>OY970779.1:7055626-16318732 GCA_963853795.1 Xestia rhomboidea
TACCGCCGTAGCCGCGTAGCTGGTCCGCAGTGCAGAGCGTGCAGCGCTCTACACTACAACTGTTCTATAAAGAAGCATAAAATATGTTTTTTTTTTTAAGAATAACAGGCTCTTTTTAGGCAGGACCTTTTTTCATGAAGACCTTCCTTAACTCTTCTTAACTCGCATTACAAAATGAGGAACAAAGGTCACAAAGTTCAAGTATACCAGCAGACCTGGATCTATATCCAGGTGTATTATTATTCATACAAGCGTACTATCGATTTACAGCACCTCCGGGAGAGAACCGATGATAGCTACTATAGAATTACGATCCGATCGAGTTGGGATCCTCTCGATTCCGTGAATTGCATCGAATCGAATGAATACTCGATGTCATGCATTGAGATCGGGTCGTTGGCCTGTATATTGTGTGTTAACCTATTTTATTTTACGAGAATTGTATTTGAAGTTTAGTTTAGGTTCTACGAAAATGATTATTGTTGGAATCATTTTCGTTTGTAGTGTTTTATCCCACACTTTTTTTGGCCATTTTTTTAAAGATACTATTAACTTCTTTTCTTTCTTTCGTCAAAATTATTTTTAAATGTTGTTCTTAAAAAAAACATTTATAGTATTGTGATTCAGTTGTGAAGATGTTTTGGGGTTCGCAATTATAAATTCACAAGAGCACACAGATACACCAATATTATAAATGCGAAGCAACTCTGTCTGTCTGTTGCCTTTTCATGCTACAAGGTTTTTAGGATAACGATTACATTTAGCACACCGGTAGAGTTATAATCTTGGTAAGGAAATAGTACTTATGTATCAAAAGTAACTCACGGACGAAACTGCGGGCTAAAACTATCTATTGCTTAAAAATGAAGACGAGCTCGCTCCCTAACTCTTTCAATTACATGCATGATGTGTTAGTTCTCTTCTTGCACAAGTTGACCATAAACTTGCACAAGTCGTTACCACTGGCTGCACTTGCAAGCCTTTGCTGAAGTTGCAAAACATATTATAACTTTGTTTACTACCTGTGGTAGGCATCCTACTTGCAGTTTTGCAACACTTCCCGCACTTGAAAATTAAAGTTTGTTCAGAGAAAAAGTATATTTTGTTTAAGTTTCTGGTCTCTAATCTCGCAGGACTTGAAGCTTCACCATCATCATCATCATTTCAGCCGAAAGACGTCCACTGCTGGACATAGGCCTCCCCCAAGTGTCGCCACATTGACCGGTCTCGTGCGACTCGCATCCAGCGGACTCCCGCAACCTTCACCAGGTCATCGGTCTACCTAGTGGGAGGCCTTCCAACGCAACGTCTTCCTGTTCGCGGTCGCCACTCCAGAACTTTTCGGCCCCATCGGCCATCCGTTCTGCGAGTAATGTGACCTACCCACTGCCACTTAAGTTTGGCAATTCTTCGGGCTACGTCGGTAACCTTGGTTCTCTTTCGGATGTCTTCATTTCTGAGTCGATCGCGCAAGGAAACTCCGAGCATAGCCCTGAAGCTTCAAGTTACGGAAACAGTTTCGAAAGCTATTTTATTAATGTGATTTTTCGTAGCTTTGAGTTTTTCCTCGTTTTCTCGTGTCGATGACTTATATTTGGTCCGACTAGTGGAGACCCAGCTTTGAAGGCAAAAATGTGTTTTATTATGCTCATGTCTTTTATATTTTGTCTTTTTTGTGTCATTGGGTAGAAATCTTGCATAGACTTTAGTTACAACTAAAAGACTTCGAAAGTCCTAAGGCTCGTTGGGTCGACGATATCGTCCAAATCGCGGGAAACATAAATGACGCACAGAACCGGGAAGTGTGGCAGAAGAAAGGGTAGCGCTATACGCAGCAGTGGGTGGTTCCGGGCTGATATGATGATGCTTATGATGAAAGGGCTCTTGATCTTTTTGGCGCGGGATTTTTTTGAAACATTCATCAGCTACCATAATGACAGTGAACAGTTCAAAACACACATCCTAAGCTAATTACCATAAAATTCATACTTAAACATACAATTATATCCTCATTAGTACATAATGACGTCACTTGACACAAAATGGGCTGCCTGCGAACAAAAATAAAGCTTATACAGACAGTTGCGAAGCCCGCACATGTTCACATCTGTTGAACAAATTAGTTAGGAGTGTTTTAACGAGCAGACGAGCCTCGTGGCGGCCGCAGAATATGCGCTCAGGGCTAAGTAAGGAGGCCCTACCATGTGTAACAAGCCTATTTTGATTTCATTATTAAGTTTCATTCAGTAATATTTGAGAAATAAATTATAATGGTACGTACCAGCCTAATATTTCCTAGTGCAGGGAAAACACCTTTTCCCATATATAAGGTGCGAATATTGATCCAGAAGATTCAAATAGTCGTCGTGTACTTTCTTTCTGTGTGGTATAGATGTGAGACGCTCTGTATAGCTACCGACATTCAATTGTTTTCAAATATCTCGTTAAGTTGAACAAAGAGCCGCATTCGGGCGCACATTCGTACAAACTACCCTACAGAAATCTTAACTCAGTGTGGAATGGTTAACACGCAGCAAACTACTTGTAACACAAGCTTACGGAACTTTGCTAATGGTACTGACACGCTGGATGTATGTACCTATGTTTCTACGTATTGCTAAACTCGAGTACACACCCTATACAACAATTTCAGATTATTTGCGATCAGTTTAATAAGAGAGTTGCCAAATACATGTCATGTGTCTAATGCATGAAGTTATTCTAATCATTTTACTAACATTTTTGATATTTTGTGATCACCCTTTTCACATTTTTTACCAGTTTTATATGCCATTGTAATCTTTGTGTAAATAATAAACAAAACCGACTACACAACATGTAGCATCATAATCTGCCTAGCCTTTTCCCAACAATGTTGGGGTCGGCTTCCTGTTTAACCATGCAGCTGACTACCAGTATTTTACATGGAGCGACTGCCTATCTGACCTTCACAACCCAGTTAGTACTGGGTAATACGATACCCCTTGGTAAGACGGGTTGTTCGACTTTTTCGGGCCAGTGACTACCTGTTACGACTGTCAAAGATCTACAAATGACAGCCGGGACCAACTGCTTAACGTGCTTTCCGAGGCACGGAGAAAACTCAGTATTAATGGGTGGTCACCCATCCACAGACCAACCTGGGCAAGCACGGCTTAACCTAAAGATCGACCCAAGTGGCTGTTATTATTTAGCCACGAGCTCTTCATAACATGTAGCATACATGTTTTTATACTTTTGTGTGAACGCGGGGTAAAGAATTCGGAGTTTGTATCTGTTTCTGAAGTTGTAAAGGATATATCTAGAGAGTAACGATAGTTTTTTAGAGTTCCTTTTTCTTAGACACACTGTGTGGAAGATTCTTTGGTAAACGTAAGTAAAGCACAGCTGAGAGGAAGTTTTAAAAACTATCGCCTTTCCATGAAAGAATCCCAACCATTGCAACTTTACCTTTGATAACGCTAGTAAAAGCTGTCATCCGAGGAATTTTACTTTGACGTAAAAATGTTTCGATCTTTTTTCAAAAACTATCGCTTTTCAAAGAAATGATCCCGACCATGTTAGCTTTACTTTACAGAGCACTAGTGATAGCTGTGTTATTTTATAAATTTATAAATATTTCTTAAGAAAACATTTAAAACAAAAAAAGTGGTCCGTAGGTGTCGGGAGCAGGGTCCAAGCTACCAGTGCTTAGGTCTCCAGGGACAAAAACCTCATCACTATGCGGGCCATATTGAGGAGTACTGTCTTCTGAATCAGGCCTTTAATCCAACCGATTAATGTTATTCATTAAATATATGGTTGTTCTATGTCCTGTCCGGTGTAAAGCTCTTCTAAATACACAGGAATCAACTTGTTCACACCCTTCAGCATTATTCAGATACCATAACAAAATCCTTAGAAAATGACGACATCAATCATTTACAACCTCATCATTTGTGTCGTTATCGAAGTTTCGTATCTGCCTACCTAAAGATAACACATTCGCTGTAAAAGTTAACGTCACTGAAGCGTATAAAATGAATCGTATTACCATTTGGCCACAAGCTGCGCGTTCAAGCGTCAAGCGTGTTGCGACAGTTCGGAGAAAAGAAATGAAAGAGTCACAAGTCACCACCGCCGTGTGTGCTGCTCGTCGTATCGACTGAGTTTGTGAACGGGTCGTTACGCGTAGCTACAGGAAGGATTATTAAGAAAGTTAGAAATTGTAATTGTTTAATGGACGAAATTCGAGCTGATGGATATTTCTATAAGGAACTCGTCCGTGATAATTATTATGATTGCGAAATTGTATCTGTCTGTCTGTTTCTTGCAAACGTTTTCACGGCAAACATGCTATTTCAATTTTGATGACATTTGATACTCAGCAGTTATTAGGGGTCTGGTACAGACCATGGAACTGAACAACTTTTTCTCAGGGACCAACATCGTAATCTCGAAAAAAGATCAGCTGTCCTATTTAAAATTCCATGTTCCATTATGTTGCGGTCTAACCGGATGCAGCTGAGTACTAGTATTTTACAAGGAGCGTCTGCCTATCTGATCCACAACCCAGTCAGTACTGGGTAATACGATACCCCTTGGTAAGACTGGTTTTCAGACTTTCAGGGCCACTGATTACTTGTAACGATTGTCAAAGACCTAGAAATCACAGCCGGGACCAACGAACGGCTTAATGTGCTTTGAAACTTGGTATAAAATGGGTGGCCACCCATCCACGAACCAACCTGGGTAAGCACGGCTTAACCTAAAGATGGACCCGAGCGGCTGTTAGCCACGAGCTCCTAGGGTGTTGAAGATCGTAAAGGATAATTCATGCAGACGATGTTGCGGGCAAATCTCTAGTCAAGGATTAATAAACAAGTCTTTGGTATGCAAAATTTTGATACTCTGTTCCATTACATGGAACTTTGGGAACATTAATTTCTGGCGAAGAGAGGAGTCGACATTTATAGCATAATTAGACATTCGAAATAGCTTTATCAAAGTTTCCTGAAGTCTTCAACTTATTTATATTGGCTGTGCAGTGCCTAATTTAAAGTTTTCTTAAGGATAATAGCGTTATAAACGTGGATTTTAAGTTTGATGACTTTGGATGAAGACGGAAATTAGTTTTTTTTTTTACTGGCAAATAATTTTAACGCTGATCGGTCTAAAATCCTGTTCCTTAGGTATTTGAATTTAAAAGTAGCTTAAAATTGGTACATTACCCTTTGACCGCCATAGTAGCTAAACGACACAAATATGTGACACAATGGTATGTTAAATTGTGGCTTGGTGTGTAGGGCACGCGCGTGTGTTTAAAAGGTTAAATAGCTGAAGTCGGATTACTATGGATTCACCTAATTAATTAGTCCGTCACTTAGATTATCAAAAAATATTTGACCCGTGTTTTTTCTTTTGGTACGTAAACCAAAATTGACGAAGATACGACGCTTTTAAAATTCTCAATACGTCACGCCATGGTATAATTTTTAGCTAGTTCTGAGGTCACGAGCCCCCACTCCCGAGTTTTGATGCGTTTTATCTTTGTCAATATTCATTGATTTACAAAAACAAAAAATACGTGTCCATTAATTTCCAATACTCTAACTGACGGAATAAATAGATTTGCAATCTTTTGATACTGTCGTCATGACTATTGAAACATATCGTTGAAGTAAATAAAAAAAAAAAAAGATTTCTTTGAATACTCACTAAGTTTCTTAATTAGCCTGACTACGACATACAATTAAAATAAATCCTATTTTTATAAAAAAGCATACCCAATCATTGTTCAGTACTAATTAGAATAGATACCAATTACCGAGAGAACTGACACAAAACAAAAAAAATAATTATTATAAAAACAAGAACCTATCGTACCGCCAGTACACGCGCACTTGAACCGTCGACTGCAGAGTCTCGTAAAGCAAAGAGTTTAAAACGAATGAATAGTGCTTAGAAACAATTTGTAGTGCCATGCACCCATGCACGCATCCACCGTGCGCCACTTGAGAACCTGGAGTACCCTGCAGGGAACTATTTTGCTATCTGTGGTAACTAGAGACAGAATAAAAAAAGTAGGGCAATGGTGTAGTTTGTATTTTTAATGTGTGCGAAGACAGTGTTGGAATCTTTTGTTAAAAATACTGTGTTATACTGTGTGAAGAATGATATGGCGAGTGTACAGACAACTATACAGGTTTAATTTAGTTGTATATACATAATTTACGCCACGACGAGCGTCAGCACATTTTTATAGTATTTATATTGTAACTGTAGCATTATGTATCACTGCACTTTATCATTTCTATCAATAAGTATGTATCAATTAAATATTTAGCACAGGAAGTTGTGTCGTTTATTATTTATTACGCGATCTTTCTGCCAATATCCTTATCAGCAGTCACATATCATTTATCATCCAGGGGTAGGCGTGATCAAAAACCCCTACAGCGAGAAAGGAGGTGTCTGACGAGATGACTAGTAAGAGAAGTATAGAAGAAGAAGATATGCTGCGCCGACCCAAATAATTTGGGATAAGGTCAAAAGAATGATGACTCAGTTACAATTCAAGGAAATTGCGATGTTTTCTAATAATGTAATGCGTGAATGTGGATGCATTCACACATTAGAAAACATTACACTGTTTGTTAATTAATTATTTTAGAAAAGATTGATGGACTCTACATTTGTTTCTAAAACAAATGTAGAGTGATACATTGCCTTGGCCATTGGGACTCGCACAGAATGATAATTAGGATGAATGATCTTTCGAGAAGAAGGTATCCTGGAAAGACCCGTGAAAATAACAATGTATGAAGTTGCCAGCGAACCGGTGGTATAAAAAAACAATAGTTTGTAAAGCAATGAGTTTAAAACAAATAAGTAGGGGCAGAAACGATTTGCAGTGCCATGTATTATGCACCGTGCACCACTTGAGAACCTGGAGGATACAACAGGGAACTAACTAATTTGCTATCTGCAGTTACAAATGGTAAAAAAAACTAGGTCTATGGTGTGGTTTTTATAATGTGAGCGAAGATTGTGCTGGATTCTTTTATTAAAAATACTATGTTATAATCCAAGGACAGGGACAGGTCATCTTTTTGTGGTGTGTGACTGTACTGTGAATATACTGGTAGACGGATTTTAGACACAAATAAAGAGCGATAAATCTAATGGAATCGGGCAAAAGGGATTAAAAAAAAATGTATATAGGTAGGTTAGAAAAAAATGTGGGCGCAAGTCCAGACACCGGAATATGCTAGATACTTAACTGAAGTACGAGTAAGTAAGACTAAAAAAAAGATAGATGGTCTGTGTGAGGGATGGTATGGCTAGAAAGGAGGTGTCAGATGAGATAACGAGTAATAGAGAAGTATGGAAGAAGAAGACGTGGTACAGCGCCCCAAATAATTTGGGGGATAAGGGATAAGACAATGATGATGATGACTTAACTAAAGTATCTGTCAGAGTTTACTGTCCACAGCCGATCCCCAACCAGTTGCCCGGACCTGTTTGAACAACCCTTTAGAGATAACCGGTAAAGTTAATATGGACAAAGTCAAATAAAGGCGAGAAATTGTAACCTAATAAAAAAAAACCTCTAATAAAATCCTTTTAGTAATAAAACCAACTGCTCAATGACTGCTTACTCGTGTAAACTTAAAAGCAGTAGGTCACCAGTCTCAAGCTATAATTACTTAATTGCTTGGAATTCAGTATTCAATGTAATTAGCGTAATTATCGTGTAAAGGCCAAGATGGCGGCTTGTAGATTTAAGATAACCTTGATTTTAAAGAAGTCTGTATAATTAGTTGGTCATAAAAGATTAAAACAAGGGATCAAGTTTGAAAGTGCTGTAAAATTATAATAAAATCAGTGAAGGAACGACGGTTAATGTAAAAAGAAGCGACAGTTAGTGGAAGAAAATACAGACTTAAATTCAAAACTTATACACCGACATTGAACACTAATTTCCGATTATACACTGACTTCCAAAATTGAGTTTTCTTTTTTCTAACCACCGAGAGGTTTGTTTGTAAGAAATCACCATGTACAATAGTTGGAAATATGTTTTTATTTTTATTAAAAAAAAGCCGCTTGCACATTATTTCCATCAAATGATAGCAATAAGGAGAGGAACGTAGGTCTGCATAATGTGCATACATTTTATGGTTCAGTAAGAATGAACAAAACAAAATATCACCAAGAATGAACATAATATCATACTGGTAATCAGCTGCAACCCGTTAGACTAGAAGCCGATCCCAACATCGGAAAAAGCTAGGCAGATAACGAATATCACGCTTAAAGAATGAATATCTACAATTATATAAATATTTCCTCAGTTATTTTAAAGTTCCATGTTAGAAGAGGGAAATAAGATATCACATACATTGCTTAACCTAATTACCAGTTACCCAAAGCGTCTAAAAGCCACAGCAATGTTGCCGAAATCCCAACCAGGCAATATTGGCGCTAACATAAAAAGAGCCTTCAAGAATTAAGCCCCACCGTCAGCCGGTGAGCACATTTCAGCGCTCGGATAACTCTGCTCGGGAGGAATTTAGCAAATCTCCCTTCATAGGCATAATCTGGCGTCTAAAACGAGTGTACATTGAGGAGTTATGGGAATGGAGTGCTGATAAAATATTTTCTGCTGCCAATTTACGGATTTTTTTATTAAAAAAAGGATGATAGCAAGGCTAGTAGAAAATGTATAATCTAAAAATTGCCTCACCTCGCTACATAGTGCCTCCTATACCTTTTTAGTGACTGACCAATATCAAGATTTTAAATTGGGTCACGTTTATCACTAACCAGCAATGATCATATCAAAAGTATTATTTAAGTATAAGTATCAGCAACGTACACGCTCATTACCAGAGTCGACTAACACAACAGAGCAAAGAAGAATACAGAATTCAGACTAAAGAATCATCAACACGACGAAAAAGAGCATGGAATTTGGCAGCGGTCACAAAAGCATCACAACGGGCACTGTACATTATCACTCCATTCGTGCTTACTCCATGTTTTCCATCAACCATGCGGTGTGTTCTCGGCTTAATTATAGTATTTGCTGGAATCGCGTTAAACCCGTAACGTTTGTGCTAAGAGTTAGTGTGTGTTGCTACAACTTGTTTTACTGAAGATCCTGATTGACTTGTTTGTTGCTCAGTTGTTTAGATACGTGATTCTCTTTTGTTTAGTTTCTTCGTTTCGGGGTTAATTGTTTTACTAGACATTGTATAGCACTTTGTATTGTGAAGCGGTTTGCTTCTAACCCCTCGTATACATCCATATACAAGCAATTATAGAGAAGTAGAGTGATACCTGTTGTTCAAATAGTCTTGGAATACTAGTCAAGAATACGTTATTTATTAAACATAATTATGTTTATGGCTTTATCTCTGAAGCTCAAACTCATCGACATGTGCATTCTGCCCATCCTAACCTATGATGCTCAAACTTGGCCCTTGACTGAAGCGCAAAAAGCAAACTCAAGGTTTGCCAAAGGGCGATGGAGCGTAGCGTGTTAGGAATTAACCTCAGCGACGGAATTCGTAATACCACAATACGCTCCAAAACTTGAATCGCTGATGTGGGGAACAAGACTGGGTTGAAGTGGGTTTAGGCGGGCCATGTCTGTAGAATGCATCCGGACCGATAAGCCAGAGTCATCACACAGTGGGTGCCAGAAGACGCGCGTCGTCGCCGAGGGAGGCCTAGAAAACGCTGGCTTGACAACCTAGAGGCGTTTATGAGAGATTGGCCAGAGAAAACCGCACGGAGAGAAGAGTGGAAGGCTATGGGGGAGGCCTTTGCCCAGCAGTGGGACAATATAGGCTAAGCGAAAAAAAAAATGTTTATGTCTTGACGTTATTGCAGACAAGTATCTTAATATTTGTTTTACTTTTTCACCATACATATTAATATAAAGTAGCGATAGCCTAGAGGTGTGACCGTCCGACTGCAAAGTCATAGGTCTCAAATTTGAATCCATGACACGCACCTCTGATTTATCGGATTATGTGCGTATTGTGTAATTATCACTTGCTTCAGTGAAGGAAAACATCGTAAGGAAACCAGCATGCCTGATAGATATTTCTCAAAGGTAAGTCAGAGGCCCATGGGTGACATAAAAACTCTGACACCAGGTTAGGCACTAACCACACTATAAAGAAAGGAATTAATTTATGCCATTCCAATATATTTGTTTGCCAATATAACGCCTTGAGGATATTGCCCTATAATACAAGCATATTAATTACACGTCATCCGATTTCAGTAATAAATCCTGTATTTTCACAAAATTAATAATTAAACGGTTTCCAGAATGAAAACTGAAAATACCACAATTTCATTCATCTGAACAATTTAAGCTGCAATTCAGTGAAGATATACCTAAAGCGGATTGCTTTAATATTTTATCTCGTTCAACTACATAATACCAATCGCAGTCTACATTGTGAAAACAAATTGAAAACCATTATTTTGTAACGACTGAGATTTTCTCCAGCTCTCGGAAATTCAATTGTTCAAGAATTCTTGTTACTATCCTGTAACTCAAGCCTACAGGTACAGGGTAGATTGATGAAATCTATTAGGTACTGAATTCCGAGTAAATCATTTTGAAAATGTATTTTGCTGGTAACTTTTTAACTTAAGTTTCGTAATTGTTTTGCTACGCCGTAGCCTCGGAACTGGCTACGGCGTAGCAGGCAACGGCGTAGCTGCTATTTAATTGTTGGTAAGAAAATTGCTATTTTAAATGTTATTGCTTGGCAAACAAGAAAATAGTTATAGCTGTAATGACACATGCAACCGTTCCCTGAAAATCGAAACAAAGCAAGATTGAACCGTGTCAGAAATAGACATGACAATAGTATTTCACCGCTCAAGCCTTTCCAAAGAGCTTTACTGCTGCTACGTAACATCAAGCCTATATTCCCTGAAGGGTTAGGCAGAGGTGTGCACCCATATTTTACCTTTGTTTCACAAGTTATGTATATTTCAGTCTCATGAAATAGGGAGGTATTATGTATAAAGTCACTTTTGTGATGTTTATTAATCAAATTATAGCTGTAAAGGATTTTCCATCCAAAAATATATTTTAGATATACGAAGATGTTCCAACTTTGTATGAAAGTTAGGAAAATTTCAAACTCCAGACCTTCAGTTACGGCGATAATTAACAGATGAAGTGGAAAAAGGCCGCTTATTAACAAAGTTTTCTTTGAATCATGTCCTTGTTAAAGTATTTATTGGGGTCTTCGGATGTTGTCAAGGATGAAATTTTTGATTCAACCTACTTTCATATTTTTTACATTGCCTTGGGAATAACTTTTTTTCTTCTTCCATTTGTCCCAATTCTTGAGGAAGGTTAAAGTTAAGGTTAACATCACGCTGCGACCTTTAGCAGCTGAGCAATTTTTTTTTGTTTTTGTTTTTTTTTTAAATTTATTTAAAGAAATTCTAATACAGAGGTGTTGCTTAATTCTAAACTCGCCAAACTTTTACGTTTGATGGCGAAATAAAACAGTGGGTTAAACAGCGGATCACAACAAGTCGCTTAAATAAAACCGGCTAAGTGCGAGCCGTACTCGCGCATGAAAGGTTCCGTACAGTTATTTGTTGTTATAGCGGCAACAGAAATACACATTCTGTCAAATTTTCAACTGTCTACCTATTACGGATCATGAGATACAGCCCGCTGACAGACACTGATGGACGTACGGACAGCGGAGGCTTAGTTATAGGTCCCGTTGGTTCCCTTCGGGTATGGAACCCTGAAATGAAGCCTGTATAAGCCTATACGGGCTATATTAAACTTTTAATCTTCGTTATCAAAAACTGAGTTCTAAAACTGACTCAGTAATCGTATCATCTTTTTGCTATTTAATTTTTAATTCAAAATCCATAAAAACTAACCTCGATATTAAAGCACCCGTTTTTGTGCCAATCTTTATCTTTTGCAACAAAAAAGGTGACCCTGGCCCGAATCTAGTCGAAGCTGCATAGCATACACTTACATATTATGTAAGTATATAGACACCAGTACTTTACATAAGCAGGTCAGGTCAACTCATATGCAGCTAACATTAGCATACCTAATTCTATACGAACTTGTTTAAGTGGGTCTCTGCGGAATTGTTTAGCTTGCTGTTTGTGGTAATGCCTGGTTTTTGAAGGTTTTACAAATATTTGGTATTTTACCGTAGCACACACTTTTTTTTAAGTAGTTACTTAAGATGCGATTTTTATTCTGAAGTTTAGTAATTGCTTGAACTGTCACAAGTTAAAATTCTTAGCGTACGTATTGTACGAAAACCTCGGTCGGCTTCCAGTCTGACAGCAGCAAAATGCAACTTTTTCTAATGATTTTTTATATTCAAGTTTTGAGTGCGTTACGAAAAAAGTGATTTTTCACTCCAAAAAAAAGTCGTTACCCAGCAATAATTTTTCGTAGAGTTACTTAGTTTGATTTCAAAGCCGGCAACCAAGCATTCTGTAATGCTTGGTTGCCGGCTTTGTAAAGGGTCGTTTACACTTAGTATGATTTTTACTATTGAATCGGTTTTTAAATAGTTGATTTCTAAACAACTTTCCCGGTCAAAAGTATAAGTACAACTAATAATAACTGTTTGTTCTATTCCCGGCCCCTGGATTATGATCCGGATTTATTATGAGGGAATCAGAGTTCTGACTTTGTGCGATAAGTCCTGAGATACCAACTTTTCGCCATAAGAGAGGGCTATGAAAAGAGCGACGACTTAGAAACAGTAAAAATATCTCTATTTCAGACAGTATTATAGACCATATTAGCTCAATTTTAAAGTTGACTAAAGTCTGACAACCAGTCCTACAAAGGGGTATCGTATTACCCAGTACTAACTGGGTTGTGGAGGTCAGATATTAAGTCACTCCATGTAAAATACTGGTATTCAGCTGATTCTGGTTAGACTGGAAGCCAACCCCGACATAATTACGAAAAGGCTAGGCAGATGATGATAAGCGCAATTTTTTTGTTTCATTGTTATGTATATATCTATGTTTTACTCATCTTTAAACTTATAACAGTTTGTCGTATGTAGAAATAGAACACCGTATAACTTCGAGTGGCATGTCATGTGATCGTTATCCTAAGCATTGAGATAATGACAGAAGAAGAAGAATCTGAATTATTGAGATGGATTTAGCTCTCCACAAGATACTATAATAAACAAGAACTTTGCAGTCTGGTCAGCCTTATGTCATCGACAATGAGATGTAACAGTCCTAAATACGTTTTACGGTAATCTTGTTAGTGGATTTTGACGTCAAACTATTTAAAAAATAAGTATTTTGCCGCGTCAATCCCGAGAACTAAAACCCAAGCGTGGACTACGCACAGTTTCGTCACCATTAAAGCCTCGATCAACATAATTTCAAGATAAAAAATCACAAATCATCTGTTGCACTCCCACCTAGAGGCCACGGGACGGAGGTCGCTCGATCTGGATTAAAATTCAGTGGCTTCCATTAGACTTCGCGCTTTGTTTGAGTGGGCATTAAACGGCCGCCATTTTGAATCCAACTTTTTTTTTATTTACCAAGTCTACCCGCAAACTTTCGCTATGATTCCGATCAATCGCGTTTTACGTTCAAAATGCGGTGTTGGAGCGATTTTTCATGTTTGGGTCGTACCTTTACTTGTGGAAGTTTAGTCATTAAGGTCGATAATTGTGTAAAGGATAAAATAAGTAATGAAGTCTGTGTTTTGATAGATTATATATGATTGGTAAATTGGATTATCATCATCTGCCTAGCCTTTTCCCAACTATGTTGGGGTCGGCTTCCAGTCTAACCGTTGCAGCTGAATACACGTATTTTACATGGAGTGACTGCCTATCTGGCCTCCACAACCCAGTTAGTACTGGTACTAATAGCTTGGTAAGACTGGTTGTCAGATTGCCACTGACTCGTCTTTTTGTGGATTCCGAAAATAATTAATTGTTTTGAAAATAACAATAATCGCGCATGAACTTCGCAGATATTAATTTACATCAACAAACTCAAAGTGGTTGCACATAAATTGATTTAATCTACGGTATAGTTGTTATGGTTTAAGCTTGAATACATTGATGAACATGGACATTTGTTTCCGAGTCATGGATGTATATTAAGTATGTATCTACAAACAAAAAAAGTATCTATGTAGTATATCAACTATCTGGTGTCCACGACACAAGTCTCATTGCTTAGTGTGGCACTTGATGGCGCTGTGTATAATGCCCAGCGATATTTATTTATTTTGTTGGAATTCCTTTGAATAGGTATTCCCGTAATTATTAACAGATATTTTAAAGCTGCCTTCAATAGTACTTTGTGTTTAATGATGTTTATTATTTCTTTTCGTTTGTTAAAATAGCCAGTTTTACAGTAGTATACCTGCTACTTTGCTACTGATATTTTATTTACCGTTTAGGAATTCAGTTGCTGAAAACGAATGATAAAAACAATTAAAAGATTAATAAACCTTGTAAATTCTGATGAATAAAGAATTACATAGTATGGTTCTAATTTTAATTGTATCATTAGATACTTAACAAAGTCTTAAAATCACTCAGAGCACGCACTACCTCAATCGCAGGGTTAGAACACGATATTCTACTGAAGAGTTTTTATACAAAAGGCAGATTTGTGAATAATTATCTAAAGGGGTTGTATTTATGTGCATAGAGCAGTGGCGTTCCAGTGGTGGCCATTTATTTCATCACCACTGCTCTCAAAACGGTGAAGATAATCCTCGTAAGGAAACCGGCATGTCCTTGAATAAAAAATCGAAGACATGTGACGTCTACCAACCCGCACTCGGCCCGCGTGGTGTGTCCCAGCAGTGGGAAAATTTTAGGCTCATTATGCTATCTAAAGGGATTAAATAAAAGATGAAAGTTTGTATAAGAGGAATTTCGACAGGTTCACAGCTTATATTTATGTAACTACATGTCTTCAAAGTGCTATTTATGATAACGCAATTATTAGGGATCTGCCTCGAGCGATAGAAATTCCTGGAGATGCTCAGGCGGCATTAAAATTATTTAATAATAATACGTTAAAGGTGTATAATGTACGTGAGAAGTTTCTATATAATTATATCAGAAAAAGCTCTTTAGATGTACTCATCGGGATGACAGATTTATGTATAAAACTTGTGGTTATTAATCGCTACTGAGGTATACAATATTTAAGTATTGGACTATGCTTGCTGCTTTCTGGGCTCTTTCGCCGTTGACAGCGTTTCAGACGAACGTTTTGGCGTCTACTAATTCTTTTCTGCTTTTATTACATGAACCTTATTTTATTATACCAGGTCTGTTATAGTTAGTAATTAATGTTTATGTGATTGTAAGTAAATAGTCGAATAAGTCGTAGTCGTAGAATAAGTCTGTGGACGGTGAGTAATGGGCTAGCTCGCCATCCGGCCGTCTTATGACGATAGGTCATGTCGATGGGGCGTTCGTGTTCCATGAGCGCCTCAAAGAGGTGTCAGCACATAGGAAGGAGAGAAAAGAAAGAAAGAAAATTGTTAATTTGGCATTAAAAACACTTACAAAATTTCACAAAATAAATAAACAAATAAAACTAATAATGCCACAAGGGCCTCAGCTCAGCATAATGCCAAATGGCAACACAAGGTGTACCACCTGACGCTGATTTTCAGCTGCAGCCCACGAGTGCCATACGCTCGACAACATCAGCATACAGTCAGTCAGTCAGCAACAGTCTAAAATTTTTGCACAAATACCAACTAGAAATAAAAATAAAATGTTACATAAATAAATAAAAAAAATAACAAAAAGTAAAAATGATGGAATGTATAAAATAAATAACATTGGAAAAATGTTAGTAACTGGAAGGAAGGGGTCCGCAAAGGCTGATGCCTGCCGGGGCTGCGGGGCTGTTTGAAAGAGATACCGCGGCCCCGGAACACAAAGGGCAAAGAAGGAACATGGATGGGTTTTAGTCAGTCAAAGTCTGACACTCCCTTCCGCTCCGCCCAGTGCGGGAGGGGGGGTCACTTGATGATTTCCCATCCGAAAAAAAAGTGTAAATAAATAGTACTAGACTAGAAAATTCATAGATGTAGGTAACATACACCAGAGGCGAGCCTCCCAGCAGTGTTACCATTTTAGGTAGATTATAGACCTATTATAAACCAGCATGCCTGAGAGTTTTTCTCGATGGCATGTAAAGCCAAGTCAGAAGCCCACGGGCGGCATGACACCAGGTTATAGGCACTAACCCAACGATAAAGAAAACTCCTAGTAACAGAAAGACAGACTTAAAATCTGACGCTGAAATTGATATTTTCCTAATTCAAAGCAAATTGCGGATAGCAATAGAACAGACACCCATTTAGATTCCGACATTCATGTTTTATATTTAGCAATGAAGGGTCTTTTTATTTTTAAAACGAAACACGGGACCGAAAACCTATCAATAACAAATGAGAACTTTTGACAGGGGCCGATAACGTTCAAAGTTGTACCATTATTGTACCAATTTTAATATTAATAGCAGTTATATTTTCGTGTCAAAAAATCATGAAATCGGGTAAATGCGAGATGTTCCACATTTAACATAACATCACTCCTGTTATTTCCAATGGTTTTGGTGCACTATCATAATTATTTTGCCAGTTATGTTTAAGTTCCATGTATATTGGAGGCGGATGTACTTTCGTCAAACAAGCACTAATTCAGATTCAGGGCTTAGCTAAGAAATTGCTAGAACTGTTCCGTACCATATAAAACCATAGTATAGTTGACCTTCTGTTTTCATTATTCTTCTTTACATGTCGATGAAACTCAAATTGTATTAGAACTGTGTGTAGCCACTTGAATAGCTTTAACATTAACTTAAATTAAATTGCCGTCAAGATAGACCACGGCAAAGGTGGTATGACAATCTGATCTCGTTTGCGGGGCGAACATGGGCAGATATTGCATAAGATACAGAGGTTTGGGACCAGAAAGGGATATATAAATACGCAATTTTTATTTTTTAATTTATGACATTTTATAACGTATTCATTTGAATTTTTCACATTGTACAGGGTATTAATTCAATTTTATTTTCTTTCCGACTCTGTGATATTAATTGGATTTAATGAAATTGTGTAACTATAATTATAAATTTTGCATGCCTGAATTGGTTTTCAAAAACATTTATTAGATAAGAACAACTCAGAGTTACATACATTGCATAAATATAGAAATAATTCTGATTCACGAGATCAAGCTGTAACTAAAGTATTCCTGCTCCATCTTCACATTGAAAGGCCATGACATGTTTTCGCGTGCCTCTTACTCTCATTGAAACTGCTCTTATAACTGAGATTTGTATTTTCACTTTCAACCAGCACACTATTTGAGAATATGCGTTTCCCCATTTCTCATTAAGGTTTGATGCGATTTAAAAAAAAAACTGTTATGTTCAGTTCCTATGGCTCCATCGCATGAAATGATTAACGGGGTGAATGAGGCTCTTAAGTCTTCAGTTGCTCGGTCGTATTTTAAATGTTTCTCTCGGCTATGTCTTTGTGCTGTTTTTTGCCATGTGAGGTTGCTGTAAGAGGAAGCGTCAGCATTTACAATGCCTGAATTGGTACAATACACCTCTGTATTGCGCATTCACTTGACATCTGGAAATGTATAAAATGTACTGTGTTAAGCAATAAATATTTGAATTTGATTTTGCAAACAAATAAAAACCTGAGAGGTGCAAGTGTTGTGCAGGATGGGCAGATGTTATTTATTTAAATTATACTCAGTGCAATTTTCAACTGGCTGGCTATTTAAGTTCTAGAGACACTTTGTGACAGGCTGACATGCTGATAGTATAGTAGTGTATTGTAGAAGTATGTGATGAACTGACGAACACATCTAAACGAAATAAAATAAATAAGTAGGGTTGTACAGAAGCTACACAGACAATCACCACACACACACACAGTTATAACATACTCACACACCCACTTAAACTCCTCAGGCACACACACTCTCACACGCAGTATTCTTAGCTATGTATAGATGTTAAATTGTAAATCGTTAATTGGCTGTAGGTTTATATAAAAAAAGTTTAGGTTAAGATTGTAAAGAGCTGTGGATTTTGTAATAAATAAATAAACGGTTCCCATGCAATAGGTCCTGTCCTCACCACTACGGAACCCTAAAAATGTTTTTCTACACCAAATTAAAAAGAAAGAGCCACTCCATCATTTGAATGGTTACAAGTGTTTTGTTTGACAATACTTTGGCTCCATCAGCGTTTTTATTACGACGAAACGGGAAGGCTTTCCTCGTTATCTTTGATGGAAAGAAAACAACGGTTTTATAAAAGAAACTCCTTTTTATTCTTCTTAGATTTTAACTCGATAATTTTAGTAATGGAGGTGGTAGATTTCGTTTGTGATAAAATTTTAAAATTATACTTATTTTTGTTGGTAGGATTTTAGAGACACTTTTATTTATTTATTATTATTATTATTATCAACTTGTTGTGACCCACCGCAAGGCGAAGACATCCTTTCCTTTTTTTTTCATTCTTCTCTCTCTAGAGCTATTTCAGCCGAGTCCTTTAAGTGGGACTTCACGCCATCTCTGGGTCTGCCGCGTCGCCAATTTCTGTTGTTCGGAACCCAATCCGTAGATAATTATTTTCGCCTGATTCTGATGCGACATGCGATATATGTGGCCTGCCCACTTCCATTTTAATTTGGCTTTTGTGTTGCCTACGTCTGAAATTTGTGTTTTGAAACGAGGTATACGATTTACTTTTGACTCCGGGCATACTTCGTTGCATTGCTAGCTGACAGACCCCGAGTGTGGACTTTTGACGTTTGACGACGACAGACATTTTTATAGGGGTTATTTCCAAAGTACTCCATTTCCTTTGAACTACAAATTTAAGAATTTCGTACATTAATTCCCAAGTTACTCCAAAGAATTATTATTATTATGCAAAGCTTTTGAGGCTGAGGTCGATAAAACTTTCAAAAATAGAAGAGGCGTGCTTTCTCCATTGCAGTGAAAACAAAAGAAAACAGTTTTTTGCTCGTGAAGCTCGTGTCTCGGTTAGGCTACTAGTATTATAGCTTGTTTTTGTAAATGCACCAATAATGCATAAATAAATCAATTTAAACGATATTCTTAGACTATTCGTAGGTACGCAGGTACCCGTTGCTACTTATATAAAGGTACTTGCCCCGTGGTTCGCCGCAGGTATTATTATCGTTCAGGTACCATGGCCTTGAACGAATTCTGCTTATATTTAAAATAAAATCCCGTGCACACGATGTCCACATCTGTTTACCACCCTTAACGAATCATCGATGCGAAGAAGAAGAAGAACTTCGAGTAGTTAAACGAAAAAAAATATGCGACCCTTTTTATGTTATCCTTTGTTTTACAAAAATTATATTCTATTGTTTGACCACTTTTTTTGACTAATAGGAATAAAACAAAAAAAGGACCAAGGAAGAGAAAGTTTAGCGCTTCAATAGCGGCTGGATGCTGCAAACAAAAAAAGCTGTATCGGTGGTGAGATTTCGTCCGTTGAGATGGTACATCATATCATAGTGGATGCTAATTGGGGCAATACAGTCGCTAGATTAGTCAGTAACTATGTAGAATGGCAGGTGATGGAGTCTTAAGACGAAGTTTACTAATAAAACTGAACGAGATTAACAAGAGCTGTTAGGCCATCGTTCTTATCGAATATTGACACTGACTGCTCTTGAACGCAGTTCAAATGTGTTCTGAACGAGATCAGTTTTGTAAAAATCGTTCTTTATTTGTGGTTTAAACGAGTTGTAAGTGTGAAATATTAAATTGTGAGTCTTCCTATTAACCTATTGGCACAAGGTGATCTTTTCCAGAAGCAGTCATTGGTCAGCATCATAGCGACGGAATATAGCTGTTCGTCGTGACGTGGTAAGACAGCAACTCCTTGACATCCTCTGTCGTGATTTGTAATTTGAAAACAGCCGTCACGCAGTTATCGAAGCGACGCACGCTCCGCTGGAGTGAAAGTCAGCGGCCCGCGTCAGTCTTATCCGACTTTTTCGGTGTTACCATGTAAGGACCTGCTGCGGACATAAGACACTCCTCAGCACATTATCCGTCAGCCTCATTAAATGACACCTTACTTATTACCAAAACACGCCGTCAAACCTATTAAAAACATTCGTGTTACCTTCGCAAATACCCGAAGCAATAACAGAGAGAACCAATCTTATATTTACTTACGCTAAGAAATTCTAAAATAAATGTAAGAACGTAAGCATACTTAATCTCATCATTCACTAAACACACGAATAAAGAAGAAAGATCTCGAAATGAAACAAAGATTACCCTTTACGGTAAAGTAAATATACCTCTTTGTAACTGTATAATGTGAATAAATAAAGGTTACATTTTCCTTCGTAAATTACGTATATTCAATTTACTTTGAGAATGTTGCCATCTTCCGTTATGATTTGATAGAATTTTTTTTGTCACCAAAATCAAATTTGGGCGAGGTTTAATTTATTAGAGGTTTAATTGATTGCTACTTAATTTTGTTGAGTATCTTGGTGAAATTATGTCTATTTTGGGAAATGTCTTGAAGTTTTTAACCTGTACCTGGGATTTAGGATTATAAATCGAGAAAAAAGCCCTGCTATCTCCCAATTAACTACGACGATATCTCGATGTGCTCGATTTTTGTATTCTTATGAATAGACGGATTACCGTCGACTAATCGTATCGTCCATTAATCATTAATTACTAAGTAAAGTTGCGATTGAGAATATTAAAGCCGTAATATGTTGATGTTTACATTATCGGGTATACAGACGCCTGCAAATCCAGCTACCCGAAACGGTCAAATTTTCCCAATTAACCTCCAACTTAATGCTTCAGCGATAAAGTTGGAAATCTATTAAACAAATTTGACAGATTGTAGTGGCTTGATATCTGTACAAACAATTATGCGCCTTTCCACCAAATGTACAATACATACAGTTGTAATGTGTACATTACTAGAAGTAGACGGGCACACAACTTGACGACCCGAATGGCGCAGCGGTAGTGAGGCTGCCTAACGTTCTTAGGGTCCCGGGTTCGAATCCCGGTTGGAGCAAATGTTTGTGTGATGAGCATGGACATTTGTTTCCGAGTCATGGATGTTTATATGTATAATAAGTATGTATTTACAAACAAAAAGTATCTATGTAGTATATCAACTATCTGGTGTCCACGACACAAGCCTCGTTGCTTAGTGTGGCACTAGATGGCGCTATTTATTTTACATCAGATTATCCATAGATACATCAATCTACACCCAACAGACCAATTTCAACGATTCAAACAGCCATCCTACAAAAACACTTCCTTAATTACAAGTTAACATCACTGTTTACAGCACAAGTGTTGTTTTTCACGACTGAGGGCAATTTGGAGGCAGATTACATCGGGATCGGATCGAATAAGTCCGTACTTACTATGACCGAGGGCTATAATTCCCCGCATTGCAGACAGCGCTGCAACTACCATGTAGAGAGCACGAATTTTAAGTTATAGGCTTATTTACTGTGTTAGGCTAAATAATAACAGCCTGTGTTTGTCTGTGGATGGGTGACCACCCAGTACACACCGAGTTTCCTCCATGCTTCGGAAAGTACGTTAAGCTGTTGGTCCCGGCTGTCATTCGTAAATCTTTAACAGTCGTTACAGGTAGTCAGTAGCCCAAACGTCTGACAACCAGTCTTACCAAGGGGTTTTGTATTACTCGGTACTAACTGGGTTGTGGAGGTCCGATAAGCAGTCGTTTCATGTAAAACAATAGTATTCAGCTGCATCCAGTGAGACTGGAAGCCAACCCCAACCTGGGAAAAGGAAAGTAGATGGTGACTTTGTCCGTTTTATGATTTTCACCTATAATCGTCCTGTATGGGTTCGTGGTCGCAGGAGCAACTTCTGAGCAGGCAGAGCTTCTTCGGGCTAAGTGTTGTTGGGTTTTTTCTATTAGGAATATCTCAGTAGCAACCCCGAATTCGGAAGTTTCACATGACACATCCCTCAAAGAGAACGTAAAGCTGGTGGTGGTTCTAAGCCTGATCTATCTTTGGCCGTATCGGATTGCCGTCTCATCGGACTATGAGAGTAAGGGAAGAGAGAGACAGGTCCTGTCCTATAAACAAAGACTCAAGGTTTGTCTTTATTTTAAACCCAATCTTTTCATCGTAAAAGCCTTTAATACAAACTTTAAGCTTTCTAACCAGTCACAACTTGGGCTGCCCTGCCTCCAGGCCCTCGCTAGAAATCCGATGCACCACTTGTCAGTGCGGCCTCGGCCTTCAAAGGGGAAACGTATTTCTTTACACTAAAGCGTGTGCCGGACTGTTGTAAACAAACCCTCCACACACCTCCACATCGGTCTCCACCGGCGGTATCCAACAGCATGCACTGTTGTAAACCGCCGGTGGAGACCGATGTGGAGGTGTGTGGAGGCCTTGTTTACAACAGTCTGGCACTAGCGTAATAATAAAAAATACAATTGATTTTGAATGAAGGATATTTTTTTAATCCCGCTGTCTCCTACATCTTACACCATAGCCTTTAGGACTGAACGGCGCTGGTTTGATTACCGTTTTCCGTGCACCACGATCGACTGTTGTAATTTGCTTGCTATCATAAAACCAAACGCCCTTATTTGCTACACGGCAATATATTATTTGTGTACCGACTTTACAGCCCCTGCCTATAAATCGTGGGAAATGCCGCTGGAAATGTATAGCGAAGCGCTTCAAGCGATGTTTTATGCTGTAGGTGGAATAACATGAGTTTTATAGTGTATTATAGTCTACGTTTCTGATAAATACTTCAGTATGGCGTGTTCGATAATGTAAATAGGCTTATGGTGGTGATTTTTATTGAATAAACCATTACTTTTATAGATGTGAAAGTTTATGAGGATAGATGGATGAATGGATGTTTGTTACGCAAAACCAACTGAACGGATTTGAACGAAATTTTCCACACAGATAGTTTATAACCTGGATTAACACATAAGATACTTTTTGTCCTATGCGATCCCGTGAGACAATTACCAAACTCAAAGCGAGCGAAGCCGCGGACAAAAGCTAGTAAACCATAATGATTAAATATAAATTTAATAAATAAATATATCGCTGGACACTACACACAGCGCCATCTTGTGCCACACTAAGCAACGAGGCTTGTGTCGTGGACACCAGATAGTTGATATACTACATAGATACTTTTTGTTTGTAAATACATACTTATTATACATATAAACATTCATGACTCGGAAATAAATGTCCGTGCTCATCACACAATCATTGGCTCCTACCGGGATTCGAACCCGGGACCCTAAGAACGTGAGGCAGCCTTTCTACTGCTGCGCCATTTGGGTCGTCAAAATTTTAGATTATCTCCGAAATGTTAAGGCCCTCTTTAATACGATTAACAATTCACTTAAGAGCTTTTAAATAAAAATGTCTGTCATCAAGGCAGCTCATAAAAATATATTATTGAAAATGTTTTGCTCAATATTCATTATGCCCTTTAGAGTTCACATGTACCATTGTCCCTTGATAACCCGCCCTTATTGATATTAAATCAGAGGCCGCTCAAATTCGAGATACTAAAAATATATCAACGTAAACTGAACGTAGTCCCTTGTTAGAAATTTATTGTCAAAGCCAGACATAAAACCGTTGGTCTAGATTCTACCATTCGTAATGTTTTCACATTTATTTTCGTTGGGTTACGATATTTTAAAAGGCTTAAAAGGGTTGCCTGTTGCTTTGTTTTTTAATTTAAATAATTTATGGTATACAGGTTTGCAAAAACGGCGATATGATGAATTTATGCAATATTTTTCCGAAGATAAAAAGGTCTGGCCGCTGTAGAAACTCCTTGTTCAGTGATTTTTTTAGGGTTCCGTACCTCAGACGGCATAAACGGAACCCTTATAGGATTCATTTCTTGTCCATCTGGCCGCCTGTTCGTCCGTCTGTCAAGAGCCTTTTTATCATGAACGCGTGGAGCTATCAAGCTGAAATGAACTTTTATTAATTATTTATTTATTGCCCTTGGGGTAGCATACTTGAGTATTTAATATTAATTAATAATAATTAAGAACAGTGAAAAAAAAACTTCTAACTCAACGCGATTTAACTCGGGAATCAAAACCTACAGAGTACTTCCGTTGACCAAGAATCATTAAATTTGGCAAGAAGCAATTTCTAACCACACATGTAAAGGAAAATATCTGAAAACCGTAAATATGTAGTTAAATAACAAAACACCTAAAAGTTATACAGAACCCACGGTGCACGAGTCCAACTCGCATTAAGCCAGTTTTTTTGTATGGCAACATCAAGATGTTACAAAAAGGAGGATGGATTACCAAAATATTGTTTTTATGATTGTGTTTCTGTGAATAGTGAACGTTGATCCCCTACACAAATATATCTTAGAACTGAAATAACAAGGATTCTTCGAAAAATATTAGGTATAAATTGTTTCTCGTGAAGATGAAATAATAATAAAATGTGGCAAGCACAATTCAACAATAATAGTGTCTCTTTTTATTTATTTTGTTTGGGGGAACAGAATACCTGTTGCTTGTTTTATTTACTTTTGTTTTAAGAAAGATTTACTTACTTAGTTTGAAATTCGATTTCGTTTCAGTTTATTTGAATTCATTTGCGAGTACAGTTATTGTGAGAGTATTTAAGTATTTTATTGTTTTTATTCTGCTCAAGCTTTAGTATTTAATGTTTATAAATGCTTTTTGCTAGAAATGGATGGAGGTAAAGCCACTGTGTTTATTGAAATGGGTAAACCAAGATAACTTATAATGACAAGAGGATTAGTAGAATCTTTCTGAGAGCTACTAATTAATTATTTAATGCTCATTATTGTTCACTCTTAGGTATACCTTTAATCTATTGATCATGATCATAGGTATAGGATATCGCCCACCCACAGACTTGATAAAATTTCCATGGATTAAAATTGTACTTATTTAATAGTATCAGCTTTTTTATTATATAATCATCATCATCATCCTATTAATGTTCCTACTGCTGGGACACAGGCCACCTCTCTATGAGAGGGAATGGGCTATATCCACCACGCGAGCCAAGTGCGGATTGGTAGATGTCTTCGAATTTTTGGTTCTAGGACATGCCGGTTTCCTCACGATGTTTTCCTTCACCGTTTTGAGAGCAGCGGTGATGAAATAAATTACACAAAGTTATGCACCTACCTGGGTTCGAACCCACGACTTACTGTTCGTAAGGCGGGGCTGCCACCACTGGGCCACCGCTGCTCCCTTGAGCCTTTGAGCCTTTTGTTTTATATAATGCAAAGGCTCAATAGGCGTCCCATAATATCACGCCTGCTTTCGGCGAATGGTGTACTAGTACACAATTTTTTCCTTAAAAATGTACATGGCGAGACGAGCTGGACAAAACCAACGACCAGTGGTCCACTTTAGCCCTTTTTTTTTTTTTGCGGATGGTAAATCATCAAATGACTCGTCCCACTCTGTGTTCCGGGGACACGGTATCTCTTTCGAAAATTCCCGCAGCCCCGGCAGGCTTCGGCCCTTGCCCCTTCCTTTTTGGTGACTCTCTGAACACGAACGCGCCGTCGACACTGCCTGTCGTCATAAGACGGACGGACGGCGAGCTAGCCCATAGCTCCCCGTCCACAGGCCCGCTAGTGAGTGTTACTTTGGTTCCAAGTAACAAGTTCTAACCTTCTGTATGCCTGGAGGCAAAAAGTTACACGGTATGCCTGGTGGGTTTGTCAGACCCGAATTTTTAACTTGTTATTTCTCAAATAATTTTTGATAAATAAGTTATAATAATGTACTTATATTTTTAGTACAATAATAATTATTTTTCCGAATTCTTTTTCCCACTAGTGGGAACAAGAGTTCCCACTAGTTCTACCGTGAAACAGTGTAGTAGAACTAGTGGGAATTATCCGTTTGTTACTTTTTCACGCAAAAACTACTGAACGGATTTGGTTGAAATTTTGCACACGTTTTGATAGTTTATAACCTGGATTAACACATAGGATAACCTTACGGAACCCTGGTCCAAATCTGTCCCGATATTGTATGCCAAGAGACTATTATAGTGGATGAGTGCTTCTTTGTTACGAACCTCCAGATTGGGTTCCAATCCTGCAGGATTAAACAATAGATGTATGTGTTGTGTCTCTCCAACGGTGCCAAATTGACTATCGGTACATCGAGGTGTTGAAGTGTTTGTACAAAAACGCCACCATGTCAGTCTGACTTCAGGACCAAGCCTCGGAACCTATCCTCCTGCAGCGAGGTGTGAGACAGGGAGACGTCATATCTCAGAAACTATTCACCGCTGCACTGGAGGATGTCTTCAAGGTTCTGGACTGGAAAGGGCTAGGCATCAACGTCAATGGCGAGTACATCACTCACCTTCGGTTTGCCGACGATATAGTGGTCATGGCTGAGACCATGGAGGACCTCAGGACGATGCTCGATGACCTCAGTAGAGCTTCCGGAAGAGTGGGTCTTAAAATGAACATGGACAAAACCAAGGTCATGTTGAATGCCCATGTCACACCCACTCCTATCAAAATCGGAGACTCTATACTCGAAGTTGTAGACGATTATGTGTACCTGGGACAAACGGTCCAGTTAGGTAGGTCTAACTTCGAGAAAGAGGTCAATCGTCGAATCCGACTCGGCTGGGCAGCGTTCGGGAAGTTGCGCGGTATCTTCTCGTCCAACTTACCGCAGTGTCTCAAGACGAAAGTCTATGACCAGTGTGTGTTGCCAGTGATTACATACGGGACCGAAACGTGGTTGCTCACAATGGGCCTCATCAGAAGGCTTAAAGTCACCCAAAGGGCAATGGAGAGGGCTATACTCAGAGTTTCCTTGCGCGATCGAATCAGAAATTAAGACATCCGCAAGAGAACCAAGGTTACCGACGTAGCCCGAAGAATTGCCAAACTTAAGTGGCAGTGGGCAGGTCACATTGCTCGCAGAGCGGATGGCCGATGGGGCCGAAAAGTTCTGGAGTGGCGACCGCGAACCGGAAGACGTTGCGTTGGAAGACCTCCCACTAGGTGGACCGATGACCTGGTGAAGGTTGCGGGAGTCCGCTGGATGCGAGTCGCATGGGACCGGTCAATGTGGCGACACTTGGGGGAGGCCTATGTCCAGCAGTGGACGTCTTTTGGCTGAAATGATGATGATGATGATGATGTGTTGTGTTGCTCCAATATTGGGTCCAATGTTTGGAACGTCTATGAATGATTGCGTGACGATTCAAGGAATCGTCGTACGTTAGAAATTTTTTTTTTTTTCTTATATTGGGTGTGGCATGGTATGCTGTGTTGTTAGAATAAAATGCACTTTAATATTGAGGTAGCAGGTGTGCAGAATATGTAAATTTAAATAGATAAAAAGGTCTTATTTTTATGTATGTACATTATTACAATAGAAGAGCACAAAGGTACTGCTTATTTCATAAGTAATTCTTCTTCTTTCTTTTCTTCCTTTTTATCTAAAAGTATAGACCGTTTTTTCACGAGGAAAACGCTTTTGAATTTTGCCAAGTGTGTACATTTCTTTGCTCGTGACCTTTTTTTGTGTTAGCCTGTGCTGTCCCACTGCTGGGCAAAGACCTCCCCCAATTCCTTCCATGTGCTCTTTTCACGTGCCTCTTCGGACCAACCCTACACGGTACGCGTCCATATCGTCTCGCCACCTCTTTCTGGGCCAGCCTCGGCGGTGTCATCCGTCTTCCAGCAACCATCGTGTGGAGACTTTTGCCTAGCGGTCATCGTGCATGCGACAGACGTGACCCATCCAAACCCATTTTAGCCTAGCAGACTTGATGTGTCCAGTATGCCCGTTCTGGAACGCAGAGTGGTGTTTCGAGCTCTGTCTTGTCTTTTGACACCCAGAATGCTGCGTTCCATTGCCCTTTGGAAAACTCCAAGGCGAAGCTCCTGAGACTTGTGACTGTACACATTAAAAGCAAAAAGTTTAAGACTTATCAAACTGTGAAGACATTACTTATTTGTGTAAGTAATTAATAATGCTCGCACAATTAACAGTAAGTGCCTACTTGTTCATTATGTCTAAAAGCGCTGACATACATCTTTAGACTTGTACAAAAACATGAGTAGATCTGCAAATTGAGAGCTCTTAACAACAGGCGAGATTTTTCTAGAACGTCGTAACGAGAATTCGACTAGCAATTGTTTTTACTGTCTTTGAGTATAGATAAGTCAAGCTTCACAAGAGTAACCCTTGTGCAGAAAAGCATTCATCGTTCGAACGTACGTGTGATTTGTGGCTAGTTTAATTCATACGCGATGGTTTGTGCCAATATAGTTGTGAGTCAAGAGGTCATTGAGAAGAGACCGTTGTTCGAACTGGATTGTACCAGTGTTCGAACAAATTCACTAGGATAGAATTATTGGGCAAATGAAGGAGAAAAGGGGGAGTGCTCGTAGGTAGGAGGTGAATACGAACCATAAGATAGATATGTTATCGTTTCAACCATCTAGATTTAAAATATCTGTGTTAGTTTTGTAAAATATTCAAAGTACACTTGGTAACAAGTTTAAGTTCTGTTTATGTCTAGGAAAATATAATTAAATAGAGTCCACACGCATAGTTGCAAAGACATTTGAATAAACTTTCGATAAACGGGATAACGTAAAAAAAACGTAATTTACTTGTAAGACAAATAGAGTAAACTTATAACGAGATGGTACCCCAGAGAAGGTAAAAGGAGAATAGACAGACTGCAAAACAGGTGGGATGATGACATTAGAGAAGTGGCAGGGGTGATGTAGAACAGAGTGGCTCAAGAAAGATCAGAATGAAAATGGTTGGAGGAGGCCCTTGCCGACTGGCAAACAGATTCGCAGAAAATAAATAAGCAACAAATACGAGAATAAGTTTCAAAATTAAGAATAAGTTTTAACATGTAAAATTTGTTTAAGGCTTAAGTGAATGAAGTCATTGATAAATTGCGCTTGATATCCTAGAGTTTCATGCTTGATGGTCTAGACCAAGCATTTTAGAGCCACAGCCTAAAACGCTTGGTCTAGAAGATTGGTTGTCTCATTAAGAATTTTATTTGGTAGATGGCAAAACACTTCATTTATAAGGTCCCTTAGGTACACCTAACTGCTATATCTGGAATACTTTCCCAGAATTAGCGCCATTCTGCTATATTGGGGTCGGCTATTTACTTTGGATTGGCTATTAGGAGCAATTTTGGTCAATAGCTATCACTTATAATAATTGGGTGCCCTCCATTGCTTTGAACGTTTTTCGACGCTTCGAAAAATGGTTTGAGCGGTTAACGTAATTAGGTCCACGAGGCGACGTCAATCACTTACCTACGTTATTGTTTTTTAGAAACTTTTGGGACTGATTTCTATGTCATTGGTTTTGATAGAGATTTATAGGTATTATAGGTATTTATGTATGGGTCTTTGTTACCTGAAATAAATGGATTATTATTATTTATTTTTGTTTCATTCTTTCACTGTCGAGCGGCCATTGTGAATTTAAAAGACTACTAACTTTTGGCAAAATTGTCTTGATTCTCATAATGTGAAGTCATTGAAAATTTATCAAACTTGACCCCCTGGTCCTGCTCTGATCGGATTAAAGGATTATCCTTACAGATAAGACTGAGATGACTGTTTAAGAAGAATTAACCCAAGCCAAACTAAGCTCATTTGTACCATTGTTATCTGCTACTGCAGCCATATTATTTATCACGATTGTTTTCGCCAAAGGCTAAGGCATGAGTCTATCAAACTAGTACGCCCACATTTAGTCAGTTGAACTATTAATAAAGTATCAAATAAAAACAACCTATGCTACAATCTTTGCTCTCTTTTCGTTATTACTATTTGAACAGTGTAATAATGGCTGGCGAAACAAAGTATTTTTTCTACTCTACTCCCACATTCAAAGGTCACTGTTTACTGAGGTAGAATTGGCTACATCCCATCTTGTAACTCTCCCGATTCGCCAACTAAACAAAATACTGTCGCAAAAGTGCCGTTTCGTATTTTGAGTTTCATACATCGAGTTGCGTTTCACTAACTATTCTATATTCGTTCCCGTTTGGTAAACTTTTTGTTCGGTAAGTACAGTTGGGTCTCAGGAGAATTACTCAGAAATACCACAATTAATATTCTGTACTATAGAATATTCATTAATTTCTGAGTAATAAGAGCTTATAGAATCTATAAGCTCTTCTTTAACGTAGCGTTAATACTTAAACAAGATAGCTATCCAAAAACAAACCTTCTAACTTTAATATCACCAAAACTGTTGACAGAGAGATTAAAAGAACATGTGTGAAAATGATTTGGACTTTGATCCTGTCTTAGTCAAAGTTTGAACTTCATTTAAAGTTTGGGAAAGCTCTAGTCTTGGTAGCTTTGTTCATACCTCAGACGTCTGAAATACACGTGTGGATTAACTAATGAAAATACTGAAAACAATTGGTTAGATCCCAGAGCAAATATTGGTACAATGAGTTGTTTGACCCCAGGACAAACATTGGCGGGAAGGGATGGTCATATCTTATATTGGTGATAATAGTTGGTTAGACTCCAGGGTAAACTTTGATAGAAAGAGTTAGGCAAGTTTTGTCGGACACGGTTGGTTACGGAAATATTGGTCGAAGTATGTCAAATATTGGAGGAATACGTTGGTTAGACCAGACCAATATTCGTGGAACAGTGATGGGAGAATTTTGTTCTAAAAAATAACTGAGCTTATGTTGACATGTCTCACGTCACTATTCAAAAACTAGCTAGGTTTATAATTTCAGTTTTAGTTTAGTACACACAACATAATGGTTTAACCTACTTCCTACTAATATTATAAATGCGAAAGTTTGTGAGGATGGATGGATGGATGGATGTTTGTTACTCTTTCACGCAAAAACCACTGAACGAATTTGGATACAAACAGATAGTTTATAGCCTGGATTAACACATATAATACTTTTATCCCGGTTGTATGATCCCGTGGGACAATTATCGAACTACATACATTAGCAACATTTGTCTTAAATCGAAAAATATATCATCATCTGCAACGAAATAGTACATTATGCCCAACCAGCAATTCAGTCCTATTATTTCAGCTCATAACTCTATAAAGTTCTATAAACGATTTATTAAGGTTTTAGTGGTGCCAGAGTGTTCTATAAAAGCGTTCGACAGTACATTATTGCTCTAAATGCTTAGAGAGCTAAAAATACCTATAAACAAAGGATGTAAACGTTTACTACGCCATTTTATACAACCGTTATAGTCAAGTACTATATCAAGTTCTAATATAACTAGTAAATAATCATATTGCTCTATAAAATTGTTAACAGGTGCCTTTATTTATCTGATTAGCGTAATAAGAATTCCAAACGAACTGCAATAGCAGTTTCGTTATAGCAGTGATGAACAGTCAACTACAGGGCCATATTGTGATATTGTGGATATTCAGATCGCTGCTATAGTACGTGTGCGTTAGTAGTCACAAAGACTTTACAATAGAGTGTTTTTGTGATGTAGTCTAATTTCAGAGCACGCTAATAGAACGTAAGTGTACTATAATAGTTTTTACATGCATATTATAATTTTATCGATAAGCATATCACACAGACACTATAATAGAGCAGAATTATTGTATAACAACTTTTTTGGTGCCTAGCAATGCGCTTGTTAGTTTTATAAATGGGTATCTATCACGGCTATATCTATCACGATGACTGACAGTGAAAACATTATCACGGCAAGTACTATAATGGCTCTTGGAATATCGAAATCACTTTATATAATAAATAATATAATTAATATTTTAGTAAAAGCTCAACAATTCGAGGGGGGCACTTTAAATTCATGGTAAACCTATCCCTAGTTTATCAGTAAAGCTGCAGTCGCACATCATTTCCACCGTAATAGACTAATATTATAATAACAAAATAAAATCTTTCTTGTATCCTTTTGTAAAATTATTTTAATTATTTTTTGCACTCTGCACTATCACGAATGTAAAATAATGAATGGTGAATGAAAAAGGTGAGGCAAAAGAAACTAAACTCTTGTATAGTATGAAAAAGTACCATAAAAGGTCCTACAGTAGCCAGTACATCATTATTTTGAGACCTGCATCACTGTTACAGAGATTTTATTGGACTGTTTCGTCATTAGGAACACTGCAATAAAATTATTTTGTGACTGAACAAAGATCTAAATGCGCCACTTCCAAATAAAAGATACGCTCTTTGGGGTTTTATAGGACCAAGAACAGTTTTTTACAAAACGTTCTATGGTTTTTTATAGTACTAGTTTTTGCTGCTTGGGTGGTACAAGTGTGTAATGTTGGTGATTACCGCTGAGGCGCGATTGAGACCCGAGCCGTTAGGTGAGGGTCTTAAGAGAGCCGAGGACGGTAATCAGAAATACACACGTGTATCATACGATGTTTTTCAACACACGTGTGAAGAAAATAATACTAAAAAATCATTTATAACAGTGAAAGCGAGTTGTGAATTCTTTTTCGCAATTGCGGGTAAAATTAATCAGTTTTCCTATGCGCGCGCATCTAACAATGGCGATCGGCCATAGATTAAAAGATTGAGGTTTCTTTGTTTTTAGCTTTTCGCGGATAGTGTTTTAGCCACGTACAAAATGGGGAATTCAAAGTTTTCTTTAATACAGAGAAAACAAAAGTTATATTTGAGTGAAAGTTTTGTTTATTAAAAACGTACAAGTTGAAATTATCTATTTAAAAGCAATAGGTACATTCATTTATTTGTACTATTGCACATGATCTTGTTTGTATCTAAACTTTTTTAAGAACAAAGCAACTCAACCTATAAAATAAAAAAAATCCTATAACTCACTTGTGAATAATAGCAATGAAAAAGTCACAGTTTGATTACATTATGTCGTATGTGTGCAGTATGTAACGCAATTAGTGCGGTGAAATTAGAGCCATTTTATGATCAAATGCGTTGAAAAATACATAAATCAACATCTTTTATAATTCTCACTCCGCGTATTTATACCTAGTTGCACCAAAAGCACCAGTTGCACGCTTTACGAAAAAACCCGAAGGATAACTACTCTAACTCCCTTAATCCCGAGCTTTCACCGAAATGAGAAAAGCGGCCAACGAACAGACGACTTTTCTTTTATCTCGACCAAGTATAAACAGTTTATGGGGAACTCATTAAAACTTTTAACTGTTCTTACTTTCTAGGCACGTGGAAAATGAGTGGTTATGGTATTAGGGATAAAGTCTTAATTAAAGCACTTCTTAAAAATGAAATAAAGAAAACTTCGTGAGGACACTAACGTCTCCTAGAACCGAAAATTCGAAGATAATATGTGGCATCTACCAATCAACATTTTATTCGCGTGGTGGAATACGATTTACTCCTGTGTTGGGACACAGGAGCTAGCTAGTGCACAGTTTACTGTTATCCTAGTGCTGGGGCAGCCTAGCCTAGCCTAGCTAACCACTGGCCGTGGTCGTACTCACCACCTTAGCCATAGAAGGTTCTATTATCTTCATCAAGCTTGGCTTTAACGGGCGATGCCGTTTCACCAGTTTGGCTATAACTGGCGATGCCGTTTCACCACTTTGGCCATAACTGGCGATGCCGTTTCACCAGTTTGGCCATAACTGGCGATGCCGTTTCACCACTTTGGCCATAACTGGCGATGCCGTTTCACCACTTTGGCCATAACTGGCGATGCCGTTTCACCACTTTGGCCATAACTGGCGATGCCGTTTCACCACTTTGGCCATAACTGGCGATGCCGTTTCACGAGTTTGGCTATAACCAAGCTTACACAGTAATAATTTATTTAACAGTTTTAATAATTATCATCTATTAATTGCTAGGCGTCATTATGGTTTACCGATGATCTGGTGGCCATAATTGTTGCGTAATCTTCTATTATTTTATGCATTGCACACACATACTGTTTTCCTCCTTATATTGTATTTTTTTTTATATTACTGTGTGTGTCGTGCTTTATTAACTGACGTCAAATAAATATTTTTTCTTTCTTTTCTTTCTTTCTTTCTTTCATTGCGCTTTTTTGCAATGATTTTATAACTACTTCATTCATAACATCAGGCTTGTAATCCCCAAATGGTTAGGCACAGGTGTGCCTAATAGAACTTCCACATTTCACCAGTTATGTTTAAGTCCCATGTAAGCAAGCCTATTACCATAGTATAAAAAGGGGAAGTAGGATATCTTCATACAAACGGACCGCGCGCGGCTTGTATGTGTGCGCCATAATATCTTGGCGTCGCTGCTCGCACACTAAAACAAAATCTAGACCTATTTCTCAGCTGCCGCACTGAGAAACGGGTCGTGAGTCTATTATGCTATTACCATCAACCATGTCAAGACTCCGTGGCTGCTACTGAGAAATTACTGATAGAAAAACCCAATAACAATTTGCCCAACCCGGGGATCGAACCCAGGAACTCCTGCTTAGCAGTTGCGCTTGTCACCACTAGACCAACGAGGCAGTCGAGTTGCTTAACGAGCTTGCTTCGTTCGTATGTAAAAATCCGATTCAAACGATTTAAGAGAATCATACAAACTTTTGGCACAATGATCTTGGTTTGGTCTCATAATGGAAATAATAGACTAGCTAGCCGTAGTGAGCATTTTCCCTTCATTTGTTTATGAAGTTTCATGTTCTGTTTTCTTATTTTGCGTGTAATTGTACAAACAAGCTGGCGAACAATTGGAAACAAAAACAAATGAATAAAGGATTTGGTTTCAAGCGATTTGGGGATGAAAGGCTTAGAATTCTATTGTTTATTTCTAAAAGTTTGATTTTGGAACGATAATTTTTGTTGTTTGATATAATTTCAACTTTGTTGATAAATATTTGGGTCGGGGGGCTTTTAGGACCGGGACTGCGGTCCCGGATTCCCCCTAAATATTTTTGACTGGTATTTTGAAACAACAAGAAAAAGTTAAAGTACAGTAAGCTGAAATAATATTGTGAACAACAATTACATGAATTTATTATTGAAGTGAAACTTCTATAAAGACGGGGTAGGTCCCAAAAAAGCCTCCCGACCCAAACATTTGTGACCACTTAATACAAAATATAAAGTATTTGGTATTAAGTGGTTTGGTAGTGAATTTATAAACAAACACTCAATTTACATACCCTCTTAAATCTTTACAAATGGCTCAAAAATATTTGTCTACTGAAAAATTAAAACTATTTTATAGTCCATTAGCTATCGTGAAATTTTACTAAAATGTGATGACAAAAGTAAATATCCATTTGGATGTGAATATTTATCATACATTAAAATATTATTTTAGTTAAAAATTGTGCTCAATATATAGTTTAGTTAATACTGTATAAATACGGTTTACTTGGAAAACATTAAGAAGATCAATGGGAGCAAACATTATCTTGCTTGGGAGTGTGGTTTTTAAGCTCTCTTAAGTGCTTTTTTTAATACATCTTAAAATCTTTCATAAGTAAAGATGGTCTTTGGTTGCAGGCACATATTCTAAGTTCAATTCCCAGTTTAGAAATAGTTTCTCTAATGTAAAATTCTCAGTATCAGCTCGACTCTAGATTTCTGTTTGGCAAATATAAAATACGGGTGTGTCGCTTTCATACACCGCTGCTTTCATACATCACGCATTGTTTTTTTTTTTTTTCGGATGGGAAATCATCAAATGACTCCTCCCGCTCTGGGCGGAGCAGGAGGGAGTGTCAGACTTTTACTGACTAAAACCCATCCATGTTCCTTCATCGCCCTTTGTGTTCCGGGGCCACGGTATCTCTTTCGAATAGTCCCGCAGCCCCGGCAGGCTTCGGCCCTTGCGGACCCCTTCCCTATTGCTGACTCTCTTTGAGGCGCGCGTGGAACACGAACGCGCGTCAGTCAAAACGGCCTGTCGTCATGAGACGGACGGACGGCAAGCTAGCCCATAGCTCCCCGTCCACAGCCCGCTCATACATCACGCCTGTAATCCCCGCAGGGTTAGAGCAGAGGCGTACCTAATGGTACACCCACATTTCGTCAGTTATGTTTTTAAGTCTCATGTAATAGGGGGCGAGCCTATTGCTATCGACCAGGCACAAATTCAGACTCCGTGGCTGCTACTTAGAAATTCGCTTTAGAAAAACGCTTTGCCCGACTCGGGAATCAAACTTAGGACCTCATGCTCAACAGTCGCGCTCGTTAAAATTACCTTGTATTTCGGGCTGTGTAAAGGGTGTAAATAGACTCTTAACGAAGCCGAAAGGCACTTGTTCTCCTCATAACTGTGATATTTTTTTTTTGTTCTAGAGTCTAGAACACTCCGTAACTAGAAGGTTCCCAGGTATGGTCTAGAATCTAGACCATACCTGGGAACTAATCCTTACCCCAATATCTCCATAAATTCTAGTTACGATGATATTGGGGGTCAAAGTTCCAACTTTTCCGCAAGTTTTTTTTTAAACAAGTTTTACAATGTGTTGAATGCGTTACAGTGAGTTATAAGTACCGTAAAATGTGATATTTCACCCCAAAAAAAAAGTCGTTTCCCAGCAAACATTTTTGCGCAGAGTAAATTTACTTCGGAACAAAGATTACCCTCTTTATGTTAAACAGTTCTATTAATTCGTATTTAATAGTTTTACAAGGAACAATACGTGTTTATTACAAAGATGTTTTTTTTTAAAGGGGAGAAAGTAGAAGTGATACCAGCTTATTACCAAAATTTTACCACAGTGTTACCAATGGTAATAATTTAAAAGTATTTAGTAAAATGTTGTAAACGATCCCCACATTAAAACTTACGAATAGTGTTTTAGCACCCTCTTTAATAAAAGAAAATAAACACGGTTTAGATAAATGCCTTTTTAATATTACAGCGTTTCAGTAGCGTTCAATATCGACGTGCAATATCCGTCTTCCGTACGCGGAAATGGATATGCATTATACGTACATACGGACAATGTATATAGACATTATACATATGTACCGGTAACACGGGTGCGCAAGTATGCATAGCGTTGAACTGTTGAATAATGTGACTGAACCTGATAAAAAATCTTCTATCGGAATAGTTTCGGATATTTGTAAATATTTTTTTATCTAAAATCCATGGAAATGCCTGAGAGATATTTCTTGACGACACAAACATGGAAGATATCTCGTAAGTGACAGTGTTTAGTTATAAATCGTGAAAGCTTAAAACAGTGTTCAATAGATTGATAATGATTGAGAACGACAAGACAACAAAAAAAGCATCTACCGCATTATTAAATAAATACTAGTCTGGCCTATTCGAAACTCATTTACACCCACAGGATGAAAATCAGCAATAACTGTACAGAACAAGGTTCTCAATATAAATAGAATGGAACCTACATGTTTAGAACTTGAACCCATATGCGCAGTTCATACCCAAAAGGTTCACCTATGTTGTCTTCAATTTAAACAAGAACTTTAAGGTCATGAATAATTGAAAACTCGTCGGCCAACAACTACATGAGGTACCCTTTTCCAGCCTCCGGTTTGTTCCGAAAACGGGCTACTTTGGTTAGCCTCGATAAATTCTCAAACGAAACTGACGTATGGTCAACCGCAGGTCAGAAGCAACATTTGATACGAAAATCTTGCTATCATGACCCGTCGCGTCACAAGTCGCTTCACTGGCGACACGCCTTGCGACGCGACTTGCGTCAGGACTAGCGACACGACTTGCGACGCGTCTTGCGACGTAACTTGCGAGTTGCGACACGACTTGCTTCATGGGACACGTGCGTGTTTCGTTTGTTTCTTTCGCGTGAGTCATGTCGCCCTGCAAGTCAGCAAGTAGCAGTACTTTAAGCGATACAATTATTGTTTTCTCCGATTTTGCTGTCGGCAATTTAGGAATAATTTTTCTGTAGAGTAACTATGTAGTTTGACGTACAGAATGCTTGGTTGACGGATTCAAGAAGAAGGCTATAGACAGTTGAGTATACTTGTACATCCACCGCTGTGTGTCGCTGCCAAAATGACCGAGACAATATTGCTTAAAGCAAAAAGGTTATTGTAAGGTTGCTTTCACTGATAAATCTGCTAAAATTAAAATGACCTTTATTTTCGTGGTAATAAGGTTCGTAAAGGACTGCAATTGTCAGAGGTACAGTAACTGTAAAAGACCTGTACGTGAGGTTATGTTATATTATGTATGGAGATTTTATGCAAGCGTTTGACACAGTTTCCAGTGTGAGCAGCGAGTTAGGACTGAGGAAGACATACATGATTTGAGTTTAATGAACGTTCGTGTTCGGACATGGCGTCAAACAGGATTTCTGTGAATAAAGGTAGGATACTTACTATGTTTTGCACCACCCTTTGTATTATTTTGAATACGTGTTGAATTATAAATAAAAATGTATCTAATTATTCATTTGTAGTAAAATACTATTGTGAAAAACGATATTTTACGTTTAAACGTCATATCCCACTATGATTTCAGTTAAAAACATTAAAGTATATAGTAAAACTGATATTGTATGGATGAATGCCTAGGCCTCCCACTAAATCAACCAATTATTTTAAAACATTGTGTCCTAGAACTGTATTCTAACATTTATTTCTTCTTTCATTTCAATTAACTTAGAAAAATCTTCTTTTGTTTAAAACATACCAACTACCAATAATTTTCCAAATTGACCTTAAATCTAAAACAGACTACTTCAAGTCCAAGAATCTCCTAAATTCTATCTACCTAGGACCCACAGGGGTCATAAACCACAATTTACTTCGACGAAATAATGTCAATTCGATAATCGCAACACAAACTGGGCCCACATTAATAACCTGGCCCCTTGACAGGGGTCGCGCAACGGTCATGGCTTAAAAGCCGTTGGATAAGACCAATACTTATCGATAGCGGTCAGTTGGGAGGTATTTGTTGTTAAAGGTGATTTTGGGAGATTAAGAGGATTGGCTAGCGGCATTTAATATTATTGTTCTAAAAAAAAGGGAAAAAAAATAACATAGAGGGGTGGTAATACAGGGTGTAAACAGACTCTTCACGAAGCCGTCAACCAAGCATTCTGTACAACAAACTAAGTAACTTTACGCAAAAATTATTGCTGGGAAACGACTTTTTTATATATACGCGGGTCGTGAGGGGGCTTAAAGTAAAAATCTTGCATTAAAAACATGTATATTTAAAAAAAAGTGAAAAAGTTGAAACTTTGACCCCCAATATCTCCGTAACAAAAAGGTTCCCAGGTATGGTCTGGAACAAAAAAAATGTTCGCAATGACTGGGAGAACAAGTGTCTTTCGGCTTCGTTGTTTTACATCCTTAATGTAGATTACGATAGATACGTTAAACGTAGTATATACTCGTACGTAGTAGGTATACATATATATTAATTTATGTTGTTTTCAAAAGGCAATCTTGGGCCCGACTCAGTTCCCCCTGTGATGTTGAATGGTGTTACTCTTAACAGGGTTAGCCAGTTTAAATATTTGGTTCACTTGGTGAGTGTCAACCTTAAAGATGACGCAGATATTGATAGGGAGCGCAGGGCGTTGACGGTCAGGGCTAATATGTTGTTCAGAAGATTTGCGTCTTGTTCAAAAGAAGTTAAAATTACCCTATTTAAGGCGTATTGCCAAAACTTCTATGGCAGTAGCTTATGGACAACATATTCTCTTAAAACCCTCAACGCCTTGCGCGTTCAATATAACAATGCCTTCAGAATGCTATTGCGGCTCCCAGGTCTCTGCAGCACATCTGCTATGTTCATGGAGGCTCGAACGGACGGCTTCGCAGCTATACTGCGCAAAAAAGTCGCTTCGTTATTGAGCAGAGTTCGTGCTAGCGGCAATGGCATTCTGGCGGTCATTGCGGACAAATTTGACTGCCCTATTTTATGTCATCACATTAGGGTACTGTCAAAAAGGAACAACACGAAATGAATATAAATGAATATGAATTAATGTAACTAAATCACCTAATTTCTCACCGCTAACATAGTTCTTAAGTTCTCTTTTACTAACCCATATGGACCTTGTTGTTCGCAATAAATAATTATTTGATTTGAGTTGATTTGATTTGTATACCAATGACATTACTAAATAAAGTAAGAAACTTAAAACAGTCATTAAAGTAAACATATTAATGAGTTTAAAACCCTGATTTATGTGCCCAAATTACCACCATTTCCCTAAAATAACAAAAAATTAAAACGTGACGACACCATCTTCGGCATTAGTACATTCGATCGTCAGTTGTTTGTTTATGACGTCACTACACTGCCAGAGTGAGGAGTGTCACGGCCTGCGCTCCTGTGTTGCCATGTAAGTTTTCTCATTTTAATATATTTCAAAAAAGTAAAATAATATTCCTCTATCCTATCTGTCTACAACAGTATTTCAAAGTAAAGACACAAACTTGGTTATGTCATTTATAAACCTTCCCATTAACCTTCCGGGAGGATAATAATCTACCTCAACAATCACAAAATCAAATTGCCATCAAACCGACCCCCATCAAACAGTTATCAAAAATCTTCCTGTCCCCGTTATCTCTCACTGATAAGGATGTTGAAACTCTTGATCATTATTATCAGTACCACAGCTGTTCCTGACAACTTTCATACTAATATTAATCGTACCAACTTTGAGTCGTTTGAGCAAAATGTCACAGAGTTTGTTATGCAATTATGAAACCGCCTGTAGCTAAACGGGATGGCACTTTTTTAATTGTTTTGTTTATGAGGGTGATAATTATATCATGGGTCATAAATATAATCTTATCTTTTTTAGGGTACCGTAGCTGAAGGGTAACCAACGCATTCGAGTTTAAATCGAACACAAATGCATAATTGCATCGAACGCAAGTGTGCACATTCGCTCGTTCAGCAAAATGTGGGCCAGTTCGTGTTCAGAGAGCTAATTCACGAAATTTAAGACGCGCCGATGAAGTTGTAGTGCAGTTGCAGTTAAGTTCAAGTTCGAGTGATAAACGGTATTCTTGTAATCTTTGAACTGCGCGTATGTTGCGCGTGAACTGCACGTCAACTGTACGACAACCACACTCTACCCTTCCTTATGGTGTGGCCATATGAGAGCAAAAATATTACTCAATAAATAATCGAATAGAATCGATGACATATCAATGAATGTGACGTTATTAAAATATTAAAATAATACCCCAGTACAGATTTTAGTGCTTTTTCTTACGTAGTAGAATACCGATCATATTGCGTTCCGAAGCACGCACCAAAGACGCGTAACAGTAGAATGCCGATATTTCGCTCGCGTGACGCGAACATGACGCGAGCGTGTCTGACAGCGGTAGAGAATACGAAAAGCGTTGTTTTGATCGAAACTTAACTGCAACTGCACTGCAACAGCACTTCTTTAGTTACGTGAATTAGCCTACAGATCTCATTAGAGACACTGCGTACTCAAAAACCATTACCTTTACCATTGTTTTGAAATTAAGTGTTGTAGTGATTTAATTATAGCTATCTCTCTTACAATTCGAGACTTTTACCATAAACCATATCCTATTAATACGAGAAAGGAGTGTTAGGTCACCATAGCGCCAAACACTACTTCTTACACAACGGGACCCTATTATTAAGCCTCCGCTGTTCGTCCGTCCGTCTGTCTGTCAGCGGGTTGAGTCTCATGATCCGTAATAGGTAGACAGTTGAAATTTTCACAGAAAGTGTATTTCTGTTGCCGCTATAGCAAAAAATAATAAAAGTAAATAAAAATAATAGCTAAAGGGGGCTCTCCTACTACGATGGTACGGAACCCTACATGTGCGAGTCCGATTCGCACTTGGACGGTATTTTCTAATAGCTATTAAAACATTTCAAAGTACAAGGTAAACATAATTAATCCTTACACTAATTTTATGAAAATGTTAATCGCAGAATGTCATGTCAAACGTTGTTTGAGTTTACATGAACACATAAATTATAATTATGTTGCTTATAATAAAACAATGCAATGACGTGACTCAACCATTCTCAGAATAGAAGCATGCCTACACAGCCTTTTCATGAAATAAACGGTCTTATTTTAACAAAACATCAGAATCTCGCCACGCACGCTACGTCGTAGCGGTCTCGTAGCAGCCTTGCTACGCCGTAGACCTTAAATGCTACGGAGGTATAAATAGTGCAATGTGGGATCTTGATTAATATTTGCTTTGAGCGTATTTACTTAGGGGTTGGGTGTTAATACGCGAGTACAAGGGATTAAGTATTAACTGGTTAGTGTTTGAACTTAGATTAAAAAGGCTGTGGATAAGTTGCTGCTCTGTTTCTAATGAGATAGGAGGATTAAATTAATAGTACTCGTAGATAAGTAGCAATATTCTGTTTAAAGTACAGAGAAGTCTGTGATGTCTTTTAGATTATTGTAGTACCTAAGCCTTCATATAGAAAGTGTAAGTGTAATGCGAAAAATAATTAATCAGCTCTTCCATTCATTTTGTTACGTGAACATAAATGGATGAAGTAGCTAACATTCTTTTTTTTATTTTAGCGCTAATCTAATAGTGAAATGAAAGTGAAAGTGACATGATGAGTGGACGAAGCTTTCGTCCCCCTTTTCAGAATTTCAGTTTTTTCAATTACACTTAATCGTTACACAAATAACACTCAGCCACTCCGGAGCCCTGACATAGCCAGAAAGCGTCACGGCTGTCCTCGTAGAAGATGGCGGGACGAGTTGGACAAAACCAACGACCAGTGGTCCACATTAGCCCTGGGTCGAAATAACTGGAAGTCATTGACATCCCAATGACTTCCAGTTGTTGTCTTCCAGCAGTGGGATGACGCAGGCTAACAGTATCAGAATCAATACTTTTTTTTTTCGGATGGAAAATCATCAAATGACTCCTCCCGCTGTGGGCGGAGCCAGAGGGAGTGTCAGACTTTTACTGACTAAATCCCATCCATGTTCCTTCATCGCCCTTTGTATTCCGGGGCCACGGTATCTCTTTCGAATAGTCCCGCAGCCCCGGCAGGCATCGGCCCTTGTGGACCTATTCCTTTTTGCTGACTCTCTTTGAGGCGCGCGTGGAACACGAACGCGCCGTCGACACGGCCTGTCGTCGTGAGACGGAGTGACGGCGAGCTAGCCCATAGCTCCTCGTCCACAGGCCCGCGCCTCGACGCCCGGGGCGTCTCCCGCGGCGGCTGGGACGTGTGGATCTCTCCCTCCCACGTTCCGCCACCTCCTTCGCTAGCATGACTGCTTCGCAGAAGGAGGTGATGGCGTCCCATTCCGTCTCGCTCCGGACCATGGATTGAACCAGGGCCGGGAGCGAGAGGTGGCCGCCGCCGATCGCCGACCAGGGCCGGGAGCGAGAGGTCGTCGCCGCCGCTCGCCGATCAGAATCAGTACTTAGATAGAAAAGTAATTAAATGAATAAAATGTGTTTTGTAGATATCTGTGTAAAGATTTCACGAGTTTCATTTTATGGCTCTTACACTTACACTCTAATGTTTCAGAACATACAATCTGTAAAAAAAATTCAAAAGGGTACGTACAAAGGGTAAGAACTCTGATAACTAATTTCAAGTCTTAGTAAATAATTAAAATACATTTTCTCTTAACAGTAAGTACATCTTCTTCGTGAAATTTACTTCGTCAATTCATTAGTACATATAAATATTATATGAGATCTTGGGAGAAATAAACCGTACTCCAGTTGATACGCTTGTCGAAGAGAAAGTGCTTGTCAAATACTTGTACATAGTTGATATATTTTTAGAGGCCTTTATAAATTAAGAACAAAGAAAAAGAAAGAAGGCGCATAATCAGCCTATGATGTTCCCAGTGTTGGGACTCAGTTCTCCATTCTATGATAAGACACTTCCTATAGTCCCACCCACTAGTCCCACGTGGTTGATTATGGACCACTGTCCATAATCAACCACGTGGGACTAGTGTGGATTTGTGTACCATGGTTGTGTATGTCAGTCTTTATTAGCTTACCGAATTACCCATAGGAGACATGAAGTCCAAACTTAATACAAAGAACATACACACACATTATTGTAATTTAATCATATTTTTGATTCTAAATTAATATTCCGCAAAATATAAAATTAATGAAAAATTTCAGTTATTATGCATGCAGCTCACGTTTTAATAAAGAAAAGGGGAAGCCTTTGCCCAGCAGTGGTACATACAGGGCAGTTGAAAAAAAAAATCAATTTTAACACTTTAAATATTTAAATTTAATTTTAAAGTTCAGCATTGTTGCCAAAGCGAGTTTTAACCTCGTAAGGCCCAATGACCTTATTTAATGACAAAAATAATTTGGCACTCCAGCCCAAGACAGTTTTTAAAACTATTTAATTACGGCCCAGCGACCTAAAATTATGATATGATATTTAAACGTAATTTTTGGTTTAAATAATCCCGCTAATTTAAATCTGCCATCAAAAAATTATTAACCTTGAATCCATCTCTAATTTTGGCAATGTCACTCTGTAAGGAAATGGTTCGGACAAAACAGGTGCATGAGAATAAATGGCGAAAGCTGCGGGAAGATGGTGTTCTGTAGGGCCAATAAATCAGCAGATTTTACTTTAAGATTCCGTAACTAAACAGTTCCAAAGAATTTTTTATTTTCGTTTGTGTGTCACTACTGATGTATCAGTTAAGACCTGCAGCGTATTTGCGTAATATTCTTCCAATGGCAAGACTTTCATGTTGACAATTTAACGATATTCATTGCGTGAAAGTTTTGGATATCCGTGATGTCAATATATATTGAATTTATTTCGGTTCATGACTGTGAGTTTAGCAATATTTAATAATTTGTTTGTTTACTTCCATATAAATTGAATACAAAATGTTGGAAGGATTTTTTTTTGTTTTTTTTTTTTAGGATGGGAAATCATCAAATGACTTCTCCCGCTCTGGGCGGAGCAGCAGGGAGTGTCAGACTTTTACTGACTAAAACCCATCTATGTTCCTTCCTCGCCCTTTCTGTTCCGGGGCCACGGTATCTCTTTCGAATAGTCCCGCAGCCCCGGTTGGAAGGATTCCAATTGGTTTTTTTTTTGCTCCGATGAATAAGTCAGTTTTTACGAAATATAAATTCAATTATAATCTATCGTAATTATCTACATGATTACAGTTGTCTAAATGCTGCTAACAAGGTACGGTATTCTCAGCGGGCATGTCCTACAAACACAATTTAACTTAATTTCTTATTGATGAAATTATGCGAGGCGTAGTTACAGTTGGACGACGAGTTTGGTTTGCGTGTAAATATCCATCTTTTCACTACTCTGACAATTTTCACTTGTGTTATGTACTCGTCTTTTTATTCTGTGGTCAAGTGGGGTGACGACTGCAAACCAGAATTGTGCTGTGGGCTCAGCAGGATGCTTAGTGGTAACCTTCTAGTCGCAGTCACGACGTGCGAGCTGTCAACTTTTATTTTGTTCCGTCCTATTGTGTTTATAAATATTTGTCATGCATTGTATGTTTTTTTTTTGTCACTTTGTATGCACTTCATATCCTTGCGACAAATAAATATATTTTTCTTTCTTTCAAAAACATCACAGAATTATTAAGTCGCCCTCAAAGATGAACAAAACTTGGCGCAATCTCGCACTCAGAACACAGTTAAAACAAGTTAGTAACTACTTATGTAAGTTAAAGCAAGCAAGCAGCTTGTTTATTTTCTATTTTAGTTTGATTACCCTGTTTTATCTCACACTCTTTTACTACATCCTCAATTTGCATTACAAATAGTATTCGCAAGTTTCAAGGCCCTACACGTTACATCAGGCTTAATGGCAGGTTTAGTTATATTGCACTGGTGAAATGTAAACGCTACTACGATGCCATGTTTGGTGGCAACCATATTCCGTGAATAAGGGGTTGAATGTGTTTATGTCAAACACAGAGAGAGAGAGAGAGCTTATGTGTAAAGGGGTTGTATGGTGTATGTATGAATGTGATTGAGGCGAGCTTATTGTCATCAACCGGGCATGAATGCAGATTCTGGGTTGCGGAAAAAATCCTGATGAAAAAACTCAGTAACACTTTACCCGAACGGGAAATCGAACCTAGTACCTTGTGTACAGCAGTACTACCTGTCCAATGAGGCAGTCTTTTTTCGATCCTATCTTTGGTTTTGACATAATAAATAGGTTCTCTTTTTACCAGACTGCCAAGGAATGGTTATGTTTTTCGCGCGTATTTCGTTTGTTTGTAAATTTCTTTAGAACCGTGTATTTTCCAAACGGCTGGATGGATTTCGACAATTAAGAAATATTGATATTTGCCTTAAAAACCCAAATAGGTGTTTAAAAAAAACAAAATGGCGGATTTTGGCGCTAAATTTTAAGTCGATAATTTTTTTTTCAACCAAACCTGTGGTATCAAAATGAAGGAAATTAAAAGTAGATTACAAATATATATTATGTAGGTACATTAAGTTTATATCGAATCTACATTTTTCTTTCCAAGTTTTATTTAAGTTTTTGAATGTTAGAAACTATCTCTCCAAAGAAAGTACTCAAAGATTATGAACATTAACTCCCTGGCAACATAAATTAAAACTAATTGTAAAATCTCCTCGATAGATATCGGTATCTCGCGATAGAGTTATTGGGTTTTTCCATCAGGAATCTTAGTAATTCAGCCACCGATATGGATTTGCGCCCGGTTGATGGCAATAGGCTCACCCTCTATTACATGGGACTTAAACATAACTGGCAAATTACGGGTGTACTATTAGGTACAACTCTGCCTTACCCTGCGGGGATTACAGGCGTGATGTTTATCTAAAAACTAATCAACAATTTACTAACTTTTATTAACAGATAGTTTTTAATAGAAAAAGTTTGTTCAAAACGCCATAACCGTTTATCAAATCTGCAGCACTTGTCCGATTCGAAGTTTCGAATCTAAGAGTATGAATAAGACATAGAATGCTAATACAAAAGGAAACAAAATCAATACCTGCCTGAGTGCATAGACAGTGTGTCACAGACAGTGAAGTGACAGTCTGTCAGCGACAGAGACAAAAAAATAAAAATGTATTTAACTCACTTAGCTACCGTAAAGGGGATCCTGCCGTTTTGCCGAAAAGATTTTGACAAAATTTCATTACCCAAACAAATTTTAGCAACCTTTTTTATACCATTGCAATATTTCGAATGATTTTAGTACGCATATTTTATTTGGTCAAATTTTTACTTGCCAAAATATTACCAAGTAAAATATTATGGCATTTGGTCTTTAATCAAATGATTTATTACAGCAAACAATCTTCAGACAATAAACGTTTGGTGAAATGATTTGTTAAGACAAAACATATTAAGGCAAAAATAAAAAAAACAAATTTGATATTAGTTTATTTATGGAAGTAGTAAGACTAGGTTAATTATTTAAAAAATGGTTAGGTTAGGTTAAAACTGTGACCTCCTTCCTACGCACGAGCCGAGCGAGCGAAGCGTGCGGTGTCGCGGCAGCGGCCGACGAGTGCCAGACACTTTTTTTTAGAAAAAGGGTATTGTTTTTAGTAGGTTACCCGGAACTCAACTATTTAGATTAGGTTAATTTCTTCTTTAAAGAAAATGGGTAGGTTAGGTTAGGTTAAAACTGTGACCTCCAGAAACGACTTGCATTAATAGAAAAAAGAGATTGTTTTTAGTAGGTTTCCCGGAACTGAACTATTTAGATTAGGATAATTTAAAAAAATGGTTAGGTTAGGTTAGTGATAGTGTTTTGCTTGACTAACCCACATTGAGCGACATTTATGATTTACCTCCTACCCACTTAGCAGTTCACATTTTTGTCATTGAAGCATTTGACTGAATAGGAAAGGGTGAATTGAAAACTGACGATACTAAATATTTGGCTTATTTGATTTTGCGTAAAAACTGTTATTCCAACTGAAATATTTGACTAAATAAAAAATGTTAAAAGTACTAGATGGTAAACAAGTTATAGTTTAAACGTTCATTTCCCAAACATTAGGTTTGCGTTACAATTTTTTGTGAATAGATTTTTTGGTAAGTAATAATTTGGCAAATGAAATTATGCGAAAATTTTTTTGGGAACTGAAAATTTATCAAATTCCTTTCGGTCAAACAAGAAAGACCCACCGTAAAGTGTATGTTACTAAGAAATCCTGTCGAAAAGTTTTTACAATGTCACATGACTTACGTCATGTGACATTGTAAACTACCTAAAGCTTTTCAAGAGGATAATAATCCTATGTAATATAATAGGATGAGTTAAAGCAACTTTCTTTAGTTAAATAAAATCTTAGACTAAAGACGAAACATAGTCAAAGTATATATCTATGGCCCAAAGTTGCCAGGGAATAAATGAATTTTGTTATTGTTGTTTATAAATTCTTATACTATTATAATTTCATTGACTGCGTCGTTGGTCTAGTGATCACAATCGTGACTGCATGCAAGCAAGAGGTCCTTCCTGGGTTCGATTTCCGGGTCGGGAAAATTTAATTGGGTTTTTCCATCAGGAATTTTTCAGTAGCAGCCTTGATTCAATGGCAATAATTGTATTCATGTAAAAATTGTATGAAATGTGGGTGGCAAAGGCACACCTCTACCTAACTCTTCGGGGATTATAGGCGCGATGTTTTGTTATGTAATAATTGCATTCAACTCGAACAAAGAAGTAAATAATAGATAGCCGTCCCTAAGTAAATACAAGGGCAGGAAGATGATAATATCATTTAATTTAAAAAAAAATGTATACAATTGTCTTTCAAAACTATAACAACCTATAAGACAAGAATAAAGAAGAAAAGAAATAAAGAAGAAAGAACGAAGAAGAATAACACTTTGGCACAATGTATGCTTGTCCTATTAATACTCAAAGCGCCTATGGCAATGGCCACGGATATTTCTTCATCACGAGAAACTTTATCTTTCAATACAGACAGACTATGGAAGGTAAAGTCTTTTCCCAGGAGTTATTAGTTTTCATTGCGCAGCATTGTTTGAGTTTGGCGTTATCTCCTGGCTTATCTGCCGGAGTTAGGGGACGTTTCGTTTAGAGCAGTGGTTCCCAACCTTTCTTGGACCAGGGACCACTTTGGTGTCTTTATTGTTAGCAGGGGCCATAAGGTCCTAGATAAACATGGACACCGACAGGATTATATGTAGGGGGTGAATCTTTACCTCACATAATGCAAAGATTGGAAAACAGGATGAAAACCTTTCGGATTAAGATAGTGAAGAATACAAAAGCGATTGAAGAGATCTCGATTTTTTTTTTGCAATTATTCATACGGAAACAGGAATAAGTCAGTAGATTCTCAAAAAAAAAATAGCACCTCGCCTCTGATAGGTTCAATTGGGTTGGGTTGAGTTTGCATCTTCTGTAGAAGTTAAAAAGTACGAATAACATTTTAACCTTTCGCGGACCACATTAGAGGCCCCTTCAGACCACCATAGGTTGAGAACCACTGATTTAGAGGTATCGGAGGAAATTTAGATGTTGTCTTGTTTAGTTGTTTAATGCCCGTTGCCACTAATACTAGACTAAAACCAAAACTCACCAGCCTAGCCTTTTCACAACTGTGTTGGGGTCGGCTTCCAGTCAAACCGGATGCAGCTGAATACAAGGTCAAAAACGACACCGACGCAGAACGGTTACCACGTATTGAGTGCATCGTTCTGAACCCACAAAGAAGTGATTTGTCGACAACTAGCGGCCCGTCTCGGCGTCGCACGGGTGGACATGATATGTATTTTCCAGGAATTCTCCCCCCCCTAGTTTTTTCTTCGGTTCAGTAGATACTGAGATTACCGCCTACAAACTCACAAACTTTCACCTCTTTATAATTATTAGTATAGATTTAAAAAAAACAGGCATTCCGTTCATTTTAACCGTGTAGGTATTGCACTTTTATAGGAAACATCAAAGTTTTTGTTGTGGAAGTTCAGTATGATGTATTAAATACGAATCCCTTTCACCCTGTATAGTAGTCTACATCAAAATTGCCTTTTACATGAAATTGTGCAATATCTATATAGTCTTTTACTCGCTGAATCTAAATATACAAATTAAAAGTCACAGTTAGCTGAAAATGGCTATGTCCCGGTATTCAAAACTCATGTTTCTACTGCAGTCTTTTTCGATTTGATTTTATGTTCATGTTAATCCTGCTTTCCTAGTATAAATGCTATACCTTTAATTAATCTAAAACTTTATTTTATCGCAAAGAAATCTAAGTATCCTTCAACCGTACAGTACTCAGTGCTCATTTAAGCTTTCTGTCGGCGCCTGTCTTTGTAAACGCAACCCGACACCAAGAGAGCGTTTACGAAGAGCGCTTTGCTTCACTCCGAGTGCTGTACCAATAGACTGGCGAAGGAAACGGAAATGGTAAACTCATTTAATGAAATAATCTGTGAGTTGAACTAAAAAAAAAGTCTTTTTGTTGTATAAAGGGTGTAAATAGACCCCTAACAAAGCTGAAAGGCACTTGTTCTCCCCGTCTTTGCGATATTTTTTTTATTCTAGAATATTTAATACCAGGGAACCTTCTTTTCTGAATTTTTACTTTAGACAACTCGTGCGTTACATTGAGTCCTACCGATTGAGTCCCTACACTCCCAAAAAAAAGGCGTTTCCCAGCAATAATTTTTGCGTAAAGTTACTTAGTTTGCTGTACAGAATGCTTGGTTAACGGCTCCGTAAAGGGTCTGTTTACACCCTGTAGATGGTGTTTTTTTTTTATTTTTCGGAATTGCACCTGCCACTCGTCTTTTCATCGTGTTTGAAGTGTTAAATAAATAAGTACCTATGTGGGTACTTGACAAAAATAAGTAATTTTTATTTTATACTAGCTTCCGCTCGCGGGTGCACCTGCGTGTTTATGTTAAAGTTAATTGTACGTGTACATGTGTTGTATGTCTTTAAAAGATGGAGGGCACACTGACGCTAAAGCGGTTACCAAGTATTCAGTAAATCATTCTGAAGCCCCCACAAAGGAATTTTTCATCGGTAATTTAAACGAAAACCAGCGGTTTCTTATAAAAGTGCAATACCTACACGGTCAAAACGTATGGAACAACTGATATTATTGTATTATACAAATAATATAAACAAACAAACATATTTTATATATATTAGATTTTTATGCACATTTGTTTTTATTTTGTCTGAAAACGGTAAAATTATAACTGTACAAAGCGAATAGAACTGTTATTAAACATGAATAGAAACTACCTACATATATACCCTAATTCATAATCATACAAATAAGTAGGTGGGTAGTTTCATAAACTTTGTAAAACGAGGTCGGGGTCAAAACTAGTAGCCATTAATAAGGGAGCCGGCAGCCAGCCACTCCGGAAGTCACTCCCGACCCTCCTCAAGGAATATAGCCTGACCTTAGCATAAATGAGATATGGCAGAGGAAGTCATACATCTTAATAACTGAATGACGAGCTTTAAGATGATAAACACGATCTTGATTAAGTTTGAGTTTGAATGCGACAAAATATGTGATGATTCTCTGGCTTAGATCTTTTTAAATATGATATGGACATAGTTTTTTTTATTGCCACAACAGGCGGTTAGTAAAATTAATACCGAAAGTTTTTTAGACCTGACACAAAAAGAAAACAAAAACTGCCAGAAATTAAATTAATAATTTTCACGTAATGTAAAAGATACTGTATTACAACTATCTACATGATGATCTCAGTTTTGGTTTTTTCCAAAATAAAAAGAAGAAAATCACACAAAATATTATAGAAAAAAAGATTTTTTTTCGCAGGGACATGACGTGCATACAAAATGACAAAATAAAAATAAAATCAATAAAGATATAACACAAATCAAATACTTATAAATACAACAGGACGGAACAAAGAACAACGTTGTCAGCTTGCACGTCGTGACTGCGACAAGCAGGTACCTATGCAACTATCATTCAGCATGAATTATAGTTGCATAGGTATTCATAATTATATATTATATTGTAGTTTATATTTGTGTTATATATTTTGTCTTCAATGTATGCAAGCATATTCTTATATCGTAGGTTATATTTAAATTCTTTATTTGCTTTAGGTATTCCATTTTCTCTTTTTTAAACACTATGTCTACATCTCTTTTATCTACTCTCTTTTCGCTGATATGTTGTGAGAAATTTCTTTAGAAATAAGTTTCACCTTTGTACCTATTTTTCTATTGCTTTCTTCTTTTCTATTTGTAGTGTGTACATATACTGTTAAATAAAATAAATAAATAAATGATGTGCTATGTGCCACAGCACAGCGCTGGTTTTTACCAGAGAAAAAACGTACGGAAGCCAAGACAGCGTTTATTTAGAATACATAAATAATAAAATAAACAGTACCTGGATTATAATAATAAACAATCTTAAGAAATAAAAATTGAACAACACAAAAATACGAAAATGTGTGCAGGATAACTTTTCACAATCAAATCTTCAGACACGACATCTGCACAACGCTCGAAAGCTAACCTAAAACACAGCTCACAAAAACAAAAATCGACGAGAAAATCAATTCAAATATTATGATAGCAAGAAAAAAACTTATATCGAAATGATACGCCTTCAGAAATCTATTTGAAGACATGTGTGGAATAAAAACTGCCTTGGAAAAAACTTTTCCTATCTCTTGTTACACATACTTACAGCCTTTTTCTTTTTGCACGATTGTTAGGGTTCCGTAACCAAAGGGTAACCAACAGAACCCTATTACAAAGCGTCCATCTGTCTGTCTGTCAAAGGGCTGTATCTCGTGATTCGTAACAGGTAGACAGTTGAAATATTCACAGAATCTCTATTTCTGTTGCCGCTATATCAACAAATAATAATAAAAAATTAAGCATTGAAGGGATCCGCACTGTCGTGGTAGAGGCGTCCCCCCTCTACCACGACAGTGCGGATCCCTTTATGCGCGAGTCCGACTCACACATGGGCGGTTTATCGATGTGTGCTGTGAAAACTTTTGCTCTAAATTTAGTGTTCGATTGTTCATTTTATCGAGTTTTTGAAAGTTTGTATCTGAATAGAAAAGACGAGGGAAATGGAATCAAAACTTATCAAGCTGAGCGTAACACGAAATTGTTATCTTCGCAGATTTTTGTATGAAGATAATTTTGTGACGGCGGAGTTACTTTTAAGTTGACTGATTTCATTACACATGATGTTTTTTTGTTAAAATAAATAAATTAAATCTGACAGTTTGAAATCTAAATTAATTTTTCAGCTTCATAACTAACTAGCATCCTTCTCCAGCTGACCATGTTGAGTTCCACTAGGCCATCAAATTGCATCGTCCACCTGGAAACCTCTACACAGACTAAGAAGCCAGGTCGGCCGCTGCTGGTACAACTGAGTCTGATGAGGGTTTTCCGAGGAAGCAAAGAGTGGCCGCGGGTCCTCATAAACAATGTCCCATCTACTGTACTGCTTGTTGTGCAACTGTTTCTGGTATCTGTGATACAATGATTTTTAATCAATAGTACAGGCACCAACGATTCACTTTTGCCTGTAATGCACTGATAAAGCCGTTGAACCATTAGAGTTCTGCAGCCCTAGCCAAGTTACAAACGTTTCATATCGAGTCTCTTTCTACAATCGTAAACGCCTCGGCGTAAGCGATTGTAGAAAGCGCTAAATTGGTAGCCAAGTTGACACGACTGAGTCGATCGCTCGTTCTCTAATGTCTGTAGAAAAAACCTACACTTTAGTCTATGGTGAGCGTTCCTACCAAAGAGTATAGCGATCAACATTGCAGAAACGAAAACATTCTATTCTATCATTTTGAACGACAAACGAATAGAAAATTATTCTATTCGTTTGTGTTGATCACGTGATTTAACGTTGAGATGATGTCATTCTACTAGCATAGTAGATTGTCAACTTGGCTAAGCCTGCTGGTCGAAGATCAACAAAAGGAATGGTCGACACGACGCCTGAGTCTCAAGTAAGCGTGTGGGAACGATCTAGTAGACGGTTAAATATTTACATACATAACATTACGCCTGTAATCCCCGAAAGGTTGGGCAGAAGTATACTTAATAGTACACCAACATTTCCAATTATGTTTAAAAATCCCATTCAATAGGGGCAAGGCTATTGCCTTCAGCCGGGCACAACTCTAGACTCCGTGGCTGGTATTGAGAAATTCCTGATGATAAAACCCGTAAACGCTTCGAACCCAGGACCATGTTATGTTCAACAATCGCGCTTGGGACCGGTAGATCAACAGGCAGTATAATATTAACTGTTTTATATTTTTAGTGCCTCTGGAATAAAATCTCACGTAAGCCACGTTAAACGAACACATCACCATATTCAGCAAAACAATAAAAAATAATGATAAACCAACGCTCTATTGATACTCTTACCATTTTTTTTATCACCTCCCATTCATACGTGTGAAGTGTATCTTAACAATAAGTCTCCGTAGACAAACTTATTATATTTCTGGCCGCGTAGCCCACTGAAGATACGAACTTCTGGACGGGTACGGAATAATAACGCTTATTATAAGGTATTAGAGAGGGTTTAGAAACTTATGGAGAGTAGCAATGGGTTTCTATAAAGTTGAAGGTATATTTTTCAGTTTGTTTGATTTTTTCATCGATTTATGAAAATAATGATTTTCGTAGAAAAAAAACTTTTACATCTGTGCTCTATGGAATTAGTTTCCGCTGCGTATTTGATAGAACTTTTTATTCTTTTTTGGGGGTTTTATCCACAAGGATACGTCTACCCAATTGTAAAACCCAAAATAAATACCTATTCAAATTCACTAATAAATTATTAAAAAAACTATTGCCAGACCACAGAGTTTTTTTGCTAGAACTGATTTAGGATGTAACAAAATTGTATGAATTAAACCTATATCTTTCAATGAACGCTTTCCAAATATTCTCTCTCTTTCTTATTTTTAACTCAATCCATCAGCAAACGTTGTACGGCCTCAGTTTTGTTTCAAGCTAATTGATAGATAATTTAGTGTTTTTTTTTTTTGTAAAAGTAGAACTTCACTCATAGATGTTGCCTATATATAATCTATTATTATTGTACTTTTTTAAGCGTAATGAAAAAAGGCCATTTTCTAGTATAACATCACATCACATCACATCTTTCTGCCTTTGTCCCATGATAATTGTGGACTCTCTATCTCACTCGCTATCTAAACTTATATTGTAAAAAGGAAAGATTTAATTTTTTGTTTGTGTGTTTGTTACAATTTAACTCAAGAACTACTCAACCGATTTTAATTTTTTTTCATTATTAAAAAGCTACACCAAGTAATTTAAGCTATAAATTATATTGATGTCATGCAAATTAGCCGAGCTATCACAATTTTCGCGGACGAAGTCACGGGCGTAGTGCTATAAGTAATATTATAAAGAGGTAAAATTTGTTTGTTTGTAGGGTAATCTTCGGAACGAATGATTCGATTCCGAAAATTCTTTCACTAATGAGAAGCCACATTATCCCCGAGTGTCATAAGCTACATTTAAAACGTTCCCGTGTGTTAATTTGCGTATATAATGGTAGCGAAGCCGGGAGCAAAGTCTAGTGTCATGTAAATGAAAAACATCGCAGTATCTGGAATTACTAAGTGTGATTGATTTTTTCTTGAACAGTGTACATCAAGTACACTGTTCAAGAAAAAATGCGTAGCCCAGCTGTGAAATAAGTACTGACTAATTTAATTATTATTTAAACAAAGAATTAAAATAACTCATCGCCGCGCTTTAAGTTAACTAATTTGTAAAGTAGACATAAATTAACTTTTTATAAAGTCAAAAAACTAAATATTGTTATAAATTTATGAACACTTTGTCATCAAAGGTCTCTCGACTATTTAATTTTAATTGGAATTTGTTTCTTTAAGAATTTTTCATAACGTTTTTAGGGTTCCGTACCAAAAGGGTAAAAACGGGCCTCTTTTACTAAGACTCCACTGTCTGTCTGTTTGTCACCAGGCTGTATCGCATGAACCGTTATAGCTAGACAGTTGAAATTTACAGATGATGCATTTCTTTTGCCGCTATAACAACAAATACTAAAAACAGAATAAAATAAATATTTAAGTGAGGCTCCCATACAACAGACGTGATTTTTTGATAATGATGCGGCGGAACCCTTCGTGCGCGAGTCCGACTCGAACTTGGCCGGTTTTGTAATTTCACTTTGACAATATTTTTCTTCAATGTTTTTTCCACTTAATGCACAGCGAATAAACTTTCTATAATAATTGAAAGTCGTTATGTTTGTGTAGCGACATATTTATTGCTAGCTGTTGCTCGCGACTTTCGTCCGCGTGAAATTATTATTATAAAAATATTACATTCTTCCTTAACTGTATCGAATTTTGCTAATGATTGCATGGTTTTTTTTTTAAATAAAATTCAAATATAAAAACCTAATACTTTTTCTAAAATAAAAGTAGTTTAAGTTACTTCATATAACATCAGCTATCTGTCATTGAAAGTCCTGTCAAATTTATTGGTCTAGCCGTTTCGGAGATTAGCCTGAACAGGCAGACAAAAATGTTAATTTTTAATAATAATAATAATCCTTTTATTTCAGGTAACAAAGACCCATACAGAAATACCTTTACCTAAAAATACATACAAATAACAATGTTTGTTAGTTAAAACTATGTTAGTGGCACTTCACTTGCACGAAGTTTTGTGCGTTCTTGTTGAATTAGTCCGCGGAAGCGACGGAACACCACATCCTGCGGCCAAAAACTTTCTTCCAACACCAGATGGAGCATACACGTTGGGATGCGCACCACAAACGCCTTAAAATTGACGTTGCGTCGCGACTCCAGTAACTGTACTCTTGGCGTGTACTTCAATCTTTGGCGCACGTACTCCTCCATGTCCTCAGCCGTATTTTTTGTTATAAGCACTGTATACAGGGTGTAAACGGACCCTTCACGAAGCCGTCAATCAAGCATTCTGTGCATCAAACTAAGTAACCCTACGCAAAAATTATTGCTGGAAAACAATTTTTTTTGGGGTGAAAAATCACGGTTTAACTCAATGTAACGCTCACAAAACATTGTGCTGATGGATGCATTTAATAGTTAACAGGTTTTGGGGGTATTTAAAGCAAAGTTATGACCTTAAAAACTAGTATTTGAAAAAAAAAAACTTGTGAAGAAGTTAGAACTTTGACCTCCAATATCTCCGTAACTAGAAGTTTCCAGGTGTGGTCCAGAACAAAAAAATGATCGCAATGACGGAGAGAATAAGTGCCTTTCGACTACGTTAAGGGTTTATTTAAACCCTTTATACTTTGAGATGTATTCAGTAAAAATCTGTTATTTTGAAATAGGGTAGATGACAAAAAAATCTAATTAGTCCGTCAAATAGATTTACAAAAAATATTGGACACATTTTTTCTTTTTTTACATAAACAAAAAATGAAGAGACATTTGAGTACATTTTTTACTCAAATGTGACGTCACAAGCCACCAATATTTTTCGATAATATAACTGACGGACTAAACAGAATCATATTTTTTAATCAGTCATCATCCCTATTACGAACATACACTTCAATTTTATTTATTTGTATTGATGAGAGAACTAAATCAAAGGAATAGTTAGTCTATTTGACGACCCGAAAGGCGCAGCGGTAGTGAGGCTGCCTTACGTTCTTAGGGTCCCGGGTTCGAATCCCGGTAGGAGCAAATGTTTGCATGGACATTTGTTTCCGAGTCAGTATTTATTTACAAACAAAAAGTATCTATGTAGTATATCAACTATCTGGTGTCTACGACACAAGCCTCGTTGCTTAGTGTGGCACTAGATGGCGCTGTGTGTAATGTCCAGTGATATTAATATTATTTATTTATTCTGTTTCTTTCCAAAGATCTAGTGTCTCCTGCATCGGTCCTGCTTGACACCTACCTGCTGTGTTTTTTTGTAGTAGTATGTTTTTGTGTGTTCAAGCCGAATGCTAACACCACCAATCACCATTAGTGTAATTCATTTTAATACCTAAAAAAATGTAAGTCATACTGCTTTGGATATAGGAGTAGAGGAAGACCAAAGAAACGATGAATGGACTTTGTAAAGGATGATATGGCAAGAAAGGAGGTGTCTGATGAGATGACGAGAGGTATGGAAAAAAAAATAGGATAAGAGCAACACAATGACACTAAGGGTTGCAATCTTACAAGTATACCTCCGCACATTACTTCTTACCTCAAGTGGAAGGAGAATTTACTTTCATAAAAATTGCTGTCTTAGCACAATAAGAAACCATTTCCAATAGGTACCGTTTATATCTAGATCAAGCTACCTAAGATTGGAATACAATCGCTATTGTATCGCCATTTCTGCCTCAGACTACCGCAGTTATTTCTACAGAACGCTGCAATTGTTGTATTATTCATTCATTTTGTTTCCTTACAAAGATTTAAATCGTTTGATTCGACTAAACGCGTTAAAAATGGTCACGTTTGTTTTTTGTTTCGCTTTTTTTGTTTTTTTCGCTGTTTCGCTGAGACATTTTATTAGCTTTGTCACTCGCTCATTCAAAATTAAAACATTTTATTTCACAGTAGTTGCCTGCGGTTTTATTCCCCGTGAAATTATTGTAAAAATATTTCTTCTAATCGATTTTTTTTTACAATTTCAAGGGGTTTTTTTCCACCGAATCCGAATCTTTTTTTCTAAAAGTAAAGTCTATTAGCCTCTGTAAGTTGTTATAAAATCAGCTATCTGCCCGTCAAAATATGTACAGCCGTTACGGTGATTAGCCGGAACAAACAGGCAGACAGACAGACTAACAAAACTGAAAAAAGTGTGTTTTTGTTATAAGTGCCTATGTATTTTCATATATCTAGTGTATATATTTTCATATGCATTTAGTAAAAAGCTGCCATTTTAATATTAGAAACAGACACTTCAATTTTATTTATTTGTGTAGATAAACCGGCCACTTAAGAAACGTCAAAAAATAGCACGGTTCTTCGTTACCTATGGAGAAGAACCGGCAAGAAACTCCATTGAAAATCGAATCTATGTTATAGAACAAGACACCCTGTAGTATGTTTGAGCTCACTCTTATCAGGGGCCCTACTCTCTAACGTTTCGTCCGTATATTCGGATCTATTCGTCTCTCTCGCGCACCATCTGCAGATGAGTGCGAGTGAGAGAGATGGATAGATCCGACGAAACGTTATAGAGGAGGGCCTCAGCATGGACACTTCTTCACGAAAAAAATAACTAAGATAGGGTACATCTTACGATTTAAATGAATGTCTCTATTAGTCGATTGAGTTACATTTTAAAAACCCAAGTTACAAAACAGTCTGTCCGGAGACTAAAAAGTTTTTAATTTCTAGACAAAAGAAACTAATATGCATGGCTTGACAAAAAAAAATGATGAAATCGTTCTGTCGTCCCTAAACAATTTTGTCGTATTAAACGTGGTCATGTTATGTAACTTACCATAATCAGACACAATCAGACATAATCTTCCCACTGCTGGGACACAGGCTTCCTCTCTATGAGACGAGGTAGGCTTTAGCCAGAAATAAAGCGACGCCGAAAGTTTGTCCCTCATATTAGATAGGTAGATACATTTGAGTCAACTCAACTTCTACAGACTTGAATTGTCAGTAGTTTCACGAGTCGTTTCACCCATTGTACAAGTTCCTTTGTTAAGGTTTAAAATGGCGCCGCTTTTGCTGAATCAAAACTGAACTTATTGGTGTCCGCTGGTGGCTACCGCACACTTGAGAAAAGACTGTCTTAAGACAGACTATTGCTTTACAAAACATATGAAGACGCGCACACTTCAAACAAAGCGTCTCATAGACAAAATTGTCTAATACCTACAAGAACTGCACAGCGACAAGTCTGACTACCGATTGTGGGCTTCCCTTTTGTATGTATGCGGGCACGCACATCTACGGCAAAACAGTCTCAGCCCAGGAGCAGGTATAGCTTTGCGAAAATATGTGTCTTGATAAGTAATGTTCTGGCTCTATCAATTTCAGTAAATTATCAAAACTTGACACTTTCACTCGGAAGTAGTCTAAAAACTTCCGGGGGTGTTGTCTTAATTTATTATACAGTGTATAAAAAAATCCATTTTGCAGTCTTTCACTATATACGGGATGCACCCAATATTTACGTCTGCGTCGTTTTGCAAGTACACGCGTAACTAAGATGCTTAATAGAACAGTATCGATGAAGTCCATTTTGATACTGACTTAAAAGTACTCTGAGGATATGTACTGAAAAGGAATTGACGCAAACGACGTGCGCCGCACGCCCGTGCCGCTTCGTCGTAGTACACCAAACAGTTTCGTTATAAGGTGTGCGATGTGTCGTAGACAAAACAGTTATTGAGGCAGACTTGTCTATGTGAGGCAAGTCTGTCTTGAGACAGTCTTGTCTATAGTGTGCGGTGGCCCTTAGAAGCGAAATCGATCCTGCCGTACATCCCAAAATAGGGTTATTTTGATGTGCGGAAGTTGTACTAGTAAAGGATGGTTAATTTCTGTCTGGACCGTATTCGAATTAAAATAAATCTATCCTTAAGTCAGCTCAGCACTTGGTAAATATACCGTTTGTACCAAACGTGTGTGTGTGTGTGTTTGTTGTGTTGTGTTTTGTGTGTAATATTTACCATGTTTACCATTTATTTTAGCTTCCGATATTGCGGCGCTACTGCGGCTTTGCTCACGTGAGCGCGTATTATTTCGGCATTATCAGGGAACACTAAATAGGAACGTGAATTCGTAGTATATTCCTGACATCCTCTACAAAATAATATACTAATAGACTGACTTACTGTTAATGTAAACTAAAACCTGTTAGTACTTCTTGTTTTAAGTACTAAACGAACTCGTAGTTAATGTGGTGGTGGTGGAAGTTTATGAGCAGACAAATTGATCTACCCTCTTCTTTGTACGTTTTATGCTCTCGGTACCGCTACCAATACCGGTAAACTAACATCGTCACTAACACTGTTTAAAAACTTACATAGCTTATAAGTTTCCTTCTAGTGAGACACGGGCCTCCCTGAGAATCAAACCTAGAACCTCATGTTCAGTAGTCGCGCTTGCAACCACTAGGCCAACGAAGCAGTCTTGGTCTATACAATACCTACATTTATCCAATATATAGGGAATCGAAACTGTCTCTCCTAAATACAGATTGCTCAACAATCTAGCTAGGAGAGCAGTGATTCACCCAGCAATTGGTTGTACCTGCAACATGTAATTTTGAATTAAACTTATTATATTATTTAAACTTATTTCAACATTAATGCATATGTGGCGTTTACGAACGCAACCATAAGCGCTGGCATCACCAGACTAGATAGTCTGTGGACAACTCGGTTTTGTACAACACAGCCGTTACGACTCTGATTAGCGTAGCATCAATATTTTGTACTGATTGATACCCTTTTCCTCCAACTTTATCCACAGTGTTAACGTGTTTAGCATTAGGAAAGTTTCAACAATATATTATTCAATATTACTACTACGCTTGATTTTATTATCATCGAACCTCGTCGTCGTGCGGGCAAAACAAAAGGGGACGAACATTATCTTCTTGCGTTCCCAAACATACTTTGTAAATCCCTCATGTACTACAAAACTTTATGAACCTTAATAAATAATTATTATTATATATAAAAACCATTTTAACTCTAAATTCTTTGAAATTGTAGGATATTAATTTCCTTGGATAGGCAATTTAATTTAGGACGCGTTTGCAAAATTGATAGGTACAGAATCGAACTACTACATTGACACGGGTCATACACACAAGTGTACGCACGACTAACTGCGAGAATAGTAGTCAAGTGAACTCATTTTGATGCTTTGAAAGATTTTTACGTATTTCTTAGAAATAAAATTATGGTAGGTCACTGCAAAAAAAATATTTTTGCTGTTTTTACGAATTACCTCTGGACTTGATGGAGTGACCTGAAGGTATACTTCAGTGACTGCCACTGGAACTTCTCGACGTGTTGTACTAGGTGAGCCGAGTTTGGGCTCGTTTTGTTAGTTGTGATGAGACCTTACCTCCGCACTTGATGGAGTGTCCTGAAGGTGCACTTCGATGATTGCTACTGGAACTCCTCGACGTGTTGTACTGGGTGAGCCGAGTTTGGGCTCGTTTTGTTAGTTATGATGAGACTTTACCTCCGGACTTGATGGAGTGACCTGAAGGTGTACTTCGATGATTGCTACTGGAACTCCTTGACGTGTTGTACTGGGTGAGCCGAGTTTGGGCTCGTTTTGTTAGTTATGATGAGACCTTACCTCCGGACTTGACGGAGTGACCTGAAGGTGTACTTCGGTGATTGCTACTGGAACTCCTTCACATGTTGTACTAGGTGAGCCGAGTTTGGGCTCGTTTTGTTAGTTATGATGAGACCTTACCTCCGGACTTGATGGAGTGACCTGAAGGTGTACTTCGGGGATTGCTACTGGAACTCCTTCACATGTTGTACTAGGTGAGCCGAGTTAGGGCTCGTTTTGTTAGTTATGATGAGACCTTACCTCCGGACTTGATGGAGTGACCTGAAGGTGTACTTCGGTGATTGCTACTGGAACTCCTTCACATGTTGTACTAGGTGAGCCGAGTTAGGGCTCGTTTTGTTAGTTATGATGAGACCTTACCTCCGGACCTGATGGAGTGACCTGAAGGTGTACTTCGATGATTGCTACTGGAACTCCTTGACGGAGTTGGCGAGCCCAAACTCGGCTCACCTAGTACAACATGTGAAGGAGTTCCAGTATCAATCACCGAAGTACACCTTCAGGTCACTCCATCAAGTCCGGAGGTAAAGTCTCATCATAACTAACAAAACGAGCCCAAACTCGGCTCACCTAGTACAACATGTGAAGGAGATCCAGTAGCAATCACCGAAGTACACCTTCAGGTCACTCCATCAAGTCCGGAGGTAAGGTCTCATCATAACTAACAAAACGAGCCCAAACTCCGCTCACCTAGTACAACATGTGAAGGAGTTCCAGTAGCAATCACCAAAGTACACCTTCAGGTCACTCCATCAAGTCCGGAGGTAAAGTCTCATCATAACTAACAAAACGAGCCCAAAATCGGCTCACCTAGTACAACATGTGAAGGAGTTCCAGTAGCAGTCACCAATCACTTCATCAAGTCCGGAGGTAAGGTCTCATCATAACTAATAAATAATAAAAATCTTGCCTTGTGAAGTATCAAATTTGGTTTATCAAATATTTTGTGTTTGTACAGCGATCTTTTTCAACTCGAGCCGCTCCAAACAGGCGTTACGTGTCCACTCTCGACGGCGGCCGTGCGCGGACTAAAGTTTCATTCAAAGTGTTTGTGCAATAAATCAAGACACTATCCAAAATAAAATAACCCCTAATGCAATCGATTAAGATTCATCCAGAATAGCAAAAAATGTGAAAAAATAAGATTTGGTTTTCATTTTTTCTGCAACTATATAAATCATTTAGATAAAAAAAAAATCCTTGCATTAAGAATTGATTATGTTTGCCAACATACAGTATTTTTAGAAATGGTAAAATATGTTAATAATAGCACAAAAAATGTACCTAAACTCAACCCTGTATCGTTAATTTTAGGGAAAATGGCAACGACAGATCGATTTTACTGTAACGATTTTATATAAAAAAACTAAAATTTTCAATGATCAAGTTCCTATCATTTGAAGATGAAGAACCAATCTATACGAGGTAGTTATTAGTTATATTGGATTGTGTTTGGTTATGCCATAAAATTGTACCGAAAAACAGCATAATTTTACCTGATATGCAAACGCGCCTTTAATGTACAACAATATTATCTCAGTTTCCGGCTACAATGCGCTTACACACAATAACCCCTAATTAGATGGCTAACAAAGACGATATTGTAAATTAAACAATGACCGATCAACTGCATCACTGTCCTACTGAGCCACTGAGTCTATTGAGCCACTGAATCTACTCAGTCACTGAGTTAACAGCAACTAAGTTGACAGGACACGGCGCGAATTGCATTGCGTGTAGGAAATTGCCAATAGATTCAGTCCATTAGCTACGTTGATTGAACGTAGGTACTAAACGTTTATTAGAGAATTATTATAATGGATAGGTATTACGTGATCATTTTGGTTATTAATTCTACTGGGACTACACTACACTGCACTACTAAACTGTCTCATTGATCTAGTGGTTGCATAATAAATTACCTAGTAAAATAAAGGAAAAAAAATATTTTCGGTTTCGGTTTAAAGAAATTTATTTCTCAAAAAGAACATACATAGTTCACTTATATATGAGAAACTTAGCATAAAAAAAAACTTAAATAGTAAATTATTTGTCGTTCTAACAATCGAGTACAAAATGTAGGTAGCGGTATATTATTGTTGGTTGGCCAAATACAACTTTAACCTATTTTTAAATATATTAATAGATGAAGAATCCCTTATGTCGTTTGGTAATTTATTATAAATCTGCGCTCCCTCAAACTGAATAGTTCTTCTTCCGTATAAAGTTCTATTTTATATCATTTAAGAATATATTTCAGACTTACTTGATCAATAAAACCTATAATAATGTTAATTATTATTTAAATGATAAATGTAATTAAATTTGTTAGTTAATTAGGTATGTAATAAAATAATATAATTAATGAATGTCATAAATAATAATAATATTTGCTATAATTAAATATGTAACGTGTATTAATATAAGATTTATATTTTTTTATTGTAAAAGATATTTGCACACCTGATAAGGTAGGATATGGCTTAAGAGCTTCTGTTGTATGTTTCACCTCATGTACCTATATTGACGCAAATAAAAATGATTTGATTTGATTTGATTTGAAAGAGGTCCTGGGTTCGATTTCCAGCATAGCTATTCACAACGCTTCGATTCGATTTCCGATTCGGAAAGTCATATGTCTATCTCGCTCGATTACGTAGTGTCAAAAAAAGACAGACATATGACTTTCCGAATCGAAAATCGAATCGAAGCGTTGTGAATAAAGGGCCTGGTCGGGAAAAGTGTTATTTGGTTTTACCATCAGGAATTTCTCAGTAGCAGCCACGGAGTCTGGATCTGTGCCCGATTGTTTTTTTTTTCATTTATTTAAACATATAGTCTCAATACAGGTTATGTTTGTTTTGTACCATTAAACCAGACATGGTTTGTATTGGTACTCACATTCGCTAAAAACCACTGCGTAATCACTACTAAACAAATTTATGTAAATATGTAGGTACATGAAAAATATTTTAGCCGTAAACATCCATCAGTAAAGTAACACGTAATGCTTAGAATCTGAGTTACTTGCTATAGGGCGCTCATTAGAAAGCCGGTAGGCTTAGCCAAGTTGACAATCTACAATCGTTAACGCATAGAAAACTAACCAAATGTATGGGAATGACATCATTTCAACGTTAAGTCACGTGGTCAAAATAAACGAATAGAAACTTTAAAGTTCTGTCAAAACTGTAAGTTGGCTACGATTTATATGGAATGTAGCGATCACGACTATATAAACGAATACATTTCATTCTATCATCATGATCGATGTAAACTTGTCAACGATGTTTATATTCATTTGTTTTGACCACGTGACTTAACGTTTACGATTGTAGAAAGAGAATCGATACGAATCGTTTGTAACTTGGCTAAGCCTGCGGTTCTAGTCAACGTATCTTATACAGGTTGCCTCGTTTTTATATTTTTGTGTTAGTGTTATGTAAGATTTTTCCTTGGACTAAGATCGTTGGTAATGTCCTATTGACTTCGTTATCTGCAAGAAATATTAGTTGTGTTACTAGGTGATTTGAAATTGCTCTCAACTCTAGAATCACAAACTTTTAATACACTTGAGAATAAGGCTCAAATAACAAACGAGACCCAAACTTCATCAATACCGACAATAACATTTCACAACTACCCTCTAGACGTCTAGTTTACGTCACGACTACCCTCAATAAGATAATCCTATTAACATCGCCTTGTCGTGCACTTGAATAGGTCACTCGGGAGACCGGTATTGTGTCCGTAGTTAAGATGACTGTACACTCGTTACGAGACACTCCTAGACAGGAGGAGTTTGAGTGTGTCATCATCTGCTTAGCCCTTTCCCAACTACGTTGGGGTCGGCTTTCATTCTAACTGGATGCAGTACCAGTATTTTACATGGAGCGACTGTCTATCTGACCTCCACAACCCAGTTAGTACTGGGTAATACGAAACCCTTTGGTAAGACTGGTTGTCAGACTCCCGGGCCACTGACTACCTGTAACGACTGCCAGAGATCGAATAGCATCCAGGACTAACAGCTTGACGTGTTTTCCGAGGCACGTAGGAAACTCTGTATGTAATGGGTGGTCTCACATCCACAGACCAACCTAGGCAAGCACGGCTTAACCTAAATATCGACCCGAGCGGCTGTTATTATTAAACCACGAGCTCCTAATAGAGTGCGAGTGAATGTAAAGACTGTATAAACACCCTTTAAGTGGATGCTCCAGGGTAGGACGCGAAATTATTATTTTTTTACGTTTTTTGCAATTTGCAGGCCAGTGTCAGTGTCAATACAACCCTCTAAGTTCATGTAACTGTCAAGAATGACTATTTCCTAAAAAAGGCATTATTGACAGTTACTTGAACTGAATATGAATGTTTGATGATTTTAATGGTTATAAATTCTGTATCTACATACGTGTTACATCCGCGAATCATATTTTAATCAACATACAACCTGACACTGGCCTGCAAATTGCAAAAAACGCAAGAAAATTTAAATTTCGCGGGTTACCGTGGCGCTTCCACCTTAACGATGCCGAATAATCCTTTCCGTCATTGCGATTTATTTTTTTGTGCTAAACCATACCTGGGAACCTTCTATTGAGCGCTACCGTAAACGGTGATTTTTCACACTAAAAAAATGTTCGTTTCCCAGCAATAATTTTTGCGCAGTGTTACCTATAGTTTGATGGCTGACGGCTTCGTGAAAGGTCCGTTTAGACCCTGTATAGGAGCACTCGTCTAGCGCCGATCTTTCTCGCTTGGCTCCACACTCTCGCCCTGTCTCGTAATGTCTCGGCGCAAGTGTACAGCTACCACATTATGGAGATTGTATGGATTACTGTCCGATTCAATTTAGTTGTGATTGATTTGAGATAATGTTATGTGCTTGATTTGAGATAATGTTGTGTTTGGCTTGTTAGGTTGTGTGTATAGTCTATTTCTGTGTTAGATTGATTTGTGTGGAATTGTTTTATGTGAAATGAAATAATAAAATGGTTTGATGAATCAAAATCAATTTTATTTGTGTAACATACGATACTCGATTAACGTTCATCCTGGTATGAGATCTACGTAGCTTTGGTCCACTCGGACCTAATATATTGCATCCCCATTTGGGGTGGGGCTGCAAAAACTACTTTTATCAACGTTAAACGCGCCCAACGGGCTCTAATTAAGATCATTTATTTTAAAAAGTTAGACACCCTACTGAACATCTGTATCAGATTAGTGATTTACTCTCTGTTCGTAAATTATACATAGTACAAACTATTACAAAAATACTTAAATCCCTAAAATATGACTCACTGACTGACATAACAGCTCAAAGAAGAAAAGACCTAACTGTACAAATCCCTCATACAAAAACTGTATTCGCTGGGAGACAATACTACAAGCGATCGGCTTTACTATATAATAAAATCAACAGGAAAATATAAATATACCCAAAAAAATACTAAGACTGTAAATAAAGTTAGTGGATTGGATAAAATCACTAACCTATGATGACACGGAGGCACTTTTGGAACACATTAAGTAAATACTAAATAAGTAGTAATAATCACACACCCACAACTATATCTCGAAACACCAAATGCATAACACGCACACATATCACACTCATTTAGGTGAGTAAAACAATACTAGACAAAAAATACTAATAACACACAGAACACATGCCTTTACGACATCCATCAATAACTCAATATCATCACACTCGCACACACACAACATAACACTACTATCCTTCATAACCCATGATCTGTCCACGAAGTAGACACAATAGTTAAACAATGGCGTCTCGACCAAATCGGTCATTCGACAGATCTTTTTTTTTTTTCTTCTGTAATCTACAATATCACACTTTTTTATTATTTGTTTATTTATTTATTTAGGTTAACCAACAATTGCTTACACTATGTACATTTCTGACTTAATGACTAGAGTAACATTTACAAGTGCAACAATTAATTACAGGTTAACACCACATGCATAAAAAACGGTTCAACATAACATATTTATGAATTATAGACATTAGAAACTTATACAAAGAATAATTAAAATATGAATAAAGAAACTATCAAATCATTAATTAATTACTGTTGTATACAAACTATAAAGAAAAAGATATCGGGATGTAAAATTACTGATTAAAAATTATAATTAATTAAATTGTGATTAATTGATTGGATTATGAATAAATATAACGACCATGGATTGATAAGAAAATAAAATAAAATTAAAAGAATAAAAAACAAACAAAGAATAAACAAAGAAATTAAAAACAGGTTCAAAATAAAATTAAAATAAAATTAACTCAAAATTAAAAAAAAAAAATAGAATTAAAATCAAAATTAAAATTAAATTAAAATCAAGATTAAAATTAAAATTATATCAAAATTCAAATCAAAATTAAAATCAAAATCTAGTTTAAATTAAATTAAATTAAATTAAATTAAATTAAATCGCCATTGGATTATTTACAAAAGCTCGATGGAATTTATTTATACTTTCGTGGTGTATATCTACTAAGTCACTGTGGCCATTAAGGATCTTGCACAATCTAGGTATCGGAGAATTTGCACCAAGCACTGACTTTCGAAATGGCGGATGTTATCTTATTTCTAGGATATCTAGAAGGCGCACGGAATCGAATAAGCTTCAGTAAACCGGGGCAGTCGATCTTATTGCGCAACAGTTTGTAAAGAAACATAACATTGCTTATATCTCTACGCATAGACAACGTCTGCATCTTGAAATGCATAGACGGACTTTATAAGAGGGCAGACGCTTAGATTTCCCGTCACTAAAGGCTAAATGCCACACAAAACGTTTCTGGACCCTTTCCAGACGCAACATGTGAGTGGCATAGTGAGGTCTCCACACAACACTACAATATTCCATAACACTGCGTACGAAACTGTTATATAACATTATCTTGGTGCTACTTTTACGAAAGCCTTTGGTGTTACGAAGTAGGAACCCAAGCATTTTTGATAACTTTTTAATAATGTTATCAATATGAGGCACAAAAGTGACCCTCCTGTCAAAGTGTACTCCTAGATCCCTTATTGTTTCGACTTCTTGGACTCGCTCTTGGTCTATGAAGTACTCTGTGTCAATACAACTAATTTTTCTCGTATATTTAACATGGTAACAGTTCTTCGGATTTAGTTGCATTTTATTATTGCGGAACCATTTTATAACTTGGTTAAGATCGCGTTGCAGAAGTTCGCAGTCTCTTTTAGTCTCTATTACTCGTGCAAATTTTAAGTCATCAGCATACATAAAAGGTTCGGAAAAACGAAAACACTCAAGAAGGTCATTAATGAACATAATAAATAGTATTGGAGCTAAGTGAGATCCTTGGGGGGCGCCCGATGTTATTTTGTGTGCAGCTGATCGAAAACCGTTTACAACGACAAAGAATTCGCGTTCAGCAAGATAGGACTTGAACCAACTTAATAAAGGCCCTGTTATACCATATGCTGCTAGTTTATATATCAGAATGGAGTGAGGCATTTTATCAAACGCCTTACTGAAGTCGATGTACACTACGTCAAATTGTTTGCCGCCATCTACAGCCTGTATTAGGGAATCCGTGAATGACACCAAATTTGTGGCTGTAGATCTCGATGCTACGAAACCGTGTTGGTTATCATTAAGATACAATCGTAAATGTCGCTGAAAGTGTGGACATATAATAGATTCAAAAATCTTTGCGAATGTGGACAAAATTGAAATTGGCCTGTAATTGCTTACGGTATCTTTTTCTTCTGACTTATGCACTGGGACTACCTTGCCCTTTTTCCATTCCGACGGGAAAGTTCCAGTAGCCAGCGATGCATTATATATTATTAGTAAAGGACACAATAGAGCTGTGGCATAGTTATAAATAAAAACAGGTGGGATGCCATCCGGGCCAGGTCCTTTACTAATATTTACTGTTTTTTGTTTTTTTAGTAAACAGTCGCGGTCAATCACTGGAATACTCAAGCCCTGACTATTATTATGCAGTGCTTGAAGGTACTTTGTATGGCAGTTGATTTCTGTATCTTTGTCAAGCGTGTACACGGTTGCGAAATGGTTGGCAAAAAGGTCGCAGATTTCAGAACCGTTAGATGTAACAACCTGTCCATCAGTCATTGCCAAAGGGTAGCCACTAGAGCCACCGCGTTTCGCTTTTATGTAACTCCAGAGAAGTTTGGGATTATCTTTTATGTCCTTCTCAATTCTATCAATATAGTCATTATATAGATTCATGGCTAGTTTTTCACACCGCTTGGAAACCAGTTTAGGTTCAATCTTATCCAGAGGATTCTTGTATTTCCTGTAACGCAACCTCAACCTGTTTTTTTCCTTTAATAATTTTATTAATGCTATATCAAACCACGGCGGATAGCGCCTATTGTTGGGTTTCCGATCAGGCACAAATTTCCCAATAGCATCACGGAGACACTTGTAAAAAATTGCCACCATGCCATTCACATCACGAGTATTTCGCAGTCTCTTTTAGTCTCTATTACTCGTGCAAATTTTAAGTCATCAGCATACATAAAAGGTTCGGAAAAACGAAAACACTCAAGAAGGTCATTAATGAACATAATAAATAGTATTGGAGCTAAGTGAGATCCTTGGGGGGCGCCCGATGTTATTTTGTGTGCAGCTGATCGAAAACCGTTTACAACGACAAAGAATTCGCGTTCAGCAAGATAGGACTTGAACCAACTTAATAAAGGCCCTGTTATACCATATGCTGCTAGTTTATATATCAGAATGGAGTGAGGCATTTTATCAAACGCCTTACTGAAGTCGATGTACACTACGTCAAATTGTTTGCCGCCATCTACAGCCTGTATTAGGGAATCCGTGAATGACACCAAATTTGTGGCTGTAGATCTCGATGCTACGAAACCGTGTTGGTTATGTAGCTGCACAGCAAGCCAAGTCATACATCCGTCCGCTGCCGCTGCCCACCGTGTACTGGCGACCCGCGTGCCGAGAGGGGATATTTATACGCGGCGCAGTTTAGCGCTCGCAAGGAAAGCGATCTACAACTGCGACGCGCGCGCCACCACACGTATTATTTAACAACTACATTTTGTAAATACATCTTAAGGGATCCACTACCTGTGCCCATGCATTTTGCTATAAGACCTGTACATATTTCTGTTTAAGCTAAGCTATCCTAGTCAAGATTATACCTAAGTTCATAACTGCATCTGGAGTATCATTTACACTACCTAAGCGCTACAGTGGTGACCCCGACGTGATAGTGATCCTGACCTCCAGATCAAGTATTCATCATGCCTAACGAAGGAGAACCAGAAGTATCAGGTGTGTCGACGTCGCTGCGCATTCCACCCATCTGGCGTGACAGAATACGCTTGTGGTTTGCGCAATTCGAAGCCATCATGTCTCCGCAGAAGAAGGGCGATCAAGCCATGTACGAGCTCGCTATCGGACACCTTGAGAGGCAAGACCTAGATGAAATAGCGGACATCATTCTCCATCCACCGGAAAACCAAAGGTATGCCGCACTGAAGAGTCGGTTGTTCCAAGTGTACGAGGAATCTGAACAGCGGCAAGTACAAAGATTGCTGTCTGAGATGGAACTCGGCGACATGAAGCCTTCGCAGCTGCTACGTCGAATGAAGAACCTCGCCGCGGACAACATCTCCGACTCAGCGCTGCGAATCATGTGGACCAACCACTTGCCGCAATCCGTTCGAGCAGTCCTCGCTGTCAGCGATAATATCGCTAAGAAATCAGACATCCACGAGCTGGCGGTGATGGCTGACAAGATCCTCGAGCAGACGCAACCATACGGCACTGTCGCGGCAGTTAGCTCCACTCCCACCACCTCGCATGCATCTACGTCACTGGAAGAGAAGATCGACGCTCTCACACGAGAAATTGCTGAGTTGAAGGCAAAACAATCGCAACAACACAGCTTTAGACGCAGATCGTTTAACAGGCGACACTCACGATCGCGTTCGTCGAGCCGGACCAATCACGATCGCGCGCGAAACGACCAATCAGCGATCTGTTTTTACCATCGCAAGTTCGGCAAAGAGGCGAGAAGGTGCACGCGGCCGTGCAGCTATGAAGACAGCAGCTCCCGCTCGGAAAACTAACACCTGCGTTGGCCGAGGCGGGAACCGGCGCAAGCAACTCATCATACCGCCTATTTATAACAGACAAAAACTCACGTTTATCTTTCTTGATTGATACTGGCGCCAACGTATCCGTGATACCGAAGAGAAAAGGCGGGAACTCAACACCAACCGATTTCTGTTTATATGCCGCGAACAACACAGTGATTCCAACGTATGGTGAGAAGACACTACAACTGGATCTCAACCTACGTAGACCTTACACGTGGAAGTTCATCATTGCCGCAGTCAGCAAGCCCATAATTGGCGCCGATTTTTTAACACATCATCAACTTCTTGTCGACGTAGCCGGCCGATGTCTCGTCGACAAAGTAACCAATCTCAGCGCCAGAGCACCGGTCACCTACTCCGCCGAGCCCACTGTGAGAAGTATCGATGTTGATCACCCTTATCACCGGCTACTCAGCAAGTACCCCGACATCCTTCGACCGTCATGTATGAAGGACACTCCAAAACACTGTGTGAAACACCACATCGAAACTACCGGCCCACCAGTGTACAGCAAGACCAGACCATTACCACCACATCGATACTTGCCCGTGAAGAAGGAGTTCGAGACGATGATGCAGCAAGGAATATGTCGTCCCAGCAAAAGTCCATGGTCCAGCCCGTTACACGTCGTACCAAAGAGAAACGGTGACATTCGCGTATGTGGCGACTACCGCAGACTCAATGACGTCACCAAACCAGACCGCTATCCAGTACCACGACTCAAGGATTTCACCTACCTACTTCACGGCAAGAAGATATTCACTACGCTTGACCTGAATCGTGCGTATCAACAGCTGCCTGTATATGAACCAGACATCGAGAAGACCGCCATCACCACTCCATTCGGTCTATTCGAATTCCCTCGAATGTGTCCAGGTCTCAGAAACGCCGGACAGACATTCCAACGGTTCATTAATGAAGTACTTACCGGGTTAGATTACGCATTCCCATTCATTGATGACGTCATCGTTGCATCAGATAATGAAGCACGCCACATCGAAGACTTACAAAAGGTGCTACGTAGATTAGACGACTACGGAATAACAATAAATCCATCGAAATGCGTCTTCAGCAAAGAAAATGTCAAGTTCCTGGGCTACGAAGTGTCAAGTAACGGAATCAAGCCACCACAAGAAAAGGTCACTGCAATCACTGCCTACCCCCAACCAGTGACAATTCATGACTTACGTCGATTCATCGGAATGGTAAACTTTTACCGCGACAGCATTCCAAACGCCGCACACATACAAGCACCACTCAACGCGTACCTGCATAATTCCAAGAAACGTGACAAAACCAAAATCGAGTGGAACACAGAAGCTTTACAAGCATTCGAGTTGTGCAAAGCCGGCATACAAAACGCAGCTTTGCTCGCTCATCCATCCCCATCACCGAACGACGCCATCTCCCTAATGTGTGACGCATCGAATACCTGCGCAGGAGCCGTACTACAACAACTTGTAAACAAGAAATGGATACCACTGGGCTATTTCTCAAAAAAGTTCTCCGACACACAACAGCGATACAGTACATTCGACAGAGAATTACTATCCATCTACATGGCGATCAAACACTTCAGGAAAATGTTCGAAGGAAGAGAACTCATTGTTTACACCGACCACAAGCCGCTGACCTACGCCATTCGCAAGCCGCCGTCAGACAACGACACACAAAGACGCACTCGGCAGTTGTTATTTATCAGCGAGTTCACTACGGACATTCGTCATGTGAGTGGAGTAAACAATGTTGTCGCCGACGCACTCTCACGCATCGAAACCGTCGACCTACCATCGCCAATTAACTACGATGACGTATCTCAAGCACAAGAAATGGACAGCGATATACCCAACTTAATGAAACAAACAAATATTCAACTCAAGAAAATCGTCATGCCCGCTTCAAACAAGCCAATATACTGCGAAACGTCCACGTCACACGTTCGACCGTACCTACCAACTGACTTTCGTCGCATCGCATTCAACGCCGTGCACAATCCAAGTCATTCTGGGTTACGAACTACACGCAAGCTCATGCAACAACGCTACTTCTGGCCCGCAATGAACACCGACATTGGCAATTGGGCGAAAACATGCATATCTTGCCAACGCTCGAAAGTTCTACGTCACAACCATAGTGAAGTTGCAGCATTCCCACCGAGCGAACGATTCCAACATGTACACATCGACATCGTCGGTCCGCTACCCACTTCATCGTCTGGACATCGCTACCTGTTGACAATGATCGACCGCTGCACACGATGGCCTGAAGCAGTACCTTTACGGGAAATAACAGCTGATATCGTCGCTAAAAAGCTTTATGAGACGTGGATATCTCGCTACGGGTGCCCTACAAGAATAACGACTGACCAAGGACGACAGTTCGAAAGCTGTCTATTCCGAGACCTCGCACAACTACTGGGAGTCGAACGAACCCGTACCACTGCCTACCACCCGCAGAGCAACGGCATTGTCGAACGCTGGCACCGAACACTGAAGACCGCACTTATGACTCGCCTACACAATAGCAACAAATGGATCGTCGAGCTACCTACAGTGCTTATGGGATTACGAGCCGCCGTGCGTACAGACACCGACACCAGCGCCGCACAGCTCACCTACGGCCAAGCATTGCGACTGCCTGGAGATTTCATAGCACCATCACCAGCAGCGAAGTCAATGGATCACAACTTCGTCGATCAACTACATGACGTCATCACGAAGTTAACACCAACATACAAATCGCATTCTAACAAGCGATGTATGTTCGTGCACAACGATCTACAAACATGTAGCCACGTGTTGCTACGCGACGACACCGTCCGCAAACCGCTACAACAGCCATACAAAGGTCCGTACAAGGTCATCGAGCGCAACGAGAAGTTCTTCACCATCCAACTACCAGGAAGATCCAGCACAATATCGATCGATAGACTCAAACCGGCATACACTATCAGCACTGAAGAACACGACCACACGAGTAGTGAGACACCCCAGTCAGCTGCAGCTACCAGCGAAGATAACACCAGCCCACTCCCGGCCAACACCAGCGAGCACCGCACCAGATCAGGGCGATTAGTGAAGATGCCTGTACGTTTTCACTAAGGGGGGAGTACTGTAGCTGCACAGCAAGCCAAGTCATACATCCGTCCGCTGCCGCTGCCCACCGTGTACTGGCGACCCGCGTGCCGAGAGGGGATATTTATACGCGGCGCAGTTTAGCGCTCGCAAGGAAAGCGATCTACAACTGCGACGCGCGCGCCACCACACGTATTATTTAACAACTACATTTTGTAAATACATCTTAAGGGATCCACTACCTGTGCCCATGCATTTTGCTATAAGACCTGTACATATTTCTGTTTAAGCTAAGCTATCCTAGTCAAGATTATACCTAAGTTCATAACTGCATCTGGAGTATCATTTACACTACCTAAGCGCTACAGTTATCATTAAGATACAATCGTAAATGTCGCTGAAAGTGTGGACATATAATAGATTCAAAAATCTTTGCGAATGTGGACAAAATTGAAATTGGCCTGTAATTGCTTACGGTATCTTTTTCTTCTGACTTATGCACTGGGACTACCTTGCCCTTTTTCCATTCCGACGGGAAAGTTCCAGTAGCCAGCGATGCATTATATATTATTAGTAAAGGACACAATAGAGCTGTGGCATAGTTATAAATAAAAACAGGTGGGATGCCATCCGGGCCAGGTCCTTTACTAATATTTACTGTTTTTTGTTTTTTTAGTAAACAGTCGCGGTCAATCACTGGAATACTCAAGCCCTGACTATTATTATGCAGTGCTTGAAGGTACTTTGTATGGCAGTTGATTTCTGTATCTTTGTCAAGCGTGTACACGGTTGCGAAATGGTTGGCAAAAAGGTCGCAGATTTCAGAACCGTTAGATGTAACAACCTGTCCATCAGTCATTGCCAAAGGGTAGCCACTAGAGCCACCGCGTTTCGCTTTTATGTAACTCCAGAGAAGTTTGGGATTATCTTTTATGTCCTTCTCAATTCTATCAATATAGTCATTATATAGATTCATGGCTAGTTTTTCACACCGCTTGGAAACCAGTTTAGGTTCAATCTTATCCAGAGGATTCTTGTATTTCCTGTAACGCAACCTCAACCTGTTTTTTTCCTTTAATAATTTTATTAATGCTATATCAAACCACGGCGGATAGCGCCTATTGTTGGGTTTCCGATCAGGCACAAATTTCCCAATAGCATCACGGAGACACTTGTAAAAAATTGCCACCATGCCATTCACATCACGAGTATTTAGAAAAAGTTCATTCCAGTTTAGCTTATTTAGGTAATTATTAATTTCATGGTAATTAGCCCTATAAAAGTTAGGTATTGAGTCCATACTATATGGTAAATAACAATTATTTAGCAAAGCTATAGTTAGTTCAAGGGGGGGATGCAATTTACACACTACAGTTTGCACTTAATAATGTTCAAATTACACACTTTACTTTAGTTTTTTTAAGTTTATCACACATTATCAATGACATCGAGTCACTGTCTCACTATTATTTGCTAATTGTCCGCGAGTTGTATTGTTTAACTAATATTAAAACACAGAGTGAAAAACTACGTATGTTGACCGTTTTAATGCCGGTACAAAGATGACACTTCTGTACCTATTGTTTTTTGTAAACACCCAGTTTGCTAAATTTGTATTGCTTTACATTGGGCATATAGGCATTACTTGCTTAAAGGGAAGCTCCAAACACTAAACTTTTATGTAAACTTAAGAAGCAATAAAATATTTTGTATTTTTTTGTATTTTGTAACATAGCGAAGCCGCTGGCAAAAGCTAGTTCACTTAAATTCAAGCAACACAGTCTAATAATAACAATTCAGTACCATTCACGATCATCATTTTCATAAATATTAATGGAAACGATATTTTCGTGTTGGTCCAATGAAGCTTTACCAATATCGATACCGTTTTATTGAGTATAACTCGATTCTTATCGATACCGGTGTAATATTCCGTAAATATTTATCTACTTAAGAAGGCGTGTGAAATTGTAAGTGCTTCTACCGAGGTTTTTGTTCAGATAATTTTGGTGGGATTTAAATATAACAGTTTTACGGGTAATATCGTTATTACTATATTACTGTTTGATTTTAATTTTTACGGTGTTTTATTTAATTGGTTTTACAGTGAAAAGGGAAACATAGTTATTTGTTAAACAAGAGTGCAAAGTTGCTTTTTAACCGCGTGCTCAATTTTGATAACCGAGCAAGCGAAGGATTCTAAAATTGAGTCACGAGCGCAGCGAGTGATTCAAAAATTTGAATCCTGAGCGTTAGCGAGGGAATCAAAAGAGCACGAGGTGAAAAATCTTTGCACTCGAGTGCAACACGTAACTTTTCATCCCACCTCAGCGAGGAAATGACTAAATGCAAAAAAAAAAACATTTACAATCACAAGATACTTTTACTTTTATTTCAGTTTAGGTGTTAACTACTACATTATGGTAGGTAAGTATTACAGAATAATCTTTAAATTATAACAAATAATACTTAGGTACAATTAAGAAAAATTTAAAGTAACGTTGCTACAGTTAGTTAAGTTGAGTGTAATATTTATTTATTAAAACTTTATGCACAAGTAAAACTGTACAAAGGCGGACTTAATGCCTTGGGCATTTTTTTCAATTTTTTTAATATCGTACTGTTTCAAATCCTTCTCGCGTGATTTTTGAGGGAGAAAGCTCATTTGCGCATTATTAACAGTTTCAGTCAATTCTGTTGGCGTCAAATAAACTTCTTGGTCGCCAAAACCACTTATTTTACGTTTTTCACTTGTTTTTAACCTAAGGTTTTAACAATTGACCTGACAAGAAAATGGCGCGCGCAAAGCAAATTATAAAAGTACACCAAGAAGGTTCCGAGTCTGAGTTTTTAACAAATTAAAAAAGGTTGTACCTATGATAAATTCGGCACCATGGAGGTAGAAGTAAATAGGTTTAATGATGTTTTGAATTCACAAACTTAGTGCACACGATGTTCTAAATTCAATTTACTTTATCCTCTAGAGGATAAAAAAAGATACTCTTTCCGAGATGGAAAATCTCATCATTCATTCTCTCTCGGAAAGAGTATTTTTGCTCTTCGATATCTGAGTGTAAAAGTCGTTTTAACCTTCCTTCGCTTGCTCTGTTATCAAAATTGAGCACGCGGTTAAAAAGCAACTTTGCACTCTTGTATAACAAATAACTATTTGACTTCACACGTGGGGATATTTATTGAAAGACTAGCAGGACATTATTATAAAAACACTAGCTGTTCCCCGTGATTTCGATTTGAAATTTTGATTGGTTTTGACTAAAAAATAGCTTTCGACCTATGTATTTTCAGACCTACCATAATATATACAAAAAAAAAAAACATAAAAATCGGCCAATACGCTTTGTTGCTGTTGTTGTCACCCGTTGTTGTTATGATTGAAAGTCGCTTGTATCTTATAAGACACATTTTTTTTTCACGTAAACAAAAATTGAAGACGATACAGTGCGTCGGAAACTCCTGTGACGTCACATTTCGGTACATTTTTTTACCATAAAGTGACGTCACAAGACCCCACTCATGATCTTTGATGCGTTTTATCTTCGTCATTTTTTATTAATTTGATAAACCAAAAAACACATATCCAATATTTTTCGATAATCTAACTGACGGACTAACCAGAATCATATTTTTTTAGTCAGTCGTCATCCCTATTTTAGTGAAGTTTCAATTGGCTTAAGAGTGTTAAAGCAATTATGAAGTCTGTAAAACGATACAATCGTAACTTATTTATATATATTCCTCTAAGGTAGGTATTTGAAAGTTTACAGGTTCTTAGATTAAAGGTAAACATTGAACTGTTTATTTAGGCGCCACCTACTTACCTACAAACTTCAAAAGCGTGAACAAAACTATAATTTTAAAATATCCATCTGCTTTAGGGGTTTAACAAAAAAAAAATATCGAAGTCACGTAGCATCCACAAATTCGCATTAGAACTTGGTGCTGATTGTGATTTTGGTTGGTTTTTCCATGGATAGGATGCTTGTTTCCAGCAGCCGGATCGTTATAGACTTGACGGTTCTCTTTTCGGCACGGCTGGCGCAGTGACTGAGCGACTGGAACAAATATTTGTCTGGCCGACATGTAGTTGTTCCGGTTCTGGCTGTTTGTTTGTATGAGTTTAATAGTTATTTGTTATACAAGAGTGCAAAGTTGCTTTTTAACCGCGTGCTCAATTTTGATAACCGAGCAAGCGAAGGATTCTAAAATTGAGTCACGAGCGCAGCGAGTGATTCAAAAATTAGAATCCTGAGCGTTAGCGAGGGAATCAAAAGAGCACGAGGAGAAAAATCTTTTCACTCGAGTGCAACACGTAACTTTTCATCCCACCTCAGCGAGGAAATGACTAAATGCAAAAAAAAAACATTTACAATCACAAGATACTTTTACTTTTATTTCAGTTTAGGTGTTAACTACTACATTATGGTAGGTAAGTATTACAGAATAATCTTTAAATTATAACAAATAATACTTAGGTACAATTAAGAAAAATTTAAAGTAACGTTGCTACAGTTAGTTAAGTTGAGTGTAATATTTATTTATTTATTAAAACTTTATGCACAAGTAAAAACTGTACAAAGGCGGACTTAATGCCTTGGGCATTTTCTACCTATTTTTTTTCATTTTTTTTAATATCGTACTGTTTCAAATCCTTCTCGCGTGATTGTTGAGGGAGAAAGCTCATTTGCGCATTATTAACAGTTTCAGTCAATTCTGTTGGCGTCAAATAAACTTCTTGGTCGCCAAAACCACTTATTTTACGTTTTTCACTTGTTTTTAACCTAAGGTTTTAACAATTGACCTGACAAGAAAATGGCGCGCGCAAAGCAAATTATAAAAGTACACCAAGAAGGTTCCGAGTCTGAGTTTTTAACAAATTAAAAAAGGTTGTACCTATGATAAATTCGGCACCATGGAGGTAGAAGTAAATAGGTTTAATGATGTTTTGAATTCACAAACTTAGTGCACACGATGTTCTAAATTCAATTTACTTTATCCTCTAGAGGATAAAAACGACTTTTGCACTCAGATATCGAAGAGCAAAAATACTCTTTCCGAGATGGGGGGATGAAAAAGTTTTTGTCAACGCACCCACGATACAGGAGAAATTCATGGTGTGGGGTGACGTTGGTGATCAGTACTCGTATCTTTTTTGTACGAGAAGAGACATTTATCCAGCAGTGGGACAGTAAGAGCCTGGTATTGAATAAAAGGTAGGTACAACAAAACGAATTAATAACCATTCATTCTTACATCCCTTTTGACACTTGGGGTTTGGTGATTACATAGAAAACTTATTATCAAAATGGTGATTTATAGCGGGTTCTATAATTAAAGATAACAATACGACTTTTGTAATTTCAAGCGTATACCTGTTGGATTTATAATTGGGGAGCAGGGACGCTTAATGTACATATGAACCCAGCTTACAATGTAATCTGCTCGATACTAAAATTGGAATTGAAAAATGGAAAATTGTATTCAGGGCGGAAAAAACACTAACGCACAAACGGTTACCACTTATATAATACATCATTCAACCCCCACATAGAAATTTATCATAGCTAATATACTTTCTATATAGTTCTCACATATATGTATAATCTCAACATGAATGATGTAACCAAGATTTTGTAACAATATTTTGATTTAAAAGAGTGTCTTTGGAGTTTCTTGCCCGTTCTTCTCCATAGAGATCTACGTTAGGGAATGGGCAGTACTACAGTACTTTCTCAAGTTACTATGCCTTGTGACTGTGACTGTAGCTTTGCTTTTTTAGTATTTTCGACATTCAAAAGTGCCGTAATGGTCTAATTGAAATAAATGATTTGAGTTTGAGTTTAGGTTTAATAAAAAAAAAAAAACAGCAGTTCAGCACAGCATTTTGGCCGTGTAAGTATTGCACTTTTATAGGAAACAGCAATTTTTTTATGCGTAAGTTTTCCTTCCACCCTGTATAGGCATTTTATAACTATTGAAATAGGATCAAAGTTTCATCTGATTAGATATGATTTAGCATTTTTGTGCTCAACATCAGCAGAAATATATACCGATGTTTACTAGAGCCTTGTAATATTATTGAGCAAAAATTGTATCACCAAGAAAGTTTTTTTAAACGTGGCTTAAAACTTTATAATTAGATCGTCCCTAACGATTTTATTGTTTTATTTTGAGAATAGTCTTTTTTCCTATGCCCCTGGTAGGTCTTTTTTTGTATATTAGGTTTGCAATTGTAAAATACTCTCAATTGGAAGTTTGAGCTGTAGAGTAATTTACATAATTTCTTCGATCATTATTGTCATACTAAAGACAAGCCAGAGGCACTTATGCGTCATAAAAACTGATACCGGGTTAGGCACTAACTACACGGAAAATATAACTTAACATAATATTTCACCATACCCATACTTGAAAAACCGATATCCTCTTCGTCGTCTTATTGCAATTACTAAGAAGAGCTGCAGTCATGTAGAATTCTCCTCTGAGATGCTAACGAGTACCGACTATCTTCAATAAGGCTGCGAGACGAAGTTCCTTTGTCTCTTGGCGCGACAAAGATAGCGGCTGTCAAAGCCTTGCATTATCACATACACAGATTGTAAAAATAGGTACCCAGCACGTCGCTGTCATGTTTAATTTATAATACATTAAGCTAAAATTATTGCAGGGAAACGACATATTGCTTAATTAGGATTCGGATAAACACATAAAATGAATCCAGGATGGGAGAAATTGGTTAATGAAAAACAAGCGCAACCTTCGGTTTAAGATGGACGAGTATTCATAGGTTTTTATTTTGTTAATTTGTATGTGTTTTGTTTGCGTATGTCTGTTTTGTTGTTTTATTTGTTTTGTTCATAAGTTGTTTTGTTTGTATAATAACACAAAGGCGGCAACACTTGAAGGAAAACTCCAACGACTTTAAAATAGGTTTATTAACAATTTTGTTACAATCCACACTATTATAGTAATATCGGATAGGCAACTATCTTAATAATTGTCCGTCGTCTTTGACGTTCCACCCCAGAATGGCCCGCTCGGGCATCAGCTCCTGACCAAGAATCCCGCCGTTCTCGAGGCAAAATCCAGCGCCCTGATTGGCTCACGACTTCACGCCACGTCAGTCTCGTGATCCAATCAGAGAACCGCTTCACTTTCGCGCCATACATTTTACAAATCAAATGATAGAATTATTGCCATTCTTATGGAATGAATGTTACCAGTTTAGAAAATAACATATAAAGCATTTAAGATGTGTTCACACGAAAAGCTATTAAATTAAAACGTTTAAATAAAATTATTTCTAAAAACATAGTAAATTAACTAGTAAAATCACGAAACCTAACAATCGTCCGTCCTGACATCGTGTTCATCCCTGCACACGACACCAGGTGGTAACCTAACAATCGGGTATCTTGGCCAGTAGCTTAAATAACGTTACGTCCCAAAAAAAATACAATGACAATAAATACAAAAAGTACAAGAATTACAAAATATGACAACTAAAAATTATATAATTTTTTGTTAAAGAAAAACAAATTTGTGCTGAGTAAGGAACTAAACGGCTTTATACCATTATTTACCAAATGAACTTGTTATTCAATAAATATATGTAATCTGGGCACTAGCTTAAACAGAAAAAATTAAAATCTAAAAGTAAGTGCAGTGAACACAAACAATCGATTAATTGCGTCACTAAACAACTTCACAAATTTTAACAAAAATGGTAATATTCTGACTGAAAAACAAGTAATAAACGTTGTCTACCAGATAGCCTTGATAATTAACAATAACAACTTTAATAACATTACAAGTAACAAGACGTTAGATCCGTCAGCAATCGATTTGCTGGTACTAAATATAGTGAACCCAAACGATCGATTAATTGGGTCAAAAAGAAAACAGAGTCACAACAGATCGATTATGTCGTGAGTATTCTGGACGATCGATTAATCCGAATACTGTTATTCCCTGAACGATCGATTAATTCAGGTGCCCTAACCTCCTGACGATCAATTAATCAGGATGCCTATCGACGCCAGTACGAGCCGATCGATAAATGCTCATAGTGGCTGCCGTAGGTCTTTTAGTGAACCCAACGATCGATTAATTGGGTCAAAAAGAAAACAAAGTCACAACAGATCGATTATGTCGTGAGTATTCTGGACGATCGATTAATCCGAATACTGTTATTCCCTGAACTATCGATTAATTCAGGTGCCCTAACCTCCTGACGATCAATTAATCAGGATGCCTATCGACGCCAGTACGAGCCGATCGATAAATGCTCATAGTGGCTGCCGTAGGTCTTATAGTGAACCCAACGATCGATTAATTGGGTCAAAAAGAAAACAAAGTCACAACAGATCGATTATGTCATAAGTATTCTGGACGATCGATTAATCCGAATACTGTTATTCCCTGAACGATCAATTAATTCAGGTGCCCTAACCTCCTGACAATCAATTAATCAGGATGCCTAACGACGCCAGTACGAGCCGATCTATAAATGCTCATAGTGGCTGCCGTAGGTCTTGCCTTGACACTCGTTGCACCAAGCCGCGATCCGATCGATTCTCGCGTACTTGCTTTGTAACAACGAATAACACTATTTTTATTTATTTATTAATATAAAATACTCATTATTTTATATAATGCATTTTATCAAATAATGTCCTGTATTCAGCCTGGCAACGGGCCCCAATACGTCCCGAATACCAGTACTAACAGGCCCCAATATATCCTGAATACCCCTGGCAACAGGCCCCAATACGTCCTGAATACCAGTGGCAACAGGCCCCAATATGTCCTGAATACCCCTGGTAACAGACTCCAATATGTCCTGAATACCCCAGGCAACAGGCCCCAAAACGTCCTGAATACCAGCGGCAACAGGTCCTAATACTCGTATGTCCTGAATACCCCTGGCAACGGGCCCCAATACGTCCCGAATACCAGTGGCAACAGGCCCCAATAGTATATGTCCTGAATACCCCTGGTAACAGGCCCCAATACGTCCTGAATACCAGTGGCAACAGGCCCCACAAAATTATTCCTTATATAGCCATAATCAACAAGGCCTGGTATCGGGACTACAACATAACGGTCCCTGCCGAAGACCTTACTAACACGATATGGACCTATAAAAGAAGGCATCAATTTTTTGCATTATCCGTTATTATTAAAACAGGTCTTTGTTATTTTAACAAGGTCCCCTACATTATAGGAACGGGAAGGTTTTCTCAACCCCAAAATCTAAAAAAAAACAAAAATCAAAATCTCAAAGTCGTCGTGATTGAGTTTACGTACTTGCCCCTTTTGGCACAGCCCATCTAACCTTCTCCTTACCCCCGTCCAAATAGCGAAATAATCTATTATCTTTGATAACGAAATTCTATTTGATGTATCGTAGCCCCTTTTCATCTAGTCCACCTTTTAAAATATCCATTATTCTGCTCCGCTCGGAGTCACCTAACTGAAGCGTGTGGAGCCAATCTTCGCGACTAATAGACATAATGGCTGGAATCTCATCATCGAGACATTCCGACGGTTCGACAGGGTTCCGGGACAATGCGTCGACATGGCTCATTTTAACCCCTGCCCTGTACTCTATGGTGCAATCGAATTCCGGTAACGTCAGCCACCAGCGTGCTATTCTTGGAATCAAGTCCTGTTTTGAGAACGTAGAACGCAAAACGCTGCAGTCGGTTACAATAATCTTGAATTCCTCTCCTAACAAATAAACCCTAAACTTACGAAGGGAGCAAACTACCGCTAGGGTTTCGAGCTCGTAAGAGTGGAAGTTTTTTTTTTTTTCTTTTTTTCTTCCGGGGAAGTTTGTCGGATGTAAAATGCCACAGGATGGAAGTTCTCAGAGCCCTGCGTTCGCTGTAAAAGAATCCCTCCAGTTCCTAACCTAATTGCATCCGTGTGCAGCTCCAACTCTGCATTAGGGTCATATATAGCAAGATCCGGCCTAGTAACCAAAATTGACTTTAATTTCTCAAACGCTCGCTGATGATCGCCGCTCCACTCCAAACTGGAATTCTTCTTTTTTGAAGTTTGCTAAGGGGAAACGATATTTGCGCAAAATTTTATATAAATTTACGGAAATGACTGGTCAAACCCAAAAACTGCCGGACATTGTGTACGTTCTGAGGTCGGGGAAAATTGACCACCCTGGATACTAGTTTTCACCGGGCCTGATACCACTAGCGCTAATTTCGTAGCCTAAATAGTTTACCTTATCACGCAGGAACTCGCACTTTGATAGGTTCAGAGTAAGGTTCGCCTTTTCCAGCATCTGTAACACCTCTTCAAGACGTTCAACACACTGCTGAGGGCTTTTCCATAAATAAGAACATCATCGATGTACGCGGTTGCCTTATTAAATCGTGCCGATCCCAGTATAGTATTGATCATCCGTTGGAAAACGGCAGGCGCATTTGCTAAGCCGAACGGCATACGGTTGAATTCGTATTGACCGTCCGGTAACAAAGGATGTAAAGTGTTTGCTTTGCTAAGAGATTGGCTCTTGGTAGTAGCCAGACGCAAGATAAGAGAGTTATGAAACAGGACTGACCAGAAAATCGTGCCACTTCATCCTCGATAATAGGCATAGGATACCTTTCCTTAATCGTCATTGAATTCAGCATACGATAGTCTACGCACAACCTTGAGGAACCATCTTTCTTTCGTACGAGTACAATGGGACTAGCATAATCTGAAACAGATTCTCGTATCACACCGGCGTCCAACATGTCTCCGACCATCGAACGTACCTTCTCCCGTTCGTGATGCGACAACCTGTAAGGACGATAAACAACTGGACGTTGACTATTGAGATCAATCTTCATCTCTGTAACACTGGTACGTCCTACCTCCCTCAACGAAGCAAAGCAATGCTGATATTTCTGTAACATGTTTATTAAGTCTTTCCTTATCTCTGCTGGGACCCCCTCACCCACGCGGACCTTAGTTTTATCGAACCTCCAGCTATCTGCAATCTCTATAGGTCGCTCATCAACAATCCTGTTCACCACATCAACTATTTCAGCACGGCAGAAAACCTGTTTAGATGAAATGCGGCAAAATTCAGAACAGGGCAAGACCATTATCTTGATTTCACCATTGATCGAGCGATGAAGCCCGCCGCTGATGATAAGCTGCTCGTTAGGTTTCCCTGCAATACTACTCCTCAGAAGGAAATCACCACTGAAAGCGGACTGAGCCTTCACTTTAAAGGAGGCTGGACCATAAACTACAACCGATCTGACAGGAGAAAACTTCACTAAGGCATCACCATCGTCGACGTATTCTGAACTAGGTAATTCTTTCCCGATATCGAAAAATTGCAATCTATTCTTGTACTTATAAACAAATATATGTGACTGCTCCGTGAAAGTCTGCCCCAGAAGTACAGGGACCTCTAGCAAATGATCATCTACGACTTTGCATGTCACTCTAACCTCTACCCCATCAACGATCATGTCAATACTCAAGTTACCTAACGACTGAACTACACTATTCCCAAAACCTTTCATAAGTGTAGGGGTGTTGTCGTGCGACAGATCTAACTCCTACCTTAATGAGAGTAACGTCGCTTCCGAAATCTACAAACTCTTAGAGTTCAGAATTGTTAACATATATTTCTTTCAATATTTTGCTACGGGGTTACATATGCTCGCGTCGTCATTTATAAAATCGATTCTCATAGTTTTCTGCAATGGTTGTAAAGCGCTTTGGTTCACGGGGGGTAATGCAAGACCATCCCTTAATTTTTTTTTTTTTTTTAAACAAATCGAATAAATATCTTTTTAATAAAGAAGGGCTACGTGACCTGTCAATCCGTTCGTGCCGTTGTCCACGCTCAACGTGTCGCTCTGCCCGTAGCCCAGCATCCCGACGCCTCGCTGCCTCGGAGGTGCTCCGTCGTTGACTGTGCGCCCGTGGCTCGCTGATGCGTTGCGATGCATCGCGTAGATCTTCCGCGGCGCGCAGGTGTTCACGTTCCCATCGAACTTCCTCCTCCAGCATCCGTAGTCGCTCACGTCGCAGCTCGATGTCCGGTACCGGCCTACTACGGCTGGGGCTCCGACTTCGAAGGCGACTTCGGCTCCGGGTGGCAGAGTGGGTACCCCTTCGACTTGGTGTAGCGAGTCTTCGTCAGCCCGAAGGCTGCGACATCACCTGAAATCTCACGTCCACGGATTTGAGAATCTAATTATTTTTTTTTAGTCTAACGCATTGGGAAGTCAAGTTAAATACACAAAACACGATAGAAATTGAAATGTTATTAAAGCCAAGGCATTAACAAGGTATGTCACCTCTAAAAATATAATCATGAAATATTAATTAAACCTTTTAAATATTATTCATTTTAACCGACGTTGCTCAACAAAATTAACTAAAAAAAAATTATCGCAATAGGGTTTATATACAAGAAACCTCAGAGTATATAAGGTAATAATGGGAAAAGAAAAACTTGAGTATATAGTTAAGACGCTTGTATGCGTTCCCAGTTAAAACCAAAGAAACAATATGTGTATGTGCACTGGGAAAATGTTATTAACTCACAATTGTTGATGCATCCGTCCTTTTCATTATATTATATCCAACCAAACCGTCCAGCCGTTGACTAGGACACGATTAAGTAGTTCTTATTTTCAAAAATTATATTAATTTTTAACAACGATGACCGCTTATCATTGTGTAAAACATTTATTTCTGTGTTAAACGGGGCCCTTGTACTACATACCTAGCACTACCAATAAATAAATTGAATTTACGAGAGTTTATTCAGTTTTGTGGAAAAATAGATCTACCCTCCATCCAAAAATATGAGTACAAAGGGCAATATTAACTTATAAAGCGGGACTAGTTAAAATAATTGACGGCTATAAATTCGATAAGTAACCGGTAGATTAACTTAAAACCACGGGTAGGTAATATCGTTAAATAGGTTGGTAAGATTCTAAACTGGCTTCGAAACGAATTACGAACAAACAAAGCATACAATTTTGGGCGTGTACTTACGTTTTAATTGTTCTTGTCACTTCTGAAGTATAATAACACAAAGGCGGCAACACTTGAAGGAAAACTCCAACGACTTTAGAATAGGTTTATTAACAATTTTGTTACAATCCACACTATTATAGTAATATCGGATAGGCAACTATCTTAATAATTGTCCGTCGTCTTTGACGTTCCACCCCAGAATGGCCCGCTCGGGCATCAGCTCCTGACCAAGAATCCCGCCGTTCTCGAGGCAAAATCCAGCGCCCTGATTGGCTCACGACTTCACGCCACGTCAGTCTCGTGATCCAATCAGAGAACCGCTTCACTTTCGCGCCATACATTTTACAAATCAAATGATAGAATTATTGCCATTCTTATGGAATGAATGTTACCAGTTTAGAAAATAACATATAAAGCATTTAAGATGTGTTCACACGAAAAGCTATTAAATTAAAACGCTTAAATAAAATTATTTCTAAAAACATAGTAAATTAACTAGTAAAATCGCGAAACCTAACATTTGTTTGTGTCTGTTTGGTTTGGTTTTTGTTTTGTTGATTTGTTTGTTTGTGTATTTTTTTTGTTTGTTTCTTATTAATCTATCTTTTTTAACCTTTATTGTTTTTTTACTGAAGTGGTTTTCGCAACCTCTTACGACCCTTTATAGAGGCAAAATAGTTTGAAACACAGCGATTTTGTATATATGGGATTGTCAGGATTCATTCCGTTGAGCTCTTATATCATGTGCAATGAAAACACAACGGGTGCAATACACTGTTTCTAATAAACAAACAAATTACTTTAAATTACACTTTAACACAATAACACGGCGCGCAATGATTTGGGTACAGTTCCGAGACGTCTCAATTTTGCTGCGATCAGACTCTCTATATCGTCCTCGCCGCGAGCTGTAAACATCACGACTCTGTAGAAACTCGCTGTGGTGTGGGTAGACTGGTAAGTAGGTCGCGTGATTTTATCACTGCAACTGGCGCGCTTGCGATTCATTCCATGTCCATACTATGACCGGATCCGACATATAGATACTGGTTGTGCTTGTGCAAAAAAATTAACTAAAGTATTATAGGATAATTGTATTTTTGTTCCAAAATCGACGTTTTCTTTGTCCTTTAGCCCCTCAGGTAGAGTACGTGCCTAATGCCCAAGAGATGAGAAATGTCTGACCTATATATCACATTGTACTCGGAATTCCTGTAATCAGATTTGATTCCTCCCGATTGTGGGTCAAGAGGCCATACAAAGGGATCTGTCAAAGATATACTCACAAGTTTCGTGGTCAAACTTTCTTTTTAGACCTCTGACCCTTTTACAAGATCAATGAACACATGACAAAGTAGAATTTTATCGGAACTCTTTGGTGACTCTTACTTGACTTTTATATTCTAGCTTACCCGTTCATGCTTTGCACGGTTCTTGCTATTTGAAAAAACCGAGGTTTCTGTATTAAGTTTATGTAACTTTAATGTTGTACTGATAGGTACGCGGTTATACCTAAACGTTTCGGGAATGCGCTCTAAATAATTATGAAAACTGCCTCGTTGGACGAGAGGTCTCAAGCGCGACTGCTAGCGTCAGGTCCTGGGTTCGATTCCCGGATCGGGCAAGTGTGATTGGGTTTTTCCATCAGGAATTTCTTAGTAGCAGCCACGGAGTCTATATTTATTTGTGAACCGGGCACAAATCTACACAGTTCTTAAAAACATAACTGGTGAAATGTAGGTGTACTATTAGGTACACTCGTGGTCTTTTCCGCCTGATCAGTTAATTTTTTTTTCGCTTAAATCATGCGGAGGCGCTGAGTCACGCCCCCTTAAAGTTTGGGCCTATTAGGAAAGCGTCAATTTGGCGCGCAAAATAACAATAACTCTCGTTTGGCGTGCGTCGTCAGTGCGCTTGGCCGATCGGTATTGTCTTTCATTCATTATTTCTATACAAAGTCAACGGGGCGGGGCTAGAGAGCGTTTCTATGTTGCGAGTGCAAGCAAAAATTAGCTTAGTGGTGATCAGGCGGGAGTATCCTCGATAGTACACCTCTGCCTAACACCTCGGGAATTACAGGCGTGATGTTATGTTAATTATGAAAACCGCATCAAGATCAGCTTGGTCGACTAGTCAGCCCTTTTGCAACCGAGTCGGCTAGTCAGCAGTCGGCCGATTACATATATAGTCGGCTCTCATTTCTAGTATAGATATACAAGAGAGGTATATTTATTTACTTTCAACAGGTCAAATATGACGGATTCAAATAAAAATCAAATAAACCATACATTTTCATAAAACTACAATACTAAACGGTAACGTAAGAGTATTGTTCTAACAATTAAAAACTTTTGTTGTATCCCAAAATAAGGATAAACAAAGCGAACAGTGTTTTATGTGGGCATAAAATATTATTTAACAATTTTGTACGTAAAGCCATTTCTGCCATATTTACTACTCTTTTAATGTGTTTGACCAGTTTATTTTTTAATTAAAACAATATTTTTTGGGACGTGAAGCAGCTACAGTGTGTTCATTAGCTAATAATTTTAAAAAGCTTTTACACTGAATTCCAATGTGTCACGGTATTCATGGTAGCGCTTTAGCAGTGACTTTTCCGCTTGAATTTCGAATTTTCATAAACTCATTCTAAAAAATCCGTTTCGGGGAACCAATTGTTTTCGTTTGTCATTTCCCTTCTTTAGTGTTTAAGCTGTCATATCATATTACCCAGTCCTAACTGGGTTGTGGAGGTCAGGTAGGCAGTCGCTCTATGTAAAATACTATTATGTACAGATCTTTCGCATTCATTAATAGTAGACGATTGTGTTCTTTTTTATAGACAAATTAATTCCTAACACTAAATTAGTTTAGTATATCTTATTGACATAGTTTCTTTATGCTACTACAAGACGTTTCACCCACGTGAGTATTCACTCGACATAAATGAACAAAAAGTGAGTGCCGGTATCAGCTTAACTGGTTAAATAGATCAAAACATATCCCAAAGTTATGAGTCTACACTGGCCTGCAAAAATAAGAATCACACTTATAAAATTGCAATAACTTTTTAAGTACACAAGATATACTTTCGAAACAAAAAGGACTCGAAAAATAGTTAGTATAGTAATTTTGTCTATAGTTTCAAAGAAAGCTGATAAAAATTGCTTTATAACGTTTTTTTTTTTAAATCTCTATTTTTTATAGTACCTACAGGAAAAATTTAAATTTTAAAACTGTAGTACTTATTTTTGCAGGTCAGTTTATTTTGTTACTGAATTCTATTCCCGCAGTTCTAGTTAGGAAAGTTCAACTTTGGGCTTTGAATGTTAATAAAATTAGTTTAGCTCAACTAGCTGCCATAGAGCCGTGGTGCTTTTCTGAGCTACGCATCAATTGCAAATAGTTCATACAACCACAAGAGCTACATTAGGCGGAACAGCTTTGGCGAGCTGTATCACTGTATCACACTGTGTGTATCAGACTGTATCACGCTTTATCACACTGTTCAAATTGTTATTGGGTTTTTCTATCAGGATTTTTTTAGTAGCAACCACGAATTAGTACCTACTCGGTTCATGTCAATAGGCTCGTCCCCTGTTCCATGGGACTTAAACATGTCTGGTGAAATGTGACTGTACTAATAAGTACACCTCTGCTAACCCTTCTGGGATTACAGGCGTGATGATATGATATGTCGTAAGTTTCTTATACTTTTCATCGTACATGGAAATCGTCCACCAAAAATTGGTTTGTAGACATTGGGTCGCGAAAACTCGTTAGAAAACGCAGGAATGAAGGCAGGAATGCAGTGTATTGGTAATATTTTCAAAATTACCAAAAGTATACCGCCACCCTTTTAAAACAGTGACTCGTAAACATTAAAAGTGATGTAGCTATTCGCCTAATTTGACGGACCGTTGCAATTTAAATTGAATGCGTCCGTGCTATTCGCTTATAGAAATGTTATATCTGATAGTTAGTGTCTGTTTTTGCACACTTTTATTTAGGCAGTACTTGTGTACGTGTACGTGAACGTGTAGCACTTCTAGTGTACGTGTTCTTCGAAGACCGCGAATCGGCAAGCGTAAGCACGGACGCCTTCAGGCTCGGTGGAGTGATGATCTTCGCAGGGTGGGTGGTAGCAATTGGATGAGTTGCTGAGATCGCGTTATGTGGCCTGCGATTGAAGAGGCCTATGCCCAGCAGTGGACTGTTGTAGGCTGATGACGATAATTAATTTCTAGAGTTAGAGAAAAAACCTATTTCATGACCCTATGTGATCACCCAATACATGAGAGGTTGCCTGCACTACATGACCCTCCTGTGATTGTAGCGGGCGTCTTTGTCATGTTCGTTAATTTTTCGAGTTCATGGAACTACACCCCCGGCTCCTCATATACCTCTATGTACAAGACCAAAGGGGCAGACAGACAGACATACGGGAGCCAGATATGTACACAATATACTTATGAATAATCATAAGTTTAGTACAAGTTCTTGTTTATACTGCTCCTGTCGAACTTTACCCGCAATCTAGCATACAGTCTAATTGAGTTAATGTGACTTAAACTTAATATTGCGCTAACTATAATTTATGAGCAGCTGAAATTCGTATTTGTCGGTACTGTGTACTAAAACAACTTACATTAAGTTAGTCGACGCGTGTAAACAGCAGCTAAAGTGTTGACTAATTACTTAACAAGTTGATGATTACCGTGAGACAGCCTACAGGGTGTAACAAAATGAGCGCAATGCCTCTTAGGGTTCTTACAGACGAGCGGCACGGCTGTCTGTCTGTCCTGTCGACGGCTGTCATCCCATGTTGCTTCGGATCGGCGCAACACGTTTTTTTCCTCCATTCTCCCCTGTCAACTGTCGCGCAATCTTTTACACCTTGTTCCTTTATATCATTCCTCACACAATCCATCCATCGTTTCCTTGGTCCTCCTCTCCCTCTCCATCCATCAACAGGTACTACGTGACGCAAACAAATCCCTCAAGATCATTATCCCCGAAGAATGCATCGCTCCTCCGAAGGTTTTACGATGTAAGTAAGGCTCTGGAAGATTTAACGATCATTGTTGATCTGCCGTCTAATGTTAATGTCAAGACGTTTACCGTCTCATTACAAAACAATTGCTTACGTACCTAAATCCAACCTTCAAGGTAGTTTTTGTATTTAGGACTTAACTCGGTGTCAGGTAAGTTTTTAATACGAAATTGGCAACTTGGACTTTGTCTTAAAGTTGAACTGGTTTTGCACAGTTCTTTTACAATTATTTTACACTTATATAACATAACATCACGCCTGTAATCCCGGAAGGGTTAGGTAGAGGTGTACCTAATAATACACCCACATTTCAAATCAAATCAAAAATCAAATCAAATCATTTTTCGCCCGTTATATTTAAGTCCAATGTAATAAGGGCAATGTTTAACACCCATTTGAAACTTTCTCAACTTTCAGAATGCACTTTTTCATGAGTAGGTATAAAACAGGTTAACATAATGTAGGTCAAGCCGGTATCTCTGATATCGAGTTAGCACATATTGGGACTTCGTTGTTCCACCAGGGAACAGGATTTGCAGTAAGTAGTTATACATAGGCAACCTCTTAATTTGGTTACCACCTGAGGTTTAATGCCAGTTTCACCTTGCACGTAATAAAACGATAAGATCTATTTGTCGATGCGGAATTTAAATAGTTGGCAAAAATAGTAAAACTTTGTTTACGTTTAAACTTGTATCGTCTTTTTATATAAAATCACGTGTTCGTACACGATAATCTCCGTAACCAGCAAATCGATTTTAATGAAATTTTGTGAATGTGTATGGTTGGTTTCAGTTAGAAATATAGGATTTAAACCGGGCGCTGCCTATAGATATGGCAGCGCCGTGCAAAGCAGGGGCGCGTTGCTAGTATGAATTTAAGTTGTAGTTCTGTTAAACACACAAATGTAGTAAATCTTAAACTATGATCTTACTATATTATTCTTGCGAAATAAAGGTGCAGTCAATCTTATGATGTTACCGAGGACGTAGCTGACTATGACTATTCGTGTCTGAGGTAAAACCGATCATCAAAACTAACTGGTATACCTTAAAACATACAAACAAACCGAGTGTCATCCTGAACTTCGATAGTTAATTATTTCGACACGGTCTCTTTTTCGAGTAACAATAGTTCGACTACTCATTGCTTCGACAGAACATACTTCGACAACACACACCTTCGAGAAACACTACTTCGACAGATCCCTTCTTCGATACGCACTTGTTCGACAGATTCCTATTTCGACAGAACATACCTTCGACATAAAACTGCTCTGAAATATGACAATAATAATTGCATTTCGCTTTATGGTTTTAGATACAGAAGTCTTCTTGATTATTTATTAGACATATGAGTAACGCATACTATTCCGTTTAGGAACGAAATTATATCAATGTAATTTTTCAGTAACAAATGTTTTTGCAGCAATTCAAATTATTATTATTGTCACAGACTTGTTGCTCGAATTAAATTTCAGAGCGATTATGTCGAAGGTATGTTCTGTCGAAATAGGAATCTGTCGAACAAGTGCGTATCGAAGAAAGAATCTGTCGAAGTAGTGTTCTTCGAAGGTGTGCGTTGTCGAAGTATGTTCTGTCGAAGCAATGAGTAGTCGAACTATTGTTATTCGAAATTGAGACCGTGTCGAAATAATTAACTGTTGAAGTTCAGGATGACACTCACAAAAACCACACGCAAAATAATGGTGGGTATAAAAGTATACTATACAACGACGAAACACGCTTGTTTTGACCATTACGATGATTTTTTGTTGTAAACCATACCTAGAAACCTTCGAGTTACGGAGAAATTAGGGATTAAAGTTCCAAGTTTTTTACAAGTTTATTTTTAAATACAAGTTTTAAAGTTATAATTTAAAAACCTCCACGACTACCGTACTTCTCAATGCATTCATCAGCACAATGTTTAGAGTGCGTTACATTCTACGTTCAACACGAAATCTACAAAAAAAGTCGTTCTTCAGCAATAATTTACAGTTTGTTAGATGTACAGAATGCTTGGTTGACGGCTTCGTGAAGGGTCCGTTTACACCCTCTAAAAAAAAACCGGCCAAGAGCGAGTCGGATTCGCGCACCGAGGGTTCCGTACAAACTATTTAAAGGAAAAACTTGACTTTGCTGTTCGATCCCTAGAAACGGCTATTGCTCCAACCGCAAATAATAAGTTTGTAATAGTAAAATCGCTTATATTTTGTTATTAAACTATATAATAATATTTACGGTTTTCAGACTTTTCCTTTTATATGTGCTGTAAGACTTTGCTTTTTGCCAAATTTCGTGATTCAAGGTCAACGGGAACTATCATAAAGGTCGACCAAAACCTATAGGGTACTTCTGGTTGACCTAGAATTGTCAATTTTGGTTAAAAGCAAGGTCTTACAGCACAAGTTAAGGGAAAAGTCCGAAAAATAAAAAAAGTTGAAAATTAAGGTAAATTTTGGTACTTACAAGTTTTCGCGAAAATCTAAATTTGCCCTTATCTTTTTATCGTGTTGATCCAGGGCCTTGATTTTTATACACCTAATAGGGACTATAGACTTTAGTATATGGTATACATTTCAATTTGCTAGGTCCACCAGTTCCTGAGAAAATCGGTGGTGACAGACAGACGGACAAGAAAGTGATCTTATTTAATAAGGGTTCCGTTTTTTTCCTTTTGAGGTACGGAACCCTAAAAACAAATCAGAGACACATTGACGAGTACCAGTGTACCTTCTTGCATAATGCCAACAAAAAACATCTCCGTCCGTTTGACATCGTAGTTACGTTGTCAACCTCACAAAGGACCAGCTACACAAAGTGGGGACCGCTCCGACCTGACCTGAACCTGAGTGACCACAGAGCAATCTGGCGCCATTTAGTATGTATTTGACATCTGTCCATCAGAAACATGGAGCTGTATGAACGGTGAAATTCTAGGACTTGCTGAATATTTTAAACTAGAACGCCAGTGTGCACGATCGGTAATTTCGACCGGGATTAAAATTATTCGTTCAGTACTTTTTGTGTGAAAGAGCAACAAACGTCCATTCATCCGCATCTATAAATAAATAAATATCGCTGGACATTATACACAGCGCCATCTTGTGCCACACTAAGCAACGAGGCTTGTGTCGTGGACACCAGATAGTTGATATACTATATGGGTACTTTTTTGTTTGTAAATACATTCTTATATACATATAAACATCCATGACTCGGAAATAAATGTCCATGCTCATTACACAAACATTTGCTCGTACCGGGATTCGAACCCGGAACCCTAAGAACGTAAGGCAGCCTCACTACCGCTGCGCCATTCGGGTCGTCAAAACAAATCTATACAAATAAATAAACTTGAAGTTTATAGTCTATACAAATAAATAAAATTGAAGTCTGTGTCTAATATCAAAATAACAGCTTTTCACTGAATTCATATTATGAAAATAATTGTATACGGCACTTATAACAAAAACACATTTTTTTAAATGTTTGTATGTCTGTCTGTTTGTTCCGGCTATTCTCCGAAATGGCTGGACCGATTTTGACAGGACTTTTACTGGGAGATAGCTGATGTCATAAGGTCTAACTTAGGTTATTTTTATTTCCGCTGCCGCGGCAAATTGTCGCTCAGCGGACGGACTTCCGGCGGGATCTCATGGCGACATGGAGAGAGCGACTATCGCAACCCCGTGCAGGGCACGCCACAATAGTGGCGATAAGTCCCCTCTTTGAGGAGTGGCTGGAGAGACGCCACGGCGTCCTCACCTTCCGCCTGACGCAGGTTCTTACCGGACACGGATGTTTCGGTAAGTTCCTGCACCGAATCGGGCGGGAGGAAACGCCCGGGTGCTATCACTGTGAGGATAGGCCGGAGGACACGGTGGAGCACAGCCGTGTCCTCGAGGTGGCGATCGGCGGCGGCGACCTCTCGCTCCCGGCCCTGGTTCGTGCCATGGTCCGGAGCGAGACGGAATGGGACGCCGTCACCTCCTTCTGCGAAGCAGTCATGCTAGCGAAGGAGGTGGCGGAACAGGACAGGGAGAGATCCTCACGTCCCGGCCGCCGCGGGAGACGCCCCGGGCGTCGGGGGCCACGTGGTGGCTTCCGGCCACCGTAGGCGCGGGCCTGTGGACGGGGAGCTATGGGCTAGCTCGCCGTCCGTACGTCTCATGACGACAGGCCGTATCGACGGCGCGTTCGTGTTCCACGCGCGCCTCAAAGAGAGTCAGCATCAGTGAAGGGGTCCGCAAGGGCCGAAGCCTGCCGGGGCTGCGGGACTATTCGAAAGAGATACCGTGGCCCCGGAACATAAAGGGCGATGAAGGAACATGGATGGGTTTTAGTCAGTAAAAGTCTGACACTCCCTCCTGCTCCGCCCAGAGCGGGAGAAGTCATTTGATGATTTCCCATCCGAAAAAAAAAAAAAAAAAAGGTTATTTTTATTTAAGAAAAGTAATTAGAGTTCCGTGCCTGAATTTTATAATTACTTATACATAGAAGCACTCAAAAGAGTAACACGATTTAACTTCTAATTAAAAAGCAAAGTCAGACAAGTCTAGAAACTAATCTAATTAGTAGTTACATACTGAATGGAACGTAGACAATTAAATTATTCGCTTAAATGTTCTCTTATGAGCCTGTTAACATAACTTAGCCTTAAATTAGAAAAGTAAAGAGAACTGTCATGAAAATGAAATAAGTAATAATGTAAGTCTAGTAATTTAAAGATGGCAGACGTTTGTTAGCATTTAAATGAAAAACAGTTTTTGAAAACAATGCTAAGAGCAAAATAATACATTGTTATGTTCAGAATTATATTTTTGGGAATTGTTCAAATATTTAGGAATCTCCTAGCAGTGTTGGGCTAGTGGCGTGACCTACGGCCCCCATTTAGCAGTCGTAATGCCTGGGTTGAAATTCAAATGGTACTTTATTTTGAGTAATCTGTTTCATCACCACTGTACCACTGCTTATAAAACCACTATGTCTTACCCTGGTATCCATAGTTAAGTTTAAATAATTAGTAGACGTTAATTAATTGCATAAGCAACCATTTTTATGCAATAGACGAGAATTTGAACAAAGTAAAACCGTCAATGAAAGCAAAGCTAAGAATTCACTAAACTACAGAATCAAAATCGTATCTTAAATAATGATTTTGATGTATACTCAAGTAATCATTTTGACTTGTTTATAAATACGGGTGATATAATAAAAAAGAAAAAAAACAGCCAAGTGCGAGTTGAACTCGCGTGAAGATGGTTCCGTATAATGCCAAAGTCAAATTATTTTTTTAATTTTCTAATTTGTCCCCCGAAAATGACATAATTTTCAATTGATAGAATGATTATAGGTTTTCCTGTAATCTTGTAAATTGAACTATGAACTTTAATTGTAATAAACTATATTTTGTATTTTTTTCAAAATTATAGGCTCAGTAGTTTTGGAGTTCAGCATAGCTATTCACAACGCTTCGATTCGATTTTCGATTCGGAAAGTCGTATGTCTATCTCGCTCGATTTCGTTATGTCAAAAAAAGATAGACATACGACTTTCCGAATCGAAAATCGAATCGAAGCGTTGTGAATAAGGGACCAGGTGGAGGAATGGTAAATTTTCGTCTTCTTTAATGAATGAAATGAAAACTTTTTGTTTTACAAAATATATTTGAGATCCTCACAGCGATCCCTTTCATTTTCATGATATGTGAACAATTTTGTGTTGTTTGTTTATGTGTACAATTTTTTTTTAAATTCCTTATTTGTCCCCCGACAATTAAAAAATATTAACCCCCCCTTATTTAAAAATATATTTATTTACTTTGCACATCTGTGTTTGGGTCATAGGATTACACTATCCTACCAAATTTCACCTGATTTGGTCCAGTAGATTCGGAGCAAATTGGCTGTGACAGGCAGACTACGCACGAGTGCTTTTTTTTGTTTTTTTGAAATTAATAGTTTAATTTTAAAATTAGCCATAAAGGTACATTAGAATATTATAATACTACATTTTACTAAGGCAATGCAAATTTTATTGCTAAGATGATCCTTTAAATTTTAGTTAAAAAATATATTATAGAGTAAAAGTACATTACAAAAATAATGACAAAACATAAGGGCATATATTATTCCTTTTGTAATAGAGATGGCCAGGGTGACATGCCCAAAAAATAGAAATTAATAAGCTAAATAGTGCATTTAATGAAGAAAATAAGTGATATATTAGTTTTATATAAATAACAGAGATAGCTTGCTCTTATATTGTTTTTTCTTCATGAACACACAACCTTTGCTGTTGTTTTGTCTTATATTACCTACATTGTAGGTAATAAAAGAAAAAATCCTAGATGTTATGCAATTTCCTATACAAATAAACATCATGATTTACACAATAAAAGTCACATTGACACACCAATTTCTAATTTTTTAACCATTTTATCAGTTAGAGGTACAAGAAAAACATTTGGTATGAGGAGTTACCTCACATAATACTAAACAAGATTATGCCTATATTACGTTTCCATGATAGGATCATGTTGCTATGGACATAATGATCTAGTCTTGGTCGGCAGTCCTGCTCTCAACATCGTCTGTAGTTTTATCGGCAGTACTGACATCATTGACATCAATGCCAGTGTCATTGTTGCTGCTGTTTGCTAGTTCTTCCTTGATCACTTCAACAAAACTGTTAGCTTCATACATTTGTTTGAACAGAGTATTCTCTTCCTTCAGATCTTCTATGATTTTACGAGGTTTTCATTCTCATCCAGGGCATCTTGTAATGCAACTTGACGCTTCTCAGCTAGAATTTCCCAATACTTTTCTGATGGTCCCTCAGGATTGGTCAGGTCATCGACAGTGATTTTCGTATCTAGGTTTGCTTGTGTTTCTTTGTTGGACAAGTTCTTGCGTTTAACCTCAACATCAGCAGCAGGGGGAGATTCCTGGCTTAATTGGTGCTTCAAACTTTTTGATGGCCTACCCACTAAATTTTCTCTATCTGAAGCAGTGTGTTGAAGTGTTTTGAGAGATCTTCTCGTAACCCTCGTTGTCTCGTGGAGCCACGCTTTGTGTTTGACACTTTTTGACAGTTCTGCTCCTATAAGGATTCCGTTTTTTTTATTTTTTTGTACGGAACCCTAAAAAGGACAAACCAACCAGTATGAGGCCAGTGTTCCAACAGTCAAAATCTTCCTGCCCTTGACCCATTCTACTTGGAGTCGGCGCAACATGTTTTCTCCTTCCACTCCCCCCCCCTGTCAGACGTAACGGTATCACTTTATCCCACGTCACAGCATCATTTATTAATTTCTTTTCATATCATTCCTCACACAATTCATCCATCTTTTCTTTGGCCTTACTCTCCCTCTCCATCCATCAAACATTCGTAATGCATTTCATCCCGCCTCATTTAACATGTCCATACCAAGATGGACGACATCCTTTCAATTTTTCTGTGACAGACGCCGCTTTCAAACTTCCTCTACATATCTACTCATTCCTTTCTTATTACTCTTCTCTATAAAGGGTGTAAAAAAACTTCATAACGAAGCCGAAAGGCACTTGTCTCTCCCACCATATGTTCTACACCATACATGGGAACCTTCTAGTTACGGAGAAATTGGGGGCTTTTTTTTTTTTTCGGATGGGAAATCATCAAATGACTCCTCCCGCTCTGGGCGGAGCAGGAGGGAGTGTCAGACTTTTACTGACTAAAACCCATCCATGTTCCTTCATCGCCCTTTGTGTTCCGGGGCCACGGTATCTCTTTCGAATAGTCCCGCAGCCCCGGCAGGCTTCGGCCCTTGCGGACGCCTTCCTTATTGCTGACTCTCTCTTAACGCGCCGTCGACACGGCTTGTCGTCATGAGACGTACGGACGGCGAGCTAGCCCATAGCTCCCCGTCCACAGGCCCGCGCCTACGGTGGCCGGAAGCCACCACATGGCCCCCGACGCCCGGAGCGTCTCCCGCAGCGGCCGGGACGTGAGGATCTCTCCCTCTCACGTTCCGCCACCTCCTTCGCTAGCGAGATATTGGGGGTCAAAGTTCCAACTTTTTGACAAGTTTTTTTTTAAATACAAGTTTTTAATGTCAGTTTTTTAAACTTTAAACACCTCCACGACCCCCGTACTATTCAATCCATCCATCAGCACAATGTTTTGAGTGCGTTACATTGAGTTCTATCACAAAACATGTTTTTTCTCCTAAAAAAAAAAGCCAATCCCAGCAATAATTTTTGCGTAAAGTTACTTAGTTTGATGTACAGAATGCTTGGTTGACGGCTTCGTGATGAGGTGGTTTACACCCTGTATACTCATTCCTTACTTGATCCATTCGTGTCACTCCACACAACCATCTCATCTCCACTAAATGCAGAGATAAGATAAGAATGTTGTTCCAACAGTGTGGCAAATAATAATTGGTTACAATGAACCAGAAACATTTCTTAGAATTATTATTGTAATTGGTCTCCATAACTATTTCGCCTAAAACGTTTGAAACTGGTGGTTAGTCTGCTTGAGTACACTGGGTAGCATCAGTAACCAATCAAATTCATGGCTCAGTAAACTCGAGAATTTAATTAAATTCAATTATATTTAGTTGTAATCAATACTTGATTTTGGTTGTTTATACAAGTCAACACAATTTGGGTATTGGTTCAATGTTATGGTTATAGTATTATTATTCTATTTAAACACATGGCATAACATCATGCTATTAATCTCAGAAAGGTCAGGCAGAGGTGTACCTACTTATACTAAATTTCTTAATTGAATTTGAATTTGATAATCTTGTCTAATCGCTAGTTATGTATAAATCCCATGTTATAGGGGCCATCTTATAGCCATCAATCAATCACAAATACCAGGTCCGTGCTGCTACTGAGAAATTACTGATGGAAAAACCGAATAAGACTTTGCCTGTCCTGGGAATCGAACCCAGACCCTCATGTGCAGCAGTCGCACTTGCAACCACTCGACCATCGAGGCAGTCTACATGTAAACCTGATAACTGAAGACGTGTGAGATTGGATAATAATATTAATAACTATTTTTTTCTTTGAAATCAACATCCGAAATTTAACTTTGTGGAATCATTAGAAGTCTACACCTCTCAAATTTTCATACAAAAAAAGTTTCCTTTTTAAACGAATTTCCAGTTTATTTAGTCTTAAGTCGGTATAGGTTGGCTCAGTAATCTTTATAAATAGTCCCCGTTGAATCTGAGTGCTTTATCCCGACCGTCTTAAGCCTCCACACGACAGATATTTTACCCCAGATTTGTCGTTCCAAAACCTTATAGATTCCAAGAAGATTTTGAATGTTTCGTAAAATCTTTTCAGCATTTAAGGCCCTTTGATTAATAGTAAGCGATTTTTGCTAAAGACTGTTTTGAAGGAATTTTGATTTTAATTCAGATGTGTTGCTTAAATCTTTTCTCGGATTTGCAGAAGCAAAAGACGAGGAAAAGTATTTCTTTCGGATATATTATATTGGACGACCCGAATGGTGCAGCGGTAGTGAGGATGCCTTATGTTCTTAGAGTCCCAGATTCGAATCCCGGTTGGAGCAAATGTTTGTGTGATGAGCATGGACATTTGTTTCCGAGTCATGGATGTTTATATGTATAATAAGTATGTATTTACAAACAAAAAATATCTATGTTTTATATCAACTATCTGGTGTCCACGACACAAGCCTCGTGGCTTAGTGTGGCACTAGATGGTGCTGTGTGTTAATGTCCAGCGATATTTATTTATTTATTATTTATTTATTATGTCACTGGCTTCTGCCCGCGGCTTTGCCCGCGTGAAATTCGATAATTGTCGGGATAAAAAGTTTGTATACGTGTATATGTTTGATACTCTTTTACGCAAAAACTACTGAACGGATTTTGATGAATATGATGATAGTTTATGACCTGGATTAACACATATAATGTTTTTTATCCCAATAGTATGAGTTATCGAACTCGGGAATACGCTAGTGTGCAGGGTGTAAATCAACTCATCACGAAGCCGTCAACCAAGCATTCTGTACATCAAACTAAGTAACTTTACTCAAAAATTATTGCTGGGAAACGACTTTTTTTTGGGGTAAAAAGTCACGTTTTATGGTAGAACTCAATGTAACGCTCTCAAAACATTGTGCTGATGGACGGATTGAATAGTATGGGGGTCGTGGAGGTGTTTAAAGTAAAAATCTTGCAGTAAAAACTTTTATTTAGAAAAAAAAACTTGTCAAAATGTTGAAACTTTGACCCCCAATATCTCCGTAACTAGAAGGTTCCCAGGTATGGTGTAGAACAAAACAATGATCGCCATGACGGGAAGAACAAGAGTGCCTCTCGGCTTCGTTAAGAGGTTTTTTACACCCTTTATAATACACAATAATTATTTATTGCATTTTCAACATAAAATCATAAAGAAATCTTAATGTGTATGTTTTCTATTAAGTCAATTGAAATGTGTATGGTGTCCAACGTAATAAAGAATATGCTATCTATCATTTTTTACTAAAGTTCACGCGAACAAAGGGTGGGTCGCCAGTTAAAAGTTACAAGTAAATTATATTTAGTACAACGTCATATTCTATAAATAGATATTTGTGTCTGCAAACTTTGGTAAGCTTGATATTGTATGTTCAAACTACCAAGTAATTATGCTGCTCAAAGCATTCCTTGCTTTGTAATATATGTAATGAATATACCAAAATGCAAGATATATTCCCAGATCACGAAACAATCCATACACAAAAAAGATCATTCAGGTCAAAACCTTACACAGTAAGTATTTGTTATAACGTCTGCCCGATGCAATTTGTAATTAATAATATACAGTCGATAAAAATCACGTATCACTATGTTCGTATGCGCTAATCTCCGAAACCACGAAACCGATTTCAATGAAACTTTGTGAATAGATTCTAGCTTGAAAGATAGGATAGTTTTGGACCCAAAAGGTGACGCGATGCGAATCATAGTCGGGTCGCTATTTTTAAAGTATAAAAAGAAAGAATGAAATAAAAGACTTCAAAACGGTAGCACTAGTTTAACTGTAAAAGTACTCGAGCCAATCTTTTAGAGCTGGAGGGAAGTAATCCATTTTCTTTTGTTGACCAGCACTAGTCGATAAGCAGTCGATTCCATTTACTTTTTTCTTTCCTATTGAAAAAGAAAAATGAATCGGTTCCTACTTCTCACAAAAGAAAGGTGCATTCTGTCGATAAACCTACTTACTTTTTCGTAACTTCAGCAGTTTTAAGGCGTAAGTAATTTAACAATCGTTTCCGCTTATTTGGATTGACAACTCAGTGAGAATTTGGGAAAGTAATTTCGTAGCAGCACTGAGCAAACGATTAGCTATTTAAAAACAAATTGTTATTCGATATCAAAAGGTCAAAAAATATTTATACATAGCCTTCTTTAAAGCCGGCCAAATAAACGTATAATATTCTTTTGAAAAATAATTACAATAAATTATCAGGCTTGTAATGACCGGGGTTCCAAGATAACTGAATGGATAAAAAGGAAACAGGTAGTCTATAACAGATGAATTTACTAAAGAATGGTCCGCAAGTATCTTAACGCTAACACCTTAACAACTAATCACATGAAAAGAACTACAAGTAAATAGCATGTGTACAAAACAAAATATAACAAAAACAAAGCAATAAAAATAAAATAAAAAAACATAAAGAACAAAATGTCCGCACAAAAAGTAATCCTTTAGCTGGGATCGAACTCGGAGCTACGAGATTCCTACTCCACGCTCTGCGCCTCGAGACCAGCCGGTTAGTTAATTACTGTGGCGAATATGTCGATGTGTATTGCGCAATGACAATAAAATTACGCTGTTTCATTAACGGAAGCCGGAACTAATTCATCAATTTATGTGCCTCAACGATAAGGGCGTTTCCGCAAGCTGAGGACAAAAATGAAACAGTCAGCCTTGCAAAACTTCTATAAGTAATCTAACCTACATTCCGTTGAATAGACGCAAACACTTACCCCGTTTCTTCCGTTGCTCGCACACAAATTCACAATAAATATTGCACCAACAACAATACGTCTTTATGTTCTTAACAATTTCCAAATGATGATGGCTTTAAAATACACAGAATTATGCAATTTACTACGGAGCAACCGTTACTTTCCGTCTGTCTTCAATTGACATTTTCTCCGGCCTAATTGTTTTACCGCCACCGTCATTAGTCCGTTGTCTCACAAATTATCATTTTGAACTATTGTGGCGAGCCTAGTAGCGCCACCTTGTATTAGATTGGAGGACTAAAACATCGATCATTACAATATCCCCTCACCTCTAAAGAATCCAACCGGATTCAAACCAAACGTTTAAGGTCACAAGAATGCCATTTTCCTAAATCTTTGCCTCTGAAACTCTCTAATCTGTAAATGTCGCCTGATATCTTCTCTGCTATGACTGCTTTTTCAAATTTAGGGGCCAATTTAGACATAAAAGCTTTATCAGCATTCGATAGGAGTTTAGTGCGTTTCCAAACAAGATCACCAACTTTGTAGTCACATATGCGACGTCTCTTGTTGTACTGATCGCTGTTGGTCTCATGTGATTGCCGTATCCTTTCACCAACCTCGTCATAAATCTTACTCCTGAAGGCTATGTTTCTTTCAAATTTTCCTTTGTCGAAGGTAATCGGTACGTCTGGTTCGAAGCTATAGGGTTTCATGCCCTGGACTACAGTCTCGCGTCCAAAAAACAAATAAGCTGGTGTTTTTCCTGTGACTTCATGTACCGATGTTCTGATTGCATGTCCTATGTGTGGTATATACTTGTCCCATTCTCTGTGATTATCTTCAACGTAAGAAGCTATAGCCGAGCCAATCACTTTGTTTACCCGCTCAGTGGGGTTGGCCTGAGGATGGTAGTAAGGGGTATACCATAGCTTTACACCGTACCCTGAAACTAGATCCTTAAACTGGTTGGATACAAATTGCTTTCCATTGTCACAAACTATTACATTAGGGGTTCCAAACATTAAAAATATCTGTTCTTCTAGTATTTGAGCTATAGTTGATGACTTTCCATTCCTGAGTGGGTATAGGAAACAGAATTTGCTGAACCAGCATGTTATGACTAGCAGCATAGTATTGCCATGCTTAGATTTCGGAAAAGGCCCCATTAGGTCCATAGATATGATTTGGAAGGGTTCTGTTACCTCTCGTTGCTTTCCCATTAATCCAGATGGCTTACTTTGTGAGTGCTTGTATTTTGCACACACTTCACATTTCCGTACGTAGTTTTTTACGTCCTGGATCAATGTTGGCCAAAAATATTTCTGTCTCGCGCGGTTGACCGTTTTTTTAACCCCAAAGTGACCAGCTGTGGGGTCATCATGACATTCCTTGAGAATTTCTTGCCGAAGCTTTTCTGGAATCACAAGTTTCCAACTGTCATTTTCATTGGGAAATTGTTTTAATCTCATGTATTTCCACAGTTGCCCTTGACTGACTTCCCAATCCGGGTCATTCTTCCCAGAAAGAACCAAGTCCTCTTTTAATTTAAACCACTCATCTTTATCTTCTGGTTTTATCTCTAATATGTTAATCTCTTCTTCAATCGCTCTTGATAAGGCATCCGGCACAGTGTTATATTTGCCTTTGCGATGGACTATTTCGTAATCGAATTGTTGTAAGCGCATAGCCCACCTTGCTAAACGTCCATGAGGGTCCTTATTACGATGTAGCCACTGAAGGGCACTATGGTCTGTAACGACCTTAAAATGACTCCCTTCAACATATGGACGAAACTGTTCTACAGCATGCAGAACACTTAATAGTTCTCGTTCAGACGCTGAGTACTTGCATTCTCTTTCCGACAGTTTTCTGCTCGTGTAGGCAATGGGAACCTCCAGACCATCCGCTGTTTGAATTAATACTCCACCAGTCCCCCTGTTAGAAGCGTCACATTGAATAGAAAAGGGTTTTGTAAAGTCTGGCACTCTTAATACTGGTGTCGAAGTCAGGGCAGTCTTCAGATTTAAGAAAGAATCTTGAGCCTCTTTATTCCATACAATGCACTTAGTCTTCTTGCCTCCCTTAGTTAGTTCATGTAATGGTGCTGCGACAATGGCAAAATTTTCTACAAATCGCCTGTACCAACTAGCTAGACCAATAAATCGCTTTAGCTCTGTGTAAGTTGTAGGCCTGGGATAATCGATAATAGCTCTTACTTTATCCGGGTCTGTGCGTAATCCTTCTTTGTCTACAATGTAGCCCAGATATTTTAAGGATGGTCTCGCAAATACGCATTTCTCCAGGTTGACCGTTAATCCTGCTTCCTTAAGTTGAGTTTTCACATGTGACAATGATGATAAATGGCTGTCAAAGCTGTCGTCGCATATGACAATATCATCCAAATAAGTGAACACTCTGCTTTCAAATTCTGGCGTGAACAAGCGATCCATCAAACGTTGTTGGGTTTGAGATGCATTGCTTAGACCAAATGGCATGACTTTGAACTGATAGAGTCCTTTTCCAGCGAGTCCGAAAGCAGTCTTTTCCTTGCTTGTTTCTTCTAGTGGTATCTGCCAGAATGCTGATCGTAGATCAATAGTCGATAGGAACCGAGCGTTCTTTAGACTGTCTAAGATGGTGGTAACCCTAGGCAAAGGATAAGAGTCTTTTACTGTAACCTTATTTAATTGACGACTGTCCAGGCACAACCGATTCTTGCCAGAAGATTTCTTGACCAACAATACAGGGGAACGCCATGAACTGAAGGAGGGCTCTATTACGTCATTGTCCAGCATATCCTGGATTTCCTTCTCAAGTTCTGCCATAATTGGAGGAGCCAAGGGGTACTGTCTATGTTTGATGGGCAAACTATCCCCGGTGTCAATTCTATGCTTGATCAATGATGTTCTTCCTAACCCTTTACCAATCTCTGCCGCCATTTCTTCTAATAACTTGTCCAGACGCTCTTTCTGTTGGACAGAAAGCTCATCCCGCGAAATCACTGGTTGTGACATGTTAATTTCCGTAATGTCAGCAATCGATTTCCCTGCCCCTATGGCTAAACTAAATGTCTCAAAAAAATTCATACCTAAAATAATATCATGTTTTAAGGAGTCCATGATATAAAAATCTACCACGTTGTATTTTCCCGTAAATTCAATGGGTAAATGAACAATGGAATCCATTGTATGGTAGGTGCCATCAGCCGTTGAGATCATTTCTTTGTTGATTTTATGTTCTGAAAACCCCAATTTCATAATTTTCGTCCCAAATCTCTGCGATATAACAGAAACAGTTGCTCCAGAATCTAGTAATCCCACAAACGACTGATTTAATATTTTTATTTTAGCATAATACCGATTGTCTTGACTATGTTTATTAATATTACAGATCTTTCCTGTTTTAAAAAAACTCGTAACCGTATGTAGCCATTGTTGCCAGTCATCTGAGGTTGTATGACTTAGTTTTTCGGGGTACGATCGGCCGGCATCGACTCCGATTTGTCGTTTCCCTTATCGGTAGTATTGCATGAACATTTGTTTGTCGTTTTCCCGAAACGTCCACATCTGTAGCAGAAGAGTCTTTGTTTCGGTAATTTACAATCCTTGAAACGATGCCCTGCAGCCCTGCAGTTCCAGCATTTCCTTAAAGGTACTCCCTTATCATCCAAGGCTGCCAGCTCAGGCGTGTTCTCATTTCGTGATTTCGTCGGAGTACTTCCCTTATATGCTAAATCACTTTCCAGAGAGTGGGCACTTTGAGTAGGTTCCTTGAAATTATCACAGCTTAACTTGGTACGTTCAATGATCCTTAGAACTGATGTTAGCTCGTTCACTGAATCGAAAGTGTCTCGGCATATGGCCTTCTGAAAATAGGGTTGTAAATTTCGTCTAAGAATCATCAACTTTTGTGTCTCAGGAATGGGATTGGGTAGCCGGTTAAACATATTCTGCATAATGGCTATATAAATCAGAATGCTTTCCTGGTTGCTTTGGGTTCTCCGCTTAATCTCCTCCAATAGCTCCTCTTGGTAGTACGGTTGTTGAAATGTGTCCAACAGGAGCTTCACTAATTGAGCCCAATTTCTTACTGTATGTTTATTGGCCCTGAACCATATTAATGCTTCTTCTTCGAAGAAGTCTACAGCATATCGAAATAAGTCTTCATCGGCAGCATTCCGCGCCTCTTTAAGTTCCTCAACTCTTTCCAAGAATGCGTTCACACTTACGGAGCTCTTACCACTAAATTTGACACCCCAATCTTTAACGGGAACCAACTTCCGTTTGTGGAAGCCATCATCAAATGTGGAAGACCTTAGTAAACCTGGATGTCGTGAGGAAGCACCAGGTCTCTCTAAGGTTGTTCGTGGCATGTCAGTGTTAGCAACTGTAGACTGCGAGGCGAGATTATGGTGGAATTCCGTGTCACCATCCATTACTGCAGAAGTTTTACCTGGGTTTCGGCACTTTTCCAATTGCTCCAATATCTGTATAGCCTCTTCGCCCAGAGACTTCTGTAAGATGTCTTTATCATGGTTGGAAATTACATCCTCTTCCTCATCTTCTTCTCGCTCAAGTTGCCTTAGTGACAATAATGTATCCTGGATGTTCTTTAGCAATGTCAAATGTTTCTCAATATCACTAGACTCAGAAGGAATAATAAGTTTAGCACGGTTCGATAAGTGTGTCAAACGAGAGTGTATGCGTCTATAAAACGAATGTTCGGGACTGTGCGATATTTCTGAAACAAGTGTTATTAATGCCGATAACTTCTTTTCACAAATAAATATTTCATTACTCGGGTTATCAATGCAGGATTTAGGAACCTTAAAAGAAATAGTTGACTCGCCTGACTGCTCTCGTACTAAAATTTCCCGCAAAAATTTCCGCATAGTCGCCACGGTCTTACAATCCGAAATCCCTCGACAAGCCAATTCAAACTCCAGCTCATCTTTATGCAGCGCATTAACATCCATGATCAGACACAGTTATAAAATTTCAATAAGTATACAAAACAAGTTTAAAATAATACCTACGATTTGATTTCTATTCTAAGTTACAGATCATATGCAGCACAACTTGTCAAACTTAAAAAGTGTGTTAGAAACAAATGTTTACTCGGAATAACTATACAATACCTATACCTTGTATCTTTCATTCAGTTAACCCGTAGGCGCCAATGTGATGACCGGGGTTCCAAGATAACTGAATGGATAAAAAGGAAACAGGTAGTCTATAACAGATGAATTTACTAAAGAATGGTCCGCAAGTATCTTAACGCTAACACCTTAACAACTAATCACATGAAAAGAACTACAAGTAAATAGCATGTGTACAAAACAAAATATAACAAAAACAAAGCAATAAAAATAAAATAAAAAAACATAAAGAACAAAATGTCCGCACAAAAAGTAATCCTTTAGCTGGGATCGAACTCGGAGCTACGAGATTCCTACTCCACGCTCTGCGCCTCGAGACCAGCCGGTTAGTTAATTACTGTGGCGAATATGTCGATGTGTATTGCGCAATGACAATAAAATTACGCTGTTTCATTAACGGAAGCCGGAACTAATTCATCAATTTATGTGCCTCAACGATAAGGGCGTTTCCGCAAGCTGAGGACAAAAATGAAACAGTCAGCCTTGCAAAACTTCTATAAGTAATCTAACCTACATTCCGTTGAATAGACGCAAACACTTACCCCGTTTCTTCCGTTGCTCGCACACAAATTCACAATAAATATTGCACCAACAACAATACGTCTTTATGTTCTTAACAATTTCCAAATGATGATGGCTTTAAAATACACAGAATTATGCAATTTACTACGGAGCAACCGTTACTTTCCGTCTGTCTTCAATTGACATTTTCTCCGGCCTAATTGTTTTACCGCCACCGTCATTAGTCCGTTGTCTCACAAATTATCATTTTGAACTATTGTGGCGAGCCTAGTAGCGCCACCTTGTATTAGATTGGAGGACTAAAACATCGATCATTACAGGCTGTTTAGTGTCACATCTAATTTTAATTTTCACATATAAATAAAATCTCGTTTTAATCTTCTTCTATATATATAAAAATCTCGTGTCACGGTTGTGGTCGCACTCCTCCGAAACGGCTCGACCGAATTTTGTGTTTTTTTTTTAATGTATATTTGGTAGGTATTAGAATAGGTCGTAAAGTATACTTCACACCATAATTTATAAGGCAGAACAACGTTTGCGGGGTCAGCTAGTTTATCTATATATTCGGTATTTCATTGTGCCGTAGAGCCTGTTCCACGTATTCCAATGAGCAGACAAACATTGCCCTTCACAACCGTATTTTGATTGTGACAGTACCAGAAATTGTTTTTACATTCGGGCACCAACATATGGAAGATTTTTCACGTTTGACAGCTTATAACAAGTATTTACTATGTAAATCATTACAAATTGGCTTTACGAGTTATCAAAGTAATCATTCAGTGTAATATTTGCAAAATTAGGTGACTACCTAACTTCACAAAACTACGTGTTTTCAAAATATGAAAAGCCCATATATCCGTTAGAATGTATCTAGTGAAATAATGTGGTAACATCCTATGATTGATGGATCGCAATCAAGTAGAGGGCGCTGGTAACAGTTCTCAGGTCCGCTCTTGGTCAAGTGGCATCACTTGGAAGCATTTGTCATGCTTGTGACAGGCCTCCGGTGAAAACGCTTTAGGTTGGAGCATAGAATAATAACTGTACAGAACCGTACTTTACTGATACAAACACTTTAATAAAATTTTACAAAAAAAGGTTTTACATTGGCCCCAAACTAGGCAAAGCCTGTTGGGCACCAATACAGACCGAGGGTTTTTTTTTCAACCTATATAGTCCCACTGCTGGGCAAAGTCCTCCCCCATAGCCGTCCACTCTCTCCTCTTTGTACGGTTTTCTCCGGCCAATCCGGCGTTTTCTAGGCGACAACGCCCCTCTTTTGGCTTCCACTGCATAACGACTCTAAGGGTTTACCAATGGAAAAAACCGGGTTCCGTTCAAACTTTTTAAAGGACAAACTTAACTTTGCTGTTCGATCCCTAGAAACGGCTATTGCACCAACCGCAAATAATAAGTTTGTAATAGACAAAGCTTTTTTTTTGTTTAAACTACATATTTACGGTTTTCAAATAAATGAATCCAAGAACGCGCGCATCCGCGCGGAGGCGAGCATCCGCGCGCAGTCTGTTAATTGATTTGAGAAATTATTTCAATGAAGACAATGTCGATAATAGTTTGACAGTGAAAAATGCTTTGCGCTGCGCTCCGCCATAATAATAGTGCGCCCGCCCTAAGCCGTTACTTTTCCGCCTGATCTCTCCTCGGTCATGTTGGATTGCCGTCCCATCAAACTATGGGAATAAAGAAACAGAGAGTGCACCTGTATTTGCGCACATACTTGTGAATTAAATATTTCCTGCGGACGTGGATAATTTCAATTGAGATTGGTTGCCATGGCCGAAACTCTGTTGGGGGGATTCAAATTGAGAATTCGTTTAGAGCTTGAACACGCTTCTGCTCTTTTGTTTGTTCTGTGGCTAGTGTTAAGAGATAACTTTTTGTTTATTTCTAAACTGAATTAATGCAGAGAATTTGAGGGTGAAGTTTTTTTGTGGAGGTAGGCCGTGGAAATATACCTTGAACTGACACATCGTTTTTACCTTTGATGGAGAGTGGCAAACATGCTGTTTTTGTTCTGGCGTTGTGTTGTGAACTTTATTTTGTCGAAAGTGGTGCTATAAAGTGTATTAAAGATTACGATAAATGCCGCTCACTGAACTTAGGGCATGAAATACTTTACTTATTTGAACGTATTGTCCCACTTCTGGGCAAAGACCTCTTCTAAGTTCTTTTGATCTTGGACTAATGTGGACTTCGTTGGTTTTGTCCAGCTTGAATTCTTTTTAATATAAGAACACTAAACAATCGTTAAGATTTTCACACTCAAAGCGTTCCCAGAAATGACAATCTTCGTAATGGACGTCTTTTCTCCTCAGTTCAATAGATTCAGTGGAACACAGTGGGAGTAATGCAGGGTCCACACATGCACAACTAGGCATTTCTTGATGAAGCCGTACTAGCGATGTCTAGTGCGGGCTTTATATTGGGTGGGTTTATAGGTGTTGAAGGTTAAATGAAAATGGGTTTTTAAATGAATACGGAATACATTTTTTACGGAACTCTTAAAACAAAACACTGCTCCACACACTGATTTTCTATAAGTCGATAAAGTAGAATTACAGAAAAGGTTTTTTTTCGCGATTTCAGTGTTGGTAATAAACTACGTATACGCAGTACAGTATCCCCTTCCAGGTTTTTAGATATTTGAAAACCTGGAAGTTTGTGGTGTGCTCCACGAACGATGGGACACTTGTATTGTGTCCTGCCTGTCCTGTTGCTTGCACATCACAAGGAACTCATCATCAGCTTTTAGAGCCACCCTTCTAAAAACTAAACTGCTGGCTGTCTGTCTGTCTGTCTGAATCTGATAAAATTCATGATGATAGTGCATTTCATGAACTTTTAAGGAAAATTATAGCAGTTAAGTTTACTTTATTAGTTTAGCAGTAATAGTCGTTGAACTTGGGTGTAGGATTATTTTGTACTAAACATAAAATCCTTAGGATAAATCCTTTAAGGTGACTAAGATGAAGTATTTGCTTGTTTATAACGGGTAAAGACTTGCATTGAAAAACAAAATCTAAAATAAAAAACACTAAAACCATATTAAATTATTAGTGATAACGGGCTAAGGTCGCCGGCTCGCTTCGCTCGCCACCTCCCCCCGTCGCTCCACTCGGTCTCGCAGGTTCGCTTACTGCGCGTGGCCCGGCACGTATTTGGCCGGTTTTTTTGTTCTAAATCATACCTCCTAGTTACAGAGATATTAGGGTCAAAGTTTAAACCTTTTCACAACTTATTTTTTTTTACTATTTTACTTTAAAGACCTCCACGACCCCCGTAATATTCAATGCATCCATTAGCTAAATGTTTTGAGTTACATATAGTCCTAGCGTAAAATAGTATAGTATATGGTAGTATATGGTAGTATATGGTATAGTCTAATCTAACAGGCACGAGGGCAATATAAATTACTTAAGGCGAGGTGCATAATCTGCTTTTCTTTCAACTATTACCGATAGGAATAGTAGATAAAAGAAACTCATATCAAACAGTTAAAATAGAAGTATAATTATTGAAATTAAAAGTTATACTTGAGCAATTATTAAACGTAAGGTTAAGAGTTTTGTTGGGCAAATTTATATTAAATCAGAGTTAGCAGCAATCATTTTTTTAAATTTGGAACAAGTAGGATAGAAACGAATAATACGTACGTAAAAACAAAGTATTGATATCGGCTGGCTGAATAGAGCTAATCCATTGAGATTGATTGATACGTGACCTAGGAGTCACACTAGACAAGCAACTTAAATTTGACAAACATATCCTAAGCACAGTATCAAAGGGGTTTAAAATTCTGGGATTTATCTTACGCAACAGTAAAGAATTTAAAAAGGCGTCTACCAGAATAAAATTATTCAACACACTGGTTCGCCCTATACTTGAATATGGCAGCCCGGTTTGGAATCCTCACTACGACATATACATCAAACATCTGGAAAGTGTCCAAAGGCGCTTCCTGTATCATCTGTGTTACAAAGAACGGTTAGCTAAAAAGGTAACCAGCTACAAAGACAGACTAGGGCACTATAAAATGGTATCACTTGCTGACAGGCGAAAAACGGCAGACCTGATTCTACTCCATAAAATATTCAATGGAGCCATAGACTGTAGCGAATTACTAGGCAAATTACAAATGAACGCGCCATCTCGCCTGCCGCGAAAAACCAGCTACAATTTATTTTACGTCCCAGGTTCCAAAACTAATCTAGGACATTTCGCCGCTGTCCCGAGACTCTGTAGGCAATATAATGAATTGTCAAAGCAATCTGACATGGACATAACCTTCCCCATCTCCAAATACAAAAAAATAATGACCACTGCAATAAATGTAGATAAATAATTATAATTTTTATGTGAGACAATTTTAATTTTAGTACAATTATAATTTTAATACAATTTTAAATTCAATTTAATTTTAATTTTGTTACAATTTTAATTTTGTTACAATTTTAATTTTAATTCAATTTTATTTGTAATACGTATGATTTCTTGTCACCAAATGCTTTTTATTATTTTGTTATTTTTTTGTGTTAACACCTAGTTTTATGTGCATGCTGTGGTCTCCTGTAATTGAAGGAACACACTTATAAGAACTTTTGTATAACTGTGACTTCTAATGTATCTGTGTATCTTTTGTTGGAGATCCAAATAAATAAATAAATAAATAAATTGGCACCTTTTGGTGCGATAAAAAAAAAACTGTGCAATAATGAAATTTCATACATTTTTATTGCTCTAGAGCATTAAAGACTCGCTTTGTACTGAGTTTTTAGTGTGATTGTGATGAAATTAAAGCATAGTTGGAAGAAAAATAATTTTTCACCCCAAAAAAATGACGTTTTCTGGCAATAGTTTTTGCATAGAGTTGCTTAGTTTGATGTACAGAATGCTTGGTTGACGGCTTCGTGTAGAGTCCGTCTACTCATTCTGGGTGCCCGGGCAAAGAAGAAGATTAGAAGATTTTTCCGTGCTACATCTATTTCAGAATGAATCTGGGTCTGTTTTCTGTATCAAGGCTATAATTTGATTGTCTATTTGCTTAATAATAAATTGCCCTGTCTTAACATAGTCCAAGTAAATCTACAACAACACAAAGGTATCACTGTAAATAGGTTACCAGAGCAATCTATTTTAAGAGCAACGGATTGAGTCTCCACAATCGATTCGGTCGGATCGCTTCAAAAATATACAGTGGTATGATAGTTTAGCGAATCGCATGTGACGAAAAGAGTGAAGAATGTGAATGTTTATGGATGGAGAGGGAGAGGAAGACCAAGGAAACGGTGGAAGGATTGTGTGAGGGATGATATGAATGAAATTTAACATATAAATATTAAATACATAAATATTAAATATATAATACATAAATATTAAATATATAATACATAAATATTAAATATTAATATTAGGCTTACTTGTATAATGAATGTGTTCTTTTTAAATTTTAATTGTTGTTATTTTTATTTCAAAAACAATGTAGGTTGTTTGTGATTAAATTGAAATGGAATTGAAATTGAACTTAAAATGCTAAAAATAATGACTTTTTTTCAAGCGACTAAACAAATAAGCAATTTTAAAATACAATTAAATATATAAGAAAATAATAGATTGATTAGGTATTAAGTAAATAAAGGGAATTATAATAGGCTAAGAAACACTTCAAACTGAAAAAAGTAATAAAGCGGTCTTCCTCTCTACATATTTACTAAATTTGCTGTGCCCAACAGGGTCCATAATTGTTTCTACGTTTTTATTTACCACCTGCAAGTGTACATTATGGATTTAGCAATAAACGATTTGACTTCGACTTTGAAAAAGTAGTAAAAATAATGCCGTGGCACTTCGGAGTCAACCAGGGAGAGAGTAAAAATAAGTCATAATTTAATTGGTAGTTGTGTTTGAGCCGTTTGGGGTTGAAACACTAGGGGATCTGAGTGCCCACCTAGTATTTCGGGAAATCGCTAAGCGGTTGGTCGACTCTTCACCTGAAAAAGATAACTGAATAACTTTACAATATTAATATTTACAAACGGGCAATTGTATTTATTACATTTCTAACAAACTTCTTAGATATTAATAATTATCTATATTCAAATATTTTTGGACAACTTTATTAAAATAATAATGTAAAAAACACATACTTACCTAATATTTGACTCTAGCTACACACACACTAGCACACACACACTCTAGCTAGCACAGAATCGGATGAATCAAGTTACCAATTCACAGTAATTAGGTCCCTGATTGCAGAATTCAATTACCTTTTAAAATTAAACGTAGACATTACTGAAACAACTAACTGCTTGATAATCATTACCAAGTTCGTTATAATTTCAATCAACAGAAATCATTGGCATGATGACCAAACTTGATTGTATTGACCTTTGTCTCACGCATTTGTCACTTTGTTTGATTTTATCAAGAGAACTTGTCTGTTGCTTCAATCAACATACCTAACTTTATTGCCCTAAACGTATTACTTTGTGCTCGTCTGTAAACAAGTTCCTTGATAGCTACGAGCATTTTTTAAATCAATGTTATCAAGTTTTTTTTCAGTGTTGTCGTACTGAAACAATGTGTAAATTCAAGTCGCAATTTTACCTTAGAGGCAATCAATATCGAATATTTTTACGACATTGACGAGAATTTTTTGACATTTAAGACTGACATTATCCTGAATTTTAATCTCTTCAAAATAATGTTTTATGAATTCTGAATTGAATGAATAAGCCAATTTTACCAATCTCATCAGTTCGGCCCTCGCTCATATTTGACACATTCTGAACGCGGCCGATTCAATAAATTATATTTCCATATCCCAATTTTCTCTCAGAAACCCGTATTTACAGGACACATAAATTGTACAAAAATATCCCTAAAATCAATCAGTCGAACCCTTCTGTTATCCGTTGTTTAAAATTTGGCATTTTTAAAGCAATTTCGCGCGAAATCTATTTCAATTTTCATATCGGGCTGTTTTTTTTTTTTTTTTGGGAATGGCATCTCGCAGTTCAGTCTAGAAGAGACTGGCTACTGCTTAACCGGACTATACCTGTGGATGCCTTGAAGCTAAGGCCTCCAGCCAGGGGCATGATAACTAAAAACTAAGCGACCACGCCTAAGGGCACCCCCTGTGGGGTACGAACCTCGGCTTAGGGCGTCGCTGGGGGCAGTAAAGGGACAGGCTGGATCTGAGTGTCATTATTTAGGGGCTCGTTTGAAATTACTGGCTCAGCATCGCGGGCTGGCTCTAGCAAGGGTCGGGGGGGAATTGAACGGGGATTACGCGCCGGACCTCGGCGGCGAGGTCGGTATGTCTTCGGTTTGTATCTGTATTTTCTACGTACGGTGCTGGTGTCTTTGCTACTCTCCTGTAAGAGGGTAATAGCGTCGTCGGGGGTGACAAGAGTGTGCCGAGGACGGCGGACTGAGCTGATACGCGATGGGTCGTATCGGGCGGCCGATGCGATCAGGGGGTTCCTATGCTTAATAGAGGAGTCGAAAAAACGCTTTGCAAGACGTTTCATGAATTGCTGGATGGTGGGGATTCTAAGATCTAGATGAAGACTATCGTTACGGACGTAAGGGGGGGCTCCGGTGATCTTACGGAGAAAGCGGTTCTGCAAGGTCTGCATCCTGTGGATGTGGCGGGGATGGGCATGAGCGAATACGACACAAGCGTACGTCATGATAGGTCGGATAACTGCCGTGTAAAGACGCAACTTGCACTTGAGTGACAACTTGCTCTTTTTGACTAGCATGAAATGGAGTCTGCCCATGGCAAAGGCTGCTCGGTTACGAGCTGCTTTGATATGGGCCGCGAAAGGATGACACCGAGGTACTTAGCTTGCTTCTCCCAAGGGATAGGCTTGCCGAACATAGTGATGGGGGCAGGTGACGGTCGCTGATGGCGTAACTTCTGATAGAGTACAGCCTGGCTCTTCTCAGGGTTTACTTCGATCCTCCACTTACGAAACCAAGCGCCGAGTGAATCGGCGGCCTGTTGAAGTGCACGATGGATGCAAACCTGAGATCGGCCGGTGTAGTAAATAGCCGTGTCGTCGGCAAATAGGGCAACCTGAACTTTCTTGTTCGTTGGGATGTCGCTGGTGAACAGCGTGAAAACTAGAGGAGAGAGGACGGAGCCCTGAGGGACTCCGGCTCGGATGGGGTGGGGAGAAGATAGAGATTTTCCCACGCGGTAGCGAAAGGTGCGATCCGACAGAAAGTCTCGTAAGATGAGCACGAGACGGTCCGGCACACCGAGTTTATACAGCTTGTATAATAAGCCGTTGTGCCAGACCTTGTCGAAGGCTTTCGCTATGTCGAAGTACACCACCCCCGTCATCGCTCCACGCTGGAAACCAGCGCTCAAGTGTTCGACGATGCGGTGGACTTGGTGTATGCACGAATGTTCGGTTCTGAAACCGAACTGTTGATCGGGAATGAGGCCTTTTGTCTCGGCATAATCTCTGAGTCGCTTATAAATAAGTCTCTCATAGATTTTGCCGAGCGCGCTCAGGAGACTGATCGGCCTGTAGCTCGAAGGCTGAGCTTTCGGTTTCCCAGGTTTGGGAATACCGATGACGGTGGCCTCTTTCCACACTTGGGGAAACAAGTTGTTGCTCAAGGCGCCATTGAAGATGGCTGCCAAAAGGACTATGAGCTGAGCGGGGAGGGTTTTAAAAATCCTATTGGTGAAGCCGTCGGCGCCAGGGGCTTTCCGAGGCTTGAGCTTGTCGATTATATCCTTCACCTCGTCTGGAGTGACCGGAGGGAGGGGATCGTCGGGGTCTTCTACGGGAGGGAGAGCAGCCCTTCGTTCGACTTCTGCATCCACCTCATCGAGGTGCTGCTTGTCTACTGGAAGGGTGCTAGGGGAGCACTGTGATTCCAAACTGTCGGCCAGGCATTCTGCCTTCTCAGAGTCGTCAAAAGCGACGCTCTTGTCAGGACGGATGAGAGGTGGAGAAGAGGCCTCCTCGGAGGACCTCAGCTTCCTCTGAAGTTGCCAGAAGGCTTGGTGGGTTGGCTCCAGTTCGCTGAGCATCTTGTCCCATTGATTCGAACGAAACTCACTAGTGCGCTTCTTTACAGCACGCTGTAAATAACGCATGTGAGCTTTGTTCTCATCGCAGGGCCAGACGCTATAGGCACGTATGGCCGCGTTCTTCTCGTTTATCAGTTCACGGATGTCGTCGGGTAGTTTCCAGCGTTGATCACTCAACACTGGGACTTCCCGAGAGCAATCCTTTAAAATGGATTGCACGTGAGCTGTAAACGAGTCGATAGCGGCCTCGGTGTCTGCGACTGAGACAATGTGGTCGGGGATACCGTCTAGGTGCGGTGACGTGTCGGATTTCAGCATATCGCTTACTTTCCTCCAGTCGGTTATTAGGGTGGTAGGAGTGGGTTGGCTAGGGTCAGAGATACCCGAGCGAGAAACTAGGTGCATGAGCACTGGGCGGTGGTCAGAGTTAAGCTCGTGTAGCGTCTCAATTAAATGTAACCTAAGGCTAACATTCTTGAGCAGCGCTATATCGAGCACATCGGGACGATGACTAGTGGTGTCGGGATAGTGCGTGTTCTCCATAGGAGCAATGGGATCAAAGTTGATGGTCTGGCCTAGATCGCAGACGACTCTCCCTCTCGGGTTAGTCATACTACTATTCCAGGCAGGATGTTTGGCGTTGAAGTCGCCCGCTATGATAACGGAACCACTCATGCCGAAGAGTTTGGTGAGATCATTAACCAGGAGGTTATGATTCTCAGACGTGTTTGAGGGGGGCATATAGGCAGACATTATATGAAGCGGTTGATGACCTGTCATGGCTAGCCGACAGATTGAAACCTCCAGTAGGGATTCTAGGGGAGGGGGGTCGATTGGGATGCAGTGCAGTTCCTTGCGGTAGTAGATGAGCGTACCGCCTTTGTGACAACGTGTCCTATCATTGCGAACTAAACGATAGTTGGCAATTTTAGGATCACGATTGCTGGGTTTTAGGAAAGTCTCTTGGATGAGAAAAATGTCTACTTGATAATCGCGAAGGAAGGACGCGATCTCGTCGCGTTGCCCTCCCATGCCATTAGCATTAAAAAAGCCTAACTTTAGGGACCGGGGTTGGGTGCACGATGCTACGGGTGTGATATCCATTATTGGGTTTGATTGAGGTTACGAAGGGCTTCCGCGATCCTAGGATATCTCGCGTAAATCTCATTGATCTGTTTCAGGTCCTTAGCTAACCTGAGCTCGGCTGCTAAGCAGTCGGCCTCAGGTGAGATAAACACCTGGAACCTCATGAGGGTGTCGATAGTACTCTCCTCTTCCTGGTTGGAAGGCCGGGGGCTAGGGGAGGGAAGAGGGACCTGGGGCCGAGCCACTGGAGTGGGCATTGGGACTGGATTGTCCATTAGGCCAGGCATTGGCAACGGGTTGGGCTGGGGTTTCACCAGGGCAGGGAAGGCACGCTGGTGGTTTAGCTGGTTCCATGGAGAGGGCCTCTGTGGGCTGAGACGCTCAGGGAGGTCCTTGGATGGGGCTTTCGTCAGGGGGCTTTCCCTCTGCTGACGGGCTTGGGCGCGATTCGCCAGTCTGTTGGCGAATTGTTTGGGGGCTTTGGGACAGCCCCTGTAGTTAGCCGGGTGGCCAGATTGACCGCATAGCACGCAGCTAGGCGGCTCTGTACACAGAGCCCTGTCCTTGGGACGAGGGCAATCTGCCGTGGCGTGTTCGCCTAGACATTTTACGCACCTGTGCGGTGCGTAACAATGTTTTTGGCTATGGCCGTATAGTTGGCAGCGATGACACTGCCCAACTATATTCTGCTTCCTGGGCCTCTCAATTGAGATGCCCGATAAGGAGCAGACTGCCTTGACCTTAAAAATTGGGTGGTGACCCTCGACTGGGTCACAGATGACGAGCACCATGTCGTACTCGTCACCCCCTTGGGACCTATTCTTATGAAGGCGGTGAACCGCCGAGACGGGGATGCCCTGGGAGGTTAAGTCTTCCAGGATGTCCTGGGCAGGGATCTCCTTCGGGATCCGCCTGATGACCACGCGGGTCGGCTTTTCCTCCGGGAGGGAGAAGGTGTGGAAGGCGATGTTCCTACCACGAAGGGCATGCACCAACTGTCTGTAGTCGGTGGAGGTGGGGACCTTAACTTTAATACCCTGTTGGGTAGACGTCGCGCTTGTGTACTGGATCTTGCGATCCGCACACATCTTGGACACTTCAGTCCACTTCCCCTTTTCTCTGATGTACAGAGCAGGGGGTGTGAGCTTCTTGGTCGAAGCGGATTGAGATGGAGATGGAACCGGTTCCATCGGACTATCCGGGCGGCTGGCAGGAGCCGAGCCAGTAGCCGTACGGCTGGGAGAGCGGTTGATGGGGATCGCGGCTGAGGGAGCAGCAACTCCGGCAGTGGAGGGGATGTGGGAAAGGGATGCGGAGAGGGGGGCGTTCAATGCCGTGACTGCCTTCTTGGCCTTACCGGCATTGGCTTTCCTAGCCTTCTTACGTTTCCCGTTCTGAACGATTTGGAAATCCTCTGGCTCGGATGGTGAGGACTCAGAGGAGGAGATTAATTCGGGCGAGCTATCGGGGGCTTCGGGGCTGACCACAACGTCCATATCGGCGGAGTTGGGTCTGGGAATAGGAGAGGGAGATCTTGAGTGCGAGTCGTCTGACTTGCCCCAGTTCTCCTTCTTGAATGGCTCAAGGAGCCCATCATAAACTTCCCTAATCTAGGGATTATTGTCCTCTAACAGACGCTTGAGGAGTACTCCTAACGAGGAATTTAATTCCTCGGTTCGGGGCGTTGCCATTATGGCAGAATTAACTACGGGGGGATCTAGCACATAACCTAACCTATGCCTAGTCCTAACCAAACCTATCCCGAGGAGGTACGTGAAACGTAAACTCCCCGGGCAGACAGCTCCCTTAAACGAGGCTACACCTGTGTTTTTCCTAGTGTTCCACTGGCGAGAAGAAAAACACAAACAAACTCGCCAGCTCCACTGCTGTCTGAATGGCCAGAAGGGCCGGAAAACACTGTAAGACCTAACTCCCCGGGTGGGATAACCCAGGGATGTGTTCTCACCCTGTTGGGATTACAGGGAGGTGAGTGCTAAGGTGTGCCCTAAGCTTGTAAACCTGCCGCCGATCTTATTGTGCGGCAGGGCCCTATGGGTCTTGCGACCGATCCGGGCCGCTGGGGTAGAGACACCCAGACGTCCCGGGTGCAGCTGTGGACAAACGGGGATTAGATGCTACCAGACTGCGACTAGGAGATCCCCCAAGGCCGCAGTCAGAGCCCTTCCAACGGGTTGCCTCACCCTGAAGGGGATCGGCAGGTGTGTCGGGTCACCACCCTCTTGACTTCGTTAACACCGTGAGGTATCCGTCAAGAACCACAAAATCGTGGATTTCACCTGAAGGGGCAAAATACGCGGACGAGGTTTTGTCGATTTCCGTTAAGGAAATATGTCTTGAAAAAGACAGTTTTTAACGTATCGAATTTAACTACAAGTAGTTAATTCGACACGGCGCAGCGCAACTAAGTCCGAGCACAAGGCAAAGACTGTAGTCACACTACGACTTGGCGGGCCGGGGGCCGTCGGAGCTCGGCGAGGCGGCGGACGCTACTGACGTAGCGTAGCGGCGAAACCGAGTCGGGGGGCGCGGGGTGCGCGGGGGCAAGGCAGCGACAGAGCGGAGCGCACGTGTGCACTCGGCGGCGGCCAGGCGTCGAAAATGTTATATCGGGCTGTTCGGTCGGTTTTATGTATATACGTACGGTCTACGTGTTGGTGTTTCAACAGCACTTGCTTCATAATCCATTAGAATATCAGACAGATAGATATAGGGACATGTAGCTTGGAAACATGCGATTTGTCATCATCTGCGTGTATCTTTTTCCCAACTAAATCGTTCGGTTTCCTGCCAGCTACATGTTCATCTGCCTCGCCTGTTCCCAACTGTGTCATGGTCGACTTCTAATCTTACTAAATCCCAGTATTTTACGGCCATATGACTTAGAAACTGTGTAGAAACCCTTTGGTAAGACTGATTGTCTGAGTTTACGGCTTCTGACTAATATGAGCTTTGGATCAGTCAAACTTGTACAGACAGGCCGTGTCATTGAATAGTCTTTCTTTTTTGTGTGGTGCCTAACCTGGTGTCAGAGTTTTTATGTCGCCCATGGGCCTCTGACTTGGCTTTACCTGCCGTCAAGAAATATCTCTCAGGCATGCTGGTTTCGTTACGCTGATTTTCCTTCACCAAACCAAGACAATACGCACATTCATCCGAAAAATCAGAGGAGCGTGTCTTGGGTTAGAACTCGAGACCTATGAATTGGCAGTCCGACGGTCACACCACTATCTCTGCCTCCGGACAGTAACTGATGCTTTTTGCTGATGCTTTGCTTTGTTTTTTATGCTTTTTCTGTTTTGCTTATGCTTACTTCATATCGCTGTATTGGATTTCGTATGATTTTTCACGGGTGACCTCTGAAAACCAGCGCTGCGCTGTGGGCTCCCCATAGCACAGCACATCATACTGAGTGGTAAACTGTTTGTCGCACTTACGACGTGCAAGCTGTCATTTTTTTTTTGTTTCTGCTCCGTTCTGTTACATTTCAAAATTTTTGTGAAGCGTTGTATGTTTATTGTTTATTTTCTTTTGTTTTTGTATGCACGTCATATTATCCCTGCAGCAAAAAAATTGTATATTATGCAACTAGTGAATAAAGGACGGATTTAAAGCGAGGGCCGTAGATGAGTCACGAGCAAGTGAAGGATTCTAATGATTGAATCACGAACGCAGCGAGTGATTCAACTGTTAGAATCCTGAACGACGCGAGTGATTCATGGCCCTCGATATAAATTCGTACTGTATTCGGGAGTTGCATACTATACTTTATATCATGACTACGAGAAAAGACATAATTCAAGCGAAAATAGAAATTTAATCAAGAAATAAGAATTGTTACATTAATTGAAATGGACATTAAAATTAGAGCAATGACTGAAATTAAGCGTAATTTTCTTACTATTATTATTAGGGTGGTCAACTTGTGAAACAATATTTATTAATCTAATGCCAAACTCCTTGTCGCAAATATCGACCAATCAAATCTCGAGAAATTATTTGCACCAAAGAGTTTTGAATTTCGAATCTTGGCGCAAGGAGTTTGTGTAAGCATTGAAATAGAGACCGGATATATTTTTGTGTTCCAAATTCAAACTCCAAAACAGTGAATAAAACAAAACAGTGAATAAAGGCCTTTTTATTCACTGTTTTGCGTGAATAAAATAAGCTTTTTAGAGTAGGTATGGTATAATTTTTTTTTTCTTTCTTAAGTAAATGTGCGGTCTAACCGAGTAGACTGGAGAGCGGACATCGATCTTTGACAGATAAAGTTGTCGCAATTCGTCCGTACCTACGAGCAATGAAGCGGACAGCAGACAGGGTCATATTTTTCTCTTCCCCGCTTGTCACTAAACCACAGCCGAATAAAACAAATGCAGGGCGGCCAGCGCGGCTCATTGCGCTTCTATCCGTGTCCGTTATCAATCACGCCGGCGCCTTAAGACGAAACACAAGGGCCGATATTCCATTCAAACGTAGTCCCCTGTTTCCTCGATGGATAATGCCGGTAGAGCAATATTTTCTTTTCCAAAAAGTCTATGACCACTATTGGCATGTCCCTGACCATGTTTCCTTTTTTACATAAATTATTTATTAAAAGAGATATGAACCTTCAAAAACCTAAAAATTTACCCACATTTTCCGCTGTGTTCAAACATCCAGAAAACAAATTTGACTAGATTATATACGAAAACCGGTACACGGCTAAAACCTTTCTTTATTTTTTAATGAAAAAAGTAGTTAAATCGGTCAAGTTTTGGAGAAATTATCAGGGGACTACGAAACATTGTTTTTGTGTACTTTTAATTGGTATTTTCTGCTGTTGTGTCTTTCGCGCTCTGCACGCGGTCGTTTGGGCACTGCGCGACAGCAATACATTTTACAAATACCTATTTCTCAATTCTCCCGGCCTTTTTGTGTCCTTTTTATCGTCTTCTCCAGTGGCCACTAAAGCGCGCCCGAATAACGGACACGCCCACATTTTTTGTTAGAGATCTTTGAAAAATAGGAACAGGTGAAGACATTAAAAGTTAAATTGTAAATTATGGCTGTGGTGTGATGTGGTGGATCAGATAATTGAAAGGTTTACTGTTTTGACACGACTGCCAAATACTAAATCCGAATTCGTAACATATTGACTGCAACAGTCGGGACCCATTAAATAATCTAGACTTAAATCATTTCATCCAATAAGGGGGACTCTTATTGGATGAAATGATTTAAGTCTAGATCGGTATATAAAAAAAAACAACTGAAATTTTGTTGGATTCGCAAGGCTACTAAAACTCCTAAGTTTTTTTTGTATGGAGGTGAGAATGCTATGGGTATGTGTGGTGTTACGCGAATGGATAAAATATGAAATGAGAGAAAGTCTGAAAGTAGCGCCGGTAACTGATAAGTTGCGTGGTAATAGGTTGGCTTGGTATGGGCTTGTGATGCGGAGAAATGAAGGAAATGTCGTGAGGAAAGTTTTAAGTAAGAAGATGGATGTGTATAAGAGTAGAGGAAGGCCAAAGAAACGATGGATGGCCTGTGTGCATGATATGGCAAAAAAAGGAGGTGTCCGGTGAGATGACGAGTAATAGGATGCAGAAGCGTGCCGTGAAAGCCATTACGCGGTCACAATGGAATGACACCGCGAGACCACTTTTTAAACGGCTAAAAATATTGACTGTTCCCGCTATGGTGATATTGCAGGCGGCGGTATACTTTAGGCAACATCTGAACGAATACGGTAAATGCGGAGATAGGCATAATTATTGTAATCGTGGTAGAAACAAGTTAGCTGGTTACCCACACACCCCATCTAAATCTGCAAAGTTGATTCATGTGATGGGTCCATTAGCATACAACCGGCTACTACCGAGTAACATCATAAGCACGACGTCTGACAATGCTTTTAAAGCTAATCTCAAAGGCTGGCTAACCAACCAGGCGTTATATGACCTAAAATAATGGTTTTTAGTTAATTTGATATGATTATTATGTATTGTTTCTATTGTTCTGTTTATCACGTATTCCTAATTTTTTTTTTAATTGATCATAATTTTAATTTTATGTTTGATGCTCTTTTTAATGTTTAATGATTTATGTTTTTTGACTTTTTTTATAAAACTGACCTGTAATTCTTGATAATTATTAATAAATAAACTAAACTAAACTAATAGAAGTATAGAAGGCGAAGATATGCAGCGTCGTCAAGGGCAGGATAATGATGTTGATTAAAATTTCTCAGGTTGAAAATTTTTTTTTTTTTTTTAGAAATGACCACTGGCAGATGCAACTCTATAAGGTTGCCTAACTGCTTAACCGGACTATCCTGTGGTGGCCAATAAATTACTTTAAGGCCCCCAGCCAGGGCTTACAAGCTATGGATTTAAACGAAATGAACATCACTAAGGGCACCCGCTGTGGGGTTCGGGCCTCGGCTTAGTGCGTCATTGAGGGGAGGGCAGCAAAGATCAGGCTGGGTCGTATTATTATTTATTGGGGAATTTAAAGCTACATGCTCAGCGGCGCGGGCTGGCTCGTCGAGCAAGGGTCGGTCGGTGATGTTACGGGATCGGCGGAGGGCCTTGGCGGCGGGGCCGGATTCGCGGTTTGTATCTGTGTTTGGATTTACGTAGAGTGCTAGTCTTCCTACAACTCTCTTGAATGAGGGTGATGGGGTCATCGGGTACGAGAAGGATATGCTTAGGACGGCGTGCCTTGGATGTTTTGGAAGGGACGTAATGGGTGGCTGAAGAGATCAGGGGGTTATGATGATTCTCGGCCTTATCAAAGAAACTCTTGGAAAGACGTTTTATAAACTGTTGAATGGTTGGGATTTTAAGAAATTTCAAATAAATATCTCCTCTATAATATAAATATTTTAGTTTTTTTCACTTTATCTCGACTTTCAGCTCTGAATTATTTTTTCCCCATATATTAACACGACTTCCATTTTCACGTAAAAAGCTCTATGATTTATTTATCGTTTAAGCACCTCTCACCTATGTTGAAGAAACGAACGACGTACCGACAGGGACAAAACTTGCTGAAAATTTACGTGCAAATACCTGTTTGCTTATGTTGCTTCGTCCGCGAAGAGATCGAAAATTGTCCCACAGGAACGTACTATTGGGAAAAATAATATCCTATGTCCTAACCAGATTGTGGTCTAGCCAAAGGAGAAGTTCCAAACTCCATAGAAACATGGGCCTGGCGTTAAGGGGCAAAAATGTTGCCTTAAATTTGGGAACCCAATTTTCACGTCTCCCAGCAATGGTCAAATTGGTAAAATCAGACAGTATTTACATTTTAGGTTATTTTACTATTTCAGTTTTTGTGATATAGTTTCTTATTAGCTTTTAAAAGGGTTACTCATAGTTAGTTTTATTATTAGAGTCATTACAAGACTGATTTCTGTTAATTTTAAGTGAAAAATTGACTAATAAAATTGATCTCATATAATTACGAAGATTGAAAATGACATTTTTAATTGATAGAGATATTCTAACGAAATTGGTGCGCACAGGTAGGTCTGTGTTTAAAACTAAAGGCACAAAAGGATTCACATAGATAATTTCATTCCTTTAAGAAATATAGTAAAAATTGTAAATAATTTCATCCAGATGATTTTTAAACATTATGTTGTAGGAATTTTCATTTCATTGTATTTTTTATTGGCTTCGAGGGTTGACAGACTTCTAGCTTTACCCAGAAGTGTTACTGTTGACAATCGATCATCTGAGTCCCCGGTCCTAAGTTTAAAACTGCTTATTTTCTACACTTGGCCATTGTTATTGAGGCTAAGATTTAAACGGGTTAATTAAACAAGATTACTTTGATACGGTTTATGCGGACATATTATGCTTCCCGTCCCGCACAGTGCGATGTACAACAGAGCGGCCCGGCCGGTGTAAATCTTACCACCACTTTTTTTGGGAACAGCTAGGTAAGCTGATAATGATTTTAAGTCTGAAGGTCAACAGTGACAGATCATCTATTAACAAAATCAAATCACTATAACTCAAACATCATTACAGTTATCGCTAATAGTGTTAATTAATGATTCGTAACTTTTTAATTGGTTTTTCTAAGTCATACGAGGTTTAGAGAAAGTGCGATGTGACGACCTTATGTCTCAGTTCAAACTGTATTAGAGCAGTTATCAAATCTGCAATGTCAGAACAATATAAGTTTGCATTTTATATTTTATGTAGTTTACTTTTAACAGTGCAAGTTAATTGTCAACGTTGGTCGAAAAGTTCGAGTAAGTGTTTAACAGATACGCGCACTAAGTTTAAGAGCTACATGCAGTGAGCGGGTGCAAGGAGTGGGTGCACGAAGCGGATGCACGGAATGGGTGCACGAAGCGTATGCATGGAATGGGTGCACGGAGCTGGTGGCCGCTGTCAAAATTTCCTTAGAAAACCCGCATTCGCCTGCGTGTCTCATACGAAACGAGTTTTGGCGATACGCCCTAAAGAACTACATTCACTACCAGTTTGTGCGATTACTTTCATATTTTTTTGGTAACCGGTGGCTGTGGTCAGAAAATGTAAGCCCGGTCAGCAGCCTTGCCAGAAATATCAACAGTAAAAACATAGCTGTGACTGGAATAATAGTTTCACTATCCTGGATAAAAATCTTAAATTTTCAAATCCCGGAATCTCGTAAAGATCCACATAACATAATTATGCATCTTAGATAATTGACCCTATTATAGCTGACTACGTTTAGTGGTCCGGCTGCCTCGGTGGTCTAATGCAGAGCATTCGGTTCTGAGTTCCATTCCTGGTCGGGTAAAGTATTTTTCGGGTTTCCCATCAGGAATAACTCAGTAGCAGCCACCGGGTCTCGATTTGAGGTCGTTTGATGGCAATAGGTACTTTTCGAACACCGAAGCCTGAAAATAACTGAAGAAAGGGTTTACTATAACCTAAACTGACCTGCAAAAATAAGGACTACACTTTTAAAATTTAAATTTTTCCTATACTAGAGAAGTTGGAGATTTAAAATAAATAAAAAAACGTTATAAAGCAATTTTTATCAGCTTACTTTGAAACTATAGACAAAATTAAAATATTTTTCGAGTCCTTTTTGTTTCGAAAGTATATCTTGTGTACATAGAAAGTTATTGCAATTTTAAAAGTGTGATACTTATTTTTGCAGGCCAGTAAATATTTGTTTGATTTAATATATCGACGTTTTAATTATTTTTTGCAGATGACGATGGTACAACCACAGCAATACCTTCGTCGACGTATGATATAGCCAGCGTTTTAAATATAGATTATGGAAAGTATAGCACTGTCATCTTTTCTTATGAAGCCAACCAAATGAATGGAGCTTATCCTGATGAAACATGCTACAATGAGTATACCAAATGCATAACTAGCCTGTAAGTATACCGTAAATAGGGTACAAATACAAAGTATTAGCTTGATCCCGCGGCTTCGCTTGCGCTATGGTCGGAAATTATCCGACGGAAACATTTTAAATTGAGCCTATGACACAAGGAGATCCTGTAGCTTCCCACCAGCGCCAGAATTTTCGGAATAGGATCAGGAGACCTGAAAAATGACTCCCTACATCCTAACTCATGAACTTTACCTCTTAAGATATATACACTGGCCTGCAAAAATAAGTACTACACTTTTAAAAATTAAATTTTTCCTAAACTATAGAAGTTAGAGATTTAAAATAAAAATAAAAACGTTTTATAGCAATTTTTATCAGCTTTCCTTGAAACTATAGACAAAATTAAACCATTTTTCGAGTCCTTTTTGTTTCGAAAGTATATCTTGTGTACTGTGATACTTATTTTTGCAGGTCAGTGTAGTTACGAACATAAATACTGTTACGAGCAGAATATGGGATAACTTTGAACACTACAGATTAAACACCAAATGCTATAATACTCTTAAAACACTTATAACTCAATAACAAATACACTACTAATCACTATTCACTTAGATATCGCACTTCTATCTGGTGTTCACGACACAAGCCTCGTTGCTTAGTGTGGCACTAGATGGCGCTGTGTGTAACGTCCAGCGATATTTATTTTTTACGTTATTTTACTTTTAGTTCACCTCGATTCACTTCGTTGTGTGGCCAAAATCAGATTGACTGCTCCCGCAAACACAACGGCTATTTATGTGCCGACTGATCCTTCGAGAAAGTTCCACTTTCAACTTTCTGGAACCTTCTTCTCAGTTCTATCTTGGAATATTCTAGGATTACTTTCGAAACTTCTAGACCGTTCCATAATAGAACATTCTAGATTATGTACGAACATAATCTAGAATGATCTTGTAAAACAGCAGACGTAACAATAGTTTAAATTATTCTATTAAAATTCAAACGTGATTTGTTTGTGAAATTTTGACAATTTGTATGTGTGATGATGATGAAATTGCTAAAATTTCTACTCGGACTCTATAACGTTTACTCAGCGTCTTTGTGCTATTCCTATCGAACCGTGACAGTGACTCGACTGTGATCCAAGAAATATATGTCTCAATTGACCTAGCGCACATTATCCGTACCCCTTGTCATTCCGAAATTAGACAATATAAAAAAGTCGTACCATTATTACGTGGTGATGCTATTGATGATGGATGTCGATGGCATAGAAGATAGTGGGTAAGACCTGGTTGGACCAGGAAAGAATGGCACAAATTGATGAGGCCTATAAACTCAGTTATGGGTGGAACATTGAGTCACACAAATGTTATATGTTATCAGCATGTCTAATATTTTTTAGACATGCTGATAACAAATAACGTTGGTAACTCGAGAAAAAAGAATCTGTTTTTCATTTTCTCTTATATTTAATTAATTAATTTAATAACAATAATATTTATACACAAACATTAAGATAATAAGTGCAAACCACTTTTAAAAACATTTTTTTAGGAATGTAAACATTCCGCATCACCCGCAATCTGACACGACGCCCGCGGCGTGACGTCATCGCAGTAGCTCGCAAAGGAACGGAACAAAGCAGTCGGGTATAAAAGCGGTGAAACTTTACAATCTTTGGAAATCCTGGTTCAATTTCGATGAAACAAAAACTATCATTATTTGCACGAATAAACGTTAAATGCAGTAACTGTTGTAGTAATATTTGATGTATTGGTGTGACTTACTCGTACAACCATCAATGTTTCACGAATATTGCGTAAACAGTCTGTGAACTACCGTCACCGAGAAATCCTAGTTCACATTATATTTTTTACAGTTTGTTCTTTTTTCAATATTTACAGAACTGCTCCTATGCCTGTCTGTGCATTTTACAACACAAGTGAATACAAAATGGTAAATTCGTATTGCGATGTATATTTTGAAAATTGCAGGATCAGTTATCGTAAGTAATTCATTGTTAACAGAAAAAGAAAAAAATCTTTCTAAAAATATTTTAACGAACTAGAATTGTATGTAATGGCCACTGATGTGCGAAAAATGTAGTTTGAACACAAATCGCTTATTTACTCATTAAAAAAAAAAAAAATCCTTTGATGTAGGTAGCCAGCAAATCAAGTAACCACATACTGTTAAATTTCTCCAAATGATTTGAAACCATAATATGTTAAAGGTTAAGTTCAAAACCGAACGAGATGACAGTTTGTAGCAATCTGATGCCATGGCGACTGTATCATTCAAGATGGCTTTAGTTTTCCTTTTTATTTGAAACAACAAAGTGACTTAAGTTATTATTATTATTTTCAGGGTATTATCGGATCGTTGGCTATGGATACTGTAAAGGAGATGCATATTTATTCGACAAATTTTAAATATTAATATTATAATAAATATTTTGCAAAAACCATATCTCATTGTCATGTTCATAACTCTGTCTGTGTGTCTGTCTTGTTTGTTTTTTTTTTAGTTCTATCTTAGTATAAAGTATAGATAGGTATGTGTAATTGAAAAAGCAAAAGTCAGCTCACGATTCGTTTAGAATCGTGAACGAACAAACAAACGTGAACAAACTCAAAAAGACAAACCATAATTCTATGTTCAAAATGCACACCAATGTAAATCCAAGTTGTGATTGTGTAAAATAAATAACCTCCTAATCTCTACTTGTGCGTTTGTGTCCAATCTATTCACGGGCCTTGAACCTCCGTCTTCGTCTATGACGCGGAGAAGTGTAAGAACGCAGCTCCTGCGAGCTGTTGGCGGCACTGCCTCTGAGGGTCTTCGCGTCGTGGCCCACTTCCATCGTGTCACGCGTGCTCTCCATACCGTCTACATCGTGCTCCACGATCGCCTGCGTCCGCGAGGCTGAGCGGACCCGCTGAACTTTCATCTGTTCCCAACTGTCTCTAAGGGCCTCACCACTCTCTTCCATTGCGTCACGCGTGCTCTCCACGCCGTCTACAATCGCCTACAGACACTGAGCCTTCTACTTCGCCAGCCTGTGGACGGTGAGCTATGGGCTAGCTCGCCGTCCATCCGTCTCACGACGACGGTCCGTGTCGACGGCGCGTTCGTGTTCCACGCGCGCCTCAAAGTGAGTCAGCAATAAGGAAGGGGTCCGCAAGGGCCAATGCTTGCCGGGGCTGCGGGACTGTTCGAAAGAGATACCGTGAGAGCGGGAGGAGTCATTTGGAGATTGCCCATACGAAAAAAAAAAGCCTTCTACTTGGACAGTCGCAATCGACATTATACTGCTATCTCCGAGCGTCCTGCTCTTGAGCCGCGCGTATTCAGGATTCAGTTTTTCATCCTTTTTCTATCATCAATGTATTTTTAATGTATTAATAAACCTTAGATGTGTCGTGTTTGGAGCCCCCACAGAGGCGTATCTTCAACGAATTATGGATCCCCGACTGGTCGCATTCGTCTTATGTTACTCATTTTTGAGTCTTATTCTATCTCGTAAATTGGCGAGAAGAACCACACCATCGTGAGAAGTGTAAGTAATGGGAGGGAAGCCTTCGCCCAGGCGCGGGACAATACGGGCTAATCTTCTATACACATAAAATATAAAGTCCTCGCTGACTGACTGACTGATATATCAACGCACAGAGCAAACCGCATCCTAGAGACATGAAAATTGGAGGGTGTATTCCTTTTGAAGAGATAGGTATCCACTAAGTAAGGGTTCCTCGAAATTCTACCCCTAAGAGGGTGAAAAATAATATTAATAATAAACCCTTATTATTAATATTATTTTCTTAAATCTAATTCGCACAAATAAATGAAATATTAACAAAATTTCAAGCTTGGAATGTTTTGCATTATTATAGTAGATATGAAGAAAAAACAAACCATGTAAACAACGGCTGGTTATCCGACCAAATTCCAATAACTTCGTAAATAAGCAGGTAAATAAGCCGTAATAATAATAAGCCTAAGTGCGAGTTGGACTCGCGCACGAAGGGTTCCGTACCGCCACAACAACAACAACAACAGACTAAACGGCAAAAAAATCACGTTTGTTGTATGTAGGTAAAATAATATTTATATTATATTAATTCAATAGACTTTACAATGCCATTATATATGAAGTAAAATCTTTTAACTATGAGATTTTTTTTTAAAATGAGTGCCGAAAAAACTCCTTTTCTGTTCATCATCGCCTTATGAGGGCCCTTCCCGGCCCGCCTATCGTCAATGCGAGCATGGTCAAAAAGCTTGTTGTTTCATCCAGAGCCACAGCGGCAGCGGTTATAATAAAATATTCTTTATACTCCCCTGTCTTATCCAGCTCCGACCCCGCACTACTCGTCTCCCGCGCACCTCATACCGCCTGACGCGATAACATTGAACGAAAAATAGTGTTCGATTATAACGGCGGTCAATATATATATATATTTTTTTTTAATAATAAATAATATTGTCATGTCCCTGCGATAAATAAAGATTTTTTCTTTCTTTCTTTCTATAAAACTTGTTCCAGGAAATACGTCTTTTTGAATAAGTCTTACAAGTTTGTGAAATAAAGATTTGACATTTAGAATCTCCACTATACTTGCAAGGATTCTATCAGAATGTTTTCTTTACATTTACAATTTATGAGTACATTATGAACGGCCAAAGTTGAGGTAAAATTTGTGCAAAACAGCAATTTTTGGTGGCTTATACTGAATTTGTTTCTACAAAATTTTATTTTTTGGTTTGATAGAAACCAAGTAGTGCACAAGATACCTATTCATTAAAAAAAATCAAAGATATATGTCCAACAACGGCATAATCACGCACGAACGTATGTATGAAAAGTATGGCGGGTTGGCCGCTCTTAACATGACAAGTTATAGTCAATCATAAACATAAAACATGTTCAGCGTCAGGAACGCGAAGTGTAAAGAGTAAGTAGGTACGTGAAAGTATCCCATCTTACAGGGAGGACACATTTCGTCTGATTGTTCTCAGCTACCAACGGTAATAGAGATCATAAAACACACTGTTTTTCCTCGTTTTATGCAACATTGTTACCTACATTACAGACACTGTATAAGAAACTACAGAATGTCCTATTACGAGACTACGAATTTCTGCTTTTCGCTATAGACTGTACTAGCCTCGTTTTAAGCTCGTCGGTCCATATAATTTTGATCTTCCCATATTATGCTTGCCAAGCTGTCGACATAATGTTGCTCACAGTGCAAGCAAGCTGAAACTTAGCACCGATGATCGATAAGGTAGACGTGTTCTTATGAAAGACTGCGTATCGGCAAACGTATGGTATCAGAATATCAGCGCTGTGAGAATTTTAGCGTGCAGACATTGCACCATGCAGGCCTTTTGGCCTCGTACAGGACCAATTTAATGTACACACAACAGTAGCAGACGACTTGTCGCGCCGACACTACTGGTTTCTTTCGCAGCTAGCGGCAGTCACACGATCGCTGACGACGTGTCGCCCGACCGCAGATCAGTAGTGCCACCGAAGCTGAAGCGATCAAAATATGAGATTCCGAGGAAGAAAAATTTACAAACGTGCATTACAGCATTGGACGTGTGGCTTGTCGTTTTTTCTATCTATACTTTTATAATAAAAACGTCGTCGTCGTCTTCTTCCTCTTTTATAATAAAAACGTCGTCGTCGTCTTCTTCCTCTTTTATAATAAAAACGTCGTCGTCGTCTTCTTCCTCTTTTATAATAAAAACGTCGTCGTCGTCTTCTTCCTCTTCTAACAAAAGATACAAAAGTAAATCGCGATCGCTAATCCCAAACAAGTCAGACATCTTGTCTCACGGAACATTCAGAACTAGCTGGAATACGGCGCTGCCGTCTGCTGCAGCCAGCTGCAGTTGGGTTCGGAATCATGACTGCAACGACAGGACGCTGTGACGTGTCACTACGACATGTCGTAACGTCGCATCGTCGTATGCTGCTGCTGCGTGCAGTGTAACGTTATACAAGTTTTTTTTTTTTCTGTTGACCACTTTTTATTTTGTTTTGTCCTGTGCGATTCTAATAAATACTTTTTCTTTCTATCTGTAAGACTAGCCCTCAGGCAGGAACTACAACCTTAGCAGGGTGACTGGACGGTGGGAGTTGCCGTTGAAGAAATCTATGCCTATCAGTGGCCTGCTGTGTGCTGATCATGCCACTGTAACTAGCTTAAGCTGATAGTTTGACCCTATTAAGTTGCAGCGTAACTATGAGTGTTAAAATAGTCAATTTCAATAATTTTAAAACTAAAACTCTCGCGTTGGATATTTGGTCATTACTAGGGAATGCAATCTCGTACGAGATTTCCGCCTAGCGAGATCTCGCGAGACTCAAAACCCAGTCTCGCGAGATCTTACAAATTACGGGATCTCGCGAGATTGAGAGAATTGCAATTAAAACATATGCAAATGCTTGTTTTAAGAACTAGTAATTGACACGATATGTAATTAAATAGAAACTGCGTTGCTTAGTTATAAAAATAATGTAAGTTTTATTTTAAAAATCAACAGAGTACTTATTATTTTGTCTCTAACTCTAATAACATTTGTTTATGTCTATAATTATTATACCTACTGTAGCTAATCAGTTCAAATTCTTACAATGTTGGTAACAAAACAATAATTATCTATATTTAGTCCTTTGTAAATTATTACTTTAGTTTCAATAATTAAGAGTAAATAAATACAACAAAACAAAAACTTAACTTCACAAGTTGTTAAATAAATGTTGTGAGATCGTATTAATCAAATAAAAAAAGTTTAAAGTAGAAGTCAGATGAAGTTATCAAGGTACGGAAAGGCAAGTTAGTTTGTCTGAAAATGGCTTCTCAAAAAACACATCATGTCGAGAGTATCATCTGACAGACGACACTTTGCAGTGAGACCATCTTGATCGCGTAAACAATGTCTCCATACTTCTAAAGAACTTATATATTCACTGTACACTTTTGACATGGTTGGTAGTTGTATTGTAATTGTAGTGTAATATTTCTGCGAAACTAATTAAAACACAAAACTGTCTCCAAAACAAATTATTTCGTTGCAATTGTAAACAAACGCACGCGCGCCGCCTTGCAAAATGAGCCGGACGGCCGGACCTCGTCCCCCGCAAGCCCGCCTACCCCTCTTGTCCTGTGGCCAGCCAGGATTCAGTTCGTACCAAAGAGTATAATAATAATATGGGAGGTTCGCACTATGAAAGCAGCAGCCGCAGCCGCGCTATGAAATACACGTCGTCACGCTGCATTTGTCGATCTCGTTATCTCGCGAGATCTCGTACGAAATTTGACGAGATACAATCTCGTAAAATATGGCCGGGATCTCGCGAGATCGGGATCTCGGCGAGACGAGATTGCATTCCCTAGTCATTACTAATCGCATTACTTCACGCGTCGTTAGTTGTTGTTCCGGAAACCGGGCAGAGGCAGCTTTCATGAATATGATACTCAAGTTTTGATTGCCATTTCAATTTCTCGTCAAATTTGGCCTTTTTTCTTCGTTCCTGTTCAGTGGCACCGACTCGGTTTACTCTTGAAAGCTTGGTATAAAAGTGTTTCTTTGTTAGGAGCAGGTAGATCGATGTACTGAATAAATTAAAAGGGAGTGACGGGGTATGGAAAAAGGTCTCACTTTGTCTAGATGCTGTGAACTCATAAATATTTATCGTGTAAGGAGTGCTGATGGTTTTATATAGGCCTGGGCTGATGGATGTTTTATTTTGTGGGAGCAGGCGCGTTTTTAGGCTAAGCTAGAATAATTAGCTTACGTTGTTCACAACTCCAGGTGAAACGAAGCAGCGTATTACACCATGCGGGCTCAGTGTGAAATCGTAAAATGGGTGGTTAGGCTGCGGTTGCTGCAGGGGCTGCGATTCTCCACACAAAATAATGTATTCCCCCGTTTTCTTCCTGAATAATGCCTGTAGAGCAATGTTTTTTTTGCCGTGTTATCGCCTTATAAATCGATGAACACCGGCTGCACGCACGAAAAAGTGTCACACCGTTCCGGCGCGCGCCAGCCCTTGGACATAGAAAACTGAAATTTTTCACAGTGGTTTCCTTTATAATGTAAACAAGAAATAAGGAAGGATTTTACGAAATTCAACCCCTAAGGGAGTTAAATAGGGGATGAAAGTTTGTATGAATGTCCGTCAGTTTTAAAGTAAGGATCTTAAAATGTTGTGTTAAGCCTGACAATCGAATATTAATTTACACGTGTCTCAGCGTTTTTGATAATTCTACCCCCAAAGGGTTAAAAAGGGGATGAAGTTGTGTATGGAAAGTCCTTAATTTTCGAAAAATATATAATATAGGCGTATGGTTGGAAGCTAACGCCCGTTGCGTTAGCTTCCAACCGTACGCCTATATTATAGATGTTGTTAGAATTTCAATCCTTAAGGGGGTGAATAGGGGGATAAAATTTAAAATCAAAAATTGTGTTTGGGCTCATTTCAATGAGAATTTAAGACCTGCCTGGAGAATGACTGTCATCGAAGGTCTAATGATGGAAACGGAAGGCAGTTGCAAGAAGTCCGCCACAGTTCGACAACTTTGTCGTGTCTCGGCTCATTACATGCACCTTGATGAGAAGTTTCAACCTAACTGGAGTATGACTGTCGTCGAGTGTCTTAGGATGAAGACGTAAGGCTGTCGAGGGAAGCTCTTATTTGAAAAACATAAGTAGAATATTTTAGCGATTAATGCAAAAGTTTCCGAGAAATTACATTGTGAAGAGACAATGTTGCAAAAACAGATACATGCAAAACATTCCTCTTAAAAAAGTCCCCGATAGCATAATATTATAGTTGACTCACACTCCCACTTATGTGTCGCAGATGAAGTTGTGCGGGTCAGCTAGCTATAACTAAAAATAGAAAAACTTCCGCAAAAAAAAAACAACTTCAAAAACACAAAAACTGGTACGAAAAAAATATGCGAGTTAATTTTTACTGCCATTGGAAGCATCAAGAAAAGTAAAAAAAACATTTTGATCGTTAATTCCAAAAATAAATACGTATAAAGCTTATCTAATTTATCTAGTCCGTATTATCCTAGTGCAGGGCCATGAATTCTTCTGCCCTAGTTTCATATTTACACTAAACATGCAATACCCAGCAAGCCCAAATATACCCTACACATTCCCTAATAACTAAAACTAGAGCTGATCTGGCACACTAATGACTTTTTCACTTCTCATGCTCTAAAAGTACGCCAATATAGCCCTACGAAGCGGGACTAAAGTGACCAGTTTAGTCCCTAGGGAGTGAAAAGTAATTAGTTTTTTAATTTCCTTCATGTGACTTAAACAAACTCAAACAGCCAGTAAATATACTACTTTTATCTGTGGAGTGTGGACCATCTTCATTGCGAAAATGTTGAGAGTTTTAGTTCCATGGTTTTTCCGCAAAGAAGGTGGTGCCATGTGTTTCAAAATTGTTAATCTGTGACTGGAAAAAACTGACCGCGAAAATTACAGAATTTGTGTCCGAGTGTAAATTTGTTCGGTTTTAAATAAATTTATTAAGAATGTCCAGTGACAGTGAAGAGTTTGACGTCGAGCAAAGAGCAAAAGACATAATAGATAATCTTTTGCCGCCAAAATCGCGAAAGATTTACCTAAAAACTTACATAAGTTCTATGGACTGGAGGAATAATACATGTTTTTGTACTAAATTGACCTCTGGTGTATTATGGCTTCGTTTAGTCCCTCGATATAAAATATACTATACTCTAAAGTTATAAAGTTTATAAATAGACCTTTAACACAGCCGAAAGGCCCTTGCTAAATAATAACAGCTTCTTGGTTAAGCAGCGCTTGCCTAGGTTGGTCCGTGGATGGGTGCCCACCCATTACATTTTGAGTGTCCTCCGTGCCTCGGAAAGCACGTCGAAACCGTTGGTCCCGGCTGACATTTCTAGATCTTTGACAGTTGTTACAGGTCACTGTCCTGTAGCTGTACTTACTGGGTTGTGCAGGTCAGATAGGCAGTCGCTCCATGCAAAATACTGGTATTTACCTGCATCCGGTTGGACTGGAAGCCGACCCCAATATAGTTGAATGGGCAAGACAGATGATGAGTCATGAAGGTAATTATTAATTCATCATCATCAGCCTATTAATGTTCCTACTGCTGGGACACAGGCCTCCTCTCTATGAGAGGGAATGGGCTATTCCACCACGTGGGCCCAGTGCGGATTGGTAGATGTCACATGTCTTCGAATTTTTGGTTCTAGGATAGCAAAGGTGATGAAATAAATTACACAAAGTAATGCGCCTGCCTGGGTTCGAACCCACGACTTACTGTTCGTAAGTCGGGCCCGCCACCACTGGGCCACCGCTGCTCTCAATTATTAATTATTAAAATGTAATAAAAAATTGTTTATTTCCTAGCTATTCTTGATACACACACGCCGCTGCGTGATAACCGCATCAATTTGCTCCTCAAAACGCGAAGGACCACGTTAATTATCTGCGTAATTAATACGTAATTTGGTTAATATAAAATTAAGAGCGCTTTTACGATCTCAAATGAAATTTTCCTTTACCTCACTTTTCGAGTTAGGCGTATGTTAAGTAAAACGTGTTTGATCAAGTACTCAAGGCTTGAATTATCGCAGCTGCACTAAACTTATTTAATTATGTTACATACTTGAAGTTTATTTTGCTAATCAGGTACTAAGTAATTACTTACGGCCATTTTCAATAAATTATACTAACAGGTAACGAAAGGTTGCTATCTCTAACTGTTTGACATTTAACTTACGGACCATTAGAAACAAAACGTTTTAGAAAAGCTTTCCTTGTTTTTTCTATAAATCACAGTCCTCCGAGTGACAACATCAAACAAGAATATGTGCGGTGGTATAACCATAAAAAACCCAACTACGTCAAAATCACGCCCTAATTAAATTCGGGGTTTACAAGGTAAAATCGACTCCTCCTATAGTTGAAGTCGGTTAAAATGTAGCCTATGTTTCGCGGGCTATAATAAAGAATCGGTTGACACCTTATTCATCAAAATCGGATGAATAGTTTAGGCGCTACGGAGGAACATACGTAAACACAAACATACATGCATACACACCTACATAGACTGCTAAAATCATAACCCTTCCTTTTGGCTTCGCCGTAGTCGAGTAATAAAAAATGATGACCCTTCCCTTATGCTTCGCCATAGTCGGGTAAAAATAATAAAAACAAAAGGAACACTCATACTTTTGCGCTTACTAAATTAATAAGAACCACGAATGAGGTATACGATTAATTACGAATTTACTTAAAAATAATACATTCATTAAGGTTATAATTTTTTCCGAAGAATTGCCAAACTTAAGTGGCAGTGGGCAGGTCACATTGCTCGCAGAACGGATGGCCGATGGCCGAAAAGTTCTGGAGTAGCGACCACGAACCGGAAGACGTTGCGTTGGAAGGCCTCCCACTAAGTGGACCGATGACCTGGTGAAGGTTGCGGGAGTCCGCTGGATGCGAGTCGCACGGGACCGGTCAATGTGGCGACACTTGGGCGAGGCCTATGTCCAGCAGTGGACGTTTTTCGGCTGAAATGATGATGATGATGACAATTTTTTCAATAACTTTTTTTTTCTTCTTGGTAAACAGTAAAATATCGAATGAGAAACATTCTTGAAGTAAGTAGGTCGTTCAACTTTCTATGATAGAATCCTTTAGAGTTTCAGAGACTTGGCGATTTTGATCTTAGAGCGGAACGGCTAAACGGTTCACTAGAGAGGAAAATCTCTTGAAGGAATTGCACTACTTTTGAGTTCGGGATTCTAGGCTTTAAATATTAATGGAGGATTTATTTATGAATTTTATCTTGACGATGAACGATTAAACTCTCACTAAGCACGAATATTTTCAACGATCGCCAAACGTTAATCAACTTGGAACTTTCACGAGTGTTGATGAGTGAATTTGGTGGTGATAATTTTCACTATTCTTTACTATACGTGATTCAAGCAACTAATGCACAAATGCCGTGTTGAAGTCCAGCACGTGTGTTGGTGGTTTCTTCCTGCACTTGGTTTTGTTTCACTTTGTGTCGGTTATTATTATTGCGCTTTTGTGTATTTTGCGGCGTGCGCCGCAACGCTAAGCGGTATAGCGTGAGGTGCGGTGTTAAGCGGTTGAAGTTGCGGATTCAAGCATATGGGAACGCGGTGGGACGCAGCGTTATGCGGTGAAATATAAAGCGGTGCGGTGCGGTACTGCCATTCGATGGACAGCATATTATTGCTATAATAGCGGATTTAGCGAAGCTATCGATTCTTTGCGTGTGGTAGCTGTCACGAATCGAAACGAACAGTATCTTCAATCAGCGTGGTTCCTGTTAATATCACCTCAGAAGCGCGCCTCATTGGACGGCGATACTCGTTCTCTTTCTGTCGCATGGGAGCGTATTAGGCGGGAAGGAGATGGATAGATAAAACAGTGTTGGCAATATGACAGGAAAATATAACGTGAGAGAAGTGTTTTGGAAACATGATAATGAAGTGTACCGCGTTCGGATATACTGTAGTGAAAAACTTATACTACAGAACCTTGCGTAGGCACTATCATTAACACTAAACTACGCCTAAATCCCTCAATGCCTAAAAGCCTGTTTTTTAACCAATGTGTCCAGCCAACAATACCCTACGGTACCGAGACTTGGACGCTCACGAAGGAGACTGTGCACCGAGTACGAGTGGCACAAATGGCCATGAAGTGACCAATGCTCGACATAACCCTTTTAGATCGAGTGCGTAATACCGACATCCGCCGTCGGATGAAAGTCTACGACGTCGGGGACCGAGTGGTGCGACTCAAGTGGACCTGGGCAGGACATCTGGCTAGACGGGTTGACGACATCGTCAAAGTCGCGGGAACCACCTGGATCAGGGACGCACAGAACCGGGGAGTGTGGCAGAAGAAAGGGGAGGCCTATACCCAGCAGTGGGTGATTCCAGGCTGATATGATGATGACGCTTAAATAAAAGTCCTATTGCAATAATTAAAGGTTTTTTTTTACAATATTTAAAGGAGACGCGCCAGTGTAGACTGCGAAATACAAACTTTCTTACGTTTTTTGCTTACGTCATCGTGGCTGTATGGTGAACAAAATATGATTCGCGACCGGAACACGTATGTAAGTAGTTAATAATAATAATAATAACTTTATTAGGAAAATACAAGTTTGACACATATTAAAATACACAACAGTCACAAAGGTAGGTACAGAAAAATTTGCATACAGAAGTAGTGTGCGAGAGATGAGTACATTACAGTCAATACAAAATTTGAGCCCTGACTCCTAAACTAGGAAGATCCTGTATCTTAGGAGGCAGTGTCTTCGCATAAATAGTGGACTAGCAAATTATGAGCGTACTAGCATAATCTCGTAGTCACATACAATTTAAAGACTAAAAGGTAAGGTAAGAGATATATCTATAAAAATTATACTTAGTATTTTAATTAGGTAAACAATAATATGTGTGACGTGTATTTGTGTGGGGAGTCGTGTCATGTGCAAGTGTTGTGTGTGTGTATGTGTAAGGAAGAGGGGTGAGTGGAGTGGTGAGGGGTGGTGTAGTGAGGTGTGATGTGATGTGGTGTGAGGTGATGTGATGTGGTTTAGTGTGGTGTGGTGTGGTGTGGTGTGGTGTGGTGTGGTGTGGTGTGGTGTGGTGTGGTGTGTTGTGAGGGTGTGTGAGGTGTGTTGAGTGAGTGGAATTAGTGCAGGCAGCTTCCTTCTTTGTGATGTGATAGATACAGTGATTTAGGAGATCTAGGCAAGTAGACTTTCAGTTGTCTCGTAGTCTTGATCTTTCAACCACTCCTCAATTCTAGCTTTAGCCTTATAAGTATCCAACTGAATTATGTTTATTTTTTTATTTATTATTGTGTAAAGGTGTAAGTAAGTTAAAGAATTATAATAATAATACCAGCCTATTACTGTCCCCCTGCTGGGCAAAGGCCTCTTCTCATACAAAAAAGGCACGAGTATTGATCACCACGCTTGCTCAAGACGAGTTGGCAATTTCAGACTTATGTTAATTATAAGTCCAGGTTTCCTCACGATGTTTTCCTTCACCGATCTTTTTTTATTGTTATTAAAAAAAAACAGTCCCAATCGTTCCGAGATCGATGATCGAGTTTATGGCTTTCGGTTCCAGAACGACCTAAAAATAATGGTGTTCAGTCATGATTCGAAAGACACGTAGCGCCATCTATTATCATAACAACCTTATTGTTGTTTTCCTCAGGAACAGTTCTTTTTTTCGGGATGAAAGGTACCCTTTTTTTTCGGATGGGAAATCATCAAATGACTCCTCCCGCTCTGGGCGGAGCAGGAAGGAGTGTCAGACTTTTACTGACTAAAACCCATACATGTTCCTTCATCGCCCTCTGTGTTTCGGGGCCACGGTATCTCTTTCGAACAGTCCCGCAGCTCCGGCAGGCTTCGGCCCTTGGCGCCTTGGCGCGGCTCGCGCGCCTCAAAGAGAGTCAGCAATAGGGAAGGGGCCCCCTTCCCTATTGCTGACTCTCTTTGAGGCGCGCGTGGGACATGAACGCGCCGTCGACACGGCCTGTCGTCATGAGACGAGCTAGCCCTTAGCTCCCCGACCACAGGCCCGCGCCCACGGTGGCCGGAAGCCACCACGTGGCCCCCGACGCCCGGGGGGCGCATCTCTCCCTCTCACGTTCCGCCACCTCCTTTGCTAGCATGACTGCTTCGCAGAAGGAGGTGACGGCGTCCCATTCTGTCTCGCTCCGGACCATGGATTGAACCAGGGCCGGAAGCGAGAGGTCGCCGCCGCCGATCGCCGCTTCGAGGACACGGCGGTGCTCCGTCCAAGCGGGGCACACCTCCACAGTGTGCGCCACCGTGTCCTCCGGTCGATCCTCACAATGGAAGCACCCGGGCGTCTCCTCCCGCCCGATTCGGTGCAGGAACTTACCGAAACAATGAAAGGTACCCTATGTCCGTTTCTATACACCTGACAACGTTTATACAACTTTTTCTGGGTGATCGGTTCAGTGGTTTAGGCGTGAAAAGGTAAGAAACAAACAAAAAAACTTACTTTCGCATGGCCTACAAGAGCTAAATTAGCAACTCTATTTGTGGTGGTTCAAACTTCGTTTGAAAACTGTTAGAATAAAGTTCTAATCAGCTTGCACTACAAAGTGGTTGTTACGTCAGTCACTGCGGTCCGAATAGTGCGAAATGACTGGTTTTTTGCGATTTACAAAAAATCTATTGATTGAACTAAAAAAATAAAACACTATCATGCTAATATGTTGCTTGTAGAATTATTTGCCAAAAAATCAGAATGATCGCATGGTTTTTACTCATTCAAATATTTATTTAAAACACTATCATACTAGCATATAACCTCAAGAATATCATATAGTTTTCTGGTTTTGTTAAATCATATGCTTTTTTGCATTATAAAACTCGCGTTTATCTCCTGTAGTCCCCTTATAGAAGAAGATAATAATCGTACAAACATTCGTCCAATTAATTACTTAACTTATTTAAAACACAAACCGGTTCCAAACCCTCATTTCTGAAAGTAAACAAATTATCAAAAGCGACAAATAACTTCTGAAGTTGTTTTAAATAATCGGAACTGACCTGAAGTAAATGTTTATCTGTTTACCGTTCTCCATCTAAAAGTTATAAACAAACTTTTTCAATCTAAATTGACAAAGAAAATTATAAACATTTTGCATTTAAATGTCTTTAGTAAGTTGTTCGGTGACCCCGGTCTCAATCTAACGGCTTTGACTTATTTTTAACCGACTACGGCGGTGCCAAAAGGATGGGTTATGATTTTAGCAGTCTATACATAGACTGCTATGGTATGGTATGTATGCTTGCATTTACGTATGTTCCTCAGTAGCGCCTAAACTATTTATTCGATTTTAATGATTAAGGTGTCAATCAATTCGTTATTATGGCTCGAGTCATATAGGCTACATTTTAACCGACTTCAAAAATAGGACGAGTCAACTTTACCTTGTAAATCCAGAATTTAATTAGAGCGTGATTTTCAGTAGTCGAGTTTTTTAGTTGTAGTAGGTTATACCACACAAATTCTTGTTAAATACAGATTCGAGTTTGCTAAGACTTGGAAGATTGCAGCCCGTTCGGATGTGATATCTTAAATTAAAAAAACCTATACCATTATATGGAACTTTAACATAACTAGCGAAATGTGGGTGTACAGGCGCACCTCAGCATGAGGTGCGCCTGGGGTTTGATTCTCAGGTCGGGCACAGTGTTATTGAGTTTTGGTTGATGGCAATAGGTTCGCCCCCTATTACATGGGACTTAAACATAACTGGCGAAATGTGCGTGTAGTAATGAGTACACTGTCGGGGATAATGTTGCTATGTTATGGATATTGTATGTTTATAAGAAAAAATTACGTAAATTCAACAACTTAAATATAAGAACGAATTGAGTACCTTCTCCTTTCTAAAGTCAGTTATAAAAGTAACTCCAATTTCAATCCAATCGCGAACGCTGCGCCGTACCGCACCATTGCCATCCAAGTAAGCACCTTATTCAAATTAGCTTACAGTTCAAAAGAATATACGGAAACTTTATATTTTATTTTCTACAGTTTCGCAGTCCCATACTGAAAGTTTCAGTTCGTTCCCGTGTTTCAGTGGTAACAAAGCTTTTTAAAATTGTGCCTAGCTACTTTGAATTCAAGGTATACATTTAAATGAGCTTGCTGCAGTTTCGAGATATCGTGAAACGAAAGTTTTTCTTTGACGTTCATAAAATGTAGCTTACATTATTGTTTATTTTAAGGCACGTCGCGGAAAGGCACCTTAAACTTCTTTCCAAGTATTGTATTGTTATTGAAGCGGAATTCAGATGTAGGTAGTTGAGGCACGGTAATATTATAATACAGTACTCCAACTTCATACAAACGGACGAAACGCGAGCTATACCTACGCACCTCGATCTGGGGTGCGTTCGGGGCGCAGACAGTCACGGCTGTACCCAGGGGTACAGTTAGAACATGTACAACTTCAGTGAAGAAAGAGTCGCCATCTACTTTTCTTAACCAAAAAACTAAAAACAAAATATCTTATAATTAACGATAGATGTCTCTGTTCAATTATGAAGATCAAATAAGTTCTATAATTTAATTTAAAGTAGTTTTCTAGAGAATAATTGTTACATTTTTCATAAAAATTATCACGTTTTTAAATTTCAAGGCTGTTTCGTATTATCAATTATACCACAACCTTGTCTTGGAAATCCTATTTTGTGTAACATAATCTGGCAACATCCCCTTGATCTGTCCACGAAGTAGACACAATAGTTAAACAATGGTGTCTCGAACAAATTGGTAATTTGACAGATCATGATAATTATATTATGGCTGCCGCAACTTGCGCTTGCGCTTGAATGTGTTTCGTTGGTCCATTTTATGTTTAATTATATACAAGTTCTCTGTGTAACTGTCAATTCTGTTCAAATATAAATGTACCCACGAAATTCTCTCTTGTTTTTTGCAAATAGAAGGTGTGTTTACATCGTATTTATGTGATCAAAATGCAATTCGCGAATTAAATGATGGCTCGTATTATTAGAATGTCTCATCATTAAATTATGTATTCGCAAATTTCATTATAACAAACATACGACGTAAACAAAACAGCTGCTATTTACCAAAAAAAACTACCTATAGCTACCTATAGAGCCTTAGTTCTCGTTAAGAAATCCAGAGGGCGCTTCAAATCGGATGCTTCAAAATGGCACAAGAGGGCTCTCTTCTCCCATATTATTATTTTACTCTTTGGCTGTACCGCAGTGTCGAACGGACGGTCTGTTGTTTTTTTAACAATAACCGCGCGATTTTTTCTCTAAAAATCAGTTAATATGACGAGTAGGAAATATTGTGCTGTTTTTGGTTGTCTGAATTCGTCAATAACGCATCCAGAATAAGTTTTTTTAAATTACCTGGAAACTCTGAAAGGTAAGACTATAAAATAATTTTACTTACTAGTAGGTAGGTACATAATGTGTGACTTTTTAATGGATAAGTATTTCCTTTTATCTCACGAAAAAAAAGGTGTTTGGATTACTTAATAAATAAAGCAAATAGAGTAACGGAAAGTTATTGAGACGAGTGAAATAGGTAGTTATATGCGGTTCTGAATGAATCACGATACGGTAGGTACCTACCTACTTACGCTTGTGTTAAAACTTCGGTGCATGTGTGTTTTGTTTGTTAGCATAATTCAAAGTAAAGACGTGGTATTTTATTAAAAAGGATATTTACAATCACAAAACTAAATAGAAACAGAAAGTAGGCAAATGTAATGAAAATGCTGGAGACGGGCAGCCCTAACGCATGTTTACGTACCGCGCGGCTGTAGGCATTTATTTCTATCATGCGGCCGAGTTACACTACTGTATTATAATATTACCGTGGTTGAGGTTTGAGTAACTGCGGAAGATCGTGATATGGTAAATTTTATTTTAATTAGCGTAACGTATCTGATTCTTAGGTCTTGGGTTAAGTATTAATTAATAGGACCTTATGACCAAATAAGCAGTGTCCGAAGCTGTTCGAAGTGATAATTTTCATTGATAATTTATCTTGCCCTTATTTCAATTTATTCTGGTTTCGCGCAGCATGTCCTATCTGATTGTATCTTGATAATAACAAAAATCGTAATCAATGTCATTCCAGTTGTATTCGAATTCGCAATTCACGGCTGTCGTGTCATTTGTTAAAAACCGGCCAAGTGCGTGTCGGACCACGAGCAGTGTAGGGTTCCGTAGTAGCCGGCTAAAAATAGACGGCATATCTGCCGTGATTGCTGCAATCGTTTGGATGTTTATTGTTTATACAACATCATGACGTAACATCACGCCTGTATGCTCTGAGGGGGTACGCAGATGTGTACAATACACCCAGATTTCGACATGAGAGACAAAGAGATGTCAGCAAAAGGAAGGGGACTGTTCGAAAGAGATACCGTGGCCCCGGAACATAAAGGGCGAAGAAGGAACATGGATGGGTTTTAGTCAGCAAAAGTCTGACACTCCCTTCCGGTCCGCCCAGAGCGGGATGGGTAATTTGACGATTTCCCATCCGAAAAAAAGGTATGTTAAGTTCCATATAATGGGGATACGCCTATTACCATGACATGTATTTTTAAAAATGTCAAATAAATTCATGGCAAATATGTATTTGTTTGGGAACAACTAAAAATGATAAAAATTAAAAACTTTTTTGGAAAAAATAAAAAAAAAAACTAAATCAATAAAACAAAGGTCACCGACTTCTGAAGCTAGTTATTTTTCACAGTTTTTTTTAATTCGTTTTTTTTAACATCAGGTAGGTATTCTATGTAACAATCCGTGTGCTCACTAAGATTTCTGACCTCCACCAACCAGTTAGTACTGGGTAATACGACACCTCGTGGTAAGACTGGTTGTCAGACTTCCGGGTCTCTGAATACCTGTAATGACTGTCAAAGTCAAAGATCTACAATTGACAGCAAAGACCAACGGCTTAACGTGTTGTCCAAGGCACGGAGGAAACTCGGTACATGATGGGTGATCACCCATCCACGGACCAACCTAGGCAAGCGCGGCTTAACCTTAAGCGGCTGTTATTATTTTGCCACAAGCTCCTCCACTCCACCGATCCACCGCTCCACTCCAGCGCTAAGTATCTATATTATAAAGGGTGTAAACACCTCTTAACGAAGCCGAAAGGCACTTGTTCTCCTCGTCATTGCGATAATTTTTTTGTTCTACACCATACCTGGGAACCTTCTAGTTACGGAGATATTGGGGGTCAAAGTCCCAACTTCTTGACAATTTTTTTTTTTAAATACAAGTTTTTAATGTAAGATTTTTACTCTAAACAAAAAAAAAGTTGTTTCCTAGCAATATTTTTTGCGTAAAGTTACTTAGTTTGATGTACAGAATGTTTGGTTGACGGCTTTGTGATGAGGTGGTTCACACCCTGTATACCTAGGAATGAACTGTGAAAAAAATGAGAGACGGGTTGAACAAGATGAATGGCTATAACAGAAGGCTAGTTCCATACTACGAGCGGAATATCAACAGGCGAATAGGCGACAGGGAATGAGATAAATTATCAATTTAAATGATAACTTCGAACACTGCTTATTAGGTCATAAGGTCCTAGTAATTAATACTGAACCCGAGAAAACAAAGACCGTACCTAAGTATCAGATACGTTACGCTAGTTAAAATAAAATTTATCATTCCCGATCTAACGCAGTTACTCAAACCTCAACTACAGCTGAATTCCGCTTCAATAACAATACAATACTATAGTCGGAACAGGCTCTAGATTTGTGCCCGATTGATGGCAATAGGCTCGCCTCCTATTAAAAGGGACTTAAAAATAACTGGCGAAATGTGGGTGTACTATTAGGTACACCTTTGCCTAACCCATCGGGGACTACAGGTGTGATGTTATGCAGCACCTGCTGCCTACTTTGTTTTATATTTTCGTCCGGTGTGCACACTCAACCTTCTGTGTACGTTATAAATATTGTGACAGTAGCGAAAGTAATACGTACCCGTCGGTCGGTAAAACCTGTGGATTTACCTGTATTTACTTTTTGATTCCACTGGAAATATTTCCATCGCCCAAGATCCGATACTGTGAACTTTAATCAAATGAGGGGTTCTTAGCAGTAAGAAAAAATAATTCTCGTATTGCACAGAGACGAATGGTGTGAATGAAATCAAATGTTTGAGGCACACTGGGAGAGTACCATAGTCACCCGTATCAATTTTTTTATTTGCATCAGACACAACGATCCATAACTTAGTTAATAATAATAAAAAAAAAAAAACAAATAATCAGAGACACCACTCACTACTATTACAATATTTTTTTTGTCAAATAAAATATAAAATGTCAAACATAAAATAAAATAAGTTTATTTTAATACATAATCAAACCATTACTATTAAATAAAATTTCGTTAAAATTCAATACAAAATCAATACTAATAAATTAACTAAATTAATTAAACTATAAATTATAAACTATTTTAAATATCTATACTCAAGTTAGTTCTATAATTAGAGTTTAAGTACATAATTACCTCCTTTTTTTTTTCTTTTAGGATGGGAAATCATCAAATGACTTCTCCCGCTCTGGGCGGAGCAGGAGGGAGTGTCAGACTTTTACTGACTAAAACCCATCCATGTTCCTTCCTCGCCCTTTGTGTTCCGGGGCCACGGTATCTCTTTCGAATAGTCCCGCAGCCCCGGCAGGCTTCGGTCCTTGCGGACCCCTTCCTTATTGCTGACTCTCTTTGAGGCGCGCGTGGAACACGAACGCGCCGTCGACACGGCCTGTCGTCATGAGACGTACGGACGGCGAGCTAGCCCACGTCCACAGGCCCGCGACATAATTACCTCCTGACCTGCTCTTTGTGCAACTCCACCTGCACTTCAAGGGACTTGTCTGAAGCCACCACCAACGCCGTCGACGTGGCCGAGTTCTGGTCGAAACAAATTTAAATAAATAACAATGGGAATCATCGACACGAAGAAAGACTACTTAAGCTACCATTTTTATGCTTAAGATAAGAATTTGAACAACGCTTAGAATTCTTACTTTTGGCAGTTCTAGATCATCAAGCAATTACTAAACTACAGAATAAAAATTGTATCTGCTATTACTTCTACTCAAGTAATAATTTTGAATTGTTTGTAGAAACGGGTGTAAAGTGTCCTTTACCTTTTCCATTTTAAAATTAAAAATAAAACGACTGAGGTGAAGAAGACAATTTAGGTGAATTGTAATAATTCGTAAGAATTGTTGAAAGGGAGCTAAGAAAATATAAATAAAGATTACACTGCAGAATTTTTATAGGTAAGGTTTTTGAAAAAACCTATTTTAAAATATTTATTTTTGTTTTAAAAATGATTATTTACGACGCTATGTGATTTTGATGTTACCAATGAAGAATTACTTTTGTCTGTGGAATATTGTTGTCTTCAGTTTTTAGAAGAAAAGCTGCCAAAAATTCAAAGAAGATTGGTATATCGCGTTGGAAAAACCATTGCTTAATGTCTCATTGTGTTACAGCCTTATCGTTCAGTTTCGACTTTTTCAATAAAACTGTCTCGTCGTCTTCCATTACGTTCTCAAATTACATGAAGGAGAAAATTAAAGTATTATTCTGGATGGAGAATTCTTAGGGCCTAAAATGGCCGTTTTAGCAGAATCTTATTAGGATAATAATATGAATCACGTTACAGTTCTTAGAATGACCACAGACGCAATTAATACCATGAATTTGTACTTTGTGAGCATTTTTGTCATTTATTTATTATTATCCTATATCTTGGAGGAGCTCGTGGCTAAATTATAACGGGCCTGTTGACGGGGAGCTATGGGCTAGCTCGCCGTCCTTCCGTCTCATGACGACAGGCCGTGTCAACGGCGCGTTCGTGTTCCACGCGCGCCTCAAAGAGAGTCAGCAACAATAAAGGGGTACGCAAGGGCCGTCTGGGTTATGAAGGTAAGATAGGCAGTCGCTCTATGTAAAATACTGGTATTCAGCTGTATCCGGTTTAGCTGGAAGCCGACCCCAACATAGTTGGGAAAAGGCACGGCAGATGATGTAATTATGCTGTTGAGAATCTGGTAAATCCGCCATTTTAGACCCCTTTGTAACATAATATAAGAAGTCAGTATAATTAGTCCGCGCTTTGACTTCAGCGGACAGACTTTTGGGCGTTATATCAATAAATGAAGAAGGACATTTTTATTACATTTCAGTTAAATTGTATTCAATTAAGTGGTTTTTATTTAAATAATTACACTACATACAAACTACAACTCTAAATAATAATAAAAATATGTACAAGTAACAAAACGGTTACAGGGCGTCAAAAAATTCGTCCACATCGCTGTCAACAGGAAAAGTAACCAGAAGGCTGGCAGCATTGCCATTCAGTTCATGTAATTCAAACTTTGTCCCAATAGATGTAAAGCAGATTATTGTCTGTGAGAACACGTCCTACGTGAGTCTGAATAAAATTTCTTGGATGGCTGTTATTGTAGGCAGCCACACTGATTGGTTAGAAACCAGAATATGAAAAACTGGATGGGAAGTCATTTCGCGGGCTATTTCAATGACAACAATTAAATCATTGCTATTGCAGCCAACAAATACGTTCATGCGGAGCTCATTGCTAAATTATAACAGCGGCTCGGGTCCATCTTCAGGTTAAGCCACGCTTGTCTAAGTTGTTCCGTGGATGGATGACCGCCTGATTACGTACAGAGTTTCCCCCGTGTCGGTTAATACGTTAATTCGTTGGTCCCGGCGGTCATTTGTAGACCTTTGAAAGAAAGAGAGAATGAAAAAATATTTATTTGACGTCAGTTAATAAAGCACGACACACACAATAATATAGAAAAAGATACAAAATAAGGAGGAAAACATAGATGTGCTGTGTGCCTCACGGCTGCGCCAAAAAGGTCCATTTCATCATTCATGCCAGACAGGTGATGCTGTCTGCCGCTGGTCTTCCAATGAACCTTGAGGAGGAAGTGACGGAACAACAGTTTAAAACATAATATACAAATAAATGGTTACAAATAAATGGTTACAATAAATAGATAACGTGTAAATTAATTAAATAATATAGTCTTTGATAGTCGTTACAGGTAGTCAGTGGCCCGAAAGTCTGACAACTAGTCTTACCAAGGGGTATCGTATTACCCAGTGCTGACTGGGTTGCGATAGGCAGTCGTTCCACGTGAAATACTGGTATTCAACTACATCCGACCACCACGAGACTGGAAGCCGATTTCAACATTGTTGGGAAAAGGCTAGGCACATGATGAATAATGTCCTAGCACATGCACTTTAAAACCACGACAACGATAACTTATCCTATAAAATAAAAAGATATAAAACCCAAACCTTCTAAGTTCACTTACCACAAACGACAATTTATAGCTGTCAAACGGTGTTCCGGTATTGAACAACACTGATGAAAAATACTTTGACAGGAAATTGTGAGTTATTTCTTGCAATGCAATGTAGAATAATACAATGTTCTCGATTTATCTATTCTGATACATTTTTTTTACAAATAAATTAATTTGAAGTGTCCGTTTGTAATTTCAAAATATCAGCTTCTACCTGAATGCATATGAAAGTCGATACGGTATTTATAACAAAAAAAAAAACATCCTCTACATTTTTGTCGGTCTGTCCGTCTGTCTGTCTGTTTGTTCCGGCTAATCTCCGAAACGGCTGCACTGATTTTGACGAGACTTTCACTGGCAGCCGGATCGCTGATGTTATAAGGAGTAACTTAGGCTACTTTTATTTTAGAAAAAGGATTAGGGTTCCGTGCAAAAAAAATAAAACCCTTATAAATTGTTAACAAAATCTGATTCAAATTGGGAAGTAATATTTTTATAATAACGAACCAAGGTCGCGGGCATCAGCTAGTCTTCAATAATAATAGAATAAACATAATAATAACATATAGTCGTGTGAAAATAGTTTCCAAAAATTCCGAACTCACATTTTTTAAATGCCACAATATTTTTCACTCCCAGTTTTAAAATTTACCTGCGAGTTTTAAATCCAGGAGTGAGGCAAAATACTAATCGAGTTGGGGCTTTGTGCCCAGTTGTGATTGAATTTTGCACTTCGGCCTTACACGGGTCAATAACCGCAGTATACGCGGCGTCAATTTACATTGTAGTATTTCGCTGTATTTTCATTTAATACTTTTGGAAAATAATGCTGCGTAACTAAAAATGTATAGCGTTTCAGAAATTTGTGTGTTTAGATTATAGATATATAAATAGATATAAAATAGATAGATATTTGTCTACCTATTCAAACACGAAATATTTTGAGAGAATCATCTAACGGCTATAATGAAGCCACAGCAACGAAATAAATATTTTAATATATTTATATTATAGTATTTATATATATTTATAGTATTTTATATATCCTTGTAGTTTACCTTAGTATTAATTAAATTATTTTCAGATGTACACCTACCACTGCTTGTCTCTGCATCACCCAAAGGTTGACTGGTAGAAAATGCCTACGGCATTAAGTCCGCCTCTGTACCTACTTTGTGCTTGAAGTGTTAAATAAATAAATAAAATTAAAAGTTGTTTAAGTTTTTTTTTACGAAATTACCTATTATTATTACCTAAATTTCTTGATAAATTTTGCATAAAACCTTTACTACAACTACGACGTAGTATATGACGTGTACGACGCGGCGACGTAGTAAGCTAGCGTAATTTAAAAGAGTGTCCATGGAGTATCTTGCCCGTTCTTCTCCATAGAGATCTACGCTAGGGAATGGGCAACTACAGTATTTTCACAGTTTTTATGTCTTGTGACTGGGGCTGTAGCTAAATTTAATTTTCATCTTTGTTTCGACAATTCAAAAGTGCCTGTAACTGGCCTACTTGAAACAAATGCTTTGATTTTGAATGGATGTGTGAAAAATAAAGAGCCAGTATTTATTTTGTGGGTCTAGTAATTTTTTTATTTTTTTTGTAAATATACTCAATTTTTTTTCCCTTGAAATGGCTTCGTTATAGCCGTTAGATCATTATCTAAAATATTTCGTGTATGAATAGATACACCTTATATATGAAGAACAGGGTGTAAAGCTCTTCATCCCCCATAGAAAAGGGAGGTTCCTCCGACCAGACGGGTCTTGTGTCTAGGGTGGACAACCCGACAGTTGTTGCCAGCTTTTTCTATAATAATATAGAAAAACAGCTCTGCTCTTAAGCCGTGGATAACTTTTCTCGTTTACAAGACCTTAGTTTTTAGACATTTTTTTGTACCCTATCACTATGTTTTCCTATTTAACCCAAAGGTTGACTGGTAGAGAATGCCTTGTGGCATTAAGTCCGCCTATGTACCACTATTGTACATGAAGTTTAAATAAATAGTGGTCGGACGTAATAATTATATCCTTTCCGAAAAAAATAGGCTGTGCCAGAGTCAATGGAAATAAAACTAGGCGAATGAATGAGAATATCAATCAATATGTCAAAAGACATTGACGTGAAAGCCAGGCTTTAGCTTTATATCCTACCCTTTATACAAAAAATATTGGTTTCTTTCATAAATAAATAACGGTAGAAATCCTAGACTAAGATATTGTTCAAACACTGTTTAAGCTTTCACCGTTCATAACTATACTTAAAATGTCACTTACGGGATATCTTCCGTGATTATTGTTTGTTTTTTTAAACAATAATCTAGAGAGATAGAGAAGAAGAAGAAGAAGAAGAAGATAATCTAGAGATTATAATTCTGTAACTACATACGTCTTACAGCCGCGATTCATAGTTTAATCAACATACAACCTGACACTGACCTGCAAATTGCAAAAAACGTAAGAAAATTTGAATTTCGCGGGCTACCCTGGAGCATCCACCTTAAACAAAGACTGTCGTGACGAATCGTCAGATTTTTTTGACACGTTACCCGCAGCATTGAATTTCATAGATCGTTTGGTGATTCAGGGCAGAAACGAAGCCGCTTGAAGACACGAGACCACGTGGTCGATCACCAACCCAATGGACAGACTCCAACAGATCTGTCACCAAGATCCCTGTGGCAGAATGCGCTATGCGGCCCATAGTGACGGGTGAAAAGGATTGCGAAGGCAGCGACCATAAAGAGTAAACGACTAAGAAGACAACATTCATTGGGTTATTACCGTTGTTGAGCATGTACATTTTCTAAGCCTATGGAGCAATGTATCAGACATTCGCTTTACAAATTCTTCGCATTGTGATTGAAACTGTGTTACGCAATTAGGGTGCAGGTATGTATAAATGTAAATCACACTGGGTCCAGTCACTTTGGGCCCTATCAGAATACCAGCGATGTGAGTTTTTTTTTTAATGTCACAGCACCTTGCTGAGATAGGAGCCTTTTGACCTTGCACAGGACCAATAAAATTTGATTGTTTTTTATGTTTCTCATGTTTACTTTTTTAAATAATTTTGTCATACCTAATTCTATCTTTTTGTTTCTATTATGTCCTGTGTGAGTTTTATAAATACTTTTTCTTTCTTTAAATAGACCCTTAACGAAGCCGAAAGACTCTTGTCCTCCCCGTCATTGCGATATTTTTTTGTTCTGGAACCTGAGCGGGATCAGTTGACTAAAAAGCCCTAGTTACGGAGATATTGTAGGTCAAAGTTCCAACTTCTTCGCAAGTTTTTTTCAAATACTAGTTTTTAAGGTCATAAAAAACCTCCATAACCCGTTAACTATTAAATGCGTCCGTCAATCAGCACAATATTTTGAGTGCGTTACATTGAGTGTGATCGTAAAAAGTGATTTTTCTTCCCCAAAAAAAAGTTATTTCCCAGCAATAATTTTTGCGTAGAGTTACTTATTTTGATGTACAGAATGCTTTGATTGACGGCTTCGTGTAGAGTCCGTTTATACTCTGTAGATTTACACTTTACGAACGTTAATATCAACAACAATTTGTGTGAAACCACCATGATAATTATTGGAAATTGCGTGAATTAATTTTTCATGAATATTTGGCTGTCAGTGGCGGCCAACGGTTTGTGTAATGAAACGTAAAATCAGAGTTGCATGTGTTTACGCATCAGTCCCACCGTTGGCTCCAGTTATTTCGGCGCAACTCGTAGATAATAAGATTTTAGCTATAAGTATTTTACCAGGCGTTTACTTTACTGTCCTTTCTTTCGTTTTCAATGTCATTACTTAATAAATTAAGGTTGGCTCACTGCGTGCTACATCCTGAGTTTTTAATTCCCAAAATTCCTGCGAAGTTCCTTCAGTTTTTATACATGGTACTTTACTGTCCTTTCTTTCGTTTTCAATGTCATTACTTAATAAATCAAAGTTGGCTCACTGTGTGCTACATCCTGAGTTTTTAATTCCCAAAATTCCTGCGAAGTTCCTTCAGTTTTTATACAGCATGTTAAGGTTGTTCAAAATGATGAATGAAGGTAATTTGAACGATGGTGATGATGCCATCTTGATGATTTCGCCCACAGTGACTGCAATCGATGGCTTTATAGTGGTTGTTGATTGAGAGTTTTAGTGTGCTGATGTTCCATGTGCTCTACAGTGACTAATATGTCCAACTTTTGCCGAAAAACTCCGAGCACTAATTGGACATATGTAAGAAAACCACTGATGACATTATAGTTTACAACATAACATTACGCCTGTAACCCCAGAAGAGTTAGGCAGAGGTGTATTTAATGTACACCCACACTCCGCCAGTTATGTTTAGGTCCCATGTAATAGGGGGAGGCGAGCCTATTGCCATCAACAGGGCACAAATCTAGACTCCGTGGCTGCTATTGAGAATTTTCTGATGGATATACCCAATAATACTTTGCCCAACCTGGGAATCGAACCCAGGACTTCATGCTCGGCAGTTGTTATTGCGACCACTAGATCTTAAGGTCTCTAGGTTTTAACTGTCGCCATTATATTATTGACTGTTGACCAGCTGATGTGTCATTTGTTTAAATTCAAACAGATTTTTCTTTGTGGTATTTATTCCATCACCACTACTCTTAAACCGATGAAGGGAAACATCGTGTGAAATCCAGCATATCCTGGAACTAAAACTTCGAAGTTTTTTTTTTTTTTACGCTCTTTGGGTCCCGGTTTCGAATCCCGGTAGGAGCAAATGTTTGTGTGATGAGCATGGACATTTGTTTTCAAGTCATGGATGTTTATATGTATAATAAGTATGTATTTACAAACAAAAAAGTATCTATGTAGTATATCAACTCTCTGGTGTTCACGACACAAGCCTCGTTGCTTAGTGTGGCACTAGATGGCGCTGTGTGTCCTGTCCAGCGATATTTATATTTATATTTTATTTTTATTTTTGGCACCAACCAACGCCTGGGCCCACATTAAAGTCCATTCTGTTTTACAGAGAGGTAGCCTGTATCCTAGCAGTGGACCCGTTGACGAATTTTGCATTACTATACTGCAACGTACTAATGATCTGGCAACCTAACCTAAGTGTAGGTACTGATATAATGTCGCGATACTGTCAATGTAGTCCTTAACAAAGTTTAGACTTGAAGTATGTTCACGATAAAGTAATGGGTGATTTTTTTGAAGGCCAGTAATCATATTCAAAGAGTAGTGGCAAAAAAGAAATATCAGTCAAGGAAAGCCGATTTAGGAAGAGGTTCGCTAGGGCAGATGTCTACCGAGGCTGCGGGACTTTTCGAAATAGATACCGTGGCCCCGGAACACAAAGGGCGAAGAAGGAACATGGATGGGTTTTAGTCAGTAAAAGTCTGACACACTCCCTCCCGCTCCGCCCAGAGCGGGATGAGTCATTTGATGATTTCTCATCCGAAAAAAAAGGAAACCGATTTCATGGATATTAAAAAAAACTGTGTTTTATTTTAATTTAAAGTTCTCCGTCTCAAAAAAACACTATTTACAAGCAAATACAATAAAACGGTGCGAAGTCGCGGGCTGAAAGAGGCCACGTGACCGAAATCATATTCAAGTATTGTGGCATAAAATATCAGTCAACTACGTATACAGCCAATTTCACTGATATTAAAATCAATTTCTGGTTTTATTATTTTGAAAGTTAGCCTCTAGAACACAGCATTTACAAAAAAATGCAAAATCGCGAGCTGAAGCTGTTTGATAAAAATCCGATATTTTCCTCCGATATTAGTTCGGTGCAGCGCTGAACAATCCGGTAATTTGTTTACTGTTGATGCGGCCCGTCAGCCGGAACATTGGACGACCTGGTTTCAGCCCTTTAACCTTTCGGCCTAAACTGGCCGATATTAAGCTTGTTAGATACATACCTACATACAGCTACAGTTGTGATCCGTTAGAGACTATTTTGATAGTTTATTTTTGTTACAATTCATCTGTGTTATACCTACAGCGAGGAATCCCTTCCTCGCTGTAGGTATGACACAGATGAATCATCAACGTCAAATATCAGCCGTTCCATAGATTATGACCGTGTAGGTATTGCTTTTTTGTGTTTTTTAGGGTTTCGTACCTCAAAACGAAAAAACGGAACCCCTATAGGATCACATTGTTGTCCGTCTGTCCGTCCATCTGTCTGTCAAGACCCTTTATCTCGGGAACGTGTGGAGGTATCGAATTGAAATTAAAACCATATACTCAAGTCCACAGTTCCTTGAAGCTGTTAAAAAATCAAACTTCTAAGTTAATGCAAAAAAAAGATACGGCCGTTTATTCCGCACAAAACATATATTTCGACACTCTCAAGGGAATTAAAATGTATAGGGTACTTCCCGTTGACCTAGAATCATGAAATTTGGCGAGAAGCAATGTCTTACAGCACATGTAAAGGAAAAAATCGGAAAACCCTAAATATGTAGTTTAATAACCAAATACCTACAAGATTATACGGAACCCTCGGTGCGCGAGCCCAACTCGCACTTGGTCGGTTTTTTAATAACCAATGAAAACTTTGTAAGAGCTACCCGCTCAGAATATACTAAATACGTGGTAACCGTTTTCCGGTGTCCCTTCGACCCCGTATTTTGAATATAAGTATTATATCTTTGTTTCTGCCAGGTTGCTGGTAATAGGGTCACCCCCTATTACATGGGACTTAAACATGACTGGTGAAATGATGTGATGAAGAAGACATGCTGCGCCGACCCTTAATAAATTGGCATAAAGACAGGAGAATGATGATGATGACGAACAAATTTTTTTACAAAGGACACCATTAGGACCCACCCTTATTAGACAGTAGTTGGGGTTTCTTTTTTATTTGGGACAAGCCCACACTATTCCCAAACCACTGTAACTCCTGAAAGCCAGTATCAACAGTGGCAACCACCAGAATAGCGCCGAGACAATGAAGCTCGGCGATGTCCCAAAGAATGAATTTAACTGTCTTGGATCCTGCAACGAAATTAATCAGAAAAGTATAGCGGAGGAGTAGGAATAAAACCGTAATTTCCACTTCCCTCCTTATTAGCAGGAGACAGAACGAAACAAGGCCAATAGGCACAAAGGGACGTTTACAACTGGGATAGGCCCAGTTGTCTAGCACCACCGATAAAATATTAACATTAATGGGTTCTAAGTTGTGAGCTGTTATATTTGATTCCAATACCATACCTATGGTAATAACACCGAATTAAATAAGAACACAAAAAATTGAAAAATAACTTTAGCTTCAGAAGTCGGTGACGAAGACACAACATCAATCAAACAAAGGTCACCGACTTCTGAAGCTTAAGTTATTTTTCAATTTTTTTATTTTTTGCAAAAAAGTTTTTTATTTTTCCATTTTTAGTTGATCACATGTGCTTACCCCTTCACAGCGTACCGGCGTGTTGTTATGGTATGATCTGGTGTAAACAATAGACAGACATGAGATTTCAGCAATCCCAGTCCATTTGCTATCATTTATTGAGGAGTTTCGTTGCCTATCTCCGAAGTTCTTTATCAGATCTTCAACAAACTGAAATGGGATCACTCCGAGAAAGTACTCTTTCAAAAACTACCCAAATCGCTTCAAGTGTGCCTATAATATTTGTAGAGTTCTCTCTATTACTCCAGGATCCCATTATCAGATCCTGACTTGATGATCATGGGACCACCTGGAAAGTATACCCTTTCAAACAAAAATAAAATAATCCAAATCGGTCCAGCCATCTTAGAGTAATCGGGGAACATACATAAAAAAAATAAAGGTTCCGACGAATTGAAAACCTCCTCCTTTTTGAAGTCGGTTAAAAACGCTTGAACGCACGGAATTTGTTCTAGTTTCTACAAGGTCCGTATAGTAAATAACTCCGGATGTGACCTGTACACTATCCAACATAATATTGCGTTCATTCTGCCAAAGACTGCACTCCCATAAAATGTGACGTGCAGTAGTTAGGGTTACCTCTATTCGTTTCCTCGATTTGTATACAAGACAGCCACAAACCGCTGAGATGAGAATAATCTTCAGTGATCACTTCATACCAACCTTGAAGGCCGCTTAAGAAAACAACCCTAGCACTCTACTATGAAACCTCTGCTTGTAATAATAAAGCCCCATTTCCCTCGTATTCCATCATCTTAATTAAAAGTCAACATTTTCGGGACAAGAGAAATTTCTAAGTTAGTGGTCTCTTTTTACGTAAAACGACGCTTGTTTTCGCTTTAAGCGAGTTTAAGATATTTTTAGCAGGTTGGTAAAGGAAGGTCGAATATGTAATTTGGATAAGTATTACGATTTAAGTGGAGGTATTATCCAAATACAAGAGGTAGGTAGATATCTAAATACTTTTGTGAAAATAATTATTTCAGTTATTTTTTCCTTTCAATAATTTTGTGTCTAAGAAGAGGAATACGTGGCTAAATAATTATAACCGCATGGATCGATCATCAAGGTTAAGCAGCACTTGCAAAGGCCGGAGATGGGTGACCATTCATCACATACCGAGTTTCCTCCGTGACTCGGAAAACCCAGCTGTCATTTGTAGATCTTTGGCAGTCGATACAAGTAGTCAGTGGCCCGAAAGTCTGACTAACAGGCTTATCCCATCTACCTATCGAATCGTATTATTATCCGGTAATTAAGTTATTGAAGTCAGATAGGCAGTCGCTACATGTAAAATATATTATTATATTAAGCTGCATATATCCGGTTAGACTACTCCCCCCGCAGACGCGGGCCGGGGATCGTGGAAAGCGCACTAGTTCCCATGATCCCCAGTGCAAGTGTGGGAAGGGAACACCGGGGTGGTTTTTAGTCGGTTGGAGTCCGACAGACCCCTAAAATCCACACGGATGACATCCACCCCGCGAACAAAAATAAAATAAAAAAAGAGCCCGATACTTGGACAAGGCTAGGCAGATGATACTGATGTTAAATTAAAATTCGACGTTCTATTTTAAGTAATGTACAGGTGTGTGTATTAATGTACTACTACGCTCAGTAACTAGTAACCAATTTTCACCCTTATGGCCTGAGTTATAAGGTTAAAAAGTGCTCGAGGGTATGAAATGAAAATTTAGGTTGAACTAGTGCACCCAAAAATAGTAGTTTAGTTAAACGCAGGTTTAATAGATTAAGCACCCACAATTGCTATTCATTTTTTCAATTTAATAAGTTGTCGAGTAACATACAATTAAAAAATCCATTGCTTTGTGATACAAAAGTGCGTACCATTTCAACTGCACCCCGGAATGTAAAACTAAGATTATTTCCGTAACCAACATGTACACATAGTCTTTATTTAATCTCCTAATCATACTCTGTACTAAACCCATAGTCATGATATGCCTTAGTAAACAGATAACCCAATTTTGGTAAAGAGGCTTAACTCGCGGTTAACTTACGGTTACGGGCGTCCTATACGCGTACAAATGCGAACATTTAAATGCATTGCATTGGTGTTGACACGTTAATCTACGGTTTAATGTAGGGAAATGTTAACGGAGGATTCCTATTGATGGCATCGGCCTTAATGAAATTGGAGTTTGAAATGAAGTGGTGCCTTAAAATTACATTGTTTTTGCATCACTAAATATAAAAAAAGCTGATGTCAAGCGCTTCACTTTTTGTTCATGTTTGTCTTTCATTTAGTTTCGAAATTTAATCTAAAATAGATTTTATCTGAAATTGTATGTTAATCCAGATTATAAACTATCTGGGTTCCAAATTACTTCAAAATCTGCTCAGCGGCTTCTGCGTAACAGAGTAACACACATGGATGTGTTACTCTACCATCTTTACCATCCATACATACTCACTGAACTTTCGCATTTTTATTTTCAGATCTTGTCAATATTTATTTTACAAAATAAATTAATTAATTCCACCATCAATTCTGGACTAGTTATGTTAAAAAATAACTTCTGTTCATAGCCCTTGAAATAGATAACGACTTTTAAAAAAAAAACCTTTGCAAAATCGCACCTTAACACGTGAGCATAAGTCGGTCTTGTAGAAATACACTCAGTATACAACTTCTCTATCCTAGACATATAAATTCCATTTCGAACATACTCAACGTTTATAAATGGCCTGGATATCTGCCAATGGCGAACAATAATTGTCGACAGGGGCAGTGTAGTAGGCTATATCGGCTATCTATATTAGGTAGATGGATAGAATAGTCTTGATTACTTCTATACAAATAAATAAAATTGGAGTGTGTCTGTAATGTCAAAATAACAGGTTTTTACTACATATATAAATAAAAGTTTATAACAAAAAAACAATATTTTTAATTTTTGTCTGTCTGTCTATTTCTGATCTCCGAAACGGCTAGGCCGATTGTTAAGAAAATCCGATTTAATTAGTGAAATATTTAAGCTCGCGGCCGGTATGCTTTGTGCTACGTGCGGTGAGCGGTGTGCTATGAGCGACGTGCAGTGTCCGGCGCGCTGTGAGCGTCGTGCGCGGTGTGCTATGAGCGGCGTGCGGTGTCCGGCGTGCTGTGAGCGTCGTGCGCGGTGTGCTATGAGCGGCGTGCGGTGTCCGGCGCGATGTGAGCGTCGTGCGCAGTGTGCAGTGTGCTGTGTGCGGCTTGCGTTGAGTGGTGTGCCGTGTGCGTCGTGCTGTAAGCGAGGTGCTGTGGGCGGCATTCGGTGAACGGTCCTATTTGCTGGGTGCGGTAAGCGGTATGCTGTGAGTGGCGTGCCGTGAGCGGTGTGCTGTATGCTGCGGCGTGTGGTGAACGGTGTGTTGTGTGCGGTGAGCGCTTCGCACATCTCCGCTCGTCTCCGGTTTGGTGGAGTCCGGGTCTTAGACAATACTATAGCCAGACTTGGGTATCAGTGCAATAACCATAATATAATATCTAGACAAGATTCTGAAATGGACGTCTTTATGACCTGATTATGACAGTGATTTCCGCTACTCGCTTCAAATCGCAGACATAAATGCTTTTAACTAGTAACTTTGAATTGTCTTTTTAATATTTGACTGGGGAAAGTTTGCCGGCAGTGTAATTGGGAGTTGGCGCAGTTCCCTCATAATTCATTCAAAGGTTCTGCAGATAGGCTGTTAGTAGCCAGATATTAAATCGTGGAATCAAGATTATATTCTAATGTTTGCCATATATGAGTCTTTTTTCAACTATGATGGGATTGGCTATTGGTATTTTACATGGACTGCCCAGCAAGAGAGTTTTTTTTTTTTTGGATGGGAAATCATCAAATGACTCCTCCCGCTCTGGGCGGAGCAGGAGGGAGTGTCAGACTTTTACTGACTAAAACGCATCCATGTTCCTTCATCGCCCTTTGTGTTCCGGGGCCACGGTATCTCTTTCGAATAGTCCCGCAGCCCCGGCAGGCTTCGGCCCTTGCGGACCTCTTCTCTATTGCTGACTGTCTTTGAGGCGCGCGTGGAACACGAACGCGCCGTCGACACGGCCTGTCGTCATGAGACGGATGGACGGCGAGCTAGCCCATAGCTCCCCGTCCACAGGCCCGCGCCTACGGTGGCCGGAAGCCACGTGCCACGTACGAACCACGTGGCCCCCGACGCCTGGGGGTCTCCCGTGGCGGCCGGGACGTGTGGATCTCTCCCTGTCCCATTCCGCCACCTCCTTCGCTAGCATGACTGCTTCGCAGAAGGAGGTGACGGCGTCCCATTCCGTCTCGCTCCGGACCATGGATTGAACCAGGGCCGGGAGCGAGAGGTTGCCGCCGCCGATCGCCGCTTCGAGGACACTAGGTTACCATTGACGTGTTAAAGCAGTATTGTTTTAACGTCACTTCAGTATAGGAAAGAGACGGAGCTATAGAGGACGTCTAGCGCCATCTTTTTCCCACTCTGGAATTAGATTAAAACAATACTGCTTCAAGACATGTCTACGGTCCATGATGTCTGACGGGTATCCTGGTACCCAATATCTGGGTGGACCCAGATATTGGGTACCAGGATACCCGTTCGAATTATCGTAAAAATTGAAATTACTTGTGTCGCATTTAATAATTATTTACTTAATTTGAAGACTGCGTTCATTTCTGGAATCGCTAATCGGGTTAGAGTATGATAATTTGATCAAGTGTGGTGATTAATGATCATGCCTTCTATGATCTATGTGAAGAAGCCTTTGCGCAAGTTGTGTTTTGGAGAGGAACATCAAAGTAATAATGGATGGATTGTGTGAGGAATGGTATGAAGGAAAAAGGAGTAAATGATAGCGTGACGAATGACGGGGGAGAATGGAAGGAAAAAACGTGTTGCGCCGACTCCAAATAACATGAGACACGGCCAGGAAGATGGATTGAAAAATTGTTATTTTTACCAGGGTGTTGAAATGTTTATTTTGCAAGTTAGTATGTACATTATTTACAATTTACCCTATAGGGCTGGCTTTTACCTTGGCCAAAGGCTTAGCGTTGCCATACAGCGTGGTAACGCCGCCAGTCAGTTAACAGCGTTGAGGAGGAGTTTTTTGACGCCACTTTTTAAGTTTTTAGTTTAAGTTAGTTAGCTTAGTTTATTATAATAGATTTGAAAATTGATTGAATTTAAATGAGGTGTACGTTGCTAGGCACTCTGAATATTTTAAGACAAATCTTATATTGTCACTTACGGGATATCTTCCGTGATTATTATTTGTTTTGATCTCCCGACGATATCCGACATTTTATTTTATTTTTCTTTTTTTTCCGGATTTTTTTTTTCCGATATTTTAAGACAATTACATTGCAACCTTAGAGAAAAATGATACCGATATCATAAGTATCCTTGTCTTTCCCCTAGATATCAAAGCGTATCACAGAATGCGTTGCCTAGTACAAATCGGCGGAGCGATAAACTGTCGTGTTTACGTACGGTTAGTGCCACAGTTACCTCAAGTTGGAAGTGAGGGTAGTCACGCGATCGTAACGATATCGACAGTTGATATGTTTCGTGATTTTATTTAGGGTAGCTCTTTTATCTGTGGGCCGAGCACGAGTAAACGTAACGTACAGTCGCCAGCGCTTCAATTTACCACAAACTGTCAAGTTTTCTCATTCGATTTTGAACTTAATCGTCAACGTTTTATGGTTAATACTCATTTGGAGAACTTCGGCAGTTTTTGGTAAATTGATGTGCTGGCGACTGTATACAGGGTGTAAACAGACCCTTCACGAAGCCGTCAACCAAGCATTCTGTACATCAAACTAAGTAACTTGCAAAAATTATTGCTGGGAAACAACTTTTTTTTTGGGTGAATTACACGGTTTACGGTAAGACTCAACGAAACGCGCTCAAAACATTGTGCTGATGGATGGATTGGATAGTTCGGAGGCTATGGAGGTATTTAAAGTAAAAAAATACATTAAAAGAAAATATTTGAAAAAAACATTGTACTTTGATCCCCAATATCTCCGTAACTAGAAGGTTCCCAGGTAGGGTCTAGAACAAAAAAAAAAATTGCCATGTCGGGCAAAACCAGTGCCTTTCTGCTTCGTTAAGGGTCTATTTACACCGCTATTTTCGCTTTGCGCTATTTTCGAATTCTAATTACTAGTTTGGCACAATATGATATGTACTGGTTTCGAGACTATGGATGATGCAAATACAATTTTACTTGTCACAATAATTTAAACCAAAATACCGTTGTATTATCGATTGAAAAATCGTTTAAATGCAAGTTACGTTAACGTCGCGTGTTTGTAGGACCTCAAGATAAAGGAAGTTCTTCGAAAATAAGTTTTGAAATCGTTGTTGTTTTTTATGACGTAAGTTTCTAGCGTGTTGCGCTTGAATTCTGACGTTAACTTATGGCAATCATTGAATGTCCCACTCACCAGTTACATTTGACTTCGATTTACCAAATGTGCAGTTTGTCTGGCGTATCTTTAAAATGGTTTATTAGCTAGAATGCTATTCGATATGCAAATATGAAGTTGGCCACTTTGATTTCACATATCTATAATTCATGGTTTGAAATTCCAAATTCAAATTTATTTCCAATTTAGGCTTGTGTCTTGGTGATTCATTTGTTTCCTCACCATTTGATTTTTCTTTGACATCGCGCTGTTCACAAAACGGATAACTTAAAATATCATGTTATTATCGAATATGAGTTCCACCGTGTGGCACCATCGCTGCATAATTGCTCTAGCAAACTGCTGCTTCAGCGAAAGAGATACCGTGGCCCCGGAACACAAAGGGCGACGAAGGAACATGGATGGGTTTTAGTCAGTAAAAGTCTGACACTCCCTCCTGCTCCGCCCAGAGCGGGAAGAGTCATTGGATGATTTCCCATCCCAAAAAAAAAAACAACGCTAGACCACACACTGCACAACAGACGCTCGTTAAATTAGAGGAGCTTCGATTACCTTTGTCTCCGATACCCACCATACTCCTCGGATCTTGCTCCAACAGATTACCATTTTTTCCGGAATTTGGACACTGGACTTGCAAGAAATAAAATCAATTCCGATGAGATGATTTTATTGATCCTCGCTCCGACATTTTTTTTATCTAACGAGTTAATGTACTTAGCTAAAAAAAAAGGAGTCAATGTACTAAATAGGTAGGTACCTATTAAATGACGAAAACATAGATAACAATGGTACATACTTTGATTGCTTAAATATAGAATTTCCCTATTTCTTCGTTTTGTATTTTCGATGTATAACGCCAATTCCTTAGGAACCTAATACCTTATTCTATAATAATCTAAGATCTTTAAGCAAAAATAGCTCAATGTAATAATAGCAAGATCTGTACAAACGATATGATAAACCTACCTTCTGTCAATTTGTGTCCCATTGTGTGAGAGGGTAGGTAATTTCCGGTCAAGTAGGCAAGTATTCCAAGCAATACTGTCCTCGTAAGTCAAAAAGCCGTAACTCAGAAAATCGAAAAAGGGAGTTATTTTTAGTCTCAACTTGAAAGATGTTACGTCAGGTGGACTAATCATGATCTGAATAATAGCTCCTTGTCCGTCCGTCTCATGACGACAGGCCGTGTCGACGGCGCGTTCGTGTTCCACGCGCGCCTCAAAGAGAGTCAGCAAAAGGGAAGGGTCCGCAAGGGCCGATGCCTGCCGGGGCTGCGGGACTGTTCGAAAGAGATACCGTGGCCCCGGAACACAAAGGGCGATGAAGGAATATGGATGGGTTTTAGTCAGTAAAAGTCTGACACTCCCTCCTGCTCCGCCCAGAGCGGCAGGAGTCATTTGATGATTTCCAATCCGAAAAAAAATAGGTGGACTAATCAAGGTCATGAACGTCATGCGTAGCAGTTCTCGCGGCCCATCCGCCAAAGTGACAGTAGGCTCAAGGTGGTGTTTTTTAGTGGGTGTAAGCCCCACATAACGAAACCATCTCCCCGGACGGCGCGGTATGCATTAGGCATTTTTCACCGCTTAATAAAAAAGATGGAATAATCAAAATTATAAATAACCGTGATTTAATTGAATTTAAAAACCAATCAGAAAAACAACCGTATCTAAATATTGTAGGTGTTGAATACGAGAAATACACGTCCTCATATTCTTTTTTATAAAGGAAAGAGTGATAAAGAGAGAGTACGTAGAGGCTTAAGGAGTACGTGATCTTAACTACAAAATTAGGGAAATAAAAAAAATCTGTATTTTGATTGGACTTACAGGGGGGTGCCCAATTGCCCAACACAACCAGCCTCCAGTGTGGGAATAAGTTGTGAGTTTATGTATGTGTATGTGCTCGTATCTATATTCCCTGTTTTCTCGAAACATGAAATTGTTGAGTTACCGCTGTTTGGCTTACAGGTGCAGAATAATATCCGACCGTTTCTGTACCAGATATAATCTGTTCGCTCCTTTACAATTCAGTGGAATGTATTGTGTAAGTACCCGTTATGGTATACACATTTTTATGTACGTTCGGTGTTTAGGACCCTTTATTTTTGGAGCATGTACAGTCGAGGAATTAAAAAGTTAAGTAGCATACCTCATTAATTATATTTTTTGAGGAAACATAATGCTAAGTAAATTAATTATGCTTTTTGTTTCACGACATGTGGATCTAACGTCGCGTCATCTGGGCACTATGTTTTTTTTTGCATGTTGGTACAAAGGCACAAGTTTCGTCAGGATATTTTTTAAAATATTTATACCAGTACCTACAAACCTGTTGTTTACGTAAGCTCCAGGCTACTACAATACTCACAGAAAAAAAATGAATCTTTTATTCTGATCGGAAAAATAACATTCGCTTGGAAAAATAACTAGGTATTTTGTTCCGGAAAATTACAAATAAATAACATATTCTCATCGGTACGAAATCAAGCGAGCCGATCGTTCGTGAAACTGAAGTCCCCAAGGTATATTATTAACACAAGGCAGAAATAATATTTATGTGCGTATAGGTTGTTACAATTAATGTGTTTTGATTGTATTGTATATTGTATTTACCTTTTTCTATATTGTTTATTAATTGAAATCGAGGAGCTAGAAATCTAGCTCGTTCACTATCCGCTTTGGCTTTGTGAAAATCGTCAAAAATTATCATCTGCCTAGCTTTCTAGTCAAGTACGTTGGAGTCGGTTTCCAGTCTAATCAGATGTAGCTAAATACCAATATTTTACATGGAGCTGCTGCCTATTTGACCTCCACAACCTAGTCAGTACTGGGTAATACGATATCCCTTCGTAAGAGTGGTTGTTTGATTTTCGGGTCAAAGATCTACAAATGACAGCCGCTGCTTCAGCCGCTGCCGAGGACCAACCGGGGCTTAACGTAAAAAATAGGTTGAAAATTTCATCACCAATGCTCTCAAATCAGTGGAGGAAAAGGAGACAGACCTATTAGAGGACCACCAACCTGCACCAGGCCCGCGTAATTACAACCCACCCCCTCTCACAAAGAGCTAGATTCTTGATTCTAGGTATGAAAGCAAAGCCATTGATAAAACCTAGTTCACTCGGCAACACATTTCCAGTATAACATGGCCTAGTTTTCGACATCCGCAGGAGAACCAAGGTTACTGACGTAGCTCGAAGAATTGCTAAAGTTAAGTGGCAGTGGGCAGGGCACATTGCTCACAGAATGGATGGCCGATGGGGCCGAAAAAATCTGGAGTGGCGACCGCGAACCGGAAGATGTTACGTTGGAAGGCCTCCCACTAGGGTGACCGATGACCTGGTGAAGGTTGCGGGAATCCGCTGTATGCGAGTCGCATGGGACTGGTCAATGTGGCGACACTTGGGGGAGACCTATGTCCAGGAGTGGACGTCTTTCGCCTGGAATAATGATGATGTTGGTGATGGCCCGGTTTCCTATAGATTTCCAATACAATCAAAGATTCGCAGAAACTGGTTTTGTTTAGCTTGATTGGTACGTGAATGCTGGATAAGCTGCATTTGAAACAAAAAAATGTATCGCGTTCCGGTAAAAGTCGCGTCAACAACGGGATGAAAAATATTTACTTTTATTTGTTATTTCGAATAAAAGGATCCTTCACGGTACAACGATTTTGATTAATAGGCAGTACAGCACAGTTTTTTGTTCTGTGTTGATTTTTAATAAATGTGAATTTACTCGTGTACGAATCTGAAACCATTTTTTGTAGGAAATCTCCTAGTAACTGATTTGAGTTTTTGAATTCATTTTGCTTATTAGTTTACGACTAATGGCATAACCTTTTGAACGCCAGAGCATAAACGAACCCGCGTGCCCTCCACACCAAGCCACAATTTCACCTACAATTTTGTCAACGTTTGTGTCATTTGGCGGACAGGGTACGCACTTACTTGTGACGTTTATGTGACACTACCGTTCAAAAGGTTAAACGTCGAAAAAAAAACACACACACACACTTAGATGAAAAAGATAAGACAGTTGGCAAATCTGTCTTTGGCTTGTGTCAAAACGAAAAAGAAGATCAAACCCAAGAACCAATGTCAAACAAGCATATTACATTAAAAACAAAATGCAAAAGGGGCCTGCTCTTGACCTCGATCACGCCTGATAGAAAGCGTTGGATGAGGTCTATGATGGAACGAGCATGCCCAGTAGATGCCTGTTCACTCTTGCTGCATACATAAACTTACGCCTTTTTCCATGGGCAGAAACCTCAGAACGCCATCTGTACGATCCTTACATACTCCTTTTGCCTCGTCCATGTTCATACATCTCATAAAGCACGCCGGTTGCGAGTACTGCGCAACTGACCTAAGAACCTCACCAATAAGGTCAGTGTATGTCCTTCTAGGGCGTCCTCTTCCGGCGTTGCCATCATCACATCTGTCTTGTGGTCGTCTTTCACTCACATGACCAAACCATCTAGGCATACTCTTTTAAATTTTTGTCACTACCTCTTCTTTTAAACAAGCATATTTTATTATAAGCTATAATATTAAATGAAAGAATATAATCACTACACACTTTACTCGCTTTTTGGAACATAAAAGGAATCGTATGCAAACTATCAGTTTTAACACAAACCGCATAATGCGAAATTGATTCTTAACCGGAACAGCATGAGCAGCACAATTTAAATACTGAATGTATGATTAGTTATCCCTTACTGTATGCCCATACAGTTACAAATCGTAAATAGATGCCAAAGCAAAATTGTTTCAACGGAAATATGCGGAAGTGACGCGGAATGCATTCGACACTGCTAGATTATTTGAAATTGGAATGGAATGGAACTGGTGTGAATTTAAATATTTCAATGGCTTTCAGTTTTATTGGAATTTCAAACGAACGTGTTGGACAAATCGGTTTTGTTACGGTTGAATTGTCAGTTCATTAAAGCTTTGTTTAAAAAAAATTGAAAGGAGAAGGAAATAGTTATTTTCAACCGACTTCCAAAAAGAGGAGGCTCTCAATTCGACAGTTTTTTTTTTGTATTTGATACCTCAGAACTTTCGACTGTGTGAACCGATTTTGATGATTCTTTTTTATTTGAAAACTGGTGCTTCCCGTGTGGTCCCATTTAAATTTTGAACATCTGATGCTGATCTTCGGAGATATACAATGGAACTCTTCAAAAATAGTTATTGCTGCAATCGCTTGGATGTTTATTGTTTATGCAACATCATGACGTAACATCACGTCACGCCTGTATGCTCTGAGGGGGTACGCAGATACACCCAGATTTCGACAGATAGGTATGTAAATTGGCGCGTTCTTGTTCCGCGCGCGCTTCAAAGAGATGTCAGCAAAAGGAAGGGGTCCGCATGGTCCGATGCCTGCCGGGGCTGCGGGACAGTTCGAAAGAGATACCGTGGCCCCGGAACACAAAGGGCTAAGAAGGAACATGGATGGGTTTTATTTAGTCAGTAAAAGTCTGACACTCCCTTCCGCTCCGCCCAGAGCGGGAGGGGTAATTTGACGATTTCCCATCCGAAAAAAAAAGGGATGTTAAGTTCCATATATTGGGGATACGCCTATTACCATGACATGTATTTTTAACAATGTCAAATAAATTCATGGCAAATATTTGTTAGAAATTTTTGGAACAACTAAAAATGGAAAAATAAAAAACTTTTTTGCAAAAAATAAAACAGACTTCAAACAAAAAGTGAAAAATAACTTTAGCTTCAGAAGTCGACAAAAAAAACTAAATCAATCAAACAAAGGTCACCGACTTCGTTATTTTTCACTTTTTTGTATGAAGTCGGTTTTATTTTATAAGTTCAGTTTATTGATTTATTCATAATAGTAGCCACACCATAAATCATTGCTTAAGGTGGAAGCACCATCCCCTCTTTGAGGAGTGGCTTGAGAGACGCCACGGTGGCCTCACCTTCCGCCTGACGTAGGTCCTCACCGAATCGGGCGGAAGGAAACGCCCGGGTGCTCCCATTGTGAGGATCGACTGGAGGACACTGTGGAGGTGTGCCCCGCTTGGGCGGACCATAACAAGTATGTAGTTACAGAATAGAAGAGAATTTGAATTTTGCAGGCTACCCTGGCGCTTTCACATTAACGTTATACACAATTAAAACCTTCCGTTTCCGTCAATCATTTGAAGATGACAGGGACAGAATGATATTCAAGTAGATTTGATAACAAATAAGAATGCATATGCAATTGGTGATTATTTTGTAGTACAAGTCACTGGTTTTGTAGTTAACAATGTCCAGTACAGTTTTACAATCTCGTTTTCAAAACTCAGGTTCGGTCCAGCAAAGTCTTATTGGGTTTAGTCATCAGGAATTTATAAAAAGCAGCCATGGAATCTGGATTCAGACCCGGATGATGGCAATCTCTTCCATATTACATGGGACTTTAACATCAATAGCGAAAATGTGGGTGCGGGTGTAAAATGTAACTGTAGTTACGTACTATGGTGGACACTCCCGCCTAATCACCACTAAGCAAATTTTTGCTTGCACTCGCAACACAGAAACGCTCTCTAGCACCGCCCCGATGACTTTGTATAGAAATAATGAATGAAACACAATACCGATCGGCCGAGCGCACTGACGACGCACGCCAAACGAGAGTTATTGTTATTTTGCTCGCCAAATTGACACTTTCTTAGTAGGCCTAAACTTTAAGGGGGCGTGGCTCGGCGCCTTCGCATGATTTAAGAAAAAAAAATCAGGCGGAAAAGACCACGACTGTACATCTATGCCTGACCTACTGGTTACAAATAATTTCCAAATAATTTCCAAATATTTCGTTATTTATTTGTAAGACAATATATCAGGCGGAAACAATCTGATTTCCAGCCACGGGTGCGTTTCTCATCAATGTTATAAGGCGAAAAGGGGATTACACAAGATTATGGGTTAAACCTCCCTGTCAACTAACAACATTATGTGTTGAGGTCTATATTGTGTTTAGATTGGAAGATTCTGGCAAGGTTGTAAAGGGCGACCTTATCCATTTCGTAAACGATTGTATGACTATTGTAATCAACACAAGAATTGAGTGATGTTTTCCTCAAACACTACTCACTCTTTCAATCACTATTAGACACACTTCATTGTCTTCTACTTTCCCTCTTCTTCCAGCTCTTCTTTTGTCTCTCTCTTTATTTTATTTTAGTCCTCTGATCCCCACACGTTATTTTCCCGTGGAAATCTACGGTCATCAGTATTATGACTGCAGTACAGTGCATCTGTGGAAGCTTCGGCACAAACATGCCGCCGACACTCTGTTCCGACGCCGAGTCCTAACCCTGCAAAGGCCGCCGTGATGCATACAACACTAACGACCATACCTCCATGACTCAACCGTAGATTTTCACGGTAAAAAAACAAGTGTGGACAAAGAAGCTTCACTCTTTTGAACTGTGATCACTTTGAAATTCGAATGGTGTGGAAGTGCAAATCCACGGGATTTACTATAAAAACAAATGAGTGCGCTATCGAATACTGTGCGATTATTTGAATGAGGTTCGAAATTAACTTTATAGAATAAAGCCAAGCGAATATGAAAAGCACAGCGTATCTTGTTACTATAAGTGTGGTGTATAGTGTAAAATTAAAGTCATACGAACTCTATGCGTTTGAGATAAAGTCGATTTTTGATATCAACATTTTGTTTGTAATCATTCCAGTTAGTATACCAGTTCGTTGGTTTCAACAAACTATAATACGAAATTATTCCTAAACCGGAATAGCATGAGCTATGCAATTTAAATACGGAATCGACAGTTGAGTTTATTAGTTAGCCCTTGCTGTATGCCCATACCAAAGAGATTTAAAAGAATTAGGTATAAAGCGGAGATTGGGAATAATCTCGCACTAAATTTTTGATCTCGAACATTTTCGATTTTGACATACGATTGATACTACTTGACAAGCGCGCGTATGACACTAGACAAAACGATTTGTTACTAAGTAGTAACAAGTATTTGGATTAGGTACGAATTTCTTCGTCTTGTCCCGTCTATCGCTCGTAAATATTTGAATGTCTTTGGCCCATACAATTATTACAAATGGACAAAACATTCTTTAATGGGCATCTATGCATATTTCCAGAGAAATCATCAATACCAATCATATTATAGCGTTAAACTACTTACATAATTGTATGTAGGTACCAAAAAAGACCCTCTATACAGCACAAACGACCCTTGTAGGCATGCCAGCAGATATGCGATGTATTATTACCCTTAGAAGGGTATGTTAGCTGCTATTGTACAAGATTTAATTATTATGGGATATGTATTGTTTGAAATGTTCTGTTGTCAAGGAGAAAAGGGTCTGTCTTGATTTTCTATTTAGATATTGCCCCATGGTATTTAACTGAGTGTGAACTGTACGCCATGACTGTTGTTGGTTGAGAATAAATCGATTGATCTGTATTTTATTTGCATGGATTCCTCCATCCACATTTTTCCAAACCATCAGTTTTTTTTAATTCAGATACCTGAAGGTTGCTTTTAAGGTACTTGGTAAAGTCAGTCTTTATATACCTTCCTTCCTTGTTTTTTTTTTTTTACATAGTTTTAAGTTTAAACACTAACACACAATATACTATTATATATATGTTAGTCTTTAAGGTATTTATCTATGGGCCAAAGTAGCCTGAAAATAAAGGTTTTATTATTATATAGGCTTATTTAAATATTAGCTTTGAGGGTCATTAAGTCTTACCAAGGAGTATCGTATTGACCCCAACATAGTTTGAAAAAAACACGGCAGCTAAAAAGTGTCAAACACCATAACTATTCTAAATTCATGTTTTAACTGCCCTGAGCCCTGGCTGCGGTCCGTAGCTCCGTGCCAAGAACGAGCCAAGTTGATGAGGAGGGCTTCACTAAAGTAGAAAGAAAGAAGAAGAAGCCCTCTTCTCGTAACCTGTGCGGTACCGCACCGAGTGGACCCAACATGCTGCTGCGTCCTGCTGTGCCTACGACGCAGCTGTACATTTCACGTCTGCATCACTCCACTACAACTGAGGAAGTGGTGCAGTATTTGAAAGTGAAGACCAACTGGACTCTGAGGGTCGAAAGGTTGGAATCGCGCCACAACATCAACTTTAAGTCATTCGTGGTACGAGTTCCAACCCACCATCTACAGACCTGCATGAAAGAAGACTTTTGGCCGAAGGGTGTCGTATATCGACGTTTCCGAGGACGGTTACGCGACACCACTCAACGAAACACGATGCCGACAACGTTACGTGAATAGTTTTAGTTCCTTGTGGTTTTAAATATGTATTAGTTTATTTTTGTTAAATGTTATTTTGTGTATTTTATCTATGGGCCTTAGTTGCCTGATAATAAAATGATTATTATTATTATTATTAACTCAATGGGAATGAAAATCCGCCATGGACAAAGGTCGTACGGTCATAAGATTATACTTACATTACAACAATACCTACCGTATCTAAAAACCTTAAATAATGTATGAATAAAACGACAAGTATCACAAAATAATAACATCCAGCAAACAGATGTAAGTTTTTAAAACTAACATGATCACTTACATTATAATTAACACCTTTGTCTGCTCATAAACACCCACCCGCAATAACTACAGTTTATCCGTGATCATGGTGCTTGTAACAGCGCCGAAATATCCGGAACTCGAAATAAATAGTAAACATGCTAAATATCCCGTTTTTAGTGTAGAGAGAGCAGACCCCAATAAAATGGAAACTACTTTTCATTCAACTTTTACAAGTGTTTCCAATACCTATTTATCGATAAAAAGGCCACAAGGGACTGAAACTGACCCAAAAATATCCTTACATAATTTTTTTCAAATCGGTTCCGTAGTTTAAGTCAAGGGTACGTAAAGTATCTACATATATACAAACAAAAATAATCCTTTTGGGTTTTTCGTAAGGAATAATCGGATTATAGGATTGTGCCCAACTCTTTACTTATCCGTTAGAGATTCAATTCGGAATAGTGGACGTTTTTCCACGTTTGGATGGCAATGCTGATTCTTTGGCCAAAAAATATCCCCGCCCTCTGGTCACCATGTTAGTGTAACATGTTATTAAATAAATAAATATCGCTGGACATTAACACATAGTGCCATCTAGTGCCACACTAAGCAACGAGGCTTGTGTCGTGGACACCAGATAGTTGATATACTACATAGATACTTTTTGTTTGTAAATATATACTTATTATACATATAAAAATCCATGACTCGGAAAAAAATGTCCATGCTCATCACACAAACATTTGCTCCAACCGGGATTCGAACACGGGACCCTAAAAACTTAAGGCAGCCCCACTACCGTTGCGCCATTCGGGTCGTCAAACAAAAGTTAAAAGTTTATGAATTTATTATTTAGTTTGTTGGTGTGTGTGTAAATGTGTGCGTGCGTGTTTATATGTGTGTATGTATGTGTGTGTGTGGTTGTATTATACGAAAAGGGTTTTTACCTTATACCGGGAGGGCCAAAAGAAATCACCCTATTGGAAGATGCTCTCATTTTTGCAAATGACCGCCAATGTCAAATCTGTTTTGACATTTGTGGACTAGACAGATGCAGAATACAAGTGAACAAGCCATGGAGCGATACACTCCTCAAGAACGTGGAATAATCGTGTCTATTTTTTTTGCGTAACAATTCGTCTGTGGTGTTGGCGCAGCGCGAATTCCGTCGCCGATTCCCCGGCCGTCCGACACCGACTGCGCAAACACTGCGCCGTTTGGCCACCAACCTTGAAGAGTATGGGACCACACGAGACGTTGCCAAGAGTGGCCGGCTCCGGAGCGCCCGTTCTACCGAGAATATCGCAGCTGTTGCCGAGGATGTCGAGCTGTCGCCAAACGACAACAGTGGACGGTGCGCGCTATAGGGCCATGTTGACCGAGTTTTTTCTGCCGCAATTGGACGAATTAGGACTGAGAGACATGTGGTTCCAACAGGACAGAGCAACGGCACACACTGCGCGAGCCAGAACCGATATTCTGAAGGCAGCGTTGCCGGGTCGCCTCATCTCTCATTTTGGCAATTTGCACTGGCCCGCAAGATCGCCCGATTTAAGCATTCCAGACTTTTTATTGTGGGGTTTTTTGAAGTCCCGTGTTTACGTGAACAAGCCCGAGACTCTGGAAGCCCTCAAGGAAAACATTCGACACGAGTGCGAGAATCTGTCACCCGAAGTTCTCGCCGAAGTGATGAAAAATGGCATAAAACGAGCCCGTATGACAATCAATTGTGACGGCGCCCATTTGGCCGATATAATCTTCTCGACTTGACCAATAAAATTCTAAAGGTTCAAATAAACATAATCAAAAAACAAAATCGAAGTTTTACATTTAGAAAAAAAAAGAGAGCTAAACAAAATCGGATGACTTCTTTTGGCCCACCTTGTATTTAATCAAAAAATCTCTACTTCATCGTAGCATAACTTGTTTGTCCACTTAATCAGCAACGGTTTGCATGTATGTGTAAGCAGTATGCTTTTAAAACTGTAGGCTCTCTCCCAGAAGTATACATACTCGTATCTATGTACATAATTTAAAATTACTATTATTTATTAGTTCAGACATCACAGACATCGGTGAAGGAAAACATCGTGAGGAAACCTGGACTTATAATTAATATAAGTCTGAAATCACCAACTCGTCTTGAGCAAGCGTGGTGATCAACGCTCGTGCCTTCTCTGTATGAGAAGAGGCCTTTGCCCAGCAGTGGGACAATAGGCTGGTATTATTTTAGTTCATACATTATGCCTTCAAGCGTAATCCAATGCGGTTAAATAATATTCTTACTTGCTAACTCTAAATACTGCGAAGCGAGCCTGTATGCTAATTTAGCGTCTGCCTTTAAAAAGTAAATTCGAAAATATGTGGTTTATAAACATTTTATGAAGGCAGGCGCTCCACGAGAATTTTAGCTGTTGGAGTTTAGAACTTTTTAATAAAAACCGGCTTTTCAGTGTTTCCACCCGTTATGACACCCAGGAGAACAAGGAAGGTTTTGTTGTTTTTGGTGAAACAACATAGTTTCTAACAGAAAGGAACAGAAATAACAAATAAATTCAACCTTGAATTTATCTACATAAATTCAAGGTTGAATTTATTTGTTATTTATACGAGTAGGTTGTACTTTCGGTCTTTCTATTCAAAAAATCCTTATATTTTGCACACGGGAACAAGTTACATAATATCTGTACCTCGGAGGTATACAATAGTAACTCCACTTTTTTCGAAAATATGTTTCTTGCACCATTTAAATCGCAAGAACCAGTTCTACATAATGGTATACGACATTAAGTCCTATGACATCTATAAAAAGAAATATCCAATCGTATATGACATTAAATCCACTAACGTGTAATGGGTAAAGCACCTCAAATGACGATAAGATTATTTACCTCTAAGCTTTGCGCGAACTTAATGTTGTTCATTGGAGTTAATATTCTTTACCTCTGAAGGAAAACGCGCGCGCTATGTTATATTATTATAACAAAGCATCACGACTTGTAATTCTTAAATGGGTTTTTTTTTGTTTTGGGCCATACTTGGGAACTTTGTTGTTACGGAGATATTATATTAGATCAAAGTTCCAAATTTTTTACAAGTTTGTTTTTTAAATAGTGTCTTCTTCTGTAGTGTTAATACTTTTCTTTGAATTGAATTTAAATTTTCTCTAACACAATTTTTTGAGTCCGATCGTAAAATGTGATTTTTCACCCCAAAAATAAAATCGTTTCCAACAATATTTTTTGCATGGAGTTACTTAGTTTGAAGTGTAAAAAATGCTTGGTTGACGGCTGCGTGAAAGGTTCGTTTACACCTTGTATTCGTTGGCCTAGCCTGTGCTGAATCATGTGAGCCAAACATGTGTGAGCACCCCTCACGTTGAAGCGACTCGTCGTGTTCCGTTGACCTAGTCATACGCAAATATTGATTGTAAACAGTGAGCAGACGGCGTTATCCGACTATGGATATGTTGTTATCTATACGTACTGTTTATTATTTGAAGGAAATATAGGGGATGATAGATTGGACGGTTACGCCGAAGATGATAAAGCTGCTGCGATGTCGGTGGAAATAAAGTTTAAAAGTTTATTGACAATTAAAAGAACGACCTTAACATACAAATCGCAACAGTCCTGTGATATGTGTCTGCTAATATACAAATTTAATCATGTACTATAAATACCTGTGTAGATTATGCGGTTGTTTGATCTTGACTCACTGACTGACCTCCGCAGGTACTAGTGAAAACTGTATCACGGCAGATCAGTCTTCCTCGTTCAGAAACAATCACACACTTTCACATTTACAGATAACTTGCATTTAACTGCTAAATAAACATAGATTTATGAGATGTTTGAATATTAATACACAGTGGGTATTACTTGGACATTTGGTGACTTGATTACAACAATTGCGAAGGTAATTGTAAAATTTTAAAAGTATAAATGCAAACTTTTTTGCTAAAATGACTGACATTTCTACCATTATTTAAAAGTGTAAGTATACAGTATATAAGATAAATTATTGTTTAAATACAGCGTTTGTATGGAGTTCGAGGGGTTCCTGGCAAAATAATAATAGCCAAATGGGGCCATTTTCATTGTTAATGCAACATTTTCCGTTTTGTGGATGGGTGACCATTTTGGACAGACTATCGTGGTCCCGGCTATCGTTTGTAGATCTTTGATAGTCTTGCCACGTAATATCCCACGATCTGTCCACGAAGTTACGACACAATAGTTAAACAATGGCGTCTCGACCAAATCGGTCATTTGACAGATCATGATTTATGTTGGTCTCCTGTAACAGGGTTATGTAGGGTCAGATAATCAGTCGTGGCATTGAAGCCAACCGCTTCAGTCTTACTGGATGCATGTGAATACCAGTATTTTAGACGTAACGAAGTAAATTGTCCCAACATAGCTGGGAAAAGGAAAACCTGCTTCGTTAAATCCGCCGCAAGCAAGACAGCTATGCATGAGGTTCGGGTTTGATTCTCGGGTAGGGCCGTGTTATTGGGTTTTACATAAATTTCTCAGTAGCGGCCACGGAGTCTCAATTTCTGCCCGGTTGATGGTTATAAGCTCGCCTCCCATTACATGGGATTTAAAACATAACTGGCGAAATGTGGGTGTACTATTAGGTGTGTACCTACACACCACACAGAGGTGTCTCTGTCTTACCCTTCGGGGAATACAGGCGCGATGTTATGTCAAAGTTGGGAAAAGGCTATGCTTAGATGATGATCTTGGTTTCTTGGTTTTATTATGATAACTGGTATTTACAATACAATACAAATAGTTTATTGCTTGTTAAGTTCACAAAACGTTTAGTGTTTGGAACTTCCCTTTAAGCAAGTAATGCCTGTGTTAGGAATGATAATGATGACAATGATGTAGGGACCTCTTTCACAAAGCTAGTAAGTTCTACTTGACCCTTTATCTGTTCAAAGAAAATACTTAAAGCGCCGTAATCGTCCGTATATTCCCACAATACTAAGCGCGGTGACACGATAGTTCGGTTTGAGGTAAGAAATAACATTTTCCAGTCGTTGGCTCGATATGTTCGAGGCGACGCGACGGTTGTACGGAGAGAAAATATTGCTCTATCGTATGTAGCTCAGTATGTCTGACTCGAGGAGTGCTTTTAAATGGATATTTTATTGAAGAATGAAAAAAGGAGGGTATTTCTGTATCCTACCTACCTGTATACATGTAGTGTGTTGTGTAATAAGTCCATAATGCTTTGGAATGTATTGGAAATTCATTAAATACAGTTTTTCTATTTAAATTAATGTTTCTCAGTAATTCATTTAGTATTACAGTGATAGCTTAGTGGTGTGACCGTCGGACTGCCAAGTCATAAATCTCCAGTTCGAAACCAACGTACGCAACTCTGATTTTTCGAATTGATGTGCGTATTGTTTAATTATCACTTGCTTTGGTGAAACCAGTATGCCTGAGAGATGTTTCGGCATAAAAAACTCTGACACTAGATTAAGCACTAACCACACGATAAAGAAAGAAGTAAAACTCGCTAAAGTTATTTTTTAAATAAATACGTGTTATTTCTTTGTTATCGACAGCCAATGACGACGAAAATATAGCTTTACGGTCGTCAGTTGTCGCTATACTGCAGCAACAGACGGCACCGGCGGCGATATCTACGGAAGCTTTTCATTCAGTTACATAATTTACACAAGTAGTGATTTTGCCAAGAAAGCGGTTGGCTGGCATTGCAGCTGCAGATTGCGGTTAACTATTTCCTTTGGAATTATACCTTTAAAATTTTCTAAAGTCGACCGCACAATACCTACCCTAATATAAATCCGTCAGCCTATATCTCCCTAAGTGTCGTAGTACATCACTAAGGGATTACGTCAGGTAACGGACTACACTGCCCACCTGACTGGCGTTCCTAATCCCTTAGGCATGGCCCTAACTGTGCCGAAACGACAGACAGCCATCCTGCCCGAATTAGGGCCTGCGCAGACGAGGGACTTGTTCGCAGACCACGCCAAAAATGTTTTAAATGTTTCCGTATCGTTGACAATGAGATTTACTGACAAAAGTCCCCTATGGATACAGATTGTTGGTAGATTTCAAAATGCTGTGTTTGGCTTACGACATCAAGCGAAGCGCCTTGCGTGAGCAACACACGCATGTGTTACTGGTTTCCTTGACATGTGGTATGCTCTTTTTTTTGTGAAGGGCATCTCGCAGGTCAATTTACGAGGTTCTCGTCTGCTTAACCGGGTTATCCTGTGGGTGCTTCCAGTTAGGGGCTTTAAAACTAAGCGACTACACCCCCTGTGGGGTACGAGCCTCGGCTTAGGGCGTCACTGGGGGTAGGACAACATTTTTTCATCCATATAATTTTCCGCATTTGCTATCCCTACGAGCGTGCGGTACCAACTACAGCACGGGCTGGTAACGACAGTCCAAGTGTCAAAGATGTATTACACGAATGACAGCCAGACAGGAGGCATGGGACCGGCTTAACGTGCATTCCGAGGAACGGACAGGCTGCAACAAACCTTCGATTGAAACGTATACGGCTGTTATTATTTAGTTATGAGCACAGAGTAACTGTGGTGATGAATCCTTCTCGCTATGTCTGTGTGCGTAATAGCGAAATTTACTCAAAATAGTCTCGGGGCCAATATTGATGAAAACAAGAACTCCATCATTAGAATTTTGAAAAATCAATATTCCTAGCCAGAAATCGATCCCGTTGATTTTGGAAAAAAAAATACTTCGAACGATAGTATAAAAGGTATGGAATCGGGTATTTATCGCGAATTTTACCTTTAATATAAGCCCGACGTTTCGACCGGATTGCACCAGCCGTGGTCGCGGGAAGACTGAAGTATTGGAGGTACCGCCACAGCAAAGCGAAGGTGTTTATTCAACTACCCTCACTTGATCTTCATAAATGTTAATTAGTGCCGGTTCACACTAGGACAGCACACTACACTAACAGCACGGTAATATTATAATACAGTAGTGTAACTCGGCCGCATGATAGAAATAAATGCCTTCAGCCGCGCGGTACGTAAACATGCGTTAGGGCTGCCCGTCTCCAGCATTTTAATTACATTTGCCTACTTTCTCTTCTATTTAGTTTTGTGATTGTAAATATCCTTTTTATATAAATAAATGAAATACTTTGTATATTGAATAGGAAGTGTTAATAAAAATGCGTGTTGTTTTTGATTGGTAATTTTTTTCTAGTATTATTCATACACACATAATAAACAAATATTATTAATAATAAAATACCACGTCTTTACTTTGAATTATGCAAACTAACAAAACACACATGCACCGAAGTTTTAACACAAGCGTAAGTAGGTAGGTACCTTCCGTACCTACTTCACTCGTCTCAATAACTTTCCATTACTCTATTCGCTTTATTTATAAATCCAAACACCTTTTTTTCGTGAGATAAAAGGAAATACTTATCCATTAAAAACACACACATTATGTAACTACCTACTAGTAAGTAAAATTATTTTATAGTCTTACCTTTCAGAGTTTCCAGGTAATTTAAAAAATAACTTATTCTGGATGCGTTATTGACGAATTCATACAACCAAAAACAGCACAATATTTCCTACTCGTCATATTAACTGATTTTTAGAGAAAAAATCGCGAGGATATTGTTGAAAAAACAACACACCATCCGTTCGACACTGCGGTACAGCCGTGACTGTCTGCGCCCCGAGCGCACCCCGTGATCGAGGCGCATAGGTATAGCTCGCGTTTCGTCCGTTTGTATGAAGTTGGAGTACTGTATTATTATATTACCGTGCTAACAGTGTCCGCATACTGAGATGACATATCATAACATACGCATACCTAATTAACATTTATGAAGATCAAGTGAGGGTAGTTGAATAAACACCTTCGCTTTGCCGTGGCGGTACCTCCATTACTTGGAGTCTTCCCGCGACCACGGCTGGTGCAATCCGGTCGAAACGTCGGACTTATATTAAAGGTAAAATTCGCGATAAATACCCGTTTCCATATGTTTTATAATGTGTTCTGATCGTAAAAGTTTAAAAAGACAATTTCAAACGATAGTGTCGCTAAGAATCATCATCATCATTATCAGCCTATTAATGATCTCACTGCTGGGACAGGCCTCCTCTCTATGAGAGGGAATGGGCTATAATCTACCACGCGGGCCCAGTGCGGATTGGTAGATGTCACATGTCTTCGAAATGTTTGGTTCTAGAAGGTTCCCTCACGATGTTTTCCTTCACCGTTTTAATAAGGATCACATAGGGCAAACTAAGGGAAATATTAAATTGTAATAAACTGAATTATATTTTATTCTTTGAGTATTTTTCGCCATTCCTCATATTTTCGGATTGGGCCACCCACGTCCACCTGAAAAATTCCCCCTGTATAACTGAAGTCCCAACTTCCAATATATTTGTCCCCAAATGAATAGTGGTACATTTCTCCCGTTACTCGAGAAGGTACAGGGAAAATTGACACGTTTTTCGCCTATTCTGGGCACTAATAGAAAATTGGGGTAGACCCAACAGTAGGCGGACAAAACGCGGGTTTTTATGAACAATTTCATCACAAAAACTTGTAAGCGTCGTATGAACGCGCTCACCCTATTTTGTTGTATGAGTATTCGGGAGTATTTGGTAAATAAATATTGATTTATGAATGGGTTATTTTGGGTCTGTAGTAATTTAGTTGTGTTGTTTTTCTGCTTTATTATTGAGAAGGAAATGTCTTTGATATCGGGTTTGTCTTAATCTTACATTGTGTACCGACGGGTATTAGTTTTCCAACTTTTTTCATCTTTGGTGAAAACGCAAAAGGGTAACCTTAAAAACTGTAACCGGAAAACATCAGTAAAAGATAAGTTCATGCCAGCTAGAATTAGAAAATACTGTTTAAATAAATAATAAATAAATAATATCTCAAATTCTATTTCTTTGTAAACGGTGGGTCGACCCATTACCGGGTCCATGGGTAATTTTAATTACCCGTGGTCCCATGGCATTAGGGATTTTTTCCTGTACTTCTGAAAATATCGATAGAAAATAGAAAGCCATAGTAACAGCATATCATATCCCACAGGGACCACGGGTGTGATTGCGTAATTTGACTACGGGTTTATTGGTTTTCTATTTTTTTATTTATCTACCAACTACCAGGAGGGCAGAACCATAAAGGAGGTAGGTCCATGAATATTGACTTATCATCACCTTCCTGCCCTAATCCCATGTTACTTGAGTTCGGCGCAACACGTTTTTTTCTTCCATTCTCCCCTTTCAACCGTCACGCTATCAGTCCATGAAAATTGACTACCAAGTTAAAAAACCGGCCCAGAGCGAGTTGTACTCGCGCACCGAGGGTTCCGTACAAACTTTTTAAAGCACAAACTTAACTTTGCTGTGCGATCCCTAGAAATGGCTATTGCACCAACCGCAAATAATAAGTTTGTAATAGTAAAATCACTTTTAAATAAATAAAAAAGCAAGGTCTTACAGCACAAGTAAAGGGAAAAGTCCGAAAAATAAAAAAAAGTTGAAAATTAAGATACATTTTGGTACTTACAAGCTTTCGCGAAAATCTAAATTTGCCCATATCTTTTTATCGTGTTGACTCAGGACCTTTTTATTTATACACCTAATAGGGACTATAGTCCTCAGTATCTGGTATCAATTTCAACTTGCTAGGTCCACCCGCTCCTGAGAAAATCGGTGGTGACAGACGGACAGACAGACGGACAGACGGACAAGAAAGTGATCTTATAAGGGTTCCGTTTTTTCCTACTCAACTATGTTGGGGTCGGCTTCCAGTCTAACCGGATGCAGCTGAATACCAATATTTTACATGGAGCAACTGCCTATCTGACCTCCACAACCAAGTTAGTACTGGGTAATGGAAAAAAGAAAGAAAGAAAGAGAAATGGTTCCTTTGGTAAGACTGGTTGTCAGACTTTTTGGACTACCTGTAACGACTGTCAAAGATCGACAAATGACAGCCGGGATTAACAGCTTAACGTGCTTTCCGAGGCACGGAAGAAACTCGGTATGTAAGGGTGGTTACCCATCCACAGACCAACCTAGGCAAGCACGGCTTAACCTAAAGCTCGACCCGAGCGGCTGTTATTATTTAGCCACGAGCTCCTCGAGAATTTTTTCTCTAACAGTATAAAACAAATTCTCACAAAAAATATACAAAAATGCCATAATATTTTACGGCGTGACATAATCAGGAGCGGCCAGTTACTTTATGTTTGAAATACGAACAGAAATGACATGTGACATGCAGGCCGGTTGCGACCCTTTGTGGGTTTATAGCCCCGAGGTTGTTACTGGCCATATATAAATGTTTTGTGTGGAAAAGGTACAAAGATACATATTTTTTTTTATTATTTCTTTGGAGGTTTTGAGATTGAATGCCATACTTTTTCATTTACCTTTTTTTAAATTAGGGATGTAAATTAAAATACAGAAATAGTTATGTCATTGGCTGTTCTAAATGACTGAACACTGCAATAATTCTTTATCATCTTCATCATCTGACTAGCTATTCCCAACTACATCAGTAATTAGGCATCGACTTCCAGTCCAGTCGGGTGCCGTATAATACCAGTATTTTTAATGCAGAAACTGATTATCTGAACATTATCTATCGATACGACCGATCAGACGCATCGGTCAGAATACGAAATACTTGGTAAAATTGGTTATCAGACTTTCGGGGTTCCGAATACCCGTTATGACTCTCAAAGATCTACAAATGAGAACCATGACTAGCGGTTTTACGCATTTTTCGTCACACGGATCCCTCCGTGTGTCAAAAAACGGGTTGAGGAGCTCGTGGCTAAATAATAAAAGCCGCTCGGATCGATCTTCAGGTTAAACCGCGCTTGCCTAGGTTGGTGCGTGGATGGGTGACCAACCATTACATACCAAATTTCCTCCGTGCCTCGGAAAGCACGTTAAGCCGTTGGTGCCTGCTGTCATTTGTAGATCTGTAACAGTCGTTACGGGCAGTCAGTGGCCCCAAAAGTCTGACAACCAGTCTCACCGAGGGGTATCGTATCACCAAGTACTAACTGGACTGTGGAACTCAGATAGGCAGTTGCTCCATGTAAAAATATAAACTGGAAGCCGACCCCAACCTAGTTGGGAAAAGGCTAGGCATATTGTGGAGGGACTCGGGATGTAAACCTTGTATGATCACCAAAGTTGTAGTGGTTCAGTACAATGTGGCGGAATTGTCACAAAAAAAGTAGGCTTAGCCAAGTTGACAATCTACAATCGTTAACGCATAGAAAACTAACCAAATGTATGGGAATGACATCATTTCAACGTTAAGTCACGTGGTCAAAACAAACGAATAGAAATATTAAAGTTCAGTCAAAACTGTAAGTTGGCTATGATTTGGCGATCACGATTGTAGAAACGAATACATTTCATTCTATCATCTTGATCGATGTAAACTTGTCTACGAAGTTTCTATTCGTTTGTTTTGACGACGTGACATAACGTTTACGATTGTAGAAAGAGAATCGTTACGAATCGTTTGTAACTTGGCTAGGCCTGCAGGTTTCTTTTCATGCAGAATAATTACGCTACATGAATGAACAATGCCAAAACAAGGCTACGAGTTCACAATAATAAGCTTCGTGAATCCAATCTGTATGTAAACTAAATGGAAATGGCTTGTAATATTCGCATTTAGCGCCGAGCTGACAACGCGTTAATGCCTAATGCACTGTTATCTGCTAATCCCATACGTTTTGTATACCTATGAAATGTAACGCTGCAATACACACTCTGAATTGATTGCTGAACTTGTAAGTACTATTGTGCGGATGAATGATTTTATTCCTATTCATTCATTTTCGTGTGGATAGTGCCTAACCTGGTGACTTGGCATAAACATGCCGTCGAGAAATATCTCTCAGAAATGCTGGTTTCCTCACGATGTTTTTCTTTACCGAAGCAAGTGATAATTAAACAATACGCACTTGAATCCGAAAAATCAGAAGTGCATGCCTTGGGTTCGAACTCGAGATCTATGTAATGACTTGGTAGTCCGACGTATTTTATGCTTAATCAACTGTTGAAATACTTCATAATTAATCTATACTTAATGTTTCTTCTACCGGGAGGAACATCACGCCTGCAATCCCCGAGGGGTAAGGCAGAGGTGTACCTAATAGTACACACACATTTCGCCAGTTATGTTTAAATCTCATGTAATAGGGGGCTAGCCTCCGTGGCTACTACTGAGAAATTCCTGATGGAAAAACCCAATAACACTTTGCCCGACCCAGGAATCGAACCCGAGGCAATAAGAGTAGAAGAAGACCACAGAAAGTATGAATGGACTGTGTGAAGGATGATACGGCTAGAAAGGACTGCTGAGATGACGAGTAATAGAAAGGTATAGATGTATAATATTGTGATGTTGTAACACTGGGTGATTTTAATAACTTTTATTTACAACAAAAATTAACCTACTATATTTTGTTATTTTACCTAGCAGACTAACCTATAATAATTTAAACTACATATTTTGCATTTACACTACTTAAAACCACTTTTAACAGTGAATTTGTATAACCCCTGATTGGGGTCCCGGTACGAGACTACGCTCGAGCCCTAAATTTTTATTCCTCATGTTGTCTACGCCCCTGAAGCCGACATTACCGTAACTGCCAGACCGTGACGTCATCAACCACTACAACTACCCGGAACGACCACTAGAACTGCCAGGGAAGTAGTTACCTATTAAAACGCTCCGAATCAACTCAGCAAAATTGACGTACCCGCGACCCGGTTCTTTTTCTAAACTAGTGTGTTTTACTAAACAATATAGCTAATTTTATCTTGTTCATTATTTTTATTTTCAAATCTATATCTAGTATTTAATGTTGACATCTATGAACGTCACAATGTATTAGTACATATTATAAGGTAGATATAAATTATTGTTAAGAACTAGATAATATTAAGATTATGTGGGTAGGGGCTAAAATGTAGCTAAGCGCTCGGGCTCATTGTGTGTGTTAGTCGGATTATACTTGTAACCGTGAACAGCTGTTTTATTCCTGGACTCCGTATCCCGACATCCCGGTGTGCTCTAAGCACTTCAATTATTTATTTATTTATTTAAAGACTTTGGAAGACTTACAGCTAAATACAATAGTGATAAATAACAGTATGATAATCAGACAGCCAATAACAAGTCTTCACGTCTAGAGCTTGTCTGGTATAAATATATTGTGGAACAAAGTACCTATGCACACTGCCAAACAATGCCAAAAGTTATTAAAGCAAACATGCAAAAAGATCGTCACTTAAAATATGTAAAAAATAATATAATATAATTGCGACAGGTTATTTACCTTGAGAACCAAGATGTTAAAATTAAATTAAGAAAAAATAAAATAATAATAGAACCAAAGTACAAAGAAATTATGCTTTAAAGACATCCATTGATAAACACTTTTTTGCCGTGGTCACACTTGTTTCGGAAAGATCAAAGTCGCCCCACATTTACGTTTGGAAGAAGTAGACATGCTCCGCCGACCCCAAACAAATTCTGATAGGGGAAGGACAAGAAGAAAAATGAAGATCTTCCCACGACTTGGACAACGCTGGGGCCTCCTTGGTGTGAGCGGGAGTTGGCTGTAATGAACCAAGATCAGCCAGTACGCGTTGATAGATGTCGTATGACTTCGGATGTTGGTTTCTAGGACACGATGTTTTCCGATTGCGGAAGATAGTTGGCTGGTGGTGATGGTTAGTGGTTGGTTGGATGGTGGTTGGTGGTTGGTTGGTGGTGGTTGGTGGTGGTGGATGACGATGATGTTCCTTACTGCCTCTGACAGAATGAAACTGTAAACTACGATCACTGCCACAGAACAATTTCAAACAAAAACAACAATTTCCCTCCAGTTCGTTAAAAGAAAACAAAGATACACACAAACGACAAAACCAATAAATTCAGAATACAATGTCTATAAACGAAAACATCGGGCATGTGCGCCTGTGGTCGGTCGGTTTTCTGGGCAATTTGGTGGGCCGGCCAGTGACGTCACCGGTAGGATTAGCCGCGGTCGACTGTCCACCGCATTACTGTGTATTGGACAAACGAAACGATTTGTAAACTTTTAATGTAGTTGCAATGACGTAGAGTGGATTTATTCTAGGGAGAAGACGGATTTATTTAGTTTCGAGGTGTTTTAAGAAGAATGTAATTGACAATTTGCATATGCCAGGACTCATTAAGATGTAATAGGGATGATTCCTGAATTAAAAAATACAATTCTGTTTAGTTCGTCAGTTAGATTTTCGAAAAATATTGGTTACGTGCTTTTTGTTTTATTAAATTAATACAAATTGACGAATATAAAACGCGCCATGGATCAGAGCTGTGACGTCACTTTGCGGTAAAAATGTACTCAAATGTGACGTCACACGTGTTTTCGACACACTGTATCGTCTTAATTTTTTGTTTACGTGAAAAAAGAAAAACCCCAACATAGTTTGGAAAATGCAGGCAGATGATGACATCATCCTATAAAATTCCCACTGCTGGGACACAGGCCTCCTCCCTGTGAGTGTGAGTGGCGCATAATTCACCACGCGGGCCCAGTGCGTGTTGATAATTTGTAAAATTATTATCAATTAGCTGTAAGTATAATTAATCTCCCTTGATTACAGGACTGAAGAAATTAATTATCATTATTGAATCCTAATTAAATGGGGTATCCGTGTAATTTATTAAGATGAAATTGATTACCAAGAGTTGAAGATGACTTTACTTTTTCTAATATAATATTAACGTCAGACAGAACTTAGCAAATAGGTACATATGTTGACAGTCGCAAATGTGGTATGATAAATTGCGAATATTATGTGCAAGTTTAAACAAATCGTTTATTAGGTATAGGCATAATGGGGTACAAATTCTGGGTTATCGCGTTCGTTTTTTTTTATTCATTTTAGTTGACTATTTAGCTAGGTAGTAAAACCAATCGTTTTCCATATTTTTGAGGAGACACAAAGATTTTCTAGAATATAAATTTAAAAGATAAGTAGACATGGCGTGGGATGAAAACAAAATATGTAATTTAAGTAGCGCCCATTTGCCTTACAGAAGCGCCTAATAACAACATTTGATATTAAGTATTATTCAGACAGTCAGAAACTTGAATATTTTGCTCTTTAACCTAAATATATACCATTAGACTTGTAGTGGAAAATATTAACGTGATCTTTTATTTGTTTACATAGTTACAACTTTTTTCGGCTTGTAGCTTTTCTATAGATTCAAAGATAAATCAGACGCACTAGCGGCAATCAGTTTCATTACTTCTTTGCAGACGGGCTGCTTAGCATGGTTTTAACTTTTTTTATAATCCCATTTTGTTTTTTAAGAAAGGAGTCACTAATTCCGCAAAAAACGACCTTATTCTCAACAACAAAGCTATTCAATTATCCGCCACAGTGTTGGGATTCCTCAAGCTAAACACGTATGAATGTGAACCGTATGAATGTCCTTCGAGCCGGATATCTACCGTGAAGAGGTCTTGGTGGAGGCATCGAAACGTGCCGATGGAATAGCTTACGTGTTTATCTGTTACTACTGTTTCCTCGCACCTTTGGGGTTGGTGCAAGTTAAAAGAAGTGGACGAGTAAAGCAATACTGCTAAAAATCTGTGAAAAAAGAGACAAACTACTATTTAACAATGTTTGCAAACCATTCATTTTTTTACTTCAGAGCAAATCACCCTGAGATTACGAGAAGTTAAAATTATACTTGCACGTAAACCTATTTAAGTAAAGTCTATTTTTGTTTTTCGACCAATGTTCACAAATATTGTTACTTACGTTTTTTTAACCCTGCTAAAGGTTAGTTTTCTGGGAGATTTTGTCAAGGGTAGCAAAGCAATTTAGGTCTTAGATAGATGCTAATTTTGCTATTCCTTTGAAGACCGCCAAGATTCCTTTAAAATTATAGGACATCTCTATGTCCTTTTACATTTTTTTTTGCAATTTTTTGTTTTTAACAAAAACATAGAGATAACTTAATTTACGCTTTAAACTTAGACCGAAAACGACGATAGGAATGATACGTTACAACCCGAATATAGGGCCTATGTTAGATCGTAGGGTATTATCAGCCAATCAGTGTTCAGTGCTCACCCGCTGATAGTCCGACAATGCAGAGAAATAAACATTTCACCGATATTGCGTATCCTCCTTTTATCGATTGGAGAAATGTAACTTCAGAAAAGTTAACTGCGCTGTAGGCGTCTGACGTGTGTGTTTGACCAGGTGTATGAACGTGTACGAAACAAAAGGAGCAGGTGTGGATCGTAGCAGGTTACGTTTTGTTTTCTGCCTACCTTTTTTTTCGGTTGGGAAATCATCTAATGACTCCTCCCGCTCTGAGCGGAGCGGAAGGAAGTGTCAGACTTTTACTGACTAAAACCCATCCATGTTCCTTCTTAGCCCTTTGTGTTCCGGGGCCGCGGTATCTCTTTCGAACAGTCCCGCAGCCCTGGCAGGGCAGGCATCGGCCCTTGCGGACCCCTTCCTTTTGCTGACATCTCTTTGAGGCGCGCGTGGAACACGAACGCGCCGTCGACACGGTCTGTCGTCATAAGACGGACGGACGACGAGCTAGCCCATAGCTCACCGTCAACAGGCCCGCGCCTACGGTGGCCGCAAGCCACCCTTTACAGGTCGCAATTATGCACCGATTGCTTTCAAACTTGGCCCAACAAAGGTTAAAAACTTAGGTTAAGTTCGTGAATGGGCGGAATTCGTCAACGAGGGCTGGCGGGGGGGGGGGGGGGATTTTAAAATTTATGATAACCATTTTTCAGCTGTAAAACCATCATCTGCCCGTTAATTAAAGATTTTAAACATGAACAAAAAAAATATGGGTGGAACCTTCCTCGAAATGTAGGTACCTCATCCTGCGGCTTGCCGAAGGGATTTTTGTTTTTAAAATAATCATATTTACAACTAAATTGTAACGTTGTTTTTTAAACAAATTAGCTTCTTATGACAGTAGCGACGTTAAGCATAAAATGCTTAACATTCATCTAGTTATATCTGGCACAAACTTACATGCTCGTAATTAATCTTCATGGAAAACATTTGGAAATCGAACTCACTGATGTAGCCGGTGGTGAACCGCAGCACACAGACAGACATAAACCTATTTAGAGGGGTTACGTTCTAAACCAAAGATTATTCGAAAAGTCGTGCGACACAATGCAATTTGGTGACCGCAAAACCATCCTTTAGGTAACGTAATTAAACTTATTTTCAATTTTTCGTGACACCCTTGGGTACGAGTTGAACATTCTTTTTCATGCTTTAACTTTAAAATTTAAAGTCTACTCAGAAGAAACAAGATTACTTGGTTATTATTTAAAAATTGTTTCTTACATTCATAGGATAACCATCTCAGGGGAAATTAATATTGTTTAACAATTTTATAATAAATTCATGAGAATATTCAATGCGACAGCCATTCGTGGGTAAAGTTTTAAAACCGTTTTCTTTAACAGTTTAACTTTGTTAAGTATTTTCGAAGAGTCGGAAAGTTTGTTATTATAAAACTGTTATACTTTCCAAAACACGTGCATAATCAGCCTATAATGTTCCCACTGCTGGGACACAGGCCTCCTCTCTATGAGAGGGAATGGACTATAATCCACCACGGGGGCCCTGTGTGGGTTGGTAGATGTCACAAGTCTTCGAATTTTTGGTTATAATAGGACATATAATAGGACGTTAGGCACTGATTTCAAGAAAAAGAAAGATAGATACTAAATTGTACAATTTTGATGCGTGATGTTATGGATCTTCTTCTAGCGTATGTAAGTATAGCAAAAAGTTCAAAAATGATTGGCGCAAAATTTAGCTACGAAAACTCCGCTTATAGATGCAGTCAAATAAAAATTTCTGACGAATTAGAATAGAATAATTAGAATAATTTATTTAAAATATAACAATTTATTTAAAAAGTAGGTATTACAAAAATTTACATTTGGGTGCAGTAGTGTTAATTACAGAATATTGTATGATTAGTGCTTAGAAGTAAACTATAACTAAAATATTTATAACAGTTGCAATGGGGATTGTTCATTTTTTTCGATATGTTGTAATTGAAAAACCATTTATAGCGTGACTGATCATGACGGACTAATTAATCATGAAAAATATTCAATTTTATTGATATTTTTGATAAGTACAGTTTTGTATTGTTGCCTCAAAAAATAAAAAGTAAGTATTGTGTACAATCTGTCAAGTGTCAAATTATAAAAGTCAAAAATATAAACATATTGTAAGTATAAAGTTTTTACGATTATTGTTACTGCGACTTGCCTCATAATCTCGTAAAATCAACAATTCAAATCTCATTACATTATCTCAACACTCAACAATATTTAATATACTGGGAGAGATGGGAATACAGGAAGTGCTTTGTTCCAACTTGCAGCAATAATAGTAATAATAGTCTAAACAAAATTTTTGTTCGTATTGTAGAAGATTTGCGAGAAAAGTGGTGTCGTGATGTAGGCGTGAAGGTTTATGCAATGTATTTATCAAAAACCACTTTCCGTTTAGCTACTGTTACGGTCGAAATTTCGAAAAATACGTTTATATTTCTAAAGGATTCGATTATAAGTGACGTTTATTGACACTGGCAGATGTTGTGTTGACAGATTTTTTTTTATTATGTACTGGGGAGGCAACGGCACAATCTTTTAAAAATTTAAATATTAAAAAAAAACTATTGTATATAGTAGTATATAGTAGTATATAGTTTTTTAAAATGCTCTAAATTCGCAAAAAATAAAATCTAATGGTTAAAAAATTAAGACAATCCCCATTGATAACTTGATAACCTTTTGGAAGTCGGTTAAAAAGGATACACAGACGACAAGGTAATTTATAATAAACAAAACAGTCTGTTACAAGTAGGTATGATTACCCAACCAACAAATTAACATGAGATCACGCCTGTAATCCCCAAAGGGGTGAGCAGAGGTGTACCTTATAGCACCACTCACAATATATTTTGTTTCCATGGTCTTTGATGTCCCATGTAATAAGGGGCGAACCTATTGCCATCAACTTGGCATAGACCCAGACTCCGTGCGTTTTACTGAGAAATTCCAGATACAAAAACACAATAACGCTTAGCCCGACCCAAGAATCGAACCCCCTCATGCTCAGCAGTCGTGCTAGCGACTACTAGACCAACGAGTCCTGGCCCAATTATTATATCAAAATATACCTAAATTACTTTATATCAAGTCTCAAAACTATCGTCAGTATCGCACTAAGTATATAAAAAGTCTCAGAAGACACCTTCAGTCTTCAGTGTAGCGATGCGTCATATCTTCCACACAATTTGACATAAGCACCAAATATCACAAAGTGTCATTATGATAATGTAGTGCCTGCGTCATAGACAAGCTGGATACTTACTTTTTTTGTCAGAGAAATTTCTTCTTCATTGTCTATTTTAGGAGTATATTAAGGGTGTTAAAATATTTTATTTTTATTATAGGGGAATTTCTAAGTAGTCGCCCGGCGTGAGACAGTTGATGGCTGACATGAGATTTAAGCATAAGTGGCGAAATATAGGTGTACTTAAGGGTGGATCTTTACGTCACCATTCGGAGATTATTCTGGTCTATAGGAATAAAACCAACCCAAATCAGAGATTTCTAAATTCATGAAATGTTTTGTAAAAAAATCTGAAATTTAGGAGTAAAATAAGGTAAGTAGAATAAGGTTTCAAATTTATATTTTCACTTTTCTTTTTTAATAATAATAAATTTATTTTAAAAGTTAAATAATATATGAAAACTATTAAAATAAACTAAGCTAACTAACTTAAACTAAAAACTTAAAAAATGGCGTCAAAAACCTCCTCCTCAACGCTGTCAACTGGTAATGTCCCCAAGAGACTGGTGGCTATTTTCACTTATTCTATAAGACGCAAATTAGGAAGGTAGAAAGTACAAGTAATGATACATATAAGGTTCAAACAGAACCTTCACGAAGCCGTCAATAAAGTACATCAAACTAAGGAACTCTACACAAAAATGACATGGCCTGTCCGTTCCCAGTACTAACGCTGTCAATATGGTACATTTTCGGTCGTAACTCATTATCATCAATGACACTTGTATGAGGAGGCGTTATGTAAAATTAGGGACCTAGAGGATGAATTAATCCATGCAAACGTCAAACTTTTAAATTTGAAAAAGGAAAAAGATCATACTCAGGCTATGGAAACTGAACATTTGTATAATGAATTAGTTAATACAAATTGCCACCCTCATTCCATTATAACAATAGACCTTACAGAGGACTCTTTACTAAAGCATAACTACAGCCATAAAATCAGTCAAAATAAAATGAAGAAATATGCACGATTAAATAGAATCATTAAAAAATGTAATAAATACAAGAAACAACAAAAACACCATTCCAAAAACATACAATTAAGGAAAGAACGTGTTTCTCTAGTTAATAAATTAAATAACTATCAGATTAAATTGGAAGATAGTATAAACATTTATGAAATTGACACTCAGCGCTTACAATCAGAAATACAGGCTCTTAATAAGTCACTAAAGTCTTTGTATAATAAATATGAACATTCTCAAAATCAAATTAAAGAGCATATTCTTGCTACAAATGCATTGGTAGACAAAGTGGACTCGCTGACTCTCAGCAACACTCGGTGTACTTATCAGAGGGAATCCAGCAATGGTGCCCTCCAGCTTGAGGCAACGGAGGACCCGTCCCTAGCTGTGAGTACTCAGGACTGTATTTCTAGCCAAGATACAATACCTGACTTAGGTAATTTTGTCTCACCTAATAGTCTTGATACTAATCTTTCAGTTATGTTCTCTGATAGTATAGGTAGAGGGCTAGGGAAATTAATCAGTAATAACCTGAGTTATTGTACGCAAAATTATTGTATGCCTGGGTCGACCTACAAGCAGGTTATGGCATCAGTAACAAAAACTGTTTGTAATCCTAATACTGCCATTACTATATGTGTTGGTAATAGCTCTAAGATTAAAAAGGAAGACATTACTGACTGTGTCTCAGAGTTGTTAAAGTTAAAATGTGGTAAAATCATATTGTGTGCTTTTCCCTATTTTGAAAATTTGGGTAATAGAAAAAACAATTATATACATATGTTAAATAACCATGTACATTTTTTAGTAGGTCACTATAGTGACAGACTTATATATCTGGATATCAACACTATTGTTGGTAAACTGAAGTCGACACGGGGTAAGGTGTATCTACCTATTAGATGTAGACACAAAATAGCTCGGCTATTAGCTTATAATATTCACACAGACATAAATAGTATGTCTAAGTTTAGTCCTATTATTAACACTGCGACTATTAGTAGTAATACTAATGTACAGGTGACTTTAAATGAATATAGCATTAGTGCTATAAATGTTTACAATCATTGTACTGAGGAGGATCCATGTGTCACCGTGGAGAATTCTCATTTAGGGTCTCATTTAGGGTATATTAGTGATAGGGTCTTGTTGTCTGAGGATGGCACGGGAGTCTCCGGCCTCACTCCAAATATTAATTTAAACTAGAAAGTGAGACAACAGAAGGTACCATTAACAATATTGTTAATCCTACCAACAGCAAGGTATCTTCTTGCACTCAATTAGTTAGTAAAAAAGGGCCTCAGCAGAACACTTTGAAATTATTCCACCAAAATATCCAAGGCATTTCTTCCAAATTATTAGAAATTGAATTGTTTTTAGAAAATAGTAAGTTTGACATTATTTGTTTTACTGAACATTGGCTAAAGGATTACCAAATGCTTATCAATTATGAGAACTATATGGTGGGTAGCTGCTTTAACCGTAAAACTATGCTTCGTGGAGGTTCCCTAATATTAATAAAAAATTGTTTTAAATATAAGCAACGTAATGACATAGTAGGTCTCTCAGTTGAACATTGCGTCGAACTGTCCTGTGTTGAGCTAGATAAGCATGTAATTGTGTGTGTGTACAGACCCCCAAACTATCAAAACTTTTCCTTATTTGAATCAATAATGGAAGATGTCCTGGCAAAACTTGCAGCCAGTAATAAATCTACAATTATTTGTGGTGATTTCAATATCAATATTTTAGAAGAAAGTTCAAATAGCAGTCGGTTATTAAATCTTTTTAAGTCATTTGACTTGACCAACACTTTTATAGAACCTACTAGAGTCACTCCTTCTACTGCTACTTGCATAGATAATGTTTTCTGCGATTGTGATTACTTAGATAAGGCCATAGTAAATTGTCTGCCTTCTGACCATAGCGGACAAACTGTAACTTTTAGGTGTAATATACCCCCATTGCAAAAAGTTCAAATTAAATTTAGACCTATAACTTCTAGCAGATTAAATAGGTATAATATTTCGCTACAAAACAAGTTAAGTGCTATGAGCCTTGACGATATTAATATAAATCAATTGTATGATCGTTTCTTTTCAATAGTTCACACGGAATTCAATAAAACTTTTGAAAAGAAGACAAAAAGTATTTGCCCTAAATTCATATTTAGTGATTGGGCAACTAGAGGTATCCGAAAAAGTAGGGAAAGACTATTTGAGCTTTATGGCCTTAAGCCTTTTATAAACACTGAAACTTTTAACAAGTATGTTGCTAAGTATTCAAAAATTTTTAGAAATACATGCAAGGTTGCTAAAGCCCTGCACATTAGCAACAAGATCAAAACAGCAGAAAATAAAATAAAGACAGTTTGGAAAGTCATAAATAACGAGACTAACAGGAAGAAAATACGTAACACTAGCTACACATTAGATACAGCATGTGGTCCTAAAAGCTCTGATCAGGAAGTAGCTCAAGAATTTGTAAATTTCTTTACCGATGTACCATTAAAAACTACAGAGGCTCTTATTTCCTCACCTGAACTCTCAATTGGTTTATTAAAGGCGAATGTGTCTGGCTGCCTGGCTGAATTTAAATTTAAACACATTAACCCTATGATAGTTATTAAAGCTTTCCGGCAAATAAAAATCAAACTGACCGAAGATCTATGGGGAATGTCTATCAAAGTTTGTACATCCATACTTGAGACTATAGCCCCTTACCTAGCTTTAATTTTTAATTTATGTGTAGACCAAGGAGTTTTCCCTGATTTAATGAAATACAGTAAAGTCATACCTCTTTTCAAATCCGGGGACAGTAAAGACACTAATAATTATAGACCTGTATCGGTTTTACCAGCTTTTAGCAAGGTTTTTGAAAAGGTAATGCTTAATCAAATGCTCTATCATTTTAACACTAACAGAATCTTACATGATCAACAGTATGGTTTCACCAAGGGACGTTGTACAACTGACGCCGGTGTAACCTTATTAAAGCACATATTTACTGCGTGGGAAGAGTCTCAAGACGCCATAGGAATTTTTTGTGACCACTCCAAAGCGTTTGATTGTGTAAATCACGACACATTACTTTTGAAACTTGAGCATTACGGACTGGGTAAACTTGCACTTAGTTTGGTAAAATCTTATTTGAATGATAGACAACAACATGTTCAAATAAATGGTGTTAATTCACATGGTTTAAAAGTAAAAATGGGGGTTCCACAAGGCTCAATATTGGGTCCTTTCCTTTTTCTAGTATATATAAATGATCTACCCTATTTATTGAAAAACCAACCTCAAAATATGGTGTTATTTGCTGATGACACTTCCTTAATTTTTAAGATAAATAGGCGGGCCCAAAATCTAGATGACGTAAATAATGCCCTACTTCAGGTCCAAAATTGGTTCACAGCAAACAATTTGGTATTAAATGAAAAAAAAACCAAATGCATAAGATTTGCTTTACCGAATGTTAAAAGTAGTGATTGTGATATAGTACTGAATAAAGAGAAACTTGAATTCGTAGATAAAACGGTTTTCCTGGGGATTACGCTTGATTCAAGGCTACAATGGGGTTCTCATTTAACATCTCTTGCGGGGCGGCTAAGTTCAGCAGCATATGCCATTAGAAAAATCCGTCAGTATACTGATGTAGATACCGCTAGACTGGTTTATTTTAGTTACTTTCATAGTATAATGTCTTATGGCATTTTGCTATGGGGACGGGCTGCAGATATTGAGTCTATATTTATTCTGCAGAAAAGAGCCATCAGAGCCATATATAATCTTCGTAGGCGCGATTCTCTAAGGGAACTGTTTAAGGATATTGGCATCATGACAGTACATTGTCAATACATCTACGAAAACATAATGTACGTCAGAAAAAATCTGCACCTTTTTGGTAAAAGGGGTGACAGACATAATTACAGTACTAGAAATAGGGACCAACTAGTTCAGCCAGGCTTCAGACTCGCTAAAGTAGACTCATCTTTCATGGGGTACTGTTTGAGATGCTATAATAAAATTCCACAAAGTATTCTTGAACTGAATGAGACGAAATTTAAAACATGTATTAAACGCACACTATGTAAGCAAGCATATTACAAGTTGAGCGATTATATCGCTGATAAAAATGCTTGGCTCAATGCTGGTCCTGCTCCACAAGGACAGGGGCGCTTAAATTGATAGCATCAAATGGTATTGTTGGAGCTGCTGAAGATTGTACAACTATCTTTGCATTGTATAGATTCAATCTCTTTAGTATTATATAATCGCATAGCCCATATTGTGTGAGTACTATGTACTAGAAAGCTATCATTCACTGGAAACCTACGTCTTTTCTTGACTTGAATGTGCCCTGGCGGTTGAGAATATGTCATGCTCACTCAAAAGTCTCGCTGATGGTGGCGCATGTGTCGGATCATTTAGTTCCCTTCAAAATGGTTGAGTTGAATGGTGCTGATCTATGCGTCATGTCTGTGAACGGGCGCTGTCGGTTGTGACTGGTCATCTCTCAGTTGCCATGGCTTATTTTAATGAATTATTTTAGTTTTTGAATTGTTTTTTTTTTCTGTTTTGTTTTACTGTGGACACTTTTAACGTGCACATCTTGCTACATTGTTCTCACATAATATTCCATCTCAACATGAATGATGTAACCAAGATTTTGTAACAATATTCTGATTTAAAAGAGTGTCCATGGAGTTTCTTGCCCGTTCTTCTCCATAGAGATCTACGCTAGGGAATGGGCAACTACAGTACTTTCACAGTTTTTATGTTTTGTGACTGGGACTGTAGCTACATTTAATTTTCATCTTTGTTTCGACAATTCAAAAGTGCCTGTAACTGGCTTACTTGAAATAAATGCTTTGATTTTGATTTTGATTTTGATTTTTGACACGACGGAAAAGATGCAGACCTAATCAAAGTCAGATGAAAAGTTTTCAATTTCAGTCAAAATAACTTTTTCGGTAGTCTAATCTACTAAAGGATCAGTTTCAACAAATTCACAAAACGTTATTCCTATACAAACTGTTACTTAATCGTAACTTACCAGAAAGTAATCAAAACTCGTTACTTTACTAATCCAATTTTAATTTACTTAAAGCTACATTCCGTCTCTTTCCAATTGGGGGGTAAGAAAGGGACAGATCGATTTCAATTACAATATGGACGAGTTGTATGGAGTAAGTGACTGCTAATTTTGAAGAGCCTACAAGTTTGTCAAGTTCTCATTACTATAGATTCAGTTATGTAGTAAGTAAATTAGTTTGGAATGAAAGATTACTTAACGCTTTGAATGTAGAATGTCTTTGAAAATAGACCTAAAGTTTGATATTTAAAGGCATATAATACTTTTTAAATATTGTGTGTGCTTGTGGCATTTGCCATATAAACATGTTTCCTTTATTTCTTATTGTGTGTGGATTATTTTTTTTTCTAGCCTGCTCCGACCACTTCTTGCGAACCCGCGCGTCCTCCCTACAGGTCTAATGGAACCTGTGCAGTTCGTCCAGGCATCTCCTTTATGGCCTGCCGCGACCCCTGCTTACTGTGCTGGACATGTCTGCCGCATGTGTGCCGGACAAACTGTGGACTATAAAATAGCAGGAAACTGGTGTTGCTTTATGCGAAGAAAAGTGTGTTTTTTATTAATTAAAAGTAGTTACGTGCTCTCTATTGTCATTAGAAAAAAAAAACGAAAAAAAAAAAAAAAAAACTAATTTAAAAAAAAGAACCTTTTCACAAAAAGCCCGCCGAGGCGTTAATGTATTTGCATGATAAACGTTGCTTTGCCAACAGGAAAGTAGGACGCACTACAAAGTCAACCTAGTTTGCCTGTTCCAAAGAGTTTTCTTTATAAAAGACGTAGGAAGAAAAAATGATGTCCACCTAAATGTGTTGGAAACTGTTAATAATGTTAAATGTCATGAGGAATAAAACTTGCTTTTTTGGCTTTGCAAAGGGTAGTGATATTTATGTGTGCGTAAAATGGTGAAGTGGCGTGAATTGTAAGTAAAAGATTTTTTGTAGCCGCTTATCTAAGGCCTTACCACGAGCGCGCGGTGTTAACGTTAAGTAAATACGTCTTTTTTTTAATCGAAAAAAAAAGCTTCAGAAGTCTGTGACTTTTGTTTGTTCGATTCAGTTTTTTTTTTGCCACCCAGAATTCCCTTGTACATCTCCTAAAATCAGCATCAGATCTTCGCGAAATAATATTCTTCCAAACAAAAAAAAGAACCATCAAAATCGGTTCACAAGTGGCGAAGATATCGCTGAACAAAAAATAAATTAGACGAATTGATAACCTCCTCCTTTTGGAAATCGGTTAAAAATACAATTATCCCCGAGCATTTTAGTTACATTGTTTGCGATACCGTGGATATGAATAAATTATGAAAATATTATACAGGCTGTAAACCACCACATCACGAAGCCGTCAACCAAGCATTCTGAACATCAAACTAGGTAACTTTACGCAAAAATTATTGCTGGGAAACGACTTTTTTTTTGGGGTGTAAAATCATGTTTTGTGGTAGAACTCAATTTAACGCACTCAAAAGATTGTGCTGATGCATGGATCGAATAGTACGGAGGTCGTGGAAGTGTTTAAAGTTAAAATTTACATAAAAAAACTTGTATTAAAAAAAATGTTGTCAAAAAGTTGGAACTTTGACCCCCAATATCTCCGTAACTAGAAGGTTTCCAGGTATGGTGTAGAACAAAAAAATGCAATGACGAGGATAACAAGTGCCTTCCGGCTTCGATAAGAAGTGTTTTACACCCTTTATGTGAAAAGTAATTTTTTATTTTAAAATCGACGCATTTACGTTACGTTTACACCGTGCGCTTGTGCTAGAACCTCTGTTATTGATCAAATAATTTTAACGTCTGATGGCTGGTGTATATATATATAATTGTAACTAACTTTGACCTAAGTTGAGTTTTACACAAAATTCAAACTTTCAGTGTTTTCAAAATCCATAGTCATCATCATCAGCCTGGTCTTTTCCCATCAATGTTAGAGTCGGATACCAGTTTAACCGGATGCAGCTGAATATCATTATTTCACAAAAAACGACTGCCAACCAAAAACCTTACCTTACCTTTACAATCTAGTTAATAGTTAATATGATATCCAGAAAGGATCTATAGTCAAACATTGTTTTAAGCTTTCACGGTTTTTAGCTAAACTTAAAATATCACTTACGGGATATCTTCCGAGTCAACCCGCGATCATGGCGCTTGCAACAGCGTCGATATATCGGGAACTCAAAATTAATAATAATCACGGAAGACTTCCTAAGATAAGATAAAATATATGTAAGTGACATTTTAAGTTTAGGATCTTATAGTATTTTGGTCATTATCTATAGTAGCTACTTAGAGAATAACTAAGACTCAATACTGTCAAAGATAAACTGCCTGCCTCTTCACAAGTGACAAGCTCAATGGCTATGACAGAACAGTCTCGATTAAACCAAAGACTGGCCATTATCAGCAGTTCGGAGGTCCTTGGGACTGTCACTGACAAATGATGCCGGAAAACAATAGGACTTATCGTGGCACGCTGACACCCTGACGACTGACCGCTGAGGAGAGATCGTTAATTTTATGGGTGACGTTTTCTGAGTTCCTGCAAGGTACGGAGAGTTTTTGAAAATAATAATAATAAAAACCTTTATTTTCAGGCTACTTTGGCCCATAGATAAATACCTTACAGACTAACATATATATAATAGTACATGGTGTGTTAGTGTTTAAACTTAAAACTATGTTAGTAAAACACACTTCACTCGAGCACTGTCTTTGTGCGATCGTGTGGCACATGTCCGCGGAAGCGACGGAACATAACACCTTGCGGCCAAAAGTCCTCTGCCATGACGAGGTGCAGATGTTGGGATCGGTAATATTGTTGGGATCGGTAATATTATACAGGGTTATTTGTAAAACACCGACAACCTCACAGGACTGTGTTACTAATATCATAATCAACAACTTTTGTTCTATGACTTTTAAAAATTCATCATATTTTAGTTCATCAAATTTTCGTACTTAAATAAAAATATTTAAATTGAACGCTCTAAATGTTAAGAAATCTATGCGAAGCAAAAGAAAGCGATAGTACAATAGTGAGGGGAGCGGGGTCAGGGCGGCGATGGCCAGGGCACGCCACAATAGTGGCGGTAAGTCCCCTCTTTGAGGAGTGGCTGGAGAGACGTCACGGCGTCCTCACCTTCCGCCTGACGCAGGTTCTTACCGGACACGGATGTTTCGGTAAGTTCCTGCACCGAATCGGGCGGGAGGAGACGCCTGGGTGTTTCCATTGTGAGGATCGACCGGAGGACACGGTGGAGCACACGGTGGAGGTGTGCCCTGCTTGGGTGGAGCACCGCCGTGTCCTCGAGGTGGCGATCGGCGGCGGCGACCTCTCGCTTCCGGCCCTGGTTCGTGCCATGGTCCGGAGCGAGACGGAATGGGACGCCGTCACCTCCTTCTACGAAGCAGTCATGCTAGCGAAGGAGGTGGCGGTACGTGAGAGGGAGATATCCTCACCTCCCGGCCGCCGCGGGAGACGCCCCGGGCGTCGGAGGCCACGTGGTGGCTTCCGGCCACCGTAGGCGCGGGCCTGTGGACGGGGAGCTATGGGCTAGCTCGCCGTCCGTCCGTCTCATGACGACAGGTCGTGTCGACGGCGCGTTCGTGTTCCACGCGCGCCTCAAAGAGAGTCAGCAACAATGAAGGGGTCCGCAAGGGCCGAAGCCTGCCGGGGCTGCGGGACTATTCGAAAGAGATACCGTGGCCCCGGAACACAAAAGGCGATGAAGGAACATGGATGGGTTTTAGTCAGTAAAAGTCTGACACTCCCTCCTGCTCCGCCCAGAGCGGGAGAAGTCATTTGATGATTCCCCATCCTAAAAAAAAAGAAAAAAGAAAGGGCGGCGAGGGCCCGTAAAAGCGTTCAATTTTTTTTATTTTTTTTTTAATGAACATTTGATGAACTAAAATATGATGAATTTTTAAAAGTCACAGAATAAAAGTTGTTGATTATGATGTCAGTAACACAGTCCTAAGAGGTTGTCGGTGTTTTACAAATAACCCTGTATATAAACACGTAAAGTTTCGATTGGATGAAGTTTAGATTGGATGTAGGTGATAATCTTTGGAATTTAACTGATCCGCTTCTTTTTTTTTCACTATTGGGAAGCTAACAATTTAGCTGTTTTCACAAGTGGGCACATTGCTCGCAGAACGGGTGGCCGATGGGTACGAAAAGTTCTGGAGTGGCGACCGCGAACCGGAAGACGTTGCGTTGGAAGGCCTCCTACTAGGTGGATAGATGACCTGTTGAAGGTTGCGAGGATCCACTGGATGCGAGACGCATAGGACCGGTCAATGTGGCTACACTTGGGAAAGGCGTATGTCCACAGTGGACGTTTTTCGGCTAAAATTATGATTATAATGAATGGGAAGCTATATTATAGCTATATTATTATTTTATTAGTGTATAAACTATTAAAAAAGGAAACAGGACGCACCCGTGGGATACTTGCTGACGATAACTGGAGCAAAGGTATAGGCAAAAGTTAGATGATGACATGATTTAATGTGTTGCAGGAAAGTATTTGGATAATTCTGGATTTACTCGCTGATAATTAAATGCCATGTTTTTCACGACATTTTAGTGAACAAAAATACAAATATTTCTCACAAATAGTTTTATGAAAAGCCACGCCTAAAAAAGGAAAAAAAATATGAAGAATGAAACTTTTCCTCACCCAATTTTTCACATTTTTTCTTTGGTAAACCCGATAGCTACCTCCATCTAAACCCTAGACTAGATCGGCACGAAGCAGCGAAACAAGATATTATGACAAGCCCACGACATCCATCACAACGATAGATTGAGTTGTTTGTCAACGTAATTCGGTAAAAGGATTCCTTCGTAAAATACTTTATCTACTAATGGACAAGTGGCTCATATTACTTTCTACTATACCAATTTATCTAGCGGTTTCAATGTCCCTCAAGTATCACTTTCCTTAACGAATGAGATACTAAGTTATACGTATAATATGTCTCTAGGGTTATCATACTGCCATTTAGGTCGACAAACTTGAGTAACAAGTTTCTTACAGAGTTGATGACCTTAAGCTCTTGGCCACAAACTGCGCGTGTTGGCATAACGACTGCTGAGGAAACCAATAACAGAAGTTGTATATGCATGCTATAAGTCTTTATGTCATCGCGACTCGACGATTATGACGGAGTGCCGGTACTCGTAATCAGCCTTTTGTGTTCCCACGGCTGGGATATGGGCCTACCATTTTTGAGAGGGAGTGGTTGTAATCATCACGTGGACACAGTGCGGGTTGGTGGATGTCACTGGTGTAGGACATGCCGGTGCCCTCGCGAGTTTGTTCTTCACCGTTTTGGGAGCAGTGTGATGATTTTTTAACACAAAGTACACCTGTACCTGTCTGGTTTCGAAACTGCGAACGACAAGTCTGAAGTACCTGCTATTTCTACTAAGCCACCGCTGAGTGTATGCCATTTGCAAGACAGTTAGTGACATGCGCGCCACCTGAAGCAAGTCCAGTCGCAAGACGCAACGTACGAGGATGAACGGCACGGGTCATAAGGGAAGGACGGTCTCTTGTTAGGAAAGTTAGGCATTGGGGTCGGTGAGCATTAATTTGTTTGTGACAGCCCTAACGTTGTATATAGCAGTTTCTGTTAGTAAATGTATGTAAAATTCGATTATCTATATGGAAAGTTTAAACTTTTGGGGCGTTGATGAGACTTGCCAAGTGATGAAACTGGTAAGTCAGGGGCTGCTGTAGCTCTAAGTCATATTGGTCTAATGTCATATCATACTCAATCATACTCAGTCTCTGTGTAGCAGTTCATACTAACACGAGCGGCGGGTCGATCTTTAGGTTAAGCCGCGTTTGCCTAGGTTAGTCCGTGGATGGGTGACCAACTATTGCATACCGAGTTTACTCCGTGCCTTGGAAAGCACGTTAAGCCGTTGGTCCCGGCTGTCATTTGCGGATCTTTGACAGTCGTTACAGGTAGTCAATGGCCCAAAAGTCTGACAACCAGTCGTACCAAGGGATATCGTATTACCCAGTATTAACTGCATGGGTTGTCAGATAGGCAGTGGTTCCATGTAGAATACTGGTATTCAGCTGCATCCGGTTAGACTGGAAGCCGACCCCAACATAGTCGGGAAAAGGCTAGGCAGATGATGATCATGCACAGTCTTTATTTTTAAATAGAAGGTCATTTGTATTTTTTAACAAGATGTTACATAAATTGTTACCGTATTTTAATGCTTCCACTGGATATCATATAAGTACTAGAAAATGGTATTGAATGGGTATGTTTTAGGCAGATCAGTATCTAAACATAAGACTGGCCGGGGAGAATGGAAGAAAATATTGTGTTGAGTCGACCGCAAATAACATGGGACAAGGGCAGCTAGTGAAGGTTGCGGGAATCCATTGAATGCGAGTCGCACGGGACCGGTCAATATGGCAACACTTGGGGGACGTCTATGTCCAGCAGTGGGCGTCTTTCGGCTGAAATTAAGGACAGCAAGATGATGTTTCTAAATTCTTATTTATTGATGATAATGTTTCTAAATTCTTATTTATTTATTTATGTACACACAAAATACTTTACAGGACAATGTATTAACATAGAAGAGCACAAAGGTACTGCTTATTTCTTAAGAAATTTCTTCCAGCAGACCTGCGAGAGGAAAGTTGGATAAGAAATGTAGACACAGTGTGTAGAAACGTCAAACAAGAAAATTTAAATTAAAATTTAAAACAAAACTACATCTATTTATACTTTTTTTATGTCTATGTATTTACAAATACATAGACATATAAAAAAAACTACTATTGTAAATATTTACCTGAAATATACATACCTACATATATATGAAGAATATTACTGTATAGAAGATAGGTAATGCTCTTTGAGTTGTTTTTTAAAGAGAAATAAAGTTTTAGAATCTCGAATGTCTTATTATTGATTGCACACGAAATAACAAATGTACATATTAATTGCAATAATAGCTTAAGTACAATAGCGAGCTTAACCCAGAAATGGGTTTTCTTACAGCACACCTAAACATATGGTTCTAAGCAAAATATTTACTACAATCATACAACCATAGTTTCTACCCTTATAGGGTAGAAGTTGTTCATAATAATGAGTAAGATGTATCATCTTACTCATTATTATGAACAACTTCTGAAAAAGATCTAACTGATATAACTGTCTCGTTGGTCTAGTGGTTGCATTCGCGACTTTTGAGCATGAGGTCCTGGGTTCGAGTCCGGGGTCGGGTAAATAGTTATAGGGGTTTTCTAAAATTTCGCAGTAGCAGCCATGGAATTTGGATTTGTGCCCGGTTGATGGCAATAGGCTCACCTCCTATTACATGGGACTGGTAAAATGTGAATGCACTATAAGGTAAACCTCTGCCCAACCCTTCGTGGATTACAGGCGTGATATTTTTTTCTGCAATAGCAAAAAAATGATTTTCTCTCATTTTTTTTAGATTTATATGAAACGAAATGTATAAGACAATTGACCATCAAAACAGACCCTTTAAAAGGTTAACGGAAAACAAAAACTAATATAGAACAATCTCATGGGAAAAAGTAGCCATGGAAAAAAGGTTTAACATGGAAACCAATCGACTAAGTGTGAGCAGTTAAGTTACTACCCCTCGCCATAGTTATAAGTATACGTATAAGACACAAATGTCAAATTACAACCGTCGCTCATCGATTACTCAGCAAAAACGTTTTAAGGAAATACCGTCATGATCTTTGAGTATGAATGTGAGAAGGTCTCCATGTGATGATTTGTTTTATTGTAGGAATTATTTAAAACTAGCTCATGCTCGCGGTTTCGCCCGCTTGGTGTTCGGTAATATCCCCCGGGAGCGTATTACCGGGACAAAAAGTATCATATTAAGTGTTAAACCAGGTTATAAACTATATGTGTGTCGAATTTGATCCAAATCCGGTCAGTAGTTTTTTCGTGAAAGAGAAACAAACATCCATTCATCCATCCTCACAAACTTTCGAATTTATGATATTAGTATGATTTTTTATTTTTATAGGGTGTTAAAGTAGTCGCGTGCAATAGGTTAGGGCCGAGTTCAGTATCGATAAAGGAACCCGAAAAAATGAAAATGAAATCTAATAAAATATTTAAAAAAAATAAAAACAAAAAAATATTGAAAGATCAACCTAATTTGGTAAGTACCTACTAACTTCAAATAGCAATCTAAAATCTAAAATAATTAAATATAAATTTAATATAATTTTTTATTATTATTAAAATAATTTTAATTCTAAACGATTGCTATTTTCAGTCAGTAGGTGCTAAATTAAGTTAGATCTTGCAATTTTTTTTTACGGCTTCCTTTATCGGTTCTGAACTCACCCCTAAGCTATGGCACGCGACTACTTTAACACCCTGTATATATAGTAGGAAAGTAGGATGTTTTAATAAGATTTACAAGTTTATGTCTGTATTAAAATCCGCCTTAACAAAAGTAGCTAAGTAAATATTTGGGTGCTGGTGACGCAACATCGCCTATTTAAATAAGTAAATTGTCCTGAATTGAGCAGCACCTACCCATCTCCGAAAGTTGTCAGCATCGGTAATTCGTCGCTATAAATTCCTTTCCAGCTTAGAGTAGTAGGGACCACTTTGGTGTCTTTATTGTTAGCAGGGGCCATAAGGTCCTAGATAAACATGGACACCGACAGGATTATAATTAGGGGATGAATCTTTAACTCACACAATGCAAAAATTGCAAAATGGTATGAACACCTTTAGAATTATAACAAACGTGAAGGATACAAAAGCGATTGAAGTGAACTCGAAAAATTTAGCAATCATTCATACGGAAATACGATTAAGTTAGTGGATTTTCAAAAAAAATTGGCACCTCGCCTCTGATAACTTCAATTAGGTTGGGTTGAGCTTGCATCTTCTGTGCAAGTTACCATATCGCGGACCAATATTCGAAGCTCCTGCGGACCACCGGAGGTCCGCGGACCATGGGTTGGAAACCACTGCTCTAGATAATCGACGGTCACTTTTAAAACATTTTGTGAATCAACCACGAATTCAAACAGGATAGACATAACCTTTTACTGTTAGTTTTTAAACTGACATGGTCACTAACACTAAAACGGTATATTTACCATTTTTATTATTTTTTTGAGTTCCCAATATCAACAGTTGATCACGGATAAACTTGATTATCCGTGATCATGGCGCTTGCACCTGTATAATAATAGCTTATCTCTAGCTTATGTCAATTTTGACATTTCCATAATGGCTTTCGCTGATAGAATATCATTTCGTATCCCTTATCTAATCCATACCCAAAAGCTAAGACACAGTCACGCACACGTACAAAGAAAGATAGTCACTGTCTACACATACACAGAGCACACATTCGTGATGACGAAAGCTGAAAGCATTTCCTCCGTCTTTTGTTTCTCATGAATCATTTGTCAAAGACAAGGGCCTTGAACGAGCCACAAAGGCGAGGGTTCAAGGTTGTTGACATTCAGTTCGTCATGGAGATAGTAAGTTTAAAATAGACTAGATTGTTGTGACGAAAATGGAAACTAAGACTAGAAATAGAATTTGACGTGTATTATTTGGTTTGGTGGGTATGTAACGAGGGTTTAAAGAGCGCGTATTACATATGTGACCAGTTTGTGTTCTTATACAAGCCTGCATAAATGCCTTCAGCGTCGAAGGTATTTAAAGCCATCGTTCCATTTCTGAAAACCGTTCAATGATGTCTGACAGAATTACTTTAAAATATGTTTAGCATTAAACTCATTTAGTGAGTCTGGAGTTAGGCCTGAGAGGAGTCCTGAGATGTGTTGTAAGCCACCAATAGAATTTCGTTAGTTTTTTTTCCCCAAATTCTAGGTGATGATTTTTCCCTCAGTTAAATGAAACATACCTAAATCAAATCAATTGAGAGATAAATTGACTAAAACTAACTAACAAGCAATACTATAATAGTACATTATGATATAAGTGCGGTAAGTTGAAAATTCCAGCCGAGGCGGTATTGCTAGCCCGAGCCGTAGGCGAGGGCTACAAGAAAGCAGAGGCTTTAATTATCAAAGCGCACGTATGTCATACGACGTTTTCTAACATATTTGCGAGGAAATAAATAAAACAAATAAAAACAATACAGAGAAAAGAAAAAGCGCGCGGAATAATTTTTACTTGTTCACAAATTAGCGATGCGCGCGCATCAGCGCTTTTATTTTAAGGCAAAGACACAAAAAACAGCCAGTATTACTAATAAAGTAAATTAATATTTTTGTGTTTAAGTTACAGATAAATGGTTGTAATTTATTGTGAAAATTAATTAAATTAAAGAATTAAATGTTTATTTATTATATTTCATCTCCCAAAGTTAATTTTATTCATAAAATGTTGACCACTTTTCTGACATGAAAACGGTACTTTTTTAAATCTTAGCAAAGAGTGCTAAGATTTAAAAAAAGTACCGTTCGTTTTAGACGGAGCATCTTGATAAAACGTGCGATTTACATTACAATAACGCACAAGTACGTAATGAGATACAATACGATATTGAAATTGGTGAAATAAGAGACCCTTTACGAGCAAATGTGTTATAAACAATATATATATATTTAAAGGATTCCTTTCTCTAGCTTGAGTGAATTAAGGTAGGTACTTCCATAAACCGAACGCTTACTATGAACAAAGTTCATGCTACTGTTAACCAACTTAAGTAATTTGTAGGTGTCTAATTTAAGTCTAGACAGACAGTATGTTAACGATCAAACTTCCACGACGCCATTTATTCCTTCCAAATTAAATGTAAGAATTTGATTGTCCTCCATTGATGGCAAGTTTATTTATTCCAATTCTACCGTTTAATATTGTTCGAGGGGCGGCCATTAATTTTATGGAGCCAATTGAGGTGCCTCCCAACGTTAATAGATCGACAATGTCTAGGGAATTTGGGTGTGACGTCAGAAGATGACTGTCTTTTTGAGACATGGACGGAGAAGAAATGGAGGTTTAATGTGTGAGGAAACCGAGCGGATTTTGACAGACCAGCAGGCTTAGCCAAGTTGACAATCTACAATCGTTAACGCTAGTAGAATGACATCATCTCAACGTTAAATCACGTGATCAACACAAACGAATAGAAAATTCGTAGACAAGTTTACATCGTTCAAAATGATAGAATAGAATGTCATCGTTTCTACAATGTTGATCGCTATACTATTTGGTAGGAACGCTCACCATAGACTAAAGTGTAGGGTTTTTCTACAGACATTAGAGAACGAGCGATCGACTCCGTCGTGTCAACTTGGCTACCAATTTAGCGCTTTCTACAATCGCTTACGCCGAGGCGTTTACGATTGTAGAAAGAGAATCGAGATGAACGTTTGTAACTTGGCTAGGCCTGTAGGTGACGTTAGCGTAACGAGTGTGATTTGTCCTATAGTATACGTGTGATGACGTTTGTCGGAGTATAAGCTGTTACGTGGTTGAAGTAAATGGTTGCTCCACTACCTTGAGGGTTACCTACTATTGGACTCAACGACAATGGATGCACGACGTAAACAGAAGACTAGCAACCGTATTTAAAAATGTTCAAATCTAGTCGCAAACTCATCTCAGTGTCAAAAACCTTATTTTTTGTTCTTTTTATACATTGTGACTGACATTAGGATACAATGTTACTTTTCAGATCATCTGATAAACCTACTAGTTTTTTTTTCAGACTTTTCATGAGAGACGTGTCTTAATTTCAAGCTAAAATATGGTTAAGATTGTTTTAACGACTATAGGATTTAAAAATGTAACACTCCATTTTTGCTTATTCCTTGGCTCGAGGTCGCTCGGACCTATAAACCTAAATTCCATTTATCATAATAAAATGGCGAAAGACTCTGTTTATTTGACACAACAATGTTTATTTCTTTGAAGTCTGTGACTGGGGTGTTAAAATGGTAATATTAAGTTGGGCCGACTTAAAGCGACAGGTACTTGACATGCAAAAAGCGTTTCGAATAATCGGAAACGTTCTCGTGAAAATATTTCATAATATTGTTACAGTTGGTCTAATATTATTATCGTTTTGAGTTATGAAGAGAAAACTATTGAATTAGCTTTGAGAGAACAGAAGCTGAATTGTCGAAATAATTTACAAACTGTGGTTACATCTATACAAATGAATATAATTGAAGAGTGTGTTTGTAATTTCAAACAAACAGGCTTTTACTGATGCAAATGAAAGTATATACCGTAAATAAAACAATAAAAAACTTGTCGTGTTGTGGTCTGTCTGTCTATTTGTTCCGGCTAATCTCCAAAACGGTTGGAACGATTCTGACGGGACTTTGACTTGCAGATAGCTTATAAGGACTAACATTAGCTACTTTTATTTTGGAAAAAGAATTAGGGTTCCGTGCAAAACAAGTTAAAGCCTTGAAATTGTTAACTAAATCCAAGATTCAAATAGAGAAGTAATAATTGTATAAGAAAGTCACGGGGCAAAGCTAGTTAATCATATTTCAGTAGTGTTAAATGAAAGGCACTAAAATTATGTTCTATTTCATTGGAATAGTTCTTAGAGAAGAATTAAGTGCTTTAGTTGTTCTTTGGGAAACAACTACTGACTATTATTTGAAACACAACTACTTAATAAGTTATGAGTTTATGACGCTTAAAGATATTTTTACTAGGTCTTTATGTGAAAACGGTAAAGGGAAACATTGGTGGTGACGGAGGTTATCTTTATTAGTTTGGTCGGCCCCTTTTTTTCGATATTAATTTATTTTTGATTGATTGAATAATACTGTTAATAATTCTAGTATGGTTACGTATGAAGTGTATGTTAGTAAATATCATTAGTATTATTGTGTACGTGTGTGTAACCATACCTTATTTAGGTTTAACCTAGTAAGCAATATATTAAGATCATGTACGCTGTATCGATGTGAAGAGAGAATACCTAAATCAAGACTTTATCCAGAGCGGACGTCTTTCATTTCCCACGACACTTCAACGTAGTTTTTATTTATATTTAATTGAGAGTGCCAACTTGTGTATAAAGTTTTTATAAATAAATAAATATAAATAGCTAAAAGTAGAAAAATCTAAATAGTCGGCAAAGAACGAAAGTCGGCAAACGCCGTTCAGCAGATCGACTTTATAAGAATATTAAGGTACTGCACTAGCAATAATCGTATACATGGTGTGGAAAAATCAGTGGTGTGACAAACGAGAAAAAAAATCCTGTTTGTCACACTGGTGTGATAATCTGGTGTGACTACGAGTCGGGGATATGAAGAACAGGGTGTGAAGTTCTTCATCCCCCATAGAGAAGGGGGAACCTCCGACAAGACGGGTGTTGTCTCTGGCTAAGTAGCCCGACAGTTGTCGGGTTTTTCTATATAGTCTTAAGTCGCGGAGATCTTTAATAACTCATTGAATTTCATGTAAGTTCATTATTTGTTACATAGATGGCACTATAGTACTTTTCATTATTATTATTATTTTATTCCCATTATTTTTTGTTGAGTGCACTTGTAGCATGTGCCAAATAAATATGTTTTCTTTATACTATTTTGCTGTAGTGCTGCAACAAGGAAACCAATAATTCAAAGTCATGTAATCCGCTAACCCCCACTGGCCCCCTAGTCATTTACGGCCTCTTACATAAAGGAGGCCTATTTCCCAGTGGTCAGGCTCGATGATAGGTCTCTAAGTAGGTACTGTTATGGAGCTTGTAGCTAAATATTATAGTCTAGTAATAGGTCTTCAGGTTAAGCCGCGCTTGCTTAGATTGGTCCGTGGATGTACAACCGCCCATTACATGCCGAGTTTCCGCCGTGCCCCCAAAAGCACGTTAAGCCGTTGGCAGGTTGTCAGTGGTCCGAAAGGCAGATAAAAGAAGGCGGAGGTCAGATAGCTATTCACAACGCTTCGATTCGATTTTCGATTCGGAAATTCGTATATCTATCTCGCTCGATTTCGTAATGTCAAAAAAATATAGACATACGACTTTCCGAATCGCAAATCGAATCGAAGCGTTGTGAATAAGGGGCCTGATATCCAGTCACTCCATTTAAAATACTGGTATTCAGTTGCATCTGGTTTTACTGGAAGCCGACCTCAACATAGTTGGGAAAATGCTAGGCAGTTGATTCGGTCTCTCGATGACAGGCAAAAAGGTTGTCTATGGCAGCCAAAGACATTCAAATCATCATCAGCATCATCATTTAGACCGAAAGACGTTCACTGCTGGACATAGGCCTCCCCCAAGTGTTGCCACATTGACCGGTCCCGTGCGACTCGCATCCAACGGATTCCCGCAACCTTCATCAGGTCATCTAGTGGGAGGTCTTCCAACGCATCGTCTTTTGGTTCGCGGTTGCCACATTTAAATATTTACGGGCAATCGACGGGACAAGACGAAGAAAATCGTAATCCAATACTTGTAATTATTAAGTAACAAGTTGGAATATGTCACACGCCCGCTTGTCAGCTAGTATTCGTGTTTCAAAGTCGAAAATGTTTAAATTTTATTTCTTTTAAATCTCTTTTTATGGCAGCAAATAATGAACGACTACAAAAAACGAAAAAGCCCGTGAAAGTTTTTGAACAAAAGGTTTTGAAAATAATCAAACACAAAACTGTTTCAAAATGTATTTTCGCTGCGGCACGATCGCTTTGATGACAGAGACAAATACAAACGCCCATAGATACACAAACAATACATAGTTTAGTGCTGGGAATAGTATCGTAGATCTGTCTAATTGTGTTTGTTTTATTTTCACGTCAGACAGCACGTTTAGAAAATAATTGCCAGTATTGTGTATATAAACTGATTAACAGCTTTCTTTTGGATTATGTACGGTCGAACAAGCTATTTGGTTTACAGTTAAACCCACAAATTACATTGTAAAATGTAACCCAAATAGCATGTTTGACCGTACGTTATTACGTTTATTAATATAATGTTCGAAATTTTCACAATACAAGCCCTTTTTTGAATGTCAAAAAGATTGCCTCTTCTTTTTTTATCGTGTGGTTAGTGCCTAACCTGGTGGCAGAGTTTTTATGCCGCCTATAGACCTCTGACTTGGCTATACATACCGTCGAGAAATATCTCTCAGGCATGCTGGTTTCTTCACGGTGTTTTCCTTCACGAAAGCAAGTGATAATTATACAATACGGACATGAATCCGAAAATTCAGAGTTGCATGTCTTGGGTACTTACTCGAGACCTATGGTTTGGCAGTCCAAACGGTCACACCATCTAGAGTCTAGCTAGACTACCACTAACTTGTATATAAAAAAGCGGCAGTTTTATGCGTAACAGGCTCAAAAAGCGACGACAAATACTGGTGGTAGCGTGTTCCGGACTCCCCCTGTTACGATGTTATCGCAGAGGTTCATACGAATGTTAATTAAATCGTACTAATATTAGTTTCTGCCACGATTTGGGTCAAACGCTTGACTGATTGGCCGTAGATATGTATCAGCTAGCAGTTGCCTGCGTCTTCGCTTGGGTGGATGTCGGAAATTACTTCACGGGAAGTGATGAATATTTAAAAAGTGGCCTAATTGGGTGCCAATTTTCGTCAATATCCGCTCAGCCGTTAAGGTGTGTGAAGGCAACAGACAGACACATTTGCTTTCAAATAATTCACTTATGTTACTAGTTGATCCATAAATAAAGGGGCAGATGCAGAGATCGTGTATAAATAATAACAGCAATTTTCTTCTTATTCTAACAAAAATCAGTCAAGGTTAAGCAGTGTTTGCCAAGGTCGGTTCGTGGATGGGTGACCATCCATTATATACTGAATTTCCTTCGTGTCGCACGTTGTGCTCTTGGTCCCGGCAGTCATTTGTGGAGCTGTAACAGTCATTACAGGTAGACAGTGGCCTGAAACTCTGGCAACCAGTCTTACCGAGGGGTGTCGTAGTTATAACCCAGTACTAACTGGGTGGTCGAGGTCAGATAGGCAGTCGCGTCATGTAAAATACTTGTATTCAGCTGCATCCGGTTAGACTGGAAGCCGACCCCAACAAAGTTGGGAAAATATCTAGGCAAATGATGGTTTTGTTTTTGTTTTTAGAAATGACCTGCACTCGCAGTTGCAACTCGCTAAGGTTGGCAAACTACTTAACCGGACTATCCTGTGGTGGCCAAAAATTACTTTAAGGAAATGAACATCACTAAGGGCACCCCCTGAGGGGTTCGGGCCTCGGCTTAGTGCGTCATTGAGGGAAGGGCAGCAAAGATCAGGCTGGGTCGTATTATTATTAATTGGGGAATTTAAAGCAACATGCTCAGCGGCGCGGGCTGGCTTGTCGAGCAAGAATCGGATGGCTTACAGATGATGGAAGCAGAGATTTTTTTTGAAGTAGTTGATCCGCGGACGTTATCCTATCTTTTACTGGATGTCTACAAAAGCGCCACCTACCGGGTACAACTATAGTTAAAAAGCATAGAAGAGATCCCGAATCAAAAAAACATTAAAACGGTTACACCCGCAATGGATTCTTTTTTATAAGGACAGTATGCAATTAGTATGTGTCTGCGCCATATCTACGCCTGACGCATTTCCAGCGGCATCGGTTTGCACAAGCGAGTGGTGCCATGGATTTTTTCTGTTGTTTGTGATTTTTACTCACACCCGCATATTTATATTTTATTACCTTTTTTCTACTTCTTCTATACGTTGGGTACACGGCTGTGTCGATTACCTTTTGTAAAATGAAATTAAATTGTAACCATCAAGAAAATCATCATTAAAGCTGTTTTGTGAAGAAACTGAGGTTTTTAATTTTAAAACTTCCAAGTGTCCACTACTGGACATAAATTGGCGACCGTGACAGGACACCTTTGCAAAATTGGAATCAAGTACGAAGTTAAAGAATCTTCATGAAAAGGAAATTTACAAAGATTAATCGTGGAGGACTACAGACGCAAGAACACTATAAAAGAAGACAACTAAGCCAGCCAGGTCGGTCAGCAGAACGCGCCGCGCCCAGCCTTAGCTTCTACGACGTCAAGGTTCACCGTCAGCCTGCCACGCCAGCTCGAGGATTCTGTATACATCTGCGCGAGCAGCTCGTGTACCTACTGGTGCCACAACTACCAGCGAGGACCAGTGCAGCCAGAAGCAGTCGTCTCGCCTATCAGTTAAGTGTCATTCCTATAGTACCCTACCCATAGTACTTAAACCTATTTTCCTATCAAAAGGTCGCTGTTTGGTACATTCCATGTGTATTTCATTAATTCAACAAAGCATCTAGCTACTTCAAAGTTTATTTCAAGTAAACAACCAGTATATATCCAAAAATAGTAAAATTTTAATCGATTGTTCAGTGTCAACTACCTACGTCATTTGTAAAATTGTAAATCAGTAATTACATTCCCGATATTTTCGTCATACTATAGGTCATCTGAAGCCGCCTGAGATTTAGTCGCCCTCCCAATAACACGTTCCATTTTTCTAGTTCACATTATTTCAAATATTTTCGGCCGACTATTCCAGAAACATCGTCGCCGCCTGACGCTGCCGGTCACCGCTGGCCGCGTTCGGGTTGTGTCGGCGCAGCGCCGCGGCCGCCTCCGCGCCGTAGGGCTGCGCTCGGGCCCAGGTGCCGCCGAAGGAGTATCAGATAAGATTCCAAACATATAACTTTGTTCCTTCATTTAGCATTTGGTACTAAACAGACTACCTACTCAATTTTCTATAACTATTTTTCGAGAGTTCTCAGTGCCAGTTTATTGTTTGTTGTTGCTACCATTAATTATTAATTAACAAGATGTCTTTAAGCGAAGACAAAGACAGTTATGCAAAACAATTGAAGGAATTATTTGCTAAACGTAGCTCGGTAAAAGGCCGTTTAACGAAATGATGAATTTGATGGCGCTTATTTCCGCTGGCTTGAGTTCCGAGATACCTATGTGTCGCTCATTCACAATAACGAGTGTATCAAACCTATTCATAAGTTCCATTATTTAGCATCGTATCTCGAAAATGAAGCTGAAACCAACTATGAAACTGCATGGCAGCTCTTATGCGATCGTTACGATAACAAGCGCCAACTTATAAATCAACACCTCAATTCATTGTTATATTTTGAATCAACACAGCAACAACATAAACGTGAATCAGACAAATCACTGAGGTTTTAAGTTGACCACGTAACTAAAAATTTGCGAGCATTGTCAAGCTTAGCCAAACATGATGAACTACATGATAATTATTAAAATTCTTATACCAAAATTAGATAATCGTACTGCCATGAAGTGGGAAGAACATCGTAATAGGTTGTCCGATGTCCCCACTCTAAAGGATTTCAATAAGTTCCTAACTGATCGCGCTGATGTGTTAGAAACTATGTATCAAAACAAGTCAGACATATCTAAGACGATACAATCACGCCAAAATAACAATATTAATTCTCGTAGTACTAAATCCTTTTCATCTACAGTTCAGAACACCGGCTCGGCCCCTTGCAGTGCGTTGTCTGCAAGGGTGACCACTGGATATACGACTGCCCTACTTTCTTAGGGAAGAATGTTCAAGAACGACGAGATGAATCATTTAAGTTGCACTTATGCTCCAATTGTTTACGAACAGGGCATCGTACACGTGATTGCAAAATGGGTCCCTGTCGTGAGTGTAAGCGTAGGCACAACTCACTCCTGCATTTACCTAATTCTAATAGTCTAGTACTATTAGAATTAGGTAAATAAAGGAGTAGCACAGTACAGTCAGCAGCAATAATACTAACACAGATCGCGAGTCAACTGAGATATCAGTCAATAATTCGATTAGTGATAATTTCATAGAACATAACATTATTTTGTCAACAGCCATGGTTAATGTTATTAATCCTCAAACAAACAAAGTATTTCGAGTGCGTGCTTTATTAGACTGTGGAAGTCAGTCCTCATTCATTAGCCACTCACTCATGGCCAAGCTATCATTACAGGTATGTGCTATAAATACCATAAATGTTATAGGTATAGGCAACAACTTAGCAGAACATGTGAACAAGAGTTGCATTGCCCGAGTAAATTCGCTTAACAATGACTATAGTGTCGTACAGTCATTTTATGTACTAAACCAATTAACAGGTGCTATTCCTAAGCAACCTATAGATATTAGTCAATTAAAAATTCCAGGAAACATACAGTTAGCTGACCCTAATTTTAATCAGCCTTCGGCTATAGACGTGACGTTAGGATGTGATCAGCTAGCATTAGGTCATAACATGCCCAAGCTACGTAGCTCAAAGCTAGGTTGGCTCATTGCCGGCCCTATTCCTCCATGTGTAAGGAATCGTTCGTCACCTAAAAATATTCCGTGTCATGTTTCAATCAGTGACAGTGGCGAATGCAATAATTCCAATATTAATTCTCAATTGATAAAGTTTTGGGAACTGGAGCAGGTTCCAGATAAGCAATATTTTAGCAAAATTGAGCAGTAGGCCTAGCCAAGTTACAAACGTTTCATATCGATTCTCTTTCTACAATCGTAAACGCCTGGACATAAGCGATTGTAGAAAGCGCTAAATTGGTAGCCAAGTTGACACGACTGAGTCGATCGCTCGTTCTCTAATGTCTGTAGAAAAAACTTACACTTTAGTCTATGGTGAGCGTTACTACCAAGGAGTATAGCGATCAAAATTGTAGAAACGATAACATTCTATTCTATCATTTTGAACGATGTAAACTTGTCTACGAATGTTCTATTCGTTTGTGTTGATCACGTGATTTAACGTTGAGATGATGTCATTCTACTGGCGTTAACGATTGTAGATTGTCAACTTGGCTAAGCCTGCAGGCATGTGAAGAACATTTTTATCGTAATACTTACCGTTTAGAATTTTTAGGGATTGTTTAGGGGATTCTTACGCAATGGCTAAGAAACGATTGTTGTGTTTAGAAAAACGTTTCCGTAAGAATCCAGAATTAAAGTTACAATATTCCAATTTTATTCAAGAATATTTTGAGTTAGGCCATTTAAAGGAATGTCCGACTATTAATCCCGTTCCATCCTATTACCTCTGCCATCATGCAGTGTTTAAACAAAAGAGTGAAACGACAAAGACTCGTGTTGTCTTTGATGGATCGGCACGGACTTCCTCAGGTTTCTCTTTGAACGACCTACAGATGGTAGGTCCCAATGTTCAAAACTCAATCTTTTCTATTTTGATTCGGGCTCGTCAGTATAATATATATTGACAGCTGATATTGAAAAATTCTTTAGGATGGTCTCATTAGATGAAAGGGATCGTAATTTACAACTGATACTTTGGAGAAGTGACGAGTCGAATCCTATCAAGACTTAACGTCTAAAAACCCTAACTTATGGTCTTGCAAGTGCTACATATTTAAGCACAAAGTGTTTGTCAGTATTGGCAGTGGATTGCAATGACGAACTAATAGGCAATATTATTAAATACGACCATTATGTCGATGATTTGGTCACCGGATCCAACAATGAGTCCGAGCTATTATACATTCAACGCAAAGTGTCGGACATCCTTGGATCTGGTGGATTTAAACTACGTAAATTCAGATCGAATTTACCAAGCATTTTGTCATCATCAGTCATTGATCAAAATGACAAGGTTAGTTTAAGTGAATCAACAAATACTTTAGGATTAGATTGGAACCCCAATACTGATACTCTTCATATATCAATTGAGATTCCCAATAACAGTGATGTAGTTACCAAGCGATTAATACTGTCTGCATCATTCAAGATTTTTGATCCCCTTGGAATTCTCAGTCCATGTGTGATTATACCTAAAATGTTACTACAGTCCTTATGGCTCACTAAAAGGGATTGGGATGAGCCAGTTGGTTCCGATGTTCTAAAATCCTGGAACAAGTTCATTAACCATTTACGTTTTTTATCAGGTTTACAGATCCCACGTTTAACGCTATGTGAAGCTCCTAGTTATATAGAAATACATACCTTCAGTGATGCTTCCCAAGTCGTTTACGGTGCATGTGTGTACCTGCGGTCACACAGCTGGTAATGTGAAGGTAAACTTACTGTGTGCTAAGTCTAAGGTGGCGCCGTTGAAGCCGACGACTATACCGCGTCTGGAGCTTTGCGCTGCTCTATTAGCTGCAAAACTGTGCAAGGCAGTCTTTAGTTCTTTGCGATATGAGGTCAATCGCATCATTTACTGGTGCGATTCTAGCGTTGTCCTCAGTTGGTTGAGTGGTAATTCTGCAAAGCTAAAACCGTTTGTAGCTAATAGGTTAGCCGAAATAAATGAACTTACCGATAGTTCGTCGTGGCACTATGTGCCGACTGATCAGAATCCGGCTGACCTGGTCTCAAGGGGCGTTAGCCCAGATCAAATCATCAACCTTGATTTGTGGTGGTCAGGTCCAAGCTTTCTAAAACAGCCTGAATCTGATTGGCCCCATTTAAATAAATTAATAAATGAATCAGACTTACCTGAGATTAAATCCACTTCCACTGTTGTTCAGGAAACTGTAACAGAAATTCTAAAAATAGATCAATTTTCTTCATTCTTAAAATTGAGCCGCATGTTTGCGTGTGTTAATAGATTTATACATAACATAAGACACAAATGTCCTAAAGATAAATTATTTGGTAAGGTAACAGTTAGTGAATTAGAATAATCTTTTATTAGTTTATGTAAAAGTGCTCAGCAAACTTCATTTGCTCTAGAGTAGGTACAATATCTTGTTAAAAAATAAAACTTTAAGTAACAAGTCAACACTCTTGTCGCTTTCACCCTTTTTGGACGATGACAAGGCGATGAGAGTCGGTGGTAGATTATAATTATCAAATTACAACTATAATAAAAAACATCCCATACTTTTGCACGCCTCTCATCCGCTCACCAAATTGTATTTACAATTTCAACAAATTTACCAACATTTTTGGCAGCGCTGGCAAAGAGAACATGTAGCAGACCTACAGCAGCGCTCCAAATGGCGTACGCAATCAGCATCCTTGCAAGTTGGAGATTTAGTTCTTCTCCAGGAAGATAACGTCCCACCACTCAGCTGGCGAATGGGACGAGTCAGCCACCTGTTCCCCGGGACCGACGGCATCACCCGAGTCGCAGACGTGGAAACTACCAGAAGCTGCTTCAGGAGGCCTCTCACTCGGATCTGCCCCTTGCCTACCTCTTCACCGAATGACGACTGAAGAAGTTGAAAGGAGTCTTTCAACGGGGGGGAAGATGTCTGCGCCATATCTACGCCTGACGCATTTCCAGCGGCATCGGTTTGCACAAGCGAGTGGTGCCATGGATTTTTTCTGTTGTTTGTGATTTTTACTCACACCCGCATATTTATATTTTATTACCTTTTTTCTACTTCTTCTATACGTTGGGTACACGGCTGTGTCGATTACCTTTTGTAAAATGAAATTAAATTGTAACCATCAAGAAAATCATCATTAAAGCTGTTTTGTGAAGAAACTGAGGTATTTAATTTTAAAACTTCCAAATGTCCACTACTGGACAGTATGGATTGACCGCTTATGAAAATTTTACTTCTAATGTCATGAAAATACATATTTATAACACTGCTTTACACAGAAAAATATAGCTTACTGCCCTTCTGTGTAACAAACATATTTGTTTAATAGTTTTTGAGCACGCTATCACGGATAATTGGTGTAGAAATGCCTTGCTTTCTAGAAAACAATTGTTTTTCTATTTGTCGGTGAAATAGTTAAAAGGTGTATTTTGTGATTGAAAGTGACGTGCCTGTAATAATAAAACTTGTTTTGTTTTACTAGAAGAGACATATTTTGACAGTGGCTATCATTATTATAGCAATATTTAATTAAAGCAGCCGCTTACTTCAGCTGCTCAGAATAACTACACTTGTTTTCTTACTTTGTTCATGTCTTAAGTGCGCACTGAAAAATTAAAGAAAGAAAACTAAATATAAAAATTAATAAATATCGCTAGACATTACATACAGCGCCATCTAGCGCCACACTAAGCAACGAGGCTTGTGTCGTGGGCACCAGATAGTTGATATATTCATATTCATATTCTTTATTGCACACAAAATTAAAAAAAAAAAAACTACACAAAATTCAAATATATAGCTTATGTACAACGGCGAATTTAACCCAGAATTGGGTTTACACTACATATATACTTTTTGTTTGTAAATACATACTTATTATACATATAAACATTTTCGGATATAGACTCTATATAGACTCTATAGAGATATCATATAGACTCGGAAACAAATGTCCATGCTCATCACACAAACATTTGCTCCTACCGGGAATCGAACCCGGGACCCAACGAACGTAAGGCAGCCTCACTACCGCTGCGCCATTCGGATGGTCGAAAAATGAGTTTAATTGGTATTAAAAAGGAAAACACCTTAAAAAAAATAAACAAACAAAACAAATAACGCCAAAAGGGCCTCAGCTCAGTATAATGACAGATGGCAACAAAAGGATGACTGACACACCTTTTTTTTTTTTCGGATGGTAAATCATCAAATGACTCCTCCCGCTCTGGGCGGAGCAGGAGGGAGTGTCAGACTTTTCCTGACTAAAACCCATCCATGTTCCTTCATCGCCCTTTGTGTTCCGGGGGCACGGTATCTCTTTCGAACAGTCCCGCAGCCCTGACTGACACACCTGACGCAGATTTTCAGCTGCACCCTACGAGTACCACTGCATCGTTAGTTCAGTGATCACAAGAGCGACTGTTGAGGTTTGTGAGGTCTGAGGTCTTGAAGTCTGAGGCTGCATGAGGTCCTGGGTTCTATTCTTAGAACGGGTAAATTGTTATTGGGTTGTTTAAACAGCATTTTTTTTGTTTATATGTTTAATAAGTATGTATTTACAAAAAAAAAGTATCTATGTAGTATATCAACTAACTGGTGTCCACGACACAAGCCTCGTTGCTTAGTGTGGCACTAGATGGCGCTGTGTGTAGTGTCCAGCGATATTTATTTTATTTTCTCGGTAGCAGCCACAGAGTCTGGATTTGCCCCTAGTTAATAGGGCGGCCCCTATTACATGAAACTGAAACATAACTGCTGAATGTGGGTTTATGAGTGTTATTAGGCACACCTCTGTTATATAAACTAGTTATTAAGCTAGGGCCGTGCTTATAATCCCTTAGAAGTTAAATTACGGGTACCTACCTACTTTTAACTAAACGGACACAGTTCTTTGACCCTCTTTACGGTCCCTTTGTTAAAATTTTACCTATCCGACCCCAGGAATTAACCTTTAATTTGTAACTGGCTTAAAATAGAATTGCTTAGATTACAGGGCTTGTCGAAATATTTTGAATGGAAAGTGCTAGAATAGTGGTTTGTGTTTACCTGAAATAGTTTTAGATTGAAATAGAGTTTCGTGTTGCATAGTAATTAGTTAGGTACCTACAACAATATATTTAATGGAAATAACTTTGAGTTGGATTACATTTACCTAAGTTTAGTTAGATTTAAGTAGAAATAGAAAGAAAATACAAAAAATATACAAAACTAGCAGACGTAGTAGTTTTTGAGTTTGTTCATTAGAAACATACGCACAAAAATACAAATCTTTCCTCTTTATAATATTAGTGTAGATAAGTTTAAGTTTCGAAACCCTATTACCTAAAACCCTATATACTGAATCTATGTACCTACAAAATTTCAAAACTGTCATTATCATGAAAACTCACAAAGTAGCTTGTTCTATAACCTGGTTGTCCATACAAAAACATGCTAACCACGCGGCGGGCGCTTCATAATCGTATAGGATACTCTATTTGTGGTGGTTCAAACTTCGTTTGAAATACTGTTAGAATAAAGTTCTAATCAGCTTGCACTACAAAGTAGTTGTTACGTCAGTGACTGTGGGCCGAATAGAGCGAAATTTTGTGTTTTTTTGCGATTTACATAAAATCTATTGATTGGACTAAAAAAATAAACCACTATCATGCTAATATGTTGCTTGTAGAATTATTTGCCAAAAAATCACAATGATCGCATGTATTTTAGTATGGTTTTTACTCGTTAAAAGAAATTTTTAGAGATAGGTTCGTGATTTTTTTATTGAGTAAAATTAGTTGTATTATCACTGTTTTAAGCTTTCACGGCTAATAACTATACTTAAAATGTCACTTACGGGATATCATCATCATATCTTATCATCATCTTTTATGTTATGTAGTCTCATGGCGCTTGCAACAGCGTCGAAATATCAGGAGCTCAAAAACAATTAATAATCACGGAAGATATCCCGTAAGTGACATTTTAAGTATAGTTGTATTATGTTTTCAAAACACTATCGTACTAGCACATATCCTGAAGAAAATCATATATTATTCTGGTTTTGTTTATTGCAGTGAATCATATGTTTTTTTGCATTATAAAACTAGCATTTAGCTCCTGTAGTCGCCTTAACAATAAAATCTACACCGGTGAGTACTGTCGTCCACTAAATCTCTTTACCATACCACTGAAGCAGTGATTGGTTGAGCTTACTGGTAGGGAAGCGTTGCTAATCTGGACCAATTAAAGCAGGTGCCTGAGAGGTTCCAATTACTGTCCAGCTGTTAGACAGCGTAGTACCAATGGCTGTAAGTCTATTAAAGATTTAATGGCCGTGGACTGTTCAGTCACGGAATTGTATTGTTCGGCAGATCGAAGTTAGTACGTTAATTGGTAAAATTGGTTCGTGTTAACTTAATTGTTGGACAGGTATCAACAAAAGCCCCATATCATTCGCTTTTTTTCCCGACTGCGGCGAAGCCAAAAGAAAGGGTTATGATTTTAGCAGTGTTTGTAAAAGGTAAACCAAATACCTTGGTCGACCGTACTTACTTCAGTCAAACTGTGCATTGGTAAACACTTTTTACATATCAAAATAAAATACTTTTTCATTTCTCATGCTCTAAAAGTACGCCAATATAACCCTACGAAGCGGGACTAAAGTGAAAGGAGTAAAAAGTAATTCGTTTTTTAATTTCCTTCATGTGAAATAGACAAACTCAAACAGCCAGTTAATATACTACTATTATCTGTGGAGTGTGGACCATCTTCATTGCGAAAATGTTGAGAGTTTTAGTTCCATGGTTTTTCCGCAAGGAAGGTGGCGCCATGCGTTTTAAATTCTTAATCTTGACTGGTTTAGAAGAAAAAACTGACTGCGAAAATTTCAGAATTTTTGTCGAGTGTAAATTTGTTTGGTTTTATATAAATTTATTAAGAATGTCCAGTGACAGTGAAAAGTTTGACGTCGAGCAAATAGCAAAAGACATAATAGATAATCTTTTGCCGCCAAAAACGCGGAAGATTTACCTAAAACTTACGAAAGTTCTATGGACTGGAGGAATAATTAATGTTTTTGTACCAAATTGACTATTTTTCTCGCACTCAAAGTGAAAAGTACAGTTTGCTCCTCGAGACTAAACGCCAACTTAATATACCCTCGGTTTCATTGACTCCCTCGCAAGCTCGGGAGTCAAACCACCTCTGGTATATTATGGCTTCGTTTAGTCCCTCGTTATAAAATATACTATCATACGGTCATCAGTCAAAAATATTACACTAATTCTTAATTAATAATTTATTTCAAACAAACTCAGTTAGTAACGTATTAACAGTACCAACTAAGAGTAAAAATACCAAATTACTTTTATAATAACGCCAGAGCTCATAAAATAATAACAAAGGGTCTCAAAACACCGCCATTTACATTTTAAATCAAGCCTTAATATTTTCCAGACGAAAGCGCTAATCTCTGAACCTTGGAACGTTAGCAACAAGTTTGAGAGTGTGTAGGCGGCCTAAATCCGTGGCTTTACAACTGCCTGTAATAACATTATGATAACTAAAGCTTCCTCCTCACTCCGTTACGCGTAGCTGGTTAATTTCAGTTGGCTTTTTGCGTGGTTGAGTCGCTCGGCAATGTTCGGCTTTTGTCGAAATGAACACGAATAAAGGTCGGCAGATTGCTTTTATTGGTTAAGTTTTATTTTCGCGTAAATATTTTATTGGTTTTGTTATTGTAGTTTCGTTGGGAATGGGAAAATATTTGTTGTTACTGAAATCATAGGAATGTAAAGTAGACAAAGCCTTCGCTTTGCAAAAGAAAAAGTCGTTGACAAATCTGAGGTTAGTAAGCCTGAATTTATTGAATATAGTACGCAAACAACGGTCATCTTCATTCAATTTATAAAAACTTTTTTTCAAAAAATAAAACCGACTTCAAAAAAGTTTTTTATTTTTTTCCATTTTAGGGAACTCTTCAATCTAATAGACAACTGTGATTGCTGCAATCGTTTGGACGTTCAATTGTTTAGATCATGATGTTATAAAAACAATAAACATCCAAACGATTGCAGCAATCACGACCAATTTGCCGTCTATTATTGAAGAATTTTCCTGTATATCTCCGAAAATCAGCATCAGATCTTAAACGGGACCACCGCGAAAAAATATTCTTTCAAACAAAAAAAGAACCATCAAAATCGGTTCACAATTAGCGAAGATATCGCCGAACACGAAAACATAAAAAAATTAGACGAATTGATAACGTCCTCCTTTAGTCAGTTAAAAACACGCCTTACACCAATCCCACGACTAATTTCCACGACGAAACACACTACAGAACATCATCGCTACCTTATAGGATCCATTCGTGAGCCATTTGTTTCGTCTATGCATCTAACTGATGTCGCCATTCGACGACCCGAATGGCACAGCGGTAGTGAGGTTGTCTTACGTTCTTAGGATCCGGGGTTCGAATCCCGGTAGGAGCAAATGTTTGTGTGATGAGTATGGACATTTGTTTCCGAGTCATGGATGTTATATGTATATTAGGTATTTATTTACAAACAAAAAGTATCTATGTAGTATATCAACTATCCGGTGTCCACGACACAAGCCTGGTTGCTTAGTGTGGCACTAGATGGCGTTGTGTGTAATGCCCAGCGATATTTAATAAAAAAAAAATATTATTAAAAAACTAGTGGGGTTATTATGGCCAGATTTTCAATTCCAAGGTCATCTTTGACTAGCTTGCTTCCAATTTTGTAAGGGTTGGCTTCCAGTCTCACCGGATGCAGCTAAATACCAGTATTTTACATCTCCATGTAAATAGGATGGGCATGACAAATAGGCAGTCGCTCCCAACTGCCTATTTAACATGCACATCCCAGTCCGTACTGGATAATACGATACAGCTTGGTAAGACTGCTTATAACGACTGTCAATGATCTACAAATGACAGCCAGGACTTACGGCTTAACGTGGTTTCCGAGACACGCAGGAAACTAGGTCGGTTTTCAATCCCAAGTTGCAGATCCTTTATAAAGGGTGGGTAAAAATTGTGGATCAAACGAAACATGGCGATAGTTGGGGTTATCAGGGTATTTTTTTTGCAGTATTGTTCTAAAGTTACAAATATTTTTTTCGTGAGACTTAAAAGATATTGAAAAAAGTGCCAATACTTACATAAATACATAAATCATTGTACCCACTGTCATAAAAGCACTTTTGTATTGATGATACATTTCCTAGAAGCAACTAAACAACCTATTTATTACAAACTTTGGTATATTTAAAAAAAAACAGTTAAATAGTCATAACTTTTAAATAGATCAAGTTGGGGCTCTGCCACACAGAAACTTTTGACTGCAAATAACCATAACTATCGCCCTGTTTCGTTTGATCCACGATTTTTTAACCACCCTGTATTGTACCACAAATCGTTAAACGCGTTTAGTGATTTAAGGTGTAAACGGGCCTAAACCCACAAAATAAAATTAATGTTAAATCCAGCCAAATCCATTGGCATAACTTGACATAATGACGTCATTCATAACACAGAAGCGCGACGGGACGCCCCTCAATTTTGTTGTTCTATTTTTTAATACAAAGAGGAAAACTTGTAATGGAAAACTCGCTATCTATATCATAAACGAGCTTCGCCGGGAAACTTGAACTCCGTGCGAAGTAGCAAGAAATAGTTCCGTAATACTTTACTTAAGGTAATTTTGCATCTAGACGCTCTTGAATATGTTAGTTGGCTGTAAGTTGTATTTTTTATGAGTTTACAAGCACTAGGTGGAACTCCACTTTCTAACTTACATAATTACAAACTTGAATCCCCTATTAAACGCTTTTAGGGAAATAATAGTTCACTTAATATTGTGTCCTGCGTGTCCCGTTGTTTGTTCACATGGACACTACCGAAAGCGCCAAATTAGAAGCCAAGACACAATTTAAATGGCCATTGAAACGCTAAGAAGAAAAATAGAAGAAATGTTGAAAAATCTGTTCTTTAGTGCGCAACTTCATGTTACAATTTTTGCTAATACAATGACACTTTATCTAGGCCCTGACTATAGGGACTGATGGCAATAGCCTCGCCCCTTATTACATGGGACTTAAATATAAGTGCGAAATGTGGGTGTACTATTAAGTACACCTCTGCCTAATCGTTCAGGTATTACTAGGCGTGATGTTATGTTTTGCTATCTAGACCCAATTTTTTTTTTCGGCTGGGTAATCATCAAATGACTCACATGACATGAAAAGTCTGACTAAAACCCATCCATGTTCCTTCATCGCTCTTTGTGTTCCGGGGCCACGGTATCTCTTTCGAATAGTCCCGCAGCCCCGGCAAGCATCGGCCCTTGCAGATCCCTTCCTTTTTGCTGACTCTCTTTGAGGCGCGCGTGGAACACTCCTACGCCGTCGACACGGCCTGTCGTGATGAGACGGATGGACGGCGAGCTAGCCCATAGCTCACCGTCCACAGGCCTGCGCCTACGGTGGCCGGGGGCCACCACGTGGCCCTCGACGCCCGGAGCGTCTCCCGCGGCGGCCGGGACGTGTGGATCTCTCTCTCTCACGTTCCGCCACCTCCTTCGCTGCTATCTAGACCCTCAGGTGAAAGAAATGAAAGCTACTTCTTATTAAAAGAAATACTTCCACTTCGGGCACAACATACCTACGTGAAAAAACTATTTCCCAAAGCTGCTACAAGCACAAGCGATACTTGCAAGTTTGAAACTATTTACGTAGTTTAATAAAAGTTATTTTGTACGTCTGGCCCATATATTAGTCGCGGGAGTCCTTTATTGTCTCATAGGAGGGTCTCGATTTACGATGTCACGTGTTCTGTCTGACCTATAAAGGTGCAACTAAGTGCTTTAAATAATACCTTTTGAGTCCCAGCAATAAAGAATTGCAAGCAACAATAAAGACATACATACATAAATATAAACTCGCGTCTTTTTCTCATGAGGGTAGGCAAAAACCACAGAGTGGCACCTTCTACGATCTCTACATACACCTTTTACCTCGTCCTCGTTCGTCATATACGCGCGCCGGTGGCGAGAATAAATATATATTACAGAAAATATTGATTGGCTTTACTTGGCTGCTACGAGAATTTCGTAGCAATTCGCAACATGCTACGGCGTAGTTAGTTTCGTTTCACTTAATTCTGCAACAATCTCTACAACATCGGTAGGTATATCATAATATAATATATTTACCCATACTAACTTATTCCACTATTTTGTTTTGTCACTCATCATCTGCCTAGCCTTTTCCCAATTATGTTGGGGTCGGCTTCCAGTCTAACCGGATGCAGCTGAATACCAGTATTTTACCTGCCTATCTGACCTCCACAATCCAGTTAGTACTAACGTGGTAATACGATACCTCCTGGTAATACTGGTTGTCAGACCTTTTGGGCCACTGACTACCTGTAATGACTGTCAAAGATCTAAAAATGACAGCCGGGACCTTAACGTGCTTTCCAAGGCACGGAGGAAACTCGGTATGTAATGGGTGGTCACCCATCCACAGACCAACCTAAGCAAGCACGGGTTAACCTAAAGATCGACCCGAGCGGCTGTTATTATTATGTTATTATTTTTTCACTATAATGTTAAATATTGTTAAGAAATCCATTGTCCAAATAGTATTTATTGGAAACATGCCGCCTGTGATACAGGTTTAACCTATATAAGTACAGGCATCGAACTTTGTTATACCAACATTATTTTTACGAGTACAACAGTACTTTCGAGTAGAGGGTGACAAAAAAAAATGTAAAAGAAAACATTATCTCAAGCCACATTGACACCGCATTATCATTCATGAAACCATTTTACTTTTCTTCCATAATCCTCATCATTTCCGTGTAAACATCCCTATTTTTCCGCCATTTATCACGATCACGAAAACAATAACATCTTCCGTGATGGTTAAACCATGATATTTACTTAAACTGGCTACAAAAACAAAAGGACGATGGAATGACAAACAGCAGACGAATAAACGTCGAGTTTCCGTGTATTACGAAGTCATTTCCTGAGCGATGTGGGACAAATTAAAACGGGATGTTCAACGAACGCGTGGATGTTTATGTAGGATAGTACTATAGTAAGGTTGGATATTTACACAAAATCGCGCTTGTGATAGCAGCTACCTGAGGGTAATTGCAGACTACATTCATAGTCCTATTTGGAGGCATTGGATTGGGCTGCACATATTGTAGGCTGACTGGCGTTCTTATATTGTTTTTTTTTTCCCTCTTATTTTTCTCATATTTGTGTATTTGTGAGTTACTAACATAGCTTTAAGTCATCTTGATGTACTAGTAACACTCTATGGACCGAAAAGTCTGAAATAAATGTTTTGAATTGAATTGAATTGATAGCTGCTTTTTTTTTCGGATGGTAAATCATTACATGACTCCTCCCGCTCTGGGCGGAGCAGGAGGGAGTGTCAGACTTTTACTGACTAAAACCCATCCATGTTCCTTCATCGCCCGTTGTGTTCCGGGGGCACGGTATCTCTTGCGAACAGTCCCGCAGCCTCGGCAGCGCTTGTGATTGTCTAAGGGTTAGGCACGTGTAGCTAAAATACACCCCCATTTAGCTAGTTATGTTCAAGTAATTTGATACAATGATTACTATGATGTAGTTATTTATTAGCCTCGTTAGCCTAGTGGTCGCAAGCGCGACTGCTGAGCATGAGGACCTGGGTTCGATCCCAGGTCGGGTAAATTTTTATTGGGTTTTACCATCAGGAACTTTTCAGTAGCAGCCACGGAGTATGGATTTGCGACCGGTTGATGGCTAACTGCCGAAATGTGGGTGTACTGTTAGGTACACCTCTGCCTAACTCATCGGGGATTACAGGCGTGATTAGCATCACGCTGTTATGTTATTTATTAAGTTAGAAAAATGACACTGAAAATGGCAAATTTTTGGTAATTTGAGATAATTCATCTGTCTTACCCTTGTTTCAAGTATTTTAAGGTCTAATTTAAGACAAATCATCTGTCTTACCCTTGTTTCAAGTATTTTAAGGTCTAATTTAAGACAATTCATCTGTCTTACCATTGTCTCAAGTATTTTAAGGTCTAATTTAAGACAATTCATCTGTCTTACTCTTGTTTTAAGTATTTTAAGGTCAGTGTCCTCAAGTATTCTTGGATGAAGCTGAACACTAGGCATTCCACTACAGGAAGGGTAAAACTACTCCTTTCTCCTTTTTCACCCGGCTAAGGGTGCTTACATAAAGAAGTAGGTTTCCGGTACAGACAAATGTGTTCGAGTCGGTGCCGATCGGTGCAGGGTTAACTTGCATAAAGGTTTAAACCTGTTTCTCTAAAATTAAGAGAGCGCATTTGATAACATAGAAAATAATACCTGCACCGATCGGTACCGACCCGCCCGTAGTGGAAACTTGCTTTTTATGTAAGCACCATAAGGCAAGGTAAATCATTGAAGAAAATTGTTTCTTTTTAATAACTTTTGCTGACATCTCAGCATTGTCTTAAGCTTTCACGGTTTATAACCTTACACTGGCACTTACGGGATATATTCCGTGATTTTAAATTATTGTGAGCTCCCGATATTGCCATCCCGCGATCATGGCGCTTGCAACAGCGTCGAAATATCGAGAGCTCACAACAATTGAAAATCACGGAAGATTTCCCGTAAGTGACAGTATAAGTTATACATCTCAGCAGTTACTGAAACAAAAGAATGGGGACGTCATGCCATCGGTTCCGGCCATCCTCCCTGACAGTTAAGGGTGTGGTATCTGCTAACGAGGTTTTCTCCATGTAGTTCAGTCAAGTTAAAAAAATATATGTTGCATAGACTCTAAACTTTAATTGGTACAATTGAAATAATTCTAACTTTATTATTACTTTATGAAAAAAATATTCAAAGCGAAGCATTTATTCTTTGAAATTTCACCTACTACTCCTAAACGGCATTAAGTTTTAGTATTTTTTTTTCACACAAATATTTGTCACTTTTTTCTTCACAATGTGTACAATTGGCATTTTGATCTAATGATTTATTAGGCCACAATTAAATAAAAACTACTCATTTCGCACTATTCGGCCCGCAGTGACTGACGTAACAACCACTTTGTAGTGTAAGCTGATTAGAACTTTATTCTAACAGTATTTCAAACGAAGTTTGAACCACCACAAATAGAGTTGCTAATTTAGCAGATACCCCTGCCTTAATAGGGCACCCCATTTCTCTCGCTTCTCCCGTGGGTATCGTAAGGGGCGTCTATGTAATTATGTCAAGTGAATGTAGGTACAGCAGCCAGACAAATATTGATGTCAACTTAGTGAGAGAAGATTTTTTGTAAAGGCCTTATAATGTACTTGATTTATCTAACACTATCAGTAGATTTCCTGTATACATATTGTTTTAACACCTTTAATCGCCTTTTTTTTCGGCTTTTCGGGCTGGTCACCGAGCTCAGTAGTATGCGTGTCGGATGCTGGATAGACAACGTTTGTGTAAATAACTTAAGTTATGCAGACGACATGGTGCTGCTGGGCCTGACGGCCGGCTCAATCAGGGAGCTGTTACGTGGGTGTGAACGATTTGTCGCTAGTCATGGGCTTGTCTACAATGTAAGCAAAAGTGTATACATGGTTTTTGAGGCTTCCGGTAGACGTGTACATAGCGACCCAGTTGTAATGCTGAACGGGTTGCCACGCAAAAGAGTTGACAAATTTAAATACCTGGGACACTTTTTAACCGGAGACCTCAAAGACGACGTTGATATAGATCGAGAGCGCGGCGGTCAGGGCCAACATGCTCACAGGTTCGCTCGTTGCAGTATTGGGGTAAAGATTACGCTGTTTAAAGCGTATTGTCAGTCACTCTACACGAGCGGCCTGTAGGAAAGGCATACTAAGAGGTCGCTAGACGCCCTGCGTATTCAATACAATAACTGCTTCAGGATGCTGTTGGGACTGCCGCGCTATTGTAGTGCGTCCGGTATGTTCGCTTTTGCGCATACTGATGATTTTTACGCCATAATGCGCAAAAAAACAAACTCCATCTTATCAAAAGCGCGATCTAGTTCTAACGGCATCCTAAGTATGTTGATAGAGAAGTTCGACGCACCTTGGTTGACGCACGCTGTGGAGGTGCTGGTCAGAAGACCCCACACCTAAACTCACAATTTTCTCTTTGATTTGTTTGTGTTCTGTGTTTTGTTTACTAACAATAGTTTTTAGGAATAATGTTATGTTACTAACAATTGGGCCTAGTTGCCATAGATAAACAAATATTTAATTTAATTTGCCTTTTTTTTATTTATTTATGTTTTTTTCAAGTTGGACTAACAAGTCCAACTTTATCTTCCCAATATTATAAAAGCTTAAAGTGAGTTTATTTATTGGTTTGTGTTTCATGCTTTTACGCCTTAACAGCTGAATAGTTTTCTATGAAATTTGGCAGTCGGATACACCATGATCTGGGTTAGGAAATTATATATCTTAATATCTTAAAACTACGGTATCGGATAATCTCCAAGACGGGGAAATCACAAACAGAATTTAGGCCAAATTAAATAAAAAAAAAACTGTAAAATAAAAAAATATGGCTGCCACATGAGACAAAACTCCAAAAGCTTATCACCGATGATTGATCGTGCCTAATGGCGCGAAAGGGATTCACCATTAATCAACGTGTGTAACGCAGAATGGAATCACTCAGACGGGAGGTGCGTGGAAATGGCCGACAATGGCAGACAATGGCCGACAGTGGCCGTAATGGACAGTTTAAGGCTATTTATGGACTGATTGTGTTCTTGTGGTGAACGTAAGGAAGTTGTTGGCACTTGTCTTTCCTCTACATTAATGGCTACGTTTTCTTGTAGGCACCTATTCTGGTTTAGATAGTTGTCTTTTCTGTTTTTATTTTACGTCAGTGATTTAATTATACAGGATGGAAGTCACACCGACGCACAAACAGTTACATCGTATTCAGTAAATCATTCTGAATAGAATATAACGTTTATAACGGTAATTTAAAAACATCTGCTCTTTTCTACAAAATTGCTATTACGCAGCGCTTTATGGAACAGCTGTTTTTTTAAATTACCGCTATTATCCACCCTATATGTATAGTGTTTAAGTTTAATGTTGTTATTTGACGAGCACTAGGTAAATAGCCTTTGTAAATAGAACGGACATTTCAAGAGATTATTTTCATGATGCTTTGAGACTGATTGTGAAAAATAAGTGGTTTTATAGATTTATAGAAGTTAAAACCTCCTTTAAGATACTTTCAGTTGAAATACCAATATTGTCCAATAATAGGGTAGGTAGATGACAAAAAAAATCTAATCAGTCCGTCAGATAATTTCCTAAAAATATTGGACACATTTTTTTTTTCACGTAAACAAAAAATGAAGATGATAAAGTGCGTCGGAAACTCGTGTGACGTCACATTTGAGTAGATTTTTATTTTAATGTGACGTCACAACTCCCCCACTCATGATCTTTGACACGTTTTATCATCATCAATTTTTATTAATTCGAAAAAACAAAAAACACGTATCCAATATTTTTTGATAATCTAACTGACCGATTTAGTCCGTCAGTTAGATTATCGTCAGAATCATATTTTTTTTAGTCAGTCATCATACCTATTATTAAGTAGCATCCGGTTAAAATAGAAGCCGCCAGCCGCATAGTTGGGAAAAGGTTATGCAGACGATGATACCCAATAAAAGGTTTAAACGTACTTCTAACTTGATCAACAACTGCTTTATTTAATTTAAAATATAGGTGTACAAGTAACACCAAAAAATGAATTTAAATTAAATCTGTTTACCATTCATTTATGCAGGCTTAGAAATTTTGAGGTGCGGATAAAAAACGTTGAATTTTAAACAAAAAAACCGCGTCCGGACTCTTTTCAGAATCATGAATAAGTTGCAAAAATTTTTAGCGAACCGTTCAAAAAGAAATACGGCATGTTAATTTTGTAATGGCACCCCCTGAATTTTGTAACAATAGGTGTAAATTAATATTAATTTGCGGTCTGTTTTAACAGTTTCTGAACAAATTAAGCAATTACGTTTTTACACCATGTTAATTGAATAAATTAAACTGTCGGAGTGTGATGAAATAATAGACGTGAAAAATGACAGTCTTGCCGTTTCCACTGGTGCTTACTTGTTATAGAGGTATGTAGACAAAATGAAAAATATACTTTATCGATAATATCTTGTTAAACGCATTTAGGGCCTTTTGGCCTCGTACAGGACCAATTTCCTTTCTTTTTATTTTATTTTTTCTCTATGTTTAATTATGATTAGTTGTACTGTTAATTTAACCATTTATTTTATGTGCTTTTAACTGTGCGGGCTAATTAATGCTTTTTCTTTCTTTAGTTTTCCGTCTATTCGCGTTACATTGAGTCCTACCGTAAAACGTGATAACTCACCTCAACAAAAAAAGCCGTTTCCCAGCAGTATTTTTTGCGTTGAGTTGCTTAGTTTGATGTACAGTATGCTTGGTTCTCGGCTTCGTGAAGGGTTTGTTTACACCTTCTATATGTGTCATGGGTCTAAATTCATGTCTCTCTCGCAACTGAACACCGTGTTTCCGGACGATATCGGTAAACTTCGACCGGTCATTGTACTCATCATTATGCACAACTACTATGGGACCAAACCCTGAATCGCGAAAAAGAAATCAGCTGTTCCCTACAATTCTCTCTTCTTTTTTTCTCACTACACACACCACACACACACTCACAAACATCCTACACACACAAACTCAGACCCTACATTTATTCACCTCACCACACACATTAAACGTTTTTCATTTTGTGTTTTCTCTACATAGATTAAAATTTAAATGGTTGGGAATTAAAATTATTGTGTCCTGATGCACTGTTTTAGACTTTCGCGGTTTTTCACTACACTTTAAAGTACTTACGGGATGATATCCGTGATTTTCCTTGGTTACTATGAGCTCCCGATATTTCGACGCTGTTGCAAGCATCATGATCGCGGGAATACCCGGGATATCATCCCGTAAGTACTTTAAGTGTATTGTGTCCTAGTTACAAGCCTTATATCTCTTAGTTTTTGGTCCTTGTACTATGATGGCTTTTGGTGAACTAAATAATTTATTTATTTTATTTAATTATTTTGTTCGCTTATCTCGTCAAAATGTATGGAAGAGCTGTTTTTTTTCGCGTATTATTGATTCACCAGCGAAACAAACAATGCGAGGTTATACAAGGTTGTCAATATAGGTTCGAAGTCAACACCTATCAATTCCGAGAACAGGTCATCGACTCCGCACGACATGTCGATCGATTCCCGGTAACGGTTGTGACGTCACACTTTGTATATTGCATGACACGACATGTTTATTGGCGTTATCGATTACCTGTGATTGAACATAATAGAGGAGATGCGTATCTCTACTACACTTGCTACCTCTACTATTTTCACGTAGGTATGGGGTGTTTCCGCGATTGCTGAGCGTGAAGTCCCGGGATCAATTCCCAGGTCCAGCAAAGTGTTATTGGGTTTTACACCAGGAAATTCTCAGTAGCTATCACGAACTTTGGACTTGGGCCCGATTGATGGCAATAGGCTCGCCCTGTATTACATGGGACTTAAACATAAGCGAAATGTGGGTGCAATAGTACAGCTCTACCGAACTTCAGAGATAAGAGGCGTGATTTTATGTTTATGTCTAACGTATGCCCAATGAGCTGTGAGCCACTTTGTGGAGCCCTGACAGAGTCAAAAGGTGCCGCGGTAGTCTTCGTAGAAGATGGCAAGACGAGCTGTACCAAACCAATGACCAGTGGTCCACATTCATCATGGTCATCATTCATCATCTTCAGTGGTCATTTTTAGGCGTCTGTCTGTCTGTCCGAGGTTTTGCTAAAAGACCGTTAGTGCTAGAAAGCTGTAATTTTGTAGAGGTATGTAAATCAATAACGCCAACGAAGTGGTAAAATAAAATTTTGGAAAATATTTGTTTTTAGGGTACCTCCCCTGCATGTGAAGTGGGGATGATTTTCTTTTCGTCGTCTTCTCCATCGTGTGGGGTATCGTTGGGTATAGGTCATTTAAAAAGGGGTTGCTAATACTACTTTTTGAATTAATGCTCCATTTACGTAATATTAAACTTTAAAATGCAAATTTTTGTTCCAGTAGGGCATCCCCCCCTCTAAAAGCTAAACTGCTGGCTTACAAAATCTGGAAAAATTTATGATGATAGTGCATTTCATGAACTTTAAAGGAAAACTATAGCGGTTAAGATAACTTTATTAGTTTAGAAGTAATAGTCGTTAAACTAGGGTGTTGGATAATTTTGTACCAAAACAAAATCCTTAGAATAATTCCTGTAAAGTGACTAAGATGAAGTAGTTGCTTGTTTATAATGGGTGAAGACTTGCATTGAAAAATAAAATCTAAAACATAACGGGCTACTACGACACTGCGCGTGGCCCAACAAGCACTTGGCCGGTTTTTTTTTTGTGTATTTTATCTATCATAATTATGGGCCTTAGTTGGCTGATAATAAAATGATTGATTGCTTAGCCATGGACCGAAAGAACTGAGTCTTGTCCCAGCAGTAGTATGGTGATGTATGTTGGAAAAGTGCACTAGAAGGAATAGACTCCCGGAGGTACGAAGAGAATTTGCTTGTGGTGCTGAAGAGCAACAGCAGGAAAGACAAACGCCATCCACTTTCGACGTAACGGAACTGAGGAGCACACCATAGAGTTGTACGAGTTTCCTCAAGTCGTTCATCCCACTGAATGACCTTATGATGGTGCCTTAGTGCGCCCCCAACAAAACTGTGGCTTCATTCACCTCCAGCTGACTAAATATGTTGAGCCTGCAGAATAGAAGCCTCACTCCGAAGTGAGGTTGATTTTGGTGCATTTGATCTTCGAGACCTATAAATGTAGGTACGAGTTTGCTGTACTCCAGACTTGAGGGAAAAATTTACTTAGAATTAAATGTTAGCTTGTGAAGAATAAGTAATAAAATATACGAAAAAGTAATAAGTAAAAGTAATAAGTAATAAGTAAAAGTAAAAGTAAAAGTAAAAAGTAAAAGTAGTAATAATATAAGAAAAAGTAATTTTTACATAAGACTGTCTCGTTGGTCTAGTGGTCGCAATTGCGACTTCTGAGCATGAGGTCCTAGGTTCGTTTCCCGTTTCAGGTAAATTTTTATTGAGTTTTTTCCATCAGGAATTTCTCAGCAGCAGCCACGGAGTCTGGATTTGTACCCGGTTGATGGCAATAGGCTCACCCGCTATTACATAGGACTCAAACGTAACTGGCAAATGCGGGTGTACTAATGCCAACATACTCAAACCTCTGCCTTACCCTTTGGGGATTGCAAGCGTGACGTTATGTTATTAAACTTTCTCAGAACAACTAATTGATCTTATAAGGTTAATAGGGATAGAAATTCGATTTTCAGACTCGAAATTAATTAGATAGCGTTTTGATCACAGTATGAAACTAAATCGTCATTGAATCATTTCACCCGTACACGTCATTAAAGCTAGCAATATTATTAACAACGAACCTCTAGGGTCCTTTATATAATTGCAATTTCAGAACAAAACGCAATACATTCTAATACAAAATTAATACTTAGCCTGATTTGAATTTCAAATGAAAGCTCAAGCGAATGTGAACCCATTGTTATAATTACTATTGGAACTCGGAGAAACCTACAATTGTTAGTAGTTTCAATAACTTCAGAATAACGTGCATGAGTTCATTAATACAGTGGTTGATTCTTGTAAGAAACGAATGAAGAATGATTTTTCATAGTTTATAGGGTTACGTACCCAAAGGGTAAAAACGGGACCCTATTACTAAAACTCCACTGTCCGTCCGTCTGTCTGTCACCAGGCTGTATCTCATGAACCGTGATCCATTCAGCACCACATACACATACAGTAGGACTCCCATACAACAAACGTGATTTTTTTTAAATGTTACGGAACCCTCGCTACGGAAAAAATGTTATGGACTCGCACTTGCTCGGTTTTATGGTCATTTCTTTCATGAGTTTTGTAATGAATGTTTTTCTACACTGCACTGGTTCGACGTCTCTAAACGATCTATAGCTGAGCTTTACTGTGTCTAAAGATTGATTTACATTGTTCAAGTATAGCGAAGTTGATAAGCACAAGTATAATCGCTTTTAACCACTGCGTGTCACTGAGTAGGTTTTTGCCACTCGCAACTGTCCTTGTAGTATCTACTCGCCAGATCTAACTAATGTTAAACCATGATCTGTCAAAGGACCAATTTGTTCGAGACACCATTGTTTAACTATTGTGTCTACTTCGTGGACAGATCAAGGTTTAATGGGGTATTAGAGATATTCGCATATTTCCATTGCGTTTCAGTCTGACAATTGTACAATAATACAAATAACGTTTATCCATGTAAATGAAGCTCTCTTATTCTTTATTTAATTTGAATTTCCCGCGCATTAACTTGGACTGCATACGTTATCTGTGGTGACGGTAGGCTTGCACTATGTTCATTCTACGATTGGAAAAACTCTTTGGATTGATAGAAAAATATGTGAACACGTTTTGGAGATATTTTTCAAATTATAGAAAGACTAATGAAGCAATAGCTTTGTGTTGTTTCTCCCTACATGTTAGTTTTTTTTTATTTTTTATTTTTTTTTGGGAATGGCATCTCGCAGTTCAGTCTAGAAGAGACTGGCTACTGCTTAACCGGACTAGACCTGTGGATGCCTTGAAGCTAAGGCCTCCAGCCAGGGGCATGTTAACTAAAAACTAAGCGAACACGCCTAAGGGCACCCCCTGTGGGGTACGAACCTCGGCTTAGGGCGTCGCTGGGGGCAGCAAAGGGACAGGCTGGATCTGAGTGTCATTATTTAGGGGCTCGTTTGACATTACTGGCTCAGCATCGCGGGTGGGTCGGGGGGAATTGATCGGGGATTACGCGCCGTACCTCGGCGGCGAGGTCGGTATGTCTTCGGTTTGTATTTGTATTTTCTACGTACGGTGCTGGTGTCTTTGCTACTCTCCTGTAAGAGGGTAATAGCGTCGTCGGGGGTGACTAGAGTGTGCCGAGGACGGCGGACTGAGCTGATACGCGATGGGTCGTATCGGGCGGCCGATGCGATCAGGGGGTTCCTATGCTTAATAGAGGAGTCGAAAAAACGCTTTGCAAGACGTTTCATGAATTGCTGAATGGTGGGGATTCTAAGATCTAGGTGAAGACTATCGTTACGGACGTACGGGGGGGCTCCGGTGATCTTACGGAGAAAGCGGTTCTGCAAGGTCTGCATCCTGTGGATGTGGCGGGGATGGGCATGAGCGAATACGACACAAGCGTATGTCATGATAGGTCGGATAACTGCTGTGTAAAGACGCAACTTGCACTTGAGTGACAACTTGCTTTTTTGACTAGCATGAAGTGGAGTCTGCCCATGGCAAATGCTGCTCAGTTTCGAGCTGCTTTGATATGAGCCGCGAAGGTCAGGTGTTCGTCGAGGATGACACCGAGGTACTTGGCTTGCTTCTCCCAAGGGATAGGCTTGCCGAACATAGTGATGGGGGCAGGAGACGGTCGCTGATGGCGTAACTTCTGATAGAGAACAGCCTGGCTCTTCTCAGGGTTTACTTCGATCCTCCACTTACGAAACCAAGCGCCGAGTGAATCGGCGGCTTGTTGAAGTGCACGATGGATGCAAACCTGAGATCGGCCGGTGTAATAAATAGCCGTGTCGTCGGCAAATAGGGCTACCTGAACTTTCTTGATCGTTGGGATGTCGCTGGTGAACAGCGTGAAAACTAGAGGAGAGAGGACGGAGCCCTGAGGGACTCCGGCTCGGATGGGGTGGGGAGAAGATAGAGACTTTTCCACGCGGTAGCGGAAGGTGCGATCCGACAAAAAGTCTCGTAAGATGAGAACGAGACGGTCCGGCACGCCGAGTTTGTACAACTTGTATAATAAGCCGTTGTGCCAGACCTTGTCGAAGGCTTTCGCTATATCGAAGTACAACACCCCCATCATCGCTCCACGCTGGAAACCAGCGCTCAAGTGTTCGACGATGCGGTGGACTTGGTGTATACAAGAATGTTCGGTTCTGAAACCGAACTGTTGGTCGGGTGTGAGGCCTTTTGTTTCGGCATAATCTCTGAGTCGCTTATAAATAAGTCTCTCATAGATTTTGCCGAGCGCGCTCAGGAGACTGATCGGCCTGTAGCTCGAAGGCTGAGCTTTCGGTTTCCCAGGTTTGGGAATACCGATGACGGTGGCCTCTTTCCACACTTGGGGAAACAAGTTGTTGCTCAAGGCGCCATTGAAGATGGCTGCCAAGAGGACTATGAGCTGAGCGGGGAGGGTTTTGAAAATCCTATTGGTGAAGCCGTCGGCGCCAGGGGCTTTCCGAGGCTTGAGCTTGTCAATTATATCCTAGACCTCGTCTGGAGTGACCGGAGGGAGGGGATCGTCGGGGTCTTCTACGGGTCGTTCGACTTCTGCATCCACCTCATCGAGGTACTGCTTGTCTACTGGAAGGGTGCTAGGGGAGCACTGTGATTCCAAACTGTCGGCCAGGCATTCTGCCTTCTCAGAGTCGTCAAAAGCGACGGTCTTGTCAGGACGGATGAGAGGTGGAGAAGAGGCCTCCTCGGAGGACCTCAGCTTCCTCTGAAGTTGCCAGAAGGCTTGGTGGGTTGGCTCCAGTTCGCTGAGCATCTTGTCCCATTGATTCGAACGAAACTCACTAGTGCGCTTCTTTACAGCACGCTGCAAATAACGCATGTGAGCTTTGTTCTCATCGCAGGGCCAAAACGCTATAGGCACGTATGGCCGCGTTCTTCTCGTTTATCAGTTCACGGATGTCGTTAGGTAGTTTCCAGCGTTGATCACTCAACACTGGGACTTCTCGAGAGCAATCCTTTAAAATGGATTGCACGTGAACTGCGATAGCGGCCTCGGTGTCTGCGACTGAGACAATGTGGTCGGGGATACCGTCTAGGTGCGGTGACGTGTCGGATTTCAGCATATCGCTTACTTTCTTCCAGTCGGTTATTAGGGTGGTAGGAGTGGGTTGGCTAGGGTCAGAGATACCCGAGCGAGAAACTAGGTGCATGAGCACTGGGCGGTGGTCAGAGTTAAGCTCGTGTAGCGTCTCAATTAAATGTAACCTAAGGCTAACATTCTTGAGCAGCGCTATATCGAGCACATCGGGACGATGACTAGTGGTGTCGGGATAGTGCGTGTTCTCCATAGGAGCAATGGGATCGAAGTTGATACTCTGGCCTAGATCGCAGACGACTCTCCCTCTCGGGTTAGTCATACTACTATTCCAGGCGGGATGTTTGGCGTTGAAGTCGCCCGCTACTATAACGGAACCACTCATGCCGAAGAGTTTGGTGAGATCATTAACCAGGAGGTTATGATTCTCAGACGTGTTTGAGGGGGGCATATAGGCAGACATTATATGAATCGGTTGATGACCTGTCATGGCTAGCCGACAGATTGAAACCTCCAGTAGGGATTCTAGGGGAGGGGGGTCGATTGGGATGCAGTGCAGTTCCTTGCGGTAGTAGATGAGCGTACCGCCCTTGTGACAACGTGTCCTATCATTGCGAACTAAACGATAGTTGGCAATTTTAGGATCGCGATTGCTGGGTTTTAGAAAAGTCTCTTGAATGAGGAAAATATCTACTTGATAATCGCGAAGGAAGGACGCGATTTCGTCGCGTTGCTCTCCCATGCCATTAGCATTAAAAAAGCCTAACTTTAGGGAACGGGGTTGGGTGCACGATGCTACGGGTGTGATATCCATTACTGAGTTTGGTTGAGGTTACGAAGGGCTTCCGCGATCCTAGGATATTTCGCGTATACATCCCATATCTGTTTCAGGTCCTTAGCTGACCTGAGCTCGGCTGCTAAGCAGTCGGCCTCAGGTGAGATAAATACCTGGAACCTCATGAGGGTGTCGATGGTACTCTCCTCTTCCTGGTTGGAAGGCAGGGGGCTAAGGGAGGGAAGAGGGACCTGGGACCGAGCCACTGGAGTGGGCACTGGGACTGGGTTGTCCATGAGGCCAGGCATTGGCATCGGGTTGGGCTGGGATTTCACCAGGGCAGGGAAGGCTCGCTGGTGGTTGAGCTGGTTCCACAGAGAGGGCCTCTGTGGGCTGAGACGCTCAGGGAGGTCTTTAGAAGGGGCTTTCGTCAGGGGGCTTTCCCTCTGCTGACGGGCTTGAGCGCGATTCGCCAGTCTGTTGGCGAATTGTTTGGGGGCTTTGGGACAGCCCCTGTAGTTTGCCGGGTGGCCAGATTGACCGCATAGAACGCAGCTAGGCGGCTCTGTACATAGACTCCTGTCCTTGGGACGAGGGCAATCTGCCGTGGCGTGTTCGCCTAGGCATTTTACGCACCTGTGCGGTGCGTAACAATGCTTTTGGCTATGGCCGTATAGTTGGCAGCGATGACACTGCCCAACTATGTTCTGCTTTCTGGGCCTCTCAATTGAGATGCCCGATAAGGAGCAGACGGACTTAATTTTGAAGATAGGGTGGTGACCCTCTACTGGGTCACAGATGACGAGCACCATGTCGTACTCGTCACCCCCTTGGGACCTATTTTTGTGAAGGCGGTGAACCGCCGAGACGGGGATGCCCTGGGAGGTAAAATCCTCCAGGATGTCCTGGGCAGGGATCTCCTTCGGGATCCGCCTGATGACCACTCGGGTTGGCTTTTCCTCTGGGAGGGAGAAGGTATGGAAGGCGATATTCCTTCCACGAAGGGCGTGCACCAACTGTCTGTAGTCGGTGGAGGTGGGGACTTTGACTTTTATACCCTGTTGGGTAGTAGTCGCGCTTGTGTATTGGATCTTGCGATCCGCACACATTTTGGACACTTCAGTCCACTTCCCCTTTTCTCTGATGTATAGAGCAGGGGGTGTGAGCTTCTTGGTCGAAGCGGATTGGGATGGAACCGGTTCCATGGGGCTATCCGGGCGGCTGGCAGGAGCCGAGCCAGTAGCCGTACGGCTGGGAGAGCGGTTGATGGGGGTCGCGGCTGAGGGAGCTGCTACACCGGTGGTAGAGGGGATGTGGGAAAGGGAAGCGGAGAGGGGAGCGTTAGATGCCGTGACAGCCTTCTTGGCCTTCCCGGCATTCGCTTTCCTCGCCTTCTTTCTTTTCCCGTTTTGGACGAGTTGGAATTCCTCTGGCTCGGATGGTGAGAACTCAGAGGAGGAGACCAACTCGGGAGAGCTATCGGGGGCTTTGGGGCTGACTACAACGTCCATATCGGCGGAGTTGGGTCGGGGAATAGGAGAGGGAGATCTTGAGTGGGAGTCGTCTGGCTTGCCCCAGTTCTCCTTCTTAAATGGCTCAAGGAGCCCATCATAAACTTCCCTAATGTAGGGGTTGTCGTCCGTTAACAGATGCTTTAGAAGCACTCCTAGCGAGGAATTTAATTCCTCGGTTCGGGGCGTTGCCATTATAGCAGAGTAATTACAGGGAGGGAGCTAAAACATAACCTATGCCTTGTCCTAACCAAACCTATCCCGAGGAGGTACGTGGAAACGTAATCCCCCCGGGCAGACAGTTCCCTTAAAACGAGGCTACCCCTTATGTTTTTCCTAGTGCTTCACTGGCGAGAAGAAAACACAAACAAACTCGCCAGCTACACTGCTGTCTGAATGGCCAGAAGGGCCGGAAAACACTGTAAAACCTAACTCCCCGGGTGGGATAACCCAGGGATGTGTTCTCTCCCTGTTGGGATCACAGGGAGGTGAGTGCTATGGTGTGCCCTAAGCTTGTAAACCTGCCGCCGATCTTATTGTGCGGCAGGGCCCTATGGGTCTTGCGACCGATCCGGGCCGCTGGGGTAGAGACACCCAGACGTCCCGGGTGCAGCTGTGGACAAACGGGGATTAGATGCTACCAGACTGCGACTAGGAGATCCCCCAAGGCCGCAGTCAGAGCCCTTCCAACGGATTGCCTCACCCTGAAGGGGATCGGCGGGTGTGTCGGGTCACCACCCTCTTGACTTCGTTAACACCGTGAGGTTTCCGTCAAGAACCACAAAATCGTGGATTTAACCTGAAGGGCAAAAACACGCGGACGTGGTTTTGACGTTTGACGTTAAGGAAATGTGTCTTGAAAAAGACAGTTTTTAACGTATCGAATTAACTACAAGTAGTTAATCCAACACGGCGCAGCGCTGCTAAGTCCGAGCACAAGGCAAAGACTGTAGTAGCACTACGACTTGGCGGGCCGGGGGCCGTCGGAGCTCGGCGAGGCGGCGGATGCTAGTGACGTAGCGCAGCGGCGAAACCGAGTCGGGGGGCGCGGGGTGCGCGGGAGCAAGGCAGCGACAGAGCGGAGCGCACGTGTGCACTCGGCGGCGGCCAGGCGTCGAATCTGATTTTGATTTTTACTGCTACAGGTTAGTAATTAGTAACAGTGATTTATACTTTAAGGACGCGTTTGCAAAATTGATAGGTACAGAATCGAACTACTACATTGACACGGGTCATACACACAATTGTACGCACGACTAACTGCAAGAATAGTAGTCAAGTGAACTTATTTTGATGCTTTGATAGATTTTTACGTTTTTCTTAGAAATAAAATTATGGTAGGTCCATACAAAACATTTTTTTTTGCTGTTTTTACGAATTACCTCCGGACTTGAAGGAGTGACCTGAAGGTATACTTCAGTAACTGCTACTGGAACTTCTCGACGTGTTGTACTAGGTGAGCCGAGTTTGAGCTCGTTTTGTTAGTCATGATGATACCTTACCTCCGGACTTGATGTAGTGACTTGAAGGTGTACTTTGGTGACTGCTACTGGAACTCCTCGATGTGTTGTACTAGGTGAGCCGAGTTTGGGCTCGTTTTGTTAGTTATGATGAGACCTTACCTCCGGACCTGATGGAGTGACCTGAAGGTGTACTTCGGTGACTGCTACTGGAACTCCTCGATGTGTTGTAACTAGGTGAGCCGAGTTTGGGCTTGTTTTAATAGTTATGATGAGACCTTACCTCCGGACCTGATGGCGTGACCTAAAGGTGTACTTCGGTGACTGCTACTGGAACTCCTTGACGTGTTGTACTGGGTGAGCCGAGTTTGGGCTCGATTTGTTAGGTATGATGAGACCTTACCTCCAGACTTGATGGAGTGACCTGAAAATGTACTTCGGTGACTGCTACTGGAACTCCTCGACGTGTTGTACTAGGTGAGTCGAGTTTGGGCTTGTTTTGATAGTTATGATAAGACCTGCTGGAAGGTGTAGGTACTATCGTGATTATCAAAACAACAAATCAAACGTTATCAATTTTTATTGTGAGAATATTTCTTTGAATATGTCAAAGAGTTCCAGTAGCAGTCACCGAAGTACACCTTCAGGTCACTCCATCAAGTCCGGAGGTAAAGTCTCATCATAACTAACAAAATGAGCCCAAACTCGGCTCACCCAGTACAACACGTCAAGGAGTTCCAGTAGCAATCATCGAAGTACACCTTCAGGTCACTCCATCAAGTCCGGAGGTAAGGTCTCATCACAACTAACAAAACGAGCCCAAACTCGGCTCACCTAGTACAACACATCGAGGAGTTCCAGTAGCAGTCGCCGAAGTACACCTTCAGGTCACTCCATCAAGTCCGGAGGTAAAGTCTCATCATAACTAACAAAACGAACCCAAACTCGGCTCACCCAGTACAACACGTCAAGGAGTTCCAGTAGCCATCATCGAAGTACACCTTCAGGTCACTCCATCAAGTCCGGAGGTAAGGTCTCATCATAACCAACAAAACGAGCCCAAACTCGGCTCACCTAGTACAACATGTGAAGGAGTTCCAGTAGCAATCATCGAAGTACACCTTCAGGTCACTCCATCAAGTCCGGAGGTAAGGTCTCATCATAACTAACAAAACGAGCCCAAACTCGGCTCATCCAGTACAACACGTCAAGGAGTTCCAGTAGCAATCATCGAAGTACACCTTTAGGTCACTCCATCAAGTCTGGAGGTAAGGTCTCAATATAACTAACAAAACGAGCCCAAACTCGGCTCACCTAGTACAACATGTGAAGGAGTTCCAGTAGCAATCACCGAAGTACACCTTCAGGTCACTCCATCAAGTCTGGAGGTAAGGTCTCAATATAACTAACAAAACGAGCCCAAACTCGGCTCACCTAGTACAACATGTGAAGGAGTTCCAGTATCAATCACCGAAGTACACCTTCAGGTCACTCCATCAAGTCCAGAGGTAAAGTCTCATCATGACTAACAAAACGAGCCCAAACTCGGCTCACCCAGTACAACACGTCAAGGAGTTCCAGTAGCAATCATCGAAGTACACCTTCAGGTCACTCCATCAAGTCCGGAGGTAAGGTCTCATCATAACTAACAAAACGAGCCCAAACTCGGCTCACCTAGTACAACATGTGACGGAGTTCCAGTAGCAATCACCGAAGTACACCTTCAGGTCACTCCATCAAGTCCGGAGGTAAGGTTTCATCATAACTAACAAAACGAGCCTAAACTCAGCTCACCTAGTACAAACCGTCAAGGAGTTCCAGTAGCAGTCACCAATCACTTCATCAAGTCCGGATGTAAGGTCTCATCATAACTAATAAATAATAAAAATATTAGCTTGTCAAGTATCAAATTTGGTTTATCGAATATTTTGTGTTTGTACAGCGATCTTTTTCAACTCGAGCCGCTCCCACCAGGCGTTACGTGTCCACTCTCGACGGCGGCCGTGCGCGGACTTAAGTTTCATTCAAAGTGTTTGTGCAATAAATCAAGACGGGTATCCAAAATAAAATAACCCCTAATGCAATCGATTAAGATTCATCCAGAATAGCAAAAAATGTGAAAAAATAAGATTTGGTTTTAATTTTTTCTGCAACTATATGATATATATAAAAATCCTTGCATTAAGAATTGATTATGTTTGCCAACACACAGTATTTTTAGAAATAGGAAAATATGTTAATAATAGCACAAAAAAATTAAAAAATGTACCTAAACTCAACCCTGTATGGGTTGAGTTTAGGTACATTTTTTTAATTTTAGGGAAAATGGCAACGACAGATCGAGTTTACATTATAAAAAACTAAAATTATCAATGATCAAGTACCTATTATTTGAAGATGAAGAACCAATCTATACGAGGTAGTTATTAGTTATATTGGATTTTGTTTGGTTATGCCATAAAATTGTACCGAAAAACAGCATAATTTCACCTGATATGCAAACGCGCCCTTAATATAGAATTAAGTTGTGTTTAGAAAAGTACGTTCGGTACACACTTTGTAAAACGTTTTCTTAAAATTAAATTTTCTCACTACAGAGCAATAACATAATGCAGTTGTTTCAATAAATAAATAAATAACATATTACATCCATTTTACCTATGTGCTCATTTCAGTCTAAGATATCAAGGTGTGTCAATGAATTTTGCTGGCCGCTGAATATTGTATCACGGAATGGCCTACTTTCGTATCGATACTATGGTGTGCTCACGAACTAGGAAAAATAGTAGTGCTACGTCGATGACTATTGTGGCTAGTTTACCGAAAACCGCCGGGAAGAATGTTGTTCTTCTTAGTCGTTCTCTCTTGACAGAGTGGTCGTGATCATGGCGGTCGGCCACAGCTGGGGTCACTGCCTTCGCGATCCTTTTCAAATTCGCTCACAAACACAAAGACTTTTACACTAAACGAGAAGACATACAAACAAGATACACACTCCGACACAAAACACGACTCAACCTACCACAATCCCGCTTAAAAATACATTCAACAAGTCCTCTGGTTATGTCAATAAAAATATATAACATGTTACCCGAATCCTTAAGAGAAGAAAAAAACTACATTTCACAAATAAGTTAAAAAAATTATTACTGACCAATTGTTATTACAGTGTCGACGAATGTTTTAATGATAAATCCTTAAAACTTGAAAAAAAAATGATTTTTGTAATGTTAATGTTTTTTAGAATAAGTTAGATTATAAGGTACATAAATGATAAGACCTCTCCACATTATCTTACTTTTGCTGTGCCCGACAGGGTCCACAATTGTTTCCAAAGAAACGTTTACCACCTAAGCCTACATTGTGGAATGCAATAAATAATTGAGTATTGAGGACTGTCATGCATCTTCAGGTCACTTGCCAGCATGAGGTCCTGGGATCGATTCCCAGGCCGGGAAAATTTTATCAGGATGGGGTCCGATTTCCAGGCCGGGAAAATTTTATTAAGGTTTTCGGTCAGAATGTATGGAACAGCTGATTTTTTTATATGTGGTAACATACTTTATTCATCTACTTCTTACATTCTTTGTCTCGCCAGTTTTCATTCGCAAACAAAATATTCGCATTCGCGCGACTTGTAAATCGTTCACTGCGGCATTAAACTCAATAAAATTTAAATGTTTAACTCAGTTAGCTACATCACTTCGGCTAAGTTAGGCTTACATAAAGGAAATTACTTTGAGAAGTAGGTAACGTTGAGTGAGCAAGTACGCAGTTCGTGTTAGTAAACTCATAAGTTATGATTATAACTCCAAGAATGGAAATTGATTTTGGAGATTTTTTGTAGGAAAATGTTCGAGTTTTTTTTTGTTTTGGATTGATTGTAGATGCTTACGATTGGCTGATATCGTTTTTGAAAAGGAATGAAAAAAATTATTTGTTTTAATTGAGAATTTTAATGTATAGTTTAAATTCCATGGCAAACCATTTGTTTTTACGTATCATTTCTCCTGTATCGTTAGTGCAATTACAAAAATTTAAACAACTAACTGTAGACCATACAAAATATTTGTTCGGAATCGAAGAATCAGTATAGTAAGTAAGTAAGTAAGGAAGTAAAATTTTATTCGTTTAAACATGGTGTACATGATACATTGCATGCAAGATAATAATAATAAACAGAAAAGTTCTAACATGTTTAGCCGTATATTGCGGCGTACAAATTGGTAGGAAGAGATGCTGCATAAACCGTGATAATATTCATCAAAATTATTATGTCTAAAAATAAAATTATTGTGTCTCGAACAAATCGGTCCGTTGACAGATCATGATTTAGAGAAATTATGTAGGTAAGTACTTATTAAATCATTATTATTCATTAAAGATTAGGTATCATTACAGTTCAGCAAGTATATTATTTAGATAAAATTAAATGTCTAAGTAGTCATTAAATACATTAGTCAATAAAAAATATGAATACAGTGCAATACCATTAATACAATAATAACATTAAAATATCAATTACAAATTACAACAAATTAGAATAACATGTCAAAAATACAACATTGTCACCTTAACACCAAAGAAACTTGTCCTCTTTCAAAAACTCTGCTATACAGTAATATGCTCTTTCAGTAAGTAAACTCTTCAATTTATTTTTAAGAGCAGATTTATTTAATGCTCTCCACGATTTGGGCAATTTATTAAAAATGGTCGGAGCCATGCAAAAGATGCTCTTACGCATAAGAGTTGTTTTAGCGTCGTGAACACAGATTTTTTAAATGATCACGTCTATTCCTAGGAACAGCATCAGACAATAGCTGAAATAAATGAGAATTTGATTGAACGAACATAATTGTTTCCAGCATATATAAAGCGGGCAATGTCAATATTTTATGTTTTATAAAATACGATTTACAGCTGTCCGTTGTTTGCAGTCTAAACATCGATCTAATGCACATTTTCTGTGCCCGAAACTATTTCATTGTCCGTGCTATTTCCCAAAAGATGACTCCATATCTAAGAATTCATTCGGCTAATCCGTAGTAAGCAGTAATTAGCGCATCTGTGTTGAGAACCACAGCAAGCTGTTTCAGAGCGTAGGCTGCACTACACAATTTGATACTAAGTGCCTCTATTTGAGGTTTCCAATTCAATTTAGAATCTATTATTAGTCCCAGAAATTTTGTTGTGTTAGCTTCATTGATTTTTATTTTATTAAATTGAATATTAAGATGATTGTTGATTGTTTGTGTACGTTGTGTAAAGTGCATTAAGTTAGTCTTTTTTAAATTAATTATTAGATTCTTATCATTTAACCAATTTATAATAGATATTAGTGAATTATTAATGTCAAGTTCATATGTGTCTATGTCATACAAGCTATTGTCATAGTGTAATCGTCAGCAAAAAGTGTCATAGGTTGTTCAGTTACTTTAGGCAAGTCATTTATATACAGAATGAACAACGGAGGCCCCAATACACTGCCTTGAGGTATTCCGTAAATAACTTCACGTTCTTCTGATCTTGAAGTTTCTTCACGTTTACTTTTTTTATTTATTGTGATGATTTCTGTTACTTGTTTACGGTTATAAAGATACGATTTAATTAATTCTAAAACATTGCCTCTAACACCATAGGCATCAAGTTTCTCTACCAGGGAATTAAAATGAACGCAGTCAAAGGCCTGTGTCATATTGCAGAATATGGCTTAGACTGGTGTTCTCTTATCTACATTTAGCATGACATTATGTAAAAACTCATATATAGCCAAATTTATACTTTTATTTTTTCGAAATTCCTTTTGTTCGTCACTTAGTATATTATATTTTTCTAAATAGGTATTAATTTCACCATATATAACCTAACTATCAAATGACTTGTAAAATCCATTGGTGTAATTATACTGGAAACAATTTTAGTTGATAGATTTTCTAACGTTAATAACCTCCTATTATTTAAAGTCGGTTAAAACTTACCTGCACCAATACTACTTTCTTCAATGGATGATCCCAGACTTTGTTCAAGAAGTATAATAGTAACTGATTCACATATTAAGTCCCAACGTAAGACAGACATTGGTGTCGATTCTGTTGTGCACAAACTAAACTTAATTTAGGCTATTGCTATCTTTTTCTCTCTTATAACACGAGAAAAAGAAGCACGTTATTTAGAGCTGTCAAATTTAGTTGGAACTAATATTTCCATACAAATGAAGGGTGCACGTAAAAACATGTCGACTAAAACCACGTTGAAGTGCAAGGTTTAACTAGTTTGACATTTCTAACTTAGTTTATAGCTATAGCCGTCTTTTTCTCGCACTGCCTTTTAGTAAAAGATATCAATAGCCTAAATTAAGTTTAGTTTGTGCACAACATAATCGACACCACTGTATTATTTTTTATTAAATTAGTTGCGACATAATTTTACAAGGTTATACAGAGAAAAAAAAGTGTGTAATAGTTGTTGTAATTTGCTATCATTAATTAGTATTTTCTAGTCAACCTTGAGTGTTCAATTGATCATTATCTACTTACGTCAAACGCTTTCAAATTATGATAAAAACAATGGAAGAGTTTTCACGGTGGTCTATCAAAGTGGTTTGTAAGTTTTTAATGGCGTTCAGGGAGACATTTATCTGTCTTCTTTAAATCTAAACGTCGTTTTGCTCCCTAGATTTATTTTTCCCCCACTCACTGTGTTTTTAAGAGGGCTATTACAGTTTTTCTTGTTTTTGAATGTTTTAAGAGTCTAGCACTCAAATCCAAGAACAAATTTGATTTTTATTTAAATTTTGTGGCCATATCTAAACCATAATCACACATAAAAAATCTCAGTATAGATGGGTGAATATGGTTTAGATATGGCCACGAAATTTTAAAAAATATGCCCGAGAAAGTTTGATTATTTCTATATGGAGCGCTTTAAATAAAAATCAAAAATTTTCTTGTATTTGAGTGCTAGACTCTTGAAACACTCAAAAACAAAAAAAAACTGTAATAGCCCTCTTGAGCACTACGAATTAGAGGATTTAAAAAGACTTCTGTAAAATCGTTTTATCAAGCAACTTTGCTTCGTTTAGATCAGGGATTCCCAAACTATTTTGAGCAAGAGATAACTTGTCCAAGCTTATTGACTTGTTGAGTATTTTAAAAGTACAAAAATTATACTACCTGTTAAAATATTAATCACTCTTATAACAAGTTGGTACACGACACGACTAAACAGTATCTTGAAAGTTTCAAATAAGATCTTGTGTTGATTATTAATAGGGGTCGGTTTTTAGACATCGTCGACCCCCAAAATCAGTTTTTTTTTATGTTGACCCCTGGGAAACCGATTTTGACCCCAAGGGGTAGATATCGACCACTTTGGAACTCCCTGGTTTAGGTGTTAAGGTTGTCAGAAATGATTGTAATATACAAATATATCAAATAAAATATCCAAACCAATTAAATATCTATCCAATATCTATAAAAATAAATAAAATTAAGGTGTCTGTAATTATAAACAGTTTTTTCCAATTTTTGTCTGTCGGTTTGTTTGTGCTGGCTAATCTCCGAAACTGCTGGACCAATTTCAACGATTGTAGCTTCGATCCCTTTAGTGAAAAAAAATCGGAATTGGATCAGTAGTACCGAAGATTATTATATATAAACTTACAAATCTTTAATAATACACTCGAGAGCAATGAATCCGGGTCACTTAAAGAATGTTAAAAATCTCGAAAACTAAAAATGATAGGTTAATGCAATAAATTGTATTTAATAGACAATGTAATACTCCTTAAATGAAAGTAAAAAAAATATGAGTCACCATACATTTTATTAACACAAAATTACATAAAGAAAAAAACTGCTGATCTCTCCTTAAAACAAAAATAGGAAACATGAAATTTTTGAACTTTATTACGATTTTCTTGAATTTTAATACTTCGTATTGGCTCCTCGTGCTTCCATTACTGCGTTTACGCGGTTTGGCATGCTGTACACCAAGTTCCTTATACGATTTTGGGGAATATTCTCCCATTCCTCTGTGAGAGCAATTTTGAGCTCACGAAGCGTGATTGGGGGAGGGTTTCGTTGTTTTACGCATCTGCCTAGCTCGTCCCAAGCATGATCGATCGGGTTGATATCCGGGCTGCGCGCTGGCCACTCCATACGAGTAATGTTCATCTCTTGAAGGTAGTCATTCACAATCCTACCTGTATGAGGTCGGGCATTGTCATGCATAAACATAGCATCCTCACCTAAATTGACCATAAATGGACCAACGTGATCATTGAGGATTTCTTCCACATATCTTACGCTAGTTAAAGAGCCGTTTTCTATGATCACCAGCTCTGTGCAACTTTCAGAAGAAATTCCGGCCCACACAAGTACAGACCCACCACCGTAGGCTACTTTTTCTTCGATGCATGCTTGCTTGAATCTTTCCCCTGGTCTTCGATACACTCTGTGTCTTCCATCGTGCTTGTAGAGCATAAATTTTGATTCGTCGGAGAACATAACTTTTGACCAATCTTCAATACTCCAATTTACGTGGCTCTGGGCATATCTTAGTCTTGAAATACGATGCCCACGCTCCAGTTTAGGGCCGTTTGCAGGTCTAAGGGGTTTTAAGTTAGATTCAGCAAGCCGACGTCTTACTGTCCATGCACTTGGGTTACTTCCTCCGAGGCGTCGAAACTGATTTGTGAGTTCAGTTCCTGTGAGAAAGCGATTTCGAAGCATGGTGTTCACCAAGTATCGGTCTTCTCGTGCTGTGGTACACCTGGTTCTGCCCGTTCCTGGTCTGCGTAGGTTAGAACCAGTTTCTTCGTAACGTCGGAGAACTCTTTGTACTGTTGACAGCGACACACCGACAGTCCTGGCTGTATCGCGCTGACTCCGGCCGGTTTCCAGCATTGTAAGTATTCTGGTGCATTCTTCAGGCGTAAGCGACATAATTTCAGCTTGAATAATGAATATAGAGCACTATCAACATGGTTTATGTACCCACATAAATGACAGATTACAAACAAAAGCAAAACCAAATGCTGTAATTTTGTAGTTCCATCTTCGAAAGTGGCCCTTTTTCAAATTTGATTTTTTTATGATATAACTATACAATAACTAAGAAGTTTTAATACCTTCATTTAAGGAGTATTACATTGTCTATTAAATACAATTTATTGCATTAACCTAGCATTTTTAGTTTCCGAGATTTTTAGGATTCTTTAAGTGACCCGGATTCATTGCTCTCGAGTGTATGTATAGATTCAGTACGTAAATCTATATACTTTTTTTCCTCGTTATTAAAGGACGGAAATTGTTATTTTTGTCGTTAAATATTCGGCCATTTATAAATGCTATAATTCACCGAAATAATAACTGTTATTTTAGGCTTGCTCGTTTAATATTTTACGCCTAATTCGTTTTAGATATTTTTTTTCCTTCAGTATTCCGGACTTTTTTATGGTGAGATCATAATTTCTACGAAACAATAATAACATTAATTAAAGCTGGCTTAATTTATGTTGTTTTTCGTTTCTTGGATATTAGATTATGTACGTTCTAAGTTAATTTTAGGTAACTAAGTAACAACGAAATATCGAAAAATAATATGGTAATCTAAATTACATTATTAATTGTGTTTACATAAACTCGACAAAATGTTCGGTTCGGAGCGGCTTTTATTTCTTTCACGATTTCTGCTTTCGTCTGATAGTTTGTAATGAAGAGTTCAATGACCCTTTTCAGGTTTTCAGTTATTTAATAACACCTTAAATAAATATAAGTGTGTGTGTAAAACAAGATATCTTGGGCATCGACTGAATCGTTTGATATCAGATTAAAGGTAAGCGTCTACCTGTCCGCATCGTACGCATCGCATCAAACGGATCGTAGTATTATTGAACAGATTCGAGCAATCCGTACGGTGCGGATCAGTGACTTTTTATTCAAAGAATACTACGATCCGTTTGATGCGATGCGTCTGATGCGTACGATGCGGACAGGTGGACGCTTAATATAAAATTGACTTAGAAAACTATTCACTTGTTTCGACTCTAAGGGGTGAAAATTAAAATGACTAATCGTATCTATTTATACTTAAAAAATAATAGAACTATGTTGCAGTTGCAGTATCTACATACTGCAAATGTACTGCGACGTATTTGTCAACAATGACAGCTCTCCGGCAGTAATAGCAGACGAGTGCTGTGCAGCCGGTGCCTGATAGCTCTTGTGTTGATCTGGAAACGTATGTAAGTACTCTCGTGTTCCGATAACCGAGTACGTACGAATACATCTATTTTCCCGGCGTCTCTCTTGCATTACCACTGTGTAGTTAATTTGTATATAGTTGACTTCGAAATAGCTTTACTAATTTTCACAAAGATTCGTCGCCTTCCAGCCTTTGTCTCGTATTACTTGGCACAACACGTTCTTGACAAAACTGCCGATACCTAAATACTTTGAAACTTCACTATGATAATGTTTTGTTTGAATTCAGTGTGTACATTATTTACAAACTACAAATAGATGTAAAATAATAATAAAAATATGTACAAGTATCAAAATGGGAAAAAAATTACAGGGCGTCAAAATTTTCGTTCACATGCGGCCGGTCGACTCTTCACGTGACCAGAGGGCTGGCCTTTTTTTGGCAAAAAAATCTGCATTTCCATCCAACGTGGCAATGCTGCCAGCTGTCTGGGCACGTTTCCTATCGACAGCGTTGTGGATTTTTTTTCACTATTATTAAAACTAAAGTCAAACTATCACATACGTGAGGAGGAAACCTATATAAATGTCTTAAAAGTAAAATATCAAAGATACCGTAAACAAATGAGACAAATTTTCAGTCCAACATCATAATTTTTATTCCTAATCCATTCCTCGGTAAGAACGTCCCAAAATGAAGCCATCAAGCAACTAAAACAATAACAGTAATTCACCAAATATTCTTGTCGTGCTTAATGTGAAGTTACCACGAAGGGTTAAGTGCATGTCTGAACGCTATTGTCAAAGTAGACTAGACCCAAAAAAATTAGTCAAACCTAAAGTAAGGACAGTCCACGCAACCATCGTTTCAGCTTATTTGCATAACAGCCTTTTCATACAAAAACAAGTAAAGAGAATTACTTATATTGTAGAGGTAACAAACATATATGACATGGCAAGCTTGCAAATTTTCTCAAAATTGTAGATGTATAAAACATAGAAAGTGTGATTTGCTCTTTTCAGAGATATAAAAAGTTATGTACCGCCGCGCTGTATCATGAAAAATATTTCTTCAAGCTGACAATTTATTTTCATTTACAGACAGTCACATTGTTAGAGTTGTAATATTATGTTTAATTCCTACATATTTACCTAAATAAGTTTGTTAGCTTGCGTTGTGGTCATAAAAATATCCAGCACGGATGTTGTAAATAGGTATAGCCTATGTTACTCGGAGATAATGTAACTTCTCATTTGTGAAATAATTTTTGAAATCGCATCAGTACATGTTGACATTTGAAACTTGCAAAACATGTTGTTTGCACGTAACTACGTGCATTCAACATGTTTGCACGTAACTTCTTCTTCTTCTTCGTCGTCACACTCTTGGCAGAGTGGTCGTGGTCGTCACATCAGGGGTGGTGGCAAGCTTTACAATCCGTCGCCATTCCTCCCGCACTGCGGCTCTTCTTGTGCATTCATGGAGTGGACCGTTGAGTGAAGTTTTGACTTGGTCAGTCCAACGCATTGGTGACCTGCCGCGCGCTCTTGTGCCTTCAAACTTTCCCTGCACTACAAGTCGCTCCACAGATGTGTCTTCTTGACGAGTGATATGTCCAAAGAAAGCGAGGATACGACATTGGACGATGGAAGAGAGACGTTGTTTGATCCGAAGTTCCTGGAGGATTGAGACGTTGGTTCGGAACTGTGTCCAGGTTATGCCAAGCATTCTCCTCCAGCACCACATTTCGAGGGCGTCTATCTTCTTTTTCTCGCTTTCTCTTAAAGTCCATGTTTCAGCACCATAAAGAAATATGGGAAACACTAAAGCCCTGAAGTCTCACTTTAGTGGCCTTTGTGATGTTTCTGCTTCTCCATATTTTTCCAAGCCGATCCATGGAGGACGTAACTACGTGCATTCAACATGTTTGCAAGTTTCAATTACTAAAACCTACATAAACTTTAAAGTCACTAGAGGTAATCAATATTTAAATGGATAAAGGAAGGTTATAATAACTCCTTTGATTGACCCGTGATGTACCTTACGGTGACCTAAAAAGGCTGCCAGCAATTGGGTCACCTGGTTTAAATAATTAATTGCAATTAATCATCAATGAAATGGCTCTATCAGGGTGGCTGAAGATCAAGATTGGAGGCACGCGATTGGAGAAGCCTATGTTCAATGGTCTGATATAACCCTTACCGCATACAACGCCATATTTGCTTGTCAAGTTTTACGTTTTTTTTTTCATAAATAATAAGAATCTTTTTTCTCGAAATAAACGTTGATTAGCAACGAGGCTTGTGTCGTGGACGCCAGATAGTTGATATACTACATAGATACTTTTTGTTTGTCAATACATACTTAATATACATATAAACATCCATGACTCGAAAACAAATGTCCATGCTCATCACACAAACATTTGCTCCTACCGGGATTCGAACCCGGGACCCAAAGAACGTAAGGCAGCCTCAGTACCGCTGCGCCATTCGGGTCGTCTTTAATTCGGGTCGTTTATAATGTAGTCAATGACACTTAGGTATACTGTAGCTTCCCCTTAGAGAAAGAGTTTTCGAAATCGGATCAGTAGTTCCGAAAACTATCCTCCACATACAAACTCAGAAACTTTTACCTCTTTAAAATATTAGTATAGATAAAAGGCGAAAGTCCAGCACAGGACTGCTATAAGCTGATGATGAAATTTGGAATGGTTTGTAGAACTTGAATTAATTTAAGTATAATTAATTTAATGGCTAAGAAGTACATTTTCGCAGCCTTATTTGGAAACCACCGCATGTTACACTTACAGTTAAATAAATAATGATTTGTCAAATGACTAATTTGTTCGAGACACCATTGTTTAACTATTGTTTCTACTTTGTGGACAGATCAAGGGATAAATATATTTATCTGTAACCTGCTGGCCTAGCCAAGTTACAAACGAATCGTATCGATTCTCTTTCTACAATCGTAAACGTTTAGTCACGTGGTCAAAACAAACGAATATAAACTTTCGTAGACAAGTTTACATCGATCAAGATGATAGAATGAAATGTATTCGTTTCTACAATCGTGATCCCTACATCCCATATAAATCGTAGCCAACTTACAGTTTTGACTAAACTTTAAAATTTCCATTCATTTGTTTTGACCACGTGACTTAACGATGATAGATGTCATTCCCATACATTTGGTTAGTTTTCTATAGCGTTAACGATTGTAGATTGTCAACTTGGCTAAGCCTACTGAATACAGTTTATCTGATTTCAGAGTAATTATTGTAACAATGTTTCAATAAATTGTATTCCATTCTATTGAAAAAGAAATACGTTTGAAAGTAAAAACAATATTATCTTTACTATTGTGTGAAAAGGCTTTACCATCATAGTATTTTCGTCACAGCGAGTAATAAACGGTTTCAACGGAAAGGCAATTATTTACTTTCGGTTGTCGCTGCCACAACTTACTACAATAAAAGGCTTGCTTTTTCCACGCGTTTTATGTTCTTTTGTAACGAAGATGTTTTTGAGTATGAAAATCCAAAAGCGAAATATTTTGGTGACAACATTACGATTTAGTTACCAAAACACTTTTAGGAAATCATAGAAATATTTTGTAGAAGAAAAATTAAAGATTTTTTACAAAACTGGAAGTTACTTTTCTATTTCATTTTTACGAATAAAGACTATATTAATCATTTTCCTTTCTATGCATTCCATATTCAAATATTTACCTCCTTATATTTACACGCACGTGACATGAAAATATTCCTTAGTTATTTCATCAACCTCGAGGCATAAACCAATTAAAACAGCAACATGACTTTCTACACCAATAAATTAACACCGAAGTTCACAATATATGCGGGTCAGTCCCTCAATACGTTACACTTATAAGTACATACTGTCAGTCCCAGAGGTAATATCACGACGACGTTTGAAACTTGTGTCACTTCAAACTTCCATCCAAGGACTATTTGGAACTTTGTTACGGGTCCAGTGTAATAGTGGGTGTATTGTTTTCATTGGTTTATTGTTCGTAGATTGGTACTTATTGAAAAAGAGAGGAAGGCCAAAGAAAAGATAGATAGATTGCGTAAGCAATGATATGAAAGAGAAAAGAGTAACAATGATACTATAAAACATATGGAAACGTGTATACAGGGTGTTAAAGTAGTCGCGTGCCATAGCTTAGGGGTGAGTTCAGTATCGATAAAGGAACCCGTAAAAAATAAAAAATAAATCCAAAAAAAATATTTCTTAAAAAAAAATAAAAACAAAAAAAAATTGCAAGATCAACCTAATTTAGTACCTACCTACTAACTTCAAATAGCAATTTAAAATAATTTAAATTCTAAACGATTGTTATGTTATGTATATGTGGTATTAGTTTGATCTTGCAATATGTTTATGTTTTTATTTTTAATTATTTTTTTTGGTTCTTTTTTTTACGGGTTCCTTTATCGATACTGAAATCACCCTTAAGCTATGGCACGCGACTACTTTAACACCCTGTATATCACAAAATCAAAAAGCAAAAACACATTGATGTAACAAGACAGCCAGCATTCATGCCTTACGTGAAAGGGGACGGACAAAATTGGGAACCTTTTCAAGAAGTTTTCAATAAAGTCTATTTATACTCCTTTCAACAAAGTGGCTAAGCGTCTGCGTACACCGAAGGATGTAGTACCTTTCCAGGTTCCTGGCCCTTTATTCACAACGCTTCGATTCGATTTTCGATTCGGAAAGTCGTATGTCTATCTTTTTTGACATTACGAAATCGAGCGAGATAGACATACGACTTTCCGAATCGAAAATCGAATCGAAGCGTTGTGAATAGCTATGCTGGTGTTTTTAAAATCAATTGCAGCTGCGGCCGTTCCTACAAAGGCCAAACGAAGCGAACAGTCGCTGGAAGGGTCAAGGAACGCATAGCAGCGGTCAAAAATCGAAAAATAATCAAGTCCGCTATAGCGGAGCATGTAGTAGACTCAGGACCCAACCACTGGATGGAGTTACACAACCCAAAAATCTTTGCCAATGAGAAGCACTATTATAAGAGAATGGTTCGGGAAGCGATTGAGATCAAGAAATATCCTAATTTCAATCGCGAAGACGGTTTTAGACTCTGACACTTCCGCTTGGAATCTAGTGATCACTAAGTGTACTCGTTAAGTGAAATCACCTCAGTATGCGGACACTGTTAGTGTAGTGTGCTGTCCTAGTGTGAACCGGCCCTAATTAATATTTATGAAGATCAAGTGAGGGTAGTTGAATAAACACCTTCGCTTTGCTGTGGCGGTATCTTCAATACTTCAGTCTTCCCGCGACCACGGCTGGTGCAATCCGGTCGAAACGTCGGGCTTATATTAAAGGTAAAATTCGCGATAAATACCCGTTTCCATATGATCGTGAAAGTTTAAAAGAGTAAAAATGATGCCGTGACGTCGGATAGGAGTGAATGGAATAAGATAACGTGTTGCGCAGACCACAAGTCAAATGGAGTAAGGGAAGGAAGAGGAAGATGAGGTAATTGAAAAAAATCGAAAGATAAGAGCATGATTTGATAACGGGGGCTTAATGATACTTCCGTACTATCAGTGGATGATGACGTGTCAAATGAGTAATTTTATTCTGTACAAATAAGGAAGCACACAACCCACTACGGGATCATGATAATTAATATTTATTTTGTAAATTGGGTGGTAAAAGAAACACTTGAACACACTCTCAGTCCCAATACTATCGCTACACTTGAAACTTGTGTGTCACATCAAACTTCCAAGGACTATCTACAACTTTGATAAGGGTCCAGTGTTACAGTAGGGGTATTGTTTTAATTGATTTATTATTCGTTGGCGGGGATAGAAAAAATGTTTTTGGAGCATTTATTTTTGCCTTTCTTAAATGTATTTATTTATCTTGATTATATTCCAAAAAACACAACACACTTAATTATTTATTTTCAAAAATGCTGGTTGTTGCACATTCAATTCAATCCTAGAATTCAGCTGGATTACATTTGTCTTCTTCATTAATTTCATAATGTTTCAATTAGTTATATTTCTTTTTATTCGAAACATTCGAACTCAAAATATTTGACAGATAATTGCGACGTTGCCAGCTTCCTTCAACTTTTGGATTCTTAAAATCGTAGCCTCCGATGAGCAGGGCCTCTTCTCATACAGAGAAGACGAGACACGTCATTGATCACCATGCTTGCGGCCAGGTTTTAAAATTATACAGATCATCACCCTGTGAACAGAGCCATAATGTCCCACTTACACAGAATTTAGGATGACCCACGCTAGACCGTGTCGCGTCCGAGCCGGGTGTCGGCCGTAGTACGGTCAACTAAATATGACATATATTTTGTGTGGACATACTCACGCTATACCAAGCGGCAACCGAGTGACGGCGGAGCAACGGACAATACGATACAATACGGCTGACACTCGACTCGAACCCGACACGGTCTGGCGTGAGTCAAGCTTTAACCTCTCATCTTAACAAAATAATTTAACACGATAGTCATCACGAACGTCATAGCACGCCTTATTTATTTATGATAGCAAGGCTTAGCATAACAGCATCGTTATGGAAATGATCACAGACTGCCATGGTGTGTTCACAGGCGTGTACGTCATCGCATGACACGACAACATCGGTAATGGTGGTAGGTTGTGCGTGTGTTGTGTGTGACCTTGGAACTTAGAAAGAATAAAAGTACTATAGGATTTTCAAACCTCGTGTCAGAGCTGAAAGTTGCGAATCCAACTGTGCCCTTTTTAGGGTTCCGTACCCAAAGGGTAAAAATATGATCCTATCACTAAGACTCCACTGTTCGTATGTCTGTCACCAGGCTGTATCTCATGAACCGTGATAGCAAGACAGTTGAAATTTTCACAGATGATGTATTTCTGTTGCCGCTGTATCGTCTTCATTTTTAGTTATCGTGAAAAAATAAAAAAATATGTGTACAATATTTTTTGGAAATCTATCTGACGGATTTATTAGTTTTTTTTTGTCATCTACCCTATTAAAAAAAAAAAAACTAGACACGTCTACCCCTGCACAGTAGGCGCATCGGTCTTGTAACACTTGGAGTTCAGTGAACCTACTGAGCTGAACAGTATCGGTTCGCCAATCATTCTTATGACGCTAGTCGGGCTCTCCCGTACTCGTCGCACCACTGCGTAGAAGTCATCTACGCTGGCGTCAGTAAACATGCCGTATTGTTTTTAAAATGTTTTGTTAGCCATAGCCTTGTTGACTTTCCCATCAATGTAATTGCATTCCCACCTGATAAATTGTAACTTTAAACTTATATTGTCACTTACGGGATATCTACCGTGATTATTTTGAGCTCCCGATATTTCGACGCTGTTGCAAGCGCGGTTGGCAACAGCGTACACACGGAAGAAATCCCGTAAGTGACAATATAAATTTAGTTTTAGCCATGAAAGCCGTGAAAGCTTAAAACAGTGAATTTTAACTTTGTGTAGATCTTCAGGTAGATGACAAAGCAGTCTTGTTTTGAGACGGTCGACGGTCTCATTACTCTGGCCGGTGACATAAGTATTTTGAATTGACATCGTTGTAGGCGGTGTGTGTAATATTTTTTAAAGGTTGACGTCAATATTCCAGCGTGACGTTATCTAAAGATATTCCGACAAGGTAACAATAAGATGTCAACAAGTTAAAGTGATTATTTTTATCGATGTGCTGGTGACGTGACAAACTATCTTTAGACCATGACGTTTGCAAGAAAAAAGTTTGATCTAAGAGTCTCTAATTTTTGTTTTTTTTTTTTAAATTATTTATATCACTTATTTATGTTTGTAAACCTAGCTATGCTTATATGCAGGTACCTGGCTCAATTTTTATATAGCAAACTATCATGGTTTTATGGCCAAAGTTGCAAAGTATTTTTTTGCCATTTGAGGGATTTTGTTTGTAAATCACGACAGTAGGTCGTCTTATAGGACTGCTTCGTTGGTCTTGTGGTCGCATTAGCGAATGCTGGGCATGAGGTCCTGGGTTTGATTCCCGGGTCGGGCAAATTGTAATTGGGTTTTTCCATAGGAAAGTTTTTAGTAGCGGCCACGGAGTCTGAATCTGTGCCCGGTGCAACGTGACGTACTCAAACTCAAACTCAAAGCATTTATTTCAATTAGACCATTAGGGCACTTTTGAATGTCAAAAATACAAAAAATAAACAAAGTTACAGTCTCAGTCATAAGGCGTAATAACTTGAGATAGTACTGTAGTTACTCTCATAATAAGCCTTCCCTATACACCAGCGCGTTGAGGTCATTGTCATTTGATGCCAATTTGCCAATGACGAAGCGTTGAAAGCTAGTTTAAAAATCATTAAGGTTATGTGAGATCTGGCCGCGGTACAAAAACGTAGATGCGAGCAAAGGTGTGTAAGCTATAGCGTACTCGTTCTACGGGAATGGGGAATGGGCAATGCCTGCTGGGTATAGGCATCCCTTAATTCATTTTTCCTATGTATAGGCAGTGCCGTGTATTGCTTGAGACCCTTCTTTTCATTATGTCAAAAAAAAATTGGACTTCCCATACAAAAAATTTCGCATCGGCTGACGCAATAAGTATAAAGCGTCCAGTTGTTTCTCGACCCATGGTCCTTGATAAAGCTGTCCACTTTGATGGTCTAGTTAGTACTAGTGGTAGTAGTTTATCATGTTACATTAGAACCAGTAAGTAAAAATAACTTTAGCTTCAGAAGTTGATTGATTTAGTTTTTTTGCCACCGACTTCTGAAGCTAAAGTTATTTTTTGCATTTTTGTGTCTTTTGAACTCTGTTATATTTTTTGCAAAAAAGTTTTTTATTTTTCCATTTTTAGTTGTTCCCAAACAAATATTTGCCATGAATTTATTTAACATTAAATATAAATCATACCTAAGCCTGTCAAAATCTGGGTGTATTGTACTCATCTGCGTACCCTCTCAGAACATACAGGCGTTACGTCATGATGTTGTATAAACAATAAACATCCAAGCGATTCCAGCAATCACTGCAGATATTTTTAAAGAGTTCCATTGTATATCTCCGAAGATCAGCATCAGATCTTCACCAAATTGGACCACACGGGAAGTACCAGCTTTCAAATGAAAAAAAATCATCAAAATCGATTCACCCAGTCGAAAGTTCTAAGGTAACGAACACAAAAAAAAAATACAGTCGAATTCAGAACCTCCTCTTTTTGGAAGTCGGTTGAAAATAAAAAGAAAGCCTTCCATGTTTTCATAACACATAATACAGGGTGTAAACAACCTCATGAAGCCGTCAACCAAGCATTCTGTATATCAAATTAAGTATGTAACTTTACGCAAAAATTATTGCTGGAAAACGACTTTCTTTTTTGGGGTGAAAAATCATGTTTTGTGGTAGAACTCAATATTACGCACTCAAAACATTATGCTGATGAATGGATTAAATAGTACGGGGGTCGTGGAGGCGATTAAAGCAAAAACATAACATTAAAAACTTATATTAAAAAAAAAAAACTTGTCAAAAAGTTGGAACTTTGACCCCCAATATCTCCGTAACTAGAAGGTTCCCAGGTATGGTGTAGAACAAAAAAATGATCGCAATGACGGGGAGAACAAGTGCCTCTCGGCTTCGTTAAGAGGTTTTTTTACACCACTTATCACACCTGTAATCCCAGAAGATTTAGGCAGAGGTGTACCTAATAGTACACCCACATTTCACCAGTTATATTTTAAGTTTGACGACCCGAATGGCGCAGCGGTAGTGAGGCTGCCTTACATTCTTTGGGCCCCGGGTTCGAATCCCGGTTGGAGCAAATGTTTGTGTGATGAGCATGGACATTTCGCTCATTAAATTCAAAAAGGCCACATTCCGAAAAAAATCAAAATCGTTTTTATTGCATAAAACGTATCAAAATTGGTCAAATTTTTATATTCGAAAAAGACACCCATTGCTTTAGCGTTTAAAATGGTCCAATCACACAACTGTCCTTCGGCCATTTTGACACATTGACGACTAACTTCAGAGCAAAACAGCCATATTTTAGTTGCGACCCGGCAGTCTGCGGGAGTGCACGTCATCTTTATTTAAAAAGGCCACATTCCGGAAAGCAACTGGTGTTGAACTGATAAATTATAGTGAAAAGTGCCTTATTTTGAAATGTGACCGTCTTTAATAAAGAAAACACGTGAATACAATATTACTTAATAAGGAAACGTGCCATATTTTGGAATGCGTTTCTTTTGATTTTAAATACTACAATTTTGATAATGATTTATTGAAACAAAAGTGCAGTATTTGGAATATGTCTGTTTTGGGTATAAAATTACCTTAATTTTGGTAAGAATCGTTTGAACAATGATGTACTTTTTGTTTAATGGCTGTTTTGATGTTAGCGAGATATGATGTCTAAAAAAATATGTTTCTAACAAAGTGCAGTATTTTTATTAAACGGTTTCTTTATTACTAGATGACCGGCAGAAGTTGTCCTGTTCAAATTTCAATTGGCTGAGCAAGTTTTTTAATTTTTCCTAATTACCAGCTACCTACCTACATCATCGTATGACATTTTCGAATGATTCTGTACCTTTTTTTTCGGATGGGAAATCATCAAATGACTCCTCCCGCTCTGGGCGGAGCAGGAGGGAGTGTCAGACTTTTACTGACTAAAACTCATCCATGTTCCTTCATCGCCCTTTGTGTTCCGGGGCCACGGTATCTCTTTCGAACAGTCCCGCAGCCCCGGCAGGCATCGGCCCTTGCGGACCCCTTCCCTTTTGCTGACTCTCTTTGAGGCGCGCGTGGAACACGAACGCGCCGTCGACACGGCCTGACGTCATTAGACGGACGGACGGCGAGCTAGCCCATAGCTCACCGTCCACAGGCCTCGCCGGTATCGTGCGACCTCCCCTGTGCCAGCCCCAGCGTGTCATCAGTGTAGCAAACTACGCTGACACCGCTAGGGAGGCTTGTATTGTATGTAAGTTGAGACTGATGGTTTTACAGACTGATTTAAGAAGATGTTCAAGGAATTTGAAATACGTATCAGATAAAGAGTAAAGAGACTCGGAAAAAAATTATCGTAGATCTCATCGTTATTACTAGTATCTACCTTAGTCAAGACTTTATTTTATGTAGCATTTTATTTTGTAAGTGACATTGTTTGAATAAAGAGGTGATAGTTGTTGTTTGTTGCTGCATTTACTCGTAGTAACAACATTGATCTCATTGATAGTTCGTTAACATGGTGTGTTCTGTATTTTTTTTTTTAAGAATTTTATTTTGTGTAAGAATTTTAACATGCTGCCTGTTTTGCAGTCTTTTTATTAGTTCTTTTAATGATACATAGTCACCTTTATTGATTTATTTCGTTGAAACGTTAATAACATCACAAACTAGACTTACAGAGTGTCAGAAATAGCGTTTTCACTATGAAAACAATTACTTTTTAGATTCAACATGTTTTTTTCAATTTTACCATTTTTTGTGATTGATTTTGCATGTTTTTATGTTTTTTTTTGATGTAACACAAGTGTGTGATTCTTTATTTCATGTTTTTTTAAATATTTAACAAAATTGCGACGTAAAATTTTAAATTAAACTTATTTTTGTATGAATTGTGGCCTTTCATCTAATAAATTCATATGACATTTTGACCATTTTTATATACAATAGGGACTTATTTGACTTTGTACGTTTCTGGGTGAAAGTTACAGTGAAAATTATACTATAGGTAAATAACGGTTTAAAATACGCATCGAATGATATATCCCACATGTATTTATAAAACATGATTGAAAAAATAATACGAAAAAACGACGGCCAAAACTTCAAAACGCTCTCCTGTAAAAAATGAAGTTTTTGGAATGTGGCCGTTTTAAATTTAATGAGCGATTTGTTTCCGAGTCATGGATGTTATATGTATAATAAGTATATATTTACAAACAAAAAGTATCTATGTATTATATCAACTATCTGGTGTCCACGGCACAAGCCTCGTTGCTTAGTGTGGCATTAGATGGCACTGTGTGTTATGTCCAGCGATATTTATTTATTTATTTAAGTCTCATGTATGTGAGCCTATTGCCATCAACCGAGGTCAAATCCAGACTCCGTGGCTGCTACTGAGAAATTCCTGATGGAAATACCCAATGACACTTTGCCCAACCTGGGAATTGAACCCAAGACTCAGCAGTCACGCTTGCGACCACTGGGGGCCACCGAGGCAGTCAGTTTTCATGTTTCTATTCTATATTATGGACCCTCATCTTCATGGGGGCTTAGGTTAGTCCTTAAAGTGGACCATGGTGGCCGTTACTCCATGTTTTCATAACATATGTGATTCGCGCGGTGCAGCAGCGGTGGCCCAGTGGTGGCGGCCCCGACTTACGAACTGTAAGTCGTGGGTTCGAACCCAGACAGGCGCATTACTTTGTGTAATTTATTTCATCACCACTGCTCTCAAAACGGTGAAGGAAAACATCGTGAGGAAACCGGCATATCCTAGAACCAAAAAAAATCGAAGACAAGTGACATCTACCAACCCGCACTGGGCGTGCGTGGTGGATTATAGCCCATTCCCTCTCATTGAGAGGAGGCCTGTGTCCCAGCAGTGGGAACATTAATAGGTTGATGATGATGTGATTCCACGTTCTGCTATCAAGAATTTTGCTTTTCAAAGCACACGCCTTCCTCGTATTCATTTAGACTGTATAAAAGGTTTATAAATGAATACCCCTGCTAGTTAGATACCAATGCAATTCACTAAGTAATTCCTTTGATGGTGCGCCTGCATTACTGCCAAGCTTTAACGTTTGCTCAAAGGATCTGCGGTTAACCGCAGTGCATTTACCGATTCTACAGAAATTACTCTTGAATTTGTTGACGTGTTAATTTCTTATTGACTTGTAAATTAGTACAGGGATTTAGATTACTCTTATAGATTAGTGAATTCACATATCACTCATCATCTCCTCATCTCTTCATTTTTGCATTTTAATCATTCAATTATTTGCATACATACAAGCATACATATATATATATATTTAAACAGATTATACAGGTATAATATAGTATTGTATTTCCAACTGACACACACAAACTGAAATACAGGCCTAGGCTTAGTTTAGACTCCAGATCTTCCACAAATTACCCACTTTGCTTATAAATTTCTGTGTCTGACTGTAATTTATACTCACGTTGATATTTAATTTGTGGAGATAAATAAATATTTTTATTATAATTTATTATTATTTTGGAATTATTTACAAATATTTCTTAATTCATCATTATCTGACTGCCTTTTCCCAACTATGTTGAGGTCGGCTTTCAGTCTAACCGGATGCAGTTGAATACCAGAATTTTACATGGAGCGACAGCCTGTAATATGACCTCCACAACCCAGTTAGTCCAAAGTTGTCAGACTTTGGAGCCACTGACTACCTGTAATGATCTACAAATGACAGCCGAAACCAACCGCTTAACGAGCTTTACGAGGCACGAAAGAAACTCGGTATGTATTGGGTGGTCACCCATCCACAGACCAACCTAGGAAAGTGCGGCTTAACCTGAAGATTGATCCGAGCGGTTGTTATTATTTAGCCACGAGCTCAAATATTTCTTTAATCAAATATTGAATAACAAAAAATGTAGTTTAAAGGCTCCACCACACAGACGCGTTATTGCGATATTGCGTCCCTATTACTTGCACGCAAGAGCGTTTTGATTGTCCGATATTCTACTCATGTCGGAATATCGCAGGACGCAGAAACGCAAGCGTCCTACTGCTATTGCGTCGTTATTATCGCAGCAGTGTATAACTTCGTAGCCGTCCTGATACTTAATGTACTAAAAACAGATATCGCAATAACGCGTGCGATATTGTCGAGCGATAATAACGCGCCTGTGTGGTGGAGCCTTTAGACTTTGTTCGAATTTTAATCTTCTAGTCTAAAAAACAGCAAGCAATTCATCAGAGCAATCTATTCAAGAAACATCCTCACGCATAAAAATTGTATTTTTTCCATTGTGCTTCCAATAAATGTCGTCTCATCTTTCTTTCAATCGAATCCTAGTCACATTAAATGACGCTGATTTCTGAAAACATGCCTGAAGAAAACTGGTTTACCAATCTGATTTCGGCACCAAAAAAATCCTGAGCCGTAATTTTAATATAATCCATCCATTACGGCACATGGTCTCAAATCGCTGGATAAGCTGATTATCTTCAAACACGGAATGTTATTTAATTTTCTTTTACTTGGGATACAAGGAGACTCGCTACCTCACACGAAGCAAAATACAGAAACCCGTTTATCGGGATGAGCATGCTCGAATGAGCATGAGTGTTTACAAGCAGATATTTGAACATAATACGCATTTGCTCGAAAAATGAGGAAATAATTCGTGTTCGTGAGGTTTTGTACTGGTATTTTATTTTTGTGAAGTTACGGGGCTATTTTTGAAAATTGGTATTTGGATTGATCAAATTGAATAATACATTGTGCAGTGTAAAAAAACTGGATATAGTCTGTAAAATTCTGCAAATTTTTCATGCCTAGAAACGTTCTAGTTTCGGAGATACAGGAGGTCAAAGCTCCAACTTTTTCACAAGTCTTTATTAATACAAGTTTTGATTGTTATAAGTGTACCCATGAATGTAGACACAATAGTTAAACAATGGCGTCTCGACCAAATTGGTCATTTGACAGATCATGATTTATACACCATGACCCCTGGTACTACTCAATAGGTACTACTCAATGTATCCATCAGCACATGCATGTTTTGAGTGCGTAACTTCGAGCCCTACAGTAAAACGCGATTTCTACCCAAAAAAAAAAAAATCTGGGTAGAGTAACTTAGTTTGATATAAATAGAATGCTTCGTTGACGGCTTCGTGAAGGGTCTAAGGGTCACCTAGTAAGTGAATCCAGTTAAAATATTTTCGCCTAATACTTGGTCTTCTTCTAATTTCCCGTTACTACTGACATCATGCGATAGAAAAATTCAAGGTAAAACTCGTCAGTGTCATTGATATTTTTATTTTTAGACATAGCAAGCGACGATGCCTGGCAACTCATTAATTATTATATAGTAATCGCATATTTTTATAATGAAGAAGGATTATTAGAATAATTCCAGATACAACAAAATTTAAAAAGAACCTCCATGATCTGCTAGTAAACAAATGCTAATGCTACTGCACTGTTTTAGACTTTCACGGTTTTTCACTACACTTAAAGCACTTACTCAGCATTATACGCGGGATCAGTATTCCAGCGATTATGATGCTTGCAACAGCGTCGTAATATCTCGGGAGCTCATAGCAACAAAGGAGAATCACGGATATCATCCCGTACTTGCGTACTTGCTTGCTTTAAGTGTAATACTACTACTAAATTACTACTGCTACTCTATAAAAGACTTCCTATCAGACAAATCTCTACTCCAATACAGTCTCCCTCAGTCAAGACGCGTTCAGTGGCCCACTGATGTGTACCTACCTATGTTTACTGTTCTCTTTATTATATTCCATGTGCCATTTCAATAATTTGATCATTTGTATCAATAATGTAGTAATGTATTCGTAATGTATGTAATTTGCATGTAATTAACTATTGTATGCCCAATGGGCGGGACATAGCTGATCACAATCTAATTATTTAAGACCTGTATTATGCACCTACCTATGATCAACAATAAAGACATTGATTGATTGATTTATGTTGGATTTTCCCACTCCCAACTCTCCTAGTTTCATTTATCCTTATCTAGGGTTGTTTGTGATTGAAAATGAGGGGAGGAGAAGAAAAGGAATATTCAAGATATTGTCGTTAACATCAAACGAGAAGAGTGACTGAGCCAATTGCCCACCTTCCATCTTGCACTGCATGCGCTGACCTGTGCACTTGACGATCTTATGACTGGATCAGCGAGCGCAGTTCGCATAGCTGACCTTTTTTCTAAATATATTTAACGAAAATTTGCCATCAACACGCCAAGAAGAAGTGGCTGAGATAAAGAACAACTAAGTATCTACTACAGAAATGACACTAGTAGGGCTCTTCATTGAATCTATCTCAGAAAGTTGAATGAGCTTTTGGAAAAGAAAGGTATAACAAAAACCAATCGTCAATTTGATTCCTATCTGTTAGTAAGTAACATTCAGTTATATGATGTTACTATCAATATTTTATGGCTGCCTATAAAATATCAATATCCACACAGATTTTATGTCGCAGATTGACGCAGATATATCTCTATGGTTGTCTTTTATATGAGTGGAATATTCAAGTAAGTTGTTCAAAGTATTCTTTTGGATCAGCAGTGATAGGCAGCCTAGTGGTGTGACTGTCGGACTGCAAAGTCATAAGCCTCGAGTTCGAACCCAAGACCTCTGATTTTTCGAATTCATGTGCGTCTTGTATAAATTACCACCTGCTTTGGCGAAGGAAAACATCGTGAGGAAACCAAACCAGCATGCCAGAGAGATATTTCTCGACGGCATGTTAAATTAATTCAGAGGCCCATGGGCGACATTAAAACTCTGACACCAGGTTAGGCACTAACCACACGAAAATTAAGAAGATTGACTATGCTGGCGGTCAATGGGCTTTTGTTTTCGTTATTACTGATCAGGGGGCCAAGTCTGCTATTTTCAATTATAGATCATTATGACAACCATTTTTTGTCAATGTCAATTCGCGTTTCTATTAATAGTTTGACAAGAGTCGTCAACTTTAGGTGTTAGCATTGATCATATATTATTTCCATGATAATAATGAATAAATTAAGTATCTTGCTCGAGTGAATGAACTCTGTCTCGTATGAATATTTAAAAACAAACGTAGGTAAAGGTCGGTAAGTCATTGCCAACGGTTTGTTGTTTATGATAATTAATGAGTTAATGACGCAAACCTGTATTATTTAGCCATTTTAGATGATGTCGTTGCCAATCTTTTACTGCCTACTAATTTGAAAAACGCCATTTTTTAAACCATTCGCCATCAGTGGTAAGAAGCTGCTCCGTCATAACTATTATCTAGTTTATAACCCATGAGTAAAATGTACCAAACAGCTGCAAAAAGTGGCTATCGCTGTATGTCCAACTTATTGCTAGTCAAGATTCACGTACAATATAACTTCAGGCCTATAGGCCTGAAAGGGTAAGCACAGGTGTACCTACAGTTACGGCTATACAGTTCGCTGTAGGCCCATTGCCATCAACTGGCCACATATCCAGGCTCCATGGCTGTCACTCAGAATATCCAGATGGAAAACCTAATAACACTGCCTGATCTATTTTATAAATTTCCATGAGTTCGATAATGTCTTATGAAAAGAAAAAAGAAGAAAAAAAAAAGGAACAATATCTTATTTACTGATCGTATAGGTCTTTTAAATAAAACAAAACAACATCGAATCTAATTTTTATTTCGTCACTTTTAGGACCCCTACATAAGAAAAATACAACAATGCCAAAAGATAAGAATTCCATTCGTTTCGCTACTATGAAAGTTTTCCATACATTAATAATGTACATTGTTACATTTGTAACACGACGTCAATGCTAAAAATGTACACATTTGTGAAAAAGACAAGTTTTACATATACCTATTGAAATTAGAAATATTTTATAGAACTTACTAACAAGTAATGCAAGGAACACAGTAGCTGGCCGAAGATAGACCCTTGTGGCATTCCATCATTGCTAACGCCCTCTATATTTTAATGCAAAGAAATCTATATCACATATAGCTTTTGCTGGTTACATCAAACATAGCTGATATTATTTTTTAAACCTTTCACAATAAGGTATGAAGATGGATGAAGTTAAAATCATTTTACAAGTTAAGGTATGTCAATTGCTTTCCTAATATTGCTTCCGTAAGGAGATGACTTTGAAAATACTAGAAGAGCTAAGCTTACATAAAAAAGTTACAGGTTATCCTTCAATATACAGTAATATTGCCGATATTTACAAATGTGTACATTAACTATTAACATAGTGACACAAGATCGAATGTATAGGCTTATTTACACTTTTAATTTTATACATCCGATATTGTGCCCTCTATCTTACATGAGACTAATTAGTGACAGAAAAAATACATTATATTCATATAAATAAATAATATGGAACACAAATAATTCTTGAATTAACAAACGTAACAGTTTTTTGTACTTAAAGAGCTCTATTTAAATTAAACTTTTAATTATTTACAATTTATGGAGGTAAACATAAACTTTGGAATATGGTAAACAACTGTAATTGAACGCTGGATGTCAGGTCATTCATAATAATGTCGTAAAAATAAAGGAAAAGACTAAGACAAATGAATCTGGAAGAGACCCTGGACGTGACAATACTACAATACAATAGTCAATCATTAAGTCCTCAACTAAAGTGCAGTTGTATTATCATTTAAGACATTCCAGTGGCCAAACTATTTAAAGCCAAGTAAGAGGTCCATTTACGGCATAAAAACTCTGACACCAGGTGAGGCACTAACCACATGAAAAAAGTATTTTGGTATTTTAAAGGGCTCCCATGAATGACGATATTTGAGTGCGTCCAGCGCACTTTAGGGTGAGTGAGCTTCGCTATAAACCGAAATTTTAATTTTTTACAGACGCTGAACTCAGGACCTTATCAACAACTTGACTTAAGATGAAATTAAAGCCTAAGAAGGAAGTGTACAATCAGGGGACAATAAAGGTTCCCCGCCCGCGGGGCTCCTTATCTTTGTAGGTGCCAGACCTCTTGACCTGATTGTAATATTATATTCATGAAAGCCTTGTCTCAAATTTGACATATTTTTTTAGAATTTGACGTTGTTGTTTTAGTATACCAGTCTACCAGTCTCAGTCAACCAGTTGCGTAGTATCATCTCGTCCAAATTACCGCAGTGTCTCAAGACGAAAGTCTATGACCAGTGTGTGTGGCCAGTGATCATATACGGAACCGAAACGTGGTCGCTCACAATGGGCCTCATCAGAAGACTTAAAGTCACCCAAAGGGCAATGGAGAGGGCTATGCTCGGAGTTTCCTTGCGTGATCGAATCAGAAATGAAGACATCTGCAAGAGAACCAAGTTTACCGACCTAGCCCGAAGAATTGCCAAGCTTAAGTGGCAGTGGGCAGGGCACATTGCTCGCAGATCGAATGACCGATGGGGCCGAAAAGTTCTGGAGTGGCGACCGCGAACCGGAAGGCCTCCTACCAGGTGGACCGACGACCTGGTGAAAGCTGCGGGAATCCGTTGCATGCGAGTCGCACGGGACCGGTCAATGTGGCGACACTTGGGGGAACCCTATGTCCAGTAGTGGACGTATTTCGGCTGAAATGATGATGATGATGAACCAGTCTACTGTTCACAGATTTTAGTTAACCCTGTTCTGGTCTGGTCTGGTTTAGTTAAAGCTAGGACAGCAGCGAAGAATCGATGGCCGATGGAACAAACTGACCCTGGAGACTGCGTTTCGCAAGCGAAGCGTGGGAGAACCTTCAGCTAGTAGATGGAATGACGACCTTCAAAAGGTGTTTGGAACAGACTAAATACCGAAGGCATAGAACAGGCTGTTATGGAGCAGCTTGGGAGAGGTCCATGTCTGGACATGCCTGCAATATGGTGAGACTACGAACACTGAGTTCATTAAAATGAAACGTGCAACGCGTTAACGTAAAGCGTGAATGTTACACACAAGTTAATTATAATCTAGAGGAGTTGGTATCAACGAATAAGAACTTAAAAAACATCTGCAAGTTGATTTACAAAAAATATCATGAATGACATTTAATCCAGCTACTACAACGTTGAAGATATTAAGTAAGAATTAGAGAATGTTTTCTTCACGGTTGGAAGAAAATACACTATTAATACACATTCACTAAAACTTTAATATTTTTCAACTTTTTTTGTAAAAAAACAAAAAATAACTTTAAAACAACATAGATATTGTTAAAAAAATAATATTTTGATGGCAGATTATGGCATTAACCCTTAACTATAAGATTTACAAAATGAATTTTATACCTAGAAGTACTGAGAAAGTTGTGGTCAATTAATTATTATTTATAATAATAATATATCTATTTTATAACAACCACAATATTCACAAATGGAAAGAAACTACACCAATGAAAATTTTAGTATGTACGTTATTAATAAAACATCAATTGAACTGTCAAATTATTTTTTTCCAAGCGTAGTTTCCCCACACAGTTTCTGCAATATATTCACTTATTATTTATGCTTATTAACCGTTTAATTATAACTCGTAATGTCATTAGTATTATATTAACATTATATGACAATATTTACAACACTGACTTTTGTTCTAAGTTAATCTAATTTGAAAAAAGTGAATTAAATTAAATATAATTACGTTTTAATAAATATATATTTTTATAACACATACAATAGTAGTATAGTAACTTTTAATAAATTCTGAAGAAGAAAACGAATATCATAGGAAGGCAACTCTGAACCACAGTTTCTGTCAAAGATTTACAAGGCGTTATGAGTTATATTCACTAAAGGATAAAGTTGATAATAACATAAGACAGGTTGACAGGTAGTCTAGCTCAGTGGCTATGCATTTGAAGATGTAAAACAAATGTACATTCTACAATGCTAAGGTTTTTACACTTTATTTTATTGTTTAATTATTTATTTATTTTATTTAATTATTTATTTTTATTAACCTGGCAGTGCCTATTTTTTTTTAACTTCAACCACATGGATTTCTGTAAGATGCTTAGCTTCTGTATATATTTACATTGAATTTTTCATGATACATATAATTACATTATATGAAAAGATATCTGATAAATAAATAAAAGTAAAAGATTTATACAAAAGAAATAGTGAGGTTATGAAACCCAACCAAGAATAGAATTCTATATCTACTATCACATGGATTAATACTTCTGACTAACTTAATGTCATATACATCATTTATTATTTTAACAATATAATACACTTCTATTATTAAAGTTTATCAAATTCACAACATCTTATACTTACAAAACCTCGCGTTTCAAGTTAATATTATACCTCTTTGGTCATTCCAAAATCATTAAATAATAATACATTCACATCCCATTATTATTCTATTTATTTTATAAACTGATGTAATGTACCATGTGACTTACGATACCTACTTAATAATAAAATCGTACAGCTTACTTAGAAAGTCCATTTATACTTGCAAAGAGAAAATGTTTCTGGAACATCAAATCGAAACATACGCAATATACAATTTACTTATTCTTGACAGATAACAATAATGACACAACGCAACGTCACTGTCATCTTATTATTAAATAATTAATATTATTTACAATAGCTACTATTTTATTTAATACTCGTGTCACACTCTCTGATTGCAGATATAAAATGGCATACTACTATGTATTTTACATATCATCAAACGAAACCTCGAGTACATATACATAAGCAACGACTAGTTGGGTAGAAACAGCCTTTTATAATACACAAGTTATTAAAACGAATGAAATCGACAAACTCAACACTGTTAGACCGTGGTTCTATATATAAAAAGTCTTAATTAGATCACAGTATCAAGGTCTCCGGTGTCGACCCCTGGCATTGACAATCATAGAAAACTCTCCGAGGCCCGTGTCTCCTCTCTATCGATGGCAGAAACTATTTCAACACCCTCGTCATAATTATGCATTTTGGTAGTATTATTCACACAGTAATGTTGATCGGGATCCCCGTACTGACTGTGGTAGAACTCCTCACGCATCATATGGTTCAGGTTGCCACATCTGAAGAAGAGGATCTCTTGGAACGGCTTTCTGAAGTCTCGGTTAAGGGTCGCGTATATGACCGGGTTGAGCAAACTGTTGAGGTAGCCCAGCCAGAGAAAGAGTGCGCTCACCGCGTCAGGGATCGTATCTTCTGAGACGAACGGTCGGAGCAGGGCCAGCACGAAGAATGGAAGCCAGCAAATAATGAATGCTGACATGATTATACCCAGTGTTGTGGACGCTTTGCGCTCTTTGGCTAGTTGGAACCGCAGCTTCTTCTGATGGACTGCGTTCTGTGGATGCAGTAAGTCTTTGGCGATATGGCTTTTATGAGCAAAATTTGAGAGCGACGATCGGATCCTGCTCGTCGTGGTCTTCTGACTACTCTCTGAGGGTTGTCTTTGCCTCTCCTTAACTGCTAGTTTCCCGGGCACCAACTGTGTTGGCGACCGGTTTATAGTGTGTATGGGCTTCGTAGGAGTCTTTGGTTGTTGCAACATAGGACACTGGGACTCGTTAGATTTTCTTTGGCCGCTGAAACACCTCCCGATTGTGCTTTCTGTTTTGTCCACGCTACACTGTAACAAAAATGAATCGGTTACAAAATTAAATTATTACGTTTGAAGACAACATGAGCTTTTATGAGCGCGGAAACATTGTTAACAATTCGAAGAAATTTGGAAGGCTTTCCTGTAGAAAGCAGGGTGAAAAGATAAGCATTGCTTGAAATAGAAAAATCAAGGTCAATAAAATCATTTTTTTAGTCTTTTTGTAACAAATAGGATGGGGCGTATTCTTAAATTAATTGTATGGATGAAGTAAATAAGAAAACAATTTGTACTGCAATCACCGAGATAACCTTCGTAGTTATCTGTCAAAAGCCTTCTTCCTCTAATTATAAGTTCCGGATGTTGCTCGACAATGCCTACTTGAATTATTAAGAAAACAATCAGTAATAAGACAGCTGTAAAGCTTTGGCTGGATTCTTAATAAAGTATTTATTTACCACTGAGGATCTGTTCTGTTTTGCAAAGGACAAAAAGAAATGATCAAAGATAGTCAACACTTAGTGATTGAAGTGGAGCTAGAAAAAAATTAGGACAAATTATAATGACATGCTCACCGTTGTATTGGTACTAGCTGTGGAACCCCTGGGAGGAGGCTGCGCCGGCTGGTTGCCCAAAAGCTTCGCTTCCGCCGCTCCACCATTCTTCACATTGATCTCCAAGTAACAGTGCGTCTCCAAATGCGATTGAGCACGTTTCTCGTCTTTTACAATCTTCCTAGCAGCTCTAAATATCTTATAATAGACCACGATCATTACAGTCAACGGGATATAGAACGAACCAAAGGTCGCATAGATTTGGTACGCCTGGTTCTGTGACACAGAACACATGGTGTCAGACTTCTCATTACCCAGGATCAGGACCGGAGGGAGGGATATGAATGCTGCGCTAACCCACACAATGAAAACGCAGAAGAGCATCCTGCGAGGCGTCCTTTTCACACCATACTCCAGAGGTTTCGTTATGGCATAATATCGATCCACGGAGATCATACATAAGTTGAGGATGCTAGCAGTACAGGATAAAACATCGCTCGATACCCAAAAGTCGCATATGATCGGTCCGAAAGGCCACGTTCCCATAACGTCGTACACGGTGGCTACCGGCATCACTATCAACGCCACGCACAAATCGCTCACTGCCAGCGACACAATCAAGTAGTTACTAGGCCGTCTTAACTTTCTAACTAAACGCACTGCAACACAAACTAGCACGTTTCCTATTATAGTACCGACTATGACTATCATAAATATTGTGACCAAGAAAATAGTGGTAGGTATGGAATATTTTGAATGCTTTATGTGAATGGGCTTCGATGTGGAGTTGTCGTCTTCAATTGTCCAGTTGGCCGTAGAGTTTGTGTTGCTCACGTTGAACTCTGGACTTAGAGTTGATTCTAGTTCAACCGAGGCAAGCACCGGTTGCAACAGAATAGACGCCAGTACGAGAAGACACGAAGGTAAAGCAACAAAGCTAGGCAGTGAACAGTAGGAGTTATGACTTTGAGTCGCCATACGAATCCCTGGTGTGGGTGACGATTAATTTGTTCGTTATCCTGACGTAACCATACATTGGTTTTGTTTCTTTCTTTGTTTAGCTACGATGCTTAAATTGCGTGAACGAATCAAGTCTGAAATACGACCTCGTCGCGTAGCTTTTTGGTCTTAGAATGGCGCGCTTGATTACAATTGAGAATAGGCTTTAATTGACATATTGCTTGGATTGTGTTTTCAATTCGGAGCAGAGCCATTTGACTGCGGGATGTTGGTGCACTGTGATCTTTGTGCCGTTGTGATAGGGTTTGTTTTTGTTTGAATGGATTCTTTGGCGTCGTCAGCAGGGGTATGTTGTTTTATTGCGCGAGGAAGGTGGCGCGAACGGCTGCTACTCCAATATCCCGTCTGCGGATTGCTTCATTAGTGCCGTTGATTGGTGAAGAAAATTTCCGATCTGAAAAGAAAAGAAAAAGATTTTAAGGGTTTTTTTTTTTTTATAAAATCGACAGTTTTGCTTTACCTCATAGCTTTTATTTTGTGTCGTAGTCGACACAACGGATCATAATATCGTATTCTATGAATAATAACAGCTAGATTTTGGACAAAAACACATCAATATTTATTCATGTTTGAGCATTATGTTATAACTCTTGGGAATAACCCGAATTGAATACCCGGACTATCTTTATTTAACTATTTCTTATTTAAATATTTATTAGAAGAATCCGGGACTTGAGTAGCAGAAGATGAAAGTGGCAATATACGAAGTAAATAAACATGAACCGTTTGATTTCGTATATTAGATTGACGTTGATATTATATCTGATACATGTTATAATATTTCGGGAGTAGATATATTCGTATTTATTTATTTTTATGGCACGTATATTATTATCATCATAGATTACATTTAGGTATGGAAACCTTCTTTCAAAGTGTGGCGACGTTGGGTGCAGATAAAATTATGATATTTTTATTCTTCAACCTGTATTTAGTACACATTAAATATTTAATTTTTTGATTCGTATTATTTTGTCGTATAAATTTATATTCGTATACTGTGACAGTTGACAGCGTTGAGGAGGAGTTTTTTGACGCCATTTTTTAAGTTTTTAGTTTAGGTTAGTTTAGTATAATATAATAGATTTGTAAATTGTAAATAATGTAATCACTTAATAATATAATATTTACCGTGACTTCATTTTGGGCCCTATCAGAATACCAGCGCTGTGACTTCTTTTTTTAAATGTCACAGCACCTTGCTGAGATAAGAGCCTTTTGACCTTGCACAGGACCAATAAATATTGATTGCTTTTTATGTTTCTCAAGTTTACTTTTTAAAATAATGTTGTCATAAATCTATCTTTTTGTTTCTATTATGTCCTGTGTAAATTTATTTATTTATTAATAGTTCACCAACAGCTTCTGTGTACAGCATTTAGGTATACATAGATTTTACAGTCCAGCATTCACAAAAATAAGTGGTAACTTAAGAGAAAAAAATAAAATAATGGCTATATACATGAAATACATAGACGTAGACATACTTACAATAAAAAGACAAGATATGAATATTAGTGTTAAGACAGATAAAAATGAGAACAGAACTATGAATTAAAATAAAATTATTATAACGTTGTTAAAATACAGAGAGAAGACATTAGTAAAAAAAAAAAACGAACAAATTATTTTTCTTTCTTTCGTTCTTTCTTTAACTTTTCACTGATATGAACAACTTTTGCTTTTGGAACAAACCTCTTCACCTTCCTGCTCTTATCTCATGTTACGTGAGGTCGGCGCAAGACGTTTTTTTCTTCCATTCTCCTCTGGCAACCGTCACGCTATCATTTACTCCTTTTACTTATGTTTCATATCATTCCTCACACAATCCATCCATCGTTTCCTTGGTCTTCCTCTCCCCCTCCATCCATCAACATTTAAATATGGAAAAAAAAAACATTTTTTTGTCGATTTCAGTATTTAATTGCAAGCCCTAACACAGTATAATAATATGACACCATTTCTCTCCTGTCCGTCATGCACAACTAATTGCACCCTCAAGAGAACCAAGGTTACCGACGTAGCCCGAAGAATTGCCAAACTTAAGTGGCAGTGGGCAGTGCACATTGCTCGCAGAACGGATGGCCGATGGGGCCGAAAAGTTCTGGAGTGGCGACCGCAAACCGGAAGACGTTGCGTTGGAAGGCCTCCCACTATGTGGACCGATGACCTGGTGAAGGTTGCGGGAATCCGCTGGATGCGAGTCGCACGGGACCGGTCAATGTGGCGACACTTGGGGAGGCCTATGTCTAGCAGTGGACGTCTTTCGGCTGAAACGATGATGATGATGAATTGCACCCTCCAGGACTTGAATGAGGCAAACGAAAGAGCTGTCCAGGTCGCTTAGTACTGGCCGGATAAAAGCAGAGTCATCGATTTGAGAAAAAGAAGAAGTATTTTATTTTAGTAAGTAGTACCTCTCTGTAACATACATTTTACGCCAGAGCAGCTATTTTCAGTAAGAACATTATTACAAGCAAATGAGGTGTCAGCCATCATGGAAAAATACTCAGCAAAAATTGAAGGAGCTAATATACGACTACAGTAGGCCTGTCACGTACTACAGTGACACGACGTTAATAATGCATGCATATAAATCAAGGAATTTGGCTACTAGTGTATCAGAGTTTCAACTCATACCGTGATACACTGGTGTTTACAACGCCTTGGGGATGGTGCGTGGTATCTAATCATTCAAGAGGGAGAAAAAAATCGGCCAAGTGCGAGTCGGACTCGCGTACGAAGGGTTCCGTACCATTATCTATACAACATTAGACAAAACGGCAAAAGAAACACGTTTGTTGTATAGCAGGGGTGGCCAACTTGATTAGACCCAAGATCTACTGTTTACTGACGAAACCCTGTGCGATCTACCAATTACATACTTCTTGAAATCTTAAATCTTCTGCTTCATATAGCGTGTCGATGGCAATCTAAATTGTGTCGGCCCAGAACTGAGCGACTAGTTTGGCGCTTTCGGTAGCGTCCATCAGTTCCTATAGTGAACAAACAACAGAACACGCAGGACACGATAAGTGCCCCATCGTTTATGGAACAGCACCACATTTACACTCCAGGGCAGGAGACATTAACGAATCTCCACCTGCGCAGGTTTTCCTTGCTGCGGCCAACCTGGGTCCGGAGTCTATTTAAGGACTTCCAGGTCAGCCATGGCAACTCATGTACAGGTTGGAGATTTTCAGCAGGTGGAACGAATGGGATTGGTAAGGATGCACTACCTCGCCATAGCTTTAGTCGTTCCGTGGAGCGCTCGCCACTGAGTAGGGTGACACACTTCAGAAAGCTGTTTCGGCTTTTCAGCCTTTGCGACACGAGGGTATGCAGATGTAAAGGGTGTCGTGTGTCTGAAACCATTTTGGCTCTTTTGCTAGAGCTTACCACTGTTCTGCGAACTTCTGGTGGCGCTATTCCTGCCAGTGGTGACAGCATCAGTACCGGGGTCTGTTTAAGGTAAATCTTAAATGAAACAGCATAGACACGCTTCCCGCTTATTATTCATCGCGTGCCGAAAACAAAAGAGAGCTATACTGCGTAGAAGAGAGGATAAACAACGTGACGGAACAGCGATTGAAAAATGATACAAGATGATGCGTGCAGCAGTTTGTAACTACGTTGCGCAGTCTTATCTACGTATTTATATTTTTGCCTTGCCACGATCGACTGGTCGATCGCGATCGACCGGTTGGCCACCCTTGTTGTATAGGATTTTATTTTAAAGTAATTATTGATTTTTATAGTGAATATACTTCAATTTAAATAGTTATGTTTTTGTATGAAAATCTGATGAACTAAAATATGATGAATTTTTAAAAGTCATAGAACAAAAGTTCTTGATTATGATGTATGTAACATAGCCGTGAGAGGTTGTCGGTGTTTTACAAATACCCTGTATCATACTAGCGGACGTCACGCAGTTTCAACCACGTAGTTCCCGTTCCCGTGGGAATACAAGGATAAAAAGTAACCTATGACATCAGGGGATAGTGTATCTCCCCAACGGTGAAATAATTTTTCAAATCGGTCCAGTAGTTTCAAAATTTTATTCGTTACATACAAAAATACAAATCTTTCCTCTTTATAAATAAAAATAAGTAAAGTAAAATAAGTATGGAGATAGTGTATCTCCCCAACGGTGAAATAATTTTTCAAATCGGTCCAGTAGTTTTAAAATTTTATTCGTTACATACAAAAATACAAATCTTTCCTCTTTATAAATAAAAATAAGTAAAGTAAAATAAGTATATGTTATAGTATAGATAGAGATAAGCTGTTAATCAAGTCAAGTAAGTGAAAGAGTTTGCGAGAAATCCGTGTCCATTTACACTCCTAAGTCCTAGAAAATCAGAAATAAATCATCCCTCACATTCTGTGTAACTCAACGTGAACAGTACGTACAGATATTTATACAATAGCCATGCCTCAAGCTTAATTGTCGTTCCGGCGTGAAACAGCACATTTTAACCGAAACCCATTAACTGAAGCGCCGCGTCACGGTTTCATATTGGGTTCAAGAGTATAGAATCCACAGAGAGATAAGCCAGTTTTCACCAACAAACACATACACCATCACACACGCAGCACGTTTCATACTAAAAATATTTCATTTTATATTTGTAATTTTAGACCGATTGACATAAATAGAACTTTATTCTAAATAAGTTTAAAGTAACTTTAGCGAGCCTGAGCTCGCCACTGACCACGACCGTTGATGTATACATATTACAACAAAACATAAAATCACCATTTGGTTTTCCAAAGGCTTTTTACTAAAATTTTGACATTATTAAAGCCAAATCAATTGATACGATTGGCTGTTGATAACAGCAGGCCTAGCCAAGTTACAAACGATTCGTATCGATTCTCTTTCTACAGAAAATCAGAAATACAATCGTAAACGTTAAGTCACGTGGTCAAAAAAAACGAATAGAAGCTTCGTAGACAAGTTTACATCGATTTAGATTATATAATGAAATGTATTCGTTTCTACAATCGTGATCGCTACATCCCATATAAATCGTAGCCAACTTACAGTTTTGACTGCACTTTAATGTTTCTATTCGTTTGTTTTGACCACGTGACTTAACGTGGAAATGATGTCATACCCATACATATGGTTAGTTTTCTATGCGTTAACGATTGTAGATTGTCAACTTGGCTAAGCCTACAGATTACACGCGTTACAGTATTTAACTCACTTTTGTGTTGATTTTCACTCCAAAGATAGACTGTAACCGTCGTTTTTTAAAGATTATTTTGCTTTTGTAGCGTTGTGCAAATGTAGTTTTATGAAAATCGTGAAACTACATTTGTACAGTTTGATGATGGGTCTGTAAAAAAGAACATTCAAATGATTTTATACACGTATTAACAAACATGGGCTTGAAAAGTTCGGTCTCTGATATGTATTTACTCATGTGTTGCGAAGCGTATATTACTCAAACAATGTGGGGATCGGGTAAAGCTATTTTACAGAGGAAATTATAGCCCACATTTTGCTTTATAGAATTATATTATGAATATGATCATTTTATGTCGCTTTGTGATTGTAAAGCGGTGTTTCGTTTGTGTTCGTTAGTTGGTTCTGATATTTTGTTTTGTTTTATTGTACGTATACGGTTGGGGTGATAACTTAATGTTTTTGACTGAATCAAATGTATTGTTACGTGTATTTTGGCCTTTTTATGATGTTTTATTAAAAAAAACCCAACTCGTTAATTGTTACGTGTTTTGGCCTTTTGGCTTTTTATAATGTTTTATTCAAAAAACCAACCCATTACTTTAAAGTTTGATACCTAAATGCTATAGAATGTGTGAGGTAGGTACAAGGGATCCATGTTCTCTGTAATGTATGCGCTCACTTTGCAAAACCTAAATCAAATTTTAATGGACGATGACAATGTACAAGGATCTCATGGAGGAGCTCGTGCCTTAATAAAAACCGCTCAGGTCGATCGTTAGATTAAGCCGTGCTTGCCTAAATTTCTCCATGGATGGGTGACCACCCATTACATTCCGAGTGTCGTCCGTGCCTCGGAAATTACGTTGTTGTTCCCGGCTGTCATTTGTAGATCTTTGACAGTCGTTACAGGTGGTAAGTAGGCTGGAAGACTAACAACCAGTCCTACCAATGGGTAGCGTATTACCCAGTGCTATTATTAAGTTGTGGAGGTCAGATAGGGAGTTGCCACAATCATGTAATATACTGGCATTCAGCTGCATGCGGTTGGACTGGAAGCCGACCTCAACATAGTTGGGAAAGGATAGGCAGATGATGATGAGATGACTTGTACGGTCGAACAAACTATTTGGTTTACATTTTACAATGTAATTTGTTGGTTAAACTGTAAACCAAATAGCTTGTTCGACCGTACAGGAATCGTAGCAGCAGGTGTTCCGTAGCGTCTGTCAAATCCACGAGAAAAGGATTCGTTACGTATGCATGTAATATCATTTTTACTTGGAAACATTGAATCCCAGCTTACCGTCATTTTAAACAATTCATTTTCCCAGTAACATTATTGGTCTTTTTTTTTTTTTGGATGGGATATCATCAAATGACTCCTGCCGCTCTGGGCGGAGCAGGAGCGAGTATCAGACTTTTACTGACTAAAACCCATCCATGTTCCTTCATCGCCTTTTGTGTTCCGGGGCCACGGTATCTCTTTCGAACAGTCCCGCAGCCCCGGCACATTATTGGTCCACAAACCATTACTTTTGGAAGCGTTCATGAGCCGCTCTAAAACTTAAATGTCGAAATTAATATACAATTGGATTTTTAATATCGTGTTATTCGTGAAGTGAACAATGCCTTCTTAATTATCGAAAAATTGGATATTGCTCGTTATGCTTTAATTTTAATCAGTAGAAGAGGATATTGGTGACCGGGAATATTGATCAGGTTTTAATTGAAGTGGCAAGTGGTTCTCATTACTAATTCATTATAAGATTCAAGCGTTTGTTACATTCATTGCTTTTGGTTTGTGATCTTTAGTTCTTAGGTGTTAGCCAAAAATTCAATAGTAAGTAAATAAGTAAAATAAATAAATAAATATCGCTAGACATTACACACAGCGCCATCTAGTGCCACACTAAGCAACGAGGCTTGTGTCATGGACACCAGATAGTTGATATACTACATAGATACTTTTTGTTTTCAAATACATACTTATTATACATATAAACATCCATGACTCGGAAACAAATGTCTATGCTCATCACACAAACATTTGCTTCCTACCGGGATTTGAACCCGGGACCCCAAGAACGTAAGGCAACCTCACTACCGCTGCACCACGCGCCATTGGGGCAGTTCAACTATTTAAAGATTAGCTTGACAGTTTTTATTCAAGGTGGAGATGGTGCCCGCGGCCTAGCCCGCGTGGAGTTCGAGTATCGCCCACGCGGGGTCGTACTTCCGGGATAAAAAGTAGTTTATGTGTTATTCCAGACTGTTTTCTATCTCTGTGCCAAATTACATCTAGATCCGTTCAACCGTTCTGGCGTGATTGAGTAACAAACATCCATCCAAAGTACACATAGTAGGAAGTAACATACCAACACAATAACAATCTAATAAACACGTGGAAATTACAATAAAAGCCAGATTAATCTTGAGTTATCTACTTCAATAGTCCCATCGTAAATGAGACTCAAGACTGAAGATTTATGACACCATAAAACTAATAAATCCTATCAGAAGTAGCATCACAAATGTGTCCCTGGATTACCATCACGCTAATCCTATCAAAAACAAATGACAAACGGCATGTCGTACCCATACAAACGGCCCATTACGACTCATATGGGAAGTAAACAATTAACGTGGACGATAGCCATCAGGAGTTGGCTATCATATAGGTACATGCTCCTTTAATGGATATAGTGACGTAATTAAGGCTTAGTACGCCATTTTAATTATTATTTTTACGACCAACAATGGTTGGTTAATGTGGTATAATAATGTGGTCTCCAGTTTTGGTGGTGGAATTTTGTAAACAAAAAACGAGAAGTAAATGCTTGAATTTCAAGCAAATAAAACAGGAATCTGGTGAATCTTTTTGGTAGTCAAATTTAATTTGATTTACAAACTACAATTTATAGATCTATCCTCTTAAGGCCCAATGACCTAATTTAATGACAAAAATATTTTGGCACTCCGGCCTAAGACATTTTTTAAAATCATGAAATTATTGTTTTTTTATAATTTAGGCTGGGCTTTACGGGGCTATAATAATTAAAATTATGTACAAGTATCAAAAGGCTTAGAGGGTGTCAAAAATTCGTCCACATCGTTGTCAATTGGCCAAAAAATAGGCTCGCCCTTTAGTCAGACGAATTAAGTAGCGATTGCATCGAAATACGATAGTGAGCCTAACTCTTCAAAATTTTACAAAAATTACGTTCAAAAATTGATAACATACTTACTAAAAAACACATTAATGTAAAACGCACCTAAATAAGCAATGAACATAAATAACTTCTAAATCAATTACATACACAATTCATACCAATAAATAACGTCAAATTGATACAAATTGTCGATAAATTACTGAAATTAAAACGTTCCGTACGAAGAGATATTTCAACCATATTTTCTCACTGAAGCATCTGTTCATGCATTATGTATTTATTTGTACCTGAACGGTGATTCGTAGCTGCGATAAAGATTTACGATGAGTTCTGCCTTTAAAGGTAGACTGTATTATGAAGGAAAAACTAAATATGTTTTAAAGATAAGGACTTCGTTTTTCCCACAAAATCTAAAAAACTTGTCCTATCTGGTGTCCACGACACAAGCCTCGTTGCTTAGTGTAGCACTAGATGGCGCTGTGTGTAATGTCCAGCGATATTTATTTATTTATTCAACGCGGTTCTATTACCAACAAAATCTTAAACTATACATACAAGTTATACAATTACTGACTATAGCTTATGCCCGTGGCGACGCCCGCGCCGAATTCGGTAATTGTCTCACGGGATCGTACTACCGGGATAAAAGGTATCCTATGTGTTAATCCAGGTTATAAACAATCTGTGTGCCAAATTTCATCCAAATCCGGTACGTAGTTTTTGCGTAAAAGAGTGATAAACAAACATCCATCCATCCGTCATCCATCGCATCACTACATAGTCACTACATAGTATAAAACAAAGTCGCTTTCTCTGTCCCTACATCCCTATGTATGCTTAAATCCTTAAAACTACGCAACGGATTTTGATGCGGTTTTTTTTAATAGATGGAGTGATTCAAGAGGAAGGTTTTAATATATAATTTGCGAGCGGGCGAATCTATAATATTAGTGTGTATCCTACACGAGTAAGGAATAACATCAAAGTAATTTGAAAAAGTTACCAGAAGCCGAGCGTCAGTCAAGAGGTACCTAACCTAAATATAGCACCATAAAATTTTTGAAACGGTTTAGTGTTGAATTACTTGTAAAACTATATTTAATAACTTGTGTAAATAATAGTATTCTTTGAAGTATTCAAGCAGCATTCTAGCTGCAATTAAGAGCATCATGGTGACTACAATTTGCTTAAAATTTATGTTAAATAATTCTCAAGAGAATCTAGTTCACCAACACACTCGATAAAAGGTTTCCCATCCCTTTTCAATACGTACTCCCGAGTTCACTGCCGGTCGACCAATTTTGAACCTTATTACTAAGGTCTATACCTAAGTAATAAGGTTAAAAATTGGTCGCCTATTATTGGTATGCCTATGCATAAGGGTGAAAAGTGGCAGGCCCTCAGTGAACTCAGAAGCTTTTAAGGGGGTACCCACATCGTGAAGCTGACCTACCTTCGATCCTGAGGTACCCAATAGGTAATATGCATGTATTTTTTTCTTCACTTAAATCAATTAAGTGCAGTACTATCAACCCAATAAAATAATTAAAAGTTAAGTTCAACGACTGCTTGTAGGTCAAAAAAAAAAAAAAAAACTTCTACAATTTTCCATGACTTTCGCGGCCATTCATGTCATGGCTTTTGTCGTCATTTCGTTTATCTGCCTTGTTTACGTCTAACTTTTTACCCATATTATAATCATTTTACTGAATGTATGTGCTTTAATCTAGCAAACAGTGCAATAAAAATATTATAATAACATCTTAGAGAAACTTGAAGTAGTTTTCAAATAAAAGTGTTTCTTTGACACATAACGTTTGACGTCACTACCGGCGACGATGCGTTTTGAATTTTCGTTCCGTTTCACCAAAAACACGCGACATAAAATATTAAATTGTAAAATAAGTGTTGTATTAGAAAGATAAACAAGTGTACCACAATGTTTACATGGGCCAATACAAGGCATTTTTATGGAATAAAAAAAAAATTGAATTTCTTGCATATTCCATATTGATGCAGCCCACCGTACGTAGAACTTTTTCTTTTCCCTAGTGTGAATCATTGTCAATTGGTTCCATTATATTGGGACCTGATTTATCACCCTCAGTTTTTGTCTGGAAATAGAAGCCATTGTATTTTTTAAACAATGGATGTTCGAAAAAGGTTAATTGATTTCCTGGGTGACCGCTTAGCTCGTGTTGCCAGTAGCCGAAAGGTTTTCTTTTAAAATGGTTTTATTAAATAAACTAGGTATTTCTTTTACTTTTCCTTTAGTAAAAACTAGACCGCTTGGAGGTTCCAATCATAATGAAAAATGTTCTGGTGGAAAACATATTTTTTGTGAAAGCCTTGCCAAGATATACAGAAAAATCTAAGGTGATTTATGTCTACCTATTTTTTAGGGAGTTTTTTTTTGCCTAGACTTTAGTTCTAGCTATAATGTAGGTAAGTGCCTGCTTTCTATGTACATTTATTCCTTTTGAGTGGATGAAGCAAAATATTAAACAGGGCCGGCCGGCAGTCTCGACAGAGATAACGACAAAATCGCTAACTTTCGATCGCTGATTACTTACGAATAAATTGAGTTGCAATAACGATGCTTGCCGCAAGCATCGTTATAGCAACCGAATTTTTTCGTGAGTTAGTTAGTAGGCCCAGGGCGCTAGGAACGAAGAAGGGAACGCATTTACCATAGAAGTTCCTCTAAAGACCAACAAAAATTGTCAAATGTAGTAAACAATCAATAATGAGACTTTTAGCTTGATGACCTTTTTACACCTAGTTATTTGTGCAAGAATAATGTGAGAGTGTAACTATCTAGATATGCATAGGTTCCAAATTCAAAAACATTCCCACATAGTAATACAAACACAACAAACCACACGTTTCCGTAACACACGCTGTAATTTCATCGTAATATGGACGCAAAAATACCATTAATTTTATCTTATTGTAGCAGACCTTATGTTTGTTTGAATGAGACGGTACAGAAATGGTTTCCCTGTATACCTGCGACATTTTCTTAGGGTTGCTACACAAATTTTCCAGATGGCATGAGAAAAGCCGGATGACCTAATCGAAATTGTAATGGAGATACGTTGTGAAAACGCTGCTTAGATGGTTTAGTTCGAATTATTGTGTCTGCACCATTGAGCTATTACTACTACGTATAGAGAAGACAGCGCGAACAAAATCTCAGCAGTTTCGCAGTGAGGGGCGCGCGGGGTATAATGCTGTGGCGAGCAAGACCTGATTGAACTGCAGCCAGCCGACAGCAGTTGAACGGAGCACAGATTTTGTTCGCGCTGTCTTCTCTATACGTAGTAGTAATAGCTCAATAGCCTGAACATGATTCTGCAACGGTAGATGCCGAACCGAATCGAACCGACTTTTCCAAACAGTACAAACCTAATATATATAGTATAGCATTAGCTGTTGCCCTTCGTTCGCGTGAAATTATAAAAAAAAATACTTCCCTTTTTGATTTGTATTTTGGTAACAATTTCAAGGGTTTTAATTTTTTGCACGGTACCCTAATTATTTTTGTAAAATAAAAGTAGCTAGAGTTAAACCTTGTAACATCAGCTATCTGCCAGTAAAAGTCCCACCAAAATCGGTCCAGAGGTTTCGGAGTTTAGCCAGAACAAACACACAGACAGACGGACAAACAAAAGTTGAAAACAATGTGTTTTTGTTATAAGTAGCGTACATACATAATTATTTTCATATGCATTCAGTAAAAAGCTGTCATTTTGATATTAAAAGCAGATACTTCGATTTTATTTGACGACCCGAATGGCGCAGCGGTAGTGAGGCTGCCTTATGGTCTTAGGGTCCCGGGTTCGAATCCCGGTAGGAAATGTTTGTGTGATGACTATGGACATTTGTTTCCGAGTCATGGATGTTTATGTGTATAATAAGTATGTATTTACAAACAAAAAGTATCTATGTAGTATATCAACTATCTTGTGTCCAAGATACAAGCCTCGTTGCTTAGTGTGGCACTAGATGGCGCTGTGTGTTGATGTCTAGCGATATTTATATTTTTTATATCTATTTATTGGGTCAGCTTTACTGCTTACCAAAATCTCCTCGCATCAAATCGGCGAATCCGAAAATGTGTAACACCCCGGACTTTTTACAGGAAAAAGGACTGTGCGTTAATGTTAATGGTACGACCAACTGAAGTGACAATTGACATGTTATGTCCGGTCCGTTTATAGGAGCGACAGCATCTGAAACATTATCTGAAACGAGGAAAATGCGTCATGTCACGTTTGCGAGACTCAAGGTGTCAAAATGAGAAGTAGATGGTAAATGGAATTTAAGAGTATACTTCTTTTTAGATGGCCACATTTAGATAGATAGATAAACCATTTATTTAGTGCACACGAAAGACATAGCACAACACACAGAAGTACAATTAAATGATACAATTTACCTGATTATAAAAACAAGGTACCAATTTACAACAAAAAAACAAACATATTTACGAAATAAGTATAGTAATACCGTGACATACATCAAATAAAATAAAGTAACAAGTATACAAGGTGCGGTGTGCGTCTCAAGGTTGCACCAAATGGAAGTCCAGCTCAGCATGTGTCAGGCATGCACCTGACGCTGATATTTAGGCTCTAGGGCTCTAGAGTTAGTCATTGGTGCTTGATTACATCAACATCTAGCCTATCCTTTTCCCAACTATGCTGGGGTCGGCTTCCAGTCTAACCGGATGCAGCTGAATACCAGTACTTTACATGGAGCAACTGCCTATCTGACCTCCACAACCCAGCTTAGTACTGATAACATGTGACTTAAAATTACTGATACAAAACACTTTTGACTCGATTTTGTGGTTCATAAAATAGTATATCTTACCCCCGAATACTGAAACGTCACTCAAAATTTAAGTAGCACTTATATTAAACAGATACTCAAAAGACCCGTTTGGCCATACGAAATTTAAAGTTTAGAAGCTGCTCAAATGTTAAGCAGCCCTTAAATTTTGAGTCACGTTTCAGTATTCGGGGGTTAGTCCTGTACAGACCGACGGTGTTTTAAATATGCGATACGCCCATCACCTATACATCAACGACGCGTCGTTGCAGTTTCTACTTTAAACATTTATAGCGCTTTTTCGTCGCGTTCATAAATAACACTCAATGTCTCGAAAAAAATGACGTGGTGATTTATATTACCCGAACATTATTTTAGGAATTACGAAGAGCAACTTCTTACGGAATGTTACTCAATCAACGAGAGGAAATGCTTCTCAACACATTCCAAGCGTTGAGAATGGATCGAAGAACTTTGTTAATGAAGTGCTGATTGTCTTGTTGATAGCTTTTATGTATAAATGTTAAGGGAGCATCGATCCTATATTCTAATTTAATTAATTAGAACGATATGTAGCCTTATATTTGGCTATTGCCCTAGAAGGCCATATACTGACCTTATTGGTGAGGTTCTTCGAAAGGTCAGGTGCGTAGTACTCGCAACGGGCGTGCGTGTATGACCTGATGTATGAACGTGGATGAGGCAAAAGGAGTATGTAAGGATCGAAACAGGTGGCGTTCTGTGGTTTCTACCAACCCCCATGGAAAAGAGTGAGTTTATATATGTATTTATATTAGGCTAAAGTAATCTAAGTTTTTAAACTGTCATCAAATCAAATCAAATCGTTTATTTGCAAAAGGTTACATTAAATAATAAATAAATAAATATCGCTGGACATTACACACAGCGTCATCTAGTGCCACACTAAGCAACGAGGCTTGTGTCGTGGACACCAGATAGTTGATATACTACATAGATACTTTTTGTTTGTAAATACATACTTATTATAGATCAAAACATCCATGACTCGGAAACAAATGTCCATGCTTATCACACAAACATTTGCTCCTACCGGGATTCGAGCCCGGGACCCTAAGAACGTAAGGCAACCTCACTACCGCTGCGCCATTCGGGTCGTCAAAACATTAAAACACAGGTGGAGTATGGAAGGAGTGAGCTATGTACATTCTGCCTGAAAATAGGCACGCAAAAATTATAAAAATTGTTAGGAATCTAAAAATAGGGTTACAAATTAAGATATCACAGTTATAATTATTGCAATTCTACATATACATTAATTGATATTAAAAATGTCAAATTAAAATGTTCCTAAATAAAAATAAAAAAATGTATAAAAATAAAAAAAAAGACTATATCTCTCTTCTTCTGTCGTGGTCACCAACATTATCATTAAAACTAGAAACGGGGTGTTTACCATATTCACTCTTTGTTGCGAGTTCCCGATATTTCGGCGCTGTTACAAGCACCATGATCACGGATAAACTGAAGTAATCATGGAAAATGGCAACTATCCCATGTCTAGTGTTAATAATAAAGTAATCTAGATCATCGATCCGATAAAAAGAACAGATCGGAATATGAAATCATTCGTGGTTAACATTTTCTTGCATGATTAATCGGGAAACCTCGAGAACTCCGTCCCTTGTAAAAGCTGGCCTCTTATTGAACGTAATAGACTGGGTCAGCTACAGGTCAAGCAAGGTGAGGAACCTTTTAGACACTGAAGTGTGCCGTCTAGCCAAACGAAATTCGGCTTCGAAATATATTGAAATTAAAGCTAAACTAATAGCAAGTCGCGTAAAGCTGTGACCGAGTAGCGTCTTTGAATCTTAAGAGAAGTGTTGGCTGATTCTATTTTTGCTTTCGCAGGTAAAACCCGAATGAGACTAGCACAGGAGTGTGGAGGTTGGCACAGTATTTATTAGAATCGGGTTGTCGATGATGAAGCTAAAACATTATCATCTGCCTTGCGGTTTGCCTATGTTGGGGTCGACTCCCAGTTTAGACTGGGAGCCGACTGGTACCAGTATTTTACGTTTAGCGACTGCCTATCTAATCTCCAAAACCCAGTTAGTACTGGGTAATACGATACCCCTTGGTAAGTCTGGTTTGCACACTTTCGGGCCACTGACTACATGCAACGACTGTCAAAGATCTACATTCGACAGCCGGACCAACAGCTTAACGTGCTTTCGAGGCATGGAGGAAACTCGGTATGTAATAGATGGTCTCCTATCTACGGACCAACCTAAGCAAGCTTAAGCAAAGCTTAAACTAAAGGTAGACCCAGCTTGACATGTTTCATATTCTGTTCTAGAAAAGTAGACTCGTTTTCAGTAATTAGGTACAACGTAGATGGAGGTATAGATTTCTTAAGACCAAACGAAACATTTTTCATACCTTGTGAGATGTCATTTATTACAACTTGCTTCGCAGTAATATCAGGACTTAACGGAGTTCCTAATGATATATCGCCGTTTCTCCAAAGCGTGTATTTATAATATTACCAAAGACCGACTCTCAAATATTAGTTAGTTTTTTAGACATTTTTTTGTACCCTATCACTATGTTTTCCTATTTAACCCAAAGGTTGACTGGTAGAGAATGCCTTGTGGCATTAAGTCCGCCTATGTACCACTATTGTACATGAAGTTTAAATAAATAAATAAATCAGGTATTTCAACATTTTGATCGCGTAGTATTGCACTTTCGCGTGGAACAGCTGTTTTTTATAGTACTTATACAATGTATAGGTACTATAAAAAACAAACAAATGCACAATGTATAGTATACATTGTGCATTTACAAATACGGAAACCAAAAGTGAAGACAGTTTTCCAGTGCAGTCCATATTTAGGGTGCCGTGCCCGAAGAGTAACCAAGGGGACTATTACAACGCCTCCGTGGTCTTTCCATCTGTCTGTCAGCGGCCTGTATCTCATGATCCGTAATAGGTCTACCTATATGAAATAGGTAGGATACCCAGTTGAAATTTTCACAGAATGTGTATTTCTGTTGCCGCTATAACACTAAATACACTGGCATTCATGTGCGAGTCCGACTTGCACTTGGCCGGTTTTTTGTCACATCACGACTAAAAATGTTCTTCTAACTCACGATGTTTGCGAGGGAAAAAACTAGACTTATTTTCAGTGAAGTCTGCCTATATAAGACCACGACAAACATTTTTCATTACTTGTGCGATGTCATCTATCACAACTTTATCGCCGCAATATTATAAGGGCTTAAAAGGCTTTCAAAAGATGTATGGCCATTTCTCCGTAGCGCGTATTTATGATATGTGGGCACCTACTACCTATACAAACTTGAAAGGTCTTGAAAGATCGATTGGTCGGTTATTAAATTCCGTTGGTCTAGAATTCTTGATATTATGTATACAGGGTGTAAACCACCTACCTCATCACGAAGCCGTCAACCAAGCATTCTGTACATCAAACTAAGTAACTTCACGCAAAAATTATTGCTGGGAAACGACTTTTTTTTTTGGGGTGCAAAATCATGTATTGTGGTAGAACTCAATGTAACGCACTCGAAACATTATGCTGATAGATGAATTGAATAGTACGGGGGTCATGGAGGTGATTAAAGTAAAAATCTTACATTGAAAACTTGTATTTTAAAAAAAAGTTGCCAAAGAGTTGGAACTTTGACCCCCACTATCTTCGTAACTACAAGGTTCCCAGGTATGGTGTAGAACAAAAAAAAATATCGCATTGACGAGAAGAACAAGTGCGTTTCGGCTTCGTTAAGAGGTGTTTTACACCCTTTATAAATAGAAAGCGTTGGCTTTTTTTTTTTTTTGGGAATGGCATCTCGCTGTTCAGTCTAGAAGAGACTGGCTACTGCTTAACCGGACTAGACCTGTGAATGCCTTGAAGCTAAGGCCTCCAGCCAGGGGCATGTTAACTAAAAACTAAGCGACCACGCCTAAGGGCACCCCCTGTGGGGTACGAACCTCGGCTTAGGGCGTCGCTGGGGGCAGCAAAGGGACAGGCTGGATCTGAGTGTTATTATTTAGGGGCTCGTTTGAAATTACTGGCTCAGCATCGCGGGCTGGCTCTAGCAAGGGTCGGGGGGGAATTGATCGGGGATTACGCGCCGGACCTCGGCGGCGAGGTCGGTATGTCTTCGGTTTGTATTTGTATTTTCTACGTACGGTGCTGGTGTCTTTGCTACTCTCCTGTAAGAGGGTAATAGCGTCGTCGGGGGTGACTAGAGTGTGCCGAGGACGGCGGACTGAACTGATACGCGATTGGTCGTATCGGGCGGCCGATGCGATCAGGGGGTTCCTATGCTTGATAGAGGAGTCGAAAAAACGCTTTGCAATACGTTTCATGAATTGCTGAATAGTGGGGATTCTAAGATCTAAATGAAGACTATCGTTACGGACGTACGGGGGGGCTCCGGTGATCTTACGGAGAAAGCGGTTCTGCAAGGTCTGCATCCTGTGGATGTGGCGGGGATGGGCATGAGCGAATACGACACAAGCGTATGTCATGATAGGTCGGATAACTGCTGTGTAAAGACGCAACTTGCACTTGAGTGACAAATTGCTCTTTTTGACTAGCATGAAGTGGAGTCTGCTCATGGCAAAGGCTGCTCGGTTACGAGCTGCTTTGATATGAGCCGCGAAGGTCAGGTGTTCGTCGAGGATGATACCGAGGTACTTGGCTTGCTTCTCCCAAGGGATAGGCTTGCCGAACATAGTGATGGGGGCAGGAGACGGTCGCTGATGGCGTAACTTCTGATAGAGTACAGCCTGGCTCTTCTCAGGGTTTACTTCGATCCTCCACTTACGAAACCAAGCGCCGAGGGAATCGGCGGCTTGTTGAAGTGCACGATGGATGCAAACCTGAGATCGGCCGGTGTAATAAATAGCCGTGTCGTCGGCAAATAGAGCTACCTGAACTTTCTTGTTCGTTGGGATGTCGCTGGTGAACAGCGTGAAAACGAGAGGAGAGAGGACGGAGCCCTGAGGGACTCCGGCTCGGATGGGGTGGGGGGAGGCAAGAGTCTTCCCCACGCGGTAGCGGAAGGTGCGATCCGACAGAAAGTCTCGTAAGATGAGCACGAGACGGTCCGGCACGCCGAGTTTGTACAACTTGTATAATAAGCCTTTGTGCCAGACCTTGTCGAAGGCTTTCGCTATATCGAAGTACAACACCCCCGTCATCGCTCCACGCTGGAAACCAGCGCTCAAGTGTTCGACGATGCGGTGGACTTGGTGTATACAAGAATGTTCGGTTCTGAAACCGAACTGTTGGTCGGGAATGAGGCCTTTTGTCTCGGCATAATCTCTGAGTCGCTTATAAATAAGTCTCTCATAGATTTTGCCGAGCGCGCTCAGGAGACTGATCGGCCTGTAGCTCGAAGGCTGAGCTTTCGGTTTCCCAGGTTTGGGAATACCGATGACGGTGGCCTCTTTCCACACTTGGGGAAACAAGTTGTTGCTCAAGGCGCCATTGAAGATGGCTGCCAAGAGGACTATGAGCTGAGCGGGGAGGGTTTTAAAAATCCTATTGGTGAAGCCGTCGGCGCCAGGGGCTTTCCGAGGCTTGAGCTTGTCAATTATATCCTTGACCTCGTCTGGAAAGCGTTGGCATTGCATATTATTTATTTATGCTTGAACCGCTGTATTTACTATGCCGGTTTTCTGAGGTTACCTGCGTAAGAAAATGTATCTTTTTCGTTTAAAACTAGGTTTGTACATGTGATTGTTATTTTCCCACGGGAACGTAGAATCGGGATTGAAAATATAGACTTAGGCCATTATCCACCTGAGTACCACATTTATATCAGAGGCCCAATCGCGAACGCGCAGTGTAAACGAAACGTAAATACGGCGATTTTCATGATTATCCTATATAATTTTAGTTAAATTGTTTAGAACAAGCACAATCATATTATATCCAGATATGAAAATATTCTTAAAATTATGAAAATATAATTTGTGAAACGAGTATTTCTAATTTTAAAACAGACGTATTTACGTTACGAAAACCGTCAAAACTCTTGCTAGGGTCTCTATCGTTCAGCCGTTTGGCGTGAAAAGATATAAGTTAATCAGACAAATAAAGTTACGGATTATTTTATACTTTTTCCAGTGAAGTCCAATAATTTCGTAAAATGTAATAATTTGGTCTTTTTGAAACTAATTAGTATAATTCTTGAATGAAGCAAATGATAGAGCTATCCAAGTTGCTACGGATTGGTTGGACAAAATCTAAGCCATCGATTCAAGAAGAAAAAGAAGGATAGTTCTAAGCCAGTCCCATGTGGTAGGAGGCGAGCCTATTGCCATCAACCGGGCACAAATCCAGACTCCGAGGCTGCTACTGTGATATGGAAAACCCAATAACACTTTGCCTGACCTGGGAATCGAACCCTGGTCCTCATGCTCAGCAGTCGCGCTTGCGACCACTAGGCCAACGAGGCCTAATTCAAATCTAATAAATAACTTCCAGCCAGTAACAAAACTTTCACTATACATGTCGTAAACACATACTGTATAGGTACTATGTGGCTATCCAAACTTTCTCATTTCATCAATAAATACTTCACCATTCTTGGTAATTGATTTCCCTGATCGAGTTTCCGATGTTACTTCATTTACTGAATAATAAATGGTCCTAAGTAGAGCACTATACTTAAGTCAGTCTCCGAGGACCAGTGAGATATGTCATAGATTATATATTAAACGGGAAGATTAGCTCGGTTAGTTTATAAGGGTGAACTAAGTTTAATTCTACGGTATCCCTAGGACTATTCTCTTGGCTGAAGATTAAATTGTGCCATGTAAAGTGATGGAAAGACATGTTTAAATAAAACTAGATGGGGCAGGTTGCTATCAAACATTTGAATTCAACATTATCATTACTTGCAACTGTTAAATGTATTTTTGCTACAGTTTATTTATAAGCACTAATTACTCGACTGTATGAGATATAACACTATTGGGCCTAAATGTATGCTTTTGTAATACTTTTTAAATAAATTATTCTCCTATTTAGAGTCGGTTACAACTATTTTATTGTTATTATTAATGAGTGTTTATTAAGGGTTGTTTGTTGGTGTTATCCCATGATCTGTCCACGAAGTAGACACAATAGTTAAACAATGGCGTCTCGACTAAATCGGTCATTTGACTGATCATGATCTATAGGGATATCATTTGTAAATTACCTACTTTAGGAACTTTTGTAGTACATTTTTGTCTTGTAAGATATGGTTAAGTAAAGAAGTGATAAACTTTCTTTGCACCAAATAGTTTCACGACTTTCCGAATACCTACACAGGAACACCCAAAACAGCCAAAGCCACAGGAATTCATTTACTATTTACTTGCGACCCACCCCAACTTCTTACGGTTTTTAAAAACATGGAGACTTTTTTATAAAGAATGGTTAATATGAATCTAATCAAAAAACCTGTCAGAATCAATTCTCAATTCAAACCCACATATCGCCAACTATGTTTTTTTAAGCCCTATTCTCAATAGGATAGAATATATCCATCCAGGATAGATAATCTATCAATCGGGCACAACTCCAGACTCCGTGGCTACTACTGAGAAATTCCTAATGGAAAAACCCAATAACACTTTGCCCGACCTGGAAATCGAACCCGGGACTTGCGACCACAAGACCAACGAGGTAGTCATTTTCTTTTTTTAACCAACTTCAAAAAGGAGGTTTAGAAAACGAAATCAATCAAACAAAGGTTACCGACTTCTGAAGCTAAAGTTATTTTTCACTTTTTTGTGTTTTTTAATAAATTTCGCTGGACACTACAGACAGCGCCATCTTGTGCCACACTAAGCAACGAGGCTTGTGTCGTGGACACCAGATAGTTGATATACTACATAGATACTTTTTGTTTGTAAGTACATACTTATTATACATATAAACATCCATGACTCGGAAACAAATGACCATGCTCATCACACAAACATTTGCTCCTACCGGGATTCGAACCCGGGACCCTAAGAACGTAAGGCAGCCTCTCTACCGCTGCGCCATTTGGGGTTGCCGAATCGCCGGTCGCTGTTTAGTTTTTTGAAGTCGGTTTTTTTTTCAGATTCAACATTTCTAAAAAACCTAACCTGAACTAAATATTGCAACCCAGACTTCACAATCTCCTACATCAAAAGTCCACATCCATATTAAGGTGGAAGGCGTGTTGTCTATGTCTGTTCAAAAAGGGCACGCCTGAAGGATATTCTTTATGATTTATCGTTCACATGTCCCACACACTCCCCTCATGTCCAACCCGTATCAGCTGTTTTCTTTATACACTCGTATCCACAACCCTGCTGTCCACCTCACCCTTTGTGCCTTCATGAATAATCAAAAAGGGCATTAGTTTGGGCTAATTAGGTTTTGCTTGTGTTTTGTAGTTTGAGAGATTTATTTATTGATTAAATATGTATGTTAGGCTTTAATTTTCGGATTGGCATGGAAAAGGTTTAAAATTATATTTGGGTATTCTATTTATACAATTTTGCCTTTGCATGTTATAAGGGCCGGCGCTCGTATGGCGGAGCGCAGCGCAGCGCAGAGGATATTGCACTGTCAAACTATTATCGACGCTGTCCTCTTTGAAATAATATCTAAAATCAATTAACACGACAATTCATTACTGAAGAGCAACGAAGCGAAGGAATTAATTGTCGTTAAGTTTTGCCACATTGATTTCGTAGACAGTGGATTACTTTGACCTTCAGCATTTTACCAAAACATCAAGTTTTTAAAGTTACATGTAAGATAAATATGAATTTATTACACCCAAAAATCTTTCAGAATAAATTCTCTAAATGAAGTTGAGAGCTAAAGACACAAATAAACAGAGACGAAAAAGTTGGTTTCGTACTACAAGAAGAGAAAATTAATTTAAGTTAGAAAAGAAAAACACTTCTGCTTACACGAGCAAGCTTTAGCTAGCTTAGCTTTAGTTAAAAGATATAAAGCGTATATGAGCCGGCCCACTTAACGAGACTTCACTAAAACGCTCTCTCACCGGCACGAGAAATGGCCGTAACATAAATATTGCCATTTTGTAAGTAACAAGAGATTACTTATGCAGGATCTCACCTACATGGTGTTTGTTACAAAGTAGGTGAGGAAATACATATTTTAGGTTTTGAAAGAAAATTTGCCGTTGGTACTCTAAGAAAATTTGCCGTTGGCCCCGGCTGTCATTTGTAGATCTTTTATAGTCGTGTCAGGTGGTGAATGGCTTGAAAGTCTGACAACCAGTCTGACCAAGGTGTATCGCTTTAATCAGTACTAACTGGGTTGTGGAGGTCAGGTAGACAGTCGCTCTACATAAAATACTGGTATTCAGCTGCACCTGGTTAGACTGAAAACCGACCCCAACATAATTGGGAAAAGGCTAGGCAAATGATGACATGTGACGATATTTAAGGGGTTAGTGACCCTAGGCCTGATAATCGAAGTTATACTACAATTTTTAAACAGGATTAATTTGAATCCCGTATATTTTTTAATGTTTTATTAAACATTAAAATATATGGGATCACACAAACACACACACACACACACACACATATACAGACATATGCACACACACACACACACACACATATTTGTAATTGTTGATAGAAAATCACTTTGCGTGGGCTCGTACCGCCCCGTAAAACAATTAACATACACACACCACCACCTTCACCGCGGTCTACTTCGGCGGTGATTTTCTCCATCAGGTGTCCGGTGCGTGACGATCCGTGAGCACCTCTCCGGGTGTATACTTGCAACGTGGCCAGCCCACTTCCAGTTTAGCTTGGCTGTTTTTTCCCCAACATCAATCATTCATTCATTCATTCGGATCGCGAAAACCACCGTTTTTGATGCCATCTGTTCGCATAACACCTGTTAAGCTTAACAGTATAACAAAGAAAACTCTTCTCAAAATGTTCATTCAAAAGTTACTTTTTAAGCTGGCTTGACGCACATTCCGTTTCGTTCAGTCCATTTTCCCTACGTTCTAAATCTTCATTGTTTTACACGCAAAAATGGAAAGTGAATATAGAATTAGGGGCATGCTTTATATGAATAATGTGGAGCCGTCCCGGATTACGGTTGGGTCGGTCGTAACGTCGGAATGAAGGATTAATCCTCGGTTCTCGTAAGCTACTGACTGTTGAATGTATGATATGATTGTTTTCACTTTTAGAAACAAAGATGAGAGAAAATCAAGATATTAACCTTTCAATATGACAGTATATATTATGTCCACAAAAGAGTATAAATTTAAGAATCTCGAGATTTTATTCTTGTTAGAATTGTGTCCCCTTCTTTTCGATGGTAACTTTATTTATCAGTAGTCTGGTAGTATAATCAGTTTCTCGGCATTACCAACAAACCAATATTCCACCATCATCTGAATTGCCTTATCCAATTCCCAATTATATTGGAGTCGGTTTCCAGCCTAACCAGATGCACTTGAATACTTGTAATTTATGATATAGCAACTGCCTCCACAATACAATGACTACCAGGTAATACAAGAATTCAGCTAGCCAGGACCAACGGTTTCACATGCTTTCCGAGGCACGGAGGAAACTCAGTATGTGATGGATGGTCACCCATCCACCGATCGACATTGGCAACCGCTGTTTAACCTTGAATGTAGACCCCTGCAGCTGTTATTATTTAGTCAAGTTCCAACAACGCTTCGTTTATTTATACAGGAACCCGCTTTTAAGCCCCACGTTGCTTAGATGTTGGGTAGGATAGAGGATAATTAAGGCCCCAACGTTATTACAAACCCTAGCACCCTGTGCCTAGGTAGTAAGTACACAGGTGTCGGTTTATTTTAGCCGGCCCGGTAATGGGTTGTGTCGAATTTGAAGCTTTGACGAGCGTTTCAGAGAATAATTTAGCTAATGAAAGGGAACAACATTCGATCCGGAATTCAAAGACTCGTTTTACGAAAATTACAAGGTTTACAGAGACGCCAAAAACGGTAAAATTGGACGTGATATTTCAAGGTCAATCTGTATCTGCACGGCTGAATTTATTCATGGGTTTGGTAGAGGCAGTTTACTGTTCTTCCTTTGTAAGTTGTTTTACATAGAAAGCCTGGTATGCCTGCTGTCACAAATAATAAGCGATATCTTAAAAAAGTCTTAATATCATTGCACTGTTTGAATGTCTACTCTCAATGCTAAACGTATTCATGCATCAAACCAGCAGTACCAGAATCTCAGCTCATGACTCAGCTCTTAAGAGGATGTCAACACCAAAATGCGCGCACACTGTCTATTTGTATCGGAGTAAACGAGAGCGAGAGCCCGGCCAGGTTTTAGAAGAAAATAATGAATAAACATTGAAATAAAAAAAGTGTTTATTTGTGATATCACTCGTTAGCGGTTTAGGTATGAATATGTGGACTTCTTGTTTTTAATTGCAGACCCATACGTCAAAAAAATAAAGACAGAACCGTTTAATGATGATTTTAAGACCACTCTTTGCAATTATTTTCTATCGAGCCGATTTCGTCCAATTATGGAGTAGAGTCCGTCCACGGTCTTTGAAATATGATGAGTATTAACATATGTTTTTATTGATGTGCTAGAACGAATTAGCTTTTAAATTAGGTGTTGTCAGCCCCATAAACGAAGATAGTGAGGCGACGTGCATAGCAACGCAAATCAAAACATTTCCCTTGGTACGAAAGCTCACGCTTATAATACTGAAACCAGTGACAGATATGCATAGATATATTGTAAGAAATGTATCCACGGATCGCTGTCACTAGTTTAAAAAAAACGGCCAAGTGCGGCAACAGAAATCCATAAATTATGTGAAAATTTCAACTGTCTACCTATGACGGATCATGAGATACAACCCGCTGACAGACAGACGGACGGACAGGCGGACAGCAGGGCCTTAGTAAAAGGGTCCCGTTGGTTACCCTTCGGGTACGGAACCTTGAAAAAACTTATTGTACAAGATTTTTTGGACTATTTTGTTTTTGTATCTGATTCGTGGCGGAGTTTAGAGAATATCTATGTCCAGCAGTGGACTGCGACAGGCTGTGTTGATGGATTAATTGATTAGGTCAATCCTACGCAGGTGCGAACCTGCTTTCTAGTTTAGCCCAACCATTATGCAACCATTATGTATCATGACACATCTGGACACATCAGGCTGCCTCAAGGTGGTAAGGTACGGTCAAGTAATAAATACCTTCTTGGATTCATGCTAGCCTAGTACTGTTCATAAGACTGCTGCCCGTAACTAGCACAACTGTACTAACACTACTCGATCCCATACAATGTTAAAAATACGGTGGGGACAACGGGATTTTATTTTTATTCCTCTTAACATTTTTCTACACGCTGTTACTCAAATTTGAACTTCAATGGCATTTTTTTTTTAATTTTAAGAGCGGGACCAATCTACTAAAGAAAATGACATAAAAATAATAATTTAGTAAACTGATCCCGCGGGATCTAAATGAGCGGGATCAGTCGACTAAAGAGCCTTGTCTATCACGACATGACCTCGTGCGAAAACAAGAGAATACAAAACAATATCCAGACATCCTAAATTATAGAATAACTACGATCCATTGTAGAATATAGGATAATAAACGAGGATGCTATCCTAAATCAAAATGATTGCACAAGATCATATTGATGCCAAAATTAATGCTTGTACTGTTTTAGCAACTTGTGTAGACAAATAAATTAAACACACCTATGTATATAAACGCGAAAATAACTATCTGTCACCCGTTTCGTTTTAGTGTCATGGGAATCAGTTCAGCTTTTGTCTTTAACTCCTTAACAGCTGACCAGAATCTGATGAAAATTGGCACAAAAGTAGAGCAGGGTTAAGATGTGAGAAGATACTTTTTCATCTGATAATTGTCGACCTCTAAACGGACCACCACCGTGGCAAAGCCATAGTGTACGCATAAATTTATATCCCTCTATTTGTTATGAACGTAAGTTATGGTTCAGCCAACAAGGGCGTTGGCAGGACTTGGATGTAAATCTTGGCCAAAGATTTATGACTAACGCATAATGTCCACATTTTGTGCCCAAATTATTGCTTTTATTGTTGGAAGAGAATTTTTATTTTGTCTTGTCCATAACGGGCTGTTACGTACCTACCAAAAAGGTTTGAAACGTTTGCTGAAAAAAATTTTCCTTTAAGAATAAGTTAAAAAAAAGCAAGCCTCTATAAAGATAATTACAATAGTAATTGATAGATTTAGAAACTTAGAAACTCTGCCCGCAAATACACAAAATAAAAACACATTTACTCCATTCACTCATCAGCGTTAAATATAATCTTAATAGAAACCAGGCATATGTAACGTCAATTTGCGGTTGCGGTCTCCTTCAGAACTGAACCTTTAGCATCAGTGTTAAACCTCTTATTTCAACAATTATAAGGACCAGTAATGCTCGTAAAGGATCGATAATGCACGTAAAGAACGAAAACGCAAAAGGACCAATCAAAGACGGCTCTTTTAGCCACACCCTCTCTTAATCGTCTATAACTATTCATTATTTATACTTATCTACCACTAAGCCACTATATAAGCCACTGTTAATCCTCTAAGCCAGTCTGCAGGCTCCAGACAAGTTTTGTCTTAAAGGACGCAAAGGATTGTGGATCGGGCTCATTGTTGCCGTCCTAGTTCCCGTCTCAAAGGGTTTATCACGAGAATGTATAAGGAGAATAACGCTGTAATTTATATCTGGAGATTATGGAAGACATTGTTAATAGTATCGTTGTTATAGTTTCCGAGACTTTGTCTTCATTAAATGATACTATCATTTTCGGCATGTCATCCAGGAAACACGTTGTAAGTACAGTAATTTTTTTAAACCTTGCCCCCACACTAGGATTTTATCCTGTACAGTGGGTATGTTTAAAAAAAATAAACCCACAGATCTTAGTCCTTCTACTCATAAACAGTCAGACCCGGGACAACTACTTGTATATCATGCAAATATTTGTACCGTGCGGGAGTCGAACCCGCGACACGCAGTTCAGCTCCAATCGCTCAGCCACTGCGGTAACCGTGCCGTCAATTTATCTGGATGACATGAGAATATTATGATTATGATTAATAGCATACAAAAAAACAAAGAAACCATACTTCATTTAGGAATGATGTAATTTTTCTCTGAGGAACTCACACATCATGCGAAAAATGCTGCACATTATTCAGATAACAAGAGGAGACGAATCGTTATCTATTTTTATTCAAAATGATTCTAACTAATCCTAAACTATCTTTTACGAAGCCCATATCTATATGAGGGGTGGGCTATCTATAACCTAACAATAAATAAAAATTGTATTTCTCTTCCACAAAGGCGCCTTCAAAATATAAATACATCTAACCACACATTAGAAAACTAAACTTAAAGTGGTTCCAAATCTAAATGTAAATAGAACACTTCCGCAAACTAGTTATCTATTCAACACAAAATGTAAAAAGTCACTACCTATACGAGTATCTGTGTGACAGTGTCGTTCTTCTTTCTTCTAAACGAAGCAATGGTTTTTCTTGTGATTTTACCATCATAAATAATTTATTTGGAAGGTTTATACTAACTGTGTAATGCATTATATTAAACTAACAAATTCTATAAAAAAGTAGATGGTTTGTCATGTGAAAGAAAACCGTGACAAGCAAGAGCGGGTTTTTGTTAAATATTATGGGATAGAGGATATTACAAAACGAGGTTCAAAGGAAAATCCCCTAAAATCGCCCTGTGCAAAAACGTGTTTCGCCTCTACCTTTTGGCCTCTTTACAATTATTTTGTTTTCAATGCTTTCCTCTTTCATCATAATCTTTCAAATAATTTATTTCAGTCCACTCAACAACACACAACAACAACATCACACTCAACAACACACACAACAACACACACAACAACAACATCACACTCAACAACACACACACAACAGCACATCAACACAACCAGTATTTGTGTGTGTCAACATTACACTTGTCCAAGTAGCTCAATAACGCCCTGCCTTCGCCACAAGCAACCAGATTTAAATTAGAGTACCTACTAAACTCAATTATAAACCTTTTAAAACATTAATACTACATTTAGCTCACTCAACACGGTCTACACGCGCATCATTTAAATCTCTTAAATATTTTATCAGTACAAAAATATAACCAGTCTCTATTTTCATATTCAGGCGGAAACACAGACCTTGTATGCCAGAATTAAACGGGGTACGGTCAGGTAGCGAAATAAAATATTCTGCACTCATGAGGTTTACCTAACTTTTTAATGAAACCACCGGTTTGTTAGCGGGAATGCTGAACAAATAACAAGCTCTTAGCTTTTTAAATTGTGCTGACATATTGTTGACTAGGGCGTTTAAGTAAATACAGCGTGGGTTAATTTTGAATAGTTTTGTGAGAGAATGAATCATACAATAGATTTTAAAACTACATAGTTGGGGCTGGTGAAACAGCCAAATTAAACTCGGAGGTCACTGTCCTTTTAGGTTTAAAGAAACTTTATTCACAATAAAGACGAATGTCACTCACTTGAGAACAATACTAAAAACATACATACAAATTACATAAAGTTCGTCGTCATACACACACACACACGTTCGTCTACACCCATTCAATGCCTTCATTTCTCTAGAAGTGCTGGATCCGCCATATTATACTGACTAAGTTGAGTTTTGAATGCATTGAAAGAGTGCAGATTTCTTATACTAGAGGGTATTCAATTAAAAAGCCGTGCTCCTTCAAAAGCAAGCATTTTTTGCCGTAGTTAGTTCTAGTTTCAGAGTGTAGACATTGGTAAAGTCAAAAGTCGACCATACAGATTAGTATCCAAAGAAAGAACCACACACACACACACCACAGATTTGAGTGGACCTGTCTAGTCAGTGCGAGATTTCTCAGTGATTGTGCAGTTCGACTCATAACTCAAGGAGCTCAACGACACGACGAACAATACCATAGATAAAACAATGTAATAGGTACTTTTTAATTTAACACTGAACCGATTACTAACTATTTTTTACGTAGGAAAAATATAAAATTAATGTGTTCAGTTTTAAGTTCGCACCTTCAAAAAGTAACATTTAATAAAAAGAATAATAAAAACCGACTGCAAATTGTATAATGTACCTATTTATATTTTGGTAATTTCCTTTATTTAGACATTATTAGATAAATTTTAATCCAGCTATAATAATTTTAAAGCAGTGCATTTTTATAGGTCCTTTTGCTTTCTGCATTATTATGTTACACTATCTTATATTTTCTAGAATATAATAATTATTAAATGTGAAACAAATTCTAAGTAATGGACTTCTCTCTGAGAGAGTGGACGGAAGAAGAATGAGGTTAGTATGTTGACGTCTACAAGCAATGAATGACTGGACCGCCTTGTGATAATATAGAGGAAGACAGCTAGGAATATAAGATGGTTGAATAGGAAATTATGTTTAAACTACACCTGCTTGGAAAGTACCTCGATACTTTATCAAATTTACGGTAGAAAGTACGTCATTGCATATCGAACAAATATGCGGGGAGAAAACGCATCTGAGCGGGAGAGAAAAGTGTATGAAAATCCATTTCTTACGTGGTTTTTCTTTTTTAATTTTGGGTAAGACTATGCGCCGGTAACCTAAATATCAAAAGCCAAAAAGTTTTTACAGTGAGTTTTTATCTCCAAGTTCGCAAAATGACACTGGCCACTAGCTGTGTGTTGGATGGTGTCGGGCTGGCAGTGCGACCCTGCGGCGGCAGGTTAAACAATTTGAAAAAAGAACATGTGAAAATTACAGACGCCATTGGCGCCATTTTCAATTTGTGTGTTGTTTGAGGATTCAGAATTTCAATTAGTAAAGATTTAGTTTTTTATTTTCCTCGTAGGTGTAGTATAAAGCACTATGTATCACTCGAGAGAAAGTGCGATTCCCGATCTCGGGGGTTTTAAAGCCCTCGCCTACGGCTCGGGCTTCAAACGACACCCTCGACGGTAATCGGTCACTTTCTCCTCTCGGTGAACAATGTACTATTTCTGGTGTATGCTCAAAATACTAAAGTCTTACATAACATGATATCACGTCTGTAATCTCCGCAGGGCAAGGGTGTACCTATTAGTACACCCTCATTTCGCCAGTTATGTTTAAATCGAATGTAATAGGGGGCGAGATATTGCCATCAATCGGGCACAAATCCACATAAGTCTTACGTTCCTAACAATTTCAATTTATGGTTTATTTTTGCTAAACTCAAAGTCAAGCATTAATTGTTTTAATTAAAATATTAAACCATACTACATGCACTTTTGAATAATACCAAGAACTCGATCAGTTAGTCAATAAGTTGAAGCTAATTGCGTTGTGTGCGAAGTGTTATTACAGGATTAATAATAACTCTGTCTGAAGTATTGATGACTATTTGTCGAGTATTTTGATAACTAGCCTAATCATAAAAACTTTTTTGCTCGACAAACGAAAGTTTGATTAAAAAAATATTTGTGTGACTATTATCGTCATCATTTATACATTGATAAAACAGTTCATATACAAAGCCTACCAAAATCAAAAACAATAATAACTCACTAAAGCCAATTCACACTTTTCCAGGTTAAACATGTTTTCCCTACGAAACTGTTCAAATGAAGCACTTGAACCGAGGCCGTAGATAACTAAGCTTGCACATCCAATATTAAACTAATTAAATCAATTTGATAAGGATGTTCCAATTGGAATGATAAGGGATATCGTTATCATTATTGGCGTTATCTACGCCTACTGGTTTTTATATTAGGGGTTGTGCGAAAAGTGACTATGTCGAGTGATATTCATTCTCATCACTTTTTAGGGTTTCGTCACCTCAGTCGGCAAAAACGGAACCCTAGGATTACATTATTGTGCGTCTGTCCATCTGTCAAGACCCTTTTTCTCAGGAACGCTTGGAGGTATCCAGCTGAAATTAATATCAAATACCTAGATCTAAAATGTTTGACCCGTATTTTTTCGTTTACCAAAATTGACGAAGATACGACGCGTTTAAAATTCTCAATACGTCACGCCGTGGTATAATTTTTAGTGGATTCTGACGTCATGAGCCCCCACTCCCGAGTTTTGATGCGTTTTATCTTTGTCAATATTTATTGATTTACAAAAATTAAAAATACGTGTCCATTATTTTTCTATACTCTAACTGGCGGACTAAATAGATTTGCAATTATTGATAGACTAGCTGACCCGCGCAACTTCGTCTGCGTTACGTAAGAGAGAGAGAGAGGCTTAGAGAGAGTGTGAGTCAACCTAAAAAAAATGCAGATAATATGCTTTAGCGGACTTTTTAAGAGGAACAATCCCGTCATACATGTATGATTGTTGAGTAACTTTAACCGTTTACGCAGCGCACGGAAGGGAAGCTCTCAAAAGCAATAATTTTTCGCTGTATTTGCAACAATTTTCATTGATGCTCCGCTCCTGTTGTGTGATGTTATATAACGTATAGCCTTCCTCGATAAATGGGCTATCCAACACTAAAAGATGTTTTTAACTGGAATCAGTAGTTCCTAAAATTAGCGCGTTCAACCAACCAAACAAACAAACTTTTCTCCTTTATAAAAATTAAACAAATCACAAAAAGTGAAAATAATGTTGGAGGGTTTGAACCTGCAACCCCGTAGTTTACAGAGCGGTCATGAAACAGCAAGGCTATTTACTTCGTTGACATAAGCCACAAATAGCCGTTCTCATGTACTTACGTCATGACTGAAACGTCAAACAATTAAAGTATACGGATATAATGCAAAATTGCCTACCCCCTTAAGGAAGTAGCAGAGCTTGAGGTAGTAGTATATATAGTTTAAATATTGAAGAAGCCTATGCAGTAATTTTGACGTGATGCGCGCACAAACATTTCGTACCAACTACTTAAACCGAGGAAAGCTGATTTTCTTGAGTTCCGCTATTTTGTGCGTATTCACCTCAAAAATCAAATTTCAAGAAAACTGAGAAAATATATTTACCTGTATTAGATATGGAGTATATGTAGCAACTTTAAAAGGTTACACTTCATTTGGTTTTGATTGTATAGGTGTTTGAAGTTTATTAATTTTAAACACAGAACCCTCTTTTTTGCGCCTCTGGATGAGATTTAAAAAAAATGCTAAGACAGGTATTTCTTTATTTTTATTAATAAGTATTTATTCTGAGTTTCATGATTCTAGAACAATCTAAATTTTTTTTTTCATACAGACTTTACCCCCCCTTTTCACCCCCTTTTTCCAAAAAAATCCAAAATTTCTATAGCCTATATGTTATTCTGAATGTATTTAAACAGATTTGTGAACATTTCAACAAAATCGGTTCAGCAGTTTTTACGTGATGCGCGTTCAAACAAACAAACAAACAAACAAAAATTTTTTAAATGGTTTTAATATGTTCAGTTACTTATTTCAAGTCACCCTGGCTGGTTTTTTTTTTTTAATCTTCAATGAACAGATTTTTTGGTCTCAACGATTTTATTATATGTATAGATGTATAGATTTTTTTAATCTTCAATGAACAGATTTTTTGGTCTCAACGATTTTATTATATGTATAGATCATAGATACTGTCGTCATGCCTATTCGCACTGGGCCGGTTTTTTGTCTTTGAAGTCTCCTTCACGGTCTCGAGCGATGCATTTTGCGACTTTTTTCTTTGCATGCGTAGCGTCGCTCTGCCAGTCAATAGTGGCTTGAGGCTTGGCAGCTAAACAACTTCTGTCATTTATTTTTAATCTGCAGTCGCTGTCGCAAGACACCTTTTTGTTTTCGGATAAAAAATCTGTTTTTAAGCGTAAAGTTTGAAATCTAGAAAACCGTCATTAAGGCAAAGAACTTGTGTTGTCTATAATATAACAGCCGGTAAACATCGGATATACTTGAACGTATGTATGCTTGACGTGAAATTATGGGCATTTGGCCTACTATGGATTAGGTACCAGGGACCAGTAACCCCTTTTAAAAATTGATAATGCTTAACTGGGCCCACATAGCTCACGCAGCGAATGTTTATAGGATAAATTCGTGAAGCGAATGATCGCGGTAAGTATTATACTCAAAACAGTAATTAAAATGGTCGACGATACCGGTAGTAGGAGAAGTATTCCAGTAAAATTCCCAAAGGACCAACTTTTTTGCCTCTTAGGACCAGTAATGTAATAATGGTTATAGCATAATCACACAAAAAGTAAAACCTTTTCGACAAATCTAACAAAAAGGGAATAGCGCCAGGTTTTGTAACTTTTATAGCCGCCCATGCACGACTTCGATTTATGGAGCTGATTACATTTATTGACCGCGAGTCGAAGGAAAAATTACGACTTTTTATTTATGCGAATTAAGCTCAAAGCACACATAAATGCATCGGTTTTAAGGTTTTTTTAGCATAAGGACAGATTCGCTTTAGGACAGATTCGCTTAGAATCTGTACAGACTGCAACATAAAGTTCCTTTGTTCGCTTATGGACAGAATCGCTTTACGCTATAATCTGCAAACTGCCAAGGGGTTCGAATCCAGGAGTACTTTGTCAGAATTCCTCCACGTGTAGACAGAGAAGGACAAATTTGAACTTTAGAATATATAAACATTTAGCGAATTTGGTTAATATAATATGTAGAAAAAAATTAGGATTAAAAATTAGTACAGGGAATTAATACTTGGTTAGTAACGATGACGACGGAAAGTTTTTTTTTGTTCTATCTGATGTTTCGAATTAATGAATAATATTACTTTTCATCCGACTGTACTTCTGTCTATAAGCGAATCTGTCCTAATGCGGTTTGGTCGTAACGCGAATCTGGCGTGAAGCGAATCAGTCCTTATTCTAACAAATCGTTGCAACCGTCGATGCAACCGAGCGACGGTACCCTATTACTAAGCCTCCGCTGTCTGTCTGTTTGCGGGCTGTAATTCATGATCCGTAATGGGTAGACAGTTGAAATTTTCACAGAATGTGTATTTCTGTTGCCGCTATAACAACAAATATTAAAAATAAATTAAAGAGGGCTACTACGATGGTACGGAACCCTTAATGCGCCAGTCCGTCTTGCACTTGTCCGGTTTTTTTTAACTGATCCCTCTCCGATGCAATGCCTTTGCGGTGCTCATAAGCGTGCATTGCAGTATGGAGTGTCATAGACAGAGTCCTGAAAGGCTCTAGTTGAGGCGATGCTGACCACGTGCGTGACGTGCTTATAATAGGCGAGACGACAAAAAAAAATCTAATTAGTCCGTCACTTAGATTATCAAAAAATATTTGACCAGTGTTTTTTCTTTTGTTACGTAAACCAAAATTGATGAAGATACGACGCTTTTAAAATTCTCAATACGTCACGCCATGGTATAATTTTTAGCTAGTTCTGACGTCATGAGCCCCCACTCCCGAGTTTTGATGCGTTTTATCTTTGTCAATATTCATTGATTTACAAAAACAAAAAATACGTGTCCATTATTTTTCAATACTCTAACTGACGGACTAAATAGATTTGCAATTTTTTGATACTGTCGTCATGCCTATTGTGCGTAAACCTAAAAGAAGTCGTCATCTTCCTGTCTTTGTCCCATTCTACTTGGGGTCGGCGCAGCACTTTTTTTTTGTCCATTTTCCCCTGTCAGACCTCACGGCATCATTTCCTCTTTTCTCTTTAATATCAGTCCTCATACAATCCATCCATATTTCATTTGGCCTTCCTCTCCCTCTCCATTCATCAACATTATGCGACACTAACGAATTTAATCTCATTATAAAACATGGAAACGGGTATTTATCGCGAATTTTACCTTTAATAATAAGCCCGACGTTTCGACCGGATTGCTCCAGCCGTGGTCGCGGGAAGACTGAAGTCAAAATCAAAATCAAAGCATTTATTTCAAGTAAGCCAGTTACAGGCACTTTTGAATTGTCGAAACAAAGATGAAAATTAAATGTAGCTACAGTCCCAGTCACAAGACATAAAAACTGTGAAAGTACTGTAGTTGCCCATTCCCTAGCGTAGATCTCTATGGAGAAGAACGGGCAAGAAACTCCATGGACACTCTTTTAAATCAGAATATTGTTACAAAATCTTGGTTACATCATTCATGTTGAGATGGTATATTATGTGAGAACAATGTAGCAAGATGTGCACGTTAAAAGTGTCCACAGTAAAACAAAACAAAATAAAAACAATTCAAAAACTAAAATAATTCATTAAAATAAGCCATGGCAACTGAGAGATGACCAGTCACAACTGACAGCGTCCGTTCACGGACATGACGCATAGATCAGCACCATTCAACTCAACCATTTTGAAGGGAACTAAATGATCCGACACATGCGCCACCATCAGCGAGACTTTTGAGTGAGCATGACATATTCTCAACCGCCAGGGCACATTCAAGTCAAGAAAAGACGTAGGTTTCCAGTGAATGATAGCTTTCTAGTACATAGTACTCACACAATATGGGCTATGAGATTATATAATACTAAAGAGATTGAATCTATACAATGCAAAGATAGTTGTACAATCTTCAGCAGCTCCAACAATACCATTTAATGCTATCAATTTAAGCGCCCCTGTCCTTGTGGAGCAGGACCAGCATTGAGCCAAGCATTTTTATCAGCGATATAATCGCTCAACTTGTAATATGCTTGCTTACTTAGTGTGCGTTTAATGCATGTTTTAAATTTCGTCTCATTCAGTTCAAGAATATTTTGTGGAATTTTATTATAGCATCTCAAACAGTACCCCATGAAAGATGAGTCTACTTTAGCGAGTCTGAAGCCTGGCTGAACTAGTTGGTCTCTATTTCTAGTACTGTAATTATGTCTGTCACCCCTTTTACCAAAAAGGTGCAGATTTTTTCTGACGTACATTATGTTTTCGTAGATGTATTGACAATGTACTGTCATGATGCCAATATCCTTAAACAGTTCCCTTAGAGAATCGCGCCTACGAAGATTATATATGGCTCTGATGGCTCTTTTCTGCAGAATAAATATAGACTCAATATCTGCAGCCCGTCCCCATAGCAAAATGCCATAAGACATTATACTATGAAAGTAACTAAAATAAACCAGTCTAGCGGTATCTACATCAGTATATTGACGGATTTTTCTAATGGCATATGCTGCTGAACTTAGCCGCCCCGCAAGAGATGTTAAATGAGAACCCCATTGTAGCCTTGAATCAAGCGTAATCCCCAGGAAAACAGTTTTATCTACGAATTCAAGTTTCTCTTTATTCAGTACTATATCACAATCACTACTTTTAACATTCGGTAAAGCAAATCTTATGCATTTGGTTTTTTTTTCATTTAATACCAAATTGTTTGCTGTGAACCAATTTTGGACCTGAAGTAGGGCATTATTTACGTCTTCTAGATTTTGGGCCCGCCTATTTATCTTAAAAATTAAGGAAGTGTCATCAGCAAATAACACCATATTTTGAGGTTGGTGTTTCAATAAATAGGGTAGATCATTTATATATACTAGAAAAAGGAAAGGACCCAATATTGAGCCTTGTGGAACCCCCATTTTTACTTTTAAACCATGTGAATTAACACCATTTATTTGAACATGTTGTTGTCTATCATTCAAATAAGATTTTACCAAACTAAGTGCAAGTTTACCCAGTCCGTAATGCTCAAGTTTCAAAAGTAATGTGTCGTGATTTACACAATCAAACGCTTTGGAGAGGTCACAAAAAATTCCTATGGCGTCTTGAGACTCTTCCCACGCAGTAAATATGTGCTTTAATAAGGTTACACCGGCGTCAGTTGTACAACGTCCCTTGGTGAAACCATACTGTTGATCATGTAAGATTCTGTTGGTGTTAAAATGATGGAGCATTTGATTAAGCATTACCTTTTCAAAAACCTTGCTAAATGCTGGTAAAACCGATACAGGTCTATAATTATTAGTGTCTTTACTGTCCCCGGATTTGAAAAGAGGTATGACTTTACTGTATTTCATTAAATCAGGGAAAACTCCTTGGTCTACACATAAATTAAAAATTAAAGCTAGATAAGGGGCTATAGTCTCAAGTATGGATGTACAAACTTTGATAGACATTCCCCATAGATCTTCGGTCAGTTTGATTTTTATTTGCCGGAAAGCTTTAATAACTATCATAGGGTTAATGTGTTTAAATTTAAATTCAGCCAGGCAGCCAGACACATTCGCCTTTAATAAACCAATTGAGAGTTCAGGTGAGGAAATAAGAGCCTCTGTAGTTTTTAATGTTACATCGGTAAAGAAATTTACAAATTCTTGAGCTACTTCCTGATCAGAGCTTTTAGGACCACATGCTGTATCTAATGTGTAGCTAGTGTTACGTATTTTCTTCCTGTTAGTCTCGTTATTTATGACTTTCCAAACTGTCTTTATTTTATTTTCTGCTGTTTTGATCTTGTTGCTAATGTGCAGGGCTAAGTATTGGAGGTACTGCCACAGCAAAGCGAAATGTTTATTCAACTACCCTCACTTGATCTTCATAAATGTTAATTAGGGCCGGTTCACACTAGGACAGCACACTACACTAACAGTGTCAGCATACTGAGATGATTTCACTTGACGAGTACACTTAGTGATTTAATCTCAGCAAAAAACAATTTTCTAGAATTCCCAGGACCAAATACGTCGTCAGTGACTGAACAAAAACCTTTGCAGCTATAGAATTAACCGTACTTACGTCAAGAAGCCCCAATTATTTTAATGTACCGTCTCATTACTATATCCTTAGCACTTTCGCACAACTCTGAATACCTCTTTCAGGATTTAAGCGTGTAATTTTGTACGACAAAAACGTATTTTGTACTGAAGACTGTACTTACAATTTGTATTATTGACGTCCATGATAGGATTCTGTTGAATGAAAAAGATTCCGCACTGGTCCTTTCATTATGGGATTCTGCTGTAATATTACTTTGAATACATCAGTATAAAATGGTACCAAGTAAATAAAGACTACGACGTAGTTTTTGTATTCAGTTGCAATTTTGTAATTCATGCAAAAGCTAGCAGTTGATTGGATTGTATTGTATAACGGGCTTGTGTCTGCATCTTCAAGTCAAAGCGTGTATTTTGCGTGCGGGTGGGAAAATAGATCCACCCCAGGTTTCCGAGAAAAGCCAGCAAAGTCTTTGTGTTACTGACAATCTCTCAGGGAGTACTTGGGCTAGAAATTAATGTAGATATAATGAGTCGTAGTTAACAACAATCTCCTTCTCGTAAAGATTATATTTAATTAGTACAAATCACTGAATAAAGTTTCGAGATTACAAACTTTAATAAGAGCAGTGAATTGAGAAAAACTTAAAAAAGAGCATTTTTATTTCCAACCGTAAGTCTGCAAATAAAAGAACTGACTGTGAATGGACAAAAATCATTCGATGATATTTATTTATACTGTATCAAAAGCTGTTAATTCAGTCTATATTTGGTGTTTCGATACGGATTGGACGAATCGAATACATATACCGAAAATGGAGTCTGAATAAACGGTTATGAATATTCATATGTTTATGATAAGAGTTTTTGTTGCGAATCCTGCGTCGATTGGACAACCAATAAGCAATGAAAATACTGGCTGGATGGAAAAATAATTTCGACCGAATAATCCCATCTTTTTTTAACAAAGGCCTAAATGTATCGGTTTAATGTTGAAAACATGTTTTCTTTTTTTATTATGCTGGTATTCATTTGGCTTTATGTGTGATAAAGGATGAGTGAAGGATCTATAAAAGGTTATTTTTGTGCAAAATAGAATATTACAAGTCCGTAAATGTTCGGAAAAGCTTGAGTGATTTGCCATTAGAAAGCATTGCTTTAAGGCAAAAACTTTTTTTTAAATACTACATATAATGCTAGGCTTGCTACTTTGCTAGGGTGGAGCACGCTTGCTAGAAGAGACCAATTCACTCGAGCTTTGAATAGATCCATGAATGGTCAAGGAACACAGAGAAGCCGGAAGTGAATTCCACAGACTGGCAGTTCGCACAATAAATGTGGAATGACAGCGCTTTGTTCGCGCCCGTGGAACTTCAACCATATTATAACACATGGTATGTAAGGATTGTGGAATATTTCCGAACTTCGGACATTATCTCTCAGACTAAAATACGTATCTATTTCTATAGAAATGTCTTGGTTTGGAGCAGCATCCGTATTTTTTTAGTATAACTTCGTCCGATTCTGTATATATAGGTATGTATATCTGAGTTTCGTCAAATAGGTGATCGCAATAGATGTTGCTGTAAAAGAATCAAATACGAATTTCGAATTTGAATTTGAATTTGGAACATTAGGAGTTGTTCCCAGTTTTATTACGCTCAAACGTTCGTTTTCTCAAACGTTCATTCGGTCATTCGTACAATTCGGAAAGAGCTCAGTTGGCTGTAGAAAAGTGAGTGTTGTTTTTAGATGGCGAGTTCAGCGGCGAAATCTCTTTGTGAAAAATGTGGGAACTCAAATGAAAAAGTTCACGTTACTTTACTTCTTTTACTAACGTTACGGTTAATGTCAGCTCTTGTATATTTTAACTGATACTCAATTGTTCTACGCTTTATAGGTCTTTGTAGTGGTTCTTCATGGCCCGTAGTATTTTTAACACGCTTTTATTAACTTCATCTGTAACTAATTATGTAAGAAAAACTTAGAAGTAAAATTTGACCCATTTCCTGGTGTCCGATTGAAATTTTGCCTTCGACAATGCATGGTTAGCTAAGTGACGTTATACTAAATCCCATATGGCGGACTCTCAAAGATGGCGGACTAGTTATTTTTTATGCATTCCCAGTAAATGGGTATCAAATGAAAGAGTTTGCGGAGAAGAATACGAGAAAGCGTGTTTACTTTTGTACTATAATTATTTTTAAGTGCGGTGTCACTATTTTTGATATATGTACAATGAAGTTTTATCCATCAGTAGTAGCTGAACAGGAGTCCTAAAAGAATCGGATTTATTTATAGATTTCACGGAACCATTTTCAAAGATCCCTGAAGCAGTCCTTGTAACTACATTATGTTAATATTAATAATAATCGATTTATTTCAGGTAACAAAGACCTATAAATAAATACCCTTACCTAAAAATACATACTAATAACTAGTTTTGTTAGTTTATGCAACTTTAAAACCATGTTTGTAGCACTTCACTCTAAAATATGACACACGAAGTGGCGGCGTCGTGTTACGCTGCGCGGTGTCGCGTAAAGACGACACGTGTCGTGTATACGTCATGTGGTGTATGTCTGCATTTGGCGTCTAATCCGAACCGTGACGGTATTAACCCTGCTCATACCTAATACAATTAATTTCCTCATTAGCTATTAACCCTTAATGTTGAAGATATAATCATTAAGGCGAACATGTTAATCCAAGTGTACCCCTTTCGTGGAAAACCTTAGGTATGCTTTAGTTTGGGTTCTAAGATCATCTTGAAAATGTTACCAGGGTTCGTTAAGTTTAGTTTGAGTTAATTTAAACTATCGTTTACATTCCTACTTATAAAGTTAAGAGGGTTGGCAGCTGTAATCTAAAAGCTACCTCAAGTTAGGGGATTTCAGTAATACTGGGATATTCGACGTTTTGACCTTATAAGTAAGGCAGTTTAACATGACACCGCTCGTCTAGGCGGATGTACGGGGGCTGCGAAACGAATTTTATGGCGGTGCGCCGCGCGGAGAGGCGGTGTGTCGGGTGGTGTACGTATGTTAGGCATCAACGGGTTTATACTATAGTCTGCGCCAGATAAGTGGGAATTAAAGGTCATTGCTCTTTCCTTAATTTCTCTGCATTGGTACCCCGACAATTCATTATGAATCGTTTTTTATTACTAGAAAAAGTCCAGGATCACGATAAAAGTCGTTTCGGGACAAGTTTATGTCATTATTTCTGTTTTCGGAATTATGTATTTGAATAAATATATGCGGGTTAATGACGTTTAATTCCTACTTATTTGGCGCAGACTATTATATAGACAAGACGATGTGAGATCCGTTTCGACCGGACGACGGTGACTACTTTACTTCCCTACTCGGGATTGGCTAAAGCCAGTCAGAAATAGGTTATGTCTATGCATTAACACACACGTTGAACCGTCCGACGCGGTGTCGAGTCGTGTCTTCCGAAACGCACGGAATCGAATGACACTTTGTTGATTCTGCGTCAATAAGTGAGTTCACCATCCCAGGCGGCAGTGACTACTTTTCATCGGTTGATATTTTTTAAAACAATTTAAAAATGCAATGCCAAAGAATTAACATTGCCATTCAACGTGGCAATGCTGCCAGTCTTCTGGGCACGTTCCTTGATGACGCAGAGGAGTACTTTGACGCATAAGTGTCCTATAATCGTCTTTGTGTTTATGTATGTAGGTACTTACTTTTAATCTTAATTTTAATATAAAAATACCTTAAAACAGATCCGTAGATTTCATTGCAGTGTCTTACCTGAAACAGAATAACAAAAACTGTTAATTTTATGAACACTGCTTGAATTTTAAATGCAAGTTGCATTTAAAATTCAAGCTGCAAACAGAAACAGCAAACAGCGTTTAACGAAGTTGCATTTAACATGTGTTACAAAATCGAGTTTGAGAGTCGACGCGTTTAAGTTGACACAAACCGCACATTGGCACATGTTGTGGTTGGTTTATTTGATGCCAAATCCAGTTTTGTGAAACAAAATCGTGATTTGGTTTAGTCGTCTGTCTTGGCATGGACATGAAGTGATGAGGAGTGATGAATCGCATGGCACTAGAACAGTGGATGAAGAGGAACAGGAAGACAAAAAAAAAACTGATGGATGGATTGTGTGAAAAATGCCAATGAAAGGAAAAATCGCTGCTGTAGTTGGGTTAAAATAGGTAACTGATAGCGTGACAGCTGACAGGGTAGACTGGGAGGAAAACATGGGAGATAGGCAGGAAGATGATGTTTTTGTTGTGTTGTTTTTTTCATGTTTTGTTGTTTTTGTTTTGTTTTTTGTCTTTTCGATCGAAATAAATACAAGGTGAAATTTTCTTTACTGAAAATGTTTCAAGAGGTAATTGCTAACATTTTTTACTACGTAACGAAGATGGATCCTGAAAAAAAACACGATTTTGTCGAAAAGCAGACATGAAGCAGTTTATCTTTTCTTTGTGATTTCTGTTTGCGTTCTTTTATTGTTCTAACATTTTATTCTTTGCCAAGGTCCTGTATTAACAAAGTTTTGCTACGAGAAATTGCGAAACTGCAGATTGTAGAGAATATATAGCTATTTGCCCATTGGGATGGAAAATAGGATCAGGTGGAAACTCACTCAGGTCGACTTCTATACATATAGTAGTAGTATCTTGAGTAGTTTTATTACGAGGCATGTAACAGTCGAAAATTCTTCTAAGGCAATTTTTTCATCTTGTTTTGATGTTGAGGTTTCTCTATAAGACATTCTAAGTAGTCATTTAACTTAGATGGGATGCCAAAGGATCATCAAAAAGTTTAGCAGTCTAGAACGTCAGAATTAATTTTGACCGCTCACTTTGTAATTCAACAAGCTCAAACTAAAGGCATTTGTTTCAAATAGACCGGCAACAGGGACTTATGAGTTGTCAAAAAAAAAATAAGATGCTACAAACATAAAACTGAAAAAGGACTGAAGTTGCCCATTCCAAAGATCTCGTGGAACCTCTGCAACCATTTTTATTATTTTTACAGATCACCAAATATTATTTGGCAAAGCTCACAAATTGGCGCGAAAAGGAAAAACACCGAGAGAAGTGGAAGGAATGGAGGGGAAACCTTTGCCCAGGAGTAGGACTGTACAGTCTAACAAAAAAAAAGAACGTTCGCATTGTACTGTGCTCAGCACAAAACAGAGTAAACAACGATGAGGTAGACAAAGTTTTAATTTAATTAACGGAAAACCAACCCAACTATTACAAACTGATTTCTAATACACAAATGCCAATACAATAATCAACTCGAATTCAAGATCAAACAATAGATACCAATATATATTCAGTTAGATATCGATACCGAAGTCTCAATAAATGGCTTTGCATAATTCATGGACCATCGGAGTGAGGATTCCGACCTGTTTAGATTCGATGACATTATAGTTCTGGATTTAACTTATTACTAGCTGGATAGAAGATGACTATTTTGGTGTCTGAGATGTTGGTTTATCATTTTATGTAAATGAAAATTAAAGGGAAATAAAGGCATTTTTAAATTTCTGTTTAAAAAATATAAATCTTAGTCGCTCTCTACTGACCTCAGACACTCTCAAATCAAATCAAATCAAATTCATTTATTTTGTGAACATAAGTAAAAAAAAAACCTCGCCGAATTCCAAGGCACAATTTTCTAGTGATAAAATATTCTGCGTTTTGAATGGGTTTTCTAAATAACTAAAGGCAAAGCTCTTTTATCTCTCATACAGTCATGCATGTTTCTAAATCGAAAAAATCATTTCAGTATGATTTTCCTTATCTTAACAGGATTCCCGAAATTCGATAAGTCCGCCTGAAGTTACAAATCGAGAAGCCAAAAGTGTTCTATTACAAGAATATTATTTTGCGCGTTTGATAAAATAGGATCTCCAATTTGTATATTAATCAGGATTCTGCTTTTTTGGCCCCGACTCTTCTGAGATAGCCGTTGGGCGTTAGCTGTCTGCTTCACAAGATGAAACGCATCTTAATTAATCTCCTGGTCGATTTCGTTTATAATTTTAATATTTTTCTTTGTTTTTACCTCGGAATTCAAAAAAACTATTCTTACTATGGATATCGCGTAACTAGTCATATCGTGTACTCCAGTACCTGGAGGTTAGATTGGCACCAGGCAACAGTGGTATCCAGCTGTACTGTAGCCGGTTAGACTGGGAGCCGACTCCAAATTATAGTTACAGAAAAGGCTAGCTACGTTATAAACATTATTTTTTTACTAAAATAATGTCAGATTTATTATTACTTTTCAGATTTTCTTTCTATTCGACAGTTTCCATCCAAAAACACTAACAGATAAAGATTGACCAAAAATATTTAACAAAAGTTAAAAATATCTGAATATTTTTAACTTTTGTTAAATATTTTTCTGTTTTACGTTTTTTGTATAGTAAGCAACGACCTATTGTCGGGCCTGCGCTGTCAACCCTAAACGAATGTGCTAATACTGTAACAAAATAATATTGTAATACCAAATGATTTGAAAAGAGTAACTATGGAGTTTCTTGTCGGTTCTTTTACATGGAAACGACCAACGCGAACCGTGCACCTTTTTCGACGTTTTATAAGTCTAGACCTTTATAATAATAAATAATATATAATAATACCAGCCTATTACTGTCCCACTGCTGGGCAAAGGCCTCTTCTCATACAGAGAAGGCACGAGCATTGATCACCACGCTTGCTCAAGACGGGTTGGTGATTTCAGACTTATATTAATTATAAGTCCAGGTTTCCGATCTTTTCCTTCACCGATGTCTGTGATGTCCAAGATAAACAGAGAAGGTACATATGAATTGAAAAAATCACATTAGTACTTGCCCAGATTTGAACCCACAACCTCATGCATGAGAGGCGAGGCCTTAACCTCTGGGCCATCTAGTCTAGGCCTATGTGAAATAAAATATTTTGATTTTGATTTCTTAATATTAGAATACAGTTTCACCTTCCCAGTACTGAAGTCAAACCCAATTTTCGTCTACCTACCCAATTTTCTGACAAGTAAGCTAACACTTACTTATTTAAGACAGCTGGTACCTTCCTAAGTAAAGGTTTCAAGAAGGCAGGTACCAGTTACTTGCCCGCCAACCCAAAATACTGTACACTAGCAATCTGCCCGTGGCTCCGCTCACACTATGTTCTGAAAGTTTCCACCCACATGAACGTTTTTAATAAAGGTGTAAAAAACCTCTTAACGAAGCTGAAAGGCACTTGTTCTCCCCGTCATTGCAATCATTTTTTGTTCTACACCATACTGGGAACGTTCTAGTTATGGAGATATTGGTTTTTTTTTTTAAATACAAGTTTTAATGTAAGATTTTAAATTTCAATCCATCAATCAGCACAATGTTTTGAGTGCGTTACATTGCAGCAATAATTTTTGCGTAAACTTACTTAGTTTGATGTACAGAATGCTTGGTTGACGGCTTCGTAATGAGGTTGATTGGTTGGTTGTTGTTGGTTGGTTGGTTGGTTGTTGTTGGTTGGTTGGTTGGTTGTTGTTTGACCCTGTATAGTATATGACTTTAAATTCGCTTCCGATTAGTGAAATAATTTTTGTAATCGAATCTATCGTTCCGAATTTTACTCTTCTTTACTCTTCTTTCCTCTAGATCCAAAGTTACAAACATAGAAACTTTACCTCTTCATAGACAAGCTTTTATTAAATGAAAAGAAGAAAACTAGGTTTAACTATCAACATTGAACGCGTATACTAACTTTCGTGTCCGTGCTATTAACCGTTGAGGAGCTCTCTCGTGAGAAGGCGATCGTGGCTGCCGGATTATGGCTTGCCTGTCATGAAAATGTATTGTCACCAGAACCAAAGGTGTGTGCAAAACTTCAGTTCAATTGGTTGGGGGGAACTGGTTTTAAATTCAGTTGCAAGATTTGACCAATACGTTGTACTATCGTGGACACTCCCGACTGATCACCACTAAGCTAATTTTGGCTTGCATTTACAACATGGAAACGCTCTCTAGTCCCGCCCTGTTGACTTTGTATAGAAATAGCGAATGAAAGGCAATACCGATCGGCCGAGCGCACTGACGACGCACGCCAAACGAGAGTTATAGTTATTTTGCGCGCCAAAGTTGACGCTTTCCTAATAGGCCTAAAATTTAAGGGGGTGTGGCTTGACGCCTCCGCATGATCTAAGCGAAAAAATGTTTAACTGATCAGGCGGAAAGACCACGACTGTACCTACTAACTAATAAACAAACTAACAAGGTAAGTTAAATAAAAGCTTATAGAAAGCAAAAACAAAAGAAAGGTTCCCTCGACCAATATATAAATTACGGTTGGGTGAACAGAAGGCTCTCCAGTTTTCTACCTGAATCCTGAAAAGCTCGCAGCCCATTTCAATTGCTAATATAAAGTCTGCCGAGTCGATTTCTCTTCATATTACATTTTAGTATGCAATTGTACATTTACATACGGCTTTTTATTAAAATTTTACATATTCTGCTTTACTTCGTGACTGTGGCTTGTAAGTGTGACATAGATTTTAATCGTATATTTTTTAAGTACTTACATAACTTCACGCCTGTAAGGGTTAGGTTAGGGTTAGGTAGAGGTATATCTAATCAAGACAGCGGAAGTTAGTCAAATTTAAAGAAAAAACCCGACAAAAGAATTAATCAGTAGAAATGATACTTTCCTAGAAAAGTAATTAAAAAACATACTTTAGATCCTAATTTTACGTAATTACTTGCTTATACCCGCAGCTTCGCCCGTGTGGAGTTCTGTAATTGTCCCAGGGGATCCTGTTTTTTTTTTGCGTGAAAGAGTAACAAACCTCCTTAGATCCATCCTCACAAACTTTCGCATATATAATATTAGTGGGATCGTGTTACTTTATGCCTCAAAACAATAAACAAATAGTAATTAAGATGTAAAGATGAAAACATTTTTAAGAAACCTTATCCAAGTTTAAGATCTAAAATAGCTATGTTTTTATTCCTTTGTTTTTTTTTTCTGTCTAGACGCTTAAAAAACAAAAACACTATTGTACTATAGAATTTACTTTAATACCGTATGGAATCTAGAGTCAATTACAAATAGAGTGACTACTAATTGAATCTACGGGTAAAGCGGGTCTGGACACATTTCCGTTTTATATTTTCAATTCCAATTTTCCTCCAAATACTTTTCGTTTTAAAATGAAACCTTAAAAGTTTCACATAAAAGCTAAATCTAAATTACCTGCGATTTTATTGTTGAAACTATAAAAGTAAGTTTGTGAGCAGCGGTGGCCCAGTGCTGGCAGCCCCGACTTACGAACAGTAAGTCGTGGGTTCGAACCCAGACAGGCGTATTACTTTGTGTAATTTATTTCATCACCACTGCTCTCAAAACGGTAAAGGAAAACATCATGAGGAAACCGGCATGTACTAGGATCAAAAATTCGAAGACATGTGACTTCTACCAAACCGCACTGGGCCCGCGTGGTGGATTATAGCCCATTCCCTCTCATTGAGAGGAGGCCGTGTCCCAGCAGTGGGAACATTATAGGCTGATGATGATGATGATAAAAGTTAAGATAAAAAAATTACGGTTTTCCGAAAGCTTTCTATAGCACGTGTTACTGAAACACAGAACCATTTTACATAAATAGAAAATTTCCAGGTTAACGCGAGTTTAGACGACCTGGACTCTGGATGCGTACCGTGAGCGCTAGTTTGAGGAAGCAAGGGAAAAGAGCACATGGAAGGTATCGGAAGAGGGGGGCAGTAGGACAAACAGTAAACTCGAGCTAATAAAAAACCGCGTAAACTAAGATATTTCTAATGAAAGCAGCGTACAAAGCTTCAAACTTATTACGAAATGCTTTTTGCTATTCAAAAGCAGACGACCAAAACCTTAGAAAGTAGAAACTGAAACCGTCCGCATCAAGATTCATTTAAGATATTTGATACTCTAGCAGCATTAAGTACCTCTAAGTACTCGAAAAGTGGATGTACCTACCACAGATCACGGAGAGAAAACCTCTGCTAGAGAGGGTATTTTTAGCACTCTCCATACAAACGAAACACCACCACTTTTACTCACACTTTACGGGATGGAAGAGTCACCGACGCAAAAATGGTTACCACACAGAAATTTTTCATCGGTTATTAAAATAAAAAACAGGTGTTACCTACAGAAGTGCAATACCTATACGGTCAAAATCTACCTATCTTATTAGGTTCTCTATTGTATTTCCTAACTTTTTATCCATAATCTAAAGTTCCATTTTTTTTCCTAATCATCATTTGTCACGACTATGTGACGCGCCCCCACCACGCTCGCATTTTACATTACACACCCACTTTCTGTCACAAATATCGTCGTCGCTCCTACGCTCCTCACGCCAGCTAGCAAGACCCAATGCGCAAAAAGCACTAAGCAATACTGAGTTCTACTTTAATTCCTTGGTATTTTGTATGTTTTAATAAATGTATTTAACATACATGATTCTAGTTTATTTTTGTGTCTGTTTTAAATATGTATCAGAAAGGAATTGCAACTAACACATGCGCATGTTTAAACCGTAGATGAATGGTCCTTTAAGGATTTCGTTCATTAGTTATTTTAAAAATCTGTGAAACGATCTTTAGGAATTTTAAACAGCAGGTAGGTCTTTTCGAAAATAGTTAGAATAAACTTAGCTGTATTGTAATACCTGCCCGTAATGAAAACGTGGTAACTGTTTCCAGGTCGTTGTCCCTTCCACTCGGTATGACATATATGACGTATAGAAATTAACGGGTTTGATATAGAAATTGTCGTCAATTTTGAAATTGCCTTGAATGTACAACTTTTGGTGACTGGAGTTGTGCGTGTGGGTTGAACTGGGTTGGCACCAGGAATTTTATTAGTACCGTCATGTAGTTATGTATTGGTATTCATTATATTTTGACTAATAACATAACATCACGTCTGTAGCCCCGAAGGGTTGGGCAGAGGTATACCTATTTGTACACCCACATATTGCTATTTAAAGTACCAAGTAATAGAGGGCGAGCGTATTGCCATCAGCCGGGCACGTCTGAGAAATTCCTGATGGACAAATCTATTGGACTTATCACACTTTGCACAACCTGAAAATCCAACCCTCAGTCTCAGCAGACAGCAGTCGACCATTTAAACCATTATCATTCTCCTGCGTTTATCCCAATCTATTTGAGATCGGCGCAGCATGTCTTTTTCTTCCATACATCTCTAGTACTCGCCATCTTACTTAATTAGACCACGAGGCAGTAAATATTGTTAATTTATGATTTAACGATTTTTCTATAGACGCTGCTGGTGCAATAATTCTGAGCTCTATGGTACAAAGAGATGAAAGGCAAAACCACGCGGTCAAAGTCACAGTTGGTTTGATGTTCAGTAATAGAGCGTTTGAAACTCCCAACTTGTTGTCGTATAAAGCTCTTATTGCGGCTACAACTTTCTCTGTTGTATTGTTGTTATGCAGCCGTTTTTCGACAAACAAAGTTACAAACCCGTGTTCGGTGTTTCACAGGCAATGTTGGGGTTTCACTTCCCGAGGCGAAGTTATGTTCGTGAAAACCTACAAGTTACAGATGGATTTTATTTAAATATTTCCTCCTAATTATATTGTGAAAACATTTTCTTTTTGTGCTAGCATATTGTTTTGTGTTAAATTTATGTTATGTCTTTCTGTTTTTGTTTGCAAAGGTTGGTGGGTTATTGCGACGTATTTTTCAGGGTAGCTTGCGTATCCATAAGTTTCATAAGATTTTTAATTGAAGCGAATGTACCTGCTACGTCATACTTATAACGAGCCTGACTAGAACAACCGACATTAAATATAATCTTTCTCAATCCCTTTCAAATCGTTTATTATTTGTACGATTTACAACAGGATTGAGAACCTCTGTTTCCCGATCATTATATCTAGATCTCTTCAAAGTTCGAGTGAATCAGTTTATTCTAGGCAAGCGTGCTCTACTGTGCCGCGTCATCGATTTATATCAGGCAATCTGCGGCCAAACGCAAGCATATTTATTTTAAACAAAAACATTAAACAACATTACATTTTAGACTTTAATGACATATGAAATAATGCCACTATATTCTATGAACTTTGCTCTGCAAACCTTGAGTTTGTATTGTTCAATTTGAAGTATTTTTGAACTAAAATACATTCTTCAATTTCAAATACTCATGCCAAAAAATTATTGCTACCAGTCGTACGGAGCTCGATTTGAAACTGCAAACTTTTCTGTTGTCTAGATGCCATCTAAGATACAATAGGCATGACGACAGTATCAACAAAATTGCAAATCTATTTAGTCCGTCAGACGGAGTATTGGAAATTAATGGACACGTATTTTTTGTTTTTGTAAATCAATGAATATTGACAAAGATAAAACGCATCAACTCGGGAGTGGGGGCTCGTGACGTCAGAACTAGCTAAAAATTATACCTAGGCGTGACGTATTGAGAATATTAAAAGCGTATCTTCGTCAATTTTGGTTCACGTAACAAAAGAAAAAACACGGGTCAAACATTATTTTATAATCTAACTGACGGACTAATTAGTTTTTTTTTTTCGTCTCGCCTATTTTAGTAGCTCATACAGTAAAGTACACGAATAACAAACTCCACTTTACTTATGCCCTTTAAATCCTTATACCGACATCACCTTTCCCTGTAATTTATTTAGTAAGGAAACTCCTTGGAAGATTAGAAAGGTTTAGTCAGAGTTCAGAGACTTCCGCAGTCAAGTCAGACGGTCAAACCCTCGGGACGGTTCGACGCGTAGGTAATGGCAATCCTCTCGGGTCATAATACTTCGTGTTTATGTGGACCGTACCCGTATTATTTTGTCGTAAGAAACTGTTAGCACTATTTGCACTGTCACCTTGGTTCTAGATAAAATTGTTGTTTTAGTATGTAGTTGCTGGATTTTCTGGCATTGAGATTTTGTTTCTTGGACTACCTGTTGAAAAGCTTTTCCTGATCATATTGTTTTCTTCAAAGTATCTACGTTATCTATACATTGTATAAATTAAAATCGTTTTCATGTCTCTCCGTGTGATTGTGTTGATCTTTTAAACGACGTAGCCGATTATTATGCGATTGTCATCATTACGAGTATTAGTTCTGAAGATAATGTGTATAATTTTTGTGTTTTGTGTTTGCTGAGAATCATAATCTGCCTAGCCTTTTCCCAAGTATATTGGGGTCGGCTTCCAGTCTAACCGGATGCAGCTGAATACCAGTATTTTACATGGAGCGACTGCCTATCTGACCTCCACAACCCTGTTAGTACTGGGTAATACGATATCCCTTGGTAAGACTGGTTGTCCGACTTTTTGGGCCACTGACTACCTGTAACGACAGTCAAAAATCTACAAATGATAGTCGGGACCAACAGCTTAACGTGCTTTCCGAGGCACGGAGGAAACTCGGTATGCAATGGGTGGTCACCCATCCACAGACCAATCTGGGCAAGCACGGCCACGAGCTGAGCTGAGCTGAGCTGTTTGCTGAGAATAATAGGAAAAAAATTATGTCACACCTCTATTTAAAAGCTTGTTTTAAAAGTAAATTTACTTTATGAATTTAAAATATCCGTTCAAGATATCGTTATACTAGCTAGGTCGGACACATCGCTATCCACAAGAAAGATGGTCCAAGAGAGTACCTAACAAAGTGGAGAGGCCATGGCAGTGAAAGAACAAAGGGCAGACCACAAGCTAGCTGGGTCCACGACGTACTAAGATGCTAATCTAAGCTAACCATGGAAGCGACTGGATTTAAGCGGCGAACACCAGAAAAAAATGGAGGCAGTCGAAGGAGGCCTATACCCGTAAGGGGCCATGACGGAAACTTGTCAATTTAAAAATTGTTTTTTCTTGTACATTTTTTTTTGTTTTTTTTTTTTTTTGTTACTGTTTTGGAAATAAAAAGGCTTATAATAATAATATTTATGTCATTGTGCCGATAGTCGTGTCGGCCAAGAGCCTCGACCAACATCTTAGGAGGCTCTCGCTTGGCAGCTGGATCAAGGGCTCGATTCAGAAAGCAATACTTCTGGACATGGCACGTATTGTTAAAAATGAATAAACGAAATAATAGAATAATAATACCAGCTAGGTAAGCGCTTTATGTTATTTTATCTACATTCAGAACAACTACGTCCTCAGTCAAGTCTCTAAATGAATGAGGAGTACTTATTAACCCTACGTTTATGAAAACACTAAAGGGTTAGTTTACCTTAATATTACATCACAGTAGTCATAACCTACCCTAACACTTACTCACAAAATAACTGATCTATTTTAACCTCTATTGTCATTCGATAATTTACGATCAGAAGCGATCAGAAATTAGGACAAAAATTACCTTTGAAGTGCGGTGACCTGATAAAATTGAGCACCTATTGAATTGATTTAGGGCAAAAACGTTATTTTGGGGTGTTCCACTATTGTTATTTTTGCTCGGCAGTATACTAGATTTCACCAAGGATCCGTCTGTGTCACTTAGATAAAAATACTGAATCCTTATGTTTTTTGCAGATTTTTCGCTAGAATCGGTTAAGGATGAAAGCTAGATCAATTTATTAACTTTTTAAACTGACATGGTCACTAAAATTAATAACACTGAAAATTTATATATTTAACATGTTAACTGTTTGTTTTAAGTTCCCGATATTTTGGCGCTCTTGCAAGCACCATGATCGCGAATAAACTTATCTACTTACTTGAGTTAATAATTTATTATCTATTTAGATTGTTACCAATTTTGTTAGGGGAGGGTTCCTGTGGGACCAACGCGGTGTAGCTGAATGCAACTAGTTTTAAGTGGAACGACTATACAGAGTGGAATTTTTCAATGCCACCTGGAGGGAAAGCACTCGAAATACTGGAGATAGCAAATTTTACTTAAAGGAAGCATTCCTTTATTTTTAAAAAGAAACGAATCTGCATTCACAGATTTTCGAAAATTCGAAAATTGCCACACTCGGGAATCGAACCGACTAAAATTCGAAAAAATAACATTCTGTACCTTTTCGACATCGATCGATAGGGTCAATCATTTGGATCAAATCTCTCTAACATTCATGATAAATTAAATGAAAGGAAAACCATGAATAAAAGTGCTTTTTCTTATTGAATTTATAACTGTTCTTAGGATTTCATGATTTTCCCTATCCATCCCGGGTTAGATGCCCGAATGAGGCAAACGCATTTTCGAAAATCTGTGAATGCAGATTTGTTTCTTTTTAAAAATAAAGGAATGTTTCCTCTATGTAAAATTTGCTATCTCCAGTATTTAGAGTACTTTCCCTCCCAGTGGCATTGAAAAATTCCACCCTGTATATCTGACCTTCACAACCCAGTTACTGGATGTACCCTTTGGCACAAACCGTTCAGCTATCACAACAATCTGGCATTTAAGTAGCGTTACAGATTCTTGCCAAATAAACATGATAGCAAGACTAATGAAATCAAAACTAACGTTCACGAAGAATTGCGCAATAGTCGCTAGAATTAGAAAAAGTGCTGCAAAAAAAATATTTCTTTGAATTTTTCGTTTTTTTAACATTCAAAGTTTCCAAGATAACATCATTACCATCTAAATTGTAACAAAAAACGAAGGAGTAAGTCAATACCAAACCTTGATCATTGTTCTTTCCTAGTCTCTTAAGTTAATTACAAGCAAAGCAGTCTCTTTAAAAAGAGTTCATTACAGACAGAGTAATTTATTCTGAGTAAATAAGGACCTTCCCGAAGAGTGGAATTGAAAATGTTTATTTTAAAGTTTTCTTCAGACTTGGAAACGTTGCGGGAGTCTTCAAAACAAATGGAAGTAGTTTAGTACTGCGCTATTTTTGTAATAAATGCGATGGACATGAATGTTGATGGATGGAGAGGGAGAGGGAGGCCAAAGAAAAGAAGATGAGTGGATTTAGAGACGAATGATATGAAAGAGAAAGGAGTAAATGATGCCGTGACGTCTGACAGGGGAGAATGGAAGAAGAAAACGTCTTGCGCCGACCCCAAATAGAATGAGACAAAGGCAGGAAGGTAATGATTTCTGCAATATTTTTTTCCGTTTGTCGTCGTCAGTTAAAATCGACACTAAAAATAATGACAAACAAGTATGAAAAAAAAATATTCATTCACTTCAGCTACCAACGAAAAATGTAGTTAGAACTCAAATGGAGTTGGGCAGGACACCTAGCAAGGCGCAGTGATGACAGGTGGACCAAGGCTGTCATCGAATAGCGTCCAAGTACTGGCAAAAGAAGCATGAGTCGTCCGGCGGCGAGATGGGCAGACGACATAGTTGCCGTCGGGGGAAAAACCTGGATGAGGTTGGCACAGGACCGTGGAGATTGGCACAAGAAAAGAGAGGCCTATACCCAGCAGTGGGTGAGTTCGGGCTGATGATAATGATGATGATTGCATTTCATGAGCGCGCTTTTTATAATATAACAACGGCCCTGTATTGGCCGAAGTGTTACTGCGGTAGCAGTACGTAATAGTACACCCACATTCCACCAGTTGGGTATGTAGGGAGCGGGCATTACCGACCTAGGCGCGTTTCTGGGAGATTGGCCGGAGAAAGCCGCACTGAGAAAAAAGTGGAAGGGTATGAAGGAGACCTGCAGTAGCACAATACGTATATACTTCAAAAAGGGGTCAGGCCCAGCCACTTTTCATTGTCATTTAAACCAATCAACCAGATGACGCGACGTGCACATCATTTAAAGTTACCATACCCGGAAACTTATAAACCTGGTGACGGATGACCTAAAAGATGATCTGGATTTAGAGAGGGAACGCAGAGCATTATCAGTTAGGGCAAATATGCTGGCACGCCGGTTCTCTCGATGTACAGTTGCAATTAAAATAGTCCTTTTAAGGCATACTGCACATCGCTGTACTCGGGAGCCCTGCGGTTCACATATACCCAAAAAGCTTATAATGCTCTGTGTATCCAGTATAACAATGCGTTCAGGGTATTGTTGCGACTGCCACGCTTCTGTAGTGCCTCTGCAATGTTTGCCGAGGCACGCAATGAAAGTTTTGATGCGTTGTGGCGTAAAAAATCTGCCTCGCTACTCCACAGGCTGCGTGGCAGTTCCAACACTACCCTGCAATCGATAGCCGCCCGGGCAGACAGCCCGTTTGTGAGGGCGCTAACTAATCGCACCCGATCTGTTTTTGTTATTAAGTACTAACATAGGCTAAGTTGTATTGTTACTAACACAGTGGACCTCTCTGTAGTCTGGCAAATAAATAAATAATAAATAAAGGCCAATGCCCAGAAATGGACACACATTACAAAAATCACCAAACATGGCCTGTAGTTCCATAATCACAGTTGCCATTCACTTGAATTACCCGTAATACCTCTAACGATATCATGACATAAAATGGGGTGAACTCACCACGGCACTGCACATCACATCACATCATAACATTATATATACCACCATAAAAACCTTTTGTCGAAGCCAATTTAGAAATGGAACATGATTTATTATTTTTATAAAACATTGAGAAAATGATTTATTATGGTACCCTAATGGAATTGGTTTGCAAAATCTTTATAAATTTACCTACGGGGTATTGGTTTCCAAGCTTAGCAATTTACTTAATTAAACTTTCTATAGTAGTTTTTTTTTCAAGCTTGGGAAAACAATAACAGCATAAAATAGTAAACAAAATAAAAATGCCGTAACTAAATTATATTTTAAAAAGTCCTTCGTAAAAAAACACATCAAATCGAAATAACCCAGGACAAATATTTTTGAGAAGCTTGCCTTTTAAAATGAAGATGTAAAAGAATATCGTATCTATATTTTGTACCTATTATTTTGTCCAAACATACTGAAATACTCAAAACACACGTACACAAGAAGATTTAGCTATAAACAGGTAAAGTTTGGTTGTAGGGGATAATCTTCGAAACTACTGATCTGATTCCACAAATTCTTTCTCTAAAGGGAAGGTACTACCGATCAATTTTCAAACTTATTCCTTAGGGCATAAGGGTGAAAAGTGGTTGACCGTCAGTGAACTCAGTAGTACATTATCCCCATGGATCATGAAAACAGGACCTCCTTGTGGGATCATTAAAAAAAATAACGCGACCAAAACTATGTAGTTTATGATACTATTTTTCACAAATTACTACCCTATACTAAAACAAAAACCCGTATCACACATTATCAATCGTTACTCGAATCGCAATTACTGTTACAAAGGAGACTGCCCACTTCCCAGCGTATCGTCGTCAATCAATCAACGTCACAGTCGTGAAGTCTGCACACGCCTTTAAGACAGTAACGAGAAACAATTTGTTCGAAATGAAGGGGACTCATTGAATTAGGAGCCCGTCACAATGCATTCAGAGTAATCTTTTGATCTTTCTTTTGAATTCTTTTTCCTACGCGCGTTTTATATTAAAGTGAAGCTGAAGATTCTTTATTGGAACTTTTTTCGCCGTATATAGGATACAGCCTTTATTTTTTCTTTTGTTTGCGCTTTAGTTATACTTTGAACTTATGTTTTGAGGGTGTGAACTTGAAGGCCGCGTCTTTAAAGTTAAAAAAGAGCGACATATAAACGCGATACTCGGGTAGGTATTCGTGCGACGGATCGCTTTGGTTCGGACACGGGTTTAAACTACAACAGTATTGTTTTATCTTTTTAACTGCCTATAAAAAATCTATTTCAAAGCACCCTTTGAATGGCAATTTTCAACAACATCTTTTTTTTATAGAACTACATCTGAAATAAACCAGTTTTTTTTTCTTTAAAAAACTATTGTTATAACATCTTATATCACGCAAGTGCGCTCAATTTACTTTAACGGGGTTAACTTCGTGTTCAGTATCACTCAACTTTGCCCCTGTTGATCGGATTTTCTATCAATTCGGTCCTGAGTTACTCCAAAATTGTGGCAACAAACTTGTTCGTAAAAGCGTACATTTTACATACCATTTTCATTATCTATTTAGAAAGACATCTTATTCAAGTTATTCGTACCTACAGCATCTTTAGAAATAATCTAATTCATTAAACAAGTAAAAGCACTAACAGAAAATCTAATTTAATTCATTATTAAGTCGCTGAAACGCAAATTTTGGTTTATCTAAAAGTTTGATGAATGTAAATTCAATGTCTAAATGTTAACATTGTGATCTGCTTAACCTTTAACAACTATGTTTACATCAACTTCCAGAATGAACGGAATCTCCTAAAGACAGTTTGTTTGAGTGTCAAGCCCCAGTTGTGATGCTCGACTAAATAAAACTGCATTTCGAAATTAAGACTAAAATTTTTACTGGGTGATTACAAATAAAAATGGCCGATGTATGCGCACGGTAGGTGACGGCAAGCGAGTTGCAAGCGAATGTCTCCCGGTATGGTCGAGGGGCTAGCGTTAGGTGGGGCGTTAGGGTGACGTAGGATCGTATGATTATTACTAACCGACGTGATATGGTGGCCTGGAACACAGTTACTGTAACTGCGTAATGTGTTACCCCTTGGTAAGACAGGTAGTAAGACTTTCGGGCTTCTACAAATGACAGCCGTGATTAACGTCTTAACGTGCTTTCAAAAGCTTGGAAGGGTCTCAATATTAAATGGATGGTACCCATCCACAGTTCAACTTCAGCAAACGTAGTTTATCCCTCGATCTGCCCGCGGGGCTGGTATTATTTAAACACGAGCCCCATGTCTTATTCTTAGCCAAAATTAGAAATTCGCAATAAGTATCTAAATATTATGCTTTAATGGAAGTATGAATTTTCTATGGATCCCACGACACACAGCCGGGTTATTCTATGCACGAATAAAGGCAAGCGAATAGAAAATACAGGGATTTTAGCCTTAAAGCCGGATTTGAGAATCGCGCGAGCAACCCCGGCTCGTTTCGTAGTATTAAATTATTCAACATTTTCATTGCAGATGTTTTGAAGGCGTTAGCATGAATATAACTAAAAAAAAAACGAGTTGGAACTTTTGGGATTGAACCGCGAATTGTTTTCTGTGATATAATTTACTTTTATGGATATATTTGGCAGTGACAGTTATTGACGGTTTAAGTGGATATGTACGATTCGATTTAATAGGATTGAAATTCTATGAGATTTTTATTGCACCGTAAATTGAATACTGATATTTTAAATCATTTTCATTTATTTTTTCGTGTGGTTAGTGCCTAATCTGGTGTCAGAGTTTTTGTGCCGCTCATGGGCCTCTGACTTGCCTTTACATACAATCGAAAAATACTCTCAGACATCAGATCACTGAAGCTAGTAAAAATAGGGTAGATGACAAAAAAAATCGAACTAGTCCGTCAGATAGATTTCCAAAAAATATTGGACACATTTTTTTTTACGTAAACAAAAAATGAAGACTATACAGTGCGTCGAAAACTCGTGTGACGTCACATTTTAACTCAAATGTGAGGTCACAAACCCATGATTTTTGCCACGTTTTATCTTCGTCAATTTTTATTAATTTGATAAAACAAAAAACACGTATCCAATATTTTTCTTTAATCTAACTGACGGACTAAACAGAATCATATTTTTTTAGTCAGTCATCATCCCTATTTAATACGCACATGAATCTGAATAATCGGAGTTGCGTGTATTGGATTCGAACTGGGAACCCGACTGGGCAGTCCGACTGTCACACCACTAGGCCTCATAACTTATGATACGAATTTGTTGCCCTTATTATGTAGAAATTTAGCACACAGTATAACTCATATAAAAATACTCTAACTAAATAAACTTGTAGGTTGGTACTTCGTATTAGGTTATAAATGTTGCCATAGTTACAAAACAGCAATTTCATAAATTACTAAATTATTATTAGATAAATCAATTTAATTTATATTATACCAACATAAAGATTACGGTAGGTAAGCTCGCGTTAATAACTTTCTGAAGCTAATTCCTCATAATGAATTGGGTGTAGATGAAATTATGGTTGTGTTGTGTAATGAGGCTAGTTATGAAAATAGTACACACCTACATACATTAAGATGAGGAAAATCTAGTTATTTTTAGTTTTAGTTCATCATTTCCTGCATTGCTCTTGTCCCATATTACTTGGTAGGCCGAAACACGATTTTTTCTTCCATTCTCCCTTGTCAATCGTCACTCTGTTACACTCCTTTATTTTTCATATCATTCCTCACACAATCCACAGTTCTTAATTAATGTATGAGAAATGAAATAACAACAACTTTGAAGGTCGGTTAAACCAGCTGCTGGGCCCAACTAATCAAAAAAAGAACAAGCCCGGAATACGATACCTGCTGCAAAAGAAGAAAAGAACACATTAATGTTCTCATAATTTAAGTTGATGTAAGATGCAAGTAATTAATACAGTACTAATTGGGTTGTGGAGGTCAGATAGGCAGTCGGTTCATGGAAAATACTGGTATTTAGCTGGATTCAGTTAGATTGGAAACCGACTTCAACGTGTTTAGGAAAACGCTAGGCAGATGATGTTACCTATTTGACCATTCACTTTCCTAAGAATACTTATTGACACAAAGCCTAACGAAAACAAAAAGCGGTATAACCAATCACACGCTTTCGTTCATAAAACAAAACACTGCAGCACTATAAAAAGCTATCAATATAAATAAATTGATTGTACTTATGTAGGTATGCGAATAACAGAATAGAACATTTATTCGATTCAGCCAGATGTTTCATACATTCGACGAAAAAGTTTTTATTTGGCAGGCGTGGGCGGGTGTCGGGCTGTCAGTGTCAACCCTAGCGATCACGAACAAAAATTTTGCTTAGATATTTTCATATTAGTGTAGTGACAATTTTAGGTGGTTAGTCGCTCGTTTAAAATAGGCTTGCTAATTTTAATTATGTGACGATTGTGGAAAATTTCTAGAATTCATGAACTTTCATTTTTGATGTCGTGATGGCCCAGAGGTTAAAGCTTCGCATGCATGAGGTTTTGGGTTTGAATCCGGGCAAGTACCAATGTTACTTTTTAAATTTGTTGTACTTTCTAAGTTTATTTTGGACATCACAGACATCGGTGAAAGAAAACATCGTGTGGAAACCTGGACTTATAATTAATAGGTATAAAGTCTGAAAGGTCTGAAATCGCCAACCCGTCTTGAGTAAGCGTGGTGATCAATGCTCGTGCCTTCTCTGTTGAGAAGAGGCCTTTGCCCAGCAGTGGGACAGTAAGAGGTTGGTAAAAAAAAATGAGAACGCGTTTCTGTAAGTAATATTATAAAAGTATCGCGTTCTCAAAAATTTTATTTTTTTGTGTCAACTGACTATTGTTGGGACACACAGAGACGCGAATGCTGATTCGAGGAGCAATGTGAAAACAGCACATGGAAGAAATTGGGGGAGGCCTTTGCCTAGCAATAGGACAGTACAGGCTAATAAAAAAGAATTAACTATTTAATAATAGCGAAAATAACTCTGTGAAAAGTAAGTTTCGGCTTGTTGTCTTTTCAAGCATTTACGACTGAATGGATTTCGAAAATTCGTAGCGTACAGGCAGACTATGACCTTGATTAGGCTATAGGACACTTTTTATCCCAATAAGATAATTATTCCCTCTGGATAATTCCTGAGTGCACGCGGGTTCCCGAGGGAAAATTCTTGCAAAACAAAATAATAGAAAAAAAATCCATTTACGAGGCCAAAATGGCCCTCTATTTCAGCATAAAGGTCACATTTATTTTTTAAATGTCGCAGCGCTGGATACAGGAAAACTACTTTCATGTACCTCTCTTAGCAATGTCTTTTTTTTAAATCGAGTTAGCTGCTGGATCGGTTCTAACTAAGTTTTAGATTTAAACCTGTAATCAGGTCACATGAAAAGTATTCTCGTATTTTATTTTTATCGGTGTTGCAGCCGTTAGATGAGAACTGCTACAGCTGAATTCCAGTGGGTTTTAGTTCAGGGTAAGTGCTATTAGTTGTTCATGACAAAATATTTTTCAGAACTTCTATCAGTTGTCGTTTCCGTATCAAAATTTTCTATAATCAAAAGGTCCGTATAGCAAAACGACCTATTTGACATGAATTATTCTGAACGACTGAAAACTGTTCTGAAAATTATTTAATTATTTTTTCAAAACGAAAAAAGATCTACTAAATCCAAATAACAAACTAATTATACAAAAAAACAAATCGGCCGCCTTACACACCGAAGCACTCACGGACCGAACAATCAACGTCAAACCGGCCCTTTCAATTTACGTCCCACACGTTGGTACATGTAATTCCGTAACAAATTAATGGCCTATCCTTCGCCACCTTCCAATAAGGCTGACAGTCCAATAAAACGGAACGACGGACGGCTGACAGCTAGGCTAGCCTAATAAGAGAAGGTTTTTGTTATACCGTTGATGGATGGACAAACTGTGTAGGCTTCTTTAGGTATTATTTTTCTGGGAAATTGTTTTAGTATTAATTACGTAGATGGTGAGTTGTGGATGTTAGGCGGGGAGATTATTAAGTGGTCTGGGTGTCTATTTTAACATAAACCTAACCACACCCCTGCTATCCGCGAAGGGTTGGCAGAGAGGGGCAGAGGTGTAGGAAGACCTAATAGTACACTGTTGGGTTCCAGAGGACTCGGAGGATGGTACAGTCCATGCCACGAAAGATGAGACCTGTCACACCACTTGTATACGAGTTAATTGTGTAACAAAATACTTTTTTTGACATAATAGGTGTACAGGCCGTAAACCATCTTCCTACTTTGTCTTCTTAATGTTTTATCTCGAGGCATAATCAAGATTTCACAAAGTTTCACTCGTTTTTAGTGATGTGACAGGTCTCATTTTTCGTAGCACGGTGTTTCCTCTCTTCAAATAACACAAGCACTGTACTTTATGGCCTTTTTACTTTGAACTATTTTGAACTGAATACAAACCTTTTGGACTTGATATTTTTTGCACTGAAACTGAACTCTATGTACATTTGCCTGACCAAATCGCGTGACAAACTTAATTACGACTTCTTATTCGCCGTCAACGCCATCTAGTTATACAAATATACAACTTTACATTTTGAGCTCGTGGTGAGCGGTTTCTAGATTAACATGGTTCTTAACAACACTCATATTTCACCAGCCATGTTTAAGTCCCATGTAATTGGATAACACACCAAGTCCGTTTTGTCATCAATTTTAACTATCCGTGACTTATATGTCTGATAGTATGATATAAGTATAGTGCAGAAGGTTTACCTAGCGCTGTGGTTTTAATTGGTAGCGAATTAAATCATTTAGTAAATTTACAAAAATCTGACTTTTTTGTTAACCGCCTGCTCGGCCGTGACACGACCTACCTACTTCACTTTCCGCGTAATCTACCCTTATTTTAACACGATATAATATGTTTTGACAAAATCAGAAAAGCGAAAATCAAATAAATCAAAGAAACAACTCCAAAGTTACGAGACGGTGTGACCGTCTGCCAACTTTATCGTCTCTCAATACCACTTTATGTATTACTAATATGAAATTTTATGTACATAATCATAAATTCACGTGTATAAGTTTAGTACCCACTTTCATTTCTCTATACATTTTTTCAGCACTCTAGACCAACTCACATGAATGAATAGAAACAAGACAGGCACTTATACCAGACATTTACGAGAGAACCTTTTCTTTGTTCCTTTGTTAGAAAAAAAAAACCACCAAACATATAATAATAAATGTACCTATAAATATATCGTCTTTTTACGATCGGTTATAAGGGATCCTATAGACATGATCGGGTCGGCATGATTCGTAACAGGCAGGCGGTAAAATCGACTATAATTATAGATGTACGTTTATGATTCAGTGAGTCGAACGGAGTTTGCCGAGACGATTGAAGTGGTATATGACGTGTAAGCATAGCAAAATTAGTTGAGATGTATCCACTGCTGTTACACAAGCCTAATCTCTATGAGAGGGTAGCCTACTGGCTGTAATCCACTACGAATCCCAATGCGGGTTGGTAGATGCCACATCCATCAAACTCAAAGCATTTATTTTAAAATAAACTAATATTAAACAAGGACTTTGGAACGTCAAAAGAAAAAAAGACAAAGCAACAGTCCCAGTCACAAGAAGAATGTTCAAGAAATTCCATGGACACTCTTTTAGATCAAAATATTGTTACAAAATTTTAGTTACATCATTCATGTTGAGTCATCTGTCTTAATGAATTATTTTATTTTGTTTATTGGTTCTAGGAAATGCCGATTTCCTCGAGATGCGCCTCACCACTTAGTTGGGGCCACTACCACTCAATGTGTAATGATAACAACAGTAAGGGCCTTATCATACTAGCGGATTGTAAGCGTCTTCAAAGCGGAGCGGGCGCGCAACAAATACGTTACGGGCGTCCAACGGACACAGCGCATTCGCTGCGCAACGCAAACTCAATCCGCTTTCAAGACGCTCGCAATCCTTTAGTATGATAACGCCCTTATGGTTGAACAATGGATCGAAAGGCTCGACCCGAACAAATGTGTAGTACTCCTTATTATACCCACAAGTCTAGAGCGCTTTCAGACACACATTTAGGTCTTACAAGATACTTATTCAATCCGCTTGCTGAAGTATCGAGACCATTAATCAAAGTATTAATAACTGGGGGAAGCCGTGGGTGGTGGGTGTGTTTGCAAAATGAGCATTTACATAATATATCGAGGTTTCAGAGTGTTCATATTTCTTATTACGTCACTGTTTTAGAATAAAAAAAGGCGAGTTTCTGTTATTTTTAGGAATTTTGCTCTGATCTGTTTACGTAGAGTTTCTGTCAGCAGTACTCCTGCCCCTCGATTTGGAACGTTAATAAAACTCTTTCAACACTTGGGAAATCGATTGTGCCATTATCATAAATATCATAATTTCAGCCGAAAGACGTCCACTGTTAGAGATAGGCCTTCCCCAAGCGTCGCCACATTGACCGGTCGCGTGCGACTCGGATCCAGCGGATTCCCGCAGCCTTCACCAGGTCATCGGTCCACCTAGAGGGAGGCCTTCCAACGCAACGTCTTTCGGTTTGCGGTCACCACTTCAGGACTTTTTAGCCCCATCGGCCATACGTTCTGCGAGCAATGTGCGCTGCTCATTGCCAATTTTGTAATTCTTCAGGCTACGTCAGTTGTGTGGCAACGAATAATATTTTTTTTTAATGACAAACAAATCTTACAAGTGCCGCAGGTTTGGACAATATAAATGTCAAAACAACACATTACTTTAAAAAAAATAAAATTGATAAAATTGAAGATACAAGTTATTTTCGGGCCTTAACTAGATCATTTTCTTAAAAATCCTACCTATAAAAATCATCGAATTCAAAATTAATAACAAGGGCAATAAATCTTACTTATCACAATAGAAATCATTCGAGAACTTAGTTATTCTGATTCACGATCCACCCTTATTTTTCGTACTTATCACCGAAGGGATGCTTATTTATAATTTATTATTAAGGGGCTCGTTTTGGAGGGTTAATTAGTTAATAATCTTGGATACGGACCCCTGAGGATTTTTGACCTCTGAGATTGTGTTGCCATCTTGGAAGAATTTCCTCAGGAAGAAGACATTTTATTATGGTATTATATTGTTAAAGGTAAATATTAATGAGCTTAACATTTAATGCTTTGACTGTACTTTTCTCTGATCAAAGAAACAACAGATCGATCCTCTTACCTGCTCCTATTGTAGGTATTGAGGTTTCATTTTACAATTATTGCCTTAAAATATACTATCTAAAACGTGTTTTTAACAAAAGAAATAATAGATAAATTAAAAGAAAATATAATAATGGATGAAGTAGATGATTTTTATGTCAATAATTCAATATCTAACTTCGATTTACGTGTGATTGCATCGTTGGAAGGTGCTTTGTCTTTAGGTACTATTCATAGGAATAATGGCGCAATTACACTTGGTCGTTTACCCGTATTCGATTGCCTCTGGAATTCGGACAAACGAACAAGTGTATAAGAATGTCTTCAGGAAATCCTATTCGGTTTTATGGTGCGATTTCATTCAACCTACTCATGGTGTAATAAATGCAGCGGGTGCCCGAATTCGAGTAAAGTCATTCGATTACTCGAATACGGGCAAACGACCAAGTTTACATTGCGTCATTAATCGTGTGGATGCCTGGATATATGGATTTCTATGTTACTATTTCACGCAAAAACTACTGAACGGATTTGGATGAAGTTTAGCGTACAGATAGTTTATAACCTGGATTAACACATAGTATACTTTTTATTCCGGTAGTATACACAATTATCAAACTCCACGCGGGCAAAGCAGCGGGCATACGCTAGTCATAAGAATTATGAGACTCACCTTATGAAGAGGCATTTGAAAGATAACTTCCGCAAAAAAGAAAGTATTTCAACCGAACGCGAACATAAAAAACAAAAGAATACCTAAATATTTCCACGCCTTAACTCAAAAGGATTTTTCTGTGAAACTTTTTCCCCTTTTAGTGAAAACGAACTTTTCCTACAGGCGAATAAAATATAACAGCTACTTATCTTCGTAGGCGAGTCCCAAGTGTGCTAGACATTCGGTCTAGCCTAAATTGTAGCCTTTAACGAATTTTTTTTTTTTACTATATATCTTGCAAGCAGTACTGAATACGGAATTGTATTTTAGAGAAATGCGTCTGCCTAATCAATCATCAAATACAAACAATTGAACGCATTGGTATGCGTTGTCTTAAAGCAGTATTGTAGAAGACCAAATTGGATACCGAAGTCTGGCACAACGCCCATAGACGTTAAATTTATAATTATTGCATGAAATTAGACGTGATTCACGTACGATGACGAGACAATGTAAGAGAGAGATGAAAAAGGAGACTTGAGATAGATAGGAGAGTGTGAGATGTAAAATCAAATAAGAAAGATAAGGAAGGAAATGGATACTCTTTAAATTTTGTTTGCTATAATTATTAATAACTGTCTAAAGCAATGTTAATAAACCTGTTTGAGTTGTTATTAAACAATAATGGGTGTAAAAAAACCTAGGCAGTCTCAACAGAGATAACGACAAAATCGCTAACTTTCGATCCCTGATTACTAACGAATAAATTGGGTTGCAATAACGATGCTTGCGAGAATCGCATCTTGGATGTAGAGACTTGCATTTCCCGCAAGCATCGTTATTGCAACTGAATTTGTTCATTCTGTCGAGACTGCCGGCCCTGAAGGCTTAGCCAAGTTGACAATCTACAATCGTTAACGCTAGTAGAATGACATCATCTCAACGTTGAATCACGTCATCAACACAAACGAATAGAAAATTCGAAGTTTACATCGTTCAAAATGATAGAATGTTATCGTTTCTACAATGTTGATCGCTATACTCTTTGGTAGGAACGCTCACCATAGACTAAAGTGTAGGTTTTTTCTACAGACATTAGAGAACGAGCGATCGACTCAGTCGTGTCAACTTGGCTACCAATTTAGCGCTTTCTACAATCGCTTACGCCGAGGCGTTTACGATTGTAGAAAGAGAATCGATATAAAACGTTTGTAACTTGGCTAGGCCTGCTGATGCATTTAAGTAGTGGTATGTAGTTGAGTCTCAAGTGTTTTTCGATATGAGATCGTCTCGGAGTTTGTTCCAAAATCTACAGACAGTCGACTGATGTAGTAAAATAGTACATAGTAGATTTCCATCTAAATACATAGGTACTTATCTACATGACCTTTACAACATCAAAACTTTGTAGAAATTTCTCCGTATCATGGCCCTATATTTTGTAGCTGGCAACATCGTTACACGGAGCCAAGTCTCGTGTACCGGTCCCCTGACCCAATTATAAGTACTTTAACCTGTAAGTTTTGACGTCCTGGCCTTATCGACGTCTATAAAATGATTGTTTAGACTTTGTTATTACAAAAGGGTCTTGAAATTCAAGATGGCGTCCTCAGGTTGAAGGGAAGGTTAGGCTTATGATACTCTGGGTTGTGTTTAGTTAACTCCGAGCTCTGGATTTGGGTTGTGTTTAGGTAAAGTAATTAAAAACAAGGTATGAATAGGGTACTCGCGTGTAATATAAGAGGTTTATGTTGATGTACCTGAGACACAAGGAAGACTAAATAATTATAGACCTCAGTGAAAAGACTTTAAGGATACAATTTAAATGCTCATAAAAGTGGGGACTTAACAAATAAAATAAATTGTGCCTAGGTTGGGTTAGATTTTGTTTTGCTTTGGTGAGCAATATTGTATCGTTATTTGGTAGTGCCTAAAATAGATAACATATAAATTTGTGGTAGGCGTTTATTTTTGCTTACTGTCTTTCTAGTTTGTAGAATCATCTCAATGTGCGTTTTTGGAAAGAATAAAGCAGACTGAGCTAATTTATACCATAGTAATTTATGTTAAAATAGTTATCCTTCTATCACAAGAAAATAGACAAAAGACCGCAAAAAAATGACCGGAGTACCAATCTATCGATAAAATACCTAACTAGATTAATATCCATTTTAAACGTAATTTTTCCACTAAAATGCTTATTTTTATCATCAGGTTCTAATTTTTGAGGTTTTTTTTTTCCGGCCTACAGTCCCACTCCTGAGCAAAGGCCTCCCTCCACTCCTTCCACTTCTCGCGAAACCGCGCGTCCTCCTTCCAGTTCGGACGGAACTTGTCCAGTTCGTCCCGCCATCTCCTTCGTGGCGTGCCGCGACCCCGCCTCACTGTGTCAGGGCACCAGTTTCCTGTTATTTTAGACAGACATGTCCTGCCCAGTCCCATTTCAGTTGGGCATTCTTGAGTTAACTGATATTAAAATGCCTAACACTTCAAACTAGGTAGATTGTTAATTGAAACGATAACAAGCCGCATATATAAAAAATCTTGGAAAAATCCAATGTACCCGCGGCCTTAAAATCAATTATCTCTTACGTGACTGTGTCTACTATAACAATGATTCATGTAATCATTTGACCTAACAAATGTAATGTAAACACCAATAAAAATTATCTTATTGCTATGTATGTAGTGTTGGTAGCTCAATGACAAATGAATGAACTGTGGCTCTTGCTCATTTATCATGGAGATTCATACTTTTAACCAGTGTGTATATTTATATTGTGCAAAATCGTTGGACATTACAGTGACACTTGATGATCTTTGTACATTTTTTTAATTTTCTTAATTTAAGATGTCAACATTTCCCTAAACCGTGACAGTATTATTCAAGCAGACGGAATCAATTGAATTAAACAATTACCACAATTTAATGACTTGGCAGTCTCCCAAACAAAATAACGACAGATTAAAAGTTTTACTGTATTTTTTCCATTAAACTAGAGACATCCGTTTCGTTTTATTTTAATTGCGGACTAACGCGTGTAACAGAATAATGGCGAAGATTCTTTGGGTGTACATTTACGTCCGTTCATTCCAAGAACTATTATTAGCACATAATTTACAATCAGAAGCATCGTTTCCTGTTTCAGATATACAATAAAGATTTGTGTTGCTATTGTTTGATTTAAACGATTTAAAGTGTTTTTTCCCCCAAAAGTGCGATGACGAGTTACCAAGAAGTAACTGTGTGTGGATTTACCCAATGACTGGGAAGTAGTGGTCAAACAGTTGCATGATGGTATTCTTCTGCAATTGGTTAGACTGGAAGCCGTCACCAACATAATCGGGCAAAGGTTAGACAGATGATGAATAATTTACCCGTCTATTACAAAGTATCAAAGATTTTAACATTTATTTCAGTCATATTTTATAAGAAGCTTGCTCAGACATCCTGGAACTAGGTCTAGTTATTCATGATAAAATATTCAAGGTAATGTTCGTGCCGCTGCATAAATGACGTCAAAATTTATTCAGGAGTGTAGGTAGATGGGTAGCTGAAATATGAAACCTTAACAGATTTCTCTAAATCTACCAAAATGGTATTATAGTATACACAAAAGAGGTATTTTATTTATTTAAAGTTTTCGCACACAAAAAGGTATAAGATAGTCTTAGGTAATGTCCTTGTAATTTTATCAACGATATCGATGACGGAAAAATCAGTCTTATGTCAATTTCATTAGAAGTCATTGTAGAAATATACTAAACGCATAGAAAACGGCAGAACGCTACATGCTATGATTCATATTATGATTACACTCCTTTTGCTCCATCCTCGGTCGTGCAGACGCCAGCATATCATGCTACCCGAAACTGTCAAACTTTCTTAATCAACCTTGAACCTAATGCTTTTTTTATAAAGTTGAAAATCTATTAACGAAATTTGACAGATTGTAGTAGCTATTAGGCATGTCTTCAAAATATTGCAAATCTATTTAGTCCGTCAGTTAGAGTATTGGAAATTAATAGACACGTATTTTTTGTTTTTGTAAATCAATGAATATTGACAAAGATAAAACGCATCGAAACTCGGGAGTGGGGGCTCGTGACGTCAGAACTAGCTAAAAATTATACCATGGCGTGACGTATTGAGAATTTTAAAACCGTCGCATCTTCGTCAATTTTGGTTTACGTAACAAAGGAAAAAACACGGGTCAAATATTTTTTGATAATCTAAGTGACGGACTAATTAGATATTTTTTTGTCTTCTCGCCTATTTGTGCTGGCGTCTGTACATGCGCACCGGTGACGAACCAAAATTAATCATAGTTAAACCTTGCCTCTACTGTATCTATTGCACTGTAAATAATTTGGACGTCCCTGAACGTCGGTCGCTGTAAGACGACGCCATTGCAATTAAAGTGTCATTTGTTCTCGTCAAACGTCATTATAGATGCAATGTCAATGCCGTCCAGGGTTGTCACACAATTTGTATGTAAAATAAGAGTTATGACATGTTGTAAAAGTTTTATTGTTGATTGAATTGGTTTTATGTTTGTTTTGATTGTACACCTATATAACCTTCGATGATTAGGTACAAGTTCAATATTTCATCGGAAGTATGATACTTAAAATGTCACTTACGAGATATCTTCCGTGATTATTGTTTATTTTTGGGCATTTCAAGTAAAATAGTTATGAACCGTGAAAGCTTAAAACAGTGTCAGAAGTATGATATTTAAATTGTAATAATAAAAAAAAAAACATAATAAACTATGTACAAAAGTAATATGCAAAATGTTATTGTTCAGTAATCTACGTTCACCATTTCTCGCTATCGAAATAATGCCAAAGTAAATTGGAAATACTATTGAAATTGTGCCCATTTTTTATAATGGTCTGTACCGTAGTGGGTATTTTGATAGTGATTGATGTTTTAACCGACTTTTTTTATTGAAAGCACTTCGATAACAGTAATTTATTATGGTATTTTATGTCAATTTACCTATATTTTGACTTATTAAACCAGGAAAAATAGCTGTGACAGGTCTGTAGGATAAATTTTGGGATTTATTCGTTGGTCTAGTCGTTGCTGGTCCTGGGTTCGATTCTTACCCAAGAACACTTTGCCCATTGCCTTTAGAAATTTCTCAGTCGCAGCTACCGAGTCTGGATATGCGCCCGGTTGATGGCAATAGGCTTGCCCCCTATTACATGGGCCTTAAACATAACTGGCGAAATGTGAATGATTAGGTACAGCTCTGCCTAACCCTTCAAGGATTACAGACGTGATTTTATGTTATGTTCAATAGGTTAAAATTTATTCTTCTGGCTTGTTGTTGCTTTGCTTCAGAACTAAAACAGACTATTAAATCGTTACACAGTTTCAAGCATGAACTGCATAACACAAAATTCTTATCAAATATCCGTTACCAAAATATTTTGACACCAAAAAAATTTTGCCGTAAACGATAGCCTTAGGGACAACCCTAGCTGTTGCCACACTATCGCCGCTGGCCGCTTCCGTGACCAGACGAACGTAAATAGCCACCGGCCACGCTGCGGGGGCACACACCTTTTTGTTAAGGGAATTTTACCGAAATACAAGGGCGAAATGTTCGGAATTTTGGGAGGTAATATTTTTGTGGTTTTTCGTATGATAGCCATGTTGCTTAGTTTAGTTTTGTGCTCCATGCGACATACCGTTAATGGCAGTACGGATTTCCATTATTAGATGGAGATGGGTGGCTATTCCACACTAACGGAGAGAAAAAATAAATGAACGGTTATTGTAAACACTACAACAATGAATTTAAATCTCATGTTGGCAGACAAATTCTGCCCCAGTTGCTTTAATTTATCTAGCACTTACTGCAAAAATAGCTATGGTAAATATTCGTATGTATCGGAAACCTGTATTTTCACAAAAATAATGCTAGCAAATGGCGACAACACGCCACAGAACAAATACATTCGATGTTAAAATTTCACACCATCCTTCCCATAGAAAATTCCACAAACAAAAATTCGAAGAAATATATTTCAAAAAGGTTTGCTACGATAATAAATTCTACGCGTTCAGAGGGACAGGATACGTCATCTGTGACAGATGGTGTGGACTGGCCAGGCTCACTATACACATTGGCTGTCCATCATTGTTTGTGACATGCGGATTAGGTACTAGGCTATTTTTACGTCAGAATTTCTATGAAAAAATGTGGCTGAATTTCTCGGATGACACCTAGATCTGTGTTGATGAATGACTGCTTTTTGGGCTCCTGTATTATGCTTTTAGGCGAATATAAAGTGTTTTAAAGTTAGGTTACATTAATCGGTTTTTCTTAGAAATGGTGCATTATTTTTTCATGAGAGTGGTACCAGGGTGGGTAAGTCACCTCCCTCCTCACCCCTCCACAACACGCAAGGTGAGTTCCGTCGCATACATTTCACAATTTGACGGTTTCACTTCGACAGATTATAATCTTCCAAAAATTTATGCGTCATATTGTAAGTAGTATGTTCGGTTGACAATATTTCGACAGTTTACAAATTAGTATATGTATGTGATATTAGTAGTAGTATTACAATCTAACGGGTTTTACAATTTGACACCGACATATCTATCACATTTCTTAGGATACCTATAAATCGATGTCAATTAAAATTTATTTTACTCCATCAGCTATGGACGTCACCTGCGTGACTGCTTCAAATAACACAAAGTGTCAATCACTCACTGTCTCACTGGGATTAAGTGGCTCTTTTCAGACTTGAATTATCGTTTGTTAGAGCATTTACTCCTCCATCGCGTTATACAAGTTATCGGGGTCAAAATTGTTGGAAATTATGTCTCATCATCATCATTTCAGCCGAAAGACGTCCACTGCTGGACATAGGCCTCCCCAAGTGTCGCCACATTGACCGGTCCCGTGGGACTCTCATCCAGCGGATCCCCGCAACCTTCACCAGGTCATCGGTCCACCTAGTATCACCCATTTCAAGGAATACACCCAAATACCAATCATTTTGTCTAATTTTGTATCCATACTGATATTTTAAATGTGAAAGAAACCCTGTGTGTCGGTTGCGTTTTCATACCAAACGGCTGAACGGATTTAGATAAATGAAGCAGAGGTATTCCTTACAGTACACGCATATTGCGCCAGCTAAGTCCCATGTTATTGGGGGAGAGCCTTTTGTCATCAAGCGGGCATCCAGACTCCGTGGCTGCTACTGAGAAGATTCTGGTGGAAAAACCCAATACAACTTTGTCCGAGCTGGGCATCGAACCCAGGACTTTAGCAGCTTAGCAGGTGTGCTTAATGGTTCGTACTTTTCCAACCTCGTGGTCAAGCATAAACTTTTTAAAACAGATGTCATTTGTTTCACGAGTCGACGCAAAGGGAATCGACGCAGGGGGAATGATTCCTTGCGACCATTAGGCTAACGAGGCAGAATTTGTAGTTAGGAAGTAAAGGTGGCAGGGAAATCCAACTTAGCTGTTCGTGAGTCGGATATCATTATCAACATCCTTTTCCCAACTCTCCGATCTCAACATGACGGCTTCCAGCTTAAGGTGGATGCTACAGGGTAGCCCGCGAAATTCAAATTTTCATACGTTTTTTGCAATTTTCAGGTCAGTGTCAGGTTGTATATTGTTTAAAATATGATTCGCGGCTGTAAGACGTTTGTAGTTATAGAATTATAATCATCAAAATCATCAATACAACCCTCCAAGCTCATAAAGGTGCAGGAATTACTTTTTCAAGGTCAAAGTCATTCCTGCACCTTTATGGGCTTGGAGGGTTGTATTGATGATTTTGAATTTCGCGGGCTACCCTGGAGCATCCTCCTTAACTGAATGCAGCTGAATGCGAGTAGGTATAGTATAATCAGCCCATAATGTTCCCACTGCTGGGACACACGGCCTCCTCCCTATGAGAGGGATTGGGCTATAATCCACCACGCGGGCCCAGTACGGGTTCGTAGATGTCACCATGTCTTCGATTTTTTGGTCCTAGGACATGCCGGTTTCCTCACGTAGTTTTCCTTCACCGTATTGAGAGCAGTGGTGATGAAAAAAACCGGCCAAGTGCGAGTTGAACTCGCGTGGAGAGGGTTTCGTACAATGCCAATTAAATCTTAGATTGACTACTTAATTTTCAATTGATAGAATTCTTAGGTTTTCCTGTAATCTACAAGCAATGAACTATTATATATTTTGTATTTAAACAAAATTTTAGGCGCAGTAGTTTCGGAGATCTAGGGGGGGGGAATAGTAAACCGCCGCCGCTGCCGCTCCCGCTGTCGTCGCCACAGGGGGGCCCTCACAGGGGGCTAGGGAGGAAGCGTTGATGGAATGCCAATAACGGCTCCACTTCGCTTCCTCCAAGCGAACATCAACCACTGCGCCTGTGCTCAGGATCTGTTGCTCCAGAGCATGGCGCAGTGGTTGATCAACATCGCTGTGGTCGCTGAGCCATATTTCGTCTGGCCCAGGGAAGACTGGGTGGCGGACCTAAGCGGCTCAGTGACCATAGTGTCGTCGGCCGCCGCCGGCACCCCGACCCTTGAAAGTGTCAGGAGGGGTCGGGGGTGCGTAGCAGCCCGGTTCGGGGAGATCGTCGTAGTGGGTGTCTACTTCTCCCCGAGCCGAACTCTCGCCGAGTTCCACAACTCTCTCGCAGAGTTGAGTGTCGTCGTCGGAAACCATTCCCTCCCCGTGCTTGTCCTCGGGGACTTCAATGCCAAGAACTTGGCTTGGGGTTCCCGTTGCACAGACGTGCGGGGAAGGATGGTGGAGGACTGGGTCCTGGAGAAGGGCCTGGTCGTCCTAAATCGGGGTTCTGTCGCCACGTGCGTGAGGATGCGGGGCGAGTCGGTGGTGGACATTTCGTTCGCCAGCCCCGCCCTGTCACCGCGTGTCGTTGACTGGCGCGTCTTGGAGGGGGTGGAGACCTATTCCGACCACCGGTACATCCGGTTCGACGTCTCCACCCAGATCTCAAGCGCGCCGGTCCAACAGGCCCCGAGTGGTCCGCGCTGGGTGCTGAAGCAGCTGGACCGGGAGCTCCTCCTGGAAGCCTCGATCGTGCAGGCCTGGGTGACATCACCGGACAGGCCTGCCGACGTTAACGATGAGGCAGGGTGGTTCCAGGAGGCCATGTCCGATATCTGTGACGTGGCAATGCCCCGAGTCCGGCCAGGAAGCGCCCGGCGTCAGGTGTACTGGTGGTCGCGTGAGCTGACGTCTTTACGGGAGGCGTGCGTGGCTGCGCGACACCTGTACGCCAGGCACCGCAGGCTCCGCATTCGCCCACCGAATGCGGCAGCCATTGAGGCGGAGTTATATGAGGGCTACAGAGCGGCGAAGACCGCCCTCCGCGAGGCTGTCCTGCGGGCCAGGGATCTGGCCCGCGAGGAGATGCTGGGGGCTCTCGACAGAGATCCGTGGGGGCGCCCTTACAAGATGGTGCGGGATAAACTCCGCACCTGGGCCCCCCCGCTGACGCAGAGTCTCCGGCCTCAGCTCGTGGAGGACGTGGTGAGCGCTCTGTTCCCCTCGCGAGGGGAACACCCGCCCCCGCCTATGGCTCCGCCGGCTGCGGTGCCGGAAGCGGACCACGGAAGCGACGACGACGACGCTCCGGAAGTGACCGGGGTAGAACTGAGAGTGGCGGTACGCAGGCTCAGTGCCAAAAATACCGCCCCGGGACCCGACGGCTTGCCTGGCAAAGCCTGGGTCCTGGCCTCGGAGGCTCTCGGTCCCCAACTGGAGGGGTTCTTAAGCGCATGCTTGGAGAGGGGCCAGTTCTCGCTTCGCTGGAAGACGGGGAAGCTGGTCCTCATCCGGAAGCCGGGGCGCCCGGCGGACTCTCCGTCCGCCTACCGGCCCGTGGTGTTGCTCGACGAGGTGGGCAAGCTCTTTGAAAGAGTCATTGCAAACCGCCTCGCCGAGCACCTTGCGGGGACGGGGCCGGACCTTGCGGAACACCAATATGGTTTCCGCAAGGGGCGCTCTACGGTGGACGCCATCATGCGCGTGAGAGCCCTCACGACGAGGGATGCGGTGTCCAGGGGTGGGGTGGTCTTGGCGGTGTCTCTCGACATCGCCAACGCCTTCAACTCCATGCCCTGGAGCTGCATAAGGGAGGCACTCCGGTATCACCGGGTGCCGACCTACCTTCGTCGTGTGGTCGGGGACTACCTGACGGATAGGGCCGTCATCTACCCCGGTCGCAGCGGAGACTGGAACCGGCGAGAGATGTCGTGCGGTGTTCCACAGGGATCGGTTCTGGGGCCGTCCTTGTGGAACATCGGGTACGACTGGGTGCTGCGCGCCGACCTCCCTAGCGGCGTCAGCGTTGTCTGCTATGCGGACGACACGCTGGTGCTGGCACAGGGGAGGTCGCACGAGGCGGCGGCCGAAAACATGACACGCGGGGTTGCGATAGTCGTGGAGAGGATCCGGCAACTGGGTCTCGAGGTGGCACTGCACAAGTGCTTTCATGGGCCTCGGAATGCGCCACCTCCGGGATCCGCAGTGATGGCAGGAGGGGTTTCCATCGGCGTCGAGTCGACGCTGAAGTACCTGGGACTTGTCCTCGACAGCCGGTGGAACTTCGTGGAGCATTTCCGACGTTTGGCCCCTAAACTGGAGCGGACAGGGGCTGCCTTCAGGCGGCTCCTGCCCAACCTGGGGGGGCCGAACGCCTCCTGCCGGAGGCTCTACGCGGGAGTCGTGCGGTCCATGGCCCTTTACGGGGCCCCGGTGTGGGCGCGTTCATTGAGGCAGCGAGCCGCCAACTATTTGAACGCGCCCCAAAAGGTGGTGGCCGTAAGGCTAATCCGGGGGTACCGCACGATCTCCCGCGAGGCGGCGAGCCTCCTTGCCGGATTGCCGCCATGGGATCTGGAGGCGATAGTCCTCGCGCGCCTACATGAGTGGCGCGCGGAGGCGCTACGCCGGGGGGAAACTCCGCTGCCGCGGCAAATTGTCGCTCAGCGGACGGACTTCCGGCGTGATCTCATGGCGACATGGAGAGAGCGACTTTCGCAACCCCGTGCAGGGCACGCCACAATAGTGGCGGTAAGTCCCCTCTTTGAGGAGTGGCTGTAGAGACGCCACAGCGTCCTCACCTTCCGCCTGACGCAGGTTCTTACCGGACACGGTTGTTTCGGTAAGTTCCTGCACCGAATCGGGCGGGAGGAAACATCCGGGTGTCACCATTGTGAGGATCGACCGGAGGACACGGTGGAGCACACTGTGGAGGTGTGCCCCGCTTGGGTGGAGCACCGCCGTGTCCTCGAGGTGGCGATCGGCGGCGGCGACCTCTCGCTCCCGGCCCTGGTTCGTGCCATGGTCCGGAGCGAGACGGAATGGGACGCCGTCACCTCCTTCTGCGAAGCAGTCATGCTAGCGAAGGAGGTGGCGGAACAGGACAGGGAGAGATCCTCACGTCCCGGCCGCCGCGGGAGATGCCCCGGGCGTCGGGGGCCACGTGGTGGCTTCCGGCCACCGTAGGCGCGGGCCTGTGGACGGGGAGCTATGGGCCAGCTCGCCGTCCGTACGTCTCATGACGACAGGCCGTGTCGACGGCGCGTTCGTGTTCCACGCGCGCCTCAAAGAGAGTCAGCAATAAGGAAGGGGTCCGCAAGGACCGAAGCCTGCCGGGGCTGCGGGACTATTCGAAAGAGATACCGTGGCCCCGGAACACAAAGGGCGAGGAAGGAACATGGATGGGTTTTAGTCAGTAAAAGTCTGACACTCCCTCCTGCTCAGCCCAGAGCGGGAGAAGTCATTTGATGATTTCCCATCCGAAAAAAAAAAAAAAAGGGGGGAATAGTAAATTTTCGTCTTCTTTCATGAATAAAATCAAAACTGTTTATTTTACAATAAGAACAAAAATATATTTGACATCCTCATAACGAGCCCTTTCATTTGATATAATTATGACAAAGTAAGGTTTACATTTTTTTTTAAATTTCCTAATTTGTTCCCCGAAAATGACCATTATTGAAAAAAAATACTTTGCACATCTGTGTTTGAGTAATAATAAAAATAATAATAATAATCACCATTCTACCAAATATCACCTGATTCGGTTCAGTAGATTCGGAGCAAATTGGCTGTGACAGATGGATGGACAGACAGACAGACGCACGAGTGATCCTATAAGGGTTGCGTTTTTTTCATTTTTTATACGGAACCCTAAAAATTACACAAAGTAATGCGCCTGCTTGGGTTCGAACCCACGACTTACTGTTCGTAAGCCGGGGCCGCTACTACTGGGCCACCGATGCTCCTAACTCCGAGTAGGTATAACATATCGTAATACATTATCGTTCATCACCATTTAATTCGTAACTACATATCCACTTACTTCTCGGCGTTTCCAAACTAATTGTTTACGAGCGCCGTTAATAACACATAGAAATTCAACACTACGCTGAAAGTGCCACGTGGTTATTGTCTGAGAGATTTATGCTGTTTACATCACTAGTTTTTGTTATGGAGCACTTACTGAGAGCTTTACGTCTGTAGGTAAAAATGTGATGTATTGGGAATGAGAATTTTGTAAGAGTAGTATTTCAGAAGAGGAAACTCTGGCTTCAGGATTCGGATTCTGACTTATTTTGGCCAGAAAAGGCAACAGAGCGAAACGGATATGGCAATCAATGAGGCAGGCTTTTGCCCATTAATCGAATAGTAAAAGTTTACGTAAAATGGTCATTATTAGCTTCATCACCTTACTGACCTTGCCATCACCTGGGGTCGGCGCAACACATTTAAATTTATTTTTCTATTCTCCGCTGTCAACCTTAAACAATATAATAATTCCTCACATAATCCATCCATCTTTTTAACCGACTTCCAGAAGGAGGAGGTTATCAATTCGTCTGATTTTTTTTGTGTGTATATTCAGCAAAAAATAAAACCGACTTCAAAACCACAAAAATAGTAAAAAATGTAATAGTAAAAACTTTAGCTTCAGAAGTCAGTGGCAAAAAAAAATCAAACAAACAAAAGCCACCGACTTCTGAAGGTAAAGTTATTTTTCACTTTTTTTGTGTTTTTGAAGTCGGTTTTATTTTCTGCAAAAAAGTTTTTTTAGGTCTTCCTGTCTTCACGTTAAAATAGTAATGCGCCATAAATAATGTAGGTAAGTATAGTAAAGTATAGTGAATTATTACATGGCATCTACTTTTAGATTCACTATATTCGCAATCGCTATTAAATAAAAGGATCGCAAACAAAAAAAATACAAAACAAGCCTTCTAATACAGGCATTGTTTGCCTCAATGGGGGCTCCAAACATGTAATATCTAATTAACACAATAAACTATTTTGTATTTTTTTGTTAAAAAAAAAATCTCCAAGGTTTTGTTTTAGCAGGAAACATTTGTTTTTTTTTTTTTTATCTTGTTTTACCCTATTTCCTCTAGCATTTTACCGAAAATGGACACGTTAAACCGGTTGTAATGCGTCTCGTATTTAAGGGGACTACAGGAGCTAAACGCGAGTTTTATCATGCAAAAAAGCATATGATTCACTGCAATAAACAAAACGAGAAAAATATATGATATTCTTCAGGATATGTGTCTAGTATGATAGTGTTTTGAAAACATAATACAACAAATTTTACTCGGAACAAAAAATCACGAACTTATCTCTAAAAAATTCTTTGTGTAAATCACAAGAAACCACTCATTTCGCACTATTCGGCGTAACAACCGACGTAACAACCTCTTTGTAGTGCAAGCAAATTAAAACTTTATCCTAACAGTATTTCAAACGAAGTTTGAACTACCACAAATAGAGTTGCTAATTTAGCTCCTGTAGGCGACTACAGGAGCTAAATTAGCAACTCTGTGCAAGGCGACTTAAGCGTCAGTGAAAAGAAATTTTCCATCTAGCCGCTAGGCCCACCGTCAGCCGTCAGCATGACCCAAATCAATAGTAGGTACTGCCTGTCTGTCTGCTATTTGCATGATTCACTGAATTACACTGTATTTCGGCAAGTATGCATTAAAGATGCTATAAATCTTAGCAATTCATTAGATGCAGATGTTTGATGTTACTTGTTTTTTGCAGGAGATGTTATATGATGGGAAGTTTTACAGATAGATAAATAGAATACTCTTTATGATGTACACCGTACAAATTACTGGTACAATTAAGGTATTATGATATACATAGAACTTATAAATAGGATGACACAATGGGCGGTCTTATCGCTTAAAGCGATCTTTTCAAGACAAACTTTGGATAGATATAAGGGTGTACGAGAGGCAATTATGCAGGTTTTTTTTAGTTAGCCCGTATTGTCCCACTCCTGAACAAAGGCCCCATTCCTTCCACTTCTCACGATGGGAGGTAGGTTTTTATAATAGTTATTTCTGGTTGTAGTAGAAAAATAATAATTTAAAAAAAAAAATTGAGACTAGGTTCTGTCCGCAGCTTCGTCCGTATGGAGGTGTTTCGCTGAAAAGTATCTATCATCATCATGTCCTAACCCAGGACTAAAGATGTGCTAATTTTTTATCGAATCCATTCAGCCGTTAAGGCATATAAAGTACCAAAGAGACAGATTGACTTCGGAATTCATAATATTATTATGAATTTGGAAAACTGTAACAGGGCTACAAGCAATTGTCTTTTTTAAACTTTTAAGATCAGAAGACATTATAAAACATATGGAAACGGGTATTTATCGCGAATTTTACCTTTAATAATAAGTCCGACGTTTCGACCGGATTGCACCAGCCGTGGTCGCGGGAAGACTGAAGTAAGAAAAAATGTAAAATTGGCGATAAATACCCGTTTCCATATGGCTACAAGCAACGAAACACTAAAATAAAAATAATTTTAAAATGAACCGTCTTCAACGATGTACTTGAAAGTAAAGGCCATTATCCTCCAACCACATCCTCATAATTAATTCGGATGACCATGTACCGAAAGATCTTTTTACCAAAGAAATAATAACATCGAATCACTAATACAAGAACAAGTACCTACTAAGAATTCCGATACATTTTTAACGACATGTCCCCAATTATAATCGTATATCTTTTTCATTCAAACACAAGATAGGTCCCAAAAAGATGAGATAATGTCGTCCTTTATCCCTATTCTGCCTACCCTCATTAAACATGCATAATCGAGTGTCTCAGGAATGCTCAAAGATCTAACAATACGTCCAAAAATACGTAAATAAATAATGCTTGCTCGTTCCCGAGCATTTCAGAAGCATTTTATAAGCAAACGCAAGCAATTACTTCCAGCGGGTTTTATGAAGCGGTGGAGATAAGCATTCTGAAGTGTGTTTGAGGATTTCCGCGTTTTGCTTTTGTTTTCACCTTTTGTGTTAGTGCAATCCTTTTATTGTGTTTTGTTTAGCGTTGTGTTTGTATATAATTAGTGGGGGAATGTGCTTCAGTAGGCTAATTTTCTTAGTAGTAAATCCAGTGCTTCAAGAATCCTATAGTGTTCGAATATCGTTGCCAGCGCCCCATACGCTCGGCAAACATGCTTTGTTCAAGTTTTGTGAAACGCATTGAAAAATAAAGTTGGTGGGACGTTAGTTTTGTGAATGGCCCTCAGAACCAGCACTTGGCAGAGAGCTCGATATAGTCATTTTCATAGTAAATATTTCACATTTTCTCAATTAAATCACGAAGCACAAGAGAGAAAAAAAAATGTCACTACATGTTTTGAGGGCATTGTTCGCAAAATTAGCGTCTATTTTCTCCAAAATGCCTTGTCCAACCATTTCCATACATTCGTTCCACTATGCCAACAAACACACATCATAAAAAAAAAAAACATAAAACATTCATCTTCACAAAAACATTATAATAATTATATTGATAACTATTAATAAAAAAGGTGTTGAACCATATACTCGTAATTCGACATAATTTTTCAAACAAAATTATTACCACAATTTTGCAGGCCAACAAGCTTTAAAATGACTGTTTCAGAATTATTTTGCAGGCTAATTTGACAATTTGGGTACCTCTACCTACATTTTATACGTTCATGTGAAAATTTACTACATTTACAGGAAATATTTTACTGTTTCAGTGTAATTCCGCCTCTTTACACGCTTTAACTTTACAACATCATTCTGCATTACATTTGCTTCCAAATTGTTAAAGAGATATATCGTACGTTTTACTACGTCATAAAATTACCTGTTACTTTACTGCCCATTGAATTTGAGCTTTACAACTTTGTTTTAAGATTTGGATTTGTAGTTCAGTAACAACTGCAAGTTTATGTGAACATTTCAGTCCGTGAGTGTTTTGTTTTTGCTTTTAATTTTATGAATGGAATCGTTTTTAAATGTTGTCTGTCTGTTTATTTTGAACGAGAAGTGCATTGCTATTGTATTTAGTTATGGTTCGATAAACTTTTGAGGAGCTTTAAAAATAAATCGTTGTTTTCTTTTTCCATGACTGATTGATGTGTGTCTGGAGAATATAATTAGCATTGGTATACAATTAAAGGTTACCGAGTGACTGACTCGCTTTTACTTTTATATCTCCATACCTTTCTCGAGTTATTTTGTTTGAGATTGAGTCGAGTGGGAACAGCTACTGCTAAAAAAATGCAAGGGTATTAAGAGGTTGTAAATAAGCGTAAATAAATGGTTTTTGTTATTGTTTGACGAATAATAACATCACGGCTGTAATCCTCGAAGGGTACTCTGCCTAAAGAGTATTTCGAGTATTTTGCCATCAACCGGGCACTAATACGCACTCCGCGGCATTGAGCTATTACTACTACAAGAGAGCGTAGACGACAGCGCGAACAAAATCTGTGCGCAGTGCGGGGCGCGCGGGGGGCGGCTAACGCCGTATAATTATATATGCTGTGGCAAGCAAGCGACTGAGTGAACTGCAGCCGGCTGACAGCAGTTGAACGGAGCATAGATGTTCGCGCTGTCTTCTCTATACGTAGTAGTAATAGCTCAATGCTCCGTGGCTGCTACTTAGAAATTCCTGATTAGAAACCCTATAACATTTTGACAAATAACTGTAGGTATATAGCTACTTAACTTCTTAAAAAAATTGAAACACCTTAGTTTTTTTATATGCTATCTATTTGATACTTTTAAACAGTAGTTTTTCAGTCCATTTGTCAAAAGAAGTGCCCAGAAAATCTTGTTTAAAATTCACTATTAACATCTAATAAATACAATTAAATAAGCTTGATGATCTATTCAATCACTTCAGAACATTAATAATACAGAAAGCAGATCATTTGATTGACGCGGACAGAACTTCAAAGACAGCTACGACTTGAAATATTACACGTCAGTTCACACGAAATGGTTTACAAGATGATTAATAATTTAATATAAAAAATATCTATTTGTTTGTGACAAGCACGTGAAAACCACTGAACTGATTCTGATAGTAATGCGACTCCTTGATTCTAGAAAAGCAAGGTACGTTTTGTCGGATGAACGGAAAAGTATGAATCTAGTTAGGTATTTCAAAACTTTTAAGTTAAAACCAAGTGTGGAAGTCCTCTTCTTTTTATCGTATCGATTTTCCTTCCAATCACGCGGTGTGGGCCCAGTAGGTGGCCACGTTTATTCCAGCGGTAGAGGCGCTGTACAAGTCGTGTAGAGTGCAGGTAGACGGACACCTAGGACACTCCATCAGGTGGGGCATTGTTTGGTCCGGAGCGCCGCATTCGCACTCGGTGTTGAAGTGTGTGGAAGTAGGCAGGCCATATTATGACGTAGACTGAATGGAAGAAGCAGGAAGAAAGTGCTGGAGTGAAGACCACGGTCGGAACGGAAGAATGTAGAAAGACACAACTGAACACAACTGGATTGGGTGAACAGACGATCTCATTAAAGTGGCTGGAAAAAACTGGATAGCCATGACACAAAACCGCGAGAGATTTGGAGAAGACCTACACTCAGCATTCGCTGGCCAAAAGTTGAAGAAGAGAGAGAGAGAAGAAGAAGAGAGAAGGTAAAACCGAGGGCAAATCTACTTTGACATAAATACCAACGTTATGTGAAATTTCCTTGAGCATTTCTGCAACTGCTGGCAACCGCTCCAGATGTTTACCTTCCCATCACATCAAGGTTTTAATCTCGTACATCAAATCACTATTTCAAGCGAAATCTCAATGTAAACAGAACTGATAAATATCTTTGTCTGTTCTCGACATTTTTATAAATTACTGCTGTTAAAGTGTTGCCGTCATATTGTCAGATGTGTAGACATAGACAAGAGTGTGTTTGTATAAAGATCGCGATAATTCAGGATTTTTCGGTTATTTTATTTTTATTTATTTACCGGCATTGAAATACCTTCTGAAGAATGCAGATAATTTTGTGAGGAACGTTTTGAGTATAATACATGGCTTTGAAAGTAGGGGAAGCCCGTAGAAACGATGGAAAAGGTGACATATGGCGACTACTGAGTTGAAGACAAAGAAAAGAGAAGTATGAAACAAAAAGAAATGCTACGCCAACCCCAAATAAATGATGAGTTAATGAAAACCTGGAAGCGAGTTGCACGGGACCGGTCAATGTGGCGACACTAGAGGGAGGCCTATGACCAGCAGCGGACGTCTTTCTGCTGAAATGATGAATGGCAAACCTGTTATTTTCAAGCCAAAAAGTCTTATTTATTAAGTGAAAATATATCAGCTAAACTTAAAAAAAATAGTGACACTGCGGTATCACATGAAAATATTTTACAAAATAAACAGCAAGGGCGGTGATGCTGCACGTCATTGCACTTTTTGTGAAAATAAATCAGGAGCCAATACAAACTTCCCGTCGAAAAAAACAACGAAACCAACACTTCGTTGTAAACCATAAGCGAAAGCGATTTAATCAAATTGTACTTATAACTCATCCAAAAATAATTACATTTTGTCTTCTGTAATTTCTAAGTTTTAAAAATTGTATGGTCTATAAAGTGACTGAGTTAATTTTCTATCATAATACCTATCCAGAGGTCCTGGCTTAGCAAGAGTGACATTCTTATCAGCGAGATGATGATGATAAAATGGTCAATAACGCATTGGATTGACTTAAGGTACTGATTAACTAATTTTAGCAGTTTAAAGATTTTGAAACCCCTTATGAACCCCATATACAATATAAAACCTTATTTAAAAACTCAGACCTTTTTCCATTGAAAAAAACATTACCCTAAAGTTTGCTTGTCGTCGCCCCTGCGCTTCACCCACTCTACCTTCGTTACGCCAAATACGTATTAAATCTTTAACTTCCTCATACACCCGAGATAACCTATTCTTAACTTGAGATCAAACATGGTTTTTCCATTTCAATGAACAATCATTGAAATGGAAAAACCATGTTTGATCTCAAGTCCTTATTAATTTTTCATCACTCAAAGGAAACAGGGATTCAATTTGTATTTTTTTAACTCGTACCTTTAACCTACTTCTGTATTCTCAATAAAACTAATTTAAAATAACTTTCAAGAATGGTGGCAGCATTAAATATACCTATGCCAAAATAATGTAGGATAGTCCATCCCGCTGCCAAATTAATTACTGCACAATACAAACTTTCGCTCTAAGATCTATCGCGGGAGGTATTATCGAAAACTCGTGAACTGATACAATTATAACGTATTCATTTTCGGTAGTTTGAAAGACAAATTGTCAAATCGTGAACGAAACTGCACTTATCGACCGGGTTCATATTATTATAGTAGACATTTATTTTGCAAAAAATCCATAGAAGCGAAATTCGTCCGATTTTCTCTCTGCCACCGCTTCTATCTCGAACCAAGCCGCTCGTCTTTCGTTAGAGCGGTCTGTTCATATTGCCGGACGTAAATAAACGTAAAGCCGTAGATCATTACAGGCATTCTTCCAGAAACTATGTTATTTTTAGTACGGCAGGTCGATGCGGTATAAAAACCGCGCCGGATTGAGAACGGGTTAGGTAATGGGTAATGCGCAAGAGTTTTGGATTTTCCCAATCGATAACATCCAAGCTGCAGTGTTTTTCAATAATGCTAATCTACTGATTTATTTAACTTTTAAATTGATTATTATTGCTTTCAGCAATCTAAATGAAAACCCACTTATTTGTTCTATGACCAAAACACCTTCATGGGATGCAATACGCAACTGCGCCTTTCGTTTGTTTATTGAGGTCACGCAACTAATCGAAGCAGATTGAACTGAATCACGTGCGGGATTCGCCTTAAATTGACCAAAATTTTATCGTACTTACTCGTCGTTCGTTTTTATTTTGGCTTCTAAATCAATAACATTTTAATTACTTCGTCCGAGAGACTACTAATCCCGAAGTTTCCATAAACGGCTCTGGTCAAGGACCCAACTGAAATAAACCTACACATAATTGTAAAAGTAGTTCATTCCTGTGAAGGTCAACACAGTTTGGTCGAACTTGAAACTTCCTTAATTGATATATCGTTGTTTTTAACTTTGATTAATGTGAACGGGCATTTTGTAAGTTTCTCAAATTTGTTTCTATACAGAAGTTTCGCGACAATTTAGTTTTGATTTATAGTTTTTATCGTCGGCTTTCTTTTGTCTGGGAAAATTCATAAAGTGAATTGTTACTTTTGTAAGATGTTGTCTAGCAGTCACTTTAAAGCGCGTAGCAATTTAGACTTCAGAACCTCTATAAGTTAAATGTCATTTGAAAATTCAAGGAATACCTGAATGGAAAACACTATTTCAGGTTTATTGAAACGTGGATGATAATTACCAAAAGTAGCTTAATTAAAACCTTAATTTCACACTCACCAACGTGTCATTCTCCAGCAAGAACGTAACCTATAATTTGTAACTAAGAATAGATAATAATACCCTCTTCAGCATCGTCTTATCCAATAGTTATGAGGAATTTGCTTAAACGAAAAAAAACTCATACTTACCTATCTACAGGCTGTTTAAATGTTTAAATTAATTTTATTAATCATTGGCTGCCTTTGAACGGGTTAAACGTACTTGATACCAATTTTGATTGACCAATTTTAACAAAAAAATGCATTAGTTTCACATATTTTATGTTTTTTTAAAAATGTAATTTAACATTTATCTATTATTAAAACTTTCTCATCGCCGTTCTCCTGCCTAAGGGCAGAAGAACGGCGATGAGAAAGTAGACATGCTGCGCTGATCCCAAATAAATTGGGATAAGTCCCAATTTATTTGGGATCAGCGCAGCATGTCTTCTTCTTTCATACTTCTCTATTACTCATCATCTCATCAGACAACTCCTTTCTTGCCATATCATCCTTCACACAGTCCATCCATCGTTTCATCATCATCATCATTTCAGCCGAAAGACACCACTGCTGGACATAGGCCTCCCCCAAGTGTCGCCACATTGACCGGTTCTGTGCGAATCGCATCCAGCGGATTTCCGCAACCTTCACCAGGTCATCGGTCCACCTAGTGGGAGGCCTTCCAACGTAACGGTTCTTCCGGTTCGCGGCCGCCACTCCAGAACTTTTCGGCCCCATCGGCCATCCGTTCTGCGAGCAATGTGCCCTGCCCACTGCCACTTAAGTTTGGCAATTCTTCGGGCTACGTCGGTAATCTTGGTTCTCTTGCGAAACTCCGAGCATAGCCCTCTCCATTGCCCTTTGGGTGACTTTAAGCCTTCTGATGAGGCCCATTGTGAGCGACCACGTTTCGGTCCCGTATGTAATCACTGGCAACACACACTGGTCATAGACTTTCGTCTTGAGACACTGCGGTAAGTTGGACGAGAGGATACCGCGCAACTTCCCGAACGCTGCCCAGCCGAGTCGGATTCGACGATTGACCTCTTTCTCGAAGTTAACCCTACCTAACTGGACTGTTTGTCCCAGGTACACATAATCGTCTACAACTTCGAGTGTAGAGTCTCCGATCTTGATACTACTGGGTGTGACATGGGCGTTCAACATGACCTTGGTTTTGTCCATGTTCATTTTAAGACCCACTCTTCCGGAAGCTCTACTGAGGTCATCGAGCATCGTACTGAGGTCCTCCATGGTCTTATCCATCGTTTGGTCTTCCTCTATTCTTAGATCCCTTTATATATGTTTGCTTACGACATTTTCCTTATATTCATATTAAATACTGCCTGTGAATGATGGCCACACCGTGATCCGTGGCTAACGTGATCTGATACTGTGATCGGTGGAGACAAACCCACAAAAAGTCATATTGTTGAAGTGTCAAGAGGAATTTTGGCTTTTATACAAGATAAAAGCTAACATTCCTCTCCACACTTCAACATTGTGATTTCATTGTGAATCATTGTGATTAGCAATCACAACAAATCTTTACAATATCCAATCTATTTCGTTTTACGTAAAACTGCTATTTAAAAGTCACTTACAATGTAACGTTTTCAATCAAGCCAAAGGAATAATATCAAACAGTTACGGCTGGTCGGGTGTTGAAATAAAAGTGTAAAAATAAACACAATTCATTCATGTAGGTGTGTATTGTTGTAGATAGATTTTTGACTTGTGTGTGTTTTACTAATTGAATGTAGGGTGTGTGTAGAGTGCAGAATCGGGTTTGTATTGATCGTAAAATGTTGTAAAACGAAAATTTATGAATGCATTAGGTGCAATAGGCCGCACGTCAGTGTCAACGAAACCAATATAAGCACTTGCTGAGACAGTTAAGAAATGTTTATAAGATGTGTTTTTCGAGTATTGATTAACTTCACAAGGTTGGTGGTATGGAGGTATTCACTCATTAAGAAATTACCTCTAAGTTTTAAAATATTGTTTCGCTTTCTACTATTTATTATATTACACAGAATTTCAATAGCATTGTAATCTACCTAATTGCACAAACTTATAAAACAATTCATTCAAAGCGGTGATAATATCCATTTACTGCACCATTTCATGTTTCAGTAACCAGAGAATATCATTTAAATTGTAGCACAATTTAATAAATTAACCCTCTCATACGGCAAACAAAATTAATCAGAAATTCTGTATTTTCAATTAAAAATCTTAACATTGAAATTAATACGATTCCATTTTGTTCTCTTTACGAATACAAATTAAATGTGTATCTCCACAATTTATCTTAAGTATAATAAATTAATTGGATACTGGGTATAAATCTGGATAAACTGTTGTTTCTGATACAAAACAAAACATTACGCGGTTTTAAATTAGTTTCCAATACGAAATTGTTCAGTTGAGGTTTGTGTTCACTGACAGAGGTCCGTTTAATTCATTTTAAGTATCTGGAGCCAAATGGCAAAACAGAACCCTCATAATTCCTTAATGTGATTCTATCCGGATATTATACAGCCATTTTACTCGAAAACTAGTTACACTGGGGTACAGTTAAATCAGTAAATAATGTTGTAGATAGTAAATTAATAAACCTAATATCATCTGTGGTATTCATAGTCGATTGTAATGTAAACGTTGTACATGATTTGACAGTGACAGATAAAATAAATGACAACGTCAAAAATTGAAATTGTCTGTCTTTTTCCCCAACTGCTAAGGAAGGGTTATGTTTTCATATAGTCTCTCTCCGATTGGTCACCATCGCTGTAAGACCCACTCAATTGTTTCTGTTTTCTATTATAAATAAATCTCTATTTAGCTGCGAAAATCTTGTTCGTTTTATGCTCATAACCATTCAAACAGAATACATTATGTTTACCGCTCTACAATAGTAGAAATTACGTTAATTTACATTCTTTAAAAAAAAACGTGAGATACGTCAAGCTCAGACCAAATAAAAAACCAAGACAGCACTGCGAACAATAAAGTGAGGCCGGCGCAAAACTACGTCTCGCTCTGTGCATACACGCTCACACGCACACATTTACATCAGACTACAGTGAAGCTACGTCTCAATAAATGCACACATGTTTACGAAACCGGCCTCACTTCTCTATTTGCAGAGTTCCGTCTAACTTTTTCATTTGGTCTGAGACGTCAAGTGATGACTTAGACTGTCCGTTTTACACCACAGTTTGTCAGTTTGCAAGATTGGTTTCGGTTGATTTCATTCTAATTTCAACCAATGCTTTTCACGTTGCACGGCATAGAAAATCTATCTTGAAATGAAAATTCTTATTCCCAATACATTTCTAGCTAGAATTTGAAATTGGATTTCAAAACGTATGATAATTGATAAAACCCGCTCCGCTCCGGAGTTCAAAATTATTGTTAATCACAGAATATATCTCGTAAGTGATCGTATTTAAGTTTAAACCTGTAAAACTCTCCAATGCAGGAATATTCCCTCTCTATTTCTACACCACAATATTGTACTGTTTGTCCGCTCAATATACCCGCACCCTAACACACAACACAAATAAAGAATGTTCGCGGTCGGAGCAGTCGGCCACACTCGGCCACACTCGGCTAACCGATCTACGTTTGTTGAGGGAAACTCGTTCAGTGCTAGTTTTCCTCGGCTCGAACTGTTGCAAAGAAAATTACTGTTGTAAAATATTATTGTAGGATGTTTTCTGTACTTATGTAATGTCCCCTGATTAAGAAAGTACCTATGAAGACTGCCTCGTTGGTCTAGTGGAGGCAAGTGCTACTGCTGAGCATGAGGTCTTGGGTTTGATTCCCGGGTCGGGCCCGACCATCATCCAATTGGGTTTTTCCATCAAGAATTTCTCAGTAGCAGCCACGGAATCTGGATTTGCGCACTGTTGATGGCAACAGGCTCGCCTTCTATAACAAGGGACTTAAACATAACTGGTGAAATGTGGGTGTACTATTAGGTACACCGCTGCCTAACTCTTCGGGAATTACAGGCCTGAAGATGATGGAACTACACGAACTATTGTCTATTTGAATAGTTCACCCCCCTTAAATCACACCACTGCAGCGTCTGGAGGTGAAAGATGTAGGACCGCATGTTGTGGCTTTTCAAATTTCCTAAATAATTATTAAGTGGCGAGATCTACTATACCTTCAAATACCATCTAAGGGTAGTTCTTCAGAGATATCTGATTCATCTGTGCTTGGTTCAGGTGGCATTCTGAGTACACTGCCTACTTTATATTATTGTAACAAATTCTGATTCATCTGGGCACAAAATATTTAAACGTCTAAAATATTTAAAATCTTGGAAACTTTATAAAACGAGTCCCTCATTCAATTATATATTATTTGTAATACCTATTTTCATATGAGCATGTGTTACAAAGCTGAAAGTGAAATAAAATTTTGGCAATATGAATCAGTTGAAGAATCAAACTTCGAAGAATAACTATCACAAGAACACTTCGAAGAACTACCTCTAAACGGCTGATACTCCTCTTACAACGCGATTGTATACATAAACTCGAAAACAACGGCAGTAGACCACCAGTCCAAACATCCGACTGGTCGGAGAATCTCTATTTTCTACAGAGAATGAGGATCTCCACACCCTGTTTCTCACATCCCTAAGAGTATCTATCACAATATCATAGCTGTTCTATCCTAAAACCTAACCAAAGACCTTGAATGCAAGCCGGAACTAGACGAAAGCCAGTTCAGCTCCGAACAGGAGTGTCCGGTTTTAAAATAATCGGTTTTGATTCCGGAGTTGGAATTCCAGCTCCAAAATGTCTGTGAACCGAGTCGGAACCAAGCCGACTTACTTACTAGCTTGTAATTTCTCCATTGCAGTGGCGAAATCCTCTTCTAATATATAGTCACCTGGGTATTGAGTTACCACAAACTGTCAAATTTTCTCATTCGATTTTGTACTTACCTACCTATCAACATTTTATGGTTTAAAATCATTTGGAGAAAGATAGTCTGTGGTAACTTTATGTGCTTTATAGAATGAACGAGCATTAACCAGCATGCTTGTATTGGCTGGTGATTTCTGACCAAAATAAATGCAGGATTTCCAACTTAGTTTCACCTCACCGCTAGTCAGTGATGTCAAAAGATTGGTTCCTACTTTCACATATTCAGTGTTTAAAATTCTCACAACTAGGATACAGGCCTCATCTCAGTCATAATCATCTTTATGCCATTCTACTCGGGGTCGGCGCAACACGTTTTCTTCTTCCATTCTCCCCTGTCAGACATCACGGCATCATTTACTCCTATCACTTTTCTATCATTCCTCACAAAATCCATCAATCTTTTATTTGGCTTTCCCCTCCCTATACGTCCATCAAGATTAATATCCATCACTTTTTTAGTAACATGCGTTTCATTACATATAGGAGGGAAGAAACGCATGTTACTAGGCCTCTTCTAAGTGAGAGGGCCATAATCTATGGATATTTTTTTCTCACGGAGGCCCAGTGCAGGTTGGTGGATGTAGTTTACTTCGTACTTACTTTAGTAAGCGCTTATAGACTTGAAAATACCAATATTCCCAAAGTACTTATATCCCTATTAAATCTAACAAACCCAATTACTATTAAATAAAGCTACGAGTATACTAACAACACTTGTTGCAAATGAAGTATTAAAATATTCCGCGCCTAGTCTCGCAAATGGGTTACCTGCCGATAAGTGGTTGAGCGGTAATGGCCGCCCGAAGTACAAGTAGTGATGCGATACTTCGATATTTTGGATCGATACAAATGAATACGATACAATGCTTGGATCGATTTTTAAGATACCGGTACTCTTGCATCGATTCACGTATTGCTTGTTGTCAATATCAAAATGAATGGGTCGTATCGTCAAAATTGTCATAAATTGCATGATACATAATTAGGACAAGTTTAAAGAATACAAAAAGACGACACAAAAGGAGTAGCTACACAAAAATTCTTCGAATGTTTCCTGGAATGTAAGAATTACCTATTAATAAGTACGATGCAATACGATTCAAGATTTCGAGAATCGAATCGAAGCGATTCAAAACGATCTTAGAATCGCATCAAATAATAGTTGCGATCCGGATCGATCCAAAAGCAAATATCGCGCATCCCTAATCCCCAAGCATGGCGGGAACATGAATAAACTGGAGTATAAAAGGGTACGAGATTTACGCCAGGGTTTCATTATTGAGCGGGAAATCTTGGAGCTGTTTATTATTATTTTATGTTGGTACTAATTTATGGATAATGGTGGGCTCAGATTTTGGGTTAGAGGTAGGTAATGGATTTAGCTTGGGTAAGTAGTTATTGAATTAGACGTAATAAGTAGATAGGTACGGAGGGATAGATTAGTAATAAGATTATATTACTAATCTATCCCTTAATTATTATATTACTAATCTATCTATCTTTTTGATTATAATATTTTGTTTACTTTAGAACACGTATTCTTAAGGTCTAAAGTGTTTTAACACGTGAATTCGTCACTACTTTCACATAGTTTTTGAGTAGCCAGATTGGAGCCCAGATTTGTCGGATTTTATCTTTTGTTACGAAAATCCGGGTTGGCTTAGTAGGTACCATCGTGCGCGTTGAAAAGATTTCCAAGAGTAAAGAACTATCTTGTAGTACGATAAAAGATGATTTATCTTTGAACAATCCCAAAAAAACTAGTCTATCAATAAATTAGGCAAATGCTACTCAATTTATTTATTTAAGTCAAAAGCTCTTAGCCAGAAAAATATAACAAAAGCAAATGAACTAAAAAAACTATTATCTTACCCCATTAGTTAATTTACCCAATAATTCTGCTCTCATTCAAAAAATCTGAATGAAAACAAATCGTTATTAATAATATCAGCCGTCTAAACAATATGTGCTAATAGAAACAAACATTTTGGTTTGTATAGACAGTCTAACAGACAATTTGAAAATTTACTCGAACCGCCGCTAACAACACGGGACTAGGTATCCAACAGAGACCAAGCTTCATTCGTTCGGGCTGTGATAGGTACTATCGAGGACACTCCCACCTGATCACCACTAAGCCAATTTTTGCTTGCACTTACAACATAGAAACACTCCCTAACCCCGCCCCGTTGACTTTGTATAGAAATAATGAATGAAAAGATACCGATCGGCCGAGCGCACTGACGACGGACGCCAAACGAGAGTTATTGTTATTCGCGCCAAAGTTGACACTTTCATAATAGGCCTAAACTTTAAGGTGGATACAACCCTCCAAGCGCATAAAAGTGCAGGAATGAATTTAACCTTAAAAAGGCAATCCTGCACCTTTATCCACTCAACCGCCCCTGGCTGCTTTAGCAGCCAGTTGCCGATTTGCCAAATGTCCCTGGCTGCTAAAGCAGCCAGTAGCGCCTTCGTCCAACAAATGCAATAAAAATTTATTAAACTGCTATTTCTAGAGCTTATTCCTCTTGTAGCATTCTCTATACTATATTCCTCAACGTTCGGACCAACAATAGCAACACTATTCCATCGACAAATCTCAAAATAAAAGTAAAAACTGTAGTGTAAACAAACTCCGCCATTTCTGACGTGTGGCGTCGTATTTCAATTGTTCTGTTATGTATATTGTTGTTTTCGGATAGTGTTATATATCAAATTAATCGTGAAAATCTGTGCTACTATATTATCATAAAGGAAATCTAGTTTTCGAATCTCAAAGTTGAGTATTTCGCCTCCGAAAGGTGGTAGGTTTAAATACCTATAGTGATTGTGTTTATACAAGAAATAAGTGTTTTTGTGATTAAAACGTGTGTGTTAACGGAAAAACAGTGCATAATTAGTATTGTGAACATATTATTAAATTGTATATACAAAAACAAGTGGCTTCGTAAAGTTATAGGTACGTAAATAACCGTGTTCAAAAACAGTCGTTGGCGCAGGCCGCGTCAAAATAAACAGTGAGTATTCAAATTCTAATTTAATTCTAACTAGACTGTCGTAAATAAACTAATAAGATTATGGTCTTATTGGAAAGGAAATATAATCTAGTTTATTTTAAAATTATTTTAATTGAAATTTAATATTTAGAAAAATTCAAATTAATATTTTAATAGCGAAATATCCGTTTTCATCAATGTTTTCAAGTTCTACATTTTTTTTGAGTTTCAAATTAATATCAGTTTTTTTTTTTTTTTAATCTTCTATTCACTGTAAATTTTATTTAGCTATAACTCTTGTAGTTTGCGATTGTTTATCTAAAGTGTCAAATTACATGAGAATATTTCGCAATTTTTTGCACCCTGGACGGTTTGGTGCAAAAAGGTCGCGCGCGGGGCGGGTGAGTGGTTATGCGCTTGGAGGGTTGTATTGATGATTTCGATGATTATAATTCTGTAACTACATACGTCTTACAGCCGCGAATCATTTTATAATCAACATACAACCTGACGAAATTGCAAAAAACGTAAGAAAATTTGAATTTCGCGGCTACCCTGGAGCATCCATCTTAAGGGGGCGTGGCTTTGTGCCTCCGCATGAGTTATGCAATTTTTTTTTTAACTGATCAAGCGGAAAAGACCACGACTGTACTTACACTAGAATGCAGCGGAATTTCAGTGTAAATTCGAGTACATTTTAAGACTGTCTGCCTGTGATGTGGGGTACAAAATGGGGTACTGTAGTACTCCACGTCATACAGTCGTGGTAAATATATGTTTTTCCCAGGCGTATATTCTAGTCGTTCATGGTGATTAGGTAATTAATTAGGCATGTACTTATAAAACATCAAAAGACAATCGTTCGACTCTGTAGTAGTGTTCCTCTTTCTTTATCGTGTGGTTAGTGCGACGACGCCCGTGAACTTTATAATACGGAAAATATATGACTATCGTATTACGATTGTGTATAACTCTGTTAGCAACACATCAGTTTCTCATGTGCCCGCGACGTGCACAAACCACTAGTGAATGTTCAATTTGCAGTCTCTGATCTTTTTTCGATTCGATTTTTCACTGTTTTACTCTCAGAATTTCATATTAAAAAATACAGTGAGTTGTAAGAAACAATTAGCAACACCTCTGTAGGTACAATGTACCATGACTAAGCAAGCTGTCATCACAGAAAAAGCTTCTAATTTTGAAATTGTGACGTGTGTTGTCATGTCGTGAAATGTGTAGGTAGGTATGTGTCAAGATCATAATGGCGCGTTGGTTCTGACATGAAGTTTCTCAAAGAAAGAAACTACTGTCAATTGGTGTTATGATTGGTTGACATAGGATGTAATATCAACAGCCACTCAAATGATGAAGTGATTCAAACGTGATCATCATTTATGTATTTCGTCAAACATTTTTGTACGCCATCCCTAAGTGGAAAAACATGTAGCTACTGTTACTGTCGCATTTATTTTTAACCTGTATGAATGTTCATACACGATTTACCGATTTACAAAATTTTATTTTTAAGCGACGAAATAATATCCAATACCTAATTTAAATAATTAGGTATTAGATATTATTTAGTCTAATACCCGTTGTAACCATTGAGCTATTACTACTACGTATAGACAAGACAGCGTGAACCAAATCTGTGCGCAGTGCGGGGCGCGCGAGGGCGGCTAATCCCGTACATATAATGCTGTGGCGAGCAAGCGACTGAGTGAACTGCAGCCGGCCGACAGCAGTTGAACGGGGCACAGATTTTGTTCGCGCTGTCTTCTCTATACGTAGTAGTAATAGCTCAATGGTTGTAACGTTAAGTTGTTGTTTCTTTTAACCAAGTATACCTACTTAAGTGGATCTAATTCTAAATTATGTAGTCGATGTTTTTGGTGCACGGTAAAACTCTAATGAGTATAAGTTGACACCAACTTAAATTACCAACTTATACTACTGAATAAATAAATTAAAAAATAAAAAGTTTTTGCAGATTTTAGGATATTGAGATTTTAAACTTGCATTACAAAAGATACCGTTCTACATATTTACTTGCTAAAAGAGGAGCCATTTCAGTTCAGTCTTCCAGACTTTTCTTTGCACAAAAACAACATTAAAATGAAAGATTTTTGCTTATTTGACAGAGCTAAACATTTTAAAGCTACTATAGAAGAATAATCACGTAAATATGGAGCAGACGTTTGTTATCTTCACAGTGGTCAATATGGCGTCTGCCCCTGATAGTGACTTTCAAAGTGTCTGTAGTGGGTAACGTATTTTTATTTTTTGTTATGGACTGTTTCGTGTCAATGAGATTTTAATACCTGTAGAAACTTCATTATTACGTTATATTCGATAAAATAAACGCTTCTTGATGACAAGGGGTAAGGGTTCTTACAGACGAGCGGCACGTTGCCAACGGCAGATAAACTGCAGCCGTTGCCACCTGTCGACTGCTGCCGTCGACGCTTGCAGTTGTGGCGTCGGCGGCTGCTGACGGCGCGTCGACGGCAGGCGCTTCGACAGCTGCCGCCCGGCGCGTCAACAGGTGGCGATGGCTGCAGTTTACCTGCTTTGGCAACGTGCCTCTCGTCTGTAAGAACGCTAAGAACGGGTACTCGTCAGTGGTCCGAAGTCCGAAGGGTAAGACAGAGGTGTACCTAATAGTACACACATATTTCGCCACATTTAAACTGCCTTTATATCTCATTCACTTGTCACTCCCGTCTCAACATTCTCTTGTCCGAATCTATGAAACAAAAACCGGCCAAGTGCGAGTTCACCTCGCACTTGGCCGTTGGAGAGGGTTCCGTACAATGACAAAGTCTTATACTGAGTTTACCACTTTATTTTCAATTGATAGAATTCTTATAGGTTTTCCTGTAATCTACAAGCATTGAACTATATTTTGTAATTTTTTTTTCAAAATTTTAGGCTCAGTAGTTTCGGAGATCAGGGGGCCAGTAAATTTTCGTCTTCTTTCATAAATAAAATCATTTTATTTTATTTTACAATGATAACAAAAATATATATTTACTTTGCACATCTGTGTTTGGGTCATAGGATTACACCATTCTACCAAATTTCACCCGATTTGGTGAACCAAATCAGGAGAAATTTAGTCTACTGGATAGATTTGACAGACAGACGGACGGACAGACAGACAGACGCACGAGTGATCCTATAAGTGTTTCGTTTTTTTTCATTTTTTTTGTACGGAACCCTAAAAATTAAATATGCATTCCTCTCTCTGCATAAGTACAACAACAGGCTTAGATATTTGCTTAAAAGGAGGCTCTAAACCCTATTTGTTAAGGTTTACTTCTGAAAATATTAAACCGATTTGTTCATTTTTCTTTGCTCCACCTACACACTACCTTCTAGTGAAGTATATGTGTGTGTGTGAGAGAAAAAGTGACGAGAGGGTCAATTAGTCCCAGTCAGCTCGCACGGCTAACTTATAAGCAGGCTTGGGTTGAAAATTTTCATGTAAAGACCTTTAGCGCTAATTGTCACCCTCCTTTACGAATGAAACTTTTAATCCCCGCCGAGAAATTCATGAATTGCGAGCTGCTAATGTTGGAGCTCGATAGGCTTTTGTTTTTATGAGAACCACTGGAAGACCTAAAATAAGGGATAGAGTGCTGCGGCTGATGATTAATTAATGACGATCACGGATACATATTTAAAAATCAATTATTTCATAATAATAGGCATACAGGGTGTAAATCACCTCATCACGAAGCCGTCAACCAAGCATTCTGTGCATCAAACTAAAGTTAAAGTTACTCTTTACGCAAAAAATATTGCTGGGAAACGCCTTTTTATTTTTGGGGTGAAAAATCATGTTTTGTGGTAGAACTCAATGTAACGCACTCAAAACATTGTGCTGATGGATGAATTGAATAGTACGGGGGTCGTGGAAGTGTTTAAAAGAAAAATCTTACATTAAAAACTTATATTTAAAAAAAAAGTTGTCAAAAAGTTGAAACTTTGACCCCCAATATCTTCGTAACTAGAAGGTTCCCAGGTATGGTGTAGAACAAAAAAATTATCACAATGACGGGGAGGACAAATGCGTTTCGGTTTCGTTAAGAGGTGTTTTACACCCTTTATGTAACAAGAAGCCTATCCTACTAATATTATAAATGCGCAATTTGTCAAGATGGATAGATGTATGTTACTCTTTCACGCAAAAACTACTGAACGGACTTGGAAAAAAATTTAGCACACAGATAGTTTACTACTTGAATTAACACATGGGACAACTATCGAACAGCACACGGGCGTAGCCACAGGCATACGCTAGTCTGTTAAAAATTAAATTAATTAATAAGTTTAGTAACTTCAATCTTAAAAAGAAAATTAGACTAACCTATTTTAAACATCTTTGATAACAAAACAGGCAAAATAGAAATAGAAACGGTCCATCAATCCACTTCACTATCTGTTAGTAACTTAAAGAAACACCGTCTACCTAAAAATACGTGGTGCTAAAAATACACCCGAAGTTTACGATCTTATAGTTTCCAATATCCTACCTATTTTCGTTCCACGTCGTATACCAAATACCCTGAAAGCCAGACCAAGAGCCGGTTTCGTGTAGTGTCAAGTTGCCGATACCAAGAGATTTACGAGCTTCGAATAGCACAACGTAGAACATTACCAGTAAAGTCACATTTGTTTTACCTCTGACTGAGTCCGATAGCAACCTTATAGATACAAATACAAGGTTGCAAGTGCAACTGCATAGCATGAGGTCATTCTTTTTTTTTTGTTTTTTTTTTTTGGGATGGGAAATCATCAAATGACTCCTCCCGCTCTGGGCGGAGCAGGAGGGAGTGTCAGACTTTTACTGACTAAAACCCATACATGTTCCTTCATCGCCCTTTGTGTTCCGGGGCCACGGTATCTCTTTCGAATAGTCCCGCAGCCCCGGCAGGCTCCGGCCCTTGCGGACCCCTTCCTTATTGCTGACTCTCTTTGAGGTGCCAAGGCCTGTCGTCATGAGATGGACGGACGGCGAGCTAGCCCATAGCTCACCGTCCACAGGCCCGCGAGCATGAGGTCCTTTTTTTTTTTTTTTTTTTTTCGGATGGGAAATCATCAAATGACTTCTCCCGCTCTGGGCGGAGCAGGAGGGAGTGTCAGACTTTTACTGACTAAAACCCATCCATGTTCCTTCATCGCCCTTTATGTTCCGGGGCCACGGTATCTCTTTCGAATAGTCCCGCAGCCCCGGGTGCATGAGGTCCTGGATTTGAATCCTTGGTAGGGCAAAGTTTTATTGGGTTTTTCTATAAGGTATTTCTCAGTAGCTTCCACGGAGTCTTGTTTTGTGCCCAGTTAATGGCAATAGGCGAGCCCCCTATTACAAGGGACTTAAACATAAATGTGGGTGTACTATTAGGTACAACTCGGCCTAACCCTACAAGGACTACAGGCGTGAAGTTATAAGGATCACCATAATTTTGACAGACTTGTCAGTGATACCAACCTAATAACGACCTTATTACTACGAGCATAACGTAACATACGAGTTCACGGCAATGCAAAAGCAAAGGTAGAGCGAAATACTTTTGAAATGACTGTAGCTTGCGTTCGGTTCCCCCTCGATAGATTTTATACGTGACAGAATGCTGAAGCGAATAACGTATGGTGTTAATTAAATTTTCTTTATCACCAATATTGGAAGGAGTAAATCAATTAAGTGGGAGCTTAGCAGAGCTTGTTCTATTATAATGTGTTGGGAAACTTCATTATCCTAGCAGCGTGTTAGATAAACTTTAATTGTTCACTTAATAAAGAAGAAATTGGTAAAAAAAAACCTGCCATGTCATGGGACATTACAAGATGTCAAAAAAAAAACCCACTAATTTAATATACAGGGTGTAAACAACCTCATCACGAAGCCGTCAACCAAGCATTCTGTACATCAAACTTTACGCAAAAATTATTGCTGGGAAACGACTTTTTTTTGGGGTGAAAAAACATGTTTTGTGGTAGAACTTAATGTAAGGCACTCAAAACATTGTGCTGATGGATGGATGAAATAGTACGGGGGTCGTGGAGGTGTTTAAAGTAAAAATCTTACATTAAAAACTTGTATTTAAAAAAAAAACTTGTCAAATAGTTGGGACATAGACCCCCAATATCTCCGTAATTAGAAGGTATGGTATGGTGTAGAGCAAAAATAATATCGCAATGACGGGGACAACAAGTGCCTTTCGACTTCGTTAAAAGGTATTTCACACCCTTCATAAACAATATCGACGAAGTTAGACAGATGCTTAATTAAGGCATGCAGTTTATCAATCATGACAAATCAGAACTATTGTTCTGTAAGTTAAACAAAATAGAAAAAAAACTCAATGCAATGTATTGTGTAAATCTGTTTCTATTTATAAACCTTCCGGAACGTAGATAGGCAAGGCATACCGGAAACGTCATTGTAACTACGATAAGTATGATTGCAGAATAAAAGGGGTTACACCTTAAATAATTGTATTTTTAGGGCCATTTATTTATGTATGTACAGTCGCCAGTGCATCAAGGTACCAAAAACTGTCAATTTTCTCCAAATTATTATAAACCATTAAATTTAATGTAATACGAATGAGAAAACTTACACGGCTGTACACATGAAACACATAGACAGGAAAAAACAAACAAATAAAAATCACAAAGGTACCACTAACTTCATTAACAAATCTCTTCTAGCGGACCAGAGCGATCAGAGATATAGATAAAAAACGTAGACACAGTGTGTAAAAATAATAAATTGAACCTTAACAAACGTACATAAATATATCAGTATGGACCAAACGTACATTGTTGAGATGTGAATAAAAGATTGGTTTTAGTATAACACGTAAAATATAATCGGCCACTTTCTAGCCCTAGTTACCACAGTTGTTTATAAAAGGTGACATGACCGTCTTTACTTATAAAGCGTACATAGACTATCAAAAGAGTTTAAGACTTCGGATTAAATTCTCATCCAACATACATACTAATTTTCTTCTTCAAAGAAAAAACAAACAATTTATCCTGAAATGATAGCCTTCTTGGCTTTGACAAACCATTAGGCCTATTTGAAAAGTTTCATCAAAAGAAATGAAACCATTTTTTGCTTTGCATTTTTAATGCGATAATTTTGTGTAAACGTCACTCTGCCTTGTCTGAGTCAGGATGGAGTATCAGACTTTTACTGACTAAAACCCATCTATGTTCCTTCATCGCCCTTTGTGTTCCGGGGCCACGGTATCTCTTTCGAATAGTCCCGCAGCCCCGGCAGGCTTCGGCCCTTGAGGCGCGCGTGGAACACGAACGTGCAATCTAAAATTTAGTTCCTAAAGTCTTAATAATTACATATCTACCTCTTTCAGACTATACATTGAATATAGACGGAAGAAATTAACAAGAAAGATGACTCAATAACTATGCCAAGTCTATAGAAAGAAAGAAATAAAAATGTTTATTTGACGTCAGTACATTAAGCACACACACAATAATATTAAAAAAATACAAAAAAAGAGAAAATATATAGTATGACTGGACTGTGTGATGTGTAGATTCAAGCCAATTTACTAAGACCACTAATCACCGTATAAGATTCTGTTTTATAAGAATAAGCTCACGTCTGATAAAATAAACGACCACCTAGAAGCTTACTCATTCGAACTTGTTATGAAAAACTTACTTTTTTAAAGCAGCAGATACTTAAACAGTTGCCGCACCAAAAATACTTCGACATTTTGAACATGACTGTATACAATTTTCAGTACCAACGTCTTATTCAAGTATTCATCTGAACCCATACTTGAAAATGAGAATGGAGAAAATGTTATAAATTCAAAAACCTAAACCTTTTCTTACTACCTTTACGGCAGAACAAGGTCATGCTAAATGTAACTTTGTATGTAACTACATATTGTGTACCTTCTTTAGGGAAATGGAGCCTAGAAAAACCACAACAGGTAATTCAGTCGAAATTGCTGGCCTTGTTGGTGACCAATGTTGGGTGCAATATTTTAGGGCATGTTGGCCAAAACTGTTGATGTTATACACGGGGAAATGGACATCGACTCTCAAACTGTTACCATAAAGTTAGCACATGATTACAGCCCCATCAATGAAGAAATTTTTCGTCTGAATTTGAAAAAAATACAGCTGTTTCAAGAAACTATAGGTACTTTTACGGTCAAATAACCATTTATTTGACCGTAAAAGTATAGTTTCTTTAAAATCAGTTTTTAGGGTTCCGTACCTCGGTCGGTAAAAATGGAACCTTTATGTTGTCCGTCTGTCTGTCTGTTCGTCTGTCAAGACCCTTTTTCTCAGTAACGCGTAGATGTATCAAGCTAAAATTAATATCAAATACTCAGTCTGCTTGGAGCAGTGAAAAAAATCAAACCAGGGCCGGGAGCGAGAGGTCGCCGCCGCCGATCGCCACCTCGAGGACACGGCGTTGCTCCACCCAAGCGGGGCACACCTCCACAGTGTGCTCCACCGTGTCCTCCGGCCTATCCTCACAGTGATAGCACCCGGGCGTTTCCTCCCGCCCGATTCGGTGCAGGAACTTACCGAAACATCCGTGTCCGGTAAGAACCTGCGTCAGGCGGAAGGTGAGGACGCCCTGGCGTCTCTCCAGCCACTTCTCAAAGAGGGGACTTATCGCCACTATTGTGGCGTGCCCTGCACGGGGTTGCGATAGTCGCTCTCTCCATGTCGCCATGAGATCCCACCGGAAGTCCGTCCGCTGAGCGACAATTTGCCGCGGCAGCGGAGTTTCCCCCCGGCGTAGCGCCTCCGCGCGCCACTCATGTAGGCGCGCGAGGACTATTGCCTCCAGATCCCATGGTGGCAATCCGGCAAGGAGGTTCGCCGCCTCGCGGGAGATCGTGCGGTACCCCCGGACCAGCATTACGGCTACCACCTTCTGGGGCACGTTCAAGTGGTGGGCGGCACGCCGCCTCAATGAACGTGCCCACACCGGGGCCCCATAAAGGGCCATGGACCGCACGACTCCCGCGAAGAAGCAATGCCTTACAGCACATGTTAAGGAAAATATCTGGAAACATTAAATATGTTTTAGTTAAATAATAAAATTCCTAAAAGTTTATACGGAACCCTTGGTGCTCGGGTCCAACCCGCACTTGGCCTGTTTTTTTTTGTAACTCGCCAGTTATTCAAAAAAAAAAAAATCCTGACCTGTATTATTTAATTTGTAATCAACATTGGGACTATTAACAAAAATTGTACCATATTTCTGCATGAAAAATCCCATGTTTAACTATGTCATCCAAACTTGTACAGATTTAATTACAATCTTAACACCTTAATTTATATTCGAACCCTGGCTTCGGCAAGTCAACTAAGTTTAGATCCAGGGAAGTTTCTAACTAAACCGTTTGTGTATATCCTATAAGGTCGAGATGTCAGGGGTCGTGGGGCTTGATTGAACACGTATACTAAATGACATCTCAATTATATTGGTTGGACGAGGTTTACCTGGACCATATTTAATAAATGGACTTAGATACGAGTGGCGATGTTGTCAGCATTTGAGTGACATATAACAAAATCTCTCTCATAGAGAGGAGGCCTGTGTCCCAGCAGTGGGGACATTAATAGGCTGATGATGATGAACAAAATCAGACTATAATGTCCACGGCTGGTATACAGCACTGAGAGGAGAACACACTCTATGAGAGGGAATGGGCCATAATCCACCTCGCGGGCACAGTGCCGGTTAGTTTGAATGTTACATAAAGGATGATAAAGAAGAAATGCCAGTCACAAATAGGTTAGCCGTTTAGTAGATCGACCATCTTCATAATTAGGTCATAGCTATACCTACACACATATAAATAAAAATCAATTGCCTTATGTATCACAGCATCACTCGATGACGGATCGACAGATGTGGGTGCTTTTTTTGTTGTGCTCGTAATTGTCAGGACAAATTCATCGGATCCAATTAAAAAATTGTTCGATCCATGCGATGTCGGGACGGGTTGGCTATTGCATGTCAATGTATTGAAATTATATTAAGACAGCGTTGTTTTAACATGCCGTTATTATTACGAGTACTAGATCTTAATTTTAAAACAGAGACTCTAGCGCAAACGCTGCCGCGCTGGACGTAACTGTAATGTGCTAATTGCGTTCACATTCGTAAAATTGCCTTAAGTAAACAGTTGTTGAGTGGCATTAAATAATATTTATTTCTTACCTAACTATATTTTGTAATGTAGTGTTGATGTTACCTGTAACAGAATAAAAATGGTCATGTATTAAATTGTCATAAAACATATTATTTTACAAGTCCATCTGGAATATGGATTGGGCTCATAATGGAATATTAAGGAAGAAAAAAAAGTTAAAGAAGCTGTTTGAAAAGCCGATTAACCACATACAATCCACTCTCCAAAACATAGTTGTTTTATTAAATAATATGCATAAAAGAATATTTCACAACAAAAAAATCCGTGAAATCTAATAGCAATCCGTGTAAATGAAAAATAATTTCAGCAGTTCAAGCTGTTTGAAAAGCCGATTAACCACATAGAATCCACTCTCCAAAACATAGTTGTTTTATTAAATAATATGCATAAAAAGAATATTTCACAACAAAAAAATCCGTGAAATCTAAGAGCAATCCGTGTAAATGAAAAATAATTTCAGCAGTTCAAGCTGTTTGAAAAGCCGATTAACCACATAGAATCCACTCTCCAAAACATAGTTGTTGTATTAAATAATATGCATAAAAAGAATATTTCACAAAAAAAAATCCGTGAAATCTAATAGCAATCCGTGTAAATGAAAAATAATTTAAGCAGTTCAAAATAATGGCGGCGTCGAAATATGATAATATTAAATTGGCACTCTGGCCTCGTGACCCATTGATAAAAATCATTGAACTATTAAATGAGGTCTATTGGCAAATAATTCGCGCAGTGGAAGAATAATGACTACACATATTTTCATTTTTCGTGTCTATCTCTGTGTCCCCGTTGATCTTTAAAACGACACGACAAATTTTAATGCAAAATTTGCCATAATTAATAATAGAATTTGTGTTGTAATTGTCGTTGGTAATATTTAACTTAGATAATTATAATTAAGTAAGAAAGCTTCACACTTTAAAAGTGTAACTTAAATTATACAGTTTATATATACACTCGAGAGCAATGAATCCGGGTCACTTAAAGAATGTTAAAAATATCGGAAACTAAAAATGATAGGTTAATGCAATAAATTGTATTTAATAGACAATGTAATACTCCTTAAATGAAAGTAAAAAAAATATGAGTCACCATACATTTTATTAACACAAAATTACATAAAGAAAAAAACTGCTGATCTCTCCTTAAAACAAAAATAGGAAACATGAAATTTTTGAACTTTATTACGATTTTCTTGAATTTTAATACTTCGTATTGCCTCCTCGTGCTTCCATTACTGCGTTTACGCGGTTTGGCATGCTGTACACCAAGTTCCTTATACGATTTTGGGGAATATTCTCCCATTCCTCTGTGAGAGCAATTTTGAGCTCACGAAGCGTGATTGGGGGAGGGTTTCGTTGTTTTACGCATCTGCCTAGCTCGTCCCAAGCATGCTCGATCGGGTTGATATCCGGGCTGCGCGCTGGCCACTCCATACGAGTAATATTCATCTCTTGAAGGTAGTCATTCACAATCCTACCTGTATGAGGTCGGGCATTGTCATGCATAAATATAGCATCCTCACCTAAATTGACCATAAATGGACCAACGTGATCATTGAGGATTTCTTCCACATATCTTACGCTAGTTAAAGAGCCGTTTTCTATGATCACCAGCTCTGTGTGACTTTCAGAAGAAATTCCGGCCCACACAAGTACAGACCCACCACCGTAGACTACTTTTTCTTCGATGCATGCTTGCTTGAATCTTTCCCCTGGTCTTCGATACACTCTGTGTCTTCCATCGTGCTTGTAGAGCATAAATTTTGATTCGTCGGAGAACATAACTTTTGACCAATCTTCAATACTCCAATTTACGTGGTTCTGGGCATATCTTAGTCTTGAAATACGATGCCCACGCTCCAGTTTAGGGCCGTTTGCAGGTCTAAGGGGTTTTAAGTTAGATTCAGCAAGCCGACGTCTTACTGTCCATGCACTTGGGTTACTTCCTCCGAGGCGTCGAAACTGATTTGTGAGTTCAGTTCCTGTGAGAAAGCGATTTCGAAGCATGGTGTTCACCAAGTATCGGTCTTCTCGTGCTGTGGTACACCTGGTTCTGCCCGTTCCTGGTCTGCGTAGGTTAGAACCAGTTTCTTCGTAACGTCGGAGAACTCTTTGTACTGTTGACAGCGACACACCGACAGTCCTGGCTGTATCGCGCTGACTCCGGCCGGTTTCCAGCATTGTAAGTATTCTGGTGCATTCTTCAGGCGTAAGCGACATAATTTCAGCTTGAATAATGAATATAGAGCACTATCAACATGGTTTATGTACCCACATAAATGACAGATTACAAACAAAAGCAAAACCAAATGCTGTAATTTCGTAGTTCCATCTTCGAAAGTGGCCCTTTTTCAAATTTGATTTTTTTATGATATAACTATACAATAACTAAGAAGTTTTAATACCTTCATTTAAGGAATATTACATTGTCTATTAAATATAATTTATTGCATTAACCTAGCATTTTTAGTTTCCGAGATTTTTAGGATTCTTTAAGTGACCCGGATTCATTGCTCTCGAGTGTATATACACAGTGAATTGCTGAATATACATTTCAAATGATAAGCCGTGCTTGCCTAGGTTGATGTCTGGATGGGTGACCACCCTTACATACCAAGTTTCCTCCGTGCCTCGGAAAGCACGTTAAGCTGTTGGTCACGGCTGTCATTTGTAGATCTTTGACAGTCGTTACAGGTAGTCAGTGGCCCAAAAAGTCTTACCAAGTGGTACCGTATTACCCAGTACTAACTGGGTTGTTGAGGTCAGATAGACGTCGATAGAGTCGCTCCATGTATAATACTGGTAATCAGCTGCATCCGGTTAAACTGAAGGCCGACCCCAACATAGTTGGGAAAAGGCTAGGCAAATCTTGAGGATGAATTTATATCAAATCAATAAATCACGAAAAGCATCCCAATCAATATACGCCAAAAAAATACCAACATTTTGAACATGGCTCCCGCTACGGAAATACGGAACTCCAATTTACCAAATGAAATTCTCAAAGAAAAACTTTGAAACTACGCCTAGATACACCTTATTTAAGTTAAAGAAGAAAAACATTACCTACTCACTTTTCAATTTCAATATTACATTTATTTCATTCCAATTGCTATTTTTCTTTCCAGGATTGAGAGAGAAAAGTAGATATTTTATGCTCGGAACAGAAATGAAGTTTTCTATCGACGTGATTCTTGGAAAATATAGAAAAATATGATCCGCTTCTGTTGTCCTATTCTTTCGTTACGCTCGCCTCCCATACAGTTGTGAGTTGTGAAGCTCAGAACATCTGTTGTTCTTTAAAAAACACGTGTTAAAAACATGTTTTAGCCTACGCTAAGTAGAGTTTCAATTGTTTTACGGTGTTTTGTAACAGCTGAATAAAAGGAGCCGTAGATTCTATTAGATAGGGTGTAATTCAGACACCTCCTTTCATGCGATATCATCCTTTATATCTATGGTTTCTTTGGTCTTTTCTACTCTTATATCCAATTAGGCTAAAACCCGACGAGTTAGAAAAGGAACAGGAGGCGTGTCTAGGTGTCAACATTATGGCAAGCTGGAGCAAGCAGACTGTAAAAAAACCTTTAAATTAAGATGGCATAGGGCTTGTTCCGAAGTCCCGCCACTGGAAAAGATAGGAAGATAATGATGATTGGGGATTTCCAAGTTCTGTATTGGACTGTCCTAGACGATGCTGGTGACGAATACTAAATCTAGTTCCAAAACTACGGACCTATATTTCATATTTAATAGGCACTTAAGCATCCCAAAATAGTACTTAAAACGATCTTGAATACCTCGCAACCTTGTAACCGTAATTCCGGGCAGGTGATTAACTCATATATTAGAAAATTAAATTAATCAAGAGAAATATTCTGGCATTATTCATCAAAACACGCTCTTAAAGTAATTAATCATCAGTAATTTATTGACGCCTACCTGGAATCCAAACTAATGTTATTAGTGCGAAAGTAACTGTGTTTGTCTATCTGTCTGTTTGTATGATACCTTTTTAGGCCTTAACTGCTGAACGGATTTGGATATAACTTCGCACAAAGATAGAGCATTTTTTTTTTTTTTTTTTTGATGGAAAATCTTCAAATCACTAGTCCCGCTCTGGGCGGAGCAGGAGGGAGTGTCAGACTTTTACTGACTAAAACCCATCCATGTTCCTTCATCGCCCTTTATGTTCCGAGGGCATGGTATCTCTTGCGAACAGTCCCGCAGCCCCGGGACAGTTCCGCAGCCCCGGATAGAGCATATCCTGAGTTAGGATGTAGGATATTATTTATCCCGGTGAAGCGTTACCCTGGTGTAATTTCTGAGCTAAGATACAGTGTAGAGCATCTTGTTTCGATGTCTCCGCTAAGAATGGCTGCCGTGGCGGCAAATTCGGTCTGAACGACTATTATAATTTCAGAAATTTAAGCAGGCACAGCAGCAGTCAAAACTTAGTTTAATATGTTTTAATAATCTCCACTTAAATCTAAAACTGGTGAGGTGCATTCCTAGAACTATTTTGAATATATTAATAAGCAGATATTAATATTGTTTTTGTTTTTACGATGTATGAATGAAAAACTTAACGATATTGATCGATTATTATAAATAGTGGTGTTTGGTACATGAATTGCATTGTCAGCGTGACAGCAAGTGATTGCGATGGAAACCAGTTGCTATGACGCTTACAAACAACGTTTTTTATTGGTGTTGTCAGTAATCAGTTATATTGAATTTGATAACATTATTTCTTTGCTCCCCACCTTAATGTGTGTTTTAAAACTTCTCACTGTAACTGGTTTTTTTCATCAGGAATTTATCACTAGCAGCCACGGGGACTGGGAGACTGGATCTGTGCCCTGTTGATGGCAATAGGCTCGCCCCCTATTACATGGGACTTAAACGTAACTGGCAAAATGTGGGCGTACTATGAGGCACACCTCTGCCTAACCCTTCAGGAATTACAGGCGTGATGTTATGTTGTTAGCAAAACAGATGACTTGTCTTCAAGGTTTAACCAATACGGATTCCGAACAGCGGTCTCACTAGATACTTCACGGAGAGTTTCAGTATCGGACAGAGTCCGGTGTTCGGAGTCCGGTTCGCAAACCAGCAGGCCTAGCCAAGTTACAAACGATTCGTATCGATTCTCTTTTACAATCGTAAACGTTTAGTCACGTAGTCAAAACAAACGAATATAAACTTTCGTAGACACAAGTTTACATCGATCAAGATGATGGAATGAAATGTATTTGTTTCTACAATCGTGATCGCTACATCCCATATAAATCGTAGCCAACTTACAGTTTTGACTAAACTTTAAAGTTTCCATTCGTTTGTTTTGACCACGTGAGTTAACGTTGAATGATGTCATTCCCATACATTTGGTTAATTTTCTATGCGTTAACGATTGTAGATTGTCAACTTGGCTAAGCCTACAGCCCGGACAGATTGCGAACATGACTTGCAGTTTCATCGAACCTTTATTTATGCGCTTATTATGGTAACGAATAATGGGTGTAAAAGTGCCCTTAACGAAGCCGAAAGGCACTTGTTCTCCCCGTCATGGTCATTGCGATATTTTTTTTGTTCTAGACCATACCTTCCCACCTTCTAGTTACGGAGATCTCTTTCTCTCTCTCTTCTTCAACCCTTGGCCACCCAATGCTGAGTGTAGGTTACGGAGATGATTGGGTCAAAGTTACAACTTTTTCACAAGTTTTTGTCAATATACAAGTTTTTAATATTGTAACTTTACCTTAAATACCTCCACGACCCCTGTACTATTTAATGCATACATCAACACAATGTTTTGAGTGCGTTACATTGAGTCCTAACGTAAAACGTGATTTTTCACTTAAAAAAAAGTTGTTTCCCAGCAATAATTTTTGCGTAAATTAAGTTACTTAGTTTGATGTACAGAATGCTTGGTTGACGGCTTCGTGAAAGGTCCGTTTTCACCTTGTATACAACAAACCGGTGGTGTCGTTTTGTACCTATTTTAAGACACGGCTAAGGCATTGCAAATTCATATTCCAATTATCGTCTTGCTTGCGAAGCCTTGGTGGAGTTGTTTCTGCCACCGCATTACGAGAAGTAGGAATAAATATTCAACTGAAATGGGCATTGACAAACTAAAAAGCTGTGGGAAAAATGGTTTATATGTAACTGTCGTTTCGTTAAATAGCACATCTCCAGACCTGTTGTCGGAGGATAAGGCGTAGATGAATACCTAAAGTACACCCAACTACCCACATTAGTTTAGTTAAATATATTAGAGAATTCCTCATTCCGCTAGGTTAAATTAAATAGTACGACTCCCTAGATGTTAGAAGTTGACATCTAAACACGAAACACCGCGTGTACGTGCGTTCGATTTTTGAATGAAAAATGAGGCTCGCGTGTACGCGCTTAAATTTATACAAGCGGAAAAAACGCTGGTCTGAAACCTCTTTTACACGACGTATTTGTTTAACTTTACCTAGGTTAAGAAAACGAAAGCTATAAAAACGAAAGCATTTTATTTTGTTCTGTACGTTACAACATAAATAATTACCTACACGTGTGTAGGTTACACGTACGAAGATCCAATTCCAAAATAGGATGTTTTTAGGGTTCCGTAGCCAAATGGCAAAAAATGAAACCCTTATGGATTCGTCATGTCTGCCTGTCTGTCCGTCCGTATGTCACAGCAACTTTTTTCCGAAACTATAAGAACTATGCTGTTGAAACTTGGTAAGTAGATGTATTCTGTGAACCGCATTAAGATTTACACACAAAAATAAACAATAAATGTTGGGGATTCCCCTTACTTAGAACTGAATCTCAATATTTTTTTTTCATCAAACCCATACGTGTAGTGTATCTATTGATAGGTCTTAAAAAATGATATTGAGGTTTTTAACATTTTTTTTTTCTAAACTGAATAGTTTTGCGCGAGAGACACTTCCAAAGTGGTGAAATGGGTCTCCCCCTGTAACTTCTAAAATAAGAGAATGATAAAACTAAAAAAAATATGTGATGTACATTACTATGTAAACTTCCACAGAAAATTGGTTTGAACGAGATCTACTTTGTAGTTTTTTTTAATACGTCATAAATCGTAAACCGCAATTTACCTTTCATTTTACTTAAAATAACTTAATTTAAAAAAATACACTTATTAAAACATCGATCAAAGTTACAACGAACTACAAGAACTTTTATATTTTGTTATTTGCTGCTACGGAACCCTTCATGGGCGATTCTGACTCGCACTTGGCCGCTTTTTATTTTAATAAATATTCTTTACAAAAAACTGACCACACAATGGGCTAAAAAACCTCCTGCGAACAAGGGTACCCAGTAAATCAATATTCTTTCTAACGACGGCATTTTCTTCTCAAATTGCTTAGAACCCCTGAATTAACTTACAATAAATCTTTTCCTTCAATTGACTTTATCGAATCGTACGAAAACGAACTCCATATACTCTGTTTTCTTTCCATTTCGAGCCTTAATTGATTCAAACATGTTTCAGTAACATAAAACATTCTACAAAGATTTTCTTCATGTTAATTAAATCTAATTAAGCTCTCGTATTTAATTCATGGGTGCTTGATTAAAATGAGGATCAAAAGAGTCTTCAAAAGTTATTTTATAATGATGTAGAAAATTTTGTAAGTAGGTGGGTGGCGTAGGTGATTACAGTCTAATACGTTGTGATGATTTTATATTTATTAGGGCAATATACAAATTAATTCACATATAAAGGTACTTGCTTATGCTTGCGGCCTATTGCCAGGATAAAAAGTATCCTGTGTAATTATTCAAGTTATAAATTATCTGTGTGCCAAATTTCATCCTAATCCGGTCAGAAGTTTCTGCGTGAAAGAGTAACAAACTTCTATCTATCCATCCATCCATCCTCACAAACTTTCGCATCTATAATATTATTAAGTCTAACCGTTGTTCACGGTTTCATTAGTATCCTTTGAAAACTCATACATATACCCACTACTTGTACAGGTACTAACTTTTGTTGCCCGTGCTTTCACTCGCTTACCAAGGAAAATAGTACACATTTTTTTTTTTTTAGAAATGACCACTCGCAGTTGCAACTCGCTAAGGTTGACAAATAGTACACAATATATATTAAGATATTCATACTGTGCACACACTACTGAACTGACCACATTTCTTTATTCATTTTTCCTCTCGCAGGCCTGCTGACACAAATTTCTATTGAAATAAACTGTGCCTTTGTACTTTAAGTTTTGTTATGATGTTTCCTTATGTTCTCTCTTGTGTGTACACATAAATGATAAAATAAATAAATAAAATAATAGTTCGGATAAAAAAGGTATCCTTTATGTGTTAACTTTCATAGTCTACCCGTGTGCCACATCATATACAAATCAGTTCAGCCGTTTATGCGTAATTGAGTTACCAACATCCAAACTCAAAATCTTTTACGTTCTTATGAGTAGAAAAGTCAGATTTCTATTAATTAAATCTCCTTAGGCACTCAATAAGTTCTCAAAGACAATTCAGAAATCTTAGTAACAGGTACCTATCTATAATAATCGGATGTATAATACAATTCCATTACCTATTTGATATACCGGGGAGGTAGAGGGCAGGATTTGAGCCTCGAGAAACAATTGAATGGAGGAAATTACAAATGACCTACTTATTATAGGGCAAGTCCCAATTCAAAGTTTCGACAGAGATAACGACAAAATCGCTAACTTTCAATAGCTGATTACTAACAAATAAATTCGGTTGCAATAATGATGCTTGCACGAAACGCAAGTCTCTACATCTAAGATGGGGTTCGTCGAGACTGCCAGCCTAGTTTATGTTCTTTAAAAGACTGAGTCTTTATATTCCTGGGAATTTATGTGATGTGAATGAGATATTATTTATTTTTCTTTGTTAGCCTGATCTTCTGGGCAATGGCTTTCTATACACGAATGCATGATATTTGAGGAATGTAATGACTGCCTGTGATAGTTGTTAATCTGAAAAATAAAAAAAAAACAATTTCTATAAAAATAATATTATGTAGGTCGGCATTAAAATTTGAATATCGTTGAATGAAGCTTACCTCCCAATCCTTAGATACTGTTTGTATTTAAATTGATGTGTGCTTGAGTATTAGACCGATAGTCTAACGGTATTATGTATTTTAAGGTAAGAAACATATCAAATCATTAGGTACCTACCTAGTACAAAATATAAAAAATATAAATATAAAATCATATAAAATAATATAAAATCTCAAAAGGTATGCCTTAATTTAGACGTTATTTTTAACAATCATACCCAATTGTTAAAAATAATTAGGCCCACGTGTAACAAAATACTAATTGCCAGTAACATCCGCGTTTGGACTGTTGTCCCATCATTAAATGTATTAACTTCAAAATGAAAAATAAATACTCAAACACAAAATGTCTAATGATCATTAGCTTTGTAGGACTACACAAAAAACCCGTATGTATCTTGAAAAGATCTTTACATTAACAAAAATAAATGTCTACCAAAAACAGACGAATTATGGTTTTCCCAAATATAATAAAAAAAACACAGCCTTTTCAGCTACTTGCCTAAAAGAAACTTAATTGAAACTTGGCCACCGCCTAATCAGACTCGGCCAAGTTTTTGCCAAGCCGGAGCACCAATTTTAGGCTACGCTTGGACAAAAAAGTGACAAAAACGGCGTCGTAATGGCCATGTTTTGACACAAAACCTATTGGCCTGCGGGAAATGAGATACGTTTAGGACAAGAACTTTTCTTTTTTTGTGTTTTGAATGGTGTAAAAGCGACTCTAAAAAATATATGCTTTGAAATTTTTTATTCAATAGAATGTTGTGTATTTTAATCTTATTTATTTAGGAACACATGAACAAACGAAAGGAACATTGATAATTAAAAGGAATACTTCGTGGAATCAAGTTACAGAATACTTGGGATTGACTTGGCTTATTACCCATATCTTTCAGTTAATAAAATATTATATAGTTATTAGGAAATCTAACAAAAGTAGGGCTAAAGATTACAATATATTACAATACGCATCAAAGTTTCTAAAACCAGATAGGCAAACTAATATTAAAAGTACATATTTAAGGTAGAGTAGAAGAGTAAACGAGTGTGTTTTTGTGTGGCAGTGTATGAGCGATGTCTAATGAGCGTGTGTTTATGAATGAGTGTCCAATGAGTGGTGTATGGTAATTGTGTGACTGTGTATGAGTGCTGTAGTATGAGCGTGTATTCATGTATGAGTGTACTGTGTGAGGTGTGTGGTGATTGTGTGTTATGTGTTACAAAATACTACAAAACCTGATATTAAATTTACTTTTTTATTTCCAAGAGTTCCTCAGTCTCCCTATAGTCCAATTCCAACAGCCTTATTAAAGTTACTTTTCCCTTACATTGTTTTGAATTATAATTAAATATATTTTCAATTTTATTAATTTGATTAAATAATCTAGGTGCAATAAAGCTATAAAATTTTTGTGCAAATCTAGTTTTGGTTTTTGAGGTTTTGCAAACGGCATAGTGCTTCTTGTGTTAGCAATATCCTGGTTAAACGCCGACGTATCTCCATGTTGTCGAATGATGCTCAAAAGAATGTATAGTTGTCTAACAGTTAGTACACCAGTTTCCTGATATAAAATCCGTGTCGACAAGAGTCTAGGCTTAAAGAAGGCTACCTTTAAAATCAACCTTTGAGCTCGCTCTAGTTCCAACAGTTTTGTTTTCTCCGTGCCGCCCCATATTGTAATACAGTAGGTCACATTGGATTGAATCAAGGTCTTGTAAACCATGATCAGTGTCTTCCTATCTGCTATGTGTCTGAGTTGTCTAAAAATGTACGTAAGTTTACGCACTTTCTGGGCGACGTTATGGATGTGTTCACCAAACGAAAGCCTATTGTCAATAGTGACGCCTAAGTAACGTATTGATTTAACAGATTTTATTTGCGGACAGTTACTACACTGTAATACGGGAGGAACCGAACATTGGTGAGCAAATATTTGGGATACGCTTTGTGAAGTCACTGCTAGGTTACGAACGGAAAATTGCATGAATTTGGTCTTGTCCGCATTCAATGTCAGTGAATTTGCAGCTAGCCAGTGGCAGATAGTGTTAAACCCAGCCTGTGTTTTAGCATAAACCTCTTCCCAGGTGTAACCTACAAATGTCAAGGTAGTATCATCTGCATATGAGATAATATTACAGTCTTGGATTTGGAGTTGACAGAGCTCATTTATGTAACATAAAAATAAGGTGGGCCCAAGAATACTACCTTGTGGGACTCCAAACGTCATTTCAAGATCATCACTCGTGTAGTCACCGATACTTACACACTGTGATCTTCCCGATAAATAATCAGCGAAAAGATCAAGCTGCTCGTTAACATGATCATTTGCCGTCTATCGTGGTAAGTTAGCTTCCAGTCTAACCTCATGCAGCAAAGCGGCTGCCTAAATGACTTCTAGAACCCAGTTAGTTATGTGTAAGATGATACCCCTTGGTAAGACTGATAAAACAAATTACCACAATCCTTAAATGCACATTTATTTCCATAAAATACCATGTCATTAAATAAAACACATCAGTTTATATTACTTGTACACGATATAATATTAATAAATAACAACGTTGGACGAAACTCGTTACGTCGTTTGGCCAAGTACGATATTTATGGGTCGAAATATAGAGGCTTCCCCTTAATGGATGGACGCGGGGAATAATCGAAATATTTATTATTCATATTCTATTTTTGGGTAAGACACTTGATGTGTTGTTAGGTATTTTTACCTCGCCAAGAAAGACCAAAATAGAAAAACATTTTTAGTATACTACAAAGAAAAGTGATTTTGAATGAAGTGAGCTTATGGCTAAAAAATATCAGCTGCTCGGGGTCGATCTTTAAGTTATGCTGCTCTTACCTAGGTCGTTCCGTGGATGGGTCCCATGACATTCCGAATTTTCTAATTACCTCGACGAGCACATCTAGCCGTTGGCCCCGCTGTCATTTGTAGACCTTTGACAGTCGTTACAGGTAGTCAGTGGTACGAAAGTCTGACAACCAGTCTTACCAAGGAGTATCGTATTACCCAGTATTAACTTGGTTGTGGTGGTCAATAGGCATCCGCTCCATTTAAAATACTGGTGTCCAGCTGCATCCCGTTAGACTGGAAGCCGACCTCAACATAGTTGGGAAAAAGCTAGGCAGATAGATAACGACAGATAATAAAAGAGATTTTTTGGTTAATTAATATCAAGGCAGTCAATAAACAAAAACAAGGCTGATATTTGTCTGCGGGACTGTTCGAAAGAGATACCGTGGCACCGGAACACAAAGGGCGATGAAGGAACATGGATGGGTTTTAGTTTGTAAAAGTCTGACACTCCCTCCTGCTCCGCCCAGAGCGGGAGGAGTCATTTGATGATTTCCCATTTCATCCATTTCTCATTTTACTGATATTGGTCACATGAAATGCGATGCTATTCCCACACCAAATATTTTTAATAAAAACATCGTCTGATTGTGATGGATGACCAATTTTTAGCAATAATGTTAAATTGGCAAGCCGATCGTGATTGAAAAAAATCGTGGTACCCTTTTTGCTATAAATATAACGGTATGTTAGCCACCACAAATTAACAGTTTGTTTATTAAATGAACAATCAAATTAATGACTGTAGAGATTTGAAGTTACTTATTAATTTTTGCAGGTCCTTAAAAAAATGTCTACTCAAAAATTTTCAATTTAATTTTGAAATATTTTAAGAATAAGAATTTATTTGCTTAAATTAGGTGAAACCTAGAGATTCTTTTAATGTTTATGGCGTTTCATGTGCATGAGTATTCAGAAAAGTATATAGTTTAATGTGTGTGAGTATGTAAATTAAGTAATTACGTACTCAGTCAGGTACTTCACCTACCACTTTAAATATCAATACTTTAGCTTTAACTTTTTATAAAAAAGTGTTTAAATAGGAACATCCGTGTTTAATCAGTTGACATCACTGACATCTTGGATTTGAAACTTATATAATAATGATCAGCATCAGTTCAGCCCGGTATCACCCAGTGTTGGGTATTAGGTCTCCCCTTTCTTTTGTGACACTTCCAGATTCTATGCGACCCTAATTCGAAAGTATCCCGCCAGTTCGACAATATCATCAACCCAACCCGGTTTTGGGCAACCCTGGTTAAATCTCTGGCTGCTTGGTCTAACTTATGGTTCTTTGAAATGCTATGAATAGCTTCACCTGTATCTAAATGTAAAAAAACTTAGAAGTTAAACTTAACCTACTTCCCAGTTTCCGATTGAGCTGAAATTTTTCATACATGTTTAGTTTTGATGACAATGCATGGTTAGCTAAGTAGGTATGTGAATATACTCAAGGTTTTTTTTATTTTGTTAGTTATATCATTATCACCCAATTACTCCCGGAAGTTTTTGAGTCTGATACTCTGACGGTAATGCGCACTATTGCCAAAATCAGTAATTACGATACTAGTACAAACAGTTCGCTGTCATTGCTTAAATTAGCTTTATACGTCACGACAACGCAATATTGGCGCTTTGCAAATATAAGCATGAATGAGCATTAGATCACGTAGTAGTAATATGCGAGTAACATCTGTACAGTCACGAACATTAATGTGTATACAGTAACAGGAAAAAAGATTTACCCTCTCGCAACCCGAATGGCGCAGCGGTAGTGAGGCTGCCTTAGGGTCCCGGGTTCGAATCCCGGTAGGAGCAAATGTTTGTGTGACAAGCACGGACATTTGTTTCCTCATGGATATTTATATGTATAATAAGTATGTATTTACAAACAAAAAGTATCTATGTAGTATATCAACTATCTGGTGTCCACGGCACAAGCCTCGTTGCTTAGTGTGGCACTATATGGCGCTGTGCGTAATGTCCAGCGATATTTATTTATTTAAAACCGTTTTAGCTCCAGTCTTGTTGGAATAAGAGTAAGGAAAGAAAGTGTGTGTCTGCGTTTGCCCAATACACTAGTTGTAGTACTAGTGCACTTGCACTCTAATACATTTAGGTAATTCCTCCATAGATAGTTCGTCATGAAATTCATCAGAAAGACTATTTTTCGGTCGTGTAAAAATATACTTTTTCTTTAAAAAAAAAATTTCATATACTAAACTTCCTTGATTTAAACTAAAGTTCCTCGCGATTTTATAAAACCACACCATATTATGACATAAAGTAAGACAGAACACGAAAAAAAACATGCCAAAAAAACCTCAGTCACAACGAGAAGCTTGAAAAATTCCAAATTCAAACATGTTCTTTATTTCAAAATCTTGCTTTGACGTTTGACGAAGAGTTTTGAGCACAGAAATCCTCCTTTTACAGACTACATTCCTAGTACCTCTGCCATCACTTTTGTCACGTACGGTCGTCGTATATTGCAGGTGCGAACGATGCCATCTAAGCTATTGTCTTCTTCGTATATTGCTCCACTGCAGTCTATTGTGCTGAATTCTTTTCTCGGATAAGACCACTCTTTGTCGACGTCATTAAAAAAGTTCTGTAAAGTGGTATTTACAGAGGTCCTTCTACTTTCAAGAACTGGTATTTAAGAAAGAACTTTTTTTTCTTTTTTAGTTAGCCCGTATAGTTCCACTCCTGAGCAAAGGCCTCCCCCATTCCTTCCACTTCTCGCGATGATGTGCTTTTTCTCGCCAATGCGCGAGGAAATCATCCAAGGCGTCCCGCCATCGTATCCTCGGTCTGCCGCGACCCCGTCTAGCTGTCTCAGGGCTCCAGTCCTGCTATATTCGGGCCCACAGTTGTGCCAGCATCCATGGCTATTTATATTTAGGAGTACTTTCGGTGTATCTTCCGTTAACATTGTCACAGTTTCCACCAACAGAATACTAGTAGTGCTAAACCTTTAACTTTAACAAACATACGGCCTTCTTTATGTTCTTCATAATTTAATTAACATATAATATAGTTGCGCAAAGGCTATTCAGATGATAGTGATGACTACAACCCATTGCCCTAATACGCTATGAATACTAGATGAGCATTTCTCATTATAACAATGATTGATGCAACAAACGATGGAACGCTGATCAAAGTATGCTTGTATGATTTTATGCGCACAACCAATCAAGTTATACAAAACCAGTATAAACGGATCTCTCATTGTTCGTGGAATTTATACAAAGGAAAGCCATTTTAAACGTGAAATGTTTAGCTTGATGTGTTGCCATGTGCATAGGCATAATAAATGCGGGCCTAATGACAAACACACCACTACGATTTTAGTACCAATCTCCTGTGAAACGACACTAACTAAATATTAACATCATGCATAACATAGTCCCCGAAGGCATGAGGTGAACCTAATAGTATACCCTAGCTAGTAGTTGCCAGTTATGTTTAAGTCTAATGTAGGTATTAGGAGGCGAGCCTACTGCCATCACCCGAGCATATATCTAGACTCCGTAGTTTTAACTGAGGAGTTCCTAGTAGAAAAACTCAATAAGCCTTTGTGCGACCTGGAAATCAAATCCACAACCTCATGCTCCGCAGACGCTTTTGCAACCACTAGACAGAGGCAATAAGTATCACTTTTGAAATTTTACTAGAATCACGTATTTAAAGAGATGTACTTACTATGTGTTGTTAAAATCGTTGAAATTCATGTACAAACAGAGAGCGTACTGTAAAATGCTTTGGAGCATTTTAATGTAAAGAGCTAAAATATATTCATGAAAATTGCAGCCTTTGAAGATCAGAAGTCATTTATTTTTGATAGAATAAAAGCAATAGAGTATATAAACTTCATTGTGAATCTTTTGAAGCGTAAAGTAGTACCATTAATAACTGACTAGATAAAATGAAAACAGTATTCAAAATAGAGTTTATTTCATTGTTCATTTCATTTGGGTTCTGTTGAATATTGAACACTGATCTTACAAATAGATGATTCGATGAAAAGAAAATGTAGCATTGATCATGCTTGTGTTTTACCGAAAGGTCAGGTATACAGGTGTAAACCACCTCATCACGAAGCCGTCAACCAAGCATTCTGTACATCAAACTAAGTAACTTTACGCAAAAATTATTGCTGGGAAACGATTTTTTGGGGTGAAAAATGTTTCGTGGTAGAACTCAATGTAACGAACTCAAAACATTGTGCTGATGGATGGATTGAATAGTACGGGGGTCGTGGAGGTGGTTAATCTAAAAATCTTACATTAAAAACTTGTATTTAAAAAAAAAATGTCAAAAAGCTGGAACTTTGACCCCCAATATCTCCGTAACTAGAAGGTTCCCAGGTATGATGTAGAACAAAAAAATGATCGCAATGATGAGGAGAACAAGTGCCTTTCGGCTTCGTTAAGAGGTGTTTTCCACCCTTTTTATAGGTCTATTATTATAGGACTCCTAAATTTCGCCAGTTATGTTTCATGACCCATGTAATAACGTGCAGCAATCTTCGCAGGGTGGCTGGTAAGTAGAAACTGGGTGAGTATTGCCGAGAATCGAGTTCTGTGGCAGGCGATTGAAGAGGCATATTGTGTCCAGCAGAAGGCTCATGATGTCGAATAAGGTGCGAGGTTATTGTGACCTTCCGGGCATCAACTCCGCGGTATAATTATTATAAGCCTATATTGTCCCACTGCAGGGCAAAGGCCTCCGTTCCCTCCTTCTACATTTTGCGATCTAATGCGATTGTAGGCCAATCCTTTGCGAAAGAGTCTAGCTATTCCCGACATCTCCTTTTGGGCCTGCCGCATTGTCGGCTCCTTGGTATCCACTCCATACTTCAGATAGGCAGTCGCTCCATGTAAAATGCTGGTATTCAGCTGCATCCGGTTAGACTGGATTCGACCCCAACATCGTTGGGAAAAGGCTGGCAGATGATGATGATCGACACGAAGAAGAAGAATTCGTGATAAAATAAAATAAATAATAATAAGTATCATTAGAAATTACACACAGCGCCATCTAGTGCCACTAAGCAACGAGGCTTGTGTCGTGGACACCAGATAGTTGATATACTACATAGGTACTTTTTGTTTGTTAATACATACTTATTACGCATACAACATCCATGACTCGGAAACAAATGTCCATGCTCATCACATAAACATTTGCTCCTACCGGGATTCGAACCCGGGACCCTAAGAACGTAAGGCAGCCTCACTATCGTTGCGCCATTCGTGTCGTCAGATGGAATGCACAGAGACCCAATATAACACAACGCATACTAAGCTAAACTAATGTGCCTTTAAAACAATGGCTACCAAAGACAGCGCTCAAAATTCCGCCTTCCTACAATAAAAACTAATAACGAGCTCTACAAACACATGAAAAGTTGAATGAACTTCACCAATCGTCACCACACTGACTTACAAGCCATTACTTCACCTAAATGCCGTGTAGACGTAATAGCTACAAGAAATATTTAGGTCAGATCCATCAGCGTGAACCAGCTACCGTGTCACAAGATTTTGATTGATAGCGTGCCATGATTCGGCCGGATTTTTTGACGTGTTTTTAGGAATAAAGGTGCAATGTGGTTGAATCGGGAAGGTCGGGAGGTTAGAATCATTTGATGGCTTGGAAATGAGGATGAATGGCATTTGTTGTTGAAGGTTGGTTGTTGAGATTTAATTAATGAGTTTTTTTTTGTACTAAGCTCATGTAGAGATGGTTAAAGCAAAAATAATAATAAAAATACAACCAAAATCATCGACTTCCGAAACTAAAGTTATTGTGGAAAAGTGTGTTTTTTTTTAAGTCCACCAAAATAATACTTCATGTCATATTTAGCTTTGATCGCTGACTATTTTGTAAGTCTGTTCAAAAGAGGCTGATAGTTTTGTGTTAGTATGTCTAGTAATATACTATAACTGCTACTGCAGAAAAAGAAAATTGGTCTTTCTCTTCATTGACCAAAATAAAACATTTCATGCCTTGTAAGGCGACTCGATAGACCCTGCAGGAGATGGCGGTACGAGCTGGTCAAAACCAACGACCAGTAGTCCACATTGTCCCTGGATCGAAGGGTTTGGAAGTCATGGGGAGGGGCCTTCGCCCAGCAGTGGGATGACACAGGCTAACCGTAACAGTTATATCTTGTACGATTGTGTTTTATCGCAGAAAAACAGTTTTAGATTACAACGTACCTCACGGCGAAGCACAACAATATTCGCATTAATAATTATGATAGATCATTACATCCAATTCGGGACAATTGTAAATTTGCACGGCGGGACAGGCGTATGTGATGAATAAAAATGATAGTTTAATGGCTATCGACCTTAGTCCAACGTCCATGTTGTTGGAATCTTTGATAGAGGAGCAGATTATCTCTTCTAAATTATATCTCAAAGACGAGATAACATTTAACAAATTTTGAATTTACTTAAATCGTTCTATTACTAGATATGCCTAGCTTCCTTTATTTTCTTGTTAAGTCATTGGCATTTTTTTAAAGACCTTGTTTTTCCAAGGCAAGCTAGAGACGAAGACTGACGAAGACACCATTGGTCTTTTTATCTAATTTTTTTGTTTCTTTTTTTAATTATTAAAAATATGAACATTTATTAGATTATACACATCTACAAATCATGCCTTTATGAAGGTAAGTAGTACATACTAATATAACTATGTAGGTAGGTATACACGCGGTAGCTGTACATTATTACATACATACAACAGTCCACTGCTGGACATAGGCCTCTTCAATCGCACACCACTTAACTTAATTCTCGACAACTCTCATCGAGATTATTGTAGACAATGTTTAGGAAACTGGCAAATAGCTATTATAGAGACTATTGTCATCACTCGTAGTCTCTTCGTGTAAGTGCTTACATTAATTCTCATTTTTCTACAATCAACACTAGATTATAAATCAAACTTCACCCTAACAAGGCAATATACACGGCTCTCCCATTTCCCGATGACGTGGCACATTTCATGGCAACTTTTATGAGCTAGCATAAATCATAGTGAGACATAAAGGTCGTGGGGTCTATGAACTCTGGTTCACTTTTGATGCTTTTAGCATAACTGTAGGGGTTAAAAAAGACGTTAATGCGTCAGGCGTTCAATGCGTATTTATGAACAATATTAATTTGGTATGGTTCGAAATTATCCCACAGGATCGTACTACTAGTATAAAATGTATTCTTTGTCCTAACTCAGCTCATGGTGCACCAGTGTGTTAAAGGAGATTTAACTATTCTGCCTTAACGTCATCAAAGAATAGAGATCAATCTTATTAGAGATTTATTTTTATTATGATGACTTCTCTCAATTGTTAAATCTGCAGGAACTCAGAGAGCTTTAAAAGTGAGTAATTAAGTAGAGTTAATAAAAGTGCCTCGATAAAGATACCCATGGTACGATGCCCACTCTCCTTTCATCCAAATCCGTCCAGCTTTTAAGGCGTGAAAAGGTCATAGACATACAGACAGACTTACTTTCGTTCTTCTAATATTAGTATGTATATAAAAATAACTACAAAGCAAATCTTCAAATTGAAACAGCTCACAAAGTCAATGCATTTCATTCAGCGCATCAAGGTTAGTACTAATGGCTAGCATTAATTCAATTGTTTCAATGGCCGGGCTATTGAAAGTCTTGTATCAGCTGTTATATACGAATTTACATGCTTAAGACTAATAACTAAACTTCAATTAGATATTATATAACGATCATCTAATGCCCAAAAGCCTTTAAAAGGGTACATAAGAAAAAAAACATATATAGCAAAATTAGATCCGTCAGTTGTAATACATAATAATTTGACGACCCGAATGGCGCAGCGGTAGTGAGGCTGCCTTACGTTCTTAGGGTTCCGGGTTCGAATCCCTGTAGGAGCAAATGCTTGTGTGATGAGCATGGACATTTGTTTCAGAGTCATGGATGTTATATGTATAATATGTATTTACAAACAAAAAGTATCTATGTAGTAAATCAACTATATGGTGTCCACGACACAAGCCTCGTTGCTTAGTGTGGTACAAGATGGCGCTGTGTGTAATGTCCAGCGATATTTATTATTATTTATTTATTTATTAATACGTACATGTACAGGCACACAAGACACCATTGAAATATCCCTTTGGTGAACATATAGGAGTTATTCTAGTTCAATTCTATTCTCATAATCATTATCATCATCCTCCTGTCCAAGACCATGTTACTTGCGGTTGGAGGGACACGTGGTATGTAAACTAAGTTGAAAATTTCCTATTCTTATCTATCTCCTTCTAGAAACGGAGTGACTGCTGAGATGACGAGTAATAGCGAAGTTTGGAAGAAGGAGACATGGTGCCGATGGCCGACCCCAACTAAACTATTGTGATAAGGGCAGTAAATAGACAGACAATTGATGATGATCTATCTCCTTCTATCTTTACCACTATCAGTTAAATAGAGAAATACTCTTAGGTAAGTTTCGTCGTGAAATAACTAAACTAGACAATGTTTCGTTATTAAATCACAATAACACACAGTGAATATTGATCAAGTTTGATAGCAAGCAAGCTTAGAGCAGCGGTGGCCCAGTGGTGGCGGCGGGGGACTTACGAACAGTAAGTCGTAGTTTCGAAACCAGACAGGCGCATTACTTTGTGTAATTTATTTCATCACCACTGCTCTCGAAACGGTGAAGGAAAACATCGTGAGGAAACTGGCATGTCCTAGAACCTAAAATTTTGAAGACATGTGACATCTACCAATCCGCACTGGGCCCGCGTGGTGGATTATAGCCCATTCCCTCTCATAGAGAGGAGGCCTGTGTCCCAGCAGTGGGAACATTAATAGTCTGATGATGGATGATGATGATTGATGGCAAAGTGAAAGAGGGGTTTGAATTTGACTTGGATAAAACTTTTTTACAGTTTCTCTCCATCTGGCAGAATTTGGATGCTCCGAAATTGATTTGGCACTCGGCATAATCTTCTATAAACGAATATTTGTAAGGCATAAAAAATATTTAATATAATTATAGTTTAGCCGAATGTTTATATGTCCGAATTTACAAAGGCATTTTTATAAAATGGCAGAATTTTATTTGGTATAATTACCTTTGACAAATTTATGCTATCCGCTGTTATGCAAAACAATATTATGACATAAAAAGTTCTGCTATAAAGGTTAGACCCCTTTTTACATCAGAAAATCGAAGTGCCAATAACCTTTCATATGAATAAAGCCGCGGGTCAGAAAGAAATGAGGATACGGTACAATTTCCATAGCAAATCACTTCAAGGGTCCACATATGAACATCCTAACCCTAAGGCCTGTATTGAGGGCTGTTACATAAATTCCATTTTCCCAAACTTTATTCCGTTAGCCAAGAAGATTAAAAGAAGTTACTACAAAACCTTTTTTAATTTATAATTCAAAGAGCAATTCGTTTATCACTAACTTTTTGTTTCTTTAATTCTGTTTTTGACAAAGAAATTCTGTTATCGTGGTTTTCTCTGTTTAATACTTTTCTTAGTTCATAAATTGTTTTGATTTAGAAGTTTCAATTTACATAAAAATACTTGTAGTCCAGTTTATTTAATTGTGTTTCGTTGATTAAAGTTTCTCGTCTAGACAATAATAATTGCCTTTTTAATCAAAACTAAAATCCCAAATGGTTACCGATCATTTATAAACTTAACAATAACTCTTTCTAAGTCTACAGGTAGGTGTTTTATGTAAATATTGTGCCGAAAACCAAAGAAAACAATACACTTCATTTTCTAAAGGTCAGAGGTAGATCAACAATTTGAACTAAGTCGTTATGTAAACAACTACTTATTTAAATTTAAACAAAGCTCCTAATGACTAAACTTAGTTATTCAAAGTTTAGCATTATTCAAATTTTCAATTTTGGCCTTTAATCGGCGGTGCGTACCTGATAAATATATTATTATTGGTGGATGGGAACTTAGGTAAATACGTATTTACATTTCTTTCTCATTACTGTTATCTATTAATAAACATAGCAAAAAAATGTTAAAAGGAGAGTATTGTACTGAAAATTCTTAAAATGGTCATAGACGCAGTTAATATTATAAATTGTCACTTTGTGACCATATTTTATGTATTTTTTTTTTCTTTTCTGCTAAACTCGCTGCTAATTTGGCCCCCAAGTATGCCGAAAGACCGATAGTGGATGCAGCGAACGAGTTCCGAAGTGAAGACCACGTGTCAGAAAGAGCAGCTTAGGACACCCCTAGATGGATCATCGACCTCAAAAATGTGACTGGGACAGACTGGAAACGGAGGGCGAAGGGCACAGCGTTGTGGTGCAGCCTTGGAGAGCCTTTTTTTTTAGAATGGGAAATCACCAAATGACTCCTCCCGCTCTGGGCAGAGCAGGAGGGAGTGTCAGACTTTTACTGACTAAAACCCATCCATGTTCCTTATCGCCCTTTGTGTTCCGGGGGCACGGTATCTCTTGCGAACAGTCCCGCAGCCCCGGCAGGCATCAGCCCTTGCGGACCCCTTCATTGTTGCTGACTCTCTTTGAGGCGCGCGTGGAACATGAACGCGCCGTCGACACAGCCGGTCGTCATGAGACGGACGGACGGCGAGCTAGAGCCTTGGAGAGTCTGGGTACGATTTTTTACCTGAATTTCGGGAAAATTGTTTCAAGTCAAGTCAAGTCAAATCGATTATTGCTAAATCCATAATGTACACTTACAGGTGGTAAATAAAAACATAGAAACAATTATGGACCCTGTCGGGCACAGCAAATTTAGTAAATATGTAGAGAGGAAGACCGCTTTATTACTTTCCAGTTTGAAGTGTTTCTTCGCCTATTATATTGGAACTTAATGCTCAGCATTATTAGTTTAATAATAAATAATATCAACCAGGCAGTAGTCTCACTCTCACTTGAAATGGCATTGCGGTATTGCAATTTTAAAAATGCATAGGTCGACGCTGCATCGAAGTGCGTCATGTCAATAAACTGTGTTTCGTGTTCGGATAAGTACTTATTTATTTAGCAGCTTTCTTCGTGTCTATTATTACTAATATAATTATGTTATCCTCTGTGACAAAAATATTCATTGTATATTATTTATTTATTACACACTTAGAAACGCCCATATAATAGAATAACATTATTTATTTACTACCTACTACCCTCATCCGTGTGTCACTGCGGGGACCTACTGAAAACCAGCGCTGAGTGTTGTACACCCAGCATATGCTGAGTTGGTTACCCTTTCGTTATGGGCATGCTCAGCGCAGTTGAGCTGTTTAATTCATTGTTCTGTTTGTTGTTATATGTATATGTATGTGTTGCTCTATTGTGTTGATGCTGTCCATTAACGAATAAATGATTATTCTATTCTATTCTATTTTTCCATTGATTTATTTACTATATTAATATTTCACTATCTATTATTATCAATCTATTCTTATCTTCTAAATTTAATTGTATTTTTAAAATTGCTTATTTGTTTAGTCGCTTGAAATTGTGATTGGCTTTTTCCATCAGACTTTTCTCAGTAGCAGCTACGGAGTCTGGATTTATGCCCGGTTAATGGTAATAGGCTGGCCCCATTTTAGATGGGACTTAAGCATAGCCGGCGAAATGTGGGTGTACTATTAGGTACACCTCTATCTAACTCTTTGGGGATTACAGGCGTGATTTTATTATTCTACTATTCCGACCGCTTGACCGTGATTTTATTACCAGGGTCAGTCACAGACGATATCAATTGCGTAATAAAAACATAAACAAACATTATGTCAGAGTGAAACAAGAATAGATACGATTTTTTTTTTTTATTTAACATTTCTGTTAAATTATCTATTTATTTTGTACCTTGACCGTTGACATAATGAAATGTAGAGATGACAGAAGATAAAGAACACTTTTAATTAAAATCAAATTACGCAAGACACATCAACAATCTAAAAGAGCCGTTTTCCTCGTTCAAGAAAAAAAAGAGACCAAGTTATAGCGGATTTTGAAAGTAAGAATACTACCGACTGCTATAATTTGACCTTACTTTCTGACCCAGTGATTATTTAATAGGTACTGTTTTGTGTGAATCCCTGAAATAAATTAATCTTTATGATTTTATTGTAGCTACTGTCGCTTTTATTATTCGCAGTACTTTTATTACGTTGCTTTACAGGGGTTTACCAAACCTTAAATTAAATTTATAGTGATATCTGTGAAGATAATGTATTTTTGTGTTGATGACACATACATACCTACATTGAAAATCACTAGGTGTGTGTACGCTACCTAGTGATTTAGCCTAAATTATAAGAACGAGAAGTAATATCATTATTTTACCCAATTTATTTGGAATCGGTGCAATTTCTCTTTTTCCATAATATTCTCTATTAGTCGCCCACCATTTTCTAGCAGCATCGTATTTCACACAGCTGTCTATCCATACTTTATTTGGTGTACTCTTTTAACCATGCACTCAAAATCTCTTTTAACCACGCACTCAATGTCTCTTTTAACCTTGCACTCAAAATTTTTCTTGCGACATTTACCTTTTTTACTCTAAGTCTAACATAACATAGAAATGTGTTTACTTTTAACAGCTACACACCTTAATATAATTATAATGCCCACGGTTCCGCCCGCATAAATACGTTTCATTACGATACTTTTCGTGAAAGAGTTAGGCCTGAATCCCTGTTACGCTAATGTCGGTCGGTCGCGTACGTCAGCGAGAAATAAAGTAGCAACGTACGCGCCGCTAACGTCAGCGTTCAGTATGATGCTATATAGAACACAATGTATACTCGTACGCGCGACTGATGTACGCGACCGACGTCAGCGTAGGAAGAATTAAGGCCTAACAAAAATTCATCCATCAATCCTCATAAAAAACAGCTTACTGCAGCAATACTTTACTCATAAAAGTAAGGTGTCAGTGGATGATGAGATGTTTGAGCTGTATGAAAAGTAAATAAATAGGTTGGTTGGCTGTCTTAAGGAATGGTCATATTTCTGGTATCAGAAAGTTTCTAGTTTCCCGCTTAGTTACTGTAGTTTGACCTTTACGACGTTACTTTTCTTTATTCATTAACTTTGCTAGGTCATAACTTTATTATTAAATACACTTAACATAACTCATTTCACGGTGCGATAATACTGCTATTTTTCGTCACGCAATATATGGAAATACGCCGTGATTTGCATAAAGATTAAGCGCCATGTTTTTTTTATTAAACACACAGCTTTTTTTCTGGTTGAAAAATATTTATAGTAGGTAACATTCGTTTCGATTTTTAGAAATTTTAAGAAAACAAAAATAGCATTGTCCACTGCGGTTTCGCGCAGTCGATGAGCAATTAGAACGAAGCCGTCACCCGATTGTTTTCCGTGATATTCATATTTGTGTAGACAGAGTGTTGTCCCGGATCAAAGTGTGTGGGTATTCAAATGAACAAATGAATGTTACAATTACTCCGTACAAGACTGTACGTAACGTCATTATCTGCCTAGCCTTCTCCAACTATTTCGGGGTCAGCTTCCAGTCTAACCGAATGCAGTTGAATACCAGTATTTTACATGAAGCAACTGCCTATCTGACCTCCACAACCCAATTAGTAGTGGGTTATACGATGCCTCTTGGTAAGACTAGTTGTTAGACTTTTGGGCCACTGACTACCTGCGGGCCTACCATGACGTCTTAAAGCAGGATCGTTTTAGTTTCGTGCCAGTGTGGGAAAGAGATGGCGCTAGACGTCCTCTATAGCTCCGTCTCTTACCCACACTGGAATGCGATTAAAACGATCCTGCTTTAAGACGTCATGGTAGGCCACCTGTACCTAACGACTATAAAAGATCTACTAATGACAGCCGGTACCAACAGTTTAACTTGCTTTCCGAAGCACGCATGGAATTCGGTGTGTAATAGGTGGTCACCCATCCACAGACCAACCTAAGCCAAACCCGAAGATTAATCCGAGCGACTGTTATTATTTAGTTACAAGGGCATAGAAACAATTTCCAGAAAAACAACAACAATATTCATCCTACAATTTTGCTATACGACGCTGTTGCAAGCATCATGATCGCGGGAATACTCGCGCGCCGCGATCATGATGCTTGCAACAGCGTCGAAATATCGGGAGCTCATCGAACGAAAACAAAATCGCGGATATCATCCCGTAAGTACTTTAAGCGCTATAGTTTTCCTTTAAAGTTCATGATATGCACTATCATCGTGAATTTTTCCAGAATTTTCAAGCCAGCAGTTTAGCTTTTAGAGGGGGGGGGGGGGACGCCCTACTGGAACTAAAGTTTGCACTGTAAAGTTTAATATTTCGTAAATGGAGGTTCCTTGTCAGGACTACGGAACTCTAAAAAAACATTCTAGTTGTAACAAAAATTCCTAACTGACATGACCTGAATACTATTTTTCACATTCCACTCATTTAGCAAAGCCGTTATTTCAGGTCACCTGTCGAGGCGATCTCGGATCACGGCCAAACTATTCCTTAGCTAATGAAATTCCCAGCAAACTAATGATGCTTTTAAATATTTTCTTTGTAACTGAGACTATTTTCTCTAAAATTTTTTAAGAAATTCTAGAAGTGAATCATGTTAATTTAGTACTACGAAACAAAAGATTTTGCTTTGGAATTGTGTAAAACATAGTATAATGGCTAGAGCTTTGATATTCAATTATTAAATTATTGTTTTAATCGATCTCGGGAAGAAGATAGACGGGCAGGGGATAATGAAGAATTATTATGTTCGTAAAGAAATCCGTATCTGTAAAGATTGCCGGGTAGCTGGTTACAACACCAAGTGTCCAGCTACCTGGTCCTTCCATCCGTTCCAATCCTGGTTCCAAAGTATTCGAACTCAGGCTGGCATTTTACCACCTCTAATTAAAATCTTCCTATCCATCAAAACGGTGAAGAAAATCATCGTAAGGAAACGTGTCATGTCATAACAACGAATGTGCTAGAAGCAAACATTCGTTTTCATGACATGACACATTGTGTCATCCAGCAACACGCACCGGGTTAAGACGAAAAGACGAAGCCTGTCAGTGCGCCAGACATAGAAAGAAAGAAAGAAAGAAAATTATTTATTTGACGTCAGTTATTAAAGCACACACACATAAAAAAAAAAACAAAAGGATACAAAATAAGGAGGAAAACATAGTATGTGCTGTGTGCCTCACGGCTCCGCCAAAAAGGTCCATTTCAGCATTCATGCCAGACAGGTGATGGTGATGCTGTCTGACGCTGGTCTTCCAACAACTTCATGCTCTTGTTGTGTATGTGCTCGGCGCAACACGTTTCTTCTGAAAGAAGAAACGTGTTGTTCTCCTCTGTCAACCGTCACGCTATTATTTACTCATTTTCAGGGTTCCGTACCTCAAAAGGAAAAAATGGAAAAACTTCTATCGCTTTCTTGTCCGTCTGTCCGTCTGTCACCACCGATTTTCACAGGAACGGGTGGACCTAGCAATTTGAAATTTATACCATATATACTGAGGTCTTTAGTCCCTATTAGATGTATGAAATCAAGGTCCTGGGTCAACACGATAAAAATATATAGGCAAATTTAGATTTTTGCGAAAACTTGTAAGTACCAAAATTTACCTTAATTTAATTTAATTTTTATTTTTCGGGCACAATTCAACAACAATTCAACACACAAACAATTCAATTCAATTGAATATGATTCTAGGTCAACCGGAAGTACCCTATAGGTTTTGGGCCGAAAACCTATATGGTAGTTCCTGTTGACCTAGAATCACGAAATTTGGCGAAAAGCAAGGTCTTACAGCACATGTAAAGGGAAAAGTCTGAAAACCGTAAATATGTAGTTTAATAACAAAAAAAAAAGCGAATTTACTATTACAAACTTATTATTTGTGCGGTTGGAGCAATTGTCGTTTCTAGGGATCGAGCAAAGTTAAGTTTATCCTTTAAAAAGTTTGTACGGAACCCTCGGTGCGCGAGTCCGCTCTTGTTCTTTTATATCATTTCTCACACAATTCATCCATCGTTTCCTTGGTCTTCCTCTCCCTCTCCGTCCATCAAAGTTTTTATATTAAATGTCCATACCAAGACAGTCGATTCTGTACCTATGCTCGTGTGAACCATGGGCACATTATAGACTGATTATGCTATGCTATGTTTTATATAGGTTTATTGTAGGTGTGTCATGCCCAAATTATTTTTTGTCATGATTAATAAACAGTAAATTCCTATCCGGTTAAGCCCAAAGCTTGAGATTAATGCGATAAAAACACAGTATGGGTAAAAACGATTTTTTTACGAAGGCCGTTTGGATCTACTTGACATAAATCATTATCAAAATCAGCTGTTTGACAAATTAAAAGAAAAAAAAAGGTAAATCAAACATTTTTTACCACGCCACTTAAAAATATGAATAACAAATAATTAATGATTTACTAATGTTGTTTTTATGTGTGATTATTATCATTAAAAAAAAAAACAAATATGTATTGATCAATGATTTTTTTTTGCTATGAGTAGGCTTGACTTTATCTAACCAGTTTATAAAGCAGGGTATTATAGTTGTGTGGTGTTTTATTTTTTAAATTTAATCAAATACTTACACTTTATATGCTGTTTTGATTTCCGTGCGTTTCTTTTCTTTTCACCACTGAAAACCAGCGCTGTGCTGTAGGCTCCCCATAGTACAGCATTATGATGAGTGGGAACCTATTTGTCGCACTCACGACGTGCAAGCTGTCAACTTTTTTTAAATGTATTTTTTGTTTATGTTCCGTTTAGTTATATTCTGAATGTTTTTAAGTTAGTTGTTTCTGTTTTCAAATTTTGTATGCACGTCCTGTCCCTACGATGAATTAAGATTTTTTCTTTATTTTTTTCTTTCTATAGTAACGGATTAAGTTACTACTACTTGAGTTTGACCATTTTTTGGTTAGTTACCTAAAAATATATTTATTAATCTATTAATATATCTATAGTCAAAAAGAACCATGTACTTATTATAGGTATAAGATTCGCTCCAGTTACCTAATATACAATCGTGTGATTAACAATGAACAATGAGTTCTGTCCACCACAATAGTGTAAAGCGTGAAGGATGACAGCTGAGTTTTGTAATACTATTGTTAAAATCAATTATGAATATTCATTCTACCCGTTGTTGCGCTATAAAAAAATCATTTGGTAGGTACGCACGACAACCGATTAAGCTATGCTAAACCAGTATAAGCGAATCTCTTATTGTACGAGGAATCTATACAAAGCGAGGCCATTTTATAGCTTGAAATTATGACGCCATGTGTACGAGGTTATTTTTAGAAACACTAGCAACCCGACCCTGATTCGCTCAGTTTTTACGACTTGTCAAAAGAGAGATTTCTTTATTATATTGCAAGTAAATAATGAAAATTAAATACATAAACCTACTAGTCTAAGAGCTCAAGTAAGAACGACCTTCAACAATTTGATAACCAGGTGAATTATATTTTACTACTACTATATTTTTTCCTTGTCTATACTACGAATAGGAAGCATGCGCGCTCTCTCATATTTTACAGGCAGGTAGCCCGCAGCTGCTATGCTACGTCCTCGTTTATCGCATGAAACAGTACGAGCAACGCTTCTCTGTCACACATATTTACCTGCTTACATTTTTTAAACTTCAAAGCTACCGTTATTTATGAACAGATTTTCACGAGCAACCCTATACTACTGCTCGCAAAAAAATTACCTACATTTTAATAAATATTCATCGTGGTAAGCAGATGAGCGCAATTACTAATATCAATGTACCTGTTTGTACGCGGGTACCAAGTAATAGAAAAATGTAAGCTATAGATCAACTGCATAGAGCGAATGTTGTATACTTTCGATTAGACTATGAGTCGTTTGCCAACCAAGACAGTAAAAAAAAAAAAAAAAAATTAATCCAACCATGAACATTTTTTTACGACAACCCTATTGGTACACATTCACAAACATATTTTATTTGTTAAAATGTAATTTTCACCTTGTTACCAAATTGGTGAAGGTCGTTTTTACTTGGGATCCTCTATTCTACCGAAACAAATTCTCTAAAATATAAAACTGCAGCAAAATTCGTTGCTGGAAGTACATCGTGATTATATTGATTTAATCTAACATTATTTATCAAATTGAATTTATAGGGTATTATTTCTAATTTATGACATTGCATTTTTATAAAGTATTCATTTAAATTTTTGATATTGTATAATGTGTATTTTAAAGGTTTATGAAAAAAAAATGTATTTTAAATGTTGAATTTTTTGTTAATTTAATGTAATATCAATTTAAAATTCTTATAATGTTATATAGTGTATGCCCTAATGGGTAGTTTTTTGAGTTACTATAACCTAACTGTAAGACCAAATATCACCAAAAACCACACTAATAAATATTTTGACTTTGACTTTGATATTCTGGTGACCATACAGACTGACACAAAAAACGAGACTTCAATTATTATTTGTGTTCCAGTATAGTAAAAGATATTGGAATGGAATCCAGTTCCGGGATAAAGCTTCTAAAAACTATTTTTAGAGAAAACGCAGCGTAGATATTGAAAAGAGAATATTTTAGTGCTAGCTTTTCAATTCGCCACTACGGATAAAATACACGTAGGTACTTACAAAATGGAACTATAGTCCCCGTCACGAGAAGCTATAATTTTTGTAAATAAAGAACTTGGCTCCCAAGTTACGTAGCGACAATTCAATCAACAACAAATAATACCTAATTTAGTCAACTCAAAGTAACATACGTGTAATACGAAACTAACGAGCAATTCCACCTGGTCGGGTTATATTTTAGTTTAGCTATACAGGGTGTTAAAGTAGTCGCGTGCCATAGCTTAGGGGCGAGTTCAGTATCGATAAAGGACCCGAAAAAAAAATCCAAATGAGTTACGAGGTCATAATGGAATAGACATACATACTTAGTTACATACCCACATACATACATATATGCCCGCGAAGTACATTACCCCCTTCTTGGTCAGTCAAGTAAAAATTTAGAAAGCTTAGGCCCAAGAAAAAAGTAAAAATGTATTTGCAACATGTTTAAATCTTCAGGTGCTTCGAAACGGGTTTAAGCCAGTACGATTCTGATAAAATGAATAAAAAAATCAATGACAACAAAAACGAAAAGTACATACATAATTATGTCGAAAATCACAAGAGATAATGTAATATTCAAGGCTCGTTGGTTTGTTAATGAGTAAAGTAATGTAGCGAAGCGTTCTCAGAAAGACGCGATGACAGGCCGAATCAGGACAACCGTTTTACTAATCAATTATTATCATGACATGAAGAAGGCACACTACATGAGAGAACCATTAAAATTATATGGATGTTTTTCTTGTTTTATTGGGTGGAAAACAAGCTGACAGCATCAGAAGTTCTATTATCTACGAATACGCGACGTTTACGTAAGCGAGCATTCGCCTGTAATGTGACAATCCAAGATTCAATTATGTTCAGATACAAGTGAAGATGAACTGTTACATTACAGGCGACGCAATGTTCCCGGTGAGCGAACGCCTTATCGTAAATTCAAACAGTTTCTTAATGGAAATACAATTAGGCTTTCCATTGTGTTTCCGTTTTTTTTTTGCGACAATTTTATCACCCATGGATAAACTAAGTAAATATAATGTGCAAAACTAGAAATTTCAATTTTAAAATCGTTCGAACTCAATTTACCCACGTTATCTGCTCGTTCTTGCTAGGCCCGCAGAGGTAAGTAAGTGATCACCTAAGCTAATGGATATCTGGAATACTGGAGGCATCTTAAGTGCATTCATGATGATGATGAATTCATTAGGTACAAGTACATGAGCTATTTTAGTCTTAGTTTAGCTATTTTGGGGTCGGCTTCAAGTCTAACCGGATGCAGCTGAGTACTATATTTTACATGGAGCGACAGCCTTTTTGACTTCCACAACCTAGTCAGTACTGGATAATACAATACTTCCTGTAATTAATTCACATATTCTTTTGAAAAAGTAAGAAGCACGAAACTATCTGAATGAAAAACTATGTAAATAAGAGAAACGTGAAAATATTATTTGCGCAGCTTTGCAAATAGTTTCGCTGATGACTACCGTGTGACGTCAAAGTGTCATGTTGATGGGCGTGCTAAAGAAATGTGATTTGGCTATCTGTAATTAAAATAGTTGTCACTATGCGAGTTTTAGTTTTTATGCGAGTTAGAGTCAGTTTCCACCGAGCGGAAAAATCCTAGCGTAATTTTCTAATGTGAATTGAAAAAGGCCTTAAGCAATATTGCCTTTAAGTATAAAATTGTGCGCTCGCGGATTCTCGTCTGCGTCGTCGTCCGCTTGGGGGAAATTGACCATTGTTTACGATTTCTGCACACATGTTCATGTCGGCCTGATACAGCACAGCTGGACGGCAAATGCCATCGCGGTAGTATCAAGCCCAATCTGAATTACCCTTTAGCTCTACGATTGTACTCAAAATTCTGTTGCACCGTCCACAAACTGACCGTTGGCGGTCAAAGTCACCAAAAACACTGATTACAAAATCGTGGTTAACTAATTTAATAGCAGGGACATAATAATATAAAAGACAATGTTGATGGATTGGGAGGGCGAAGAAGACCAAAGAAAAGATCAATGGTCAATGGTTTGTGTGGGGAATGATATGAAGGAAAAAGGAGTAAATGATAACGTGACGATTGACAAGGGAAAACGGATGAAAAAACGTGTTGCATACATCCCAAGTTGTAAAAAGGCAGAAATATTAGTAAAGATTAGTAAGTTAACTTATTAGGATGAGTACGAGACGATCGGGCACACCGAGCTGGTATAGCTTGTATATCAGCCCGTTGTGCCAGACCTTGTCGAATGCTTTCGCGATGTCGAAGAACAAGGCACCAGTGGTCAGACCCCGCTGGTAGCGGGCACTGATGTGCTCCACTATGCGGTGCACTTGCTGGACGCAGGAGTGTCGGGATCTAAATCCAAACTGCCCAAACCAAACTGCAAACTGCCAAAACTGTCCAAAATAAGTTAACTTATTCTAGAAAAAAACCAACAGCTATTTTCCCCAACAAAATATTATATTCGTGTAGTCTCAACGCCAAAACAAAGCATTTTTAATACGCACATAAACTTTATTACGGAATTATTTTGGCTGCGTGTGTAAAAACTTCAAGTTACGGCCTTTTAACCCAACACGAAAGTGTAGACCGGATTCGAGGCACAACGAAGATAAAACTTAATCTGAGTCTACAATCTTTTGTTTTAGAGACTACGCACAACTTGGAATCTAAATGATAAAGCTAAACACAAAGAAAGAGTCAATGGAATGAGCGATGCTAATAAAGAATAACAAAAGCACCTGGATACCAATCTTGAACTGACTTACACTCATGTTTTCCAAACAGTAACTATTCTTATTTATACAAGAAATATGAGTGAATTTAAAGACAAAGATAGCAATTCTATAGCCATCGACAACGTAATAGCTAACTTATAATAATTATGTTGATAAAAGAACTAAAGTTATAGATAAAGAGAAAATACGGATGTTTGGTAAAGAAGACACCTTTTATGTATTCCTAGATATAAAAACAAAAGAGAAACAAAAGATTTCCGTCAGCTAAACCTCAACCAGAAACATTTCATCACAAACTTTCTGAATCAAATTAATCGCAACAGAAAGTTGCGCCACTAAAATTGCTCGCTACTCGCGCGGTCAGTGTTTCTTACCAAGTTTTGGAGCGGGATCTAAATCATTCATGTTTGTTTCGTAAGTATCCTTGTTAGAAACTTTCTCTTCGACTCCTAATTTATTGTTGTATCTAACTTTTGTTCGGTCAAAATGTAATCTTAAGTTTTGTGGCTATTGCTTGCAGTTAGTTGAAGTTTTCCTTTATCTTAAAGCCAGAAAATAGTTGCTTGGTTTAAAATGAGAGCATTTATTTTAGCAAAATTTTGAAGATTGTTTTTGTAAAATTCAAAGCATTGAATTAGAATTTCAATAAGCCCCGGAAGCCAGACTGAATGTCATTGTTTAATATTGTGATGTTTAATGTATTAGAAGAAAAATCAGGGTCAAACAACAAAAGAATTACATGGTAACCGAAAGAATTTACAATGTACATGAACCATGCAGCTTAACCTGATTGATGACAAAACTACAAAAGACCTTACTTACATATCTCTGCTTTCTAAATATTTTTGTTAAAATTTTACTTGTTACGATTTTGGCTAAGTGCTAAGTTAGGTTAAGAAAATGTTTGCAACAATGGATTAATAAAGGTATTCTTAATCTTATTCTTTTGCACCAATCAACTTAGCCTGGGCTTGGTGGTGACGTGTCATATGTGATCACGGGCGCGATCTTCAGCAGTGAGGGGACGACAAAGAAGAGAGAACTCAGCATCAGCCAGTCCACTGCTGGACATGGCTGCTGGTCACTACACTCCAAACCTGTCCCACAATTACCGGTCTTTCGTTTTCTGCACCCAGTCTGACCCAGCTACCTTTTTAAGACGTCGGTCAAACTTGCTGCGTTTCATGCAGTTTCAAACTCCTCCTCATCTCTCTAACCTTGACCTTGGAGTCGTCACCAAACTATTCCATTGCTGCAAAATATGTTGATACTCTGTATTTTATTTATATCTTTGTATAGTGCATCATCAAAACAATATGCTAATGACCCTCGACGTAGACTCTCATATCATACCGTATCGGATTCCATAAGCGCTTCCTCTACCAGCTTATGACCACTTCCTCCTTAACTACGACCTTGTTTGTTTGGTAATGCATGGCCGTACGATTTTATGATGTTTTCGCATATTTGTTTTTGTTGAAACTGCAGAGTTTCATGTTTGTTTGTCTACTTCAGGAAATTTATTGTCGGATGCTCCAACTTTGAGCTCTAAGCAAAAAGGCTCCAAGCTCCAAGTAGAAATTGTAGCATCAAAACATTTACTATTCAATAAAGGAATGATTTATGTAACCAATGAAAACACACGTCAGAAAATCACCCTTACCAAGCATTAATGGTCCAAGTTCCAAAACATTAAAAGCCAGCTGACAATCAGCTGATTCACAAACACTCCACGTACTAATCATCAAACCAACATTAAATGAATAAATGACAATCGCGAATTTTTACACTCCTTATCGGTCTCCGGAAGCGGTTGTAGCGTTAGCCATATCATTCATTATATTACTGTTGCGAAATATTTTGCTTTGAATTGTATAGATAACGCCAAGTTCAGTTTGGATGTTATTTGAAGAGAGTTTATCAATTATTTTATTACAGCGATGACCTTCGTTACTATTGTCATTGTATCCATTCACTACTTATAATGGACCAGTAACTTTGTCTTTATCACTGATAATGAGATTTGGCTGACCTTTCGGTAGCATAGCCTGACCAGCCTATAAAGTTCCCACTGCTGGGGCTTACGCCTACTTTCTGCGAGAAAGTACACCATGTAGGCACAATACGGTTTGGTGGATGGCACATGTATTTTTTTGTTTTAAGTAATACCGATTTCTTCATAATGTTGTCTTTCACCGTTTTCGGAAAACTGTCTGTCAGTCATTACTCAACAATAAAAAAAATGAAAAAAAAATGAAAAAGTGTTTATTCACAATAATATTGTTTACATGGTACATAATTACCCCCGCCAAACTGCAAAGCAGTTTGTTGGCAGACGTAGCTCCTTTTTCCTTTACATTTATTAAGATTTTCATATTGACACTTTTCCACAAAAACAGTAAAACGAAGTAAAACAAAAAACAAAAAAAAAGCCTAATATATAAAAATAAAAATATTCTTGCATTCCTTAAAATAACAAGAAAACAACAAAAAAAAAGCAGGTGTGATAACATTATTTAACTATTCTCTACTACAGCGAGGCTTTGACAGAAAATATTATATAGGTACTTATTTAATTTGTTTTTAAAGGAGGTTTTGGAGATACAAGCGTTATATATATCGACTGGAAGGTCATTAAAAATAGTTGGGACTAGAAACTTTCTACATCTTCTACCATAATAATTGTTACAAGTGGGCACTACAAATCTTCTCATGTTATTGTTCCTTTGTGATCTTGTGTGTATCACTTTGGTTTTAAACTCATTGCTACAATATTGTTCTAAAGCTACTGACAACACTACCCTCTCATGGACCGGCAGCATTTTACATTCCAAAATAACTCTTCATAATCACTACTTTTACACCTGTTTCTTGTCTTTTTATCTACTAATATTTTCATGAATCTGATTTGCAATTTTTTTATTTTATCTAAATATGTTTTGAATGTATTGCCATAGCACGCCAGCCCATAAGAAAGCAGTGAGTCCACCAATGCATAGTAAACAATGTACAATGTTGCCCTATCCAGCACAAAACTAAGGTGGTAAAATTTCACAAGTACTGACCTGAGTTTGTCACATAGTTGTATAATGTGAGTTTTCCATGAGAAGCTGTTGTCTATGACTAAACCCAAGTACCTGTATGCCTCCACCACCTCAATGTTTGCACACTCACACAACACCAGTCCGTCACTGTGCAGACACTCATAGCTATGTCCCACTATGCGCGGCAGACGTTCGATTTTTGTTTTAAGATAAGGAGATCGTATATGCATACATTTGGTTTTATTTATGTTGATTATGATGCCATTGTCGTGAGCCCATTTTATAATATTAGTAAAATCCTCCTGAATGTTACTTTCAATTATATTTAAATCTTTATCCGCATAAACTAGACAAGTATCATCAGCATACATATAGATGCGACACTTACGAACCACATTGCTCATACTGTTGACATGCATGATGTATCCGACGGGACCGAACACCGATCCAGTTGGCACACCACACGTGACGTGTCTGGGCTCCCCGACGACGCCGTCAATAACCGTTCGCAGCGTCCGGTCTGTGAGGTAGGCATGGAACCACCTGCTCAGTGGTCCCGCGACCCCGCACTCCTCCATAGCTTGAAGCAGCTGGTGGTGTTCTAAGGTGTCAAACGCTTTTTTGAAATCAATGTAGACCACCACCACCTGCTTCCGCTGATCCAAACACTCATTGACGTCGTCCGCGAACCGCGCCAAGGCCGTCGCGGTGCTCCGTCCACGTCGGAAACCATGTTGTGCATCTGTCAGAATATTGTGTTTTTCCAAGAAAACACTTACCTGATTCACAATAAACTTTTCTACTATTTTATTTATAACTGACAATATGGCTATTGGCCTATAGTTTGCGTAATCACTGTGTGCCCCATGTTTAAAAATAGGTCTTATTAATGCTGATTTTAATTTCTCGGGGTATAACCCCTTTTCAATACATAAATTAATAAATAAAGCTATTACAGGGCTCAGCTTAGATTTTAATAATTTTATTTCTTTAACTCTTATTTTATCTAATCCATCAGACTTATCAGAACTTAGCAAACTAATTATTTTATCTATATCTATTGGATAAGCTTTCTGAAACCGCAGTGATACCTTTCCGGTATCAACATAGCTTGACCTTTCCAAGAACTTATGAGTACAAACGTGTTTTATATCTAAGATTTCTTTGGTAAATGTTGTTGAAAACTTATTACATATACTATCAACCGAACACTCTAATTTTCCCAAGTACTTTAGAATAACAGAATCTACACTTCTTTTTTCATTTCCTATCCATGAATTAATTTTAGTCCAAATCTTTCTAATGTTCTTTTTACACTTTTTTATTTCTTCTTGGCGGTATTTATTTTTTGCTTTATTTATACATTTATTTACTCTATTTCTAAACCTATTATATTGCCTACGCAAATTCATATCCTGCGGTTTGTTTTTCCAATTTCTAAACAACCTATCCCTAATACCTAACATTTTCTTAAGCTTTTGCGTGATCCAGGGTTTGCTTTTCCTTTTATTGCGTACCAATACTTTAGTTTTCGCTTCATTATAAACAACATCAAAAATTGAACATAATCTATTATATAGGATAATCTATTATAATCATAATCTATTATATCTAATTCACATCTATTCGCGAAAATTGTGAGGCGTATTATTATGAATTAAATTATCTTCCATATTTAACAAAAAAAAATACACGTGTTTTTCGGTTACACACTCATTGATGTTTAAAGACCTCAGTATTTGAACATCTGCCAAAGGTCAACATAATGCTTCTACACAGTGTTTTAACATTCAAGCTTGGTTAGTCTTTCATCCAACCAAACTTAAAGGTTCTTTCTTTAATATTCAGACCAGCTTTCGCGAGGAAAGAACACAAGAAATTCCCACTTGTTGAATAAAATAGTGCTGCTCATACGACAAGCCTATCTAATATGACCAAAGGAGACTACCTAACTGAGCGAGATCTGTTGAATAATAAACTACGTTCAACAGATTACGACTTAAGAGAGACATTTCTAATTAGGGATTACAGTTATAATGATTAAAGGCTCGGTAGTTAATGGAAGATCAAAGTAAATAAACTACTGAGTAGTATGATGAAAGGGAATGTTCTGGGAGGATTGTATTTTTGGACCTACTCTGTCAGAAAATGTGTAATTGTATGAGTAAATTGTTATTAATACATTTTCACAGTCGAAATGAGACATTGCTTTACGAAACTAATCAGTTTGACGTTGAAAAATTAATTAAATGGACGACTGTGTGATTTCGATAATTGGAATTGTTGATAATTAGTGTCAAAGTTTAATCAAAACCAAATTCAGGTTGCAAATGAGCCCACAAAGTGCCAAATAGTGATTAATTATCGTAGCGAATAGATTTAAATTAGTATACGATTAATGAGCAACGCAAAGGATTGGTCGAAATAAAGAGAGATTCAAAAACAAGAATGAGAGACGATGAAAGTATAAGGTCAAGTTTACCATAGAGAAAAGGATTTAGCTTACACATAAGTCCCAGAATCTTAATGAAAGTTTCAAAGAAAGACGACCCTCATTTTGTCAATACCAACTTAATCTGATTTCAAAATCTCCGAAATCGAAGTCAATAAATCATTAGACGTTGTCTTTTAAATCCAGAAGAATTATTGAATTATTTAACGTTTCCCAGTACGACATTGACACTGTCCTTCAGTAAGGTGAAACAAATCATACAAAACAGTATTATTAGCTGCAGACCTTCACCTCATTTTATGACATCCGCTAGCATTGTATAATAAACGCTGTATCAGCGCACCTCACTAAGTCCATCATATCAATCCATCATAGTGGATCAATGATATTTATGACAGTTTTGATTGAATAAACGTATCATCGACATCATCATCTTTTTGAGATGTTGGGCTATAATACACCACGCGGGCCCAGTGCGGATTGGTAGAAGTCACCATGTCTTCGATTTTTTTTTTCTAGGACATGCCGGTTTCCTCACGGTGTTTTAATATACGTATAATGTGAACAATAATACTTCTAGGCGTCAAACCACCAACTTTATTCTTCAGAACTCGACTGATATCAGATTTTCCTTCATCACAATGATTGCTGCATAATTTAGCTTTCCTCTGTTTTCATCTTCAAATAATTAATTTAGAATGCAAGTAAACGTAGTTCAATGAACAACACCATAGTGCAGATACCTACTGAGAATTTGGGGTTCGTATTCCCATGTTTCGTTGAAATATAGGAGTCTCCTTGTAGGAGAGGTAGCCACCTTATTGTGTAATCTGCACCTTTCAAACCTCACTCATGTGACCGGTTACTGCACACAATAAAAAAGCGCATAATTTTGTTTGAAATAAAAAAAAACATCATGGAATTGATTCTAGAACCATTCGAATTTCGAATTACTACAGTCCTTTCACTATTATTTTACCTGTGGCTATTAAATTGGCTAAACTGAGGTTTGAATGCCCAGTGCATATTCGGGTTAGCCAACTTATGGCAATTATTATTTTTGGCGATTTCGGAGACGGTGAGCACCGATCGTCCGCGCGGTCTGGCAGTGTACTAGGCATCAACGGATTTCATACAAGCCTCTGCGACGTGAGATCCGCTTCAGCATCCGACCGCGCGGTCGAGCGGTATCGTCTGATAAACGTTTTATAACTAGCAATAAAATAGCACTGAAAGTTTGCAATTTGTGGTGCGACGGAAATCAAGTTATTTCCTGTATGAAATACCAATTTAATCTACGTATTAGTCAGTGGAGCATTAGAATATATTAATTAACGAGTGACGCTTGTAATGTTATCGGCTTAATAAGCTTCAGTAGTTGCGATCATGTTGGTGGCATATCGGGGAGATATGGCTCTATGATAAGGTAGTACATGCGGTATATTACCTGCGTTTGATATTGAGGGTCTTTATCTTTCACTTCACGCTCTTTTGATTCATAGCGGCTCTATATTTTAACACGAATATTTTGCTTCTCGTCATTTGGTATGTTTGTAACATTCTAATTTATCCAACATTTAGGTAGCGTATGGATAAAACAAGAAATGAGTACATAAGAGGAAGTCTGAAAGTGGCACCGGTGACTAAAATGTGTGGTAATCGGTTGTCATGGTGATGTGGGCGAAACGAAGACAATGTGGTGAGGAAAGTTTTGAGTATGAATGTGGATACCAATGGCTATAAGAGTAAAGGAATACCAAAGAAACGATGGATGAATTGTGTAAAGGATGATAATAGTGAAAAGAAAGGAGGTGACTGCTGAAATGACGGATAATATAGAAGTACGGAAAAAGACATGCTGCGCCGACCCCAAATGAATTTGGACAAGGCCAGGAGAATGATGATGATGATGATTATTTCGTGTACGATTGTCCTTATAGTATTTGTATCATCATCAATTAGTTTTTTCCACTAGTCAAAACTTATGAAAAATTGATTAAATTGTACTTTCTTCCAATTTATGAAGCTTCTAATCTAAAATACCCTTTACATGTCTTTGACGATGGTGAGTATAATATGAACTCTAAGTTGCATAATAATATTGACTGACCGTAATTCAAAGACTAGCTGATTGCTCTAAAAGAAGCCATCAGGTCAAATTAAGTACCTATAATCATGGCTAAATTGTTTGCTAATTTGTTTACTGCTTGCCAGTACCTTCTTGATGTGTGTTTTCTACCGCCACCTTTGGTAAAGAAACTATACTTAATAGGTATTTGGTAGAACAAACTGCTTGTTATTTTATTAATAATATATGGCGTCTATGCATAATATATGCGGTCAAAGCTAAAAAATATTTTCAATTTATTTGACATAATTATAGAAAAATGAGTTTGGTTAGACTCAATGATATAGAATTGTTCCTACCACAGTTGGAAAAAAAGCCAAAATAACAACGATTTCATGAATAAGTCAGTAGAACTTAAAATAAAAGCAAATAGAAAACATATTAGGGAAATAAAATCAAACATTTCATCGGAATACGATTAAACTGTCAGAAAATGACTTATGTTGTGTTATCTGTCTTTCTGATCGTGTCAATGTAGCGTCGATTGAAAGCCGATAGTGATAGACGTTTGACAATCGTTTGAATGTTGTTCCACGTGGCGAGAGTTACCAGCTAGCCGTTTTTATTATTCTAATTTCGAATACTTTTGACTTCTATCAAATTCTCTTTCGTATGACATCGTTTGGTTGTTGGTTTAGGGATAGATCGATTAAGTGGTTTCTTTCGAAATATTGAGGAAGTGACAATGTATTTTTTTAAGAATTTAGTTTTGTCTTCTTTATTTATTTAGTAGGTTTGCCTCAGTCAACAAAATGTTTCAGTAAAGTACGTTTTTACTTTTCTCATTAGCACCCTTTATACTGATATTTCCTACCACAGAATATTTGCGGTGGAAGATATTGAATATAATTAATCAAAATTAGGCCAATAAATTATACGTTCCGTCTCCTCTAATAATAATATAATCTGCACATTTATTTGTTTTTAATCTTTGATCTTTTCTACAAATTTAAATGCAACGCATAAAAATCAAATTCATCATGACCATCATCATTTCAGCCGAAAGACGTCCACTGCTGGACATAGGCCTCCCCCAAGAGTCGCCACATTGACCGGTCCCGTGGGACTCGCATCCAGCGGATTCCCGCAACCTTCACCAGGTCATCGGCCTTCACCAGGCAAAATCAAATTATAAGTAATTTATTCAAATTACGCTGATAATTCAGCACTTCAACGTCAAAGTTTACAACAAGAACAACAAGAGACAGTCCCCCGAAATGCCCGCTTTCGCCACTTCCTAGTATTTTAGCTGGGAAGAAGAAATGGCGGAACAAACTCCCTAGCAACACATCTGTCTGTGAGGTGTGTATTATATAATAATTAAATTATTGTCCCATGTCTGGGAGTCATATTTGACCGTAAGCTCACTTTTCACGACCACATCATATCCACTGCTAAGGAGTCCTTTGGCGCCTTGGCTTTGTTTTAAGGAACTGTCGTGACTTCCACAACCCCCACGTTATCAAGCTTGTTTATGGGACATTGGTCCGTAGTAAACTTGAGTCTAGTGCGTTCGTATGGAATCCTTTTGAGAAGCAGTATGCGTTAACTTTAGAAAAAGTTCAAAAAGCATTCCTTAGATACCTTTACAAGCACTTGCACGGGTTTTATCCTTTCTTGTATCCCACTAAATTCCTGTTGGCTTGCTTAGGTTTCAATTCTCTAGAAGTAAGACGGTCGCGCGATCAGATGATTGTATTATTTAAAATTCTTTGGGGTATTATTGATGTTCCTGATCTGCATAATGACATCTGCAAGCTATTTGTCCCAGACAATTACTGTCGTGGCAGGAAACACCGCTTACTGGCTGTTCCAACTTGCCGTACTGTTGCACACTCCAAGTCACCTATTCCCCGGACATTAGCCGCTATTAACGCTCTCCTGAACTCAAACACAGATCTTGATATGTTTGCGAATGAATGGAAGGTAATACTGTCAGAATGTTTGAATATTTGTGAGAAGAATGCATGACTGTGTTAAATAAATTATATGTTAAATAGAGTAATTGGCTTCGGCCGTTCTATTTAATTAAATAAATAAATGTCAGTTATCACACACCAATAATAAATAAAAATCTAAAAAAATATACTCCAGCACAAACAAAGCTTTCAGGCATAAAGGGCGTGCCCACTTACACGTGGGATTTGCGGTATAGATACCTACATAGCTTACTCGTGTTTGGTTTACATGTAAATGGTCTAACATTATTTAATCACTCTGCTTAATTTAACTCATTAATGTAGTGGGTGCTGAACATCTAGTCTTACCTAAGTCGCAACAAATGTTACCAGAGCATAAAAATTAATTCCGGTCCCCTCAGACTGTGTGTTCATGGATACGCTGTAAAAGATTCCATCTACTTCCTCTTTCTGAACGTAGAAGAATTGCAGACCTGGCGTTTTTATTTAGAATCGCTAAAGGTTTAACTGAGCTTCCCGAACTGCTGAGCAAAATTGGACTGCGGATTCCTTCTACTTTTCGGCGCAATACACGTCTATTGCATACTCCTGTGGTAGGAACGAAATACAGACGAAACTCATACTTAATAAGAGCGAGTCATACGTATAACGCGGTTGGCGAGGACGTCGACATCGATATTTTCAGTACTAGTATCTCAAAATTAAAAAGGACTCTTTGTAATTTCTTTTTTGATAACGTTAACTAATTCAATTCAATTTGCGCTGTTTGAAACACATTTTTACTTATGATACTATCTTCTCAAACACTGTCTGTCTTCTTAAATATTTTTGTTTTGTGTTTATAAGCTCTTTTCTATCTGTGAAAACTTTTAATTGGCCTTATTTTTGTTACTCTTTGTCATGTGTAAATTTTTAGCTGTAAGTTTTCCTAAAACTGTAAAATAAAAATAAAATAAAATACTAAAATTGCAATCAAAATAATAAAAAAAATATTATATATCAAAATAACTCAATAATATCAAAATAACTCACACAGTCACGCATCTCTATACATCATCTTTCTGCGCTTGTCCCATGTCATGTCCCGCAACACGTTTTTTTCTACATTCTCCTCTGTCAACCGTCACGCTATCATTTACTCCTTTTTCTTTCATATCTTTCCTCACACAATCCATCCATCATTTCCCTGGTCTTCCTCTCCCTCTCCATCCGTCAACATTTATATTCATCACTCTTTTAGTCACATGCGATTCGTCCCTCCTAATAACATGGCTGCCTCTACATTAAAACAAAATTAGCCGTAATATTTTGTCAAGTTTCAACAACGTGAAAATGAGGAGATTGCTAATGCAAGAACTATCTTTTAAAAACTGGTCATGCATGTTTTGAATTATCTTGACAAAAGTCAAAACGATGGTGTCATAACTTTGACGCCAAACATACAAGGAACCAGCTCGATCCCAGATGTGTAGGTGTTAAGGAACTAGTGTGCCTTTAGTCAAAAATATATGGTGAAAATATTCAGCTTGGAATGTTTTGCATTAAGTAAATATTAACAAAAAACCAAACATGTAGAGTTTGAACGATAAAATGATTTGTTTACCGAAAAACAACACTTTAAAGGTTTATAAAACCAAACGACAAAGTTTGTCAAACTGAGTCGATAGTTTATAATTAAAAAGAGATTACTGAACGTTGATTGGAAAATTTTAAATTGAAATGTTTCTGCTGTAGGTACTTTTTACACCTAGAACTCTTAAGTTTTATAAAATAAACAGCGAAAGTTCTCTACTTTAAAAGTATGTAAGAATAAATAATTAACTATAAGTAAAGTAAGTAATAAGTAGACAAAATTACCAAGGTAACCAAGAATCACTGAGTTCACGATTTCTGTTAAAAAAAATGGTCTGCGTAATGCTCTACACTGTGACCTGGAGGACTTATGCATTCAATTTAAAATTACTACAGTAGCTGACTTAAGTGGACTTCACTATCATAAATGCACTTTACACCTCTTCTGTGCAGTAGGTTTTATGGCTTTATTGAGGATCAAACAATAAATAACTAATAATGCACACCTTAGCAACGATATCAGTATCACACGATTCACTTAAAAGCATTTTATTTTGGATGACTCAACCAAATTGAAAAATGAATCAGAAGTATCTAAACGTGAAATGAAATATTGATAAACGTAGGATTGAAGCGTCTGATATGAGTTAACGCTTGGATTCTGAACCGAAAATTCGCTTCGAGGCAGTCAAGTGATGCAATTTAGCTGCTGATGACAGATTTAACCAATCATAAGCTCTCGCCTTGCGTTTGATTTTGACGCGTTGATCATTTTCATCCCAGAAACTGTTGCTAGGCTTGACGAAACGTATTTTTTTTTAATCGGCAAAAGAAAAACTAAGATGGATTATATTACATTAACGTAACTACATTTTATCCTCTTTCGTTGAAGTGACCATATGACGAGGAACGAGGTGTGATGTCACACCACACTTCGTTTATCCACAAACATTTATACTTCAGCTTTTAAGTGCCGACGACGTCTAAGTGGTGATGACGTCAGCTTACTTCAAAGGTTTAAGATTAACCTTTATTTTTCAGATGTTTGTCTGGTTTTGTTTGTTAGCCGGCGAAAAAAACTGTTTCATTAATTTTAAATGGTGTTTTGTTAACAGAATTGCTTCCATAATAAAAATATTAAAAAAAATAACAAAAACTTTATTTTAATGTACTGTACGTCTAAAGAGTTTATTTTTTTTAATTACAAGTCAAATTGCACTCTTACCTTAAAAATTACAAGAACTGAGTTTCACAAAGGGTTTAGTAATTTCAAGATCATCAAGATTATTTAACTAATAAAAGAAGACTATAAAATAAAATAATTCATTTCGAATTGCCTGCCTTCTGAGGCGCAATCATTTATAACGGTTTAAGGTATAATAAATAAAAATATTATACTAGTTACTTGTTTGCTTAACAGTACCTAATCATTCTTTATAAAATATTGCCCACTACTCACAGTAATTACAACTTGTGTTTTTTCTTCGCTATGATTATGGGTACCTCCATAATACAATAGCTAATGGTCTCAGCCTAAGTAAATAATAAATGGGAACCCTAATTATACCGTTGGGTATTCGTCAAACATTATTGTTAGGAATCTACACATTTTGTACATATTTTGTAAGAAAATACGGATGTTCTTATACTCCGAATTTCTGAAGAACTCGTAAATTATAAAAGCAAGCTACAAGGTACAAGCTCATTTATAATTTCCTAGTATTAAGGCTTATACAATTTTCGAACCGAGAAAATAGAAATCTCAACAATAATTCACTTAAATATTGAAAATAGTCCTTCAATTTAGAAGACACTAAAGTGAATCATTCGCTATCATTCATTCTTTCTACACCTTTCAACCAGAAAGAAGGCCACCGTAGACGGTTCATCCGAATTGATTCCAATTCGGTTGAACCGTCTACGGTTGCCTTAATTTCTATGAACCGACTAACAACTGACAAACTTTAGTCCACAGACGCGGTGACATTTCTAATTTCTATTGAGCAACTCCGAATACCGTATACGAACATTAATTCAGACCAAAACAATATAGTTGCTAACAAGATAAACAATGGGAACAGAGAACTATGCAGTACAGAAGTTTAAATAGTATTGACTTGCCATGACATGTCTGAATGAGTCGTTAGATTCTAAGTTAAAGTGAAACGTATGTTGCGAATAACTTGAGAGAGCCGTAGGAACTAAAGAACGAAGGCTTTTATTACTGTTGTGTTCAATCAGAATATCGTAAAAAATTATGCCCGATATGTAACAATACTGTGAAACTAATTCATATTAAACGGAAAAGAGTATTTTAAGTAAGATAAAAAAACCAGACAAAATGTCTATTTATATTGTTATTCTTTTGGGACACGGCCCAGAAGTTAACTCAAAGAATATTTTTTTACTAGAAAAAATTGTACTAGTTTTTTTGTCAATAAAAGAAAAGAAGTATTAATCATTCAAACAAATATACTAGAATATAAAAGGACAAAGTAAAAAATAGACACAGCTTCCTTCCAAAAACAAAGTATAAAACAACAATTTCATACAACAACGTTTCCGAACAGGAGCCATAAAATTCCGCTTACAACCAACATGTTATTAACAAAGTTGCGGTGAAAGCCAAGTAAACAGTAAAACTATTCTCCGAAGTACGTAGTTAGTAGTTACTCGACTCAATAGTGTGTGAACCGATGCCGTTCTATGACATTATTGGTAGACGAAAGTCGGAATAATAAATTGGAGTCATCATCAGTCTGCTTAGTGTTATTTGTGTATATAATTATGTTCGTCCAAGCTTCCAGTCTAATCGCATACAGCTGAATACCTATCTGCCTATCTGACCTCCACAACGCAGTAACCGGGTAAAAGTATACCCTCGGTAAGAGTGGTTGTTAGGCTTTGGGGCCATTGACTACCTGTAATGACTGTCAAAGATCTACAAAATGGCAGCCGGGACCAAAAGCTTAAGGTGCTTTTTGTGGCACGGAGGTGTCTCGTTACGTAATGAATGGTCACCTATCAACGCACTGAACGCAACGAGCCCATGAGGAATAATAAATTAAAGTCTACCATCAAAAGTTGAGCAGCGTCTACAAAAGTTGACGGCTGGGCCGTTAAAATGGCGCTGTAAGGCTAACATGCCAAGTTAGACTGATAGACCTTAATCTTTATAGAAACGATAAAATTTTCTTTTACCTGATAGGCCTTTGTTCGGTATTGATTCTGCTCTTCATGATAAAGAAATTTGGTTATTGAGAGATCCTGACCTTTTCCACTTTTTTCTATACACCGATAGAAGGTAATAAGGTCAAGTTAGCGTAAAAACTAAAATATATCAAGACTAGTCGAACAAAGAATTTAGGCTGAAACGTGAATAGAATGAAGACGTGAATTGTGGTCTCAATATCATTTGCAAAACTAGGCATTTTGTAAACTGAGATCAAGATATCTTTAGGCACAATTTGTTCAAAACCTTTTTAGAGAACTTTAAAATGTTTGATTTTATGTTAAATGGCGCTGATAATTACAAATATTTTTTAAATGTTTGGAAACTTGTTACAATGTCCAACCAAACACATCTACAATAAATAAATAAATATCACTAGACAATACACACAGCGCCATCTAGTGCCACACTAAGCAACGAGGCTTGTGTCGTGGACACCAGATAGTTGATATACTACATAGATACTTTTTTGTTTGTAAATACATACTTATTATACATATAAACATCCGTGACTCGGAAACAAATGCGACGACTATGCCAGGAGACAAATATTCATTATCATAATCATCATCAACCTAGCCTTTTCCCAACTATGTTGGGTTCGGCTTTCAGTCTAACCGGATGCAGCTGAATACTAGTATTTTACGTGGAGCGACTGCCTATCTGACCTCCACAACAAAGTTAGTACTGGGTAATACAATTCCCCTTGATAAGACTGATTGCCAGACTTTTGGGCCACTGACTATCTGTAACGACTGTCAAAGATCTACAAATGACAACCGGGACCAACGAGACAAATATTCATAAATTTTCCAAAAAAAAACCCACGTAATTTCATCGTTTTATAAGGTCAACTCCCGTAGTAAAGGAATTACATCAATGTTACCGAGCTACATAAATAAACTTTTATTTTAAACTTTCTGCATTTCAGCGTATATCGTGTCTGCCTCTCATAAAGTTCGAGTGGTGTTTCCGCCGTAGCGTGTGCGCATTACTAATGAGCTCGTAATAAAATAAATCAGCTTTACAAGTGGTTTGTACGGGTTGCTATTAAAGAAAGTAAGTCTAAATAATGTTGTACAGAACATTACTAAGGAAAAGGTTTTCTTAAATGTTTTATAAAAATCATAAAGGAAACTGCTGAAGAAAAGGTTTTCTGTTCGTGTATTATTAAATCATGAAATATTAAAGATAGTCATCATCATCTGCCTAGCCTTTTCCAAACTATGTTGGGGTCGACTTTCAGTCTAACTAGATGCAGCTGAATACCAGTATTTTACGTGTAGCGACTGCCTATCTGACCTCCACAACCCAGTTAGTACTGGGTAATACCATACCCCTTGGTAAGACTGGTTGTCAGACTTCTTGGGCCACTAGTACCTGTAACGACTGTCAAAGATCTACAAATGACAGCCGGGACCAACAGCTTAACGTGCTTTCCAAGGCACTGATGAAACTCGGTATGTAAAGGTGGTCATCCATCCACAGACCAACCTAGGCAAGCACGGCTTAACCTAAAGATAGACCCGACTTTTATTATTTAGCCACGAGCTTCTCAGAAATATTAAAGAAAGTATTAATTGTAAATATCAGTCAGTAAGTATTGGATTGGATTGTGTGAGGAATGATATGAAAGAGAAAGGAGTAAATGATGCCGTGACGTCTGACAGGGGAGAATTGAAGAAGAAATCGTGTTGCGCCGACCCCAAATAGTATGGAAAATTGCAGGTAGATCAGTCAGTTAGTTTTCCCTTTAGCTCTAAACCAATATTTAAACATGAGCAGCAATACGTTAAGGGAATACAATGTCTAAATTATGTATAGACAAAGGAAAATTTTGAAAACTTTAGAACGAGGTTTGAATATAGTTTTTGTGTTGGTGGCCTGAGAGAATACAAGAAATTATCGAAAAAAAAAACAAATTCTACTTGACAAAACTTGGAAAATATGTTAAAAACTAGAATTGAAACATAATAAGATTTGTGATTGAAATAAAATCTTTCAAGTTTCTTTTCAGTGACAAAAAAAAAAAACAAAAAAAAACGCGAATGGTTTCAGGTTTATAGCAAGGAACCCTAAAACTGATAATTATGACTATCGCAAACATTCGGCCTTCATGTAATGACTGAAATAGTTTTAGCTTCGTAATGTTGGCAACATACGAAAATAACAAGATGCGATAAATTTTTCAAAAAAAAAAAAACAAATAGCAAACGAACATCTGTGACAGACACATAATTAACAATCACCACTTCGATCCTATTTTGATGATTGGATTGTGACTCACAGAAAATCAAAAGTTTTTTTACGAAGAAAATTTTGCTATAGAATTCAAGTTTGGTGAAGGCCAAACTGTCGAGGTAGACAGAAACTCGGCTTTACAGTCAATTTACTATGATAATCGTTGTTGTGAAGTTGTATAATGGCCCATTTGTAGAGGCTTGTGAACATTATGGTGACCGCACGCGACACAATAATTCTCCTACAGCACTTTTGCACGATCCATCGCAAACCACAGACTGGCCCTATCGTACTGTGTTATATTGCAATGCAATGTATGTACATATGTAAATGTTGATGGATGGAGAGGGAGAGGAAGGCCAAGGAAACGATGGATGGGTAGTGTGAGGAATGATATGAAAGAACAAAAGAGTAAATGATAGCGTGACGATTGACAATGAAGAATGGAAGAAAAAAAACGTGTTGCGCCGTCCCCAAGTAACATGGGACAAGAGCAAAAAGGTGATGATACAATGTCTATATCACGACAAGTTGTGACAGTACTATTTGCTTGCATTTAAACTTCTTATCTTGAACATAAAAACAAAAGAAAATCATTAAAGTCATCTTCAAAGAATACATAAGTCAAATAAATAAATTCTTAAAACCCCACAAGGCTTTTTGAATATATTTCAGTTTAAAATCCTATTGCAATTTCGAATGCAACAGCTTTCCCAAATCCCTAACCAATAAGTTCTTGATTTAATTTATTCTTAAGACAGGTCAACGAATTTAGTCTGCCGAGGATCCCAGTCCAATTTTAGTCTGCGAATATTAAATCTTGAAGACATCTCATGGCGAGGAGGTGCCGGCAAATTTGATTCACTACGCTGTGGTATATTCACTTAGTTTAATCTCGAGTTCAGTGGAAAATTGAAAACATAAATTTTATACGGGAACGTTTAGTTTGTGATTTTCTTTGGGTTTCTCAAATCTTTAAAGTTAGGGATTTAGCATAACCAATGGAACATTTACTTAACTTTATCTTGTATCTGAGATAGTTTGAGACTTTAATATATTTGGGTATCGACGTAACTCGGTGTAAGTTATGTTTACCAATTTAAGATAATGACAAAAACAATCAATTGAAATGAAAACAATGAAATGGGTCTGTTTCAATTTGATTTCAGTTCTTTTTTAGTAAAAAAAAAAAACAATTTAAATCAGACTAAAACAATGGTAAACCAGACTTAAACCATACAAATAGTTAAAGTCTTTGAGAATTTCAATTAACGGATCTAGGACTTACACCGAGAGGGATTACTTTTCTCAAACGGTCTTAAAACTGTTGGAAGAATTTAATTTAGCACTCGGGACTGTGATTACGAGAAAAACTAATTGAGTTTACATCAGTCCTTATTTTTTACCCAGGTAAGGAAAAAGTACTAGTTGCTTAAGCAAAATACGCTTAGGGTAAACAAATCCTCAGATCTGTATATTTCTTAAAAATATTTACCTACCTACTTAATCAAAAGATATTGTAAAAAAAAACAATCTCAGTTTATAAAGTCTCATTTATCAAAGAGAAAATTTATTAAAAGTATCGAAACAAATGAACATTGATATTGAAATAAGAAATACTCTCAACTAGGATTCATTTATTTCTGTATCAAAAATATACTGCAAGTTTCAAATCGTATCAAAAGAAAAGCCACTATATTACTTTCAGAAAAAACATCTTCTAAATAATTTCAAATGGGTAACGTCGCATTGAAATTCAACATTAAAACATTTTATAACGTGCTAAATATTTTTATTGCAAGTCTCTGGAATTCCACTCTGCAATTTGAAATACTCCATCTTGAATTATGCATGGTTTAAATTTCAGAGACTGGATATAAAATAACATACTTTAGTAACAAAAAATCTTTGAAGTATATTGTGGCTTTTATAATTAAATATATTCAAAAAATAAATAAAGGTTTTACCGTTAATAAAAAATGGAAACGTATAAAATAAAATTATTCAAAGGACCACACGTTTTTCGGAAAGGACACCTTTTATTTCCTCGAAAAGAGCAAAATAAACCTTATTGCCATCAGTCCCCAACACGGATGTTGGGGAGTTTCGTCATTTATGAGAGAGCCCCCATCAAATTCGTCGGGAGCCTTTGAAAATGTGAGGCATTGTGTTGGTATAAAAATGACGATTTGGGGAATATACATTTCCATTTCTGTGGTAATTTAGGAGAAGTTACTTGAATGGGTCAGGGTGGAGTCAAAGGTTTTAGAGTGCGTAGCTTGGTGGTTTGTGTACTTTGGTCAGACAGGCAATCGCTCCATGTAAAATACTGACGCTCAACTGCATGCTGAAGTTTTTAGAGTACTTTGGAAAAAACTAGGTTAGTTTAAAATTCAAAACTGTAGGACTATTTATTTATACAAGCCTACAGTAGAAAGCAATGATAGCTTGGTGGTGTGGCCGTCGAACTGCCAAGTTAGTTATAGGTCTCAAGTTCGGACCCGAGATACGCACCTCTGAATTTTCGGATTCATGTGCCTATTATCACTTGCTGCGGTGAAGAGAATCATCGTGAAGATACCAAACCAGCATCATAATTATTATTTCAGCCCAAAGACGTTCACTGCTGGGCATAGGCCTCCCCCAAGTGTCACCACATTGACCGGTCCCGTGCGATTCGCATCCAGCGGATTCCCACAACCTTCACCAGGTCATTCGAACCAACATGCCTGAAAAATACCTATTTCTCGATGGCATGTAAAACTAAGTCAAAGGCCCATGGGTGCACCCATGGACCTTTGACTAGCGAGCGCCTAACCTGGTATCAGAGGTTTTTAGCCATGGCATAAAAACTCTGATACCAGGTTAGGCGCTAACCACACGTTAAAGAAAGAAGAAAAGTAAAAAACTTAACCACTTGCCACCTATATTTTCAATTTCAAAATCATAAAAGTAAAATAATTTATCCAAAACTCAAGCAATGAAATTTTTCAATTATTGTTTGTTACCCCCAAGAGGTCATAAAAACTTTCGAACTATGTAAGTTATCCTGATGGTTCCCCGTTCAAACTTGGGGGATGTTAAAACGTAATTTTATTATTGCTGTGTCATCCCCATTTGGGGGAATAGCCAAGGAGATGGACTGTTTGGCCTTGAACCTTTCACTGACAAGTTTAGACAAAGAAATCGATGGCTTCGCTTGAAGTTTTTTAGATTGATGAGAGATTTTGATGATCGCTTTCGAAGCGAGAGTCGTAATTTTTTTTTAAAGTAGATAGGTTAATGTAAAACTAAAATAGTTAGGTTACATTCCTTCTGCGGGGAAATTTTATTTTATTATTTTAAATTTTATTTTATTTTAAAAACTACACGCGTTCAGCACTTTCAAACCGCGTTTAATGTTTTCAGTGTCAATATTCATTTTCCAACAAAAAAAAAAAAACAGAATACCTACCTACTTTTTTGTTCTTTCAACTACGTATTAATGTTATCAATAATCACTACAAAGCGATCACAAAAGACTTGTTTTTTGCTTAGAACCAAAATAGTGCAGAAATGTTATATGAAATCTCATTGTTGCACAGGTTTCCATTAATGCACTGTTTTTTATTTAGATATAAATTTACCACAGAGGTTTACTGCCTCCCATTAAGTTTAATATAAAATGTAAGCATTAGATCAAAAAGATACTGGCTGAACATAAAAATCAGCTGAATAAAACCGACTTGGTGAAAAAAAAACAAAAGGCGGGCATTTTGTACGATTGTAAAACTTTAATACTTCATATTTAGCTAGAAAAGTAAAAAAAAATGGAAATAGACAGCGATAGCGATATGAATTCAACTCCAGAAAGTATAAAAACAGCTGTAAATGTAAAATGTAAAAAAAACAAATGTACTTAAAATTACTTTTCAGTAACTTGAGTTTTTATTTTGAGAAGCTATATTTTATCACGTTAAGTAGATTGATAGTTGAAAGAAAAGAAGATTACGCACCTTGCTAAAGTGAGTAATTAATTCACTCGTGTTAATTTAGTTTTATATTTAATAATTAATTTAATTAAACATAACATTTGTGCATTAATAACTGACTTTGCGCTCGATGCAACAATCTACTATTGGTAACAATGTGAAATTATTTCAGAAAATAGAATAAAACATTTCTCCAATGTCTACTTTCCGATTAAATTCAGTATTTGAAATACATACTACATTCCTCTAACATCAAAAAGACTTCTGAAAAAAAAAGTAAAAATGTCAGCCTACATTCCTGTTTTACGTTAATTTTATACGAAAAAAGCCTCGCTACACAACAATATATTTTACTGTAGGTTCCTTTTACAAAGTGCCCTCGAAAACCTAGCAAGGAGTACATGAGTACCTGAAGTATACTTGTGAAATATACCGAAGAGTGGCAAGTGAAGTGACTTGGCGCAAATCGTTTCAGTCCGGCCGGCTAACTTCGCTTTTTGTGCCAAATAGTTTATGAAACTCCTACCTACTAAACTTTCGAACTTTGGTAGAAGTTCGAAGTGCCGTTTACTTCAATTATTAAGTGCTTTTAATTTTACGACTGTCTTCGCGGACCTTCGGTGGACTCTTGGACTAACTTTTCAGAAACGATTCCTTAATAATTAAGGAGGACGACACCGTTTTCCTTTGTTTTAAGAATGCTCTTCTGTTTTAGAGATCATAAGATGGTTCTTTCCACAAAAGACCTGACCATCGCTGAGTTTTTTTTTTCAGACTCGTATAGAAATCACCGACCTCACATATTTTTTTTAATGGAATCATTTTTGTAAAAACCAATTCAATAAGTAAATAGATGAAAATCTCTGTTGATCATTAAAAATGTTTAAAGAAAGGTATTTACAAAAAATCTAGTAATACTAGAAAACTTAAACAAACCTTTGTGCAACAGAAAAAAGTATTCATATCATGATCTGTCAATCAATCAATCAATCAATCAATCATTTATTTTGTGAAACATAGGTATGGTTACAGATAGTATATCGTCTTAAATGTGTGCACTATGTTTTGCCAATATTTGGCGTACAAAATGGCGGACAAAACTAACATAAAACAAGCATAAACAAGCAATTACAATTAAGGTGGCATGTCAATATTATTACATTAAAGAAAAACAATAATTCAATTTAAAATACATAATTATGTCGGTTAGGTAAACATGTCATTACAGTTTTAGATAAATACACACATTCCATAATTAGTCAATAAATACATTCAAAAGTGTTTAATTGGGAAGTCGGAATCGTCATACCTCTGTTTATCAGTAGTAAATTCAGTGATGGAGTAATAACATCTATCTAAAAGGAGTTTAAACAAAGACCTCTTAAAGGATCCCAGACACTCTTTATTTCGAATAGCTGCTGGTATACTATTAAATATTTTTGGCGCCATGCCCAGCACACTTTTGCCAAAGAATGCGGTTTTATGAGTGGTTACATGAATGGTATTCTGATGACGGCGAGAGCGCAATTTTTCAAATAAATGCAAGTTACAGCGAACAAACACTCCCATTTCATATATGTACATAGACGGTAGAGTGAGCAAAGAAAGTTCCTTAAACAATGGTTTACAACTATCAGTAGATTGTAATTTGGTAAACGACCGCAAGCATTTCTTCTGAGCTTTAAAAGCAATGTCTCTGTCAGTGGAGTTGCCCCAGAAAATGATTCCGTACCTAATGCTAGAAGCCACATAAGCATTATAAGCTATTTGTACGGTAATGCGGTTAACCGTTTTTGATAGTCTGTACAGAGCATACGCAAATTGACTAAGCTTCTTTGATAAAGCGTCGATATGATGTTTCCAAGTTAGATGACTATCTATAAAGAGGCCCAGAAATTTTGTGATGTCACTTTCAGAGATACTACGTTACCATATTTTATATTCAGTTTCGGTTTATTTGTTCTTTGATTAAATGTCATTATTTTCGTTTTGTCAAGATTTACTTTTAGATTATTATTAACTAACCAATTTATTATATTTTTGAGATCGTCATTTATATCATTTTCAAGAATATTAATGTCATTACTAGAGAACAAAATAGTGCTGTCATCAGCAAACAAGACCATCTGATGTTTACTGACCTTAGGCATATCATTTATATAAATGTTAAATAATGGAGGGCCAAGAATGCTACCCTGGGGAACACCATATGTAGTTTTCCTAGGACGCGACATGTATGTTCTTTCAATTTTCGAGCTCACACATAGCCTATCAAGCGCCGTGATTTGAGTGCGATTTGAAAGATAAGACTGTATTAGGTTTAATGCATTTCCTCTAATACCGTAACGCTCTAATTTGTTTAGCAGTATACCATGATCTACATGGTCGAATGCTTTAGACATATCCATAAACAAGGCCGCCACCGGAGTTCTAGCATCAACACTTGAAACAATTTTCTTGATAACATCATAAATCGCCATATTAATGGATTTACCTTTCCTGAATCCAAATTGTTCTCTGGCTATGAGATCATGCTTTCCAAAAAACGACGAAAGGCTATTGTATATCACCTTTTCTATAATTTTGGAAAAAATAGGAATAAGTGCTAACGGTCTATAATTACCCATCATACTTTTATCATCTTTTTTATGAATTGGTTTGATAACAGTAATTTTTAATTTGTCCGGGAAATGGCCATACTCAATGCAAAGATTAATTATATAACTCATAGCAGGTCCTATTAATGGCGCCACATGCTTGACCGTTTTTGTAATGATACCATCATATCCATGGCTATTGGTATTATTTAATGAGTGAATTATAGCCACTATGTCTGCTGGTACTGTAGGTGGAATAAATATGGAGTTACAATTAGTCTCAATATTTGTCAAAGGACCAATTTGTTAGAGACACCATTGTTTAACTATTGTGTCTACTTCGTGGACGTTTTTAAACAATTATATTCAAATACAATATACGTACCATGTAAGTATTAAAAACCGCACGTTTTCTGCCAATAAATAAATACTTCCCTAGAAATTCGTATTCCCAACACTCAAACAGAAATAACAGATATTTTCAATTTCAAATGCGATATTCCACTGTTCTAAAATCAAATTCAAATAGCGAATTTCAACTGCTATAATGTAAATAGTGAAAGACTGGCTGTTTCGAGTACCTAACCGTACAGATTTAAAAACAGAAGAAAACTAGTGCTGTAATTAATAACTGTTCGTTCATTGGCCGTTGGCGCTTAGTTTATGTCACAGCTTTTTGTATTCTATTTTTAAATGAAGGTTAGGTAGAGGATGGACAACCATAAAGCTTTAAATAAATAAAAAAAAATTATAACTTTATGAATTTTCGCAACCTTATTTGCTATGTGCAAAGTAAATAAATAAATATAAATATCGTTGGACATTACACACAGCGCCATCTAGTGCCACACTAAGCAACGAGGCTTGTCTCGTGGAAACCAGATAGTTAAACTACATAGATAGTTTTTGTTTGTAAATACATACTTATTATATACAAACATCCATGACTCGGAAACAAATGTCCATGCTCATCACACAAACATTTGCTCTTATCGGGATTCGAACCTGGGACCCTAAGAACGAAAGGCAGCCTCACAACCGCTGCGCCAATCGGGTCATCAAAAGTGGGGACCGTGAAATCGATCGCAGCGCGCGATGTGGCAGAAATGTGAAATAACTCTGGGCTGTCTATGGAAATATAGCAATTTGTGTCAAATTGCTATATTCCCATAGAATTCATTATTCAGTTATACATTTTAAATAAAAACGTTAATATTCGCGGTATGTGTTACAGTACGTGTTGTGTTATAAAATGTAGAAATAATGGAAAAAACAGTTCGTGCAAGTTTAATTCGTTTCCAACATCAAGATGGAAATTGAAGCAAAGAAATAAATGAACAGCTGTTGTGAAAAGAAAAAAGTACGCAACTGAACCTAGTATGATATTACTGAAAATATTTCATTTATGCTATACTGCGTGAAATAATTACAACCCATTCATGACTTTGACCTTAACACTTGTGCTCATAACAAAAAAAACATAGCAATATTTATACAAATTTCCGGGAATAGGTAACTTAAAATCACGCCTGTTATCACCGAAAGGAAAGGCAGAGGTGTACCTTTTATAGTACACCGGCATTTTGCCAGTTATGTTTAAGCCCCATCTACCTAATAGGGGCGAGCCTATTACCGCAAATCTTGAGCCCGGGCTGCTACTGAGATTCCTGATCAAAACCCAATAAATCATGATCTGTCGAATGACCGATTTGGTCGAGACGCCAGTGTTTAACTATTGTGTCTACTTCGTGGACAAATCATGGGATAACACTTTGACCGACCAGGCAATCGAGCCTAAGACCTCACGCAAGAACAGTGCTAAACACTAGTGTTCGGAGGCTGCTATTCTTGCGTTAAGATTCTATTCCAGCGAGCCACTAATCACTCAAACTGAATTATAAATACTGAACACATATCAATTTTGCATTCGGAAATCGATAGATGATCGGTTGTTCCCGACCAACCTATTGAGGCAGGTGTCAGTTCCCATGATACATAGGAAGGTCGACAGAATACTGGACAATTATAGCAGCCTATTACGAACACAAAGGAACCTTGACATGAAGTCGATGTGTTGTTGTTATTTACGGTTCTGGCTATTAAAATGGAGAAACCGGGGCTGCGGGACTGTTCGAAAGAGATACCGTGGTCCCGGAACACAAAGGGCGAAGAAGGAACATGGATGGGTTTTAGTCAGTAAAAGTCTGACACTCCCTCCTGCTCCGCCCAGAACGGGAGGAGTCATTTGATGATTTCCCATTCGAAAAAAAATGGCACCGATAAAAAAATTGTACCTGGATAGATAAATGGGGCAGGCCTTTGCCCAGCAATGGGAAATCGTACACTAAGTGGCGCAGTCGCCCTAACAAAAAACTAATCTTGAATAGTAATAATTTTATTTGTAAGTAATTTCTAAATTAATTACCTATTTCAGTTATGTAAATGACATGTTTTTCCTTGTATTTCATTTTCCTACGTACGTACATTATGAAAAGAGAACTGTAGTTGGACACAATGCGGTATATCTTTAATCGTCTAATCAAGCCTTTATTACCTACGGCATAAGTACCTATGCATAAAACGTAACTCGCAATTTTACTTCTAATAAAAAAACGACAATAGTTGCTTAAGGCCGGTTGGTGGTCGTCAAAACGAATGGTTAATAACACCCGTGGGCGAATAACGAACGCGCGGAGTAAACATAGCGCAAATAATAAGATTGATTTTAATTCAGTTTTAAGACTTTATTGGTGCGTATTGTGCTTGTGGCATAAAAAATAACCAATATGCTGTTGGATTTTAAAATAAATTAAAATTTAAAAAACAAAATTTTCGATTTAAAAAATATATTTTTAAATTACGTTACTTTTACGTCGCGCGTTCGTGCTAGGCCCAAAGTTTATTTTTTAATAAAGGCACATGTTTGGTAGCAAAAAATGGTGGATTATTAATTAAAGTTGACCTCAACGATAAACCGATGAAGCGATCTCGAGTCTGTGTTGTCAATTTTTAATTAGGAGTACATAATATTTTATACCCGCAAGATTTTATATTTTCTCAAAGTTTTGAAATAAGAACTCAGTTGACGTTTTTCGAGTTACCTTGACTTAAAACTTCACAATTGATTAAAAAACGTAAACTGTGAAAGCAATAAATACAAAAAAAAAGTAAACAACATTCGCATTATTTACGAAAAGTAACCCTACTCATTAGGAAAAAGACTTGAAAATCGGTGAAATATCACATCCTACCAACTTACTCAGATAGAAAAAATAATACAAAGTGATACATACGGTTATTTTCTTGATTTAAATAAAACGTTGGTTACAGATGCGCTTGAGAAGAATGTGTCCATGCTGATCTGAAAGTAAAGAAAAACCAGGTTATTTGAGAGCTATCAGAATTGTGAAATACTAACACTTCCATATCTTGAGCTTTGTACCTATAGATGTGCTGATGGCATTAAGTGACTAATTGCCGGTTTCGGAGGCCCTCGCCCGAACGCGCGGTGTAGTAAACGTTACGTAAATACGCCGATAGTTAAACATTTTCGTTTTACATTAAAATTTTTATAATGTATTCGTATCTTTATTGCAATATGTCGATGAGTATACATACTTGGGCCAGATAGTGTCTTTTAAAAATAGGCAGGACAAAGAAATAGAAAGAAGAGTCCAAAATGCTTGGAAGTCCTTCTGCGCCCTAAAAGAACACATGAAGGGAAGCCTTTCAATAACACTGAAAAGAAAACTCATCGACATGTGCATCCTGCCAGTCCTAACCTACGGTGCGCAAAGTTGGTCACTTACTGAACAAAAGATGTCCAAACTTAAGATTTGCCAGCGGGCAATGGAACACAGCATAATAGGTGTTAAGCGGGCAGATCGCGTAAGAAAAACTACGCTGCGCTCTATTACTCAAGTTGCAGATGTCGGAGTAAAAACAGCCAAGCTGAAGTGGGAGTGAGCTGGCCACGTCGCAAGAATGCGCCCAGAGAAATGGGCAACGATCGTCACTTACCGTACGCCTGTCGGAGGAAATCGCCGTCGCGGCAGACCGCGACGAAGGTGGTGTGACGATCTGATCCCGTTTGCGGGGCGAACATGGCCAGATATTGCACAGGACAGAGGGGTTTGGAAGGAGAAAGGGGAGGCCTTTGCCCAGCAGTAGGACATTCAAACAGGCTAACAAAAAAAAAATCGTGTCTATGGATGATACTGATTGTGCTTGAAACTGATAGTGCTTTTTTGTGTCAAATAAAATTATTAACTATTATATTACGTTTATATCATCGAAGTACATTTTGACAAGTTCTTTATTTAAATCAAAAAGATTTAAAACACTTATTAAATGTCTTTAATTCAAATACTCAAATCAAGAACTGCAGAATGTGTATTTGAATTCGTCCAAAGTCTGTAAAATAAATACGTGTTGATAGCTATGTAGCTATTAAGAATAAATCTTTGTTACGCCGTAGCCCGTAGTCCGATAAAAATGGAAGCCACCGGAAGTATGGAACACCGAACAAGTTGTAATAGCCGTCTATTGTGTTAGTATTCGGCCCCATTCGTTGTTACAATGAATACTTGGAAAACTGATTGGATCGCTTAAATGGTATAGTGTAATTAAGAATGGGAAGCGCAATATATATTTTATTTTTGGTGAAGGAAACTTACGTGAGGAAAATATTCAGAGACAAAAACAAAAATAAGATATAAAATTACAAAAATGTTTTGATCTCGGATGTGAATTCCGGTATTAATATTAATAATTAGAAACAAAATCATTTATTTCAAGGCACTTTTGAATTTTCGAAACAGAGAACCATAAAATAAAGCTACAGTCCCAGTCACAATTATAAAAGTACTATCACTGCCCATTCCAAAGAGTGTTCTTGCCCGTTCTTCTCCGAGATCTTATGGAGAAGAACGGGCAAGAAACTCCGCAGACACTCTTTTTCAATATCGAAACCGTAACGAACTCCAAAAACCATTTGGTTCCTAATAAATACACTGTTTTTCGCATTTAACTAATCTTTATTGTTTTATAGTATGTAAGTCTACTGATATCTTTATTTGACTACTTATAATGGCACCTTTTCCTTATAAACCAGCAAATATATGCACATTATAAAACAGACTACATACAATGGAACATTTACTAAAAAACTGTGGTATCTACGGTAAGCAAAACACTGCTTATTAGGCAAATTCAATGCTAATTCCGATACTGTATACATAATTATACTTCAGTCTATTTAACGTAATTGCGCCCATGTACGTCATTTGACGTAGATTATTAATTCAAGTTCAGATTGGAAATACATAGCTATTTAGGGACTTTTTGACTAGGAAACGACTTAGACCGCGCACTATAGACAAGACAATTTCCCTACTAGTGCGAGCGAGAGATAAATCGTCTGTCTCGCTCGCAATAGTAGGGTAATCGTCTGCCTATAGACAGTCTTGTCTATAGTTTGCGGTAGCCCTTACTGTACGCTACAATAGATGTTGGTCCCGTTTCAGTAAAAGACACAATACTAGCTTATACCCATGGCTTTGCTGGCGTTTATTGTAATTAATCATATTTATGTTAGTCTGTAAGGATCTATAGGCCAAAGTTGCCTGACAATAAATTAATGTTGTTGTTGGTCGGAAGTAACGGGAACGTTTTTAATATTAGCATATGAAAATCGGGAATGATGTGTGTGGCTCAGCGATGGCTTCAGCATAGCTATTCACAACGCTTCGATTCGATTTTCGATTCGGAAAGTCGTATGTCTATCTCGCTCGATTTCGTAATGTCAAAAAAAGATAGACATATGACTTTCCGCATCGAAAATCGAATCGAGGCGTTGTGAATAAGGGGCCTGGTTCGATTAACTCACAGAACAAATATTTGAATGGCCTACAGGTAATAGGGATGATGACTGACAAAAAAAATATGATTCTGTTTAGTCCGTCAGTTAGATTATCGGAAAACATTGGATACGTGTTTTTTGTTTTATCAAATTAATATAAATTGACGAAGATAAAACGTAAACGTGAAAGATCATGAGTGGGGGCGGGGCTTGTGACGTCACATTTGAGTAAAAAATGTACTCAACTGTGACGTCACACGAGTTTTCGACGCACTGTATCGTCTTCATTTTATGTTTACGTGAAAAAAGAAAAAATATGAGTCCAATATTTTTTTGGAAATCAATCTGACGGACTAATTAGTTTTTTGTTTGTCATCTACCCTATTGTTCTGGGTCTGGCTGTTTATGTATGTGAGTTTGAATGTTTGTGAGCGCACCCACGATAATTATAGGAGCAATTCCTAGTGTTGTGCAAGTTTAAAAAAAAATAATGTTGGTTCCCATTAGTGAAATAATTTTCAGAATCGGATCAGTAGCTCCGAACATTAACTACACCTGTCTGTGCTGTACGCTAAAAACAACTAGTTTCAAGTGGTTGGTTGTGCTCGCTTTCCGCTAATAGTTCACGTTGGGACTTGTGCCCCAAGGAGGATGACGATAAAAATTCCGTGAGCACCAATATCGAAACAAACATCTAGCTGAATTATAAAAAAAACCACTAGTTTTTTTTGCGTTTCATGACAATTTGTATACGAATGACATCTCTAGATTTTGATTTGAAGTCGATTAGACTTGATGGCTGGATGATTTTAAAATAAACAAATACAAATATTATAAACAAGCTGTTATTTATAGATTATGCCTATTACAGTGTTTTGTTTTTATTTTTCAGTGTTGCAGCATTTTAGACCGCAAATTATGTTTGGTAGGTCATGGCTTCAAACGAAGGCACGCACTTTATTTTTTATAATTTATTTCATCACAACAAAAAAAAATCAAAGACAAAGTAGAATTTTACTATTTTATGATGAAGACAAATATGAGTTTAAAAATGTAATACAATGATATTTACAAATGAAATCTATAGCTAGTAGCAGTGATAGCCTAGTGGTGTAACCGTCGGACTGCCAAGTCATAGGTCTCGAGTTCGAACCCAAGGCACGCACCTCTGAATTTCGGATTCATGTGCGTATTGTATAATTATCACTTGCTTCGGTGAAGGAAAAACATCGTGAGGAAACCAGCATGCCTGAGAGATATTTCTCGACGGCATTAACATGCCGTCGAGAAATATCTCTCTCAGCCAAGTCAGAGGCCCATGGGCGGCTTAAAAACTCTGACACCAGGTTAGGCACTAACCACACGATAAAGAAGAAAGAATGAAATCTGTATTTTCAGGTACCTTAAATACATAAATAAATTCACGCCTTTTCCCCAAGGGGGTCGGCAGAAACCATAGACCGCTACCCAGAGACAATTCCAAATACCAATTTTCCAAATATACTCGTACAAACAACTGTACTTTTCTGGAAAACGCAAGCACTGTTAGAAGTTTATAACGGCTATAGACGACTAAAAGGAAATCACATTCAAAACTGAACGTCTTCAAGCCCCGTTACCCAGATTCAAAGGAAAATCAATTCGGCCTTGACATAACGATTAACATACATAGTAATACCTAGCAGTGTCACATAGAACAATTATGTACTATACCTACAGGGAGGGGCGCCAACAAGCCTCGATCTAGGCCAATATCTGCCATTGTTAGTATTGGAGAAGTAACTATATTTAGCAGGTTTTTTTTGTATTTCTGATTACTACTCTTATAAATTAACTGACGAAACACACTTTGCTTGGGTTTTAAGATTTGACCTGACATCGACTTATGATGATGTCATAACAAATCTTCCGGAATAAATTCTCTAAATAGGCGAGACGACAAAAACAAAATCTAATTAGTCCCTCAGTTATATTTTCAAAAAATATTTGACCCGTGTTTTTTTCATTTGTTACGTAAACCAAAATTGACGATATGACGCTTTTAAAATTCTCAAGCTAGTTCTGACGTCACGAGCCCCCACTCCCGAGTTTTGATGAGTTTTATCTTTTGTCAATATTCATTGATTTACAAAAACAAAAAATACGTGTCCATTTACGTGTCGTTTTCTACGTGTGGAGGCTTGTAATTAGCGATTTGGAAATACTACACTGTTTATCATTTTTTGCTTGTTAGTCTGTAAGCCTTCTGTAAAATAAAATAAATAAAATAAATTAATTAATTTCCAATACTCTAACTGACGGACTAAATAGATTCGCATTTTTGGATAGCGTCGTCATGGCTAATAAGGTGAAAAGTGCATTAAAACTCGTTACTCAGTTCAGAAGAACATCATCATTACACCGACAGGCATGCAATGTGACTTTTATTAAGTTAAGGGTGTATTATTTAAAAAATAACTACTTCTTCCATTTAAACATTTTGAAAAAATAACATAACGTCATGCCTGTAATCTCCGAAGGTTTAGGCAGAGGTGTATCAAAATCAAATCAAAACAAATCATTTATTACTTTGCAAACATGGGTATAAAAAGGTTCTCCACATTTTGCCGTCACATGGGCAAGCAAATAGTTGGTGTACCTAATTATAGCACTCCCACATTTCACCAGTTATATTTAAGTCCTATGTAATAGGGGGCGAGCCTATTGCCATCAACCGTGCACAAATCCAGACAAATAATATTTACCTTACATGTTTTGATAGTAGGTAGCTAAGGAATAATGAAATACCGGTTGAATTTTAGAAATTTATTATTACATGACATTTTATTAATACCAATGCCTACAAAGTATCGATTAGTAGACCACTCTAAAGTACGATAAACGCAACGATCCCACAAAAACACATCCGGGGTAAAGTATTCTACTATATAAAAACTATATTTATGCATTAACATAGAAACTGTGTTATAGTTGGTGCCAGTTAAGATCGCAAAAGCAGTCATTGACCCACCTACATTTATTAAAGTTCTTAACTTTGAAATCCAAAAATAAGCCTATTCAAGTCTTGAATCGTCATTTATCGTGATCTTCAACATTTTTCTAATGAAAAACGATACAAATGGTTCATTTGTTTTCGTTCGTAGGAAGAGATATTAGGGAAAGGGCAATGACCGCTATTGCGATCTTAACTGGCACCAACTATAGCTAACACTAAAAAGTCAGATCTTTATTGTGAGACAGTTGTTACAGACTTGTTATCAAGTTATTTTTGTGTGCGTTTGCACTGCTCTACCGTGTACCACTAACCATTATAACTAAACATCAAGCCTGTAATCCCTGCGGGGTAGGTTAGGCAGAGTCAGGTGTAAGGTACCTAATAGTCCACCTACATATTTCTAGTTATGTTTTAGGGCGATCCTATTGCCATCAACCGGGCACAAACACAGACTCCATGGCTGCTACTGAGAAATTCCTGTTGGAAAAACCCAATAACACTTTGCCGACCTGCTCATTTTGCTCAGCAGTCTTACTTGCAACATATATGTAGATAAGCTTAAGCATAGTATAGTCAGTCTATAATGTTCCCACTGCTGGGATTTAGGCCTCCTCTCAGTGGCTTTAATCCAAACACTGTTTTAAGCTTTCACGGTTTATAACTAAAATTAAAATTTCACACGGGATATCTTCCGCGATTAATATTGATTTTGAGCTCCCGATAAAGAAGGTAAACAGATTTGTCTGCTCCTAACAATTTTTTCCATCCACCCGCATTCTCCAGTTAACCCGCGATCATGCTTGCATCAGCGTCGAAATATCGGTAGCTCAAAATCAATAATAATCAAGGAAGATATCCCGTAAGTGACATTTTAAATTTGGCTTTAATCCACTACGCGGGCCCAGTGCGGGTTGATACATGTCACATGTCTTCGAATTTTTGGTTCTAGAATATGCCGGTTTCCACACGACGATTTCCTTCACCGTTTTGTTGTTCTTTAATGTTGTATGTTTAGCGTTAATAACTTATGGGATGGGTCATGAAGGAAGGGACGTAAATTATGTCATCAATGATGTAGACATAAAATATTTTATGAGCATGTTACTAAGGGGTTTTTATGTGTTCGGTATAAGTGGTCACTGGCGCCTTTAGGCACAACCAAGGGGTTTACCTATCATTTGAACGGCACTAATTCACTTTCGTTGGTCTAGTGGTCGCAAGGACGACTGCTGAGCTTGAGGTCCTGGATCCGATTGCCGGGGCTGCGAGATTTGCCGGGGCTGCGGGACTATTCGAAAGAGATACCGTGGCCCCGGAACACAAAGCCATGGTCCATGAGTGGCTTTTAGTCAGTAAAAGTCTGATACTCCCTCCTGCTCCGCCCAGAGCGGGAGGAGTCATTTGATGATTTCCCATCCGAAAAAAAAAGGTCCTGGGTCCAATTGCCAGGTGGGGCAAAGTGTTTTTGCGTTTTTCCATAACCCCGTTTTACATGGGACTTAAACATAACTAGCGAAATGTGGGTGTACTATTACGAACACCTCTGCCTAACTCTTCGGAGACCACAGGCGTGATGCTACTAAACAAAACAAGCATGTTTTTCACAAACAAGTGGTTGGATCATAAAATCTTGGCTTCATGGATTTAGGCTGTTCCAATTAAAGCCTAAAATAAATACGAATTTCTCGAACTATACTAAAACTTTCAATTTTCTACTTAGCAATCCCACAAATATGTTAACATAAATATCTGTCCGAAATTCCGAATGTCTGAAATCCATAAAAAATTATAGTCCATAAACTAGAACTGCAATCAAATCAATTGTTCTAACAAACTGAGCTGTTGTATAAACAGAAACACCATGTATTTCTGTTTAAATGAATACCCTGTATTGATTTCTGATATTGTGAAATTAATTGGATCAAATATTTTTTGTGTTGAAATTCGCTGTATTGTATTGAAGGTTTCGTGTGGAAAATGAAAAAAATATGAAACGTAAGTGGTTGTTGGATTACAGTGGTTAAGGTACACTTTTGCGAGTTGTCGTTTTATTTTTATTGGGGTCTTTTCTATTTTTTGTGTCTATTTATTAAACATGTTTATTAAATTCTTTGACTTCTGTCAGCAAGCTTGTTAAATGTGTAAAATAAATATGGCGGTTAAACAAAGTTAATAAATTACAAAATTTACTCCTCAAAAGTTATATTTTAAAGAATGATAATCGGCCTCTAATTATTAGACAATTTTCAACATTCCCATGCAGATAATTATATAAATCCTCGAAAATTACTAAATTTGGCTCATGTTGCTAGATAAGTCAGATTTCTGTTTGTTATAGATTTTACTCGTGTATTTATTTTACTTGAACATAAGCCACAGCCCAATTATTTTAGTCAAGATAATGTTAGGTACACACATCCGGGGCTGTGGGACTGCCCGGGGCTGCGGGACTGTTCGAAAGAGATACCGTGGCCCCGGAACACAAAGGGCGATGAAGGAACATGGATGGGTTTTAGTCAGTAAAAGTCTGACACTCCCTCCTGCTCCGCCCAGAGCCGGAGGAGTCATTTGATGATTTCCCAACCGAAAAAAAAAAGGTACACACACAAACAGTTCATAATTTTCCTGCCCATATCCCAGTTTATTTGGAGTCGGCGCAGCATGTCTTGTTCTTCCATACTTCTCTATTACTCGTCATCTGAGCAGTCACCTCCTTTCAAGCCATACTTATCATACTTCACACAGTCCATCCATCGTTTTTTGGTCTCCTTAAAACTTTTCTGGCCAACATATAAATAATAGAGTAGGTATATACTAACATGTTGCGATAATGACGCTCTCTCAACGATATATTCAATACCTAATCGTATAAGATTTCCAAAATAATGTCATCAAATTACGAATTCTTGAAGATTCGTCGACGTTAAAATTATCGGTAAAATCTAACTTGTATAACTTAAGCCACAAAACTTATAATACCAGTTACCTAAATGTTTTCATCTAAGAGACAGACGGCCTAAATAACTACGTTAGGAAACCTAATAGAAAGTTTCTAAGATTTTGGAATAGTCTCATTTCATCCTTTAAGCCTGTTTTTTGTGTGTATAGTCCGACCTCGCAACTTACCCATCAATTTATCCTATCTTACATAACATAATGACTACATAGTATAAAACAAAGTCGCTTTCTCTGTCCCTATATCCCTGTGTATGCTTAAATCATTAAAACTACGTAACGGATTTTGATGCGGTTTTAGAGTGATTCAAGAGGAAGGTTTTAGTATATAAAGTGCGGGCGGGCGAAGCCGCGGGCATCAGCTAGTATTATATAAATGCGAAAGTAAGTTTGTTTGTTACCTTTTCACGCCTAAGCCATTGAACCGATCAACCTGAAATTTTGCATATACGTTGTCAGGTGTACAGAAACGGACCTTTCATCCCGAAAAAAGTACTGTTCCCGAGGAAAATAACAATAACGTTCTTATTATAATAGATTGCGCCACATGTCTTTCGAATCATGATTAAATTATATTATTACAAGCAGAGTACAACCCAAATTGATTGTCATTTTCTAAACCCGCGGGCAAAAGCTTAATTTCAATAAATTGGAACGTCAAAAATATTAAAAACATGTAAGTAGGACCTGTCAAAAGACAAATAGATGGTATTGTTTTATATATTGCCGTACGTACGTCGAGTATGAGCACGGACGACGAAAATTTAAAATAAATCGAAGAAGATTTGTTAACCTGCATTGAATCATTTTTTGGGAAGCAATTTATGGTTAAAAATCTTCCCCATGTTAAGACAGCCTTCACAGACAAATCGATAAATAACAACAGTCTTACAGTTTTTGTCAAAAATCAACTTAAAACTCACGTAATTAAAGGCGACAATGCCTCTCACAGGGCCTTTTTCCCAATAACAATTAAGCTGAATCAGCTGATAAGGTTATCATTACTATCTAACAGAAATTCTCAAAGATTTTTCTAATTTCTCCTTATAACACTCATTTCCTCAAGAGTGATCGCTAATCTTAGTAACTTAATTAATCAAATTATACCAATCAATTTAATATTCAGTAGGTACTCTATTATCATATTCATGAAGGTTTGGTGTAAAAACGTAGTAAATGACTTGTTTTTCTGCTCCAAATTTTGGTTTAGACTTCTTTCGTATAAGTTTAATTAATCCTGGCTTGACTTATAAAGAAGGTAAGTTTGTTTTTTCTCCGAAATTAGAGAAAACATTCATAAGCGTGGATTATTGAATTGTCAAAAACTTTTTCTATGTTTTGTCTTCGAATCAAGCCGTCAACCAAGCATTCTGTACATCAAACTAAGTAATTAACGTATAAATTATTACTGGGAAACGACTTTTTTTTGGGGTGAAAAATCATGTTTTGTGGTAGAACTCAATGTAATGCACTCAAAACATTGTGCTGATGGATGGATTGAATAATACGAAAGTCGTGGAGGTGTTTAAAGAAAAAAGCTTACAATAAAAACTTGTAAGGTACTAAAAACAAAACTTGTCAAAAAATTGGGACTTTGACCCCCAATATCTCCGAAACTAGAAGGTTCCCAGGTATGGTGTAGAACAAAAAAAAAAGATCGCAATGGCGGGGAAAACAAGTGACTTTCGGCTTCGTTAAGAGGTTTTTTACACCCTATAGACACTATTCAAGTGATTGGGCACTATTTCTGTAGGCCGTAGACATTCACGGGTTTCATACCATCACCATAAATCTAAATTCATTGCCTCGTCATCATCTGCCTAGCCTTTGCCAACTATGCTCGTCTTCCAGTCTGACTAGCTGCAGCTGAATACCAGTAATTTTAGCTGGAGCGACTGCCGATCTGAACAACCCAGTAAGTACTCGGTAATACTACTACTACCTGTAACGACTATCAAAGATTTACAAACAACAGCCGGGACCAACGGCTTAACGTGCTTTTCATATTTGAAATCTTGGTATGTAATGAGCGGTCACCCATTCACAGACCAAACTAAGCAAGCGCGGCTTAACCTGAAGATAACCAGAGCGACTGTTATTTTTTAACCAATAGTTCCTCAATCCATTACCTCATATGTTTGATAAATATGTCTGCGCAACAACGGAATAACGCAAAGATTGCTGATCAACTGTCTTAGCTGACAGCATTGTCATAGTAAGCGTATAATGTATAAAATTTCCCACCCGTACGCAAAATACGCGCTCTGATGTGGAGTTGCGGACACTAGCTAAACAATACAATACAAGCGTTTAATGCAATAACTATCCCATATTTGCGTCACCTGTATTATGAACGCTTCCACGTGGCCCGATTTAAAATCAAGCCAAGATTCCTTAAAAGCTTTGCCTTGATTCGGCAATCCTCAGCGGTAACCTCCAACAATAATTGGGCTTAATAAAAATTTATGGGCCGACGTGAAGGAGTAGCAAGTCAGCGGAAACTCACGAATTTGGTGCTTATCTAATATTCACTGAGGCAACGCTCTACTGGGGTGAAAGTCCTAGATTTTCGTTTGAGTAAGTAAAGATTGTGGAGATTTTTGAATGGTTAATGCTACAACAGGTTGGATTTACTCTAACTGTAATATTAATCCTACTTATATTATAAATGCGTCGCTCGTAAAATTGTAGTTACTAGTACAGATATTAATAGAACCGTAAACACGACCATTTAGGGATACCTGTCAGAATATCTGTAAATGCTTATTTGACCTCGAAAACTCAGTATCTGGTTAAAACTTACTTAAACAATTAGTTTATTTTTATTAGCCTGTCCTGTCCTCACTTCTCGAAAAAAGCCTCCTCCATTCCTTTCCAGCTCTCCCGGCATTTTACCTTCTCCAGCCAATAAGTCAAAACATTTATTAACGTACAAAAAAAAATATCTCAAAGACAATATCCTAAAAAGAAAGAATTTTCAAGACTGCCATTCCGTTCAAGACGCTTTTAAAATAAATAATCCCATAAACATAAAAGATGGCATTAAAGCCTCATGAGCGTTCAAACAAAGATGAAAAAGAAATTGATCCACAAATACTTTTAGGAAGTGAAACCATAGTACCAACATTTTTCGAGGCATTTATAAGCCTCAGTAGCGATCGGTTCGATTGGGCGATAATTGACTTCGGTACTTATTCGTCTCACGTCGGTACCATTATATTTAACGATCACATTGTTACTATATGTCAAAGTAACACACATTATAGCTGCGTGTGCATGTAAAAAATATGCAGATTATAACTACCACGTCGGTCTACATAGAGGACTCTGGGTTAATTCCTCGGTCGGATAAAGTGATATTGAGTTTTTCAATCAGGAATTTCTCATTAGCAGCTTGGAATCTGGATATTGGCCCGGCCGATGGCATAGGGTCGCCTAGCACATTGGACTTAAACATGTGTGCGTATAATATACATCTACCCATTATTTCCGAAGAAATAGCCGCGATTTTCATGTGTTATGCAAATTCAATCTCGAAGCACGGATGTCGAAAATTGAAAAAGGAATCGAAGAAATGTTTAATATCCTGCATTGAATTATTTTTTTTGGGAAGCAATTTCTAAATGATTGAAAATTTTCCCTATGTTCTGTAATGTTTTTAATTTCCTTGGATGTTAAGGAAGGTTTAAAAGGAGGGTTGTAATACGAAGGTTGGTTACTGCCTTAGGTTAAATAGACTCCTTTGATTCGCAGAATTCATATTTGAAATTGGAATGTTGTATTTTTTTTCTTTTACCCCACTGGCTCGAAGGGTTCTTAATCTTACAGGCCCGGGCTGTAGGTATACATAGATATGTATGTAGGCTTGTTATCTCTGATCTTATTAACTACTGAACCAAATATGGTGTGTTGGTGTAGATAGGGTGCTGGGTAGTGGACCTTTCATCATGATGATGAATGCATTGTCGTTACTTTTCTGTACGTTCCATATTTTGTTTTGCATACGATGATCTATCAGTCTGATTCTGACAGCGGTATTTTAAATTCAGTTCAACAAAAACTCGTAATTTCAACAACATTTAGGTTTGAATCTAAATGCATGTTCAAGAAAAACTATTTGCTATTCTTTCTCAAAACTAAAGGCACATTGAAAAGCAATTTTATTGGACTTCAAATAAAACAAAAGCGAACATCAATGACGTCAATATTGCAGAGACGAACTACTAAATCGCTTAAAACAATTTTTCTCAAAGAAAAATTGCATTCACTTCATAATTTTATTTTGCGAAGAGTTATGAACGAGTAAAGAATCAGATATTATTGCAAGTAAGTTTATTACTGTTTGGCTTTCATTGTTAGCCAGTAGATGATCTCTTCCTAGAATACAAGAAATATTATTTCTCTTTAAAATTTTTTTTTATTCATTTCTTAACAAATTATTATTACGTTTTTAAATTTTTTTTTTTTTTAAAAAAAAACTTTTTTTTTATCATTTATTTCTCAAATTACGGATAAGTGCCTCGTTAGTCTACTGGTCGCAATTGCGAATCTCCTGAGTCCGACAAAGAGTCATAGGATTTTTCCATCTGGAATTTCGCATTAGCAGCCCCAGAATCTGGATTTGTGCCCGTTTGTCAACCGGCTCATCCTCCTATTACATGGGTATTAAAACATAACTGGCCTTACACTTCGGGAATTACAAGCCTGATGTTATGTTATATCTACTTGATAAAATTTTATTCAATCACTGTCAGACAACGCACAGTTTAGAACTCTGGAAAAAGAAGCTTGAAATATAAAAAGTAAAACAAAGTTAGTAGGTATAAAGGGTGTAAAACACCTCTTAACAAGAAGCCGAAAGGCATTCGTTCTCCTCATCATTGCGATCTTTTTTTCGTTCTACACCATACAGATATGGTGTAGAACGGAAACTTCTAGCACAGATAACTTCTAGTTACGGAGATATTGGGGGTCAAAGTTCCAACTTTTTGACAACTTTTTTTTTAAATACAAGTTTTTAATGTTAGATTTTTACTTTAAACACCTCCAAGATCCCCGTATTATTCAATACATCGATCAGCACAATGTTTTGAGTGCGTTACATTGAGTTCTACCACAAAACATGATTTTTCACCCCAAAAAAAGTTGTTTCCCAGCAATAATTTTTGGGTAACGTTACCTAGTTTGATGTACAGAATGCTTGGTTGAAGGCTTCGTGATGAGGTGGTTTACACCTTGTATAGTACCCACAAGAAAACTTACCGAGCGCATGGCTAGTACTTTTATAATTTAAAAGATAACTGAAGGGAGGGTTCGATAAAACTCACTAATAGCCAGATTCCTCACGTCGTTTTTGAAGTAACATTTTCTTTGCCAAAAGGTCTATTGATGATTCGAAGGTAGAATCATCCCCTTTTGGTTTCAAATTTATGGAATCTTACTACTTAGGTATTATGAATACCAATCCTTACCGTCAAAACTAACAGGTACTAACAAAAGACAGAATTGTGTAGGAGGGTAGGCCAGTGCAATGCATTGGATGACTCGTTTTCTTAAAACTATCAGCACAACTCATGTAATCCTAACTAAAATATAACACTATCATCGCATTACAAACAATACCCCAAGACCTAACACCACACATCAAAATCTTGCACCAGATCAAAGCACTGCATTCTTTGAAACCCAAACAAACTGATCTGAACCGCAAATACCAGTAGCTTCTAAAATAAACCCACGGTCAAGAACAGAGTGGATGATGACGTAAAATATGATCATGGAACAAGACACTGTGGTAAACAATAGAGCAGTGTTGCTCAAACTACATATATAGTTCTACGGCAAACAATTCTATTTCTCAGACACGTCATGTTTCGAGTATGCCTCAAGTACAAAAGCTCTACAACTCACCGCGACAACTTGCGGAGCGACTCACGCAAAGAAACCAAGAGACAAGCAATTGCATCGCATAAGAACGTGAAGAGGGGGCAAACATAAGTGCAGATAAGAACAATTGTTCAAACCAATGTGATATGATGTGGCTTTTTTCTTGCCTAATATGTAAATTGTGGCAATAGTGTAGTGGTTTGGGGAATGGCACCACTCTGCTCCCAAGCCAATGCAACTCCTGAAAGCCAGAATGTGGCAACCATCAGAAAAGAGCCGAAACAATGAAGCTAAGAGAAACAATAGTGTGACTATTTAGACCTTGAATGAAGTGAATTTCTAATAAGTAGTTGTAACTATTATATTATGATCAAGTGTGAATTAATAAGTACCCAGCGTTAATCTAATCAAATGTCCCCTACAACTAACAGACATGCCCCTAGGGGGTACTTGTATCTCACTTTGAGAAACACTGTAACTGAGCATCTATATTATAGAGAAAGGAACTAATCGGTTGGTACGCAGTAAACAAGACGGAGTATCGATTGAGGTTTGAATTGCGGAAGATATTACTTGAATGGCGTAAATGGATACCGTGTTAAGGGCTTTTCTTCTTTAATGGTTTTTGAAGGGGGGGTTCAATTAAGGAAGTTATTTTTGGGGACGGTGTTGGAAATTGGTTGGAATTCTTATGTATTCTTAGACCCCAACAAAAATATTATAAGTTTTTTTTTTTAATTTGACCAATATTTTGGAAAAAGTGAATTACAGGATTTCACTGAAAATATTTTCATCATCTACACAAGTGGTAAAAAAGGAGGTTGTCTTAACTACACTGTGACCCAATAAGGAAATTCACACTCACACACCATAAGAACAGTCTTTTTTCATCTATCATATAATTTTCGCACGAAGTGTTTACAAAAATGATGTGAATGATCTACACAATCTAGATTTATGCCCCACATAAATCTTAGAAGACATTCGTTGTCCGAAGATGGGCTATCATCAAACAATATACGTCGAGCGAGATCCGAACGTACCTAAGTGGTGACAATTCCGTCGCGGACACATCAAGGGTCATTCCGGACACTCCTGAGATAATCTTGCCTTATATCTATAGGTCCAAGAGTCCTTATAGACTTCCAATTTGGAAGACTAATTTGATAGGGTTCCCGATTTCTTGAGGGTCACTTAAGAAGGACAGATAGGACCTTACATCTTTCTTGATATTTTTTTATGAATTACAAATCACTCTCATAATCTGCGACTTATAAGTTGTAAGGTCTTCAAAGAATGGCTGTTTTGTTGCTTATCCCACGTCTGATCACAAGCTTTTTTAAAAACCCCAATTTCATTTTACCCAACACGTAAAGTGGGATTGTGGTTTTCAGGAAATGTTCAACAGCAACCGAACTATGTATTTGTGTCTCTGGAAATATTTTCGTTTACTATTATCCGCTATTAGTAACATTACTGGACCAATGTGTTCAGACGAGATGCGTCTGAACACATTGGTCCAGTAATGTTACTGTAGTACTGTTAACGCCTTTTAGCGAACACAGGTTTAGGCAGATATAACGTCAAATGAAGCGTTCAAACATGCTCTATACATAATAATACACAGCGTCCATAATTATGTATGCATATGCAAATGCAGCTTCCAACCGAATATGTCAAGGTCAGACGATACATTTGGTGAGATTTAGTACGTATTAATTCTATTATTCTCGGATAAGATGAGAATTTGGAACATCTGTCGATATTAACGATCTCGGCTGTTGTCAGCGGATAGACCATTTATTAGTGTGGATATTCTTGACGTAAAGTGAGAAGCACTTTCTGTTTGTGTTAATAGTAACCAATTCAGCACGCGTTAGAAGGCCACTGTTCTTTCCCGAATGTTATTACCCGACTGCGCCAGAAGCAGGGTTAAGTTTTTTACTTCTGATTTGGCAATAATTATAGTGACCTTTATTCTCGAAGATATAAGGTTTATGGCAAAGGTTAAATTACTATACCGTATAGAATAATAAAACATGAAATTACAGATTGTATGAAGGTTTTTATTGCACGATGTCGAATATAAAGCGAATTGTTTTTTTTTAGGACGAGATATTATTATCAAAGTCTACAGTGCTGTTGACACTGACAAAATGGGGTTGTTAGTACTTGTGATAAATTGCAAATACAACATAAACGTTAGTAATTAGGTCGTAGTAAAGTACCAGTAACTGCTCACTACTCAGAAATACCCAGATTTTCATCGTCAGTCGTCGAACGTACGTTTTTTCAAGAGGCTCCTTGAATACATCAACTGATAATTATTATTACTGATATTAAATGACCTTCTGTAAACGTCTGCTTTGTACAAGTTCAGGTGTGAAGTGGCGCTCAAACCCTCACTATCGCACGAGTGACGCACTCAATATCGAACAAAACTGCATACAATTTCATATTCTAGTGACGCAGTCCCCTCCTTACTAAATGATAATGTAAAGTAATCATTTTTTTTTAAGTAAATAATTATTATAATAGACATAACATTGGTTTAAAAATAAATCGTTCGATTTTTAAGTCACGTTTTTTTTTTTCATAAACAGTAGATAAGTAAAATATTTTGTGTGGTAAACCCACATTTGTTCTGATAACGTTACATTGACGTTTTCAGATGCTTTAAAACATTGAAGTTATATAAGAAAATCTAAAATCGTTCAAGAAAAAAGCATGACAAGCCTATAATATTCCCACAGCTGGGATACAAGCTTTCTCTTTCTGAGAGGTCGCGGGCTGTAAGGGTTGCGCCTCATCTAGTCTAATGCCCATATCTATATTTTATCCTTCATCCCTATCTATTTTCCGTCACTCAGGACCGTCATTTGCTACAGCGAGAAACAGAGCAGGAGTGCTATAGCACGCGGCATTGACGTTGCGCTCGGCAACACGCTTTGTACTTGGTACGTGCTGTTAGATGAGGCGCAAATTGCTAGTTGTCAAATGTCTTCAAATTTTGTTGCAGTAGGACTTGGCGGTTCTATTACTATGAAAAAACGTATTAAGTAGTTAAAAATAATTCAAAACCAAAAGGAGTTTTTTTTTTGTTTGGAGAACAGGCCACCTCTTAAATTGTAGCGTTTAGTAATGAAACGTATATAGATTTCTTCCTTATAATCTCTAGATTACAGTGGTAATATTAGCTAAGCCTTGTCTAACCGGAATGCTGAGAAATTCGAAAATGAAAACGTGAATCTACCAATAACCTCAAAACATGCGATATTGTCGAAATGGATATGTTTAAGCGGTATTTTAAGTTAAAGCAGTTCACTGTTTAATAACAAAAGTAGTATAAAACAAAGTCACTTATCCATGTCTAAAATACTTCAAAGATTTTGATAGGATTTTCAAGATTTGATAGACTGAAAGATGAGAAAGAATTTATAATTCATTTCGAATAGTGCGGCATCGCCTAGAATTTACATTGAAACGTTCCTCGTAAATCAATTTATTCCGTCATCGTCATCATCGGCGTACAACAGTCCACTGATGGACATAGGCCTCCTCAATCGCACGCCATTTAACTCGATTCTCAGCAACTCTCATCCAGTCGCTACCAGCCACCCTGCGAAGATTGTCTCTCCACCGAGTCTGAGGGCGTCCCACCTTACGTTTGCCGATTCGCGGTCTCTCAAGAACACGTCTACCCCCTAACGGTCATCGGTTCTACGGCTAATATGACCGGCCCATTTCCACTTCAGTTTATTAATTCTGTGAGCTACGTCGACAGCTCTGGTTCTCTGTCGGATCACCTCGTTCCGGTTGCGATCCTTCAGAGATTCCAAGCATAGCCCAATTTATTTAATCGAATCAATTGCAATTAAATACTTTCAGTAAAAAGTTCCGAGGAAAATCACGGACTAACAAACAAGCATGGTGTGGAACTTTATTTATTTTAATCTGATTAAGTATTCGGCATAGGCACATCCCAAACACCATTATAGCCACAATGACTAGATGATATAACAAATATGCTTCTGTATAATATTATATCTACACTGATAAATATTATGCAAATAAGATGTCTAAGCTGGTCGTGTAAGAAGGAAAAAAACACATTAAGTATATACTTAAAAAATAATATTTATTTATTTATTTCTGTCTTTATTACACACACATAAAAATATTACTTGGTGCAATGGTATCCACTGTAATATTAATTTAGTAATATTTCTTTCCTCGGAGTCAACAAGGACAGAACGTGTTTGGTGTGCTCTTAAAATTGAAGATCCACATGGAAAGCAAACATTGAATGTGCAGTATGAATACTTTCATTCAATAACATTAGGCAGTTTCCACAAACTGCATCTAGTGTGTATAACTGAAAAGGAATAAAATAAGTTAAGAAACTAACACTTTTTTCCCACTACCCTCCTTCTACTGCAGTCTGATAAAAATATAAAATTATTTAGTCGCGTTAATCTCTCAAGCCACGAGTATAATTTAAAGAATGTACCTGTCTTATTTCTTATTAGTTCATTACACGATAACTAAATCCTAAAGGGTGCAGTTGTGACCAGAACTAGTAAACAATGAGAAATTGGAATGGCGGGTAAACTCGCACTATATCTACTAAAACTATTCTAACTTTTTTTCATGGTATCCTGTTAGCTACAACACAAGGATGCAACGTAAATAATATAACCAAGATCACATTATCAAAGCTTTATCACCACTCACCTCGCGAGAAATCCACACACATACTTACCTATACAAGTTGGCGAACGTCTGTAGCAGTCTCTGAAATTGATTGTATTCACACATTGCGTTAAAATCTTACTGCACAATTGACACGACTTTGTGGAGTATGCGCTGTACTTGCAGATGCCATTTTCGTAAATATGTTTTAATAAATACGAAAAAACTGTTTTAATTTTTTCGAATTTTTAGTATAAACATCACCAACGGCTTACTTATCCTTGAACTTTGCCATAACCCACTTTTATGTTTGTCCTTGTCTGACTACCGTATAAGATATCAACTGACCCGTTTAATTAACAACTTCTAAAGATAACACAATTTAGACATTCATGATTATATCATTATTATTCAGGCACGTAGTACTCACAACGGCGTGCGTGTATTAGCAGGTGGCGTTCTGTGGTTTCTGTAGTCTACCCTCATGGGAAAATGGCGTGAGTATATGAATGATAAATTCATCGAAAAGTGGTGATCTCAGCGACGGAATATTATGGAGAATATGAGTATCGCAATCAATAACTCGTGTTACGTACGATTGGGTGTACTATGCCATATCGAATGCCAAATAATCGAATATCAATTGATCGACCACCTTACATCGAATTTCTAAATACTCCAACGTTCATAATATCGAATGGTTAATAAATCGAGCATTCAATATATCGTACGTACACTCAATACATCGAGTGTTCAAAATATCGAATTTCGTTTCGGCAAAAATTACGAATTCATTCCTTAGTACTCATTCTTGTGTTTCATATGGATCATTTTTGCAAGATTTCGCGTTTCTAGACTAACCTCTTAGTCAATGGATTAAATATAAAAAAATATATATAAGTAGACGCAACAATATAAAATAGTTTACTAAATTTTGGTAAGTTCTTTTAACTAAACAACATGTAGTTTAAGATCAAAAGGTTCGTGTCGAATATCGTTTATTAATAGAAAAAGGAACTGCATCTCTCTATCTTGGCCAGTTAATACATTCTTATTAAAAACGAGAACACTGGCATGGTCTATCCGATTATTACGTGACTATACACAAATCTATGAAGTTTGGTGCCAATATTGAACTTCCGATGAGCTTGGGGCAGTAATAATCTGTATTATTATGTAGATGCTGGCTTGAGGTCAGGGTGAGACGTTATTACCTAATCGCCTTGGGGCAAACTTTACCACAGAAAGTAAACGCAATCAGAACATTTATATGTATGTGAAGAGATAGATGCAAATCAAAATTAAATCATCTTTATTTGTGAACGCAGGTATTGAAATAAAGGTCTTGTTCATACATTTTAGTTGAGCTCTACCGTACGTCCCACCAAAGAAATTGGTGTACAAAATAAATATTGTCTTTTTAGTAATAAGTCTGCATTTATACAATACAAAGTCAGGTTCGAGTAAATAATAAGAATTCAATGTATTATTAATCATTAATGAATCAATTATAATTTATTTTTCATGCATGTCAACGACTAATTATATAGAAGGCTATTAATGTTAAACTTTGTAATATTGTAAATAATGTCAATCAAATGCAAAAGCTCTTCTATCCACTTTCATGAAATTGTCAATGTTTTTCCCCCAAATATTTTATTACACTATGTATACAGAGTGTAAACAGACCCTTCACGAAGCCGTCAACCAAGCATTCTGTACATCAAACTAAGTAACTCTACGCAAAAATTATTGATGCGAAACAACTTTTTTTTTGGGGTGAAAAATCACGGTTTTACATTATTTTGCTTATGAATGGATTGAATAGTAGGTCGTGGAGGTGTATAAAGTAAACATCATACATTCAAAACATGTATTTAAAAAAAAAAACTTTTGAAAAAGATGGAACTTTGACCTCCAATATCTCCATAACTAGAAGGTTCCCAGGTATGATCTAGAACAAAATGATCACAATGACGGGGGGGGGGGGAACCAGTGCCTTTCGGCTTTGTTAAGGGTCTTTTTAAACCCTATAAATCGTTTAACACATCCCTTGCAGAAAACATTGTCGTTTTAAAAAACACTATTATCGTTTAAACAGTACTTACTGGGTTATGGATGTCAGATAGGCAGCCGCTCCGTTATACAAGTATTCAGCTGCAACCGGCTAGACTGGACGCAGGCAAGGCTAACGAACAACAAAGCTACGCAGATGATGTTTGTAAAAACACTTTTACACGTAAAAAGAAACCTTAAGGTATATAGGTATACAGGGTTATTTGTAAAACACCGACAACCTCTCAGGACTGTGTTACTTACATCATAATCAACAACTTTTGTTCTATGACTTTTAAAAATTCATCATATTTTAGTTCATCAAATTTTCGTACAAAAATAAAAATATTTAAATTGAACGCTCTAAATGTTAAGAAATCTATGCGAAGCAAAAGAAAGCGATAGTACAATAGTGAGGGGAGCGGGGTCAGGGCGGCGAGGGCCCGTAAAAGCGTTCAATTTAAATATTTTTATTTTTTTTATGAAAATTTGATGAACTAAAATATGATGAATTTTTAAAAGTCATAGAACAAAAGTTGTTGATTATGATGTTAGTAACACAGTCCTGAGAGGTTGTCGGTGTTTTACAAATAACCCTGTATAACTAGAAGGGGTCGGTGTTTTCTGATGATGATGATGATATCTTGAAATAGATAACCACCCATAGTCCGCGCGCGAGCTCCGAGGAATCGGTGGTTTTATTTCAAGTACATTATACCCTCATAGAATGATTTTATAATATAGTTCGCGCGGAGTGCTTAGTTATGAAATCATTCAATGAGGGTTTTATGTACTAGAAATAAAACCACCGACTATTTAAATAAGGATCAATATACTATAAAAAACTTCAAGAGCGTCATAGTTTACGTTACGTTTCAGCAGAAACATAATACATTTCATCTTATGTTCAGAATTCTCACGCTATTCAATTAGAAATTAGTACCATTGGCTCTATGGATTATTTATCATTGCCTGGTATTAGATACAAAAGAACAATTTACGTCTTACCGGTCAAATGCGTCATTGGCTCATTTGATTAGACAATGGAATGAAATATGTCTGGAGAGTTTACGTACTTATGTGTTATTTTGTTGTAATGTACATTAGAATACCTACATTATGACTGGCGAAATGTGGGTGTCATTTAGGTTCACCTCTGCCTTACCCCTCGCGGATTACTGGCTTGATAGTGTGTGATAATTATAATGTGAATGAATTAATTATAAAGAAAAATTATTTGCATAGGTACTCAAATATCTTGTTGCAATTAAATAAATAACTGGAAATTACGTACACACACATTTTAAACAAATGTGTTAAAATGTAATAATTATGTTGTTCTTGAAAAGCGTTATAATGATGATTGTAGGTCATTTTGTATTCCACAAATAATTTGCATGGAACAGATTTTACAAAACAGATTATTATCATTAATTTAAACGTCAGTGAATTGTTAAAGTATCCATTAATAACAATAACCATAATTCAGTACAAATTGCAATGAACACACAACACACCGATTGCTTGCCTTGTTTAGTCCGTGGATGGGTGACTGCCCATTACATACCGAGTTTCTTCCATGCCTCGAAAAGCACAATAAGCCTTTGGGCCCGGCTCATTTGTAGATCTTTGACAGTCGTTATAGGTAGTCCGTGACCCGAAAGTCTGACAACCAGTCTTACCAAGGGGCATCGTATTACCCAGTGCTAACTAGGTTGTGGAGGTCAGATAGGCAGTGGCTCCATAAAAATACTAGTATTTAGTTGCATCTGTTTAGACTGGAAGAAGGTTAGGCAGATCATGATACAACACACTGATTGCGAAAAGTAAACCTAAAATAAAATTTGTTAATTACAAATGAAAGAAATACATTCAATCTTTTCAAAGAAAACGTTATCCTTTTCTTTCAGTTCGTGAGTTCATAAGGAAAACATGGAGTTTGCAATAACAAGAAATCTTTTCACCATAATATTATGTTTTATTGGTTCTAGCTAAAAATATACTGCTATTAGAAATATAAATACCATTGTGTGTTATCTAATATTGTTGCCACGACAAAGTTAGTCTACTTTTATAGCTTACTAGCTTATTCCCGCGGCTTTGCCCGCGTGTTCCGTAATTGTAATTGTCCCACGGGATCTTACTATACCGGGATAAAAAGTACCATATTTGTTAATTCAGGTTATAAACTACTAACAAGGAAGGGGTCCGCCAGGGTCGAATCCTGCCGGGGCTGCGGGAATATTCGAAAGAGATACCGTGGCCCCGGAACATAAAGGGCGATGAAGGAACATGGATGGGTTTTAGTCAGTAAAAGTCTGACACTCCCTCCTGCCCCGCCCAGAGCGGGAGGAGTCATTTGATGATTTCCCATCCGAAGAAAAAAGGTTATAAACTACTAGCGGACGTCACGCGGTTTCACCCGCGTAGTTCCCGTTCTCGTGGGAGTACGGGGATAAAATATAGCCTATGTTACTCGCTGATAATGTAGCTATCCATTGCTGAAAGAATTTTTAAAATCAGTCCAGTAGTTTTTATGTTTATCCGTTACATACAAAAATACAAATCTTACCTCTTTAAAATATTTGTATAGAAGTCCATACATCCATACTCACAAACTTTTGCATTTATAATATTTGTAGGAAGTAGAATCTAAACTCGTAACTTTTAAGCAATTCTCGGTACTCGTGAAGCTGTTTTAAGGCGTACTTTATAGCCAAATACCACCTAAAAGTTTGTAGGCATAAGATTTGTTTTTACAGAACTCTCTCACAACACCGGATACAGAAGAAATCTACCGTTCTAATTAAAAAACTGTACCAGGCTAATTCAGGCTAAAATTTACGATACTTCCACAGTCTAAAAACACGGCATCCACAGTACGGCTTATAAAATCAGCCATGTTTGTGCTTTATAGCCTCTGACGTAGACATTATAAAAACTAAGGCGGTGGTAGTGAACTTTAGCTATAAATTTTAATTTTGTGCTATATAATCGGGTTTGGAACAAAAGGTTTATTATACAATCTGCTTTTCTTGCGTGGTTAAATATAGAAATTACTTATACAGTGTGAAATTTTTGAAGTAATCGGATGGACCTTTGAGTAAAAGTGCTTAACTTTTCCCATTGAAGTTATAACTTTAAATTTCATGGTTTTCCTTTCATTTAATTTACCATGTCTGTTAAAGAGATTTGATTCATATGATTTACCCTATCGATTGATGTCAAAAAAGTACAGTATTTAGTATTTTACTATTTATTTACACACAGTATACAGCACAGGAAAATACATTAAAAAACATGAGTACATAGGTACTGCTTGTTTCTTAAGAAATTTCTGCCAGCAGCCCTGCAAAAGGAGAAATGAAAAAGAAATGTAGACAATAGTGTGTGAGAGAAGGAAGAGAATACAGATTATGTGCCTTACAACTTATGTAACTTAACCTATTATATTATATATTTTTTTTTCGAATTTTAGTCGGTTCGATTCCCGAGTGTGGCAAGCGAATATTCGAAAATCTGTTAATGAAGATTTGTTTCTTTTAAAAAATAAAGAAACGTTTCCTTTGAGTAAATTTGCTATCTCCTGTATTTAGAGTACCTTCCCTCCAGTGGTGGCATTGAAAAATTCCACCTGTATTTACGATAATGGATCGTGATAAGTACTTGTTAAGTAATTTAGGGATATTGGGGTAATAACACTGATTACTTTTGTGGATTATAATTCTACGAAAAATGATAAAAGAAGTTGCTTTTATACTCAGGCAATTTTATAATGATTAATATGACACGTAGGGTCGATAGGTCCGGGGCTGCGGGACTATTCGAAAGAGATAACAAAGGAAAGGGCGATGAAGGAACATGGATGGGTTTTAGTCAGTAAAAGTCTGACACTCCCTCCTGCTCCGCCCAGAGTGGTAGGAGTCATTTGATGATTTCTTATGCGTAAAAAAAAAAACAAAAAAACGGGTCGATAGGTCAGCTCGTGGCTATGTAATAACAGCTCTACGGATCAATAGAAGGTAAAGCTACACTTAACGAAGTCGATCTGTGGATGGGTGACCTGCATCATGTGGCGACTCTTCCTTATCTAGGAAAGCACGATATGCCGTTGGTCTAGGTTATCATTCGAAGACCTTTGTCAGTCGTGAAGGGGATTCAGAAACCTAGAAATCAGACAACTAGTCTCACCAAATGCGTGGGTGTATTGTCACCCAGTAACTGGATTATCCAAGACACGCATCTTTGATTTTGCGGATTCAAGTGCATATTGTTTAATTATCACTTGCTTCGGTGAAGAAAAACTTCGTGAAGAAACCAGCATGCCTGAGAGATATTTCTCGACGGCATGTAAAGCCCAGTCAGAGGCCCTTGGGCGGCATAAAACCATGAGTTAGGCACTTACCACACGGTAAACAAAGAATTAAGAAGACTGGGTTATGCAGGTAGTATAGGCAGCCATTTCCAAGATACTGTATCCAGCTAGGCATAAGACCCTGTAAAATTCCTTTGTTTTTCTTCCTTTAGATCTTCGTTCAAGAGGGTTTTGAATAAGTCTTACAAGTTTGTTAAATAAATATTTGTCGTTTAGAATCTCCACTACATTTGCAAGGCTTCTATCAGGATACTTTCTTTACTTTTACAATTTATGAGTTCATTATGAACGGCCAAAGTTGAGGTAAAATTTGTGCAAAACAGATTTTTTTGGTGGCTTATACTGAATTAGTTTTTACAAATTTTTATTTTTTTGCTTTAACAGAAGCCTAGATATAGTGCACAAAATACCTATTAGTTCAAAAATCCAAAGATATATTTGTAACAACAGCATAATCACGTACGAGCGTTTGTCAAAATTGTCGCGAAAAGTATGGCGAGTTTGCCGCTCTTAGCTTACCAATTTTCACTTATACTTTTTAATACCTAAGTGGGTACTAAAAATTTCGACCTAAATAACGAAAATCATTCAATACGCAGAGATCTGACCAATGGACTGGAATAAGAGGTTTAAAACTTTGAAATACGATAAGCTTTTAAACTTCGTTCAAGTTTCCTTCAGTTTCAAAGACTTTTATTCATTCATTCAAAAGGCTATCAATTATTTTAATCAGTGATTGTATAAAGGTCTTATCTGTTTGGTCCTAGGATTTTCAGATATCTTTACGGCTAAAATAAAGTTTATCGGCATACATTTGGACGATAAAAATTCAGTTTTATTTGTTTACTACTTAATAACTGGAGTTCAGAAACCTTTGATTAACCTTATTCAGCTACTTAGCAACGGCTTAGTGCGATTACTGCTTGTTTTTATTATCTGTTAAATTAATGCATAAATGCACACGATTGGAATTTGAACTCTCGTTGCTGAGCCGTGCATTCAAAATCCAACTGCATATCATCATTCTCTTGCCCTTGTTCTTTTCGCCAATCACTTGGGGTCGGCGCAGCATGTCTTGTTCTTCCATACTTCTCTATTACTTGTCATCTCATCAGACACCTCTTGTTGTGCCATATCATCCTTCACACAGTCCATCCATCGTTTTTTTTTGACAGTCATACTCAAAACTTTGCAAAAAAATCCAACAGCATTATAGAATTCATAGGTACCTATATTCATTTAGGCATCTGTTTAGGAGACACGTAGTGTTAGTGGGAATGAGCGTAAGTACGAGATGATTAAGTGTGTGTGAGTTTAAGAGTAAAAAGTTCTTAGTGCGTCATTGAAGAACTTGAAAAAACAGCGTATGTTTGTATGTATAATGAACATCAGATCTATTACGATTCTAAAAATAACTTTGTGTTAGCAATGACCAATAATGATAAGTTCATTCGTCTTAGTATACAGGGTTATTTGTAAAACACCGACAACCTCTCAGGACTGTGTTACTAACATCATAATCAACAACTTTTGTTCTATGACTTTAAAAATTCATCATATTTTAGTTCATCAAATTTTCATAAAAAACATAAAAATATTTAAATTGAACGCTTTTACGGGCCCTCGCCGCCCTGACCCCGCTCCCCTCACTATTGTACTATCGCTTTCTTTTGCTTCGCATAGATTTCTTAACATTTAGAGCGTTCAATTTAAATATTTTTATTTTTGTACGAAAATTTGATGAACTAAAATATTATGATGAATTTTTAAAAGTCATAGAACAAAAGTTGTTGATTATGATGTTAGTAACACAGTCCTGAGAGGTTGTCGGTGTTTTACAAATAACCCTGTATACCTAATTATCAAACACTAAAATGTTTTTTTCAAATCATTATCAGGCGGACCTTGTCCCAACTATGTTAGTTTACAGTCTAACCGGATACAGCTGAATACGAAAAAATTCTGTATAGCTGTCTATTTGTAGAGCTCGTTGCTAAATAGTAACAGCCGCTCGGGTCAATCTTCAGGTTAAGACGCGCTTGCCTAGGCTGATACATGGATGCATGACTGAATACCCATTACATACCGAGTTTCCTCAGTACCTATCTCGGTAACCACGTATAGCCGTTGGTTCCTGCTGTCAGTTGTAGATCTTTGACAGTCGTTACAGGAAGTCAATGGCTTGAAAGTCTAAACTTATATTTTCACTTACGGGATATCTTCCGTGATTACTATTTGTTTTGAGATATTTCGACGCTGAAAAAATAAAAAAAAATACTTTTTTTTTTCTTTTTAATATAATTCGCGATAAATACCCGTTTCCATATGTTTTATAATGTGTTCTGATCGTGAAAATTTAAAAAAGACAGGTGATAATTGGTTATTCAACCACGACAACTGAGTTACTGGGTAACACTATATCCTAGGCAAAACTATGTCAGAATTTTGGGCAACTATACTGAATACTCGATCAATAATACGTTTTATCATTTGCCTACTAATTATCTAATTGATATAAAGGTTCATGCCGGAATACTATTGGAGGATTCCCTATAGAATACTAATACCGATGGCACGACAAAATGTTATCAATCAAGAAGGTATTTTCAATATTATAACAGAATAAAAAATACCTTGGTTGATAACATTGAATACCTTGTATTTACATTCAAAAAGTATTTATGTAGTATATCAACTATGTAGTGTTTACGACACAAGCCTTGTTGCTTAGTGTGGTACTAGATGGCGCTGTGGGCAATGTCCATCGATATTTATTAATACCGTATTTTAGATTAGATGAGCTCCTGTTTTAAGATTTTTTTGCTGTAATGGTTGTACGGTTGTAAAAATACTCTTAAGTAAGCCGAAAGGTACTTGTTCTCCTCATCATTGCGATTTTTGTTCTGGACCATACCTGGGATCCTTCTAGTTACGGAGATATTGGGGGTCAAGGTTTCAAAATTTTAACCAGTTTTTTTTTTTACAAAATTTTAATGTTATGACATTACTTTAAATATGCCCACGACCCCCGTACTGTTCAATGCACCCATCAGCACAATGTTTTGTGAGCCATTGTAATATTGAGCGGTGATTAGCGTTAGTATCTTACTTAATTTGATGAATTACAAGTAATTGCTTGGTTGGCAGCTTCGTGACGAGTATACTTAAAATGTCACTTACGGGATATCTTCTTCTTGAAAAGCTAGCTTAAAACAGAGTCGTGAAATGTACTTTTGCAATCTAAGTGGAAAGTTATAAGTATTGGTTAAACAATAAATCAAAAGCCTTTTTATGTGCATAACACTAGCGAAACCATCGTTTTATTTAGTGCCTAGTTTGTGTACGTAAAGTACGTCAATTAGCGTCTATTTACTGTGTTTGACCTTACATCCGACTGACAATTGACACCTAGTAAACCAAAGCCAAATATTTGTTAAAATCTCTGTCATTTTGTCATTAAGTGGTTTTCCCCTAATGGCCATTTTTGAGGTTCCGTACCCGAAGGGGACCCTATTGCTAAGCCTCTGCTCTGTCCGTCCGTCTGTCTATCAGCGCGCTGGATCTCATGATCCGTAATAGATATACAGTTGAAATTATAATTATTTCTCTTGCCGTTTTAACAACAAATAATAAAAATAAATTAAAAATCAAAGGGGGCTCCCCTACTACGAAGGTACGGAACCGTTCACGCTCGAGTCCGAATCCCACTTAGCCGGTTTTTATGGAGCCATGCAAGAAACTTAATGCAATGATATTTATTTTGATTGGAAGTATTTTTTGTGACTGAAAATGATTTACTTCAATGTTTCTTTTATTCTTCTTATTCTATACCTACTCGCATTGCGGGCAGGTAAACTCCTGCTGGCAAGAAAACCTTAACTCGTTTATAAAATAATATGATTTATTTATTGTTTTCGTATGCTACATTTTACAAAATAAAAAAAGGAATGGCGGACTTAATTTGTTTTTAACTTATTAATTCTATTCGACGATTTGGAAGGAAATTCTATTTAAACAATCACAGCTCAATTTATTTTTTTTTGTACCGCGGCTATCACTTTTTATTTTACGGAAAGAAAATGTATAAAAAAGTTTCCGTAGTAAAACGAATGCATTATGAAGACAAAGGAACAATAGACAAACAATGTTCAGAATTTAAACATTGTTCTAATTCAACCAGGGGCAAGTTTGCTGAAATAGTAAGAAAAGTCCTATTCAAAAATGAATACCTACTCATTTAAGAACCTACTTAAAATTAAAACGCACCCATATAAACTTCAATACCTAGACAACATTAGAATCACCACAGCGATCACATGACACTAACAACTAACAATTATTATGCAAAATGGCTCAAGGAAGATGCTGTGAATTACTGTGAGAGCTGATTCAAATGCAAAATCGATTCGTGTTGCGTTTCTCACATGTAAATGTGGGTAAATAGTGAGTTGCAGTGCTGACGGATGCACAATGAGACGCAAGGTTGTTGACACATTGTTTGTGGAGAACTTGCAGGAAGATGCTGATGGTGACTAGATAAAAGATTGTCTGGAGATATGAAAGGAACTTTGCTTCGCTTTAGTTTTGCGCACTGATTTATGATAGCGTCGGTCGAGGAATAGTAATATTAAACTTGGTAGTTTTTGAAGGAGTAGAAGATGTATTTTAAAAATCTTTGTAGTTTTTTAGCGTAGCCAAATATTAATTAGCCTAAATGAACTTATTCACTAGAATCAGTACATTTAAGGTTAAGAACTTAATGTTGCATATTATGTTTAGTAAATATAGAACACTTAGGCGTCAAAGTACTCCTCCGCATCGCTGTCATCCGGAAACGTGCCCAGAAGACTGGCAGCATTGCCACGTTAAATGGCAATGAAAGTATTAACTTTGGTATCAAATAATCAAATTTTAAAAAAGAGGGTTTCATTCCATTTTTTTTAATCCTGCAATAATATTAAAAAACATGAATAAATGATAGCGTGACAGTGAACACAGAAGAATGGAAGAAAAACACGTGTTAGAAAAACCCCGAGTTTAGTAACATGGGACAAGGGCATGAAGTTGATAAGGCATAGGCGAGACGATAAAAAAAAACTAATTAGTCCGTCAGTTAGATTATCAAAAAACATTTGACCCGTGTTTTTTCTGTTGTTACGTAAACCAAAATTGACGAAGATATGACGCTTCTAAAATTGTCAATACGTCACGCCTAGGTATAATTTTGAGCTAGTTCTGACGTCACGAGCCCTCACTCCCGAGTTTTGATGCGTTTTATCTTTTGTCAGTATTCATTGATTTACAAAAACAAAAAATACGTGTCCATTAATTTCCAATACTCTAACTGACGGACTAAATAGATTTGCAATTTTTTGATACTGTCGTCATGCCTATTGTGAAAGATGCACATTAACAATGTAGTTTATGAAGATTTCAAGAAACATAAGAAACTGTTTGAAGATGTAAAAGAAACTTTGTAGTCTGAAAAGTGTAAGTTGTCGTTTTTGTTTCAAACAACGATAGTGTGGAGAGGAATGCTTTTAAACTTTCTCTACTTTTAAAGTTGCGTTTGAAGTTTTTAGGTGCGGAATGGGTGTTTCCAAAAGCTTTTTAAGAGACTGTTAAGTTATGGATCCTTTTGTTTTGAGTATACTTATTTGTTTGTTGTATAACATCACGCCTGTAGCCACTTAAAGGATAAGCAAATGAGTACCAAAATGAAGACGAGCTTAACCTAGAAACACACCGGTTGAACTTGCAAAACAAAACTTTGTAAACAAAATAGAAAAAAAATAAAAGTCCAATTTATTTTAGAGGCAATATAACATGGACTTATCGACAACAACCTTTCAAAGACACAAAATAAATCAAAGGCACTTCTACAATTCCAAATCGAATAAAACTCAAGAACAAATACAACACAAATACTGCACTTAATCAACATCAATCTTTCCCTACTCCATGTCCAAAAACTAAAAATAAAATGTCGGTTTTAAATCCCAAATCTACTATGGTAAAGCAAAACTTATTGTTATAAAGTTATTCCTTATGGACGTATTATGTCAAGTGCCGAGACAGGCACTTTACTTTGCCGTCCAAGATCCCAGGACCTCACTAATCAAAATAACGTAGTAATGAGAAAATAATTCTGCGTCTGGCAGGAATTTCTGACAACGGAAAGTGTCTGGCAGTTTTTAGTATTACTTTTTTAGCTATATTTCATACAACATAATTGGGTAGATGACATCATAAAACAAGAATTCCAAGACACCAATCTCTAAAAAAAAACGTTGTTTTGGGCCTGAAAACCAGATTTATTTTCAATTAATTGCCAAATTAGATTTTTTGTTGCTTTGAAATCAATCAATAGTTGAGTCATTGAGTTGACAAAATAGTGACGTCACAGCGTGCTATTGCCATACAAAATCTATGACAGCCGCGTTTTGACAGCTCTTAAAAAGTATGTCAATTGATTGGTGTGTCATCTACCCTATTATAAAAATCAGCACTCGAGCTGTAAGAAATTAAGAGACCTGATATTTCTGAGATCTGAAAATTGACCATCGCCACAAGTTATGTATGCATACGTTTTAGTACATACTAACACTATTCGATGCCAGATACATTATCTTAATCAGAAAATAAGTTATCTGGCGGCCCTTGGATCTTGTTCAAACTAAAATAGTGAAGAAAAACATCGTGAGGTAGCTTGCCGTAATGCCAACAAATTCGAGGATAATTAGGATATGTAACATTTACCAACCTGCACTGAAACCGAGTGGTGGAATCCTGCTCGTTTCCTCTCACAGATGACTAGAGGCCAATCATGCTATAGATCGCGTATGATGGGTTCATTATGGGTGTTCAGGTGGAGATTCACAGATGCCTTTTTTAGGATGGGAAATCATCAAATGACTTCTCCCGCTCTGGGCTGAGCAGGAGGGAGTGTCAGACTTTTACTGACTAAAACCCATCCATGTTCCTTCATCGCCCTTTGTGTTCCGGGGCCACGGTATCTCTTTCGAATAGTCCCGCAGCCCCGGAGATGCCTCTGCCCTGGAGTGTAAATGTGTTACCCCACAAACGATGTCAAGCCTAAACTTTAGTAAGCATATGCTACTATCAGGATAAGCTCACAGTTTTGTGGATTACGGCCCAGAGAGAAGGCCTTTGTCCCAGCAGTGGGAAGATTGTAAGCCGATTGCAATCGCTCAATAATTCTCAAATATGTCACAGACAAAGTGCTAAACAATGTCACTTGTGTACCTATATACCAATCTGTTTAGGTAAACATATTTTGGTTTACGGCTTCGTAATAATCAGATAAGATCATAGAGCTCTCATAGAATGACGTATAAAACGATATTACCTACTTGGATATCAAAATGTTGTCAGCTGACCGATTACGTTATTTTACCATACTAGCATACTAGTGTCTAAACCTTTGATTGTTATTCTACTTTGCATAATCAGCCTAAAATGTTCCCACTGCTGGGACATTTCTGTGAGTGGGAGTGGGCTGAAACCGACCACGCGTCCCTTGCGTTGGTGGATGTCTCAAGTCTTCGTATTTTTGGTTCTAGCACATTTCTGAGGAAACTGAGCTATACCACTGAGCTCTTATTGAGTCCCTAAGAAAACAACACTTAAGTATAAAAATACATTTTCAAACATCATAACCACATAAATTTAATAATCATGTTGATTAAAATATTTATATATATATACATTTTTTAGCCGACTGCCAAGGAAGGGTTATTTGTTTAGCAAGTTTGTGTTTCTTTCCTGCACAAAAATCTATACGAGTGTAAACAATAACATTATTTAGCGATATTTTATCCATAATTCATATAAAGTACCACTCGATAAGATTACGCTAACACGTTCAGAGATGACCTGTTTGACCATAACCAGGTAATTACAACTACAACACTGTATAAACAAAAAAAATACATAAGATTAAAGTACAACACTACAAGTTTACCTAAGACATACGGCAGTTTATGGAACTAAATTTAAATGTACCGAATTTGACAGCTGCGTTGACATTTTCCATATGCAACTAGCGCCACTGCCTATTGCAAAGATAGTTTGTAATTCGTGGACCGTGAATCATCAATTGATTTGCTTCTGCACTTGACCTTGATGAACTTGTGATTCTCACTAGCGCTATATTCGTATTTGTCGTGTTAAATTAATGTTTATTTGTTTAGTTTCTCTATTTTAGAGAAGGATGCCCAATTTATGGTCTGATGTAATGACTTTAGAGATTAGAAAAAAAATGTGATGTGCGAGTATAACTATTAAACATATTTTACGTAATTTTGTGCAGATATTTATTATGATAAATAATTGTTATACAATAATTATGATAACAATGAAGATTTAGATTGTCTTAAAAAATGATCATTAACAATAATAATAACAGTTTTATTTTATTATTGTTTAGATTAAAGATAAGCTCCGCTGTAGATAAAATTCAAGATAAAAACATAATTTGTCATTATTGATTGTGGAGTCATCGTGAAGCATTATGTTTGGTAGGTAATATAATAAAAATATAAGATGGCGCTCAAATTAAAACGCATTAATTGCAATTAAACAACACTTGTTTAAACGGTACAGGGGAACGACAGTTTTCTTGTATTGACACAGAAGGAAAGTAGCTCTTGCATGGTAAAAATTCAATCTAACAAGTCAATTAAGATCTTAACAGAACTGAATTTAAGAGCCATTTTGTTCGTTAAATGAGAGGCTATGATAACGCACCATAAACGTGGCTACATTCTCTCCAAAGCAGGGCGAATGCAGCTCGACTAACCTCGATGTTCCTCGCTTGGCTGTACACTCTCGCACTCACCTTACCTCGGAGTGTCATGGCAAGAGAGTGCACCTGTGTCTCACCGACACACTCTTATGAAAACTAGTAGTAAACTAACTTTTTAGCACCTAGTGCGTCTGCACACACACTCTTGTGCACGCACTATAATATCAAAGGTAGCTGTTATTAAGGTGACACTAGTCTCGGGCTCGAACTCATTGGTGGGCGTGGCCAAAAAGCATGTTGTCTCACCTGGCACAGTGGCCGACGGAGTGAGTTCAGTGAGATGCACGATAATTCAAAGTAAAAAGCGCGCGTAAAAAAAATACTAAAAGGCCATTGGAAAATCGAGTTTTATGAAAAAACCAATGCATAAATCAATTACAAGTAAAATTTATCGACTTTTTCGATAGTTGTGCTTTGTCGGTACTGACTTTGTTTTGGAAATTTGACACTTCTTTTATTACTAATTTACGCCCAAAGTTGCGTTAAAATTGGCAATAAAAACGAATCTTTGGTAGCTTGTAACTTTTTAATGGCTTTTTATTTTACTGTTCTGTTTCCGTACAGACAAAGTTAATAATGAGACAAAACGATATCATGTTTAACTTTGGATGTGCAGTGTCAAACAGTGGAGTAATACCCTCCCGAAATTTCTATGGACAAAATGTCGACTAGTGTCACCTTAAGAGAACAAAGAGTGCAGCTGTTTCTGCGCACATACTTATGCACTATAATATTTTCAATTTTGATGGCTGATTATCGCTTAGTACGCCACGATGGTCTAATTCCGGACAGAATAGGACTAATAACCATAAGCTTCCGAGGTAAAGTTAGTTTATGTGAAAAAGAAACTCCTTCATTATGCGTCTTTTACACACACGTTACAATAAATTCTTACACACTGAAATAAATCTAATAACAATCACTCACGACATACACGAGTGACTGTCATCAACACATCAATCATCAGCAACAAAATCAGCAGAATTTGTCAGAATTGAACCACTGACAGGTAGCAAAGTCTTATCTTTGAGAGATGAGTATCAAACATGGGAAAACACGTTTTATTTCTAGATTTTATGTAAATCGACACAAGTGGCGATATCGATTTGGTATTTATGAGGCGTCACAGCACTTTCAAGGTTTTCAGATTTCAAGATTAGGCTATGTTATCGGGAGATAAAAATATGTTTTTTTAATGTTAATAGATTTTTCCATATTTGGGTTTTGAATTGGTTTTATGTTGTTCAAAGGAACCACAGGATAGACTGTGTGCTGTCGAAGAAAACGTCTTGGTTGAGCATCATACACGAATGGACCAGAGTCACGAGTTTTGGTGAGCTGTTCATCATTGCAAAGAACAAGGAGAAATAATTATTGTTATTGACCAATCTTCTGAAATTGTAGAGGCACCAAAAGATGAAGAAGAAACGAGTTTTAAAGTAAAATGTTCAAAGTTGAACAGACTGATAGGTAGGACCTACATAAGCAATTCAGTAGTTCAAAATACTGCCTAACACAAACACGTGATACTAACGTAAATTCAAATCAGGTAACCATGCATATTGCATAACCACATAAAAACAAGAGGCCAAAGGTGTAAGTGGGTAAGTGTAAAAATAATAATGTATTCAAAGAATTCATTAATGTAAAGTAGCGCCGCCTTGAGGATGAACTGTATTCTGTAAACATAATAATAATCAAGGCAAGGAGCTTCACGGACGCTTTTACCGGGCACTACATGGCCCGGAAGTAGACTTCTTAGCGTCCGTATCCCGGCTGCGCTTTGGTGACCTCTTCGGGGAAACCGAAGGTTTTGTCTGTGCAATAATGGACGAAGTTATGATGACGAATAACTACCGGAAATACATTGTGAAAGATGGCACGGTTGACATATGTCGGGCATGCCACCGTCCGGGAGAATCGATCCGACACATTATTTCTAGTCTGGCTAACGGAGAGTACTTGCATAGACACAACCTTGTTGCCAGGATTATCCACCAGCAACTTGCTTTGAAGTACAACCTTGTGGAATCAGAAGTGCCATACTATAAGTATGCGCCCGACCCAGTTCTCGATAATGGTAATATCACGTTGTATTGGGATCGACCTATCACCACTGACAGGACTGTTGTTGCCAATAGGCCTGACATTGTGGTGATAGATCGATTGGAGCGTCGCACAATGATTGTTGATATAACGGTCCCGCATGACGAGAACCTCGTGAAAGCAGAAAAAGATAAACAATTTAAATATCTAGATCTGGCTCGCGACGTTGTCGACATGTGGGACGTGAGTACAGCAGTCATTGTGCCGATAGTCTTGTCGGCCAATGGCTTAATAGCCAAGAGCCTCGACCAACATCTTAGGAGGCTCTCGCTTGGCAGCTGGATCAAGGGCTTGATTCAGAAAGCAGTACTTCTAGACACGTCACGTATTGTTAGGAGGTTCCTCTCTCAATAGCCCTGACCACCGGCAGCTTGGACCCTGTTCCCAGCGCTGGTGGGCTACTATTTTTATATTTTTAAATGTTTTTATTTATATTGTTTTATATTAGGAATATTTAAAAATTTAAAAATATGTTCTAAAATAAATAAACGAAATAATAATCATTTTATTTTCAGGCAACTAAGGCCCATAGATAAAATACACAAAATAATATTTTAACAACAATAATAAACTAATACATATTTTAAACCTTATCTAAAACTATACACGCAACGTCGTCGGCGTCGTGTTTCGCTGCGTGGTGTCGCGTCATCGCCCTCGGAAACGTCGATATACGACACCCTTCGGCCAAAAGTCCTCCTTCATGCAGGTCTGTAGATGGTGGGTTAGAACTCGTACCACGAATGACTTAAAGTTGATATTGTGGTGCGATTCCAACCTTTCGACCCTCAGAGTCCAGTTGGTCTTCACTTTCAAATACTGCACGACTTCCTCAGTTGTTGTGGAGTGACGCAGACGTGAAAGGTACAGCTGCGTCGTAGGCACAGCAGGAGGCGATAATATCTAAAGCAACGACTGCCTCGTTGGCCTAGTGGTCGCTAGCGCGACTGCTGAGCAAGAGGTCCTGGGTTCGATACCCGGGTAGGACAAAGTGTTATAAGGTTTTCCATCAGGAATCTCAGGAATCACTCAGTAGCAGCGACGTAGTCTAGATCTGTGTCCGGTTGATGGCAATAGGCTCGCCCCTTATTACATGAAACTTTAATTGATCTGGCGAAATGTGGGTGTACTACTAGGTACTCGTCGGCCTAGCCCTTCGGGGATTACAGGCGTGATGTTGTGGTATGAAAATATCATTTTTCAACTACTCAAAGATGTCTTTGTAGGTAGTCAGTGTCCCAGTCTGACAACCAGCCTTACCAAGGGGGTATCGTATTACCAAGTACTTACTAGGTTGGGAGGTCAGATAGGCAGTCGCACGAAGATGTTGGCTACAAAATTGTTGTTTCTACAGCGTTAAGGAATTTATGGAATTTAAAAAATAATGTTATTTATTTATTTTTATTTATTTATTTATGCACACACAAAATATTTTACAGGACAATATATTAACATAGAAGAGCACAAAGGTACTGCTTATTTCTTAAGAAATTTCTTCCAGCAGACCTGGAGGCCTACCACGAGCTCTTAACGCGATCCATTTTAGGACCTAAACTGAACTGTTCTTCTAATTCGTACCATGACGTCAGTTTAACGATTCAATTTAGGCCATGCCATCTGACAGCGATTGACTCCAAACTGAGTCGCAAGTTTTGGTTTCATTCATTCAATTTTGCACTAGTTTGGTACCATGACGTCCACAAAGCAGCTCAACTGAAACGCTCAACTGTCAAAATAAGCGATTCAATATAGGTTACTATTTCTTTATCTTAAACTGAAACGTTTACTGAATTATTGACGAAAATAAAGTTTTAAAACCAATGTAAGTGTACTTTAATCTTTCTTTTAAAGTCTAAAATACCTATTTATATGCCTTTTTTAACCACATTTCTTTTTCTCTAACAGATGTCTGATGAACAGCTTTAGTTTGAGTTTTTTGAGGAAGATTATACTAGACACTAAGTTAAAAACAAATAAAACGTTACTTGCTTCTGAGCGTGTCTGACACTAAAATGTGCGCGAAACAAGGTTATTTGATACTAATAGCGGTATCTCTTTTTCACCAAAAATGTTTCAAACGCGGTTCAGCCACAAATTGCGATCTTTCATTCACTTTTAACGATCCAAATGCCGCTGAGCGTATTGGACGTCATGGTACGAGTTTGAGCGATGCAGTTTAGGAACCTAAACTGAACTGTCTTGCTTTTGAATCGTTTTTAATTAGATCATGGTAGGCCTCCTGCAAGAGGAAAGTTGGATAAGAAATGTAGACACAGTGTGTAGAAACGTCAAACAAGAAAATTTAAATTAAAACTTAAAACCAAACTATATCTATTTATGAAATAAACATACATACAAATACATACACAAATAAAAAAAAAACAACAAACAAACAAAATGTTAGTGATGAATCTAAATAAATAATTGATTTTATAATAATTTTAATAATAATAATTGCATGATAATAATTACTTCAATAGATGTAATTATATAATTTGCACGCTTGCTTGCAGGCAGAATACTATGACTTTCAGGACATAAGATCTTTCCTGATTGTATGACGTATTTTCTTGCCAATAAATATTTTTGATTTGATGTAAAATACTGGTATTCAGTAGTTGCATCTGGTTAGACTGGAAGCACACCCCAACAAAGTTGGAAAAAGTCTAGGCAGATAATGAAGTGGTATCATTGGTATAATATATTGACATTTGCGGACTATGTAGTTATTCTAATAATACTAGAAGTTTCTGTTTTAGAAATAAACGATCTACAATAATAGATGATTTCACTTTAAAATGTGGATTTGTGTTATAATATATTTAAATAGCAAATCGTACGATCGTTCTAGCAGTTTCAAGGTCAAAACAGTGTCACCAAACAATAAAAATAATGTTAATACTTGAATTTAAAATAAATTATTTAACTGTTGTTAGTAAACAGGTAAACTTTAATTTTACATAAAATTTTGAAAATATTTAAATCTATTGTTATTGCTATTTTTGACAATATCAGAGTTGGTTCCATGCTAAGAAAAAGATATTCATGTGTTAGATACGTAGAATGCTCTAGAATGTTTAGGCAATATATGAAAAAAAAAATACAAGCTTTGCCTAGGCATTCCATACATTACTGAACGTTCAGTCGACAATATCTGTGCAGTAGACAGACAAGAAGTACTAAGCTTCCATGAATTGAAGATGGTATCCCGATAATTAGTTTAACCTTTATTTAAATTATGTACAATTTATGTAGGTAGACTCCCTTGAATGTATGCAAGCCTAGTTTTAGTCGCCAAAAAGACGATTTTAGTCAATATTTTGGAGAATAGCCTTGTTGTCTCTATTAGATAGAATAATTACAAAAATATAATTTGTGTAAAATAAATATAATTTAATTTGTAAAAGAGTTAAAATTTTTGTTTTAAGTGGACTTTTGCAACCTCGAGGTCAAGCGTAAACTTTTTAAAACACTTGTTTCACGAGTCGACGTAAAGGGAATCGACGTAGAGGGAATGATTCATACCTACACGAGCTCGACATTGTATAGAACGACTAGGTATTCTATAGAATGACTGCAAAATATGCTTTGCCAGCAACATAATTGTATAAACGGACTGCCTCGTTGGTCTAGTGGTCGCAAGCGCGACTGCTGAGCAAGAGGTCCTGGGTTCGATTCCCAGGTCGGGCAAAGTGTTATTGGGTTTTTCCATCAGGAATTTCTCAGTAGCAGCCACGGAGTCTAGATTTGTGCCCGGTTGGCGGCGATAGGCTCACCCCCAATAGGCGAGACGACAAAAAAGATCTTATTAGTCCGTCACTTAGATTTAAAAAAAATATTTGACCTGTGTTTTTTCTTTTCTTACGTAAACCAAAATTGACGAAGATACAACGCTTTTAAAATTCTCAATACGTCACGCCATGGTATAATGTTTAGCTAGTTCTGACGTCACGAGCCCCCACTCCCGAGTTTAGATGCGTTTTATCTTTGTCAATATTCATTGACTTACAAAAACAAAAAATACGTGTCCATTAATTTCCAATACTCTAACTGACGGATTAAATAGATTTGCATTTTTTTTATACTGTCGTCATGCCTATTACATGGGACTTATAGGTACATAACTGGCGAAATGTGGGTGTACTATTAGATACACCTCTGCCTGACCCTTCGGGATTATGTTATGTTATATGCATTAAATATTTTCCTTATCTTGTCATCTATAGTACAAACATTTCATTGTTACCTCTAAGTAAATATACCTACAGTAAACAAATACAAACCAATCGGCACTGCGGTGTGAATTAAGCCTAACACCGTTTACCTGACATTTGAATACACAATGATAACTAACCACGTTAATTAAATATTATCTAGTATCCGCCTCGAGCCGATAGATATTGGCATAGTTTCTAACAAAGATCGGATTATTAATTAAATTTAATTTTTGTGTGGGTGCTTCAGAGTGTAAAAAAAACGCGTGCTTTAAAGAAAAGATGCCGGTTTTTTGTCGAAAGGTCAACACCTACATACCGCCAGTTTTGTTTAAGAGGGCCCTTTCCGGCCTGCCTATCCTCAACGCGAGCATGGTCGAAAAGCTTGTTGTTTCATCCAGAGCCACAGCGGTAGCGGCGGTATTCTTTCAACTCCGGTCTTACCTAGCCCCGACCCCGCACTACTCGTCTCCCGCGCACCTCATACCTCCTAACGCGAGTAAATTGATCGAACAATAGTGTTCGAAAATTTATAAAACTTGTTCCAGGAAATACGTGTTTTTTAATAAATGAAATAAATATTTGTCATTTAGAATCTCCACTACATTTGCAAGGCTTCTATAAGGATAATTTCTTTACTTTTACAATTTATTAGTACAGTCACTATAAACGGCCAAAGTTGAGGTAAAATATGTGCAAAACAGTAATTTTTGTAGGCCTATACTGAATTTGTTAGAGCCTATTGTCATCAACCGGCCGTTTTAGATTTCGAGCTTCTACAGATACATTCCACGTGGTAAAACCCAATAACTCTATCTGACACGGTTTTTACAAAGCCATGTCTGAGTAACTTGGGTTAATTTCAATTTTTAACCGACTTTAAAATGGAGGAGGTTTTGTTTTCGACTTTATTTTTTTAATGATGTATGATTACTGGTCCAATTTACGTGATTCATTTGGTAGAGGAAGCTCAATTTATGTTTAGGAAGGGACAAAAATTTCATTTGAATGGTGCTAGAATATTCTTTCCATCTAGACCTCACTCGTTACCCTCTTAAGGCCACACACAAGGCAAAGCTGTCTAATACACAGAAAATAAATATAAGAACCTCTGAGTGTACGTTCTTAAAGATTCACAGCTTCGTTATCGTGATCATTTCAAGCGTAATGAAATATATAAACCCGGCTATAACGAGGAATCTGTCTAACTAAAGGAATACTGAAGACGATTCGGATAAAAATATTGAAAAGCAAAGAGATGATTTGAAACGAAGCTGTTTGGTATTCAAATAGTATGATTTATTAACTAAGTGTGTATGGAAAATGTAGCTTTTCGTATAATCGCGATGTTCTTATAAGATCCGCGTCACATTTTGATATGATTCTTACGGTTATTTAGATATTTTACTGCGGAAGTTTTATGGAAGTTTTATAGTTTAGTTTTGAATGAACATACAAAGTGTAAACGGACTCTTCACGCAGCCGTCCACAAAGCATTCTATAAGTACTTACATCAAATTATGCGCAAAAAAATTGCTAAAAAAACGTCTTTTATTTTGAGGTGAAAAATCGTTTTATGGTCGTAGCTGATGGATGCATTAAAATAGTACGGGGTCGTTGAGGTATTTAAAGTAAAGTTATATCATTAAAAAACGTGTGAAAAAGTTGGAACTTTCACCCACAATATTTTCGTTACTAGAAGATTCCGAGGTATGGTCTAAAACAAAAAAATAATGAGGGGGAGAATAAGTGCCTTTCGGCTTCGTTAATCTTATACCCATTTTAATAAAGATCCTCCCACTAGGTGGACCGAAGACCTGGTGAAGGCTGCGGGAATCCGCTGGATCCGAGTCGCACGGGACCGGTCAATGTGGCGACACTTAGGGGAGGCGTATGTCCAGCAGTGAATGTCTTGTTTTTTTGTTTTTTTTCAAGCATAAACTGTGCTAAATAAAGGCGGGTCGCTAGTAATAATAATCTATTATAACAGACTGATAGTCTGCAAGATGTCTAACAACCTAGACCGCATTTGACCTTTACAGAAGCGACTAAACGAACATAAATACATTTTAATATGCAGTAAATCATAGTTATTAGTAATCAAAAACAATTTATTTTTATAAAACTTATATATAAAGTGGTTTGAATGCTCTTAAAGTCATAACCTAAACAGAAACTGGATTGAAACTGTTAAAAGAGTTATAAACTAATGGTAAACATCAAAAGATGTTTGTTTATGATATTTAAATAAATCATTTTGAATGAATGAATTACTTATAATTCGACTTATGAATTTAATGAAAGATGTTATAAATCATTCTGTTTGTTAATCATTACTTAATTTATAATCAGAAAATGTTGATTTGATGTTTAAAACATTTAAATCTGCAGTATTAGGATTAAATTACCGTAGTAAGGATGAATAAGATACTGGTAAGATCTATATTTTATACTTAGTAAGGCTCTTCCTTCTCAGAGTTGACTCTTGAGGGCTGGTTATCCATTGTACGATATTGTGTCCACTGTCACACTGAATTGGAATGTAATAAACCTGAAGAAAATGTTTATTAGCACACATTAAGCTCTGGAACTAAGTCGGATAAAAAAATCTATTTCATTAGATAGATCAATTTTTGAAAAACGAACTGACTAAAAAGAAAAAAAGAATCGGAAACGGTTGGTTAGACAGCGGGGCGCAGCTACTACAATTCTAAGTAAAATTCAATGCCATGGCATAGACAAACAAATTATGTCTAAAACACTGCAGACTCTAAACACACTTAAATAAACCCAGAAGAAGCCAACCACAGCAATGCTAATGACTCCTCACAAAAACAAAACAATTTTATAACAGATTTACTCAAAGATAACATCTCAGAAGGAAGTGTCACTCAAAATAATCTCTCAAGGCGACTGGACGGGACTTAAGAAGCTCAACATTTAGTTGCCAACAAATTGTTAATCCAAGAATACCTGTAATTAGAAATTTAGGCCACGTTTTGAGGTTATGTGCCAAAATTGTTCACACAAAATTTGAAATGATGATTTTCTTTACGGAATTCTAAATGTTATACCTAAACGGATTTAAAATACAGCAGAGAAGTTAACAGAAGAAAAAACTAGCAAAGCGTCAGTTGGCCTCGTGTACAGTCGGGGTCTTTTCCGCCTGATCTGTTGATTTTTTTTCGCTTAAATCATGCGGAGGCGCCGAGTTACGCCCCCTTAAAGTTTAGTCCTACTAGGAAAGCGTCAACTTTGGCGCGCAAAATACAATTACTCTCGTTTGGCGTGCGTCGTCAGTGCGCTCGGCCGATCGGTATCTTTTCTTTCATTATTTCTATACAAAGTCAACGGGACGGGGCTAGAGAGCGTTTCTATGTTGTAAGTGCAAGCAAAAATTAGCTTAGTGGTAATCAGGCGGGAGTGTCCTCGATAGTACATATTGATACGTAGCACCAAACATTATGTTATAATAACATACACATAAAAAGGGGTGTCTGTTCTTACTGAGACAAATGTGCCTCAGTAAGGACAGACTGATTAGCAAAGACACGCAGAATACACATCACCTCCTCCTTTTTCTATATCGGTTTAACTGACAATTAAATCCTATTTTCATTTTATAAATACAAAAGTTTGTGAGAATGTTGGATCTTTGTTGTTTTTTCACGAAAAACCTACCGACCATATTTGGATGAAATTTGACACACAGATATTTTATAACCTGGATTAACCATAGGATACTTTTTTCCCGGTAGTACGATCCAGTGGAGCTCGTGGCTAAATAATAACAGCCGCTCGGGTCGATCTGTAGGTTAAGCCGTGCATGCCTAGGTTGGTCTGTGGATGGGTGACCACCTATTACATACTGAGTTTTCTCCGTACCTCGGAAAGCACGTTAAGCAGTTGGTCCCGGCTGTCATTTGTAGATCTTTGACAGTCGTTACAGGTAGTCAGTCGCCCAAAAAGTCTGACAACCATTCTTACAAAGGGGTATTGTATTACCCAGTACTGACTGGGTTGTGGAGGTCAGATATTCAGTCGCTCCATGTAAAATACTGGTATTCAGCTGCATCTGGTTAGACTGGAAGCCGACCCCAACATAGTTAGGAAAAGGCTAGGCAGATGAGTACGATCCAGTGGGACAATTTATCGAACTCCACGTGGGCGATGCCGCATGCATAAGCTAGTTTGTTAATTTTGACATATTACACTTGTACTGTAGTACCTACCTACTGATACCAACCAGTTGATTCATGCTTAAAGATTACTATTTTATTCGTGCTGTTTCATATACCGTAAGTACATGTGTCTATATTATTTGAATGTCTTTGGTTACATCGAACATACCAAATTCTATCATCTCAATCATTAAAAAACACACGTTAAGATATAATCTGCATAATAATTAGAAGATATACTATTAGATACTATAAAACAGCACACACCATTGGATACGATTAAATCAACACCTTTATCTTAAGATAGCATTGTCTCAGATAATGTTTTTATGATACGAAATCATTATACTCTATAGCAATATTTCCTTAAGGAAAATGACTGTAAACTGTGATCGTGATTTAGTTTACAAATATTAGGGCCATCCATAAATTACGTCACACGAATTTCATGACTTTTTGGACCCCCCCCCGTCCTTGTCACAGCTGGGGGTCTAAAATGGCCGCTTTAGCAGAATCTTAACATGAATCTAAATCTAAATTCTTAAAATGGACTTTATGGTCATTACGGTAAGGTACATTTTAAGAATTTTAAATTTTTAACGCGATTCAAAATAAGATTCTGCTAAAGCGGCCATTTTAGGCCCCCTGGTCACATTTGTGAGACCCCCCCTCCCCGCCCTAGAGTGACTTCACATATTTTGCAATTTTACAACTACAAATTATGGAATTAAAAAAGCAAACATCTAAACATCAATCAAATTTAATATCAAATTTAACATCAAATGAAACATTTCAAAAATTAGACAGAAACTTTGAAATATTTTGAAATGTGACGTCACGAAATTTAGGACGCCTCCCACCCCCTTGTCACACAATGTCACACTTCGTCGACCCCTCCCTCCCCCTTAACGTGTGACGTAATTTATGGATGGCCCCTTATGTGTGTCTGGATAATCAACAACACCAGTTCGCACTTCATGTGACTTTTTCAATTGTCATTTTGAAATTAACATTACTATCACTGGCATAAAGTTCTTATTGGTTTAAGTGGAAAGTACATCACAATTGATGTACCCTTGTTTACCAATGTAAACAAGGGTATGGATATACTTTATTTACGTGTTGTAACGGTTTTAATTGTTTATCTTTTGCAAGGTATTTAAGAGACAAAAGACTACCTTCGCATAGGAATTAGTTATAATTAGTTTTATTAATATAATCCCTTTAATCAAAGAGTTATCGTGTTATTCCACTTTCAATTATGAATTTCCCCAAAACTTTGCCTATGCTCGTGTGACTAATCTAAATAGTTTAAACAAAGTATAGGGTAGGCTTTATTGCTTATTTATTGCTGATGATAATTGTTAATTAATGTTTATGTTTATTTTTACTGATTATTGTTGTTACTTGTATGGGATTAAATAAAGCTTATTCATTCATTCATTCATTCATAGGGTAGGCTTACCACCAGATTGAAATTCTGGAGCATGACTAACATACATTTCGGCTATTTCATTGATTAAAATATTTTAGTTTCTCTATGTTTATAAGCAGATTGAAGTACAGCATTACATTACATTATTAGTAGTAGTAGTAAATGTGTGACCATCTATTACATCATCCACCCATCTATACCAGTTTCCTTCGTGCCTCGGAAAGCACGTCAAGCCGTTGGTCCCGGCTGCCATTTGTAGAACTTTGACAGTCGTTACAAGTAGTCAGTGGCCCGAAAGTATGACAACCAGTCTTACCAAGGGGTATCGTATTACGCAGTACTAACTGGGTTGTGAATGCCAGATAGGCAGTCGCTCTATGTATAATACTGGTATTCAGCTGCATCCAGTTTGACTGAAAGCCGACCCCAACATAGTTGGGAAAAGGCTAGGCACATGATGATGTGTGTTAAAAATATGTAATCATACTTAAGGGTGTGGACACCATTGTCTGAACCATTCATTTATTTGTCCATTGTGTAAACTGAACGACCCGCTGCATGCACAGCCAAAAGCGCAATCAGCAAAAGAAAAACAGCTGTCATATTCAAATTTAGAAATACATGTTCAACCCGAATTCATGTAGGTAAACACACATTTCTTAGGCCTGAATTTGTTACGCTCATGCCGCTGATGTTGCTGAGGTCGTACTTCAGCGTCGCAGTATGTTGATATATAGAACACAAGTTATACTAGTAAGCGCGACCGACGTACGCGACCGACGCGGCGATGTCAGCGTATAGGAGGAATAGGCGAGAGAAAGAGACGACAAAAAAAATCTAATTAGTCCGTCACTTAGATTATCAAAAAATATTTGACCTGTGTTTTTTCCTTTGTTACGTAAACCAAAATTGACGAAGATACGACGCTTTTAAAATTCTCAATACGTCACGCCATGCTATAATTTTTAGCTAGTTCTGACGTCACGAGCCCCCACTCCCGAGTTTTGATGCGATTTTATCTTTGTCAATATTCATTGATTTACAAAAACAAAAAATACGTGTCCATTAATTTCCAATACTCTAACCGACGGACTAAATAGATTTGCAGTTTTTTTATACTGTCGTCATGCCTATTCAGGCTTATGACACGCTGTATAATCCGACCAATTTACCTTTGACGCAACCAAAACTAACTAATACTATTTTGAAATTCGCTGCCAAAATGTCCCTTTAATCATAGCTCATTCACAGTTAACACAACATATTCCATGTCATTTGATTCATGCTGTGTCATACTGCTATTAATGTACACATATAAGGTAATTTTACGATTGGTATCTTCACTATTACCGTGTTCATAGCATGACTGCAACGAACGCTACACAAAGTACTGATGGAAGCGCGCAACTCAAACGCAGTTATGTAGTTGTTTCAATTTGTGAGATCTTAACAGATCAATTGAGTCTTCCTCTATTAAGACGATCGTGGTGCTGATGGGCTGATATACAGTATCTATTACTCTGGATGGTTATGGGTCTTTATTTGTATCGGAATTGTTAAAGACGTCTATTCAAGTGATCGTATTTATGTGTGAAAATTTTGAAAGATACTCGTACATTTTTATTTTTGAATCATTCAAATACCAACCAAAATAGGTACTATTTTATTTTATGTATACATGTTTTCATGTAATGTAATGTATGCATCTACTTTTCGTATTTAGCACGAAAGCTTAACGGCCATTTTAAATAACTTACTAGCCGGTTACGGTAAGTTGCTATCTCTTGTCTGTTTGACATTTTGCTTACGGTCAGTAAGCAAAATGTCAAACAGACAAGAGATAGCAACTTACCGTAACCGGTTAGAAACAAAACGTCACAAAAAAGCTTTCTTCGATTTTTCTATGAATTAAGTGACAGGTAGGTGACGCGGATAGGATATTATTTGTTTATAGAAACAACGATAGCTACGGAAGTAGGCATATTAACCAACGTAAGTAAGTTCGTAACCTGATGTAGGATATAGGATACTTTTTATTCCGATTTTACATCGTGTGCGAAGTCGCGAGCGTAAACTAGTCATTAACACAAACTCCTCACTATATGTATAAGGAGTTTGTGTTAATTGAAAATGAAAAAAAAAAACGGGTCAAGTGCGAGTCGGACTCGCGCACGAAGGGTTCCGTACAGATATGTGTTAAGTATTTGTTGTTATAGCGGCAACAGAAATACATCATCTGTGAAAATTTCAACTGTCTAGCTATCGCGGTTCATGAGATACAGACTGATGACAGACAGACGGACAGACAGACGGACAGACAGACGAACAGACAGACGGACAGTGGAGTCTTAGTAATAGGGTCCCGTTTTTACCTTTTGGGTACGAAACCCTAAAAACGAATTTAGATAACAGCACTGTCAAACGAGATGATGGATCAAAAAGTACTAAACTTATAATACGTACAGACATGAACGTAAGTATTAGTACAAGTTTATTATTTTCTTAAGCGTCCCTAGACGGTATTCGACGTCGAGAGAACGAGCAAGTTTGTAACACTACATCATGTAGCTTCCGCTAGTGTGACAGAGTTTAATCTACTCATAGACTAGGTTAACATAGTGTTTAATAATAAATTATACCCTGTGTAGGTATTGTAATTAGTGGGACTTCTTTACCATCTAACCAAGCCATACCTACATTATTAAGAGCGGATTAAAACGGCGTACAAGACCCAGGGTCAATATTACATAGCAACTACAATACTGACAACTCTTGAACTTGGTTTAGATGTATTGATTTCGTTCAGTTTCATTGATGTAATTCGTGAGTAAAAGTGATGAGTTCAGTGATATAAATGTAGTTAGGTGCTAAAACAGTGCTGCAAAAGGAAAATGCCCATAGTTTTAGGAGTTCTAGGCCATTGAAAAGCTTTGGGTGTCACGGTGGTTTAACATTCTTCGATCGATTGATCTTAATCAAATCAAAGCATTTATTTCAAGTAGGCCAGTTACAGGCACTTTTGAATTGTCGAAACAAAGATGAAAATTAAATGTAGCTACAGTCCCAGTCACAAGGCATAAAAACTGTGAAAGTACTGTAGTTGCCCATTCCCTAGCGTAGATCTCTATGGAGAAGAACGGGCAAGAAACTCCATGGACACTCTTTTAAATCAGAATATTTTTACAAAACCTTGGTTACATCATTCATGTTGAGATGGTACATTATGTGAGAACAATGTAGCAAGATGTGCACGTTAAAAGTGTCCATAGTAAAAACAAAACAAACAATTCAAAAAAAAAAAAAAAAAAAATTCAAATAAGCCGTGGCACCCAAGAGCTGACCAGTCCCAACTGACAACGCCCGTTCACGAACATGACGCATGGATCAGCACCATTCAACTCAACCATTTTGAAGGGAAATAAATGATCCGACACACGCGCCACCATCAGTGAGACATTGACATTGTGTTATACAAGATGTAACATAATTAACGCACACCCTCAGACACCCCAATTAGTTTATTATGTTATAATCATAATACATGCACTGAATTTTTAATTAAACATGTATAAGCAATGATTATTTAATAAATTAGTTTTCCTAATTCCGGAAGAATGCAAAAGCGTTCACTATCCTATTTTTTAAAATAAACTAGCGATTTAATACGTCCCCACAAAAAAAGTCTTCAAATCAGCTGATTGGGGATTCTCATCGAATTAATCCCATATTTCGTTTTGAAAACGAGTACGTGTACGCCAATCGGCTCCCCTGTCGATGGCTGTGTTCGGACGGAACGTTCCATGGCCACGAAGTAGCAGCTAACATAGTCCTACCCTGCGGTCTACTCTTGTACCATACCTTTGGTTGACTTGAATGTTCTGCCAGCTAGAACCACATTATTACCACACTGCACCGTGCCACAATCCTCACCATTAGTCACCATTTCACAGAACATTTTGTGTCAATTATTGCAAAGAAAGCGCGCGCGAAAAACTATTTGCAAAAGTACACTGTACGGAAGTTAGCGCGTGACTAAATATTGTTTACATTTATTTAAGTTAGCTTTGATTGTAGGCGCCGCCGGCGCCGCCCGGTGGCTATCTCGCTCTATCTCAGGTTTTTAATTTGCACGAGAAAGGGAACGAAAACAAGTATCACATATTTTACATTTTGTTGGTTTATCTATTGTTACCTTTAACGAGTGCCTGTTTAATGTGTGCGTGCGGTTGAATCGCCAAGTTTACCTAACTGTATTTGTAACGACTTTAACTTACTTGAAATAAGGTTCATTTTTCTTTATTTTGTATTGAATGGCGGAATTTGTATTAATACAAATAAAACTGCACTTTTAAAAGTCTTATTGCCTTGAGTTACGGTCCATTTCAGTTCGCTTGGACTATACAGGGGTAGTGTGGCTATAAATTACGTAGCTTTAATTATTTTTGGGATAAAAAATTACCTACATTAAAAATTATAGAAATCGATTCAGTAAACGATTCTGAACAAAGTAATTTCAGGATGTGCGTTAATTATGTTACACGTTGTATATTTTGTAGTGATAGTTTACTTCTAAGCACTAATTATACAATAATTTAAGAAATAACACTACTGCACTTAAATGTACACTTTTGTATTATCTACTTTTTAAATAAATTATTCTTATTCTTATTGAGTGAGCATGACATTAAATATAAAACTAAGATAATACAAGTCTTCATTCTTAACAATATTTTTAAACAATACAAAAATCGCTAAATAGAGAACAGAATATGAATTATATATTCTTATTCAAAACAATGTGGATGAAATTTTAGAAGCGATGTGAACGTCGAAACAAAAATGTCTTCACAACGCAAAAAAATGCAGATAAATTCCAAATATGTCTGAGATTCTTAAAAGACGAATATCTTAGAGGGAAAGGAATTATTAAAGAGACGTTAAAATTTAAGTGGATTAAGTTCAAAGTGGGTAGATACCTATGTATGAGTGAGGGATCCCATGACGAGAGCATTCCATTGGGTTTAAAATCTTTTAAAATTTGGGTATTTTTCAGAATTGGAATACTAGTTTCGACGACTTTTCAAGGCATTGCTGAAATGGCTCATATTACCATTTTCTTTGACCTACTAGGTAATCTATACTATATAATATTATATATATTATAATAATATTTTAAAGAGGATAGATTTGTTTTTTTTTTGTATGTAACGAATAAACTTAAAAACTACTAGACCGATTTGAAAAATTGCACTCACTTGAAACTCAGCAATGGATAGCTACATTATCAGCAAGTAACATAGGCTATATTTTTAACCCCGTACTTCCACGGGAACGGGAACTACGCGGGTGAAACCGCGTGACGGCCGCTAGTTAAATATAATTCACTTTTAGGTACTACTTAAGGTACGGTACATTTTACTATCTTTTTTTAAGGGGCCTTGTTCAATTTAAAAATGTCACCCATGTATTAATAAAAAATACAAGATACGTATTTGAAAATACAATCATAGAGTAGATAATATTTAAGGTGTTATTTTTAGTACCCATTTGAGCTAGCCCATGCAGTAAACCTGGCATCCCTTGACAAAGGGAAGAACAAAATGCTATTATAGGTACTCCTTGAACTTATGCTAGCCTAGTACTTTTTGGTGGGTTATCAATGTATTATTTAAAATACGGATCACCGGATGAGCAAAATAACTTTATTAAGTAAAAAGCCGTTTTTCGTTTTTAATGTGACTGTACTCTGTGACAGCTATGTCGAGGCGAAACAAAAGACAGTGCATCAAAACCAAGAAAAATCGAATTATTCCGATCTGTCACCCCGCTTTGTCCCCTTAGGGGGACAGATTGAAAAAAAAAGTTTGATATGTCCCCCTGTTAGCAATGAGGGGACAGTTCGAACTTTATTCACTCCTTAACGGTTTCATCTGTCCCCCTATCATTGTCCCCCATAGAATTTAATATATTAATTCTTAAAAGTAATGCCACACATACTGCAACATTACATTAAATTAAAGACAAGTGGTTTAGGTTTATAATCATCTGTATTTAAATAAGTTACAAATATTTCTTTTGTTTTTCTATTTATCAGCCACAGTCCCATAAATCACAGTACGTATAGTAGATACAATTACAATCAGTCTTCTGATTTGACATAATTCAACTTAATTACAATAAAAAATATACTAATAATAAGAATATTTTGTTTTGTTATTGATTGATAGAATCAGTCACAATCCGATAAATCACAGTAGGTATTTTACATATTACAATCAGTTTTCTGATTTGACTTCATGTAGCCAGATGAAACCGTTAAGGAGTGAATAAAGTTCGAACTGTCCCCTCATTATTAACAGGGGGACAGATCAAACTTTTTTTCCGATCTGTCCCCCTAAAGGGACAAAGCGGGGTGACAGATCGGAATAATTCCAAAAATCATGAGTCGACGTAAAGGGACTCGATGCAGGGGGAATGATTCCTTTATTATACTTGAGAAATACCAAAAAATAACTAACCGGGACCAAACATTAGATTTCATTAGAATTTATTTGTGTTCAGATTTTAAGTTTCAAGAGGTAAATGATTTTTCTTTTTAAATATTTAAGACAAAGAGGTGTTTACTTAACTTGACTTAATCTTTGAAGAGATTTCAGATTTCGCAAGATTATGTTACAATAAATTAACGTTTTGTGAAAAAGGAAATTCGAAGAGCTGTATCAAAAGCCTTTTGTTTACAAAGTGTTTATCAAGTATCTGTAAATGAATATCATGATGGCTGTCTGAAAATTATATCGAAATAATTTTACGATTTACGAGTGTTTTGATAGGCAATGTGAAATTAATCCCTTACTAAATTCTTGTTGGAATGAAAGGCAGTGCCATTTTCTGAATATTGTCCATATTAATAGCGTCGCTATAATATATTCTTATTTCGTACTTGTTTGTTCAGGTAAACTAAATAGAGCGTACAGTCGTGGTCTTTTCCGCCTGACCAGTTAATTTTTTTTTCGCTTAAGTCATGCGAAGGCGCCGAGCCACTCCACCTTAAACTTTAGGCCTATTAGGAAAGCGTCTACTTTGGCGCGCAAATTAACAATACCTCTCGTTTGGCATGTATCGCCGATCGGTATCTTTTCATTAATTATTTCTATATAAAGTCAACGGGGCGGGGATAGAGAGCGTTTCTATGTTGTAAGTGCAAGCAAAAAATAGCTTAGTGGTGATCAGGCGGGAGTGTCCTCGATAGTACCTACATACATGGTACAGTATTTACAGTACAGGTATTGAAACTTTGTATGAAAATATTGAATATCTTTTTGCGGTTACTATGGTGGTCCCGCAGGGAAAGTCGTTCATAAGTATATTATAGATGATACCACCATCCTTATATATTATGACCTTTTTAAAATACGCCGTATAAAGGAGTCTGTCCATTACACCATGTCCTACCACATGGCCTTGCTAGGAGTGTGTCGGGCAAAAAAAATCCTTAAAGATTTTTTTTTGGTCCGTCGCGTATTAGACGTAGCGTACCGGCCACCAGAAAAAATCGCTCGCCGACAATAACATGGCACGCGACGGTGTTGGTCGGTGACAGAACGGTCAAGGTAAGGTAAATAGTCAATAATAAGTATTCTTGACTATTTACCTTGGCCAGGTCTTTTAGGAAACAAAAATTCTTTGTATGGGAAAGTTCCCATACAAAGAATTTTTGTTTATAACCGCGTATGATGACCGTTCTAAACCCGTTATAAACAGGTATGATACGCTGTTAATACGTTCTAGTGGGCATAGTTCATAGTCACGGTCAGTGAGCAGTCTTAAAGGTATCACCGTCATTCAGACTGTATGTTACGCTTTTACAGCGAAACTTCTAAACCGTTTTTGTTTTTAAAGGCAATCATAATTTGAATACTGAGGAAGGACATATATATAGAATCTTTTTTTTTTATTTCGGTTTTGAAATCTTCACAGCCAAAGACGCGAACAAAAAGACCAATAGATGTAGACAAAGTAACAACTCATTGATCAGTTGTTCAAATATATATTTATGAATGGTTTCCGTTTCAACCTGACAGCTCTGTCTGAGGCACAAAATTAATATACAATTATGATCAGGGTCACGTCACCAGACACTTTGTTTCTTAAAAAAAGATAATATCTTTATTCGGTCATGAAGCTAAAATAATTCTTTGTCAGTCAACGTGGTATACTTTTTCCTTTCAGGGTTTCATTTTAGATTCCGCAAAAGGAAATGTAACAATGTTTTGTATTGTATTATGTACAAAAACATTGCACTCGTATAATTATTATATTAAACTAGCTGTTGCCCGCGTCCTTCGTCCGCAGGGCCACCCTTGTCAACTAGGGGAATAAAAAATAGCCTACGACCTATCCTCAGATCTACCAAATATACACAAAAAGAGAAACATAAAAATCGGCCAAGCCGTTTCGAAGGATTTCGATAACAAACACTGTGACACGAGATTTTTAGAAAATAGAAGATGATTATTACTTCTTACATTGTTGCCTTAAAGATATTATTCCTAACTGTGTCTATTTTGTCGTATACTTGCAATTACCGTCCAACTTATAAAACGGAATTAAAAAATGAGTAAAGTTGAAAAAAAAACGCTAAGCAATTCCTTCTTCATTGAAAACCTCTCACTGTAATAAGGAAAAACTAAAACCACTTAAGTCATCTTATTAAAATCGACAACTTAGCACGTTGATTATGAATCTTGATAGTTTTAGTATATACACATTATACACACAAATGGTTACTACCATTGGCACTGGAAAATGGGATATTTACCGCGTTTACTATTTGTTGCGTAGCGTAGCGCCGAAATATCGGGAACTCAATTCCCGATGTTTCGGCGCTGTTGCAAGCACCATGATCACGGATAAATAGTATCTCCGTGATTTGATTCTATAATCTGGTCAATCATGGAAAATAATTATCTATAAAATAATTATTTTCTATGATTGACCAAAAATATAAAATAATTATCATAGTGTTAGTGACCATGTGCTAACATAGTCACTAACACTATCATTAACACTGAAAATGACTGACTGACTGAAGCGTATCCGAACGCTTTTGTATTTTTAATAAGCTATTATTAAAAATACAAATGGATCCGATACGCTTCAGTCAGTCCAAAGTGACGTAGAAGAAGTTAATAAGTAAGTTTTATCACATTTTCATTAAAACAACATTACGATTGTTGCGGCATTTTGCGGAATACATAATGCCTTGTGGTCAGTTTTTCACACGCTCTAGTCGCTTGGACATCACATAACATTAAAGTAATGATAGTAGCAGAAAAACTAGTCATTTTGATACAAAAAACTTTGTGAAACTGATAATCATGAAGAAATTGATGGTAAAAGGCGTTTTTTGCTCCCTAAACTACGATAGACACTGGAATTAAAGACTGCGTTATTATGTGATAAAAACTAGAAACCGCAATCATAATTTTGACTTTTTTAAAGAACGCTGTCAAAATGTTTTTATAGGCAACTATTAATTAATGAAACAATAAATCAAATCACAGCTGTTTTATTCTAGGAAAAAAATAATTATGTGACGAAACCAATGCATACCTAATGTTTCAATTCAATGTTTGACCTATAGGCCAATTCTGGTCTTTAAATTAATAATATGTTCAAAATCTTGTCACAATCTCATCTCAGCGACAATCAGTGTCAAAAACTTTTTTATTGTCCGATTTGGATAGAGTTTCCTGCCAAAGTTCTTTAAATTACGGGAATACACAAGTAAAGATTTTTGTATAATGCACTGCATGATTACAAGATTATGATGTTCTCAAGTTGGATTTCTATTTACACCCATTATATAATACCCAATTCCGTGGAAGTAAATGCCTACATTGCAGAATCGTTTTGTAACTAATAGATTTGAACCAAAGTGTTACAGTAAAAATATTTCCTAAGAAAACCTTCAGCATCGTTTAGATTTATGTGTGAACAGTTTAAAATAAATTGCCCCTCATATAGAACAATGATGTAGCACCCGACTAGATGATGACGCAAATAACATTGAATTTTCTCGGAACATCTTCTTGCAAAGGGACAAAGAGCATGAAATAATCTTCTCACACCATTACACGACATTTGGCAAAGATGTACTGTCAAGGAGACGATAATATAATCTTACTAATATTATAAACTTTGTGAGGATGGATGGATGTTTGTAACTCTTTCACACAAAAACAACTTAACGGATTTGAATGAAATTAGGTACATAGTTAGTTAGGTAGAAAATCACGGATAACATCCCGTAAGTACTTTAAGTGTAGTGAAAAACCGTGAAAGTCTAAAACAGTGCATAGGTAGTTTATAACTTGGATTTACATAATAGGATACTTTTTTATCTCGGTACTATGATTCCGTGGGTCAGTTATTGACCTTCACGCGGGCGAAGCCGTGGGCAAAAGCTAGTTCATTCAAAAATCTTCAACAGAGTGCTAAGTGTCATCTAGTGGTGCGACTATGTCCTTCAAAAGCCAGTTACTGGATAACACGATATCCCTTGGTAAGACTGGTCGTGTCACTTTCGAAATTTTGTGTACCTTTGACGAAACTTACAATGTCACTTACGGGATATCTTCGATGATTTTAAATTATTGTGAGTTCCTGATCCCGATATTTATTTTTTCGTGATATTTTGTTTTTGCGCGTAGCAAAAGGCTAAGAAAGAGAGTAGACAGTTTTGTCTGCATATAACAATTTATTTATCATCCACCCACAGTCTTCGCGATCACGGTGCTTGCAACAGCGTTGAAATATCGGGATCTCATAATAATTGAAAATCATGGAAGATATCCCGTAAGTGACTGTGTAAGTTTAACTATAAACTGTGAAAGCTTAAAACAGAACAATAAAAATAAAACAGTATCGGTAACGACTCTCAAATAGTTACGAATGACAGCTGGGACCAACCGAGTCACGGTATGTGATGGTAAAAATAGGAATTTCAGTATGACATTGGTGTCGATTCTGTTGTGCACAAACTTAACTTAATTTAGGCTATTGCTATCTTTTACTAAAAGGCAGTGCGAGAAACGGACGGCTATAAAAATGAACTAAGTTAGAGATGTCAAACTAGCTTATGAATTGCGCTTCACCGTGTTTTTAGTCGACATGTTTTTACGTGCACCTTTCCTTTGTATGGAAATATTTGTTCCAATTAAATTTGACAGCTCTAAATTACGTCTTTATTAATTAGAGAGAAAAAGAGAGTAATAGCCTAAATTACGTTTAGTTTGTGCACAACAGAATCGACACCATTATGTCGAATTGTTGCCTATAAAGATAGTCATAGTATTATTGTCGTCATTTGTTTGACTAAGGACCGAATGATATTTTATTGGTTTGTTGACCGAACTCCTTAATGGTTAAATGGGTTTTCATGGTTATGTCTAACATTTTAATGTTACAACCGGATCTTGAAGAGCAAGACGATGTCTGAGTGTGTTTGTATTGATAAGATGGTTGTCAATAAAACATGCATTTCATCATCATTAGCTTATTAAGGTTCCACTGCTGGGACACAGGCCTCTTACCTATGAGAGGGAATGGGTTATAATCGACCCGGCCCAGTGTGGATTGGTAGATGTCACAAATGTCTTCGAATTTTTGGTTCTAGGACATGCCGGTTTTCTCACGATGTTTTCCTTCACTGTTTTGAGAGCAGCGATGATGAAATAAATTACACAAAGTAATGCGCCTGCCTGGGTTCAAACCTACGACTTACTGCTCGTAAGTCGGGGCTGCCACCACTGGGCCACCGCTGCTCATGCATTTATTTCTAAGTAATTTGTGGCCAGCAGGTGCTTGTGCAGTGGTTTGTATGTAGGGGGTAATCTTAGGAACTCCTGATCCGATTCCAAAAATTCTTACATAAACAGGTAACTACATTATCCCCGAATGTCAAAAGCACCTAACAGGAGCAAAGCTTTTAGCAAAAGCTAGTGTGAAATAAAATATTTTGATTTTGAGTTTTTTTTTGACATATAAAAGCCAAAATATGTATGGTAGAGCAGACAATAATCTTTACTTCACTTTAGCAGCGTTTATAAATAAAACTTAGTTTTTTTTTTTTTTTACTAAATAAAATAAAGCAGTGAATCTGTTACATTCTGACCTAGTTATTTTATTTTCTCTTGATTGAAACTTATATCTGGCGCAGCTGAATAGACCATCTGATCTGAAGCTTGTAATTCTAAATCGATTTGGGATTAACTGCTCGACTGCACTATAGTATTACGTGTAGTTGGTTATTTAATTCAGTTCGTTATTTTGATATATTGTCGTACGAAAATGTATCTCATGTCGATGTTGAAAAGACTTTTCCCAATGATGTTGGGGTCGGCTTCCAGTCTAACCAGTAGCTGAATACAAAATCAATCGTAACATATTTATCTTATGAAAGATTTAATACACAATGTTGAGTATCGTGTTATATTCTAAACTAATACATTTTTCCTTAGCTCTATAATCGGTAGTTTCCAACAAGCCTCAGTCAGAAGCTAGAATTTTGTTTCAACTTACCTTTGCTACAAACGCTTCATTTACGTTAAATATTTTGTTGCGGTTGTAACCGAGGCAAAGTTTAAAATGCTCTCCGCTTTAATTAAAAACTCAAATATGAACTACAATTTGCTTTTGCTTACTATACCTAATAATTTAGGTACCTATGTACCAAATTCAATATTCAGCTATGTTCTTTCAATACTGTTAGAAAGAATCTATCCAATAAAATAATCTGTCAGGTATAGGTACAAAGTAACGGCAAGCAAATTGAAATTCACTCTTCCTATGTTGTCGTCCTCTTTTCTTTTTCTAGATATTTATTTCATTACTTATGACAATCGTCTCAAAATCCAAAAATAAATTTGAAGAAGCAAGCAAATCACAGACATACAACAATTTAGCGTTAAGTGCGTTATCAGCCACCATCGTTGAAACTACGTTGTAAGATTTAAACAAGGAAAAGCAAGTGCTCAAGATACAGAATAGAATAAGATAATACAAACCACTTACTATACCAAGTATTCTATAAGTCCATACAATTACGTCGTCACATGTCATGCTCACGACTGCACATGTGTATGGACTCCCTTAAGACTGTATAACAAAACGTTTCAAGAAAATTTCGCTATATTCAGCAGATTAGAAATTTACCTTAGTGACTAGAAAAAGTTTATATTTCTTAGCATAATTTTAAAGGTGTTTATGTAACGAGTAAATTCAAACTCTTTATTGCATTCATGTGTATATTTAGTTGTTACATATAAGTAAGTAAGTTCCAACATGAAACCCGGTTAGGGCACGGCAACATAATAGATTGGACAAAAACAAGCATCCAGTGAATAGGTATATAATACTGGATTGCAAGTTTATTAAACAAATATAATTATGATCGAAAATATGAATAGTATTATGTAGTAGTTATTTTAATTAATATCATGAGGTTATTCAATCATTTTATTTACGTGTATGAGTTTGTTCTTATGTTAATCATTTATCTAGACTTTTCCAAACTATGTTGAAGTCGGCTTACTGCCTAATCATAACCTGTTATTTTAAATAAAAATAACTAAAAATTCCACATATGTATTTAAAAATACGCTCATGTAGCATGTCACAGAGCAGAGAGAACTGTCATTGCTATTAAAACAATTGGAGAGAGAACCGTCATTTACAAAAAAAAATAATTGGGAAAGGCTCCAAATTAAATGATATTGAACACGAATATCAGACCGCAACAGCCCAGTTCTGGGTAACACGTTGTATTTGGTATGACTGGTTATTAGAATCGATTATTTCACTTTTGAATATCAGTATTTTTTTCCATCTAAATGGAACATTAAATAATGACCTCTGGTACGTAGTAAAGGATTCATCTTTGAGGAAACTCTGCTACGTTTTAATACCAACTGACCGTTTTTTTTTAATGTCTTCATAATCGATCAAAATGAACGAGCTCCTGATTTTAAAGCTACTGTTCGATAATCCCATTAAGTTATTGAAAAGAAAATGACAGTGACGCCTAAAGTTATTGAACGTTAATGGACGTCCGGCTTTTACAAAGAAAATGGGGTTGATGATTAATTGAATCTTCGGTCAAGGAACTTTAGAAGTCAACATTTTGTAAAGTCCCCATTTATGGATTAGTCATTGCAGTAACAACAACAATATAGTAAAATCCTTTAATCATGTAACACGAAGACTTACAGATAAAATAATGATAACGATAAACACAAAACAACATCATAAACATTGAATTCAGACCTAAAAAGTCCTAAAGACACAATAATAATGTTTGAACATCTTCAACTAAATATAAATTGAAGATTGTTTGACAACGTCTTAAATTTTCACTCGTATTTGAATAAGATTGACAACTTGAATATTGCGTCATTTAATAAAAAATCTGTTGGACTTGACAACAAGACAATTTCATATACACCTGGTGCTTACAACATATTTTGTCTCAATATTGTTAGTTTTTCATTCATACTGTTACCGCCCGTGACTTCCAGTTCCTTCGATTCAGTGCTATGCAGATTTACTTAAACCTGCAAATTTATTTACCTCATTTCTCTAAACCTTTTTCTCTAAGACAAACTGTTTCTTAAGATAACGTCTGAGGTAATCAATCAATCAAGTCCCGAAAACTAAACCATTGAAAATAGATTAAGTAAACACAATAAGACCTAAGTCTTACCCTTGAGAGACACCTCACTCAAAATACAAGTCCCTCAAATTATCGATTCGACCACCATTTGCGTCGCTGTATCAGCGCTGCTTTTTTGCTCACCTATGACGACATTTCTAAAGGTAAGTAGGTACATTACATCATAGAACTACAGTTTGCTACCATGACCTTACGGGTACCATTGAACTTCAACTATGGAATTTTACTAGATACGCCTTCTAATGATAACTGTTCTTAAGAGATGAAGAATCGAATGCGTCAAAAGGGACAAACTTTGCTCAAAGCCTTAACAAATATGTGCGAAAGCAATCGTCTGTTCTAGTATTTGCAGTAGGACTAGATACGTCATGGCTTTAGTATTTGGACGCGTGATAACGGATGATTGTGACGATGATGTTGAAGAAAGTTCCGCATTTCATCCAAAGATTTCCATCGAAATTTTTGGGAAAAATTTTGGTGTATTAAAGTAACCAGATTACCCGGAAGAATCTATAATAATTTGTATTTTTTATGGAAATGAAGACGAAATATATTATTTTCGGAAAGATGCGCACTTGCTACCAAGACATTTGAATTTTATTCGATCGTTTCCGTTTCGGTGAGTATTTTTTGCGCCACGTTTTTGTATAATATTTTTTTTTAATCCATCTGACCTCCGGCGAAGAATTTATAAAGTTTAAATCTGAGTACTTACATTTTTTCAGCTAACCACATAATTTCTATGTCCACAAGCTGGTCCAAAATTTCGTTCAAAAACTCACAAAAAATTTAAACTGATCACACTTAAAGTTACAAATAAAAACTATTTTAATTTATTATTTATAAATCTTATCAATGTCAATTCTTTCGAATTTGTTCGTCTGACGCACTTTTAGATAAGATAACAATACTAAAATAACGAAAAAAAAAACTTTGTTCTACAATATTTTTTTTGTAACACTGTCTTGACCACAGCACTTCACGTTGTTTTTTTATTTATTTACAATCACTTATAATCTTCGTGTTCGTGAACATGTCGGTGTACTCGTGAGACGGGCCGCGGTCGTCCGTTCAGGACAGTGTGCGCGGACCAACTGGCGCCGATGCCGACTACGCGGGCCGACCGCTCTTCACCTGTAGCTCAACTCCTCGATGATATTTTCGCTCTTTTTATCTAATTACTTTCAGTGATAATATCCCATCGGTTTTTCATCAAAATTAGATTTTAAATAAATTTAGAAGCTAGTTACTCAAATATTTCATTTTGTTTTACTAATTGCTGAGCTAGTTTAAGAATTTCAGTCATTTGTTCTGTAAATAATGTTCTGAGTTATATTGGCAATTTCTAATTACAATATGAATCTGTTTAATTTAATAAATTTGTTTTTACGTTACTAAATATTCCCCCTAACTGCTATAATTTGTTAAACTAGAGTTCAGAGTTAAATTAATGTCAACAAAGTACATTTGACACCTGTGCATGAACTTTTGAACTACACTAATTGAGCGTGAAAATCCTTAGGTACTTGGTTTAAAATAAGCGTTGAATAAACAGCTTCTAGTAATTCAAACAAGTAGCAATGTTCACGAAAACAAAACGTTACTTTCGCATATATGTATAATAATAGTATGGATATGGATTATTTGAGGATACTCCCCCACCAAAGAAAAATTTGCTAAATCATAATTTTATATTTCGTTCGAGTGAACTCAGCGCATGGACAGACGAAGTCTAATTAAAACAAAAATGGAAAGAGTTGGGCGAAAACATTTTACCGTGTGAACTGTTTTTAACTCTCGAATTTCTAGCAATAATTTTGCGAGCGCGCGTGAGGCTACAATTTTGTTGTTTGGCTGTATCTTCCTACAAAAATACTTAAAGGTAACTATGAAAGGGGATGGGCTATAATCTGTACTTCATTTTACACGTGCAGCCTGTGGGCTAGGTGTACGCAAAGATCGTACAGTGCTCTCCGCGTTCAGTATAATAACGCGTTTAGGATGCTGGTGGGGCTGCCCCGCTTCTGTAGTGCGTCGGGGATGTTCGCAGATGCGCATGTGGATTGTTTTTACGCAACAATGCGTAAAAGGTGCGCTTCCCTGGTGCGCAGGGTGTGGGGCAGCACCAACAGTATCTTAAGCATGATTGCCACTCGCCTGGACTGCGTTTATGTGGGTCGCTGTTGTGCAATAACTCATGGGTTGTCGCAGCAGTGATCCACCACCATTATTTGTTGTGTTCTATCAGTGCTTACTAACATAGTCATAAGTTTTACTAACAGCTTTTGAGTCTTGGATACTCGAATAAAGAGACATTCTATTCTATTCTATAATCCACCACGCTTGCCCAGTGCGGATTGGCAGATGTCACACGTCTTTGAGTTTAGGACATAGCGGTTTTCTCACGATGTTTTCCTTCACGGTTTTGAATACAGTGGTGATGAAATAAACTCAGCCTCTGGGCTACCACAGCTCTACATATTAGGTCTTAATAGAAGCATATCCCGTTTATTCAATAAAACCACTTGAACATCTGTTGGTTAATTTTATTTTTTTGGAAAATTTTAAAATGGACTTTTGACGAGCAATACCCAGCTCAAACGTAGCAATTGCAGCTAGGCAAAGTTTTAGCATTACTATTATAGCAATTTCAAAACCTGAGTACGTAAATAATCGACAAACCAAAGGAGTGATTACAAAGGGAAGTTTTCGTGAAAACACTAAATTATGCGTTGACCAAACGCCAACAATGAACATGCAAGAACGATATTAAGTCTCAGTTTGCTCCGATTATCACAATAAAATCAGTAATTTTCATTATAAATAGCTGTAAGCGTTAATGTTTGGAACATGATTTCAGGGAACACGATAAAGGTTCTGTATATTTTTATAATAGTAGAACTTTATTTTGAACTTTTATAATCGACGTACAAAGGAGAGTGCCCAATTTTATATTTATTTATTAACTGATATTTCTAGTGAATAAGTTATAAGAAAATCAGGATTTGGATTAAATCAAAATTTTGAAATAAACGATTGAGTGATAGTTTGGCGATCCTCAAAGATCTTCCGATTCTGTTTTCAAGTAAAAGTTTTATAAAACTGTAAGGTAAGGATATTTCAGGGTACTGACTGTCACTTATTTATTTTGATATAAATGACGAATCTAATGCTTTTCAATAGACCCCGATTGAAACTATTGAATTTAATGCTTATTCAAAAGGGAAAATTTATCAGTTGTAAATCTTAAGTCTTTTCAATTTATTGTTCGAAGAATTGAGTGTTATATTTACTCATATTATTAATTCGATATATATAAATTTAAATAGATAGATAGATATAAATTTTTCTAGTCTTTTTTTTCTGTTATTGCACCTACTGTGTATTATCTCTGCATCACCCTAAGGTAGACTGGTAGAAAATGCCCAAGGCATTAAGTCCGCCTTTGTACAGTTTTTACTTGTGCATAAAGTTTTAATAAATAAATAAATAATTCTGACAAAACAAGCATTCAATGAATGGCGTATGAAATAATGTTGATGATTCAATTCCGAAGAATGATGCATTTTTTTGTGATTCCTATTGTTAAGTACAATATAAAGTATTGGAAGGTGCTTGACATCTTCTCATCTCTCATCAGCCATTAGCTCTCTCATCAGCGAGTATCTTGGGATTGGCTTCCAGTCTAAACGGATGCAGCTCTTACAAACAGCTACTGCCTATCTGACCGATACCCCTAGCTTCTGGTTGTCAAATTTTCCGGATTCAATTCCGTGCATAAGTCTCTGTATATCCATTTTTCAGCCTTTGTTCCATGTTACTTGGGAACGGCCCAAACGGCGACAAACGTGTTGCGCGTCATATTCTGTGCTAGTCACATACGTTTCAAAGACAACGTACCAAGACAGACGGTTCCTTTTCAACTTTACATTTTCCTATAATGAGATCAATATTGTTCATTTCATTTCATTTATTCGTGAACAATGTACATTGTGTTGAATATACATGCAATTTACATAAAATTATAAGAACTATGAACTATTAATTAACATTCCAATAAATTCAAAAAATAGTGCCCAACAGTTTCATAGTGTCGAAGTTGTAGTTTTAAAATACTACTAAACAGTTCTAAAATAATATAATTATAAATAATGTCAAACAATTTTAAAATACCATGTCAAAACAGTTTTAAATCTATATAATTAAAATGTCAAACAATTTTAAAATAGAATGTCAAACAGTTTTAAATATGATGTCAAGAGATTTTAGATTATAATTAATGTCAAAAGCTTTCATTTATTATTGTGTGGCATTAGTTCCGATATGTTGTATAAACATTTTTCTATTAGAAAGGCATTTTAGCTTTGATTTTGCTTTTTAAAAATGCTTGTCAATCTATTATTCTTAAACTGATTTGATTATATTAAGCTTGGCTTTGTAGGTACAAAGCCAAGCTTAATATAATCAAAACAGTTTTTCCAAACTCGGCACGGAATTCTATTTCAATGAAAAATGAATGTATCAGATCAATGAATTCAAATTTAACTGCGGGCACGCAACGTTGATTAAATGATTAATACAGTTCAGTCGTGTGACTATGATAGTCAATTATATTGATTCTTTTGATGAGTTTGTGATTTTACTAATCACTTTTCGTGATTTTTATCGTTGTTGGACATGAAATTAATAGATGTTTCTTTTACGCAATACAATATATGCCAACAACTAAGATTAGTACTGTTTTCGTCGTGTGACGTAGCTGATAACATTGAAAGTCTTATTCCTCCTGCTGCTGAGTCTATTTTCAGCAGAATAACAGCAGAATGGATTGGGCTTGTCCCAAAAATAATAATAAGAACTTTGAATAATAAGACTCGAAATTATTATATGAATACTTATCAGCCCAAAGACGTTAACTGTAACGGTCTCTCCGAAGCATCAATTGCATGAGAATAAAAAAGTTGATTACAAAACTTATAACATTTTGAAATTTATAAATAACAAACAATATTCCTAGCCCCTTTTTCAAATATTATCATCTAATGCTATTTTTTATACGCTTACAAAATTATCAACGTGAAAAAGCTAAACAGATTCTCAACGAGTTCGTCCAAAATTAAAAATTATCTGCCGAGCCATAAGTCCTCCTATAAAATTCTACTATCTCTAGTAATAATGAATGCCCAGGCAGTAAAAAAGAAATTCGTCCTGCAAGAATATTAGGTAAGTAGTAAAAATACGCGACATTTTTTTTATAGACCAAATGAAAATTTGAGTTAAGAGTACCTACTCGTGATCTTACGCTTGTTTATCGTTTTCACAAAGTGTTATTGGGTTTGTCCATCAGGAATATCACAGTAACAACCACGGAGTCTGATGGAGTTGTGCTTGGTTGATGAAAATAGGCTCACCCCTTATTACATGGGGCAGGTACACCCTTGCCTAATCCTACGGACTCAAGATAATTTGAACAATTTATTAGAAATGTAGACAGGTATATTGTATTGTGTTACTACAGAGATTTAAGATAGAAATCTTATCTATTTACAAGAACTAATGTCGATCTTTATAGTGCCTGTACGTAGGACGCCTTTATATGAAGCTGTAGTTTTCCAGTATAAGCTGACCTCGACTTGTATTGATTTCAAGTACCATGCGAGGGCAGCTTTTATTTTTACTGGAAATAAATAGCTTTATTCGCTCTCGTGCGTACGTTTTCGATACGATATTCTTACGATAAAACATCTTTTCTCGAGAAATACGTATTTTATGCAAAGAATTTATCGTTGTGTCAGCTTATTCATTGTTTTTCATTGTTTCTGATCTCGCTAGTCCAAGGTTGACCAGTAATTTACTACTGCCAATTTTCAGACAGTAAAAAAACATAAAACCTAAACTGTATTCTGAAACTACACGAGATACGAACACATGAACTGCCTAGACATTTTCCGTTCAGGAATTAAAACAGTTTTGTCTATCAAAGACAGAACAATTTTGTCTTGGAGCAAAAGAAGTTTTTCAGTGCATTTGGAAACGTTGTGTGTGACACTGTTTTACTAGATCAATAAATTATAGATATTCTCTCTTATACCGTCTTGAATCTCGATGTGTAACTTGGGATAATCTTGGGGCCTAGTCCAGTGGCAATCACTTTCAATATGTTCCGTACTACTGCAACGTCATTAAATGACGGATTTAAGCGTTCGGTAGTTTGTGTCAACTCAATACAATGTGTGTAAAAATACCCTTAACAAATGCCTTCCCCAACATGGCGATCAATTTTTTTAAAGATCATTCCTGGTAACTTTCTGCTTACAAAGATATTGGGGGTCAAATTTCCAACATTTTCACAAGTTTTTTTTTTTAATATCAGTTGTTTATGTTTTTAATTTATTTTTAAATATACGTTGCATTGAGTCCTACCGTAAAACGTAATATTACACCCCAAAGAAAAAGTCGTTTCCCAGCAATAATTTTTACGTAGAGTAACTTACTTTGATGTACAGAATGCTTGATTGACGGTTTCGTGAAGGTCCGTTATGGCTCGTATTCTTGAATTTTCCATTATCGTTATCGCTTATTAAATATCACCTTGTCCCTTGCCCTTTCATCATCACCTTCATCATCATCTGCCTACTAATGTTCCCGCTGCTGGGACACAGGCCTCCTCTCTATGAGAAGGAATGGGCTACAATCTACCACGCGGGCCCAGTGCGGATTGGTAGATGTCACATGTCTTCGAATTTTTTGGTTCAGGGACATGACGGTTTCCTCACGATGTTTTCCTTCATCGTTTTGAGAGCAGCGGTGATGAAATAAATTACACAAAGTAATGCGCCTGCGGTTCAAACCCACGACTTACTGTTCGTAAGTCGGGGTTGCCCTTAGGTGAATCAAAATTGACACCAAAAAACCAACTAAAAACCCAAATCCTTATAACACATTTCCTTATTCTGTTATCATTATCATCCATTAAAAAATCCATCCAATGCAATATGCGACTCATACAAGTCATACCGGAAACATGTCCGAATGTCCCCTAACATCACGACTTGTAAACAAAATACTACCTTTATCTATTATTACTCTGTACTTGTTTAAGGTTAAGGGACTATAGTCATTAGAACTATTATATTGTTTAGTAAGCGTGTCAATTGCTTCAAGTATGGTCATTTCGTTAAGTTATTTTGTCGTTTAAAAACCTAAATTATGTTTTTGTTCTTTTTTAATTTTAAGGTCAGCCAGTGTTATGGTTAACCGATGAAGTGTAGGCGGACTAAAAGCTAGATGGGTGGATTATATTCAGAACATCATCGGTAAGACTTGGTTAAGACACGTGAGTGTCATCCCTCACGTGCTAGTAGGTGAAACATGCATAGCCCTCTTTGGCTATACAAGTATACATGTTTCACCTACTGCTGAGTAAATGTCTCCTCGCTTTAGTGCAATAAAATACTCTTATTCTTTACTAGCTTATGCACGTGGCTTCGCCCGCGTGGAGTTCGTGATTTGTCCCATAGGATCGCACTACCGGGATAAAAAGAATTCTATGTGTGTTAATCCAGGTTATAAACTATCTGTGTGCTAAATTTCATCCAAATCTGGTCAGTAGTTTTTGCGTTAAAGTGTAAGAAACATCCGCACATCCTCGCTTTTATAAGTAGGATTGCACGCAAAATAAACAACAAACATACAAATTGTAATAATTATAGCATAAGTACAATAGCGAGCTTTTAATTAACGAAGAATATTAATTGTGAAAATGAATCTGCATAATTTAATCTAACAAATATATCTAAGTACTCATTTACGGAGACGCGGCGCGTTGCGCGGAGCGTTGTGCGGCGCGGCCCGCTTTCAATTCAAGGCAATGTATGAGAGCGTTTATGGAGAAGCGATTTCACGCGCGTTTGCTTGAAATGCAGTGTCGCCCGCCGCGGTACACGCCGCGTCGCCCGCGGAGCCCGACGCGGCGTGCGACGCAGCGTCCGACGCGGCGTCATGTTATCTTATCTTACTAGGTCATTTCAAGAATTAGAATAGAACGGCTATTTAAGTACAATTGTCACCGGAGCAAGTGGCCCGTCAGTTTTAAGTGACCTCCTTGTAAATCAGGGGTCGCAGGTTCAGGTTCCAGTCAGTATTCACTTTTTGTGATTGTTTTGTTTTTTGTGTATATAAATAAATAAATAAAATAAATATTTAAATATTATAAATTTTTATATGTGAGACTGCATCGTTGATCGAGTGGTTACAAGTGCAACTACTAAGCGCGGGTGCTACTAAGACTACTAAGCGAGGTTGGATTCCCGGGTCGGGCAAAATGTTTTGGATTATTCTATCAGGAATTTCTAAGCAGCAGCCACGGACTCTGGTTTTGTGCCCGGTTGATGGCAATAGAGTCGCCCCTATTACATGAGACTTCAACATAACTAGCAAAATGATACGATTAGGTACACCTTTGACAAACCCTTCAGGAATTACAGGCGTGGTGTTATGTTACGATGTTAGATTATGTGTGAGAACTGACTCCTAGATCAAAATGTAGTAATGTGGGTGATGACCACAAAAGGTGTTCTTTAGGGCGCTGTAATTCTAAAATAAAATACCAAAGTTTAAAATAATCTAGTTTGTAATGATTTAAAAATCATAAAGCACTAAAACTATCTAATTACAAAAAGTGAGAACAGATACAGACACCGCGGGTAACGCGCTGCACCACGCACCGCACCACGCGCCGCGTCTTCGCAAACGTAAAAAACGCGCAACGCGCCGCGCGACTATGCGCCGCGCGACTACGCGCCGCGTCTTCGTAAATGAGCCCTAAGTCTATTAATAATCTTTAATCATTGAGCTAAATTAATGAGCATCTAACAATTAGTTTTGAAAGATCATTAAACTCATTATTTTTGATGCTATCTAAAATCTGTTTTAGTGAACAACGGTGTAATTAATTTTAGTATAAATACCATTTAATTTTAAGATACGCATTAATATTAAGTGTAAATTCAAAAACGAGTAGTCAGGTATTAAATCATACATAATGTAATGCAAAGAACTAGAGGAATAACACAAACAAGAAGGCACCAAAAAAATGTAAAGGAGAATGGCAGATTGTATACAGAATAACTAAACCACTACAGATTTTGGCTTAGAATCTGTGTGGTCATTATGGACTAAACCATCGAGTTTTTGCCAACCCCAGATTAATGTACCCTACGTTTGGGTCCAGCAAAAACCGAAGCGTTTCAAGGCCACAAGTAGCGAACTGCTTCATGTCTATTTACGAAACGGTCCATTCATATTTCAAGTTCAAGTTCGCCATTTTCGCAAGCCGAAATCGAATCGTGAACAGACTGATAAACGGTTATTTCTTCCGACATTCCGCCGCTTACCTAGTGCCATAAAAATTTATACTCTCTCCTGAAAAACGACATGGCAGCTACTACCATTAGCTATATAAAATTCTCACGACAATTTTCAGCTAACGAGTCCTATTCATATAGGAAAATTGGCTCTTAGCAGAAATTAGTTTTGAAAACGAGTTTTTTGTGAGTATGATTTCAGAGGTAGGTCTCTTTGACTACGTTAGCAAAATTTATAGAGCCTCAGAAACATTTATGGAAGACTGATAGGCCCCGATCTTTGCCGAAGTTCTAACTTTCGGCAACGACGGAATATTTTTTCATAAAAACGACTTTTTCGCGTCCCTACCCGACATTTAGAGATTTATTTGCTGTAAAATTTGTGTATTCTAGGAAGTGTTTATTACCGCTTTGATAAGACGTGATTTTCTGTTTTTTGAGGTAGAAAAATTGATTTTTTTTTGTTTATTTATGATAGAGTTTTGAAGAAGGAGAATAAAAGTTTTTATGAGATATTTAAGAAGGAGAATAAAAGATTTTATATCTTAAAAAATAGGTTTATGAATTTGGAAAGGCAATTTCAAATCTCTATCTTTAGCTCATAGCACACATTTAAACACTGCTCTTACAATGAGTATATCTTGCAGACTTTCATAGAAGGAAGGCCTTGGAGCCTAGGAGGCGTGTGGTACCTAGCTGTACCCTCGCGCTGAGAGACAGGGCGAGCGCCAGAGTGTACAGCCAAGTGGCGCTCGTCTATCCTCGGGTGTTCCTAACCCGAGGATAGACGAGCGCCACTATAAACACTCTTAATTCGAGCACTGCCCAATAACTTCCTCGGCCAAGTGTACAGCCACCTTATATGTTTGCGTTTAAATTTAATCCCTCTCAAGTTGTAATCACTACCAATTGTTATAATTTCCTGTCCTGTTTTACATGAACCGCGGTTTTTTTCGAAATGGCATCTCGCAGTTCAACCTGGGATTTTGTCGTCTGCTTAACCGGAGTCCTGTGGGTACCTTAAGTGTAAGACCTCCAGCCAGGGCAAAAAACTTACAAACTAAACGACTACACGCTAAGGGCACCCCCTGCGGGGTACAGTCCTCGGCTTAGGGCGTCGCTGGGAGAGGACAGCTAGGGCTGGATCGGAGTGATGTCATTATTTAGGGACTAACTTTGGACTGCAGGTTCAGCAACGCGGGCTGGCACGAGCAAGGGACGGAGAGGGTTCGTAACGGGGCGTCGCGACGAGCCTCGACGGCGAGGACGGAATGACGGCTGTTTGCGTCTGTGCTTCTTAAGCGTGCTAGTTTCAACGTGAACCGCGATCGCCAGTTAGAAGAAATTTATACAGAAATCGTCTCATGCATAATTTCGCTATCTTCACATCGTTAATTGCATTAATTTGTCAAGGTACACGTTCAGAAACCCAGTTCATCTGGAAATAGATTTGTAACACCTTACGCGACCAACGACGTGTCAAATTGACGCGCGCTTACTCACCTTTCATCAATGTGGCCAATGAGCACGCGTGACTTGGGGTCGTGTATTTCGGTGTACAATTTACTGAACATTAATTCCAAATGATTTATCTTGATTTGGAAGAGTTGGTTATGTCACGTTGTTTTTTTTAAAGGGTTTTTGTGTAATATCAAGGAAATTAAATGGGATGGGGAGTTAAGCTTCTATGACAAACGGAACGCTAAGCTAATAAGTAAATATACAGATGGACTGGCGATTTTATGAAATTAAAATATTTTATTTTGCCGAGATGGGCACTCATAAAACGTCGAAAAAGGTGCACGTTGGTCGTTTCCATGGAGAAGAACCGTCAAGAAACTCCATGGTTACTCTTTTCAAATTTTAAAAAGGTGCCTGGGACATATTGCTTGCTGAAAGCAGAGGACAAAATGTTTTGGCGCTACTTGGGAGGCCCATCCTCATGCATTCAAGCGTGGATTTCTTTATGAACACTAAACATTTCATCATTTGCATAGCCTTTTCCCAACTATGTTGGGGTCGGTTTCCAGTCTAATTGGATGCAGCTGAATATGGATCGCGACTGCCTATCTGACCTCCACAACCCAGTTATTACTGGGTAATACGATACCCCTTCGTAAGACTGGTTGTCAGACTTTTCCACTGACTACCGACTACCTGTAACGACTGTCTAAGATCTACAAATGACAGCCGGGACCAACAGCTTAATGTGCTTTCCGAGGTACGGAGGAAAATCGGTATATAAGGGTGGTCACCCATCCACAGACAAACCTAGGCAAGCACGGCTTAACCTAAAGATCGACCCGAGCGGCTGTTATTATTTAGCCACTAGCTAAACTACTACTACTACACTAAACTTTTCACATAATATTAATAAAATTGTTCTCTGCGGTGTTTTTAGGAAACCAAATTTTGTAACAACAGAAATACAACGAATAAGACACACAATAATGCGGGATTATTGTTGTAATCCGCTTTAGGTGTTATCCATATCAACAAAACATTATCGATGCACAACAGATGTTTGTGTTTCAGTGACCTAGATTTATAAACGGCAAGAAATATTATGTAGTATTTGCGCATGTTGAATGACCGATGAGCACGCATCAATTCGTAATGTAACATTTTTGGGTCAATTAAAAATTGCTTCAGCGCACTGCATTTTTTCTTCTCCTGTATCGTGGGATATTGGAACTCACACACACGATCACCCGGAACAAGTATCCGTAAACCATACAAATATTTGTTTCGTGCGGGGATCGAACACGTGACACGCAGCGCAGCGGCCAATCGCTCAGCCACTGCGCCAACCGTGCCGTATTATTAATTATATCGTAAATCATAGTTTAAGCGTAGGTATTCTATTCCACATCACTAGTCATAACTCATAACAACCTTAGATTAACCAGCTCAGTTTAAAAAACTCCACAAACTCGCTTCGCAAATGTATATTTTACCTAATTTTATTTATCAAAAACATTTACAAATAGTGTTTAAAATGTAACAGACTGATTCATTCACGTGTTTAGAGGTATTATCTATTATAGGATCTTTGTGTGTGTGTGTGTGTACATCAATCTCCTTCAATCAGTTGTAGCTCGCTCCAAGATCAACAAATACTTAGCGGGGTGAAGCGAGGTGTGTTTGTAAGCGATTGGCGGTCCTTTCAAGCGATTTGATGCAATGTCTCGAAGAATTCTATTCGAATCTCTAATCGAATTGTATGAGAAACTAGCATTCGCTGGCGGCTTCGCTCCCTTTATGTACGGAAATTCGAAAATCACACATGTATGCCACCATAGAGTAATTATAATTTTTCTTATTTTTATTTTACAACATACTGTACCTAGTATAATTTAAGTTAAATCATCACGCATTTTACTAGTAATTAATCTAAATTAGTTTTATACCTGTAAGTCTTGGGGGTGCTGGTGTCCCGTAACACAGGTATTGTATACCGATTTCGGGCACCAATCTCTCACAAATGTTTACCCTGTGTATTAGATTTAATCATTCCCGTTCACTGTAACGTTTGTGATGAGAAAATAAACACATTGTTTATTTTTTTTTTTATTACTTGGGGACAACGTAGCTCCCCGTTAGTGAATGAAACTTCGCTGTCGCATCAGTAGTTTTGAAGATTACCCTCTACATACAAATTTTACCTCTTTATAATATTGGTATACAGGTGTAGGTCTAAGTTTGTATTTCTATCTTATCCTGTAACATCACTATAGTGTATGGATATTATAATGAGGTAGCCAATTTTGAGGTAGAATAATCAGCACGATTTTTTTGGCTTCCTAAAGCTTACTGTGAACTGATTATCTTGGAAACAGCTGTACTCGATTGTCTGCCTAACCGTTTTCCGTCATGTACAGAAGTAGGTACTATTGAGGACACTCCCGCCTGATCACCACTAAGCTAATTTTTGCTTGCACTTACAAGATAGAAACGCTCTCTAGCCCCGCCCCGTTTTGTTTAGAAATAATGAATGAAAAGATACCGATCGGCCGAGCGCACTGACGACGCACACCAAACGACGCTTTCCTAATAGGCCTAAACTTTAAGGGGGCGTGGCTCGGCGCCTCCGCATGATTTAAGCGAAAAAATGTTTAACCGATCAGGCGGATAAGACCACGACTGTACGTACACAAACACAGGGGCACTGCTAATTAAACTGGCTGCACTATTAATTAAATTGATACTGAATTGTCATCCCGCGATTATGGCGCTTGCAACATCATGGAAATATCACGCGAATCTGGTCCTTATGCTAACAAATGATCGGGCCTTAAGTGACAGTATAAGTTTCGATACTGAATTGTTTAATAAGGCATGAACATCTCGTAAAAGGAAAGGTGAAAATTGTTTGAATACTTAGGTACTAGCGAGTTCAATGACGCGCGGTTTACCACTTTTCACCCTTATTGCTTAGGTAATAAGGTTGAAATAGAGGTCGTTCATCAGTGAACTCGGTGGTATCTACAAGGTTCGTCCCTGCTCCGGGGCTGCGGGACTATTCAAAAGAGATACCGTGGCCCCGGAACACAAAGGGCGATGAAGGAACATGGATGGGTTTCAGTCAGTAAAAGTCTGACACTCCCTCCTGCTCTGCCCAGAGCGGGAGGAGTCATTTGATGATTTCCCATCCGAAAAAAAAAAAAAAAGGTTCGTCCCTGCTGTTCTCCATAAGAATCTATGGGTTTAGACCGCAACAAAACTATAACAATTTAGCTGTAGATGGTCTAATTAAAATGCAGGCTATGAATACAAGCCAAGCTTCACTTTATACGTTCAATCAACCCCCAAGCCCTTACTAAACCAATTACATTGAAACATTGTTACAGTGAAAAAGCACTTGGAAGTTTACGCTCAACGAAACAATAAAGGAACGAAATAGTTGTACTCCGTCACGACCGTTTCAGTAAGTTCGTAAAGCTGAATTGCGCTGAGATTGTGTTACTTTGTTTTGTTTTGAATATATTCAACGTACCGCAGTACTAATAAAACTAGCTTATGTAGTGTCAGCTGTCATTTTTGGCCAGAGTTTTTGTTGCATGTAAAGTGTATATGAGCGACAATGCTAGCTTATCTCTTGCACTACAGCTTGTGGTATTTTTGAAAAGGTCGTGAATAAACGGAGTTGGACGACTGTTTTTAAATTGAGCTGTGTCAATGCCCTTAACGTAGATGTAGGTGTGTGTAGATGTGTCAACGCACTAAGGGCAAAAGTAACGCGGGTCTAAGTCTTTTTGCAGCATGTTTTTTCATCCAATATTGTTAAACACATAATTATTAATAAACAACGATCTCCTGTCTCTTCCAGTGCCACAAGATACTTTTAGCACTATAGTTTGGGACATCAGGTAAGTTATTGCCTGGTAATGTGTCTGAATCTTTTTGATGTGCTTCTGTTTCTTCAAAATGTTTAAAAAGTAGTTATCTGCCGGTTTCTCTGTTCCCTCGAGTGAATCGGTTTCTTATAGGCAAACGTGCTCCCTAGGCCGCATCGTCGCTTCACAAAAGGGGAGTTATGGTCAAACGCAAGCCTATCTATACTATATAAATATATACTGATATTATAAAGAGCAAAGATTTGTATTTTTGTATGTAACGAATAAACTTAAAAACTACTGCACCGATTTGAAAAAAACTTTCAGAAATATATAGCTACATTATCAGAGAGTAACATAGACTATATTTTATCTCCATACTCCCACGGGAACGGGAACTACGCGGGTGAAATCGCGTGACGTCCGCTAGTTTGGTATAAAAATAATCCCGGCACAGATTCAACTTTCGAAGTGCCGACAGTTGCAGCAGTGAAAGTAACAAGAACGCTGTTATATTTTTCTACTGCAAAACTTCTTCTTTTACGACATGAGCCAAAATACGGATGAATTTACCTTTACAATATTGAGTTCGTACGGGCTGCGAACATTGTCTGATTATAAATATTTTCACCGCATAAACGTTGAAAATAACAATCAATACGTACTGTTTAATTTACTCACGTCTAAACTACGTGAAATGTAAACGATTAAAATCTCCTAACGCAGTACGTGTATACAGTAACTCTTATACAATCGTATCAGCTATCAACGGATGTAGCTTTTTACTTCAACGCTAGAAGTTATTTCTAGTACAAGAGGCAGCTATTATTAATATTACTTTTCAAAGTAAAAGATTGGCCTGAGATTTCACAAATTTTGAACGTCACAAATACACGGGACGGTCCCCAAAACACCTGCGCGACTCCGCTTCTTAATGTTTGAGCAGCCGAGCTGGACGAAAAAACTGGCACAACGAACTCCCCAGAAACACATTTATATATCAAAATGATCTTAAATCTTACATTCTTCGTTAATAAATTAATAAATAATGGTTAATAGGCATGACGACGGAAAATCGCAAATCTATTTACTCCGTCAGTTAGCGTATTGGAAATTAATGGACACGTATTTTTTGTTTTTGTAAATCAATGAATATTGACAAAGATAAAACGCATCAAAACTCGGGAGTGGGGGCTCGTGACGTCAGAACTAGCTAAAAATTATACATAGGCGTGACGCATTGAGAATTTTAAAAGCGTCATATCTTCGTTAATTTTGGTTTACGTAACAAAAGAAAAAACATGGATCAAATATTTTTTGATAATCTAACTGACGGACAAATTAGATTTTTTTGCGTCTCGCCTATTATCATCAAATCACCTCAAAAATTACCAGAATTAGAAATGTTGCTAGCAATCAGGAATTTCGCATTAGCAGCCACGGAGTCTGGATTTGCGCCCGGTTGATGCCAATAGACTCGCTCCCTATACGGGCGAACAGTGGGTGTACTATAAGGTACACTTCTGACTAACCCTTCGGGGATTACAGGTGTGAAGTTATCGCTTCCCTCTTTCAGTGCGACCCGTCTTTATGTCGGATATCAGTCATTGCAGAATTAATCTCGGCTTTCGCACGTAAACGTATTGTTTAATTTAGAATCAATGCATTCCTTATTACGCCGCTAAAGTCTATTTATATCGACCTACTGAAAATTCTGAACAAATTCATTTCGGATTCCTATGAATTTTCTAGTTTATTATAACTGAGTTTTCTGGAGTTACTGCGCAGCGTTTCTTTCAAATACAATTTTTTTTTGACTGATTAAATAATTAATTAATATGTGTATTATATTATATATAATTATGTAATAATAATAAACCAAAAATCCTTAATTATTTAGTCAGTAAATAAAATTCTGTCAAAAACCGTCCGTTGCTTCCCAAAGAGTCAGGCAATGGTGGATCTATCTATACTATACTACCTACATACATTTCGCGAGTTATGATCAAGTCCCATGTAATAGGGGGCGAGCTTATTCCCATCAACCGGACACAAACAGCTGACTGCTATTGAAAAATTCCTGACGGAAAAGCATAAAATCGGAATCGAACCGTAGGCTATCTTTAAACTGGGGCTGTGGGACTGTTCGAAAGAGATACCGTGGCCCCGGAACACAAAGGGCGATGAAGGAACATGGATCGGTTTTAGTCAGTAAAAGTCTGACACTCCCTCCTGCTCCGCCCAGAGCGGGAGGAGTCATTTGATGGTTTCCCATCCGAAAAAAAAAGGCTAGCAGTAAAGCATGCGACCTTTGCACCAATGATCAAAGATTAGGTTTATCTATGACAATTCTCAGCCTTCTTCTTCTTTATCGTGTGGTTAGTGCCTAACCTGGTGTCAGAGTTTTTATGCTCCCCATAGGCCTCTGACTTTGCTTTACATGCCGTCGAGAAATATCCCTTGGGCTTACTGGTTTCCTCACGGAGTATTCCTTTACCGAAGCAAGTGATATTTATACATATACAATACGACTTAGCAGTCCGACGGTCACACCACTAGGCTATCACTGTTTCGACAACAACTATTTCTTTCTACATAATGAAGGTTACTAAGGACTTAAAATCATTTCCTCATAATTTTAAATACTCATTATTAAAGACCAGTCTCAAAAATCATAAAAAATGCGATTTACCTTACAGCAAAAATGGAACATTAATTTCAAACACGGGGCACTTTTTGAGTTAATTAAAAATAACTTGAACCCTAATAAACGGTCTCCGAATTTAACGGGACACCCTTTAATGGCCGCCCCTGGAGGGATATTAAAAAAACAACATTTAGCAATGATATTTAAAAGTCAACGTCAAAGTCTCGGTAAGATACATTGAATAATATAAATTGATGCGCTGTGAACTTTTTGTCATTAATATTCTTTTTCGTGTCATATTTTGAATCAAAATATGTACGAAACTAATGTTATTTTAGTTCAAAACGTGGTTAAAACTAACATTATAACTCTTCTACGCTTATTAGTTTTTTTAGGGTTATCGAAGATTTATCTTTTTCACCTGTCATATTAGTATTTACCTCCTTCTCTAGTCATCTTAACCCATGATCTGTCCACGAAGTAGACACAATAGTTAAACAATGGCGTCTCGACCAAATTGATCTTTCGACAGATCATGATTTATACATAATTCATCTGTTGTTATTCAAGTTCCTGCTTTCAAAACCATATCTTCTGAACGTCAAAGTTTTCAAGAAAATAAACAATTCATTCTAGGTGCCCATGCGCAGTGGTGGTAACTGAATACCATCTTGAAGTACTTAAAAGACTTTTGAAGACTTTCCTTGAGGTAATCTTCTGATACCACGAATATTCACATAACTCACGAGCGAACTCACGAACTCAGCAGTCACGAGCGCCACTTTCAGACTTCCTCTTAAATTCCATTCTCATCGCAGTTACATGCCCTTATATTAATATACTTAACCAAAAACTGACCAATGTTTGTGAAGACATATTTAATTTTCAGGGAGCCTAAAATGAGTGATTTAGCTGAATCATAATTGGATAATAATATGAATTAAGTTACAATTCCCACAAAGGATTCCGCAACAGTTCTTCGAAGACCGATTCGCCATTGGACTGTTCGTCGACAGGATGATTCATTTATTTCCGTTTCCCCGGCAGACTCTTGTCCTACAGACATTTCGCCGACGGAATCTTTCAAAGCCACAAAGCCGTTCAAAGAATTTTACGTGTTTCATATTATTATCCTATTATGATTTTGCTAAAGCGGCCAATAGGTCTTTAGTTCAATCGAAATATATTCCGTCATATTGATGACTGAATATAAATTCCAATAGCGCAAGGGACCAAATAAAGTTGATTGTGAAACTGTAGCTTAACTGTCGGGAGTTTGCGACTATTTTATGATCGGGACACTCTGTGCAGATCATGAAATCTGACGAGACCGGTCATTTACATTATTGAGTCGCTTTTCTCGGGCACCAGAGAGAGACGACACGCAAGTTGATGCTGCACGGTCAGTTACAAATGTTAATTAAATTTTCAGTGTTTTTAAATATCATAATACTAATATCGAATGCCAAAGTGTGTAAGAATTATGGATCGATGGATGTATGTATATTTGTTACTGTAAAAACTACTGAATGGTTTCAGTTGTTTGGCACACCAATAGTTTATAACTGCTGTAGGATACTTTTTATCCAGGTATTACGATCCCGTGGGGCAATTACTGAACTCCATGAGAGCGGTGCCGCGAGCATTATCTAGTAATTAATAAACAAAGGATTGAAATGGTTGGTAAATTCACGTAAAATAAACTTCACTTTTACACGCAATGCAAAAAAGTGAAAAAAAAACCAGAAGAATACACAAAAACAATTCATCGTATTCTCGCAATACACGTTGCAATACTGTCACAAGTGCAAAAAAATCATTACTCAGGAGGGGCATTTTAAAAAATTACCATCGTTTAACATATAACACTTCCTAATTTGCGTTACTTAGAGTAAGTGCAAATCGGGAAATGGTTTACCATTGAAAATACTAATTACAAAATTAGCGTACTCAAAAAATATACGCAAAAGTGACACTGTATTGGACCATTAGTGGCGATAAGTCAACTTATTGAGGTACCATAAGATTTTGTTTAACCAATCACTGCAGCTAACTTGACACGTTCAGGCGTTGAGTGACATGCTTAAGCCACTGCATTTGTACGCAGAACCGAAACTGTCCGATCATGGCCGCGTCATGTCTGTACATTTCGGCTTCATTTTCAACATGACGGGCGCTTTGGCTTTTCGTGCTGGCTTCAGACTGTCATGTTTCATGTGTTTAGGGTTCCGTATCTAAAAAGAAAAAACAAAACCCTTATAAGATCACTTTGATGTCCGTCTGTCTGTCAAGACTCTTTATCTCAGGAACGCATGGAGTTATCGAGTTGGACCGTATACTCAAGTCTACGGTCCTTTGAAGCTGTGAAAAAACCAACCTTCTAAGTTAACGCAAAAAAAAGATACGGCCGTTTATGTCGCAAAAAAAGTAAATTCCAAAACTATCAAGGAAATCAAAATTTATAGGGTGCTTCCCGTTGACCTAGGTCAACGGGAAGCACCCTATTCCACCTTTCCTATTCCAATAATGAAATTTAGCAAGAAGTCTATGTCTTACAGCACGTGTAAAGGAAAAAAATCTGAAAACCGTAAATATGTAGTTTAATAACCAAATACATACAAGTTTAAACGAAACCCTCGGTGCGCGAGTCCAACTTGCACTTGGCTAGTTTTTTTTAGTATGCAAATCGTTGGACATTTTGAACATATTGATAAAACTGCACAATTACTTCGGGTGACTGCAAAATAAAGTCATTGACTGTTTGCAACAAGAATAAACCAAGACATTATTGAAAATGGACTGGCGATTTCAATACCTACAATGGAGATAATTTAGAGCAAGCATTGATCTTTTTGCTTTAAACATGTTATTTATTAACCAAGTGACGTTTTCTTTAACAAAAATTTTCCTTCAGAAGTCTTACTTATGTACTTACTATATTCACAATTAATTCATTGTCAAGAAAAACTTAATCACAGATGGCAGGTAAATTTTAAATAAATTGTTTCTAAATGTCGTGGTTTTATTTTTGTGGGTCCATTGTTGCTTGGTTGGTCTAGTGATCGCATGCGCGACTACTACGCACAAGATCCTGGGATCGATTCCAAGGTCTGGATATTGGGTTTTTCCATCAGATATTTCTTAGTAGAATCCACGGACTCTGGGTTTGTGCCCGGTTGATGGCAATAGGATCGCCACCGAAAAATGGGACTTAAACATATCTGGCGAAATGTGGACGTACGGTTTCTGCCTAACTCTGATTATTAATTAAAGTCAAAGTCAAAATCAAATCGTTTATTGCTAAATCCATAATGTACACTTACAGGTGGTAAATAACAACATAGAAACAATTATGGACCCTGTCGGGCACAGCAAATTTAGTAAATATTTAGAGAGAAAGACCGCTTTATTACTTTTCAGTTTTAAATGTTACTCAGCCTAATATATTTCCATTTACTTACTTTATTAATATTTAATTTATCTATTATTTTCAATCTATTCTTTTATTATATATTTAATTGTATTTTAAAATTAATTACTTGTTGGGTCGCTTGAAAAATGGTCAAAAACTATCTATATCAACCAAAACCATACCTACCTACCGAATATAACCAATACTTACGTATAAGAATGTAAAGTTACTTACATAAGTATAGGTGTGGGTTGGTCGTCTGTGAAATGTAATTTCATAGAGAATCCATCACGTCCGTGAGTCAGCAGTAATGGCCATGCTCAAAACGGTACCGCCATTTGCACGCTTACTAGTTCGTGGAGGAATATGAAATGGCGCGACTTTACAATTTGCAATGTGGACAGGTATTTATTAAAGTGTGATCGTCCAGGCACTTCAGAAGTGATGAGACTAAGGTATTGACACAAAACGCTATGATATAAATTTAATTGACGTTTGAATAGACCCTATGTTTTTTTTTAATTTCCAAGCTCCTCAGTGATATTCCAGTGGTGTGACCGTTGGACTGCCAAGTCATTGGTCTCGATTTCGAAGACACGCAGATTTTTCAGACACGTGTGCGTATTTCAAAATTATCACTTGCTTCGGTGAAGGAAGTCATCGAAGAAACCAGTAGGCCTCCGGTAGTCAGAGGCTCAATGGGCAGCATTAAATCTCTGACAACAGGTTAGGCACTAACCACACATTATAGATTAAAATGTTGGTACTCTCATACTCATATGACTGCGTAGAAACACTTTTTAATAAGTAGACACTTCATTTTGTGTCTCAAAATGAAGTGTCTACCTAATAAAAAGTGTACAAGATGTAAAAATGTTGAACTAATTGATTTTTAGGGTTCCATACCTCGAAAGGTAAAAAGGAACCTGTATAAGATCACTTTCTTGTCCGTCTGCCCGTCTGTCACCACCGATTTTCCCAGGAACGGGTGGACCTAGGAAGTTAAAATTTATACCAAATAACGAAGTCTATAGTAAAAATCAAGGTCCTGAGTCAACACGATAAAAAGATATGGGCAAATTTAGATTTTCCCGAAAACAAGTTCCAAAATTTACTTTAATTCTTAACTTTTTGTATTTTTCGGAATTTTCCTTTTACTTGTTGTTGTTGTACTTGTCTTGTGTGTGTTGCCTTGACCTTGCTTTTAACTAAAATTGACGATACTAGTTTAAAAATGAATCTAATCACACACTGACAAAAACTTCCCTCGGATTATGTTTTGCAATAGTTTAAAACAGTTCTATACCCCAAACCGCAGACAAAAGTTTTGTACCAGACCTGAGGGTTTAGATGAATGGTAGTTGGTAACAAAGTGTTTCGTATTTCAACCAGACTATCAACAGGATTTATATAATACTTACAGTAAATTTCACATTCACCCATCACCGTTAGGCTGTTTTTGCTGTTTCTGTGAGGACTTCGTGGCTAAATAATGACAGCGGCTTGAGTCGATCTTTTTTGCCTAGGTTGGACCACCCATTACACATCGGGTTTTCTCCGTGCCTTGGAAATCAAGTTGATTCATTGGTCCCGGCTCTCATTTATAGATCATTGATCGACGACCCGAATGGCGCAGCGGTAGTGAGGCTGCCTTATGTTCTTAGGGTCCCGGGTTCGAATCCTGGTTGGAACAAATGTTTGTGTGATGAGCATGGACATTTGTTTCCGAGTCATGGATGTTTAAATATGTATAATAAGTATATATTTACAAACAAAAAGTATATATGTTGTATGTATATCAACTATCTGGTGTCCACGACACAAGCCTCGTTGCTTAGTGTGGCACTAGATGGCGCTGTGTGTTAATGTCCAGCGATATTTATTTATTTATTGATAGTCGTTACTGGTAGTCAGTAGCCCGAAAGTCTAACAACCAGTCTTACCAAGGGGTATCTTAGGTATCACCCACAGATAAATAAAAAATAATTTAGTATTAACTTTATTTTAGCTGTCCCGCTCCTGGGCAAAGACCTCCTCCCACTCCTTCCACTTTTCTCGATGCTGCGCCTCTTCTCGCTAATTAACGAGAAAGCCTTCCAAGACGTCCCGCCATCTTCTCCTCGGTCTGCCGCGACCCAGTGTAGCTGTCTCAGGGCTCCAGTTTTGTGATATGCGTTCCCACAGCTTCGCCGGCATCCGGCAGACCTGGCCTGTCCAGTCCCATTTTAGTTTAGCGGCTTTTTGAGCTACGTCAGCAAGTACGAGTTGAACCCAGAACCTCATGATCACGGTCGCGCTTACGACCACTTACTGTCATTCTCCACTGCACGTATCTATTTCGCTAAACACTTGGCCAATGAAAATCGGGCCCTAACTTACTCTGATTCTGACAATACAATCTTAAAGATAAATGTATTGTATGCTTGAGTTACATTATTCGCTTGGCAGACTTGAAAGGCCCGACGATTTCAATAGACATTGAATCTCTGAACCGATCTAGCTTTACTTGTATTACATGTACATTGTACTACATAGGTAATTTAGGTCGTCTATAAATCGGTCTGGTGAACTTCGTATCATGGATACTTTAATATAAATTATGACTTCGCTTTATTGTGTGTGGACTGGAAATGGATGGATGTTGTATATTTTTTTTGTACATAAAAACTTATATCCTTAATAATTGATGGTACCTACCTAAAATTTGAAAAGTTTCTTTTCAGTTTGAGCATTTGATATCCCAATTCTCGAGGAAGTAGGAGTAGGAGGTAGGAGGAGGGTTATAGGTAATATTACATCACGCTATGACCTGTAAGAACCGAGCATAAGAGAAACAGCAGGTGGAACCCCAAAGAACCACGTAATGATAATAAGCCCTTTTTTTTCGGATGGGAAATTATCAAATGACTCCTCCCGCTCTGGGCGGAGTGGGAGGGAGTGTCAGACTTTTACTGACTAAAACCCATCCATGTTCCTTCTTCGCCCTTTGTGTTCCAGGGCCACGGTATCTGTTTCGAACAGTCCCGTAGCCCCGGCAGGCATCGGATCTCTTTGAGGCGCGCGTGGAACACGAACGCGTCGTCGACACGGCCTGTCGTCATAAGGCGGACAGACGGCTAGCCCATAGCTCACCGTCCACAGGCCCGCACCTACGGTGACCACGCCCGGTGCGTCTCCCACGGCGGCTGGGACGTGAGGTTCTCTCCCTTTCACGTTCCGCCACCTCCTTTGCTAGCATGACTGCTTTGCAGAAGGACGTGACGGCGTCCCATTCCATCTCGCTCCGGACCATACATTGAACCAGGGCCGGGCGCGAGAGGTCGCCGCCGCCGAACGCCGCTACGAGGACACGGCGGTGCTCCGCCCACGCGGGGCAGACCTCCACCGTATGTTCCACCGTGTGCTCCGGTCGATGCTCACAGTGGTAACACCTGGGCGTTTCGTTCCGCCTGATTTGGTACAGGAACCTCCCAAAACATCCGTGTCCGGTAAGAACCTGCGTCAGGCGGAAGGTAATGATAATAAGCCGTAGCCTCTTCCCAACTATTTAAGGAATACCTTCCAGTATCATCAAATGCAACTGAAAACCAGTATTTTTTGTAGCAACGGCCTTTCAGACGCGCTGAGTTTTCGTACCCAATAATGATGAACCTGAAAATGGTTTATTTGTTTGTCACATCTTAATGCTATAAAGGCAGAAAATATGTCGTTTATATTTAGCACACATGTAGACTCTACTCTAAGACTTCCTTCATTTTTCGCCCATGGGCCTGTGACTTGGCTTTACATGCCATCGAGAAATATCTCTCTCAGGCAAGCTGGTTTGGTTTCCTCACGATGTTTTCCTTCACCAAAGCAAGTGATAATTATACAATAAGCAATGGCAGGCTTGAAATCAAGACCTATGACTTGGCAGTCCGACGGTCACACCACTACACTGCACTACAAAGCGGTTGTTACGTCAGTCACTGCGGGCCGAATAATGCGAAATGAGTGGTTCTTTGCGATTTACAAAAAATCTATTGATTGGAATAAAAAAATAAAACAATATCATGCTAATAGGTATGTTGCTTGTACAATTATTTGCTAAAAAATCTGAATGATCGCATGTATTTTAGTATGGTTTTTACTCGTTAAAAAAAAATTTTAGAGAAGAGTTCGTGATTTTTTTATCGAGTAAAATTTGTTGTATTATGTTTTCAAAACACTATCATACTAGCATATATCCTGAATAATACCATATAGTTTTCTGGTTTTGTTTATTGCAGTGAATCATATGCTTATGTGAATTATAAAACTCGCGTTTAGCTCCTGTAGTCCCCTTAAGACAAGGATTTTTAATCTACTACCACTTAACAAAAAGTTTACTATTCTATGTCTGTCTACCCCTCGTTTAAGTTAGTTTGCTTTGCTTTTATTTTCTAAAACTCTTTATGCTATAAAATAAAATATTATTTTGTCACAAGTATGCTATGAGTACAATCATAGAGAACGAGGAACACTGGTCCACCGTAACACAGTCTATGCTAGTACGGGGAGCAGAGTGAATCAGTTCTGTGTTAACAACCATAATAAGTACCGACACTTAACAAACTAAAATTGTAACTATCTCTACTGCTTATTCGACGACCCGAATGGCGCAGCGGTAGTGAGGCTGCCTTACGTTCGTTGGGTCCCGGGTTCGAATCCCGGTAGGAGCAAATGTTTGTGTGATGAGCATGGACATTTGTTTCTGAGTCATGGATGTTTTATGTGTAATAAGTATGTATTTACAAAAAAAAAGTATCTATGTAGTATATCAACTATCTGGCGTCCACGACACAAGCCTCGTTGCTTAGTGTGGCGCTAGATGGCGCTGTGTGTAATGTCCAGCGATATTTATTTTTATTTATTTATTTATTTGTAACTTATTGAACTGTTCAAGGTTGCTATTTTTGATTTGGCAAATAAAGGTTTTATAATTTTTTTTTAATCCCGATATTACGTTTCCGTAGGGCTATTTTCAATTTCCACGTGGGCGAAACTACGGGCATAATATGCTCGTAAAATTTGAATCAAAAATAAAAAGATCGATCACCAAATCCAGCTGCATGATCTAATACCAACTAATTATAGGCTACATTAAAAATACCACACAGGAAATGTTATGACAGTGATTTTCTATTTTGTAAACCGCAATGTTTTGACATTTCAGAAATTACTGGCTGAAATATTAAGTAATGTGTTTTAAAAATATTGGTTCTGCATCATATCCGGACAGATTTTGTCCGGGCTGTCACCTCGCACCTGTTTTTGGACGTCATGATAATAATAAATCATGATCTGTCGAATGACCGATTTGGTCGAGACGCCATTGTTTAGCTATTGTGTCTACTCCGTGGACAGATCATGGGTTAAAAGTGTCGTTCACATCAAAGCGTGGTAATAGTAGTCTAGAAGTCCTTAAACTACAACCTGGTTAAGTGGGTCTACCTCAATGAAACTGCAGCAGGGTGCGGTTAACCCATGATCTATCCACGAAGTAGACACAATAGTTAAACAATGGCGTCTCGACCAAATTGGTCATTTGACAGATCATGATTTATGGAGCTGTATCACAAACTATTCTCCACCTCCTATCCTGTCCTCTGTTCTGTCATTGAAAGGAGGCCTGTGTCCCAGCAGTGGGAGCATTATAGGCTGATGATGATGATCCTGTCCTCTTAGCCCAAAAACATACAGCCGAAGTGACCTTTCGCTGCCACACACGATGCAGTAGAATTGGCGAAGTTCTGGGCTAACAAAATATAAAATGGTCGTGCCAGTGACACGAAGCAGAAGAATAGTCACCGGTTGACTGTGGAAGTCCAGCACAACCATTTTGAATTTTAAGCACAATGCTAGCGGCCATTAGACCGACCGACTCTTAGGTTTCGGCTTCGGTTTTTGCCCAAGCCGAAAGATTCTAGAAAGCGCCGAAATTGAACGAACGAATGAGAGTCCGTTGAAAGAAACAATGCGCGGGGGGCAGGGGTCACATTTTATTTTATTTTTAACATCATCGTAGTCTAAATAAATAAATAAATGTCGCTGGACATTACACACAGCGCCATCTAGCGCCACACTAAGCAACGGGGCTTGTGTCGTGGACACCAGATATACGACATGGATACTTTTTGTTTGTTAATACATTCTTATTATACATTTATATCACACAAACATTTGCTCCTACGCCGGTTTGTTGGGTCCCGAGTTCGAATGCCGATTCGAACTCGGGACCCAACAAACGTAAGGCAGCCTCACTACCGCTGCTATTCGGGTCGTCTTTACTGCGACAAAATAAAACAATAATTTATCTAGAACTGTAATTGTTTTGTGCTGTAGTCTTTGTCCAAGAATAACAGCAAAAAAAAAGAGTGGAAACTATATTTTTTTTAAAAGTAAGAAGATAGAGATTATCTCCTCTGCCTTTGACACAATAATAGAAAATAATAACTTGTTACTCTACCTTAAGTACTAATTATGTTTTTCCCACATCTTTATAAAATACGTACTTATTTGAAATTAATTGTTTTGTTAAATGCAATTCGTGTAAGTATAATGTATTATTAATAGTCTGATTAATTACTGTTGCGTTTGTAGAAGGAATTCGTTTGAATTGTATTGGTAGATAATTGTGGGAACATAAAAATACTTAGTAAAAGGTTTACAGTATCAGCTGATCAATTAACTGCTTGGCCATTTCGCGACTACGTTCGAACTTTTGTTTTGGGGTTAAAAAATCACGTTTTGCAGTAGGACTTAATGAAACGCACTCAAAACTTTTGTGCTGATGGATGCGTTGTATTATAATAGTACGGGGATCATGGAGGTATTTGAAGTGAATTTATAACATAAAAAAACTTATGGAGTATCTCCCGTACTGGGAATCAACGCAGCCGGAATGATTCCTATAAAGGGGTGGAGGTTGTAGGAGTACATGTTTAGTTCTCACGAGGTCATACTTCTGCATATCTTTAGATGATTACAAAAGAGATAAGCTTATAAATAACTTCATCAATTTAATAATGACGTGCGAATAACTGATACGAAATGTAAACTCATTTTTTTGCGAACCGAAATAACAAAATGTTATCTTCCTCACATAGCAACTGAACAAATAAATACACAATGCTTGGTATAATCGTAAATAGGTATTAATTTATTTGCCATTCAATGTAAATGAGATGATATTTGCACAGTTTTACAGTCGTTTATTGAGTTAGCGAATTGTATAAGAATTTCATGAACGAAACATTTTATAGTTGTGGTCCATGAATTCATGTGATGGCAGTATATTTTGGTGGAGACTATTCAAACTTTCCCAGTAGGCTGTCTTTTCGAGGATCTTCATCATCCGAAATCATCCACTGCCGGGTATAGGCTCTTTCTGCTGCCACACTTCACGGTTCTGCGTCTGCGTTCGTTGTTGTTCATCGTTCTGCGCCCCTTACCCAGGTATTTCTTGCAATTTTGACGATATCGTCGACCGACAACGTTCAACGAGCTTTAGGTCGTACCAAGTTTCTTTGACCTAACTTTGGCCACCACTCAGTCAAAGCCTTGGTCCATCGGCCATCTCCGCTTCTAGCCAGACGTCCTACCCAAGTCCACTTGAGGCGCACCGCCCGGTCCCCGACGTCGGACGTTGGATTTCAGTGTTACGCACTCGATTTAGCAAGTTAATTCCGAGCATGGCTCGCTCCATGGCCCTTAGTGCTACTCGTACTCAGTGGACAGTCTCCTTTGTGAGCGTCCATGTCTCGGCACCGTAGCACCTTGGCGCTGGCAAATTCCCCAATATACCATTTCGCGGTCACCTGTTTTGAATCAATATTGTGTCAACCTTGTTCTGTCATATTCCGCTATGCATTAAGTTACGTTATGCATTAAGTACTTATTACGTTATGCATTAAGTACTTATTAACTTTTTTTTTTGGTAGATCGTACTTACGATCAAGGAGCAATGTAAAGAAGTTTTCAAACTCATTCCTTTTTCAAATAAGGTGCAAGTGATTTACCTAAAGCTGGTTAACTTTTAATACATTGGATGAAACAAAACGTTAAGCACCTTTAGATATTTTAAAAGAAAATACTTTCAGGCGGGAGGGATAAAAATAGTCACAGACCTTCCTGAAAAATATTTGTGTTGTGTTTGATAGAGAGTTTGTTTATTTTTGCTGCAGTTTACTATCTTAACACTTTTATGCATTTCTTATCTTTTGTTTATTCAGATAAATCTACTTCACGTCATTATTAACAAGAATTCTTTCAACAAGACATAAACTGCACACGAATTTCTATTTGCAGTTTATTTTCAATAAATTGCATGCATAAAATTAAGATCGGTATGAATTTGTTAAAAAATTTAGGTATATGACGTTCGATTCTGACGCGGATTAAATTTCCTGTTACAGAATTATTTACTTTAGTATGATAAAAATATCTAGAATCCAGCTAGACGTCATTGAAAATAATATAAGCGTCAGAAAAGCTTAAATTATCCATATGTGTCATATTAAAAACCTACATGTCATAATAAAAACTCATCATCATTATCCTGCCTTTTTTTTCGGATGGGTAAACATCAAAAGACTCCTCCCGCACTGGGCAGAGCGGGAGGGAGAGTCAGACTTTTACTGACTAAAACCTGGATGGGTTATAGTCAGTAAAAGTCTGTTCCATCATCGCCCTTAGTGTTTCGGGGCCACGGTATCTCTTTCGAACAGCCCTTATCCTTACATACTTCTCTATGACTCGACACCTCCTTTCTTGCCATATCAACCTTTACATAGTCCATCCCATCGTGGACTGCGTCAGTGTCATATTGACAACTGAAGTTTAGAATTCAGAATTATCTTTTTATAATTCAGAGGTCATTGGAAGTACCTAATTACCTGACCGCATTCCTCTTTATTAGGTAGGGCAGTCCGTATATTCTGATTTTTACATAAAAGAATCAAAAGTAACTAATGAACTACTACTACATTAGAAATGGACATAATTTCACGGCTAAGCCTGCCGTGAAAATGTGTCCTAGGTCTGGAAACCAAAGCGGAGAGGAGCGTAGCAGATGTGCAAGATTCGACCAATCACAGGACAGTAGAGAGACGTAGTGTAGATTTCAACCTATGTGGTTGGTTTCCGCACGTCTCTTCTTCTCTCGTTTCGTCTCCGCTTCGGTGGAGTCCGACCCTAAAGGTAAACGCACACTTATCAGAGCCGAAGGAAGCGAAAGAGCCGAAAGTATCGAATTTTAGTATTACTTGTATGAAATCCTATTAAACCTCGCACGCTAATTATCCGCGTCCGAATAGATAACGTTATACGGATGAGAAAATGTTTCTTTCGGCGCTGTCTGTTCTTTCGGCGCGGATACCTTAGAACGCTAAAACTGTGGTAAATAAAAGTGAAATAATTGACCGATTGTCGGCTGTCAGCGGTTAGTTTCATTCAAAAAGGCCCCTGTATGCAAAAAATCTCTGTAGGCTTAGCCAAGTTGACAATCTACAATCGTTAACGCTAATAGAAAACTAACCAAATGTATGGGAATGCCATCTATCAACGTTAAGTCACGTGGTCAAAACAAACGAATGGAAACTTTAAAGTTTAGTCAAAACTGTAAGTTGCTACGATTTTATGGGATGTAGGGATCACGATTGTAGAAACGAATACATTTCATTCTATCATCTTGATCGATGTAAACCTTGTCTACGAAAGTTTATATTCGTTTGTTTTGACCACGTGACTTAACGTTTACGATTGTAGAAAGAGAATCGATACGAATCGTTTGTAACTTGCCTGCTGAATAGAAATAGCCACTAGATGAATTCATTCACTCGTTCCACAGAACGACATGGCAATAATTTTAAAGTTATTGTCATCATAAACGTCACATATTTCTCTAATGGTACATTGTCTTGTCTAGACATTTCGAATTATTTGATTAAGAAAACATCTTTATAATTAATTTCTACCCATTGCATACAATGTAAAGACGCGTTAAATTATTATGATTTATTAAGAATTGTCTTACCTATCAATTCATTTATTGCACTGAGTACCTGCTAGATATTGCCAACGATTTCATTCGTGAGGGATTTTTTAGTCGCTGCTACCCAACAGGATTCTTCTGAATTTTTGGTTGGAATTCCGCTTCACACATGTTCTAAAGAACTTTTGTAAAGCTTTGTATAGAGATATTGTTATATTGAGTTATTCAACGATTTCGTGTGCTGTCTATCTCTATCAAATTGGCCTATCGCAGACGTTAAGGTGGAAGCGCCAGGAAAGGCCGTGGATTTTTTTATTTCCAGTTTTTTTCTTTGTTTTATTTTATTTTTTTATTTTATGTAGCCAGTAAACGGCACAGACGAATCTCACGACGTAAAATTTATCCAAATCAATCAGTCTGGCTCTAAGACTTTAATTAAAGACATGGTTATAAAAAAGTAATACATGCCAAAAATATCTTTATCCATTTATTTTGCAGTAAATTATAATTAGTAGGCACTTGGAATCATCGTACCTACTCATTAAGTAATCACAAGTCATCATGATGCTGCATGAATACACAAGAAATGACAGACAATAATGAGCTTTTTTTCTCATGCTTATTTTTAGATTTACACGCGTCATAAGTGAATAATCTCAGAAAGTGTAAGCGTAACCATGGAATAGAAAAATAACTGAGGATACCTCTATCCGCCGTTATTTTTTGTACTATAGCTTCATTAATAGCTTCGAAAATCACCAATTTGTTACCATTGACTTGCGGGCAACTGCACAATCACTATATCTTTACATAATATAAAACAAAGTCGCTCCCGTTATATGTACGCTTAAATGTTTTAAACTACGCCAACGTACGCAGTGTTCAGCAATAAATAGAATGATTTAAAAGGAAGTTTTAAATGTATCTGCTACATTGCACCCGTGCGAAGCCGGGGCGGGTCGCTAGTTTAAAGTATATAGGTAAAAAAACGATATCATTAGAAACTCAATAAATTAAATAATATAGTTTTTTTTATTTATTTACAAAGACAAAAAAAATAATACATAAATGTATATAATTATTATTATTATTTTATTTGTTCATAAAGACATCAAACGTTTATTCATAAGAACACAGAATATTTGCCTTTCATCTTTCTCACAAAATTCTGACCTTCATACTCCCCAAACATCAAATATCAAAGTAGTTCTTGTCAATTTGACGAGCATGCTACTAACTGTCAGAAGATCCTTCCCTCGGGTGTGTCAGTTCAGTCTCGAACGTAGTGTCACGTTGCGAGCGTCTCGTGTTACAAAGTAATTGGCAACTAATAGTTTGAGTGATGTGTGTGTAACCTTGGGTTACTGGGCTATGTCGTACTAACCGGTATGGATAGGTAGGACATGCGGGGCCCGGTTTCGGTCCAGCTAAAAACCGGGACAGAAACCGGGTTCCTAACGGGTAGGTAGGAGATTTTGCGTGAAAGTGTAACAAATTAACATCCATGCATCCATCCATACATCCTGACAAACTTTTGCATTTGTAATAGTAGTAAGATACTTAATCATTTATTCATTCGAGTTAATTGCTGTTGTTTAATATGCAAACATAGGGTGTTTGCAAATAAATACAGCTTTTTTAAGGTGAAAGCGTCAGGCTAGCCCGCGAAATTCAAATATTCTTACGTTTTTTGCAATTTGTAGACCAGTGCTAGGTTTTGTTCGCGACTGTAAGACGTATGTAGTTACAGACTCTCGACTTTTATGAACTTGAAGGGTTGTATTGATGATTTTGATGATTATAATTCTGTAACTACATACGTCTTACAGTCGCGAACAATATTTTAATCAACTTACAACCTAGCACAGGTCTACAAATTGCAAAAAACGTAAGAAAATTTGAATTTCGCGGGCTACCCTGGAGCATCCACCTTAACACCACTTTGTTGGGATCTGAAAACTATCTATGTGTATGTGTATCTTTTTTCTTTATGTATGAGAGCATACAGAAATAATGGGACTATTTTTACCAATCCTGTATATTTAAGCAAGCATCACGCATTGCAAAATTAAATGCAATGATGCATTATCACGATAAAAATTGACATCCGAAAATAACCGTGTATAATTTTGAAATACAACCATGTTCAAGTAAACTTACAGGATCGAATTCTTCAAGGTCGTCAGCTGAACAAACGTACAAAAACTAAGTCTGATGATAAATTATCATTTCTCCCGAACTCGAATCAATATGAACTTAAGAAAAACTTGACAATTGGGAAATTCATTTGTCTCCTTGGTTTTAGACGGGTGTTGTATCAGTTTGTTTATAAAGTTACCCTTATCGGTAATAATTGTTATCTTTATCAATAAACCTCTTAATATCTCTATTTGAGTAAATAATCTTTTATGGTCCCGTCAAATCGGTCGAGCCGTTTCGTAGATTAGCTGGAACAAACAGACAAAAATGGTTCTCTTGTTATAAGTACCGGATATACTCAAATAAGCATTTAGTAAAAAGCTGTTATTTTGATTTAACAAACTGGCATTTGTTAAGGTGTGACCATAGACAGGAAAATTCATATTTTTAAACACTACGAGTAATCTATCTCTCACATCCTTAGAGAACTTTTAACAACTAAACTCCCACAGGTTTAATACTCTTCTAATTATTTCTGTTGCCGCTTTGAGAACACTGAATCCGCACTACACGTTCATGTATTAATGATTTAAAGTTTAGCTTACGCTCTGTCTACTAAGGGAACTCACTATGGAAAGAAAAATTATCACTTTTTCAGTTTGTCACTGTTACGATTTGACTTCATCATTCTCCTGCACTTCTCCTCGTTTATTTGGGATTGGCGCAGCAGGTCTTCTGATCCTCTATTACTTGTCAACTCATCAGACAACTCCTTTCTAGCCATATCATACTTCACACAGTCCATCTATCGTTTCTTTGGTCTTCCTCTAACTCACAGAAAGAAGAGTAAATAAACAAAATTCATTTTGAACACAATTTTGGACTCGAAGTTGTCGTTGGTAGTATTTTACCGGACTTTAGTTATGATTTTAGCAATATATGTATGCTATGTACGTTTGTATTTACGTACATGTTCCTCCTTAGTGCCTAAACTATTCATCTGATTTTGATGAATAAAATGTCAATCCATTCGTTATGAATGCCCGGGTAACATAGGCTACATTTAAACGGACTTCAACATAGCTTCCTATGTTGAAGTCCGTTTAAATGTCGATTTTACCTTGTAAACCCAAAGGAGACAATTTTTTTAGGCCCCCTGCTTGTATGTTGCGTTTATTCTTCATATTACACCAAAAAAAAGTAACCGTTTTATTATAGTAATAAACGAAATATTACATTGAAACGTAACCGGAATCATAAAATCATAATAAATAAGATAAATTATGATTATGTTTTGGCGAGTCAAATCATTCCTGTTGTGGTCAATGTCATTTCACAGAAAATACTCACGTGAACAGGGACGTTTTTTACATTTACAAAAAAAGTACGGTACCCAGTGGTAACAACATCTGCTTTAATTATAATAGAAATAGATATGAAAATAAATAGTATTAAACTCTGAACTTTTTTTAATACTACTTTTAATGTTTTCGCTAAAATCTTGTAGATGATTTAAAAATCGTCGTGGCACGGAACGTTGTAAATCCGTCTTTTTGGTGGTTGACGCACTTCAATCAATTGACGGACATTTGATATTTACTTCTTCCGTTTATTTCGATTTTCGTGAAAGTGTTTCTGCAGTTTTTTCGTATTTATTAAAAAATATTTACGAAAATGGCATCTAGCTAGTACAGCGCATACTCCACAAAGTCGTTGTGTCAATTGTGCAGTAAGATTGTAACGCAATGTGTGAATACAATTATTTTCAGAGACTGCTACAGACGTCCGCCAACTTGTTTATGTAAGTATGTGTGTGGATTTCTCGCGAGGTGAGTGGTGATAAAGCTTTGATAATGTGATCTTGGTTATATTATTAACGTCGCGTACAAAGTCGTGTTGTAGCTAACAGGATACCATGAAAAAAAGTTAGAATAGTTTTAGTAGATATAGTGCGAGTTTACCCGCCTATTCCAATTTCTCATTGTTTACTAGTTCTTGGTCACACTGCACCCTTTAGGATTTAGTTATCGTGTAATGAACTAATAAGAAATAAGACAGGTACATTCTTTAAATTATACTCGTGGCTTGAGAGATTAACGCGACTAAATAATTTTATATTTTTATCAGACTGCAGTAGAAGGAGGATAGTGCAAAAAAAGTGTTATGTTTCTTAACTTATTTTATTCCTTTTCAGTTATACCTACTAGATGCAGTTTGTGGAAACTGCCTAATGTTATTGAATGAAAATATTCATACTGCACATTCAATGTTTGCTTTCCATGTGGATCTTCAATTTTAAGAGCACACCGAACACATGCTGTCCTTGTTGACTCCGAGGAAAGAAATAATATTTTACAGTGGATACCATTGCACCAAGTAATATTTTTATGTGTGTGTAATAAAGACAGAAATAAATAAATAAATATATTTTTTTAAGTTTATACTTAATGTGTTTTTTTTCCTTCTTACACGACCAGCTTAGACATCTTATTTGCATAATATTTATCAGTGTAGATATAATAGCATATTTTTTATATCATCTAGTCATTGTGGCTATAATGGTGTTTGGGATGTGCCTATGCCGAATACTTAAGCAGATTAAAATAAATAAAGTTCCACACCATGGTTGTTTGTTAGTCCGTGATTTTCCTCGGAACTTTTTACTGAAAGTATTTAGATGCAATTGATTCGATTAAATAATTTGGGCTATGCTTGGAATCTCTGAGGGATCGCAACCGGGACGAGGTGATCCGACAGAGAACCAGAGCTGTCGACGTAGCTCACAGAATTAATAAGCTGAAGTGGAAATGGGCCGGTCATATTAGCCGTAGAACCGATGACCGTTGGGGTAGACGTGTTCTTGAGAGACCGCGAATCGGCAAACGTAAGGTGGGACGCCCTCAGGCTCGGTGGAGAGACAATCTTCGCAGGGTGGCTGGTAGCAACTGGATGAGAGTTGCTGAGAATCGAGTTAAATGGCGTGCGATTGAGGAGGCGTATGTCCAGCAGTGGACTGTTATACGCTGATGATGACGATGACGAAATAAATTGATTCACGAGGAACGTTTCAATGTAAATTCTAGGCGATGCCGCACTATTCGAAATGAATTACAAATTCTTTCTCATATTTCAGTCTATCAAATCGTGAAAATCCTATCAAAATCTTTCACTACTACAGACATGGATAAGTGACTTTGTTGTATACTACTTTTGTTATTAAACAGTGAACTACTTTAACTTAAAATACCGGTTAAACATATCCATTTCGACAATATCGCACGTTTTGAGGTTATTGTTAGATTGACGTTTTCATTTTAGAATTTCTCAGCATTCCGGTTGAACAAGGCTTAGCTAATATTACCACTGTAATCTAGAGATTATAAGGAAGAAATCTATATACGTTTCATTACTAAACGCTACAATTTAAGAGGTGGCCTGTTCTCCAAACAAAAAAAATTGTCTCCTTTTATAGCGTGATTTTACCACATAAATTCTTGTTTCATTAAGAAAATAGGTCCATTAATTTAGAAGTTAAACAAAGGCATTTCGAGTTACCAATAGTAAAATACGTTCCCACTTCATGTAAGGTTAGTTAGTAATTCAAAACAAAACTTCAGCTTTATTTGCCCTTCACTAGTGTGAACACATAGATTAGGTAGTGAGAATTTATATCCTTAATTGCATGAAAATAAGCACACAGAGTGTGCTAATGTTTGTCCCAAACAAAATACAGATTTGAGAAATATCGACGGTATTTTGACTCAACGACTCATTTGAGATATGATTTTCTTTCTTTTATGTAGAGACACTTTAAAAAAAAATACCACCTTTATTGATGACCCACCGACAACAATAATAAATTATTTTTCTATTATATTCTATTCTTTTCTATTCCATTACATTCTACTCCATTACATTCCATCCCATTCATTTCTATTATATTCTATTCTAATTAACAAAATTGGTTGACTGAATGTTAACCCTCCATTTCTTAAAAATCTTTTTTTCATGATGTTTTTGTTTTCAATTTCGTACAACACGTATCTTTACTGCTATCTGTCAAAACTTCGTCATTACTTGACCGTTGTTTGTGTTTGAATTTATTTGTTTTTCGTTCGTTAGTGGAACAGTTGTCAAAATAGCTCATATGTGTTGTGTTCGGTAATGTGGTAATGTTCTTTATTTTCTTAACAGATGCATGTCTGGTGAACAACAGACCTTGTCATTTAAATTACTTTAAGTATTAATTCTAAATATCGCGAGGAAGTTGGCGAGATGACTTCAACGTGAACGCAATGACGGCAATCTCGCGATAAAATAGCTCCACGAAGCACTTGGAGTCTGAAGTCTTTGCCCAGGAATGAATTAAAATAACTTCTCTCTCTCACACACAAAAGCGTTATTAGGTTTTCAGACCTTAATTTCACTAATAACCACCTTAACATCTTAACATTTTAAGTCACATACCTATCTCAAACTATATTACCCTTTCACCTGTGAAGTTTCACAAAGTCCTTGAACCCCTAAGCCCCGTAATAAGGAGTTTCATAACTTGTACATACATATTTGCACAGCCCTGTATTTGTTTGTCGCACCTACAGGGTGTGTTATAACTATTTATTGCTATGTAAACGATGGTAATTCGCAGTTACTAATTTTGAAGGCATCTTATAATTGTCTTAGCCCTTTTGGAGTAGGTATGTTTTTGTGAAAATATTATATTTGTCTGATTGTAGACAGAGATGTCGTAGTTTTAAATATTCAGTAAGTACCGAGATTTGATTATCAATAACTCCTAGAGAATCATCATCTTTCGTCCCTGTCCTGTGTTCTTGTTACTCGGGGTCGCCGCAACATGTTTTTTTCATCTATTTTCCTCAGTCAACCTTCACGCTATTATTTACTCCTTTTTCTTTCAAATCATTCCTCAGACAATTCATTCATCCATCGTGGCCTTGGTCTTCCTCTCCCTCTCCATCCATCAAGAACCAATAACGTTTATAGGATAACGTTCCTAATAGGGTAGTTTCCACCATCAATAAATTGCAAATCTATGTAGTCCGTCAGTTAGAGTATTGGAAAATAATGGACACGTATTTATTGTTTTTGTAAATCTATGAATATTGACAAAGATAAAACGCATCAAAACACGGGAGTGGGGGCTCGTGACGTCAGAACGCAATAAAAATTATACCACGTCGTGGCGTATGGAGAATTTTAAAAGCGTCGTATCTTCGTCAATTTTGGTTTACGTAACAGAAGAAAAACTACGGGTCAAATATTTTTTTGATCATCTAACTAACTGACGGACTAATTAGATTTTTTCAGTACACAAGCCTATTAAATCATACGTTAAAATGCTTTTCAATGTCAATGGTGACCTGACTGATTAAAATTTAGTAGCCTCAGCTGTCATATATTTTGACGTACCGAATGTTAAGTATCCCTGTGGTCCTAAATAAATATGAAGAAGGGTTATAAGCAGAGAAAGGCAACCTGTGAAAATATTGCAATCTTTTTCTAACACGAGTTATTTGAACAAACCTGGTGTGCAAATACTCGACGCAATTATTTTGTTCTTTTATTATTTGCTTCGGAACACGTGTTGTTTGAAGTGTGCTTCGAGGAACTTCGATTTAATAAATTGTAAATTGTAACTTGATTATTTTTATTTGGTCTTATAATAAATAAATATTAGGCTTTATGAGTAGATGAAAGACCAAAGAAACGATGGATGGAGTGTAAAGCATGATAGGTCTAGAAAAAAGGTGTCTGACGAGATGACGAGTAATAGAGAAGTATGGAAGAAGAAGACATGCTGCGCCGACCACAAATAAATTGGGATAAGGGCAACAGAATGATAATGTCTTTGGTTAGGAACTGAACTGTACCTAGTTACGTCTTTAATTGAAAGTTTTTTAAACTTTTTATGTTTCTAGTAGACAAGCAGGTAAAAAAATTGCATAAAAATAATTGATTCATCTATTATTACCCGTTCACATAAATTATATAGGTACCTATAAACCAGGAAGGAATTACGACACTATATACAATAATAACATTTTGAATGCAGCAAGTTGATTGAATTATTTCCTGGATCATTTAATGATGATTATTTCTGCCATTTACGTGTATACGTAATAGAAACCTAGATTATACAGAAGTCGTACTTGGAGATATTCTATTAAGCATTAAAAAACATAAACGTAAGTAAATATAAAATTTGTGCAATTTTTTATATAATAAAATGTTTAGTGTTTTAAAGATTTATATTTTAATATTATAACAGCCTTATTCATAAAAAGTTAGAGCCTCCTTGAAGTCTCCTTGAAGGCCCGATGCTAAAAAACATGATTCATAAACGTCTGTTAACGCTAATCAGTCCATCAAGGCTCCGCTAAAGTAAAAGGACTGTTGACCCTCCTTTATCCCCCTGCTAAGTCACAAAATGGCTGCCGCAAATTTGAACAGCTGACTTTGGTAAGAGCAAAAAACCATACCGTCTGTCTCTCTGTGTGTCTGTCCATCTGTCCGCCTGTCCGTCTTTCCGTCTGTCACAGCTGTCAATTTTCTTTTTAAATTTCGATGAGGCCTTCTCGTCGTCTTTAATTTGTCAAGATGGCCAACATAACGCGTCTAATCCGTCTATCAGCAGCACATTAACTAGCAGACTGCTAGCAAGCGTTTATGAATCATACTTCTTGACAACCGTCTAACAAGCTAAATGAGTCTGCTAACTAACAGACCGATCAAACAACAATTAAGGATTTTTTTATGAATAAGGCTGTAAATGTATTTCGACGTCACGTCTGACAAAGGAGAATGGAAGAAGAAAACGTAATGCGCTGACCCTAAGAAGAAGGAAGATGATAATGATCATAAGATAATGTATTCCATATCAGCACAACCTTTTTTTTTCGGATGGGAAATCATCAAATGACTCCTCCCGCCGGGCGGAGCAGGAGGGAGTGTCTTTTACTGACTAAACCCCATCCATGTTCCTTCATCGCCCTTTATGTTCCGGGGCCACAGTATCTCTTTCGAATAGTCCCGCAGCCCCGGCAGGCTTCGGCCCTTACGGACCCCTTCGTTATTGCTGATTCTCTTTGAGGCGCGCGTGGAACACAAACGCGCCGTCGACACGGCCTGTCGTCATGAGACGGACGGACGGCGAGCTAGCCCTTAGCTCCCCGTCCACAGGCCCGCGCCTACGGTGGCCGGAAGCCACCACGTGGCCCCGGCGCCCGGGGCGTCTCCAGCGGCGGCCGGGACGTGTGGATCTCTCCCTGTCCCGTTCCGCCACCTCCTTCGCTAGAATGACTGCTTCGCAGAAGGAGGTGACGGCGTCCCATTCCGTCTCACTCCAGACCATGGATTGCACCAGGGCCGGGAGCGAGAGGTCGCCGCCGCCGATCGCCGCTACGAGGTTAAGCGGTGCTCCGCCCAAGCGGGGCACACCTCCACAGTGTGCGCCACCGTGTCCCCCGGTCGATCCTCGGTACCAGCACAACCTGAGATATATTAAGATATTGGTACGGCAAGCAGACCAATAATGTTAGGTAGGCGGGTTCATCTTTGTCAGAGTACAGGTTGGAGTGTGGAGTGAGACAGGGTGGCCTGACTCCACCACGACTCTTCAACCTGTACGTTAATGGACTGATAGGTGAGCTCAGCGGGGCCGGTGTCGGCTGTTCTGTGGATGGTGTTTGTATGAACATCATTAGCTATGCCGACGACATGGTGCTGCTGAGCCCATCTGTCACAGCCCTTAACTACCTCATAGGGATCTGTGAGAGATACGCGGGGTCACATGGCCTCAGGTATAACTGTAAGAAGAGTGAACTACTTATTTTCAAGGAGGGTAATAAGAGTCCGAAAACCGCTCCACCGGTCAATAATAAATAAAATAATAAATAAATATCGCTAGACATTAACACACAGCGCCATCTAGTGCCACACTAAGCAACGAGGCTTGTGTCGTGGACACCAGATAGTTGATATACTACATAGATACTTTTTGTTTGTAAATACATATTATACTTATTATACATATAAACATCCATGACTCGGAAACAAATGTCCATGCTCATCACACAAACATTTGCTCCAACCGGGATTCGAACCCGGGACCCTAAGAACGTAAGGCAGCCTCACTACCGCTGCGCTATTCGGGTCGTCAATTCGGGTCAGGCATAGAGGAATGCCGTTAAGTAGGGTCACAAAATGTAAGTACCTGGGGCACTGGGTCATCGAGGACCTCTCAGATGATTTAGATATTGAGCGGGTACGTAGGGCATTGGCAGTAAGATGCAATATGCTGGCGCGCAGGTTTGCACGGTGCACAAACAGGTTAAAATTGCTCTTTTTAAAGCATACTACCAGACATTTTATACCTGCAGCCCGTGGGTCCGCTATACGCGTAGATCTTTCAATGCCCTGTTGGAGCTGCCTCGCTTTTGCAGTGCATTCGGTATGTTTGCTAAGGCCAGCACTGACTTCTTTAGGGCTAGAGTACGGAAAAAAGAGTGGCCTCCCTGATGCGTCGCGTGCGGGGCAGCACCAACAGCCTTCTGAATACCATACTGGGAAGGGTTGATTGTCCGGTTGTGAGGCACTGGAATACAGTTCACGGATCTAGAGGGGTCCTATTCAATGTAAAATAAATTAAATGTAATAAATTAATAATTTAATGTTGACATTGAATAATAATATACTAACATAGTTATAAGTATGATTTACTAACAATGTATGGATTTTTTTTTTTTGATTCTGATAATAAAAAACTTTTTGCAAAAAATGAAACCGACTTCAAAAAACACCTGGTGACCTTTGTTTGATTGATTTAGTTTTTTTTTGTCACCGACTTCTGAAGCTAAAGTATTTTTCACTTTTTTGTATTTTCTGAAGTCGGTTTTATTTTTTGCAAAAAGTTTTTATTTTTCACTTTTTAGCGGTTCACATGTGCTTATCCCTTCACAGCGTACCACGACTGGTGTAAACAATACACCAGTTCATAACATAGACATGAGATTTCAGCAAACCCAGTCCATTTGCTATCATTTATTGAGGAGTTCCGTTGCCTATCTCCGAAGTCTTTCATCAGACCTTCACCAAATTGAAATGGAACCACTCCTAGAAAGTATTCTTTCAAAAACTACCCAAATCGCTTCAAGTGTGCCTATAATATTTGAAAAGTTTTCTCTAGATCTCCAGGATCCCATCAACAGATCCTGACTTGATGATCATGGGACCACCTAGGAAGTATACCCTTCCAAACAAAGTAAAAAAAAAAAATCCAAATCGGTATAGCCATCTTCGAGTAATCGGGAAACATAATTACATAAAAAAAAAGGTTCCGACGAATTGAGAACCTCCTCCGTTTTGAAGTCGGTTAATTAACAATAATCATCATCCACAGCCCGACTTCACCCACTGCTGGGTATAGGCCTCTCTTTGTTTGTGCCAAGCACCACGCTCTTGTGCCAACCTCATCCAGATAATGTATTACGAAAGTAATTTTCTGACTTACTTATTCCACGTCGATGATATTAATGTTTTAAATTAACTTACATCAAAATAAATAAAGAAGGTGTCGCAATAAAATATGTTCACAATGTTCTAACATTAATTTAAACATTAAAGTAAATCAACAAAGCAATTTGGCTTCAAATGTTGGGTCATTCGCGATAGTAATTCAAAATGTCTACAGAAGTAATATTATTGTAATGAGTATACAATTTGGCATTATCTTGTATTATTTTAGGGATGTGTTATGCAACACAACAATTCTTAGTTTAGTTTATGAGTTATCTTCTTTATTACATATCGAATTATCTTTTATGTCTACGTGGATGATCTGATCTGCTAATAACTTTTTAGTGACAATGTAAAATGACTACTCGACAAGAATTTGTGTGAGATACCGTCATAGCACGACTAAAAAGATTGCAATTAAAAAAAAAAGTTTGCTTAAAAATAACCGACTTCCAAAACGAATCCCAGGTCGGTGTTATTTCCTCGTGCAATCCATGGTCTGGAGTGAGACGGAATGGGACGCCGTCACCTCCTTCTGCGAAGAAGTCATGCTAGCGAAGGAGGTGGGGGAACGTGAGAGGGAGAGATCCTTACGTCCCAGCCGCCGCGGGAGACGCCCCGGGCGTCCGTCCGTCTCATAACGACAGGCCGTGTCGACGGCGCGTTCGTGTTCCACGCGCGCCACATAGAGAGTCAGTAAAAACAGAAGGAGTCCGCAAGGGCCGATGCCTGCCGGGGCTGCGGGACTATTCGAAAGAGATACCGTGGCCCCGGAACACAAAGGGCGATGAAGGAACATGGATGGGTTTTAGTCAGTAAAAGTCTGACACTCCCTCCTGCTCCGCCCAGAACGGGAGGAGTCATTTGATGACTTCCCATCCGAAAAAAAAAGTCGGTGTTATTGGGTTTTTCCATCAGGAATTTCTCATTAGCAGCCACGGGACTATTACATGGGACTTAAAAAAAAAACATGACTGGTGAAATGTGAGTGTACGCTACACCTCTGCCTTACCACTCGAGGATTTCAGGCGTGATAATATTATGTGTAATATGTGTAATTAAAATATATAAATACCTACGACTGTGCATCGCAAGCTCAACATGTTAGTGTACCCGTCCATACAAATTAGCCAACAAATCGATGGCCGCCACAAATGCCAGCCAACTACATGCACTACTAATTAATGCAGCATCGGATAAAGTCGGACGCTTCGGTACACTATTAGTCTGTAATTAGTTTTATTTTAAGACTAAAATGCATGTGAAACATCGACTAATGAGTTTTAATATTGATTGTTGGATGTAAACAGACACTAATTCAGGCTTATCATGGTCCGGGGCTGCGGGACTATTCCGGGGCTGCGGGACTATTCGAAAGAGATACCGTGGCCCCGGAACACAAAGGGCGATGAAGGAACATGGATGGGTTTTAGTCAGTTAAAGTCTGACACTCCCTCCTGCTCCGCCCAGAGCGGGAGGAGTCATTTAATGATTTCCCATCCAGAAAAAAAAAAAAAAAAAATCTTATCATGGTAAAATAATACATTAAGTATAGGGCTCATCATCATCTGCCTAGCCTTTTCCTAACTATGTCAGGGTCGGCTTCCCGTCTAACCGGATGCAGCTGAATATACCAGTATTTTACATGGAGCGACTGCCTATCTGACCCCCACAACCCAGTTAGTACTGGGTAATACGATAACCCTTGGTAAGACTGGTTGTCAGAGTTTTAGGGTCACTGACTTTTTCATTATTCTTTTTTTAATCTGCTGTTTCCTACAACAGTGGTACACGGTCAAAATGTATGGAAAAAAGGTTTTTTTTTTATTTACCGATGAAAAGTTTCGATAAGGGGATTCAAAATGATGTTTTGATTACGTGGTAGCCGTTTGTGCGTCCGTATCCTTTCCACCCTACAGCAAAATAAATGCCAGCAAAAAAAAAAATGCACCTATCCAAAACGTACTTAATTTAAAGTATAGATATATATATATATATATATATATATTATATAATATAGATGTGCCACTTACCACTAGTCGTATTTTAGCCAGATAATACAAATCAGGTTTCGTCGGTAAAAATAATTTTGTGCTCGTGACAGTATAAAAGTGCAAAATTGGGAATTGGGAAAATAAGGAATGCAATATTTTTTTTTTAGGAAAGCAGTCTTGTACTTACCTAAATATAGGTGAAAATATAGTCATTTATTCTCAACAGCTAATAAAACATAGCACACTAAATTCAAGACACCTATTATCCATATCAACGTAGGCAAGCCCACATTTAAACGTAACTTGGCAATAAATCTTATTTGTGTTGACTTCCTACAATGTAACCCATTATACCGCCCATTATGAACCTTAACGTTCTATAAATAAGGATCAACGATGTGGCGATGTATTTACCCCGGTGGCCACAAGCCAAATGCATGGAATGATAAAATACAGGAAATAAACTATATCAATTTTACAAATCCGATGAAATAAACTGTCTTGAATTTCTCTTCTGTAATATTTGTCATGTTTTCGGTTTTCATGGCTGTCTGAAAGTATTTTTATGTATGTTTTATGATTAGGGGATTTTCTCTTTCGTCTAGTAGGCGCAAGAACAACTTCTGAGCATGAGGTTCTGTCCTGGGTTCGATTCTCAGGTCGGGCAGTGTTATTAAGTTTTTCCATCGGGAATTTCTCAGTAGCAGTCACGGAGTTTGGATTTGTGCCTGGTTGATTGCAATAGGCTCGCCCCAAGTACATTACACTTAAACATAACTGGTGAAATGTGGGTGAGGTACACCTCTGCTTAACCCTTCCGGGATTACAAGCGTGACGGGGACGAAAATAGGGAATATGCACGTAATTTTTTCTTCACTTTAATCAATAAAATACAGTACTATATCAACCCAAGAAAAGTATTATAAGTTAAGTTCAACTACTGCTTGTCGCACAAAAATAATATTAAACTCCTGCAATTTTCTACGACAAATCAAACGTCCGTAGCTATCGCGGCCATGATGTAACGTCATTATCCACAATCTGCCTTGTTTACATCTATTTTTTTTGGCTTTAATAAAATTATTTGACCAATATTGTATGTGCTTTATTCAAGTAAAAATTGCAATAACAATATTATAATAAAATTTTAGTGAAACTTTTAGCACTTTTCAAATAAAAGTGTTTTTTTGACACAATCAACTTTGACGTCAATACCGGCGTTATCGAGGACGGTGTGTTTTGACAGTGCGTTCCGTTTCACCAAAAACATGTTACATAAAACAGTAAATTGTAAAATAAGTTATTTATTAGAAACATAAACAAGTGTACCACAATGTTTATATGCGCCAATACAAGGCATTTTTCATAATTAAAAAGAGTTTTGTATTTCATGCATATTCCCTATTGGGGCAGATGGATTTTGGATGAAATAATAGATTGTCAGTACAGCGTTAGTAGGTACTATTATTTGTTCTGTGTTATAGCGTATGAAGCTACTTCATTAACCCAGCTGATTTATAATTAGAAATAGACATCATGGTCAGTAAGACGCATTCAGCATTCTAATGGAAAACACATAGCTATTTGTGATAGTCATCTTACAATTTTACCGCATCTTCTTCATAGACGGATCATATCATGATCATTATCAAGCACACACCATGGGTAACATGCGCACTACGAAAATCGACCTTTTGCGACGTTAAGGCGCCTCCCTGACCAAAATTAGCAACTCTATTTGTGGTAGTTCAAATTTCGTTTGAAATACTGTTAGAATAAAGTTCTAATCAGCTTGCACTAGAAAGTGATTGTTACCAGTCACTGCGGGCCGAATAGTGCGAAATGAGTGATTTCAGAGAAATAAAATATTCGTCTTTTGGAAAAAAAAACGACCATTACGTTGCGTATTTTGTGTAATTGCGTATCCATTAGTAAGTAGCAAATCAAAATAATGGTTACTTTACGAGGAGTAGCATGTTATAAATCATTATTTCTCATTTCTGTGGTTTCGTTGTGAGTTCATTTATTAAACAATACCTAAAATACTAAAAAAAACCAATTTGCCAATTTTGGAGTCAAGAATAATATGTAGAAATTTAATGTATTTTTTATTAGTTCGTTTTTCCTTTGGATAAAGAGGGCTCCAAAAAACTGCTCGCTCAAGGTCATTTGCTCGGGGAGGCGCCTTAAAGCGCTTTCAATATCAACTTACAGCCATGAATGGGTCACTGACAGAAATTCTAGAATTTCTCTCGTATCGCGTGAGTGTTGACAAACTCAAATCTCACATATACCAATAGAGGAACACCAAAACCGGGAACAAACAAACTATCGAATCTACAGGCGACACAAATATTTGAGCCGTACTCGAAACCACAACACGACCTGGCGGTGAAGCTAATTGCATAGCCATTTTGTCAATCAATCAGTCACAGTTTTAGTTGGTAGTTTGAAAAGAATCTGAACGAATTTGAATAATCTTTTGACATACGGTTAAGCTGAAGTTACCCCAATAGGTATAACCCTTTACGAAGCCGAAAACCACATGTTCTCCCCGTCATTGCGATCATATCTTTTTCGTTCTGGAACACACCTCCGTCCACCTCCACCATTCCGATACCTCCGTAACTAGAAGGTTTACACCTTCTAGGTACGGAGTCCAACTTTTTCACAAATATTTTGAATACGTTACATTGAGACCTCTCGTAGAACGAGATTAATTACCCCTAAAAAATATTTTTTCCCAGCAATAATTTTTGCGCAAGAGTTACTTAATTTGATGTGCAGAATGCTCGGTTGACGGCTTCGTGAAGATGTAAACCTTATTTAGCACATCCATATTTCGCCAGTTATATTTAAGACGAAACAGCACGGAAGAGAGAAGTGAAAATAGGTATTTGTAAAATGTATTGCTGTCGCGCAGTGCCCAAACGACCGCGCGCAGAGCGCGAAAGAAACAACAGCAGAAAATACCATTTAAAAGCACGTTTCGTAGTCCCCTGATTACTTCTCCAAAACTTGACCGATTTAACTTCTTTTTTCAAGAAAATTAAAGAAAGGTTTTCGCCGTGTTACACTGGTAGGGATTTGTCGGTGGGGATTTCTGAAACAATCCTTTCCTTTTTTTATATAATCTAGTCAAATTTGTTTTCTGGATGTTTGAACACAGCGGAAAATCTGGCCAATTTTTTAAGTTTTTGAAGGTTCACATCTCTTTTAATTAATAATTTATGAAATAAAAGAAAACATAGGGGCATGCTAATAGTGGTCATAGATTTTTTAGAAAAGAAAATATTGCTCTACCGGCATTGTCCAGGGAGGAAACAGGGGACTACGTTTGTATGGAAAAACGGCCGTGCTGTTTCCTCTTAAGCCCCACGTAGTCGGGGGCGAGCATATTGCAATTGAACGTGCACCAATCCAGATTCCGTTCTGTTACAAATAAATTCCTAAGACAAATTATTAGTAAGTAGGTAGGTATATATATACTGAACTGGACTGCCTCGTTGGTCGAGTGGTTGCAAACGCGACTGCTGAACACGAGGTCCTAGATACAATTCCCAGGTCGGGCAAAGTGTTATTGAGTTTTTCCATCAGGAATTTCTCAGAAGCAGAAACGGAGTCTGGATTTGTGAAAGGTTGATGGCAATAGGCCCGCCCTTTGTTCCATGGGAGTTTTAAACATAACTTTCGAAATGTGGGTGTACTATTAGGTACACCTCTGTCCAACCCTTCGGGGTTGCATTTACATTACAGGTGTGATGTTATTTTTTACATTTCTTTTTTTTCTCTTTCCACAAAAATTCTTTCAAATACGTTATGTAAGTAGGTAGCTCCGGTCTCATTCTTTATTTACCGGGCGACGTGTAAGATATTCATCATTGCTATCATGATAATATCAGCCGCAAGCCGTCCGCTCCTGGACATAAGCTCTCCCATAAATCTTGGTTATGAACACCTCCGGTACGGTATTATATACCTTGGGTACATGTAGGTAGGTATAATATAGGTATTATAATCCTAGTGCTTTGGCTGGGAACGTCGAATACCTTGTATTTACCGCCTATTTTTTTTTCGCGGCTTCACTCCCGTTATGTGCAGAAATTAACTCACGGGAACGTTTTAAATGTAGCATATGACACTCAGGGATAATGTAGCTTCCCGTTAGTGAAAGAATTTTCGGAATCGGTTTAGTAGTTCTGAAGATTAACCCCCCCCATACAAACTTACAAACACACCTCTTTGTAATATTAGTACAGACAAGATAACTGCGATAGGCCGTTGTCTAATAACGCAGGTTATATTATATTATCGATGCTTTGACAATAGGGTAGATGACAAAAGAAATCTAATCAGTCCGTCAGATAGATTTTTTAAAAATATTGGACACATATTTCTTCTTTTTTCACGTAAACAAAATATGAAGACGATTCAGTGCGTCGAAATCTCGTGTGACGTCACATTTGAGTATAGTTTTTATTCAAATGTGACGTCACAAGCCCCCACTCATGATTTTTGACACGTTTTATCTTCGACAATTTTTATTAATTTGTTAAAACAAAAAACACGTTTCCAATATTTTTCGATAATCTAGCTGACGGACCAAACAGATTCATATTTTTTTTTAGTCAGTCATCATCCGTATTACTTACACAAGTGTAAAAAAGCTAAAAGAGCGTTTTTTACCTTAAAATAAAATATGGTTATGTCATATCAAAGGTCAAATCTCCTAAACAAGCGCTCTGTTAGATTTCCAACTATGGACTCAAATTAGCTCTGAAAGATAAAAATCCTTCAGCTACTCAGGCTTTAATTTAAGTGTCACCCTAATATTAGTGAAAGCGAGCAAAAGACGCCGTCAACTGTGTCACTACACTTTAATTTTAACAACAATAAGACTTATATTTCCTTTTTGTTTTTTTATTTCCGCTTGGTCCACGTGTATGGTATTATACGGTTAGTACCGGCCTTCTATTGGCGAAGATAGCCAAGCCACACAAAAACAAGTATGTACGTAAATAGAATATTTTATCTTACTTTTAATCGCTACGTTAATGAAAAACAAATATTTTATTGTAACGTTAGAAAGTACATAGTTGTGTATTAGGGGTTCGTACCTTAGTCGGCTAAAACGGAACCCCTCTAGAATCACTTCGTTGTCCGCCTGTCTAGACCCTTTTTTCTCAGAAACGCGTGAAAGTTTCAGGCTGAAATTAATATCAAATACTCAGGGTCTGCCCCTTAAAGCCATTGCTTTAAGGGGCAGACCCTGCAGTTTTATATCTATGCATTATTACTTACATAAAACTTAGAAGTCGACGCGATCAAAAGACATGGCCGTTTATGTTGCATATTTTGCGATTTCACAAGGGAATCAAAACCGTACTTCTCGTTGACTTAGAATCATGAAATTTGGTAAGAACCAATTTCTAATAGCACATATAAAGGGCAAAAATCTAAATATGTGTTTGATAACAAAATACCTACAAGTTTATATACGGAACCCTCTCGGTGCGTGACTCCAACTCGAATTTGGCCTGTTTTTTTACCTTATCTAAATACTAGTAGGTATTAACAATGCTTATACATAATATGTAAACAATGACACAGCACATACAAAAAACATACTACAGTAGTGTGTGAAAAATTACTGGAAGATTTGTGTATAAGTAGACAGACACATTCGAACTAAATAGTTTTTCAAAGGAGCATATTACTCAGTCCTTATTGCTTTTAATATTTCCTTTGACGTGATGAGATTATGAATATGACTTAGTATAATTTACTGACAGAACCATTTACAACTACTACGTTCAATAATTTTCATATATTATAATTAATGAATTAAAGAATTCCTAAGCACCTATCCAGAAGATGAAAATAAAATCGCGCTTATAGTTCGCCAAAGAAGGAGGCAATATAAATTACAGTACAAATCTTGCCAGTTATGTGTGCGTCCCATTTAAAAGGGACCAAATCTCTTGCACATGACTCTATGCAGCTAAAAATAAATTTACAATGAACACCTTCCAACCTATTTGACCGACCTTTTTATTAATTCCCAGATTAAACCTAGCCCCTCTTCACAGCAGTCATGTTCACGATCACTAAGTATGTAGAAACTTAGAAAGTAACTCAGAACATTATCATTACATAAAATCGTTTATTTCAGACTATAATGGCCCATAGAACCGTACCGTACCGTAACCGTAGATACCGTATAAAATAACGTATAAAAAATAATTCAAAAATTTAAAAACCCGACTGCGTAAAAAATTACTTTAAATAAAAACTGAAGAGAAAAAAACAAGTTCAATAATAAATATTCTTTCTTACCCATTTGTAATTTTAGTCTAGATTATTTAATGGGTCCCGACTGTAACAGTCAATATGTTCCGTATTAGAATTTATTTTTGAACTTGTTTTTTTCTTTTCAGTTTTTATTTAAAGTTATTAGTTGTTTTTTACGCAGTCGGGTTTTTAATATTTTTTTTTTTTTAACTTTTTAGTTATTTACGATTATAAGATGGAGAATTTCGCATTTTATTTATTTTGGTGTACATTTATCACTTTAAAGTTCACAAACCTACCTATTCATCCGCGCCTATGTTACCCGGGGTAACACAAGGATTCGAACGTTACCACTTACATCGAAATCGGTTTAGGCGTTTAGAAGTTATGGCGCAATAAAGAAACTCACAAACATACATACATGAACCCTGAAAACATAACACTCCTTTTTTTTGGGCAGTCGTGTAAAAATGTGTCAATAAGTTCACACTTCATTTGTGCTGGCTGTCCAGTGGAACTTGTCCGCAGATGCGACGGAACTCCACGTCCTGCGGCTAAAAGTCTTCTTTTATCACTAAGGGCAGATAACAATTCCGTACTCGCACAACGAATGCCTTGAAGTTGCGGCGCGAATCCAGTAATTGCACCCTCGGTGTGTACCTCGTCTTAAGGCGAACGTACTCCACGATGTCTTCCGCTTCAGTGGTGTAATGTACGCGGAAAATGTACACCGGAGTATTCGGCTTGGCGGTACGCAGGCTCGCATTGAATCTGATACACCATTCACTGACAGAACTACTAACGATGACAAATTAGCTACTAGTGAGTGCTTTGAATGAACACATCCTCAAGTATGTACGTACCATCGAGGACACTCCCGCCTGATCACCACTAAGCCAATTTTTGCTTGCACTTACAACATAGAAACGTTCTCTAGCTCCGCCCCGTTGATTTTGTATAGAAATAATGAATGAAAAGATATCGATCGGCCGAGCGCACTGACGACGCACGCCAAACGAGAGTAATTGTTATTTTGCGCGCCAAAGTTGACGCTTTCCTAATAGGCCTAAACTTTAAGGGGGCGTGGCTTGACACCTCCGCTTGATTTAAGCGAAAACATTCTTAACTGATCAGGCGGAAAAGACCACGACTGTACATACATTATTATTGTTAATGCTCGATGAAAATTAACAACACGCCTGTAGGGCCTCTTCGTAGGGTTGGGCAGAGATGTATGTACAGTTCAACCTGTAACACATTCCACAGAGTTTGTTAAGCCCAAGCTTATTGTCATCACCCGGGCACAACTTTACTGTGGACTTTAGACTTTTGGACGGTTGATAGACAGCAGCCGCGTGCTACCATTTTTTTGTGTGGTTAGTGCATACCTTAGTATCAGAGTTTTTATGTTGCCTACGGCCCTCTGACATGGCTTTACAAGCATGCTGGTTTGGTTTTCCTGCACTGAAGCAAGTGATAATTATACAATATGCATATGAATCCGAAAAATCAGAGGTGCGTGCCTTAGATTCAAACTTTAGACCTATTGTAAAGTTGTACGTGATCGCTAACAAATTTGAATCGTAGCTGCAAACAGAAAAATATAAAATCAAAAAACTATTTATGCTCGCGGCTGAGGGTACTCTTAGTTGGCGATATTGGAATCATTATTAAAATACCGTCGCAAAACTTGCGCATGGAACTGGTTGTGGGTGAATGATTTCCCTCTCCATACCGCACGCCTAACGCTTGCGGATCACCGACGGCTCGAGGAACAAAAGGAAGGTCTCGACCGGCAGTGGGGGGTGACTTCGCACTAAACATCGGCAGAGTGATCGTGTGTGCACAATATTTAATTTTACCTCTGCCAACCTACTTATCGTTATGGCCTTGAACATATTTATAAAAATTGCCATACATACTATTTTACCTGTTGAACAAATAATTAAATTCAGTGTAACCCCGATCGGGGTTCTTCCGTACCGGACAACTTTTGATTAGCTGCCGCCTGCAGGGACTGTGGCTGGACAACCCTGCATGCCACGCGCTACCCACGGACTGGAAGAACGATCCACTAACTGGCTACTACCTACCTACGTTCTCGAACTTCAAGATAGTGGATTTATTTAGGCGGTCTAGAACCCAACACGAGCTCGATATCAAGAACGCACGCCAGTCTTCTACTGGGGTGATTATACAAATCTATCTAAGTACATTGAATTTTTTAAATAGTTTTTTTATAATTATATTTTGGTTATTACTCACTCTTCCGAGTTTCATTTAAGCTAACCGTTACACTATAACTTGGCAGTCCGACGGTCACACCACTAGGCTATCACTGCTTTTAAGACTTTATTCAATACATTGAATGCGACACACTATTTGTTGACAGATCCACTTAGTACAACAAATTACCTAACACTATCAACAAATCCCCAAGCACCTGCTCAGTGTTGTCAAACATACATGCATTACTCGCCACGACTCAGTGTAAAGTACCACACAGTAATTAGTAACATACGTTTATATTATTGCGGTTTCATTGTCAGGTTAGAAGCGCACAAAACTATGGTAATAAATTGAATTAATTAATTGTTTATTTTTTTTGAACCAGCGGACGTCACGCGGTTTCACCCGCGTTGTTCCCGTTTCCGTGGGAGTACGGGGAAAAATATAGCATATGCTACTCAGTAAAGACGTGGCTTTCTAATGATGAAAGAATTTAATTTGAAATCGGCGCAGTAGTTTTTGAGTTTATTTATTACAAACTAGCTGATGCCCGCGGCTTCGCCCGCCTGCAAATTATATACTAAAACCTTCCTTTTGAATCACTCTATCTATTGAAAAAAACCCGCATCAAAATCCGTTGCGTAGTTGTTTTAAAGATCGAAGCATACATAGGGACAGAAAGACGCGGCGGGGGACTTTGTTTTAAAATATGTAGTGACATACACACAAAAAACAAACCTTTCCTCTTTATAATAATATTAGTGCTATAGAAGTGTAGAATAGTGTTTGTTTGTATAATGAATGATTTATTAGTCTAGTAGTTGCTGGTTGCTGGTGCCGAATGTGATTGGTTGGTTGTGGTCTGGTTGTGGATTTGATTGAGTTACATGGTCAGGTGAACTAGTATTGCGTGTCCTATCAAAGGTGTAAAAGGACCCTTCACGAACCTGGCAACCAAGCTTTCTGTGCATCAAACTAAGTAACTATAAGCCAAATTTTGTGCAGGGAACAATTTTTTTTTTTGGGGGTGAAAAATTATGTTTTACGGTAGGACTATGGAGGATGTAACGCACTCAAAACTTTGTGCTGATGGATGGTACGGGGAGCGTGGAGGTATTTAAAGTAATGTTTTAACTAATCTCAAATTAGCGCAAAATAAAACATTATTCAAGATAAACTGTTGACTATTGAAGCTCATAGCTTCTACTGTTGAAAGATTTACTGCAAAACGACTATTTAGTTTTATTTGAATTTGCTCACAGAATGATTTATGATTAATCTGAAAATGATGTATGATGTGATGATTTGAATTAATGCGTTTTAGTTACTATAACTGGAGTGCAATCTATGCTAATATTATAAATAGGAAAGATTTGTATTTTTGTATGTAACGAATAAACTTAAAAAACTACTGGACCGATTTGAAAAAATCTTTCAGCAATGGATAGCTACATTATCAGCGAGTAACATAGGTTATATTTTATTCCCGTAATCCCACGGGAACCGGCACTACGCGTGACGTCCGCTAGTTTAATATAATTTCATAGCGTCCATTTATTTCACTCGCTTTCTTCATTGACTTTGATTAAAGTTCGTTTGAATTGAGATGCTAAATATTTTTATTATTTTTATGTATATTGGGACTTTATCCTAAAGCAAACTATTCATACCACATTTATGAATTCGCCTGAAGAATAGTCATCAATTTCCCTACTTTCAGTACAAAACCAGCCGCACAACTCACAAGGCAATTCTAAAATATTATAACATTACTCCAAGGGGTACTTTAGAAACACACGCCACTGAATAGCCCATACACGGCTGAATGGGACGAAATCGCTTCCATTTCCACGGAAGAATCAAAGAGAGCGCAGAATCTGGGACGTGAAATATGAAGACTCTTTTAGACTGCTGGTTGCTGGCCGGATAGAATTCTATGAATTGCTTTTAAAAGTTCTGACGATGAAGTTTCGATTCGGTTTTTGAAATAGGAAAACGGTTTAAAACTTGAGCTTTTATTTTTTTAAATGTATTCTTTTATTCTTAGCGTATCAATGGACCCAAAAAAATTGGTGTGGTTCAAAATTCAATTATATGAACTTCGCTCGCTGATGCAGTCAAAAGATCATCAAATGTGCAAGTGACGCTATGCGGTGCAAGACGGAAAGTGACCAATGTATGTGGTAAGACGCCGCATACTATTTTTTATTAAATCTGAACATTTTAACGCAGTTATTTGTTATTAGATACACTCGTTCTTCGGTACATTCGTGGCATGCACTCTTTCGATACCTACACTCGAGAGCAATGAATCCGGGTCACTTAAAGAATCCTAAAAATCTCGGAAACTAAAAATGCTAGGTTAATGCAATAAATTATATTTAATAGACAATGTAATACTCCTTAAATGAAGGTATTAAAACTTCTTAGTTATTGTATAGTTATATCATAAAAAAATCAAATTTGAAAAAGGGCCACTTTCGAAGATGGAACTACGAAATTACAGCATTTGGTTTTGCTTTTGTTTGTAATCTGTCATTTATGTGGGTACATAAACCATGTTGATAGTGCTCTATATTCATTATTCAAGCTGAAATTATGTCGCTTACGCCTGAAGAATGCACCAGAATACTTACAATGCTGGAAACCGGCCGGAGTCAGCGCGATACAGCCAGGACTGTCGGTGTGTCGCTGTCAACAGTACAAAGAGTTCTCCGACGTTACGAAGAAACTGGTTCTAACCTACGCAGACCAGGAACGGGCAGAACCAGGTGTACCACAGCACGAGAAGACCGATACTTGGTGAACACCATGCTTCGAAATCGCTTTCTCACAGGAACTGAACTCACAAATCAGTTTCGACGCCTCGGAGGAAGTAACCCAAGTGCATGGACAGTAAGACGTCGGCTTGCTGAATCTAACTTAAAACCCCTTAGACCTGCAAACGGCCCTAAACTGGAGCGTGGGCATCGTATTTCAAGACTAAGATATGCCCAGAGCCACGTAAATTGGAGTATTGAAGATTGGTCAAAAGTTATGTTCTCCGACGAATCAAAATTTATGCTCTACAAGCACGATGGAAGACACAGAGTGTATCGAAGACCAGGGGAAAGATTCAAGCAAGCATGCATCGAAGAAAAAGTAGCCTACGGTGGTGGGTCTGTACTTGTGTGGGCCGGAATTTCTTCTGAAAGTCGCACAGAGCTGGTGATCATAGAAAACGGCTCTTTAACTAGCGTAAGATATGTGGAAGAAATCCTCAATGATCACGTTGGTCCATTTATGGTCAATTTAGGTGAGGATGCTATATTTATGCATGACAATGCCCGACCTCATACAGGTAGGATTGTGAATGACTACCTTCAAGAGATGAACATTACTCGTATGGAGTGGCCAGCGCGCAGCCCGGATATCAACCCGATCGAGCATGCTTGGGACGAGCTAGGCAGATGCGTAAAACAACGAAACCCTCCCCCAATCACGCTTCGTGAGCTCAAAATTGCTCTCACAGAGGAATGGGCGAATATTCCCCAAAATCGTATAAGGAACTTGGTGTACAGCATGCCAAACCGCGTAAACGCAGTAATGGAAGCACGAGGAGGCAATACGAAGTATTAAAATTCAAGAAAATCGTAATAAAGTTCAAAAATTTCATGTTTCCTATTTTTGTTTTAAGGAGAGATCAGCAGTTTTTTTCTTTATGTAATTTTGTGTTAATAAAATGTATGGTGACTCATATTTTTTTTACTTTCATTTAAGGAGTATTACATTGTCTATTAAATACAATTATTGCATTAACCTATCATTTTTAGTTTCCGAGATTTTTAACATTCTTTAAGTGACCCGGATTCATTGCTCTCGAGTGTAGTTTAGTATACCTATACTTCCGTGATTACAGATCACGGAAGATATCCCGTAAGTGACATTTTAAGTATAGTTATGAACCGTGAAAGCTTAAAACAGTGTTAGTATACCTATACCTATGTATAGAGAACACTAACAGCCTGCTGTAAACCAAGAATGATTACTTAATAGGTTCTGATATTGGGAACGCGACAAGTATGTTTATAAATCATGTTGTTCCAGCCAAATCCAATATTTAAAAAACATGCTGTGATTACATGTTATCAAGCAAGCGCTAGGTGTGGTCCCCAGATTGCTTAGCCGTCTTCCTTTATTCAAATACACGCAGTGACTTAAATCACTGTTGTTTTGAAACAACATTTTTGAGTGGGCCTGAAATGCAAATAAGTTTACTTTAAAAGTACCAAGCGACTCTTAAGTGGGTAACTAAGTTTCGTCTGTGGTTTTAAGTAAGAAACATGTTTTTTTGGCTTTTTTTTTAACTTCTTTAATTATTTGATGAGTAGGTAACGCACAGACAATTTGCGCAGTATTAGAAATGTTTATATTCAGTATAAAATCATTTTGCTTCAGGTACTTAGAGTCTATTCAAGTACTTGTTTCCAATTTGATGTTATCTCCACTTTAACGGATATCAACTTTAAGCTAGTGTAACAGAAAATGATTTCTTAGAGTGACAACATAGTCTATTGTATAAGTTATTTTTATAGGATTGACCTATACGTGGGGACTGGGAGTGTTAAAACATGTATTTATTTAGATAGTTACAAAGTATGAGATCGCGAACGCAGTAATTATAAACCATGCGCTCCACAAGAAAAAAAAAACATTATAAAAATTAGCATCTGAGACCAATGCCAATATTAAAACAAAAAACGGCAATGATATTATAGGTAAAAACCTATAATATCATTGCCGTTTTTTTTTTTCGGATGGGAAATCATCAAATTACTCCTCCCGCTCTGGGCGGAGCAGTCCCTCCTGCTGTCAGAATTTTACTGACTAAAACCCATCCATGTTCCTTCATCGCTCTTTGTGTTCCGGGGCCACGGTATCTCTTTCGAATAGTCCCGCAGCATAATATCATTGCCTGAGACAATAAAAGTGTGCCAGTACCTTTAACTGAAGACTGCATGCTTATTTCCTGAACGTATTCCCCGATGCACCCACGGATAAGAATATTCCCAAAGGAAATAGCCTATTTGAACGGCCAAGTGTACTAAGCCTTTATTCACTTTTCCATTTTATACAAAATCATTCGACATGGTCTAAAAGAACACAAAGTGATTTTAAATGAAAACATGAACTCTTTTGATTTAATTACAGCTACATGTAACATATCTATACATACACATTTTCATGCGGTTTTCACCAATATACAGGGTGTAAACAACCTCATCACGAAGCCGTCAACCAAGCATTTGAACATCAAACTAAGTAAATTTATGCAAAAATTATTGCTGGGAAACGACTTTTTTTTGGGGGTGAAAAATCATGTTTTGTGGTAGAACTAAATGTAACGCACTCAAAACATTGTGCTGATGGATGGATTGAATAGTCCGAAGGTCGTGGAGGTGTTTAAAGTAAAAGTCTTACAGTAAAGACTTAAATTTAAAAAAAAAAAAAACTTGACAAAAAGTTGGGACTTTGACCTCCAATTTCTTCGTAACTAGAAGGATGGTGTAGAACAAAAAAATGATCGCAATGACGGGGAGAACAAGTGCCTTTCGGCTTCGTTATGAGGTTTTTACCCTTTATAGAGTGAGATTCGTTTAGAAGGTTTCACTATATGTAATTTATCAAGGTTTTGTGTAAATTGGTTAAAGTATTTCTATAATTGTTGGATGTGTCGGAAAAAGTCAAACCGACTTGGTCTGCTCTACACGTATGAAACCGGGGCGCGGGTCGCAAGTTGATACTAATTTTAAGCAATAGTAACTCTGTTTGTTTGTCCGTAAGATAGATAGCTTTTCGCGATAGTGGATTTCAGTGTTTGGGTATCAGGTAGACCACAACCTGGGTTTGCACGTAGTAAACTATAAGTCCCGGAAGCAAACTTACTAACGCAAAGGATCCGTAAGTTTTGAATAATTAAACAATTTTCGATCTTTACGCGTGCGAGCCACGTGGATAAGCTAATTCAAAGAGATCATTATAATGTTGGAAAAAAAAAAATATGAATATTTTGATGTAGTTATATTCATATGTTGTTTCCAAACGCTTCACAACCAAACAGTCAGTCAGACAGTCGTGAATTTTTATGTGTATATGTAAGTACGGAATTTACAGCTATTTGGTTTACATTTTAACATGCAAATTACATTGTAAAATGTAAACCAAATAGCTGCAAGCAACCAAGTAGCACTTTTTTTCCCTATGGGGGTAGGCAGAAACCACAGAATGCCACCTGTAATTTTTCAAAATGCACCATGGAACAATCATCAATTTCATAAAGTGCAGAAGGTACTCGGAATAAGTTCAACACCCTTAATACACACAAACAAATCCATCATAAATGAAATCTGTTTATAATATTTCAAGTCTAGAAATTCCGTTGAAAATGAAACCGAGACGAGGGCGTCATACAGTTTTAAAGTACCAGAATTTCCGCTCATAACAGTACTAATAGCTGAACAATGCTTAAAGGGTCGTTAGCGTAAAAAGCGCTTAAAATTCCGCGTCCGTTTCGCTGAAAAATACCTTTGGAGACCTAACTTCTTTTATTTCCCAGGGATTTAAAGCGAAATTAGCTGCGGGAGCAGTGCACTGGACTAGACTGTCATTTATTATGTTCCCGAGTGGCAACTGATCTGGTTTTGTGAAGTCCCTGAAATATGTTAACGAAGTTAAAGTTTTGATCGAGTTTTGAACGCTTAGCTAGGACGGGCGAACGATTTAGAATGTTGAAATATAAGGTAGGTGTCATAAGCTGCATGTTGTAAGCAGTGATAGCTTAGTGGTGTGGCCGTCGGACTATCAAAGCATAGGTCTCGTGTTCGAACCCAAGACACGCACCTCTGATTTTTCGGATTCATGTGCGTATTGTATAATTATCAGTTGCTTCGGTGAAGGAAAACATCGTGAGGAAACCAGCATGCTTGAGAGATACTTATCGACGGCATGTAAAGCCCAGTCAGAGGCCCATGGACGGCATAGAAACTCTAACACCAGGTTAAGCACAAACCACACGAAAAAAAAAGCTTCATGTTGATGAGAAGTTCTTGCTCTAATGGAGTATACGTATGACATGACTGTGTGCATTTTACACAATATTGTGTGCGTGGATTATCCAGTACGTTTCTTTTGTAATACATTATGCCAACGTCTCAACAATGTGGGTGTCCCTATTGACCGACTATGCTTTCCGACTGTTTCTCAGAAAAGCAAAAAGTTATTCATCTATTTTGAAGTTTTTTTTTCTTCTTTGGCAACTGCACCGATGTCGACAGCTGTTCAACCAGTGTCATGTGGTGACTATATAGTATGACCAATTTAAGAGTGCAGTTCAAGGTGGCGTTGCTTGTCAAGAATATTTGCATCGATATGTCAAACTTGGTACATTTATTTTAGTTCTGTGTTTTCCCGCCCGCACTGATAAGTTGGTTGAAGTGTTATTTACAGCGAACTGCATATCAGGTGTTAGCAATAAAGGTACTGTCAATGTCAAATCGTTAACTAATACTCCATCACCAAGGTAAAATGAAGCTGTTAATAGGTACACTGCTGACCTTAAAAGCAAACTTTCAGAGTCTCATGTGGTTAAAAGTTTCAGGGCACTTTACCACCAGAACTTCAAACCAGAGTAAAGAACTACTGCATCGTGGCAGAAACTACTAGCATGGTGGTTAGAATTTCTCGGGGAGCTTGGATCCTAGATTAACGGCAATTTGTTGTAGCAGTCAACATCATAGGTGTAATTCCCGAAAGGGTTAAACAGAGATGTACCTGTAATACACACGCATTTATCCAGTTATCCCTTGATCTGTCCACGAAGTAGACACAATAGTTAAACAATGGCGTCTCGATCAAATTGGTCATTTGACAGATCATGATTTATATCAATTGACATACTATATTTGCATGAGCTGTTAAAACGCGATACCCCATAGTTTTTTTTTTCGCAAAAGCAACCTGAGACAGCACTAAATTATCAACTCAATGGCTCAACTATTTATTGATTTCAAAGCAACGGAAAAAATGTAACTTAATGGCCTAAAAAAAAACTCTAACACCCCACAACAAAGACCCAGGTGAACAATAGAAGCAATAAAAATTGTTCAGCAACTCAAATCCCATTTACCCAGCTGTTTATTCATCCCACTATACAACTTCATTTTCAAACACCTTAATAGCAATACCTTTCACGAAATACACTCTTAATAAACCTGAGAACTATTAACTCTAGACTGTCAGCGAAAAGGCAGGCGAAATTGCAAAATTTTAAACTGTTTTTAAACGACGAACGTCATTTGGTTGGAGTGGAAGAAACTATACGTAGATGCGCTAGATCGAGGGAATGGCTTTCAGTTCCTTGTAAATTCCTCTTAACGCCTTATTCAATTTCACTGTGTTCCAGTTTGCATTTCGTTTTCTTGCTGGGATTTTTGTGTTTTTTTTTAAGGTTCTACGGTGTTTGGAATATCTTCTTTCAGTGTTTCGATCTTTGTGGATAAGTCTTCTTTAGGATCATAATCAGAATAGCCTTTTCCCAACTATGTTGAGGTTGACTTCCAGTCTAACCGGATGCAACTGAATACCTGTATTTTACTTGGAGCGACTGCCTATCTGCCCTCCACAACCCAGTTAGTACTGGGTAATACGATACCCCTTGGTAAGACTGGTTGTCAGACTTTTGGGCCACTGACAACACTACTTAGAGTGCCAAGGCACTCTACGTAGTGTTAGATTAAGCCAATTCTTGCCGGCTTTAACAAGTTTCCGAAGCCGTGTCAAGAGTCGGCTTCTTAGGTGCCTACGGACCTGATTTCTATGCTTCTCAACCATGTTGGGTTCAAGTAGATTCAGTTAAATACCAGTATTTTGCATGGATAGGCTGCCTATCTGAACGCCACGGCCTAGTTCCTGGGTAATACATTATACCCCTTGATAAAATGCACATTCATATTTTTTGACTTTTGGGCTTCTAACTATCCGTAACGACTCAAAGACCAACGAATAAGTGAGAGCTGGGATTAACAGCAGGACATTTTCTGAGGCACAGAGGGGTTAGATGTGTAAAGGACAAGTACCGCCCGAAGCAAGTTTAGTTTAGGTAACCCACGAGCGACCCGTGCTACTGTTATTATTTATCCACGAGCAAATACAATACACCACATTTTTTTATTTAATTCAAATACTTAAAGGGCTTATTAAAGAAGGTCTTTTTATTATAATATGTGAAAGTCTCAATACATAATATTGGTAAACAGCAAAGTTATTAGCGTTTGTTTATATCCCAAAATGTCACTCAATCTATGAAAATATTGTACAGGCCATTCATAATAGTATTCATTAATCGTTTTCTCTCACTCTCGCGTTCGCGTGGTCATTTTCTAGTAGCTATTGTTGTTTGTTGTTGATGTGTACTTGTGTACCAATAATGACAAATTTTCGTATGGACAATTTTGGAATTTCATTTTTTTGTCATTGGACTACATAAATATGATCTGTAAAGGGTACGGATAGAGCCCCATTTTATTATGTACTAATTAAAAATGTGTGGTGTATAAACATACGCAAATGCAATCACAATGTAACAGTCTCGGTCGGTATTTTTTTAAAATAAATATCGCTGGACATTACACACAGCGCCATTTAATGCCACACTAAGCAACGAGGCTTGTGTCGTGGACACCAGATAGTTGATATACTACATAGATACTTTTTGTTTGTAAATACATACTTATTATACATATAAACATCCATGACTCGGAATTAGGATTGTCAGCCACTCCTGTGGCACAACTACAGCTCATATCAGGGTAAGCCAAGTCGTTGTAGAACATGATTTTACTCCGACATTTTGAACGGCATTTGGCAAACGTCATAATGTATTTTCATCAGTCACTTCCGTTGCTTCCATTGATTTTCTGTTATAACTGTCTGCTGAATCATGGTTCGTTGATGTAATGAATTGCGCGTACTTTTTGAATGGAATTCAGTAGTCTTCATAAAATCTGCTGACTAAGGTTTAAAATGGTTTCATTTAGTGCTGCTTTTAACTTTGTACAGAATTAAGTTAAAATACTTCAACAGTGCCAACAGGCAAATGGGGGAGGTTTAAAAAAGTCGTGAGTAAAGTTTTGAGTATTAATATGGTATGATCATAAAACTAAGGAAGACCAACAGAACGCTGGATGAATTGTATGAAAGGGTGACTACTGATTACAGCGATGTCAACTTATGGAGATGTATGGAATTAGGATAAGACGTGAAAGAAATTGATGAAGTCGTGTCCAAAAAAATGTAGATATTTTTCGCAGATGTCGATTCAGTAAGTATAAAACACGTTCAAGGTCAACAAATAAGATTATGGCTTTAGGCCTTACTCTCACCGCCGCGGGAGACGCCCCGGGCGTCGGGGGCCACGTGGTGGCTTCCGGTCACCGTAGGCGCGGGCCTGTGGACGAGGAGCTATGGGCTAGCTCGCCGTCCGTACGTCTCATGACGACAGGCCGTGTCGACGGCGCGTTCGTGTTCCACGCGCGCCTCAAAGAGAGTCAGCAACAGTGAAGGGGTCCGCAAGGGCCGAAGCCTGCCGGGGCTGCGGGACTATTCGAAAGAGATACCGTGGCCCCGGAACACAAAGGGCGATGAAGGAACATGGATGGGTTTTAGTCAGTAAAAGTCTGACACTCCCTCCTGCTCCGCCCAGAGCGGGAGAAGTCATTTGATGATTTCCCATCCTAAAAAAAAAAAAAAAAAAAAGGCCTTACTCTCAAGGCATACACACGATGGTCAGGTTAAGCAGAATCCAGCCTCATAGGTTCACTTGCGAGATACAAAAGCAGCGGCGTGGCGTGGCGGTGGCGGCATTAAGTCCGCCTCTGTACTTTGTGCTTGATGTGTTAAAAATAAAATAAATACAATGTACGTTAATGCTAATGTTATAAAATGTAAAGTAATGTCATTGGTATACCTATATGTTGACCAACTGAAGGGAGCTAAGAGTACTAATTTTTTATTAGCCAATATAAAGTCAAATTCTTATTTAATTCCTATGTTTTTTATAGGAAAACATCTTAACAACTTAATGTTTAGGTGAGTACGGAAGTGATTTCGAGGTATAAAGAAAATTTTTCACACACACTTTTTTATTATAAGTTTTTTTTTGAGAAACTCATAAATATAATATAAACGTACTCTGAAAAATAAAACGAGTAACATCATCAAGAGACATAAAAACATATTTCCCAAACACATTTTCGTGAACAACATACTGCAACAAACGACGTTGTATCATCGCTATAAAACATCAAAATGTTCCACGTATTCTACTTTATTGCACTTTCTTACAAAGAAATAAAGCACTCAAGGTGAGCACTTGTGTACGTGAATGTATCTGTGCAAGCGTTTTATGACGTACGCTCGCTTTGGGAGGCGTAGTCGTTAACGTCATGATTGTACCGAATGAGTGTGTTGATGTAAATCGTTTGAATTATATTAACTTTGAATGGGTATTGTATATGGATAATCTTGTAAGATTCTCTGGTTTCTTTTTGGCCTAAAACTGTGTCTTTTTAGGCTTATTAGGTCCTTAGCAGGCTGTCCGTAACAGTATCAGATCACATTTTGCAGCAAGGTGTTGGCTCATCCTTTTGCAGGTCACATTTTTGGGCATCTTAGCGCATATTAGCAGTCTTTAAAAAAAATAGTCTTCTTCGTCAACCGCTGGCCACCCTATGCTGAGTGTGTCTCTTATACGACAATCTTCTACTACAAACTTCAGTAGTACCCTAGAGGTACTAGAATGTAGAGAAAGTTTAGTCTTCATCGAACCTTCAGAACTACCTCGATCGAGCTTCTCACGACTACTCAGCACTTTAAGATCAACTAAGTTAGACCTTTGTGCTTAATAAAGCCAATATTCTGAGATAGTTGGTAGTGGTTGCAATACTAGTTTTTAATGTTGCTCTTTGGCTTTGGTTTTCTCAATACATTCCTTCTCTCGAAGCGTTTTGTTATCTCGGGTGTCACCATGCTGCAGTAAATAAATTACTCTTTTACGTATAAATTACTCTTTATGCGTATATATTACTCTTGATACGTAAAAATTGCTCTTTATACATATAAATTACTCTTTATACGTATAAATTACTCTTTATACGTAAAAATTCGCTAGAGCTTGTGGCTAAATAATAACAGCCGCTCGGGCTGATCTTCAGGTTAGGCCACGCTTGCCTAGGTTGGTCTGTGGATGGGTGACCACCCATTACATATACTGAGTTTTCTCCGTGCATGTAATGAAGGTTATGGTAGTTTTCCGCTTCTTGAGAATAAAGATTTCATGATAACCTTGCGGGACAGAATACATAGCATAATCGGGCCTATAAAGTATCACTGCTAGTGCCCAGGCCTCTCTATGAAAGGACGAGGGCTGTAACCCCCACGCAGGCGTATTGCGGTTTAATTGATATTAATATGAAAGCTACAAATTAACTTATCCATCAAAATATTCGAGTTAGCTTTAACATCTTAATTACCCTTCATTCGTGAGCTAGAGCCAATCACCTAAAATTACCACCAACAGCGTCACCGCGTTGTGTTGTACGTTGTACTGACTGACACGGCAATCGCGTAATTAAGTTCAAACATTGAAGCCTCGTTTGCATCTGCTCCCGACAGAGTTAATCGTGTTAGCTAAATTAGGCCCGTGGTACTGTTGTGTGGCCTGATTTGTAAGCTGTAGCGAGTTTTGAGGAAGGTTAGCACTCGTAGTAAGTCTTAGGATAGTACAACAAGGTTTTTTTGGTTCTAAACGAAACTAACGCCGACATATTATTTCTGAATACAATTACCTCACACAATTTCTGTTTACAATGGCGCCCTGACAGTGACATTCGAGCGTACTATACTGGACTACATCTACTGATTGGAATACAAATAGTATAAATTATGTTTCTCTGTAGCTGAAAATAATGGCTTCTTGAAAGACAGCGGTTGGCTGTAAAGCCTTATTTAAAAAACCGGCCAAGTGCGTTTCAGGCCACGCGCTGTATAGGGTTCCATAGTAGCTCGTTATATTCAAGCAACCTTCATCTTAGTCACTTTATAGGATTTATTCTAAGGATTTTGTATTTGATACAAAATTATCCAACACCCAAGTTCAACAACTATTACTGCTAAACTGATAAAGTTATCTTAACCGATATAATTTTCCTTTAAATTTCATAAAATGCACTATATCCATGAATTTTTCCTGAATTTTCAAGCCAGCAGTTAAGCTTTTAGAGGGGGGAACAAAAATGTTCACTTTAAAGTTTAATATTTGTAAATGGAGCATTAAATCGAAAAATTGTAGTGAAAACCCCTAAGTCATTTTAAAAAACCTATTCAACCCACACAACAGGGTAAACGACGAAAAAAAAAAAAACCCCACTTCACATGTAGGGGAGCTACCCTAAAAAAAAATTCTGCAAAATTTTATTTTACCACTTTGTCGGCGTAATTGATATTCATACCTCTACAAAATTACAGCTTTCCCCTACTACCGGTCTCTTAGCAAACCCTCGGACAGACAGACGGACATGACGAAACTATAAGGGTTTCTTGTCAGGACTACGGAACTCTAAAAAGGACTGAGCCTAAGCAACTTTCGAACGACAAAAGTTATACATTATGGTCACAGTTAACGTTTTAGTTTTTTTTTAATAAATAGAAAGTGTATCCACGTCATACAATAATAAGTGTACCCGTAACATAGTACACATTTTTTTGTAACTCACAGTTAGTATAGAAAACAGAGAGTTTTACCTTAGGGCATAATTTGGAAGCGCGGAGTCTCCTAATACAGGCACTGTTGTGCTTAAAAGGAGGCTCCAAACATGTTTAAATGGACTGATTTGCTAATTGTGACAATAAACTATTTTGTATTTTTTTTTGTATTTGTACAGTCAGCTAAAACATCGCCACTTCGTAGTGTTCCGTCTGGAGAAAAAAAGTGACGCAATAAACTCCCCAAAAACACACTCATACCGCTGCCGCTTATAACTTGCTTGAATTGATATTGTCTCGGTCAATGGTCAGTTAATTTGTAACTAATTCCAAAGCCCTTGCCTGCATCAATCTGCAGCTTAATTATGACAAAATTATAAGAAGGCGGCATAACTAAAATTTATATTACTGAATCAAGTCTGTAACCTGCCCAATCAACAAACACCAAAACTATGGTGTAAATTGGCATACTAACGAATAGACAAAGTCATTTTGCGTTTTATAATAACAGGCTGAGATAGATCTAAGTCTCCACTAACGAAGTCGCAGGCACAGCTAGTTTTACTATAAAATCTGGGTTCGTAATTCAAAGGAAGCCTATTTGTATAGACATCGTATCGTTTGTGCCTTGTGGCATCAATTCCGCCTGTCCACTATTATAAAACTTCAGTTTATACCACTATTGTAAAACTTCATGAAGTTTGAATAAATAAATATATAAATCCGCCCCGCTACCGCCTTTAACTTGCTACCAAGGTCGTAACGCACGAAGCGTCACAAAATGTTTACAGTTATGCAAGTTAGGGTTTCAGCCGACGACTTGTCGGACTGAAATATTGTTACACTGTATAAAATTAACAACATCACGCTTGAATTTCTTTGAAGGGTTGGGTAGTAGTGTACCCTAAGTACATACACCCACAATACACCGTATACGTTTGAATCGGATGCAATAGGGTCAAACCCATTGCCATCAACCGGACACAATTCTAGACTCCGGGTTGTAACTTAGAAATTACTTATAGAAAAAGCTGATACAAAAAAATACGCTGCCTATCCTGGGAATCGAACCTCATGCTTAGCAGTAGCGCTCGCAACCATTAGACCAACGAACCAGTCACACAATTTTACCCAACTACGGCGAAGCCAAAAGGAAGGGTTATGATTTTAGCAGTCTATGTATGTATGTATATTGTATGTTTGTGTTTACGTATGTTCCTTCGTAGTGCCTACACTATTCATACGATTTTGATGAATATGGTGTCAATCGAGGCGTTTTTATGGCCCGGGTAACATAGGCTAAATTTTAACCGACTTCGTCAATAGTAGAAGTCGATTTTACCTTGTAAACCCCTAATTTAATTAAAGCGTGATTTTGTTTTTAGTGGTAGTATACAACACAAATTCTTTTTCACTCTATGAAAGAACAGTTATTGCTTTTACGTGATTTATAGAGTTTACTTTGAGAAATAATTATTATAAAGTAGTGGGTTGATGTAGTCATTAAATCATTGCCCTGTGTTAACGGGACGGTGACGTATTGGTTCAGGATGGAATTAATTGCATGCTCGATCGGGTTGATATCCGAGCTGCGCGCTGGCCACTCCATACGAGTAATGTTCATCTCTTGAAGGTAGTCATTCACAATCCTACCTGTATGAGGTCGGGCATTGTCATGCATAAATATAGCATCCTCACCTAAATTGACCATAAATGGACCAACGTGATCATTGAGGATTTCTTCCACATATCTTACGCTAGTTAAAGAGCCGTTTTCTATGATCACCAGCTCTGTGCGACTTTCAGAAGAAATTCCGGCCCACACAAGTACAGACCCACCACCGTAGGCTACTTTTTCTTCGATGCATGCTTGCTTGAATCTTTCCCCTGGTCTTCGATACACTCTGTGTCTTCCATCGTGCTTGTAGAGCATAAATTTTGATTCGTCGGAGAACATAACTTTTGACCAATCTTCAATACTCCAATTTACGTGGCTCTGGGCATATCTTAGTCTTGAAATACGATGCCCACGCTCCAGTTTAGGGCCGTTTGCAGGTCTAAGGGGTTTTAAGTTAGATTCAGCAAGCCGACGTCTTACTGTCCATGCACTTGGGTTACTTCCTCCGAGGCGTCGAAACTGATTTGTGAGTTCAGTTCCTGTGAGAAAGCGATTTCGAAGCATGGTGTTCACCAAGTATCGGTCTTCTCGTGCTGTGGTACACCTGGTTCTGCCCGTTCCTGGTCTGCGTAGGTTAGAACCAGTTTCTTCGTAACGTCGGAGAACTCTTTGTACTGTTGACAGCGACACACCGACAGTCCTGGCTGTATCGCGCTGACTCCGGCCGGTTTCCAGCATTGTAAGTATTCTGGTGCATTCTTCAGGCGTAAGCGACATAATTTCAGCTTGAATAATGAATATAGAGCACTATCAACATGGTTTATGTACCCACATAAATGACAGATTACAAACAAAAGCAAAACCAAATGCTGTAATTTCGTAGTTCCATCTTCGAAAGTGGCCCTTTTTCAAATTTGATTTTTTTATGATATAACTATACAATAACTAAGAAGTTTTAATACCTTCATTTAAGGAGTATTACATTGTCTATTAAATATAATTTATTGCATTAACCTAGCATTTTTAGTTTCCGAGATTTTTAGGATTCTTTAAGTGACCCGGATTCATTGCTCTCGAGTGTATATACTAATACATATCTAAAGAGGTAAAATTTGTTTGTATGTAGGGGTAATCTCCGGAACTAATGATCCAATTCTAAAAATTCTTTCACTGGCAGAAAGCTACTTTATTCATGAGTTCAATAGGCTATTAATTATATTTATATCATGCATATTAGCCGAGCTATCACAAGTTTTGCGGACAAAGTCGCGGGCGCAGTGGTAGTGAGTTATAAAAGAAAAAAAAAACTTCAAATTGAATACATTCAAATACTGTTAATTTCTCAAACATTCTGCTTCAAGAACACCAGCTCTCAAACAAAAAATCTTCAAAGTTCTGCTAAACAAAGCATTGTTGCACGAACCTTTTTGTTTTGCTAACCCGCGTTTTCTTTAGAAGTGCAGAAATAAAATCCTCACTTTCAAACTGAGCTTACTTTATCTTGCTTGCAGACACCGACACCGTTCGAAACTTAAAAATCTGTATAAGCTAAAGATTTATCCTATCTATACAGGGGATTAAACGTTTTTCAAAAAAACATTTTCATCGTTGAACAACCAGGAATTCTAAGACATGTGACATCTACCAACCCGCACTGGACCAGCTTGGTGGATATAGCCCATTTCCTTTCATGGAGAGAGGGCCTGTGTGGGAACATTATAGGCTGATTATGATTATATGCATAATTATATGCTATGCACAAAACAATTCAGAAAATAATGCTTGATTTACACATTTCCAAACATCCTCATTGCATTGGAAAGCCTCCTACTAGGTGGACCGATGAGCTGGTGAAGGTTGTCGGAATCCGCTGGATGCGGGTCACACGGGACCGGTCAATGTGGCGACACTTGAGGGGGAAGCCTATGTCCAGCAGTGGACGTCTTTCGGCTGAAATGCGGTGATGATGAAACATCCTACATAGCTACCTACGTGTGAAAACAGGATCTATCTCATCAAAAGGATTACAAGGGTTGAACTTCATCTAGCAGCACTGAAACCGAGCGGGACTGCCATCCTACGTGGCAGAATCGATGATGCGGTCGTCAATACGCTGTTTCTCGCTCTAGCAAATGACGGTTCTGAGCGACAGAAAAGAATAAGAGTCTGAAATGCGATTCTGTGCTGATAAATGAGGCACAACCTTTAAGCGTTTTAATGACAAGCCCGAGAGTCTGATATCTGTCCATTCTTACCTTGTGTTACCCAGTACTGCGGAGACTTTGCAGACAGACTGTGGATACAACACAGGTTTCATGTAAAATACTTGTATTCCGCTGCATCCGGTTCAAAATCAAAATATTTTATTTCACATAGTCCTAGATGGGCACTCGTAAAACGTCGAAAAAGGTGCACGGTTCGGGTTGGTCGTTTCCATGGAGAAGATCCGGCAAGAAACTCCATGGTTACTCTTTTGCTGCAAGCTGGCTGCGAATGGCCCTACATAAAAACACACACGTAGGGGAGCCACCCTAATAAAAACCAAAATTTTATTTTACCACTTTGTCGGTGTTATTGATATACACCTTTACAAAATTACTGCTTTCTGGTACTAACGGTCTCTTAGCAAAACCTCGGACAAACAGGCAGACAGACGGACATGACGAAACTATAAGGGTTCCTTGTCAGGACTACGGAACCCTAAAAACTAAGCAGGTTATGATGATGATCCACAGAAAATTATATCAAACCAACTATAACATTATCCAGAACAAAAGATAACAAATAACCACGCTAATCATTTACAAAAGTACCTCGAGATGTAAGTGGTCCATGACACATTTATCTGCGAGCCTCGCTGACCGTGGCGATTCATCTCTCAGTCCTAATCATGTGAGACAAGATTGATCGCAGAACAGAAAGTTAAATTTTATTATAACGTGCGATAGTAACAAGGTTTGGGGAATGTGTATGTGATTTTGTAAGATAGATCGAAGGAAAAATGAACTTGGCGAACGTATTTTTTCGCGCCTCCTTTTTGGGACAAGCTCGCCACTTTATTTCCAAACCACTCACTCGTTTCCCGCTTATTCAAAAGTCATCAGTCACTGCAACTCCTGAAAGCCAGAATGAACAGTCGCGACCAACAGAAAAGCGCCGAGATAATGAAGCTCGGCGAAGCCTCAGAGAAACAATTTAACTGTCTTGGATCCCGCAACGGAATGAATTAGAAAAAAATGTTTGCACTTGGAAAGAGATGACGTTACGAGCTGGACTCATTCGTAAAAGATTGACCCAACATTGAAGAAGTGTGAGAATGGTCGCTTTGAAAGGCCTGTGTCCTGCAATGAAAAATAATAATAACATAGCATAACATTATGTTTTATAATCCCCGAAGGGCTGGACAGATGTGTACTATCGTGGACACTCCCGCCTGATCACCACTAAGCTTATTTTTGCTTGCACTCGCAACATAGACAATACCGATCGGTCGAGCGCACTGACGACGCACGCCAAACAAGAGTTATTGTTATTTTGCGCGCCTATTTGACACTTTCGTAATAGGCCTAAACTTTAAGCATAGGGCATGAGGCATGGCTTTGCGCCTCCGCATGATTAAAGCGAAAAAAAAATTAACTGATCAGGCGGAAAAGACCACGACTGTACCTAACAAGCATACCCACATTTTACCTATTACGGATCATGAGATACAGCCCGCTGACAGACAGATGGATGGACGGACAGATGGACAGTGAAGGCTTAGAAATAGGTCCCGTTGGTTACCCCTCGAATAAGGAACCCTAAATAATCACCGCCAAAATATCAGCAGCTATACTAAGTTCTTTTTGGCCCAAAAATAACCTGCCTTTTCCTTCTTAATTGTTGTCTAAGAAAATATTCATTGTTTTGTCTCTCCACCAGTTATAAATTACAAGTGTCGTTACAATTAATTGTGTGTTAAATACAACCACAATTTTTAAATTTCCCACTGTATTCACTTTGCTATATTTTGACAGTGGACAAAATAAAAAATCTGATTAAAATTTATGTGTTTTCGTGAAAAATTACGTAAAATGCAGACTATGATGAATAGTGTTGATGTGCAATGCAAGTATTTTGCCAAGTTTTTTGTGCGTAAATCGTTCCCGGGAACATTTGTCATAGTTATTTGAATTCTGGAGATGTATTAATAGCTTGCTTTAGCATTATTTGCGAGAGTTACTGAAATGAGATGTGTATTGAATAATAAATAGATATTTCAACGTCTGCCTGAAGATTGATGAATTGATTTGCATATTGTGGTAGATATTTTAATTTAGTTAACAAAAATGTATTAATGTTGGGTTACGACATTTTAAATTTATGCATGTAAAAATTTATGCCAAGCTTAAGTCCATAACTTTTCTTAATGTTTTCGTTTTTCGTGTTTTTTTTAGCTAATAAATAATGTATGAATGTCATTATAAATTATATTCTAGTACAAGCAACAGTGGGTACATTTTACGTTGTCGTCACTAGAAGTAAAAGTAGAGTTTAAAAATGTGCAGAAACAAGTGATTAAATGCTTTAAGCGTGTGTGATTGTGCCCAGTCCCAAAGTGCCTACGTTAGACTGGTTGTCAGACTTTTGGGCCACTGACTACCTGTGACGACTGTCAAAGATCTACAAATGACAGCTGGGGCCAACGCTTTAACGTGCTTTCCGAGGCACGGAGGAAACTCAGTATATAACGGGTGGTCACCAATCCACAGACCAACTTAGGCAAGCGCGGTTCAACCTAAAGATAGACCCGAGCGGCTGTTATTATTAAACCACGAGTTTTTCACAAATGTCAACATTATACCCCAATAAAGGTCAGAAATAAAATTATTGTTTATGAAATTGACACACTGCCATAATCTGCTATGTTGTAGTCATTATATCCCATGATCTGTCTACGAAGTAGACACGATAGTTAGACAATGGCGTCGTGACCAAATTGGCCATTTGACAGATCATGATTTACACTACCATCAAAAAAATTCAGTCGTAATTTAAGTAACCGTAATAGGGTTACTAGTCAAATTGATAAAAAAGCCATCTCCTTACTTTTAACAACTCGCAATTTATCTACAAAAAAAAACTAAAAGCTCCAATTTCAAAAGTACTGAAGTACTGAGCATTAAGCTAATGTTTCGTAATGTACATCATTACAGAAGCCATTTTTCACCGTTATCTCTGCTGGTGACATTCCAATGCGCTGCCGTCGCCGTTTTGTGAATACGTGTAGAACATTCACCTACCCACCTTCACGTATATTTTTCAGTCTAATGAAGTTTTCATCAAAGAAACGTTGCTGCTCGGCTTGAGGTCCGTGTTTAAATCCCATGTTGGAAAAAAATATATTGTTACAAGCGGTTTCTGCATCAGTCCAGCTGGTGGCAATAGGCTCACCTTGACAACATGGGTCTTTAACATAACTGGTAAAATATGGCAATGCTATATGTACGCCCCTGTCCCTTCCCTTCCTTCCCTGGAATTACAGGTGTATTGCTATAATTAAGAACAGGCCGACATATTTTTTATTTATTTATTTACTTATTCAGTAGTATACATACATATCATACATTTAAGTTAGTGCACACATAAACTCATTAGAGTTTTACCGTGCACCAAGATCATCGACTACATAATATAATTAAAAATAAAGAAACAACTACAAAAGTTACAACGGGTATTTGGCGAAATAATATCTAATACCAAAAAGCGAACCTCGGTCACCAATCCGACCGTCCGTTGATAAAAAACAGAAGTAGTAGAGGAAGTTTTAAAATATAATTCCCTATAGTGCAGCCTCATCTCCCCAGCTATGTTCAAGTATCATGTATAATAATTGACCCAGGAAGGAATGTTTCATAGGACCATACATTTTTTTTATGGATCCGAGGTTTGAGCTGCAAACCATAGGAGCGCAAGCTCAGTACCTAACTAGGTAGTAACCTACAAATGAACTTAAAATTCAGTAAATATAATGTAAGTTTATTTATTTTAATACTTACTTAAACATAAAACGGCTACTCGCCAACTACATCAGTTATAGAAAGTTATAAATAATATTGGTCAGCGATGGTGGCCCCAAATTACGTGTTTAAGAACATGGTTTCAAACCCAGGCAGGTGCATTAATAATTAAACCATAAGATATAATATCACAAGACATTATATAACTTATATTACAAAATAAATATAATCTTACTCCTAAATTTATATATATTATTAAAAAATAATATTATCTGAACCATTCAAAATATATTTTTTATAAAACAAAAAGGAATTATTAAAAATATTATAATTGAAAATGTTATCATTGTTTTATTTTTGTGTTATTTATTTCATCAATATTGCTCTCAAAACGGTGAAGGAAACCGGTATTATCATTGAACCAAAAAATCGAAGACATGTGACATCCACCAACCCGCTCTACCAATACCAATCCGCCGTCGGTCGTCTACGTCTACGACTTCTACGTTGTGCTTCAAATAGAGTTGGGCAGGATATCTAGTTACACGCGAAAATGGCCTATGGAGAAACCAGGGCGTCCTAAATCTCGTTTGGTCGATGATATCGTCAAAATTGCGGAAAACACCTGGATAAGGGACGCATGGAACCGGGAAGTGTGGCAGAAGAAAGGGGAGGCCATCCAGCCATTCATATCAGCCCGATATCACCCACTGCTGGGTAATAGGCCTGCCCTTTACCCAGCAGTGTGTGATTTCGGGATATGATATGAGGACCAACCCACTCGGAGCCTGCGTGTGTGTGTTCTTCTCCATAGAGATCTACGCTAGGGAATGGGCAACGCAGTACTTTGACAGTTTTTATGTCTTGAGACCGAGACTTTAGCTACATTTAATTTTCATCTGTGTTTCGACAATTCAAAAGTGCCTGTAATTGGCCTACTTGAAATAAATGCTTTGATTTTGATTTTGGATTACTGTCAATTTCCTCTCCTAGAGACGAGACCTTTGTCCCAGCAATGGGAACATTATATCCTGAATATGATAAACTATAAACAATACAGGGTGATTGGTAATCGAATTCATTGAAACCTTCACCCATTTCAAGGTGTGCACCCAATTACTAATCAACCTGTATACACTTGTCTCGCAGAACTCCAGACATTCGACATGATTGACATCCATTCCTCCGCAAACACATCACAGTCGGTTAACTACGAGTACGCTAGTAACTGCCCCTTTTTATTAAGATTAGTAGGTGGCATGGCTGTGACCAGTTCAATTATCTTACCGACAGTAAAAGGAAAGAATTAACGACTCGTTAAAATACAATAAACCTAAGTTTATCAGATATGAAGACAGACTGAACGATGATAACATAGGTATAAAGCGACTTCCGAAGATTATTAAAAAAGAACAGCTATACATTTTTGCTAATTCATCATCTACTGTTAAATCACACTAATAAATCACCAAGTATTATCGCATTTTCATAAAGGAAACAGAAGTTTAGACGTTCTTTAGGTACATCAGTTCTTTACAAAATGCAACGAACCAATAAATAACATACCTGACATAATATTGCGACTGTTTTTTTTTATATTGATCCTTGGTTATACGGGTAAACCTATATCCATCAACTTGGCTAGTGACGAATGGCGCAGCGGTAGTGAGGCTGCCTTACGTTCTTAGGGTCCCGGGTTCCAATCCCGGTTGGAGCAAATGTTTGTGTGATGAGCATGGACATTTGTTTCAAGTCATGGATGTTTATATGTATAATATGTATTTACAAACAAAAAGTATCTATGTAGTATATCAAATATCTGGTGTCCACGACACAAGGCTCGTTTCTTAGTGTGGCACCAGATGGCGCTGTGTGTGTAATGTCCAGCGATATTTATTTATTATTTATTGCCTAGGCTGCTACTGAAAGAATCCTGATGGAAAACTTAATTAAACTTTGCCCGTCCTGGGAATTGAACCCAGGACACCATGCTTAGCAGTAGCGCTATCGACCACTAGATCAACGTGGCAGTTAGAAAAGCAGAAATTCAATACTTACATGAATCTACAAGACATAATGATTGTTATAATTATTGTACGAGTCCTGTATCGTACATGGCACGCGCGCATTGCATAGATCAGCACCTTTCCGTCACCTTGCACAAATTATAGTGTAAAGCGACAGTACACAATCAGCGTTCATAGTCAGCTGTACTCATTCACGCATTATTCATATAGCATTAGTTACGTGGTAGTTAAATATATTCAATAAACCATCGTCTTTGGCTATCCGTGACTTATCATTCAAGCTATTAATCAAGGTGTGTGCGACCCATTCAGCAGCGCCTACATCTTTATGGTCCTTCGAGCCGGATTGCCACTCCTGGAGCAAACAGTGCTACTAGCCCCACAGGTACGAAATGTTTCTAATTACGATAGCGAATAGGTTTGACTGGTCTTCCACAAGCGGATCGCCCCAGTCAGATTGAGAAGGCGCTCAATATCGTACGGAGAGATTCTTTCGGACCCTGTGATTGCCACAGGAGAAACAAACGAAGCACTATGTGACATCATCCTAATGCAGTAACATCACTCTCATGACGAACTGAAGTATTACAACGGAATGTTACTGAGCCAGCATTTTAAAGAACGCTCACGAAGGCGACGAGGCTTCATCAACGGTGTGGGCTACGTTGTCAACAGTTTACTTGGAGTTCTAGATCAACGTTTCGCTGATCAATACAAGCAAGATATTGATCTTATAAAAGGAAACGAAAATCACCTAGCACTCTTGTGGCAAAACCAGACCTCAGTAGTAGAAGCAGAATATAATTTACTCAAGAGAACTGAAGAGTCAATCAATCGGCAACACAAGGCCATCAATCAACATCTAAACAACCTAACGAAGGCAACCAATATGTTAAACAAAGGTTTGCAGGAAGTAAAGAACGAGCTAGCACTGTGCACCCTCATAGCTACAAATATTCTCACTAAGCTAAAATCTATACAAGACACAATAATCGACACTATAACAGATATTCATCATGGAATGTTTAGCGTTCATTTACTAACGCCGAAGCAATTACGAGACCAACTCAGCATAGTCTCAGGACAATTATTGCGAGAGTTATCTCTACCGATAGAAAACATACAGACAGAACTACTAAAAATTTACCACCTTCTGTAGGTCAAAACAAGGGTAACACAGCAGTACCTCATATTTGAAATTAAAATACCACTGGTCAACAGAGAGAGTTATGATTTATATCAACTGATAGCAATTCCACAACAACATGGGAACACTACGGTCGCCGTCGTGCCGATATCAGATTACATCGCAATCAACTTACGCAAAGACACCTATCTGGCAATGACGGCGAGAGACATACAACAATGTGTCCAATACGACGAATCTACTCGCCTCTGTCACTCCAGAAAACCCATCTTCCAGTTTAAGTCAGAAGACAGCATGTGTATCAATGATAAAGGCACAAACAGATGTCTTACAAACATAGCAGCATGCCGTAATAATTGGATGGAATTGAACAAAATAAATACTTACCTTTATTATTGTTGCGAACAGTGCGCACTTCGTGTCATATGGGAGTATCAGATTACTGCAATACAAATCGCTAAAGCCGGGGTCATAGCAATGGATTCAGATTGCGTAATTAAAGGAGAAGACTTCACCGGTTCACTCCAGTCAACTGCGGTTGACTTGGAATTGCAACAAATCGCACCTATCAACCATATCATCAACGTCACCTTGCCACAACTAGAAATCAACGTCACTGATCATGAAACCGTATTGCGGCTCATCAAAGAACAGATCGAGCAGATGAAATCAGAAAACCCCTTGAACACAGGGATCTCAAGCCACGACATCCACCAATATTCAGTTATCTACGTGATGTTGGCATGCACTGTACTAGCAGTCGCAGTTTATCTGTGTCGGTGGATCTGTCGTCGTCGGCAGAGAAGCTTCAACTTACAGTCGGACTTCGAGACGCAGCCTCCGGCGCCGCCGGTGCGGACACAGCACGAGGTCGTCGACTCTCCGACGCCACACACGAGAGACTCGAAAAAGCCAGAAGAGGCGGTTGAGTTAAGAAACTTTTCGAGCTTACTCAGCAGCATCAAGCGCCACAAGAGGACACCTACATTCACCACACCGCCGGTGTCTGGTGACAGTGACTAATTCTAGTTATGGCTAAATATAGTTATAAGTCGTGTTTTGTAACTTGGGTGAAATTTATAAGTTTAGCATTTAAGCACTCTGTAACTCATTTTCATAATCCACTCGCATCTCTCTCGCCCGGGAATGTGTACGAGTCATGTATCGTACATGGCACGCGCGCATTGCATAGATCAGCACCTTTCCGTCACCTTGCACAAATTATAATGTAAAGCGACAGTACACAATCAGCGTTCATATTCAGCTGTACTCATTCACGCATTATTCATATTGCATTTGTTACGTGGTAGTTAAATATATTCAATAAACCACCATCTTTGGCTATCCGTGACTTATCATTTAAGCTATTAATCAAGGTGTGTGCGACCCATTCAGCAGCGCATACAATTATCAATATTTTATGAAAGATATAAAATTGAAATACACTTAATGCAAAACGAAAAAGTGTGAACTTAATAAGCTGTGCGAAAACTCATACGTGTGGAAATAAAGATAAATCATTTAATTTGAAAAACATTTATTCAAATTTTGTAGAGCTCTGGATTGCATCCAAATGTAAAGCAACAGGTTTCCATTCTATATAAACAATCACAATTTACAGCAGTTTACCCGTACCCAATAAACAGTATACGTTAATTTTAAAGAGACATAAATGTTAACCCCGCATTATATCTTTAAAGCAATCAGTCGCGCGTATACACAATCGTCGCACAATAATGCAAGGCTAGAGAAGCCTTCCATCGACGCGTCGCTTCGGGAAATAAAAAAGTAAACACTATTTGGAACGCAGACTTATAATTTGAAAATGGAAATACTTACAATGGGTGTAAAAAGACGCTTAAGGTGGATGCTCCAGGGTACCCCGCGAAATTCAAATTTTCTTACGTTTTTTGCAATTTGCAGGTCAGTGTCAGGTTGTATGTTGATTAAAATATGATTTGCGGCTGTAAGACGTATGTAGTTATAGAATTATAATCATCAATACAACCTTCCAAGCTCATAGAGGTGCAGGAATTACTTTTTCAAGGTCAAAGTCATTCCTGCACCTTTATGCGCGACACTGACCTGCAAATTGCAAAAAACGTAAGAAATATTGAATTTCGCGGGCTACCCTGGAGCATACACCTTAAGATCTCCTCGTGTTGCGATCATTATTGTTGTCGACCATACCTGGGATCCTTCTAGTTCCGGAGATATTGGAGATTGTCACAGTTACAACCTTTTGTTTTGTACATGTTGTAAGTTTACTTTAACTTATAACTAATCTTTAAATACCTCTATGATCCTTGTACTATTCAATGCATCTATTATCACAATGTTTAGAATACGGTACATTGAGTCCTACCGTAAAACGTGATTTTTCACCCAAAAAAAAAGTCGGTTACTTATTTAGTTTGATGTACAGAATGCTTGGTTGACGCCTTCCTGAACAGTCCGTTTATAATACCTTGTATTCAAATAAAAAACAAAGAAAAAAGTCATATTTTATTTCAGACCAACTCCATTTGGTTATGCAACACACAATTTAGAAACCAGTGTTAGTACCAGAAAAAAAAAACAATTACATGTTAATTATCCGCTACAGTGTAGGCGTACCCAATGCCCCAGTATGGGACTGTCGAACCTGCAGGCCTAGCCAAGTTACAAACGATTCGTATCGATTCTCTTTCTTCAATCGTAAACGTTAAGTCACGTGGTCAAAACAAGCGAATAGAAACTTCGTAGACAAGTTTACATCGGTAAAGATGATAGAAAGAAATTTGTATTCATTTCTACAATAGTGATCGCTACATCCCATATAAATCGTAGCCAACTTACAGTTTTGACTAAACTTAAAAGTTTCTATTCGTTTGTTTCGACCACGTGACCTAACGTTGAAATGATGTCATTCCCATACATTTGGGTAGTTTTCTATTAGCGTTAACGATTGTAGATTGTCAACTTGGCTAAGCCTACAGTTTGGCGTAGGTAAGGGTAGACAGACGTAAAGGATATGGTCTTTGAAAAGGACATTACCTTTCCAGGTTGCCCAGCTTACAACTAAGTATGATGGTCGTTTTGTATAGAATGTACACAATGTGATGATGATAATTAAACAGAATTTCCAAATTTACTTTTATTGATGAAAATAATGTAATGTATAATCTAAACTGTTTGTAAAGAATAAAAAAAAAAGTTCTAACGTCTACACCACTACACCATTATGTCTACGTGCACACCGCTATCTGCCAACTTTTCTTTTCTCTCTCACACACTCTCGCTGTCGCTCATTTAATACTATCAACCCGACAGGTATATATTTCTCTTCCGCTATAATATTATTTACTATATTTAAGGTGTGATACAATCATCATAATTGCGAATAAATTAAAATTACCATATCAAATTTAACTAGGTAATGCAGTCAAAAAAATAATTCGTTTTCCCATGCAATTGGGTTTAGTAGGTGTTACACCAAATTGTATGGGGCAACTGATCATTTTTTGCGACTACGAATTTAACCACGCATTTCTGAAACAGGCGGTATATATTTCATTGCTCTATGCTATGTCCTTTTCTCAATACTGATCCAATGTCCTGAGTGTGGCTTCATCATGGAATCCATTTTTAATCGCAACTGGGTGATGTCAGATTTGATCCTGTAGCGACGCAAAATGTGCGCCAGCATCGTCTTCATCGACATCATGGCGTAGGCTTTACCTGAAAAAGCACCATATTTTTGTTAAATGTTACAAAGCTCCAATCTGCAATTTGAACATTTTGAAATACCAAAAATGAAAAGAATAATTAGCTCAAATGGAACCTAACCATATCTAAGGAGTTTCTTATTAGCTATTGTTAGTCGGTGCCAGAACTTGCCATAAACACGCAAAGCTTGCTCCCTGGGTCCCTTTCTGTCACTTACACAGATATTCTTAGTTTGACTCAGCTCAAGTCAAGCTCGACACGCGACACATTGACAGCTATAGCTCGTTTATAAATTGACATAAACACCTGCGATTGGAGAGTTGGATTGATCTGTCAAAATTGAGGATCTACTGAATGCGGCTACGAATACTATTATGTGGGCGTTTGGAACATTTGTCATGATAACTAAGTCAAACTGAGCTGAGCAATTGACTTAAGACGGCTGTTAGTTGGAATTGTTAGAATTACAACTCACTAAAGTGAGAGATCCAATCGCACGTTAAAAGTGCTTCCGACGTGAATAAATGGGGATGCTTGCACCCGGACTTTTCGTTGTTTTCACGTGTAATTTTACCCTAATTCAGATCATTATAGTGAATGGAACGAGTCTTCTGACGACTGAGCAATGTGTGCTCACTCAAATCATGAGCGAGCAAAATGAGTGGAGTCGCCCTCTCTTAAAACGAGCGAGCGAAGCGAGCCAACTATTTTATCGTGAGAGCAAAGCGTCCATAACAAAAAAAATGGTTTAAGACATACCGATACAATTTCGTTTTCCCAAACTGAAGGCACCAAACGCGCTGGGGTTGTCAGGCAGTCTGCCAGGTTCCAGCCAGCGTTCAGGGTGAAACTCGTGTGCGTCAGGACCCCACATTGGATGCCTGTGGAGCCCGTAAAACAACATCCAGCAGCTCTTACCGGCTGATAGGGTGTAGTTTTCTATGGAAGTCACGCAGTGTGATTAACCGACAAGTTAACAAAATTAATTGAAAAATCGTAGCACTATTACTTTCATGACTTTATAAATCCGTAAATATTCCTTAAGATTGGCAACACTACCGACTGATCAAAATTTTAAACTTACTGAGTTTAAGATCCTTTTCCGTTCTCCTGATTCCTAATGGCGCGACGGCGTAAAACCTCATGGTCTCTTTCAGAAACGCCTCCATGTACACCAATTTTGACAGGTCCGTCTTTTCCACGTCTCTATCATCTCCCAGAACCTCTTGTAATCTGAAATGATTTATATGTCAAAACTGTTAATCAGTCAAAACTACTTTAAATATAACTAACATTTACTTAGGAACTTATTAGAAAGAAAGAAAGAAAAAATATTTATAATAATATTACAACTGAGGCGTTCTAAAATAACGTATTTTTAATGCAGAAAACGCATTTTAACTTCACAAGGATTTTGAGTGACACCAGTCAATGGTTTGTTTGTTTGTTTAGAAAAATTATATAGTTAACATAAAAATATACAGAGCTGTAGAACTTAAAAATAAAGCAACAGTTACACCAATATTAATGTCAAACACTTTTACAGGCTAGGAGCGCCTTTCTATGTATATAATAGTAATGTTTATTAACTTATCACAACATGAGGCATTTATTGATTAAAACTTTAACATTATCATATGAAGTTATTGTAATAACTTCATTTATAAAATTAAGGGGGTAGCAGCAAAAACTTTACTACGCGCTCAGCGTAAGTGCGACCGGTGCAAACGGCCGCTCAGGTGATCGTACGTGGCCACCAGCGACGCACGAGCTACCGCGCCTCCCGCGCGCTCACCTGTATACGGTAAGAGCGGGGGAGCGCTGGCGCATCGTATGGGCCCAGCCACGACGCGTTATCAGTATTGTGCGCGAACAACACGTAGTGATGGGGAAGCTTGTATGTACCGTATCCATCGATATGTCGCAAGTCTTTCAATTTAATTTGACCTATGTTAGCAATTAATGTATTTTGATGACATTATTTTTGTTGTAGAATTTACGAGTTAATTTTAAAATGAATTTTGTAATGCTTGGTAACTTTATATTTGTGTGTAGTGTTTTGAGGTTAGTTTTAAACGCAGTGTTATAAGCAATTTTAACTGCTTTATTTTGAATCGTTTGTAACAGGTTATAATTAGATTGACAGGTGCTACTCCATACCGGACATGAGTAGGTGATGCAAGGCCACCTAAGTTTGGTATTTGAGCTGAGCTTACTTTTGCGATTGATTATGGGACTGAGAGAACCGAGTGCTTGAGCTCCTTTAACGCGTAATTTATTAACATGTTTTGTCCAGTTAAGCTTTTTATCCAAAGTAACTCCTAGATAGCGAACTTCTGTGGACCACGGAATCAATTGCCCAGCAATTTTTAATTTTATTTTTAGGGTGGTACGTTGGCGTGTGAAGAGTATAGCCTCGCTCTTGGATTCGTTCAACTTCAGCTTCCACTTGTTGAAATAAGATTGAAGTAGTTCAAGCAATAATTGAAGTTTACTTATGATAATGTCGATGTCATCATCGCTTGTGTACGATGCTGTATCGTCGGCAAAGCAGGCCAGATTAGTGCGGACCTGCACAGGAACGTCACACACAAATAGGATGAAGAGGTAGGAACCGAGCACCGAGCCTTGAGGAACTCCTGCCGATACCGTCCGGGGCGAGGACCTGTCAGTACCAATATGGACCACAAACTTACGGTTTTAAGGTAAGATTGGATGAGTTTAACTAATTCAATTGGAATTCCGTAACTGATGAGCTTGTATAACAGGCCTTCGTGCCAGACGGTATCGAAGGCTTTTTCAATGTCCAGCAGAAACATACCGGTAGACTGCTTAAGGTTAAGGTGATAGGAAATGTGTTCAGAGACTCGAGCCAATTGCTGTACTGTGGAGTAAGAGGAACGAAAACCAAACTGCTCGTTCATAATGAGCTGGTCAGAGCAACGTAGCAAGCGATTATATATCATGACCTCAAACAGCTTACCTAAAACCGGAAGAAGGCTAATAGGCCTGTAACTAACTGGTAAGTCTGTCTGGAGTCTTTTCCAGGTTTTTTAAGTGGAATAACCTTTGCAGTCTTCCACTTATTGGGAAAATATCCTAATTTTAGGCATCCGTTGAAGATTTTTGTGGTAAACACAACAGATTTTTGCGACAGATTTTTCAGCATAATGTTGTGTATACCGTCATCACCTGGAGCCTTCCTAGTCTTTAGTTTACGTATGACTTCCCAGACTTCGGTTGGCCGCACAGGTAGATGCAGTTTATTCATGACATGATCGTTTAAATCACTCATGGCTGACTGAACGTCCTTGTCGACACTATCGCTTATCCAACCACAAGTGAGATTTACGTTCATCTCAAAAGCATCTGCCAGTGCATCACATTGTTCGGAGATGTTTGTAGTGAAAGTTCCCTCAGGTGTTTAAGTAGAGGTATTGAGTCTGATCTGGGTTTTAATGACTTTGCCAGTCGCCAAATATCATTGCTAGGATTGTCAACTCTCGAAAGTTTAGTGTTCCATATTTTATCTTGATGTTTCGTTATAGCCAAATTAATTAAGTTTTGCAGTTTGTTGATAGCCGATCGTAATAGTCTTTTTTCCGCAAGTGAAACTTTTTGTTCTTTTCGACGAAGATAATTTTTATACTTGATCATTTTTGCTATGTAATTTGGTAGTTTTATGCAAGTGTTTTTGTGTACCTTACTTGGGATAAATTTGTCTCTAGCATCAGTAAGACACTGATATAGGTAGTTTACGGCGTAGTCGATTTCAGGTTCAGATTTAAATACCTTCGAGTCAAGCAAGTCTTTTGGTCAAGAAAGGACCGGTATTTCTCCCAATCAGCCTCACAATAGCGGTAGTGTTTGGTATTAGGTTTGCGAGAGCATTGACCATTCATTGTAAAAAGTATGGGAAAGTGGTTTAATGAAAGGGCAGGTATTGCACAAACCTCATGTATATTATTTACATTTAGCGCCAGAATCAGATCAGGATTAGTAGGGGTAAGATCAGGTCTATAGTTTACCTGAGTAGGTATGTCAGGGTAATGTATTACATAATCGTGTTCAAGCATGTGACGAAACAGTATATTACCACGGGCATTGACATAACTACTATTCCAGTAACCGTGATTGGCGTTAAAGTCTCCCATTATTACAACATGGGGCCCCAGAGAAAGTAAAATATCCATGTCATTGCATTCGAGCTGCAAGTTTGGAGATTGGTAAGCTGAAACAAAGATATAGTCTTTCCCGCTATTTTTTAAACCAATAGCAACCGTTTCAATGTGCTTGGTTTTAGGAACAGCAATCGGTTTAATCTCAAGTCTCTCATTGACCAGAATGGCTACACCTTGTCCCCACCCACTGTGGTGTTTGTCTTGTCGATAGCAGTTAAACCCTGGTGTCATCAAGGGAGTATTACAATTCAGTTTAGTTTCACAGACAGCTATTATATCAATGGATAGAGTACGTACCGCTAACTCAAGTAATTCATGCAATTTTGAGCGAACTCCATCGGAGTTCAAAGATAAGAGTCTTAACTCATTAGTATTAGGCATAGTGACCAAGATGGGTCAGAACTAACATAACCTTATCTAACATAGATTCACAGGCAGAAAATTGTGGTTTACGGTTTTTAACACAGATAAGTATTTCCAACATCTTGTTTGTCACGGGGTCATCCGGTGGTAGATCCAAATACTCGTTTGGTGAATAATCATGATTGGTGTGGGTTTTGACAGTACCAGCATATGAAAGCTTCTTGAACGCGGGCTGTAGATTAGTAAAAGGTGCAGACGCGTGCTGGATCGCCGCTGCCTTCAACGGCCTAGACTGGTTCTCACGCCTAGTTTGCGCTCGTTTCAGGTAGGCAAGACGGGTCTCGCAGTTGTGAAAGTTAGCAGGATGATTCTGATCACAATTACAGCAGCGTGCAGGTTCGATACGGTCTTTTTTATTGCAATCTCTTGTTGCGTGTGGTTCCGTACATTTAACACACCTAGCGGGCATATTGCAATTCCTCGATGCGTGACCGAAGCTTTGACATCTGTAGCATTGAGTCCCAGCAGTCTTTTTAGGCATATATTTTTGAATAGTAACCACGCAATTAAATAAATATTTAATATTGCGAAACTTGGCTATGTCCGTTCCAACAGGAAACACTGCTAAGAAAGGTGGGCAAGACAATGTACTCACTGTTGGTGTCTTCATTTGTGAGACTGATGCACCTGGAAATCCCAGTTTTTCGAGCTCGGCAGATAACTCTTCTTGAACGTAGGATGGTAAGCCTTTTATCACCATTTTGGGGACTTTTTCATCTTTACGAGTGTAAGTTAGGAAAGCTGCGTTTTCTTTGCGGAGACCTTCTTTCACGAGTTGGTGAGCATCTATTGAGTGGCAATTGTAACAGGAGATGAGGTTTTTAATTGTTTCATGTGTCCAATCTTTCTGTATCTCCAATATTACGGGTGGAATATGTCCTTTTTTCTTCACTCCAGTTGAGGCTTCTCTGTAGTGGTTATTCGTTGACGATTCATCCTTGTCGTCCACAGTGAGGTCGTTGAACTGATTGTGCAGGGGTAACCTGCGTGCTTCATCAAACTTTTCAGAGTTTCTCGAGACCGCAGGACGACCAGTCAATAGTGGTTTTGACTGATTAACAGTAATTTTAATTGTAACATATACAGTGACAGTATAAATGGTTCAAAAGTTTAAGGTCGCTCTCCACGCTATGCAGCTGACTATGCTCGGAGTTTCTTTGAAGGATAAGATCCGAAATTAAATTATCCAGAAAAGAACGGGAGCTACCAAGCTGCCAAGGTGTAGTAGCAGTATTTTCCGAACATTTTTGAGGTCAGCTTCCAGTCAGATGCAGCTGAATATCCGTATTTTACATGGAGGGACTGTCAATTTGACCTCCACAACAGAATTAGTACTGGGTAATATGAAACCCTATTAAGCTTGATTGTCACACTTTCGGGTCTGTAACGACTGTCAAATATCTACAATTGACAGCCGGAACCAACGGCTTAGTGTGCTTTCCGAGGCACAGAGGAAACTCGGTATGTAATGGGTGTTCACCCATCCCCCGATCAAACTAGGTAAGCGTGGCTTATTTTGAAGATCGATCCGAGCAGCTGTTATTATTTTGCCACCAGCTTCCAGCTGGATGGACCAACGACCTTAAAAAGGTGGTTGGTTCAGATTGGATGCAAAGGTGGGGGCAGGATGTAAGGTGGAGGGCACGCCACAATAGTGGCGGTAAGTCCGATAAGGCCCCTCTTTGAGGAGTGGCTTGAGAGACGCCACGGCATTCTCACCTTCCACCTGATGCAGTTCCTCACCGGACACGGTTGTTTCGGGACGTTCCTGCACCGAATCCGCCGTGAGGAAACGCCCGGGTGATACTATTGTGAGGATCGACCGTAGGATACGGTATAGCACACCGTGGAGGTGTGCCTCGCTTGGGCGGAGCACCACAGTGTCCTCGAAGCAGCGATCAGCGGCGGCGACCTCTCGCTCCCGGCCCTGGTTCAATCCATGGTCCGGGGTGAGACGGAATGAGACGCCGTCACCTCTTTCTGCGAAGCAGTCATGCTAGCAAAGGAGGTGGCGGAACGTGAGAGGGAGAGAACATCACATCCTGGACGCCGCGGGAGACGCCTCGGGCGTCGGGGGCCTGTGAACGGTGAGCTATGGGCTAGCTCGCCGTCCGTTCGTCTCATGACGACAGGCCGTGTCGACGGCGCGTTCGTGTTCCACGCGCGCCTCAAAGAGAGTCAGCGATAAGAAAGGGCCGATGCCTTGCGGGGCTGCGGGACTGTTCAAAAGAGATACCGTGGCCTCGGAACACAAAGGGCGATGAAGGAACATGGATGGCTTTTAGTCAGTAAAAGTCTGACACTCCCTCCTGCTCCGCCCAGAGCGAGAGCAGTCCTTTGATGAATTCCCATCCAAAAAAAAAGGGTGTAAGGTGGGACAAGCCTATCTCAAGCTTTAGAATGCAATAATTATGGTGAATTGATAATACGTGCCTGACAGTGTTTTACAAATTTTGATTGAAAACTACACGCGCTTTATGTAGTCAGACTGTCGGCCCTTGACAGACGAGGCCATTGTCGCAGCGACTAATCCTCGGTACATCCGGCCAAACAAGTCAGTTCAGTTTGATAGCAATAAAAAGTTCAAGTACTTACTCAGCAAACACTTTTTCCTGAACTTCAGGGTAAGACCCCAAAAACAGCGTGCTGTAAACGAGTTCAGTAGCCGTTGCATCTTGTCCGGCGACGAGTATAGTGTCAATATGGTTTCTGATCTGTTTGTCGGTGAAAACTCCCTTCTCAGCTGCTAGTTCGAGGAGTATGTCTATGAAGGGCTTGAAGTTTCTTCCTTAAATAAAATAACATATCGTCATTAAGCAAAATCTCGTGAATGTCATTAAAAAGGAAAGAAGGATTCGAGTTTGAAGAATCTTTACCTGGTTCACTACTTTCAGTGCGTGTATTATTTTCATATAACGTGGATTTTCTTTTTTGAAGCACCTGTAAATAACAACTTAATATTATTTTTATTTGGTTTGTTGCTTGTGAATTTTTCATTAAAATCGGGGAGGAGACTCTTTTGACCATTTTTCCTATTACTACGCCCATTTGAAACATTCACTCTGTATTATCATAGATCGCCCACAAAGAGCATAAAACTCACTACCTATATTCTTAATTGTGTTTTTTACGGGTAAGATTTTATCATTGCATAATTAAGTTTCTGAAAGGTACGCAAACTTAGATGCATCTTGCTTTGATTTGTTGAGAACTTAAATAATTATAATAATAATAATACCAGCCTATTATTGTCCTTACTGCCTACTTACTGCTGGGCAAAGGCCTCTTCTCAAACAGAGAATGCACGAGCATTGATAGCACCACGCTTGCTTAAGACGGGTTAGCGATTTCAGACTTATATTAATTAAAGGTCCAGGTTTCCTCACGATGTTCTCCTTCACCGATGTCTGTGATGTCCAAAATAAAGTAGAATGTACAAATGAATTGAAAAAGTCACATTGGTACTTGCCCGGATTTGAACCCACAACCTCATGCACGAGAGGTGAGGCTTTAAACTCTGGGCCATCACGACATTGAGAACGATTGACGTTGGGTACTTAGAAGATTAAAAATCTAAACACAATACTGATCACCACCTCTTAAAGAAGTATTATTTTTATATAACTTCAGCGTGGGAAATAAATGGGAATGTGTAGGACATTGTTATAGCTCCAACGTTTTCGATAGTAATACAAGAGGTGGTAGTATTTAAACATGCTTAGTAGTGCTGTCTTCTTACCGTATCTGACATATTGTGCAGTATCTTTATACAAGCATCTTGCTTCTTCTTGAGCCTGCTCCATGCGAAAGTGCAGTCGAAGTGCCACCACAACTTCACGAACCGTTCTGGAATTGTTTCAAACATCGAGTCCGTGGCTTCGAAATATTCGTTGTTGAGGTTTGGATCTGAAAAATCTACTCCCAGTACTGTGACTGGAAATAATAATATTTTTTTTTAATAAGTAAATACTTTACGCTTTGATGACGTTAAACAGCTTAGCCACGAGTTACACTCTCAAGCCTCAAGTGTGCGACAGCGCCTTTGGAGAAAACAATTTAAGAAATTGCTTTCAACAAAGCACGCGCAAGCACGCTCGGGAACGAGGCGGAAGGCGACATTCGTGTCGGTAAAATGTAAAATTAATAGGAAACTTACTGCAAATAGTCTCCAAAGCGTTATTTCGTATTGATAACCAGGGATAAAATGGTCCTTTTCCAACCTCTTTGTCTAAGTCTTCCACAAGCTTTCTGGACTGGCTGTTGAAGACGCCAATGAACGTATCTAGTAATGTCTGACTGAACGCTGGGTTCAGTAGCCTTCGGTGAGCCTTCCATGTCGGATCTGAAAAATGCAGTCATAATTGGCAATGTGCGTGCTGATGAAGTTGCGGCGGTAAACGAATTTAATAAGAACTCCTTAGGAAATAATATTCAAGTCCTTACTCGCTCGCAATTTGCATGAATTTTGCCTGTAGTTAGATGAAATAAAGTGAATGAATATTGAATCAAATTAATTCTTTATTTATTTAATGAGCATTTGAACATTCGATCTGGAGCTGTTTGCCCAGTAACTTTCTAACAGGAACGATTTTTGGGGCTGCTATGAGTTAAACATAGGTTCTGAGAGGTTAAATAATAATAGTGTATAAGCAACTTACATCTCGCAAAGACTAAACCATCGCCTAGCCATGCTTCAGCAAATCTGTAGTAGGGGTCCTTTTCCATGCACGTATTTGATACCGTAAGGCAGTCGTCCGGGTCGGTGAGAACTGCCAAATAATATTCGAGTCAATACAGCACGTGTCAGAAAGGGGTGCTCATATTTTTGGATGTGGTACAAACCATAAAACTAAACAAGTTTTTCTATGGGACCAACATCGTGATCACGAATAAATAATAAGCTGTCCCATACACTTGTTCGAGTAGTTACTAGAATGTGTATGGGTCAGCTGAAAATTTTATACAGCATCCCTAAATATGGCCACACCTTTCTAATACACGCTGTATAAGTGTTGTTGAAAGTAACCAGTCTCGTGGCAGAAAACAGAAAATGTAGCCCAGGGGAGGACCCCTGGGCTAACTAAAACGGCCGCTTTAGCAAAATCATTATAAGAATCAAATTTGTAAAATGGTCCTAGACCTTGTACCCATTTTACGAATTGTGACATATTTCATATTATTATCCTATTATGATTCTGCGAAAGCGGTCATTTTAGACCCCAAGGTTGTATTAAACCTATACTCAACCCGTGTTTCAAGTATAGGCGAGGCAGGGCGGTGCTACATCCCGCAAACATCATCATATTTAGTATAACATTGAATTTCAATCAAACCAAGCAAATTTAAATGCTCCGTCGTCCACTATACTTCGCCGATATTGAATAGAAAAACATTCTTTGCAATAAAATATGCCCCTTCCATGATTTTTATGTTACCCTTTTCAGTTGATTTTGAGTCACGTTTCTGTCAAAGATCAAGCAGGCCGTTACTTGTTCAAGTTCAAGAGTAACGAAAACTAGGAAAAGAATGTTATAGGAAGGTAAATCTCGAGCATTACTTCGAACATCGAGTCGAGCATTCGCTGAAGTTCCTGTGAATGCTCTTTAGATACATATAAATGCTCGAGAAAATGCCAAAGTTACTTTAAGAATACTTACTATAGTTAGTTAAAGGTCCAATCTTGAATGTTATGACTCCTCCAGCTCTTGAGCACTCTGTGGATAGTTTATCTATCAGGCCCACTAAACCTACAAACGAAAACATAACATAAACAAACATAAGACGCACTAGTTTTGTTAGAATACTAATACAATACCTACTTTGATTTTTCTGAAGCTGATTTTAAGGCTTTACGTAATGGGCTGCGGGACTGTTCGAAAGAGATACCGTGGCCCCGGAACACAAAGGGCGATGAAGGAACATGGATGGGTTTTAGTCAGGAAAAGTCTGACACTCCGTCCTGCTCCGCCCAGAGCGGGAGGAGTCATTTGACGATTTCCCATCCGGAAAAAAAAGAAGGCTTTACGTAATCCGAAAGTAGAACTAAAAGAATCCTCCGTGGATGTACCCTCTATCAATAATGTGCAAATACTTGGAGAATATTTTTGAGATCCTTTGCACGTTTTCAAGATATAAACAATCGATGGCGCCATCTTGTATTGCTGTTGCATTGATATTATTAGCTACGCCAAAACAAGTTTATGCATGCCTTTTTAGGTAGATTTTTTCTGACCCAAATCTACCCAAGATTTGGGTCAGAAAAAATCTACCTTAATTGGTCTTGCACCTAAAGTTGAGTTATCGGAAAATTTCACCATAGGAGGTCTAGTTATGACCCGTAGAGCCCAAATCAAACGCCGGTTAAAAAGTTTAAATATATATGTACAAGTATGTATGTATTATGTTGGTATGTAGGGCGCCAAGCAAAATTTAGCCACTTTTCCTATGGAAAATTTTTGGAAAGTTTAACATTTTTATCAATCTGAGTAAGAATACGGACAACTTTTACTTGTAAACTTTTTTGATGCAACCCCTAACTTGGGGAGGGGGTTGAAATTTCCAAAATGTTTGGAAAAAAAAATATGTCTCCGAAGTCCGAAACGGTAAACATTTTTTGTGTCAAAAATATTTTTTTAAGCAAACTGTTTACTCAACAAATATAAATTGAATAAGATTTTTTTTTTCAAGCTAAATTCTTATAGGATTTTAACAAGGGGTTGAAAAAAATATGGGTGGAACCTTCTTCGAAATATACCTCCTCCTGCGGCTTGCCGAAGGAATTTTTGCTAATATAAATGTTAGATAGTACTATAACAATTAAGCATGATACGTCACAGGCCGGACGGCAGAAAGAAATGTTAAACAAGATGTAATACATCCCTCACGAAGCCGTCAACCAAGCAATCTATACAACAAAATAAGTAACTTTACGCAAAAATTATTGTTAGGAAACGACTTTTTTTGGGGTAATAGGACCCACGTCTTTCTATAACAGTAAGTGTCAAGACGTCAGAGAATAGAGAGCCACTTGAAATGTGTTTTCTTTTTGTATTTTTAAATAGAGAAGTTTTTTTTTTTTTTTTTTTGTTCTGGAACACGATTCCCAAATTTTTGTTTTTTTTTTGATAATACAGGTTTTTAATTTTATATGTTTACTTTAAATACCTTCATGACCCTGTACTATTATTGTGCATACATCCGCACAATGTATTGAGTGCGTTACAAGGTCGTTTCCCAGAAATATTTTTTGCGTAAAGTTACTTAGTTTGATTTACAGAATGCTTGGTTGTCGGCTTCGTGAAGGGTCTGTTTACACCTTTGTTTAGAACAGCACATACCGCAAGAGTCCCCCGCAGCTATCACCATCGGTAAGTGTCCCAAAATTGGCCACGCCCCTGGATATAATGGCGGCTCCGTAGTCTTCTCGTTCTTCCAGCTCCATAACCAGTAAACTGCGCAAATGACGCAGATGAGCAGTATAGCGATCATTGTTAATGTTCTATCTTGTTACTGAAATTAAAAATTCCATTATGAAATAATGCCGTCGATGGCCTTGAGAAATAAATTCGTGATTCACCGATACTTTTGTCAAAGGAACTCGACTAATCATTTTTTAACGGCATCTATGAAACTTACTTTTTTTAGTTTTCGTAATCAGTCTAAAAATCTCATATCTTTAATAACTCGACTATTTTAATATCAGAGAGTCATAAATCATTTTGAAATCTTCATCCTGTATTTTGCCTTTCGGTTCCTTGAACTTCAACGACTGTCAAAAATCTTCAAATAACAGCCGGGACCAACGACCTAACGCGCTTCAATGAGGGAAACTCTTAATGTATGGATAAGCAAACGCGGCTTAACCTTGAAGGTCAATCCGTGCTGCAGTTATTATTGGGAAATTATAAATCAAGCCCCAAATTTTAACTTTTGTCCACAGAACCCTGCCTCTGATTTAATATGTAAGCCACGGGCAAATCAGAAAGCTTCTAATAAATTAATAGACCAGTGCAAGATACCTCTGAAAACGGTCAAAAAATGAAAAAAAAATCATAGTAGGGTGAAACCCATCGGAATAGAAAGAGAATATACAACAAAATTACACAGTAACGTAACCGGAATCATGAAATCATAATAAATAAGATAAATTATGATATGTTTTTGCAAGTCAAATCATTCCTGTTGTGGTCAATGTCATTTGACAGAAATACTTACGTGAACAGGGACGTTTTTTACATTTACAAAAAAAGTACGGTACCCAGTGGTAACAATATCTGCTTTAATTATAATATAAATAGAATAGAATATAAAAATAAATAGTATTATTATTGTGAACTGTTTTTAATGCTACTGGTTTTCGCTAAAATCTCGTAGATGATTTAAAAAATCGTCGTGGCACGGAACTTTGTAAATACGTCTTTTTGGTGGTTGACGGACAACTCCATTTAATATTTACTTTTTCCGTTTATTTCGATTTTCGTGTAAGTGTTTCTGCAGTTTTTTCGTATTTATTAAAAAATATTTTATGAAAATGGCATCTGCAAGTACAGCGCATACTCCAAAATGTCTTTGTGTCACTTGTGCAGTAAGATTTCAACGCAATGTGTGAATACAATTAATTTCAGAGACTGCTACAGACGTCCGCCAACATGTATATGTGTGTGGATTTCTCGCGAGGTGAGTGATGATAAAGCTTTGATAATGTGATCTTGACATCAATAAATATAGGACAATAAGAAAAAGAAAATTATAAAAAACATTTTCCCGCCTTTTTACATTGCTTTTCTATCCGTCAAAATGAGTGAATAATATAACGAAGAAATTCGATATATTCTGAAATTTAACAAAAAAATAATAATTTAAAAACCATTTTATAAATACGCTTTAAAAAAATGCTTGTAAAGAAGAAAATAAACCTTGGAGAAAATACAAACGAAAAAAAATAGTTCTCATAAAAGCTTGTTGCCTAAAAAGAAATGGCAAAAAAAACTATACGTGACAAGGTTTTATGAAAACTATTCTTTTTCGTTTGTATTTACTCTAAGGTTTATTTTCGTTTGATTTTTTAAAAGCTTATTTTTTAAAAGATTTTTAAATATAATTTTATTTTAAAATTTTAGTTTTCTCTTCATGTTTTTTGATAAAAAATCATTATCTCAAAACTTTTTCGTATGCGTGCTACAAACAGTTGAGGAGTTCCCTCTTTCGAGACGATCCTGGTTGCAGGAGGAGGTCTTGATATAAATGATGTTTATCCATCAAATATGAACATACCTACAAAAATTCTTATCCGGGCTATTTACCGTTGAGGACTTCCCTCGTGGGTAGCCAATCTTAACTGCAGGATGAGGTCACGATAGAAATCATGTTTATCCATTAAATATTAACGCGTATACAAAGTTTAGTGTCCGCGCTATTAACCATTGAAGAGTTCTTTCCTGAGGAGATGATCCTGGCTCCAGCATTCAGTATTGTCTGGCATAAAAATGTATTATCACCAGAACCAAAAGTGTGTGCAAAATTTCATCTCAATCGTTTAACTATCTTGTTTAGTTGCAAGATTTGACCAATACATGCTAACAAACTAATAACAATGCAAGTTGAATAAAAAGGCTTATAATAAAAAAGGTAAAAATGAATCAAGCTGCGAAAAAAAAAAAAAAACGATGGACATGCAGTGTCAGTAATAGTAGCACAATAATAAAACAATGGCTTCCACGAAGCATTGCATTAAAAACCGGGTCTGAGTATCTGTGTAATTTGCTTGTTTCTGACAAATATAACATAACATATTAATATAAAATGACATCACGCCTGTATTTGCCCGAAGGCTTAGGTAGTTGTGTACTATAGTACTTTCACCCACATGTCACCAGTTATAATTAAGTCCCATGTTAAGGGTGAGCCGGGTACAAATCAAAACTTCGGGTCATTAATAAGAAATTCCTAATAGAAAAACCCAAAAACACTATGACCGACCAAGAGATGAATCCCAGGACCTCATGTTCAGTATTATGTATTAAGGAGTTCCAATAAACATTGCTTGACCAATTTCTCTTTTAATCCAGTATTTTCTGTGTACTTACATTGGGCTTGGACACGTCTTATAAGCACAGTGTACCATTCACTCACATTACTTTATAAATAAAAAAAAACGATTCACTTAGCACAATATATCAGCACTGATCTCTTGTTTTCAAATGGCGAAACTAGCTCGAAGCTCTTCCTTAAATACCTAGTATTTTGCAAAGCAAATTAGCGGGCAGGTACAGTCACGGACAAAACAAACAGACAATGTAACTTTAAAAAGTATTTTTCTCCTACCGTTTTGATTAAAATTTCAGGTTGTAACGATGATAATATATGTTCGTAATAACATGAAATTTGAATACTATAGTATTCTGGAACTCATATTTTTTATGAAAAAGATCCTATCTCCAAATAACAATCGTCATTTCTCGCGAAATGTGCTTTTAAATTTTGGAAAGTGTATACATATTGGTGTTCGTGACTGTACAAATCGATCTCGTGAAAATGTTCATTATTTTAAAGTTGGTGACTTTTGTTCGTTTGATTCAGTTTTTTTGTCATCAACTTCTGAAGCTATTTTCCACTTTTTTTAACCGACTTCCAAAAGGAGGAGGTTGTTAATTCATCTGATTTTTTGTGTGTGTGTGTGTGCCAACTAATAACCGATTTTGATGGTTCTTTTTTTGATATAAAGAATATTATTTCGCGGTGGTCCCGTTTAAGTTTGGTGAAGATCTGATGCTGATTTTCGGAGATATACAAGGGAACTCTTTAATAATAGACGGCAAATTGATCATTTGGTCATTTGGCATGACGATTTTGTGTTAACAATAAACATCCAAGCGATTGCATATTGAAGAGTTCCTTATAAATGGAAAAAATAAAAAACTTTTTTTGCAAAAAATAAAACCGACTTCAAAAACACAAAAAAAAAAGTGAAAAATAACTTTAACTTCAGAAGTCGATGGCAAAAAAACGGTTATGTTTACATTGATAACATACATGATGTCATGGTAATAGGCTTATCCCCTAAGAGGTGTTTTCAGCGCCAGCTTCCACTGAAAAACGATAGATGAACACCTCTGTATAATCCAAACGACAATTTTTATAATAGAACTGAATTTTATTGAAATTCACTTTTAATATGCAGAACACCAAAAAAAGTAGTAGTGGTTGTAACAAAGGGCGAAAGCCAAGAGCCCAGTGTTGCTAATACAGAAATTATATTTTGAATAGAAAAATTATAAGAAATGTTGCTAGTTAAACACAGATAAAAAATATATGTTTAATTGTACTACAACCTCATTAAATGGAACTTAACATACCGAACTGTCGAAATATGAGAGTACTGTACACATCTGCGTACCCCCTCAGAGCATACAGGCTTGATGCTATGTTATGGTGTTGTATTGTGTAAACAATAAACATCAAAGCGATTGCAGCAATCACGACAGATTGCTGTTTATTATATTATTGAAGAGTTCCGCTCCATATCAACGAATTCTATGATCAGATCATGAAAATATTTCTATGGGACCAATTTAAGACCACAGTCAAACCATTACAACCGTTTTGTGGGGCTTAGTTTATAAGTCTACTTACCATCTTTGAATAATAAATAAATAAATAAAAAAAAACCAAAGAAACAATTTTCAAAATCGATCCACAAATTGATAGAGAAATCGGTGAACATACAATAAAAAAAATACAGCTAACATAGAAACTCCTCCTTTTTGAAGTCGGTTAAAAAGAACTGTAGTCTAGTCACTTAATTTGGATTATTCCAGAAATCCCCACCGACAAATCCCTACCAGTGGGGATCGTTACTTTTTTTTCAGAAATCCCCACTAGTAAAATAATCTCACCCTTGTGGGGATTTTTGGAAAAATAAACAACAATATCCACCAGATGTTGTTGTTTCTAAATTGTTAAACAAAAAATGCGTTAGTCACACCGTTTAATTAGATGAAAAAAGAAGATAACATATTTATTTACAAGTGCACACAACAGAACAAAAATAAGAATGAAATAAAACTACACAATTCTTACAAACTTTAAATGTGACTTCTGCACCCATATTCACAAACGTTTCGATTTGATTTTGATTCGGGAAGTCATAATTATATCTATCTCCTTCACTTTCTTAATGCCAAAAAAGATAGAAACGTTAGAGTGAGAGAAGCGTAGAAGCGTTTGTGAATATGGGGGCTGGTTCCTTAACGATAAATAAATCCTCAACTGTTCTGTATCCTTGAAATTCAAGTATGTAATATATACCATTAAGTAAAACCCGTTTTACACGTGTCAAAAAATACCGTTGGAAATAATGGTATGATATTAAAATTCAACAATTGAACGTAGAAATATTTGCAGAGGGACGTGCGGACGTCGCGCGCATGACACCTGTCATAATAGCGAACAATTAGGGTTGAGGTAAACCTGTACCTCAACGTCCTCAACCCTAATTGTTCACTATGAAAGGGAGGGTGAGAGGGCGAACTACACTGGCCTGCAAAAATAAGTACTACACTTTAAAAAAAAAAATTTTCTAAACTGTAGAAGTTCGAGATTTAAAAAAAAAAAAAAACGTTTTGTAGCAATTTTTATCAGCTTTCTTTGAAACAATAGACAAAATTAAACTATTTTTTTCGTTTCGAAAGTATATGTTGGGTAAGTACTTAAAAAGTTATTGCAATTTTGAAAGCGTGAAACTTAGTTTGGCAGGCCAGTGTATGTTTTATTCTGGACCATACCTGGAGACCCTAAACAACAACCACATCAACAAAATTCTACAACAACAACAGCCTGTCAACATTTTCACACGTATTGTTAAAATCCAAGTTTTAATGTACCTTACTTTGAATACATCCATGACCCCTGTACTATTCCATGCATCCATCAGCACAAAGTTTTTAGTACGTTACCTTGAGCGCTGCCGTAAACACAAAAAAAAATGTAACAATTTGCGCGTACAAAAAAAAACAAACAAAAAGAAACTATTCAGCTTTATTAAGTATATTAGTTTAGGTAGATTTTTTTTTTATTGCAAAATGATCCTGCTCTTGACCTCGATCACGCCTGGTGGAAAGCGATGGATTAGGTCTATGATGGAACGAGCATGACCAGAAGATTCACTTAAACTTGAATTATTATAAAAAAAAAAAAAAAAAAAAACAAAAAAAAAAAAAACATTTTAATATAAAATTGTTATCATAACATTGACTGCCTCGTTGGTCTAGTGGTAATAAGCGTGAATGCTGAACAAGCGGTCCTAGGTTCGATTTTCGAGTCGGAAAAAGTGTTATTGGGTTTTTCCATCAGGAATTTCTCAGCAGCAACCACGGAGCCCGGATCTGTGCCCGGTTGATGGCAATAGGTTCGCGCCCTTTTACATGGGACTTTAACATAACAGGCTAAATGTAGGTGTACTATTAGGTACACCTCTGCCTAACCCACCACTTCATCGTTTAGTTGAGACATACAATAATGAGTTCTATTCAATCGACATTCTTTTCCTAAGTAAAAATGCATTTAGGAAGCAAATCCAAGCAACCCCAAAGGACCAGCAAATTATTGTGTAATTAGATATTTATTATCGTGTTGTTACGCACACAATTTTTTTTTTTCTTCTAAAGGAATCTATCACTTAGATTTAAAAATCCAGATATTAGTTCCAGGACAATGACTATTGTAAATGTATTGTATAAGTATTGTATATGTATTGTATTTGTGTTGTTACTAGCTAGTTTTAAATACGTTAAATTGTAATCAGTGGAGAACGTTGTGGGTAGCATTATTGTTTTAAAATGTAATATTTAAAATATTGCTACAAATTGTTATTGTGCTACTGTTTGTTTTTCCTTAACTTAAATAAATAAATAAATAAAACCCTTCTGAGATTACAAGCGTGATGTTATGTTATGTCATATCATTATATGGATTGGTGTTAAACACATTTTAATGAATTAGCAATTAAACATCAACAAAACATCGTGACGCTTCTGTCAAGGTAGGTGGTAGGTACCTACTTAAAAACACAAAAAGTACTGAATCTAAAATCTAAAAGGAAGGTTCCAAGGTTCGAAGGTTCCAAGGTATGGTGTAGAACAAAACAATGATCGCAATGACGAGAAGAACAAGTGCCTTTCGGCTTCGTCAAGAGGTGTTTTACACCCTTTAGATAGTTTATAACCTGAATTAACATGTAGGATACTATTTATCCCTTTAGTATGAGCCAGTGGGACAGTTGCCGAACTTCACGCGGGCGAAGCCGCGGGCAACAGCTAGTACTATATAAAATGCAAATTAAACGTGTAGCTTTTATTATTTTTTACTAATAATATTGATCAGCTCGCTGCGTGCGTAGTCTGTTACGTACAAAACTTAAACCGGTTCAAAAAGCGAGAAATGTGTCTGTGGAAGATTTTTCATAAACGAGCTTTGGCAGTCAATAATCAGCGGCCAAATTAGTACACGTAAATGCTGAGATAAAAATAGATATAAATTTCATATTTTTACCCGACTGCCAAGGATGGGTTATGTTTTCGCGCGTATCTTGTACTTTAACACTACGTAAGTGCCGGGAACCAGCCTGGAGGGCTTCGCACAAGCTGAACTTGCGATGCTGATGCGTACTTAAATACATTTCTATCAGCTCACAACATTTTTTACACGCCTGTATTATTTATTCTCTTTAATAGCGGGTTCAATCGAAAAGATCTACCTATTTCAATTTTTTTTTGTATTGTTAGCTGTAAGCCCCCATTATATGTAGGTATAATGGTGGCTTACATCTTTGCGGCCACCACGTGGCCCCCTACGCCCGGGGCGTCTCCCGCGGAAACCGGGATGTAAGGATCTCTCCCTCTCACGTTCCGCCACCTCCTTCGCTAGCATGACTGCTTCGCAGAAGGAGGTGACGGCGTCCCATTCCGTCTCGCTCCGGACCATGGATTGAACCAGGGCCGGAAGCGAGAGGTCATGGACCTGTCTAAGGCATGGTCATGTCATCATACAATATTACTAGGTTAATTAGAACGTTATGGTGTCCGAGAAAATTTATTGAGACTAATCAAAACGTATTTAAATGGAAGAAAACAAGTCACGGTTATAACTAGAATTTGTCCCAACCCTAAGAGAGAAGTTGCTCACAAGTCATCCATTAGATATACAACTTGCGGTATACCCCAAGGGAGTGTCCTTGGGCTCTTGCTGTTTCTCGTTTTTATAAATGATTTGCCGAAGTGTACCGACTATCAAACCGTCCTGTTTGCCGATGATAGTACAATCATTATACCATGCAAAAAGTTAGAATCTTATGAAAATGATATAAATAATACCATCCATTGCGTTATAAACTGGTTACATAAGAATAAACTTAAAATAAATTTAGAAAAAACACAGGTTGTGACGTTCGAACAAAGAAAAATAAACAAAATTTTAATATAAAATACGCAGATTAAAAAATACCGGAAACCGCTAGTGCCAGATTTCTAGGACTTTACTTGGATAGTCATCTTATTTGGAAATGTCATGTAGAACCTTTGTGTAAAAAACTAAATCAGTATTCGTATGCGCTTTGCAAAAATTTCAAATGAGTCTGTAGTTTTGATAGCATACAAACGTACGTCAAATCAACGCTACGTTTTGGAATAATGTATTGGGGAAATTCCACCGGAAAAAAACATCGCGTTCAAAGCTCAAAAGAAGTGTGTGCGTGCTGTTTTTATGCTGAAAGAGACTGATAGTTGTAAGCCATTATTTAAACACAATAAATAATACAAACCCCTCACTTTGCGTTGTATGTACATCTAAAAGACAGTATTCGCAAAATCATACTTGCATTTATTTCAAACATTTAGATCAAAACGTCGCATTAGAGAGATATGTGCTATTCCACACAAAACTGCTCTCTACTCAAAAAGCTTTTTATGAATGGCACCCAAGTTATATAATAAGTTACCCATTTGAAGATCTTGACAACTTACACCATTTCAAAAAGGCTCTTCTTAATTTACTAGGCGAAAAAACTTACCACACAGTCAATGAGTAACTAGAAGACAAATTTTAATTTAATGACATTTTATTTATTTCTATTTTATTTGTAAGTTTTATTAATCTATTTTATTTAAATGTTCTGTTTGTCTGGTAAAATTTATTGTTATTTTGATTAATTAATTGAGCTTTTTTTTTGGATTGTTATAATTGAATTTCATGATTAATTTTGACTGTTTTTATATATTTTTACCAATTATTCATAAGAAATTATAATTAGAATATTTGTACGCCGTTGACGGCAAGACATAGCGCTCATTTTATTAATATTGACATCTGTACTTTTGTTTACCTATGTTCTACAAATAATTATATATGTATTTATTTATACTAACAATATAATTAATTAGTAAATTCATTCGGCGAGTCCCATCTTAGTGAGACCAGTCACTAGTGGTAGTGGGCACTGTAGATTATAATTTGTATCTTGTCAAGCTACGAATGAATATTTTTTTTTAAATTAAGAGTTTATTGTAATAAACTAAACAACACTAAACTTGTCCTTTTATCTTAATGTAAATACTCTGCGATTACTGTGCACTTGGGCAGTGGTGGCAGCCCCGACTTATGACCAGTAAGTCGTGGGTCCGAATCCGAACCCAGGCAGGCGCATTACTTTTGTAATTTATTTCATCACCACTGCTCTCAAAACGGTGAAGGAAAACATCGTGTGGAAGACGTCATATCCTAGAACCAAAAAAATCGACCCGAATTGAACCTGAACTGGGCCCTCATGATGATACCTATAGCCCATTTTTCTCATAGAGAGGAGGTCTGTGACCCAGCAGTGGGAACATTATAGGCTGATTATGAAAAAACTAAAAAATAATTTTTCGTTTGAAAGAATCGGTTTAGTCGTCTTCGAGTAATCGGTGAACATACATAAAAACAGTGGAACATAGAACCTCCTTCTTTTTTGAAGTCGGTTAAAAAAATACCTTGCCGCGCCGTCCCCGGTGCCGCGATGTGCGCTATCCTTAAGGGCTGAAGAGTTGCCAAACCAGTTTTGCAACTCAAAATGCTGCAAATCCTACAAATTCTACGAACATGAAAAAAATATCACCTTACGAGAATTAATGTTGATTGTTTTGGTTTGACCAGAATTTAATTTAATTTCCTACATTTTGAATAAAAATAAATAATTCACAAGTCTATTATTAAGTCTATATTATTATTAAGCAACCCTATGCAAAAATTATTGCTGGAAAACCCCTTTTTTTTGGTGTGGAAAGTCTAGTTTCGGTCTCAAAACATTAAGCTGATGTATGCATTGAATAGTAAACAGATCATGGAGATATTTAAAGTAATGTTAGAACCAAAAAAAAATTGTATTTAAAAAATCTTGTAAAAAAGTTGGAATTTTGACCTCCAATATTTCCGTATAGTCCAGAACAAAAAAAATATCGCAATAACGGGGAGAGCAAGTACCATTCGGCTTCGTTAAGGGTATTGTTACACCCAATATTTTTCACTCGGTAAACAGCTGGTTGGGGGCGTTTTCGATACTAGGCAGGCTTTATTTACAAATTTGGAGATACCCCAGAGTGAACAGGAATATATCCGTTAGAGCAACTGTTTCACTAGCGGCGTGTCTTTAACGTTCAAATGTGGCTGCACTTGTATTTTTGTTATTTGGAGCAAAATATTAATAATAATCAATATCATACCATGTCATTAGGGGCCATCCATAAATTACGTCACACGTTAATGGTCGACGAAATGTGTGTGGTGGGAGGGGTCCGAAATTTCGTGACGTCACGTTTCAAAATCTACGTCATCTATCTATATTCATCATCTCAATCCATATTTTGCTTTCGTTCATAAACTTCGACAATGCCTAAATAATACGCGGTCACGCAAGCGAAGCCGCGGGCACAGCTAACTATTTTTTAGCTCTTAGGAGAATATCGGTAACTATTTTTAGCTCCTATGACCCCTGATTATTAAAATGTTGAATAAATAGAAACACGTGTACTAAGCTCGTTTCGAGAATGCGTCAGTGTCATACCAGTGTACTACTCAAGGTCATCGGCTTCTAGTGAGCACTAAATAGGGATTTAGAGGAGGCACACTTGCTTAATTACTAACTCACACTAAGTATTTGAAATCAACATTTTTTTTTTTTTACGGGTGGGAAATCATCAAATGACTCCTCCCGCTCTGGGCGGAGCAGGAGGGAGTGTCAGACTTTTACTGACTAAAACCCATCCATGTTCCTTCGCCTTCGTGTTCCAGGGCCACGGTATCTCTTTCGAATAGTCCCGCAGCCCCGGCAGGCTTCGGCCCTTCGGACCCCTTCATTGTTGCTAACTCTCTTTGAGGGGCGCGTGGAACACGAACGCGCCGTCGACACGGCCTGTCGTCGTAAGATGGAAGGACGGCGAGCTAGCCCATAGCTCCCCGTCCACAGGCCTGCGCCTACGGTGGCCGGAAGCCACCACGTGCCCCCCGACGCCCGGCGTCTCCCGCGGCGGCCGGGACGTGTGGATCTTTCCCTATCACGTTCCGCCACCTCCTCAACATCACTCACATTCAATCTAATATGCGTTTTAAAGCATTTTTCAGGAAGGTGTTGTCATATTTATGGGTGTGGGATCCATGGTTACCATCTTCTGCCTAGCCTTTTCCCAACTATGTTGGGGTCGGCTTCCAGTATAACCGGATGCTGCTGAATACCAGTATTTAACATGGAGCGACTGCCTAACTGACTTCCACAACCCAGTTAGTACATGGTAATACGATATCCCAAAGGAGTAAAAAAACATCCCTTCAACTAGACGACGTTTCATGTTGTTTATATCGTTGCTGTTTAGATGTCCAAGCCGCTTGTGCCATGTGTCACCATCAACCACGGAAGAAATGAGAACATTTGTGTTTGCGCGGAACGCCTACTAAACTCATCATAGCACCTACATGTGACTATGCTAATGTGTTTTTTTTTTAAACTATGGAAATAACTATCCACTGTTTTGGCGTGCGACATAACATACGATTTTTGTTGAGGAGATAAGTCGTTTTCTTTAAAACTCCCAATGAAATTACCAGATGAAATCCCGAACATGGTCCTTCGAGCCTGGATTGCAAGGTTTCATGTTGAAAAATCTTCGATTTCAAGAGAATTGGCAAATAACTCGTAATTACAAGCGAAGTTGGTTGTGTGACGTTCATATTGCTGTCTTTGAAATGAGTTATCCTCTGGCATTACGTAAGCTGGTACGGTGAACCTAAATAAATATACAATTAAACTTAGGTAAGTTTGTGGCGATTATCACATCGCCCTCCTTAGTGTTCAATGTGTAACATCACTACGGAGATGACACATCCCTAGAGCCAGGTGACAGATCCAATGTTTGACATTTAACGGACGGATTAAAAATTGCCCTACTTTTATGGATCACATGAATTTAATTTCACACGTTCGGGAGCTGCTATCTCCCGCATTGCTGACTACAACGTCACGCCTTCGGCTGACCAAGCAACATCAGGAGATGAGCTGTGATCGCTAGGCAGATAAACAAGTGCCAACGTGGCGACGGAGTGACTCCCTGCTTCTATCGTCGCGTTTCAAACAAGAGCAGATACCATATTTTGATTTTTATTACGACGCTGCCACTCTGTTACGTTACGCTACGAGAAGATCGTGTTTCGGCAGAAGTACAGACTACAACTGGCAGTTGGTACCTAACGACTGCTTACTAATTTAACTTTAAAATATTTGGTTATCACGTTTTCCTTCCAACTTGCCAGACCCGGAACAATTACTTCTCGTCAGAGTTAAGCAATATCGGGCGCGGTCAGTACTTGAATGGGCCTGCTACCGCCTGGGAACACCGCGTGACGTTGGCTTTTTGCTTTTTTTTGTTAACCTCTAATAATGCATTTTTTTATACAATTCTTGCAAAACCAGACCCGCTTTGCTTAGATTAGGATCACTTATGGCAGTTTATTAGGTGGTATATTTCCGGAAGTACAGACTTTTAGCCTTAGTCGTAATACTAAGTTTTATTTGCATAAAAATACTTATTCATTCATGAGTATCTTGTTGCTATTGAGAGGTCACCCGCCCACCATTACTCATTGTCCTTTGTGAAAATGTTATTGTTAGTCTCATATGACCGTTTTCCTGTATAAGTAAATAAATAAGACTATGCGCAACTGCGGCCCGAATAGTGCGAAGTGAGTGGTTATTTGCGATTTACAAAAAATCTATTGATTGAAAAAAATAAAACACTATTAAGCTAATATGTTGCTTGTAGAATTATTTGCCAAAAAATCAGAATGATCGCATGTATTTTAGTATGGTTTTTACTCGTTAAAAGATTTTTTTAGAGAAAAGTTCGTGATTTTTTTTATCAAATAAAGTTAGTTGTATTATGTTTTCAAAACACTATCATTTTAGCATATGTCCGGAAGAATATCATATATTTTTCTGGTTTTGTTCATTGCAGTGAATCATATGCTTTTTTGCATCATAAAACTCGCGTTTAGCTCCTGTAGTCCCCTTAAGACGTCATGGTAACTCCCTAGGTCAGGAATTTTATCTTTGTAAGAAACACAAACGTAATAAATAGTCCAATGAATGAATGTCAATTAAGTAATATTATGCTACTCCTAAAAAAACCTGATAGACCATTATTATAATCAGCCATTAAATACAAGTTATAACAAATAAAATGAATTCCGCCTTCAACTTATCTTTCTAGCATATTAAAAAGATATACAGGGAGTAAACAACCTCATCACGAAGCCGTCAACCAAGCATTCTGTACCTACATCAAACTAAGTAACTTGACGCACAAATTATTGCTGGGAAATTACTCTTTTTTTTTGGGGTGAAAAATCATGTTTTGTGGTAGAACTCAATGTTATGCACTTAAAACATTGTACTGATGGATGGATTGAATAGTACGGGGGTCGTAAAGGTGTTTAAAAACAACAAAAAAATGCGGCAATTGTTTTGGGAATATTGTTTCTAATGGCTCCACACATTTCACATTTCTCAATGACGCCAATATGAGTTGCTGAATATCCGATTGGTTTGGTAATTTTAGTAAATTTTCTTTCTTTATCGTTTGTACGTATAACTACGTCTAGTTTTTGCGAGAGGAACCGGCTGGCGCGGCGGCCAGTTTTTTAAGTTGCTCCTTAATGCAGGGTATTGTCTGGCCGTATCTCTGGCAACAGGTTGCTTCATGTTGCCATCGCCCTAAATAGCTGGATGTAATCGTGACGTCATAGTTGACGAGAATAGACCAAGATTGAGCAATTTAAGTTGCCCGTGTAAGCGCACCTTATGAAGTGTGTCACATCATAGTGCTCATAGTCACCACAAGGCTCCAGTGCGATTTGGTTGATGTCACATTTCTTGTAATTTTTATTCAAGGACAATGTTTGCGCGTTTTTTGACGTCATTTAATTATTATCTGGTTTTATACATCATGTACATAATTATTTTTATTTTAAGATTGTTATTACATATATACAGGGTGTTAAAGTAGTCGCGTGCCATAGCTTAGGGGTGGGTTCAGTATCAATAAAGGAACCCGTAAAAATAAAAATAAAATCCAAGGGTTTAAAGTAAAAATCTTATAATACAAACTTGTCTATAAAAAAAAAACTTGTCAAAAAGTGTGAACTTTGACCCCCAATATCTCCGTAACTAGAAGGTTCCCAGGTATGGTGTAGAACAAAAAAAATATCGCAATGACAAGGAGAACAAGTGCCTTTCGGGTTCGTTAAGAGGTATTTTACACCCTGTATTTGTTACAGCTGCGTGTCTGTCGAGTTCCGTTTCTGACAAGTTGCGAGTCTATCCTGAGAGATGACGAAATGAGTATTTGACCACTTGCGTATGCAGATGGACGCATTGAATAGTAAACAGGTTATGGAGTTATTTAAAGTAAAGTAATTACCTTAAAAACTAGTATTTGAAAATCAACTTGAGAAAAAGTTGGAACTTTGACGTCCAATACCTCCGTAACTAGTGGGTTCCGAGGTATGGTCCAGAACAAAAAAAAAATATGGCAATGACGGGGAGTACAAGTGGCTTTTTTTTTTTTGGATGGGAAATAATCAAATGACGCCCTCTGGGCGGAGCGGAAGGGAGCGTCAGACTTTTACTGACTAAGACCCATCCATGTTCCTTCATCGCCCTTTGTGTTCCGGGGCCACGATATCTCTTTCGAACTGTCCCGGCTTCGTTAAGGCTCTATTATAAATAAGAATCACACCGCTTAAGGGCAGGTAGACCAAATTTTACCAATTTTACATAACTTTGATTCAATAGTAAACTAACAAATCGTTATTTTCAAAGCAAAAAAAACATAGATATTATAGTTGTCTATATCTACTTTGATAGTTTGTGGTTCAAAACATGATATCGAAAACTTCACTCGATAAAAAAAAAATCCGAACAGGAGCCTAATTCGAATATTTTTTTATGTTTTTCTAATCGTTCTTGAATAAAATGAAAAAATACTTCCAAAAAAAAAATATCTAAGCAAAGTAAATAACATTTAGAACAATTATTTGTGGTTACATTTTGCAAAAGAGTTTAATCCTTTTAATAATTAATTATTATATAATACAGCGGCTTGCGAACGTGGATTCAGTCGCCCGCCGGGCCTTGACGAGGTAGGACCTATGTCCCTTTTGCTGGCGCACGGCTGTCCCGCTGATTTATCGAACGATTTATTCATAGATCGTAGTGTAAATATAATGATACGTATTTTTAACCGACTTAAAAAAAGGAGGAGGTTTCTTAATTTGACCTTATGATAACTTCGTCGTTTATGAACCGATTTTGATGATTCTTTTTTTGTTCGAAAGAAGATATTTCAAGGGTGGTACCATGATCAGAAAACCAGGATCTGATGATGGCATCCCAGAGAAATCGAGGGGAACCTTTGAAAATCGTAGTGCGACTAGTGCGTTTGTTATTTTTTTTCATTGAGCGTTTTAAAGCAATACTATTTAATGAAGGTCTGGAGTCGATATGATGATGGAACCCGAAAATAGTTGAGGGCACTCCTCAACGATTCACAACAGTAATCGGGTGTTTGGGCTTGATTAATTTGTATTGATGAGAACTTTACACCTAGATGGGTTGTGGCTATCATTAGGGGTCTGATGATAAAGACGAAGGACAGTCAAGGGAACTCCTCAACGTTTTACAGTAGCTATCTTGTTTTTGGATTTAATTCATTTCTATTGATGCGAACTTTGCACCCATATGGGTTACAAGTGCCAATACAGGTCTGATGATGGGGACTATAGACAGTCGAGGGAATTCCTCAACGATTTACAGTAGTTACGTTTAGTTGGGCTTCCTTCAAATGGTTCAATATCCTAAAATGTTCGGTTCGTACAAAAACAATACCTAATTAAGATAGAAAGAAGAAGAAAAAGAAGAAAGAGAAGAAGAGAGAGAGAGAAGTTTGCATAGCAAATATTTGTATAGGATATTACAACTAAAATGTGACAAATGGTGGCAGAAAAAACGGAATCAAACAAACAAGTCACCGACTTCTGAAGCTAAAAGTATTTTTCACTTTTTTGTTTTTTGAAGTTGTTTTTATTTTTTGCAAGAAAGTTTTTTGTTGTTAATTTTATTCTTTTGTTTGTGAAGTAAGGGGATTAAAAATAAAAACAAGTAGCTAGGTATAAAGTGCGGAAGGTTGGATTAAAATATTATGTTATCGTCGTTGCTTTTGCCATTTGTTAGTATATGGTAGAAATACATTATTAACCGACTTCAAAAAAAGGAGGTTTCTCAATTCGACCGTTTATATTTTTTTTATGTGTCGCGCATAACTTCGTCGTTTATGAACCGATTTTGATGATTCTTTTTTGTTGGAAAGGGTATACCCCGAAGTTGGTCCCATTTAAATTTCATAATATGGATCTGATGATGAGTTTTAGAGATAGACAACGGAACTCTTCAAAAAGTTACAGCAAATTAACCGCGATTGCAGCAATCACTTGGATGTTTATTGTTTACACAACATCATAACATAACATCACGCCTGTATGCTCTGAGCGGGTAAGCAGATGTGTACAATACACCCACATTTCGACAGTTAGGTATGTTAAGTTCCATTTTATTGGGGATACTCCTATTATCATGTTAAATAAATGCTTAGCAAATATTTTTATAAAAAAAACAACAAATTTTTTTTAAAAATAAAACTGACAATAAAGAAGTCGGAAGTGTGTGTGTGTGTCATGTAATGACGCTACTCATCTTCACGCAAACAATCACAGGGTGTTTTTACACCGTAAAATTTTAAATACCTCTAGCTAGATTATAATCTATCTCGCGAGATTGTAAACTCTCGACAGATTGTGAGCTGTTTGGTGACAGATACAACAAATAAAGCGCGTGTCGCTTCGTGAGATAATAATAAATAATAATAATAATGTTTATTTAAAGAAAGCTTAGACATAGGTTACGAAATGTTTTAACAGGCTAATTTAGGTCAGTATAAGTGGTGTAGTCATCTGTAGCCGAACTAGGCAGAGCCTGTATTTAGACTATCAGCGCCAAACCCCTCGAATATTAAACATATAAAATTGCCAGTAACATTACATTTGTTTCTTGTACAAAATCATTTTAACAATTTTATAATATATTTACTTTACTTTAGATAAAAACAATGTAAGAAACTTAGTCACATAATTGAATAAATCTTGACTTGCAGCATTTTACATTTACAATATCCATTCAAATTAATTTATTACATATACATGTTAGGTTTTCGCAATTACTACAGTATTATAATAAATCAAGCTGACAATTTAATAAAATAAGTTGTCCTACTGCACGCTTACCTATACAGTGACACTTCGCTCAGCTTTGGGTTCACGTAAGTTCACGCCGGCGACGCGAGCGCACGGCTCGTTTCGCGTAAAGGATGGTAGCGTTAAATACCTACTTTGCTTGGTCTACCTAGCCTTAATTTGAAAGTCCTAGCTTGAGAGCTTGAACGCCATGTTTCCGACGTGCTTATTTACTTGAATTCCATTATACAGAACAGTTGAAAGCATTTCATTTATTGTTAAGAAACCAGCGCCCGTATTCACAAACGCTTCGATTTCGATTCGAGAAGTCATACGTCTATGTTTTCTAGGGTTCCGTATCCAAAGGGTAAAAACGGGACCCTATTACTAAGACTCCACTGTCCGTCTGTCTGTCAGCAGGCTGTATCTCATGAACCGTGATAGCTAGACAGTTGAAATTTTCGCAGATGATGTATTTCTGTTGCCGCTATAACAACAAATACTAAAAACAGAATAAAACAAATATTGAAGCGGGGCTCCCATACAACAAACGTGATTATTTCCGTTTTTTGCTTAATATTAATAACGGTAACAAGCGTTTACACGCTTAAAATATTCAGAGAATATTTAGTTGCATATTCACTTTAAAAATAAATAATTAAAATATTTAAGGGCGGCATACAAAAAACGTGATATTTTCGCCGTTTTGTCTAGTGTTGTATAGATAATGGTACGGAACCCTTCGTGCAGGAGTCCGACTCGCTCTTGTTTGGTATTACTCGATGTTATAGATACCGCGAGACCTTGAACACAATAATTTAAATAAATTCTATTTTTAAAATTAATCTCTTTCTTTCTGCCTTGAATTAAAAAACGTAAAGGTGGTGGTATAATTAATTATAATACAGCTTTATTCATTTGTTTTCTCTTTTATTTTATATATTTTTAAATAATAGTATTATTTTTCTTTTCATTATTCTTGTCTTGTAAATTGGCTTTCGGGGTTAAATTAGAAGAAAATTTTAATAAACAATTGTTTTTGAAATTCAATTAGGTCTAATAATTAGCAAATGACCTCCTCTATAGGCGAATTTGCTATGGCGGGTCCAGATCCAGTCACCCTGTATATATAGCCCATATTCTTGCTGTCACATTTTACGACATCCGCAGACTGATTGGCACTTTACCTCATATCTAAGTAAAGTAAAGTAAAGTAAAGTTTACTAGATTTTTATCGAACGACTTTCCTTACCTCAGTCCAGCCCAGTTTCATCAAAAAATATGATACATCCCATATTTCTTCAACACTATAACACCCAAGAGTATATTAAACCAAATTTACTATCCTCGGTTCACATTTGGCGGTAGTGTAACATCTAACATCGTTCCGAGCCGTCGGGTATTCTCGGCACGTGTCTGGCTGTCAGATCAATCACCCGATGTGATGCACGGTACATTTCCTGGCCAGAATGTGGCTTTTGGCTGCACATTTTGATACTCTTGTTTGAACAGGATGTTGTTTAGGCGGGTATAGATTTGGTTTAAGAAGCAGTGTTGGCACCCAGGCAGAAAACAAAATAAATTATACAAACTAATTGTATATTAATTTACTTTATTACTCCTTTCAAACCGGAGGAGCTCGTGGCTAAACACCTAATAACAGCTCCTCGGGGTCAATCTTCAGGTTAAGCTGCGGTTGCCTAGGTTAGTCCATGGATGGGCGACCACTAACTAAACCGAGTTTCCTCCGTACCTCGGAAAGCCCGTTAAGCCCTTGGTTCCGGCTGTCATTTGTAGATTTTTGACAGTCGTTACAGGTAGTCAGTGGCCCAAAAGTCTGACAACCAGTCTTACCACGAGGTATCGTATTTCTCAGTACTAACTGGGTTGTGGAGGTCAGATAGGCAGTCGCTCCATGTAAAATACTGGTATCCAGTTGCATCCGATTAGACTTGGAAACAAGGCTCCTTTCAAACCGGTGAAGAAAAACTAAATGAGGAAGTCGACATTTATATTGGAACTTTAAATTCGAAGATATGTCACGTACCAACGAGCACAGGACTGGCGTTGTAGATTCCAGCCCACTCTTCCTCAAAGACCAGGAGCATGTAAATAAGTGTAGTAGTAATTTGCATGAAATGTGGTATGAACAGAATGATATATCTAAATGTTTTAGGCAGGACATATTCCGCCATAATACATGCAAATTTAAAACTGTTTTTACCTCAATGACGTCCGTTGTTGCAGTTCTCTGACGGTCGACCACTTTTTGACAGACGAAAAAAAAACGGTGGAGGTTATCAAGTCGACGCGTATATTTTTTTTTCAACCTTATTACTTAGGGCATAAGAGTGGAAAGTAACAGACCGTCGGTGAACTCGGAACTACATTAAAATGAACAGTGTGGTTGGTTTATAAATAAAATATTCTAGCTTTGGGTGATCTTTCGTGAATCGTGATATAAATCCTGCCTCTGCGTCGTAGAATATTACAAGAAATGTATCAAATTCCTCCTATACGTAAAGGGGTGTCGTAAAGGACAACAAGTGGGAGTAGGTATTCAGAATCCGAACATAAACCCTCTACCTACACACATATCTATTACTATTTTAATATTTTGCTTTTATTTTTTACATACACAAAATAATTATCCGTTAAAATTTTCTTCGGTTCTTACCGTATCTCAATTATGTTGGAGTCTGAATTAAGTCGTTACGAAGTCCAAGCTAACTAAATGTAACTCATTATCAGTATTTCGGATGGAACAACTGCCTATCTGACCTCCAACCCTGTTACTTGTTTCAAGCGATGCCTCTTAGTAAGACTGGCACTTTTTGTCAGAGTTTCAAACTCCTGACTATCTGTAACGACTGAAGAATTATCTCTAGTTCTCATCATCATCTGCCTAGCCTTTTCTCAACTATATTGAGGTCCAGTCTAACCGGATGCAGCTGAATACGAGTATTTTACATGGAGCGACTGCCTATCTGACCTCTACAACCCAGCTTAGTACTGGGTAATACGATACCCCTTGGTAAGACCGGTTGTCAAACATTCGGGCCACTATGACTATGTGTACCAGTGACTTAATGAGGTGGGGCAGGGAAGTAACTCGGTATGTAATGGGTGGTCACCCATCAGGCAAGAGCGGCTTAACCTGAAGATGGACCCCGAGCGGATATTATTAGTCAACCACTACTACCCTACTACTAACCACTAACATTTACCCTATGCAGCTGTACGAGTGTAAGAAGACATTAACTGAATGGCTCTTCACACTTAATTATGATGCCGTTGAAGACATTTTGGCGACTCTGGGTTGAGCGTCATGCATACTGACACACACACACACATACTTACACTCCAACACACACACACACACCAACACACACACACACTCCAACACACTTCCACACTCATTCACACATACACACGCCCACTCACACACGCACCCACTCTTACACACACAAAATATACATCCACACACTCATGAACACACTTATAAACACACATTTATACTAAACACACTGCCATAAACACGATTCTCATTTTTTGTTTTATTCATTTTTCTTTTTATTGGTTTTTCTTTTTTCTCTTATTTTTGAAAAATGTGTAACTTATACCTAATTAGCACAGATAAACAATTGTTGATTAATTCGAGGAAGAGCGAAGTTATCCCATCACAAGTATCTTCGGATTACTTTCTGGGAAGCCCCGGCAACTTATAGATTATAGATAGATTAGATTACTAATCTATAGATTACTAATCTATAGATTACTTATAGATTTAAGATAAAAAACACTTTTTTTTTTAAACTACGAGCGGCTCCTCTAGTGGAAATTATTGCCATATACAAAATAGGCCATCCCAAGAAGTATCGTGGGCTGTGGAGGTCAGATAAGCATGAGCACATGGAGCGACTAATGTAAAATACCTACTAATATTACTATTCAGCTGCGTCCGGTTTCACTGAAAACTTATAATTATAGCAACATTACAAACTTGTCAAATACAATGCTATAAGTTTCAAAATACCACAACAAATATCTAACAAGTAAAATTTGACCCAAAAAAAAATTATACCTATATTAATTTAACATCATAATGCTTGTAGTTGTTCACCTTTTTCAATAATTATCATAGTTAGTCATCCTAGGTAGATGACGAACTACAGAAATAAGCCCACAACAAGCAAGGTATAAAGCTAACAACAAATAGTTTACTATTTACCTTAGGCGCAAGCTAGGAAGATTAAGGTAACGTGCAATGATTTTTCTTGAGAAAATATTCAAGGATAACTGGAATATGGGTGAATATCAGCAAAGTGATTTTTTTGAAATTTATTTTTCAGTTTTCGTGAAAAATAAGGACCTGGTCTAACAATAGAAAGTCCAAGCTTAAAGAATCTTCAAGAGGCCTAAGAATATCTCGATAACTTTTTGAGATATTTTAGTTTAAAGTATAGTGTGGCCACCAAAATTGAAAATCGCCCACCAAAATCAAAAGTGCCCACCAAAATTGAAAATCAGTGGCACCAAAATTGAATATGCATCGCATGTACTGTTTATCTCGACCTGATCCCGAAAATGAGGATTCCAGTACCACCTTAACCCGTCATTTCACAGAAGACCTGTCAAGATTCAGCCAAGATGAAATCGAGGCGGCTCTTAGACAGCTTAAAAATGGAAAAACTCCTGATGAGGATAGGATAACGACAAAGCTCCTGAAAGCGGGAGGAAGGCCTTCATTAAGAGAGCTTCAGGAGCTTTTCAACTCGGTCCTGTTATCTGGGAGAGCTCCAGAAGCGCGGAGAAGGGGCGTGGCCATTCTTTTCTTTAAGAAGAGGAACAAGATCCTATTAAAGAATTACAGACCAATTTCACTCTTTAGCTACGTGTATAAGCTGTTTTCAAGAGTCGTCCCGAATCGTATAGCCAAAAGACTCGATGACTTCCAGCCACCGGAACAGCCGGGTTCTGAGGAGGATGCAGTACCATAGACCACATCCACACTATGCGGCAGAACATACAGAAGTCCGAAGAGTATAATCGGCCGCTCTGTCTTGCATTTTAGGCTTTTGACTCTGTCAAGACCTGGTCAGTTCTGAAGTCTTCCCAGAACTGTTGTTGTCAATGGCGGTCCTCTCAAGGTTGTTCGAGAGTATGATTTTCTCGGGCAAACTCTGAAGTTTGAGACTCACAGAAGAATTCAGCTGAGCTGGGCTGCAAGAAGACTGGACGAAGTTTCCCAAATGCTTTTGGGAAACTTCGTCCGGCCTTCTCGTGGCGTTTCCACAGTGCCTAAAGACGGAAGGTCTTCAACCAGCCCGTCCTGTCTGTTATGACTTACGGGGCCGAAACGTGGACCCCCACGGTACGGCTGGTCCATTAATTTAAGGTCACTCAGCGGCTCACTATGGAATAGGCTGTGCTTCGAATCTCTCTGAGGTGGGGTGGGTCTCCGGAACGAGGTGATCTGACAGAGAACCAGAGTTGTCAACATAGCTCACAGAATACGTAAGCTGAAGTGGCAATGGGCCGGTCATTTAGCCGTAGAACCGATGGCCGTTGGGGTAGACGTGTCCTTGAGTAGAGACCGCGAATCAGCAAACGTAAGGTGGGATGCCCTCAGACTCGAGTTACTGATGCGAGTGACGATCTTCGCAGGGTGGCTGGTAGCAACTGGATGAGAGTTGCTCTTCTCTCTTTTTAAGCAGTCTCTTTTCATTGGTCTGTTTATGCATTCTAAAAAGCAACAAAATAAAAATAAGTAACTTCATCTTTAGCATGCTACCCTTATAATAATTGGTCTTACTTACTGCCAAGTACATAACATTTATTTGTTTGCTAATGAAACTGTCTTGTAACGTAAAAACTAGGCTACATATGTACAAACAGTACATAAAAACGCCACCAAAGCCACCGAAATTGAGCCACCAAAATTGGAACCAGGCATAAAAACAAACTTTACAAATAGGGGTTTTAAGTTACAATTAAATTAATATCACTCATTATGCGTTACCCAAATCACTAGCTATAACGTGTAGCTTACTATTAAAACACGTTATTATCAACAGCAAAACGATCCACCAAAATTGAACAATTCTTGTCCCCCGTGCCACCTAAGATGAATACTTACGTTTTTATCGGGTAATCGCAGCACTAATCAAACACCTGTTACGGGCAAGTCCAGCGCACGACCGAGAGGTGCGAAATAAAAAAAACGCGATTGGTCGCACACGCACGAAACTTTATGTTATAGTAAGTTGAAAAAGTGCCACCAAAATTTTGTGTTTTGCTTGGACAAACTTTGATCGAGAGTTCTGTGCTTTTAAATTAGTTTTTTTAATATGGTTTAATTGTTTTTAGATAATGTGTCTAATGCATAAACTAAGGAAACGGTTGATTTTTTATTATACCTTAAATTGTTATTTTGGTGAACGCAATTATATCAAAAAAATTAACTGGGACAAGTCACCAAACTTGAATTTTAGGGCAATTTATTTTTTCCTGATTATTTATAAACACGAATAACAACAAAAAAATGTGGCCCTAGTTGCACCAAGTAACGAAGTTTACTATAAAAAAAAATAAGAAACATCCTATCATTTTACACCTTGATTCTCAACGTGGACACGTAAAATTTCCTGCTTTGATATTCACCCATATAACCTAAGGTCTCCTCACTCAACAACGGAACCCAAGACTACGGAATACCCCAATACCTCTAGATTACACTGCAACGCTGGGTTCTCGTGCGAAACTTTCGTATTAGCCTCTTAGATTTACTCAGCTCTTGAGAAACAAGTTTTCACTCAGAGGAATGTTCTAACCAAGTAGTTTATAGAATGTTTCTAGAGCGTATTTGATACAATATACGACAAATATTTTTTTCGTGGAAACACACAATAACAGACGCGGCGGACCAGATGAGGGCAAAGATCACATCAAGATTTACAAAACCGGCCAAGTGCATGTCGGGCCAGTCGCAGTGTAGGGTTCCGTAGTAGCCCGTTATCAGAATATAGAACGAACCCGTTGGTACAGCGCCGTCTAGCGGCAGCTATGTAAAATTTATGATGTATATATATTTTTTGTTTTTCAATGCAAGTCTTTACCCGGTATAAACAAGCAACTACTTCATCTTAGTCACTTTACAGGATTTATTCTAAGGATTTTGTATTTGGTACAAAATTATCCTACACCCAAGTTCAACGACTATTACTGCCAAACGAATAAAGTTATCTTAACCGATATAGTTTTCCTTTAAAGTTCATGAAATGCACAATTTTTCCAGATTTTTCAAGCCAGCAGTTTAGCTTTTAGAGGGGGGGGGACGCCCTACTGGAACAAAAATTGCACTTTAAAGTTTAATATTTCGTAAATGGGGCATTAAATCGAAAAGTAGTATTAGCAATTAAATCATTTTAAAAGACCTATTCAACGATATAAATAATAATTTTAAAAAATATTTTTTTTTTCAACTTTATTGGCGTTATACACACCTCTACAAAATTACAGCTTTCTAGTACTAACGGTCTCTTAGCAAAACCTCGGACAGACAGACAGACAGACGGACATGACGAAACTATAATAAGGGTTCCTGTTCAGGACTACGGAACCCTAAAAACCGAAGTAAGGAAGCGAATAAGAACATGACGTATTCGAAACCGCGGGCTGCACATCGAACAAGACGTGTGAAATGTGTAATTAAAGTTTTCAAATAGATATTGATTAAAAATAGTAATAATGTTCACGAAATTGTTTAATTTTCAGAGTAATCACCTTTTATGAGATGCACGGCTTCCCGATTTTCATAATGTAGTCTATGACTTTGTATTAAGTTTCATATATTCTTTTTCTGGTTAGTATTTTTTAGTTTTTTATTGTAAAAAACTTAAACTAACTAACTTGTAAGTCCAAGACTGTAAAACCTATGTATACCTAAATGCTGTACACAGAAGCTGTTGATGAACCTATATTAATAAATAAATAAACTTAAAAAACTAAAAAAATGGCGTCAAGAAACTCCTCCTCAACGCTGTCAACTGGTAATGTCCCCAAAAGACTGGCAGCGTTGCCACGCTGTATATCAACGTTAAGCCTTTGGCCAAGGTAAAAGCTACACACGCTTGGGTCACAGTCTATGTGCACACGGACCCCACGGTCCTAGAGTTTCAACCCCAAAGGGCTCGAAAACATAGTTACCAATAAGATTACTATATTTACGCCACTTGAGGATCTCCGCAGCCGCAGCGGCAGCCACCGCATAGCACGATGTGCTGGGAAGACGGGATGGCGCAAGAGTACCGACACATGTTGCGTCGCACTAAAGGTCTGCCCATCTTCCATGTAAACAAAGACATGCCGCCCGGTCTTTTGCCATAGCCATGGTGCTAAACCATTGGGTTCAATAAAGCTAGTGACAAAAGCTCGTCGAATGATGTCGTTTAAGTTCGCGTGCCGTGCCGAACAGCCCGCACTTCGGCTGCATGACAGGCCGTGATGTCCGAGGCTGTTGACAACTTCACTACAGTGACAGCGATGAGGATAACAACATGGGGTACTTAGGCGTAGAGACAGCGAGGCGGAAAGTGGTGTCGACGAACAACGTGCCTATGCTTGACACATAGGCCGGTAGTGCGTGAAGCTAAAGACCCGACTCCCACACACCGACAGCCAGTCAGACAGGTGTGCACGCTCAGCATTAGTAGCAGTCGTGTTCAGTAGATTGTTCTGAACTACTCTGCAGAGGGGCTCGTCCCACCGTCTCTGGGAAAATGGATGGTCGGGTTCTTCAGAATTCAGACAAGCGAGTTTCCAAGCGTTGATAGCCTTGGAGAAGCACAGCACATCAAAAGGTCATCGCTGATTGATTTTGCCGAGCTCCAAGCTCGGTCGTCCAAGGCCACATTCAAAATGGATGATAAAGTATTTCTGATAATTTGATCCATATTGTCCTAAAACTGAGTGTGCTTCCTTAAGGGGAAATATAATTTTATATAGCTGATAATACAAGGATATTTTCTAAGTAATTTGTACATCTAGCCATATTTTTGCACTATACAACATTTTTTAAGAAGTAATGGGAAAAATACAAAAAGAAACCTGATTTCGCGTGTTTTTATTTAATTTCAAAATGTCTTACAGTTCTAACGTCTACACTATTACCGTGCACACCGCCATCTGCCAACTTCTCTTTTCTCTCTCACACACTCGCGCTGTTGCTCATTAGATACTATCCCTACATAATTATACATATAATATTTCTCATCTGCCATATTAGCTCACATTGTGTGTATCACAAATGCATTTTCAAATTTAGGGTGTGAAACAGACCATTATCATAATCGCGAATAATTAATTAATTACCATACAAAACTTAATTAGGTGATGCAATGAGAAAAATAATCAGCTGTCCCATACAATTGGGTCCAGTAGGTATTCGACCGAATTGTATGGTACAGCTGTTTATTTTTTCGCGACTACGAAACCAAAAACCACGTATTTGTTACAGGCTGTATATTTTTCATTGCTCTGTCCTTTTCTCAATACTGATCCAATGTCCTGTATGTGGCTTCATCATGGTGTCTACTTTAAATCGCAACTGGGTGACGTCAGATTTAATCCTGTAGCGACGCAAAATGTGCGCCAGCGTCGTCTTCATCGACATCAAGGCGTAGGCTTTACCTGAAACAACACCATATTTTTGCCAAATGTTTCAAAGTTCCAATCTGTAATTTGAACACGTGAAATCCCAAAAATCAAAGGAATAATAATTAGCTCAAACCAAACCTAACCCTATCTGAGGAGTTTCTTATCAGTAGGCTTAGCCAAGTTGACAATCTACAATCGTTAACGCATAGAAAACTAACCAAATGTATGGGAATGACATCATTCAACGTTAAGTCACGTGGTCAAAACAAACGAATGGAAACTTTAAAGTTTAGTCAAAACTGTAAGTTGTAGCGATCACGATTGTAGAACGAATACATTTTATTCTATCATCTTAACCGATGTAAACTTGTCTACGAAGTTTCTATTCGCTTGTTTTAACCACGTGACTTAACGTTTACGATTGTAGAAAGAGAATCGATACGAATCGTTTGTAACTTGGCTAGGCCTGCAGCTATTGTTAGTCGGTGCCAGAACTTGTCATAATCACGCCAAGTAGGTATATGCTATTAAATAAAACTAAATAACTTAAACCATAAATGGGAAGAAGGTTAGCAAACTCCATCTATCTTGAACCAGTTGATAATGTGGACGTCTATAAAATAATAATGGAGTTACGAAATACGAATTCAGCAGGGTATGATGGTATTACAACTCGAATATTAAAGGACAATATATCTGCTATACTAAAGCCATTGACCTATTTAATAAATCTATCCTTGGAAAACTGAACCTTTCCTGATGCTTTACAATTCTCCGTCGTAAAACCACTACATAAAAAGAGTTTGAAAACAGAAGCGGGGAATTACAGACCAATTACCTTGGTACCGATTCTTTTTTAGGATATTTGAAAAAGTAATGTGTGTTAGGCTTAGTATTTTTTTTGAAAAAAAATGGAGTAATAAATAAACAGCAAAACGGTTTTATTAAAAAGAAATCCACAACATGGGCATGTTTTAAATTAATAACAGAAATACTTAGTTCAGTAGACAAAAAAGAAATTCCAATTGCTGTGTTTCTAGATATGACCAAAGCGTTCGACATGGTATGCCATGATAAATTATTGAATAAACTAGAACAATACGGCATAAGAGGCCCTGCCTACAATAGACTCGCCATTAAATTATATGACGAATTCATTCATGGTTCCATTAAAATGAGTAGTGGTAATGATGAATTTTAAAATCTAAAGTCGAAGTTTCGCGGCAATCTTGCGTTTTGCATTTTTATTTTTCACATTGTACCACACAGACGCGAATAGATTCGATAACAAATATAACAAACATAATTCCAAATGTTGTATACAACATGAAAATCCCAGGTCTTAGCGTAATTTACTAACACAGGACCAATAACACGTAATATTAATTACCACTACTTAATTTTTCGATATTGACGTTGAAGACATGACTATGTCGACCATTTTTTTTTAAATCTTTGTGATGTGTGAAAGCGATTATTCCAATCGATTATTTTTTGTAAATTTGGATTAACTCGAGTTATTAAAATAAGGAATTTAAAAAATCGACACATGTAAATTAAAATAATTTTATTTTAAGCGTAAAAACAATAAATGTTTATTATAATATTGTTTTAAGCTTTTAAAAAGGTAATCTTAATATTTTTTTGTACATTGTAGACCGTACTAAAACCAACCCAACAATATACAGCTGTTGAGATGTAGTAAATAAAAATACTCTTATATGTGAACTGCGAGCGCATTTCTAATTTAAATTTTGAAACTAAAAATCGGTGCGAATTTTTTTTTTATATTAGAGATTTCTATACTTTTTTCTCATAATTATAATCCTCCTTCTCTTGAAATCAACCAAAAGCATCGAATAATAATTACTAAATTAAATTATTAAAAATGATGGTATAAAATATTTTATTATTTGAAATTATACCAAGGAGTTTTCAGTATTCATTATCAACTCTTTTTTTTCCAGACTTAATTTCATTGCGAGTATCGATTAGGCTGAATGCAACTTTTTAATCGTGATGACGAAACTTGGGTTTGCGGTCAGCACTATTATAAGAAGTGTTATGTTGCAACATGGTTTTTCCAGTAATATTGTCAAGATTTTGGTTGTGTTTTGTATGAAAATTATGTATGATTAATGACGAAAAAAAGAACGCAGATAGAATGTTACTGTTTTTATTTTGACCTTTCGTGTTTTATTAGAAAACGAGAAGCTTGTTTATGTACAGTATTCCCAAATTAATAATGCGCATGCAGATCTTCGCTAATTGTCGTATTATTTTTATCTATCTTTTTAGCACAAAACACATAATTCTACTAAATTATGCATGAAGAAAATGCACTTAACCAGTCTATATACATAATCGGCTTCCGACGCTCGGGGAATACGACCGTTGCCGAACAGTGAAGAAGATTTCTATGCGCATTATCACTTTGGGGAGACCTGTACAATATTTCCAGTGCATATAGGTTACCTATTTTTTGGAAGGGTGTAGTTGGGTGTAGTAATATGTATTTTACACATATTTGGCAATAGACTGATGTCGTTTTACCGACCTCAACACGTTATTATAGATATTAACTACAAATTTATCGTATGAAAGAGCTGCCGTGACATATTTTTCATTATAAAATCGAGTGCTGAAAGTTCACGAATAAAACTGTATTGTTGAGCAATTGCTTTAACATTGTGACGTCACGTAACAACGTCAACATGGCGACCGATTTTGGCTTGTTTCTAATCACGTGACTAATTTCAAAATTTTATCAATTTCAAATTGTCTTTATAAATTAAAAAAAAAAGAGAATTAAGAGTTTTTCGCTTCTATCATTAATATAATTTATGATAAAGAATTAAATTACATAAAAAAATTATGTATTTTTTTTTAACAAGTCAATTGTCGTAAGACGGTTTCTGGAATAGTTAGAACTGCAACTCCCTAGAGTTAGAGATCCAAACACACGTTTTAAGTGCTTCCGATGCGAATAAATGGGGATGCTTGCAGCTGGACTTTTATTTATTTATTTATTATACGGCGAAATAATTCATTCTTAAAATTACATTACAGCGCAACGATTACTCATTAGTAAACACCACATGCACAAAACAATAAATTCGGAAAATAAGCTAACTTTACCACAATTCAGATCATTATAGTGAATGAAGCGAGTCTTCTGACGACTAGGACTGAGCAAGTGCGCTTACTCAAGTCATAAGCGAGCAAAATTAGTGGAGACGCGTTCTCTGAAAACGAGCAAGCGAAGCGAGCCGACTATTTCATCGTACGAGTTTGATCGTACGATAAAATAGTCGGCTCGCTTCGTACATACAAAAATGGTTTAATACATACCGATACAATTTCGTTTTCCCAAACTGAAGGCAGCGTAAGCGCCGGGGTTGTCAGGCAGTCTGCCAGGTTCCAGCCAGCGTTCAGGGTGAAACTCGTGTGCGTCAGGACCCCATATCGGATGCCTGTGGAGCTCGCCATACAACAACCAGCAGCTCCTACCGGCTGATAGAGTGTAGTTTTCTAAAATACGAAATTTGATTAATATGGAAGTGATGCACTGTGATTATTAATGTACCAGCCAATACGTTGACCAAAGTAATTGAGAAATCTTAGCACTATTACTTTCGGGACTACAAAATATTTTTGATCCTAAAAATATTCCCTAAGATTGGCAGCACTATCGACTGACCAAGATCTTGAACTTACTGAGTTTAACATCCGTTTCCGTTCTCCTGATTACTAATGGCGCGATGGTGTAAAATCTCATGCTCTCCTTCAGAAACGCCTCCATGTACACTAATTTTGACAGGTCCGTCTTTTCCACGTCCCTATCATCTCCCAGAACCTCTTGTAATCTGAAATGAGACGCTTATAAGTAGATTTTACTAACTACCTTTGTGAAAACTAGTATTAACTGCTGTTCAAAAATGTATATCAGTGAAAGCTAGTTCCAATTAGACCAAAACGCTTTTGGCGATATTTATGTTCAGTTAAAACTGATGCATTTAATTGTATGTGTGTTTCAAATTAAGGTGGATGCTCTAACCAGCCCGCGAAATTCAATTTTGTTTACGTTTTTTGCAATTTGCTCATATAGCTCATATATCAAGCTCATACAGGTGCAAGAATGACTATTTCAAGTTCAAAAACATTCCTGCACCTTTATGCGCTTGGAGGGTTGTATTGATGGTTTTGATGATTATAATACTGTAACTACATACGTCTTACAGTCGCGAGGAATATTTTAATCAACATACAACCTAGCACTGGCCTACAAATTGTAAAAAACGTAAGAAAATTTGAATTTCGCGGGCTACCCTGACGCTTTCACCTTAAGGTGTTTTTGACTCTTCTTTATTTGATCATTTAACTGACTTGAAATTAATATTGTCGCCATGGCTTTATTGTTATACGTTGATGTTCCGATAAGTAAGATGATTCTTCCTCAGCAGCTGAGCTAAGCCTAATGCTCGATCAACGTAGCTGCTCCAGTCTCCAAGTTGGGCTTGCAATGAATATGATCAAGAGGAGGCCAGCATCAGCTATTTGGATTCTGGAGCGAAGTATGGAGTTTCTCATGGCATCCGTAAGTTTGACACCCAGTATACTTCGCTCCATAGCTCCTTGGTAGATCCCAAGTGCAGACTTCTGATGTTTTGTGAGCGAACATATTTTGCACTCCATAAGTTAGGGTGGGGAGAATGCACATGTTCATGAGCTTTGTTTAAGTGAAAGAGGGAGAGATCCCTTAATAAAATGTTTCATCGATCAGTAGCTCTTCCAGGCTTTTAAACCATGGAGAGACTGTGCGAGAGAAAGCTGAGGGACGGCGCTTTGAAAATCCGACTCCATACTAACCATACATATAACGCATACAGCAAGTATGTCAATATATGCATAACAGCAGTATTACGTGCTCGCGGAGGCAACACAAAGTACTAAAGTGCGTGAAAACGCCCGACATCTGTAACCAATCTACATTTAAGAAAATACTGGAAAAACTACGCATTCTTATTTATTTTACATTTATTAAAATAAAAGCTTGATTTTTGTTTTTTATAGGCACATTCAAATATTCTTTAATTTAGTCTTTATTTCATAAAGCTAGGTCAGGTACTTTTGAAGATATTGATGATTTTCTAACCGACCCTTTATCTTTGCGGTCCAGTGTAGTTGTAACAAAGGCAGGTATTAATTTTTAAAGCTTAAACTTAAAACTATTTTTAACTAGAGAAAACGCGTTGTACCTAAGAACGGGTTTTAACTGTGTCTAAATGGTCCAAAAGTTTAAGGTCGCTCAGCGCGCTGTGCAGCTGGCTATGCTAGGAGTTACCGAAATTAAATAATTAAGAAAAGAACGGGAGTTACCAACATAGCTTGCAAGTCAAGCAATCTGTAGCAACAGTGTGCTGGTCGTGTCTACCGGAGTATCGAAGGTCGATGGAGCGAACGGGTCTTGAAGAGGAGACCGCGTATCGGATAGTTTAGCGTCCCCCAGTTAGATGGACGATCATCTGCCTAGCTTTTTCCCAACATTTTTGACATCAGCTTCTAGATGCAGCTGAAAACCAGTATTTTATATGGAGTGACTGCCAATTTGACTTTCAGAACCGAATTCGCACTGGGTAATATCATGGGTCACCTGGCAAGGGTTCACAGACATTCGGGTCACTGACGTGGACCTGTCCTGTAACGACTGTCAAAGATCTTCAATCGACAGCCAGGACCAGACTAGGCAAGCGCAGCTTGTTCTGAAGATTGACCCGAGCAGCTGTTATTATTTTGCCACCAGCTCCCAGCTAGATGGACCAACGACCTTAAAAAGTTGGTTCAGATTGGATGGAGGGCGAGAGACAGGGTGTAAGTTGGGAGAACCCTATCTCAAGCTGTAGAATGCGATATGGTGAATTGATAATACGTTCTTTACCGTGTTTTAAAAATTACTGAAGACTACACGCGCATTATGTAGTCAGACCGTCGACCCTCGACAGATTAGGCCATTGTTACAGCGACCAATCCTCGGTACATCCAACCAGACACGTCAGTTCAGTTTGATAGCAATAAATAGTTCAAGTACTTACTCAGTAAACACTTTCTCCTGAGCTTCAGGGTAAGACCCCAGCAACAGCGTGGTGTACACAAGTACAGTGGCCGAAGTATCTTGTCCAGCGACGAGCATAGTGTCAATATGGTTTTTGATCTCTTTGTCAGTAAAAGCTCTCTTCTCAGCTGCTAGCTCGAGGAGTATGTCTATGAAGGGTTTGAAGTTGCTTCCTTGAATAAAATTACACAACGTCATCAGGAAATCCGATTAATGTCATTGAAAAGAAAATAAGGATTTGAGTTTGAAAAGTCTTTACCTGGTTTACTACTTTCAGTGCGTGTATTATTTTCATAAAACTTGGATTTTCTTTTTTGTAGGACCTGTAAATTGTTTTATTAACAACTTAATAATTATTATTTGTTTTATTGTTTGTGAATTACTCATCGAAATCGGGCAGGATAGTCTTTTGACCATCTTAAGGGTTCCGTAACTCTAAAGGAAAATCGAACCCTTATAAGATCACTTTGTTGTCCGTCTGTCCATCCGTCTGTCAAGACCCTTTATGTCGGCAACGCGTGGGGTATTGAGTTGAGCATAAATATTTTTTGTTATTTTTTAATAACAAAAAATATTTATGCTTTTTTATCGAAAAATCAGAGGTGCGTGTCTTGGGTTTGAACTTGAGACCTATGACTTGGCAGTTCGACGGTCACGCCACTAGGCTACCACTGCTACTTAAGTTAAATTAATTGTATTGTAAGACATGTAATTGTTAAGGCAAATAAAGGCTAAATCCCACTAATATTATAAATGTGAAAGTTTGTGAGTATGGATGTATGTATGGATGTATGTTACTCTTTCACACAAAAACGGATTTGTATGAAATTTTGCACACAGATAGTTTATAACCTGGATTAAAACATAGGATAGTCTACTTTTTATCCCGGTAGTAAGATCCTATGGGACAGTTATTAAACTTCACGCGGGCGAAGCCGCTGGCAGAAGCTTGTAAATAAATAAAATAGTTCTGTTCTGTTACCGTGTCCGACACATTGTGCAGTATCTTCAGACAAGCATCTTGTTTCTTCTTGAGCCTGCTCCATGCGAAGGTGCAGTCGAAGTGCCACCAAAACTTAAAGAACCTTTCTACAAATATATTAAACATCGTGTCCGAAGCTTCTAAATAGTCGTTGTTGAGGTTTAAATCTGAAAAATCGACTCCCAGTGCTGTGACTGAAAACAATAAAAAACTTTTATTAATTAATACTTCACGCTTTAATGAGGTTTAACGGCTTGGCCACGAGTTAAACTCTCAAGCTACAACAATTGAATGAAATTGCTTTTAACAAGCTTTCAACAAAGCACGCCCAAGCACGTTCGGGAACAAGGCGTAAGGCGACATTCGTGTCGGTAAAACATTAAAAATGAACAGCAAACTTACTGCAAATAGTCTCCAAAGCGTTATGTCGCATGGTTGACCAGTGATAAAATGGTCCTTTTCCAACCTCTTTGTCTAAGTCTTTCACAAGCTTTCTGGACTGACTGTTGAAGACGCCAATGAACGTATCTAGTAACGTCTGACTGAACGCTGGGTGCAGTAGCTTTCGGTGAACCTTCCATGTCGGATCTAAAAAATGTATCGTATCGTATGTTACATTAATTTTATTAGAGTTTTTGGTGGTAACAACAAAATGAAGATGTAAAAATTTATAAGCCGGAGATCCAACAGAGTTATCAGATAAATAGCATTTTACATAATCCCTCGACTGAAAAGAGCAATATAACGATTACTAACAAGCACGCTTAAGAAATGTGTGTCCCGATAAGCACAGTGTACTTTTTTTTTTAATTCTTCAAAAAGGGCTTTGTTGCGCATGCGATTATGCCGCCCTGGTTGTTTTTACAATTTTTAACAAATGTCAACTAAATCTTAGCATAGCTAGTCTGTGCAGTGCTCTAGCTGCGTCAGAAAGTGGCGCAGACAGAACACACAGTGCTTTAATTAAATGAAATAAAAATTGATTATTTATTTAATGAGCATTCGAACAGGAGCTGTTTGCAGAATAACAATAAACGCAATAACTATCGAACAGGAACGATAACAGATATGAGTCAAACATAGAAAACACCCACATACGCTTGCTTTCTAGACTTATCAAAGGCCTTCGACCGAATTCGAGGAAGTGGCAACGGAATCCTAAGGGACCTCGATCTGCAGTTGTAGGAAGACTTATCAGGCTGCATTTTGTCTAAGCTATTTTTCTGACTAACATAGTTTTAAGATAATGTTACTAACAAGTTAACGACATTTTATTAGTCTGAATTAAACGTATTTTATTTTTTATTTATTGTACAACCCTGAACAAAGACACCACACTGATATATGGTGGTTTTACTCTAAACCCTAACTAGTGTACAAGTGAACACCACACATAGATTCTGAGAGGTTAAATAATAATAGTGTATAAGCAACTTACATCTCGCAAAGGCTAAACCATCGCCTAGCCATGCTTCAGCAAATCTGTAGTAGGGGTCCTTTTCGAGGCACGCATTTGATACCGTAAGACAGTCGTCCGGGTCGGTGAGAGCTGCCAAATAATATTCGAGTCAATACAGCACGTAAAAAAGAAAAAAAAGAAAGGGGTGCTCATATTTTAAATGTGGAATAGACCATAAAACCAAACCACTTTCCCTATGGGACCAACATAGTAATCGCAAAAAAAAAAATAAGCTGTCACTTGTTCGAGTTGTTACTGGAATTCCTCTAGATTTTAGGAATTGTACACATTTCCTTGGAGTTGTATACAATATTACATACTTTGACACTTCTATCCACTCGACGAATTAGAAATTCCTGTGAAAGCTCTTTACATATTTAATGCTCGAGAAAATGCTAAAGTCACTTTAAGAATACTTACCATAGTGAGTTACAGGTCCAATCTTCAATTTCAAGGCTCCTCCCACGCTTGTGCAGTATTTGCCTGTTTCTTCTAAAAAGCGCACTACACCTACAAACGTAATGAAAAAGGAAACCATTTTAATAAGTTTTTCAGGAAGCACGAAGTTAAGATGCATTAGTTTTGTTCGAATTCTAATACAATATCAAGTTTGGTTTTTCTGAGACTAATTTTAAGGCTTTGCGTAAGTAAGTAACGTAAGTTCTATCCGAAAGCAGAACTAAAAGAATCCTCCGTGAATGCTCTCTCTATCCATAATGTGCAAATACTTTGGGAATATTTTTCCAAAGTATTTGCACATTCATATCAGATAAGCACGATAACCAATAAGCACGTTTTCAAGATGTAAGCAATCGATGGCGTCATCATGTATTGATAGATTAGCCAGCTTTGATATTATTAGCCAGGCCAAAACAAGTTTTTTGCATGCCTTTTTGACCCGGCAGCCAAGGAGTTGTTGTTTTTCGCCCGTATCTTGTATGTTTGTAAATATCTTTTCACTTCCTCGAAAACGAGTTCTTATCACACTACGATTAGGTTCAACATGCACTGTATTTCACACGCGTGCGTTTTCTTCATTTTCACACAAAAAAAATCCACAGGTAACGTACATTACGAAGTTCAAATCTGTTCAATGCCTATTATAATTGGAGGTGAATGTTTTATTTAATTTCGGCAAAGCAATGTGCGTCTTTACGGCATAAATATTTTTTAAATATTCAAATTGTGTTTGTAAATAGAATATCATAGATAAACATGATTATATTTCGAAGTTTCATTCTTCAGATATATAATAACAACAGTGTAGTAATTTTTATCCTACTGGCAACTTCGCACTAGTAAAGAGTAATTTCATTACTTTTTTTTTTTTTTTTGTTTCTACCTGTGGGTAGGCTGTATGTCGGCTTACCACTATTTTTTCGTGCGCGGCAACAAGCACACTAACTCCCGAAAAATAAATCAGTTTTTTCAAAGTTAAAATAAAATAAAATGCCCAAACGTAGTGCTGATGAAAGAATAGAATATTATAGTGCAAAAATAAAGAAATTGAAAAAGCGTGACAACGAAAAAAGGCGTCGTCGCTTAATAGTGTATCAGAATCAGAATCAGAATCAGAATGCTTTATTTGTAAACATAGGTCAAATTACAATGGCGGTGTTACAGATAGATCGTAGATCATAGATCCTCTATGTTTTGCCCAGAGGCGTACAAATTTATTTAATTAACATTGTCTCTACTTTTAACAACAATTTAACTTTTGAAATAATTATCATAAAGTAGTAGAATTATATCAAATTATGTAGACTTTCTCATTGCAAATAAAATCAATTAATAGATAGGTACATGGACGTCAAGAAACGTCAAGTTACATATTTAATTTAAACGTATAAAATAATAAAAATATCGCCATTGAGTGTATGTTGAAAGTCGTAAAGACAAGAAACACTTCAAAATGTTTGACGATAAATAATCACGAAAATTGCTAGATACTGTTGTAATAGTGTCACATAAATGTTTTGACACATGCTGGCTGTGTGAAACCAGTGGATAAATAGTGGATGTACCTATATGAAAAATCAATGAACAGTTTGATTCGTTATTTTTACGTAATATTCAAAGTTGGATCGAGTTTTGTGCCGAGAAAGCATAACAGATACAGTGCTGTTTATTTGGGCTGCGCAGAAAAGCCAGCGTGGACGGCGCGGCCGGAGGCGCGCGGCGGCGGTGGCGGCGCCCCAGGCCGCCTGCGTGACGTTGCTGACATCAATGTCATCTGTCTTTTGCTTGACTTTTTACTTGTGATTTTTGTTTGGTTTTTTATATAATTTTATACACTATTTGTTAAGTTATCACGTAAGTTTTATTTTAAATATTTTTCTATGTCCAACAATGACTGTAGTGACGCCGAACGAAGTGCCAGTCAACCTACCACATCGCTGGATGTCCTAGTAAGATGCCCACACTGTTCCCAAGCACGCTTTTTTAAGGGTGAAAGAGGCTTGAAGATACATTTAGGGAAGAAACATAAGCCCCTCAATGTACCTTCTTCATGCCCTACATTACCCACTCCCCTTACACCGGATCCACCCACTCAACCCTTTTGGAAATATCTATCAAAATTAAAAACTTCAACTCCTGTTTTAAAGAGAGTTCCTCGTGGCGCGCGACCTTCTGTAGCATTAAGCTTAGCGCGTTGTGTCCGCCTCGCCGCCCGAGAGAACTCTCAAAGTGCTTGGGAGCAATTACTAACCTTCCCATTTAGAATTCTACATGTACAAAAAGATTTGGCAAATAAAAAAACCTTAACAACTCAAATTAAAGACAACTGTAACATTTCGGCCCAAAGTTTTGACCCAAAATTTACAGCACATCTCCCCCAAAGAGGTTTATTGCATTATGTGGAATCTAAATTAGGCTAAGGTGATATCAGTGGTGCAGCTAGGATCATCTTTAGCAGCGATGTGGTTGCGCCGTACTCTCCAGAGACCCTTACAGCTCTGGAGAGCAAACACCCCGCCCCGGCAGATGACCTCGCCTTCCCTGACCCCCCCATTCCAGAAACTAACACTTTCCAAATTACAGCTCAGCAAGTATGTGCGGCCGTCTGTTCCTTTCGGAGTGGCTCCGCCGGCGGCCTCGACGGCCTGACTCCTCAACACCTTAAGGACCTTATATGTTCAGGCGCCGGGGAAGCTGGTGAGTCCCTTTTGAAGGAACTGACGGCCCTCATCAATCTCATGCTCTCCGGCAGTGTGAACGATGCCGTCATCGATATTCTATACGGGGCCAATCTTTGTGCCCTACGCAAGAAGGATGGCGGTATTCGTCCTATTGCCGTAGGGTCAACTTACCGTCGTATCGCTGCCAAAATTTACTGCGCCTTTTACAGTGAAACACTGGCCAGCAAATTCCAGCCCCTACAGCTTGGCTTCGGGTCCAAAGGGGGCTGTGAGGCTGCGGTACACGCACTGTTCACTTACCTTCATAGCGATAAGGGTGAGGTCATCCTTAAGGTTGACATTAAAAATGCTTTTAATTCCGTAAACAGGGACACCTTGTTGACAGAGGTTCAAAAAGAAATACCCAAAATTTACAGTTTTCTTTACCAATGCTACAGAAACCCCTCAAAATTACTCTATAAAGACAATCTTTTGGAATCAGCCGTTGGATGCCAACAGGGTGACCCTCTTGGGCCAGTCATTTTTAGTTTAGCAATTAATCCAATTATTCGTCAGCTAAATTCTAAATTCAACGTATGGTATCTGGACGATGGAACCCTAGGAGGTGATGTGGACACAGTCCTAAAAGATTTAACTTTCTTAAAAGAAAAATTTAGTTCTATTGGACTAGAACTTAACCTTTCGAAGTGCGAAATTTACCTTCCTGAAACCACTGACAGACAGACTACCATTTCTAAATTTAACTCTTTGGCACCAAATATCAAAATTACCGAGAAAAAATCTCTTCACCTTCTAGGGTCACCAATATTTGACGAATCTTTTCCGTCGTTCATTGAGGCAAAAATTCAAAATTTTAACGATATTTCGGAGAGACTTTTTAAAATTAACATTCATTCGGCCTTCACACTTATTCGATACTGTTGTTTTGGACCAAAATTTACGTATAGCCTTCGCTCCTCTCATCTTTGGAAGCATCCACAGCTTTTAGAAAAAGTCGACGAAATTATTAGGAACACTCTTACTTCAATACTTAATGTGGCCCTGGACGACCGAGCTTGGCAGCAAGCCACACTTCTCATTCGCTTGGGTGGTCTCGGCGTCCGCAAAATTTCAAGTATAAGTTTACCAGCCTTCCTCTCCTCGGTCTATGGTACCGAAAAATTAACCAGGGATATTTTATCTTTCTCACTGGTTGATTTTGAGGTGCCGTATTTGACCGATGCGTTGAACGCTTGGAAAATGGCTTGTCCCAATACGGATTTGCCCGACAACCTGTCCTCCCAGAGACAGTGGGACGTGCGGCTCTGCAGTATTGTACGGAATACCCTTTTACACACGTCAATCAATACTGTGGAGCGTGCCCGCCTGCTGGCCGTGGGGGAATGGGAGTCGGGCTTGTGGCTTCAGGCACTTCCGTCATTCATCATTGGCACTATGATGGATGACGCATCGTTTCGGGTCGCTACAAGTCTACGCTTAGGCGCACCTTGTGTTGCTCCGCATCGGTGTCACTGCGGTGAAGCTGTCGACAGTCTCGGACACCATGGCCTGTCCTGCTACAGGAGCGCAGGTCGCATTGCACGGCACGCCAGCATTAACGACATTATTCGCCGAGCTCTTGCCAGCGCCGGCGTACCAGCGGTTTTAGAACCAAACGGCTTGGTGCGTGACGATGGCAAGAGACCGGACGGCATGACGTTAGTGCCTTGGAGCGTGGGCAGGCCTTTGGTGTGGGACGCAACCTGTGTCGACACCCTTGCGCCTTCTCACGTTGCAAGCACGGCGGGCTGTGCAGGCGCTGCTGCTGCGGCTGCCGAGGTCCACAAACGGCGCAAATACTGTAACCTTATTGGTAATTACAGCTTTGAGCCGTTTGGGGTCGAAACGCTCGGGTCATGGGGTCCGAGTGCGCGTCTCCTTTTTAAGGAAATCTCTCACCGACTGGTCGACACTTCGCGTGACCAGAGGGCTGGCTCTTTCTTTGGCCAAAGAATTAGCATTGCCATTCAACGTGGCAATGCTGCCAGTCTTCTGGGCACGTTTCCGAATGACAGCGATGCGGAGGAGTACTTTGACGCCTATTGACGTCGTTGGATATATGTAAGAACTTAGTTTAGTTTTAATTTTGTAATTATTTAGAGTTCTAGTTGTAGTATGTATATAATATAAATATGGTTTTTCAAAATAATAAAGTTAAATTTTAATTAATTATAAACCATTTGGTACATGAATATCAATATGAATAGAGAATATAATCAATTTCAATAAAAATGTCAAATAGATTATGTAGTCAGTGTAAATAGAGAATTTCGATTTTAACAAAAATGTCAAATAGATTGGGTTACATGTATTAATATTGATGCTAATGTCAAATAAGATTCTAAATCGTCAAAATAGGTGAGGTGATGTACAATTGTCTGAAGCAGAAATTATAGAATTATCGTCCAAATATTCCTGTAATGAGTAATAGCATTTATTTATCAATATTCTTAATAATTGTGTTTTGAAATTGTCCAGATTTAACGATTTTATTTTTTCAGGTAGTTTGTTAAATATTTTTTTGGCTATACAGAAGGTACTTTTATTCATTAGTGCAGTTTTGCCATAAGTCACTTCAAGTTCCAACTTATTTCTATCTCGTAACTTTCTGTAGTAACTTTTAGTAGCTATTTTATATAGTGAAATGTTAGATTTAACGAACACATTTGTTTCGTATATGTACAGCGATGGTAAGGTCAGTATTTTTAGACGTATAAAGAGCGGTTGACAACTATCTGTGCTTTTAAGGCCACACATAGCTCTGACATATCTTTTTTGGGCTCTAAATAACCGTTCTCTATCAACTGAATTGCCCCAGTATATTACGCCATATCTGAGTGTTGATGCAACATAGCCATGATAGGCTGTTAGTACGGATTCTAAGCTCACTATAGTTTATAGAGAGCATAGGTAAATGTACTCTTCATCATCTGATTCCGAAGAAATACAAGGTGAGATTATTTTTTTTCCATTCCAAATTTAAAAATCGGTGTTTATTAAGTGGAATTTATTTACGCGTTCAGCGTCTTTAAGCTTCCCTGGAGGATTAACTGCGGGTTATCACGATGGGTTAGCATGACGCTATAAAATATCAGCCTGGAGGTTCAACTGCGGGTTAACACAAAGGCTTTGATGTTGTAAAAACAATAAAATAATGGGTTCCATTTGGACCCTGGGATCAAGGATCCCAATAAAAATCTACGATTAAACATTGAAACATTTCCATTTGAAAGGTAATTCAATCGTAAGAATCTTCTTAACATTTTTTATGGTTAAATACCCACAACTAAAAAAAAAAAAAAAAATTTCAGATACCGGAACGCAAAACGTAGAGAAAAACATTGATGTCGATGAAACACAACCAGATGTGCCATCAACCTCCAAGTCACCTGATCAGCAGCCACCAGCCTCGGAAGAAGTAAACACTGAGCCTGAACTCGATCCAGAGCTACTAGAAGCTTTGGGCGATGCTGTTGTCGATATTCCAGTTTATGGCCCGGACATACACGACAAGCTGGCTCAACGTTGGTTCCCAGTTCTTAAAAAAGGCATAGAAAGCGAAGCTAAATTAACGCTTTTAAAAGGATATACGATTCCTAACAACTGCAAGCTACTCAAAGCACCTACTTTAAACGTAGAAATATCGGCTGCTGTCACTGATTTAGTAAGAAACAGAGACAAAAAGCTTCAAACCAAACAGGACCAACTCGGCTTGGGCATTTCGGCCATCAACAAGGCAATGACTCTGATGCTGACCGGTGATGACAAGGTACAAGCCATAAAAATTTTGTCAGACAGCTGCCGAATACTTACTGATCTCCATTTTACCGAGACGCAAGTGAGAACAAAACTCGTGACGCCAGGTTTGGACAAGTCGTTCCTAACCTTAATACATGATCAAGACAAAGATGAAACCCTCTTCGGAAGTAAATTACCGGATAAAATCAGGGCCTCAAAAGCAATCGAGAAACAAGGACTGCAAATAAAAAAAGCACCTATACCGAAGCCATCAACTTCAAACATTCCGATGTCGAGTGCTCGTTATCAGAACCAGGGAAACTGGTCAGGGCCTCCTCGCTTCTCGTCATCGAGAAGGGGGGGGCGGACAACCTCGTACCGGGCACCAGCACACCAACCTTACCGCCGGGCGCCGCCGGCACCGCCGACGTCGACGTCAGCGCGAGCGAGTGCGGCCGCGAGCTCCAACAAGCGTGCCCCTACGAGGCAATAACTCAGGTACATGCTGGTAGACTAAAATTCTACTATAATTGTTGGTGTGGCATTACAAACAACGCGCTTGTTCTGAGTTGGATTTATCATGGTTACCACATACCTTTTTCGCGGAAATTTGTACAAAGTACTGTTCCCCAAAATTTCTTTTCCGTCAAGGAAAAATGGGACATGAAATGGCTATTCGTAACTTAATAAATTTAGGCGCAATCACGGAACAAAAACCTAGATTTGATCAATTTGTATCCAACATTTTTCGACACCAAAATCGAATGGTAGCTATAGATTTATACTAAATCTTAAACGATTAAATAAGTTTGTTTCAAATGAGCATTTTAAGATGGAAGACAATAGAACTGCATCAAAAATGATACCAAAAAAGGGCTTTATGGGAACAATAGATCTTAAAGAATCATACCTTCTTGTCCCTGTAGCTAGATCTCATCGCAAGTATTTAAGATTTCAGTTTGAAGATGAAAAATTACGCAATCACACTTACGAATTTAACGCTTTGCCTTACGGACTATGCTCCGCACCTCGAACTTTCACAAAAATCATGAAAGAAGTTGTAGGTTATTTAAGGCATCGTGGATATAAATCTGTTATATATCTTGACGATCTATTTTTTGGTTAAGTACTATGCACCAGTTATGTCACTCTGTCATTGACGTTTCTCTAAAAATATTAAAACAAAAAAAAACGCCATTCGTTTTTCTGAAATAAAATTATATTTTTATGTTTCATTGCAATTAAAATATACCCAGAAGTTCTAAGCTTGCACAAATTGAACATGGTATTTCAATAATTAGTTCAACCTTTATTTCAATTATGTATAGTAGACTCCCTTGAATGTATGCAAGCCTAGTACTTTCGGTCGCCAAAAGGACGATTTTAGTCAATACATATTAGGTATTAATAAGATAAATTAATTTAGAATAGCCTTGTTGTCTCTATTAGGATAGTAAATTTATAATTTGTGTAAAATAAATACAATTTTATTTGCAAATAAAAGCGTTTCACTTTTTGTTTTAAGTGTACTTTTCCAACCTCGTGGTCAAGCGTAAACTTTTTAAAACAGATGTCATTTGTTTCACGAGTCGACGCAAAGGGAATCGACGCAGAGGGAATGATTCGTCGCTTCTTGTTAGTGTGCTGATTTCGCTCTTTGAGCATTCCAAGATCTCACTCAGTGCAGTTAGTGCGCAGTTTTAGATAGGAAAACACGATGTACTCTGATCCAAGCAGGTTTTGTAGTATGTTTCGTAAACCTCGACCTTGTCCATCTCCTAGGATAATTACCCTGTGTTTGTTGGGCTGTGACCTAACTGGTGGGCTTTCCGTATTTAAAGCACACTGTGTTTTCTTACAAATTTTATTCTCTACGTAACAATTTCGGCTTTCCAATTGTATGTCCGTATTGCATTCGGATTTGTCCTGCTGGGATGTACATGCGCTGGGGCTACTTGTGCAAGTACTTTTTGCTAGTCGTAGAGGAGAATGCCGAGGAGTATTTACTCTCATTCTTAATATTCGTCTCGAGATAGGAGTTGAGTTATTTTTGCGCTGCGGGGTAGCACAGGTGATTTTTTCAGTAGTTCTATTTGTCATTGTTGTTATTGTATAACCTGTTTTAACATTTCAATGTCGGCACTATTTAATTTTCCTTTAATTTCATTTATTTCTTGCCTTAAGTCTACGGAATATGACTGATCGTAGTTTTGAGTGTCACTCTTGATACTCAACATAGTTGAATCTAACATTGTTGAGTTTAATAGATCTTGACTAGTTGACGTTGATAAGTTCATTTGAGATTGTGATCTTATCATTTTTCTACTGGTTACGTTATCCTCATCTGTTTCTAGAGCAAGCAATTGTAAGTCAGAGTTTTTTGACATTTTAAAATACGGCGCGATTCACTCAGTTGTAGTTTGTAGATAAGGATCGGCACAGATCGACACAGAACGCGATACTTTCCAGCAATCATTCACTGTGCGACACAGTGCTGGTGGGCGGGACTTACCGCTGCAGTCGCTCGCCGCGGTGATACGGTGAGACACAGATCGCGGTCCTTTCCAATTACACGACACTGTTTTTTCTTTGTAGTTCGTCATTTAAACCCTCGCCTACGACTCGTGTGTTAATTCTGCCTCGAATGCAATAACAAACTTTCTCCACTTGTATCGAAATGTACTATTATAACCTTGTATCTTCCAAACAGCTTGATGGATTTCGACAATTAAGGGATCGTCCCTTAACTGTCGAAATCCATCGTGTTTGAAAAAAACAATCAAAATGGTGAATTTTTAGCGCTAATTGTAAGTCGTTTATATTTTTTTTCAACCAATCCAATCTAGTAGGGTATCAGAATGGAGGAAATTAAAAAGAGATTATAAATATCTATAACACAATGCAATACAATTTTTACTCGGGCTTTTTGATACATTTAATTAAAAGTTACTTGTTTAAAATAATTTCTCTTTGGGCGAAAGATCAACAAAATTAAAATATAAATCCCAAATAGTAATTTATTAATAGGAACTCACGTCATTCTATAACAGAAACATTTGTTTTTTTTTTGTTCTAGAACATAGGTACCTACCTGGGAACCTTCCAGTTACGGAGATATTGGTGGACAAAGTTCCAAATTTTGCATTGTTTTTTTTTTTTTATAATACAGTTGTATCTTTTAATACCTCCTGAGGCCTGTACTATTAATGCATACATCGGCACAATGTATTGAGTGCGTTACACCGAGTCCGAGTAAACCATGATTTTAGAGCCCTAAAAAGTTCGTTTCTCAGCAATAATTTTTCTCAAAGTTACTTAGTTTGATGTACAGAATGCTTGGTTGTCGGCTTCGGCAAGGGTCTGTTTACACCTTGTTTAGAACAGTACATACCGCAACTGCCCTCCACAGTCATCAGAAACGGTATGTGTCCCAAAATTGGCCACGCCCCTGGAAGTAATGGCGGCTCCGTAGTCTTCTCGTTCTTCCAGCTCCATAACCAGTAAACTGCGCAAGCGACGCAGATGAGCAGTATAGCGATCATTCTTGATGTTCTATCTTGTTACTGAAATTAAAATACCATTATAAAATAATGCCGTCGAGGGCCTTGAGAAATAAATTCGTGCGTCACCGATACTTTTGTCAAAGGAACTCCGCGAACTCGATTAAGCACTTTTGATCGATCCCTATCTATAAAACTCACTCATTGTTGTTTTCGTCATCAGTCTAAAAATCTCATATCTTTAATAATTCCACTATTTTAAGATCACTTAAGCATAAATTATGTTGAAATCTACATCCTGTATTTTGCTGTTTCGGTTCCAACTTCAAGGACTGTCAAATATCTTCCAGTGGCAGCCGGGACCAACGGCTTAACGTGCTTATGCTAAAACTATGTTAGGGATGGTCACCCATCCACAGACCGGCCTAAGCAAGTGAGGCTTAACCTTTTTTTTTTTTTTAGGTTGGGAAATCGTCCAATGACTTCCCCCCCTCTGGGCGGAGCAGGAGGGAGTGTCAGACTTTTACTGACTAAAACCCATCCATGTTCCTTCCTCGCCCTTTGTGTTCCGGGGCCACGGTATCTCTTTCGAATAGTCCCGCAGCCCCGGCAGGCTTCGGTCCTTGCCCCCTGCGACCCCTTCCCTATTGCTGACTCTCTTTGAGGCGCGCGTGGAACACGAACGCGCCGTCGACACGGCCTGTCGCCATGAGACGTACGGACGGCGAGCTAGCCCATAGCTCCCCGTCCACAGGCCCGCGCCTACGGTGGCCGGAAGCCACCACGTGGCCCCCGACGCCCGGGGCGTCTCCCACGGCGGCCGGGCCGTGAGGATTTCTCCCTGTCCTGTTCCGCCACCTCCTTCGCTAGCATGACTGCTTCGCAGAAGGAGGTGACGGCGTCCCATTCCGTCTCGCTCCGGACCATGGCACGAACCAGGGCCGGAAGCGAGAGGTCGCCGCCGCCGATCGCCACCTAGTGAGGCTTAACCTTGAGTGTCGACCAGTGCAGTCGTCATTATTTAGCCACGAGCTCCTCCAGAAGCCAGCATTTAGTTTCAATTCAACATCGCAATTGAAACCGGTTCTGAGTCTGTATTTCTGTAATTTGCTTGTTTCCAACCTATTTAAGGTCCCAATAAAGTATAATATCACGGACAAATTTTAATACAGCGTTAAGTACGTCTAACCAAAGATATCCAAGCAAAAAAACACTGATTAAAGTGATTTTATTTTGACCAAAAATAATAAATTGCCGGCACTCTAGAATAAACACATCCATTTGAGGTATTTACTTGTACTAGTACTAGTAGGTACCCAGTCAGTTCTGTTAATATCATTCTGTATTTTAACCATAGTAACTTTCAGGTGACTACACATCACCCTTTTAGGATAGTGTTGTTAGGATAAGTAGAAGATACAAAATAAAAAAAAAAAACCGACTTCAAACAAAAAAGTGAAAAATAACTTTAGCTTCAGAAGTCGGTGACCTTTGCAAAAAAAAAATAATTTTCCATTTTTAGTTGTTCCCAAACAAATAATTGCCATGAATTTATTTGACATTGTTAAAAATAAATGTCATGGTAACAGGCGTATCCCCAATATATGGAACTTAACATATCTAACTGTCGAAATCTGGGTTTATTGTACACATCTGCATACCCCCTCAGAGCATACAGGCGTGATGTTACGTCATGATGTTGTATAAACAATAAACATCCAAGCGATTGCAGCAATCACGGCAGATTTGCCGTCTATTTTTGAAGAGTTCCATTGTATATCTCCGAAGATCAGCATCAAATGTTCAACCAAAAATTAAGTGAAACAACACGGAAAGCACCAGCTTCCAAATAAAAAAAGAATCATCAAAATCGGTTCAACCTGTTGAAAGTTCTGAGGTAACAAACACAAAAAAAAATCAGTCGAATTGAGAACCTCCTCTTTTTGGAAGTCGTTTGAAAATCACTTTAAACAGTGTTTTTTTTTTGCTTGCATATCTTTGGTTAGACGTACTGTACGCTGTGCTAAAATTTGTTTATCTATTAAAATGGGACCCTACATAACATAACACAAATTAACATTGCCTGTATTTGCCTGAAGGGTTAGGCAGTTGTGTAGGTACTGTCACTCGCATTTCACCAGTTATTATTAAGTCTCATTTCAAAACCCAATAACACTATGCTCGACCAAGAGATGAAACCCAGGACCTCATGTTCACTAGTATGTATTATTAGGTTCCAATAAACATTGCTTGACCAATTTCTCTTTTTATCCAGTATTTGCTGTGTACTTACATTGAGCTCGGACGCGACTTTTAAGTACAGTGTACCATTCACTAACATTATTTTTTATATAAAAAAGGTTTACTTTGCACAGTATATCGGCACTGATCTCTTGTTGTTAAATAACGAAACTAGCTCCAAGCCTTCCTTAAATAGTAGTTTAAAAGGCAAACTATATCGTTAATTTAGTTATGGTGTTACGTAACCAGTTCAGATTCACTAATTAATGTAAGGCCGCGTTTCCACAAAAACCGCGTTTCCACTTTGTCGTGACGACAGATAATGGTGTAGTTTTAAGTGACGTGGCTTGTGTATTTAAATGGAGGTTTTCACATATAGGACGATGCGATTACTGTCGTCCACGACTTTTGTCAACTAAAAACCAGCGATAAATTAATTGTCACCACATAGGCCGCGTTAGCACTACGTCGTGACGATTAATTTATCACAAGCCATGACACTTAAAACTACACGATTATCTGTCGTCACGGCAAAGTGGGAACGGGGCCTAACCAGACATCCAAAACGTTAAACGCAAAAATGTCAAAAATACGAAATCTATAATTTGCTACCGGAGCAAAGAAGCTGGTCTTTAACACAATCAATGTCCAGTTTTGAACGAAAAATCGGAGAAAAAGAAACACTCAAACGCTTTTGCGTTGCTTTTCTCAGCGAAAGTTCAGTAAAATTACTGGTACGTGCATTCCGGAGCCAGTATGCACATGACCACGAATGAAAGTTTGTTGAATATTTTTTTATTTTCATCAATTTAACTGGAGATCATCTTTGCAAACAAGACGAAAGTTCCTGTTTTATGTTCAGGTGACGTAGAAATTACTCAAATCACGAATATGAAAGAACCGTGAAGAAATGATTTATGTGTGACACCTTTGGGGTATCGTATTACCCAGTACTAACTGGGTTTTGGAGATAGGCAGTCGCTCCATGTAAAATACTGGTATTCAGCTGCATCCGGTTAGACTGGAAGACAGAATTTATAGCGTTCTTCGAAAACGAAGTGTAGTCACTAATCCAGGCGAAATGAACGGGTTTAGTGATTCTGGCAATAATATTTCTATGGTAGGAACTTTGTGTTCTCCACCGAATTTTACGATATACTGTTATTAAGGTACCTAATGAGTGACCTGTCAGTCAAACATTAATTCAAAAGCTTTTTCAACACATTTGCTCAAAAATGCATTTACGAAGCCTGTATACATTGTTCGAAAGTTAAAAATTTATGGAAATTAAAAAAACCGCACCGCACCATACAACGGAACGTGCGGTAAAATAGGTACTCTCACCTATGTACCTATTTTACCGCATACCCCTTTGTTAACACCGTGCGTATTCTTTACGGTTTTTTTTTATTTCTGTAAAAAATAGTATAAGAATTCCACCAAGGAGTTTCACATTACGACAGTAAATAAGCTGACTGATCGAACCTCCTTGGAAGCGCTTTTGCACAATACGTTTGTCTCACTTTAATACTAAAGAGTAAATGAGACGAAAGATGTAGTTCTAATTTTCACCACGTGCATATAATGTGCGTGCAAATTCGCGCCATTTTCATATTAGAAACGTCAAAGATTGTTGCGACTTTCCGACTGATATTTATAAACAAAATAATAATAAGAGTTCAAGCGAGGAATCTGACTCCACCTGATATTTTGAATTAGGCAAATTGCAGAAAACGGTCTCTTGCCGCGAAAATCGCGAGAGCGCTATTTAATGATTTACAATAATTTTATAGCATGGAAGACTCGAAGAAATACTCAATCATTCTCTGAAAATGTTTTAATGGCTTATTTCAATGAATTACCTGTGAAGTATAAGCCGTCCTCAATGTGGTCAATACATTAAATGTTAAAAAACCACTCTATAAAACCAATAATGACATCGATTAAACAAAATACATAAAACTACATGTATTTTTGAAACGATAGTCAGATGGCTATACAAGCAAGAAATCAAAAGTATTCACTGCAGCCAACGTAAAAAAATCCTTTAATGTCGCACCAGATTAAACATATATAATAACTAAGGTACGTTTTTAAGTAGCTAGTTGTAGTCAGTTACTTACTCATTTGCTATAATAGTTTATTAGGCAATGTGTAATTTACTAGGTAGGTACCTCTAATTCATAGTTAATTATTTTGGTCATTTACCTGTACAGAACTACGTATAGCTAAATAAAATTATTCTAAATAAAGCTACTTACTTAAATTATTTGTATTTTATTACAGGCTATATTAATTTTTGGTATATCTGGGGCGTGCAGACGACAAGAATTAGCCAACGTAAATGTGAGCGATATCGAAAACCATGGGGACTTATTGCTTGTCAACATACCCGACACAAAAACCAAAATCCGCCGTACATTCACCATACATGGTGAATTGGTGAGTCTTACGCAATTGTCAAGAAGTATCAAGCTCTAAGAATTACAAACGCAAAAAGTAACAGATTCTTTCAGAAGTATCAAAACGGTAAATGCATGCGGCAAGTCGTTGGCGTTAACAAAGTGGTTAGTCTACCAAAAGAAATAGCCACGTTCTTGAAATTGGAAAATCCGGCTAGTTATATCGGTCACAGCTTTAGAAGGACTTCTGCAACATTACTAGCTAATTCCGGAGCCGATATCATTACACTGAAACGCCACCGAGGATGGCGCTCTAGTAATGTTGCAGAGGGTTATATTGAAGACTCGGTGCACATTAAAATTGAAATAGGCGACAAGATATCAAAGTGTATAATTATACACTGTGATATCTTGTCGCCTATCGAAGGGCGCGGTTCCACACCATTATTTATATTTATAAATAATGGTGTGGAAATTGCGCCCTTCTACCTCACGCGAAAACGTCCAGCCACCGCCGTCTCCGCTGCAAGCTCCGCCGCCAACGACGTCACCGCCGTTGTCGCTGACGTTTACGCCACATTCTCCCGTACAACATAATACGTGTGAAAATGTTAGTCATCAGTCAGTTATGCTTCCAAAGCAGCAAATTTCACTGAATTTCAATAATTGTTCAAATTTTACTACAAATTTCCAAGAGTAGTGACCAATCTGTATGTTTTATTATTTGTTATTAAAAATAGTCTAATGAAAAAGTTTGTTTCATTGCATATTGTACTGTTTTCTCGCAAATATGTTGAAAAACATTGTATGACACATGTGCAGAAATTGGTATTTACAAACTAGTGACTATGGTAAGCCTTCGACTTCGTCTCGGGCTAACATTCATCTACTCGTTTGTAAAAACCAACTTTCCGCACTAGTATCATAAATAACTATTACTTGACAAACAACGATTGGCAAAACATTATTTGTCATTTCATCATTATACAACAACAAGTTTACCAAATAATTTAACTTTTATTTAATAACGTATTATTTTTGACAAACGATTCAATTTTTTTTCATTATAACTCATAAAACCACGTTTTGAATAAAGACATTACACATATTGATTGTACAATTCCAAAAAAAAGAGAAAATAAATGAATTTTGTTTTATTTAAGCACAAATTTAGTGACAGAAATAAATCGTTGCAAAACCGACTCCACGTAGTCTTTTATGCCCTACCCTTTTTTTTTTTAGGATGGGAAATCATCAAATTACTTCTCCCGCTCTGGGCGGAGTAGGAGGGAGTGTCAGACTTTTACTGACTAAAACCCATCCATGTTCCTTCCTCGCCCTTTGTGTTCCGGGGCCACGGTATCTCTTTCGAATAGTCCCGCAGCCCCGGCAGGCTTCGGTCCTTGCGGACCCCTTCACTATTGCCGACTCTCTTTGAGGCGCGCGTGCCCTTAGAGTGTAATTTAAGCCCGCGTAGGCGCAGAGGGGCGAGGAGGCCCGCGTGCTTCGCAAGCCGAAGCTGCGGTGGTGAGCGTTAAAACCCTTTGCGACGATAAGCTCGCGTGGGACCACCGGGGAGCCCCGCAGCGCCGGAGCTGTGACAAAAACCATGTGTGCTGCTTAATGATTGCTTGCCGCTTGCTTGCTGCTTGCTTGCTGCTTGCTTGCTGCTTGCTTGCTGCTTGCTTGCTGCTTGCTTGCTGCTTGCTTGCTGCTTGCTTGCTGCTTGCTTGCTGCTTGCTTGCTGCTTGCTTGCTGCTTGCTTGCTGCTTGCTTGCTGCTTGCTTGCTGCTTGCTTGCTGCTTGCTTGCTGCTTGCTTGCTGCTTGCTTGCTGCTTGCTTGCTGCTTGCTTGCTGCTTGCTTGCTGCTTGCTTGCTGCTTGCTTGCTGCTTGCTTGCTGCTTGCTTGCTGCTTGCTTGCTGCTTGCTTGCTGCTTGCTTGCTGCTTGCTTGCTGCTTGCTTGCTGCTTGCTTGCTGCTTGCTTGCTGCTTGCTTGCTGCTTGCTTGCTGCTTGCTTGCTGCTTGCTTGCTGCTTGCTTGCTGCTTGCTTGCTGCTTGCTTGCTGCTTGCTTGCTGCTTGCTTGCTGCTTGCTTGCTGCTTGCTTGCTGCTTGCTTGCTGCTTGCTTGCTGCTTGCTTGCTGCTTGCTTGCTGCTTGCTTGCTGCTTGCTTGCTGCTTGCTTGCTGCTTGCTGCTTGCTTGCTGCTTGCTTGCTGCTTGCTTGCGGCTTGCTTGCTGCTTGCTTGTTGCATGCATGGAGTATGCTTGTTTGCTTGTTGTGAAAAAACTATGCATTTCCTTAAATTTTTAATAAAAAAGAGTAATAAAAAACTAGCCTGTAATATATTTTGTAGAAACGTGATTTATCCAAATGTATCTAAATAACAAATGAAAAATGTATACGTGATTAAATATCATCTGATGCATTTGATAAAAGAAGTGTTTGCGAAATAAATGTTTGTAACACTCGTTAGTGTATTTAAAATAAAACATTTGCGGAATAAGTTGTTTGCGAAACAAATAGTACCTATACGAAACGTTGGTTGTAAAATGAAGATTTGTCAATGGAGTTTTGTGAAACTTTAGTGATCCAAGTAGAATATAATTATGAGTAGAGGAAGACCAAGGAATGATGGATTGACTGTATGAAGAATGATATGGCTAGAAAGGAGGTGAGTGCTGAGATGACGAGTAAAAGGGAAGTATTTAAGAAGAAGAAGACATGCAACGCCGAGCCCAAACAAATTGTGATATAGGCAGAAAAATTATGATGAAGAAGTCTAGGTCTGACATTAAACTCGTCAAAGTGCAACTCATTAACCATTCTTATCAGCCAATGATCTATTTCACTCAGCCATAACTTGCCGGAGTTCGTCCAAGCCGTAAACGATACCCAGCTCCCTGTTCCCAGTCCCCAGTTTACGTTTCCCGAGATATGCCACTTGAGTAGCACCTTCTGTTTAACTTTTTGATGGGTTCGCAATAAAGCCTTTTGCCATTAGCACTAAAAGCCTCGTAAATTATACGTTTTATCTATCTGCTTTACGACTCAACGGGCACTCCGCTGAACATTTTTTGAAGCTCTTTAAATGTTTTGTATTTTGATGCTTGATTTTGTTGTGGAGTTTTTAAATATGGGGAGAGTGAGGAGTTGAAGTGATTTCAGAATAGGAATCACGTTAATGATGTGTGATTTTCTTACTTGTGACTTTTCTTGAGAAATTAGAATTCATATACTACATAATCTAAATCAATAGATACTTGTGACTTGTCCAAAATATAACGTAAGATATCGGTAACGTAATTAATTATTTTTTGTAATTATCACTTTAGATTATGGATTAAAATTTTAGGTAACACAATAGAGAACCTTCCGCACTAAGTCCTTAAAGTGGACTATTGTGTGTGAGCCATGGTGGCCGTTTATTCCAACCAGCCTACCTCTCTCCAGAAGCAAGGATCTTGGTATTCCCAGGGTCTCCTCGCGAATCTTGGTAATGCCGGTGCACTCAAGGAGCACATGCGGCACCGTTTCCTCCGCCTCCATGCATGCTCTGCACAGGGGACTGTCGGTGATTCCTAGGGTGTGGAAGTGTTTATTCAGTGAACAGTGTCCAGTGATGGTCCCCGCCACCAGTCGTAGGCTATCTCTGTCCAGGCGCAGAAAGCGCCTGGTCAGCTTTGTGTCCAGGGATGGCATAGCTTCTTTGGATTGCCTACACCCTGGTGCCGAGGTCCACCATTGCTCCGCTTGTATTCGAGTGTGTTACTTTAACCAGCTTCTTAGTTGCTTGAAAGGAATGGGCACAATGGGCTCGGGACCGCAGGGTTTTGTGCTGGATCCTCTTCTGGTTAATATAGCATATTATGAAAATTATATCATGTGAACGTTATTTCAAGAGATAAACTACCTGTTATTATGCCATAATTATATTACACACCCATCAAGAAGTTAGACTCATGTTTATACAAATAATATTCATGTTTATTAATGTTAGGAGTGTAGATTTAAATAATGTGACATTTATCTTAACCTCTCCATAAAAAAACGTGAACGTATTTTAGAGTCTTCAAAACTCGATGAATGATGTTTATTTTACAAATAGGTTCTTACAGACAATTTTACACGTCTTTTTTTAACTGTTTGAGGCCGGTGTTTCGTACCTCACTACTCTGAGAAGAAACAACCGGAACAAACTCAGATGTCTCTCTAAAGGTCCAGACATAATCTAGGTCAACTCACATGAGGACAATGCCGATTAGTGTGTGAGATGGTCTTTTGAAGAAAGAACCACACAGATTTGAGTGGACCTGTCCATTCTGTGTTATTTGTTAGTTATCTTGGAGTTCGACTCATAACCCAAGGAATTGAAACTTGTACGCAATGCCACCATCATAAGCCGCCTTATTGATCACATTGCCATAGAAATAGATCACCTCTGTACTGTTTATGCTTGTCTGGTATATTAGTCGCATTACCTGAGTATGAGTGGAATAGATCAATAGTTCTTCAAAATTGTTATTTATTTATTCAAATATGGTAGACTTACAGCTAAGATAAACAGATTAAAAAATAGTATGTGAGACTGCCAGCCAATTAAAAGTCCTCACTAAACATAGGTCTACTTTATCCATTTTCACCTGCAGTCTCTAATTAATAGCTTACTGTCTAATTTGCCATAATTCATTTTATTCTCGATAAACTGTGTCCAACATTCATCTTAGTATTTACTAGCTACTGGTGCCCGCGGCTTCGCCCGCCCGCAAATTATATACTAAAACCTTCCTCTTCTATCTATTAAAAAACCCGCATCAAAATCTGTTGCGTAGTTTTAAAGATATAAGCATACATAGGGTAGGGATATAGGGACAGAGAAAGCGACTTTGTTTTATACTATGCAGTGATACTATAAAGGTTGTAAAAAGATTCTTAACTTTCTCCCGTCTTCTTCTTCGTCTTCCTTCATCTTTTTCTGTTCTCCCCATCTTTGCGATATTTTTTTTTGTTCTAGGCCATACCTGGGAACCTTCTAGTTACGGACATATTGGGGGTCAAAGTTATTTATTATTTATTTTATTTATTAAAACTTTATGCACATAATGTACAAAGGCGGACTTAATGCCTTGGGCATTTTCTACCAGTCTACCTTAGGGTGATGCAGAGACAAAACAGTAGGTGCAATAGTACAGACAATTTTAAAGAATACAATATAATAATAAATACACATATACATACATACAACAAATTATACAAAGTGAGGAGAGATAAAAACAAAAAAAAAACATAGATGAAGAGAACTAACAACTTAATTGTGGGACAAGTCTGCCAACTTCTTATGGAAGTGTTCGCGAGCTTTTACCTTAAATGTGAGCCGACTGGTTGCCATCCTGATATTCAGAGGGAGCGCATTCCAAAGGAAAACCACCTGGACAGGAAAAGACGATTTAAGGACACCAGAGCGGTGAGTAGGACATCGTAGAAGACGATTATTGGAAGAACGAAGATTCTTGCTGTGCGCAGAGCATAGATATTGGAAGTGAGAAGTCAGATAAGAAGGAGAAGTGGGTTTGTCAAGAAGAGAAAACAAAGTAGTCAAAGCCCTTAACGCTCTGCGCTGTCTGATGGGTAACCATTTTAAGCGTAACCGATGTGCGGACACATGATCATACTTACGGAGATTAAATACGAATCGAATGCAGTTATTTAGAAGTCGGTCAAGTTTATTGAGGAGATCTGCATTCAGGTCGTAGTAACACACATCACCATAGTCAAGTATGGGAAATATAAGGGACTGAACCAGCATTACCTTTATGTGGGATGGGAGAATGTTTTTCAATCGATAGAGCGACCGCAACGTCCCGGTGACTCTCTTGCTCACAATCGCGACCTGCTTACGCCAGTCAAGGCAAGTGTCAACATACAAACCCAGATCCTTGACGTCAGAGCTAAACGGAATCACTGTGCCGTCAAAGGTAACCGGTGGCACTGTTGTACCATTCAACCTTCTCAAGCTATGGGTGCTCCCTACAAAGATAGCCTGGCACTTGGTTGGGTTAACGGCTACCCCGAAGCGATCCGACCAGTTTTTCACCACTGCTAGATCCCGATTTAGCTCCTCAATCGCATCAGATAAGTTGTCAACACCTGCCTGACTGTAGAGCTGCAAGTCATCAGCGTAAAGATGATACGCACACTGAAGCTCGGTAGTAATAAGATCTATAAAAATAGAGAACAAAATTGGAGATAAAATACCGCCTTGAGGGATACCTGGGAACCTTCTAGTTACGGACATATTGGGGGTCAAAGTTCTAACTGTTCCACAAGTTTTTTTTTTAATACATGTTTTCAATGTAAGATTTTTACTTTAAACACCTCCACGACCCCCGTACTATTCAATCCATTCACCAGCACAATGTCGTGCGAAAATCACGTTTTACCGTAAAACGTGATTTTTCACCCCAAAAAAAAAGTCGTTTACTAGCAATATTTTTTGCATAAAGTTACCTAATATGATGTACAGAATGCCTGGTTGACGGCTTCGTGATGAGTCTGTTTACACCCTGTAGATACGAAAGTTTGTGAGGATGGATGGATGTTTGTTATTCTTTCACGCAAAAACTGATGAACGGATTTTAATGAGATGGACACACAGATAGATTATAACCTGGTTTAACACATAGGGTATTTATCCTGGGCGGTGGTACGATCCCGTGGGACGATTATAAAACTCTACGCAGGCGATGCCGCGGACATAAGCCAGTCTCCCATATTTATAAAAACGTAAGTACTACATAATCTCAGATTGTTAGGTGGATGCTCCAGGGTAGGCCGCGAAATTCAAATTTTCTTACGTTATTTGCAATTTGCAGGTCAGTGTCAGGTTGTTTGTTGATTAAAATATGATTCGCGGCTGTAACCCGAATGCAGTTATAGAATTATAATCATCAAAATCATCAATACAACCCTCCAAGCGCATAAAGGTGCAGGAATGACTTTGACCTTGAAAAAATAATTCCTGCACCTTTATGAGCTGAATTTCGCGGGCTACCCTGAAGCATCCACCTTAAATAAAAGTTCCCGTACATCCGTAATTCTTAAAATAATATCCACCCATTCTATTATTATTTCACGTCTAACAAAGAGAGAAAGAAAATCAGAAGATAATTCCTGAGATAATTTAAGTTGAACGCGCCAAGAGCTGAGTTCAAGCAATTTGTAAGAAAAATGCAGGCGTCCAGGTGAAGGTGATGTATCTTTGTGAGAAACTGTTCCACTTGCTATGTGCTAGATCTCTGAGGAAATTAATGATTCGTTTACACTAACTTTACGTGTAGGAACAGGTTTTTATTTATTAGACAATTATTTTTTATTCAAATGTTCATGCTGTGTTTGAATCGCCCTGAAAGTCAGTTCACCAAAGCCCACTCAATACTGCTGGGCAAAACAATACTTAAACAGGGCCCACATATAACTTTTTTTTAGTAGGTACCGATGAACCGTTTTATAGTTGGTGCTTCCACCTTGTAAACATTAAGGTACCTACTTCCCTATAAATGCTTTAGTTTCAGGAGGTTTCAAGTCTCTAAAACCTCGGTGTTCAAGGTTAACGTTTTGTTAGAGTAAAATAAAAATATATCAACTATTTATATCCAATAAAACGAGTTAGAAAATGTCTACTTTTTAACATAATTATTCTACATATTATTAGAACTAACTCGTTAATTAAATTACGGTCCCAACTCGCAGGTAATATTATAAAGTTATTTTAATGGTTCCTTTAATTTATTCCGTGCACGTCATTATATTTCAAGTTTTTTTTGTAGGAATTCCTTTTTTATATTTGTTGGTTATTTTACTTTTGCTTTTTCGTGTCAATTCTATCATCGTAATTTTCTAAAAGTATAGGTACAGTAAGATATATACAGGCCTGTGTCCCAGCAGTGGGAACATTAATAGGCTGATGATGATGATGATAGGTACAGTACGAGAAATACGTTTCCTTTGTCATGAACGTGAAATCAGTTCACTATCACTTCATATTATAAAACAAAGTCCTCAGCGGCGTCTGTCTGTCTGTTCGCGATAAACTCAAAAACTACTGAACGGATTTCACCAATAGATAGAGTACCTAATTCATGAGGAAGGTTTAAGGATATAATTGTCAAGGTTTTGTGTAAATTGGTTAGAATATGACGATATATTGTTGAAAGTGCCAGAAAACGTCTTTCGCCAGTTAAGTTTAATTAAGTCCCATGTAATAGGGGGCGAGCCTATTGCCATCAACCGGGTGCAAATACAGATTCTGTGGCTGCTACTGAGAAAACCCAATACCACTTTGCCTGACCCGGGAATCGAACCCGGGACCTCATGCTCAGCAGTCGCGCTTGTAACTACTAGACCAACGAGGCAGTCTTTGTCAGTGAAAGTAAAACATCAGTTCACCCGGGAAGTTACAGAATAACAATGAACTTTCCTTAACAATTCTTAACAATCAGTTTCAGTTAAAGAGAAAACAGCGCCTGGACCTAGTGATTCTATTCACAATAAAATTGCTGCTACAAAAAATTGAAATTCTGTTGCAATTCGTTTTAAGGTGGCTTTACAATGTCGCCGAGACACTCCGAGGCAGGGCAAATGCGAGAGTATACAGCCAAGCGGAGAACACCGAGACAAGCGCTTCTATGTACACTCTCGCACACGCCCCGCCTCGGAGTGTCTCGGCGAGAGTGTACAGTCACCATAAAAACACGACTCGCATTGAAAACGATTGCCACTTGTCTGGATATTTATACCGTAGGGGCGTAGACCGACCTGTTAATGCGTACCATTATTTCTCCGGAACAAAGGAAGAATTTCCGTCTAATCTATTTGAATTTTCTTTTTATCTTCCTAACATAACAGCAGTGGAATCAAATTAGCATAATAACAGGAAATATCCATCAGCGTTCAAACGTAAAGCAAAACATTAGATGCATCCATCCATTTCGCACTGGAGTAAAGAGTAGGGTTGCCAGGCCACGGACAATCTTACTAATATTATAAATTTTGTGAAGTTTGTGAAGATCTATGGATGTGTTTTACTCTTTCACGCAAAATAAATGAACGGATTTGAATGAAATTTGACACACATATAGTTTATTAACTGGGGTAACACATAACATTTTTTTCCTTTTTGATCCCGGTAGTATGATCCCTACCATTACTGAACTCCATGCGGCCGAAGCTGAGGGCATAAGCTAGTTAACATCAACTAACGTTTGTGACATTTTAAATTTAAAGTCTAGGGGCACTGGGGCAGAGAGCCCTGTTCTAGTTATTGCTCCCCATTTATTTTAATTTAGCAATCTTTTTAAATCTTATGGACTGTGGACTTATGTGCTCATGTCTATGGGCTTATGTTGTGCTGGCCCAGAGGTTAAGGCCTCGCCTCCCATGTATGAGGTTGTGGGTTCAAATCCGGGCAAGGACCAATGTGACTTTTTCAATTCCTATGTACTTTTCTAAGTTTATCTTTGACATCACAGACATCGGTGAAGGAAAATATCGTGAGGAAACCTGGACTTATAATTAATATAAATCTGAAATTACCAACCCGTCTCGAGCAAGCGTGGTGATCAATGCTCGTGCCTTCTCTGTATGAGAAGAGGCCTTTGCCCAGCAGTGGGACAGTAATAGGCTGGTATTATTATTATTATATAAGCTTATGGAATAAAAAAATCCGCTGAAACGTTGGCGGCCTTGATGTGTAAAGTAAATAAAAAAAGTTAATTTGCACCTTCAAGTAAAAAATATGGTTTTCTATAAGTTATGACTGAAGGGACGTTAAGTTGTATGTCAGAGAGTTGCAGCCAATACCTAAGCTAAGATAACTTAATGTCTTGTAATTTTAGGTATCAAATTTAACTTCCAGAAAAGTCCCTGTAATCACCATGCCAGAACCATAAAGGCATACCTTAATTAGGCAAAGAATTGTATTATGTGACCCTTTCTTTATCGTGTGGTTAGTGCCTAACCTGGTGTCAGAGTTTTTAAGCCACCCATGGCCTCTGACTTGGCTTAACATGCCGTCGAGAAATATCTCTCAGGCATGCTGGTTTCCTCACGATGTTTTTCCTTCACCGAAGCAAGTGATAATTAATACAATACGCACATGAATCCGAAAAATCAGAGGTGCGTGCCTTGGGTTCGAACTCGAGACCTATGACTTGGCAGTCCGACGGCCACACCACTAGGCTATCACTGCTATCACTGTACACTCAGGTATTTCCAGTTTTCATAAAAGAAAACTACCACAACCACCACCACCACAACACAACAACACACACACACTTCACAACATGACACCCTACTCTGAAGAGCTCTACACTGTAAAAGATACGTTCAGCAGATTGCATCTCTCTTCTTATCTCTCTTTGTATGCATAAAAATCCACTGTTCCTACCTACCCGCAAGTTTCGGTAGAACATTTTAGATGCATCCCAAATCGAGTTAGAAATATTAGTTGAATTTGAAACAACGAATTGCTGGATGCGTTGTTTTGAATTCGTTTTGCGAAACGTGTCGTGAATATGTTAGGTTGGATGAAGTTGGAAAAGAAAACAGATATGTGGAAAAATGTTACTTCAGTGGCAAATAACAGGAAGTAACTTGACTTAGCTCGCAAGATTGTGGACATGTGGGATGTGTACTTAGCGATCATTGTGCCAATAGTGAGCCCTGACCGCCGATAGCTTGGACCCTGCTCCCGTTACTGGTGGGCTACAATTTATTCATTTATTTTTAAGTAAAATTTTAAAAATGTAAGAAATTTATAATGAAGTAAAAAGTAACTCTTTTAAAGGTTCCACTGCACATAGGAGAACAAACTGTGTCCTAGAAATGCAAACATTGAGGCTAATCTATATATTATATAGTTATATACTATAATATTATGCTAACTCTAACTATTCTCATTTCATGCAAACTTAGCTTTAACAAAGAAAAAACAAACAAGATTTACAATGCTAAATCTCCAAGGATTTTTTTTTCAATTCAAAAGCAAATCCCTGTTTACAAAGCTTAATTTAAATATTATCTCCCCTTGTTGAGGTAAGAGATTACTAGTTTGTGCAAAGCTGTACAGGTCGGTGAACCACAATGCATAGGACAGGTAATTAAGGTGATGAAGAAACTCGGCTTGCCTCGAGGTGGCCTCCAAACTTTACAATGTGCCAAGCGGCGCGGTAAGATAACGCTCAGACGCACGCCATCTTGGATTACGGATTTTTGAAAGAGAATTTTGGGTGTCGGTGTTTGGTTGGGCTCCAGCTACTTGAAATTGATTAAGTACGTTGAATACTGTTGTATTTAAATAAAGCACTTGAATATATTATTAACAGTTTTTATTTTATTAAAATATCAATATTATTAGCAAACAGATTGACTCGCGTCACGGAAGCCGGTGAGAGAACGTAGACACCAAAGAGTTCGTTTATGCCTTCGTTTTAAAAAGCTTGTTTTTTTATTCAATTTATTGAATGACACAAGAGCCTTGAATTTGATAAGTTAGTAATAAACCTATTTACTTACATCCAGTCGTGGTTCTCATTCACTAATATACTTTTGACGTCACATCAGAAAACGTTGTTTTATTTTGCTTTTTTTTTATTTTAATTTCTAAATTTCAATAACTTGATTCCTTTGACTTCAATGAAGTTTCGAAAACGATCTCAAATTAAGAGAATTAAGAGAGAAGGACCCTCAGTCCCTGAATAAATTAACCGACTTGGTGTTAGATGGATCTCACAACTTTTTACGGTAGAAGAACTGAGTTGCGAGACTTGGTTTTTAAACACCTTTACCTAGAATACGCTTCGTCCATACACAATACTCTCTATAAAGTCTGTTACTATAGCCCAACTACCATTACACTAAACCCTATTCAGTTTGCATGTTCCACTACTTCCTTGAAAGCTATTCATTACATTCGCTTTTACAATTTCAATAGGCAGACGCTTAACACATAGATATGATCTAACGCCTATAGCAGGCGATAGTATTGTGTATTACCCCCGACCCAGTTCACATCAGTAGGTGCTGGGGCTATTCACATTGGGAGCTACGAAATGTATTGGAATAGAGCGAGGAAGCGACTTTGATTTTTCTGCAGCTTGAGGAGTGGCTTAATAATAACAGCCGCTAGGATCTATCTTTAGGTGAAGCCGTGCTTGCCTAGGTTGGTCCGTGGATGGCTGAGCACCCATTATACAGGGTGTAAACCACCTCAACACGAAGCCGCCAAATAAGCATTCAGTACATCAAACTAAGTAACTTTACGCAACAAACGACTTATTTTTGTCGTGAAAAATTCTATCTAGAAAAGCTTCGGAAAGCACTTTAAGCTGTTGGTCCCGGTTGTCATTTATAGATCTTTGACAGTCTTTATAGGTATTCAGTGGCCTGAAAGACTGACAACCACTCTTGGGGTATCGTACTTTCCACTATTAACTGCGTTGTGGTGGTCAGATAGGCAGTCGCTCTATGCACAAGTAAAATTAAACTAAAAAACCCCCGACACAATAATTCGTTAGGTCCTACCTACCAGTCATCACTCCACTTTCTTCATTTCATTTCGTTAGTTAGTATTTCTTATTCCCTTTCAATGTAGTGTACATTATTTTACAAGCTCTTTCATTTGATACACATATTGAGGGAGTTGTGAAAAATAAGTAATCCGCCATTTTGTGGCGGCGGCCATCTTGGACCTATTTTCATCAAACATAGCTTAGGACATTTCAGATTAATTCACCTTTCAAACAAAAAAAACTAAATCAAAATCGGTTCATCCGTTCGGGAGCTTCGATGCCACAGACAGACACACACACACACACAGACACGTCAAACTTATAACAACCCGTCGTTTTTGCGTCGGGGGTTAAAATACTGGTATTCAGCTGCATTCGGTTAGACTAGAAGCTGACCCCAACGTAGTTGGCTAGCTAGATGATGATTTTTCTGCGCCTTTACCAATATGCTACGGAGCGCAGTGCAGTATCTTAGATCTGAGGTCCTGGGTTCGATTTCCGGATCAGGCAGTGTAATTGAGTTTTTCCATAATTATCCGGAATTTCTCAGCAGCAGCCACGGAGTTTGGATTTGTACCCGGTTGATGGCAATAGTCTCATCCCCTATAACATGGGGCTTAAACATAAATGGCGAAATGTGGGGTGTACTATTAGGAACACCTCTGTATAACCCTTCGAGGATTACAGGCGTAACAATATCACACAACCTAAGAAATAAAAATAAATTACAACGAAGACAAGCTCGGACAAACTACGGTAAAAAAACCATATTGTTCGAAGGAGCACAGCTGTTTAACGACCTACCAAATGACGTAAAAGATTGTGATAATATTAACAGATTTAAACTAAAACTGAGAAAATATGTTTCTGAAATGTAGTCATACCGCATATTAAATGTTAGCAATTACATACTTCCTATATATTTGTTTTGTATATCTTCACCAACACGCACCGGAGGCAAAATGTATTTATTTAGATATAAGAAATTACTTTGTATCTCATTGTAAGTGAACCTATGTATTGTTCTTATGAGAATAAATTCTTTAAACCGAATGTTATGTTATGTAAAATAAATACATACATACCTTAGTAAATACATATTATCTTTATTAGTGAAACCTAGTTTCTGCACGACATCCTAGCTCCACGATTGTTGGGCAGTCGCACACACATCGTCAGATTCGTGAACGTGTCGGACGCGGCGCGCACACGTGTCCACTCGTCACTACATACACCTGACCGGTGTCATGTGACTGAGCTGTGGATTGTTGGGCTGTCTATTGTTTGGTGAATGGTTGGTTGAAGATATAATCTTGTAGTAAGTGTGTTAGTCTCTGAAACAGGACAAATAAACATTTGCGTAAAATGTGAATTGAATGGTTGCGTTCTTGAATTTTGATTGTGCGACCCCGAGAACTTGGGGTCCAAACTGGGTTGTTTTTGAGATATCAAACTTTTAAAGTTTTTTGAAAATTATTCACCTCTCATTGTCAACTTATCACCATTTCAAAGAATGCACCCAATTACCAATCACTCTGCATAAATGACGCAGATGACGAAAAAAGTTTTGTGTTTTTTTTCTTGTCTTGGATTGGCCTATCTTGGATTTAGACGAATTTTTTCGCCTTGAGTAAACGCGAAACTCATAAATAAATATCATAACTACTTTTGACGTAAAACGTCTTTAAAATCAGCACCATAGGTGTACCGTGTCAGAAAATCGGACCGTAACGAATTAGGTTATATCGTCTGACATTGATAACTACAAAACTATTCATCATAGAAACATGAATTTAGTGTCATTATTTAGCGTGTAAAGTAAGCTCGCTGCTAAGACCTTGAGTTTGCATCGGGGCAGGGTGATAGAATCCAGCGAGAGCGCATTCTACGCAGTCCCAACTGCGTAAAATGCGCTCTCGCTGGATTCTATTCAGTATAACTCACGACTCATACGTGAGAGCGCGGTGATTCTTTCGTATATTTACAGAATTTGTTTAGACCAATCGATTTAAATAAAAAATAACCAAAAAGTGTTAAAATTTAACACTTATTGGTTTTCTTTCAATCTTTAACATTAAAACCGACTCGCTGATATAGACGTTTTACGTTAACATCAACGGCCGTGTGCACCGACACAGCTCCACCCGTTGTCTTTCCACACTTCCCTATCTCGACCTAATGCCAAAGACCTGCAATTTGTTTTGCTGGTCTAATACCGTGATCTATGAAGTATGTTTTATTTTCAGCTACTACCCAAAATCGACCGGATTCGTTTAGTTATGGCCCCGGTCATTGGTGGTGCGCTTTTCCTTTTTCATATGTCCTAAATGGGCTATATAAACCTCTACGCGATATAGGAACCTTAGTAGTATTGAAACCATAGCAGGAAAGCAGTGAGGTTATAGATCGCTACAACAACTAAAAAACGTATATTATATTATACTAATATTATATATGTAAAAAGCATGCATATTAAATCAATATTTTTTCATCCCCCCATCTCGGAAAGAGTATTTTTGCTCTTCGATATCTGAGTGCAAAAGTCGTTTTTATCCTCTAGAGGATAAAGTAAATTGAATTTAGAACATCGTGTGCACTAAGTTTGTGAATTCAAAACATCATTAAACCTATTTACTTCTACCTCCATGGTGCCGAATTTATCATTGGTACAACCTTTTTTAATTTGTTAAAAACTCAGACTTCAGAACCTTCTTGGTGTACTTTTATAATTTGCTTTGCTCGCGCCATTTTCTTGTCAGGTCAATTGTTAAAACCTTAGGTTAAAAACAAGTGAAAAACGTAAAATAAGTGGTTTTGGCGACGAAGAAGTTTATTTGACGCCAACAGAATTGACAGAAACTGTTAATAATGCGCAAATGAGCTTTCTCCCTCAACAATCACGCGAGAAGGATTTGAAACAGTACGATATTAAAAAAAATGAAAAAAAATGGGTAGAAAATGCCCAAGGCATTAAGTCCGCCTTTGTACAGTTTTTACTTGTGCATAAAGTTTTAATAAATAAATAAATAAATATTACACTCAACTTAACTAACTGTAGCAACGTTACTTTAAATTTTTCTTAATTGTACCTAAGTATTATTTGTTATAATTTAAAGATTATTCTGTAATACTTACCTATCATAATGTAGTAGTTAACACCTAAACTGAAATAAATGTTTTTTTTTTGCATTTAGTAATTTCCTCGCTGAGGTGGGATGAAAAGTTACGTGTTGCACTCGAGTGCAAAGATTTTTCACCTCGTGCTCTTTTGATTCCCTCGCTAACGCTCAGGATTCTAATTTTTGAATCACTCGCTGCGCTCGTGACTCAATTTTAGAATCCTTCGCTTGCTCGGTTATCAAAATTGAGCACGCGGTTAAAAAGCAACTTTGCACTCTTGTATAACAAATAACTATTATTCTTTTGCGTATTTAAATACATACCCATATTTTTAAAATAACTGTGTGTGGTTGTGTGTTTAAATGCTTTTAAACACACAACCATCAGTTATTAATATCCATAGATATAACGGTGAGGTGCGGCCAAGCAACAAAGAAACGTACAAAATAAAAGGGGTTGTGCCTTTGTGTTGCTCCGGACGTGAGGCAACTGGAAGGAAGTAATATATGTACGCACTCAACCGCTATGGCGTTAGCGTATCTAGGTTAAGTTTGGGCTTGTATTCAAATCACTGCAGGACAAAGAACTAGATCTTTGTAAATGAGTTTAAAGCAGAATTAAGATACTTTAGAAAGACTTTCAGAAGAAATATCAAAGACTAGCCTTTGCTCGCGGCTCCGCTCCGCTGTATAACGTTTTAAATGGAATACTTAATTCTTTAACGTTTGATTACGAGAGGCGCTCTTTTTCATAACAATGAACTACCTGATTTTCATATCTACTATTTATATATTATGTTACAATCAAAACTGTTAATCAGTCAAAATCCTTATGAAGTTAAAATGCGTTTTCTGCATTAAATAGTTCATTTTTATACAAGTGGAGAAAGTTTGCTATTGCAGTTGAGGCGGAATTAACACACGAGCTATAGGCGAGGGTGTTATTGAGCCGAGAACTGCTATATGATGTGTATCAATCAGACGTTTTTCAATACTCTTTTGAAGATATAAAATAAAAGCATTGAAGAATATTTTTGTCACGAATTATTACGAGACTACAAATAAATGTCAATTTGTATAGTGTGATATTCTATTTAAAAACACAATTTGAATATTCAAAAAATATTTACGCCCGAAAGACGCATATCCCTTTGCCGAAATAAAAAAAAAAAACATTTACCTCCGATTATATAGGCATTGAATCGGTTTGAACTTTGTATACCTATATGTTACCTGTGGTTTTTTTTCCGCGCGTGTGCGGGAAAAATAAAGAAAATCCACGTGTGTGAAATACATTGCATGTTGAACAGAATAAGATAAGAACCGGAAGAGAAGAGAAATACCTAGTCCTGGAATTATTATTTTTTTCAAAAGGTCACAAAAAAAACCTACTTAATAAATTTCTAAGTTTTCACCGGTCAAAAGTAGTTTTAACTGATTCACAGTTTTGACTGTGACATATATATTATACTGCTATGGTTTAATCCTAAACACTACAATGTATTAAGTTATATTTAGATCCTATAATATCTTATCTATTTATTTAAACACTAGTACCAAATACTTAGATGTTCTCTTACCATAATATTAATTTGTTATCTGTGGTTGAACCAGTCTGTTCTCTCTAACCCTACGTGTGTTGTACTTGCTTTTAACATTAATTTAATATTCATTATTATAATAATATTCTAGTTTCTTGAATATTATTATAATGATGAATATAATAAGGAGGTAGAATGTTTGGTAGATCTAGACCTACCAAATAATCTACTTTATCTATGGGTATAATTTTACAGATGGGAAATAACTTATCTATGATAAGTTATTACTCTCTACTCTTTGTTGCACTTATCTTTAACATTTTTACTAACAAAAAACTTTATCAGTCTTATTGATGAAATGAAATGATGATGATGATGAAATGATGTTTATTTTTGCAAGTAGGTTTTTACAAACACTTTTACACGTCATTTTTTAAAAACTAGATGGGGCCGGTGTTTCGTACCTGACTACTCTGAGAAGAAATAGCCGAAACAAACTCAGAGGTCATAGTCTCTTTTGAAGTCCAGACATAATCTTGCTCAATTCACATGAGGACTATGCAGATTAGTGTCTGAGATGGTCTTTAGAAGAAAGCACCACACAGATTTGAGTGGACTTGTCCAGTCAGTGCAAGCATTTGTCAGTTATCGTGTAGCTCGACTTATAACTCAAGGAGCTCAACGAAACGACGAACAAAACCAAAGAAAGGACATTTGGGTAGGTCGCTTATAGTACTCAAACTGCCAGACAGTACTTGTATGTCTTTAATATCTCTTAAATATGTAATAAAGAAGATAAACTGTGATCCTATGTTTCAGTGAGGCGATACAGCAAATTTACATAATTGCCAAGTTTAACACGTTACACGATACAAATACCGGCAGAAACCAGTTAGATCTTACAATTAGATAACGAAGTGCTTCGCCCATATTGGCACTTAGTGTATATTTAAATATGACCTATCTTAGTTTTCAAGCAATACTTTTTGGTAGAATTAATGAAGTTCGCACTCTGACTAAAGAGGTATCTCCCGGGCCCCCGTGGTAGTAGTAGGAACAGTGAAAAATTAGTTGGTAACATTCCGTCATAACGCGTCTGTCATTTTTAGATCTTTGAAATCCTCCAACGACTGTAGAGGTCAGTGGCCCGAAAGTCTGAAAACCAGTCTCACCAAGATGTCTCGTATTACCCTGTACTAACTGGTTTGTGGAGGTCAGATAGGTACAGGTAGTCAGCTGCGTTCAGTTAGACTGGAAGGCGACCCCAACATAGTTGGGAAAAAGGCTGAACAAATGATTCCGACATAACGCTCAATAAAAAAAAAAAAAAAATTGGTCGCAGGGACATGTCGTGTATGCAAAACGGCAAAAACAAAACAATAAACATACAACGCAAAAAATGTTTATAAATAATACATAATAATCGTTTATTTATGAAAAGAAACAGCAATAAAAAGTAGAACAAATGAAACAGGACGAAAAAAAAATACAAGTAAATATCTGATCAATTTACATATTAATCCCTTATTTATACAGTTCACGTAATATAATACCATCATAACTTATTAAACAATTGATTATTCCGTCGTTATTTTCAAGTTCACAGCATTTACGTCTGTCGGTTCTGTGAATAAACTTAACTTAAGGTGGAAGCTCCACGGTAGCCCGCGAAATTTAAATTTTCTTACGTTTTTTGCAATTTGTTGGTCAGTGTCAGGTTGTATGTTGATTGAAATATGATTCGCGGCTGTAAGACGTATGTAGTTACAGAATTAAAATCATATCATCAATACAACCCTCTAAGTTTATGTAACTGTTCTGTCAAGAATGACTATTTAATGAAAAAGTCATTCTTGACAGTTACATGAACTGAATATGAATGTTTGATGATTTTAATGATTATAATTCTGTAACATACCTACGTGTTACATCCGCGAATCACATTTTAATCAACATACAACCTGACACTGGCCTGCAAATTGCAAAATACGTAAGAAAATTTGAATTTCGCGGGCTACCCTGGAGCATCCACCATAAGCATTAGCATGTTTTTTTTATTTTTAACATTGACAACGGGTGTAGGATGTTGTGCCAAGAAAGTAGATGGTTTCTGATGAGTAAATTTTATGAATTATTAAAAAAATATTGTAGAAGAACACGATTTTAATAAAACATTATACCAACTTTTAAGTCATGCTAATACTTTTTTTACTTTTCAATTTTTTAATTTATTTAGCCATGTTCACGTGATGAGGATTAAAAAAAAACAGCCAGACAAAAATTAAAGAAAAAATAGTTTTGTTAAGTTTTTTGATTAAGTGGCATAGTCCCAGCTTCCCTAGCTGATTTTAGCGAATAATTATTCTATGTACAGACTTTTCCACCTTATATTCAAGGTTTTCGGTAAAACGTTAACAACCTCTCAAGGGTATGTTGCTCTAGTAACCAACCTTCAACAACCTCTGAAGGGTTTTCGAGGTTTTTGATGTTTTACCAATAACCTTGTATAGAAATCGAATCCGCTATATTCTATCTCAAAATAAATGCCATATTCGTAATCAGCACCCCTGATAATCACGGAATCGCCACCCATATTGATTTTTAGACATTTCAACCCCGTCGCACCCCAACAGGAAAGATGGTATTTCAGGTCCGCCACGTATAAATTAATTTTCAATTGTCAGCCTATACACAAAATTTGAAGATCCTAACTTTAAAACTGACTATTTTCCATACAAACTTTCATCCCCTATTAATTTAACTTCCTTAGGGGTTGAATTTCAAAAAATTCTTCCTTAGTGCATGCCTACGTTTTATGAGGAATACGTATGCGAAATTTTAAGTGTCTAGCCCTAAGGGTTTGGCCTGTGCGTTGATACATCAGTCAATCACTTTTGCCTTTTATATATTGGATTTGAATCTTCTCTATAATTTTCCTCTACTCACTTTATGGTTTTATACATTATTGCAAAACATACCCCTAACCCATCTCTCACCCATTCCGAGAAACGACATGTCAATCAGTGAGTCAGTGGCTTTGTAGTTTTATATAACTATAAAATAATTGTTTTCTTTGAGTTTCAGGGGGTATAAAACTAAATAGTCACATAGGTTCTACCAGTCAGTAGGTCTTGGGAGACACATCAGTATTCGGAGACCCACCGGTGGACCTGCTTTGTGGGTCCTTGAAGACGAAGCTATTTCCACCACTGGCGAATAAAAACGTGCACGATTTATTTCAAGTTTTCGATATTTCGGCGCTGTAGCCAGGCCTCATGATAACGGTTACACTCAAAATAAATAGTAAACATGGTAAATATCCCGTTTTCGTGTTAATAATACATGCGGTGACCCCAAAACAAAATTGGAATTAAGACAGGAGACTGATGATGAATGTTTTCTTACAATTTGCCATTGCGCAATTTGATATTAAACAAAAAAAATACTACTGTCCTACATAAATAGCATATTGTTAGAGCTCCTGCAGCCTGTGATACAGAATTATCCTAGTACAGGCATCATACATTATTTTACCTACATTGTTAGTTTTTAGAATCATATTGTATTTTTACCTTCTGAAATTCTGAATAATTATTTATTATTATTTATTATATTATTACTAGGTATGTGTATGTGTATGTATATATATATATAATAATATAATATATATATATCTTATATATATCGTATATATATACGATGTATGGCTCAGAGGTAGTTAAGTTGTGAGTTGACGAAAACCACAGATTTCACCTTAGTTCAGTATATTTGTAAAGTTACACGTAAGTTATGTTTGGATGCTAATCCGCGGTTATAGCGCTACGGCAGCTATTGGTCAACTAACTTAATAAGTATAAGTAATTATAAAAGTAAACTAAACGAGTAGCGTAAAGTAGGTTGCGGCGTTAGCAATTTGCCTGTACGTGAACCGTACATGCTCCCGAGGGAAAAGCGGGATGAGCATCCATTACAAAGCAAATAATTATCTAAGAAAAGTGCAAAGTAAATAATAAAAGTTAAATAGTAAACAAAAGTTAATGTGTAAAGTTATAAATGTAAAAGTATAGGTATAACACTCAATTTAAATCGTCAAAGTGAAATACTTTCTTCGGCTGTCTTGCTTCGCTGTAAACGGGCTCCGCTGCTGTCGAATGTATTTCTTGTAGCTCGATGTCTCCTCCAAAGTTCTCCCTTCCTCTAGGTGTCACTCCAGTTTTGGAAGAGAGTGTTTTGATGCCTTTCTTTGTTTTGCACCTTCGTTTGATGATATGATAGAGGGCAAGCACAGCGATTCCTCCCAACAACAAAGAAGTAACCGAATAGAGATAGATGTCGTGATTTGACATGTCGGATGCCTTCGGTAATATTTCCCTGTTTTTCTGGAATGTCAACTGCTTTTTGTTTTTTGACATTTTCCTTTCCAGTTGAAGGAATTGTGCTAATGCTTGCGACTTTGCGTTTTTTAAGTTTGCTTCGAAGTTAGGTTTCATTGGCATTTGTACCACATATTGTCCGTTCGCCAGTCTTGTGGTAGTTGCGTTATAATGTTCCTCACAGTGTTGTTCCTCAGTAGTTGATGATGGTTTGTCTGGAATTTCCTCTGTTTCCCAAAATCTTGTCATGTTTTCGAAATCGTTAAGTGTCACCAAGCAGTTGAATGTCTTTACATTCCCGCATAGAATCCAACCCACTTTAGTTTGTTGAGCTACTGGGTATCTCTTGTCACTCCTGATGACGCCGTTCAGGATAAGTTCGGAATAGATGTCCGCGCCCAAGAGTAGGTCGATCGGACCCGACAGGTTGAACTGGGGTCCGCTAGTTTTAAGTTTTCTAAGTAGTCCCAGTTGCTGATTGAGAACGATGCGGTAGGTAAGTTGCTTATGAGTTTTTTCATTATTAACGCTTCAAAGTTGAATTTGTAGTCTGAATGTATTGACTGACATTCTAAGTTCATTGCCCCTTTGCAGTTGCCGCTAAGGGTTCCCACACCCGATACAACAGCGCTCATTTTTCGTCGCTGCAATCGGAGGCGTTGTGCCGCGTTTTCTGTTATTAGGCTTACTTGGGAGCCTTGTCAAGTAGACCTCTCAAGTTTACGAAGTTTCCGTCAATTGTTTTGACTTTCAGAAGTACTGTTGTCAACAGCACTTCCCTCTCTTCATTCGTTAAGTTATTGACCCCATAGGACGTCGATGGGATCGAAGATGGGTTTTCCTCCCTTGTTGCTTGTTTGTGGCTTGTTAGCTCAGTTTCATCTTCATGCATAAGTGTGTGGTGTGCCTTATGACACAATTTACACGTCTTTCTTGATTTGCATTGTTTTTCTCCATGGCTGAATAGGCAGTTTTTACAAATGTGCAATTTGCGAATTGCGTCAATCCGTTTGTTTATGTTCATCGCCAGGAATTGTTCGCAATTCATCAAAACGTGATTAGTTTTGCAAATCGGGCATGTTTTTGCTGTCGTGAAGAAGGTTTTTGGCGAGTTTTGTGACTTGTTAAAGTACGATGACCCCTGCGTTTTATTCTTGTAGTTGTTATTTCGGTTTTCTGACCCTTTATGCGGCTGCTTTTCCGTTTTCCATGGTTTGCTAGATGATGATAATTTTTGACTATTTCCTTGCAGAGCTTCCAGTGACATGAATTTTGATTCCAAAAACTTGATAAACTCTTCTAGGTCGGGAAACTCCCGGGGATGTTTGACCTCCTTTATATATTCGTTATATGTCACGCTATCTAGTTTTTGAACCAATAGGTGAACCACGATCGGGTCCCAATTGGTGGTGTCTAGCCCGATGTTTTTCAGCCCGTTCAAGCATTCCATCATGATGTCGTGAAGTTTCCGTATGCTTGCAGCGGTTGGTTGCTGAATACTAGGTTGATTCAGAAGCGTGTTCATGTATGAGGTGAATAACAGCCGTTTGTTGTCGTAGCGGTGGGCCAGCATCTCCCAGCAAGATGCGTAGTTCTCAGCACTGATGCCAAGATGCTGAACCAGTTTCTCCGCCTCACCTTTGAGTTTTGTTTTTAAGTGCTGCATTTTTTGTGCCTTTGAAAGTGTCGGATTGTTGTGTACACTTTCAAGATAGAGGTCTCTAAAACTCATCCACTGGTTATAGTTGCCATGAAAATCCGGTATTTGTATGTTTGGCGTAGATTTCTCATAATGCGCATTTTTCCATATGTTGTTTTGAAGTTGCCTTTTCAGGTCATCATAGTGGTTTTCCGCTGTATTATATTTTAGTTGGTAAGTTGAGTCGTCATCTTGTAAAATATAGTCTAACTCCCAATTTGCTTTTTCTATGTGCTCCCATTTCGTTTTCAGGGTGCTTAACTTGTCTTCCAATTCCCATTTTTATTTGATATTCTATGGTGATCTTCTCCACAGTGCGTTCGAATGCTCTAAAGTTACAGTATTGTTGACGCAAAAGATCTTGTTGTTTCTCCGTCGACTCGCTTGTTCCCCGAGGAGGTATGTGGAATTGGATATCGTCGAAAGTAAATTTCGATTGCCCCTTCCCTTGGTTAGGCGTCGCAGGTGGTTGCTCCGTCTTACTAGTAGACGGAGGTGGCAATTCAGACTTACGTTTCAACATGTCTTGCAGCACTTCTTCATACATCTTCTTCGTACTGTTGAAAATGTCGTCATTGAAGTATTGAAGGTCTGTCGCTATAGACTCTTCCAGCAGTTGGTGGTTATGAACAAACTTCTCCCAGTTTTTGTTCAACCGAGAAAGACGCTCCTCCAGGTATGCCAAGTTCTTCCTGGTGGCACTGTCCTTCTTGTAGTTTGTGCAGATAAGTTTTAAGTCTCTGAAAGTAGTTTCCTGATGACTTATCAGTTCTGCCAAGCTCTGAACCATTTTTGTTAGTTATTGGGTTGACCGTTGGTGGAGTAAAGTTGTATCACCACAGGTACTAGTTCACCCAAGTTGCGAAGTTTTCGCCGATAGTTCAGCTGTAGCAGCAGACGTGATCTCTGCTAGCTCGTAAGTTACAGGCACTCAGTGTAGATCACCCTCCTTTACGCTATGTGCAACGTCTCAATGCTACTGGTGAGACCCGCTTGTGGGAGGCCAATAGCACCGATTTGCTAACGTAACTGGGATATACCACGCTAAGCACTCTGCTGATGAGGAGACACGACGACTCACGAGATGATATGCCGTGTCATCCGGCTCGAAGGACCACTTTTATGTATGGCTCAGAGGTAGTTAAGTTGTGAGTTGACGAAAACCACAGATTTCACCTTAGTTCAGTATATTTGTAAAGTTACACGTAAGTTATGTTTGGATGCTAATCCGCGGTTATAGCGCTACGGCAGCTATTGGTCAACTAACTTAATAAGTATAAGTAATTATAAAAGTAAACTAAACGAGTAGCGTAAAGTAGGTTGCGGCGTTAGCAATTTGCCTGTACGTGAACCGTACATACGATATAAATAAGATATATATATATTATATAGTCTAGTCTAGTTTCTTTCTTTCAGATCTTGAGAAACGAGGCATGACATACGTATGACGTAAATTGAGAATCTTCCCACCTGGCGGTTCTTATTGTCTGGCAGCCCTCACTTTTGCTAGATTAGTTCATACAGTGCAACGACATCCAGTCAACATTAAACTGTTTCACATCCGTAACCTCACTAATCCAGGTTCAGTTGAAAACCAGCGTCGGGCACTAGTTGTCCGGCATTTTGCTGAACTGGGCCTATTTGGCGCTGCAGTGAGGCGCACAGTGTAACATTATTTTATTTTTTTGTTTCGTTTTAAGTTTTTTATTAATTTTTCTTTTTTGTTTATTTTTTTATACTGTGTGCACTTGTGGTGTGTGCCAAATAAATGTATTTTCTTTCTTACTTTTTTTCTTTCTTTCTTTCTATCTTTCTTTCTTTCTTTCAGTCCATAAGTATTAGTGTATGATATGAACTTAATCTAACGCTATACTTTGCTATTTAAATAATTATTTTCTACCGAGAGAAATCTAAAAATAAACAGTGTATTTTTAGTCATTGTTAGTACTAAGTAAGAACAAGATGCGTATAAAATTATCATACCCATGTTTAAATGTCAAATTTTAACAATCAATTACTTCCATGTTGTGTTTCACTAAGTGTGGGTACCCAAATTCTGAAACGAAAGAGTTCATTCATAACTCGTTTAAAAATTATGATTTATTTTCGTTATTCAAAAGGATTCATCAACATTTCGTTTCGTTTGAAATGAATGAGAAGTCCAGAGTCATTCAAGTTAAATGACTTATGATTAACGATACTCCGAACTTACAGCGACCAGTTTATCTTAACACGTGGCAAAATTTTAAACTCATTTCAAAATGTACTGGACTAGATTGTTTGTAAAGACAACTAGCGCCACTGTTCAAGGGTGAGTTAATTTTGGACACCCTTGTATTCGATTGTTGTATTTCTTAGTATTTTGTTATAAATTATAATTGAAAGCTAAATATTAAACATTATGTTTGAACAAGAAAATGGTGATAATAATTCAAAAAGTGTCAAAATAAAAGTTTTCCGTTCATTTACATTTTGAAAAAGACAATCCCTTAAAGAACAATGCTGTGTTTTTTTTAGTTTTTGTAAATGAAAAACCTACGTTACTGTAACGGTAAATAGAATTTATGTTAAAGAAGATTTTACGACTTTTTTACGAGGTATTAAAAGAAGGTTCCTTAAAAGCTCTCTGTCTAAGTTGTTGTACAAAATTACCTTTTTAATCTTTTGATGAAGTCTATTCGTCGTAGTCTGACGAAGAATAGTCAATTCTTTCAGTCAAATTAATCTGCCAATTCACCTACCTTCTGGCATGATCATGAAAAAATTAAAAACAGTTTTAAAATATTACAAGCATCTTGTAACTCTTTTGTGTTTTTTGAGACATCTGATAAGGAAGTCGAAGGTCTCATCAGCAACCTTCGCTTAGATTAGCAGTGTCGAACTATGTCAACAGTTCTTAAGAATATAAAGGCCCATGGGCGGCATAAAAACTCAAACACCAGCAGGGCTATTACGTATCTTTCTGATATCCTGTGACTATCAAGCTTCGGTTGTACACCGAACTTTGATGACAACCGCGAATGTCATAATATTGGTATTACGTATCACACTGAGTGGATATCACTTTACGGTGACTAACAGGGTCATACATAATACGAAACTAACCTTTTGACAGTTAATTGATGGACACTGAGCCCAGTTACTATCATTTCGAGCTGTCAACGTAATACGTAATACCCCTACAGGTTAGGCTATGCACTCCTACCACTCTATTTCATCCTGAAAAGATTTTTTTTTTCTAGAATCCCTTATAAAAAAATCCCTATCACAGTATCCTCTATTTCTATGTTATTTGACAGCATTATGAATAACAGAATTCTTAGAAGATAAAAAAATCTTATGAACAAACTAGTTCTCTCGAACAGGTAAAATATTCGACGAAATCTGAAAAATATGTCTTGTACTAAGCTACGCCATTTCATATCAAAGCAACACAACATAAAATACAGACAAAGTTAACAAACGCTTCGTAAAATTATGACTTAGTCTGAACAGTTTAACTCACAGCCTAAACTCACTTTTATCTTCTCAAAAACAAAGTCCAAAATCCCGGCACTCCTGAAATCACTCAAACAGGGTTCCCGCCATTAGTTTTACACATAGTGCGTACATAAAGAATTCAAGATGGTGCCGAAAACTCCGACACTTAGTGAAACCGTTAGTCGGCCTCAGGAATTATTAATAAGACTAGCACATCATTGGACCTCGTTTGTTCTTTGTTACTGAACATTACTTCTAGTTTCACAGTCGGTTAAGGGTAATAGTTATTCTTGGGTAAAAAGCTTTTTTACGAGAGGTAACAGATGTCTGTCTGAAAATTCAAGGTTAAAGTTGAAACAGTGAAAAAGTTACGAAGAAATGAGTTTTAATTTTTCAGTTTGAAGAGAAATTGGTTTCTGTGAATGTTGATGTTAGTCTTCGCTTCACAAATTGGTATTTAACCATTTATTTTCAATAAGAAAGAAAGATAAAAGATGCCTATTTCTTTCTACTTTTCTCAAAAGAAAGAGTATGTCTAGGTTCCTATCAATTTCTTTTTGAATTTGTCTGGTTAGCCTCTAATTACGGCAGTAAAAATGGGGCAGTTTTTGTAAATTTTGGAGGATCATATTTTCTTTACTTAATAGTTGCTGAAATAAAGGAAATGTCAGTGATGTGTGTACAGTCGACTTTGATTTTATGGACAAAAAATAATTGCTCTAAGTCTAGAAGCATTATCCAGGAAGAAAAAAGAGAATACGAAACGTGTCTCACAGCCCCTGTACCCTCTTAAGTTAAACTGTATTTAAATCAATCCATTTATCATCCCTCTCATAGAGAGCAGGGGTCCCACCAATAATTGTTATAATCTGATTATGCATAAATTAACCACAAAACTATTTTGACACTAGATTAAAATTAAAACGATTAATCCACAAACGATGTCGCAGCACAAAATAATCAGTGTATATCTGATTAGTGATAATGAATACTATTGATATCCACAACTGGCACATCAGACACAGAAATGAACAGAAGGGCGACTCCATACAATGCAACGCAAGTATGCATTGCATTCTACTATATACAGGATGTAATTTAATAACTGCAAGACCTCTCGTGTGGTCTTTCAGACTATGAAACTGATCAACTTAAAACAATCTTGTATATCGCATGCTAACCAACAATGCAACTGCCGATGCTGCGGCCGCTACGAATGTCGCGTCGTGATAACGTGGCGTGATCTATACAAGTTTTTTCATTTGTTTTCTCAGCAATCATAGTCGCAAGACACGTGTCGCTTGTAACTTGTGGCCTAGAGGCCATGCGCCATGCGCTAAAAGGTCATGCGCCTTTTTTTTTGCTGCCGTACGCACGACGACCAATCAGTGGCGAAGGTTACATACAACTCGATTCCTTCCGGATTCCCTTTGACAAATGGCACAGTCAGTATTCTATAGACAAATAATAAAATCACATTAAAGATATACAGGGTGGAATTTTTCAATGCTATGGGAAAGTACTCTAAATACTGAAGATAGCAAATTTTACTCAAAGGAAACATTCCTTTATTTAAAAAAAACAAATCTGCATTAACAGATTTTCGAAAATTCGTTTGCCACATTTGGGCATCGAACCCGGGATGGATCGACTAAAGTTCGATGAAATAACATTTTGTACCTTTTTGACATCAATTGATAGGGTCAATCATATGGATCCAATGAATAAAAGTGCTTTTTCTTATTGAATTTATAAGTTTAGATTTCATGATTTTCCCTTCATTTAATTTATCATGTTTGGTAGAGAGATTTGATCCATATGATTGCATCTATCGATTGATGTAAAAATAGTACAGGATGTTATTTTTTCGAACTTTAGTCGGTTCGATTCCCGAGTGTGGCAAGCGATTTTTCGAAAATCTGTGAATGCAGATTTGTTTCTTTTTAAAAATAAAAGAATGTTACCTTCGAGTAAAATTTGCTACCTCCAGTATTTCAAGAAGGTACTATTTCCCTCCAGAAGGCATTGAAAAATTCCATCCTGTATATTCCAGCTTACCTCTTACAAAACTTTTCCCTTCGTTACTGCAAGCTATCAAAAACCAGTTTATGCGGATCTCTCATTGTACGGGAAATCTATACAAGGCCATGTTATACTGGAAATGTATAGCTTGATGTGTCGCTGTGCGTACGTACTAGTCTTTGTGCTCATTTATTCACTCGCTATTTGAATCTGACCTTCTGTGATTTCGATGATGACGAAAAACGATTTATTTGCCTCATTTATTTATTTTGCAGTTATTTTAAATTATTACGTTTGAAATTAATGGGTTAAAGTTTCATTAGTGGATGTAATTATTTGAATTGATTGGTATCAGTTAATTTAGTGTTTGTTAACAAACAATGTGAACAGCAGTAGCGTGATATTTTATGTAATTTATTAATAAAGTTGAATAATTTTTCATTGTCATTGTTTTTTTGTTTTATACTTTTAGAGTCATTCACAAAAATAATAAAACACCTTTATGAGTTTTCATTTTAAAAGATTTTCTGTTCACAATTTTACCCTCTACACACACGATCAATTCATTATTTCTAGTTTCATTTCAGACTTTTCTATAAAATAAGAAATAGCTCCATTATATTGAATTGTAGTCCATGAATCAACTGACGACATTGCTGAATTTATTCTTTACGTGCGGCATTTTCAATAAATATGAATAGAATTTTAAACGTCCCGACCAATATTTTTATTTTGTATTCGCTTTTATTTTCAGTTTACATTCGTTTAAAAACGAAGGATGGGTATTTTTATTTAAAAAAATTAAACTATTCTGATTGGCTGAAGGTAAATGCGGTGTTGTCCCACAAACGATGGGGTGACTTGAATTGGCTTGACCAACTTGAACTTGACTGTCATTGGTTTTTTTCCAAAAGAAATTTCTCAGTAGCAGCCACAAAGTGTGGGGTTGTGCCTGATTGGTGACAATAATGAATAATTATAATAATATTCCATTTATTTCAGGTAACAAAGACCCATAGATAAATACCTTACCCTAAAAATACATACTAATAACAATTTTTGTTAGTATAAGCAACTTAAACTATGTTAGTAGCACTTCACTTCACTGGCACGAAGTTTTGTGCAAACTTGTGGAATTTGTCCGCGGAAGAGACGGAACACCACATCCTGCGGCCTAAAACTTTCTTCCAACACCAGATGAAGCATACACGTTGGGATGCGCACCACAAACGCCTTGAAATTGACGTTGCGGCGCGACTCCAGAAACTGTATTCTTGGCGCACGTACTCCTCGATGTCCTCAGCTTCTGTGGTGTAATGTAGGCGAGAGATGTACACCGGGGTGTTCGGCTTCGCGGCGCGAAGTTTAACGTTGGGCTCCACAGGAGCCTTACCGGAGTGATTCTTACAACTTCGCTGACGGCGTTGGCTCTGCCAAACCCTTTGGCATTACAGGCGTAATGTTATGTGTGTATTTTAACGATAAAACTCTTCGTTTGATGATACAGTTAAACTTAATTAGACCTTGTGGAGTTAGTATGGAAGGACACTATAAAGTTCAAAAAATATCTTAATTATAATGACAGCTGTCAGCAACGAGTGATTAATTGCACCCGGAAAAGTAGTCGTATTTGGCATGTTAACATACCGAATGTAAACAGACCCTTAACGAAGCCGTCAACCAAGCATTCTGTACATCAAACTAAGTAACTTAACGCTAAATTATTGCTGGGAAACTTTTTTTTGGGTGAAAAATCACGTTTTACGGTAGGACTCAATGTTACGCACTTAAAACATTGTGCTAACAGATGGATTTGGCAGTACAGGGGCCGTGGAGGTTTTTAAAGTTAAAATCTTACATTAAAAACATGTATATAAAAAAAATATGTGCTTCACACTTAAATCAGCATATGTATAAAATCAGCAGCTGTCATTTTTTATTTTGTCATGTTAATCAAGTTAGATTTTATAGCACATCTGCCTGCATAAATCCATCTAGAATTGAATGACATTATAAAAGAAAAACGTCACGTACTATCTTGACAAGAATCTGATAAAATATCAAAAGTATGGATATTAATCATTGGCGTAAAAGAGCTTGCGAAGGTGAAAAGTGAGCGAGATGTACTAAAAATTATTGAACGATAAAATATGTGGAAGTTTAAAGATGACACGTAATAAATGAAGATGAATGGCTGGGTGATGGCACAGCTTTTCGGTGACAACGCTAAAGAGTTAATGTGTTTCACTGCAACTTATGAAAAGCCAGCTTCAGTCGAGAACTGGAAAACAAAATTATAAATAAATAAAAAATATTGTGTGTATGTTCAGCGATATTTTCGCCAATTGTGAACCGATTTCGATGATTCTTTTTTTGTTTGGAAGACAATTACTTCGCGGTGGTCCCATTTTAATTTGGTGAAGATCTGATGCTGCTTTTCGGAGATAAATTCAATTATAAACAGCAAATCGGTCGTGATTGCTGCAATCGCTTGGATGTTTATTGTTTTCACAACATCATAACATAACATCATGCTTCAGAAGTCGCTGGCAAAGAAACTAAATCAAGCACACAGAAGTCACTGACTTCTGAAACTAAAGTTATTTTTCACTTTGTTGTGTTTTTGAAGTCAGTTTTATTTTTTGCAAAAAAGTTTTTTGTTTTTAAATTCAGTCGACTTGATGACCTCCTCTTTTTGGAAGTTGGTTAAAAAATGGAATGGGCCCCGCTGCTTTTAACTTACAACATTTTAAATGTGCTTGTTTTTGTTTTTCAGTTTTTTTTAATCGGGTTTTTTAGTTTTTTCAGCAATTTTTGTTTGTGTGTTGCTCTGCCAGTTTTTTTTACTTTTTTGCACCGACTTGCAATACGGATAGAACATGACCTGGGTTGAGACATCGGATATTTTCTTCCCTTAGAATAATTTTAAGGGTTAACCCTTAAAATGACTAAATCCTTAAAACCACGCATCTAATATTTAATGAACAGTTCTTTTTCCCTAATTCATGTAAAGACAACGAAATATTTTATTTGTACTAAAAGAACGTGTCAAAATCAACACGAAAACCGTCAAACAACCAACTTCCCTTTCACTACCAAAACGTTTACTCAAGTAGTTTAAACACGCGCTAATTTAATCTGACTTTAACTCAAGCAGCAACATTCTCTACGGGCGTCGCAAGTTTGAATTGATTAAAGAGTATGTAATTGAATGGAGAGAACCTTAAGAACAGGGCCCATGAAAAGTGTCAGTGATGCAAATACAGATCAGCAAAGCTATTCACAACGCTTCGATTCGATTTTCGATTCGGAAAGTCGTATGTCTATCTCGCTCGATTTAGTAATGTCAAAAAAAGATAGACATACGACTTTCCGAATCGAAAATCGAATCGAACCGTTGTGAATAAGGTTTTTATTACGACCACTAAAACGGAGATACTTTTACATTTCTAATTTTTGATCGATACAAACGATCGCACGAATATCTAAGCAGTGATCGTCAACTCTAGCATGGTGTCAGCATCCATACTCAGCAGCGGGAAAAAATGAAGAAACAACGTCCAATGGATCGTCGAACAGGCACTCACACTCATATCTGAGCACTCCATTTTCAACCTACTCCTGGGTTTCAAGCGAGTCGTTATTAATTTTACACCTCGATGTTTTGAATAATTTTAATGAAAGAAAATAATCACGTGTTGAATGTTGCATAGTATGCATGAATACACGAACATTACATTTGCATGCATGTCGAGTTAGTAATTTGCAAGCGTTGGAAACTTTAGACTTAAAAGCACTTGACTTTACATGGACGTAACTTGAAATAGTTAATGCTGAAACTAATTGAACGGTGTTTAATTGGACATAACATTCAAATGCACGTAGACTAAAGTTTTTCTGAAAGTTTATGTCATACAGTGTTTCAAAAGGTAAAATTGTTATTAAAAGAATTGATACGTATTCTATATTCGGCAATTATTAAATTGTTACATAAAAACTTATCTTGGAATTTCTGAAATTGAGATTCAAAGGGATTTAAAATAAAATAGAACAATCAATGCCGGAAATATCTGTTCACAAAAGTATGAAATTTTCTAAAATAATTAATGATAATAAATGTAGGTAAGTAACTATCGTTTAAAAATTACAAAGAGTTTATCATAATATTTACTTTATTAAAACAGTTCTGGTAAAAGCCAAAACTTAAAATAGAAACACCTTTACAGCAAGCATTAAAACAAACCAAAACACCAAGAAATATTCTCTGAATTGTTTAATACAAACAACTTCGTTGGTCCAGCGGTCGGAAGCACTACGCAAAGCTGAACATGAGGTCTTGGGTTCGATACGGTTCATCAGAAAAAAATCTCAGTAGCAGCCACGGAGTCTAGATTTGCTCAACTCAACTCAAATCATTTATTTCAATTAGACCATTACGGCACTTTTGAATGTCGAAAATACAAAAAAAAAACAAAGCTACAGTCACAGTCACAAGGCATAATAACTTGAGAAAGTACTGTAGTTGCCCATTCCCTAACGTAGATCTCTATGGAGAAGAACGAGCAAGAAACTCCATGGACACTCTTTTAAATCAAAATATTGTTACAAAATCTGGGTACATCATTCATGTTGAGATTATACATATATGTGAGAACGATGTAGAAAGACGTGCACATTAAGAGCGTCCTGAGTAAAATAATAAATCAAAAATTTAAAAATAAAGTTATATAAAATGTTCGGGCGAATTTGCGCCCGCTTGATGGCAATTTGTAGGCCCTATTCTTATATAGGACTTAAACATAGCTGGCGAAATGTGGGTGTACTACTAGGTGCACCGCTGCCTAACCCTTCAGGGATTACAGGCGTGATTTTTCGTCTCTGAATTGTTTAATACAAACGGTTTTTACTTGAAACCATTTGTCTGTCACACAAATTAACATTTACTGTTTTTGCTGCACGTTTGCGTAGGCTGCGGTTTCTCTAAGCCGATTACAGGGTATTGGGTCTTTCATTTGGTCAGGATTCCACTCCATGATTAGAAACCTTTCCGTGGCGGCATGGAAAGGGTTGACAAAACAATTGAATGGGAATTTAGGGCTATTTTGGAGAAAGTACTGTCCACAATGTTGTGGGAAGTGCAAATATATTTTGGAAATTGTAAAATGCCAAGATGTATTCGGTACTTTTATTAATAAACAGTTTACCAGCATATGACCGACATTACACCACATAATTTGCTTTAGAATTAATTACGAAAAGGCGAATTTCACTAAATCTTTGATTTGTGCCTAAACTGGTGTTAACATTTTATGCGGCCCGTGAGCCTCTGACTTGGCTTTACATGCCGTCAAGAAATATCTCTCAGGCATGCTGGTTTCCTCACGATGCGATGTTTTCCTTCACCAAATCAACTGAATTGTATTCTATTGTATACAATACGCACTTAAATCCGAAAAATCCGAGGTGCGTGTCTTGGGTTCGAACTCGAGACCTATGACTTGGCAGTCCGACGGTCACACCACTATGCCACCACTGCTAGTAACCTAAACACGATCAGCACACTTAAAAACAGTTCAAGAGCTGTCAAAAACTGATACTATGGATCGTTCTTGAACACGGTTTAGATACGCTGAACGCGTTCAGGTTCTTTCATGAAGTTCTCTCTTTCTTTAGTACTTAAATATTTTGTTAAAGAACTATGACAATATAGTCACTGCTGAATTAGACCAAGAGATTACTAAGCACCGATGCAATATCACTTTACATACTGCAACTCATACTCACTTATTTTCCCAGTACAATTACAGGCGAGTGGGTTCGCAACACAAGGCAAATAGTGTGGCTCTGCGCAAACATTTGACTTCAACTTGAGCGCCACATACGAATGTTATTTACCACTGCATCGAGCACCAACAGAGTTTGAATGAAAAGACAATAGAAATTCATTTCATTATGAAGACAGTTTGCGGTGTTCAAATAGGAAAGAGGGTCACAATTAACAGTATTTTTTTTTATTTCTCTTAGGTGGCATAAAAACTCTGGAAGAAACGGCTCGTACACATAAACACGATACGACGTCGCATCGTGCTACGACGCGGCATCTTGGGAATCTACAATTGAAATCAACTTACGCTTATCTTTTTACCGTGGTTTAGAACAAAGAAATACGACCAATTTTCTGCGAACACTGCAGATTTATTGCTACTTGTTTTGATATAGATTCCCACGATACAACGTCGCATCGTAAAACCAAGCCACGTCGTAGCACGACGTGATGTCGTATCGTGTTTATGTGTACGAACCGAAAGACCTTAGATAACCAGCCTGGCCTGGCAGCTTGGCCTGTGTTCCTCAAAAGGTTTGTCAGGAGGTGTATAACTAACCCATATTTTCCCAGTTGTGTTTATGTTTCACGTTATTAAGTAGAGCCAATACTCTACTGTATATCGTACTCTGGGTACTCAAGACTCAAGACTCCTGTAGGCTTAGCCAAGTTGACAATCTACAATCGAATCGACACGAATCGTGTGTAACTTGGCTAGGCCTGCTGTTCCACTGAACAACATGCGACGAAGAATCCAAATAACTAAAAATAAAATGAAAATAAATAACTATAGCACACCACCTGCTTCAGACGTAATATCCTTGCCATAAATGTGATAATATATTTGAGTCATAAAATTTGATGTGGCGTATATTTTGAGAACGCAATCTCGGCCAGTCTTTAGAGTGGCTATGATGCTGCATTTCAGTGAGCAGTGGGTGGATACTCCGGCCGGTGTCACACACGGATTACAACCTGTGTACTAAATAAATACAAATTTTTTGATTGAAGTAGGAAATTTATTGTTGTTGACAATTCCAATTATTGGAATCGTATACATTAGTAATAATGGTATTTTTTGTATGATTACTGTAATAGGAATCATAAACAAGCTTTTAAGATGGACACAAAAATAAAACTGTTAATTCACATAAAATAATTATTATTTTGTACAAAATTCAAAATAGATTCCGTCTAAGGCAATTTTGGTCCTTAACCCTGGTGAGTATCATGGGGGTCCATGAGCCGTGAGTTTATAGTTGTTGTTGTTGTTGGTTGTTGTTTGCTGTTGTTTGTTGTTGTTTGTTTTGTGTGTTTGTTGTTATTGTGTGTGTCGTGCTTTATTAACTGACGTCAAATAAATATTTTTTCTTTCTTTCTTTCTTTCTTTTATGTATTAAAGTTTAAAACCTACATAGAATGGAGACAGAAACCTGAGTAGCAGTGTTTGCTGTATCCAATCTACACGGTGATAGAGGTGGCCCGGCTTATGAATATAAATCGAGAAGGATAACCAGTTACAACGGTCGTTTTAGCCACAACACTGCTCATCACTCCGCGGCTTTTAACTTGTTTTTAATAGTTGGGTAGTGTAGCTTTATTAAAAGATAATAAACTATGGAAATGAGCCTGGATTGTGTTAAATGTTTTTTCTCTAGAATTCTTCCTTGCGTAATTTTATTGTTACAAGTATAATTAGCCTATTTTCCCACTGCTGGGCCACCTCTTTGTCAGGGAATAAGCCGTATTCTACGTGAACCCAGGGCAGTTTGGTAAATGTCATCTGTTTTTAAATTGTTTAGTTCTACAACATGTCGATTTCAGCACGATATTTTCGTTCACCGGAATAGGACTTAAAATTTGTGCAATAGAAGAAAGAAAAAACATTTATTTGTCTCAGGGACATGACATCATCATTATCATTCTCTTGCCCTTATCCCAATTAATTTGTGGTCGGCGCAGCATGTCTTCTTCTTCCATACTTCTCTATTACTCGTCATCTCATCAGACACCTCCTTTCTTGCCATATCATCCTTTACACAGTCTCTCCATCGTTTCTTTGTCTGCCTCTACTCTTATACTCAGAATTTCCCTCACGAGATATTCCTCATTCCTCCTCCTTCCTCATTTATTTTATGTGTTTGTTTTTTATACCGACTTGCAGCACCCCGATTCGGACAGGTTAACATAACACAACTTTTCAGTCACCGGCGCCACTTTTAGACTTCCTCTTATGTACTCATTTCTTATTTAATCCATTTACGTAAGACCACACATGCCCCTTAGCGTTCTCATGTCAGCCACATGCCTATCATTCATCTCTTTTGTGGCCCAACATCCGATCCATACAAGACTGCAGGTCTAACCATTGTTTTCATTCATATTCATTTTATTTTGCATACCATAAGTTTTATAAAGATGTTACAATGGGCTTACAGCTAAGAACAATTATGGACCCTGTTAGGGCACAGCAATAAACAAGATTAACATTCTATTTTAAGTAGTTAATAATAGATACTATTTACAAACAGAGGGACAACTACACGATAACAATTATAGATATAGTAATAACTAGTAACATCATTATTTCAATACTATTTCTAACAGAGATCAATAGTATTGTTATTATTGTCGACATTTATATATAAATCTTAACAAACATGGTATTATAATATAGTAGATATTTATATAAAATTATTGAGATCAATTTATCTTAAATTATTATATTAGTTTATGTTAGTTTATGGCACATCTGTAGGCAGGGAACATAATTAATTATGGTATATTTATTTCACAATTTAAAATGGTTAATTATCAATGTTAAAAGTATTTAAAATTATTGAATTTAATTGTAAATTTTAATGAACAAACAACACTTAATGCATAATACTAATTAGATAACATTACATTAATATATATTTTAATAAAATAAAATTATCTATTTATTTATGAGTGTGCGTTATAAACGACTAACAATGTATGGTGTCTGTTTGTGTTAAATATATTTGTTTGTCAGCTAGGTATTCGTTTATTGTGTAGTATGCTTTTTTAATTAATAATTGTTTGAGTTTATTCATAAAAGTTGTATCGCTAGTTTCATTTTTTATTGCATCTGGTAGTTTATTAAATATTTTTATGGACATAACGTAGGGACTATTTGAATGTAGTTTCATGCGCGAAGAGGGTAACATTAACATATTTCTGTATCTGACAGATCGGTCGCTATGTTTATCACCGCGGGTTGTAAAAAAGTAGGCGTATTTTCTAACAAATTTGCATATTTCTAGGATATAGATGGATGGTAAGGTGAGTATTTTATGTTTTATGAAAAAGGGTTTACAGCTATCGGTTTGTTCTATGTTAACTATAATACGAATTAATTTCTTTTGGAGAATGAAAAGTGTAGGCGCGTCCGTGCTATTTCCCCACATTATGATGCCATAGCTGAGCCATGCATGAGCGTAGGCGTAGTATGTGGTAAGTGCGGTTTGCAGGTCGGTAGTTGTTTTGACTTCTCGAAGTGCATAGGTGAATTTGGATAGTTTTGATCGTACTTTTTTTATATGGGGCTTCCAAGAAATGTGTGTGTAAATTGTGAGTCCTAATAGCGTAAAGTCGTTAACTACTTCAATTTTTGTGCCATTTATTGAAAAGCTGACCGGTAATGGGGATTTTTGATGAGGGTAGAATGTCATTAGTTTGGTTTTTTTATAATTAATCTCAAGGTTGTGCTCGTCCATCCATTTTGTTGTTTTGTTGAAAATCGTGTTTAATTGTTCATTTATATTATTATTTGTTTGGCATGTGGTAAGAAGAGAAAAATCGTCCGCGAATAGCACACATGGTTCTTCCATGATTTTAGGAAGGTCATTGATGTAGATGATGAATAGGAGACATCCAATGACACTGCCCTGAGGTAATGATGCATTTATAGTTTTCCTATCAGATCTTACATGAATTTTTTGTTTTTGGTCCCTGTTGAACTATTCTATTTGTACATATTGTTCTCTATCTTTTAAGTAGGATGCAAACCATTTATGTGTAGTTCCACGAATTCCTATTCGATATAGTTTATCAAGTAATATTTTAAATTGTACCTTGTCATATGCCTTGGTCATATCTAAAAGTATGCCCACCGGATATTTTTTATCATTTATTATATTTACGACTTGTTGCATATATTTATAGACAGCTAGGGTTGTTGATCGATGTTTTCGAAAACCATTTTGACCTTCGTCAAAGATTTTATATCTTTCGCAAAAACTGTACACTAGATATGAGCGCCGAGCCGGCGCGCCGCCGCCGCCGTGAATTCATTTCGGCGCGTCGCCGCCGTGTGCAGCGTGCGGCGCGCCGTCGCGACGACTCGCAACTTGCTTTCTCGCTCGCACACGCGGCCCCACCACATAAGTGCTGATTTACGGAGACGCGCCGCGTTGTGCGGCGCGTCATGCGGCGCGTTGCGCGTTTTCCCATTTACGGAGAGGCGGTTTTATCTGCGATATATTTGTATTTGCGCGTGTAAAGCTTTGGCCGCGGCGGTGCACGCGGTGGGTAACGCTGCATTTCAGCAATCGCGCTTAAAATCGCTTCTCGAGCCGCGCCGCACAACGCACCGCGCGACGCGCCGCGTCTCCGTAATTAGTTAGCCTAGTCGCTTCGCCACACTCGTCGCTAACGCAGTCGAGTCGAATATTTTACTGAGTAAACGTGTATTATTGTGTGGTGTTTACTACAAACAAAATATATGATACTACTTTAAATACTTATATTTTCTGTTTTTTTTTTTTATAGTTTTTATTACATTGATAGATAGCGCTCTAATTGAAAAAAACTCGGTTTCACTTCAACTCTTTTGAGTAAAAAATTATTGAAAAAAAAAATGAATTATTGTAAGTGATTATTTTTCAGTAAACGTAATCTCCAAATATGATTTAGAAGGCTGTAAACTTTTTTTGTAACAACAATATGGTTTTCTTTGTTATTTTAAGAAATCTCACCCTGATAAAAAAACAAAGACCTACGGCCGGCCATGCCGCGCCGCCTCGACGCCGCCGCCGCCGTGAAAATTTCCAGGCCACGCCGCCGCCGCGGAATTGGCCATCGGCGCTCATATCTACTGTACACCCGGTCGCACATTGCCTTTTCGAGTTTAGGTGAATGCGGGAGTCGCAGATTGTGGCCGTGACCTGCCGTCATTTCGTCCATACCGTATTAATTCTGTGCTTAACACTACGATCTATATATATAATACAACAGGGCGAGACAAAGTAGTTCACAACTTGCACGTCTAGAGTGCGACAAGCAGGTAACCACTTCCTATGAGACTCCACAGTACAGCGACGGTTTTCAGTGGTTACCCGAACAAAAAAATACGAAACCAAGACAGTCACACTTACAATTCTGTCAACCCCTCTGGTGAATACAAGCTTGATGATATTGTAACAAAAAAAATTAAAGCAAAAAAATCTATCATCTATCTTTCCTTCTGATAGCCAAAACAAAATATAACAATCATTCCTCATATTTCCTTTCAAATATTCATTTGACGACCACGTCTCCATTCCAAAATATATGAGAAATGTAATATCTGTCACGAAAACGTCATATATCGTGTAGAATAGTCCTATTTACTGGACAAGCGTTTTATGATGTGGACCTAAGGGCTGTCTCACATGAAAAAGTTATTTTGAACTGATGAGCACAAAATAGTGAGACTGTTTTTTATTGTTTTAAGATTTGCTTCTGGTAGTATGGAGGTGGCCACAAACAAAGATATGTAGTATAGGATTTAAAAAGGAACGTATGAAAGTGCGTGGAATGGAATGTTGCGGTGTGAGTGAGAGATACATAGTATGAAAGGGAAGAAGAGAGAACAAATGAGGGATGACAGAAGAATGGACGACGGGTAAAAGAATAGAAGTTGCCTAAAGTCCAAATTGAATTTAAAGAAGTTAAAAGTTTTATTTGGTGTAAAGCGTCAAGTAATAAACTACGTAGTACTTGATCAAAGGATTTTATTTCCACGGTCCCGAATCTACAGATATTTTACTGTGTTTGTGTGACTTACAGTACGCAAATCACTTCGCAAATCACGCAGGTCACTTCATCAATCCAGAAGAACATCTTTCTCCTGGACAGGAACTGCAGTGGCCAATCTGGAAATCTCTTAACCGTTTGCGGGCTCAGTTTGGCCGCTGCAGAAATAATCTAGCCAGATGGGGTATTATCGAACCGTCCCATATACAATGTCAGTGTGGACGAACCCCTCTGCAGGATATGCCCCACCTCCTTTCTTGCCCATCCTGCACAGCCACCTGCAACTTATAGGATTTAAACGAAGCCAACGACAAAGCCGTGCAGGTGGCAACATACTGGTCGGGTATTATTTGAGTCTATCGACACGCAAAGAAGAAGAAGTACGCAAATTATAGTAAGGTAATCAACGACTAGCCAATAAAAAGCCTCCACAGTTAGCAGTAAACTATTGCTGTACAAACTAATAACTAAGCATCATATACAATACAGTTTTTAGACAAGACAGTATACTAATTGTCGCTTAGCAGCTTGCAAACAAATCGATTGAGGGATGTGATATAAAACGTTACATGTGTCAAACTACCCGTGAACAAGAGTCATCTTGAGAAGAAAAACGTCTCACATCCACATGACATGACAATGACAATATTAATATCAGTGAGCGACTCTATGATATTCAAATGTCATTTTTACAGAAACGTAATAATTTTGACGTGGTGGAACATGTATGGCAGCTATAAAATACCTAACGCTATCCGTGGTACCCGTCACAATGGACGGAGACAAATCACTTGAAATAGAACGAAATAACTCGAACGTTTGAGGATATAGGAGTCTGATCACCACACCGTACCATACCGTGGCCGAGCTATAAACGTCGTTATAAATTATTATTATGTATGTATTTGTATAATGACATAGATAAGATGTGCTAATAAATGACTTAATGAGTAATTTAAATTGAATTGATTATTATTATTTACTTAATTTTCATTTTTTTTTGTATGAAATCAATGTATTATTTAATTTGTTTAAATCTGACTATGTGAACAACTTATATTATACATGATGAATTATGAACAATGACTTAGAACGAATAGTGATTTCCGCATTTTAATGTTAAATAAATATTGAATCAGTTTACAATACAGAATAAAAATAGGACTAAAATAATGATAAAAAGAAGACTAAAAGTAATTACCTACATATACCTACATCGACAACAATAGGCCACTCAAAGTATTCCTCCGCATCACTGTCATCCGTAAACGTGCCCAGAAGACTGGGTATTGCCACGTTGACTGGCAATGTTAATTCTTTGGCCAAAGAAAAAGCCAGCCCTCTGGTCACGCAGTATTAAATATTGTACACTTTATAGGTATGTTACAGCGAGCGTTTATGTGATCATAAGAACTGATATACCACCTGTAACAAACAATAAATAAAGAAGGTGATGACCGTTCTAAACCCGTTATGTGTATAACGGGTTTAGAATGGTATGATACCCTGTTGATGTTCTAGTGAGCATAATAGTCCGTGTCAAGTGTCTTTCCGTGAGTGATACGCCCATAGCAAGGTCATAATAATTATCTTTACTAATATTATAAAGAGGGTAATTTATTTGTTTGTACGTTTGTATGAAGGGGATTATCTGCGGAGCTACTGATTCGATTCCGAAAATTCTTTCACTAACGGGAAGCTACATTATCCCTGAGTTGCATAGGTTATGGTCATTTAAAACGTTCCCGTGGGTTAATTTTCGTTCATAACGGCATCAAAGACGCGAGCAAAAGCTATTCTATACTAATAACATTACAAATAGGTAAAATTATTGGTTTGTAAGTTTGCATGTAGGGGTAAATCTCCGGAACTAATGATCCACTTCAAAACACTCTTTCTCTGGCCGAAAGCTACATTATTCGTGAGTGCTATAAGCTATAAATTATATTTGTTGCATGCTGGTACATAGAACCCTTGTCAGGAAGTACTAATTGACACATATAGTGTCAAACTGTTGTGGGCGCAGAATGGGGTACGGTTAAACTAGAGAAATAGCTCTTTTAACTTGTACACAGTTTATTGTTACAGAGTCAATTACTAACACTACTGTACTATCTAAATATTCTGAACTTAAGGGGACTACAGGAGCAATTTTTTTTTCCGGATGGGAAATCATCAAATGACTCCTCCCGCTCTGGGCGGAGCAGGAGGGAGTGTCAGACTTTTACTGACTAAAACCCATCCATGTTCCTTCATCGCCCTTTGTGTTCCGGGGCCACGGTATCTCTTTCGAATAGTCCCGCAGCCCCGGCAGGCATCGGCCCTTGCGGACCCCTTCTATTTTGCTGACTCTCTTTGAGGCGCGCGTGGAACACGAACGCGCCGTCGACACGGCCTGTCGTCATGAGAAGGACGGACGGCGAGCTAGCCCATAGCTCCCCGTCCACAGACCCGCGCCTACGGTGGCCGGGGGTCAACACGTGGCCCCCAACGCCCGGGGCGTCTCCCGCGGCGGCCGAGACGTAGGGATCTCTCCCTCAGGACTACAGGAGCTAAACGCGAGTTTTACAATGCAAAAAAGCATATGATTCACTGCAATAAATAAAACCAGAAAAATATATAATATTCTTCAGGATGTATGCTAGTATGATAGTGTTTCGGAACTTATTATGGTTGGTCCAACTAATTTTACTCGATAAAAAAATCACGAACTCTTATCTCTAAAAATTTCTTTTAACAAGTAAAAACCAGAATACATGCGATCATTCTGATTTTTTGGCAAATAATTCTACAAGCAACATATTAGCATGATAGTGTTTTATTTTTTTAGTCCAATCAATAGATTTTTAGTGAATCGCAAAAAAAAACCACTCGTTTCGCACTATTCGGCCCGCAGTGAGTGACGTAACAACCACTTTGTAGTGCTGATTAGAACTTTATTATAACAGTTTTTCAAACGAAGTTTGAACCACCACAAATAGAGTTGCTAATTTAGCTCCTGCAGTCGCCTTAAAAAGAAACATAGAGCATTTCCTAGACCAGTATGTAAAGAAGAAGAAAGAAAGAAAGAAAATACATTTATTTGGCACACGCCACAAGTGCACACAGTATAAAAAAATATCAAAAAAAGAAAAACAAAAATGAATAAAAAACATAAAACTTAACAAAAATAATAATAATGTGACACTGTGCGCCTCACGGCTGCGCCAAATAGGCCCAGTTCAGCAGAATGCCGGACAACTAGTGCCCGACGCTGGTTTTCAACTGAACCTGGATTAGTGAGGTTACGGATGTGAACCAGTTTTATGTTTTGTGTTAATGGTGGTGGTGAATAGCATAAATATGTGTCGCGACCACGCCCGAATTAGTGTCGATCCATGGCACTAAGATCCGTATCGGACACCATACCTCTAGACTCTGCACAACGCCAAGCAAAGGCACTTGGTTTTAATTTTACGTGCATACTCATCAGGATCCGACTTATTTATATGTTGCATATTAAAATTAAATTAAATTAAACTTTATTTCAGACTAAAGTCCATAGTTTTGTTAAGTAGTATTAGTAACAATGATGTATTAGCCGAGCTATAACATTTTTTGCGGACAAAGTCGCAAGCGAACTGCTATCACCATTGCAATGTTATTTTCCAACACTTGCAGCCGTCAGAGTTTGTGGTCACAGGTGGAAATAATTATCTCCGCGATATTAGGTTTAATATTAAAGTGCTCTGCAGATAGTTAGGGAATGGGCAACAACAGTACTTTCTCAAGTTATTATGCCTTGTGACTGTGACTGTAGCTTTGCTTTTATTGTATTTTCGACTTTCAAAAGTGCCGTAATGGTCTAATTGAAATAAATAATTTGGGATGTGTTTGATGAAGATGCATTTTGTGTTATTTGTTTTTAAGCAGTATATAGTTCTTGTAGCGGGACGAACATTTGTTAGTTATTACTAATCTACAATCATAAAAATACTAACTCTGGATCCGCAGAAGTTTTGTTTCGTTTGAATATTAAAATCAAAATAAAACCGACTTCAAAAAAAGTGAAAATAAAAACTTTTTTGCAAAAAAAAAACTGACTTCAAAAAACACAAAAAAGTGAAAAATAACTACCGCTTCAGAAGTCGGTGACCTTTGTTTGATTGATTTAGTTTTTTTGTCACCGACTTCTGAAGCTAAAGTTATTTTTCACTTTTTTGTGTTTTTTGAAGTCAGTTTTTTTTTTGCAAAAAAGTTTTTATTTTCACTTTTAGTGGTTCACATGTGCTTACCCCTTCACAGCGTACCGGCGTGATTATATGTTATGGGTGTAAACAATAGACAGACATGAAATTTCAGTAATCCCAGTCCATTTGCTATCATTTATTGAGGAGTTCCGTTGCCTATCTCCGAAGTTCTTCATCAGATCTTCACCAAATTGAAATGGGACTACTCCGAGAAAGTATTCTTCCAAAAACTACCCAAATCACTTCAAGTGTGCCTATAACATTTGAAGAGTTCTCTCTATTCCTCCAGGATTCCATCATCAGATCCTGACTTGATGATCATTGGACCACCTGGAAACTATACCCTTTCAAACAAAACAAAAAAAAACCAAATCGGTCCAGCCATCTTCGAGTAATCGGGGAACATACATAAAAAAAAGGTTCCGAATTGAAAGCCTCCTCCTTTTTGAAGTCGGTGATTAAAGGATGATGCAAAGATCTTTATGAAAATGAGTGCCTCCCAAAACGAATGACTTTATAATTGTTCAAAAATACTCATTTCAATCAATTTTAAAATTATCATCATCATTCTCATACGCTTTTTCCAATTTATTTGGGGTCAGCGCAACATGTCTTCTTCTGCCATACTTCTCTATTACTCGTCATCTCATCAGACACCTCCTTGCCAATCATAAATAAATAAATATCGCTGGACATTACACACAGCGCCATCTAGTGGCCATACTAAGCAACGAGGCCTGTGTCGTGGACACCAGATAGTTGATATACTACATATATACTTTTTGTTTGTAAATACATACTTTTTATACATATCAACAATCATGACTCGGAAACAAAAATGTCCATGCTCTTCACACCAACTTTTGCTCCTACCGGGATTCGAACCCGGGACCCTAAGAACGTAAGGCAGCCTCACTATCGCTGCGCTGTTCGGGTCGTCAATCATCTCTCCTTCTTCTTCTTTCTTAATTATTATTAAAATATTAATTATATAATATTTTCAGAACCTTAATAATAATACCCAGCAAAATTCTCAAACGTAAATACAGAATCATTCAATCAATTCACAAGATTTAGGCGCAGTTTCCCGAGCGCTCTCGTTACGGCGGTCTCATGTTCGGGGAACTCCATCATTACGACCTGTTCTAATAAAAGATGAGCGGTGTATTTGATACCATGTTGAATATTTATTGTTTTTTTTTTGTTAAAAATTCTTGTTCTGGTATGTGACAGTTGTTTGAGAAAAAATAAGCGTTGGTTTTGTTGGTTTGATTATCTTTAGGCTTTTCTTATCAATACTCTATACTTTGCTTAGCCTGTAGGCTAAGCTCATTGAAATTACATAAATCAGTATAGTGGCGTATTAGTAATTCAGTATAGGAGCGGTATACTACCAGATACAGGCCTCTATCAATATAAAATACTTCTTCTAGACTAGACAATGCAGCAATGGACTAACCGCTTGTTCACGCGCTACACGCTCTAGCGTCGCGCGTGATGCGATTGCGCGTAGGGTAAAATCTATCTATCTATCTAAGTCAAAGAAATTGCCCAGAGCAGGTGCGTGTTGCCAACACAATTCGCCATTGTGCCGATTACTGATGAAAGGATTTTTTTTCCTACAGACAAACGATGGAAGTGGTTTTGTGTGGCCTCTTATAAATGCTTCACAATAATATTTGGGAAAATCCACCTTATTCACCACAAAAGCTAAAAAAACAATTAATGAATTCTTCAATATTCCCCACAACAATTTTTAACGAACTGTCATCGCCAGCCCCGCATATTAGCATTCTTGGAATATCCGTCGGCCAGTAACGTTGGCATCACATAAAAGTTGTGCATATGCAAGTATGCATGGTACTGCGCACTGAGGCGTTTCGTGTGACGAACGGGTTTACAGAAATGGTGGATAAAAGAGAAGTAATTAGTTATGACATTCCTTGAATTGGAAAACGTAACACATTTAAATCACAACATTTACACAAATTCAAGTATTTTAATAATAATAATAATATGTAGTAAGTAGATGCAACTCTACGTACAGTCGTGGTCTTTTCCGCCTGATCAGTTAAAATTTTTTTCGCTTGAATCATGCGGAGGCGTCGAGCCACGGCCCCTTAAAGTTTAGGCCTATTAGGAAAGCGTCAACTTTGGCGCGCAAAATAACAATAACTCTCGTTTGGCGTGCGTCGTCAGTGCGCTCAGCCGATTGGTATCTTTTCATTCGTTATTTCTACGGCGGGGCTAAAGAGCGTTTCTATGTTGAAGTGCAAGCAAAAATAAGCTTAGTGGTGATCAGGCGGGAGTGTCCTCGATAGTACCTTCCTGATGTCATGTATGGGGCACTGGAGAACGGTTCTTCGCTATCCAGGATGTCGACAGATCCAAGGGAACAGCGAACCGATAAGGATCGAGCGTGGTATTTTCCAGGGTGATAGTCTGAGTCCATTGTGGTTTTGTCTAGCCTTGAACCCTCTCAGCACACTGCTGGAGCATTCAGGTCTAGGCTATCTGTTGAGGAAAGATGGCTAGGTCATACTCACCTTCTTTACATGAATGATCTGAAACTCTTTGCCCCCAACAATTTGTAACTGATGAAGCTACTGAAGGTAACAGAAACTTTCAGTAGCGCCACATAGATCGATTGGAGCGTCGCACAATGATTGTTGATATAACGGTCCCGCATGACAAGAACCTCATGAAAGCGTAGAAAGATAAACAATTTAAATATCTAGATCTGGCTCGCGAGGTTGTTGACATGTGGGACGTGAGTACAGCAGTCATTGTGCCGATAGTCGTGTCGGCCAATGGCTTAATAGCCAAGAGCCTAGACCAACATCTTAGGAGGCTCTCGCTTGGCAGCTGGATCAAGGGCTTGATTCAGAAATCAGTACTTCTGGACACGGCACGTATTGTTAGGAGGTTCCTCTTTCAAGAGCCCTGACCACCGGCAGCTTGGACCCTGTTCCCAGCGCTGGTGGGCTACTATTTTTATATTTTTAAATGTTTTTATTTAATTTGTTTTATATTAGGAATATTTAAAAATTTAAAAATATGTTGTAAAAAGAATAAACGAATATAATAATATGGCCAGCGGCTTAATAGCCAAGAGCCTCGACCAACATTTTAGGAGGCTCTCGCTTGGCAGCTGGATTAAGGGCTCGATTCAGTGCGCAGTACTTCTGGACACGGCACGTATTGTTAGGAGGTTCCTCTCTCAAGAGCCCTGATCACCGGCAACTCGGACCCTGTTCGAAGCGCTGGTGGGCTACTGTTTTTTACATTTTTTTATTAAGAAATATTTAAAAATGTTAAAAATATGGGTATAGATGAATAAACGACAATAATAATATATATTTATTTCTAAATGTCTTTTTTTAATAGGTTTTTTTTAAAGAAATATTTAAAAATGTAAATAAATACGATAGTAAAGTAAACAAAGACGATAATAATATTGATTGTCGTGACGGCCAATGGCCTTATGGCCAAGAGCCTCGATGACCATTTATCGAAGCTCTCTTTTGGCGGTTGGATCAAGGGTCTGATTCAGAAGGCAGTACTCCTCGATACGGCCCGCATTGTGAGGAGGTTTCTGTCTCTGCAGCTCTAACCACCGGTGGCTTGAACCCTGCTCCTGACACCGGCGGATGACTATTTTTTTAAATGTTTTTTTTTTAAATATTTAAAAATATAAATAAATACGATAATAAAATAAATAAATAAATAAAGATGATAATAATATAAATTTTATTTCAGATCAAATACAATCCATATGTTGTTAGTAAGTCTTAACCTAATGTTAATGATTGGTTAGTGAGCGAGTGTGTCACTGAAAAAAACCGGCCAAATGCGAATCGGACTCGTGCATAAAAGGTTCCGTACCATCGTAGTATCGCCATTTTTTATTATTTGTTGTTATAGCGGCAACAGAAATACACATTCCCGCTGACAGATAAACGGATGGACAGCGGAGGCTTAGTCATAGGGTCCCGTTGGTTACCCTTCGGGTACGGAACCCTAACTAATCAAAACATGTGCAAAAATTCAATTATTTTGATAATTGGTGAGTAAGTAACAAAATTAAGGAACTTTGACTTGCAATTCAAATTGAATGTAATTTAGAGACATACCTATATATTATTATGTCCTGAAAACTGAAACTGAACTTGGTCGCTGAAAACTTAGGCTTCTAGCTTTTTCCACAGCGAAGTTACGTGACGAGGTAGAAAATGTTCTGAATGTCTTCAAGAAAACGATGTATTTGATGCCTTTGTTTGTTTGTTTTTGCTTGACTTGGCTCGTCTTCATGTCTTCATCAACTTTCTCCACTCCTTATCCTAATATATTCGAGGCCGGAGCAGCATGCCTACACAACGTCAGTCGTTCATATCTAAGTACATGGCTCAGTGCCTAGCTGGTCAAATGTTGACTGTTGATTGTAACCCTTGAGTTTCAATATAAAGAATAGGGATGATGACAGACAAAAAAAACATGATTCTGTTTAGTCCGCCAGTTATATTATCGAAAAATATTGGATACGTGTTTTTTGTTCTAGCCAATAAATAAACATTGACGAAGATAAAACGTGTCATAGTTCATGAGGGGCTGATGACGTTACATTTGAGTAAAAAATGTACTCAAATGTGATGTCACACGAGTTTTCAACGCACTGTATCGTCACAATTTTTTGTTTACGTGAAAAAAGTAAAAAAATGTGTCCAATATTTTTTGGAAGTCTATCTGACGAACTTATTAGATTTTTTTGTCATCTACCCTATTATTTTTGTCATTACTCGGTCAGGATTTTTTTTTACTTTCAATTCTTGAAATGTGGCAGTTTTACCGCTATTCTATATTAGTTGTAATATTGTGTTATGCATTTCAATCCCATTAACCATTCTCTTTATGTTTTAGTTTATAGCAATCAGTCATAGTAAATCCTAACCACATAACATACTACATAATCCCTAACTACATCCATGCATACACGAATGATATCATGTTCCCTCCCAAATGTCCTCGGACATTAGTATTCACAGATTATGCACTAATATCCATACTCGAGCTGTGAGCCAAGAATATTCTAGCTATTGTCGACAATGAAACAGTGATATTGTGCAAAATCAGCTGAGTTTGATGTTTGATTTTAAGGTGGATGCCAGGCATACACAGGCTAGCCCGCGAAATTCAAATTTTCTTACGTTTTTTGCAATTTGTAGACCAGTGCTAGGTTGTATGTTGATTAAAATATTGTTCGCGACTGTAAGACGTATGTAGTTACAGAATTATAATCATCAAAATCATCAATACAACCCTCCGAGTTCATAAAGGTCGAGGAATGATTTTGCCCTTGAAAAAGTCGTTCCTTGACTTTTAGGAACTTGGAGGGTAGGGGAAACTTGGGGGAACCGGCGCAATTCAAATTTTCTTACGTTTTTTGCAAATCATCTGTATTGATGATTTGCAAAAAACGTAAGAAAATTTGAATTTCGCGGGCTAGCCTGACGCTTTCACCTTAAAGCAAGTCCTCAGTAGCAGACATAGAGTCTGGGATTTGGGCCAGTTTGATAGCAATATGGCCCTATTAAATAGGACTGGCGAAATGTAGGTGTTCGTACTACAGGTAGACCTTGCCTTAACCTTTGGGGATTACAGACGGGTTGTTAGTGATGTAAGATATAGCAGTTATAGTGAGTTTTCGCCCGTTTTTACTACCAAAAGACTGATATACTTAAATATAAGTGCACTGTTGGATTTCCTACGTTACGCTCAGCGCTGAAAGTTGGAATTCCAACAGCTCAGACATATGTACATTAATTAATGTTGATTTCTGTTAGATTTAGGAAGAAATAGCATTAGTGTCAAATTTTTGTCTCCCAATTTTAATTCTTGACGATTTTTTCGTTTTCCTTCCGTGTTTTTTACACAATAGAGACAAAATCAATTGCACAAAGTAAAAATTGCGCGTTTGGCAAAATTCGCGAGAATATGCGCGTAAACGCGCTTCCAAAAACGAGTTTATACGCACCGAAAATACGCTATTCTGAAACCGCGTCACGTTCCATTAGTTCGTTCCTTACGTCATACAATCCCACATTCACAATAGATCATCAATAAATTCTACAGCCTAACAATATTTCAAAAACTATTCAAACAACATACTCAATAACGAACTCTCATGTTATTCAAATGTTTTGATATTGTTTCCGAACTCGCAATTCTCAGTTCAAAATGAAATATCTCATGTCCGTCAACTATCGGATATCAATATCGACTATCAACAAATATCGGACACGAATATCGGTGCATCGCCACCGTACCGAATAATGCCTGTCAAAAACAAGCGAGTACAATGGAATCATGATGTATTCCACTCGTATCGCATACTTCAATCACCTTTTACCCGACTACGAGATAGCTAAAAAGAAGGCTTATGATTTTTCTCACATAAAAATCTTCGTTTTAGGTAGGTATAAAGAGAAATAATTAAAAACTTTCCGAGACTCTCAAGATCTCCTTCTACTCATTAAAAATAAAATATTTTCACGTATGTACATGTAGTGTAATGTTATTACGAGTATTATGACTACATTAACCTTTTATATTTTTAGTGTGTCAGTGTGTGTGTAATACAAACAAAGAATACTTTTATCAAAAACTATTCAACAAAATCCAATTCTCTTATTACTCTTTTGAAATTAGCGTCTTGTTAATGTGCATTTTCAGGCAAAATGAGTCTTACTCAGGAACCTACTATAATTATTTATGACGTTATTATTTTAGACTTAAAGGAGACATTTTTTTTTGTTGTAGCGTTTAATAATGAAACGTACATTGATTTCTTCCCTAAAATATCTAGATTACAGTGGTTATATAAGCTAAGCCTTGTCTAACCGGAATAAATGCGAAAACTGCAAAAACACTTTTACGTAAATCGAAATAAACAGAAAGAGTAAAAGTCAAAATAATGAAGTTGCCTGTCAACCACTAAAAACGCGGATTTACAACGCTCCGTGACACGTTGATTGTTTAAACCATCTACGCGATTTTAGCGTAAACCTTTAAAAATAGCATTAAAATGCTCACAGTTATATTCGTTATATTTCTTTTAATTTTTATTCTGTTTTAATAAAAGCAGATTTGATTACCACTGGGTACCGTACTTTTTTTTGTAAACGGAAAAAACGTCCCTATTCACGTAAGTATTTTCTGTCAAATGACATTGACCACAACAGGAATGATTTTACTCGCAAAAAAAAATATCATAATATAACTTTTTATTATGATTTTAAGATTCCGGTTTCGTTTCTTTGTAATCTTTCGTTTGTTACTATGATATAACTGTTACTTATTTTTGGTGTTATATGAATAATAAACGCAACGTCCAAGTGAGCCTAAACAAAATTGTCTCCTTTAAATATCGTCATAAATACCTCCCGAAATACAAACAAAAATTATAATTTTGGACTACTCTTAAAAAACAATTCCTAAAAGCATTATCACAGAACTCATTATATTTCAAGAAATCTCTGAAACTAAAAGTCTAGTCATAACAACCGTCAGGATGACTTATACTATAAGTCGTCCTGACATAATCCTGACGTAATCTGTTATTTGCGCGGTCCTACAAGTCTTATAGAACCGCGCAACTAACAGATGAGACCAAAATCAGTGTCTTTGAATAATGTGTCGAATCGAAAAATGTCCCGCTCTCGCCCTGTTAACGAGGCTGTGGCGAGAGACGTGGAGATTAGAAAGGAGAGAGATATATAGATAATATAATTATTGTTGAACTGAATTGAACGAAGCATACATACAGGCAGAAACTACAAAACAACACCTGTTACGATCCTTACATACTGATTTCACCTCGTCCACACTCATACTTCTGTAGGGCTATAACGTATCTCTGTTGACAGCTCGAAATGATAGTAACTGGGCTCAGTGTCCATCAATTAACTGTCAAAAGGTTAGTTTCGTATTATGTATGACCCTGTTAGTCACCGTAAAATGATATCTACTCAGTGTATACGTAATAACAATATTATGACATTCACGGTTGTCATCAAAGTTCGGTATACAACCGTAGCTTGATAGTCACTAGATATCAGAAAGATACGTAATAGCCCTGCTGGTCATAAACGCACGCTTGTTGCGAGCACTTCGCGCTTGCCCTTTCTGAAACCTTTCTAAACGGACCTTCGTAAAGATAATTAAGGCCGAATTCTACTGCTGTATTTGCACGGAAAAGGATATCTGTGAAACTTCACCAGATTACCACACCACCTCTTACGATGAGGGGCCCAATTCTGTCATTCAAGTAATTTTTGAGTTTGTCAGTTTTGGTAATCTCCTTATTGAAAGAACTGGTTTCCGATGATGTGCCACTGATAATTCAATGGTTAGCCTGCATTGGCATTGGCATTGATTGTTCGATAAAATCTACTATTAACTTGCTTTATGTACATTTCCAACACAGCACTATCATGAAACCATTATGAATTTGGAGACTACTAACTTTTGGCACAGTGGTTATGTTGTTGTCTTGTTATGGCTATCGTAATGACCAATCATTGAAAACAGTGGAATTGCCTCCCTGGAGGGCTGGCTATTTGTTTGCCACCTGAATGAAACAAACAAAAACTTTAAGGCATTATCATCATCATCATAATTCATATAATTTCATTTAGTATTTAGAAAATTTTATTTTATATTGTATTCAAATTATATTATTAAGATTTGAAAAATTATATGTTGTTGTCTTATGGTGAATGCTGCGTATACCTCTAATAGACATACTTATCAGCACTTTTATGTTATCTTCATTGTTTTACATTAATTCTTAGTATGTATTGCTGTTGGTGTACCAAATAAATAAATAATTATCTTCCTGTCCTTGTCTCACTCTCCTTGGGGTCGGCGCAACACGTTTTCTTCTTCCATTCTCCTCTGTCAGACGTCACGGCATCATTAAGGTGGATGCTCCAGGGTAGCCCGCGAAATTCAAATTTTGCAATTTGCAGGTCAGTGTCAGGTTGTGTGTTGATTAAAATATGATTCGCGGCTGTAACATGTATGTAGTTACAGAATTATAATCATGAAAATCATCAATACAACCCTCGAAGCGAATAAAGGTGCAGGAATGAATTTGACCTTGAAAAAGTCATTCCTGCACCTTTATGCGTTACCCTGGAGCATCCACCTTAACTCCTTTCTCCCTCATCATTCTTTCCTCACACAATACATCCATCTTTTCTTTAGCCTTCCTCTCCCTCTCCATCCATCAACATTTCTGTCTCTTTTAGTCACATGCGTGTCATCTCTCCTCATTACATGTGCATACCAAAACAAATCTGTAAGCCATATTTGTTCATATTCTGAAGACATATTATGGCTTTTGGAGATACGTCGCTTCTGTCTTCAAGGCTTTGATAGTTTTTCAACCAGTACTCTAATGGAGCGTTTTAGTGCTGGCTCGTGCTTTTAATAACAAATTAAAGAATTTCCTTTCATAATTTGCATTTACTTTAGTTTTTTACTTTTAGTTTACTACTTTACTTTAGTTTTACTACCCTTTTTATTAAGATTTTTAATCTGGTTATCTGTAAACTTGATAGCTTTTCTTAAAATTGTACACTCTTTAGATGAAATACTCTAAAAGACGTGCAGCTGACCTCACGTCACGTCAGTCATAAAACTTAACATTAGTGTAGTAAGGAGTTTCAATCAAATATATGACCGCAAAGGTTTCGGCCTCTTTGCGTGTCTCTTTGCTTTGTTTATCTCTACATACAGGATGTAACAACTTAAGTGGTGTTTCAGGCCATCAAACTGGACAACATTCCCTAAGGAACTGAAGCCGAAAAAAAAATATTGACTCTTCATACATTAGTAAGTAGATCAGCCGACACGATATTTTGTATGCAATTTTTGGTTATTTTTCACCTTAGTTATTGTGCTTATTCAGATTACACTCTATTTAATACCTGTTATTTTCTAGTCACATGTAATAGAAAGGCGAGATATTCGAAGTCAGGGTTCAATATTAAACACCGGGCTCGGACCAAGAAATTCTTGTATCTAATATTTACAGAACAGTAAATAAATTCGAAATGAAAACTAGAGAGTTGTTTGTAGATTTCATGTTACGTTGTTCGTTTGTTTATCTATACTGTTATCATCCATTAACAGATTGTTTTACGCCACAAAGGGAAGTTGATAGGGGTATCCCTTCATAGAGGTTGGCCCCTAGCGTTTTTGTAACAAACAAAAATAATTTACAGGTATACCAGATTAATTCCCTTTATGTATAGTGAGGTTGATTTTATTCAAATTATTATGGACATAATATGATATCACGCTAGTAATTTCCCAAAGGAGAAAGCAGAAACATCACTTTTTTATGTACTGAAGAGAGAATCATAAATATTTTTAAGCGAGCTCATTGCCTATTGCCACAAATCTGGCTCAAATTCAGACTCCTGGGTGCCACAAAAAAAATCCCAAAGCTAAAATTTAAACACTTTAAAGCTAAAATTTACACCAGGGAAAAGAACCTACGACCCCCACACTTATTCCAAGAAACAAAATGTCCTGTACCTCTTAAAATATCCAATTTTAATACGATTCCCATTTCCTGCCAATAATAATAAATTTACATAATAATGAGCACGCAAACTGTATAACAACGGATCAGCTGCCTTCAACACAATGGCACAACGTTTGCCAAATTGGAATTGTTCCACAAAATTTCGCTTTTCAACCAAATCCGTGTCTGTTTCGGGTCATTAGATATTATTTGACGTATCGGAGGTCGACACCCGTCCATTGTGTTGGAAAGCACTCAAATTGATGGCCTCATGAAGTGACCTTGATCGGGGGTAATTAGGAATATCGCATTCGATTTTTCCTCCTTATTCCATAGCTAGAATGGGATGAGATGACCCTGTGGTAGCGGCTTGGTGATACGCAAAAATGTGAACAAAAGATTGGTTTGAATGCCGGAAGGTGGATTATTTGTCTTTTATTATTTTTTAATATCACTTGCCACCGAAAAGGACTTGACTGTCTTTGTATGGATATATGAAAGAGTGATGTATATAAATGTTGTTGGATGAAGAGGGAGAGCTAGACCAAGGAAACCAGGACCACGATAAATGGATTGTTTGAGGAATGATATGAAAGAACAAAAGGAGTAAATGATAGCGTGACGGTTGAGAGAGGAGAATTCAAGTACTATGATACAGGAGCCGGTGACCGTGTCGGCAACTTTCGTACGTGTTGAATTGACAAGCTGCCGACTAACGGCGGCTTTGGTGTGCAGAGTCTATAAGACATAGCAACTTTACTAAAAAAATCTATAACAATTACAAAAACAACAATACCGACTTTAAAAAAAACTTGTGAAGTATGCAAATGATAAACAACAGCTGCATATAAAAAAACTGATGTTCAAATACACATTCAAAGCACTATAATAATTTTCTCTTTCACTAACACTGACAGTGAGTGCATGGTTCTAAATTAATTCTGACATCATTAACAGTCTACACGAATCAACACTTACATTATTTACTGCAGCATAAAACGAACAAGGTTACTCCGTGTGCTATGCGGCGAGCTTCATAAATTCAGATTTTCTTTTTAAAGTAATATTATAATTGGTTCAATTCTTTTCTTGTTTTTAAAGAAAATCTATGGAATAAGTGACGGGATTACAAAAAAAAATCGCTGATAGAAAACTAAGCTGCTGAGTGATCGGATAGTTATGTTTTGGAGTAACTATAGTTGACTTGCATACGGACGGAAGTTGGGCACAAGTCAATTGAAGAATAAAAAAATAAAAAAAGTTTATATAGGACATAACAATAAAATCGAATTAAGAATCGAAAATTAAATTCAAATTGATAAAATAATTTAGTTTAGTGTGCGCATAGGGTGTGCATGTACTCACATCACGCCCTACAAATGATCACACAATTCGTAAGAATAAGGTCTAGGAAAAAATTATACAGAAGAAAGAAGACTGGTCCATATCCAACATACCTACTTGCTGGCGTAACAAGCAAGCTGAAGTGGCACTGAGCTGACCACGACAAAGAGAAATAAAAATAATAAAGAGAGAAAAAATATTAATCTGTAGCAGGGACATGACGTGAATACAAAATGACAAAAAAGAAATAAACAAACAACGCATAACAAATATTTCGAAATACAAAGATGAAACAAAAAAGTTGACAGCTTGCAACATGATGCTGTGCTATGAGAACGATGGTTGTTTCAGGAGACGAGTCTGACTTGAGTTCGTGAATCGGAAAACGTAGCTTGAGTCGTCCTATGAACCACCGACCTCAAAAAGGCGACGCGGGTAAAAGTTTAAGGCGAAAGTTGGAAGAAGACTAAAGGCTTCTTTATAATAGTCCACTGACATGCCATAGCCCACTGTGAGCTAAATTTCTATGAAAGTGTAGCGATGTACAAGTACTTTTGTTATTTCAGAAGTAAATTACATCAAAAATAGGTCTCTGGGATGCACACCAGGTTTCCCTGTGTCTGCGAAACCATTTTAGTCAAAATGTTTATTTCTTTATCGTTCTTGGCGACATACGATGAAAAAAAGAATGATTTGCCAATTATTTTAGCATTTAAACACGAGACCACAAAATTAGTCCTATTCCATTTTCAAACGGCAAACTGTGAGATTATTGTAGATTGTGTGTAGATTATGAAAAAGCACTTGGCAACAAAATCTTTTGTAAAATTCACGATTTTATGTTTCATGCCAGAATTTTTTAGTTATTTTTCATTCGTTTGTTTTGAAATGCTAAACGATTTTTAAATTGTCCGTTAATTATTGTTATTGTATAACACCAGGTATTAATAGAGTATCTAAATGCGGTTATAGGTTGGCCTTGTTTCTGCTTTTAATAAACTGCCAAGTTTAAGCTTGATAAAATTCGTGTTTTAATTTCTAATAAAAATTATGCGTTTTTAGGATATATTTGCCTAATTCATTAAAATTACGTTCTGCAATCTACCAAAACTTGTTGTTTCACGGAATTTTGTATAAACTTAAATATTATTAAGGTTAAACTTGTCCAATTTGATTAGGCCGTTTCCTTAATACACACAATACTGTACGTTAAATGCCTGTCTAGGAATTCTGCGACATCTTAATTAACAGATCACATTTCCAGTGAATTGTTCTCATGATGTACTTGCTTGTCTTGCTTGCATACTGACCGATTATGGCGAACAATGTACTTAGTGCTATCTATATCGTAACTAGTTAATTCAGATTGATGCCTCGATACTGTCCTGCAATTGCATATGGATTGAAACAATAGCTTTATTGAGACACTTGACTAGCTCCAAGCTAAGCTAATGCTTCAAGCGCTTCAGCTGTGTATGAGGTTCTAAGTTCGACTGCCAGGTCGGTCAAAGTGTAATTGGATTTTTCCATTAGGAATTTCATAGAAGTATAGTCGTCAGTCTGGATAGAGACGGGCATTGTTGCCATTGCAAGAATATCCTGGATGAGGTTGGCACAAGAGCGTGGAGCTTGGCACAAGCAAAGAGAGGCCTATGCCGGGCAATGGGTGAAGTTGGGCTGTGGATGATGACGATGATGAGTCGTCAGTTTGTATTTGCCAATCAATGGCAACTTTGAACAGGAGATTAGGTAGGTTACTTTATCAAAATAAAGGTCATATTTCCCTTTATTGTCAGACTCGGATAATAATTCCAACATTGACTACTTTAGATGACTTCTTTAGACCTTTTTATCCTTCTTTCGACTGCGGACGATGCGATTTTAGGAGCGACTAGCGTCAAGCAGCACGCGCGCATGAGGCCTCGGACACGGTTAGGCCGATTTAGAACATTTCATTGACTTTTAACATATTTTTTTTTTTTTGACGTTTAGACGACTTCGTTTCATTTGTTTCCTCCGCCACGCGTGTCGTTTGATTTGGTCTTGGACTTGGAGAAAGCTTTTTACATAACAACATCACGCCTGTAATTCCCGGAGGGTTGGGCAGAGGTATACCTAATAGTATACCCACTTTCGCCAGTTTCGTTAAAGTCCTATCTAGTAGGTAGGCAGGAGCCAGCCTATGGCCATCAACCGGGTACTAATCCAGACTCGTAGCTATTACCGAGAAAATAGTGATGGAAAAATCCAATAGCATTTCACCCGACGTGGTCGCTCACAATGGGCCTCATCAGAAGGCTTAAAGTCACCCAAAGGGCAATGGAGAGGGCTATGCTCGGAGTTTCCTTGCGCGATCGAATCAGAAATGAAGACATCCGCAAGAGAACCAAGGTTACCGACGTAGCCCGAAGAATTGCCAAACTTAAGTGGCAGTGGGCAGGGCACATTGCTCGCAGAATGGATGGCCGATGGGGCCGAAAAGTTCTGGAGTGACGACCGCGAACCGGAAGACGTTGCGTTGGTAGGCCTCCCACTAGGTGGACTGATGACCTGGTGAAGGTTGCGGGAATCCGCTGGATGCGATTCGCACGGGACCGGTCAATGTGGCGACACTTGGGGGAGGCCTATGTCCAGCAGTGGACGTCTTTCGGCTGAAATGATGATGATTATGACTTCATCCGACCCAGGAATCGAACCCAGATCCCCATGATCAACAGTCGCGCTAGCAACCTCTATTAGATCAACGAGGCGCTACCAAGCAGCTTTTCCCGACCTAAATAACCTTATTACCGGTTTAGGGTCACCTAAACCCTAATTCCAAAGAACGACAGAGAAGCCCTAGGAGTAATTACGGCACAGTCCTAATCTTTTATTCTAAAAACAACCCACTCCTAGCTCCTTCTAAATAAGCGGTTTCATTTGTTACAGAAATCTTTGTGGAAAAAGTGTAGCTTAGAGGTTTTATACATGCAACACAAATAACAATTTGAATTTGAAAAGATATTGAGGCGTCTGATATTCTAATGGCCACGAAGAACATTTTTACATGTCAATCTCCTACAGCGGGGGCGGAATAATTTGCGGGAAAAGGCCGGCTCTTTTCTTTATATTTATGTTGGGGTGTGGTGAAATGAAGTATCTATCTAATTTAGCACTCAGAAGGCCCTTTTAGCATCCATTTTCATTCATAGGATTACAACTAGGTTTTGGAATGGGCAATCGGCTTTAATTTTGTAACTTAGGTTTACTGGGTGTCCCGGGGCTGCGGGACTATTCGAAAGAGATACCGTGGCCCCGGAACACAAAGGGCGATGAAGGAACATGAATGGGTTTTAGTCAGTAAAAGTCTGCTTCGCCCAGAGCGGGAGGAGTCATTTGATGATTTCCCATCCGAATGACGAAAAAAAAAGGTTTACTGGGTGTTTGGTGCGTCGTTTGCCAAATTGAAAGAACTGAAAGGCGGGGTCGTTTGTTGTATCTTCAGCTCCAATAACTCACCCTTGGCCCCACGGTTTTTTTTTATGTTTTAAATTTTGAAATGATGAGATGATCCTTGTATCTACTATTGATGGCTTTTTGGCTAATTTAAGTCTTCTTTTCCTAATATTCCTCGTAATATTATATTGATACAGTGTATAAACAGTAAGATGATATAATTTGCAAGGTATACTTGCTACATAACTATGATGACGTGACTCGTGAGGCCATGACGTCACGCAACAGGCGACGCGGACGTTCCGGCGTATATTAGGGCTACTGCACTTTCAATTTATTTTTGAACACTAAAAATTGCATTTAAATTTAATTAACAATTTTATGTGATAACGAGGCAATCAAACAATAGGATGATTAAAACATGGAATGGGTCTCGCCTACTTCCAAATGCGGTTGTTTTTTGCTTTTCAGTCGGGTTTTTTTATTTTTGTAATTACTTTTTTCGTTTCCAGCTTTTCAGTTTAACAATGTAAAAGATTTCACAGACGATTTAACTACTTGATTTTATCACTTTAATATGTCATTTCGAATCACTAACTTTAAATCGTGATAAATCCTCAATTCGAAAATTTGAAATTATAAAAAGAAATAATCCCTATCTTCTTTCCGCCACACAACTTAGAAACTTTGACAGTTCATGAACAGTCTCTGCTAAATGCAGTAGATAATATTATTCGACTTTGAGTTGAAATGTTTTTGAAACCTTTATAGTTTTAACAAATAATATGAGATCGAGTATTAGCTATCTTTTTGCAGTGATGCTTTAAAAAAGTCATACGTTAAATCGTATTTACAATAATAATAATTTTTCATTTATTTTTATTATTTTATGTTAAAGCGACAACAGAAATACAGATTCTGTAAAAATTTGAACTGTTTAAATTAAAGGCCTTGCCATCGTACCTAAGTGTTTTACGCAATTAGCTGGCAATGCCATCATTACCTTTCTAAGGTGCAAATTTCACTTAATACGAGAACAGTAATAAACTCCCCATCGAGAAGTTACCTATAGATACGCTGATGCACAAGAAAAGCTAAGTAGTTACTCCTTTTTAACCGAAGTAAGGAGTATCTACTTAACTTCAATACAGCAACTTCACCGCCGCAACCAACTAAAACTTTCCTAATACGAGTTTGTAAAACATCTTCATGTTTTAACGACGTGCGATGTACTTACCTAAGTAAAAATATCTGAAAACTTCGAGCAAGTAAACGATTGGCCAGGAGCACTACACTTTCAAGAAATTGCTTAGAGGATTGCAAGTCATTGTGACGAGGCTAGCGGCGAGACTTGCGACAAGACTTGTGACGAGACTTGCGAGCAGACTTGCGACGAGACTTGCACAGGACTCAAAGGAAACAAGTAACGTACATGCTTGTCGCTCGCCTGAGGTATTGAATGAGGCATCCCTTTTTTTTTGGATGGGAAATCATCAAATGACTCCTACCGCTCTGGGCGGAGCAGACTTTTACTGACTAAAACCCATCCATGTTCCTTCATCGCTCTTTGTGTTCCGGGGCCACGGTATCTCTTTCGAATAGTCCCGCAGCCCCGGAATAGTCCCGCAGCCCCGAATGAGGCATCCCTAAAGGGGCAATTCCTAGTCTCAATCTCAAAAAAAATACTTATTTATTTCATTTTTGGCCAGTTTTTGACGTGGATCTTCGGTAAGACGACGTTGACTAGATTTTAAGTCTTCAGCTACTGCCACAACTAATCTGAACCTTAATTTAATATGTTGCGGAATATAAGCATTACATTTTAGAGCTTGCGGCTTGCTCGCTCTAATCTTGGCCGGTAAATGACGTGTTAAGGGGAAGGCTCTCTTGTGTTCCTTCAGAATCTAAAGGTTTGGGTAAACAAAGATTATGTCTTTAACTTCATGACTTAGTTAGTCAGGAGAGGTTCGTAAGAAGAAGAAGCAAGAATTTAAGCAAATACAAAAATATTTCCTTTCTTTTTAGGGTTCCTCAAAAGGAAAAACGAAACCCTTATAAGATCATCAGATTTCTTGTCCGTCTGACCATCTGTCACCACCGATTTTCTCAGGAACGGGTGGACCTAGCAAGTTGAAATTTATACCATATACTAAAGTCTATAGCCCCTATTAGGTGTATAAAAATCACGGTCTACAAGAAAAAAAGATATGGGCAAATTTAGATTTTCGCGAAACCTTATAAGTAGGTACCAAAATTTACCTTAATTTTCAACTTTTTTATTTTTCGGACTTTTCCCTGTACTTGTGCTGTAAGACCTTGCTTTTAACCAACATGTGATGTAAGACCTTGCTTTTTGCCAAATTTCGTGATTCTAGGTCAACGGGAACTACCACAGGCTTTCGACCCAAAACCTATAGGGTACTTCCGGTTGACCTAGAATTGTCAATTTTGGTTAAAAGCAAGGTCTTACAGCACATGTAAAGGAAAAAGTCCGAAAACCATAAATATGTAGTTTAATAACAAAAAAAAAAACGATTTTACTATTACAAACTTATTATTTGCAGTTGGAGTATTAGTCGTTACTAGGGATCGAACAGCAAAGTTAAGTTTGTCCTTTAAAAGTTTGTACGGAACCCTCGGTGCGGGAGTCCGACTCGCTCTTGGCCGGTTTTTTTTTTAATTCGTGCTTCTTGTGCACACTGCATAAAAAAATAACAAAAAACAGTTAAACTTAAACACAAACAGATAATAGAAAAATACTCGTGTCAATGAATCCTCTCCATTGGTTGCCGCGTTGATTTTTCATCTGTTCATTGACGTCTACTGGTTGTTCCATATTGCCCGCGTCAATCTGGCAGACATAGTTCATTATTTGCTCAAAGCCTGAAAGGTTTGACTACTACAGGATCATTGTTAGGTCTCTCTGTGAATATTCTAGATTCAAATTGAAGAAAGGTGGTGTCTGATGAGATGACGAGTAATAGAGAAGTATGGAAGAAGAAGACATGCTGCGCTGACCTCAAATAAATTGGGATAAAGGCAGGAGAATGATGATGAATTTCTATACCTACCTCCAAGAATGTTGATATATTGAATAGAGGCAAATCATAATAGAAGGTTTACAACACAGTCCATAAAACTTATGAAGCAGACTTGTTTTGAAGATAAATAGCGAATAAATATCAAACTTCGAAGAAAATAATTATTTGCTATTGTACTTGTGGTAAAGTTTGGCTAAAGAGTTATGCCCTTTAGTATTTTGTAGTAATTAGTGCTGAAATACAGTCGTTTGTGAAAACTTGTTTCTATTTACTATATTAACTTAGTATCTACTTTGTTTGTCTTCGTAAATGATTATTTTGTGTGTGTGATAACACACACACACACAAAAGATTTAAAGATGATGTTAGCCAAATGTCAACCAAATTCGTTCATAGATTTGATTTTGAAATTTCTTTATTTTAACATAAACACAACAGATAAATGACATTCAGATCTTATTCTAAAAGCATTAAACATTAAGATTTGGTGTTTTGTGCAGACTATGGCGCCTATATAAAACATTTACGAATGCAAACAATATGTTATGTAAAAAAAAAAAACTTAATATAAATCAGAAGTATCTTAGTAAACAAATGTCGAACTGTAAAGCGCGATGATTAGACACAAACGCACTATTTAACACTAAATAAACTACATATTTTAAAGAAGATTGTTACAAATAACATTGATAACATTACATTTTCACTTTGACAGTAAATAATTATGTATTTAAAATGCAAACCAGCTTCGTGTACTGAGTATGATTCGTTGCAAATCTACCCTACATTACTACTTACTTACAAGCGAACGTAATAAAAATAGTCCGTCGTAATAAATTCGTTCATTGAGTAACAAAAACATCAGAACTTCTTCACAATCACTGTTTTTAAGCTTTCACGGGGTTATAACTAAACTTACACTGTCACTCGCGAGCATGCCGCTTGCAACAGCTTTGAAATATCGCGAGCTCACAATAATGGAAAATCACGGAAAAAATCCCGTTACTCACAGTGTAAGTTCTTCACTATCTTCCATTATATGTCTAATCCTCATTTTTCTTGCCCTTTTTTTTCCGGATGGAAAATCATCAAATGACTCCTCCCGCTCTGGGCGGAGCAGGAGGGAGTGTCTGACTTTTACTGACTAAAACCCATACATGTTCCTTCATCGCCCTTTGTGTTCCGGGGCCACGGTATCTCTTTCGAACAGCCCCGCAGCCCCGGCGGCCCCCTTCCCTATTGCAGACTCTCTTTGAGGCGCGCGTGGAACACGAACGCGCCGTCGACACGGCCTGTCGTTATAAGACGGACGGACGGCGAGCTAGCCCATAGCTCACCGTCCACAGGCCCGTTTTTTTTTTTTCCGTCCCTTATGCCAATTTATTTATGGTCGGTGTAGCATTTCTTAGTCTTCCGTACTTCTCTATTTGTCGTCATCTTATGATTCTCCCTCTCTTTCAAACCATTACATTTTCCACTTTTCTAATGTTAAAGAAAATAGGATTTAAAACTTGGCCTTAATAAAATGGAGTTGCAGGACGGTAGTGACCATCGCCGCTCAACTTGAGTTACTGTCGCTAAGTGCTTCCTCAGCACATTCCTCCAGGCTACCTACATCCTACAGGCTCTATGTATGCACTTAGGACGCCTAAATGTACTGGTAAAAACTTGAAAGTAAACGTGTGCGTATTGTTGTTGTGTTGTTTTTGCGTTATCACTTGCCTCGGTGAAGGAAAACATCGTGAGGAAACCAGCATGCCTGAGAGATAATTCTCAACGGCATGTTAAGCCAAGTCAGACACCCATGGGCGGCATAAAAAGAAACTCTGACACCAGGTTAGGCAACTAACCACACGATAAAGAAGAAGAAGCTATAATTAGATGTCACAATAAAAATAAATCATTAAACTTATTTACAGATCTTACAACGGGCTTAAAGCTAAAGTACAGTTATGGACCGGGTACAGGAAGCTTAAACATTTATTTTTCCATTTCCAGGGTCATCCACAGGCGCAAAATAAAATAAAATTGCAATGTGGCCGGTAATAAAATTCAATATCTACTTTATGTTAGTGCAGTGGCGTCGGGGGAAATTTCGAAATATTTGATACAGTGTTGCCACAATTCAATTACTGCACTCGTAAATGTCCTGTGGTGTGGCATAAAATAACTGGACTCAAGCCAATGTTTGTGCAAACGAAATGTTGATATTTGAACTAGACAGATGTGGCTTAAACAAATGATTTAATGTTTTTTAGAGTTTCTGACCGCAGATTTATTATATTTTTTTTTTTTGTGTAAAGAAGAATGGGCGCCTTCGTATGGACTCCGTCCCCAGAGCTGTTTCAAGTCGTAGTATTTGCCATTGAAAGGTAAACCAATACAAAAGCAATCTTAGTTCCTTCCCAGCGAGAACATCTACAATGGGGGACACACTTCGAATGAGAAAAGCATGCAACACATCATTCTGATAAAAGTGAATGCACTGATTGCAGATGAAAAAGAGGAAAAGAAAAAGTTCCTTTCCTGCACACGTCTGACCATTGGTGCCATACAATAAAATAAATTAAAGCTATTAAGACCTTTCGAATGGCATATACCACATCTTGATCCAGCTCTGGGACCAAAACGTCAATTTTCATTTACGATCTGTGTCAATATTTAAATTAATGTTTCAATTTGCTTAGATATTGAAAACCAAAACAATTAAAGCTTTCTTTGTAGAAAATCTACTCTGTTTGACCTTGTAACACATACTGTATTGTAAATGCATCCACTTGAAAATCACAGCCCAATATATTGAACAAAACACATTAGAACAGAATGCAACCTCTGCTAAAATCGTCTCAGTTACAACCACATTACACGAGTCGTTAGGATACGTTTGTGGTCTTAAAACCCTAAAAGCTTTGGCAATAAAAGGCTTAAGTTCAAGGTCAGGGTAATACGGTCATATTGAGCTCTGCCAAATTTCCTTTGAGATATCTTGGCTCGATGCCAGAAGGTTCAAGTCTAAATGGTGGAGATATCATCCGTGTTACTAAGCTGTTATCTTCTACATTTTCATTGATTACTTGCTATTGTGTTATGATTATATTTTCTATCTTTGTTTACGCTTGTAATCTCCGAAGGGTTAGACAGAGATGTGCCTATTTAATAGTTCGCCCGTTTATGATAAACAAGGTGTAAACGGTGTTTGATGATTTATGATTATGAACTATCTAATCTATAATAATCTAATTTTATTTTATTTTTCTACACAATGTATTTTGTTCAGAAATAAATTACTTATGACATTCTGTACATCAAATTAGGTAACCCTCCACAACAGTTATTGCTGAGAACTTTTTTTTTGGGGTGAAAAATCAACTTTCACGGTAAAACCCAATATAGCACGCTCAAAACATTGAGCTTGATGGAACCATTAAATAGTAAAAAGATCATGGAGGTTGTTTACGCCTGCGTTATGTGTGCTGCAGTGCAGTGTTTGTGTCGCGCTTTTGCCGCCTCAAAAGGGCTAGGCGCGCGCCGTACATGAACTGATTATTGTGACTTTATTTTTATTCTTCCACTTACGTTTTTTTACTTTGTGTTGAAAAACTGTCTTCGTAGCGGCAACCTCTCGCTCCGCATATTAATATTGTAAAATACAGTTTATACCGAATTAAAAGACCAATACCTCATTCAACGGGAGTTTCATTGAGAAATCTGAAGCCCCAACATCTGGAGACCGTGACAGGACCTGCATTTTTCACGGAAAACAAGTTCGTGAGCACCCGACCACGCGCTGTCGGTGTAGTCATTGCGCCCCAGCCGCCTTTCAACCCAATCAAGAACCAAACCTGGCTTCCCTGGAGGTGCATCAGCCATTGCAGCCACCGCCGGTCAGCAATCAGCAAACAGCATCGTACCGCAGCCTCGGCCAATGCAAACCTGCAATTTTCACGGAAAACAAGTTCGTGAGCACGCAACGATGCGCTGCCGGTGTATCCATTGCGCCGCAGCCACCTTTCAACCAAATCAAGAACCAAACCTGGCTACCCCGGAGGTGCATCAGCCATTGCAGCCACCGCCGGTCAGCGATCAGCATTCAGCATCGTACTGCAGCCTCGGCCAATGCAGTGAAGTGCCCATTTTTCCTTGTGAATTCCCTGTTACCTACCCGTTACCTTACCTTTATACCCCTTATCCTTAATAAATCTATCCGATACGTATTTCAAATAGCTTCTACGAGCGCGTTGGTGTCTGTAGTCATTGTAGAGTCTAAAATATTACATGAATACACCATCCGCAGTTCATTAAATTCACATTATCTATTAGTAAACGATTTAACCATCCTCCTATGATATTATCGTAGTTCTTTGTTCGTGTTTCCTCTCAGCCTTATAGCTGCAACTATAGGCATATATTTCACCAACATCGCCGAACATTCCAAGTCGAGCTCTCCGTGTAACATAACTTCGGGCCGCCTGCCGTGTCACCGTGTGACAACGGGAGTCCCACCGCTGCACGGGCCGGCCTCAGGTGACGTTAGGCAAGGAGCGTGAGCTAAGTTTTTAATTTTAAATTCTCAGCAACTAGTTTGAAACCTACGTCTTTTTTTTACTTGAATGTGCCCTGGCGGTTGTGAGTATGTCATGCTCACTCCAATGTCTCGCTGATGGTGGCGCGTGTGTCGGATCATTTAGTTCCCTTCAAAATGGTTGAGTTGAATGGTGCCAATCCATGCGTCATGTTCGTGAACGGGCGCTATCGGTTGTGACTGGTCATCTCTCAGTTGCCATGGCTTATTTGAATGAATTATCTTGTTTTTGAATTGTATTTTTTTTTTGTTTGTTTTTACTATGGACACTTTACCGTGCACATCTTGCTACATTATTTCACATAATATACCATCTCAACATGAATGATGTAACCAAGATTTTGTAACAATATTTTGGTTTAAAAGAGTGTCCATGGAGTTTCTTGCCCGTTCTTCTCCATAGAGACGCTAGGGAATGGGCAACTACAGTACTTTCACAGTTTTTATGCCTTGTGACTGGGACTGTAGCTACATTTAATTTTCATTTTTGTTTCAACAAAGTCATTAGCGCGCAGTTACGTATGGTGGCCAAACATTGATAGTGACGTAGAAGCTATGTGCCACAGTTGTGAGACTTGTGCGTGCGTCTCAACACAGGGCGCTGCTCCACCGCGAGCGCCGCCGCAGCCTTGGCCTTACGTCATACAGCCGTGGAGCAGGGTACATATAGATTTCTTAGGCCCATACCATGGTAGCACATTGTTGACTTTAATTGATGCAAGTTCCAAGTGGTTGGAAGTTTTCCAAATGCCACGTACAAATGCAAATCCGAGTTTTACGTAGCACCTTTTCGCGATTTGGTCTTCCGGTAGAATTAGTGTCGGATCAGGGCCCTCCTTTCACAAGCAAAGAATTTTGTTCTTTCTTAAAAAACAATAGCATACGACAGTTCTTTTCACTGGCATACCATCCATCGTCAAACAATACCGCGGAAAACGCAGTAAAATTATGCAAATCTGAAATAAAAAAAGCCTATATGAAGAACATAGACATAGATGCCGCTTTACAAACGTTTCTACTCACTTATAGGAACACAATCCAAAGTACGATCGGGGATACACCAACGATGTTGTTACAGCGACGTCCATTATGTACTCGTTTACATTTGTTGCACGCGGACCGCGCACTTGACCAGGTGCGAGCAGCACAACAGCGACAGGTACAAAATTCCGGAGGCGTTTTGCGAGATTTAGCTCCACAAGACGAGATCTGGGTGTTGAGTCTGCTATTACAATAGTGTCTCAATGATCTATCATTGATTTCATAATTGTTGATCAATGACAATGGTCATTTTGCAAAAAATTCGTAATCTGCTAAATTCATAATGGTCGATCATTGTTCGGTCAATGGTCGATCATTGTTCAGTCCATGGTCTCGTAATAGAATTGTGACAAAATGACATTGTCGTATTGCCATTATTATAAAACCTTAATAGAAACGATTTTCGAAATACTAGAATTAAATTTGAACATCTAATCATGCCAGATTTCATTTATATTTATGTTTTAACATATTATTTACTAGTGTTCTATGCAATCTGAAGTAGTAAGAAGTTCGTAAATAGCAAAAAACATTAAGTTATGTGTAACGCGGATTAATGTGAAACTATTCAAGTCAATAATATTTATCTGTTTAGCTGTCAAAGTCAAATGTGACATTACTGCCTACTGACGTTTTATCTGTTTTTATTTCTAGCGGTCGGTGTTTTGATTTATTTTCATTTAAGTGTTTTAAATTATCTTTAATATAGAAGCCTATATTTATAGCAATATAAAATGGTGCTAATTGAGCAAATTTCGGCTGGAACTGTCAACATTTTAGCAGATTACCGCGTAAGTCAGTCATTCATTTGTCATTGTGTACGAGATTACCATTCTATGCCATTTCTTTCAATGGAGTGTCAGTGGTTAATCATTGGAAAGTCATTGGAAAGTCTTAATGACGCCACTATATTAGTAGATTACGAAACTTGTCAAAATCAACTATCATGAAATCAATGATAGATCATTGTGACACCATTGTAATAGCAGAATCGCCCCCCTGGACGAGAAACGGTGCCTTAGGGGATAAATGGTTGAAAGGTACAATACAAGCTAGAGCAGGGTCACGCGAATATATCGTAAATAACGGTGACGCACGACTTACTAGAAAACACATAGATCAGGTAAAACGTAGGTCTCGTTTATCCGACTACATGAGTTCTGATAGTACAGTCGCAGCAAGTTTGCCACTCTCACCAACTCAAAAGTCACTGGTGGGGGAGGTGGTCCCGATACCTTATGGTCTAGGGGAGGAAAAAGAACCGAATCTAGTTACTGAGGGTGAAAAAGGGAGGATAGATACCGAATGTGGTTCTGAAGTCTTGTCAAAGCCCGGACTTCCACCACCATCACCACCGAAGAATCGATCTAAACGTACTCGTAAACCCGTAATCAAATTTAGAGTAACATAAACATACACTGTTTTAGACTTTCACGGTATTTCACTACACTTAAGAAAGAGGGTAGACAGATTTGTCTGCTCATAATAAATAATTTTCATCCCACCCGCATACCTCTTCAGTATTCCCGCGATCATGATGCTTGCAACAGCGTCGAAATATCGGGAGCTCATCGACCATAAACAAAATCACGGATATCATCCCGTAAGTACTTTAAGTGGAACATAAACATATTTTATAGAAACTACATGACTGCATTAGTTACGTAAACTAACTCTTATGGGTATGTAAATTTAATAACTCTGAGATTAAGTGCTGAGGTGTGATGTATTCGTTCATATTATAAGGTAGATATAAATTATTGTTAAGAACTAGATATTAAGATTATGTGGGTAGGGGCTAAAATGTAGCTGAGCGCTCGGGCGCATTGTATGTGTCAGTCGGATTATACTTGTGACCGTGAACAGCTGTTTTATTCCTGGACCCCGTGTCCCGACATCCCGGTGTGCTCCAAACACTTCAGTATCTATGTAGTATATCAACTATCTGGTGTCCACGACACAAGCCTCGTTGCTTAGTGTGGCACAAGATGGCGCTGTCTGTAGTGGCCAGCGATATTTATTTATTTATTTTATTTCGATTTGAATTATTTCTTGTTTCGTCCTTTTGCGTAGTCGGGTTTTAGTTTTTAACTTTATTTTTTTGACCTTTGTTCCCATGTCATTAAACATAGATTTCTATGCGATAGTCTGCTCAGTGCTGTAGCTTTAAAAAGTATCACGTATCCTAATTTGATAAAGGTAAGAATGTGAAAAGAGAAGAAGGTATAAAAGACATGACTGTACGTATACTACTTTAATTGGGTTCCTTCTATCTGGCAGAATCTTGATGCTCCGAAATTCATTAAATGTTTTACTTTTTTAAATTAATGTACATGATTTCTATTGTAATTCGATGATTTATATGGTAATTCGATGATTTATATTGTTATTCTATGATTTCTATTGTAATTCTTTTATTTTTATTATTTAGTGTAAAATTTCGATACAATGTAAAAATTGTTACTGAAATAAATGAAATGAATGAAAATTCATTTGTCACAACACACTTGGCATAATTTTCTTTACACGAATATTTTTAAGGCATAAAAATTATTTAATATAATTATTTTTTGGCCAAATGTTTGTGTGTCCGAATTTACAATGGCATACTTTTAAGATGGCAGACTTTTATTCCGCATAATTTCGTTTAGAATAACGTTCATTTAGAGCGACGATTATTTGGTATAATTTCACTTGACTATGTACACTATGAAGATGGCAGAATTTCATTTGGACTAATTTTATTTGGCATTATTGCCATTTCTTTATAATAGCATTTTTAACCTTAATTTAAAATTAAAATATTGTTTTAAAAAGTCAATATATGTTGTGCTACAAAAGTTAGTGTCAGAAACGAATCGCTCCAAAACCGACTCCACGTAGTCTCGTCTGCCCTACCCCTTTTTTTTTTTTTTTTTTTTTTTTTTTTTTCGGATGGGAAATCATCAAATGACTTCTCCCGCTCTGGGCGGAGCAGGAGGGAGTGTCAGACTTTTACTGACTAAAACCCATCCATGTTCCTTCATCGCCCTTTGTGTTCCGCGGCCTCGGTATCTCTTTCGAATAGTCCCGCAGCCCCGGCAGGCTTCGGTCCTTGCGGACCCCTTCCCTATTGCTGACTCTCTTTGAGGCGCGCGTGGAACACGAACGCGCCGTCGACACGGCCTGTCGTCATGAGACGTACGGACGGCGAGCTAGCCCATAGCTCCCCGTCCACAGGCCCGCGCCTACGGTGGCCGGAAGCCACCACGTGGCCCCCGACGCCCGGGGCGTCTCCCGCGGCGGCCGGGACGTGAGGATCTCTCCCTGTCCTGTTCCACCACCTCCTTCGCTAACATGACTGCTTCGCAGAAGGAGGTGACGGCGTCCCATTCCGTCTCGCTCCGGACCATGGCACGGACCAGGGCCGGGAGCGAGAGGTCGCCGCTGCCGATCGCCACCTCGAGGACACGGCGGTGCTCCACCCAAGCGGGGCACACCTCCACAGTGTGCTCCACCGTGTCCTCCGGCCAATCCTCACAATGATAGCACCCGGGCGTTTCCTCCCGCCCGATTCGGTGCAGGAACTTACCGAAACATCCGTGTCCGGTAAGAACCTGCGTCAGGCGGAAGGTGAGGACGCCGTGGCGTCTCTCCAGCCACTCCTCAAAGAGGGGACTTATCGCCACTATTGTGGCGTGCCCTGCACGGGGTTGCGATAGTCGCTCTCTCCATGTCGCCATGAGATCCCGCCGGAAGTCCGTCCGCTGAGCGACAATTTGCCGCGGTAGCGGAGTTTCCCCCCGGCGTAGCGCCTCCGCGCGCCACTCGTGTAGGCGCGCGAGGACTATTGCCTCCAGATCCCATGGCGGCAATCCGGCAAGGAGGTTCGCCGCCTCGCGGGAGATCGTGCGGTACCCCCGGACCAGCCTTACGGCTACCACCTTCTGGGGCACGTTCAAGTGGTGGGCGGCACGCCGCCTCAATGAACGTGCCCACACCGGGGCCCCGTAAAGGGCCATGGACCGCACGACTCCCGCGTAGAGCCTCCGGCAGGAGGCGTTTGGCCCCCCCAGGTTGGGCAGGAGCCGCCTGAAGGCAGCCCCTGTCCGCTCCAGTTTGGGGGCCAAACGTCGGAAATGCTCCACGAAGTTCCACCGGCTGTCGAGGACAAGTCCCAGGTACTTCAACGTCGACTCGACGCCGATGGAAACCCCTCCTGCCATCACTGAGGATCCCGGAGGTGGCGCATTCCGAGGCCCATGAAAGCACATGGCCTCGGACTTGTGCAATGCCACCTCGAGACCCAGTTGCGGATCCTCTCGTCTGCCCTACCCCTAGAGTGTTATTTAAAATCGCGTAGCCCCGCAGCGCCGGAGCCGTGACAGAAACCATGCCTGCTGCATGTTGCATGCTTGCTTGCATGCTGCATGCTGCATGCTTGCTTGCATGCTGTATGCTTGCTGCATGCATGGTGTATGCTGGTTTGCATGTTTGCCTGCTTCTTACAGGGAAATAAAACCACGTGTTCACAATCAATTACTGTTTTAATGAATTTTCTGTGATGTGATAGACGAGTCTTTCCATTATTATGCATATGAAATGTATGCCAAAAGATGATTCTAACTGTAAACTTTCTGAGATATGATAGTTCTGCCTTTAAATGACTATCGATATAAAATTTATGCCAAAAGATGATTTTGAATGTGAACTTTTGCGATAAGATGGTTCTACTTTTAATTCTTATGCATATAAAATTGATGCCTAAAGATGATTCTGACTAACAAAATTATGCGTTTTGCACGTCTGATAAATGAGTGTCTGTCAAACGATTTTCTGCGAAATGAAGTTTATGGTATCCGCTGGTATGCAAAATAATATTATGACATAAAAAGTTCTGCCATAAAGGGTAGACCGACTTTAATTAAGTGGCAGTAAGGTACATAATCTCTTACACATTTCCTTTGTATTCGTTAAAGTATCTGAAACTAAATTAAAACAGCACTGAATACGTACAAGTGCTAAACGTTCTTAGTGGTTTAGTTTACCTCGCATATCACTAAGGCTGCTTGCCTGCCTCGTAAAAACTTTCATAATTCTATAGTACCTACCACGTGTAATAAACAATCTGATTACGGAATAATTTAATAGTATATTTTATATCGAGGGACTAAACGAAGCCATAATATACCAGAGGTGGTTTGACTCCCGAGCGACCGAGGGGAGTCAATGAAACCGAGAGTATATTAAGTTGGCGTTTAGTCTCGAGGTGCAAACTGTACTTTTCACTTTGAGTGCTAGAAAAATAGTCAATTTAGTACAAAAACATTAAATAAGTGTTACTTAATAAAATAAAAATCACAAAGATTATCTATTTTAATATAAGCTCCTTTAAGATAGTTTTTAAGTAATGTATGCACTTGAATTGAATAAAAATGATTAAATTATTATAAAAAAACCTCCGCTTTGCTGATGACATTGTGTTGTTCTCCACATCTGCTTCAGAACTCGAAGAAATGCTCCAAGATCTAAGCACAGCAAGTCTTGAGGTTGGACTTTCAATGAACAGATCTAAAACCGAGATCATGACCAACACGAAACGTAGGGCCGAGGTAGACGGGCATGTGCTGCAATATGTCGATGAGTATACATACTTGGGCCAGATAGTGTCTTTCAAAAATAGACAAGATAAGGAAGTTGAAAGACGAGTCCAAAATGCTTGGAAGACCTTCTGGGCCCTAAACGAACACATGAAGGGAAGTCTTCCAATGACATTGAAAAGAAAACTCTTTGACATGGGCATCCTGCCCGTCCTAACCTACGGTGCGCAAAGTTGGTCACTTACTGAACAACAAAAGTCCAAACTCAAGATTTGCCAGCGGGCAATGGAACGCAGCATAATCGGTGTGAAGCGTACAGATCGCGTAAGAAACACCACCCTGCGTTCCATAACTCAGGTTACAGATGTTGGAGAAAAAACAGGCAAGCTAAAGTGGGAGTGGGCTGGCCACGTAGCACGAATGCACCTGGAGAGGTGGGCAAAGATCGTCACTCACTGGACGCCTGACGGAGGGAATCGCCGTCAAGGCAGACCGCGGCGAAGGTGGTGTGACGATCAGATCTTGTTTGCGGGGTGAACATAGCCAGATATCGCACAAGATAGAGAGGTTTGGAAGGAGAAAGGGGAGGCCTTTGACCAGCAGTGGGACACATGACAGGCTAAGAAAAAAAAAATGTTATTAACCTGGGCCAAAAGAAAAAACAAATTTTTTCTTTTGCTCTTTGCTCGACGTCAAACTTTTGAAAAGTTTTTAATTTTTTTTGTGGCTTCGGTTTGTGCATTAGCCGATGTCACGTTTGAGTTTTGAAATTTATTTTAGTAAGTACGTATTTTAAAATAATTTATCTTAAATTCAAAAGGGACGCGTCCGCCAAGTTGCAATAAATTTATTTAAAACCGAACAAACATTCATTTACATCGACAAAAATTTGGAAAAAGCTAAAAAAACCAGTACGATAAAAATGAACTCGAGAAGGCGGGAAAAAATAGTAAACTTGTGTGGAAATTTATAAAAACCAATACATTGAGGTCTAAAAATTCCGAACCTCCGCTAGATTTACTATCGACAGAAATAAACCCATCCGAAGCAACAAATAAGGTAAACCACTATTTTGTCAACGTTGGTAAAAACTTGGCTGAAAAATCCATAAAATATATTAGCCATCCTCCTACTCAAAACACAACTAGGACATCTTCCACGTTAAATTCTTTTGTTTTACTAGATACGGACATCAACGAAGTAGTTAAAATAATAAACGACTTAAAGGATGTCTGCGCAACTGGGTGGGATGATATACCCAATAATGTACTTAAAAGATTTAAAAACCTACTGGCCCCTCCGCTTACCCACATCTTTCAGCTTTGTTTATCTAAAGGGATATTTCCAAAATTGTTAACAAAGTCTGTGGTCACGCCTATTTAGTCTGGAGACAAAATGAGTGTGAATAACTACAGACCCATTTCAGTACTAACGGGCCTATCGAAAATTTTAGAAAAAATCATAAACAGTAGACTGATAAAATATCTGGAAGATAACAAACTACTTTCAGATAATCAATTTGGGTTTAGGCCTAAAAAATCAACTAGCCAAGCAGTAAACAAATTGATTAATTATATTTCTACAAATCTGGATAGTGGAATGCATACAGTTGGTATCTTTTTAGACCTTGCCAAGGCCTTTGACACTATTTTTTGCACTACCCTTTTGCAGAAGCTTGAAACACTTGGTATAAGAAGATCGCAGCTACTACTATTATCTGATTATCTTAGCGATCGACAGCAATGTGTAAAAATTGGTCAGAATACAAGTTCTAATCTTCCCAATACTTGTTTTAGAATTCCACAAGGCAGTATATTGGGTCCTACATTATTTTTAATCTATATTCATTAACCTAACCATACCTACCACCTACCTACCTACCTACCTACCTTTGCAGCCTACCACTCGTTCATGGTGTTGTAATGTCTTATGCGGATGATACTGCTCTGTTATTTGCAGCTAAATCAAGAGCTGAGGCCTATGAACATGCTCAGAATGGTTTCAACATTGTATCTCATTGGCTCTGGAGCCAATTAGATACAATGTTGAAACCATCCTGAGCATGAGATGTATTCTGGGAATAATCATCTAACACTGAACGCTGATAAAACTAAATACATTTCATTTACAATGGAGAAATACTAACACACCGCTTACTAACCTAATCATTTACGCGCATACCTGTAGTACGTACGCTGATACTGCATGTTCTTGCCCTACTTTAGAAAAAGCTGACCATTTGAAATATCTTGGTGTCACAATTGACTCAAATCTAAATTTCCGTAAACATATCGAGTTACTATGTGCTAGAGTGCGCAAACTAATATATGTTTTTAAGTATTTACGTAATGTAGCCGACTATAAATTAATAAAACAGGTTTATTTAGCGTTGTGTCAGTCTATTCTAACCTATTGCATAACATCCTGGGGGGGGGGGGGGATTCGATTCTTCTCTCTAAAGGTTGCTACCTTTCGTCCGTTTAGATTTCCGACACACCTGCTCTACAATGCATGTAATGTGCTCACAGTACGGCAATTATTTATTCTTCACATTATGCTACAGCAACACTCTACTCTTCCCTATGACCCAGTCTCTTCCGATAGGAGAAGGAAGGATCTGGTTTGCACAAAGCCTCAAACTAGACATGCTTTTGCTAGTCGATTTTATGTGTTTTTAGAACCTTTTCTGTATAATAGACTCAACAAGAAACTAAACTTCTATAGTCTAACTTATAGGAAATGTAGTTTTGTAATATCGGATTATTTAGCGCTACTTAACTACATGGACACAGAAAAACTTATAGTTGTTAATAGATTTATTTCATTTTAAAACTTTTACTTTCCTAATTAAATTATGCAATGTAAAGTGATGGCTTGAAACACAGGTTTAAATAAACCTAGATCAGGCAGGTCGCTACCTAACATTTGAATTCGACATTATCGTTACTTGCAACTGTTATAAATATTTTAGTTATAGTTTACTTATAAGCACTAATTATACAATTGTCTTAAATAACACTACTGCACCCAAATGTACAGTTCTGTAATACCTACTTTTAAAAAAATAATAAATTATTCTTATTCTTATTTACGTAACTGCACAAGAGATGGTTTATGGGGCAGAAGGTAGGAAGGAAGGAAAACAAAGGATAACACTGTCAGCAAGACTCATAATAAAATGTAAAGTAGTTCATGAGCTATGTTATTATACAGACCTTGCATCCTAACCAAAGCGATTGCTTTCACGAATACGGGATCATCGCGTTCATGTTACTCATTTATTCGGAAAACTGGCAGGCTCCTTTGTTAGCACACCCCCGCGTTCGTATTCATTGATAGAAGAGTGACGACTCGACCGGAAAAAGCAATAAGGCTACCAAATAGGACACCAGAAAAAACGTCAGATTCATAATTTGAAAGTCAAAAATCGACGTAGACGGAGTATCTTAATGTGTCTAAAAACTTTGTTCTTGGTGTGTCGATGACAATTTAAATTGAGTCAACCCAAAATTCGGCGACGAGTTTGACACTTTCAGTAGCAACCTTCAGCTCTTGTGATTAATACTTTAAAAACATTACTTGAATAGCATAAAAACTATTTCGACATGTAAAATCGAAGAGACAAACATTTTAAAGGTAAGGGAAACATGTCTTTTGTGTCTACCCAATACAAACCACCGCCACCGACTGGATTACATGCGGCCATAATTAAATTCTTCAAACCTTTTGAACACTCGGGACTCGGAGTCGCTTCCATTTCTGATTACAATGACTTGAAAAAAAATATACATCGAACGTTCATTTGACTCGCTCGATACTAGGATGAACATTGTCGCTTATTACTGTACGTCTCTCATTCTTTGTAAAATAAACGAATACTTTTCTTTGCTTTTCTTACATTCTTCATTGTTTGTTGAAACCAGTTCAGTACTTAGCGTCTTTTATTATTATAGCTGTGGTTAAGGAACAAATAATATAACAAGAAAATCATGTAAAAAAACTTTATTTACACACACAGCAACAAACACATTAAGTTTTTTAATATTTTTATATCATTAGAAACAATTTATCACCTTTTACATGCTTACAGCAACGATATTATTTAATGCCAGGGTTACTACGAATTGATACCAGCATTTCGATATCACGAATATCTATTCCATTTTTTATGGAAAATAAATTGATCGTCTCTGATAGGTTCAAGAGCTATTTTCAAGCGTCAAACGAGGCTTAATTAAAACATTATTATTTCGAGAATTATTTGTGAGTTTCGAAAACAATATTATTTATCTATTTTTAGGATCATTATCGTTTGGTTCTTTACTTTTGCTTTCTTCTTTCTCACTTTTTGGTTTGTGTACCGGGACGATCTCTGTAGCCGGCGGTGTTATAGGCACAAGACTGCCATCTTCTTCAGCAACCTTTAAGCCAATTGTAGCACCGAGCTTAGCACTAGCCTGCTTGAATGTATTAGATAACTTCGCTTGGACCACGTTGATGACCATAGACGTAAGAGCGAATCCGAACACTAAGTACAAAATGGACGCCATCATGAACATTGGATGGTCAGGGACTAGATCTCCAAGTCCAATAGTAGATATAGATATGAAGATAAAGTAGAAAGACTCAAAGAAGTTCCACTTTTCCCATAAACTGTAGACGAACGCTCCAATATTGATATAAGTGAGGAGAATGACGACGGCGACAGAGATGGGCAAGTTAAATTCGTCATCTATTTCGAAGACTGATGGCGCTGGAGTTTCCATATCGGTCTCGAGATCAATGTCTCTTGGTAAGGTACCGGGCTTAGGTGGCAGAGGTGGAGGCGCGTCGCTTGGCTTCCTCTCTACTGGCGGAGGCTGGGGACCATCAGGACTCTCTTCAATATCTTCTTCGGAGAATATCTGCGACGGACGACGAACTACATCGTAGACAATGTTGAGTCCCTTCATTACCTCCTGAAATTTAACAAAATTTCATGTTATTCCTCTCAACTTTGATCCAGCTTTGGACTAACAACAAAGGTTTGTAAAAAATTAAGACCACATGGCCCGGAATAATCGTAAGCGTCATGGAGCGTAATCATTACTCATTTTTGTATAAAAAGGGAAATGTTAGCTTTGCTTTCCTGCACAGCTGCGGGTATCTGATTATTGTTATCAACAACAAAGACTTCCAAAATGTTCGTTATAATTAGAAAGATAAAGGAGACATTTTTTTTTGTTTGGAGATTAGGCCACCCACATAAATTGTAGCGTTTAATAATGAAACGTACATTGATTTCTTCCCTAAAATATCTAGATTACAGTGGTTATATTAGCTAAGCCTTGTCTAACCGGAATAAATGCGAAAACTGCATAAACACTTTTACGTAAATCGAAATAAACAGAAAAAGTAAATGTCAAATAATGAAGTTGCCTGTCAACCACTAAAAAGGCGGATTTACAACGCTCCGTGATACGTTGATTGTTTAAACGACCCGAATGGCGCAGCGGTACTGAGGCTGCCTTACGTCCTTAGGGTCCAGGGTTCGAATCCCGGTTGGAGCAAATGTTTGTGTGATGAGCATGGACATTTGTTTCCGAGTCATGGATGTTTATATGTATATAAGTATGTATTTACAAACAAAAAGTATCTATGTAGTATATCAACTATCTGGTGTCCACGACACAAGCCTCGTTGCTTAGTGTGGCACTAGATGGCGCTGTGTGCTATGTCCAGCGATATTTATATTTATTATTTATTTAAACCATTTTCGTAAACCTTTAAAAATAGCATTTAAATGCTCACAGTTTAGTAACATTTCATTTTAAATTCTATTCTGTTTTAATTAAAGCAGATATGATTACCCCTGGGTACCGTACTTTTTTTTGTAAACGGAAAAAACGTACCTATTCACGTAAGTATTTTCTGTCAAATGACATTGACCACAACAGGAATGATTTGACTCGCAAAAAAATATCATAATATAACTTTTAATTATGATTTTAAGATTCCGGTTTCGTTTCTATGTAATCTTTCATTTGTTACTAAGATATAACTTACTTATTTTTGGTGTAATATGAATAATAAATGCAACGTCCAAGTGGGCCTAAAAAAAATTGTCTCAAAATTAATCGTTTGTTTCGTTTGGGTTAGGTATTCAAATAGAGGTCTATAACAAACTTCTGTCGGCAAAATGAAACAGCTAGATGTGAGTCGTCGAAAAGCCTTCGTCCAGATGATAACCCGCCATTTCTATTGGTTGAATGAATAATTATCAACAGCCAATCGCATCACGTTTAATTTCGTGTTTAATTTTGACGCGTAGACTATTTTGCTCCACAAATCAAGCAAAAGTCTATTACATATTAAATGATGGACTGACAAGACTGCTACATCCACCGTTAATCAACATAGCTCAAATTATCTTTTAGCCGGTTACAGTAACAAGATTTATTACACATAATACGGCTGAAACGCTGTAATGCGTAGTGCACGCCAGCGGAGCGTGCGGTGGACCACGTCATTACGGCTAAAACCAAGTATGGGGAGATAGCAAGTAAGAGGGAATTGAATTTAAGTTGTTTTGCCTGTAGTTTTACTTTTAAATAGTGAATGCTGTTGTGTCGAGTGAACTTAAGTGTACATAGAAGTACAATATCTTTAAAAAAAATTTAAAATAATTTATGTGGTTATGACGATAGGCACCACTGATGTATGAATAAAATGAGCCAAATCCCATTGAAACACTTCACAAAGAATAGCATACCAATTGCAAAACACACTTTCAGTTACATTCCGAACTATTTTGCAGGAAATTCCCTTTATATCACTTCATAAGTCTTCAAAATCTACCTCATCAAAAAACATCGCAAATAACGCAATGAATATTGTTAAACAGATAATCGTGTGTTTTAAGTGTCGCGGCTTCTGTATTTAAATGGAGGTGTTCACATATAGGACGATACGATTACTATAATCCACGAGTTTTGCCAACTAAAAACCAACGATTAATTAATCGTCACGACATAGTGAGAACGGGGCCTAAATGTGTTACGCAATTACACCACAGGTCAACGTAAATTGATTTAGAAACAATTTTAAAATGTTGAAACTACTCTTTGATGCTTTGCCCAGAATTTTCTAATATGTATCACCGGTTGTACGATGCACGCATGCCATGCGCCATCTTGGATTTTAGAACATCTCAAAATTATTACCTGCATTGGGGCGGTTCTTCTAACTTTCCTGCAACTCCTTGTGTAGTAGAACCTTCTGATGTACGCCCAGAAGAATTTGATGATCCTTGTGAAGAATTTACCGAAGTCAGCTAAGAGAATCAGGAACAATGGGATCCCGATGGTGGCATACACTATTGTCGCCACTCGACCAGATGTTGTCTTCGGAGCTATGTGACCATAACCTGGAAAATGTCAATTTGCAGGACTGAAAATCATTGTCATATGAGAAATACAAATTATTAGTTTTACAACATGAATAAAACGTGGTACCTACAAACTAATTAGAAAGATAAAAGTTGCATTAAATGAAATAAAAAGTGCAAGTTTAATATTCGTTTTAATAAGTACATTGAACAAAGAAAAAATACACTGTGGGGTGTGAAATAAGCATTTGGGTACAATAAAAACTAAAACACATGGAATTCGTGAGAGTTCTGCTTCGTGATAAGTTTGACAGAATTTTCAGTGAAGTGAAGTAATCTAATGGCAACCTTATTTTCACCAGAATTAAAAATATTTTACGTGAAATTACTGTGAAAAGACTGTAAGTATATTCTATTAATCTTACCGACAGTTGTGACTAACGTCAAGCAGTAGACGAAAGAGTTCATAAAGTTCCAAGACCTCTGGCCGCTGTATGAAGTAACTCCCGCCTCATGAGCCGTGTGCAGCTGATTCTCGAATTCAAACAACTTCTTCCTAGCCATAGACTTCCAATCCTCCTCCCTCAAATTGTGACTTCCTCGCCAAAGATGTTCAATAAAATCTCTTTTCACATTCCTTGTACTACACTTATATGCATTTTCAAACGATCCTTCTAACGTCTTAAACATCATTCCTCCTAAACCACACATTATGATTAATATTAGAAGGTCACAAATACATTTGTTTCGCAAATCCCTTATTTTATTGCAGTGTATTCTCTGTTCTTGCTTAAAGTCTTGCCAATTCGCAATGAATTTCCATCTCGATCTAACTACTTTTTTGTTTTTATCTTCTTCTAGAGATTTTTTTCTTGCTTTTTTCTCTACAGCATGATCCCTGCTTTCTTTTCTAATCGCACTTTTGGAATCGGCTACAGATCTTTTCCTTAACCCTGACCGTTGCTCACTTCTTTCAACTTTAGCAACATAATTCTCGTCTGCTCCTAGTATGATACCCGTCATCATTTCACGTCTTTCTACCGCTTGACTTAGTACATTGAGCTTGCGTGTCAACTCCGCTGTTCGCTCTTTCAAATCAAAGTCAAACTCATTTTCACTCGGGGATGATGAATAACAACTGGACGTGTACTCAGACTGACTGGCATCAATGTAACCAGAGCTTTGCCTACTTTGATTCAAGCTACGTTGATCTAGGCTACGTTGATCCAGATCTGTTGTCTTTGACTTCATTAAACCAGCTAAAATTTCTTTTTCACTTATAATCTGAATAGTTTTAGGACAAGACACGCCTCGAGATCTAGACTGCCTCAAGGTGGTGGGGGTCTTATTAGGAGTCTTTAAAGTTTTGTTGCTGGGTTTATATTCAGTTGGAAGCCTGGGATCATCTTTAGGCATAGATAAGCTTCTTGCTCGGGCTTTTTCCATCAACTCAATAATCTCTCGACTAGTCTGACTGATACCTGTTCCAGTTTTCTCTACCAGTTTTAAATCTTCAGTGCGATGCATAGACTGTGAACGATTTACTTTTGGTGACATTTTGTTCTTCGTGTATCGTCGTGGCGCAGGCATTGCTCTACGTTTTGGTGCTTCTACTTTGGCATAATGTTGATCCTCACTCATCTCACTTTCACTAGTTTTATTCTGTAAATGTTATTATGGATAAATTATTAGTTGCTTCTCTCATTCTACAAAAATATGGCAAACTATTTACATAGTGATCATTGTATTGCAGGGTTTGGGATTATGTAGATTGGAAATAAAGTGCTATTAACAAAGCGACAAACAGTATAAAAAATAGTTTCATGAAAAAACTGACCCCAAATCTTGAAGCAGATTTGCTGCGGGCCGGTTTGATGGGTGGCGGCCGTTTTTGTTCTTCATCTTTTACTACTTGTTTAGGAGATGGTTTTACAATAATCGGCTTAATATCTGTAGATAATCTTCTGCTGGGAGTTCTAACTATCCTTTCTCTTATTTCCACGTTAGGTTTATTTTCTGGTATCAATTTCTTGCTAGGTGTTCTTTCTAATTGAATCACTTTTGTTACAAGTTCAGCCGGTGTCTCCGGTTTAGGAGTAGTCGCTTTAGCCTTTTTAATATCTTTATCTTCAAACGTGAACACCTCTTCATTTTTAACTGGTGTTTTCAGTTTCTTGGTTGCTTCTTCTGGTTTCTTTTCTTCAGTACAAACAACCTCATCTTGTTTTTTTTGTTGAGTGGCGGACATAGCGAAAGGGAATAACTCTTTTGGAGAGCTGCTGACAGGAGAAGGAGTAGAGAGAACATGTTTTAAGTCTATTGGAGGTTCGATTGTTAGTGAATTACGTCGTGAAGTATCTTCGTCTTTTGGAGTCAGGGCATAATTAGTCGACAAGAGTTTATTAGTGGGATCTATAAAGCTTCCTTTGCGTTCCAAAAAATTTGCAAGTTCTTCTTTGTCTGGTATGGCAAATGGTGAAATACTTCTTCGTCTACGCTCTTGAGCAGCCATTGCTCTTTGCTCCAGAAGTTCCTCTGTGTTTAAATCATACACCGGATCTTTAACGTTTGCTTTTGCCTGCACTAAACGTCTCATTTCTTCATAAGTACTATCAGCTTCAATTTCCCTTGAGTTAGGGCGTGGTAGTTGTGGTTTTGGTTCTTCATCGTCAGAAGTCGGGGTATCTTCATGAGGCTGTAGAGTTCTACTAGGTTCTGGAGTTTTTTCTCTCTGCCTTGCAGCTTGACCTCTGTTCTTAGACAAGTTTCTTCTTTTCCTTATGGACATGCTTTGTCTGTCGTCTTCCATGATTTCTTCGTTTAGTCTTATTTCAGGTGACACCACTGGTTGACTATACCTTAGTGTTTCAGATTCTTCTCGTGTAGTTGGAATTGTCAATTTCAATTTAACTTCTTCTTCTTGGGATTCACTACCACTCATTACCACCAACTTTCACTCACACCGTAACTGAAAAAAAAAAGTTGTGATATCACAACCGCTCACAATAGACTAAGGGAATTGAACCCGATCAAAAGAGTCAGGCCGATATCAAGCTTGGCAGAGAATAATGGTTCTCCTGCCAATAAATATGACACAAATAAGATTAAGCAAGCCAACCGATAAGAATTCAATAAGTGTAAACTTACCTCTCGTTAACGATCCCAAACACAAACTTCTTTATTGTAACGGGGTCGAAGCAGATTTCTAATAAAAGAATCTATTTTGGCCTCCCCACAGTGTCGGACGTAAACAAACGCCCGTTGGTAAGAGATTGCAATTCATTTCTGTTGGAGTATTATCACAGTGCAGGCGGAGAGGTTGCAATGGGAATTGAAACGATTTTCACTGACTTTTGTGGAACTTTGAATGGTATAATGTTGTCACAGCTTTCGAGATACACGCCGTGCGTTTGTGACGCGGTCTACTGAGCGGAAGAGCGCCAAGCCAGCCGGGCAGCGTTCCAAAATTAAAACAACTACACCTAAATTCAGTCGAGTTCGTATTTGCAATCTTACTCTAGAAAATGTTCTCGACACTAGCGACCATCGTTATTTGACACGTTCATCAGAAACTCTAGTAGGTACTTGTAAGAATTTGTCGATTGGTAAAGGTCAATGGAAATTGGATTTACGACTTATGTTGCTTATAAATTCTGTATTACGTTAAAGTGGGATATAAATAGGAAGATAGGTAGTCGACGTTAGCTTTGCTAATTACGTTTTGTTTTACGTAATTTACCACAAAACATTTACGTACAAAAAATGTTCACTTAGGTAGGTACATAGATTTTCATTTCGCAATTCTTACGCATTAAAATATGATACTTAATTAAGCCTTCTAAGAAACTCATAGGCTACCAGAATCATCTTGTCATGACTTTGAAGAAAACTTACGCCCAAGAAAAAAACGCTCAGTTAAAATAACGCTGCATGAAAAAAAATCGTATCAAAATAAAACCGTAGTAAGAAAAATTAAGGAATAAACAAAAAGTTTGTAGTAAAAAGAGGTGTACAGAGTTTATTTCCTAATGTGTCCAAGCGGCTTTGTAAACTCGTTCGAATGAACATAAAAGAATGTCGCTGTGTTTTATTTTAGCTTTATACGAAGGAAAACATGGATTGTTGCTCCTGAAGCTTTAAAACATATTGACAAAAATGCAGCTAAAACAAGGTTATATTAAATCTGATTTAACTAATAATCAACTTTAAAATTCGAATTCAAAAGAGGAGATTTCTGCTAAAACAATTTGTAGTGAATGCGATTTGTACGCCTGAAGATTTAGTTATCGTGTGGCGTTTTGCAAATGACTGCTCTTACAAAACTTTCAGGCGTTTGCAAACTTAAATTTTCATCATCTGTAATTATATAGTGCTAGCCAAGATTTTATTGTGCTGGCCATTTGGTTATTAAGAGTTTTAGTACATTTTGGACGACACTGAAGAGACCGCAGTAGGTACTCGACCGTGATTAATTTACACAAAGTCAATTTTAGGCTAGAAATAAATTGGAACGGAAAAAAGTTGTGAAGTAACATGTGCCTAAAAAACACCTCGACTCTTTATTTGGGGCGACACAAAATCATCTGTAAATACAGAATTCCGTTCCTAACCATGATATCTTTTACCTGTAGTCACTTACCTTTTCTCCTCGCTTACTCGCTCACCTTTTCATCTACAATCACACGAACAATTGTCTCTACAGACTGGCCATAGACCTCTCTCGCCGACCGAATCTTTGCTTCTTGCATCCAGTGAGTCCCCGCAACCATCACCAAGTCATTAGTCTACTTTGTGGAGGTTTTAATCACCCTTAACCTAACCGTTTCCCAACTATGTTGGGGTCGGCTTTCAGTCTAACCTGATGCAGCTAAAAACCAGTATTTTACATGGAGCAAATGCCTATCAGATCTCCACAGCCCAGTTAGTACTGAGAAATGCGATACTATTTGGTAAAACTGGTTGTCAGTAAAATTTTCTTACCTATAGTTGTATAAATAGTGCCAGCGTAGAACATGGAGTTCCAGAAGGTCCAAGTGGTCTTCTGAGTATTGCCGTCGTTGAGATGCTTCATACACTCCGTATAGTTGGCCTCGTACTCAGTTAAGTAGTCTTGAATGTACGGGAACAGATCGAAGTTGTTATTCTGGTGACAAAATATACTTTTATTTTTTATTTCAACAAAAACTTACATAGGATTATTTCACATATATTCTGCCAAACTACAGGACAGTTTGTCGGCAGTGTTCTTATGGACACAGCTCTTAGTTTCCTAACAATAATACATCCTTAAAAAAGGTAGCGGAACACATAGTTTTCTTACATAGACGTACGCATCACACCACGCTTAACTGCACACATACTCGAGCTGCCCAGTGTTTACTTCAAAAGAGACGTAGGTACATAATCATACAGATCTAGACTAAAAAAAACTGGTTCACAGCCGTAACCTCACTAATCCAGGTTCAGTTGAAAACCAGCGTCGGGCACTAGTTGTCCGGCATTTTGCTGAACTGGGCCTATTTGGCGCAGCCGTGAGGCGCACAGTGTCACATTATTATTATTTTTGTTAAGTTTTATGTTTTTTATTAATTTTTCTTTTTCTTTTTTTGTTATTTTTTTATACTGTGTGCACTTGTGGCGTGTGCCAAATAAATGTATTTTCTATCTTTCTTCTATCTACAGCTCGAGTATCTGTACACTGGTGTCTATACATCGGCTCATATTGACTTGTCCACCATCCCAACACGCGCAGCAAAAGCACATACATGTCTGAATTGAACACATGTTATTAGTGGCGAAATGTTGACGTGGAGCCGTTGCAACCTGCGAGTTGTAGGACATGGTTCGAACCCAGGTAGGCCCATTATATTGTGTAAATTATTTTTAAGCGACTTCTGAACACCACTGCTCTCAAAACGGCGAATGAAATCGTGGGGAAACCGCGAAGTAGCTGCAAGCGTGATTGGTAATTAAAGGTTCTATTTTCAAACCCATTGGTGTTATTTTTCTTTTAAACTTAGTTGAATCCTGGAGTGACAGTTGACAGTTTATACTTTTGCAGCTACCATCGTTTTACCTGTTTACCTAGTCTTGTGTTATTGTTCCGAAATATTTATTCGGTGTTACGCTATTAATGATGGTATTTTATATTAATATTCTAGTTTACTAGTTAGCCACATTTCTTATTTCCATACAGTAATATTGCCAAATTAATTAAAATAGGTAATTATTTGACAGCCATTTGCGACGTTGCCAACTTTTTGGATTTGAGGTTTCAAATTAAAACTAAGTAGCTAGGGGAGTTTTACCAATAGCACTTGAACGCTATTTATATTTGTGCTGATTACTGTTTCATTGGTGAAATCTAATATAAGTTTTGTACATTAAAAAAAAAAACTGTAGTGGTGTCCGATCGCTTCGGTCGGACAACACTACAGATTCGGATTCGGGGGATCGGTGGCTTTGGTATATGGGGACCTTATATAACGGGCAAAACATGGGTGCTATTTAAGACTACTTACCCCTGCCCTACCCTTATTTCATCACCACTGCTCTCAAAACGGTGAAGGAAAACATCGTGAGGAAACCGGCATGTCTTAGAACCAAGAAATTCGAAGACATGTGACATCTACCAAACCGCACTGGGCCCGCGTGGTAGATTATAGCCCATTCCCTCTCTTAGAGAGGAGGCCTGTGTCCCAGCAGTGGGAACATTAATAGGCTGATGATGATGATGATGATGATGACCCCTGCGATCAAACAGGTGTCATATTTCGTCGTCATTTATGTCGTCGAAATAGCCTGCTTTTTACACGTGTAACACATTTTCTGTCACGTAAGCGCTAAAGCAGCTGACAAGCATACAGCGTATGTTTTATTGTATGGCATAGTGCCTAATAGTGTTGTACATTCTGCTTTAAAACATATAATAATTTGTTTCAATTTATAGTACCATTATTGTTTTAAAGTAAGTGGCTCTTTATTATGCTCTTATGTAACGTGGCGTCTAGTTCATCATCATCATCTGCCTAGCCTTTACCCAACTATGTTGGGCTTCCAGTCTCACCGGATGTAGCTGAATACCAGTATTATCAGGAGCGACTGCCTTTCTGACCTAGTGGCGTCTAGTTGATATCACAGATTTAGAAAACATAATTGGCCGAGTGTTTTTGTAGTAATTGAACTAATCCGTCCATTAAGGTTCCCATGTTACCGACTCATGTCAACATAATATCACGCCTGTATTTCGCCAAAGGGTTAGGTACAGGTATACCATAGTACACCTACATTTAGTTGGTTTGCTTCCCATATAATAGTGGGCGAGCCTATTGCCATCAGCCGGGCTCAAATCTAGACTCAGGGTTGCTACGTAGAAATTCCTGATGATAAAACCCAATAATACTTTAACTGACCTGGGAATCGAACCCAGGACCTCATGCCAAGCAGTGACACCCGCGACCACTGAACCTTTATTATTTAATTTAACAAACCAACTCCCTTAGAAAACAGTTCAAGTCCGTTTTGACTGGATTACTATAATTCCTAAAAAGATACAGCCCTGTAACGGTTAGACTACAGATATAGACACATACTTAAATAAAGCAAGAGCAACTACTTCGCGTGACCGGCTTAAGCATTTCATGCTTAACGTGGCCTCTGTCTCAGCAAACAAATTTATTTAAAACAACCACGTTACGTCAAGAAGTTAATTCTAGAAATTTAAAAAACTATATTAGTCTATTTTGCGTGGCAACTTGTTTGTATAGTAACTAAATAGAGCTTATGACGTCATCGTAGGTAGTCAAAAAATGGCACGCTTAGTTTTTATACGCATCGTGATTCTTGGGTTGTTTATCTACAGGCTGTAAGGGACAGCCCTCCGCAAACTGACAGGGTGCATTCAGCTCCTTATTCTGAATCATCTTCTACCGGAATTTTTCTCCGGAAAATTTACAGTTTTTTATCGGTTTTTCAGTTATTCCTCTACTTCAATGTAACATTACATTATCTGTACGCAGCACTCCATTTATGTAAATAAATGCTAAAATAAAAAATAAACCAACAATGGATGTTGAAAAACTCTTACGAACGACGCGTGAAATCAGCTTTCACTTCGTTCACTTCCTTCCTAGCTAAAGAGTTTATCGAACTCGTCGTCGCGCTTTCCGTTCGCTACGTGCGTTTTACCACGGTAACGATACATTGCGTATGAGGAAATAAAACAAATCAAATTTATTGGACTCCAATAACTTTCCTGAAATAATTTCTTGTAAAGGTCTAAGGTCTAAATTCGCCCTATCAGTTTGTTGTAGGCAGAGTAGGAGGGTACGGGAAGTCTTTAGGTATACTTACAAGGGCAGACGTCTGATTCTCCACCACATCACGTATCCTATTGGCTAAAAATCTCCGGACATCCGTCAGGTTCTGGTCATACTTGGCCTCGTTAGGACCTGAAACAAAATATGCAAAATGTTAGATGTAATTGTTATATGGGTCGATACCGCTAACGCCGATTTTTTATTATTCTAGTGGCAGCAAGCTCGACTGCTGAATGTAGGTTCTGAAGTTTGACATCCAGGTACAGTCGCCAGTTCATCAAGCCACTACAATCTGTAAAATTTCTTTCATCGATTTTCAACTTTGTTGCTAAATCATTAGGTTCAAGGTTGCATGGTTGGTAAAGCTCTCGATGCGGCTGTTTTCCAGTTGAAGCAAATGGAAAACAATTGTTGAAGCTACAAACATGACGAAGAACAAAATCCTGACAAGCAGAATTCACCACTCGATCTTTACATTGAAAATGCTGGCATTATTGTGGTTTTAAAATCCTTCAGAGCTAGCATGGAGCTACCATAATGACATTAGGCAGGTGATAACGGAAAATAAAGCACAAAATCGCTTGACACTTAGCATGACACTTAACTTTCGCTTTATATTAACCACCAAGTTTAATAAACACTGACTGTACACTTTTCAGCCATTTTCCCCCATATCATAAAATGTTGTTTTTCGCACACCTCAAGACATGTGAATAGCGCCACATAATGTCGCTTGCTCGACTAAGAATGCGCTCAAAATATAAAAGGTACGACCTACTGCCCTACATGAATGCTGCTTGAAATAAGATGGGGGAACAGGTGAAGTACTTGAAGATTATAGGTTGAACCGGTCTTACAGGTAGCTGGTCCAAAGTCCTTCGTCATCTGCCTATCCTTATCCCAACTATATTGGGGTCGGCGTCCAGTCTAACCGGGTGCAGCTGAATACCAGTATTTTACATTCACAATTTCATGTAACTAATTGTAAAGATGTGAGTTATTTTCAATACGAAATCAATTTACAATCACCAAAACACTGTTCGTTTACATTCAATAACAAACGAATTAACAAACAAATATGGCGGCGCGGGGCAAATGACGTTCAACCAATCAGCGCGCGAAGTGCGTTTCGTGTTCAAAATCTTTAGAGAGTTTAGAATCTCGCGAGATAGAATATAATCTAACGGTATCTACAATTTTACGGTGACATATACATATGATTATGCTAAAGCGGTCATTTTAGGCCCCCTGCAATCTTCGCTGACATTGTTTGCTAAACAATGTACCTAAAATGTCAGGAAGGTAAACACCGAAGGCACAAGGAACACCGTTAGACAAGATGTTTAGAAATGAATGGGTATAAGAGCATTGTTGTCTTAATAAAGGAGGATATCTTGAAGGAGGTGGTGTCTGCTGTGGTTCGTGCTTTGATTCTGAAGTAGCTAATATTTTACGAATTGTCAAAGTGTGTTACTCTGGACATGTTTTGTTTTATAACTTTAAAACAACATTACATTTAATGAGCGAGTGCAATTACTGCAACGCGGTGACTAACATTAGAGAAAGAAATCGTCAACAATTCTACTTGTAAACAGAACTTATACGTGACCAAAAAAGTGTGAACCAACTGGTCTTTACGCGCTTCAACCTAAACAACAACTAGTAACAAGTATACGCACCGTACACAAATTAATAACCGTGAGTTTTAAACTCAAACTCAACACAAACTCAAAACATTGATTTCAATTAAACCAGGCACTTTTGAATTGCAGAAAAACAAAGAAAACGAAGCTACAGTCACAGACACATAATAACTTGTGAATGTACTGTAGTTAGGTACTAATATGTAGTTAGGTAAACTTCATGGATACTCTTCTCCACTTTAACATTTTACATCAATATTTTAGCCTGCAGGTGATGGTGATGGTAATATCTATTTTACTACTTCATTAATGTGCGACTGCCTCATTGGCTTAGCACTCAGAAGGGCGACTTCTGAGCATGAGGTCCTAGATTCAATTCCCGGATCGGGCAAGTTATATTTGGGTGTTAACATCATAAATTTCTCAGTAGTAGCAACGGAGTTTATATTTGTGCCCGGTTGATGACAATAAGCTCGCCCCATATTACATGGGACTTAAAGCGTAACTGGCAAAATGTGGGTGTACTGATAGGCACATCTCTTCCTAACTCTTCGAGGATTAAGGCGGGATGGATGTTCAACAGCTAACAAATGAACTTTTTACGAAACAAAATTCAATTGTTTGAAATCAGTCAAGGGATTGGATGCAGTCCAAACCAGCCACAGACCTTATTAAGTATAATCCCTAATTCAAAAACAAGTTTAAGTTACAGATAGAACTTTACTGGTAAACTAAATTGTAACTATAACTAAGTTGAGAAGCAATGCTATTATTTGATTTAAGTTGGAATTAAAGTAGCGGGTGGATGAGTAGGGAGTGTCAGACTTTTACTGACTAAAACCCATCCATGTTCCTTCATCGCCCTTTGTGTTCCTGGGCCGTGGTATCTCTTTCGAACAGTCCCGTAGCCCAGGGCATCGGCCCTTGCTCCTTTCTGCTGACATCTCTTTGAGGCGCGCGTGGAACACGAACGCGCCGTCGACACGGCCTGTCGTCATAAGACGGACGGACGGCGAGCTAGCCCATAGCATACCGTCCACAGGCCCGAATGAAAGTAGCCTGGCCATGTCTATCAAGAACCGATGATAGCAGCTTTTCTGAAGAAAATGGATTTATTAACTGGCTACAATTCATCATCTTTCTGCCCATGCCCCATGCCAGTTGGGGTTGGCGAACACGTTTTGTTCTTTAATTTTCCTCTATCAACTGTCACGCTATAATAATTTACTCCTTTTTCTTTCATAAATATTCCTTACACAATCCATCGTTTTCTTGGTCTTCCTCTGCCTCTCTATTCATCAACATTTATATTTATTGCTCTTTTAATCACATGCAATGTTATTCATCCCTCTTCGTCACATGCCCATACCAAGACAGTCGATTCCCTTTCAACTGTTCTGTAACTGGCGCAACTTTTGAAACTCCACTAACATACCCGTTCCTTACCTTATCCATTCTTGTCACACCACACAGCCATCTCAACATTCTCATCTCTGCTACCTACATGTAATCTGTTTTCAGTTCATCTATCGTCACACCCCAGCATTCCAATCCATACAGTACGACCGACTATAAATTTTACTAAAACTTATGTTTTTGGTTATATAATTACTTTATAATAATAGCTTCTAATTATCAAGAATAAAATACAACTAGCAATTACGTAAAGTCGGAGGCAGAAATTGTCTACTCATAGCATAAACGCAACGACTGCTACGACCATTCGTAGCTGAGACCTCTACGAGTTTTCGTAGCAGATGCTACTACGAAATTAAGTCGTAGACGATAGCTTACTCGTAATATGAGTAGGTACCTTAAAGTATCGGGTGCCAAAACGTTTTTACTAATAGCGATGAACTAGAACTTCTCGGAATTCGTAGCTTAGACTTGTTCTTATGTTCGTAGCACCTGATGCCTCTGAGCTACGAACGATCCGTAGCGCCAGATGCCTCTACGAATGGTTACAGAGTTAACCATTCGTAGGCGCATCTTAGACGCATCTGGTGCTGTATCACAAACTAAAAATAGGAACCCAAATAAATGAGTACTTACAATATTCATTATAACGTCGGAAACTGAAGAAAAAACAGCACTGCAGACTGCGGATAAAGTTGCCTTCAAATTCGTAAGATGGCGTCGTATATAAGCTAGATGCAGAAATAGCCTTTATACCAACCAATATTATTTCCTCAACCACACTTTCAAAAGAACTGATTTTAAATCAAAAATTGCCGTTTCAAACACCTGATTTTCAACGAAATATCATGCGACGCTTTTCATCGATTATGATTCTAATCTCTAAAACTCATTCGGCTACAAGATTTGTCCATTTCATACAAAGGGAGAAAAATCTCTTTTGTTACCTTTAATGGATTCTGAATTCCTGAAATAATAATTTAAAACTGGCAACAAAGACTGTTTTGATATCTCGAAATTGTTATCCGAAATGAAATGTGTTTTATTTAAAGTGACTTTCGTTGATTCTGACGATATTTTGTAAATACCAACTAAGTTTTCTGTTAAATAGCCTTTCTTGGAGTTTTCAATTATAAATATTATGGAAAAATAATTATGATTGCTGATCGAATGTGTGGTTTTTATTACTTTGTGGACATACTGACTATAAACGAAAATGGAATTTGTAAACAGACGTAACTACGGGAAATATTCTGGTCATGTTGGACTTATAAAATGACTTTAACCCAAAATCATTCGTCACTTAATTTCTTTTCTTATTATAGACTAGCTTCTATTACAAAACATACGCTTTTAAATACAGGTGTTGTAATTGTATGACAATGTAATTTGTTGTGTTTTTCTCAGCAAACCCTGTTAATTGTGATACCCATATCATGCGGGTGTATAAAAACTAACTAGTCCGCCGTCTTTGGGAGTGCGCCATATTAGATTTAGAATGACGTCACTAAACTAACCATGCATTGTCATCCAAATTAAACGTGTATGAAAAATTTCAGCTCAATAGGTTGGAGTTGACTGTTTTAAAGTTCAGTTGCAAGATTTGTCCTAAACAAACAAACATTGTTAAATAAAAGTTTGTAAAAAAACAAACAACCATGCCTTTCCATTGCACGTCGTCACAGTAAATTCCACAAATACCTACAAAACCGCAGCGCAATGTAATATGGACAATTTAAAGCTGCCTCACGTAGGTTGTGATAATAAATGAAGCAGTAGTGAGCCGGCGAGTGCATGCGTTCGGTGTGGCTTGGCCGGGAAGTAAAGGACCATTCACAATAAAGGCGAACACGTGGCGCTTTTTACGTGATGTTGGAAGAAAAAAAAGATACGGCCCTGTGGCAAACGCTGATAGCGAAGACTTAGTTATAGGGTCCCGTCGACTAGAAACCAACGACAATTTGGATACGAAACTCTTAAAAGAAAGAGAACTTTGGCCCCCAATATCTCCGTAACTAGAAGGTTCCTAGGTACGGTCTAGAACAAAAAAATGATCTCAATGAGAGGGAGAACAGGTGCCTTTCAGTTTCGTCAAGGGTATTTTTACACCCATTATGATAAGTCAAGCCGTATCCTCACGGTATTTACTTTCACCGTCTTAAAAGCAGTGTTGATGAAATATTTAACACAAAGAAAAATGTCTGTGAGGAGACTTTGTGGTTCAGTAATAATCGACTTGTACTCGTAGGTCATTGGTTCGAACACACGATGAACACAATAAAAGTTATCTGACAGAATTCACTTGAGAATTTGAGATAGAGCCATTGTACTATTTATTTATCGTTGCACCACGTCATTCTTCTTCAATAAAAAGCTAAAATTTTCATATTGTTGAATGAAAAATATTCCGTCTAAGTTTCTTTTATCATAATGATTGAAGACTTTAATTCAATCGAAGTTTCCATTGATAAATTGCACTTTCCACCTTCATCGGTGTTTGCAAATATAAATTATGAATGAACATCTAACCAATTCTTGGCAGAAGTTAAAGGCATAGAGATGTGTATTGTTTATAATTTGTGATGAGATGTTAAAAGTGATAGCGAGTCAAACCCAGGGCTATTTCATTCCGGGGGTACCGCACGATCTCCCGCGAGGCGGCGAACCTCCTTGCCGGATTGCCGCCATGGGATCTGGAGGCAATAGTCCTCGCGCGCCTACACGAGTGGCGCGCGGAGGCGCTACGCCGGGGGGAAACTCCGCTGCCGCGGCAAATTGTCGCTCAGCGGACGGACTTCCGGCGGGATCTCATGGCGACATGGAGAGAGCGACTATTGCAACCCCGTGCAGGGCACGCCACAATAGTGGCGATAAGTCCCCTCTTTGAGGAGTGGCTGGAGAGACGGATTGCGAGGATCGACCGGAGGACACGGTGGAGCACACTGTGGAGGTGTGCCCCGCTTGGGTGGAGCACCGCCGTGTCCTCGAGGTGACGATCGGCGGCGGCGACCTCTCGCTTCCGGCCCTGGTTCGTGCCATGGTCCGGAGCGAGACGGAATGGGACGCCGTCACCTCCTTCTGCGAAGCAGTCATGCTAGCGAAGGAGGTGGCGGAACAGGACAGGGAGAGATCCTCACGTCCCGCCCGCCGCGGGAGACGCCCCGGGCGTCGGGGGCCACGTGGTGGCTTCCGGCCACCGTAGGCGCGGGCCTGTGGACGGGGAGCTATGGGCTAGCTCACCGTCCGTACGTCTCATGACGACAGGCCGTGTCGACGGCGCGTTCGTGTTCCACGCGCGCCTCAAAGAGAGTCAGCAATAGGGAAGGGGTCCGTAAGGACCGAAGCCTGCCGGGGCTGCGGGACTATTCGAAGGAGATACCGTGGCCTCGGAACACAAAGGGCGAGGAAGGAACATGGATGGGTTTTAGTCAGTAAAAGTCTGACACTCCCTCCTGCTCCGCCCAGAGCGGGAGAAGTCATTTGATGATTTCCCATCCTAAAAAAAAAAAAAAAAGGGCTATTTCGTGGTTAAAGATTTACTTTGATGATAGAACTGCTTTTCTCAACTATGTTAGGGTCTGCTCCCAGTCTAACCGAATGCAGAATACCATGCAGTGTTTTACATGGAGCGACTGACTATCTGATCTTCACAACCCTGATCGAAAAAGATCTACAAATAACAGCAACCAACGGCTGTTATGTAGTTTGAAGTCGCCCACGGTATTCTGTTAGAGAATTTATGTTTAATCCTATAACAACGTGAGCGAACCCTAAGTCCAGCCCCCGCTGGCCCAGATGTAAGCTTCCTGCGTGCCGTCGGAAACATTCGCGGCAGGTATTAATGCATATGCATCCGTAACAACAACGGGATGGCTTATACTTATACGAACAACTATTTATTGGGACTTACTTGTAACGCTACAACGCTTGCTACGGTTTTGACAGCATACAATGCTTGCTACGGTTTTGATAGCATACAATGCTTGCTACGGTTTTGATAGCATACAATGCATGCTACGGTTTTGATAGCATACAACGCTTGCTACGGTTTTGATAGCAAACAATGCATGCTACGGTTTTGATAGCATACAATGCATGCTTCGGTTTTGATAGCATACAATGCTTGCTACGGGTTTTGATAGCATACAATGCTTGCTACGGTTTTGATAGCAAACAATGCATGCTACGGTTTTGATAGCATACAATGCATGCTACGGTTTTGATAGCATACAACGCTTGCTACGGTTTTGATAGCAAACAATGCTTGCAACGGGTTTTGATAGCATACAATGCTTGCTACGGTTTTGATAGCAAACAATGCATGCTACGGTTTTGATAGCATACAATGCATGCTTCGGTTTTGATAGCATACAATGCTTGCTACGGGTTTTGATAGCATACAATGCTTGCTACGGTTTTGATAGCAAACAATGCATGCTACGGTTTTGATAGCATACAATGCATGCTTCGGTTTTGATAGCATTCAATGCTTGCTATGGTTTTGATAGCATACAATGCTTGCTACGGTTTTGATAGCATACAATGCATGCTACGGTTTTGATAGCATACAATGCATGCTTTGGTTTTGATAGCATACAATGCATGCTACGGTTTTGATAGCATACAATGCATGCTACGGTTTTGATAGCATACAATGCTTGCTACGGTTTTGATAGCATAAAATGCTTGCTACGGTTTTGATAGCATACAATGCATGCTACGGTTTTCATAGTATTCAATGCATGCTTCGGTTTTGATAGCATACAATGCTTGCTATGGTTTTGATAGCATACAATGCATGCTACGGTTTTGATAGCATACAATGCATGCTACGGTTTTGATAGCATACAATGCTTGCTACGGTTTTGATAGCATAAAATGCTTGCTACGGTTTTGATAGCATACAATGCATGCTACGGTTTTCATAGTATTCAATGCATGCTTCGGTTTTGATAGCATACAATGCTTGCTATGGTTTTGATAGCATACAATGCATGCTACGGTTTTGATAGCATACAATGCATGCTACGGTTTTGATAGCATACAATGCTTGCTACGGTTTTGATAGCATAAAATGCTTGCTACGGTTTTGATAGCATACAATGCATGCTACGGTTTTCATAGTATTCAATGCATGCTTCGGTTTTGATAGCATACAATGCTTGCTATGGTTTTGATAGCATACAATGCATGCTACGGTTTTGATAGCATACAATGCATGCTACGGATTTGATAGCATACAATGCTTGCTACGGATTTGATAGCGTACAATGCATGCTACAGTTTTGATAGCATACAATGCATGCTACGGTTTTGATAGCATACAATGCTTGCTACGGTTTTGATAGCATACAATGCTTGCTACGGTTTTGATAGCATACAATGCTTGCTACGGTTTTGATAGCAAACAATGCATGCTACGGTTTTGATAGCATACAATGCATGCTTCGGTTTTGATAGCATTCAATGCTTGCTATGGTTTTGATAGCATACAATGCTTGCTACGGTTTTGATAGCATACAATGCATGCTACGGTTTTGATAGCATACAATGCATGCTTTGGTTTTGATAGCATACAATGCATGCTACGGTTTTGATAGCATACAATGCATGCTACGGTTTTGATAGCATACAATGCTTGCTACGGTTTTGATAGCATAAAATGCTTGCTACGGTTTTGATAGCATACAATGCATGCTACGGTTTTCATAGTATTCAATGCATGCTTCGGTTTTGATAGCATACAATGCTTGCTATGGTTTTGATAGCATACAATGCATGCTACGGTTTTGATAGCATACAATGCATGCTACGGTTTTGATAGCATACAATGCATGCTACGGTTTTGATAGCATACAATGCATGCTACGGTTTTGATAGCATACAATGCTTGCTACGGTTTTGATAGCATAAAATGCTTGCTACGGTTTTGATAGCATACAATGCATGCTACGGTTTTCATAGTATTCAATGCATGCTTCGGTTTTGATAGCATACAATGCTTGCTATGGTTTTGATAGCATACAATGCATGCTACGGTTTTGATAGCATACAATGCATGCTACGGTTTTGATAGCATACAATGCTTGCTACGGTTTTGATAGCATAAAATGCTTGCTACGGTTTTGATAGCATACAATGCATGCTACGGTTTTCATAGTATTCAATGCATGCTTCGGTTTTGATAGCATACAATGCATGCTACGGTTTTCATAGTATTCAATGCATGCTTCGGTTTTGATAGCATACAATGCTTGCTATGGTTTTGATAGCATACAATGCATGCTACGGTTTTGATAGCATACAATGCATGCTACGGTTTTGATAGCATACAATGCTTGCTACGGTTTTGATAGCATAAAATGCTTGCTACGGTTTTGATAGCATACAATGCATGCTACGGTTTTCATAGTATTCAATGCATGCTTCGGTTTTGATAGCATACAATGCTTGCTATGGTTTTGATATCATACAATGCATGCTACGGTTTTGATAGCATACAATGCATGCTACGGTTTTGATAGCATACAATGCTTGCTACGGTTTTGATAGCATAAAATGCTTGCTACGGTTTTGATAGCATACAATGCATGCTACGGTTTTCATAGTATTCAATGCATGCTTCGGTTTTGATAGCATACAATGCTTGCTATGGTTTTGATAGCATACAATGCATGCTACGGTTTTGATAGCATACAATGCATGCTACGGATTTGATAGCATACAATGCTTGCTACGGATTTGATAGCGTACAATGCATGCTACAGTTTTGATAGCATACAATGCATGCTACGGTTTTGATAGCATACAATGCTTGCTACGGTCTTGATAGCATACAATGCTTGCTACGGTTTTGATAGCAAACAATGCTTGCTACGGTTTTGATAGCATACAATGCTTGCTACGGTTTTGATAGCAAACAATGCTTGCTACGGTTTTGATAGCATACAATGCTTGCTACGGTTTTGATAGCATACAATGCTTGCTACGGTTTTGATAGCATACAATGCTTGCTACGGTTTTGATAGCAAACAATGCTTGCTACGGTTTTGATAGCATACAATGCTTGCTACGGTTTTGATAGCAAACAATGCTTGCTACGGTTTTGATAGCATTCAATGCTTGCTATGGTTTTGATAGCATACAATGCTTGCTACGGTTTTGATAGCAATAGGCTTGCCCTCTATTACATGGGACCTAAACATAACTGGCGAAATGTCGATGGTCTATTAATTAGGTACACCTCTGCCTAAGCCTTCGCAAATTACAGGCGTGATGCTATGTTATGTGGCATGTTATGACTACAAGGCTGAATGAAGACTGTATCTCAGAAGTAAGCTTATTAAAAAGTTTACTTTTTAAAGTGTGAGTTTCTGCAGGCTAAAGTTTGATGTTAACTGATTTTATGAACACTAAAAACACCTAAAGTATTTCCATAATTTGACGGTACGGTTGTCGCAGTGGCCCCTGTCGCGGGTTCGATCTCCGAACGGAACCTCTATTTGTATGACCTACTGGTAGTTGTTCCCTCCGGGTCTGGCTGTTTGTGTATGAGAGTTTAAATGCATGTTAACGCACCCAAATTATAGGAGAAATTAAAAGTGTGGAGAAAAGATTTAAAAAAATACACTGATGGAATTTTAAGTTTCGAGTTTCAACGCTGAATTACAAAGTCCAACAATGGGCTTTTTATGTCAAATTTCACTAATAGGCAACACCTACCTAAGAACAAAACGCTCGACTCAGAATTGAGAGTTGAGGTTCCAAAAAACAGTACAATAGCATTTAGGTACACGGCAGCACCTACTGGATGCCGCTTAGTTTTTTTTTAAGTTATTGATTAATTAACTAATTTTTTTTTTTTTATGTGTCGGACATCACTTGCTACACTGAGTTTATTTTTGAATACCCGGTCCCAACAAGAGCAGAAAGGTGGTCGAACAAACGCACCTATTAAATATTACGTACCAGAATCAGAATCAGAATGCTTTATTTGTAAACATAGGTCAAATTACAATGGCGGTGTTACAGATAGATCGTAGATCATAGATCCTCTATGTTTTGCCCAGAGGCGTACAAATATATTTAATTAACATTGTCTCCACTTTTAACAACAATTACCAACCACCACACAAACCACACCACACACCACACCACCACACCACACAAACCACCACCACAAAACCACACAAACCACACCACACCACAAACAAAACCACATAAACTCACGCTTTTTTAACGAAGGGGTAGGCCGATACAATAGAACGTCATCTGCTACGATCCTAACATACTTATTTTGCTTCGTTCACGTACATTTCAACGACGTTAAGAAAAGAAAAATAAAATAAAGGAATGCAATTTGTGCATTACTCAATTCGTCTCCGTAGAAACTGTATCATGTATTCATTCGACGTACCACTCCATGTTTCATATTCTCCAACGAACACAGAACTTATGAAACAACTTGCGTTTTCATCACTATAAGTATGGACTGCAATACTTTCTAACAACATGACGTACAACGGAGAAGGTATGGCTTTGTGGAGCGTTTAGATTTATAGTGTAGTAACTAATACAGTACTTGCGGTGGAATGTTGAAAATCGTCTTTTTTAACCATCAAATTCTAGTGTATTACCAAGGGTATACTTAATGGGGGTAGGCAGAAACCATAGATCACCTCCTGTTATGATCCTTACATGCTCCTTTTGCCCCGTCCACGTTCATACATCTGTCATACGCATGCCGGTTTCATGCACAAAGGATATCTTGTTACCTAATAGTAACTGGGTTGTGGAGGTCAGAAAGGCAGTCTTCCTAGGTAAAATACTGGTATTCAGCTGCACCCGGTTAGACTGGCAACCGATTCCAGCTTTGTTGGGAGAGTACTATGCACACAAGTTTCCTCGTTGACGAAGCAGTTTCTTAATTTTAAAGGCGTTACTATAAAATTGTGCGTGTATGATCAGATGATCCTCCTTTTTACTTTTGATGGTAGCATTTGGGGTTCCGTGGTGTTTGCCTAACCCCATAAGAAAAAGGCGTAAGTTTAAAAACGAGATTCAAGTGCGTGATTTACAGTAATGGCCGTCTTCACTATGACTATAGCTACTTTAATGTCAAATATTTAGGAATTGCAACTATCGGCGCTTAGTCGAGAGTTCAACATCCAACAGTCTATTATTTAGGTGGTACTTGAGAAATAAGTTGGATTGAACTTGCCGAAATAGTTATACTGGTTTATTTACTCGACCGATGTGAACACTCCACCATACTTTCACGTACGCGCCTTAATGTAATCAGATAATACGGCATAACGAGGGCCGGTGGAAAAATGGGTGTTATTCACGTAAGATATGAATGAGCTGAATTAATGTTGAGTTTTACTTGCATTCATATTATCACGCCTGTCATCTATGACGGAGTAGACAGCGTGATAATGAATGAGTTTATTTCCATTTCAATCATTGTACTGGTACTTAAATTTTCTAAGAAATGTGAACTATAAAATAAGGTTTCCACTAAAAATATGCTTAGCTTTAAAATTAATTGAATGAACTACAAAAATAATGGTTTGCACTATAACACGTGCTATATCTGTATCGAAACCAACTGCGAAACCAGTTAGTTGGTAAAAAATTAACTTCGAAAACACTTTATATTCGCCTAAAAAGCGTAGTCGAAGGCGAAAGAAAAGTGTGTAATATTATTTTTAAAGTGCGTTTATATATTCCACTTAACTATTGTCTTGCTTCGTGGATCATACAAGTGTTAAGAAGATGCGTACAGAAAGTAAGCAACGTAGAAAATGGCTGCCAAATGTTTAGCTTTTTAATAAAACAACAGTGACTTACAAACACGAAGCTGACAAAACTAAAAACTGCATTATTACTTGTCGCTTTATGTCAAGGATAAACATCAAAGTCATCAACAGCCTAGCTTTTCCCAAATTTATTTGGGTCGGCTTCCAGTCTTACCAGATATAGCTAAATACCAATACATTACATTAGCGGACGTCACGCGGTTTCACCCGCGAAGTTCCCGTTCCCGTGGAAGTACGGCGATAAAATATAGCCTATGTCAGTCAGTAAAGACGTGGCATTCTAATGCTGAAAGAATTTGTGAAATCGGCGCAGTAGTTTTTGAGTTTAGTCATTACAAACATACACACAAAAACACAAATCTTTCCTCTTTATAATATTAGTGTAGATGTAGATAGAGCGACTGCCTTTCTCACCTCCACAACCCAGTTAGTACCGGGAAACATGGTACCCCTGGTAAGACTAGTTGTCAGACTTTCGGGCCACTGACCACCTGTAACGACTGTCAAAGATCTACAAATGACAGCCGGGACCAACGGCTTAAAGTTCTTTTCGAGGCACGGAGGAAACTCTGTATGTAATGATGGTCACCCATCGACAGACCGACCTTTGCAAGCCCGCCTTGAAGATCGATCTGTGCGTCTGTCATTATTGATCTACGCCAATATTTTCGTGACACCTATTACTAAATTGATTTATCTATTAAGAAGCTTTAAAAACACTTCTAATTATAACTGTCTACAAACTTCTCTAATCCGACTTTCTTATAAAAAATATCTTTAGAAAAACTCTTATAGATAAATGTTTAACCTAATTTAAAACTTCATTCAACCAATATACCTAATACCGAGTAAAATAGGTTATCTAAGAATCTGTGTATTTTTCTTGAGCCATTCTTACATAACGTAATTACCAGTTTTTGGCTAGTCCCTCACAAAAGGCAATGACGACTCTTTCATTCTACAGATGATTTGGAACAGTACTATGTTTCCAATAAAAAAAAATTTTCAAAGAGATATTTTCATTTTTAGGGTTCCGTACCTCAAAAGGTAAAAAAGGAACCCTTATAACATAAATTTTTTGTCCGTCTGTCCATCTGTCACCACCGATTTTCTCAGGAACGGGTGGACCAAGCAAGTTGAAATTTATACCAGATACTGAGGTCTATAGTTCCTATTAGATGTATAAAATCAAGTTCCGGACTCAACACGATAAAAAGATATGGGCAAATTTAGATTTTCGCGAAAATTTGTTAGTACCAAAATTTACCTTAATTTCCAACTTTTTTATTTTTCGGACTTTTCCCTTTACTTGTGCTGTAAGACCTTGCTTTTAACCAAAATTGACAATTCTAGGTCAACCGGAAGTACCCTATATGTCGGAAACCTGGCGAGGAGCAAAGTTTTACAGCACATGGAGCAAAATCTTACAGTATATGTAGTTTAATTTAAAAAAAAAGTGATTTTACTTTTCAACAAACAACAAACGTATTATTTGCGGTTGGTGTAATAGCCGTTTCTAGGGATCGAACAGCAAAGTTAAGTTTGTCCAAATCCGTTCATTCATCCATCCTCTCAATCTTTCGTATTTATAATATTATTAGGAAGTGGGATATACACTTATTTCAATTTAATGTTACATATTTTGACACTTATTTTAAGTTGCATTATAATCAGGTCCCTAGTAATGAGTACATCGTTTAATTTTGGCAATTTTAAGTATTTAAAACCATCACCATAATTAAACCGAAAATATCAATCACTGTAATTTTGACATGCATGTAAAATTATAGGTAATATAACTTTACTATGAAAGTACTGTCCTGTATTCGTAAACTGACGTGCATTCAAATAACAAACCATATTTTGAATGTACGTCAGTTCACGAACAGTTGAGGAAATACCGAAGCCAGTCACACGAGATATGCGGAGTTGGTTGACATTGCGGAATGGATAGCTATACCGCTGGAAATTCATAAATCTGCAGCGGTATTCCAGAAGTCTGAATATGCATCGCTCGTAAACTTTGTTGAATAGAATTCAAAGGACCTAGCACGTAAGCGCGACGTAAAAGTATCGTGAACGAATTTATGGTTTTTGAATCGAAAATGTATTCATTAAAATTTTTGCAACAGGCATAAAGGCGCTTCCTCATCGAGAGCATTTTTCTGTAATGTAGCAGTTCAGATTAGAGCATTAATCGTTTTTAATTCTAATAATGTATAAGTTACCGTAAAATTGTAAAAACCGTTAGATTGTTATCTATCTAGCGAGATTGTAAACTCTCGAAAGATTGTCATGCTGCTTACAATTTAACGCAGTAATAGGGTCCCGTTGGTTACCCTTCAGGTACGGAACCCTACCCTGTTTTTTAATATCCTTCGAAATTATGTATTGAATACGTGGTAACCGTTTTGATGTCGGTGTAGTAAGTTGATTAAATAAAGAACCTTAATAATAGTAAATGTTAAGTTCAAAACGAGTATGCAATTTTAAAATTATTTGAATTTACGTTATGTATACATTTACTCCGCGCATTCGGTCTTGACTCACTGTTCCCGAAAGATTTGTTTTTCCCGTTCCGTTGAGTAACAATTCTCCGTTGAAGGTCAGTAAGAATCAAGGATTTTTTAAATGGTCTCTTCAAGTCTCTTCCATTGTTATGTCAGTTCGAGGTCAGCAATTGTTATTCAGATTTTTAACAAGGATTTCTGTGACAGCTTGACACCTTTGTGTGAAACATTTATACTGGTTAAACAAGTATGTGCACAAAGTTGGCCACTTACTGAACAACAGAAGTCCTAACTCAAGATTTACCAGCGAGCAATGGAGCGCAGCATAACAGGTGTAAGCGAACTAAGCTAATTCACGTATCTAAAGGAGTGCTGTTGCAGTGCAATTGCAGTTAAGTTTCGATCAAAACAACGCTTTTCGTATTCTCTACCGCTGTCAGACGCTTGGGTCAAGTTCGCGTCACGCGAGCGTAATAACGGCATTCTACTGTTGCGCGTCTTTGGTGTGTACTTCGGAACGCAATATGATCGGTATTCTACTAAGTAAGAAAAAGCACTAAAATCTGTACTGGGGTATTATTTTAATATTTTAATAACGTCATATTCATTGAAATCTAATCGATTCAATTCGATTTTTTGTGAGTAATATTTTTTGTCTCATATGGCCACACCATAAGTAAGTTTGGTAGAGTTTGGTTGTCGTACAGTTGACGTTCAATTCACGCGCAGCTTACGCGCAGTGTAAAGATTACAAGAATACCGTTTATCACTCGAACTTGAACATAACTGCAACTGCACTACAACTTCATCGGCGCGTCATAAAATTACGTTAATTAGCCCTCTGTTCGCGTTAGAAACACCACCCTGCGCTCCATAACTCAAGTAGCTGATGTTGGAGAAAAAACAGCCAGGTTGAAATGGGAGTGGGCAGGCCACGTGGCACGGATATACCCGGAGAGATGGGCAAAGATCGTCAGACACTGGACGCCTGAGGAAGGACAGCGCCGTCGAAGTCGACCCTGGCGTAGGTGACGTGACGATCTGATCATGTTTGCGGGGCTAACATGGCCGGAGATCGTACAGAATAGAGGGGTATAGAAAGAGAAAGGGGAGGCCTTTGCCCAGCAGTTGGACACCATGTAAGTTAGCCAAAACGAATACAAGTATAGTGTAACTCAATACTTAAAATCATTCCTTTGTAGTTCGAGTAACTTGAGAAAATGTAGGAGTTTTTGTCATCGTGACCCAAACTACAAAAAAATATTTTAATCTTTCAATTTTTCAATCTTTCTTTCTTCCTTTCTTATTCTTTTTTCTTTCTTTCTTTTTCTTTTCTTTTTTATTTTTTTTTGTAGGTAGCTACTAGCTCTCGTGGGATAATTTCTGACCATAACGCGAACAAAGCTACGTGCAAAAGCTAGTATGGGATATAGTAGTTGTAACTCAAAACTTAAAATCGCGCCAGCTATTTTTTTTCTAAAAGTGTAAAGAACAGCTACTATTTTTCAAGATTTCAGGGAAGTAAAAGTTATTCTTAATGATGATATGTAGGTGCAGCGGATTTAAGAGGTTTTCAGGTATTTTAACTAAACCTTGTATATCCCATTTATTCGTATCGGTCTGGCAAAAATCGATTGAATCCACTCTTGCTTGCAATCGTTGTTAAGAAGTCGACTAAATATTCACGGAGATAGATTGATGAAAAAAGAAAATGATGCATCTCAATAAAATTACAAAGCTGAAAGCAAGAATCACTCGTCATATATTTTGTAAGACACTATTTTTGTGCGCAACAAAGTTAAGACGAAGAATTCTTTTCATAATGATGTTGGTTTCTGGAATAACCATAAAAAAATATGAAAATATGAAAATCTAGACAACTACGTTATTCCTAGGTTTAGACTGGACAGTTTCCTTCATGAAATTGCCAAAAGCTGTAGGTGTCAAACGGAATAATGTACTAGAAGAAATCACCCGCACATTCATCAGTTTGAGTTGCATGAGTCATAGTCGAACCGTGATGTCATTCGCAAAACATTTCGGGTCAGAAAAATGTTTACTAGACCGTACTTCTGTGATAACAAATTGTCCTTCAGCTGCCTGTAAAACGAAGTTTCAACAGAATGCGAGGTCAAATTAGACTGGTTTCGTTTCGACTTACGTGTGGCTAAGGACTGAATTCTTGTCGCGCTGACGGTCGGTTGCGCACGGTCGGTCGCGTACGAGTATACATTGTGTTCTATATAGCACCATACTGCAACGCTGACGTTGGTGACGACGACATATTTTGTTCTCGCTGCCGTCACGACTGACCGTCAGCGCGACAAGAATTCAGGCCTTGCTGTTATGTACTAAAGCCACGAATACTTAAGCCTTTAACATGCTCAAACGTATTCAAATAGTTTGCAGGCCATTCTGCTCTAACATTTTGTTCTGATTGATGAATATCAAAGTGGTATGCAACCTTATTAGCCTGCTGTGCAAGGTTTTTTTTGGCTCGTGACCCAAAAGCATCTTTCTATCTTGTTATTTTTACAAAAAAAAAAACACAAATATGTCCACCTTAATTTTCAACAGTACCCCTGTGTCAACGTCTCACAAATGTAAAAGCCTCTTATATCCCTGTAGATACTTACTACGTTACAATTCAGTCAATTTCGTTCAAAATGAAGAATACCTCGTACGAAAGTTGATATTAGCATATTTCACACTCTACAAATATTTTCCAGTAAAAATAACATGCAGCCATAAATAAATCTTCTGATTTTGATATTAACTTTTGAAAGGGACGTGACGTGTCAATATTCCTTCGATATTAAATTGGGATATTACAATAGAAATCGCGATGATTGATCGCCTTTCAAACGGATTTAACGTTAAATAGCTAGCTTTTAAACAAGTTAATACCACATCGAAACGTGACGGCGTCATTGTATTCTATTCTCAAAGAACGCATCAACTTTTCAAAGAATGCATTAACTTTTCAAAGAGAATATTAAAAGAAAACATTCTGTTGTGAAGGGGCCGTAAATAAATGTAAAAAAGTCAGCGAGTCTAAACTCGGGTGCCACAAATCAAAACTTGACCGACGTCAGCGTGAAAAAGTATGAAAAACAAGTAAGAATGTTGCCTTTCATCTGTAGAATGAATTTATTTTACATTACATATTATACATTATATATATACATTATATATATTGTACATTACATATTAATTTATAACTATTTAGTTTAATTTTAATCCTCTTCAGTCTTATACATAGCGATCCAAAATTATGCACATAATTTAGATAATAATACTACTTTGTATTGATACTTTGATACAAGAGAACATTTGCAGAATTTCTTGAAAGAGGTATAGTAAATTTAACGAAAATATTATTTTACAGACGAAGTTCAACTTACGTACATCGAGTTCCTGAGCATAATACTCGTATGTATAAAATAACATCACTATTTATTTATTAACAAAACGAGAAGAGTTGAGAGAAATGTTGACTAATAACTTTTGAAATAATCACACAATCACAATCAGTTTTAAAAAATTGCAATCTTCTAAGTTTCAGCGAGGTTTTAGAGAAGCCATTCTAGTATTTTTTTAAATGTTCACATTTTTGTCTAAAACTAAATGTCACCTCTATTTTTGCCACGTTTTAATATTGATTGACAGTGAGATGAATACACGTTTTTATTTTAAGCACGAAAATTGGCCAATAATGTAGTGTAAACAAAGGATGCAAACGGGTTTAAACTTTCGGTGTTTTCAGGCAGACCACCGACTGAAAGTAATCAAATCAATTTATGAAACCCACAGAGCTTTACTTAATATAACAGTTGCATTGCCTTTATAATCAAAATATTAAGTTATCGTACTTACCTACTCATACTTTTTAAAACTACAACTATAACACCGAAAAATCTACGGGATTCAAATGATATTGACCGTGGGCTTCTCTGCTCCCTGATCATTATAATCTGGATCTATTCAAAGTTCGAGTGAATGGGTTTCTTCCTAGGCAAGCGTACTTCACCTTAGGTCGCATCGTCACTTCACAACAGGGCGCCGAGTCTCGACATAGATAACGACATTATCGCTAACTTTCGTTCGCTTTCGATTACTAACGAATAAATTGGGTTGCAATAATGATGTTTGCGAGTAAAGCAAGTCTTTACATACAAGATGCGTTTCTCGCAAGCATCATTATTGCAACCCAATTTAAAAGTTAGTAATCGAAAGCGATCTGATACGGATCCGTATCAGAGACAAGTGTAGACTCGAAGACATACGAAAGCAAACAGGTGTGGCAGATGTAGCCAACAGAGTCAGGAGACTGAAGTGGAGATGGACGGGGCACACAATGCGAACTAGAATCGAAAAGTGGACGAGAAGAGTAACTGAGTGGTACCCACGCGATGGAAAGAGACGCAGGGGCAGACATTTCAAAAGGTGGGAAGACGACCTACCACAGGTTGGAGGTTGACCTGGCGCGGCCTTGAGGAGGCCTTTGTCAAAAGGACAACCTGACAAAGACAAAACATTGTTTAAGTTCAGTTAAAAAACAATATTGTAAAAGGAAGTCAGTGAAATAAAGGCTATTTTTATTTATTTTATTTATTTAATCGAAAGCGATCGTAAGTTAGCGATTTTGTCGTTACCTCTGTCGAGACTGCCGACCCAGGCCACTTGCAGGCAAACGCAAGCCTACGTAGTATTACAAAACCAGGATCATAACCTGCGAATTACTATCGCAAAGGAGAGCGATACAAAGCGGTCTGTTCCAAATACAAGAATCTAAATGCAAAATAAATAAAGCACATTATCAAACATATTTATGTATAACTCCATGTAAACTGGAACTGAATTAGAACTAACCTATTAACTCTGTAAGAATGCGTGTAAACGAGATCATGTGTTCATATTTCAGAGACGAGACTATTTTGAGTGTGGCGTTAAGTGATTGTTACGGGAGTTTATTCTATTATATTTGTGTGTTTATGCGCGGCGCCGGTGACTGAAAAGTTGTGCGGTAATCGGGTGTTGTAGTACCTATCGGCAATATGGGCATAATTGACGACCCAAATGGCGCAGCGGTAGTGAGGCTGCCTTACGTTCTTAGGGTCCCAGGTTCGAATCCCGGTAGGAGCAAATGTTTGTGTGATGAGCATGGATATTTGTTTCCGAGTCATGTATGTTTAAATGTATAATAAGTATGTATTTACAAACAAAAAGTATCTATGTAGTATATCAGCTATCTGGTGTCCACGACACAAGCCTCGTTGCTTATTGTGGCACTAGATGGCGCTGTGTGTAATGTCCAGCGATATTTATTTATTTTATTTATATAATTATGAATGTGGAAGGGTAGACTAGCAAGGCTGCAATTATGAATTAATTACTACTTTTAAAAATACTTAATTTAATACCACTCTTGTGCCCGGTTAATGGCAATGGGCTCGTCCCCTATATTAAATGGACTTAAACATAACTGGCGAAGTGTGGGTGTACCTACCTACTATTAGGTTCACCTCTGCGCAACCCTTTGGAGATTACAGGCGTGATGTTACGTTATGTTTACCATTTTTAAAATGATGAACACTAAGCACCTAACTGAATAGGCCGGTCTGGAATCTGTGTATCTTTTCACCGATAACAGTGATTTAGTCAGATCCAAAAAAGACGTTTTTGTTTACCTACAAAACGTGTATTGGGTACAAACGTGTAATATAATTGATCCACTGATCCAAATTGTCTGTAATTTGGGGAATAATCTGTTAACGAAAGTTGCGCTATAATCGTCAAATTCAACAGCAAGCTTAAATAGGATTCAGGAGAGTTTGTATCAAGAAATAAATTCATTTTTTTTTTTATCAATTTTTGGTCTCTCGCCTGAAAGACCACGGAGACCGCGAATCAGCAAGCATAAGGTGGGATGCCCTTAGGCTAGGTGCAGCGACGATCTCCGCAGAGTGGCTGATTGCAACTGCATGTGAGTTGTCGAAAATTAACAGTTGTGGCATGCAAGTGGAGAAACCTATGTATAAGAGGCTCAGGAAGATGATTATTTCGAGAACTAACAATCTTTTTTTCTTATTCGTAAGAAGATACGACATTGGAAATGGAAAACGTATTTCATCATGATCATCATCCACAGCCCGACTTCACCCACTGCTGGGTATAGGCCTCTCATTGTTTGTGCCAAGCTCCACGCTCTTGTGCCAACCTCAGGATATTCCCGCAATGGCAACGCTGCCCATCTCGCCGCTGGACGACCAACACTTCTCTTTCCATTTCTTGGACGCCACTCGGTCACCTTTACTCCACCTGCTATCACCGCGCCTTGCTAGGTGTCCTGCCCAACTCCATTTGAGTTCCTTAACTCGATTTCCAATAGACGTATTTACATAACACAAAATAAAGTGTTTTTCCAACAATCTGCTTAATTTTATCTTTCATAATAATATCCTGTATTCAATTCACACGCCAGAACCCCGATGTTCATTCACCTGTTTTGATGGTTTTAAATAAATGTTTTGGCAAACTGAATAAACTCAGCAATCCTAAGGTCAAACATAAACATTAAAATATTATAATGAGGACGTTGTTTTGAGTCGTTATTTATTTTGAAAGTAAATCAGTTTTACATAATAATGTTAGGAGATTTTCTGGCTTCTGTGAATACTTATTATTGTTTTGGGTTAGTAACCAAAAACGTAAATGTTTCTGACTTCTCACGTTATAGAAAAATCATGACCTGAGTGACCAAGGATACTTTTTGTTCCGGTAGCTAATCTCCGAAACGGTTGTACCGATTTTGACGGGAATTTAACTGGCAGATAGCTGATGGTATAAGGAGTACTTTTATTTTAGATAATGGATTAGGGTTCCGTGCAAAAAAATTAAAACCCTTGAAATTCTTAACAAACTCCGGTTCAAATATGGGGAAGTCATATCTTATAATCATTTCACGCGGACGAATGTCGCGGGCATCAAGCTAGGTAGTACCAAATAAACCTTTTAAAAATACCTCTGATTTCCTTACGTACCCTCTATTTATAACTCCCGGCTCCCGCCATTTTATTTTTTTAATTCTTCCTCAACGCAAATCCGTACAAAGTAAAAAACCTTTATCAATTACTCGTTCAAATGAGTAAGAGCCGTTCCATTGCAAGGTTTGTGTAATCAATGTAAAAGCCAGAGAAAGCCACCAGTGGTTTTTATGTATTTCGTTTTATTTGCTGTACGTACTGAGGTTTTCTGTCAATGTAAAACCTCTACGGACAGTGCAGTTGATTGCGCAGCGGGCCTACCATGACGTCTTAAAGCAGGATCGTTTTAATTTCGTGCTAGTGAGGGAAAGAGATGGCGCTAGACGTCCTCTATAGCTCCGTCTCTTACCCTGGAACGCGATTAAAACGATCCTGCTTTAAGACGTCATGGTAGGCCACCTGCAACTAGTAAAGAATAGAATGTGTCTTTATTCGAGTAACCATGACTCAAAATCTGTTAGTAAAACTTACGACTATGTTAGTAGGCACGTAAAACCCGGATTAAATAGAAGTTCATTTTCTGTCGATACAACGTCAATAAATGAAACGTTTTTTTTATATATACATAAACATAACATCGCGCCTGCAATCCCCGAAGGGTAGGCAGAGGTGTAACTAATAGTATACCCACATTTCTCCAGTTATGTTTAAGTCCCATGTAGAGGGCGACCCTATGCAACTGGGCACAAATTCAGACTCTGTAGACCTGCTACTGAGAAATTCTTGATGGAAAATTTATTATTATTATTTATTTAGTACAGTATTTAACACCATTAACACTAAATTAAATACCTAATCCTTTTACTCGGTCTTCTCGCAGAACCACAAACATTCCAACATTATCGTCTTCCATTCATCAGCAAACAAGTACTGTAAAGGATTGTAATGAACTTGGGCGCGATGGTAATGACATAAGTCGGGATGGCAATGAAATATGAAAGGATTATAATGAACTAGGGCGCCATGGTAATGACATAAGTTGGGATGGCAATTAAACTTTCATTTCCTTCCAAAACAGTTCATTACCTTCCCGCAAAAAAAAAAATGGAGGGAACGGACAGTAATGAAGTGGAGATGAATGAGAAATTCAAACATTTTATTTAATAATTTCTTTGATCCTATTTTACTATCGAGTTTCTAATGTATTCGATTAGAAAATCGATTGTAAAATATGATCAAACTCAATTTGTAATACAAACACAATTAAGTATTTAGGTATAATAATTTGTTTACTACAGTACAAAAAACCCAATTACACCGTGGAAACCGTGGTCAAACGCTTATAAATTATGAATCTGAACGAAACTGCATGTATGTCTCACCTTTACTTACTTACACCACTGAACCGATTGTTGTTTAAGACACACCTGGACAAGGTCTAGTTTTACATCCTAGTCAAAATTCAGGAGCTTCTCACAAAAGACATAAATAATCAATTTAAATTACGATACCCGATCAAATAATGAATAAAGCTGCTATTTTAAATTGGTTAAACTTGACATTATTTCAGAATAACACGAAAGTAATAGAAGAATCACCCATCGCGTGACATGTCTCCGCGTGAGTTTATTTGTGTGTGTGAAGGCGCGGTTATAGGGCCAGTAACAGACGGGCTGCGTTTTAATACGGGTGGTTTACACTTACCGATTTCGGTAAACAAGAAAAAAAAACCTACCCATTTTATTATCGATTCGGGTCGAGATTCATTAGCATAGATACCTCCTTGAATTTGACCAGGATGCAAAGCGACTCCTTGTTTATAGGTACCCTGTAGGTAACCTTGCTGGAATCTGGCCCCTTATTCACAACGCTTCGATACGATTTTCGATTCGGAAAGTCGTATGTCTATCTTTTTTTGACATTACGAAATCGAGCGAGATAGAGATACGACTTTCCCAATCGAAAATCGAATCGAAGCGTTGTGAATAGCTATGCTGAAGAAGTACATAGGTTACTTTTCATCATGGATTAGAAATGATAATGAAATCGCAGACGACAGCTAAAGAATGATAAAATCACTCCACACACACCCCTAATATCCCTTAAGATAAAAACCATTGGACTATATATCCAACACACGTAATGACCTTTAAGGCCCGTTTTCTATAACTTACTTATGTGAGTTAATATGCCACGTCTCGCAGCTATCGGTGTTTCTATAGACAAAGTTAGCCTGAAACATCCTATCCGCGTGACCTAAGGCCTACCTGAATGAAGTGACCCTTAGGTCACTTCATTCACAGAAAAATCTAACAAAGATTTTCTGTGACGTTTTGTTTCTAACCGTCTGTAAGCAAAATGTCAAACAGACAGACATAGCAACCTATCGAAACCGAGCAGTAAGTTATTGAAGATGACTGTTAGTGAAATTACTTTTGTAAAAGAAAGCAAAGTCCTCATCAAAATATCTTGCTTATCACTAATTAGCTTCACAACTTATAAACTACTCTCATTCGTATCAAAACAATTACAATTTCCATTAGTTTCTCTCTTAATGCTCATTCTAATTCATTCTGACATCCACAATCCAAAATAGCTGTTCCATTTACCAGTTGATTTACTACGACAGACTGCAATCCAAAGTATGTAACACAATTATTTATCTAAGCTTCATATACCGTTTTATTTTCCATCGGCTGTTTTTACGACTATCCTGTATAAACAAGAAAACTCAAAAAACAAGCCGAGTCATATATGTGAATGAAAGGGGCAGATATCGGGGTCTGATTGAGAATAGGGATGTGGAACAGGCCTACCTACATAAGACGTGATTCCTCCAATCTGCACTGGGCCAGCGTGGTGGAAGTTGGGCATTGGTAGACCAGTATTATCGGCGACTTGCAAGTTACGTATCGTGGTTCGAACCCAGACAGGCGCATTACTTTGAGTAATTTATTTCATCACCTGCTGCTCTCAAAACGGTGAAGAAGAACATCCTGAAGAACCCGGCACGTCCTAGAACGAAAAGATCAGTAACATGTGACGTCGACCAAAACGCACTGAGCCCGCTTGGTGGATGCAGACTCTCTCTTAAGAAGAAGTCTGCGCACCAGCTCCCACAGCTGGTGCGTAGGCCTCTTTGACGCATGACAGGCTGATTATGAACAGGACTACCGTTTAACTGAGACGGTGCCTGCTGTGTGCAAAAGAGACGTGTCACGACAACTCAGTCATTCTACCGCTGACGGGCGTCAACACCCATCCAGCACTACATGATTCTGTTAATCGAAAAAATTCTTTAAGAATCAGACACTACAGGCCTACCTGTAGTGTCTAATTCTGATAGATTTTTTAAAGTATGAAGGTACAGCACAGGAACCAGTTGTATACGGAAATCGCAAGACCGGTCGATGTGGCGATACATAGAAGAGGCCTAGCCGCTAATTCTTTAGAGAGGATACCAATCAATACGAACTTCTTATAAAAACATAGTAATAAATAAACACTTTATAGGAAGTAAATAGTTATCAAACAACTTTTATCCAGCCTCAAATGATGTTTCCGACCACCAAAGTACAAAAACTTGTCAGCCTTCACCGCAACGCTATTTTTATCGATTTATCCTTTCCCAACCCTAACGGAGCATGACAGTGATCAATGCCAATGTCAGCCAAGTTCACGTCTTGGAAACATGTCTGATGGCCATAAATCATGAGCGAATAAACACATTTTTGTAGCTTCCCTTGCGTGATCGATATCATTTGCGATGACATGTACCGACTATACGATGTTTAATACTTATACGCTCGATCCAAGCTTTATGTTACCCTTGAGGGTTGAGTTCGGTTGGAATAAAAATGTGAGCGACACATCGAACTTAGGGCCCGCGCTCACCGCGATTTTTTGCAGAGATACCGTTGCGATGCAAATTCAAAACGTCTGTGATGCAGTCGTGACGCTTTCGCCTAGTACCGGGCTCACTGAGGTTCAACCCCTTTTCAACCTTATAACTCAGGGCTAAAAGAGAGAAAATTGGTCGTTTGTCAGTAAGCGCGGTAGTACCTTCACCCACGTCTCCACGAATCTGTATGCTGTAGCGCTTCTTCGTGATGTAAACGCGATCCTGCATCGACAAAAGTGCCTGTCAAAGGTACAGTTAGAAGATGCGACTCCATCGAGACCAACAGTGTGGCGTTTGCATCGCTTCCGCTGCGCATTGCAAATTCGACTTAAGCGACATAGCATGATAAAGTCGCTGTGGCCAAAGGGACTGTCGCACAGATATGACTGACAGAGATAATAATAAAAAAGAATAAAAAAAATATTAGGTAAGTAAATGTTTACAGTTTTTCTTATGATTAATAGATAATAATGATAATAGATTATTTATAGATGACGTTCTATAAAGGTAAAGTTTGAGTGAATCGGTTTCTTCTACGCAAGCGTGCTCGTCCCTTGGCCACGTCATTGCTTCACATCCGGTGAGTTGCAGCCAAACGAAAGCCTACGACCCGAATGGCGCAGCGGTAGTGAGGCTGCCTTACGTTCTTAGGGTCCCGGGTTCGAATCCCGGTACGAGCAAATGTTTGTGTGATGAGCATGAACATTTGTTTCCGGTTCATGGATGTTTATATGTATAATAAGTATGTATTTACAAACAAAAAGTATCAACTATCTGGTGTCCACGACACAAGCCTCGTTGCTTAGTGTGGCACTAGATGGCGATGTGTGTAATGTCCAGCGATATTTTTTTTATTTTTTATTTTGTTAGCCTGTCGAGTATCCCACTGTTGGGCCAAGACCTCCCCTTTCTCCTCTTGTGCGGAGTTGTGCGATATTTGACCATTTTGCCTCGCAAACAAGATCAGATCGTCACACCAACTTTGCCGCGGTCTACTTCGATAGTGATTTCCTCCGACAGCGTACAGTGAGTGACGATTGTTACGTATTTATTAATAAAAAAAGATTTGAAAAAATGTTAAACTTATTCTAAAACTTGATGTGTGTTTTATTAATGACCGCTTGAGGTTATTGAGTAACACACTTACAATGCCTTTTTGATAGTTCAACAATATTAAATTGGGAATTATTTACGCCCCGCTTAGTAGACGGGTGTGTCGGGTTGTGTTGGTGCTTTGAAAATTAACAAAACTTCAGTGTTTTGTTAAACAATGTAGGTTTCTTGTGAAAATAAAAGATAATTAATATTGTTAGAAGTTAACAGTGTAATTAACTTCTAATATAAAAAAAAAAATTGCAGACTTTTCAAAAACGGAAAAAAAAAATCACAATAATACCAGTAGGTACCTAATCAAAAACTTTTCAGTGACAACAAAACCTCTGTGGACCGTTTTTTACACATGGAAAACAAAACAGTCAACAGAAGGGACCAAATAATCGTGTAACATGCCAATTTAAAACTAGTTTTTTTTTAAACATATTTCGTAAAATTTCAAATAAAGTACCTAATCGTGTTATTACGGACAGAAAACAAAACACATACTACTCACAAACACTAAGTAGACTAACCAACAGCCGCAGTAGACAATTTGAGGGATAGTTTTGCCCAAACAGTAAAAAACGCCCAAGATACAAGACTGCAGGTACTCTTTCTTACTATATAATTTCTTGGCTCTCCGACCTAGACAAATATCTTGCTCAATGTATTCTGAAAAAAAAAATACAGTAAAAGCCATTTTAACCCGACTACTGGTTATGTTGGTATTTATGTTGTTGAATAGAAAAAACAGTGATGGCCTATCTAGTGTGGCGTCTTTTAATGCAAATCACCCACATTTCACTAGTTACAAAGCTGACATATTTATGTTCCCTCGCCAGTCAAAGGTATGGGTGGTGGTTCTACTCAGCCCAAAAGAGTAATTCCATACAGAAAGAAAACTGTGCGAGCATATAACTGGTTGGATTGAAAATAGGACCGTATTGGTATTGTTTAAAGACGCGCAATCGAGTCGCGAGCATGAGCGAGGCGTTTCTTGACGTCCGCATCGATATAAATACACCAATAGCGGACGTCACGCGGTTTTACCCGCGTAGTTCCCGTTCCCGTTGGAGTACGGGGATAAAATATAGCCTATGTTACTCAGTAAAGACGTGGCTTCTAATGGTGATTTTTTAAATCGGCGCAGAAGTTTTTGAGTTTATTCATTACAAACATACACACAAAAATACAAATCTTTCCTCTTTATAATATTAGTGTAGATTTTCGTGGCTGCACGGGTCAATTTTTAGGTTAAGCCAAACTTGGCAAGATTGGTCGGTGGGTAGCCGTCCATTACACACAGAGTTATCTCCGTGCCTCAAAAAGCACGTGAAGCCGTTGTCCCGGCTGCCATTTTTAGATCTACGACAGTCGTTACAGGTAGGTCAGGTAGTCAGTGGCCCGTAAGTCTGACAACCAGTCTTACCAAGAGGTATCACCCAGTACTAACTGGTTTGTGGAGGTCAGAGAGTAGTCTCTCCATGTAAAATACTTTGGTTTGATTGGAAGTCACACACCAGACAGATCTGCTGATGAGGATGATACAGCTGTTTCTGACCGACTCGCTCCCTAAAAAAATCTCACACCGAAGTTATTGTGTTAAAAGGGATGCCTATTTATTCTCTCTAACCTGCTTACAAAGTGAACAATGAAAATAAATAAGTACTAAGTAAAACAATGTAGTAACAAGAAAAGCAAACTTACGAGGCATTGTGTCCGAAAATTATGAAAGTTACGTTACAACGAAAATTGGGTCGTTGATTACGAAGTTAAACTTTTAGTTATATATTGTTCTCATCTTTTGTGGCTTGTTTTTATTTAATTGTTTATTAAAAAAAAGGTTTTCATATTGTTGCAATGACGGACTTGACAGATTTCATATTGTAGCGATGACGGACTTGACAGGTTTTTCTTTTCATTTGATATGACGTTTCTTAGCAACTTAGAAAGAATATTTATTTTTAAACGGGTTTTTTGCAATGTGAAGTTTTTGTAAAGAAGAAGGTCTGATGACGAAAAAATATTGTTTTGTGTAGATTTAGTTCAAGGGTCCCCAAGAACACCCCAAGCCGTAATAGAAACCGACCACCAAATAGGATCGTACCGAGTAGGTCACATTCTTAAAAATAATTGAATTCTTAGTTAAGATGAAGGAACCCCAGATAGGCAGTCCCTCCATTTTAAATGCTGGTAATCAGCTGCTTCCGGTAAGACTGAAAGCCGACTCCAAGATTTTTGGGTAAAGGCTGGGCAGATGATGACGAATACACCACAAAAAGAGATCCCCTTATGCATGGTCAGACAAACAAGAATTTGGTAGTAGGCAATTATAAAAGTGAACCTTTACGGATTGTAGAGGATGAATAGAAGTAGAAGTATTTCTGGTTAAGGCGACTACAGGAGCTAAGTTAGCAACTCTAATCGTGGTGGTTCAAACTTCGTTTGAAATACTGTTAGAATAAAGTTCTAATCAGCTACAAAGTAAAATAAATAAAATAAAAATAATAAAATAAAGTTTATTTGGAACAACTTAAGTTTACAGATTACACAGGAAAAACGAAGATAGCTACAAAAGTGAAGTACTGTGTCGCAGCTATCAACTGTGGAACAGCTATCAAAGTGGTTGTTACGTCAGTCACTGCGGGCCAAATAGTGCGAAATTAGTGGTTTTTTGCGATTTACATAAAATCTATTGATTGGACTAAAAAAATAAAACACTATCATGCTAATATATTGCTTGTAGAATTATTTGCCAAAAAATCAGAATGGTCGCATGTATTTGAGTATGGTTTTTACTCGTTAAAAGAAATTTTTGGAGATAAGTTCGTGTTTTTTTTTTCGAGTAATATTAGTTGTATTATTTTTCAAAACACTAGCATACTAGCATATCCTGAAGAATATCATATATTTTTCTGGTTTTGATTATTGCAGTGAATCATATGCCTTTTTTGCATTATAAAACTCGCGTTTAGCTCCTGTAGTCGCCTTAAGAGAATACAGTTTTTTTTTCTGGTCTTCCAATTAACTTGCGATCGATCTCATTGAATATTTTTGTACGTCTTTTCAGTAGACAGGTTGTCTATCGTACAGACGTTTAAAAACAAACTCCTAGAATTAAAAAGACTCGAACGAAATAAACAAATAACAAAAAATCCCTAATTATTATCGGTACACATTTCCGTAAAAACATTCCATAAAACATGATAATTACATGATTTTAGAGGCCAAACTAATAGTTTTGTAGTGGCATAGCAAAAAGTATAACAGGTACCTACATAGTACAAAAAAAGTAATAAAGCTCCATCTATGACACAAGCAATAGAAATGTGGATATTTGTTGTAGTTACACCCCTGCCTTACCCTTCGGGGATTACAGGCGTAGTGGTATTTTATGTTTTACCAGCAGTTTAGAGGCCGAACGAATAGTTTAGTTTTAGCAGACGATGCGTCTGTCAGCGCACGTATTTTGATCGTGCAACACTTGCAAGGAAGATTGATGGTTTTCTAATGTTTTTGTTCGTATATGTATAGTACCCAGTTGCTTGATACCTACCCCATGAAGTTTTTTATTTGTTACTAACTGTTGCCCAAGGCGAATAGAAGATTTAAATTTAGGTATTTTAATTATGATTCCATGATTCCTGGCGGTGTTTTCCTTCACCGACGTGGACGTAATGTTGGACAGCGCAGTCCAAGATTATCTTACGGCCATTTTCAATAACTTACTAGCCGGTTTCGGTAGGTGGCTATCTCTGTTTGTTTGACATTTTGCTTACAGACGGTTAGAAACAAAACGTCACAGAAAAGCTTTCTTTGATTTTTCTATGAATCAAGTGAAAGGTAGGTGACATGTATAGGATATTATTTGTTTATAGAAACACCGATAGCTACGGAAGAGAGCACATTAACCATCAGTAATTATATTATACGTGAGTAAGTCATAGAAAAAGGGCCGTTAAAAAGTATTTAGGGATTGAAAAAGTAACATTGGGTCGAAGATTTCCCCCTTCAACCATGATGAACCGGGTGCATAATTTATGAGGAGAAGCCACTGGGCTTTCATGACATCCTGGTAAAAATAAAGTTTACAAAACAGCACTAACACTGTAATCTAGCTAATGCAATCCGTCAGTATGAAACTATTTTGATCGCATCCCACACTTCGCAATAAGTATTGATGACTATCCAATGGTATTACGGCGATTGATTGACACCCACAGAGGATTAAATTTAAAACGAGTATTTATGCATTGGACTAGCTGTAACCACGACTCCTACTTAAAATCCCTGAATAATTGACTCACTGACAGCGCAGACAAAAGTTGATGATTTTTAAGATGCATTAGAAAGCTACAAACATACTAAAAAAAAACTGTAAAAATAAACAGGTTGTCGCCTCTTTGATAACATTGGTTGTCAGACATGGCTGCTGACCACCCGCAATGATTTCCAAAGATCTACAAATGAATTCGAGACCCCCACCATGAAATGTTATCGGTTCATAAAAACTCCATTCATTTTGACTGTTAAGATTTTTTGTATGAAATACCCGTTTTTAGGGTTCCGTACCTTTTTTTTTTTTTTTTTTTCGGATGGGAAATCATCAAATGACTTCTCCCGCTCTGGGCGGAGCAGGAGGGAGTGTCAGACTTTTACTGACTAAAACCCATCCATGTTCCTTCATCGCCCTTTGTGTTCCGGGGCCACGGTATCTCTTTCGAATAGTCCCGCAGCCCCGGCAGGCTTCGGTCCTTGCGGACCCCTTCCCTATTGCTGACTCTCTTTGAGGCGCGCGTGGAACACGAACGCGCCGTCGACACGGCCTGTCGTCATGAGACGTACGGACGGCGAGCTAGCCCATAGCTCCCCGTCCACAGGCCCGCGCCTACGGTGGCCGGAAGCCACCACGTGGCCCCCGACGCCCGGGGCGTCTCCCGCGGCGGCCGGGACGTGAGGACCTCTCCCTGTCCTGTTCCGCCACCTCCTTCGCTAGCATGACTGCTTCGCAGAAGGAGGTGACGGCGTCCTATTCCGTCTCGCTCCGGACCATGGATTGAACCAAGGCCGGGAGCGAGAGGTCGCCGCCGCCAATCGCCGTTACGAGGACACGGCGGGGCTCCGCCCAAGCGGGGCACACCTCCACCGTGTGCTCCACCGTGTCCTCCGGTCGATCCTCACAATGGTGACACCCGGGCGTCTCCTCCCGCCCGATTCGGTGCAGGAACTTACCGAAGCATCCGTGTCCGGTAAGAACCTGCGTCAGGCGGAAGGTGAGGACGCCGTGGCGTCTCTCCAGCCACTCCTCAAAGAGGGGACTTATCGCCACTATTGTGGCGTGCCCTGCACGGGGTTGCGATAGTCGCTCTCTCCATGTCGCCATGAGATCCCGCCGGAAGTCCGTCCGCTGAGCGACAATTTGCCGCGGCAGCGGAGTTTCCCCCCGGCGTAGCGCCTCCGCGCGCCACTCATGTAGGCGCGCGAGGACTATTGCCTCCAGATCCCATGGCGGCAATCCGGCAAGGAGGTTCGCCGCCTCGCGGGAGATCGTGCGGTACCCCCGGACCAGCCTTACGGCTACCACCTTCTGGGGCACGTTCAAGTGGTGGGCGGCACGCCGCTTCAATGAACGTGCCCACACCGGGGCCCCGTAAAGGGCCATGGACCGCACGACTCCCGCGTAGAGCCTCCGGCAGGAGGCGTTTGGCCCCCCCAGGTTGGGCAGGAGCCGCCTGAAGGCAGCCCCTGTCCGCTCCAGTTTGGGGGCCAAACGTCGGAAATGCTCCACGAAGTTCCACCGGCTGTCGAGGACAAGTCCCAGGTACTTCAACGTCGACTCGACGCCGATGGAAACCCCTCCTGCCATCACTGAGGATCCCGGAGGTGGCGCATTCCGAGGCCCATGAAAGCACATGGCCTCGGACTTGTGCAATGCCACCTCGAGACCCAGTTGCCGGATCCTCTCAACGACTATCGCAACCCCGCGTGTCATAGTGTCGGCCGCCGCCTCGTGCGACCTCCCCTGTGCCAGCACCAGCGTGTCGTCAGCGTAGCAAACTACGCTGACACCGCTAGGGAGGTCGGCGCGCAGCACCCAGTCGTACCCGATGTTCCACAAGGACGGCCCCAGAACCGATCCCTGTGGAACACCGCACGACATCTCTCGCCGGTTCCAGTCTCCGCTGCGACCGGGGTAAATGACGGCCCTATCCGTCAGGTAGTCCCCGACCACACGACGAAGGTAGGTCGGCACCCGGTGATACCGGAGTGCCTCCCTTATGCAGCTCCAGGGCATGGAGTTGAAGGCGTTGGCGATGTCGAGAGACACCGCCAAGACCACCCCACCCCTGGACACCGCATCCCTCGTCGTAAGGGCTCTCAGGGTTCCGTACCTCAAAAGGAAAAAACGGAACACTTATAAGATCACTTTCTTGTCCGTCTGTCACCACCGATTTTCTCAGGAACGGGTGGACCTAGCAATTTGAAATTTATACCATATACTGAGGTCTATATTCCGTATTAGGTGTATAAAAATCAAGGTCCTGAGTCAACACGATAAAAAGATATGGGCAAATTTAGATTTTCGTGAAAACTTGTAAGTACCAAAATGTACCTTAATTTTTAACTTTTTTTATTTTTCGGACTTTTCCCTTAACTTGTGCTGTAAGACCTTGCTTTTAACCAAAATTGACAATTCTAGATCAAATGGAAGTACCCTATAGGTTTTGGGTAGAAAACCTTTATGGTAGTTCCCGTTAACCTAGAATCACGAAATTTGGCAAAAAGCAAGGTCTTACAGCACATGTAAAGAGAAAAGTCTGAAAACCGTAAATATGTAATTTAATAACAAGAAAAAAGCGATTTTACTATTACAAACTTATTATTTGCGGTTGGTGCGATAGCCGTTTCTAGGGATCGAACAGCAAAGTTAGGTTTGTCCTTTAAAAAGTTTGTACGGAACCCTCGGTGCGCGAGTCCGACCCGCTCTTGGGCGGTTTTTTTTTTAAATAACTTAAGAATTTTTTGCTGGGTCTAGAAACAGGTGCTGAATTTACCGTGTAAACCACAAAAATGCTTATGGAGAAGGGAGGGATCTCTTATAGGAAACGGAACACTTTGTTGACCGACTGTCTGTTTGACTGACTGACTCATTCCATGATTGACTCTAATTATACTGTTATGTAAACCATTTCATAAACCCGTCCGATGATTAGTAAAAGCCAGAGATCGACAAATCTTCATAACATGTAGGTGCTGCCAGTGTCAACAGATTGGTACGGTCCGTTTAAAAATAAACCATGGCTTTCGCGAGCCCTGAAAAAATCTTTTATATTGATAAACCTACTGAATACATGACTCACAAACTTTCAAATATATGAATTCAGTCAGTTTTCACAAACACACTTTGTCATAAATAATGTGTCATTTCTTACGAAAACGATGATACTACAATCTAAAAAAATATCAGTCTGAAACTGTTTGTTGAAATATAAGACAAAAGTTTCTTAAAAGTATTTACGAGCCCACGGGATGTTACAACTACAAGTTAGTCCAAAAAAGTCTTGAGTCTTGATGACCTGACGTGTCGATGGTACTTTTTAAATCAGTCTGGCTTAGTAAGTGGCCAAGCCAGTAACAGTTATTTTAGCAGTTTTTTAAGAAAAACTATTTGTTCTAGCACATCAAAAAAAAAAATTGTTAAAATTCATGATATTTCAAAGACTTTGGACGGTCTCTATACATAATTGGACGAAATCGGCTCGATAGAAAATAATTGCAGAGTGGTCTTAAAATCATCATTAAACGGTTCTGTCTTTATTTTTATGACGTATGCGTCTGCAATTAAAAACATGAAGTCAACATTCATACCTAAACCGCTAACGAGTCGTATTTCACAAATAATCCACACTTTTTTTTATTTCAATATTTATTCATTATTTTCGTCTAAAACCTGCAGGCCTAGCCAAGTTACAAACGTTTCATATCGATTCTTTTTCTACAATCGTAAACGCCTCGGCGTAAGCGATTGTAGAAAGCTTTAAATTGGTAGCCAAGTTGACACGACTAAGTCGATCGCTCGTTCTCTAATGTTTAGAAAAAACCTACACTTTAGTCTATGGTGAGCGTTCCTACCAAAGAGTATAGCGATCAACATTGTAGAAACGATAACATTCTATTCAGTCATTTCGAACGATGTAAACTTGTCTACGAATTTTCAATTCGTTTGTGTTGATCACGTGCTTTAACGTTGAGATGATGTCATTCTACTAGCGTTACCACCTAGTAACTCTCTCGCTCTCGTTTACTCAGATACAAATAAACAGTGTGCGCGCATTTTGGTGTTGACATCCCCTTAATAGGTTTCCTGACCGTTTTCGGTAACGTCGGCCAATCTTAGCGAAGATTAGCCACCGGGGAGATACCATAGCGCACGAGTGTTTGTGCAGGCACAGGTGGACTTTCTTTTCCCATACTCTCATCAAGGAGGACCAGGCTAAACTTTCCGACTCACGGGGGTATAATACCGCCAACTTCGAAACTCCGGGCTGCTACTTAGAAATTCGTAATTGAAAAACCCAATGACACTTCTTGCCCAACCCAGGAATTAAACCCTACGCACAGCAGTCGCACTTGCGATCGCGAAACCAACGGAGCAGTTATGCGAATTATACGCGTGTATGTAGGTAGGTAGTCGTCAGCTTTCTGATTTGCGAAAGGACTCAAGTCGAAATTTTTACAATTTTATTTCGTCTAACATGCAAATAATAAACCGGTTTAAGTACCAAATATTCCAGAAATCATTGGCCATGAAGCCAATGACACCGTTTAGCATCAGTTTATATGAGCTCATGACAGAGTAGGACACATAAATCACTATTACTGACAGGGAAATAAAAATAAAGACTAACTCCATCGGTTTTCTTGTTTACGCTGCTTCGTTTGAGAACGTCGTATTTCATTTCGCAAATTTTATAGAGGCGTTTATCAGGAGACTGTTACCTCAAATATAGGGCAAAGGCTTTTTATCACGAAGACAAAGATCAAGTTCCTATAGATCATCTTTTACCAGAATCCAGCTCTGTATGCACGGAAATGAGGCCGAGATTTATAAACGTAACCGGTAACTTACCTTTTTTTTTTGCGGATGGGAAATCATCAAATGACTCCTCCCGCTCTGGGCGGAGCAGGAGGGAGTGTCAGACTTTTACTGACTAAAACCCATCCATGTTCCTTCATCGCCCTTTGTGTTCCGGGGCCACGGTATCTCTTTCGAATAGTCCCGCAGCAATCGGTAACTTACCTACCACTAACTGTTGCTAGTGATATTTCTGTCACTTACGCACAGTAGGCTGTCTAATTGAAAGTTCATTATAGAGACAGGAACATGTAAGATAAAGCGAGAGCTAGCGCACAGCCAGCACACGTTTTGCTCTGAATGCTTCCTAAACTTTTAATGGCCATCGCGTCGCATCGAAATAAGCCTTATGTTCCGTATAATAGTGGGTGGTTCTATTGCTATCAACCAGCTGTATATCCAAACTCTTCAGGGCTTCTACTGAGCAGTTGATATACTGATAGAAAAACTCAATAACAGTTCGCCTACTTTGTCTCTTTGCATGACCGGGGAATCGGTCAAACTTTCTTCGTCCTCACCATGAGTAAGTAAGATTTCCAATAGAAACGTTTCCTTCAGTTTAGGAGGAATTTAGTGATGTTAAATTCTACCATTTTCCTGGCCTGCTGCCAAAATCCGTTGTGCTTGAACGAGCGTTCTTTAATGCAAGTGCATGATCATTTCCTTCTTCAATCATTTGGCAAGCTACGGATTTTTACGCGGAACTACGCCTATTAAAACCAGCTTTAGGATATTAATTACGATGTTTTGTGAATGAAATTCAAAAAGATCTTTTATGAAGACGGCATAGAAGTATGAACTGTTTGTGTTGATATAACGGTCTTAAATTTACTGCCCCATTCTAAGCCCCATTTTTTTACGTTTGGAAATCCTCAGTGGACGTCCTCCACCGGTCGACGTAGGGGTCTGTCAGACTCCCTTTGACTAAAACTACGCGGTGTCCTTTCGTCACTTCTGGCTGGTGTGCGGGGGACACAATTGCATTCTACACAATCACCCGGCAGTAACGGTTAGCGACAAACCCGTCTCAGGTTAAGGGGAGGATTGAGCTGCTTGTCGCCCTGTCATTCTATGTCATAGACGCGCGGAACGAAAAAATCTAACCTAACCAAATCAGTCGCTATAGTGAATACGAGCTCGTCATGTGTCGTGTTCATTGTTTTTTTTTTGAAAACCGGAATATGTTCTCGTTCGACGAGGACGAGGTCTTATGTTCACACCTAGCAAGGCTCAGTGATGGCAGGTGGAGTAAAGCTGTGACCGAGTGGCTTCCAAGAACTGGAAAGAGAAGTGTTGGTCGTCCGGCGGCGAGATGGAAGTCTACATTGTTGCCATAGGGAATATCCTGGGCTAGCACAAGACCGAGGAGCTTGGTATAAGCAAAAATAGGCCTATACGCAGCAGCGGGTGAAGTCGGGCTGAGGAGGATGATGACGGTGAATATGTTCAAACACCCCCTCGAACAGGCAAAGGCAGTTACTTATTTTTCTAAAATATATTTAGAAATTGCGTTGTTTTCATAGACACATAAATACCTACTCAATGTCGTTTAATTTTCAAGATCGTATTACCCAGTTATTTTTACTGTGGCATTGAATAATCTATATGTAGGACAAGGGAAGATGAAGACATATTGTCACAAAAATATTGTAATTCCTACGTGGAAAATTTTGGGAGAGAAAATATGTTACATCTGTTGCTGCATACACCAAAATTCGCAGAACCTTCACAGCTATCTTTTTCAAAGAAAACAGATTAATAACAATAGGCATGACGACAGTATAAAAAAATTGCAAATCTATTTAGTCCGTCAGTTAAGAGTATTGGAAATTAATGGACACGTATTTTTTGTTTTTGTAAATCAATGAATATTGACAAAGATAAAACGCATCAAAACTCGGGAGTGGGGGCTCGTGACGTCAGAACTAGCTAAAAAATATACCATGGCGTGACGTATTGAGAATTTTAAAAGCGTCGTATCTTCGTCAATTTTGGTTTACGTAACCAAAGAAAAAACACGGGTCAATTATTTTTTGGTAATCTAAGTGACGGACTAATTAGTTTTTTTTTGTCGTCTCGCCTATTAGTACTTAATAACAAGTAGTAGTAAACAAAAAGTACATAACTTTACAAACATGACCCGTCTTAAATAACTTACAGAATGTTGAGAACTGCGTCGTTGGCCTAGTGGTCGCAAGCGCGACTGCTGAGCATGAGGCCCTGGGTTCAATTCCCGAGTCGGGCAAATTTTTATTGGCGTTTTACATCAAGAATTTCTTAGTACCAGCAACGAGTTTGTATTTGACACAAATAAAATGTTTTTAATTCTGTCAAAATAATTTGAAATAATGAACTGCAAAGGACGGGCTTATCTTAATTCTCCATAACCATTTTAAATTATAATAAAATCATCAAAAGCTCTGCTTCATTTCAACTCTCAGAAATTCATAATGAACCATTCATAGTAAGATGAATTATGTGACTAACCCTGTGAATATTTCGTAGAAAAATGCTCTTAGTTGAATGCTTGTGGCCGTGATTCGCCCACGGTGTAAAAAATGTATTGGCATTAGATACTGTTTAAAGATAGTATCTTATTTTTAACTGTTTATTAATAAATATCTAATGAAACTGAGTCACTACGTGACATGCGTGACAAACACTTGTGAAAAAGTTTTTATTTTATTTACTCCAGATTTAAAAACAGGGTCATTCATCCCGTTTTTATTTTATTTACTGAACATACAGGATGTGGGGGGACATCGACGTGAAAAAAAAACTTACGAACTGAGCACATGATTCTGAATCCTTCAAAAAGGAAATATTTCTTATGTTGCTAAATAAAAGGCGGTTTTCTACAAAAGTGCAACACCTGCACTAGTCAACTGCATGGAGCACAAATACGTTCAAATATTTACTATAGATAGATAGACAAACGGCACAGCACTTGCTACCACTTTTTAAGCTTTCACGGTTTATTTATTTAATTTATTTTATTATTTTATTTGTTTAAAACAATAAATAATCACGGAAGATATCCCGTTAGTGACAATAAAAGTTTTCTACCTTTTCTTCTAAATCGGTCTATCTAGTGTCAAACAAAAAATTGTATGATAATATTCCCAAAGTTTTAAGTCTCTTTGAAAAAAAAAAACATCTGCTCTATGCAGCTGTTTTTTTTTGCCAAATAATTAACGGAAATTTTCAGTATGTGGGGCGGGGGGAGATCGAGAATCATGTACTGAATTGGTAGTAACAGATAATGCGTATTGGCCCTTACATTATTATATCGTGATAATATTATCAAGAAGAAAATTTATATCTACTTCGAAATAGCGGAGAATACGTCATAATGTTATCATGTTAACATAAGAAAGCCTTTCCAATTTATACGTAACTAGATTTTCTACTTTACGTGCGACAAAATATATATTATGTATACTCATCATACGAGATTAGGTACTTGATCAGTTATCACAATAGTTGAATTTCAAATGCCTTGCTTTCTAGTTCACCCCTGCTCCGTTCGATATTTTACGACTAGACAAAATCATCGAGATTCTTTATTGTATTTAAATTTAATATAACCTTAAATGCAGATAAAAATAACACCCCAAATGAGACTTTGCTGCAACTTATTTTTTATTTAAATAAATAATAAGCAGGCAGCAAACTCCCAGCAATATTTTTTTACGAGTTTTTTTTTTTTAGAGTTAGTTTGATTTACAAAATAAGTAAAAATTAGTAAACCATCCGAAAAAAAACACAAAAACTGAAAAATAACTTTAGCTTCAGAAGTCGGTGACTTTCGTTAGTTTGATTCAGTATACGTTTTTGTCACCGACTTCTGAAGCTGAAGTTATTTTTCACTTTTTTGTGTTTTTGAAGTCGATTTTATATATTGCATTTTTTTCCATTTTTAATTGTAATATTCCATACAAATATTCGCTATGTATTTATTTTACATTGTTTACAATACATGTCATGGTAGTAGGCTTATCCCCAATATACGGAACTTTACATACCTAACTGTCGAAATCTGGGTATTGTACACATCTGCGTACCCCTCAGAGCATACAGGCGTGATTTTACGTGATGATGTTGTATTTATAAACAATAAACATCCAAGCGACTGCAGCAATCACGATAGATTTGCCGTCTATTTTCGAAGAGTTCCATTGTACCTATATCTCCGAAGACCAGCATCAGATCTTCACCAAATTAAATGAGCCCACTTCAGGAGTGTACTCTTTAAAATAAAAAAAGAATTTTGAGAATTGGTCCACAAATGGGGGAGAAATCGGTGAATATACATTTAAAAAAATGTATACAGTCAAACATAGAACCTCCTCCTTTTTTGAAGTCGGTTAAAAATGGTGAAAACCGCACCATAATCGAGTGTTCACACAGACAGACACAAAAATCACATTAAGTTTATACGCAGAAAGATATCGATTATAAAATATACCTAGATGACTAAAAATTTCTTTGTCCTACAATAAATATAGGTAACCCACCGATAAGCCTGTACAGGAAAGCAAAATACTAAAATACGGCACAAGTACTAACTGTGTACACGTAAGCTATCAACTAAAATACGCCAGCTACGTATAATCACGGCTTAAAGTAATAACTTCATTAATGTTATCGATAAACAAATGCCAGGTCAAAAAGCTTTTAGGCATAATTAACAATATAGGTTACCTACCTACTTAATTACGTATTTGTAACAAGTTGAACGATAAGCCTTCGTTCACACAAGAGCATTGGGTTGAAAATTCCACAGCAGCATATTTGACGCGCTGGGATTCTCAAGGGTCGGCTCAATAAAGAGAGTTGAAAATTCAGCGCGCGATAAAAATCGTCGCAATGAAAACCGCCAGTGTTTACGAGGCCTGAGGTGTGTATTCACTAGTTCGGGGCGGCACATTCGATTCGGCAATGTTTATTGACAGTTTGTTAATCAGAGCGGGAATGATATCGCACGCGGCAGCATTGGCGGTGCGATCAGCAGCGCTCGATTTGTTTGTAAGTTTGTATGTAATATACAGGGTGCAATTTTTCAATGCCACCTGGAGGAAACGTACTCTAAATACTGGAGATAGCAAATTTTACTAAAAGGAAACATTCTTTTATTTTTAAAAAGAAACAAATCTGCATTCACAGATTTTCGAAAATTCGCTTGCCACATTCGTACATGCATTCATAAATTAAATGAAAGGAAAACCATGAATAAAAGTGCTCTATCTTATTGAATTTATCCCATTGAATTTATAACTGTTTTATAGATTTCATGATTTTCCCTTCGTCGGTTTCGATTCCCGAATGTGGCAAGCGAATTTTTGAAATCCCGTGAATGCACTTTTGTTTCTTTTTAAAAATAAAGGAATGTTTCCTTTGACTTTAATTTGCTATCTCAAGTATTTCGAGTACTGTCTTTTCAGGTGGCATTGAAAAATTCCATCCTGTATATATCATGCATTTTAGCCAAGCTATCACAATGTTTGCGAACGAAGTTGCGAGCGATGTGCTAAATTAGATATTATGTCAAATCGAACATGAGTGTGTAGGACCCCTAAACTGTCAGTTCGATTCCACCTAAAATGGAAAAAAATATTATTTATTTGTTTCATCTTGTTTGTTATTTCTGAAAAGGGTAGCGGTACGGTTGACTGCACGTCAGTATAGACAGTTCCTACATTTTGTAGCAAATAAGGGTGCTGTCAAAGTCAAATGTTTTGTATAAATAATTGGTCAAATTTATGAAAATTACTTATTATTTTTTTGTTTCCTATGTATTTGTGCTGCGTATGTGAAACTTCCTAAGTGTTCAAAATTTGGTATTGGCAAGATAAGTTTTTGGCAAGCCTATTCAGCATTAAAACTTGATGAGAGAATGTTATACAGATTTTTTAAAGTTTCAGACAGGTCGGAACCATGTGTGTAGAACTCGCTTTCTGCATAGCTATTCACAACGCTTCGATTCGATTTTCGATTCGGAAAGTCGTATGTTTTTTGACATTACGGAATCGAGCGAGATAGATATACGACTTTCCGCGTCGAAAATCGAATCGAAGCGTTGTGAATGAAAAGGGCCAGATTCCAAAAAATAACAACGGGTTGTTCACCGACGAAGATTTTCATCTAATCGTACAGGGGCAACCCAAACTACATAAAAAGGCAAATTAGAGGAAGATATTCTAGGTGTTCACTAAATCGGACTATTCTGAAAATTTTGAAACAAACACCCGACAAGTTTGGACTTGTCGTTGTTTGTATCAAACAAAAATATACCTTGACATCTTATGACGTGCTTGTGACATTGAACCTTAGGTTTACCACCCCAAAGTTGAATGTTACAAGCTATTACGAGGTCGACTACAGCCCTTTCACAGTTATTGTGCCTCTGATTTTGGATCAGTGTCAAAATTACATTCATCCTTATTTTCATGGCAATAAGGTTGCTGCCATTGACAAGTATGTCGAATTACAATTTTCTTTATTCTAGTTACAATAAGGTTGCTTTTAGTTTGTAGCTGCAAGAGGTAAAAGCACTGTTTAAAACCACAGGCTAGCATAGGATGAAAAATCACGATTCTGCCACGTGAATTCAGTCGGAAACCACACTCGGTTCGACATTGCCAGATTTTTTTGTCCATTGTCAACTATCCGAGTTATTAGAGATACTCCATGACTAAAGTAAACAGTTTACAAAACGTATAAAAATAACAACTAAAAACAAGGTAAGATGATGTAACTCACACTCGCAAGAACGATGTATTCTATGTCAAAGGGAAAAATTATTTATTAACACAAAAATAGTGTCAATGTCTCCAGTTTATTTTCGAAACCCGTAAGTATATTTTTATAAAGAATGTCAAGAAACTATTAATATCTACGAAACAGAACATAGATGCGAGAAATTGTTTGTTTATAAGATTTCAACTCGATGGTTTTGAGATGTTAAAATTCCGACACTGAAAAGTACATCTTCCGACTTGCTCCCATTTCATAACAACGAATCAATTAGCGAATACGTCTTGTTACATCACTCTCACTCAATGCATTAAAAAAAAACAACTGACTGCCAAAATTAAGCCACTTTAAAAAGAAAGTTTGACACTGACATTAGAATTAGCGCGAAAATGATTACGACAATGATGTTGACATATTTTCACCTTCCCGCGCTTTTTCAGTCACTTCGTGAAATAAAGTCTGAATCAGTTGTGACAGATAGTCTTTATGTCTTACGAAGTTAAATGGAGTTACGAACTTGAATGTTAAAAATTCAGCAATAAATTACGAATTCTATTAACCGTACCCACGCCACGTAAAGTTCGGGTATAAAAAGAGCAGTCTAGAACAATCTATAGTATTAATAAAACGCTTGTAAAGTTCCAAAAGCTGTTAACACATTGAATCGGCGTCCTAAGAGGCTTTCGATATTAAAAGTTTAATAAATTAACAGAAAATGCCGTGAACGAATTAAAGTTTAACGTTCGTGTCTAGATCGCTCTTGTTAGAAAGTTTAGAGAATACAGACAAGGTTTTGCAGAATACAAACTGAGTTGGTCGCACACACACGCATGAGACACGACGTGTAACAAGGACAGAGTTTCATGTACGGAACTGCAATTGAAATCAGTTTCCGGTAGTTAGTGAGAATATAACTGTCGCTGTCTCGCTTTCTCTCTATTCACGACCTCTGGCTATACGACTTGTGCCAAGTGAGTGTCACTTTTTTCGTCCGCATCAGTACCCTCTTTTTAGATTTCTGTAGTCCTGACAAGGAACCCTTATAGTTTCGTCATGTCCGTCTGTCCGTCCGTTCGTCCGAGGTTTTGCTCAGAGACTGTTAGTACTAGAAAGCTGTAATTTTGTAGAGGTGTGTATATCAAATACGCCGACAAAAAGGTAAAATAAAATTATGCTATTACCATATAAGGGTAGCTCCCATACATGTGAAGTGGGAATGAATTTTTTTTTCGTCGTCTACCCCATCGTGTGGGGTATCGTTGAATAGGTATTTTAAAATGACTTTGGTGTTGCTAATACTATTTTTAGATTTAATGCTCCATTTACCAAATATTTAACTTCAAAGTGTAAATATTTGTTCCAGTATTTTGTTCTCGCTGACGTCACGACCGACCGTACGTGACCGACCGTCAGCGCGACAAAATTCAGGCACTACACCGCACCCATGCTCTATGATTATTTCATGTCTGTTTTTTTCCGCAATGGCTGTCGCAACACTCGCAACTCGCTTGTCGCTTGAACGTGTAGGTTGTGACCAAGCAGTAACGTTTATAGCAGAGTTAGTTGTAAACTTATTGCAAGATTATGAACAGGGGCAGTACCGGGAGCACGAAGTTACGAAGCATCTACACACGAGACGATAAATCGTGTTGCCGTGGAAAATTTTGGCGCAGAGATGGAACCGAGAAGAGTCTTCAGGACATCATCGATATGTTGAAGAAGACGGACCCGGACGACGTTCCAGATTTCGTGGCGAAGGAGCTAGGTAAACTGCCCCCCGTCACTTTCGATCACGTCGACGTTACACGGCTGCTAAAGGACATCACTACCTTGAAAGCGGAGATGACCAAGATGCAGTCCAGAATGGAGGTTTCAGAAAAAACCAATACTGAACTACGAGCGGAAATAGCATTATTGCGCAACTTCGGTTCGGAAATTGGGTCACCTGAGGCCTCAAAGGTGAACACACGTCGAGGGGCGCAAAATGCAACAACCATCGGCAGTTTTGAATCGGCGAACACAAGTGCGTCACCAGCTGCCGATAACGCTGAGCAAGCGCCGCCCGCCGCCGTCGTCGCCCGCGCCACAACACCGGCTGCGGATACGTCACGCGTAGGTACGTCGACCCCTAAACGTGCCTATGCTGCTATTGTCACCAGCGGTAAAACTGATGCGTCGCAGCCTAAGCGACAAACCAGAAAAGGGGAAAAATTGAAAATGGGTGCTCAACCAGCCCTGGCTGCGGTCCGTAGCTCCGTACCAAGAACGAGCCAAGTTGATGAGGAGGGCTTCACTAAAGTGGAAAGGAGGAAGAAGAAGCCCTGTTCTCGTAACCTGTGCGGTACCGCACCGAGTGGACCCAACATGCTGCTGCGTCCTGCTGTGCCTACGACGCAGTTGTACCTTTCACGTCTGCATCACTCCACTACAACTGAGGAAGTGGTGCAGTATTTGAAAGTGAAGACCAGCTGGACTCTGAGGGTCGAAAGGCTGGAATCGCGCCACAACATCAACTTTAAGTCATTCGTGGTACGAGTTCCAACCCACCATCTACAGACCTGCATGAAGGAGGACTTTTGGCCGAAGGGTGTCGTATATCGGCGTTTCCGAGGGCGGTTACGCGACACCACGCAGCGAAACACGACGCCGACAACGTTGCGTGTATAGTTTTAGTTTCATAAGGTTTAAAATATGTATTAGTTTATTATTGTTGTTAAATATTATTTTGTGAATTTTATCTATGGGCCTTAGTTGCCTGATAATAAAATGATTATTATTAAATACTTGTGTTGGAATTTATAGCAGCGGCACAAATATTGGGCAGCTTTTGTATTGAGACTAGAAACTTAGAAAAATACAGTTTACATAAAATAAATAACGTTATAATAATATCTTGAAGTTTGAGGTACAACCTCAAAATGAATTTACCACTTTTGACAAAACAATTTCTATGCAATTAAATTTTACTAAGGTTGACAGTATCTATCTGACATATATAAAAATAAACCTTGTCTTGGTTTATGACGTAACGTGCAAGCGGTGCAAGTCACATTCAACGGTATGGTGGCAAAGCAATGACGAAATGAGGCACGAAAACTTAGTGAAAGTCCTGACATATAGGTACTCAAAACACTGAACAACAGAACATTGGACACCAATAAATGTATTTGTTGGCTTCACTTTTATTACAATTCACGAACACAAACTTTTACGATAACTATTCCACATGTTGCGGCCATTACGTCCGCCTCATCAAAGGTTGTGGTTTCCGGCGATCACCGCAAGCCTGAATAATTTCCACATTTAAATTTTCATTGGAATTGTGACTCGTGTGTACACATTATTTGGGTATCGCTTTTCTTATGGCCACACGTTTAGGTGCTTCGAAGTTTAAGTTTCGTCTCGCATCATGTGGTTGGGATATAAAAACTTTTTAAATATCGGTTCGGATAAAATGCAGGCAACTGAATTATGGGAACGTAACGAGTACAAGCTCTTGCTTGGGAGCCGAGAGCTGAAATAGGTAGGTGCTTATAGGAGCAATATTAATTTTATGATCGATACTTTCAGATACTCCTTCAAAGACTTTAAAACCACGCGGTAAGCGGCTAATAGTTATTTAGTCTATATGAAACATACTACTTTCATTTTAACTCGAATGTTTTTTTATTTGCGTTCTTCTGAAACTCTTTATCTACTAAATGGAAACTAACAAAATAGGCATATTTTTGTGCTTTGGCTATTGCTATGGACATCATCATCATCGTTAGCCTATTAATGTTCCCACTGCTGGGACACAGGCCTTCTCTGGCCGCCACCACGGGGCCACCGCTATGGACAGTAACCATAAAATAATCTATATATATAAAAGAAAGTCGTGTTAGTTACTTCACTTATAACTCAAGAACGGCTGAACCGATTTAGCTGAAAATTGGCAGGGAGGTAGTTTAGAGCCAGGAGAAGGACATAGGATACTTTTTTTTTTTTTTTTTTTTTTTTTTTTTTTTTTTTTTTTTTTTTTTTTTTAGGTAGTAGGTAGGTAGTAGGTAGGTAGTAGGTAGGTAGTAGGTAGGTAGTAGGTAGGTAGTAGGTAGGTAGTAGGTAGGTAGTAGGTAGGTAGTAGGTAGGTAGTAGGTAGGTAGTAGGTAGGTAGTAGGTAGGTAGTAGGTAGGTAGTAGGTAGGTAGTAGGTAGGTAGTAGGTAGGTAGTAGGTAGGTAGTAGGTAGGTAGTAGGTAGGTAGTAGGTAGGTAGTAGGTAGGTAGTAGGTAGGTAGTAGGTAGGTAGTAGGTAGGTAGTAGGTAGGTAGTAGGTAGGTAGTAGGTAGGTAGTAGGTAGGTAGTAGGTAGGTAGTAGGTAGGTAGTAGGTAGGTAGTAGGTAGGTAGTAGGTAGGTAGTAAGTAGGTAGTAGGTAGGTAGTAGGTAGGTAGTAGGTAGGTAGTAGGTAGGTAGTAGGTAGGTAGTAGGTAGGTAGTAGGTAGGTAGTAGGTAGGTAGTAGGTAGGTAGTAGGTAGGTAGTAGGTAGGTAGTAGGTAGGTAGTAGGTAGGTAGTAGGTAGGTAGTAGGTAGGTAGTAGGTAGGTAGTAGGTAGGTAGTAGGTAGGTAGTAGGTAGGTAGTAGGTAGGTAGTAGGTAGGTAGTAGGTAGGTAGTAGGTAGGTAGTAGGTAGGTAGTAGGTAGGTAGTAGGTAGGTAGTAGGTAGGTAGTAGGTAGGTAGTAGGTAGGTAGTAGGTAGGTAGTAGGTAGGTTTCTCTCTAATGTGACGCAGACGAAGTTGCGTGGGTCAGCTAGTAACCATATAAAATACGGCTCGTAGTGTTAGGAGGTTCCTCTCTCTGGAGCCCTGACCGCCGGCAACTTCGACCCTATTCCCGATACCAGTGGGCTAATTTTTTTTTTATTGTTTTAAATAAATATTTTAAAATGTATGAAAATTGTATAGAAATAAATAAAGGAAATAATAATGAGACTAGTTTTTTTCTGACCTGCCATCTTTGTCTTCAAACTCGAGAAAAGTCAGAATAAATATGCTATCATGGAAAACGTCAAAACGAATTCCATAACTTTCATACCAGGTCCTCTTTTGCTCTCAAGTACTCTCTAGCTCTTTAGATTTAGTGAATAGCTCAAGTACTATAGCTTCAGAACGTTAAAACTGAAGTGCTTCGGATAAAGTTTGCGCTTCTTGAACTGGTATAAAGTTTAATCTAGTGCACACAATGGCTTGATGCGAATTGTGGAGGAACTTTCTTTTGGGAAGATTCTTGAAAGGAAAGAGAAGAAATAAGTATGAGTTATTTTTTCTGTTTGAAAAATCTTTGATTGCTTAGCTTAGGTTAGCTATAAATGGATAAAGTAAGAAATTAGCAAATAAAATGGGAAGTTTGAAAGTGTCGCTTGGAAGAGAAAGGTGAAAGGGAGCCGTTTGTCTTGGTGTGAACATGGGATGAAGAGGGATGGAACTCATGTGACTGAAGAGTGACAAAAATATATGTTGATGGATGGAGAGGTGGAGGAAGGCCAAGGAAGATATGGATGGATTGTGTGAGGAATGATATGAAGGATTAAAGAGTAAATGATAGCGTGACGGTTGACAGGGGAGAATGGAACAAGAAAACGTGTTGCGCCGACCTCAAATAAATAGCTCTGGACATTAACACACAGCGCCATCTAGTGCCACACTAAGCAACGAGGCTTGTGTCGTGGACACCAGATAGTTGATATACTACATAGATACTTTTTTGTTTGTAAATACATACTTAATATACATATAAACATCCATGACTCGGAAACAAATATCCATGCTCATCACACAAACATTTGCTTCAACCGGGATTCGAACCCGGGACCCTAAGCACGTAAGGCAGCCTCACTACCGCTGCGCCATTCGGGTCGTCTTCAAATAGAATGGGACATGGGTATTGGTCATTATCTAAGTTTTGATTCTGTATCTAAAACTTTAAAGCGAAATTCAATTAATATTGTTACATTTTAGAGCAGAATTATGTCGAAGGTAATGTATGTTCCTGCGAAATAGAGATCAGCCGAACAAGTGCATATCGGAGGAGGGTTCGGTCGAAGTAGTGTTTTCCGAAGGTGTGTGTTGTCGAAGTATGTTATGTCGGACTAATGCTAGATGTTTTGTCGAAGCAATGAGTAGTCGAACTATTGTTGCTACAACGGTAAAAACCTCACATTTATGCTATCAACGGCTGTTGCAAAAAAAAATATAGGTAAAAATTAAAATTAAAAATAGTTTATTTTAATTACAATAGGCATTTTGATACATATTATTGGAGATCACCTTTTAAGCAAGGAATTGCTTGTATTTGGAGGCTCCGCACTTCCACTTGTCATTTTATGCAATTGAAATGTAGACAATGTAAACATGCAAGACTAAAAAATAAAATTAATAGTATACCTAATAGTACACCCTACATTTCGCTAGTTTGTATAAGTCAAACGGTCATTAACATTGCACAAAAATTAAGCTTTTCAGCCCTTGTTTTAAATTAAATCAGCTTGAAGAATGAAATTCTGTCGATAAACAATCCAATTGTGTAGTAGTTTTATGAAACCAATACATTGCTTTTTTTCATATTTAAAAGAAAAGAAAGAAAGATTATTTTTTTTGTTTTTCATAATAAAACAGTTTTCATATTTATCAGACTTTTCTGCATGTTTTAATATTCTATAGTAAAGTTCCACCAAATACTCCTCTCAAATATGTAAACAAACACGTCCGAGCTGAACTCACAACAACATAATCTGATTTCGACGGCAGCCAACCAAACTGCATGGCAGCGAATGTGAGACTTTACTTTTTAAATCCGACCTATCCTATGGTAGGCTAACCTTGTAATCCCCTGTCTACAATTCGATTTTTGCACCGAATATCGGATTGCACTTTGAAAAAGTTACCTGTGCACTAGTTTTTCGAAGGCGGATAAGTTTGAATGTTGGATGAAAATACTTCGTTTGCCATTTTTAACACGTTTTTTAGGGTTCCGTAGTCCTGACAAGGAACCCTTATAGTTTCGCCATGTCCGTCTGTCTGTCTGTATGTCTGTCTGTCCGAGGTTTTGATAAGAGACCGTTAGTACTAGAAAACTGTAATTTTGTAGAGGTGTGTATATCAATAACGCCGACAAAGTGGTAGAATAAAATTTTGGAAAATATTTTTTTATGGTAGCTCCTCTACATGTGAAGTGGGGATTATTTTTTTTTCATCGTCTACCTCATCGTGTGGGGTATCGTTGAATAGGTCTTTTAAAATGACTTGGGGGTTGCTAATACTACTTTTCGATTGAATGCTCCATTTACGAAATATTAAACTTGAAAGTGCAAACTTTGTTCCAGTAGGGCGTCCCCCCTCTAAAAGCTAAGCTGCTGGCTTGAAAAATCTGGAAAAATTCATAATGATAGTGCATTTCATGAACTTTAAAGGAAAACTATAGCGGTTAAGATAACTTTATTAGTTTAGCAGTAATATTCGTTGAACTAGGGTGTTGGATAATTTGGTACCAAATACAAATTCCTTAGAATAAATCCTATAAAGTGACTACGATGAAGTGGTTGCTTATTTATAACGGGTGAAGACTTGCATTGAAAAACAAAATCTAAAATATAACGGGCTACTACGGAACCCTACTGCGCGTGGCCTGACACGCACTTGGCCGGTTTTTTATTAGTTTCACCTGTTTCCCAAATTGTTAATGTTTTTGACCTACCTTTTGCTTTCCGATTGAGCTGCATGTTAAGTTTAGATGACAATGCATATCATTCTAAATCCAATATGGCAGACTCCCAAAGATGGCAGATTAGTTATTTTGTATGCATTCCCATGACATGGGTAGCAAATGAAAGGGTTTGCTGAGAAAAATACGAGAAAGCATGTTTTTATTGTCTACTATGAACTGTGATATATTTTTTTATATAAAATGTGATGAAACACATCACCACGTCTGTATTCTCCGACGGCTTAGGCAGAGGTGACAGAGGTATATACATATATACCTATAGTAAACCCAAATTGGCCACATTTCACCAGTAATGTTTAAGTTTTAAGTAAACGGTTTGCACACCGGCTGCAAAAGATTCCAAGCGGCTACTGAGGAGTTCCTTAGAGAAAAACCCAATAACACTTTGTCCTTTGTCTTTGAGCTGGGAATTGAACCAAAATCCTGATGCTCCGAAGAAGGACTCACGACCACTATTCCAACGAGATAAACAAGGAATTTAAAATACATCAATCCGACTAAGTAACAGACATGTTTTTCTAAAGTGATCTAAAACTGAAATCGTTTTTAACTAGACTGGAATTCCAGACGTTTTATTGACTAGAATAAAAATGGCGTCGTTAAACACATCGCGTACCGAATTATTGCTTGCTGCAAGCACTACAGTAGTTAATAATGAGTAAAACTGTAAATAATTTTAGTGTACATTATTATTTTTATAATTAAAACTTTCTAGTGTGCGTGTCCTCTTAGATGGTTTATGGTTTACGTGTACAGTGCACTTATATCCTAATTTACACCTTAGAAATTCCATAGCACTGCCTGACCTATAGGATTTGAACTTAGGACTCTATGTAAAAATCAAAGTTTTTTATTTGCTAAAGGTACCTACGTGTTATTAAAGGTGTAAATATAAAGTTTAAAGATCTCCATCTTCGAAACAAAATTATCAGAATTCAATGTTCTTAAAAGTTGATGGCAGCTGTCTACCACCATATTTTTTTTAAAATAAAGTTTCCTAATCAGGTATGCAATTTAATTTTTCTTAAATTATTTCTTAAAAACAATGTTAATAAACAGTGTTGGTTAAAGACTATCGAGACTGGCAAAACTAGCATAAAAAATATATAACAGTCCCATTGCTGGGACACAGGCCTCATTACTGCGAGAGGGTGTGGACCAAAATGCATCCCACTAATCCGATAGAGGAAAGCTTCCTGTCATTAGTCAATCACATTAGGTCTATTTTACAACAACGCGTGCCTTCTCAAAGTACGCCCTTTTAAACAGTAGCAAATCAATTTACAGACCTTATTGACAGATCGAAAGTTGTTTAACTTAGTTACCAACTGCCAGTATCTATTAGTTTCAGAACTAAGATCGTGAGTTTCCAAAATGTCCCGGCATTAAGTTGTATTAATTTATCTGTTCTATCAATTTTGACCTTTGGGTTTCGGTCCTACGATTCAGATCAGTTTGGTAATTAACGGAGTTGATGTCTCATCATTTTCCTGCTCGTATCCCGATTTATTTGGGGTCGGCTAGGTCATGTCTTCTTCCAAACTTCTCGTCATCTCCGCAGTCACCTCCTTTCTAGCCCATCCTTCACACAGTCCATCCGTCGTTTCTTTGGTTTTCTTCTACTATTGTGTAATGTCACATTCATACTCAAAACTTTCCCCACGACATTTTCCGGATGAACGAACGGAATTGATTCTGATAATTTATTGTTGTGATAAAAAGCTATATTTTTATGTTAAGAAGAATATTATTAAGATATTCAAACATAATATTAGGGACAGATACGAGTAGTAGAGCAAGTTTTTATATGGAACATTCGTTTTTGTTGTTCCGGTATCTGATTTAGAAAGACGGTCTTACGACTCGTAGTAGATAAACAATTGTTATAAACAACAGACTTAAATTGTTGGACTGAAGTAAGAATTATAAAGAATATCGGAATAATATTCTCTTTGGTAAATCTGCCAAAATACTTTAAAACGGTTAATTAAGCTGGCTTTCAAAAGTTTTAATGAATGTGAAATAAGACCGCAATCATGTTTATATTTTGTATCACATTAATCCTGCTAACGAGCACAAATTCATTTTGGTAAACGGATATAGATACGGACAATCGTTCACATAATATATTTTGTGTGAAACAACAGTTACGAATTGGCCAATCACAAAATCAACACAAAGTTAAAATAAAATTTTACAGCGTGTTTTATCGAAAATAACAAAAATATATCTTATCCCACTTTAAGGAAAATATAACAGAAAATTTTACTACTCACCCTCGATAGCCATAAATGCAGCAGCACCAATAAAACTGTACAACACCATAAACAAACTCAAGAAGAGATGAGTGAACCACTTTCTCGAAAGCAACTTTAATCTATTGTAAAACCAGAACGCAGACTTTTCACCAGCACTTAACCCGTGCTTCGTAGTGTTTATAGTAAAGTCCTTGAAGCCTTCGAACTGCTTGAACATGAACTCGGAGGCTTTGGTGTGATACATGTGCATGAAAGGATTGTAGTAAGGATTTCCGTGGGGGTCCGATAAGTGAGAGCCTGCGGTGCCTGGAGCCTTTCCGTGGTACCTAGGCTGGGCCCAGTAAACCGAGGCCCCCGTCGGTGGTCCTCTAAGACTAGGCGTCATCAGGATAGTGGAGTCAGGTATCTGCAGCGTGATTTTAGGCCGCACTGGCCTGGCTGGCGGCGGGGGCGGCGGGTATGGCGGAACATCTAAACTAGCCATATCTTCACTTGTTTATGAAGCTTTTAATAACACTACACTGTTTATCGACTGCAGTGCTGCGCGCGCGATCTCGCGTGTAATGTTTTTATTAGCGCCGGCGTCGTACCGTAACTTTCATTGACATTACAGAATATTTTTCGCTTTTCGCGGCGTGAGGTTTTGGCTGTAGTCGTGCTCGGGCTCGAACTGGCTGGACACTGATTTTATAAATAAAACGGGAGTTAGCGAGTGCTTCCCGTTGTGTCATAGGCGTCTGTCCGTTATCTCTGAGTCGTAATCATTGCCAATACGATTTGGTTCTGTGTAATTTCTATGCGTAACGCACTGAATCCGTTTTCTCCGAATGAGGTGTATTTGAGAAGGCGCTTGATCGGATTCTGAGGATAAACTTCGCTTCACTTCATTTGGTCCATGTTTAATATCACTCACTTCCATTTAAATTAGATTGAAACGCGCTTTATAAACTTTACGCAAGTTTTCCGGCATTTGTACGAATTCGCGTTTTGGATTACTTAACGAGTTAATGACATTTAAAAAGAAGGAAAAAGATTAACTAATGATATTTTTAATACATATAATATTTATAAAAAAATATTTAGTTAATCTTTTTTTCCAATATATTATAGCAAGGTTGCTTACTAGTATTGCTACCGACTCTCTAAGCTATTAATAATGATAAGTTCAATAAAAGTAATTTAACTATTTATGAACTGATCTTAAACAGGACAAAAGAACCAAAGGGTTTAATTTAACTTTCTATCCAATTATCTTTCCGTTCTCATTTTATAAAGTCTTCATAATTCTATAAAATGTTCATAAACTCGATAGGTAAGTATATCTGCGGTATTGTGAATGCTGTTAAATAAAAAATTGATTCGGATTTTCCATAATGGTGGAAGGATAGGTCAGTTGACTCGACTTTTCCCACTTAGCACTAGAAGGTACCCAGGGAGCGCCAAGTTTTCGAAATTAAAGTAAGATTTCATGCGCTTCAATTTAAATTCAATTTGAATAGCCATGACGACAGTATCAAAAAATTGCAAATCTATTTAGTCCGTCAGTTAGAGTATTGCAAATTAATGGGCACGTATTTTTTGTTTTAGTAAATCAATAAATATTGACAAAGATAAAACGCATCAAAGCTCTGGAGTGGGGGCTCGTGACGTCAGAACTAGCTAAAACATATACCTAGGTGTGACGTATTGAGAATTTTAAAAGCGTCGTATCTTCGTCAATTTTGGTTTACGTAACAAAAGAAAAAACGCGGGTTAAATATTTTTTGATAATCTACGGACTAATTAGATTTTTTTTTGTCGTCTCGCCTATTGTCTTCGACACGCTAAGAAGAATTTATGTTAAAGGCCAGCGCACACCCGGGTCGGCAGGGTAGAGCATTGTACCTTCACCCACCTTCTTTCCAATATCTATAGATCGAACCCAAGGCATCAAAGGGAATTTCCCTTCGTGGCATTGAACATTAGAATCTGTACCTATCTTGTTACCACTACCAAACGTATGAGTTTACGTTGGGAAAAGATTAAATGCTCTGGCCTTAAGGCGACTACAGGAGCTAAACGCGAGTTTTATAATGTAAAAAAGGATATGATTTACTGCAATAAACAAAATCAGAAAAAGATATGACATTCTTCAGGTTAATTATGCTAGTATGATAGTGTTTTGAAAACATAATACAACTAATTTTACTAGACAAAAAAAATCACAAACATATCTCTAAAAATTTCTTTTAACGAGTAATAACCATACTAATACATGTTATCATTCTGATTTTTTTGGCAAATAATTCTACAAGGAACATATTATCATGATAGTGTTTTATTTTCTTAGTCCAATCAATAGATTTTATGTAAATCGCAAAAAAACACTCATTTCGCACTATTCGGCCCGCAGTGTCTGTCGTAACAACCACTTTCTAGTGCAAGCTGATTAGAACTTTATTCTAACAGTATTTCAAACGAAGTTTGAATCACCACAAATAGAGTTGCTAATTTAGCTGCCGTAGTCGCCTTAATAGATTTTTCCAACAATTCTTAATTCGTTGCTATTCAGAACCTAAACCATTAGCTGGTATCTATGTAACATGCAAGAGAGTCAAGTGGGCCAAGGACATACACCCTAAGTTTCAAATATCCAAACACCTGCAACTTTGAGAACGTCACAAACTACCATTGACCTTGCAACCTGGTCCTAACTGATCTTAAAAAAGTACTATCACATCCGTACAAAACTGGCTACAGACATCCCTAAAGACCAATTGTAGTAAAAAAAAAGGTGCCAAAGATACCCAACAAATAGGTCAAAAACAAATAAAAAAACTATAAAGTCTACCCAGATCGCCAGAAGCCTGTCAATAATGTTTTATTACGCCACCCTCTTTGCGTCCTCTCCTTTATTGACAGATCTAGTGTCAGCTATAGACAGATATCTAGACTGAATACGAAAAGGTTTTCATTTCTTTAGTACCAATTTTCTACATCCTGTACCTACAATAAGATATCGTCAACAGCCTGTGATATAAATTGGATGACTCACCAAGATGTGGCAGGTTTTATTCAGTATTTTCGCCCGAATTCTTATGTGATTTTTTTCGAGGAAATCATGGATATGCTTATATATTTATTGTTGGTTGTTCCCTTTTTAAATAATTTCGTGGAAGACCTAAAGTTGACGAATAAAGATTTCTTTGTTCGTGAAGGCTGGCGAATTAGTTTGAAAGAATCTGTCTTGACAATTAGGCATAAGTTGGTATATACAGTCGACTGAAAATCTGTTGAAACGCTTTGACCTTGAAATGGCCTAGCAAATTGCGAAGTTTCAATAAAACAAGAGGCCAGTTTACACTGGTTTTTCAACAACTAATATGCGGCCTACGGTATACAATTTAAAAAAGTTTTCCTTTGCGAACAAGGCCCTCGGCATATAATTCGAACTTTCTTACAACTAAATAAAATCACTTCTAAACTAAGATATACCAAGAAGAGGCTATTCGTGGAGATTTGTCACCAACACAACATTTGATGACAAACCAAATTCTGTATTATTTTTGGCGTGGCGCCTGAATTTTGTCACGATTTTCTCTTCGCTATTAAATTCATCGGTGGCTCGTTATTTTCTCTTAGATAATGTCTGAATCATTTGAAGATGAACGTGCTTTCCTTTATGTAACGCATTTAAACTGAAATGTCACAAATAATACCTATAATACTAGCAGAAAAGAAAAAGAAATCTACATATTTTGGGATAAGGGATTATTCTTGCCCTATATCCCAAAATATGCAGATTCGGAGTGCACATCTTCTTTTGATGACTTTTTCGTAATATGAATGTGTCTACTTACTTCTTATTCTTCATTACTGTTTCCTTGTTCGTGTTCTGCCTACCGCCTAGCCTTTTCCTAATTATGTACCTACCTAAGCGTCGGCTTTCAGTCTAACCGAATCCATTGTAATTGGGTAAACGATACAGACTCAGGCTTATAGATATCCATAACGGCTATTAGTATTAAGCGATATTTGTAATACAATACATCGCTCACACCTGACACATTACACACTTTGACAGATACGATACAGGTACTCGATCACATGAGAAAACGTAGCACTCGAAAAAATTATGCTTTCAGAAAAATGACTCCGTGCGTAAGATTTATGTAGTTTCTTTTCATTTTAATCTCTGATTGTTTTGTATCATTCAATTCAAACAAATCAGTTGTACTTAAAATGTGGCAACACACTCATAAACTCTTAAAAGATAATCAACCACAAACTACATCAAAGCCGAACGAGTATTTTTGGTTTTGCACAAACAAATGTTTGCTGCAGCGCCCCCATGTGAGTTGTCACCGTAACACTTATCTAAGACCATGCACCAATCAAACCCAAACCCATAACTGAAAACTGCATCGAAATCGGACTAGTAGTTTTGGAGAAAAATGGCAACATGGATTTGCACAAACAATGTTTGCTGTAGCGCCCCCTGGTAAGTTGTCACCGTAACACTTATTTAAGGACATGGACCAATCAAACCTAAATCCATAACTGAAAACTGCATCAAAATCGGACTAGTAGTTTTGGAGAAAAATGGCAACATGGATTTGCACAAACAGACATCCTCTCACACCAAACGCATATTATACCGTCTCCGTTCCGTCGTGGATAAAAATCTATCTAACAATTAACTAAACAAAACACTTCACTCACTGTCAATGATTTGGCAACATCATAGTTACAATTAGTTTAATTGAGATTTACGCTATATCATGCGTTTCATTCTCTTACACAACGTTACGTCAAACAAACTTTCATGATAATTTGTACTGTTAACATCTTGGCAACGTTTTTAAATGACCCAACGATTCACCAAAAAAAAATGTAATGCGAAAATGAACTTATCAAAGTTCATTGTTTAGCATAGCATAATAAGCCTATAATGTTCCCACTGCTGGGACACAGGCGGCCTCCTCTATATGAGAGGGATCATTCTCATTCATGATTTACGGCGATCACACAAAATTTTCAAATCATCATAATCGACCTTACAGTCCACAGCTGGAGGCTTATGTCTATCCAATCGTAGTTCCTACTCTCACTCGATCCACGGCTACCTCTCATCAAATTGTTACCAGCCACTAAGCGAAGATCGACACTCAAGGTAGCCCTTTTTTATTTTTGAATGGGAAAACATCAAATGAGAGAGTGTCAGACTTTTACTGACTAAAACCAATCCATGTTAATTCATCGCCCTTTGTGTTCCGGGGCCACGGTATCTCTTTCGAACAGTCCCGCAACCCCGGACTCGATGTAGCTCTTTGACGTCCTCATCCCACCCTAAGTTTGCCGCATCGTAATCTCCACTCAAGAACACGTGAACACGTATTTCGCAGATCATAACCATGGGATCTCCATTTCAGCTTTAATAATTACCAATCTTGTTTTTTTTTTCAACATTAGAAGTTCCGGTACTAACTGGCCTATAATAAATAAATAATAAATAAATAAATATCGCTGGACATTACACACAGCGCCACCTAGTGCCACACTAAGCAACGAGGCTTGTGTCGTGGACACCAGATAGTTGATATACTACATATATATTTTTTGTTTGTAAATACATACTTATTATACATATAAACATCCATGACTCGGAAACAAATGTCCATGCTCATCACACGAACATTTACTCCTACCGGGATTCGAACCCGGAACCCTAAGAACGTAAGGTAGCCTCACTACCGCTGCGCCATTTGGGTCGTATATAATCTTCGTTATATAGAAGCAATTTGTTTAGTCTTTTGGCGACGACCTAATACTAAGTCTCATCACTCTTCAAAATTAGGTAAATTCTCATAGTGTGTATATAGTATTGTATAATTATGTAATACAAGTAAGCTTTTTATAGCCAAATGTATTTCTGGAGTCAAATGAATAGTGGTCACTCACAAAAAGTACAGATACATATACGTCTTTTGATTCTGTAGGTATTAATTACTGCTTTGGCTTTAGGTACAGTCGAGGACTTTGATGAGCCACTTGCCGCTATTCGTATTTTAGCCGTGTAATATAAATCGGGTTTAGTTGGTAATATTCGTACTCGTGAATGTATCATCATCATTTCAGCCGCAAGACGTCCACTGCTGGACATAGGCCTCCCCTAGTGTCGCCACATTGACCGGTCCCGAGCGACTTGCATCCAGCGGAATCCCGCAACCTTTACCAGGTCATCATGTATAAAAGCGCAAAATTGGAAAGTAGTGAAAGTGGCTCATCAGTTAAAGTCCTCGACACTACACTATACAGGGTGGAAGGCACCCCGACGCTAAAACGGTAACCACGTGTTCTTAAAGTATTCTTCCTCTATCTATTGTTGCAAATTCAGACATAAACATGACGCCTGTAATTAAAACTGCTGTTCCAAAAATTAAGAATATAGGTATTGCAGGAAACAGCTGTTTTTTGGGTTCCGTACCTCAAAACGAAAAAACGGAACCCTTATAGGATCACTTTGTTGTCCGTCCGTCCGTCCGTCAGTCTGTCAAGACCCTTTATCTCGGGAAAGCGCGTGGAGGTATTTAATTGACTTGAAATTAAAACTGTATACTCAGGTCTACCCCTACCCCTTAAAATGTCTAAAAAAATGCGGCCGTTTATGCCGCAAAAAACGTATATTTCAACACTCTCAAGGGAATCGAAATTTACAGGGTACTTGCCGTTGACCAAGAATCATTGAATTTGGCGAGAAGCAATGTCTTACAGCACGTGTAAAGGGAAAATCTGAAAACCGTAAATATGTAGTTTAATAACAAAATACCTACAATATTATTCGGAACCTTCGGTGCGCGAGTCCAACTCGCACTTGGCCGGTGTTTTAATAACCGACGAAAAATTTATATTCGAAGGGGTTTAGAATGATTGGAATGCCGTCACCTCCTTCTGCGAAGCAGTCATGCTAGCGAAGAGGTGGCGGAACGGGAGAGGGAGAGAACCTTACGTCCCAGCCGCCGCGGGAGACGCACCGGGCGTCGGGAACCACGTGGTGGCCCCCGGCCACCGTAAGCACGGACCAGAAACCCTACTCCCTAACGCTTCAACTGTATATTTGAATCTATCCGTCTCTCACTCGCACTCATCTGCAGACGTGCGCGAGAGAGACGGATAGATCCGAATATACGGACGAAGCGTTAGAAAGTGAGGCCGTGAGGTATGGGCTAGCTCGCCGTCCGTCCGTCTTATGACAACAGGCCGTGTCGACGGCGCGTTCGTGTTCCACGCGCGCCTCAAAGAGAGTCAGCAAAGGAAGGGGTCCGCAAGGGCTGACGCCTGCCGGGGCTGCGGGCCTGTTCGAAAGAGATACCGCGGCTCCGGAACACAAAGGGCAAATAAGGAACATGGATGGGTTTTAATCAGTAAAAGTCTGACAGTCCCTTTCGCTCCGCCCAGAGCGGAAGGAGTCATTTGATGATTTCCCATCCGAAAAAAAAGGGGTTTAGAATGCTGTACTGATTAATAAAATTGTACGTGGTAACCCTTTTAGCGTAAGTGTTCCTTACACCTTGTACTTCTCTGCTTATCCCTTCGAAGAAAACGGCGTTATGCTAAGTTAGTATTTTACGCCATAGTTAAGCTTTAAAACTGGCACATCTAAAACCTTGCCTTAACAGCAATTCATCATAACGGAAATCAGTATTTCTATAATTTCCGTTCATATAACACGTGACTGTAGCAAAACATTCTAGATAATCATCTTCTATTAGCACACACTAATAAAAGTTATCCAACACTTAAAGCGCCCATTAGTTGGTTGTTTGCCTTCGCAAACTGTCCTTTACCTCGTCGTCAAAGATGGCGCCCGGCCAAAATTATTGACATCGATCCAGCTAAAGATATTTTGGAATGTGGAAGCGCTTCTGGAATGCGTCTATGAATGCTGTTATTTAAACTAATTAGTTATTTATTATTAGTCTTATTTGTTTGGTGTCAGGATTCATTACAGCATAACATTAAGTCTGTATTTCTTAAAGAGTTAAGCAGAAATGTACTGCAATACACTCACTTTCACCAATTAGGTTTAAAACCCATGTAGCAGAACCCTCTATTCCATAAGTTGTATGCCTGTTGCCATTAACTGGAAACAAATCCAAACTCCAGATTGCTACGGAGAAATTCCTAATGGAAACCCCCAACCACATTTTGTTCGACCTGGAAATCGAGGTGCTTTATGACCACAAGACCGACGAGGCAAAGCGTTCAATAGGTCCCTTTCCAAACTCCTTGGGATCAAGTTATACTAAAACCCGTACATCTCTCATACAAATTTCCCTGACCTACAACAAGTGGGGTCATCGGAATAACAAGCAGTTCCGATGTTTAATCAACGTTTCACGTGATTGTCGCTTGCCGTGCCAACTATCATAGTACTCATTACGAATTGTGACAAATTATATAAGCAGTGCCGAATGTGGGGATTACCAAATGTTGTAACCACAAAATATACAGCATGATCTGTCAAAGGACCGATTTGTTCGAGACACCATTGTTTAACTATTATGTCTACTTCGTGTACAGATCAAGGCATACTACGTAGGTTTCGTTTGTAACTCCACAGACTACCTTGGTATGGAGCAATTATTTCATAAATAAGAACCTAAATCCTGAAACCTTAAAAAAACCTTAACACTTAAGGTTGAGCATCCTACTGCATTATTTATGACTCAATAGAGAGATCGAGTGTCTTAGAAAATTATGACCGCAGATCACAAAACCTGCAGAACAAGGGAGGAGTACTCACTACACAAAAATATCCGAACCACTGAAGAAAATAAACAAGCAATAATTCATCCTTGAATGGAAATACCTAGTTGCAAGTACGGTTCCACAAGAAGGACTTAACTAGTAGTCTCCACTAGAAAAGGACCTTTCCTTTAGGATTGTGTGAGGAATCATATGGAAGATAAAGGAGTATATAAAAGCGTCACGGTTGACAGAGGAAAATGGAAGCAAAAAAACGTGTTGCGCCGACCTCAAGTAACATGGGACGTATTATCGAGGACACTCCCGCCTGATCACCACTAAGCTAATTTTTGCTTGCACTTAAAACATAGAAACGCTTTCTATCCCCTCCCCGTTGACTTTATATATAAATAATTAATGAAAAAATACCGACATCGGCGACACATGCCAAACGAGAGTTATTGTTATTTTGCGCGCCAGGGTTGACGCTTTCCTAATAGGCCTAAAGTTTAAGGTGGAGTGGCTGAGCGCCTCCGCTTGATTTAAGCGAAAAAAATTTAACTGGTCAGGCGGAAAAGACCACGACTGTACAGGGAGATGAGGATGGAATAATGTAGAATGGTTTTGAACGACATTCAAACTAAACAAAATAAGAATTGTTTTCGAGATACTTCCAGTGACGTAAGAAGTCTAGACAAATTCCTGTGCCACCATTAAGATTCTAACACACCTATAAATAAGTGCAATAAATTATTATTTCGTCATGTCTTCCTCGAGTAAGATTACCTGTGAATTCCACAAGAACTCATAATTCACACGTCTTGCCAAGCAAAGAGTAGAATACGCAGGTATCAAAATCAAAGCATTTATTTCAAGTATACAGTCCTAGTCACAAGACATAACAACTGTGAAAGTACTGTAGTTGCCCATTCTCTAGCGTAGATCTCTATGGAGAAGAACGGGCAAGAATATATTATATGGGGCATAGTATATTATTGTTATAAACCTGTTAGTTACTTCAATGGAATTTGAATATTTTAGCATACATTCTGAATTATGTAAATGTCACGTAGTTACGGTTCTCATCCTTCAAGTCTCGGTCTAATATTCAAAGACAACGAACTGCTGTTGAGGATTTCGAAAAACCAATGTCACTTGACCCGATTCTGAAATCAAACCAAGACACCCAACCCCTAACATAGCAGCACCTACATTGCTCTTGTAACCTGCACTAGACCAACACGGCAGTTGAATTTCGATTAGGATCATTAATAATATTTCGGTGAGAGTTCGAGGCCCAAGAATGCAAGGCAGAAAGTTTCTGAGTTCATAAGATTATGAACTCAGAAACTGGCATTTTGGTAACTCCATCAATTTGTAATGCCGAAATGAACACAAATTATACTAAGTAGAATTGTTTTGGCTCTTTAATTGCTATTTGACTATCTGTGTTTATTAAAACCTGATTGCCTCTACTTTGGTTTTTCAAAGAAACAACTTACTCAAATTTTATCAGTATGAGACCAACATATTCCTTCATCCTCCTAAAGACCCGAGCCAATTTTAGGACCATAACTTGTGTGTCTTTCCTTTCTGTTGCTAATGGGTCTAGGTCACCTTGCTCCCATCAAAATGTATTACTTATATTTTCACTATCGGACACTGATTAGGGACGACTTTAACAACCGATCCACTCATCTCAGTCAACTCGGACATACAACACTCCCAAGTTGCGCCAGAACACTCGGTATTCCATCTTTTTCATCCAGTCAAACCCAGTCACTTTTAAAGGAGTTTGGTCCCCCAAGCTGCCCGAATAACAATCACTTACGTAAGTCACTAAAAATTAATACACGAACGCGATACCAAGCCAGTTCGAGCTCCATGCCGACTGAAAATTTCCGTAAAGGTACCTATAATTCAAATGATATGCACTAGCATGCCATTTGAATTACAATTTACTACTGGTAATGTAATAATATATTCTATTACCCAGTGTTTGTTACTGGATCATAATAGCGATGGTAATAAACGGAACGTGTCGTTTGCGTGGATAATAATGTAAATAGGTGGTTATAGGTGGGTGTAACTATACATAATCAGCCTATGTATAATGTTCTTGAACGATGGATGGACTATGTGAAGGATGAAATGGCTAGCAAGGAGGTGACTGCTGAGATGACGAATAATATAGAAGTATGGAAAAAGAAGACATGCTGCGCCGACCCCAAATAAATTGGGAAAGGGCTGGAGAATGATGATGCTGGAATTCAGACCTTCTCTGGCTGTAATCTCTCGCTATACTCACTATCTACTTACACTCACATTTTACCAGTTATGGTTATTGTAGATCCTATGGAAAGGCAATCCTTTGTCTGTGATTGGGCACAAATCCAGATGCAGAGGTGTCTCTAAAAAAATCGGATGTAAAAATCTCTCAATCCTCCCAGCGGGGGAATCGTCAGGACCTCACGATGTACTTGCGAACCCTGGATCAATAAAACCGCTACACCAGAACAGCTACTACTGCCATACGGGAAGAACATTTTTTTTCATCAAGACAAAGGCTAGATATGGCCTCAATCTAGTTTCAAAAGTCTAATACAGACAAAAGCTAACGTATCCATCATGTCTGTCTATCTTTCGGTTACTTTCTTCGGAGTTTCACGCGTAACGGCCAGAGTTTTGATGAAAATCTGCATACGGAAACGAATACGAGACGAACTGGTGGACAACAGTTCGCTTAAGGTAGAAGAGCGAAATTGAAATTTTCTTACGTTATAAGCAATTTGTCGGTCAACGTCAGGTTGTATGTTGATTAAGGTGGATGTTCCAACCACTGACGCTTTCACCTTAAAATATGATTCGCGGACGTTACAAATATGACTTTACAAAGTTAAAGTAATTAAAATCATCAAAACAACCCAAATAATTTAATCCCATTGAATGACTTTTTTCACTTTCGCGGGCTATCCTGCTGGCGCTTTCACCTTAAGTAAATCTAGTTCCACGAATCTAAAGACGAAAACCTACGTATTACTCCTAACGTAACAATGTTGTCATACCGTCAGTCAATACAATGGATCGAGATCACAGACTGACGTGTTTTACGACGGCCATCTGGATTTAGTGAGTGATCAATCTATAGTTAACGTACTGTTTATGGCACTATTAATAAATTATTACCGTGAAGTACCTACTGCTTGTTAGCGGGGGGGATTATTGACAGGTATGTATTTTGTCACACATTGTTGTGAACGGGGATGAAAGGATGAGACGACGACTATTGTATGAGGGCTCCCATAAGATGAGATCGGTTCATCCAAATGATGCAATCAGGGCCAGGTCCTCCCTGATTTAAAGCTTTTCAGGCTCATTGAGTAATGAGCCTTAGACTTTGATAGAGTTATCAAATAAAGGGAAAAGGTTTATTTCCCCTTTTTACTGTCACTTTTCCATAGATGGTCACTTCGCCTCACACTCAGTTTGACCTTTCCGCAAAAAAATGGAAAATGAAAATGTACTGGCGTACACAAAAGGTGCAAAACACAACTTTTATATACGATTGTTCAGACTAAATTGCATTTTTTAAGCTGTTACAGACCGGAAACGGTGAAACATTACATATCCACATGTAGCCATATAGCTCTTTCGGGTTTGACGGTCACACACCGTTACCTTTTAGTAGCAGATAAGTAAGCACCTACTTTAATAGTATTTTAGGGATAGTCTGAAAGTAACGGGTATTAAAACGAAGCTCATGCAGTTTCTGCTGAAAATCTTGTTTCTCACTAATGGTCACGAATACTTGCTCTCTATAAGTGGAACTAAAGGTGCTACAAGACTTTGAAGGCAAAATAACTGGAATCTAGACATACCTACTATAAAACAGCAATAACAGCGCCATCTATCTTGATAAGCATGCATCTGTATACCTTTATAGCGCTTAGCTAGCCACATCAAGTTGGAGGAATAACTTAGTCTAAGTAAAAATCAATAGTTCAAGACAACGAAACATCAATTATAAAATATCTTTGAATCACTGCGTAGACTTTATAATCAAAGGTTTTTATAAAGCGTGAGGATTTTTTGTGCTTTAGTCGATTTTTCAGTGATCGAACAATATTTTTTAATTATCTGCTGCTGCAACAATATTTTGAGATTTTGACTGCTGTTGTCTTTTGACATAATGACAGAAGATTTCGAACTTTGTGTTTTTTTTTACTAAGTTTTTCGTAATTTATTATTGATTCAGTAAAGCTTTTAAAAATTCATAGAAAAAAAGGACACACCTATTATGAAACGAGTGTACATTTACAGGAATAAGTCTGACCAAAATGGAAAAGTTATGGTCGTGGAAAACACGATGGAAGCACTAAAATCTGAAATATCAAAACTGTTCGTAGAGAATCAAGAGAACTTGAGATTGTATTCGTCAAATGGCTGTGAAATTGAAGATGTGAGAGTACTTAGAGATGATGACAAGATTTATTTATGTGTTGACGGCGACAGAGAGTCAAAAAATTGTGATAATCTTGCAAATTCAATGCAAAATTTGAGTATGGGAGATGGTCAAGCAAGCAAGCCTGGCAAGGCTGTAGCTGACTGGATAACTTTAAATGTTGGTGGCAAGCATTTTACTACGTCTCGGTCCACGCTGTTGGCCAAAGAGCCTTTGTCAATGTTGGCCCGAATGTTTGCTGATGACAATAATGTGTACTTAATGACCCCAAGTGCTACTGATTCAGTTGGAGCATTCTTGATAGACCGTAGCCCGGAGTACTTTGAGCCTATTCTGAATTATTTGAGACATGGCGATGTGATATTAGATAAGCATGTTAACCCGAAAGGTGTGATGGAAGAGGCTGTGTTTTATGGTGTGCATATTTTATTTTATATACTCAAGTTCGATATACAAAACGGGGTTAGCCATAGCACTAGTTTTTATATAAATAAATATCTGCACCCACAATGCAGGGGCTGCGGGACTATTCGAAAGAGATACCGTGGCCCCAGAACTCAAAGGGCGAGGAAGGAACATGGATGGGTTTTAGTCAGTAAAAGTCTGACACTCCCTCCTGCTCCGCCCAGAGCGGGAGGAGTTATTTGATGATTTCCCATCCTAAAAAAGAAAAAAAATAAAAGCACCCACAATGCAGAATACCAAGGACAGGAAACTTGTTGTTTCTTTTATTAGTATTGTCTCTTGCAATAATATTGAATTCACAATACTTAGTAGTTTTCCTCATCTGAGTAGTTACTACCTACTTACTCAGCCATACCATGAAAGGAATGGGTTTATGTTAATAACGTATTACGCACATTATTATAGTTTTGTTTTGTTTTTGGTTGCTAGTATGGTCGACCAACCTATTCGGTTTACATTTTACAGTATAATTTGCATGTTAAAATGTAAACCAAATGCCTTGGTCGACCCAACTACAGCTGAACTTGATCCTGGGTTGCATTTAGGCAAAGAATGATTTGGGTTTACTACTAGGAATTTCTCAGTGCTAGCTTTCTCAGATTTCGCCCAGTTGATGATAATGGGGTTGCCCCGTCCATGTCTAAGTACTGTGTTATAATTTCGTACACATATAGACATAACTCGTGAAAATATGTGGATGCGGGTGGTGTTCTTTTTGCCTCTGTGGCTTTTTTTATTTCCAATTTATTACACCAGTGTTAACTTGCCCTCTAATGAGATCACTCACTACACCATCAAATGAATACTATTTAAAACTAAACCAAAAATCTCTTATCTCATTCCAGGTATAGACTCAATGATACCACAGCTAAACCTTTTAATTGAGCAGTCACAGAGCAGTTGCGGTATCAACCATGCTCTGACACGAATGGATGTGGTTCGCTCTATCATAATGACCCCTAACACCTGGGAGTTAAGGTTCCAGGGTGTGAACCTGTCCGGAGCTGACCTAAACAGGCTGGACCTTAGGAATATTAATTTTAAGGTATGTTTAACAATACTTTTAACCAACTTCTAAGAAAGGAGGTTATGTATTCCACCAGCATGGCCTATGTGGACGACATGATGGTTCCTTAAGAAATTCTACTTACAATGCAAATTTTTTCATGACAAGTATTTGAGTTGTATACTGCAAGTAAAAAATGTAGTGTTTTATTTTTTTGGAAGTAGTTTTTTTTTGCAAATAAATATTTTTATTCTTGAGTAAAAGATCTGCCATTTTCAAATTTAAACTGATAAATCTTGTGTCTGCATTTTTAACTGGCGGTTGTTAATTGTTATTATTTTAAACAACAAAGTTCTGAAGCAAAATTCAGATGTGTTAGATAAATAATAAGAAAATCTACATTAAAATTTTGTAGAACCTTCATCAGGCCTTCAAACACAACTGAAGACTAAATTGGAGTCTAAAATGCTATTAATATAGAAGCTATTGACTTAGTATCCAGCTCCCGTTTCTTATTTATGTAAACTTGAAAATATTATGCAATAAATACAGTTGACAATTTATAAAGGATAACAATATTTTGTTCTGACAATTTTTCTTCAATATTTTCCTTAGAAATAAAAAAGGCCATCACGATTAAAAAATCTTGTACTAAATGTAATTTTACTATGTTCTAGTACGCTTGCTTGTCCCGATGCAACTTGAACGGTGCCAACCTATCGCACTGCTGTCTGGAGCGCGCTGACTTGTCGCACGCTAACTTAGAAGGAGCTCAGCTACTGGGGGTTAAAGCTTTATGTGCCAATATGGAAGGTAAGTGTGCCCACTGAGATGACGTCTATAGAAAAGTATGGTAGAAGAAGACAGAGAGAGAAATTGGGGAAAAGACAGGAGAATAATGATGTTGGAAGACTAGTGTGTATGTAGACGTTCTGACATTTGACTCTGGGGTAGCAAGGCACTCTTGGCGCATTACCAGAGAAAATCCTTTTGACCTTTGCTTCGATTTTGGTAAACTTAATTCAGTATCCTTGAATCGTAAGAAAGTTTCGATCGTCATTAATAGGAATCATGGACATGACGAAGAAGTCCATCGAAGTGAAACATTGGACACAAAATGAATCAATAGTGAAGAAATCGCCTTCGCTTGTGCCTTCTTCGGGTATAACATAGGGCGCTTGAAATCTTTTATAACAACTATTTATTGTACCTATGTTAGCAAATGAATGAATGTCTTACGACTTAGAATTATTATCTCTCATGATTTTGGCACTAATTAAGCAGATTTCACTCCCCTACCACTAGCGGGCCCAGTGCAGATTGAGTCAAACCAGGCTACGCTAACTCCATATAATTTATGATTACAGGTGCCAATTTAAAAGGTTGTAACATGGATGATCCAATTGGATCTAGAGCCTTGATGGAAGGTGTTAACTTAAAAGGTATTTACAATATAATACAAGAATAATATTATCACATTATTCATTCCACCATCATCATTCTTTATCTATATTTTATGTACTTTGTGGCTCTCATAGTTTAATGGACGCAAACACTACAGATGAACTAAAAGTTCTGGGTACAACTTCGGACCCCCAGGTCAGGCTTAGTGCTATAGGGTTTTTCCATTAATAATTTCTCACTTCAAGCCGGATTTTACTAGCGGTATATGGTCACCCTAATTACATATCACTATCACTACATATCATAAAACAAAGTCTCCCGCCGCGTCTGTCAGTCCCTATGTATGCTTAGATCTTTAAAACTACGCAACGGATTTTGATGCGGGTTTTTCAATAGATAGTAATTCAAGAGGAAGGTTTTAGTATATAATTTGCGGGCGGGCGAAGTCGCGGGCATCGTCTATATATAATAATATAAATAATATAATTGGCGAAAGGTGTGCGTGGGAAACACCAGGGATGGAATCACCTCATTTAGTTCGATCTCAAATTCGTCTCACGTTCTAACTTCTACACAGCAACATACACACCACAATTTCTCTCGCTCTCTCGGTTTTATTATCTGCGCATAATGATGTATAGTACCTATACTAGGTATACACCTCTGCCTACCTAGATATGCCAGTATTAGCGAGTACCGCCATTGTTCTACCGTCCGAGTTCACTGACGGCTTGCCACTTTTCACCCTTATGCCCTAAGCAATAAGGTTAAAAAGAGGTTGACCGTCAGTGAACGTTGTAGAAAAGCTGTGGAAAAATGTTGGTGTTCGATAGAAATTTGGAATCGATCGAAAGTATATGTTTTAATACTGGTGTGTTGTTATAAAAGTAGGATGTTCATTCGGAACGCAGCTTAATTTTAAATAAAGTATGAGTATGAATGCAGCGATGAATGAATGAGGGAGTATGTGTGTGAGCGAGAAGGGGAGTATGACGAGCTAGTTTTATGAAGGAAAGACGACTCCAATTTTGTTTTATTTTATTTCATTATTAAAAGAAGATTTGGCCACCCCACATAAATGTATTTTTTTCTTTGTTTTCACTCCTGGCCAAAGACCTCTCTCTCTCTACTTCTTCCTCTAATACAATTAATAAATACTTTTTGCAGGTGCAAACTTAGAGGGTAGTAACATGACGGGCGTCAACTTACGTGTGGCAACACTGAAGAATGCCAACCTACAGAACTGTGATCTGAGGGCTGCCGTACTTGCTGGGGCTGATTTAGAGGTATTGCATAAATAAATATCACCAGGCTGTTTCTATGCCCAAAGTGTCGAAGACATGTGTCTTATATGAGTAAACGTATGTGTTGCAAAAAAAGGTACGGTGCTATTTGTCCTGTATAGCCCATCATCCAACTCGCATCTCTGCGACTACTCAAGCAATATAAAACAAGTTTATGCGGATCTCTCAGTGTATTGGAATTCTATACATAGCGAGGCCATGTTATACTGGAAATGTATATCTTGATGTGTTGCCGTGTGTACACACATTCGGGTCGTCTTGATGCGTAACAACCGGACGATAACCCGAATATAAATAAGTATGTAATATCTATTTTTATATTCTACTAGCTTTTGCTCCCGGCTTCACTTCCGTTATTTTCGAAAATTAGCCCATGGGAAGAGTTTTAAATGTAGCCACTCGGGAAAAAAAAAGCTTCCAGTTAGTGAAAGAATTTTCAGTAGTTCCGTAGATTACCCCCTACATTGTACCCTACAAGTGCGTGTCGGGCCACGCGCAGTGTAGGGTTCCGTAGTAGCCCGTTATCACAAATATAGGAGGAACCCGTGGTTACAGCGCCATCGAGCGGCAGCTTTTGTTTTTCAATGCATGTTACCGTTAACCCGTTATAAATAAGCAACTACTTCATCTTAATCACTTTAAAGGATTTATTCTAAGGATTTTGTATTTGGTACAAAATTATTCAACACCCAAGTTCAACGACTATTACTGCTAAACTAATAAAGTTAGTTATAGTTTTCCTTTAAAGTTCATGAAATGCACTATCATCATGAATTTTTCTAGATTTTTCAAGCCAGCAGTTTAGCTTTTAGAGCGGGGAGAAGCCCTACTGGAACAAAAATTTGCACTTTACAAGTTTAATATTTCGTAAATGGAGCATTCAATCAAAAAGTAGTGTATATAGTATTATAGATACCCCACACGATGGGGTAGAAGACGAAAAAATTTCATCCCTACTTCGTAATTATGTTTTACCGTTTTGTCGGCGTAATTGATATACACACCCCTTACAAAATTACAACTTTCTAGTACTAACCGTCTCTTAGCAAAACCTCGGACAGACAGACAGACGGACATGACGAAACTATAAGGGTTCCTTGTCAGGACTACGGAACCCTAATTATTTCATTAACTAAGCTACATTATCCCTGAGTCTTTTAGGCTACATTTAAAACGTTCGCGTAAGTACACAACGGGGGCGAAGCCGAGAAAAAAAGCTAGTCGAACTTAAACACAGCGTCACCTGTGCGCCCCATGGCACCACACATTTTCATCCAGCAAGCTCTTCATTAGGGATCCGTATTTTTTTTAATGATAACAATTAATAATAAAACCTCCTTTTTCCAGTGTTGTGACTTATCGGGCAGTGACCTACATGAAGCAAATCTCCGCGGTGCCAATCTCAAAGACGCGGCTTTCGAACTGATGCTCACCCCGCTCCATATGTCCCAAACTATCAGATAAATTATTTACTCTATGCTTTTAATAAATGTTTACGTTGACGCTGTTTTTTTATTTAAAATTTTAAACCTACCAGTAAATTTACAGTATTACCAAAGCTTAATGAATCGAGAGAAAAAACATTTAGACAGGTACGAATTGGATGAAAAATAGGGCAACAGCTGTTGCGCGTCTTGTTAATTATGTGAGCTAACTCAACAACAACGTATTTTAGAAACGATATTTATAAAAGTAACTAGATAGCTGTGCCCTTTTTTTCAAAAACTTTACATGGCGCATGTAGAAACTGTGCAAAATTTCCCAAAATCGGTTGTAGTTTAGAAGTCTAGGGTACGAACAGGATCAGAACTTGATTTTTTAGGGTTCCGTAGTCCTAACAAGGAACTCTTAAAGTTTCGTCATGTCCGTCCGTCTGTCTGTCTGTCCGAAGTGACCGACAGTGGTCGAGAGGTGGCCGCTGTAAATGTTTGAAAAAGTCGTCGCCGTGTTCATCAGCGGTGGCTACAGTGAATTATTTTAATAATCATTCTCACTGGCCAGCCCCCCGGGGACAGTGGGAATTATTTTTAAAAGTTGTGACACTGTCCACCCGGGGTTGACAAGCACTAGCGGTGGACAGCGGGAATAAAGTATTTCTGTTGTGTGCTAAAGACTAGAAGATTGTCATGCATGAGGAAGTACCGAAGTACTATTCACAATCTTTGCTCAGAAAAGAAAGTCAAAGACGGTATATTGAAATCATATTGTTTTCATTGTATCTCTTTGAAACCTCTAATTCGTAAATGAGAACATACCTAATACTGTTTTGTTATAAGGTTGGTCCCTCGTGAACAGAGTTGCGAACAGAATAGTGTTGACGGCTGTCAAAACCTATTTTGTAATTAAGATCATCCATCAATTATCACATTATAAAGACTAATTTGAAAAGTTTTATGCTGCACATAAACCGTTATTTCCGGATAATATGAGATCATATTTAAAACTAACGTTTTTTACATAAGTTTGTTTAATCGATAAATAAGAGTCATTTTAGTAATAAACGCGCAACTCTAAAACTTTTTTGTTGGCAGGTTGGTGGCATTTGTTTTTTATTCGCGACTTCGCGTTCTATTTTTGTGTGTGACGGTTCCGTTCGGCGGAGAAAGATTCAATTTTGCAAATAATTTTGATGGTTCTCGTTTAGATCATCGAAATCCTTGCAGAAGAGCTCCCGATTGCGGTAAATTATCAAAATGCAGAACGGAGACGATACGCCAACGGCCGCGGATAACAGTAAGTTTTCCATTTTGTTGTTGAAACTAATGGAATAACAATCATTATTCCACTGTTTTATTTACCTATTTAGAGAAAATTGATGTTGTAATGCGTGTAAAAATGCATGAAAAATGTTTTCGTAGTAAGAAGCACATGTATTTCGAAATACCCGCATACAATCGATGATGAAAAGTGCGATGTTTCTTGGGACGCTGCTGTTAAAAATTGTAGAATCGGATTGCAGCAGTAATTTCACTTGCGTTTGAGTGTTTCGTGCATCGATTACCGCGATTTGGGTTGTTTCCTCGGCTTGTAATTATTGATACTGTGGGTAAATTATTGGAGTGTGAAGCATGACTATGACTCACATTCTTCTGGTCTGCCCACCTCTTTTGTAAAAATGCATTTGATTTATTAGGTAGTAGAATAGCGCGGAGTACAATGTACTCGCAATTGTCGGCGGTATGTCACATATAAAAACGCAAGAAAGTTGGGAGCCACACCAATTAATATAATACTTAATTAACCTAGGTAGCTTCGCTGTGTCCATGTGAGGTCACTTTAGATTTTCTATTTGCATTGAATCATCGGTTTGAAGGTCTGCTTATGCAGGTGGTTGCCTCATCTATCTTTATAGATATGAGTGTGCAATTAAGGAATTCTTTACTCAAATAACTTTTTAACATATTTTTTTGTATCTACCTACATGTAATGGATTATCGGAAACAATTTTATTTTATGTGTGGGCTGCATAGGTCATGGTTGAATTATTTATCAGTTTGTCAGCTTTCCTGCTTATTTACTTGTTATTTCTGAGTATGTTTATCATTACATACATTACATATTTATCATAATGTGTACAAACTTGTTATCAATATGGTAATAAGTTTGTGCATAGGTTTATCACTTGCATTTGGTACAATGTTGTCTGATTGAAAGTATTGAAACTGTAGACAGTCAATACAATTTCAAGCAACATTCTACCCAAATTTTACATACAATAAAATTTGGTGATGTTTGTGAACATAATTCACCTTACAACTGCATATTTGTTCATCACTTGTACAAACTTTAACGTTCTTTGCCTGGCTAGCAAAATATAAATTTAATGTTGAAATTTATATTTTGCTAGCCCAGAACTTGGCCACTTGCACAGCATAATATGTTGCAATATTTGCTATTGGTTCATTTATGTTCAATCTTTTTTTTTCTGACAATTATTTGAAAGCACAGACAGAAAGAAATTTTTGCACAGCATAATATGTTGCAATATTTGCTATTGGTTCATTTATGTTCAATCTTTTTTTTTCTGACAATTATTTGGAAAGCACAGACAGAAAGAAATTTGAAACTTGTTTAACTCTAAACACATTCACTTGACAGCAAGTGTGGCTTAATCATACACCAGCTATTTTACAAAGATTGTAGCTAAAAATATAAGTATAATATATACATTAAGTTGAAGGTTAGTAACAAAAAAAACACAAATACACAATAAGTAGCTTTTTAACACAGTTAGCAGAACAAATCCCATTCCTTATCACACAGCTCTTACAAGTTTTTCAATCTAGACAACTAAAGTCTATTAAGCTAAACATGTTTCTATACATGTGACACAGGTGTTGTATTTCATCCATGTACTCACCTTGGATAGCGCTAAGTTTTGTATGCCATCTGTTCACTGAGCATACAATAAAGTCATCAGGCTTAATGCTTGTTTAACTGCTTTGATTTTCGTAGTTTAGGCATATACAAATTATGTATGTATTAAAATATTATACACAGGTACGTTAGTCTTTGAAGTTTTTTTGGTGGGATTCGTGATTGGCTGATATTTTATCACAGCATAAAGTTTTATTTAGGTAGTGCTGAATAGTTGAGATGAAAATGAAAGTTTTTTTGGTGGGATTCGTGATTGGCTGATATTTTATCACAGCATAAAGTTTGATTTAGGTAGTGGTGAATAGTTGAGATGAAAATGAAAGTTTTTTTGGTGGGATTCGTGATTGGCTGATATTTTATCACAGCATAAAGTTTGATTTAGGTAGTGGTGAATAGTTGAGATGAAAATGAAAAAAAAAGACACTTTACTTACACAGACAGTATTATAGGCTTTTTTTTCATAATATAATTTGCTATACAGGGTCAATGTTACCATTTTCTTCTTTTATTTTGAAGTTGAAGAAAATTGCAATTTACACTCATAAACGTGGTGTTTTTGCACTTGAACTTGAACTGTATTGCTATTGCTAACAAGGTCACAATACAAGTCATGTTCTATGATCAATAAAACTTTCTACCTATGCAGTAAACATGGTGACTACAATTTTATAGGAACTTAAAAAATACTAGTTTCTTTTTTATTTATTTTACACAATTTATACATTTATAAATATTCATTTATTCGCGTTTATAAGCTCGTATTAATTAGCGCGAAACGTCAGAAAACGCGCGCGTTTGGGGTTTTGAAGTGCAAAATGTGCCGAAACCGCTATAAAACAGTTTGGCTGACGGTAGAGACCAAAGATTCTGCCTTGAAAATACCTCAAAATGCAAATGACATCTTAAAAAAACCGTCTCATACATTTTGTACCAGTTGGAAGTTTTCTTTCGTATCTTGGCTATTACAACTCTCGGAGCCATAATATCGCACTGAAAATAACTCTCACTCTCACCGGTATCGGAAACAGGGTCCAAGCTACAGGGGGGTCAGGACCCCCAGTAGCTTGAACTCTACTTGACTTGAAAAATACGAGCCGTGTCCAGGAGTACCGCTTTCTGAATCAATCCCTCGATCCAGCTGCCTAACGAGAGCCTCGCCAAATATTGATTGAGGCTCTTGGCTATTAAGCCATTGGCTGAAAAGACTATCGGCACAATGATCGCTGAGTTCAGTTTTTTTTTATTATTAAGTGCTGTGGCCATACTTTTTATTATTCTTACCTGTATTGGTCGCAAACTGATCAGAGAGTGTGGCTTTGACAAAAAAACGTTTTTGTTTGCGTCATCTATTTGTCCGTGATGTTGACTAGTACCTACTTTGGGTGGAAAGTAAGCAATGTTTGAAATGGCACTGGCCTTGACTTCTTTGGGCTCAAACATTGTTGTTGGCTCACCTAAGTATCTCTATGCATAGAACATTGTGAAAGAAATGAAGAAAATAGAGCTATATTGGAGATACAGCTCGTCAGTGGTAACTAACCTAGTATAAGCTGGTCTTTAATTCTATTGATACTCCGTGCTACGCCAGGCCAGCTAAAGGTCCAAGGGTCAATACCAAAATTCGGCCTTCTCTGCTCTCAGCTCGGTTTTGGCGTGTGCCTTTCGCCACACGTGCCTCTCTTAAGCGTTGACGCGCTTATAAGCTCGTATTAGCGTGAAACGCCAGAAAACGCCCGCGTTTGGGGTTTTGAAGCGCAAAATGTGCCGAAACCGTTCTAAAACAGTTCGGCTGACAGTAGAGACCAAAGATTCTGCCTTAAAAAAAACCTCAAAATGCAAATGACAACTTAATAAAATCCGTCTCATACATTTTGTACCAGTTGGAAATTTTCTTTCGTATCTTGGCTGTTAAAACTCTCTGAGCCATAATTATAATATCGCACTGTACATTCAGATACTGCAGGGTGACGCATTAATCAATTTCACGGCCACAGGTCGACTGCGTTAGTTTATTTGTGATTTTGTGCATTCTAAACCTTATTGACACGAATATTTGTTCGGAAAAAAAATCTTAGACATTTATGTAAAGCGACCATGACGCGCCCACAAAAATTAAACTATGACAAATAAAATGAAAATATCACGGTCAACAAATATTATTTGTCACCAACTTCAACAAGCAGTGATAGTCTAGCTCTAGTAGTATGTGGTCTCCGAGTTCGTACCCAAGACACGCACCTCTAATTTTTCGGATTCATGTGCGTATTGTATAATTATTACTTGCTACGGTGAAGGAAAACATCGTGAGGAAACCCGCATGCCCGAGAGATATTTTTCGACGGCATGTAAAGCCATGTCAGAGGCCCATGGGCGGCATAAAAACTGACACCAGGTTAGGCTCTAACCACACGATAAAGAAAGAAAGATTAACAAGCAAATAAGGTACAATAGGCTTGTCTTGAAAAAAATCGAATTATTCCGTCAGTTAGATTTTTTTTTAATATTTGACACGTGTTTTTTCTTTTGTAACGTAGACCAAAATTGACGAAGATACGACGCTTTTAAAATTCTCAATACGTCACACCGTGCTATAATTTTTTGTGCATTCTGACGTCACGAGCCCCTACTCCCGAGATTTGATGCGTTTTACCTTTGTCAACATTCATTGATTAACAAAAACCAAAAAATAATACTCTTACTTAATTCTAATACTCTGACTGATTATATAGATTTGCAATTGATTGATGGTAGAAACTAGCCTATTATTCCCATTACAAATTCACATCATACCATGCCTGTAATTCCCGAAGGGTGAGGCAGAGATGTCCCTAATAGTAGGTACCTTAAAAAAGTTCAATAATATGGCTCAATGAATTCGCCGTCTGTGAAGTTTTATTGGGTGTCTCCTTTGCCACTCACGCGCATTGTTAAGGCTAACAAGGGCTCTATAGTCTGGTGACATGAAACGAAATGAACGTGGTGAATAGGCATGACGACAGTATCAAAAAAATGCAAATCGATTTAGTCCGTCAGTTAGAGTATTGGAAATTAATGGACACGTATTTTTTGTAAATCAATGAATATTGACAAAGATAAAACGCATCAAAACTCGGGAGTGGGGGCTCGTGATGTCAGAACTAGCTAAAAATTATACCTAGGCGTGACGTATTGGAATTTTAAAAGCGTCATATCTTCGTCAATTTTGGTTTACGTAACAAAAGAAAAAAACACGGGTCAAATATTTTTTGATAATCTAACTGACGGACTAATAAGTTTTTTTTTTTGTTGTCTCGCCTATTACATAACTACTTAATACGAAATGCATTGAATTTGACAGGTCATTGATGTCTCATCGCCGCCATTACGTTTGAAAGAAGTTTGTGTGCGGGGTCTATTAACATTATTTGTTAAAACTTCACGGTTCACAAGTAATTTCAAGAAACTATAACTTAGTTGTAGTTACTTTGAAATCATACGTTCCGAAAAAAATCTTTTTTTTTTTGTTACCTTGTTGATACCCATCAACTCTTCAGTTTCACTAGCTTATTTTATATGACCCTGTATTAGTTCATCACCGTCTCTTTCTATGTCGACCGTATATGGGACAACGCTATTATTCCCAAGAGTTCCTACCTACTCATGGGCTAATTAAAAATGTATATGATCGACAATCTAATGGTCAATCGTCTTTAGAAAGTATTTTAGCGTGATTCGAATCGAGAACTGTGCCGTTGTTTTGGGGGTCTAAAATGGCCGCTTTAGCAGAATCTTAATATGAATCACATTAAAAAATATAAATTCTTAAAATAGACCTTATGGTTTGGTTATGACTATAAAGTCCATTTTAAGAAATAACTTTTTGTTTTGGGTTCGAATCCTAGATCGGGCAGTGTTATACGGGTTCGGGTAAATCCATCATAAATATCTCGGGAGCAATTCTGGTGTCTGGGTTTTTACCCGGTTGTCGGCATTCTACTCGCTCCCCTGGGACCTGGGACTTAAATACAACTGATACCAAAGATACATCCCTCATCATCCGGGGATTGCAATTTTTATGCTAGATGTGGTGTGTCCGTTATTAATTCATCTGTCCGTAGGAACTAAACAGGACCTAACTAGCGTAGGTATACACGTAGAACGCTGGCCGTCAGAAATTGTCGGCGCTTATAGTTAGAGCCCACGACAGTAAACCTAATTCGATAAGACTCCCAGATGATATAAAGGCTGTAAAATACCTCTTAACGAAACCGAAAGGCACTTGTTCTCCCCGTCATTGCAATATTTTTTTTGTTCTACACCATACCTTTTAGTTACGGAGGTATTGGGGGTCAAAGTTCCAACTTTTTGACAAGTTTTTTTTTTTAATATACCTAAGTTTTTAATGTAAGATTTTTACTTTAAACACTTCCACGCCCCGGGTCCGTACTATTCAATCCATCCACCAGCACAATGTTTTGAGTGCGTTACATTGAGTTTTACCACAAAACATGATTTTTCATCCCAAAAAAAAAAGTCGTTTCCCAGCAATAATTGCGTAAAGTTACTTCTAATTTCATGTATAGAATGCTTGGTTGACGGCTTCGTGATGAGGTTGTTTACACCCTTTATATCATCTGGGAGTCTTATCGAACTAGGTTTAGTGTAGTGGGTATAGGTATATAATTAGTCACGTTATTATGGGGGAACACGAAATAGCGGTGCTGCAATGCAAAAAAGGAGGCGCTATTGAAAAAAAACGACTTATGATCTAAAAATCGTTTTATTTTTTTATTTTTAGCGCCGCCAGGTTTTTGCATTCGCCGTTTCGTGTGCCCCCATTAATAACGTGGCTAATTATATATTTATATATCACCTGGGAGTCTTATCGAACTAGGTTTACTGTCGTGGGCTCTAACTATTATCGGCGCCGACCTGCCAGCGCTGACAACCAGCGTTCTACGTGTATACGCCCTATCGATAAAATTAATCAATAGCATTTCAATGACTTCAAAAACTATCAGTAATTCACTAGCCATTATTATGTCGCACATAAAGTTTATATTCCAGTACACAATAACGTTTATTAATTCTACTAAACGCGTCTTAGCAATTTATGGTTTTACTACTATACGTATTACATACCAAACTGTTGAATATAACGGTCATTTACCTTAGTTTATACACTAGTTTTATAAATATACTATTATATTCGGTTTTTCACTCACTTATCGCTTTGACCTCATTTTGAAATTGCGATTTATTCGTTGATAGAAATGTCTATTGAAAACATTTTTCTTTCAAAAATAGACGTCTAATAGTAAAAGTGACCTTTAAGTTGTTACTAAAAATAGTTTTAACTACGTATCGATACGATCATCAACAGTCAAAATATATTTTCCAACACCACTGTAGTTCAAAATCTTCTCAGTTTTACGCCAATCTTTTCACTTCTAGGCCTTTCCCAATAACTACATCTAGTCATCGACATGTCTTGCCAACAAACATCCTACGCATTGCCAACTGTCAAAACAAAATAAAAGAAAGTTCAATAACCCGCAATAAAAATACTGTCCACCAACTTTCAGCCAAGAAAACGGTGCCTGAGGAGATTACGAAGCATTCGTTCCGGCTGAAAGTATGGCGTCATCTGGAGACCAACGGGCTGGCCATGTTCCCACGCCCCGTGTACAATCGCATCCCAAACTTCAAGGGTGCTCCGGAGGCCGCCGCCAAGCTAGCTGAGCTGGATGTCTTCAAGAATGCCAGCACCGTGAAAGTCAACCCTGATAAGCCGCAGGAGGCTGTGAGGTAAGTGGCAAGGCTTTCAGCACTTATCTACGCTATGTGACTTTATGTTCAGCCACACAGATGTTACTTTTGGTGGAGCAACGTTTGCAAGTCTTAGTTGGGCAACAAAACAACAGGTAACCAAAATGTATGGCAAAATGCACGAAATCTACAAATAGTAACTTCGGTGTGGACTTCCGACCATACTTCAAGGAGTTCAGCACTCAATTATTTTGACTATTCAGCAGCCGTTGCTTGACTCAATGATAAACAGATCTAGCACTAGCGAATTAGCCTAATAATACTATAGCATCTACATTTTTGACATTTTTACCGTAAACGAAATGTCGTACAAGACAATTTGTGACTGATCAAAGAACTTGAAGACTTAAACGCTGCTGGAACAACATTGAATGCAAATATTTACACAATTCAGCTGACTCGATAAACGACTGCATAAAATATTCAGGTTGTTTAATTGACAAGTTCCAAGAAGTGCTGATTGTAGGTTCAGGGACATCTGATAACCACTCGAAAATCGATCAAGTGATTGCTGAATAATTGACGTTTTATCAATGTTCCAAGTTAGGGGTTTTACCGTTTCAACTACAATTTTAAATATTATTAATCTATTAATGACTTTGGGAAAATAAAAAATATTTTTTGAAACGCGAAGAAAGTCCAGCACGACACGAATTAGAGTGTACACAGCGCTCGCATTTTTAGCTCTTATATCATCCTTTCGTGCAGTTTGTGCGTTCCGCGCCGCTTGCTGATTGACGGCCCATAGCTCAGAATCGCACTGGTCTCGCGAATTTAAAACGATACCTTTATCTTGTTTCGTGAGCAGTTGATTCGAGTTAGCCAGCGAACACGGGACACATTCCAGAACTCGTATAATACAGAGCTAATTTTAGACTATAGCATAGAGGTGTCTCACCGAAACGCCTAAATAGTCGTAACTGAAAGAATTACATCCAGTTTTCAGTGGGTTTTAGAATTTTATTTGGAAGAAAGTGATGAAAAGAAATAATAAAAAAGTACTGAAATTATTATTTATTATTTACTTTCACTGTTGCTGTGAAGAAATGCAATATTTGACAGAACTTTACAGTTACAGTATGTTTTTTTCAGAGTCAATGCCCTCTGCGTTTTGTAAGGGGCCATCCATAAATTACGTCACACAAATTTAATGATTTTTCGAAGCCCCCCCCCCCGTCCTTGTCAACAAAAAATAGAATTAAAAAATCTGTTCCGAAACTAGTTTTATTTCGATTTAAATTCTTTTTAAAAAAAAATTAACATCAAATTAAACATTTCTTAAATTGAACAAAACTTAAAACGATTAATTATTTTTATTAAAGATTCAGACTTATAAAGATTTTGAAATGTGACGTCACGAAATTTAGGACCCCTCCCACCCAGGGTGTCACACAATGTCACACTTCGTCGATCCCCCTCCCTTAACGTGTGACGTAATTTATGGATGGCACCCTAACGTTAAACGGAAACGCTCGCTGAAAATTTTTCGAGACATTTTTTTAAATTAATTTGTCACTAAGGAAGTACCTGTCAACAAGTATTTTACACACATGTGTAAAATACTAGTTCAAATTCATGCTCGGAAATGTTTTCTTTGTTTTCCAATATGTCGTAGCGACTATAACACCAACTACACATAACTAACGTTTAAAATCCCAAGCTGAGAGTTCTGATTGGATTTCTCTAATAGCCAATAAATTTCTCAATTGGAGCGCGAGATTGAAACTGCTACAAATTAATGGCGACAGGCAGCGAACTAGCTGTATGTTATGTCTGATGGAACAGTCGAATTCCTCTACTGAACTCACTTTCCAAGCAACAGTTTTCTTTACGTGTTGATTCAGCAGATAATACGCAAACCACTCTTGACTATACATACACTGAAAAAAAAAATTGTTAACATTCATCAAAAAAATATTTATTGCTATCAAGTCACTTGTTAATATACGAGCGCACAAAGCTTTGTGATCCCGGGAAGCAAGTCTTCTTGATTGAGAAATGGAACAAGCAGACATAGCACACTCAAACAAGTTATGGTCGACTTAATCAAGTCTGATTATTATTTTTATCAACTGCCCTTTGTGCTTGTTACTAAGACTTAATAATCTCTATAAAATTCTGTGATGACTGTAACATTGTCATATATTAACTTAAGTAAAGAAAATTAATAGTCTAAACAAGTACCTTGATTGATCTGATTGAGTTTTAACTAGTACCAAACAAAAAAAAAATGGTTTTAAACGATACCTAATTAAACCTATATAGATGCATATTCGATCTAAAATATATATTTGTATTGATCAAAGAAGTATACTATTGTGTTCAGTATGTATAGTTTTCTGTTTTTAACATACCATAATACTAAAAATAAATGTTATCTTTTTCAGTGTAATAAAGTGCTCTTATTAGTATCAACTAAGGTAATGTTATATTCAAGTATTGTACTTATTTACTGGGGTAAGTATATAGGATACTGTGTCCCAGAAATACTGTGGTATTTCTTTTGTGGTGTGCTATTTCATAGCATCAGCATATGAACAGTCAGTGAAACTCTACTTTTTTGGTAAGACTATTTAAAGCTATTCGCATAATTTTTTTGTTTTTCAAACAAATAGATTTTGCATGGAAAACAAAAATTTGTTCACTGACTGATCATATCCTGTCGCTCTGATATGGGATACCTGTCCAGTTACTTAATAAATAAATAATAAAACACATTAAATCAATATTTAAAGGATTTATTTTAAAAAATGCCAATCTTATAAGTGACAATTGTTTTAAGAGTATGAGTAGAACAGCTAAACTGCTGACTCAGTAAAGGCCGTTTTGCATTTTGATTGATGCAAGTGCTAAATAGATGTACAGTGAATCAAAAAAGCACATAAAAATAAATGATGAGGAATGTTTGCTGAAATTAGTGCAACTTGGACTCGCATTAATCAAGGCGTAATACTGGCCCTAAAGTGGTTACTAAAATAAACAATTATATTATTATTACTAATTATCAGTCTCTTTGAAATCTTTGATTTGTACTTAAAAAATAGCTTAAAATTGTAAGTGATAAACATAATTACTTGCATGTTAGACTCTTCTACTGCGATTGTACAAATTTAAAAAAGGTTCAGCCCTAATTAATAATCATCACATTAAGTTTTTTTTTTTTAATTTCTTACCTACTAAAATTATATAAAATAAACGTTCTTTAGAAGTGTTACATTAAAGAACATAGAAAACATTTAAGCAATTTTTCCATATAAGTAATAAAATAATTGCTTTCACTTTCACTTTAAAAAAATCAGATTGGACTACGTAAAGTGACATATTTCTTATTGCACACAATGCTGATATGACACGGAATGGGAGACTCTAATTGACTTTGCAGTTTAACTGCGAATCGGATCTCTTCTGGTTCTAAAACCTCATATGCGTAAAAATGTTCATTGAAACATAAGGTTTCCATTATGTATCCTTTCAAAATTACATCAAATTTTGAATTTAAAATAAAAATATCTGTCAATTTGAAAAACGTGACCAGATCTTCCGGGCTTGTACTATAAACTAGTATAGAATCTTTTGAATAATATGTATATGCTACTGTAGCCCATGACGTCTTTGTCAATTTTTGTAGTGAAGATAATTGTAAGTTTGAAGCTACAAACTGTAATTCCAAATAATTACATTCTGATTCAGGACCAGTTTTAATAACATCATCTAATTGACCACTCAAAAATATTTCGTTTAATTTAAGTTGTTCTTTAATGGCTAATGAAAATGTAATATTGCGTCTATTCATCGAAGCTCTTGCTGCAATTTTAGATAATCTGTGTTTAGCCTCAAAGCGCATTGACCAAAAATGAATTAAAGGTCCAAATTTTTTAAGAGCTGTGTGGTAATGTAATAAATGATGGAACTTAGGCTTTAAAGTATCATTACTCAGCGAAAGATATAAAGTATTTAAATTAGTTATATGAGTTTGTAAAACTTCTTCAGTACCTTTGGCAAATGCAGTAGATGACATTATATCAATAATGATCCTGAGTTGTATATACAATTTCCAAAATTCGTTTCTCTCAGGTACGAATTCCCCAACTAATAGCGATAAATATCGTATAAATGTTAGCATTTCAGACGAAGACAATTTTATGTTGCCGTGATTGATGTGTTCAGATGACAGTGAACATGGTTTGTTACGATTGTCAGGACCATAGGAAAACGATTCAAGTCTTTGATTTAGCAAATCTACTGAGAAAGTGTCATATTCTCGAGTAAGTTTTTTGATAACAAGGCACATTATATACTTTGCGACTCCTTCCAAAATGTCGTGCATCCAGTCCACGGACATTTGGTCGAAGAGACTAAAATTGTTTAGTTCCAACCAAATGCACTTCTCTTTAATACCCGTTTCAGAAGGGTTACAAACTAAAAGATCAGACTGATAGTTAATATGGTTCCGCAAAAGTGAAGTATCTTCTACGCATTGATTTTTCATGACATCTTTCTTTGTTTTGCACATTCTACAGGGAAAGTTTGCCGAAAAACTTTCAATAAATCCACATATCGAGTGAATACCTAAGTTGTCACCTAATATTAATCCAAGCTCAAAATAAACGGTACAGGTGAAGCCGGGAACAGCGAATTCAATTCCAGCATCTGCTAGATAGTTTAATTCGTCAATGACACACCGAAATATGACTTTGTTCCCGAATGTAACTCTATCTGCAGAATGGAACAAGAGAAATAGAAAAATATTATTTAGTGATGATGACCGATATGATGGTAAAGAAGGAAGTGATATATAAACCGCGCCTAATTTGTGCTGTCCCGCTCTGCTTCCTAAAACGTTACCCGTTTCATAATCGTCAAAGTAAAGGAAAAGAGGCATTACAATTTTATTTTTGTGCCGTTGCATTACACTTTGCCAATAAGAGCCTTGGATGAAATTCTCTATGGCACTATTCGATTTAAGACTATTATTTTGCAAACTTTTAATGAAATTTAAAGTTTCTACGAGAATTCCTTTAACAGACAAAAAATTTTTCAAGACGGTTCTGAGGCTAATAAAACTTTGTTCACATGTTACCGGAATAAGACGACTTACCATGTTTTCTTTTACTGTCTCCATTCTTTGACCAATCACTACTTGTTGTGGTCTTATGAAAGTATTTGTTTTTTCAAAATGTTGCAAACGCTTATACTCACTACCAAACTTTTCCCAGGGTGACTTTAGTAATGGCGTAATACTTTTAATGGCAGTCTCAACGCAAGAAGATGGTATTTCATCATTACTAGCCAAATTTTCCAATGTACTCGATATCGCTATAAGTAGGGAGTCTGACACGCAGTGACGCAATCCTTCAAAAAATATGTCGACTACATTTCTGGGCAGATTATGGTTTGCATATAACCTAGCAATCAAAGCAGATACAGATGTTTCAAATACTGATTCAAGGCTGTTAACTGGACTAACCTCATGTCTATGCCTATCTAATGTAGGTTCCACATTGCTTACAAGATTTTCATTAAAAGTTGAAGTTACCTCACTATCCCTAGTGTGACTTTCAGCATCTTTATCCGCGGGAATTGAAGAGATATGTGCTTTATTAGTATGAGTTAATAAGTGCCGCCTAAATGAATTAAGCAATTGAAATTTTCTCTTACAATTTTCTTCACTACATACTAAAGTTCTATATTCAGAAGCATCGTGAGATAAAGTAAGATGAGCTTTAAATGCTCCAAAAGAATCATAATTATTTTTACATAAAAAGCAAACAACCATAGTTAATGAATGTATGTTACACCTTATTTGACTTTTATTATTTTTTTGTAAAAATGTAAGTACATATTAAACATAGTGCCATTTTGTTCAGTTGGTTAAATTACAATCAGTCATCAAAGACTCCACTGAAGTGGAACCTTTATCGAATGGACTATCAAGTTTGTATAAACCTTTTTGTAAGAAAAACCAAGAGCCATAGGTGGACGGGGCATATTCAAGATTTAAAGCCCATGTTATCTTAAAACACGAATCGATCGCGGCTAAGATATTAGGACAGTCATAAAATATATTTGGATTCACCACGATAAAATAAGATTTAATGGTGAATAAATTAGCACCTACCATTGCAATGTATGGCTGAGGAGTAAAGCCTTTTTCTGTGATGTTCTGGTGTGTCTTATTTATAACTAGCTTTATATAACTGTCATCATGCACGTGAGTGACGAACGCTTCCCGGCTTTCGGCTTTCGTCGGCTTCCATCTCTTATCTTTCCCCTTCTTCCTTTTAGCTGATGGAGGGTTACTACTGGAGCTTGAAGATGTAGACTGACTGGGTAGTGCTACTACACTGGGGCTAATGAGTTCGGGCAAACTTAATATAGCCGCGAGATTCCTGTGTTCTTCGTTTGTGTCTGAAATCATAAACATCTTTATTACTGTCACTGATACAAATGTAGAGAAAAATGTGTATTATTACTGACTGTTTTTGTGTACTCAATAATAATATAATTACAAACACTTGTGTGTCTGGGAATACAATGGCATTAAATTCAAATCAATTTGTATTTTATTTTAACACAAATTATTTGTAACACCTACCTTTTGCTAAATTAATGAGATCATTTAAGTAAATATCATTTTTTGTTGCCTTCCTTGATACCAGCTCTATCAGTTTACTTTTGATGCTAGGAAAATTTAAGTAGAAATTGTTGGCATAATCGGGGTAACTTTCATTAAAGTCGTCAACAAGCTGAAACAAGGATAAAACAATATAAGTGGGTACACAAAATACGTAAATATCAATTTGTATAATCATATCATATTTTTCAATTAATCATCTACAATCTTTATCTACGTAGTAATTAGTATCAAATTCTTCATCTTTTTTTCAAATAAAAATAATTTGCATTTATGTTAACATTCTGTGTAATATAGGCACCTACCAATTTATACCCCTGAGGCTTCTGCAATGCTGGGTAGTCATCAAAATATTGCTCAATGGAATATACCGGTTTCCTTAAGTCCCTGAAACGCTCTGACAATGTAGCTTTCCATTTTGACTGTACAAGTTCCCAGGGCTCCGAGCTGCTTTTCAACCATGTAAGATCTTCTGTGTTGTTGGTATTAATTGCCGATTGTATTGTATTAATTGTCAGTGGAAGTGGGCGGGGTGATAAAGATGATTGTTGAGACTCTATGCTGCGGATTTGAAATTTTCTTTCTTTGGAATCAAGAACACCTAATTTTTGGTATTTACGCCTTGTGTTCATCAATTGGCTGACCAACTTGCCTCTTGCTTGATGAGTTATCCCCTGCGCGGTTACACATGGTGGAATGTAATAAGTTGTAATTCTTTCCTCCGGAAACAGCACTTTTATATTTTTTATCCATTTATTATACACATTGCTAGTAATAGGTGAATTTTTATTTTCCTTTAAAATTTCTTTGGTAATAGTTGAAGCTAGCAAATTCCTTGCATTTTCATTGTCTAATGATTTTCCCATAAACCGCAATAAACTTGAACTTTCGAAATTATTTTGCAATAATTTGAAAAGGACCTGGAAAAAATAATAAAAGGTAAAAAGACTGGCCAAGTGCGATTCAGACTGGCACATGCAGAAATCCGTACAAAAAAAATAAAAAGGCTGTATTATGGGAGCCCCCTTTAATACAAGAAATATTTTTAAACCGAACGTCCACCGCCGGCTAAACTAAGTTAGTTTAGCTTAGCTTTTTTGAATTCAGAGTTTAATTGCACTGTATATGGATCATGGTTATCTGAATTAAAGATATTTTATTTTATTTTTATTTGTTATTATTAGCTCGCATATTTGAGCCAGTTTTTCATACGCACATGTATGAAAAACTGGCTCAACTATGCGAGCTAAGCTAAACTAACTTAGTTTAGCCGGCGGTGGACGTTCGGCTTTATTGTTGTTACAGTGGTAACAGAATTGCACATTCTGTAAAACAGTCAGACAGGTGAAACATTCTACCTATTACGGTTTATAAGATACAGCCCGCTGATAGATAGACCGACAAACAGCAGTGTCATAGTAATAAGGTTTTGTTAGCACCTTATGGGTACGGAACCATTAAAATACCAAAACACCTACATACTTCTAAAAATACCCAACTTATAAAATCAAATACATAAGTTTTTTTCTTATAAGTTCATTTCTTTATCTACCCTTATTATTCTCAAAATCATGAATGTAATGAACCCTATCAAGTAGGTAGGTACGTACGTTATCCTCAAGGTTGATTGGTGCCAATTTTGTTGGTGAAGTTTGCTGCGTTTTTTCGACTGTTATGGGACTTGTTCCACTTGTTGGGAGGTAATCTTCAATTAGCACAGGGAGGTCCTGAAATAAGTTTATTGAAATTGATCAAGTATTTGTACCATAATATATATACCATAAATAGGTTATACATAAGCCGATTCGCGCTATTGGATGTTGATTATTTACGTTTATTTTCACTGGCACACGATCTGGCTGTATCATTCGTCAACTGAACTATTCATTGACCTGTTTTAGTAATATTTATGATGGGAACACCACTAAAACGAACGAAAGAAGTTGAAAGAACATGTGAATAATCTGTTTTTAACATGGAGGGCTTGCGGCGCTCTCGGGCCGGCCATTCGGCCCCTGTAGGTACTTACAGTAAAAGAAATATTCGTCAAATCGGTTAATTGATTGCTCGAGTCCAGACTTGCACACTGGTTACTTGTTGAGCCTTGATTAGCACTTGAGAAATCCGTTGCCCACGCTTTCCAACAACGAAGGAATAGGGCTCTGGGCCCCAATTGCGGAATTATTTCTTTTATATCGTCAGTTGTCAGGGCCGACAGGGATTGTATATTAATTTCATTTCCTGTAATATTAGCATAGAGGAACAAAATGAACCAATTCATGCGTGGGAAAGAACTAGGCACGGAAAATAAATAATTAAGTAGGTAGGTACTTACTTGCGAAAAGAGGCCCCAGCTCCGGGAGTCCCCAGGCTCTCAGTAAATCCATCACCTCAGAATCTTCCATTTAGAGTTCCACTCTCACTAACACTGTTATGTAGTGCACCGATTTTAAAACCATACGTACAATTATTTTAAGTTTTATAGCAGTTTGTGTTATCTGCAGCGCGCGGGCGAATCGAAAATGAACTCAACACAAACACGTTGGGACTTGAACGATGCGCGCCACCGCCAAATATCGTTTACGAAGTTAGTTTTAGTAAGTTGGTAAACATTTCAAACAACTAAACTTTCAATTAAAAAAGCGCGCGTTCGTTCATATAAAGTTGTAGTGATCGAATGAATTAAGAAACATATTGTATCAATTATTTTATAATTATTGTAACAAATAGGTTTATTATTTATTTAATAAAAATCTTTTTGAGATCAACTAATTTGTAATGAGTGGTATTGATAAAGTAACTTGATAGAGCTGACTATGTCTCGACAGGTATAAAGTAAAGTTATTAAATTCAACACATTCGAATTGATAGACGTGCAATCATTTTAGCTTTATTGTGACAAAAAATCGTTAATTGTTGATTTTGACATTTTCTTGAATAATTCAGTCATATTTTTTTCAATCAAGCAAGATTATAACTTGTTTAGCCTTCATTTTTTTGAGTGTACATTTCATACACCTTGCCTCTACGACGCTTCACCAGCATTTTTGGGGTTCCGTACCCGAAGGGTAACCAACCCTATTACTAAGCCTCCGCTGTCCGTCCGTCCGTCTGTCTGCGGGCTGTATCTCATGATCAATAGGTTGACAGTTGTCAGTGTATTTCCGTTGCCGCTATAACAACAAATAATAAAAATATAAAAGGGGGTTCCTACTACGATGGTATAGAAGCCTTCTTGCGCGAGTCCGACGCGCACTTGGCTGGTTTTTTCGTCAGGAGTGGAGGGTTATGTCGGACTCCTACCGAGTTACTCTCCCGAATTATCAGTAGGTCGGTAGGATTTCTCCTACGATGATTCGGGAGAGTAACTCTTCACAACGCTTCTTCGACCTGTCACATAATAATGCGACGGATACAGGTAGGGGGAATACATTACTATTGGGTGAGAGTAGAATGACCGACCACAAAATTGAAGATCCTAACGAAACGAATTACTCATATCGTTAGATTCACTTGCATGCTTTGCTAAGGTTTTTTTTTTTTTTCATGAAAGTCAAATCAATTTTCTTCTGTAGTGTTACACTGTCAAGGTTAAATAAAATCGATTACTTGTGCGTAGTGCGTAGTTCAATGAATCTCCCTATTCCGGAGAATTGGCTTCACACCTGATAGTTACCACTGTGTCCGGAGGGCTTTTGCGAAACATATTTTGTGAAATTTCATCTTCCCTGCTCTTATCCCATCCTATTTGGGGTCGGTGCAACACGTTTTTTTCTTCCATTTTCCCCTGTGAGACGTTACAGCATCATTTACTCCTTTCCCTTGAATTTTTAATATTATAAATGAAAATATTTTAAATAAAAAAATGAACAAATTAAAATAATAATTAAATTAAAAAAACTTTAATTGAAAATGATATTTCAATTAAACATTCCTCACACAATCCATCCATCAACATTCATGTCTGTCAAAACTACCTTTCAATTTGTGAAATTGTATTGAAAAAACTAAATCACAGGGTTAGTTCCGACTCTGGCCACACGTACAGCTATACTAGCGACACATTATTACATAGGAAAAAATATGACCATTATTATTTGTTTGTGTTAAGTATTAAATACAAAGTAGAAAACCAGAGTGCCAAGTACAGTACATTGATTACTTACGCAACCCATGACCGATATCTTGGGTAACGCATTCCATACTCAATGTTTTATAACTTTCTGCTTTATTACATAAATCGCTGCAAGCCGCTGAAAATTTATGCGTAATGGTAACTTTAATTTAATTTTCTTATAACGAGCATGTTACGGTATTGGTGGAATCGATTTTCTTTTTCCGATAAAATTTGTTTGTAACATTAAATATACTATAGTATAAAATTGGAAAACACGTACTCCATTTGCCTATAAAACGCTATTACGCCTATATACATAGTTTGTTATATTCAATATAATAATGACAGTTATAGACTTGCAGGAATGTATTATATTTTAAATGGATACCTACCTAAATTGTTGATTACTGTGATAATGGCTAATAGATATAAATATGTTTGGATGAAGCTGCTCCGACCCCAAATAAATTGGTAAGAGGATTATAGTCTATAATAAAATATAATACATAGTAAAAGAATCTTTACGGAAAAATATTTGAATTCATTCAATCAATAGAAATGAGCTTTCAGCTGCGTATTTTAATTGTTTTCATTTGAACTGTGACGAATTTTTAGAACCCGGAAAATTTGCAGCGATATTTTCTGCGTATGCGCTGCGGTCACAGCCATTTAAATAATGTAGGTAAAGCGAATGGTGCGCAATGATAAGTCAAAGAAACAATTTTGTATTATGTTTTCTAGGTTTAAAATCAAAGAAAAATGTGTCTATATATAAACTTAAATAAAAGTAGAAGCAGAATCAATGATGGGCAAAGTGAGTTTCATTAGAAAATGAATGATATTTTGGTGATAGAGGGAAGCTGTTAGAGAGAACATTTGTGAAAACCAAGATGGCGGCGGTAGTGCCGATTTCGGTCACGCGACAAAAGATCCTTGTGCAGCTTATTATAGAAGGTAAAAAGGACAACGAACTGATATCTTTACATAGTATAAAACAAAGTCGTTCCCGCTGTTTATATGATTTTTTAAACTACGCAACGGTTTTTAATGCAGTTTTCAGCAATATAGATGTGATTTTATTTATTTATTTATTAATATAGGTTCACCAACAGCTTCTGTGTACAGCATTTAGGTATACATAGGTTTTACAGTCTTGGACTTACACAGTCGCCAAATACAGGTTAACCAGCATTCACAAAAATAAGTGTTAACTTAAGATAAAAAAATAAAATAATGGCTATATACATGAAATACATAGACCCTACATTTAAGAGATTCAAGAGGAAGGTTTATATCACATTATCACATTCTATATATTATCACATATTGCATCCGTGCGAAGCCGGGCCGAGTCGCTTGTATTTAATATCATAATGGATTCACTATTATCTTATTTATTAGGTTTGAAAATGACAAAGTTCCGAGAATTCTATAAGTACCTATTTCTTTGTTTAATCTGATGATAGTACATAATCATGTAATGCATTTCTTGTATAATTTGACCCTGTAACTACTGATAACTCATTGCCTACTATGTAAGTAAGCAGTGGTTCTAGGAATTTCTCCTGTATCGTGGGTGCGTTTTACAAACAATTAAACTCACACACACAAACAACCAGACCCGGAACAACTACCTCTAGGTCATACAAATATTTGTTTCGTGCGGGGATCAAACCCGTGACACTCAGCATAGCAGCTAATCGCTCAGCTCTGGCGCCAACCGTGCCGTCCAATCTTATCGAGCTTGGCTTCACGCCTAAACACGCCTACAGGTTAGATCGATCAACGACGAAAATCATGGAAATAAACTGCTGAACGTGACTGCAGCTGCAAACCACACAGTCGCTATAGCAGACCGCAACGACATACGCTTCTGTAGCACGAGAGCAACGGGCGTGGCGACATTTGCCGCTTTCATCGAGTTGCTTGAAACCCGTCGTGTTGCTGCGGTCTGTTATTGCTACTGCGATGGCTGCTGCGGTTTGTGGTGGGTGACTATCCCCTTCAGAAACATACTGCCGTGCTTAAAATAATCGTTTTTTTTTAGCCTATACTGTCCCACTGCTGGTCAAAGGCCTTCCCCAATTCCTTCCATGTGCTCAACAATACTGTTAATAGAATTAAATACTTTGGGCTTTATGGCCAAGGCGAAAAATAGAAAGGGTTTTCTTCTTGGTCATGTGGTGAGTGCCTAACCTGGTGTCAGAGATTTTTCATGCCGCCCATGGGCTTCTGACTTGACCTTACATGTCGTCAATCCGAAAAATCACAGGTGCGAGCCTTGGGTTCAAACTTTTGAAATGTCTGTGATTTTAGTGACCGCCCCGAACCATTCGTAATTAATCGGAAATCAACGACTGGAAGGTACAATCATTTCGTATGTTTGTTGATACGATAGTTACTCTTACCCAACAAGGCGTATCCACTTTCACGTAATTACTAGTTATATCGAGTACAGTAAAGCGGGGTTTACATTATAAAACTAGTGTCGTGAAACAGTAGCTTGACTGTTTAACTGACTGACAGATCTAGAAATCGGTTTTTGAAAGGCTAATTAACACTAAATAGCTGTCATACTTTTGTTTGCTACTGTGCTTTTCTTTTAAGCCTGTACTGTCCCACTGCTGGGCAAAGCCTACCTCGCACCTCGTGGTCGTGTCGTACGCGTCCAAGTTGTCTCGCCACCTCTTTCTAAACCGGCTTGAGTTATCTCATTAACTGGGTTCTCTGACGTGAAGGTAGCCAAAAGAATCACTTGACAGATTATATTTAAGACTTAGGCTACAGAAACGCAGAATTTAGGGTCTTCTGAAATCTGAAAAGTATATATTTTATTTATTTAGTTTGGATTACCAACGAGCACCATTACAATTTCTTATATAAATGAAAACTATTACAGAATACATAGTCTTGTAACGCACACTCAATTACAGGTAACCACAGCTTCATATAATATAAGTACGTGTATAAGTTGTTAATTTTTGCGTAAGTTTTTAAATTTTCTATGTAATTGCTTGTGGTATCGTATGTCAACGTAAATAGTGACAGACTCGTCATTTTAAATATGCATTTGCATGTCTTATTCCAGTACATTGAGTCTTCTTTTAAAGAACAGTTGAAAAAGTTCATTAAAAACAAACTATTGAGCATAATCGCGTGAGGTGTTGAAGCAGTTTCTATATAGTAGTTCAGTAGCTGTTAAACGGTAACGAATTGCTTAGGCGCTTACACAATCGGCGTTTAACTATATCCTGATGATTGCTTTATCATTGATACACAGCATGAATATGTAACGCGTTGCTTAATAGGTAGGGATTGTAAAAAGTGACCTTAACGTTTTGTATAGAACTGAGCAAGAAGGCATACTTTCGTACTATTTTTTTTTTGTTACAATAATAAAATGATGGCGAAAGGAAGAGTGGAGGGAGGCCTTTGCCCAAGAGTGAGACAGAGCAGATTAGGAGAGAAAAAAATTGGAGGAGAATAAATCTTTCATCAAAATCTGTTGGACGAACTGTTGCAGTCTTATTTATTAGTAAACAAGTATTTTTTTTTTGTTATCCTAAACTGACCCACTCCTGGGCAAAGGCCTCCCGCCAGTCCTTCCACTTTGCACGATGTGGCGCCTCCTCTCGCCAATTAACGAGAAAACCATCCAAGGCATCCAGCCATCTTCTCCTCGGTCTGCCGCGACTCCGCCTAACTGTCATTCAAAAAATTTTCGAACTTCACGACAACCGAAATAAGTATTAGCAAAAAAGTTTGAAAACACTCATCCATCGATACAATGATTGTGTCACTCCCAGACAATGCGTTACCAAAGTTTAAAGATCACAGCTCACATGTGTAGCCAGACATGCTTATCAGGAGGAGTAACCTATTAACTATTTCTACTAGATAAACAAATTAATCATGGACGGCTTTCACTCAAAGATTAGACACTGCGTTTGCTCGGTGACAGTTGATAATCTTAATGTATGTGTACACGACACGATAGTGTTAGGTAGTGCTTAGTGCATGCAGTTTGGAGTCGTGATCGTCGTGAACCTATTTTAATGGTAGGTATGTCATGTACCTCTTTTTTTTATTTCTGTAGGTAGGTACACATTAATAATAATTCATATATTTATATATTTTTTATTAAAAAAAATATAAAAAATAGTATCCCACCGGTATCGGGATCAGGGTCCAAGCTGCTTTCGGTCAGGGCTCCAGGGAGAGGAACCTCCTAACAATACGAGTCGTGTCCAGGAGTATCGTTTTCTGGTTCAAGCTTTTGATCTAGCTGTCTTGCGAGAGCCTCCTTAGGTACTGGTCGAGGCTCTCGGCAATTAAACCATTGGCTGAAACGTCTATCGGCACAATAATCGCTGAGCTAACATCCCACATGTCGACAACCTCGCGAACTAAGTCTAGATGCTTCATTTGTTTATCTTTCTTGGCTTTCACGAGGTTTTCGTTCATGTACCTAATAATAACGTTAATAAATGCGTCTAATGCTGATAAAATTGTTCGGGTTTAGCAAACACATCATGACTGATAAAAAAAAACAACAATTTTGATCGAGCCTACCTTTACAAACACCTTTGTAGGGTTACCGACGAAGCTGTAAACAGTCTGATTGAATATCAAGAATGTTAAGATCGAAGTGTTCTGCTGGAATAAATTCTCATCAATGACGCTTCAACAGTTTGACGTGAATAGGTCAATCATTGTTACGATGCCATTCGTCAGTTAGCCTAGTTCCTTCTTCGATTAGTTTTGCTCGATAACGGGGTTTAGTGAAAATGTTAGATAACTTTACTGCAGCGAAGAAATCCATTATGAAAAACTTCAGTACTGATGTAAAGCGTTTAAAAAAATCTTCTGTTTTTATTTAGGGTCAGTATCTTATTTTTTAGGATACATCACAAATGACCAGTTAATTGGAAAGCCTATACAATCATTACCTATTCAGACCCATGTAAGAAAATGATGGATGTTGGTTTTTTTGAAGTGAGAACTTCTTTAGGCGCGTTGAGCACTTTTTGGGTAAAGGAAAAACATTGAACTCGTCGTCACTTACGTAACGTGCGGTCACGCTTCGTAGCACTCGTAGGCGATCTGCTACGGCGTAGCACCACTTAGCCATACGCGGGGCATAACCAGTGCTGCGACTGGGGCCTGTGTAATTTTTGTTTTTACTACTATCGGCAGTCCCCAAAGACTGCCCCGATTTTTTTTTGTGGCAGGAGGACCAAAACCTTAATCAAAAGATTCTTTTCGATACCTTTTTAGACCCATGAGAACTGACATGAAAATATTTCTTAGATTGTGTTGGTTTTTAGCAAGAATGTAAAACAAAACATTTATTTCACAGGGTCATCTGCCTGGAGCAACAAAAGACCCTCTACGTGCCGGTGCCTCGTCTGCAGAAAGGGTTCCTCAACCGGCTCGAGCTGCCCGAAGGAGAGACCGGCCCGGCAGCCATCAGGAAGGCCGTCTCGCGTAACGGAATGGAGTCTTATGGGAAACCTATTGGTAAGTGCACTTACTCATCATCATCCTATTAATGTTCCTACTGCTGAGACATTGGCCTCCTCTCTATGAGGAGGGGCTTTAATCCACCACGCGGGCCTAGTGCGGATTGGTAGATGTCACATGTCATCGAATGTTTGGTTCTAGGACATGCCGGTTTCCTCACGATGTTTTTCTTCACCGTTGTGTGTGTACTTACTACTTGGAAATAAAGTATAGTTGTTCATTGAGCGTGTTTGTAAGAAAAAGTAGTGAAAGTTTGTGAGAAACAAAAGCGAGTTTGATCTTATGATACTGCTGTAGAATTGGCCCAAGTTGGTTGCTTTTCATAACAAAACTAAAACAATTTTATCAATTTGTGTGGTTCATTCCCTTGTTAAAATATTTGCCAGTGAGAGTGGGCGTATTATCTCGCGACTTATTGAATGATTTAAATGCATCCGATGCTAGAAGTCAAGAATTCGATCAATTCATAAACATCTGGTTCTAGTCAGCGATTGACAGGGAGACTCTCAGACCTTCGCTTGTCAGATTAGTGATCACAGTACGTTTCACTGACGGCCCGACTGTTTTCTTTTCCATATTTACCATTAGAGTCAGTAGTCTCGACAGGAATAAGTAATGCTGTCCTCTGACAGTCAGAAGTTTTTTTTTTGTTTTTCCGTAGCCTTTATCGTCCCACGGGTGGGCAAAGGCCTCCCCCATATTCTTCCAATCTTTTTTCGGGGGTTTTCTCCGGACAATCTCTCACAATAGCTTCTAAGTTGTCACGCCTACGTTTTCTCGGCCTCCCTCACGACGACGCCCGTCTTCTGGCACTCACTGCGTTACGACTCTAGCCCATCGGTCCGGATGACATGGCCCACCCACCCCACTTCAATCCAGCAGTCTTATTGCCCAGATCAGCCATCAGACAGGAGTTAGACTTGCTTTATTCCTTGTCCATAAAACTACCAAGATTGTTCGCTCTACAATACTCTTTACTTACCTTCAGACTTATTGTATTACTAACATGACGTCATCAGTAAACAGGTGCGTAGTATAGACTGGTCTTTTGTTCGCACTTGACCTTGCATCAGCAAAAAGTTCTGTTTATCAGTTCTTATATCGAAGACACACAACTCTATAAGTATACATATTGTCCATTAAGTTATATTATTGTTGAAAAAAAAAAAACTACGAAACATGGTGTGAATTAACAAAAAGACTTCTTTAGACAAGACACAATGATGTAGTGTACATTCTCTTATAAATAGTGTGTAGGATTAGAAAAGATTTGTCCTTCTAAACCCGCGTTTGAATCAAAAAGAGAACGTCGCGTTCATACATGACTGATGTCACTAAATTTTTCGGAATACAGAAATGCGCCCTTCGTTGGTTCACGATAAGGTTCGACGATCAAAATTAAACTGGCAGTTGCATGTTCACGCGACGATGTCTTTGGTTAAAACGTGATCTGGCCACGTTTTAACTTGGCTTGGCTTGGTTTGAGACCACTTTTTCACGCATAGGTCTTTTAATTCACGATTGGCGTGTTGGATGACAGATGGCGACTTGGCCAAGTGCATAAAATCATCCACCTACTAACTGTTTGAAGTCCGATACTAAAGAAAAGAAAGCAAAATGGTGTTTTGCACCAGTATTACATAAGCGTTCTAGTGTGTATCGATGGTTTTAGCTTACTTTGAATACATTGGCATCTTTCCAGAGGGTGCAAGTTCTCATGAATATGAACAACTTTTACTATTCGACAGACTTCGCGGAAAACCGAAATAAATGATGGAAATCTATTTCAGAATAATTGATCTTAAGGGGGAAGCGCCTGGGCCCACGAAGTTCAAAATTAATGACTATGTCCTGAAAAAAACATTGAATGGGAATTAAATAAATCTAGAGAGTTGGGTTGAAGATTTTAATTAAACATACAACCTGACAGGCACTGCAAATAGCTAAAATCGTAAAATAATTGAATGTCGCGGGCTAACCTGGCATTTCCACCTTAAATATAAAAGCTATTTATACGTAACCAATTCCAACCCCTGGAACGATGTTAATAAATTCAAAGTCGTCCATAACCAAGAGGCCAAGGATTTTTTTCTTCTGCGTAATTCGCTGAGTAACTTACTGATAGCCTAGCGGTGTCCGTCGGGCTGCCAAGTTATAGGTCACGAATTCGAACCCAAGGCACCTCGGATTTTCCGGATTCATGTGCGTATTGTACTAGCTTCGCTGCAGGAAACCAGCATTCCTGAGAGATATTTCTCGACGGTATGTAGAGCCAAGTCAGAGGCCCACGGGCTGCTTAAAAACTGACACCAGGCCCCTTATTCACAACGCTTCGATTCGATTTTCGATTCGGAAAGTCGTGTCTATCTTTTTTTAACAATACTAAATCGAGCGAGATAGACATACGACTTTCCAAATCGAAAATCGAATCGAAGCGTTGTGAATAGCTACACAGGTTAGGCACTAACCACACGAAAAGAATAGAAGACTTGTTCAGCCGCACTTGTATGAAAATGTTAATAAAATGTGTTTATCATTAGGCATTGAAGATTCCGTTTCGCTGGACTTGGTCGTCATGGGATCAGTCGCCGTGTCCAAGGAGGGATACCGCATCGGCAAAGGGAGAGGTAATGTTTGTTTTGTTACAAGATTGGATTTTGTTTTTGTATTGTTTTATTAATTTATATATTTATTTTAGATCGCATAGTCCATTTATTTTTGTTTTAATATCTATTTTATTTTTAAAATCAGAGCTGTGTGTTTGTTGATAAAGACCCTTCATATAGAATCCTCATGTATAAAGTGATTATTTATTATACGGAACAGAAAGGACGCCCGAGTCTAAATAAAAAAAAAGGACAAGGGAACGATTTACTCATATTTAAATATATTTTGCACAATAAAACGGTTTCAGAAAAATAACTGAACTGTTTTCATATTCATTTATTTGCATTCCAAAATAGATATTTAAGGCTTAATAAAAATAACCATGGACCCTGTTAGGAGACCTCTTTATATGTTACCTATTTATTTACGGAGTGTATCTTATGATATGTATTGTATAGGCTATGGCGACCTGGAGTTCGGTCTGATGATGCACATGAAAGCCATCAAGCCTAACACAGTGGTCGCCACCACTGTGCACGATTGCCAGGTAAAGATCATATCGTGGAGAAATTTATTCACATCTACCATATTTTGCTGCATTGCATAAACCAATTTAGCCAAAGTTAGTGCTTGTAGAGGTCAACGCACACGTATTTTAAGCACTTCACCAAGCTATTCAGCATTTTTTCAAAAAAGCTGAAATGCACATATAAAAGTAACAACATAGTAACCAAGCCGAGGTTATGGAACAGCATTAAAATACTAGTTGATGTATGTCGATCCGGTGGGTGTTATGCTTATACGTGTGCTTTGTCCTTAGAGGGGCCATAGTAGACACGATATTTGAGCATCTGTGAATATGCATCCGTCTGCGAAAAACGACTTGATGTTAATTTATTTTTATTGCACCGTGGCCTAACGCGAAGATTCGCCATAATGCGACACAATATAAACAGCTGTCGATATGCCGAATTGCTCCCGCTATAAACATCGTGTCTGCATGGTCCTGAATTCCTTTTTTATCTATGAATATAGCTACGAGTGACGGTCTGCTTATTAAACAATCAAGACGATGCATCCTCTGCGTCCTGCTGATACCTAAAATAGGCATGACGACAGTATCAAAAAATTGCAAATCTATTTAGTCCGTCAGTTAGAGTATTGGAAATTAATGGTCACGTATTTTTTGTTTTTGTAAATCAATGAATATTGACAAAGATGAAACGCATCAAAACTCGGGAGTGGGGGCTCGTGCCGTCAGAACTAGCTAAAAATTATACCATGGCGTGACGTATTGAGAATTTTAAAAGCGTCGTATCTTCGTCAATTTTGGTTTACGTAACAAAAGAAAAAACACGGGTCAAATATTTTTTGATAATCTAAGTGACGGACTAATTCGTTTTTTTTTTGTCGTATCGCCTATTGTGTTATGCTCAACTTTACGTCAGATGTTCCGAGCCACCATAAAGTTTGAACAGAGCTATACCGACAGTAAACTTCTCCATGATGTGGTGTGTGTGATGTAGTTACTTGCACCGAAAGGCGTCGTTTTTAGATAACACTTTTAATAAACAGATTTTATTATCGTCGATTAATAAGTCTACTATTAACACGTAAATAATTTATTAACCCCCTTAGTATTTGCATTCCCTCTAATCGATTAGTTTTATGGTTTATTAAACAAATCCTATAGTAATATTTGTATGTTATTGTAAAGCCCTGTATTCATGAAAAATGTATAAACAACTTCATCAATGTAGCGGCAATATTATTTTGTGTTGCTGGCAACATGTTTCATACTCAAATGAAACGTTGCCAGCAAGATGTTCCCGCAAAACAAAACGTGTTTCTGAGACAGTGTTGTGCAACTTTTGTTTCCCTTGAATACGGTTCTATACAAGCCAAATAAAGTAGTTCATGAAAATACGCAGACGTAATGGGTCAAACACTAAAAAAACTGAATTTAATCTTAACAACAGTGGACCTTATCACGTATGGTTACTCCAAATTATTTTTTTAGGAACTACCTGGTTAGTCAAGTGATCGCGCGACTGCTGAGATTGAGGTCCAGGGTTTGTTGTCCAGGTCTTGCAGTGTTATCGAGTTCTTTATTTCTTTATGCAATCTGGATTTGTGCCTGGTTGATGGCAATAGGCTCGCTCCCTATTAATGGGACTTAATCATATCTGGTGTAATGTGGGTCATACTATGAGGTACACCTCTGTCTAAATCTTCGGGAATTACAGACGTGATGTTTTGTTGTAAAAATCGGTTTTTATGTTATTGTGTTTAGATATCGGTATCCCATCACGACTGCGCAGTTTCGCTAGCTAATTTAATTTAACCCCTTTACTGTAATTATTTATCCCTCACCGTTTCTGATGTCATAGTAATGTGTGTTGTTCTATTATAGGTGTTCGAAACCCTGCCGGCCGATCTGTTCGGGCCCCATGATGTCCCCATCGATATCATTATCACACCCACTCAGGTACGTCTACTTACTTACTACTACTACTACAAGTTTTTCTTCAATACTCGAGAGCTTGCCGTATTGTGGCTAGACCTTTAAATACATGCCAATAAAGACTAAAAAGTATGATGAAAAGGAATAGACAAGAAAATCCTCTAGCTAATTTATTATACCCCTTATTCACAACTCTTCGATTCGATTTTCGACTCGGAAAGTCGTATGTCTATCTTTTTTTGACATTACGAAATCGAGCGAAATAGAGACACTACTTTCCGAATCGAAAATAGAATCGAAGCGTTGTGAATAACTATGCAGGTGTGGAAGTGACACCGACGCACAAACAGTTGTTCCATACATTTTGTCCGTGTAGTAGGTATTGCACTTCGAAACACTCAAGAAACATGGTGACTTCTTTAGGGTTCCGTACCCAAATGGTAAAAACGGGACATTATTACTAAGACTCCACTGTCCGTCTGTCTGTCATGAACCGTGATAACTAGACAGTTGAAATTTTTGCAGATGATGTATTTCTGTTGCTGCTAGAACAACAAATTTCTGCCGTTTTTTGCTCGATATTAATAACGGCAACAGGTAGACGCTTATAATATTAACAGAATATTTAGTTGTATTTTTACTTTAAAAATAATTTCAGAATGATGTGCTAAATACGTGGTAACGTTTGTGCGTCGGTGTCCTTGTATTATCCATCCGCCTAGCCCTTTGTTAATGTTGGAGTCGGAATCCAATCGTAACCCAATGCAGCTGAATACCAGAATTTTCATGGTGTCCAGTAGTGGACATTTGGAAGTTTTTAAATTAAAAACCTCAGTTTCTTCACAAAACAGCTTTAATGTTGATTTTCTTGATGGTTACAATAAAATTGCGTTTTATAACAAAAGTAAAAAAGATGTAGAAGTAGTGAGTAAAAATCACAAACAACAGAAAAAATCCATGGCACCACTCGCTTGAGCAAACCGATGCCACTGAAAATGCGTCAGGCGTAGATATGGCGCAGACACATGGAATCTGAAGTCCACAAGTTCCACAACAAAGTTACTGGGTAACCCCTGATCCCCTTTGGCAAGACTGGTTATTAGACAGCTTCTGACAACCCATAACAACTAATTTCTTGAAAACTTGAGCATAATTAATGGTTTAATTCATTGATTCAGGTGATACAAACTCAACGCATGAGCCAGCGGCCGGTGGGCATTCTGTGGCACCTGCTATCCAACCGCCGTATCGAACTCATGCCTATATTGGGGCAGCTGCGTGAGATCGAGATGCTGTAAGTACCTTAGAACTCGGAAGTTTTAGATAATAAACGACTTATGTATTGAGACCAGTTTTGTCTCTATAATCTCTGGTTACGTTACAAGAAATCAGCCAGCTAGCTGGCATACCTTTTCCTTTGATATCCTACGCAGCAGTTAAATTATAAGTGGCTATATGTGTTTTTACGCGTACATATTTCCTTACAATGTATAATAATAATAAAAAATAATAAAAGTTTATTTCGGAACAATAACACAAAGCTAGGTACAACAAGTGAAACGATGGTAGCTGCAAAAGTACGGTGTACGGTGGGCTGCATCAACTGGGTACCCCAGCTTAGAACGTAGGTGCCTTCAAGGGACCACCCACATCGTGAAGCTGGCTGTACTATACCGATATACAGAGCCCTTTTTTTATGGGATGGGAAATCATCAAATGACTCCTCCCGCTCTGGGCGGAGCAGTAGGGAAGGGAGTGTCAGACTAAAACCCCATCCATGTTCCTTCATCGCCCTTTGTGTTCCGGGGCCACGGTATCTCTTTCGAAAAGTCCCGCAGCCCCGGCAGGCATCGGCCCTTAATCATAAATATCATTGGCAATGACACTTGTCTGTTTTGGGCTCTGTATTTGGCTGCAAACAGTGTCTACAATATCCAGCGGTGTCTGCAATGCAAATGCTGCACAAAAAACTTAAAGATTCCACTGACACCGATAAAGATAGCACCCCAGCCTTTAAAACTGCGACAATTTCTAGTTTATCTTACACATGTAACCTGATGGGCGTAATTTTTTCCCCAAAATACTGTGTCTTATAATCCTGTACATTCCACAGCGCGGGTCGTCCGTGCACCCTGAAGGAAGTGGACACGGACGTGGAGGAGCGAGCGGCGCAGCGGCCGCGCCGTCTGCGGAGACGCACGCGCTCGCACAAGAGCCATAGCGAGGGAGAGGTAACTATTACGAAGCGATTTATGTTGTTATTACTTTCATTCTTTTTTTGCAGAATCTCCTTAAGGTGACACTAGTCGAAATACGAAGCGATTTATTGTGATACTAGCTGTTGCCCGCGACTTCGTCCGCGTGGTAGCCAACATCAGACATCGTAAAGGATACAACCAATCACTCAAGATCATGGCTGACTATTTGATTCACTGACTAATCGATCAACGCACAGCTAAAACTGCTGGGTCTAGAAGCATAAAATTTTGCACAAATGTAAAGTGTTTATGACAATATTTCTTTATAAACAACACTCTTAACCATTTTATTGGATGGAGCTTGAATAACCAGACTGCGAGGTGAGCTCACATGATAGACGCAATGTAAAACTGCCCATGTGAAAACCTGTCCTGCCGCAAGTCGATTCCCGCGAATTTCAGAGTTTAGCCTTGTGACTTATTTATATTGTCATAGCAAAGCAAACTTTCAGAGAACGGCAGATCATAGGGAGTCAACGGTATACGCGGCACAAACACTATTTCTCATTACATAGTTTCGGTGGTAGTAAATTCCGAAGTAACATCACAGGTGTGCCGACAGGCAGCGAGAGCTTATGAAATGGAACACCTGCTGGATCAATGGTATTCAAAAACTCAACAGGATAGTGGACTGCTTCGTTTGTATTTACCATCGCATCTATGCGGTAGGTTCCTATGTCTTGCAGAGTCCTATTTAAAGCTTCAAAACTTTTTTTGTGCCATAGAGCTTTCATCCCAGACTAATATTTTAGCTTGTCGAAATACTTCAACAAGATTGCTTTGCTTAGATAATTTATGTCGCACCCTGGTGTCTCTACATTTGTCAAATTAAGGAACATTATATTATATTAACCAAGATATAATGTAGCCTTTGCTCAGGAGTGGGACAATACGGGCTAACTAAAAAAAAAAAAATATAGATCTGCAGTTATTTACAGGTTATATTTATGGATTATGAGATGTGAGTAGATTAACATACATCTAAGAAGAAACGCTGACATTAAAATTTTGTTTTCCTTTCATTGTTAATTATCTGCGAGTCAAAAGTATTTTTCTCCGTATAATTTATACTCGAAGAAGTGGTGTCAACTACAATTTCCAACCCAGTGAAAACATAGAGGAATATACCTAAATTAAAAAAAAAAAACGTGAATTACTGTGTGATAAGTTTATTATTTCTAACACACAATCTTTAATTTTATGTTTATTGACTGGTAATAAATATTCAGAAAATAAACAAAAGTACATACTAATATAATGACCTACGGGTTTTAACCGTTGTAGACGTTACCTTCATAGGTAACCTTTGATCCGAAGTTAATCCTCATATTTGAGTGAGAGGTTTGTACAGTGTTGCCTGTTGCCAGTGTGAACGATCCTGGAAAGTTTTTCGGGGTGTTTTCATTAGGCATGTCTTTTGAATCATCAAGTCCCGTAATTGTATTATTCGAGTGACTTTCCTGGATGGTATTTTGATATGCAATTGTTTTTGCTCCGTGATTTCGTGCTTCGATCGCAATTTTTATTTTTCTATACAATTCATCGTAATAGCCGTCAGGAATGCCCCCGTATTTAACGCTTAAACTTTGGCTGGGTTTGGCTTTTGCAAATCCAATAGAGTCCCCATTAAATAACACTGTGAAAAAAAAAAACCATTAACGGCCTCGAACTAAACATGGGTGCTTAGATTAAATGAAAGCCTAAAAAAATCCTCAAATTCATATAAATAAGAAATTGTACAGATAATGGCGGATCAAATTCTTACGGAAAATCAATAGTTAAATATAAAGTCATTCGAATGGATAATACTGAAAAATTTTGTATCTTTCAAAACGTATCAAACTTTTTAACCGGCTTAATCACGCTAATGTATTCACTTGAAAAAAAAAATACAGGTCTGTTCTGATCGAACTCGATCGAATCAGATTAAACCGTGTTAATTAATGATAGAGTTGTTGGGACAGATCTAATTTAATCTTGCCATACAAGCCAGATTTGACCAAAAATTTTCATTCAACCGGGTCCACCAGGGCTATTACGTATCTTTCTGATATCCAGTGACTATCAAGCTTCGGTTGTACTACACCGAACTTTGATGACAACCGTGAATGGCATAATATTGGTATTACGTATCACAAAGAGTGGATATCACTTTACGGTGATTAACAGGGTCATACCTAATACGAAACTAACCTTTTGGCAGTTAATTGATAGACACTGAGCCCAGTTACTATGATTTCGAGCTGTCAACAGAGATACGTAATAGATCTAACCAATTCTAAATAAATTCATCATCATCATCATTCACAGCCCGACTTCACCCACTGCTGGGTATATGCCTCTATTTGTTTGTGCCAAGCTCCACGTTCTTGTGACAACCTCATTCAGGATATTCCCGCAATGACAACAATATGATATGCCCATCTCGCCATTTTATATTCTCAATAAATTACGTCAGGTGTAATGATATTGAACCTCAAATTTCGACTTCATAAACATAAGTCTTGTACTATTTTATGTAGGTATTTAGATATAGGGTTACTTTCCGCGGTTCGGGTAAAAGGATAGTTTTAAAAATATCAATAGACTGTAGCTTTCAGATTTCATGGAAGTAAATCTAATCTTTTTTTCCCAGGTAATAGTGTTTAATTTGAAAAACGCAAACGATAAATTTTATACTTACATTGCAAGCCGACAGCAAGCACAAGAAAAATAACATTTGATCCCGCCGTCATCTTTGATATCACTGCTAGTTGAGTAACGCTTTGGACTGAACTGTAAAGTACGGAGACCCGTCGCTGCTTAAATAGCGCTGAGAGTGACGTAGGGGTATTATTCAGCCAATCAAATGCCTGCGGGAAAACCCGTTTCTGCTGGCCATTACGTGACCTTCATATCATAAGTTATCAACCTATTTATCGTCCAATCCCAGGACAGAATCCCAGAACAGAGCTAAAATATGTGTTACCGAGTCATCCCCAGTTATCAATTGGTTCATGTTGATTGGAACTTTGCCTTGTAATGATTGGATTCAGTAGGTTTCTTATGAATGACGTAGACTTGTCAACATTAGAGCTGTTTTAAATATTTGTTTGATTGTCCTCATTGTCCTCTTATTATGGATTTTCTGCTTTTAATTATTTTAGAAGAGTTGATAACAATTTCATATGACATCATGTCTCCATAAATTGAATTGAAATTACTCTCAGTAGGACTTTACGTTTCTCGTGATAGTCACGTCATCAATAACAATATTTATCTACCATGAGGCCCTCAGATGATGTATTTCTTTATCAAAGCAAGACTAAGTCGTTGAACTTACATTGATTATAGTTGCGTGGATTTCACTCTTTCCTAATAAAATTATCTACACAGGTAAATCTCGTGACAAGCTTTTATATCATACTAGCTGTTGCCCGCGGCTTCGCCCGCGTGAAGTTCGGTAACTGTCCCACTGGATTATACTAAAGGGATAAATAGTATCCTACATGTTAATCCAGGTTATAAACTATCTATGTGCCAAATTTCATAATCATCACTATCACAATCACATCCAAAGTTAAACATGATATTGTTTCGTCACATTATTGATTTTGTCTGTGCGGAAACAGAATAGTAAAATGAAAAGCCATTAAAAAGTTACGAGCTACCAAACATTCGTTTTTATTGCCATTTTTAACGCATCTTTGGGCGTAAATTAGTAATAAAAGAAGTGTCAAATTTCCAAAACAAAGTCGGTACCGACAAAGCACAACTGTCTAATTCAATAAATTTTATTTGTAATTGATTTAAGCAGTGGTTTTTTCATAAAACTCGATTTTCCAAAGGCCTTTCCGTAGTTTTTTACGCGCGCTTTTTACTATGAATTATCGTGCATCCCACTGAACTCGTCGGGCATGAGGCCAGGTGAGACAGCGTGCTTTTTGGCCACGTCCACCAATCAGTTCGAGCCCGCGACTAGTGTCACCTTAAATCATTTAACCTTCAGAGCAAGAGTGAACAGGCATCTTCTGGGCTCGCTCGTTCCATCATAGACCTCATCCATCGCTTTCCATCAGGCGTGGTCTAGAGCAGGATCATTTTGTAATAAAAAAAATAAACCAATACACCACCAGTAGGCACATTGCTCACGCGTCTTCTCTTCTTCGTTGTCCCCTCAATACTGAGGATCGTTGCTACACATTACGCGCCTCCAAGTTATGCTGTCATCTGCAGTGTAGACCGATCGGTACATGGCGCTTCCAACAGTTTTCTTGATCATATCGACTCATCGATTACCTTCCAAAAGTTTCGAGAACCCGCTGGATACCAAGCTCACGACGCTTAAGGGAGGAGTATGTGAGTTACATAATGTTAATGTGACGTTGTTCCCCAGGGCAACACGACAGAGGGAGAAGAAGGCAAGGGCGGCGGCAAGGCGCGTCGCTCGGCGCGGCGGCGCAACAGTCACAAGTCGGCCAGCAAGGACAAGGACGACAAGCCGCGCCGCCCCAAGCGGCAGAGGCCCGACATCGACTTCTCTGTCAAGGTAACGTACATTCGCTATAAAACTGAAGCTCTTTAGCACATTTTTTTTTCGGATGGGAAATCATCAAATGACTCCTCCCGCTCCCGCTCTGGGCGGAGCGGGAGTGTCAGAGTTTTACCGACTAAAACCCATCCATGTTTCTTCATCGCTCTTTGTGTTCCGGGGCCACGGTATCTCTTTCGGACAGTCCTGCAGCAAATCTGCCAACAGCCGAGTAACGTCAAAGAAAACCGCCTCGTGAACAAACTATATCGGCGTAACACCCTTCAAGAAATAATAGTAATTTTATATTGACCACAAAAATACTAAACTAAACTGAAAGGTCCTTTTGTCGTATCGTAGCTGATCGTTTAGTAATTTTAAATCAATTTATATAATGTACTAAAGCGAACTGTACCAAACTCGATATTATACTAAACTGGCAGTACATGGCAGGAAAATTATTCGATCCGTTTTTCCATACAAAGACTATATTCTACTCAATTTTATTCGTAAAATTATCCCTTTTAAATCTAACGTTCGTATGTAACTTGACTACAATAATTCGTGTTATCGTTACAGATATCTAACATCAGTCCTAACACAAGAGTGCGCGATCTGAAGCAAGCGCTGTCTGAACGCGGAGTCAAGCCACAGATCATGGTCTGGAAGGTAAAGTGTTGAAAAAAAAACACATAGTAGAAGTGAAACTTCAACGGACAAGTGCAAAACGAATGGCAACAGAAAAAACGAAACGCAACAACAAGTGGAAAAACGATTGCGATTCTTTTTTCCACTTGTCTGTTGCCAGTCACCCTATATAGAAGTTTCACTTCAAAAAACAATTTTGAAATACAGGGATATTCAGTATGGTTAAAACATCTACAGAGTATTAATTTCTTGAAAATTTTCAGGGATTCCGTGGCTTCTGTTATTTACATTTCTTCAAGCCAAGTCCACAAAAGGTGAGTTAGAAATAACAGCATTTATTTTTAAACTAGCTGACCCGCGCAACTTCGTCTGCGTCATATAAGAGAGACAGAGAGATGGTTAGAGAGAGTATGAGACACCCTTAAAAGATAGACATAATAATGCTATCGCGGATTTTTTATAGAACTTTTTAAGAGGAACAATTCCGTCATACACGATTGTTGTGTAACTTTAACCGTTTACGCAGCGCACGCAACGAAAGATCTCAAAAGGAATATTTTTTTAAGGAACATTTTCATTGCTGCTCTGCTCCTATTGATCGTAGCGTGATGTTATATAAACGTTGTAACGTTGTTGTTCGTTGTTGCCTTCTCCGATAAATGGGCTATGCAACACTAATAGATACTTTCAATTCGAACCAGTAGTTCCTGAAATTAGCGTGTTCAACCAACCAAACAAACTCTTCAGCTTTATAATATTAGGTATAGTATAGAATCAAGTAGGTAACAATTTAATTTCTCTGAAATATTTGCATTATCACTAAAATATTCTGTTTTTCTAAATAAGGGCTTCCCTCGCCAGCCTCCTCAGCCTTACGTTATCATCCTTAGACACTTGATGACAGTCATACTCCAGCTAAGTCGAAAGTTTTCATAAAGGTGCATAAAATGAGCCCAAACACGATATAGATGCTGTAAACTCTTGATGACCTCTTGCAACTGCCTTCCGTCTCCATCGTCAGACCTTCGATGTAAATCATACTCTAGCTGAGTTTAAAGTTCTCATCAAGGTGCATAAAATGAGCCCAAACACGATATAGATGCTGTAAACTCTTGATGACCTCTTGCAACTGCCTTCTGTCTCCATCGTCAGACCTTCGATGAAAGTCATACTCTAGCTAAGTTTAAAGTTTTCATCAAGGTCCATGAAATCAGCCCAAACACGATATAGCTGCTGCAAACTGTTGCGGACCTCTTGCAACTGACTTTTGTCTCCATTGTCAGACCTTCGATGACAGTCCAGGCAGGTTAAAAAAGCAGGCAAATTCTCACCAAGGTGCATGAAATGAGGCCAATAGCAATATAGCTGTAAAAATAATCTACGTAAACTGCGTATTGGATTATTGATTATTGCGAATAGCACAGCACAGTTCTCGCACGGCAAGAACACGTGAATTTATCAGGCTTCTGATGTTCGCTATACTACTTTTTGGAGAAATCGTCATACTCCTGCCCTTATCCCAATTTATTTGGGGTCTCTATTCTTCTTCTATACTTCTCTATTACTTAATGGAAAAATATATTTCACGAAAAAAACATAAGGAATATAGAAATGCAAACAATTTAAATACAAAAAGAAATCTATGAAATCTCACAACATTAAAAAAAAATAAACAAATCCAAAAAGTGAAAATAATGTTGGGAGGGTTTGAACCTGCAACCCCGTAGTTTACAGAGTAGTGAAGAGATTGAATTGAAATTGAAGTATACGGACATAATGCATAATTGCCTACCCGCTTGAGGAAGTAGCGTGATAATATATAGCCTAAATATTGAAGAGGCCTTTAAAGAAATCTATGCAGTATTTAGTTTTGACGTGATGCGCGCACAAACATTTCGTACCAACTACTTATACCGAGGAAAGCTGATTTTTTTGAGTTCCGCTATTTTGTGCGTATTCACCTCAAAAATCAAATTTCAAGAAAACTGAGAAATTATATTTACCTGTATTAGATATGAAGTATATGTAGCAACTTTAAAAGGTTACACTTCATTGGTTTTGATTGTATAGGTGTTTGAAGTTAATTAATTTTAAACACAAAACCCTCTTTCTTGCGTCTCTGGATGAGATTTAAAAAAAATGCTAAGACAGGTAAGTATTTCTTTATTTTTATTAATAAGTATTTATTCTGAGTTTCATGATTCTAGATCAATCTAATTTTTTTTTTCATACAAACTTTACCCCCCCCCCCCCTTTTTCACCCCCTTTTTCCAAAAAAAACCAAAATTTCTATAGCCTAAATGTTATTCTGAATGTATTTAAACAGATTTGTGAACATTTCAACAAAATCGGTTCAGCAGTTTTTACGTGATGCGCGGTCAAACAAACAAACAAACAGACAAACAAACAAATTTTTTTTAAATGGTTTTAATATGTTCAGTTACTTATTTCAAGTCACCCTGGCTGGTTGTTTTTTTTAATCTTCAATGTACAGATTTTTTGGTCTCAACGATTTTATTATATGTAGAGATTCTAATCATTCCGTGATCATTGTTTTGGTGTGCAGACAAACACAAGCGATAGACTTTGACTTTGTACAGAATGTTGGTTGACGGCTTCGTGAAGGGTCCGATTAGAACTTGTATATTTGTTCCCAGGGCGAGGGCGACAGCGGCTCCAGCGTCAGCATGGACAGTGTGCTGACTGCGCTGGCGGAGATGTCGCTGGGCGGCAGTGGCGGCGCCGCGCCCGGCGACGAGCCGCGCGACGACAAGCCGCGCCTGCTGTGCGTGGAGCCCGCGCCGCCACGCACCGCGCCCGCGCAGGCAGAGGTACTGTACCTGTCCCAGTGTGTACTAGCTGTAACAGTAGCGCCGCGCGACGACAAGCCGCGCCTGCTGTGCGTGGAGCCCGCGCCGCCACGCACCGCGCCCGCGCAGGCAGAGGTACTGTACCTGTCCCAGTGTGTACTAGCTGTAACAGTAGCGCCGCGCGACGACAAGCCGCGCCTGCTGTGCGTGGAGCCCGCGCCGCCACGCACCGCGCCCGCGCAGGCAGAGGTACTGTACCTGTCCCAGTGTGTACTAGCTGTAACAGTAGCGCCGCGCGACGACAAGCCGCGCCTGCTGTGCGTGGAGCCCGCGCAGGCAGAGGTACTGTCTACACAAGTCTTTACAACTGCGTCATTTTTCTAATTCTAGTACACAATTCCATCGTGCTATGAGCAGACAAAATAGCCATTTGGGTTTCAAAGCTGTCTTTACCGTCTTCCGCCGGTACCGCATCCGATGAGACTGCTCATTCTCTATACGGGGCGTAGGTTAGAGCTGACGTAGCAAGACTTACTGCCTCTCTCTTAACGCGCTTAACTGCGCGCGCTGGAAATTCAGTTTAATTGTAATAATACGGCAAACTATGTTGAATTCAACTAACATTCTTCTTTACATATAAACATTGTTTGCTGATCAAATTAGTAACAAAAGTTTTTCTCTTTTCAGGTTCATTGACTTCCCAAAGACGATGGACACCAACCTATATCTCTCGATATTTTGTTAACGACTACCTTATAATTATTTCTAAAACACGCATATATCGTTGATCGCTTGGTTGCACACGGACTGACGGGTTCCCTGTCGCATTCCGACACTAATTTGTTTAACGTTAAGATACATTTTTCTTTGCGCCGGCCCCAGTTAACGCTTGCGCGCGCTGTATACTGCATTTTTCTTATAGTTGCATCCATCACTATGGAATGTTTCGCCGCAGTGTCTTCTTGGAGTGTATACTTTGTTTTCAAGTTGTGTGCTACAAAAATGCTGATGTTTCCTCGTCTCGAGATCACATTTTGTAGCTTCCTCTTGTTATTAATATGTTGTATAGTGCAGTAGGCAGCGCGTTCGCTGTAACCGAAGTAGAAGCGAGAAGGTTCGATTTTAGTTTGTGTCGATTGTTCGGACATGTGTTCGCTCGATGGTTTTTTGTTCTTGTTTGTATGGGCCGGCCTTTAGAGTGAGCTATACTTATACACTTAACGAAAATTATATCTTTTATGAATGTTTTAGTTGTCTCTAGTCTAATGTTAGCATGTAAATTGAACGTTGATTCTATAATTGTTTATGGTTCCACGTTTATTCGATGCATATACATTTTAAGCATTCTTCCATAATTATATTACGAGAAAAAGAAGCTATATTTTTAGTATATAGTATAGATTGAACTAAAACTAAAAAGTTTATATTTAATATTGTAAGGTGCTTGTAAGAACGGAGTCCCGAACTTTGTTTAGAAATTAGTTTGGAGGATTTGATTAGTGTTAAGAGTATTTATTTTATTACGAATTTTGGGGCTTTGTTGTTTACCTAGTTGTATATTTGTGCCAACTTTGTTTGAATTGAATCCAACTTGTTATATAAAATTTGGCGTAAATTTTGATCTGTAGGCTGCTTATCGCAGCATTTAAACGTTTTTCTCGAAAATAATAATATTACATTTAACATATCGAGTGGGCGGAAGTTGGTATAAATATTTTGAACCCTGTGTGGATGTCAAAGTTACTTTTTCAGTATTAGGTTATCTGTAATTTAAGACTTGAAAAGTAATATATTATTGACATAATAAGATATATTTAAACTATATTTCTATTAGAGTTAGCGAACTAGATGTTCGCGCCGCATTGGTCTCCTTTAGCATAAAAGAAAATTGTATTTTATATAGAGAACTTTATTAATGTATTTTTCGAAATTTTTAGTTATATCGGGTTGCATAATAATAAATAGCTTTGTCGATTACATTTACAGGCATTTCTCGTAACTGTTAGCGTCAGTACACTGTACACAAGTGTCTGTGTGCTTTCGTTATTCCTCACTTTGCAAGTTTAAGCACTATAAAATATATATATTTATGTATATAATAACTTGTTAACACAACGCTATTTACTAGATTATTTTGTAATTTTATAACGTTGGGTAGCAAGCATGGATGAGCGTTTTTTTTTGTTTTGTATTTTTTTTTTAATAAATTTATTAAACTCTTTATTTTCTGGCTTTTTATTTTTAATTTGCAACGCTTCAATAGTTTGTTCTTGTTATAATACTATGCAATAATGGATCCAGGTAGGTAGCTAGTTTGAATACTATATGAATATTAAAATTTATTACAAGTATACCGAAGTCGTCCGCGACCGCAGACTACAGCGGCAAGGCTGACCAATTGCAACCATAGATAATATACACTATATAGTGTGCATCTGGATTGAGAGCCCATTTTTTAAATCTTTGAGAAACGAAATAAGACTTATAGGGAATTTAGTTAAAAATAGTAAAAACTTTAAGCAATAGGCCATGAATTTCTTAAACGTGAATTAAAATAGTTATGATCAAATAACTTGGGCCCTCAATCCAGACGCTTGCGTAAAGTGGCATAGTCTAAATCTCAAAAAGTACTATCTCTGAGTTTTATCATTTTTATTTAAGAATTTCTTAAATATTTTAAGAAATTCCCAAATCTGTAGAGTATCACATTACAAATTTATGACGGTTTAACTAGGGCCCTCAATTCATTCACGTCTGGACTGAGGAATCTGCAAAATATGAGTTTATCTGAAGAAATACATAAATACGACTTTAATAGATTTTAGTTAGATACCTCTGTGAATTAGTTAAAAAGAAATAATAACACAAAAGTTAATTGTTAAAAAGTAAATGAGAGTTGAATTTTACTAAAACGTCTGAACTGAGAGCCCAATATTTTCGGCTTTATTGACTAGGCTCGACCTCATAGATTAACGCAAATTAGAACAAGTTTTTTTACTATTTTTAACTAAAATTTAACATATCGTTCGTTCCTCTGAATGCTATACTTTAAGAGAAATTTGATTTTATGTTTTTCGTAGGAGAAAATTTTGTAGGGTGGATATGATTTTGTTACTTTTTTGGACGGTATTTTGCGAGAGACATCGCAATCTGCAAATCAATCAAATTAATGTCGATAAATGAAACACGATTGGTAAGAAAACTATTTACTTCACATAAATGTAACCTAAACCAATAGTCTGAAAACTTTTTGAAACAACTACTTATTAAAATAAACGGTTTAAATCAGAAATAGTTAAGTCTAAAGAAGCTAGTAACTAGTTATGAATGCTATAATTTTTGTGAGAAAACAGCGGCTAAATAAATGGCTCCATTATCAAATATGAAAACATTTTTTTTTCGTCAATTATTACATTAAGGATATCAAATTTAAAGCCTTGATGTGTAACGTATTGTTTTTAAATAAACTTGTCACTAAAATGTATTAAAGGAAAAAATAAAATCGAGAGTGGTCGAGAGACCTCGCAGCGCAGTAGTGTTTTTATTAACGACTTTACGACTTGAAAAAGGAGGAGGTTCTCAATTCGTCGGAACCTTTTTTTTTTTTTTTTTTTATGTATGTTCCCCGATTACTCGAAAATAGCTGGACTGATTTGGTTTTTTGTTTTGTTTGAGAGGGTACACTTCCCAGATGGTCCTATGATCATCAAGTCAGGATCTGATGATGGGATCCTGGAGAAATAGAGAGAACTCTTCAAATTTTATAGGCACACTTGAAGCAATTTGGGTAGTTTTTGGAAGAGTACTTTCTGGGAGTAGTCCCATTTCAATTTGGTGAAGATCTGATGAAGAACTTTGGAGATATGCAACGGAACTCCTCAATAAATGATAGCAAATGGACTGGGATTACTGAAATCTCATGTCTGTCTATTGTTTACACCAGTTCATAACATAACATCACGCCGGTACGCTGTGAAGGGGTAAGCACATGTGAACCACTAAAAAGTGAAAAATAAAAACTTTTTTGCAAAAAATAAAACCGACTTCAGACCTTTGTTTGATTGATTTAGTTTTTTTGTCACCGACTTCTGAAGCTAAAGTTATTTTTCACTTTTTTGTGTTTTTTGAAGTCGGTTTTATTTTTTGCAAAAAAGTTTTATCATAGTCTATTATAAAATCTAAGCATTAAATCATCATAATAGACCATTTATAAAAGTAAATATTAGTTTTATTCATGTTTAACGATGATATTCTATTGATAAACACAATTTGAATGTTCAAAATATATTTACGCCGTAAAGACGCATAGTGCTTTGCCGAAATTAAAAAAAAAAAAAACATTCACCTCTGACTATAGGCATTGAACCGATTTGAACTTCGTATAAGTATTGTTATCTGTGGAAATTTTTATTTCACGAAGTACGGAACCCTAAAAACGCACACGTGTGAAATACATTGCATGTTGAATCTAATCGTAGTGCGTTATGAACCAGTTTTTGAGGAAGTGTTCTGTAAAAGTAATGACATTACAATCAGTAGTCAGTGAAATCAGGTCTGTGGTGTGACCGGCTAGTTCCCTGATCTCCTTGGACTGGTCTTCGATGAATTCTACCACCAGGTACTGGGCGACCTACTCGCTGCACCACTCCCCCGGTGAGAGCCGCGGGCGATAGTAATCGGGAAATTTCACTGTCCTGCCGCTTCTTGTCTTTCTGACTGCACTATTATATGATTGATTGCACCACACAAAACACAATCGCTTCCGACAGTTCAAGCAACACAAATATGCATACTGATCAGTCCAAAAAAGTAACAAAATCATATCCACCCTACAAAATTTTCTCCTACGCAAAACATAAAATCAAATTTCTCTTAAAGTATATATATATCTATATTCAGAGGAACGAACGATATGTTACATTTTAGTTAAAAAATAGTAAAAAAACTTGTTCTAATTTGCGTTAATCTATGAGGTTGAGCCTAGTCAATAAAGCCGAAAATATTGGGCTCTCAGTTCAGACGTTTTAGTAAAATTCAACTCTCATTTACTTTTTAACAATTAACATTTGTGTTATTATTTCTTTTTAACTAATTCACAGAGGTATCTAACTAAAATCTATTAAAGTCGTATTTATTTATTTCCTCAGATAAATTCATATTTTGCAGATTCCTCCGTCCAGAAATGAATGAATTGAGGGCCCTAGATAAACCGTCATAAATTTGTAATGTGATATCTACAGATTTGGGAATTTCTTAAAATATTTAAGAAATTCTTAACTAAATTCTTAAATAAAAATGATTAACTCAGAGATAGTACCTACTTTTTGAGATTTAGACTGTGCCACTTTACGCAAGCGTCTGGATTGAGGGCCCAAGTTATTTGATCATAACTATTTTAATTCACGTTTAAGAAATTCATGGCCTATTGCTTTAAGTTTTTACTATTTTTAACTAAATTCCTTAGAAGTCTTATTTCGTTTCTCAAAGATTTAAAAAATCGGCTCTCAATCCAGATGCACACCACTATCCCATGATCTGTCCACGTAGTAGACACAATAGTTAAACAATGCCGTCTCGACCAAATTGGTCATTCGACAGATCATGATACGAGTATAACGACGCGACTGGTTTCTTTGTAGTAACTCTGAAATTAGTAACAGGCAATGTCGCCATCAACAAAAAAAAAGAGTATTGCCTACAAAATTCGCAGAAACCTGAGCGCGCCTCCTCACACGTTCTCGAGAATGCGCGAGCACCCTATTTTATAGGATACAGTCCTTTGTGCTATTCAAAAAGTGCGCGAAGATTTTTCCGCTTGGGTCAACGGGCCCTCCGGAATCGTTTTCATTGAGTTACTTAGAAACCACTCCGCTCTTGTGGCGCTTTGGCGCTGCAGTTGGCGGTTGCGGGTTGTCTTCTTAAATGTACCTTGATAGTCGTTTAAATTCTAAAACTTAATGTTGTGATTGTATGTCCTTAAACATTTCGTCGCTTAGAGGTTGAGGGTAAATTAAATTCTATTTTTCTAGCCGATTTACTGTTTTATTGATAATCGCAAAATATTTCCCTGTATAACATTTTCAAGAATAAATCTATGGTTTAAATACAAACACACCAGCGATGTCAGACAACGTTTGACGACAAGCCAATAGGTACTATCGAGGACACTCCCGCCTGATCACCACTAAGCTTATTTTTGCTTGCACTTACAACATAGAAACGCTCTCTATCCCCGCCCCGTTGACTTTATAATAAATAATTAATGCAAAAAAATACCCATCGGCGACACATGCCAAACGAGAGTTATTGTTATTTTGCGCGCCAAAGTTGACGCTTTCCTAATACGCCTAAAGTTTAAGGTGGAGTGTCTCGGCGCCTCCGCATGATTTAAGCGAAAAAACTTTTAACTGATCAGGCGGAAAAGACCACGACTGTACCTAATTAACAACTTGTAACATGTTTAAAAAACACTTCCCGTGTGATCGTATCAATACATACAAATAAAGTGACATGTTCGGCCGTATCTGATGGAGCACGCGCAATTTTAACAATATCATATATGGCAAGGGGAAACTACAGCTCATTTTGCATTGCAAGATATTGGTAAGCTGCCATTATGATTCCTATTATACATCGTACAATTGTACTGATCTATTTGCTACGGTTTTGTACTGGACAATCGCCGTCAATGGTAAGTTTTATTTTTTTATTTTTTTTAATGATAGCGACGACGACCGCGTTGAGTTAGTGGTCGGACAAATGGCTTCTGGGTATTTTTTTTTTTTAATTAGGTAGTCTCAGGACTGTATTTCTTGAAGAGTAGGCAGAAGTATTACGCCTACCTACTTTTAATTTAGGTACATACATAATATAACGTCTCTCCTTACAGGAGAAGGGTTAAGCAGACCTAATAGTACACCCACATAGTTTACAAGTCCCATGTAATAAAACCCATTGCCGACAACTGGGCAATAGTCCAGAATCCGTGGCCGCTGACAAATCCTAATGAAAAAACCAAATAACATGCCCAACCTGGGAATTGAAACCAGGGAGGTTACCATGACGTCTTAAAGCAGGATTGTTTTAATGTCATTTCAGTGTGGGAAAGAGACGGAGCTATAGAGGACGTCTAGCGCCATCTCTTTCTTACTCTGGAATAAGATTAAAACAATCCTGCTTTAAGACTTCATGGTAGGCTCATGCTCACGTTAGCGACCACTAGATCTACGAGGTAGTCGAGAAACAATCAGTTACACATATCTTGTATTATCTTAATTGCTTTAACAAAATTCTTTTCCAAAGAACTATATATTGAACATGGACTCCCAACTAGAATGCTGTGACGAAGAGAGCTTACTATTCTTGGATTTATCGGGAGTGTCCGTGGGACGGTACAACGAGACCATCGCCTACATGTTCGGACTTACTAAGTTATTGCAACCCATCAGACCTAATACGATGGTGAGTCTTGAATGTCATTATTTGAAGCTATAAGTCGAGAATTTATCTGCCCAGCTTTTTGCCTGAGTTGACTTCCAGTCTTACCGGATATACCTAGCTGAATACCAGTATTTAACATGGAACGTCTACCTCAACGATCCAGAAGCATGGGTAATCCTATTACCTACTAATATTGTAAATGCGAAAGTTTGTGAGGATGGATATTTGTTACTCTTTCACGCAAAAACTACTGAACGGATTTGGATGAAATTTAGCACTCAGCGTACCTATATAGTTTATTTCCAGGATTAACACATAGGATACAATTTATCCCGGGTAGTATGATCCCGTGGGACAATTATCGAACTCCACGCGGGCGAAGCCGAAGATTATGCCTGCGGCTTCGCCCGCTAGGTAAGATACTATTTGGGAAGACTGGTTGTCAGATTTTCGGATATCCGACTACCCGTAATGACTGCACAAGATAAAAAATAATGACTGTCTAACGGACTCGCGCACTACACGGCCACGATCACGACTTTCAGGCCGCAGAATCTTCGACCAGGAAGAAAGTTTGGTCGCACAGCTAGCCGGGCATCTGACCAGTTTTGTTCAAGATAGCGGCCGGTCATGCGACACGTTGTTCGCGAGGTCCCTAACTTGATGACGTCGGTGTTACCTATACTTCTTCTTCACCTATCTATCCGACTACATTTGAAGTAACACCAACACAAACATAGTGGTCACAGTCTCATACCCCCTGACATAGGTACTATTGAGGACACTCCCGCCTGATCACCACTAAGCTAATTTTTGCTTGCACTCGCAACATAGAACCGCTCTCTAGCCCCGCCCCGTTGACTTTGTATAGAAATAATGAATGAAAGACAATACCAATCGGCCGAGCGCACTGACGACGCACGCCATACGAGAGTTATTGGTTTTTTGCTCGCCAAATTGACGCTTTTCTAGGCCTAAACTTTAAGGGGGCGTGGTTCGGCGTCTCCGCATGATTTAAGCGATCAGGCGATTAAAATTTTAACTGATCAGGCGGAAAAGACCACGACTGTACACCTGGACATGTCATATAAGGGCCACGCACGTTAGTGTCTGAGATGGTGATTGGGGTACCTACCCAGTAAGGTCCACTCTTGTATGGTACAAATTAGAGTGCACCTTTCTGGAAACCGATTTCTTAGAAATCGTGTAGTTTGAACTTTGAACTAAAGGAGCTCAACGAATCGTCGAAAACAACGAAGAGATATCTTGGTAGGCCGCATAAAGTTTTGAACCTGTCAGACATCTAAATCAATCGTTTTTCAGATGGAACTAATTGTGCAAAGAGAAGTATCTGGAACGTACGAGACAATGGTAACGCATGAGATTTGCGATGTCTGCGAAGAGGTAGCAAAGGGGCCAAAGAGCAACTATCATGACTATATGAGATACTTAACGATTCCTGAAGAGTGTCCATTTGAAGTGGTATGTATACAAGCAAGCGTCTTATTATTCTTTTACACCTCGTCATTTTTGTTTCTAAAAAGCTGGTCGCAGGTTTCCACTAAACATAATGTAACTATCATTGATTACTAAACATGTTTAGTTTCTCTTAGGGTTTTAAGATATTTCTAACATACGTGATTTTACCGCAATTAAGGGAAGAATAATCGCTTCTCGGCTTCGGTGACTGTGTTTTACACCCCTTATTATATAAAAAATCTCAATATATATATATATCGTTTCGCTGGTTTTTACTAGAGCTTATAATTGTAAAATGATCTTCCGAATGCTCGACCTTCACTCATATCGATTCTCCTACACAGGGCGACTATCCAGTAAAAGACTTCATACTAGACACTGATGATTTGCCACTGAATAGCAACACTGCAGGCAAATACCAAGCCTTCATGACTTTTTACAAGAATCCAGAGATGGATTGCAAGACTACCAAGGAATTCTTGTTCTGCGTAACTATAAAGTTTATTATTGAACTGGCCTAAAATCTAAATAAGTAGGTATACTGTTTGTAACATCGAGCTTTGTAAGTTCTGTGCGTGAATAATGTAACATAATTATACTTAAAAATTTAAATTTTGAAATGGTATAGTTAAGATTTTTTAACAAAAATAAACTGCGTTAGTATTAAATACAAGAAAATGTGTTTATTATTTCTATCATCATCTGCCTCGCCTATTCCCAACTATGTCGAGGTCGGCTTCCAGTTTAACCGGGGTGCGGAGTTTACATGGTAACAACAGAAGTGTATTATTATTCCATTAGGTATCCCTAAATTAAAGTGACCTATCCGTTAAGAAAAAGCCCGAAAAGTGTCCGAAAAGTTCTGGAGTGGCGACCGCAAACCGGAAGACGTTGCGTTGGAAGGCCTCCCACTAGGTGGACCGATGACCTGGTGAAGGCTGCGGGAATCCGCTGGATGCGAGTCGCACGGGACCGGTCAATGTGGCGACACTTGGGGGAGGACTATGTCCAGCAGTGGACGTCTTTCGGCTGAAATGATAATGATGATCCGTTAAGACACCAAAATCAAAATCAAAGCATTTATTTCAAGTAAGCCAGTTACAGACACTTTTGAATTGTCGAAACAAAGATGAAAATTAAATGTAGCTACAGTCCCAGTCACAAGACATAAAAACTGTGAAAGTACTGTAGTTGCCCATTCCCTAGCGCATAGCGCACCGCTCGCTCCATAGCAGCTCACTGAGAAAATTCAATATGCAGGTATCGTCCACTGCGACCACGACCACGCTAGGCACGAATGCGGGGAATACCGTCCTAACAAATGAAACCACTGAACCACATTTAACATGGCATACCTCTTTTATTAGCCCAGCATCTATATACTTTTACCTGGACAGTATTCCAAAGTTAATGGAACTTTAATTTTTATCTTTATATTTCTATTTTTACGAATCCCACACCACCACCAGTACAGCATGGACGGGGAGCCGCTGCAGCGTGTCATGGAGGTGATGGATTTAGGCATTAATTTCACCAGTGATCTGCAGTTTCGCAAACACGTGATACTCGTTTGTAAAAAGGCGTACAGGAACCTGGGATTTATGCTGCGTCAAGCAAATGACTTCACAAATATCAGTGCATTGAGGGCTTTGTATGAGGCTCTTGTGAGGAGTCATCTGGAGTATAATGCGGCGGTCTGGAGCCCGAGTGAAATAAAATACAAAAATGCTCGAACGGATACAGAACAAATTCGTCAGATTTATTTATTTAAAGCTGTATGGGAGATACCCGGGATACCCGTTACTGTATCCTACCCTATTCTGTCTGTCTGGTGGGCTACTACAAATTAGAAAGCGTGAAGTGGCACTGGCAACGTATCTTTTTAAAGTTTTAAGAGGTAGTCTACAAAACGCAGGTATACTATCAGAAATAGGGTTTAATTTACCGGATAGGTACGTGGCGTGGCGCCGCAGGCCGCAGCTGCTGGTGGTGCCGTGTGCGCGCACTAACCTGCTGGGGCGCTCACCGCTGACTCGCGCGCTACACACTCTCAACTAGATATGAGCGCCGCGCCGGCGCGCCGCCGTCGCCGTGAATTCATGTCGACGCGCCGCCGCCGTGTGCAGTGTGCGGCGCGCCGTCGCGCGAGTCGCAACTTGCTTTCTCGCTCGCACGCGCGGCCCGACCGCATAAGTGCTCATTTACGGAGACGCGGCGCATTGGGCGGCGCGTCCTGCGGCGCGTTGCGCGTTTTCCCGTTTACGGAGAGGCATCATGCGTGTCATATATTTTTATATGCGCGTGTGAAGCCGCGTGCACCGCCGCGTCGACCGCGGCAGTGCACGCGGCGGGCAACGCTGCATTTCAGCAAACGCGCGTAAAATCGCATCTCCGTAAACACTCTCATACATCGTCAATCGTCATATTATGTTTGAATTGAAAGCTAGCCGCGCCGCACTACGCACCGCACGACGCCCCGCGTCTCCGTAATTAGTTAGTCTAGTCTCTTCGCCGCACTCGTCTCTCACGCAGTCGAGTCGAATATTTTACCGAGTAAACGTGTATTGTTGTGTGATGTTAACAACAAACAAAATATATGATACTAATTTAAATACTTATATTTTCTGTTTTTTTTTTTATATAGTTTTTATAATATAGATAGATAGTGCTCTAATTAAAAAAACTCGGTTTCACTTCAACTCAAAATGCTGAACTTATTATTTTTCTGTAAACGTGATCTCCAATTATTATTTAGAAGACTGTAAACTTTTTTTGTAACAACAATATGGTTTTCTTAGTTATTTTTAAGAAATCTCTCCCTGATAAAAAAAAAATCTAACGCCCACGGCCGGCCATGCCGCGCCGCCGCGCCGCCGCGACGCCGCCGCCGCCGTTCGGGGGTAAAAACCTCAATCTTACATTTTGAGTACCACAATGCTAAAAGTTCGTTATAAAGCTTACTATGGACTCGCTAGTCGGGTTCATTGTTCGACCTATATGCTGGGAGCTCGGCACCGAAAGTGTCGGAGATACACAAACAGCCGATCAAAGTTAGACAGTTTCTTTTTTTAAAATTAGAGTCTTCTGTCCCACTGCTAGGCAAAAGCGTCCCCCATTACTTTTCAACACTCCCGGTGTTTTGCCGTCTCTGGCCAATCAGTCAGGAACGAGTCCAAAAGTTTCTTAATGGTAAAAATAACTATTACCATCGTTTACGTTGATCAGTCATTAATATTTATTTATTTGTTAAAACTGTATGCACAAGTAAAAACTGTACAAAGGCGGAATATCAACCTATGACTCCCCCGCCCTCCCCCAAACGTGACTCTGTCCTATTATAGTGTAAGAGATGTAATAAAAGGAACCCTATCTCACATCAAAAACCCTAACTATGATGTCACCGGGGAAGGGGAGGGTGTTTTTCCCCAACAACACCGCTGACCGAGATCACATCATGCCTGGTCATAACGCTACTGTGTCTAACTGATTATGACTGAAGGTAGATTAGAAAATTCAAAATCAGGAATAAAAGTAAGCAAGCTATAAAAAAAAGTAGGTACTTATGCTTAATACAAGCATAGAAGTAAGTAAGCTTAATACAAGCATAGAATGTGGAATGTGAATTCAGCTACCTCATTGTGCCGATTGTCTTAATGGCCAATGGCGTTTTGGCTAAGAGTCTCGACAAACATCTTTCGAGGCTCTCCTTCAAAACGCAGTAGGTAGGTACGCCTCCTGAATACATAAAACAATAACGTTAGCATTGGTTAGCTCAGGATTCGGGCGGACGGCAGTGTTCTCCTAGCTGGAGTTCAATTAGGTCGTATTGAAACTAGTACTTAGTATACTTAGTTATAATCGTTTGTCGAAAATATAAACACCTCACTAACATCCTACTGGCATAATAAGAATAACAGAAGTGGTGACCCCTGTGAAAGAACTTTGTACCTACGTGGTGTTAGTCGAATTTGCGTATTTTCAAAATGCAACCACAACGTGGAGTTCCCGAGTGTTCACCTATACTTAACCAAAAATTCACGGATTCCCCCATTGCACGCATGAACCATGCATGTAGTTTATCAGGATGGAAGCAACAATAGCTCCGCAGAAACTAAGAGACCACCCAAAATTCGACTTCTTGTATCGAAACTTAGTGATGACACCGTGGGACAAATAACAGATTTTCTAGTTAACCCACTGCAACATGGCAGATATGAAGTGTAAAGAACGCCGTAGATTTCTCAATTTCAGCAGTTTATGGTAAATAGGTAAAACATATTCAAAACAAATTAAAACTTCGATTCCTCCAAAACGATCCAGTTTGGACTCCAAGTTCATCATTATCTTCTTCAATCGCACGCCACTTACTCGATTTTCCGCAACTCTCATCCAGTTGCTACCAGCCACCCTGCGAAGATCGTCGCTCCACCGAGCCTGAGGGCGTCCCACCTCACGCTTGACGTTTCGCGGTCTCCACTCAAGAACACATCTACCTACGGCTAATAAGATGACTTGACTGATTATTCTGGACCTCCTAGTTTTCAGCTCAAAATTGTTGAAAATTAGATCTAATTTTCATCAATTTTGAGGAGATAACTCCAGTTACCAATCATCATATTTTTTATTTGATTGAGCCTAGGTGGGATCTTAGACAATTTGTGCACCATCCTATCTAGCAGTGGACAGCCGACTTGATATAGTTCACTTTGTTCCATAATGATCATTCAATAATACATATTTTTTCTCTTATTACGAACCCTCCCCGTCCCTTGCACGTGCCAGCCCGCGTTGCTGAGCCCGTAGTCCAAAGTCAGTCCCTACATAATAACACCACTCCGACCCAGCCTGTCCCCTTGCTGTCCTCTCCCAGCGACGCCCTAAGCCGAGGCCCGTATTCCGCAGGGGGTGCCCTTAGCGTGTAGTCGCTTAGTTTGTACGTTTTTTGCCCTGGCTGGAGGCCTTACACTTAAGGCACCCACAGGAAAGTCCCGTTAAGCAGACGACAACCTCTCAGGTTGAACTGCGAGATGCAATTTCGAAAAAAAAAAAAAAAAGAAACAAGCATTCTGTAGGTGCAAAGACACGTTTTACGGTAGGACTTAAAGTACCTAACGCAGTCAAAACATTGTGCTGTTGGATGCACTAAATAGTACAGGGGGCGTGCTTGGTCGTCATGGCCGTATAATTTAAAGTAAAATGATAGGTTGCTGTGCACGACGCACCTTTTTTACGGTTTTATACTTTTTGGTGATTTTGTACAGTGTTTCTTTTATATTTCGAATGTTAGGGTGGGCTACGAAAAAAGGTTACCAAGCGGGTGGTTTTGGCCCACGTGATGCGGGTTTTTGACCCTCTCAGAATTCTTGCGCCTCTTGTAGTAACCGGTCGCATCATGTTCCAAAATGCGTGGCGCAAGGGTCTCGAGTGGGATAAAGAACTTTCACAGCAGGACAGTGCAGCGTGGAGGCTATGGTTTCAGGATTTGTTTGGGGTTGCCGAACTGCAGATCCCACGCTGCTACTGTCTAGCCGACTGTGAAGTGAATCACTGCAAGCTTCATGTTTTTTCTGACGCTAGCGAGTCTGCCTTTGCTGCGGTGGCTTACTGGCGGTTCGTGCTTAACGATGAAGAAGTCAAGCTTGCACTGATTTGTAGCAAGGTCCGTGTAGCTCCTCTAAAGCCGGTGTCAATTCCGCGGTTGGAGCTGCAGGGAGCGTTGATCGCCGCGCGCCTCGCTTGCAACAATCTGCGACTCTCATCGTTTCAGACCCGTCAGACAAGTTTTTTGGTGTGATTCAATGACGGTGTTGAGTTGGTTACGAAGCGAGGCCCACTCATTCAAGCCTTTTGTTTCGCACAGAGTCGGCGAGATCCTGAAGCTAACGAGTGCCAGTGATTGGCGGTGGGTGCCTAGCGAGTTGAATGTCGCTGACGATGCAACCCGGTTAAAACGCACTACGTTGTCCCCAGAGTCTCGCTGGATCACTGGTCCAGAATTCTTGCTTTCTTCTGACTGGCCTAGTGAGCCTTGTAGTTCCTCAGACTATCCAAGTGTAAAAGAAGAGATTAGGAATTCGGCATACACCATTGCAGTAGTTCACCTCATCGGTAGCGTTGAGAGGCATGTGCCTGTCTCAGCTGATCCCAAGCGGTTTAGCTCTTGGCTGAGATTGGTACGAGCAACATATGGAGCTCATAAATATCTCACTCAGATCAGAATCCATTCCTTATCACGTAGGGGGTTTCATGTAGAGAATTTAGTGCGTGAGCAAGGGGGGATATTAACGTTTTCTTTTCAACCGTCAAGCTCTTTTGGCTCTCCACACTCAACGCATGAGACAGCTGCCGATATGCGCCTGGCCGAGACGCACATTTTGCGCCAGGCACAGTTAGACTCATTTCCCGATGAGATGTTGTGTCTGAGCAGCCTCCCACCCCTGTCCATACCTCGCACCAGTCGGCTGTTCCAACTGTCCCTGATTGTGGATGAAGAGGGCCTCCTACGCCTATCCAGCCGTATCGCCGCAGCCTCGGGTGTGCCTGAAGCCACAAAGAACCCCATCGTTCTCGACGGGAAGCACCCTGCCGTCCAGCTACTGGTGGACCACCACCACCGCCGAGCCGCCCATGCTAACACGGAGACCGTGGTCAACGAGCTTCGCCAGAGCTTCTACTTACTCGGCTTAAGAAACGTCGTCCGCTCCGTTGCCTTCCGTTGCCAGCTATGCCGCATTCGCCGAGCTGAGAAATTCCAGCCGCCCACTGGGAATCTACCGGAGGCACGTTTAGCTCACCACAAGCGCCCCTTTACATTTACTGGGCTAGACTACTTCGGGCCTGTTCAGGTGACTATTGGCCGAAGACGGGAAAAGAGATGGGTCGCTTTGTACACGTGCCTAGTCGTCCGCGCCATCCACTTGGACGTTGTTGGAAGCTTGTCAACAGATTCTGCTGTAATGAGTCTTCGCTTCGTGGCTCGCAGAGGAACGCCGTCTGAGATCTGGTCTGACAATGGCACCGCTTTCATCGGGGCAAAAAGAGAACTCCGTGCACTCTACGGGGACGCAGCTATGCTATATGGATGGAGAAAATCAGTTGGCGCTTCATTCCTCCGTCGGCTCCGTTTATGGGTGGAGTATGGGAGCGACTGGTGAGAAGTGTGAAGACAGCACTCCGAGCGACCCTTACAGAACGTGCTCCTACAGAAGAAGTTCTCCGAACCGTGCTGGCAGAAGCAGAAGGGATCATCAACTCCCGCCCCCTGACGCTCCGAATTATTCCGAATATATATATACTCCGAATCATTTTCTCCTTGCAGCTTCGTCGGGGCGTCCTGTTCCAGCAACCTTGTCGGACCGAGATCTGGTGTCAAGAAGCGGCTGGCGCAAAGCGGTCAGACTGGCGGACCATTTCTGGCAGCGCTGGGTTAAAGAGTACTTGCCGAATCTTATTCCCAGATCCGGGCAAGGCGATGTTCCAGAGTTGGCTGTGGGAGATCTGGTCCTGGTGGCTGACGGCAACCTACCGAGGGCCTCCTGGCCGAGAGGGCGCATCTCAGCGACTTACCCGGGCCGCGATGGGGTGATCCGAGTGGCGGACGTCAGGACTGCAGCGGGCACACTGAGGAGACCCTTGAAGAAGCTGCTCAAGCTGAGGGCTTAACTTTGGGGGCAGGAATGTGCACGACGCACCTTTTTTACGGTTTTATACTTTTTGTACAGTGTTTCTTTTATATTTCGAATGTTGTTTATTTTTGATACTGTTTTGTTTTACATCATTATAAAACTAGTCTACCACCAACCAACACGTAGTTTGCTTTTCGAAGAGTCCAAAATCCAGCGTTGGGGATTCAGAATCAGTCCGCTACAGTTGCATTAAAAACTTGTATACCTCCAATGTCTCTGTAACTAGAAGGTTCTCAGCCCCCAGGTATGGCCCAGACTCATGGCGACATGGGGAGAGCGACTGTCGCAACCCCGTGCCGGGCACGCCACAATAGTGGCGATAAGTCCCCTCTTTGAGGAGTGGCTGGAGAGACGCCACGGCGTCCTCACCTTCCGCCTGACGCAGGTTCTTACCGGACACGGATGTTTCGGTAAGTTCCTGCACCGAATAGGGCGGGAGGAGACGCCCGGGTGTTTCCATTGCGAGGATCGACCGGAGGACACGGTGAAGCACACTGTGGAGGTGTGCCCCGCTTGGGTGGAGCACCGCCGTGTCCTCGAGGTGGCGATCGGCGGCGGCGACCTCTTGCTTCCGGCCCTGGTTCGTGCCATGGTCCGGAGCGAGACGGAATGGGACGCCGTCACCTCCTTCTGCGAAGCAGTCATGCTAGCGAAGGAGGTGGCGGAATGGGACAGGGAGAGATCCACACGTCCCGGCCGCCGCGGGAGACGCCCCGGGCGTCGGGGGCCACGTGGTGGCTTCCGGCCACCGTAGGCGCGGGCCTGTGGACGGGGAGCTATGGGCTAGCTCGCCGTCCGTCCGTCTCATGACGACAGGCCGTGTCGACGGCGCGTTCGTGTTTCACGCGCGCCTCAAAGAGAGTCAGCAACAGTGAAGGGGTCCGCAAGGGCCGAAGCCTGCCGGGGCTGCGGGACTATTCGAAAGAGATACCATGGCCCCGGAACACAAAGGGCGAGGAAGGAACATGGATGGGTTTTAGTCAGTAAAAGTCTGACACTCCCTCCTGCTCCGCCCAGAGCGGGAGGATTCATTTGATGATTTCACATCATAAAAAAAAGGTATGGCCCAGAACAAATAAATTATCGCAATCACGGGGAGAACACACACACTTTTCCCTACAAAGAAAACTAATAGGTAAAAATAAACCTTGAAACTAAACCATATGGTCGGTATAATTACATGTACCTATGATACAACAACATACTATACCTAATTAACAACTTATAATATGTTTAAAAACACTTTCCGTGTTGTTCTATCACTGCATACAAATAAATTGACATGTCCGGCCGGCCCTATCTGATCGTGCACGCGATTTCAACAATATATTAAATACAGCGAGGGAAAAATACCTACAGCTCATTTTGCCTTACAAGACTTTGATGAGCTGCCGTAATGATTCCTATTATACTGATCTATTTGCTACGGTTTTGTACTGGTAATTCGCCTGAAGTGGTAAGTTTTGTTTATTATTATATTTATTTAATCGTTTTCTTTTTCAACTAGTCGCGAGAATGACTAAGTACCTACATGCATCTAATGAGAGTAACTGCCAAGACCGAAACCGGGACCACTGTCCCGGTTTCGGTCACTTAGTTACTGGGTTTTTATCATTAAGAAAATGCCTATATCTCATTTAAGTCTGTGTATGTAATATTGCTTATTGCCGTTAACCTGTCTAAAATCTATTCCCCACGGTGGGTGTACTATTAGGTAATCTGTGCGTGTAAATTCAATTTCACCCTTACCAATATTAAAATTGCTTTAACAAAATTCCTTTACGCAGAATTATGTAGTGAACATGGACTCTCAAATGGAAGCCTGCGACGAAGAGAGTTTATTATTCGTGGATCCATCGGGGGTGACCGTGAGTCGCTACAACGAGACCATCGCCTACATGACCGGACACATCAGGTTCTTGAAAGACGTTGGGCCTGATACCATGGTGAGCGTTTTTAAGCTTTGAAGATAAAATGTTATGCAAAATATCTAGTGTAGGTCATCATCATTTCAGCCGAAAGACGTCCACTGCTGGACATAGGCCTCCCCCAAGTGTCGCCACATTGACCGGTCCCGTGCGACTCGCATCCAGCGGAATCCCGCAGCCTTCACCAGGTCATCGGTCCACCTAGTGCAGACCTAGTGTAATTCCGTGAAACAGATCCAGTCTTGGACGTAGAATGCAGTAACACCCACCGTCCCACGCAAAAAATAGTACGCAATACACCTGTGGCATGCCATGCAAATTTTTATTGAGTTTGGATATTTTTCGAAGAATTAACACTAAATTTCGCAAAATATTTAATGTCGCGGAATTTTGCAAAGTAACGCCTGATTCGATAACTTTTATTATTGAGATCAATCTAGTCAGTGTGTTACCATCCACTGCTGGACTTAAGCTGCGTCACAAAACCTTGCGTTCAGTATTCCACATCCTAGCTAACCACTATTCAGGGAGTGGGCTATCCAGTTTCTTCTGAAAAATTAAGCTTGAGATCCGAAATGAATGAAGAGCTGGAAAGGAAGTTACCGGATTGTAAGCTGAAGTGGCAGCGGGCTGACCATGTCTGTCGAAGGACCGATGGCCGATGAAGCAGACTAGTCATGGACTGGAAACCTTGATTTCAAGATGCCAGCTATATGGACCAACGACCTTATTTAGATACCTTAATCAAATATTGCATTTGAATGAAGTAAAATTTTAATGTGCCCGAGATGTCCTGATGTGATGCTTAATTGAAAAGTGTACGAAAAATTGTCGAAGATTCTCGTGGCGTTGCTTGGGGTACGCCTTTGGCCAGCAGAAGACATCTTTCGGCTTAATAATGACGATGACAATATACCTAATTCTTCATCAAAAAATCTCAATACCAATTTAACAATTTTTCAGGTAGAAATAATTCTGCATAAGGAAGCATCTGGAAAGTACGAGATTATGTTCACGCATGAGATTTGCGACCTCTGCGGTGAGGTAGCAAAGGGGCCAGAAAGCGACTATTACGACTATATGAAATATTTTGCTATTCCTGACGAGTGCCCTTTTGAAGCGGTATGTATAGCAAGCGTCTTATATTCTTTACCGGTATAATCGATTACTAATAAACATGATGAGTACCTATCTCTATAAAATGTTTCTAACGTCCGTGATTTTCTCAAAAACCAATCTATGCATGGAATAAAACGAAGTCGCTTTTCATGTCTATCTTCTCTACTAGATTTGGATGTGTGTGTGTTTGTGTGTGTTTGTGTGTGTTGTGTGTGTTTGGTTGTGTTTGTGTGTGTTTGGGTGTGTGTGAACATTCCGTAACAAAATATGAATGGTAAGGATACCATTCTGATATTTTGTTACGGAATGTTTGCGTGTAAAATACGTCCAATCAATCATATTCAAATTGAGATTAGGTAGGTAGATATAGCATATATCATGATCTGTCAAATGACCAAGTTGAGACGCCATTGTTTAACTATTGTGTCTACTTCGTAGACAGATCATGAGATATTCTGTACATACTACCAAGCATTCTGTACATGTAACGCACTCAAAAGATTTTGCTGAGGGATGCATTGAATAGTACAGGGATCATGGTATTTATAGTAATAACATGTATTCAAAAAAACTTGTGAAAAAATTGGAACTTTGACCTTAAATATTTTCGTAACTAGAACTTTCCCAAACAGTATGGTCCAGTCCATACAAATTGATCGCGATAGCAGGGAGAATAAACGCCTTTTGGTTTCTTTATGGGTGTTTTCACACCCGCCATAAACATCTCTGTGTACCTCTCCCCTCTTCGACCTATCGCTGTTTTTGATTTACCACACCTTACAATTCTAAAAAAATATCTTTTCTCATTGTTTTTCCTTCACACAGGACGATTATCCAGTCAAAGACTTCATAGTGGACACCGATGATTTGCCACTAAACAGCAACACTGCAGGCAGATACCAAGCTTTTTTGACTCTTTACAAGAATCCAGAGAAAGATTGCAAGGCTAACAAGGAATTCTTGTGCTGCCTCACTTTAAAGTTACTTATTGAAATCGACTAAAATATAAATACTGTTGACTCTGGTAAGTTCGACGCGTGAGTAATATGAAAAAAAATTGTATGACGCGGACTAAAAATTTAATTTTGTGTTATAGAAGTTAAGATTTTTGACAAAAATAAACTGTTAAATCCTATTCAATACAATAAAATAAATGTTTATTCATACTATCATCATCGGTATTGCTTTTCCCAAACCTTTTGTTTCAATTTCATTATATCAGTTAAAACCAGAAGTATAACCATGTAAGAAGTCAGAGGAATATTTAAGAATCGTAGCTGGCAGCGTTTTGAAGTTAGTACTTACCTCGTGATAAAGACGTGGGTTTATGTATGTACGTATGTATTAAGGCGCCTACAGGAGCTAAATTTGCAACTCTAATTGTGGTGGTTCAAACTTCGTTTGAGATACATATTGATATTACACATCGTTTTGTATTCATGATACGTGCAGCGCCCGGTGGCGATAGTTCGCCCGTAACCACCGTAAACTATAGACGCGCTCCTAACCAGATTAGCTACTCCTTTGTAATATTTCGTAATAAGTAAAGTAATTATAAAGTTCCGCAGCATTTCATTTCTCTCCGTACACACAATCCAAAGACCCTATATACACACACACAAAAGAATAAAGTTCTAATCAGCTTGCACTACAAAGTGGTTACCTCAGTCACTGCGGGCCGAATAGTGAGAAATGAGTAGTTTTTTTTTTTTTTACAAAAAAACGATTTATTTATTTACAAAAAATCCATTTATTGGACTAAAAAAATAAAACAATATCATGCTAATATGTTGCTTGTAGAATTATTTGCCATAAAATCAGATTGCTCGCATTTATTTTAGTATGGTTAAAAGATAAGTTTGTGATTTTTTTTTATCGAGTAAATTAGTTGTATTATGTTGTCAAAACACTATCATACTAGCATTATATCGTGAAGAATATCATATATTTTTCTGGTTTTGTTTATTGCAGTTAATCATATGCTTTTTTAACAGACTTCGGAAAAAGGAGTAGGTTATATGACCGTGTATGTTTTTTTTTTTTTGTGTATATTACCTGGTTTCTCCCCCATTTGTGGACCGATTCCCAAAATTCTTTTTTTATTTGAAAGAGAATACTCCTGAGGCGGTCCCATTTAGAAAAGTCGGTGACAAAAACATTAAATCAATCAAACAAAGGTCACCGACTTCTGAAACTTGACCTTTGTTTGATTGATTTTGTGTTTTTGTCACCAGCTTCTAAAGCTACAGTTATATTTCACTTTTTTGTGTTTTTTGCATTATAAAACTAGCGTTTAGCTCCTGTAGTCGCCTCATTGTTTACCTATTTCTTTCCCACACTTTGAGGACAATATATTACTAGAATGAAACGCAATTTATATATTTATCTTACAAGGTATATTGACCCGGGGTCTAATCGTCTGGTTCGTTTACATTCTCATCTTTACTGGACTCGTAAGAGACAGGGTCCTTTTTCTTACCCTTTACTTCAACATCACCCGAATCTTCTTTTGCTTTCGCTGCCTTGGCTTTGTGTTTCTTTGACTTCTTCTTTTTTGCTTTTTCAACTTTTTCGGTTGTTGGTTCTTCGGTTGTTGCTTTTTCGTTGAATTCTTTTTTCTCTTCAGATTCCGAACTTGAATTTTCTACAGCTTTTTCATTTTTCTCCTTTGGTTTCTTAGCTTTATCTTCGCTGTAATAAAAATATGATTGATTAAATGGTTTGAGGTGGCGCTGGGGAAGATATATTTATTGCATTTTTTATAATTTTAAAGAGGCTTTTGCCGAGCAGTAATATCTTAATGCTGAATTGATTGCAAATTGGTATAAAGTTAATTTAGAAATAGTTTATGTATACTCAAGCTGTCTCAGGGCGTCCTTTTCTTCCTTTTCGTCGCTGTGGATGATAAATTATGATTAGCTTTGACTATTACATTTTTGTTTTTCGGTAAATACTGTATTGTATACGTATTCATACTACATCTAACCTCTGGCTTGATGAAACTTCACCATCAACACTGTAACAAGAGAAAATATGATTGATATCGGTTATCTATTTCAGGACTCCATGAAAATTATACACCTTATCATTAGAATCAAACCTTTCTGCCGCTACCGCTTTCTCGTCTCTGAAAACAGAAAAAAAGAAAGTTGATTATTTCTTAGAAACCTATCTATCTCTGGTATAAATACAGATCATTCGAGAAATAAACGAAAAAAATTAATTCACCTATTTGACTCTTTTTTAGTTTCGCCACTCTCGCTGAAAAACGAACGTGAACTGATTAGATTCTGAATTTAAGAGAAATCTTAAGAACTAATTTGCAATTACTTACTCCACATTATCCCAAGAAACGGACCATTCTTCGTGGGTTATACCTGACCGGAACACTCTCCTGCAGTTTTCCCTGAACACAGAAATATTCATGTATAAATCTAACTTCCAAGACACATTATCTTTTACAACCTAAAATATCCGTAACTATTCTTTGGAAACAAATATTACTCATACTTTTTTCAGCAACACGAAATATTAAAGCGTTGCTGGTAACACTGACACATAGCTCGCTGGTAACACAAAAAAGTTTTATTTTTTTTGTTGTAGCAGCATTAAATTGTGATATTTTGGGATACACCCGCCCGTAAGCAATATGGGGCTCAGCGATGTTATCCCATGATATCCCACGAAGTAGACACAATAGTTAAACAATGGCGTCCCGACTAAATCGGTCATTCGACAGATCATGATTTATAAAGCTTCAAAATACTTACTCGACATCCTTGTGAATAGCACAAGATATAAACTGACGGTTTTTATAGACTGAAGTATACAAGAAAGGTCCATGACAGCTATGAGTTTTCGGGTCTATTTTGCAAGCTGAGATGACTCCAATCACCCTCTCTTTTCCTTGGTATCGCACTATCAAGGGTCCGCCGTGGTCATTCTGAAAATTATTAACAATATCATCATACACACTCCTAGACTTCTTAATCCAGCTACTGTAAATCACGATCCACGTTAAAAACTTTCCAGCATTTCATATTCATTTTATTCGTTCGTTTTAATGTAATCTATGTAATAATTATGTAAACTGAGTTATATGGGTTAATGCCTGAAATAAACGATAATAAAAAGAATGAATAACTTCGTTTCTGCACCTCCTAATTTAAGAGACCAATATCTACAAGAGCGCCGCTTAACTGAGACGTTCATTCCTTGGTAGCTGTGCGATGTGGGAGGGGTGTGAGAGAATTCTGGATATTGAAAGAGCCCTTCAATATCCAGAATTTCAGAAAAAGGCACTAAACCTTCTCCCATGTGAAAAAGAAATTGTATGAAAATATTCTGCCAGATACGTGGCCATTAGGAAGTTCTGACGACACCAAGTCGTCCGCCATATTACTTGGGGTCGGTGCAACATGTCTTTTTTACTGTACTAAAATCAGAAAATTACTAACCTCACAGAAGCCTCCTTGCATGGAAGATCTTCTCGCTGTATAGTCATCAGGGTCCTTCAAATGTCTTCCCAAGTCAACGTTGAGGGAGTTAGTTGGTATTTCTACCTCAGTTTGTCTTCTGGATTCTACATCTGTGCAGTTGGCGTATTTTTTCTAAAAATTTATAAGGTAGCTTAGTATCAATTAATCAACTTAGCGTATCGAAGGCTGCTGTACGAAGGTTTCCCCCGAACTGCGCCACTATACCTTTCTGTCGCCACCAGTCTGCCCCAGCCGCCTTATTCAGACGGTCAATCCTTTAAAGGCTGGGTGTTTTGATTTAGCATAAGCTCCACTATTACGGGACACAGACCTCTTAAAAGGAGTCGACCGAATTCCGCCACGCGACAGCTGTGCGTGATGATGAGCTACAAACGTTTAAAGATTTTTTTCGTCATACAGAATGACGTCTTTCTTCTTAGTGTCCTCTCATTTATGTTTTGCATTTACTTTCGGAAAATCATTGAGGTTACAATCAGCGCTAGTAAATGGTTTTTGGTACACCTCTCTTAGTGTTCTTTACCTTATTACTTACCTCGCAAATCTCACTTAGCCTCTTCATGACATCTTTTGTGCAGATCATGTACTGTGTGATAATTTCCCTGAACCTTTGAGCCCATTTCTTAGCACATTGTTCGTTGTCCATAATGCAGACTTTGGCTTCTTGCAGGCATTTGCTGTTCTTGGGTATGTGTGGCCCTTGACGCCGGTATACACCCTAGGATAAACAAATCAGTTTATAAGGCGCTAATACCAGGACCTCATGCGATACGACTTGCGTCAAAGGATACCCGTGCGTTTCAATTGTTTCATTCGCGTGAGTACCGTCGCGTCACGCGTCGTGGTGACTCGTAGCAGGCTCTAAGCTCTTTCTTTTGTTTTCCCCGCAATAGATGTCGCAAGTCGTGTGTCGCTTGCCCGCGTAGCTCGTGGCCAAGCCGTAAGTAAGTCTTGTCTTTAAATTAAAACCTTACCTCTCTGAAGTTATTGCCGCTTCCCCACCCAGCGATCCATCCTTTAGTTCCTGGCTTCTCCATATCCCTACTAATGTTGTTGTATTGAATGCAGCTAGCGGCGAATTCGCACCCCTTCTCCTGGACACCGAGTTTGAAAGCTTTATCTACTTTGACTATAGCGATGTCGTTCGATGACCATTTAATGCTGTCTTGGAAGTCGAACTTGTAGTCTAAAAAATAGTTGAAAACGTGGTTAGAAGTGTATTTATGTTCTTTAAAACATAGTTCCAAACAAGCATATTTTTCATTATTTGTTGGAAAGAAACTTACTCTTAGGGATACATTTCCATACAACTTTGCGGCGATGTTTGCAGACGCACTCGTCGCTCTTATAATCGAAGCTGTCAACGAATTTGGTAGTGCCAGAGACGATGTAGAACCGGTCAGCATCTTCGACACAGGCTGCTGATGTCAGCACGTAGTAGGGGTCAACGATGACTCCACCGCATAGCCAGCCGCGGTATTTATGGGCTTTGGCAGATTCTTTGGTTAGTTGGAGGTATACCTGCGTAGTGGAAACAATGTCATCACAAGATTGACATAGTAATGATTCAGGATGCTATTTTCCGAAACGTGATTTTTGAGAAATCACGTTTGTGTTGTTGGTTACCGATGTTGAAACGTGACAGCATATTGGCGCTTATGGCGCAGTGACTTCGATTTTTTAATATGCGCTATGCACGATTAGGTGGGTAGTACCTTTGGTTTTCATTTATGCCTACCACGCGGGTGATGTTACAGTGCACAGACGTTTGTGCACTCCCTCTGCCCTAGTCCGATAGGACAACAATCGGGTACGACCATTAAGTTACCAGGCGCAGGACCGACCCCTTGACGTACCTATACTGTCTCAAGCACGGATAAATAAGAACGGACCAAGATTTTAGTAGACGGTGCTAATAAAAGCGTAACCATCATAATTTCTGATACGATGATACTCCGTAAAGAGATTGCCAAAAAGCACCAGTTCCATCCAATTGGGACTGTGAAATAATTATTAAGTGGTTCCAAACGCCAGTCTGAATGTCTCATAGCAATAAATTACAAGGTACACGTGGCAGCATATCGGTACCTATAGCATGATGACGTCATCGCTATTTCTGTGACACACGAGTTGGTACTGCATTATAAGTCCTCCCGAGCCGAATTTCGGCCATAGCAGCCAATCGGAGCAAAAATTAGCCACGCATATGCATGCGCATACACAGCTCCCTTCCCTCACTCTCTGATGAGAAGGCAAATCGAAACGATTATTGAAATGTCAGACACAGGACCGACTGCTTTACGTGCTTTCCTAAGCAGGGATAAATAAAGATGAAACCAGGTTAAAGTTAATGGTGCAGCGCTAACCATAAAAATTCTTGATTGCCCTAATAAGATATATAAAAATACTGCTCTTTCATCATCATTCTCTAGCCCCTAAGCCAATTAAAAAGACCCGACTTTCTATTATAGAAAAATATTGTGGGATAGAATTAAATAGTCCAGTCTCAATGTCCCGTGGCAACCAGTATTGACGTGGCAACATCTTGGTAGGTAGCTATGGCATGATGACGTCATCAATATTTGATTTTCAGCGATACACGAGGTTGTGTACCTAGTACGGGTTGAAAGAGAGACCGACGCACAAACGGTTACCACGTATTCAGTAGTCATTATGAGCCCCCACACATTCTCATTCACAACTCTTCATCGGTTGTATAAAAAAATAGCCATTTCCTACAAAAGTGTAATACCAACATGGTCAAAACGTATGGAAATTTGTATGGTTCAGAATGATGTCCGCGTCCGTTTTCGCGTTGGTGTTCCTTCCACCCCGTAAATTAATTTGATATCGAATATTTCTGCAGTTCTTTATTTTAACATTTTTTTTTTAAAAGATGATTAAACAATATTTCAAGTTTTTTTTTCCCAGATTTGTTCACCGACCCTCCCTTACTTACCATGTACGGCCTTTTCCCCTTTTCGGTTCTCTTGCTGAACAGGATCCTCCTGGAGTCTACGTGGCTGGTGTTCTCGAAGTTCCAGCTTTCGTCTGGTACTTCCTCGTCAATCAGGGACGTGTCGTTGCTACTCTTGGGGTGGTGCTTATGGTGCGGCTTCTTAGTCGTGTCATCTTTGTTTTCTGTATCTTTCTTTGATGAATTTGATAATACGGGACCTAGATCAGGAAAATACAATGAAACATTATTATTGGTATTAATATTTGGATAAACATTAATACAAATATGTAGAATATTCCCAAGAACTTACCTAAAATTAGAAAAACCGTCGCCAGGAGCAAGCAAAGATTCGTCATTTTCGCTCGCAGGTCGATCCAAGAAGGATCGAAAAAATTGTTTCTTCAATCTCAAGATGAGTTGGAGGATGTTAATTTTTTGGTCAATTTACCGAAAGTAACGCTTTGTTGAATCCAGTTAATTATACGTTATCCGGAAATCGTATAAAGTTACGTATAATGTAATTATTTTTTCAAGTTAATTGAATGAGCAAATAAATTGGTTTCGTATTCTGAGATAACTTATTATAATTACTTATACGTATTTTTATTTATTTGTTCCAAATGAATATTTCTCTCGAGCATGCCCGATATCATGAATATCGAAGCCTTTCAGGATCTGAATAATGGAATAACTTATCTATTGACCCACTCTCTATTCTCCAAAGACTTCCCTACTCTCCGTCCACATCTTCCTACCCGGAGGTGTCAGGGACCTGTCTAGATCTTGAGATTCCAGCTCTTATGCCGTCTGCCCTCGCCACTACGTGATGGCTTGCCCTTCAAAGGGATAAAGTGAGACTCATTGAGCTATGTTCTTCTTGGCCAACATAATATTACGCTATCATCTCCTTATCTGGATCGATGGCCTGTTGAAGGTTGCGGGAATCCGTTGGATGCGAGTCGCACGGGACCGGTCAATGTGGCGACACCTGGGGGAGGCCTATGTCTAGCAGTGGACGTCTTTCGGCTGAAATAGTGATCTATATGTATCTGATGTATAATTGCGATGGGGTTAATTCCAACATTGAATTTTAGAAAAAAATCGGCTTTGCACAACGTGTTTTCTGCCATTCATTCCTGTGTGAAAGCCTCTTTCTAACTCCATGTCTCCATGTACCCTGTTACAAAGAAAAATGGGAAAAGAGAGGTCGGGTTATGCAGGGTAGGTACTGGCTGTACGAAATTATTGCCGTAGTGGTGGTGGTAGTGGTATTTTGGGGATATTACGAAATTTCCGTCCTATTATAACCAGCTTGCGCCTGCCTGCCTTATGTCGAGTTCGATAATCGTCCCACGGGATCAGACTACTGATGGGTTATCCTATGTGTTAATCCAGGTTATAAACTATATGTGCGCTAAACTTCATCCAAATCCGTTCAGTAGTTTGTGAAAGAGTAACAAACATACATAAAATACAAATTTTCGCATTTATATTATTAGTGTGATTTTCGAGAATTCTTAGGCCCCGTATTACATACCTATATAAAAAAAATCATAGCATTTATTTCAATTTATTAGACCTCGGTATACAAGCACTTTTGAACGTCTAAAAAACAAAGAAAGCGAAGTGCAGTCACAAGGCATAACAACTTCTGCCGGGGCTGCGGGACTATTCGAAAGAGATACCGTGGCCCCGGAACATAAACGGCGATGAAGGAACATGGATGGGTTTTAGTCAGTAAAAGTCTGACACTCCCTCCTGCTCCGCCCAGAGCGGGAGGAGTCATTTGAAGATTTCCCATCCCAAAAAAAAAAAGCCCTGTATTACAGAACGTCATTCAATACTCAAACATGATTTTAAACTAGATTCAAGCCATTTGATTAGTTGAAACTAGTTTTAAGTAATATTTGAGTCTTGACTGACTTTAGTGTTTATGATATGACGCATTTTAAACTCTATAGACTCAGAAAGCGATGGTGAGATGACCTAGCTGCGTAGGGCGAGGGTTGGTTGGGGGTGGCCCAAAGGAGAGTTCATGAAAGAAATTGGGGAGGCCATTGCCCAGCAGTGGATCAGGCTAAAAAAAGACTTAAAGCTTTGCAACTTCTTCTGCGTTTCTCATTCGTAAAAGCCGTTTAGATGTATTGGAGTAAAAACGGCGTTATTAAAACACAAGGCAAACCATTGACTCATTTGAATTTCGACCTTGATGACCACACCATCTTAAAGTTCTAAATTCAAAAACTATTTAAACACAAATAGCCTTCCGCGAACCGTAAGACGTTCGAAGGCCTCCCACTAGGTGGACCGATGACCTGGTGAAGGTTGCGGGAGTCCGCTGGATGCGAGTCGCATGGGACCGGTCAATGTGGCGACACTTGGGGGAGGCCTATGTCCAACAGTGGACGTCTTTCGGCTTAAATGATGATGATGATGAGCCTTTGGTGTTCATAGATTGTAACGTGGATACAGTCTAGTTCCCGAATTGAGTAGTAGAATACAAACAAGTTATGCCAAGTCACATTTATTTTATTTATAATGATTTTTACACTCATGATGTCATTTAAACTGACGAATTCAATGCCGCCAATACCGCATCTGGAACATCTGCTACTGGTTTCTTGGCGTAACTAGAAGAGAAGAAAAAAAAGTAGTTTAAACATTTCTTGTGTCATATTATTTTGGGAGGATACATTTACGGAATCCAGAAATCGGATTAGGTTGCCAAACGTCCGGATTTTTCCGGACAAATCTAGAATAAGACACACATACAAAAATACAAACACACACAATTAGGTACCCATTTATGTGTTTTAGTTTATGCTTACAAAATGGTATTTTCCTTATTTATTTTGATTGTACTCTATCACAATGCTGTCCTATTTAACAAAAAGGTTGACTGGTAGATAATGCCTTGTGGCATTAAGTCCGCCAAAAACATAAAGGAGATCACCTAGATTTGTTTTTTTTCAAAAGTCGTAAGTCAATTCACGGAGAAGTTATTCAACCACAAAATATATGAGATCTGTGAAGCTATTCACAAAGCTTCGATTCGATTTTCGATTCGGAAAGTCGTCGTATGTCTATCTCGCTCGATTTCGTAATGTCAAAAAAAGACAGACATATGACGTTCCGAATCGAAAAACGAATCGAAGCGTTGTGAATAGGTAAGGGGCCTGATCTGATATTGGGAATTTAAAAGTGTTTATTTTGTTATGCTCTATCTAAATAATAAGTATTTTTGTTGGCGGGTACTTTTGAAAATAGTGAGGTGATCTCTCTCTCTACCCTGGCGCTTCCCCCTTAAAGTTGAGGGAGGTATTATCCACATGACTTACTTCCTTGAAGTTTAGGCAAATAAACGCAACCTATTCCGGTCTAGCAATAAAAACTAAGCGCGTGTTGTTGTTTGATTTTCAACCCTCGAATAAACCTTAAGAGTGGAAATTCCGACAGTGCAACACTATTTAGGCATTGATTTAAGTATCGCTAAGTTTTAATGAAAATGGGTATAAGTAAACTAATCGAAATAAGTGTGTATTTTCTCTGCATCACCCTAAGGTAGACTGGTAGAAAATGCCCAAGGCATTAAGTCCGCCTTTGTACAGTTTTTACTTGTGCAAACAATTTAATAAATAAAATAAAATGTTCAAATGTGTTGTGTTGTTGTGTTTGTTGTTGTGATGTGTAATCTCTTAACCGTTTGCGGGCTCAGGTTGGTCGCTGCAGAAATAATTTGGCCAAATGGGGTATTATCGACCCGTTACATATACAATGTCAGTGTGGAGCCCCTCTGCAGGATATGCCCCACCTCCTTTCTTGCCCATCCTACACAGCCACCTGCACCTTACTGGATTTAAACGAAGCCAACGACAAAGCCGTGCAGGTGGCAACTTACTGGTCGGGTATTATTTGAGTCTATCGACACGCAAAGAAGAAGAACAAAATGTTCTAACTCTTCATGCAAAAGTTTTTTTGTGTATTTATCTGTTAAGTATCTTCCAAGTGGAAAATGCGATAGAAATCACGACATTTTAAAATTGCCTGATCATCATCTGCCTAGCCTTTTCCCAACTATGTTGGGGTCGGCTTCCAGTCTAACCGGATGCAGCTGAATACCAGTATTTTATATGGAGCGACTGCCTATCTGACGTCCACAACCCACTTCCCGGTACTGGGCAATACTACATTCCTTAATAAGACTGTTTGTCAGACTGTCGGGCCACCGACTAAATGTAACTGTCAAAGGTCTAGTAAACGACAGCCGTGACCAACGGTGATGTGCTTTACTAGGCAGGGAGGAAACTCGGTATGTAATAGGTGGTCACCCATCCACGGTCTAACCTAGGCAAGCACGGCTTAACCTGAAGATTGCCCGAGCGGCTGTTATTATTTAGCCACGAGCCACGCCACGAGAAATCGCCTTATCTTTGGTCAAAATAATGGTTTTATACCAAGTTTACCTCGACTTTTTAATTAAAATTATGTATCGAACATGTGGCGGAAATAATTCATGATTTTAGAGTTTTTGCTTCATGAATATCTGTAGAATGAAGCCCATGACAACAGAATCGGAACTTGATGACTTTGGTATGACATTTCGAGCTGTTATTTAAGACCTTGTACAATATATTTGATGTATACTCATGTTTTTACAATAAATATATTCTATTCTATTCGACTGCCTCGTCCAACCTAGTGGTCACAAGACTGCTACTTTTGAACATGAGGTCCTGGGCTCGATTCTCAGATCGGTCAAAAAGCCATTGGGTTATTCCATCAGAAATTTCTCAGTAGCAGCCCAAAATTTGTACTTGTGCCCAGTTGATGGTAATAGGCTCGCATGGGGGACGAACATATGCGATCGCGACGCGGCGCGGCGGCGAGCGTTGCATATGAAATGTATGCCAAAAGATGGTTCTAACTGTAAACTTTCTGAGCTATGATAGTTCTGCTTTTAAATGACTATCGATATGATACGCATAAAGGTGTAGGAATGACTTTGACCTTGAAAAAGTAAATTCATACACCTTTATGAGCTTGCAGGGTTGTATTGATGATTTTGATGATTATAATTCTATAACTACATACGTCTTAGAGCCGCGATTCACAGTTTAATCAACATACAACCTGACACTGACCTGCAAATTGCAAAAAATGTAAGAAAATTTGAATTTCGCGGGCCACCCTGGCGCTTTCACCTTAATGCCAAAAGATGATCCTGACTGTGAACTTTCTGCGATAAGCTGGTTCTACTTTTAATTCTTATGCATATGAAATTAATGCCTAAAGATGATTCTGACTTACATAATTATGAGTTTTGAACGTATGATAAAACAGTGTCTGCCAAACGATTTTCTGCGAAATTAAGTTTATGCTATCCGTTGGTATGCAAAATAATATTATTATGACATAAAAAGTTCTGCTATAAAGGGTAGACCCAAGCCCGTTCCTAATACCGGTGGGCTACATTTTTTTTTTTATATTTCTAAAAGTTTTTTTAAGTAAGAAAGATGAAAATATGAAGAAAAGTAACGTACTAGAACGCCGTACGTCCTTATCCTTGGACCAATCAAAATAAGTTTCAGCCATTGGAGTTTCAGTCTTAGATGACTTTAGCGACTTTCTGCATGTGGACCTGTAATCGAACAAAAATAATGTACTTAAGTTAGTGTTGCCTTAAACATAGGATAATAATATGTTATGTAAAAAGTCGGATTTTAATTTGCAATGTTTATACTTAAACTAGATCAGTGATTTTCAAAGTGGCCCAGGTGGACCCCCAGGGATCCAACGGAGACCCGTCGGGGGTCTACGTTTGCGTGAAAAAACAATGGGGGTTCACAAGTTGTAAGTGGGGGTCCACGAAAATATATCTGGTTTCGATAGGTATTAAAGAACGAACATGTTGGTATGGCTATATAAAGGGTGTAAAAAACCTCTTAACGAAGCCGAAAGGTTTTCCCCATCATTGCGATCATTTTTTTGTTCTACATCATACCTGGAAACCTTCTCGTTACGAAGATATAAGGGGGTCAAAGTTTTTTTTTTAATACAAGTTTTTAAAGTAAGATTTTTACTTTAAACACCTCCAAGAACCCCGTACTATTCAATCCATCCATCAGCATAATGTATTGAGTGCGTTACATTGAGTTCTACCACAAAACATGAATTTTCACCACAAAAAAAAGTCGTTTCCCAGCAATAATTTTTGCGTAAAGTTACTTAGTTTGATCATGATGTACAGAATGCTTGGTTGACGGCTTCGTGATAAGGTTGTTTACACCCTGTATATCAATGTAGGCAGATAAAAAGCTACTCGAAAAAGTAAAAAAAAAAACAAAATGTTCCGGGGATGACAGGTATTTCGTTGAAAATGGTCGCATTGAGACTTAAAAAAAAGCATTTCGAAGCTATAAAATTCTAATTTTCAGATTTATTGCCAAAAAAAATCTTAGGAGCTACACTCCTCCTGCAATCCTAACGATAGCGCGAAAAAATAATACTTTTTTTTTTTTGTTTTTGGTCCACGGCACGGGCTTAAAAAAACTGCAGCACCGAAACCATAAAATTTTGAAAGTGGTCAGAAAAAAAAAGTTTGAGAACCTCTGATCTTGATTATACTAGCTTCCAACGGAATAAAGCCAAAGAGTTTGTTTTGTTGAACGCGCTAATCTCCAGAACTACTGGTTTAAATTGAAAAATATTTTAGTGTTGGATAGCCCATTTATTGAAGGAGGCTATAATAATAATTTATATAACATCACGCTACGACCAAAAGGAGCGGAGCATCAATGAAAAATGTTGCAAAAACGGTGAAAATAGTATAAATTACTCGACGGCGAAGCCAAGAGAAAGGGTTATGTTTTTAGCAGTATATGAATGTATGTTTGTTTGTGTTTATCTTCCACCGTAGCGCCTAAACTATTCATCCGATTTTGATGAATAAGGTGTCAATCGATTCGTTATTTTGGCCCGGGTGACATAAAATAAAAATAACGCACCCAATAATGTCCTTGTTAATGGCACAACTGATGAGGTTGCGGTATTTGTAGACGCTGGTGTAGAGGAAGGGTCCGTAGCATTTGTAGGTGGATTCGCTAATTTGACAAGCGGACATCACTCCTATAACCATGGAGGTTTTGCCTTCGCCCACGATCAGGGGCCCACCGTGGTCATTCTAAAACATAAATAATTCAGTAAAGATTAACAAGCATCATCATCAACATTCACATGCCCTTATCCCAATTCATTTGTGGTCGGCGCAGCATGTCTTCTTCTTCAATACTTCTCTATTACTCGTCATCTCATCAGACACCTCCTTTCTTACCATATCATCCTTTATACAGTCCATCCATCGTTTCTTTGGTCTTCCTCTACTGTTATACCCATTCACAAGCATAGCATAGCATTCACATAACAATTCGCATTGTGTTTGAATTAGGTATTACTTAATTTATTTATTACACCTAAAACAAGAAAATTATGAATATCAAACAGTAAATTTCAATAAAAATAAAATCAATTAATGATAAATATTATGTCAATAGATTGAAATAGTTATGAAATAAATGATTGTAAATTTATATTATCATGTCAATTATAAGTATTTTCTCTAAAATTAAAAAAACCCGGCCAAGTGCGAGTCGAACTCGCCCATGAGGGGTTCCGTACGATGGCATATTTTTTTTATTATTATTATTTGTTGCTGTGAAAATTTTTCGATAAAAACCAAAGACTCGACCAAGCTTCATCTTGACTTTCTTATACCTAAAGCATTACATACGAATAACTTATGAAAAAATAGGCAAGACAGATGTGAGTGGAAACTAACGCAAAATACAAAGTTTGTAAGTACTGACTACACACCTGGCATAGTACTTGCAACAGTCGTGCATAGTACTTGCAACAGCCATGCATAGTACTTGCAACAGTCGTGCATAGTACTTGCAACAGTCGTGCATGTGCAACCAGGTATATGACGTAGTCGTCTACGCTGTTATATTTCCCTTTGATTAATGGCGTCAATTTATGCCTGTGTAAATCTTAGAGTTACCTCACAAAATCCGCCAAAAGATTCAGTCTTCGTTCTTCTGGTATCATGGTAGTGACGACCGGTGTGAACCTTTAGCTGTCCTGGCTCTATCATCATTCTTCTGGAAGTTCTGTCTTCATCACCATCACCATCTTCATCGCTGGGATCGTATGGCAACTCCTTGCAGTTGACTTCGCGTCCCTATAAATTGTTAAGCAATAGTTTAAGTTTTTCTAAGACTTTTTATAGCACGGTTTACCGAGTCCTGTTTGTTTATTCAGATTCAGCTGTTCATATACTTTTTATCTACCACGACGCGATTATTTACAGGAGCCCGTCACCAATATCACTACATCATTACCATCACTATAATCATCATCACTATCACTACACAAATTAACGTTCCACGCTGGGTAGTGGATCTGTTTGTGCAGGGTAATCTCAAGAACTACTTAACAGATTTTTATACGGTTTTCACTAATAGAACGAGGAATTTGCGAGAGAAGGCGGAAAGCCACCTGATGATTGTCGTCTGACCATCTTGCTGCCGGACACCCAACACCTGTCTGTCCAATTCCTTGAAAATCACTCGGTTCCAGTTATATGCTCTACTTCTTTCATAATGCTCCTAAAATCAAATGCCTAAGAACATAAAAACAATACTGACCGCACAAATGGCACTTATGGCCTCATCTTCACTGTTGTCTCTGGTGCAGACCATGTGGTCATCGATCATGTAGTGGTAGCGCTCCTCCCAGTGCTTCTTGCAGCTCTTGCCCGAGATCAGCCGAACTTGTGCTTCCATGAGTTCCGGAGAGTTCACTGATTGTCTTAACTGCAATTAGATCTAAGATTTTACCGTCGAATGACGAAATAGCAGCCGCAAGGAAGGTGCGGTGCGTCCGTGGTATCAGTCACGGAATCGGCATGCTTAAGTAAGGACCCCTGGGATCGGGGCTGCGGGACTGTTCGAAAGAGATACCGTGGCCTCGGAACACAAAGGGCGATGAAGGAACATGGATGGATTTTAGTCAGTAAAAGTCTGACACTCCCTTCTGCTCCGCCCGGAGCGAGACGTGTCATTTGATGATTTCCCATTCGAAAAAAAAAAGTGGTCCCCGGGTGAAGCAAAAATTTACGTGGGGTGTTTGGTAGCAAGTGAATGAGAATGGCCGCGGGTATAAATAATATTAATTACTTAATATCTCGAAGAAAGCTAAGTAATATTAAAGACTAGCTTCTGCCAGCGGCTTCAGCCGCGTCAAGTATTATAATTGTCCCATAGGATCTTACTACCGGAATAAAAAGTATCCTATGTTTTAAATCCAGGTTATAAAATATATTTGTGCAAAATTTAATCTGAATCCGTTCTTTAGTTTTTGCGTGAAAGAGTAACAAACATCCATCCATACATATATACTCACAAACTTTCGCATATAATATTAAGTAGGAAGTAGTAGAGTATGTAGGTACTTACGGATTTATTTGAAAACACCTGAAAATTATACACGAATGGTAAATGTAAATGCATTTTGCTTGTCTAAAGAAAATAAAAAGTGAGAGCACCTCTCGAATTGGACAGCGTTAAGGTTTCAATGCCGGCCATGGGGCGTAGCGAGATGTCCTTGGACAGGTTAGAATGGTTTCGATCCTTCATAAAGGAGTTAAGTACTTGGTCGACTTTTAGATAAATTCAAGAGAATGTTCCTCGAAAATTTTATCACTTTTGCTACCAACCTACTGGAGTTACCTGGGCCTCTTATAGACAAAGTTAAGATTCAAGAAAAACTAGGTTGCAAGAGCAAGAGAAGCGAGCTACAAATTTATAATCTCTAGTCCTGAGCCTCTAGGGACAGCTGCCTCCTCCTGGCGCCTCCCATCACAAGATGTACAACTAAAATATTTAATTTCAATTACGTCAAACTAGTTCAAGCTTGGCTAATGATGTATTTGGTCCGGTTCAGGGGGGGGGGGGGGCAATTGCACCCATTGTCCCCCCCCCCTTCTCTGTATCCGCGCCTGGCGAAGCGGCAAACATAAGTCGGAGCGCACTCAGGCTCGGTGGAGTGACGATCATCGTAGGATAGCTGGTAGCAACTGGATGAGACTTGCTGAGAATGGAGTTAAGTGGCTTGCGATTGAAGAGGAATAATATGTCCAGTGTCAGATGATGATGATAATGAAGTTTTCAGTGAGTTCTTAGTGTGGTAATAGGCTTCGTTGTACATGAGAAAAAAAAAACATAATGTCACGCCTGTATTTTTCTGAAGGGTTGGGCAGACGTACAGGTGACTCAGCATAACCACATTTTGCTAGTTATATAACCTCTTCGTATAATACAGAACAGACAGACTACTTAAATCACTGCTATAGGTACCCTTTCAAACGTTCACTTCACTAATTAAAAATAACGGTTGCTGTATGAGTACCTACAAATAATTTAATTGGTGTCTGTCATACAGCTTTAAATTCCCCAATTAACAATAATTCGATCCAGCCCGTCCCTAGCTGCTCTCCTCTCTATGACGTCCTAAGCCGAGGTCCGAACCCCACAAGGGGTGCCCTTAGCGAGCGGTCATTTATTTGTATAACCTAGCTTGGAAGCCCTGCCTAGAGGGCTTAAATTCATTTGAGGTCACCACAGGATGGTCCGGTTGTTGATTGTAACCTTATCGAGATGAAAGGAGAGTGGCCAAACTAAAAAAAAAATTGTCGATGATCAAATTCTTGGACAGAACTGCCAACCTTAAGAAGTTGACTGGGTCAGACTGTATGCGCAAGGTGGAGAGGAGGGCATAATAGTGCAGCTCGGGAGAGGCCTATATCCAGCTAAGGAATGCGACAGACTGAGTTGAGGCCATGTATCTCCGAACTAGGACAATTATGGCCATAAGTATGACTTGCTTACATCAGAAAATGCTTGGGTTGCTCCCCAACCAGCGATGGTTGCATACGAACGCTTCTCGTTGTCAGCAGACTCGTTGTTGTACGCTATTTTCGTAGGTATGTAGTCACATCCCCGGACACGTTTCGCGAAGTTGAAGGGATCTTCCACTTTTACCACGGCTATGTCGGCCATCATCCAGCGAAAGTTGTCAAACTCGCCGCCGTCGTACACGTAAGCTTGGTTGAAATAAGGTTGTATTATGTTTATATCTTTTCTCTATACAAATAAATAAAATTAAAGTGTCTGTAAATAACAGCTGTTTACTGAATTCTTATTATTGTGAAAAAGTATGTACCTACGGTCATCATCTGTCTATATCCTTTTCCCAACTATGTTGGGGTCGGCTTCCAGTCTAACCGGATGCAGCTAGCTACCCGTATTTTACATGAAGCGACTGCCTATCTGACCTCCACAACCCAGTTAGTACTAGGTAATACGATATCCCTTGGTAAGACTGGTTGACAGACTTTTTGAGCCACTGACTACCTGTAACGACTGTCAAAGATCTACAAATGACAGACGGGACCAACGGCTTAACGTGCTTTCAGAGGCACGGAGAAAACGCGGTATATACTGGGTGGTCACCCATCCACAGACTAACCTAGGCAAGCACGGCTTAACCTAAGGATCGTCCCGAGCGGCTGTTATTATTAAGCCACGAGCTATGTACGGTAAAAGTATGTACGTGTATGTGTATCTACTTATAACAAAACACCATATTTTTGTCTGACTGTCTGTATGTGTTGTTGTTGTTTAATCGGTAATATTTAATTTATCCCTTATTCTCGTAACAATACGATACGTTAAATGCATAGCTTAAGAAATTACTTACATTTCGGCACACATTTCCATACGGCCTTCTTGGCGCCGCCGTTATTAATGCATTCGTTGGTATTGTCTGATAATGGGACCCATCTGCAAGTTTAAGAACTAACTACACCGTCAGCCAGTCCGAAATCTAGTTTTAGGCTCATCGGCTTTCAATACAAAATAAAAAAACGTTCTACAAAAAAAAAATGACTTCCAAAAACTACTAAAAAGGTCTCAAATAACTTTATTTTCAGAAGTCGGTGACTTTGTTTGTTTCATTGAATTTTTTGCCTCCGACAACCATAAGTAAAGTTAAATTTAGTGTTTTTTTGGAAGTCGGTTTTTTCTGCAGAAAGTTTCTTGTTTTAATCTTTTTAGTTGTAGTATTTTACCACACAAATTCTTGTCATGAATTAATTTTTATATTGTAACTAGAAGATATTATGGGATTATCATCTCATCAACCTAGCCCAAGAAGAAAAAATACATATTATTACCTAATTAAAGGAAAAAAACCTTAGTGAACCGATTTTGATGAAAATTTATGAAATTTCTTAGATCGATCGGGACGATTAAAAAATAGAAAAAAAATTGGGAAACTCCTACTTTTATTGAAGTCGGTTAAAAATATAAACTACTCCAATAATAATTCTTAGTTGTTCTTGATTCACATCCCATAGTGATCGGCTATTGAAAAAAAATCTGCTGTTCATACAATTTAGCCTTGTAGGGTTTTTAGGGTTCCGTAGTCCTGACAAGGAATCAAATCCGTCTGTCTGTCTGTCTGTCCGAGGTTTTGCTAAGAGACTGTTAGTACGAGAAATCCTTAGAATAAATCCTATAAGTGACTAAGATGAAGTAGTTGCTTGTTTATAACGGGTAAAGACTTGCATTGAAAATCAAAATCTAAAATAAAAAAACCATAATAAATTATCATAAGTTTCACAAAGCTGCCGCTAGATGGCGCTGTGCCAACGGGTTCGTTCTATATTGTGATAACGGGCTACTACGGAACCCTTCACTGCGCGTAGAATGTTGTAGTATTTCCATAGCTGCCTGCCGGTCTGAGCACGCGTTCGTTTAGAACGACAGTTTTTGGGAGGGAAAAAACTAAGAGCGACAGCGCTTTCCACAGATAAGTAATCCTAACATAATACACATGCAAAACTTTACATTTTGCACAGACTAAGATTTATTAATGTCCCGAACATGCTGGGGCCTTAAAAGTGGTCGACTACAATATGTATGTATAAGTATGTACTTACAAACAAAAAGTATCTATGTAGTATATCAACTATCTGGTGTCCACGACACAAGCCTCGTTGCTTAGTGTGGCACTAGATGGCGCTGTGTGTAATGTCCAGCGATATTTATTTATTTATTTATTTATGTAGAATGTTGTAGTACGCCGAACGAATGTACGACGAAAAAATATTGTATTTTGGCGGGCATGTATTAGTTGAAACTTGCATGTTCTCTTACACCGTGTGTATAACAGTAGCGAAGGGTCAGAATTAACCTGTTGCCTTTGTTGACGTGAAAAATGTTAAAATTTTTGTAATGTGGTGTGATACCCACAGCTGTGTATGTGTAGGGGGGGAGGGAGGGGATCAGGACCAATTTCGTTTCTTTTTTTCTGTGTTGTGTTTGTTTCGTCTGTTTTTTTTTCTGTGTTTTATGTTTTTTTGTGTTTGTGTGTGTGTTTGTTTGTATTGTTTTTGTTTATATTATAAATTTTTATTAGTTGTAAGTACTGTTAATTTAATCATTTTATATTGTTTTCCTGTGCGGGCTAATAAATGCTTTTTCTTTCTTTAATATACTATATGACTTCAGTAGATACCTAGAAACTACGTAAAGTGCCTTGTTCCCGAAGGAAAGCCGTCAGGAATCGGCTTCTGAGGTACCTTCGGGCCTGGTATATAACCTAACATACTTGTTCGTTCCAGAGACGATGTAGAATTTCTCAACGTCTTCAATGCAGGCTGCGGACGTCAGAATGTATCTCTCATGGATGATCACTCCCCCGCAGATCCATTCCGAACGTAAGTCGGAATCCGTGGTCGGAGCTGCTCTTAGGTACACCTGAACAAAACATCACCTGTCATTAGGGTTTGATTAAATAATGATGATAATAATAAAATCATAGACATGGCCGTACCAAACACTCACAACTTACAAAAAACAATAGCAGAAAAGCTATCAAAATATACAGATCTTGAAAATTGAAATCAGCCGAGTGTGGTGTTTTAACAATGTCGCCATTGTGCTATCAACAATCAATCGAAATATTCAATCATATTATCATTTCATCACATCACGACTATCCCAGGGTAAGTACTTGGCTTCGGCGCGTACTATACTATAAATCCGGCAATAAAGCCGAGATACGTAAAAGTATAAAAACAAATAATAATAAATAAAATAATCTTTAATTCGGATAAGCAACATCCATATTTTATAATAATATCACTGGACATTACTCACAGCGCCATCTAGTGCCACAATAAGCAACGAGGCTTGTGTCGTGGACTATATTGATATACTACATAGATACTTTTTTTTGTTTGTAAATACATACTTATTATACATATAAACAATGACTCGGAAACAAATGCCCATGCTCATCACAGAAACATTTGCTTCTACCGGGATTCGTACCCGGGACTCTCCGAACGTAAGGCAGCCTCACTACCGCTGCGCCATTCGGGTCGTCGAATTGATGAATGATGATTGATTGATTTATTTATTTTTATGTTTACTCCTGTTGAACGGTAGAAAAAGACGGCGATCGCGGTTCCTTGCCGTCTAATACCCGAGAAGATGTTTTTTACCGTTTTCGAGAGCAGTGGTGATAAAATAAGTTAAACAAAGTAATGCGCTTGACTGGATTCGAACCCACGACTTAGTTAGACTCAAAAGTTCTAACACGTGATTATTTTCAAATATAATGTGAGCCTAACAAGGCCAAGGGCCAAAGGGAGAAACATTAGCAGCGTTGTTTAATGTCTTCCGGAAGTTGAAAGTGCAGTTTTGGTACTAACACGTAGCATACCATCACGCCTTCTTTTTCGGATGGGAAATCATCAAATGACTCTTCCCGTTCTGGGCGGAGCGGTAAGGAGTGTCAGACTTTTACTGATTAAAATCGAACGCGCCGTCGACACAACCCGGCCATAAGACGGTCGGACGGCGAGCTAGCCCATAGCTCACCGTGAGGTTCACTCCCTCTCACGTTCCGCCACCTCCTTATAACATCACGCCTGCCCGGAACAGTCTGGCAGAGGTATACCTATAATAGTCCACTCACATTTCGCCAGTTATGTTTAAGTCTTATGTAATAGGTGCGAACCTTTAGCCACCAATCGGGCACAAATCCAGACTCCGTGGCTGCTACTGAGAAAATTCCTGATGGAAAATCCCAATAACACTTTTTCAAACACTGTCGGTTTAAAACTAAACTTATATTGTCACTTACGGGATATCTTCCGTGATTATTGCAACTGCGTCGAAATATCGGGAGCTCAAAATAAGTAATAATCACGGAATATATCCCGTAAGTGACAATATAAGTTTTTTTTTTCCAATAATATTTTGCCTGACCCGGGAATCGAACTCATATAACGCTTATACTAGCTATGTTATAAAAGGATTCCTACCATATATGGTTTCGTATCACCAACCGGTTTTCCTTTTAATATCCTTCGCGTTGGCTTTAAACTCGCATCGTCGGTCGTATTGTCAGCTATTTGATCTAGGTTTCCTAAACGAACTGAAACAATCAAACATATTATCATCTTCCTAGCCTTTTTCCCAACTATGTTGGGGTCGGCTCCCAATATGACCTTATGCAGCTGAATACCAGTATTTTACACGGAGCGACTGCCTATCTGACCTCCACAACCCAGTTAGTACTGCTGGGTAATACGATGCCCCTTGGTAAGACTGGTTGTCAGACTTTAGGTCCATGGGACCTTAGGACCTGTTACGACTGTCAAAGATCTACAATTGACAGTCGGGACCAACGTGTTAACGGAGGAAACTCGGTATGTAAGGGTGGTCACCCATCCACAGACCAACCTAGGCAAGCACGGCTTAACCTAAAGATCAACCCGAGTGGCTGATATTATTTAGCCACTGGCTCCTCTAATATTCGATTTAATTTTTTTTTTAAACGTCAGTTTTTTTTTTCTTTAACCTGTCGCTATTAGGAAAATCATCATTCAGTCTAAAGCCGTGGTGTACTGCAGAACCTAAGACTCCTCAATTATTCTCACAAGATTCAATTTTGTACTTCCCGAATAGGGTAGATGACATGATGACAATAACTCCAAGACACAAATCTCAAAAAAAAATCTTTGAAATCAATAAATAGTTGAGTCATTGGGTTGACGTCACAGTTTGCTATTGCCATACTAAATCTATGAGGGAACCGCGTTTTGACAGCTCTTAAAAAGTATCACAATTGATTGGTGTGTCATCTAACCCAATCTGTGGGACCATATCGCCAGGTTAAGGTCTACCTTTAGTGGAGCCTGGGTTCTTATGCTGCACCTTCCGTTATTAAGAAGGGTGAAATGTATGGGTAGGTAGGCTTTTGTAATCAACCATAAAGGAGTGGGAATGGCTAAGGTCATCATATCATACATTGCATGTGGTGTGAAACAACCAGCTGGCATAGACACCGTGACATGTACAAACTGTTAAATTTTCTCATTCGATTTTGGACTTAATTACAACAGTTATGGTTTCAAATCATTTGGAGAAAGAGAGATTGTAGTAGCTTGATTTTCTGGCGTCTGTACTACCGAGTTCACTGACGAAAACTGCCAGACCCTCAATGATCTCTCTATTGGATTGTCATGGCTAATATCCCGAAAATATCACATGATATTCTATATTCTTTATTTTCTGTCAATCTAGTTGGAAGAGGTTCTAAACATACGGTCGGATACGCTTCGAAAGCGCTTGCCAGTTGTTCAGGTTCTCAGCAGGACTAACATACTCTGAAAGTGTAGCTACATAAGAAGTTGAATGATGGCTATTCATTCATTCATTCATGATAAAGCTTCATTGGCATTGGCCATTCTATACGTGATGCCAACAGAACACCAACGCATGCCATTAAATATGGAGTCAATAAAATTCAAAAGACATTTGTTGAAATGAGGCGTAGCGTTAGAAGTGGCGGAACAAACTCCCTAGCAACATAGCTGCCTTAGTAACTTATTATCAATGTCCAAAATCTTACCAGCAACAGTCACGGTTATGATGCACATAATTACATTAATTAAAAACAACATTTTATTTGCAATATAACTTCCCTACGTTACATAATCAGGTTTACTCATTGATTTTTCAATTTACTCGTGTTCGGATACCAACAGCCGTAGTCGCCGCAGACTTGCCGACAAATGGCCGATACCAGTCACCGCTGATTACTTTCACATCTTATTTTGTTATGTATACAATTTAATTCAGTATCCCGCGAATGATAGATCGAATAATGAGGACCTCGTGGCCGGGCTGCGGGACTGTTTGAAAGAGATACCGTGGCCCTGGAACACAAAGGGCGATGAAGGAACATGGATGGGTGCGGGCCTGTGGACGGGCAGCTATGGGCTAGCTCGCCGTCCGTCCGTCTCATGACGACAGGCCGTGTCGACGGCGCGTTCGTGTTTCACGCGCGCCTCAAAGAGAGTCAGCAACATTGAAGGGGTCCGCAAGGCCCGAAGCCTGCCGGGGCTGCGGGACTATTCGAAAGAGATACCGTGGCCCCGGAACACAAAGGGCGAGGAAGGAACATGGATAGGTTTTAGTCAGTAAAAGTCTGACACTCCCTCTTGCTCCGCCCAGAGCGGGAGAAGTCATTTGATGATTTCCCATCCTAAAAAAAAAAAAGGAACATGGATGGGTTTTAGTTAGTAAAAGTCTGACACCTCTGTACCTCCTGCTCCGTCCAGAGTGGGAGGAGTCATTTGATGATTTCCCATCCGATAAAAAAGGCCAAATAATAACAGCCGGTCAAGTCGATTTTCATGTTGAGCTGCGCTTACCTAGCCCCCGATTTTGTGACCGCCCTTTACATACCGAGTTTCCTCCGCGCCTCGAAACTGTCATTTGTACTCATAGATTTGTGACAGTCGTTACAGATAGTTAGTGACCCGAAAGTCTGACAACCAGTCCTAACAAAGGGTATCGTATTACCCAGTACTAACTGGGTTGTGGAGGTCAGATAGGCAGTCGCTCCATGTAAAATACTGATATTTGGCGGCATCCGGTTAGACTGGAAGCCGACGCCAACGTTAGGAAAAGGTTAAGCAGATGATGAACTGATGACCTGGTGAAGGTTGGGAGAATCCGCTGAATGCGAGTCGCACGGGACCGGTCAATGTAGCGACAGGCGCGGGGAGGCCTATGTCCAGCAGTGGACGTCTTGCGGCTGAAATGATAGGCTGATGATGATGATTCCGCGAATGATTGCGTGTGTGTCTGGTATCCCCATTTATTTGAGGTATCTAATATAATAGTATAGGTACCTACTAAAATTTTCTGCTTACATAGGTATATACCTACCAGTGTAACTGTTTACTGAGCTAATCGACCTAGGCTGATAATGTTGATTCAATTTTCCTGTAGTCGTTTATACGTATTTATTGTAGGAATTATACAGGGTTATTTGTAAAACACCGACAACCTCTCAGGACTGTTACTAACATCATAATCAACAACTTTTGTTCTATAACTTTTAAAAATTCTTCAGTTTTTATTTCATCATATTTTCGTACAAAAATAAAAATATTTAAATTGAACGCTCTAAATGTTAAGAAATCTATGCGAAGCAAAACAAAGCGATAGTACAATAGTGAGGGGAGCGGGGTCAGGGCGGCGAGGGCCCGTAAAAGCGTTCAATTTAAATAGTTTTTTTTTTTTTTATGAAAATTTGATGAACTAAAATATGATGAATTTTTAAAAGTCATAGAACAAAAGTTCTTGATTATGATGTTAGTAACACAGTCCTGAGAGGTTGTCGGTGTTTTACAAATAACCCTGTATAAATTCTACATAATCATATATCGCTTTGTTTCATTTGGTCGTCATCCTAAAATCATCATCATCATCATCATTTCAGCCGAAAGACGTCCACGGCTGGACATAGGCCTCCCCCAAGTGTCGCCACATTGACCGGTCCCATGCGACTCGCATCCAGCGGACTCCCGCAACCTTCACCAGGTCATCGGTCCACCTAGTGGGAGGCCTTCCAACGCAACGTCTTCCGGTTCGCGGTCACCACTCCAGACGCGACCTGCCCACTGCCACTTAAGTTTGGCAATTCTTCGGGCTACGTCGGTAACCTTGGTTCTCTTGAGGATGTCTTCATTTCTGATTCGATCGCGCAAGGAAACTCCGAGCATAGCCCTCTCCATTGCCCTTTGGGTGACTTTAAGCCTTCTGATGAGGCCCATTGTGAGCGACTAAAACAATTGTCCACATTCTTAACGATGTTGACTGCGTCTCCTTGCCGTTCTAATCGCCTTGAACCTACCTATGCGGTACTAAAATATTCAATAACATGGCTGACTGAGTTTATGGATAGTTTTAATATGAAAAATAAACTTTTCGCTGAAATCTTAGGACTTATAATAACCGACAGCATGACAAAAAAAAACAAAATTATAAAATCGTTTATTCTAAATTTCAAATTAGGCTGAAGATCAGCACTTACTTACACAGACAAGAGGGACAGACTATGTATTCTCGCTTGCACTAGTAGGGTAATTGATTGTCTATAGTGTTCGGGAACGCTTACATGACATGCCAATTTTCTTACAATCTTTCCTTCGCCACTTTGAGCGGTGGGTGGTTTCACAATTTCATTAAAATTGATTACATGCCTAAAGAAAAGAGCATGAGGCGCCTGAGATCGAACCGATACGACATTTAGGTAATTTAAATATGGATCCTATTTTGGAACTTGTGGTCTACAAGCGACCAATCTATTTTAATCAAACTCTGATAGAGAAGAGACCCAAGAGACGATTTTTAGAATTATCGTGGGTCACAAAATTATTTTAAACCTTTCAAACCTCATTTCACATCAGCGAATGAACAAAGCCGTTTGATCTTGATGTGGAGCATTTTAACTACTCGTCGCTAGATGGCGCTAATCTCAGAAAGCACTTTCGTGATTTGCTACTCACCACTAGATGGCGCTGCTAATCAGAACCGAAAATTTTCGAAGTTTCAGACGTATTTCTCATCGTAACAATATTTTTAGTTAGTTTCGTCTTCGTGTTACATGCCACGTAGTTATTTGTGGGTGTGAGGCATATTATAGTTACCTCCGCCTATTATAATGTTAATCTGGTGTTCGGGCAGCTAGGTTCGTACTGAAAATTACTGAAAGAGTAGACTCAACGAACCCAGGACCCACGTTTAGTAGCTAGACTTCAGGCATTCTTTGTTATAATGCAGCAAGTAGATAATCATTTTGTTTTCAGAATATAATCTAATATTGTTGAACTTCCTAACATCCATTTTTGTTGACTGCCTCGTTGGTCCAGTGGTCGCGTCTACTGAGCATGAGGTCCTTGGTTCGATTTCCGGGTCGGGTTATTCCATCAGGAATTTCTCAGTAGCAGCCACGGAGTCTCGATCTGTGCCCAGTTGATGGCAATAGGCTCGCCCCTATTAGGTACACCTCTGCCTAAACGTAACCTAACCTGACATCAGAAGTTCTGTAATCGAAAAATAGTTCACATGACTATGTGCACTGTTTATAATTATTTACAACGTAAAGATACCTACCTACTGACGTTTAAAATGTCTTGTAATTATTTACATAAAAATATCATCATTATCAAAGTTTAGTTATTTTGGACAATATAACCATTTGTTACGAGAAACACAACCATTTAAGTATGAGCAACTTCAATGATAATTACCAATAATGTATTATAATACCTTACTACAGCCAACTTGCAAGTTTTCTCAGAGAAAACATACCTAATTCAGTACCAGTACATAACTTAAATCACTTGAAGTAAACGAGATTACTGAATGAAAATGGCTTCAGTATTATCAAACAGGGAAAAAGGTTTCAAACATTTAAATTAGTAGAAGTTCACATAATTCGACACGAGTGCTTAGCTATTTTGTGTAATAAAGCAAGCAGTTTGTTACAAGAAATACGATATAACCTATAATAAATAAATAAATAAATACCGCTGGACATTACACACAGCGCCATCTAGTGCCACACTAAGCAACGAGGCTTGTGTCGTGGACACCAGATAGTTAATTGGTAAGTTAGTATTGGTAGTAGTTGGTATTGGTTAGTTAGTTGGTTGGTTAGTTGTTAGTTGGTAATGGACTTATGATATCTATCAAGCCGCTTATGTAGGCCGCCTGTTCCTACTTATTTAAAACTAGCTTCTGCCAGCGGCTTCGCCCGCGTGACGTTTGATAATTGTCCCATGGGATCTTACTACCGGGATAAAAAGTATCCTATGTGTTAATCCAGGTTATAAACTATCTCTGTGCCAAAATTCATCCAAATCGGTCCAGCCGTTTATGCGTGAAAGAGTAACAAACATCCACACATCCATTCTCACAAACTTTCACATTTATAATATTAGTAGGATTAAGCGACGAAGGTTGTCGAAGAAATCAAATGGATATCGATTCAGAAATAACTTACTTTGAAACAACAAGACTACAAGACTTACTTTTGAACATTCAGACGGCGAAGATGATCGAGTACTATTTTCAGAAAAATATCTAGGTACCTAGGTATTTATAGTCGTAGTAGTAATAAACTGCCCGTTGGTCTCGTAATTGCAAGCGTGACTGTTGAGGGTCTGGGTTCGATTTCCAGGTCCGGCAAAGATGGTTATCGGATTTTTTTCTATATAGAAATTTCTCAGTAGTAACTTGGAGTTTGGAAGTTGGCGGTATGATACCACCGTGCCTCGGAAAGCACGTTGAGCCGTTGGTCCTGCGCATGATCTCTCTTCGGTCGTGCCGGATTGCCTTCCCATCGAACTATACAGGGTGTAAGCAACCTCATCACGAAACCGTCAACCAAGCATTCTGTACTTACATCAAAATAAGTAACTTTACGCATAAATTATTGCTGGGAAACGACATTGTTTTTGGGGATGAAAAATCATGGTTTGTGGTAGAACTCAATGTAACGCACTCGAAACATTGTGCTGATGGATGGATTGAATAGTACGGGGGTCGTGGAGGTGTTTAAAGTAAAAATCTTACATTAAAAACTTGTACTTATTTAAAAAAAAGTTGTCAAAAAGTTGGAACTTTGACCCCAATATCTCTGTAACTAGAATGTATGGTGTAGAACAAAAAAAATATCGTTAGGAGGTTTTTTACACCCTGTATATAAGAATAAAGGAACAGAGAGTCCACCTGTGCCTGCGCACACACTTGTGTAATATAATATCCCCCACGCCGCCGATGGCTAATCTTCGCTGAGATTGGCTGCTGTGGGCATAAACGTTCAGGAGGTACTTACACAGTAATTAGGGACAATTGTCTTTTGTAACAAGCAAAAACAGGTTACTCAAAACAAGAAATTAAAAAGATTCGAAGAATATCTGAAGCGATGGACAGTTCAATTCAACTCAGTTGATGTTTTCATGGGCATCAAAGGTATGTCATCAGGAAATCACTTTTTTCCATACAAACAACGTTTCCAATTTGCATGTAGAGTCAAAAAAGAGAGACTTGACTAAAAAATATTTTGCCCATGAATATTCTCAGCTACAAAAGCATAAACCAGCCACGTCTGATCACCACGCTTCTCAATCAACCTATAGTGTTCACACAGCTGGGAGAAAGGCTTCTCTCGTTGTAAGAGTAAGTAGTACATTAAGACGCCGGGCCCAATGCGGGTTGTTTGATATCACATAGTTTCGAATTTCCAGTACCTACTAGGTCATGCTGGTTTCCTCACGATGTTCCTCGACATGCCCGGCAAAAGGATTTGACTAATGGTGTGAGTGCTCGGAAGAATATTGATTCCCATTGATGTACCAAATATTATGCAAATAAAAAGCCTTCTGCTAGTATCTACCGCCTACAGCTTACTATACGCGTCTGAAACTGGAAGCCTGAGATCTAAGATGTTCTTTACCTTCAGCAATAGGGCTGCATTGGGACAAAAATTCAAAAGTTTGATGCACCACGTTTACCACCATGATGTCAAAATGTTAACATGCTGTGATGATGTCTGCCATCACCAGACAGCACTTCATTTATTCTGATCGATAGACTTTATTATTTAAAAGTCGCGGTACTATAAGCGGAATTATGAGGAAATGTAATTGAGAAAAAAGCTGTCAAGAAAGTTTTGAGTATGAATGTTGGTGTAATAGAAGGAAGACCAAAGAAACAATGGATGGACTGTGTGACGGAGAGCTAGGGAGGAGGTAACTGTTGAAATGACGAGTAAGAAGTATGGAAGAAGAAGACATGCTGCGCCGACCCCGAATAAATTGGAATGATGCTGAACCTTAATTATGATTAATCGTCATCATCGACCTTCTACTCAGTCCTCAAGGCCTAGACAAACTGACATTCTATCAACGATGGATAAGTGAAATAAGCTACTGAAGCTTATGTCAATCCTGTTGATAGTCATTTGAGACAAGCGAAACGCTTTACAAGGGATTGCCCTGGCACTCAGGTAAAGTCCCTTAAAAATAAGGAAGAATTGTTCCCCAGTCCATTTGAATTTAGTATCAGCCTTTGATCACGTTTGACATTAATGCTTACACTTGTAAGTGTGTAAAATTACTTCGTCGATAGCTCCACGTGCTTTGTATTGCTTCTTAGTCTTCTTACTGGTTCAAACTATAACAGGAAGAAAAAAACTGAAGATCTCGCACAGAGACACAATATTAAGTATGGAGTTCCGCAAGGGTCGGTCATAGGACTAGTCCAGTGCAAAAATTGTTATTTTGCAATAGGTTCTACAATAAATTCTGTCACTGGCATTCTTTTTCAAGCACAATTGAAACTGTTAGAGAGCAGAAATGCCGAGTACCTAAGTTTTATTTAAATATAGGAAATGCTAAAAGTGCGAAGAGGTTTCAGTCAGCAAAATATAGAAAACCTACTCTTCTATTTTATTAGGTACTTGAGCCCACAAATTAACGTAGTACTTATAATTATAATTAATTGATTTAAATTAAATTACATTTTATGAATAACTTGATAACTATGATTAATATGCGAAATCTCGGTCGCATTTTATTCAAAACAATTCTAAAAACCATCCATCTCACAAACACACACAACTCAAATATTTATGAAATTGCAAATCCAATACACATTCTATTATGTCATAACTTTTACCGTGATCAACCATAACAGCAAAAGGAATAAGCATTCCCGTATCATAGAAAACCATAATCTAACACCCTTTACCACTCCAACTGTCGGATACAATACTATAAAGTAGCTATCTTCAGCAATACATTATCCTTACTTATCTATGGCCATAACATGAAACTTGGGATCTATTTTATTATAAAGTGCATTGTCTACTATAGAGGAGGTCGGTCGACCGCCGAACGTAAATAATTTAACTGTCTTAAAAGATTCAAAAATAGTTTCCTAACATTGCCCCCCTTAATATGTACACCATTTGTCAGGCCATAACTGGATTTAAACGACGCGTTACAAGAAAAAGGCCACGCCCTCTGACAGACGTATAACCCGCCCACTCTAACACACTGAAAGGCTTCGCTAAAGTTTCTATCTGTCTCTATCGCACGAATAATCTTGGTGGTATTTACCTTGTTACAAGACAGCTAAAAATGTGCCAAAGACCAACTCTTGCTGGAAGATTATAAGCCTTATGAAACCAACGTTAAAGTGAAAAACCCTTTGTTAATGGTATCATGGGGGGACTCAATTGAAGCGAGACGAGCCACGAAAGGGACGCAGCGAATCGTTCTGTTTAAGTTAGTGAGTCCAAACGAGTTTTTATGTTTGGAAATCGTATTAAGCTTTTGTTGGAAACTGTACTCAACGGGCATAGTTGAGGCGTTTGTGCGGTCAAACTATCGCGTTTGAATTTCGAAAAGCGGTGGGGATACTGCTGATTGGCTCGTTTTGGCCGATACACTGTGTAACGATTCGGTCGCGTGCGGTCGAGCGGAGCGCGCCAACTGAGCTTTTTTCAAATAAGAAACTCGAGTTCGTATGTTCCATTCTCATTTCGGATTTCAAATAGTATTGGTCTGATTTAAAATTGGTGTTTCCTAAAAAAATGTTTAGCTGCGAAAATTATCGGTGAAGACTTAAAATCTAGTGTCAGTGTTTAGATAAACAGTTACAAAAACTTTTTAAAAATGTCGTCGGTGCACTCTGATGATGACCAAGAGGAGATCAACGTGGACTCTGACAGCAGGCTATCGGGCCATTGCGACAGAAGCATAGCATCGGAAGACCGAGACTCAGAGCACAGTTACCATGACAGATATCATGATTCGCCGAACGAACACATGACTGACACCCAACCGAGGGTGAACCTACCTTTCAGCATATCTCGGCTTTTAGGGAAACAATTCGAGGACATAGACAAGCGTCGAAATTCTGGGGAAAGTGATGACAGAAGTGATCAGGACACTGAATCAGAGAGTGCTAAAGACGAGGGGAAGGATAATTCTGGTTTACCATTGAACTTTTCACATACGCAAGGTTTATATCCAAATTCGGGACTGTTATTGAGACCTGGGTTGGGTATCGGTGGCGGGTATGGGTTCTCGAGTAACCCTGGGGTGGTTAGAGTGCCTGCTCATAGGGCTCTGGGTGCGTTGGGTGCCTGGGGAGTCACCATGGACCCCATGCGGCAAGCGGCAGCGGCGGCGTTTGCACATCAAATTGTTAAGGATAGATTGAATGGTAAGACATTTTTTTTAATCAAACCATGCAAGGATTTGTATTTGGATTTTTTTTTGCACTGTAGATAGTTTTGACATGCCAAAATTAGTAGCAATTCTAATACCATTTTAAATTAAGGTCAAATACAGTGCAAAAATTGATTACCTTTAGCTTTTCTATTTTTATGTCCTAAGATATCTGATTGACACAACATTAGCTTTAATTAATTATAATCTATGATAGTCGAAATGTCAAATGTCAGATCAGTTAAAAGGGTTTATGAGGCCGATAAGAAATTAATTGAACTGTCGCATAAATTCCCTGTAATGTAGGTACTAGTTGTAATAAATACTAGATGCTTAGTTAATTAATATGTGTGTTTATCAATAATGTTGACCTCGATAGATAATTGCTGCTGCTGTGGGACTAATAAAAGTATTGTAGTCCTTATTTTAATTGAGTGAAAGACTAGTTTTTTTAGTTCGGTAGGTGCCTAAGTGGTTGCTCATAAGTAGCATATATTGTATGCACCATTGTTTATCCTAGCGTTTTTGATGTTTCGTGATCTAGTGTCAAAATATCATAAGTATTTTTTTGCTGTTTATGGGTAAGCATAGTTTGTTTTCCAAATATCTATGTGTGTATGTTTTACAAACATGCCTCATACACACAACCTGTGAATAAGACAAACCTATCGTTTTCTCTGACCAAACAAAATCAAAAAATCCCAAAACAAAACAAATACGCATCGAAAATTGTAATATTTGAGACACGACTTTTTCCTTCTTTGTTTTATAAAAAAGGGTCCAAATCGGGTGCCAACGGCCTCTGAGCCAATTACCCTCGCGTGCGAACCGATGACACACCTAGAGAACTATTTCTTTTTTCCCCTTTTTTTTCCGTCCTTCGAGGCGAGATTGAAGGCGCCCCGTTCTGTAATTTGTCGCGTCGGCCGCCGCGCGCCGGTCAGGTTGGGGACACTGCTTTTTTTGTCATGTTACTCATCCTGACAGAAAATTGGTTGTTAAGTTGCACGTTTGGTGTCGCTGTAATTTGAGTCAAGAACTTTTTCTTATTGACCGGATCCTTTGATGACTTTTTTTTTATTGGTAAGTAGAGATTGGGATTACGAAAAAGTTTGTTATATATTTATTTTCTTGATGATAATAAATTCACAATATATGCAAGAGAACCAATAAAAGGCAAGTTTTCCAAGAACATTGCATTTTTTCATGCTGTAGTTTTTGACGAAAATGACTTTATCTTAGAAACTACTGACTTGCTTTAGGTTATCTAGTTCGTGAGGAAATCTCAACAGTAACTCCTATACATAATTGATAAAAGAACAGCTAAAACACTACTTGATAATTTTTTCACCTCATCTTGGTCAATTGACACAAAACAAATAAAAAAAAACCGTTCCACAACCCGACGCGTGCAGACCCTTGGGTTTTTGCGACCACCGGCAAAGAGGAAGCGGTAACAGAGTTACACACTATAATTAAGACAATAGCTATTCAGAAATCCTGAGATCCGTGTACGTGCATCGGAAATACTTAAGAAGTGACAGAAAAAATTCGTCGGCGCCAATGAGATTTTTTTTTTATTGCACTATTAAAGTTTTTTATGGCTTTTTAAAACACTGAAACACTTTTGTCGTTACACCATTTGAGTATTATGGAGTCGTTAAACGTAGATTAACATAATCTTTGATTAACTGTTTTGGTAAACAGTTTGCGGTTGATTAATCAGATCTAGATTAGCATTTGAAAATTTAAAGAAGAGCTATTTTCTGTCTTTTGTGGTTGTCTTAACGTTCAGATTACGGTGTATTTCATCTGAAAAATGGTAATTAAAACTATAAAATTGTTTTAGTTGGACGTGTTAAAAGTTTTATTTGCAATCATAATCCATAAATAGTTCTAGTAGTAACATAAATATTCAAAAGCTATAATAAACACATACATACTTACATTAAAAACCTTGAAAATTATACCGACTGCTGTTTTCGAAATAATTTAAATGATAAAAAATGTATTTATTACTATAAAATAAAATAAAAATTGTACAGACGAAAAATCATCATATTATGTTATTAATGTTATGCTTAGTTATTAGTTTGTGCAACAATAGTTTATTGCTAACTGTAGAGGCTCGTAAATGGCTTTTCGTTGATTGCCTCACTATAAATGTTTGTATTGTTATCTGTAAGCCACCCAAACACAATAAAATATATCAATAAATTAAATATTATTGTTATTAATTTTTTTTCAGTTTGTTTATAAAACAACAAATTTTAACACAAACAAGTACTAATTCATGACATAAAGAAAGCATTTTCTGCCGTTGGAAGACAGTTTCTTTTTAACGTACTTAACTTATTTAAGGCGGAGCGCAGCACAGAGCATGTTTCACTGTCAAACTAATAACGACATTGTCCTCATTGAAATAATATTTTAAATCAATTAACAAACTTCGCGCGGATGCTCGCCTCCGCGCGGAATTGCATTGATTTTAAATATTATTTCAATGAGGACAAAGTTACGTGAACGTTTTCCATAACCGTCGTCAATATTTTCTCCTTAATCCACAAAATGCAGATACTTATTGTAACTGTACGTGTGATTATGACATGGTTATGTGCTCAGTAACGTAGCAATATAACAGTTGTATAACCGAGCCATTTGAAGCGTGTCGTCTGAAACGGTTTCCGTCGATTTGCGGTTATTACGCTTTGCTTGCCGACGGCGACCGAATTGACATCAGTTTTTTTTTAAATATACCTGAATGCGATCAGCGATCTGCAGGTCTAAACCGTGTAACAAGAGATGCTGTCTTCATTTTCAATGATGATGATGGCGTTGAGTTTCAATGGTGAAATCAAAAAAGTTGAAAAGTTTGAGGGAGCGCAGATTTATAATAAATTACCAAAGGACATAAGGGATTCTTTATCTATTAACATATTTAAAAATAGGTTAAAGTTGTATTCGGCCAACCAACAATAATATACCGCTACCTACATTTTGTACTCGATTGTTAGAACGACAAATAATTTACTATTTAAGTTTTTTTTTATGCTAAGTTTCTCATATATAAGTGAACTATGTATGTTCTTTTTGAGAAATAAATTTCTTTAAACCGAAATCGGCCTTTGATCTTTCTTGTTGAAAGAGTGATACTTAGACAATTTATCACGTTTAGCATATTTATTATAATATAGAAGTCATTATAAAGTAGTCTTCCTGAAATAGAATCCGCGATGAAAATAGTTGCGCTGTCATTTGTTTTTTGTGGAAGGAAACTTTTTGATATTGTGAGCTTATTTATTTAATTTATAATAAAAAGAATAGAACAATAAATTATTCAAAAAAAAATTCAAAGAAAAAAAATGTTTTTTTTTAGTCTAGCAGCAATGCTTGCACGTGTCGTGTCTAAAGACTAGTCAATCCTGAATAGGTATAGCAGACCGCACGTCGCTGGAGCATTCCGACCTTAAATGGGTGGATGGGTGGCTTAGGTTGACTGGTAGAGAATGCCTTGTGGCATTAAGTCCGCCTATGTACATGTACATGAAGTTTAAATAAATAAATGCTGGTCCAGGGTATTTTGGAGTTTCAATGGAATAAGAGGCCAATTAAGACTGGTTTTGTTACCACTGTCATGCGTGCTTCTGCACTTACATTTCAGATTGATTATGTCATCTTTTTTTACCACATATTTTTTAGACTTCCTAACGATTTACAACCATAGTTCCGGGATGAGATTTAAATATGAAAAACACGAGATCTCAATGGTTTAGCTACTTCAAGTAAAAATACAAGCCAATAACGCTAAGATACCGCCCGAAAACTCCAAAACAACGGTTCTAAACGACATCATTAGGTACAACAAAAAAATAAGTTTTTTTACTGAAGCAAAAACCTTAGTTGATTGTCAACCGTTTAGAAAGGCAAGCCAGTTACCTTAACAAAAACAGTGATCGCTTTGCGAAATCAATAGAGAGTATAATAAGTCTTACCGCGGTCTTTCTAGCATTTGTCGGTAGGTTGGTACTGCCTATTTCCGCTTTATTTCTCATTATTTCACCGCACAATTTTACATAATGCACCTTTTTGCATCTATTACTGGCCATCGAGCTGTTTTATTATATATTTTTTTTATTTTTTACCAACCGTTTTGCCTGTTCCTTGCTGTTTGTTTTTTTTTTCTTTTTTCGAGTTTGTGGTGAAAATTGTTGTCAAAGTGGCAAGGTACTGTAGGTACTTAGAAACCTTGCTTGCTTATTTGACTAGTGGCCGGCTATACATTTAAAAACATTATATTGCTGTCATAAATGGTGAATGTTTTTAAAAATTGACTGTAACTCTAAGAAAAATGAAGGAGCAAACGTAGAAACTTAATAAATATCAGTGAAACATCAACTATTATATACTAGATCAAGTCAATCTTGGATTGAACAGGTTTAACTTATCTTATCTCCAGGTAAGATATCGGGGTGAGCTTACTCTTAAATATCAATCTACTGATAGCCTCTCTAACTAGCGTTACTTTGTAACTTGTAGCGTGTAATGAGATGCTGTGGAACGCCAACCAACGGGTGGTTGGCATTCAAAAGAGCAGGGAAAAGGATTATGAAGTAATCTTTTATGTTGATGTTGAAGCGATTACGATTTACGAGAGAATATTTTGTTGTATAAACATTTATTTGACATTTCTGGTGTATTTAGATACAGTGAGTTAACGAGATCCTATCTTACTACTATTCATTGTAAAAGCGAAAGTTTGTGAGGATGGACGGAAATGAACGGATTTGAATGAAGATTGACACACAGATGGTTTATAACCAGGATACAAACAACACACACGATACTTTTGATGTGAAACATCTATAGGCGCAGGTAAACCAAAAACAAATTAAAAATTCGTGGCGAGCGATCGAACCCGGCCCGAACAATCCCGAACATTACCGACCAGTTGGAGCAGCATAAGATCTACATAGTCGCCAGGATTTACAACAAGCCAGCTGGTCTTGGGGCACAGAGCGCTGGGTTACAATCTCGTGACTTCGAGTTCGATTCCAGCATAAGGATTTTCTTTTTGTGAATGGAGTCATATTGTTTTTATTTTCTTTGATGTGTTTGTTTTTAATATTGACTTCTTTTTCAAGCATATTTCTTGTACAACATAATTTCGATGTCTCTGGCGAGGCGTCCCGCGACGGCTCACTGTTTTCATCCCAGTAGTAAGATCACACGGGACAATTACCGAACTCCAAGCAGGCGAAGCCGCGCGGGCATAAGGTCGTAGGTATTATTGTCAACCAAAAAATATCAACTAAAAACCTCTATTATGAAAAACCACTGCCTCAGTCGGATAGGAAACAGCTTCAAAAAGGTTTAAAAACGTACTCTACAGGCTAATCAAGTAACTTACTTACTGGAGATGAATTGCACAATATATAAAACAATCGCAGTAAAAATGCCTAACTAATTGCTCTCATACGAAAGACATCAACGACGGTTCCCGTGATTTTTTTGTTTAGGCCTAAAGCGCGTCGCACTTTTACACACGGATTATGGAAAGTAAGTGGAAAATTGATCATAAAACTCCACTTAATAAGACAATAAAACACACTCGTTATGGTAAATATTAAATAAGATACAAGTTATTATTAAAAAATCGCTAAAAAGCACGCTTCTCAGCTAACCCTTTCACTTGATATCCATATCAGGGGAATACATAAAAAAATACTAGTCCGCCATCTGGGAGTCACATTGGATTTAGAATGACATCACTTAGCTAATCATACAAGTACTTAGCTGTCATCCAAACTAAACATTTATACAAAACTTCAGCTCAATCGGAAACCGGAAAGTGGGTCATGTTTTAAAATTCGTGTTCACAACAGCCGATACAACGCAATAGAAGTTGTTAATCTGTCAAACAAAAGCAAATAGTGGGTATACAAATAGGGGGCGAGCCTATTGCCATCAACCGGGCACAAATCCAGACTCCGTGTCTGCTCTGAGAAATTCGAGATGGTAAAACCCAATACCCATCTCAGACACTAATCTGCATAGCCCTCATGTGAGTTGACCACGATTGATTGTCTGGACCTTTAAAGAGACACCTCTAAGTTTGTTTCGGCTGTTACTTGTCAGAATAGACTAGAAACAGCGGCCCCATCTAGTTTTAAAACAAAGACAGTGTAAAAGTGTTATTTATCAATAATAGTTAGCCCGACCCGGGAATCGACCCCAGGACCTTATGCTTATATCAAGTGCTTTACGTAATTAGGCTGCTGTCCTTGAAAAATACAAAAAACATAGATTCGCGATGATTCATCCGTTTTAACCGACGGACGCTAAACCACAGTCCGACCTTCAAAAAGTGTAAACCCATTAATTCATGGTAATTTTGCCCAGTTTTAGAGTCAGCACGAATTTGCTTTATTCCATTATTTTGTTAATGAACGCTGTGCCTTAAATTGGGCCAAGGCATCTAAAGTGATTGCAGAGATGATGGTATAATCATTCGTCATTATTTTATAAGATTATGTAAGTTGCTTGTTATTTCAAGTCGTGAGAATTAAGTATGTCTTTTCAGTTATTTTTATGTTTTGCATTTTTTGTTTTGTTTTTTTATTTTTTTTATTGAATATGAGGATTCGTTTTAATGGGTAGTTTATCAACAAAAATTAAAAACAGTTTCATTATTTTGGGAAATAGTTTCCCCGTCGGGAAAATTGGACCACCTTGTCTAAATTTATTTTTATTTGAGGAAAAGTTTTGTATATTGTGTTGATATTTCTTTTCGTAATCAAAGAAACGATGGATGGACTGTGTGAAGGATAATATGGCACGAAAAGAAGTGTCTGATGTAGGTATGGAAGAAGAAGACATTTTGCGCCAACCGCAAATGAATTGGGATATGGGCAAGAGAATGATAATGATTCTTTTCTTAATCAGTATAGATTTGATTAATAATATACGTTTATTAGAAACGTTGTTATTGTTTTTTTTACAAAAGGTAATTCGATAGTAACACGTGATGTAGTTTTATACAGGATGTAAGCCACCTCATCACAAAGCCGTCAACCAAGCATTCTGTACATCAAACTAAGTAACTTTACGCAAAAATGCTGGGAAATGACTTCTTTTTTGGGTGAAAAATCATGTTTTGTGGACTTGAACTAGAACTCGATGTAACGCACTCAAAACATTTTGCTGATGGATGGATTGAATAGTACGGGGACGTGTTTAAAGTCGTGGAGGTGTTTAAAGTAAAAATCTTACATTAAAAACTTGTATTAAAAAAAAAGTTGCAAAGTTGAAGTTGGAACTTTGACTCCCAATATCTCCGTAACTAGAAGGTATGGTGTAGAACAAAAAAATGATCGCAATGACGAGGAAGCTGAAAAGCACTTGTTGCTTTATTTACGATCTACTATAAAGCTATTATAAACCAACAACTATGTTCATTTATGATTGAAATATTGTCTACAATATTAAAACCAAAAGTTACAATTATACTAACAGTAGTCTGTTAAAATCTCAGCCACCATTCTCACGACTAAATGAATAGATTACGGCATTTTAAACACATTTTTATCTTGATATCAAAGAACTAAAGATAAGACTGTACTTATCAAGGTATAAAAAAAACTATAAAACTGCATATAAATGAATGTTGTGAGTGTGAATGTTTATAGTTTCATAGCTATATTTATTACTTAATTTTAATTGTGGACTAGCTTTTGCCAGCAGCGTCGCCCGCGTATCTTTTTTTACAATATCTAAAATATAGCCTATGTGTTTTTCGGATCTACAAGTTAAATTACTGTAAAGAGTCATCAAATCTGTTTAGTTTCCTTTGCGTGAAATAGTAACAAACGTCCATTGTTACAAACTTTCGCGTTTATTATAGTTAAAAGTAGGATAGTATAGATTTATGTAGTATAGTACGATAAGATTAGGTAACGTGCAGTTAAAAGTTCTCATATGTTTATAACGGTAGGTAGGTCTGAATTAAAAAGTATTTACACCTGTTTACATGTTATTTCTAACGAAATATATAGGTATGTATCGTAAGAGTTTTTTTCGTGTGTTCTTAATTTACTTGTGAAATAAATCTACAGTATAATGAATGACCTCTCATGTTATACCATAAAATTCAGTTATCTCCTGACATAAACAAAAACACTTCACAGCTGCACTTACAATTTACAAAAAACATAACATTTGACGACACGTCACCACAATTTTATTTCGTCGTCACTCCGCCCCAATTTTATCGCACCATTCTTACCTTTCAAACGTGCTACAAAATCATCGATACACTAATACACATGTCTAATATCCCCCAACCTCCCCTCGAAAGCCTCTTCGCCCGCATTTCCCGCGGGGAGACGCGGGATCGTTGGCGTTATGAAAATTTGACGTCAACCAATATGCGATGATACGTTCAGGGGTTACGTTTCGTATATTATTTTACATGTGTGAAATGGCTCGACCTCCCCTTGTGTGTGAGATGGGGTTTTCTTAATCGGTTGGCTTTAGTTTAGTAATTGTTTATGGTGCGTTGAAATTATTGCGGTTGGTAAGGATATCTCAACGCTTTGCATATTAATTTGGTCTTAACTGTTGTAATGTCTGTAATGAATTAACTATAGTGGGGAATTACAGCCTACATTAGATGAAATGAAAATTAACAAGTGGTCGAGTGATATTTTCTAATAATTCAATTCAAATAATTTATTTCAGATAAATTACAATCGTTAGTAGTTTTTAATAATAACATTATGTGAAAAAAAAACGTTGAACTAAAAGTAAAGTTTAAATGTATGTTTAAACGCATATACTTTACTGTATATTTACTGCTGGTAAGTTTACCAGCAGCTGATATTATTACTTTCTATGAAAGATCTTTGAATAAAAACAAAAAATAACAACCATGCCTTTGCTGATCAACACGAAGACTTTTCTAAAACCATAGTAAAACACCAAAAAAAACGTCCGCAAGAATCCATAAGCTTAAGTATAAGTAAGCCTCAAGTTGATATGTTTTATCGCCAATCCATAACGCGCGATGCTATAAACCCGGCCATATTTCAAATGTGTAAATATATGTGAGCGAACTCCCCGCGCCTCCCCCCGAGACGTGGACCCATGCTACATAAAATATTATATTGCAATTTATATTTTTCGCTTCAGAAAGATTAGAAGAATCCCCGTTTATGTTAAGTGGTATTGCATGTATGTTGATGTGTTTTTGCATAGACATGTTTATATGTTGGTTTAATCAATCAACGTCGTGACGAATGAGACTGAAATTACTTTTATTATGATGATAAAACACTAGGTTATGCCTTCGCCCGCGTGAAGTCCGATAATTGTCCCACGGGATCATACTACCGGGATAAAAAATATCCTATGTGTTAATCTAGGTCATAAACTACCTATGTGCTAAATTTCATCCAAATCCGTTCAGTAGTTTTTGCGTGGAAGAGTGACAAGTGTATGTTTGTTACTCACAAACTTTCGCATTTACAATATTAGTAGGAAGCGTGACGACTAGACTAGGTATAAGGTACTAACGAGTTCACTGAAGGTCGAACACCAACCTTATTACTTTAGGCGTAAGGGCGAAAGTGGCAAACCGTCAGTGAACACGGTAGTGAGTACATTATGGGCTCTGGACTCTACCTCATTTCTTTGCTCTAGAATTTTCTTAGGTTGCTTAGTAGTCCTATCGAAAGATGGAAAACAAATTGAAAGAGAATAGTTAAAGAATACTAAGTGCAAAATAGTGATAATATAGCATGACGTCACGCGTGTGAAGGATAGGAAGGTATATCTACTGGAGAGGTGTATTTAATAGTAGGGGAGCTATTGCCATCAACCGGGCATAAATCCAGTCTCCGTGGCTGCTACTGAGAAACTGACGGAAAATCCCAAAATCAATTTGTCTGACCCAGGAATCGAACCCGAGGCCTCATGCTCATTTTCATCTATCTATGATTTCACAAATCTAGCTCATTTTCATCTATCTTTGCTTTTATAAATCTAGCTCATTTTCATCTATTTTTGATTTTATAAATCCAACTCATTTTCATCTATCTTTGCGTTTATAAATTTAGCTCATTTTCATCTATCTTTGATTTTACAAATCTAGCTCATTTTCATCTATCTTTGATTTTATAAATCTAGCTCATTTTTATCTATCTTTGATTTTATAAAACTAGCTCATTTTCATCTATCTTTGCTTTTATAAATCTAGCTCATTTTCATCTATCTTTGCTTTTATAAATCTAGCTCATTTTCATCTATCTTTGATTTTATAAATCTAGCTCATTTTCATCTATCTTTGCTTTTATAAATCTAGCTCATTTTCATCTATCTTTGATTTTATAAATCTAGCTCTGTTTCATCTACCTTTGCTTTTATAAATCTAGCTCATTTTTATCTATCTTTGCTTTTATTTTTCCGTTTCAAAACTTACGGAACAATGAAATTCAGTTTTAAAAACTACCATTTAAATTTTTACTGTTAACCACTTGAACTATGCGTAATGACTTCTTCAACAGCCAAGAAAATCATTTCAAGCAAATGTTCACAAGCTTTTAATGACAATGTGTTTACGGTACCGTATCACAGATTACTTTATAAATAAGACGTCGTAACGACTCCTAAACTAGGAATAAAATAATGTTATTTCAGAACAATCGGAACTGTAAATTGTCCGGATTCTCATTTAAATATCAGACATTCCATAAAATCATTATTATAAAAAAAAACAATCTCATTGGTCGAGAGGTGGCAACTGCGACTGCGGAGCATGAGCTCAGGGGTCTAAGTCCCGGGTCGGGCAAAGAGTAGTTGGGTTTTTCTATCAGAAATTTCTCAGTAGCAGCCACGGTTTGTGCCAGGTTGACGGCAATAGGCTCGCCCCCTATTACATGAGACAACATAACTGACGAATCATAAGTGTACTATAAGGTACTATTCAGCTTATCCCTTAGGGGATTACAGACGTGATGTTATGGTACATTCGATAAAAACAAACGGTAAATGAGATCTTTTCATATATTCAATGGTACAGGAATGATTAATTTGTGTGCCTTCCATTATCTTCATAAAACGCAAGGGACTCTTTCATAAGTATAGGGAACACAATAATCAATCATTAGGTCACTGCGTGTTAATAATTCCATGTCCGTCATTGAGTTTAGTTATCCGACTCCGGAACTTAGTGATGTCCATGAATATCTTAGAAATAGAATGTCATCTTTCTGCACTTATTCTCACGTTTTAGGGGATTTTTCTTTCATAGATTCCCCTCTTTCAGCTGTCATCTCAGTATTTTTCCCTTCTAACCAGAATCGCCATTTTTTCAAATATTAATCTAATGTTTTCTTGATTTTCTTTATTGCAAAATTTATCTATTCACATAAATTACTTTATGTTCAGATGCTAGCCTGCGGACCAACATTACCGAATTCCCTTAAGACATAAATTACATCCATTTCGACAACTCAGACCTTTGACACTAATTTGATCATACCACATTTCCTCTACCCAGATTCAAGTCCAAAATTCCCATACGAACACCGAACGGATGCTAGATTATCCGCAATTAGGCGGTGACACGTAAGCCCAGTGGTCCGACCGACGACATTGTAGACAAAATTTTAATGAGCAAAATGAGCGAGCGTGCGTGTAATCACAGTGAACCATGCGACTGTCCCACGAACGTGGGAGTTTGTTGAGGTATTTCCTTGTGTTACAAATCGTATAGTCAGGTCGTGGAAAAAATTAGGCTGATATGAAAATGTTGTGACGTGCTTTTCTTTTTGTATTTGCGTAAGAGATAAGATAATACTTGGATGCCACTGTGGTGTAGCATTAGTTTTGCATTCTGCACTCAAATTACGTAACAAAATGCCTTTCATCGTTAGATGGATTCGAAGTTGCCACCTCATCTGGTTGACGACGACGTAAACAATAAAATTAATGTTATTGAACTGTCAAAATGAAAGACATTGCCACTGTAAGTGCGAATTTTAGATGCAAGGGCGTGCACATTTTTCTTGATTCCTTTCATCGTTTTGAGAGCAGTGGCATTTAAAGAAGTGTTCCTACTTCCTTGATTATAGTTCCAAAAACTTATTAGTTCAATTATTTATAGAGCACTGCAAAAGTTCAATAACATTATGTCCAGCAATTTATAATAACACCAACACCTAGGCACCAAAAGATAGTGTGAAGTTAACTTTGCATATCTTAATGCATGTACGATGATAATATTATGATTAAATAAGGTACGATTTGCATTCAAATCGTAATGTACTTTGAGCAATAATACTTTAAAATAACCGTAGAACCAATTTACGTTAATAGCATAGAGGGATTTTCCGCAAATATATATAGAATTAGTTAAATTATACCTATCAAAGTTGGTACATTACGATAATGCATAACTGCAGACAATATGTTGGGTGATTTATCAATGCAACATTTCATACCAATTTAAAATGCAGATGACATGTTTTAAAACAACATAATTTAACAATGACACTGATCAATGTCAAAATCTAAACTAAATAATACTCACTCTCATGGTATACAATAGTTAAGATGACTACCATATAACATGAAATAGTAAAACATTCAGGTTAAAGGGAAAAACAGAATCGACTGTACTGAACAAAACAAAAACAATGTTCTAAACACAACGAACACGTATCGTACACGCATTACGACACACGAACAAAAGCACTAAAAGCACAACATCATAAAGCTAGCCTTTCGTTCGGGCAAACGAGTGCAACGTTTGAAAATGCAACCTAAACCTGTTTCCCGATTGCATTTCAACCCATGAATTTTCCATGAGGTCGTACCTCTCCGATTCCCGTTCGTTTGGCAACGTAACTAGTGGGAATTGGTATTCGCTTGTTGCGTATATTATGTATGAGATTTTGTCCGCTTATTTTTTCGTATCGCACCACTGTGCAGTGTCCGGTGTAATTGAGAAATGTTTACTCTCCGTGCACATTGTCGGCGCTGCAGTGGACCGGGTAATTGCATATTTATGATCGGAGCGTAAATTGATTTGCAAAAAATTGCCGAAAAATTTTCGAGCTTTTTATTTTTTTTGATTCGGTAGTTACATTTGGTATGCAGATGGCGGGAACATTTCAATCAGTAAATATTTGAAGCTGTTAATTTTTTTCGTTGTCTATGTTGAATTTTTGTTGCACAGTGTGTATAAGTGGTTGAGGCGCAGACAAATAGGAGTGTAGGAGTGATGGAGTGACTCCATGTAATCCCGCGTGACGGCTGCGTCCAATTAGGCGTCAGGCATTCGTCTTCCCGTCCTTACTTTTTCGCTTCCCTCACTTGGGGGCGGATTTGTAGGAAAATATGAGCGAGAATTTGTCTCACTTTAACTGAAAGTATCGCTCTGAGGTGTTGTGTATGGCAGTATGTATTTACATACATCTTGAAATTACTTTTTATCCTCAGAATATACTCGTAGATCAAAAAGGTCTTGGGCTCTAGTGCTTATTTGCCTCTTATGCAGTCTACTACTAGGTAGCAATAGACTTCAATAACCCGGTATAAATTAAGACCACCGAGGTGAAGCAGTAGGTCAAGGCAATTTAAACCAAGGACCACAATTCCTCAATTTAGTTTTTGTTAGGTTTACCTTTTTGACCTAACTTATTAGAGATACCTGAGTATTTAAGTTGCCGAGCTCAAACATTGAATAAATACAAATAAATATCGCTGGACATTACACACAGTGCCATCTAGCGCCACACTAAGCAACAAGCCTTGTGTCGTGGACACCAGATAGTTGATATACTACATTGATACTTTTTGTTTGTAAATACATACTTATTATACATATAAACATCCATGACTGGGAAACAAATGTCCATGCTCATCACAAAAACATTTGCTCCTACCGGGATTCGAACCCGGGACCCGACGAACGTAAGGCAGCCTCACTACCGCTGCGCCATTCGGGTCGTCAAAATAATTAATATCATGCATAACATCACGCCCCCCCATAATCCCCGAAGGGATAGACAGAGGTGTACCCAATAGAGGGCAAGCATAAGCATCAACCGAACAAATCCAGACTCCGTGGCTACTGAAAAATTCCTGATGGTAAAATTCAATAACACTACCCGACCCGGGAATCGAACCCAGACCTCGTGCTCAGCAGTCGCGCTTGCGACCACAAATCCATCGAGTCATTAATATTATGTACTAGCGGACGTCACGCGGTTTCACCCGCGTAGTTCCCGTTCCAGTGGATGTAAGGTGATAAAATATAGCCTATGTTCACCGGAGATAGTGTAGCTTCCAAACAGTGAAAGAATTTTTCAAATCGGTCAAGTAGTTTCGGAGCCTATTCAATGCAAACAAACAAAAAAGCAATCAAATCTTTCCTCTTTATAATATTAGTGTAGACTAAAAAATTAACAATAGCAAACACCTTTTTTCACAAACTGTAGGTTTCAATAAAACGGTATAAATAAATGTGATTCACAGTGAGTGGGCTGCCCCAAGCGCGCAGGGTTGGGTACGGCTATATCATAAAGGGTTCGCCCCAGACGGTTAAACCCTTCAATGTTAATTTGTTCCTTAATTTTTCTCTGCCTTTATAACTGACGTAATTAGGTTTTTCGTTTCAAAATTAAGGGTTATGATTTTTAATTGTTTTCTCTTGATGAGGAAAATTATTGTGAAAATCTTTATAGTCACGAAAAATGTTTTTAACTTTTGTAGATTTAGTAGCTTATGCCGCGGGTTCTCCCGTGTGGAGTTCGATAATAGGCATGACGACAGTATCAAAAAATTGCTAATCTATTTAGTCCGTCAGTTAGAGCATTGGAAATTAATGGACACGTATTTTTTGTTTTTGTAAATCAATGAATATTGACAAAAGATAAAACTCATCAAAACTCGGGAGTAGGGGCTCGTGACGTCAGAACTAGCTAAAAATTATACCTAGGCGTGACGTATTGAGAATTTTAAAAGCGTCATGTCGCCTGGTAATCTGTGAGACAGGGTTTTCCTAGTGCAGATACCAGTCTTCCCGCAAAGGATTTATCTGATGTAGTATAATCATATTTTTAAGGCGCCTTTGTGGAAGAGAAATAAAATGTTTATTTATTATTATTATTATTATGTCTTCGTCAATTTTGGTTTACGTAACAAAAGAAAAAACACGGGTCAAATATTTTTTGATAATCTAAGTGACGAACTAATTAGATTTTTTTGTCGTATCGCTTATTGTCCCACGGAATCATACTACCGTGATAAAAAGTATTATACGTGTTAATCCAGGTTATGAGAGGCAAAAGGCTAGGCAATATAAGCATGTATCTGTTTTGCTGCAGTTTCATGGTGATTTCTGGCGAGACATTTCAACACACATAACACACATCAACACAACATACACACACACAACACACACACACACACATTAACATAACACACAACAACAACACACATTAACATAACAACAACATTTCATAACATTAACATCATTTTTAGGGTTCCGTAGTCCTGACAAGGAACCCTTATAGTTTCGCTATGTCCGTCTGTCTGTCTGTTTGTCGGTCCGTCTGTCTGTCTGTCTGTCTGTCCGAGGTTTTGCTAAGAGACCGTTATCACTAGAAAGCTGTAATTTTGTAGAGGTGTGTATGTCAATAACGCCGACAAAGTGGTGAAATAAAATTAAGATAGAGAATTAATATTTTTTTTAGGGTAGCTACATGTGAAGTGGGGATAATTTTTTTTTTCGTCGTCTACCCCATCATGTGGGGTATTGTTGAATAGGTCTTTTAAAATTACTTAGGGTTTGCTAATACTACTTTTCGATTTAATGCTCCATTTACGAAATATTAAACTTTAAAGTGCAATTTTTTTTTCCAGCAGGGCGTCCCCCCCCTCTAAAAGCTAAGCTGCTGGCTTGAAAATCTGGAAAAATTCATGATGATGCATTTCATGATTTTAAAAATAAACTATAGCGGTTAAGATAACTTTATTAGTTTAGCAGTAATAGTCGTTAAGCTAGGGTGTTGGATAATTTTGTACCAAATAAAAAATGCTTAGAATAAATCGTATGAAGTGACTAAACTGAAGTAGTTGCTTGTTTATAACGGGTGAAGACTTTTATTGAAAAACAAAATCTAAAATATAACGGGCTACTACGGAACCACTGCGCGTGGCCCGACACGCACTTAACATTTCATTTATTTGATTAGGGTGTAGGCTAAAGTTCATCCAAATTCGTTTAGACGTTTTACGTGAAAGAATAACAAACATCCATCCATCCATGCTCAGAAAATTACGCATTTATGATATTTGTAAGATAGTGTTCAGGGAAGGGAGAAAACCTAGCATTTGAATTGAAAGCTTAGATGCTCCAACCATGGTTGTAGCGCGTTTACTACCATAGTGCACTAGTGAAGAAAAACATTTGCCATGTAGCGATCAGGTAAAGCAGTAAAGTGGCCATCTGTAGACAATAGCTTGTACAAGGTTCAACAACAAGAAAAACAAGCGTCTTAGACGGAGCAAAACAACACACCTACATAAATGTAGGTAAGGTAATTCACTTAACGTTGGTACTTTTGCTGTAGTAAAATAAGCTGACTGTGTCTGTGACTGCTAGAGGTCCTGGGTTCGATTCCGGGTCGGGCAAATCGTCAAGAATGTCTCAGTTGCAGCCACGTAGTCAGAATTTGATGGCAATAGGCTTGCTCCATATAACATGGGACTTAAACGTCACTGGGGAAATTTGGGTGTTCTATTAGGTATGTACACCTCTGTCTAACCCTTCGGGAATTACAAGGGGTGATGGTATGTATGTAAAATAATTTAACATATCATCATCATCAACCTACAGCAGTCTACTGCTGGAAATAGACTTCCCACCTTCTCAATCGCACGCCACCCAATAGGCATGACGACAGTATCAAAAAATTGCAAATCTATTTAGTCCGTCAGTTAGAGTATTGGAAATTAATGGACACGTATTTTTTGTTTTTGTAAATCAATGAATATTGACAAAGATAAAACGCATCAAAACTCGGGAGTGGGGGCTCGTGACATCAGAACTAGCTAAAAATTATACCTAGGCGTGACGTATTGAGAATTTTAAAAGCGTCATATCTTCGTCAATTTTGGTTTATGAACAAAAGAAAAAACACGGGTCAAATATTTTTTGATAATCTAACTGATGGACTAATTAGATTTTTTGTCGTCTCGCCTTCAGTCTCATCAACTCTCATCAAGTTGCTACCAGCCACCCTGCGAAGATCGTCACTTCTCTGAGCTGAGCCTCCTACCTTACGTTTGCCGATTCGCGGTCTCCACTCAAGAACACGTCTACCCCAACGCTTGCTACTTCAGCTCAATAACATAACAAGTACGCTTCTAGTTAACATATACTAAAACGTAAATGTTTCGCCAGAAATCACTATGAAACTGCAGCAAAACCAGATACTTGGTGATATTATTCCAAGAACAAAATGGTAGACTTTAAGTACCAGCATTATTGATTAAAACAACAGTTGACACACCAATGCATTAACAATTTGTAGTGCGTAGGAGTCGACAGCTATAATAACTTGGATTTTATTGAAATAAGTTGTCATAATGACAATTATGACAGTGCAAACGTGATGAAATTATACTAATACTTAGATTTTATATCAATGCTTAGTTTAATGTCAACTTAGGGTGTAATAAACTTGGTAGTTAGTAATGTACCTTATTATTCAAGCTTATTCAACTATGGTTATTATATAAACACTTCTATTTTTAGGTAGCTTATAGGAATTAAAAAGCTATATTCATTTAAGCATTGTCCTGTAAACTCAGTTTAAAATAGAATCGTCTTCCTATGTACGTAAAACCTGAATTTCAGGAATCTGATGTATGTATTTTCTTCCGTTTTCTATAAAGAAATGATAATTTAGCTCGTGAAAATTACAAGTGAAGTAAATATAGTGGAATTTGATTAAATTATTTCGTTTGGTTTTGACATATTAAAAGCTACAAAATTCGGATAACCACATGATGTCATGCAATAAGAACTGGAACTAAGAAAGTAAATGAAGACGGAATACAATGAAAACAGACAATAAAATAAAATAAAACAATGGAATCACGTTCGAATTATCAGAATTTAAACCGCATTTATTTTAAATGCGTGCCATTAAAAAAATAAATAAAGGCAGGTGCACATTTCCGCCAAAATGCTACAACTGTGCACCCACCTCAAAACGTCCCTATTCTGCAACTCTCACTCACGTAACACAAACCACGCCAGTCCGGGCACACGCATGAATCATACCACCCTTAACCGGATTACGACCCGTGGAATCTTGTTACCGCACCCTTTTCCACCCTGATACCGACGGACGGGAAATTCGTTTTACTATGTAGCTAATCGTTTTTATGTAGTTCTGTGGCGGCTGTGGGCCATACTGTTAGGTTGGGCTGAATATTGAAGGTTTTAAGATGGATGTTCTGTTTTAGTGGCTTTGATAGGATTCTAGTTATTTTGTATTGGAAATTAAAGGCTTTCTGGTTTTTTTTTTGTTGATTTCTGTTGAATATTAGTTGGGTAAATGAAGGGGTCTTCTTCTTCTCCCATACTTCTCTATTACTCGTCATTTCAGCAGTCACCTCCTTTCTAGCCATATCATCCTTCACACAGTCCATCCATCATTCTTTGGTTTTCTTCTACTCTTATAGCCATTTACCATCAAAACTGTGGGTAACAAAAGTACACAACATTAAATTTTGCTATTTGTTTTGTATTTAGTTACCATGTAAGCTATCTGGCTAAAAACAAAAAAAGAAAGCGTTCTAAAATTCAAAACGTAATCACAAGTACTTCGTGCACTGGGAAATGAATAAACCGAACGCCTTACCTTTAAACTTAAATTGCAGGGGGAACAAAAGTCACTAACAATCTTAAACTACGACCAAGTTACTCCCCAGCAATTGCTACATAATTTGCGGTCACGTGAGGCGGCCATTACGCTGTCGGCCGACCAATGAGAGCGCGCCGCTTAATACGATTCCATATTTGAAAAGAATTTATGAATGTATTTTTAATTCAGAATAGGGCAGTAGTGATATAGTACTGAGTGTAATGGATTTATCGCGGTGTGTATGTCGCGAGGTGTTTAAATGCCACAAAAAAAGTGTTAAATCCTTGACAGGGTTAAATTTAATGGCCAATTAATCAAAGGTCAGTAAAAGGTATATAATTCTTAGAAAAGAAAGCGTTAATAACCTGAAATAAATGACCATTGATACGTTATTATGATGTCCCAATGTTTTATAACTCGCAATAAAGCCTGTAGTTTTTGTACGAATAATGTAACATCAACTCAATTTCAACTAATGCTCGGAATTAAACTCGTTTTTTATGATAAATGCCCAGCTTATTTACGGTCTAGTAAATAACCAGACAGATAGATTGCTTCGAAATTATAGAAGTAAATGGACATAAATACGCTATTATGTTGATTGTACTATAATATGGATATGACATTGAAAACAATATAGTTATAAACGACATGATCTCATCTCACGGATCATTTAATGCAAATCGATCTATTACGGAAAACACCGGCGATTACCGACCGCTCGACCAATAGGAACGCGCCATTTAAATAGTAATTTATTGAGTTTCGAATTTTTAAAACGTGATTACGCCCGCCATCTTGGATGTAATTTTAAAAAGAGAACGTGCAACAGCTACTTTGAAACGATTTGTAACGATTACTGCTTCCTTTTTTAAAAGTAAGATAGCTTGCGGTTTGTGTATGGTCAATCTTTTAAGGTGTGTTTCCATGAATGATGATGAACATGTAATTTTACATTTATTATGGATGGAAAACTGATTATAGTACGATGTAATCAAAACTTAATAATACCTGGTGCCTACTTCATAGAAACTATAAATGGGTATTCTAATGAGATTTTTATTTATTCATAACTTTTTTTTTACATAATTCTCGATCTGTATTGTTCCTATGGATTAAATCGTGACTTCAATTACTAAGATAAGATGTAAATGTACGTTAGGAGTCGTAATCGGTGTAATTGCTTGATGGTTTCAGTTTGATAATAAACGTTACGTAGCAAAATTTGAATAAAACCTATTAAGGAGGCAGTTTAACCTAGTTCTTGAGGTTTTGTTTTTTAATAAACATTGAGTCATAAAAGGAACAATGAATGGAAGTAATAATACGCTTCTTAAATTACTTTTTATTCATTTGATTTTTATTGTTTCATTAGAAGAGTGCTTCACGGGTCTTCTTAATTGTAACAGTTTTTGATTGTTTATTTCTTGAAATAAACCTCTAATTTAAATAGTAGGTACCTCTAATTTGACGACTTGAATGGCGCAGCGGTAGTGAGGCTGCCTTACGTTCTTAGGGTCCCGGGTTCGAATCCCGGTAGGAGAAAATGTCTGTGTGATGAGCATGGACATTTGTTTACGAGTCATGGTTTATATGTATAATAAGTATGTATTTACAAACAAAAAGTATCTATGTAGTATATCAACTACCTGGTGTCCACGACATAAGCCTCGTTGCTTAGTGTGGCATTCGATGGCGCTGTGTGTAATGTCCAGCTATATTTATTTATTTATTTTATATTTAATTTAGTACGATTCAAAATTACTAAGAGTTGTGACAGAAAGTGTGTAAAGTGAGATTAAAAATGAATCGGCTATTAAAGTTCTTTCTGATTTCATTGCCCTGAAAACATTTTCCAGAGAGATGTCATTGCAACCAGAAACTATGTTATCATCACCCCACCCCAGTATTATTTCTTACCCAAACTGAAATATGTAGTAGTCGGGCACTAGTTGCCCTGAACTGGGCCTATTTGGCGTAGCCGTGGGATACACAATATTTTATGTGTATAGGTTTTAGTTTTTTTGTTCTAATGTTGTGTGCACTTGTGACACGTGTCAAGCAAGCCTATTTTCTTTCTTCTTTCTTTTAATAAGATTAAAATAATTCTGCCACAAGAGGTGGCGATAAGACCCCTGATAACACTTTAAAAATCTCCCAAACATTTACTCTACTAACTCCAATCAAACCTCTTTTCAGCATCATTCCCAATCACAAGGCGGATCGGTCACCCCTACCAAAACCGAACGCCCCCGAAGCGGAAGAAGCCCCGAACCTCCTTTACCCGGCTCCAGATCGCCGAACTGGAGAAACGGTTCCACAAACAGAAGTACCTGGCGTCTGCTGAGAGAGCGAGCCTGGCGAAGACCTTGAAGATGACTGATGCGCAGGTGAAGACGTGGTTCCAGAATCGACGGACGAAGTGGAGGTGAGTGGGCTGATGATCATTTGTTTTTTTTTTTGGAAGTTGTGAGGAGTTTATTGTTCGAGAGTGAGTCAATAGGAAGCTAAACCATCATCTAGCACTTTGCATACATCTTCTGGTACACCGGATCCACTCCGATCCAGCCTGTCCCCTTGCTGTCCTCTCCCAGCGACGCCCTAAGCCAAGGCCCGTACCCCGCAGGGAGTGCCCTTAGCGTGTAGTCCTCTAGTTTGTAAGTTTTTTTGCCATTTTTTAGGATAGGAAATCATCAAATGACTTCTCCCGCTCTGGGCGGAGCAGGAGGGAGTGTCAGACTTTTACTGACTAAAACCCATCCATGTTCCTTCATCGCCCTTTGTGTTCCGGGGCCACGGTATCTCTTTCGAATAGTCCCGCAGCCCCGGCAGGCTTCGGCCCTTGCGGACCCCTTCCTTATTGCTGACTCTCTTTGAGGCGCGCGTGGAACACGAACGCGCCGTCGACACGGCCTGTCGTCATGAGACGGACGGACGGCGAGCTAGCCCTTAGCTCCCCGTCCACAGGCCCGCGCCTACGGTGGCCGGAAGCCACCACGTGGCCCCCGACGCCCGGGGCGTCTCCCGACGTGAGGATATCTCCCTCTCACGTTCCGCCACCTCCTTCGCTAGCATGACTGCTTCGCAGAAGGAGGTGACGGCGTCCCATTCCGTCTCGCTCCGGACCATGGATTGAACCAAGGCCGGGAGCGAGAGGTCGCCGCCGCCAAGTTTTTTTGCCCTGGCTGGAGGCTTTTACACTTAAGGCACCCACAGGATTGTCCGGTTAAGCAGACAACAACCTCAGGTTGAACTGCGAGCTGCGATAGCGCAAAAAAAAAATGATACCCCAGATTTCAATTGCTTCCGGGGCTGCGGGACTCCGGGGCTGCGGGACTATTCGAAAGAGGTACCGTGGCCCCGAAACACAAAGGGCGATGAACGAACATGGATGGGTTTTAGTCAGTAAAAGTCTGACACTCCCTCCTGCTCCGCCCAGAGCGGGAGGATGATTTCCCATCCAAAAAAAAAAAGATGTCAATTGCTTTCGAGTGTCTTTGTTCAATTGGCGTTTCGTATTTCAACACGTTCAACAGGACTGTCCAACAATCAGTCTTACTAAGGGGTGTCGTATTACCCAGTAGGTACTAACTGGGCTGTGGAGATCAGATAGACAGTCGCTCAATGTAAAATACTGGTATTCAGCTGCATACGGTAAGACTGGACTAGGCAGATGACGAGATAAGCCATAACAGTCTACATCTAAACGATGGATGTAATAATTAAATGAAAGGGTTAAATTATAGTTATCTAGTTTTTATTTCATTTATCAATGCTTCCAATACATTCAAGTAATTTACATGAAAATAACTTTATTTTCCTAAAGTGCATGTTCCCTACATTTACATGTTTCAAACGATTTCATTGATAACAAAATACATGTACAGTCGATTACAAAACTTTATCTCAACTTAAAATACTTGTAATTATTTTACTAAAGGCGTCAACATTCTTAGCGTGTTGTCATTTAGATAACTAAAGACAAGTTACTAATGTCCAAATAACTTAAATTGACCCCTGGTTTCCTGAATACCCTTAGCATTTCAAGGTTTTTAAACACTGGTGTTTTCTAATGCCCATAGAACTTGAACCTTGATCTCCTACATACTCTTAACGTTTGAAGCTCTTTGATTCACTGGTGTTTTCTTGTACCTTAATAGTTAAGTAGTAAAATGTTAAGTAGAAGACTATGATACCAGTTGAGTATTTATTTTTATTACAAATCGTAAAACTGAATTGCGTGTTTAACATCTAGTGTTACTTTAAAATAACGTGTTGGAGTCATAAAATAAAATTATTTTCTGAAGGGAAATAGGCATGACTTGTCAAATTCATATTAATTTTTTAGGGCGAATTTCACCAATATATCTAAACCTGATTGGCACTTTTAAACCACGATCAAGAGCTAAGTCTGTTTCCATATTTCCCAACAATGGTTCCCACTGTCAGATCTTAAACGAGGTTTAGATGTATTTCGATGGTGAAACTCGCCCTTCATCAACATACATTTGATTGTAGTCCACATTTCTAGGGTTCCTTACCCGTAGGGTAACCAACGGGACCCTATTACTAAGGTTCACCTGTCCGTCCGTCTCTGTCTATCAGCGGGCTGTATCTCATGATCCGTAATATTGGGTGACAGTTAAAATTACAACAGAATGTGTATTTTTGTTGCCGCTAAAACAACAAATAATAAAAATAAAATATAAAGGGGGCTATTACGATAGTACGGAACTGTGTGTGAGTCCGACTAGTGCTTGGCCGGTTTTCTTTTAACGTTCACCTTAATTTTGGACAGAATATAAGATTCATATTCACATTAATTTTATTTTGCGTACCATAAGTTTAAAAATATGTTACAATGGGCTTAAAGCCAAGAACAATTATGGACCCTGTTAAGGCACAGTAATAAACAAGATTAAAATTAAATTGTAAGTAGTTAATAATAGATATTATTTACAAACAGAGGGTATGTAACATATTTATCAGAGTAACATTCTAGTGTTAGACGGAAGAAAACCGAAAACCTACTCAATCGAAACAGCACAGCACTACGTGAGGACGCTATGTTTGACATCACTAATCTTGTTTTCTTGACATTCGATGATTTTGGCGGTAAAAGTGTCTCGAGTATAATGAAGTGTTTAGAAATGGATTAAATGATTAAAAACTCTTTTAATTACTAATACTAGGTACAACTACACGATAACAATTATAGACATAGTAATAACATAAAGTAACATCATTATTACAAAACTATTTAAAACTGAGATCAAAAGTATTGTAATTATTGTCAAGATCAAAGCATACCCCATAAGATCTATCAATAACCTTCATTTTAAATGTAAATAATCTGGTTACAAGTAGGAAACAAGACTCTAACGATAATTCTAATCAATTCCCATGCCATCTTATATTGAAATCGTCGATTAACATAAATTAATTATAACCATTCAATCAATAGCATCGTTCTATTAAGTAAGTGCTTTTAGCTAGCAACACTGTCATTTTATTTATGGCAGCATTAGCTTGACCATAAATAAAGTCATCTTTGACCATAGATTATGTAGAGTTTCTGGTTTGGATATTGATCGGTTGAAGCTGTATTAAAACAAAAAAAATTGATGCCGAAAGTAAGCCAGAGTTTCAGCAACATTTAACGTTAAGTTTCCCCGAAGAGATAAGCTGGGTGCATGCTTCATTAAAATTCGCGTAATGTGACAGGATGCAAGTGTTTCCACGAGTGATACAACGGACTGCTACTACTTTAAAAGCAAATAACACTTTTCCCGACTTGACTTGTCCGATTTTGAAACTAACCTAACTTACACTTAGCAATAGGGAATATTAAAAATACCAAACTACATTGATTTATTGAAAATGCCTTGTATTGGCGCTTAAAAACATTGTGGTAAGCTTGTCTATGTTTCTAAAACATCATTTATTTTACAATTTATTGTTTTATGTAGCATGTTTTTGGTGAAACGGAACGCACTCTCTAAACGCGTCGTCCTCGATAGTGACATCAAAGTCTATGTGTCAAAAAAACACTTATATTTGAAAAGTAGATAAAGTTTCACTAAGATTTTATTATAATATCTCTATCGCAATTTTTGCTTGAATAAAGCACTTACAACTAATAAAATTACTATAGTAAGGCTAAAAAATTAGATGTAAACAAGGCAGATTGAGGTAAAGGACGTCACATCATGGCCGCGACAGTCACGGCCGTTTGAACTGTCATAGAAAATTGCTGGAGTTTAATATTATTTTTGAGCGACAAACAATAGTTGAACTTAACTTTTAATACTTTTCTTGGGTTGATAACACTGTATTTTATTGATTCAAGTGAAGAAAAAATTACATGCATATTCCCTAACGAATACACCAAAGAGACGGTAAATATTTTTTTTCTTAAATTCTTGTCAAATCATTATAAAATCATAGAGAGGAGCGCTGTGTCCCAGCAGTGGGAACATTGATAGGATGATGATGATAATAAAATCATACTTACTGACCTCGCATATCTTAATTCCATCAAAACATAGGCAAAGATAAGCTTCACAGCCCGTAATTTTTATAAAGATAATAAAATGGAAGGGCATTGAAGCATGACATTATTTCTACCACAAAAATAAGCACTTAATTTTGTTAGTGCTTGAATGTAGTCTAGAAAATAGAAATAAATATATATGTTTAACCACAATATACCTAATACCGCAGTCGATGCAAAGAAATGTTCAATTACAGTTCAGTCGTGATGAAATGATTTCTTTAACGGAATCTGCGAAACGTGAGATATTCACATTTATTAAATTTCAATTCACTGCAAACCTGATTGGTTGACGATCCTTTGAAGGATCCAGGTCAAATCGATGACTTTAATCTAAACTAATATTGTAAAGAGGTAACATTTGTTTGTAAGTTTGTATGTATGGGGTAATCTCCGGAACTGATTATCCAATTCTAAAAGTTCTTTCACTGGCAGAAAGCTACATTATTCATGGGTCCCATAGGCTATACATTATAGTTATATCACGAATATTAGCCGAGCTATCACAATTTTTGCGGACGAAATCGCGAGCGAAGTGCTAGTTTAATTTATAGTATAGTAGATTAAATAAAAGTAAGATGTTTAAAATTAAAATATATTAGTTACTCCTATAACTTATTTAATTCTAATTTGAAACGTCTTACTTTACTACAACAGATTAATTCCTACGATTTTTTTTAACCAAAATAACATTACAAACTTTCGCTTTTATAAGATACTCCCACCTACCATGCCTCTTTTATAAGGCTAAATATCTTTTGTCAAAAACCCTTGCTATCAGTCCATAACTTAACCCAGTTTTAAAATATATTGAGAGCCTCATAATAAATCGAACGTGCTTTATCCTAATCTTTTAAATGAGTCTTTTATTTCAAATCTCCGTTCGGAAATACGGTAAAGTGCGGCTGAACCCAAAATTCCTTTGCCCAGTTTACATCGTATTTATGTGTTGGTATTTTAAAACGTGTCGTTACTTTTTGGTATTGTTTCAAATATTTTAGAACACTGAATTCCTTTTTCGAATTGAGAGTGACATTAAATAAGAATTTATTTAAATACATGGTCATACTTACCGATTGTGTGAGGTTTTACATTATGTAAACACGTCTTTAATGTAATTTATTGCAAAAGACCAGCCATCTTACTAAAAAGCTTTTTTCATTTAAATTCAGCCACGAAACTATTTAAAAGAATCGTTTGAATAATTCTGTAAAACGGACGCTATAAATTACTTAAAACGTAGCTCTTTAAACTTGATCATTATTTATGTTCAAAATCGTCTTTTACCAAATCCGTCGGTGACTAGTTCCGTCAAAAACATTAGACGGTAAATTAATCAAGTAAACTGGAAACAAATCCTATCGGCCGTGGTCCTAGCCACGTCGCCCTTCGTTAGTAGATAACCCGACTTTTAATAATACACAACAGGACAAAAACAAGGAGCTAGAGATAAGAGACCATTAACTTGGCCGGTTAATACAAAGAGACAGACGCTAAATCGACCGAATCCGAATACTAATGCCCTTTGTACGACAGATTTTGAAATAGGAACGGATTAATTCGTTCATAATAGGCGCCATCTTCAGATACATGTGCGTTTGTTTTTAATCCATAACAGGAATCGACTTTGCACATCAGTTTTAGTTTTTAAGTTAGCTTTGCATTTGCATTTAATTAGCATAACGGGCTCGACATCGCGGTATGCAGATATTCTTAAGCTCTGAAACGGATTTCGACTATACGCATGTTGCAGTTTTGCTTAAAAGTAGGTAGTAGGTATCTTCGGCTGTGACTGTGAGCACCGGAGCTTATTTCTAAGCTACGGTGTCTACAAGAAACCATTTAACTCATTGAAGTGAAGGAAACCCAGCGATGTTATACATAAACATAGCTTTGTTACCTACATTCCTACATTCAATCTTAAGTTTTATCTAGCCAGATAGTCTTTATTCGAAATTCAAACCTAACGCTACCAACTTAACAAACATACGTTCCGAAACACAATCAAAGTACGATTACAAAGGCGAAATAAAATCCTGTATCAGACAGTAGATCACGAACATCGGCCGTGAGTGCCTGGCCAATAGTCTTTTTTGTTTTATTATAATAAAATCAGTGGCATGGCGCCGCGCGTATCGAGCATGCGTTATCAGTACCGAACACAAACACCGCTTGTCCATTAGAACGTAATCGGTTGTGATGCCACCAACACAACTTCGGAACGCACCTCGTGCATTGTCTCGCAGTTTTGAATATAGAATTTCTTGTTTTGTGCCTGTGTTCTTATTGTTTTAAAAAGGATTTGTGGAATGAGTTTCGATATATTTGAGTTTGTAGTAGCATATCTTCAATGGCGTTCTATGTTGGTCTAAGAATGCGATTTAGTTTGTCCTGAACAAATCTTTATCTTCAGGGATTTTTTTTTTATAGTGTCTAAATGGTTTAGCAATAAGATGAAGAACTTGCATTTTAGCGGTTAGTATCAAGAATCGTTTATTTGCAGGATAACGGTATCTCTAACAGGATATCTACAGGGTGCAAACGCACCCTTCACGAAGCCGTCAACAAAGCATTCTGTGCATCAAGCTATGTAACTCTACGCAAAAATTATTGCTGGAAAACGCCATTTTTTTTGGGGGGAAAGATCACGTTTTACTGTAAAACTACTGAGTTTTGAGTTTGAGCATTGAGTTTTGTCCATCAGCACAATGTTTTGAGTGCTTTACATTGGTAAAGAACTAAAAGCATTGTGCTGACGGACGCATTTAATAGTAAACGGGTTATCAAGGTATTTAAAGTGAAATTGTGACCTTAAAAACTAGTCTTTAAAACAACTGGTGAAACTTTGACCTCCAATATCTCCGTAACTAGTAGGTTCCCAGTTATGGTCCTGAACAAAAAACTGATTGCAATGACGGGGAGAACCAGTGGCTTCCGGCTTCGTTAAGGGTCTCTTACACCCTTTATACTAATACGTATTATAAAGAAGTAAATATGAAAACTTCGGAACTGCTGATGCGATTCCGAAAATTCTTTCACTAATTATAGCTATATAAATATCGCTGGACATTACACACAGCGCCATCTAGTGCCACACTAAGCAACGAGGCTTGTGTCGTGGACACCAGATAGTTGATATACTACATAGATACTTTAGGTTTGTAAATAAATACTTAATACACATATAAACATCCATGACTCGGAATCAAATGTCTATGCTCATCACACAAACATTTGCTCCTACCGGATCCTATGAACGTAAGCCAGCCTCACTACCGCTGCGCCATTCGGGTCGTCATATGGAGAGAAGAATAGAGAAAGAATTTGAAAACACTATCATCCTCTGGTGTCTGGTGTTATAAGCTAAAAACACGATGTTCCCGTGGGATAATTACCGAACCTAACGTGCGCGAAGCCACGTAAAAAAGCTTGTATACTCTATCTACATAAGGACCTATAGGTACTGTCTGTCTATATTTATTTTAGAGACTTAACGATGCTCTTAAATCATCTAAATCACTATGAATTCAACCTAATATCCTTATAACTGATATAAGAGACATAAATTAAATGAAGTGGCATTTTATCTATGACAAATGGGTCTGTATTATCTGTGGCTCCGTCGGGTATGCTGATCGTTAAAACAAATATTGGGCTACCGTAGACTATCCTTTGATAATTAGTTATTATTTGACAATGATTAAAGATGGAAATTGTAAGAGTTCCTTTATTGGGCGATAAGTTGGATTTATTTGGAACTACTTAGTAAAAATGAGCCAATAAGACACTTAAAGGCAATTTAATTCAACATGAAAAATACTTTATTTTCTAAGTTCGGGTATCCGAGCGAATCCAACTGCGAAGACATCAAGAGGAAATCGACATGTCCTAGAACCCAAAATTTGAAGACATGTGACATCTATCAACCCGCACTGGGCCAGCGTGGTGGAATACGGCCTATTCCCTCTCTAGAGTTCTCTCTATGAGAGTCTCTGTGTCCCAGTGGAACCATTATAGGCTTGCAATATCTGCCAAAGTCTGGTGTCCGGGGTCCGGTGTCCGCAGCCGGACTGCGTGGTCCCAGGCCACCCGATTGAACCCACACCTTTACAGTCTATTCAATTTTGTGTTCTCTTTTTTCTCCCACCAAAGCTTAAAAATTAAAATCAAGAAAATGACAAAAGCTTTCCCCAAAACATTCTGAAACCTCGATGACAAATTTAATCTATATTAATTTCGTCAATTCATAAACTAAACGTGAACGAAATAAAACATGCAATCATTCATTTGCATGCAATCAGCGTTCATCTGTCAACAATGAAAACAATACATGAATGAGACACAATAAATTACACCTCTCGCGTAAGTAATAGTTTAAACTCATCCATAAACAATGGCTCCATGCATTATGATCTGTGCCTTCATTGATTATCTGTGTACTCAGATAAGGATGTGACAAACTCGTATATTTAAACTATCGATTCTATTGACAGTCGATTCTTGTGTAACGATTTCTATATTTGATTATTAATTGTAGTTGTATAGTCGTGTAGGTTTTTTTTGTATTACATTAATAATGTATCAGTTAGAATTATTGATACCTAATAGAGTTTTGGAATTGTAATTTGTCATTCTTATAGAGCGTAGAAAGTGTTTTTTTATTATTCAGGAATGGATTGTTATTGAGTAAACAGATAAAACGCTTGTTGACATTTATATATTTTCTTTATCTATTGGATTGCAAGAATCATATAAGTGTCGTTCACAACATTTCTAAACAATAAATGATCTAAAGTTAGTATAATTCTATTGTAACAACTAATTGTAACCAAATTCAATCCTGAAAAATCGCTATAAACCACATCCAAATACACCGATACCATAAATTACACGCGTAACAATATATGCCGGCGTACACCCAATCAATTCGTTCCCCAAACCGATCCAAATTGCTATAACAAAGGTTAGAGAGAAGCAGTTAAGTGGACGTACTAACTATACATATGCTATGTACACAACATCAAGCAGGCGGTAACATGGGGTAGCTAGGGACATACATTTTGTATGAGCAACACAACTCGGCAGTTTGAGGCATCAATTATTAACTGCGGTGGAAAAGACGAACGCTCGACTTTTTACATGTATTGTACCCGTTTGTTTGGTTTATAGCCTATTTTTGTGACTTTTACCGGCGTTTTAACGTTATTTTTATGCGCAACTCGTCTTGGATAAGCGGGCATACTAGTTATTTTTCAATAAATGATGCCGAGAAGCTTTTTAATTATTTTTTTGACGATTTTTATCGTGTTTTATGTAGTTCCATGGAGAGGTAATGGAATACCAATGTTGGTATTCCATTACCTCTCCATGGAAAAACATGAACACAGTTGCAAACTATGTAGTTTGCAACTGTGTTCATGAATAATTGACAGAGTCGTTACAAAACATTAAATTTTAAGTACATATTAAAGTAAATTATTTACCTGTTTTGTAATACTTTACAGCTGTTTAATATGCTGTTTTACATCTTAATCTTTCTGTAGCTTTTCCATTTAGTCGATATCGGTAAATTATCTTTAATTTGTAAGTACAGCACTAAAGTTAATTTTAGTTCTCAGCAATCGAAAATCAATTGCAATTGGAACCTTATTACGTACATTTCTTACTATTAGAAGTTAAGTATCGTAAACCAATTTCCTCAAACTATTTACACATTCTAAAGGTCGATGGTCATTTCCCTGGAATCGTGTTCGACTATCGACAAATCGAATTGGAATCGTTGCACGATCTAACACGTAATGTTACCCACGTAGCAACATGGCCGCCCTAGGCGTCTCGTTTTCTTTATTTATTTACTTACCCTGTTTCATTTTCTTCCTGTAATTCTTTTCCCTTCTATAAGTGAATATTAAAACTCCCCGAATTAGGGTGTTTAGACGTGTTTCTTGAAAGAACCTTTATCTCAACCGCTAAGAGTGTGTTTTCCTTTAAGATAACACTCTGCGATTTAATTTTGCGTATACATTATTTGCAAGGAATAATGAGGTGTATTTTTCTTGGCATACAGTTCTAAATGGCTTGTTTTTTTTTTCGTGAGAGTTTCTTCGAGTCTATGTTGGTTGTCTCTTGTATAATTGTTGCTTGTAGGTTGTCTCCTTAGGAATTAGGAAACAAATCCGTTTGCCGATTGATACGAGGGTTCTAAGAAGGGGAGTGATGTGTTTCACAGTCTGTCGTTAATTTTTATTGCACATCGGCTTTTCTTATATTCCTGTACGATTAGGGGAGCAGAATGATGTATCGACGCTGCCAAATGTTGTAAATGACTGTCACCTGATAAATATGGAGGCTGCTCCTTTAATGTTCAAGTATTATGTTACAATAATTCAAAAGGAAACAGCCAAAAATTGTAGTATTACGAGAAGTAAAGATCATGTAATGTTTATTACAAATATGTTATCTTCTCTGACAAGATTCAATATCTCGTCACAAAAAAAAACTTTGATGTCATCTTAACACTGGCCTGCAAAAATAAGTATCACACTTTTAAAATTGCAATAACTTTTAAGTACACAAGATATACTTTCAAAACAAAAACGACTTGAAAAATAGTTTAATTTTGTCTATAATTTCAAAGAAAGCTGATAAAAATTGCTATAAAACGTTTTTTTATTTTAAATCTCTAACTTCTATAATTTATAAAAAAAATAAATTTTAAAAATGTAGTATTAATTTTTGCAGGCCAGTATATTATAAATAACCTTACATTTTTAAATGTGACAGCGTTAAATACCGTTTTTAACATAATTTTCTTCATGTTTATTACAAAAATATCAAAGGTCGATGGACAATTTCATTGCAATGCATAAAAAGTACCTACAAAAGTGGGTGTAAAAAGACTTAGCAAAGCCGAAATGCACTTGTTCTCCCTATCATTGCGATATTTTTTTTGCTCTACATCGTACCTGGGAACTTTTTAGTTACGGAGATATTGGGGGTCAAAGTTCCAACTTTTTGACATTTTTTTTTTCTTAAATACAAGTCTTTAATGTAAGACTTTTACGTTAAACAGCTCCACGACCCCTGTTCGATTCAATCCATCCATCAGAACAATGTTTTGAGTGCGTTACACTGAGTTTTACCGTAAAACGTGATTTTTCACCCCAAAATAAAAAGTCGTTTCTCAGCGATAATTTTTGCATAAAGTTACTTAGTTTGATGTACTTACACAATGCTTGGTTGACGGCTTCGTGCAGGGTCCGTTTACACCCTGTATAGTTTTCTTACTCAACACAAAGCACATGTAGAATCCTTACCAAAAGTCACTTCCACCTGAATAAAATCATGATTACGATCCAAAAAAATTAAGGAACGAAAATAATAACAAATTCAAAGGCCTATACATTATGCAAGGAGTTTTTACGAGAACATCTTGAAGTTTTAAAACGTTCCTCGGATTTATTTGACTGTTTTGATAACTGCTGAGGGTAAAGTTGTAAAGTTTTATCGTTAGAACATTTTTATTGTTCGTATGTTTTGCCTTAAGGGTGTTTTTGGAGGCATATTTTGATGTAATGAAAATTTTAGTAAGTGATTCGAAAAAAAAATTAAATACGTTGTGTTTTAGCTTGTTTTAAAGTGAAATGGTTTTGTTAGAACGCGACGGACGATTTAGTATTTTACATTACTGTATGTGGTTAAAAAATAATTTAGATTAATCCATGTTTTATTTAAATTTGCCAGTCAGTAAGTTTTAGTAAGTAAGTTTATCTCGCCCTTTTCTTTTTAATACTTTACTCCAAAAACAATTAGAAGCCATGATAAAATGGAGCTCAAATTCCATGTAATCTACGTGATTTAACATAACTAGAAAAAAATATTTGTGAAAGCAACTCTGTGTGTCTCTTGCCATTTTACACACAGCTAAATGAATTTCGAAGTAATTTGGAGCACAGGTATACCAAGACTTAGGCTGGGATTTAGGATACATTGTATTCCTGTTGTACGTTACAATAATATCTGTCTTCCACTTAGGCAAAGCTGACGGCAAAAGCATTTCCGATAGAGTTCCTCAAAAACTGCCGACATAAAATTACTCTAAAATTAATTACAGTTTCTAAAAAACAGACATGAAAAGTAACGTCAGATCTGCTTATTTAACCCCAAAAATTCATAGCCGCTAAACAGATTATTAGACACGATTTTGGGAGAGAGAAAAAAGGAAAAACTGTAGAGAGTTGGCCAAAGTAATTAATAAAGCAGATCTTAATTAGCTGGCATAAATTTGTTAGAACCGACCGCGTTGGTGGGATGAAATAACATGGAGGTCGGAGTAAACTGGAAGAGCTTTTAGTGACGGATAAAAATCGTAGGGTTTGGTGGCAGTGTCTTTGTGTATTTTATTTATTTATTTAGTATTTGTGGTCATGGGTTGCTAACTTTTGATTGCTAATTACCAACGAATAAATTCGGTTGCAATAATGATGCTTGCGAGAAACGCATCTTGCATGTAGAGACTTGCGTTACTGAGTTATTAGCGATCGAAAGTTAGCGATTCTGTCGTTGTCTATGTCGTGACTGCCGGGCCCAGGATTGCTAACTTTTGATTGCTAATTACTAACGAATAATGTATCTATTTAATAACGAATGATTGCTCTCAAAACGGTGAAGGAAAACATCGTGAAATTCGAAGACATGTGACATCTACCAATCCGCACTCGGCCCGCGTGGTGGATTATAGCCCATTCCCTCTCGTAGAGAAGAGGCCTGTGGCCCAGCAGTGGGAACATGAATAGGCTGATGATGATGATGATGATGATGAACGAATAAATTCGGTTGCAATAATGATGCTTGCGAGTAAAGCAAGTCTATACATCCAAGATACGTTTCTCGCAAGCGAATTTATTCGTTAGTAATCAGCAATCAAAAGTTAGCTACTTTGTCATTATCTCTGTTGAGACTGCCGGCCCTGATCATTATCTTCTTCTCAGCGTGTCGATGACAATTTAAATAGTATCAGCCCAAAAATTGGGAACGCTGTTTGGCGCATTCAGTAGCAACTAGAATCCTAATCGTTATTATTTTACCTTCATAGTTGTTTAGTAAGCAATTCGTGCATCAAACTAGGATAGAATTTAAACATGTTTATATGGGATAGGATTTTTAAACATATTTGACCGCATACGAAATGTATCCAAAACTTTTGAAATTAAATATCACGTCACGATGTAGGTAAGTACGTATATCTAATTATTTGTGTTTGTAGCACTCTTAAGTACCCACCGTAGAAAAATGAATCTCCCTTGCTTTTTTAGCAGTAAACGTCAACGGATGATTTAATGACTTCGATGATATTTGACGAAGCATTGAGTACTTCTTATCATGATACTTCTATTTTGTGTACAAGTTTGTTGAAATCCCCAAATCAAATCCAAAAGGCCTTAAAATTCGTATTGTTCAAGAACTTTGTTTGTATTAGCTGTAAGTTTCCCGAATAGTATAAAATAAAACAAATAAAATAAATTCCTAGTGTGGGGCAACGTTTTTATTAAAGAAAAAAAAATAAAGAAAATTAGAACTTGCCATACTCACACACAATCCTTGCATTACCGTTGCCTCATCCAGTAAACCCACCATCCTTGTTATACTTATAAAATAATCAGCCTGAAAATGCTAATTGCTACCCTCCACGTTTGGCTTATTTAAGGGAAGTTTAATTGTTACCCGCTTTATCTAATTATAAAGACGCGGACTCAACTCGCAGCTCGGCAGCTAGTGTTGTGCCGTGTCGATAAATTTTAACTCGATAATTTTAATTGCGATATTGTGTCGTTTTATTTACACTTTAATTGTTATGTTTTATCTTTGAGATTAATGCTGAGTGGAAAAATGTGGTTTTATTTAAATTAATTGGTTGTTCCTTTTCAAATTGAAATATAAATAGAAAAGAATGTGCCAATTATTTTATGTTTTTATCAAGCAATTACGTTTCTATTTTTTAGGCATTATCAAGGATTGTTAAATAAAAATTACGAGCACAAGTTTTTGTCACGATAATTGCTGTCCCTTTATCAGCATTATTCATAAGCTTACTTCACAAAAACATCGACTAAAAACATCGATATCGCAACACCTCCCTTCAACTCGTACATTAACCGGTCTAATAAAGTTCTTGCAACGTTATAATAGACTTAACGCTTTGTTCAATCATTCATTATCGTGCTACACACAGACCAGGATAATTAGAACCCTCCAAACAGCCCAGATCTCCCCTTTTCTCGTTAGAATCTTCATAACTGAAGGGGGTGGGGGAGATCTGGGATAACTGGCGGTTTGAGGTTCCACTTCGGGGTGGTCATATATCAGTCTAAAGTTTGAATTCAACGAATGAATTAACTTTATATTCATTTGAACGTCAGTTTTAATGAAACGTGAAATATTGTGGAACTTTCTTCGCTTAGAAGGTAATATGGTTTCGTATGAGTTTGATATGTGGGATCAATTATCATTCTTAATAATTAATTTTCTTTGTTAATTAGTGCCATTGAGACCTGCCATACTGAATCATTTTATCTGATTTCGAACCGAATTTCTCAGTAGCAGCCACGAAGTCTGGATTTGTGTCCGGGTGATGGTAATAGGGTCGCCCCTATTAAATGGGACTTAAAAAATAACTGGCGATGTGGGTGTACTAATAGGTACACCTCTGCCTTACTGTTTGGGGATCACAGGCGTGATTATATGTTAGGTATGTGTCAAACTGAACGGACTAGATTAAGGACTGGCTGTGAACACCGGACTTTGACAAATATTTCAGTATTCAAGGTGTAAACGAACCCTTCAAGAAGCTATCAACCATATTTTTACTTAAAGGATTATCAAGAAGTAATAGGCTATAAATTATACAGGGTGTAAACAGACTCTTCACGAAGCCGTCAACCAAGCATTCTGTACATCAAACTAAGTGACTACGCAAAAATTATTGCTGGGAAGTTACTTTTTTTTTGGGTGAAAAATCACGTTTTTCGTTAGGACTCAATGTAACGCACTTAAACATTGTGCTGATGCAGGATAGGTTGAATAGTATGGGGGTCGTGAACGTGTTTAAAGTAAAAATCTTACGATAACGATATGTATTTAAAAAAAAAACCTGAAAAAGTCGGAACTTTGACCCCCAATATCTCCGTAACTAGAAGGTTTCCAGGCATGGTCTAGAAAGAAAAAAGATTGCAATGACGGGAAGAATATGTGACTTTCGGCTTCGATTAGAGTCTTTTTACACCCTTTATTTATACAGGGTTTTAAAGTAGTCGCGTGCCATAGCTTAGGGGTAAGTTCAGTATCGATAAAGGAACCCGTTAAAAAAATTAAAGAAAACCAAAAAAAAAATGCAAGATGAACCTAATTTAGTACCTACTAACTTAAAATAGCAATCATTTAGAATTAAAATTATTTTTTTAATTGCTATTTGAAGTTAGTAAGTACTAAATTAGGTTGAACTTGCAATATCTTTTTTACGTTTTTTTTTAGGTTTTTTTTTACTCACCCCAGTTATGGCACGTGACTACTTTAACACCCTGTATAATGCAAATTAGCAGAGCTATCACAATTTTTGCGGATGAAGTCGCGGGCAAAGTGCTAGTAATACCTAATTAATTTTGAAGTACACTTTTTTTCCAATTCCTCATAGAAAACATTGAAACCATAGACAATGTAAGTTCATATCCTCTTACAAGAAATCTTCCCAACTTCGCCTGGCACATTATTAGAGAAGATATAAATTTGATACTGGCCACCACTAAATAAGCACCAACCTCCTTGTATCGACTAATTAAGATACCATTAAACTTTTCCAACGCACCCAACATTAATTTGCATGTAAAGGAACCTCGTTACACAAGCACCAAACATGAACTTTATTACAACGACGATAAAGTATAATTCCATTTGGATATTTGAAAAGGGTATGTTTTATAGATGAATAAAGCTTTTAAGCCGAGTCCACATGATATCGCGAACGCTGTTAAGTTAAGAGTCTCAATTATGTAAGGGCTTTATCGTAATTGAAAATTTTTCGTCCCGATATTCTTGTCTGCGTACTTAATAACGATTAAGTTTTAAGTGTTCATTAGTGTGCACCAGGGTTTATGTTATGGTTGAATGGTTAACCAGCGTTTTTAAGAGTATTTAATGTTATGTACTGAAGTAAAATGAAGATTAAGGTAATTGGAATCGTCAGTTTGCGAGGAAGCTTGAAAGAGTCATAATCGTAAGCGAATCTTTAAACCATTTACTAAAGTTTTAAAGATTTGCGGGAATGATTTTGGGCATTGCTAATATGCGTCCGTATAAGGTGAAAGCGTCAGGCTAGCCCGCGAAATTTAAATTTTCTTACGTTTTATGCAATTTGTAGACTAGTGCTAGGTTGTATGTTGATTAAAATATTGTTCGCGACTATAAGACGTATGTAGTTACAGAATTATAATCATCAAAATCATCAATACAACCCTCCAAGTTCATAAAAGCCGAGGAACGACTTTTTCAAGGTCAAAATCATTCCTTGACCTTTATGAACTCGGAGGGTTGTATTGATGATTTTCATGATTGCGGGCTACACTGGAGCATCCACCTTAAGTAGATTTCTCCACTGTCGCACGTCTAGAACTTCGTTGTCTTGTCTGTAGGTAAGTTTTAGTGGTCGCTTCGTCTGCCATCAATTGCATTCCTTCATACTTTTTTTCTGTGACGCATTCTAATGTCGAAAATGGGCAGATTTCTGCATTTTTTGGAAAATTGTTTCGGGCTCAGAAAAGGGACAATTTCTGCATTTAAAAAAAAATATTCTGGCTCCGAAAATGAAAAGGTTTCTGCTTTTTTGGAAAATTGTTTCGAGCCCCGAATATTGAGAGATTTCTGCTTTTTTTGGACAATGAATGCTTTCGGGCTAAATAACTATTTGCTAGTGGTGCTAGCGCAATCGCTCGCACTATTTTTGCTAACCGCTATATGAGTATTTTGCTCTAATTAGTAGAAAAAGGTAACGGTTTATTAAAGTAGTTGTTCGCTGTTTCCTGTCACACTTCCTAAATGAATTTCTTAAAAAAGCGGGTCTTCTAACTTCTTCATAAATACTCATGATTAAAACCGCCAAACTCGCAAGTTCAAGAAGTCTCATACTCAGCTTTATAAATATTTTAAAAGCGGCGTATCGTTAACGCTAAAGTGTGTTCACCCCTTTTAAGTAAAGGCCGCTAAGAGTTAAGTTGTGGCTGTATTATCTAAGTACTTGTCTACTTATTACCAACGATATAGTTTCATGGATATGGCCGAGGCGAGGCTGTGAAGAAAATTTGCGTAGCTCAACTAAAGTTCAGGATTTTGTGCAATTATGTCTTAACCTACACGGGTTAAGAGAGCAGCGTTGATCCATTGCTGGCAGCCCCGACTAATGAGCAGTAAGTCGTGAGTTCGAACCCAGGCAGGCGCATTACTTTGTGTAATTTATTGCATCACCAATGGTCTCAAAACGGTGAAGTAAAACATCGTGAGGAAACCGGCACGTCCTAGAACCAAATATTCGAAGTCTCTCTCTTAGAGAAGAGGCCTATGTCCCAGCAGTGCTAACATTACAGGTTGATTATGCTTATGCTACACGGATATCAGTTTGTACGTCTTCGTCTCGGAGAAGTGAAACAAGCCTTTTTTGTTCACGATTCTATAACAACGAAACGTTTCGATTGTTGCTTAATCCAGGATTTGAGAATTCTACTGCTCTCACTGCAATCTAGCAGATTTGTCTGTCAGTCATATTCATCTCAATTATGGAAATGAAATGCTCATAAATATGAAACAACAGATTTGTAGTGCCTAATATACTGATTCGATAACGCTAAAGTTAAAGACATAGCGTTCTGTGAAAGGAAAAACTCTATACTCGCCTATTTCTGCATTAATACTCATTTAAATCAGATGCAAAGTTAAAAAGAAAATAAAACACAAGGTTTGAGTTATGCCATCAGGTACTTGATAAGTAATTAAAACAAAAACACTAAACTTAACCATCACAGTAACTACTAAACAACAGCCGTGTCGTTTCCAGCAAAATCTTAAACCTTGGTTAAGGATGCTCTAAAGTTACGACAACCCGATTGGTTGCGCAACCCATCCAAGTTTGGGTTGCGGTTGCCGACTGCGGTGGTGTCCGTCATTACTGGCTGGTTCAAGGAGAAAAAATGGTTTCGGTTGTCGTTTGGTAAACAAGTGAACGTGCTGAGGTTGAAGCACTTGGAGTTGCTGTAAATGTACCTGGGTTACATAAATAGATGAAGTTATGCTTTGTCCTAAGAATAGTATTAAAGATCTGGCTGTGCTGCTGTCCTTGATGTTTGTTTGATCGAAAATCTAGAAACGTACTTGTAGACTTCATTATTTTAGTAGAAACAATAAATTCCTTATCTATTAAAACTAATAAAACAAAGAAAAGAGCTCTTACAATTATGTTTCTTCTCTCCAAAGACTATTTCTTCCGTCTTACTAGTATCATGATGGAAATCACAATTACCATACCATTCCAACTCAAATTTTTAGTTACCTGTAATTGGCACAAAATATAATACAAAGCCATCTTTAGACAATTCCTCCAAACACCCTGCTTGTTTCAAAATCTTACAAAATGAAACTCATAATTACAATCAATAACTGCAAGACCCAACTGATCGTGCGACCAGTCGCCTCAATCTAGCGACAAGTCGCCGAATAAATTATGCAAATGCAAGCCTCCGTGTTAAGAGGGTTGGCTCGGAAGTTATCAGACGATGTACTTGACTCCGAAGATCAACTGCTCACTCGAAGAGCTCAGTGAAGCCGTTGGTACTGCTAATGAGATTGTATGCGACTTGCGAAAGATATGAGCTGAGTTATTTGAATGAGGCAAACTTGTAGGCGTTGAAGAACTTGATTTTCTTTGCTATGTTTGATTATAGGAGAGTTTCTTTGGGTATCTTAGCTTTGATAGACCCATCCTTAAAGTCTTTCAATGTAATTATAAGTTTGGCGTATATTTCATCGCTTGTGTCGTGTTCATTGTCTAATCTAAACATTATGCTTCCGTGCATAGGTGTTAAAATCTGTGACAATCTTCTATTATCATCATCAGCATCTATACATATAATAAAATCGTTGAGACCAAAAAATCTGTTCATTGAAGATTTAAAAAAAAAAACCAGCCAGGGTGACTTGAAATAAGTAACTGAACATATTAAAACCATTTAAAAAATGTTTGTTTGTTTGTTTGTTTGACCGCGCATCACGTAAAAACTGCTGAACCGATTTTGTTGAAATGTTCACAAATCTGTTTAAATACATTCAGAATAACACATAGGCTATAGAAATTTGGTTTTTTTTTTGGAAAAAGGGGGTGAAAAGGGGGGGTAAAGTTTGTATGAAAAAAAAAATTTAGATTGTTCTAGAATCATGAAACTTAGAATAAATACTTATTAATAAAAATAAAGAAATACCTGTCTTAGCATTTTTTTAAAATCTCATCCAGAGGCGCAAAAAAGAGGGTTTTGTGTTTAAAATTAATAAACTTCAAACACCTATACAATCAAAACCAATGAAGTGTAACCTTTTAAAGTTGCTACATATACTTCATATCTAATACAGGTAAATATAATTTCTCAGTTTTCTTGAAATTTGATTTTTGAGGTGAATACGCACAAAATAGCGGAACTCAAGAAAATCAGCTTTCCTCGGTTTAAGTAGTTGGTACGAAATGTTTGTGCGCGCATCACGTCAAAATTACTGCATAGGCTTCTTCAATATTTAAACTATATATTATCACGCTACTTCCTTAAGGGGGTAGGCAATTTTGCATTATTTCCGTATACTTCAATTGTTTGACGTTTCAGTCATGACGTAAGTACATGAGAACGGCTATTTGTGGCTTATGTCAACGAAGTAAATAGCCTTGCAGTTTCATGACCGCTCTGTAAACTACGGGGTTGCAGGTTCAAACCCTCCAACATTATTTTCACTTTTTGTGATTTGTTTAATTTTTTTTTTGATGCTGTGAGATTTCCTATATTTCATTTTGTATAAGTTGTGTGCATTTCTTATTTTTTTCGTGAAATATTTTTCCAAAAAGTAATAGAGTAGTACATAAGGAAGAAGAATACAATCATGCTACCCCCAAATAAATTGGGATAAGGGCAGGAGTATGATGATGAGGATGATTTCTCCAAAAAGAAGTATAGCGAACACCACAAGCCTGATAAATCCACGTGTTCTTGCCGTGCAAGAACTGTGCTATGCTATTCGCAATAATCAATAATCCATACGCAGTTTACGTAGATTATATTTACAGCTAAATTGTTATTGGCCTCATATCGTGTTTTCGGGCGGGAGGAGACGCCCGGGTTCTTCCATTGTGAGGATCGACCGGAGGCCACGGTGGAGCACACTGTGGAGGTGTGCCCCACTTGGGCGGAGCACCGCCGTGTCCTCGAAGCGGCGATCGGCGGCGGCGACCTCTCTCTCCCAGCCCTGGTTCAATACATGGTCCGGAGCGAGACGGAATGGGATGCCATCACCTCCTTCTGCGAAGCAGTCATGCTAGCGAAGGAGGTGGCGGAACGTGAGAGGGAGAGATCCTCACGTCCCGGCCACAGCAGGAGACACCCTGGGCGTCGGGAGCCACGTATTGGCCCCCGGCCACCGTAGGCGCGGGCCTGTGGACGAGGAGCTATGGGCTAGCTCGCCGTCCGTCCGTCTCATGACGACAGGCCGTGTCGACGGCGCGTTCGTGTTCTACGCGCGCCTCAAAGAGAGTCAGCAAAAAAGAAGGGGTCCGCAAGGGCCTGCCGGGGCTGCGGGACTATTCGAAAGAGATACCGTGGCCCCGGAACCCAAAGGGCGATGAAGGAACATGGATGGGTTTTAGTCAGTAAAAGTCTGACACTTCCTCCTGCTCCGGGAGGAGTCATTTGATGATTTCCCATCCGAAAAAAAAAAAGCTAAATCGTGTTTGGGCTCATTCATGCACCTTGATGAGAACTTTCGACCTAGCTGGAGTATGACTGTCATCGAGTGTCTAAGGATGAAAACCTAAGGCTGTCGAGGGAAGCCCCAAATTGGAAAAACATAGTACAATATTTTAACGATGATTGCATATAATTCCGAGAAATTAAATTGTTACCTACTTGAATCTATACTTATTATTATAAAGGAGAAAAGTTTGTTTGTTTGTTTGTTTGGTTGGTTGAACGCGCTAATTTTAGGAACTACTGATTCCAGTTAAAAACATCTTTTAGTGTTGGATAGCCCATTTATCGAGGAAGGCTATACGTTATATAACATCACGCTACAATCAATAGGAGCGGAGCATCAATGAAAATTGTTGCAAATACAGTGAAAAATTATTGCTTTTGAGAGCTTCCTTTCCGTGCGCTGCGTAAACGGTTAAAGTTACTCAACAATCATACATGTATGACGGGATTGTTCCTCTTAAAAAGTCCGCTAAAGCATATTATCTGCATTTTTTTTAGGTTGACTCACACTCTCACTAAGCCTCTCTCTCTCTTACGTTACGCAGACGAAGTTGCGCGGGTCAGCTAGTATTATTATAAAGTTGTCCGCTACTGATGCAAGCTTCTCGAACTACTGAGCTCAATCCATGTCAAAAACATTGTAAAATGCTCTCAGAGTAGTTGGAGTAACTGCCTTCATAATGGATGAAGGACAATTTTCGAAGATTTAGAAACAATAAAACATCTGTTTCTTGAGGATGTGCTTGACTCCGAAGATCAAATGCTCACTCGGAGAGCTCAGTGAAACCGTTGGAACTGCTAATGAGATTGTAAGCGACTACAAAAATATATGAGCTGAGTTATTTGAAGGAGGCAAACTTGTCTAGACGTACAGCATGGACTAGTTGATTTCCTGTGTGATTTTAGCTGGAACTTAAGTGAATCGCTGTAAATCCTACGATTGATTTTCTGGTTATAGATGAAATGGCCTCTAGCTGTCCTCAGGACTAGATTGAGGTCAAGAGTAGGCCCACTTAAATTAGAATTAAAACCGGCAACCGGAACTCTTCCTCTTCTTCTTCTTCCTCTTTTCTTTCTTCTTCTTCTTTCTCTTCTTCTTGGAAGGGTTCCGTACAATCATAGTAGGGGAACCCCCTTTAATTTTTAATTTCATTATTTGTTGTTATAGCAACAACAGAAATACATCATTTGTGAAAATTTCAACTGTCTAGCTATCACGGTTCATGAGATTACAGCCTGGTGACAGACAGACAGACGGACAGTGTAGTCCTAGTCTAGTACAGTCCCTGTTCTTACCCTTTGAGTACGAAACCCTAAAAATGATTATTTTACGAGATTTTTAAATGGGCGATGTGTAAAAAAGATTCAACATAAGTAGTCCGAGTATAAAACATAATTTGTTGGTGAGGAGCAATTCATCGGAAAAGCGAATGTCGGAATCGTAAGTTTCAGTGCCGATAAAAACCCCAGATTTTATCCCCATCATCATAATTTCTATAGATGGCCAGTACTGGTCGTAAAACACATGAATCCAATTCTAGTCTAAAATAAATAAATTACAACAAAGAGCAAAGCGACACTCAAAGCGCGGTTCACCAAGCTTTGTTATGCGGTTGTGTGTTACCAACAAAGGCTCTCAATTACGGTCTTATGTATGAGCTTCATGGTTAATTTTCGTGATTAAATTACGTAATAAATAATAATTAAAATAATGAAGGAGTAAGTGAAAATGCTGGGTAGATTTATTCGAAGAATAAGTCAGCTCTATAAGGTCGCCTAATATAAGTTAACTTGACAAATTAAGTGGTAAAATATGTTATCAATTTATCAGACTTATCGTGATTTAATAAAGTGGTGTGCTGTACACGAAGGTCCATTACTATGTTCGGTCTACAGAGTTGCATGCATATGAGGACCATTAAACTGGGTGTTGAGTTTTAGTCTTAAGTCCCGAAAATATAAAATAGGCGGCCTTTAGACTTCTTATTCTATTAAAAAGAGTGTCCACGGTGTTTTGCCCACTTCTTTATAAAGACTAAAGACGAATGGCCAAAAATCTATGGACACTAAAATACAAACACATGCATATTCGTAGTAGTTTTTTCGACAGACCGACACCTTGACAATACAAATGTACCATCTGTTACTGGTATATTTGAAACAAATCCTTTGAGTTGAGTTTTATTGAACCTATTAAATCTACATCTATTAGGCAGTACTCGAAACTAAACCCGCCCACTAACTTACGCGTAAATCTAATTCGCCTGTCGCCATTTAGATAGTCGTATTTAATTGACAGAGCTGACACAGGGCCCGTCGTCAAGCCGTTGGTGTCAGGTCTAAAACTCATGTAATATGCACGTGGGCGCTGAAAGCTGTAGGTGTTGATCATAATTAGTTTGTGTTGCTGATCTTTGTGTCCGTGTAATTAATTAATTCTGAGAATTATTGAATTCAGTAAGGATGGATTTGATTCGATTTTGTTAATGGACACGGAGAAAGGCATCCTTTAGGTGCGCTTGCTGTTGCACTCACATTCGTAACAAATTGCCCTTTATTATGAACTAGCTGTTTCCGCGTTTTGTTCGCGTGGAAATTTTGATGAGTATTTGTAAAAACAAATGAGCCTATGTGCTATTTCAGACCATATTCTTTCTCTGTGCCAAATTTCATCCCGATCGGTTCAGCCGTTCTTGCGTGATTGAGTAACAAAGATCCATCCAAACTTTTGCATTTATAACAGCGGGTGTACTATGCCATATAATAGAATATCAATTGATCGACCACAACAGCATAGTAAGATAGGTTTTTGTTTTGTGAATACTTACAATATCCCTATCTCAGTTTGCCTTTTGGTTCCTCTAGCTGTTTCCACTGAGTTCTGGCCACTCTTCTCCAGTTAGTTTTTCATCCTATCACCTCCTCGGTTATCTTCTTCTCCGGTTACTGTTTCTTGGATACCAATCTGTTTTTATCTTCCACCATTTCTCCTGATTTGCTTTCATCATTGTAGCCTTACCACCGTCCCGTAGCCTCTCTAAATAATAATATATAATATAACAAAATTAATAAATCCATTAGAGAGTTAGATTTGGCTACATTTAAGAAGAAATTTAAAGAATTTTCATGTAATAAATGCTATTATAATTTGAATGACTACTTAAATGACACTGAGATACTAATTTAATTCAATTATTATTTAAATTTTTTATTGTTTTGTAACTTTTTGAATTTTAACTATAATTATTAAAAATATTATTATTTATATAATTGGTCAATATACAAACATATTTTCGTTTGTACGCCCATGTGGTAGAATGTGATGAAACAATCTATATAAACTCAAGACCATGTGACCATGATTCGACCATGTTCTGACAAATAAATGTATTTGATTAGATAAATGCCTCTTCTCATACAAATGGCCACTATGCTTGCTTCCCGTAGAGTCTTGAAAAGAGACCAGAGGAAGCAGAAGTTAATACAGCATACTTGAATCCGGAAGCGATCAGTCGTTCATCATTCTCCTGTTCTTATCCCAATTTATTTGGGGTCGACGCAGCATGCCTTCTTCCATACTTCTCTATTACTCGTCATCTCATCAAACACCTTCTTTCTTGCCATATGATCCTTCACACAGTCCATTCATTGTTTTTTTTTGTCTTCCTCTACTCTTATACATTCATACTCAAAACTATCTTCACGACATTTTTCATTTTCAGTAGTTATTTTTCGGAAAAGTGTAAGGCGCCTTCTATCAATCTTAACTTAATCTTATCTTGTAATGTCCAGCTTTATTTATTTATTTAACGTAGCAATAATAAGTACCATTTTGAATATGGACCGCGTAGGTCTTAATTCTGGCAGCTTACAAAAGGCCTTAAACTTCAGACCAACCAGTATTCATATTCAACTATAACTCATTCACAACAATAACAATAACTTCAAACCTCAAATACATAATTTTCAAACACGACAAAACAGTCTTATAAGACTGTTTTGTCGTGTTTGAAAATTATGTATTTGAGGTTTACAAGCAGGACTGAGGATTTTGAGGATGGATTGATGGATGAGGATTTTGAGGTTTGAGAGCTATAGCTCTGTCAAATCGACACGGATCTTATTATCGCAGTCATATATTTAAAATTTACTATTCAGCTGGAATGAGTCACTAAGTAATGATAACCAGTAAACCAACTAGGACGTCTTTGTGAAATCAAACGGGTGTTAGGGTTGTCGACTAAACTTTTTGTTATGTTCCACCACATACATAAAACGTCAACAACTTGTCTCGATGCGACAGCCTTGATTGTCTCACGAGTAATCTGTTAACTGTAATCTGCTAGCTGGTCGCCTATCTGACCTCCAGAACCCAGTTAGTATTATGAATTACGATAGCTCTTGGTAAGACTGGTTGACCGACTTTTGGGCCACTGACTATACGTAACGACTGTCAAAGATCTGCAAATGACATCGGGGACAAACGGCTTAAGGCGCTTTCCGAAGCAGGGAAGGAACTCGGTGTGTATTAGATGGTCACCCATCCACCGACCGACTTTGGCAAGCGTAGCTTAACCTTGAAGATCGACCCCCCCGAGAGGCTGTATATTTAACCATGAATCCCTTGCTCCTAGTTGAAATACTGTGTGTTAACACTAAAATGTCTACTGTGACTGAGTCGAGAGTCGTGAATTATTCTGCTATCCATTAGTGTGTTTCCATCGGTCAAGCTGGTATGTTTACATGTGATACTGCTGTAATTAAACTGATTTATTGATGACTGAGTAAAAATATCCGTTGGATGCGAGACGCACGGGACCGGTCAATGTGCCGGACGCTTGGGGATGGCCTATGTCCAGCAGTGGACATCTTTCGGCTGATATGATGAGTAAAAATAGTTAATTGTGTTAGTGAGACAGAGATGTATTGTTCTGTAGATTCTGCCGAATTGATTAATAATTTAAATTAAGTTGTTTCTTCGGCGGATTACGGAAATTCTGTTGTAGATATTGTAGTTTGAGTCATACCAGCCTAAGGTGTCAAATATCAATGACATCTAGGTCAGCTCCATAGTGTCATAATTTTTTTCCAGTGGAATTATTCTACCAGATGGCCGCCGTAGTCTAATCAAAGTGCCATGTTATCAGCGGTAGTAAATGTCAAAACTGTATGGGTCTGACAAACGCTATTGTACCTACAGCTTGTCAATCTGGTTTCAATACTATCTTGTCAATACGACGCTTTTAAAATTCTCAATACATCACGGCGTGCTATAATTTTTAGTGCGTTGTGCCGTCACGAGCCCCCATCACCGAGATTTGATGCGTTTTATCTTTGACAATATTCATTGATTTACAAAAACAAAAAATACGTGTCCATTATTTTCCAATACTCTAACTGACGGACTAAATAGATGCAATTTATTGATGGTGGAAACTAGCCTATTCTTTGGAAGGGTCTTATTTGCTTTTTTTTATTTTTTACAAAATACAAAATCTGTATTTCATAACTAAAAACTTTTACATTAGTTGGTGACTGGAGCCTCCTTTTAAGCAATTAATGCCTGTGTTAGGAGACTCCGCTCTTCCACAGCAATATACAATTTATTTAGTACCTTAGATGTAAACGTTGCTTGTGTGTGTGTGTTTGTTTGTGTGTGTGTGTGTGTGTGTTTGTGTATGTGTGTGTGTGTTTGTGTGTGTGGGTGGGTGTTTGTGTGTGTTTCATTTTGTGTGTTGTAATAGTGCCTCAGTGTATGCGTAATTTAGTGTCTTTATCCAAAATTTTTTGTCTTTATTTATTTATTTACTTATGAATGATAAAGAACAGCAAAGACGACACTGGTGGTGACTAAATGTGGCCATGCAAATGCAACCTTCAACATTTGAAGTACTTTCACGAATAAACAATCTAACCCAGCATCTCTTGTTACAGACGCCAAACAGCAGAAGAGCGCGAGGCCGAACGACAAGCAGCGAACCGCTTGATGCTCTCCCTCCAAGCTGAAGCGCTTTCCAAGGGCTACATGCCCGAACCCCCACCCGGTTCTGCTCAACTCTCTGCCTTACATTACCAAAACTCAACGAATGCAGCGCAAAACCAACCATCAAACACCGCTTTAAGCGCTTTACAAAACCTCCAGCCATGGGCCGGCAATCAAGGTAACTTTATGAATGCGCAAGCGGCGACTGCCCCGCCTCCTCACCCCCCTCCAGTCGCATCGCCTATATGTTGATCGGGATATGATTAGTTTTTTGTAAAGGAATTATGTATGAAGCGGTGTAAAGCGCTTTTTGTACTAGGAATGTTGAAGCTGTGTTGAAAATTGTAAGCTTCTTAAAGCGTATGCGGGTCCTTTGATCTAGTTAATCTGGCTGTACATTTTATCCGTTTTATTTCTCCCATGATTACAATAAATACCACAGATTTTTTTTTTCTCTTTAAAAAAAAAAGTACAGAGGTTAGCAAAAGTGCTCTACTATTTAAAATACCTTGTGGCATTAAGTCCGCCTATGTACCACTATTGTACATGAAGTTTAAATAAATAATTTTCCGCTCTACTCCAACTGAAGTTATTGTCAACCTTGAAACTTCATACTACATGCAATACATCAATTATTATGATTTAATGAGCTTGCTATTCAAAGTCTGTCTTAGAACTAGTTTTGCATAATGATAAACATCAAATGTAATAAAATTATCATACCGATACATTCTAGTACCTATACTCGTATCTACTCAATTTATTATTGAAATTCGCCTCTAGTCCACATTAATTACAATAAAAAATACAGTACTACTAACATTCGAAGCTCTTTTGTAATAAGTTAAAATAAGTAGCAATAAATAAATGTAACTCTTTGTAAATAACTTTATCAGTATTATAATTATAGTTATACGATAATTAATTAAATGATAAAATGTGTAATAGAATATATTCTTTAAGTCAGCTTATTTGAAATGTAGCAAAGAATTTTGTAAATTAATAAAATAGATTAAAAACTGCAGCATATAATTAAAAAGTTACTGATTATACGAATATTAAGTGTTTTTTAATTCGATAAGTATTTAAAATCGATCGAATTCGATCACAGTTTTGAATTGACATAAAAATTATGTGCGCGATTGTACTTAAACCAATTTCACAAAATAAAATAAATATTTTGTGTAAAATCCATGAAAAATACGTAAATTTTCTTAAAACAATTACGTATTTCTCATGAAATTTCACTATATTATCTGAATTTGGTCTCCCTTATATTTTGAAAAAATTATGATGACTCAGTTAGCTTCCATATTATTATGATAAATGTGTTGTAAAAATATTGTAAATATTTACGTAAGATCATAAAATTACTCGAATTATTTTAAATTTTTCACTCGGATCTCAATATCTAACTTTTGCAGTAAAGATAGAAGAAAATATGTGTAATTTCTCTAAGGAAAAAAAAGTTAATCACAATTTCACATTTTTTTATTTGTATTTTACACTTTTTACAACCATTTCTCGTTTTTAAATTTAAGAAAAATTAACGGCTTTTAAATGTAAGTTTCAAATGTGCATTCCAAGTAGAAAACTTGTAAATATTAAATGTAAAATTAAGAAAATAAGTGATAGTCTGTAAAGTAGCTCAATTCACTGTGAAATCTGTCTTTAATTGCGTTTATGTATTAGAAATGTAAATGATTGTATAATTGTCAAATTTTCATTGCGTTGGCTACACACGAGGTGAACGTTTTAATAAAATATTGAGATATCTATATATGTTTTGTTGGTTTTATATTCACCCCTTAAACCTTTTGGCCACCATAAACACTCAAGCGAATAGCGAAAAACCAATGAATTATTTTATTAAGGGCATGCTACGAGTTACCGCGATGCAACTTGTGGCACGAATTGTTGGTCAAGTGTTTGTCCAAATAGATAACTACAGTGGGTGAGGACCTCAGATTCAGATATACTTAGATAACGCAAGAGCACCTACTACGCGTTCCCGGCTTGAGAATTTTAAGTACAGTCTTGTAAACCGATTGGATAGTAGCGAGTCAACAACCACTGTCCGGGCCGGCAGTCTCGACAGAAATAACGACAAAATCGCTAACTTTGGATTGCTAATTACTAACGAATAAATTCTTGCTTGCGAGAATCCCATCTTGGAATGTCGGCCCAGTAAAGCAAGTCTTTACATCCAAGATGCGTTTCTCGCAAGCATCATTAGTGCAACCGAATTTATTCGTTAGTAATTAGCGATCGAAAGTTAGCGATTTTGTCGTTATTTCTGTCGAAACTGCCGAGCCGCCGACAGTCCAAGATGGGATTCTCGCAAGCATCATTAGTGAAACCGAATTTATTCGTTAGTAATTAGCGATCGAAAGTTAGCGATTTTTTCGTTATCTCTGTCTGTCTTTTTGCCCAGGTTTTCGGCAGTCTCCACTGTACATCTAGTCGCTACACGCCACTGTCCTTGAGCAATGTAAATCAGGCCTTACGCCAACTAACTATAAAACACACGTATGCCGTCCGTTGGGTTTATAGCTAGAAAGAACCTGCCCTTAAGATCAGTTGCTTGCAAGCGCTGTAGCGTAGCCCACACGCACGATTCTAGAGCACTCGAGACTTAACAACACTAAGCTTTCATACAAAAGGGTACACAATACACAAATGTATGGCACAACATCGATGTCCCGAACACCGTGAGTATGATATTCTTTTAAAAAGACAACAGAGCCAGCCTCACGGTGTAAGGCATCGTCCTAATAGAACGCGAATGCGCGATCATCGCGCGAGTAAGCGATGCGACCATCGTGTGTTCGCGCGATGGCAAAAACTGGGTGTCCTTTCATCGCGCGAATTGACGACGCGAGCGAGCGAGTGACCGTGGACTAGGGCAGTGGCACGGTCGATACCAACAACCATGGATGTCATAGACGGTCAATTTTTTCGGGAAATATTTGGATGACTTATTGTGCGGGTTTAGATGGAAATGTATGCGGGCAGCGCAGTGCAGCGCAATATCGCGCGAATCTCAATTAGGACGCCTATTCGATTTCAATATGTTTGATCGCGCGTTCGTACGAACTAAGTTCGCGCGAATAGATTTACAAACATTTAAGTCGCGCGACCGCGTCGTGCGATTGTCAGTTAGGATACCTATTCGAGTTCAATATGTTTAATCGCGCGTTCGTACGAGTAAAATTCGCGCAAACCTACGATGATCGCGCATTCGCTTTCTATTAGGACGATGCCTAAAGCTGCTAGTCAAAGCCGGGTGTGGCAGAACAGTATAATCAGTAAGTATAACTACAAAATAAGCAAAAGATGTCAGAAAATTCGTAGTAACAAGCAAATCCAATAAGCAATCTTTAAATAGTAGGAAGGTACGAGGAATCTGGGTCGATGTTGAACTCGTCGAAAACAATTTATTTTTTCGTAAGAACACTCTAGATTATGTCATATTTCAAACAAAAGAAAACTAAATCAATATCGTTTCATCCGTTTGGGAGCTACGATGCTACAAACAGACTTACAGATACACACGTTCGCTTCGCGGGTCGCTTTCAGTCTAACCGGATGCAGAGAATACCGTTATTTTACATGGATCGACTGCCTATCTGACCTCCACAAAACAGTTAGTATACTGGGTAATACGAAACCCCTTAGTAAGACAGTGGCCCAAAAGTCTGACAACTGTTGGAACTTAGTTATAACTTAATTGCAACAATGATGTTGGCATGTGCCTAATAGACATCATGGAGTTCGTATTATGTCCCAGTATAAGCCCTGGTTGTATAGAATAAGTCTTCTAGACAGATGTCACACTTGTAAAGTTGTCTTTTACTTCTGATCGTTTTTGGAATATAATATATTTTGGAGTTTAATATGTATTTTATTGAGTAGTTCACGGAATTACCAACAACAACCATAATCAGACTTTTGGGCCACTGACTAAATCTATCGACTGTCAAAGATCTACAAAAATCAGCCGGGACGTTGGTCCCGGCTGATTTTTGTAGATCTTTGATTTGGCTTAACGGAGGGAATTCAGTATATAACTGGTGGTCACCCATCCACAGACCAACCTAGGCAACCGCGGCTTAACCTGAAGATTGATCCGAGCGGCTATTATTATTTAGCCGCGAGCCCCTTCTCCTCTTCTTAAAATAAAGTAAGTACTTCGTCGGTTAATTCAAATAACTCTGTTAAGAAAAACAATATTGCCATAGTTGCAAGGAGTACCTAACTACACTGGCCTACAAAATTAAGTATCACACTTTTAAAATTGCAATAACTTTTTAAGTACACAAGATATACTTTCGAAACAAAAAGGACTCGAAAAAGAATTCAATTTTGTCTATAGTTTCAATGAAAGCTTTTTTATTTTAAATCTCTAACTTCAATAGTTTAGAAAAATCTAAATTTTAAAAGTGTAGTATGTACTTAGTTTTGCAGGCTAGTGTAGTTGCGGTTTTAAAATAAATAGTAGAAATTCAAAATGTCTATCGTTTTCGTACTTCTCAAACGTTCTGAAATAGATGAGGCCTGTAATCATAGAATCATTGCCAGACTTAAAAGAACCCGACCAATCAAGCAAAATACGGTAGGTAGATACATTCGTCATATTTGAAATACAAAAAACATCCAAATTATACACTACAAACGGGAAACAATTGCCCACAAAACTACTAAACGAAATCGATTTTAAACAAAAAACGCTCAAAAAAAACATTTCCGTCCTCAAACGAACGATTTAACGACAATTAGACCTCCATTTTGAAAAATTTAATACAATTTTAATACCAAGAAGGTTTGATATAATAACGAAACATTATATGGAACGTGACTCCTGTGCTGTCATTACTACGTTTTGTTTTATGAAGCGGAAAAAAACTAAACTGATTGTTTTTGTTAACCCTAACATTCTTGTATCACTAAACGATTCCGCTGTCCCACAACTTTTCGTGTTCCATATCCATAGACGGTTCTGTACTAAGCAAAATTATACGCTACACAATGTAAGCAGCCATGGTTCTAGCACAATTTGGAACAGCAGATACAATTGAAGAGTTACAAAGTCTTGGGTGCATATCAAGGTTAGTCCAAATGATATTTTAAAGGATGTCTCCACATAATCGATGTTTAGCGATACAAATGATTTGACGGCGTCGTTTATAGGTCACCTTATTGTTAGTATGATGTATTATTATTTTCATTAAAGGTTGCACGATTATCTTCGTTTATTCAAACTCTTATAGACGACAATTTTATGTAGATAAAAGGGTAAAAAAGTAATTGAGAGGAAGGAAGTTTCATTACATTTTGTCCATTTCAAATCGACTTCCATTGCTGCAGTCTTCGAAGCCTTCAAAGCCTCGGACTTTGGGCTGTGATGGACAATTTGTGAGTTAGCATTTGGCTCTCTGCCTTCAGGGCCACTTGTAATACATTCTCCTTTATAACATAACATAACAAATCACGCCTATAATGCAATAAAAAAATAACATCTTACCCCGAAGAGTGATGACGATGATGCCATCTAACCGATTTCGGCCGTGGCTGTCGAGAGCTTTGCTTTCATGTGCTTTCAAGTGGCTAGCATATTTTCCAACTTTGGCCGAAAAACTCCGAGCACAAAGCGGACATATCAGAACACCATTGAGGATATCCCCGAGGAGTAAGGCAGAGGTGAACCCATAGATATAGGACTACTATGGGTGATCTTAATAGTACACCCACATTTCGACAGTTATGCTAAAGTCCCGTGTAATAGGATGCAAGCCTATTGCCATCAACCGAGCACAAATCCATACTCCTTGGCTGCTATACTGAGATTCCTGATGGAAAAATCCAATAATGATTTGCCCGACCCGGGAATCGAACCCGGGACCTCATGCTCAGTAGTCAGCAATTGCGATCACTAGACCAACGAGGTATTTTCTCTAATATTTATTGTCAATTACGAAATGGGGTATAAAGACCCCATCTCCTGCAGGCATCATTGTATTAATAACACAAAATCCAGCAGCAATGTTCCATAATTTTGTCTCCAAATCAAAATTACCGGTATCCATATGAAACAGCCGTATTAAAATAATGGCCTCTCAAAAAAGTTTTAAAACAGCTTTTTTTTCTCCATCGCGTGACGTTTTGCCTCAAATTAGTTTACAAAAGTCGCAAGGGCACGTCGGACGGGAATCGAAGCAGGGACCATTATAATAGCGTGTAGCGTGCCAACTGAGCTACTAGAGAATGCAGTGATGGTGGCTTGTATTGGCGACATGGGTTTTTTTTAGGTTAACGATGAAGAATTAGACAAAAGAACAGAGGCAAACTACGTGCGACAGAAACTACAATCCTTTGACAGCAGAAAGCCTGTAGCAACCTTATTGAAACGAGCACCTCTCGATTCCCAACATAAATAACGGTTACCCCCTTCCCTCTCCACCTGGTTACGTCATCGCGTGAGTCATCGGACCGCGCGCGCTCAAGGGCCTACCACTCGACATATACGGGCGCTTATCGCAAAAGGTAAACAGTTTCACGTTACGGAATCGTGCTAGCATCTGTTTGAATATAAACAACACTTGTAAAACTACTTGAGAATTATAATTGTTATGTTATGAGATGAAGGTATATGAAAAAACTTGCCGCGCTAAGAGCTGTGGCCGCATTTCTTTTTTGTTGGTCTACCTACTGATTCAATTCACACGAAACTTTAGAACGAATGTAATAATTATATAAGCAACCTAATAAATAATTCTCATAAGAGTCTGATATACAATAATCTTATAAGAATTTACTCAAAATACCTATTAGAATATATTTCTTGCGTAATGTCCACCACGTAATGTGACCTTGACTTGAAAATACTTGAATCTACATAAATATGATGATTTATGCTTCGAGAACACGAAAATCATGTTTTCGTGCTCATATTCACCTAGCTAACACTATTTCCTACACTATATTTCATAATAAAAGAGTAAAACTTACGTTTTCAATTGTTCGTTCCGTGTTCATTGTTGAAATTCTTCCGACGAAACTTTTGTTGGCTCACAAAAGATTTTTTGCCTCTCCCGTGTTTATTGTTTTTTGTCGCGCACACTCACTACACTATAATGATGTCGTAAACATCCACTTCACACAGTTTTGAAGCACTTATCTACACAAAAACACAATAAATCACTTCACAGTCACTCGAATGTTTACCTAAACTGACATAACTGACATTTCAACGACAACGAAGCGCAATCTTATATTTTTTTCTTAGAGTTGCCATTTAAAGTTACTAGTCTTTGGTCTCGCGCCAAGGAGTATTACTATCAATGGAGTGAAACTTTTTGCAAACGATTTAGAGCCATATCTTTATTCTGAAAAAAGATTCAAATTGCCTGTACCTGCCGTTCCGAAAACGGTACGGCCGGGCCCGAGGGAAGTTTATTGTCCGTTCCGAAAACGGTACGGCCGGGGCTGAGAGGTTAAATTCAGTTTGATTTTGACAGCGATGCAAAGTCCGCGCTGAAATAAGTTTGAAATTATAATTTATAGGTTTTTTTAAACGCTTCAGGGGCAAAACGTTATTGAACTAGTTTTCAGGTATCAACCTCGCTACTTTGCAAACTCATGTTTAAGCTCAACAGGGGGCTATACCAAGACGTCTTCATGTATAGTTTTAATGTCACTCCAGTGAAGGAAAGAGAACGTCTAGCGCCGTCTCTTTCCCACTCTGAAAAAAGATTAAAACAATACTGCTTTTAGATGTCATGGTAGGCCACCAATTCGTAGAATTTCACAGAAACTAGGTGTCGCTGCGGCCCGTCATCAGGGTTGGGTGAGTACCTCTGCAGTATGCTACTGTTCTGGCAGATTTTAATAACTTAAAAAGGACCGAAATAAAAATGGGCGAAATACACCAATCCACGTCATCCCCACTAAACAAATGATCGCGACAGTTCGACATGCGCTTCTTCTTCGCGACTCGACTCGCGCGCCGGTCGCAACTAATTTGATGTCATATCGTAACACGACAACATAATTTGACTAGTTCCACTAACTACCGATAGTTTGTTCTATTAAGTTTTTTTAATGGGTTCGAATAAGCTGTTTTGTGCAAGATGATATTGACAGAAAGCCAGTTGAAATTAAATCTGAATAAACCAGCTTTCGCCTGCGACTTCGCCCGTGTAAATTCTTTATAAATTGAAGCCTAACATGTACATTTTTTTTAGTTTTGAAGAGAATTCTTTAGACTACGCCGCCGCCGCCAGATATTGTGATTGAGATTTGAGGTTAAAAATTTATGGTAACTTTGCAAAATTTTCTTCGCTGAAAAATCAATAAAAATGCATCGTCATTTTCAGAGCAAGTGTTTTTAGCATATTTCAATGAACTGACCAATACAATATATAAGCCTAGCACGCTATGGAGTATATATTCCATGTTAAAAACGACGGTTCTGCAAAAACACGGTGACGACATAAAACCATAATCCAACCTGACTGCGTTTCTAATAAAAAGACGCTCTGGCGGTTTTATTGGAAAAAAATCAAAGGTATTATTGTCACCAACCGATGTTGAAAGATTTTTGAAAGAAGCTCCGGATAGTCAGTATTTGGCAACAAAGATCAGTAATTGAACAATCTATTATTCCTGGCCTACGTCCGTATGCTAAACGATATATACCTATCTAAGCAGTGTTTTATCTCTTTCCAGGTTCCGTTAATATTCGGGGTACGTCAGGAACTTTGTAAAATCACAACAAAAGATATCGATAATCATGGCAAATTGCTTTTAGTCAAAATCACCCATACTAAAAACAATATTCCACGATCATTTACAATTCACGGCCCATTTTATGACATATTAAATAAATACGAAACATTTATTCACAAACCGTGAAAATTCATAAAAAACCTGCCGTGTATTATTTTCATTATTGCTCTTTTAATAATACAGTATTATTTCAATAATTAAATATTTTATTGACAAAAATATTTTTCGTTCTTTTATTTTATTTCTTCAAAAATGTATTGAAAAACGTCGTTTGATACACGTGGACATTTGTTATTGCAGTTCTCGGCTCATAAACACCCTCGCCTACGGCTCGGGGTGTTATTAATTCCATCTGGGACATACCAAATCATCCTTTACGCTTTTTCTATTTCTCTTATACGAAGCCAAAAATTTAAACAAAGACCAAATCAACTGAACCCAATTAAAACATTATACATACTTAAAATAAACCCTTTCAAAAGCTTAATTATTACGATCCCTAAGTAGTCGTACTCACACATTTAGTAATTTAGCACAATAGTGGAAAGCAATTAGCGCGGGTAAGTGAGACTGATTAGGACTGCATCAAATATAATCTCGACCTGGCGTGCAATTTGAGGTGGGGGAGGCAACGAGCTAGGATTGCGGTAGAGTGGGTATTTTTGGACTAATTATTTTGTTAAAATGCTACTTTTTCTGAGCTAACGAGACGAGCCTAGGTTGGTACGTAGATCCACCCATTACATACCGAGTTTCCTCCGTACTTCCGAAAGCAAGTAAAGCAACGGCTTTACTTGCTTTCGGAAGTACGGAGGACTCGGTATGCCAATTGTAGATCTTTGACAGCCGTTAAGTAGTTAGTGGTCCGAAAGACTGACAACCAGTCTAATCAAGAGGTATGGTATTACCCAGCACTAACTGGGTTGTAGAAGTCAAATAGTCAGTCGCTCCCTGTAAAATACTGGCATTCAGCTGCATCCGGTTAGACTGGAAGCCGACCCCAACATAGTTGGGAAAAGGCAGGCAGATGGGTTGATGAAAAAGAAGGTTTGTTAGAATATAAACACTTATGTCGTTTTGTTGACACTAACATAAGATTACTAAGATACTCGCCCCTTCTATGTCGCTTAGTAGCTCAACACACAATTTGTCGCTTGACATGAGTCGCATTACCAAACCACACCGCACAGCCTTGTACTGTGTGACCGTTGCTGTTAATTTATTCGACTATAAATATGGGTAATTAATATTGATTTTTAAATCAACTAAAGTAAGAACAATTCTGGTTCCTTCTATGTCGCTTAGTACTTCAACACACAATTTGTCGCTTGACATGACTCTCATTCCCAAACCACAGCGCGCAGTCTTGCACTGTGTGACCGTTGCTGTTAATTTATTCGACACTGCAATGCTATCAATTTTGAGTGAATGTAGGTTATGTGAACTGTGTTGTTTGCAGTTAAATATATGGGTAATTAATATTGATTTTTAAATCAAATATAGTAAGATTAATACTCGCCCCTTCTATGTCCCTTAGTAGCTCAGCACACAATTTGTCGCTTGACATGAGTCTCATTACCAAACCACAGCGCACAGCCTTGCACTATGTGACCGTTGCTGTTAATTTATTCGACACTGCAATACTATCAATTTAGAGCGAATGTAGGTAATGAGACCATATTGTAGAGAGTTCAATGATATTATGTACTTAATTTATATTGTTTTTTTGGAATTCCATCTCGAATTCACCTTTTGTAACAATCATAGGGAATAATACGAGTACGTACCTATATGAGATAGTTTGTTATGATTTCAACTTCCAATACTGACACAGACATAAACTAAACTGGCCTGCAAAAATTAGTATCACACTTTTAAAATTGCAATAACTTTTTAAGTACACAAGATCTACTTTCGAAACTAAAAGGACTTGAAAAATAGTTTAATTTTGTCTATAGTTTCAAAGAAAGCTGATAGAAATTGCTTTATAACGTTTTTTTTTTTATTTTAAATCTATAACTTCTATAGTTTTGGAAAATTGAAATTTAAAAGTGTAGGACTTATTTTTGCAGGTCAGTGTACATGAAATGAAATGTTGACTTGGGTATTATCAAACTTGGGTATTCTCTTCTCTTATTTTCTACGCAAATTAAGCAGTATTTTAAAAACATAGCACCAAACCAAACCCGCATGCATGTTTAGTAACACTCTAAATTAATAACATAAGTTCAACATTACATTAACAATTAAATCGCAACCAAAAATCACATAAAAACAGAACACGCAAAAAAACCTAGACTCACAGCGAAGTACAGTCACAACGAAAAACATTTAATATTTCATCAGGCAACTTTTCAATGTTAAAAAATTCTACGTCCCCCTTATTATTTTCAACACCCTTACTCGATAACGCTTTTATGTTCCCCCTGAAAGAAAAAAATGAAATAAAGAGTAAAATTTAAGTTGAAAATGGACTTTGACGGATGATGGCTGACCCGGCACCGTCTTGTGCTACAATATTCACGATGTGTCAACGGTGATAGAGTTCGGTACACTTATGGCAGTGACTGTACGTAGATGTTCAGTTGTTAAGATATAAGGGCTCAGATGCATGATCGGTTTTATTCTCGTTGAAAGCAGTTGTCAATATTCTTGTGATGATGCAATACTATATTTAGGGTTTTATCAAAATACAGATTTACTATCACAAAATCAGTAACTTGATAGTCTACTTTTTTGTCAACACATACACCAAAATGCCTTGTGACAGTCCCCATTGTCATCAGTTCAAGATGTGCACTGCCTGAACATAGGCCTCTCGATTTAACGTAGCTTAAATTACTCGCAAATATTCTTAATTTTCGTGTGGTTAGTGCCTAACCTGGCGTCAGAGTTTTATGCTGCCTATGGGCCTCTGACTTGACTTACATGCCGTCGAAAAATATCTCCCAAGTATGCTAGTTTGGTTTCTTCACGATATTTTCCTTCACCGAAGCAAGTGATAATTAAATTCGCACATGAATCTGAAAAATCAGAGATGCGTATCTTGGGTTCGAACTCGAGACCTATGACTTGGAGACCGACAGTCACACCACTAGGCTATCACTGCTAAAATTAAATGTTAACTTACAATCAGTTGCGAGGCGACTATGACTAAACGTTGTTGGAAGACAAACCGATCGTGTGTATAACCTCCAAGATTTATCTTTGTTTATATGTAGATACATTGATGTTCTCTGTAGCAGTTTGTATGTCATTAGAAAGTTGTATTTGTGGTTCGAGTAGAGAAAAGGTGAAGAGGTTAATGATGTGTGCTATTTGTTTAACAACATGTTACTATTGATTGAATCCCAGCATTCGTTTTGGTCTTTTTGTACGGAGTAATACTCTTTTTGAGTTTTATGAAGATTATAATTAGTCCTACCAAAAGGTTGGTGTAACTAGGTTAAACAGACAGTCAATCGTCAAATCAGTCAGTTCCACAAGTTAATTTTTTTAATATGTAAATTGCATATTTTATTTAACCTACGGATAATTGTCAAATTGCAAATAATAAATTTAAATTTTAAGTACCTACTTTCAATTTTAACTCTAGATTCTTGACTTAATTTTTTGCTAAAATTAAAATGTTATATTATATAAGCCGGAGAGGTGATCTGTACCTCAAGATTTTCCTATTTCAGACACCTTTCTCTATTTAAGATTGTGCATATACCAGCCTGTAATTTCTGATGTCGAGATAAATAAAAATAAAGATTTATGATTTTGATTATAATCCAAATTGAATACTGGTATTCAGCTGCATGCATCAGTAAGATTAGAAGCTAACCCCAACATAGTTGCGAAAAGCTAGGCAGATAACGATACAATGTTATTTCTTCCAGGCAAGCAACTGACACGAACTTTAATAAGCGGTTGGTCGAGTCTTAACGTGACCAGAGGTCTGGTCTTTTTTTTGCCAAAGAATCAGCATTACCACCAAACGTGGCAATGCTGCCACTTTTAATATTGACATTTTTTTTTTTTTTGATATTTCTGTAGATCTATTTGTAGTTTGTAAATAATGGATACGTCGCAGGCATATCGTAGAACACGCCGTATTACATAAAGGGGCGCCGTTTTGCAAAACGTCGCTGATATGTACTGCGGCGTCTTCCCGTTCACCCGGATTACAATACGACTGAAATAAAGTACGCCGCATTGATGAGCACTTCGCGTTCGTCAAAGCGGCGTAAACGTGCCGCCCAAATACAAACGGGCGCATCGTCGATACGCCGCTTTGAAAGCGAGCGAAAGCGAGCTCGGTACCTAGAGCACCCGACGTTAGGTTTGATTAGGTTACTTTAAACACTGCAGATAGAAATAGGAGCCCCGCGTAACGGGGCTACGTCGACTACGCCTTATTTTCGGAATTTTCCGTATTTTATTCGTTTATTCGGTCGTTTCTTCTTGCTGACAATACGGCTAAACCTTGGACGCCGCTTTGTCGAACGTATCGCCACCACAATCCGGCTGAACGCGAGGACGCCGCATTACATAACGGCGACGTTTTTCAATCCGGCGCGCCATTATGAAATACGGCTTGTTAAACGAATTGGCTGCGCGACATATATACTGAATTCAAATGAAAATTTAAAATAATATAGAAAAAAAAACAACAAAAGAAAAACATTGTAAGTACCTACTAACAAATTATTATATTGCAATTACTCTAACTTCAAATAGATTCCTATCGAACAAACAGATAGATACCAAAATAATATTTGACCCCAGTCAACATCAGAAAATTTCCTCTCACTTATTTAATCCCGTAATCGCAAACCCGTGCGAATTCAACTAGCCAGACCCAAATTGTCCAGCATAAGAAGAACCTTAAATTTAAAACATTTACCCCTGATACTACTGTTAATGTAGGAAAAGAAAAGGACGAGGTAGATCAAGTTATGGGTTACAAAACAACCCCAACTAATGATATTCTCAAGAGAGAAGTTATAAATGTTTGGAGATCGTCACACGAATTTGATACAGTCCCACGCTTCGGCGATGATAGTGATCTAAAATTTGATGGACATGATATTTGGTGACAGATTATTGAAACTTTAACTACGCAGGACGTGCTAACAGGCTTTGGAGAATCTGATAATGACAATGTGAGTGTGATTTGACGCCTGTATAGCAGTCAATGAACAGATTGTTGTGTTTAATATATTTCCATCGTGCTTCTGATTGGATTTTTCATAGTGTTACGAATTACTACTGTAGAGAATTTTTATTTTACTTGATTCTGAATTTCTGATAAACATCCCAATCATTCAGATTTAAACGACTAGAACTAAGCTTTCAAAGTGTATCTGTTTGTGTAAAAACTAATGTCCAGCGATATTTATTTATTTGTTATTCATTCATCTCATCAGACACCTCCTTTCGTGCCATATTATTCTTCACACAGTCCATGCATCGTTTCTTTGGTCATCCTCTACTCTAATACACATCCACAGTAACACTCAAAACTTTTAAACTGTGGAGTTGTATTAGTATATATTCAAATGGATGGATGCTTGAGTATAAAACAAAAGATCAATAAAATAACATTCAAATCATTCAGAAACATAAAACAAAGCACTCCCATTTATCACTCAAACAGTACTATAAGAGAATCACAATTCAGATGCCAATTTCCACCCACTTTTTATTAACACATAAAATCTCCCGGCCCTCCATATAAAACAATAACACGGTTTTGTAATTCCCTTGGCTAACAAGTGCGCCTTCATAAACTTTCCATCTGTACCCCGCAAAGCTTTGGGGTTTGTTTGTACCCCATGGGGATTAACCGTGTTAACTGGCATTTGATATTGATACAACCCCACATTTTAAAACAGACTCTATTCTTTCAGAAATAGAATTTGAAATTGGGAGCGTTACAGATTTTATTTACGATGTTTGATATTTGGATGAAGTAATTGCTGTAACACATCTCATTTTCAATGCAAATTCAAAGTTAAATCTGTCAGCTCAAAACACAAATTCAACTGCAACAGTTGTAGGTTCTAAAGACGTATAAACATTGACACCAAAGCGTGATTCCCATAATATGTAATGCTTTAGTGCAGTAGCGAGTTTTGCACTTGACTCTAGTACTGTATGGGTAACATCTTGTTCACCAAACAAAAAGGGTGATGTTGATGGTCCCATGGCGCCTACTCCTCTGATGTCTGTATCATATTTGTGAATTTCTCACGGTCCGTTAATTTTGTCGGATTAAAAGTAAATGCGACGTGAAATTTCATTTGGTTTTGGTGAATTTTATGACGTATCTGCTTTCAATTTAAACTTTTGCAATTGGTGTCATAAATATGAATTGGATTTCATACTGGGTGATGTTTTTGTTACAAATGTCTACTTGAACCTTTTGCAATAGCGAAAAGGTGATCGTACGCCTTTTGATACTAAGCCAGAGTTTGCAGTGCCAAAATAAAGTAACATAACGCCTGTAATCCCACTTATGTTTAAGTCTCAAGATTACAGCAGCAGCATATTGCTATCAACAGGTTATGAGTCCTGACTTCAGAAATCATAATCGTCGTTTTCCTGCCCTTGTCGCAATTTATTTATGGAACCGCGCAGAATATCTTCTTCCTTAATTCTCTATTATTACTCGTCATCTCACCAGTCACCTCCTTTCTTGCCATATCATCCTTCACACAGTCCATCTATCGTTTCTTTGGTCTTCCTCTATTCTTATGGCCAAATGTTTTTTAGTTAGCCCGAATTGTCTCACTCCTGAGCAAAGGCCTCCCCCCATTCCTTCCACTTCTCGCGATGGTGTGCTTCTTCTCGTCAATACGCCAGGAAGCCATCCAAATATGATGTAAAATAATTAGCATTAGTTGTAACGTTCCTTTTTGTTGAATAGGATATTTTATTAGTATATGGATGTCTCTCTCAAAATATGAAAGGTGAAACGCAGGAACTACCTATTACTTACAGATTTGATTTTAATCCCTCAGTGCAAGAATGTCCTGTGTGTGTCTTACTCTTAAGTATGAAGTAAAAAGGTTTTTCAATCAATAGTTTCTTTTTTAAGCTGTATTATTTCATTTACGTAAGTACAAGTACATTATTTTAAAAACTTAAAATAATACAATTAAAATGACAAGTATCAAAATGGGAAAAGAATCAATAGCTTGTTTCCAATTCAATCTATAATTGAAGCTGTTTGAGGTTATGAACGTGGGATTGCATCGTGGAGTATGCCTCACCTTTGTGCAACAAAAGCTGCAGTCAAAGAAACCGCTGCGCTGCCACCAAAGATGCCTTGAAAGTGGCGAAGTGCAGTCCCGTTTTTAGTGTTGATAAAAGTGTTAGTGACCATGTCAGTTTCAAAACGTAAACTGGTCTATTATAGCCCTAACATAGCCAGTAGGCGACGCGGTAGACCTCGCTGGAGATGGCGGGACGAGCTGGACAAAACCAACGACAATTGGTCCACATTGGCCCTGGATCGAAGAATTTAGAAATCATGGGGAGAGGCTAACAGTAAAAGTATTGGTCTAATAAAGTTAGAAAATAGCACCATCGACATGAAGAAGCAGAATCGAATTTAGCCTACAAAAATCTTAACATTATGTAGAACCCACAGATAAAACAACTTCCATCACGCTACCTAAAAGTACCGTCACCAAAACAAGCCAATCAATAACGCGTTAATAATAAATTCAATAAAAATTCCCGGCCAACCCTCACAATGATATCAGATGGTCGTTGCATATCGCGCCTATTATATAATGGGATAATTTGATCACAAGTGCGCGGCGTGCGAGCGGCATGTGCCCCTTCGCAGTTTTTATTGTCCCGCTATGAGTGGTGTAGGGTGATGCTGGGTAGTAGGGCTGCACCGACCGTGCGGAAAATAAGGATATTTATTTTTCGTCAATTTACGCGATTTGACTTCTTGGGTAGATGATGTTGTTCGGGAGTCCTTAACTTATTATCAGTTTTTTTTTTCTGTCAATATTGAACGCGTATACAAAGTTTTGTGTCCGTGCTATTAATCGCTGAGGAATTTTCTCGTGAAGAGACGATCCTGGCTACAGGATCAAGTCACGTCTGTCATAAAAATGTATTGTCACAGAACCAAAGGTGTGACGCAAAATTTCAGCTGGATCCGTTGGGGAGAACTGGATTGAAATTCAGTTGCAAGATTTGACCAATACATACTCGTATTAGGCTAAGGCCGAGGCTTTTTAGCACATATATAGATGGCCTAATCGTGGACCTCAGCAATAATCGGGTGGGGTGTAGCGTCCAGGGTATAAAAATAAATAGTATCAGCTACGCTGATGACATGGCGTTGCTGGCGCCGACGGCAGGTAGATGGTAGCGGTAAATGAAATGCTTCGGGTCTGTCAGGCGTATGCTGCCTCACACGGACTGGTGTATAACGTGAAGAAGAGTGAATACATTGTCTATAGGGCCGGAGGCGAATGCCCAGATACTAATCCTGACATTACCCGGCTTGAACGTCAAAAGAGTGACAACATTCAAATATCTAGGGCATCTTCTCACTGACGACCTTAAGGACAATGTTGATATTGAAAGGAAGCGTAGGGCACTGGCGGTCCCAGGTAACATGTTGGACCGAAGATTCTGAGAGAAGGTGTAGTAATTTAGTGAAAGTAACACTGTTTAAGGCATCTTGCTAATGCTTTTACACGGGGAATCTTTGGTTCAACTCTACCAAAAGAACGCTGGATGACCTACGCGTACAGTATAATAATATTTTTAGGATGCTGTTGGGACTGCCGCGATGGTGCAGTGCTTCTGCTATGTTTGCGCAAAGCCGAACTGACGACTTCCACGCAGTCGTTCGCAAGAAAACCGCGTCGCTGTTAACAAGGTTGCGGGCGAGTGGCAACAGCATTTAAAAACTATGGCGGAGAGTATCGACTCTCCGATTATTAAAAGCTTTGTGAGAGAGACTGAGCATTATAATCTGGGGATGTCCTTTTCAGAATGCTATTTATTCTGTCTTCTCTATTGTATTTTAGCTAATAACACTAGAAATAAGTTATTGTATTACTTACTAACACGATGGATCACTGTTGTCCGAAAAATACAGATTATTATTATTAACAAACTAAATAACAAACAAGGCAAGTTAAATAAAAGCTTAAAATGACACTTACTTTAATTTTTTATAACAAATAATCCTTTTACAAGATTGGACCGTGTATCGTCCTACACATTGACAAAAAGATTTTACTCGTCCTATTCACACTTTGCTTCACCCGCTGCTACTTTTGCAAGCCGTCGCAACAACCCTACCAGCTTACTTTTTTAATTCATCACTCCGGAACAGACAGGCAGTTACAGTTGTTTGTTTAGACAACAGATTGTTTTACAAGCAAGTGCTTTACTATTCGTTGTGTTCACGTCTCATTGATTTACAAATAAATATTACTTAAATTAAAAATGTATTGTTGTTATTATTAATTGTTAACAGGCGAGACGACAAAAAAAATCGAATGGTTAGATTTTCAAAAAATATTTGACCCGTGTTTTTTCTTTTGTTACGTAAACCAAATATGACGAAGATAACACGCTTTTAAAATTCTCGACGGCACGCCTAGGTATAATTTTTAGCTAGTTCTGACGTCACGAGCCCCCACTCCCGAGTTTTGATGCGTTTTATCTTTTGTCATTAACCATTGATTCACAAAACAAAAAATACGTGTCCATTAATTTCCAATACTCTAACTGACGGACTTAATAGATTTGCGATTTTTTGATACTGTCATCATGCCTCAATGGATCGAGACCTCGCCGTGGCTCGGAAAACACGTTAAGTTTCAGTCTAACAATAGCGGACCGCCTGCGGACATTGGAGACTGACAGATACTTGATACTTCGGTAGGTGTGTTATCTGTCTGAGTCCTGTGTCCGTTTGTCTGTACCGGTTTGTTTGAATCTTTAATTTATCGTCATTTGTAGATCTTTGACAGCCGTTACGGGTTGTCAATGCAATTTGTATTTTATTATCATTTGTACTTATGTAAGTCTGTAAGGTATCTATGAGCCAAAGCTCTATTATAACTCTATTATTCTGTACTCAAACTAAGTAACTTTACGCAAAAATTATTGCTGGGAAACGACTTTTTTTTTTGGGGTGAAAAATCATGTTTTGTGGTAGAACTCAATGTAACGCACTCAAAACAATGTGCTGATAGATGGGTTGAATAGTAGAGGATGGTCGTGGAGGTATTTGAAATCTTACATTAAAAACGCTGTAACTTGCATTTATTTGAAAAATTGCGCTCTCGCCGTCATCAGAATACCATTCATGTAACCACTCATAAAACCGCATTCTTTGGCAAAAGTGTGCTAGGCATGGCGCCAAAAATATTTAATAGTATACCAGCAGCTATTCGAAATAAAGAGTGTCTGGGATCCTTTAAGAGGTCTTTGTTTAAACTCCTTTTAGATAGATGTTATTACTCCATCACTGAATTTACTACTGATAAACAGAGGTATGACGATTCCGACTTCCCAATTAAACACTTTTGAATGTATTTATTGACTAATTATGGAATGTGTGTATTTATCTAAAACTGTAATGACATGTTTACCTAACCGACATAATTATGTATTTTAAATTGAATTATTGTTTTTCTTTAATGTAATAATATTGACATGCCACCTTAATTGTAATTGCTTGTTTATGCTTGTTTTATGTTAGTTTTGTCCGCCATTTTGTACGCCAAATATTGGCAAAACATAGTGCACACATTTAAGACGATATACTATCTGTAACCATACCTATGTTTCACAAAATAAACGATTGATTGATTGATTGATTGATTGATAAAACTTGTATTTAAAAAAAAGTTGTCATAAAGTTGGTACTTTGACCCCGAATATCTTCGTAACTAGAAGGTTCCCAGGTATGGTGTAGAATAAAAAAAATGATCGCAATGACGAGGACAAGTGCCTTTCGGCTTCGTTAAGATGTGTTTTACACCCTTTATAAGTTTTTTAAAAGTGGTTTCTAAATTTCTAAGCTTTAAAAATAGACGTCTTAATCTAAGTCGTTCTTTCAAAATAAAACCTATATGGTTCACAACCGGCTATTATATATTATTACTATGATATTATCTATTATTATATTAAATCATGATCTGTCAAATGACCAATTTGGTCCAGACGCCATTGTTTAACTATCGTGTCTACTTCGTGGACAGATCATGGGTTAAGTGCCAAAACATGTTTTTAATACACACCAAACATAATCTGCCTAAAACAATTTTATAACATTATTTCATAAGACCCCACTCATTAATAAAATAAATAAATCTAATTATAAGAAGATTATTTTCCAGAGCAATCACTTAACAATAAACCGCAATCATTCCAACTAAGATGCTTATCTTCTGATCGATTATAATTCGATCACAAACAAATAAATTTTATCCCCATCAACAATTTACTTTGACCTCTCACTATTAAAGATGTTCAAAGAAAAGTTCGGGTGTTACGGGTCTGTATAAAGTGGGCACGTTAGTTAACCCTCAAAAGCGCGTTAAAACTCAATAGGGCGGTATCTGACAGTGTCTGTCTATAAATTTGCGATTACTTGACTGTAAATTAAACAGAGGGTGCGGAAGGCACAATACTGGACAAAATATTGTAATAATTATTTGAATGTTTTTTTTTTTATATTTTTGACTTTAGCTTCTCTGACATACGTCAATGATTTTCACCATTTTGTTACACGGTAACAAATAATCACTAGTTTTGTACGTTACTTTTCCTTTATCGTGTCTCATTTTATGTTCTGTGCAAATAAATGGTTAAATAAAATCAATTATTTAAGTATGTAAATTTGAGATAACGAAATCACAAAAAAAAATCTCCAAGAAAAATGTTAAACAATGAGATCTTTCGCTTGGCCATACCTATAAAGTCCCCGCAAAACACTGTCACTTCTGTAGTTCCTATACAAACTTAGTCTACATTTAACCCCTCAAGTGTTGCAATAAGTTAATTGTTAGCAAAGGGGCGAGGGTTACGAGCATCCAGTTATATTGTTATCGGGACATCGTTAAGTACGGTTTTGTTTTAGTGTCCGACTTATTACGGTTATTGCGACCGGGTGCTGCATTTGCAGGGTTATGGCTTATAGATTATAGTTGTATGATTATTTTATGACGGGCGGTATTTAATGTTGGTAGGAGTTTCAGGGATAGATTACTTATTTTGGTAGATATACATAATAAGAAACTGACTACTTAGACAATACAATGTTGTGACCAAAATAAGGAATTTCCATTTAATAGTATGTATACAGCGTGTGGCGTCCAAGGAATGGAAAACGAAGTGTGAATGGAGTGTTGGTCGTCTGGCGGCGAGATGGGCAGACGATATTGTTGCCATTGCGGGAATATCCTGAATGAGGTTGGCACAGGAGCGTGGAGCTTGGCACAAACAAAGAGAGGCCTAAACCCAGCAGTGGGTGAAGTCGGGCCGCGGATGATGATGACGGAACAGAGTGTACCAGAAAGGTGTGCTCATATTTCAGGGTGTGGTTCAGACCATCAAACTGAACCACTTTCTCCATGGGTCCATCATCGAATTTGCGAAAAAAAGCAGTCTCATACATTTGGGTCGAGTATTAGGTACTGAATTTTGTACTAGATTGTCTTTTGCGGTCGGCGCAGCATATCCTCCCCTCCAATTCAATTCAAAATAATTTATTATCTCTTCACAAACATGACAAATTATGTATAATTATGTATAGAACTTAAAATTACGGTAGATAAGTTTGTGAGAGACTGGTGTCTGCACTAGGAAAACCTGTATAGCAGATCACCAGGGTCCCACCACACGGAATTTCGATTATTTCATTATAAACAATATTCAGTAATTCATTTTATATGTGAAGGGAAAGTGCATACACAACAAAAAAATATAAATAAAAAAAATTATAAACTATTACTTAAAAATTAAATTTTAAATTACAATTATAAATTAATTACAATTTTAAATACGCCAAATAAAAATATTAAAAAAAAAATTACTTGAGCAAAATTAAAAATACGTAATAATGTGTGGGGAAGGTCAGGTTAGGAAGCAGAGCGAAATTATTTGGGATGGGAAAGTAATTCCTCAGTTGATGCATAACCTAATTTAAGGAGCCATCCTACTAGAACACTCTTACAAGCTTTTTTTTGGCAGGTGATAGATCGTGATACACTCATTAATCTTGTTATACAGATGAGAACCTAGAAATGTGTGCTGTCTTTGAGAGAAGCTCGTTCTTAAGCCCTTAGCTGTAATGCAAACAGCATATTTCCTACGTTTACCTAGCATAGAAAGGGGATCAAAAATGATAGAGGAGTGCTTCTTAATGGCCCTCCCATACCTCTCTATTACTCGTCATCTCATCAGACTCCTTTCTGGCCATGTCATCCTTCACACAGTTCATCCATCGTTTCTTTGGTCTTCCTCTACTCTTTATCGTATCAGTCGTGTGTGCACCGCGCTCTAAGGCGGACGTAGTTGATACGTGTAATAATATAATTATTATTGTATAGCGCGGCGCAAGCCGACGCTCGAAACTTTTGTTGCCATGAGTGACACACTTGTAGTAAACGAGCTGCTGGCGTTCCTGCAACAGAAACTGGACGTGATGGACGAGGTGTCCGCCATCCAGATCTGTGGATCGAATTTCAGCGAGGACGACATTGCTGCTGCGAAGCTGCTGCTGTTTCGGTCGCTCAATAAAATAGACCAGATGGTGTCTCGTAGACGTGACGGGACAAAGAGAAGCCTGCAAGATATCATCACGCTGCTGAAAGCGACCGACCCTGACGACATGCCGACGTTTGTGGCGAAGGATTTTAACAAATTACCTCCAGTCACATTCGACCACGTCGACGTAACGAGCCTGCTGAAGAACATCGTCTTCTTGAAGGCTAGTTTGGCTGATGTGCAGAGAAATCTGGCTACATCCCAGAGCACCGTTGCAGACTTGCGCTCACAACTAGTTGAGTTGCGCAACTCTGTAACATTAACTGGGTCACCGGCACGTGTAAGCAACGTAAACACATGCCGAGGAGCCGGCTGCCTCAATGCATCGGCTACGAGTTTCGCGTCAGCGGTTTTGTCGCCGGCGCCGATTGCTGAGTCTGCGTTGCGCGCTGAAACCGTGCCTCGCAGCCCCGCCCCCGCAGCTCCTCCCCGCAGCGCTGCCCGACCGACGCGACCACCTGGGCCAGTGGTCATTTCAAGCATCCCTGCTACTCTCCCCGCAAAGCCCGTGACTGCAAAGGCAACGGACCGGGCTGATGATGACGGTTTCGTGACGGTGCAAAGGAGGAAACGCCGTCAGCGAAGCTGTAAGAATCGCTCCGGCAAGGCTCCTGCGGAGCCTAACGTTAAACTTCGCGCCGCGAAGCCGAACACCCCGGTGTACATCTCTCGCCTACATTACACCACTGAGGCTGAGGACATCGAGGAGTACGTGCGCCAAAGATTGAAGTACACGCCAAGAGTACAGTTACTGGAGTCACGCCGCAACGTCAATTTCAAGGCGTTTGTGGTGCGCATCCCAACGTGTATGCTCCATTTGGTGTTGGAAGAAAGTTTTTGGCCGCAGGATGTGGTGTTCCGTCGCTTCCGCGGACAAATTCCACAAGAACGCACAAAACATCGTGCAAGTGAAGTGCTACTAACATAGTTTTAAGTTGCATATACTAACAAAAATTGTTATTAGTATATATTATTAGGTTAAGGTATTTATGTATGGGTCTTTGTTACCTGAAATAAATGGATTATTATTATTATTATTTTGATCTATTCGTTTATTTTGCTCGGCTAACCGGGTAGCCGGAAATTTCTGATAGCACGGGCCTAAGCCAAGTGATTATCAGCTGGGTTAAATGAAGTGGTTGTAGCTTGAAAGAGAGATGAGGGTATGTTTAAGTTGATATGTTGGTGCGGGTTGTCTGATTCACATTGTAGGAACTTTCTCACCAGTCTACACGTGTTTAGTATCACTGCCTTCTGTAGCAGGTGGTAGGTGTTAGAGTGCAGGTTTAGAGAAGTAAGGGACTGGTGGAATTGTTTTGGTATTACTCCTGTTGTGGACAGCACTATCGGGACTATTATTACTTTTTGCAGATGCCAGAGTCGGGTTATTTCATCTTTTAATTCTATATACTTCGATAATTTTTCTGCAATCGTAGTTTGTAAGTTGTGTGTATTTGGTACAGCTATGTCGATGAGATATCCAGTTTTGTTTGTTTTATTTATTAATGTGATGTCTGGTCTATTAAAGTGTATGGTACGGTCTGTAAAAATCCCTCGATCAAAATATAATTTAGTCGAAGGGTTTTCCAGCACAGGTTCGGGGACGTATTTGTAGTAGGGCACTATGGAGTCTACTAGTTTGTATTGGTGTGCTAGTTTTTGATGTATTACGTTAGCGACTTGGTCGTGTCTATGTTTATAGTCTGTCTGGGCTATTGATTTACACGCGCCTGTGATATGCTGGATGGTTTCTGGTGAACTATTGCATTTTCGGCACATATCAGTGCTTAGGTTTTTAATAATGTGCTTTCTATAATTTTTAGTCTCAATTATTTGGTCCTGTATTGCGAGCATGAAGCCTTCAGTCTCCGGGAAGAGCTCACCTCGTTTAAGCCATGCGTTCGACGCTTCCTTGTCGACATTAATTTGGCTTAAATCTTGGTAATGTCTTCCGTGTAAAGACTTCTGGCTCCATTTAAGTAGTTTGGTTTTGTTGTCGGTTACTTTTTCGACAACAAAACCAAACATACCCATTCACATTCATACTCAAAACTTTCCTCACGACATTTTCCTCGTTTCTCCGCATCACATGACCCCTTTTTCTACCATTCTGTAAAAATAAACCATGTCAAAGCCCAAAAAAAAAACTTACAGACCCATAGACAATTTTAACTCATCCGCCTCCCCAGCGACAATGCGACAAAAAAATCGCATCAGTAATTGAGTTAATACTGCGAGTGAGGGGCTTTATCGCCGTCTGACTTATGTTTGACGAATTAAAAAGGGGATGGACACGAATGTCTGGCCTGTGAGAGAGATTGGTCGTGTGTAACTAGTCTGTTAGATGGACTTTGTGTGTGTCGAAAGGCCGTAGATTAGTTCATTTCTGTTGTTACTGTGATCAAAGTTGTCATTCTTTTGCCCTTTTACTAATTTCTTTGGGGTCGACGCAGTCAAATCAAAAAATTCAAAAAATATTCATTGACATAAAAACTTTGTACACTGTATGTGGGATTCTCTAATTCCTGCGATAGTTGAAACTGTGTTGCAGGAGCCAGTGTCCTCTCCAAATATAAAACCGACTTCAAAAAACACAAAAAAAGTGAAAAATAACTTCAGCTTCAAAAGTCGGTGACCTTTGTTTGATTGATTTCGTTTTTTTGTCACTGACTTCTGAAGCTAAAGTTATTTTTCACTTTTTTTGTGTTTTTTGAAGTCGGTTTTATTTTTTGCAAAATAGTTTTTATTTTTCACTTTTTAGTGGTTCACATGTGCTTACCCCTTCACAGCGTACCAGCGTGATGTTATGTTATGAACTGGTGTAAACAATAGACAGACATGAGATTTCAGCAATCCCAGTCCATTTGCTATCATTTATTGGGGAGTTCCGTTGCCTATCTCCGAAATTCTTCATCAGATCTTCACCAAATTCTTCTTTATCGTGTGGTTAGTGCCTAACCTGGTGTCAGAGTTTTTAAGCCGCCCATGGGCCTCTGACTTGGCTTAACATGCCGTCGAGAAATATCTCTCAGGCATGCTGGTTTCCTCACGATGTATGTTTTTCCTTCACCGAAGCAAGTGATAATTATACAATACGCACATGAATCCGAAAATTCAGAGGTGCGTGCCTTGGGTTCGAACTCGAGACCTATGACTTGGAAGTCCGACGGTCACACCACTAGGCTATCACTGCTCGGTGCTGCTTTCACCAAATTGAAACCACCACTCCGAGAAAGTACTCTTTCAAAAACGGGTAGTTTTACTTTTGTACAGCAAATGAAATTGGTTCAAGTGTGCCTATAAAATTTGAAGAGTTCTCTCTATTTCTCCAAGATCCCATCATCAGATCCTGACTGACTTGATGATGGGAAGTATACCCTTTCAAACAAAACAAAAAAAGTCCAAATCGGTACAACCATATTCGTGTAATCGGGGAACATATATAAAAAAAAGATTCCGACGAATTGAGAAGTTCCTGCTTTTTGAAGTCGGTTAGTAAAATGATTTATTTTATGACGAAAAAAAGCAAATATAAATACAGCCGGACCAACGGCTTAACGTGATTTCCGAGGCACGGAGGAAACTCGGTATGTAATGGGTGGACACCGTTCACGGACCAACCTAAGCAAGCACAGCTTAACCTAAAGATTGAACCTAGCGGCTTACGTTACTTATTTAACCACGAGCTCCTCATGAATATATTTTCGAACCTCATTCATCAATATCAACCTTTGCAAATAACTACGGCAACAGAAATTTTAGTCTATCCTCACAAATACCATTTCATATTCAAATGATCACTATACACAAATAAACTCCTTTTCCGAAAGACGTGCCTAAAACGCGTCTAAATCACGATGAATATTTAATTCAGCTCAATATCCACTTTGCCCAATAATCGAGTTTAGCCGGCGTTTGTCTGCAAATATCTCAATAGCCCTGCTGGGTAGAACTGTAAGATAAACTTCTGTTAATCGATAGTTTGTGGTGACTAGACGGTTCACTAAGTTCTATTTTTGGATATTCGGTTGGAAACAGTAATAGCTGTCTGCTTGATAGACTTGCTGTGTATTGGTTTATTTTAGTTAAATAAGGCACGTATTTAAATGATCATTATAATTTTGCAAAAACAGCAAGCAAAAAATCAAAACGGTCATTATTTGCATTAAGGAGATAAATTAGCAACTCTAATTGTGGTGGTTCAAACTTCGTTTGAAATACTGTTAGAATAAAGTTCTAATCAGCTTGCACTACAAAGTGGTTGTTACGTCAGTCACTGTGGGCCGAATAGTGCGAAATGAGTGGTTTTTGGCGATTTACAAAAAATCTATTGATTGGACTAAAAAAATAAAACACTATCATGCTAATATGTTGCTTGTAAAATTATTTGCCAAAAAATCAGAATGTTCGCACGTATTTGAGTATGGATTTTACTCGTTAAAAGAAATTTTTGGAGAAAAGTTCGTGGTTTTTTTATCGAGTAAAATTTGTTGTATTATGTTTTCAAAACACTATCATACTAGCATAATTATATCCTGAAGAATATCATATATTTTTCAGGTTTTGTTTATGGCAGTGAATCATATGCTTTTTTGCATTATAAAACTCGCGTTTATCTCCTGTAGTTCCCTTATATATCATTTTGGACACTTTTTATAATAAGGCGTAGTAGAAGTAGCCCCGCTGCGTGGAGCTCTAATTCCTGTCTGTCTGCAAGGTTTAAGGCAACCTATCACGAAGGGGATGGTGGGGTTTTAGTTCGCTCACTTCGCTCGTTACTACCCTTCGAACCTAACCTGTCCGAGTCTGGTGCTACAAGTCCCGAGCCCGCTTTGCTCGCTCTTGCTTCCTATGTTATCTATCTTCCTATGTGTTAAGTGCATTGATTAGGAAATCAAAATCAAAACATTGACTAGGTATAAATAGCATCAATCATTAAAAAAGACCAAAAGTTATAAAAACGGGTTCAAAATGTTCAAATTTTATTTTTGAATACCAAATATTATTTCAGTATGCTTGAACATATTTAGATTCGATTTCGTATTACCTTGAATGTATTTCATTTATAATTTATTGGTAGATCAAGTAATATAGACGCAATCTATACTTAATACCAGTACAATCCAGTAACGAATAAATGATTATTCTATTCTATTCTATTCTATTCTAATATTATAAAGAGGTAGTTTGTATGTAATCTCCGGAAGTAATGATCCAATTCTAAAAGTTTTTTCACGGGCAGAAAGCTACATTATTCCTGAGTGCTATTGGCTATAATTATATCATGCATATTAGCCGAGCTATCACATTTTTTGCGGACGAAGTCGCAGCCGAAGTGCTAGTAGTTTAATAAAAAAAAATCAACATGAAAAAAACACCAAAAGTACACATTTATAATAGATCAATTAAATTTTAGAGGATCAAAATAATATTGTTCTATAAAGGCGACCACAGGAGCTAAACGCGAGTTTAATAATGCAATAAACAAAACCAGAAAAATATATAATATTTTTCAGGATATTTATGCTAGTATGATAGTGTTTTGAAAACATAATACCTACAACTAATTTTACTTGATAAAAAACGATTAATCTCTGAAAAATTCTTTTAACGAGTAAAAACCATACTCAAATACATGCGATCATTCTGATTTTTTGGAAAATAATTCTACAAGCAACATATTAGCATGATAGTGTTTTATTGTTTTAGTCCAATCAATAGATTTTAAGTAAATCGCAAAAAACCACTCATTTCGCACTATTCGGCTCGCAGTGACAGACGTAACAACCACTTTGTAGTGCAAGCTGATTAGAACTATATTCTAACAGTATTTCAAACGAACCACCACAAATAGAGTTGCTAATTTAGCTCCTGTAGTTGCCTTAAATAATAAACCGCTGCTCGGGACAATTGAAGGCTACGTTTGCCGAAGTCATTCTCAAAATACTTTAAAATACATACTCGTCTACTATTTACCGTACCTATAATATGACGTCATATCAATAATTCTGTTCACACCGCGACCGCTGGCAGGTTATCAGCTCATTATGCGACAGATGAACCGATTAATTAGTCGCACTGTCGCACGCTATCGATGCCGTGTTTGACGGTTGTAACGATTAATCGATACTGAGGCGATTGACGGGTAACATGCGCGTTTGAGATTTAAACATGAACGGTTATTTAAAATACGGGAGTTATTAAATTAAATTTGGTTATGCAATGCAGAGGAAAATTTCACGAGGAAAGTTTTAGTATGAATGTAGATGGAGTCCATGACATGACAATAAAAAACATTTCTGATGAGATGACGAGTACCTAATAGAGGATAATGGAAAAAGAAGACGACCGTTCTTTTTGTCAATTTGATTATGCTACAGGTCTTAACACAATATTGACGATATTACATGAATATACCATCACATCCTTACGAAATACGATTACTATCGTTATTTCGTTTATTTTAATTTTTTTTTCTGTCAACTAATTTACATGTCAGGTCTACGGCGTAGACGCTAATCGCTACGAGATGCTACGCACGTAGAACGTTCTAAAAGGTAGACAATTTCATTCGTTCGTGTTAGGGCAGATTCTGTTCAAGGCAGATTATTGTTACGACAGATATCATATATAGACAGATATCGACAGATATCGTATATCAGACAGTCATGCACAAAAGCCAGAGTAATATAGTAAAAAAAGAAAAAAAAAATGCCGTTTTAATTTTGACAGCTGTCATCCGAAATATAGATCTTGTCGAGACCTAATTTGCCAGTTTGAATGCATGCATTCAAAATTGTCGACTTAGTGTAACTGACGAATAGGTAAACCGTTCGATTAGCGAAGCTGAAAAATAACTAAACCAGAGGATCGCAATACTGGCAATTTCACGAACTGACATCCTATACCATAGGATATCAGTTTCGTGATAGATGTTTTGCTAGCGAGGAGGAAACTGAAGAATCAGGAAATGCCTAACTAGCGAAATTAACCTACCGAAACGGTCTAATAAGTAAACTGGTGAATTAGTGAAAATGCCGAGTAAGGGTTCGTACAGACTAGCGGCACGTTGCAACCCTAAGAAAACTGGCCAGTGGTACGCCAACTCTTTTTTAGGCACTATTTGAAATCGCATTAACAAAAACAAAATATGAATATCTACGTATTTTAAGATATACTGCGCATGTAAATAAGAACAATTCGAAGCATCTAACCTTACTAACATTAAAATGCGAAAAATTATGAGGATGGATAGATGTTTGTTACTCTTCCACGCTCAAACTACTGAACGGATTTGGATGAAATTTAACACACAAATAGTTTTAACAATAAAAAGGGTACTTTTTATCTCGATTATACGATCCCATAGGGCGATTAGCGAACTCAACGCGGGCGAAGCTACAACTAAATACAAAGATTTTCTACTCCAGCTTCAAAACCCGAACAACTCATCATCTTAAACTATTGCCTCAAAAATCAATAACCCTGCAACAGTTAATCTCGTTAGGCGCAGTCCTGACTGGCGATGGCGGTCGGAGCGCTTTGTTCGGCACGCGCCAAATTGCGCGGTAATTGTGTTCGGATCATGCGACGTTGTTAGCTAGGAGAGTAGATGAGTGCGCTGTATTATAGGTCGACGAGTTCCGATTGGGCACGTCAAGGGGTTCTTGGGTGAATGATAGGAAAAATGACGAATGTCGTCATAGGGTCTATTTGAGATTTACAATAAAAATTATATTGTTGGTGTGAAAAAAATATATTTGAAAAATTGATTCTTTCTTTTTCTTTATCGTGTAGTTAGTGCTTAACCTGGTATCAGAGATTTGATGCCGCCCATGGGCCTCTAAGGCCGCGTTCACATAATGTCTTGACGATTCATTTTTCGTTGGTTTTTAGTTGGCAAAAGTCGTGGACGACAGCAAGCGCGTCGTCCTATATGTGAACATCTCCATTTAAATACACAAGCCACGACACTTAAAACTACACGATTATCTGTGTGTGTCACGACAAAGTGGAAACGCGGCCTGACTTGGCTTTACATGCCGTCGAGAAATATCTCCCAAGCATGCTGGTTTCCTCACTATGTAAGAAATTGCTGAAACAGCTACAATACGTATAGCGGATTTTTTGCAGCGGTAAAAAATGGTTGATTTCGGCTCTAAAGAAGTTAGCATAGCCTTTAATTGCACTACTTTTAAACGTGCCATTCATACAAGGTTAAATGATAACTACACTGGAGATTTGTTTTTTTCGTTTAGCAATCAAATAATTTAAGACACATGACACAATTTAGGTACACATTGTGGCATCAAAAGTCAGCAAAAATGCAAGCCCGAACTAGAGACTTCAAATATTCTGAAACGCATCAAACATCAATCACTGGCCGGAAAGGGTCCTATGACAAAATCATTTTCAAAAGTTATTTATTCAAATCAGTTCCTTTAAACGTGAAAATGACATAAGATACACCCTTAAACAAAGTACCTACTTAGATGGCCTCTTTCGTACATTTCCACAAAAAAATTAAGAGTGGAATTCTACCAAAGAGGCCTTAGTAAGTAACTAGGAAATTAAATAGATTTCCTAGCAAGTAAATAACCCACTAAACTACCCACATTCTATTTTTACCACACCGCTCCCAATTCGGCAGCGGCGAACGTGATGCGGTTCAGTAATACGGCTAAATTTAATGCAGCTATTAATAGAAACCACTAACGTTAATTACTTAACAGGACAATGGGACATTGGGATTGTATCATCGACGTCCCGGAGTTTGGCAAACTATTGTATTATCTGTTTGTGGATGTTTTGGTTATTGCGTTTCGTGCTATGAATATGTACTTACATATACACTGGACTGCAAAACTAAGTATCACACTTTTAAATTTGCAATAACTTTTAACGTACACAAGATATACTTTCGTAACAAAAAGGACTCGAAAAAGAGTTTAATTTTGTACAAGACTTACTAATGTATAATTTACTATAGTTTCAAAGAAAGCTGATAAAAATTGCTATAAAACGGTTTTTGTTTTAAATCTCTAACTTCTATAGTTTAGAAAACATTGGAATTTTAAAAGTGGTAGTACTTAGTTTTGCAGGCCAGTGTAGATAGGTTGAAATCGATGTTGTTTATTGAAATACAAAAATATTTACAATATAGCCTTAAAAACTATAGGTATACAATAATTGGATTCTAATTAAACTAGGAATAAACCTCAGATACCTTAAAAAAATATCTAGTAAATAACTTAACTAATTCGTATTTATATGGACTACCTACATATATTGCTACTTAGTCTTAAGATATTTAATATGCTACTAACAAAGTATATGGACATTATCTTGTCTAAAATAAACTTATTTTTTTTTTATTAAAAATAAAACCGACTTCAAACAAAAACACAAAAAAGTGAATATAAAATAAAAATGAAAAATAAAAAACTTTTTTTGCAAAAAATAAAACCGACTTCAAACAAAAAACACAAAAAAACGTGAAAAATAACTTATGCTTCAGAAGTCGGTGACAAAAAACTAAATCAATCAAACCAAGGTCACCGACTTCTGAAGATCCATTTTTAGTTGTTCCCAAACAAATGTTTGCCACGAATTTATTTTACATTGTTAACAATACATGTCATGGTAATAGGCTTATCCCCAATAAATGGAACTTAACATACTTAAGTAACTGTCGAAATCTAGGTGTATTGTAAACATCTGCGTACCCCTTCAGAGCATACAGGCGTGATGTTACGTCATGATATTGTCTAGACAATAAACATCCAAGCGATTGCAGCAATCACGGCAGATTTGCCGTCTATTTTTGAAGAGTTCCATTGTATATCTCCGAAGATCAGCATCAGATCTTCACCAAATTTAAATGGGACCACCTCAGAGGCATACTCTTTCCAATAAAAAAGAATCATCGAAATCGGTTGGCGTGATATTGAGTTATTCGTCCATTTGTCGCGCACATACTTAATACGAATTTAAGACTTATATATGGTTTTCTCATGGATCCATCCTCCTCTCATCCCATTGTCAGAACTGGACCAAATTGAAATGGGACCACACGGGAAGCACCAGCTTCCAAATAAAAGAATCGTCAAAATCGGTTCACCCAGTCGAAAGTTCTGAGGTAACAAAAATAAAAAAGTCGAATTGAGAACCTCCTCCTTTATTTAATTCGGTTAAAAACAATCCAGAAAATATCCATATATAATCGACTTCGTAGAACAGAACTAGGTTTTCTTATTTCACAATCTCGATCTCATAAACGTGGTTGCGTATTGTTTTTGCTACAATCATATCTGCGGCTATCGTGTGGCCGTTTTTATATCGATTCGGTCGTAGAAAATTTATAAAATCCTTTGGTCTTGATAGTAACAACTTTAAAGGGCTTTGGTTACAGCTGGTAGGTAGTCTATGGTTAAAAACTGGTATTAAAAAAACATAATATCAGCTTTGTCCTTATTTGACCTATTATAACGTATGAAATTCATAATTCAGTATTTTTTTTCATACATTCGATGCGAGTCCCACGGGGCGACAAAGGCGCGGGGACACGGGGCGGAAGACGTCGCCACATTGACCACGCTGTTTTCCTTCACCGATGTCTGTGATGTCCAAGATAAACTTAAAAGTACATATGAATTGAAAAAGTCACATTGGTACTTGCCCGGATTTGAACCCACAACCTCATGTCCCTAATAAATAAAATAAAATAACTTCTGGCAATACTTTAATTCGATACTTAAGAAAATTACCTTAACAATACACGCAAAACTAAAAAGTACTAAAATATAATAAGACAATACCCTTCACTTCAGCAGTAAAGATTCAGAAGTTATTCCACCACAACAAATTCAATAATCATGTTGGTTTTATACTAAACACAACAGAATACCAATACCAATATCGAATATTCCATTTCACCCAAAGACATCTCAAAGATATTCCAGCAAAGAATAAATTTGTCTGTCCAAATAAAATTTGAAATAACATCATTTCTTATACCTCCCTCACCAGACGATGGTCATATAAAATCAGGGTTCCAATAAAATGCAGGAAAAACCCCTCGGTCGCTAGCACGTACGGAACCAATCGAAATCACTGCATCGCTATGTTCTCATCAAACTTTCATACATCGAACCTGCAACTGAATATCAATTCGTGTATTAGTATTCTATTCTAGAATATTTAGTTTATCTGTCTATGGACGATATTTGATGGGATTGGTCGAGTAAATTGAGTTAGGAACAAAATGGCGCATGTCTATGGCGGTCTGAACTTACTGCTAGCTATATTAAGTTGTAATTATTTATTTTTTACTTTTTGCCTGCCTTTTTGGCGCAGCCGTGAGGCACACAGCACATACTATGTTTTCCTCCTTATTTTGTATCTTTTTTTTATGTGTTTGTGCTTAAATAACTGACGTCAAATAAATATTTTTCTTTCTTTCTTTTCTTTCTTTATTTCGTTGCGCGACTGCTGAGCCTGGATTCGACTCCTAGAACAGGTCAACCGTTCGAACTCCATTAGGAATTCTCAGTAGCAGCCACAGAGTCTGGATTTATGCCCGGTTGCTGGCAATTGGCTCGCCCCCTGTTACATGAGCCTTAAGCATAACTAGCGAAATGTGGGCGTAGGTTCACCTCTGTCTTACCCATCGGGAATTACAGGCGTGATGTTATGTTATTTACTTTTGATTATGATATTCGAAACCTGCTAAAGGACTAGCCATTGTTCAACTGGGCACCTATTGGTTCATCTTAGTTAAAGTACTTACATTAACTCTACACTTGGAATACTAAGTTGTAAGAAGCTTTGTTATCGATTCGGGTCGGGAATCATTAGCATACATACCTCCTTGAATTTGACCAGGATGCAAAGCGACACCTTGTATAACAAGCTATTTACCTAATTGTTTAACTGTTCTCAAACAAATTATACCTACGACTTATGAAAAAAATATTAGGTTAAAAAATCCATGTTCTCTTCTTGATAGAATTCAATCATCATTTTATTTACGCACAATAACTTGAAATTTTATTTTACATGGAGCGATTGCCCATAAGTAAGCTGAAGTGGCACTGGGCTGGCCATTATTAGCCGTAGAACCGATGACCGTTGGGGTAAACGTATGGTGGGACACCCTCAGACTCGGTAGAGCGACGATCTTCGCAGGGTATCTGGTGGCAACTGGATGACAGTTGCCGAGAATCTAGTTGAATGGCGTGCGATTGAGGAGTCCTATGCCCATCTGACCTCCACAACCGTTTCTGGGCTTCTGATTACCTGTAGGCTTAGCCAAGTTGACGATCTACAATCGTTAACGCTTAGAAAACTAACCAAATGTATGGGAATGACATCAATTCAACGTTAAGTCACGTGGTCAAAACAAACGAATAGAAACTTTAAAGTTCAGTCAAAACTGTAATTTGGCTACGATTTATATGGGATGTAGCGATCACCATTGTAGAAACGAATACATTTCATTATATCATCTTGATCGATGTAAACTTGTCTACGAAGTTTCTATTCGTTTGTTTTGGCCACGTGACTTAACGTTTACGATTGTAGAAAGAGAATCGATACGAATCGTTTGTAACTTGGCTAGGCCTGCTGTTATAACTATCTACGAATGAAAGCCGGGACCAATGACTAATAGAACATTATCAGTAATAAAACAAAACTCTATCAAAAACCCTCCACTCCCCACATCCATACAAACCCGTATTCACCAGCTTCTTTTGAACTTCGTAAAGGCATGTAAGTACATATATCTCCTAAGGAATGGTTACCGCAGAGCCGTAAACGTCCCTGACAAATTACATAACAATAACAAGAGCACACGCGATCCGGATACGGGGCCGTTTGCAAACCGGTCACGTTCGTATTGCGTTCCGGATGATCGCAGTGCGGAGAGCAGTCTTGATACTTGCGAATTTGGGTACGGAAGTATAGTATGACCTGTTTTTGTTCCCGTACATGTGCAAAAGAAGCCAAAATGTGGCTCGAGTTCGTGTGTAATTGACAAACTACGCAGCCTTGAAAATCAATCGGAAAATCTTAACACAACTTCACAATAGGAGTAGAATTGATTAATTTTCGATGTTTTTTTGTACAGTAACTCTGCAATTAGTCACGCTTATAATTTGGAAAAAATACAAAATCTACCTTTGAGAATAATCAATTTATTAAGTCGTCGTCGATACACGTAATAGAGAGTGAGTTGAGTATACCTCCTTAATAAATTTTAAGACAATTCCTTTCTCTAAAATTTTGTTTAAAGCTACAATCTAGGACAAAAGATATTTTAACAATCAAATAGGAAAAGGAAACCTCTATTCTTTACTTCAAATAGGAGGAGATTTCGTCTTTGTATCCAGTTTCAATTTTTACTTTATAGACATGCATGTCTAACATAATATGTAGACATTTAAAGATGTTATTAAATGTAATCTAGTTAGTTATTAGTAGGTTCTAATTAGATAAAGACTCATGAAATCCTCTAACAATACAGTTAAATCGAATCTAGTTCTAAAAACCTTAGCCCACTGAACAAGATAGCCATAGCAACCAGAAATTCTGAAAAAGATAGTAAAAGTATCAAAACTGAACCGTCTTCATACGAAGAAAGATGAGAGATCTCATAAAAATTATATCGAAGTGGGCACCGCGTTTAGGTACGAGTGTCATATCGATATTGAGCACAGCACTTCGCTATTCTGCACAATTGCTTCGGTATACCGAGCATGGAGTCGCAAAATTTTATCGATGAAATCTTGTGGACTGAAAAAGTAATGCTCCAAATAGGCTGCTATAGCTGCGTAGTCAATGACGAAGAAATCAGGTCAAAGACGGGATTTTAGGAATAGCTATAACTTTTTTAGGAACAAGTTTAAAACTGGGAAAACAGAGGTATTTTTATTTTAGAGGGTGCCTACAATGACCAAAATACCTTAATTGATATAGATACTTCCTATGGAGCCACTTATTCTTCATCTTTGCGTGTCGATGGACGCAAATAATAGCCGACAAGTTTATACCTGCACAGCTCTTTCGTTGGCTTTGTTTAAATCCTGGAAGGTGCAGGTGGCTGTGCAAGATGAGCAATAAAGGAGGTGAGGCTGAGTGAGGCATATCCTGTTCGACACTGTCATTGTATATAGGACGGATCGATGATACACCATTTAGCCAGATTATTTCTACAGCGGCCAACCCGGGCCCGCAAACGGTAAAGACATTTCCAATTTGCAGTTCCTGTCATAATTTATTGTGATGCGTTGTAACCCCACTAGTATGTGCAAAACTTCAGTCTAGATGCACCTTCACTACATATTATAAAACAAAAGCCGTGTCTGTCTGTCTGTCTGTTCGCGATAAACTGAAAAACTACTGCACCGATTTTCATGCTGTTTGTTCACTTATTATAATATTATTGTATTGTTCAATATTATTATAATCTTAATATATATAAATCTCGTGTCACAATGTTTGTCCTCGATGGACTCCTAAACCACTTAACCGATTATAATAAAATTCGCACACCATGTGCAGTTCGATCCAACTTGAGAGATAGGATAGTTTAAATCTCAAATTATAGTCGCAATTTTAATTTATTGCTAATTATTTGTCTGTTATTATTTGACAGTCACAATTATCTGTTAACTCCAAATGATTCTAACAGATGTCGATACCTTTCGACTGGGTTGAGTAAGTAATCAATAGATGGCGCTGCTATGGTAAATCTACGAACGTGTCATATAAGCTACATTTTAACAGCATAATTACCACGTGTTGTTGACGCTATAAAATTAATTAAATTTATTTTGTAGTGAACGAAATACCGTATAATTCAGCTAATTATTTGTCTGTTGTTATTAGTAAAAAAATATGAATAGGTACATATGTCGGCAGATTATATTCATCTATTTGGTGGACTAAAGGATTTACAATAAAACAAAAAAAAAAAAAAATACCAAACCCGTGCGAAGCCGGGACGGGCCGCTAGTTTATTATATATATTTATTAAAAAATAGAGTTAGCACAAAAAATACAATTCAAATTCTAGAAATAATGTTGGTATAACAAACTACGATGCCTGTACTAGGTTAAACCTGTATCACAGGCGACATTTTTCAGGCCAAAACTTGGATTTCTTAACAATATCTATACATATAATAAAATCGTTGAGACCAACAAATCTGTTCATTGAAGATTTAAAAAAAAAACCAGCCAGGGTGACTTAAAATAAGTAACTGAAGATATTAAAACCATTTTAAAAAATTTTGTTTGTTTGTTTGTTTGTTTGTTTGTTTGTTTGTTTGTTTGACCGCGCATCACGTAAAAACTACTGAACCGATATTGTTGAAATGTTCACAAATCTATTTAAATACATTCAGAATAACATATAGGCTATAGAAATTTTGGATTTTTTTGGAAAAAGGGGGTGAAATGGTAGTTTGTATGAAAAAAAAATTTAGATTGTTCTAGAATCTTTGATTTGTTCATGAAATTTACAATAAATACTTATTAATAAAAATAAAAAAACACCTGTTTCAGCATTTTTTTTAAATCTCATCCAGAGACGCAAAAAAGAGGGTTTTGTGTTTAAAATTAATAAACTTCAAACACCTATACAATCAAATCCAATGAAGTGTAACTTTTTAAAGTTGCTACATATACTTCGTATCTAATACAGGTAAATATAATTTCTCAATTTTCTTGAAATTTGATTTTTGACGTGAATACGCACAAAATAGAGGAACTCAAGAAAATCAGCTTTCTCCGGTATAAGTAGTTGGTACGAAATGTTTGTGCGCGCATCACGTCAAAATTACTGCATAGGCTTGCGCATCACGTCAAAATTACTGCATAGGCTTCTTTAATATTTAGACTACATATTATCACGCTACTTCCTTAAGGGGGTAGGCAATTTTGCATTATTTCCGTACTAGCTGACCCGCGCAACTTCGTCTGCGTTACGTAAGAGAGAGAGAGGCTTAGAGAGAGTGTGAGTCAACCTAAAAAAAAAAGCAGATAATATGCTTTAGCGGACTTTTTAAGAGGAACAATCCCGTCATACATGTATGATTGTTGAGTAACTTTAACCGTTTACGCAGCGCACGGAAAAGAAGCTCTCAAAAGCAATAATTTTTCGCTGTATTTGCAACAATTTTCATTGATGCTTCGCTCCTATTGATTGTAGCGTGATGTTATATAACGTATAGCCTTCCTCGATAAATGGGCTATCCAACACTAAAAGATGTTTTTAACTGGAATCAGTAGTTCCTAAAATTAGCGCGTTCAACCAACCAAACAAACAAACTTTTCTCCTTTATAATAATAAGTATAGATTCAAGTAGGTAACAATTTAATTTCTCGGAATTATATGCAATCATCGTTAAAATATTGTACTATGTTTTTCCAATTTGGGGCTTCCCTCGACAGCCTTAGGTTTTCATCCTTAGACACTCGATGACAGTCATACTCCAGCTAGGTCGAAAGTTCTCATCAAGGTGCATGAATGAGCCCAAACACGATATAGCTTTTTTTTTTCGGATGGGAAATCATCAAATGACTCCTCCCGGAGCAGGAGGAAGTGTCAGACTTTTACTGACTAAAACCCATCCATGTTCCTTCATCGCCCTTTGTGTTCCGGGGCCACGGTATCTCTTTCGAATAGTCCCGCAGCCCCGGCAGGCATCGGCCCTTGCGGACCCCTTCTTTTTTGCTGACTCTCTTTGAGGCGCGCGTAGAACACGAACGCTCCGTCGACACGGCTTGTCGTCATGAGACGGACGGACGGCGAGCTAGCCCATAGCTCCTCGTCCACAGGCCCGCGCCTACGGTGGCCGGGGGCCAATACGTGGCTCCCGACGCCCGGGGTGTCTCCCGCTGTGGCCGGGACGTGAAGATCTCTCTCTCTATCTCTCCCTCTCACGTTCCGCCACCTCCTTCGCTAGCATGACTGCTTCGCAGAAGGAGGTGATGGCATCCCATTCCGTCTCGCTCCGGACCATGTATTGAACCAGTGCTGGGAGAGAGAGGTCGCCGCCGCCGATCGCCGCTTCGAGGACACGGCGGTGCTCCGCCCAAGTGGGGCACACCTCCACAGTGTGCTCCACCGTGGCCTCCGGTCGATCCTCACAATGGAAGAACCCGGGCGTCTCCTCCCGCCCGAAAACACGATATGAGGCCAATAACAATTTAGCTGTAAATATAATCTACGTAAACTGCGTATGGATTATTGATTATTGCGAATAGCATAGCACAGTTCTTGCACGGCAAGAACACGTGGATTTATCAGGCTTCTGGTGTTCGCTATACTTCTTTTTGGAGAAATCATCCTCATCATCATACTCCTGCCCTTATCACAATTTATTTGGGGGTAGCATGATTGTATTCTTCTTCCTTATGTACTACTCTATTACTTTTTGGAAAAATATTTCACGAAAAAAATAAGAAATGCACACAACTTATACAAAATGAAATATAGGAAATCTCACAGCATCAAAAAAAAAAATTAAACAAATCACAAAAAGTGAAAATAATGTTGGAGGGTTTGAACCTGCAACCCTGTAGTTTACAGAGCGGTCATGAAACTGCAAGGCTATTTACTTCGTTGACATAAGCCACAAATAGCCGTTCTCATGTACTTACGTCATGACTGAAACGTCAAACAATTGAAGTATACGGAAATAATGCAAAATTGCCTACCCCCTTAAGGAAGTAGCGTGATAATATATAGTTTAAATATTGAAGAAGCCTATGCAGTAATTTTGACGTGATGCGCGCACAAACATTTCGTACCAACTACTTAAACCGAGAAAAGCTGATTTTCTTGAGTTCCGCTATTTTGTGCGTATTCACCTCAAAAATCAAATTTCAAGAAAACTGAGAAATTATATTTACCTGTATTAGATATGGAGTATATGTAGCAACTTTAAAAGGTTACACTTCATTGGTTTTGATTGTATAGGTGTTTGAAGTTTATTAATTTTAAACACAAAACCCTCTTTTTTGCGCCTCTGGATGAGATTTAAAAAAAATGCAAAGACCGGTATTTCTTTATTTTTATTAATAAGTATTTATTCTGAGTTTCATGATTCTAGAACAATCTATTTTTTTTTTTTCATACAAACTTTACCCCCCCTTTTCACCCCCTTTTTCCAAAAAAATCCAAAATTTCTATAGCCTATATGTTATTCTGAATGTATTTAAACAGATTTGTGAACATTTCAACAAAATCGGTTCAGCAGTTTTTACGTGATGCGCGTTCAAACAAACAAACAAACAAACAATTTTTTTTTAAATGGTTTTAATATGTCCAGTTACTTATTTGGCTGGTTTTTTTTTTTTAATCTTCAATGAACAGATTTTTTGGTCTCAACGATTTTATTATATGTATAGATACTTCAATTGTTTGACGTTTCAGTCATGACGTAAGTACATGAGAACGGCTATTTGTGGCTTATGTCAATGAAGTAAATAGCCTCCGCTACCGCTCTGTAAACTACGGGGTTGCAGGTTAAAACCCTCCAACATTATTTTCACTTTTTGTGATTTGTTAAATTTTTTTTTTGATGCTGTGAGATTTCCTATATTTCATTTTGTATTTAAATTGTGTGCATTTCTATATTTCTTATTTTTTTTCGTGAAATATTTTTCCAAAAAGTAATAGAGAAGTATGGAAGAATGAATACCATCATGCTGCGCCGACCCCAAATAAATTGGGATAAGGGCAGGAGTATGATGATGAGGATGATTTTTCCAAAAAGTAGTATAGCGAACATCAGAAGCCTGATAAATCCACGTGTTCCTGCCGTGCAAGAACTGTGCTATGCTATTCGCAATAATCAATAATCCATACGCAGTTTACGTAGATTATATTTACAGCTAAATTGTTATTGGCCTCATATCGTGTTTTCGGGCGGGAGGAGACGCCTGGGTTCTTCCATTGTGAGGATCGACCGGAGGACACGGTGGAGCACACTGTGGAGGTGTGCCCCACTTGGGCGGAACACCGCCGTATCCTCGAAGCGGCGATCGGCGGCGGCGACCTCTCTCTCCCGGCCCTCAAAGAGAGTCAGCCAAAAAGAAGGGGTCCGCAAGGGCCGATGCCTGCCGGGGCTGCGGGACTATTCGAAAGAGATACCGTGGCCCCGGAACACAAAGGGCGATGAAGGAACATGGATGGGTTTTAGTCAGTAAAAGTCTGACACTTCCTCCTGCTCCGGGAGGAGTCATTTGATGATTTCCCATCCGAAAAAAAAATAAGCTATATCGTGGTTGGGCTCAATTCATGCACCTTGATGAGAACTTTCGACCTAGCTGGAGTATGACTGTCATCGAGTGTCTAAGGATGAAAACCTAAGGCTGTCGAGGGAAGCCCCAAATTGGAAAAACATAGCATATTTTAACGATGATTGCATATATTTCCGAGAAATTAAATTGTTACCTACTTGAATCTATACTTATTATAAAGGAGAAAAGTTTGTTTGTTTGGTTGGTTGAACGCGCTAATTTTAGGAACTACTGATTCCAGTTAAAACATCTTTTAGTGTTGGATAGCCCATTTATCGAGGAAGGCTATACGTCATATAACATCACGATACAATCAATAGGAGCGGAGCATCAATGAAAATTGTTGCATATACAGCGAAAAAATATTGCTTTTGAGAGCTTCCGTTCCGTGCGCTGCGTAAACGGTTAAAGTTACTCAACAATCATACATGTATGACGGGATTGTTCCTCTTAAAAAGTCCGCTAAAGCATATTATCTACATTTTTTTTAGGTTGACTCACACTCTCTCTAAGCCTCTCTCTCTCTTACGTAACGCAGACGAAGTTGCGCGGGTCAGCTAGTTTAACATAAAAGTATGAGTTAGTATGAGTTAATATATTATGATATACCTAATGTACTTAAACGCTATTATAAGATATGGACAAAAATATATAATTAATTAAGGTCACACATGTAAATAAAATGTAAGAAAACAATTTGTAGTACTTATTTGCTAATGCTTATTAAGACTGTCAGCATTAAACAAAGCAAACATTGCAAAATAAAAAATAAAAAAAATCGTCAAGGCATTTTTGTTGCGGGAGACAATTTGCATAGACAGCGAATAATAAACGGAAAGCCTAAAGTATGACGCACTAGGTGCCCTCATAATTGACGGAGATGGATAGAATGGTTCTCGAAGAAGGTTCTAGTATATTGTTCGTCAAGTTTTTGTATACATTGGCTTAAATATAATGATATTTGTTGGAGGTAACGGAAAAAATTAGCCGTCTGGGAGCTTTACTTTTGGTCGCGATAACCGACATCCACGCGGGTGAAGACGCGGGCATCAGCTAGTTTAACATAAGTATAAAGACGTAAAGAGACTTGTTAGAAAAATATAACAAAAGCTTAACTGTCTGGTCACACGAGTATACTTTTCCAAAACAGTCATAAAACAATTGACACGCCCAAAATCATAAAGAACATAAAATCTACTAATCTAACAAGAAAAAAAATGTTTGTATTTAATATGTCCAATTAATTACAAGTTTATAACAATTTTATCGAGACTCGTATCCAACTTAAAAGGTTTTAAAACATTCAATATGTGGGGCATGCGCTCACAAATCACTTAGACCGTCGAGAATGTGTTAACGTGCATAAGTCTGTATGGGTTCTGTAGGTCAAAATTTTGGTGTTGATATTTAGTTTTGATTGAGGAATCAGTCGCTTTTGATATGGATCAAGATTTGGACATAAAAGTGAACATTACTGATACGGGATAGTAAAATATCTTCATCATCATTCAAACATTCAAAATACACAGTGTAAGAGACACCATCACGCAAACGTGCAAACCCAACAGCGTGTAATAGTTTGCGTATCGTTTTCTGTTACACAATGTAGGTATTGGTTATTTGAATAGCCTAGAAAAGTAGTTATCAGCGTTAGTCATTTAATTCTTCGAAAAAGTTTTTGTGGGACTTATTCTTTATTGCACAAAAAAAATAAAAAGTATAAATGCCTTTTTTTACTAAAAGTATAATACCAACTTGACTCTGTCTGTAATAGTAAAAAAGACTCAATTTGAAACAAGTCATGAGATGATGACGGCTAAGGACTTTCGACTTCCTTGATAGCTTCATAAATTAAAGCATTTTCAACAAAGAATAATCTTAACTCAAACACACAAAAAGAGAAACACATACCTATGAACTCTTAAATAGCTGAAACATAAGATTTCCCATTCAAATCCCAAACACATATCCAAAGATTTCGAAACCCTTTCAACCCGAATTCCCTCTTGCAAACAATGTTCTTTTTTTCGCCACAGATCCCAAAACACGGCATAAAAAAAAGAGGCACAGATAAAGAGGCAGAAAGGTAAACATTGAACACGTAGCAGACTAAATATAAATGTCTTGGGAGAACATTAAGATAGCGCGAGGAATGTTAAAAGCTATTTAATATTATGTTCTGTTCGAATTTTATTATGGACTTTAGGTCGGGTTGTGGAAAGTACGACGTTGTTAAAAAAAAATGCTGTTTGATATTCTCTTCAATTGTATTGTTTTTGGTAGGCAATGATGATGTCATCGTTGAATAGATTGACAGCATCTCTAAAGTTCTTTTACAGTTAAATTACCTATATTTTTTCATCTGTAAATTTTGACAGGTGACAGTGACAGATGACAGCTCACAGTGAAATAACATTGATCTCTTTTTCCATTGACATAAGGTAGATGTAGGGTCGATGTCGTCAGGAATAGCCTAAATATCTGTCAAAAGACTGTAGTCTTTCATTGTAACCGCTACAGCACAGTTACCTATGTTTGTAAACTTATATGTATTAGTCCAAAAAATCAATAACCTGTTTAAGTTTTCAAATTAACCAATCATCGCCATCATCGTCCTACAGAGCTCCACTGTTGGACATAGGCCTCTTCAATCGCACGCCATTCAACTCGATTCTGGATTCTTCTCATACGACTGCCACTCTGCCAGACACCCTTACCAATTTGAAGCAGATGTTTTTTTCATACAAGAGTTATAAAGGTCTTATTGCAGCACTGTGTGAAGCGTTTCTTTGGGGAAAACCCCTGAGGTTTTTCTACCGCTGACCCAACTTGCCTGTAGGGGCCTATTCTCTAGGGCTTTCGTCTCCCTATTTCTGTTTTATTTCTTCATGCAAAAATTGCTTGCTAAAAATCTTAAACATGACTTACTTTATCTGGATACTTTGTTATCAGGTTATTTTATCTGGGTCGTTCTGTGCGAATGCTCTTGAGGATTTAATCGTTGTCCTTCACCTCTTATTTCCTGTGGCCAGTTATCTATTTATGCTTTGGTTCACTTCTTAAACGTTTCCCAAAAATTATCGTCTCAATTTATCATCATCATCATATCTGCCCAGCCTTTTTCTAACTATGTTGGAGTCGACTTCCAGTCTAACCGGATGCATTTCATGTCCCAATTCTGGATCAGAATATATATTTATTCAAAACCAAAAATTCACGCTTCGTACTTTCCTCCAGCCATGCAATGGGCCGTCCCTTACAAGTGGAAGGCATTTAAATGAAAGCGCGATAACCGAGCCGTATTAATGAATGTGCTTTGAGCACAACGCCTACACTAGCATATCATGCTGAAGGTAGGTACTATACAGAACATATGTCTCTAAGTTGTATTGAGTTATGTGATAGTGACCTTTGATGCGGATAGGTAATCAAATAAACATCAACACAAGTAGTAAGGTGCTTTTTCGTTTTTCTTGTTTCTGTACAAAGGCTTCTGCAATACTGGAACTAAGACATAGGTACACTGTTAGTAGGTAACATAGATGATGTAATGAACAATACATAACTATTAAAACAATGTATAAACATTCAATGATTCAGAAATTGAAATTTTCTTCGATTAAAAAAAAATATAGTTTGGTGTTTCGATAATAATAGATTAAGGGACTTCTCCTTAACGAATAATGTTATGAAAGTTACTACGTTTATACGTGATTAAGGTAACTTTGATAAAATTATTTGTAACCCGGAGCTACATAGTTTTACACATTCTGTATAATCAATTTTATTGCAACATTTGCGTAGCCCACAGCTTGTTGTTTTGAATCTAGTCGTTGTGTATGTAAGATATGCAAAGCGCAAACTCACGGTCGATACACGACAAACTCTTACCATGAATCAGTTATAAAATGAAGTTCAATTTAATAAATAAAATTAGCAAATAATTAAATTAGCACATACCAGCCATAGTTTCCTTTTCCTTATATGCAACGGAGCATCATTATCATCATCATTTCAGCCGAAAGACGTCCACTGCTGGTGATAGGCCTCCTCCAAGTGTCGCCACATTGACTGGTCACAACGGATAATAAGTAAAAAATAGGATCACATCAAAAATAATAGAGTAATCTCAACAAAACAATAAGAAAATAAGGAACAATTCACAATAACAACAAAATTCAATACCATCAGGACCTCATAGAGATTGCTTTCAAAACCCAACTCAATCTGAATCCTACACGTTCAATTTCAGATTAGGTATCTGCGACATCCGACAGTAAATCGCACGGCTCGTCGCAGAATAAAGTCGTCACTATATCGTATCGGTATCGCTGCGCCCACGACTTGGCGACGACTGGTATACGAGGGCCGGGTATTCGGTGTAAGGTTCGTGGTGTAGTGAGGAATAATACTAGATAGTGGGTTTGTTGTGTGGGGATCCTAGGAATTTCCCCTGCATCGTGGGAGCTTTTTTTAGGGTTCCGTACCTGAAAAGGTAAAAAGGGAACCCTTATAATATAAGATCACTTTCTTGTCCGTCTGTCACCAGCGATTTTCTCAGAAACAGGTAGACCTAGCAAGTTGAAATTTATACCAGATACTGTGGTCTGTAGTCCCTATTAGATGTATAAAAATCAAGGTCCTGAGTCAACACAATAAAAAGATATGAGCAAATTTAGATTTTCGCGAAAACTTGTAATTTACCTTAATTTTTAACACTTTTTATTTTTCATACTTTCCCTTTACTTTTGCTGTAAGACCTTGCTTTTAACCAAAATTGACAATTCTAGGTCAACCGGAAGTACCCTATAGGTTTTGGGTCGAAAACCTAAATCGTAGTTCCCGTTGACCTAGAATCACGAAATTTGCCAAAAAGCAAGGTCTTACAGGACTGTAAAGGGAAAAATCTGAAAACCGTAAATATGTAGTTTAATAACAAAAAAAAGCGATATTACTGTCATGCGATTTTACTATATCATTTTACAATGTCGTGATGGCCCAGAGGTTAAGGCCTCGCCTCCCATGTCTGAGGTTATGGGTTCAAATCCGGGCAAGTACCAATGTGACTTTTTCAATTCATATGTACTTTTCTAAGTTTATCTTGGACATCACAGACATCGGTGAAGGAAAACATCGTGAGGAAACCTGGACTTATAATTAATATAAGTCTGAAATCGCCAACCCGTCTTGAGCAAGCGTGGTAAACAATGCTCGTGCCTTCTCTGTATGAGAAGAGGCCTTTGCCCAGCAGTGGGACAGTAATAGGCTGGTATTATTATTATTTACTATTACAAACTTATTATTAGCGGTTGGTGCAATAGCCGTTTCTAGGGATCGAAGAGCAAAGTTTAAGTTTGTCCTTTAAAAAGTTTGTACGGAACCCTCGGTGCGCGAGTCCGACTCGCTCTTGGCCGGTTTTTTTTAAGTAACAAATAAGTTGAATAAGAATAAGTACTCTGTTTTTTTTTTGAGTTAAGTGCCACGCCCTCATAAACTGCGCTTTATTTTAAGACATTATTAAAAGACGTCGTCGCCATAATACAGATAAAAATGGCACAAAGTGATTCTTTAGAAAATTCAGAAATTCACGTCTTCATTTGTAGTAGCTGATACATTAGTTTGTACAAAACCCACTGTAGGAAAATAATAATACAGTCGAAAGTTTCTACTATTTAAAATTGTATACAACTCGTTTTTCTACTGAAGCTTGATTAGGGTTGAAGTGGGGAGTCACATGCTGTTACGGCCAATGGCCTGATGGCTAAGAGCCTTGAGCCATTTGTAGAAGCTCTCATTAGGCGCGATCAAGGGCCTGATTCAGAAGGCAGTACTCCTCGCTGCGGCCCGCATTGTGAGGAGGTTCCTGTGTCTGGAGCCCTAACCACCGGTAGCTTGGACCCTGCTCCCGACACCGACGGACCATACAGCATTCTGTACATCAAACTAAGTAACTTTACGCAAAAATTATTGCTGGAAAACGATTTCTTTTTTTGGGGTGAAAAATCATGTTTTGTGGTAGAACTCAATGTAACGCACTCAAAACATTGTGCTGATGGATGGATTGAATAGTACGGGGGTCGTGGAGGTGTTTATAGTAAAAATCTTCCATTCATTCCATTCCAACTTTTTTTTTAATACAAGTTTTTATTGTAAGATTTTTACTTAAAGTAAAACTTGTATTTAAAAAAAAAGTTGTCAAAAAGTTGGAACTTTGACCCCCAATATCTCCGTAACTAGTTCCCAGGTATGGTGTAGAAAAAAAATGATCGCAATGACGATTCATAATTCATAATTCATTTATTTATTGTTTGTCACAGGTGAAGAAGATCTTACAATTATTAGTATTATTGTATCACTGTAACATACCCATGGGGTGTACAATATTTACATTAGCATGCCAATATGATTTTGAAATTTTCACGACGAGGAGTGTCAAGTCAACAAGTGTCTTTCGGCTTCTTCGTTAAGAGGTTGTATGCACCCTTTAAATTATTAAAACTTATAACTTCTTTCTATACTGTAGGCTTAGCCAAGTTGACAGTCTACAATCGTTAACGCATAGAAAACTAACCAATGTATGGGAATGACATCATTTCAACGTTAAGTCACGTGGTCGAAACAAACGAATAGAAACTTTCAAGTTCAGTCAAAACTGTAAGTTGGCTACGATTTATATGGGATGTAGCAATCACTATTGTAGAAACGAATACATTTCATTCTATCATCTTAACCGATGTAAACTTGTCTACGAAGTTTTTATTTGCTTGTTTGACCACGTGACTTAACGTTTACGATAGTAGAAAGAGAATCGATACGAATCGTTTGTAACTTGGCTAGGCCTGCTGTTTCTAAACCGCATAATTATGAGGATTTATTGTCATCCGTCTCCCAGTGTGCTTCCAACCTAACCCCTGAACGTCTGTATCCAAGTTATCGTCAGCGCTAAGTTAGGCGCAAGTTCACGGCGACGCTTATCTCGCTAAAATAAATTGCGCATGTAATCAAATGTTAGGGGGAATTGTTATGTCTTGTGTTTTCTGTACTTCTTGTCTCTTTTCGCTATTGTTCAAGTGACATTCTTGGACCTTTAAGATTGTGTTCAAGTTAACGTTATGTAGAAGCAAATCCTAGTTTTTTTTTTTAATGTTTTCTTTGTTTTTGTGTCTACATGTGGTTTCAGACGACACATTATCATAATTCTTCTGCCTTTATTCCATTTCATTTGGGGTCTGTGCAGCATGTTTTCTTCTTCCAACAAATTTACTTAAGGGGACTACAGGAGCTAAACGCGAGTTTTTTAATGCAAAAAAGAATATGTATCACTGCAATAAACAAAACCAGAAAAATATATGATATTCTACAGGATATATGTTAGTATGACAGTGTTTTAAAAACATAATACAACTCGATAAAAAAATCACGAACTTTTCTCTAAAAATTCCTTTTAACGAGTAAAAACCATACTAAATACATGCGATCATTCTGTTCATGTTCATAATTCTACAAGCAACATATTAGCATGATTGTGTTTTATTTTTTTAGTCCAATAAATAGTTTTTTTGTAAATCGCAAAAAAACACTCATTTTGCACTATTCGGGCCGCAGTGACTGACGTAACAACCACTTTGTAGTGCAATCTGATAAGAACTTTAGTCTAACAGTATTTCAAACGAAGTTTGAACCACCACAATTAGAGTTGCTAATTTAGCTCCTGTTCCCACCTTAACTACTTAATTTAATATATTTTATAATGTAACGTTCCTAACTAATAGTTAACGAAGCAAGACTGTAAATTCTATTAAGACAATGATGTGTATATTCAAAATTGTGTATGACTAATGACATTAATGTAATTTAATGATATTATTATGCAAGTACTAAAAATATTTGTACGGCTGACAAGTCGAATATAGTGAGACTAAAATTATTTTACCATGAAATCATGTAAGCACCTGTATTCTGGCAAATAAATAAATTTAATTTCCATACGTTTCTATTACTCATTGTCTCATCGGACACCTCCTTTCTTGTCATATCGACCTTCACACAGTCCATCTATCGTTTCTTTGGTCTTCCTCTATTCTTAAACCCATCCACATTCATACTCAAAACTTTCCTTGCGATATTTTCCTCATTTCTCCGTCACATGCCAAGATAACTGATTACTACACCACTTTTCAGTTACCGGCGTCATTTTCAGACTTCTTAAATACTCATTTCTTATTTTATCCATTCATTCATTGTTTTCAAACGACAGATCGCATTTGCCATTTATCAACGATTGGATCGGCTTTCAGTCCAACCGGATACAGCTGAATACTGTAGATAGAACGAAGATTACTGACCTCTACATTGTCACTAATTTGACAAATACTCCTTTGTCAAACAGGTTGTCAGACTTTCAGACATCTGACTACCCGTATGACAGATCATGTTACTAAGCTGAGAAACCTAGTCTACTGAATAGTTTACTAGAATCTAAGCCAGATCTTGAAAGGTTTTTGAAGAAAGAGCTTTTGCAGCTTTGAGTTAAGCTGTTCTGCAAGAGAACTCGCATACCTAAACGTTTTCGGTCATCGTGTAGCTCATCCTTAATTTAGGGAGCAGTGGCGTGCCTAGGGACCAACAATACGGCAAGCCCTTAGGGCAAGCAGACAGTTCAGAAACCCTAACATCATGACGAGTAGTACTTACGTTAAAAGGGCACCGCGCGCCAAGCTTTTACACTTGTATGAAAGTAAAGCCACTAAGTTCAACGACCAGTTGCAAGTTATAAAATAAATAAATAAATATCGCCGCACATTACACACAGCGCCATCTAGTACCACACTAAGCAACTAGGCTTGTGTCGTGGACACCAGATAGTTGATATACTACATAGATACTTTTTGTTTGTAAATACATACTTACTATACATATAAACATCCATGACTCGGAAACAAATGTCCATGCTCATCACACAAACATTTGCTACAACCGGGATTCGAACCCGGGACCCTAAGAACGTAAGGCAGCCTCACTACCGCTGCGCCATTCGGGTCGTCAAACCAAGTTGCTGAGCAATGATAAAAATTGCATCAAATTACTGATTGAATCTTAAATTGAACGCACAGCACGCGGTCAGACTCAGTGTTTAATTGGTTCACTACTATAAAAGAGATTGAAAGTTAACCCAAATACATGTCTATTTACCTACATAAGGTACATCTACCAAATTGCTAACATCCCTACTAGTTACCATTTAACGCATCAACGTCAATGGGCTAGTGACAGTCAATGTAAGTGCCCTAATAGACGGCCCGTAACGGCCACGGCACGGTTCTGGACGGCCCACAAATGTCCGCATGTCGTGCGGACAATGTGTCAGCGTAAACGCTGCTAACGATCACTGTGTCATTAACGGGGGCTATTGTATCGATCTGAACGGGAGTTTAGAGGCTGATGTATTTCAGCTAAAATATTTTGTAACTTGAACTACTTCACATTGACTATTTATAAACTATTGATTTGTCTATTTGAAAGTGAAGCAGGTCTTAAAAAGTTTGCTCATAATTTTAATGAAAATTCTAAACATCAAATGAAGAGTTGCCAAGTTTAAATAAGTACCTCCCTACTTACTTTAATTTAAGTAAGATTGACAAAATCTATTCCCTTCGTCAAAAATTAAATATTCACGATTATACCGTGCCGCTTACTCTGCTAATAGAATTTGACGGAACAGAAAAGCGCATAAAAAGAAATAAAAACCCTTTTATAAAATATTTTCAGCTTCAATTTCAATCACTGCACCGGAAAATTAGATAAATTGACATAAAAATGACGACACACTTACAACGCTGGCACGGAACAATAAAAACTAATTTGCAATCCAACGTTGCATTAAATCTACCAAACAAAAATAATAACTGGCAACCCAATATCTATAAATAAAAAAAGCACAACGAATTTAAAAATGACGTGGAAAATCAAAAGTCATTAATGTCCAATAAGTTAAAAAGTTGAGAGACGGCTATAATAAATCATTTTATATTACATCTCTGTACCAATTTTTCCTAGTCTTTTTTCATCAATTTAACACGAGCAAAAAGTGGCACTCAATTGTAAGGTTTACGCTGCGATACATTTTTTTTTCTTTTTTATTATGAGCAACCCGTTTAATATTTTCGGCCAATCAGCAGCGGCGGTTGGCGGTCGCGCAACGCCCTCCGCGCTCGCTATTGGTCGGCGAGCGGTACAGATTGTGCGATGGCGGGAAACGGATTTAAGTCTATGGCATCTCATTCTTACAATCGACAGGGCAGTGCCGTAGTATTCGGTATCGATATCGATGTAGTAATAACGTAGCTTGATGAATTTCCTCATTCACCATCCAAAAGCGTGGTAAGTTTACTTGAGTAATTAAGATTTGAGTTGGTTACATTTTTAGTGAATGACTAACTTTGGGCATCTTGTTTAGTACGAAACTCACACGTATGCACCATAGTTTTCTCTTCAGTGTTTTTGGAAGACACCTCTTCGTGTGTTCTATAAAGAACCTTTAAGAGAATCTTTTCCAAGCATTTCTGAATGCTTCTTTAGAGTTTCTTTTCGTGGTTTATAAATGAGACTTTACTATATATATTTGCTTATCAAGGCAAAGTATTCATCACTATGACCTAGTTGTTGGATCTATAAGTTGAAAGTTTACCCTCAAGACTTGATATGTGTTAAGCAGTTTGGATGGTATACAATGTTACGAAAAAGCAACTAGACATTTGAATAAACTTGCGATAGTCGGGGAAGCCCGGAAAAATCGTAATCTACTTGCAAGAGTCAACTGGACAGTGTAACGTGTCAATATTGGCAAATTTTCATATTATTTTGCATCACTGAGACATGAAATTAAGTTTTTCAACGAAACTTCTTGTGATAGATTCCCTAAAATATTTTAAATCTCCCAAGGACAAAGTATCAAAGTGTCAAGTCGTTTATTTCAATTAGGCCATTAAAAGGCTTTTCTGAGCATGAAACTTAAGAAAAATCAAATAGAATTGATTCTACTTTCATGGAGAAGAATGGGCAAAATCTCCATCGTTAGGTACTCTTTTAAAATGTGTCATATATTTTATCGACACATCCCCACCACTAGTGTTGTAAACGTCTCGAGCGTATACGTCTTCACGGCGACGACCAATTTCATCAGCAATACATTGCGGCCGTCATCATTACCCGCTCGTTGAGACTCGTCGTAATTTACTTGTAATCACGCATAACATCGAACTACGTAATTGGTTCTCAAGTAATTATGGTTTAAGTAGTTTTTTTACTAAATCGGTTTTGATGGTTTTGATGTGGGGCGTTTGTTTTTTGTAAGTACCTTCTGTGTACTAAGTATCGGGAATTTGTCAATAAAACAAAAAATACAGATTATTCATCTAAATTTATTTTATCGCCTTCAAAGTAGGCCCCATCGCTTGCAATACAACATCTTCACCGCTTCACCCAGTCTTCCATACATTTTTCATAGGCTATTTGCGGTATGGCCTTTAGCTCATTCAGCGAATTTTCTTTTATGGCTTCTATCGACTCAAAACGTTTTCCTCGAAGTGGTAATTTTAACTTGGGAAATAAAAAAAAGTCAGACGGAGCCATATCAGGTGAATACGGTGCTTGGTCGAGAACTTTTGTTGAATTTTTCGCTAAAAGCTCTTTCACTATAATGGCTGTGTGTGATGGTGCATTATCATGGTGCAGCATCCATGAGTTGTGTTGCCACAAATCTGGACGTTTTCGACGGATACTCTCACGCAAACGCTTCATGACGCCTAAATAATATTCTTTATTAACTGTTTCTCCCTCTGGAAGAAATTCGGAGTGAACCACACCACGGTAGTCAAAAAAACTGTCAGCATCACCTTGATTTTGGAGCGACTTTGCCGCGGCCTTTTTTGGTTTCGGCTCGTTTTCGAGACGCCATTCTGAAGACTGTTGGCTTGTTTGCATGTCGTACTCATAAACCCATGTCTCGTCGCCAGTTATTATACGTTTCATAAAGGTCGGATCCATAGAAGCTCGGGAAACCATGTCTTCAGCGACATGCTTTCGCTGCGCTTTTTGAACAAAATTTAGCTCTTTTGGAACTAGTCGAGCGGCGACGCGTTTCATGCCTAAATTGTCAATGAGAATGTTGTGGACGGACTTAAAAGATATGTTCACCTCACTAGCCAACTCTCTCAGACTCATACGTCGATTTTCGAGCACTAGCTTCTTGATTCTGTCGATGTTTTCTTTGGTCGTAGCGGTTGAAGGTCTACCAGAACGAGGCAAGTCTACTACTACTTCTCGGCCTTCTTTAAAAGCCTTATACCATTCATAAGCCCTTGTTTTCGATATACACGATTCGCCGTAGGTATTTCGCAACATTTTTAGTGATTCACCACATGAAATATCATTCGAAACACAAAATTTAAGGCACACTCTTTGTTCAACAATATTTTCCATTGTAAAAATCGCCGAGGACTCAAAACTATCACCAACAAAAAGTGTAGTTTAAAACAAATTAAATGACAGATCCCGCTCAAATTTTGCGCGCTTAATCAGTACAGTGCTACCAACATGCAGTAAAAAAATTAGAACGACCTCTTTTACGCGGGTCTTTTTATTGACATATTCCCGATACTTTTTACACAGAGTAGTATGTTGTTATATACTTCTTAATCTATCTGCCTCGTTGGTGAAGCGCTACTGTTGAGTATGACGTCCTTGGTTCGCTTCCCGAGTGGGGAAAAGGGCCTTCTTTTACTAGTATTTCTCAGTAGCAGTTCAGGGTCTTATAGGTTTGTGCAGGTTGATGGAAATAGGCTCGCCTCCTATTACATAGTTAAGTACTTACTTAAACTTAACTGCCGAAAATTTAAAAACGTTCCGTGATTAGGTAGGTACAGGTATAATTTTATGTAATCTATCTACCCAAGATAAATTATCTACCTCGGACCTAGTACCTAATCATTTTTTATTTAGCACTAGAAAGAAATTGGGAACTAAGTTGTAATAATTAGATATGTGATGAAAATAGAATAGGTACGCTACTTCAAGTTGGTTAAAAGAGCTGTTCCTGGAAGGATTTGGGAGAGAAGTTACTGCCCAGCAGTAGGACAGTAACGCAATAGTTTACTACCCAAAATTAGGTATCAAAAATCATTTATCATGTACTTACATACAATAGTCGTACATAGGCGGACTTAATGTTTTTGGGGGAAAGTGAAATCAATAGGTACAAACATTTTCAATAAATGATGCAAATTATAACGAACCTAATCTGAATTTGTTAGTTGTTTGTTGAATCTAGAGCATGTTCCGCTTATTTGGCTAGACAAACAGCTAAACTAAGTAGGTAGGCCACCGGCTATCCATCTAAGTACGTAGTCAATCAAACTTTATTTACTTATTGCAAAAGGCTACCGATGTTATCACACTCACAGTCCCATATTTATATATTTACTACCTATAACATGTGTCATAAGTATTTAGCTTTATGTAGTAACTCACCTACAAAAAAATCAAAAGGAAGAACCTCCAATGAACGTTAGTTCAAGTTAATTTGCTTTTAAATGGCTCCGTACACAAGTTGTAGCCCACTGAAGTCTAATGTTGATCGTTACAAATGATAGATGAAGCACAAATTAGTTGTTGAGGTGTCACACGATTTTAAGCTTTATTGCTGTTCAGCTGGCTTTCACATTCATATAAGGTACCTACTGTCTGTGGGCATTGATCATATTTTATATTAAATAGGTGAACAGCACCTATATTGTTTTTGTAAGGTACTCAAATAGTCCACTTTAAGGTTCTTAAATTTTACAAGAGGCACGTTTATCAACACTAACAAAAGTTAAGAATGTGAATTTTAACAGTGTATTTGCCATCTAGCGGCGAGTAGCTTAACTAAAATACCATGTGGCGCAGTGACGTTTGTAGTAGTAATGCTATTCGTCACTAGGTAGCGCTGTCATAAATTTCACAATAAATTGTTTTAATCTGTGCCCATAGAGAGCGCTAAAAAAGTTTTGTTCCATATTTTTTTAATACTAGATGGTGCCTTCTGTACTTATTCACTGTCTTTAATTATTATTTTTAGTTTGTATGATTTATCTAGCCTTTATATTACTAACAAAACACGTCTCTATTTCACGTAGGAGTACGTGGAGTCTTTGAATATCCCGTCTAGGTAGAAGTACCTACAGAAATGAGGGTGTAGGACCTACTTATTATGCTGGGTATAATAGTCATTCATCACCAATAACGAACCTGGGATATTAAAATTTTATAGAAAACTCTGAGGTTTTTACTGCCCGGTTGGTCTAGTGGTCGCAACCGTGATTACTAAGCGTGGGGTTGTGGTCTCAGTAGCAGTACGGAGTTTGGAAGATAGATCTCCGATCGTGTCGGATTGCCGTTCCAGCAACTATGAAAGTGAAAGAAAGAACAGACACTGCACCTGTGTCTGCACACACAATTTTATTGTGCACTAATAACATTTCTGCCGAGATTAGGCGCGCGCCATGGCCGAGAACGGTCCGTAGTCCTTTGTTATTATTACACAGAATAAAGACTTTTTAATACCAAAATCTTTATTCTCAAGTCAAGCCTAAGGGTTCTTACAGACGAGCGGCACGTTGCCAATTGCAGATAAACTGCAGCCGTCGCCATCTGTCGACGGCAGCCGTCGACGCTTGCAGTTGTGGTGTCGGCGGCTGCCGCCGGCGCGTCGATGACAACCTTCGACACATCTACATGGCATGCTACAACTGCAAGCGTCGCGACCTGTCGACAGCAGCCGTCGACAGGTGGCGACGGCTGCAGTTTATCTGCCGTTGGCAACGTGCCGCTCGTCTGTAAGATCCCTAACTAGGTAGTTCCATGTCATTGCTATTCCTATTTCATATTTGTATGGTATGCCATCACCCAGGCACCAATCGAGTTGGCCGTTGGGCATCCATTCAATTTGGGTTACTAGCGAGATATTCATAACTAACCTAGCGAACTAGTTAAGGAAAGTAACCTCAGAATACAGAACAAAACCATCCTTTTTGAAGTCGGTTAAAAATAAACACCATCACTTTTCACAATTTTATTTTCAATATAAGTTACAATACAATATTGTTGTCAACATTTTAACATCGTTATACTATATACTTTTAGTTTTTAGTAGGACTGCACCTTAAAATAGCACAAGTTACAGTAATTAATAAATATCAAATAGTAAGCATTAAGTATATTTATGTCACTATAAATACAATCATGTAAATGGTTAATATGAATTTGCATTATTATTTTTAATCAGAACAAAAATAAAAAAAGATAATTATATCCCATGATCATAAATAAAAAAATCTAAACTAAATTCTCTTTGGCTTAGCAATGCACCGTTCCAGCCATGAATGCATTACTTAAAAATATCTTAAAAAGACGTAATAAACATTATCATAACAATAAAATCTATCAAAATGGTCCGTGTATTACCTAACTATAAAATAAAAATAATCTCATTTTTTTCTGTTGGCACATTATGAAAGCAAAGTTAAATAATTTCAGTATAAATCCTCCATCATAGCGTTGAAGTTTCTTTCAGTGAGCGCTCTTGGATATTCTTCAGTCTCCAAGATGTCACAGGGAATCAGTAGCTAGAAAAAATATGAATTATATTAGTTTTACTGAGGAATTATACTTACTTTCTTAAGGTGGATGCTCCATTAAAATCATCAATACAACCCTCTAAGTTCATGTAACTGTCAATAATGACTATTTCATGAAAAAGTCATTCTTGACAGTTACATGAACTGAACATGAATGTTTGATGATTTGAATGATTATAATTCTGTAACTACATGCGTCTTACAGCCGCGAATCATATTTTAATCAACATACAACCTCGCACTGGCCTGCAAATTGCAAAAACATAAGAAAATTTTAAAATTTCGCAGGCTACCCTGGGAGCATCCACCTTAACTTCGACAGCGATTTGGTCCAAACTTTGCCTCCATTAGGCATTTCTCCTGTATCGTGGGTGCGTTTATAAACATTTAGACTCACATACACAAACAGCTAGACCCGGAACAACTACCTGTAGGCTAAACAAATATGTATTTGTTCCGCGCGGGAATCGAACCCGCAACACGCAGCGCAGCAGCCAATGCGCCAAATGTGCTGTCAATCGTGTGTCATTTTCGATCTCGTGGGAAGTTCGAACAACCTGCGTTTATTCCTACCTACTTACATAATATAAGGCATCGAGAGAACATCATCTGCCTAGCCTTTTCCCAACTATACTGGCCTGCAAAAATAAGTATCACACTTTTAAAATTGCAATAACTTTTTAAGTACACAAGATATACTTTCGAAACAAAAAGGACTCGAAAAATAGTTTAATTTTGTCAATAGTTTCAAAGAAAGCTGATAAAAATTGCTTTATAACGTTTTTTTACTTTAAATCTCTAACTTCTATAGTTTAGGAAAAATTGAAATTTTGAAAGTGTAGTACTTATTTTTGCAGGTTAGTGTATGTTGGGGTCGGCTTCCAGTCAAACCGGATGCAGCTGAATACCAGTATTTTACATGGAGCGACTGCCTATCTGACCTCCACAACCCAGATACTATTTAAGTAAGGCTTGAAGAGAACCTTTATGCTCTAGATTCAAGGATTTAGTCTGGGTTTTGATCTCAGTCAGTGTGTTTTTTGATGAAGTTCAGCTGTAAACAAAAACCTTTTAAATTCGTCTGTACCCTTTACGGGTTGACGTCAATCATTTTTCCTAAAATTAAAGTACAGTAAACCGCATATTTAAGCGGTAACTGGTAACATTTTGACCATGACTATTCTTGACCTGGCCTAGCCCAAAAAAATGAAAGGCCAGTTTATATTGGTTGGGCCCCCACTGATGTGCGGCCTACCGTATTTCAGTAAAATAGACTTATAGTTTACATCCCCTCTGTTTGGTTGTACGCGCGATGCGTGCCTAGCTAGCGGAGTATATTTCATATTATTCTTACATCAGTCTGTAAAATGATACCGCCTTAGACAAACGGAACGCACTTCACTTTTCTCTTAATCTGACTTTTGTAGTTCTACGTATTTTCCCGTTAAATTTGGGTGTCATAAATAATTTGGGACATCAAGGTTTAAATTACCAGAGTCGTACGTACGGTCTTACAGCCTGCAGGCTTACTGCACGTTCCGAGCTGTTTTTACATTTAGCGCTAAATGTATTTAGTTGTATAATGGTGCAAGTTGTTGGTTACTCCACTCCAAGAATAACAGAATACCAACCCTCTCAGTAATCGGCTTTCCCTCCAAGAGGTACTGCAGCTTGTTTTTCAGACACGGTGTGAGGATCTTGTCGATATTGTTGACGAGCTCCTTCAGTTGGGGTCTCAAGTGGGCTTGGCCGTCCCTCTTGCCGTTCGTCCAGCCGCGGGAGTATTGGAAGGTCTGCGCCGTCACAGAGGCCAGGGTCACGAAGATGAGAAGTAGCGTCACGTTGGCGGACATTGTGGTGGCTGGAACAAGAGAATAAGGTTTTAGAATTAAGCAAGCCTTTATTTACCGTCACGTGAGAATAATGTCTGACGTGGCTATCATTTCCTTAGCCTTTTACCAAACTATGTTGGGGTCGGCTTCAGATACAGCAAAATTGTGCTATAATGTCCAATACACACACATATTTGAAACATAGCAAAACCATAAAATACTTTTCGCAAAATTACCCGAATTAATATAGAAAACATGGTGAAAATTCGCAAAATCATCCAAGATTGGACCCAAAACTTCTAAAAGTTTACAAAATATTTTCATGTCCTGTTCACGAAAATTCATGGTGAAAAATCACGTTTTTCGGTAAGACTCAGTGTAACGCACTTAAAACATTGTGCTGATGGATGGATTGAATAGTACGGAGGTCGTCAAGGTGTTTAAAATAAAAATCATACATTAAAAATATCTATTTAAAAAAAACTTGTTTAAAAGTTGGAACTTTGACCCCCAATATCTCCGTAACAAGAAGGTTCCCAGGTATGGTTTGGAACAAAAAAATGATCGCAATGACGGGGAGAACAAGTGCATTTCGGCTTCGTTGGCTTCGTTAAGGGTCTTTACACACTTTATAACACCGTACTGGGGTAAGCTATGAACAAGCTAGGCGCGAAAAAAGCTTATATTTTCTAAAATGAATAAACTACGTTAGCTTAGCTCGCAGTGTGACCTGAGCTTTCAAGTCAAGTTAGGGAATGTCCCTGGCTGAGCTTTTAATTATAAAATTCAAATAGAACAAGCTGCAAGTTGATGACCTTAGAACCGAGCCCACCTACTTATTTCAATTCAGAAATAGGATAGCGAAAACATGATAAGAGTTACTTGAATAAAATGCCCAAATATTGTGGCACTGTTGGAATTTGAACTCTTGAACCTAAGCCTTGTGGTGAAAGCTCATGGTTCATTAAAAAGGTATTTTAGGCACTGCATGATACAAAAATCAATAAAAATCATTGTTATGATCAATAAAAGTAAAAGCAAACCATAAGAAAATAAATTCAAGTTTGCGAAAATATACGTCACAAACAATTGGAAAAACAAAACTGAGGGATCATTTCAGAACTTGTGGGTACATTGTCGTTACCCTAATTTTTGGCAGGGCCCAATTTCCCGTGATCATGCAAATTGTCGTTCGTTAAGAGTCTTTTTACCCGACTGCGCCAGAAGGAGGGTTATGTTTTTTACACCCATTAGATGGAAACGTATACTGAAAGATCCTCTAGCCTTTTCCCCACGGGCAATTAAAATAGGACACTCGGGAAAAGAGATAAGGACGATGAGATAATTCCATTGATTCAAATGCAAGTAAAGGACCGATAATCGGGTTAATAAGTTAACCGGTTAGGGTTAAACTTGTTACCCGTACGGGTTAACCATTTATTATTCTCTTTACATTGGACCGTGAGTTATGAACTTAAGCTTTATGCTATGTTGTTGGAGTTTTTTTTCCCATTCTTCTCCATAGAGACGTACGCTTTGGAATGGGCAACAACAGTACTTTTAGAAGTTATTATGCCTTTTTTTTTTTTTTCGGATGGGAAATCATCAAATGACTTCTCCCGCTCTGGGCGGAGCAGGAGGGAGTGTCAGACTTTTACTGACTAAAACCCATCCATGTTCCTTCCTCGCCCTTTGTGTTCCGGGGCCACGGTATCTCTTTCGAATAGTCCCGCAGCCCCGGCAGGCTTCGGTCCTTGCGGACCCCTTCCTTATTGCTGACTCTCTTTGAGGCGCGCGTGGAACACGAACGCGCCGTCGACACGGCCTGTCGTCATGAGACGAACGGACGGGGAGCTAGCCCATAGCTCCCCGTCCACAGGCCAGCGCCTACGGTGGCCGGAAGCCACCACGTGGCCCCCGACGCCCGGGGCGTCTCCCGCGGCGGCCGGGACGTGAGGATCTCTCCCTGTCCTGTTCCGCCACCTCCTTCGCTAGCATGACTGCTTCGCAGAAGGAGCTGACGGCGTCCCATTCCGTCTCGCTCCGGACCTTATTATGCCTTGTGACTGTGATTTCAAAGTGCCTGTACTGTAATGGTATGATAAAAAAAAACATTTATTTCAGGCAGGACGCATACGGAAAATACATTTAAAAACAGTTCAAAAGTACAAATTACAGAAAAACAAATTCATTAAAAAGAGGTACAATTACATTACATTACATTAATAATTGAAATAAATCCTTTGAGTTTGAGATTAGATTCGTTAGAAATAAATAAGTAAAGATTTCGGTGTATATTCATTCGTTAGGTTCTCATTAAAGTATTCAAAACATAAAATAACCTCCTTCACTGCAAACCACTGGACAATTGTATAGTTGACAGCTGCCAACTGCTTTTATGGAAGCCGTTTTAAAACCGTTCGATTCGTTTTATTGAATGTTTTTAATGACGGCGTTTGTTTGATTGGAACCTTATTACTGGTCACAATTTTAGTCAGAATACAGGACAACTAGAAGATTGAGTTCTAAGAGCTACAGCTACAATACTGCTTCGGTTCATCAGCCTTTAATGTTCCCACTGCTGGGACACGGCCTCCTCTCAATGAGAAGGAATGGGCTATAATCCACCACGCGGACCCAGTACGGCTTGGTAGATGTCATATGTCTTAGAATTTTTGGTTCTAGGACATGCCGGTTTCCTCACGATGTTTTCCTTCACCGTTTTGAGAGCAGTGTTGATGAAATAAATTACACAAAGTAATGCGCCTGTCTGGGTTCGAATCTACGACTTACTGTTCGTAAGTCGGGGCCGCCACCACTGGGCCACTGCTGCTCTCGTTGGTCTAGTGTTCGCAAGCGCGACTGATGAGCATGAGGTCCTGGGTTCGATTCCCGGGTCTGGCAAATAGGCGAGACGACAAAAAAAAATTAGTCTGTCACTTACATTATCAAAAAAATATTTGACCCGTGTTTTTTCTGTTGTTACGTAAACCAAAATTGACGAAGATACGACGCTTTTAAAATTCTCAATACTAATAATTTTTAGCTAGTTCTGACGTCACGAGCCCCACTCCCGAGTTTTGATGCGTTTTATATTTGTCAAAATTCATTGATTTACAAAAACAAAAAATACGTGTCCATTAATTTCCAATACTCTAACTGACGGACTAAATAGATTTGCAATTTTTTGATACTGTCGTCATGCCTATTGTTATTGGGTTTTTCCATGAGAAATTTCTTAGTAGCAGCAACGGGGTCTGGTTTTGTGCCCGGTTGATGACAAAAGGATCGCCCTCTATAACATGGAACTTAAACATAACTGGCGAATTGTGGGTGTACTGTTAGAAACACCTCTGCCTACCCCTTCAGTAGGCTTGATGAAACTAGCACTTTAATTTTGCGTAGGTACTATCAAAAGATTTTAAAATCGTACTTCCCGTTCGTATCTAATTGTGCGATCTTTTGTGGATCACACCGGATGCTGAATCGGATAAGGGGTGTACTAAAGAAAATCTTTGAGGTAACATTACTGACAGAATCTTTTTCTTAAAATAAGAATAAGAATAATTTATTTAAAAAGTGGGTATTACAAAAGTGTGCATTTGGGTGCAGTAGTGTTATTTCTTAAGCAATTGTACTTATAATTAGTGCTTTTATGTAAACTTTAACTAAAATATATATAACAGTTGCAAGTTATCGTAATGTCGAATTCAATTGTTAGGTAGCGACCGAAAATACTAAAAGAAAGCGAAAATATTTTTAAACTGACACTGTGTGGGTAGAACTTCATAGCTAGTAGTGTTTTAGACACAGAAATACCTATACAGGGTGTAAACAGACCCATTACGAAGCCGTCAACCAAGCATTCTGTACATCAAACTAAATAAATTTACGCAAAAAATATTGCAAAGTATCGACTTTTTTTTTGAGGTGAAATATCACATTTTACGGTAAAACTATGTAACGCACTCAAAACATTGTGCTGATAGATGGATTCAATAGTACGGGGCTCGTGGAGGTGTTTAAAGTAAAAATCTTACATTAACAACATGTATTTTTTTAAACTTGTGAAAAAGTTGGAACTTTGACCCCCAATATCTCCGTAACTAAAAGGTTCCCAGGTATGGTCTAGAACAAAAAAATAATCGCAATGACGGGGAGAACAAGTGCCTATCGGCTTCGTTAAGGGTGCTTTTTACGCCCTCAATTAACGCAAGTATCACGATCCGTATGATAGTAAATCAGATTATCTTTAAGTCACACGTACTCAATAAGAGGCGAGCCTATTGCCATCAACCATCAACAATAGGCGACACGAGAAAAAAAATCTAATTAGTCCGTCAGTTAGATTATCACAAAAATTTGACCCGTGTTTTTTCTTTTTAACCAACATTGACGAAGATATGACGCTTTTAAAATTCTCAATATTTCACGACTAGGTATAATTTTTAGCTAGTTCTGTAGGCTTAGCCAAGTTGATAATCTACAATCGTTAACGCATAGAAAACTAACCAAATGCATCCGAATGACATCATTTCAACGTTAAGTCACGTGGTCAACAAACGAATAGAAACATTAAAGTTCAGTCAAAACTGTAAGTTGGCTACGATTTATATGGGATGTAGCGATCACGATGTAGAAACGAATTCTATCATCTTGATCGATGTAAACTTGTCTACGAAGTTTCTATTCGTTTGTTTTGACCACGTGACTTAACGTTTACGATTGTAGAAAGAGAATCGATACGAATCGTTTGTAACTTGGCTAGGCCTGCTGAAGTCACGAGCCCCCACTCCCGAGTTTTGATGCGTTTTATCTTTTGTCAATATTCATTGATTTACAAAAAAACAAAAAATACGTGTCCATTAATTTCCAACTGACGGACTAAATAGATTTACAATTTTTTGATACTGTCGTCATGCCTATTCTAGACTAGTACCTACCTGGACGATCAAGCTCTGCTCGGGTGAAAATAGAGAAAACGAATATTCCCAGATATGAAACCTAGCTAGACCAATTTTTCGCCCCCGTAAACCCCGTTAAGTATTGTATTGCAAATTTCATCGAAATCGTTAAAACCGTTCTCGAGAATATAATACGTAGGTATATAAACACATACTAGCTGACCTCGCAAACGTTGTTCTGCCATATAAGTTATGGTATAAAAAAATGCCTACGACATAATCTCAGACCTAAGAAAAAAACATAAAAATCGGTCAAGCCGCTTCGGAGGAGTTCGAAAACAAACACTGTGACACGAGATTTTTAAATATTAGATTGTTCATTTAATAGTATAGGATAAGCTGCTTCTGAAAAACCTCTTTCCCAATGAAACTTTCCCTGTCCAGCGAAGTGAACCAAAGACCACATCATATGCATTTGCTCTTGCAACCATCAAATCAACAAGGAGTAATAATATCTCGTGGTAACTGATAAAGAAAAAGCAGCTTTAAAATAACGAAACAATTGAACCAACAAACGTTGAGGGCTATTCAGCGCATAAAGTAGAATATCTATTGCATGCTATTTCACAGACCATAGACGCAATACTGGCTGGAAAAATCTACTAGGGCATTGGGTAAAGTGCATATTGCCTCGATACTCAATAATGTATTTGAAACCTTATAGCAAGAAGTAGTAGGTTGGAATTTAAATGATGTGAAGGAGTATTCTAATTTGATGGATTGGTTTTAAATTTATTTATTTTAAAAATTCAATCGCTCGACTGATCTCGCGGGATCCGCCTGTGTGGGATCAGTTTCCTAAAGAGCCGTCATTTTGCAGATCTTTGACAGTCGTTACAGGTAGTCAGTGGCCCGAAAAGTCTGACAACCAGTCTTACCAAGGAGTATCGTATTACCCAGTACTAACTGGGTAGTGGAGGTCAGATAGGCAGTCGCGCCATGTAAAATACTGGTGTTCAGCTGCATCCGGTTAGACTGGAAGCCGACCCCAACATAGTTGGGAAACAGCTAGGCAGATGATGTAGATGTACTACGCGCTTCTCACGTTTGTTTATCAACAAAAATTTTTCCTCAGTCACCTGATATTATAAGGCAGTTTCTTTTTCAAGAATTATAGCTTTTCTTACAAGTTGTTACCACGGCGCCACCTGTTCTATGGCGTCATCTCTTCAATTTGTTGTTAATTCAATTTACATAAAAGTTAGGGCGCAATTTTCTTGATAAAACATCACGACTGTATCCTTTAAAAGGGTAGACCGAAGTGATTCACCATCCCGTTAATTTGTAACTCCCATTATAAAGTGTGTAAATAAACCCTTAACGAAGCCGAAAGGCGAAGGGTTCGTTTACAGCCTGTAGAGGTGAGCCTATTCCCTGTAAAATGTACTTCGAACTGCTGAACTGAGTTCCACACCTAGGAACCCATGTTCAGCTTCACTTGTAAGGGCGTATACACGTAGAACGCTGGTTGTTAGCGCTGGCAAGTCGGCGCCTGAAAAAACCTGGCATCGCCATTAAAAAAAAACGATTTTCAGATCATTCATCGTTCTTTTTAATAGCTCCTCCAGGTTTTTTGCATTGCAGCATCGCTATCTCGTGTTCCCCTATAATAACGTGATTCATTATATAATATCATCAGGGAGTCTTATCGAACTAGGTTTAGTGTCGTGGGCTCTCTAACTATATGCGCCGACTATTTCTGACAGCCATCAGCGTTCCACGTGTATACGCACTAAGACTGTTAGACTGCCGTAATGGGTCGACAAACTGATGTACGATTAACGCTTGAGCGACAAAACTGTACTGCGATCTGCGACTCTCCATACCTAGTACGACTAATGATTTTGCAACAGTAATCTCTAACTAGATTAACGAGTCAAAGACTTTTTCAATGGTATATTTAAGAAATAAACCAACACCTTTAAAATACACGTCTTTTTAAATTCACAATCCTCGCCATCTTGCTTTGTTTTTTCCCCTTTCACTCGTTCGATCACTCATCCAATCATTCTCTCAGAAAAAAGCCTTTTTACATTTAGAAATGTTTAGTTATACAGCCTAATCTTAAATTGATCCTACATAATTATATATCTTAAGAGTATTGTAAAAAAGCTGCTGTTGGTGTACAATAAAGTATAATCTCTCTATCTACTCTGTCCCCTCCAATTCGAATAATCCTGCAAACAAAAATAATAAAACGCAACAAAAACTTTTTGATTTATCTCTAATAATTTGCATGTTGTATCCCACTGGGGGACAAGCACTAACTTGATTAATGAAAGGCACAGTATAGCTATGTACATGTTTTAGCATTAATTTTAAGTTATTTCAGTATTAATCTAGATAGACTTGTAGTGGTTGAAAGCGTGGTATCTTAGTGTTTCAGGGTTCGATCCCTAGAGAGAGGTCCCAAGACGAGGATGAAAAGGGCGTAAGTATCATTCAACCCCCAACATTTCGGTTGGCTCATTCGCTGAGCGCTTGGCTGCTGCCTTGAGTGTCCCGGGTTTGATTCCCGTACGGAACAAATATTTGTTCAAGGTCAGATGGCAAAGAGCTCGTTTTAAATCCCATGTCATAGGTACCATGTACCTTTAAACGTAACTGACAAAATTTGGGTGTATTATTTTGAACATCTATGCCTATCCTATCGAGAGTTATACTGGCGTGATGTTATTTTTAAGACTATGTACATTAGCACTCCTATTCCAAAATCAAGGTAAATACAATGTTGTATGCTTATGACCTACTAACATCAATTAGAAACACCCTTAAAGTAAAACAAAGTAATAAATTGTTTATCGATTTGTAAATTGTTCTAATTGAACGAAACTCGAGCATTAACTACCGATACCTTAGTAAAATCGGGTATTTGCTAATATAATATGACATAATATGATAACATCACGACTGTAATCCCCGAAGAGTTGGGCAGAGGTATACCTTAGAGTTCACCCACATTTCGCCAGTTATAGTTTAGACCCATGTAGCGAGCCTTTAGCAGTATAGGTAATATTGTTGAAACAAATAAGTATAGATACTCAAGAACTTTAAGGTGACTACAGGAGCTAAATTAGCAACTCTATTTGTGGTGATTCAAACTTCGTCTGAAAATCTGAAATACTGTTAAAATAAAGTTCTATTCAGCTTGCACTACAAAGTGATTGTTACGACAGTCACTGAGGGCCGAATAGTGCGAAATGAGTGTTTTTTGCGATTTACATAAAATCTATTGATTGGACTAAAAAAATAAAACACTATCATGCTTAGCATGCTTGTAAAATAATTGCCAAAAAATCGGAATGATCGCATGTATTTTAGTACGGTTTTTACTCGTTAAAAGAAATTTTTAGAGATAAGTTTTTAGATAGTTTTTTTTTTTTGAGATAGATTTTGTTTTATCGAGTAAAATTAGTTGTATTATGTTTTCAAAACACTATCGTACTAGCATATATCCTGAAGAATATCATATATTTTTCTGGTTTTATTTATTGCAGTGAATCATATGCTTTTTTGAATTATAAAACTCGCGTGTAGCTCCTGTACTCGCCTTAATAGGTAGTGCCTCAGTGCCATCTCGTGTAGACGAGAGTATGATCTGTCTGATCCCCTGCCCATATTAGTTGCCAGACAATTTGTCAGTATTCGAAAATATGCGAGTCGATCATGGGCAAAACTCAGAAGTCTTAATATTCTGTATCTATAATAGGAACATACTGTGTATTTATAATGCCGTATCAAGATTGTACGCAAATTATTTATAATTCGTCTCGGTTCATTTTAGACCTTAGAAGGTACTTCGTCGTCAAAGGAAAGCTCTCGACGATCAGCTCACAATTTTGCAAATGCACAAAGTTAAATTGTTCCTGGACGGACAGACAAACATTCGTCAGCGTACGGACCTAACGTCTCATCAAGGATTCCAGCACTAAAACTGATGTAGAGGAACATACGGACTCAGCAAAGGTGTGGGCTAGTACTAATATTATGGAGAAACTTGTGGATGTAAGTCTTACAGACTTACTTCTATTTGGGAATCATTTGCATAAAGATGAATTGTAATTATATGATGATGATATTATCTAGCCGATTTCAGCCACAGCAACTGCATTCGACGGTTTTCTATGGTGGTTAGTCGAGAGCTTTGGTGGGCTACTCTTTCATGTGCTCTCAAGTTAATTATAAGTACCTATTAATTACCTAAGTATTATAAGTACTTTGTACATACTAGTCTGTTTTAGTCGGGCAGGTTCAATGGTTTCTGTGAAACCCACAAGTGACACCAATGAACAAATAAAAAAACATATAACATTAAAAACGTGAACAACAACAGTCATTGTTTCAACTAACAACTTGGTCACGTTTATATTCTACGCAACTAACCACTGAAATCTAATTGATGTTTACTCATTACATAACATAAAAACTACCACTTTGAATCTTGATAAAAAGACGTCATAAGAACCCTAGTCGAAACTGTTTCCGATAATAAAATCGTGGTCGACCATCAGTTTATTCGGTAATACCTTGTTATGATTGGTAGATGACCTACACAGGACCGTGGTAAAGATCGGCGGTAAGATACTCATCCAGACCACCGGAGAGTTTGGTACACAAAAGAGAGGATATACACAGCAGCCGGTGAAACAAGGTGATGACGATGATGGCTCTGAAAACGCTCGCTGTAAACCTGTCAACTTCATATCTGAAGTAAGAACGAAAGACAATAAGAAAATAGACAATTAGACGAGACAATAGGATGTAGGTACATAATTCCAGGAAGGCTCAGAGGGTGCAGACACAATTGATGTCTAAGTTACCGTAGATTTTCATTAAGCTAAGCTAAGTAGAACAGTTACAATTACAACGAGACGATTGTTGTCACAATATCTTTTGTCATACACTGATTTCGTTTATCTCCACAACCCAGTTAGTACAGGGTAATAGGACTAATACGATACCCCTTGGTGAAACTGGTTGTGAGACTTTCGAGCTACTGACGACTGTCAAAGATCTACAATTGACAGCCGGGACCTACGACTTAAGGGGACTACAGGAGCTAAACGCGAGTTTTATAATGCAAAAAAGCATATGATTCACTGCAATAAACAAAACCAGAAATATCTGATATTCTTCAGGATATATGCTAGTATGATAGTGTTTTGAAAACATAATACAACAAATTTTACTCGGAACAAAAAATCACGAACTTATCTCTAAAAATTTCTTTTAACGAGTAAAAACCATACTAAAATACATGCGATCATTCTGTTTTTTTTGGCAAATAACAACATTCTATAAGCAACATATTAGCATCATAGTGTTTTATTTTTTAGTCCAATCAATAGATTTTTCGTAAATCGCAAAAAACCACTAATTTCGCACTATTCGGCCCGCAGTGACTGACGTAACAACCACTTTGTAGTGCAAGCTGATTAGAACTTTATTCTAACAGGATTTCAAACGAAGTTTGAACCACCACAAATAGAGTTGCAAATTTAGCTCCTGTAGTCACCTTAACGTGCTTTCCGAGGTACGACGGAAACTCGGGTATGTAATGGGTGGTCACCCTTTCACAGACCAAACTAGGCAAGCGCGGGACAACCTTTAGATCGACCTGAGTGGATGTTATTATTTAGCTATACCATTACGAAATAGATCTTAATCTCAAAGTAGAAAGAGTTATTTCACAAGAAAACTTCTTTTTTTATTTTGCTAAGTGTACCTCTATAACATACATACGACTACAACTTTGTTTGTCACAATAACACTTGTCTTTTTCAAATGTTCACGAGCCTTTATTACAGTTGGATCCATAATTATTTCTTCTGGATATCCAAGAAGTAACGAAGTGATCATATTTCGAACCGAGAAGCGAACAGGCGACGGTATTACGAACACTATATGACTGTTGTATAGGTAGCTCTTTTATATTAGCTCGGGCAATTCTAGCCACTAATGTGCTGTTTGGAATGCGAACTGTTTGCTATGAAATGTCTTGGTGGGCGACGTGACGTCAACAAGGCTGATTTTGGGATATGTCCTTGAGTTAACTCTTTCTTGGCACATTTATTAATTTCAATATGTAGTTATGTGTGGGCTCAGTGGTTCAGATCCTTGGCTCTCATGCTCGAAGTTGATGGTTCACATCCAAAGGAGTATCAATGTGGCTATTATTCAATTCAGATATTTATTTCGGACATCGGTGAAGAAAAACATCGTGTGGACCTATTAAAGTCACGCATAACATAACATCACGCCAGAGGTGTAGTCTTGGATATATTTAAGTCCCATGTAATATAGAGCGAACCTATTGCCATCAACCGAGCACAAATCCAAACTCCGTGGATGCTTCTGAGAAATTTCTGACGGATTATCCCAATAACACTTGGCCCGACCCGGGATTCGAACCCAGCAGTCGCACTTGCGACCACTAGACCACCAGCAGTCCACTCACTACTACACACTACTACTACACTTACCCCCGAATACTGAAACGTCACTCAAAATTTAAGTAGCACTTATATTTAACAGATACTCAAAAGTGACGTTTGGCCATACGAAATTTAAAGTTTAGCAGCTGCTCAAATGTTAAGCAGCCCTTAAATTTTGAGTGACGTTTCAGTATTCGGGGGTTAGTCCAAAAAAAATACAAAATCAAAATACAAAAATATTTATTACTTCTCAAACATTAGGCAGGTCGCTACCTATTTTTTGAATTCGAAATTATCGTTACTTGCAACTGTTATAAACATTTTAGTTATAGTTTACTTATAAGCACTAATTATACAATTGTCTGAAATAACACTACTGCACCTAAATGTACACTTTTGTAATACCTACTTTTTAAATAAATTATTCTTATTCTTATTCTTATTGTGTCATACAAACATTGAGTGTTAGTAGTCATAAATGAGACTTAGTGCTTATAAATGTAATAAGTCTAAAATTGCCAATCCACCTTGAGCAAGCGTGGTGATCAATGCTCAATTGCTCATGTCTCTCTAAAAGTGAGTAGACTCCGAACGGTGAAACAATAAGGCCTGATTCTATATTGGAAATGATTGAAAATATCCTAGGCTTGTAAATAGAGGGTCTTTTGGCAATTACACCAGAAAGGAAGACATTTTATTCGAATTATGTTTTTTCAATAAAAAATAATGGTTGTTTGGAATGGGCATTTTGTTTCCTACACAGTCACTACTGAACTATCCAACCGATTTTTTTTTAAATATAATATAATATCGCTGAACATTACACACAGCGCCATCTAGTGCCACACTAAGCAACGAGGCTGGTGTCTTAAAAACCAGATAGTTGATAAACTACATAGATACTTTTTTGTTTGTAAATACATACTTATTATGTTGAGTAATTTTCACCACAAAAACTACCTTGGAACACAGCTAGTACAATATTATAATAACCTACACACAATGTAAGTACTTAGGTACACAGAATAATTTGTCTAAAGTCTGGGCAGTGACTAACTTACTCTTGTAAATGACCACTCCAATCTAAACATAACTTTTAGTGATGTGCAAGAATATTAGATTTAGTGCTAATGCTAAAAGTTTACCCTACGTTTAGAGTTAGCTAAGCTATGACGTATGAACGTGGAATGGAAAAACAAAGGAGTATGCAACTGTAAAGATAGTATGTAGCTTACGTTTAGTGGTTTCTGTCTATAGAATGGCACGTCCCGGTCCATGTCCTCAGGTGATCCGACGTGGGACGACGACTAGCATAAATAGGCATGACGACGGTATCAAAAAAATGCATATCTATTTAGTCCGTCAGTTAGAGTATTGGTAATTAATAGACTCGTATTTTTTGTTTTTGTAATCAATGAATATTGGCAAAAGATAAAACGCATCAAAACTCGGGACTGGGGGCTCGTGACGTACCTAGCTAAAAATTATACCAAGGCGTGACGTATTGAGAATTTTAAAAGCGTCATATCTTCGTCAATTTTGGTTTACGTAACAAAACAAAAAACACGGGTCAAATATTTTTTGATAATCTAATTGACGGACTAATCAGTTTTTTTTTTGTCGTCTCGCCTTATTGGCACGTGTTTGTGTTACTGGTTTTCATTGCGTGAATAGCATAAGAATACTTTTTTTTTCTCTGCATCTAGTCGGCGTCGCAACACTCGTGTCGCTTGAATGTAAGTCGTGGTTAAACCTTAAAAGACGCATACGTGCAAGACAGTGATACACTTATTTGTATACTTTAAATTAACGTAAGTTGTTTGTTGTTTTCTCAGTGCTTGTCGTTGAGATTTAGGGATGTAAATATTTAAAACAGTTTTTGTTACATTTGGTTTTGATGCATTTGTTTTTTTCCGGTGTAATCTTCGATTTTTATGTTATTATTTAAAAACCTTTTAATCATCCTCATCATCTTCCTGTACTTCCTTGTCCCATGTCACCCCGCTTCAGTGAAACAAATTTATATCCTCTAATTGTCCTTAATGAGGAAATACTAACTTATATAACAGTGAAAGGACTGTTTTAACTGTCAGACTAAATCTTAGGCTTATATCTTACCGAGGGGTATAGTATTACCCAGTACTAACTGGGTTGTGGAGGTCAGATAGGCAGTCGCTCAATGTAAAACTACTGGTATTCAGCTGCATCCGGTAAGACTGGAAGCCGACCTCAACATAGTTGGTAAAAGGCTAGGCAGATGATCTGACTAGGATAATGATAACTAAATCTTAGACTCTATGATCCCCTTATGTCATTTTTTATTATACTGTGTAACTCAGATGCTAAATAAAATTATTTAAGTCGGGTCACAACTTGGATGCAACTTGCAGCTAATTTATTTTATGACAATCTAGTGTTATAAAATCATGAACTTGGATGCATTTTTAAGTTTGCCGTTCAACTACAAGTTATGCGTAATTTATTATTTTTCAATTCAATTTAATTGATTAAAAAACCGTAGATTAAAAAAAAATATATAAACAAAAAACCGCCAACAATTCAATCAGTGCACAAAATAATTCCTTCCAAATACAAAATACGAATAAATAAAAAGAACAACTCACCGTTTAATTACAGGTGGCCAATCAAAACCGTCGCTCGACGCCACACAACTCCACAGAATGGAATGTAATTTATAAAACAAATGGTGTTCCAAAATCAAAATGAGTTTGGTGAGATTCCTTCTAGACCGTTCGATTCCTTGGAAGGTATGGCTTGACTGTGATCCTCAGTATTCCGTCGCCCCCTTTTATATGAACGGGGCTGTTATACAATGAGCGTAGGTTGGTAGCGTAATAATTTTGGCCGTACATGTTTTACTCGTTGTATGTTTATGACTTTATTTGAGTTGGTGTCTGTGGTTTATTGGAAAGGGTGTTGAAAAGGGGTATGTGTGAAAAATATGGTTGTTTATTAGAAAATCAGTTTAAATTATAATATTTGGAATATTACTTTAAAATATGCCTAATATCAAATATGGTTTTTCAATTATTCCCCATACTTCCGACAACTTTTTGTGCAACTAGAAATACATAATAAAAACGAAATAGAGGGACACTTCATTTCAAATTAAGTGCCATTTTTACCAAGATAAGTAAAGCTAAAGCTAAAGAGATATGCATGATTTAAGAGCACAACACTTCAACAGTACAGTGTCTTTATCATTGAAATATCAGCTGATTTCTTTTTTGCAGTCGGTACCTAAGATATTTTATTAATGAACGCCTGGATTCGACCAAGTATTTAGAATCTGAATGCAAAAAAAAACCACTCACTGCTACCTTCGAATGACCCAAAATCACATAAGTGCACTTGCTATTAAACTTACATGTTAAGAGGTCAATGACACACTTTACTATAAAATAGTAACATAATATTTTTTTTTGCTGCTAGCAAATCACTGTCACAGTCTACTAATTGTTTTTTTTTTTCCTTGTTATAGTGGACAACGAACTTAAGCATTTAAATTGCATGTTAATATCTATGAATAAAGTGATTCTGTATTAATTTTCCATGGCCTAATTTTTTAAGCGACCCTAAGTTAATTTATGGTAGCTAGTTCTCTTGAACTTGTCAACTTACAATTTTACTTTGTAGTTTTATTATACTGTGGTCTATGGTTTAAATTGTAGTTTTTACTCTCAAGAATAAGTAGCAACGAATATTACCGACTTTTTACCTGCAGGTAGAAAAAAAATAACTTTCAAAAATACATGTTCGTCTCATAAAAAGGCAGTAAACTAAACTGGCCTGCAAAAATAAGTATCAAACTTTTAAAATTGCAATAACTTTTTAAGTACACAAGATCTACTTTCGAAAGAAAAAGGACTTGAAAAATAGTTTAATTTTGTCTATAGTTTCAAAGAAAGCTGATAGAAATTGCTTTACGACGTTTTTTTTTATTTTAAATCTCTAACTTCTATAGTTTAAGAAAATTGAAATTTAAAAGTGTAGTACTTATTTTTGCAGGTCAGTGTATTTCTCAACCGACGTGTAATGCAAAAATAACTCAATTTAAAATAATATTCCCTCGTTTTATGGCACCATTGTAGAACACGTCGCGAGTACGCGGTTAGCTTAGCACCGCGCGCCCAAACGTGAAATAATAAACTCGTATTAAATACTGATTCAACCCTTTCTACGCTCAATTTAAAAAGAAGGAAGGTGGATTTTTTTTTTTGTTTCCGTAAACTTTCGATTGCAGGATTATCAGAGAATATTTAATTTTAAAATGGTTTCGCGTGCATTTTCGGAAAACATGGTAAGCAATGAGTACGATAACCTACCGCTGAAAAAAAGGATATTTACAAAATACAAAAAGTACCTTAAAAACATATTTTTTGCTCAGATAATTTCTAGGGCTGTCAAAACTAAACAACCTCCTTGTAAGCATCTATCTAGTAGTATATACCTACATTTTCATTAAAAAAATACTGTCTTGAAATTTATGCGAAGGTTGACGAGAAATGAATACCCCGCAAAAAAAACTGCTTTTGTTTTCCTTATTATTAATGCATTTTTGTTACAGATCAAACGAAAGAGGAAAGGAAACAAAATATCTTCGAGAAACGTCTCGAACCGTCTGGGACTCTTAACCTGAAGCCTTTAATTTGAAGCCTTTAGACTGACAGTAAAATGAACGGAATGATTAACATTAATTTATTACGTTGAACGAATGATATAAATACGAATAAATCCAAGAACTTGGTCTTTACGCTAATTTTAGCTTTAATTTTCCGCAAATTATCACGGTTTTGATTTATTTTTGACTTACGACACGTTTCTTTTAGAAAAGTTAAGGTATTAAAGTACGTTCGACATTAAAACAACAGAGATAGGCCATCTCCAAGTACTGAAGGTACTTAGGTACTTCCACTGCTAGTAAGTCAGGAGTGTCCAAGATACAAGAAGTAGGTCTAAGTGGACCTACGTTTTTGAAGTTTTAAAAGTCACCTCGCTAGGGTATTAACCCGCGTGGGTTAACTCACTTCTTAAGCATTCATTTGTGCGTACAAACGAGTGCTTAAGAAGCGAATTTTGAGATCTGCTCACCTCCTAGAGAACTAGCTTTTGTTTGTTAGATTTCGCCTGCGATAGTGGAGTAAACAATATGTCCAAACCCGAATCATTTTAAATCATTTTTTTATCTTTTTTTTTTTTTTTTCATTTTAATTTAAATTATTTTGTCTAGTTATAATAGTAGTTTGTGGTGTGTATTTGTCTCTGTAATAGTAGTGTGTGGTGTCTCTGATTATTTGATTTTTTGTTTTTATTAACTAAGTTATGATTCGTTGTGTCTGATGCAAATAAATAAATTAAATTAAATTAAATTTTCTTCCCGTGGCCAAACCTCATGCAATCCATTCAGCCGTTGAGGCGTAGGGAAAACGTAGGAGACAGACAGACAAACAAAGTACTTACGCATTTAAAATATGGATGGAAATTTAAATTTGCGAAAATGCGTAGGTGACAAAATATGCACTTGTTTCCTTCTTCTGTTTTGTTTTATTAAGTACTTAGTGGGCAGCCAATCATTATTCGTAGCTACAAAACATTTCAATTTCATATCCATTACATCACGCCTGTAATCTCCTACGTGTTAGGTAGAGGTGTACTTAATAGGCATGACGACAGTATCAAAATATTGCAAATCTATTTAGTCCGTCAGTTAGAGTATTGGAAATTAATGGACACGTACTTTTGTGTTTGTAAATCAATGAATATTGACAAAAGATAAAACGCATCAAAACTCGGGAGTGGGGGCTCGTGACGTCAGAACTAGCTAAAAATTATACCTAGGCGTGACATATTGAGAATTTTAAAAGCGTCATAGTTTCGTCGATTTGGGTTTACGTAACAAAAGAAAAAATACGGGTCAAATATTTTTTGATAATCTAACTGACGGACCAATTAGATTTTTTTAGGACACAAGCCTATTGTACACGCACATTTCACCAGTTATGTTTAAAGTATGAGCGCCAGGGTAGTCTGCGACATTCAAATTTTATCAAGCTTTTTGCAATTTGCAGGTCAGTGTTAAGTCCCTTATTAAAAGGCGAGCCTATTGCCATCAACCACAAATCTAACCACCGGGCTACTACTGAGGATTCCTCATGAAAATACATTTCAGTATATTTAAAATCCTAGCCTAATCAGACGTCTTTTCTGTTCCCTAAAACAGGACAATTTGCATGATCACGGGAAATTGGGCCCTGCCAAAAATTTGGGTTACGACAATGTACCCACAAGTTCTGAAATGATCCCTCAGTTTTGTTTTTCCAATTGTTTGTGACGTATATTTTCGCAAACTTGAATTTATTTTCTTATGGTTTGCTTTTACTTTTATTGATCATAACAATGATTTTTATTGATTTTTGTATCATGCAGTGCCTAAAATACCTTTTTAATGAACCATGAGCTTTCACCACAAGGCTTAGGTTCAAGAGTTCAAATTCCAACAGTGCCACAATATTTGGGCATTTTATTCAAGTAACTCTTATCATGTTTTCGCTATCCTATTTCTGAATTGAAATAAGTAGGTGGGCTCGGTTCTAAGGTCATCAACTTGCAGCTTGTTCTATTTGAATTTTATAATTAAAAGCTCAGCCAGGGACATTTCCTAACTTGACTTGAAAGCTCAGGTCACACTGCGAGCTAAGCTAACGTAGTTTATACATTTTAGAAAATATAAGCTTTCTTCGCGCCTAGCTTGCTCATAGGTTACCCCAGTACGATGTTATAAAGTGTGTAAAGACCCTTAACGAAGCCAACGAAGCCGAAAGGCACTTGTTCTCCCCGTCATTGCGATCATTTTTTTGTTCTGAACTATACCTGGGAAACCAGGAGATATTGGAGGTCAAAGTTCCAACTTTTTCACGAGGTTTTTTTTCAAATGCTAGTTTTTAAGGTCATAACTTTACTTTAAATAGGGTTGCCATCATTAAAATTTGGCAACCAGGACAAGACGCGTAAAAGCCCCGTATTTTAGAGCCCAGAACCCGGACATGTCAACAGTTTTTTTTAACATATACAGTGTAATAAAAAACAGTTAAAAATGTCATAAATTACCTTTTTTATTTATTTTCAGACCTTAAAATTAAATTTAGTCATCTTTTATCATGATTTTAAACGTACCTAACAAAACAGAATCTTATTACAGTTTGTTACAAATTGGTTTAATAATCAGTTCGATTTTTTTTTATTCTTAAAATAAAACACAAATTATTAATATTTGCAATAGGCGAGACAACAAAAAATATCTAATTTGTCCGTCAGTTAGATTATCAAGAAATATTTGACCCGTGTTTTTTCTTTTGTTACGTAAACCAAAATTGACAAAGATATGAAGCTTTTAAAATTCTCAATACGTCACGCCTAGGTATAATTTTGAGCTAGTTCTGACTTTACGAGCCCCCTCTCCCAAGTTTTGATGCGTTTTATCTTTTGTCAATATTCATTGATTTACAAAAACAAAAAATACGTGTCCGTTAATTTTCAATACTCTAACTGACGGACTAAATAGATTTGCAATTTTTGATACTGTCGTCTTGCCTATTGAATTTAGCGAGTCGGTTCGTCGGTTGATCGCGGCGTGCGGGCACAGTGCGTGTGTCGCAAGTGGTCTAAGACTTTAAATTTTTAAACCCGGACTACAAATGAAGCCCCGCCCGGACGCTCCCCGGATGCCCTCTAAACTAGGACAAATCCGGGGAAACCCGGACGGATGGCAACCCTAACTTTATATATCTTCATAACCCGTTTACGCGAAATGCGTCCATGAGCGCAATGTTTTGAGTGCGTTACATTGAGTTTTACCGTAAAACGTAATTTTTCACCCAAAAAAAAGAGTCGTTTCTAAAGTATGTTCTGATTAAATATTGTAAAGAACTATAGCTTAGCTCACAGTGTAGCCTATTCCTTATATCTTGAAATAAAAATCACGTGCACCCATTGTTTTTGTTTAGTTTCGTGATTAACCTAAAAATTATTTCGTTCTCATTTTTCGCGTACTTAATCTACACTAATATTATAAAGAGGAAAGATTTGTATTTTTGTGTATGTTTGTTTATTAATAAACTCAAAACCTACTTCGCCGATTTTAGAAATTCTTCCACCATTAGAAAGCCACGTCTTAACTGAGTATCGCAGTCCGCTAGTATAATATACTTAAACAGATTTAGATTTTACTGTCGAGGCCACGTAGTTTCTTCTATAAAATAGCTAAGCTGAAAATATATACATCAAAGAAGTTTCAAGCCCCTGAATATGCGACCAAACTCGCAGTCGCGTAAACGATCAAAATGGTTCGTCACCATCCAAAATCTACGTGTTCGAATAAAACCGTCTGACCGCCTCAGGAGCTGAAACGACAGAATCCACCCATTTCGGACACAATGCGAGTGTGGAGCCCGAACACATGTTATACTACACCTTCTCTCCTGCCCGTCTTGCACAACTAATTGCACCCTCCAGGTGTTCCTACGTACTGGTAGGACAAAATCTAAGTCATCGATTCGCGATGAAGATGTGCCTTTAAGGGCGCGTTTGCATATCAGGTAAAATTATGCTGTTTATCAGTACAATTTTATGGCATAACCAAACAAAATCCAATATAACTAATAACTACCTCGTATAGATTGGTTCTTCATCTTCAAATAATAGGTACTTGATCATTGAAAATTTTAGTTTTTTATAATGTAAAATCGATCTGTCGTTGCCATTTTCCCTAAAATTAACGATACAGGGTTGAGTTTAGGTACATTTTTTGTGCTATTATTAACATATTTTACTATTTCTAAAAATACTGTATGTTGGCAAACATAATAAATTCTTAATGCAAGGATTTTTTTTTTATCTAAATGATTTATATAGTTGCAGAAAAAATGAAAACCAAATCTTATTTTTTCTCATTTTTTGCTATTCTGGATGAACCTTAATCGATTGCATTAGGGGTTATTTTATTTTGGATACCCGTCTTGATTGATTGCAAGCACTTTGAATGAAACTTTAGTCCGCGCACGGCCGCCGTCGAGAGTGGACACGTAACGCCTGTTTGGAGCGGCTCGAGTTGAAAAAGATCGCTGTACAAACACAAAATATTCGATAAACCAAATTTGATACTAGGTAATATTTTTATTTTTGTTATGATGAGACCTTACCTCCGGACTTCATGAAGTGATTGGTGACTGCTACTGGAACTCCTTGACGTGTTGTACTGGGTGAGCCGAGTTTGGGCTCGTTTTGTTAGTTATGATGAGACCTTACCTCCGGACTTGATGGAGTGACCTGAAGGTGTACTTCGGTGATTGGCACTGGAACTCCTGTACATGTTGTACTAGGTGAGCCGAGTTTGGGCTTGTTTTGTTAGTTATGATGAGACCTTACCTCCGGACTTGATGGAGTGACCTGAAGGTGTACTTCGATGATTGCTACTGGAACTCTTTGACGTGTTGTACTGGGTGAGCCGAGTTTGGGCTCGTTTTGTTAGTTATGATGAGACTTTACCTCCGGACTCGATGGAGTGACCTGAAGGTGTACTTCGGTGATTGCTACTGGAACTCCTTCACATGTGGTACTAGGTGAGCCGAGTTTGGGCTCGTTTTGTTAGTTATGATGAGACCTTACCTCTGGACTTGATGGAGTGACCTGAAGGTGTACTTCGATGATTGATACTGGAACTCCTTCACATGTTGTACTAGGTGAGCCGAGTTTGGGCTCGTTTTGTTAGTTATGATGAGACGTTACCTCCGGACTTGATGGAGTGACCTGAAAGTGTACTTCGGTGATTGCTACTGGAACTCCTTGACGTGTTGTACTGGGTGAGCAGAGTTTGGGCTCGTTTTGTTAGTTATGATGAGACCTTACCTTCGGACTTGATGGAGTGACCTGAAGGTGTACTTCGATGATTGCTACTGGAACTCCTTGACGTGTTGTACCGGGTGAGCCGAGTTTGGGCTCGTTTTGTTAGTTATGATGAGACCTTACCTCCGGACTTGATGGAGTGACCTGAAGGTGTACTTCGGTGACTGCTAATGGAACTCTTTGACATATTCAAAGAAATATTCTCACAATAAAAATTGATAACGTTTGATTTGTTGTTTTGATAATCACGATAATACCTACACCTTCCAGCAGGTCTTATCATAACTATCAAAACGAGCCCAAACTCGACTCACCTAGTACAACACGTCGAGGAGTTCCAGTAGCAGTCACCGAAGTACATTTTCAGGACACTCCATCTCCTAGTTCGATTCTGTACCTATCAATTTTGCAAACGCGTCCTTAAGAAGGTAAGCGTCCACCTGTCCGCATCGTGCGCATGGGACGCATCGCATCAATCGAATCGTAGTATTCTTTGTATAGAAAGTCACTGATCCGCACCGTACGAATCGCCCGAATCTGATCAATAAAGGTAAGCGTCCACCTGTCCGCATCGTGCGCATCGGACGCATCGCATCAAACGGATCTTAGTATTCTTTGTATAGAAAGTCACACAAGTGCGTTCACTGATCCGCACCGTACGGACTTACCTTAATACTACGATCCGTTTGATGCGATGCGTCCGATGCGTCCGATGCGTACAATGCGGACAGGTGGACGCTAGCGATTGGGCTTGTGTCTAGCGAGTCGTGCGACCGTCATTTGTTTTCTTCGCAAGAATACCATCACTCTACTCCACAAGTCCGACTGCCTCATTGGTGTAGTGGTTGCAAGCGCGACTGCTGAGCATGACATCCTGGGTTCGATTCCCGGGTCGAACAATCTGGAATTGGGTTTTTCCATTAGGAATTTCTCAGTAGATAGCCACGGAGTCTGGATTTCTGACCGGTTGATGGCATCGTCCCCTATTACATGGGACATGGGACTTAAACATAACTGGCGAAATGTGGGTGTACCTACTATTAGGTTTGCCTCTGCCTAACCCTTCGGGATTTAGAGGTGTGATGTTATGTTACTCCACAAGTAGCGTCTTGTACTCTAAGCTTTTTATTTCTTTAGCAGTACACATATTTATCAAGCAGGACATCGGTCCTGCAAAGTAAGTACAAAGTTGATCTGAGATCTAGATCCGATGATCTAGCCAACTTTCAATATCAGTAACGAAATACGTAACAAACAAATAACACACAACAAAAATTGTAAAACATAATTCATAACCGACCTTTCCTCCATCAAAACACAAGTTGTGAACTAAATTCGATATGGTTTGACTAATTAATTATTGCAATAAACGTCGAACGTGACTGCTGTACAAAATGTGTGTGTGTGGAGTTAATTATATCACCTGTTTTCAAAAGAAACCCCACAATGCCGTGCACCAATTATCGAGATGGGGCTATGGTAAATTACTTTGCTGTTTACTTGGACTTACATACATAAATTCACGCCGTTTTACGAATGGGTGTAGGCAGAAACTAGAACGTCAACTGTTACGATCCTTCCATACCTACTCCTTCTGCTTCGTCCCCATTCATACGGGTGTAAGCGGAGCCTTCACGAAGCCGTCAATCAAGCATTCTGTACATAATAATAATACTTTATTAATAGAAATCCTTACAATATGCTTAATATTTAGCTTAAGTTCACAATAGTTAAGGCGTACAAAAGCTGTACATCAAACTAAGTAACGCAAAAATTGGAGATAAATGCGTTGAATAATACGGGGGTCGTGTTTAAAGTAAAGTTATAACATTAAAAACCTGTTTTTTTTTAATACTTTTAAAAATTTTGGAATTTGACCCCCAATATCTCCGTAACTATAAGGTCTAGACCATACCTGGAATTCTAGACTCTAGAACAAAAAAAATGTTCGTAAAGACGGGTCTTTTTACACCCATTAGTTGTTTTTCTCGTTCAAGAATTATAAGGGTTAATTTACTTTGCTACAGTAGAGAAAAGTGATATTTCTTAAGGGTCAGTCCTTCGAAAGACCATATTAATTGGTACTTAGGTAGGTAGGTACTTCCTTCAAATAGAAAATTATTAATTTGTTGACACACATTATCAACCGACGTCAGCCACACGTTTATAATCAGTTAACGTCATCAAAGTGATCAAAATTAACCATACACTCATAGCGAACTACTCTGCCTTATAATTATTTATTCTCATGGAATTGATAATTATACAGATGTTATAATTATGACTATTTCTATGATATGTATAGGGGTGACATGGATGTTGATGTAAAACTAAATGCGACACAAAAAGTTTTATACATATTTTATATTATAAAGTGTTTGTATTTTTATACAAGTAAAGAAAATATAATCATGCCTGAATTCTCAGGTTAAGCGGAGGTGTAAAACCATCGTACCGATAGTATTGCTACGCAGTTATCTGTACTACGCCGTAGCGTCTACGCTGCTACGAGAAGCCTACGCGGGTACGCAATGCCTACGTAATTTACTCGACCTATTCCCGAATTTTAGTATGATTAGAAAAACTGAAGTAAATCTTTATTTAATTACAATTCTAAAGTTTTTAGCATAAAGGTCAAGATGCTGTGTTCATTCAAAAATGTGATATTGAATGAAGTCATAATTTTTTCTAAAAGTACGTATTTATAAAGCAAAATGTATGTTTAAAAGCAAAAAGCTTTTAGTTCCACGCGGTCGACTCAGGAGGGACTTGCGGTTGGTAAAAAAAATTAACTAGCTTACTCATAACTATGAGGGCTAATTCTTTTAAATACTATTTTAAAGAGAAAGGCAGATTGGAGCAGTGGTGGCCGTGGGTGGAAACACTGGCTGGCGCATTACTTTGTGTAATTGATTTGATTACTGCTACTCTCAAAACGTTGATGGAAAATATCGTGAGGAAACTGACCTGTTCTGGGGCCAAAAATTAGAAGTCGAAGTCGATTTTCATGATAATTTTTATTTTTTTCATAAAATTGGAAAGGGGGAAATTGAATGATTGTTTTTTTTTTGTCTTTTTTTTTTTTAATTGAATTGAATTGGGGGGGGGGAATTGGATTGGGGGGGGGATTATCTCAGGGGTGCTCCCGTATTAATTTGGTCAAGTTCTGATGAGAAGTGTTTGAGATAGTTTCCAAAATGCGTAGGTTAAGTAGGTGTAGTTACCTATTTAATCTACTTCGTATTGATATCATATTTTGTTATTTTTTTTATTGGCAAAATATCATTTAAACTAACAAAAGTCACCGACTTCCGAAATTAAGATTATTTTACACTGTCTAGTATTTTTTTAAAGCCGATCGTATTTTTTTGTAAGAAAGTTTTTTCGAGAACATATTATCGAACGGAGCTTTAAAATGTTGCAAAATTAAAATGCGCCGCTTCTAGAATTTCAACATCAAAATGAAGAGATTGTTAATGATCTAGCTAGAGAGATAGCTTCTAATCTTCTAATCATTCCGTGGAGTATAATTTGTGTATTTGTGTTGTACGCGTTATATTAATTAATAACTGTGGCATGGTAGATATCCCTACAGAGACCAACTACGTAAGAAAGTGGGAGTTACTTACTTTAAAGTTGTGGTACCATCTTACACTGTGTGGTAGGTGTGAAGTTTTAGAGTGAATGTGAATGGCCCATTTAGTAAGCACGCAAGTGTAGTTGTATTGGGGTAAAAGCATAATTAAACTACATTTGTAGGGCAATTGTTCCTTGTTCCTCCTCTTCTGCGTTATAGTGATAGTGCCTAACCGGGTGTCAGAGTTTATATGCCACCCATGGGCCTCTGTTTTGGCTTTTACATGCCGTCGAGAAATATCTCAGGCATGCTGGTTTCCCCGAAGCAAGTGATAATTATACAATACGTAGAAGAATCGAAAAAATCAGAGGTGCGAGTCTTGGGTTCGAAGTTGAGACTTACGACTTGGCAGTCCAACGGCCACACTGCTGGACTATCAGTGCTACAACGGCTTCCTCCTCATATTTCATATCGGTACCTTCGCTATTAATTTTCGGAACATGAAAATGAAGAAATACTTCTTTAATTCCTACACATACCAGATTGCCTGTACAATAGGCAATACAACTTTATTTTATTTATTTTATGTTGTACCTACTAGTTATTCCGAAATTAACTTAATATACACTACCAAAAAGTTGATTATCGTCTAATTGAAAATAACAACAATTTGTTATGCTTACGATAGTTTAAATAACTTAAGCTGTGGTATAAATTCAATAATTTAGGCTAGTTCTTTTTTTAAACTGTCCTTTAAAAACCTTGACTCAGTGTAACAAAGACTTTTAATGTTTTAAAACAAATATTTTATAATCTCCACTCACTTAAAAGATAAGAACTTTTAGCAGCGAATAGAAATATTTCGGTCCACCGGAAAAGTATTTCGAGAGAGGAGACAGAGACGTTTTCTCAAAAGAATATCTGAGGCTTCGACATTTAAGTAACCTATCATCTGACCCAATTAGTTTCTTTATCTACAAATTAATTGATGACAGATCGTTGCTTTTGAAATCTTTCATCTGTTTTTGTAACCACAAATTAACTCTTTTAGGATTCTTTAGTAAGTACTTTTGTGTAATTAGTGGCTTTTTAACGCCTGTAATCCCCGAAAGGTTTAGCAGAGGTGTACCTGCAATAATAATATAAACAAAATATTTATTTATTTATTATTTATTTATTAAACTTACACACTATCTTTACAGGATACTTAAAGTACCATGATGCTTGCAACAGCGTCGAAATATCGGGAGCTCATAGAACCTAAAGAAAATCACGGATATCATCCCGTAAGTACTTTAAGTGTAGTGAAAAACCGCGAAAGTCTAAAACAGTGAATCTTTACAGGATGACCCCAATACAGTAGTGGTTTGCAAACACACACAGATAAATAGAAAAACAACTGAATTACGGCTAATACTTGAAAAACTAAACTTTAAAAATATGTAGAAAGCAACACTAAAAACAAAAATAATAACAATAATAAAAACCTTATAGCCAAGAGCTTCGATGACCATCTATCGAAGCTCTCTTTAGGAGGTTGGAACAAGGACCTGATTCAGAAGGCTGCAGTACTCCTCGATACGGCTTGCATTGTGAGGAGGTTCCTGTCTCTGAAGCCCTAACCACCGGTGGCTTGGACCCTGCTCCCGACACCGGTGGATCACAATTTTTTATATTTTTAAATATTTTTTTACAAGAAATATTTTAAAATGTAAATAAATACGATAGTAAAGTAAATAAATAGAACAATAATAATATAAAATAACATATAATAATAACCTAAATTTCGCCAGTTGTATTTAAGTCCCATGTAATATAAGAGCCTATATTGCCATCAAGCGGGCACAAATCCAAACGGCGTGGCTGAGAAATTCCTCATGGAAAAACCCACTAACACTTTGCTCGACCTGGGAATCGACCTCATGCTTAGCAGCCGCGCTTGCAACCACTAGACCAACAAGGCAGTTAGATAAGTTAGTTCATTTAGTGGCTTTTTAGTATTACGTTAAATGATTTTAGATTGGAGAGAAGACTTGTGATGATGATTTTGAGGGTATTTGGCACAAGAACCTTATTGAGTTTTTTTGTACATTTGTTTTTTGTTCCTCCTTTCTTGGCCTTTAGCTAAAAAGGTGACATTATCTATACCCACAAGATCTAAGAGCTATAAGTGAAATAATAAGTAGGTAACATGGGACTTAAAAACATAACTGGCGAAATGTGGGTGTACTACACTGGCCTGCAAAAATAAGTATCACACTTTTAAAATTGCAATAACTTTTTAAGTACACAAGATATACTTTCGAAACAAAAAGGTCTCGAAAAATTGTTTAATTTTGTATATAGTTTCAAACTGATAAAAATTTCCATAAAACGTTTTTTTTATTTTAAATCTCTAACGTTAGAGATTAGAAAAAATTGAAATTTTAAAAGTGTAGTACTTATTTTTGCAGGCCAGTATATTAGGTACACCCGGTGATTACAGGCTTGATATGTTATGTTTTACCTGGTGAAGTTCGACAAAGTGACTCAAAGACCGTCGGTACCACCGTGCTGACTGGCTAACATTGTAACCACGACGTTAGCTCTTATAGATACAGTTCAATGAGCTATAATAAGATTCCCAAGAGTGCAAATAAAAAGTAACAACTTCACTAATGAGAACCTTAAACACAACACCTTACTAAAAACTTCTCCATTTATGAACCCAAGGGAAACAGAAGTTCGTAAGCAAGCTAAGCATGCCAGTAATTTGATTCCATCTGAGGTGGGCGAAGTACCATCTCACATTTAATTTTGCATTTTGTCAAAAAAAGTAGAAAAAATAATCTTCGTTCTCTAGCGAATTACCCACTAATTCGTCGATCAATTTACATTGAAATTCGGCTCATTCCCTTAGCTGTTATTGTTGTTTTAATCCTTAGGGGGCTGGTTCGTCACTTTGTTGGAAAAGGTCTGCCTCTTATTATTCATAATTATTCCTGGAACAATTTATTTAACGTTTTTAAAGATATCTAGTTGAAAAAAAATGTTTCCATAGCATGGTCTGAGTAAACCCCCGAATACTAAAACGTCACTCAAAATTTAAGGGCGGCTTAACATTTAAGCAGCTCCTAAACTTTAAATTTTGTATGGCAAAACTTCGCTTTTGAGAATCTGTTAAATATAAGTGTTACTTAAATTTTGAGTGACGAGTGAGTTCAGGAATGGATGAATACGGTGTTGTGAAACATGGCAAATTTTCTGTGTCATCCACAATCGAAACTTGCCTAAGGGGGAAGCGCCAGAGTAGCCCGCAAAATTCCTTAGGTTTTTTTGCAATAGGGTAGATGACAAAAAAAAACTAATATGTCCGTCAGATAGATTTCCAAAAAATATTGGACACACATTTTTTCTTTTTCACGTAAACAAAAAATAAAGACGATACAGTGCGTTGAAAACTCGTATGACGTCACATTTGAGTACATTTTTTACTTTACGGTTTGTTAAATTAATTTGATAAAACAAAAAACACGTATCCAATATTTTTCGATAATCTAACTGACGGACTAAACAGAATCATATTTTTTTTAGTCAGTCATCATCCCTATTTGCAGGTCAGTGTCCGGTTGTATGCAACTGAAACACAAATTGCAAAAAACGTATGCAAATTTGAATTTCACGGGCTACCTTGGCGTTTCCACCTTAAACAACTAAAATAGGTTATTAGTGTTATAACTATTGATATAAATACGTGCTTAGTAAAAAATTCAAAGAGACAATACGAGTAGTACTTAGCTTAAAAAAGATAGGTGTGTTTCTAACCATTTATTTTAGACACAGAGCAATTAGCGGGAAACACAAAGTTGTTTATCTACCTACTCAAAGGAATGTTTTGCTTGATGCTCTCTCAAAATAGCTTCGTTCCAAGCTAGTCAAAGGAAAGCAACAATTCGGCAATAAAAGAGAAACATTGACGATGGCAAACGAGTGAAATAATCTTCTATTTGAAATAGATACCGCTGTAACGTTCAAAGGGAGCATCGAATCTCTTGGCTACGCATTGGTTGAATTTGATGTCATTATTTCGGTTCTATCCACCTACGAGATAGTAAATATCTAGTTTCAAACCACACAATTTTTTTTTTCTTTTTTTTTTCTGATGGGAAATCATCAAATGACACCTCCCGCTCTGGGCGGAGCAGGAGGGAGTGTCAGACTTTTACTGACTAAAACCCATCCATGTTCTTTCATCGCCCTTTGTGTTCGAGGGCCATGGTATCACTTTCGAATAGTCCCGCAGCCCCGGCAGCCATCGGCCCTTGCGGACCCCTTCCTTTTTGCTGACTTCAAACCACACACTGGCGTTAAGACCGTGGAACAATAAAGATTTTAGACCAACATTCAACGTTTATTGATGAGCGGACTAACTTAACAACATTAATACAACTACAGAAGGATAATGGGCCTTGCAGAAGATTAAAATAGGTCTTTAATCGGCTGAATATGTGATGAAACCATTCACTTATGCAAAATTTACACCCACATATTGCCATGTGGGCGTCGAAAAATATAATCAGTAGGCTTAGCCAAGTTGACAATCTACAATCGTTAACGCTAATAGAAAACTAACCAAATGTATGGGAATGACATCTATCAACGATAAGTCACGTGGTCAAAACAAACGAATGGAAACTTTAAAGTTTAGTCAAAACTGTAAGTTGGCTACGATTAATATGGGATGTAGCGATCACGATTGTAGAAATGAATACATTTCATTCTATCATCTTGATCGATGTAAACATGTCTACGAAAGTTTATATTCGTTTGTTTTGACCACGTGACTTAACGTTTACGATTGTAGAAAGAGAATCGATACGAATCGTTTGTAACTTGGCTAGGCCTGCTGGTGTGAATGTCCCTACACGACGAACATAAATAGGTGGCCCCTTTTTAAAAGGAAACCATCGGTATTCTGTTTGAACTCTCACAGACAAATTGACGTTAGTGTTTTGAACAGCATCAAAATACATATCTAAAGAATAATGATGATAACACTTTTTGACTCATTAATCTTGTAAGGAAATTGCTGTCAAGTTTAACTGAAAAGACACCCAGAGGGCCTAGTGGCAATTGCTTCAAACAATTCGATTTTCTACACCGACTTAGAACAGGATTGCTATAAGCTCCCTATCCACGATGAATACAATATTTTTCTAATATTTCCGTTATTGTATCACTGATACAATGTCACTTTGCCTACGTTTTCAGATTTTTCCCGTAATGTAACTTTCTTTACAATATGTACAGACGTAAGCACATTAACCAATTACCAGCAATTAAGACGACCCGAATGGCGCAGCGGTAGTGAGGCTGCCTTACGTTCTTAGGGTCCCGGATTCGAATCCCAATAGGAGCAAATGTTTGTGTGATGAGCATGGACATTTGTTTCCGAGTCATGGATGTTCATATGTATAATAAGTATATATTTACAAACAAAAAAAGTATCTATGTAGTATTTCAGTATCAACTATCTGGTGTCCACGAGACAAGCCTCGTTGCTTAGTGTGGCACTAGATGGCGCTGTGTGTTATGTCCAGCGTTATTTATTTATGAAGCTACCCAAAACTGTCAAATTTTCCCAATCAATCTTGAACCTAATGGTTTAGCAATAAAGTTGAAGATCTGTTAAAGAAATTTGACGGATTGTAGTAGCTTGATGTTCTGGCGTCTCTACCTATGTATGTACACCACTTACCTACCCATGCAAAATAATATAGGGTAGGTGGGTAGTTTTCGTAATCGCAAGTAGAGTAGGTACTCGAAGCTTTACAACTTACTCATCAATGTTGTTATTTACAAACCGAAGGGTATATGCACGTACTCCACGTAGGTGTTACGTTTTACGTAGTTCGAAATGATGGGCGTAGACCACAGACGTCGTCATTTCTCGGTTCGAGTTTCATTTTTACTATTTTTTACAGATTCATTCTACAGTAAATATTAGTATCAAAGGATTGACAACTACGTAGGTGTTTTTCACTAAAGAATTTTGTTGTTTTTAATGAAATGGATTGACAAGTCAACGGCCCACCTGATTGTAAGTGGACACGGCCAGCAATTGACATCTGCAACATCGCAGCATGCAGTTGCATGCAGTTGTGATGATAAGAATTTATCATTACAGAAAAAAGTTCATGTTTCTCTATTTCTGGGGTTCCCTACTTGAAATTGAATGACGTTAGATCGATTAAAACTTGCTCGAAAACGTTAACTCTATTGTACTTGATATCGATAAATGATGAGCTCGACAGTTCACTACCTCGATGCATCAAAATCTCGAATAACTATAAGCTCAAATCATCGGCAGCGCGCTCATAATTCGATGCATCAAAATTTCGAAACATCATTTCTTGACCGACCATCTAATGATCTAATCGATTTACAGAATAGTTATATGGATTTTTATTTGCGTACCTACAATCTAATGAAACAATACATGCGCAGAAATATAAATCAACTATATTGATGAAAAATAATGATAGTAACAAAATAACATTACAAATACTTAATTAGTTAATTAATTTTACCAAATATTTTCCTTTATTGTCCCCATTTGAAAGGTGATCATCAATCTGGAAAACAGCAACACTGCTTGGCGGCTCAAATAGTACCTAATAATAGTTGCAGAACTCACCCTGTCTGCTGATGAGCTCGGTATTGCGAAGAAAAAGTATTGAAATAAGAAGGAAGTGAGTACAATCTCATTTTCCATTTTTTCCTTCAAAACCTTTTTAAATATGTTTATTTTTAAAACTTAATCCAAGACGAATGTTACACATCTAAAATCGTCACCTTGTCATTAGTTACCTACAGAAACAACAACAAAGAAATTGTGATCCTATGACTGGTTTCTTGGTAAATACAATTTTAAACCGTCTTCACCTTTAAACACGTGCTAGAGTTGTTAGATGAAACACATTGCCAAGAACTGTGCGAATACGTCAGTAATAAGAAACTCTACTTAGTGTAATTACGTCTCGGGCTTGTTTTTACAAGCTTTTATTTTTCACTTTACAGGTTGCAAGATTTTCATCTGCTGGTTGGTGTGGTAGTACTCGTGGGCGCCGGCAGCATGGTGCAAGGGAGAGCACTTGCACCCCCTATCCGAAAAAATATGACACAGAAAAGATTTTGATTTAGACAAATCTATCTGAGATGGAAAGCAAAAATTTTCGAGCTCGCTTCGCTCGCTCTTACTCCTATTCTCGTCTCTGTTTGTATGAGTTAAAATAACCTAACTTATCCGAACATATCCTAAAATATTCGAGTTCGCTTCGCTCGCTTGCATAACATCACACCTGTAATCCCCGAAGGATATTAATGCGGCTTAATTAATGCTTAACTTAACTTAATTGTTACTTATAATTACTAATACCTTTATCTGATTACAAACAAAGCATTCCTTGTGAATTCACCCAGAGAACAACGCAGCCAGAGGCAGAGGTATACCTAATAGTACCTACACCCACATTTCGCCAGTTATGTTTAAGTCCCATCTTATACATCCGCAAAGATCGTTCAATGCTTTACGCGTTTAGGGTGTTGTTGCGGTAGCCGCGGGCATGCAGCGCATCAGCGATGGCTGAGGATGCACAGGTGGACTTATTCTGCGCTGCAGAGTCCGCGCCAGCCCTAACAGTATTCTGGTGATGCTTAGTAACAGTAGTGACTGGACAGTCGGTTACATAAGTTTTGGAGCAACCTACATTTAAGTTTAAATACTAACGTATATGGTAAATTCTGTATTTTTACTAACATTGTGAATTAATTTTGGATACTTATGAATGATAACTATGGATGTACAGTCGTGGTCTTTTCCGCCTGATCAGTTAAAAATTTTTTCGCTTAAATCATGCGGAGGCGCCGAGCCACTCCACCTTTAGGCCTATTAGGAAAGCGTCAACTTTGGCGCGCAAAATAACAATAACTCTCATTTGGCATGTGTCGCCGATCGGTATTTTTTTCATTAATAATTTATTATAAAGTCAACGGGGCGGGGATAGAGAGCGGTCAACTGGAGAATGTGGGTGGATGGAAAAAAAAAATTGCAATGGCAAATTAGCAATTTTTTCCATCCACCCACATTCTCCAGTTGACCCGCGATCATGGCGCTTGCAACAGCGTCGAAATATCGGGAGCTCAAAAACAATAAATAATCACGGAAGATATCCCGTAAGTGACATTTTAAGTGTAAGCAAAAATTTGCTTAGTGGTGATCAGGCGGGAGTGTCCTCGATAGTACTTATATGGATCTGGTGATATCTGAAATAAATGAATTTATTTATTTAATATAGGCTCGCCCCATAATGCCCCCTGGCATTAAGGGGCGAGTCTATTGCCATCATCCGTGGCTGCTACTGAGAAATTCTTGATGGAAAAACCCAATATCACTTTGTCCGACCTGAGATTCGAATCAAGGACCTCATTGCTCAGAGGTTGCACTTGCGACCAACCAGACCAACGAAGTAGTCATTTGGTAGTACTTCAGTGTAGCTAATGGTCTACTACCCAAATGTTTTACCTACTTAGTACCCAACACGTTACACCGTGGGCTTGATTTAGTGAGGGTATTTTAATTAACTAACTAACTCGGATATAGGTAGGTGGGTTGTGAGTACATAAGGTCCTAAGTGAACTGGAGTAGATACCTAATGCTATAACGTTGTTTCGAGTTTTTTTTTTTATAGATTATGCACTAAGTACCCACCTCTGTCAATGTACCTTTCTCCTTTATTTAAGGCTCTACCACACAGGCGTGTTATTATCGGTCGATAATATCGCATACATTATTGCGATAATGCGTCCCGATTCCTTGCACACAACTGCGTTTTTATCATCCGATAATTCTATTGCGTTTTCGTGTTTTTGGCAGGTTTTTACCTAATGTCGGGTAGATTCGCCATATTTGTATCGAATATCATTATATCATATTGTAATGCAAGCGTACTACTTCTATTACGTTGTTATTATCGCAGCAGTGTGTAACTTCGTAGCCGTCCTAATACATAATGTACTAAAAACAGATATCGCAATATCTAACGCATGCGATATTATCGACTGATAATAACGCGCCTGTGTGGTAGAGCCTTTATGCCCTGAGTAATAAGGTTGAAAAGTGGTCGACCGTCAGTGAGGTCGGTAGTAGCTAGTAGGTACAGTCAACAAAAGAGTAAGGTATGCAGGCTTGCAATCTTCTTACTACTTTTGGAAATGCGAAAGGGTTCTAATCAATGTGTTTGCAATAGGGATGATGACTGACTAAAACATTATGATTCTGTTTAGTCGATTATCGAAAAATATTGGATAAGTACGTGTTTTTTGTTTTATCAAATTAATAAAAATTGACCAAGATAAAACGTGTCAAACATCATGAGTGGGGGCTTGTGACGTCACATTTGAGTTAAAAATGTACTCAAGTGTGACGTCACACGAGTTTTCGACGCACTGTATCGTCTTCATTTTTTGTTTACGTGAAAAAAGAAAAAATGTGTCCAATATTTTTTGGAAATCTATCTGACGGACTAATTAGATTTTTTTTTGTCATCTACCCTATTTCATCCAAATCCGTTCAGTAGTTTCTGCATGAAAGAATAACAAAAATCGATCCTTAAAAACCTTCGCATTTGTAACAGTAAGAAGATTGCTAGCCTGCATATCTAACTCTTTTGTTGACTATACATAGATACGGTGACCGCAGCCAGCCTTTTTTTTTTTTTTTTTTTTTCGGATGGGAAATCATCAAATGACTTCTCCCGCTCTGGGCTGAGCAGGAGGGAGTGTCAGACTTTTACTGACTAAAACCCATCCATGTTCCTTCATCGCCCTTTGTGTTCCGGGGCCACGGTATCTCTTTCGAATAGTCCCGCAGCCCCGGCAGGCTTCGGCCCTTGCGGACCCCTTCCTTATTGCTGACTCTCTTTGAGGCGCGCGTGGAACACGAACGCGCCGTCGACACGGCCTGTCGTCATGAGACGGACGGACGGCGAGCTAGCCCATAGCTCCCAGTCCACAGGCCCGCGCCTACGGTGGCCGGTAGCCACCACGTGGCCCCCGACGCCCGGGGCGTCTCCCGCGGCGGCCGGGACGTGAGGATATCTCCCTCTCACGTTCCGCCACCTCCTTCGCTAGCATGACTGCTTCGCAGAAGGAGGTGACGGCGTCCCATTCCGTCTCGCTCCGGACCATGGCACGAACCAGGGCCGGAAGCGAGAGGTCGCCGCCGCCGATCGCCACCTCGAGGACACGGCGGTGCTCCACCCAAGCAGGGCACACCTCCACAGTGTGCTCCACCGTGTCCTCCGGCCGATCCTCACAATGGAAACACCCGGGCGTCTCCTCCCGCCCGATTCGGTGCAGGAACTTACCGAAACACCGCAGCCAGCCTGGAGTCCGATCTGATCGTCGGTATAACTGCACCAAAACGAGACCCACATACTTACATATTACATAGAAGGATATGTTGGTAAAATTACAATTTCAATGAGAAACAATTTTTCCCGAAATATTTTATTTATCTATCCCGGATTCCCGGTAACTTTATACAATGGGCCCATCGTATTATATATCCTAATTATATTTAGAGCTATAACCGTCGTGGCCGTTCTGAGAACTAAAAACAGGCTATGGAAGAGATGAAACCGTGGATGAAACATTCGCATACAACCTCCGCCACTTAGTTCATTGACGCATACACAGATGGCGCTACAAGGAAATATCACACATTATCAATATCATAATCAAATTGTACTAAAATTATTTCTGCCGTATTAATTTGCTGGACATATTATGTACAGACTGGTTATATTGACCAAATAATCATAGGTTTATTATTGCCAATGTGTAAGACCACCGAGCACGTAAGTACTGATAATTTTCCACGACAAATGTCTAAGTTAGCAAAACATGAACTACGAAAACCACTCATAAAGCTAGGAAATAAAGGCACGCTGGGACGCTGGAAGGCTGGTGCTTGTGATTTCAAATATTATAACCATGCGGATGACTGCATCAAAGTTACAACTATTACAAGAACAAAGACTCACTTTCATGCACTCAAGTGTTTCGTTACTGGTGCGGTTGGTATTTCCATCTTTGGTTATACAATTGACTTCTACACAGCCAAAGACTTTATTAGTATAATGGGCATGTACACAGCATTGCATTACAACTGACCTAGTTAGAAGGTAAGATAATTTCAAGAACCTAGAACTAGGATTTAGGGTTAGGGCCTCACCTCACACAGTCAAAACAGTCACTCTACATCATATCATATCTTCTTCATATCTCTCTATACAACGTTATTCATCGAAACTTGATCAAACACAAAACCATTCTGAAAATTCGAGTAAAGTTTTAATTTTAATAGGAAGAACTTCAAGTGCAAGCAAGCAAGTGCAGAATGGTAAGAAGTAGAAGTTGTATTTCCCGCGTATAAGGTATTCCTCATTCGATCATTCTCACGTCATTCTTTACCACAGCTTATACTATTTAAGTAGGATTGCGTGTAAACCTAAGAGGAATAAGCTATGGAACATCCAGGAGCGAATCGGCGAATAAAATTTTCGGCTACTTTATGTGGGAGGCGAGGTACAGCACACTACAGGAATTTGGCAAACTCACATGAAGGAAGAACAACCACGCAATAAAGAAACACACACATTGCTACGAGAACAAACCAAGAGTAAATGATATGACACAACCAATGAGTGAATGTGAGAGATTGAACAAAATTATTGTTTTATTTTGTTTTCGACACATTTAACCAGTTTAAACGGATCTCTTATTGTACGGGAAATATATACAAAGTGAGACCACGTTTTTACTGAAAATATATATTCAAACACGAAATATTTTCAGAGAATCATAGAGCAGCCTTAACGAAGCCATAGCAACGAAAAAAAAACCTAAGTTTTTTGTTTTTACGAAATGTATTTGTCATTTATTTTAAAATATTATAATTCCATTTTGGAGAGCAGCGGTGGCCCAGTGGTGGCGGTCCCGACTTACGAACAGTAAGTCGTGGGTTCGAACCCAGACAGGCGCATTACTTTGTGTAATTTATTTCATCACCACTGCTCTCAAAACGGTGAAGGAAAACATCGTGAGGAAACCGGCATGTCCTAGAACCAAAAATTCGAAGACATGTGACATCTACCAATCCGCACTGGGCCCGCGTGGTGGATTATAGCCCATTCCCTCTCACAGAGAGGAGGCCTGTGTCCCAGCAGTGAGAACATTAATAGGCTGATGATGAATTCCATTTTATTTGAAATTATTATAATTCCATTATTTTCTTGAGACATTATGCATAAAACATTTTTTACGACTTAGTTATGACGTATACGACACGGCGCCGTAGTAAACTAGCATAATGGCGTTTGTCAACGAATGAAATAGTTATATATTGTAATAACGTCTATGGTTCAAATGGCCAATGTACTATCGAGGACACTCCCGCCTGATCACCACTAAGCTAATTTTTGCTTGCACTTAAAACATAGTAACGCTCTCTATCCCCGCCCCGTTGACTTTATAAATACATAATTAATGAAAAAATACCGATCGGTGACACATGCCAAACGAGAGTTTTTGTTATTTTGCGCGCCAAAGTCGACGCTTTCCTAATAGGCCTAAAGGTTAAGGTGGAGTGGCTCGGCGCCTCCGCATGATTTAAGCGAAAAAAAAATTAACTGATCAGGCGGAAAAGACCACGACTGTACAGACGCCAGCTTAAGCTACCCGAAACCAAACCACCTTGAATCTTATGCTTTAGCAATAATGTTGGAAATCTATTAAAGAAATTTGACAGATTGTAATGAGGTGTTTTCAGGGCCAGCTTCCACGGAAAAACGATAGATGGCGCTGCGCAAGACGCGGTGTAAAAACTTTTTCTTGGTCCTAAAGAGCTGGCGTTCAATGCCTTTTAAAAATAAACTGGTGTCTACGTCTAGTCTAGGTGTGTGGGTGCTATAATTGTTCTTTTCTTGCTTGCTTTTCAGTAATCTGTATAAAACGTAAGTGGAGTATTTAATTCACATTGATTTATTATGGGTATTTGTATAACAAAAACGCAAATCAAAGAAAGACGAACGCACACAAACCATTAAATTTATAAATAAAATGTAATCAAAAATAATATTATCTGAACAATTCAAAATATTATATTCTATGAAAAAAGATAATACACTTAGTTAAAAATTGTACTACGGTTTGTATGGCTTTCTCCGTTTGATTTATTATTATTCAGATTACTGTCATGGAAGTAAGAAAAGAACAATTTAAGCACCCACAGTCATTTACTAGCCAGTATTTTATTTTGAAATATGCTCCGCTCCATGTAGCTAAAAAAAAGTTTTAACACTCAGTCTTGCACAGCGCTATCTATCGTTTAACAGTGGAAGCTGGCCCTGAAAACACCTCATAGCTTGATGTGTGTGTGTGTCTGTACTTTGAAGAGTAAGACCAGCTATGCCAATTCTAGAGCTTACTCCTCTATTGTGTAAATAGTTGTAGCACCAGTTATTCGACTAAAAAAATTCGAAACAAAACGAAAGTTTAAAAACTTTTATTATTGTGTACGGTCTTACCTAATAATGTCTTGTAAATGTATTTTTTGTAGAGAATACTACAGGCCCGTTTGCATGAATAAGCGGCTGAGTGTCTATGTTTTCAAGAGGTTTAGCTCAAAAATTTCAAAATTTCAAACGTTTCTAATGTTTAAAATTTTATTTAATGTTATTTCATAATTTAAACAGTGAAAAAGATACTATTTTCCACAAAAAAGAACCGATGTTCATTTTGAGCTTACTAAAAGAGTATAGTATTATTTGTCAAACGCAGCACTATTATTTCATTCATTCACCTTGCATACATAGTTTCGTCATGTCATTCACTCCGTAACGTGAACGGAACGCGGCCAGTGGCAACATGTCTGCCGTTTGTGTTATTTGACGTAAATATTGACGAGAATCAAGTTTCTGTTTTCATTTGCGTAGTGATTATTGGTGCTATATCATTTTTATAATGTGTGTGGATGTGCAGTGATCCGTTCATATGAGGCTGCTATACAAGACAGGTCCAATGGAGTCACTAAGAAAGTGGTTCTATAAACCAAAGGTACGTCAACAGCATATTTCGTTAAATACCTTGTAACTGTGCTAATTTACTTGGTAATATTAACTTTTACCTACTACTATGTATGTTTAGTGCTAAACATAAGGTGGATATCTGTTTTGTAGGCGTGCTAAAAATGAATCGCATTGTAGAAGTTGTCATTCTTTGTTGGCATGTATTATGATGATTCAGTCGGTGTTTCTGTTTGATTTTCCTACTACCTACCATTGTTCTGATTGCTAATATCCTCCAGCACTATTTCCTATTACTCTAGTGGTTGTGTTAAATCACTAGGGTACGATTGTTGGTCCTTACGTCATATATCTAGAAGTATTGCATTGTCTGGTCAGCGCGACTTATGCAAATCAGTGTACAATCTATACATTAATTAAATAGTAAATAAGTTAGTTTGAAAATGTTATGTAGTGAGCGCCTCGGTGGCCGCGTATAATGTGATGCTGTAGCAAACACAGAGTTGTTATGTTAAATAGTTGCTTAGATATAAGCTTGCCATACTGGTTTGTTTTGCGACGTCTGTTTTGATCTTCATAGAGAGTCAAACATCGTCATATATTAATTACGTTTCGTTTTTTTGTGTAGTGTTTGCCATGTGTCAGGTTTTTATTATTATTTGTTGTCTGTCAAATATGAGAACATTAAGTTTTGATGTTATTCTTTGCATGCTTATCAGAATACAATTAAATGAAGGTCATTTATTGTGTGATAATGTGTGTAAAAGAGCAATTCATCGGTCAATAATTGATAATATAGAAAAGCATGTGTTGTAAAATGTGATAAAACTTCTTAATCATCACTTGATATCGCCATCAATATGTGATAGTCAATATTAAAATATTCAAAAGATACAGACTTGCTTGATCATAGCAAATTTTACTCATCAAAACATTTGTTTTGAAGGCTAGCTCGCTATTGCTGTTTCATATTACTAGGAAGGAAAGACAGTGACAGGTGTTGTGTATCATGAGTAAAAGAAACTGTTGACATTTTTTTAAGAAATACAGTGTAAAACCTACTTTTTAATTAAAACATAATCATCAGCACCAGCCTGTGTTTTTATATTATTTACTCATTTTAAATACATACTTATAATAATAATAATATCAGCCTATTACTGTCCCACTGCTCGAAACAGAAGGCACGACCATTGATCACCATGCTTGCTCAAGACGGGTTCACGATTTCAGACTTATCCATACTAATTAATATTAATTATAAGTCCAGGTTTCCTATTGATGTGTTCCTTCACCGATGTCTGTGATGTCCAAGATAAAGTAGGTACATGACATATGAATTGAAAAAGTCACATTGGTACTATAAGGATTCGAAAATTGCATAAAAATAATTTAATATCTACTGTAATATTATAAAAGAGGAAAGATATGTATGTTTGTAACAGTAGACTTAAAAAATTCTTTCACCATTAGAATGCTACATTATCTTTGACCCTGAGTAACAAAAGCACCCAGGCCGGGCCGCTAGTATATATTATAAAACTCAAACATTGATAATAATGTTTTGTTCAAAAATTTTGTGGTTTTTCCTAATGGTTTTCCTTATCATGTTTAAAAACCATAAGTAGGTATTCTTGTATTAATAAAAATACAAGGAGTATTTAAATAAGGAAATAGTAAGTAAAATGAAATCCAACTGCCTTGTTGATCTAGTAGTCCCTTGTGTTACCTCTTAGTAAAATGTCATGGCTTTGATTCCCAGGTCAGCGGTAATTTGTATTGGATTTTTCCATCAGGAATTTCACAGTAGCAACCTGTGACTGCATGCATTGAGTGTATTGCAGAACCCAATTACATAACATAACATCACGTCTGTTATCTCTGAAGGAATAGGCAGAGGTATACCTAATACTACACCCACATTTCGCCAGTTATGTTAAAGTTTCATGTAATAGGGGGCAATATTGTAACTATCTACATTTCAATGTCTCGAATAGGTTTGTGCCCAAAGCATACTATTATAAAGCATGTTTTTAAATATCAAAGCAGGCTGTAAAATTATTGTCTAACAGATTTTGATGCAGTTTTCATCATCATTAGAGTATTTATCCAGAAGGTAATATTTAATTTAGATTCAGCACATAAATCTAAATGTTTTGACACAACATAGCCGCATGGTGAAGTGCCAAAACATTACAAATGTTGCAAAGCAGGGCAGACTGCTACTATTTCAATTATAAAGTGTATAAACGAAACCGAAAGGCACTTGTTCTCCCCGTCATTGCGAACATTTTTTTGTTCTGGAACTTACCTGGGAACCATCTAGTTACGGAGATATTGGAGGTCAAAGTTCCGAGTTTTACACAAGTTTTTTTTTAATAGTAGCTTTTAAGGTCATAACCCCGGAACACAAAGGGCGATGAAGGAACATGGTGGAAGGGCGACGGTTTTAGTCAGTAAGAGTCTGACACTCCGCCCAGAGCGGGAGGAGTCATTTGATGATTTCCCATCCGAAAAAAAAAAAAAAAGGTCATAACTTTACTTTGCATACCTCCATAACCCATTTACTATTCAATGCATCCACCAGCACAATGTTTTGAGGGCATTACATTGAGTTTTACCGTAAAACGTGATTTTTCACCCCAAAAAAAGTCGTTTCCCAGCAATAATTTTTGCGTAGAGTTACTTAGTTCGATGTACAGAATGCTTAGTTGACGGCTTAGTGAACGGTCCGTTTACACCCTGTATAATAAACAATTAATTAGACTTAAAGCACTGACTAACACAAGGTATGAATTATTAATAACATTGTTTAATCATTAATCATGTAATAATATAATACTATTGTTAAACATGTTATGTATCAGGTGATGTGTTGATAACACTCATTTTGTATGCAAAATTATGAAACAAATAGATAATTTTAAAACCACTATCACATACAAATGACCGCAGATTAAACAGCTATGTAACGAGTTTTGTTTGTTTAAGTGTTTGCAAAGTCATAGAAATACTGTTATTTACTATGTTTAAGGAAATAATACTGTAACTTGGTCTAATATATTTTTTTTGATCAGATTTCTGACATAAGTACCTACAAAGTTTTCATGTCGCACATAAATATAGCTTCTAGATTCTCTTTACCAATTAAATGTGCTGGCCAAGTTAATTTGTTAATGTGATGAACTATCATCATAAATAACTGTAATTAAATCAATTTGATACTTTCCAAGAGAACTGTGTTAAACCATGCTATAAGAAAAACGGATGCATCTATAATGTAAAGAAAAAATATATGCCTTTCTTAAAAACAAGGATGCATTGTAGTAAGGCTCATTTTTCTCAATTCTCTTTCTTTAGATGCTCTATTATTTTACTTAAGGCGCCAGTTTAGACGTGGACAATAACTCCTCACTCACTACTAAATAAGCAGTGCAAGTTGGAGCCAAAATAAATCTCTTTGCAAATAGCATTGTCTATGATTGTCCTCCGTATCTGTAGGTAGATATGTACTCCCCGCCCGTTTTCACGAATGCTAAAGAACACCTTAATGACTGCCTGAATAAAAACCTTTTTTTTTCCGGACGGGAAATCATGAAATGACTCCTCCCTCTCTGGGCGGAGCAGGAGGGAGTGTCAGACTTTTACTGACTAAAACCCATCCATGTTCCCTCATCGCTCTTTGTGTTTTTACTTTCGACGCTAAGCCGAATGATCAAAATCCAACGGCTCGTTTTAGTGTGAAGTAGTGTAATCATAATCGGGCATGAAACTTCATTTTACTTAAAATGTAATGTACGTCTCTAATTCTCTATCTTTGTTTCTGATAACTAGCTTTCAAATGATTCACAATGTCGTCATAAGTTTATTTCTATTTCGGAATGATAGTCAAATGATTTGTAGAATTTTATCTGTGTTTGGTGCCGTGGTCGCCCACGTGTGGTTGGTGTATGTCGTGCCCGCTGTACTAGATTTAGGTCGTGTGTTCGAAACCAGGCAGACACTAATTACTATGTTATTGCTGTTGCCTGTGTCATCCTACCTGCTGAGCAGAGTCTTCTCTCCATGACTATCAAATCTTTCGATCTAGAGCTAATGGGGACCACTGGTCGTTGCTTCTGTCCAGCTCTTCCCGTCAAAATATCTGCAGACCCATTACCCTAGCTGTCAAAACAGTAAAGAGAAACATCGAGAGGAGAGCGTAATGTCCTGGAACCAAAAAATCGGAGACATGTGACATCTACCTACCCGAACCGGGCCCACGAAGTAGTTTGCGGTACACTCGCTTTCCCAACGCACGATATGATATGCCAGTCCTTCTGTCCTGTCCTTTTAGGACTTGAACAACGCAAACGATAGAGCTGTCCAGGTCGCTACGTACTGTTCGGACCAAAAAGAAAAAGGAGATTATGTTATTGTAGCGATATTGAAGATGCCATTACTGATAGGAATTGTTATGTTGTATCGATTGTCTATTTTAGGCGTTTATTGTTTTGACGCAAACATGTAATTTAGTCTGTCTACAGTTCTAGACTGATGAGCAATTTGACATTGAGGCTTAATTAGTAAAGCTTAGTCAGTACCGACTGGTTTTACTGAAATAGGATTGATATCGATGTAATCTGTTCGCGTGGAATGAAGAAAAACGTCTTCGTTTTGAACTCCCTGCAGTTGGGTAGATGATCCCAAAATGAAACTCAATATTATTTATGGAACTCGAAACTAACCTATCACCTACTAAGAGGCTCCTCTCCTGGCACTAAAGTGACTCAATCAATCAATTAACTCAGCCTTTTGCAGTCCATTGCTGGATATAGGCCTCTCCTAAACTGCGCCACAACACAACACCCTATTGTGGTTATGGCTTCTCACTTATCTGTTGGCAAATTATTCTCGGTTAAGGTGGATGCTCCAGGGTAGCCCGCGAAATTCAAAATTTTTCTTTTAATGATTATAATTCTGTAACTACATACGTCTTACAGCCGCGGATCATATTTTAATCAACATACAACCTGACACTGACCTGCAAATTGCAAAAAACGTAAGAAAAATTGAATTTCGCGGGCTACCCTGGAGCATCCACCTTAATCATTATTCTCGGTTTCCACCAAAGTAGAGACTAACATGTGGAAATAATTATTTCTGATTGGTTACCAAAACATCTTCCCTTTCTCTCACTTTTCGCTATAACGGAAAGCGGGCCCTAGACACCTACGCCAATGTTTTTTTTAAAAGCACAGTGAAGTTCCGCCTCTTTTAGTCGGTATTGCTATTGACGAATTGCTCTGAGCACAAAGGCCTTTGTCCCACCGTGACACAATTATGGTACAATTAGATGACGAATACGGATTAGTGGACCGATTCACACCGGTACCATTCAAGCCGGTTGTAGGTACCTAGTTTTTCGTGTATTTGGGTTGTATGACGTCATTTCATATAATTGAGAATACACAACATATCTACCGACCCTTGTCGATTAGAATCGAATCATTATTACCTAAGCCTTTTGTACTATGACTAGGCATGAGCCTTCTCCCTTATTCCAATCTTCCTATCGAATATGTTGTCCCAGTATTCAGGATGTGAAAACCTATCTTTAATAAACTCTTTCATCCATTCCTAAATTGCAGGATGACTTATAAGACATCACAATCTGTCGACCTTACATAGACATCCAGGGAGATAGACATATTTATGTTGTAGTGTCGCAAGGAAGTCCATGAGAGCCGCAGGGAAGACCTAGTATTAAAACAAACAATGTAAATGTTTCTACAACTAGCAATAAAAATGAGAGATTTCATCCATCATTCAATTATTGAACGAGTCCTACCTATTTGGGAACAGGCTTATCTCAGACCCCAAGACCTCCACAGTTATCAATAACAACAATTTTGCGTGCACACACAATATTATTCACGATCGATTTATTATATTTATTGACATCCATAATCCGCGTTATCGGATTGTGACGTCACACCTTGCGTCTCGTTTTAACAAGGCCAATTTATTTTTTCGTCTCGCTTGCACACTTTCACTTTTTTTTTCACCGCTTTCCCAATGGCGAAACTCGGTCGTCTTTGCCAAATGTTCGCGAATGGATGCAGTCTGTTGGCCATTCAACGATTAAAGTTTGTGGGTGTCTTAATCTCCGAATGGATTTCTTTAGACATTGTTTTGACTTTTTTAGGTCCATTGTTCTTGATCGTGGTAACCGTTAAGTACTTATTGTTGTTGGTAAACAGATTTTTGGCACAAAACTTTTTACCGTAAGCTAAGTACCTACCTAGCTAATTTTACAGACTGTTCAACTATCACTGTGTATTTTGATCTATGTTCTAGATTTATTACTAGGTAACAAATGAAACTCGGTCTTAAAATATTTTAGAGTCACGTTTCTTCGCTATCCACAAGCTCTATGATGCAAACAGTTCTATTGCCAATTAATTCCGTATGATTGGTAAAGTAAATCGTGGCTCCAATAAAATCCTTGTAAATGGCATGGCCTGTTCTGGCATGGTCATTGCGGTTATCAGCGGCACAGATAATTGACGTAAACACCACGCCCGCTGCCTGTGGGTCATCGCATTACACTCTAGTTACTACTTACAGTGCGTGTGCACTATTAGTAAACAGCTAATGCGGTCTAACTATTTAGTAGTGAGTGCGTCTTTACTTTTAGTTGTGTTGACTATCTGTCTCGAAGATGACCAGCTTACTAAATGTAATTCATCTTTATCATCGTCATTGTCAGAGACTCCACGACTCATGTAAATTTCCACTAGGGTCAATATTGGGGCCAGTTGTGATTTAGCAATCTTTGCGAAGTGGTCTGTCAATTATGTTCTCAAACAGTGCATATGATGGGAAAGACATCAAGTATAAAATAGACTTCTATTTTACAACAGATTTTTGGACTCCCTTCTCGTCTTCTTCGCCGTCCAATAATGTCAGCAAAGCGTTGCGTTAGTAATTTGATAGGAATGATTTCATAATACATATTTCAACATTTATCGACACCTAATATTGTTGTATCAATCAAGATATCAGCTGGTTTTATAAAAAATCGCACAAATAACTTCGTAGCCAAATACCTGTCTTTTTTAAGGATGGCCCGACACGCAATATGATGGTTTATCATAAAAATAGTGTATGACCCCGACACATTGTCGTGATCTACTCATACAAGGTCGTTATATCAGCTGTTCTACTTCGTAAATGTTCACAAAGCTTTGGAAAGGTCACCGGGTCCCTTGTCTGGTAGACAGGCTAGGCAACCAGCTGGCAGCTTGTCACGCATGAACATCGTGCCATCTTTTGTTACAATTACAAACTTACTTTTGTTAAATTACGTCCGTCCATGACTTCCATTTATATTGTTCATATTTACCATTTTCTGAGAAAGGAATTTAACATAAGTTCACGCCTGTAATGTCCTAAAGGGTGGGTACAGGACAGGTGTGTAATAAATAGTATACCTACATTTCGCCAGTTATGTTTCTTTGACTAGTCTCGTCTTCCAAAATATGATGTTATTTAAATGCCAGATACTTTTTGCCAATCATCCACCAAGAGTACTTGTTTTTACCATCTATCAAGTTTAGCATTTTTGTACTCTTTCGAATCTAGCGTCCTACCTCGTGAGTATTTATCTATTTATATGTAGATATCTAGATTTATGTCTTAGCAGTTTCCTGGTGTGACAAGTTTCGCATGTTCTTTTAGATTAAGTAAATACCGGTTTTCGCTGACACTAAGTGATAGGTACATACATAACAAAAATGTCTAAATGAAAGCTTGCTGTTAACATTAACAACGCTCAGTAGCCTAATTCACGTAATAACGAAGTGCTGTTGCAGTGCAGTTGCAGTTAAGTTTCGATCCAAACAACGCTTGTCGTATTCTCTACCGCTGTCAGACACGCTTGCGTCAAGTTCGCGTCACGCGAGCGCAATAACGGCATTCTACTGTTGCGCGTCTTTGGTGCGTGCTTCGGACCGCAACATGATCGGTATTCTACTAAGTAAGAAAAAGCACTAAAACCTGTACTGGGGTATTATTTAAATAACGTCATATTCATTGAAATGTAATCGATTCTATTCGATTATTTAGTGAGTAATATTTTTTCTCTCATATGGCCACACCATAAGTAAGTTTGGTAGAGTTTGGTTGTCATACAGTTGACGTGCAGTTCACGCGCAGCTTACACGCAGTTCAAAGATTACAAGAATACCGTCAACACTCGAACTTGAGCTTAACTGCAACTGCACTACAACTTCATCGGTGCGTCATAAAATTACGTGAATTAGCCCTCTGATCAGCGCCGATTGTTGAAAATTCCATACAGAGTGTTTTCATTTAAGCATTCATTTAGGTGTCGTCTAGTGTTAGTAGATCTAGAAAGGCTAGGAAAGGTTTTTCTTAAAGAACTATATTGGCTGTTAACATTTAAAATAAGAACAACTAACTTAAAAAAATATTTAACATACGTACAATCTGACTATAGTTGGTGCCAGTTAAGATCGCAATAGCGGTCATTGCCCTTTCCCTTATATCTCTTTGTACGAACCAAAACAAATGAACTATGATTGTATCGTATCGTTTTTCATTAGAAAAAATGTTGAAGATCACGATAGATGGCGATTCAAGACTTGAACAGGCTTGTTTTTGGATTTGAAAGTTATGAACTTTAATAAATGTAGGTGGGTCAATGACCGCTTTTGCTATCTTAACTGGCACCAACTATATACTTACCTAATTAAAACAATACCCAGAAAAAAAACCTAACCTAGATATAAAAATAACAATGCATTGATAAAAAAAATATGAGTGACTTGGCTATGGATGGTCGACCATAGACATCCGTTTGTAATATTGATAAGATTATATTGTTTTCCTTGAATATAAATGTAGACACATCGAGCTACTACAATCTGTCAAATTTCTTTAATAGATTTTTAACTTTATTGTTAGCGCATTAGGTTCAAGGTGGATTGGTAGTATTTGTCAATTTCGGGTAGCTTGATCTGCTGGTGTCTGTACTGTCCCTGGTATATATTCTAAGTTCATTTGCCTTTAATCTCGCACTGAAATACTTGGCACGAATGTTGTTTATTTATTTTTGTTTGAAAGTATGTAGGTATTTAGATACCGGGGTTAGAAGATTTGTGTTAGGATGACTTTCATTCAGAAGTCTTATCCCTCAGTGTATTTATTTAAACTTCATGTACAAGAGTGGTACATAGGTGGACTTAATGCCACAAAGCATTCTCTACCAGTCAACCTTTGGGTCAAATAGGAAAGCATTGTGACAGTGAGTACAAAAAATAAATAAGAAAACCATTTTGTTAAATTAGATTCATATACTACATAAATAGTACATACTAATACACACATATACAGATAAAGTTCTTGTGCTCTTGCTCTTGTCTTGTCTTGCTCTTGCCTTAAGACTTGGACACAACGAAACAAAATTGAATGGCCTTGCATAAACCTTGAGCTGATGCAGGCTAGCTTTTGTCTAGACTCCTAGCAAGGCAAGTGACTGACAAGAGTAAAAGGCAATATCTTCTGGCTAGATAAAATCCGGTTAAAATTGCTCTGCAGTTTTACCACTTAACCACTGCAATAAGGTGGCCTACCATGACGTCTTAAAGCAGGATCGTTTTAATCGCGATCCAGTGTGGGTAAGAGACGGAGCTATTGAGGACGTCTAGCGCCATCTCTTTCCCACACTGGCACGCAATTAAAACGATCCTGCTTTAAGACGTCATGGTAGGCCCGCTGTAACTGGATCTTTGCACGACAGTTTTCATGTTACGTGAAGCCTAAAACATAGTTCGTGAGCTGTGAGAATATAAACTTGATGATGATCAACACTCGAGTGTCACACATGTCAGCCCATAAATCTTTCACCGCTAGCTATATGGAGCTCTTAAACCGGTGTAAAAAAACAGTTCCGATTTAATAGCACCCATAAAAGTGTTGAATCAATGTCTCATGTCTCCTAAACAGCCATTGACCACGACAGAAACGCGGCATTAAGGTGTAAGCTCCACGGTAGCCCGCGAAATTCAAATTTTCTTACGTTTTTTGCAAATTGCAGGCAGTGTCAGGTTTTTCATAAAAGAATCATTCAAGCAGTTTCCAATACTCTAATAATTGGCGGACTAAGTAAATAGATTTGCAATTTATTGATAGTGAAAACTAACCTATTATGTATGGTCGTGTACTCGTGTGCCAGGAAACAGCACAATCAAAGTTTCAAATTGTACAATCTGTTTCAGATTATAATCTCTAAGAACGCCCGCGAGATGAAGTCATTGTGAACTAACCAATTATTTACTTCCTGTATCAAGTTTCTTTAGTGCGATAAGATTCTGCATGTTACAATGTTCAATGAATGCCCCACGAGTTATTTGCTTCAATGCTAGTCGTTGTATCTTGTGAGTAATAAAGGAATGCCACAGTTGACATGCGCAACCCATGCGCGGACGCTGCGCCTATTATGTCATCGACTGCTAAGTAATAGTCGGAAATTGAATTCAATTCTCAGTATTGTGTTTGTACGTAGGATATTCTGTATTATTGCACTAATGCAACTCATTACTGGTAGTGGTTCTTCTTCTTCTTCAATCCTTGACCATCCAATGCTGAGTGTATGTAGGTCTCTTCCAATTCCGGCCGGTTTTGTGTCATGGCTATCCAGTTTCTTCCGGCCACTTTAATGAGATCGTCTGTCTACCTGGCCGGTTGTCTTCCCACATTCTCCGTCCCGTCCGTGGTCTCCACTCCAGCATTTTCTTCCCCCATCAACCATCCAGTCTATAGCATTATATGGCCCGCCCACTTCCACTCTCTTTTTGGTAATGGTTAAAACCCTTGCCATTTCAGCATTTGCTCCTAAACATGGTGCTCCCAAAAACGGATTATGTATCGCGGCCTAAATAGGAAATTTCCATAATGGTGGTGACATTGTGGTTAATATTCTGTAATAGCTGCTTCCGGTCTCATATCACCACCGCCGATAAGACTGGAAGCCGACTCTAACATAGTTGGGAAAAGGCTAGGCAGATCTGTAATTGTGCCTAGGAGAAAATAGCTATGCTTCCAATTTTTAACGTCTGTATCTCTTCTACATTTGAAGGCATTTAAGAGAGTCCTGTTAGATTGTGTCAATAACTTTTTAACCTAAACTTCTATAAAATTGGAAAACGCATGATAGTCATTATTTTGGCAAGTTTACTACAAGAACGTCCCTTATTGACCACTGTCAGCCTCCCACACACCTATTGTATCTAGGAGTAACGCCCTACCATTGTCCTAAAGTGTCATTGCTTTCATAAACAGTTTGTTAAGAGAGTGATATTGACAATTGAGTCGAATGACGTCGGCACCCCGTTCCTCGTAGCCCCAATGATATTATTTTGATGTAATTTTCCGTTTCCGATGTTTATGATCTCCAAGACCATCTAATTGATGAGTTGAGCACTTATTAGGTTCTAATTGCCGGAAGAATTAATCTTCAATACAGATTGTCGGCCGTTGCCCACTTATTTGCATTTCGTCAAGGTTTTCGTTCACCGAACCGTCATGTGATCTCACTGTCGACGCTATTTCATTGCTTTCCATGTTTTATTAAGATAAGATGTGCATGTCAGTTTGTGTTTCGTAAATAGCTGGAAATGAGGGCGGTCTTTCACGGTTGTCAAAAATGTTGGCCCTGTGTTGCGAAGTTCCGATGGACTTCAATGCCGTTGAATGACGTTAACAGAAATAAGTGTTTGTAAATGGAAAGTTATTAAAACAATTATTGATTAGATACTTTATTCCTGGCCCCATAAAGTATGATAAATAACTCGCATTCTTATTGTGATCGAAGGAAGAACTTACAGAAAATGGTTTTATTAAATTAACCATTTAGTACCGTCGTTTGTATGATTCAATCTCATTCTTCTTCTGTAGATAGTGAAATCGCTCCAATCTAAGATTCGAAAGTACTTAGATGACTGGGTCAGAATCAAGATATCGATGACGAGACATGACATGAGGAATTTCTTTAGAATAAAATTAGCTTGAAACGCATTTCAAACATACAAAAAGTGTTCTTTGTATGAACAAAGTATTGCTAAGTTACCTTCACTAAACCGTGGCCAAAGAAATACTTTATTTTCCATTTAGATATATAACGAATGTACTAAAGCAAGGTTTAGATTTTATCAAAATAAACAGGTTTGGGTTTATTGTACGCTTAGTAATCACGTCTTCTTTGTAATAAAAACACGTATGAGATAATATGAAAATCTTATAATATGAAGGAAATATTATGTTGGTTTAATATTCGTCTCGCGTATTCTTTTCACCTGTATTTTTCATTTAATTAGATTCTACATGCATAATGGATTAAGTTAGATCCAGTGACGCTCTGAATTTCCCTGAGACGTTCTTGAAAATTAGGTCATATTTAGGATCCAGCCCATCGGTGCGACCTGATTTTCAGTATCAGTACTTAACCACTATCTCATTCTTATGATTGCGTTCTTATGCGGTTTCATAGACTCAAACTCAAACTCAAACTCAAATCATTTATTTCAATTAGACCATTACGGCACTTTTGAATGTCGAAAATACAAAAAAGCAAAGCTACAGTCACAGTCACAAGGCATAATAACTTGAGAAAGTACTGTAGTTGCCCATTCCCTAACGTAGATCTCTATGGAGAAGAACGGGCAAGAAACTCCATGGACACTCTTTTAAATCAAAATATTGTTACAAAATCTTGGTTACATCATTCATGTTGAGATTATACATATGTGAGAACGATGTAGAAAGACGTGCACATTAAGAGCGTCCAGAGTAAAATAATAAATTAAAAAATAAAGTAATTAAAATGAACGAACCGTGGCAGCTAAGAGATGACCAGTCCCAACTGACAGCGCCCGTTCACGAACATGACGCATGTATCGGCGCCATTCAACTCGACCATATTTAAGGGAACCAAATGACCCGACACACCCGCCACCATCAGCGAGACATTTGAGTGAGCATGACATTCTCTCAGCCACCAAGGCATATTCAAGTCAATGAAAGATAACTAAATGTAAGTGGTGGCTGAACAGTACAAAGTACTCACACATGTGCTATGCAATTATATAATACTAAAAACCGGAATCTATACAATGCAAGTGGGTATATTTTTACAATCTTCTGCAGCTTCCACAATACATTAACATGGGAATCAATTCTTCTTCTTTGCGTGTCGATAGACTCAAATAATGCCCGACCAGTACATTCAATTAGTTTGCCCCTATGGTTGTGGAGCAGGACCAGCATTTAGCCAAGCATTTTTATCATCAATGTAATCCCCCAACTTATAATATGCTTGCCTACATAGTGTGCGTTTTATACAAGATTGTGGGGAGGTATTTTATTGTAACATTTCAAACAGTACCCCATGAAAGATGAATCTACTTTAGCAAGCCTGAAACCTGGCTGAACTAGTTGGTCCCTATTTCTAGTGTTATAGTGGTGTCTGTCACCTCTTTTACTGAATAAATGCAGATTTTTCCTAACGTACATGATGTTTTCATAGATGTATTGACAAGGTACTGTAGTTCGAAACTTCGAAATAGTCCTTTGTTAAAGAAACCCCCTAGCCAAACTATCTTAAACTGCTGGTAGTTATGTATAATTAGAAATATTACTATTCCTGATATGAAACAAAGATGAATCTAGAAGATACCTACTTGTCGGTATTCTATTCAATTTATAGTATGACTCACAGTTTGTCTGAGTGGAGCGTATGATTACTTATAAAAAAAAACTGATTTCGAAACAAATGTAGGTGCCGTGAATGTGAATGCCAATGTCGAGGCCAATATATTACTTCTAGGATTTCTTTACTTTATGGACGTACTCCCTAGTTCACTGACGGTCGACCACTTTTCAACCTTATTACTTAGGCCATAAGGGTGAAAAGTGGTCAGTGAACTCAGCAGTACACATAATTTTCAGTACTTATATTTTTAGTTGGTTCACTCTGTTCATTCATTCATTTTGTTTGAACATACAGTCTGAGTGAGTGAGGAAAACTGTCTCACTACAGTTTTTGATTGAGCAGCACGGAATCCATGCTCTTATCCTTTTCTTTGAAGCATAAGTGCAATCCTAACTTAAATATAATAATTATCCTTACTTAACTTATAAAGCAAAGCAAGTTCATTAATATAATGGACTTGCTTTGCTGCTACGCAAACAATTCGACGAAAATGTACATTAATTGAATAGTGCGAAACTCCTCAATTAATAGAATCCACCATTTAGCTCATAGTACTCGTAAATTACTTAACTAATAACTCTTAGAACATTTCATGTTGGCATTTATTTCTTGCCAAAGTTCGTTTGGATGGGGGAATCCCAACTGTTTTCCTCATCGGCTATAATTTCGTGGCACGTCCGTAATAAAGCTATTTGGAACAAAACTCAGAATAATAGTTTTCGTTGCCAACAGTCTTTCCCATTGACAAATGCATGTTGATTCAATGTTCAATACTTTCCCCACAATTCGAATACCAGATCTATTTTAAGAGCAACTGGAAGGATTTGGTGAAATTGTAATGATTAAGAGCGAAGACGAGTGGAACGGAGAGCAGACGTTGGGAATCGACCAATCACATCACACTGGGAAAATCATATGTATGAAATCCACATCGAGTCTCTCCTGTGATTGGTTGAATATTGCTAGTCTTCGCTTTGATGGAAACCGTACCTGAATAAAGACAGCTTCTATCTAGTTACTCAACAAATGATTACATCAACGTTGCATTGTAACTCCTGTATGCATCCAGCCGCTCTCGAACCCCAACGACTGCGCCACGTCACAAATTGGTAAATTGCAATGAGTTTAATAGGGACACAAATCACAATAGAGCTATCTGCCGCTACATCTGCGGTGCTCGTTGATTCAAGGTGTCGTTGTTAACTGCACACCGGAAAATTGCTCAGATTGCTCTGCTCCACGTTCAGATGGAATGGCAACTACTTGCAACTTTCCGGCAATTGTTTCAAGAGTTGCTTAACATTTAAGTTCAGCAGGTGTCTCTCTAGGTACTTACTTGGTACCACCATTATTTCACAAAGTAACATTGATTTGCATAAATTGTAGGTACTACATAAATAAAACAAAGAATTAAGATTACTCTTAAATACTCCGAAACGAAATTCAGTGACACGGTAACTATTCGAAGTAAAGTAAAGCCAGTTACAGTAAATTCTGTTGTTTACAGCACGCAATAGAACCATGACCTATTTTCATTCAGCAGTTGAGCAAGAACCCGTCAAATAGTTGCCACGGCGAATCCTGCGATAAACGATAAATCGTAGAAGGTTTCTGTTACTCCTATTGACTATTTCAGCTTGAAAAATTTTTCGGCTAATGTGTTAACCGATCTCCTCAGTACCAAATTCAATTATGGACAAGTTGCCATATGCGAAGATTTCACACAACAAAAACTCTAGACGCTAGCAGATTCAACAAGCCGGTCCGCGTGTTTCGAGTGTTTCGACACCAATGTGTGTGTTTACAACTGAAAATGAGTCATTGCACTGAATCGCCGCAGATACTGATGACGATGATTTGCTCTAATTCATATATAATTGTCTCTAATTAAATCTGTTTCGCGGTAAATTTAATCTGAAAAATTTATTTAGTGCAGTTCGGACTTCGGGCATGTATTCGATTTTCTCAATTTTCCGATGCTAGCTCGGCTGGCCGCGGTCCAATCGACTTGACCTAGTACGGAACCCTTGTCGAATGATGCTCGATAACTGATAATAGGTACTGCTTCAGATTTATAATCGAATCTAGTTTTGATTACGAGATCAATATAACATTCGAGTTGAAGTTTTAAAACTACATTCGCAGGTTTGAAGAACACTGTTACATATTTACACGCGGAAAAGTATTTTCTTTGCCATTTTCGTATAATTGAGTTTATGCTAGTGCGCAATACATTTCCATTGTGTTTTTTTCTATACTGCATTTTTTGTCATACGTTTTAAAAACAGTCATAAAATGCAATGATAAAAACGTGACAAGAATTTCCACTATGATTGTCATTTAATCATTATCACAATGATGATGGTGATGTTACTTATCATATTTTCGTTATCGTTTAGACAGTTTTAGAAATACATACGAATCTAATCAGATTAGATCTGACAACTTATTATTGCATTTAATTTTATACGCTTGCGTCACTGAAGCTATTAAAATGAAACAAGTTTGTTTATTCGCGCAGTTTTATTTTGTTTTTAGCATTTACTTTAACATCAAAACATACATTTTTTAGGACTCTATTAAGGAGTGTTAAGGTTGACATTGGCATAAGTTTTCGTTACATAAATCGTGTTGATGAAAGTGCGAGGCGACAAACCCAGCCTGGTGTGACGTCTGTCACCTTGATCTCAAGCCATTCACTTAATCCTAGGCTTTGGTTTATTTATATAAGATTATACATAAACAATTGAAAAAATTCTTGAGAAAATGGCATAAGCAGGAGGGGAAGACCCCGCCAAAGATGGGAAGACGACCTGGTCAAGTTCGCAGGTGTGACCTGGAGCTGGGTTGCCAAGGACAGAAATTAGTGGAAAAGGTTGGAGGAGGCCTTTGCCTATTTAAAAAAAAAATATTGCCAATCAGCAGAAGACAACCTAGATTTTATATAACTGAGATTTAAAGAAAATGTATTACGTACTGTTGAATAAATGGCTTTATTATAATTATACTTAAATAAATCTTTTCACTTAAGAATTAAAAGAGACTAGACTGCTAATTGTGATAATGCAGTTACATAAATACATTTTTTTATCTTATGTAACAGACTCACGCTAGGCAAGAAAAACGTTAATTGATCTGATGTGATTAAATTGTTGTATCCCACAATTAGTTAGCACAAGACAATATCTGTGGAAGCCATTCATCCATGTTGTCATGTTAATTTTTAGTGCCTAGGTGTATGAAGGAAGACTTCATTTCAGTCTTTCTTATTCAAGTTTATTTTGTAAATTAAAAGTTGTGAAGAAAAAAGAGAAATATTTGGCAGGACTTTTTGGGCACAGGAGGTAGTGGAAAAGCATACCTAAGCTAAAAAAACAAAATAAAAAATTTGTCATTTATTTAAAATGCACTGAAAATCAGCATGTTTTGAACGTCAATTAGGTACCTACATAAGGCAGTCCCTCAAAACGGCCGTCCTTCCCCATTACCTACCAAGCAACACTACTGTTTGAAGAACCAGATTTGTACAATAATATACGAAGTATTAATATAGTCTAATAAAACATAAAATTAAATGCCACGTAATTGTCAGCTAGCACACGCCAATATAACAAAATGAAAATAAATGAACATTCAGTCAGAATATAGGTACTCGAGCAAAGTAATAAATATTTAGAGAATTTGAGATACAAAGCCTCCAGAGATCACGAGAAGAAGCACATGTGAACCACTAAAGGTGAAAAATAAAAACTTCCGAAGCTAAAGTTATTTTTCACTTTTTTGTGTTTTTTGAATTCGGTTTTATTTTTTTGCAAAAAAGTTTTTATTTTTCACTTTTTAGTGGTTCACATGTGCTTACCCCACAGCGTACCGGCGTGATGTTATGTTATGAACTGGTGTATAAAAACAATAGACAGACATGAGATTTCAGCAAACCCAGTCCATTTGCTATCATTTATTGAGGAGTTCCGTTGCCTATCTCCGAAGTTCTTCATCAGATCTTACACCAAATTGAAATGGGACCACTCCGAGAAAGTACTCTTTCAAAAAATACCCAAATCGCTTCAAGTGTGTTTATAAAATTTGAAGATTTCTCTCTATTTCTCCAGGATCCCATGATCAGATCCTGACTAGTAGAGAGTATAACCTTTCAAACAAAATAAAAAAAAAACCAAATCGGTCCAGCCATCTTCGAGTAATCGGGAAACATACATAAAAAAAAAAAAAATGTTCCGACGAATTGAGAACCTCCTCCTTTTTGAAGTCGGTTAATAAAGGGCGTTCAATGCTGGAATACGAAACAGCTAGAGGTCACAAAATATTATAAACTAGGACCATCGCAGTAAAAAAAACAATAAGTATAAATTCAACTTTATAAAAATCACTTCTTCGCTCACATCAAAACACAAAAATCACAGGTGACCTAAACGTGGGTGAGCGTGTATAGCTATTATTAAGTCTCCAAAACATAATATCAAATAATGCGCCATTTTATATTCTTAAACCACTAAAAGTGGCCATAAATTATTTCATAATTCTATTAGCAAAATCAGCTTTTCCATATTTTCGGCGATGTCACATGGAGGTCGTTTGTCTGAGATCCGAAGGCTTGTTTACACCAGACCAATGAATTAGGCCAGTAACTGGAAATTTTTAATTTAAAAAAAAGTTTTAAACCGTTTTCAATATTTAATTTCGAAATGATTCATTTTGTGTTGTTTGTCGTCATTGCGGTAAATAACAATTAGCGTTTTTTGTTTTATAATACAGAATAGGTATCTCTTTAATGAACCGGTCGTCGTTTAATTTGTAGCCTACGTACGACATGGCGTCATCATATAATTTTATTTCGTAACGTTCTCAAGGAAAAATCCGCATTATGCCTTGCTTCACAAGAAGACGAATACATAATGTGGACTTAATTGACCTTTAGAATTATCAACAAAACAAAGAATTTTATAAAAGATTTATTTAGTATGTGAGTTTGGTAAAAATAAACATTACATACAATATTTTTAACCGACTTCAAAAACAGGAGGAGGTTTCTCAATTCGACCGTATTTTTTTTTGTAAAGGAGATTTCCCAAGCGTGGTACCATGATAAGGAAGCCAGGATCTGATGTTGATGAGAACTTTACACCTAGATGGGTTGTGGCTGTCATTATGGGTCTGATGATGAAGACTAAGGACAGTCAAGGGAACTTCTCAACGTTTTACAGTAGCTACCTTGTGTTTGGACTTAATTAATTTCTATTGATGATAACTTTGCACTAAGTGCCATAACAGGTCTGATGATGGAGACCATAGACAATCGAGGGAATTCCTCAACGATTTACAGCAGCTACCTTTTGTTGGGCTTACTTCATACGGTTCAATATGCCAAAATATTCAGTTCGTACAAAAATAATACCTAATTAAGAGTATATATTTGTAGAGGATATTACTGGAAAAAAAAACTTTTTACCAAAAATAAAACCGACTTGAAAAAACAAACAAGTGAAAAATAAGTTTAGCTTTAGTCAGTGGCAAAAAACAAACAAGTCACCGGCATCTGAAGCTAAACGTATTTTACACTTTTTTTGTTTTATGAAGTCGGTTTTATTTTTATCTCATTTAACTAAATGTAAGTTTTAATTTTATTTCCCGCACGTATTTTGAGCAAGTCAACTGAGACGTCCAAACGAACACGAACTTCGGTTCATAATGCTGTGCAAATGTCCTAGGCTTTGTCCTGCCGAAGGCCTGTGGTTTCAAGTTTTTATGACCCGACACCCGAGTATAATGTGTTTTAAAAGAATCTAAACAGAACGTATAAAATGAGTCCAAAATCGTGTATTTTTCTTTTATTTTTATAATGGACAGCTCCAACTTGATAAGAAGGTCTTTGCACCCATTAGCCATGGGGTCAAATACTAATGAATTCTAAGTATAACGCCATACTTGTTTTACGTATTTATTATGCTATCAGAATATTGTGTTTATTAAAGTTGCCAGCAACACCGTATAGCACGTTTAGGTCCAATTTCCACCAAAGCGGAGCGAAGAGATGACTTCCAAGATGAGAGGCGCGATGTAGATTTCAACCAATGTGATTGGATTGATCCCATCGTTTCTAGCACGTCTCCTCTCCGCTCAACTCAGCAAAGCGAAATCGGGCCTTAATAGGGATGATGGCTGACTAAAAAAATATGATTCTGTTTAGTCCGTCAGTTAGATTATCGAAAAATATTGGATACGTGTTTTTTGATTTATCAAATTAATAAAAATTGACGAAGATAAAACGTGTCAAAGATTATGAGTGGGGGGATTGTCACATTTGAGTAAAAAATCGACCTACTCAAATGTGACGTCACACGAGTTTACGACGCACTGTATCGTCTTAATTTTTTGTTTACGTGAAAAAGAAAAATGTGTCCAATATTTTTTGGAAATCTATCTGACGGATTAATTAGATTTTATTTGTCATCCACCCTATTTCTCTAGTTTAAGTCTGGTAGTGCATTGTCTGCCAGCCAGCCGTTTTTCCAAATATTATTTTTCTCCTCTCTAATCGTAATCGTAATCGTAATCTTTCAACAAAACCTGTATATTATGACATAAAAATGTAGCCTGTGCTATGTCGACAATTCAACTCCTACATTTTTAATACACTTTGAAGCTATTAAAGTACCATGACTTGTAACTTCAACACAATGAGTGGCCAACGTAAACACCTGGCTGCTAACACCGTAATTTACCTGTCAACTCATTCATTTATTTACTACACTTTGTTGTCACTACACTGAACTTAGATAAAATGCTTATTTACATTTGCTTTAATGACGTAATGCGAACCATGGATTATTTGTCTATTGTTAAGAAATCTTTAGACCTGTCTTTGTGGATAGTAATCACTGCCTCGTTACCTGGCCCCTCTTCCTCATCATTTCTTTTGGAAAGAGACCAGGGGGCCTAAAATGGCCGCTTTAGCAGAATCTTAATATCTTATTATGAATCACGTTAACATTTTAATATTCTTAAAATGAACCTTATGGCTATGAGCATGAAGTCCATTTTAAGAATTTAAATTTTTTAACGTGATTCATAATAAGATTCTGCTAAAGCGGCCATTTTAGGCCCCCAGCCCAGCAGGCCTAGCCAAGTTACAAACGATTCGTATCGATTCTCTTTCTACAATCGTAAACGTTAAGTCACGTGGTCAAAACAAACGAATATAAACTTTCGTAGACAAGTTTACATCGATTAAGATGATAGAATGAAATGTATTCGTTTCTACAATCGTGATCCCTACATCCCATATAAATCGTAGCCAACTTACAGTTTTGACTAAACTTTAAAGTTTCCATTCGTTAGTTTTGACCACGTGACTTATCGATGATAGATGTCATTCCCATACATTTGGTTAGTTTTCTATTAGCGTTAACGATTGTAGATTGTCAACATGGCTAAGCCTACAGGTGATGCAGGAGACGGGCAGTTCTGTCTTCAAAGACAGGTGTAAAAATTTACCTTCCTACCTGTGACTTAATAGAGTCACATTTTTTCTTCACGAAGGATGTTTGTACAATACGCTAATGTAATCATTTAGCGACTATTGTCTGTAATTCATGAATCAAAGATTTCATTTACTCACAAAACATTTATTGTTTTGTGAGTAAATGAAATCGGTATCTTCACGACACGACAAATGCTGGCTTTTTGGTGATGCAACGAATAGCTAAATAACAGTAACAAATACTTTTAAATAGACATTAGTAGCATAAGTAATTGAAAACGTGTTGGTATTCCCTTGGTAATGGAAAAAAAATCAACCTAACAATGGATCGGCTGTATCATAAATTGGGAACTTATGCAGACGTAGCTAAGGCACGTCAAATGGCTAGAACGCATAATTATGTCTAGCGATTGACGTGCATCTATCTGACAACCAATCTTTTCCTGTTGCTGACTAACTATTGCTTGTTACGTAGGTATATCGAAGTTATAATGTTTTTTTCTGACATTCAGTCAGACTAAGCTAAACGAATAACTCATGTCAAACTGAAACTAACTAGAAAGTTTAGCTAGTCATTAACGTTTGACAGCGGGACTGACTCTTCTGGAGCTGTTATATGCTCCACAACCCAATCTTGCATGGGTGTACTATAAGCCGAAGTATCTGTCTAACCCTTCGGATTAAAATTTAATTGACGACCCGAATGGCGCAGCGGTAGTGGGCTGCCTTAGGTTCTGGTTCCGGGTTCGAATCCCGGTACGAGCAAATGTTTGTGTGATGAGCATGGACATTTGTTTCCGAGTCATGGATGTTTATATGTATAATAAGTATGTATAATTTACAAACAAAAAGTATCTATGTAGTATATCAACTATCTGGTGTCCATGACACAAGCCTAGTGGCTTAGTGTGGCACTAGATGGCGATGTGTGTAATGTCCAGCGATATTTATTTATTTAAAGGCGTTATGTTATGTTAACAAATATTAATATAATTGTTTTCTCTTGTTCCAGAGGGACGACCGGTCGCTTCTAGCGCAGTTCTTTTTCGCTGACGACGCACTAAATATGGTCGCGGCTGAATTGGACTCGTTTGACGGCCGGAAAGACCCGGAGAGGTGCTCTACCCTCGTCAACCAGCTTAGACATGCACAGGTTTGTTTATAACTGAAGATTTTTACTTGGGATTTGCCCACGGTTCTATTATCTATAAAAAGTGGCGTCTGTGAAGCGCGGAGTCAATGGGAGGTCGATGAGTCCCGGAACTCCCGGAGAAGTGATTCAACTATCTTCAAAGATAATGAGCAGCCCGGTCTAACCTGGAAGTCGTTAAACGAACTCCAGGATGGACGAAGCAAGGATAACTTGCTCAGGTTGACTCCGCTCTAGAGTGTTAATGTGGTGCTGTTCTGCAAACGATAGGGTACGTCTTAAAGGGTTTAACCCCATCTATTAGAACGGAAGCAAATTTTACCTGCTCCTATCCTGTTCTGTCGATCAGAATTTGCCAGTCATTTGCTAGAGCGAGAAACAGCGGGAGTGCTATAGCACGCGGCAGTATCGACGATAATTACAGGAACTTAAGGCACCAAACATGCAGCCAAGTTCTGCCAGGCCTAATCAATTTAGACTGCCATAAAACACACTAACCCCCGAATACTGAAACGTCACTCAAAATTTAAGGGCTGCTTAAGATTTGTGCAGCTCCTAAACTTTATGTTTCGTATGGCCAAACGTCACTTGTAAGGATCTGTTAAAAATAAGTGCTACTTAAATTTTGAGTGATTTTTTAGTATTCGGGGGGTAGAAGATGAAAGACAATTGAATGTTTTCTTAGGGCCACCGCACACTATAGACAAGACTCTTTAGACAGACAATTAACTAGTGCGAGCGAGACAAGACTATGTATTCTCGCTCGCACTAGTAGAGTAATTGTCTGTCTAAAGACAGTCTAGTGTGCGGTAGCCCTTACCTGCATTGAATTTAATCAGAACAGAAGTAGTAAAATTCATTATTGTTGTTTGTTATTCGAGTAAGTTCAACAGGTGGACGGTGAAAGCATTTAGAAATACGATATTAGTGGGTTATAAGCCCAACGGTGTGCACTGCACTGCAAATTCACTCTTAGCTGCATAATCACAAGGTTTAGCAGGAAATTAAAGGCAGTCAGGTCAGTAATCCTTCGAGAAATGAAGTTACTCACAACTTGTAAACAAACTAAAGTGTTATCATTTGATAATTGTACCTACAAGACGTTATCTTAAGGAACAATAGATAATTGTACTGTTGCATTATCAGTTGCTTAGTACCTACTAGGACTATATTAATAATTCTAGTAGTTTGCGGTATTTGGAGCAGTGGTGGCGCAACCAGTGTGGTTATCACCACAGCGGGCCTACCATGACGTCTTAAAGCAGGATCGTTTTAATTGCGTGCGAGTGAGGGAAAGAAACGGAGCTATAGAGGACGTCTAGCGCCATCTCTTTCCCTCAGTCGCACGCAATTAAAACGATCCTGCTTTAAGACGTCATGGTAGGGCCGCTGCTCTAAAAATCGTGAGGAAACTGGTACCGGTCTATGTCGTCTCACGTGGTGGATTGGGTTAGGGCCCACTGTTTCTCAAAGTCTCAAAGACAGGATGAGGGAGCTTGTGTGTTGAGCGTAAAATGTATTGTACTATAGTGGACACTCCCGCCTGATCACCACTAAGCTAATTTTTGCTTGCAACATAGAAACGCTCTCTAGCCCCGCCCCGTTGACTTTGTATAGACATAACCTAACGAATGAAAGACAATACCGATCTGCCGAGCGCACTGACGACGCACGCCAAACGAGAGTTATTGTTATTTTACGCGCCAAATTGACGCTTTCATAATAGGCCTAAACTTTAAGGGGCCGTGGCTCGGCGCCTCCTCATGATTTAAGCGAAAAAGTTTTCAACTGATCAGGCGGAAAAGACCACGACTGTATTAAAAAAAATGTATGGAAAAACCGAAAAAACCCGCATAATATATCGACCTACTTACGTAGACGCTCCAAAAATGATATGAATGTGGATGGGTATAAGAGTAGAGGAAAACGAACAAAAACGATGGATGGACTGTGTGAAGGATGATATGGCAAGAAAGGAGGTGCCTGATGAGATGACGAGCAATAGAGAAGTATGGAAGAAGAAGACATGCTGCGCGGATCTTAAATAAATTGGGAAAAGGGCAGGAGAACTGGAGAATGATGATGATGATGATGACGATGATGATAACTTACTGCTTATTATCTATCTTCACCGCGGGGTTCCAAATATTACAAGTTATGTAACCAAAACATAATTGACCTTGAATATTTTCGCGTAGGTATGTCATATTATAACGTACTTACAGCACAAATACCTATATGATTAAAAAGTATTTGTCAGTTCTGCATTTAATAACAACCGGTTTGGTTGTAGTATGAAGAAATCAGTTTGTAAAGTAGCTAAGTTTATACGTAATTGCATACAAACCTATGAGTGTTTGTGACTGTACCTATCTGCTACCAATTTGATACAGTACTACTGTTCAATCACAGAATACATAATAGTAGGTACAACTGATAACAAAAATCAAGTCGTCAGTGCTCAAGTAACAATTACTTGATTAAGTAATTTATTATCTTTTACGGGTTCACTTCTTACTACTGAATTTTAAATCAACACTGTACGTAAGATTCAATAATATATAATAGGTACCTAATAAGTACTTATACCTTTTTTTACTTAAATAAAATTCGTTGCTGCCTTTTTTATAAAATTGTGATGGACTATGCCGTGTTGTGTGTATGCAATTTGTAGGTGGATATAAGTTAAAAATGTAAAAGAGGTACCGTAGAGGTACTTCCTAAATATTATGTTCGTGATAAGTATTATGTACTTATCCAAAGTTAATGAAAAAAAATGCGAATATATTTTATAAGGTACTTACTAGTTTATGGACGCGGCTTCGCCCGACAAAAGACCTACCCATCATCTATAGAAACAAAGACATTGTTTTATTACCTACCATGGAAGACAGGTAGTTCTTTAGTGAGGGACGCAAGCGCAACTTGTGTCGATACTGTCGATAGTCGATACTCCTGCGCCATGTGTCATCCATTCTATCTTTCTAACTCTGTTCGCGCTGTGCCGCTGCGGCGACTACGGAAAACCTCAAGCGGCGTAAATTTATAGTGGCCTTGAGGGTAACTATTACAAAAATAAATAAAGTTGTTCCCATTGTTCTATACGTTTAAAGTTCTATAGGTTATAAGTTCTATAGGTACTAGGTATAACTTCAAACATTATAAGTTTAGAACTATTACCTATTGTTAAAGTTGTAAAGCAAGCACTAGCAACCTGAAGTAGGTAGTCATTATTAATTTGTTATCTATTTATCTAACAATTTGCCCACCCGGTAGTGGTTTTCATAACAAGCGTAAAAATGTCCATAATCGAGCATATTTAATGAAGCATTATGGTGCCGTCCGTGACGTAATAATAATACGCAATTATTATAATAAGAAACAATCATTAACCTACAAAATAAACTGGTGGGAAGTAATAAATTTCATTTTCGTAATAAAAAGTTTGAGTAAGTCTTGTAGTATTTTATTGAATAAAATAAAATGTTTTGTGGTAAAATACCTATGTATAGTATTGCGAATGTGCGTTTTATTAATGTAATTCAAGGACTTGTTTCATTACCTAATGTCGAGGTCTTGCTTTTATTAATTAATTTATCATAGGTAGTTTACGAATAAATTTCACTGTCATGAGTAATTATTAGGTCGTTGTTTAAAAACGAACTAAGTACCTATTACTCACCAGTCTTAATGTTATACATACATGATTACAATGTTAATGTTATTGTCTACCTTTCTAAAATTACTTACCCTTTGCTTGAAAACCGGCCAAGTGCGTGTCAGGCCACGCGCAGTGTAGGGTTCCGTGGTAGCCCGTTATATTTTAGATTTTGTTTTTCAATGCAAGTCTTTACCCGTTATAAACAAGCAACCACTTCATCTTAGTCACTTTATAGGATTTATATTTATTTATTTTTATTATTTATTTATTGTTCTTAGCTGTAAGCCCATTGTAACATCTTTTTAAACTTATGGTATGCAAAATAAAATGAATATGAAAATTCTAAGGATTTTGTGTTTAGGACAAAATTATCCAACACACTATTTATTTCCAACGACTATTACTGCTAAATTAATAAAGTTATCTTAACCGCTATATTTTTCCTTTAAAGTTCATGAAATGCACTATCATCATGATTTTTTCCAGATTTTTCAAGCTAGCAGTTCAGCTTTTAGAGTGGGGGGACGCCCTACTGGAATAAGAATTTGCACTTTAAAGTTTAATATTTCGTAAATGGAGCATTAAATCGAAAAGTAGTATTAGCAACCCCTAAGTCATAAAAATACCTTTTCATAAAAATATTTTCCAAAGTTTTATTTTACCGCTTTGTCGGCTTTATTGATGTACACACCTCTACAAAATTACAGCTTTCTAGTACTAACGGTCTCTCAGCAAAACCTCGGACAGACATACAGACGGACATGGCGAAACGTGTCTACGGAACCCTAAAAATAGTCAATTTTTGACACAGAAACAAAAAAGGTTTTAGTTTATTTTATAACTTAATTAATCCTACAATATAATTCGAAACAATTCAAAACATAACTTCATGTTTATAAATAAACTCAAAATGTTTTATGTGAGTCGTTCGGTCATCTCCAAAATCCGAAGTCTTGCCTTGTATGTGAAGGCCGCATATCACACCGAAAAGTAACATTATATTTTTATCTAATTAAAAACATAATGAAATGAAAAACTGGGCACTGTCTGGTATGGTAGTCTTCATTATGTCACAATAGGAGTAAAATAATAAAGCATTGACAAATGAGGTTTCATTAGTCAAATACTGCACATTTTTAACTGCAAAAACATCTTGCGTTACCAGTTCAAGTAATCCATTCGTTTCCCATAATTATTGCCTTTATGGTTTTCATTTCCTTTCTCATCAATGTCTGATCTGAGGCATTTTACAGTTATTCATTTCATATCGAACTAAAACTAAATAACAGGATGAATTACTTGGAGGAGCTCGTGGCTAAATAATAACAGCCGCTCGGGTCTCGGTCTTTAGGTTAAGCCGTGCTTGCCTAGGCTGGTCTGAGGATGGGTGACCAGTGTGACCACCCATTACATAGCGAGTTTCCTCCGTGAGTTGGTCCCGACTGTCATTTGTAGATCTTTGACAGTCGTTACAGGTAGTCAGTGGCCCAAAAAGTCTGTTAACCAGTACAGAAGGGGTATTGTATTATCCAGTACTAACTGGGTTGTGGAGGTCAGATAGGCAGTCGCTCCATGTAAAGTACTGGTATTCATCTGCATCCGGTTAGATTGGAAGCCGACCCCAACATAGTTGGGAAAAGGCTGGCAGATGATGATGAGGATGAATTACTTTACAATTACTTACTTAATAAAATAATTACTGTTACAACGCGGAAATAATAATATCCTGTTAATGATTGGGAATATTGGAATTAAACCAATCATTTTCCATATCGTAAACTAATACGCAGCAATACAAGAAAACTTGAGGTACTGACAACAAAAGAGTTAGGTATGCAGGCTAGCAACTAACTACTATATATAAATGCGAAAGTTTGTGAGGATCGATTTTTGTGATTCTTTCACGCAGAAACTACTGAACGGATTTGGATAAAATTGCTAACAGATTGTTTATAACCCTCCCTATTTATAATAGAAGTAAGAAGATTGGTAGCCTGCATACCTAACTCTTTTGTTGACTATCTAAGCCAATCACAATAAATTGTTACAATTATTTTAATTACGCTACGGTGTGATACGCAATCCGTCCGTAGTGTCCGTACTGAGTGAATTTACGATGTTTGTGTCGTCGTCGTAGCTCTAGTGGTCCCAAGCGCGACTGCTGAGCACTAGCATGAGGCCCTGGGGTAGATTCCCAGGTCAGGCAGTGTTATTGGGCTTTTCCACCAGGTTTTCCCGGTTTATAGCAATAGGCTTGCACCCTTTAATCCCTTAAAGGGATAATCCCTTAAACATAACTGACGAAATGAAAAAAGTGTAATACTAGATACACTACCTTACCCATCGTGGATTACAGGCGTGATGTTATACTATACTTCAAGTACAGGTAAGTAACTTAAAGTATCTACCTACCTATACCAATCACCATAAATTGTTCCAATTATTGTAATTACGCTACGGTGTGATACGCAATCCGTTCGTACTTCGAGCGTCCCGAGTGCGTAGTTTTTGCTGTTCGAATGAATCATATGACTCACAGACTCACGCGCACTGAGCATGGAGGTCGTAATAAAGCGTCATTGTACGCAATGCCATGAGGATACCACAATATTTCTGCAAAAGTTAACTGTAAGATTCTTCGAAGTAGAGGATAGTTTTGGTTTTTTCTCGATTGTACCTAATTCTCAGCTATGTAGGTTGACAGTGAGTAGGTATATTTTCCCTTATCTCAACCAGATTATCAGAATGTTGGTAATAAAAACTAAAATAGGTATTATGTTAATTCATGAACCATTTTAAACTATTTATTTAAGTTTATTACGTTGTGTTACATAAGTCATCATCATCTGCCTAGCCTTTTCCCAACTATATTGGGCTCGGCTTCCAGTCTAACCGGATGCAGGTGAATACCAGTATTTTACATAGAGCGACTGCCTATCTGACCTCCGCAACCCAGTTAGTACTGGGTAATACGATACCCCTTGGTAAGACTGGTTGTCAGACTTTTATAACTAATCCTAAAAGTTTGTCTTGCATATGCCAAATCTGTCACTAAAGTAAGAGTTTAATCGGCAACTTCTATCATCTATATATCTATCTATCAATTTATAACATCGAATTTTAAGGGTTCCGTTCAGACCTGAAGCCCAAAGGGTAACCAGCGGGACCCTATTACTAAGCCACCGCCAGGCCGTCCGTCTGTCTGTCGGCGGGCTGTATCTCATGATCCGTAAGAGGTACAGTTGAAATTTTCATTGAATGTGTATTTCTGTTGCCGCTCTAACAACAAATAACAAATTAAAGGGGGTACGTTACCCTTCATGCGCGAGTCCGACTCGCACTTAGCCGGTTTTTCAGTCTAAACTCTAAACAATTTTGAGTAGGTACCGAGCTACCGATGTTCTTATTTAAAAATCTGTGAAAAACAATATCTATATCTTTATAGAAGTAGACGCAGATTTATTATCAAATCAAGTACTTATTTATTTTATATAAATCATGATCTGTCGAATGACCGATTTGGTCGAGACGCCATTGTTTATCTATTGTGTCTACTTCGTGGACAGATCATGGGATTTAGTATTTCATTCTACTTATATCGGTTCCGTGAGTTCCGTCGTTATTACCGGAAATTTGATAAAAGTGTACCTATTTCATTGTTTTGTTTCACTGACATTGTTTGGGTGAATTTTAATGAACGACTGCTCATTATATTCAGGTTTTTATTTAGCCTTGAACTAGTATTACGATTACCTTTGAATATTTGGAGTGTTTTTAGTTCTGTGTTTAAGTACTTTAATTTAGTATTACTTACCTATACTGAACAAACTCTACTTAGTTTTCCGAGGAGTTAGGTAAGTACTTAGTTATCTGATCAAGTTTCTCTAAAATTTTCCTCTTTCACAGCTCATCAAGCTACCCGAAACTGTCAAATTTTCCGAATCAACCTTGAAGCTAATGCTCTAGCGATAAAGTTGAAAATCTATTAAAGAAATTTGACAGATTGTAGTAGCTTTATGTGCTGGCGTCTGTACAGTCGTGGTCTTTTCCGCCTGATCAGTTAATTTTTTTTTTCGCTTAAATCATGCGGAGGCGCCGCGCAGAGCCACGCCCCTTTAAAGTTTAGGCCTATTAGGAAAGCGTCTACTTTGGCGCGCAAAATAACAATAACTTTCGTTTGGCGTGTGTCGTCAGTATCGACATTGGTGTCGCCAATCGGTATTTTTTCCTTCATTATTTCTATACAAAGTCAACGAGGCGGGGCGGGGCTAGAGAGAGTTTCTATGTTGTAAGTGCAAGCACAAATTAGCTTAGTGGTGATCAGGCGGGAGTGTCCTCGATAGTACATTACATAAGTCGTAGCTATAAATAATTTTGAGTCCGTAAATCATTTTCGTTTATTAATTTATTCTTTTGAGTTAACAATAGTCATGTGACTCATTTAAAATCCAGTTTTTTCTTCAGTTCATCTTTCTGCGGTCTCGATGCAAGTAATGTTCATTCAAGGACAACAAACAAGTCAATTATGATAAACGTCTGCTGACTGCTGACCCAAATAACTCATTTGTGAAAGAGTTCGGTAATAATATCGCTTTGGTAATACTTACATCTAACAAGGAATATTTACGTAGGTACTGGGAGGCAAATGTTTTCGATATTAAATAAATTAATTCCATAAATGGTCTTTTACCGAAGCAGGAAAACGCAATATTATTCTGTAAATCTGGGTTTTCAATACCGTTCTATTATCCCATGATCTGTCCACGAAGTAGACACAATAGTTAAACAATGGCGTCTCGACCAAATTGGTCATTCGACAGATCATGATTTATGGTAAAAGTACAGTCGGAGAAATTGTTAGGGATACAAGCAACAAATACCTTGTAAGTAGGTACTGTGTTGTTACTTTTTATCGAACATGTTATAATATACCTACGTTATAACTTTTTCAATCATTAGTCCTTCTTTGTTGTACCTACTTACATATTTTTTACAATATTACACTTAGGCTTAAAGTTTAAAAAAAACAACTAAGTCGGGTGTGAAAAGAATTTTCTATAGGTAGGTAATGTTTATTATACAATTAGGTACTTAGAATAATTCCATATAAACATACCTAATCAGAACATTATAATTACTTGATTGCAAGCCACGGAAACCTGTTGTACCTACTTACCTACTCGGAATTTGTATCTAAGTGCAAAGTAATTAATAGTACTTAACTATGTATTAATATTCGTGAAAAAGTAAACTCGCTCTTTATGCAATAAGGTCTACACAAATAGTAGTAAGTTAGCCATCTTTAAGATTCACTTAAATGTACAGACGCCAAGCAACCAAGCGTCAAGCTACCCGAAACTGTCAAATTTTCCCAACCGACCTTCAACTTAATGCTTTCGCGATAAAGTTGAAAATCTATTTGGGAAATTTGACAGATTGTAGTATCTTGATGGGCTGGCGTCTGTACAGCTGAGGAACGAAAAGGTTCTGCAGTTTTCAAACACTTCCCTTCTGTCCGAGTCTTATATATAACCATGTATACATTGCAGTACCTATCCAAAGAAGTACCTAAGCACTAATACCTTCATTTTACGTATGCAACAGCAAAGGATTAGAGTCCTTATAGCTACTAACAGGAAAGTCTAGTTCCTTGAGCAATTTACGCAGTCAACTGCGCATTTCGGTCACTGGGACATCGAGATTCCATTACCGGATTACAGACGCTAGAACGATTGATGCAATATAGGGAAATGCGAGATGGGAAAATATTCTTTCCAAATGATTTTTCCATGTTTGTATGTAGTTCTAAATGTTCTTCCCTGTCAGTCTGAAAGGAAAAGGCTAACGGAAATCTAGATCTTTGTACAGCTAATATGTTAGTTTTATAGTCACTATGTTTTTGTAAACTCGCACTGTTAACGTGGTTTGTGTAGCGGTAGGTACCTAACCTACACCTACTTCGTGCAATAAAGCTTCATTATGTATTTAAAACGAACGCTATCATTTTGTCTCAGATCCTTCAAATTGTTGATAATAGTCTCAATGCTACTCCATGTTTGTACTTAGATTCAATTAGCATTATTGCTAAAATATTCATAGCGCAGAAAATTGATATAATTCCAGGCATTGGCGTAGCAATTGTAGGAGTGAGTTTAAACTACAATTTACGATGTATTGACTTGGCTTGTTGCACCACTTTCGACGGCGACAAATAGACCACCACCGCCTGTTGGATCAACTTTCTGGTAGATTCCGAGTACAAGGAAGAGACAGAAGGCTAACAGACGTGTAGATCTGTCAATAACCAGTCTTAGAAAGAGCTTGGAGTTATCAGCAAATAATAAACCCACAGATTCTTATCTAGAACCTGTTATAAGATACTTTGAGTCGACTTGGGAAGTTAGGTTGTAAGTAACGGTCTGTGACGACTAAATTGGGAAGGATGAGTATCACCAACATCTTCATCATCCACAGCCCGACTTCACCCACTGCTGGGTATAGGCCTCTCTTTGCTTGTGCCAAGCTCCACGTTCATGTGCTAGCCTCATCCAGGATATTCCCGCGATGGCAACAATGATGAGGATAGATAGAACCATTCGCAATGTGCTGAAAGCGTCGACTACAAACTATTTTAGACACAGATCATAGTTAATGGATAATTGGCAATACAAGACCACTCATTTTCATCAAGATTTTTGGCTAATACTTTTATGTTTTCTAACACTATATCGTAGTATCATCATCGCATCATTATTGTTGAGTACAGTGTTTGTGTGGAATAGATGTTCTGCTCCATTCATTTAGACTCCGTTGATACGGATAGTATCGCCTTCCTTGTCTAGAAAGTTCATTATTTTAATCTGGCTTGCCCTTTCTAATAGCTTGCTCGTACTGTACGTAGATTAAACTTCTTATTCATACCGACAGGTTGTTGTTCCGAACATTGGCACTTTGGCAAGGTATGTCATCGTGCCTTCAACTCTTTCAATTTCCTCATGTTCATGTATCAGATCCAGGTGAGATATTTGATTCAGTAGCCTATGCTTTGTTGGTTTTGACTATTAACCCAAGTGCCCGCCATACCAACTATTAAATGGCATGTGTTTAGGAAAATATTTCACCGACTGTACTCACAACCACATGCTGGGAATAGGCCTCATCCAGATTTTTCCGCGATGCCAGAAAATATTCTTCTAAGGGTCATAAGTATTAGAATCTTGATAAAGTAAGGACGTAATAATCCGTAATTAAGGCCAAGACGAACGTCACGACCTTTTATAGTTTCCTCTGCTATTTGATTTGTGATTCTTCCTCCTAATATTGTGAGAAGTGTAAACAAACACAAACAGTTTGTGAAATAAACTGTTGACTTTACACTACATTTTACTTGTCAGTTTTGACACTATTTGGTTTACATTACTGACACGTTTGAGAACTTTGAATAAATACTTTATTTGAAAATTGTGTATTTTCTTATCTATTTATTGTTGAGGTTATGATTAACTTCCGTTCATATGACGTAAACGTACTGAGGTGCTATTAAATGTAACATAAATCAAATAAAGTAACTACTACTGGGATTCGTACCGGTCATTATCATTTTGTCCAGCAAATTTTTGATTACAAGCCGCCAATTTTGTCGCTGTTGATTTAACGAGGAAATTATATGCTAAATAATCCACTCACAGTTTTATTGAAAATATAATCACAGGATTATTAATCAAATTGGTTAATTATTGATACAACCAACAACAACATTTTAGCCCAAATCATAATTTCATAAACACGAGTCTCAGTCAAGTAAATGTGCATGCGTAACGGGCGGGTTCAGACTTAATTAGTTGTTACGAAAACCGATTGACTAGCAACGTGACCGCGATGGAGCGTCACGAAATAGATTGACACAGAAGGACTGTTTTAAAATTGGTTCCATCCATACTATACGTGATTGAGCAGTCTGGAACAAAAAACCTCAGTCAATGTCTGTTCAGAATCCATTTGTTTTAGAAAAGTCAGGGCTACCGCATACTGTAGACAAGACAGTGTTTAGTTTAAACAAACAATTACCCTACTAGTGCGAGCGAGAATACATAGCCTGTCTCGCCCGCACTAGTAGTAGGGTAATTGTCTGTCTAAAGACAGTCTTGTCTATAGTGTGGGGTAGCCCTTACCCTACTAGTGCGAGCGAAACAGGCTATGTATTCTCGCTCGCACTAGTAGTAGGGTAATTGTCTGTCTAAAGACAGTCTTGTCTATAGTGTGGGGTAGCCCTTACCCTACTAGTGCGAGCGAGACAGACTATGTATCCTCGCTCGCACTAGTAGGGTAATTGTCTGTCTAAAGACAGTCTTGTCTATAGTGTGGAGTAGCCCATACCCTACTAGTGCGAGCGAGACAGACTATGTATCCTCGCTCGCACTAGTAGGGTAATTGTCTGTCTAAAGACAGTCTTGTCTATAGTGTGGAGTAGCCCATACCCTACTAGTGCGAGCGAGACAGACTATGTATCCTCGCTCGCACTAGTAGGGTAATTGTCTGTCTAAAGACAGTCTTGTCTATAGTGTGGAGTAGCCCATACCCTACTAGTGCGAGCGAGACAGACTATGTATCCTCGCTCGCACTAGTAGGGTAATTGTCTGTCTAAAGACAGTCTTGTCTATAGTGTGGAGTAGCCCATACCCTACTAGTGCGAGCGAGACAGACTATGTATCCTCGCTCGCACTAGTAGGGTAATTGTCTGTCTAAAGACAGTCTTGTCTATAGTGTGGAGTAGCCCATACCCTACTAGTGCGAGCGAGACAGGCTATGTATTCTCGCTCGCACTAGTAGGGTAATTGTCTGTCTAAAGACAGTCTTGTCTATAGTGTGGAGTAGCCCATACCCTACTAGTGCGAGCGAGACAGGCTATGTATTCTCGCTCGCACTAGTAGGGTAATTGTCTGTCTAAAGACAGTCTTGTCTATAGTGTGGAGTAGCCCATACCCTACTAGTGCGAGCGAGACAGGCTATGTATTCTCGCTCGCACTAGTAGGGTAATTGTCTGTCTAAAGACAGTCTTGTCTATAGTGTGGAGTAGCCCATGCCCTACTAGTGCGAGCGAGACAGACTATGTATCCTCGCTCGCACTAGTAGGGTAATTGTCTGTCTAAAGACAGTCTTGTCTATAGTGTGGAGTAGCCCATACCCTACTAGTGCGAGCGAGACAGACTATGTATCCTCGCTCGCACTAGTAGGGTAATTGTCTGTCTAAAGACAGTCTTGTCTATAGCGTGCGGTAGCCTTTAGCCAACTTAAACGATTCTAACTCATACTAGGACGTTATTGAAGCCCTTATTTGTGTGCTTACACAACTTGAATACGACACAGAACGAAACTTCTTCCCCATCTTTATTTGTATTATTGGACACACGAGTATGCCACTGTGTTACTATGTTTAGCTTTAAATGCTGCCACTCAATTTAAATATGTAGATCGCTTTGATTTGCTAGGTAATTAGCTAGCGGGATATTTCATGGGACTTGGTGAAGTGGACGTATAAATGTTTTACCTTCTTTATCAAAAGGGCAACGGTTAACAAGTGATTCTTTTGCAACCTTTATTATTTTATGCAAACTTCACCAATAAAACCGAACGGGATCTGCAGGGCTATTACGTATCTTTCTGATAGGTATCCAGTGACTATCAAGCTTCGGTTGTACACCGAACTTTGATGACAACCGTGAGTGTCATAATATTGGTTTTACGTATCACACTGAGCGGATCACTTTACGGTGACTAACAGGGTTATACATAATACGAAACTAACCTTTTGACAGTTAATTGATGGACACTGAGCCCAGTTACTATAATTTCGAGCTGTCAACAGAGATACGTAATAGCCCTACATAACAAAAAAAACTGCGTTCAAGAGCTATCAGTGTCATCATTGTTGTGGAAAATTGCGACGATCGCGTTTAGTTAAGAAATAGTTATAAGCAGTAAGCAGTGATAGCCTAGTGGTGTGACCATCGGACTGCCAAGTCATAGGTCTCGAGTTCGAACCTAAGGCACGCACCTCTGAATTTTCGGATTCATGTGCGTGCGTATTGTATGATTATCACTTGCTTCGGTGAAGGGAAACATCGTGAGGAAACCAGCATGCCTGAGAGATATTTCTCGACGGCATGTTAAGCCAAGTCAGAGGCCCTTGGGCGGCTTAAAAACTCTGACACCAGGTTAGGCACTAACCACACGATAAAGAAGAAGTTAAGAAACTCACTTTAGACAAAGCCGTCAGAAGTTCTTTTAGTCTACTTATTATCCTGTGTTATTTCTTCTGTTTCTATTATTTTCACTGTTATTATACATTTGTGTCAACCTCATTTTCGGTGCATTAACAACTAACTAGACAGTTAAATAACTCCAAAGTATACGGGTATAATGTGCACTGTCGTTCTGCTTGCTAATTGCCTTGTTAACATCGATTTGTATGTATGTATGTGTACACAAGTATCCTGCGCCTCGACCCACAGTTACAAAGAATTTTAATGTCTGAACCACTTTGACTATGTTGTTACTACACAGTTATTTATGCTGGTTCTGTATATTAATTGGCAAAGTAAAATTGGCGGAATTATCGATTAATTAAATACCAAGAATTTTATTAAAGTCCTACCTAGATAATATCCAGTAGAACTCGAGACTTTAACTTCAGACTGTGTTCTCGCTCGCACTAGTAGGGTAATTGTTTGTCTAAAGACAGTCTTGTCTATAGTGTGCAGCAGCCCTAGCAGACTAGGTTCATCAAACTAAGGTTTTATCGCTTATTTTAGTTTAGATAGGTTCTATATTCCTTAAAAGGTATTGTTTTTGCGATTTTTTTTCCTAGCCTGTTCCACTCCTGCCACAGTTAGATTCTCAGTTAAAACCAAGCGACTGGACACAAACAATAATTCCATAATACTATAACATTAACAAGAATCTTTTAGAAACTGCGGTTAGATCACGAACAGACCAAATGAAGTTATTCGCGTGATTACCAGCACTTACGATCTGGAACGCTCACCCGGCCCGCTATCTGCACGTTAAAATAATTCACAAAGACTATTACACTATATCAGCCAATTATTTTATCACCGAACAGACTAACTCGGACGTGGAAAATAACGTTGTGTTTTAGGACAAAACATACCTATTACAAATACAATGTTTATCGGTACAGCTGTTATCTGAGACCACGTGTGTTCTAGCTTCTAATCGCTATGCATGTGTCATTTATATGTACAGTAGACAAAACGAATTGGAATGCAGGCAGTCTTCTAAAGCATGTTTCGATTGAGTTGTGCATTTTTTCTCTACAGTTGTTTTTTACGTGTGGCGCGTGTGCTGAGTAAGGACTACCGCACACAATAGACAAGACTGTCTTTAGACAGACAATTACCCTACTATGTCTCGCTCGCAATAGTAAGGTAATGGTCTGTCTAAAGACAGTCTTGTCTATTAATAGTGTGCGGTAGCCCTAACAAGTGCCACGCCTCTCTAGGTACACATCTAGCCCGTACGAATAGTTACAAATGCTAGAATGTGCAAAAAAGTATGTATCTCTCACCGACAGCCTGCATATCAATCACATTCAAAATCAAAAAATCAAAATCAAAGCATTTATTTCAAGTAGGCCAGTTACAGGCACTTTTGAATTGTCGAAACAAAGATGAAAATTAAATGTAGCTACAGTCCCACTCACTAGGCATAAAAACTGTGAAAGTACTGTAGTTGCCCATTCCCTAGCGTAGATCTCTATGGAGAAGAACGGGCAAGAAACTCCATGGACACTCTTTTAAATCAGAATATTGTTACAAAATCTTGGTTACATCATTCATGTTGAGATGGTATATTATGTGAGAACAATGTAGCAAGATGTGCACGTTAAAAGTGTCCACAGTAAAACAAAACAGAAAAAAAAACAATTCAAAAACTAAAATAATTCATTAAAATAAGCCATGGCAACTGAGAGATGACCAGTCACAACTGACAGCGCCCGTTCACGGACATGACGCATAGATCAGCACCATTCAACTCAACCATTTTGAAGGGAACTAAATGATCCGACACATGCGCCACCATCAGCGAGACTTGAGTGAGCATGACATATTCTCAACCGCCAGGGCACATTCGCCGAGTGTACATGCCCGAAGCACATTGTACTTATAGATCTATGTAAATGTAATTATAGTATTAAGTAAGTGGTGTCCACGTTTGTCCTTAACATTTAGAATTTTAGATAGTACTTTATGTCGTTTGAACGTCGCGCAAGTACTCCGGAAAGAACAAAACATAATAGTGTTAGTTATTATAGCTTTGTGGTGTGTTCGTTTTATAGACTGTTGCTAATCCGTTTGTACCGGACAGGTCTGTAAGTACTCTGCGACTACTCTGTGTGGGATTCGGTTCACAAAACACGTGTGTCTATGACTAAGTCTTGTTTGCAATTGCATGCATGTGTCTATGTTGTAGGTACCATGGGCTCGAACGAAATCTGCTCATATTTAAAATAAAATCCTGTGCACACGATGTCCACATCTGTTTATCACCCTTAACGAATCATCGACACGAAGAAGAAGAAGAACTTCTATTGGTCCGCACAAAGAGTGTGCGGACCAATAGTAGTAAAACGAAAAAAATATGCGACCCTTTTTTACGTTATCCTTTGTTTTACAAAAAATCTGTTCTATTGTTTGACTACTTTTTTTTTTTTTACTAATAGGAATAAAACAAAAACAAAGAACCAAGGAAGAGAAAGTTTAGAACTTCAATAGCGGCCGGATGCTGCAAAAGAAAAGAACCGTATTGGTGGTGAGATTTCGTCCGTTGAGACTGTACATATTAATTACACTTCCTTGGTTGTCACTTATGTCAGTCATTAGTTCGATTTCTGTGTATTGGTTTCCTGATTGTTTTTACTTAAAAAAAGGCGAAGCTTAGTAGGATAGTGTTGGTCTAATGTTTTCATGGCTATTCCGTGAGACCACAGAATTCATAATACCTAACGTGAGACAAATTAATATGGTGAAATCTCAAACACATCTCTTTGTGTTGTCTTGTCACTTCCAGTCTGGTAGCAGAACTAGCGGGATGAAATTCTTGCTGAAGCGAGATTTTATGCTATAAAGCTATGTAAAAAAAGTACTTAAGTAATAAAGTTTCACACAAGCATCGCAAATTTAACTGCATGCCAGCTACGTAATGTATTGTTTATACAACTATAAAATGTATCGCGTGAAGTGGTTATGAACAGCACGCTTTACTTTCAAGACATTCTTGATCCCCTGGTCATGACTGCAGCGAGTAAGATTTCGAGCTCATTAGTTCCCTCCAGTTTTTTTTAGCGCCGTGTTTCATGCAGATTATTTTCAGCACGGTTCGTTTGGGAAATTACGGATGAAATTGTAGCTTCGGCTTTTTACTGTTTTAGATCTTAGTTTACCTTAATTTCTTATTTGAAAGTACACGAAGTGCAGGTCATACTTTTCAGGGCTCTTACACGATGACTTCAATGTTTTGAACAGTAGATAATACTCTTTAACTATTGTAATAAGTACCTAACTAAAAAGTGTAAATAAATAAAAAAAAGACCGCGTAAAAAATAACTTTTTTTTTATGTTCAGGCGAACTCTCGAAAAACATAGCCATCCTTCTGGCGCAGTCGGGTAAAAATTGTTATCATATCTCTCGCACAACAATCTCGAAAATGACTTAACAAATATAAAAGAATGTACGATTTATGAAAGTGCTTACTAATGGGGAAACGTCACTCGTCTCAAATAACAGTAAAGCCTAAAACACATGTTCCACCATTCCACGTGTGACCGCTTGAAGCTTGACCTTTACCGCCGGGCCCGCAATGCTCTATCCGTGTTGAAGTCGCGTGCACACTGGGTGGTAGCAGGTTGTTAACCTACCACCTAGACTTTAAACCGCCGATATAACCTAGCGCTTCAGTTTTATGTGACTGATAAACTTTGTATTATTTGCTGAAATATGGTGCAAAGAACATGATTCTATAACGATCTACTTAATTTTTAGGGTTATTTGTATCAGTAGTAACTTTGTTATTGCTCAATCAATCAATAAATGTAGAAAAATTGTTAGAATTTCTAAGTGAATGTGAAACAATTTTAATTTTAATAAAATTTTAAATTCAATTTAATTTTAGAACAATTTTAATTTAGTTACAATTTTAATTTTAATTCAATTTTATTTGTAATACCTACGTATGATTTCTTGTCATCAAATGCTTTTTATTATTTTGTTATTTTTTGTGTTAACACCTAGTTTTATGTGCATGCTGTGGTCTCCTGTAATTGAAGGAACACACTTCTAAAAACCTTTGTATAACTGTGACTTCTAATGTATCTGTGTATCTTTTGTAAGAGATACAAATAAATAAGGCTTTAATCCTAAGCCTGTTAATATGTTGTTTACATTATGGTGGTACTTTAAGAATGTCTCTCAGTTCAGTGTACCTCCTGGCATAGGCCTGCTCTAATGTCTCCCACTGCTTCCTATGTCTAGCAACTCTTCACCAGTTGGAACTAGCTGTGAGTAGGATTGCCATCCGTCCGGATTAGTCTGGACTTTTAGACTCTTGTCCGGACTTTGCCCGGCCCTTTAATTTGCCCGGATTTTTTAAAATTAGATGGAATATGAGTAATAAAACTACATATTAAATAAGCTAATATCTAATCAATCAATCAAATCAAACCGCTGTAACTTAGTGGGGTAATGTTTCGATTTTGTGACCTAAATGTCCGGACTTTTATCGAAATGTCTGGCCCTTTGTCAGGACTTTTCAAATTCCTAAATGGTATCCCTAGCTGTCAGTAGCTCATCCTCCCATCTCCTCTTGCGTTCTTCTTTCCCGTTTACCATCTCTAGGATAACAATTTTGCTCCACTTTCTTAGGGTACTACGTAAAATATGGCCCGTCCATCTCCACTTTAGTTGGTCTATCTATAAAAACACGTCAGTTATGTTCCTTATCCTGTCCTGTTATTTGACGCCAATCATGCTCCACTCCGTAACTCTTAGGCAGTGTTTTTGTTATTGCTACCAGGTTAAAAAAGTTTGATTGATGAATACTAAGTTGCATTAATATAAGTAGCCATTAATTTACCCTAATGCTTTGAAAGTTTTTCCTCTTTTTGATCACGAGTACCTACCACCTACTGTATTTCTTTTCCTTCCTTACCGTGTCCGTCTTCGGTACACAAATGTTTTTTACTTTCGTAAGAGGAAAATATAGTACTGTAAAGGTCGGTTTTTCCTGAGAGGTAGACATCTTAGGTCGTGCTTGATGGAAACTTTCCTTCCTCATAAAGTATTAAACAACCCCAACTCACCATTAGGTAGGTACAACAATATGTACTAACTTGTAATGACCATGTTATAAGTTATTTATTTAAACTAGCTTACATCTATCATTACTGGGTTACCTAAAGCGATAACGCTACTCTATCTTATGATTATTTCTTCAATAACTTACTTGTAACTTATTTGCCTTATTTAATAATCCCAATATTTTTTTCTCCACAGGACCGCGTACTGAACATTACAAGTCAGATAATGGACCAGTTGCTGGGTGACGAGCGAGTGGCGCGTGGCTTCCGAGTCAAGTTCCCTGAGGATGTGCTGCAAGACAACCTGGCTGGTCAGCTCTGGTTCGGTGCTGAGGTTGGTACCATGGAGGTTTTATTCAAACTGCATCATCATCTTCATAACCTTTTCCCAGAGTCTCTCTTCAAGTATCTTCTAGTGATCTAGTCTAACCAAATGCACCTGAGTTTACTTGGAGCGACTCAGTCGCAAGCATGACTGTTGAGCGTGAGGTCCGGTTTTTCCATCAGGAATTTCTGGGTAGCAGCCACGGAGTCTGGATTTGTGCCCAGTTGATGGCAATAGGCTTTTCCTATATTACATGGGACTCAAACATAACAGGCGAAATGTGGGTGTTCTATTACTCTATTATGTACACCTCTGTCTAACCTTTTGGGGGATGACAGGATGATGTACATGTAATGTATGATACCCTTTAGTAGGACTTGCCAACAGACTTTCTTGCTTCTTTGTGGCGTAGCGTACACGTAGCGACTTTCACGAGGGTTTGCTCAAATCTCACTTTTATGAAAATATCCTACTACTAAAACTACTTGATACAAGAGCTGTATTAGAGTACCAGTAGGGCTATTACGTATCTCTGTTGACAGCTCGAAATGATAGTAACTGGGCTCAGTGTCTATCAATTAACGGTCAAAAGGTAAGTTTCGTATTATGTATGACCCTGTTAGTCACCGTAAAGTGATATCCACTCAGTGTGATACTTAATACTAATATTAAGACATTCACGGTTGTCATCAAAGTTCGGTGTACAACCGAAGCTTGATAGTCACTGGATATCAGAAAGATACGTAATAGCCCTGCAGAACATCGTTGGTGATAGATAAGCATTTATTAAAACTAATAGCCGGTAAAACGATCCAAAAAAGATGTGGTACTGTATGCAAGTATGTTAACGTACCCATTCAGACCAAATTGCGGCAGGTCACCCATTCCATGTACGGTGAACTTTAGTCAAATCAAACCAGTCGATAACACAATACGAACATTAACTATAATCACACTTAGTTCATAGGCAGCTATCGATTACCATTTGTACTAACAATGCCATAAAAATAGGTACTAGCTTTGGCCCACGGCGGCGTTGAGCGTCGCGAGGACGTAGGAACTTAAGGTGGATGCTCCAGGGTAGCCCGCGAAATTCAATTTTTCTTACGTTTTTTGCAATTTGCAGGCCAGTGTCAGGTTGTATGTTGATTAAAATATGATTCGCGGCTGTAACACGTATGTAGTTACAGAATTATAATCATTAAAAACATCAAACATTCATATTCAGTTCATGTAACTGTCAATAATGACTTTTTCATGAAATAGTCATTCTTGACAGTTACATGAACTTAGAGGGTTGTATTGATGATTTAATGATTATAATTCTGTTCTTTTCGTGGCTGTAACTACATACGTCTTACAGCATATTTTAATCAACATACAACCTGACACTGGCCTGCAAATTGCAAAAAACGTAAGAAAATTTGAATTTCGCTGACTATCCTGGAGCATCCACCTTAACATAAGACCACGCCTGTAAACCCCGAAGGATTAGGCAGAGGTGTTCCTAATAGTAGGTACACCCTCATATCGCCTGTTATGTTTAAGTCTTATGTAATAGTAAGCGAACCTAATGCCATCGACTGGGCACAAATCCTGACTACGAGCTACCGATAAATTCCTGATGGCTAAACCCAATAACACTTTGCTCGAGCCGCGAATCGAACCCGGGACCTCATGCTCAGTAGTCGCGCATGCAACCACTAGACCAACGAGGCAGTCGGAACTCCCACGAAACCATCCTACTTTTTTTTTTTTTTTTTCGGATGGGAAATCATTAAATGACTCCTCCCGCTCTGGGCGGAGCAGGAGGGAGTGTCAGACTTTTACTGACTAAAACCCATCCATGTTCCTTCATCGCCCTTTGTGTTCCGGGGCCACGGTATCTCTTTCGAATAGTCCCGCAGCCCCGGCAGGCTTCCGTCCTACTGGGATAACAATACTATACAAACTATGTAAGTCTCCTCGTAGCACAAAGATCCCAGGTTTATCCATATGCCATTTGTTTTTTCAAAATCCAGGCATCCGATAAAGCCTAAGGCGCGACAAACAAACAAACTCACTGTCACATTCATTTTAAATAAGTAAGTATTAGTTTAGATTCCCATCGATTTTTTTTGTTTGGTTAATGACCAGTAGGTGAATAGGCACCGGACGTTTTTCCAAGGTTAGATGTAATAATGTTTCTTGTACAAAAACTTTCCCAATCAACCTTGAACCTGATGCTTCAGCGTTAAAGTTGAAAATCTATTATTATTATTAAGCCTATATTGTCCCACTGCAGGCCAAAGACCTCCCTTCTCTTCTTCCACATTTCGCGATCTAATGCGATTGTAGGCCAATCCTTTGCGAAAGAGTCTAGCTCATCCCGCCATCTTCTGGGCCTGCCGCGTTGTCGTTTCCTGGGGTCTGCCAACGAGCTATGGAGCGAAGTATACTGGGTGTCAAACTTATGGGACCGCGTCAGAAACTCCATACTTCGCTCCAAAACCCAAATAGCTGATGTTGGCCTTACAGCTGCTAGGTTGAAGTGGAACTGGGCTGGTCACGTCTGCCGCATGTCGGAGGATCATTGGGCAAAAATTGAAAATCTACAAAAGTAATTTGACAGATTGTAGTAAGCTTAGCTTGATGGGCTGGGGCTGTCTGTACAATCATATTATAACCATAACATTGATGACCCATCGACCGGAACGCTGCTTAACCTCATAGGCTTCCGATTATTTACGCAGCAAGAGAATGGCGGCGTTATAAAATAAGTTGATTTGTGGGTTGGTAAGTAGGTAATTAATATATGAGTCACGCAAGCTATGAACGAATACGCTAAGGTATACAAACACGCAGTTCATGTATTTTACATAATATGGGAACTGCCTGCCAACACGTATAGGCGGGTATCGTTAGGGAGTGTAAATGTAAAGGCGATGGTATCTGCTAGGTTTTCTCCATGTAACTCCTATTTGATGAGTGAATATAAATGTGCAAAAAAACATATGTTACTAATTAGACTCTAAACTTTAATTGGTACAATTGAAATAATTTTAACTTTATTATTACTATATGAAAAAAAAATTCAAAGTGAAGCATTTTTTCTTTGAAATTTCGTAACTTCTCATAAACGGCATTAAGTTTTAGTATCTAGACTCATTTCGCACTATTCGCCCGCAGCGACTGACGTTACAACCACTTTGTAGTGCAAGCTGATTAGAACTTTATTCTAACAGTATTTCAAACGAAGTTTGAACCACCACAAATAGAGTTGCTAGTTAAGCAGATTAGCCCAGCCTTAAGCATAATCAGCATAATACATTCCCACTGCTGGTATGCGGACCTTCTCTCGGGAAGTAGACCGAATTCCACATCGCTGACTATCACGGGTTGAGCAATTTTCAAACGAATTCATTGGTCTAGTGGTCCCAAGCGCGACTGCTGAGCAAGAGGACCTGGGTTCGATTCCCAGGTCGGGCAAAGTGTTTTTGGGTTTTTCCGTCAGGAATTTCTCAGTAGCAGCCACGGAGTCTGGATCTGTGCCCGGTCGATGGCAATAGGCTAGCCACTATTTACATTGGACTTAACATAACTGGCGAAATGTAGGTGTATTATTAGATACACCTCTGCCTAACCCTTCCGGTATTACAGGCGTGATGTTATGTTCCTTTCTCGTCTGTTTCTTTTTGTAACCGGCATTTACATTCAAAATTTTAGCAAGACGTAGTTGGAAAAATAATAAGGGGCAAGTAAAAATTTACCTTAAGGTGTTCAACGTTTTCATTCCATGGCTGCACAGTCGTGGTCTTTTCCGCCTGATCAGTTAAATTTTTTTTCGCTTAAATCATGCGGAGGCGCCGAGCCACGCCCCCTTAAAGTTTAGGCCTGTTAGGAAAGCGTCAACTTTGGCGCGCAAAATAACAATAACTCTCGTTTGGCATGCATCGTCAGTGCGCTTGGCCGATCGGTATCTTTTCATTTATTATTTCTATACAAAGTCAACGGGGCGGGGCTAGAGAGCGTTTCTATGTTGTAAGCGCAAGCAAAAATTAGCTTAGTTGTGATCAGGCGGGAGTGTCCTCGATAGTACATAACACTGAGGGTTGGTTCCCACTGTAAAGTGAAGATTATCACATTGAAAGGACTGTCGATTCTCGTTGGTTAGTTCGTATAGTATAAGTATTGTCTTTGCTTAGTTCTGTTATGTATGATGAGAAAAACCAAAAACACTTTTCTAAAAGCTGTTCTTATTATTTGACATAAGAGTGGAATTATAGTTGCTGCCAGTTAAGATCGCAATAGCGGTCATTGACCCACATTCATTTATTAAAGTTCTTAACTTTGAAATCCAAAAATAAGCCTGTTCAGGTCTTTAATCGTCATCTATCGTGCTCTTCGACATTTTTTCTAATGATTTGTTTTGTTTCGTACGAAGAGATATTAGGGAAAGGGCAATGACCGTTATTGCGTTCTTAACTGGCACCAACTAAAGATCGCAGTGAGTTGAAAGGCCAAAAACCATTGGCCACTTATTGTAACCTTAAAATACAATAGCTATTCTTATATTTACAACCCAAAGACACCATGCGTGTAGGTAGAGAAAAGAAATAGAAAAAATAATATTTATATTCGCTATTGATTGACCTTTATTTTCTTATGCATAGGTAAGATTACGTCTATTTTTGGAACGAACGTGACTCAGACAGTTTGGAGAATATTAGCGATGATAATGTTTGACATACATCTGAGGACAGCTGTGTGTGCCTTGTACAATACGTCTAGGCTAGGCTCTAGGCACAATGTGGTCGTTAAACCTTTTGTAAATCTTTGACGTGACGTGACAGGCGAGGCGGATTTATAATAAGATCTTCTGAACATTATTGTTAGGTAGAATTGCATAATATTAAACAGCTTATTTAACCATTTCTATTATATCAGCGTATAACGTGTCTAATAGGCATGACGACAGTATCAAAAAATTGCAAATCTATTTAGTCCGTCAGTTGAGTATTGAAAATTAATGGACACGTATTTTTTGTTTTTGTAAATCAATGAATATTGACAAAAGATAAAACGCATCAAAACTCGGGAGTGGGGGCTCGTGACGTCAGAACTTGCTAAAAATTATACCTAGGCGTGACGTATTGAGAATTTTAAAAGCGTAATTTCTTCGTCAATTTTGGTTTACGTAACAAAAGAAAAAACACGGGTCAAATATTTTTTGATACTTAATCTAACTGACGGACTAATTAAATATTTTTTGTCGTCTCGCCTATGGTTAGAGATATGCAGGCCTGGCTCTGTGTTAGAGAGCTCTCTCTAACACAGAGCCAGTAGGTGGTGGTATACAGTATTACAGACTGCTCAGTCTGTAATACTGTATGTCACCACCGGGGCCTAGAGCGGGTTGGTGGATGTCACGTCTTCAAATTGTTGTCACAGAGGGATCTCGATGCTCTCGATATGTAATAGATGGTCCCCCATCCGCGAACAGACCTCGGACTTATTTGGTACTACACATAAGTATAACATCACGCCTGTAGTCCCCGAAGGATTTGGCAGAGGTGTACCTACTCGTACACCCACATTGCGCCAGTTATGTTTAAGTCCCATGTAATAGGGAGCGAGCCAATTACTATCAACCGGGCGCAAATCCAGACACCGTGGCTGCTACTGAGAAATTCCTGACGGAAAAACCCAATTTAGAAAGAAAGAAAGAAACAGCATTTATGCCCGCAGAGGAACACATAAAATATAATGTTGAAATTATCAGTACAACTAATAAAAACTAAACACAGAAAAAAAATAAAAAGAAACGAAATTGGTCCTGTCCGAGGCCAAAAGGCCCCTATCTCAGCATGGTGCTGTATATCACTTTGCCCGACGTGGGAATCGAACCCAGGACCTCATGCTCAGCGGTCGCGCATTTGGTACTCATCTCATAAAACTATTTTCTTATTTCCAGTGCCTAGCCGCGGGCTCCTCGATAATGAATCGCGAGGAGGAATCAGCGGCCATGCGTCCTCTGGCAAAGGCGCTCACACGCAGCCTGGAGACCGTGCGCTCGTTGCTGCGGGAGCAGTGCCTCCGACCGCGAGGCATGGCGCTGTCGCAGCACGACGATATGCTGCATGAGAGCCTCAGGATATTCGATAGGTGAGAAGCTATAAAGAGTGTAAAAAGACTTAACGAAGCTGAAAGGCAATTGTTCTTACCGTCATTGCGATCATTTTTTTGTCCTGGACCTTAGTACCTGGGAATCTTCTAGCTACGGAGATATTGTGGGTCAAAATTACAACTTTTTCACAAGTTTTTTTTTAAATATAATTTAAACACCTCCATGACCCCCGTACTATTCAATCCATCCATCAGCACAATGTTTTGAGTGCGTTACATTGAGTCCTACCGAAAAACGTGATTTTTCACCCCAAAAACAAAGTCGTTTCCCAGCAATGTTCGATGTACAGAATGCTTGGTTGGCGGCTTCGTGAAAGGTATGTTTACACCCTGTGTTAGAACCAGTTAGTCCCCTTCTCCCTGACTTCCCCAAACTTCAAGATTGTGTCAAGTAACGCATGTTATCATGACTGGTAGAAAAATGCGGAGGCCATGTCGCCATTGGCAAAGGCGCCGACACGCAAGCCTGAAGACTGTGGGCTCGTTGCTACGAGACCTTAGGATATTGTACAGGTGAAAAGCAATATTACTGGTCTCCTTCCACTCCTTGTCTACCCCAGCCAACAAATTTTGGCGCGCTACTCAAGTAAGATGGGGCCGAAAAGGGGGCCGAGAAGTTCTGGAGTAGCGACCGCGAACCGGAAGGCGTTGCGTTGGAAGGAATCACTAGGGGGACCGATGACCTGGTGAAAGTTGCAGGGATACGCTGGATGCGAGACGCAGGGGATTGGTCAATGTGGCGACACTTGGGGGAGGCCTATGTCCAGCTGTGGACGGTTTTCGGCTGAAATTATAATGATGACAAGTGAGTGGCTGGTAGAAACTTTAGCCGCCATGCTTCCCCTGGCAAAGGCACTCACTCGCAGTTTTTTGGGGCATACCCACGCTGCGCCTTCGGTTTGTGAAGAACCTCCCGGCTCCATAGGCCAGGTTCTGTGAGCAAAATTTCCTGTAGTTCCAAGTATTCTAGTCTAAACATATTCTTGGTTTCATTACAGGTTGTTCGCAGAGTTCGAGCTATGCTACGTTAGCGCTATGGTGAATGTCAAGACGCCGCACGAGTTTGAAGCTCAACAACTCATCTGCGTGTTATTCTCTGAGAGTTTGAGACGAGCGCTCAAGCAGAACTTACTCACACAGGAACAAGTTGGTTACCTTTTCAAAGTTCGATTTAATCTCCTTCATTAAAGGCTCCTTCTCCAACACTGCCCTTATATTTGATCCTGACGCCTGGTTAGCTAGTAACTGTAATGCGGATCTGGCTGTTGTATGTGAGTTCAAAGGTTTGTAAACGCACCCACGATACAGGGGAAATTCGTAGATTGGGAGCAATGTTAAAAAAAAGCATTTTGGTATATGGTAAGGTACATAATTTTATTCTGTCAATGTGTGTGTGCAAAGTTTGAATTCATATTTTGCACTCTGCCATCCTGGCTTAAAAAGGCTAAGATTTAACATCTTAGTCAAGCCATCTAAATAGTTTGCAAATATGCAGATCATTTTGACGCTGGTCATTAGATTTTCGTACTAACGCTGCAGTAGTCCGTTTAAACACCTTATACAGTAGTTGGATGTGGACATTGACGTTGGAAACTTTTGGAATTTTATTCCAATGTGATCTCACAATAAGAGCAGCGGTGGCCCAGTGGTGGCGGCCCCGACTTACGAACAGAAAGTCGTGGGTTCGAACCCAGGCATGCGCGCATTACTTTGTGTAATTTATTTCATCACCACTGCTCTCAAAACGGTGAAGGAAAACATCGTGAGGAAATCGGCATGTCCTAGAACCAAAAAATTCGAAGACATGTGACATCTACCAATCCGCACTGGGCCCGCGTGGTAGATTATAGCCCATTCCCTCTCTTAGAGAGGAGGCCTGTGTCCCAGCAGTGGGAACATTAATAGGCTGATGATGATGATTATGATGATGATCCATCACTGGCTTTAGAATTTCTTCAAACGTTATAGTTTTGATAAAGTTCAAGCCCCTAAACAAAATGTTGGTACAATTTCAGGTGGACTCATACGACCCAGCGCTAATGTTCGCGGTGCCGCGGCTAGCTATAGTCAGCGGATTGCTGATATACTCCAGCGGACCACTCAGCATTGATAAAACACCTGGTAATTTATGCCTATTTATTACTTTCGTGTCTGCACCTTTTAAGATTACTTACTCGACTTTATTTAGTCTTAAAAAGAGCTGGTATACGAAACTTATCAGAGACCAGAGGCACTTGCAAGCGACATAAATGAAACGTAAATTCGAACGGTTTTTTAATAACAAAAATACAGTTTCAGCTAAAAAAGGAATTCCACATATATTATAGCTATATTAGAAATATTTATGCACAAAGGACTATTTATCATTTTAATTCAAGTCCGAGGGCATTTCGTTTTCGATTTCAATAAGCACAATTAGTCACCCATGGATATAAATACAGTCTAAATTCAATCTTAATGTAGACATAGTGACCGACATTCGTTTGGTTTTTAAAACGTTCGTATGTCCTATATATTTTCTCCGCACGTTCTTGCTAGTCCCATTGATAATAATAATTGGCTAGTGTCCTGAAAAATTCCAATTAGTCCATCAGTTAGATTATTAAAAAATATTTGACACTATTTTTTCTTTTGTTACGTAAACCAAAATTGACGAAGATACGACGCTTTTAAAATTCTCAATACGTCACGTGTCATGTTACTGCTAATATTAATAAAAGAAAGTAAGCAGTTGACAATTTAATTTAATATGGTAAAAAATACAATAATAAATATTTAAAAAGAATACCTAACTAAAGCACGCTCAACAGAAAATTTTGGATTTACAGTACTTGGTCTTGAAGTATAATGCGAATTTCCCAGGTCAGGTTACGGCGTCCTTTGGGAGTATGGCGTGTAGAACGGGCGTATCCCTTGGGGAGGCCCTCAGCTAGTAGATAATAAACCTCTGGTCAGGTTGCGGCGTCCTCGTCACCAGGGCTTGTAGAACCCTGGTGTGTAGAAACACGTTGATTAATGGCGCAGAGGGTTCAATAGTGGAACCTTATATGAGAACTCTGGTTCTTTTAGAGAGAGAGACCAGGCCAGGAGACTTCAGTGGCTCTTGATCAGCAACCAATTTAAAACTGACTGGAATGAAGCTGGCGTGCCTTTATATGAAGATTTTTCAGCGCTTTTCATATCAACTGTTTCATTTTACATCTTTTTAAATTTATCGAATTTCAGTTTTTGAAAATCAAAAACTGTGATTGGCCTGTATTTAAAACAGCCTGTATTATTTAGTTCAAAACTTCCTAGAAGATTTCTGTGAGCGTGTTAATTAATTATATAAACTTAAGATAAGATACTGTTAACTTGTAAACAATAGTAATTAATAAAAGATTAAATTATTTGAGCTAACATATTAATAAAAATAAAAATAAATTACAGAAATCAAAAGTGACCTTCTTAGTCCTAACCACTAAGAAAAACTATGACACAAAATTCGAGAAAAAGTAATTGACAGCTAGCAGCTAGTAAACATTGAAAATTATTAGATTTTAAATTTAATTTCAGCAATATCAAAGATAATAAATCGAATAAGATCGATAGTATGACTGCCAACAAAAATAGTAGTCGCCAAGGCGCGACATAAGATGTTAAAGCAAAATAATATAAACAATGAGTATGATTGATAGTAAAAGTGTAAGTACCTATAGCATTTAGATACTATATTTCCTAATAAGTATACAGTAGTGAAACACGAAGATACTATACACGCCGTGCTATAATTTTTAGTGCGTTGTGACGTCACGACCCCCCACTCCCGAGATTTGATGCGTTCTATCTTTGTCAATTTTCATTGATTTACAAAAACAAAAAATACGTGTCCATTATTTTCCAATAATCTAACTGACGGACTAAATAGATTTGCAATTTATTGATGATGGAAACTAGCCTATTAAGAGGGGCTGCATTTGAATTAAACCTTAACTAACCAGTTCGTCCATGCGCGCTTTTGGTTAGGGATTTTCATAATCATGCGCATGAGTGAAGCCGTAACGATTTTGGGGGTATGAAGAACAGGGTGTAAAGCTCTTCATCCCCCGTAGAAAAGGGAGGATCCTCCGATCTGACGGGTGTTATGTCTGGTGGGTCACTGCCCGACAATTGTTGTCGGGTTCTCGTAAATAGTCTTTAAGTCGCGGATAACTCTGCTTGTGCGATGTAGGATGTTGACGTGTTTCGCTTGTTAGTTCATCATCCATGTCATAGATGGCGTTGTAGTACTTTTTGTGCAATGTAGCTGTAGTACTTTTTGTAGTACCGCTACACGATATTAGCAGTATTTTCATCTTCAATTTTCCATATTTACTTGCATCATTATTAATATTCTGTCTTCCTATGTTCACAGAGGAGATGTCGGACATGTTCCGTCCGTTCCGCACGTTGCTGCACAAGATCCGCTCTCTGCTGTGGACCCTGGACCGGCGCGAGCTGATGGCTCTCGAGCGGCTCCTGTGCACCAACGAAGACATCACCAACCTCGCGAAATACCTGCCCGCGGGTAAGTGAAGAATACAATATATCAGAGATACATGAAACAAGCGATAGATTCATGTTAATGGAATATGAGCTTTATGCGACTAGCATTAAAAACGTTTTTTTTTTGTTTTGTTGCTTGATTGCTGTTGTGTGTGTTAAAATGTATGTACTGGAATTATGACGCTACTGTCTTAGCACAAGATACTTGTAACTCGACTCGCAATCCCCAAACCCTAATTACGACTTTTTGTTACGGTAATCTCGCAACACCTGCACAAAAATAGAAACCCTTCGTCATTTATATAAAGGAGAATGGGCAAAATTGCCCTATCGTCCAATAGCGTTAAGATATACCAATGGATAGATCACTTTAAGAAGAACATTTCTTAATATGGCGACTCCTCTCGATTCACAGTCGGAAAAGAGCTACAGAGATGTATGAGAAATTAATTTAAAATTAAATTCATAATTTCGTCAATTTATTAACTTTTATTGATACTTTACGTTTCAAACATCATATTATAAGCCTTTAAACGTCCTTTTTTGTCCTTTTTTGTTTATTTACATAATGTTATTTTTATTTTGCAGACACGAATGAATCGCCAAACGACTGGTCGTTTCCGTACCGAGAGTTTGTGTCTAAGTTTTATGCGGACTATGCCAACTGCCGGGATTTATACATGACACAAAGGTACGTTATTAATAACTTATCTTATGGGTCTATTTAAGTGTAAACAACCTCATCACGAAGCCGTCAACTAAGCATTCTGTACATCAAACTAAGTAACTTTACGCAGAAATTATTGCTGGAAAACGACTTTTTTTTTGGGTGATAAATCATGTTTTTTGGTAGAACTCAATGTAACGCACTCAAAACATTGTGCTGATGGATGGATTGAATAGTACGGGGGTCATGGAGGTGTTTAAAGTAAAAATCTTACAATAGAAACTTGTATTAAAAAAAAAAAAACTTGTCAAAAAGTTGGAACTTTGACCCCCAATATCTCCGTAACTAGGAGGTTCCCAGGTATGGTGTAGAACAAAAAAATTATCGCAATGATGGGGAGAACAAGTGCCTTTCGGCTTCGTTAGGAGGTTTTTTTACACCCTTCATAAATAAATGAAAACTTGGACTGTACAGTAACAGTTAACACAAATCTATATTTAAATCGAAATCTATATTTTAAACTTTAATAGTTAGAAAATACTTTCTTCATTTTCTGCTTCGTTTACAGCACGTTCAAAGATTGATTCTTTCATATCCTAAAATCTAGTTAATTACAAAATCTAATGGTGCTACCATTAGAATACTCGATAATTAATTCTATCTAAGTACCTAACTTTCTCATTTTTTCTGTTCCACAGTTCAACAGAACCAGTAATAACAGACGGCGACTACCTCCCGGACAACATAGAAGTTATGACACCAATAATAGACGGACTGCGCCGTCTGTCCGAAGGAACCGTCGACACGGAAGCTCATGACTCCGAACACGACACCGTTAAGACCACCTCCCGACACTACTCCACGGACACAACCAGCACTGACACATTCCAGACCAATGACAGCAGAGAATACATAGAAAGAGCTAGAAAAACCAGCAAAACTGAGAGCTCAGATCTTTCTTCTCTAAGGAACTTATCAACTAACGGTTTGATGATGTTCGATCCGCTAGTTATCAACGCCGTTTCAGCGTCAACTAGTGACGGCAACCGACAGATTCCCGACCATGATCTTGTGACGTCACTCAACGAACAGGTCACGGAAATTGCCGATCGTCTTTCGTCTATCGCAGCCAGCGATGTCGACATGTTAGAACATCAAATACACTCGTTCTCAACGAACGATGTACCCACGTTGATATCTACTGATGATTCAGAAGCGTACGGGTTTTCAGGACCGAGGAACGAACAGTTAAGCTGTTTGCCGTCAACGAGTCACGGGTATCTGATACCCAACGCGATCAGCCACGATCCCGCAGTCCTATCCTCTCTGTCACACAATAATTCTGCTGTCTTCAATCAAGAAGACGACGCCGGAAGTGACATCAACAGTGCAATGCTCAACTCAGATCTCCCACTCATTATCCCTGAAAATATTGACTCGGACATAGTGAACACTAATATATCAATAGCCAACGCGAACCTGAGCTCGCTGCTACTAACCAATGTGGAATACAATCATATAGAAGAAGAAACAGCAGACGGTGATAACACGAGTTTCCATTCGGCAAAAATGACGCTAGATAGAGAGGATGAGAGAGTTAAGTTTATGTTAGGTTATGAAAGCGAGCACGAATCCCCGGTCGACTCGGGCGTCAGTACTGAAAACACTAGCTTAGATAGATCGCCCGACACCGACCAGAGCAAAGACATCAAAGATATCAGAGACAATCACTTCATGCAACAAAACAGGGTACTAAAGAGTCCGGATGCAGAAACAGACGACGATAAACACACCAAAAACACACTAGAAAGTTCCTTTTCTGATGTAAATAATGACGTTACTGTAAATATTAATTACGTTGAAGACGATAGTAATAAGAACGAGGCGGGCTCGTCGTCCGTAATGGAGAAAGTTATAAATAGGTTAAGTTCAGACGAGGAAGGTTTGAATGAAGCGACGAATGTAAATAGTGAAGCGAGGCGAGTGTTGCACGACTGGGGAGCGAACGCTGGCGACGAAGAATATAGAACGATCGACGAAGTTATCACTGAGTTGAGAAGGCATAGAGAAGCTGATAAGAAGATTAGTTCGCTAGTTGACGAAGACAATAATGTTAGTTCGAACGCGGACGTGGGTCCGTCGCAGTCGCGGCCGAAGAAAAGCAGGAAGACTAATACGAAGAGTAAAAAGAAAAAGAGTAAGATCTGGTCGCCCGGTATGGTGATACTGGATAACCGGTCGACGCAGAACCAGAATAGTCCGCTGAGATTGAATTTGGATCATTTTGTTGATGAGAGGTGAGTTCACTTTTAGTTTTTTCTATTGCTGTTGTAGTCTTGAATTTTAGTAGATTGTAAATTTCCCTTTTACGAGATTAAGAATCGAATGTTGTCTAATAAAATCGCAAGAAGGTTTAATATGACCATAAAGTCCATTTTTTGTTTTAACGTGATTCATATTATAATTCTGGCTGCTCGATGGCTTTTCAAAATACTTGGTATGCTTTCGCTATATTCGATAGGTACACTTCTTCTGCATCGTGTCGATGATTCCCTTTTTTGTTATGAAATTAGTTTTGAGCAGAACTCTGCCGCCTCGCCGGCGTTGGTGCCCTCGGACAGGTCTGTCGGACTGCAGGCGGCGCCGCACTATGTGCACGACAGGTGAGCTGGTGTTGACATCGGGACCCCGCCGCCGGACCTAGTTGTATCCGCAGCGGCCCACCTGGCGAAGCACTCGATTTAGGGTCTTCCATGTGGGTCATGGCAGTAGGTGTCCCGCTGGGAGCTTTCCTGCAACTACGACATTATGTGTCGGAGGGAGACATAATGTCTCGGAAAGCACGTTAAGCCGTTAGTCCCGGCTGTCATTTGTAGATCTTTGACAGTCGTTACAGGTAGTCAGTGGCCCAAAAAGTCTGACAACCAGTCTTACCAAGAAGTATCGTATTTCCGAGTACTAACTGGGTTGTGGAGGTCAGATAGGCAGTCGCTCCATATACTGTACAGTACTGGTATTGGTAATATGGCCAACCCTAATATAATTGGGAAAAGGCAGGCAGATGCTTCTCTAAATATGTTGTTGTCGACTAAAAAGGTACGCTAAAGAAGCAACTTGATTTTGGTAGATCGATATCGATGGAGTTGATCACCTCAATACATTATCGATAAACGTAATTCAGCTGCATTGAATCATAATACTGGATCGCGAAGAGCAGCGGTGGCCCAGTGGTGGCGGCCTCGACTTACGAACAGTAAGTCGTGGGTTCGAACGCAGACAGGCGCATTACTTTGTGTAATTTATTTCTTCACCACTGCTCTCAAAACGGTGAAGGAAAACATCGTGAAGAAACCATGTCCTAGAACCAAACATTCGAAGACGTGTGACATCTACCAAACCGCACTGGGCCCGCGTGGTGGATTAGAGCCCATTCCCTCTCATAGAGAGGAGGCTTGTGTCTCAGCAGTGGGAACATTAACTCTGGGAGCCACCAACTTTCTTTATAGCCATATAATATTTAAATCTTACGATGGAGCTATAATTACTACCGAGGTCACACACAAAGCAGTGATAACCTAGTGATGTGACGAGCGGACTGTCAAGTCACAAGTCTCGAGTTCGAACCCAAAACACGCACCTCTGATTTTTCAGATTCATCAAATCAAAAAAATCAAATCATTTATTTCTTTGCAAACATGGGTATTCAAATTGGTACATAGATGTTGTCATAGAAGTTAGTTCTCCATAGTTAGTTCTTCATGTGCGTATTGTATAATTATCATTTGCTTTGGTGAAGGAAAACATTGTGAAGAAACCAGCATGCCTGAGAGATATTTCTCGACGGTATGTAAAGCCAAGTCAGAGGTCCACGGGCTGCTTAAAAACCCTGACACCGGCTGACCGAGTTAGGCACTAACCACACGAAAAAAAAACTAAGGCCATATGGTTGAAAGTGGCAGACCGTCAGTGAACTCGGTAGTGCGTCCTGGATAGCGCCATCTCTTTCGATGTCATTGATTGACCACAATATAAACCTTAGCTTTTAGTTACCCTAAATTTTCTCCTTCGAAATGATGGGTTATGTTTGGTTTCAGTGGCACGTCATGCGGTGCATCGGAATGCGCAGACGACGAACAAATAGCACTCGCGTTACAAGCGCAAGAGTTGGCTGCGAGACAACATGCGCGCGGCAAGTTCAAGTACGTACACTTTTCGATATAAATAATCTGTTAGGTACCATTCTGCGGGGATCGTGGCTAACCCGCGCGGGTCGGTACGAGAATAGGCGAGACGACAAAAAAAAATCTAATTACTCCCGAATACTGAAACGTCACTCAAAATTTAAGTAGCACTTATATTTAACAGATACTCAAATGTGACGTTTGGCCATACGAAATTTAAAGTTTAGGAGCTGCTCAAATGTTAAGCAGCCCTTAAATTTTGAGTGACGTTTCAGTATTCGGGGGTTTGTCCGTCACTTAGATTATCAAAAAATATTTGACCCGTGTTTTTTCTTTTGTTACGTAAACCAAAATTGACGAAGATATGAAGCTTTTAAAATTCTCAATACGTCTCGCCATGGTATAATTTTTAGCTAGTTCTGACGTCACGAGCCCCCACTCCCGAGTTTTGATGCGTTTTATTTTAGTCAATATTCATTGATTTACAAAAACAAAAAATACGTGTCCATTAATTTCCAATACTCTAACTGACGGACTAAATAGATTTGCATTTTTTTAATACTGTCGTCATGCCTATTGGTGGTATCCATTACATTACTTTACCTATAACTAAACACAAATATTTTACAGTAGCACTAAGGCTGACTAGTAAGTAATACTAGTAACATCAGCCTACAGCAGTCCACTGGTGGGCATAGGCCTCTTCAATGGCACGCCACTCAACTCGATTCTCAGCAACTCTCATCCAGTTGCTACCAGCCACCCTGCGAAGGTCGTCACTCCACCGAGCCTGAGGGCGTCTCACAACGTTTGCCGATTCGCGCTCTCCACTCAAATGTATGACATACATGTAAATAATTCATTTTAATCGTTTCAGATCAAGCGAAGACCTAATCCACCGCCTATTCGTCTGCATCGCGGGTGTAGCGGATCAGCTGCAGACGAACTTCGCAGCAGATCTCCGCAACATTCTCAAGTCCGTGTTCCTTATGAACCAGTCTCCCGACCCGCCCGAGCCGGTGGAAGATAAACCGCCCGCGATCGAGTATGAGGTGACTGAGGATCAAGTAATACAGAACGGTAAGTTGCTGCTTAACTTTATAGCTAGGTATTGTAGTCTACTTTTATCTGTTAAAATAGGCTTTTAGTTTAGCGTCGTAAAGTTCATTATGAACACGGGAAATTTATATCCAGATGTGGGGCGTCTGGCGGCTGAATGACAATGATATTAATCACACATCACCTCATAACCCGACATTCGGGTTATACACAGTTAAAATTTTGAAACAAAAAGTAAGGGATAAGGTTTTTTACGATTTCTGACTTTTTTAGCTAAGTAGTACTCTAATTTTGGTTGGTCTCATTGAAGTTTTTCATCAGTATTAGAAACAGAATTGATTGGCACAAAAAAAATGTTTTGTGTAAAATGGCCTTTTTCCTGCTTACTGCGAACTTTTTTGAAAATATGTGTAATCTGTGAAATGGGGATCAACATTTCACGAAAAAGTATGGATAGTCTCCTAAGACCATTTTCGTGTAGCAGCAACGGTTAACGTAGTTCCATTTACGGGCAGTAAGGCTAAAAGTTTCCACTTTGTTTACTGTTGTACTATAACAAAAGACATTTCGTAGAGACCTCGTTCCCGAAGGAAAGCCGGGAATTGACTTCTTAGGTGCCTTCATATTGCAAATCATGTACTGAATTTATGGAAACAGTCGAGGTTCCTTACCCCCTTCCCTATACTCCAGAACCTTGAACAGTATCCCTCAAAATAGACATACGATTTGCAGGCAGCTCATTCGACAGCGTGTATTCGGCAGAGGAAGTGTACGCGGACAGTACGTCGGACTCCACGTCGGACGGCAGCGCCCGCGTCGCGCGACGCAACACTGTGAACGCGAGCTCCGAGCCCGCGCCCGCCGAGCGACGCAAGGCGCACGCCGCGCCCGGGGCCCTGCAGGCCTCCGTGTCCACTGGGGACCTCACCTACAGGTATGTTGCAGTACACGTAAGTCGTAACGCTGACCGACGCGCGTCACATGTCGCCGACGTGTCGGGGAATTTACAGAATCTGGTGAAAAATGAGTTCTTAAGAAAAAAAAAAACATAAAAACAGCATTTTTTGAACGCAATGGCCATAGTCCAGTTTTTGCGGTCCCAAAAACATGCACCCTTCAATTACCATACTACATATTTGACTAAACTAAGTGAACACACTTATTGACGCGGAATCGGCTTAAGCCGGTCAGAAAAACCTTAGACCTCTCTTTCCTTTACCTCTCTCTACCCTTTACCTCAAATAGATGTCATTCGCCTGATTTGGATTCGAATGATACGAGTACGACTCGCTGCACTCCCACCACGCTAGATCAAATGTGAAAAATGATCAATTCAAGTCGATTCTGTGTTGAAGTTTGGTAATTTTCTCAGTAATGTTAGCTTAAGTAATATAGTGTTGATGTGTCCAGCAGCTCGGTGCGCGCGGCCGGTCCGGAGCGCGCGCCGGAGTGGGTGCCGGACATCGCGGCGCCGGCCTGCATGCGCTGCCTGGCGCACTTCACCGCCTTCCGCCGCCGGCACCACTGCCGCAACTGTGGTAACTATACAAGCGATAACCGACCTTACACAACCGACACTCGTCAATATCGTGACGAAACCGGCATAACCAAAAATGTAAAGAAATGTGAGCAGGGGACGATTATGCTAAGCGAAACTCATATTTCTACAGCAATATTATCCTTTCAAATGGATCGTAATGTGTACCCACCCATTACCCGTAGCTAAGGCTGCAATATTTTCAGCTAGTATTTAATGAACTCCAGACCGAGACGTAACCAAACCTTTACTTAAAAGTGAAACGGCAGATAAAACAGTTCAATATTAATAAAATAAATAATAATAAAATATAATTCGACGACCCGAATGGCGCAGCGATAGTGTGGCTGCCTTACGTTCTTAGGGTCCCGTGTTCGAATCCCGGTAGGAGCAAATGTTCGTGTGATGAGCATGGACATTTGTTTCCGAGTCATGGATGTTTATATGTATAATAAGTATGTATTTACAAACAAAAAGTATATATGTAGTATATCAACTATCTGGTGTCCACGACACAAGCCTCGTTGCTTAGTGTGGCACTAGATGGCGCTGTCTGTAATGTCCAGCGTTATTTAATAATTTTCAATATTGGATCGATCGGCAAAAGTAACTGAGCCATTTTAACAGGCTAGTTTCCACCATCAATAAATTTTTATTCAGTCCGTCAGTTAGGGCATTGGAAAATAATGGACACGTATTTTTTGTTTTTGTAAATCAATGAATACTGACAAAGATAAAATACATCGAAACTCGGGAGTGGGGACTCGTGACGTCAGAACGCACTAACAATTATACCATGGCGTGACGTATTAAGAATTTTAAAAGCGTCGTAAAATCTTCGTCAATTTTGGTAATAAAGAAAAAATACGGGTCAAATATTTTTTGATAATCTAAGAGACGGATTAATTAGATTTTTTCAGTACACAAGCCTATTGCATGAAAGAAAATACATTAATTTAGCATAGACTAGCGCCGCATACAATCATCGGCACGATTCTTGAGCGCTGACCTTCACCTGCGCAAAAGTGAGTTACTGGGTCCCTTTGGTGGTATGAAGTGAGGCGCGGGGGCGGGGAAGTGCAGTGATTGGCCCGTAGCGCATCGCGTATCCGTCACTCGGGATTTGTTCTTTACTCTTGTTGCACGTACCTCACGACGGCGTTTTAAGTGTACGATGCGCAAAGCGATCCCCACTCTTCCGCCGAGCGCTCAAGAACCGTGCCGGTATCTGTACATTCCTTTAAACATGCCAACCGAACTAACTCCACCAATAACGTTTCCAGGCAAAGTATTCTGCGCATCATGCAGCTCGAACTCCATCCCCCTCCCGCGCTACGGACAGCTGAAGCCGGTGCGCGTGTGCGACGAGTGCTTCCGCTGCATCGCGACGCACTGCCGCCGCGCGCCGCCCGCGCCGCCCGCCCCGCCCGCGCCGTGAGCCAGGCGGGAGACCTACTCCTAGCGACCCGGAAGCCGTACAAGCGTTATGGTGAATGCTCCAGGGTAGCCCGCGAAATTATTATTTTCTTACCCATTTTTGCAATTTGCAGGCCAGTGCTAGGTTGTCGATTGAATGACTATTAATTCATGAAAAAGTCATTCAATCGACTTTCTTGAACTTTGGAAGGTTGTTTTGGTGATTTTGATGATTATAATTCTGTAACTACGTACGTCTTACAGCCGCGAATCATATTTTAATCTACATCCAACCTAGCACTGGCCTGCAATTTTTTCAAACGTAAGATCTTTTTATTTCGCGGGCTATCCTGGAGCACCCACTTTAATGTACGAGATCAACGGTGGAAATGTGAACTGTCATAGACAGAACGTGTTGTAGTATTTTCAACTTTCCATGTCGAGCTTAACGTTGCAAATCCAACACGCGCTAAATGTTCGTAACAGATATTTTTCTGTAGTCGTCGAAGTCGGATTTGTGTCCATTCAATGGTAGAAGAATAGGATCGTTTCCTTATACCGATCGGGAAAAATGCACCTTAATAAATGTACTATAAACACACTTACAAAATACTATGGAAACAGGATCTTGTTCCGTAAAATAAAGTGGATCTCGTACTATTGACGCTTATACGCTTTAACGGCAGCAATCAGCTTATGTACAATAATCTTTTACTATAGTTTAGACTAAGCCTCGCTGTGTGTGTACCAATAATGCTGGAATAAAACAAAGACATTAGAAGGAGAATGCGTATGATGGTTTTGTATGAAAATTGTTTTTTTTTTGCATCAAATCTCGTGTCGAGTAATTAAATTGGCTGGTGTTATTTAGACTTGAGATTTGATATTCGGTAGGCCTTTTTTTTCCAATATTTTTTAGAGAAATAAAAATTGCGGTTTGACGTCTATGTATAAAAAAAAATGTCAAACTGTCATATTTTTAATTAATTTTTTATAAGTTATTTCAAAAAAACCTGGTAAAATTCCTGAAAGCGTGTTCTAATGTGTTTTGTCTCACTCCCACCTTTCCATAGTTACACATTCAGCAAGTCTTAGAACTTACTATTATAACAAGTTGTTATCACAATACTTATTTCTGGTGTTAACTTCGCCATATAACAACATGGCTAGTATGTGTGTAGCCGATATTGGGCATTACGTCAGAGCGCGTAAGGCTGCGTTTCCTCTGAAGCGGAGACATGCAGGTAGCGACCAATCACATTGGTTAAAATTCACGTAGCGTCATTTGCCTAGTTTGTGATATTCGATTTTGGCACGACTCTGCTTCAGTGGAAATTCATGCTAAACCGCGCTATGTAGTCTTAGAGCAGATTTCACCATTCAAGCTAAATCGATCAGCATAGCCAAACGGCGTTCTATCTGTCAGTGTCAATATTCCATAACAGTTTTGACAGCTCTTGAACGTGGCTAGACGCGTGCAGTTCGGTGTAACTCGCCATTAGTATTTCATTTTCCGGGTTGCCATTCTTCCATTAAGCCTGTCCAAGAAGAAAGTTAACACCAGAAACCTCTATACTCTTACATATAAATGTGAATTTCCCACGTCTGATTTGTTTTATACTTATAGCAATAAATATATCAGACAAAATGTGTTTAATGTGTTCGAAATATAATATGACATTAACGTTCTCCCTGTTATATTCGATTTTTAGTCCAATATAGTGTATTTTTACTATCATTCGTGTGATACTTGAAATGTTATTCCAAAATACACTTTATTACTTTTGTGGATGGTGTATATTTGAATCCTTGTTGGTTTGAAAACTCTTTTGTTTATTATGTATCCAATATTTTGCCAAGTAAGCCATTTTTTCTTCTGTCTTTTGGATAGAAATAAAATTGAAATACAATCTGGATTCAAATATACGCTCTGTACACGTTCTAGCGGTATTATAGAAAAAATAAAAATATGTATAGTTTGTTTCATATTGACTGATATAAAATTTTCGTGTAAGGAATTTCCATATTTTGTTAGGTAGCTCTCTAAATATTAATGTTGTTGCTACGTGTTTTATTGTAATTTGCTGTTATGCTTGCAGACGCCATTTTTGATTAAAATAATTATGTGCTTTTTTATCTGTGTCGATAGGAAATGTCATCGAAAAATCGGGCTTCCACTCGCAAAATACGAGTAAAAACAAAATGTAGTGTGTCTATGAGTTTTAATGATGTTCGTTTTTGCTAAAAGGAGCTCAATGTACCATTTTGATCGAATAAGAGTCCCTTAGGCGTCATAAACCAAGAAATCGCTTCAAACTCTGATTTGAATAAATCGTTGTCTTCCTATATTTTAAGAAACTTGACCATCACAATCCGCCTCGTCCATGATAATATTTGAATTGAAAAATAAACATGGCATTTTAATTATTAATAATAAATAGTTGTGGCATTATAATAAAAAATAACTGGCATCTGCAAGAATAACTTCAACGCCCCAAAATGAATAATGGAAATTGTTTTGTTCAGTAGTTAGGGACATTCGAAAAGTATATTTTTAAGAATACTATTGTCTGATTGAATTTTTAGGTCATTAGTTTATTGAGTATGGCGTAGTGTTGTGACAGAGATGCTAAAAGGCAGTTCTCTACCTTGTCTATGCCACGTCTCTGTCCCCACACTACGGTCTACGATCTTAATATTAATCTACGACTTTAAATAAAAAATAAAACTTTAAAAAGATTCCATAATTTTTATATCCAACACTTTAGATTTTTAAGCATTCTTTTATTGTTAAGGTATAACGTTGAATGTTTGTAAATTTTGTAAAGGTAATGAGTGTACCCACATACCCATAGATTTTGTATATTGCAAAAGGTGAACTATGATAGCTATTTTCAAAAAATGTTATATGTGATAGGGATATGATATTTTAACGTGTAAATAAATTTCGTTATTAGCTATCAATCGTTTTATTTTTTCAGTAGCTTATGCCCGCTACTTCGCCTGCGTTTAGTTCGATAATTATTGTCCCATGGGATAAAAAGTATCCTATGTGTTAATCCAGGTTATAAACTATCTGTGGGCTAAATTTCAATCAAATCCGTTCAGTAGTTTTTGCGTGAAAGAGTAACAAGCATCCATCTTCACAATTTTTCGCATTTATGTGCTCAAAATTGTGGCTATTAACTATTTTAATTTACAAGTTTTCAATACAGCAGTTATAAATATACTTAGCTATAGCCACGAACTTAAAAATACCAATAAACGAAATACTTGCCGTATATTTTGTTTATTATTAGTCAAAATACCGGTGATAAGTAATGTGATAAATTATACATTCAGAAGTACCGAGTGACGTCACACACTTATTGTCCAATAAGCGAATACTGCTGTTGATTATCCCTCATATCGCATTATATCAATATGATAAGCGATTGGCAATATCTTCAGTAAATAATAAGCCGTAGTACAAAACAGTCGACCCCAAAATGCCGATAATCATACACAAAACTGATGTCAGTCCTCCGGCGCGAGGAACCATGATGGTTGTTGAAATACTTGGTCTTGAAGTTGAAACCCGCGAAGTGGATCTACCCAAAAGAGACCAGTACAAGCCTGAGTATTTGGAGAAGAACCCATTACATTCCGTACCGCTGTTAGAAGACGATGGACTAGTACTATCCGACAGCCATGCCATCATAATGTATCTGGTATCCAAGTATGGAGAAGCACAACGGACATTGTACCCTCAAGACGTGACAGCAAGAGCCATAGTCGATCAACGCTTGTTCTTCGATGCATCAATACTGTTTCCTAGATTGAGAACTGTTATTTACAGTCTTGTGAAATTCAGAGCGCCAGGATTAACGGATGAGCAAGTTTCTGATATAAGAGAATGCTACGAAGTTACCGAAAAGTATTTATCCAAGGAGTTTTTAGCTGGAAACGAACTGACTCTGGCTGACATATCGTGTGTGGCTACGCTGTCTTCTTTAGACTGTATCATTCCAATCGATAAAAAGTTTGTAAAGCTTCATGAATGGTGGGGACGACTGAAGGGACAAAGTTGGTATCAGAAGGTCAATGAACCTGGCCTGAAAATGTTTGGTGGTTTTATGAAACAGTTTCTGTGAGAAGGTTATCGTGAATGTGTATGGTGAATGTTAAAGGCACAAAACAAAACCTGTTTTTTAATCAAAATACTAAATAAGATATTACTTAGTGCGCCTACAAGTGAGAGTATCTATGTGTATCGGTTAATCTTTTTTTATTGCTGGTATTATTGTGATCGCTTTAACTTGTACGAGTATGTTCACTATTTTATGGAATACAGATATCACTACGAATCTTTGCTTATTTTAAACACTCTGAAACCTCTCAGTATACCGCGTTCGCGATCTAGTTTCCCAACATGTAAACAAATATGACTGAGTTTTGAAAAACAATTTTAATAAATTTGATGTTCAGTTCGCGCTGCAACTTCAAACATTTTATTGCTTTAACAATGGTACTTGTTATTCGGAAATCAACTTAAGAAACCTTCGAATAAGGCTGACATTTATTTGAATGGCAATAACAACAATTGAAAACACTAGGAGTAGTTGGAACCTACAAAATGCTATCACTTCATTCTTTGCAAATATTTTCAAAAAACTTGAATGTGAATGTTTCTGGATTTTCAGAAAAAGTCATGCTATATAATCTTTTGTTTTACTTGTTCATTTGTGTTATTAGTTCTAAAGGTAAGTATTATTTTAATTATACCTGAAGGTAACCAACATTTTACAGTTATATGGTTGACCAAAGTGAATGATCTTGACGATAATTATATATTTTTATTGAAAATTATCAGCCTTGCAAGTCCTGCAACTCTCTCCAAGCTTGCAAGAAGGGTCGTTGCAACAGACAAAAAATATATGGTTTTTAAAAGTTTTTGTGTTGCCCGAGACTTCGTCCGCGGGGAAATACACATGACGTGTACCTATGTGAAAAAAAAGTAGTGTATGTGCCATTCCAGACTATAAGCGATCTCTGTGCTAAATTTCATCTAGATGTTGTCCTGCCTAGCTCCACTTGAGACACATCGCCCTGTCCCCGATGCCCGATGTCTTAGACTTCAGCATTTACCAGATCTTTAAGAAATTCAATTTTCAGGTGTACCTTGTCAATTCGCCATTTTCCGACAACCAACCAGAGGCCTGGCTATGCGGTGGTGTTCTTATTTCAACGCTCCATGTCCTAACGGCAGCAGCGTGTTTGACAGAGGTTTCCCACATATACGTAATAGCTGGGTATAGGAAGTACGTCAGTGGCAAAAATATTCTGGATGACCCATGCACTGCCACCAGGAAGCAAAGGATCGTAAAGGTTATTATTCCGAAAAGTTAGAAATACATTCATTGCTGTAGAAATGGAATTATAGTAGTTCATCCGTTAGCGAAGTAGACACAATAGTTAAACAATGACGTCACGCCGATTCGGCGGAGCTCGACAGACAGAGGGATGTCAAAGTTCTTCTGCCCTTATCCTGAAGATTTAAACGGAAACGCGGTTCTGTCCAATAATAATGGCGAAATTTCACTTTTCACACACACACTGCAGTCGTTCGATTGAAATAGCTCCATTTTTTTCTTACTTTCCGGCCTTCATTAAGTTGTTCCGGGTCTGCTTGTTTGTGCATGTGAGTTAAAATGTTTGTAAACCCCCCCACAATGCAAAAGAAATTCCTAGTGTGGGAACTTTACACTTGGGTCGATATGTCGCTGGCATACCTGTAAAGGTTGATCTTTCTAACGTGTTTGAAATACAGCATCATTATTAGCAGCATCTTTCTACCAAATAGTTCGTTCGCAGCGTACAATGAGGCAACATGGATGCGATTTGACGTCGGCATAGTATGGTATGGTAGAGAAACATTACGACTTTTCAGATGAGTCTTACCGCAAAGATTGTTCCTATTCACTAGAGGCTATTCCTATTAATTACAATAGGACATTGGAGTCAGCTGGTGATTCTGTTCTAGCTCTTGGTTGGGGAGCGTGTCAAGCTGGTATAGTAAGTTTCTGCTATTTTATCCTATTACTATATTCTCACTGCTGGATCACAGACTTTATATCTGTGAGAGGGAATGGGCCATAATCCAACACGCGGAGTGCGGGTTGGTGGATGGCACATGTCTTCGAAGTTTTGGTTCGAGGATATGCCGATTATCGGTTGCCAAACGATGTTTTTCTTCACAGTTTTGAGAGCAGCAATTTTTGACCCATTGCAGGCCTCTTTTCATTCATAGAAGAATAGTTTTAAGTTTTTTTTTTTGCGCATGAATTTAAAGTCAATATAATGTATTATTTACAGCCAGGAATGCCTGCCCTTAATTCAGTATACCTTTTGGAAACGAACGCAATAATAGGAAACAGTTCATTTTGCCAAGAACAATTTCCAAAAAAAAACGAATATTTATTTTGTGCACCCATGGGTTTCGCGATATTGAAACTTTAAAAGCCATAGATACAATTAAAAAAGAAAAGGAAATGACGTCATCATCAAACACAAAGAAAACGATACATTATTCCATCAACAACTACGAAAACCTCAACCACGAGGAGTGAGTCAACACTTACGAATACAGCGACAACGAGTTTTACTCGTGGAACTTGGAGATGCGGTGCGGATAAGGAATTCAGTTCGAACAATCCACCTGAAGAGGTAGGTCGGTTTAAAAAAAATCTATATTATACAAGGTGTAAACAGACCCTTCACGAAGCCGTCAACCAAGCATTATGTCCATCAAACAAAGTAACGCAAAAATTAATGCTGGTAAAGTTTTTGGACGAAAAATTATCGCAATGACGGTAAGAACAAGTGCCTTTTCGTTAAAGGTCTTTTTACACCTATTACACTAATTATGTTCGTATACGCTAATCTCCGAACCCACCCAACTGATTTCATTAAAAGGGGTTGGACATTTTTTGTATGAAAATGAAAATTAACTTCCGCACTTTTTATTTTATTTTATAGGCCGCTTATGCATAAATCTGTATTAATCAATAGCTGGTATCAAAACAAACAAGTTTTGTAGTAGATAACATCTTCTATAGCGTTACGTTTCCGAGCTATAAGTCTTCAAGGCTTATATCTCAAAAAGTGTACCTACTGATGGCTAGGGTTACATCCCTCCAACCACCAGACGAAGGCCTGTTGAGCGAGTAACACTTAAATCTAAATCGATAGCGCACATAATCTTATTTCAAAACTATTGAGCGTTATTTTAATCTCAGATCAAACAAAAAGGTAAAGACGGAACTCTACGAACAGCAAAAGTGAGGCCCGTCAAAATACGTCTCGCTTTGTTCATACACGCTCACACACGCTTACACGGCGAGACGTAATTTGACGGCCTCACTTTGCTGTTCGCAGAGTTTCACAGAGTTTTCAGTTTTCAGTAAAACTTTATTAAAATGCATGTTGAAATAAATATTTTGATATTTTTCATCATCATTGAGAGAGTTCATTTCTGTTTTTTAATGACTTTAATATCTACGTATATAACTTATGCGAACCGAAAGACGTCTCTCTCCGTCAATGTGGAGACACTTGTGGGATTCCTATATCCAGCAGTCTTTCGGCTGAAATGATAATAATAATGATAAGTTATGGTCTTATGTAAAACCAAAGAAATCTCGATTATTTGTCAAGTCGTAAAACCGCGAAGCATTTTTGTCGCTAGTTTCTAATATTACTAAAACTGCTAACAAGATTCGATTTCAGTGCTTGGACATGGCTAGTGAGGTTGAAGTACTTAGACGGAAAGCTTTGGTCTTGAATGGCTCTGATACGTCTTCAGAGGAGATAAGTAATAAGAATGAAACGTATAAAGAATAATAAAATCTGATTCAATTCATACAATATTAAGAAGACAAGAAACAGATGTAGAAAATTACGGAGGCATTTGTCAGGTAATAGTTTTCCTTAGTCAATTTTGCTATGAATGAATTGTGTAAGGAATGAAAGGAAATGAAAGAAAAAGGAGTAAACGATAGCGTGACGGTTGACAGAGAAGAATGGAAGGAAAAAAAAAACTTTAGAGGTGTTAAGGGACACCCGGATGGAACGAAGTAGTATATCAGATATTTTCGCCAGTTTTTAATTTTTATTTTATTTTTTTTAATTAAAAAAAAAAAAAACTGGCGAAAATATCTAATCGAATATCTGGCTTGCTTTCTATAAGAGAGAGAGAGAGAGAGACAGACAGAGAAATATGCGCACGCCACACGGCTTACTATAGCAAAAAGTGTCGTTACAACTTTTCGTTTTAATTTTTTCCGTCTAGCCCCCTTTCGCAACGCGCGATAAGGAACTTCGTTCCAAAACGTGTTGCGCCGACTCCAAGTAACATGGGATAAGGGCAGAGAGATGAAGGTTCACTTTTGCTAATGTCACAGTGTATTGCAAATCGTTGATGAGGCCCAGAATGCTGCCCAGCTGAAAGGGGTTTGGGCTGGACGTGAGTTCCGTATGAAGAGCTGCCAGTGGACCTATACAACAAGGACTGGTGCCCTGAAACGCCGAAATGCCGCGGCTTACTATTACAGAGTTGGCGGAACACCTTAGATAAGATTAATACTTAGGAATTGGCAAGAATTGGCACACGAGGGTAATTAGCATACGGGTATCTAAGAAACATATCTAAGAAAATCACACACTGCACTCCAATACACTGAAGGTTAACGTGGTTCAAAACGACTTGCCAGGCATGTGTTCCGCATGTGGAACGAACAGTGGGTCTTTAAAACGCAGGATTGGTCCCTTGAACTATGAGACGGGCCGCGGTACGAAGGAGGTGGCGGGACGACATGCTTTTGGATATATTCTTATGAAATGAGACAAGGGTACACATAACTCTGAGTCCTGTTATAGGTTCCGGCTGAAAGGTTTCAGGCGTTCGCCCAGTTTTGGGACATTACAGGCATTATCATATATCTAGCCTTTTCCCAACTACATAATATGTTGGGGTCTTTTCGCTTTCAGTCTAACCGAATGCTGCTGAATACCAGTATTTTTCATGCAGTAACTGCGTATCTAACAAAGGCTAACTGTAATAATCCTATCTATTATTATTCTTGCTCCATGTCACTGCGTAAAATTAGTATTTCTTTGTAAAGATGTCGGCTTTATGTTTGTCTTAAATTTTTAAAAGCTGAAAGCCTTATAGCTATAGCTCTAAACAGCGTTTATAATAAAAATAATTACAAATGCGACGGCCCTTCCTTGTACCGTCGTGGTCTTTTCGGCCTGATCTAAAAGATAGATAAACTTTAAGCTTATTAGGAAAGCGTCAACTTTGGCGCGCAAAATAACAATAACTCTCATTAGGCATGTGTCGCCGATCGGTATTTTTTTCATTAATTATTTATTATAAAGTCAACGGGGCGGGGATAGAGAGCGTTTCTATGTTGTAAGTGCAAGCAAAAATTAGCTTAGTGGTGATCAGGCGGGAGTGTCCTCGATAGTACCTAAGCACGTCTCGAGCCGAGCACCTTATTAAATGCTTGTTTGCTACTCAAAACGAAAAGTATTATGTGTAAGTGAAAGGTTTTTTTTTACCGAATACTATTTACCGAGGAAACCGGCATGACCTAGAACCAAAAAATTCGAAGACATGTGACATCTACCAATCCGCACTGGGCCCGCGTGATGGATTATAGCCCATTCCCTCTCATAGAGAGGAGGCCTGTGTCCCAGCAGTGGGAACATTAATAGGCTGATGATGATGAACTATTTACCTTTATAGAGTAGGAAGTTTCTCCATCCACCATGGTTAATGAGGTTGCTCCCAGTGCCTAGTAGGCAACTGTGTGGTGGCAGTTACAGCTCTTCTGGGTCAGTCAGATGTTGCTACTCATCATGATCATCATCCACAGACGGACTACATCCACTGCTGGGCAATAGCCTCTCTTTACTTGTGTCAATCACGACGTTGATGTGTCAGCCTCATTCAAATTCTATATAGTGATCTAAACTGGCCTGCAAAAATAAGTATCACACTAAAATTGCAATAACTTTTTAAGTACACAAGATACACTTTCGAAACAAAAAGGACTCGAAAAATAGTTTAATTTTGTCTATAGTTTCAAAGGAAGCTGATAAAAATTGCTATAAAACGTTTTTTTTTATTTTAAATCTCTAACTTCTATAGTTTAGGAAAAATTTGCTCCGACCAACATAGGCTTTCGACTTTGTGTCCGTAAGAGCCAAAACACATAAAAACGATGTTGTCGCATTGTGGCGCGTTGCGACCTCGTGCCACGGCGTGTCCTGGAAACTGAGGACTGTCTTTTAATTACGTGGGAACCCCACGGGTAATAGGGTGGGAGGGGGTCCCAATCACGATTAACCACCAAGGGGGGGGGGGGGGGAGTGTGTGACTGTGATAATGTGTATCTTTTCTTCCGACAAAAAAGTGTATTATTTGTGTCGTATATTTTTTTTTCACCTTTATTGTATTGGTATCAATTATCCACCACGTAAAAACCAGAGCGAGCGATTACGTATAGTGTCAAAAATTCTGATTTTGTCAACAATAAAAAATACACGTTATGCTGGGAGGGGGGAGAAAGTTTGGCCTAAAACCGGGGCCTCAAAAACAACACGTGATTTAAGAACGATTGTGTGTCCTTAGGCCCAAACGATGTCAGGCAAAGAATTTTGAGGTCAGAAAATATAATGTCAGCTGGCCGGATTGTGTAGATGGGTAAGTTTAGTTCTTCTGTCTGGCGTGTCGATGACAATCTGAATGGTGTGGGCAACTGGTGGAACTAATGGCGCTAGCATCGCATGAACCAAACATCGTCATTGGTTGAAAATCTGTCAATGTCATTTTATATTTCAAAATAGTTTGACCTCATTGGTCAGATTGGGTTTAAGCTATGAACGCGCCATCTACAATCAGCTTTGACCAGCCGTCCTTCCAGAGTTTGTCACTTCCAGTATAGCAGTGATAGCCTAGTGGTGTGACCGTCGGACTGCCAAGTCATAGGTCTCGAGTTCGAACCCAAGACACGCACCTCTGATTTTTCGGATTCATGTGCGTATTGTATCATTATCACTTGCTTCGGTGAAGGAAAACATCGTGAGGAAACCAGCATGCCTGGGAGATATTTCTCGACGGCATGTTAAGCCAAGTCAGAGGCCCATGGGTGGCTTAAAAACTCTGACACCAGGTTAGGCACTAACCACACGATAAAGAAAGAAAGTACCCTGTGTCCATCAGCTCCTGTAAGAAACCGGACTAAGAAGCAAATATCCAAAAACATGTGACATCTACCAACCCGCACTTTTTATGGTTACAGCCGCTTCCTTTTCATAGAGAGGAGGCCTGTATCCTAGCAGTGAGAATATAGTTATCTTAGAGTAGGTAATGCATGCTTATGTAATGTTGTCTTTATAGCCAAAGTATGTGGGGCACCTTTTAAAAAAAATAGTAGAAGTTAATCTTTATGGTAGTTGAATAATTTGTTCGGGACTCGTTGAGCTTCATTGCCTCGTTGTTTTTCTGGTGACCGCCACTGTTGATTTAGGCCAGTCATATTATTGTTTCATCTCGGAATAAGAGATAAATGAGCTGTGAAATGAAAAAAAAATGCGTTCAGATGATTGGAAAATTTAATTAGCACAGCCTTGTTAATAAGGAAGTGTGGTCTTCAGAGACTCAATATTGGGAACGGAATGAAGTAAACATGGACACACCTATTGGAAATAACATTGAAATTGCTTTTTGTTTGTAATAAAGTTGTTGTTTCTGACGGCCAATTACTTTTGTCAATCGTTTTTGTTATGTATACCTAATACGATTGTTTCCGATGTTTGCCGATGCACAATATTTACTCAAAATTACTCTTGGTTTTCAAAATAATAAAGTATATTCTTGGTAAACTATTGTAAACTTATAACTACTCTATTGTATTAGGTACTTAAACCTGTGATAATAGCTGTATGTGTTGTTTAAATAAATAAATTTTTGCTACAGCACTGTATTAGTGACTGTGTGTGACCTGGTGAAGGTTGCTGGAATCCGCTGGAGGCAAATCGCATGGGACCGGTCAATGAGGCAACACTTGGGGGAGGCCTATGTCCAGCAGTGGACGTCTTTCAGCTGAAACGATGACGATGATGATGGATGACTGTATTAGTTTAGCAAACATGAGGACGCGTTATTACTTATCGTATTATTTTCAGAGATTGTGTAACTACAACATGGCCGACAGGGTTAAAACCTGCGGTACGACCTGAGTTCGTAACATGGGTCCAACCCGTATCGCCGACGCCAATGGAACAGCTGAAGACATACACACCAATGCATTCCAATATTCGAATGCCACCACGTAACACACCACTAAATTTAATGATGCGAATGCCATACACACCATACATACACAATATACCCCTACCATCTTTCTTACCACAAAATTACAAAATGCCTCTCCATCATCCATATGTTACACCACCATCTTATAATATGGGACTGTCATACAAACTACAAAATTATCAAATGGGAATGCCGCATATACTATTACCATCAAATATGGGACAGCCATATAATCCGTCAAATCCATATAATCTACAAAATTGTTGGGCAAAAAAATCGCCACATTCATGGTCGTGATAAACAACAGTAGTGCTAGTCTAGAAAATTCCCTACGAGTCTCCAAGTGACCACACAAAAATTTGAAACCGAATTCGAATGTCAATCTATATAGATTGACATTCGAATTCGCTTTCAAATTTTTAAGTATAAAAAAATAAAGTGTCTGTTTGAATAATTATAAAGGGTGTAAAAAACCTATTAACGAAGCCGAAAAGCACTTCATCTCCTCGTCATTGCGATCATTTTTTTGTTCTACACCATACCTTACCAAGGAACCTTCTAGTTACGGAGTTATTTGGGGGTCAGTTCCAATTTTTAGACATTTTTTTTTAAATACACATTTTTAATGTAAGATTTTTACTTTAAACACCTCCACGACCCCCGTACTATTCAATTCATCCATCAGCACAATGTTTTGAGTTACATTGAGTTCTACCACAAAACATGATATTTCACCCCAAAAAAAGTCGTTTCCCAGCTATATCTTTTGCGTAAAGTTACTTCGTTTGATGTACAGAATGCTTGGTTGACGGCTTCGTGATGAGGTGGTTTACGCCCTGTATATATAATAATTTCACGCTGACGAAGTCACCATCAGCTAGTTGTGTATAAAGGTACATTCTAAAAAGGCGACGTCAACTGCAAACCGTAGCGATAAAGCCGATAAGTTTAATGTACAGCGATACGATGTTACTCTGTGTTAACGACAATAGCATCTACGAATGTGGTATCATAGAGTTACATGAAAATAGTCGTGTGGCTCCAGTTTTTTATTGCGTCTTTACCACAGCGATTTGCAGTCAGTCGCCTTGGGTATTGTACTATCAAGGACACTCCCGCCTGATCAACACTAAGCTAATTTTTGCTTGCACTCGCAACATAGAAACGTTCTCTTGCCCCGCCTCGTTGACTTTGTACAGAAATAATGAATGAAAGACAATACCAATTGGCCGAGCGCACTGACGACGCACGCCAAACGAGAGTTTTTCTTATTTTGCGCGCCAAATTGACGCTTTCCTAATAGGCCTAAACTTTAAGGGGGCGTGACTAGGCGCCTCCGCATGATTTAATCGAAAAAAAAATTAACTGGTCAGGCGGAAAAGACCACGACTGTACCTTGATCCCTTGTATTATTAGTAATACATCACCAAGGAGGTGTTCATTTCCGAGCTATATCCCAAAATTTATCTTTATGTATGGGTTTGATCGAACCTTTAATAACAATTTACTTATAATAAACCTCGTCATAGATCCAGTATCAATTCTTCTAAACTTCGTAAATAATGTGTAGCTATTTTAAACAATGCATGTTTAAAATAGCTACACATTATTTACGAAGTTTCTTTATTGTCAACCTCATTATTAACAACATTAGTTAATAATAACAACTTATTAAATGTTTAAAATACCTCTTTCAAGACTTTTATTATTGTTTTTTTTTCTAAATAACTGTTTTATCTATTTATTTTGAGTAAAAGAAGAATACGCATTTGCTCATTCGATTATGGAAAACATAAATTATGTAACTACTGTCATCAGCCTGCCTTTTCCCAACTATGTCGTCGGACGTCACGCGGTTCCACCCGCTTATTTCCCGTTTCCGTGGGAGTACGGGGATAAAATATAACCTATGTTACTCAGTAAAAACGTGGCTTTCTAATGGTGAAAGAATTTGTGAAATCGGCGCAGTAGTTTTTGAGTTTATTCATTACAAACATACACACACACAAAAATACAAATCTTTCCTCTTTATAATATTAGTGTAGATGGAGCGACTGCCTATCTGACCTCCACAACCTAGTTAGTACTGGGTAATACGATACAATTTGGTAAGACTGGTTGTTAGACTTAAGTACCTACCTGCTTCGGTAATTCTGAAACACGTCTAAACACTATATTATGACAACAGGAAATGTAAATGTTTTCGTGGATTCTGTATTCAACTTCAGGCTATACTGCTACAGTCCTGTGCTGGACACAGTTCTCTCCTATTAAACTCTCAACTTTCTTTCCTCGCTCCTTTAATTCTCCCTAGTTTAACTTAGCCTACGGATATAATTGTTGTCAGCTAGCAGCCACAACGCTGCGAAGAGCAACGTTCAGTAAGTTTGAATGTTGGATATAAGCCTTGGTTCTAAGATATGAATGATTCAATAAAAAAAGAATAAATATTCCGTTTATTATTAACAATAACATATTATTATAATCCTTCGATGGCATGCAGCTCATTCTTCATTAGTCCAATCAATACATATCTAAATCAGGGCTTTTCAGTATTTTTACAGCTTAATACCATAATCTTACCTCTGAATGCTTGAATTCAGACTTTTAATACGTTGAAACCTGTTTCTGAAACGAAAATCATTGACGCGTCAAAATAGAACGCAAGTCTAAGTGATGCAATTGCGAGCGAGAGAATCGCAGCGATATTATCGTCGTGCCACGTATTTCTATACGTTAATATCGCTGCGATTGATGGAGACAACCCCATAAAGTAGTTTATGCGCGCCAATATGTAAGATATTTTTGAATTGATATTTTCGCTCCAGAAACCGAGTGCAAGTCTTAATAGTTTGCATATAAGCATTTTTTCTATCTATAGCCATGTATAAAACACTAGGGCACTACAAAAGTACTTTCAGTTTCTGTTATTGATAATCAGCATACAATATAGGCGTTTGCTGACGCATCTGAACCTGAACTGCATCACCTCTGAAAAAAAGTTAATTTATCTATGATCAAGTAAATTATGATTATTCACGATGAATAAAATTTAAGGCAACCAAAAATTCGAAGACATGACATCCAGTAAACTAATCCGGATTGGGCCTCTAACACGTAGGCCTAAGCCATTTCTGTAAACGGACACCTGGGTCCCAGGGGTGTGAAGTGTCCGTCTCGGTTCGGGCCTCAGACCTAAAAATCGTAAGTACCGGTAGTTCATTGCACCACCACTGCTCTGCATGTCTCGTGCTACAATGATGAATAACATGTTAACCTAAAACGTTCAAAATAGTACTCACTGTGTTTCCTCCACATTCACCGGAGATTCATTCACCATTCGGGCGTCTGTTTGTTCAACCACTTGCACAATCGGTTGCTCATTTTGCGGCTGATATTCTTGATCAAGAGGTTCTTCAGGTCTCCCGTCATGAAGATTCCTATATATTTCATCAAATGTTTCTTCTCGGTGTGGTGGGGCCAGATCCGATCTATCCATGTTGGGTTCAGGTCCTGCATGAAGTTGAGAAAACATTTGCTCGAATGTTTGTGGTTCGCTTTTTGCTGAATGCTCTCGCTGCTCACGCAACGCGTTGAGAGGATTACTTGTATCAAAGGATTGCCCTGGAGCAAGCCCTGACTGCCCCAAAAGTTGCGCACGTAGTGGCGAATGTGGCTGATACTTTTGACTCGAATATGGTTGCTGAAATGGTTTATCAAGACTTGGCTTGAATGGTTGGGGCATATATGTGTCAGCTCCTGGTAGCTTATGTCGTTCCACAGGCGGTCGCTTAAAAGGTTGTTTGATTGGGTGTGTAAATGTGAGTTCTTCATCTTTATTGTCTGCCATGATGATATCTAGTGGATTATATGATTCTGCGGGTTCCGGATGAAATGCTTCTATGCCTGCATTATTGTATGATAATAGTGGTACCTTATTTGAATATTGTCTATTGCGTAAAGGTTTCACTTTTGATTGAGATGAAATCAGTGATCCTGATTCTGCTGGCGGATTATTTAACTGTTTAGGCGGTGGTTTTCTTAGTGGTGGTTGCCCAAATGATTCCTTTTGTGGTTGATTGTATGAGTGTGCTTGTGATGGTCCTATTTGTGGTGGTTCAAATGCGGGTCCTTGTTGATTATAATTATTCATAGGTTGCTGTGGGTTGTTTGATTTTGTTTCGTGCTTTAGTTGAGGTGGGTTTTGTGATGCAATACTCGGTTGATTAAATGACTCCATTTGGTGGTCATTTTGATTCATTGGATTTTGATAATTTGGTATAGCAGGTGGTTGATTTTTTGATTTCGTTTGTGGTTGATTATCAAAAGAATCCATTGGTGGTTGATTATAATAATAATCCAATGGGGGTTGATTATAAGATTCCATTTGCGGTTGATTAGAAGTATCAACTTCTGGTTTATTTTGGTATTCTTGTTGTGGTTCATTATAATAGTTTGTTTCTGGTTGATTTTGTGGTTCCCTTTTTTGACTTACGAATTTTTTAAGTGGATTTTTAGGTTGATTGTTAAGTTCCTCATTTACTGGCTCTCCAGTTTGATCCACCTGTGGACTCGGTGGCTCATAAAAAGGATTCAGTTCTCGGTCATCTTGAAAGTTCTCTTTTCTGCTCCTGTGTTGTTTCGTATTGTGCTGGTTTTCATTTGGTTCCCTCCGTAGGCTCTCCTGTGATTGTTCTGGAGTGTTGTTTTGTAGATTCTGTGGCTCATCAACGCTCCGTAAATTCATGGTTGGCCGCACATAAAGAGTCTCTTCTTCGTTGTTTTTCCGTCGAAATGATGGAACTTTCTGGTTGCTTACTGAAGACGTTGAATTTTTTTTCAAGTCTTTGGACCATTGAATATCTATATCATTGACTTGATATCGTTTGTCATCTATTTGGTCATTGCAGATTTTGCGCCTGTGAATTGATAACCTTTAATAATTTTTCTTTCGTTTATATTTTACTAGTTTTTGCGCGGTTTTATCCGAGTGGTTGGACATGTGGGATATGTCGGATCGTATATAAAACCGGATAAGAAACGGTCATCGCAAAGCATAATGCTGTAACAGACACAGCGCTCGTTAGGTGAGAACCAAGGTTGTGTGGCGTTAAATGGCTGTGACCGAAACATCCTCTGATTACGTGAAGATTCTACCAATCATTTTAGAAATTAAAATATGAAAAAAACTTACTTGACATTATTTGTTTCCAACAGACATTTGATTATGTTAGCTGTTGCCACCGTGCTGACATAAATACGGGGCCCAACACAGTCAAAGTTTGGGTTGCAAATTCCGTTTAGCGCCACTCCTAAGATCACTTCTTCTGCTTCAACCCACGTTGTGAGAGGACCTCCGTGATCGTTCTTGAAAACATTGAACTAATATTAGTGACCAATTTGATAAAAAAAACATCTTCTTCATTCTTTTCGATTTACCTCAATAATTCTGACCAGACTGAACACTGGTTTGGTCTATTCGTTACCTACGAATCACGGACTTGGCTCCAGATACCGACTCCTTTATATAAATACCTACAGCAGTATCTGTTAGTATCCGGAGGTGGTTCACATCAGTTTGTGTGATCCTTTAGGTCCTCCTATGATTGTCAAATTGGCACAGAAAACTTTTAAGTAATATCTGGATTGAAGTTTAGGAAAGGCGTGAAGTGATAAATGGAGTCAAAACCATCTCAATATTACTAAACCATTGCTATAGTGTATTCACGGAGACGAGTTAGTAGAGCGCTATCTCACTCTCACAATTTTTAACTGCGATTGGTCAGTGATAAACGCTAAGCCAGTGTACACAGTACGAGTACTTTTTAGTCTACTCATACTTCCCGTACTGTGCAGACGTGCTCTTACTTGTGACTGTATGCTAAACTTTTGAACCGGCTGGTGTATTGGATTTTATGATTCATTGCTTTCTTGACGACACTCTAGGAAAATAGAGCGAATCCCAACGGCCAAATGTAAAAGACAGGATATATTTAATTGTTTACGCGAAAAAAAATTTGCTGTAACGCTGAAATGTTGAAACGTGAATTATTAAACATCGTTAAAAGACAGCGATACGACGCTTGCATTATAGACGAAATGGCAAAATCACAAAACAAAACTGTATTGAGACTGCCGCCGTCTCATTGCGAATTAAATCCAATTGAGCTGGTGTGGGCTCAAGTTAAAGGAAATGTAGCTTCACACATGAAAACACACAAAATGGCAGAATTAAAAATTGTATTAAACGAATCAATTCAAAATATTGACGCAGAGAAATGGAAAAAATGTATAAAGCATGTCATAGAAATAGCTGAGCCCAAAATGGATGCCAAGGACAGAAATGTGGAAGCAATGACTGAAAGATTCATAATAAATGGAGGAAACGACGATAGTAGTGATAGTACGGAGAGTGATGATGATTATGATGATATGTTATAAACTTGTATAGGTAGATATTATAATATATTAAAGAAAATTTAATCATTAACTCTCGATTTTATTTCTTTCCTTCATATCCATCAGATATATAAAAAAGTAGGTACCCATAAAAAAAATCTATCAAATAAATGTCTCAATTTATAGGACAGACGAAGCCGCAGGAATAAACTAAGCGAACTTTTAAGAAGCGCAGTGTGAACGCACGTTTTCATTTCTAAGGTATTGTTAACGCCCACTGACCCTAAACAAGTTTTTTTTTCTTTGTCATTTGTATGATCATGTGCGATAGAGAAGGCGCTATACTAACTCGTCTCCGTGAATACACTATAGAAGTAGGTATTTTCCAAGCTTGTGTCACTCTGACTTCCTCCTTCCGCACTAAGTCTGACCTAGCCACCTATTTAAGATCGTCGGTCCATTCCGCTGGGAGAGACATCTTTATCATAGCTCACACACTCCATGTGTGTGAGCTATGATAAAGATGTCAACTCTTGTGTTCATTTACCTGACAGGTTTCCAGTAATGACGACTTTCTTGAACTCATTTTGTTACTTTCGTCAATGTTCTTTGAACTATCGTTTGGATTGGAAATACTGATATTGGATGACTGCTTCTCCAAGGTATGGTGTGATGTAGTTTCATCGGCTTCTTCTCCCAGAAAACCATTTCCAGAGGCACAAATAAAGTATTTTTCCACGAGTTCTTTCGATTCGTCCTTTGGCACTAGTTTTATACAAAATGTTTTTCCGATAATATTCGTTGTTGCTTCTTTAAGTAATTTTGGTTTCAGTTTCTCTTCTGTCTCCTTTAGTTGAGAGATTTTATAGCATTACGCAATTGGTCGATAGAAAACTCATTAAAGTGTTTAAGTAACAACATTTTAAAAAAGCAGAATAGCTAATAAAATAAAATCCTGAAACCTGTCTTTTCTATGGAAATATGTTGTTCGTCACATGAAAACTTGTCATATTAGATTCTTCTAATATGAGAAGTTTTCATGTGGCGAACAACATATTTCCATACATTTCATGTTGCCACTTAAAGCTCTACTTTCGATGGTATTAGAAAAATAAAGAACTATAAAATGTAAGTACTATATCATAATGGGTGTAAATATACCGAATGAAGCCGAAAGGCATTTGTTCTCCCCGTCATTGCGATCATTCGGTGCTTAAACCTGTAATTCTTTTCTAAATGAAAAATTGAGCTAATATTCACTTACAGCTGTAGCTTTCTTTCCCCACCCTCCCCACCCTAACGCTATGGCTCGAGTATTCTCCACTTCGTTCGCTTTATCATAGTTTATGTTAATACTCTCCGGCACGTAAGAACAATGAGCGAGATACGATTGGTCGTTGAAATCGTATGGTTCCTGAACTGTTGCCACTCCAATATCCACGTTCATCCATTCCAGCTCCTTGGCGTTAGATGCCGTGTACTCTGTGTGTAAATTAGAATCTCAGATTAAGTATTGGGAACACAATGTCATACAGGATATTCCACACCTTCTCTACTGCCCGTCGTGCGCAACTAATTTTACCCTCCAGGACTTGAATGAGGCAAATGACAGAGCTGGTCAGGTTGCTACGTACTGATCCGATAAAAGTTCGAGTCATCAATTCGAGAAGAAGACGAATTTCATACAGCACAAAGTTCAAATTCTATTTACATACATTTATATGCATAGACCAATGTTTTTGGACCTTTTATTAGAAACGGTGTCGACAACATTATGATAAAGTAGTGTAAGGCTTTATATGTCATTGATATAAAATTTTATACTCCTAAATTGACACTATTTAAAAATGTGCAAATGTTAATGGTATATCTTGGTTTAGAAGAAGTCAAACATTTTAGAGTGATATCTGTGTCACCCACATAGATAGTGCCTGAGTTCGTTTCTGAAAATCGATCCGCGATATTAAACTGCCCCGAATAGGATCATACTACCGAATAGCTACCTTTCGGAACCGAAATCTTCACGACTTTCTTCTTAAAAGTGTTGGCACATTTGTCCTTCACTATATCTCTGGCGTGAACATACTTCTTGTAGCCAGCTATTGCATAAATATTGTTCACATTGACTAGACAAGCGGCCGCTGTCAGAATCTGAGTGGGCGACACAATGGCACCCGCGCATAGCCATGAGTCATCCTCAGATTCTGAATATGGAGATTTGACAAAGTATACCTGAAAAACAAAAAAATGGCGAAATGCGGGTGTAATATATATACGTCTACGTAACCCTTTGGAGATTACAAGTGTTGTAATATAAACATGACATAATATCACCCCCGTTTGCCCAAGCCTGGTAGCTAGTCCTACCAAGGAATATCGTGTAACCCATTAGTTTGAATATCCAGTTGCTGGGTTGTGAAAGTCATACAAATGCAGTGAGCGTCATGAAAATATTGGTAACACTACCAAGTGTGTTATCCAGTCTCGGAAAATACGTTGAGTCTAGTGCTTCTGCATCTGAGCTCTCTTTGGTCGAATCGGATTGCCGTCCCATCAGAATTTCACAGAATACGAATAGACTGACCCACAGATGTGTATGTATTATACTATTTGACTGCAGTAGACACCTAGACACTACGTAGAGTGCCTTGTTCCCGAAGGAAAGCCGTCAAGAATCGGGTTCTTAGGTGCCTTCCGGCCTGGGGTGCATGGCACTGGGTTGTAGCTTACAGTACAGTTGAGCAGTGTAATATCTCCAGCGTACTTAGCTAATCTCAAAGATCCGTCGTACGTCAATCTCATCGATACTTACCAGGTATTTCTTTCCCAATACACTTTCATTTCCAAGTCCCATCCTTGGTTGACAGAAACACACTGAAGTAAACAATTTTATTGTATTGTTTTATTCACAAATTATATGAAACTTGGGTATGAATGTGAATGGATGTAAGAATAGAAGAAAATCAAAGTGTTAAAGATAATAGAAAGTTCTATTTCCATATGGAAGACTGCTGAGATTACGGTGATAATTGGCAGAACACGGTCGAACATTGTGATGGCCATAAAATACTATACAAACTTTACTTCCATGACTAATTTCCCAAAAAAAATGATTTGGTTGACATATTTATTTGAAATGATACATGATAGGATGAAACGCATGTTACCAAAAAAGTGATGGACGATGATAATAATGTTGATGGATGGAAAGTGAGAGGAAGGAAATATGATGGATTGTGTGAGGAATGGTGCCCAAGGCATTAAGTCCGCCTTTGTACAGTTTTTACTTGTGCATAAAGTTTTAATAAATAAATAAATGATATGACAGAGAAAGGAGTAAATGATCCCGTGACGTCTGACAGGGGAGAATGGAAGAAGAAAACGTGTTGCGCCGACCTCATGTAGAATGGCAGGAAGATGATGAGGATAAGTTTTTTTTTTAAACTCAATACTGACACTTGAAAACAGTTATCCAAATCAATATGTAAAAACCTTTCAGCATTGTAGCGACTTTGAATCATTTTCCCATTAAATATATTTTCAGGCACAATTTCGAGTGAGCGTTCAACCGTTGAATTGATTTGATCAATAAATAAAGACGTGATTGCATAAAGAAAAGTTTCGTAGTTTTTAATATTTTTTGCAAGTAAAACTCTCAGAGCTACGCGTTGGTACGGCGTAGGTCGGAAACTGCTACGGGGCTACGGCGTAGGTCTGATACTGCTACGAGGCTCGTGATCACCTTTTGTTAAGTTTTTTCTCACTGTAAATGTCCTAAATGTGATAAATGTTGGATCATCAAGTTTTTTTTTTAAGAAATGTTGACAAAATATTTTAATTCATTTGCTTTTAGCAACCTTTTTAAAAAAAGGAACAAATAAGCGTGTAACAGAATAAAGAGAAGGAAAACAAATTTCTAGAAAAAAAATCATAAGCAAAAAAAAAAAATCCATTTGCTGATTGTACATAAGCTGGATTGTATGAGTTTAGCAGGCTCTTGCTTTATCTTTTGTATTTCACAATTCGATCGTTGATCTAGCCGCTCACTGATAAAACCTGAAATTTACTGAGTTCTCAGCATTATAAAGAAGGAATCAAAATAAAGTACTCCAAAAAATACCGAACACAGAAAACACATTCATTATTTGTTTCAGAGAATGCAGTAAAATAATGAAAGTGCAATAAAAAAATAAAATTATCGAGCTGTAATTCAATTATTCTGAAACATACCGTCAAATTGTTGAGGGCATTCTTTTGCACACAACAATTTGAAGGTATGTTTCAGAATAATTGAATTACAGCTCCATGATTATTTTTTTATTGTACTTTGTTCAATCATGACTATAGTTTAAAATGTTTGCAAAAAAGTCAGTAACAGTGTTGTTTTTTACGTTTATTATTGGTAAGTACTAGATATTATTGGTAAAAACATAATAATACATTTTGAAGCGGTGCCAAACAAAATAATCAAGGAAGATCTACTATGTCGCTACCGTCATTTTAATAAATAATTTTAATAAATAAATAATACGTAATTATTTTGCTTGAGTGGCGGCGCTTCCAAATTTTTTACTTACAGTTATTTAGGAACTCAAACTTATACTGTCACTTACGGGATATCTTCCGTGAATACCAATAATTTTAAGCTCCAGTAGGGCGCGTAGCAAAAGTCAATGCCCATCCTCCACAATCATCAGCAGTTTCCAGAGTTTAAACAAAGTCAACAATAGAACTGTGTCATCATCATCATCAACAGCCTAAAGCAACTCACTGCTAGACATAGGCTTCAATCGCACGCCACTTAACTCGATTCTCGGCAACTTTCATCCAGCCACCCTGCGAATATCGTCGCTTCACCGAGTCTGAGGGCGTCCTTACGCTTTCCGATTCGCGGTCTCCAAGAACACATCCACCCCAATGGTCATCGGTTCTACGGCTAATATGGCTGTTTCAACTTCAGCTTACTTATTCTGTGAGCTATCTTTTAATACAAGTTTTGTTCATTAAAAAAAACACTATAAATTCTTAATTCAAAAAGCCTTTTATTCGGTCAATGAATACCTTGACGAAAAATGATAACTGTTTTTATTTTGTATATTTTTCATTTTGTTTTGTATAGTTTTAAAAATCGTTTTTGTTTATTGTATGTATATTTTATTAAAGATTTAATATTAGGTTGGTAACTAGCTCTAATAACGTTAGTTTTATTTTGCATTTAACTTTCAGTTTTTATACATACGAAAACTACCTGCACTACATAAGTGTAAACATTATTTGTACGCCTTGCAAGGCAACACATAGAGAGACATTATTTTTTTTGATAACACCATGTGCCTATTTATTTTTACCTATGTGTCACGAATAAACAATTTTGAATTCGAAATTGAATTTGAATAATAAATTCCATTTCAGTATCTGATTGCAAAAGAAGAATAATAGACGGTTACGAAGTGAAGGTGGATAGAAGATATGTGGTAAGAAACTAATTTACTACCCGACTTTAAAAAAAAGAAAGTTTAGGTCCCTTGGTTTAGGGGACGACCCTATCGTTATGAACCAGGCATAAAGCCAGACCCCATGGCTACTATTGAAAAATTTCGATGGAAAAACCCCATTACACTTTGCCCGATCCGGGAATCCAACCCAGGGCCTTATGCTCAGTAGTCGACCACTAGATCAACGAGGCAGTCATTTATTCCCAGACGATAATAATAAACAAATACAAGAGCCTCTATCGATACCTGAGGAGGCTCTCGTTAGGCAGTTAGATCAAGGGCTTGATACAGAAAGCGGTATTTCTGGACACGGCGCGTATTGTTAGGGGGTTTTTCTATTGTTTTTAAATTTATTATCTCCTATTTCCTACCTTCTATTAATATGAACAATTCAATGTTTAAACGGAATTTAATGCGAAGAGAACCGTTTAAAATAATTATTAATTATGTATGATTCTTTAAATAGTCATCTACTGATTTGTTTTCCTAAGTTATTTCACAGTTCTCAGTTCTTCAGTTAAGTTCTTCAGTTTTTCCTGTGACAGCAACAATACAAACCTTAAGGCAACGAAAATAAAGATCATTGCAATTCTGATAGGTTTTTGTCATGTCATTCTGCCACCAACCCAATAGCAGCCTTATTGTAATGCAAATAAAACTCACTGTGACTTAAAGTCAGAGGTCAAATAACTGATATGTAAATGCCGATTATATTTTCAGGTATATTTAGTCAAAGCACCGTTATCAGAAATGGGATATGTTAACTGGTTGTGTGGGGGTGCCATCGTCACCAGCCAGTTTGTCGTAACATCCGCAGCTTGTATCAAAGATGTGGATTACATATACGTCATCGCCGGATACAGGAAGTATATTGACGACACTGGTATTGATTCGGACCCATGTACACGAAAGATGAAAAAAAGAGTCGCATATATTTGTTGGCCTAGGAGTAGGTATTTAAAAATCTGCTGCAAACTACCCTACAGTGTTTCCCATGTGGTCATACAAGTTATGAACTATCCGTGTGTCAAATTTCGTCCAAACTCGTTCAGCCGTTTGCGTGAAAGAGTATCAAACATCCATCTTTATTTATTTATTATTCACAATATTCACAGCTATTTGAAGTTTTATCTTAAAATATATAAACTAGTCAGCCAACACGGATTTACAATTTAATAGCTATCCTGATTAATCCTGATTAACATTCTCATTTTTTATAATATCCTCACAAATATTATTATTTATTAAGATTGTAGATTTATTATTTAAGAAGATTGTGAACAACTTTTAGAGCCTTTGCACGGCCACGTTTTTTTTATGCGCATCCTCTGCGTATTTTCAACTCGTTTTAGCAAATTTTACACGTTTGCATCGATATAAACGCAAATGTAACGCACGCTTTTATCGATTCAAACGTGCACGTTCAGCGCGTTCGTGCCATTGGTGGTGCGGGGAAGGAGGTGATAATGTCGGTAATAATCAAATGGTGACGGCTTTCTGCGCGATGCATCGCTACAAACGCGCGTTTATAGCGATACAAACGCAAAGATAGTGAAAATTGAACGCTTTTACGGGCCCTCGCCGCCCTGACCCCGCTCCCCTCACTATTGTACTATCGCTTTCTTTTGCTTCGCATAGATTTCTTAACATTTAGAGCGTTCAATTTAAATATTTTTATTTTTGTACGAAAATTTGATGAACTAAAATATGATGAATTTTTAAAAGTCATAGAACAAAAGTTGTTGATTATGATGTTAGTAACACAGTCCTGAGAGGTTGTCGGTGTTTTACAAATAACCCTGTATATATATATTTTTTTTCCTTCCTTTTTTCTTTTTATTTTAAGAGTTTAATAATAATAAATTGGGTTCCCTCTATCTGGCAGAATCTTGATGCTTTGCCGAATGCCGAAATTAATTTGGTGTAACACACTTAGCCATCTGTTCTGCGAGCTATGTGCATTGCCCAGTGCCACTTAAGTTGGCACTTGCGATGGGGCCGAAAAGTTCTGGAGTGGCGACCGAGACCGAGTTCTGGAGTGAAGACGTTGCGTTTGAAGGCCTCCCACTATGTGGACCGATGACCTGTTGAAGGTTACGGGATACCGCTGGATGCGAGTCGCACAGGACCGGTCAATGTGGAGACACTTGGGGGAGGCCTATGTCCAGCAGTGGACGTGTTCCGGCTGAACTGATGATGACAACATACTTAGCAAAATATTCTTTAAAGGAATATTTTTAAGACATAAAAATGATTCTAATTATTGTTTGGCCGAATGTTTAGATGTCCGAATTTACAAAAGCATAATTTTAACATGGCATAATTACCTATAGCAGGGTTAAAATTCCGTATAATTTCATTTAGCATAACGTTTATTTAGAGCGACGATTACTTGGTAGAATTTCAATTTCATTTTTAACCTTATAACAAAACATTCTCTCAAAAAGTCAATACGCTGTGTTACAAAAGTTAGTGACAGAAACGAATCGCTGCAAAACCGACTCCACGTAGTCTTGTCTGCCCTACCGCAAGAGTGTAATTCAAACCCCGCGAGCTGGCAGCTCGCCGCCGTGGTGAGCGTAAGGGCCACGGCACATATGGCGGAGCGCAGCGTAGAGCATGACCGCGAAGTTTGCTAAACGCATGACACATTACGCGAATTTCTAACCGAGATTGCTTGATTATGCGCTAGACTGCGCAGAATCGACACACCGTTGTCATTCGTGTACATTCGTGTACGTATAACTTTATCTAACCTGAGAAACAAACGCGACCTACGAGGAAGCGACAGCTGTAACAAGAAAATTTAATGGTTTGGTTTCAGGCTATGAACTTAAGTACGGAGAGTTAGATTATTGGTCGTTCGTAGACATAGCTTTGGTCAAGGTGGACACACCGTTTGACTTCAGCGACACTGAATACACAAGATTATGTTCATATCAGCCAACATCGATACCCATCAACTACGAAGAGAAGTATCAAGAACCGGGCACTGATGCTCTAGTTCTGGGTTGGGGCCATATACAAAAATGGCGATTGGTAAGACAATATTTTCACAACCTAAGAGCTACACGTAGCAAGAATGCACCTGGAGAGATGGACAAAGACACAGACACTCACTGGGCGCCTGATAAAGGAAATAGAGGCACAGGTGGTGTATCGATATTATCTTCTTTGCAGGGCAAATATGGCGCCTGCCGGGGCTGCGGGAGCCTGCCGGGGTTGCGGGATAATTCGAAAGAGATACCGTGGCCCCGGAACACAAAGGGTGATGAAGGAACATGAATGGGTTTTAGTCAGTAAAAGTCCGACACTCCCTCCTGCTCCGTCCAGAGGGGAGGACTCATTTGATGATTTCCCATCCGAAAAAAAAAAGGGGCAAATATGTCCAGAGATCGCACAAGGGGTATGGAAGTAGAACGGCCTTTGCCCAGCAGCAGGACAATGGACAGGTTATCTACAAAAAAAAATCGTTGGAAGTTTATTTGGACTTCACCGACATCGGTAAAGGGAAAACAACGTGAGGAATTTGGAGTTATGATTATATTGAGTGTGAAATCGCCAATCCGCCTTGACCAAGCGAGGTGGTGGAAAATCGTCGTACGGGTATCTTGGAGTAGGACAGCTGAAGACTGGTTTCATTATAATGAAATACTTTGTGTTGTGTCAGATTGGCTTCCCATCGGAGTATGAGAGTGAGCTAGATTCGGTCTGGACAACTATTCTTATATTTTTCATGTTTTCAGTCAAACGATACAACAAATTACAATGAACCAAATTTAAGATATGCTCCAACCTTGATACTGAATAAAACAACTTGCATGGAACGTTATAAGCAATATACGAACATGAGCGAAGTTATCAATCAATATATGATATGCTCCCTAGGCAAGGGAAACATAGATGATTCAGGGAAACCAATTCAGGTGACTCCACCGTTTCAAAATGGATGTACCAACGCACAGGAAAAAATATTAGGTTTTGAAGGTGTTTCAGTAAGTATTGCTTTAGTTATCATCAGTAAATTTTCTTATATGTTACAAGGGGGCTATCCGGGTCCAAAATCGAAGTCATCGATTCGAGAAGAAGAACAAGTACATTTTCTACCCATTTGTTCAGCAAATGCTTTGGAAAAATCGAAAAAAAAAACAACTTAGCTGTTTAAAAAGTTGACTTATTTTCTAATTCTTCCTAAACTTATAAGATTGTCACTTACAAGATATCTTCCGTGATTAGTTTCCGTGGTTGAATTTAGTTTTAAACCGTGAAAGCTTAAAACAGTGTTCGAATTCTTACTAGTTTTAGACACTAGTCAAGCTGATATCAGTCGCTTCACTATTTGTCCATTTTGGGTTCCGTACCTCAAAAGGAAAAAACGGAACCCTTATAAGATCACTTTCTTGTCCAAACTCAAACTCAAATCATTTATTTCAATTAGACCATTACGGCACTTTTGAAAGTCGAAAATACAATAAAAGCCAAGCTACAGTCACAGTCACAAGGCATAATAACTTGAGAAAGTACTGTAGTTGCCCATTCCCTAACGTAGATCTCTATGGAGAAGAACGGGCAAGAAACTCCATGGACACTCTTTTAAATCAAAATATTGTTACAAAATCTTGGTTACATCATTCATGTTGAGATTATACATATATGTGAGAACGATGTAGAAAGACGAGCACATTAGGAGCGTCCAGAGTAAAATAATAAATCAAAAATTAAAAAAAAAAGTAATTAAAATGAACGAACCGTGGCAGCTAAGAGATGACCAGTCCCAACTGAGAGCGCCCGTTCACGAACATGACGCATGTATCGGCGCCAAACAACGCGACCATATTTAAGGGAACTAAATGACCCGACACACCCGCCAGCATCAGCGAGACATTTGAGTGAGCATGACATTCTCTCTTAGCCACCAAGGCATATTCAAGTCAATGAAAGATAACTAAATGTAAGTGGTGGCTGAACAGTACAAAGTACTCACACATGTGCTATGCAATTATATAATACTAAAAACTGGAATCTATACAATGCAAGTAGGTATATTTAACAATCTTCTGCAGCTTCCACAATACATTAACATGGGAATCAATTCTTCTTCTACTTCTTCGCGTGTCGATAGACTCAAACAATGGCCGACCAGTGCAATCAATTAGTTTGCAACTATGGTTGTGGAGCAGGACCAGCATGTAGCCAAGCATTTTTATCATCAATGTAATCCCCCAACTTATAATATGCTTGCCTACATAGTGTGCGTTTTATACAAGATTTAAATTTCGTCTCATTCAGTTGAAGAATGTGGGGAAGTATTTTATTGTAACATTTCAAACAGTACCCCATGAAAGATGAATCTACTTTAGCAAGCCTGAAACCTGGCTGAACTAGTTGGTCCCTATTTCTAGTGTTATAGTGGTGTCTGTCACCTCTTTTACTGAATAAATGCAGATTTTTCCAAACGTACATGATGTTTTCATAGATGTATTGACAAGGTACTGTCATGATATTAATTTCCTTAAACAGTTCTCTTAGAGAATCGCGTCTACGTAATTCATATATGGCTCTGATGGCTCTTTTCTGCAGAATAAATATAGACTCGATGTCTGCAGCCCGTCCCCATAGTAAAATACCGTATGATATAATACTATGAAAATAACTAAAATCCGTAAAGTCCGTCTGTCACCACCGATTTTCTCAGGAACGGGTGGACTTAGCAAGTTGAAATTATACCATGTACTGAGGTCGTAATTAGGTGTATAAAAATCGAGGTCCTCAGTCAACACGATAAAAAGATATGGGCAAATTTAGATTTTCGCGAAAACTTGTAAGTACTAAAATTTACCTTAAATTTCAACTTTTTTATTTTTCGGACTTTTTCATTTATTTGTGCTGTAAGACCTTGCTTTTAACCAAAATTGACAATTCTAGGTCAACCGGAAGTACCCTATATGGTAGTTCCCGTTGACCTAGAATCACGAAATTTGGCAAAAAGCAAGGTCTAACAGCACATGTAATATGTAGTTTATTTTTTTATTTTATTTATTTATTTAAATCAACTTTGGATCATAAGTACAATTAAACAAAATTAAAAAAATATAAAATCAGCAACACAATTAAAATGAAAATCACAATTAAAATTAAAAACACAATTAAAATTTACATTCTCAATTAAAATTAACATCACAGTTAAAATTACTAACAAAATTAAATTAAAATAAAATCAAATTAAAATCCACATCACAATTAAAATTATTGTAAAAATAAATCAGTATAATAACAAAAAAAAAAGCAATTTACTAACTTATTATTTGCGGTTGGAGCAATAGCCGTTTTTAGGGATCTTATAGCAAAGTTAAGTTTGTCCTTTAAAAAGTTTGTACGGAACCCTGGGTCCGCGAGTCTGACTCGCTCTTGGCCGGTTTTTGTCTATTATTACGCAGGTTTCTTTGTAATGAGCCGTGTGAGCTCACTCAAATGTGACAAATGAATTTATTAGTTATCCGATTCAACGATGTTAATATGATCGAAAACTGAAATAAAAGGTGTATTCCTATAATATTCTGTTGGTGTCAACTGGTGGTCCTGGCAGGGTCGCCAAGAGGTGTGGGGGGTTCCGGAGGCGTCAAATAATATACGTGTGTACAGCGCAACGTTCCCTTTATTACTAACTCTCTAATATTACAGTTATCAGTAATGTCCATCTTTATGTTATATTATAACATGTGCTACTAGGTACCTACCACTCCACAATATCAACTTTAGCGATGTTCTTATTTGTTTGGTTTTTTGTGTGTTTTCGTGTAAACCTTTTTAAACAAAGACATAGACATAATAAAATAGACCCTTTTTTAGTGTGAACGAGGGAGTTCAGAAGACGAGAGCTATGATGATGATGATGGTAATACTCGGAGACACGGCATGACTAAAGGCAAGACAAAAAACAAGACAAAAAGCAAGACAAGAAGCAACCCAAGAAGCAAGAATAAAACGAGGATTTTTTCTAGCAGTGACTTTGATAAGACAAATGCGAGAAGAAGCGGTATTTGCCAGGTAGATCAGGCAACAAACACGTTTTTTTTTAATAGGACATGCTCGCCACTCTATTTCCAAACCACTGTAACTCCTGAAAGCCAGAATCAACAGTGGCGACCACCAGAAAAGCGCCGAGACAATGCAGCTCGACAAAGTCCCAGAGAATTAATTTAACTGTCTTGGATACCGCAACGAAATTAATCAGAAAAGTATAGCGGAGAAGTAGGAATAAAACCGTAATTTCCACTTCCCTCCATATTAGCAGGAGGCAGAACGAAACGAGGCCAATAGGCACAAAGGGACGTTTACAACTGGGATAGGCCCAGTTGCCCACGCACCACGGCTAAATATTAACATTAATGGGTCCTAAGTTGTGAGCTCTTATATATATTTGATTCCAATAATAGGTATGACAAAAACGCTTGAAAGCACGGACAAACACATAGTGTTGGTCGCTAGATATCATGATCATCTGCCTTACTTTTTTTCCAACTATGTTTGGGTAGGCTTCCAGTTTAACTGGATGCATGTATACCAGTGTTTTACATGGAGCGGTTGCCTATCTGACCTCCACAACCCAGTTAGTACTGGGTAATACGATACCCCTTGGTAAGACTGGTTGCCAGACTTTCGGGCCACTGAATACCTGTAACGACTGTCAAATATCTACAAATGATAGCCGGGGCCAATTACTTTACGTGCTTAATGCTAGTTTCTTATTTGTGTCATAGATGGCGCTGTAGTAATTTCTGTACTATGTTGGCGTAATACTTTTTGTGGTGTCGCTACAAGCTGCTCCCGCTCTATTGCACTTGCAGTTTGACAGTTGTGCGATAGAGACAGAAATAAAGGTTTGTAACAATGATTAAAAATCTTCAGAACGACCACGGAGGACCAATCGTTACTTGGGCTGGAGCTAACGAGATCCTGATTGGCGTTGCGTCTGTTTTTAAAGTGTCAGAAGAATATGAGTGCATGGGACCCTATTTGTATACAAGCACCACGTGCACAGGAGCATTCTTGAATTGCATATTAAATACAGATTTTTTAACTGAAACTAGGCGATCAGAGAGGTATCAAATTTTAAATCGGTTATTATACTAACGGTTGTAAAAAGACGCTTAACTCGACGAATGTCGTATTTATCGAAGATAGTACATAAATACTGCCTCGTTGGTCTAGTGGTGGGAAGCACGAAGGGTGAGCATGAGGTCCTGGGTTCGATTCCCGGCTCAGGCAAATTATTATTGGATTTTTCTATCAGAAATTTCTCAGTAGCAGCCATGGAGTTTTTGTGCACGGTTGATGACAATAGGCTCGCCCCTATTACATGTGACTTAAACATAACTGGCGATATATGGTACCTCTGCCTAACCCTTCGGAGATTACAGGCGTGATGTTATGTAGTACATAAATATTCGTTACAACCGTGGAGCTCTTACGAAAAGAGGGTGGCGATTGCTAAACGGGTGAACGGAGCATTCTTCCATTCATTGTGATTTCTTTCTAACTTTCTTACCTGGGAATCATAAATTATTGTTCAAGTTTTTTTAAACCATTTTGGACATAATTCACACACGAGTACTTTCACAGTTATTTACCAGTAAAATAAACTTTATGTCAATAATTTTTCTCATCGAAAACTGAGCCGTCTAAATTATTTTTGTCATTAATATTCTAAGAAAGAGTATGCTAGTCATACTTGGGAAGACCGCCAATATTTACGTAACTAGAAGGTTCTCAGGTACCAGAACTAAATCATTATCGCAATGATGGGGAAAACAAGTGGGTTATTCCTTGAGTACCCCGATCCAAGAGGTACCTACCCGTCCCGGAGGACCCCTAATACGATAAAATTATGTCATTTTTTTTTTCAGGCATGACGACAGTCTCAAAAAATTGCAAATCTATTTAGTCAGTCAGTTAGAGTATTGGAAATTAATGGACGCGTATTTTTTATTTTTGTAAAACAATGAATATTGACAAAAGATAAAACGCATCACAACTCGGGAGTGGGGGCTCGTGACGTCAGAACTAGCTAAAAATTATACCTAGGCGTGACGTATTGAGAATTTTAAAAACGTCATATCTTCGTTAATTTTGGTTTACGTAACAAAATAAAATACACGGGTCAAATATTATTTGATAATCTAACTGACGGACTAATTAGATTTATTTTGTCGTCTCGCCTATTGTTTTCAACTTGTACGCTCGACATAAAACATGTTTGAATGTACGTGTTGGAAATACATTAGAGGAAAGTGAAGTAATGTACCCCAAAAAGTACTAGGATGGCATTAGTTCAAGGTGGTATTTCAATCACAGTTTCTACTCAGTTTGTTTTTTTATACTCACAGTGCCATCTAGTGCCACACTAAGCAATGAGGCTTGTGTCGTGGACACCAGATAGTTGATATACTACATAGATACTTTTTGTTTGTACATAATTATCATACATTTATAAACATCCATGACTCGGAAACAAATGTCCGTGCTCATCACACTAACATTTGCTCCTACCGGGATTCGAACCCAGGACCCTAAGAACGTAAGGCAGCCTCACTATCGCTGCGCCATTCGGGTCGTCAAGAATGATTAAAATACAGATTACCTTGAGCTTATGCTAGACTAGTACTTTTGCTGCTGGGTTATATTTACACAATACTTCATTTAACTTGGAGCACCAAAATCTAGAGTTGCTTGGAAGAAGTAGTCGTTTCAAGGCACTACAGCGGTGGCAACTAATGGGAAATTATTTTCCCGTTCGTCGCCAGTGGCTACATATGCTGACAGTACTTTTAAGCTAAACTGGCTTTTAATAAATCGGGGTCTTCCGGGACGGGTGCCTCGGGGATCGGGGTATTCAGGGAATAACCCAAACAAGTGCCTTTCGGCTTCGTTGAGGGTAATTTAATTTTACACCTGTTGTACTAAAGCAAATGTTTTTTAGCAGGCGGTATCTATGTGACCGAACGGCAAGCGAAAGAGGCTATGATACCATCGAACGAACGATTTCTTGGGAGGAATATCCTGGAAGGTAATAACTTCAACTCTAAACAGTAGTTTCTATGTATTTACAGTTATATGGTCTTTTTGGCTTGGCTTGGTATCAGCATGTGGTGCGTAGGAATGAGGAAAATGTGAGGAAAGTTTTGAGTATGAATGTGGATAAGATAAGAGTAGAGGGATACCAAAGAAACGATGGATGCACTGTGTGAAGGATGATATGGCTAGAAAGGAGGTGTCTCATGAGAGAGAGAAATATGGAAGAAGAAGACATGCTGCGCCGACCACAAATACATTGGAATAAAGGCAGCAGAATCATGAAATGATGGAATTTTTTAAGAATGTGAGCAGAAAAACCGGAAGGAAATGCCATAGACGGACATACACTGTAATTGTTGGTCACTTTCTTTAGAAAAGCCTGGTGCACTTGTAACCAGCGTGTGTGTATGACTAGATGTATGAACGTGGACGAAGAAAAAGGAGCATGTAATGGTCGCAGCAGGGGGAATTGTGTAGTTTCCCCCTTATCCCATAGGGAAATGTTGCCATATTACATATGTATGTGTGTTTTATGGTACTCCTAACTAATAAAAAAATATATTTTAGTCATGCAGTAAAAGGAAACATCGAAAGGTCTGGATCTGAACCAGCAATGGCATCGGGTCTAAAGTATTTAACGAATAATAATAATCGACCACCGAGACCAAGTTACGCTCAAGATGCAAGAAAACAGGAAACAATGAAGCCTCCGACAAATGCTATGTTTCAAGCTGACATAAATCCAGCAGTTGCCAGTTCCGCACACAAGGAAAGGTTTGAAATGAGGGGAAGGAACCCAGAAATTCAAAGCAACCCGGTACAAGAAACTATCACAGTAAATACAAGGCAACAAAACACGATGTTACTATCAAATTACCAGTATTTAGCCAAAAAAAATCCGGGTATAGTAAATTATGCACGTAAGCAAATGGATACGTACGGGAATCCAGAAAATAAAAGGATACCGGGAGAGGAAAGTATCCCAGTAAATGACAGGTATGCAGGTACTATGTCTATAGACAGAAGTCATGACAATGAAACGAGCCCAGCAACTACAAGGCACTCAACAGTTGTGACTCCAGTACTTAGATCAGAGCCTCCAAAAAATCTTCAGATACAAGCAGCGAGGCCGTAACAACCTCTCTGAAATTGAACACATTTACATTAAAAGTCCAATGTCTAAACTTATCTATTTAACATAAACAATAACATTAGGTTTTTACGTTGTATTTTTTACATGTGCGTAGTGTACTTTGTGTATTTAGAAGCAAGATAATAATCATGGTATTCAAGCCATTTTAATGTGTATTTCATAAGGTCCTGTTGACCAATAATAATGTGTGTATTACCTATTACCTGTAACCTTATTACCTTAAAACCTATTACCTTTTTTGGTTTTGTAGTATTTGTGTTGAGGCAGAGACTACAAGAGTGATGAATATAAATGTTGATGGATGGAGAAGCAGAGGAAGACCAAAGAAACGATGGATGGATTGTGTGAGGAATGATATGAAAGATAAGGGAGTAAATGATAGCGTGACGGTTGACAGAGGAGAATGGAAGGAAGAAATGTGTTGCGCCGACCTCAAGTAACATGGTACAAGACTAGGCAGATGAAGATGTTCACTTGAAGCAGAGGCTATGGTACAAATGAATCAACAACATCATCATAATTTTCCAGGCCTTCATCATCATCATCACCCACAGCCCGACTTCACCCACTGCTGGGTATAGGCCTCTCTTTGTTTGTGCCAAGCTCCACGCTCCTGTGCCAACCTCATCCAGGATATTCCCGCATTGGCAACAATATCGTCTGCCCATCTCGCCGCCGGACGACCAACACCAGGCCCAGCCAGGCCTTATCTCAAATTATTTGGTCGGCGCAGCATGTCTTCTTCTTCTTTACTTCTAACGTGGGTACAGATATGAAAAGCGTTTAAAATTTATACAATAGGAATCGGTTTGACGACCCGAATGGCGCGGCGGTACTGATGCTGCCTCACGTTCTTAGGGTCCCGGGTTCGAATCCCGGTAGGAGCAAATGTTTGTATGATGAGCATGGGCATTTGTTTCCGAGTCATGGATGTTTATAATTATCTATACATATAATAAAATCGTTGAGACCAAAAAATCTGTTCATTGAAGATTAAAAAAAAAAACCAGCCAGGGTGACTTGAAATAAGTAACTGAACATATTAAAACCATTTAAAAAAATTTTGTTTGTTTGTTTGTTTGTTTGACCGCGCATCACGTAAAAACTGCTGAACCGATTTTGTTGAAATGTTCACAAATCTGTTTAAATACATTCAGAATAACATATAAGCTATAGAAATTTTGGATTTTTTTTTTAAAAGGGGGTGAAAAGTGGGGGTAAAGTTTGTATGAAAAAAAAAATTTAGATTGTTCTAGAATCATGAAACTCAGAATAAATACTTATTAATAAAAAGAAAGAAATGAGATTTTAAAAAAATGCTAAGACAGGTATGTCTTAGCATTTTTATAAAATCTCATCCAGAGGCGCAAAAAAGAGGGTTTTGTGTTTAAAATTAATAAACTTCAAACACCTATACAATCAAAACCAATGAAGTGTAACCTTTTAAAGTTGCTACATGTACTCCATATCTAATACAGGTAAATATAATTTCTCAATTTTCTTGAAATTTGATTTTTGAGGTGAATACGCACAAAATAGCGGAACTCAAGAAAATCAGCTTTCCTCGGTTTAAGTACTTGGTACGAAATGTTTGTGCGCGCATCACGTCAAAATTACTGCATAGGCTTCTTCAATATTTAAACTATATATTATCACGCTACTTCCTTAAGGGGGTAGGCAATTTTGCATTATTTCCGTATACTTCAATTGTTTGACGTTTCAGTCATGACGTGACGAAGTACATGAGAACGGCTATTTGTGGCTTATGTCAACGAAGTAAATAGCCTTGCGGTTTCATGACCGCTCTGTAAACTACGGGGTTGCAGGTTCAAACCCTCCAACATTATTTTCACTTTTTGTGATTTGTTTAATTTTTTTTGATGCTGTGAGATTTCTTATATTTCCTTTTTGTATATGTGTAGTTGTATGTGTTGTATATGTAGTTGTGTGCATTTCTTATTTTTTTCGTGAAATATTTATCCAAAAAGTAATAGAGTAGTACATAAGGAAGAAGAATACAATCATGCTACCCCCAAATAAATTGGGATAAGGGCAGGAGTATGTTGATGAGGATGATTCCTCCAAAAAGAAGTATAGCGAACACCAGAAGCCTGATAAATCCACGTGTTCTTGCCGTGCAAGAACTGTGCTATGCTATTCGCAATAATCAATAATCCATACGCAGTTTACGTAGATTATATTTACAGCTAAATTGTTATTGGCCTCATATCGTGTTTTCGGGCGGGAGGAGACGCCCGGGTTCTTCCATTGTGAGGATCGACCGGAGGCCACGGTGGAGCACACTGTGGAGGTGTGCCCCACTTGGGCGGAGCACCGCCGTGTCCTCGAAGCGGCGATCGGCGGCGGCGACCTCTCTCTCCCAGCCCTGGTTCAATACATGGTCCGGAGCGAGACGGAATGGGATGCCATCACCTCCTTCTGCGAAGCAGTCATGCTAGCGAAGGAGGTGGCGGAACGTGAGAGGGAGAGATCCTCACGTCCCGGCCACAGCGGGAGACACCCCGGGCGTTGGGAACCACGTATTGGCCCCCGGCCACCGTAGGCGCGGGCCTGTGGACGAGAAGCTATGGGCTAGCTCGCCGTCCGTCCGTCTCATGACGACAGGCCGTGTCGACGGCGCGTTCGTGTTCTACGCGCGCCTCAAAGAGAGTCAGCAAAAAAGAAGGGGTCCGCAAGGGCCGATGCCTGCCGGGGCTGCGGGACTATTCGAAAGAGATACCGTGGCCCCGGAACACAAAGGGCGATGAAGGAACATGGATGGGTTTTAGTCAGTAAAAGTCTGACACTTCCTCCTGCTCCGGGAGGAGTCATTTGATGATTTCCCATCCGAAAAAAAAAAGCTATATCGTGTTTGGGCTCATTCATGCACCTTGATGGGAACTTTCGACCTAGCTGGAGTATGACTGTCATCGAGTGTCTAAGGATGAAAACCTAAGGCTGTCGAGGGAAGCCCCAAATTGGAAAAACATGGTACAATGTTTTAACGATGATTGCATATAATTCCGAGAAATTAAATTGTTACCTACTTGAATCTATACTTATTACTATAAAGGAGAAAAGTTTGTTTGTTTGGTTGGTTGAACGCGCTAATTTTAGGAACTAATGATTCCAGTTAAAACATCTTTTAGTGTTGGATAGCCCATTTATCGAGGAAGGCTATACGTTATATAACATCACGCTACAATCAATAGGAGCGGAGCATCAATGATAATTGTTGCAAATACAGCGAAAAATTATTGCTTTTGAGAGCTTCCTTTCCGTGCGCTGCGTAAACGGTTAAAGTTACTCAACAATCATACATGTATGACGGGATTGTTCTTCTTAAAAAGTCCGCTAAAGCATATTATCTGCATTTTTTTTAGGTTGACTCACACTCTCTCTAAGCCTGTCTCTCTCTTACGTAACGCAGACGAAGTTGCGCGGGTCAGCTAGTGTATAATAAGTATGTATTTACAAGGGGTTATTGTACATTCGCCACAAAGTTAATTCGCCACAGCTCTATGTTCATGAAGAAAATCCGCAGTATCTACGTAGTATATCAACTATCTGGTGTCCAAGACACAAGCCTCGTTGCTTAGTGTGGCACTAGATGGCGCTGTGTGTAATGTTCAGCGATATTTATTTTATTTTTAGTAAGTAGACACCTGAAAACATGGAAAGAATAAGAAGAAGAAGAAGATTAGCAACAAGACGTTTAACAGCAGAAGAAGTTTTCTTGTAACTTTGGGTGCTGTCTGAACCGCTGTCGCTCTGTACCGCGATTAGGGCGCGATTCCATGTTTCTTTCAAAAGACTCGCTCAAGTAAACATGAATAAAATGTGCGCAAGCTTCACCCCAATGTTTGCGCACAACTGCGCACGTACAAGTAGTGGAATGGCGTCAGCGAACGTGCACTCGTTTGTTCGCGAACTCAGTTTAGTAGATCGAATTTCACTCATCTGTTAATCGAATGAAAATATTTTCCACTAGCTTAGTACCCACTGCCCACATGTCATTGTTGTCTGATAAAATTACGTCAAGACTATATAAGTTGCGATAACCGTGAGTCTTGATTGATTATACTTAGGCAACCAAATATTACCTAAACCTTTTCGCAAAAAGTTTTTGGAATTATTATCAGACCGATCGCTATGAAACAGTTCGGTATGTATTGTCATATTTGAAAATGCGGTCAGGACAGTTTCTTAAGTCAATCAGATTCAAACAGTTTGAGGTGCCGAATGCGGCTAGTCCTATCATAATAACAAGAGGTGTCTTCAAGTAGGCCAGTTACAAGCACTTTTGAGTATGGTAGATGACAAAAAAAAAAAATTAGTGCGTCAGATAAATTTCCAAAAAATTTTGGACACATATATTTTCTTTTTTTACGTTAACAAAAAATGAAGACGATACAGTGCGTCGAAAACTCGTGTGACGTCAGATTTTAGTACATTTTTTACTCAAATGTGACGTCACAAGCCCCCACTCATGATCTTGGACGCGTTTTATCTTCGTCAATTTTTATTAATTTGATAAAACAAAAACACGTATCCAATATTTTTCGATAATCTAACTGACGGACTAAACAGAATCATATCTTTTTTTTGTCAGCCATCATCCCTATTGTCGAAACAATGACAACAATTAAATGCAGTTACAGCCCCAGTCACAAGGCATAAAACTGTGACAGTACTGTAGTTGCCCATTCCCTAGCGTGGAGTTCTCTATGGAGAAGAACGGGCAAGAAACTCCATAGACATTCTTTTAAATCAGAATATTTTTACATCATTCATGTTGAGATGGTACATTATGTGAGAACGATGTAGCAAGATGTGCACGTTAAAAGTGTCCATAGTAAAAACAAAAAATAAAATAATTCAAATAAGCCCGCCCGGTCACGAACATGACGCATGTATCAGCACTATTTAACTTAACCATTTTGAAGGGAACTAATAAAAAATAAGGTTATTGGAAGGTAGACAACCTTACACTACTGAGATGTCGAGTAATATTGAGATTCGGAAAAAGAAGACACCCTAAATGAATTGGGATAAAGACAATAAAATGGTGGCGATGAAGTTTTGTAGACAAAGAGTTGAGGCCGCATAAATCCAACAAGAAAATAACCCGCGATCATGGCGCTTGCAACTGTAACAGCGTTGAAATATCGGGAGCTCAAAACAATGGATAATCACGGAAGATATCCCGTAAGTGACATTTTAAGTACAACAAGAAAATATCTAACAAACATCTATGCGAAATAGAAACGTAAGAAAATAATGAAAACGATAAGAAATAATGACGGAACTATAATCTCCTACTCAGTTGCAAGCCATCACACACAATTTTTTATTTAGTTTCTTGCAAGAAATCAAGGCTGAATTCTAAAATGTTGTCGATAAAATTAGATATTTTGTTGTTTTTAATGATTTGTCGAAGTAAGTCAGTAATCATTTTATTATCTAATGTAGTTGTATGTTTTACAAGTCAAAGGGAACAAATTGTGGAACGTGAATAAAATATAAGGCTGCCAGGCTCAAATGGGATTGGACAGGTCATGTGACCCGCATGCATAACGACCGCTAAGCAAAGGTCTCAACACGATGGATGCCTGAAGATGGACGGCCACTCCGAGGATGAGCTAGATGCACATCACGATGGCTGGTTCGATGTAGCGCAGGACAAGAGTACCTGGAAGGATATGGGGAAGGTCCTTGCCCAGCAGTGGGACATACAAGGCTATTAAAAATATATATATTATAAATAAATACATTAACACACAGCGCCATCTAGTGCCACATTAAGCAACGAGGCTTGTATTGTGGACACCAGATAGTTGATATACTACATAATACATACTTTTTGTTTGTAAATACATATGAACATCCATGACTCGGAAACAAATGTCCATGCTCATCACACAAACATTTGCTCCAACTGGGATTCGAACCCGGGACCCTAAGAACGTAAGGCAGCCTCAATACCGCTGCGCCAATTGGTTCATCAACGTATATTATACATACTAGCTATTGGCCGCGACTTCATTCGCGTGGAAATTTTGATTTGTATGTGTTAGACTTAAAATTAGCCTACGACCTATTCTTAGACCCACCAAATATACACAAAAATTATAAAAACCGGTCAAGCCGTTTCGGAGGAGTTTGATAACAAACACTGTGACACGAGATTTTTATATATTAGATAAATATATCGACATGTATCAATATATCGGCAGGATAAGTCCTGCAGTCAGAATCTTTTCTGGACAAGGAACTTAGAACGGTTGCACAGTTTTATAACTTTAAATAATGTGTTATGAATGGCTTTTTTTCAAGTAATAGGAACTTTAATATCTCCTTTTTAGGTAGTTTCATTAATGATGGTTTCTTTTAGTTTCTAACTGCCAAAGAAGAATCGCAGGTGGTGCGAGAGTGACAACGCCTAAACCATACGTCGTAAGTGGTCTGTTTAAAAATAATATAATTGGTAATTATTCTTAATTCTTTTTGTTCAATTGGTTCGTTCAATTTTACATGAACTCCGTCACTTAAATTTATATTCAGGCTCAAATAAAACATCGAACTAAGCAATCGTTTCTGGAATTAAACAACAGGGTAGGCGAGCAACCAAATCGAGTCAAACTATTAGATCGCATTCATATGTGTGTTTAAGAAAACTCGCCAAGTGCGAGTCAGACTCACGCATGAAGGGTTCCGAGCCATCGTAGTGGCGTAGCTTCCTTTATTATTTTTTTATTAACTGTGAAAATTTCAACCGTCTAGCTATCACGGTTCATGAAATGAGAGAGTAGTATAAAGTTGTTTGACCTTTAGGGGTAGATATTACAATACTGCATTGGGAGAATAAAAGCCAAATGTTATATTGACCTTATTTCCAGGTGTATTTATTGAAGGCATCAATATCAGAAAGAAACTACGACTACTGGTTGTGTGGAGGTGCCATAGTATCCAATGACTTTATAATAACGTCAGCAGCTTGCGTTGAAGATGTACAGTACCTATACGTGGTAGCAGGATACGACAAATACCTTCCTAGAGAGAATTTAAAAAGTCATACGTGTAACGAAATGACAAAGAAAGTGATATACACTTGTGTTCCTTTATGTAAGTAAGTACTATATGCTAACACACAGTTCTTATTTACAAGCCGTTGAACAGACGTGAATTAATCAAGAACAGGAGTGTATGACATAGCTTGCCGAGTTGGTTCGCTGAAGAGGACTATTACTAATTATTCTTGATCAATAACACAAATAACTTTCATTTCAGCTTATGACTTCGACTTCGATGAAGTAGGAAAATGGTCGCAAATAGACATAGCTTTGGCAAAGGTAGACAAACCTTACGACTTTGAAGACGATAGTTATCAGACGAATTGCAAATACATACCAAAAAAAATACTTATTAACTTTGATCCTAGATATCAGGCCCCAGATACTGATTGTATGGTGATGGGGTGGGGACATTCAGAAAAATGGCGGAAGGTAATATTAAAATGTTGTGCATTTTTTTAATATCTATCTATATTTATATCTATCTGTTCATACACGAAATCTCCTAAGGGGTCATTGTACTCATCATTATGAACATCTTAACTATGGGACCAAACCCTGAATCGCGAAAAAAAAGATCAGCAGGTCCCAGAATATGTTCGCTTAACCCGTCGAAATGTATGGAATTGATTGATACTGACGCGATCGGGGCGAGCGCGGCATGGTGAAGGCAGAAGTGGGAGGGGTATTGCATTCCAGCGAGGTGCAGAGATATTGTGACAGCGTTGTACAAAACTATTTTCAATACCTACACGTCCTCGAAAACTGGTTCTTAATGCACTACGATTAGGTTCAACATGCAACGTATTTCACACGTGTGCGATTTTTTCATTTTCCAACACGTGTGCGGGAATGAAAATTGCCACAGATAACTACTAATTTGGACTAAGTATAGGTAACTTAGTCCAAATTGGCTCAATGCCTATCTATAGTCGGAGGTGAATGGTTTTCTTTTATTTCGGCAAAATAATAATGCGTCTTTACGGCGTAAATATTTTTTTGCACGCGTCATATGTAATGTGATTAATTTCATTATTAATTTCATATAGCCATACCGCCGCCTTCAAAATTATAATTTTAGAGATAAAATGCAATTATTTTATAACAAATTATTGTGAATTTTAAATAATTTAATAATAATAAATGTTTTAATTAAGGACACATACATTTATTCCAAAAATGTAAATGGATTCTCAGCGGCATAAAACTTCTTTGTTGTTACAAAAAAAACTGTATTACCCGGTTAAATTGAAAATGCTCTGTTTACTCGCATATAATTTGCAGTTAGGTACTAACTTAACTGCACTAGTGTGTAATATTATTATGCACGTGTGTGTTATAGTTCGGTTTATGGCCTTAAGAACGACGTTATAAGGTTTACTTTACGAAAAAGTGTGTTGAAATAGAACATTTTGATACAAGTGGAGAAAGTTTGTTATTGCATTCGAAACGGAATTAACGCGGTATTCTTGAACCGAGAACTGCAATTACAATGTCCACGTGTATCAAACGACGGTTTTCAATACACTTTAGGAGAAATAAAATAAAATAACGAAAAAAAAACAATCACCGCCGACTATAGGCATTGCACCAATTTGTACTAAGTACCTATAGGTATAGTTTTATCTGTGGCAATTTTCCAACACCCGGCACAGCACGCGGTGATGGAAAATGAAAAAGATCCACGTGTGTGAAATACATTGCATGTTGAACCTAATCGTAGTGCGATAGGAACCCGTTTTCGAGGAAGTGTATTGAAAAGGTTCTTTCTATCAGTGTGAATACTGTGCTCTCGACTAGACCATAGCCAGAAGGCCATGCGGGTTGTACCGCCCCCTAAAACCACGCATTTAGCTTTGCGCTATGATGTAAACCCTACAATGACATCTAATAGCAGTATTGTTTTAATACAAGGGAATGAGATAGAGCGAGGCATCCCCTATAGCTCCATCATAAAGTAACATTAAAGTATATTTATTTTTTTCAGCGCAAGGATCATAGTAATTACAATTCAGATGTGTTAAGATATACATCCACACTTGTTATTGACAAGGAATCATGCAAAAGTGAATTTAAATATTATCCAAAAATGACTCATGTCATAGACCAATATATGATATGTACTAACGGTGCGGGAAATATAGATGACAGAGGAGATCCCATTAAAAGTTCGTCATCGTTTGATCTGCTAGACGGCTGTGTTGGACGGAGAATGGATCAACAAAATTCATCCGTAAGTACGGGTCGTTTCGATCTGGCCTTATAGGTCACTGAGTAACTAAATATCAGACGCTTCACTTTTCAGGGTTCCGTACTCGAAGGAGAAACAACGGGACCCTATTACTAAGCCTCCGCTGTCCGTCCGTCTGTCTGCCAGCGGGCTATATCTCATGATCCGTAATAGGTAGACAGTTGAAATTTTCACAGAATGTGTATTTCTGTTGCCGCTCTATCAACAAAAAATAAAATTATAAATTAAAGGGGGTTCCCTTACTAACTTGATACGGAACCCTTCATGCGTGAGTCCGACATGCACTTGGTCGGTATTTTTTCTTCAATCTTTATTGAATTTAGAAAAAAAATTAACCGATGCAATCATGTTGGTTTTCGGCACTCGGAATCTTTCGCTGAACTTTGAAGTTTTTGTTAATATCGACTGAATGTGGAATGAAACAAAACTGAACATTTCCTCAAATTAAGTCTGATATCAGTTCAAGTAATTTAAATTATTTAATCATCATCTGCGTTATAGCCTTTTCCCAAGTATTTTGGGTTCTTCTTACAGTCTAACCGGATGCAGCTGAATATCAGTATTTTACTTGAAGCGACTGCCTATCTGACCTCCACAAACCAGTTTTTTAAAATTTATTTTATAAATTACATGTTCAGACACACTTATACAAAGCACACAATTAGACCACTGAGGTCTGTCTTAGCATGCCATGACCTGAGATTTGATCAACGCGCTATTGAAAGTTAAGTCATAATCGACTTAATGTAATATACTTTCAGCTTACGCTTTATGTTTTTACTATTCATTGAGTCTCTGATGTCTACAGGTGTTTGGTTTAGTAAAGTGGGTATTGCGAAAGAAAGGGTACGCCTGCCATGAAAGTTATTTTTGCGTGGCACTTGGAGTGATTTTGATTTGGCTTGTCGTGTATTCACGTCATATTTAATACTTATATTTAGTTAATACTTGGTAATACGATACCCCTGGGTAAGACTGGTTGCCAGACTTTCGGGCCACTAACAACTTGTAACGAGTGTCAAAGATTTACAAATGACAGCCGGGACAAACGGCTTAACGCGCTTTCTGAGGCACGGAGGTAACTCAATGATGAAAGGAAGCCCAAAGAAACGATGGATGGACTGTGTTAAAAATGATGTGGCAAGAAAAGAAGTATGTGATGAGATGACGAAAAATAGAGGAGTTTGGAAGAAGAAGACATGCTGCGCCGACCCCAAATGAATTGGGATAGGGGCAAGAGAATGACGATGGTCACCCATCCAAGGACCAAGCTAGGCAAGCGCAGCTTAACCTGAAGATTGACCCCGAGCGGCTGTACTCATTTAACCACGAGCTCCTTTCATTTCAATTATTTCAAATCCGAAAAAAATATTTTACACACTCGTAGTGTAATCTGCGAATTAATAATATCAGTCTTTTTCAGTGCAAAGTAGGAGACGATGACAATATAAACGTAGACTTCATGAATATACGACGAGCGGGCCCGAAGATGAACAGAACATATCATCATAATTATACCACAAGTGATTATATCAAAGATGCTCGCAACAGAGCTTTCAACCGCACCCGAAGAAATGGGATTTGTCAGGTACGCTTTGATAGGCTTTAATATAGCACATCGATCTTTTGGAATGACACAGACATACGTAATGGAGAGAGACCCGTGGTCCCGGTGGGTCGACACATTACTGGATCCTTGGGTAATTTTAATTACCCATGGTTCCATGACTATACAAAGACGAAATCAAAAATTCGATAGTCCCTACTCCCTAGGGAGTATCAAAGGAGTAGGGACTATCGAATTTTTGATTTGCCTGCATTGATGGCTACTTACTGTTTCTAAACCAGAATGACTGGTGATTTGGTGAAACAGCATTTTAAAAAAAATGCTGCCTTTGTAACTTCTTTCCCTCTTGTTATTAAAGTGCAATGAGTTAAAATGTGATCGAAGGGAACGCCAGATCGTACTCCGGGCCCCGAAACTTTCATATACAGGGTGTAAACAGTCCCTTCACGAAGCCGTCAACCAAGCATTCTGTACATCAAACTAAGTAACTCTACACAAAAATTATTGCTGGTAATCGACTTTTGTTTTTGGGTGAAAAATCATGTTTTACGGTTAAACTCAATGTAACGCACTCAAAACATTGTGCTTGTGGACGCATTTAATATTAAACTGGTTATCGAGGTATTTAATGTAAAGAAAAGACCTTAAATACTAGTATTTGACATTACTGACATCACTTTGGGCCCTATCAGAATACCAGCGCTGTGACTTTTTTTTTAAATGTCACAGCACCTTGCTGAGATAGGAGCCTTTTGACCTTGCACAGGACCAATAAAATTTGATTGTTTTTTATGTTTCTCATGTTTACTTTTTTAAATAATTTTGTCATACCTAATTCTATCTTTTTGTTTCTATTATGTCCTGTGTGAGATTAATAAATAATTTTTCTTTCATTCTATTAAAAAAAAAACTTGATAAAAGTTGGAACTTTGACCTCCAATATCTCCGTAACTAGTAGGTTCCCGGGCATGGTTCAGAACAAAACAATGATCGTAATGACGTGGAGAACAAGTGCCTTTCGGCTTCGTTAAGGGTCTATTACAGGCTTTATAATGTAGGTAGTTCACATTAGGCGAGCTTCGGCCAAAAGCAATTCTATCTAGTATTAAAAATGTGAAATTAAAACAAGTAAAATACTGGTTTTTAGTTGCAGCCGTTTAGACTGAATGTGGAAATTAGGAGCCTCTCTTAGCAGTCACCGAGTCTGAATTTGTGCCTTTTTGATGACAATAGGGAATATGCATGAAATACAAAACTCTTTTATTTATTAAAAATGCCTTGTATTGCGCATAAAAACATTGTGGTACACTTGTTTAAGTTGCTAATACATCACTTATTTTACAATTTACTCTTTTATGTAGCATGTTTTTGGTGAAACGGAACGCACTCTCAAAACGCGTCGTCCTCGATAACGCTGGTAGTGACGTCAAAGTCTATGTGTCAAAAAAACACTTTTATTTGAAAAGTGCTTAAAGTTTCACTAAGATTTTATTATAATATTGTTATTGCAATTTTTACTTGAATAGAGCCCATACAATTAGTAAAATTATTCTATTAAGGGCAAAAAAATTGATGTAAACAAGGCAGATTGTGGCAAATGACGTCACATCATGGCTATCGCGGCCATACGTTTACTACGGACGTTTGATCTGTCATAGAAAACTGCAGGAGTTTAATATTATTTTTAAGCGACAAGTAGTAGTTGAACTTAACTTTTAATACTTTTCTTGGGTTGATAGTACTGTATTTTATTAATTTAGCCAATAGGTAATCCTATTGGCTCTACCTCTATTATATTTACAAGAGACTCCAACGTAACTAGCAAAATGTGGGAGTATCTACCGTACACCTCTGACCGACCCTTCGGTGATTACAGGCGTGATGCTATGTGTTATATATATAATTTATTTTAATCTTCAGAATGATCACGGAGGTCCATTGGTCACTTGGGTAGGAACTACCGAAGTCCTTATCGGTGTTGCCTCTGTATTTAAAATAGATGAAGATAATAACTGCGTTGGACCCTACCTGCATACCAGCACGCAGAGTAGCTATGATTTTATATCTTGCATTTTAAATTCAGAAAATTCAAGGTGAGCGTGGTCTATTATAAACTGTTAAGAACAATCTTTTCAAAGCTATAAAGTTTGCTAACGTATGGTTTGTTTTAACCTCCTGGATGCCAGCGTCGTTTCTGACTATAATCACGCGACAATGATTGATGTTTGGGCTGCAGAAATGGTATTAAAATGACGTTTAAATCTTTATGTAATATAGGTATGACAATGGCATCCAGGAGGTTAAAGATAACATTTGTTTAACAGGGGAATCTACTAACTTTAGATTAGCTAAGTTAAGGCCCTACTCTCTGACGCTTCGTCCGTATATTCGGATCTAACCGTCTCTCTCCCGCACGTCTGCAGATGAGTGCGAGTGAGAGAGACGAATAGATCCGAATATACGGACGAAGCGTTAGGGAGTAGGGCCTCAGGTGCTGCGATTCTCCATACAAATGTATTCCCCCTTTTTTCTTTTTGAATAATGCCTAATAATACATCTTTACCAGTAAAATAACACGAAGGACAGTGGTGAACCAGACAGAATTCGTCTTGTAAAAGTTGACCACCTACTTTCCCAATTTTTTTTTCAAGTATACAAATGACATCTTTTCCTGGTTTTCTATCCCTACAAACGTTATTTAGACCATTTATAGATCGTTCATACAGCTTTGACCCGTTTGAAATATTTTTTGGTATAAAGTATTCTATGTCACTTTTTGGGTATCTATGTCTGATATAGTGTTCGGATTTACATGGTAGAAAGCAAATATTTTCTACCTTTGATAAACTAAAATCTTGTTTATAGGAGAAGTCCATTATGCGACAGTCCACCAAACGTAAGAGGTTTTGATATGGTTGAAAATCACATATCCTGGATGAACCATCCAGCGGGGTAAGTGTTTTTTTAAATTCCACTGATCGAATCGAATTCCACGGACCAACCTTGGCAAGCACGGTTTAACCTGAAGATGATTGAACCGAGTGGCTGCTATTATTTAGCCACTAGCTCCTCTCCATCTCGCTCCATCTTTTTCTCACAATGAAGTAAGATTTTGCTTCAAGAGGTGATGGTCTGCGAGCGGTTACTGTACGGTATAGGCTGCATCAATTGGGTACAACTGATACCCCAGTTGGGTACCCCGTTACCCCGTGTTCGAACGTAGGTGCCTTCGAGGGGGTACCACATCGTGAAGCTGACTGTACGTTCTCCATTTGTATTGTTAAAACTTTTCGATACTCCCCCTTCTCCCAAGATAGCAACAAACCATTAAAAAAATGTGTTATATTTTTTCAGTCCAGCAGAAAATGAAAATTAATGAAGCAAAATTTAACCCGCATAAAACGAGTACTTAACGAAGAAACTTGAGAGTGATTTCGTAAAGGATGCCAACCAATCATGAGCTTCCTGTCCTTTTTGTATACGTCTTAAGTTTTAATTAAAATATAGCGTTAGCTTTGTTTAAGTTGGTTTATTCATTTTTTAGGGTTCCGTAGTCCTAACAAGGAATCTTTATAGTTTCATCATGTTCGTCTGTCCGTTCGTCTGTGGGAGATTTTGCTAAGAGACCGTTAGTACTAGAAAGCAGTAATGTTGTAGGGGTGTGTATATCAATTACGCCGACAAAGTGGTAAAATAAAATTTTGAAAAAACAAAAAAAAAGATATGGTAGCTCCCTTACACGTAAAGTGGGGATGTCTTTTTTTTCGTCGTCTACCCCATCGTGTGGAGTATCGTTGAATACGTATTTAAAAATGACTTAGGGGTTGCTACTACTATTTTTCGATTGAATGCTCAATTTACGAAATATTAAACTTTAAAGTGCAAATTTTTGTTCCAGTAGGGCGTCCCCCACCCTCTAAAAGCTAAACAGCGGGCTTGAAAAAGTCATGCATTTCATGAACTTTAAAGGAAAATTATAGCGGTTAAGATAACTTTATTAGTTTAGCAGTAATAGTCGTTGAACTTGACAAACCAAAAATTCGAAGACATGTGACATCTACCAATCCGCACTGGGCCCGCGTGGTGGATTATAGCCCATTCCCTCTCATATAGAGGAGGCCTGTGTCCCAAAAGTGGGAACATTAATAGGCTGATGATGATGATGATGATGATGATGAGTCGTTGAACTTGGGTATTGGATAATATTGTACCAAATACAAAATCCTTAGAATAAATCCTTTAAAGTGACTAAGATAAAGAGGTTGCTTGTTTATAACGGGTAAAGACTTGCATTGAAAAACAAAATCTAAAATAAAAAAAAAAACAAAATAAATTACTTGCGATAACGGGCTACTATATGGAACCTTAAACTGCGCGTGGCCCGACACGCACTTGGCCGGTTTTCTTGCTTACTTTTTACATTTTAAATAAATATTCCTATATAAAACCATTTAAAACTTTAAAAAAAATAAAGAATATTAAAAATTGTAGCCATTGTGTGTATTGGCAACAGGGTCCAAGCTCCTAGCGGTTAGGGCTCCAGAGAGAGTAACCTCCTAAGCCCAAGCCCTTGATCCAGCTGCCTAACGAGAGCCTCCATAAGTATTGGTCGAGGCTCTTGGCAATTACTAAGCAAACTACTATCGGCAAAATTGGTGAAGAATCGCGCCACAATCGCAGAACATGTTTTCGGTTTTAGTTCTGATTTTCAAGTGAACATTCCCCAGCTGCTGTGGCCATTTCTTCAAAATCTCAGGTCCATTTACAACGACAAAAACAATGTCATCGGCAAATAGCATACACCAGCTGGCCTAGCCAAGTTACAAACGATTCGTATCGATTCTCTTTCTACAATCGTAAACGTTAAGTCACCTGGTCAAAACAAACGAATATAAACTTTCGTAGACAAGTTTACATCGATCAAGATGATAGAATGAAATGTATTCGTTTCTACAATCGTGATCCCTACATCCCATATAAATCGTAGCCAACTTACAGTTTTGACTAAACTTTAAAATTTCCATTCATTTGTTTTGACCACGTGATTTAACGATGTTAGATGTCATTCCCATACATTTGGTTAGTTTTCTATAGCGTTAACGATTGTAGATTGTCAACTTGGCTAAGCCAAAGGGTGCCTCTTCCTGTACCTATGTCCGACGACAAAGCGTCCATAATCAACAGAAGAGGTAAGGACTGTAAGCCGACCCTTGATGCAACCTACTGCCACACTGAACGCATCCGTGTTGACCGACGTGTCTTTTATGTAACAAAAAGTATCTATGTAGTATATCAACTATCTGGTGTCCACGACACAAGCCTCGTTGCTTAGTGTGGCACCTAGATGCCGCTGTGTGTAATTTCCAGCGAAATTTGTTTATTTATTTTTATTTTTTATTTTAAAATTGATCTTGTAAATTGGCCTAAGAAGACCTGGAAACGCGATCATTATTCAATGAACTATTAAGTTACGTTTTAAGTTGATTGAAGTCAAAAACTATTTGTGACGTCACAGGTCTGCTAACCCACATATCAAATTTACGGGAGTATTGCATTTTGACTACTCATAAAAAAAATATTATTTTAATTGAAAAAAAAAACAAGTTAGGTTAGGTAGGTTATATTGCTTGGTTTTAGTTTTTTTTTCTCCACTATTTCAGCTATATAAATTGCAAACTAGTTTTTATATAGCTTCTTACTTATTTAAAGCTGTGTGTTTTGTGTTCTTGTGCTTACACCATAGATTACTATTGTGAGGACTTGTAATTGGCTTTCTGGTGACCATGGTTTGCTTTTTTTTCTGTTTTTATTAGCTGTAAGTCCTCCATGTACTAAATAAATAAAGTAAATAAATTGATTGGTGGTGTCATCTACCATGATATTATGTGAGCACTATGTGCAATTTATTAACAACATTTACACCATCAAGCGAGTCCAATCAGCATCAGCCACATGCAATACAATCTGAAAAAGCAAACACATTAAAAAATATTATTCATTTGTAATTTCAATAACTCTGTTGCAAACCGTCAAATTGAATATTCAAGAGTTGAAAATGTTTTATGATCAAGGCTAGATTTAAAAATGGTTTTAATAAAGTTTGATTTCGTGTTATTATTAACAATTTTACATGGTAAGTTATTGAATTCATTAGTAAAAAACTAGTATCTACTAAAGGGAAAGTTACAAAAGAGGCTTGAAGTGAAAGTTACGATTGAATATTGCAACTTCATCTTTTACCTGTCCAATGACGTACGCATGGTCCACTGCGATTGTGTCTACTTCGCGGACAGTGAACATGTTAATATTGGGGTTCAGTGGCCTCGAGGGAAGCTAAATTTCACCAAGCTGGTCTTCACTTTACTTCACTGACGGTCAACTACAACTTTCAACCGTGTTGTTCAGGACATAAGGGTGAAAAGGGGCCGTAAGGGTTGTAAAACCACCTCGAGCCGAAGCCTGCCGTGGCTGCGGGACTATTCGAAAGAGATACCGTGGCCCCGGAACACAAAGGACGATGAAGGAACATGGATGGGTTTTAGTCGGTAAAAGTCTGACCCTCCTGCTCCGCCCAGAGGGGGAGGAGTCATTTGATGAGGTCCCATCCGAAAAAAATAAAATAAAAAAAGGGTTGTAAAACCGTAATGAGAATAAATTGTGTCAAAGGATTTCATTGAAGTGCAATTCGTTTGGTGTTTTTGTCCCGGTTCGTAAGTTCAGAATGCTTAGCAGACTAAGTTTTTTTTTTTTAAGTGTCTCATTGCGAAAGAAGAATTATAAATGGTGCAGAAGTATCTGCAGATAAATCCTACGTGGTAAGTTTAAGTGTTTTTAGAGTTCCGTACCTAAAAAGGAGAAAACTACTTGACGGGACTTCCCGTTGAGCTAAAATCATGAAATATGGCAAAGAAGCAATGTACTACAGCACATGGTAAAGGAAAAAAAAAACGTAAATATATAATTTAAAAACAAAACACCTAATTAAGCTGAGTAGCAGTGGTGGCCCAGTGGTGGCGGCCCCGACTTACGAACAGCAAGTCGTGGGCTCGAACCCAGACAGGCGCATTACTTTGTGTTATTTATTTCATCACCTTTCATCATCATCTCTCAAAACGGTGAGGAAACCGGCATGTTCTAGAACCAAAAAATTCGAAGACATGTGACATCTACCAATCCGCACTGGGCCCGCGTGGTAGATTATAGCGCATTCGACCCTCTCTTAGAGAGGAGGCCTGTGTCCCAGCAGTGGGAACATTAATAGGCTGATAAGGTCGAGGAAACGACTTTTTTGGGCTGAAAAATAACGTTTTACTGTAAAATCCAATGTAGGTACCTACCTAACGCACTCGAAACATTGTGCTAAACCGGTTACGGAGGTATCTAAAGTTATGATCTTAAAAATAGTATTTGTGAAAAAGTTGGAACTTTGTTTCCAATATCTCCGTAACTAGTAGGTTCTCAGGTATGGTCAAGAACAAAAAAAGGATCGCAATGACGGGGAGAACAAATTTACGCCCTTTATAAGTCTATTTATTTATTTTTAAATTGTGCATCTCTCTATTTATTTATTTAGAACAGCATAAGCCATTAATAGTTAAGTCAACAAAATTGTAGAAGGAAAATAAAGCTATTTTTATTTTTAAGCCATTAACACTAAATTAAATAATCCTTTTTACTCGGTCTTCTCACAGAACCACAAACATTTAACATTATCGTCTTCCATTCATCAGCAAACAAGTCCAATCCAGGGTTGGTCTCCACTCGCGCGTTGAGCATCGTAAGCATACGTGGTTTAGGGGAAGTGGATCGAGCTACAGTGCAACTAAATGGGACATTTTATAAACAGTTGTTATTTGGCCGACAGCACGCCTGATTCAAACATCCTAAAAGAAACTTAGTAGGATACATGATATATCAAAATACATGTTTGTACCTGGTACCTGAGAAAAGCTTTTAGCACTTTTTCCAGCATACACTCGTATAGGTAACCTCGTGAGGATTCCATACACAAGCGCTAGTTTCGAGCTTGCACCGAACCAAGGCGTTGAACAAGAGCTTGATAACTGCCTGGTTAATAAAATCTTGACAGTTACGTAAAACAAAATACAAGCGTCTCAAAAAAAAAAGAAATTTCTTAAAATAATCTTGGCTAAAGAATCTTTTTAAGCTTTCTTTTTTAATAATACACGTTCTGTATAATATCTGCAGGTGTACTTAGTCAAAGCTAAAGACTCAGCCCAACGGTATGACGCTTGGCTGTGTGGTGGTGCATTGGTCACTAGGGATTTTATAATCACATCTGCAGCTTGCGTACAAGATGTCCAGTACATGTACGCAATTGCTGGCTACAGGAGATACGTCCCGGACGCAGATTTGAATAAAGATGATTGTACCAGAGAGCTGAAGAAGAAAATTGTGTATACATGCATCCCTGTTTGTACGTATGCATTCATTTATTTAGAGAAAACAAACAATTACGGACTATAAATGGTTAACAAAGAATGGTACGATACTACATCAGTGTGCAACTAACTACGTTATTATACACATCTTATATAATTAAAATTGGAAGATACATGCACGAGTACAATAAGCCTTAGCTTTATTAGCGCAACATATTTAGTTATTATATATATATATATATATATAATGGTAAATTGACTGACTGACTAGTGACTGGGTGATATATCACCACTCTTAGCCCTGCTTCTAAGGCACGACCTAGTGCTAGACAATCTCCTATTTCCAATAGGCATTTATTGAAAATTTCATCAAAGAAGTTCTCTACCCTGCCTTCTATTTACCTCTCAATTTATTGTTTAAAGTCGTCTGAATTTGATACTTGACAAAATATAATCTGCTTGAAAGGTGAACAGACCAAGACAACCTATGAGGTCATTCCTCACGCTCATCACCACGAGTCTCATCACCCCGTCCACGCTGAGCATGTCGCCCACGATGCCGGCCACGGAGGATACTCCAGCTACGGCCAGACACTCCTGTGCCTCAGAAAGTACAGTCGTGGTCTTTTCCGCGTGATCAGTTAAATTTTATTTCGCTTGAATCACGCGGAGGCCCCGAGCCACGCCCCTTTAAAGTTTAGGCCTATTAGGAAAGCCTCAACTTTGGCGCGCCAATCAATGAGCCAGTCATCATCCCCTCTTCAGCCTCTTAGGGGTTAAAATTCTAACATCACCATTGCGTTAGCTTCCAACCATTGGAAAATAAGCTAAGCTAATTTAAATAATATTTATAAATAGAATATCATCGAAAAACCATGATTACTAAAATAAAAAAAAACGTTTATGAACAAATTAACATTTATTTGTGTTCTAAACTCAAAAATATTTGAATTTTCTATTTTTCATTATAGGCTATTCAGCGGCTTCATACCATTGCTTCTCCTTTAACCTGGCGAAAGCAAAGCGCGGAAAAAAAAAAATTAATCATAGTTTCCTAATAATTCATGACAACAATTTTTTTCGTTCTTTTATTTTATTTCTTCAAAAGTGTATTAAAATACGTCGTTTGTTACACGTGGACATTTGTTATTGCAGTTCTCAGCTCAATATTTTTATACAGTCAAATTTCTTCTTGCTGCGCGACGTAGTATAGCATAGTATAGTTAACATTACAGTATTAACTTATGTACACTCCTAACTACCCAAGTACATTGGTATTGCTTTTTTTTTTTTTTTTTCGTATGGGAAATCATCAAATGATTGTATGGTAAAGCTTAGCCTCTGACCAAGGTGTTAGCATTTATTTTTATTTTCAGCCTACGAATTTGATTTCGATGCGGTAGATAAATGGGCTTATATAGACATAGCATTGGTCAAAGTAGATTCGCCGTACGAATTGAACAACCCTGATTATCAGCTAAAGTGCTCATATACGCCGAGCACTATACCAATCAACTATGATCCTAAACGCCAAGCTGCTAATCTTGATGCTATGGTGCTGGGATGGGGACATTCGGAAATTTGGAGAACGGTAAGATTTGGAAGATGAGCCCCGATGGTAGGGTACCACGGTTGTTGTTTTTAATGCCCTTTATTATTTGTCATAATAGGGGACACCATCTTGAAGAAACTTATCCTTTAAAACCATAATAACTCCTATAAACATGCAAAAAGCGTTTGATTTGTCTGTTGTTTTTTTTTTTTTTTTAGTAAGAAGCACGGTGATAAACGCTCATGCTTATTTAAGGAATACGAGTCATCGAAACGTATGTAAAACAATTAATTATTTTCAGTATGGTGACCAAGAGAATTACAACCAAGATTCTTTACGATACGGCGCAACAATATTATACGATAAAAATAAATGTAAAGAGGCATATCAAGACTATCCAAATTTACTTAGAACTATAGACAAATACATGATATGTTCTTTAGAACCTGGCCATTTAAATGATTACGGAGTCCCATACAGCATTAATCAAAATAAAACAGAATCGCGGACTGGTTGCATTACACAACAGCAAAAATTACTGGGTCTACAAGGTGCACTCGTAAGTAATCTGTAGATAAATGAGTATTTTTTTAGTATCATCATCAGACTGTAGCAATCCATTGCTGGACATAGGCCTATCCAATTTGAAGGCATTAAACTCAAATCTTGGCAAGTCTCATTCAGCTGTTACCTGCCATACTGCGGACATCAGCGCTCCACCAAGCCTGAGATCGTCCCACCTTACGCTTGCCAAGTTGCAGTCTGCATTCAAGAACACGTCTACCCGTTGGGGTAGACGTGTCGATCACGCTAGCCGTAGAACCGATGAGCGTTGGCTCATCGGTTCTACGGCTAGCGTGATCGACCCTATGCCACTTCAGTTTGCTTATTCTGTAATATATGTCGACAATTTTGGTTCTCTGTCGCCTTGGAATAATCTTATTCGCGGGACTGTTCGGGGCTGCGGGACTGTTCGAAATAGATACCGTGGCCTTGGAACACAAAGGGCGATGAAGGAACTTGGTTGGGTTTTAGTCAGTAAAAGTCTGACACTCCCTCATGCTCCGCCCAGAGCAGGAGGTGTCATTTGATGATTTCCCATCGGAAAAAAAAAGACGACAGAGAACCCAGATTGGCTGTAACCAAATTTAGGCTGATGTATACATGTTACCACTCGGCCGGCATAGACCACTGTTGTATTGGCTTTATCGGGTATAAATAAATTGGATTTTCCATACTGAATTTCTCATTAGTACCCATGGAGGCTGGATTTGTGCCCGGTTGATGGCAATGGGCTCGCTCCCTATTACATGGTACTTAAAAACATAACTGGCGAAATTTGGATCTACTATGAAGTCACGTCTACTTAACCAGGATGTTACAAGCGCGATCTTATGAGGAAAATTGGAATTACCTGAGATCTTTTAGCTTATTCTCACTGATATCCATAGTCGACAATGACCATGTCCCAAAAAGTAAACCTTCTTTTTAATGTAATTGTATGCTGGAAGATTCGCCCCGAGATAGCGCTGACTAGTTGTAAAAGTCCAACCATTTAATAAAAGGCTTTTTTTAACTTCAAACCTTTAAAGTAGGTCATCTTGAATGAAGAAGTGAACAATCGGTGAGAAAACAAAATACATGTTAGCGTTATCAAGCGACAAAGTTTTTAACAAGGCACTAGTATCGTGTACGCGGCAGTTTTATCATCATAGCAAAACAATAAATAGCATTAACGAAATTCAATTTATTCCTTAGTGTAAAGATGAAATTGTGAAAAACCCTATACAAGCTGATGACGCACGCAAACATATGAGCTTACAAGAAAAAAGTAACAATGCGACAAACAAAGCCAACGGAACCAACATTTTGAACAGAACTACTAGTGTCAACGAGACAGATTACATTTATAAACCTGGTTTTGGTAAAATTAGGGGTTACTATAACAGAAGTTTCAGTCGAAGAAACGGAATTTGTCAAGTAAGTACAACGGTGACGGGGGTTTTAAGTATGAAACTTTTTATTAATATTCATGTTATTAAAAGTTGAAAGGGAATATTTTTTCTTAGTATGTGCATGTGATTAAGAGTAATGAAACGTTTACGAATGATAGACAACTGAAAATGGATGAAGAGGGTAAGGGAATTAAAAAAAAAGATTGCGCATTGAGTGAGGAATGACCACAAAGCAAAAAAAGTAAAATAAAGCGTGACGATGGGACACTATGATACTGAGACACGGGGTCACCGTGTTGCGCTGATCTCACGTAACATGGGTCAAGGTCGGAAAGATGACTGTCATCGTCTGCCTAGCCTTTCCCCAACTATGTTGGGGTCGGCTTCCAGTCTAGCCGGATTCAGCTGGATGATCATCTTCATCATCATCATCACCCACAGCCCGACTTCACCCACTGCTGGGTATAGGCATCTCTTTGTTTGTGCCAAGCTCCACGCTCCTGTGCCAACCTCATCCAGGATATTCCCGCAATGGCAACAATATCGTCTGCCCATCTCGCTGCCGGACGACCAACACTTCTCTTTCCATTCTTTGGACGCCACTCAGCTGAATACTAACATTTTATTACATGGACTGCATAATTTGGTACACCTTAGTAAGACGTCAAAAAGCTCTAGCTGGGACCAACGGCTTTGCGTGCTCTTCGATGCACGGAGGGAACTCGGTATCGTTAAGCACAGCCTAAACAAATATCTTTTAATTCCCAGAATGACCATGGAGGCCCAATTATTACCTGGGTGGGCAAAAGAGAAATGCTTATTGGAGTAGCTTCTGTTTTTAGAATATCAAAGGATAGAAAATGCATTGGACCTTTTTTGTATACGAGTACAGTGTGCAACGGCGCCTTTATAGGTTGTGTCCTAGGGGATAGAAGAGCTAACATTTTAAGAGGCCATAATGAATCTGTAAGTCCTAGGTAAGTCACGTGTACATATTGGATTATTTATTATTACTTTTAAAAATAACCGTACAATATATATATATATATTATTATTATATTTTTTTTTTCTTTTTGTGCGTATATATTTTAATTTTGTGTGCAATAAAGAATAAGAATGGCGGACTTAATGTCTTAGGCATTTTCTACAAGTCTACCTTAGCGTTATGGAGACATGACACTAAGTAGGTGCAACATAATAGAAAAGGCCAATGACCAAAATGTAATTTACAATGGAACCTTAGCACTTATGAAAAGAAATAACATCACAAACGAAATGTTGTACTATTGTACAATATTTTAACACTTCCTCACTTTTTTTTTTCTTTTTACAGTTTTGAGCTTTACTATTGTAAAGCCCAAAACTGAGACCGGTCCGTCTAGCGATTTTTTTACGTTAGCTCGACAGAGCTAAATCTGAAACTATGGGTAATGAATAGTGACTAGAGTAGGTACTATTTTGGTTCAATAACCGGAAACGTTGATGATAATATGGGCTACCGGGATTTTAAGGTGACAGTGATCTTGTAGAACGTAAGAATAAATTGGTAACGGCTATTGATATTTGTCTATACAAAATAGTTGCATAAAAAAAATATTTTGCAAAAAAAACCGACTACAAAAACGTGAAAAATTACTTTAGCTTTAGAAGTCAGTGACTTTTGTTTCTTTGATTCAGTTTTTTTTTTGTTTTGGTAACAATACATTTTATTGAATCTGTCGTGATTGCAGCAATCACGACAGATTTGTCATCTATTATTGAAGAGTTCCATTGTATATCTCCAAAGATCAGCATCAGATCTTCATCAAATTTAAACGGGTCTATTTCAGAAGTATGCTCTTTCAAATAAAACAATAATTTTGAGAAATCGGTGAACATACATAAAAAAATACATACAGTCGAACATAGAACCTCCTCCTTTTTAGTAGGTTAAAAATAGCTCTACCTACTCCGATCACTGGACTAATGAAGAACAATACAAATAAGAAATAATTACTTTAAATTTTTGGTTTACAGGGAGGCTCTATTATGCGACAGTGATCCAAGCGTTAAGGGTTTTGATACAATTGAAAGTTATGTATCGTGGATGGACCACCCCGATGGGTAAGTGCTAAAAACATACATATTCAAAGAATAAAATCGTCGACGTATAGTCCTCCTTTTTTTTTGTTAGTCCTGACTGTCCCAGTCCTGGGCAAAGGCCTCTCATTCCTCTCACTTTTCTCGATGCTGCGCCTCTTCTCGCTAATAAACGAGAAAACCATCCAAGGCGTCCCGCCATCTTCTCCTCGGTCTACCGCGACCCCGTCTAGCTGTCTCAGGGCTCTAGCTTTGCGATATGCGGGCCCACAGATATGGCTTGCCCAGTCCCATTTTAGCTTGGCAGCTTTACGAGCTACGTCAGCAATTTGAGTTCTGGAGCGCGTTCCTTATCGAGCGCTGCATAGCTTATAGTGCTCTATTCGTTTTAAAATTAACTGGATAAAAACTAGGCCACATGTAAGATAAAAGTAGTAAACAAAAAAAAATCTTAAAGTAATGTATAATGTGTCGATTTGACATTAAACTTAAATTTAAAAAAGACTGTCACTAGTGATATATGAGAAATAATTTACCATACGTTTGGTATTATTCCACAATGTTGGCCTGGTCGTATCGACTAAAAATACTCAAAGAGTGTAATTAGACAAAAATACTCAAAAGGTGGAACGAAGTTTGTAAATCAATCAATCATTTATTTTGTGAAACATAGGTATGGTTACAGATAGTATATCGTCTAAAATGTGAGAACTATGTTTTGCCAACATATGGCGTACAAAATGGCGGACAAAATGGCGGACAAAATTAACATAAAACAAGCATAAACAAAACAAGCCAATTAAGGTGGAATATCAATAGATTACATTAGAAAAAATGACAATTCAATTTAAAATACATAACTTTGTCAGCTAGGTACACATGCCATTACAGTTTTAGATAATTAAACACATTCCATAAATTAGTCAATAAATAAATTCATAAGTGTTTAATTGGGAAGTCGGAATCGTCGTTTAGTGGTCGGATTTTTATATTGAGTTAGAGGTGTAGAAAATAAAATTAAAAATACAAAACAATGAACACATGTCACACTATTATGCTACAATTTAATCCGGCGAATTTTAAGTTATTCTACAAAAACAAAAAAAATCACCAGCGTTGAAAATGTTTTAACTTTCTTCTCCACAATTCTAGAAACTCAACTCAAAACCAAGTCGAACTAAAAAAATAACCCATGGAAATCTGCCCACTATAAACTTCGTTTCACCTTATTTTCTAATTGCATTTGATTATGCTGCCAAAAGTATAAAAATATATTCGGCTATGGGTCATCCAAGCTAAATTAAACTCTCTTACTATTTTAAACTCGGTAAAATATATTTATTTTCTTTTTCTGTAACAAAAAATATGTAAGAAGGTAAACTATAGTAGATTATTGCATCGAGCACAAAGTAATTTATTATTGCACGGAGTGCCTGATTTAGAGCCCGAGCGTCAGCGAGGGCTCTAAATCAGGCACTTAAGGCGAGGTGCATAATCTGCTTTTCTTTCAACTATTACCTATAGGATAGAGATATAGGTAGATAAAAGAAACTCATATCAAACAGTTAAAATAGAAGTTTAATTATTGAAATTAAAAGTTATACTTGAGCAATTATTAAACGTAAGGTTAAAAGTTTTGTTGGGCAAATTTATATTTGTTTCTATAACACTGTCGGCTTCATTTAGAATGTTTTCCGGAGTTAATGTGTCGCTAGATGATTCCATTTTAATTCGAAGCCGAAGCACTCAAAATCAGACTTTATCGTTTCCAAAAATATTGTCAAGCTAAATTAACAAAGTTCCCGCCAAATCACTTTTTTAAATTTCTTTCATTTTTAAATCAGAGTTAGCAGCAATCATTTTTTAAATTTGGAACAAGTAGGATAGAAACGAATCATACGTACGTAAAAAATCGGCTGGCTAAATAGAGCTAATCCATTGAGATTGGCACCTTTTGGTGCGATTAAAAAAAAAACTGTGCAATAATGAAATTTCATACATTTTTATTGCTCTAGAACATTAAAGACTCGCTTTGTACTGAGTTTTTAGTGTGATTGTGATGAAATTAAAGCATAGTTGGAAGAAAAAAATATTTATAATCTTTAAATACTTACAGGCCTGCAGATAATGAAAGGCATATCGGACAAAAACAGCAAAAGAAGGGAGGCCATTATGCAACAAATATACAAGAAGATTCAGATAGCAATCCATTTAAGGACGGCGAAGAACCAAAGGATAGGTTTTCATTAAAAATAGGTCCTCCACCCAAAAGAAGGCCTCGTATTAGAAAAAAGCCTCCAGTACAACAAAAACCTTCTGGAAAACAAAGGCTTTCTGTACAACAAAGGCCTCCAGCACAACAAAGGCCTCCAGCACAACAAAGGCCTCCAGCACAACAAAGGCCTCCAGTACAACAATGGTATCCACCACAACAAATGCAACAATTTCAACAAAGGCCTCTACTTCAACTAAGGCCTCCACTTCAACAAAGGCCTTCAGAAATAAATACACGTCTGCTAAGAAAAGGACCTCCGTCAAAACGGGACCCACAACTACTCAATAGGTCTCCAACATTAAAAAGGCCCCCACCAGAAATGAACCCTCCACCAGTATATGCGCTTCCACCAGAAATAAAACCTCCACCAGAAATTGACACCCCTTCATTTTTAAGGAGCCCACCAGAAATTGAACCTCCAACAAAAATGGGCCTACAACAATAATAGCACCTCCATCCAAAATGGAGGCTCCAGAATTTGATGAAATGCTATATTTTAAAAGTGAAAGGAAAGTATTTGAAAAAAAGCCAAATATGTATACCAAAATTGTTCTTATGTTGGAACTCAATCAGAGATTCTATTTCGACCTCAAAGTCCTCTAAATGGTTAAATATTTATATGGTCTAGTATTTGTACTAATTAAAATAATAACTTTTTTTTTTTTGTTTTTTTTTTGATAACCGACATTGTGTCCCACTGCTGGGCAAAGGCCTTTCCTTTCAAATTCAAAATCAAAATCAAAATATTTTATTTCACATTGGCCTAGGCCCATCTAGATGGGCACATAAAAAACGTCGAAAAAGGTGCACGGTTCGCGTTGGGCGTTCCCATGGAGAAGAACCGGCAAGAAACTCCATGGTTACTCTTTTCATAAGATTTTCAGAAATTTTCTTTCTCCAAAGCTCTCTGTTCTGTGCAATTTCTGGGCAGGCTTGCCCCGCATGAGCATGATCAGATCGTCACACCACCGTGATGTCCACTCTCAGGCGTCCAGTGAGTGCCCATGTTTGCCCTGCGCTCCATAACTCAATTTGCTGATGTTGGAGTTAAAACAGCCAAGCTAAAGTGGGAGTGGGCAGACCATGCCGCACGAATAATTTTGTTAAAAAACAGGCTTTTTTTTTTCGGATGGGAAATCATCAAATGACTCCTCCCGCTCTGGGCGGAGCAGGAGGGAGTGTCAGACTTTTACTGACTAAAACCCATCCATGTTCCTTCGTCGCCTTTTGTGTTCCGGGGCCACGGTATCTCTTTCGAATAGTCCCGCAGCCCCGGCAGGCTTCGGCCCTTGCGGACCCCTTCCCTATTGTTGACTCTCTTTGAGGCGCGCGTGGAACACGAACGCGCCGTCGACACGGCCTGTCGTCATGAGACGGACGGACACACCAGTCCACAGGCCCGCAAAAAAAAAAAACAAATAAAAACAGGCTTCAGATATATTTTGATTATTATGTCATTCTCGAACAAATAAACAAAATGTCTATATTACGACAAATATAATATACTTGTAGAAATAACAAAATGAAAGAAAAAAAAATACAATTATAGTTTTAGATCTTCTAACATAGGGATTTCAAAAAGCATAATGAGCATTATGTTTATCAGTAAGTCAAGCAATCATAAAAATACTCAATAAAATTTTACACGGTCCACTACATTTAAATAAAATTACAGTTCTTTAATTGAAACGAAACTTTTTAAAATGTTCGCGATAAAGTCAAAAATAGTGTGGTTCTTCATTTTTATTCATGGTTTGTAACATTTTTGAAATAATCTTCTCTTTCAGTATGCTCAGCACAATTTGTTAATGTGCGTTTTGAAAACGAACCGCAAAAAGGGTGTGTAAAATCAGTTAGACAGGGTGGAATGGGACATCGACCCACAAGCCGCTACCATGAATTCGGCGTATGAATCTAGACCCCGAAAAGTATTTTTTTTGTCAGAAAATAAAAAAGTACAGTTGTTTCCAACTGGGGAGTCTAGAACTATAGATTCATGTGCGTCAATGTCCCCTTCACCATGTATTATGAAGTATCTCTGTTTGTTTATCACCTTTCACGACTAAACGGCTGATCGGATCGTAATTAAATTTGGCAAGGAGATTATATCCCAGGAAAACTTTTCTTATTTATTCTTATGATTTTAGTGTCTAATTCCGAAAGAAGAATACAAGAGGGTATAGATGTGAAAGCTGATAAAAATTACGTGGTGAGTGTGTCGAATAAAGTGCATATTACTTTATCTTCTGTATGAGTGATCTTTTTCTATGTCAATAAGTGGCCAGTTTCTGGTATCAAATATTATAATACTATGAATTATTTACCGTCGAAACTAAAAGACGAAGATATCAAAAAGTACTTTGAAATATTAGGTCTACGTAAAGGACAAATATTTGTCTTCATAATTCAAATTAAATGAAATTCAATTCGAAATGAATTATGAAGACAAATATTTGAACAGAAACATAATATCTACTCACAGACATTTTATTTTTCTGATGGGACATCAGCAAATGACTCCTCCCACTCTGGGCGGAGCGAGAGGGAGTGTCAGACTTTTACTGACTAAAACCCATCCATGTTCCTTCATCGCCCTTTGTGTTCCTGGGCCACGGTATCTCTTTCAAATAGTCCCGCAGCCCCGGCAGGCTTCGGCCCTTGCGGCCCCCTTCCTTATTGCTGACTCTCTTTGAGGCGCGCGTGGAACACGAACGCGCCGTCGACACGGCCTGTCATCATGAGACGTACGGACGGCGAGCAAGCCCATAGCTCCCCGTCCACAGGCCCGCGCCTACGGTGGCCGGAAGCCACCACGTGGCCCCCAACGCCCGGGGCGTCTCCCGCGGCGGCCGGGACGTGTGGATCTCTCTTCCTGCCGGGACGGCGGGACTGTTTGAAAAGAGATACCGTGGCTCAAAGGTGGTGGGCAAAGAAGGAACATGGATGGGTTTTAGTCAGTGAAATTCTGACACTCCCTTCCGCTCCGCCCAGAGCGAAGATGATTTATTTGATGATTTCCCATCCAAAAAAAAAAAGCTATATATATTTAATATCCGACTGATTTTGGCCATGCCGGCTAATCTTACAGAAGACTAGCCTACGCTGGATTTATTATGAGAAATACTATACTCCGTGGTAAGACTGGTTGACAGACTTTCGGGTCACTTCCAGTAACTACTTTCAAAGATATACAAATGACAGCCCGGAACAACGGCTTATCGTGTATTCCAAGGCACGGAGGAAAATATGAACGGGTTATTAGTTTGCAATTAATGGTCACCCATCCATCGACCAACCTTGGCAAAAGCTGCTTAACCTGTGTTAAACCAAGTTATAAACTATCTGTGTGGTAAATTTTATCCAAATCCAAATTTGCGTGAAAGAGTACCTACTTAATAGACATCCATACATCCTCACAAAGTTTCGCATTTATCGCTTTAACATTATACACGATTAAACATAATTTTACAGGTGTACTTTGTAAAAGCACCCCTGTCACAATCTGGTTACGACTTCTGGCTATGTGGCGGAGCGTTAGTTACAGCACAGTTTGTGGTAACATCGGCCGCCTGCATCAAGGATGTTGATTACCTGTATGTCATAGCAGGATATAAACATTACACTGTTGACGACGAAATCGATAAAGATGATTGTACCAGAAATAACAAAAAGAAAGTGATATACACTTGTTATCCTGACGGTAAGTACTGAAACTACATATTATAAAGGGTGTAAATGGACTCTTAACGAAGCCGAAAGGCACTTGTTCTCCTCGCCACTGCGACATTTTTTTTGTTCTAAACCATACCTGGGAACCTTCTAGTTACGGAGATATTAAAGGTCAAAGTTCCCACTTTTCGACAAGTTTTTTTTTAAATAAAATGTTTAATGTACTAACTTTACTTTAAAATCCTCCATGACCACTTTACTACTCAATGCAACCATTAGTACAATGGGTTGAATGTATGACATTGAGTTATACCGTAAAATGTGAATTTTCACCAAAAAAAAAAGTAGTTTCCCAGCAAAATTTTTTGCGCAGAGTTACTCTGTTTGATGTATAGCATGCTTGGTTGACGGCTTCGTGAAGGCTCCGTTAGAGATAATATTTTTTCGACAAAGAAAGAAAAAGGGTGATTTTCACCTGAAATGGTGAAGAGCTTTTGTACCAAAATTATTGCCACAAATTTTAGTTTACATAGTATTATTATGCACAAAAATAAACACCGATCGAATTCCTTCCGTTCAGATAACCCATATATAAATGTACAACGCTTATCTACTTTCAGGATATGATTTACAGTACGATCGATTGGATACCTGGTCTCTTATAGACATAGGTGTTGCAAGAGTGGAATCACCGTACGATTTCGCAGACAACGACGGATCGTTTAAGAAATATTGTCATTACGTTCCTGGTTCAATTCCAATTAGTTACGATGCTAAACACCGAGAACCCAAAACTGACGCTCTTGTATTTGGATGGGGTCATACACTTGAATGGCGAAAGGTAAAATTACAATAAACTTATTTTTCTCAATGTTATTATGTTAGATCGCATTTTTATCATATTGCATAGCTTGAAAAGCGTTTTAATCTCAAACACTTTTCTTCATTTTTTTTTTCACTTTTCTTTGGTGTAAATACAATCTTGATAACTCATAAAAAACACAGAGAAACCCATATTTATTCGAAGAAAGAATTGATTTCAACAATTGCAATTATTTAAATACAGTGGATTTCGGGTATAACGACAATGAAGGGACCACTCTATTTTTGTCGTTATATCAGGAAGTCGTTACAGGCAAAGGTAAAGAGTAACAGTGAATGTGCGTCTAGCAGCCATACTTATTCAAAAGTTTACTAAACCCAGTTGCTACTCAGAATATCACTTTGTAACTGAACCATAAAAGCTCCGAAACGTACACGCTTCCCTACCTACTTAGTTGATATCTATAAACAAAAGGTAAAGGTCTCCACACTTGCTGACCATCTGTGTGCAATGGATGTAAACAAAAGATAAGAAATGTTTGTGAAAGAAAAAAATCTTTGTGTCGTTGGCGGCCGACTCCGGTCGCAATATATATATCTGCATGGGATTTCTAGGAATTTGTTACAAATGATTCATTAAAAACAGTCGCTACACCCGAACTCGGCGTTACATCCAGTCGCTATAGCCACATGAATTTTGTACTAAAGTATGCTTTAAATTCAAGGGACTTAGATTTAACGTCGCTATAGGTAAATGGTCGCTACAACCAAGGTCGTAATAAATGATATCCACTGTAACTAGCTGACCTGCGCAACTTCGTCTGCGTCACATAAGAGAGAGAGAGGGTTAGAGTGTGAGTCAGGGCCTGTGGCCCCGTCCACAGGCCCTGACTTACACTCTACGCGGGCCTGTGGACGGGGAGCTATGGGCTAGCTCGCCGTCCGTCCGTCTCATGACGACAGGCCGTGTCGACGGCGCGTTCGTGTTCCACGCGCGCCTCAAAGAGAGTCAGCAACAGTGAAGGGGTCCGCAAGGGCCGAAGCCTGCCGGGGCTGCGGGACTATTCGAAAGAGATACCGTGGCCCCGGAACACAAAGGGCGATGAAGGAACATGGATGGGTTTTAGTCAGTAAAAGTCTGACTCTCCCTCCTGCTCCGCCCAGAGCGGGAGGAGTCATTTGATGATTTCCCATCTAAAAAAAAAAAAAGAAGAGTGTGAGTTAACCTTAAAAGATAGACCTATGCTATCGCGGACTTTTTTTTCGAAGTTGCGTCACTTTACGAAGCTTTCAAAAGGAATACATTTTCTTTTGATTCTCCGCTCCTATTGGTTGCAGCGTGATGTTATATAACGTATAGCTTTCCGCAATAAATGGGCTTTTTATTTTTTAATTTTTTATGGGTTTCTTTCCTCATCCCTAAGGTATGGCACGTGACTTCTTTAACACCCTGTATATATAATCTAATAATCTATATTTTACCAAATGTATGACTGAGCATCGCTTGAGAACGGCTCGACCAATTTGGCTAATTTCTATTTGTTTTTTTTTTTCAAATCAAAACATTTATTTCTTCGCAAACATGGGTAGTAATTGGTACATAGATGTTTTCTTATATAATATAGTCCTCCATATTCTACCGTCGCATAGGCAAGCAAATAATATTCAATTCTAAAATCAAAGAATTGTATTGATTGATACCGAATAAATTTAGATGTCAAATCATTAGAATCACAACACGAATTACAAACACAAAATTAAATGTCAGTAGTAAAAATTTATCAATAATGTCAAACGGAATGATACATGTGTGTCAATAAAGGATAAAAAAAAAATATGTCAGAATAGTTACATGTTATGTCAATCAATAATAGTTGGTCAATCAGTACAGTGATTTATCAATTGTGTAAGTAGTCAATTGTGTAATAACATTTCTCAATTAATATTTGGTTGAGAGCCCTTTTAAATTTTATTACAGTTATATTTTTTATTACATCAGGTACTTTGTTATAAATGCGTGGGGCGATACCAAAAAAACTTTTCTGCATTAGTGCGGTTTTTTTTTTATTGAGTTCGTATCGGATTTTTTGTAATGTTAAAATTTTTAAAGATTTAAAATAGGGAAGACAGCTATCAGTTGTTTTAAGACCGCACATTGACCTTATACATGGCTTCTGCATTCTAAATACTAGCTCCTTATCGGTAGACTGTCCCCAGAAAATAATAACTTACCGCAAAACAGAGGCAACAAGTCCATGGTAGGCTGCTAAAAGAGCCTGACTGTTGACTTTTTTTGAAAGTTGGTGGAGAGCATACGCGGATTTACTGAGTTTTTTGCATACAACTACAATATGAGGTTTCCAAGTCAGTTTGCTGTCGATCACTATACAAGATTGATGATATATGATTGTGGTGTTCGTAATTCTAAGGACAAAGTTTGTATGAAAGAAAATTTTGATATTTAAAAAAAAAAACACGAAATTTTACGTCCATAGTCTTCAACTGTTTTACCGCATGCGTGTCAATAGCTATGTTAGTCAAACCGTCAGTGGTCCAAATAGCCTAATGGTTCCAAGGCCGCCTGAAAACTTCTGTTCGCAGGTTTGAACCCCGCCAGTTATTTTTTTTTCTGATTTAAATCTTTTTTGATGGTGTAAGATTTTGGTTCGTAAGTTCGGATCCCAACCGGTTTTTACTTTTTTGTGTTTGTAAATATTTTGGTTTTTTATTACTGTAAGATTTATAAACATAGATAAAAACATAGTAGCTTTCGTTTTATAATGGTTTGCTTATCTACACATATATGCCTCAGCTTTGGTATTTTAGTTGGTCCCATTTATAATTGAAAAATCGTGTTTGGGCTCATTTCATGCACCTTGATGAGAACTTTAGACCTAGCTGGAGTATGACTATCATAGAAGGTAATACGATGGAGACGGAAGGTCGTTTTTTTGGGGTGAAAAGTCACGTTTTTCTGTAGGACTCAATGTAACGCACTTAAAACATTGTGCTGACGAACGGATTGAATAGTACGGGGGTCGTGCTCGTGAAGGTGTAGTAAAAATCTTACATTAAAATAAAGTATTTAAAATAAAACTTGTCAAAAAGTTGACATTTTGACCCCCAATATCTGCGTAACTAGAATGTTCCCAGGTATGGTCTAGATTTTTTTTTTCTTTTTAAAGTCATTTAGTTATTTTGCTTTTTTAACTAGATTTTTTTTTTCTTTTTAAAGTCATTTAGTTATTCTGCTTTTTTAACTAGATCTTATATTTTTTATTTATGTCAACTATCCATGATTTGAGTGACAACGGTGTTTACCTTTACATGCTGTAGATAAGATAGAAAAGATAACATTTGACTTTTATTTTACTAAATCACAACAATTTAAAATGAACAAATATTTTACTTTCAGATAAACGATACAAATAATTATAATGAAAGAAGTTTAAAGTATGCTCCCGTGTTGATAATAGACAAAGAAGAATGCAAAAAACAGTATGAAGATTATGGAAAAATGACTAACGTCATAGATAAATACATGATATGTTCTTTAGGCGCTGGCTCAATAAATGACGCTGGGGAACAAATTAAAACAGAAAGTGGAGAGGATAACCTAAATTTTAATGGATGTGCTTACAGAAAATCATGGACGGCTATTAATCAAGAAGACCCAAAAATAGTAAGTGATTTTGAAATTAAACCAACAGCAATAAAAAGGACAAAGTTACTTAAATGCCGGAAAGTTTGGGAAAATACTCTTTGTAAAATGTTGATTGAAATATTAGGTACACTATACAAAAAGGCAACATGATTAAAGTGGCTTTATTACGAAACTCCAGCGACATAGGTACCTACTCTTTTTCTGTTTCGTGTGGCTAGTGTCTGGTGTCAGAGCTTTTATGCCTCTGACTTGTCTTTACATGCCGTCGAGAAATATCTACCAATAGGTACTTATTGTAACAGTATGATGTGAAGTACTCACTACTTTGGGATAATCCGATTCTGTTAGTCTAATTCCTACATTTCATACAAAATTGCTCATGATCCTTTACTACTTCGTGTGGCTAGTGCCTGGTGTCAGAGCTTTTATGCCTCTGAGTTGTCTTTACATGCCGTCGAGAAATATCTACCAATACGTACTTATTGTAACAGTATGAAGTGAAGTACTCACTACTTTGGGATAATCCGATTCTGTTAGTCTAATTCCTACATTTCTTACAAAATTGCCCATGATCCTTTACTACTTTGTGTGGCTAGTGCCTGGTGTCAGAGCTTTTATGCCTCTGAGTTGTCTTTACATGCCGTCGAGAAATATCTACCAATACGTACTTATTGTAACAGTATGAAGTGAAGTACTCACTACTTTGGGATAATCCGATTCTGTTAGTCTAATTCCTACATTTCATACAAAATTGCTCATGATCCTTTACTACTTCGTGTGGCTAGTGCCTGGTGTCAGAGCTTTTATGCCTCTGAGTTGTCTTTACATGCCGTCGAGAAATATCTACCAATACGTACTTATTGTAACAGTATGATGTGAAGTACTCACTACTTTGGGATAATCCGATTCTGTTAGTCTAATTCCTACATTTCATACAAAATTGCTCATGATCCTTTACTACTTCGTGTGGCTAGTACCTGGTGTCAGAGCTTTTATGCCTCTGAGTTGTCTTTACATGCCGTCGAGAAATATCTACCAATACGTACTTATTGTAACAGTATGAAGTGAAGTACTCACTACTTTGGGATAATCCGATTCTGTTAGTCTAATTCCTACATTTCATACAAAATTGCCCATGATCCTTTACTACTTTGTGTGGCTAGTGCCTGGTGTCAGAGCTTTTATGCCTCTGACTTGTCTTTACATGCCGTCGAGAAATATCTACCAATACGTACTTATTGTAACAGTATGAAGTGAAGTACTCACTACTTTGGGATAATCCGATTCTGTTAGTCTAATTCCTACATTTCATACAAAATTGCTCATGATCCTTTACTACTTCGTGTGGCTAGTGCCTGGTGTCAGAGCTTTTATGCCTCTGAGTTGTCTTTACATGCCGTCGAGAAATATCTACCAATACGTACTTATTGTAACAGTATGAAGTGAAGTACTCACTACTTTGGGATAATCCGATTCTGTTAGTCTAATTCCTACATTTCTTACAAAATTGCCCATGATCCTTTACTACTTTGTGTGGCTAGTGCCTGGTGTCAGAGCTTTTATGCCTCTGACTTGTCTTTACATGCTGTCGAAAAATATGAAGCAATAGGTACTTATTGTTACATCATGATGTACTTATTAGAATACCAGCGCTGTGACGTTTTTTTTTAATGTTACAGCACCATGCTGAGATAGGGGCCTTTTGGCCTTGTACAGGACCAATTTCGTTTTATTTTTATTTTTTTAATGTTTAATTTCTATTAGTTGATAATTTCACCATTTTATTTTATATGTTTTGTCCTGTGCGGGCTAATAAATGCTTTTTCTTTCTTTCTTTACTTTAAGATAATATGATTCTGTTGGTCTAATTCCTAGATTTCATAGAAAATTGCACATGATCCTTAATCAATAAATTTCTGTCACAGTTTAAGGGATAAAGTGGAAATCTAAAATATAGTTCCTAATAGACATTATACGTACACAGAGCGGCGCGCAATAATTGTTGATATAACGGTCCCACATGACGAGAACCTCGTGAAAGCTGAGAAAGATAAGCAAATCAAGTATCCTGACTTAGCTCGCGAGGTCGTCAATATGTGGGATATGAACTCAGCGATCCTTGTGCCGATAGTCGGTTCAGCTACATGGCTTAATTGCCAAGAGCCTCGACCAATACCAGAGGAGGCTCTCATTGGGTAGCTGGATCAAGGGCTTGATTCAGAAAGTGGTACTCCTGGACATGGCTCGTATTGTTAGGACGCTCCTCTACTACTACAATCCTAACTTAATATTATAAATTCCAAAGTAAGTTTGTTTGTTTCTTACACTTTCACGCCTAAACCACTGAACCGATCATCCTGAAATGTAGCATAAATACGTTGTCAGGTACAGAAACCGACATAATACCTTTCATCCCGAAAATAAGTACTGTTCCCGAGGAAAACAATAATAACGTGCTTATGATAAAAGATGGCGCCACATGGCTTTCGAATCATGATTGAATTATGTCGTCACTTTAGTAGTATGTTGAGACTTTTTTTTTCTAAATTAACGCGACCGAAGCTGCGGGTGCAAGCTAGTTTAATATTAAGCAGGCGAAATTGCAAACTACAAATATTAAATCTGTTCTTGTTTCAGGACTGTAATTATGAAGGACCCGAATATGACGACACGCGCAGAGAAATAAATGTACCTTACCGTTCAATGACAGAAAAACAAAATTTAAATTATATGAACAAAACAAGAGGTGAAACTAATATAACTACCCAATCCAATCGGACTAATAGAACATCATTGACCAAAACAACTACGTTGACCCATAGAACTGTCACTTTAAAAAAACCTTATAAGTTTAACAAAACTATTGTTTTTAACGAAACTATCCGAGATGCTCGAAGGTTTGGAATTTGTCAGGTGTGTGTTAATTATTAGCTATTTATTCACCAAGGGGAATAAGGCACAGATTACTAATCGAGTGTGCATTTGAGACCCGACGCGAAGCGGAGGGCCGTGAACCACATAGTGTTGCCCAAATGCAAGACCAAGACGAGACCTTAGCCAGTCTTGATCTTGGGCTTGCGTCAATACACCTGTAGGCTTAGCCAAGTTGACAATCTACAATCGTTAACGCTAATAGAAAACTAACCAAATGTATGGGAATGACATCTATCAACGTTAAGTCACGTGGTCAAAACAAACGAATGGAAACTTTAAAGTTTAGTCAAAACTATAAGTTTGCTACGATTTATATGAGATGTAGGGATCACGATTGTAGAAACGAATACATTTCATTCTATCATCTTGATCGATGTAAACTTGTCTACGAAAGTTTATATTCGTTTGTTTTGACCTCGTGACTTAACGTTTACGATTGTAGAAAGAGAATCGATACGAATCGTTTGTAACTTGGCTAGGCCTGCAGGTCTTGGTCTTGGTCTTGGTATTGCGCTCTCAGTCTTGGTCTTGGTCTTGGTCTTGCAGCAAGAGTCTCGCAAGTCTTGCGAGACTCTACTACTTAGACCAGACTAAACGGAAAACGGACGAAACGTCGGGCTTATATTAAAGGTAAAATTCGCGATAAATACCCGTTTACATATTTTGGTAGGGTTGGCACAAAAGGATTAAATTAAGTAATAACAAGGTTTATGATTTTTTTAATAACTAATCTAAGATAGAATATTTTTTCTACTACTTAATTTCATAAGTAGGTACTCTAAATATCTTTTGGGTTTTTCAATAATTTGTTGTGTAATTGAACGGTAATCTCTAAATCTAACTTAGAGCTTTTTTAAAATGAACCTATGGAAAGCACAGACATGGCATATAACATTTACAATCTTGCTGCACACATTTTAGTAGGTATATCACTCACTATCTTTCATTTACCGATATTAACAATGATTATTTCGGAATAAAAAAAATCGCAATTCAATAGATGCGATATGTACCTACTTAGTTAATATTGTTTTATCATCAACAAGTTTTGTAAATGATAATATAATTATTATCCCGCTTAACAGTTTTAAACGCTGTAGTGTTCGAATTCGAGCTATTGTGAGAATGTTAACAATGTATCTTCTATAACTCAGAGCATTCAATTTATACCTGCTGCTGAGACATCTTCTAGGTCATTTAATTTAATCCTCTTGTGCCAACCCTACCAAAATAGGTAACAATTTTGTGTGCCTCTGTCCGTACTCTGTGGCGGCGAATGCGGCGCTCAAACAGTGTCAAATGCTGTGTGATACACTTGTTGCAGTCTTTGATAAACCGCGGTCTTTGTCGGTAAATTATCAAATAAGTAGGTACATAATACACCGACCGACCAACGGTTTATTCGCGGAACGTCAAATTTTTCCAATCAACCATGAACCTTAATGATTTAGCGATAAAGTTGAAAATCTGTTAAAGAAACTTGACAGACTGTACTAGTTTGATGTGCTGGCGTCTGTACCATAACATTGGCTGGCGTAAAAACTGTTACTAGTACTAGACCTACTCGACTCGCTGTTAGTTTTAAATTTTGCTGAATACTGGGCCATTCAAGTATAATATATAGAAGAATAATATAAACTTTGAAACACAAGTAGGTACCTAAATAATGTTTACCAACCTACTAACTTAAGATCTGCACATTAGACATAAACAAGCATAATATAATACTACCTACAAGGTATGAAATGAACGTTGTCAGAAAGTTATGCTAGGTACATTTTTATCACATGGGAATATATTTGTGAGTAACACGCTAGCAACTTAATAAATAGTCGACGGATCAATACAATACCTTTTAGTGTTATGACGATACGGTTTTGATACTGGGGAACGTCTATCAAAATCAGGATTGAAACCAAATCCCTACTTAATAACGCCCAAAGCTCAGTTTGACTTAACTGCGAGACGCAAGAGTCTTGCAGGCTTAGTCTTGTTCTTGCTCAAATCTTGCAGGGTTCAGTCTTGGTCTTGGTCTTGCTACAATAAGTCGGTCTTGGTCTTGGTCTTGGTCTTGCAAAAATGCAAGAACAAGACCCAAGACCGCAAGACCAAGACCGATTTTGGGCAACACTAGAACCACACGAGTTTAGTAATCTGTACTTACCCTCGAGTGAAATATACTGCTTTATACTACAAACTCAAACTCAAACTCAAACTCAAATCATTTATTTCAATTAGACCATTACGGCACTTTTGAATGTCGAAAATACAAAAAAGCAAAGCTACAGTCACAGTCACAAGGCATAATAACTTGAGAAAGTACTGTAGTTGCCCATTCCCTAACGTAGATCTCTATGGAGAAGAACGGGCAAGAAACTCCATGGACACTCTTTTAAATCAAAATATTGTTACAAAATCTTGGTTACATCATTCATGTTGAGATTATACATATGTGAGAACGATGTAGAAAGACGTGCACATTAAGAGCGTCCAGAGTAAAATATAAATTAAAAAATAAAGTAATTAAAATGAACGAACCGTGGCAGCTAAGAGATGACCAGTCCCAACTGACAGCGCCCGTTCACGAACATGACGCATGTATCGGCGCCATTCAACTCGACCATATTTAAGGGAACCAAATGACCCGACACACCCGCCACCATCAGCGAGACATTTGAGTGAGCATGACATTCTCTCAGCCACCAAGGCATATTCAAGTCAATGAAAGATAACTAAATGTAAGTGGTGGCTGAACAGTACAAAGTACTCACACATGTGCTATGCAATTATATAATACTAAAAACCGGAATCTATACAATGCAAGTGGGTATATTTTTACAATCTTCTGCAGCTTCCACAATACATTAACATGGGAATCAATTCTTCTTCTTTGCGTGTCGATAGACTCAAATAATGCCCGACCAGTACATTCAATTAGTTTGCCCCTATGGTTGTGGAGCAGGACCAGCATTTAGCCAAGCATTTTTATCATCAATGTAATCCCCCAACTTATAATATGCTTGCCTACATAGTGTGCGTTTTATACAAGATTGTGGGGAGGTATTTTATTGTAACATTTCAAACAGTACCCCATGAAAGATGAATCTACTTTAGCAAGCCTGAAACCTGGCTGAACTAGTTGGTCCCTATTTCTAGTGTTATAGTGGTGTCTGTCACCTCTTTTACTGAATAAATGCAGATTTTTCCTAACGTACATGATGTTTTCATAGATGTATTGACAAGGTACTGTCATGATATTAATTTCCTTAAACAGTTCTCTTAGAGAATCGCGTCTACGTAATTCATATATGGCTCTGATGGCTCTTTTCTGCAGAATAAATATAGACTCGATGTCTGCAGCCCGTCCCCATAGTAAAATACCGTATGACATAATACTATGAAAATAACTAAAATAGACTAGCCTCGCGGTATCAATATCAGTAAATTGACGGATTTTTCTAACAGCATATGCAGCTGAACTCAGCCGTCCTGCAAGAGATGTTAAATGAGGACCCCATTGTAACCTTGAGTCGAGCGTGATTCCCAAGAAAACCGTTTTATCGACAAATTCTAGTTTCTCTTGATTCAATATTATGTCACAATCACTACTTTTGACATTTGGTAGAGCAAATCTAATGCACTTAGTTTTTTTCCCATTTAGTACTAAATTATTAGCGGTAAACCAATTATGGACCTGCAGTAGGGCGTTATTTACGTCGTCAAGATCAGTGGCACGTCTGTTTATCCACTATACACTTGCTAACAACGACATCAAGACTTGAAAAAAAAACAAAACGCCTTAGTAAAGTATTGGTACACTTACTAAGCAAGTGTAGTATAACAGCTATTTATTCACCAAGGGGAGTAAGGCACAGATTACTAATCAAGTGTGCATTTGAGGCCCGACGCGAAGCGGAGGGCCGTGAACCACACGAGATTAGTAATCTGTACTTACCCTCGAGTGATATGTACTGCTGTATACTACACTTAAGCACAAAGAAGTAAAAGACAAAAAGCAAAAAAAGCATTTTATTAAAAAGTTATATTGACATTGTTAAAAAAAAACAAAACGCGTTAGTAATGTATTACTACCCTGATTTTCAGGGCAGTAATGAAATTCCATAAGTACAATATAACTGCCTAGATTTTTGAGAAGGTTTAATGAACAGCTTTCAAGCCTTTTAGTGGGGTAGTATTGGTACACTTACTAAGCAAGTGTAGTAAAAAATATTTTTAAGTACATATTTGGATTTTGAAAGACAATATTTTTTTTTTGCATTGACATTTAGGCTTGAAGACGTAGAGTGGTTTCAAATAGCGTATAGTGCGGCAAAAAAAGTGCGCGTATACGCACCTACACGCGCTTCGAATACGAGGTTATACACGCCGAAAATACGCTAAGCTAAAACCGCCCTAAGGCCGCGATTAACTAACGGCCGTTTTCTATAACTTACTTAAGGATAACTGTTAGTTAATATGCCTACGTCTCGTAGCTATTGGTATTTCTATAAAAAAGTTAGCTTGAAATATCATCCCATCCACGTCACCTACCTGATTACACTTGATTCATTGAAAAGCTTTTTCTCTGACGTTTTGTTTCTAAAGGTCCGTAATCTAAATGTCAAACAGACATAGATAGCAACCTTCCGTTATTTTAAAAGATAACGGAAGGTTGCTATCTATGTAAGATATTAAAGATGGCCGTTAGATGACATGAATTCTTAACAAAAAATGTTTAACGATATCATTTTCTTAGTCTATTGAGAAGCACTACCATTTAACCCCGTTTTATGATAAGTTTTCATAATCTCCTCAGAACGACCACGGAGGACCATTAGTCACTTGGGTTGCAGCTCACGAAGTTCTCATCGGAGTTGCTTCAGTGTTTAAAGTCGCAGAAGATTTCAAATGTACCGGACCTTTTTTGTATACCAGCACGCAGTGTAACGGTGCATTTTTAAATTGTATATTATCAAAAAGTAACTTCGATCTTATGGACCGAGGAATGAGGACTTCAGATAAACACAGATGAGTTGAGCCTAGCTTTTAATTCTAGTATGTAAGTTGCGTAACGTGTGAACGTGGAACAAATCGGAATGAAACAACTTCGCAAAAAAGAACAATTGCGATGTGTGTTGAACATTTTCCATGAAGTCCCATGAAACTGTTGTAATTTTGTTAATATTGATATTTTTGTATGCTCAAAATTATACTATATAAAGCTGAATTACCACTGACTCACTGACAGAATTGTTCTCCCAGATGGTGGATGGGAAGGTGGGTATATTTTGACAGATTCGTAAACAACTAACTCTGAAACCTATGGGAAAAATCCCAAACCTCCCCTTTTCGCCCCCCTTCTTACCCCTCCCTATCGTATCTCGGAAACCAAAAGACTTGGAACATTTTTTTTTTCAGATTCGTATAGAGGAGGCTGGGAAAAGTAAAAACCACTTTTCAGAGTTGTCCCCCTTGTCCCCCTTCTCCCCCCCTTTAGGTGGATCTCGGAAGTTAAGAGACTTGGAACATTTATTTTTTCAGATTCGTATAAAGGGGCAATGCATTAGTCGAAATCATTTTTCAAAACTCCCCACTCTCCCCCCCTTCACCCCTCCCCCCATCGTATCTCGGAAACTAAGAGACCCGTATTTGTGTTTTTTACGGATTCGTATAGAGGAGGCTAGGAAAAGTAAAAACCGGTTTTAAAAGTTGCTCCCCTTTCCCCCCTTCTCCCCCCCTTTAGGCAGATCTCGGAAGTTAAGAGACTTGGAACATTTTTTTTTTCAGATTCGTAAGAAGGGGAAAAGAGTTGGTCAAAATCATATTTCAAAACTCCCCCCTCTCCCCGCCTTCACCCCTCCCCCCATCGTATCTCGGAAACTAGGACACGTAGCGGCATTTTGATTTTGACTGTACTTTATTATTGAGGAGCGTTACAATTTTTATACCCTCCCTTCCCCAACCTCCCCTTTCCGGTGGTAGATAGGTCCTGAGTGGAGCGAACCTGCGAGACCGAGTGGAGCGAAGGGGGGAGGTGGCGAGCGAAGCGAGCCGGCGACCTCCGTAGCGTAACGAAGGTTGAGTGGGTGAAGCTCCCCTCCCCAACCTCCCCTAAAATTGAAAGGGCTGTAACTTCATAACGGTTAGAGCTAGCCATCAGGTGTTTGAACAAATATTATAGTAGGTGTCGAAACCTGTCCGGTGGTAGCTAGGTCCTGAGTGGAGCGAAGGCGGGAGGTGGCGACCTCCGTAGCGTAACGATGATTGAGTGGGTGAAGCGTAACTCAGCAAACTTTAGGGTAATGATTTTTATGGCAAAAGGGAGGAAGAGTTTTTTAAATAAGGTTTTATTAGGGGTCCGTAGGGGTTTTCATACTGTTTTAGGGGTAATTCTAACGGATTTTTCAATTCATTTTGGGGTGCCCATTGATTCTCAAAATTTTATAAGGGTAAGTAATACTTCTCAAAAACACCAAACACGCGAGCTGCGCGCAGCTCGCGCACCCAAGCAAACTAGTTATATTATACTATATAAAGCTGAATTACCACTGACTCACTGACAGAATTGTTCTCCCAGATGGTGGATGGGGAGGTGGGTATATTTTGACAGATTCGTAAACAACTAACTCTGAAACCTATGGGAAAAATCCCAAACCTCCCCTTTTCGCCCCCCTTCTCACCCCTCGCTATCGTATCTCGGAAACCAAAAGACTTGGAACATTTTTTTTTTCAGATTCGTATAGAGGAGGCTGGGAAAAGTAAAAACCACTTTTCAGAGTTGTCCCCCTTGTCCCCCTTCTCCCCCCCTTTAGGCGGATCTCGGAAGTTAAGAGACTTGGAACATTTTTTTTTTCAGATTCGTATAAAGGGGCAATGCATTAGTCGAAATCATTTTTCAAAACTCCCCACTCTCCCCCCCTTCACCCCTCCCCCCATCGTATCTCGGAAACTAAGAGACCCGTATTTTGTGTTTTTTACGGATTCGTATAGAGGAGGCTAGGAAAAGTAAAAACCGGTTTTAAAAGTTGCTCCCCTTTCCCCCCTTCTCCCCCCCTTTAGGCAGATCTCGGAAGTTAAGAGACTTGGAACATTTTTTTTTTCAGATTCGTAAGAAGGGGCAAAGAGTTGGTCAAAATCATTTTTCAAAACTCCCCCCTCTCCCCGCCTTCACCCCTCCCCCCATCGTATCTCGGAAACTAGGACACGTAGCGGCATTTTGATTTTGACTGTACTTTATTATTGAGGAGCGTTACAATTTTTATACCCTCCCTTCCCCAACCTCCTCTTTCCGGTGGTAGATAGGTCCTGAGTGGAGCGAACCTGCGAGACCGAGTAGAGCGAAGGGGGGAGGTGGCGAGCGAAGGGAGCCGGCGACCTCCGTAGCGCAACGAAGGTTGATTTTCCAATTCATTTAGGGGTGCCTATAGATTCTCAAAATTTGATGAGGGTGAGTAATACTTCTCAAAAACACCAAACACGCGAGCTGCGCGCAGCTCGCGCACCCAAGCAAACTAGTTATATTATATAAAGCTCGATTACCACTCACTGACTCACTGACTCATTGACATAATTGTTCTCCCAGATGGTGGATGGGGAGGTGGGTATTTTTTGACAGATTCGTAAACAAGTAACTCCCGCGAGTATGGGAAAAGTGCCAAACCTCCCCTTTTTGCTCCCCTTCCTCCCCCTCCCTATCGTATCTCGGAAACTAAGGGACCCGTATTTTTTTTTTTTTACGGATTCGTATAGAGGAGGCTCGGAAAAGTAAAAACCAGTTTTCAAAGTTGTCCCCCTTTCCCCCCTTCTCCCCCCCTTTAGGCAGATCTCGGAAGTTAAGAGACTTGGAACATTTTTCTTTTCAGATTCGTATAGAGTAGGCTCGGGAAAGTAAAAAACAGTTTTCAAAATTGCCCCCTTTCCCCCCTTCTCTCCCCCCTTTAGGCGGATCTCGGAAGTTAAGAGACTTGGAACATTTTTTTTTTCAGATTCGTAAGAAGGGGCAATGCATTAGTCGGAATCATTGTTCAAAACTCCCCACTCTCCCCCCCTTCACCCCTCCCTCCATTGTATCTCGGAAACTAGGACACGTAGCGGAATTTTGATTTTTACTGTACTTTATTATTGGGGTCGTTGAAATTTTTATACCCTCCCCTCCCCAACCTCCCCTAAAAGTCCTGAGTGGAGCGAACCTGCGAGACCGAGTGGAGCGACGGGGGGAGGTGGCGAGCGAAGCGAGCCGGCGACCTCCGTAGCGTAATGAAAGTTGAGTGGGTGAAGCTCCCCTCCCCAACCTCCCCTATAATTGAAAAGGGCTGTAACTTAATAACGGTTAGAGATAGCTATCAGGTGTTTGAACAAATATTATAGTAGGTGTCGAAACCTGTCCGGTGGTAGGTAGGTCCTGAGTGGAGCGAAGGGGGGAGGTGGCGAGCGAAGCGAGCCGGCGACCTCCGTAGCGTAACGATGATTGAATGGATGAAGCGTAACTCAGCAAACTTTAGAGTTATTTTTTTATGGAAAAGGTCTGAGTTTTTAAATAAGGTTTTATTAGGGGTCCGTAGGGGTTTTCATACTGTTTTAGGGGTAATTCCAACGGATTTTCCAGTTCATTTAGGGGTGCCCATTGATTCTCAAAATTTTATAAGGGTAAGTAATACTTCTCAAAAACACAAAACACGCGAGCTGCGCGCAGCTCGCGCACCCAAGCAAACTAGTCCAAATATAAAACCAATGTTGTGAAAATTATTATGAACCAATAATGTTATTAGGCATGTAAGCTAGTCTAGATTTTATTATTTATTAGTTTTAGTGCATATTATTACTCTGTTGTCAAGCAATTGAATCAATTTAAATTTCTAATTTGCATGATGTAATTAATATTTATATTTTATTTAATTTTTAATAATTGCTATAATTGATATTTCTATAAATATTTATTATTTCTAAGTATAATTATTTATTATTAATGTGAAGTAATTATTATTTTTTCTACCTATCTAGTGGCACTCATTAGCATATTCTCTCGTTAATATGCGGATAATGTAGTGGGCTGCAATATTGTTAATGTTTTGTATTATCTTTACTCTGTTCCAACACATATTGTAGCTGTTTATTGTCCCTTATAACAAAAAAAAAAAACTGTAGAACAGGATAAAAAGCTAAACGAGTAATTTTCTTCTTAACAGGCGGTCGTATTGCAGAAATTCTGAGGATAATGTAAGGCATCCTACAGTGGAGAGACATATATCGTGGTTATCACATCCGGCCGGGTAAGTAATTATAACTAAATTATGTAAAATATTGTATCTTCCAATCCATGGTCCGGAGCGAGACGGAATGGGACGCCGTCACCTCCCTCTGCGAAGCAGTCATGCTAGCGAAGGAGGTGGCGGAACGTGAGAGGGAGAGATCCTCACGTCCCGGCCGCCGCGGGAGACGCCCCGGGCGTCGGGGGCCCCCGGCCACCGTAGGTGCGGGCCTGTGGACGGTGAGCTATGGGCTAGTTCGCCGTCCGTCTGTCTCATGACGACAGGCCGTGTCAACGGCGCGTTCGTGTTCCACGCGCGCCTCAAGGAGAGTCAGCAAAAGGGAAGGGGCCCGCAAGGGCCGATGCCTGCCGGGGCTGCGGAACTGTTCGCAAGAGATACCGTGGCCCCGGAACATAAAGGGCGATGAAGGAACATGGATGGGTTTTAGTCAGTAAAAGTCTGACACTCCCTCCTGCTCCGCCCAAGGCGGGAGGAGTCATTTGATGACCCATCCGAAAAAAAAAGGTAGGATAGCAAAAACATAAAATGGTAAACACGGAATCAATTGTCAAAAATATAAATTATTTACATACAATAGGGTAGATAACAAAAACAATCTAATTAGTCCGTCAGATAGATTTCCAAAAAATAATGTACACATATTTTTCATTTTTTTACGTAAACAAAAATATCATAATACAGTGCGTCGAAAACTCGTGTGACGTCACATTTGAGTACATTTTTTACTCAAATGTGACGTCACAAGCCCCCACTCACGATCTTTGACACGTTTTATCTTCGTCAATTTGTATTAATTTGATAAAACAAAAACACGTATCCAATATTTTTTGGTATTCTATCTGACGGACTACACTGAATCATATATTTTTTAGTCAGTCATCATCTCTATTATTTGCAGGCCTGCAGATCATGAAATGTATCTAAAAAAACCAGAAATAAGAAAACCTGATGTACAAGAACAAGGTAGGAATGAAAAAATAATAAATGAAAGCGAGAGGAGTAAGAATCTAGCCAATTCAAAGAATCCACCAAATCAATGGTATAATAACAATCCTTCAGTGAATGTTGGTCAAGCACCAAACTGGTATAAAGTCAATGGCTTTCAAAATGCTCCAAATATTGGTGCGAATAATGCTCCGAACAAAAATGATGGTGCAACTCTTCAGCATCGTCCAGTCGGTATACCTATGATGACAGATGATAAGTATACACCGAACAACGTGCCAGTATCGAATAACGGGCCTGATATGGAGCCGATGAAGAGGTTTAAACTAAGCTACAAGCCAAAGACAATCTACAAACAAGCACAGAAGAACGAACCACCACCAGCCGAACCTGCACAATACATCAAGCAGGCATCATATTTTAGGAACGAAGCTCCTAAAAAAATTGAAAGAACTCAAAGTATTGGCGCAGTGCTTCAAATACGACAGCAGGTCCCTCTTAGCTTTTGAAAAGATTACAGTTACTTTTCAAAAGCTTGTTTTTTTTTTGTTTGCAACCTGTAAGTTGCAAACAAAAAAAGCAAAAAATAAAGCATACAATATCTGATGTATGCATCCCTACGTGGTGGGAGCGCGGCAGCGCGTCGGCACGCGTTATCCCACGAGCGTGTCATTAGTAATAAACGAATCTTATACCTACCTTGTTAGTTTTATTGCGCTCACAAATTTAACAATTTTAAAATATTTTATTTTCACTTTTGCTAGTTGTAAATACAAATTAAATGTTATTTTTGTATTTGAACTGCCTTTTTAGGGTTCCGTACCTCAAAAGGAAAAAACGGAACCCTTAAAGGATCACTTTGTTGTCCGTCTGTGTGTCAAGACCCTTTATCTCGGGAACGCGTGGACGTATTGAGTTGAAATCAAAACCATAAACTCAGCTCTACAGTCCCTTGAAGCTGTGAAAAAACCAAATTTCTAAGTTAACATAAAAATCTTATTGTATTTTGAATGTTTAATTTTTATTTTATCGTAATTTAATTTTGAATGTTTTATTTATTTTAATTATGAATGAATTTTAAATTTTATCTTTGATTCTGATTATTTTATAACTGATTATTTATGTGATTTTAATAATTGATGGTATTTTATTTTTGTATTTGTGATAATTTATTTTATTTTGTAATACTAATATTATTTTCACTGTATGGATCATGTTATCTGAAGTAAATGAATTTTATTTTATTTATTTATTTAAAAAGATACGGCCGTTTATGCCGCAAAAAAACGTATATTTCGAATAGGGTCAAATAGGGTACTTCCCGTTAACCTAGGATCATGAAATTTGGGAAAAAGCAATGTCTTACAGCACATGTAAAGGAAAAAATCTGAAAACTGTAAATGTGTAGTTTAATAACAAAATACGTACAAGTTTATGCGGAGCCCTCTTTGCGCGAGTCCAACTTGCACTTGGCCGGTTTTTATATAATCTCACTTTAAATTGAGATATTGAGAAACATGATAGGGTAAAAGTGTGTCCAACCATTGAGCGGCAAGAGCGCGGCAGCAACACGCGGCGTTTGCAGGACACGTTTCTGCCGAGCGTCGAGACGTGAGGGACGAGCAGGAAGAGACATTGATTTCGAACGTAAAACGGGATATTTCACATACATGATTAAAAACTATGGTCCAATTTTCATGCGCACTCCGCTACAGGGTAATGTATCGGGCATCGAACACTTTTTAGAGCCAGAGAAAAAAAAATTCTCAAAGGAAGAGAGGAGAGAGAGGTTAGCTCAAGGTTTATTCAAATACGTGATTGTAAATGTAAACAATAAACTTTTTTCATCCCAAGTTCAAGCTAAGCATTCACATACGGTCGTAGTCGCTTGATATAGGCATCCAGTCTGACCTTGCTATCTTATAATAAGATTGTCGGGCCATCTAGCTGGCGTTTGGTCCATCGGCCATCAGTCAAGAGTGTCCGGCACACTGTCAGTTTGCTTTCTCTGCAAGCTATGTTAGTAACTCCAGTACTTTTCCGTAAAGAAGCTGAAAACTATAAACATACTTACTATAAATCATGATCTGTCGAATGACCGATTTGGTCGAGACACCATTGTTTAACCATTGTGTCTACTTCGTGGACAGATCATGGGATAGAAAGTATTTAATAGTAACACCTAGCTACCAACTGCTAGTGGTACCTAGCTTTGTCGCAACCATTTTATAATCATTGGAAACCGCACAATTGTACTTTTATGGACTGCCAGCAAAGTTATAATCGAATAGGTAAGACGACAAAAAAAAATCTAATTAGTCCGTCACTTAGATTATCAAAAAATATTTGACCCGTGTTTTTTCTTTTGTTACGTAAACCAAAATTGACGAAGATGCGACGCTTTTAAAATTCTCAATACGTCACGCCTAGGTATAACTTTTAGCTAGTTCTGACGTCACGAGCCCCCACTCCCGAGTTTTGGTGCGTTTTATCTTTTGTCAATATTCATTGATTTACAAAAACAAAAAATACGTGTCCATTAATTTCCAATACTCTAACTGACGGACTAAATAGATTTGCAATTTTTTGATACTGTCGTCATGCCTATTGTAGTTGATTATTTTTTATGGTTTTCTATTCTTTTAATAACAGAATTTCATGCAGAAAAATAATGCCTTTCTGAAATGAACACGTTACATTCCGGCCACCTAAAGTAGAAAATACAGTAACGTAACATAGAAATGGATTTCTGGGCTTTAGGCCGCGATTCTGGCATCAGTTCACGACTTGGCTCAGGTTAGCAGGAAATGGAAAAAAGGCTTGCAAACAGTATGTATAAATTTCTTACGGCTTGACCAAGAGTAACACGCTCATGCGGAACGCGTTTTATTAGAAAACCAATAAAATAAGTTGCTAGAACATGCCACGAGTCACTACAATACGACAGTTATCACACTGAGGAAACAAGTGACACACGCGCGTATCCACCGATGCGGAGACGAGACGAGACGAGAGGAGATGTGTTGTAAACTACCAATAGAATTTCGGTATTTACACTTCTAGTCTCCGCTTAGCTTTAGTGGAAAGGGTTGAGCAAAGAGGAGAGGAGACGTCTCGTAATTAACTAGGCGTTCGAGTTCAGCGGCCAACGGGTACGAGAAGAAACTTAAGCGCGGCTTGCGGTGAGCAGAAGGCGCGTGCGGTAAGCGGTGTGACGTGTGCTGCGTGTTGTGTGCTGTGAGCGTTGTGACGCTTTAGGCCCGGTTTCCACCAATCACATGTAGTTGAAATCTACATCAGGACTCTCGTCTATCCTGTGATTGGTTGAAGTTTGCACTTCTTCACTCTACTCCGCTCGTCTCCGCTTTGGTGGAAACCGGGCCTTACATATCTCTCCTCTCCGCCTTGCACATCTCCGTACAGCTTCTGTGGATACACCCTAGCTTTAACGCATCTCCTCGCTTCTCCGTTTTGAACATCTCCGCTCGTCTTCGCTTTGGTGGAGACCGCCGATCTATGGGGTCATTCTGTGGACGTCGCTAAGTCCATTATAAACATTGTAGCTCCTTCTTTAGCTGTAATATTTAACAATTGTATTGACCGTGGTGAGTTTCCTGATCTAATGAAAAATAGTAAAATAATACCATTGTTTAAATCGGGTAGTACATCAGACCCCACTAACTATAGACCCATTTCAGTACTACCCACATTTAGTAAAATTATTGAAAAAACTAATTTTAGTACAAATGCAAAGATTTTTTAATAAACATAAGTTATTGCATAATAAACAGTTCGGATTTACAAGGGGTCGTTCAACTACTGGTGTTGAACTTTTAGGACACATTTATAATGCCTGGGAGGACAAATGCAATGCTTTGGGCATCTTTTGCGATTTGTCTAAGGCTTTCGATTGCGTTCTTCATGAAACATTAATCAGGAAACTACACCACTACGGAATCCGTAACGCCTCTCTGGATGTTCTTACTTCATATTTGAGTGATAGGATTCAGACAGTTGATGTTAATGGGAAAAGATCTCCCGTTTCCGTTGTAAGAATGGGGGTACCCCAGGGCTCAATTCTTGGTCCATTTTTGTTTCTTATTTATATAAATGACTTGCCTTACCTCATAAAGGATAATCATGACATAGTATTGTTTGCAGATGACACTTCTCTTTTATTTAAACTCAAACGTCAGCAGATAGTTACAGACGAGGTTAATAGCGCCCTGGCAAAAATCGTTAATTGGTTTAATGTTAATAATCTACTCTTAAATGAGAAAAAAACTAAATGTATTAAGTTTACGATACCCCATGTAAGACATGTGGAAACTACTGTACAAATCAAGGATGAAGAGTTGAAACCGGAAGATAGCACTGTGTTCTTAGGCATAACTTTGGATGCCAAGCTGCAGTGGGGCCCGCATATAGACAAATTATCAAAAAAACTTAGCTCTGCAGCATTCGCCGTTAGAAAGATTCGTGATTTAACTGATTTAGAGACTGCCCGTTTAGTTTACTTTAGTTATTTCCACAGCGTGATGTCGTACGGTATGCTCTTGTGGGGTAATGCCGCCGATATTTAGACAATATTTATTTTGCAAAAAGGGCAATTCGTTCAATTTATAAATTAAGTCCCAGATTCTCCCTCAGAGAAAAATTTAAAGAGATTAATATTCTTACTGTGCCCTCTGTTTATTTATGAAAATCTTTTGTACGCACATAAAAATATTGATTTGTTTAAAAAATACAGTGATATCCACAACATAAATACGAGGAACAAGCACAAATTTGTTGTTCCTGCAACGAGGCTCAAGAAAATAGGGGGTACGTTTAGATGCCAATGTATACGTTTTTACAATAAACTTCCGAGCCATATTCAAGCACTAAGCCTAAATAAATTCAAATCGTTTATAAAACGGAAGTTATGCCTGAAAGCCTACTATCATGTTAATCACTATCTCGAAGATAAAAAGGCTTGGGATTAAGCTGCTCCAGTGAAATTTACTCTGTGAATGTTGAAATTTCAGACTTCGCTTATTTACTATTAAATCCTTTCTTTTATACACATTTTTACACACTTTGACATTGGATGATTTGACATGAATACTTATTTCAGTATTTTATTATTTTTTACTTTATTTTTTATTATTTTATGTGACATTTACTGATTTGACAGGAATACTTATTTTGTTAAGTATTTTACTTTTTTTATTATTATTGTGACATTTATTGATGTTTTTTTTTATTATTATTGACATTTATTTTGTAAATTATTATTAATTTTATTTAATTATTGTGAATGTGAGGACAATGTGGGTCACATATTTTATTTTGATCCCCACGACTGTCTGGCAGTTTGAGTACTATAAGCGACCTACCCAAATGTCCTTTCTTTGGTATTGTTCGTCGTTTCGTTGAGCTCCTTGAGTTATAAGTCGAGCTACACGATAACTGACAAATGCTTACACTGACTGGACAAGTCCACTCAAATCTGTGTGGTTCTTTCTTCAAAAGACCATCTCAGACACTAATCTGCATAGTCCTCATGTAAATTGAGCAAGATTATGTCTGGACTTCAAAAGATACTATGACCTCTGAGTTTGTTTCGGCTGTTTCTTCTCAGAGTAGTCAGGTACGAAACACCGGCCCCATCTAGTTTAAAAAAAAAATGACGTGAAAAAGTGTTTGTAAAAATCTACTTGCAAAAATAAACATCATTTCATCATCATCATCATCATTTCATTTCATTTCATTTCTATGGACCGAAAAGTCTGAAATAAATGTTTTGAATTGAATTGAATTGAATAATTCCCGTGCTACGTTTTCATTATTTTATTTTAGTAGGATTTTAAATAACCAACCAACCAACATGTGTTTGGTATCAAAAGAAACGTATTTGCGAGCACATTACAATAAAATATGTACCTCACTATATAGTTGTATACCATATCTATTTAATGGGGGTGTTCCTTGCACCTAGGTGCGACCACGGCTCTACCTTGACCATTTTTGTACCTATGCATTTCTGAATTTCCATTTGAATTATTTATTTTTTCGTCCTTTTTAGACCCCTTTTTTGCGTAGTCGGGTTTAAGTTTTTTAACTTTGACCTCTGTTCCCATATCATTAAACATAGATTTCTATGCGATAGTCTGCTCAGTGCTGTAGCTTCAAAAAGTATCATGTGTCCTAATTTGATAAAGGTAAGAATGTGAAAAGAGTAGAAGGTATAAAAGACTTGACTGTACGTATACTACTTAAATTAAGTGGCAGTAAGGTACATAATCTCTTACACATTTCCTTTGTATTCGTTAAAGTAACTGAAACTAAATTCAATTACAGCACTGAATACGTACAAATGCTAAACGTTCTTAGTAGTTTAGTTTACCTCGCATATCACTAAGGCTGCTTGCCTGCTTCGTAAAAACTTTCAGAATTCTATAGTACATACCACGAGTAATAAACAGTCTGATTACGGAATAATTTAAAAATAATTTTAAACTGTTCATATCCGTGTAAATAAAATGGTACGTTTACTACATACTTACACCGCGATTATGTGGCGAAAATTTAGAATGATTCTAATTTATTTGTGTTTATTAATTGTATTGTACATTTTACTGACACGGCGGATTCGTCAGAATGTTGATGAAAATACAAAGTCTTCGGTTACCTTACGCCATGTTACAGTGCATTTTGATTTGAAGGGATCTCCTCCTAAACTGACTTACTTGGCAGACATTCTACCCATACTCAATATGTATGGTGTGGATTCAATTCTTTTGGAATACGAGGACATGTTTCCGTATACAGGCACTCTTGTCAACATCAGTTCTTTAAACGCTTACAAAAAAAGTGAGGTAAGTTTCGATAATGGTACCTACTCGTATTAACAACTTCCACAATGGGATGTCAACGGTAAAAAAAACAAAATTTGCTCTTTCATACATTTTAAGTGGAGGTTTTCGACTTTTGAATGAAACAGCTTATTACTTTTAGTATAATCATCAGCCTTATTCATCCATTCCCGCTGGCCCCACGGGAATACACCCTATATTGTTCGATACCTCTACAATCTCCTGGTGGTAAGACTGGTCGTCAGCCTCTCGGGTATCTGACCACCTGTGACGAGCACCCAGAATTTTCAAATGACAGCTTTGATCAAAGGCTTCTTTTTAAGGCACGGAGGGACCATCAATAGGTGGTTCCTCCGTGCCTACCTACATACCGAGTTGAATAATGTATGGTCACCCATCCGTGGCCCGATCCTGGAAGACTGTCCCGTACGGCTGATATTATTGAGCTACGAACCCCTCTGTCTGTCTGTTATTATCAAATACATGCATTTTGGTGTGTAATACAGCCGTACATATTTAATTTTCAGCTCTTAAGATTCCTCTCCAAAGCCCGATTGCTAGGCATGGAAGTAATACCCCTCATACAAACATTCGGACACATGGAATTTGTCCTAAAATTGAAAGAGTTCGCACACCTGAGGGAGCTAGATAAGTATCCAGCAGAGATATGCCCTAGCAACTCAGAGAGCAAAGCATTAATTACTGACATGTTGAAACAAGTAAGTACAAAATTGTCTCTCACAGCAATCTGTACGTCCGTACATGTCGGACACTTCAATTTTATTTATTTAAATCTTTGTTACCTCCATTACAGGTTATTGATCTTCATTCCACAGTCTTACCGCTGCAACACATACATATTGGTTGCGATGAAGTACGAAAACTAAATAAGTGCCATATATGTCTAGACAGAAGATTGAAGGATGGGTGAGTACAACATACCTATGAACTTATAGGCTTAACTTAGTCATAGGTCTCGAGTTCGAACCTCTGATTATTCGAATTCATGTGCGTATTGTATCATGTGCGTATTCAATAATTATCATTTGCATCGGAGAATGAAAACATCGTGAGAAAACCAGCATGCCTAAAATGAGGCATTCATTTTTGTTCAATTTTCCATACACTTTCACTTTATTCTGATTTCCAGTGCCGTATTCGTCCAACACGTTGAAGAAGTGGCTTTGATAGTAAAATATATAACACCTTCGACGACAGTTCTTATATGGGGCGACATGCTGCACATAATCGATATGCCAAACCTATTTATGAATAATACTAATATTGAACCAGTAGAGTGGGATTACCGTAAAAATCCAGACTTTTCCCACAAACATTTCTACAATCTGCACAAAAACTTCAAAAACATCTGGATAGCCTCCGCATACAAAGGTGCTGATGGCAGAAATGCAACTATCCCTAACATCATAAATCGATTCCAGAATCATTTAAGCTGGATGAAGTTTATATTAGACTACAAGTTCGGAGGAGAGAACAAAGTTTACGATTTCGAGGGAATCATTCTCACTGGCTGGTCGCGATACTCACACATGGCTCCACAGTGTGAACTACTCCCAGTCTCTATGCCAAGTTTGATCCTGAATCTCTTATTGATAAAAACCTTACAGGGAGGCATTGATCAAGGCGACTTATTTAATCTGAATTATTGCGAGTTTTTCAATAAATACTTAAGTTATCAATTCAGGGAAATCTTTAAAAGCTCCGATAATATTAAAAAAACATGCGCTTTTGAAAACACACTTCTTGAAACAGAGCATAACGAACTGTTTAATTCCTCAGTACTCAATGATTGTAATTCTGAACTACGTGGCCGAGAATCCGAATGTCAGAGACAAGTCCCATACGTGGATATTATTGCTTTAGAAAGCACTCACCAAAAGTGTATAGAAGCACTCCAAAAACTGGGAGCTATGAAGAAAAGCATGGAAATATTCATGGCCAAATATTACAAAATGTTTGCTATCAGGAGTTACATCGATGAGATTATACAAGTTCCAGCAAAGAAAATTAAGACAACTATGGATTATTTACGTAACTGCACAAGAGATCGTTTGTGGGGCAGAAGGTACTAAGAATTTCTGTACAATTTTAGTCAATAACACCGCGACAAAAGTGTTTCTTTGTTAGACAAATGCGTTTTACGAAATTGAATAAGAGCAGTGTCGTCGACATTGTGTATGGAATTATACCGCAGCAGCACTGTCACTTGTGGTCATTGTCAACCGCAGCAGCTCTGTCACTTGGGGTCATTGTCAACCGCAGCAGCTCTGTCACTTGGGGTCATTGTCAACCGCAGCAGCTCGGTCACTTGGGGTCATTGTCAACCGCAGCAGCTCTGTCACTTGGGGTCATTGTCAACCACAACACCACTGCTGTTTGTAGTAAGCTGCGCGTCACCTTCGAAAGTGAATCTTTATACATTTAATAAGTGTGCATCAACATAGTGAACGACCGCTCAATTTGTATTTATACTTAGTTATAATAATGTTAGAATAAATTAGAATAATCTTTATTTACGTGAAATATGGTACATTGAGGTGTTAAACATTAATAGGTTCTACATATTCCACATTTCTACATATATTCATCCAGAGCCACAGCGGCGGTATTCTTTCAACTCCCCTGTCTTACCTAGCACTGACCCCGCACTACTCGTCTCCCGCACACGTCATACCGCCTAACAGCTTGGCCACGAGACATTCGCCATAGCGATAATTCCGCGGTGCGAACGGCGAGGCGTCTAGCGACTGAAACAAACGCATAGAAATGCACTTATCAAGCCACGCGGAGCGGCGACCGGCGACGCGACCGGCGAAATGTACCGAGCGAACGGCGCGGGCGACTGGCGGCGCGGCCGGCGAGTGAAACAAATACATGAATCAGTACGGCGCGAGTAGAGATGCGCAAAACGTGTCCAACAAAAGATAAGGAGTGATATGTATATTTTTGCTTCCGGAACTAGTCCACTCATCTAGTTCATTAGTTCCTTTAGTACCGGGGAACGCTTTCAGCGTTCCTCGGTACTAAAGGAACTAATGAACGTTACTATTCGTTTAGTACCACAGAAAAGTTCCAGTACCATTGTAGTTCAGAACTATCAAAGCAAAACTGAAATGATTGAAAGAAAAATCCGTTACTAAAAACTAGACGAGTTGTTGAAGGAACTATTATTTAATCTGTGTGTGTTGTCATACGATAATACGGTAATTTTTAATATACTACATAATTCTTTCCATTCGAACATACGATGTGTTCCCATCTCGTTCTATCATAGGCGTGGCGGTGCGTTGGTGTGCGATGGCGCGAGAGCTAGCAGAGCGCTTCGGAAATGTCGGAACTACTCGGTACTAGAGGAACTAAAGGACACATTTGAATTGGTAGTGAACGAGTGAGTGGTGTAGTACCGGGACTGGAAGTATATCATTTTCATGACTCGTTCCGGAACTACCCAAGTCTAGGCGCGAGCCACGGCGTCGAGCGGCAGTCGCGGCGACTAGGGCAGCGATCAAACGAATTTAGTCGTTTCCGCCGCGAAAAAATGAACACGGAGACTTTTATTGCTGAAATACTAGCAAGGCCACCTATTTGGAAGTCTGGCCACCCACAGCATAAATATAAACACGTAGTGAAGAGATTGTGGGAAGAAATTAAAATAAAGTTTCCAGATTCTGTTTTGAGATTCAGATATTTCTGATTCTGATTTCAGATATCTTCCAAATATTATGTCTTGAACCAAAAAACTATTACAGGCCGTTAACGCGGGGACATTGAACGAAAAAAAGTGTTCTAAAATAAAATAAATCAGTCAATATCACACAACACAACATGTTTAAAAACAACACACGTACATTATTGGTCCTAAGTTCTGCTTTGCATTCATTTAATGTAGCCGATTGTGAAGTAAAGCTAAGTTGTCCAGTTTCATCTAAATCACCGCTCTTTCACAGACAAACATAATATGTTATGTTCTATCATAACATATTATGTTTGTATATATGTATTATGTTTGGCATCAGCCAATTTAGGGTAGTGATCTTCACACAATTTACTTTCTGTTAGCTGAATGCGTGCATACCGTAACAATTTTTGGTTGTAATTTGCTTCATCAAATGACTGGAAATAAGGACATTCATTTTAAATCACAGACAAAACATAAATTTAAAGAGTTTATCAAAAAGGTGTGATCATCAAACTTTACTGCAGTGATTCACGGTCGCCGGGGCTACGGGACTGTTCGAAAGAGATACGGGACAAACCAGAACCCATAACTGAAAACTGCATCAAAATCAGACTAGTATAGTTTTGGAGAAAAATGGTAACATGGAGTTGCGAAAACAATATTTGCTGCAGCGGCCCCTGGTGAGTTGTCACCGTAACACCTGTCTAAAAACATTCACCAATCAAACCTGAACCCATAACTGAAAACTGCATCAAAATCGGACTAGTAGTTTTGGAGAAAAATGGCAACATGGATTTGCACAAACAAACATCCTCTCACCCCAAACGCATTACCGTCTCCGTTCCGTCGTGGGTAAAAATACTCGACACGTGTTTCGAGTTTCGCATATACTAAAAATAATGTTGTATATTTTATACCGGTATAGAAAGGCCACTAGAGAGCGTTTTTTGCCAACCTGTCGCGAGTAGCGTAGCGCCCTCTGGATGTCTTGTTCCGTAACTAACCATACTATTATTACTGTTTGAAATGTTACAATAAAATACCTCCCCACATTCTTCAACTGAATGAGACGAAATTTAAATCTTGTATAAAACGCACACTATGTAGGCAAGCATATTATAAGTTGGGGGATTACATTGATGATAAAAATGCTTGGCTAAATGCTGGTCCTGCTCCACAACCATAGGGGCAAACTACTTAATTGATTGTACTGGTCGGGCATTATTTGAGTCTATCGACACGCAAAGAAGAAGAAGAAGAATTGATTCCCATATTAATGTATTGTGGAAGCTGCAGAAGATTGTAAAAATATACTTGCATTGTATAGATTCCAGTTTTCAGTATTATATAATTGCATAGCACATGTGAGAGTACTTTGTACTGTTCAGCCACCACTTACATTTAGTTATCTTTCATTGACTTGAATATGCCTTGGTGGCTGAGAGAATGTCATGCTCACTCAAATGTCTCGCTGATGGTGGCGGGTGTGTCGGGTCATTTAGTCATGTTCGTGAACGGGCGCTGTCAGTTGGGACTGGTCATTTCTTAGCTGCCTCGGTTCATTTTAATTACTTTATTTTTAAATTGATGATCTATTCTTTTACTCTGGACGATCTTAATGTGCACGTCTTTCTACATTGTTCTCACAAATATTTTTTTAATAACAAAATGAATGATGTAACCAAAATTTTGTAACATTTTGATTTAAAAGAGTGTCCATGGAGTTTCTTGCCCGTTCTTCTCCATAGAGATCTACGCTAGGGAATGGGCAGCTACAGTACTTTCTCAAGTTATTATGCCTTGTGACTGGGACTGTAGCTTTGTTTATTTGTATTTTTGACATTCAAAAGTGCCGTAATGGTCTAATTGAAATAAATGCTTTGAGTTTTTAGAGTTGAGTTTTGAGTTTTATTTGACTTTTGAGTTTTTTTTTTTGAGTTTTATTATACCTAATCTATCCTCCATTTTCATTTCGTTGTTCTTGCATACTTTGTATTATAAATGTAGCTATAATGATTTTGATGAGACACTAAATAAAATAAAACAATTTTAAATAAGTACACTGTTATATATTTCAGTCTTGATGTGTTTAAACACTTTCTTTTCATTTCGCCATTGTCATCATATAACTTTTTGCCGAACAAAACTTGGTTGATACACAACACTATACTAATTGAATACAACATAAATACAATGTACAAACAACACACAACACTTATTATACAAAATGTTTATTGGATATTAGAAAAAAAAAACATTATGTTTTAAAAATGATATTTTTTTAGAAAAATATTTTTTTTCCTGTTGACAGATGTTTGACATTGACGCTTTATTCGTTCGATTTATTTAGAAATTTAAATATGTAAATATAGTGAATTTATGCTTCATTATCATAAAATTAAATTAAAAAAATGAAACTAAATTCAACAACTATTTAGGTCTCAATAGCTTTTTAGAGATATCTAGTACGTCCTATGTGAATTAAAAGTTGTAGAGACATCTAGTAAGTGAATTGAAAAACTTTAGCACAGAACATTTAGATGGCGCATCCAAAACCATTACTGCGTCCGAGTCCAAGAATTTGAATTTTATTTACCATGCAGAATATTTAGAATCAACAGAAGTTGTAACTTGAACACGTTCATTGTTTAATGTATGTAAAACCAAATTAAAATTGCACTTTGATGGATTGTAAAATAATCACGATACGGTCCATCGAAGTACAAAATTATTTTGGGACAATGCAATTTTATTTGAACTATAAGTTTTTATTGATTTCATTATTATTTTATGACAAGTAAAAATGTTTCTATGGTATTGCATGGTTTTGAACGACCGCGAGTAATCGCACAGACCAGGGAAGTATGTTCCATGCTGTATGGTAGATAAACTGTGAAACATGGCTGCCAGTTATGAAGACGATCCATTAAAAGTTTGCTCCACTGTCGAGGAGTGTCTGGACTGGGGTATTATTTATGGCATGTGCTCGACTCTAAAAAATGTGCTGGGCTATCAGAAATATTGTAACAATCCTTAAGAATCCAGTCATATCAGTGCCCTAAACGATTCCCTTAATGTTCTTATATTTACTTTAATATTGATTTATTTGTGTTCCAACATGTAGGTGTTATAGAACCCGTTTTAGTGCTCGTAAGCGGAGCTCAAACACGGTGGCGATATCGAATGTACTACATTTTGCCGTCTGACTGTGCCAAATCAGGATGTCTCAAGCAGGTGTGTAGCAGGTGAGGATCTTTCATTGTCTGGGAAGTTTATACAAAGCGAGACCATGATATACTGGAAATGTATAGCTCCACGATCGTGTTTTATATAAATTAAAAACCAAGTGCCAACGGCTACTACTAATAACTTACTAAACATAATTAATTTGAACATTGGCAATACAAAATAATATTTACCCGATATAAATATTATTTTGTGTTGCCAGATTTGTTATTTAATTCTTCATAGCTGTACAAGGTTCTTTTGGCACGTGGTAAAGACAGGAACTAACGCCACCATATTTTGTCTTCAATAAATTTCACAAATGTTTATCAACAGCGTCCCTCAATCAATGGCTTTCGAGCGCCAAAAGATCCTTGCATTCTTTTATCTTTTCTTTCATTTGTTAAGAGGCCGCTGAGGTCGGATTCTTATCTTTTCTTGTCCCGAGAATAGTTCAAGTTCCATAAACTCTTCTAGTGCTTTCGATACTCCCACGTTCTTTTTCATGTCGCTTTTACTATTGGATTTATTGACTAAGTATTTTTCTATGGCAAAGGCTTCATTATCCGCAGCCCTGCAAAAATTAAATGTATTCGTGTGATTTTATTCCACCCCTCCTTTTTTTGAAAATAATATGTTACAAATGTTTTTGGGGTTTTCCTTCTGGCATTTCTCGATAGCAGCCACGTGACTCAAACAGAGGACTTAAACATAACTATAAATATGTGAGTGTACTATTCGATACAGCTGTGCTTAACTTTTTTTTTGCCTGTACCAGTCTTAGCCTGTACTGTCCCACTGCTGGGCAAAGGCCTCCCCCAATTCCTTCCATGTGCTCTTTTCCTGTACCTCCTTGGACCAACCTTCGCGGTACGCGTCCAAATCGTCTCGCCACCTTTTTCTGAAACTTGCATTTTTAATTTGGTGCTTTAATGTGTAGGCACCAGGGTCCCATCAATTGTTGGTAAATGGCCACCGTCACCCATGGGTCACTTGGATCGATCTTTAGGTTAAGCCGTGCTTATCTATGGATGGGTGACCACCTATTACATACCGAGTTTCCTCCGTGCCTCGGAAAGCACGTTAAGCAGTTGGCCCCGGCTGTCATTTGTAGATCTTTGACAGTCGCCACGGGTGACTACCCTAGTGGCCCAAAAGTCTGACAACCAGTCTTACCAAGGGGTATCGTGTATTACCCAGGACTAACTGGGTTCTGGAGGTCAGATAGGCAGTCGTTCCATTTACAATACTGGTATTCAGCTGCATCTGGTTAGACTGGAAGCCGACCACAACATAGTTGGGCAAAGGCTAGGCAGCTGATGATGATGATGATGAAGGTCACCGTCACCCATGGCCATCAGCAAAACTAGATTCATCGCAGGTTGACCTTGAGCTGGTCTCACGATTGCCTATCTGACCTCCATAACCAAGTTAATACTGTGTAATACGATACTGCCTGGTGAAGGTTGCGGGAATCCGCTGGATGCGAGTCGCACGGGACCGGTCAATGTGGCCACACACGAGGGGAGGCCTATGTCCAGCAGCGGACGTCTTGCGGCTGAAATGATGATGAATAACATAATAAACAATTATTAACTTACCCAGCAGGGTGGTTCTTCCACGATATGTATTTTTCAACTGTATCGTAGCCCCTCTGGATCGGCGGACTGTCGCACTCGGCTCGTCTGTTGAATTGATTCAATATTAGGATGGCTGTTTCAACCTTCAATAATAAACTCAGAGAGCATTATGTTAACGAAGAAGAAGATAAATTTAGCCGAATTTTAAAATTCGGCTAAATTTTTCTTCTTTCATTACTAAAACCTTCGATCAAGAATCATGATCCGCTTAGCCTTTTGCCAACTGTAAATGTTGGGGTCAGCTTCCAGTCAATCCGGTTGCAGCTGAATACTATTTTTTTTTTAAAGAACGACTGCCCCTTTCCAACTTTCTATTGAGTATGCCTACTTCTACAGATAATTATATTCATTAGAATGCCAGTCGGAAGAAAATCGCAGATAAATAAACGGAAAAATAAAGTTAGCAAAATTGAATGAATCTCACAACGTACTGCAAATGTTTAGTTTCATTTTTTTAATTTTATTACTCTTCCGTGACAAACCCTCTAAACTTCGAGACTTTCTACTCTTAGTACAACACAAAAAAGCGATAATAAGTAACAATATGAGGCTTTACCTTCCTTTATTATCTGGCTGAGCCCTTAGTCTGTGAACCCCGACCGAATCGGTCTGACGCCGTGTAACATTTGTGTCTTCTTTGTTAACAGGAGAAGGTTTATTATCACGTAATAAACAATCTATGAAGGCGCTATTACACTGTGTGCTTGTATATAAATAAGGTCCCATGCATTTTGAATCATTGGACACCATGAACACAGAAGCAACTCCGATAAGAACTTCCTTAGAACCCACCCAAGTGATAAGAGGTCCTCCGTGGTCGTTCTAAAGACGTAAGAATGGTTTTGTTGTATTACAATGCATTGCTTTCCTATACAAGGATTTGGGCCAGGTTTAGAAAGAGGTTAGAACAGCAGTGGCCCCGTGGAAACGGCTCCGAGTTACAAATTGTAGGTCACGGGTTTGTGTAATTTATTTCATCACTGCTGCTCTCAAAATAGTGAAGGAAAACATCGTGAATATGTCCTAGAACCAAGAAATGAACACCTACTCCCTCTCTTATAAGAGGAGACCTATGGCCCAGCAGTGGGAAGATTAGAAGCTGATTTTGCTACTCTGCTTGTAATTCAATCATGATTCTAAAGATCCCATCTATTCCCAAAAGAACGTCATTGTTTTTTTCCTTTGGAACACTACTTTTTTCGGGATGAAAGGTACCCATGTCCGTTTATGTACACCTGACAACGTATATGCAAAATTTCGGGATGATCGGTTCAGTGGTTTAGGCGTGAAAACGTAGTAAACAAACAAATTTAATTTCGCATTTAGAATATTAGTTAAAGATTAGGATACCAATTGAAGAAGCTTGGCGTCACCTTCCGCGGTGAGCACAATCGGATGTTTCAAAAACTAGTCCCGTTAAATCTTGACACATGGAGTAGCAAAATCGTGCAAAGGTGAATCATGGAATAAGTATAACCAGCATTTCAATCTAATATTTCTACTGCTGTGACAGAACCCAGGCCGCATGTAATCTACCATGGGGACCAAGTGCGAGGGCGACAACGGTCACCGTCTCTTCAACAGTTTTGTGTGTGTGTGTGTGCAATCTGGACCATGTGCCCATGTAGCAGGGTTTTCATCCGCTCTATAGGGTACCGTGTTTCATATTGGTCAAAATGTTTATATTTATGTCAACGCACACAGCGTTAACACAACTACTTGTTACACACACCAGCGCGATGAGGGGACCGGGCGGCGCGGCGTTCGGACAAGAGCTCGCGCGCCATTACCATCTCACATCGCAACCGCGATCGCACGCAACTTATTTATAATATTCCTATTAGATTTTAATAAACCTTTTTCATCAAACAGTCCACTCTTTTATTTATCTGGGCCCTATCTAATAGTTGTTGCATTTTAATAAGGCAATAGCTGTCATTCTTCTTCTTAGCGTGTCGATGGCAATCTAAATTGTGTCGGCCCAGAACAGTGAACAAACAACAGGACACGCAGGGCACGATATTAAGTGCCCCAGCTGTCTTTAACCCACGTTTAATGTCCGCATGGTCGGGCGGTGCGCATATGTTAGTCATCAAACGGATTTCATACAAGCCGATGACGAAAGATCTGCTTCACCACCTGACCGCGCAGACGAGTGGTGAAGTCTGAGAATCACCTTAAAACACTGAAATAAAACCGTTTAGTGTCATCGTCATCTACGTGGGCTCTTTGGTCAACTGATCCCAGTCATTTGGGACCCGCGGGATGAGTTAACTAAATTATTATTTTTATGTTGTTTTCTATATTGATCCTCAACATTTTTTACCAATGAATAACGATACATTGTCTCTTGTTTTGGTAAGTGCAAAGAGATATTAGGGGAGGGGCAATGACAGTTATGGCCATACGAGGACGCAACATCTATACGTACCTGACAAATTCCACTCTTGCGAGTTTTGATTGTCTCTTTAACAATATTTCTGTTTTTTGTTCTGTTGTTTTGTGCAGTATTGGAATTATTTGATATGTGGTTTGACCTTAAAACATCTCGACGTGTCAGGTCATCATCACACTGAAAAAAATAATATTTGTGAAATTACTTGGACAAAATAGTGATTCGTTCCATCGATTCCATCGGTTGTCGTGAAATGGATGGGCGAGAAAAAAGTCGTGACGAAAGTTTTGAGTATGAATGTGAATGGATATCTGAGTAGAGGAAGTCCAAAGAAACGATGGATGGACGCGATGGACGTGTAAAGGTGTGACTGATATACAAGTAGCGTCCTCTGTTGTCGTGCGGCGGAAGCAGTGAAGAAGAAACGTCTTTCGGTTTGTGACACTCACCACTAGTGGGCGCCAGTAACAATGAATGGCTTATGCCTAAATATCGATTAAATGCTCGCTTCTCGACACTGGAGGCGCTGTTTTATTAATGGGTATTGTAATATTATGAATGAATCTCGTAGTAGTTGCCTCTCGACACTACGAGGCAGCACTGTAGAAACTATTCGAATATTCTAGAAGTTTCTGGAACCTGATGTTGATTGTAAACGCGAGTTCTTTTCCGCCCACATTTCGATAGTAGTGTCCTGTTCACTTCCAGACACGAAAGAGTGCACTAGTCTCGTAAGTTTTAACCGCGTTTAGATAGAATCGTTGAACAGTAGCCATCCTTGCCCGAAACCAGCGACTTTACAATAATAGTTGTAATAGTTTATAACCTGTGGATATACCGATAAATCTTGTAGTTGTGTTTGCGTGTTTTTCATTGCTACCTGATTAGTCCTCTGTCCTCAACAGGCGGTGTCTGATGAGATGACGCGTTATAGAGAAGTATGGACGAAGAGGACATGTTGCGGCGATCCCAAATGAATTGGGATAAGGGCAAGAGCATGATGATTCTCCATGGGGCTAACAATGTAGCTGTAAAAAAAACAGCTGTCCCGTACGTTCGAGTCGAGCGGGGATTGAAGTTTTGCATAGAACACCAGAATATGTTTCCGCGATTACGATGGTCTCTCAGAGAAAGTTATTCAGTTACATCGTTTATACCGCATTCTTAAATATGACCACATGTACGGTGCGTACACTTGCAGAGTTGTTGTTAGGTTGAAGTGAGTAGAGAGAAGATCACTTGATTAACACTAAATTTAATTACGTAAACAAGTATAACTGCTGACGATTCCTTTCTCTAAAGATAGTCACCGCGTTGCAATAATTGAACTCACTCATGAATGTAATGAATGTGGTTTTATAGTAACAAAAACCGGCCAAGTGCGAGTCAGACTCGCGCATTAAGGGTTCCGTACCATCGTAGTACGCCATCACCCCCTTTTTAATATTATTTGTTGTTATAGCGGCAACAGAAATACATTCATCTGTGAAAATTTCAACCATCTAGCTATCACAGTTCATGAGATACAGCTTGGTGACAGACAGACAGACGGACAGTCTTAGTTATAGGGTCCCGTTTTTACCTTTTGGATACGGAACCCTAAAAATGACGCACGTCTGCTGTTACGGCACCGCGACAGTAAGACTGTAAACCAAACCTTCTTCAAATAATTTATAAATAGAGCATTGTTTTGGCAAGTCCTTTACCAAGTCCTAGGTTACCCAAAAAATAAATGCCTATACCATAGCATAACTTCACGCCTGTAATCTCCCAAGGGTTTGTCAGAGGTGGACTTAATACTGTACCCAAATTTCGCAAGTTACCTTTCCCACGGGGGTGGTAGATGGGTCTATTTTGAGGCTTTGTTCGACCAAAGATTAGTTGAAAACGGCTATTTTGAAAAGGTCTGAATGGGTTTACGAGTGAGTTGTGTTTCTTTGAAGCACATTTGTGTAGAGTCTGATATTTTTAATTTAGATATTTCATGCCGTTAAAAGTTTTGAGACACAAAAAAATTATCAAGAGTACTGTTCGTGGGCAATCTCCTTTGCTTCCCATTTTCAATAGGTACAGTCGTGGTCTTTTCCGCCTGATCAGTTAATTTTTTTTTCGCTTAATCATGCGGAGGCGCCGAGCCACGTCCCCTTAAAGTTTAGGCCTAGATTAGGAAAGCGTCAACTTTGGCGCACAAAATAACAAAACTGTCGTTTGGCATGTGTCGTCAGTGCGCTCGGCCGATCGGCATATTTTCATTCATTATTTTTATACAAAGTCAATGGGGCGGGGCTGGAGAGCATTTCTATGTTGTAAGTGCAAGCAATAATTAGCTTAGTGGTGATCAGGCGAGAGTGTCCTCGATAGTACTTACTAGTCGACCATCGTCGCTCAACAACCTGAGTCCAGTTTCGCATCCATCTAACAAGGGCGGGGATGTATCAACCACTGTCCCATTCTCATCGAGCTCACCCTTGTCTAAAGTACATATCATGTATTTGTCTATCACTTTTTCCATTTCCGGGAATGACCCATAACCCAGTTTGCATTCCTTTTTATCCAGTATCTTTGTAGATGCATATCGCAACGTTGGTTGGTTGTAATTCTCAGAGTCTTCTGGCTAAAAGCATTTCAAAAAGTGATTATTGATAGTGACTGGACGCCGTGGCCGATATGAATGGATGGAATGGGTGCTTGTGTATGTAAGAATCGTAGCAGGCAGGTTATGTGTGTATGTACGTATCCAAACTAGATTGAATAAATAACCCGCTAGCACTGTATGGTTTTTTTAATGGATAGTTTTGATAAACAAGTGGCCTTGGGCGTGTCTGGGCGATTCTGGAACTCCTACTGTAACTCTGTACATCAAACTATGTAACCCTACGCAAAAAATAAATCACGTTTTATGGTAAAACTCAATGTAACGGACTCAAAACATTGTGCTAGTGGATGGATTGAATAGTACGGGGGTCGTGAAGGTGTTTAAAATAAAGTTTTTTCATTAAAAACATGTATTAAAAAAATCATGCAGGGCAGTCTGGGCGATAGAAGTGAAAACTAAGTCACTTGTGAATGGTGGTGTATGTGAAATGTATGTGTTGTTACAAAAACATCATCATCATCTGCCTAGCCTTTTCCCAACTATGTCAGGGTCGGCTTCCAGTCTAATCGGATGCAGCTGAATACCAGTATTTTACATGAAGCGACTGCCTATCTGACCTCCAAAACCCATTTAGCACTGGGTAATACGCTTAGTAAGACTGGTTGTCAGAATTTCGGCCACTGACTACCTGTAACGACTGTCAAAGATCTACAAATGACAGCCGAGACCAACTTCTTAACATGCTTTCCGAGGGGTCTGGCAACTTTGTTCTACGAACAAGATGTAGGTGGGCTAGAAAACAAGAAAGAGACAACAACATCAGAGTAAAAGAGATGAATTACATAATGTTGCCACCAAAAATACTATTTCATACTCTCCAAAATAATGAGCTTATTAATTGATTTTTAAAGTAAACTTCCCTTAAAATTACCCATTGCTATTATTCTGATGCCAGAAAATGTTTGTTAGAAAATATATCATATTTAATTGATTAATTCACAAAACAAAAACAAAAGGGGAAAATATATGACAACACTAACGTCCGCAAGCCATATTATTTATAATTTTGACATTAACATTTGATGTCACAAGAAAAAAAACCAAGAAAACGACACCCATGTAGAAAAAACCAGAAATTTTCGTCGGCGCCATCTTGGATTTTCATTTTGACCTCATTTTCATTATCAGCGACCCCAAAAACCACAAAAACATAAAGAAAAAACCAAAGCAGCGACTATACGACCTATCCCACGCCCTTCCCCTCCGCTCCCCTCACCCTCTCCCCTTCGTCCCCGCCCTAGTCGTAGCACTGGTTGTGCCCCGCGCAAGCCTAATTGCCTATGTAGTGGTACGATGTAGCGGATCGCCTACGAGTGTTACGAAGCGTGACCACACGTTACCGCACGTTACATCAAGTGACGATGAGTTTAATGTTTTTCCTTCACCCAAAAAGTGCTCAACGCGCCTAAAGAAGTGTTCACTTCAAAAAACTTGTCAAAAAGTTTGGACTTTGACCCCTAATATCTCCGTAACTTGAAGGTTCTCAGGTATGGTCTAGAACAAAAAAAATATCGCAATGATGGGGAGAACAAGTGCCTTTCGGCTTCGTTAAGAGTCTTTTTACACCCTTTACCCCTTGCTGGTCACCTTCGGCTTCGGCCTAATTTCGGCCCATTATTGCCAAAACCTAAGGATTGGCGAAGTTATAGGTTCGGTCGGACACTTTTTTTTTTAACTTTTTTATTTGTTGTTTTTAGCATGGTAAATATCTCGTTATTTCAGTGTTAATGATAATGTTAAATTCTTACTTTCCGCCACTTTTCAGTATGGCCCCAGCCAAATACTAAGCCGTCTGTACCAGGTTCTTGGAACCTCTGCTCATAGTTGATATGTATTGCGAATGGTTTGTACGAACACCTTTCGACGTACTTGATGTCATTAAAATCATAAGGTGATTCCACCTTCACCAAAGCGATGTCTATAAGTGACCACTTATCTGTCTTGTCATATTGTAAATCATATTCTGAAAGCAAATGTGTATTTAATCTTCTTCTTTGCGTGTGGATAGACTCAAATAAAACTCGACCAGAATGTTGCCACCTGCACAGTTTTGTCGTTGGCTTCGTTTAAAACCGAGAAGGTGCAAGTGGCTGTGAAGGATGGGCAAGAAAGGAGGTGGGGCATATCCTGCAGAGGGGCTTCACACTGACATTGTATATGTGATGGGTCGGTGATACCCCATTTGGCCAGATTATTTCTACAGCAGCCAACCTGAGCCCGCAAACGGTTACCTAAGAGATTTCCAGATTAGCCACTGCAGTTCCTGTCCAGGAGGAAGATGTTCTGGTGGATTGATGAAGTGGGGAGGGGTGGGGTGTTTAATTGGCATCTTATATCGTCTCATATCATATCTCATATCGTGTATTTAATGATGGTGTTTGATTTTTTGGAGGTTGGAAGAACAAAAACTTAAGGAACTTGAGAAGTCGAGATTCTGTCTTTTAAATGACCAATGATAACTATGACAATGGACCTTCTTGGCGCAGCCGTGAGGCACACAGCACATGTTATGTTTTCCTCCTTATTTTGTATCTTTATTTTTATTGTGTGTATGCTTTAATAACTGACGTCAAATAAATATTTATCTTTCTTTCTTTTCTTTACATCCTGACTACATAATTATCAATTTATTGAAACAACCATTACTTATCATTTCACAGTCAGTATGCCTTGAGACTGAAATAAAAACCTTTGACATTATTTAAATCAAATTTAAATCATCTGTTCCACACATTTTGGCGATTACAGCATTAACGAAATTGCGGTTTTTTGGCCCCTTCTAAGGCCACCATTCGGTCAAAACTTTTCTCCTCCTTTAACTCTATCGCTTATGTGCGTGTCATTAATAAGTACCTACACCGGGGCAAATCCGACCACCAGTCTGCTAGCTCCAATTACAAATCGGCTAACATGATGGCCTACCAATCTTGTCCGATCCAACACCTATTTTAGTACTAGCTGACCCGCGCAACTTCGTCTGCGTTATATAAGAGAGACAGAGAGATGGTTAGAGAGAGTGTGAGACACCCTTAAAAGATAGACGTAATAATGCTATCGCGGATTTTTATAGATTTTTTTCCGTCATACACGATTGTTGCGTAACTTTAACCGTTTACGCAGCGCACGCAACGAAAGATCTCAAAAAGAATATTTTTTTCCTTTTTTTGCAACATTTTTCATTGATGCTCTGCTCCTATTGATTGTAGCGTGATTTTATATAAACGTTGTAACGTTGTTGTTCGTTGTTGCCTTCCCCGATTAATGGGCTATCCAACAGTAATAGATACTTTCAACTCGAACCAGTAGTTCCTGAAATTTGCGTGTTCAACCAACCAAACAAACACAGCTTTATAATATTAGGTATAGTATAGAATCAAGTAGGTAACAATTTAATTTCTCTGAAATATTTGCATTAATCGCTAAAATATTCAGTTTTTCTAAAAAAGGGCTTCCCTCGCCAGCCTCCTCAGCCTTTTTTTTTTTTTTTTTTAGTATGGGAAATCATCAAATAACTCCTCCCGCTCTGAGCGGAGCGGGAGAGAGTGTCAGACTTTTACTGACTAAAACCCATCCATGTTACTTCCTCGCCCTTTGTGTTCCGGGGCCACGTTATCTCTTTCGAATAGTCCCGCAGCCCCGGCAGGCTTCGGCCCTTGCGGACCCCTTCCCTATTGCTGACTCTCTTTGAGGGCGCGCGTGGAACACGAACGCGCCGTCGACACGGCCTGTCGTCATGAGACGGAGGGACGGCGAGCTAGCCCATAGCTCCACGTCCACAGGCCCGCGCCTACGGTGGCCGGAAGCCACCACGTGGCCCCCGACGCCCGGGGCGTCTCCCGCGGCGGCCGGAACGTGAGGATATCTCCCTCTCACGTTCCGCCACCTCCTTCGCTAGCATGACTGGTTCGCAGAAGGAGGTGACGGCGTCCCATTCCGTCTCGCTCCGGACCATGGCACGAACCAGGGCCGGAAGCGAGAGGTCGCCGCCGCCGATCGCCACCTCGAGGACACGGCGGTGCTTCACCCAAGCAGGGCACACCTCCACCGTGTGCTCCACCGTGTCTTCCGGTCGATCCTCACAATGGAAACACCCGGGCGTCTCCTCCCGCCCGATTCGGTGCAGGGAAACATCCGTGTCCGGCAAGAACCTGTGTCAGGCGGAAGGTGAGGACGCCGTGGCGTCTCTCCAGCCACTCCTCAAAGAGGGGACTTACCGCCACTATCGTGGCGTGCCCTAGCCTCCTCAGCCTTACGTTATCATCCTTAGACACTTGATGACAGTCATACTCCATCTACGTCGAAAGTTCTCATCAAGGTGCATAAAATGAGCCCAAACACGATATAGATGCTGTAAACTCTTGATGACCTCTTGCAACTGCCTTCCGTCTCCATCTTCGACCTTCGATGAAAGTCATACTCTAGCTAAGTTTAAAGTTTTCATCAAGGTCCATGAAATGAGCCCAAACACGATTTAGCTGCTGCAAACTGTTGCGAACCTCTTGCAACTGACTTGTCTCCACCGTCAGACCTTCGATGACAGTCCAGGCAGGTCTTAAATTCTCACCAAGATGTATGGAATGAGGCCAATAACAATATAGCTGTAAATATAATCTACGTAAACTGCGTATGCACAGCACAGTTCTTGCACGTCAAGAACACGTGAATTTGTTTGAATGGCTTCCGTTCGCTATACTACTTTTTGGAGAAATCATCATCATACTCCTGCTCCTTATCCCAATTTATTTGGGGTCGGCGCAGCATGATTGTATTCTTCTTCCATACTTCTCTATTACTTTTTGGAAAAAAAAACACGAAAAAGTAAGAAATATAGAAATGCAAACAATTTAAATACAAAAAGAAATATAGGCAATCTAACAGCCTCAAAAAAAAAAAACAAATCACAAAAAGTGAAAATAATGTTGCGGGGTTTAAACCTGCAACCCCGTAGTTTGCAGAGCAGTCATGAAACCTATTACTTCGTCGACATAAGCTACAAATAGCCGTTCTCATGTACTTACGTCATGACTGAAACGTCAAACAATTGAAGTATACGGACATAATGTTAAATTGCCTACCCCCTTAAGGAAGTAGCGTGATAATTAGAATAGATAAATTAATAGATAATTTAGTGGACTTTTTAAGTGGAACAATCCCGTCATACATGTATGATTGTTGAGTAACTTTAACCGTTTACGCAGCGCACGGAAAGGAAGCTCTCAAAAGCAATAATTTTTCGCTGTATTTGCAACAATTTTCATTGATGCTCCGCTCCTATTGATTGTAGCGTGATGTTATATAGAAAGAAAGAGAAAGAAAAAGCATTTATTAACCCGCACAGGACAAAACACATAAAAAAAATGGTGAAATTATCAACTAATAAAAATTAAACATAAAACAACTAAAAGAAATTAAAAATAAAAAGAAAACGAAATTGGTCCTGTACAAGGCCATAAGGCCCCTATCTCAGCATGGTGCTGTCACGTTAAAAAACGTTACAGCGCTGGTATTCTGATAGGGCCTAAAGTGAGAGTGATGCCACGGTCAGCTACGGATAAGGTTAATAAATAAAAATAAATTGTAGACGAATAAACAATACATACATGTGGAATATTATAAATACGAAGAAAATAATAATTACAACTACACCCCACGTAACCAAACTGTTCGCCATCGCCAGTCTGTGCCATAACTTTCACTGGCAACACTGACGTACATAGATAGACGCGGGCGCAGACATATTTGTTTTGTTTGGAACAGTAACAGCGAAGAGAAATCAAAACAAGATAAATCAAAAACAACACAACAACAATAACACTGTAATCATAATCATAACAGTTAATGTGCAGTGATAGTGTATACATACTCGTATTAAACTGGAGTTGTCAACAGAGTTATAACAAGAAACAATCATTACATTGTACATAGTGTACTTACGTGAGTTACCGAAGAAGGAAAAAAAGTGACAAATTAACGGCAAAAGTGCACCTCGGTGTCGAGGTGCCGGAAATTCACAACCAGACGCTAGGAAATTATGTATCATATAAAAAAAGGACTGCAAGACGCTCCGGCCACCATTGCAAACTGCGTGCAGAACCATTGGTAAGTTTAATCGGATGAAACTTTTTGCTGTTGGAGTAAGTATCGTTTGTATTTATTTCTAAAAGTACCAATTGTTTTTAGAGCACGAAAAGGTGGTGGGATGTCATTCCAGCAGCGACTGGCGGCGAATTTGAAACTACCACGGAATGCAGCAGTTCTGTGGGAGGAAGCCAACATCAGGTACGAAGATGCTCTGGTTTTTATTTGGTTAATGTCCCGCGACCAAGACAGTTTTTTATATATTATATTATTATATTATACTATTATTATATATTTAGTTGTTTATTATATATAACGTATAGCCTTCCTCGATAAATGGGCTATCCAACACTAAAAGATGTTTTTAACTGGAATCAGTAGTTCCTAAAATTAGCGCGTTCAACCAACCAAACAAACAAACTTTTCTCCTTTATAATAATAAGTATAGATTCAAGTAGGTAACAATTTAATTTCTCGGAATTATATGCAATCATCGTTAAAATATTTTACTATGTTTTTCCAATTTGGGGCTTCCCTCGACAGCCTTAGGTTTTCATCCTTAGACACTCGATGACAGTCATACTCCAGCTAGGTCGAAAGTTCTCATCAAGGTGCATGAATGAGCCCAAACACGATATAGCTTTTTTTTTTCGGATGGGAAATCATCAAATGACTCCTCCCGGAGCAGGAGGAAGTGTCAGACTTTTACTGACTAAAACCCATCCATGTTCCTTCATCGCCCTTTGTGTTCCGGGGCCACGGTATCTCTTTCGAATAGTCCCGCAGCCCCGGCAGGCATCGGCCCTTGCGGACCCCTTCTTTTTTGCTGACTCTCTTTGAGGCGCGCGTAGAACACGAACGCTCCGTCGACACGGCCTGTCGTCATGAGACGGACGGACGGCGAGCTAGCCCATAACTCCTCGTCCACAGGCCCGCGCCTACGGTGGCCGGGGGCCAATACGTGGCTCCCGACGCCCGGGGTGTCTCCCGCTGTGGCCGGGACCTGAGGATCTCTCCCTCTCACCTTCCGCCACCTCCTTCGCTAGCATGACTGCTTCGCAGAAGGAGGTGATGGCATCCCATTCCGTCTCGCTCCGGACCATGTATTGAACCAGGGCTGGGAGAGAGAGGTCGCCGCCGCCGATCACCGCTTCGAGGACACGGCGGTGCTCCGCCCAAGTGGGGCACACCTCCACAGTGTGCTCCACCGTGGCCTCCGGTCGATCCTCACAATGGAAGAACCCGGGCGTCTCCTCCCGCCCGAAATCACGATATGAGGCCAATAACAATTTAGCTGTAAATATAATCTACGTAAACTGCGTATGGATTATTGATTATTGCGAATAGCATAGCACAGTTCTTGCACGGCAAGAACACGTGGATTTATCAGGCTTCTGGTGTTCGCTATACTTCTTTTTGGAGAAATCATCCTCATCATCATACTCCTGCCCTTATCCCAATTTATTTGGGGGTAGCATGATTGTATTCTTCTTCCTTATGTACTACTCTATTACTTTTTGGAAAAATATTTCACGAAAAAAATAAGAACTTATACAAAATGAAATATAGGAAATCTCACAGCATCAAAAAAAAAAAATAAACAAATCACAAAAAGTGAAAATAATGTTGGAGGGTTTGAACCTGCAACCCCGTAGTTTACAGAGCGGTCATGAAACTGCAAGGCTATTTACTTCGTTGACATAAGCCACAAATAGCCGTTCTCATGTACTTACGTCATGACTGAAACGTCAAACAATTGAAGTATACGGAAATAATGCAAAATTGCCTACCCCGTTAAGGAAGTAGCGTGATAATATGTAGTTTAAATATTGAAGCCTATGCAGTAATTTTGACGTGATGCGCGCACAAACATTTCGTACCAACTACTTAAACCGAGGCAAGCTGATTTTCTTGAGTTCCGCTATTTTGTGCGTATTCACCTCAAAAATCAAATTTCAAGAAAACTGAGAAATTATATTTACCTGTATTAGATATGGAGTATATGTAGCAACTTTAAAAGGTTACACTTCATTGGTTTTGATTGTATAGGTGTTTGAAGTTTATTAATTTTAAACACAAAACCCTCTTTTTTGCGCCTCTGGATGAGATTTAAAAAAAATGCTAAGACAGGTATTTCTTTATTTTTATTAATAAGTATTTATTCTGAGTTTCATGATTCTAGAACAATCAAAATTTTTTTTTTCATACAAACTTTACCCCCCCTTTTCACCCCCTTTTTCCAAAAAAATCCAAAATTTCTATAGCCTATATGTTATTCTGAATGTATTTAAACAGATTTGTGAACATTTCAACAAAATCGGTTTAGCAGTTTTTACGTGATGCGCGTTCAAACAAACAAACAAACAATTTTTTTTTAAATGGTTTTAATATGTTCAGTTACTTATTTCAAGTCACCCTGGCTGGTTTTTTTTTTAGTCTTGAATGAACAGATTTTTTGGTCTCAACGATTTTATTATATGTATAGAAGCCTATGCAGTAGTTTTGACGTGATGCGCGCACAAACATTTCGTAGTAACTACTTTTACCGAAGAAAGTTGATTTTCTTGAGTTCCACTATTTTGTGCGTATTCACCTCAAAAATCAAATTTCAAGAAAACTGAGAAATTATATTTACCGGTATTAGATATGAAGTATATGTAGCAACTTTAAAAGGTTACACTTCATTGGTTTTGATTGTATAGGTGTTTGAAGTTTATTAATTTTAAACACAAATCCCTCTTTTTTGCGTCTCTGGATGAGATTTAAAAAAAATGCTAAAACAGGTATTTCTTTATTTTTATTAATAAGTATTTATTCTGAGTTTCATGATTCTAGAACAATCTAAAAATTTTTTTTCATACAAACTTTTCCCCCCCTTTTCCCAAAAAAATCCAAAATTTCTATAGCCTATATGTTATTCTGAATGTATTTAAATAGGTTTGTGAACATTTCAACAATATCGGTTCAGTAGTTTTCACGTGATGCGCGGTCAAACAAACAAACAAACAAACAAAAATTTTTAAAATGGATTTAATATGTTCTGTTACTTATTTTAAGTCACCCTGGCTGGTTTTTTTTTTTAAATCTTCAATGAACAGATTTTTTGGTCTCAACGATTTTATTATATGTATAGATTATTACTAAAAGAGGTGTTGGATCGGACCTAGTCAATAGGGTAGATGACAAAAAAATCTAATTAGTTCGTCAGATAGATTTCCAAAAAATATTGGACACACATTTTTTATTTTGTCACGTAAACAAAAAATGAAGACGATACAGTGCGTCGAAAACTCGTGTGACGTCACATTTGAGTACATTTTTTACTCAAAGGTGACGTCACAAGCCCCCACTCATGATCTTTGACACGTTTTATCTTCGTCAATTTTTATTAATTTGATGAAACAAATAACACGTATCCAATATTTTCCGATAATCTAATTGAGAGACTCATCATCATCATCAGCCTATTAATGTTCCCACTGCTGAGACACAGGCCTCCTCTCTATGAGGGGGAAGGGCTATAATCCACCACGCGGGCCCAGTGCGGATGGGTAGATGTCACATGTCTTCGAATTTTTTGGTTCTAGGATATGCCGGTTTCCTCAAGATGTTTTCCTTCACCGTTTTGAGAACAGCGGTGATGAAATAAATTACACAAAGTAGTGCGCCTGCCTGGGTTCGAACCCACGACTTACTGTTCGTATGTCGGGGCCACCACCACTGGGCCACCGCTGCTCTCTGAGGGACAAAACAGAATCACATTGTTTTTAGTCAGTCATCATCCCTATTAGAAAAAGTTACTCACTCAGAGGTACACAAGTGTACACTACTTTCTTTTTCATAACGCTCGTACAAGTATCCTTCTCGATATCTCCGTCTCTAACGTATTTATTATATCCTGCTATAGCGTACATGAATTCAACATCATTTACACAAGCTGCTGATGTGATGATGAATGATGTAGACACTATGGCGCCGCCACACATCCAGGCATCATATATTTTTTCTGATACTGGTGCTTTTACTAGGTATACCTGCAAGTGTAAAAACATGCCATAAAGTCACGCCTGTAAGCACAGAAAGGTTACATAGAAGGGTGTCTATAGTTCAGGCCCTTTATTCACAACACTTCGATTCGATTTTCGATACGGAAAGTCGTATGTCTATCTTTTTTTGACATTACGAAATCGAGCGAGATAGACATATGACTTTCCGAATCGAAAATCGAATCGAAGCGTTGTGAATAGCTATGCAGATGCCAACACATCAAGGTACCCGAAAGTGTAAAATTTTCCTGATCAATCTTGAACCTAATGAGCGATAAAGTTGAAAATCTAAAAAGCAACCTAAGATCCTATTTGACACATTAGATTTCACGGCAAAATATTGCGTACATGTTACCCAAAAGTTGACATTACTTTGACCGATGTCATTACCATAAAAAGATTTGATCAAACAGGTACGTTTTTTCCATGTTCACTATATAACATTTAATACCTCCATGACCCTTGTAACTATTCAATGCATCCATCAGCATAATGCTTTGAGTGCGTTACATTGTGCGCACCGTACACCATGATTTTTCACACCATAAAACAGCCGTTTCCCAGCAATAACTTTCGCGCAGTTACTTAGTTTAATGTAATGTGGAGAATGCTTAGTTGACGGTTTTGTGATGGGTCCTTTTAAAACCCAGTAAGTAAACTGTTCGTTTATTTAAAATACATTTGTGTTGTTAATTTAAATTATATTTAGAGGAGCTCGCGGCTAAAAAATTACAGCCGCTCGGTCGATCAGGTTTAGCCGCGCTTGCCTTGGTTGGTGCGTGGATGGACACCCATCACATACCAAGTTCCCTCCGTGCCTTGGAAAGCACGTTAAGCCTTTGGTCTCAGCTGTCAATTATAGATCTTAGACAACTGTAACAGGTAGTAAGTGTCCCGAAGTCTGACAACCAGCCTTACCAATCGTATAACCCAGTACTAACTGGGTTGTGAAGGACAGATAGGCAGTTATACAGGGTGTTAAAGTAGTCGCGTGCCATAGCTTAGGGTTGAGTTCAGTATCTATAAAGGAACCCGTAAAAAAAAAAAAAATTAACCAAAAAAAAAATTCAAGATCAACCTAATTTAGTACCTACTAACTTCAAATAGCAATATAAAATAAGTTTAATTCTAAAGATTGCTTGATTTTTTTTTATGTTTTTAATTTAAGTAATTTATTTTTTTTAAATATTTTTTTGGATTTATTTTTTATTTTTTACGGGTTCCTTTATCGATACTGAACTCGCCCCTAAGCTATGGCACGCGACTACTTTAACACCCTGTATAAAATACTGGTATTCAGCTGTTACATCGGGTTAAACAAGAAACCGACCCCAAAATAGTCGCGAAAAGGCTAGGCAGATGATGGCCTCTTACCATATATCTTTTTTGCGTAGACACCTCCGCGCCATCTTTGATCCTTCTGGCACACTCAGACACTGTAATAAATAAAAAAAAGCCAATTAATATTGTTCCAAAACGAGTAGTTGCGCGAATGATAAATAATGTATATTATAATGTGGAATGGAAGTTCAATATACTCTGTGAAAAGATCAACAAATCATCAACCTTCAGTAGTCCACTGTTGTGCATAGGCTTCTCCAATCGCAGACCATTCTCGGCCACTCTCATCTATCTGGTATCAGTAAACCTGCGAAAATAAGCGCTCCTCCGAACCAGAGAGCTTCCAACCTTACGTTTACAGGTTAACGGTCTCCACTGAAAACCACGTCTACCGGAGACCGATGTGTACAGAATAACCATCCAACGCCTGAAGTCACCCACTGCTGGGTATATAGGCCTCTCACTTTCTGTGCCAATATCCAAGTTTCTTTGCGAGCCTGGGTACCATGTGGTCTGCCCATCTTGCTGTCAACATTTCTTTTTCCAGCCTTAGGACGCTACTCGGTCACGGCTATACTCGGCTTACTTTATAATTAACTAGCGGACGTCACGCGGTTTCACCCGCGTAGTTCTCGTTTCCGTGGGACTACGTATATAAAATTTAACCTATGTTACTCAGTAAAGACGTGGCTTTCTAATGGTGAAAGAATTTTTGAAATCGGCGCAGTAGTTTTTGAGTTTATTCATTACAAACATACACACACATAAAATACAAATCTTTCCTATTTATAATATTAATGTAGATGTTCACCTAAATCATCTAATTAGATCCTAGTTCGTCCAAAATCTTTCGTTCGTCTCAAGTCTGCAAGTCATGATAAAGTGAACATCAAGCGTGTTATGGATAATGTAGACAGATGGTGAAGGTTACGGGACTTACAAGGATGGAGAGAGAAGAGGAAGGGACTTACAAGAAGTCAGAGGACCCTTGTTTTCTCTCTTTCTTTTTGGTCCACGTGTGGTGGTCGTCTTTGGACTTGCTGATGAAGATCATAACTACTTCTTGTAAGCCGAGTTTGTTACATGATAGCTAAAAGTACTTAAAAGGTGGAACGAAGCTTAACTGGGCGACTTTTCGAAAAAGTCGTGAGAGGTGAATTTTTTTTTGACATTCTTCTCCACACCTCTAGAAATGCAATAAATAAAGTCCCATGTAAAAGCGACGAGTTTATTTTTCCCTGTTCTGATTTTTGTTTATATTGTATGTCAACGATGAGTGGTAAATTCGACCTTACGAGTGAAATAAAAAATATAAATACTTTTTATCTTGAGTTCTTTTCAAAATTTGGTATCGTACGTCAATCATTTTCCAAAATTCTTAGCCTTTTTATTATAACTATTTGTAATACTTTTATGTTTGTAAAATTGGGGCAGGATTTGTTTAAGTCCTTCCGTTCACTTAATTCCTTAACACAGTGGAGCGCTTTTTATCATGAATTTGTTCTTCGTCCTTGGTCCTTGCTAGATAAGTCCAAGAATGTTACTCACCATAAAAAATATTTAAAAAGAACACAAGATCTAACTTTAAAGCCACCATTGATAATCTTGAACTCCTAACAAAATAAATTTTATTATACCTAATCTTAGTTGTACCTTTGAAAGATTGTGGCAAGAAATGAAATTGTAGTTAAATAAAAAACTTTTATTGATTCAATTTTTTTTTACTGCCTTATACTTTTATTTTGAACCATAACCGACACTATTATTAACATTATTTATAAACTACAACTCTTTAATAGTAATGAAAATATGTACAAGTACCTATCAAAGTGGTTACAGGGCGTCAAAAAATTCGTCCACATCGCTGTCAACAGGAAAAGTGCCCAAAAGGCTGGCAGCATTGCCACGCTGGATGGCAATGCTGATTCTTTGGCCAAAAACTAGGTCCGCCCTCTGATCACGTGATGAGTCGACCAATCGCTTGGCGATTTCCCGAAATACAAGGTGGGCACTCGGACACCATGACCCTAGTGTTTCAACCCCAAACGGCTCAAAACATAACTACCAATTAAATTACCGTATTTGCGCCATTTGAGGTTTTCAGCACCTGCAGCAGCCGCCTCAGCGCAGCTCACTGCTAGGAAGATGGGATAGCGCAAGGGTGTCGATGCAAGTTGCGTCCCACACCAAAGGCTTACCCAACTTCCATGGCATTATGGTCATACCATCTGGTCTCTTGCCATCGACGCGTGCCAAGCCAGTGGGTTCTAATACAGCTGGAACCCCGGCGGTGGCAAGAGCACGATGGATGAGATCATTCATGCTAGCGTGCCGCGCAATCCGACCTGCCCTCTCACTGCAAGAAAGGCCATGGTGTCCGAGGCAGTTGACTGCTTCACCACATTGACAGCGATGTGGAGCCCCACAAGGAGTGACCAATATTAGGTGTCTATATTAGGTGACGGTAGTGCCTGAAGCCAGAGGCCCGACTCCCACTGACCCACAGCCAGCAGGCGGGTACGCTCAGCAATATTGGTAGACGTTTTAATAAGTTTATTCCGTACCAACCTGCAGAGCGGCACATCCCACTGTCTCTGGGAAAACGGGTTCTCGGGCCGATCCGTGTCCGGGCAAGCCACTTTCCAAAATTAATGAAAACAATAAAACAATAATTCAAATACAATTTCATTATAACCATGTCACAGTCCATCGAACGTACAATTATTTGGTTTTACAATAATTCCACAATGGTTGCGATAAAGTTAAATCTTTTGTTAGTTCTAAATATTTTGTACGGTGAGTACCTACTCTTAGGAATAACGCCTTGTTGAGATGTGACGTATCGTACTTACCTACTAGTATTATATAATGAACCACCCTTTGAATGGTATTATAAACCGCCTCGTTGTTTATGATCAGTTCCGACTAGTACAAGACAAGGCGCAGTTTATTAGAAAAAGGTAGCAAAGGACCTGATATGGTGAACACACTTAACATAACCAGCCTGTAATGTTCCCACAGTTGGGACACAGGGCTCCGTTCTACGAAAGGAAGGGGATCTCATCAATCACGTAGACCTCGTGCAAGTTGGTGTCATAATGACTTCTACTTTACGGTTACATGACATGCGGGATTCCTCACGATTTTTCCTTCACCGTTTTGAGAGCAGTGATGATTTAAATTACTCAAATTAACTGCTTTGGTTTGAAGCCACGACTACACTTCGTAAGATGGGACTGTTGTAAAATCTTCGGTGTTGTTTGCATGACCATTTATTTGATTTCTCATCTTGTTGAAAAAGGCAAATTAATATGCGATGGATATTTGTTATAGTGACTGATTGCAAAAGACGAATAACAAATGGAACAGATGTGGTTGCAGAAAAACCATATTTGGTAAGAGAACCATACATTAAAGGTAAAATAAAACATGAATAAAATTAACCGTTGCTGGAATTCCTCACTATATTTTTACTAGGTGATCCCAATCCCAGGCGATGTCGTTACTTTGCTTATAAATCATGGTCGGTCTAGCCGTTTTTCAACCATGTTCGGTTATATATAATAACTAATACTTATATGTATAAGCACATATAACTATTAGTTATTTAGTTTTATGCTGATGCCTGTCATCCAGATCTCACTTTAGTGCAGCTAGATTAGCTGGAGCGGCTCCAAAATTTTTTTTTTAGATTCAAATTTTAGTTTAAGTTTGTACGTGGACCACTGACTACTGGGGAGTAATAGTTATAGTTACTTTATATTTTATGTTCGAGTAGTCCATTCTGATATGTTTGTTGGAATGAAAGATGTCGTTGATTAGACTTGGTTTATTGTGACTAAGTACACATTATATTATACAGACATTTTGAAACAGTATTACAGACGGGATCCAGACTAACAGTGTCTTGCTGGAGTGACAGGTATAAACCGGAACCATAGATAATATCTAGTGGTGTACACGCTAATAACTTACTAATTAGTGATGTTACAACACATCCAAAGATTGTCTGGAAAATATCACTACCAGTTTTAAGACTGCCATTGTTACCATAGAATTACCCTTATTGTAAAACAGTTGCTGCAATTTTGGTGTACAATCAAGTATATTGTACGCAGCCACTACATCATCATCATCTGCCTAGCCTTTCCCAACTATGTTGGGGTCGGCTTCCAGTCTAACCGGATGCAGCTGAATACCAGTTTTTTACATGGAGCGACTGCCTATCTGAGCTCAACAACCCAATAAGTACTGGGTAATACGATACCCCTTGGTATGATTGGTCGTCAAACTTTCGGGCCACTAACTATCTGTAACGACTGTCGAAGAGTTACAAATGACAATGATCCCCGGCTTAATGTGCTTTCCGAGGCACAGAGGAAACTCGATAATGGTGGTCCCTGGCCTCGGTGCCGCGTGGCAGTCTTAAAAAACCTTCTTCTGTATGTTTTCTCCATGGTCACTGTCGCAAGACATTGGTCGCTTGACCGTATAGCTCGTGTCAGGGATTCGTTTTCCTATACAGGGCGGAAGGGTTGGAAGTGAAAAACCTGCTGTTCCCAACAAAAGTGCAATACCTACACGGTCAAAATCTATGCAACAGGAGATTTTTTTTTAATAACCTGTGATAAATTTCTATTTTTAAGAATGATGTAGTGAATACCTGGAAAGCGTGGGTGTAGGTGTCCCTCCTTCACCCTCTGTTCATATTCCCCATATATTTGCAGGTCTACTTGATTAAAGCACCACATTCAGAAAGAATTTACGACGAATGGCTATGTGGTGGCGCCTTAGTATCTCCGGTGTTCATTATCACATCAGCAGCTTGCGTGGCTGATGTGGAATATATGTACGCTATAGCAGGATACAAGCATTATATAAACGATAAAGACGTGGAATCTGATCAATGTACATCAAAATATAAAAAAAAAGTCGTTTACACTTGTGTTCCTATGAGTAAGTAATCTTAATAGTGACTGAATTGTTGCAGCATATTGTAGGTATATTTTATCGACTAAGTAAATTTTATGGCTGTTTGGCTTGTGAGGCAACACACGCTTGAATTGACGTAACGGTGACGAATGACTGAACTTCAAATATTTTGTGTCCTTTTGTTTTGTAGAATACCGATTAAATTATCATCAAACGGAAGAATGGTCATTTATAGACATAGCTTTGGTCAAAATAGAATCGGAGTATAAACAGACCGATACTTTCAAGAATGATTGCTCGTACGTCCCAGCTGCTATCAATGTAAACTATAAATCGAGATTTCAAAAACCTGGTACCGATACTTTGACATACGGTTGGGGACATCCAGAATTCTGGCGAAAGGTAAGAACTTCTTTCGTAATGAACACACATCTCGTTCTCCTACTGTGTTAAAAGAAAAGAAACAAAAATATTTATTTGACGTCAGTTATTAAAGCACACACACATAAAAAAATAAAGATACAAAATAAGGAGGAAAACATAATATGCGGTCTGCCTCTGCTTCTTCCCTTGTGGGCCCTTCCATAAAGTTGATCTTAGGGTCCATCGTTGGTCTGAAAGCCCATTTCCACTTTTGCTTTTGTGCATAGGTCAATGGTTCTTTTGTTTATAAGTAATAAATTGTAAATAAAACATATGACTGTGGTGAACTAGCATTTTATTTCGCTACAATACCTACGTTCATAATATTCGTTACCTAGGTATATTTTAAAAGCCTTTACATTTTCAGGAAGGCGACACAATCAATTACAACAAGAGGATTGTGCAATATGCTGCTTCTAAAATAATAGATAAAACGGTGTGCAAAAAAAGTTATGAACTTTATTCGAACATGACTGAAGTAATAGACCAGTACATGATATGCACTGACGGTAAAGGAGATTTCAATGACAAAGGAAGTTTTGAAGCAACGTCACCACCTTTACTGGACGGATGTCATATTAGGAAAATGTTAAAGAGTCATGGGCTTGTGACCGATAATGGTGTAAGTAGGAAATAAATTAGTTGAGCTTTAAATCTTGCAAGCATGATCATAATGACTATGTATTACATTATATGAATATTCATAGGTCTCAAGTTCGAACCCAAGATTTTTCGGATTCATGTGCGTATTGTATAATTTTCACTTGCTTCGGTGAAGGAAAACATCGTGAGGAAACCAGCATGCCCGAGGGATATTTCTCGACGGCTTTTAAGCCAAGTCAGAAATCTATAGGCGGCATAAAAACTCTGACATCAGGCTAGGTACTAACCACACGATAAAGAAGAATTATATGAATACACTAGCTGTTGGCTGCGACTTCATTTGCATGTAAATTTTGATGTGTATGTGTGAGGCTAAAAAATAGCCTACGACCAATTCTCAGACCTACCAAATATACACAGAAAACTATAAAAATCGGTCAAGCCGTTTCGGAGAAGTTCGATAACAAACACTGTGACTCGAGATTTTTAAATTTTAGATGTTCTGTTAATCTGGAGTTCAATTTGCAGTAAGGAACTTCGTTCCAATAAAAACGTCCTGTCTTTTTTTTAGTGTGACGATATGCTGATAGACCGCACACGCAAAAGAGATGTGAATATAAATCAAACTTCTAATGTTTTTTTACAAAACGAGAATAGAACTGCTTCCAACAGAACGACTGGACCATCGCGGAAAAATGGAATTTGTCAGGTGCGTAATGGCTGCGTGAACCTGTTGGTCCCGGCTGACATTTATAGATCTTTGACAGTCGTTACAGGTAGTCTGTGGCCCAAAAAGTCTGACAACCAGTCTTACCAAGTGTTATCGTATTACCCAGTACCAACTGGGTTGTGGAGGTCAGATAGCCAGTCGCTCCATGTAAAAAACTGGTATTTTGCTGCATCCGGTTAGACTGGAAGCCGACCCCAACATAATTGGGAAAAGGCTAGGCAGATGAAGATGTAGTGGCTGTGACTGTTTTACAATATGGGTAATTCTATGGTAACAATGGTATGGTAACTTATCGCTGGTAGTGATATGTTCCAGACAACCTTTGGATGAGTCCATCCAAAAGTCAGCTGACAGTCGTACGAACATACAATATAACGGGGAGTAGTCAGTGGTACACTGCTGTACGTATAAACTTAAACTAAAAATTAAATCAAAACAAAAATTTAGAAGCTGCTTAATCTTATCTAGCTGCACTAAAGTGAGATCTGGATGACAGGTATCAGCATAATCGAGCATTTGGAGAACAAGTGATTAGGCGAGTGCAGTTTTAGTGGCAATGAGAAGAAAATTGCACAGTCTGCGTGAGAACCCTGTAGACTCAAATAGTTTTCTGAGGACCCCGGGATAATAAAACATTTGCAGACTTAGAGCTTGGCATTAGTTGAGTGCCCGGTTGATGGCAATAGGCTCGCCCTCTATTACACAAGATTAGATACTCATAAACATAACTGGCTAAATGTGTATATACTATACACCTCTGCTGTACCCGTTGGGGAATACCGGTGTGATGTTTATGTCGTGTAATTTGACTTTTTGTCCTTCTTAACTACCATTCACGGTAAAATTTTCTGACACTTTAAGGGGTACCTGTACGGTTAAAATATTTACTAATCCATTCTAACATCTTCAGAATGACCACGGAGGCCCTCTAGTCACTTGGATTGGCGGCAAAGAGGTTCTTATCGGAGTCGCTTCTGTATTCAAAGTATCACAGGATTTGAAATGCGAGGGACCCTATTTATTTACGAGCACACAATGTAACGGACTCTTTTTAGATTGCATATTAGGTAGCTCAAGTTTACGAGACTTCAGGCAGAGGTGAGTCGTATTTTTATTTTTTTGGTACTTTTTGGTCATACCGATGCCCGTTCATATTAATTATAAATCACAATCATTTATTCATTTGCAAATATGGGTACAAAATAAAAGGTCTTATCTTAAATAAACAATAGTGGCCATTAGCCATATCCTACCATAAGGCATGCAAATTTACATAGGTACATACATTATATAAGTTTGTCCTGTAAATATTCAGTGACAGAGTAATATGTTTTTTTTTGTAACAGTGTTTTGACATTGTTTTTAAATATATTCATATCAGTTATCTCCAGAAATGAGTTTGGTAAATGGTTATATATGCGTGGAGCCATACATAATACACTTTTATTTAATAACGCTGTTTTATTGATTGGTAAGCATATGTTGAACTTATGTCTTTTGATAAGTAATTTACTGAAGAGGTTTGTATTTTTTCTTATAAACATTATAACCTCTAATATATTATATAAACATGGTAAAGTAAGAATATTTAATTTTAAAATGATGGTCTGCAACTGTCAGTTACTTTTATACTAGTTATGGCTCGTATACATTTCTTAAATAAGAAAATAAGAAATTAAATAAGAAAATTTTGTTATTATATATACCCTGGGGCCAGATGTAGGAATCAAATTGACTTCATACTAATAGGGACGCGATGGAGTAGCTCAATGACGAACGCTACAACTTCCCCCGGTGCTGACTGCGGCTCCGACCACCAGCTTCATGTAGAAACAGTTCAAGTGCGGCAGTACTGCGACCATTATGTCAACAATCATTGCGCGCCGCCACCACTATATCAGGCCTATTGGCTATAACAGTCCTGGCAGTCATGACATTATTATTACTTATAACTTACTCATTCAAAATTAATTATGTGTAATGAAAATGACTATCTTTATCCTGAATGATGTTGTAATTCAATACCGTTCCATAATAATGTTCTCTAATACAATTGCACACCTCACATGGTTATAATAGGCGAGACGACAAAAACAAATCTAATTAGTCCGTCACTTAGATTATCAAAAAATATTTGACCCGTGTTTTTTCTTTTGTTACGTAAACCAAAATTGACGAAGATACGACGCTTTTAAAATTCTCAATACGTCACGCCATGGTATAATTTTTAGCTAGTTCTGACGTCACGAGCCCCCACTCCCGAGTTTTGATGCGTTTTATCTTTGGCAATATTCATTGATTTACAAAAACAAAAAATATGTGTCCATTAATTTCCAATATTCTAACTGACGGAGTAAATAGATTTGCAATTTTTTGATACTGTCGTCATGCCTATACAGTGTACCTTATGAACTTTTTGTAACATCCTCTAAACCTGTGGACCTCCAACTTGTGTGTATGCAAATACACACATGTTGGAGGTCCTTGTTGACGCTTGTTTCGCCTCTCTCTAAAAACCGGAGTGGTGCCGGAGTCCTGGAAGCTGGCTAATGTGCAGCCAGTGCCCAAAAAGGGTAACCGTGCCGATCCTGTCAATTATAGACCTATCGCCATTACCTCCATACTGTGCAAAGTGATGGAAAGGGTACTTAACAATAAACTGCTAGCATACCTCGAAGACAATGCGCTCCTCAGTGACCACCAGTATGGCTTCCGTCGTGGTCGTTCAACTGGGGATCTTCTTGTGTATGTTACGCATTGTTGGGGCGAGGCCATCGAGAAACATGGCGAAGCCCTTGCTGTGTCGCTTGACATCTCGAAGGCCTTTGACAAGGTCTGGCACGCTAGTCTGTTGGGTAAGCTTCCTGCATTCGGCATCTCTGCTGACTTTTGCAACTGGATTTCTGACTTCTTGAGTGACAGATCGATCAGAGTGGTTATAGATGGCTGCTCATCAGATCACAAGGCCATTGATGCCGGAGTTCCTCAGGGGTCTTCTTTCTGCGACATTATTTTTGCTGCACATCAACGACCTGCTACAGCTTGATGCAATCGGATACGCAGATGACAGCACAGTCGCAGAAAGATACCTATCCAGTGCAAGAGCCAGCAGAGAAGATACTGCTACTCTTAGAGAGGCCATGGTGGAGCGAATGAATTTGACACTAAATCTCGTCTCCCAGTGGGGTGACGTCAATCTGGTAGAATTCAATGCTTTGAAAACACAGGCGTGTCTCTTCACTGCAAAAAGGAGCCAGTTCCAGTTGTCTCCCACTTTCCGGGGTGCATCTGTAGCAGTTACTGACCACCTACAGCTTTTGGGCATGGAGTTGACATCGGATCTCAACTTTGGCGCAACCATCGAGTCAAAAGCTCAGACCGCAGCTAAGAAGCTGGGCATCTTGAATAAGGTGAGGCGATACTTCACATCTGGACAGCTTTTAAGTCTGTACAAAGCACAAGTCCGTTCCTGTATGGAGTATTGCAGTCACTTGTGGGATGGCTCAGCAAAATACCAGCTTGCTGCACTTGACTCGGTGGAACGCAGAGCTAAAAGGCTTATAGGCGACGAGACGTTGGCAGCTTCGCTTCACAGCCTAGCTCATCGGCGCAATGTTGCCTGCCTGTCGGTCTTCTACAGACTGTACTTCGGTGAGTGTGCGCAGGAGCTCCACGACCTGATCCCACCATCACCCTTTTACCACCGGACTAGCAGACGTACTGCGGCGTACCATCCGCACTTGGTTAACATCCCAATGTGTCGTACTAAGCGCTTCTCCTCCACTTTTATTATGCGCACAGCCAAAGTCTGGAACTCTCTGCCTGCGTCTGTGTTCCCACCCACATTTAACCCGCCCGCCTTCAAAGCAAGAGTGAACAGGCATCTTCTGGGCACGCTCGTTCCATCATAGATCTCATCCATCGCTTTCCATCAGGCGTGATCGAGGTCAAGAGCAGGCCCATATTGTAATAAAAAAAAAAAAAAAAAATTACACTGACGTGCAAAAATAAGTACTACACTTTTAAAATTTCTATTTTTCCTAAACTATATAAGTTAGAGATTTAAAGTAAAAAACGTTATAAAGCATTTTTATCAGCTTTCTTTGAAACTATAGACAAAACTAAACTATTTTTCGAGTCCTTTTTGTTTCGAAAGTATATCTGGAGTACTTAAAAAGTTATTGCAGTTTTAAAAGTGTGATACTTACTTTTGCGGGCCAGTTTATTTGTATTAGAATGAATGCATACTAATAATTCAATACAACAGACAGGCTTTATGCAACAGTCCGCCGATCCAAAGGGGTTACGATACAGTTGAGAGAATCATATCGTGGTCACATCATCCCGCTGGGTAAGTACAAGGCAAGAGAATAGTCAGTCTTATTAAAAGAAAGCACCAAAACTATAACAGAAATAGTTCCTTTTGCACGACAGCGGGTCGTGCAAGCGACACGCTTTGTCTCCATCGATCCCAGTATCAGATTGAATTAGCCACGGATCACGGTGAGTTGTATCCACGGATATCGTGATCTGATTTTCTCAAAATGTTTTTACCCACTGAACATGATAACTGTGGCTACAAGAAAAAAAAATATTTTCGAAACTGATTTTCTAATTAACTAACTTCCCAAACGAAAATAAGTTATCGGGCGGGCACTGGTGTGTGCCCGTGTGGTAAATATAGTTTAACCTTATTGGTAACAATATTTTCGAACCGTTTGGGGTTGAAACTCACAGCCTTTTCAAGGAAACAGAACGCTTAGTTGACACTTCCCGTGACCCTAGGGCTGGCTTTTACCCTGGCCAAAGGCTTAGCGTTGCCATACAGCGTGGTAACGCCGCCGGTATCTTAGGGACAGTTGACAGCGTTGAGAAGGAGTTTTTTGACGCCAATTTTTTTAGTTTATAGTATAAGTTTTCCCTCTCACAGAGAGGAGGTCTTTGTCCCAGCAGTGGGAACATTAAAAAAGGCTGTGATGATGATAGTTTAAGTTAGTTAGTTTATTTTAATTTTCTTAATAAGTAATAATAATAATAATACCAGCCTATTACTGTCCCACTGCTGGGCAAAGGCCTCTTCTCAGACAGAGAAGGCACGAGCATTGATCACCACGCTTGCTCAAGACGGGTTAGCGTTGGTTTCTTATAAATAAGTAATAATGATGGTTAAAATGAAACATTTTAAATACATATCCATTAGCTTTTCATCCTCCATTTTAACATCGTAAGCGTAGTTACGTGTTTCTTGTTGAAATATATATGCTCACCATTTCGACGCACGAAACGATACGGGTTTGGCATCGTCGCGAGCCATGCACGAAACGTTCGCTGATGAAATTGTTGACGCTTAGTGCTGGACGGTGTTGGTCGGTGACGGTCTGGTCTCATACTCTTCAACACAAAGATTTTTTATCAGTATACTCATTTATAAAGGCTGTAAAATTACCCTTAACGGAGACGAAAAGCACTTGTTTTCCCCGTCATTGCGATTATATTTTTTGTTCTAGGTCATACCTGGAAATATTCTAGTTACGGAGATATTAGGGGTCAAAGTCCCAACTTTTTAACAAGTTTTTTTTTTTAAGCAAGTTTTTAATGTAAAAACACTACTTTAAATACCTCCAACACCAACGTAATATTTAATGTTGTTTCCCAGCAATAATTTTTGCGTAGAGTTACTTAGCTTGATGCACAGAATGCTTGGTTGACGGCTTCGTGAAGGGTGCGTTTACACCATGTATGTAAACAGTGTGAATAAGATTATTTAAAAAAATTTAATTTGTCTAGTCCTGCAGATAATGAACGGAATATGGCAAAAGCAGAACGTGGTGGAGACAGAAGGGACCTGAGAAATCCCCGAGCAATGCAAAATTTAATTCGACTGTCAATGTTGGCAAAGAAGGCGAAAGATCAGTCAGATACAATGTTACGGCAGCGGCGGCCGACCTTATCAAGCAATTAGTAAAACTTTTATATATTTTTTAATTCAGCGTCTACTATATTTTATTAATTTTTTTTTTTTTATTTCATTTGAAAAAATAAACTAACAATGACTATTTAATTGATAATAAAATTACTTATTTCATTTGAAAAAGTAACACCGTCTTTAGCTAAAGACGGTGTTACTTTTTCAAATGAAATAAGTATTTTTTACATACCATGGTAAAATCTGAAGATTGCATTGGGCGAAGCTTGACCGGGTACCTAACTGTGGTTTTATTTATAATAAAAAAAAAATAGAAAGAAGACGGTGTTACTTTTTCAAATGAAATAAGTAATTTTTATTATCAATTAAATAGTCATTGTTTTTTTATTTTTATTTAGTTTGCTTTATCCCATCTCTAATTCTATCTATTTATTATAATACTAACTGTTGCCCGCGACTTTGTCCGCCTGGTAGCCAACAACGTGGTGGCTTCTGACTTATTTGTTGTCATGGCAAAGCAAACTTTTAGAGGAAGCTGAAGTCGCTTAAAATCAAACGGCAGATCATGGGGAGTCAACGGTATAAGCGGCACAAACACTCTTTCCTTAAACAATATATACCGAATCATTTGCGCCACTAACAATAGGCATGACGACAGTATCAAAAAATTGCAAATCTATTTAGTCCGTCAGTTAGAGCATTGGAAATTAATGGACCCGTATTTTTTTTTTTTTGTAAATTAATTAATATTGACAAAGATAAAACGCATCAAAACTCGGGAGTGGAGGCTCGTGACGTCAGAGCTAGCTAAAAATTATACCTAGGCGTGACGTATTGAGAATTTTAAAAGCGTCCTATCTTCATCAATTTTGGTTAACGTAACAAAAGAAATAACACGGTCAAATATTTTTTGATAATCTAACTGACGGACTTATTAGATGTTTTTTGTTTTCTCGCCTATTAGGAATTGTATTACGTCCATTACACTTAAACGGTGATTCACTTTCGGGGCACAGATCTTTGCTTATTCCAGTTGTACACCACTATAACACTAGAAATAGGGACCAACTAGTTCAGCCAGGTTTCAGGCTTGCTAAAGTAGATTCATCTTTCATGGGGTACTGTTTGAAATGTTACAATAAAATACCTCCCCACATTCTTCAACTGAATGAGACGAAATTTAAATCTTGTATAAAACGCACACTATGTAGGCAAGCATATTATAAGTTGGGGGATTACATTGATGATAAAAATGCTTGGCTAAATGCTGGTCCTGCTCCACAACCATAGGGGCAAACTAATTGAATGTACTGGTCGGGCATTATTTGAGTCTATCGACACGCAAAGAAGAAGAATTGATTCCCATGTTAATGTATTGTGGAAGCTGCAGAAGATTGTAAAAATATACCCACTTGCATTGTATAGATTCCGGTTTTTAGTATTATATAATTGCATAGCACATGTGTGAGTACTTTGTACTGTTCAGCCACCACTTACATTTAGTTATCTTTCATTGACTTGAATATGCCTTGGTGGCTGAGAGAATGTCATGCTCACTCAAATGTCTCGCTGATGGTGGCGGGTGTGTCGGGTCATTTGGTTCCCTTAAATATGGTCGAGTTGAATGGCGCCGATACATGCGTCATGTTCGTGAACGGGCGCTGTCAGTTGGGACTGGTCATCTCTTAGCTGCCACGGTTCGTTCATTTTAATTACTTTATTTTTTAATTTATTATTTTACTCTGGACGCTCTTAATGTGCACGTCTTTCTACATCGTTCTCACATATGTATAATCTCAACATGAATGATGTAACCAAGATTTTGTAACAATATTTTGATTTAAAAGAGTGTCCATGGAGTTTCTTGCCCGTTCTTCTCCATAGAGATCTACGTTAGGGAATGGGCAACTACAGTACTTTCTCAAGTTATTATGCCTTGTGACTGTGACTGTAGCTTTGCTTTTTTGTATTTTCGACATTCAAAAGTGCCGTAATGGTCTAATTGAAATAAATGATTTGAGTTTGAGTTTGAGTTTGAGTTGCAGGGGTCCACGCATTTATTGGCGCGTTGTCCAAAGCGAAAGTAGTACAAAGCCAATTCGGGTCTTAAGGGGTTCATCGTCTACTGGTGCTGCGGCCTCGCTATCTTGATCTGTAGTTTTGTCTTCCCCAGTTGTTGTACCTTGGTCTCGAGTTACGGCTCTCCAATCCCTTGGCGGGCGTGGGCAAGTGATTCTTCCATAGAGCTGCCAATGTTTCATCCCTTAGTTTTCCTCGCATCAGGTCCTTAATTTTCCGCAACAGCTGCGATGGTTTTTGATCGACTAGTTCCATTTCTCCTATCCTATCCTTCGGGCTGTGCTTAAATGTTGCTTAGTTTGGACACTACGACCTGGTATCTGGCCTTGTCGGATGCTATTTGTGGGTTCAATGCCGCTTTTGTTTGTATGAACCATAACTTGGGTTCATCACGCCAAATATTTTTATATTTTTTTAAACAACACATACAGCTATTATCACAGGTTTAAGTACCTAATACAAGAGAGTAGTTATAATTTTACAATAGTTTACCACGAATATACTTAATTATTTTGAAAACAAAGAGTAATAAAAAAGAAAAATCTGGAATGCGTGCTGATACTGAGATGCTGGTAACCTGCTGCTCCTCATTCAAAACCTTTTTCACCTTTTCTGATGAGTCATTATTTATGCGATTATTCAAGGCGACTTCCACGTGGTAGTTGAGTCACGAGTGATCACGTTGTGGTCACCAATGTAGTTTTCTTGGGGTGCCTTAGGTGGCAGGATGAGTAAATGAATAAATGAACAGAGAATTCACTTGTTGTTTTATTTAATCATCCAATGGTTACACAATGACACTTGATTATTACATTTACAGTTAACTCACGACACGATAACACTGTCCCGAGTGGGGCTCACGGAACCACTGCCTTGCTGGTGTCGCCTGTACATTTTCTCTGAATAATGCTTTTTTTTTTCGGATGGGAAATCATCAAATGACTCCTCCCGCTCTGGGCGGAGCAGGAGGGAGTGTCAGACTTTTACTGACTAAAACCCATCCATGTTCCTTCATCGCCCTTTGTGTTCCGGGGCCACGGTATCTCTTTCGAATAGTCCCGCAGCCCCAGGAATAATGCTTACATTGCAATAAATAAATAAATATCGCTGGACATTACACACAGCGCCATCTAGTGCCACACTAAGCAACGAGGCTTGTGTCGTGAACACCAGATAGTTGATATACTACATAGATACTGTTTGTTTGTAAATACATACTTATTATACATATAAACATCCATGACTAGGAAACAAATGCCCATGCTCATAACACAAACATTTGCTCATACCGGGATTCGAACCCGGGACCCTAAGAACGTAAGGCAGCCTCACTACTACACATTAATGACGATGTATGGTCGCTACAATTATAAAAGAGTATTTTTATTGATTTAATTTTACTTTGAAAAGATGTAATAACAGTTTCTGTGGTCGCGCACCATCGTCATCATATCAGCCCGGAATCACCCATTGCTGGGTATAGGCCTCCCCTTTTATCTGCCACCAACACCAAGAACCAAGCAGCAGCAGCAGCTTTGGCTGAGCACCAAGAAGGATATAATTAATAATTAATTTTTTTTGGAAGCACACTTCGATCAATAATAGTTATTGATCGAAGGTAGCACACTTGCAAAGTTTGTTAGATACTCGTATATAAAAGTGCACTAAGACGTCGACACAAAGTTATAGGCGCAGAGCATTACATTACGTATGAAAAATCAACTGGTAAGAACCAAATGTACCCAGTACAGTTTCGCGAAAAAGCTATCGAAACAAACACAGCATCAGTCACCCGGGTATCAGAACTACCAGACGCATGATGGCTGACCTATATTTCTGGATACGCATGAACAAAGAAGTCAGTTAGCAAGGACATGTATCCGGTGCCAAAAGGCAAGTGTACAAGGACACACCCTGTCAGAGTTGGGCCAATTTCCTGACTACGACCGATTCGAACACACACATCGATATCATTGGACTTACCTCACAGGAAGGCCATCGATATCTAATTACCTTATAACAAAATTAGACAGAGCTACCTTTTTTTTTCGGATGGGTAATCATCAAATGACTCCGTCCGCTCTGGGTGGAGCAGGAGTTTGTGTTCCGGGGCCACGGTATCTCTTTCGAACAGTCTCGCAGCCCTGGCAGGCATCGGCCCTTGCGGACCCCTTCCTTTTTGCTGACTCTCTTTGAGGCGCGCGTGGAACACGAACGCTCTGTCGACACGGCCTGTCGTCATAAGACGGACGGACGGCGAGATACCCATAGCTCACCGTCCACAGGCCCGAGACAGAGCTACCCCATGGCCAGAGGCAATACCAGTATCAGACATCTCGGCAAATTGGTATACAGGGTGTAAACGGACTCATCACAAAGTACATCAAACTAAGTAACTTTACCCAAAAATTATTGCTGGGATACGACTTTTTTTCTTGGGGGTGACAAATCATATTTGTGGTAGAACTCAATGTAACGCACTCAAAATATTGTGCTGATGGATGGCTTGTACGTGGGTCGTGGACGTGTTTAAAGTAAAAATATTTCATTAAAAACTTGTAACTTGCACCCTCAAGCAAACAGAGCCGTGGAAAGAATGCATAGGTCATTAAAAGTAGCACTTAGGGCAAAGCTGAACAAAGAAAATTGGTTAAGAGAATTTCCAACAGTTCTGTTAGGAATTAGGGCCGCACCACAATGCGATACTAACGTTAGCGCGGTACAATAGGGACGATGACTGACAAAAAAAATATGATTGTGTTTAGTCCGTCAGTTAGATTACCGAAAAAAATATTGGAAACGTGTTCTTAGTTTTATCAAATTAATAAAAATTTATGAAGATAAAACGTATCAGAGATCATGAGTGGGGGCTTGTGACGTCACATTTGAGTAAAAAATGTACTCAAATGTGACGTCACACGAGTTTTCGACGCACTGTATTGTCTTCATTTTTTGTTTACGTAAAAAAAGAAAAAATATGTGTCCAATATTTTTTGGAAATCTATGGGACGGACTAATGAGATTTTTTTGTCTTCTACCCTATTAGTGTATGGTTCCACTTTAAGATTGCCAGGAGAATTTTATGACAACACGAACGCACAGTTATACGATTCACACGAGTATGTACAATACTTAAGGAAAACCATTAATAATTTAAAATCCAAACCAAGTCAGCACAGAGACTCCAGGACAACTTTTGTACATCCAGAGCTAAAAAATACGGCCATGTGTTCGTTAAACGGGATATGGGAAAGAAATCATTGCAAATCATTGATAAAATATTAACAATACAGTTGCCAAGCGGTATTAGTAACATCTCCATAGACCGAACCAAACCAGGCGTATCTATTAAATGCACATGACGATCAAAACTTCGAACCGTCACCGATAAACGCAGAACCGCAAATTAAAAGTAAAAGGTTGATCGTTTGCTTTTTTGAGCTACATGCCCAAAAAAGCAAACGATCAACCAAGTAGTATCAAAAAGCCCCATACAGATTGGAAAAAACGCTAATGAAAACGCTATCACTCGTACCACACACAGTGGTCGCGTCGTAAAACGCCCAGTAAGGTTTATCTTAATTCAATAAAGAGTTGCGCACCGTAAAATTGTAATTTCTTTTTTCCTTTATAAATCCAGGCGTTGGAAAAACTTGTATTTACGACAATGTATTTATTTAAATTGCCTATAATTTTATTTTTATTAAATATTCATAGTAAGTATTAATATTTAAAGAATAATTTGGTATAAACGGAACTATGTTAAGGTTCACGCACACCTAGAAAAACCATTCCTGGGCCAAGTGGTCTTTAAAAAATATCAATTATGAAATTATAAAGGGTGTAAATAGACTCGTAACGAACTCGAAAGGCACTTGTTCTCCTCGTCACTGCGATATTTTATTTGTTCTAGACTGTACCTGGGAACCTTCTAGTTACGGAGATATTGGAGGTCAACGTTCCAACTTTTCCACAAGTTTTGTTTTTTTAAATACAAGTTTTTAATGTTATAACTTTGGGTTAAATACCTCCATAACCCGTTAACTACTCAATGCATCCATCAGCACAAGTGTAAAATGTGATTTTTCACCCCAAACAAAAGTAGTTTCCCGGCAAAAATCCGGCCCAGAGTTACTCAGTTTGATGTACAGAATGCTTGGTTGACGGCTTCGTGAAGAGTCTGCTTCTAACTTCAGCTTCAGGGTTCAGCTAGTTGTGTTAGTTTAGTTTAGTTGTGTACCACAACTGAATTTGTCTCACTAAATGGTCCGACTAGGAATGGGTGTCAAAAATAAATCCACGTTAATTGAATGCTAAGGAGAATTTTAACATTTTGTCGTCATCATCTGCCTTGCCTTTTCACAACTACGTTGGGGTCGGCTTCCGGTCTAACCGGATGCAGCTGAATACCAGTATTTTACATGGAGCAACTGCCTCTCCGACCTCCACAACTCAGTTAGTACTGGGTAATACGATACCCCTAATTAGTAAAACTAGTTGTCAGACTTTCAGGCCCCTGACTACCTGTTACAACTGCGAAAGATCTACAAATGACACCCGGGACCAACGGCTTAACGTGCTTTCCGAGGCACGGAGGAAACGGAGGAAACATAATTATGTTAATATTCACCATATTTCAAAGACCTTGGACGGACTCGATACATAATTAGGCGAAATAGGCTCGATAGAAAACAAAACCACAAATAAACCACACTTTTTTTTTATTTTAATATTTATTCATTGTTTTCTTTTAAAACCTTGCCGCCCAGTAATAGTGACGTCTCGTTTACTCCCATACAAATAGAAAGTGTGTGCGATTTTGGTGTTGACAGCGCCTTAACTTAATATCCTGTCTAATGTCATAATTGGTAACAAAAATTTGACAAACTTGAGAACTAATATTATAATGTAAGAAAGTAGATGGTATTCTAAGTAAAAGGACAAACTTGTAATTAATTTTATTTGACATATTTTAGCAAATCACTGCCAAAGAAGAATTAAAGGAGGAGAACCGGTGTCCGCAAAAGATAAGGGATACATGGTACGAACTAAGACTATTACTACTACGTGTTCAGTTTCAGACTAAACAACTTTCGACATTTGACACTTCGCGTAACTAGAGGGCGCTCTTTCTTTGGCCAAAGAATTAGCATTGCTATTTAACGTGGCAATGCTGCCAGTTTTCTGGGCACGTTCCCGGATGACAGCGATGCGGAGGAGTACTGTAACGCCAAGTGTCCCATTGTCGTTGTTGTACATACACACATCAAAAAAGTCTAAACAACATGGTTTTGAACTTTTGAACGATTTTTACTATTGTAATACATTTATTTTATAAAAATACTAAGCATTTTTGATGCATTAGTGACTAAAGCAAGAAAATACTTCATTCAATTTTTCATTTAATCACAATAAATAAACAATGCTTCGTCTCGCCATGCTGCCTAGCTTCGTTGCTTAGTGTGGCACTAGATGGCGCTGTGTGTAATGTCCAGCGATATTTACTTATTTTTATTTATTTAATGTGTGTACCGTAACATACGCAGTATAAAATAAAGTAAAACGAAATTAAAGTTTTAATGTTTTACAAAATGATATACCGACATTTTTTTTTAATTATTTGGTAATTCAATACAAAGTGTGACCGTCTCCGTTGTTTAAAACATGTCGGCAACGGTTTTTAATTAAATTTATAAGATTGACAGACAGACGGACGGAAAGACAGCAGAAGTTTAGTAATAGGGTGGCGTTGGTTACCCTTCGGGTACGATACCTTAAAAATTACCTCTGCTTTGCGGGCTAAACCAAACTAACTTAGCTTTTGATCTGCGGTGGCATAGTTGCATGCAGCGCCATCTGTATTTTTATTAGTAAACTTATTGCTTTCAACTTACTTTCAACGAAGAACGATAGAGGATTGAGGAGATGGAATACAGGCACTGAAACCCGAGATCGTTTGTGTCCTTTGCGCAATAAATAGATGGCGCTGCCGCTGGTGTTTACGGTCTTGAGATTCAATTGGTTTCTTACCGCCTGTAATCAACGAATGGACAGACAGAGGTGTACCTACTACCCATAGTGTGCCCTATTTTTCTCGAGTTATGTTAATATCCCAGAGTGAAGAACACTGTTTAGACTGTTTTACTATTGTTTTCTTATCATAAATCATGATCTGTCGAATGACCGATTTGGTCGAGACGCCATTGTTTATAATAAATAAATATCGCTGGACATTACACACAGCGCCATCTAGTGCCATACTAAGCAACGAGGCTTGTGTCGTGGACACCAGATAGTATTTATACTACATAGATCCTTTTTGTTTGTAAATACATACGTATTATACATATAGAGATCCATTAATTCAGGAAAAAAATGTCCATGCTCACCACACAAACATTGCTCCTCCGCCTCTGAACCCGGGACCCTAAGAACGTAAGGTAGCCTCACTACCGCTGCGCCATTCGGGTCGTCTATTGTGTCTACTTCGTGGACAGATCATGGGATAATGGGTGTAAAAGTAAGTACCCTAAGGAAGACGAAAGGTACTCTTTCTCCCCGTCGCACTATGGTTCGTGTAAAACAAGCTAGCTGGACAAAATTATTTGTTTTTATTTTTATTCATAAATGAGGTTATTAAGCATAGGGGTCTTAATACTTTTTTGAATGAGCAGGTATAGTGAAATAAAAACAATATTTTTTTAACAATTTTAATAATAAATTACATGTAATCATTCAGGTATATTATCAAGTATCAAAATTAAACTATATTTACACTATAAACATACTACAACTCGGAACTCTATATAATTACAAAAATAAAAAAAATTAAAATAATTTATCTATAAATCATAATCATCATCTAGCTAGCCTTTTCCCAACTATGTTGGGGTCGGCTTCCAGTCTAACCAGATGCAGCTGAATAACAGTATTTTACATGGAGCGACTGCCTATATGACCTTGAGCATAACCTATGATGATGATGATGAAGACTGGTTGTCAGACTTTTTGGGTCACTGTCTACCTGTAACGACTGTCAAAAATCTACAAATGACAGCAGGGACCAACGGCTTAACGTGCTTTTCAAGGCACGGAAGAAACTCTGTATGCAATGGGTGGTCATCCGTCCGCAGACCAACCTAGGCAAGCACGGCTTAACCTAAAGATCGACCCGAGCGAGCAAAATCTGCACCAACAAAATCTGTTTTAATAACAGATACATTTGGTCTACCAAATGTCAAAAGTAGTGATTGTGACATAATATTGAATTTATCAAAAAGATTTTTCTGAAAATCACGCTCGACTCAAGGTTACAGTGGGGTCCTCATTTAACATCTCTTGCAGGATGGCTGAGCTCAGCAGCATATGCTGTTAGAAAAATCCTGAAATTTACTGATGTTGATACCGCGAGGCTAGTCTATTTCAGTTATTTTCACAGTATTATGTCATACTATGTGTCATACGGTATTTTACCATGGGGACGGGCTGCAGACATTGAGTGTATATTTATTTTGCAGAAAAGAGCTATCAGAGCTATATGACTTACGTAGGCGCGATTCTTTATGAGAACTGTTTAAGGACATTAATATCATGACAGTACCTTGTCAATTCATCTATGAAAACAGCATGTACGTTAGGAAAAATCTGCATTTATTCAGTAAAAAGGTTACAGACATACAGAGTTTCTTACCCATTCACACAGTACTTTCTAAAGTTATTATGCCTTGTGACTGTGACTGTAGCTTCCCTTGTTTTTTGTTTTTTTTTTTTGACATTCAAAGGTGCCGTAATGGTCTAATTGAAAAAAATGCTTGAGCTTGAGGTTGCGACATAAAATACTAATCAACTTAATAAAACTCATCACTGTCATCACAGTTGATGAATTTTTGTTTGTACAAACTTTGGTTAATGTGAATAAACAAGGAACAAGGACTACTAACAACTTCTTGTTACGCTGAAACTAGACGTTACGCAGTATTCTCAAGAACTGCTTGACCTTTTTTCGGATTTCAGCACGCGTTTCGTTAACAGTAATCTGTTCATCTGTGTATAGCAAGCCACTTTTGCCTTTCTAACATTATATAATGACTGAAATACCTTATGTCCGGCTTTGATGCTCCATTTCTGCTTGTAGCTATGGCTACTTGATTTACTATCAATATATGTATGCTAAAGCTTCCTCGCTTGTCAAACACCTGGGGGCACTTGTTTCACTCTCTATAAGGGTCATTGAGGGGTCACAGATGTGATGTTATGTTTTATTTTCTAGGTTTACCTGCTTAAAGCCTTCTTTGTATCACCTAAATTTTACGAAAACTGGCTTTGTGGAGGTGCGATAGTTAGTAAAAGTTACATCGTGACGTCAGCTGCGTGTGTAACTGACGTCGTACATTTATACGCCATAGCAGGAATCGATACATACATAAACGATACAGACATCTACAACAATGATTGTACTAATTACATGAAGAAGAAAATTGTATATACATGCATACCTAAGGGTAAGTCTTCTTGTGTATCAGAAAGGTATGCTCATATTTATGAGTATTGTATAGACCATCATACTGAACGACTCTCTCTACAGGATCATCATTCCTAGTAACTGCAAAAACAACCAGACAAGTGCGAGTTGCACTCACGCATGAATAGTTCAGTATCGTAATATGAGGCCCCTTTCATATTTAATTTATTTTTATTAGTTGTTATAGCGGCAAAAGAAATACACATTCTGTGAACAACTGTCTATACCTATACATATATTACGGATCATGACATACAGCCCGCTGACGGACGGACGGACAGACGGACAGACTGCGGAAGCTTAGTAATAGGGTCCCGTTGGTTACCCTTCGGGTACGGAATATAAACAGTATTGGGCTTTTATTCTTCAAGAGGCCGTAGACGAAATTTTGCTGATTTCGCTGATTTACATTTAATATACTGTATTTCTGTAAGTTTTAAGATCTTCAATGTTGTGCATTTAAACTTGTTGTAATGTAGTATTTTAATCAGCGCAATCGTCTAAATATTGTGTACAGCCCGTGCCACGAAAGAAGAGACCTGTCACACCACTTGAAACGAGTGAAACTTCGTGAAATCTTGATTATGCCTCTAGGTAGAACAATAAGAAAACAAAGTAAGAAGATGGTTTACGACGTGTACGCCTATTTGTCAAAAGAAGTATTTCGTTACACAATTAACTCGTATGCAAGTGGTGTGACAGGTCTCTTCTTTCGTGGCACGGACTGTATGGCTTCTTAAATCAAGAATAAAAATAACGTAATGAAGTGAAGTGCAACTTTAAAGTCTCGTAACTATTTTATAAGGTCGTGGGGCTTTTGGGACCGAGACCGAGGTCCCAGATTCCACCTTTATATACAAAAAATATTTCTGAGTAGTGTTTTGGGACCACAAGAAAAATGAAGTAAAAGTACAGTTAACAAAAAAGCTGATATTATCAGTACCGGTAAAAAATAAAGGGTAATATTATTTAGTATTACTTATAAGTAGGAGGAGGATAGTTGTAGTAATACAGTGAAATAATAATATTTCAATCATGTACTTACGTATTATGAGAAGAGAGAGAGAAAAGTTTAAAGAATATGATTTGCGCGCACGTAGTGCCACCTCTTTCCCACACATCTATTGATTTTTTTTAAATTAAAATCCCGTTTTAGGGTTAAACATATGACACAAACGATGCACCACAAAAAGTACTAGGATGGCATGAGTTTAAGGTGGTATTTTAATCATAGTTTCTAGTGTTTCTAACCCACCACTCACTCACCTACCTTGAATGATTAAAATGCATATCACCTTGAGCTTATGCTAGCCAAGTACTTCTCGTAAAGTTACTGCCCTGAACTTGCACAAAACGTGTCTCGACCAGAATACAATCCTAGATGTATGACAGCCTATTACTTCTCTCTTTTCAAACCACGTTTCACAGTTGGAAAATCGGCTGTTTCTCGAAATCTGTTTGTCGAAGGCATTTGTGTGTGTGCATTAAAATAATTAAGGCTCCCACACACAGGCGCGTTTTTGCGTTTTCGCGTTTCTGCTTCCCGCGATATTGCGATAATGTGTCCCCACACAGGCGCGTTATTATCGCACGATATTAGGCGCGTTTTTGCGTTTTCGCGTTTCTGCGTCCTGCGATATTGCGTCCCCACACAGGCGCGTTATTATCGCACGATATTAGGCGCGTTTTTGCGTTTTCGCGTTTCTGCGTCCTGCGATATTGCGATAATGCGTCCCCACACAGGCGCGTTATTATCGCACGATATTAGGCGCGTTTTTGCGTTTTCGCGTTTCTGCGTCCTGCGATATTGCGGTATTAGTTCTTAGAACATTTGGTATTGGGACTCTTGCGTTTCTGCGTCCTTCTTCTATACGCGTTATTATCGCGACAGTGTGTGGGATCGCATGCGTCCCAATACATAATGTACTAAAAACAAATATCGCAATATCGCGAGACGCAGAAACGCGAAAACACAGAAACGCAAAACGCGTCTGTGTGTGCCTTTACTTTTAAATCACTTTGGTCGAAGATAGGTAATGGAGTGTAAGCCTCACAACCTATTTTATTTGTAGAGATATTTCATTTTTGTTTAATTTTTGTTTCTTCTTTTATTAAATTTAAATTAAAAAAGGGGAAATTCTCCATTCCTGTAGCGTGCAGGCATCAGTAGGCTTAGCCAAGTTGACAATCTACAATCGTTAACGCTATAGAAAACTAACCAAATGTATGGGAATGACATCTATCATCGTTAAGTCACGTGGTCAAAACAAACGAATGGAAATTTTAAAGTTTAGTCAAAACTGTAAGTTGGCTACGATTTATATGGGATGAAGGGATCACGATTGTAGAAACGAATACATTTCATTCTATCATCTTGATCGATGTAAACTTGTCTACGAAAGTTTATATTCGTTTGTTTTGACCACGTGACTTAACGTTTACGATTGTAGAAAGAGAATCGATACGAATCGTTTGTAACTTGGCTAGGCCAGCAGGGCACGCAGGACACCATATCATGGTCCCGTTGTTTGTGGATTGGCACCACATTTGCGCTCTAAGTTAGACTCGTTTACAAGTCTCCACTACTTATAGCAAATTTTCCTTGCTTCGAACCTGTGTCCGGAGTCGTTTAAGAGACTTCCAGTTAGCCAAGGCAACTCATGACCAGGTGGGAGATTCTCAGCAGGTAGAATGAAGGGTATTTTGTAAAACTATAATAATATATGTCTTGCATCTTCAAATAATTTCAGAATATGATCTGGATTATCATAAACCAGAAAAATGGTCATCCGTAGACATAGCCGTGGTAAAAGTTGAATCGCCTTATGAGTTCGAGAAAGAAGTACCAGAATGTCCTTACAAGCCTACAAAAATTTCTATCAACTACGATTCCAAATACCAGCAGCCAGGAGTTGATGCCATAGTGCTAGGGTGGGGTCACCAAACTAGATATCGAAAGGTATGATTTTTTTATTTTGTTTTAGTTTGTAAATTTTGTTTTTACTTAAATAAAAAAAAAATGTAAAGCAATTGCAAAAACGGTTTTCTAGTTTAACTCTTTGGTCGACAGTACATGTTTTTTCTTGTTTCTAGGACATCGAATTTGGAGACTTCAATGAGAAAGTCTTGCAATTCGCCCCAGTATTGATACAAGACAAGAAAGCTTGTAAAGAAGGGTATAAGGATTACGATGGCATGGCTACAGTAATAGAGAAATACATGATTTGTACCTCAGGCAAGGGAAACTTGGACGATGTAGGAGCACAAATAAGCACGCCTCAGCCTATGGCACAAGGATGTGATGTTTCCGACGGATACGAACGTATGAATCTTCCAGAAGTATGTTTTATTTTTAAAGCTTTTACTGTTGGAATAAAGTCTTCCCCAAGTTCCTTATCCCGCGCCATTTAGAACCAGGCCTCGCGGCATGCGTCCAGCTCATCTCGCTACCTCGTTCTGGAGAGTGGAGACCTTTTTCCAGTGGTCGTATCCCATTCAATTAAGATATCCGAATATACTTACGATAAACGGGATGACGCGAACAAAATCGAAATCTAATAACAGAAGGCAACTGGTTGCTCACATTAAAAGTAATTAATTATTAAAATAATTGTGTAAATTGTTTTAAGTCGCCATTGAGGCATGGGATCAGATATTTTTATGACATTTCTTCTGACAGCCCTCTATATTATCTCAAATCTCAATTAAACCACATATGAACTGTCAAGGAGTTGTAAGCTGAGCTTAACTGACTGATCAGTTAAGCTCAACTTACACGTATAAGCCATCATCATTATTCTCTTTCGCTTATCCCAATTTATTAGGAGTAGGCGCAGCATGTTTTTTCTTCCATACATCTTTCTCTATTACTTCATCTCATCAGTCACCTCCTTTCTAGCCATATCATCCTTCACACAGTCCATCCATCTTGTCTTTGGTCTTCCTCTACCTCTTACACGTATGAGCAGTTTTTTCAATATAACTCTTCACTGCCCCTTTCATCTATAAGCATCGTAACGTTAAGAATAAGCAAAAAGCTCTATGGACATTATTTTAAATTAATTAAAAATCATCTTCAAAATCTTGGCAAACTACATTTTGCGAACGCAATTGGATGGGACTGATTCCCGATTACAGAGTAGGTCCTGTAGCATTTTTTTATAATTCTTAAGATAAACACATAAGATGTTTAGAGTAAACAAAAACTAAACTCGCATTAAAATGCAAGTTTAGTTTTTGTTTTTGAGTGTGTTTTGTTTTGTTATGTTGTGTTTATTCTTTGTAATTTTAATAAATTACAAAGAATAATAACCAGGAAATTAATTAAAATAAGCTATTTTCTCTTTTACAGTGTAAAAATAATTACGCAACAGGAGACCACGTAGTTAAAGCAGGAAATACAAGGAAAAATATAAAGCCTCCTAACCTGACAGTAAATGGAGCAGAACGAAAATTAAGAAATCTTACAAATTCAAGAAGGAATGCTGAGACAGAATACACAAAAGGAATTTGTCAGGTAAAGCGCAGATGCACTGAGGTACTTATTTCTCAAAATGTCCTGAACGATACATTATTATTATTTATTTAATATCTAAAACACTTAATCTATAACCACACATCGAAAACCTATCAGGGCTTATCTGTGTGATGGCTAGCCGTTCGTTTAATCTAAATATATAAAAGAAGAAACTGACTGACTGACTGTCTGACTCACCTATCAACGCACAGCCCAAACCGCTGGGTCTATAGATTCCAAATTTGGCAAATAGGTTCCTTATGTGGTCTAGGGGTGCACTAAGAAAGGATTTTTCAAAATTCAACCCCTAAGGGGTCTAAACGGGGCTCCAAAGTTTGTATGTGGAAACAAGATTAGTTAAGACTATTTTATTTGAAACTTCACAGGAGTGCTTCTATTGATAAATAAGGAGAAACGGGTTTCAGGTTTTTTCAGAATTCAACCCCTAAGAGGGGGAAATGGGGTGACAAAGTCTGAAAATCAACATGGGTATAGTTTGTATGGTGTATCGGGTCAGGTGTATTACAAAAACAACGATTCTAAGATTTAATATGGCGGACCTAAATACCACCATACCCTGTTGGGGTGCGATGGGGTTGAAATGTCTAAAAATCAATATGGGTGTCGATACCGAGATTATCAGGGGTGCTGATTATGAATATGGCATTTATTTTGAGATCCAGAAGATGGTGGATTCGACTTCTTTCTTCTGTGGTGATTGTGATGGTGATTGTGATGGTGATTGTGATGGTGATTGTGATGGTGATTGTGATGGTGATTGTGATGGTGATTGTGATGGTGATTGTGATGGTGATTGTGATGGTGATTGTGATGGTGATTGTGATGGTGATTGTGATGGTGATTGTGATGGTGATTGTGATGGTGAATGTGATGGTGATGGTGATGGTGATTGTGATGGTGATTGTGATGGTGATTGTGATGGTGATTGTGATGGTGATTGTGATGGTGATTGTGATGGTGATTGTGATGGTGATTGTGATGGTGATTGTGATGGTGATTGTGATGGTGATTGTGATGGTGATTGTGATGGTGATTGTGATGGTGATTGTGATGGTGATTGTGATGGTGATTGTGATGGTGATTGTGATGGTGATTGTGATGGTGATTGTGATGGTGATTGTGATGGTGATTGTGATGGTGATTGATACGATGATAGTGGTTGTGATTACGGTGATAATGATTGTGATTACGATGATAGTGATAGCGATGGTGATGGTGATGGTGATGGTGATTGTGATGGTGATTGTGATCAAAATAATTGTGATAATTATGAAATTTGGCACAGTTTATAATTTGGATTAACATGTAGGATACTATTTATCCCTTTAGTATGATCCAGTGGGACAGTAACCGAACTTCACGCGGGCTAAGCCGCGGGCAACAGCTAGTTATCCATAAATCGAATTAATAATTATTGAATTAATAGTTAGAGGTTTCTGAACACAACAAAGTTTTTCTTAAATAAAAACAAAGGAAGGTTAAATAAGGGAATAGATTGTTAATACGCTGGTAACCTTATTTCATAGTCAATGTCAATTTGATTGAGATAAATGTATTTTGTTATAATTAGAATGTTTTTTTTTTGTGCCAGACTTAAATCTCTTTTTGTAAAGCAAACAGATTACATACTTGCTCTTTCCCCGGTGATCTTTTTGTTACAAACGAATAGATTATCTTACTTTGAAGAATAATGAGGTGTTTTCAGGGCCAGCTTTCAACGAAAAATTATAGATGGCGCTGTGAAAGCAGAAGTGTTTTTTTTTTTGCTATAATATGGAGCAGGTATTACTTGCCTTTTAAAATAAAATACTGGATAGTAAATGTCTGTGGGTGCTTTATTTATTCCTTTCTTGCTTGCTCGACAGTAATCTGAATAAAACGCAAGTGGAGTATTAAGTTCTCCTTGATATAATATGGGTTGTTCCTGGGTGCAAACGTGTCGGTCGTTACAAAATACTACAAGACAAGAATCGACGATCTGTTTGGATGAAAACAATGAAGTTAGATGAGCGGTCTCCGATGAAAAAATATCCCAGTTTTTGCACACTGCATTTTAAAGACTTTGTTTTCACGGATTACGATGTTATCATATATTAATTTATAATTAATATTATATTACATTCTTTTCATATATTAATATATAGTATATTTTTTATAAAACTGTTATTCAGATTACTGTCAAGCAAGCAAGAAAAGAACAAATAAAGCACCCACAGACATTTATTAGCCAGTATTTTAATTTTAAAAGGCAATTAATGCCGGCTCCGTACAGCTAAAAAAAATACATTGCTTCTTGCACTACGCCATCTATGATTTTTAAAGGTCGAAAGGTGGCCTTGAAAACACCTCATTGTCTCCCAGTGGTTTTAACCAATAAACTGTGTCTATTAAATGCCTGGGACAGATATATAATGTATATGTCGCAGGCATATCGTATAATACGCCGTATTACATAAAGGTGCGCCGCATTGAATGAGCACTTTGCGTTCGTCAAAGCGGCGCGGCCGCGGCGGCGTAATAACGTGCCGCCCAAATACAATTGGGCGCATCGTTGATACCCCGCTTTGAAAGCGAGCGAAGTGAGCTCGGTACTTAGGGCACCCGACGTTAGGTTTGGGTAAGTTCCTTTAAACCCCGCAGACAAAAATAGGAACCCCTCTTAGCGGGGCTACGTCGACTACGCCTTATTACATTTTATATTTTTCTTGACGTTGTTTTTATTTCTGTTTTATTTATTTTAAAACGCAATTTAAGCTGGTGGAAATACATAACGTCATTGATTTTCGTAATTTTCAGTATTTTGTTCTTCTTGTTGAAAATAAAAACGTTGGACGCCGCTTCATCGAACGTATCACCACCACAATCCGGCTGTACGTGAAGACGTACAAAACAGCGATGTTTTGTAATCCGGCGCGTCTTTATGTAATACGGTGTGTTATACGAAATGGCTACGACATATACATAATATACACTACAATATAGATAACAATACTTTAGCCGAAGTGACAAAAAAAACTTCTTTAAACCTTAATAACTCTTGTCCAAAACTGCTGAGCAATATGCACTTTTTTATTTTTGTTATTAAAGATTTTTACTACTAAATGACATAGATTTTATATCTGTATATATATTCTGGAGAACAGTTTCATATAATTTTTGTCCGGATGTCCTTTGTCAGATTTGTAAACACTTACACCTTCGTTAGATGGAAATCAATGTCACTGAATCTTGTTGTTATGTTTTGAAACGATCTGAGAGTGTAACAATTCTTAAAGTGGGCCCCTGCTTGCAGGACCCGAGGCTGAAACTTGTATTAACCGTTTTGGCGTGTCCGACCAGCTACCAAGTTTTCTGGCTGAAAACCCCTCTTTTTTGTGAATGGCATCTCGCAGTTCAACCTAGGAGGTTGTCGTCTGCTAAACCGGACTAATCTGTAGGTGCCATGAGTGGCCACCAGCCAGGGCAAAAAACTTACAAACCCAGCGACTAAACACTAAGGCCGCCCCCTGACGGTTTCGAGCATCGGCTTGGGGCATCGCTGGGGGAGGACAGCAAAGAGCTGGATCCGAGTGGTGTTTGGGGGCTGATGTTGGACTACAGGCGCAGCCACGTGGGGTGGCTCGAGCATGAGTCGGGGAGGGCATGGAACGGGATGTTGCGACGGTCCTCGACGGTGAGGACGGAATGACGGCTGTTTGCGTCTGTGCTTCTGAAACGTGCTAGTTTTCCTACTGCTCTCCTTGACAAAGGGTATTGAGGGTGATAGCGTCATGAGGGGTGACGAGAGTATGTTTTGGTTGACGAATCTTACTGATTTTAGACGACTCGTATTGGGCAGCCCATGCCATCAGGGGATTACGGTGCCTTATGGCAGAATTGAAGAAGCGCTTAGAAAGGCGTTTCATGCACTGAATGGGAATTCTAAAGTCGTATGTGTAGACGGTCATTGCGGACATAGTAAAGGGCTCCCGTAAGTTTACGTAAAAAACGGTTCTGAAGTACTTGCATCCTACAGCTATAGCTGAAAAACCCACTCCATAGAACATCCTTATTTCTAGAACGATCACGGAGGACCGCTCGTCACCTGGATTGGATCTCACCAAGTGCTCATAGGAGTTGCATCTGCATTTTTGGTCTCTGATGAACTGGAATGTATTGGACCATTTTTATACACCAGCACTCAGTGTAACGGAGCTTTCTTGAATTGTATTGTGGGACCTGATTTGCCAGTAACTAATCGGTTAAGGCAAGTGATACGAAACATTCATCACACATTCATGACTTTGTAACATGAAGGTTCCTTTTATTTTGTCCACTTATAAACATCTCGCAACCGGCGCGTGCGTGTATCACTACATGCATTTAATTTGACCCGGCATGCATCATCATCATCATCATCAGCCTATTAATTTCCCCACTGCTGGGACACAGGCCTACTCTCTATGAGAGGGAATGGGCTTTAATCCACCACGTGGGCCGTTTATGTTTTTGTCGTGGATGTTTTCCTTCACCGTTTTGAGAGCAGTGGTGATGAAATAAATTAAATAAAGTAATGCGCCTGTCTGGGTTCAAACCCACGACTTACTGTTCGTAAGTCGAGGCCGCCACCACTGGGCCACCGCTGCTCTACGGCATGCATAATCTGTGTTTAATAATATTTTATTTTACTTGAAACAGGAGAGGAAATTGCAAGAACTTGTTTAATGAGACGGGGTATGAATTATTCGAGAAACATATTTCATGGAAAGACCATCCTGATGGGTGAGTGGATTCGAAAACGGAAAAGACTGTTACTGGCATAGCAATGTTGTTTGTTTAACCGTTTGGAAGTTCAGGTTTTTGTGCATCGGCGGCGACCTCTCGCTCCCGGCCCTGGTTCGTGCCATGGTCCGGAGCGAGACGGAATGGGACGCCGTCACCTCCTTCTGCGAAGCAGTCATGCTAGCGAAGGAGGTGGCGGAACAGGACAGGGAGAGATCCTCACGTCCCGGCCGCCGCGGGAGACGCCCCGGGCGTCGGGGGCCACGTGGTGGCTTCCGGCCACCGTAGGCGCGGGCCTGTGGACGGGGAGCTATGGGCTAGCTCGCCGTCCGTACGTCTTATGACGACAGGTCGTGTCGACGGCGCGTTCGTGTTCCACGCGCGCCTCAAAGAGAGTCAGCAATAGGGAAGGGGTCCGCAAGGACCGAAGCCTGCCGGGGCTGCGGGACTATTCGAAAGAGATACCGTGGCCCCGGAACACAAAGGGCGAGGAAGGAACATGGATGGGTTTTAGTCAGTAAAAGTCTGACACTCCCTCCTGCTCCGCCCAGAGCGGGAGAAGTCATTTGATGATTTCCCACCCTAAAAAAAAAAAAAAAAAGGTTTTTGTGCATCGTCGTCGGTAATCTGCGTTTTGGCACGCATATTGAGAATATGGTCAGTTAACTTAAGGCGACTACATGAGCTAAACTAGCAACTCTATTTATGGTGGTTCAAACTTCGTTTGAAATACTGTTAGAATAAAGTTCTAATCAGCTTGCACTACAAAGTGGTTGTTACGTCGGTCACTGCGGGCCGAATAGTGCGAAATGAGTGGTTTTTTGCGATTACCTAAAATCTATTGATTGGACTAAAAAAATAAAACACTATCATGCTAATATGTTGCTTGTAGAATTATTTGCTAAATCAGAATGATTGCATGTATTTTAGTATGGTTTTTACTCGTTATAAGAATTTTTTAGAGTTAAGTTCGTTGAATTTTTTTATCGATTAAAATTTGTTGTATTATGTTTTCAAAACACTAGCATGTATCCTGAAGAATGTCTTATATTTTTCTGGTTTTGTTTATTGCAGTGAATCATATGCTTTTTTGCATTATAAAACACGCGTTTAGCTCCTGTAGTCCCCTTAAAGTGGGACTGTGAGTGCCACCACGTCTGTAGAACGGCCAATGAGTTGCGGACCAAGATAGCCACAAAGTCCTCGTGGCATACCTCGAGGAAGATGATGGGACGAGCTGGATAAAACCAACGACCAGTGGTTCACATAGGCCCCGGATTGGAAAAACTCGAAGTCATGGGACCTTTACTCAATAATGAGAGCTCGTGATTAAATATTGACAGCCGCTTGGGTCGATCTTAAGGTAAAGCCGTGCTTGCCTAGGTTGATCACTGGATGGGTGACCACCCATTACATACCGAGTTTCCTCCGTGATCTACAAATGGCAGCCGGGACCAAACTTAATTACCGAATTAAGTTTGGTCCCGGCTGCCATTTATAGATCTTTGACAGTCGTTACAATAAGTAGTGAGCAGCCTGAAGTATGACAACTAGTCTTAGTATTTCTCCTAATATTTTCTCTAAAAGCCAATTTGAAATTAGACAACATTTTTTTAACTACACTGGCCTGCAAAACTAAGTATCACACTTTTAAAATTGCCATAACTTTTTAAGTACACAAGATATACTTTTGAAAAAAAAAAAGGACTCGAAAAATAGTTTAATTTTGTCTATAGTTTCAAAGTAAGCTGATAAAAATTGCTATTAAACTTTTTTTTCATTTTAAATCTCTAACTTCTATAATTTAGAGAAAAATGAAATTTTAAAAGTGTAGTACTTATTTTTGCAGGTCAGTGTATAACAGCGGATCCAATCGACAAAAGGAAGAAAAAATAAAAATAATAATTTAATAAACTCATCCCGCGGGTCCCAAATGAGTGGGACCAGTTGACCAAGAAGCCCTAAACGGTATCTTATCAGCCAGTGATAACTGGGTAGTGGCGGTCAGATAGGCAGTCGCTCCGTGTAAAATACTGGTATTCGGCTGCATCCGGTTAGACTGGAAGCCGACCCCAACATAGCTGGGAACAGGCTATGCTGATGATCGAATGACACAAGCTAACTGGAAACGTTTGGAACAGGGTATGGGTAGGGCAACATACAAGTTCAGAGGAAAAAAAAAAAAACTATATCATGTCCATTAAGTATGCTAAAGGTCGTATTACTACTCTTATGTGGCGATATTCATCTTCAGATTTCTCGGCAAGGTGACACTTTAGGACACCATAATATCATTCGACTGTTTTTGTTTTTTTTTTAAGTATTATCATCGCTATACTAGTTTTGTCGAGCGCCGCAACTATTTATAAGCTAGTATCCAAAGAAAAAGTTCTTTCCTCTTTACTTTTAGAAGCGTCTTCTGAAAACGTGATAGCACAGTTAAATATTTCTTTTACAGACCTGCAGATAACGAAAGAAATTCAACTTCACACGCTTCGGTCAAAAATACCACTAGTACTGTAACATTGAGTCTAAAGAACTCTAAAGAAGAAGGGAACAAAACAGATACAGTGCAGAACACAACAAAATTTGTTACTCACACAAATGATACTAAAGGTTGAATTTACCTTTACACCCACAACAACTTAATTAAATAAACTATATTTAATTATATTATACTTCATTAATTATAGTTTTCAACCTTTACATTGTAAAGGTTGAAAACTATAAGTCACCGACTTCTGAAACTAAAAGTATTTTTCACAATTTTTATTTTTTGAAGTCGGTTTTATTTTTTGCAAGAAAGTTTTTTGTTACTAATTTTATTCTTTTGTTTGTGAAGTAAGGGGAATAAAAATAAAAACAAGTAGCTAGGTATAAAGTGCGGAAGGTTGGATTAAAATATTATTTAACGTCGTTGCTTTTGCCATTGTGGTAGAAATACATTTTTAACCGACTTCAAAAAATGGAGGTTTCTCAATTCGACCGTTTATATTAATATTGTTTATGTGTCGCGCATAACTTCGTCGTTTATGAACCGATTTTGATGATTCTTTTTTGTTAGAAAGGGTATACCCCGAAATTGGTCCCATTTAAATTTCATATGGATCTGATGATGAGTTTCCGAGACAGACAACGGAACTCTTAAAAAATTACAGCAAATTAAATGCGATTGCAGCAATCACTTGGATGTTTATTGTTTACACAACATCATAACATAACATCACGCCTCTATGCTCTGAGTGGGTAAGCAGATGTGTACAATACACCCACATTTCGACAGTAAGGTATGTTAAGTTCTATTTTATTGGGGATACTCCTATTATCATGTAAAATAAATGCTTAGCAAATATTTTTATAAAATATTACAACAAAAAATTCAAAAACTATTTTGCAAAAAATAAAACTGACAATAAAGATGTCGGAAGTGGGTGTGTGTGTGTGTCATGTAATGACGCTACTCATCTTCACGCAACCAATCACAGGGTGTTTTTACACCGTAAAATTTTAAATACCTCTAGATTATAATCTATCTCGCGAGATTGTAAACTCTCGAAAGATTGTGAACTGTTTGGTGACAGATACAACAAATAAAGCGCGTGTCGCTTCGTGAGATAAAAACAATGTAAGAAACTTAGACACATAAGTGAATAAATCATGACTTGCAGCATTTTACATTTACAATATCTATTCAAATTAATTTATTACATATAAATGATAGGTTTTCGCAATTACTACAGTATTATAATAAATCAAGCTGAAAATTTAATTAAATAAGTTGTCGTACTGCACGCTTACCTATACTGTGACACTTCGCTCAGCTTTGGGTTCACGTAAGTTCAAGTTGGAGCCGCGTGCGCACGGCTCGTTTCGCGTAAAGGGTGGTAGCGTTAAATACCTACTTTGCTTAGCGTACCCGGCCTTAAGGTGACGAGTATTAGCAGTTGTACTTTTCAAAGATACCTGTGTTGTTTTAGTAGTCCTTTTCTGATGGGAAATCATCAAATAACGGGGTCCCGCACTGGGCAGAGCGGAAGGGAGTGTCAGACTTTTACTGACTAAAACCAATACAAATACAATATAATAATGAGTTAAAGTTTGTAATTTCGGATGTAGGAGGTAATTTCCGAAACTTGTAATCCAATTTAATACATCTGTCACTGATGGAAAGCTGCGCTATTGCCGAGTGTAAAAGGTTATGTTTTTTTGACGTAGACGTAGTTTCCGGCACAAGCTAATAAAAATGCAAAACTATTATAAGTGCGAAAGTTTGTGAGGTTGGATGGATGGATTGGTGTTTGTTCCTCTTTCACTCAAAAACGACAGAATGGAGTTGGATGAAATTTGGCACACAGATAGTTAAATTTATTTTATTTTCAGGTTAATTTCCTACCCAGCCATTTAGCCCATGTTAATAATTCCTGATGTAGAGCGGAGCATAGTATTCCGTGAACATGAAAACTTAGCACTCACAAATAATGTAATAATTTGTGCTTCGACACATTAGAATCAAAATAAAATCCATAAAACTTTGTGTAGGCATCGAAACTGAATTTATCCGTAACGATGCTGCGATAAAAATATACATAATATGAAAAAGTTGAGATTGAAAACAAATTCAATAAGGAACACGATAACCCGGATGCGTAATACTGAATGGCACTTAGCTGAAGTTTAACCGGGGTTTAAAGCTTTTGCTTAAATAAAATACTAAAGTAATGAGCGAATACGCTTTAGAAGATTTTGTCTCAGAAAAAACTTGTTTGTATTGATGCCAGCTATCGATTGATACACGTTTTATGTATGTCTGATGAAATCAAAGTTGTGCTGAAGATGCCATCAGTGAATGGATTTTACTTACTTTGATAGCTCATATCTCAGAAACGTGACACTTTAGAACATTTTGTCTCATACAAAACTTGTTCGTATTGATACCAGCTATCGATTAATATAGGTTTTATGCGTGGCCGCTACTTTGAAATCAAATCGAAATGGCGGAAGTTAATCCGGCCAAAAAATTCAAACCCCTTTGATGATCAGCTCGAAGAGAACGTGTTTATTAATTGCATCGGATCGGTTTAATTGTTCATCAAAGAAAAAGAAGAGCGTAATCTCCCAATCTCACGCAACCTCTTTTTAACAATATTAATAATGAAAGCGCTTTGCAATAGGCGAGACGACATAAAAATCTAATTAGTCCGTCACTTAGATTATCAAAAAATATTTGACCCGTGTTTTTTCTTTTGTTACGTTAACCAAAATTGACAAAGATACGACGCTTTTAAAATTCTCATTACGTCACGGCATGGTATAATTTTTAGCTAGTTCTGACGTCACGAGCCCCCACTCCCGACTTTTGACACGTTTTATCTTTGTCAATATTCATTGATTTACAAAAAAATAAAAATACGTGTCCATTAATTTCCAATACTCTAACTGATGGACTAAATAGATTTGCCATTTTTTGATACTGTCGTCATGCCTATTTTTAACGTGCTTTCCTAGGCACGGTCTTGGAAAGCCATGAATGGTCACCAGCCCATGGACCAACATGGGTAAGCGTTGCTCGATCTTTTGACCGCCAAATTCACATATACGTGACAATCAAGCGCATGCCCTGTATGCCAAATGACAAATATGGGCAGTGGGCAGGCTTGCAATACCTATGGATGGCCGATGGGGCCGAAAAGTTCAGGAGTGGCGACCGCGAACCGGAAGACGTTGCATTGGAAGGCCTCCTACTAGGTGTACTGATGACCTGGGGCAGGTTGCGGGGAACCGCTGGATGCGAGTCGCACGGGACCGGTCAATGTGGTGACACTTGGGGGAGGCCTATGTCCAGCAGTGGCATTCGGCTGAAATGATGATTAAAAATAACTGATTATGAACATTGACGGCCCTTGAATGCCGCTTAGATGTTCTAATGTCGTTTAGTTTCATTAGTGGCATCCGCAATTCAGATTAATAGTTTTTTCAAATCTAAAAAAACAAAAAACAAACAACAAAAAACTATTAATCTGAATCGTTAAATTGAATTTTGTCAATATCAACGATTGGATGGCGGCATTAATTTGAATAATGGAATTGGACTCCCATTCCCGGAGTGAAGGATGACAATACTCTAATCGTATCCCTAAAGCATCTAGATTAACGTTTTTATAATGCCTGGATCTAGATTTAGGATCGGTATTTTACGCACGTAATAAAGAGCTTGCTGATTAATTTTGGCAGACGGAAATGGACTTTTTTGGTATTTTGTTACATTAAAGTTATTACTTTAGTGAGACTTACTCCCATGTGCGTTTAGGTTACATTAGTATCCGTAAAATGAAACCCAAAAGCACACCGGAGTTACTTATTTCATTGTCTGTTAAGTCCCTTAGGCGTCTCTTTCGACACCTACGGGAAGAGTGGGATGGTGATATCTTTACGTCCGACACCCATACAGTACCAAACAAACAGATACTTAATTCAATTTTATTGATTTGAACTTATATTATCACTTACCGGATATCTTCCGTGATTATTATTTGTTTCAGTTTTGAGTATTCTCAAAAGTAGCATCATAATAAGGACTCTACAAAACCTGGTGATACTGTGAGTATGTTTTGTCGTGACTTAATGTCGAGTTCCAATAGTGCGCGTAGCAAAAGACAAAGAAAGAGGGTAAACAGATTTTTCTGCTTCTAACAATTTATTTTCAATCCACCCGCATTCTTCATTCAACCCGCGATCATGGCGCTTGCAACAGCGTCGAAATATCGGGAGCTCAAAACAAATAATAATCACGGAAGATATCCCGTAAGTGATGATATAAGTTTAGTTTTAAACCGTGAAAGCATAAAACAGTATTTTTTTATTTGTATAGATGGTTCATAAAATACGTACGATGGTGATGTAGGAGAACGTTTGCAATGCTCAAATCTGCGTCAGCTTAAATTAATCTCGGCCTTCAGGTGATTATCTTTCCAGTATTCTCCGAGCTTATTTTGTTTAAAGAAAATGTTTTAATACTAAATGTGGATACTTAGAAAGCCTATATAAGTACAACTTAGTTTATCTATGGAAATCTTTTGTGCAATATTTTATGCTGTAATAAACATAACAATGCCTCTTTGCGCTCGCTTTTATAGATTTTCTCAGAAAACATTGTCTTTATTGTGTGATCCTCAAGGTATTCTATTATGTATGAAACCTGCAAATATCTCTTTTCTTCGTTCATAATTGTGGTCCATATTAAAAGAAAATAATTACAATTATTCTTCCAAGTTATTTTCAGGCAATCCATATTATTATCGTCGAGTTCGTAGAAATGTGTATATTTTGCAGTATCAGAGGAGGAAAGAGAAATTAGTATTTATTACATACTAGCTTATGACCGCGTTCCGTAATTATCCCTAGGGATTTTACGAAAGAGTACCTGTAAAGATATGGGCAGGTCTTTCCCAAGTTATGTGCCTTAATAGCTTATAAAACAATTTCGCATTCTAATTTCGCTAGAAGCATCTTCTAACCTAAAAGACGGATGTTACGCTAGCCAGTTTGTTCCGCCACTTCTTATTCCCAGATACAAAACTACGGCAAAGAAGTGTTGTTCCGCCACTTCTTCCCAGATACAAAACTAGAAAGTGGCGTAGGGTGATCGTTTTGGGAGACCGTATCATGTTTTGTTGATGTAGTGTTGATTATTTGGAACGACTCGCATCGCATCGGATCGGAAAGGATACATACGGATACGGCGACAGCCGATCGCGTCCAGCAGGATGTTGACGCATACGATCGGCTCCGTACCGACGTTTGCGAACGTGTCCTTGCGTCCTTGCGTCTTTTCTACCGTGTTGACGTGTGTCGACAGCCAAGGCAAACGGAGCCGATTGCGCGTCGCAGTATACTTTCGGCTAAGATCGTGTGTCGCGGAAGACGCCCGCGGTCAAACTGCTGTGCGCGCTTTGGTAACACAGACTTTAAAAAACGTGTACACGATTTAATATCGTTTAAAGATTGTAAAATCCGTTCCGATCCAATGCGATGCGAGCCGTTTGGTGGAAATGATCCTTAATTTGAGTAAATTACTTTTGACAATTAGGTACGGAAATTGGCCTGTAATTACTTTATTTTTAGTAACCAAACCATAAATATTTGCAATCGGATAAAAAGCATCAACATAAAAACATTGATTGCCAAAGCTAACTCGTAAAACTTAGAAGTACAAACAACTTCAGCAGTGCGAACAAAATATACGCGGTAATTCATTTAATGTCGCAATCGCAAGGAAAAATACAGGTTAACGAGGTTATACAAATATACTATATTTTTGTATTTTTTCGGATCAGTGTCGTTAAAAGTTCCGTAGGTGCCAATCCAATTAGTAGACCCCGAGGGGTCACGGACTTTCCGCACAGTCTGTTGGTAGGTACTAACATCCAACTTTACACGTCACCTAACTTAGTGAATGCAAGTTGCTATTATTTTACAGTTTTATAGTTTTTTTGCGATTTTTATCTAAATGTTAAGTTTGTCTTTAGGCGCCTATCCTTTTAAATCTATCTATCTTAAATATATAAAAGAAGAAACTGACTGACTCATCTATCAACACACAGCCCAAACAGCTGGGTCTACAGATTCCAAATTTAATTCCTTATGTGGTCTATGGGTGCACTAATAAAGGATTTTTCAAAATTCACCCCCTAACGGGGTTAGACGGGGCTCCAAAGTTTGTATGGGGAAACAAGATTAGTTAGACTATTTTATTCGAAACTTCACAGGAGTGCTCCTATTGATAAATGAGAAGAAACGGTTTTCAGGTTTTTTCAGAATTCAACCCCTTTTTTTTTTTTTTTTTAGGATGGGAAATCATCAAATGACTTCTCCCGTTCTGGGCGGAGCAGGAGGGAGTGTCAGACTTTTACTGACTAAAACCCATCCATGTTCCTTCCTCGCCCTTTGTGTTCCGGGGCCACGGTATCTCTTTCGAATAGTCCCGCAGCCCCGGAGAATTCAACCCCTAAGAGGGGGAAATGGGGTGACAAAGTCTAAAAATCAATGCACAGCCCAAACCGCTGAGTCTAGAGGTTCAAAATTTGGCACATAGGTTCCTTATGAGGATTAAGGATGCACTAAAAAATATTTTTTCAAAATTCACTCCCTAAGGGTTTGAAACGGGGGTCCAAAGATTTACATGGGGAAATAAGATTAGTTAGACTATTTTATTCGAAACTTAAGAGGAGTACTCCTATCGATAAATGAGGAAATATTTGTGTTTCAGGTTTTTTTCAGAATTCAACCCCTAATATGGAGAAATGGGGTGACAAAGTCTGAAAATCAACATGGCTTTAGTTTGTATGGTGTATCGGGTCAGGTGTATTACAAAACAACGATTTTAAGATTTAATGTGGTGGACCTGAAACATCATCATCCCCTGTTGGGGTGCGATGGGTTTGAAATGTCTAAAAATCAATATGGGTGTCGATACCGAGATTATCTGGGGTGCTGATAACGAATATGGCATTTATTTTGAGTTCAGAGAGGTTTTTTTGATTGTTAGAGATTCAGAGAGGTAGAGTAACGATGATGATAATTGTGATAACGATGATGATGATTGTGATAACGATGATGATAATTGTGATAACGATGATGATGATTGTGATAACGATGATGATTTGTGATTACGATGATGATGATTGTGATTACGATGATAATGATTGTGATGATGATGATTGTGATTACGATAATAATGACTGTGATTACGATAATAATGATTGTGATTACGATGATGATGATTGTGATTACGATGATGATAATTATGATTACGATGATAGTGACAGTGATTGTGATTGTGACAGTGATTGTGACTGTGATTGTGACAGTGATGGTGATTGTGATAATGACTGTGATGGTGATCGTGATAGTCATGGTGATTGTGATGATAGTAATTGTGATCATTATGAAATTTGGCACATAGATAGTTTATAACCTGGATTAACATGTAGGATACTATTTATCCCTTTAGTATGATGCCGTGGGACAGTAACCGAACTTCACGCGGGCGAAGCCGCGGGCAACAGCTAGTAATCTAATAAAGGATGTAAAAAGATCCTTTAGCCTTGATCTGTCCACGAAGTAGACACAATCGTTAAACAATGGTGTCTCGAACAAATCGGTCCTTTGACAGATCATGATTTAACGTAGCCGTATTTTGTTCTAGACCATGAGAAACGCATCATGGATGTAGAGACTTGCGTTACTTGCAAGCATCATCATTGCAACTTAATTTATTCGTTAGCAATTAGCAATCAAAAGTTAGCGATTTTGTCGTTATCTCTGTCGGGACTGCCGGCCGTGCGAACCTTCTAGTTACGGAGATATTGGGGGTTAAATACATGTTTTTAATGTAACACGTGACATGTTTTTTTTGTACTTTTAAAAAGTACAATATTTATAACAATGTTTAGCACAATATTTTGAGTGCGTGAGGATTGAGTTCTACCGTAAAACACGATTTTTCACCCCAAAAAAGAAGTCGTTTCCCAGTGTTATTTTTTGCGTAAAGTTACTTAGTTTGATGTACAGAATCCTTGGTTGACGGCTTCGTGAAGGGTCCGTTTACACCCTGCATACATAATAATTGTTATTTAGTTAAATTTCTTGAAATGGGTGATACTAAATTTAATTTGAATTAATTTTGATCCAGATAACTTCGGCTGCAAACTGGGTGGTGGTTGTTGGAGCAAACGAACTTTAAAACTTTTGTTGATAATTTGTCCACTTCTCCAGCATAAACTGCTGATTGTGAAAATTTTCAAGTAGTGCAACCTTATTCCAATCACTATATAATCTTACACAATAATACTATTAATGTTATTGTTCGCGGAAGCGCGAATAGTGACTTTCAAGCCATCATACGCAAATGGTGTGCGTCCATGTTGCGGCGATTCAGGTAGCCCTAACAGTATTTTAGCTACACTGGCGGACAAGATTGATGGACCTTTTATAAGACTCTGGGCTAGCAGACTGCATGTGCGTGCATGTTCATGTAGCTAATTAGTGTGTGTTTTTTTTTAGTTATTGTAATTTGTTATTTACTAACATAGGATAAGTTCATACTAACACCGTATAACCGTGGACCGATTGGTCTGAAAGAAAAAAAAAAATAACTTGTATAATAATACCGCGACCGACGCGCGAACGTATGCGACTACATTGAACTATAATAACGTTAGCTCGATCGAATAAGTATAAAAACTCGCACTACGCTTTAGGGCCGGACTCCACCGAAGCGGAGACAACAGAATTTTAATTACTTTTATTTTAAATTGTTAATTTTATCTTTTACTCTGGACGCTCTTAATGTGCACGTCTTTCTACATCGTTTTCACTTAGATGTATAATCTCAACATGAATGATGTAACTAAGATTTTGTAACTATATTTTGATTTAAAAGAGTGTCCAGCGAGTTTCTTGCCCGTTCTCCTCCATAGAGAGATAGGGAATGGGCAACTACAGTAATTTCTCAATTTATATAAAAATGAAACCCGTTTTCCTTGGTCACGGGCATCACGCGTGAATGGCTGGACCGATTTCACTAATTCTTTTTTTGTTGTATTTGTTATTATTAGGAGAAGGTTATTACGAAAAAAAATATTAAGAAAATCTCTCAGAAATATTGAAAAATATACATTTAATTTTGCATATTTAAAAAAACGCGCGTAACGAATGTCAATGTCATTCACAGCCATAGACTATATTGAAAGAGCATTGTTTGTTCGGAAACGTGGTTACTTAATTAAATTCGAGCATCATTTGTTCGGAAACATCTTTTAAGGGTGTCTCACACTCTCTATGTCTCTCTTATATATCGCAGACGAAGTTGCGCGGGTCAGCTAGTTATTAATATTTTTGAATTAATATTCTTGACATTCAAAAGTGCCGTAATGGTTCAATTGGAATAAATACTTTGAGTTTGAGTTTTTTTTTATTTCACTTCTCTTTAGTGGAAACAGGTGAGCAGACAAGAGAGGGTGTGCTAGGAGCGGCGTGCGTTGCAGATGTCCTCTCCTCTATGCTTTGAACATCTTCGCACTGCTTCGGTGGATACACCCTAGTTCTTACTCATCTCCGCTTTACACATCTTCGCTCGTCTCCGCTTTGGAGGAGTCATCATCATCATCATCAGCCTATTAATGTTCCCACTGCTGGGACACAGGCCTCCTCTCTAAGAGAGGGAATGGGCTATAATCTACCACGCGGGCCCAGTGCGGATTAGTAGTTGTCACATGTCTTCGAATTTTTTGGTTCTAGGACATGCCAGTTTCCTCACGATGTTTTCCTTTACCGTTTTGAGAGCAGTGGTGATGAAATAAATTACACAAAGTAATTCGCCTGCCTGGGTTCGAACCCACCACTTAGTGTTCGTAAGTCGGGGCCACCACCACTGGGCTACCGCTGCTTCTTTCAAATAGGGTAGATGACACACCAATCAATTGACATACTTTTGAAGAGTTGTCAAAACGCAGTTCTCTCATGGATTTTGTATGACAATAGCACGCTGTGACGTCACTGTTTGGTCACCTCAATGACTCTTCTATATAATGATTTCAAAGCAACTAAAAATAGAATTTGGCAATTAATTAAAAATAAATCGGGTTTTCAGGCCCAAAATATTTTTTTTAAGAGATGGTGTCTTGGAATTATTGTATTATGGTGTTATCTACCCTATTCTAGTCAGCCTATAAAAACCCTGATACTATCAAAGTTAAAAACAGCTATATACATAAATAGGCGTAAAAATATACAAAAAAGTCGTGTCCTATCATCCATCCAGCCCAATATTCCAGATCCAGATAAAACGTACCACCAATCTTCAATTAATTTTACTATGGAATTACTGAGGGCCAGTAATAACTTTGGCAAGCATCTTAAATAGCTTATCTGATGTTATGTTGGTACTGACGATGACGGCAGAGTTATAACTTTTTGACAGCACCATTAATGTTGACAGAAAACAATCAGAAACTTAAAGGGGACCATGCTTTGATCTTTGGAATTTCAATCATAATTTCAATCAGTGAAGGTTGGGTATATTTTGACCAATTTGTTGTTGTTTCTGTTGTAAATAAAATAAACACACACAAATCGGTTTTTGCAAAAAGTGTTGCCTCATTTTGCAAGGATGAATAGATTTGTGTGTTTGTTTTTTCAATAAATTCTTTCGCATATTGTATCTTCAAGATTCAGATATTTATTGTAATATAAGTATAGTGGTAAATATCGCTATAAGTATACATATAATAAATATCGCTGGACATTACACACAGCGCCATCTGCTGCCACACTAAGCAACGAGGCTTGTGTCGTGAACACCAGATAGTTGATATACTACATAGATACTATTTGTTTGTAAATACATACTTATATTATACATATAAACATCTATGACTCGGAAACAAATATCCATGCTCATCACACAAACATTTGCTCCTACCGGGATTCGATCCCAGGACCCTAAGAACGTAAGGCAGCCTCACTACCGCTGCGCCATTCGGGTCGTCAGTGGTGTTGTGATCATGAGGTCCCGGGTTCGATTCTCAGCTTGGGCAAAGTGTTTATTGGGTTTTTCCATTAGGCTTTTCCAGTAGCAGCCAAGGAGCTTGGGAGGTGGTGGTGCGAAATCCAAAAACAAAAGACTATAAAACATAACTGGCAAATTGTAAGTGTACTATAACTTATTAGATACACCTCTGCCTAACTTTTCGGGTATTACAGGCGTGAAGTTATCTAATCGTGCCGTTCTTACTACCACTGGCCCAACGAGGCAGTCGACACGAAACAAATCGATCCCGGCTAATTCCGTCCCAACGGAGACAACTTCCGACATTAGAATGTTTTGGGACTCCATGTTAGTTTGGGACGTAATCCACGTGTTTTACTTCGCATTTAAGCACTTAAAACGTAATGCTTTCGGCTCCTTCGTTGCTCGGAACTTTGTTCTTTAAGTCTCATTGTCAACACGGACAAGAATTAATAAGTCTTTTTAAGACGGTGCTTTGGATTTTTTCCGGTAACTTTTGTTGAATTGGGTTGGTCAATCTAGCGTAAATCAGACGAAGAATGGTGAAAAGGGAAGACGTGGCAGGCCCCGAGAGAAATAGCGGTAACTTTACATTATGAGGAATGCAAAGAGCTAGCTTTTTCCAAACTATGTTGGGGATAGGGAGGATGACTGACTAACAAAAATATGATTCTGTTATAGTCCGTCAGATAGATTATCAAAAAATATTTGTATATATTGATATGCAATATTCTTTATTACCTTTTAAATTCCAAACCACAGCACGGATTAATTTAATTAACATATTAACGTTACTTTCGTATTGGTAACTCAAGGGTCGGTCTATTAAATAATCTAGACTAAAATCATTCCATCCAATATGGGTCCCGACTACTGCAGTCAATATGTTCCGTATTAGAATAGGTGAGACGACAAAAAAAATCTAATTATTCCGTCACATAGATTATCAAAAAATATTGGATACGTGGTTTTTGTTTTATCAAATTAATAAAAATTGACGAAGATAAAACGTGTCAAAGATAATGAGTGGGGGCTTGTGACGTCACATTTGACGATTTGGCATCTTCATTTTTTGTTTACGTGAAAAAATAAGTGTACAATTTTTTTGGGAAATCAATCTGACGGTCTAATTCGATTTTTTTTGTCTACCTATTTTCTGTAAAATTTATCTATTATAAAATGTAAATGTCTGTTTGTAATTAAAAAATAACAGCGTTTTACTGAAAGCATAGCCTGAAAAAGCTAAGAAATATTTTTTACTTTTTTTGCCTGCCTGTCTGTGTGTTTGTTCCGGCTAATCTCCGAAACGACTGGGCCAATTTTGACGAGATTTTTATTGGCAGTAAAGAGTAGCACAGGCTACTTTTATTTTAGAAAAATGATTACGGTTTCTTTGCAAAAATAGATTAAAATTTTATAATTATTACACAATGACTAATACGCGGGTAACAGCTAGTTCAATCATAAAACAGTGAACGTAAATTGCTACGACACTCCTAAACGTTATAGGAAGTTTTTTTTGGTTTATTTCTCTGTAAAAAACCAGTTAATGTTATTCAAAACAAAATGCTATCATCGTCATCATTATTTCAGCCGAAAGACGTCCACTGCTGGACATAGAGCTCACCCAAGTATCGCCACATTGACCGGTCCCGTGCGACTAGCATCCAGTCGATTCCCGCAACCTTCACCAGGTCATCGGTCCCCCTAGCGGGAGGCCTTCCAACGCAACGTCTTCCGGTTCGCGGTCGCCACTCCAAAATGCTATAGTACAATCCAAATTGGATTTGTGTCCAGGCACAAACAAGGCAGCTCCAGTTGGTCCCAGTGTTTGTGTATTGGTGTATAATTTACACAGCACTGATTGGACGAGAAGCCCGCCATGTTTGTTGCAAATGTTCAATATATAATGTATAGCTTAAGTGTCAATTTTGGAAGGGTAATATTACTGTTAATATATTGTCGTATATTAATCGATGGTTAGAAATTATACCAGAACGTACTAAGGGGATCAAATGTATTTTATGATCTAATCCAGGTCGTCTGTGTGAAGAAAAAAAAATTAAGATGTTTAATTCTTTTTTAAATGTTTTTTTTTTTACAATTTAAGTAAAAAAAAAAACAAATAGGAAACAAAAATGGAAAAAAAATCTCTATTAATCATCACGAAGCCGCCAACCAAGCATTCTGTACATCAAACTAAGTAACTCGAAACTTCTTTTTTTTTTGGGGTAAAAGTCACGGTTTTCGGTAGAACTTAATGCAACGCATTAAAAACATTGTGCTGATGGATGCATTTGGGTCATCACATTAAAAAAAAGTAGAATTTTTTATTTAATCAAGAAAAGCTGGAACTTTGACCTCCAATTTCTTAATAGCTAGAAGGGGAAGGTATTGGTCCAGAAGAAAAAAAGATCACAATGACGGGGAGAACAAGTGCCATTCAGCTTCTTTTTACCCGACTGCCAAAGAAGAGTTATGTTTTTCGCGCGTATCTTGTATGCATGTAATATTCTTTAGTACCTCTTAACTTCCAAAGCGCTGCACGGATTTATTTAATTAACATATTATCGTTAGATTCGTCTTGGTAGTTACCAAGTGTCGGGATCCATTAAATAATCTAGACTAAAATCATTCCATCCAATATGGGTCCCGACTATTGCAGTCAATATCTTCCGTACTAGAATTTATTACACTTAAAGTACTTACGGGATGATATCCGTGATTTTGTTTATGGTCGATGAGCTCCCGATATTTCGACGCTGTTGCAAGCATCATGATCGCGGGAATACGCGGTGTGTAGTATAGAATTTATAGTGTAGAATTTATTATTTGTTTTACTATAAGATTATGTGTGTAACGATTGTGAAATTATTTTAATGTTGTAGTAATTCAATTGCTTTCTACACTTCTGGACTGAACTTGTTTTATTCTTTTAATTTTTTATTTAAAGTTATTATTTAATTATTTATTTTTAACGCAGTCGGGTTTAAAAAATGTATTACATCAATTTTAGTGCTATGAACATCATGAAACTTCTCAATTCGCATGAGGTAAGTAGGTGAGTCTGTACTTACCTAATGCCATACACGTTTTCCGTCTCGTCGACTTTTGGATGATGCAGACACAAAACACGGTAGGTGCATTAACAAAACAAGGAAGCTAAGTAACAGGGTAGCTGAATCCGTGTTTATTATTTTTTACGATTTAATTTACTTCATATTTGGGAAGTTTGCTCCGGTACTTCGTCTCTTTAGTAAAAACACTAGGAAGTGGTGAAGTGTTTGCATTGTTGTGTTTTCAGGTTTTTGTGGTTTTGTCTGTACGACTGAAATGTATGGAAATGGGTATTTATCGCAAATTTTATTTTACCTTTAATATTAGCTCGATGTTTCGACCGGATTGCACCAGCCGTGGTCGCGGGAAGACTGAAGTATTGGAGGTACCGCTACAGCAAAGCGAAGGTCTGAAGCCGTTTTCGCTTCAGACTCTCTTCCGCTTGGAATCCAGTGATCACTAAGTGTACTCGTCAAGTGAAATCCACTACACTAACAGTGTCCGCATACTGCGAATCTCAGTATGCGGACACTGTTAGTGTAGTGTGCTGTCCTAGTGTGAACCAGCCCTAGATCAAGTGAGGGTAGTTGAATAAACACCTTCGCTTTGCTGTGGCGGTACCTCCAATACTTTAGTCTTCCCGCGACCACGGCTGGTGCAATCCGGTCGAAACGTCGGACTTATTATTAAAGGTAAAATTCGCGATAAATACCCGTTTCCATATGTTTTATAAAGTGTTCTGATCGTGAAAGTTTAAAAAAGACGACTGAAATGTGTATTCGACTATCAAATATATATCAGCAGTGGTAGCCCAATGGTATGACCCAACCATTCAAAGACACGCACAAATATGTTCCCAATATGTTCATGTGCGTATTGTATAATTGAATGAATGTGTGAATGTGTATTCGAGTCTTAAAATTTTGTCATATTTATTAATTCTTATTATATCTCTCCATATACCTATATCTCCACATATATACATATACCTATATCTATCTGATACCTGTTAATATTTTATAAAGATAAAGATATATTTATTGCGTAACTGTGTACATTAAGATCTTATTAATAAACATTACATTTATGGTTTCAACAGTCTACCCAAGTCGGATATGCAATAGTATTTTAAGAAATTAGGTTCAAACCAATATTATTTTTGACCAAAAAACTCATGCAGATTATAAATACATTATTAATTAACATTTTTTTCAATTTATTTTTAAACATATTTCCATTTAATTGCTTAATTGCCGGTGGTAAATGATTGTACACACGAATAGCAGTAACATATGTACTTTTATAATACATCATATTGTTGATAACTGGTAAATTAATATCATATTTATATTTTTTCCGAATGTTTCTATTAGAATTTGATTTAAAATTAAAGTATTGCATATTATTTTTAACAAATAAACATAATTCGAGTATATAAATACCAGTCAGTGTCAGGAAACCCACCGTTTTGAAGACATTTCTTAATGATTCGGTACTATGCATGTTATATATTGTCTTAAGACATTTCTTTTGGAGAATGAATGTGGATTGTACGTTTGTCGAGTTCCCCCAATATATGATACCGTAAGTTAACATACATATATGACATACTATCAATTTATCTCAGAAAGTACCTACCTAATATTAGTAATTAAAATAGTTTTTTATAAATAAATTAAGCATGTAATCCGGTTTTAGACAGTAAAATACACTCGAGACACTATAGCCGCGAATTCGTTGAATGTCAAGAGAGAAAGATTAGTGATGTCCCACATAGCGTCCTCACGTAGTGCTGTGCTGTATCGATTGTGTAGGTTTTACACGGTACAATATTTTCTTCCGTCTAACACTACTATGTTTTATAATTTACAAATGCCTCCTCTCTCCTAACTCACTTATTTTGCTGTGCCCGACATGTGATCTAATTATAAGTTTTACCACCTAAGAATACCTAGATGTGGAATGCAATAAAGTATTGAGTATTTAAGTAAGTCTTCTAAGCACAGCAGGTGAAACAGTACGTTGTCTGTCAATAATAGGCATGACGACAGTATCAAAATATTGCAAATCTATTTAGTCCGTCAGTTAGAGTATTGCAAATTAATTGACACGTATTTTTTGTTTTTGTAATTCAATGAATATTGACAAAAGATAAAACTCATCAAAACTCGGGAGTGGGGGCTCGTGACGTCAGAACTAGCTAAAAATTATACCTAGGCGTGACGTATTGAGAAATTCAAAAGCGTCATATCTTCGTCAATTTTGGTTTACGTAACAAAAGAAAAAATAGGGGTCAAATATTTTTTGATAATCTAACTGATGGATTAATTAGTTTTTTTTGTCGTCTCGCCTATTGAATAAATGAGTCAAGGTTTTTGTGAAGTTAAATGAAGATTTTTACTGGGCAAAAAAAAATACATAAAGACCACAAGGTTTTCTGTAAAAAATTACTGTTATGGCTTGCTTGAATAAAAGTTACGTAACCAAAGCTTGTTAGCGTAACTTTTATTCACGTAAGCAGAGGTAGACCAAGTTTAAAACCTAACCATCTCTTGGTTCAATGCCAATTATTGAACTCGCAAGGTTCAATAAAAACTGCAACGTGTTTTTGTTAAAGTATCAGGTCGTTATATATGTAGCGGCACTACAAAAAGTACTACGCTACATGAAACAAAAAGTACTACAACGCCATCTATGACACAGATGATGAACTAACTGCGAAACACGTCAGAATTCCTACATCGCGCAAGCCTCTGCTTGCGCGATGAATAACTCTTTATTCGAGACTTAAGACTATATACAAGAACCCGACAACAATTGTCGGGCAGTGGCCCAGACATAACACCCGTCTGATCGGACGATCCTCCCTTTTCTACGGGGGATGAAGAGCTTTACACCCTGTTCCTCATACCCCCAAATGTATATCGAAATCAAATAGACCTCCTAATCAAGAGAAGTCGTTACTAGTGCTGTGCAGTCTAATCTCATCATCACCATCATCATTTTAGCCGAAAGACGTCCACTGCTGGACATAGGCTTCCCTTAAGTGTCGCCACATTGACCAGTCTCGTGTGACTCGCATCCAGCGGATTCCCGCAACCTTTACCAGGTCATCGGTCCACCTGGTGGGAGGCCTTCCAACGCTACGTCTTCCGGTTTGTGCTCGCCACTGGCCACGGAACTTTCAGCCCAATCGGCCATCTGTTTTACGAGCAATGTGCCCTACCCATAAGCAGCTAGGCCTGCAGTCTAATATACTTAATCAAAATCTTTAATTCAACGTTTAATCTAAACCACTGTGTTTCGAAGCTTAAATAAAAAGTCGGGTGCTAAGGAATTTATTCTGAAACACATAACAGTTAGAGAATAAATTATTTATTTTCCTCCAGAAGTTAGAGTCTAACTTCTTGTTATCCATAGTTTGTTAATGAAAAGTAAAGTTACTGCTTTCCTAGTTTTACGAAAACTTCCATTAATCTCAAAAACTAAATATCAAATCTTATTCAAAGCAATTTTCGTTAAAAGTTCTTTTTAATTTCTTCAAACCCACATTTTGGGAATATTCCTCCTCTATACTTTAGAAATTAGAGAGGGGGACGCAATTTTTAAAGTGGAGGTAGTTGAATTTTAAAAACTTAATGAAAATTTGCTATCGTTCTTAGTTCTTTTCATGATCGAAGAAGAAGGCTCTAGAACACGGTTTAAATATAAAAATTCTAAATGCAAAAAAAAAACAAATGCAAAGCGCACTAAGCCTTGAATTTATCTCTCGAACATAAAAGTTCTCATATTTTAAATGTCGTGTCAGCATGTCTACAGAATTTGCATTCATTCATAAATCTGCCGGTTCATCCCCAATTAGAGAAAAATCCTTTTTAATAGTTCCCCGCGCACCTGGGGCATTTAATTTGGCTTTGCTGAGTTTTTAAGAAGATATAATTATAGATACTTCGGTGGGTTTTACATAGACATATTTTTGTGATGACACGATTTTTTTCAGGGTACGTTTCAGTTTTAGTTACAAACTTTTTCAGGGTGTTACGGTGTACTACGATTATCCCCTCGGATCAATCTTCAGGTTAAGCCGTGCTTGCCTAGGTTGGTCTGTAGATGGGTGACCACTCGTTACGTATCGAGTTTCCTCCGTGGCTCGGAAAGTACGTTATACCTTTGCTCCCGGCTGTCATTTGTAGATCTTTGACAGTCGTTACAGGAAGACAGTGGCCCGAAAGTCTGACAACCACTCTTACCAAGAGGGGTATCGTATTACCCAGTGCTAACTGGTTGTGGAGGTCAGATAGGCAGTCGCTCCATGTAAAATACTGGTATTCAAATGATGACTATGCTCAGTAATATTTCACTTTTGATAAAAATACATAATTATGTACAGAATCAGAATAACAATCAGATTTAAACGGATGCCTTTTCCTCATAGAAACAATAAAACTCCAACTGCTGTTTAATGAAGTTTTAATTAATTATTAAGTATACAAAATTGTCCTTATTAATCCTTTGCTTCGACCACATTTTGGCCACAAATGTCTGTGAAATAGTTTTACAAAACTAGATAAATCACGTTAGGACTCGCGATGCGAATTCACAATAAAAAGTAAAATACGTTGACATCACAAAACATAGGGTACAAAAAAATAACCAGTTTTGCACCACTAGTCAGGCTCGCACACGAAGAGTTCCGTACCACGGTACAACATCCAACACCAAAAATGCCGAAAAAACACGCTGTTCGAATCCCCCCCCCCCTTTTTTTCTTTTATGTAATATTTATTATAGCGGCCATACTCATACTTTGTGAAAATGTCCAGTATGTACTCTTACTACTGTACGTACTGTTTCATTTGAACTGTAATGACAGTTCAAATGAAACAGGCCTGTGACAGACGGACAAATAGACAGCGGAGTGGAGCGAACCGTTGCCATACAAAGGGGAATATGGCAACTGCAGTACTTTCACAACTTATTATGCCTTGTGATTGTAACTTCGTTTCTTTGTTTTTCTGACATTCAAAAGTGCCTGTTATGGTCTAATTGAAATAAATACTTTGAGTTTGAGTTGAGTTTGCCACCCTTTGGGTACTTACGGAACTTTAAAAAAAAACAAGTTATAACGCAACGCAACTAAATCTCAATAAAGCTTCCAGCCTTTCACATAAAAACACACGGCACGAGTCTGCAAAATAAAACAGATAAAACGCTAGCGCAACGATCATTCGCAAAAGGAAATAGAAACATAACCGGATTGACTCCACTCGGTTGCGTGTTTGTCCGGGGACCTACTTGCGGCCTGTTTGACCTGGCTATGAAATACTCAGTACAGGTCATTGTTTATTTTCATTGAGTAACTGCTTTGAATTTTTATACTGTGGTTTTATACAAAGCAATACTGTCTAGCGTAAAGAGGCGTAGGTACCGTTAGAGACACCAAAATAATGCCGATTTGCATTTACAAATATATCGTGTGTATTGATGTTAGCGTAGCAGCAAAGAAGATCTATTGCTTTGGACGACAGGGAACGAGTAAAGTAAATCAACCACTGTTTTAAGCTTTCACGTTTTTAAATTAAACTTAAAATGTCACTTACGGGATGTTATCGGGAATATCGGGCGCTCAAAATTAACAATAATCACGGAAAAGAAAAAAAAAAACACGGAACTTTTACAAAAGTAAATGGTTGTTTGTACAGCCATCACCTGCCTATCAAACGTTTTTGCACTATGAAAATCGCCTAACTTGGAATCGCCAGGAGAGCCCGCGAAATTCAAGTTTTCTTACGTTTTTGCAATTTGCAGGTCAGTGACGACGATTTTATAATTCTAATTGTATGTACTAGATTTTTTTTTATATTACTTATGTACTATGCTGACTATTGTTTAACTGTAAACCAAAATTTCATTTTATTTTCAATATTTATTAGATAATAATTTAAATTAATGTTTGCATGCCTAATATAAGTAAGGTAGATTGTACAAGGCTCACCCATTTTACTGTAACAACTTATTTTATCTACCTGCAATCTATGCAAATAAATTTGACTTTGACCGTAACACGTATGCATTCACAGAATAATAGCAATTAAAATCATCAATACAACAAAATTGAATCTCATTGATTGGATATTTCATGACATAGTCATTCAATAGGATTAAAAGGGGTTTTTTTTACAATTTGCCTATCACATGGTTTTTCATTAATAAAACAATATTGTAAGTGCTATTCCAAACAAATTAATACACTCCTAATTCCATGACTTTGACCACTAATGCCATAATAAGCTATTCATTTTGTGTCGAATCGCCACACATATTACAATCGCAACGACTCGCAAGCTTTTCAGAAAATCATACAATTATACACCTTACCCCTTGATCTGTCCACGAAGTAGATACAATAGTTAAACAATGGCGTCTCGACCAAATTGGTCATTTGACAGATCATGATTTATAGCTTTTTCAGGAGACTTTGTATTCCTTTGAAAGTGATGGTGTTACAAACATTTACTTTCACGTTATCGTAATCAAAGTCTAAGGCCCGGACTCCACCAAAGCAGAGACGAGTGGAGATGTGCGACGCGGAGAGGAGATGAGATGTGTGCACCTCTCACCGCACGGTCGCACACAGTACACCGCTTAACGCACTACGCTCACCGCATGTCGCTCACGTCTCTTTTTGTCTACGCTGTGCGCTTGACCGCCAAGTGCGGACACTGGCTTAAACAATTTCGTGACATCTTCTCTCGTTTCAGCTCAACCGTTTCAACTACTGCTAAGTGGAGACGAGAAGGGTAAAAAAACTACATTTTAGTGGTGGTTTACAATACATCACCTCTCCTCTCGTCTCGTCTCCGCTTCGATAGAATCCGGCCTTTAATTTGGTTCCCAGTCCATTGACCATCACGCTTCAGAAGCATACGACACGCTTCCAACAAAGGGTCATGACGAACGAAAAAGATTTTAATTTTCTATCAGAGAGTTACCCTTGTCAAAATGTTGTAGGGCTCTGGACAGGTGTTGTGTTGGCCCTGTAGGTCAATCCGTCTTGTGACGCTGTTTTTTTTTAACATTCCTTTGGGAAGGTCAATTGACACTTAAATTGTATGGGGTGGCATGAGATTTGCACGATTTAAGCAGAGACATATTTTTTTCGAAAATTTCCTCCGGTTATAGAAAAGTTATTGACAATTGGGTCAATAATTATAATTGTATTGTACTGTTGAAATATTGAAAACACCTGAATGAAAATAATGACGAGTTGTAGACGTGGTATTCGTTATTGCGTCGATGTCTCTTCCACCCTGTATAAGACTGAAAACTAGACTGTTTGCCAACCAAACCGGTTATCGCAATCGCTTTGGTTAGAACGTAGCCTCAAAGCTAATACCAGGATGGAAGTAGATGGAAATATTTCCCATTTCTTTTTGTTTCTCCTTGTGTCATAAATATCAATAATATTTATGCAAAGGACTGTATGAAGGGTGATATGGCAAGAAGGGAGGTGTCTGAGGGGATATGGCCAGAGAATAATGATGGTTCATGCCAAGTTCAGTAATATATGAAAAAATAATATTTCTATGGTAGTTATAAAATTAAAAGGTACAGTTTGATATGATCAAAAAGATGGTACCTTTTTACCTTTCGGCTTTCAGTTGGCCGACGGTAAAACCGAAGTTTCAAACTTTTTCACCTTTCAATCTGGACAAGAAAACGATATCTTTAAATCTAGGCTAGACTCTAGCCAAGTTTAGAAATACGAAAATCTTCTAAAGTCCTCAACCACTTGACTGACACGTAAATCATCTTTTTCCCCACACATGATCGATGAGAGAACCGACAATAAATTCGACAAAGTGTCGATAGCTTGACGAGGGTGAGTGGAAAACCTTTTATTATAGATCCAACATCTTTTGTACGAACACACGATTGAAAACTAAAATAAAGATTAATATTAAGAAAAGGCTCGCTCTCGAGTTTTCGCATGATAACTAAGAAAATGGTATTGAAATTCCTCCTCCTCCTTTCTTTTAAGAAAACAACGCCCTGTCTTGTAAAATGAACGTCAAAGACTTAAAGTTATACCTAGTTTTGGATATGAAAAGGTACGGTCTCGTACCTAATTTTAAAAATAAATTAGATATTATGTTTTCTTACAAGTACCTCGAGGTTAACATGGACTTGTTTTGAAGCAACTTCACAAACGAAATCTTTAAATATAAATTTTCATTGTTTAGGTAAAATAAGAAGACATACAAAATTAAAGCCTTGTCGAACGCAAATAAATGAATATGAAAGAGTTAAAGTCAAATAAATCAAGTTATACCACGTGTGTAGAATCAAAATGTTTTTTATTTTAACCACTCTTTGTTTGGTTGACATAATGGACCAAGATTCCATGACCTCCAGACCTCGCCATTTTATAAAAAAAAAAAACGTAGGTAAATGACGTAGGTCTTTAGTACATTATCGGTTGAAAACAACAAGGACAAGTGTGGAAAATTAAAGTCACTTTTTGAACTAGTTAAAAGTCTTGAATCGTATTGTTTTTACGTCAGAAACAGTATGAGTCGTCTTCAACAGGATGCATTCATTAAAAAAGTAAGTTTGGCCCATACAAAATAAATATGGGCCGTAGTAGGAATGTTAAATAGGACGTTGCGGGAATAAAATAATAAAAAATATGTTTTGAGACGAAGGAACTATATTGTATTGTGCCTCAGATGCCTAAATCTGAACAGACTCTTCGGTGGTGAGTACCTGAACTCATTTCGACACTGCTTTAAAGAAACCTATTTCTCATTTGTAAAAGAAGTGCAGCAAACAAAGAAATCAATATATTTAGGACGAACCAGGATTTTGTTATGTGGGCCGAAACTCAGTGGGACGAACGAAGGATAAATCATTCATTCTTAAATAATTCAGATACATTTTTTTTTTCAGCAACAGCCACGGCGTCTGGATTCCGGTTGATGGCAATAGGCTCGCTCCCTATTACATGAGACTTAAAACATCACTGGCAAAATGTGGGTGTACCTACTCCTCTGCCTAATCTTTCTGGTATTACAGGCGTGATGTTATGTTTTCCAAATTCTTTTCAATTTATTAGGTTTTTAAAAGACTATAATATAAGTTTCACGTTATGTCTTATTATTATATCTATTACTCGTGGAGTTCACTCGGGACACATCATTCAGAAACCACTTTACGCCGATTGATCTTTGAAATATTATTTTGTGAAAGATATTTTCGTCTGAGTTCTGTTTTTGAAAAGTTATTCTAGGAAAAAAATTATAATAAGTACTAGAAGATTTTATGGTCTTCTAAAATAAAATAGCGGTGAAGAAAATTTCATGTATATGTTTAGCTACTTTTTTTCGAGTCAGATCAATAACAGTCGAAGTTCAGAACTTATGCCTACAATCAGAAAGCTGATTAGAATATATTTTTTCTTTACGTATACTTGATACTTTTTCAGATTAGTTATATTTTAGATTAGAATATTGAACAGAAAGACGAGACATTTTTTTTATTTTATTGATCCGACATAAAATTAGTATTTTCCAGAAAATGATCTATACTATTAATGTAATTCGGCTATTCTTGTTCAATTACGAGTTTTTACTATCAACAGTTAGTGCAGTCGATATAGTTTTGGTCATTTATAAATAATGGATAATATAATTTAAATCAATCTGTCTAAAATAATATATAGTATAGCAGTATAATGTTGCTTACTGGATAAATAGATAAACCTTTTATTTGTTGAAACTCCAGAAAAACACGACACCCAAACACCCAATATCTTAGACATGGCCTTCTTAGTTATTTTTGTTAAAAATTTCACAAACCTATTTCACAAAAAAAAAGCGTTTATTTTTTTTAAAACATCAAACATAATCATTGGACCACACATAAATCCACCCATTCCATTTCCATCAACGATAGCCTTTTAAGATTCAGTTTGTGAACCACGGACAAGTGTGTAGTTAACAAAAGCTGTGTGGTTTAGACTAACAGTTGTCCATGCCCAGTTCTAGCACAAACAAGCTAGAATCTAGATTTATACACTAGATTGAAGAGCTGACCGAACGAGATCGCTCCATAACTAGGTTAGGGGCTGCTTCTTGTGTAGTGATGTGCCTGTCGATTTAATTTAAGTTGGTTGTGGTTAGGAATAAATTTACACGAGCTACAAGCGCTTACCAAAGGATTGTTGAGGAGGGACGAATCTCACGTGACTAAAAGAGTGATGAATATAAATGTTGATGGATGGAGAGGGAGAGGAAGACCAAGGAAACGATGGATAGATTGTGTGATGAATGATTTGAAGGAAAAAGGTGTTGATGATTGCGTGACGGTTGACAGGGGAGAATAGAAGATAAAAAACGTGTTACGCCGACCCCAAGTGACATGAGATAATAAGGACAGGAAGATGATAATGAAACGCTTACCAACGATTCATGATTCACGACTTTTCAGTGATGTAGACAAGCAGCCGTGCCATTCAAAATTTCGATTGGTAGGTACTTCATCCTTGTCAAAGGAATAGGGCATAGATAATCGGTACACAGTTGAGTAATATTGTATTAGAGAGACTTTACACGAACAAACCATAGAGAAAGCACGTTTAGTCGATTTTTAAAGCATTTTTATAGTAGGTATTTTTAAAGAGCTACTGGATACCTGCGAAGTTGCAAACGTTTCATATCCATTCTCTTTCTACAATCGTAAATGCCTCGGCGTAAGCGATTGTAGAAAGCGCTAAATTGGTAGCCAAGTTGACACGACTGAGTCGAGCGCTCGTTCTCTAATGTCTGTAGAAAAAACCTACAGTTTAGTCTATGGTGAACGTTCCTACCGAAGAGTATAGCGATCAACATTGTAGAAACGATAACATTCTATTCTATCATTTCGAACGATGTAAACTTGTCTACGAATTTTCTATTCGTTTGAGTTGATCACGTGATTTAACGTTGAGATGATGTCATTCTCTAGCGTTGATTGTAGATTGTCAACTTGGCTAAGCCTGCTGGTCTCCAGCCGCGTAAGAGGTGATAGACGTACGTTGTACGTGTTGAGGTGGTTGAGCTCCAGTCAACATTGAAGAGTTAAACAACTAGCTGTAGCTCGCGACGTTTGTCTGCATTCAATATTATAAAAATATTACTTTCCAGTTTCAATCGGATTTTGTTAACAATTCCATGGTCTTTTTTTTCAAATAAATAAAAGTAGCTTTAGCTACAACTTATTATTATGGGGTAAATCAGCCATTTCGGATATTATACGGAACAAACAGACAGACAGCCAAAACAAATGTTAAATTTTTAAGTACAGTACATTTTATATGCATTCAGAAAATGCTGTTATTTTGAAATTATACACAGCCACTTAAATATTTATATATATATATATATATTATATATTTGTACAGATTTCGAAAAAGTTAAAGTTATCTACGAGTTAGTACTAGCTACGAGTTGAACTAAACATAAAGTTACTAACACTAAACTAAAACTAAATAAAATAATATCTGTGAGGAATGAACTAATAAATATCGATAACATCCATCGCTACGGGTCGCATCACTAATCGTCGGCGCAGGTAACGATTTTCCCTTGCCTAGCCTTCCGATATTCAACGAGCCACTCACACTCACCAAACGACACTCACTCAAGAATAAAAATGGTATATTTTATTGAATAAGACGGGTTTACCTGCATTTTCGGGTTAACTTTGAACTACGCTTGCGACTGGCTGACTGATTTACCGAGTTTAGAAATACGTTATTGCTCTAGTGGTTGCAAGTGGTTCCTGGGTCCAATCCCTGATTTGGGCAAAGTAAAACTTCACCATTAGACTTGTTTATTTATTTGGTATACCAAAACAAGTACATACTAAGTATTAAAGTGAAACAATAAAAATTACATAAAAGTTCCAGGTATTTATGCCTATTATAGATATGCGCGGCATTCAACATAGGACAGCAACATACTCGTATAATTTCTCAAATCTTAATAATAAAATAGTAAAATTTAAATACAATGACCTTCTTTTATTAAACCTTATAGTAAAGTGTTATGGAGGTTTTTGATGGCTCGTGGCTCAGTAGTACTACACTTGCTGAGGTCGGTACGAGGATGGGTGACTCTCTATTTTATACTCTTCCGTGCTTTGGAAAGCACGCACGTTGCGCACGACTGTCATTTGTTGATCTTTGATATTTGTTACGGGTAGAACAGGTGAACAGTCTTACAAAGGTGTATTTTTACTACCCTGTAGCTAGGCTGTCAGATAATATAGGCATGACGACAGTATCAAAAAATTAATGGACACGTATTTTTTGTTTTTGTAAATTAATGAATATTGACAAAAGATAAAACGCATCAAAACTCGGGAGTGGGGACTCGTGACGTCAGAACTAGCTAAAAATTATACCTAGGCGTGACGTATTGAGAATTTTAAAAGGGTCACATCTTCGTCAATTTTGGTTTACGTAACAAAAGAAAAAATACGGGTCAAATATTTTTTGATAATCTAACTGACGGGCTATTTAGATTTTTTTGTAGGAAAAAGGCTAGACTAGACAATTGATATATTAAAGTGTGTAATGACAATACGCTCCCCGATTTACAAATTTTTATTTCTAGGCTTGATGTTAGCAAAGTACATTATGTTATTATGATAAAACTTACGATCTAATTTTTCATACAATTATTTTAATTGAAATAAAAAAAGAAACTAATTGCTTGATTAATGAGTTCTTGTTTAAAAAAAGTTCTAATTAAAATGTGAGTCAAGATCGTCTGCAGGGCGCAACTTTGAAATATAAAAAATGATGTTGTTATTTATTTTTTAAATGCAGCAAACAAATTGTTTGGGGACCGTTGTCATAAAATTCAATTACTAGTTTATTATAATGAGAAAACTAATTTGTTTGTTGGAAAATTTAAATTGCTTCTGTAGAAGAAAATACTAATGAGTTATGAGAAGCTTATTTTTTCTAAATTTTCTCTAGAGACTTGAGAAAATAAGCTGTGATAGTACAACAGTCAAAGTGTAAGACTGGCCGCAGTGAGATCATGAATATAAAGCACGGTTAGCGCAGTGGCTGAGCGCTTCGCTGCTGCGCTGCGTGTCGCTGGTTCGATTTCCGAACGGAATAAATATTTGTATAAATAATGAATATCGCTGGACATTACACACAGCGCGATTGAAAGGCCCTGATATGTTTTCGCGTGCCTCTTACTCTCATTGAAACTGCTCTAAACCAGATAGTTGAAATACTACATAGATACTTTTCGGTCGCGGGAAGACTGAAGTATTGGAGGTGTAGGAGAATGATAGTGTTGTAGGTGTTTTCTGTTCGGGTTGTGAGATCTTCTTCAGGGAACACAATCAAACGGTCCAGACACTTTATCAACAGTTTATTCTCACCACTAATAATATAATAACAACAAGCACAAACAAGCAGGTATTGCGAATAGGCGATTAAGCGTAAGCGGAAGGATTATGTTCGCGCAGGGAGCGAGCGTGCGTCTGCCGTGAGCGAGCGAGACGGACTGCGGGGCGCGGGCGCGCGCGTTGGTGCGCCGGCGATGTTTCTAGGCTTCCTTTGTTCGGGTGAGTAGCGGGACTCTGTGCGCGTTTACTCGATACGACACGACGACGACTTGCGGTGACGCTCGACGACTTGACGATGGGTTCTGCAGTACGGGTAAGTTTGTTTATTATTATGTTAAGTGTTATTGTTCATGTTTAATGTTTATGTTTGTACTTGTGTATTTAGTATGTAAAGTATTTATAGTATATTTAAATGTATACATATGTAATATATTGTAATACGTATTTGTGATGTTAATTATAAGTACATATGATTTATTTTAGTTTATGTAATTTTATAATTGTAATGTATTGTGGTTACGCCACAGAGGTACCGCCACAGCAAAGCGAAGATGTTTATTCAACTACCCTCAGTTGATCTTCATAAATGTTAATTAGAAAGCCAAGTGAGGGTAGTCGAAAACCCCTTCGCTTTGCTGTGGCGGTACCTCCAATACTTCAGTCTTCCCGCGACCACGGCTGGTGCAATCCGGTCGATACATTAAAGGTAAAATTCGCGATAAATACCCGTTTCCATAGGTTTTATAAGACATTATTGTCAAAGGAGAAGTATACAACACTAAATAGGTTACATTGAATTTCAAAACTCAATTTACCAATTACCAACTCCACATTCACACTCAATTCAAACTTTATCTACCCATATGTAAGTTGCAATTTGTAAATTAGAGAGCACAGTGCAGTTGGCTATGAGTTTAATGGCTCGCATTATACGGAACTCAACAGGGAAGTCCCCTTTACATGAGGCCACCAATTTACATAGATCCCATATGTTTATCATTCTCCCTTTTTTAACAGAATACTAAAGATATGCCGGAGGTCTTTTTAATTTGGTCAGGTAAGGATCCCGTCTGTATAGGTACTGTTATTAGTACCTGTTATAGTTGTTGTACTTATTTCTAAATATTTGTTTTGTTTTTTTTTTTATGCAATAATGTGGTTTTGGTACAGAATAATAAATTGGTAAGGAATAGTAATAATATTTTCAACACACTTGCTCATAAAATGGCTGTAATTTCATTTAGCACATAATGCAATTGCAATTCACAATTAGGCACATAATGACACCTGTAATAAAACTGTGACTTTTTGAATACTATTATTCACAAGTGAGTTATACAGTTTTATTTTTATTTTATTGGTCGAGTTGCTTTGTTCTTAAAAGTTTCGATACAAAAAAGATTGTGTTCAATAGTACAAATAAATTAATGAACCTATTGCTTGCTCATTTCATGTAACTTCGTATTTAAATAGATAATTTTAACTTGTACGTTTTTAATAAATAAAACTTTCGCCAAAATATAACTTTTGTTTTCTCTGTAATAAAGAAAACTTTGAATTCCCCATTTTGTACGTGGCTAAAACGCTATCCGAAAAAATCTCATTCTTTGAGTCTATGGCCGATCGCTATTGTTGGATGCGCGCGCATAGGAAAACTGATTAATTTTTCCCGCCATTGGCAAATATTTTTCACAACTCGTTTCACTTTTGAAAATGATTTTTTAGTATTATTTTCTTCACAAGTGTGTTGAAAAACGTCGTATGATACACGTGTGTATTGATGATTGCCGTCCACGGCTCTCTTAAGACCCTCACCTAACGGCTCAGATCTCAATGGCGCCTCAGCGGTAATCACCAACATAACACACTTGTACCATAATATACTATTATTTATACAAGGTGTCAACGGACTCCTTACGAAGCCGTCAACCAAACATTCTGTTGATAAAACTAAGTAACTCCACGCAAAAAATATTGCTGGGGAATTACTTTTTTGACACTCAATACATTGTGCTAATGGATGCATTTAATAGTACAGAGGCCATGGAGGTATTTGAAGCGAAGTTGTAACATTTAAAAACCTTATAATTAAAAAAATAATAATTAAAAAGTTGGAACTTTTACTTCCAATATCTCCGTAACTAGGAGGTTCCCAGGTATGGTCTGGTGACTTTAGGCTTCGATAAGGGTGTTTTACACCCATTATTTAGAAGATAGCCTTATCATGAATCTAATTATCACATAATAGCTAAAGTTATTAAATATTTTTTTAATAACTGTTTTTTTGTTTTAATAATTTACAATTGAAATTACCACTCACATACATATACAGAGAAGACCTGTGTCGCAGCAGTGGGAAAGGCTGCTAATTTTTAGGCGAAAAACAACGAATACATATTTAAATGTGGAATAGTACCAATTTGTTTTTAAATCTAGCCAGGCTATAGTAATCAAGATTAATTGATCTAGATCAGCCTCTTTTAAAAAGGGTTCCCAGTTCAATTTCGATACCACTTAACTACGATAATATTTGTTGCTCTCGTCCAGCGGCTGCTATTGGCAGTTTTTAATTAATATCCTCTACTTTTTAGATTTCATAGTATTTTATAAGCCAGTTTGATCTTCAACAGTTTTCACAGCCAGGAAGTCTTTTCAAGGTTTACGTTTCAGTTTTTCTGGTTCGATATTTTTATTTCAAAGTAGTAAATGCTAATAATGCACAATACATTATTAGAATTATGTACATGTCATATGCACAACTTAATAGTTAAAGTTAATTTGCTACGACGTAGCAATACGCGTTGCTTGCGTAGGTGATTGCTACGTCGTAGCAATACGCGTTGCTTGCGTAGGCAATTGCTACGTCGTAGCAATACGCGTTGCTTGCGTAGGCGATTGCTACGTCGTAGTAGCTGTTCCCTCTTTCCTTTCCTTTTACCTGTTTCTTTCTCTTTCTTTCTTTTCTGTTTTTTATTCCTTGCCGTTGTTTTCTTTTACGATCTAGTGCATGTGCGACAATAAAGAGGTTAATTTATGAAGTCCATTGAAATATATTTTATTATATTCATAAAAAACTTCCACATTACACATACAGCTCATACTAGCAAACATATACAGCTCATACTAGCAATCACAGACATCTCACACAGTAAAAACATAACCACATTCCAAACAATCACACGTACCTAAGTTTAACACTTTGTATCACTTAAGTTCTCCACCCCCGAGATTAATACGGAAACAGCTGCTTCAACATTCAATATCATTTCAGAATACCAAAGAATAATATACATATTCCGTAGTCGTGAAACTCAAACTACAATTAAACCGTATTGGACGGCGCGAGCTGTTAGGATTTCAATTTCAGATAAAATTGCTAACATAAACGTATTAGAAATCGTCGCTAGTTGAAAACCAATATTTCTATTTTTAAGGTTGGGACAGAGCTCAATCGGATTTTAATTTTAACTGGAAACATTGATTTACAGCTTTACTAGTTGCTAAATAAGATCTCTAGTATAATTTAATTTACAATATCAGTCTTTTCTGGTCCCACTGCTGGGACACAGGTTTCTACGAAAGGTGTGGGTCATATTCCACCAAGCGGGTTTAAAAGGACATTGAAAGTACCTGGGCGACGGAGCTCTGTTCGGGTGAAAATAGAGAAAACGAGACATATTTACACTGGCCTGCAAAACTAAGTACTACACTTTTAAAATTTCATTTTTTTCTTAACTATAGAAGTTAAAGATTTAAAATGAAAAATGTTTTATAGTAATTTTTATCAGTTTTTTTGAAACTGTAGATAAAATTAAACTCTTTTTCGAGTCCTTGTCCTTTTGTTTCAAAAGTATATCTTGTGTACTTAAAAAAATATTACAATTTTAAACGTGTGATACTTAGTTTTGAAGGCCAATGTAGATCAATTTTTCACCCCCGTAAACACCTTTAAGGTATTGCAACTTTCGTCGAAATCGTTAGAGACGTTTTCGAGAACGTTATTACAAATATATATAATTATACAAATATTGCTAATTTAATAGTATCCTACTAATATTATAAATGCGAAATTTTGTGAGGATGTATGTATGTTTGTCTGGATGTTTGTTACTCTTACAAGCAAAAGCTACTGACCGGATTTGGATGAAATGTGGCACACAAATAGTATACTTACATAAAAAACATAAGCCTCGAAATAGGCCTTCTGAATGGAAAGAGTCCTTGATCCCAGCTTTTGGCCAATAACCAATTTAACTCCGATGACAATCCGCATAATTACCACTGAGTCAACATCCCACATATTGAGAACCCCATAAATTAATAATTCTATCAACATTAAAGGAGAACCTTATACCCCTATTACAGGGGATTTTGACATAATTGGCGAGATTTATGTGGATGTTCGTGTACTACTACTGTCAACCTCTTGGGGAATGGGGAATTGGATGGAGAAGTAATATTTTGTTATAATAAATTATGAAGGCCGCGGGCAACAGTCAGTACCTACATAACATAACAAATAATTACAGCTCTACCAATCCGCACTGGGCCCGCGTGGTGGATTATAGCCCATTCCCTCTCATAGAGAAGAGGCCTGTGTCCCAGCAGTGGGAACATTAATAGGCTGATGATGATGATGATGATGATGAGTACCGGATTAGCGCTGACTTGCTTCGACATTGGAATCAATTACTTACCTTGTGTAAACCTGGCTTTACGCACGTAAAGCCAAAAGACAAACTCCATAATATGGGCCTATATGAATCAAGGTAGGTATAAGTATTTGCTTCCTGAGAGCTACCTCCATGCAACTATTCACTGTCTTGATTGGAACGGAGACTAGCAATAATGGATTCTGCCGTCGCCCGTAATTGGGTAGGTAGACGTGCCGTGGCTGGATTTGCAGCTCCCGGTTATGTGGAGCTGTGTTATACAAGCACCTTTGTATGTATGGTAATAATAATTGAGTGTTAGAATCAAGCTGTAGAATAATCTGATATTTAAAAGAATAAAAAAAAAATCGCTGGACATTTCACACAGTGCCATCTTGTGCCATACTAAGCAACGAGGCTTGTGTCGTGGACACCAGATTGTTGATATACTACATAGATACTTTTTGTTTCAATACATACTTATTATACATATAAACATCCATGACTCGGAAACAAATGTCCATGCTCATCACACAAACATTTGCTCCTACCGGGATTCGAACCTGGGACCCTAAGAACGTAAGGCAGCCTCACTACCGATGCGCCATTCGGGTCATCCAATATACTTTATTATACACCATAATTGAACACTGTTTTAAGTTTTCACGGTTTATAACTAAACTTACATTGTCACTGCATCTGGAATAAAATACAATATAGGCAATAAAATACAATTATAACATTAAAAATTCAATTTAAAATATATATAATCAATTAAAACTTGGAGTAACCAAAAAATGAGTATTAACCTTGTGTCTACCCACATTATAATCAATAAAGTTTACCAAAATCGAAACACAACTGTTTAACGTTGCTAATTCTATGGTAACAATGGCGGACTTATCGCTGATAGCTAGCTAGCTAGATATATTCCAGACAACTTTTAGATGGACTGTACTAACATAAAATATAAACGGGGGGAGGGTAGGGGATTGAATAGTAGTAGTTTCATATCACTTCTTAATCTTCCTGTTTTTGCCTTTTTACTTTGACAATTTACACGTAATTGGTTTATTTGAAATAATTAAAGGTTTGAGTTTGACTTGAAACAACCTCATTGGTTTAGTACTTTCAAGCACTTTTGCTGAACACAGGGCCTTTTTTTTTCGGATGGGAAATCATCAAATGACTCCTCCCGCTCTAGGCGGAGCAAGAGGAAGTGTCAGACTTTTACTGACTAAAACCCATCCATGTTCCTTTATCGTCCCTTTGTGTTCCGGGGCCAAGGTATCTCTTTCGAACCCCTATTGCGGACCCCTTCCTTTTGATGACTCTCTTTGAGGCGCGCGTGGAACACGAACTCGCCGTCGACACAGCCTGTCGTCGTGAGCACGGGGCCTAAGGTTTGATTTCCAGTTCGGGCTAAGTGTAACTGAAGAAATTAAAGGTGCTTTAGCACTGAGCACTAGCAGCGTAAAATAATAGCTAGACAGACAGAAGGTAGACAGTCGTCAAAGAGTTCAGTAAATTTGTTTACATTAAAAAAAAAAACACTTCTTTAAGTAAATACTTGTCATACAAAATAATTTAGTCTACTTAGAATATTCAAATCGTTTTCCAATTTGGGAATATCTTTTACTTTAAATAAACTACCTAAAAAGAACTTTAATACTATTCATAAAATAATATTGTACCCTTAATTTTCAATTTCTTTTTGTCCTTTAAAATATTACTCGAGAAAGGAGACTCTTTTCTTGAAAATGTTCATTATTATAGCTCATTACACTACAGTTGTCGACTCATTCATTTGCAAATATTCTCTGATGCGGGTTATTGAAAAAGTAGCTATCTCTTTAAAAAAAAAAAAGATATTATAATGTAATTTAAAGATTGAGAAACTGTGCCCGCGTCTTGTCATTCTATTAGCTTTAAAAGTTAATGGTAACTTAAAGTCAGCATATATATTTGTATTTCTTAGTAATTACAACTTCATTTTTGTAATCAGTAGGTTTCAGAATACCTGTTTTAAAGTTTATGCTGACATAACCAGACAGCTGCTGTCATAATTATTATGTTTAATAGAGTATTTTACTGTGTGATCGGCGTTTTTCGGTTAGTTCAAAGTTTGATTTATTATGTAACTGAATTTTCGTAGTTAATAATTATCTTAATATTTTAAAAACTTTAGCTTGCCTCTGTTATATCTATACTAATTACTAATATTACTAATTCCTAATTATATTATAAAGAGGAAAGATTTGTATTTTTGTATGTAACGAATAAACTTAAAAACTACCGGAACGATTTAAAAATTCTTTCAGAAATGGATAGCTACATTATCAGCGAGTAACATAGGCTATATTACATCCTCGTACTCCCAAGGGAATGGAAAATATTAATATGTGGTTCAGTGTTTCTTGGCTTGTTTAATAAATGACGATGTAGTTGAAAACTAGACTGGCAAACTCTAAATAATTTTAAAACATGGCTTTTCCCGTAGCTTCGCCTGGGTGTGGTCAAGAATTATCCTATTGAAAAATACTGCCGGGATAAAAAATATCCTATCTAAAGCATAACATAGTCTGCCCAAATTTCAATGGAATGCGTGAAACCCATGAAAAGTCAAGAAAGACAATTAGTGTGGATAATATAACTTAAAAAAAGGCCTTTAGAACCTCAAGGCATTTGTACTAAAACCTACCTAAACCTTAAAAATGTTTCAGATGTCTTTGATAGCATCCATTCGTAAGCAGCTAAGTGCTAGCAATCACTGCGTTTGACATTGTTAAAGTACAGATAGCAGAACCACATTCAATAGTTTAACTTTGCAACACTTGAAAATCAAAAGTAATTTGTTCAAGTCGCAAACATAATTCATGTTTTTTTTTGTAATATGTACCTTCTGTAAAAAAATATATATTTATCTTACATAACAGAACATCACGCAAAAATTTTTAATTTATCTTATATAACATAACGTTACGCCTGCAATCCTCGTATTTACCTAATAGAAACTCGACTGTAAAGCTCTGGAACGCGCTACCTCTTGGCATTAAGAAAGCTGAAAGCAAATTCACTTTTAAAAGAAAAGTTCGTAACTACTATTTGAATCGCTCTAAATTTGAAGTCTAGTCATATTTATTATTATTAGGTTTCTCGTTATTTTCTGTTTAACTTTTGGCTTTTTATAAAATATCTACTAGTTTATTTTATATGTATATGTGAATTAATATCAATATAAGTATATACATTCTCGTTTACAAGAACTTAGTTTTTTAGACATTTTTTGTACCCTATCACTATGTTTTCCTATTTAACCCAAAGGTTGACTGGTAGAGAATGCCTTGTGGCATTAAGTCCGCCTATGTACATGTACATGAAGTTTAAATAAATAAATAAATAGAAAACCCACATTTCGCCAGTTATGTTTAAGTCCAATAAATTGTTATAGTCCAAATAATAGGGGGTGAGCCTATTGGCATCAATCGGGCACTAATCCAGACTCAACGGCTGCTACTGAGAAATTCCTGATGGAAAAACCCAATAATACTTTGTCTGACCTGGGAATGGAACCCAGGACCAAATACTCAGCAGTCGTGATTGAGACTAATAGACCAACGAAGCAGTCATGTGGAAAACATACAGGATGTAAACAACCTCATCACGAAGCCGTCAACCAAGCATTCTGTACATCAAAATAGGTAACTTTACGCGAAAATTATTTCTGGAAAACGACTTTTTTTTTTGGGGTGAAAAATCATGTTTTGTGATAGAACTCAATGTAACGCACTCAAAACATTGAGCCGGTGGATGGATTGAATAGTACAGGGTTCGTGGTGGTGTTTAAAGTAAAAATCTTACATTAAAAACTTGTATTTACTCGCTATTGACTCAGCTATTAAAGACCTAAATGATGATGACCTGGAAAGAATCGCCACTTGGTCAGATGAGAACTGTTTAGCTTTAAACCCATTGAAAACGAAGTATATGTTGTTTGGTACGAGGCAGCAATTAAAAAAGCTACCTGTAAGTAATTTGACTGTAATGGGTGAGCCTATTGACCGATTTAATGAGGCGCGGAACCTAGGGTTGTGTATGGACAACAGCCTTAGGTTTGAGAAACACGTCGCTAACTCCGTGAGAAACTGTTTTTACCGCCTGAAACTGCTATATAAAATGAGGCCTTACCTGTCTGAAAAGCTTCGCGAACAGCTAGTCGAAACCCTTGTACTATCCAAACTAAACTACGCTGATACGGTTTACGGCCCACGTTTGCTGGCTCGTACGGATAGGCTTATACAAAGAGTCCAAAATGCGTGTGCTCGGTTCTGTTACTCGGTACCCCCTAGAAGTCATATAACCCCTTATCTGAACAAACACTGTATGCTTAAAATGAAGTCGAGGCGAAAGTTACACCTAGCGTGTCTTCTTTTTGGTGTTATTAGGACTACGAAGCCGAAGTATTTGTACGACAAGCTAAGTTGGATGGCCAGTAGACGAGAGTGCGCACCGAGGCTATGTGCGCAGCAGTTATCGACACAGTCTCATAGGACAGCCGCTTTTAAAGGTAGTTTCCGATACGCTGCATCTAAAGTGTGGAATAACATTCCCCCCCTATTACGGGTATTGGGCACTATTCACACATTCCGAACACGATTGCGGCAGTATTTGTTAGCAGCACAGCAGAAATTGTATATGGTCAGAATGAATGTTTCAATCATATAAACACTTAGCAATTTGCAGCGCTTGCGCACTACTGCACCGTGAGTACCTACTTATGCATACACGCGAACTATTGCGACACTGTTCACGGGCCATATCTTCTTTCAAGTACTAAACCTGACACACACAGAGCGTCACACAACTTTCTTCTTATTATATTACATTATTCTGTATACTTACCTATTTATTTATTTTTCTCTGCTAATAATATTGAAGCTGTCTTGGCTTATCTCTGTACTTATTTATTGTTACCAGTGTTACGTTAGAACACAAAAATACAATTATTACATTTTTTTTTTTTTTTTTATACGAACTCGTAAATACGCATTTAATTAATTTACTTAAGTACTCCTTATCTATTTATTTGTAACCATTTATTTGTATATTATGTTTGAAACTGTTTTTTCCGTCACTTCCCCCTCAAGGTTCATTGGAAGATCAGCGTCAGACAGCATCACCTGTCTGGCATAAATGCTGAAATGGACCTTTTTGGCGCAGCCGTGGGGCACACAGCACATCTATGTTTTACTCCTTATTTTGTATCTTTATTATATTATTGTGTGTGTGCTTTATTAACTGACGTCAAATAAATATTTTTTCACTACACTTAAAGTACTTACGGGATGATATCCGTGATTTTGTTTTTGGTCGATGAGCTCCCGATATTTCGACGCTGTTGCAAGTATCATGATCGCGGGAATACTGACGAGGTATGCGGGTGGGATGAAAATTATTTATTATGAGCAGACAAATCTGTCTACCCTCTTTCTTATTTTTAATATTTTTTCTTTCTTTGTTCTTTCTTTCTTTCTTTTCTATTTAAAAAAAAACTTGACAAAAAGTTGGAACTTTGACCCCCAATATATCCGTAACTAGAAGGTTCCCAGGTATGGTGTAGAACAAAAAAAACTATCGCAATGACGGGGAGAACAAGTGCCTTTGGGCTTCGTTAAGAGTTTTTTACACTCTTTATATATTTATTTTGTAAAATTGTTCTATGAAAAAATAAGATAGTGAAATTAGTTGTTTCATGGAGATTTTTGATCACGCACCTTTATCATCAGGCTATAATGTTCCCACGGCTGGGACACGGCCTCCTCTCAATAAGAGGGAATGGGCTATAATCCACCACGCGTGCCCATTGCGGATTTAGATAGATGTCACATAACTTCGATTTTTTGGTTGTTGTGTTTTCCTTCACCGCTTTGCGAGCAGTGGTGATGAAATAAATTACACAAAGTAATGTGTCTGTCTGGGTTCGAACCCATGACTTACTGTTCGTAAGTCGGGGCCGCCACCACTGGGCCACCGCTGCTTCTTATATCCTTGTAAAACTTTATTTGTCCCTTCAAACATACTCATTCACATAATCCTACTAATATGTATTAGAAATGCAAAAGTTTGTGAGGATGTATGGATGTTTGGATGTATGGATGTTTGTTACTCTTTTACGCAAAAAATACTGAATGGATTTGGATGTAATTTATCACACACACAATGTGTAATAAATTACATTAATACATAGAATAAAAATTAATACCTGGATTAATAATTAGAATACTTTTATCTCGGTAGTATGACCCCGTGGTACAATTAACATAACTCCACGTAGGCCGTGGCCGTAACCGTGTGAAACGAACTTAATTTTCGTCCAACTGACGACACAAATTTATCCCCTCAATTATTTTCCTAGCCCTACACTCCTAGACGTTCCCTCATCTCGTAGGAAATCGTTCAAGATCGACAGACAGCGAGAAACTTGACAGAACGTTATGCAAGACTTGAATTATAACAACCCCTTGAATAACTTGTTGAACCCGCAATTGTTATTAGAAGAGGAGGTTAGGGAGTCTGGTTTAGAAGACAGAAAGTGGTTTTATTTGGTTGGTGATAGAATTGTTTGAATAATTGATGTGATTTAGATAAGTGCCACTGATTGATTTTGAAAAGATTCGGAGGTTTAGTTCTAGTTTAGGATTAAAATAACTCTAGTGGAAAAAGTATTAGTTTTACAACAATGAAGCACTTTTGACTAAAAGAGAGATGAATATATGTTGATGGATGGAGAGGGAGAGGAATGCCAATGAAAAGTTGGATGGATTCTGTGAGGATGGATATGAAAGAGAAAGGAGTAAATGATGCCGTGATGTGTGACAGGGGAGAATGGAAGAAGAAAATGTGTTACGCCGACCCCAAGTAGAATGGGCTCCGGCCCATCTCATAACTTTCCCATTTCGACAACTAAACAAAATAGCATCACAAAAGTCCCATTTCGTCACAATTTTGATCTTCATACACTGAATCCCATTTCGTAACTATTTTGATCTTCATACATTGAATCCCATTTCGTAACTATTTTGATCTTCATACATTGAATCCCATTTCGTTACTATTTTGATCTTCATACATTGAATCCCATTTCGTTACTATTTTGATCTTCATACATTGAATCCCATTTCGTTACTATTTTGATCTTCATACATTGAATCCCATTTCGTTACTATTTTGATCTTCATACATTGAATCCCATTTCGTTACTATTTTGATCTTCATACATTGAATCCCATTTCGTTACTATTTTGATCTTCATATATTGAATCCCATTTCGTTACTATTTTGATCTTCATACATTGAATCCCATTTCGTAACTATTTTGATCTTCATACATTGAATCCTATTTCGTAACTATTTTGATCTTCATACATTGAATCCCATTTCGTGACTTTTTTAATCTTCATACATTGAATCCCATTTCGTAACTATTTTGATCATCATACTTTGAATCCCATTTGGTAAACTTTTTGTTCGGCAAGCACAGTTAGCACTCAGGAGACCTACTAAGAAAAATCACAAGGGACAAGGGCAGGAAGGTGATGTCATTATAACCACGGGATTGACAAGAAAAGAGTATTTTTCGTGGTGTAATTAGTATGACTGTATTTTAAATTTTGGTGGCCCAAACTTCACCACTTCCACATCGTCCATGTCAGCGCAGAGGTCACATGACTGCATATTGTAAATAAAAAAGTAAAAATGCTGTTCAATTCTAAAAGTGGACATAAAAGTTGCTTTACAAAAACATTTTTCTTCTCACATAAAATGCCGCTCAGAGCCCTAAACAAAAATAAACATCAAAATTATCAATAAACTTTGTTCTGCTTACTGTATGCCCCATTTGCCCCTATTCAAGAAGTTCCCCATTGAGTTGCACTAGCATAACTCGAAGTTAGGTTCAGCTTTAAGCTAAAACTTTAACTGGCCCCAGTGGCCAGTTGGTATAGAAAATCAATAATGCATTTCACATTTAGTCTAACTTAGTTTGTTGATGCTGCATTCTGATTTGCTACACATCCCACTAATCTTATCCTACTAATATTACTTATGCGAAAGTTTGTGAGGATGGATGGATGTTAGTTTGTTACTCTTTCACGCAAAAACTCCTGAAGGGATTTAGATGAAATTTGGCACACCGGTAGTTTATAACCTGGATTAACACATAGTTTCCTTTTAATGTGTACAATTACGGAACTCCACGCGGGCGGAGTCGCGGGCATTTGCAGTAACACATAATAATTAAATTATTTGGGTCGGGTTGATTCGGCATATCGTCGTTCGGGAAAAAGCCACTCGGCTCGACACAAATTGTGCCGAACTAACCTGAACATGATTCAGCGATGGTACCTGGTGGAGACTACCAATCACAACAAGCCTAATAAAAACAGTAGTTTCATAAAAAAAAGCTCCAAATAAACAGTGTATTTCAGAATATATTTCCACATTTTTTCACCAGTTGTGAATAAACAAATTGTGAAATACAACATAGAGCTTTATTTTAGTAGAAAAGATTGCCTGTATTCTGTACCTAAAGAAGAGTTGATTAAACAGGCAAAATATATGAATAAGTCGTTAAATATGGTATGTTTCACACGAAACATAATATAGGATCTGTGTATTAAAATACGCGTTTGATATGATATTAAGGTACGGCGACAGCAATTAGTAAGGCTAATGAAAGCTATCGTTTAAAATAGCGAGTTTTTGGTACAAGTTGACATTCACTGGAATTGCCAGCCTAAACAATTCTAGTTACTATAGTTGAAAACTGTCTTACAAGAAAATTTTAATTGCTCCAGGTCGGCTTTGTTTTTCAAGTATTACCGAATATTAAATCAAATGTGAACAAGGACACGAACAAATGTGTAGCATCCCTAAAATACCTTTTAGTGCTGTTCTAAGCTTGATTAGACCAAATTCTAGTTTGAACTTAATTTGTAGAATTTGGAAAGCAAGTCGTTTCACAGAGGTAACATTTCTAGGTCTATGTATATACCTATGTAGGTATAATGTTCAATGGAGAACTCTCTCTATACCTTTGCAAATATTCTGAAAACGAAAAAAATATGGAGAGGTATTTTTCGGGTTCCGTACTCGAAAGGTAACCAACGGGACCCTATTACTAAGCGTCCGCTGTCCGTCCGTCTGTCTGTCTGTCAGCGGGCTGTATCTCATGATCCGTAATAGATAGACAGTTGATATTTTCACAAAATAAATTAAAAAAGGGGGCTCTCTGCTACGATGGTACGAAACCCTTCATGCGCGAGTCCGACGCGCACGTCCGACGCGTGACAGAACTAAAGTGAACGAAAATTTCCAAAACATCAACGGTAAATTGAAGTACCATCAGTAAAGGTATTCACCATAACCAATATTGCAATTTACATACAGTTTAATGGAGCTATAATACTAAAAGAATATTTATCGAATTCGTCAATCAATCAGTGAAATTGGACGGGAATGGCCGCCATTTTAATGCAGACCATCAAATGGACGCCGCTTAAGCCTCAAAGTGAATTGCTTTGCCATTTAGTAGACGATAATCGAGGATGTGTACTGTGTGTGCAGTAGTAATAAACAGGGAATGGTTTTAGGTAGGTAGTATCTTGACCTATAATGGAACTCACGTGACTAAAAGAGTGAAATATATAAATTTGGGAGGAAAAATAAAGAAAAGTTGGATGGATTATGTGAAGAATGATATGAAGAAAAAAGCAGTAAATGATAGCGTGATGATTGACAGGAGAATGGAAGCAAAAAAAACGTGTTGCGCCGACCCCAAATTACATGCGACAAGATGTATCTTGACTTATATTCAATCAGATTTATGCTATCATCATTCTCCTGCCCTTATCTCATTTTATTTGGGGTTTTCTTCTTCCATACTTCTCTATTACTCGTTATCTCATCAGAACATCTCCTTTCTTGCCATTTCATCCTTCACACAGTCCATCCATAGTTTCTTTGGTCTTCCTCTACTGTTATACCTATCCACATTTATTCTGGTTTTTAACAGCATAGTCGGCCTAAGTGGGTCTGGCTGTTCGTGAATGTGAGTATAATTTTTTGCCAAACGCGCCCACGATACAGGAGAACTCCTAGTGCGGGGCAACGTTTAAAAGAAAAAGATCAGCTGGGATGCAGGCTTCCTTTCTGTGTAAGAAAGTGGGCCAGCACTAGAGCCCAGTGCTGGTCATTGGATGCCACATGTACCGGTTTCCTCACAATGTTTTACTTCGCCGTTTTGAGAGCAGTGATGACGAAATAATTAACACAAAGTAAAATAGCGTCTGAAAATCATGTGGGGAGGCCTTTGCCCAGCAGAGAGATGATGCAGGCTAATAGTATATAACACTTAACCCAAAACTATAAGCAGAAATACTCTTGGGTTTATAGTTTTGGGATAAGTGAAGCTGCAGTCGTTACGGTCCGGTCGTGGACAAGTGACCAATTTAACACCTAAAGTCTAAAGTTGAAAATGTTTCGGTATAGATCGAATAGACTGTTACTAGGTAGTCTTTACCATTTTTAACTTGCAGAAAGGCTAATGTTTTGACCGCAACATTATCATTCATGCTTATATCGGAGAAGATCTTTATGTATCGAACATTTCCAAATTGAAATAATAATAAAAAATCTCGCCTCTCGAGGACTTTAATTTAATGAACATATTACATTGGCAGCCAGGCCTAAGGCCAGGCAGATCATGGGCTGATGACCTTACATAAAATGATTACAACCTTACAGAGGGAGCTACTCGTCCCGGCGACCGAATTAACAACGTTGACCTTTGATCTTATCGGAAGATTAACACTGTTAGGGAACTTTTAAGCCTATTTTTTGTTTCACGTTGACCAGTCCCGTGCCAATCGCATCCAGCGGATTCCCGCAGCCTTCACCAGGTCATCGGTCCACCTAGTGGGAAGCCTTACAACGCAACGTTTTCCGGTTCGCGGTCGCTAATCCAGAATTTTTTGGCCCCATCGACCATTCGTTCTGCGAGCAATGTAATGCTATGCAATGCGCCCTACCCACTGCCACTGAAGCTTGGCAATTCTTCGGGCTACGTCGGTAAAAGTAGACTGAATAATTAAATTTATTGAGGACAAATTCAAGGGAGGTATAAAATACAGTTATCATTTTATAAAAAAACAGACCTACCTATCACGCACTAGGCCAGAGAAAGAAAAAATAAGGTTTACATTATACTTGCTTCAAGGTACAGGTGTCAGCAGTATAGGCGTCTGGTCAGCTGCGCAGTGCAGGTGACAGGCCAGCTCCGAAGCACAGGTGTCAGGTAAAGGACAGCAGTATAGACGTCTGGTCAGCTGCGCAGTGCAGGTGACAGGCCAGCTCCGAAGTACAGGTGTCAGGTAAAGGTCAGCAGTATAGGCGTCTGGTCAGCTGCTCAGTGCAGATGACAGGCCAGCTCCGAAGTACAGGTGTCAGGTAATAGTGCGCAGTTGCTGACGTGGTGCTTGGAGTGCCGTCTCCACTCTTCAAATAACAAGTATTGTAAACCTAAACCTCCTTCCTCTTCCCTCCAATGAGTGCGTGTTAGCCTGTCACAAGCGCGGCCCGCGATACGTCAACGCACCGATACGCGTCCACCGCGCATGTTCGCGACACTATTCGCAAGTAATTTGACAATTAGATAAAAACACTTGACGATCGCAAACTGCAAGAGTATACAAGAGTATACAATAAAATTTACAGTGAACAGCTGAATAGTTAAGGAATCTATTTAATCAAAAATCAAGATACACTGGCCTGCAAAACTTTTAAAATTGCAATAACTTTTTAAGTACACAAGATATTATACTTTCGAAACAAAAAGGACTCGAAAAAGAGTTTAATTTCGTCTATAGTTTCAAAAAAAAGCTGATAAAAATAGCTATAAAACGTTTTTTTTTATTTTAAATCACTAACTTCTTCAACTTAGAAAAAAAAAAAATTAAAGTGTATTACTTAGTTTTGCAGGCCAGTGTATATAATTTTAATTTAATACTCTAAAAAAATGATGAACTTGGTATCCCAGAACTCCGGTAACTGATGAGAGGTCTTTTATAATAACTGTATTTTAAACCCCACACTGTAAATTCATTGAATTTAATTGTTCAGTCTATTTTTATCTTTTTATTTCGTTAGGAATAAGTAGACACGACAACAGACTCTACCGAATGGCAGAGTCTGCAGAGAAGGCATCTCGGAGGCTCCTGCTTCCTTCACTCCCTGAAAACACCATTCAGGGTTTAAATTAGGCCGGAGGACACAGTGAAGCACACTGTGGAGGTGTGCCCCGCCTGGGCGGAGCACCGCCGTGTCCTCGAAGCGGCGATTGGCGGCGGCGACCTCTCACTCCCGGCCCTGGTGCAATCCATGGTCCGGAGCGAGACGGAATGGGACGCCGTCACCTCCTTCTGCAAAGCAGTCATGCTAGCGAAGGAGGTGGCGGAACGTGATAGGGAAAGATCCACACGTCCCGGCCGCCGCGGGAGACGCCCCGGGCGTCGGGGGCCACGTGGTGGCTTCCGGCCACCGTAGGCGTGGGCCTGTGGACGGGGAGCTATGGGCTAGCCCGCCGTCCTTCCGTCTCATGACGACCGGCCGTGTCGACGGCGCGTTCGTGTTCCACGCGCGCCTCAAAGAGAGTCAGCAATAATGAAGGGGTCCGCAAGGGCCGAAGCCTGCCGGGGCTGTGGGTCTATTCGAAAGAGACACCGTGGCCCCGGAACACAAAGGGCGATGAAGGAACATGGATGGGTTTTAGTCAGTAAAAGTCTGACACTCCTTCCTGCTCCGCCCCGAGCGGGAGGAGTCACTTGATGATTTCCCATCCGAAAAAAAAAAAAGGGTTTAAATTTGGTGAACAGATACTGTCAAACCCATGATATCAATTTTGATAGCCTTTAAGTTATCCGACAATTAAATAACTCCGAATAATCCGTTTTCCATACCAATGATAAAACACAACGGAAAATTAATTATACAGCGTTAAAAGAATAAATAAGTAGCTGTCATGTTGGTTCAGTGTCCGCACCTGTCACCTCCCGAGCAACTTCGCAATTTGTTTCCGCAAAGTTCACCAAGTTATGGCTATTTGAATTTCCTTTATTAAACTGTTGGGCATTTTCAATAAAATTTCCCTATATATAACAGCATTACCAAGAAAGTATTGCGATCCCAAAACAAATAGAAAGTATGATAAATATTCCGTTGTCAGTGTTAATCATAGTGAGGTCGCTCGGTGCCCTTCTGACCTTCGTATAATTTTGTTACTGATTAATTAGTTATAGAGTGAATTAATAAGTTGACTCTAGTGTATTTCTTAATATTAAACATAAGTTAAATGCCAAGTTTGTTTGCTGTAAAAGCATTAAGTAATGAAACACCTTCAAGCTCTTTAACATTATTAGTGACCATGTCAGTTTAAAAACTTTTATCAGCAGTATTTTGTCATTAAACCTGAAATTCATTTCAAAATACTGCTGTTACTGCTTGTAGTCCGAATTTGAGCCGGGTTGATGGCAATAGGCTCACCATAGGGTGATCCTATATATATACATGCGACTTAAAACATAACTGTTGAAATATGAGTGTGGGTTGTCAGTTTCAACTTCCATACGAGTCTCTTTCTAACTTGCGACCTGTTATAGTTTAATTTTTTCGATGTACACTCGTTTTTCCAATTCACTGGACATTGGCAGAATAGTCGAAATCTTTAGCAGTCTTACTGGCCATAAAAGAAAAATAGAATACAATAGAGTATCTTTTATCTCATCACCATTCACTCACCTTCTAATTCCGTCGTGCCTTTTTCCTGATACTAGGTCAGCGCTACCTAATCTTTCGGAAATAACAGGCGTTGTGTTATGTTAAACTGCTTTTACTCGTATTTTTCAAATATGCTGTTGGTGGTATTGCCAGAAAAAGATAAAAAGTTTACCTACAAATGGCTTTTAGTTAGAAAAAAATATTTAGTTTATTTATTTAGTTGACATTTCAAGCACTAAGTACAGCGGCAGACTTAATGCCATAGGCATTTTCTACCAGTCAACCTTTAGGTGATGCAGAGACAAGCAGTGGTAATTTGTTGTCCTTATCTGCGTGATAACACAATTTATGGAACATAAAAAAAAAAACTAAAGTAACCAATAACTTCTCTCCCTTCTGATGGTTAATCGACACAGTCCACTCATGCCTCAATCAATTGGAACCTCATTGTGAAACACTGTCTCTTAAGATACAGGATACCCTAGTTTAAGAGACAGAGTTTAATCTTTTGTGTACAGATTTCCGAAGCATCCAAATGTTTAATGTAAGTGTTCTCTATCACTAATTCAAAATTGTACACTGTAGGTACAATTATCTGTGTTTTTGGGAAATAAAGATATTTATTTACAAGTAAAGTTTCTTCTTATTTCGACACAAATTCTACAACAAAAACATAACCAGCCGCATTGGGAATTTAATTGACCTTTTTTGGATACTAGCACTGCCCGCGACGTCTTAAATAAATATTAAAAAATAATAATACGCATGAGATATAAACATAATTTATAGTTTTAAATGTAGCTTTCTACCAGTGAAAACATTTTTAGAATTGGATAATTTTTTACCTGTTTATAATATTACAGTATAGAAGTATATACAAGCCGTTTACAGAGATTTCAAACAACAACATCATCTTCTGCCTAGCCTTTTCCTAACTTTGTTGGGGTCGGCTTCCAGTCTAACCGGATGCAGCTGAATACCGGTATTTTACATGGAGCGACTGCCTATCTGCCCTCCACAACCCAGTTAGTACTGGGTAATACGATACCTCTTGGTAAGACTGGTTGTCAGACTTTTTGGGCTACTGACTACCTGTAACGACTGCCTGTGACAAATGACAGCCGGGACCAACAGCTTAACGTGCTTTCCGAGGCACGGAGGAAACTCAGTATGTGAGGGTGGTCACCCATCCACAGACCAACCTAGGCAAGCACGGCTTAACCAAAAGATCGACCCGAGTGGATGTTATTATTTAGCCACGAGCTGGGCTAATGTGCATGAGATAAATATAATTTATAGTCTATAGCACCAATAAAAAATGTAGCTTTATACCAGTGTAATTAAAAGTACGTATTCATTTTTAGAATTGGATCATTTTTACCTCTCTAGAATATTACAGTATAGAAGTAAAGTAGTAGTATGTTGTTGTTTGAAATAACAACATACTAACAAATAATCATCCTCTTTGCCAACCGCAGTCGGATAAAAGCCGCACCGATTTACCCAGAGGGCAGCACTTTCCGTTAGTTATGGCGCTAAGTCGTGGCCGCTGGAATTTAAAAGTTCATTAATTTGAGCGCGCTCCAAACTTCTCTTGTGGAGCATAGTTACTGTTGCTGTTTTGTTTTTTTGGCATGGAAGTGTACGAGCGCTGAGAGCCTTTGTTTATTTATTGTGAGGGTCTGTTCGGATTGGGTGTTGTAGGTATGATTGTTAGTTAAGTGATATCTAACGTGTGTGTGTGTGTTTGTGTGCGACAGAAAAAGCTGATTTGTTATTGCAATAGAGGTTAATGAACCCTTAAATGTAATTAAATTTAGTATGCCTGACAGAGAAGACCAATGTGTTCAAAAAGTAATACAGGGTGTAAACAACCTCATCACGAACCCGTCAACCAAGCATTCTCTACATCTGACTTACTAACTTTACGCAAGAATTATTGCGACTTTTTTTTGGGGCGAAAAATCATGTTTTGTGCTAGAACTCATTGTAACGCACTCTAAACCATTGTGCTGATGGTTGGATTGAATAGTGCGGGAGTCGTGGAGGTGTTTAAAGTAAACATCTTACATTAAAAACCGTATTTAAAAAAAAAGTTGCCAAAATGTTGGTATTTTGACCCCCAATATCTCCGTAACTAGAAGGTTCCCAGGTATGGTGTAGAACAAAAAAATGATCGCAATGACGAGGAGAACAAGTGCCTTTCGGCTTCGTTAAGAGGTGTTTTACACCCTTTATAATTATTTATTGCTAGAATTTTTACTTTAGTAGCTAAATTCCCAATATTATTACATCACATGTGAAGCGGACTACAAAATGATTTGATAACCCCTATAACGTCCAACTAACACCGTTTTACCCAAGGGATCGGATTTGGATGTAATTTTCAAACCGGGACGGGACGTTTCACCCAACAAGGATTGACCCTGATTTAGCGATAGTTATATCAAAAATATCTAGGAGATACTGAAGAAACGTTCTCGGGAAAGAACATTCAGATATAGTTTTATTTGTCTATTACTAGTTTTATTTATTTATTTAGGATCTCCAACAAAGGATGTACACAAACACAGGAAATAAGCTATGGACGAAAAAAGTATCTCGTAGGTGCACTCCTTCACTTACAGGAGACCACAGCATGCACAATAAAATTTATAACTAAGCTAACAAAGATAAAATAGCATTTAAAAAATCTAAATTAAAATCAAAATCAATCACAATATGTTTCAAAATTGGAAAAATAAAATAAAATTAACAATGTCATAGAAGCAATAAAAATAATAGTACATTACGATATTAGTGCGTTAAGATGGTTATAACATGCGAGGCGGAATTTCAGCCCGAGCCGAAGGCGAGGGCGTAATAGAGCCGAGCATGTTATAACCAATACGCACGTATATCGTTCGACGTTTTTTAACACATTTGCGAGGAAACAGAAAAAAAATATATTTCATACGTGGTTATGTATCTGTCCTTGGATATTGACGACAGCAAGCTGTCGCATGCGGTTCGCGCTTCTGTTAGTATATCCGGTGGAGTTGAAGTAATATATTGCTCATCTTCATTATTGAAAGTTGTCATTTTTAGATATTCACGATACAAGTACAAAGAAAAGAAAATTTGAGAAAAATGGCGCGAGGATTATTTTCTGCCGTGGCTGCGTGAAAATGTTGGCAAAGACGCTAGAGCATGCAGCCAAGTTTTTAAATTACCGAATAAACTGTTTTTTTTTTTTTTTTTAATAAACTCAATCTGTGAATGCACACTGTTGCTTTCCCGCCATTTTAACAGCGCGCTAGCGCTGCCTACTGACTGGCGCCGCGCGGCGTTTAGTTCGAAATTTGAATAGCAACAGCGCGCTGCTCACTAGCTGGAGTCGTGCGGCGGCGATCATTTCCATATTTGAAATGGCAAATAATACTGTTATGGAATTTGTATGGACTATAACTTAACTATTTGCTTTGATAACACACGCGTTTGTTATGACCCGCTTTACATATTTAAAACCGGTGGAATTACATCAGCTTTACGAGCAAGGGTGTTAAAAAAAAATTAAAATCAAACACATTATGTAACAAAATTGGAAAAATAAAATTAATTTATTTCTGTTTCCCAAGAATTCGAGAGTATTATTGAGGTTAATTAGTTACCTTGTCCAAATGGCGAAGTTTTCGAAGATGTATTTTTTATCTAACGACTTTTGTATGAAATAAAGCTACATAACATCTCCGAAACAAACTGCTTAGAATATGTCCCGTTGTTTGTTTAATAAAGGAAGTAATGGACGTTTCTGAAGGCGCCGAACTCGTGGGTCAGTTCTGGCCCGACACAATTTAGATTGCCATCATACGCTACGAAAAAGAAGAAATGTGAAAAATGAATTCTTAGTGAAATATTTTAACATTTTGACATCTTCCAATTGCCTTAAGAATGATCGAAAAATTAAATGAAGGAGTAGATGAACTTGCGGGCCTGTGGACGGTAAGCTATGGGCTAGCTCGCCATCCGTCCGTCTCACGACGATAGGCTGTGTCGACGGCGCGTTCGTGTTCCACGCGCGCCTCAAAGAGAGTCAGCAAAAGGAAGGGGTCCGCAAGGGCCGATGCCTGCCGGGGCTGCGGGACTGTTTGAAAGAGATACCGTGGAATCGGAACACAAAGGGCGATGAAGGAACATGGATGGGTTTTAGTCAGTAAAAGTCTGACACTCCCTCCTGCTCCGCCCAGAGCGGGAGGAGCCATTTGATGATTTCCCATAAGAAAAAAAAAAAAAAGGGCACGGTTGGCGCAGTGGCTGAGCAAATGGCTACTGCGCTGCGTGTCACGGGTACGATCACAAAGCACAGACTAAATATTTGTGTTTAAATGTTTTAAAACGCACCTACAGAACAGCATATACAGAAGAAATTCCTTGTGTGGGGCAAGGTTTTATAAAAAAAATGTCAACTTTGTCGAGTGTAGTGTCTATGCTATTTTCAATAAGCAGTTCTAATAATTTCAAACCAACAGCTGTTTCAAAAATGCTCTGAATATTCAAACGTTATAAAAGAAACGTTTTTTTAACGTTTTCAAATTGCAACAAGAATTCAGTCACATTCAGGGTTTTAGTCAGTAAAAGTCTGACACTCCCTCCTGCTCCGCCCAGAGCGTTAGGAGTCACTTGATGATTTCCCATCCGAAAAAAAAGGGAATGAACTTTAATTTTTGTGTGAACTTTGGATGAAATAGGAATGAGCAGACACTCAATTATAGCGTATAATATCGGTTCAAGATAGATTCTTACCAGTGTATGCATTAGCAATTCATAGTGTACTGAAATATTCCCGGCGTCTTACAGCGTCCGTTTATTTCGTTCTCTTAGTTTTAATGCGAGTTAAATAAAGACAGAAAATAAAGTACAGTTTTAGGTTGTGGTCCGAATTGGGGAAGATTATTTTAACCTAGTACCTACATATTCGGTTTATTTGGGCTCGCAATACAAATGTCGCATAATATATATGTAGGTAGATGGGTTTGCAAATATAACCAATTAGATTGCGCCTTCCCATCTTCCTAGTTCATCGTGCTGTGCAGGGGCTGCCGCTGCGGCAGCGGAGAACCTCACGCGGCGAAAATATAGTAACCTTATTGGTAACTATATTTTCGAGCCGTTTGGGGTTGAAACTTTAGGACCGTGGGGTCCGAGCGCTCACAGCCTTTTCAAGGAAATTTGAAAACATTTAGTTGACACTTCCCGTGACCCTAGGGCTGGCTTTTACCTTAGCCAAAGGCTTAGCGTTGCCATACAGCATGGTAATTCTGCCAGTCTCTTGGGGACATTACCAGTTGACAGCGTTGAGGAGGAGTTTTTTGACGCCATTTTAAAGTTTTTAGTTTAAGTTAGTTATCTTAGTTTATGTTTTGTAATAATAATGTAATCTATATTGTCACTTATTTTTTATTAGAGGACAGCCTGAAACTATTTAGTCACATCAAATGCATTTTTTTTACTTTAGAAGATTTAAACGGAACATTTTGATGTGAGCTATATAGACGTGATTGAAATACTGAGTAGATATTAAATAAGTATATCAGTCCAAGAAGTGTTAAAATAAGTAATATAAAGATGTCGTCAGTATTTGGTTCTTTAACCGAAATGGCATATTCATCCCATCGTCATTTTGTTTTTTCTACAAAACTGCGGTGCACGGTCAAACTAATGCCAGTTTCATGGGAAGACATCACGGGAAAGCAAGTTGGAGAGCACCCTATGGTTTTGATACCCTTGTAAAATCGCAAAATGTGTTACATAAACGGTCATAATTATATATCTTTTGATCGCGTTGACTTACAAGTTTGATCACTGCTCCAAGGTAGCAGACCTGAGTATGGGTTCCGTTTTTGCTGACTGAGGTACCTACGGAACCCTAAAAAAAAAGATGCGGTGACTTCTATAAAGTAACACGTTGGTGACTTATTTGAGAAAAAGATCGCTACGAGATCGACTTAGAACCTGATGTGACGACCACGACCACTTTGCCAAGAGTGTGACGGCGAAGAAGAAGAAGAAGAATTAACAGCTCGCACTCACTAAGACCCAACCCGTCAATGCACGGCGGCGGTTGCAAACGGCGTCACTGGTCAGAATTATTAATGCTGCTCCAGCGTGCGGTGATGTACGACGTAGTCTCCAGACCTGTTCCAGAAGCTGATAGTGACATATTATAGAAGGACTTATCCTTTTATAGAGCTGTAAAAGGGCAAGTCCAACTGAAATATTTTTGAGAGATCGATTCGTTTCGATTGATGTTATTTATAAGTAATATACAGGTAATTAAAAAAAATAGGTTCTTCATCTGTATTTGACACTTTAGTTATTTTTTAAAAATAAATCACAGCCATGAATATAATATAAATAAAAATACTGCAGGGAGAGGTCATCATGATAGAAAGACAAAAATATAAGCAATTTTATTTTCAAACCATATCTGATCTGATTAAATACAATGTAACTTATTATGTAAAGAAACCCAACGAAATTGAACGTCAATTCCTCAACAAGATTGTTAAACAAGATGCTGATTTCAGCAACATCAACACTTGTAAAACTAAAACGAAGTTGTTAAAGATAACAAAAACACGCCTTACATTTTCACTCACAATTTTATCTCACTGTAAATCCACTGGAACTCCCGCAAAACACAAAAAAAGCATCTAAACAAAATTAACTTTCGCAGAAGTTAAATCCCCAGTTTTGTTGCTCCCTCCTTCCCTTATCCACTTAATCTTAAGTGATAATAAACACTGGTCCAAACTGGATTTAAGGGGATTCTCATAATTCGACGACGATTTCTGGCTTGACAAAATGCACTTATCTCTTTGAATTCGAGTTGAATTTCTTTATACAATAGATAATTTAATGAGTTTGGAAAAGCACTTTCCCATTTTCTTCGATAGTTTTTAAAGATCATGTCAGGAATGCGTTTTGAATGTAAGCCTGTGTTCAGTGAGATAGTTCTGCTATCTTGGGTTTAGACTTCGTTCTAAATTCAAAAGTATTTAGAGCACCTATTATCAGCCAGTAATTTATCCACCGAAGACCCAAAAACTAGTTTTATTTTACGTTATATATAAGCCCATAGGGCTTCGTTTTGAATTCAAAAGTCTAAAAACATTTCGAGCACCTAAATTACAATTATTATCAGCCAGTAATTCATCAGCTAAAGAGAGAACAACGAGTTTTATTTTACGTAATAGGCTCGCATAAAAGCAACTCATCGTACAGTAAGTGGTTCCCGCTGCATATGACATTTGCAATTCCAGAAGTAGTTACCTTGTCCAGATTTTAAGCCCGATCTTCTAAGTTTCTAGGTCACCATAAAAACATATTTCCTGATAATTTCAAATATTAATCATGATCTGTCAAATGACCAATTTGTTCGAGACGCCATTGTTTAACTATTGTGTCTACTTCGTGGACAGATCATGGATTATGGTTTCAAACAAACTTGTTTCCCATATAGTGTGCATCCCCGACTATATTTTCCAACTAATAATCTTGGCAACAGATAGGTACTCCACAAAACAATACGATCCAATGAAAAGAGAACATAACATCACGCCTGTAATCCTCGCCGGGTAAGGCAGAGGTGTACGGGCTGCGGGACTATTCGAAAGAGATACCGTGGCCCCAGAACACAAAGGGTGATGAAGGAACATGGATAGGTTTTAGTCAGTAAAAGTCTGACACTCCCTCCTGCTCCGCCCAGAGCGGGAGGAGTCATTTGATGATTTCCCACCCGAAAAAAAAAAACAAAAAAAGGCAGAGGTGTACCTTGTAGTACACCCACATTTCGCCAGTTGTGTTTAAGTCTTATATAATAAGGGGAGGGGGCTAGCCAATTGCCATCAACCGGACGCAAATCCAGACTCCGTGGCAGGTACTGAGAAATTCCTGATGGAAAAACCCAATAACATTTTGCTCGACCTGGGAATCGAAGCCACGACCTCATGCTCAACAGTCACACTTACGACCACAAGGCCAATGAAACAGTCAGATAAGAAAACCTTATGGTGTTTTCATATTACTCATTCTTTGACTGAGTATCTTTCAGTCAGAAATATTGTAAAATTAATACCTCGACGTATAACTTTCTAAAATAATAACGCAAAATCCAGGAATTTCAAAGAAAACTAAGCAAACTCCGTGAGAGATTTTTGCTTTTCGCAATATTGAAAGCAAATTCCATGAAACAATACAGTAACTACGGAAAATAAGCTTTTGTTTGAACATTTTTATGCATACGTCCCTAAACTGTTATTTGTTAGCTAAACGGAAAGTAAGGCCACGTTCGTAGCTGAAAGTGAATTCTTGTTGCAATTTGAAAACGTTAAAAAAACGTTTCTTTTATAACGTTTGAATATTCAGAGCATTTTTGAAACAGCTGTTGGTTTGAAATTATTAGAACTGCTTATTGAAAATAGCATAGACACTACACTCGACAAAGTTGACATTTTTTTTATAAAACCTTGCCCCACACAAGGAATTTCTTCTGTATATGCTGTTCTGTAGGTGCGTTTTAAAACATTTAAACACAAATATTTAGTCTGTGCTTTGTGATCGTACCCGTGACACGCAGCGCAGTAGCCATTTGCTCAGCCACTGCGCCAACCGTGCCCTTTTTTTTTTTTTCTTATGGGAAATCATCAAATGGCTCCTCCCGCTCTGGGCGGAGCAGGAGGGAGTGTCAGACTTTTACTGACTAAAACCCATCCATGTTCCTTCATCGCCCTTTGTGTTCCGGGGCCACGGTATCTCTTTCGAATAGTCCCGCAGCCCCGGCAGGCTTCGGCCCTTGCCCTTGGGTTCCCTTCCCTACTGCTGACTCTCTTTGAGGCGCGCGTGGAACACTCCTGCGCCGTCGTCACAGCCTGTCGTCATGAGACGGACGGACGGCGAGCTAGCCCATAGCTCCCCGTCCACAGGCCCGCGCCTACGGTGGCCGGAAGCCACCACGGGGCCCCCGACGCCCGGGGCGTCACCCGCGGCGGCCGGGACGTGTGGATCTCTCGCCATCCGTGCCCTACTGTCGTAGATTTTCTTTTATCTTATTACGTTTATAATATTGCGCTTCATTATTGTAATTTTCTTAGTGCTACGATAAAAGAGACTTTCCTCCACGACACACGAAATCATGAGACCTATTTGTTGTAATGAACGAACTTTTGAACCAATTAAAGTTATTCGAATTCGAAATAAATCATGACGTAATCACTCAGTTGTTTTTTTCTTGTGTGTATGCAGCTCGTATCTTGACGTATGCCACATTGGGGAACCCCTTTAACGTCACCTCTTTACTTGACAAAATAATAAAAACGTAACATCGTTTTTTGTGGAATGCTTTTGATCAAGGCATCCGTCCGTCCACAAAAGAACCTTGTTATCTCGTATCGGCACGTCAATATCTCATGCCAAAAAACCGAGTCAGAAAAGTCAATAGCTGGGCTGACTATCCAATCCATAGTGCCCGGAGACCGGACGTACTTAAGTATCGTCACTCGTGCAAGCTTTCAATGCACCTTTAAGTCTACCCTGCTTTTTTAAAGTTAAATAAAGACTTACACCCTATTCAGGACCTCTAGTGAAGTGACTTGTTAGATGCGAAACACGCGTGCGTGTGTATCCTACGCTTGAGTGTCGTTGCTTCGCAAATTACGTCGCGGTGATCCGTGGCGAACATCCTACTAGACTGAAAGCCGACCCTAACATAGTTGGGTAAAGGCTAGGCAAATGATGAGAATTTATTCTATTTGTGTTCTGTCGGAAGACACCTGTGACTTTATTTAGAGTTTCGGAGGTAACAGCTTTCTTTATTAACGTTAAACATAGTTGGGAATCCATATTAATATTTTTAAAGTAGCTGTGCGAAAGTAGCTCTGCATGTTTAGTTTTCACGTCTAAACGGTTGAACAGATTCCAGTGTTATTTTTTACATATAAAGAGTGTAAAAAACCTCTTAACGAAGACAAAAGACACTTGTTCTCCCCGTCACTGGGAACCTTCTAGTTACGGAGATATTGGGGGTCACACTTCCAACTTTTTGACAAGTTTTTTTTTAATACAACTTTTTAATGTAAATAATTTACTGTGAATATTTCCATGATCCCTGTATTATTCAATGCGTCCACCAGAACAATATTTTATGTGCGTTACATTAAGTCCTACCGTAAAACGTGATTTTTCACCCCAAAAAATAGTTGTTGGATGAACAGAATGCTTGGTTGACAGCTGCGTGAAGGGTGCGCTTACACCTCGTGTAGCTCTATTGTAGGTTACTCCCGAGACATACCTAGTAAATCTAAAGGCAGGCTAGACGTGCAAATAAATTGGGATAAGGGCAGAAGAATGATCTGCCGGGGCTGCGGGACTCTGCCGGGGCTGCGGGACTGTTCAAAAGAGATACCGTGGCCCCGGAACACAAAGGGCGATGAAGGAACATGGATGGGTTTTAGTCAGTAAAAGTCTGACACTCCCTCCCACCCGCCCAGAGCGGGAGGAGTCATTTGATGAATTCCAATCCGAAAAAAAAGGCTAGACACCTCCTAATTGATAGTTTAAGTTACAAAGAGCTCAAGCGACGACGTCAAAGCGTCGAGGTGTATTGTTAGTGGGAAATAATAGCCGGAATCTGAACGTGATATAGTGTAGGTAGGTAGGTGCACCTGTTCAAAGGGAGTGAGCGAGCAAAGAAGAATTTTGTTTTCAGAATATTTATTTCTGAATGAATTTAATAGCGTGTGCTTTTTTGAACGCAGTGAAAAAAGAGGCAGTACAATGCACGTAGGATGGTTATGCTTTTAGCGTTTATTTTAGCACGTATTGTGATATTTCATTTCATTTATTTCATAAACAATTTTTACATTGTGTCGAAAACTCATTAAAAACTAACACATCACCGATTTTAACGTTTACAATTCAAAAATGGAATAATACAATTAAAATTTGGTAAATTAGCAAAAACAAAACAAAATGTTATTGAAAAGTAAAAAAAATCAATAAAAATAAATCAAGTGTTAAATACTTAAAGTACTTACGGGATAATATCCGTGATTTTCTTTTCTTTCTATGAGCTCCTGATATACGTGCCGATATTTCAACGCTGTTGCAAGTCGAAAATTATTTATTAAGAGCAGACAAATCTGTCTTCCCTCCTTCTTAGTCTTAAAAAAAATCACGGAATATTATCCCGTAAGTACTTTAAGTGTAGTGAAAAACCGTGTAAGTCTAAAACAATTATTATTTATTTATATTATAATCAAGAGTATTTAGAACGGGAAGAAGAAAAGGGTATGACAATCGGTCGTACCTCGTTTTCGAACCAAAAGTGACAGTTACGTCGCGTATAAAATTATCTGAGATTGTCGCTCTCTAGTGTGTGACTGTCCGACTGCCAAGTAATAGAGGTCTCGAGTTTGAACCCAAGACACGCACCACTGATTATTCCATCTATTTTTATGCATATTGTTTAATTTTCACTTGCCTCGGTGAAGGAAAACATCGTGAAAAAGCCAGCATGCCTGAGAGATATTTCTCGACGGATGTAAAGCCAAGTCAAAGGCCCATGGGCGGGATAAAAACTCTGACACCAGATTAGATACTAACCACACGATAAAGAAAGAAGACGCAATCATTAACGTGAATTACGCATGCAGCGTCCTAAACTAAGCGAACGTTAAGCGAACACGCGACCGTCATGAGTGTTTCGTCGGAGTGTGGTGTACAAATTAAAATTGATCAATCATGCGAGGATGTCAAATTCATCATAATGAGCGAGAAAATCGTGTAATTAGACTACGATCGTGTGCTGTTAAGACACCGACGTGCCTTTGGTCTAATCCTATTTCAATAGGGATGATGACTGACAAAAAAAAAGTTAGATTATCGAAAAATATTTGATACGTGTTTTTTAAGATAAAACGTCTCAAAGAAGAGTGGGGGCTTGTGACGTCACGTTTGAGTAAAAAATATGTACTCAAATGTGACGTCACACGAGTTTTCTATCGTCTTATTTTTTTGTTTACGAGAAAAAAGAAAAAAATATGTTCAATATTTTTTGGAAATCTATCTGACGGACTAATTCATTTTTTTTGTCATCTACCCTATTTCAGGTGTGTTCAGAATCAGCATCACGGAATCATTGAAATCAAAATTCAGTTTCCAATTAGCAAAGTGTCCATTGAACACTTGGCACTTTGATTCTACCGATTTCAGATTGGGTATTTTTCATATTTATTTATTTTGCATTCCATATTGTATAAAAGATGTTACAGAAGGCTTAAAGCTAAGTACATACATACACATACACAGCTAAGTACATACACATAAGTACATACACAATATGAACCCTGTAAGGGCACAACAAAGTAGGAGAGAGAAGGAGGGCTTTAATTTTTCTAATTAGTTGGTAATACAAAAGTAACAATACTTAAAATCTTCTTCTCTTCTTATACTTAAAATAAAAATATATGTATTCATTTAAAATTTGTCATTTAGATATTCATTAATGGCATCAAGATAATAAAATTTGTTGTAATTTATTAATGAATGAATAAAATTTTTGTTCCTTTTTAATTATTTCCGGCAATTTATTATAAACTTTCATCGAAATGACTAGAGTACTTGTGTTTAGTCGATTTTTATGACGTAATGTGTATCATGACTTTGGGTAAAAAAAATCTTGTAAACACTCCATATGGAGCAAGCGGAGAGTAATGTCGGACCTAACCACCACCAGACTAAAAAACACTGTTCCTACTCCATACTACCTTGTGTTGGTGGCCTGGGAGATTCAAAAACTACTTACCTTGAGGTCCTGAATTGGATTCCCAAGTCAGTCAGTCAGTAAGTCAGTGTTATTGGTTTTTTTCATCAGGAATTTCTCAGTAGCATTGAGTCTGGATTTAGGTTTGGTTGATGGCAATAGGCTCACACCCTATTACATGGCATTTATACATAACTGGTGAAATATGGGTGTACTATTAAAAACACTTTTGCCTAGCCTGAACCTTCAAATATTACAGGCGTAATGTTTTAAGAGTAAAATAAGGAATAATAACACAAGGAAAACCTTCAATAAATCTTTACGACATGCTGATTAAAAAAGCCTAAAGCCATATCACAATACATCACAAAAGAAAAAAACATTCGACGCAAAAATAGAGTTCCCAAAAAACCGAACACAATATTACGATTATTGACAAAATCGACGTGAAATGGACACTTCCGAAACGTTTGAAGGTTTGAACGTAAATTACCGGGAATTGTTCACGGCTTGCTAATTTTGGGGGTGGGCAGTGAGCCATGAAAAGATTGCTTATTCTGTGTACGTGCTCATTTGAAACCTTCCCTAATGAATACGGTGAACATATGACCGAAATTGATATGCTGTGAATGTTTCAAGATTTTGATGTATTCCAGTGTGATGATGGATTCAGGTGGAACATAAATTATTGATATTACTTTTGAATTCGGTGTGAGAATTGGGACAATCGAACATTATCAGGGATTTTGAGGTTAATAAAAACTGCACTGTCATGGAAAATACTGGTGGTTAGTTGCAGTTGCAGCAATTTACATGTCGGTAGATTCTAGAAATTTATAAAAATAAATAAAGTTAATAAAGTAAATGTCTGTTTGTAAATTTAAATACCAGCTTTTTACTGAATTCATGTGAAAGTTTAATTGATATACGGTATTTTATAAATTTAATTTAAAACAAAATGTCTGTCCGGCTGTCTGTCCGTTAGTTCCGGCTAATTCCAAAACGGCTAGAGTGGTTTTTACGGGACTTTGACTAGCAGATAGCTGATGTTATAAGGAGTAACTTAGGTTTGCTTACTTTTGTTAAAAAAAGGAATTGGGATTCCATGCAAAGTTTTAAATGTACATAAGTAAAAAAGGTTTTCAGAAAACGAAAAATTATTGAAAAATAAAATAAGAGCCTAATTTCTTTACCTGACTTAATAAACAACTTAACCTTTACGTTTATAAAATAACCTGTTTCATAAGATAAAAGTAACACGTGCATAAGACCCGTATCTGACCCAATTTCAGTCTAAAACTCCACAGACGTTTTCAAAACTTAGTGACGGTATGTCGAAAACATATTTTTGTTGAACCCGTCCTGTGACGAAGTCGAAACTCGTGTAATTAGACGAATTTAGGGTCTTTCATTAAACATACGAATTTGGGTTTTAAAATTAATAGAATTTTCTTGTATCCGTGTAGGTTTCTTTTAGGTATTTGATGATGTTATACAAGCATATAATTGTGTTGTTACATAAATACTTTTTTTTTTGGTTGTGGAATTTATTCTAACTATTATTTTAAGGATTAACGAAGGTAAGAAGGAACAAACAAAATTGAGTCATATAAAAGCAAAGGCAGACATCCATTTTTTTAATTTGTGCAACTTTTAATGCAGTATGGTAGTATTCCGTCAACTTTACTTAACCGAATATTAAAATCGTATCAAAACCAGCATCATTCAGCAAAGACACCAGCACCGTACGTAGAAAATACAAATACAAACCGAAGACATACCGACCTCGCCGCCGAGGTCCAGCGCGTAATCCCCGATCAATTCCCCCCCGACCCTTGCTAGAGCCGCCCGCGATGCCGAGCCAGTAATGTCAAACGAGCCCCTAAATAATGACACTCAGATCCAGCCTGTCCCTTTGCTGCCCCCAGCGACGCCCTAAGCCGAGGTTCGTACCCCACAGGGGGTGCCCTTAGGCGTGGTCGCTTAGTTTTTAGTTAACATGCCCCTGGCTGGAGGCCTTAGCTTCAAGGCATCCACAGGTCTAGTCCGGTTAAGCAGTAGCCAGTCTCTTCTAGACTGAACTGCGAGATGCCATTCCCAAAAAAAAAAAAAAAACCAGCATCATTCTATACAAAATAGATGTTCTAAATTGAGATTGGTAGCAAAACCAGCAACGTACCTTCGTAGTTGCGGCATAGACAGCTACTTCCATCTTTGACCTATCAGGCGTCATCATTTGCACCAACCAAAAGCAACATCCAAGCAATATTTTTATTTTATTTATTTACTGGATGCGAAAACAGCAACCTCTTAAATGTATCACCTTATTTTAGAAAAATGTAGTGTTTTTGGGGAATTCTGTTTTAAAATATCTGATTCTTACATCATTATTTATCTATGCTCGTAACTGATTTTATCTAAAAACTGCTACATGCAACGTTAACAAAAAAAATAGTCTACTGCCTTTTCGTCGCCAGTGTTGATTCTGGCTTTCAGGAGTTGCAGTGGTTTGGGAATAGTGTGGCGGGTTAGTGCCATATAAAAAAAAAACATGTGCCCAAACACTTTTGAAGCGTATTTTACAATGATTTTCAATCATCATTTATTGTATCATTCGGCAGTTCATTTTTGTCGTCCAATCTATTAAATTATAAATAAATGAATAAATATTGCTGGATATTACACACAGCGCCATCTAGTGCCACACTAGGCAACGAGGCTTGTGTCGTGTACACCAGATAGTTGATATACTACATAGATACTTTTTGTTTGTAAATACATACCTACTTATTATACAACATGTAACATAATTAACGCACATCCTGAAAATAGTTTGTTCAGAATCGTTTACTGAATCGATTTCTATAATTTTTAATATAGGTCATTTTTTATCCCAAAAATAATTAAAAATATGTAATTTATAGTCACACTACCCCTGTACAGTCAGAACAAAGTGAAATGGACCGTAACTCAAGGCAATAAGACTTTTCAAAGTTCAGTTTTATTTGTATTAAAACAAATTCCGCCATTCAATACTGTTCACAACCATGTTAGTCTAGAAACCGCTCACCAAGAGTTCAAAATGTAAAGTTGTACATTTGCAGAACTAGATGGTGTTGACGGCGAATTAGAAGTCGCAATTAAGGTTGTCACGCCGTTTGGTTAGGTCAAAGTACATAGAGTTCAGTTTCAGTTCAAAAATTATACAGTACAAATATGTCAAGTTTAAGTGTGTATTGAGTTCATAGTAAAAAGGTCATAAAGTACAGTGCTTGTGTTATTTGAAGAAGTGTACCATCCTCCGAGTCCTCCGGAACCCAACATTGGTCCTTCGAGCCGGATAGTCGGATCTTTGGACAGTTTTTGTCTTCTCCGACCCGTGTACTTGCAGTGGATTGCTGCAGCAAGGTACACGGTCCTCCTCACCCAGCATCGGCGGTGAGCTGAGTCAGCTGTGGAGGACTAGTTCAAGGAGTGGCCACAGAGGGCGTCACTCCCGTAAACGGTCCTCTGCACTAGCGGCAGCAGCTTCACCCAGCATTGGCGGTGAGGTGGGTCAGCAGTAGCGGACTAGTTCAAGGAGTGGACACAGAGGGCGCCACTCCCAGATCAACACTTCAAGACGATGACGCAGGTGCAGCCATCACTCGACGTCACAGGTGACGTCACGCGCAGTACAGACAGCAGCTACCAGACGGCGCAACTGGCAGGTTGAAAACGGTGTTTGTGTAAAGTGCAATTTTGTGAGTACATTCTTTTATTTTATTTATCTTGTCCACGAATTGGACAAACAGGTCGAGTCAAACGATTTTGAACTCTATTCCAACAAAGTTAAACCAGAAGAAATAGTGACGAAGTTTCCACTTGAAAAAAAACTTCGTAATTTTTGACTTTGAAAATAAGTTAGTTAATTAATTAATTGTTAAATTTAACTATAGTTTAAATTTTGAAAACTTTCATTACTTACCAATTTGTGTGTCAAAATTAAGACTTTTGTAAAAATGGAAGGATTCATTAACGTTTTAAAAGATCAACAAAATGTTATCACAAAGGGATTAACAAATTTTAAGAAATCTGGTAAAGACAGATTAACGATAGAATATATAGAAACTAGGCAAGAACTATTAGAAAAAGATTGGGCATTGTTTAAAGAAATTAATACTAAATTATATGAACGTTTTAAAGCAGAAGATATTGTACAGAATGTGGTTGATATCTATGATGCTACAGAGGACACTTTTGTTACTTATAAATGTTTAATGAAAACAGCTCTTAATAAAATACGGTTAGATAAGGACTCTGTACATCAAACAAATGCTTCAACAAGTATTGTTAAATCTAGTACAAGTTCTTCCATAAAGTTGCCCAAGATCACAATTCCCATTTTTTCTGGCAAATACAGTGAATGGACAGCCTTCCACGATCTTTTTAAGTCGCTTGTACACAATAACGCATCTTTAGATAATGTGCAAAAACTGCACTATCTTAAGAGCCATCTTACTGGAGAAGCCGAACAGTTGATTAGGTATACACCAATCACAGATGCCAACTACAGTGAATGTTGGTCTCAGTTGGAAAAGCGTTATGCTAATAAAAGGTATTTAGTCAATTGTATTTTAAAAAGGTTGTTCAGCCAGAAGCGATTAAATGTAGAATCAGCTGGCGCATTAAAAGAGCTGTTAGATAACACAAGTGACTGCCTTAATGCGCTAACAAATTTAAACATCAATGTGAGTACATGGGATGTTATCATCATCCATATGGTAACATTTAAATTAGATCATGAAACGCGAAAACAATGGGAGTTAAGCAGTTCTAACGATTCAAGCAACAACTTGCCCACCTTTGAAGAACTTAAAATATTTCTTGAAAGTCGTTTTCGCGCATTAGAATGTATAGAGCCGCGAAAAGCCGGGGCTCACCAGGCCAGTAATAGTTCACAGGTTCATAGTTCGAAAGCAATGCTAACCACAAAGCCATCCAATATGCGTTGCGAATTCTGTTCTGAAGCTCACAAACTTTGTTTTTGTAAAAAGTTTGCAAAACAAACACTTGAAGCTAGGCGTGATTTTGTACGTAAAAACACAATATGCTTTAACTGTTTAGGCAGTAACCACACAGTTTATAACTGTAAAAAGGACACCAGGTGTAGAGTTTGCCAAAAGCGCCATCATTCGCTGTTACATATAAACAGTGGGTCGGCAAATGAAGACCAAGATCCTGAAGTTAAGCTAACTGCTGATAGTGCCAGTCCTTCGACTAGTGCTAACCAGATAGTTTCTTGCTTGTCAACAGGGAAGGTACCCAAACCCAGACAAGTTTTATTAGCCACTGCGCTAATAAAAGCTGAGTCAAAGACGGGTGGATACCAAATAGTTCGAGCCTTACTCGATCAAGGTTCACAGGCTTGTTTCATTACAGAAGCAGCAGTTCAATTTCTTAACCTGAAAAAGATTCCTATTCAAGGGTTTGTTTTAGGATTAGGAGACAATAGGTCAACCATGACAAAGTACATGGTACAAATAAAGATCAAGTCTCGCGTCGATTTTAGTTTTAAGTTCACGTTTAATGCTTACGTTTTAAGCAAGATCACCTCTTATTTACCAGAGCGAAGCTTAAGCACGGATGCTTTCGACTGGTTAGAGGTCAACAATCTGTGTTTAGCAGATCCAGATTTTAACACACCCAACAAAATCGATATTCTGTTGGGTGCTGATGTTTATAGCTGCATTATTAGAGAAGGTTTAGTTAAGAGTCCTTCTGGTAGTCTTGTAGCACAGAGCACTAGATTAGGTTGGGTCCTGTCAGGTGTAGTGGGTCCTGAAAGTAATAGTTCAAATAAAATTAACGTAATGCATTGCAAGGTGCAAATAGACGATATTTTAAAGAAATTTTGGGAAATTGAAGAGCAAATTAGTACTAAACGGATATTTACACCAGAGGAGAAGAAATGCGAAGAGTTTTATAGTGAGACTACTAAGAGAGACAGCGATGGTAGATATGTAGTCAGGTTACCTTTCCGAGATGAAGATCCTCCCTGTAAGTCTGGAAATTCACGTGGCATAGCTAAATCGAGATTTCAAGCATTAGAGAGAAGATTAGCAAAGAACAAAGTCTTAAAAGAAAAATACACAGAAGTAATAAATGAATATTTACAGTTAGGTCATATGAGGCACGTGAAGAAAGATGATAGCAAAAGGGACGAAGCAGTATATCTACCACATCACGCAGTCATTAGGGATGACAAGACCACCACTAAAGTTCGTGTTGTTTTCAACGCCTCTCAAAAGAACAACAAAGGAGTGTCACTAAATGATACGCTCATGGTTGGTCCAACATTGCAGGCTGATTTACGTCACACGGTTTTAAAATGGAGAGTACATGCTATAGGACTTGTAGCGGACATATTAAAAATGTATCGTCAAGTGAAGGTAGCTGAAGAAGATGCAATGTTCCAAAGAATACTGTGGCGTGACAGTCCGGACAAAGAGATACAAGAGTACGAGCTTGTGACTGTGACATTTGGAACAGCTTCTGCACCGTACCAAGCAATCAAAACTTTACGTCAGATCGCTGTTGATGAAGGCGAAAACTACCCACTAGCAGCAGATAAGGTTTTAAATTTCTTCTACGTGGACGATTTTATGACAGGATGCAATAGTGTAGAAGAAGGCATTGAAATATATAAGCAAATGACAGCATTATTAGGAAAAGGTGGATTTGTATTACAAAAATGGAATAGTAACAGTCAAGAAGTACTTATGAGAATAGAAACAATTGAAAATAATGAAGTTAAAGAACACCAAGATCAAACAAGAATAAATGGTAACAAGGACAAAACAATAGGACAAATAGATATTAAACAGAATAAGGAGTTAGAGAAAATAGAACACAAAGAAGAGAAAGGGTTAGAGATCAAATTAGATGATACAATAAAAATTTTGGGACTTACCTGGAACCGCAACGAAGATACTTTCCAGTACTCGGTGAATCTTCCTCCGTTGACAACTGCACCTGTAACTAAAAGGACAATTATATCAGACATAGCTCGATTGTTCGACCCACTAGGTTGGTTAGCTCCTAGTGTGGTTTTAGCTAAAATGTTTATCCAAAAATTATGGCTTGCAGGTGTTAGTTGGGATGAAGAACTAAACACTGAATTAATAAAGGAATGGAGTACTTACCGTGAAGAGTTGTCACTACTTAGCACAGTTCGGATACCTCGTTGGCTTGGAACTACGTCGCACGACGATCTTGAGCTGCATGGCTTCAGTGACGCTTCTAAAACCGCGTACTCAGCCGTAATCTACTTGCGGATAGTAGATATTGAAGGCAACGTTCATATTTCGTTGTTGGTTGGCAAAAACCAGAGTAGCCCCCATCAAGCAAATTAGTATACCTCGTTTAGAGTTGTGTGGAGCAGTTCTGTTGTCAAATCTTCTAATAGAAACAGCAGATGTCCTAAATATTTCTAAAGATAAAATCAAGGCCTGGACAGATTCCACTGTCGTGTTGGCTTGGCTTAACAGCCATCCAAGCAGATGGAAGACATTTGTGGCGAATCGCACCTCGGAGATATTGACCACTATGAAGGCATCTCAATGGTTTCATGTAAAAACTAAGGACAACCCAGCAGACTGCGCCTCACGAGGTATTTTACCTAGTGCATTTATAGATAATGATTTATGGTTTTCTGGACCACCTTTTCTAACTCAGAGAACAATAGTTTATAAAAGGCCAAATGATTTGAATATCGACTTAGAAGAAACAACAAAAACACACATTGCTACAGTGCCAGAGCTTTCAATGTTTGAGCGGTATTCGTCATTACAAAAATTAGTTAGGGTAATCGCATATTGCAGACGTTTTTTAAAGAATAACACCTTTAAACGTAGTTATTTACACAATTTAGAGCTAGAAGCAGCTTTAGAATGTTGTATAAGACAAACACAAAAAGAAATATTTACAATAGAATATCTACAATTACAGGACAAAGGTTATTTACAATTAAAATCTAGCAAACTGAAGTCACTTTGCCCTTTTCTTGACACAAAGGGTATCGTGAGAGCTCGAGGACGACTCGCAAAGTCGGAACTAGACGAAGATTCAAAACATCCGATCGTCTTACCACATTCTAGCCATCTGACTCATCTTATAGTAGCAGATGCGCATGAGAAAACACTGCATGGTGGTCCTCAGTTGCTGTCAAACTTTTTAAGATCAGCCTATTGGATAATAGGTGCTAGATCTCTAATCCAACAACATGTTCGCAAATGTGTTATTTGTGCGAAACAGAGGGCTAGCGTTCGAAATCAACTGATGGGCGATCTTCCATCAGTCCGATGTAGGCCAGCAAGACCATTTTTACATAGCGGAGTGGATTATGCTGGACCCATAAACATAAGAACTACAAAGGGCCGTGGTCATCGTTCATACAAAGGCTATATATGCCTTTTCGTTTGTATGTCCACACGCGCTCTTCATTTAGAGGTAGTCAGTGATATGAGCACACAAGCGTTTTTAGCTGCCTTTCGGCGATTTGTGTCGAGACGAGGTCACTGTGCTAAATTGTGGAGCGATAATGGCACTAATTTTGTAGGTGCCTCCAGAGAGTTACAACAGTTGGCTTCTATACAGCCAGCAATAGCAGAACACCTGGAAGCAAACAATACTGAGTGGCATTTTATACCGCCTCATTCTCCCAATTTCGGTGGTCTTTGGGAAGCAGGTGTAAAATCCACCAAGTTTCACCTTAAAAGGGTAATCGGTGATTCTACACTTACGTACGAGGAAATGTCTACACTCCTCAACCAAGTGGAAGCATGCTTAAATTCGCGACCGATAAGCGTTATTAACTTTGCTGATCCTGGTGAACCCCTGCCATTAACCCCTGGACATTTTCTGATTGGCGAACCGATAGTTAATGTGCCAGATACAAACTATGAAAGTTCAAATGTAAGTTATTTGTCAAGGTGGCAATTTATTCAAAGGATGCTACAATCATTTTGGAAGCGCTGGTCCCAAGAATATTTGTCCAATCTTATAAACCGGTACAAATGGTCTTCTAAAATTCCTGAGCCAAAAATTGGTGACATTGTTTTAGTTAAGGAAGACGATTTGCCGCCAAGTCGTTGGTTGTTAGGTCGCGTAGTAGAGAAGCATCCCGGTGCTGATAATATCACCCGTGTAGTCACATTACGCACTAAATCTTCTACTATTAAGAGGCCAACATCCAAACTTTGTATTTTACCAGTTGCAGATCACTGAATAATTTATGTTTATTTTTTAGCCATTTAAGTTAGTTTTAGATTTAATATGTTTCAGTTTTTTAATGTATAAACGTTGTTATGTTAAAAAGGAATCATTTATTAATTTAAGTTGTAGTTCATGAAGGACATTCCTTCAATAATGTCCTTGGTGGGCGGTATGTTCACAACCATGTTAGTCTAGAAACCGCTCACCAAGAGTTCAAAATGTAAAGTTGTACATTTGCAGAACTAGATGGTGTTGACGGCGAATTAGAAGTCGCAATTAAGGTTGTCACGCCGTTTGGTTAGGTCAAAGTACATAGAGTTCAGTTTCAGTTCAAAAATTATACAGTACAAATATGTCAAGTTTAAGTGTGTATTGAGTTCATAGTAAAAAGGTCATAAAGTACAGTGCTTGTGTTATTTGAAGAAGTGTACCATCCTCCGAGTCCTCCGGAACCCAACAATACAAAATAAAGAAAAATGAACCTTATTTCAAGCAGTTTAAAGTCTTCACAAAAACAGTTGAAGTAAACTTGGCGATTTAACTGCACGCACACTCTAACAGGCACTGGATACAAAGGAAACAATAGTTACCCATACCAAAAAAATGCGAAATATGACATACTTATTTTCGTTCCCTTTCTCGTGCAAATTAAAAACCTGGGATAGAGTGAGATAGCCACCATGACACCGGGCTCCGGGCGCGCGGGCGCTGCTGTATGAAAGCTTAAATGTTATTAGTCACGCACGGACATTTTAAGTGGGATGTAGGTACTTACTTCCGTAAAGTGTATAATGCTAATTGTTTTACGCGCGATGTCTTTTCAATAAACAAAATAATGTGCAATGAGGACTTGGGCACGGTGCGGTGTGGTGATAGTGTGGTTCTAGGTTATTAGTAGACAGAAAATTCAACCAAAGGCATGATACAAGAGTAGACCGCAGGGCTATTTTAGCTACTACTCAGCGGCTTCTTGGCCACGGAACGTTCCGTCCGAACACGGCCATCGACAGGGGAGCCGATTGGCGTACACGTAAGTACTCGTTTTCAAAACGAAATACTGGACTATTTCGATGAGAATCCCCATGCCAGTACCCGAGAATCAGCTGATTTGACGCCTCTTGACTTTTTTTTGTGGGGACGTATTAAATCGTTAGTTTATTTTAGTGCAAAAAATAGGATAGTGAACGCTTTTGATAAAAATGATGAAGTGCTTTTTAAATTAAAACATCAATTTAGAAACGGGCATAAAAATGTATTGAACTTTTCTATTGAAGTTGAGTCGAGCGACGACGTTAACAGCTGTTTCGAACGCGAGCGAATACATACTAGGCTAGCAAGACTCACACAGTCGCATACGTAGGTATGAGACCTACGTATGCGACTGTGTGCGTTCGTTGATTTGTACTGTGACTACAACATTCTTCCGGAATTAGGAAAACTAATTTATTAAATAATCATTGCCTAGACATGTTTAATTAAAAATTCAGTGCATGTATTATGATTATAACATAATAAACTAATTGGGGTGTCTGAGGGTGTGCGTTAATTACGTTACATGTTGTATACAGGGTGGAATTGTGGAGATAGCAAATTTTACTCATTCCCGAGTGTGTCAAGCGAATTTTCAAAAACCTGTGAATGCAGATTTGTTTCTTTTTTAAAATTAAGGAATGTTTCCGTTGAGTAAAATTTGCTATCCTATCTCCAGTATTTCGAGTACTTTACCTCCAGGTGGCATTGAAAAATTCCACCCTGTATATTAACATCCATGACTCGGAAACAAATATCAATGTTCATCACACAAACATTTGCTCCTACCGGGATTCGAACCCGGGGCCCTAAGAACGTAAGGCAGCCTCACTACCACTGCGCCATTCGGGTTGTCTCTATTAAATTGTATCAAAGAAGATTACTCTACCTATCCACCAATATGTACGTAATTATGTAGGTGGTATATTTTTTAGGCTAAACCGTACGTGCATTTTAATTCAACTTTACGGACTGAACGTAAAATTACCTGTATTTCAACATCAGCGGTAAATGCAAACGGGCTATAATTTCAAGCTCCGATAACTCTGTTTGGGGTGTGCTGCCGACGCCATTTTGCTTAATTTATTAATCGTTCGGAAGTAGGTCGAACGGATATAATCGTAGTGTCGGTGTAGTGTTTATTTAGAGTTTCGGAGTTAACAGCTTTCTTTATTAACGTTAAACATAGTTGAGAATCCATAATAATATGTTTAAAGTAGCTGTGCGAAAGTAGCTCTGCATGTTTAGTTTTCACGTCTAAATGGTTGAACAGATTCCAGTGTTATTTTTTACGTGTAAAGTGTAAAAATCTCTTAACGAAGCCGAAAGGTACTTGTTCTCCCCGTCATTGCAATATTTTTTTTTGTTCTACACCATACCTGGAAACCTTCTTATAGTTACGGAGATATTGGGGGTTAAAGTTCCAACTTTTTGACAAGTTTTTAATGTAATAACTCTACTGTAAATATTTCCAAGACCAGCGTACTATTCAATGCATCCATCAGCACAATGTTTTGAGAGCGTTACATTGAGTCTACCGTAAAACGCGATTCCTCAGCCTAAAAAAGAAAGTCGTTTCCCAGCAATAATTTTTGCGTAAAGTTATATAGTTTGATGTACAGAATGTTGACGGCTTCGTCATGAGTCTGTTTACACCCTGTATAGTCCATGACTCGGGTTGGGATATCGCATACTATCTATCCCGATAGTAAGCTCCCTTAGGATAATTTTCTACCTCCGAATAAACGATGAAAATTAAAAAGTGGTCTCCACTAAAAAAACTAAGAGATTCTTTCAGATAACATTATTATCGCAGTATTCTGATAGTGCTGAAATCCGTCTGAAATATATTGAAGATATCTTTGAAGATTACAGCTATTTTTAGCTAATTTAAATATGATACCTACATACGCGGTCCCTTTCACGCATGAGTGGGCGCAATTTTGGTCACAAGTATTGAATTATCTGAGACAGGTCATGATCAAATTGCTCTTACGTGGAATTTCATAAAACGTATTAGAATTTATCAAAAATAAAGTCAATGCAAAATAGTAACAAGATACGAATTAAATTTACACAAATTCTTTAAATATCTATCCTTAATAGGACTTAATAAAATCACTATTAAAATGGTGTATCTCAAGTAATATAACGTAAGACCATACCACCATCAGTTTCGAGGCGATAGAAGAAAGAAAAACTTTCCCTTACGAGCTCCTTTAAGAACATCTAATGTCTTACAACTCAATCATCATCAAAACATAATAACAGTCAATTCTTTTTGGCATTATGAGGTAACTTTTTGGTTTCCCAAACATCGAAACGAACCATACCGCGATCCTTTTAAAAACTTTCAATGGGAAAAACTTTCGCTTTTAATTTCAGAACTCCTGAATCTGTTTCAATGGATTCAAAAGCAATGGAGAGGGAAATAAAAGAAATTTGAGGCGAAAATATTTCGAAGAAGTTATACGATTTAAAAGTAAATAAAGATGGGGCCGAGGGAAATCACGAATCGCAATAAGAAAGCGTGTTTATTTCTTTATTGAAGGCTCTTAAGTATTCGATTGATACGGCGAGTCCCAGTATCTTTATAAACGTTTATCGTTTTATTTACATGCTTGTTGGAGAAGATTTTAGTTTTCAGTATGAATTAGGATGGTTTTAATATAGTACTCGACAACGCAAAACGAATACGTATGGAATAAGAAAAACCGGCCAGGTCAGACTCGCGCACGAAGGGTTCCGTTCGATTATATCGTAAACAATACAATACATATATAACACGTTTGTCGTATGAGAGCCCCCTTAAATATTTATTTTATTCGGTTTTTAGTATTTGTTGTTAAAGTGGGAACCGAAATATATCATCTGTGAAAATTTCAACTGTCTAGCTCTCACGGTTCATGAGATATAGCCTAGTACCAGACAGACGGACAGCGGAGTCTTAGTAATAGGGTCCCGTTTTTACCCTTTGGGTAAATCTGTTCCCACTGCTGGGACAGGCCTCCTCTCTATGAGAGGGAATGGGCTATAACCACGCGGGCCCAGTGTGGATTGGTAGATGTCACATGTCTTCGAATTTTTGGTTCTATGACATGCTGGTTTCCTCACGATGTTTTCCTTTACCGTTTTGAGAGCAGTGGTGATGAAATAAATTATACGAAGTAATGCGACTGCATAGGTTCGAACCCACGACTTACTGTCGCGCCGCCACCACTGGGCACTCCTTTGGGTACGGAACCCTAAAAATGACGCGTTGATCCCATATCAATTGGAAGAAGGGCAGGGGATCGATAATACTGACTAAAATGTGACTGCCTCGTTGTACTAATGAAAATAACTTATGAGCGTGAGCGTTTGGACTTATATTGTCGGGAATAATGTCTCCAGAAACCTGCGGTCTGGATTCGGTTATTCGGCCATTCAACTTCCTACTAATATTATAAATGCGAAAGTTCGTGTATGTATGTATGTATGTATGTATGTATGTATGGATGGATATTTGTTACTCTTTCACGCTAAAACTACTGAACGGATTTGGATGAAATTTAGCACACAGATAATTTATAGCCTGGATTAAAACATTGGATACTTAATATCCCGGTAGTAAGATCCCATGGGACAATTATCAATCTTCACGCGGGCGTAGCCGCTGGCAGAAGCGAGTATAAAATAACTGATTAGTTTATATAGGGTAGGATAATATGGGACTGCCTCGTTGGTCTAGTAGTCGCTAGCGCGACTGCTGAGCTTGAGATCCAGTACATCTCTGACTAACCCTTCGGCGATCACAGGCGAGATGTTATGTCAACATAGGATAACACAGGATATACTTCTTTTAGGCCCAGGGGTGGCATAAGAACTCTGACACCAGGTTAGGTACCTACTAACCACACGATAAAGAAAAAATACTCCTTTTTCGTAATATGATTTAGTTTTCTCTCTTCGATGACTTCAAATTCATGAAACTAATCATAACAGTCCAATGAAACGTACAAGCTTGCTTCGACCATTGAACTATGTTCATTTGTTCATTGCACGTTTTTAAGGTTCGACAACGCATCAGTGGTTCCCTTGGTATTGCAAATGTTCAGTGGTATCGGTGATTGTTCAGCATTAGGCAACAAAAATATAACTCATTGCACATTAGCTCAGTTGGATATGATTGGTTTTCAAAGGGGGAGGGATTATGGAGGTCAGACATTCGAGTCTTTGGGAACTTTTATGTTTATTATTGAAAGAAAGAAAGAAAACATATTTATTCGGCACATGCCATAAGTGCACACAACAAAAAAAAAAAAAGACTAAACTTAAATCTCCACAATAAAAACTTAAATCGAGACAGCAAAAATGAGATAATTTGTGTGTTTCACGGCTGCGCCAAATAGGCCCGGTTCAGCGAATTGCCGAGCAGCTAGTGCCCGACGCTGGTTTTCAACTGGACCTGAGATGGTGATGTGACGGACGTAAAACAGTTTTGTTCTTTGTGTTATAGGTATGTGTTGTGTGTCATATATGATTGAATTGATTTAAATAGAATAAATTTGTGTGCAAAATTATAACAAATAATAAAACTACATATTAAAAAACAAAACTAAAACATTACATTTATTCCAATTCCAATAAACATTATATGTATTATACAGACATTTTACGAGTAGTATTACAGACGGGATCAGACATAGCAGTGTCTTGCTGGAGTGACAGGTACAAACCGGAACCATAGATAATATCTAGTGGTGTACACGCTAATAATATACTAATTATTGATCTTACAACAGGTACTTAACCTATTGAACGCCATTGTCACATATACGTGACAAGCAAGTGCGTGCCTCGTACGCCAAACGACACGAATATTTGTCAAAATGGTAGGTGAAATTGTGGCTTGGCGTGGAGGGAACGCGCATGCGTTTATGCTCTGGCGTTCAAAAGGTTAAATAACTGAAATGCACGCATAGAAACAAACCGGTTTAGCACGTTCCCAACTTTGCAATATGAGAAATCAACATCATCGTTCTCCTGCCCTTATCTAAATTTATATGGGGTCGGCGCAGTATGTCTTCTTCTTCCATACTTCTCTATTACTCGTCATCTCATCAGACAGCGACCTTCTTTCTTGCAATATCATTCTTCACAAGGTCCATCCATAGTTTCTTTGATATTTCTCCGCATCACATGCCCATATAAAGCCAACCGATACCACATAACTTTTCTGTCACAACAATTAAATTGAATTTTCAATTCATTTTGATTACCTCACTAGTTTTCAGTTTTTAGATAAAATCATCTGCGGATTAAAGCAGGCCCTCAATAAATTTGTATTATATTACGTTAGGCATTCACCAGACCTAACTGATAACATTTCACAAATACTACATAATATCTAAACGCCAGTGTCAGATACATTACCAACGCGAAATCAAATTGCTGTATCACTGTTGACGGTTCATCTGTTAAACAGGATGACTGATTAAACTAGGCACATATGTAATTATTCGAAATGGTGTAACAAAACATCGCAAGGACACAGCAGGTTTTTTTGTATAGTTTAAAAATTGTTTTTGTTTATTATATACATATATTTTATTAAAGATTTAATATTAGGTTGGTAACTAGCTGTAATAACGTTAGTTTTTATTTAAGTTTCAGTTTTAATACACATAAAAACTACCTGCACTACTAAGTGTAAACATTATTTGTACGCCTTGCAAGGCAACACATAGTGAGATTTTATTTTTTTTATAACACCATGTACGTATTTATTTTTACCTATGTGTCACAACTTAACAATTTTGAATTTGAATGTCCTAGAATTAAAAAAAATGGAGCCATGATATCTACCAATCCACGCTGGTGTATTATAGGAAAAAGAAAAGAAATAAAATACATTCCACAAGACACATAATATTACATTTGGCACATGCTACAAGTACCCACAATACAAAAAAAAATCTACAGCTAAACAAGAAAGTTTGTAGATCTTTAGTCAAATAGTCAGTGGCAAGAAACTCTGAGAACCAGTCTTACCAAGGGGTATCGCATGAACCAGTACTGACTGGGTTGTGGAGGTCAGATAGGCAGTCGCTCCATGTTTTGACAACCCAAATGGCGCAGCGGTAGTGAGGCTGCCTTACGTTCTTAGGGTCCCGGGTTCGAATCCCGGTTGGAGCAAATATTTGTGTGGTGAGCATGGACATTTGTTTCCAAGTCATGGATGTTTATATGTATAATAAGTATGTATTTACAAACAAAAAGTATCTATGTAGTATATCAACTATCTGGTGTCCACGACACAAGCCTCCTTGCTTAGCGTGGCACTAGATGGCGCTGTGTGTTAATGTCCAGCGATATTTATTTATTTATTTAAAACACTGGTATTCAGTTGCATCCGGTTATACTGAACGCCGACCTCAACATGGTAAGGAAAAAACTAGTCAGATGATGTTCATTTATAAAGTCGTCAAGTACTTACGTCCGCCGTTTAACAAGCCACACGATATAATGTAAACAGATTGTAACATTTTATCTGACTACCCGCAATGCCAGTCACATACAAGCTACCTCTTTTGTTTACACACTCGATTAAACATGAAATGTAAACCCGATTTAATTATACCATGTTATGAAAACCTTTTCATCGCGTGTTTACATAAAATCTTTGCTATATGAATAGGACCAAAATTTACATATTTTTTTTGTTTTATTCATTGCGAGCTTGATTTATATTATGGTTTGTATTAAATCATCACTTTATATTGAATAGCTTACTTTTCGTCGGACAAGACCTCTGATTTTACGGATTCTCATGTCTGAGAGATATTTCTCGATGGCAAATAAAGCCAAGTCAGAGGCCCTTGGGCCGCATAAAAAGTCTGACACCAGGTTAGGCACTAACCACACGGTAAAGAAAGAAGATTGTTTGTTCGTGAGAACTCAAATAAATTGAAAAAGATAATACATTACTATATGTAATATTTGTTTGAATCCACATGGCACTGTTTTTTTTCTGATTTACTCTATCTTACTCCTGGGCAAAGCCACCCTCCATTTTCTCTCTCTCTCTCTTTCTATTTTTCGAGAAAACGCGCGTCGTCCTTCTAGTTCTGTTGGAACCATTCCAGTTCGTCCCACCATCTCCTTCGTTGCTCGTATATTTTTTTGACGTGATAACGTCTTATAAATCGATGAACACCGGCTGCACGCACGAAAAAGTGTCACACCGTTCCGCGCGGCAGTCGATCAATGCTCAGCCCAAACCCTTGGACCTAGAAAACTGAAATTTTACACAGTGGTTTCCTTTATAATTTAAACAAGGAACAAGGAAGGATTTTTTGAAATTCAACTCCTAAGGGAGTTAAATAGGAGATGAAAGTTTGTATGAAACTCCGTCAGTTTTAAAGTTAGGATCTTAAAACTTTGTTGTGTGAAAATTAATTTACACATGTCTCAGCATTTTTGATAATTTCACCCCCAAAGAGTTAAAAAAGGGGATGAAGTTGTGTAGGGAAAGTCCTTAATTTTCGAAGTAAAAATCACAAAATCAATTATCTACTCGTATGGTTGGAAGCTAACACCCGTTGCGTTAGCTTGCTTTGTTAGAATTTCAATCCTTAAGGGGTTGAAAAGGGGGATGAAATTTTGTTTTTTAAGTTAAAATCACTAATATCATAAAAAATTACGTTATCACGTAAAATTATTGTCCGTAAACCGACTTTACTGACAACCATTTTTTTTAATAGATTAAACATAAAAAATAAGACATTCCTCTTAAGCGTTCTTTTTACAGTTTCTAGTGATTTCGCTGAGAAGAAGAAGTGGCACAATAAACTCCCCAGCAACGCATCAGTAACTGTCGGTTAAGTTAGATAAATAAAAAAACATCCCAAAAATCCTCCTACCTCCCTCCTTGATCCCCTCTCAAACAAAATTGAAGTATCTATTAAAACATGATTGAATCAGGAAGGCCCAAAATCGCCCTTAATGAGGTGACAAAGTGCGAACACACTTTTAATGGCTACCCTCATTTCCACAATGTTTTACATTTTATCGGCCGCAATCAATATTGTGAACCGAATTAATTGGTATTCATTAATTCTAAAAATGTTTTACTTTTTACGTTCCGATAAATGTTGGTTTATACGGTAGATTTACAGACAGTTCAACATTGAACGTAGAGACAGAACAAATAATAGTATTAACGTAGTATCACTGTTTACGTATTATATTACTAAGTGTTATAAAATTAAAAAAACAAAAATCATAGACATCTTTGCAAATTAAACGGCTAATAAATTACCTCACAGTTGATCAATACAAAGTCCTTTTCCTATTTTGTCCTTTTTTTTTCTTTTAAATTTCTTAATTTTTTTGTGGGTTTAACCAAAATTAATGTAAAGTTTTTTTGAAATAAAAAGTTTGGTTTCTTTTTTTTTAGTAATAAGTACATACTAAATGATAAGCATTTTATTGGATTCTTCTTCTTTTAATTTCAATTGCTTACCTGCCGTATCTATAGTCAATTTAAAGTAATTGCTTGAGCTTAGGTAATTACTTATGCAAATATTTTTATGCAATAAACAAGAATTTAAACGAAGTAAGAACCGCCAACGAAAGCAAAACAAACTTTTGACAGTTCCAACTTCAAGCAGCAAGCATTACTAAATCTTACGTAATGCACCAGCGAAATGTGTAACAGGGTTAATTTACTACTTAAATGTTTGGTCCATAGATAAATCCGCACGAGATAAGCTGACAGTTAAGGTAGATGATCCAGGGTAGCCCGCGAAATACAAATTTTCTTTTTTTAATTGTTTAATTTTTCGCGACTGTAAGACGTATGTAGTTTTACAATTATAATCATCAAAATCATCAATACAACCCTCCAAGCGCATAAAGGTGCTGGAATGACTTTGACCTTGAAAAAGTAATACCTGCACCTTCATGAGCTTGGGGCGCGAATCATATTTTAATCAACAAACAACCTGACACTGACCTGCAAATAGCAAAAAACGTAAGAAAATTTTAATTTCTAAACCCTGGAGCATCTACCTTAAGCTCTCTGGAAGTTTGGAATACAGAATAAAAATTGTATTTAAATAATGACTTTTACCCTAGCAACCACTTTGACTTGTTTATATTAAGAATAATAAAATTTATTTCTAACGTCAGAAGTCCATACAAACATTACAATTTTATACAGGGTGTAAACAACCTCATCGCAAAGCCGTCAAAAAAAAATTCTATACTTCAAACTAACGCAAAAATTATTGCTGGGAAATTACTTTTTTTTGGGGTATAAAATCATGTTTTGTGGTAGAACTCAATGTAACGCACTTAAAACATTGTGCTGATGGATAGATTGAATAGTACGGGGGTCGTGGAGGTGTTTAAAGTAAAAATCTTACATAAGAAACTTGTATTAAAAAAAAAACTTGTCAAAAAGTTGGAACTTAGACCCCCAATATCTCCGTAACTAGAAGGTTCCCAGGTATGGTGTAGAACAAAAAAAATATCGCAATGACGGGGAGAACAAGTGCCTTTCGGCTTCTTTAAGAGGTTTTCGTACACCCTTTATAGGTTCACACAAAAAAAGAACATACACAAAACAAACAATGAAAGACACCAAACATAAAATGCATAATTATGTTTATGCATACTTGCGGCTCTTAGATTTTGTCCGACCAGGGCGTAGCTTAAATTTCTTTGATAGTGATTACCATTGTTAAGGCATTCTGTAGTCTTGGCTTTTACCCTAGAGAAAAAGACTTCAAAGCTTATTTGTCTAGATTTAACCTCGACCTCATCAAAAAGTATTTAAGTAATGTGTCTAATAATGGTGTACTACATACATACATCTATATCGAACAAACTTTTAGATTTCAAAGAATCCAATTTTAGCTAGAATATATTCACATAAAACCGACCCAATTTAGTCGTCTAAAGGCTACAAAGTAGGCAATAGTCAAGCAATTTGTAAAGATATTTGAGAAAATAGTCAGTTCTACTACATGTAAAAGTACATTAGAGCTTGTTACATACTTTGAACCATGTAAACGAATTCAGCTTCTTATAACAGCCATTTGAGAAAGCCGATTACTGAAATTATGTGGGTAGAGACCCCAGTTATTATCCAGATACATTTAAAGTTTAGTTTCATGATTATTTTAAAGAAAAGAAATAAAGAAGACGTATTTATTTGGTTTAAGCCGCAAGTGCACACAACAAAATAGAAATAAGAATAAAATAAAAACTTAAAACTACACAAATAATATTATGTGTCTCACGGCTGCGCCAAATAGGCCCAGTTCAGCAAACTGCCGAGCAGCTAGTGCCCGACGCTGGATTTCAACTGGACCTGAATTTCGTCTCATCTAATAATAAACTGTCCCTTTTTTACAAAAATAGCACTATAATCAACAAGTAAATTAGGTTAATTGTCTAAATACATCATTTTCCTTAGTTACGCCACCCAATCTGTCTTATCCGTAATGAAAATCTCGGGGAAAACAACAATAAACGCGGACGACAATAGTCTCTCTTACCCTATTTTTGGTACCACAGATATTCTCGTAAAAACGCTTACGTTGACTGGAGCTACTTATTCTGATACGCGTAATTTTCGAATAAAACGAGTTTACGCACGATTTGCGAATGTGTAGATACCTATAAACGTTTCTTTTATTTTCCAAATTATTGGCTTTGAAAGCCGTTTAATGTTGAAGCTGCCATTTTCCTATTACCAGGTAATATTGTAAGTTATCGATAACTTTATTATTGTAAAGGGTTTTCTTTTTTTGCGAAAGTATTTATAGTTTTGATATTTCCTTTTAGATTTTCGTGCTTGAGCGGGCGTACGAATTTATAAGTAGAGGGACCAGTATTGGGAAACTTCGTGACACGTTTATCTAGTAAAATATTCAGAAAACATTTCATTACGCGTGCACCCCGCAGAGTTAGGCAAAGGTGTACCTAATGGTACACCCAGACTTCGGGGGTTATGTTTTTAAGTGCCATGTAATTGGGGGGCAAGCCTATTGCCATCAACCGGGTACAAAATAATTATATTCAGAAAATATTCCCAGGTCGATGAAAGAAAGAAATGTGGATGTAAAAGAAAGAAAGAACCACCACCCACTATCCCACCACCACCACCCCCCCCCCCCCACCTATTTGACCTCTGCCTAACTCTTCGGAAATTACAGGCGTGATGTCGAAAAACTATATAATCTCGTCTGTGACGTGGTCTGAAAACATTTAGTCCATATTATTTTCTACTTTAAGTAACAATTACTATTACCTATCAATAACAGAATTCATAAAAAATATCCACTTAGGGGCTATTCGTCTCTCTTTCAATGTAAATAAGCTTTTCTGGGAAAACTTAGACGTAGACAGTTTTGTGATTATAGTTAAAATTGCCAAGAAATATGTAAATATTTGTTGATTTCTCGGTCCGGCTAAAAATAAATCACATTTTGATATCCAATCAAAAACCATAGACAACGTAATTTTATTATTAACACCAATTTTTGAGAGCCTCTAACAATTCCTTTTTTGGTGTCTCCCCCGAATACTGAAACGTCACTCAAAATTTAAGGGCTGCTTAACATTTAAGCAGCTCCTAAACTTTAAATTTCGTATGGCCAAACGTCACTTTTGAGTATCTGTTAAATATAAGTGCTACTTAAATTTAGAGTGACGTTTCAGTATTTAGTCATTAGAATACAAAATATTCAAGTATCGATCGGTTGCAGTTTTAACCTATCAAAGTCATCTAGCTTAGTTACTGCGACTGACTTTGAGTTCTCTTCAGAAACCCATCCAGACCTTAGCATAAACTGTATCAATAACTATTAATAAACTAGGTACATACTCGTATTACATCGAGCATTACAATGTGAACCCGCGGTATGCATGAACGTCAAAGCATAGTTTACCGATTACAAATCAAGTGCGTATACCTACATACATTGATCGAGTAAACCACACCGGTTTACCGCATCATACCAAGGGCATTAACGTGATTGGTTGGATTAACCGGATTGTGGAACGCATCATAATAATAATTTGAAGTAATGACGGCTTTACGTTTGCCGATTCTAGCAATTATAATATCAGGATAATTTTATTTTATCGTAACCTGAATAGCATCACTTAAAGAATCACAATTAAAAAAAACGGTTTTTGTTGCATATCTTGGGAGACTTCAGCAGTGGTTTGGGACAGGCTGAATTCATTAATGAATCGTGATGAGATAAATACATTTATTTGGCACCCACTATAAAAAGGCACACAGAAATTTTGCAAAATAAACACAAAAATATACAGGATGTTTGATGATACGTTTGCCAAATTGAACGGGCCGGAAGATAGGGTAATTTGCTGAGAAATGTCAAATTGCGATTTTCAAAAAACAAATCTGTAATAAAAAAATCCGTGTGCATGCAGCATCCACATTAAGGGTAAGTTGTCGGGGTCAAAAAGAGAGCAAATGACCCCGGGGTCCTTTCAATTTGGCAAACGGTGCACTAAATATCGTATCATAATCATTATCATTCTTTTTTTTTTGTTTTGTCCTGTGTGAGACTAATAAATTACTACATTAAAAATTGTGCTAGTTCTATGTCAACCAAAAATGTATTAAGACGAGCGCTAATCCCGCCGACCAACTGTTACGCAGAAAAAAGGTTTGGTCCTAATTAAATGATTTATTTATTTAAATACTTTTTCTTTCTTTCTTTTCTTTCACCAAACATCCTGTAAATCTTAAAAGATATCTCGATATAGTACCACAACCAGGAATAGGTGCATGTATGTTTGCATGTACAAAAACAACATACCTACCTTAGCTCGTTTCCATAATTTATCCGCTTGATTGGGATGCAAAACAAACAAACAAGGCAACATTGCGCTCAAAAATGCTACAATAAGACCTACTTCATTACTCAACGTGACGTGACAACAGACCGTCGTCATTTGTTTGACAAACGATTGATGCATTCAGTCCCCGGAGTTCCAAGAATTGTGTAAAGACTCAGTGGCGTAAACATCTATTTAAATAAATAAAACGGAAGTGTCTGTTCGTATTTCCAAAATGACAGATTTTTATTGAATGTAGGTATAAGTATTTTATTAAACGAATAACAGGTGTTTCTTAATACATATGAAAGTATAAACGGTACTTATAACAAAAAAAAAAACGTATTTTTATTTTTTGTCGTTGTGTCTGTCTGTTTGTTCCGGCTAATCTCCGAAACGGCTGGACCGATTTTGACGGGATGAAAATTAACCCTTGAAATTGTTAACAAAATCCGATTCAAATAGGGAAGTCATATTTTTATAATAATTTAAAGTGGCGGGGCAAAGCTAGTTTAAAATAAACTATTGCTCGTAGAAAGGTGTTGGGTCTGTAATCTTATTGAACTTTATCCAACCCGGGGTAAGTCCCGACCTTTGTAGGTATACCTTTCAGATGTTTGTGTAGGTTTACGTTGGTTGTAATATACACTATGATATCGAATAGACTAAAGCCGGGTGTTGGCTTCATAATCTTATTGTCATAACATATCATCACGACGGTAATCCCCTAAGGGTAAGGTAGATGTGTGCCTGTCGTACTCGTAATAAGGAGTGAGTCTATTGTCATCAACCGGGAGTTTAGAAGAAGATATTCCTTACTGATGACGTCAACTACATTAAAAATTTAAATATTAAAAAAAAAAAACTATTGAGCCAATCATCAAAATATTCAAATTAGTTTCTCAAAATGCTCTAAATTTGCAAAAAATAAAATAAATTCTAATGGTTAAAAAATTAAGACAATCCCCATTAAACCTACTGCTGATTATAATCTTTCATTCTCTAGCCATCACATCGCTGTGCGATACGATTCTTCATTGTTGGTAGATAGGTAGGTGGGTAGTTGAAATCACACACAGCACTTGACTCAAACTCCAAACGTTTATTTCTATTAAACCATTTAAGTACAGAAACTTATAAACTTTCTAGAGTTCAGTCGTCCATTCGCAAAGTATTATGGTTGAGTAGAAGAATGGACAAAGACTCACACTATTTTATTACAGTTCTCATTTTCATAACTTAATATCGTTCACTTCAATAAACGCTTATAATTACTCAGTATTTCAATTGTTTTGCTAATCCTAAACTAACGAGACACCTCGTTGCCTACGCGCGTCCATCTTGAGTCGGCGGAAGTGACACACCCACTCAGTGCAGTGATTCATTACATCGTAAGTTCATTATAACTTACAAACAATACCAGAATACTTCACAATTAATTATTGTAATAATTAAACAATGATAATATTCACAAATGCAAAGGTGTTATTAAGTTTAAGTTAAATTACTCGCTTCATTACTTTTTACACTAGCTTTTGAAACCATTTCCGGCAGATCTAAGGACAGGTCTAATTAATACACACAGGTCTTTCACTAACAAATTGCTTTGTAAATATTCTTGTTACTTTTTGGTTTGTAGTTAGTTTTAGGAAAATTGATTTAGTTGGAGTTTCAAATTATAAATTGAGTTATTGACTATTAAAATCGTACTTGGCGCCACATTCCACAACACTGTGGAATGTTGCTATACAAACAAATCATAGTGCCAAAAGAGCAATAACATATTCGTAAAATCCCAATTGTCATAAAATAGGTGCTTATCTTAATTTTAACTGTAGTTCTAGATAAAGACTTTTGTTTAATAAATTACTCTCTAAAATGTCACGAAGATCTAAGTACTAGTTAATACAAAAGCCAATAGATGGCGCTTAACTCTTCTGTTAATCGATAACGATGTTTGTAATAATCATACTGCCAAGCAGAGATGGCAGGTTCATCAATATTGCCTGCCGGGGCTGCGGGACTGTTCGCAGGAGATACCGTGGCCCCGGAACATAAAGGGCGATGAAGGCACATGGATGGGTTTTAGTCAGTAAAAGTCTGACACTCCCTCCTGTTCCGCCCAGGGTGGAAGGAGTCATTTGATGATTTCCCATCAGAAAAAAAAAGGTTCATCAATATTTTCATGGAATAGATCAATTATGAGTGTTATTAATTAGATTAAATCTTAGCAGATAGTGACTCTTGCGGCGACATGTATAAGCATTTATATATCATGATCTGTCAAATAACCAATTTGTTCGAGACGCCATTGTTTAACTATTGTGTATACTTCGTGGACAGATCATGGGAGAAGCAGTAACTTTTCCGTAAAATAAAAGCAAAATAAAATTAAACTGTAATCCAGATTAAATTAATACAAGTGTAACCTGTTTCCGACATCCGTGTATCCGTAATGAAAATGGTATTTACATTTCCCGCCGCTTTACCGACCATTAAAAAATGTTACTTGAGAGGGAACCAAATTGCCTTTCTACGCATTTTTAATCGTCCCTCCCTTTACATACTAGAGAATTAAAAAACCGGCCAAGTGTGAGTCGGACTCAAACTAAAAGGGTTCCGAAAACGAACGCTTTAAAAAAACACGTTTTTAAGCATGTTTTTTAAGGCGTCTTTTATTTTTTAACCAAATTGTATGTTTTTATATCTTCTACAGTAATACATACTCTATGTAAAATCCCAGTGACTGCCTGTAACGTTTCATGTAACTATTAATGTGATAAAAATTATTGTTGCCTGTTAATTAATAACTTATTCAAAATCTGTCAAATGTAGAATCGTCGATTGTAGAATCGGTCAATCATAGAATCTGTCGATTGTAGAATCTGTCAAATATAGAATCTGTCGATTGTAGAATCTGTCAAATGTAGAATCTGTCAAATGTAGAATATGATGTCAAAAGTAGAATCTGTCAAATGTAGACTAAACGGTTTCAAAAGATACAGCCTCATGACAGACGAACGGACAGACAGCGGAGCCATAAGATTATGATTCCGTTGGCATACTTTGGACACGGAACCCTAAAGGCGAGGGATAATCGTTTTCAATTTTAAAACCGTCTGGCTTATTTATAACTGCAGTTAAAGATTATGTTAGATCTAATCATAATCCATTAATTAAACTCAACGGATATTACTCCGATATTTTTACGTGTTTCTGGAAAAAAGATAGCACGAATAAAATTCTTTGTATTTCCTTTAGTATAAGTAAGGCTTAGTATTTCCCTCGCGTATTATTTTCGCGTACATTTTTCTGTCTTATTTTTAGTTGACCTACTGGTGACCTTTTTACTTTTAGGGCTTTTTATTTTAGACTTGTTGACATGCGATCCGGAGGGTGTTCTGTGAATACCAGAAAAATTAAGTATTTTCTAAAAAATAAAAAGCACGAGTGTATATTTTCTGATGACGTGCGTTTGTGATTGTAAATTTGTTTGCATCCAGAGGCCATTTTATTTTTTATTTTTTTGCTACTAGAATAATAAATAAATATCGCTGGACATTAACACACTGCCATTTAGTGCCATACTAAGCAACGAGGCTTGTGTCGTGGACACCAGATAGTTGATATACTACATAGATACTTTTTGTTTGTAAATACATACTTATTATACATATTATAAACATCCATGACTCGGAAACAAATGTCAAATGCCATGTTCATCACACAAACATTTGCTCCAACCGGGACCCGGGACCCTAAGAACGTAAGGCAGCCTCACTACCGCTGCGCCATTCGGGTCGTCAAATAAGTATCACCATTAAGTAAAACTAAGTAAAATAACATAACAAAACATCACGCCCATAATCCCCGACAGGTTAGGCAGAGGTGTAGTATTAGTACACCCACGTTTCGCCAGTTACGTTTAAGTCCCATGTAACAGGGGGAGAGCCGATTGCCATCAACCGGTCACAAATCCAGACTCCGTGGCTGCTACTGAGAAATGGGCGAGACGACAAAATAAAAACTAATTAGTCCGTCACTTAGATTATCAAAAAATATTTCACCCGTGTTTTTTCTTTTGTTACGTAAACCAAAATTGACAAAGATACGACGATTTTAAAATTCTCAATACGTCACGCCATGGTATAAATTTTAGCTAGTTCTGACGTCACGAGCACCCACTCCCGAGTTTTGATGCGTTTTATCTTTGTCAATATTCATTGATTTACAAAAACAAAAAATGTCCATTAATTTCCAATACTCTAACTGACGGACTAAATAGATTTGCAAATTTTTTGATACTGTCGTCATGCCTATTTCTGATGGAAACAAAACCCAATACACTCTGCCCGACCCGAGAATCAAAACCCAGGACCTCATACTCAGGGCACGCCACGATAGTGGCGGTAAGTCCCCTCCAACTAAACTAACGAGGCAGTCGCATCTTTAAAACTTCCTCTAAAATATTCCTCTTAAAAAAACTACTTCAACTAATCTAAATCAATTCTAAGTATTTGGCCCATCATCATCAGCCTATAATGTTCCTACTGCTGAGACACGGCCTCCTCTCAATGAGAGGGAATGGGCTATAATCCACCACGCGGGCCCAGTGCGGATTGGTAGATGTCACATGTCCTCGAATTTTTGATTCTAGGACATGCCGGTTTCCTCACGAAGTTTTTCTTCACCGTTTTGAGAGCAGTGGTGATGAAATAAATTACACAAAGTAATGCACCTGTCTGGGTTCGAACGCACGACTTACTGTTCGTAAGTCGAGGCTGCCACCACTGGGCCACCACTGGTTTAAAACCACTGCTCTGTTTGCCTATACAAAAAATATATGGGCCGTAGAAGGAATGTAAAATAGAACGAAGCGGGAATAGAATAATAAAAGAAATGTTTTGGGACAAAGGAAGCATATATTGTTTGGGACAAACCAGGATTTTGTAATGTGGGACGAAACTCAGTGGGCCTAACGAAGAATAAAATCTATTTTAAAGGGGAAACGCTCACTTAATCCGTCAGCAGACAATTAGCATAGATGTGGAGCAGATATTATTAATCCCATGAATATTTATAGCGTACAGGTAAATTTTCATATTGAGGGATTATACGCCTTCACGGTCGTTTAATGTACGTCATCTTTTAATTCATTGGATCAACGGATGAATAATAAGCGCCGTGATATAATAAATCATGATGGAAATTTATTCACCTTTTCATTTATATAAGGTAGGTGGAGGAGGTACATCATACATGATTATATGAATAGCTCAGAATTCTGTAAGCGCAGGCATCGAAGCGAAGGTTAGAACGAAAATAGTACAAATTAATGTGGTATTTTTAGCTTTTGGAACTTGTGGCTAAATAGTAACAGTCACACGGCCAAGTTCAATCCGTGGATGGGTCCATTACATACCGAGTATCCGCATCTTCAGGTTAAGCCGCCCTAGCCAAGGTCAGTCCATGGATGGGTGACCACCTATTTACATACCGAGTAGTATTCTCTATGCCCCGGATAGCACGTTAAGCTGTTGGTACCGGCTGACATTTGTAGATTTTAGACAGTTGTGGCCCGAAAGTCTGATAACCAGTCTTACCAAGGGGTGTCGTATTACCCAGTACTAACTGGATTGTGGAGGTCAGATAGGCAGTCGCTCCATATTAAATACTGGTATTCAGCCGAATCCGGTTAAACTGAAAGCCGACCCCAACATAGTTGACAAAAAGATAGGCAGATGATGGGGTATTTTAATCGTAATCAAATCAAGCAGTGAGCTGCTTGATTTGATTACGACTGTGCCACAACATCCTGTACTCCACCTTTCGCATCCAGTCTCACAGAGCCACCTCCTTAAGGTTCATATTGCTGATCAATTTATTTTATAGTGGTAAAATATTTAAAATCTCGATTCCGCAGTGTTTTTCATTTGATAAATAATACAGGGTGTAAACCACCTCATCACGAAGCCGTCAACCAAGCATTCTGTACATCAAACTAAGTAGGTAACTTCACGCAAAAATTATTGCTGGGAAAACGACTTTTTTTTTGGAGTGAAAAATCATGTTTTGTTGTAGAACTCAATGTAACGGAAAACATTGTGCTGATGGATGGATTGAACAGTACGGGGGTCGTGGAGGTGTTTAAAGTAAACATCTTCCATTCAACATTCGTATTTAAAAAAAAAGTTGTCAAAAAGTTGGAACTTTTAGCCCCAATATCTCCGTAACTAGAAGGTTCCCAGGTATGGTGTAGAACAAAAAAAATGATCGCAATGATGAGGAGAACAAGAGCCTTTCGGCTTCGTTCGCTTCGGGTGTTTTACACGATTTATATAAGGACAACACGTTACAAAACGATTTTCATCATTACGGTGCTTTTAAGCCGCGGGGATTAATGCGAAAGAATGATCAAAAGAAAAAAAGTCGGTCCGTAAAATAATGAAGACAAATCTCTGTGCAAATGATCTGATTACTTTTATATGAAAATCCCCCTAATTAATCCTGATTTGAGAGACAGAAATCCTAACCGATTTGCCGACAATGCGGGAAAGTTGTAAAAATATAAAAGCGTTGTCAAATTGAATCTGTCGGTTAGGTGGCAAACGAATGTGATTCCCGGCGGCCGGAGCAGAGTGAGCGGACGGAGCAAGCGGAGCGGAGTGAGCGCAAATGTAATTTGTGCCGTTTCGACGATCGGGACGACTTTTAAAATTTCTCTTTGAGCGGTGAGAGGGTTGTTCAGTGTGCACATTTTGTTAATGGTTGCAATTTAAGGTTTGTGATATTATTTTGAGGATAAAATATTAAAAAAAGGAATAACTTTTATGAATCTATAGCGACAGCAGCTGAAAAATATCGGGTTTAGAACTGAGGTACATACAAACGTGTTGACCAGATATATTTTATTTTATTTATTATGGACAAAAAAACAGTTACATGTTCAGTTTTAAAATGATGAGCAGTTACATAAATTGGTAAACATATAACCCACACCATTGTCCACGGATTAATAAATAAACAAATAAAGAACGGAAAGATAATTTTGTTAAATTAATTAATAAATTTTAGATTAAGATAGTGAGAGAATATTGATAGCCAGTGTGGGTTGATAGCCAATGTATGAACGAGGATAAAGCGAAGGGAGTATTAATAATAATAATTACAAATTCCTTGTTCCCAGCGATGGTGGGCTACTGTTTTTTTTTATATTTTTAAATGTTTTTTTTTTATAGTTTTATTAAGAAATATTTAAAAATGTTAAAAATATGTGTAAAAATGAATAAACGAAATAATAATAACATATAATTTAATTCAGGTAACAAAAGACCCATATCATATATACCTTACAGACTAACAAATATTTATAAAAACCACAAAAACCTAATTAAACTATTGAACACGATGAGACAGCGTCATGTTGCGCTGCGTGGTGTCGCGTAGCCTTCCGCGGAATCGCCGATACATGACACCCTTCGGCCAAAACTCTTCCTTGAGGAAGGCCTCAATATGATGAGCCGGAACTCGCACCACGAACGACTTAAAATTTGTGTTGTGGCGCGACTCCAACTTCTCGACCCTCAAGGTCCAGCTGGTCTTCGCTCGGATATGCTCCACGATATCCTCAACCTTCGTGGTGTGATGTAGCCGGGACACATAGAGCTGCGTCGTTAGTATCGCCGGACGCAGCATATTGGTGCGTATTGATCGTAGCATGGTGTTTTGTTGTTTCTGCCTACCCACAAGGGAAAAGGCGTGCGTTTATGTACGTTCTTCACCATTTCTGTGGTTATTCGAGATTTTAGGACCGCGTGGTTTTTAAATTGAATTTTAAAGTTCTTTCAGAGAAAAGAGTTAGAAAAGAATTCACATCTATGAAAATCGGGATCGGCCTGATACCTAAACGAATTGAAATATTGCACGTACTAAATTCGTTTAACTTATCAAAGTAGTAGCAATGAATCCTTTCAAAAGAAGGTGCCTTTGAAGAAATCTATGTAAATATACGGAAAATCAAGAAAATCCGTAAAATGGCGTATAAAAGTAGGTACACAAGACGTATTGTCTCTCCGTCTCCCTGTAATCCAATTATTTTATGCGTTAAGGCCGCTTTTTGTGTCACCCTATGTAAAAATGTCTGCAATTTTTCGTACGTTTAATTTTTATGGTGTACATAAGTATATAGAGATAATAGTACATTTTGATACAAGTGGAGAAAGTTTGTTATTGCACTCGACTCGGAATTAACTCCCGAGCCGTAGGCGAGGGTGTTTTTGAGCCGAGAACTGCAATAACAAATGTCCACGTGTATCAAACGACGTTATTCAATACACTTTTGAAGAAATAAAATAAAATAAGGAAAAAAAACCAATCACCGCCGACTATAGGCATTGCACCAATTTGTACTAAGTATAGGTATAGTGTTATCTGTGCCGCGTGCGAAATTGGCTCCTTTCTGCACGCGGCACAGCACGCGGTGATGGAAAATGAAAACAATCCACGTGTGTGAAATACATGGCATATTGAACCTAATCTTAGTGCGATAAGGACCCATTTTCGAGGAAGTGTATTGAAAAATAATATCATAAAGGGGACTTTTTATCTATCCAAAAGCAAAAACTGTGACAAAACTGAAAATAACAGGTGAAGTTTCCTTTGCTAAAAACTTAATCCTCTTCTTGCGGAGAAGCGGGCTATTGGGGTCAAAGCTCCAAGTTTTTTGTAAAATAAAACTTTAATATTATATCTTTACTTTAAATACCTCCACAAACCTCGTACTATTCAATGCATCCATCAGCACAAGGTGTTGAGTGCGTTACATTGAATCCTACCGTAAAACGTGATTTCTCACTCCAAACAAAAAAGTAGTTTTCTAGCAATATTTTTTGCGTAGAGTTACTCAGTTTGATGTACAGGATGCTTGATTGATGGCTTCTGTAAGGACCGTTTCCACCCTGTGTGACTCTTTATTTTTTCCGATGGAAATCTAGCACTCATGGTTTGTAATACTTATGAAAGTGGGTGAACTCTGCACTTCAGCCTGATTTTTTTTATCATAAACGCATAATGTTTTTTACTTACCAAAACTTTATAACCAACCCCAATTTACGAGTGTTTACTCCTTAATACCTAATAACATCTTCGCACACAGTAAAACATTCAGTTTACGACCGAAAATGGTTATTTAAACAGAATAAGAGATTTCAGTGAAATTAACTTTTTTATATTTCCCGTTTAAAGTACTTTCAAATTCGCCAGTGCACAGTGGAGATGATTTTCCTAATTTATTTAACCTTTACATTTTATAAGACTGTTTCAGTGGTTCAATAGTCGCACGTACTTCTGTTGAGCAACTGCTGCTGAACTGAGCTGTTCGACTCCTAAGTCGGGTAAAATGTTATAAGGTTTTTATATCTCAGTAGCAGCCACCGAGCATCGGGTCGTTCCCTGTTACATAATAACTTAAAACATAACTAGTGATGTGGGTACACCGGGGATTAGGCAAAGGCGGGGGTTAGTCCCTAACCTGGTGCCAGGGTTTATATGCCACCCATGGGCCTCTGACTTGGCCTTACATGCTGTCGAAAAATATTTCTCAGGCACAAAATGTTTCCTCACGATGTTTTCCATCACCGAAACAAGTGGATCGGATCTTCGGATTAATGAGCGTATTGTATAATTATTTATACAATACGCTCATTAATCCGAAAAATCAGACGTCTTGGATTCGAAGTCGATACCTATGAGGTGGCAGTCCCACGGTCACACCAGTAGGGTATATCTTTCTTTCTTTCTATAACTCATTTATGAATCATCCATTCGCGCGGACTCAATATGGTTCAGATGTCATTTCAAGCAAAAAAACTACAAACATTAAAAAAAAGCTTAATATAGATATAATTAAGATAGATAACTGGGCCATGTCTCAACCAAAATCCTTCCTTAAAAAGATTAAAGTAAAATGTAACAGGAAATTCAATCTGAAAATCAATTCTCCTTCACAGTTTAAGAACAAGACGTGTGTGGTTTGAACAAGAACTTTAAGTTCCTCTAAACTTGTCTTCGGAATTCAAAACTAAGTTCTAGCTAGTAAAAGTGGTGGTGACACATTTGCTCGGTGAAGCTTACATTCTCTTTTTTTTTTCGAAATGGCATCTCGCAGTTCAACCTAGAGAGGTGGCCGTCTGCTTAACCGGACTATCTTGTGGGTGCATTGAGTGTAAGGCCTCCAGCTAGGGCAAAAAAACTTAGAAACTAAGCGACTACACGCTAAGGGCACCCCCTGCGTGGTACGGGCCTCGGCTTTTGCTCGGCCTTTGCCGCCCTCCCCCAGGGACGCCCCCCGGGGGAGGGCGGCAAAAGGACAGGCAGGATCTGAGTGGACTTACATTCTCTCACGTGATCCTTGTTTTTGGGTTCCGTACCTCAAAAGGTAAAAAAAGGAACCCTTATAAGATCACTTTCTTGTCCGTCTGTGCGTCTGTCTCAGGAACGGGTGGACCTAGCAAGTTGAAATGTATACCAGATACCGAGGTCTATAGTCCCTATTAGGTGTATTAAAATCAAGATTCTGAGTTAACACGATAAAAAGACATAGGCAAATTTACATTTTCGTGAAAACTTGTAAGTACCAAAATTTACCTTAACTTTCAACTTTTTTATATTTCAGAATTTTTCCCTTCCCTTCCTTGTGCTTGACCAAAATTGACAATTCTAAGTCAACCGAAAGTAGGTACCTATAGGCTTTGGGTCGAAAACCTAGATGGTAGCTCCCGTTGAACCTAGAATCACGAAATTTGGCAAAAAGTCGGACTCGCGCACCGAGGGTTCCGTACAAACTTTTTAAAGGACAAACCTAACTTTGCTCTTCGATCCCTGGAAACGGCTATTGCACCAACTTCAAATAATAAGTTTGTAATAGTAAAATCGCTTTTTTTTTGTTATTAAACTACATAATATTTACTGCTTTCAGATTTTTTGGACGACCCGAATGGCGCAGCGGTAGTGAGGCTGCCTTACGTTCGTTGGGTCCCGGGTTCGAATCCCGGTAGGAGCAAATGTTTGTGTGATGAGCATGGACATTTGTTTCCGAGTCATGGATGTTTATATGTATAATAAGTATGTATTTACAAACAAAAAAGTATCTATGTAGTTTAGCAACTATCTGGTGTCCACGACACAAGCCTTGTTGCTTAGTGTGGCACTAGATGGCGCTGTGTGTTAATGTCCAGCAATATTTATTTATTTTATTTATTTTATTTTTTCCTTTACATGTGCTGCAAAAAACTTGCCAAATTTCATGATTCTAGGTCAACGGGAAGTGCCCTATTTGATTCCCTTGAGAGTGTCAATATTTACGTTATTTGCGGCAAAAACGGCCGTATCTTTTATTGACGTTAATTTAGAAGGTTGGTTTTTTCAGAGCTTTATGGGACCATGACTTGAGTAAATGGTTTTAATTTCAATAAGATACCTCCACGCGTTCCCGAGGTCTTGACAGACAGACAAACAACAAAATGATCCTTTAAGGGTTACTAGGTGACACAACACCGCTAGGTAGGCTTCTTTCTTTATCGTGTGGTTAGAGCCTAACCTTTTTTTTTCTTTTTTTGGATTGGAAATCATCAAATGACTCCTCCCGCTCTGGGCGGAGCAGGAGGGAGTGTCAGACTTTTACTGACTAAAACCCATCCATGTTCCTTCATCGCCCTTTGTGTTTCGGGGCCACGGTATCTCTTTCGAACAGTCCCGCCGCCCCGGCAGGCATCGGCCCTTGCGGACCCCTTCCTTTTGCTGACTCTCTTTGAGAAGCGCGTGGTTAGTGCCTAACCTGGTGTTGGTGGTTGGCTCGATCGTCGAGGTAAAGGCTATAATGTTGTGACGTTACCATGTCGTAGGATTCTACGACATGCATTGTAAAAACCGGCCAAGTGCGAGTTGGACTCGCGCATGAAGGGTTCCGTACCATCGTAGTAGGGGAGCCCCTTTAATTTTAATTTATTTGGATAAAAATACACATTCTGTAAAAATATCAACTGTCAACCTATTCCGGGTCATGAGATACTGCCTGCTGACAGACAGACAAACGGACGGATGGCCAGCAGAGGCTTAGTAAAAGAACCCTAAAAATTAACGACAAAATTGCAACTCTCCAGGCTGAACGCATTAAAAACAAGCAATAAACAAAAGCGAAACCTTTAAAACAACTAAAACTAGGTGTACATTAGGTACCTGTGCCATTCACAACACAATGTGAACCAAAAATATGCAAATAACGCGTACGGAACACGAGCTGCCGCACTAAAACAGGAGAACACAGGAATTTACATACGTTTTCTATCCGAAACGAATAAACCTCGACGGTATTCCAAGAATTCGGTCTACGTGGCATACTGAAGGAACTGCGTTTAGAACGGCACATCCGGCCGGTGTCTGTCGGCGGATTTTAAGAATGGGAGAAGTTATTTTTAGTATAGTTAAAAGGGGGTGTGGGTGTACTATTATGTACACCTCTCCCTAACCCTTCGGGGATTACAGATTACCCCAGATTCAATAATGATACTCCGAAATATTTTACTCCGAATTTCGATATTCCGTTTATCAAAAGTCCGAATTTCATAATATCGAGAATTATAATATTAATAAAAAAAAATATTTGTTGTTGCCGTGATTATTAAAAACGGGGTTTTTAACAATTACGGCAACAAATCGTATTTACGACTTTCGGGATAATTCCCGAAAGTCGTAAATACGATTTGTTGTTGTTTGTTTGTTGTCAGATTTTCATATGTCCGAAGAATCAAATATTCGATGGATCGTTGGTCCGAAATACGACATTCCGATTTTCAATACTTAGAATAAACTATAATAAAATTAGGTTTAGTGACAAAAACCAAATACCAAGGAAATAAAGTAGAACTCAGTACTACTTAGTGCTTTTCTGCATTGGGTCTTGCTAGCTCGCGTGACGAGCGTAGGCCGAAGGCCGGCGGAGCGACGACGTGTGTAATGTAAAATGCGAGCATATTGCGCGTCACATAGTCAAATTCTAATTAATCGGTGTTTTAATAATCGGGATTCGTATTTTTAATGTTTCGTATTATCAATAAGTCGGACTTTTTGTTATTCGGTCTATTGAAACTCGGTATTTTGAGGATAAGTAATTATGAACCGTCGTTAGTATTGATATTATGGAATTATGAAAATAGGATTTTTGATAAATCGGAGTTGTTAAGTTCGGAATTATGAAAATCGGTATTTTGAAATTCGGATTGGTGACTTTCGGAATAAAGTTTTTCGTATTTATGTAGTGTACTCTTATTATACGACTATTCGATTTAAATAACAATGGTAAGTATCGACCTTTTCTCCATAATATTGTGTCATTTTAGAAACTTCTGTGAGTCGCTTTTCCCCAGATTTGCATACAACATGCTAACTCATCAGCGTGAAGTTTGCGCGACGCTAGCCAAGGACGACTGTTGTGTAGTTATTCAGGTACTATTACAGCCACTACCGTACGTTTGAAACTGTGTGCTAGGTGTATAAATACCCTTAACGAAGCGTAGAAGTACTTGTTCTCTTCGTCATTGCGATAATTATTTTGTTCAGCATAGCTATTCACAACGCTTTCATTCGATTTTCGATTCGGAAAGTCGTATGTCTATCTCGGTCTACTTCGTAATGTCAAAAAGTTAGACATACGACTTTCCGAATCGAAAATCGAATCGAAGCGTTGTGATTAACTGGCTGGTCTATACTTGGGAACGTTTTAGTTACGGAGATATTGGGGCCTCAAAGTTCCTATTATTACTAGAAAAGTTACTATTATTTTTACGCAACTTTAGCAATTGATATTAGACGTTCAGAGTACATACTAACACTGTATGCCTCAAATGTTAATGAGGAAATAAGTAATGTCGGGAGGCCCTGGGGTAAAATCCTGGTATTCAGCTGCATCCGGTTAGACTGGGCTAGACCGGTTAGACTAGGCAGATGATGGTGGCCCTGGGATCTTGCTTTATAAGAAAAATTGTCACTTTGTGACCATTTTACGAATTGTAATGTAACATCCTACTTCCTGCTAATATTATATATGCGAAAGTTCGTGAGTATGGATATTTGTTACTCTTTCACGCAAAAACTACTGAACGGATTTGAATGAAATTTTGCACACGTAGGTACTATATGTGTGCAAAATTTCATTTTAACCTGATTTCAAAATTTCTGAAGTTTGAATTTCAAAATTTCATTATAACCTAGATTAAAATATAGGATACTTTTTATCCCGGTAGTAAGATCTTATGGGACAATTATCAAACTTCACGCTGGCGAAGCCGCTGGCAGAAGCTATTATAGTAATTCATATATCCTATTCTGCTAAAGCTGCCATTTTAGGCCCCCAGATAGGACGCCAACTGTATTCTGCTAGACTGAAAGCCAGAAGATTTGAAGTTAAGAGAACAGACGTAAATCAAGCTTCTATATCAAGAAACAACACGAACAATTCAATTAATTTACGTTTAACTTGTATGTTTCTAACAACAGTTGTTTGATTTCGATTGTCGCGGAATGGCGTACCTTACATTCATCATTACAGTACATTCTCATTAAAGACGAACTTGTATACGATTCCGAATTACTTGGTGACGCAACCAAATTACGTAGGCGTAAATAATACTTGGGATTAAATGGAAATGGGAGTAAGAGATGCTAGTATTGAATAAAAGACTTGCTAAAATACTAACAAGCAAAATTACTTTTATAGTCGACTTTTATTAGTATAGTTATACCACTCTGAAGCTCTCTAGCTAGACTTAATACTTCAAAATAAGTGGCTTACTGCGTGCACACACCAAAATTCCGCAAACTCAAAGCAGATTTAAATTTCCTTTAAAGTCTGTAAATCAGATGGTACCGTCAGCAAAAAAGATAACGAGGTAGGCTAACGAAAAGCTGCTGCGTTGCGTGTCGCGGGTTCGATTTCCACTTGGAGCAAAACATTGTATGGACTACAGGTAGTTTTTCCGGGTCTGGCTGTTTGTGTGAAACAAAAACATTTAAACTCACATTAGTTTAAACTCACATGATTTTAAATTTTTGTAAACGAGGGGTGTGTTTACAGGACCTGATGGTCATCTTCCCGAAAAAATCATAGAAGTTAAGACATCCGATTGTCTGTCAATGTATGTCTAAACTCGCATTTGCACATAATTTACAAGTTACTAGCTTTTTGTTTTAAATCATGATCTGTCAAAGGACCAATTTGTTCGAGACACCATTGTTTAACTATTTCTGTCTACGTCGTGGACAGATCTAGGGTTAAGGCATAAACAATAAATGGTGTAGATCACATGTTTTAGAGCATTTTGGAGCATAATAATATGTAAGTATTTTGCTAGGTAAGTGCTTATGAACGATTACTTTTACAAGAATACGCTTTTGTTGACAGTACACAACCGCCATATTTCAATAGTTCTAAAGTCGGACGCAGTGCTCTCACGTCAGAATTTCCTTGGAATATAGTCAGGCTCAAGTCGAACGTTGAAATGTAGTAAAACTTTGTGTCAGTGACATTTTTGCCGCTTTGTCACTGGCTTTTGTCGTTAACTGCGTTTATTCAAATTCAGAATCAGATTCTTTATTAACGAAGAATTCATTGATTCAATTAAGCCATGATCTATCCACGAAGTAGACACAATAGTTAAACAATGGCGTCTCGACCAAATTGGTCATTTGACAGATCATGATTAATACAGCCTTTATACGAGGAGTAAAAGAACCCGCCACATAGCCTTTAACCAAGCAATCTGTAATCAAACTAAGTAACTCTACGCAAAAAATATTCTTGGGAAACGACTTTTTTTGTGTGTAAAATCAGAGTTTACGGAAGCACTCAATGTAACGCACTCAAAACATTGTGCTAATGGAGAGACTGAATAGTACATGGATCATGCCTAATTTTTCACACGTTCACCTTTATTTAAAGTTATTACATTTGAAATTGTATTTGAAAAAAAACGTGTGAAAAATTCAATATCTAAAATTGTGCAGCACCCTTATACATGAATAAATCTACCTTTGATCCAAGACGACAATAAGCCCTATACAATAAACTCCCAATAATCGCTTTAAAAGCACTATTATTGACTAAAGCAAATAGAATATTTTGCATTTCATCTCGCTGCAATGCATTTGAAGCCGGTTCATCTGTGTAAGAACAATGGCTGCTATTATCAATGGATGCTGAGTGACAATGGATACGATTGTGTGCCTCTCCTAGTGGAAATCTTGCATTTGAAGGCTATATCAGATCTTTGGTTCTTGGCTTGCTAGAGAGCTTTTTAATTGAGTGTAAGGTCTTATTAGTGGCTAGGTCTAAAAGTTACAAAGATCACAGTTGTTATCAATTTGTGCTGCCTTAAGAAGGCAACAAATTTTAATGACGTTCTTTCGGTGATATGGACGATGAAAATGTCGGAAATGTATGGGACTCATCCGAACTAGCGGATGATTCTTCGCCTAACATTTTTAAAAGGGTACCGTTTTATCCGCAGATGAAATATTTTGCGGATGAGCAGTCACCTAAGTCGATTGATGTAACTTTCCAAATAGGTATGTCAATCTAAGTTGTTGTAAGTCGTTAATATAATTGAAAATCATAGTTTGGAAATCACAAAAGTAGACGCTTTTATTTGTTTCTTTGCTTATTTGGGGTCATTTGCATCGTTCTAGAATATGGAGTTTTGTCACTATTTCATATAAATTATTTGGAGATGCATTTTATTTAAAAAAAACATTTAACTTTTTTGTGTCCACATATTGTTTTTATCTCAGAAACTTGCATTCATAATGCAAGTTTCTCACGTCATGAAAATTATATCGTTTCCAATTTAAAACTTAAAGCTACAGAGCTAACATAAAAGCGAAGTACTCGTAAAATACATTTCCTGGGACAAAGGCTGGAGCCGATATTTTTGAACGTATTTTTAGGGGAATCCGGGGACTTTTGGAGACTGAAGTCAAAATCCGCGCACACAGCGGGAGGGATTAAGGAAAAGCTCACAAATTTTAACACTGTGTATATGTCAGGTTCTGCGTACAATGATTGTTCCAAAATTTACTTTAAAATATTAAACGTAAAATTGAATTTCATTTTCAGAGTAAAGTAAAAACCAGTTACCGGTATGAACAGGATAATTACATTGGTAAGCGAAAGATGGTTTATTTTTGAGACAAAGGACTGAACTGCTTCTTATATACACTGGCCTGCAAAAATAAATATCACACTTTTAAAATTGCAATAACTTTTTAAGTACACTAGATATACTTTCGAAACAAAAAGGACTCGAAAAACTAGTTTAATTTTGTATTTATAGTTTCAAAGAAAGCTGATAAAAATTGCTTTATAACGTTTATTTTTTATTTTAAATCTCTAACTTCTATGGTTTAGGAAAAATTGAAATTTTAAAAGTGTAGTACTTATTTTTGCAGGTCAGTTTAGTTTAGTATTGGGTCATCATAAACGCAGTATTCACTTTTAGAATAGAGAATGTGTATTTTTATTGTTAGAAAAAAACTTTGGTCCATACATATTTTGTACCACAATGAGTGAAAATAGGTAAAATCTTGACCAGATTGTCTGTGAAGAGTGAAATATTTGACCCAAAAACGACAGATTCAGAACATAAAGAATTTACTTGTTTGTTAGAACTGAGTACAAATAGGTGACAGAACACGGAGACGCAATCGCGGCCGCCACTGCATATAAAGCGGCATTGGAGACATTATTCTCACAAACCAAGCATCTCACCCTTTACTCGCAAATACTCTCAATACGATACAAATGACCGACGGCTTTATAGTTGCTGCCAGTTAAGATCGCAATAGCGGTCATTGCCATTTCCCTAATATCTCTTCGTACGAACCAAAAATAATGAACCATGTATCGTTTTTCATTAGCAAAAATACGATTCACGACTTGTACCTACAGGCTTTTTTTTATTTCAAAGTTAAGAAGTCTAGTAAATGTGGGTTATTGACCGCTATTGCGATCTAAACTGGCAGCAACTATAGAGGGTTCCCATGTATGTTCTAAAAAAGTGATCGCAATGACGGGGAGAACAAATGACTATCGGCTTCGTTATGGGTAGTTTTACACTCATTATGTCGGTTTATGCTGGAAATAGGCATCCTACATCATTACTCCACAACACCAAGTCGGTCTTGCGCATCCAGTCTACATTTTCTCTGCCACATTTTACAGAACAAAAAAAAACAAACACCCTTATTGGTCTTGCAATAAGATTCTCCAATAAAATGTTTGTCCCAAATCTATTATCATAGTGAATATTCAAGTCTCGACGGCTGCAGATAATTTATTACGACAAAAAAACCCGGGTTTATAGGAATGGTTCTCGGAACTACGGAACCCTAATCATGAGTTTTTGACGAACAGATAAAAGACGTTTGAGAGGTTTTCATTTAGATACGTTTACTGCGTAGTTTTGATTTAAAGTGTTTTGATTAACTTGATTTCATTTGATTTTGGAGTTAAAGGAGTATGTAAGGACTGTAGTTGGTGGTTTTGTGGTTTCTGCCTATTTCCATAGTAAAGTTTCATTATTTGCTTTGTTTGAATTTTAATTATTTTAATTTGTGAATGTAAATGATGACCACTAAATTCATCATCATCAAAGGCCTATAATGTTCCCACTGCTGGGACACGGCCTCCTTTCTATGAGAGGGAATGGGCTATAATGCACCACGCGGGCCCAGTGCGGGTTGGTAGATGTCACATGTCTTCGAATTTTTGGTCCTAGGACATGCCGGTTCCATGCCGGTGACCACTAAATTGTTCTTACCCTATTTATTATATTATAAAAGCCTACTTATTTAAATTACAAATGTTGGATACCTGTTAGACATGTTAAAATTTGTATTTTTGTTTAGTGGTTTGTTTATTTTTGTGACACTGTAGCGCTTTAAATTATTTATATTGCTGTGCCTTAACAGGGTTTCCTTATGAAACCTTTGAACTTTGTAACAACTTGTAAACTACATGAATGTAATAAATGATTATTATGATTAAATATTATAATAATAAATATCTTATCTTTTATTAATATTGTTTTTATATTAGGAATATTTAAAAAAAATAAAAATATGACGGCGCTGCGTAATCGTACTGTTGTAAACAGCACGTGCACCGGACCGATCACACCATCGCACAGTCGGGTGATCGCGTCATGGCATGGTGAGGTGACGACGCTGTCGCGCCATGGCGCGATCGTCCGATGTCGCCGTCCCCACCTTGCCACTTCGACTTGTTTGTGCTCCAGCATAAAACGAGGCCGGGCGGAGCGATCGAGTTAGTCTATGCCTGATGTCGGTCCGCGGCACATGTGGTCATAAGCGCCTAGAGTGATTAATTGTGGTGTGAAATTCTGTTATGTGATAATTATTATAGTGAATTGTGATAAAGTTGTGTTATAATTAATTAATAAGTGTGTGATTCAAATAAAATTGATTAATAAGTGAACTACTTACTTTTTACTTTAAAATGTCGGATCCTGACACAATTCTTACATCAGAAGTGCTGGACTCACCTCCACATGAACCAAAACCAAATAGAACTTCGGCGAGTATGGAAAGCAATTTGTTTACAATGTTTTCCACTGGAATGGAGGCAATTCTTCAAAAAATGGCTGACAGCATGATTCCTCATCCATCTCCGGAAAATACTCAGATCAGGTTGGTGCCTTTTGATCCTGATGCACCAGAATCCGATATAGTAAACTGGTGTTCGCTCAGCGATATTATAATAAAAAAAAAGGAAGTGGAAGGAGTCGACTTGATTTTGTCTCTTTCTCATGCTCTGAAGGGCCGCGCTGGCCTCTGTCTCACCAAGATACAACCAGACGATATCACCTGGAGCTCTATTAAGGAAATGTTGATATCCAGATTTAGCAAGCCTATGATGATGCAAGATTATTTTGACCAAGTTATCAAGTTTCAAATTAAAAATACAGAAAGTCCAGCTGAAGCGGGTTTGCGTCTATGGCAATTAATAGAGAAAATTCCTGAAGTAAAAATGCCAGACAAAGTCGTGACAGGTTTTGTCGTATCTGTTTTGTCTCAATGTGATGACAAGATTCGCCGAGAACTTAACTCAGTTGTAATTAACGATAAGCATCAACTTTTTCGTACCTTGCGGAGCTTCTCATTAAAGCGAAGAAGTGACGAGCCAGCTACAACTGACAATGATGCAAAAAGGTTTCGTCCTTCAACGGATTTCAATGGAAATTGCCATTTTTGCAAGAAACGAGGGCACCGAGGTCAAGACTGTAGAGATAGGCAGCGGTACCTCCTTAAAAACTCGAATGCTTCAGACAACAACGTGGATTCACCCAAATCGAATGTCATCTGCTACGTGTGCCGCGAGCGTGGACATGCTGCCACTACATGTCCTAAGCGCTGGTCGAAAAAAGAAGATGCTGCGTCAAGCAACAGCAACAACAACGGCAGCGGCAGCAATAGCAGCAGCGGCGGCAACAGCAGCAAACAGGTGAACCTATGCTCCAAGGTGACGCGAGGTATGTTACAGATAAATAATTTACCTTTTATTTTTGATTCTGGTTCCGAATGTAGTCTAATAAGAAAAAGTAATTGTGATTTTCTCCAGGGTGAACAGTTTCATGAACAAGTGGTTCTAAAGGGTGTAGGGCCCAATAGCGTCGATTGTTCATTGCGTAAAATGTCCAACCATGGTACAAAGTTGCTTGTTTGATGTTACCTACCACGTTTTACCCAATGACTGTCTAAGCGAAGAAGTTCTGCTAGGTCGTGATATTTTGGAGCAAGGAATTTCGGTCAAAATTGATAGTGATAGTTTAAATTTTACTAAAACAAAGACTTTCAATGCCTGTTCAAGAGTTAGGGAGACTTTTGACATGGCTTCAATCGATACAGATCTTGTAGGAAAAAATAAGGAACAACTAATTGAGATCCTTAAAAAATATTCTTCGAATTTCATACAAAAGCTTCCTACCTCTCGTGTATCTACCGGTGAACTTGAAATAAGATTGATTGATACCAACAAAACCGTACACAGACGCCCATATAGATTATCCCCTACAGAATCGGATATCGTGAGTAAAATGGTTCAGGAATTATTAGATGCGAACATAATTCAGGAAAGCTCTTCGCCTTTTGCTAGTCCGATTTTATTAGTTAAAAAAAAAGATGGTTCTGATCGTATGTGCGTGGATTACAGAGAGCTCAATAGTAACACTAAGCCAGATAGCTACCCTCTTCCACTGATAAACGATCAAATAGATAAATTGCATGGAGCTCACTTCTTTTCTAGCATAGATATGGCCTCTGGGTTTCACCAAATTAAAGTAAATGAAGAATCAGTCGAAAAAACTGCATTCGTTACACCAACGGGTCAGTTTGAATGGTTAACTATGCCATTCGGTCTTAGAAATGCTCCTCAAGTATTTCAAAGAGCTATAAATACTGCACTCAAACCCCTTAATGACAGTAAAATTTTAGTCTATATGGATGACGTACTCTCTGCTTCAGAATCTATAGAAGAGGGGTTGGTCCGTCTTGATCAATTGTTGGATACCTTGTCAAAAGCCGGATTTTCATTTAACTTTAAAAAATGTTCTTTTCTGAAAAAACAGATTGAATATTTGGGTTTTGTAATATCAGCCGGCGAGGTCAGACCAAACCCATGTAAAGTTGAAGCTTTAAAAAATGTCCCCACACCAAAAACTGTTAAACACGTTCGACAATTCATCGGTCTAGCTACCTATTTCCGGCAGTTTATCCCCAATTTTTCAAAAATTATGAAACCCTTATATCCCTTGACAGCTGGGAAGGGTAAAATTTGTTGGACCCCAGAACACGACAAAATTCACGCAGACATTGTCAATCGTCTCGTCACAGAACCCGTTCTAAAAATTTTCGATCCTAATTTAACGATAGAACTCCATACTGACGCAAGCAGTGATGGGTATGGAGCAGTCCTAATTCAGAGGAGGAACAACCTTCCCCATGTCGTTGCTTATTTCAGCCACAAAACAACCGATGCGGAGAGCCGCTATCACTCCTATGAATTAGAAACGCTAGCGGTAGTAAAATCTGTAGAGCATTTTAGACATTATCTCTTCGGGCGTAAATTTAAAGTTTTCACAGATTGTAATGCATTAAAAGCATCTCATTCAAAAAAAGATTTAACTCCAAGAGTTCATAGATGGTGGGCTATTTTGCAGTCCTATGATTTTGACATAGTGTATAAAGAGGGTAAAACAATGGCTCATGCAGATTTTCTTTCACGAAATCCGTTGCCTATTGAACATAACGAAGTATGTGCTTTAAAACATACAAGAATAGTAAATTTATCTGAGTTGGAAAGGGGATGGTTGCATGTTGAACAATCACGCGACTCTGAAATAGCAGAAATTATTTCAAAAATACGATCAAATTTATTACCTACAGATGTGGAACACACTTATGATATTAGACAAGGCATTCTGTATCGAAAGATTGAACGAAGCAAAATCACAAAATGGCTTCCTATTTTACCCAAATCATTAATTTGGTCTTGAATAAACCTCGTGCACAATGAAATAAAACACCTTGGTTTTGAGAAAACACTTGATAAATTATATGACCTCTATTGGTTTCAAAATATGTCAAAATTTGTGAAAAAATTCGTTGATTCTTGAGTCACATGTAAGGCTTCCAAAGGTTCATCGGGTGCTCAGCAAGTGCGTTTGCATCCTATCCCAAAATTGGCTATTCCATGGCACACCCTCCACCTAGATTTAACGGGCAAACTTAGTGGTAAAAGCGAACGTAAAGAATACTGTTCCGTCATTATAGACGCGTTCACCAAATTTGTTCTCCTAGAACATACTATTAATTTGAGTTCGTTAAATGCCATTAATGCGGTTAAAAACGCAGTAGATTTATTTGGCGCTCCAAAACGAATAATAGCTGACCGAGGTCGTTCTTATGATAACAGCGATTTCAAACAATTTTGTACCGATAATAATATTGAACTTCATCTTATTGCAACTGGTTCCAGTAGGGCAAATGGTCAAGTAGAACGTGTCATGCGAACTTTAAAAAATTTACTGACTATTGTTGAATGTGATCCAGTTACTGTATGGCAAGACCAATTGGGAGATATTCAACTTGCTCTTAACAGTACACGCTGTAGAGTAACAGGGTTCACCCCATTAGAACTGATGTTTGGAATTCAGGGAAATTCATTACAGTTATCAAGAATATCTGTAAGCTCTCACGACACTAATAGACTTGATCTGGAATCGGCTAGGTCAAACGCATCGGACAATATTCAAAGACTGTCTCAATCTGATGCCGAACGGTTCAACAAGGGGAAAGCCAGAGTACGTCCTTTTTCCATAGGTGATTTTGTTTTCATAAAAAGCGAAGAGAGACACCAAACTAAATTAGATCGCAAATATAAGGGCCCATTTAAAATCATTTCTGTTTTAGAAAATGACCGATATGAATTAAAACATATTAACGGATCTAACAGAATTTACAAGTATTCTCACGAAAATTTACGGGAAGTGCCCCATGGACAACCTGGTTTAATAGAAATCGCGGAAAATATCAGTGATGCTGACGTGACGGCGAATAATAATGAGCTTGTTCATGAAACTACCTATGAAAATGATATTTTAAATGATACTGTTTTAGAGAACAGTGACACCATGTCTGTTAATAGCGAAACAATGACTGCCGACTCTCGTACCTTAGAAGCCAGTAACAATAGTCAACCTAGTAGATCACGGACATTATCGGTAGAGTCTTGGGAGCCTGAATCAGTTAATATTGTAACAAGAGCTTTAATACATAGATGCGCGTGCGAGGACGTACGCACGTCAGTATGGCCGTGACGGCGCTGCGTAATCGTACTGTTGTAAACAGCACGTGCACCGGACCGATCACACCATCGCACAGTCGGGTGATCGCGTCATGGCATGGTGAGGTGACGACGCTGTCGCGCCATGGCGCGATCGTCCGATGTCGCCGTCCCCACCTTGCCACTTCGACTTGTTTGTGCTCCAGCATAAAACGAGGCCGGGCGGAGCGATCGAGTTAGTCTATGCCTGATGTCGGTCCGCGGCACATGTGGTCATAAGCGCCTAGAGTGATTAATTGTGGTGTAAAATTCTGTTATGTGATAATTATTATAGTGAATTGTGATAAAGTTGTGTTATAATTAATTAATAAGTGTGTGATTCAAATAAAATTGATTAATAAGTGAACTACTTACTTTTTACTTTAAAATGTCGGATCCTGACACAATTCTTACAAATATGTTATAAAATAAACAAACGAAATAATATCTTACAAATATTTAAAAATGTAAATTATGAGATCATAAGATGAATAAAGGAAATAAATATCTTAATAATTAAAGTCGACTGGCTCGTTGGCCTAGTGGTCGCAATCGTGACTGTTCAGCATGAGGTCCTGGGTTCAATTCCCGTGTCGGGCGAACTGTTATTGGGTTTTTCCATCAAAAATTTCTTAGTAGCAGCCAAAAAGTCTAGATGGAAGGCTACCCAAGGCCCCCGCCAAAGCCAGGGTCCCTAGGCTGCCCCCCTATTACATGGGACTTAAACATAACTGGTGATATGTGGGTGTGGTTTAAGGTACACCTCTGTCTAACCCTTCGGGAATTACTAGCGTGGTTTTATGTAACAATTAAAATAGAGCAGTTGCTTTACGCTCTATTTTAATGGTTAAGATATTTATTGTAAGTGTGTACTTTTTACTAACAATATCCTATAACGGCTTTGAAAAATGCGTAAGTTTCTGTATGTGGATTTTTTAGTACCAATTCGATGAAAACTCTCGTCTTGTATTATATAAAGAATTACAATATGTTGAAATGATGCTAAATGATTTAGCAATATCTGCTACATAAATATATTACTTATTCGTACCACGCAATTACGCGTTCTAATTGATGATACATAACTTTGCAATTAACAAATAATTGTCGGTAGTCGATATGCGATGGAAACCAGATCATTAGTAAATTTCGTATGCCGTAACTACAGCAGCATCCACTTATACTTGAGGCAACACAGTTGGGGTCGGATTCTCTTCTTGTCTGGCGAATGCCCGGAAGATGATGATCTATAATTTGTATGATGTACAAGTGCATCGTAGAGGATATTCTGTTTATGAATCGTTCTATGTTATGCTTATTGATTGGAATTATTTTGTATTTCAGAACCGGCGTCGTCAACAACATGATATCTTTGATCACAAGCCGTCTACTGACTGAAGCGGACATCACATTTGTAAACTTTTTTGCTACAATATTTGTAGATTCTTAGATATTTAATACGAAATAGACACAATAGTTAAACAATGGCGTCTCAACCAAATCGGTCATTCTATTACAGTTAACGTTAGCCAAATTTTATGAAGTTTGGATCAGACTTTACAGATTGATAAAACGTAAAAAATCTGGAAATTAATGCTTAAAGATGTGAAAATTTATTTGATAGTTGACAAAACCAAAGATAGAATAATAACATAAATTTTAAACTAGTATTTTCTTCTTTAGCTTATCAGAGAGGTTTAATAGGTATAGAATAGTATACATTTAAAACAGAACAACATCTAGTTTTATACATAAAGGGTGTCGGAATTCAATGACTATTTCAATGTGGGATACGAGAATATGTTTCCGGATACTGCTCCCCCCGCCCCGATGACGGCTCCTACGACGCCGGAGACTACTACTCCGATGACATCGATAACTACTACTATAACAATAACTATTTTTATTATTCGCAAAAAGAAAATTCCTCAAAGGTTTATTGCACAAAACTTTTTCAAAAAGTAAGGTCATTAGTTCAATACGGCGGGAAAGCAAAATGTCATAGATAATTAATCAAACAATGTTGACTTTTGACTTTTTTAAATTTTAGATCGAAAGAACACTATTCGGTAATGTTATATATAAAGCCTTAAATAAAAAAAAAGAGTTACTGCAACTGTACATTGGGGTGAAAAGTTTGGTATAAAATATGAAACTCAAGGCATTTAAGGGTTAGAATGAATTACATATTGTTTATAATGAAATAATCGAAATACCGTGTGGTGGGACCCTGGTGATCTATATACGCTATACAGGTTTCCTAGTGCAGACACCTGCAGTATCTCACAAACTTATCTACCGTAATTTTAAATTCTCTATATAATTATACATAATTTAAATAAATAAATATCGCTGGACATTAACACACAGCGCCATCTAGTGCCACACTAAGCAACGAGGCTTGTGTTGTGGACACCAGATAGTTGATATACTACATAGATACTTTTTGTTTGTAAATACATACTTATTATACATATAAACATCCATGACTCGAAAACAAATGGCATGTTGTCAAGTTTGTGAAGAGGTAATAAATAATTTTAATTTGAATTTGAACAATAACTATGGCAACACTACAACCTCCTTCAGGAGTGACAGAAGCCCCAACTACGGGTACCTACTACACCTCATCCACAGTTGCTCCTACAACCGAGGCAACAACCCCCGCACCAGATTCGGCGAGCATTGCTTCTCTTAGCATGGTCACCGTAATGTTACTTATCGTAAATATGGCGTTATTTTATTTAAGCTATTTTTACTAATGTTATGACTTGGCTTGATTGCCTCGATTAATACCTGAGGAGGTTCTTGTTTAGTAGCTGCTTTCGAAATCAAGCCCTTGATCAAGCTAGATCAAGGGCTTGATTCAGGAAACGGTACTCTTGGACACGGCTCGTATTGTTAGGAGGTTCCTCTCTCTGGAGCCCTGACCGGCGTTACTTGGACTGACACTGAAACTGTTCCCGATACCGGTGGGCTAAAATTTTTATATTTATAAATGGTTTTTTTTTTTCTAAGGAATATTTAAAAATGTAATTCAGATCACTAGACTCCATAAAATACATTAAATTAAAATCAATTTGCACATTTATAACACATACACAATTACACATTACATAAAATTAAATAATTTACAATTAAATCAAAATTGTGTTAGTATCGGACGTTAGTGAGCGCCCAAAACAATGCGGATCCATTTATTTTGGATAAGAATATATCACAATTTTATGACCTATCAAAGAAAAGTCAGACTAGATTGATACATATTAATACTTATCGATACACCTCTGCCCAACCCTTTGGGTATAAAAGGCGCAATGTTGTTATATAATAACAATTTTTGTTCGAACATAATTTTTTCCAATATAAGAAAAGAGGTGTCTGATGAGATGACGAGTAATAGAGAAGTATGGAAGAAGAAGACATGCTGCGCCGACCACTAATGAATTGGGATGAGGGCAGGAGAAAGATAATGACGACATTAATGTTTCCACAACTATTTTATTTTTTATTTCTCGCATAATTCAGTATCTTAATTATTTTGATTTTTTATAATATTTATTTAAATAATTTCACTACTTTTATATAAACTATAACTCTAAATAATAATAAAAATATGTACAAGTAACAACCTGTAACCGTTACAGGGCGTCAAAAAATTCGTCCACATCGCTGTCAACAGGAAAAGTGCCCAGAAGGCTGGCAGCATTGCCACGTTGGATGGCAATGCTGATTCTTTGGCCAAAAAATAGGCCCGCCCTCTGGTCACGTGAAGAGTCGACCAACCGCTTGGCGATTTCTCGAAATACTAGGTGGGCACTCGGACCCCATGGCCCTAGTGTTTCAACCCCAAACGGCTCAAACACATAATTACCAATTAAATTATTGTATTTGCGCCGTTTGAGGTTTTCAGCACCTGCAGCAGCCGCCCCAGCGCAGCCCACTGTGCTAGGAAGATGGGATGGCGCAAGGGTGTCGACGCAAGTTGCGTCCCACACCAAAGGCCTACCCAACTTCCATGGCATTATGGTCATATCATCTGGTCTCTTCCCATCGACGCGTGCCAAGCCAGTGGGTTCTAATACAGCTGGCACCCCGGCGGTGGCAAGAGCACGACGGATGAGATCATTAATGCTAGCGTGCCGCGCTATCCGACCTGCACTTTTACTGCAGGAAAGGCCATGGTGTCCGAGGCAGTCGACTGCTTCACCACATTGACAGCGATGTGGAGCCCCACAAGGAGCGCCCAAACGCAAACATGTAGCGAGCCGGAAGGTTGTGTCACCCAACAAGGTGCCTATATTAGGTGACGGTAGTGCCTGAAGCCAGAGGCCCGACTCCCACTCACCCACAGCCAGCAGGCGGGCACGCTCAGCAGTATTGGTTGACGTATTAATAAGTTTATTCCGTACCAACCTGCAGAGCGGCTCATCCCACTGTCTCTGGGAAAACGGGTTCTCGGGCCGATCCGTGTCCGGGCAAGCCACTTTTCAGGCGTCCTCTGCGTCGGTCAAGCACGGCACTTCCGAGCTAACCAGGGAGAGAGTTAAAATTTTCGAGGTTAGCTTTTCAGTGCTGTGGACAGAAGACAGGAACGCCGGTAAGCTTACACTAGAAATTTTGCGGACGCCGAGGCCACCAAAACGAATTGGTAGAGTGGCTTGCAGCCACGCTCGGTCGTCCAGGGCCACATTAAGAATGGATGTTAATGTGTTGCGAATAATTTGGTCAATTTTGTCCAAAAGTTGTTGTTTCTTCCAAAGAGGAGAACAACGGAGAAAATACATAAAATTTGGACCAAAACAACAATATCTGAAAATGGTGAAAGCCGAATGTAGATTAATTTTGGAGAGTCTATCCGAAATATCATTGAAATGTTTAATTTTGTCATCGATGAACGATGAAAAACTTTCTTCCAAAATAGGGGAACCTAGGAGGTGCAGGGAACTTTTTTCTAAAATTTTGATTTGTGGGGCTATTTCATTAAATGTATCTATAGTTGATTGTCTGTCTGTCACGTCAGAGAGGTAAATTTCACACTTTGAGGGGTTAAGGTCCAGGCCAATAGATTTAAATTGATGTTTGAGGAGTTTTAGGTCAGCCAAAACGGTGTCAACATCACCTCCTAGCGTTCCATCGTCTAAATACCACACGTTAAATTTTGAATTTAGTTGTTGAATTATGGGATGAATAGCCAAACTGAAAATGACAGGCCCGAGAGGGTCACCTTGTTGGCAACCAACTGCAGATTCTAAAACGTTGTCCTTGTAAAGTAATTTTGAAGGGTGCCTATAACATTGCCACATAAAACCATAAATTTCGGGTAATTTTTTTTTTACTTCAGCCAACAAAGTGTCCCTGTTCACGGAGTTAAAGGCGTTTTTGACGTCAACCTTGAGGATGACCTCACCTTTCTTTGAGTCTTAAAAAGAGGATAAGGCATGTACGGCAGCCTCACAACCCCCTCTGGAACCAAAACCGAGTTGAAGGGGCTGGAACTTAGTTGCAAGCGATTCACTATAAAACTTGCAACATATTTTGGCTGCCATACGCCTGTAGGTGCAACCGACGGCAATGGGACGAATGCCGCCGTCCTTCTTGCGTAGGGCGCACAGGTTAGCCCCATACAAGACATCGACGATGGCACCGTTCACGCCGCCGGAGAGCATTAAGTTGATCAGACCCGCAAGCTCCTTCAGAAGCGACTCACCAGCTTCCCCGGCGCCTGAACCCAACAAATCTTTCAAATGCTGTGGAGTCAGACCGTCGAGGCCGCCGGCAGAACCATTCCGGAAAGAGCTCACGGCTGCGATCAACTGCGGGGCTGTAATTTTGATAAAAGATGAATCCTGAACGTGAGGGTTGGGTTGGACGGGTGGGTCGGGGAAGGTGAGACCATCCGCAGGCGATGGATGTTTACTCTCCAGAGCTGAAAGAGTGTCTGGAGAATAAGGCGCCACCACATCACTGCTGAACAGTATTCTGGCTGCCCCCCTTATGTCACCGTCACTTAACTTGGATTCCACATGATCACAAATGCAATTGATAAAATAAAAATAAAAATGTAATTGATATGTAAAGATAATAAATAAAGGACTATAATACTAATGTAGTGGATTGTTGTAAGAATATTTGTTAGATAAAAATAATATTTTTTTTTTGTGTAAAATATACTTAAAGGTATAAATAAATATATGTTTAAAAAGCTATTCATTTGATTTATTTGTTTGGTGTTCGAACAATTCGATTATGAATGTTCTATTTAGAATTTGTGAAATTGTTTTGATTCCCTTGAGAGTGTTGAAGTATATGTTTTTGCGGCATAAACGGCCGTATCTTTGATTTTTTCACAGCTTCAAGGGACTGTAGACTTGAGTATATGGTTTTAATTTCAATACCTCCACGCCTTCCCGAGTACAAGGGTCTTGATAGACAGACGGGCAACAAAGTGATCCTATAAGGGTTTCGTTTTTTTCTTTTGAGTTATGGAACCCTAAAAACGACTGCATAGATGTTCTAGTGGTCACAAGTGGTACTGCTGAGCATAAAGTCAAGGGTCAAATGACCACGGGCCCTACTCTCTAACGTTTCGTCCGTATATTCGGATCTATCCGTCTCTCTCGCGCACATCTCCAGATGAATGCGAGTGAGAGAGACAGATAGATCCGAATATAAACGTTAGTAGGGCCTCAGGTCGGGCAAAATACTATAAACTTTCCTTTATAAGACAAGATTTGCGTCCGGTTGATGGTAATAGGCTTGCCTCCTTTTGTCCTTTTTTGCATGGGCGCAAAGCGTAACTTTGGAAATGTGGGTGCACTGGTTCTGGCCAGCCTTTCTGGAATTACAAGCGTGATATTATATTAATTAAAAACAAGTCCATCCGAGATAGGCGGTTTTACTTGTAAGACTTTACACATTCCCACGAGAGGACGCCTAATTACATCCGACGTAGAGGAACTCAACCCGCTTACAACCTAGCTGACTCGCATTTTCTTTCACCGCAATATAAGTACTTAATTCTTGTTAAGACACGTTATGTAATATATTCCTTGAGGATACATTATGTGTGTTACATCCTAGGTGGAGCTTGCGGTTAATAATACAAGCCACTCGGTTCGATCTTCAGGTTAAGCCGCGCTTAGTAAAGAGGTCCGCAAGGGCCGAAGCCTGCCGGGGCTGCGGGACTATTCGAAAGAGATACCGTGGCCCCGGAACACAAAGGGCGAGGAAGGAACATGGATGGGTTTTAGTCAGTAAAAGTCTGACACTCCCTCCTGCTCCGCCCAGAGCGGGAGGAGTCATGTGATGATTTCCCATCCTAAAAAAAAAAAAAAAAGGTTAAGCCGCGCTTGCCTAGGTTGTTCCGGGGATTGGTGACCACCCATATCATACCAAGTTTCCTCCAGTGGTCCCGGCTGCCATTTGTTGGTCTTTGACAGTCGTTACAGGTAGTTAGTGGCGCGAAAGTCGTATTACCTAGTATTAACCAGGTTGTGGAGGTCAGATAGGCAGTCATTCCATGTAAAATACTCGTATTCAGCTGCATCTGGTTAGACTGGAAAGCGACCCCAATATAATTTGTAGTTGGGAAAAGGCTCGGCAGATGATGCCATTGGGTGGCCTATCCCATAAAGATTTATGGGATAGGCTGAGGCACCACATTTTACCAGAAACGTGTAGTTTTAATTTATGTCCCATTTAATCAAAGTTAAAGTTTAGATAAATGCTAGCAGGCTCGCTTATTGGCATTTATCTAGACTGTAACTGTTACTAAGAAAATCATGATTTAAAAAACTCAAAAACACTTGATCTGGTAGCGAGGTAAAGACCTTATATACTTACGGTCTTACGGTCTTACCCTTACGGTCTACTGGACCAATGAGGCAGTACAAATAAACACAATAATAAGCCATTCATTCAGCCGAAAAGTATCAAGATGGGTATCATCATCATTCTCTTGCCCTTATACCAATTCATTTGCGGTCTACGCAGCATGTCTTCTTCTTTCATACTTCTCTATTACTCGTCATCTCATCAGACAAGTCCTTTCTAGCCATATCATCCTTTACAGAGTCCATGCATCGTTTGTTTGGTCTTCCCATCCACATTCATATTCAATACCGTGAGGAACGACATCTCATTCCTCTGCTTCACATGCCCATACCACGACAACCGATTACCACACAACTTTGCAGTCACCGGCGCCGCTTTCAGAGGTCTAATTCACGTAATTTTATGACGCGCCGATGAAGTTGTAGTGCAGTGGCAGTTAAGTTCGAGTTCGAGTGATAAACGGTATTCTTGTCTGTGCGTAAGCTGCGTGTGAACTGCACGACAACCAAACTCTACCAAACTTACTTATGGTGTGACCATAAGAGAGAAAAAATATTAGTCACTAAATAATCGAATTGAATCGATTACATTTCAATGAATATGACGTTATTAAAATATTAAAATAACACCCCAGCACAGATTTTTAGTGCTTTTTCTTACTTAGTAGAATACCAATCATGTTGCGTTCCGAAGCACGCACCAAAGACGCGCAACAGTAGAATGTCGTTTTTGCGCTCGCGTGACGCGAACTTGACGCGAGCGTGTTTGACAGCGGTAGAGAATACGAAAAGCGTTGTTTTGATCGAAACTTAACTGCGACTGCACTGCAACAGCACTTCTATAATTACGTGAATTAGCCTACAGATTATGGTTGTCGTATCTACCGGATTACACAAATCTTGGCCAGGTCATCGGTCCACTTTCTGGGAAGTCTTCACACGCTGCACCACCCGATACGCGGTCCTTCGTACAAATTTATTCAGAAACGCATTTATCGTCGACTAGCTTATGGCCGCAGCTTCGCCCGCGTGGAGTTTGATAATTGTCCTCCGGGATCATACTACCGGGATAAAAAGTATTCTATGTGTTAATCCAAGTTATAAACTGTGTGTGCTAAATTTTATCAAAATCTGTTAAGAAGTTTTTGCGTGAATGAGTAACAAACATCCATCCATCACAAACTTTCACATTTTTATTATAAGTAAATAGGAAGTAGGATTAACATATCGAGTGAATTCATCATAGTTAAAATAGTTTAAGTCCCACTTCAGTCAAACAGCATCAACTTTGCGCCTCCGCAGCGCGCCGTCGTCGTAACTTGCGGTTAACTCATGCTCAGTTGAACTGAAGTAACTTCTATAGAAGTGTTGGCAACTTGTCGGATGTTGCTGTACTCGTATACAAATGTTGTCAGTTTTATACGGTTTTATGTCGAAACTTGGCGTGATGGTTGATTTTCTGTTTCTTTGCGACAACAAGTAGTAAAAGTAAGTTTTTTATTAATGTTATGTATTGATCGACAGTCAAAAACCGACGTCACACTTGATGTTTAGTGATGGTCACTTGTTTCGGTGAAGAAAAACATCGTGAGGAATTCAGCATGTCTGAGAGATATTTCTCGACGGCATGTAAAGCCAAGTCCTCTGACTTGGCTTTACACCCATGCATGGCGGCTAAAATTCTGACACCAGGTTAGGCACCACACGAAAAAGAAAGAAGATTCACACCTCTATACATGAGCAGTACCAGAGGCATTTGTTCACACTTTATTACTAAGTTGTAGTAATGTAAACCATTGCAATGTGAAGCATTTCAACGTGAACCGTTTCATTGTGAACCACTTCATTGTGAAACATATCATTGTGAACCATTTAATTGTGAACCATTTCAAAGTTCAAAAACATAATATTTATTCAACACAAGAATTCTAGCCGCACCTTAGTAAACCTGTAATAACTATCATTACAGAATACAATCAGATTAAACAACAGGAAAACGAGTAACAAAGGAAGAAATTCTGTTATAAAACACAATAAACTTGCCGTGGGACATTACATCATAATAAAGTTTCATTGCAAATGGAAACTTCTGTAATTGGACATCTTCCTGTTAGTTTTATTCACTCGTATGCTTTTTAAAGTAGGTGTTACAATTTTGTCTTCACGATTTAGGGGAAGTAACTGACTGCCTCGTTGGTTAGCATGAAGTCCTGGGTTCGATTCCCGGGTCGGGTAAAGTGTTATTGGGTTTTTCCATCAGGAATTTTTCAGTAGCAGCCACGGAGTCTAGATTTGTGCCCAGTTGCTGGCAATAGGGTCACCCCCTATGACATGGGACTTAAACATAACTGACGAAATGTGGGTGTTTTACTATTAGGTACACCCCTGCCTAACCTTTTTGGGATTACAGGTATGATGTTATGTAATATAAAGGAAGTAAAAACTGGTGTACTTTCTGTTGTGTGAAATGCTTTCATTTGTAATTAGAAGCTTTATATGCGGTATAAACGAAGGAGGTTTAAACAGAGGAGTTTCTCTATTCCCCTCTTTTGTATTGTGGTCTTTATTTAATAAGACGCTGCAGTGTTGACGCTGTTTACTTTGTCATACTTACAGTCAATCTTTCTTTTGTGTATGTGATTATTAAGAGCCTTATCAAACTAGCTAGATTGCGAGCGGATTCAAAGTGGAGCGGGCGCGCAGCGAATTCGTTGCGGTCGCGTTTCGAATTCGCCGCGGATGCGCAGCGGATTCGCTGCGCAACGCAAACTCAATTTTCAACGCTAGGCTTTGCAGCCTAACGTTGACAATTGAGTGCACTTTCACGCTGCTATTTGCTGCGCATCCGCGGTTAGCATATCGTTACGCTGCGCGCCCGCTCCACTTTGAATCCGCTCGCAATCCGCTAGTGTGATAAGGCTCTAACTACACACAGCGACACGACAAGCTACACATTTCCAGTATAACAATACATGACCTCGCTTTGAATAGATTTCCCCTACACTGAGAGATCAGCTTACTAACTGATTTTGCATAGCTTAATTATTGGTCGTCGTGCGTACATGTTATTACGCCCTATGTGTTATTCTGATGTATAAGCTATATTACTGTATGGTTTTATCACAATCTGAGGGAATCAAAACAAATCTATTTCCAATTGACAAATAAACAAATAACTATCGTCTATAAACCTGTATAAATAAAATTAGTTCTGAAATGACTAGGCCTACAATTGTATATGGTAACGTTTTCTATTTAAAAAATATTTCATCAGTCTGTAAAATCTCAGCATATCATCTGTTAAACAAAAACTTATTCCCGAGAGGAAAAACCGCAGTTCCTCCAAAGTTTTACTCCACTTCAAAGAGATAAATAAACACGCAGTCAACAGTTTATCGTATTTATAACAAACTTCTCCAGCAAGTAGGAAGTTTACATGAAAACTGTGTGATGTTAATTTTCCAGAAGAACTTGTCACTTGCCGCACGAGTTAGTAAAAGTTCTCGATAAAACTCCAGCAATGTGCTGTTTCAAACGTCTCGAATACGTACAACTTGGAATTGAATTTAGAATGGATTATAAGGATAGTTTGGTGGACCAAGACACTTTAAAGTGAATACTGGTATTGCTGAAAATGAAACCGATTTTTAAAGGAAAATAACATCATACGTCACATCACACCAGTTGTCCTCGATGGGATAGGCAGGGGTGTACTAGTACACTAAAATTGCGCCAGTTATGGTAAAGCCCCATGTAATAAGGGGCAAGCCTAATGCCATAAACCGGACACAGAACCAGACTCCGACGCAGCTACAGAGAATTATTATGCTGGAGTCGGGAATCGAACCTCTTGCAAAGTAAAGTATATTTTACAAAATCATCCTAAATACAAGGTGTAAGCCATCTCATCACGAAGCCGTCAACCAAGAATTCTGTATATCAAACTAAGTAACTTTTAGCACAAATTATTGCTGGGAAACGACTTCTTTTTTTGGGGTGAAAAAATTACATTAAAAACTTGTATTTAAAAAAAAAGTTGTCAAAAAGTTGTAACTTTGACCCCCAATATCTCCGTAACTAGAAGGTTCTCAGGTATGGTGTAGAACAAAAAAATGATCGCAATAACGAGGACAAGAAGTGCCTTTCGGCTGCGTTAAGAGGTGTTTTACAGCCTTTATATTCCCACTGCCTACTTAGTCCTCCTCTTTGTAAGCCGAGAATGGGTCGTAATCCAGTCCATGCGGGTCCAGTGTGGATTGGTAGAAGTCACAATCATGTCGTCAAACTTTTGGAGCACCAAAAGAAAGGACATGCCTGTTTCCTGTTAGTCTTCACCTTCACAGTATGTAAGTATGGAAGAAGAAGAATTGCTGCGCCGACCCCAAATTGAATTGAGATAAGGTCAAGAGAATGAGTCTGAGTTGATTGAGAGAATCTCAAATGATACGACCTTAGACTTCAAGATATCAAAAGACTTTTGAAATACCTAAATAATGCAAGATTTCTTCTAATTTTATTACTCACTGGTTAGTATAATTGGGATTGATCAGCGTAGAAAAGAATTTTAGCAATAAACACAAACGTTTTTAAATTAAACATAACTAACTGCCAACATACAATTTTGATCGAATCAGAGTAATAATTTGTCAATCCAACAAACTAAAGGGCTTTTAATCAAGCTCAGCCAATTTACTGAATATTCAATGGTCAATTTATAGACAAACAAACATAATTTTATCTGCTGATTGGCCAACATTGGGTCAAATATTTGGTTGGTGATATCACTGTGTTTGCGTTTCATACAATCAACAGTTTGTTTTATAGGCCAGCATAATTATTATAATAGCAGCTTAGAATTATGTATGTGTGTATTATATGAAAAGAGATAGCTTCATTGAAAATCTGTCAAACACATAGATGAGTATAATATGAGCCAACTAGCTGATGTCCGCGGCTTCACCCGCTTCACAAATTATCTACTAAAAATAACCTCTCACACACCACTCCACACCACCACCATCCCCATCCACCATCCACCACCACCAATCTCTCTCATTAAATCACTCTATCTATTAAAAAAAACCCGCATCAAAATCCGTTGCGGAGTTTTAAAGATGTAAGCATACATAGGGATAGACAGACGCGGCGGGGGACTTCGCGGCGGGGGACTTCGCGGCGGGGGACTTTGTTTTATAATATGTAGTGATAGTGATAACGTGGCTAAATAATAACAGCTGCTCGGTTCGAACTTCAAGCCTTCTTACTTGCTTCTTTAGTTTAAAAAAAAAGCGTACCGCGCCACGGCGCGCTTGTCTAGGTTGATCAGTGGATGCGTGACCATCCATTACATACCGAGTTTCCTCCGTGCCTCGTAAATTACGTTAAGCCGTTTGTCCCGGTTGTCATTTGTAGATCTTTTACAGTCGTTACGTTAAGCCGTTGGTCCCGGTTGTCAATTGTAGATCTTTGACAGTCGTTACGTTAAGCCGTTGGTCCCGGTTGTCATTTGTAGATCTTTGACAGTCGTTACGTTAAGCCGTTGGTCCCGTTTGTCAATTGTAGATCTTTAACAGTCGTTACAGGCAGGCCCGAAAGTATGACAACCAGTCTTACCAAGGTTCATCGAATTACCCAGTACTAATTGGGTTGCGGCGGTCAGGTAGTCGCTCCATGTAAATGACTGGTATTTAGCTGCATCCGGTTAGACTGAAAGCCGACCCATAACGTTCCCACTGCTGGGACACAGCCCTCCTCTCTGTGAGAAAGGAGTTGGCCGTTACCCACCACGTCGGCTCAATGTAGGTTTTTGGATGTTACATGTCTTTGATATCGGATTCTTATGACATCCAGTTCACTCGTTCCTCGTTATTTTTTCCTTCACCAACAAATGATCTTTTTTTTTTGTTTATTTTCACGATCAAAAATTGCACAAAGCATGCATACATCCTGTTTTGTCCACAAAAACATTTCTGTCAATCAATACAATTGTTTTGATCTCTCTAAACCCTGTGAAACTGTATGTCTTTCACGACTAATAACATTAATTAAACCCGAAACCAATCAATACCAATTTGAGAACTCATAGTCCTAAAGCAACATGCATTAACATAACCCTAAGATAACCAAAGCTTTACAAACCTCTTGTCCATCCAACCAACATGTTTTCCCTACCAACACAAAGTCACACACTGATATCTTCTCGCTCCAATCACTTTAGTAAGCTTGAGCCCACAAGTGCCTAGCGTCTACCATCGGCATCTCTTTGTGTTGCGTCTTGCACAAAGCAAGTCTGATTGGAACCTCCTTCAATACACATGCAAATATTTACGTCTGATCCAGAATATGGTCAACCACTCGTCACTTGAAGTACGAAACTCACCCTTATTGCTGAGGAAAAAAGGCTCTGTTAAAGAGAAATTACTATGCATGTGATGTTGACCGCACGTGACCAGAATTGCGATAAAGTAAGTCAATGGATGTTCTGCATTTTCAGCTTGCTTGTGCGATGTTACTATAGAGAGAATAGTAATTAGGATTGATTGAAAACACTCGAAACAAAAGTAGAGGTTAGATTCTTTTTAACAGACTTCAAAAAGGAGCAGGTTCTAAATTCGTCGGAACCTTTTATTTTTTTATGTATGTTCCCCGATTACTTCTGCTGGACCTTCCCAGGTGGTCCCATGATCATCAAGTCAGGATCTGATGAAACAGATCCAGAATTTTTGATCCTGCAGAAATAGAGAGAACACTTCAAATTTTATAGGCACACGTTAAGCGATTTGGTTAGTGTTTCGAAGAGTACTTTCTCCGAGTGGTCTCATTTCAATTTGGTCAAGATCAGCGATGAACTTCGGAGATAGGCAACGGAACTCCTCAATAAATGATAAAAAATGGACTGGGGTTGCTGAAATCTCATGTCTGTCTTTTGTTTACACCAGTTCATAACATAACATCGTAAGCACGTGTGAACCACTAACAAGTGAAAAATAAAAACTTTTTTGCAAAAAATAAAACCTTAAAAAACACAAATAAGTGAAAAATAACTTTAGCTTCAGAAGTCGGTGACGTTTGTTTAATGGTTTTTTTTTGTCACCGACTTCAGAAGCTAAAGTTATTTTTCACTTTTAAGTGTTTTTTATTTGTTCTTTTGTCATAAATGCTTGGGGCCTAGGTCATAATTTTGGAGTCAAGATTAGTGAATCAGTGAATATAGTATAGGAGGCTGCGGACCCAGGCATTTAATCACAAAAGTATCTTTACTCATAGAACACGAAAACATTAACAAACGGTTCAATGAATCTGAAATTTCAAATTAACTTTGTGTGTTTTTCAATGTTAAATCTTAAAATGTATTTTGAATTTTAGCTGGGTGGTATGCAGTTATTTGTTATCCACTTAACAATTTAGAATTTGTGTATTTATTTATTTTAGAAAACACGCAATGCATAACATTCAGACATAAATCCACATTATTGCACTGTTAAGTGCAAATAAATTGTTCCAATTTGCACAGTAACTAAAGCTGGCTTGGTTGGTATAAATTAAACAATGGGGTTTGCTGATCGCTCACTAATATGTACATTTGGAGCAAACATAATTGCATAATTATATGAGCTAAGTAAGTATATGTGTGTGTTAGTAAGCTAAGAGTAAGTTTATTTTATTAGATAAATGTCGCCTGTGATACAAGTACAGGCATCGTAGTTTGTCATACCAACATTATTTCTAAGATTTAAGTTGTATTTTTTGTGCTAATTCTATTTTTGAATAAATATATTATTATTATATTATCTTTTTGTGGTAATCGGTTATCGTGTTATAGACATGTAATGCGGAGGAATAACGAAAATGTTGAGTATGAATGTGGCTATAAGAGAAGACCAAAGAAACGATGGATTGACTGTGTGAAGGATGATATGGCTTGAAAGGAGGTGATGCTGAGATGACGAGTTATAGAGAAGTATACAAGAAGAAATGCTGCGCCGACCCCAAATAAATTGGGATAAGGGCAGTAGAATAGGGTACATGACAAAGAAAATCGAATTACTCCGTCAGATAGATTTCAAAAAAATATGGGACTCCCTAGTTTTTATTTTTTCACGTAAACAAAAAATGAAGACGATACAGTGCGTCAAAAACTCGTGTGACGTCACATTTGAGTTCATTTTTACTCAAATGTGACGTCACAAGCCCCCACTCATAATCTTTGACACGTTTTATCTTCGTCAATTTTTATTAATTTGATAAAACAAAAAACACGTATACAATATTTCTCGATAATCTAACTGACGGACTAAACAGAATCATATGTTTTTTAGTCAATCATCATCTCTATGTGATGAGCTTAGTATATCTGTATCGACTTGAAGACAAAAACAAAGTAAATTCTACCTAACTTATTTTAATTAGATTGCGCTGGGCTTCCATTCTAACCACAGTTAAGCAAGAAATGGGTATGTTACAAGGAGGTACTGCTTATCTGCCCGCAATAACGCGAAAAAAATGATCAGCCAATGCAAAACAGTTTTTCACGGAAAACTAAATAACTGGAGATCTTTTCAGTTCCATTTAATAAGAAGCGGGAGCAAAAACTTTAATATCCGCTGAACTAAATTAAAACGCTTCATAACAATTTTTAAAAGCTATTTCTTGCCCTCTCCAATCAACTGCTCTAAGTACATCGAAATGACTGCCAGAGGGCAATCGCTCAATATTCTTTAAGGCTAGCCTGCACTGGCGACTTTTAATCGACCGATATTTCAATTTTAAAGTCGTGCTATCCAATAAATATTATATTAAATGAGTTTTGGATTGAATCTGCCTAAAATACTCTGGTAAGGGATAGCTCTTATAGACTTAGGTGCACGAACTATTTATGTTAGTCAGAGTACTTAAATTATTTTCTAATAAAGTCAAGTCGTGGTCCGTATAATATATATTGTAAGGGACATCAACGAGGAAGGGTCCGCAAGGGCCGATGCCTGCCGGGGCTGCGGGACTGTTCGAAAGAGATACCGTGGCCCCGGAACACCAAGGGTGATGAAGAAACATGGATGGGTTTTAGTCAGTAAAAGACTGACACTTCCTCCTGCTCCGCCCAGAGCGGGAGGAGTCATTTGATGATTTCCCATCCTAAAAAATAAAGGGACATCGACGAGCAAACTCTTTCTATGAATTAATTCACATCACTCTGGACCACTCCCCTCTTCGTCTTAAGTCAAGTAGTGAATTCATCGTATATCTTATAGCTTTCAAATGGGTGTAAAAATACCCTTGATGAAGCCGAAAGGCGTCATTGCGATTTTTTGTTTAGATCCATACCCTGGTTACGGAGATATTAGAGGTCAAAGTTCCGACTGTTTCAACATTTTTTTTAATACATATTTTGTATGTAATAACTTTACTTCAAATAGCTAAATGACCCCTGTACTGTTCAATGCATTCACCAGAACAATGTTTTGAATGCGTTACATTGAGTCATACCGTAAAACATGATTTTTACACCCAAAAGAAAAGTCGTTTCCCAGCAATTTTGCGTAGAGTTACTTAGATTGATTTACAGAATGCTTGATTGACGGATTTGTGAAGGGTTCGTAACACCTTCCATTTAAAACAGATCTGCGACTGAGAGTCACTCATACGATACTTTTGATTTTTTCCTTCGTAAGGACAACATATTTTTTTAGCATTATTAATTTCATGGTTGCATTTTGTTCATGTTTGCATTTTGTTTTAGTTATCACATTATAATAATATTGTTATCTGAATATTTAGTTTAGTTTGTAATTTTATTTTGTAACTAGTTTGCGTAGTGTACTGCTGCATGTTATACTATGTATTATAATTTTGCAAGTGTTGTGCACTCCTATAATTGACAAATTCACTGTAATCTGAAAATTCTACTGTGTTTATTTTATGTTATTGTATGTGTATTAGTGAATAAGTTGTTGGGGAGCCATAAATATATAAAATAAAATAAAAATAAACAAAAGTCTGTAAAATTAATAATCACAAACGATGCCTATGTAATTAAACTAGCGAGAAAAGACCTAATTTTATAAATAAACTAAAAGCGCGACATCTTATGTTTTGCTCTACAGCTAATTAGACGATGACATGACAATATTACTTTGTGAACGTTTTAACCTCGCGTTAACGAAACAGCGTCAGACCCTTGTCATCATTTAAGAAAAGTAGAACAACATTATCGAGAAAACAGAAAGGAGGTATAATGTAATGTAATTATTGTGTCTAAGGTCTGAAATATAATGAGATAACTGATCCTTTATTTTTATAAAAAATGTCGTCTTAAAATGTATGTCAGAAAATATGATTTTGTTTGAAAATACTTTAGCAACAACAACATAATAATTTATGTAAGAATTGCTGCTGTTCACAAAAACATATTTCTGGTTATCTTTATTCTTTACGAAATTCTCAAATCCTATTTTCTTACCTTATTTTTTAATCTTGCTGTATGCCTTTTATGTAATGATGTTTTACAATTTCATATTTATTAATTTATTTTTAAAAACACTTTTTCTAAAATTGACCAATGGTTAATGACGAGTTTCAAAAATGAAATAAACGCGATCAGCACATCTAAGAGGGGTTTCAGTTCAGACTAGCGTATTTTGAATAGCGTTTAAGCTCATACTAGCTTACGCGCCTATACGCGCTTATACGACGCGGCGTGCGCTTATTCGCGCCGAAAGTACGAGTACCGTAATTTAATATCATTGTTACGGAATATTTGGAATAGACAACATTTGACTGCTGTTTAATTATGCGGTTATTTAATAAAATTGGTTAACCAAAAATAATCTCCATACGACAAAAAAAAAATCGCCACTCGTCGCCACTTTAAATCACCTCAGTCGATCGCATGCTTCGTTCCAACTTATTTCTTTTAATAACCAGCTACTCGGCGACGGCATCCAGTAATTAAAATGCTAGCATTCCAGTACTAGCTTCGTATAATTTCCTGCTACAGAATTACTAGTCCGTATTGCACGGAATAAACATTAAACATGGGACTTTATGCGAGTTTGTGTTTGCGTGTAACGTTTTATGGGGCAGTGACGTGTTTTTTATGAGTATTCGTATGGATGGAGCTTCATTTAAAAGTAATAATGGTATTTTTAAAGCGGGTTTGTTGAAAGTTTTTATGTGGAGTAACTTTGTAGTACATTTTACGGTTGTTAAATAAAGAGGAAAGTAAACAACTGTGTAGGTTAGTTTACTGATGTTTTTCAAATACATAAAAGGTGTAAAAAACGTCTTAACGAAGCAGAAAGGCACTTGTTCTCCCCGTCATTGAGATCTGTTTTTTTTTTGTTCTACACCATACCTGGGAACCTTTTAGTTACGGAGATATTCGGGGGTCAAAGTTCCAACTTTTTGATAAGTTTTTTTTTTAATACAAGTTTTTATTGTAAGATTTTTACTTTAAACACCTCCACGACCCCCACACTATTCAATCCTTCCACCAGCACAATGTTTTGAGTGCGGTACATTGAGTTTTACCGTAAAACGTGATTTTTCACCCCAAAAAAAAACCTGTTCACCGGCAATAACTTTTGCTAAAACTTACTTAGTTTGATGTACAGAATGCTTGGTTGATGGCTTCGTGATGAGGTTGTTTAAACCCTGTATATGAAGTATTCAAGGCGATCGCTTCTTAAGATAATACCTTGCATTGTTCCTATACTTAAATAATTGTATTCTTTTTGTGCGTGTTCTTTCTCAAAGTGTTCTTGGGTTTTTCTATCAAGAATTTGTCAGTAGCAGCCGCGGTGTCTGGATTTGTGCCTGGTTGATTGCAATAGACTTTCCCCATAATATATGGGATTTAAACATAACTGGCAAAATGTGGGTAATTTTTAGGCACACTATACCCTTCGGGCATTTCTGGCGTGAAGCTAATAATTGTTATGATAAGAATTAGTATGAATTATACTCTAACCCATGATCTAAAACGTATGCTTTCGGAGAATTAGAAAGTTATAGATAGTATTTCTAATAAGCAAAGCTTAATATATCGTTCATTTATTAAAGCTGGCATATTAATCTTCATTTCTACCATTATAGATATAAGAGATGAAAGCATGGACGATACAAAAGGTAATAAACTAGAGCTGTGGTTCTGTGTATTAGACCGTGACGTTCTAAGTCTGGTGGTTGGCTAGCTCGGTGGACATTTACAGTAATACATAGTGAATGTGAATATTATGAATGGGGTTTCGCTGAAACGTATTGATGAATAGTTCAATGATCGAGTCGTTTCAGCTATTATAAATTGAAATGACGTCATAATTTGAAATATGAATATTGCACCATTGAGATTTAATGAAAAGCGTTTTTTCGTTGTATGACGATTGCGCTTTTGATAAAAGTTTTCTCCCAAAATATTATGGTAAATTGCTTTTGATTTTTGCGGAATTATAAGGTAATTTATGCCTAACTGTATCTATTATTTTCGGAAAGTTTTTTTTTTAACTTACGAATTAAATTCATCATCATCATCATTTCAGCCGCAAGACGTCCACTGCTGGACATAGGCCTCCTCAAAGTGTCGCCACATTGACCGGTCCCGTGCGACTCGCATCCAGCGGATTCCCGCAACCTTCACCAGGTCATCGGTCCACCTAGTGGGAGGCCTTCCAACGCAACGTCTTCGGGTTTACGATCGACACTCCAGCACTTTCCAGCCCCATCGTCCATCCGTTCTGCGAGCAATGTGCCTTGCCCACCGCCACTTAAGTTTGGCAACTCTTCGGGCTGCGTCGGTAACCTTGGTTCACTTGTGGATGTCTTCATTTCTGAAATTAAAGTTTTTTTTTTACATTTGTTAGGGATGCTGCCCATATGATGGGTCGGCCTTATTAAGCACAGTTTGGGCATCACAATCGCATGTACAGACGCCAGCACATCAAGCTACTAAAATCTGTCAAATTTCTTGAATAGATTTTTAACTTTATCGCTAAAGCATTAGGTTTAAAGTTGATTGGGAAAATTTGACAGTTTCGGGTAGCTTGATGTAGTTTCGGGTAGCTTGGTGTAGCTTTGGGTAGCTTTGGCGTCTCTAAACCGCGTCGTACGGCAGTGGCGTCAACCCATATGTGAGGCATCTTTTTTTTTCGGATGGGAAATCATCAAACATGGATGGGTTTTAGTCAGTAAAAGTCTGACAATCCTGCTCCGCCCAGAGCGGGAAGTGACTCTTCCCGCTCTGGGCGGAGCAGGAGGGATTGTCAGACTTTTAATGACTAAAACCCATCCATGTTCCTTCTTTGCCCTTTGAAATGTTACAATAAAATACCTCCCCACATTCTTCAACTGAATGAGACGAAATTTAAATCATGTATAAAACGCACACTATGTAGGCAAGCATATTATAAGTTAGGGGATTACATTGATGATAAAAATGCTTGGCTAAATGCTGGTCCTGCTCCACAACCATAGGGGCAAACTAATTGATTGTACTAGTCGGGCATTGTTTGAGTCTATCGACACGCAAAGAAGAAGAAGAAGAATTGATTCCCATGTTAATGTATTGTGGAAGCTGCAGAAGATTGTAAAAACATACCTACTTGCATTGTATAGATTCCAGTTTTTAGTATTATATAATTGCATAGCACATGTGTGAGTACTTTGTACTGTTCAGCCACCACTTACATTTAGTTATCTTTCATTTACTTGAATATGCCTTGGTGGCTGAATGTCATGCTCACTCAAATGTCTCGCTGATGGTGGCGGGTGTGTCGGGTCATTTAGTTCCCTTAAATTAATATGGTCGAGCTGATTGGCGCCGATACATGCGTCATGTTCGTGAACCGGCGCTGTCAGTTGGGACTGGTCATTTCTTAGCTGCCTCGGTTCGTTCATTTTAATTACTTTATTTTTAATTTTTTGATTTATTATTTTACTCTGGACGCTTTTAATGTGCACGTCTTTCTACATCGTTCTCACATATAAGTATAATCTGAACATGAATGATGTAACGAATCATTCCGTCTGCGTCGTTTCCCTTAAAGTCGACTCGTGAAACAAATGACAACTGTTTTAAAAAGTTTACGCTTGACCTCGAGGTTGCAAAAGTACACGTATAACAAAAATTGAAACGCTTTCACAAATAAAATTATATTAATTTTACACGAATTATAAAATTATTCTATATAATAGAGACAACAAGGCTTTTCTCCAAAACCAATATTTTGTAACAATATTTTGATTTAAAAGAGTGTCCATGGAGTTTCTTGCCCGTTCTTCTCCATAGAGATCTACGTTAGGGAATGGGCAACTACAGTACTTTCTCAAGTTATTATGCCTTGTGACTGTGACTGTAGCTTTGCTTTTTTTGTATTTTCGACATTCAAAAGTGCCGTAATGGTCTGTCTAATTGAAATAAATGATTTGAGTTTGAGTTTGTGTTCCGGAGCCACGGTATCTATTTCGAACAGTCCCGCAGCCCCGGGTATGAGGCATGCCTTACATTTAAAAAGCCTCTGTTAAAATTGCTTAGAAAAATGAGATTTTCATGAAGTAACCGATAATTTGATTAGTAGAAAACATTACAGGTATAGCCAACATCAACATACTAAAAGACAAACACAAATCCTCCCAGGTCACAATACGCACATAATCACGCTTGGACGTGTCCAAACAGCAATCTATTCATGCAAATCCTATACATACATGTATTAGCAGATGCTAACTAAACATAGCGTACGTGTACCTAAGCTTAGGAGCTATTGTATTTCAGATTGCATCGTCAGACTGGCGCGGAGCAATGCTAACTCGACTAATCCACGAAGCTGAGGGTAGTTACTGTGTGATAAACCACACATGTTTTAGTGTTGACCACTTTTGGTACCTTATCAGATTCCTTTGAGCAGGTTTAATATCAATCAGTAGGTACATATTACTGGCCGGTAAAGTGTGTAGAGAACATCGATTGTGTTTTGTTTTGATTCAAAAATAGTATTCATATTGCAGACCTAATAAATATGTATAAATATTGCTGGACATTACACACAGCGCCATCTAGTACCACACTAAGCAGTCTTGTGTCGTGGACACCAGATAGTTGATATAGGTACTAATTAGAAACTTTTTGTTTGTAAATACATACTTATTAAACATATAAACATCCATGATTCGGATACAAATGTCCATGTTTATCACACAAACATTTGCTCCTACCGGGATTATAACCTGGGACCCTAAGAACGTAAGGCAGCCTCACTACTGCTGCGCCATTTGGGTCGTCAATATGCCACTGATAGCTGCAACCCAACTTAATCCCTGATGTAACGAGGATAAAAATCACCAAAACATTCATTTATTTCCAGGCAACTTTGCCCATAGAGAGGTGTGTAATTTCAAAACCCGCTAAACCATTATTTTAACGCGACACAACGAAAATCTTTTGACGCATTTCTGACCACCATTTTAACGGATTTTGTTTCCAAGTATAGGGTTAAAGGCTTAATTTAGTACTGTTGTAGAGGGATTTGATCAAAAATGTGTTGCTCACTTTGTAAAGAAAAGAGCTTTCAGAAGACAACAAAAAGTCAATTTCTATGCAAAATTGTTAAAGCGGGTTTTGAAATTAGACGCCTCAGATATGATTTAGTCTGTCTTTCAAAATTAAAGGTGAGAGGACTGCGTCCTACGTATGATACAGACTTATAAGAACATACAAATACAAATAATTTTCTCAATTTGAAATTGCTGGATATAACGAAAGAAACAAACATTTTGAGTCATGGGAAAAAATATTTCATTGCTATTCTTTCAAAACGTTTCGGAAGCGCAAGGATCAGATAACAGACAGAAATAGGGGGAATTCGGGGAACTTACGGCGGCCATTACGGGGATCTAAGGGTGGGTCAAGGGGGAAATAATTGTTTCGGTAAATAAACTGCCTTTGTAGATAGTGATGGTAAAACGATACTGTGGAAATGTGAGAAGGAAAGAAATTGGAGAACGAAAAATAAATTTTTGTGCAAAAAAATAAATACTCCTTATTTATTTGGATCTTGAATCTCGCCTGGTTTTGTTGAACTAACTACTCGGTTTGTTTGATAAACAACAAAGCCTATTTAAAGCAATTGCTACACTTAACATAGACTTGCGTTTAATTTCGTTGACCCGAATAGCGCAGCGGTATTGAGGCTGCCTTACGTTTTTAGGGTCCCGGGTGCGATCCCGGTAGGAGCAAATGTTCGTGTGATGAGCATGGACATTTGTTTGCGAGTCATGGATGTATAAATGTATAATAAATATGTATTTACAAACAAAAAGTATAAATGTAGTATATCAACTATCTGGTGTCCACGACACAAGCCTCGTTTTTAAGTGTGGCACTAGATGGCGCTGTGTGTAATGTCCAGTGATATTTATTTATTTGGCAAATTACGTTCGGGATCTACCATCGCTGAATCATGTTTCAGTCTCGGCGGGCCGAAATTCAAGCTAAACTGGGTGGCTTTTCCTAGAATGCTAATAACATAACATTTGTATCCCTGAAGGGTTAGGCAGAGATGTACCCACTCACTAGTGCACCCACATTTTGCCAGTTAATAGTGCCATGTAAGAGAGGGCGAGCCTATTGCCATCAAACGGGCACAAAACCCGACTCCTTATGGAAAAACCCAAGAACACTTTGCCCGACCTGGAAATCGAACCCAGGACTTCATGTTCCCGGGGCTGCGGGACTATTCCGGGGCTGCGGGACTATTCGAAAGAGATACCGTGGCCCCGGAACACAAAGGGCGATGAAGGAACATGGATGGGTTTTAGTCAGTAAAAGTCTGACACTCCCTCCTGCTCCGCCCAGAACGGGAGGAGTCATTTGATGATTTCGGACTTCATGTGCAGTATTCGCGCTTATGAGCGCTTGAGTGACTTTTTCTATTACGTAAATATGGACTACAGGCATTCGATATCCCTGCCCAGCTGCACCGAATCATGTCGAACTAAATATATTTATTTATTGACTAGCTTCTACCAGCGGCGTCGCCCGCGTGAAGTTTAATAATTGACCCATGTGATCTGACTACTGGAATAAAAATCCTATGTGTTAATCCAGGTTATAAACTATCTGTGTGCAAAATTTCATTCAAATCCGTTCAGTAGTTTTTGCGTGAAAGAGTAACAAATATCCATAAATCCTAACATCCATAATCACAAACTTTCGCATTTTTAATATTAGTAAGATTTATTAAAACTGTATGTATAAGTAAACACTGTATAGAGGCGGAATTAATGCCTTGGGCATCATCTACCAGTCTACCTTATGGTGATGAAGAGACAATACACGGTAATTAGTAATAACATGTATCATCCCTTCTCGATATTAACATGTTTTCAATATAAATGACGTGTAGACAAAAGCTGGTTTAAATTTTACCAACCCCTCGTCAGAATTCAGTTTACAATATCCATGTTGAAATTTGTTAATTATAACATCGCTGACAGCTTAGACGTTTTCAATAAAATATTAATGAGGTCACAGTCGATACATTCCCGTTTATTGTTAACAGTGTATTAATTAGTGTGTAATTTAGCTAACATTACGTAGGTTATTAAAAAGGTTAGTAGAGGTGTATGTTATCATTAGTTTTAAAACAAATCAGTAAATTTTAAAAAATCGTTGTCTGTAAAGTCGGTTTACAGACGAAAATTTTACGTGATGACGTCATTTTTCATTATATTAGTGATTTTAACTTAAGAAACAAAATTTCACCCCCCTTTCACCCCCTTAGGGATTGAAATTCTAACAACACCGTTGCGTTAGCTTCCAACCATACGCCTAGATATTAAATGTTGTGATTTTTACTTCGAAAATTAAGGACTTTCCATAAACAACTTCAATCCCCTTTTTTAACCCTTTGGGGTGGAATTATAAAAAAAAAATTGAGACATTTATAAATTAATTTTCAATCGTCAGCCTAAAAACATTTTTTTTAAATCCTAAAAGAACTTACTTACTCTACTTTGAAACTGACAGACTTCCACCCCTATTTAACTCCGTTAGGGGTTGAATTTCAAAAAATCCTTCCTTTCTCCTTGTTTACATTATAAAAGGAACCACTGTGCAAATTTTCAGTTTTCTAAGTCTAAGGGTTTGGGCTGGGCGTTGATCGCAGGATTCGTGATACATTTTCGTGCGTGCAGCCGGTGTTCATCGATTTATAAGACGTTGTCACGTCAAAAAAAACTGCTGCTTCCTAAAAAGTGACCACCTACACGGTCAAAATGGAACAGCCGTTTTGTTTTAAATTGATGATGAAAAATTGTAGGTATCGGAATGATGTCCTGCAGGCTTAGCCAAGTTGACAACCTACAATCGTTAACGTTAGTAGAATGACACTATCTCAACGTTAAATCACGTGATCAACACAAACGAATATAAAATTTGTAGACAAGTTTACATCGTTCAAAATGATAGAAGAATGTTATCGTTTCTACAATGTTAATGGTGGTAGTGGTTTTTTCTACAGACATTAGAGAACGAGCGATCGACTCAGTCATGTCAACTTGGCTACCAATTTAGCGCTTTCTACAATCGCTTACGTCGAGGCGTTTACGATTGTATAAAGAGAATCGATTTGAAACGTTTGTAACTTGGCTATGCCTGCTGAATACGTACCGCCGTTTATGTTTCGATGTCCCGTCCGCCCTATATCTGAAATCTTTTAATTGACAGTCACTATTTGACACACACTCCATGGAGCTTATTGCCCGTTCTTCTCCATAGAGATCTACTCTGTAGAATGGGCAACTACAGTACTTGCACAGTTTTTATGCCTTGACAGGGACTGTGGCATCATTTTATATTTATTATATTCTTTGTCTTTGAAATGCTTTGATTTGATTTGACTTAAAACGATTACAGAACACCTACATACTCCATTTCAGAAGAAGCCTTTTTCAAAATAAATCAGACAAAATAAAACGTATGGATAGAAGTCAGAAAGTTAATGCTGGCCATAAGTAAGTGGCTGCCGTAAAATAAAGTACCTCCCCATAGGCTTATGGTGGGTAAGAACCAACCGTAGCCCCTTCACGTAAACGATTCTCATTTATATCATGCACCTCATGATGTTCAGTAAGTGGTCTTATGAATAACAACGATATTTTATGGTATCAAACAAATCGTTGACTGAATTTGATAGTGGCGTATATCAAAATGATTGTAGTTTTAGTTAGTGACGAAGTTACGTTTTTTAAATCGGGGTTTTCGCTGCTTTTTGTCCGTTTCCTTTTATAAGTTACAGTCAAAACTGTTAATCGGTCAAAACCACTTTTGACTGGTTTCAGTCCAAATCAAGTTAAAATGCGTTGTCTACATTAAAAATACACTGACCTGCAAAAATAAGTACTACGCTTTTAAATTTCATTTTTTCCTAAAGTATAGAAGTTAGAGATTTAAAATAAAAAACGTTATAAAGCAATTTTTATCAGCTTTCTTTGAAACTATAGACAAAATTAAACTATTTTTCGAGTCTTTTTGTTTCGAAAGTATATCTTGTGTACTTAAAAAGTTATTGCAATTTTAAAAGTGTGGTACTTATTTTTGCAGGCCAGTTTATATCATTTTAGAACGCGTCAGTTGTAATTACATAGTCCTAGTATTTCACTTATGTATGAAACAGAAAGGCATAGTATTTCAAAAAGGCCAGGTTTAGGATTAAGTCCTCAATATTTTTAAGAAAAGTAGGAGAAAGGAGTAGCAGGAGGTGTCAGTACCAATAGCATTAGCATATTTAGTCTAAAACCCAGTACTAACTGGGTTGTGGACGTCAGATAGGCAGTCGCTCCATGTAAAGTACTGGTATTTCAGCTGCATCCGTTTAAACTGGAAGCCGACCCCAACATAGTTGGGAAAAAGGCTTGGCAGATGATGATGGACCAAGTCGCACAAACGTAATAATACCCAAAAATATTCCACGAACATCAGACCAACTAGGAACTATAATATCTAATTATATTTATTGTCATGCTAAACAGTTGTTAAAGGTTGACTGGTAGAGAATGCCTTGTGGCATTAAGTCCGCCTATGTACATGTACATGAAGTTTAAATAAATAAATAAATAATAGGTGTTTATTAAGCACAAGTATTATTTACATATTAGTGCCTGCGGCATGATTGCTTACATTGTGAAGATTATTATCTAAGATGCTAGTACCTGCCTACCTACATATACAGGGAGTAAACAACTTCAACACGGCGCCGTCAACCAAGCATTCTGTACATCAAACTAAGTAACTTTACGCAAAAATTATTGCTAGGAAACGACTTTTTATTTGGGGTGAAAAAACATGTTTTGTGGTAAAATTCAATGTAACGCACTCAAAACATTGTGCTGATGGATGGATTGAATAATACGAGGGTCGTGGAGGTGTTAAAAGTAAAAATCTTACATTAAAAACTTGTATTAAAAAAAAAGTTGTCAAAAAGTTGGAATTTTGACCCCCAATATCTCCGTAATGGAAGGTACGGTGTAGAACAAAAAAATAATCGCAATAACGAGGACAAGAAGTGCCTTTCGGCTTCGTTAAGAGGTGTTTTACACCCTTTATATTCCCACTGCCTACTTAGTCCCACTCTTTGTAAAGTAAAATCTTACATTCAAAATTTGAAAAAATATACTCAAAAAATTGGAACTTTGCCCTCAATATCTCCGTAACTAGAAGGTTCCCAGGTAAGGTCTAGAACAAAAAAAAATATCTCAATGACAGGGAGAACAAGTGCCTTTCGGCTTCGTTAAGAGGTTTTTTACACCCTTTATGTTAATTAGTATTACATAGCATAACACCTGCAATTCCCAAAGGGTTAAGCATAAGTGTACGTATGGTACCTACACCCACATTTCGTTAGTTATGTTTTCATGAACCGGGACTAGGTGGTTGCTATACTTATGAGAGAAAGTAGAAATTCTAATGGATAAACCTGTAACACTTTGCATGACCTAGGAATCGAACCCAGGACCTTGTGAATCAAAGAGGTTCATAGAGGCTTGTGTCCCAGCAGTAGGTCCATTGTAGGCTGATTGTGCACGGCTTAAACTTTATCATAATATTTATTAAAAATGCGGTTTGACATCTTAAATCTTATAAATGAAAACGAATGTTTTAGGATTTATTAAGAAAGCAAAATTGAAAAATCTGTCTGTTTCAATTTCACTTTGAGTTAATTTTGAATAATCATTATGTTAATGATTTATCACGGAGGGTTCATTTAAAGAATCCTTAAAACCACTTAAAAATCTTGCTTGAAATTGGCCGTAATTATGAAGTAGAAAATATAGTAATTGTAATAAAAGTTAACAGATTCGATTTTCAAATAAAGCTGAAGGTTCCTCAGATAAATAATTTGACATGGGTGATTGTAATCAATTACGATTAATTATAGGCATTGATTTAAGAAGAATTTCTTTCTTTTATAAGAATTTCAGACCTATCTATACAAATAAATAAAGTTGTAGTGCCTGTTTAAAATTTCAAAATAGCAGCTTTTTATTGAATGCCTAAGAAAATACATACGGTCTGTCTGTTTTTTCCAGCTAATCTCCGAAAGTGCTAAACCAATTTTGGTGGGATTTTTACTGACAGATAGCTGATTTTATACGGAGTAACTCAGACTACATTTATTCTAGAAAAACAGTTCGAATTTCGTGCAAAAAAAATTAAAGCCTCTGAAATTGTTATCAAAACACGATTCATCATCTGCCTAGCCTTTTCCCAACATGTTGGGGTCGGCTTCCAGTCTAACCGGATGCAGCTGAATACCAGTACATGGAGCGACTGCCTATCTGAGCTCCACAACCCAGTTAGTACTGGGTAATAAGGTACCCCTTGGTAAGACTAGTAAATACGATACCCCTTGGTAAGACTGGTTAATACGATACCCCTCGAACAAAATACGATTCAAATAGGGAGTTAATATTTTGTAACAATTTCACCCGGACAGTAAGGCAACAGCTAGTACCTATTTAACTATAAGACCTTATTCCCGCAAATTTATTTCATTCACCAATGTCAGTCATGTCCAAGATAAACTTAGAAAATACATTTATGACTTGAAAAAGCCACACTAGTAATTGCCCGGATTTGAACCAATGACGTCATCCACGATAGGCGAGGCCCAAAACTACAAAACCATCCGTCATTAAGTCTCAACGGTCAAAACTTTATGGTTAGGTACTTCCCACAAATACCGAACAAAAAATACTTTTAGAGAATACAATAAAAAAACGGATCGCTTTTTCAATATCCAGGGAAAGTCTATTTACCACTAACATACCGAATATTTTATTTGTCAATATCGAATTGAATACAAATAACCCTTATCCCTTTCCGAACGTACTTGCAGTCCTCATGATATCACGATATTGTGAACCTTTTCTAGAAATACGAGTATGATTCACAGATGTCTGACCTTGTTTATTCTGTCTGACAAATATTTTTGCACCAAACAGTATGTGAGATGGGCACTAAGTGGTATAATGTCGAATATTTTACATGTTTAGAATAAAAAGTGTTGTGTAGGTAGCCTCAAGTATTTGAAAGTGGTCAATTTACATTGTGACGGTTGTATGCCCCGAGACGTTAGTAAGCGTTTTGACGTTTTTCGTAACGTACACACCGTGCCACGAAAGATGAGACCTGTCACATCACTTGAAACGAGTGAAAGTTTGGGAAAGATTTCCCAAACTTTCACTCGTTTCAAGTGTTATTATGCCTCGAGGTAAAATAATAAGAAGACAAAGTACGAAGATGGTCTAGGACCTGTACACCTATATGTCAAAAGAAGTATTTCGTTACACAATTAACTTGTATACAAGTGGTGTGACAGGTCTCATCTTTTGTGGCACGGACTGTAAGTATGTCGATTTTTGAATCGAAAATACAATTTATTATGAAAATGCGTTTTAGTTAAATTGTTTGCAACAAGCAAAATCAGTAACATCCATAGATTTCAATAGATTCTCAAAATTATGAAAATATTAATTGTGAAACGAGTATTTTTAATTTTAAAATCTACATAATTATTTACGTTATGAAAAACGTCAAACTATTCCTACGGCCTCCGAATGCAAACTGAGAGACGTGTATACATTCAAAGATGTATGATAAAAAAAAAAAAACTTGACTGGTTTTATGTATTCGACATGTATTAATAATTTTTTTTTTTAAATAATAAAATGATGTTTATTTTGCAAATATTTTTTTACAAACACTTTTACATGTTGTCTTTTTTTAAAAACTAGATCAGGTTGGTGCTTCGACCTGACCACTCTGAGTGTCTGAGATGGTCTTTTGAAGAAAGAACAACACACTGATTTGAGTGGATCTGTCCAGCCAGTGTAAGCATTTATCAGTTATCGTGTAGCTCGACTCATATTATTCAAGGAGCTCAACGACATATCGACGTATGTTGATAGACGTTAGCGTACTGGCGAACATATCGACGTATGTTGATAGACGTTAGCGTACTGGCGATTTTCAGTGTGAGTGAACGAGACAATCATTGTCAACAAAACAGTTACGTGACCAAATTTTATCGATAAAGTGTTGAATATACCTATTCATCATCATGTTTCTGCTATTGTCCCAAGTTATTTGGGGTTGGCGCAGCACGTATTTTTCTTTCAGTCTCCTTTGTCAATCGTCACGCTATCATTAATTCCTTTTTCCTTCATATCATTCTTAAAGTAAAATATACATAGACAAATAATAATATTTACTTAAAGCATCTGCTATTTCTGATTTTCAATTTAAATACCAACAAAGCGCTAACCCTTGCATCGCCGCCCACGTTTAATGTCCGCGCCGAAAGAGCATTTCCATTCGGCACCCAAAATGCAAATGTAGTTTCTGTAATCCTAAATTGATATTAAAATGAAGCACAACTTTATGCAGCTGTGGTGCAGCTTCGAATAATGTTGTTAGTTGTCTTCAATTGTTTTTATTCATCAGTCGAAACAGCTGGAGGATTTCAAGTTGATGACAAGAATTTATGAATGTGATTTTGAGCAAAATAGAAAATACTCAACCGTTTTTAGCAAAATTATTTACAAAAGCACTAGAATTTTTTTAAAGAAAATAAGTTAAAACGATGTCGCTCGGAAAACGTTACGTTGGAAGACCTCCCACAAGGTGGACCGATGACCTGGTGAAAGTTGCTAAAGTTGCAAATTATCTAATATTTACAACTTGAATCTATAATTTTATTCGATATAACGATCAGTTAATATAATAAACGATTGATATAATTTTAAATTTTTAAAAGCATTACTTACATTGAATATAAAATCGTTTGATATACCACTCAAAAGACACAAAAATTATTTAGTCTAATATGATAAAACGAATAGTAAAAAACACATAGCAAAATTTCAGATAAACACATTATAACATTGTCTAATTATGAATAAAACAGTTGATTTGGAACATATGTGGTTTTTATTTCCCTGTATAAAACATGCAAACTAGCATACACCATGCATGCAGCAGGCATGCAAAAAAGCATACACCATACATGCATGCAGCATGCAAGCACGCATGCAGCATGCAATCAAGCATACAGCATGCAAGCAAGCATGCAACATGCAGCAGGCATGGTTCCTGTCACGGCTCCGGCGCTGCGGGGCTCCGGCGGTCCCATGCGAGCTTATCGTCGCAAATGTGGTTCACGCTCACCACCGCGACTTCGTCTTGTTCGCCGGCCAGCCTCAGCCGCAGCGGCCGGTGTTAGAACCACCTGCTCCTCAGCTCGCGGGCCGCCGCGCCCCTCCGCGCCTACGCGATTTTAAATAACACTCTAGGGGTAGGGCAGACAAGACTACGTGGAGTCGGTTTTGCAGCGATTCGTTTCTGTCACGCTTTTCGATTAAATAAACGTTATATCCCATAACGTTATACGAAATAAGTTTTAGAGTATATAAATGTTACATCTAAAGAAATCATATCAACAGTTTGGTATAACTCACGTTTATTATATCATGTGAACGTTATTGAAATAAAAATATACCAATCAACTTTATATGTAATGAAACGCACCCTTTTAATTAATTGTTATTCTTTTGTAACTACCTACCTACATTCGTGTGGCAACTCTGTAACTACATAATCATGCCATCCATCAGCGGTCGCTGAGGCGTCGTTGAGTCTTGTGTTTTTTTTATGAATTTACTGGCAAGACATTTTTAATACCAGATAACGAAATTGCGTCTATTGTTTTCCTGAATCATTTTCCTTCCTTTAAAAAAAATCACGGCTGAAACAGTTTCAAAGATTGTAAAGAAATACTTTTTACTGAAAACTTTTCAATCAAGCCTATTATTTACTTTGGTGTACTTGATTTCCCTGTAGATTTTACCCCTTAACTTTTCCTTTTTTTATTTTTTCTCTTCTCTTTTTTAAACTGATTGATTCAGACAGTTTGAAAGCACCAAAGAAATTGTTTGCAAAGATAATTGAATTTGAAGTTTGAAATGGGTATCCATGTAACAATAGTCAAAGAGATTTTTAGTACCTAGTCAAATTATGTAGATACCAGCTGGTTTGTGGTTTCATTCAATTTCAGCTATTGTCTGTACCCCGCCGCAGGATTTAATTTACCTATTATTATTACTTTCAGAAAATTTTGGAGGGATGGGCCAAAAGTATAATGGATATTGTATGTACCTATGAAATTAGTACAGTATTTCAAAAGAAAGAAAACACATTATGCATTCTAACAAAATGATTGATTGAATGCAGTGTAATAAAAACAATCAGTAAATCTAGTATTTTAGAATAGCAGCTTATGTAATTTAATTTTGACTAAGCTAGCTAAGACAAGTCAAATGTTTTCATTGTCTTTACCAAATTACAGACTACTACTGTGTTATGCAATCAGGTTCTACTCTACTCTTTCATGGTAAAAATAATCTTGATGGACAAATTCGACGTAAGCATAAGCCTACTTCTTAGAAATTTACACATTTTCATTAATAAACTCACGCCTTTTTACCATGAGGGTAGGCAGAAAGGGCTGCGGGACTATTGGGCTGCGGGACTATTCGAAAGAGATACCGTGGCCCCGGAACACAAAGGGCAATGAAGGAACATGGATGGGTTTTAGTCAGTAAAAGTCTGACACTCCCTCCTGCTCCGCCAAAGCGGGAGGAGTCATTGATGATTTCCCAACAGAAAAAAAAGGGTAGGCAGAAACTACAGCAAGCCACCTGCAATTATCCTTTCGTTTTATCCACGTTCATACACGCACGCTGGTTACTACACACATACATCTTGGCTTAATGGTATTATCATAATACACGCATTATTTTACGATGTATATTGACAAAAACAAATGACTGTCATGTTTTCCAAATTCAAACAAGGTGCCTTCTAGCCAAACATTAACAAAAAAAAAAAACAAATGCATATCGTGTTCTAAAAATTCATCAGCACATAGCGCCCAAAATCTCGAACACTGAAACTAATCAAACTAACTATAAACCTTGTTTAAATCACAGCTCCTGCCTCTGACGTGAAGTATCAAAACTATTTGAATAGACCCAACTCTGCGACGACTGTTGGTATTAGATTGTCGCTCCGAATTGCTCGAGTGTTCTTGGCTCGAGTTCTCGATTCACGAATTTGCTCTTCTCTGACTCGCTCGAGTCCCCACTTGACATTTAATCTTCGACGCATATCGATTTAATGCTTCGAGTAAATATCTACGGATTTGTTAAATTCGGTAATTAAAGACGTGTTGGCTGATTTCCGGAAGGATTAAATTTGATTAGGTTCTTATGATTATAATTCTTTGACGATTTGCAGAGTTCCTATATGCTTACGTTTAGCTGTAGATTTCTTTTGGCTGCTATAATGAATACTATTTCTAAACGGTTCCGTAACCGAATATAGATTCGTCATCAGTATGTCACAGGAAGTTTACTCTGAGACTGATGTTGGCATCACACAGATGAAATTTTGAGAGTAGGCCATTTTGTGTAGCGTATGAACCGCTACTCAAAATTGCTTACTACTCTATATTATTAATTCATTATTATTGATGGTAAAATATTTTTAAAAATGTTCCTAGAAGTTTCTTAGAGGAAGTTTTAAATTAACAAAACAATCAACGTGGATGAAGAAACCATTAATCGTATTTTAGAGACAGCAACAATGGATTTCTGTAAAATGGATCTTACTAAGTTATACCTAACAACAAAAAACATGAACTACTATAAATTTCTACTAGACTGGCCTAGATTTAATGCTAGATTTATGTGACGGTCGTCTTTGATGGGAAAGGATTGCGGGATAAGATTCAAAAGACAGGTCAAGATAACAAAGGCACCGCTAGCGAAGGAAGCCATCATTATAAATGTCGTGGTCGCTAACCTTTACTTTGCATTTGAGTAATTTTAATACATTTTACATACACGGACTTCAGGTATTGTTAAGTTCAGTATGCTTAGTGCGAGTTTTTTTTACGTATCGAGCGCGGTAACGTTTACGCAAATTTGTATGGTGCTGGGTGAGCGTTACCTAGCGTAATACGTGAGAACTACAAATTGTGAGTAATAATCGACTATCGCTAACATACGAGTATGAGACGCTAATAAACATTCATTCGTTTCGCGTTAACTCACCGTGAGAAGTAGCGCGTACATTAGTAACCAGCCAAAATAAATTGACATTCGTATTTTGTGTTCATAATAGAAGCGATTCAACTAGTGGTGGATATACAACGAAGTTAGACGACATTACTTATCTGTGGTCAATGTCATTAGTTAGCGATGTGCTCGAAACGGTGCTCACTTTTTTATGGGCACTCAATTGTCACTATCGACGACGTAAATGTTAACGTGAACTCGATTTACGTGATCGCGACGTTACTCGAATTTTAGTATGACACTCGCACTAAGCATACGGGTCTTTTCTTTTTCCATACTTCTCTATTACTCGTCATCTCAGCAGTCACCTCTTTTCTAGCCATATCATCCTTCACACAGTCCATCCGTCGTTTCTTTCGTCTTCCTCTGCTCATACAGCCATCCACATTCATACTCATGTGGTGTAACTTTGAATCATAAATTGAGGAATAATGTGATATACAACATTATTGTTTATTAAAAAGTTGTGCTGACAAATATTGATAAGAATATTATAAGGTAAGATAAAGATTTATTTCTCGCTACAATACATAGGAACATTATTAGATTTCGTGAATAATACATGCGTTTTTGATATTGTTGGAGACTGGTGCCTAAGCTAGACGAAAGCCTGTATTTCAGGACACAAGGACTCCACCCCTTCGGTAGTAAGTACATTTAAACAGAATTATGCACTCGTACACAAATTAATACGGTAAGTAATATTGGGCTAAAAACAAAAGATAAAAAGACACATTAAAACATTGGTGATTAGGATTACTAATTATACAATCAGGGGTTAATACATGTGTATATGTAAGTGAAGGATGTGTGTGTGAGTGGTGGGTGTGTGTATGTGATGCGTGTGGGTGTGCGTGTGAGCAAGGAAAAGGAAAAATTGTAAATAGCTGGATGCACAGAATTGTGATGTATCTAGATTATATCCTTTGACAAGCAAGTTATTTCGGGGCAGCTACAAGTTTTTCAGTAGCGTCATATCATAACTCCAGAAGCCAGTTCGTAAATTTCGATTTACACTTGGTTTTGGCAAGTTCATAGATCGGGAACGTCCTATTTATTTTATTATAGAGAAAACGACCAAGGTAACAAGATTGTGTGTTTAGGTGCACCGCCCCAGGACGTTATCCCATTATCTGTCCACGAAGTAGACACAATAGTTAAATATGGAGATCCGACCGAATCGGTCGGTTCGACAGATCATGATTTATACAGTAAGTTAATAGAGACTGGGCAAGGGCATTATGCTCTTACATGGTTTGGTCATGTTGAAGATGAATGAAAGACGACTAACAAAGATATTTGCAAGGCAGATGTGAGTCGCAACGCCAAGAGGAGGACGTCGTAAAAAAATATAATTATATTGACCTTTTTAGTGATGTTCTTCAGAAAGATAAGGAGTATAGTACGCGTGGACGAGGCGAAATGATACGTAGTATTGTGTCGTTTCATACTCAAAGTCGAACCATTTATTTACATTAGTCCATTAAAAGGCATATTTTAACGTCAAACTTTACAACGAAGTGGAGTGATTATTATACTAACAATACTAACCTAATACCTAAGCACCACTGTTACTAATACTTAATACTAGCAAGACTATGTGGTCGGAAATAAACTTTAATTTATCTTATTAGATACATTTACATAATTATGTCCTAGAACCAAAAAATTAGGAGACATGTGACATCTACCAATCCGCACTGGATTACAGCCCATTCCCTCTCATAGAGAGGAGGCCTGTGTCCCAGCAGTGGGAATATTAGGCTGATGATGATGATACATTTAGCTGTATGTTTAAGTATGACTGTTTAGAGACTCACCGACCCCACAGTCAAACCATTGCAACAGTTTTGAGGGGCTTAGTTTATAAGTCTACTTACCATCTTTGAATAATAAATAAATAAAAAATAGGTCGACTCGTATGGACAAGAATAGGCAAAAATCCATACTGCATGGAATCTTTCGTTCCACGTGGTTATGTGTTTTCACTACTTTCAGTGAGGATACTTTTGAGTGCGACCTTAATAGGGCGAAGGCACATCTACAAAGATCTATCATCTAATAAGTATGTATTTACAAACAAAAAGTATCTATGTAGTATATCAAGTATCTGGTGTCCACGACACAAGCCTCGTTGCTTAGTGTGGCACTAGATGGCGCTGTGTGTAATGTCCAGCGATATTTATTTATTTATCTACCTTATGGTGTTTTTTTTATAATTTCCACAAAATTACCTACTAAAGTTAATTACCCTCGATTTTAGCTATCATTCTCTCTCTAAAAATATAACAAAAACAAACAGAGTGATATACGACAGCAATACATGGAATCTGATCATAAATTACAATTTATCTTGTCTATCCGAATTAACGTGTCGCTATTAACTTTTGTATTTGCGTTAAAAAGATTTATGAATGACACGGCCATAGATAAATGGGTCTATTTTGGAGTTAATCAGATTTTTAATCTAAATGTTTTAGAACAAAGCCTACGTTTGCACGAGCATAGTATACACTCGCTCATAACATTTGTTACAAGCTTTTGATGGAAATGACATATAAATCAAGTCTTCATATACATTCATTCATACATTCATATAAAACAGTCTTTTGTTTTCAGACCAGAGTGTGAAATGTAGGTACTTGTACCTCCGGGGCTGCGGGACTGTGCGAAAGAGATACCGTGGCCCCGGAACACAAAGGGCAATGAAGGAACATGGATGGGTTTTAGTCAGTAAAAGTCTGACACTCCCTCCTGCTCCGCCCAGAGTGCGAGGAGTCATTTGATGATTTCCCATCCGTAAAAAAAAGGTACTTGTACCTAGGTGTGCTTAGTTCTTTCATTTGACCCAATAAAACCTAAATGTATGGAAAGCTATAGAAATTGAAGGATTTCCATTGTCATTCAGAGATCGGAATAGGTACAGTTCTGTCATCTTTGAAGGATTAGGTAGAGAGCTGTACCTAATAGTACAGCCACATTTTGGTAGTTATGTTTAAGCCCCATGTAATAGAGGACGAGCCGATTGCCAGCAACCGGGCACAAATCCAAACTCCGTGACTGCTAGTGAGAAATTCCTGGAAAAAAACCCATTAACAATTTGCCTGTCCCGGGAATCGAACCTAGGACCTCATGCTCAGCAGTTGCGCAATCGCTAGACCAACGAGCCTGTCACAATACATTTAATGTAGATAATACCCCATGTTGACGGAACAGTATTTTTATGAGTATACGCAGAGCTATGTCTGTTCACATTATCCATATTTCTATGATCCACTCCATGTTGGCTCTTGTACCGCGTCTTCACCAGTTTGCAACGTAACCGCTACACTGCTGGTGGGAAATCGTCAAATGACTCCTCCCGCTCTGGGCGGAGCAGGAGGGACTGTCAGACTTTTACTGACTAAAACCCCTCCATGTTCTTTCATAGCCCTTTGTGTTCCGGGGCCATGGTATCTATTTCAAACAGTCCCGCAGCCCCGGCAGGCATTAGCCCTTGCGGACCCCTTCCTTTTTGCTGACTCTCTTTGAGGCGCGCGTGGTACACGAACGCGCCGTCGACACGGCCTGTCGTTATAAGACGGACGGACGGTGAGCTAGCCCATAGCTCACCGTCCACAGGCCCGCGCCTACGGTGGCCGGGGGCCACCAAGTGGCCCCCGACTCCCGGGGCGTCTCTCGCGGCGGCCCACCGCTACACTGCTCCTTCACTTCTCTCCGCATACTGACTACGCTGTCAGTCGCGCTCAGTCTCAAATATGGTATACCTACTCATCAATATTTGATTGAATACACAAGTTGCCACTCAAACGAAGGTAGCTCTAAAATCCATTCGGTATGAACTGCTGGACGTAAATCCAGGGCTTGCTCCAACTAAATTGGATAGTGTTGAAATCTTGATGACGTAACAATTTATTGGGGTGAAGCGCACCTACCATTTTATGAGTTCATCGTTGTCTAGGGTTGGCAGTTTCTTTGTATTTTGTAGTGGGCTGTTTCGATTATCTACGTTTTTTATTTTGGCAACTTAATCGAACACGACAACTGTCGTCATATAAAAAGGTATATAATAGAGCTCGTGTTTTAACTAAGGATGCGTTCACACTAAAAACATAACATGTTATAAAAGATAACTCATTATAGATGTATGCAATGTTGTATGATGTAGACGTGATCAACTGCAAAAACTTAATCTCGACGCACCTTATGACATGTTCTTCTTTTTATGTTGCGCTTGTAGTTTGACAGTTGTGTGCCAATAAAACGCAGGCCACATCGCCAGCTATTTTTGCGGAATGGCATCTCGCAGTTCAACCTAGAAATGAAATGAAATGAAATGAAATTTGAGAACACATGTTATGAACATTTTTTTTTTTGCTTTATTGACTTGAATTTCCGAGCGATCTAGCGGGCGAACCGAGGCGAGGAAAACTGTATTTTAACTAAGCGAAGCTTTGGCGAGCTAAACTATGTGGTTTCATACCGAAAACTACGGACGGACGGGCGTGCGAGGGGCCGGGCGCGGTAAACGAATAGCATCGCTGGCATCGTCGGATATTTCGTTCGCATCGTTTGTATCGCTGACGTAGCTTGGCTCTGTAGTTTGCAGTGTGAACCAAAGTATGAAACGATGCTCGCCCAGCTCACTCGCTTGTTAGCTGGCGGTGTGGCCTGCGCTTTAGAAGCTTAACACGAACCACAGTACGTGTCAAGTAACGTTTACAAAGCTTGACCTTATTTTTCGTAACTCCAGGGAGCATCTAGCACAAAAAATTGAATTTAAACATAGGGATACTTACAAAACTTACGTTCTTCCATTTTCAAATGGAACCATTCCGGTTACCGTTTTTTATTTTATTTTACACTACTTCCTTACAAGCCAGCCCTAATCTATAAAATAAGAACGTCAGGGCAGCGCTCTCATTACAGTTGCCAGGCTATATCTCTCCGTAGAAACTAACCCGTTAATTTGAAGCTGGAACTGAACTGACCAGAGCTAAATCGTTAGTCTGTCTGAAGCAATTGGCTTAGTTTTGCGTTCTTTGTTACGCTATAATTGCAATAACGAGTTCCTAAACTTGGTTATTTACCTAGCAATGTGTGGGTGTAACTCATGGAAAACTATTTACAAATAGCTTGCAAGGCCTGGAAATACTTAAAATATTGCTTGAATACGAGGCAATAAACTGTTTTGCTAGCCAATAGGCGAGACGACAATAAAAATCTAATTAGTCCGTCACTTAGATTATCAAAAAATATTTGACCCGTGTTTTTTCTTTTGTTACGTAAACCAAAATTGACGAAGATACGACGCTTATAAAATTCTCAATACGTCACGCCATGGTATAATTTTTAGCTACTTCTGACGTCACGAGCCCCCACTCCCGAGTTTTGATGCGTTTTATCTTTGTCAATATTCATCGATTTATAAAAACAAAAAATACGTGTCCATTAATTTCCAATACTCTCAACTGACGGACTAAATAGGTTTGCAATTTTTTGATACTGCCGTCATGCCTATTCTGCCCATTCGAAACGCAAATACTATCGGCCATTCTGTTGTGGATTTATTTGTAGGTCGGGCTTGAACTCAAGTAGGCAGTTTACTTTGTGTAATTTATACTACCACCATTTGCTCTAAAAAGTTGTAAGAAAATCTGGTAAGGTAGCCTGCAGGACCTAAAACCACAAATGCAACATCCACCAAACCGCACTGTGCTCAGCTTGGTGGATTATTGCCCACTCCATCTTAGCGGAGAAACTTGTATTCCAGGTTATAGCATAAAAGCGCTGGTAAACGGGCCTTACTCCTGGCAATGTGTGGTTGTACCACATTAAAATATATTAAATTTGAACGCTCCGGTAAGTATCACTACAACATTTTTAAACTATTGCGTGCCATTCTTGGCCGTTGTCAACGAAAGTAAAATCTCTTTTTCTTTATACTTGGTCCCTTAACGCTTGAACCATCGTCATATTGTGTAAGTCCGTTTTGTTCCTCGATCTAAAGTATTTTCCCCAGTTTATTTTATTTATTTATTTATGAACTATGGAAGACTTACAGCTAAACAAAACAGAATAAAAATAGTAAGTGAAATTTTCAGCCAATAATAGGATGGTGTTGATGGTGATGACACTTTCACACAATAGAAATCACTGACAGTCCCCTGTGCAGAGCATGCATTGAGGCGGAGGAAACGGTGGCGCATGTGCTCCTTGAGTGCACCGGCGTTACCAAGATTCGCGAGGAGACCCTGGGAACACCAAGATCCCTAGCCGATGCCCTGAGAAGACCGGGAAGTTTGATCTGCTTCTGGAGAGAGGTGGGCTGGTTGGAGTTACGGCCACCATGGCTCACGCACAATGGTCCACTTTAGGGACTAAGTGCGGAAACCTAAACCCCCATGATGATGATTATGATGATGGTGATTGTTTCAACTGGCATTTTCCGGGCACGCTCGTTCCAGCATAGACCTCATTCATCGTTTTCCATCGGGCGTGATTGAGGTCAAGAGCAGGCCCATTTTGTAATTTAAAAAAAAATGGAAAAAGTAAAACCAAGACTCCCAGACTCTCTTCAGACTATCAACGTGTCTTCAACGATACTGTTGTAGCAATATTGCCGGGATATAAGTTGCACCCACACAAACACCCGTTTAGTACCCCTAGTTTCAATACACAGGTGTGGCAGGAAGCTAACAACTACTAAAGGGTTGGTACGTGAGAGTTTTGGGGGTATGCAAATTGTCTGTTCATGCATTCTACCCGCGCGGTTGGGGTAGGTGAGAATTTACGAGGTCTACAAGCGTTTAAGTGGAATCTAAGGTAAGAGAAAAATTCACTAACATTTTTTTTGTAAAGTGTAAAGGAATATGGAATTTATTATAATGAGGTACGTAATTTAATCTGCGTCTGAAATTTAGTATCCGAAGATGTAACCTGCCCTCGTAGCATGAACACCGTAGAAACGGGTTTCTTCGGAGAAAGAATCTACAAATCTTTTGTTCTTCTGTCATTTTATCGATTCAATGACAGACGAACAAAAGATTTGTCGATTTGATGTCGTCTTTCTTCGAAGAAACGCGTTTCTACGGTGATCATACTACGCAGGCATGTGTTGAATGATTTTTAAATAACGTAATTCGCCTTAGCGTACTTTGGGAGTAACGTACTTCGCGATAACGAACATTCTGAATAACGTACATCGGAGTTTTAAACTTCGGAGTTCCGTACTACAGTCCTCCCAAATGAATTAATGGCGCTTGCAACAGCGTCGAAATGTCGTGAACTCAGAACAATTAAAAATCTCGGAAGATATCCAATAAGAGACTACTACGATACTCTACTATGTTACTTTGGTTTTCACACAGCGCCCGCTATCGATGCAAGTTAGTCTCAAACTGCTCCTATATCTCAGCAAATCCGCAAGCGAGGAAGGTTAAGTAACGCTTGCCGAGGTTGGTCCATAGATGGGTTAACACGTTAAGCCAACAGGTTCCAGCTGTTGGTCGTAGATCTTTGACAGTCCTTGCAAGTAGTTAAAAGCCCAGAAATTCTGATAATCAGTATTACCAAGGGCACAGGGGCGTTATCCACTAATGGGGTCAAATAGATCTTTGATCAAATAGGTCTTCGCAGATGATGATGATTTAATTTGTTTTTTTTTTTTATTATTTACAAAATTTTCCTACCTTTGTATAGATTCTTTTTTACCTATTATTTGTGAATGAGTGAACATTGTAGGCATTTCCCAGATGCTTGTTAAATTTTGTTAAGTCTGTTTTACGCTTTTTGCATTGTAAGCAACGACCTATTGTCGGGCCTACGCTGTCCCCCCATACTTATGTACTAATGCTGTAACAAAATAATATTGTAATACCAAATGATTTGAAAAGAGTAACCATGGAGTTTCTTGCCGGTTCTTCTCCATGGAAACGACCAACGCGAACCGTGCACCTTTTTCGACGTTTTATAAGTGCCCATCTAGGCCTATGTGAAATAAAATATTTTGATTTTGATTTTGATGATGATTTCGCCAACGAATAATCTGTGATAAAGAACAAATACGCTTAGTTTGATTCATGAGCTAACCAACAATACCTTCAGCATGCCTAATGTACATATACATAATTATGAAGTCATCAAATGAAGCTAACTCAAACGACACAAGAGAACTACAAACTGCTACAGAAGTGCCATTGTCACACAGCGCCCGCTATCGATGCAAATTAGTCTTAAACTAGGAGTAGTTTAAGACTAATTTGCATCGATAGCGACTCCTGGATCTAACGAATTATATTTCAGAAGCTATATCTGTGTTAGTTAGTAAATTATTTAGTTGAAAACTAAAACTGGGTTTTGTATTTTACGTACACTGCGATTAGCATTTACGTACACTGCGATTAGCACCTAATCGAATCATGAACAGAACATTTGGGAAAATCTACCGCTTCTTACCAGCGGCTTTATTTATGTAACATCACGCCTGTAATCTCCGAAGGATTAGGCAGAAGTGTACCTAATAGTACACCCACATTTCGCCAGTTATTTTTAAAACCCATGTAGGTAAGAGGGGCGAGCCTATTGCGATTAACCGGTCATCCGGAATTCAGACTTCGTGGCTGCTAATGAGAAATTCTTGATGGAAAAACGTAATAACAATTTGGTCGACCCGGGAATCGAACCTATGACCTTATGCTCAGCAGTCGCGATTGCGACCACTAGATCAACGAGGCAGTAAATTTAGTATTATCTAAGTTTGAAATACATAATAAATGCTTTATTTTACTTAGTTGTTAGAGCAACAATATAAGGCTTGAATTACTGTGGCGCTGACGGTAGGTAGCACACCGTCGGTCGCGTACGAGTATACATTGTGTTATATTATTTCCATGAAAATATAATGATTAGCTATATTTTCATGAAATAGTTTTTGCTCGAGGACAATAACGTATCTAAAAACATTTGGAAAAAAATGTCAACTTGATTTGACAAAATCATCATGAAAATATAGCTTTTACATTTTTTTTTTTTTTTCTTCTTTTGGCATTGCACTATTCGTGCTTATTGCCACTGACAATATTTTATTTGATAAATTCAAAACGTAAGAATCAAGTACTCGCGAAAGGGAAAAATATAAGAACGGAAAATTTGGAAATGGGAAGGAGATTAGTTGTTAAATATAATAAAATTATAATACGTTAACAGTAGGGATAAGTATATATTACAACAGAAAACTAACCATACAACGCAACCAGGTGGCCCAACAAAAAAGGGCGACTCGGTGCGTAAACTAAGAACTACATGGTAAAATAAGTGCATACTTAGACAGTCAATGTTTAAATAGCTATATCATTATTTACAAAGAAAAGAGCTATGGTTTTATAAATATCTACATTAAAATTAAATAAAATACATGAGATAGAAGTGGGTAAAGGGACTCGGAGGGAAACAAGACTTTGAAAAAGTGAGGAGTGGTCATAAAGGGGGCAAGAAAAAATAAGGTGGTTCAGATCTCCCACTTCAGCGCCACATTCACACGCAGGGTTCTGCACAATGCCAAGCCTGGCAAGATGAGCAGGAGTGCATACGTGACCCAATCGCAGACGTATGAATATTGTTGTGATTTTTTTGCTTAACTTGTACTTGCTAAACCAAGGTTTAACAAAAATGGATGGCTGAATAGTACGATAAAATTTCCCTTTCACCGATTGCTCGGACCAAAGCTGACCCCAGGATTCCTGTAGATAAACCTTGGGCAGAGCTGCCAGATCTTGGGTGTTATTTTTGTACGGAAAAACGTCCCCACACAGTACGGCATCATTAGCCAACTGGTCAGCTCTCTCATTACCTAAGATGCCACAATGCGAGGGTATCCACGCAAAATGCACTGAAAACCCCCTAATAGAACACCTATAAAGGAGTTCACGTGTTTCAAATATAATATAGGGATTATGAGAATAGAAAGGGAATCTGGCCAAAGATTGTAAGGCACTCCTTGCATCAGTCAAAATGAGTGAATTCCGTAAGCCCATCAGAAGTATATATTCGACAGCTTTGAATAGACCGTAACATTCTCCCGTAAATACAGATGATTCAGGTGGGAGCTTTATTTTTTGAACAATATTAAATTGGGAGTGGTATACACCTACTCCCACACATGAGTCTCTTCCATGCTTCGAAGCATCTGTAAACAAGAGATGGCAGCCCTTCCAGTCTCTATCCATAGTGAAGTTAAAGTTAAGGTTATGACATACGTCATCTCGGAAAATGTTAAGGTTATAGTGTATGTTCGGTGTCATAATTAATGAACTGTAATTGCAGTGAAATAAAGGAAGAAATTCAGATTGGTGGCAAGGAGCTTCAATTAATTTGTACTTTCTAAAGCTTTTAACTAAGCACGGAGTAGTTTTGTGCCTCCAGTAAGTGGATGAAATGACTTCTTCAGTGAGAATGGAAAGTTTATTTCGCAAAGGATGATACGTAAATTGTAAACACCGAGCCATAAATCGATCAGCTAAAAATTGACGTCGTAAATGAAGTGGAGGGTCTGCACATTCCACCTGAAGACAATTAATAGGACTGCTTTTCATTGCACCTGAAACCACTCTAAGTGCCTTGGACTGAACACTGTCCAGTTTCTTAAGACCAGCAACATTTGCAGGTTCCAGCAAAAAAGTCCCATAGTCCAATACGCTTCTAATCAAGGTGTTGTACAGTAATTTTAATGAAAAGGGATGTGCTCCCCACCAAACACCAGCAAGACATCTAATTATGTTGATATTTCGTTCGCATTTAGCAGCTATATAATCACAGTGTGGTAAACCAGTAAGATGTGTATCCAAAATAAGGCCTAAAAATTTAACCTGGTTTTTAATGGGCATAGGGATGTTATTATACCTTACTGTAACTATAGGAGGCTTACGCATTCTGGTAAACAAGACAATGTTGCTTTTATCAACTGACAGGTGTAGACCATTATTTTCTAGCCAAGTCTTCAGTAAGCATAAAGAAGCGGTTAAGGAAGTACAAATATTTGCAACAGAATGACCAGATAAATAAAGAAGTAAATCATCTGCATATTGGAGGACTTGTACCGACTCATTTAGAGAGGATTCCAAATCATAAGTGTAAATATTGTAGAGAATTGGACTAAGTACAGAACCTTGAGGGAGACCTTTCCATACTAAACGGGTAAATGTATACCCTTCAATATGAAGATGTAAAGATCTCTCTGAAAGCATGTTAATTATGAATTTAGACAGCATTATTGGAACTTTTAATGAATTTAGCTTTTGTTCTAGGATTGATACCAGGACATTATCGTAAGCTGAGCTAATATCCAAGAAAGCAGCAATTACAGAGTTATTAGAAGTGAAGGCTAAGCGAATATCAGTTGTGAACACACTAAGGCTGTCCATCGTACTTTTACCCTTCCTAAAACCAAACTGTGATGTAGCTAGCAAGTTTTTGCTTTCCAAAAACCACTCCAAACGGTTCTTAATGAGATGTTCAGCAATTTTAGCAAGAACTGTAGAAAGTGCAATTGGTCTATAAGAAGCAACATTTGAAGAAGGTTTGTTTGGTTTCAGAATGGGAATAATTGTTTGAGACTTCCAACTTGATGGAATGTTGCCAGATATCAAAGCTGTATTGATGAGATTTAAATAAATTAAAAGAACAGAGTCAGACAGATTAGCTATAAATGAATATGGTATACCATCTTCACCAGGAGCTGAATCCTTAACATGTGAAAGGACTCCTTTCAATTCACTTAGTGTGAAGAGAGAATTCAACTCAGAATTAGGAATAGGAACATAAGGAAAATGCATTAAAGATCTCTGTTCTGGGGCTGAAGGAGGAGCTAAATGATCCATAAACTCATTGGCTAATTCTAATGGTAGTTTTGAGGCTGTTGTGTCACTGAATGCTGACCTGAATCGCCTAATATTTTGCCATACTAGAGATGCGTTAACTTCTGGCGAGATAGATGCACAGAATCTTTGCCAACCTTCAAATTTCTTTTTCTTAAGGAGCTTACGAGTTGTACGAGCAACTTCTAGGTATACCTCGAAATTGTGACGAGTCATAGTATGACCATAATTTTTTTCTGCTTCTTTTCTTTTTTTAATGGCCTGAGTGCACTCAGCATCCCACCACGGTGGTGAAGGAATTTTGCCTGTACCACCATTCTTAATAGGGAAAGTATTATCTGCCACCTCTATTAAAATTCTTGTTATTTGATTAGATAATAGTTGAGGATCATGTATTTGTAAGGAATTAGTTAAAGCAAGAATTCTTTCTTCTACACAGTTTTTGTATGTATCCCAATCTGCGTTTTGAAGTCTATACTTTAGTCGTGGTGTTGGATTACAAGCAGCTGGTTTTTTATGTAGAAAAGAAATTATTAAAGGGTAATGATCACTACCATAAGAAGACTGTAAAGGAGACCAGGATAATGTCGATGCTAAATCAGGTGTGCAGATTGAGAGGTCAGGGGCACTTACTCCCTCATCTGGATTCGTTTGGCGTGTTGGGAGACATGTATTTAAAATACACAAATTATTAGAGTCTAGAATTTCTAATAACTTTTCGCCATAGTAATTGGAACTAGAACTACCCCAGGACTGATGTTGTGTATTAAAGTCGCCCATTACCAAAAATGGTTTAGGTAAAACAGAAAGAAGATTATTTATTTCAGACAGAATATTTACAGTGGGACGCGAATAATATATACATACTAAACAGATTTTATTTACAATAGCAGCGACAGCAGATATATCGTCACTGAGACTTGGAAGAGGAAAAGATTGAAAAGACAAGTTATTTTTAATAAGTATGGCGACACCGCCATACCCATCGCTTCTGTCTGTTCTTAGACACGCATAGCCAGGAATTCTAAAAGAGAACCCTGGTTTAAGCCATGTCTCACAGAGAGCGACTGCAAAGGGATCGTATTTGTTCAATAGGTAGGACAGATCAGATTTTTTATTCACAATGCTGCGACTGTTCCACTGAACAATCTTGGCTAGATTTGGATCCATTATGATTAAGGTTAAATAAGTTAGACAACATATCAATTAAAGTGGCAACGTTGGACGGTTCAATATTATTATTTTTGGATAAGGTATTAATTAACATGATTATTAAATTTAAAATTTGACTCTCATTATTATTTGTTGTTTTATTTTGGAATGCAACACCATTCCCTGACATAGAAACTTCATTACTAATTAATGCCTGATGAGCTGCCCGGTCATACCCCTTGGCTGTTTTTGGGGGATCCCGAGGTTTAAGGAATACCGTTTTTCTTTGTGAGGAGACAATTGGTGTGTTACGTGATTGGGGCAAAGGTTGTGAATTGAAATAATTTTTAGTGGTATGTGATGGGGCAGATGTTACCACATCTGCATACAATTTTGAGATTGGTGGATGTAGCTGTGACGCTTCTGCATATGACACGCAGCTATGTGCCATATAATGCTTAATTGATTTTTGTCTTTCAAATTCTGGGCATTTTTTATTGATGGCGTAATGAATGCCACCGCAATGACAGCATTTACTATTACTCTCGTCTTCAATACTGCAAGTGTCAGCAGAATGCTTCTCCCCACACTTGAAGCACTGAGGGTTCGATCTGCATTGTACCTTTGTATGGCCAAAACGACAACAATTAAAACATTGAATTGTTGGGAATGTATACAATTCCACGGGCATGGAATTGTAACAACAAAACACACGTTTTGGTAAAATTTGTCCGTCAAAGGTCAGCACGACTGTTTGGGATGGTTTCCACACAGGGGTCGGTTCGTGTATTTTGTAGTTGAGACGCCTTGCTTTGATGACTTTCCCGCATCCAGCCGGGACAGATATATTTTCCATTATTTCCTCTGGAGACCATTCGGTAGGTACGCCTTTAATAATTCCAATGCGACACACATTAATTGATGGAACAAATGCCTTCAATTTCTCTTTGGCCAAACTTGGGTCATTTATAAAAGAGTTAGCATCTACGTAACGGGAGAAGCTTACAGATATTCTGTTTCGACCAATGCGTTTTAGAGAACCGTTAATAATGTTGTTATACCTGCGATTTTTCAGAAAGTGCCCTAAAGTTATTGGGTGTAATGTCTGAGCCGAGTTTTGAGTATCAAAATTTTTTTGGATGTGTACAACGTATGGCGACAGGTCTGTGGCTTCGTACAAAGCCCTAGCAACCTGTGGCGCCTTCTGGGGAAGATCTGACTTAATGTGGTTTTCAGTCTGGTGACCATCCACAGAACGTGGAGTGGCTTCTTCGTTAACTAAAATTGAATGTACCGGAACGTCTGATGTTATTTTTGGACTTAATGTTACTACTGTTTCATTATCACAATGACAATTTGTTTCATTATTTCCTGTTGAGTGATGACCACTTCGCCTTCTTTTATTGCAATTTTTGCAAATTTTGCGTGGAGCTCTAGCCCTTTTCCGCTCCGATCTGGTTAAGGACGAGTCTGTATCCATGCTGGATTCATATATTGTTATATTATGCCCAACCGAGGGGACTGTGCCCCCCGGATCAGGCGGTTCATTGTCCATTGTGGCCACTGGCCAGAAAAAATAAAATATAAAAAACTTACCCTAATAGATGAAGAATTTTATCTACAAACAATTAAATTAACTAATCTAATGAATATTTACATAAATCTACACAACTTATCTCCAATCTCAAACGTTTTTTAATATTTAAAAGAAAACAAAAGAAAAATCACGCCCGCCAAATTCGATGATTCCCGCGCTTTCCAGCTTTTACATTGTGTTCTATAAAGCACCATACTACGACGCTTACGTCAGCGGCGCGTATTTGTTTTTGTTTCTTCGCTGGCGTACGCGACCGACGGTGCGCGACCGATCGTCAGCGCGACAGTAATTCAAGCCTTAAAAGGTGTTTTATTGATGGCATTTTATCCTCCTACGGTTTTATTATTAAAGTATAATCATACACACAAAAACGCAAACATGATGACTAGTAAAAGCTATATTTTCATGAAATAGTTTTTGCCCGAGGACAATAACGTATCTAAAAACATTTGGAAAAAAATGTCAACTTGATATTGTATTAATCGTTCTTACAGAGAATTTTCAATAACGGCTCAATATTTAATTGCAAACATCTGTTACTAGAACAAACAATAATTACTTATCAATACCTCGTTTATTCTTAACGTCAATACCATTTAATCAGTAATCAAAAACCGATATTTTCACAAAGAAACAAAATGACTTTAATAACCGCATCAATAATTTCATTTATTTCTAAATCGAAAGCGAAAATTATTCTGCAATCTTTCATAATCGATACAAGACTAAAAATAAAATCTTGTTGGGAATCAAATTGATATTTTTCAACAAAGAATATGGGTAAGAAATCAAAGGTTTTCACTCTCAATGGGAAATAAATTGAGACGCAGTAGGTGGCCGCGGAAATAGGTTTCTAACTTATATTGAATACGTCTTCAAAGGCTTGCAGCTGATCTTTTCTTTGAGTGTACATACGTTTATATACTTCGTAGGTGTAACGTACTTTCACAAAGTATGTTATGTTTAAGTAAACTTTGTAATAGAGCAAAACTATGTTTAATATAGAATTGCGTAAATTAAACATAATATCACGCCTGTAATCCTCAAAGATTTAGGCAGAGGTGTGCCTAATAGTACACCCACATTTCGCCAGTTATTTTTAAGTCCCATGTGTTAGGGGCGAGCCTTTTGCCATCAACCGGGCACAAATCCAGACTCCCAGGTTGCTACTGAGCAATTCCTGACGGAAAAACCCAATAACACTTTGCCCCGCCCGGGAATCGAACCCAGAACCTCATGCTCAGTAGTCGCACTTGCGACCTCTCGGTCAAGGAGGCAGTCGGAGGCAGTGGGGTGATGAACGGAACTATCTGTGAAAGTCTGATATCCGCAGCCAATCCATTAGTTTAAATAAGACATTTTGACGTGATAACGTCTTATAAATCGATGAACACCGGCTGCACGCACGAAAAAGTATTAACCGTTCCGCGCGCCAGTCGATCAACGCCCAACCCAAACCCTTTTATAATGTAGACAAGGAAAAAAAATAGGATTTTTCGAAATTCAACCCTTAGGGGGATGAAAGTTTGTATGAAAATCCGTCAGTTTTAAAGTTAGAATTTTGTGATTAAGCTGACGATTGAAAATTAATTGATACGTGTCTCGGCGTGTTTGATAATTCCATGGTTCAAAAGGGGATGAAGTTGTGTATGGAAAGTCATTAATTTTCGAAGTTAAAATCACAAATTTTATTATCTAGGCGTATGGTGGGAAGCTAACGCAACGTAGTTGTTAGAATTTCAATCCTTAAGGGGGTGAAAAGGGGATACAATTTTGTTTTTTAAGTTAAAATCACTACAATCATGAAAATTTGTATTTAGAATTTAGTTTGGTAATTAATAATTACATGTATCAGCGTTTTTGAAAAATCATCCTAGAAGAGGGTAAAATAGAGATGAAAATAGTAATTTTCAATTAATTCCTTGATTGTATTACACAAAATAATGATAATTGAGTGATTGTAATTCAATTCAATTCTTAAAAGTATGCAATATTTCATCAATGTTTTCATATGACGTAATCACGTAAAATTAGCGTCCGTAAACCGACTTTACAGGCAACCATTTTTTTTTTCATAGGTTTTCATTGCTTGCGTTTCTGTAAGCTTGTTTAAAGTACACGTTTTAGTTCAGTAACAAGTTGGTTGAAGTTTTAGTTTAAATTCGTCATAACGTACGTACGTATCACGTCTCCGTGTCGCGGTGCGGCGCCAAATTGAACGGTTATGTGAACGTGTGACGTTTTTTGTGTGGTACAAGTTTTGGGCGTTACTTGCCCCAACATTTTGACACCTTTATCGAGGTTTATTAGCTTTTCTCGATTTTATATGAGCTTAGAAGCCCTTTGGTCTATGTAACATGTAAGACTTGTATTTGACTTATGTCGTTGGACTAATTTTAATAAATCCAATAGGCGCACTATTGGATTTCTTAAAACTATTCCAGCGACATTTTGTTTTATTTAACCATTCATTAATGTCTCAAATGTATAGTGAAAACGGGCGGTTTTGAATGCAAAGTAGACTGATCTTTGAAAGCACATAAACTTAAACAAACATGATTATCGCTAATGCGTTACATCCGTAAGGGTGATTAAGAAATTCTTAGTTTATTCTGACGTTAGCCAGATATTTCCAATTCACTATTACATGAGTTAATTGGGGATTTACTGTGAACTGTATTTAAATTTGATGATGTTTCAACGATGTTCTATTTTTCTCTATCACCTCTCGTATTTGACTTGTACCACTCAAGGTAAGCCACCCCAGTGTACAGAAAATGGGCGATGTTACAGAACACTTGGCTTAACAGTGCGCGCCATGAAAAGTGTACGCGTTTATTTGGCACGCCATTTGAAAGCGACGGTATTGAGTGTACCTACCCACTTTATTACAAAGTTATAATACAGTACGTTTGAAACAAAGTAAGTAAATGTGGAGGATTTATGTGCTATTTCAGATTTGGGAGTAGAATAAATTGAGTTCGTTTAAAATTTAAGTATATTCTTAACATTATTAAAACTAAGGTTAATTTTAAAGTTACTGCTTATATTTAATTTTGTGGTTTATGTATGCTGAAGTATCTACGTTTGAGTATGTCACCATGGTGCTTTTCATTTGCACTTTTGATCAAAACAAATGAATCAAGTTGTACTCATCTATCTACACCTCCACACCAAACAAGCGTGATGCCATGTTTCTTTGTCTGAACGGGGCACTCCAACACGTTTTGGAAGCGTCCATACATTGCCCCATGTTTGACGAACGCTCGAATGTGACCCAAACGCCCAAGCTACACGGTGTATGGCAAACTCTTCGAACTTCTGTTTCTGTCTATGTATTTTTGGGGTGTTGAGTGCTTGCAATGTTCAATTGATTTAGATACTTTCGTTTGTTCTGCGATAAAAGCAATACACGATACTTTTGATAAAGTTACTACATAGTATAAAACAAAGTCGCTTTCTCTGTCCCTATATCCCTACGTATGCTTAAATCTTTAAAACTACGCAACGGATTTTGATGCGGTTTTTTTTAATAGATGGAGTGATTCAAGAGGAAGGTTTTAGTATATACGCCGCCGGCGTCAGCTAGTTTGTATATAACTTTATAGAGACGCTAAATTCTGTAAATTGTATTTTATTTGACTACCTCCTTGGTCTAGTGATCGGTAGTGTTACTAATGAGCATGCGGTCCTGGTTTAAATAACTATAAAACTTTAAACAAACGAACAGGGTTTTTGACGACCCGAATGGCGCAGCGTTAGTGAGGCTGCCATACGTTCTTAGGGTCCCGGGTTCGAATCCTGCTAGGAGCTAATGTTTGTGTGATGAGCATGGACATTTGTTTCCTAGTCATGGATTTTTATATGTAGGTATAATAAGTCTGTATTTACAAACAAAAATTATCTATGTAGTATGTCAACTATCTGGTGTTCACGACACAAGCCTTGCTTAGTGTGGCACTAGATGGTGCTGTGTGTAATGTCCAGCGATATTTATATTTTATATATATTTTTTTAAAACAGTAAAAGTGTGTTTACTTTTTTAACATCATGGTATCTATGTATGTGGTCCGCATTGTAATAATATATTTGGTATTTATGTGTGTTGTCTTGTATACAAGGTGGTCCAAATAATGGAAGCCGAAAGGCACTGACTTGTTCCAACCGACCTAAGTTCCAACTTCTTCACAAGTTTTTTTTTAAATAAAACTTTTTAATGTCGAAACATTACTTAAAATACTTCCACAACTCCCGTACTATTCAATGAAGCCATTAGCACAATGTTTTGAGTGCGTTAAATTGAGTCCTACCGTAAAACGTGTTTTTTCAACAACAAAAAAAGACGTTTCCCAGCAAGATTTTTTGTGTAGAGTTACTTAGTTGGATGACGGCTTCGTGAAGGGTCTTTTTACACCTTGTTCATATGGCTGATCACCTGTCTACCCTTTTTCCAACTATGTTGACGTTAGGCGCAACGCAAACAGAAGGCGGCGCGGTGAAGATACAGAGAATAAATCACTTTAAATTAAACCTTAATATGACATGCTATTGAAAATGGCATGGCCAAAGAAAGATAGGCACGCGGCGCCGCGCGCCTTTCTTTGGCATCGCTTTTTCAACCGCATGTCATAGTAGTTAAGGTTTCATTTAAAATGATTTATTCTCAGTATCTTCGCCGCGCCGCCTTCTGTTTGCGTTGCGCCTTAGATTGCAGTCTAATTAAATGCAGCTGTATTGCTACTACACACTAGAACTACCGCCTGTCTCACATCCACAAACCCAATAACTAAGTAACACGATACCTCTTGATGTAGCTTAGGTACACTTAAGTTTGCTTCCCTTAACTTAAAAACAAAATTCATGATAAAGTTTGCTCCCTAACTACTATTATACAGGGTATAAACCACCTCATCACGAAGCCGTCAACCATGGATTTTGTACATCAAACTAAGTAACTATACGCAAAAATTATTGCTGGAAAACGACTTTTTTTTTTGGGGTGAAAAATCATGTTTTGTGGTAGAACGCAATGTAACGCACTCAAAACACTGTGCTGATGGATGGATTGAATAGTAAGGGGGTCGTGAAGGTGTTTAAAGTCTTACATTAAAAACTTGTATTTAAAAAAAAAAGTTGTCAAAAAGTTGGACCTTTGACCCTCAATATCTCCGTAACTAGAAGGTTCCCAGGTATGGTGTAGAACAAAAAAATGATCGCAATGACGAGGAGAACAAGTGACTTTCGGCTTCGTTAAGAGGTGTTTTACACCCTTTACAAGTAGGTACACAAGTAGGTACCTCAACTAAATAAATAAACTCGACACGTTTTTATAACGTTTTTCTTGCGTTTATTACATCTCTAAAGACATCTTACCGCTGAAGCGGGTCGACAAACACTTGTATCCAAGTCAGCTCAACAAATATTGAAACACTGAATGAATTTTTGCTATTTACTTCATACTTCGCTATAATTACTCTTTATTTTTGTTGGGAAATATTTTGTTGGTTTACAAAATACGTTTCAGTTTATGTTTATAAATAAACTAGGTTTGGTACTATGTTTGCTAAAGTATCTAAAAAATAAGAGTAGCTACTGCTTAGCTAAAGATCTAAAGACATGAAATACACTAACAAAATATTCATAAACAAGTTTTATAAGATTTAGGTTCGTTCAATTTAATTTGGTAATTTTTTTGAGTTGATTAACTTAAGGTGGATGCTCCAGGGTAGCCCGCGAAATTCAAATTTTCTTACGTTTTTTGCAATTTCCGGGTCAGTGTCAGGTTGAATGTTGATTAAAAGTCGATTCGCGGCTGTAACACGTATGTAGTTATAGAATTATAATCATCAAAATCATCTATACAACCCTCCAAGCGCATAAAGGTGCAGGAATGACTTTGACCTGGAAATTGCAAAAAACCTAAGAAAATTTGAATTTCGCGGGCTACCCTGGAGCATCCACCTTAAACAACGTCTGATCTACGCCTCGTTTCGTAATATGTAGTAGCAATATTTAAGCTCGTATAGCTACCCTCAAGGTTCGTTCAATATTACATTATTGGCATGAACCCAATTATTCCTGACGTGGGGAAATCCTCATTGATACCCTGGGCCCGGGAATTCAAATGGTTAAATTGTACTCTGATGGACTCAGGACTGGCATAGTTGGCGCGGGACATGACTACACGTGTTGATTGTTTTAATGGCCCAAGATCCCGGGGCCGCCAGACATTACTTACTTTCTCATTAACAAAATGTATGGCATTGAGTACTGTTAGTATGTACTGTGAACGTATGCATACCTGCTAACTTGTGCCGACGGCCAATATTTCAATATGGGCTAAAGTTGCGTAAAAATAATAAATTTTTTAAAGCCTGAATGCTGACTGTACACACCGGGACTTACAGCTTAGTACGGCCGTTATTCCAAATGCGTACGATGTGACTACGTTTGAAACAATTGGATCAGTACCTAGACCCAACTGACGCCAAACCTTTTTATTTTTTTTTTATTTTTTTTTTTTTTCACGGTGTGGAAATCCTCAATGGATGTCCTCCGCCCTGGGGAGAGCGGAGGGGTCTGTCAGACTCGTACTGACTAAAACCACACCGGTGTTCCATCGCACACTTGCGTCGGGGGGCAGCGGGATCTGATGCGACTTCCGCTGCCCCGGACTAGTGCCGGCCCGCTCGACCTGCGGGCCTCGTCCCGGGGGGAGTGAGGTGTAAAACTCCCCCCGCTACGTCTCTGAGAGGCGCGCGTGGAACACGACGCGCCGCCGTCTCGGGTCCAGTGTCATGGGGGGCGACGGATGTCCCCGAATCCGTCGCCCCTGGACCTATTTAGGGGGGCCGGAAGAGGGCGTTATCAGCCCTCTGCCGACGCCCGGTGCGTCTGCTGCGGGTCGGGAGAGCGGTCTCGACCTCCCTCAACCTCTCCGCAGCCTCCTTCTGCGACATGACGGTTTCGCAGAAGGACACCACTGCGTCCCAGGACTCTGCACTGCCAACCATCGCGCGAGCGACGGCCGGCAGCGACAGGTCTCCTCCAACCTCTGCTACGAGGGCACGACGCGGCTCATCCCACGCGGCACACTCGGCCAGCGTATGCCGCGCCGTATCCTCCGTGCAGTGGACGCAGTGATGGCACCGGGCGTCCGGCTCCCTGCTTAAGCGACACAGGTACTTCCCGAAGCAGCCGTGCCCCGAGAGCACCTGCGTCGCCCGAAACGTCAGGGAGCCGTGCCTCCTCCCGAGCCAGTCGTCGAGTACTGGCCGGATCGCCTCGATTGTGTCGAGGCCGGCGGTGGGAAGCTCTAGCCTCCCCCGCCATTCCGCCACCATGACCTGTCGGAGCTGAGACCGGTACACCGTAATCTGTCGGTGCACCAGCCTCTCGCCCCGATGTTTGGCCCCCTCGCGCCACTGGTACAGTGTCGCGAGGGTCTTCGCCTCCAGGTCCCACGGCGGGGATCCGGCCAGTACGCAAGCCGCCTCGTACGAGATCGTGCGATATCCCCGTACGACTCTGACGGCCATCGCTCTCTGCGGTCTGCGCAGGACTGCGATTGTGCGGGCCGTCAGGTCGGTCGCCCATATCGGGGCCCCATAAAGGGCCATCGATCGCACGATCCCGACGTACAACCGCCTGCAGGCGGAGCTCGGGCTCCCCAAATTGGGAAGCAGTGTTGACAGCGCGCCCGCCGCGCCCATCAACTTGGGCACCAGCCGCTGAAAGTGGGGGCCGAAGTCCCAACGGCTGTCGAGCACCAATCCAAGGTACTTCATGGTTGACTCGACAGCGATCCGGACCCCCCCGACCACGATGTGTGATCCCAACGGCGGTGCCCGTCGGGGGCCATGAAAAGCGATGGCCTCCGACTTGTTGAGGGCCACTTCCAGGCCCAGGCGTCGTATGCGGCTCACCACCTGTGAGACCGCAGCCGTAGCCAGCAACGCTGCCTCCCTGTACGAGCTCCCCCGGGCCGTGACCAGCGTGTCGTCCGCATAACACGTCAGGTTCACTCCCGGCGGGAGCTCGCACCGCAAAACCCAGTCGTATCCGATGTTCCACAGGGGTGGGCCCAGAACCGAGCCCTGTGGAACACCGCACGACATCTGGCGACGGCCCGTGCCGTCGCGTCCCATGTAGGTGACACACCTTCTTGAGAGGTACGCCCCCACGAAACTGACGCCAAACCTAGCCCAACAGTAACTACCCAGCACCCTAGTAAAAGTTATCCTAACACCCAAGCCTACCATACAAAGCACACCAAACGTAAGTTTTATATTGTATTCGAATTTTATTATTAAGATTTAAAAAAAAATGTTGTTTGTTGTCTTATGGTGAATGCTGCGTATACCTATAATAGGCATACATACCAGCACTTTATGTTATTTTCATTGTTTCACATAATTATTTGTATGTATTGCTGTTGGTGTACCAAATAAATAAATAAAATAAAAATAAAATAAATAAAAGAGCGAAGTCTGTTACTAGGAGACCTACGGTAACAGACGGAATTTGGGTAGTAAGAGGAGGTATAGGATATACATCACACTCGACTCCAGCTTGATGACAAATTTATTAAAATAATGAACTTAATTATTTACAATTTTTGTGGTAAATACACATTGATAACTATTTACATGTGTGTCGTGTGTGTATCGAGCCGATGTAGCGAAGATCTCAGTAGGCCACCTCTTGGCGCTAACGGTGTGCTGGTGTTGCCGGCGCGTGTAACTCTGGTATGTTCACGGTTGAACACTGACTTTTTTGTATGTTGCAGAAAACATTATCAAAATTTAATAAGTAACATTGCCTGACACTTTTCGTTGACGGAAATTTCTGCCACACACTTTAAAGCTTGGAAACTAACACAATTCGATGCCACCCATTTTGTTAGTGAGAAAATAAGTAATTTCTAGCGGCCCTGAGATCTTGTTCTATAACGACGCAAATATTTCCGAGACTACTTAAACTGTCGTGGAAATATTTGCATCGGTTTGCGCATCCCACGCGGGATACGCTCTCATATGTTGACTAAGCTTTACTAAGATTATGTTGTAATCTCTCGCACGTTCTAGTAACCAGCCTTATGAATAGAAGTAGATAATATGTGCAACTCAATTATCTAAACAAATATACGTAGTTCCATAATGACTAAAGTTGAAACTAGCGTAAATCCAACCAATTTTACAATTTCTAACTTTAATACCCTAAACACCTATATTTGTTCTAATCTACATGTTATAGCGTTCCACATTATGTCTACACCCTTTACTCGAGCTTTGAAAGTTGATATTTATCTAACCAATTACTTTCCCTAACTGAAATCTGTTTTACGGTTACTAAAACAGTCACTCCACTGAATGTTTTAATATGAAAATAATTAGCAATTATGGATTGATGTTTTGTTTATGTTAGGGGCTCGAGTAATTTCACATGATGATTGTTTTAATATTTAATGTCTTATGTCAATGTCACACACCATAACCATTTGATCAAGCAGATTATAAAAATCTACGATACGATATTAACAATGAAAAACAGAAAATAAATGTGACTTGAAATGTACACATTTCAAAGTCACATTTATTTTCTGTTTCACATGCTAGAGATGAAATAGGCTTTAATACATACGGAGTAAATTCGTTAAAATAGTACTACAAATGCTTAACAAGCAACTGAAAATAAATTCAGTTTTCTCGTCAATTTATTCTACCAAAGTATCTCTGTAATTTTCAACTGAAAAAAAAATACCTGAAGGTAAAACTTCTACCTAGTATTATCAATTTGAACACAAGAAGGAACCTCGTTTGGGTAAGTTTAATGTGCTTATCTTTTCCTAAAAACTTGAGATTTTGATTACATACTCTTGACTTCTCGACTGTGTTTTATGTAGACTTTGTAGAATAAGAAATATTAATCTCAATAGTCTTGTCAGTTTGAAGTATCTGACGAAAATTGTCTTCGTACTTGTGAATAAAGTATATATTATTATAATAGGAACATTGACGACTATGGTTAAATACGAGAACGTTACGGTTTGAAAAGAGTATGCTTAGATAGTTTGGTCGTGTTGCTAGTATGTGTAAAAGGGAAAAAAATAAAAATAAATATAGCTGGACCACACCAAGCAACGAGGCTACTGTCGTGGACACCAGATAGTTGATATACTACATATATACTTTTTGTTTGTTAAAAATACATACTTATTATACATATAAACATCCATGACTCGAAAACAAATGTCCATGTTCATCACACAAACATTTGCTCCTACCGGGATTCAACCCCGGGACCCTAAGAACGTAAGGCAGCCGCACTACCGCTGCGCCATTCGGGTCGTCAAATAACAAAGGTTTCAGATGTGAATGGAAACACCGGGAGGGTACGCTCTTGAAGGACAGTCACTGAGCTTGGTAAAAGAACACACTATGAACGAACGAACGAAATTGGGTTAAAATAGCACTAGACTAACAAATAAAATTATTTTCCCTGAATCCACAGTTAACAAAATATATATTGTTATTTAGACAAACTATTTGCGTATATCCGCGGGTATCAGTGAATTTGCAAGGATAGAATTTGCAAGATGAAAAAGTTTGGCTGAAAAAATATTAGTGAAACCCAAAAAACCAAGATGCACAAAACTAACACTCGAAACTTTCCCCAAACACTCACCACTACAACCCACTACTAAGTAGTACTATAAACATCTTTTTTTTTCAAATTAAACCTTACACGGATTGTTTAAAGTTGTTTTTACAAAGCACACGAGCGACCTGAGCCCAATTGAAAATAGGCGCACAATTACTAATTGTGCCTGTATTTGGCTTCTTGGGTTTTTTATATATCAATGGTGAAACCGGAAAAATTCAGCCAGTTTGCTATATCACGGGGGATTGCTTCCAGCATAACAAGTAATAGCGTGGAAAAACATTTTGGCATTTAAAAAGATGGGTTCTAAAATCCCGGATTCTTTAAAAAGGTGTTTTAGCCAGCCAGTGTGGTTTTAGTCACTTTCAATTCATCGTCAAAAATTCATGCTAGCTTGTCAAGGTTATTTTATAACGGGAGCGAAGCCGCTAGCAAAACCTATTTTATTAACCGACTTAAAAAAAGAGGAAGTTATCAATTCGTCAGTTTTTTTTGTGTTTGTATGTTCAGCGATATCTTTGCCAATATTGTGAACCGATTTGAATGGTTCTTTTTTTGTTTGGAAGAATATTATTTCGCGGTCGCGTTTAAGTTTAGTGAAGATCTGATGCTGATTAAAGAGTTCCCTAAAAACCTTTTAATACATATTTTTATTTATTAATTGTTTACATTATTTACAATTTACAAATCTATTAAAATAAACTAAACTAACTTAAACTAAAAACTTAAAAAATGGCGTCAAAGAACTCCTCCTCAAGGCTGTCAACTGGCAATGTCCCCAAGAGACTGGCGGCATTACCACGCTGTATGGCAACGCTAAGCCTTTGGCCAAGGTAAAAGCCAGCCCTAGGGTCACGGGAAGTGTCAACTAAACGTTTTGAAATTTCCTTGAAATGGCTGTGAGCGCTCGGACCCTACGGTCCTAGAGTTTCAACCCCAAACGGCTCGAAAATATAGTTACCAATAAGGTTACTGTATTTTCGTTCCCTAAAAATTTAAAAAATAAAAACTTTTTTGCAAAAAATAATACCGACACCAAAAACACAAAAAAAGCTTTTGTGTTTTTGAAGTCGGTTTTTTAAATCCGTTCTGCAGTTTTTGCATGAAAGATTAACAAACATTCATCCATTCGCAGAAACTTTCGCATTTACAATAGTAATAAGAAGCCAAGAAAGAGGTTTTTCTCTCAAAAGGAATTGTATGAAAAAAAATAACAAGTTACCAATAAAACTTAAGTCAAGAAAAACTTTTACTCATAGCGTTCCATCTGCAACTAATATAATGCAATATTGTGTCTTGTGCTGCCATCTGGCGGACATTGGCTCACGAGTTAACAACACGAGTTGGAAGCCGTCCAAATTAAATTAGATACTCTTAGATACTACGGTAACAAGTTCTTATAGAAAGGACGAAGTTGGTATGGTATTCCATAAACTTTTCATCCTTTTCATAACTAGTTTTTGATGTTTTATGCAGATGTCAATTTATTTACGATGATTTTTTTTTTAAAAAACATCATTTCTTCACACCATCATTTTTTTTTTTTTAAATACTGTGATTTTTCGAGAGCTGATCCCTATCTGCCTTTTAACAGAGTTGAAATAGCTTTGAACGGGACACAAATTCGAATAATATCACGCCTGTAATCTCCTAAGGTTTAAGCAGCTGTAAATTCGAATAAGTATGTGATTATTTATTCCTTTGAGTGCAAACTTTACCCTAACTCCGAAAACATAAACCTCATCATCTTCATCATCAACCCACAGCAGTACACTGCTGGACATAGGCTTCTCAAATTGCACGTCACTTAACCCTTTACTGACTAAAACCCATCCATGTTCCTTCATCGCCCTTTGTGTTCCGGGGCCACGGTATCTCTTTCGAACATTCCCGCAGCCCCGGCAGGCATCGGCCCTTGCCTCCTCTCCTTTTGCTGACTCTCTTTGAGGCGCGCGTGGAACACAAACACGCCATCGACACGGCCTGTCGTCATGAGACGGACGGCCGGCGAGCTAGCCAATAGCTCATCGTCCACAGGCCCGCGCCTACGGTGGCCGGGTGCCACGTGTGGCTCCCGACACGCGGTGCGTCTCCCGCGGTGGCTGGGACGTGAGGTTCTCTCCCTCTCACGTTCCGCCACCTCCTTCGCCAGCATGACTGCTTCGCAGAAGGAGGTGACGGCGTCCCATTCCGTCTCGCTGCGGACCATGGATTGAACCAGGGCCGGACGCGAGCTGTTGCTGCCGCCGATCACGTCACATATATATAAAGTAAACAAAGCAGAGCTAAATATTCGTAATATTCATCCGTATAAAACTAGGGAGGTTTAAAATCAAAAAGTTCAAAAGCACTAGCTCTAAAATTAACCTGTATAAAAAAGGCAACAGCGTGATTCAAAACTGCATAGACAGGAATGCAAAATGGCGGACTCAAAGGAACGTTTCGCATTTTTTTCTTGTTCCTCGCTAATTGTCTACGGACAAAAGATAACTAATTGCTCTCGAGGGAGGACAAATGAAAACTGTTCTGTACTCTGTTGTGATCTATATGTCAATGAGAAAAACGCAACATTTGAAACTAGGACAGAAAGTGTAGCATTTTTAGGGTTCTGTACCTCAAGAGGTAAAAAAGGGACCCTTATAAGATCACCTTTTTGTCCGTCTGTCTGTCTGTCCATCTGTCTGCCACCACCGATTTTCTCGGGTGGACCTAGCAAAAGGTGTATAAAAATCAAGGTCCTGAATCAACACGATAAATAGATATGGGAAAATTTTAGATATTCGCAAAAACTTGTAAGTAAGTACCAAAAATTTACCATAATTTTCAACACGTTTTATTTTTCGGAACTTTCCCTTTACTTGTGCTGTAAGGCCTTGTTTTTAACCAAAATTGTCAATTCTCGGTCAACCGGAAGTACCCTATAGGTTTTGGGTCAAAAACCTATAATTATGGTAGTTCCCGTTGACCTAAAGTCACGAAATTTGGCGAGAAGCAACGTAAAATCTGAAAACCTTAAATATGTAGTTTATAACAAAAAAAAGCGATTTTACTAATTACAAACTTATTATTTGGGTTGGTGCAATAGCCGTTTCTGGGGATCGAACAGTAAAGTTAAGTTTGTCCTTTAAAAAGTTTTTATTAATGGCTGTCTTTTTGAATGAAGTCCGCAATTAGCGCGTACATAATATGGACCGGTGCCTTTTACTATGCTTGCATAAAACTGAAACACGAATTCTGATCTGCTTACGGATATACATAAGCCTCAAAAAATCATTGACAAAATATCACTGACCCCAAATAAAATCATCGAATCATTTTTTTTGTTGCCATACAACGTGGCAACACCGCTGCCAGTCTCTTTGGCACATTATCAGCTGACAGTGAGGTATCATCGATACAACGAACAAGAAGAAGCGCTGGGGAGAAGTTTTTTGCTACCATTTTTTTGTTCTAAGTTATGTTACTTTAATTTGGTAATGTATACAAAATGTTAAAATACCCTGTCAAAGCCGAAAGGGGCGTTTACCGCATAACCAAATTAAATGAGAAATATAAATATTAAAGAAAGTAAGCGTATTAATGAATTTTAAAACCCTTATTTTTGTATTCAAATTACCGCCATTTCTCTAAAATCTAACAATTTTTTTAAACATAACAACACTATTTCGGCTTAGGTACCTATGTTCGATCGTCAATTAATTGTATGTTAATGACGTCTCTACTCAAGAAGGGACAGGTGCCGATGTGTTACCGGGCTCCTATGTTGCCATGGATCTTCACTATTTTAGTACAATATTTAATTTAATTTTTGTCGGGGAGTTTTTTCTTAGTTATTATCCAAAAAGGACTCCTTAAAGAGAATGTAATCTTGATACTTACCTAAAAATACCCTCACGGATCGGACCAAGTTTTTTTAACATATTGTATAGTTTTTTTGTTTCTTATATCTGTCGTCGTCGATTTAAATATTGTCCCATCACGTCTATGGAGTTCCACGAGCTAATTTAAATTGACCTTCTATTTTTCAGGATTTGCTTTGCGTTGTCAGTTAATCACAGACTTCATTCGTTTTTACGTAGATGGTTTTTTGTAATGCAAATGAGACCTGATTTAAAATTCTGTACTCCATTAGACGTCAAATAAAAATACTAAAAACAATTGGGTGTTAAATTCAGCAGTTTTTGTAGCACCCGCATTTTGTGCCAAAGGAATATTTCAGCTGCTAGCTGGGGAAAAACAAACGACGCGCGACATACTACTAATTAAAACTAAGTACAACAGTTAAAACGTCGGCCAATAACTACGTGAAAGTGTTTTCTACGAGTTCTAAACACAAACTGAGGAGTTAAAACCAAAACTCAAATCCACCAACAACATCAACATTAGTGACAAATTGACATTATGCAAAAAAAAAACAACCACCAGTAAACAGACCTTGTAGTGCAAAGAAATTTACTGCTTGTGCGCGGGTCATGTGATAAACATCAACATGCAAGTGAGTAAAGTGATTAAAGTAAATCAAGAAAATTTCGAACGGTTGTTGTGCTATTGATTTAAATATCCGAATACCCAACGTGCCAAATAATCCATGAGTATATTAAACATCATCAAAAGAAACAACACCTAATTTCGACACACATACTGCGAGATCATTTGGCCCTGTGCTCGTGTGACGTGACTGAGAAATCAGTGTCTCGAGTTCGAACCCCAGTCGCACATATGTCTTTTTGAGATTGTTTCTGCAATAAGTAACTTGGAACTCTATTCCTCACTACATATAAACAAGGTCTGAGCCAAGTTGACGATACATAATAGATCCACAAAAGATTGAAAACAAACGGTAATAAAAATGAATTGCGAAGCATGTAAGCAGCAAATAGCTCGCGGCGAATTGCCACGTTGTTTTACTTGCAAACAACTTCACCATTATCGATGCGTTAACATGACGACATCTTTTTATATGGAAAACAAACAAAAATTAATAATGTCCTGGAGCTGCCCATCATGTGAGAATGCAAAAAAGCGGACGAGAAATGATAACACCCCCGCCCGGTGCCAGCCGCTGCCTACGCTGAACGACACTACCATGTCCATTGACGATCATATTGAAGACGACCATAGTATACTAGGCAACACCAGAAGGAGTGTCACTCCTGCGAGCCCGGCAAATGCACAGTTGAGCCCACAAATAACAGACTCTATTACTTTACTGCAAATAAGCCAACTACTAGATGAAAAATTTGAAAATAATAAAGCAGCAATATTAAACGAAATGAAATGCACAGTACAGAAAGAAATAAATTCAGCAATACACAAACTACAGTTAAAAGTTACTCAAACTACAGATGCCTTACTCCTGGAACAGACTTCAATAAATGCTAACATAGTAAATGTAAACGAAAAAATTCAGAAACTAGAAATTGAAAACGATAAGCTCAAGAACGAAATAGATAAACTACAAAAACAAGGTACACGAAAAGACGACAACACGAAAAGATTTGTTATTTACGGTCTTAATGAGTACTATCGTGAAACTGAACAGGATCTCGAGAAAAGGATAATATACGCATTTCAAGACACGCTGAGCATTGATTTAACAGGTTATATTGAGGAATTACACCGCATAGGTAGAAATGGGCTAAAACGACCAATACATATAGAGCTCATCAGCAAAAGAATGACAAAGTATATCATAACACAGGCAAGATTTTTGAAGGGACAGGGACTCCACATTTCAGAATATCTCGATTCAGACGCACTAAATGAAAGAAGAAAATATAGAGAAGAGCGAAATCTGTCGCGAAGTAACACCGCAAATCGATTCATGAGCCACAACCAGACTGTACCACAAATCACATCCGCCACAACCACATCCGCTACTCCACAGCGTAGAAACAGCCACCGCGATGTAAGTCAAAGACAACCATCAGAAGACCATACCTTTCGACTTTAAAATATTTATTCAAAACGTGCAAAGTCTTAAAAACAAAACCCATATTCTTGAGAGCCTACTAGATAACGAACCTTATAATGTAGTTTGCCTTACCGAGACGTGGATAAGAACCCACCAAAGAGAAATAACTACTGTCAGTGGATACGAATTCAGTTCGGCTTTCTGTCGACAAAACCACCGAGGAGGTGGAACTGCCATTCTGACACGAACGGGATTAAAGTGCAAAGAACTACCCGACATTACCAATCTATCCGTTGAATATGTTGTGGAATGTTGTGCCATAGAAATTAAGTCGCCAAAACTAATTATTATTCTTGTATACAGGCCCGATCGAAATATAGAACAGTTTTTTAACTTTTTAAATCATCTTCTGAAGCTCATTACACTAAAATATAAAAACAAACGCCTCATAATTACTGGAGATTTTAACTTAGATTATTTGAAAAAAGCAAAGGAATACCAGAAACTAAGCAATATCATGAAAGAATTAAACCTACACCAAATCATCAAAACTCCTACAAGAACCACCAAATCAACATCGACTTGTATAGATCTATTATTTACAAATAATAATAGCACAGAATTTCAAATAACTGTTAATAACAATGGTATCTCAGATCACAATAGCTTAATATACAGCATTAAGAATGAGGAAACGCAATGTCTTAAAAGGTCACCGTACGTTACTAAAAGAATTTTTAACCTTATCAATTTGACAAATTTTAAATCGGCATTAATTAAATTAAACTGGAATGACATTTTTAATCAAAACTTGGACATAGATCAAACTTATAATAAATTTCATGACATTTTACAATCTAATTTAAATAAATACATACCAAAAAAACGGATAAAAATGACGCAAAACAAAACAAATAATTATCTTACAAAGGGATTAAAAAAATCATGCCAAAATAAAAGATTGACTAGAATTCTCTCGAATCAGCTCAAAAGCGCCGTATTTAAAAAACATTACAAAGAGTACTCAAAAATGTTAAGAAAATGCATTAAAACTTCAAAGAAAATTAACTACATAAAAGAGATGAATGCCTCAAAAAATAAAACGAAAACGATGTGGTCAGTAATAAATAACATTACTAAACCAAATAAAACTAAACTAAATCTGAAGAACATCAACTTAAAATCAAATAACGTAATAACAACCTCACCGAAACAAGTTTGCACTGCATTTAATGATTATTTTGTATCGGTAGGTAATAACAACAAAAGTACGAAAGCTGCTGCGCCATCGCCATGTGAGCCATCAGTACATTCGGTGCATACGCCCGCAATAAACTCCATATACATCGAACCGGTAACCGAGCGAGAGGTCTTTAATATAATACGCGGAATGCAAAACAAACGTAGCTTTGGAGTGGATGATATCCCGTCGATATTAGTAAAAAAATGCGCAAAGGAGCTATCATCGCCTCTCACTAAACTAATAAATATTTCTTTCAACGAGGGACGATTCCCAGAAAAACTTAAAATTGCGAAAGTACGCCCTATTGCTAAAAAAGGAGGAAATTCAGAAAATCCTAGCAATTATAGGCCTATTGCACTATTACCTACATTCTCAAAAATTTTCGAAAAAGCAATGGCGAATCGTGTTAACACGTTTTTAGAGAAATTTAACATTTTGGATAAAAATCAATTCGGTTTTAGGAAAAAATGCTCAACTACTCTAGCGGTATACAATTACGTACAGGAAATCTACAGTTGCATTAGCGAACGAAAGTATGCTGTTGGACTATTCCTAGATATGACGAAGGCGTATGACAGGGTGTCACATAAAATCTTATTACGAAAACTATACGGATCGGGTATTAGGGGGCAAGCTTTTAATTGGTTTAAATCATATTTACAGGACAGAGTACAATTTGTAGAAGTAGAATACTTCGATAACATTAAACAGGAAATGTACAACATACGATCAGACATGGCTACCATTAATAATTCAATACCCCAAGGAAGCGTCTTAGGATGTACCCTATTTATAGTATACGTAAATGACTTGCCAAAAAAGATAAGTTCGACGTGTATTTTGTTCGCTGATGATGTTTCATTATTATTTAAAACGCCAGCGAATGTTGACCATCAAGCTATTTTACAAACTTTCACAGAAACTGAGCAATGGTTAAACGAACATAACTTAGAAATAAACCTATCTAAAACTAAAATATGCCAATTCAGAACTTACCAAAGAACCCCAATAAATCTAAATATATTAACACAAAAAATTAAGTTAGAAGAAATAAATGAATTTACACTTTTAGGCCTAACATTAGACTCAAACCTAAATTGGAAGAAACATGTAGAAAATACAAGAGCAAAATTGTCCCAATTTATCTATGCGCTAAGCATATTGAAACGTAACACAGACTATAACACCGCCTTATCTGCCTATTACGCGTACGCCTACTCCTGGCTAAATTACGGTATCATCCTGTGGGGAGAAAGCACTGACTTCTTGGACCTCTTCATTCAGCAAAAGAAATGTATCAGAATACTAATGAACATAGATCAACGAGAGAGTTGTAGGCCACACTTTATTAAACAACAAATTCTCACACTACCAGCAATATACATATTGCAAAGTTGTATATTCGTTAGAAAAAATAGGCACCTCTTCAAATCTAATATCGAGCTAAATAAAAACTATAACCGACGTAATAAAAATAGATTAATACTACCCATCACAAATTTAAAAGTTATCGGGAAAAGCCCTTATTCAAGACTCGCCAATTTATTTAATAAGCTACCTGAAAAATTAAAATCCCTACCGAATGACTCAATTTTCTCCAAACAGTTGAAATCTTTGTTAATAAAGAAAGGCTACTATACCGTTGAGGAATTTATTACTGACAAATTGTGAATCGATCGATCCTGTAATAAAATTAACTTGACGTAAATGTAAAATAATAATAGATGCTACATTAGCTACACCTATGACAAAAATGATTGAACGAACTGATAATAATGATTAAATTTAAAATAATATATAATAAATGATTGATTAATGTTTTGTATAATTAATGTAATATTTGTAATGTAAATAATTTTAATACTATAATATTTGTAATGTAAACAATTTTAATGTAATATAATTGTAATAATTAGAATCAATATTATACGTAATTTAATAATTTTAAATATATATAAAATATTTGCAGTGCCCTAACAGGGTGCATGTCTTAATACTGTGTCATGAAATTTTAATGCATGCCTAATAACCAGTGTTTTACATGTAAGCAAATAAATAAATAAATAAATAAATAAATAAATAAATACTTTTAACATCTGTGCAATGCTCAACAATTTTTAAGTGAAATACTAAAATTACTGTTTAAAGAATTGCGTTGTATGGAAACAAAAGCCTTAAATATACTCAATTAGCCTTTGCCCGCAGCATTGGTCGCGTTAATTAAGAATTTGGCAATCAATTCGGGTTGTACTCTGCCTGTAATATAATAATTCAATCATGATTTGAAAGACACGTGGCGCCATCAGCTATTATCATAAGAACGTTACTGTTGTTTTCCTCGGGAACAGTACTTTTTTCGGGATGAAAAGTTTCCTATGTTTCTGTACATCTGAAAATGTTTACGCAAAATTTCAGGATGATCGGTTCAGTGGTTTAGGCGTGAAAATCTAACAAACTAACAAACAAACTTACTTTCGCATTTATAAATACTTACTAAATATTAGTTAGGATGATAGACATTTTCAAAACCAAATGCACACACACTAATTCACCAGTCGATTTTAGGAAAAAAATCTCGCAAAATGTAAAACCAAAACGACATTTCCCACAGCTTCAACGCAATGAAAAGGTCGAAACATCAATACTGTTTTCTGCTACAAACGCGTAGCAATGATATCGTAGCGTTGGCTACGCCGTAGCACAAGTTGCAAGTAATCCTACCGGTCAATATTAATTGGTTTATGCTGAAAAATATTCAAAAAGCCCGTATTGAACATTTAAAGGCTATTCTATAAAATTTCGCTCGCAAATTCTATGAAAATAAAAATGTTTCATGTGCCTAGCTTTTTCCCAACCATATGTTGGGGTTGGCTTCCAATATATCTAGATGCAGCTATATTCCAGTGTTAAAAATGAGTGACTCCCTCCACAACTGAGTTACCTACTAGCAACACGATACCCCGTCGCAAGATTGGTGGTCAGACTTTCGGGGTTTGACTAGGCGGACCGACTGCTTAACATGTTTTCCGAGCGACGGAAGGGTAAATATGAAATGGATAGTCACCCATCCACGGACCGACCTCGGCAAGCATTGCTTAACCTTAACCGGACCGGCCCGTGCGGCTGTTTTTATTTAGCCATAAATTACCGGAATACTTATTTGAGGAAGTTTTTATTTAATAAGATGTGAATAGATTGAGAGCAGCGGTGGCCGCCACCACTGGTGGCGGCCCCGACTTACGAACAGTTAGTCGTGGGTTCGAACCCAGACAGGCGCATTACTTTGTGTAATTTATCTCATCACCACTGTTCTCAAAACGGTGAAGGAAAACATCGTGAGGAAACCGGCATGCCCTAGAACCAAAAAAAAAATTCGAAGACATGTGACATCTACCAATCCGCACTGGGCCTGCGTGGTGGATTATAGCCCATGCCGTCTCGTAGAGAGGAGGCCTTTGTCTCAGCAGTGGGAACATTAATAGGCTGATGATGATGATGATGATGATGAATAGAAAAAGTGGTTTATTCTGCCAAGCAATCTCCCGACATTACAGGAAACTTGATGAATAATGCGACTAGGCATTCAAACGAAATTAACATCAAAAGAGAGAAACTAGAAATTAAAAATAAATCACTCGTACTTTTGCGTACCTAGTGAGAAACACCTGACTTTATGAAATAATCTGTTTATATTATCTGTAGTACTGGATTTTAGAGAGTTCTGTTTCCTGAGAGTGGCTCAAGTAAAGAATGAAGAGCGATATTGTGATCGACTTGGTATTTTGATAGTATTTTTATTGCGTTAAATAAATAAAAATAATGAGTAAGAAGTAGATTAGTGTAAGAGTTGAGGATGACCAAAGAAACGATGGATGGCCTGTGTTAACGATGATATTATGGCAAGAAGAGGGTGTCTGATGAGATGACGAGTAATAGAGAAGTATGGAAGAAGAAGACAATATACTGCGCCGACTCCAAATGAATCGGGATTAGGGCAAGAGAATAATCTGAAAATGATGAAATGGAAAATATTATTTGTTTGACTATATTACCGTGGCGTCTTTTGAAAGTACCGCCACGAGTAATGCATAAGACTTGCAACACTGAGTGTTTTTTATGTGTTTGACTTAATTTTCAATCCCATCGTGCCAAGTAAGATATATGAGCAATGCTCAGCTTCAGAAATGAGTCCTAGTTGGAAGATATGCGCTTTGGACGTTGAGTCACGAACACCAGCTCGATATTCAATACAAGTCCATATCACCTTTCAATTAAAGTTTCCGGAATTTGCAGCATACGTTGATACATGCAGTCTCAAAACTGTTGAACAGAAATATCATAAAATGGCTCTAACACGTTTTGAGCAATTTTGACTTCTAATATAATAATAAATATCGCTGGACATTACACACAGCGCCATCTAGTGCCACACTAAGCAACGAGGCTTGTGTCGTGGACACCAGATAGTTGATAATATACTACATAGATACTTTTTGTTTGTAAATACAAAAACATACTTATTATACATATAAACATCCATGACTCGGTAACTAATGTCCATGCTCATCACACAAACATTTGCTCTTACCGGGATTCGAACCTGGGACCCTAAGAACGTAAGGCAGCCTCACTACCGTTGCGCCATTCGGGTCGTCGTAATGTTAAAAACGTACCCAGAGCGAGATTGACTCAGTAACCTTGCCATTAATCTATTAACACACAATACGTTAATCCCAAGCTTTACCTCCGCTTAGAACCTAATTAAAACGTCATTTCCCGTCCAAACACCGCTCTATTGAAATAAACAATCAACGGGATAGGCCGTGGTGCGAGCCAATACGTGCTATGACGCCACTAAAACGATGCCCTGTAATGAGGTAACCGCTTGGCCACTAGCTATACGCTAACTAACGAAGAAAATCAATGAAAAAAGTTGCTTAACGGGGAACCGCCAGTAGCCCGCGATAATTTCTTACGTTTTTTGCAATTTGCAGGTCTAGTGTCAGGTTGTTTGTTGATTAAAATATGATAAGCGTTTAAATTAAACTTAGAAGGTAGTATTGATAATTATAATTTTATAATCGCATACGTGTTACGGTCGCGAATCGTGTATTGGCCCCCTGGTGTTTCACCCTTGCCTTGTCCAGAAAGGGCAAATCTCTCGAGGCCTACATTGCGTCCAGATGGAGCGAGCAACGTGTGAGCATTTGGAGACGGATTCAGTCATGCAGTACTTTGAGATGGACCAACTGGACGCAACCTAAAAGCTCTTAGTAACTCTACTCGCGTGTAACACACGCGACTCGAGTCTGGCTCAGTGCATGCGATTTATGCGCGAATTTTTAGCTCCTGCGATGTTTGTGTATGTGATGCATAGGCGCGAATTCATATGCGCGTTGGCGAGAGTCGGGCTCTCGCCAACGCACGTATGAGTTCGCGGCCAATTGGTCTATTTTGGACAAGGTTTCGGAGAATTCGGCCCTACTGTATTAGAGCATGCCTCAAGTACTGTACTCAAGTGAAGTACAGCCCGCGCGTGTCGCGAGACTCAAGTCGCGTCAAAGTAGCACCACGTGAGGACGTGAACGGGAGTAACATAAAGCTCTGTAATGAGGTTCATGGTTCGTAATGAATCTCATTAACGATAAAATTGGGATACTGACAAGGCTGAATGAATTATGTTGATAGAGAATTTTAAAGTGAGTGCTTTGTTGTTATGTAAAATTAACATCCTTAATGTCACAAGATCATTGAAAATGTCCTGCCAAGGTTTTAAATTACAAAACAGCGTGAGTTTTATTAGGAGGGAAAATGGTGCGAATCTAAACAAATGAGAACTACGAAAAAATTTATGGAAACTAAACTGCTTTCAACATAGTTGAAGAAAACATCGCGAAGAAACCGGCATTTCATAGAAACGGAAATTCGGACACATGACTAGTTAACCGAATCTGTATTTTTTTTTTCTGGAGAAAATTCCGGTCATTTGAAGAACATTCCGGACTTTTTGCATTTACATGGTGCAGTACAATTTAACTGAATTTATTCATTTTGTTTTATTCAAGATAATTTTATTTTGGTACCAACTGTTTGTTCCGGACGTTTTAGAATTCCCTCCCCGCAATCCGGATACTGAGGTTATATTTCGGACATGCCCTGGCCATGAAAAATTCCGGAAGTATGGCAACCCTCCACACGACTGTCTCAACAAACCTACCCCGGACCTACTCCCCATCGCATAGAGGCCTGTGTCCCAGCACTGGGAACCATATATGCTGTTTATGCTTATGCTACAGGTCCACGTTCAGGTTCTCTTCTCATATCGGCAGGTAACAAACATCATCATAATTAAGTAATTTATATGCATTTGGCCAATCAATAAATTTCAATGAGCGTGTAAAGTTATCGTAGCGCGAAGCTCAATATTGGCCAACCACGCAATCAAATGGTGTATGACGATAAACGCTTGATGTAGTTTCTAAATTTAACGGGGTCGCGGCAGACCAAGGAGAAGATGGCGTGACGTCTTGGATGGCTTCCTGGCGAATTGGCGAGAAGAAGCACACCATCGCGAGAAGTGGAAGGAATGGGGGAGGCCTTTGCTCAGGAGTGGGACAATACGAGCTAACCAAAAAAAAAAAGTAGCATGTTCTAATTATTGTAGTAATAGAGCGTTAATAATTAACTCCATGTTGCCACCACCATCCTTTGGGATGAATCAGCCAAGTACCAGCTGCAAGCGTTGCTATTGAGCAACGTGCCAAGAGGCTCATTGTCAACGCCAAGATTCAAGACCTTGAACATCGCCACATAGTTGCTAGCCTATCGGTTACATTTCGGAGAGTGTGCTTTGGTATTACTCAATCTAATTCCCTCATACCCATTCTATCATCGGGCGAAGTGCCACCGTTATATGGTTAAAGTTCCACGAACCCAAACAAACTGCTATGCTTCCACATTTATTGTGCAAATCGCCAGTCTATAGAATTTATTGCCGGCTTCTCTGTTTCTCGATCATTGTAATTTAGATTTCTTCAAAGTTCGAGTGAATTGTTTTCTTCTAGTCAAATTGAAAGAATGACAAAAAAAAATGTAATCGAGTAAAGCTAAGTACGAACTGCTAACGAAGTTCAAATATATCCGCGATGGGAAAAAAAAAGCTCAACATTTCACTTGTACCACACCAAATGCTGACTTAAAATATAGTGAAATTACGAGAAAAAAAAACCTTGAGCATCGCCACATAGTTGCCAGCCTATCGGTTACATTTCGGAGAGTTTGCTTTGGACACAATCTAATTCCCCCATCCCTATTCTATCATTGGGCGAAGCGTCACCGTTATAATAATAATAATAATCATTTTATTATCAGGCAACTAAGGCCCATAGATAAAATACACAAAATAACATTTTAACAACAATAATAAACTAATACATATTTTAAACCCTAAGAAAACTTAAACTAAACACGCAACGTTGTCGGCGTCGTGTTTCGCTGCGTGGTGTCGCGTAACCGCCCTCGGAAACGTCGATATACGACACTCTGCGGCCAAAAGTCCTCCTTCATGCAGGTCTGTGGATGGTGGGTTGGATGGTGGTTGGTTATATGGTTGAAGTTCCACAGACCCAAACAAACTGCTATGCTTCCACATTTATTGTGAAAATCGCCAGTCTATAGAATTCACTGCCGGCTTCTCTGTTTCTCGATCATTGTAATTTAAATCTCTTCAAAGTTCGAGTAAATTGGTTTCTTCTAGACAAAGTTGAAAGAATGAAAAAAAAAAAACTTTAATCAAGTAAAGCTAAGTACGAACTGCTAACGAAGTTCAAATATATCCACGATGGAAAAAAAAGCTCAACATTATACTTGTACCACACCAAATGCAGACTTAAAATATAGTGAAATTACGAGAGAAAATGCAATGTAGAGGAGCCGGAGTCTTGCCGCTCTACAAACTGAGTTCACTGATGAAGTATTAAATGAATTCCGTCGGATCTGGGCTGCATCAACTTCTTTTGAAACATTATTTAATTTAATGTGGAACATCTTTAGGACGTGTTCGCACTTTCGGACTAAAATCTATTTATTAATTTATTTCATACCATGGACCTGGATTCCGGACCAAGGTTGGTTGAATCAAGCTAAACGTGCTCAGGTGGACGTTAGTAAAATACATACCTAGAATGCAAATATGGTGCGGTTCCGGTTCCACAAAAGATGGGACACCTGTTATCTTTTCCTGCGTACCTCGATGCCAGCACACTAAAGAAATTGATGGACGCCCGTGACATCTCCAACTATGTTCTAAGCTGACTAAATATCGACTAGGACATGCGAAACCCGGTTTCGGTCCCATACTAAAACCTGGGATATATCGTTTTTACTATGGGACCTAAGCCCGGTTCCGCATGCCCTAATATCGACACACTATGGCTAAAAAAAGAGTCATTATTTTATTTATAGGTAGTCTCAAAACGTGTCATCTTGACATGACATGTTATTCGAGTAGTCAGTGATCGCTTTCAAACTATTTCGTTTTTCTACAATGACTTTCTACAGGACGTAAGCTTAGATAGTGGAAGATAGGAGGGTTTCATGGAGAAGTGCGATTCCGTGATGCCAAATGAGGTTTAACCCTATGCCACCCAATTAATAGGTAACTTCGGTTCACTATCAAATCTGAACCGGTGCAACTGAATGTCAATATTTCATAACGTTGCAGTGCGAATTTCATTTATTATTTTGAATCCAGTCATTGAGCATTATCGATAACCTAAAATTAAACCAATTTATCAAAGTTTTGGACACTTAACTACCAGTTACAATTTATGATAGTATTCTTATGACAACTTAAATCTTCGGTTTAATGTGCTCTCAGAAGCACAAAGGGTCGATAGGTTACTAGGTGGCGGTTCGCGTCGAGACAGAGACAAGCGACCGAGACCAGAGACTGAGACGGGAGACCGCGACCGTTACTAGACTTTGGGCAATGTGTAAGCATCAGTTCGCGAGCGAGACAGAGACGCGAGACAGAAGACCGCACGACAGGTGCTGCCCCTGACCAGTAGTGTCTCGTGTCGCGCTCGAAAAGTACGTGTGTTTGTTGTAAAAAATGACGCAGGCTGTGAAAAGCTGATCGAACTGATCAGGCAGCACCCTCCGATATAAGATGCACACACACTTGAAAATTTCTACAGAGACAATATTTGGAAAGGCATAGCAAATCATCGTCTTGTTCTTCCTCCAACAGAAGTTCTATTTCGCTTTCCATTACAGTCTAAATTAATAACACAGTACAACACAACTGCCTCTATCGACAGACACACTCTGATACTGAATGAATTCGCTTTGGTTGCGGCAAAACCGTTTGGGTTCAGGCTAGCAATATTCTTACTACTGTTACAAATGCGAAAGGGTTATAATCAATCTGTTTGTAATTTCATCCAAATCCGTTCAGTAGTTTCTGCGTGAAAGAATAACAAAAATCGATTCTTACAAACTTTCGCATTTATAATAGTTGTAAGAAGATTGCTAGCCTGCATACCAAACTCTTTTGTTGACTGTAACTTGCAGAAGTGACCGAGACACTTGTCGCGGTCTCCTGTCTCAGTCTCAGCTCTCAGTCGCTTGACTCTCTGTCGCGACGCGAACCGCCACCTTAGCATAATAAAGTCAGCCTGTTGGTCTCTTCTTTTTGTTGGGACTGAGTAAAATTAATCAACCACGCGGGACCCGTGCAGGTTGATAGGTATACTACTAAGTACACCTCTGCCTAACTTGTCAGGGATTACAGGCGTAATGTTATGACATGTTATGCCCGAGGCCCAAAAAGCATAGCAGGCTGATAATAGTTGGGGGCCCGCGAAAATGTACAAACATCTTTATATTTTCGAATTGTAGTTTCACTCGTGTCCGGCCCTGGTTCAATCCATGGTCAGGAGCGAGACGGAATGGGACGGCGTCACCTCCTTCTGCAAAGCAGTCATGCTAGCGAAGGAGGTGGTGGAACGTGAGAGGGAGAGAACCTCACGTCCCAGCCGCCGCGGGAGACGCACTGGCCTGTGGACGGTGAGCTATGGGCTAGCTCGCCGTCCGTCCGTCTCATGACGACAGGCCGTGTCGACGGCGCGTTCGTCATCCACGCGCGCCTCAAAGAGAGTCAGCAAAAGGAAGGGGTCCGCAAGGGCCGATGCCTGCCGGGGCTGCGGAACTGTTCGAAAGAAATACCGCGGCTCCGGAACACAAAGAAAAAAAAAGGTGATGCCGGTTTACTTACGATGTTTTCATTCACAGTCTTATGAGCAGTGGTGATTACTTAAAATACACAAAATAAGGAACCTGACTAGGCTTACCCGACATAAGTCGGGACTATTACTATTACTGTTCTCAAGAAATACGAGCTCACAATATTTTGTATTCGACAGTGTAGACACGGATTTACAAAGTTGTGAGTCTACAAAGTATTTAAGGATCCGAAACTCGAAAATTCTCTCGTTTGCAACCACTGTTTAATGTGTATCTTTATACCTAGCAGTGTTTATGTTTGGTTTTAAGGGGACAGTTTGGTAGTTTGAATTTAATCCTTCGTGGACAGTGTTTTGCACGTACATTCAAATGACTGTGATTCGATTTGTATTGCATTAATGTTTACATAGCGTTTTTATGATTTTTTTGTTGTTTTACATAATTTTAACATTGCGATTTTATTTTACTTTTACTGAATGAGTTTTTTGATTCAATAGAAAACATTTTTTTAGTTGTTTGTTTATCAGTTTCAGAGAGGTCTACCCTGATTAAATAATAATGAAAATATTTACAGACGTTGTTTTTTTTAGGTATTGAAGAGTCTTTAAAGATGTTCCTTGTGTAACATGGAGTGTTGGATACCTACGGAAATGTAACTTGTGTCATACTAACAAAACTATGGACAGTAGTCGGAAATAGAGTAATTTTTGATAGCCTACATTGTGTCCCACTGCTGGGCAAAGGCCTCCCCTTCTCCATCATTAATAATAATATGATTGATATATTAAATGGTTGAACTGTGAACCTTTTATTTTTTGCTCTCATGATAACAATACTCTGATTGAACCACAGATTCATCAAAAATAAGTAAGTAGGTACAAAAAAAATCGTCTAATTCAATTTCTCGCCTAAGAAAAAAACACATCAATTTATTTCCCGAACGAACCATATTACAATAACATTTCTTATCTTCGTCTTACAATATAAATTGATTTCAGTCAGCCGTCCGTTTTCTTCCGAAACTTTCAGGATTGCTTTTCTTTCGAACTATCGCCTGCATGTTCGGGAAACTGCAGATTCTATAAATTAAATTAATGTTTTAGCTTTATTAAAAATACTTAGTTTGATTTCATAAGTTTCGCGTTCATTGATTGTGTTTACGTGGAATGTTGTTTGTCCTGATGTTATTAGATGCTTGATCCTTTATTGTGTGACTTTGTCTACATTTTTAACTACTAGTATAATAAACTAAAATGACCAGTACAAGTAATTATTTACACTTAAAGTACTTACGGGATGATATCCGTGATTTTTGAATACCTAGTGATACTGTGAGTGCGCTTTGGCATGAGTTACAATCGAGTTCCAGTAGTGCGCGACATTTAAGACTAAGAAAGAGGGTTGTTAGATTTGTCTACTCATAATAAATAATTTTCGTCCCACCCGCATACCTCTTCAGTATTTCCGCGATCACGATGCTTGCAACAGCGTCGAAATATCGGGAGCTCATAGCAACAAAGAAAAATCACGGATATCATCCCGTAAGTACTTGTAAGTGTAGTGAAAAACCGTGAAAGTCTAAAACAGTGCAAGAAATTATTTTAGGAACGTTATGGGAATCTAATTAAATAGTTTTTTTTTAATCTCCTCATACGCAATATATCGTTACCGTGGTACAGCGCAGAAAGCACACGTGACCATGGCAATAGGCCCCCCATCACATGGGACTTAAAAACATATCTGGCGATGTGGGTGTACTATTACACCTCCAGCTAAATCTTCGGGGATAACAGGCGTGATGACAAACCAATATCGAACCTCGGCAAAAATCACATCCACACCTAAAATGCAAATAAAACCGTAGGTAGGGTAACCTCGTGTGGGCGCGTTCATTGAGGCGGCGTGCCGCCCACCATTTGAACGTGCCCCAGAAGGTGGTAGCCGTAAGACTGGTCCCGGGGGTACCGCACGATCTCCCGCGAGGCGGCGAACCTCATTGCCGGATTGCCGCCATGGGATCTGGAGGCGATAGTCCTCGCGCGCCTACATGAGTGGCACGCGGAGACGCTACGCCGGGGGGAAACTCCGCTGCCGCGGCAAATTGTCGCTCAGCGGACGGACTTCCGGCGTGATCTCATGGCGACATGGAGAGAGCGACTGTCGCAACCCCGTGCAGGGCACGCCACTATAGTGGCGGTAAGTCCCCTCTTTGAGGAGTGGCTGGACAGACGCCACGGCGTCCTCACCTTCCGCCTGACGCAGGTTCTTCCCGGACACGGATGTTTCGGTAAGTTCCTGCACCGAATCGGGCGGGAGGAAACGCCCGGGTGCTACCACTGCGAGGATCGACCGGAGGACACGGTGGAGCACACTGTGGAGGTGTGCCCCGCTTGGGTAGAGCACCGCCGTGTCCTCGAGGTGGCGATAGGCGGCGGCGACCTCTCGCTTCCGGCCTTGGTTCGTGCCATGGTCCGGAGCGAGACGGAATGGGACGCCGTCACCTCCTTCTGCGAAGCAGTCATGCTAGCGAAGGAGGTGGCGGAAAGTGAGAGGGAGATATCCTCACGTCCCGGGCGTCGGGGGCCACGTGGTGGCTTCCGGCCGCCGTAGGCGCGGGCCTGTGAACGGGGAGCTATGGGCTAGCTCGCCGTCCGTCCGTCTCATGACGACAGGCCGTGTCGACGGCGCGTTCGTGTTCCACGCGCGCCTCAAAGAGAGTCAGCAACATTGAAGGGGTCCGCAAGGGCCGAAGCCTGCCGGGGCTGCGGGACTATTCGAAAGAGATACCGTGGCCCCGGAACACAAAGGGCGAGGAAGGAACATGGATGGGTTTTAGTCAGTAAAAGTCTGACACTCCCTCCTGCTCCGCCCAGCGTCTAAATAAACTAACCCCTTAGTAGTAAACGCGAACAAAGTAAGCTCATTGAGTAAACGTGAGGCCGCCTCATTAAACTTAGAGCTTCGATATGGTGGTTCAAGCGCCTTTAATTAATTTATTCTCCAGTTTAAAGCGGTTTTATTTTGTGCACTTTATTCATGATAAAGCTGCTTTAAGCGCTGTTTTTATGTGTCGTTCATTTTAGTGGTGTTGGGTAGGTATTTTGTAGATAACGGGTATACTTAATGGGTTGAAAGCAATTGAGTTTTGTTAACTATTTGTTTTTTCAAAGTTTTAAACAGATATGTAAATTCGTGGTAGGTCTAACCAAGTGTGTAACACCACACACAAAACACACACTACACAATCGTTCGGGTCGATAAAGGTTTTTTTTTTAAATAAACGTTGCCCCACACTTGGAAATTCTCCTGTATCGTGGATGCGTTTACAAACATTTAGACTCACATACACAAACAGCCAGATCCGGAACAACTATCTGTAATGCCTTACAAATATTTGTTCCGTGCGGGGATCAAACACACACCTTGCAGCAGTCTATTGCTCAGCCACTACGCCAACCGTGTCGTCAATGTTTAGACTCGGCCAAAGCGATTCGAAGTTCATTTAACTAACATCACTAAGTCATGTTTGGTGCGAGCTAACGCCCAGCGTATTTTTTTCAAGAGAATATTAAATACCGAGAATATTAAAATTTACCGATAGGCTGTGCTGAATCATGCCGACCCGAAAATATGTAGCACCCCTTCAAGAGATAAGCATCTCTTCGTTTCGCTTCAAGCTTATTCCTGACTTCTGAGTTCTTAATTTATTTTACCAATACAATCTATTATATATTTTTTTTGTACACATATCTATGACGACCCGAATGGCGCAGCGGTAGTGAGGCTGCCTTACGTTCTTAGGGTCCAGGGTTCGAATCCCGGTAGGAGCAAATGTTTGTGTGATGAGCATGGACATTTGTTTCCGAGTCATAGATGTTTATATGTATTATAAGTACCTATGTATTTACAAACAAAAAGTATCTATGTAGTATATCAACTATCTAGCGTCCACGACACAAGCCTCGCACACGGTGTAACATTAAACTTTGTTGTTTGGTCTTTTTTATGTGATTTTTTTATTGTGTGCACTTGTGGCTTGTAGCAATTTTTTTTTAATTACATAATGGGCCTGCTCTTGACCTCGATCACGCCTGTTGGAAAGCGATGCATGAGGTCTGTGATGGAACGAGCATGCCCAGAGGATGCCTGCTCACTCTTGCGTTGAATGTTAGCTCTGCTACAACAGTTAACGTTTGCTAACAGTTTGTTTTAATTATATACCATAGTAATCTGTGGAAAATGTTGTGCTTAGTATATTTGTAAAGTTTAATTTTAAGACAACACTGTTTATGCTTAATATTCTACTGTGCTTTTTCCAAATTGATTAAATAAATAAAAGAAAGGCGGGTTAAATGTTAATAAATGTAGTTTCTTTCTTTTTTTTCTTCCTTACCAACTAGCACAACACAACATTTACACTGATGCTCCAACGCTTATTACTTCACAACAAACATTTGACTATGGATGTGGTTATAAACACGGCATCGCAGTTCGTCACACTATGTAATACTTAGGTATTTAGTCTAAGCACAGCTCAAACGAGGAACTTTACACTGGGTAATGTTATGTGTGAGGCTATGAAAGATCTTTATCTCTAATGAAAATTGTAATTATATAATTTTCTTACAGAAGGAATTTTTCTGTTGGAACCATACTACTTAAACAATGCGCACTTTGTAAACACTGCGCACCATAAACGTAGTTAGATTTCGGGAGCGGAGCGGCGGAAATAAAACGTTAGGGCACGTTATAATTAAGAGTTTTATTAGAAACGACCCGAGCTTACAGAGTTTGATGCAAGACTGCTTATTCTACCTAGCCTAATACATAACTTAAAACAAAGCTGGTGGTCGCTGGCGCCTGCACATCCCGTCATGTCTGGCTGATAAAGACAAAAGTGCAGCGTACGAGCTTATGGCTCTACCACAGCGATAGATAAGGTGAGTTCAGAGAATGTAACTACGTACATAATAAAAAATAATACCAGCCTATTACTGTCCCTCTGCTGGGAAAAGGCCTCTTCTCAAACAGAGAAGAGATCACCACGCTTGCTCAAGACGGGTTGGTGATTTCAGACTAATAATTCCAGGTTTCCTCACGATATTTTCCTTCACCGATGTCTGAAACGGAAAAAAAATATTAAAAGGTAAACGTATTTAAAAGTGATAATAATATATTATTATGAAAATATTTTGTTTGTTTGTGAGCAATTTGGCGAAACGTGTGTTTCCCATTATGTATTTAACAGCGCATTATGTCATTAAAATGTATATAAAGTTAAATTACTAAATGGACTCGCTAGTACTTTGTAAATATTAACTGCGAGCATGAATGTGTAATAATGTAAGTTTTGAATTATAATCATGACGTGTTTTGATAAATTGTATAAACTTTTGCAGTTTTGAGGCATGGCGTTTACGTGATTCTGTAAATAATTGGTGATAAATGTGATAAAGGTACAGACATAATCATAATCTTTATTTACCAAAAGAATAATAACCTTTACAAACAAAAATTAACACTAGTACTTATTTTCTATGAAGATTAGACACCCAATTAGTTAATCAGTAGGTACACAATAAAAAATTGTGGTTGTTACGAAACCGAATTCACACTGACCCCCGTACTAGTTATAATAATCTGTATTACGGTGGGACAGGTTTCCTCGTTCTCAGTTATCAATTTATTATAATTGCCGATTTGAGAGAAAATAATTAGGATTATCTACTTTTTAAATATTACCTACATATCAAAACTGTGGGTAAAATGTATCAAACATTCAAATTGTTGTTCACTGAGTTTTTTTAATTTGTAGGTAGTAGCGACACATCACCATCTTCCCGCCCTTGTCCCGTTCTACTCGGGGTCGGCGCAACACGTTTTCTTCTTCCATTCTCCCCTGTCAGATGTCACGGCATCATTTACTCCTTTCTCTTTCATATCATTCCTCACATAATCGATCCATCTTTTCTTTGGCCTTCCTCTCCCTCTCCATCCCTCAACATTAATATCCATCATCTTTTTTAGGTACATACAGACACAGATTAAAGGATAATCAGCTTATAAGGTTCCCAAAACACAAAGATACCGGATTTCTCTCTGTGAGAGTACAGCACTCACAAGGGGCCAATACGGGTTGCTAGATGTTACACGTCTATTTTTTTTTGGTTCTAAGACATGCTGGATTTTTCCACGGTTTAGAGAGAGGCAGAATGGTACAGTTCTTTGTCACAACTACACGCATTGAAAAATATCCAGAAAAAAAAACACAAATTACCGAGAACCGAGAACAATTTATGCACTATTTTTTTTTAAAGATGAATAAGATCATATTCACAGTTTTTAATTAAAACTTATGAACAATAAAAATCTAATTATTCTATGTTAGTCATAAAACGTGCAGCAAATCCAGACAAGCTCTAAACAATTCCAAACACGAAACATAAATAAAACGAAACATGCAAGAACTTTATTATATTAAATCCAATAAATTCTTCGAGTATATACAAAGCAAATCAAGACAAAATGAAAGTTAATTAAAAGAGAAAACATAACATTTTCATGACTAATTAAAATAACAACGGTGGGGACAAAATAAATCCCTTTGCGACGGCTCTTACTACTACTTGGGATGCAAAATTTTAATAAACAAAGAGGTACTTAATGCTTTAAAGACAGGTATTACTTCTTATCTTAGCACCATGTTTATCAGTGTTTATGTTTACTGTTAACCATGAATTTCGTTACGGTCGCTAAACATGATCTGAACAAGGTGTAAAGCTCTTCAAGATTTTTTTTTTCCTAGCTCCATATCCTTCCAGGTAATCTTCTCCTGCACCACCTCGGACCAGCCTTCGTGATGCGCGTCCAGGGGGCCGAGTCTGCTATTACAATAGTGTCACAATGGTCTATCATTGATTTCATAATTGTTGATCGATGACAGTGGTCATTTTGCTAAAAATTCGTAATCTGCTAAATTCATAATGATTGTTCGGTCAATGGTCTCGTAATAGAATTGTGTTATAATGACATTGTTGTATTGCCATTATTAAAAAAACCTTAATAGAAATGATTTTCGAAAAACTAGATTTCAATTTGAACATTTAATCATGCCAGATTTCATTTATATATGTTTTTACATATTATTTATTAGTCTTCTATGCAATCTGAAGTAGTAAGAAGTTCGTAAATAGCAAAAAACATTAAGTTATGTGTAACGCGGATTATTGTGATACTATACAATTCAATAATTTTTTATCTGTTTAGCTGTCAAAGTCAAATGTGACATTACTGCTTACTGACGTTTTATTTGTTTTTGTTTCTAGCGGTCAGTGTTTTGATTATTTTTCATTTAATTGTTTTAAATTATCTTTAATATAGAAGCCTATATTTATAGCAATACAAAATTTATTTATTAAAAAAAAAAAATGATGCTAATTGAGCAACTTTCGGCTGGAACTCTCAAAATTTTAGCAGATTACCGCGTAAGTCAGTAATTTTTTTGTCATTGTGTACGAGATTACCATTCTATGCCATTTCTTTCAATGGAGTGTCAGTGGTTGATCATTGCAAAGTCATAATGACGCCACTATATTAGAAGATTACCAAACTTGCCAAAATCAACAATTATGAGATCAATGATAGACTATTGTGACACTATTTTAATAGCAGATTCGCCCCCCTGATCATCTCGCCACCTGTTTCTAGGCCGCCCTCGGTGGCGCCGTCCATCCTCAGGCATCCATCGTGATGAGATCTTTGCCCAGCGGTCGTTATGCATGACCCGCCCAATCCCATTTGAGCCTGGCAGCTTTTTATTCAAGATTCTTTATTTGCATGAAATATGGCATGGTACATCACATGAAGGTCTTATTAATTAAAAGGTTTCTCATATTTCGCTGACTTCTTCCAGCATGCAAATCCTCCTATCGAAAAGGGAGGATCCTCCAACCAGACGGGTGTTGTATCTTGTGGGCTATTGCCTGACAGTTAGGGTCGGATTTTTCTAAATACTCATAAGTCGCGAATAACTTTAACTGCACATGCGCACTGCACGGCTCGTATATTAGAAAGGTTCCTCTTTCTAGAGCCCTGACCACTGGCAGCCTAGACCTTTTCAGATGTCGATGGAGTACTGTTATTTAACATTTGAAAATAAAAAATAAAGCGTCGGAAAAGTAAATAAAGGGAAAAACATTATTAAGACGAAACACAAGGGCCGTTTTTCCATACAAACGTTAGTCCCCTGTTTCCTCCCTCGATAGTGCCGGTAGAGCAATATTTTTTTTCCCAAATATCTATGACCTCTGTTGGCATGTCCCTATGTTTTCTATTTTTTTCATAAATTATTTATTAAAAGAGATATGAACCTTCAGAAACCTAAAAAATTGGCCAGCAGATTTTCCGCTGTTTTCAAACATCCAGAAAACAAATTTGACTAGATTATATAAAAAAAGAAAATACGGGAACACGGCCAAAACTTTTTTTTTAATTTATTTGAAAAAGGTAGTTAAATCGGTCCAGTTTTGGAGAAGTTATCAGGGGACTACGAAACGTTGTTTTTGTGTACTTTTAATTGGTATGTTCTGCTGTTGTCTCTTTCGCGCTTTGGGCGCGGTCGTTTAGGCACTGCGCGACAGCAATACATTTTACAAATACCTATTTCTCAATTCTCTCCCCCTTTTTGTGTCCTCTTAAAAACTTACCGAGACCCACAGTAGTTGGTCCTGGCTTTCGTTCATGGATCTGACAATCGTTAAATGTAGTTATAAGTTCGAAAGTCAGACTACCAGTCTTACCGAGGGGTATGGACGGAGTAAGGGACTGGAAAAAGGCAGACAATGAATTGAAAGAAAAATGATCATAACATAACATTACGCCTGTGATTCCCGAAGGATTAGGTAGAGGTGTACCTAGTAGTACACTCGCATTTCGCCAGTTATGTTTAAGGCCCATGTAATAAGGGGCGAGCCTATTGTCATCAACCAAGACTGCTACTGAGAAATTCCTAATGGGAAAACCCAATAACAACTTTCCCGACCCGAGAATCAAATCCAGGACCTTAGGTGTTTTTATAACAAGGACCATTCTCACAAGCGACAAGTATTTTCGTATCTTCTCTCATACAAAAGACCATACAACATTTTAACCATCAAAAAGTAATACAAAACTCCTTAAGAACCGGAAGAGAGTAAACAAAAAGTTTGGTCAAACGATGTATTTCGAAGAAGAGTTGCAAAATAAACTTTGTCTTTAGAGACCAAATTAAAGACAGAAAACAGTCGTATTTTGTTTGTTTATAACCGCTAACAAAACTTATTTGATTTAAAGGCTGTTAATCGGTTTGTGTTTGTCTTTTATTCTGTAGCTCTGAGAGGACAAACTCACCTTGATAGCAGGTAGTACCTGCCGGGGTTGCGGGACTGTTCGAATGAGATACCGTGGCCCCGGAACACAAAGGGCGATGAAGGAACATGAATGGGTTTTAGTCAGTAAAAGTCTGATACTCCCTCCTGCTCCGCCCAGAGCGGGAAGAGTCATTTGATGATTTCCCATCCGAAAAAAAAAAATAGCACGTAATTTATAGCCCTCACTGTATGGCTACCGAGAGACGTTAGAAGTGTTGGCAGACCAACAGCCAGATGTGTGGTTGACCTGTTCAAGACTCGCGAAGACTAAGGAAGAATGGCACAAAAGAGACGCCTATACTCAGCAGATGCTTATGATAATGTTGACACTGACTTATTGGTTATGGTCTTCAAAAAGGTCAAGTCCGTACTAGTATTTTCGTACATTACGTACTATCTACATGGGGGAGAGATGAAAGAATGAGGTGCTGGGTTCGGTTTCCCGGGTCGGGCAAATTGGTATTGGATTTTTCCATCAGGAAACGTTTACGGAAGTTTTACTATAAGCAGCAGCCACGGAGTCTGGATTCATGCCCCGTTGATGGCAATAGGCTCGCCCCCTATTACGTGGGACTTAAACATAACTGGCGAAATGTGGGAGTCGGTACATCTCTGCCTTATCCGTCGGGGATTACAGGCGCGATGTTATATTACGTGTGGTATTTTAAGTTGGGTAGATGTTTTACCTACCTACGTATTTGCCTAGAATTGTTTTTTGTAATTAAAAGTACCTAAATATTTCACTTGAGATTAACTAATGCATATAATTCATCGTGTAAGTGAAGTGTTAATAACATACACTAGCCAAAAATTTTTTTTTTTTCTAAACTGTAGAAGTTAGAGATTTAAAATAAAAAAAACGTTTTATAGCAATTTAGGTTACCGACTCTGAAGTTTTTATGTACTAAATTAAACTCTTTTTCGAGTCCTTTTTGTTTCGAAAGTATATCTTGTTAAAGTGTGATACTTAGTTTTGCAGGCCAGTGTAGTTTAAAGTTATATAAACTAATCAAAATTGTTATTAAGTAATAAGTATATTTAGGTTAAAATATTTATATTTATCTATGGGTCTTTGTTACCTGAAATAAATGGTTTATTATTATTATAATTAGTGCTTAGTTCCAATTAAAGTAAAATAAATAACCTACAACCTAAATATATTTTGTGGCTTCTTATGTGCTACTTATATTTTGTCGCAGAAGATTTATGTTAAAAAACTGTGTACCACATTAAGTTACATCTTTTATTATTAAAGTAATTCACAAAATCTGATTTTCAGACCACAAACAACTACTTAGTGATTAAGGTAAAATCGTACTTGAAAAGCTTTTCAAAAGCTGCATTATTCTCATACAAAACGGATTTATAAACAAGTATGTTTGTGTGGTTTAAACCCTTTAATATTTTAAAAGAGAAAGTAACTCTTTCCAAGTGAGGTACAAGAGACAAATTAATCACTAAAATGCGGTTACCACTTTTCAATTTGTCTTCGACAAACCGTACAAGCACACAGAAGGAGAAATCGTAAAGTTCACTAATACAACTAGGCTTTAACACAACCGAGGTATGTGTCGCCTTTTCGGTTGGCTTTCAGTCTGTCTAACTGGTGAATACTAGTAAATAATAATAATATATAATAATACCAGCCACTCTTTTATTACTCTCCCACTGCTGGGCAAAGGCCTCTTCTCGCACAGAGAAGGCACGAGCATTGATCACCACGCTTGCTCAAGACGGGTTGGCGATTTCAGACTTATATTAATTAAAGTCCAGGTTTCCTCACTATGTTTTCCTTCACCGATGTCTGTGATGTCCAAGAGAACTTAGAAAAGTACATTTGAATTGAAAAAGTCACATTGGTACTTGCCCGGATTTTAACCCACAACCTCAGACATGGGAGGCGAGGCCTTAACCTCTGGGCCATCACGACATACTAATATATTATATAATAAATAATGTATAATATACGAATACTAGTATTTTACATTAATACTTATAACACCTTGGTACTCCTGTTAACCAATCTAAATAAATAAATGAATAAAACAAGTAAACTTAAATTAAAAATTAAAAAAACCCCGACACAATATATTAGTACACAGTATATTATTATTATTTTTTTGTGTCGGGGTTTTTTTTAAATGTTTTATTTTATCCTTTTTGTTCCCTACAATCCTGATCCTTAATTTTTTTATCTCATTTCTTTTATTTTCTTGCGTTTTAAGATTCAGGTAATTTGGTGTTTAATCTTGTTTTTTATCCGTCAAAAAGATAATTAAAAGTTAATTCGTTAGGTCCTAGGTACCAGTCATCACTCCACTTTCCTCATCAATCTAGGGCATTGATCTGACAAAAAAATAATCTTCAAGTTTTTAGACGGTGCCACAGACAGACACAGACACGTCAATCTTATAACACCCTGTCGTGTTTGCGTCGGGGGTTAGTTACTCGTAGTTTAATTCAAGTAAAGTCTCATACACAAGCAGATACTTCAATGGATACTGACAGGATTACAAGAACAGGCAAAAACCAATAATCACAAGGTACCTAAGATAACAATATGCCTGCTGCAGCATTACCGGATATGAGGGCAATCCAGTCTGTCGGTTATCATCGCCAGGATGGTGTTGGCGCTGCCAAGCACTCCGCTCAATGCCGCTTCCCTTACTCTTATAGCCTGATGAGACGGTAGTCGGCCACGTTCTCACTATGTCGTGGCGATTAATTTATGGTTGGCTTTTAGTTGTCGTGGATGACAGTAATCGTGTCGTCCTATATGTGAACATCTCCATTTAAATACACAAGCCACGACACTTAAAACTACACGATTATCTGTGGTCACGACAAAGTGGGAAAGCGGCCTTCACGACCGGAGCCACTTCACCGACATCGTAAAGGAGACAGGGGCCCTACTCTTTAACGCTTCGTCCGTATATTCGGATCTATCCGTCTCTGTCACTCGCACTCATCTGCAGACGTGCGCGACAGAGACGAACCAAACGTTAGAGAGTAGGGCCCCAAATCCATAATCGTCATCAAAATTTGCCTACCCTTTTTCCTACTATGTTGGGGTCAGCTCTCGAGCAACTGGATGCATTGGAATACCAGTATTTTACAGAACACATATTGAAATGTAACATTATTCTGTAAACCTGCTCCACTATCTTGGCTAGTGACACAAGACTCCTTGCAACTGACCAGTCACGCTCAGTAATTACTTGTTACAGATGTGCTCGTACGGTCTCTACTCACTTGCTGTTCCAAATTGGTTCTTTAAAACTTTAAACTGACAAAATGTGTTTACGAGGAGCATTCTGTCAGTTGGTAATATTTTAAAGGGTTTATTCCGTACCTTACCCGAAGTCCTAACCCGGTCGCAGGTTAGGTTAGGAATAGGCGAGAGGGCGTCAGTTAGATTATGAAAAAAAAATATTTGAACGTATTTTTTATTTTCTTACGTAATCAAAATTGACGAAGATATAACGCTTTTAAAATTCTCAATACGTCACGCCGAGGTATAATTTTTTGCTAGTTCTGACGTCCCGAGTTTTGATGCGTTTTATCTTTAGTCAATATTCATTGATTTACAAAAACAAAAAATAAGTGTCCATTAATTTCCAATACTCTAACTGACGGACTAAATAGATTTGCAATTTTTGATACTGTCGTCATGCCTATTGTTCCGAACGTAACCCTCACCCTAACCTTTTTTTTTTTTTTTTGTTGCCGGGGTGGAAAATCCACACGGATGCGGGCGGAGGGGTCTGTCGGACTCTAACCGACTAAAACCCACCCCGGTGTTCCATTCCCACACTTGCACCGGGGATCATGGGAACTAGTGCGCCTTCCACGATCCCCGCCTAGTGCCGGCCCGCGACTGCGGGCCACCTCATGTCTGTGGGGGAGCGAGGTGTACTCCCCCCGCAAATCCCTCCCCCCCAATAGGGGCGCGCGCGGAACACTACGCGCCACCGCCTCGGGTCCAGTTATTCGGCGGGGCGGCGGACGTCCCCAAGTCCGCTGTCCCTCTGGACCCGTTCAGGGGGGCCGGAAGAGGGCGTTGTCCGCCCTCCGCCGATGCCCGGTACGTCTGTTGCGGGTCGGGAGAGCGGTCTCGACCTCCCTCAACCTCTCCGCAGCCTCCTTCTGTGAGATGACTGTTTCACAGAAGGAGATCACCGCATCCCACGACTCTGCGCTCCCGACCATCGCGCGAGCGACGGCCGGCAGCGACAGGTCGGCTCCCACTTCTGTCACGAGGGCACGGCGCGGCTCCTCCCATGCGGCACACTCTGCCAGCGTATGCCGCGCCGTGTCCTCCAGACAATGAACGCAGTGATGACACCGGGCGTCCGGCTTCCTGTTTATGCGACACAGGTACTCCCCGAACCAACCGTGCCCCGAGAACACCTGCGTCGCCCGAAACGACAGGGAGCCGTGCCTCCTCTCGAGCCATTCCTCGAGCACCGGTCGGATCGCCTCGATGGTAGCGAGGCCGGCGGTAGGGCGCAAAAGCCTCTCCCGCCACTCCGCCACCATGACCTCGCGGAGCTGAGACCGACGCAGATCGATCTCTCGCTGCATCGGTCCTCCGCCCCGCGTCCGCGCCTCCTCGCGCCACCGGTACAGTGACGCGAGGACTCTCGCCTCCAGGTCCCAGGCTGGCGACCCGGCCAGTGCACAAGCCGCCTCGTAGGAGATTGTGCGATATCCCCTGACAGACCTGACGGCCATCGCCCGCTGCGGCTTTCGCAGGATCGCGATGCTGCCGGCCGTCAGGTCCGAGGCCCACACCGGGGCCCTGTACAGGGCCATGGATCGCAAGACCCCCAGGTACAATCTCCTACAGGCGGTGCTCGGGCCCCCCAGATTGGGAAGCAGCGTTGCGAGCGCGCCGCCGCGCCCATCAACTTGGGCGCCAGCCGCTGGAAATGGGGGCCGAAACTCCAACGGCTGTCGAGCACCGATCCGAGATACTTCATGGTGCACTCGAGTAACTTCTACAGTGTTTCAGCCTGTCGACGAAAAATTTGCTGCAGTGAAAATTCGCGCGGTGCATGATTCTAGTACATTTCTATTCATTGGTTTCAGCGGTTGGACGCTTCGGCGTTCGCACCGCGTGAATTTCCTGTGGCCAAACAAATAGGAAATTCAAAGGAGGAAAATTCAAATTTGTGTTCGATATAGGTGATTGGCGCAGAGCGATGTGACATGGCGAATATTTTCCAAAACTGTTTAATTTTAATAGACACTTACCTTTTCTATAAAAAAAAAATCGGATAAGGTAATCTGCGATGGAAGCTCACAATTATTTAAGTTCTATCTCTCCATATTTTAAGTATTCTTGGTAGTGCTAGACCCTCTTTGCGGTCCCGAACCCTATACATTAGGTAAAAGATTGATTAGGATTACCGCTAGAAGATCGATAAGGATTCCTACCTAGTACCTAAACGATACGCGTGTAATCCCATTAATACAAAATGCTATTCATATATTCATAACTCAGACGTTACTTAAAACTAAATACTATAGTTAAAGTAATTCCTTCCATGCTGTGCCGTGGCATACCCATTCCATACAACTGTCAAAATATACGGAATTAAGTTATGGTCAATTTTTTTATCAAAGAATTTCTCGCACCTTCGATTTTTCGAAGTCAAGCTTATTGTATAATTTATCATTTGCTTCGGTGGAGGAAAATATCGTGTGGAAACCAGCATGCCTAAGAGATATTTCTCAGTGGCATGTAAAGTCAAGTCAGAAGCCCATGCTATGGAAACAGCGAAGTTTTAGGCTAAAAAAAGTATAAAATTCGTCGTGCCCGCGATACGAAGAAGCAGAAGAGACCAATGGGCGGCATAAAAACTCTGACAACAGGTTAGGCACTAACCACACGATAAAAAAAGGAGAACAAATTAATTTCTCGGTGCACGTTTACAACAGATACTAATAATTTACAAATCAGTAACAAATCTTCTTAACCTTAAATATTACCGTAAATAATCAAATACTTCAGACTACACCATCCGTTATATCCCGGTTCCCCTGCCGGCTAGCTGGCAATTGATAAATCTATCCCCAGGGCGTCATTGTGTTCTCCCTTGAAACTATACTGAGATGTTTTACTTCGTATTTCCAACAGGCCAGAATATTTTTTGTCCTAAGTTAGTCCACTTCGTACTCGTTCGTCATCTCCAATTAGTTTATGGATATTGTTAGACTATTTGACGACCCGAATGGCGCAGCGGTAGTGAGGCTGCCTTACGTTCTTAGGGTCCCGGGTTCGAATCCCGGTGGGAACAAATGTTTGTGTGATGAGCATGGACATTTGTTTCCGAGTCATAGATGTTTATATGTATAATAAGTATGTATTTACAAACAAAAAGTATCTATGTAGTATATCAACTATCTGGTGTCCACGACACAAGCCTCGTTGCTTAGTGTGGCACTAGATGGCGCTGTGTGTAATATCCAGCGCTATTTATTTATTTATGAATATGACGAGTAAGTTTATCAAAATACGACGAATAAGTTTATGCGGTCGCGGGCCTGTGCCTCGCGAGCCCTGTTCATGGCTCCTTCTGTCCGTACTTAATCTGCAATTCAATCTGCTTGATATGCGTCTACAACCCAGGCGATGAATCTACTAAACGCCCTGATTGCTCAGGAGCTGGATCTAGATAATATTATGTTTACGAGTAGCAGTTAAGTTAGGTATAACTATAGCATACAATTGTTTAGCTGATGTTATGATGTTGGTTTGCTGCACGCTTTGGTGCAAACTGTAAGAGCAGCAAGTATTGGTTTAAATAAATAAAAGGCTCATCATCCACGAAGTACAGTTACAGTACCTACTAGTATTTTTGTCATTGAAATACTATTTCTGTTACATTTTGGGTGCGCATTGGTGATAGTTTGTTAGTTGTTATTTTGAGTAAGTCATGTTGTTGACGAAATGCCCAAAGTGTTTTCATTTTAGAATTTCTGAAACATTTCGTGTTCTGGAAACTAAACAGTTTTCTCTAAAACAGACAGAATGGTTGTGTGTCAAAACATGTTTTTCAGTATATTTTCCCAACTTGAACTTAATCATTATTTCATAGAGTGGTGTATATAGACAGCATGTATCAGGCCTGCAGACAACCTAATTAGATGTATTGTTTACTCACAACTATGCTATATTTTACTGCCTATCTGACCTCCACAACCCATTTAGTACTGGGTTATACGATACCTCTTGGTAAGACTGGTTGTCTGACTTTCGGTCCACTGGCTAACTGTAACGACTGTGACAGCTGGAACCAACAGCTTAACGTGCTTTCCGGGGCATGGAGGAGGGTCACCTATCCAAGGACCCACCTTGACAAGCGCTGCTTTACCCCAAGATCAGCAAGTGCGGCTGTTACTGCTTTTGGCCGCAGGACATGGTGTTCCGTTGCTTCCGCGGACAAGTTCCACCGGTCAGCCAGCACAAGTGAAGTGTGAACTAGTGAAGTGCTACTAACATAGTTTTAAGTCTTATTTACTAACACAAGTTTTTGTATCTATAGGCTATTGTAGCCTGAAATAAATTGATGTTGTTATTGTTATCGTTTAGCCACGAGACAGACACTTTACAGACTGTAGAACAAAAATATCTAGAGATGAGTGTGTTGGACTTATGTAGATACAAGAATGCCTTAATATCCAAAGTGAACCTTCACAACTGGACATGAAAGAATTCAGGTAAATAATTTCAAGAATTTCAATATATTTTCTGTTCTTGCGGTTGCTAGCTTTCTGTGTGATGTAAATGGAACAATGTAAAACACTCCGCTACTGCCACAAGATTGGCTCTTTTACAGACTGCGAGTTTTCTACGTAGCTTGCTGTTTACTCTAGTTTAAATTTAACTTGATGGTTGCATTGGTGATTAGATAATCATTTTAAGCGTATCTAGTTTTCTTTTTTGTGAGATTTAAGACGTTATTCTGTCGAATGCCGAAGGAGCTATGTATTACTTAATAGGCGTGACGATAGTATCAAAAATTGCAAATCTATTTAGTCCGTCAGTTAGAGTATTGGAAAATAATGGACACGTATTTTTTGTTTTTGTAAATCAATGAATATTGACAAAGAGAAAACGCATCAAAACTCGACTCGACGTGAAGTCAGATCGCACTAAAAATTATAGCACGGCGTGACGTATTAAGAATTTTAAAAGCGTCGTATCTTCGTCATTTTTGGTCTACGTTACAAAAGAAAAAATACGTGTCAAATATTTTTTGATAATCTAACTGACGGACTACTATTAGATTTTTTCAGTCGACAAGCCTATTACTACACTTTGTTATTCAAACAGCAGCTTACGGCGACTCGGACCAGGTCCATGACAAAATGGCGGGATGAACTCAACTCTTTTCTTAAATATGAGCTCAAACAGTAATAGATTATTATGGGAGGGAACAGAGACCTTGCCCCGCAGTAGGATACAAATGGATAGCGGTGAAGAATAAGTTGGCGATAGCTATACAAACAAACATAACACAAAAACAAACAAACAACACAAACAAACAAAACAAACGAAAAACAAACAAAACAAACGAAACAAACGAAACAAACGAAACAAACGAAACAAACGAAACAAACGAAACAAACGAAACAAACGAAACAAACGAAACAAACGAAACAAACGAAACAAACGAAACAAACGAAACAAACGAAACAAACGAAACAAACGAAACAAACGAAACAAACGAAACAAACGAAACAAACGAAACAAACGAAACAAACGAAACAAACGAAACAAACGAAACAAACGAAACAAACGAAACAAACGAAACAAACGAAACAAACGAAACAAACGAAACAAACAAAACAAACGAAACAAACGAAACAAACGAAACAAACGAAACAAACGAAACAAACGAAACAAACGAAACAAACGAAACAAACGAAACAAACGAAACAAACGAAACAAACGAAACAAACGAAACAAACGAAACAAACGAAACAAACGAAACAAACGAAACAAACGAAACAAACGAAACAAACGAAACAAACGAAACAAACGAAACAAACGAAACAAACGAAACAAACGATACAAACGAAACAAACGAAACAAACAAAACAAACACATACAAATGACATTCAAACAACAAACAAACACATACAAATGACATTCAAACGACGACAACATGACGACGACGACATTAAAATGTGTCAGTATGTATGGATTAGTTATCATTGTCAGCCCTGTAAATCTCAGGATTAAAAAGAATGATTGAGGATTACGTCGTCCAATTTTTCGGATACCAAATTCACATAAGGATTAACCAAAATATACCTAGCATTTTAACTGTATTCGTTTCGAGGAATATATGTACTTAATCAGTATAAAGATAATGTGAAAAAATATAGTGACCGTAGTAATTGCTAGGTTAAGAGGGCTATCACATTTTTTTCTTGTTATTTGAGTGTTTTATGAGTCTAACACTCAAATACAAGAAAAACTGTAATAGCCCTCTTAAGAAAAAACTGAAATAAATCGTGTCGTTTGACATAATTAGTGTTGGCGTGGTCTCTTATTAGTGAAGGAATACACTTATTACCTTTTGTTGTCCATAATAAATAAATAAATAAATAAATAAATAAATAAATAATCTAATTTGTGTATATATTTTATTTGAGATTCCAAAATAAATAAATCACTTATATATGCTAAGGATGGGACACCAATGAAAAATGTTTTCCATGGATTCGATACATGATTTAATTTTACGACGTTGAAGTATTTCAAACATAGTGTGATTGAATGCTACAGAAGTCTAATAACTATGAACATGGACAAAATATTATAGAACATTTTGTTTTTAAATTCCGTCGGGGTCTAGAATAATTTAAATTTTACTGAATGCATGGTAAAAGTTGATGTCACGTCTCGACGTCCGTATAACCTAGTTATATAAGGTTCCTCTATCATTTTAGATTCAAAGGACCATTTTGACTTTGGTCACTGAAAATCCTGTCTCTGGTTAATTAAAACGGTCCAAAACTTCGCATATCACGTAAACTGCCAAAAATTTGCTCTAAAATTTTTAATTGGCCCGTTGTAGACGGCCTGTCGTTTGAAACTGTGAACCAAAATACAAGTTTAATATTAAAACGGAATGAGAGCCGACCATTTAGTCTCAGTTTCATATTACAAAGCGTTTGGTGTTATTTTCGAGTTTCTTTAAGTAGGGTTGTCCCATTTAGATACCGATACTGACTTTTAGCCTGCGTCATCCCACTGTTGGACCAAGGCCTCTCCCAAGACTTCCAAATGGGCTAATGTGGACCACTGGTCGTTGCTTTTGTCCAGCTCGTCCCGCAGTCTTCTACGTCTGCCGCGACGCCTTCTGGCTGTATCAGGGCTCCAGAAGTTCCATTTTTAGATTTTGCATTATCTAAGCCTAAGGTTTAGTGTGTGTTGACTAAGGCGCAGTTTTAAATCCACAACTTCCCATCCAATCGGTTTAAGACATTCCAATATTAAAGCGTTCGGGGTAAGCTGCGATGAAAATAGTTGTAATATTTGATTGAAGAGAATCACTCTGTATACTACAGAAGTACCTGTCCTGCTCTATATTAACAGAAAAAAAAACTCAGTTTGTCTTTGATCTTTACGGCTGAACCCATTTAGATGTTTGGCACACGTAAACACCATGACTTGGATTCATCATCATCATCGTTTCAGCCGCAAGACCTCCACTGCTGGACATAGTTCTCCCCCAAGTGTCGCACATTGAGCGGTCTCGCGCAACTCACATCCAGCGGATTCCCACTGCCTTCACCAGGTCATCGGTCCAACTAATGGGAGGCCTTCCAATGCAAAGTCTTCCGGTTCGCGGTCGCCAGAATCATTCTTTCTTGGATAGGACATGGTATTTTTATACCAGTTGGACGAACTCGTACGATAGATTCCGACATTCACAAAACCGTAGGCAAATTCGAGTCTTATAATGTACAGTTCGTGTGTCTCTCGCTCGATTTAGCCAATGTTGGATATAGACTGCAATGCAATGCAATATATTTAGTGTGACGTGGTGAAACTCGATAATAGTTAACGATAGCATTTGTCCCGAAACCGCAATAGATGGCCCGATGCATCACCTTAAAGAACGCTGTTGTAAGGAGAGTTTATTGAATACCTTCTAGGGACCCAAGAAAATAGATAGTGTTGAAGTTTCTTTTATTGATAAATAATCTTTGACCATTTTTCACTAGCTCTTGCTCGCGGCTTCGCTCCCATTATGTACGGTAATTAACCCACGGGAATGTTTTAAATGAAGCCTACAACACTCGGGGATATTAGCTTCCCGTTAGTGAAATAATTTTATGAATCTGATCGGTAGTTCCGAAGATTACTGTCTACATTCATTCATTCTACTGACGACCCGAATGGCGCAGCGGTAGTGAAGCTGCCTTACGTTTTTAGGGTCCCGGGTTCGAATCCCGGTACGAGCAAATGTTTGTGTGATGAGCATGGACATTTGTTTCCGAGTCATGGATTTTTATATGTATAATAAGTATGTATTTACAAACAAAAAGTATCTATGTAGTTTATCAACTATCTGGTGTCCACGACACAAGCCTCGTTGCTTAGTGTGGCACTAGATGGCGCTGTGTGTAATGTCCAGCAATATTTATTATTTATTATTATTCAAACTTACAAACAAAATTAACCTCTTTAAAATATTAGTATAGATAATGCTTTGCCTAAAGAAAAGAATGCAAGAGAAACCTTTTTACTGTAATGTGACACCATAAGCTACAACTAAAAATGAAGTTATGTTACTTCTGATTTTGTAAGTAATTATCTAGGTACTATGTACTCTTATATTGTGGAAATATCTCACAAATGAGTTCAATCATCTATATTTTGTCGCAGTTAAAAATTTGTCTCTTAGGGCTGAATCCACTGAAATATAAAAACCTGGTGGTGATTTGTCGCTCACCGGAAATGAACGGTCTACCTATACACTGAGAAGAGATTTTGTTGAATGTTGAGGTCACCATCCAACAAAAAACTAACAGTGACTGCACAAAGAAGGTTCTTTGTGCAGTCACTGTTTGAATTGTGATTTTGATTCTATACTACTGACATAGTTCTTTGAATTGAGAATGACTTTTGTATTCGTCAATGCGACCGCTTGATGTCTGCGCTTATGTATTTTCTTTAAGTAACTATATTTTACAATACGTACGAGTAATGTACGAGTTCTTCAAGTCTTTGATTTCATCCACGGAAAACCCTCTACAAGGAGTTAACAGATTTCATAACATCAAGCCTGTAATCCCCAAAGGGTAAGGCAGAGGTATATCTTATAGTACACCTACATTTCGCCAGCTAAGTTTAAATATCATGTAATAGAGGACAAGTCTATTGCCATTAACTGGGCACAAATCTAACTTCATGGCTGCTACTGAGAAATTTCTGTTAGAAAACCCCAATAAACATTTGCCTGACCTGGGAGTGGAAGCCAGGACCTTCTGCTACGCAGTCGCGCTTACGACCGCTAGACTAACAAGGTTATCAACGGAACAAGGTAGAGGTTTCCACTTAAAAATAAAGATACGAGATGTTATACAATAATCTAGTTTTCACCATCAATAAATTGCAAATCTAAATAATGGACACGTATTTTTTGTTTTTGCAAATCAAGGAATATTGACAAAGATAAAACGCAGCAAAACTCGGGAGTGGGGGCTCGTGACGTCACAACGCACTAAAAATTATACCACGGCGTGACGTATTGAGAAATTTAAAAGCGTCGTATCTTCGTCAATTTTGGTCTACGTAACAAAAAAAAAAATCGTGTCAAATAAATAAATATCGCTGGACATTACACACAGCGCCATCTAGTGCCACACCAAGCCACGAGGCTTGTGTCGTGGACACCAGATAGTTGATATACTACATAGATACTTTTTGTTTGTAAATACATACTTATTATACATATAACATCCATGACTCGGAAACAAATGTCCATGCTCATCTAAAACATTTGCTCCTACCGGGATTCGAACCCGGGACCCAACGAACGTAAGGCAACCTCACTACCGCTGCGCCATTCGGGCGCCATTCATTCATTTCAAATATTTTTTGATAATACAACTGACGGACTAATAGGCATGACGACAGTATCAAAAAAATCCAAATCTATTTAGTCCGTCAGTTAGAGTATTGGAAATTAATGGACACGTGTTTTTTGTTTTTGTAAATCAATAAATATTGACAAAGATAAAACGCATCAAAACTCGGGGCTCGTGACGTCAGAACTAGCTAAAAATTATACCATAGCGTGACGTATTGAGAACTTTAAAAGCTTCGTATCTTCGTCAATTTTGGTTTACGTAACAAAAGAAAAAACACGGGTCAAATATTTTTTGATAATCTAAGTGACGGACTAATTAGATTTTTTTGTCGTCTCGCCTATTAGATTTTTTCAGGACACAAGCCTATTGGACCTAGCCGACGACGTTAAAATCATTTTTCTTAAGTATTATTATGTACGGTCACGTCCAACACAAAAGCTTAGGTACAAGCAGAGTACCTATTTACCTTGTATACTTTTTCCTCAAGATTTTATTGTGTACCTTCTTTTTGCCACCATAGAATAAAATAAAAGAAAAGAAAGAGCCAAAAGATTGCTGGCCGATGTGATCAAATATCTTTTATCTTGCTTCGAAGTGAAAGATTTTGCTGACACCTTTTAACATGATTTCTTTACTAAGATAAAATAAAAGGAAATACGATTTTTTATTATGCAAGTAGGATCTTAGAATCACCCTTGTATTCTTTTTTTCAGTCTGTTTGAGATACCTTAAGCGATTTTCAATATTATGTCTTCTCTGAGCAGAAATCCAGCCATATACAGGGTGTAAGCAAATTTAAATCGAAAAAAAATCGAATGACGGGGAGAACAAGTGTTTTTTGGCTTCGTTCGTTCTTTACACACACACACACTTTATAATAATTATTATCCGTTTAACCGCTTGCGGTTTTCTATATTGCGTAAAGTATTTAATTTAAAGATTAAACTTAAAGATTAAAATCAAAATTCTTTATTTAAAGAATTATTTTCCGTGTGTAATTAGTAGTGCTACTTTTCCATGAGGAATTTCTCAGTATGCAGCCACGGAGTCTAGATTTGTGCACGGTTGATGGCAATAGGCACGCCCCCTATTACATGGGACTTAAAACATAACTCAAGACGAAATATGGGTGTACAATTAGATTATATTATGTAAGCTTAATAAGCTAAGTGCATATAATTATGTACCATAAAACGTCAGAAACGATATCCTTTTTTTAGATAGTGGTCGCTTGACCACCAACCCGCTTTAAGATTAAAAATTAATGTTTTTTAAGATTTAAAAAGAAAGCGTCAACCCTATATTTTGAACGTAACTGTCGTTTGTATAAAGCGAAACGTTTTCGGCGCAAGTAAACAGCTCTGTTTCGAAACGGAGAGTTTCTGTCGACGATTATTTACGATTCTGTTGGCGACGCGATTGCATAACGATTACCTACGCAGTACATTAAATAAATCTCCGGTTATTTTCACTCATTATTGTTGGATAATTGAGTAGGTGGGTTGTTTATTCATGTGTGGGCCTTTCTGTGTTATTGGTGTGATTTACATAATATTACGTGTCCTATATAAACCTGTTAACAGTTTTAAATTTGTTTTATGTCGAGATAGATGCAAATACAGGCTATAAACAACCTCATCACAAAGCCTTAAACCAAGCATTCTGTACATCAAACTAAGTAACTTGACGCAAAAATTATTGCTGGGTAACGACTTTTTTTTTGGGGTAAAAAATCATGTTTGGTGTGGTAGAACTCAACGTAACGCACTCGAAACATTGTGCTGATGCATGGATTGAATAGTACGGGGGTCGTGGAGGTGTTTAAAGTAAAAATCTTACATTAAAACTTGTTTTAAAAAAAAGTTGTCAAAAAGTTGGAACTTTGACCCCCAATATCTCCGTAACTAGAATGTTCCCTGGTATGATGTGGAACAAAAAAATAATCGCAATGATGAGGAGAACAAGTGCCTTTCGGCTTCGTTAAGAGGTGTTTTACACCCTGTATATATGTTTAATAGTGTGATATAAATTTATAAATTACAGTTTATTATCTAAAGAATTCAAACTTCCTCGACTAAAACTTTTAGACTGCCTCGTTGGTCGCGTGGTGGCAAGCGCCACTGCTGAGTATGGGGTCCTGGGTTCGATTCCCGGGTCGGGCAAAGTGTTATTGGGTATAACAGGATTTTTCTCAGAAGCAGCCACGGAGACTGTCTGTAATTATTTTCCGTGTATTATTATTATAATTATCTGTTAGTTCTACTTTTCCGTGAGGAATTTCTCAGTAGCCACGAAGTATAGATTTGTGCCCGGTTGACGGCAATAGGCTCTCCCCCTATGACATGAGACTTAGTTTAATAACTTGATCGCTTTTTTCCCTTATTTATACGATTTGTCACTTCGAATTATTTTGAAACATGTAACTAGTGTATATTTTTGTTATCCCCTCTATTCTCCTTTATTTTGATATTCTTTATTTAACCATTATTACTAATACTGTTAATAAGTATACGTATATATTTTTTCCAAACATCTATCTTATGACACTTAGGTTTTTAAGACGAATATAAGGATGCCATAACTGTCGAAATCCATCCAAGCGTTTGGAAGATACGAGGTAATAAAGAAATATACAAACATACGAGACTCGTACATACAATATACGCGCGAAAGACATAGTTCGCCTCCTTGGCAGTCGGGTAAAAATACATACTGAACTGCATTATGATATGATAATTCTCCAAGGTTCGAACTTTTGTCAATTCATAATGGACTCATAATAAAAATCACAAGAAATTCTGACAACGTTTCTGCACCGACTTTTATACTGTTAAAGGAAAATCTGTCAAGAAAAGGCTTACAGAACATCGAGGAGTAAGTTCGACTCCAAGAATCCAGTTTTTAAAACTTTTTAAAAGAAGCTTGGAAGTAGTGAAAACTTAATAAAAATGTCCAGTTCAGTTCGAATTTCTAACGTTCTCGTGATTAAATGGAGTTACGTCCCGTCCGATACTTAAAATGAAATGTAAGTTTAGAGGATGAGAATTTCTGAAATGAAGTTTTAATACGATCAATTATTTTAAGTGAAATTGTCCTTCTGTTACTAATACCATTAACAGTTCCATGATGGAACTACTGTTGTTTTTTTATAATCACTAGTTCCATTTTGAAAAAATCTGAAAGTAATGGAACTTATATTAATTAAATCTGCTTATTTCTTAAGAAATAAGCAGTACCTTTGTGCTCTTCTATGTTAATACATTGTCCTGTAAAATATTTTGTGTGTACATAAATAAATAAATAAATCACTTTGTAACGTTGAATCTTAAAGGTATCCAACATTTTAAACTTAATACTCAATTTCAAGTTTTTTAGTGTTATAGTGTTAAGTGAGACCTATCTTAGTTTTGAAGCATGATTAAGAAAGGCTGGCTAGATAAATTGAAAAAAAAAACAATCCATTGATTAGTGGCTATAAGACTGAGAACATTTAAAGAATATTAATAACAAAAACTAAAATGAAAATTAATTAACAGCGTATACCATCTTCACTTCCATCCACGCTCTGCCTAACCCATCGGAGAAAACCGTCGTGATATTAGTATGTTATGGTAACTCTAACAACCTAATACCTAGCAATTAAAAATATCCTTTTTTCTTTGGCCAACCATGCGTGATGATTTTTTCTAGTTTGATTATCAAATCAAACATTAAAAGACACACACAAAAACACACACACAACACACATAACCAAAACACACATACAACAAACACACATTAAAAAACAACATAACACAAAAAAACACATGAACACATGTTTTTACACACAAAAAAAAACACACACAACACACAAAAAAACACGATCTTCACGATCGATTATTAATTCAGAAACAAAATCTATTATATAAAAAAAAACACTAAGCACATAAAACCTCTATGCAATTAACCCATTCCATATTTTAAATATCCAGCTTAATATGGAAATAAGGCAGAAATGCTAGCAAGCGTTTTACGCTCAGAGCGTTTCAGCGTATTACCGTTGGTATATTCGCGTTTCACCTACTTACTTTGTTGTAGTACTTATATTGTAGGCTGTTAACAGACCACTACATAAAAATCTTTAGTTTATGACGACTTTGGACCGAAGGACTAGAATAAGGAATAAATTAATTTGTGGTACTAAAGCTTCGGGTCTTATTTTCATGATCTTTATAAACATAGTATGGGGTCTCTTCTTCTAGTCGTTCACTCTTGACAGAGTGGTCGTGGTCAGGGGGGGTCGCCCATAACTGCGGTTGCTACCTTGCGACCCTTTTCCAACAGTCTCTATTGTCACAGTGGCTATATGGCGAGCACATTCTGCCAGAGGGATCTTGGTGACTGTTTTGGATTCTGTCGATCGGGTTGGTGATCGACCACATCTTCTCGCGCCTTCGACTCTTAAATCACCAAACGCTACATGGAATCATTGTTACAGGTAACGTGTCCAAAGAATCTGAGGACGTAGAGTGAGAAGTTCTTTAAATATTGTCACGTTTGTCCGATGAGCGGTCCAGCAGTCTGGGGTACCGTGTTATTATTCTTCCACCGATAATGAATTGTTTCTTAAGGTGGCTACAGGAGTTAAATTAGCAACTCTCTTTGTGGTGGTTCAAACTTCGTTTGAAACACTGTTAGAATAAAGTTCTAATCAGCTTGCACTACAAAGTGCAAGTGGTTACGTGAGTCACTGTATAAACCCAAAACCATATAGCCATAAACCATACAGAAAACCCGAACACTACTGTCGAGCAGTAGCCCATCAATCACAACACCCGTCCGGGCGGAGGATTCACCCTTTTCTATGGGGAATGAAGAACTTTTGACCCTGTTCTCCACGCCCCTATAGGTACACCTCTGCCATAGCTTTCGAGGAACACAAGCGTGGTGTAATGCAAAAGCCACTGAAACTAAATTGTTGTCTCGAAAAGTCTGTCCATTAATCCCCCGCTTTACACAAAGTGGCCATATCGCAGTACATTCTACACATAATGCCTTTGCATAACCATTTTCCACCACTTTGGGTCGTAAATTATTCCATTGCGCTGGTCTAGGCAAACCTAATCACTTTTATTACGTCCTGTTTACTATTGCAAGAACTTAACTAGTTGTTTCTGAAGGAATATAACGTGGGGTAAGTGAAGTTGAGTTATTTATTAAAGTGCCCGCGGAATACGAGTGCTTGGTTAGGTATAGAATGGAAAGTTTGTGTTATTATTTTTTCATGAAAGTATTTTTGTATTACAATAAACGTCTCTAGCTTCTTTTTGGTGTAAATGCTTTTACTTGACAATTAAATATAACATCACGCCTGTAATTCCTGAAGGGTTAGGCAGAGGCGTACTTGATAGTACACCCACATTTCACCAGTTATGCTAAAGTCCCATGTAATAGGGGACGAGCCAACTGCCATCAACCGGGCACTAATCCAGACTCCATGGCTGCTACTGCGAAATCCCTGATGAAAAAACCTAACTACACTTTGCGCGACCAGGGCATCGAACCCAGGACCTTATGCTCAGCAGTCGCACTTGCAACCACTACACCAGCGAGGCAGATAAAATACTAGATAAGGTGACCGGATTTGTACTGAGTTCATTAAGGGACGTGTAGTTTTTATACTTTTTATGCGAACGTATTCCTTCACAGTAATTGCTCTGAGACGCATAGAAGCCTCGTCCAAGAGAAACTAATTTCACATAAATCGTCTTGAGAGCCATTTACTCCGTATACGATGTAACAAGATCCCTCTAACTATGGCTTCATTGCAGTCTTTTGAAATCTTTGCTGGATTATTCTCGTCAATTCAAAGGTAGATATTTTTCTATTGTCGACACTAGGCACTCCAATTTAGTTACTTGATCATTATTATTATTATTATTATTATCGTTTATTTCAGGCATTAACCCATATAACTCAGTTTACATTAAAAATTATGAAGTTCACCCGAAGACTTCGAATTCTGTTAAATCCATTAGATCTTCAAATATCTTTCGTCGCATGGGGTGTACAAAATGTTCTCTTGCTCCGGTGCATTCTGAGGTGTCATGACGACCCGTCATAACTTTGCATGTTGGGATAAAATTAAAACTTGAGCAGCAGCTATCCCAAATAAGTCGTGGCAAAAAGAGAGATATCATAATATTTGTTTTATCAATATAGAATAAAACAAACTTGAGGTGCTTATGAGCAAGTGCCCATATCTGAAATCTTTTTTAAGCATGACTGTATCCCTTGATCGGTCAAATCGGTCCTTTGACAGATCGTGATGTATAGGGCAACACATTGTCAAAAAATATATCGTCACGATATTTTTTGACAATGATGACCTAAAGTACCTACGCGTATTTGCTGGTGCGTTTATACTTCATAATTATTTTATTTTCTTCTCTCTTAATTAAATTTCTTTTCTTTTACGTGAAAAAAATTAATCTTTTATAATTTTCACAGTAATCTGTCTTAATTAATTTAAACAAGATTAATCAAGACTTTTAGAGCCTAGAACTCGTATTTGACATCGCTAATAGTCAGCGTTTAACACCTGTGACCGGGTTTTGCTGTCAGAAGTTGATAAGGGTCTAAAGTTTAGACAGCTATGAGTCTTAAAACTAAAAGCGAAATTAAAAATAATATATTTTTGAAATATATTTTGTAAGCTTTTGCTTATATATTTCGTTTGGAATTATTTTTACTCTAATGCCAAAATAATAAGTTTATTTTGAAGCGTAGCGTGACAAATCTCGTATAACACGTCCAAGGTTTTACGTGGGCTTTTTCTTTGTAAAACTGATTTGCAGCTGTAATGCGAATTATTCTCCTAGGTTTTCAAAGGGATTTGTGAACTCAGTATGTTGTTGGCAACTGAGTTGGGACTCTTTCGAAATATTTATTTGATTATTTTTGTTAGTTCGCTATTAAAAAGAAATAGCCCCTCTATTTTAATCCATCTTTATGACATATCTGCTAGCTTTTTCCCGCAGCTTCGCACACGTGTATGTCTTAAATGAGGTTACAAGAACATACTGACAGAATAATAAATATCCTATGTCATATACCCAGACCAAGTGCCAATTTTTATCCGAATTCACCTGTAAGGCGTAAAACCGGGCTGCGGGACTATTCGAAAGAGATACCGTGGCCCCGGAACACAAAGGGCGAGGAAGGAACATGGTTGGGTTTTAGTCAGTAAAAGTCTGACACTCCCTCCTGCTCCGCCCAGAGCGGGAGAAGTCATTTGATGATTTCCCATCCGAAAAAAAAAAAAAAAAAAAAAAAGGCGTAAAAATATTCAAATATTTTTATATCTATAGTAAGTACGTATTTTATAAAGTATCTAGTTCTTATGTTAGAGACCTTTGAGAGAAATTCAAAACTTTTGACTTTTTTAAATGTCGTTCAAATGTAAAAGTCAAAAAGTTAACCTTCGTGAAACGTGAACAGGCACATAACTCCATTGTTTAATTTTAGTATACCTATAATATGACGACCCGAATGGCGCAGCGGTAGTGAGGCTGCCTTACGTTCTAAGGGTCCCGGGTTCGAAACCCGGTTGGAGCAAATGTTTGTGTGATGAGCATGGACATTTGTTTTCGAGTCATGGATGTTTATATGTATAATAAGTATGTATTTACAAACAAAAAGTATCTATGTAGTATATCAACTATCTGGTGTCCACTACACAAGCCTCGTGGCTTAGTGTGGCACTAGATGGCGCTGTGTGTTAATGTCCAGCGATATTATAATTATTATTAAATACAATAAAACAAAACATTACGAACAAAAAGTTGTCTGTCCACCAACGTTATATGCAAATGAAGAGATCGAAATAACAGTTTAAAACAGTGTCTATCGTCGCTTTATTCCCTTGTTTACCTTTCAAGGGACCGGACGTAATTAATATATCTTTAAAATCAATGAATGCTCACCGAACCGTTATTATTGCTTACACGGCCCGCGATTCATGACGTCAATCGCTTTAATTATTGATTAACCTTTCAAAATACTACGCTTTAGCTGCCGTATTAATGTGTGTAAAATGTTTAAAATATTCTGTTTGAGACTGACAACCAGTCTCACCAAGGGGTAATGGATAACCCAGAAACTGGGCTGTGGTGGTCAGAGGGTACGAAGGGGGAGGAAGGGAGTTAACGTAAATAATTCGATTTTTAAATTAAAAATACTCGTTTCACATTTCAATTTTTTCATTATTTTAATAATTTATTCATATCGATGGATGATACTGATTATGCTTGTCGCAAATAATTTACCTGAAATGCTATTGGATAATTGTATTTTCGATTAAAAAATCGACGTTTTTACGTTAAATTTACACCGCGCGCTTGTTCAGCATCAGCTCCATCTGGTTAGCCTCGAAACCTAAATAGTTGGGAAGTGGTCAGATGCTGATGATGATTTTCTTTGAAATATTCGGAGCTCATTTGAATATTTCATAAAAAAATCCGTAAACTTTTCAAAAGTCATGAAATGTTTGGAACAAAGTTAATTAACTTAATTTAAGTTAAGTGTGCAGGTTATTCGGTTTTAAAAATGGCATGAACCAATATGGACTCTTTCATACAAATACTCACTGAAATATCGGTCTTGTCTTGTAACTGTCCGGACCCACATCTGCAATTTGTCTGTACGGATTTGACCGATATTTTAGTCGTAATAAATGTGTATACCAATCTACTTTTGGTTTTTTATTTAACCACTATTATATCTTAATTATCATGCTCGTATCGTGATCTCGTGCTAAAAGTCAGATAGGCAGTCGCTTCATGTAAAATACTGGTATTCAGCTGTATCCGGTTAGATTGGAACCCGACCCCAACTTAGTTAGGAGAAGGCTAGACAGATGCCTTCAATTTCGCAATATGTATCTGTCACACCTCAGACTACAATATTTCTCTTTCCCAGCTCTAATCACATTCACACAACTTAAATTATTTCCTTCGGTCACTAAAATAATTCAGAACATACAGTTTACAGAGAAGCATTTTATTTCCAAAGCGAATGTCACATCACTAACAGAATGTTTTCATATTCTATGCTCTGAAAACAAACTTGAGCGTATAATCTACAAATTCTTCTTCATTCCAGGCTCTTACATTTTTCAGTAGAAAATTGTGGGATCCACCAGCATGAGTCGGTTAGTGAGACGCGTACAGTTGCATGCAAAAAGATGTATTACTATCATTTAGCAAAATTTAAGGCAAAATTTTTTCGTGAAATTTTGTTGGTACCATATTTCACCTGATGGTTAGTGATGATGCAATTGAAGATGGTACATGTTTACCTAGATGTAACATATTAACTTTAGACATGAAGACTCACAACACAGACAAAGAAGAATTGCGATTGAAATACGATTTCACCCATAAAATATGTTGATGATGAGGATGTATCTTTATCGTAATTTTGATCTCTAAGCGTAATTGCTTAGAGATCAAAATACAAATTTTAAATGCCCAAGTTCCGACAATGTCGACACGTGTGACACGGGTTAGGACACAAAGTTTGGACACATGTTATTATTTTGCATTAACGCAGTCCTAAGGACTTCGCAATGCAGGATGGTGACAAGTGTAAAAATGTTTCAAATTATGTCTGATACCGATTTTATACACAAACTTTTATAATTTAACCGAGGGTGTCGGTCTTTTTGCTCGTAACTGTACAAGCGTTTGAAATGATAGGTTAAAACTTATAGATGAGGAACATTTAGACGAGTAAGTAATATCATTTTGAAGAATGTTTCAGATCCTTTTGAAAGTAATAGGTACTGGAAAAGTTTTATTCGTAGCACTGAATTTGAGAAAGTTGTTTGAATAAGAACTCCAAAGTCGATGTTTATGAGCTCGACTGTAAAGAAGTGTTTGCTGATGTTGAAATTAAGACTTTTTTGGTAGACATTGACATTCTATAAGGCAGTATTATTTAGGGCGAGTAGTTAATTAATCTTGTGTTTTGACCCTTTTTCTTTTTTTGGATTAAATCATTTTGAATTCACTAAGGGCTAGACACTTAATTGCACATTTCCTTCAAGTTTCGTACCTTGATCCTTTGGTCTAAAATGCTCTAAAACTCACTATTAATTTCCTACCCGTAAAAATGTTTTTGATTATCGCTAACACTCAAAATCAAAAGCTGTTTATTATAAAAACCCGCCATTCACGGATCTCTAGACTGAGAGATGTCAGGGGAGAAAAAAAGGTGGAACAAACTCTCTATAGTTGGTGCTAGTTAAGATCGTAATAGCGGTCATTGCCCTTTCCCTAATATCTCTTCCTACGAAACAAAACAAATGAACCATGCATCGTTTTTCATTAGAAAAAATGTTAAAGATCACGATAGATGACGATTCAAGACTTGAACAGGCATATTTTTGGATTTCAAAGTTAAGAACTGTGACTGTTCCTAAATTACCCTAGGCTGATAAAATTTTCGTTTTTCCTAATTCATGCTAATAATAGTATTAAGGTCAGTTTCCCCCGAAGGGGGAAAAGGTCGCGCCCCGCCATCCGCACGACCTTGTAGGCCTCGACCCTGACTGGACGGCCTCCCACTGACAAGAGGACTGATTCCCAATTTGGGGCTGCCCTGTCCTGTCCTTTGAGGCAAATGGACAGGGTGGAATTCAAGGTGAAGTTAATATTGGGAATTCACAGTTAGACATAAATACATGAATAATAACAAATCTTAAAAGACAAAGCATCAATACGGTATGAAGCTAATAAGACAAGAGGGCGCAAATATATGACATACGATCAAAAGTTGGTAACGTTTCCCACGTTACGCTTGCGCTTACGTAATTATTGATTATTTCGTTACGTTACTCTACTCGATTCCATATCTAGATGCCGCTTCGCAACCGCAAACAGGCCCATGTCGTGAACATGGATCCGCTTTACAACGTTTACCCGGCGTACGTGTACTGTTAGACCTAAGCGCATAGTCCTACTAAGGACTCTGCTACGAACTCTAACAGCACACGTTCCCTAAGCGCTATTTACATGTCTTTCCCAATCCTAAGGCAGTGGGTTGTGAGGCCAGCTGCCATTGAAGAAGACAGGTTTTCAATATCTCTACTTACACGCGTACTCACGTTAATAAACACCCTTACAGCCGTCTACCCCAATTATTATATTATAACACAATTTTGCACAAGCGTACCGTAGACTCGGTCTGTAGCAGAACATATTGCAATTGTTATCGTTGGACGCTGAAGTGGCAATTGTTTCGTCACTTCTCACTTCTTTAATCTTACCCATGTTGAGTTTGCGTGTCTCGCTAATAGTGACGATTCAGATATAGGCCTACCAGTGGCCGAGTTTAGTTTTAACGAGACACAGTCCCTAGCGTTCCTTAGAACGTAGCTATAAAATCAGTTTGTGATACTTGGTGATGCCTAACCCTTCTCCCAGAAGTGTACGCCAAAGATCTCAACGCAATTTTCTGAGCTAGACTTTTACAGGAAGCAGTATTCATCAGCAGCGTTTGATTGATTTGTAACACAGTTACAAGCTGGTATTATAATACTGAACAATATAATTTGTTTTAATCAATCTGTGAGTATTATGGTGCGGTCGACACCACTGAACGTAGACACCACAAATGTAGTTTGTTCTAACCAAAATGCGGATATTACGGTTCGGCCACCCATATGTAGTGAGTCAGATACAAGTCAATATTCGTCATTAGTCAGGTGTCAGGCGGCTGTCGCCGTCGCCCTAAAATCAGACGCAGCTTCTGAATATTTGCTGATTTAAGGAATAGGAAATAGACATATAATAACACACGAGATAATAATATACATTTCGATGACATTAAGCGATCGCTCCGTCATGCTGCAATAAATGATTATTATCAGCCCATCCGCGTTACTATCAAGCTAGGATTTATTATAGTTAGCACTTACCACGGGTTCATTTAAGATAGTTACTCTACAACTAACTTACAGAGTACTGCACACATTACCCGTCTCACCTCCGTCACAGCCCGTTCTCACGCACTTTGACTAGCCTTATTACTACTAATTATTTTTAACTTATAAATATTAACCGCTCTCTTTTAACAGACTACGGAGACTCGTACATCTTGGTACCAAGACTACGCTAACTTCACGAGCTTAACCTAGGACGTCCTAGTGCTAACAATTCTCGACTATCCTTACATGGCCTAGCCTATCCTGCCACTACCGCGAAGACTCTCGCTAACCAACAAACACACACACATACTATGTCAGTCTCCACAGGGCTTTTGACCCAACTCCTAACTCCTAACTTAACTACCATAGATATCGTCTGGTCTCTACCACGGTGTAAACTCGACTGTCCTTGCACCAGGCATCATTTCTCCATACCGTTCCTTCAGCCCCTCGCTTGCCTCGTTCGCATACTTTTACCCAGAATGAGTTTATGACCACTTTTTTGTGTTGACGACGCCGATGTCTCAATTGTTTTAAAAGGTTTTTAAGAGCGCTCACTGCCGGGTATCTTACTAACACATGTGTCACTTGTATCCGAAGATGTTTCTAGAAATCAGAATTGGCCAGGTTTTTGTTCGTAGTCTCTTATGAGTTTACAAATTCTGAGAAGGACTCGTTGTGTTATTTATTAGAGTAACCCGTCAGGCTAAAAACCATAAAATATATTTTTTATGGATTTTTAAGTGGCAGATGTCGTAAGTTGTTGTTAAAAATAAGAATCAAGACTAAGATATTTGCTAATTAATTAAGGGTACGTGACAGGTAGTCACAGAACTTTAATAAATGTAGGTGGGTCAATGACCGCTTTTGCGATCTTAACTGGCACCAACTATAGCAACACATCAGTGTCATTTCTGGAAAACTTAAACTACCCTAAACTACCTACCCTTCTGTAAACATACTCCTTCATTCTTACACATTTTCACATACATTCATGCTCCTTCTTTGTAAGGGTGCCACGACTACCTATCACACGTCAACACAAATACACTCCATCGTGACATAAAGTGTCAGTAAGACGAATCGTTGTCACGTTCTGCTTTAGACCGGCTTTCCACCAGTGGCGGGTAATTTCCATATTGTATCTTTGGTATAAAGGGTTGAACGAAGCTATGCTGTACCGACTCCCCTACACTACTTATATTTTCAGCTCCGTGCAGAGAAGACGCCATTGTCGCATAGGTATACAGGGTGTAAACGGACCCTTCAAGAAGCCGTCAACCAAGCATTCTGTATATCAAACTAAGTAATTCTACGCAAAAAATATTGCTGGAAAACTACTTTTTTTTTGGGGTGAAAAATCACGTTTTACAGTAAAACTCAATGTAACGCACTCAAAAGATTGTGCTGGTGGACGTATTTAATATTATACGGGTTATGGAGGTATTTAAAGTAAAGTTATGACCTTGAAAATTTGTATCTGAAAAAACACTTGTGAAAAATTTGGAACTTTGACCTCCAATATCTCCGTAACTAATAGGTTCCCACAACAAAAAAATACCGCAATGACGATGACGGAGGGAACAAGTGCCTTTCGGCTTCGTTAAGAGTCTATTTATACCCTTTATGTGACAAGCGAGCGCGTACTCTGTACGCCAAACGACACAAATATGTGACAAAATGGTAGATGAAATTGTCACAATCTCTCCGAAACTCAGTGTCAATACGGTGTCCCCGACCCGACATATAAACCTCTTGCTGGAGTTTCCAAAGTGTCCCGACATCTGCACTTTAGAGGACATAAAAACGATACTTACGCTGCGATTTAATTAGTCAACTACTGAACCTAAGTAATTTGACAAAATGTACCATCGATACGCAAGAAGAAAAAGTAGCTTAGCTTCACCGCGCACGTTGGAAAAGCAACCTTATTGATGAATAGGCAGCACGTGTTTTTGCGTGCCCCCATCTGTTATTACTGATGCGGTTAACACCTGATGAATATTCCCAAAATAACAAAACACTGTCATGTGGATAACAAATTAGTTTTGCTACCGCACATTTGTGGAGGTAACATCTCAAGGAACGAAATCTCACCACCAATACGGCTCTTTTTGTTTGCAGCATCCGGCCGCTATTGAAGCGCTAAACTTTCTCTTCTTTGTCCTTTTTTTTGTTTTTATTCCTATTAGTCAAAAAAATGTGACCAAACAATAGAATAGAATTTTTGTAAAACAAAGGATAACGTAAAAAAGTGTCGCATATTTTTCGGCGTTTTACTACTATTGGTCCGCACACTCTTTATGCGGACCAATAGAAGTCCTTCTTCTTCTTCGTGTCGATGATTCGTTAAGGGTGGTAAACAGATGTGGACATCGTGTGCACGGGATTTTATTTTGAACATGAGCAGATTTCGTTCGTTGTCGTAGTACCTACTCTTGTGAAATCTTTTCAGGGTTTCGTACCTCGAAAGGAAAAAGGTACTCTTTTAGGATCATTTTGTTATTCGTCCTACAAGGCCCTTTTTTTTTAGTTACGCGTAGAGTTTTCAAGTTAAAATGTATACGAAATACTCGCTATCTTTACGTTTTGACATGTTGCAGGGTAATTTTTGCAATTTTGTTAAGTTGTTAATTAATACAGTCAACATAAACATTTAATTTAAAAGTTAACAAATAATTATATAATTAAACTGCCTGCCTGCCTATGGGGGTATGAAGATCAGGGTGTATAGTTCTTCATCCCTCATAGAAAAGGGAGGATATTCCGACCAGACGGGTGCTATGTCTACTGCCCGTCAGTTGTTGTCGGGTTCCTCTATATAGTTTTAAGTCGCGGATAATTTATATGCGCGATGTAGGATTTCGATGTTTAGTTCATGATCTGTGTCGTAGATGGCGCTGTAGTACTTCTTGTTACATGTTGCCGTAGTACTTTTTGTAGTAGACCCATATTGGAAGTATATTTATGGTCGAAGCCGAAGCCGATTAATCGGCAATAGCCACAACCTTCAGCCGAACTCGAAACCGAAGCCTAAACTTTTAATAAAACTAAGAAATTCCATTTCAGATTGGCTTGTAGCGTCACTACAAAAAGTACTACAGGAACATGTAACAAGAAGTACTACAGGGGTCTACCTTTTATAGCAGAACTTTTTATGTCATAATATTATTTTGCATACCAGCGAATGGTATAAACTTCATTTCGCAGATAATTGTTTCTCAGGCACTCATTTATCATACGTTCAAAACTCATATTTTTGTAAGTCAGAATCATCTTTAGGCATAATTTTCATATGCATAAGAATTAAAAGTAGAACCATCTTATCGCAGAAAGTTCACATTCAGGATCATCTTTTGGCATAAATTTTTATATCGATAGTCATTAAAAGGCAGAACTATCATCAGAAAGTTTACAGTTAGAATCATCTTTTGGCATACATTTCATATGCATAATAATGGAAAGACTCGTCTATAACATCACAGAAAATTCATTAAATTGAGTCAGTTGATTGTGAACACGTGGTTTTTATTTCCCTGTAAGAAGCAGGCAAACATGCAAACAAGCATACATCGTGGATGCAGCAAGCATGCAGTATGCAAACATGTAAACAAGCATGCAGTATGCAAACATGTAAACATGCGTGCAGTATGCAAACATGCAAACCAGCATACACCATGCATGCAGCAAGCATACAGCATGCAAGCAAGCATGCAGCATGCAAGCAAGCATGCAGCATGCAAGCAAGCATGCAACATGCAGCAGCAGGCATGGTTTCTTTCACGGCTCCGGCGCTGCGGGGCTCCGGCGGTCCCATGCGAGCGTATCTTCGCAGATGTGGTTTACGCTCACCACCGCGGCTTCGGCAGGCTGGCCGGCAAACGCGGCGGCGAGTGTTAGAACCACCTGCTCCATAGCTCACGGGCCACCTCGCCCCTCCGCGATTTTAAATAACACTCTAGGAGTAGGGCAGACAAGACTACGTGGAGTCGGTTTTGGAGCGATTCGTTTCTGTCACTAACTTTTGTAGCACAACATATTGACTTTTTAAGACAATATTTTAATTTTAAATTAAGGTTAAAAATGCTATTATAAAGAAATGGCAGTAATGTCAAATAAAATTATTCCAAATGAAATTCTGCTATCTTCATAGTATGCCAAGTTAAATTATACCAAATAATCGTTGCTCTAAATAAACGTTATTCTAAACGAAATTATGCGGAATATGAACATTGCCAAAGGTAATTATGGCAACTAAAATTCTGCCATCTTATAAGTATGCCACTGTAAATTCGCACACACAAACATTCGGCCAAAAAATAATTGTATTAAATAATTTTTATGCCTTACAAATATTCGTATAAAGAAAATTATGCCAAGTGTGTTATGCCAAATAAATTTCGGAGCATCAAGATTCTGCCAGATAGAAGGAACCCAACTAATATTGAAATTAGTGATTTTTGACTTTTCCATTATCTAAAACGTCGTATAAACCCCCTGGCCTGTAAATACATTTTAAAATGTCTGATCAAGTCAAATAGTGTTAATTGATATTAGTTTTAAAGCTATTAGACAAAGAATCATATTATACACGAGACGTTGTTATTTCTTGCCGGGAACAAACTCGCATTACTTCGAGGTAAAAAACATTAAACATGCATTTCCGCCTCGTCGTTTCCCAGGTAATGAGCCACTAAAGTAAATAAGAAAATATAAAAAATGACGTCTACATCTGCTTGGATGCGGAGGAAATTATTCGCTCCTGACATCCGAGACTCGTTTAATGGAATGTAAATTGGTTAAATATTTGCAAAAAGAACACGGTTTTTTTTAGACTGCATGCGGTGGCTTAGGCCTCGGTCAGGCCATTGGGAGATGCGATTTGCATCAAGTGAAACGAGCTCGCTACTTCATGCCATGCCACGACCCTTCAATGGCTACGGTGACTTGTCAGACTTGTGTTGCGCTCGCCGGTGGTAGCATACAACGCGTACGCGTAGCATGACCAATTCCATCTCTATTCTACCAAGAATAGACAAAGCTCTTTCTATAACTCGATGTGCTGCCCGAGCGTGGAGCGACTCGTAGACTCGAGTTTCTACGAAGACAAGGACAAAGAATGTATTTGCATAGCAGCGGGAAAATAGCTAATGATATTTTATCTTGTGAACGTTATTATAGCTATTTTTTTTTATCAATTTGGAGCTATGTTGATCATAACCCTCTCTCTCTTCTCAAAGATAGTAGTAGTTCGATCTAATATTGATTATATTTAATTGACTTTAAATAATATATTTCAGCATTCTATCATGACATTACATCTTAATGGATTTTATTGACATACATTTCTTTGAATGAAATTTTTATATTGACAGTATAAATATTTTTTTTTTTTATTTACGACTAATAATGTTATGACCAATGTGGAATGTATTATTATTATTTTTTAGGTATTTATTTTTTTGTGTTACATTTATTATTGTTATAGGCCACTGTTCGACACAAATGTAAATTTGTTGAAGAATTAATAATAATAAAAAAAAACTTACTAACTTGTTTTCGTGGAGCGTATTGTACTTGGGAAACTTCAGTTCCAAAAGTCACGTCACGGTGACTCCTCGCACGCTTTTAATTTCTTTTATCCACAGTTGCTGTTGCAAGACGCATGTTGCTTGAACGTGTAGGTCGTAGCCAAGGGATTAGATTTACGACACACGTAATGCGATCCGATATGTAGAAGTAGGTGCGTTTGCGGTTTTAGTACCTAACCATGCGATCAAACTACACGAGTCGAATGATCGGATTGCATTCTGTATTTAGTATCTCTTACAGCGAAACTCGTCCGTCTGATGTGATCAGTATAATGTTTGCTTAAAATATTTCCAGTCCGACAAGATTTTTCGCTGTCACTTTTGAATTAAATTAATTGCGCTTCTCCCTTGGGATGTTGACTTAACCATGTTTATTCGTAACGAGATATGACTTTTGCGTTTGTTCGATGACATGTGACATCTACCAACCCGCACTGGGCCCGCGTGCTGGTTTATTCCCGGCAGTGGGAACATTGTAGGCTGATTATGCTTATGCTTGTTTGTGTATACGTAGTGCATACACACATTATTAAAAAAAAATAGGTATAAGTGATGAAAACTGCATCAAAATTTGTTGCGCAGTGTAGAAAAAACCTGCAGTCACAGACACGAAAAGCGACTTTACTTTCTACAATTTACAAAAGGTAATGACAAAGATTTACACTGAAAATAATTGTAAAGACAAAACAAATAATACACAATTCCAGGTCTTATTGGTTTAGGCAATCTCGTCCAGACAGCCTCGAGGACTTGGAGACAAAACGTGCCATTTTCTCCTAGTAAGACTTGCCAGACGGAACAATAGCACTAATTGGCACTGTCTGGTCCTAATCCCTACGTTCTGTCCCAAGTAAACACGAAGGGTAACACTTGGTCACAGTCGAGATATTAGAATTAACTTAATAGTATTTCAACTAGGAACAAATGGTGAGAATCGGCGCACACACCCATGCAAAGCGTTTACACTATTTTTAAGAATGTTGTGTGAGCTGTCGCATCGACACAAGTGGTTGTTTAGTTAACAACCCTAACACCCGCGTTGTATTTAAACATGTAGATGTGAAATTTCCACGCGAACGAAGTTAGCGACTTCGTTCTCATGGAAAGATGAGTATGTGTGATACTTAAAAATAGCCTACGACTTATGTAGCAGTTTTTATTAAATGCACACGAAAGAACGGTTCTTATAAACGTTTTATTTTTTTATTTTTGTCTGTCATTGTTTATTCTGGCAAATCTCCGAAACGGGTGAACCGATTTTGATGGGATTTTACTAGCAGATAGCTGAGTTGTAAGAGGTAACTTAAGCTACCTTTATTTTAGAAAAAGGTTTGAGATTCCGTACAAAAAGTGAAATTGTTAACAAAATCCGATTCAAAAAGTGATATTATAAAAATTATAATAATTTCACGCAGGCGAAGGATGCAGGCAACCTCTATTTTCACAAAAAAGAACTACAGTCCTTTCACAGTTAACTGTGATCTTTACTGTCGTTGCAAATAGGTTCCTATTGGCTTGTTATCACTAAAAAAATATGCAATAACCTTTATTCCATTTACATTAAGGCTACTGATAGACTGCATTTTTCGAAGGAAACAACTGAGCTAGAACTGTTGTTGGTTTACTGGTTATTTGTATACCGTGACTTGGTCCTTGTATCCAACAGTTGTTCTAAATTCGAACACTGTCCACGAATTACTTATCAACGATGCCGGCGGGCTATTTCAGGCCGCACAATGGATACCTACGGAATTGTGTATTGGTAAATACGAGTTCAGAATGTTGTTACAGGTTGCATAAATTGGTTAGATAGTTATCGGGAAAGGTTTTAGTCCAGTGTGCCTGAAGTTAATGAACTTGCGCCACCGCGCTGTAATACATTCTTTTAATAAGGCACTGTTGTTTTGAGGAACCTCAGAAGTGGCGCTGAGTAACTATTCAGTGCCACTTTTGAGGACCCACAAAAACAAACTGATGCTGCAATTGGCGTAGCCAACTACTAGGCTCAACTCATTTACCTCGAAAGGAATAAAAAGAGGTGGGTGGTGGAAGACTAACTAAACTAAACTTAAAATGTCACTTACGGGATATCTTCCGTGAATACCGTGATAGCTTAAAACAGTGACTAACTAAACTAACAAAATTTCATTTCAATTTGCTTATAATTCTGTTATTATTTCACATACCATGCCATTACACATGGTATGAGCAAGGCTTTGATCATTTATCGATAACAAAAACCATCACTCCCTACGCCAAAGAATACTACAATCAAAAACAATATCGTCTACAAGCTACTAAGATTTTAGCTCAGCATCTGCAGTAACCATTTGTCATTCCGTGACCAGTAAACAGTATCGCATGGCATCCCGACCGGGAACTGTAATCCAGTGTGAATCACTGCTCCGGTCTAAAGCGCCCTAAACTTGAGGCTGTGAGGATATTTACTGGTCAACACCTTTGTATTATATGTAGGGCTATGTGAAATTTAGAAGGCAGAGTAATTATTGACATAAACAGCGTTCACAAAGCTGTCAACCAAGCATTCTGTACATCAAACTAAGTAACACTACACCCAAATTATCTTTTGCGTATCATCATCAGCCTATTAATGTTCCCACTGCTGGGACACAGGCCTCCTCTCTAAGAGAGGGAATGGGCTATAATCTACCACGCGGGCCCAGTGCGGATTGGTAGATGTCACATGTCTTCGAATTTTTTGGTTCAAGGACATGCCAGTTTCCTCACGATGTTTTCCTTCACCGTTTTGAGAGCAGTGGTGATGAAATAAATTACACAAAGTAATGCGCCTGCCTGGGTTCGAACCCACGACTTACTGTTCGTAAGTTGGGGCCACCACCACTGGGTCACCACCACTGGGCCACCGCTGCTCTCCTCCTTTTGCGTATGTTGGTATGAAAAATCACGATTTTTCATCGTGCTGATGGATGCATTGAATAGTATACAGGGGTCATGAAGGAGAAACCTACACTTCATGAAAATTGGCATGATATAATTTTTGAATAATAAATTACTTCCTTAGTTAATTACTTCCTTAATTATAACACAATTATCAATTCCTCTCCTAATAAAATTACGAGAATATCTAATCAACCGACATACCCGTTCACTTACCCCTAACTTTCAAACAACAAAGTTACAAACAATCGTTCACTTCTAAGAAGTGTTATCTCGAGAACTTAGCTCTTTGCGATCGAACCGATTCTCCTAACTTGAACGTTTGAATTAAAACTCACTGCTAGATAAGAGAATTCGCTTTATATACGAAACTATGTTATGTAGTTCTTAGTGTGTTAGGCTAGCTTTTGTATCCAGCTACGCTCGCAAAGGTGTTGGGTATATCCCACGGGAATATAAATTTTCATCTGCCTAGCCTTTACCCAACTATGTATGGGTCGGCTTTCAGTCTAACCGGATGCAGCTGAATACCAGTATTTAACATGGAACCTACCTATCTGACCTCCACAACCCAGTTAGTACTGGGTAATACGATAGCCCTTGGTAAGACTGGTTGTCAGTCTCTAGGGCCACTGACTAATTGTGACGACTGTCAAAGATCTACAAAGACAGCCGGGACCAACGGCTAAACATGCTCTCCGAGGCATGGAGGAAACTCGTTATGCAATGGGTGGTCACCCATCCACGGACCAACCTAGGCAAGCACGGATTAACATAATAATCGACCCGAGTGGCTGTTATTATAAAGCCACGAGCCCTTTTTTTTTCTAATGGGAAATCATCAAATGACTCCTCCCGCTCTGGGCGGAGCAGAAGGGAGTGTCAGACTTTTACTGACTAAAACCCATCCATGTTCCTTCATCGCCCTTTGTGTTCCGAGGCTACGGTATCTCTACCGAATAGTCCCGCAGCCCCAGAAAAGCCACGAGCCCTGGGAATGTATTACCGGCATGAAAAATCCCATGTCCATATTTGCCTTGAATGGAATGAGCTGGAAGTCATGGCGAGAGGATATTGCCTAGCAGTGGGATGAATCAGACTGGTAGCAGTATGTACCTCCCATCTTACGCTTGTGCACTTGATCACCTTATAACTGCATCAGGGACCACCTTTTTATTTCGGATGGAAAATCATCAAATGACCCCTCAGGCATCGGCCCTTGCGGACCCCTTCCTTTTTGTTGACATCTCTTATAGGCGCGCGTGGAAAATGAACGTGCCGTCGACACGGCCTGTCATCATAAGACGGACGGACGTAGAGCTAGCCCATTGCTCACCGCCCACAGGCCCGTGCCTACGGTGGCCGGGTATCACCACGTGACCCCGGGGCGTCTCCCGTGGACCACCTGACCGGAGTTCGCGTAGCTGAATTTTGTACCAAACATGTGTGAGCTTTTTGCCATTGATACGCTAGAGGACAACAGCATGTCCTCAACTAAGGCTAAAGGGCAAACTCCATCGCAATCCCTTCAGCCGTTCGGGCGTAATAAAATAACCAGCAAACTCACTTTCACATTTATAATATTACGTTTAGAGTTTCTAGTTCAGTTCCGTTTGTTAGTTGGTTCTCAAATTAATTCATTCTGAATAATTTGGCCTCAACATCCGTAGCTTCAAAAATACTGTTTTATTAAAATGAATGAACATTTAAATTCTAGGAGTCGGAAATGCAGCTGCATTTTGGTTTGTCTGTCAGTCTTAATTAGAGAAAAGGCTGTAATACCAGTTGCAAACGGCCGTACGGCCGAACGGGTTAACGCCGTCAACTAAGAATTCTGTATATCGAACTCAACGTAACTACGCAAAAGTCATTACTGGGAAACGACTTTTTTTGTTCGGGTGAAAGACACAGTTTGCGGTAGGACTCAATGTTACGCACTCAAATCATTGTGTTGGATGTATTGAACAGTACAGGCGTCATCAAATTAATCACACATATCACTTTGGTACTGATCGCTATAAAATTAGTGAGACCAACGAAAACTGACGATTGCCGACATGTTTTGTAAGACTTAAAATTAAATGTAAAAGGCAGAGTGTGAGTGCACTTTAGGCACACCGATGCCTTACCCTTCTTTGGGGGTTTTATTCGCTATGTTATGGTATTATTAATTTTAGAACTTTGGAACCTTTTTTTTATGACTAACATAAAATGTACTATGTAGTTGCTAAGCATTTGTATTATTAAAATACACAAACTAAGCAGAGATTTCAAAACAGACTTACTAAAAATCCAGCTCTAAATCTGACTAAATTTATTAACAAACATCGCCACCGCACAAATATAATTTCTCTACAAAGATATGCAGTTTCATTTTGAGAATATTACGACTGCAAACTAAACAATTTTACTTGCATTATAACTAAATTATATAACCGCTCGGGACGAATTTAAAGTCTCTACGTGATTTGAAGACCAAAGCTTTGGTCTCTTTTAAAAACGGTCTCTAATAAATTCAGGGATGCGGTCCTTACACGAATAATATTTGTGTGTTTTTGGGATTTTCATTTTGATAACTGCTTGTTGTAAAGGGTTGGAATATTCTACAAATGATTCCCTAGCAAATATTCTAGCACTGACTTTATTTTTTATCGCATGAATTATAAATAAGTATTCATCTGATAAAAAGTTTTGGAATATTATTTGGGCCGAGTGTTCTATAAAAGATACCTGATAAAAAAGGTTTGAGTTATTGGTCTTTTTATATTGTAATATTGGCAACTCGAAATAATGATTATGTGTTCACAGTAGTGCGCATAACTGGCGCCATATATATGTACTATTTAGGTGCGCCCCTGCCTTTTACAGGCGTGATGTATGTGTTTATGAATAAAACTGTAGCACGTATTTTAGATATATTAGAATGTAAATTTTCTTGCTGTACCCATCAATTTAACTTTACATTATAAAAAAGTTATTCTGTCTGTATAACTCTCTAACAGGCTGTCTATCAGTCTGGTACCTACCTATTTACGCCTGAACGTTGGCAAATGGGCGATACATGACCTGAGTTCGCTGGGGTTAAACTACTAGAGTGAAGACGCAAGCAATACCTATTTTTCAATGACCAACAGAAATACAACATAATTTTCTTATTCTATGTAACCAAAGTAAATAATAACAAACAAAACAGCAAGTACTTTTGTAAAATCACAATTTACACATGCACCGGTGCAAATAAACGCATATTAACTCCCACTGTAAACTTAAATTGTATCTCAGAATACGATTTTTAAGGCCGATCGCCCACGGTGACTTTGCAGAGCGATACAAAACGTTGACGCCCCACACCAAAGCTCTCAACTACCATGGATAGCCATCGAATGCAGTCGATGTGATCGAAATCAGTTAGATGCCATCATCGTCACCTTCGCCCACGTCATCACGATTCTATATCGCTACTAACGCGAAGATGTCACGTTTCAGTCACGATACGAACGCGATTAAGCACCCTTAAAGAAGTACCGGTTAACGGTACAGTTTCAAGATGGACTCGTTGATTGATGACTAATGTGTGCATCGCTTCTTTTGCGTTGTAATTAATGCTTCTGACGCGTGATAGCACAGTATCGCAATAAAGTATCGCCGTGGGCAAAGGCCCTAAAATGCTGCCACCGCATTCGAAATGTACAAAAGAGCGCTTAAATGTAGCATTTCACGCTTTGTTAAACGCTTGGGGGGAACAAAATAATCGCTTTACAACTATGCTTTGGTACAAACTAGTGGTATCAGATAAAAAGGATACCGTTCGTTGCGAGTTCTTTATTGTTTTATGCAAAGTTTGTGAAGTGTCTTTTATTTATTACGTAGTCGTGGTCGCAGAAACACTTTTCTGGAATGTTCTTTGCAAGAGGGTATTTCTTTTTATTTGGCCTGTCTACTTATTGTTTACATGTTCACAATATTTTATACTAGCGGATGTCACGCGGTTTCACCCACGTAGTTCCCGTTCCCGTGAGAGTACGGGGATAAAATATAGGCTATGTTACAGGCTAATAATGTAGCTATCCATTGCTGAAAGAATTTTTCAAATCGGTCCAGTGGTTTTTAAGTTTATTCGTTACATACAAAAATACAAATCTTTTCTCTTTCTAATATTATTATTTATTTTATATTATTTACGGTACCTATTAAAAAAATATATAAATGAGTTCGAGTACAAATATGCTTAGCTAAACATGTCTGAAGCATTATAATTTTATTTAAAACCATTTTATACAGTGTTTGATGCAAATAAATGATTTATGTTTATATTTAATATCGATGGAACTTTCAAAGTTCGAACTAAGTTTGAGTCAAACCATGTACTACATTTAGATCTCTTCAAAGCTCGAGTGAATTGGTATCTTTAAGGCATGAACGCTCCACCTTATGTCGCATCATGGCTTCACATCAAGGAGTTGTGGTCAAACATAAGCATAATTCGTGTGAAAAAAACATTCTCACAAATACCTAACGTATTGGGGCGGCGTTTGCCCAGGAGTGGGACAGTATAGCTCAAACAAAACAAAACAAATCTTCAAACATTTGTTCAAAACCCATAGCTATTTACATATAATTAACAAAACCTTTTGTTTTAAAACTTCGTCCTACCCCCGGAATTTGTTTAAAAATCCCCGTATTTTGGATTACACGATTAATCCGGTATGCCCAACCTTTTAGAAAAATAAACAAAGCATTTTACGGCAACATATTTGAAAAGACCGCTTCGGTTTACAAATTGCCAAGGTTGGCATGACGGTATCCAGAATTTAAGTCCCGTGTAATAGGGGGCGAGCCTATAACTATTAACAGGGCAAAATACAGACTTCGGGAAAATTTCGGGGAACTTCGGGGGATTTCTGAGAAATTCCTGATGGAAAAACTCAGTAACACTTTGAACGACCCACTTGGACCCGACGAACTCAGGATCGCATGCATGCGTCGCACTTATAACCACTCGACCAACGAGGCAGTCAGAATTTGAGTCCAATGTCTCTTTTGGAGTTTTCCAGTTAAGTTTCTCAGCAGTGATTTATAGACTAGTTTTGTGGCCAGTATATGGCATTAGGTTTACCGTCTATAACTATATAATAATATAACTAGCTGATGCCCGCGGCTTCGCTTGCCCGCAAATTATATACTTAAACCTTCATCTTGAATCACTCTATCTATTAAAAAAAACCGCATCAAAATCCGTTGCGTAGTTTTAAAGATTTAAGCATACATAGGGATATAGGGACAGAGAAAGCGACTTTGTTTTATACTATGTATTGTATTGTATTTTTTTAATTCTATGTAACATACTGGTATTCATCTCTATACCTCCATGCGCAACCCATGACAACCAGTTTCCGCAAGTAATCTTCCCGGTCACCGGTTGCAGAAATACGAGTTAAATTAATTTACTGAATTAAATCTCGCACACTCGGAAAATTTATCCTATTTCTGGTACACTCACGTAGTACACTTTAGTTCTTAATGAACGTTCTATAAGTATAAACAAAGACTCCATCGTTTTGATTTATAAAGTTTCTTACTTGTTTTCTTATTCGAACTTCCTAGAATTTGGAGTTGTTTATAATTAGTCACTTAGCTTATAAGCTGCAACAAATAAATACGAAGAAGTTACCGTCTTCCAACGACATCCTGTTAGCAGTCTGCAGGCGGTAGTGACCACCTTGTATTTAGTTAATAATGGGAGAGGAAAGGGCAAAGAAAAGTTGAATGGATTATGTGAGGAATGATATGAAAGAGAACGGAGTAAATGATGCCGTGACGTCTTATAGGAGACAACGGAAAAAGAAAACGTGTTGTGTCGATCCCAAATACCTATGCAGACAGAAGATTTACTTGTTGTCTGCAAGTAAACTGCTGACACGTTGTGTGTTTATTTCCTATGTAAATTGCAATTTTAGTAATTTATTTTTCTTTTAATGTTAATTTATTTATTTAAGTCGGTATTTATGCACCTTCTAGCCTGAAACACAGGTTCCACCTAGTTCAGGTAATAAGCAACAGTGCTCTATTTTATTTGTTTAAGATACTTAATGTAAATGTGCCCCTTTTTATAAATAAACGATTTATTATTTAAATAGAATGGGACAAGGGCAGGAGGGTGATGAATTTACACAAATGAAAGAAGAAAGTTCAGTTACATGAACATTGACACGACTTACCAGACTCGCTGAAGGACCCATCCACGGCCTTGGGGGATGCGACTACTGGCGTCATGCGCCTTACGTGTGGTTCACTTTTTTTCTGTCCATCGCTCTGCAAGTGACGTCTCATCGCGAGGCTTGCTCTAAGCAATATCTGTCATGTTTTCACGGCAGCCGCTGCTGCACGACGTGTACAGTGAGCTCGTGGCCACGGGGTTAATTAGACACACTATTTCCTTGACGCAGTGATAGCCTAGTGGTGTGATTGTCGGACTGCCAAGTCATAGGTCTCGAGTTCGAACCCAACCGTTCAACACGCACCTCTGATTTTACGAATTCATGTGCGTATTGTAATCACTTGCTTCTGTGAAGGAAAATATCATGCTTGCGAGATATTGCTTAATGGCATGCAAAGCCAAGTCAGAAGCCCATGGGCGACACAAGACCTCTGACCACCATGTTAGGCACTAACACACCAAGTCAGGCACAGACACACTGCTCTAAAACAAAGCATAAACGAATAACCAGTAACGCATTACACCAGAACAACTAAACCTAATCCATTACTACACCAAAACATCATTCACTAGTCATGACAAATCAAATTATGACCTCCAAAATATGGCGTTAGAGTTCCCACTGTCATAATGGACTTTGACACGCAGATTTGTCTATGTCAAGTCAATGAAGGGAAACATTTTTCATAGGAGTTATTAGAGAAAGAGGTAACAGGTGTAGCGTATAGCTGTTATAGCCCAGTATTGATTGGTTCATGTGGAATGGGTATAAATTTACCATAAGGGTTAGGTTTTAGAATGGTCTGAAATAGTTTCCGTTATAGAAGGCATGTTCTTTGTTAAAGTAAAAAGGTTACTACTATATTAACAACTAACTAAGTATACTAAGTGTTTGACAGAAGGGCCGATAAAACTAGAGCAAGGGATAAATTTTTTAAATAAAATTTAATTCCTTTAGTCGATTTTAAGACTTTGGACATACATACATCATTTTCTAAAAGAACGGTACATTGTTGATAATACCAAAAAAAATATTACGTTCTATTACAAACTCTAAACAAAAATGCTTTGATGATTGGAGGTGCCATTTGGCGAAATAAAGAAAATAATATCTCAATTACCGAGATACTTCCATAACATATAAAGCTCTAAAATTTCAGAGAAATTATGAAAGGATTGTTTATCAGTTTACGCTTATTTTTAAAAATAGTGTTCGTTCTGTTTTAACCATTAAAGTGATGACCACTCTCTTATTAATGATTTCTTTAGCTTCCGAATGCGACTTTTATATTATGATGATGAATCTTTATTAACTGTTAGAATTGAACTAACTTAAATTACCAATCAAGGTAAACTATAACAGTGTTGCAGATTCCTCAATGAGAGAGTCTAGCTCGTTTTGTGGGTGGAAACTCTGATATGTCTCCCCCTATCCAACAAAAAACGATGTCGGTCCGTTTTACAAACAGTTGGTATAAAGTCACTCATTCATTTCAGCCGAAAGACGTCCACTGCTGGACATAGGCCTCCCCAAAGTGTCGCCACATTGACCGGCCCCGTGCGACTCGCATCCAACGGATTCCTGCAACCTTCACCAGGTCATCCGTCAACCTAGTTGGAGGTCTTCCAACGCATCGTCTTCCGGTTCGCGGTCGCCACTCCAGAACATTTCGGGCCTATCCGCCATCCGTTCTGCGAGCAATGTGCCTTGCCTACTGCCACTTAAGGTTGGCAATTCTTCGGGCTACGTCGGTGACCTTGGTTCTCTTGCGGATGTCTTAATTTCTGATTCGATCGCGCAAGGAAACTCCGAGCATAGCTCTCTCCATTGCCCTTTGGGCTCGGTAAAAAGTGCTAACCTTGAATCGCCCTGCAGGTAGGTTTCAGGTCGTTACCTTCCAAATTTTCTCAACCAACATTTCATCAATGTAACTTGAACCAGCCTTTCAAAAAACTCAACGAAAATAGACGAGCTATCACTAACAAGTGACAGTCTGACAGGCTTTTACTTTCGACTCAGTTTCGTGTATCGCTTTACAAAAACACGGCCTGAAAAAGCTTAAAAACTCTTTTTAACTGGATTCGTGTATGTTTCATATATGTGACTCGTTTGAATCACGCGTTTTCAATTTTGGAATTGCATTAATGGTAGTGTATGCAGGTTACACAAAAGAGCTGTTTGCAGTGTTCTCTCTATTCAGTTGATCCTCTTTATTTTGGGCCCTATCAGAATATCAGCGCGGTGACATTTTTAAATGGCTAATACAGCATCATGCATGAGATAGGCCGTTAGGTCAAACAGGACCAGCTTAGTTTAACGTAAGTCATAATTATGTTTTTTTTTTGTTTTCATGGTTCCGTACCCAAAGGGTAAATACAAGACCCTATTAGTAAGACTCCACTGTCCGTCTGTCTGTCTGTCACCAGGCTGTATCTCATAAACCGTAATAGCTGGACAGTTGAAATTTTCACAGATGATGTATTTCGCCGCTTTATCAAAAAATAATGAAAATTAAATAAAAATTAAAGGGGGCTCCCATACTATGGTGGTACCCTCAATGCGCGAGTCCGACTCGCACTTAGCCGGTTTTTTTTTAATGTTACATCACCATGCTGAGGGTATTTTGGCCTCATAAAAGACCAACTTAGTTTAATGTATTACTAGTTTAAGTTTTTTTTATTTCACTTTCTTTTGCCCTGTGCGAGTCTAATAAATAGCCTTTCTTTATTTCACGACGGCACTATTTAAAAAAATAACGTAGTGGGAAGTTTTCTCATTAAAAATATTGTCTTAGACGCTACTCCTACCGCTAGATTAGGGAGAAGCGAATAGAGCTAGCAACTAAACACGAGTTGATAGTTTGGCAGAGTTCTCGCTGTTCCGGCATGGCAGCGACAGCAGCGGTGTGAACACTCAGCGATCAACTATGACCCGGGATCACTGATATAGATACACCTAGATAACGCAAGTATCAAGATCCGTATGAAAACCAAGCGTGCCATTTTTTTGATTACCTACTATGACGTCATAAGTCAAAGTATTTATTAGTGTGGTTTTTGGTGATAGTCGGTCTTACAGTTAGGTTATAGTATCTCAAAAAACTACCCATTAGGGCATACACTATTTAACATTATAAGAATTTAAAATTGATATTACATACAATTAACAAAAAATTCAACATTTAAAACACAATATTTTTTTTTTAATAAACCTTTACGAATACACATTATACAATATCATAAATTCAAATGAATACTTTATAGAAATGCAATATCAGCAATTAAGAAATAATACCCTATAAATACCTATTAGCACTACTTAGTTTCTGTACAAATAAGTTACAATGCAGAATAGACTACGTACTTGTTCTTTAAAGTTCTTGAGTTGTAACGTTGTTGTTTTAAACAAATTCGCTTGCTGCGATTGCAGAGCATGAGGTCCTCAGTTTAATTCCCGGGTCGAGCAAATTGTTATTAGGTTTTTCCTTCAGGAATTTCTCACTAGCATTCACAGAGTTAGGTTTATGCCCGGCTGCTGGTAATAGGCTCGCCCCCTCTTACATGGCACTTAAACATAACTGGCGAAATGTGGGTGTACTATTAAAAACACCTCTGCTTAACCCCGGGGATTACAGGCATGATGGTTATGTATGTAGGCTTTGTGGTAGCTGCCTTTCAGCTGAAATAATGGTGGATCCAATATAACCAATTTGCCAAGGTGTGGGAAGTACGATACGATGAGATGGATGTAAATAAATTCTTATCCTGACACGTGTAGGCAAGGCTAACTTTGGAACCATCTGGAAAGTATTCTAAAAATTTCGTAGGTTATTAATATCCGGCCTGTCCTTAATTATGTCCTTTTTATATTCTTTGTCCTTTGAAATTATAATTATACCGTAGACCCGATGCCATTTTGTATTAATTTTGGTCCAGAACATTGTAACTATGACAATAAAAACTTATTTTTAAATCGATACTGCCATAACAAATGGCTTTCGTTGTTTTATTACTAGGTATGGTAGGTAAAATAAATAAATAAATAGCTCTGGACATTAACACGCAGCGCCATCTAGTGCCACACTAAGCAACGAGGCTTGTGTCGTGGACACCAGATAGTTGATATACTACATAGATACTTTTTTGTTTGTAAATACATACTTAATATACATATAAACATCCATGACTCGGAAACAAATGTCCATGCTCATCACACAAACATTTGCTTCAACCGGGATTCGAACCCGGGACCCTAAGCACGTAAGGCAGCCTCACTACCACTGCGCCATTCGGGTCGTCAAAGGTAGGTAGGTATGGTGGTAAGGTATACTAGGTATGGTTCGAATAAGTAGTAATAGTGGGAAAATTATTCAATTCATTCCTACAAAACACAAAAACAATAATAAGTAATGATCAAAAAGAAATGAAACAATAGACAGATATAAACACGAGTAAAAGGACAGGGTTTTAAATTGTTTCGTCCGTCATTACCGAGACAAAGTTGGGTGTAATTAACTCTTTAGTCAAACCCTTCCTGTCCCTAATGTTAATTATATTAACTGATATGTGCGCTTATATATAGGTGGGCATAAACCCAGTTAGTAGGTTACAGACACAGATGAAAATATACGATTAAAATACATATATTTGTATATAAGTATTTTAATTGTTAACACAGATGAAAATATACAATTAAAATACATATATATACAAATATATGTATTTTAATTGTATATTTTCATCTGTGTCTGTAACCCTATGACTAGAAGGTAAGTAAAAGTGTTACTTACCCTATGGACTCCGGTCTGAAATAAAAACTTTCTATTCTATTCTATAGGAATTTAAGTTGGTGTGAGAAATATAGACTGAATAGAAACATGGTGTGAATAGTTAATTTTGTAATCCTTTGATGTTACTCGTACTGATATCAGACGCTGTACTGGACTCATATATGTATTGTTTATTCGTCTAAAATTTAATTTATTGATTTACCTTATCCGTAGCTGACCGTGGCATCACTCTCACTTTGGGCCCTATCAGGATACCAGCGCTGTGACGTTTTTTTTAATGTTACAGCACCTTGCTGAGATAGGGGCCTTGTACAGGACCAATTTCGTTTTCTATTTTTTTTTTATGTTTTATTTTGATTAGTTGATAATTTCACCATTTTATTTTATGTGTTTTGTCCTGTGCGGGCTAATAAATGCTTTTTCTTTCTTTCTTTCTTTCATCGTCATCATCATCTTCTTTCCCTAGCCCATGTTATTTGGGGTGGCCCGGTTTTTTTCTTCCATTCTCCCCTTTTAATCGTCACGCTATCACTTACACCTTTTTCCTTCAAATCATTCCTCACACAACCCATCTATCTTTTCTTTGGTCTTCCTCTCCCACTCCATCCATCAAGACCATTTACTGGAGTAAAGGCTAATTTTTGTTTCATTCCATTTTTACTCGACAACGACCAAGTTATCTATGAATGAACGGTAATCTACTCCCTTTGTTCAATGTCTTAATCAAAGCGAGTGCTTTAATCCAGCATCATTGGATCGGTATTACTACTATTCATCTGGCTAGTCTTTTCCCAACTATGTTGGGGTCGGCTTCTAGTCTAACCGGTTGGACCAGATCAGTATACTAATACAGAAAAAAAAAATTGATGAAGTGAACTCGAAGATCTAGTTTTGTTTTGTGTTTCATTTACGAGTCTTTCGTATACCAACACACGAACAAATCATATTGCCGCTCATGCATAATTAATGTTTTATAGAAACAAATTTTGTTGCTGAAACCATTAATTAAAATTAAAATAATACTTACTTTACACCACCATCAATTAAAATATTGCATTAATTTTTGAGCATCCGTTAATAAATTATATCTAAAGACAGCACTGTGGCCTGCGGCTTTTATTTAAATAAACATGCACTTTATTTCAGGTTGATTTATGATGAAAATTTTCATTAAATGGTAATGTCAGCAGAATAAAGGAATTTTGTGCAAAATGCGAATTAAAAGGCATATTTTTGCTCTTGGCACGAGTTATGTTTGTGTTCATGTAACTGACTGCATAACTGCTGCTCTATTTTAAATAATCTGTAAGGATTAATATTACATTCGGTTAATAATTAGTCATCGGTATTAAATCATCTGCAACATCTATTTCTCATTTTATTTTCGTACCAATCACCGGATTCGACAAATAAATAATTACACTATAAAAACATTTCAGAAGATTTTCTTATCCCTTTCACAAAAACAATTCCAAACGATAACCTTAAGACGTCAATCATCATCATGATCATCAGCCTATAATATTTCCACTGCTGGAACACGGCCTCCTCTCAATGAGACGGAATGGGCTATAATCCACCACGCAGGCCCAGTGCGGGTTGGTAGATGTCGCATGTCTTCGAATTTTTGGTTCTAGGACATGCCGGTTTCCTCACGATGTTTTTCTTCACCGTTTTGAGAGCAGTGGTGATGAAATAAAAATTAAACAAAGTAAATAAATAATTTCTAATTCTAATTCTAATGCCTGTCTGGGTTCGAACCCACGACTTACTGTTCGTAAGTCGGGGCCGCCACCACTGGGCCACCGCTGCTCAATAGTAGTTAATTAACAAAAGTCTTCACAACATTAGGTATATAGGTTACTTAATAGTAAAGAAACAGGAATTTGGGTCAGAGCGTGTTCTGGTCATCGGAAAAGCTAATTTATTTTGGTTAAATCACATTATTCGCACACAATTAATCACTGCGAGCATGTTAACACGGAAACGTTTGTTTTGGCATAAAGGAAGGCGCCATTTGCATTGGGAGGAGCCCAAAATTAACATGCAGTCCGTGGTAAGATAAATTGGAAACGGTTTTTAGGCTGCTTGAATGGTAAATGATTGAAAAATGTTGGAAACAGATTGGAAATATTTTATTTGTTCTGTTAAAGACCTTTAAAGAATTAAATATTCTTTTCTTGCCAATATCCTATGGAGCCATAGAGGTCAGATTTGTGCCTGATTGATGGCAATACGCTCGCCTCCAATTACATGCGACCTAAACAAAACTGGTGGAGTGTGGGTATACTATGAGGTTCATATCTGCCTAACCTTTAGGGAATTACAGGCGTAGTGTTTTTTTTTTCCAATTGCCTTAATTATAATCTTAATTATAGGAATAAACTATTTAATTTTATTGTAGGGTTTTGGTTTCCCAAATAAGTTGGCACAATCATAATACCTACATAGACAAAATCCCACAAAACATAATACTTTCTAATTGCATTTGTATTTGTACTAGAATCAACGACAGCCAACTTGATCTATAATAACATTATTTATGAGTCCTTTAACCGTATACCTTATTGATAGAAATATTACACTAAACTGATCCTATTTATATCTCCGGTTCAGTTCGGAACATAACTTAATCATTTAACCTCACGGTTCTGGGTACAATCGCATTTATATACCGCAGTTCATTTAAGTGGCAGTTTCTTCGAAAAGGGTTTTTATAGAGAGAAGTCGGGTGTCCCAGCAGTGGGAAAATAGGTGAGACGACAAAAAAATCTAATTAGTCCGTCAGTTAGATTATCAAAAAATATTTGACCCGTGTTTTTTCTTTTGTTACGTAAACCAAAATTGACGAAGATATGACGCTTTTAAAATTCTCAATACGTCATGCCTAGGTATAACTTTTAGCTAGTTCTGACGTTACGAGCCCCCACTCCCGAGTTTTGATGTGTTTTATCTTTTGTCAATATTCAATGATTTACAAAAACAAAAAATACGTGTCCATTAATTTCCAATAATCTAACTGACGGGCTAAATAGATTTGCAATTTTTTGATACTGTCGTCATGCCTATTGTAGGCTGATTATGTATTTATGTATGTGTTACCGGCTAAACTACTTTGTCCTAGGCCAAACTGGTTTATCAAACAAAAAAAAAACAAAGCAAACAAACAACAAAAAAAAAGCAAACAAGCAAGCGAGCGGAGGAGCTGGGACTCAATCGCTTTGTATAACAAATCAATATGGTCTAAGCTTTGCATAAGTACGATAAAAAATAAAAGTTTAACCGAGTTATCGGAACCCGACGATCGTCTAAACAGCTCGATTTCTAGTTAATATGTATGTGTCTTGCACCGCGTACCGTCCGCCGCAACTTTTTAATTGAAAAGCAATTTCAAAGTTTATTTAACAGTCTCCTCGTCAACATTAAGATTAGAAAAACTCGAATGTAAACACCGTACTTAAGTCGATAATCCTTTAGGTTTTTGTGATTAGAATAATATTATCATCCTATAACCAATATTTTATTATTATTATATTGTCCCACTGCTGGGCAAAGACCTCCCTCCGTTCCTTCCAACGGTCATGATTCTGTCCTATTTCTGTCCAATTCTCAAGGAAGACATCCAACTGGATGTCTATAACCAATCACAGGAAAAAATAACTGACTCTTCCTAAATTACACTAGGCTGATAAAATTTTCGTTTTCCTAAATCATATTAGTACTACGGTTGGTTCCCACAAGTGGTTATAATAGTAACAAGTTTATAACTAACACTAACACTAAATAAGTTGTTAACTTTTCATCAAACATACAGCATGTATCAGAAAAGTGTGGTATAGTATATCAATTTGTGGAACCTTGTAAAGGTCGTTATTTTATAAACACAAACATTTCCTACGACTAACATTTCAACAAGAAAACAACTTGGCTTTCTTTCTTTGCTACCAAAGTCCTACGATTAGTCCCCAAAGACCAGACTTCGATATGAACTAAAAGTAAGTTTAGTTAGGCAGGTACAGGCAAAAAGTACTCTATTTGTAAGTAAATAAAGTTATACGAAAAGCCTAGATTTGGGCTATCATCCTACAGAGTTACTAACAGGTAAAATACTTGCAAAATGTTTATCCCGTCATTTCGAGAGATTGCGATTGGTAAGAACACCGATCTATTTTGAGACCTCAGGAACGAGATATAAGGCGGTCGAAATATGGCCCATTTTTTGTGGGATTACGTTTATATGCGGTGTAGATAGTATGGAATGTATGACGTATTTTTTAGGACATATAATTCAGCCGTGCATAAAATGTTTCGATGGATCTGTGGCCATAATGCAGAGACCAAATCAATGTGGCATTGTCAAATAATAATTATGTGGGAACTTAAGAGGCATGTTACAAAAAAAACGCGAAATTGAGAGTTTTACTCGTTGAAATTATATGTTTTCCGTTCGTTACTTGAAATAACAATTACTTGTTATCAGTAGTTCGTTTCCTCTACTTCAATAATAATAGAACGAATTTTAGATAACTTATTTGTTTATTTAGTAATAATCATTTTCGCGATGCATGTTTAAACAGAAACTCACGGAAACCAGATTTCATGATTTGGGACCTCTAATTGGTAGGTTCTATTGAATATAATATAGACAATCAACCTTTTTTTTTCAACTCACAAATGTTCTATACTTTCATAATAGTAGAATACTTTTTCGGATGCCTTTTTAAGTAAATTGTACAATTAGCATAACACCAAAATGTAAAAGGGCTCTTAATGTTATAGTTGCTTACTAATAGGAAAATTATCGTGAGAAAAACCTGGATATTATAATGGACTGAAATCATCCACTAAGCAGTGCATGATGGCTTAGTGGTGTGACCGTCGGACTGCCAAGTCATAGGTCTCGAGTTCGAACTCAAGACCACTGATTTTTCGGATTCATGTGCGTATTGTATAATTATCACTTAACACATAAACAGCTGTGGCACCGGATAGACATCATCACGATCATCTACTTAGCCTTTTCACAACAATGTTGGGGTCGGCTTCCACTCTAAGCGGATGCAGCTGAATACTAGTATTTTACATGAAGCGACATCTACCCTCCACAATCCAGTTAGTCGACGAGTAATTCGATACCCGTTGGTAAGACTGGTTGTCGGATTTTCGGGTCACTGACTACCTTTTTTTTTTTTTTTTAGGATGGGAAATCATCAAATGACTTCTCCCGCTCTGGGCGGAGCAGGAGGGAGTGTCAGACTTTTACTGACTAAAACCCATCCATGTTCCTTCCTCGCCCTTTGTGTTCCGGGGCCACGGTATCTCTTTCGAATAGTCCCGCAGCCCCGGCAGGCTTCGGTCCCTTCCCTATTGCTGACTCTCTTTGAGGCGCGCGTGGAACACGAACGCGCCGTCGACACGGCCTGTCGTCATGAGATGTACGGACGGCGAGCTAGCCCATAGCTCCCCGTCTACAGGCCCGCGCCTACGGTGGCCGGAAGCCACCACGTGGCCCCCGACGCCCGGGGCGTCTCCCGCGGCGGCCGGGACGTGAGGATATCTCTCTCTCACGTTCCGCCACCTCCTTCGCTAGCATGACTGCTTCGCAGAAGGAGGTGACGGCGTCCCATTCCGTCTCGCTCCGGACCATGGATTGAACCAAGGCCGGGAGCGAGAGGTCGCCGCCGCCAATCGCCGCTACGAGGACACGGCGGTGCTCCGCCGTGTCCTCCGGTCGATCCTCATAATGGTGACACCCGGGCGTTTCCTCCCGCCCGATTCGGTGCAGGAACTTACCGAAACATCCGTGTCCGGTAAGAACCTGCGTCAGGCGGAAGGTGAGGACGCCGTGGCGTCTCTCCAGCCACTCCTCAAAGAGGGGACTTATCGCCACTATTGTGGCGTGCCCTGTCACTGACTACCTGGAACGAGTTTCAAAGATCCAAATGACAAAAAAAGATCAACCCAAGTAGCTGCTGTCATTTAGCCAAGAGCTCGAGAGAGTACCTATTTTGAAGTCAAAATATAGATTGAACCCCGGTTTAGGGTATATTAGCCATTAAACCGCGTTCACCACACTCACGACTTCACACATTCTCATTTAAACTCCGCCGTTGCTCAATTCACATGCACTTTGCTAGACAGCGGTTTTGATGTAACAAGTAAAACAAACTAAACTTAGACCGAAACTATGAAGTTTGTCTCAGACTTGAACTCGCTAGGATTAGAAAGTTAGGTAGAAGGATATAATCTATGTAGGGTGAATCGGCTAATGGTCGGACCAACTTTGTTTTGTAAAGTAATAGACACGACTATGTACTTAAATGGTTTGGGTGATTATTAAGCTTCCCTCTATATTAGGATGCAAAATCAAATACAAACTCGTGACCTGCCTATTGCCGTGGGCTGCCCTATTTTTTGACCAAATAATCACCATTGCCAGCCAACGTGGCAATGCTCTTGCCTTCAGTCTTCTGAGCCTTTTCCGCGTTGACAGCGTATGTATAACAGTTGCCGTTCAGATGAATTTTCAGGTTAAGCCGCGCTCCCGCGCACCCAATTCATACTGAGTTTCCTCCGTGCCTAGGAAAGCACGGTCAGCCGTTGGTCCCGGCTGTCAATTGTAGATCTTTGATAGTCGTTACAGGTAATCAGTGGCCCGAATGTCTGACAACCAGTCTTACCGAGGGGTACTGTATTCCGCAGTACTAACTGGGTTGTGGAGGTCAGATAGGCAATTGCTCCATGTAAAATACTGATATTCAGCTGCATCCAGTAAGACCGTAAGCCAACCCCAATAAATTTGGGAAAAGGCTGAGCAGATGATGATGTTATCTACACACCCGCTGTTGCAACAAGCATGTCACTTGACCGTGTGCCCAAACGGTCCCGAGCCCATATTTAATTTATGAATTAACAGCCCACGTTCTAGTACAACTTTAATTACAACATTTTGATTAATCGCCAATATCCTACAACGAGGCATCTCACCCTAGTCAATAACTCAGTCATCCAGTTCTCTAGTCCCTTCATTCAACCAATAAAATTAAAGTCTGAGCTTCAAAGTCGTCTGAATTAGATGGATTTATGAGATAACAACCAATGTAGGAATGTTTGGGTAAGTTTTATCTAGGGTGGGACTAGACGAGAAATAATGCTGGAGGATTTGTTTTATCAACAAATCTGAGATACGTTTGGGAAAGAAACATATTCTACGATAAGATTCGGTGAAACCGGTAAGGATAAATTGTGTGACACGAACACTTCCAAATAAATACTACTGTAGCGGCACTATAAAAAGTACTACAGCAAAATACACTGGCCTGCAAAAATAAGTACTATACTTTTAAAATTTCATTTTTTTCTAAGCTATAGAAGTTAGAGATTTAAAATAAAAAATGTTTTATAGCAATTTTTATCAGCTTTCTTTGAAACTATAGATAAAATTGAACAATTTTTCGAGTCCTTGTTTGTTTCGTAAGTATATCTTGTGTACTTAAACAGTTATTGTAATTTTAAAAGTGTGATACTTAGTTTTGCATGCCAGTGTAGTACAAAAAGTGCTACAGCGCCATCTCTGATACAAATGAAGAACTTACATCAAAATTTTAAATATCGCCGAAATAATCATAGTTTGAAAAAGGCCAGGCAGACGATGAGTATTTGTCATCATTCCGATAGTGTAGTTCACCCTAAAATAATCTTCTTGACAGTGCGAGCGGGAAAGAACTATCTGAACGGCTGAGGAAGCTAGTCCAAAATTTGAATTTTAACTGCTATCCCGTGCGCCCTCAGTGATCCGTGGCTAACGTGATCTGATAACATGATCGGTGGAGACAAACCCTATCCGGGGTTTAAGACTATACCGGACAACAGCCACAACACCCGTCTGGTCGGAGGATCTTCCCTTTTCTATGGAGGATGAAGAACTTTACACCCTGTTCTACCTATCCCTATCCTAATGAACTATTTGTCAGTGTGCGGTGTTCGCCGTAGGTCCAGAAATCAGTGTCAGTTTGACTAATCCTTCTAGTAGATGCTCAATTTACAAGCAGTGATAATCCCAATTTCTGGAAATGGTACCAACATCATTAATACAGAAATATATACTTTTGAATTAATTTATATTCAGAGGGAAAATTTGTTCGCATTGGTTGAAACTTCTTAACAATGTAAATACTTTCAATGGAAGAGCTTTTAAGTTCACGTTCAAAGGCACTAAGTAAGATGCAGTGAAACTTTACTACTTTATAGTTACAAAGTTACGTTAACGATGATTGGTTGAACTACCCTATATCAATGCAAAGTCTCTCTCGGTTAGTGCTCTTAAAATTCAAGTTTTTTATTTATTTTCACTTTTACACATGACTGTCATATTATGTCATATTATCATACGGTTTAGTTTTCTTTACTAATGTTATGAAGAGATAAAGTGTGTAATTGATGTAGGAGGTAACCTTTGGAAGTACTAATCCGATTTCAAACAATATTTCGCTAATAGGAAGGTATGGTCAACAAAATGAAAAAGTACCCATGGTCGTCAGATATAGTTGCAGTTTTTTGGAAACTATTTCACGTCTTCAGATGAGATTAAATTATATTAACAACTTTTAATATTACTATCAATTTAATTTTATTTTATTCGACAACATCCATCGGTTTCTAAGAAAACTTCAACCTATATATTTCGACCCTAGTTACTTATTCGATTTGTTGACTGTACATTCCCCATTGTCATTGGTTACACAGGGTGTAAACAGACTCATCACGAAGCTGTCAACTAAGCATTCTGTATATCAAACTAAGTAACTATACGCAAAAAATATTGCTGGGAAACGACATTTTTTTTGGGTTGAAACATCCTGTTTTGTTGTAGAACTCAATGTAACGCACTCAAAACATTGTGCTGGTGGATGAATTGACTAGTACGGGGGTCGTAGAGGTGTTTATAGTAAAAATCTTACATTAAAAACTTGTACTTAAAAAAAACTTGTCAAAAAGTTGGAACTTTGATCCCAATATCTCCATAGCTAGAAGGATCCCGGTATGGTGTAGAACAAATGATCGCAATAACGGGGAGAATAAGTGCCTTTCGGCTTCGTTTAGTCTTACGACCCTATATGTATATATATATATGTAATTTGTCCCACGCTAAGAACTTCTCAGGTATCGTCTGTGCGTTTACAAACTTTTAAACTCACAGACACAAACAGTCAGACCCAGAACAACTACCCGTAGGCCATACAAATATTGTTCCATGCGGAATCGAACCCGCAACACACAGCGCAGCAGCCAATTGCTCAGTCACTGTAACAACCGTGCCTTCAAAAATCAACCAATTAAAAAGTTCCCGTGAGATAATTTCGGACCATAACGCGAGCGAAGTCGCTCGGAAAAATTTAGTGGTACAGTTTCTAGCACAATAACATACAAGACATTCCGCTTCTTAATTTCTGCTCATCATGTATGAAAGACAGAGCTGACTAGGTGACACGGATAAAGGAAGAAGTTAGGTAACATACTGCACAGCTTGATTTTCAATAAAGGGGAAACTACCCTACTAAATTAAATTATATCTGTGAATAAAAAAGTTTGTGTCTATGTTAGGAATTAACAGTCACGCGCTATAGACTTTTGATTGAAATCACGACAATATAGCATCCAAGGTTAGATTCAGCCAAATAATGGTAATTTAATGATAAATAACTCACGTGACCTTACACTCGGAAGGTTGTTCATAGAATTTGGGTCTACCATTGTTATATTCACTTCCAAAGTATATTAAATCAATTTGTCTAGTCGAACGATCACACAAATCTGAATAGTTCTACAGTCACAGCTACGAGTCTCGTAGCAGCTACGACGTAGCGCCTACGCCGTAGCTCGTAGACGTCTAACACGATGACGGGTCAATATCATAATTATTTTCTTATCTATTGATAAAATAGTTTACGCCACAAACACCTACGTTTTATTGAATGACTGACCGTTATTCGACAAATAATGGTTTGAAATCCACTTTTGGTAGTAAACGAGGTATATCGAGTGCAATATATTTACCTCAAGTGGTGATAGAACGATATTGAGCAAGTGATAAATTTGGACTATGACCTTGAATCGCCGATACTGACCAGACATTGTTTTATCAGCTGTCTACGAGGTGAATTAACTAGTAATTACTAGCGATTTATTGAAACCTTTGTTGAATGATTTCGTTTAGCATTTTAAAATCCTTGTAAGTTATCTAAATTGACTGTCTCGTTGTTGTAGTGATCGCAAAGCTACTGCTGGTCATGAGTCTTGGGTTGGATTCCCAGGTCGAGCAAGTATCATTGAGATTTTCCATATTTCTCAGTAGCAGCCTTGAAACTAGATTTCAACTAGTTGATGGTACAAGACTCACCGCATATTACGTGGGACTAAAACATAACTGACGAAGTAATTGTGACACTTCTGTCTAACCCTTTGGTAATTACAGGCGTGATGTCTTAAATGTTTCACTTGGGCAGATAAACGCGCGGTCACTATCATTTATGTCGTTTTCATTTAAATAAAACGAGACGTCAAAACCTTATGTTAAACATTTCTTGTTACAAGACTTTTATAAATTTATGGGCCAAAGCCAACATTATATTAAATATCTTACGGTGAAGCTTTACTTCAATATTGTTAATGCAATAAATTCTCTTAAACGTGCAATATTATATGTCTACAAAAAAATCATTTTTTTTTTGCCCGGGTTAAGTAACCGTTGCCTCGTGGCAGCTTAATGGTCAAATATTATTTTACTGTTGTATTTTTAACATTGCGCTATCATTTCAACTTATAATGTCACGTAAAGTTAGTGAAAATGAGATTAACAAGCAAACAAGAATACTCAGAGCGTTTAACAATGAACACTGAACAAGAACCTGTGTAACAGTATATACTGTAGAATGGTTTTATATGGCAGTCAGAGCATGAATGTTTTCTTTAGCAAGTCATGAAACACAAGGCTCTGTTATTTTGAGTAACAGTCTAATATGTAGCACAAGGCGGATGAGATCAGAAAACCAATCATTAAAAAAATATACATATATATATATATTTTTTTTTTCATTTCACCTCTCACCTTCAGAGTGTGTTGAAAGTAGAAAGAAAAAATATTTATTTATCGCAGGGACACGACGTGCACACACAATTTGAAAACAGAAACAATAAACAAAACAAACATTCAGAATATAACAAAACGGAACATAAACAAAAAAAAAAAAAAAAAAGAATAATAATAATACAGTATTAATTAGAAAAATTAAATAAACAGTACACAGTAACAACATAAGAAACAAAATAAGCATTACTTACAAAGTCGAGCTACACGATAACTGACAAATGCTTGCACTGACCTGTCCCGGTCCACTCAAATCTGTGTGGTTCTTTCTTCAAAAGACCATCTCAGACACTAATCTGCATTGTCCTCTTGTGAATTGAGCAAGATTGTGTTTTTACTTCAAAAGAGACTATGACCTCTGAGTTTGTTTCGGCTGTTTCTTCTCAGAGTAGTCGGGTACGACACACCGGCCCCACCTGGTTTTAAAAAATGACGTGTAAAAACCTACTTGCAAAATAAACATCATTAATCATTTACAAAAAATAAGGTATCAAGGCTAAACAAAACAAATACAAAAAACATGGTGCATTTTTTGTCTCGTCACCCCCGGGGACCTGCGCGTCGCCGTCAAAGAAAGAATCCGCCTTGATCTTTTCTTTCTATATTTTGTACGGAATATTTTGTGGGGGATATTTTACGTGGGATATTTTGTAGGGGATATTTTGTGTGGGATATTTTAAGTGGGATATTTTGTATTGGATATTTTGTGTGGGATATTTTGGATGGGATATGTTGTATTGAATGTATTGTGTGAGACATTTTGAATGGGATATTTTACATGGAAAATTTTGTAGGGGATATTTTGTATGGGATATTTTGTATTGGATATTTAAGTGGGATATTTAAGATGGGATATTTTGTATGAGATATTTTGTAGGGGATATTTGTGTGGGATATTTTGTACTGGATATTTTGTGTTGAATATTTTGTGTAGGATATTTTGTGTGGGATATTTTGAATGGGATATTTTGTATGGGATATTTTGTAGAGGATATTTGTGTGGGATATTTTGCACTGGATATTTTATTTTGACTGGGATATTTAGAGTGGCATATATATTTTGAATGGGATATTTTGTATGGGATATTTTGTAGAGGATATTTGTGTGGGATATTTTGCACTGGATATTTTATTTTGACTGGGATATTTAGAGTGGCATATATATTTTGTATGGGATATTTTTTGTTGGATATTTTGTTGGGATATTTTACGTGGGATATTTTGTAGGGGATTTTTTGTTTTGGATATTTTGTGTGGGATATTTTGGGTGGAATATTTTTTTTGGGATATTTTGTGTGTTATATTTTGAATGGGATATTTTGTATGGAATATTTTGTAAGAGATATTTTACGTGGGATATTCTGTCTCGTACAAAATCTCCCACTAAAATATCTCTTACAATTTTGTAGTTGATATTTTATGTGGGATATTATACGTGGGATATTTTGTGTGGGATATTTTGTATGGAATATTTTGTAAGAGATATTGAAAGTGGCATATTTTGTGTTGAATATTTTGTGTGGGATATTTTGTGTGGGATATTTTGGATGGGATATTTTGTCTGGGATATTTTGAATGGGATATTTTGTATGGAATATTTTGTATGTCTCCTGATGGGAGGTAAATAGAAAGTTTAATTAACTTCAAACATGTCCGAAAATAAATGAACATATTTCAATACTTTGGCCTAAGACTCAATAAATGCGTACTTAGAAAAATCGGTATCAATTCTGCAACATTACGAAAATCGTTACCAAAGTTCGAAAACCTATCTATTCACTCCTATTATTACAAGTAAATCTTCTGAATGTACTTTCTCAGAATATTTTGACTCCTACGCTTCAGTCGAAGTATTGTCTTGAATTCCAATTAATCATTTTGTACGCTGTTAGTTGAACTTACGAAAACATTTGTTCTTCTACGTACTGGTATGTTGAGTTTATGCTTCTATAATAGTAAAGGAATAATTCATTATTAAATGCGCTTCAAAGCATCTTCTTCTTTATTATGTGGTTAGTGGCTAACCTGGTGTCGAGAGTTTTTATGCCACCCATGTGCCTCTGACTTAGCTTTACATGCCGTCGAGAAATATCTTACAACCATGCTGCTTTCACGATGTTTTCCTTTACCGAAGCAATAATAAAATTACACAATACGCACATTCATTCTTCATTCATTTATATTCGTATAACTGACCGTGACATCACTTTGGGCCCTATCAGAATACCAGCGCTGTGACTTTTTTTTTAAATGTCACAGCACCTTGACCTTGCACAGGACCAATAAAATTTGATTGTTTTTTATGTTTCCGTTGTTTACTTTTTAAATATTTTTTCTTCCAACTATGCTATAATTTCATCACAATCACACTAAAAACTCAGTACAAAGCGAGTCTTTAATGCTCTAGAGCAATAAAAATGTATGAAATTTCATTATTGCACAGTTTTTTTTTTAATCGCACCAAAAGGTGCCAATCTCAATGGTAGTCCATTGAGAGCTCTCAGCGCTCTGCCAGCCGATATCAATACTTTTTTTTTACCTACGTATTATTCGTTTCTATCTTACTTGTTCCAAATTAAAAAAAAAAAATTGCTGCTAACTCTCTCTGATTTAAAACTTAAAGAAATTTAAAAAAGTGAATTGGGGGGAAATTTGTTATTTTGCTTGACAATATTTTTGGAAACGATAAAGTGTGATACTATCTGATTTTGAGTGCTTGGGCTTCGAATTAAAATGGAATCATCTAGCGACACATTAACTCCGAAAAAAATATTATAAATGAAGCCGACAGTGTTATAGAAACTTCTATTTTGACTGTTTGATATCAGTTTCTTTTATCTACTATTCCTATAGGTAAAAGTTGAAAGAAAAGCAGATTATGCACCTCGCCTTAAGTAATTTATATTGCCCTCGTGCCTGTTAGATTAGAGCCCTCGCTAACGCTCGGGCTCTAAATCAGGCACTCGGTCCAATAATAAATGACTTTGTGCTCGATGCAATAATCTACTATTGTCATACCTAATTCTGTCTTTTTGTTTCTATTATGTCCTGTGTGGGTTTAATAAATACTTTTTCTTTTCTTTCTTTCACATGAATCCGAAAAACCAGAGGTGCGTGTCTAGCGTTCGAACGCTAGACCTAAGACCAACGCGGCGTCAGTCACACCACTAGGCTATATCGTAAGGCATAAGAAATATCGATATAATTAGTGGCAAAAGCGTGGCAAGCAAGAGATTGCAGGTTTGCTAAGTACCCACGCGTTACCCTGTTGATGTGAATTTACTCTCATTGCCGGTGTAGTGTGTCAATCCGAAAGGCTAAATAAGGAATTGCTTATGGTTAAATATTTTCCAGTCAGCCAGTTGATAGCTAAGCTAACTCAGGCTTAGGGCTTAGGTATTTTAAGTATCACCACTCGTGTAGGCTATTTTATTGCACCCCTAATGGAACCCCTGACTAAAAATAAAAGAAAACATCGCGATAAAGCATAAAATCTAACAGTTATATCACAGAACAAGTTTCAACTAACTTTAGAAACAAGCATACAGTTATTACACACAGTTATTACAGTTATTTCGATACAGTTATTTTTTTTAAACAGACTGATTTCAGAAACTGACTTTGAAACCAAGAAGTCAAAGTTGTTAATTCTGTATTTAATAACTTATCACAGTTAAATAATTCAAATATATTTATTTGGGACAACTAGATCCAAGGGTTAGATAAACAAAAACTTAGAAAACTATTGTTAGTAATTAAATACAATTAAAAAGGACAACACTCATCTTAATAATATACATCTAATTATAAACACAAACATTAAATACCCCTGTGCTGGGACACCCGGCCCCGTCAAGATAACCAACAGGGAGATACCTCCCTAGAAATCACCAGACGAACGAAATGCCTCAACACAGGTGCACAAACATTCTTCAGCTATAGTTTTCAGGATGCTGTTGTGACTCCCCCGCATAAGTGACACGACTTTATTAAGTTGGTAATTAAAAAATATCGAGGTAATTTAACACGAAAATAGTCTCAATGAGAAATCTATAATCGTTTGCCCTATGTATGAAGAGACCTTCGCTACTAACATAACGACATAACGACTAACATTGAATAAAAAAATACAGCCCACAATATGTGTCATGTCCTATGATCGATGGGGACAAGATTATCCTGTTTTATATTTCCAGAAACTAAAAGAAAACCGAGTTACTTTAGATTATTATCTGTGCAATAAATCATCAATTTGACAGCTGTCATCCCACACAAAGATGAGTGCTATCAATTCAATTTCTTGTAGGTAGGTGTTACAGGGCACGCTTTATTATGATCGGGTGATGTGTGAGAACACGTGTTAGAAGATATGACAGTAAGTTATGGTATAATCTAAGAAATTGGCGAACACGAATAGAATATTTTTCATAGACCTTTTGGGCTGCCTCGTTGGTCGAGTGCTGAGCATGAGGTCTTAGATTCGATTTCCGGGTCGGGCAGTCTTATTGGATTTTTTTATAGCAATAGGCTCGTCTCCTAACTTGAGACTTGTTAAACTTAACTGGCGATATGTGGGTGTACTATACGTACACCTCTCGTAGTAATTATTATTAATTTATTATTAAATCATTTTAGTTAGTGTTAGTAACAATATACTTATAAACTATTTATGTTAGTAATACACTTGCAAACAAAACAAAACAAAAGAAAAGAGACAGATTGTGACATCATTGCTGCAAGGTGACAGGCCCAGCTGAAACCTTGCAGCAGTGGTTCACAAACGCACAATCAAGCCTACTCGCAATCATAGACAGGATGATGTTGGCGCTGCCCCGCACCCTACGGACCAGAGATGCGCACCGTTTCCGCATCACCGTGTAGAAACAGTCTACGTGAGCTTTAGCAAACATCCCTGATGCGCTGCAGTATCGGTAGTAGTAATTGCCGCAGTTCTTTTTGCCATAATAAAACTCAATACGGGTAACCAGACATAGTACATAGATGCAAGTAAGAAAAGCTCCAAAAAACGAACAATTCAAACTATATAACAACGCATGTAACAAAGCGAAACTTCTGTAATCCGGCCGTTCGTTATGCCGCCATATTTGTTTCCCGAAACGGAGAGCGATGTGTGATCGCTGCACGTCAGGAACTTTTTGATTTGTTTAAAAAACGAGAGAACGGGTCTGACATACGGGTTGATTGGCAGACAAAACTGAAATTTTCAAAGCTGTTTTTTTTCTACGATGGAATGATATTTTGGTATCTTTAACTGCAATTTCGACGAAAGTTATGATTTATTTAGTTAATATAATTATTTGATAAGGTAAAAATACCATAGTAATTTGTTTTTGTAAATCTTAAGAAATCTTGCCATTTTTTGAAATACTAAATAAATTATTAACCATCGACTAGAATTGCAGATGGATTTGAAATCGATACAGTATCAGAGCCTACTATTTTTATTATTGTTGCATTTTATAACTTAGACATAAATGTCTAAGTTATAAATGCATGCATAAATTGTCGGATTAAAAGTATTATTATTAAAAATTAAATAAATTATATGTTCCCAAAATAATTTATATCAAATCCTTGATTTAATTTTATACCAACAAATGGCAATTTATACATAAGGCAATACGTATGAATTAAACATTTTCTAGCTCTGCTTATTTACGTATCATCAATGGGAACTCACCTGAACAAAGTCGAGCTAACATTTTTCTATTTAAGTTCCAATCTTGTTTTAATCCCGAGTCCCGTGTACGTTGGATTGGAGTCTGTGCTGTATCTCCCAGCTTAGCTTGGTTGTTGAACTTCAAAGGTTTTAGTTTAATTTTATAGAAATATTGTTTTAAATTTTAATCTACAAAGCTGCAGGATTAGGTATCCCCATAGAGGATGATACTATTGTGTCCTGCACAAATCCTGGTTCGGGGCAGTAGAAATTTCTTTCCCGTCTAGGAAAATATTGTCATATCGGTTGTCCCAAAAGTGCCTCGTTGCATCGCATTGACTCATTTTACTTTGAAGATTTATTTCTACCGATAGTTAGATAGTTACGTGACTTCTTTTTTTAAAACAATCGACGATCGCAGTCGCTTTCCGCGTCTGATGAGAGATTAAGTATGGATAATGCTTTATATGTAGTTAGTTGAAACGTTACTGTTAAATTACAAAATAAAACCCAACAGCAGCTTCATAAAATAAACTTATCTAGATATACACAGAAATCCCTAGGAGTGTCATTATACAGACAAACACTTCGAACTAGACTCCGAACAAATACCTATCGGCTACGCTAATATTTGTTCAGCACGGGGATGGAACTGTGATCGGAATGGACAGAAGAGATGCAGCGTAAAGGAGGGTGAATAATACCTACTTGATTTAATCAACTTAGCGGGAACGAGCAGCGAGTGAAGGAAAATGCAGTCTCGTTTAGGAATTGAAATCTCGTGTTGATTTTGGAACGATGAGGACATAGACAAGTAGCGATCGTTTTTAGCGTTTCGTGTTACTTACTCGTATTATTGAAAATTTTCTTTTCGATGCGGTTTCAACAACTTCAAACAGAATTTTCGATTACTTCAACATCATTTCAGCCTGGAATCAACCACTGCTGGGTATAGATGTCTTATTTCTTCTGCCACACTTCCCGGTTATGTATTTAATAATAATATATAAAATAATAATAATCTCTTTATTCCAGAATAAAATTCCATAATCATTAATTATATTTAATGACTTTAGTAATTTTTCAATATAAAATTCGATAACATTAGATTCAAAAATGATCATTACTTTTTTGACATCGTTCTTGCTGATAAAATGTCACTTTTGTCTAAGCTGTCAGTGTAGCCTAAACACATACATGACATTGGGTCGGAGCTAATTGTAACAATCCACTTTCTATGTCCGTCTCCAACGCTTCTACAAAACTAAGACTACGAGCTGCACAAACTTCGTACAGAAACTTCCGTAGAATAGTTTTGATCTGGTTTCCAAAAAAATCTCAACCTGTTCAATGTTCAACCTCCTTCAGTTATTTTTTTTTTATTTTTCACAGTTTCTTTGAGTGAAAGAAAGCATACAGTTTGAATAGAAGTTCAATAGCTTTAGCGTTTACACTTTGGGAGTCACAGGAAATCCATCCACGCAATCCATGAGGCGGGCCCAGTGTGCGTTGAATTGTTGGTTTTAGCATACATCTCTGACTATATTTTCCTCCACTGTTCAGTTATGAAAGCAGTAGTGATGAAATGAATTTCACAGATTATTAGTAGTGATTAAAAATGCAAGGAAACTTTAAATATGAAATACTCAGACCAACGCCCAGACCTCGTAAGTTTCGCAAAATAATTACTTAAAAACTATGTTACACTAATAAGACTTCTCAAAAACATCTGACGAAGAAAACTAAATTTACAATAGTGAACTTTCAAAGCACAAGACTATAAATATGTTTTCTCAAAACTTTGTTCCGAGGACAGAGTATCTTTTAATTACCAAAATTTTGATCATAAAATTGTTTTAAAAGATAGAAAGGAAACAATTAATCTTTTTAGATAATGGGTTTTTAAGATCGGTAGATGGGTGGATGGGTATAAGAGTAGAGGAAGACCAAAGAAACGTTGGATGGACTGTGTAAAGGATGATATGGCAAGAAAGGAGGTGTCTGATGAGATGACGAGTAATAGAGAAGTATGGAAGAAGAAAACATGCTGCGCCGACCACAAATTAATTGGGATAGGGGCAAGAGAATGATGATGATTATGATGGTTTTTAGGATGACCTAATCTGGTCTGATTTATTTGACCACACAAGATCTCCGATACAATTACAGTAAGTGTGTTTGAATGTCAAGTTTAGTGCGTATGGGGATTGTTGACCGGAAAAAGGTCTTCTTTAGGGAATACTCCGTTGTTTTGTCCCTGTCAGGGTTCCCTGGGAATAGAAATCTTTCTAAAACATTTTCGGTGTTTTTTTTTTTCAGGTTTTTTAGCAATGTTTTTAATTGTGGCAAGATTTTGGACAACAGGCATAGCTAATATTTTTATCCTTACTTATGCTAAACTACAATGGTTATCTCTTTATTTGATACTTAGCTGTATATAGAAGTAGGTGTGTTTGGAAGATTGACCGTAAATGAAAAAGGATTATTTATCTATTTAGAATAAACTAGGTATTTGAGCAAATTAACCCATGATCTGTCACAATAGTAAAACAATGGCGTCTCGACCAAATTGGTCATTTGACAGATCATGATTAAAGTAGACATTAATAATCTAACAGGAACTTAACGCATTTTTCCACCATCTAAGCGACAAATACCTACAGCAAGCTTTTCTTATTCAGAAATACTAAATTCCACATTTTCCTTTGAATTTAAAAACAACTCGAGCTCAATGCGTTTCCAATCGATTGGATCCCTGCTCGGCAAACTAATCAGAGCATTTGCAGTGCTTTTGAAAATAAAGTTCCATGGCGACAACAGAGCATAACGTACGTTCGAACGTCTAGTTTACTATTTGCTGATTAGGATAAACTCACTGCAAATCATTATGGAATGAAAACGCTACATTAAGTTAATAATATTATATGAAAGTATGAATGCCTACCTACTTAAAAACACACTTATTTAATTTGGGGTTGTGCTACTTGAATGTACGGTCTACTAAGCTTTTTGGTTTACATTTTAACATGAAAATTACATTGTAAAATGTAAACCAAATAGCTTGGTCGACCATACATACAGGAACGTGAGAAATTAGTACAAGCAAAGAGCATATTATGCCCCGCAATGAGTCGGGCTGTGAATGTGTGTACAACTTTGCCTATTTCAACTTTGATTTCAGCCCTTTGTTTTTATAAAATCAAACAAGTTTGAGAAAAGCCGCATCCTTACAAGAGGCATTTCGGCTGAACTAATGATGACATTGATGATAGGGCAGGTTGTTTCATACACTATAATAAATTACTACTTAGGAAGACAAGAAAAACAACAACCAAAATTCAAAGCATGTATAGACCTGCATGAGTAGACCTTTGCCCAGCTGTGGGAAAATAGAAGAAGTAAGTAAGTAATTTTCTTGGCTTATCATGTTGTAAAATTAGGCAAAATGCCGAAAGCATCAAACCTAAAAACTTTCCGCCCATCATGAAGAAATTAATCAAAAAGCTATAACGCCAATCAATCTATCAAAACCGTTTCTGTTTTTGTTTATAATTTACCCTAAACTAAATTATCTCCAGAAAACAGAATTCAAAACACAATCACCCTTCTAAAGAAAATCTATTTATAAACGACAGAACCCGAATTCTAAAATCAATTTTCGAATACTTGTTTTCGTTAGTTTCGGAGAAAGAACAAGATATTTAAGTTAAGTTTAGGTTAGGAGCTGCTCAACCCCTCAGGGCGAATTGAATGAAAGTCTATGGACAGTTGTGGAGAAGTGAATAAAGACTGAAGTTGTTTTGTCAATAAGGTATTAATTTGGTTGGATCGTGTTTGAATGGTTGTGAGCTGTTTCAAGTTATGATATGTTCTTTTATCATGCTTCCGTCCCATTTATGTATCTTTCTGTTTTCTGATTTGTTTTGCACTTTCGTTCAGTCACTCTAGTTTATTTTTCTAATAATTTGTTTTTGTTTTTTATTATTTTATTTACTTTTATATACTGATCTATTTGGCGCAGTCGTGAGGCGCACAGTGTCACATTATTTTTCTTTTTCTTTATTGTTTATTTTTTTATACTGTGTGCACTTGTGGCGTGTGCCAAATAAATGTATTTTTTCTTTCTTTCTTTCTTTAAATGAAGTTAAACAATAATAGAGAGTAATAGAAAAGTAAGGAAGAAGAAAATATGGTGCGCCGGCTTTAAAAAAAATTGGGATAAGGTCAGGAGATTGACCATGAATAACGATGAAGTAAAACATTGTACTATCTAGTACTAGGTATTTAGCTTTTTTTAAAATAAAAACCTCTTAACGAAGCCGAAAGTCACTTGTTCTCCCCGTCATAGCGGTATTTTTTTTGTTCTACACCATTCCTGGGAACCTTTTAGTTAAGGGGGTCAAAGTTCCAACATTGTGACAAGTTTTTTTTTTAATACACGTTTTATTGTATTTTTTTACTTTAAACACATCCACGACCCCCGTACTATTCAATTCATCCATCAGCACAATGCTTTGAGTGCGTTACATTGAGATCTGCCACAAAACATGATTTTTCACCCCAAAAAAAAAGTCGTTTCCCAGCAATACATTTTGCGTAAAGTAACTTAGTTTGATGTACAGAATGCTTGGTTGACGGCTTCGTGATGAGGTTGTTTACACCCTGTATAGGATCATACATTTGTTATCAGTCTAGATACTAAGTATGTACTCGTATAGGTATAACGGTACAACTACTGTAATTAATTTTTAGTTTTTAGTTATTCATGCATGGTGTGTCTATCGCATCATATTGTACACTTGGTGTGTATTTTAGCTTGTATGATTATATTAAGAAAGTGTAGCAATTGTAGATCTTAGACCAATAAATAAGATCTCTGGATGAGTCCTTCAGAAGAAGCTCTCGACCATCCAAGTCAGCTTATCGGAAACCACTGCTGAACTAACATTTTTCCCTTGCAGTACCACAACGTCCAACCCTTTGTACATTCAGTCTGTCCCAACCACCTTTTTAAGATCGCCAGTCCTGGTTCCTCTAGCTGGGGGCTTCTCATGTTGCCAATATACGGTCTCCACTCCAGGACTCTTTTGCTACATCGAAAGTCCCTTTAACAAGCATGGTTAGCCCACTGTCACTTCAGCTTGAACTCCAGTTAATTTCCGGATTATTTCATCCATCATCATCATCATTTCAGCCAAAAGACGTCCACTGCTGGAAATAGGCGTCCTCCAAGTGTCGCCACATTGACCGGCCCCACGCGACTCGCATCCAGCGGTTCCTCGCAACTTTCACCAGGCCATTGGTCCACCTAGTGGGAAGCTTCCAAAGCAACGTCTTCCGGTTCGCGGTCGCCACTCCAGAACTTTTCGTTCTGCGAGCAATGTGCCCTGCCCACTGCCACTTAAGTTTGGGAATTCTTCAGGCTATGTCGGTAACAATAGAATAGAATACTCTTTATTATGTGCACTATAAAAATCCCCTAACCTTCTAATAACCTTTAACTCTTGCGGATGTCTTCATTTCTGATTTGATCACGTAAGGAAACTCCGAGCATGGCCCTCTCGATTGCCCTTCGGGTGACTTTAAGCCTTCTGATGAGGCTCATTGTGAGCGACTACGTTTCGGTTCACGTTTTAATTTCATACATACTGCTAAAAATGTATAATATTTTCATCAAAGAATATTCCGCGGAACCCAAACTATTCATACTAACTCAGATTATTCCATAAGCACTAATGTCTGTCGTCTCAAGTGCATCGGTGCATAAATGATAAGACGCTCTTAGATTCCGGGTAATGGAGCGTTAAGTCGTCAACAACGCGTCAATATTTCAACAGCGCTTTAGAATTACTGTGTTCAAAACAACAGTGTTTTAACGTGTTTTCTCTCGACTTTACACAAAGGAAAATGTAACTGGTAAAATCTATACATTATGAAGTTGAAGAGTTTGTTTGGTTGAACACGCTAAACTCAGGAACTAAACTGGTTCGAATTGAAAAATTCTTTTAGTGTTGGATAGCCCATTTATCGAGGAAGGTTATAAGGTATATAATATCACGCTACGACCAATAGGAGTGGAGCATAAATGAAAAATATTGCAAATACAGGGAATATAGTATTTTCGTAATAATTTCAGGCGGATGAAGGTCACGGGCAGCTAGTCTTTAATGGAAGTCTGAAAGTGGTACTGTTGACTTAAAAATGGTGTGGTAATCGATTGTCATGACGTTGGCAGGTGGAGCAAAATGCCGTGAAGTTCTGAGTAGGAATGTGTGTAGAGGAAAAACTAAAAAAACTATGGCTGTGCGAATGATGATTTATGTCAACAACATGATATGGCAAAAAGGGGGTAGCGACTAATAGAGATGTACACTGACCTGCAAAAATAAGTATCAACGTATCGTAAAGTATCACTTTTAAAATTGCAATAACTTTTTAAGTACACAAGATATACTTTCAAAACAAAAAAGACTCGAAAAATAGAGTAATTTTGTCTATAGTTTCAAAGAAAGCTGATAAAAATTTGCTATAAAACATTTATTTATTTTAAATCTCTAACTTCTACAGTATAAGAAAAATTTTAGTTTTAAAAGTGTAGTACTTATTTTTGCAGGCCAGTGTATTTAAAAATAAGACATTCTGCACCGACCTCAAATATATTGGATACAGGCAGGAAAATTATGGAGTTAGGAGAATTCAGACGTAATGTTATTTTTCATTAAGATATTTTTAGCAGGCTACTTGCCAACTGGTGTTCTGTTACACAGTGACTGGACTGTGAAGCTCAGATAGAAAGACGATAGGTGTGAAATACTACTAGTCAGCTGCATTCGATTAAGGGGACTACAGGAGCAAAACGCGAGTTTTATAATGCAAAAAAGCATATGATTCACTGCAATAAACAAAATCAGAAAAATATATGATATGCTTCAGGATAGCTGGTATGATAGTGTTTTGAAAACATAATACTATAACTAATTTTACTCAATAAAAAAAAAAAAAAAAACGAACCAATCTCTAAAAATTTCTTCTAATGAACGTAAAAACCATACTGAAATACATTCATGAGACATGCGATCATTCTGATTTTTTGGCAAATAATTCTACAAGCAACATATTAGCATGATAGTGTTTTATTTCTTTAGTCCAATCAATAGATTTTTTGTAAATCGCAAAAAACCACTAATTTCTCACAATTCGGCCCGCAGTGACTAACGTAACAACCACTTTGAAGTGAAAGCTGATTAGAACTTTATTCTAACAGTATTTCAAACGTAATTTGAACCACCACAATTAGAGTTGCTAATTTAGCTCCTGTAGTCGCCTTAAACTGGAAGCTGACCCCAACATAGTAAGCAGATGATAGTAATTATCACTTGAAGTATAGACAATCATTTGATTCACTATCACGTATAGTAAGTATTGGCGAATATCACATATTATTACAAACTTAAGCAAGCCAGTTTCCGAACAGAAGCTCCCGTAGTTCTCAAGATACATTAGTTACTGAAATTATTCATGTTAAACCCAAACGGTCCAAGTTTCAGGAACAATAATAATAGTAAGTTTGTTGAGGCAGGTATCCGGAAACGACGTAAAGGCAATGTGCAGCAGATGTTTCAAACCTCGTTTCATTTATTATTATTAATTTCTCACAGGTCATGGTAACTTTAAGAGTAAATTATTTTCCTTCAAGTTTGTTGCCTCGCCTTTTTTGTCAATGTTCTACATCTGACTGCAAATATGAACAATCTGCACATCACATTTTATGGGATACCAACATAATATTGCGTTCATTCTGCCAAAGACTGCACTTTGGCAGAATGAACGGAATATTATGTTGGATAGTGTACAGGTCACATCAGGAATTTACTATACGGACCTTGTAGAAACTAGAAGCGTTGAAGAGTTTTCGTCATACCTATTATTGGAATCAAATATAACAGCTCACAACTGAGCCTATCCCAGTTGTAAACCGAGTCCCTTTGTGCCTATTGGCCTTTTTCTTTTCTTTTTCGGATGGGAAATATCAAATGACTCCTCCAGCTCTGGGCGGAGCAGGAGGGAGTGTCAGACTTTTACTGGCTAAAACCCATCCATGTTCCTACATCGCCTTTTGTTTTACGGGGCCATGGTATCTCATTCGAACAGTCCCGCAGCCCCGGCAGGCATCGGCCCTTGCGAACCCCTTCCTTTTTGCTGACTCTATTTGAGGCGCGCGTGGAACACGAATGCGCCTTTGACACGGCCTGTTGTCATGAGACGTATGGACGGCGAGCTAGCCCATAGCTCACCGTCCACAGGCCCGCGCCTACGGTGGCCGGGGGCCACCACGTGGCCCTCGACACCCGGGGCGTCTCCCGTGGTCTGCCTATTGGCCTTGTTTCGTTCTGTCTCCTGCTGATATGAAGGGAAATGGAAATTACGGTTTTTCCTACTCCCCCGCTATACTTTTCTGATTAATTTCGTTGCGGTATCCAAGACAGTCAAATTCTTTCTCTGGGACTTCATCGAGCTTCATTGTTTTGGCGCTTTTCTGGTGGTCACCACTGTTGATTCTGGCTTTCAGGAGTTACAGTGATTTGGGAATAGAATGACGGGCTTGTCCCAATAAAAAAATAAGCCTCGTCCACTATATAAAGTGAATTTTCTTGTGTCAAGCGACTCGCTGAGTTCCCACTTGTTTCCTTTACGTGATTACCGTTGCGTCACTTGCGTCGAAAGTTGCAATCAAACTGAGTAAGCTGGACTGCGGACTAGCTGTGGAAATCAAGTTTCGACGGATCTTGAATGATTTCAATACCTTTTAACAGGTGGCCTCGGCAAGAAGATGAGTCTTAGCTTTTTTGATTAAAGAGTCTTTCTCTTTAATAAAAAAAGCTAAGACTGATCTAACAAAAAAAAAAAATAATAAAATAAACTAGAATGGCGCGAATACGTATAGGTACTGACCAATCACATTGGTTGAAATTTTGTTGTTTATACCGAAGCATAACATAGAGAGAAACGAACTGAAGATTGTCATGATACAGACTGTTATCCTTCTCAAAATCTTCCTGCCTTTGTCTCATTCTTCTTGGGGTCGACGCTATACACGTTTTCTTCTTCCATTCTCCCTTGTTAGACGTCACGGCATAATTTATTATTTTCTCTTTCGTATCATTCTTCACACAATCCATCCATTTTTTCCGCTAAACTATCATTATTCTACGGTACAAAAAAAAACACATTTAGTATGAAAATAAAAGCAAAACACGGAGGAATGCGAACGGTATTGCGTGCAAACAAAATTACCTTGCACATATTAATAACTTCTGAGTATTTAATAATAGTTACTTCGCATACGTATTACGAATCTTAAATGAACTTTCACACGTATTTTAGGGACCCCAATTAGAGTCACACAATTCATTTGTTAACAAAAAGTAACACGCAATGCCCGTTTCAAGCAACACCATAGTATTTTTACTTGGCGTAATTTTACTTACTTTGTATTTTATGTTGTGTTATTTTGTAACCTATAGAATCGTATTGGACATGTCTGTAATGTTGCTATAATTCGTAGTAAATAAAGAAATAATCAAATTGTCAAAAATAACGCTATTGACATTTAACCCATGATCTGTCCACGAAGTAGACACAATAGCTAAGCAATGGCGTCCCGCCCAAATCGGTCATTCGACAGATCATGATTTAAATGACGCAATCATCATCATCAGCCTATTAACGTTCCCACTGCTGGGACACAGGCCTCCTCTCTATGAGAGGGAATTGCCTATAATCCACCAAGTGCGGATTGGTAGAGGTCACAAGTCTTCGAATTTTTTGTTTCTAGAACATGCCGGTTACCTCACGATGTTTTCCTTCACCGTTATATGACGCAAATTCAGGACTAAAATTCTGCATCGCGCCATCAGAGTCATCCGCGAGTTAAGCAACCATCAGGCACGCCTACCAGATGTAAGAGCCATCTGGTCGGAGGTCCTTCTTTTTCAATGGAACATGAAGAGCTCCACACCCTGTTCCTCAAACCCTAATTCATTTATTTTACAAGTAACAAGGACACATTAATTCACAAAAAAATAATTTATAGCACAAATGATACACTAAAACACACACTATACATTAAACATTACAACACAAAATAATAACCACACAAAACATATTTATACTGACAGCCTACGACTGTAGGTGACGTGCAAGTCACTGCAGCGTCTGATGTACGGACAGTCGAGCCTGTCGGCTACCATCACCAGCACGCTGTTGGAGTTGCGGCGAACTCTGCGTACCAGGGACGCGCACCGCTTACGCATCGTTGCATAAAAGCAGTCGACGCTAGCAACGCCGAACATGCCCGAGGCACTACTAAAGGGTTCCGCTCTGTGTTCAGCGTTTTTCGACCTAAGTTGGATATGCTAGCCACTTGAGAGCACATGAGCAGCAGACCAAAGCTCTCAACAACCACCCTTGAAAGCCAGCAAGTACAGTCGCTGTGGTCGAAATTGGCTAGATGGCATCATCATCATCAAATGACTATTATACGCAATGTGTGATGATTAAAGTCGGCATCCATAAAAGAAAATAGAGATCAATTTAGGTTTCGTTTTGTGTTAATGAAAACGGCCACAAATCTAGGAAATGGCAAGTAAGTATTAACTAAATAGAAATGAAACGAAACGCTTACACGCACCACAAAATCTCCTTCCCTTACCTACATACGGTCTACGATTGTGTGTTTAATCAATGTAGAACAGGGACGGGGAACCTGTGGCACGCGATACGAGTTTCTTCACGCAATTAATTTTACAACGAAATCGTACTTACTTATTATTTTATTCTTCCGTGCCTTGGAAAGCATGTTGAACCATTAGGCCTGGTTGCCACTTTAAAATCTTTGACCGTCATGACGAGAAGCTAAATCCTTAAAGTCTGGCAACCATCTTACCAAGAGGTATCAAATTACCCAGAAACTGGGTTGTAAAGGTCCGATGGGCAGTCCCCCCATCTAAACTGGTATTCATCTGGTTAGACTGGAAGCCGACTCCAACATAGTTGGGAAAAGGCTATGATGTTAATATTATTCAGATCTATAGTGCAGTTTAAAACATAACGCGTTTTTATTAAAGGTTAGGCAGAGATTACCAACAGTACACCCATATGTTATGTTTAAGTCCCATATTGTAGGGACGAGCCTCTACCAATGCCAATTTCATTTTACAGAAAAAACGTCAATCGATTGCTGCGTTTCTGCGTGAAAGATGGACTAACTAACTTTTATTTTATAAATGTTACTTGTATAGTGTATATTCTAAAGAATTTTCTATTACATTCTTACCAACAGGCACACTCTCGTTTTTAGGGTTCCGTAGTCCTGACAAAGAACCCTTATAGTTTCGTCATGTCCGTCTGTCTGTCTGTCCGAGGTTTTGCTAAGAGACCTTTAGTACTAGAAAGCTGTAAGTTTGTAGAGGTGTGGGGATGATTTTTTTTTCGTCGTCTTACCCATCGTGTGGGGTATTGTTGAATAAGTCTTTTAAAATGAATTAGGGGTTGCTAATACTACATTTCGATTTAATGCTCCATTTACAAAATATTAAACTTTAAAGTGCAATTTTTTGTTCCAGTGCGACGGAGCTAAACTGCTGGCTTGAAAAATCTGGAAAAAATCATGATGATAGAGCATTTCATGAACTTTAAAGGAAAACTATAGCGGTTAACATAACTTTATTAGTTTAGCTAGTTCAGTAATATTCGTTGAACTTGGGTGTTGGATAATTTTGTACCAAATACAAAATCCTTAGAATAAATCCTAGTGACTAAAATGAAGTAGTTGCTTGTTTATAACGGGTAAAGACTTGCATTGAAAAACAAAATCTAAAATAAAAAAAAAAACAATAAATTATCATAAGTTTCACAAAGCTGCCGCTAGATGGCGCTGTACCAACGGGATCGTTCGATATTGTGATAACGGGCTACTACGGAACCCTACACTGCGCGTGGCCCGACACGCACTTGGCCAGTTTTATAATAATGACACAGATGTACATATACAATCTAATACAGCACACTTTACGAAAACCTTTCTCCATTCCTGACCGAGAACCCTAAACAGGCCATTATGACCTCCAATTTATAAAATTACCCGAAACATTAATCCTGGCCATACGCAGTACGCTCAAGTCGAGTTAAGTTACGCGTACGACATAACTTATGCGCATGATATTACCATCCGATTGAATAATTAGCGAAACCAGCAGTTTATTGGTGCTACACGGAATTAATAAAGCTTACGGAATGTAATTTTGAAGTTTTACATGGTGATATTAGATCTTAGTAAATCTCAGCAGCAGCCGTTAATATCGGAATTTGCTTTGAGATACAGTTTGGCTTTGTAAATTTAATTTTTGTCAATAAAAATAAACTCAAATTCAAAGCATTTATTTCAATGAGACCATTACAGACACTTTTGAATGTCAGAAAAACCAAGAAAACGAAGGTGAAAATACTTGTGAAAGACCATTCGAAAGTGTACTTTTACCTCCCAAGGTTTCGTATTACCACCTGATTACTCTAGAGTCTAGATTATTTAATTTCAGCAAATATTTTAATTTGAATAGTTTATCATTCATAGAATCCTTAACATACAGAGCTTTTCGAGCGACGTTCTTCACGACGGAGTATTCTTTTGGTTCCAGAAAGTTCAACGTTCAAATGCCTAAAGCGGTGTCGCTTTGCGCTTGAGCCATTTAAACGTTGAACTTTCAGGTTTTCGTTTTCAGATTAGTGCAATGTGTGTATGTGTAGACACAAATTGCAACTAACAGGCTAATTAAAGATCGGTGCCATCAATGTAATTCTAGGACACCACTGTCATGCAACCCCAAAACTGATTAACACCCAACGTTCTAGAACATCCATTCAAAACAAGAAACTAAAAGAAAAACCAATGAAATCTACGCTGTAATCTGGAGACCGAACCACTTTACAAGCATTAAGCGCTTTACCCACATACATACAAATGATCTGCTTACGTTGCTTTTTTCTATGAACCTTTCTTTTCAAAGGTCAAAGCTAGATAAGAAGACCTACTTTTCACACGTTATTCGTAAACGACATTTACAATAACGTCACACAGTTCTCGACTTGACATAATTTCCTACAAGTCCCTGTATAAATCTATGAAATATTATGACAAAACTACACGAATATTTTTTTCTTGGAAAATTGATTAGTTCAAAATTAAATATTATAAACACTGTGTTTTTTTTTATATACCATAATACTCTAGGGTATAAATGAGACCATAATTATCAAGGAATCAACTGGCATAATTATGACTTATTTAATTATTAACTATCATTTTTATTGTTTTAATTTTTCTTACAAAATAATTCGACAATGTCACGATAACTAATTTAAAACAACCTTACGTGTAATATAACAACGTTGCATTTTCTTAGCTTTAAATTAATATGAATAATTATTTTGAATGAAAATTAATTACACGTATTTATCAATGAAACTTTAATGAAAATTACGATAGATGATTATCTTCGAAACTATGTATTTTTGCGCCACACATATTTAGGACTTTTCGTTTTATTTTTACTAATACAATACCAACCCTGGAGTTGTGGGATATTAAAAAACACGCTTTATATTTGATGTTGCATATTAAGAAAATACTCGGGTCTAATAATAAACCTTTAAACGACTAATTAATAGACACAATAGTTAAACAATTGATATAAATCTTCTGGAGGTTTACTAACGGACGGGAGGATTAGACTTGGTTAGATAACAGATATTATTAAAGATAAAACAAGCTTCCTGTCGGTATGTGGGAATCGAGTATTTCCGTTTATTGTTCAAATTAACTGAGCGTTTATTTCGCGCGTTCGTGTTAGGTATACCTACTGACTGAAAGTAATGCTGGTACAAATATTTCGTCCAATCCTTTCATAAAAATACAAGGTGTAGTTTTACATCCTAGTCAACATTCAGGAGCTTGTCACAAAAGACGTATAAATTACGATAAATTACGATACCTGGTCAATAATTAATAAAGCTGCTATTTTTAATTGTTAAACTTTGAGAGTATTTCAGAATAACACGAAAAAATAAACAGAATCACCCATCGCGCGACATGTCGCTGTGTGCCTTTATTTGTGTGTGTGAAGACGCGGTTGTAGGGCTAGTAACAGACGGGCTGCGATTAAAGGGAGGCTTACACTTACCGATTTCCATAATTAAGAAAAAACAACTACCCATTTTATTATTGATTCGGGTCGAGAATCATTAGCATAGATACCTCCTTGAATTTGACCAGGATGCAAAGTGACACCTTGTATACATGAAACCTGTGATCCAATTTCACTGACCGTTCCATTTAATATTTTACGAAGAAGAAAATAATATTGTTAATTTCGTCATCTTTGAATAAGGATTTATAAGCAATTAACTTTACAAAAACTGCATAATTTCATCACAAACACGGCCTGTAGCAATATGAAATAGATTTTATATCCTAATTTAGGTTGTAATACCAAAACACAATAGGGAAAATTTAAACGCTAAACAATTCAATAAACTAATTTACCCTTCGTTAAAACTATTAAACTCACTCCTATCACATAATTCCTTGTACAAAAACATGGAAATCCCAAACATTACAACGCGGGTTGAATAGAAAGGACAAAACCACGGTCCAATTAAGCTGCTTAAGTGCTAAAATCCGAGCTAAAATCGACGCGCACCCCAATGCTACCAAAATTGCTCATCACAATCAGTAGCCATAGTAATAGTTAGAGCCGACAATGCAAGTAGCACACGGCCTGGTGCAACTGGAACTTTGGCAAACCTTGTTCGAGCGCGCGCTCTACGGACCGTCAGTAGACAGAAAGGCGCCGAGCAGACCGCCCACCAGTTGAGTGCGAACGCAAGTTCAAGTTCGAATAAACATTATCCGAAATTCTATTTTCGAATTTTATATCGAACTGGAACCGAATCATTAATTTGTTTTTTTTTTTTGTTGATGCGAAATTCGTGAGTGTGTTTTAGTGGAAAAAAAGTGTTAGTAAAAACTTTTTTTTCAGTTCGTCGCGAAGTTTTGTAAGCTTGGACGATTTGGCAGTTCGCAGGTTTGTAAATCTAATTTTGTTTATGAATTTAAATTTAAGGGGAAAATTGAAATGTAATCCGTTTTTTTCCGGAATTGCCCTAAGGGCTGTATTAAATGTATTTTGAATTACGCTATGTTTGCGTATGTTTTCTTATATTTTCTTACAACATATTTCCTTTGAAAAATTACAACTAACTTACATTTGAACGTGATAACGCTGTCACTAATTTTTAAACCAACAAATCATCGTTTTAAAACATACAATACTGCATTAACCACAAACAATAAAATTACGCTGTACAATTATTTAAGTCAAACACGTAAAGCGTTAACACGATTTTCGCGAAGCGAGACAGACTACATTTTATTTACTAGCGCAATAATTAATTTATTATTGTCATAATACTGGTCAACATGTAATCAATGCTTTTAATTAAATTGAAAATGGAACTCGACTTTCCGTGTTTAAATCGGAACGCATAACTATTTTGTCATTTGTTTTATGATTCGGATTTTGAATGTCCAATTTCAACGACCCATAGACAAAACATTTTTTTCACACAAACCTCACATTACCTAGATTAATAGCAGGGCTAAACTTAAACAGCAGGATGTAATAATAGTATGTCAGTTAGATTATCGAAAAATATTGGATACGTGTTTTTTTTTTTTTTTTTTAATAATAAAATTGAAGAAGATAAAACGTATCAAAGATCATGAGTGGGGGCCTGTGACGTCACATTTGAGTAAAAAAATGTACTCAAATGTGACATCACACGACTTCGTCTCTTCGTCTTCGACTTTCGTCGCACTGTATCGTCTTAATTTTTTGTTAAGAAAAACTATGTGTCCAATATTTTTTGGAAATCTATCTGACGGACTAATTTTTTTTTTTGTCATCTACCCTATTCAGCAGGTTATAGCTGTAATAGTAATCTAAAATGTACTATGGGTTAATAATTTCTATTTTGCGGAGCCTACCTACACGTATTCCGCGAATACAAATTACTTTATGCATAATCATGATTATGAAATTCATAACTTAACTACCTACGCACTATTTTATCTAATCAGGATAGATCCGTACTTGAAAGCTCACATAAATAAAACCAATTAAGCTTGTCTCAATTGCTTTCAAACAGGCTTAATTGTGGCAACAACCTTATTTATAGCTTATTTCCTCTCATTGTTTAATACCGCCTTTCCTTCTCAAATTAATTAGGATTGAGAAAATGCTGGATCCCAAATATTTATTGTAATATGAAGATCTAAACATAATCCATTTGCCCCGCCTTATAGACAGTTACAATATTCGAACATGAATATATACGACGCACTCAGCACGATTGGCAGACGGATTAGTGTGTCCAGTATGTTAGGCAACCAGAATTTTGTTAACTACCTTTTTTTATAGTCCGGTTGTAACTGTCTTAATGTAGGGTAAATACCTCTTTTCATATAGAAGAACAAAAAGAGCCTATAGGCTTAAGACGAGTAGATTCACGGAAGGTTTCCAATTTCAAAACATCATTTTGAAATTAGAACGAAGTCAAATCCGTGATGATTTACTTTAAAACAAGCCTGAGGATGTTGTTATAATGTTTGATCTCCTTGATTGTAGGTTTGAATTTCGAACAATGTGGCATTCTTGATGATATATTTTAACAAGACTTCTTCTGGAACAAGTCACGCTAGTTCATCCCGAATTTGCAATTTTTAAACAGCAGTTTAAATTTCGAATGATGACGTCGAAACCGCTACGTTTTTCTTCAAAAACAATTTACAACCTTCTGGGAATAAATTGTGTGCGGTCACTTGACTGAAGGAAAAAACAAAAGTGGTTTCCAAACGATGTTTTCTTTCACAAGAAATCAGTCACGAAAAACAACAATACATTTAATTTTTCACAAATTTTGTCTCAATGGACTCTCAATTTGCTGAAGCAAATCTACCTGTACCTATTTATACCTTATAAATAACGCAGATGATAATACTGAATTGTTAACTATTTTCTTGAGGAATATTACAAGAAAAATACGGAAAAGCGTTTACCATACGGCATGAATACAGTGCTTAGAGTTCATAGAAAATGGCGTCGCATTAGACTTCATTCTGAATTGATTCACCAATAACGCATTGTGGTTATTTTTCTAGTTAATTAATTCGTGCTTAATCAATTTTAAACTTTAAACTGCGGTAATTTTAATGTGTTTCCGTGTAAATGATATATTATCGTTTTCAATTTGGAGCAATATTAAATGAATGTGGTGTGTTTATAATAAATTTTAAGATTGATATTAACAAATATTGCAAATATATTTGATCATGTTTTCGAAGTATTTCCACAGCCTGCATGAGTCACTATTTCTCGATCCCTGAAAACCTATCTAATTATCTATTCACTGTAATTCTGAAAGCCATTCTCGTTCTTTAAATAAACTAATTTATTGCCCATTCTCATCTCGGGACAATCAAAGTAAAAAATGTCGTTAAATAAGAGGTTTAGACAGATTGAGACCGGATTAGCATCCAAAAGTTTTCGAAAATACGGGTTTGGCCCCGTTGTTGGAGATAGATAGAAACAAGATGTAAACGTACACTTCACGCAGCCGTCAACCAAGCATTATACAATGTACATCAAACTAAGTATCTCTACGTAAAAAATATTGCAGGGAAAAGACGTTTTTTTTAGTTTATCACGTTTTACGGTAGGACTGTAACGCACTGAAAATATTGTGGTAATGGATGCTTTGAATACGTACGGAACTCCCGTACGTATTAAGTAGAGGTATTTTAAGTCATCACTGCGGCATACTGCAGGCTGATTTTTAAAATTGTATTACCTTTTAACATTTAAAAAATTGAACTTTGTCCCCCAATATCTCCTTTCGTAACTAGAAGGTTCCCAGGCCATACCTGGGAACCTATCTAGAACAAAAAGAATATCGCAATGACGGTGAGAACAAGTGCCTTACGGCTTCGTTAAGCGTACTTTAACACCTATTATAATACTCTCGAATATGTTTCTGCACCATAAACTATAAATTTAACATAGAATAATACATACATGGAAGTCAATAAACATTATGATTGGTCGTTGTTATTTTAATCACCCAATCATAACAGGCAACATAAATAATTCACCAATATAAAAAAAAGATAGGTTATTTTGATTCTGTGATCTTTTCCTCACATTTGTATGTATAAATACTTAATGAGCCAATCTTTTGCGGTTTTGCTTGATTGTCCAAAAAAAAAACATCTTTTTTGAAGATTTGATCATATAATACAGACATATTATTATTCATACAATAACAGAATCAAACAAAATATTCCATACATTGTTAGTAAATTTATGTATAATATGTCTTATTCCTTATAACATTAGGTCGCCTTTATAATACTGTGTGAAAGCAATTCGCACCCCAGAACGCTTTTGAAGGATAAAAAGGTTCTTTATATAAGAAGACTAAGTACTCTTTGATATTGCGAAGATACGAACATTAGTGTCAGACTGTCAGCCATTACTGACTTCTAGGAATTGAAGACTTGTAAAATTATATTATTTACGTTTCTAATAATAAAGGACTGGGTTATGACTTATCTTTTGCTGCTTCTCAACAAGTATTAGTAAAGAAGTTTCGTGAAGCTTTTTATGTTATTTAATGGAAAATATTTAAGCCGACGGAACGACGACGGTTCGGCTGTCATGCTGTAATTACACCGTTACCCTTGACACCCGTACACAATATTACAATGACCGGGAGATCAAGTGCCTTTCGGCTTCGTTAAGGGTTTTTTTACACATTATAAACGGACTCTTCACGAAGCCGTTAACCGAGTATTCTGTACATCAAACTAAGTAACCCTACGCAAAAATTATTCCTGAGAAATGACTTTTTTTTTTGGGTGAAAAATCACGTTTTACGGGAAAACTCAATGTAACGCACTCAAAACATTGTGCTGATGAAAGGATTGCATAGTGTGGGGATCGCGGAGGTGTTTAAAGTAAAGTACTTACATTAAAAACATGTATTTTAAAAAAAAAAAACTTGTCAAAAAGTTGGATTTTTGGATCTTTGACCCCCAATATCTCTATAACTAGAAGGTTCCCGGGTATGGTCTAGAATAAAAAGATTATCGCAATGATGGGGAGAACAAGTGCCTTTCGGCTTCGTTAGGAGTCTTTTTACACCGTTTAGATATGGCAGAATATAACATACTACTCACTACTGCCTGTCCCTTCGTGAATCTGATGAAGAGGTCTGATGTAATGTTATGTTCCCCACTACTATTATAAATGCGAAAGTTTGTGAGGATGGATGGATGTATGTTTGTTACTCTTCACGCAAAGAAATGCTAAACGGATTTGCATGAATTTTGACACAGAGTAATTTAAAACCTTGATAGTCGGTCCCGTGGGTCGGTTACCGAACTTCACGCAGGCGAAGCCGCTAATATAAAAAAGTATAATAAAATGTTTGCAGTTTATAAATGCAAAAGAGCATTTAAGACAGAAGTTATAGACCCTCTCTTGATCATGATATAAGGGTGGTTTGAATTTTATACACAGGTGGTTTTGGTGGTAAAGATGGTTTAGCTGACTGACTCGTTGGTCTAGTGGTCCCAATCGGGAATGCTGAGCATGAGGTCCTAGGTTCGATTCCCGAGTCGAGCAAATTGTTATTGGGTTTTTCCATTAGGAATTACTCAGTAGCAGCCACGAAGTCTAGATTTGTGCCCGATTGTGGCACAAATCGCACAGGCTCAAAGACGCCACACACACAACATGCGGCGCCATAACACACATTTTATCGTACTTGATATTTTCGCGCTCACACACTTTAATTTCAAAAGGAGGGCTATTGAATCCTTAAAGTAGCTATCTGAGACCTATTATCCCTAAGTATGAGTTCTTACTTAATTTTCCGTATTATTTATGCACGCATTTAACCATTTTCTTTTCATTATTTCGCGGATATAGGTGTGGGTTACACGTTTATTTAGTTTTAAACTTATACTGTCACACTTTCATTGTAATGTATAACTGTTTAATCACTACATAGTATAAAACACAGTCGCTTTCTCTGTCCCTATATCCCTATGTATGCTTAAATCTTTAAAACTACGCAACGGATTTTGATGAGGTTTTTTTTTAATAGATAAAGTGATTCAAGAGGAAGGTTTTAGTATATAAAGAGCGAAGCCTTGGGCATCAGCTAGTGTCCCAATAAACTAAAAATAAATAAAAAAATCCAGACTATTAGTATTGGGACTTAGACATAACTGGCGAAATGTGGGTGTACTATTAGGTACACCCCTGACTAACCCTTCGGGGATTACAGGCGTGATGTTATGTAATGCATTGTTTATAGAAACTCTCCCTTGATCATGATCGTGTCTAAAGATGGTTTAAACTGTATACATAGATAGTTGTAAGGCAATAAGGTAAGTACTATTGCACTGTTTTAGACTTTCACGGTTTTTCACTACACTTAAAGTACTTACGGGATGATATCCGTGATTGGTAGACAGATTTGTCTGCTCAGAATAAATAATTTTCGTCCCACCTGCATACCTCTTCAGTATTCCCGCGATCATGATGCTTGCAACAGCGTCGAAATATCGGGAGCTCATAGAACCTCAGCAAAATCACGAATATCATCCCTTAAGTACTTTAAGTGTAAGTACTATTACCCAGTTCCAAGTACGTACTAAACAAGAGTCCTCTGCCTATCGAGTCTACGGTAGCCATGCATACGTAATAAGTTCCAACTTCAGTACAACACACTAACCCATTTCTCTACGTTTCCCGATGCACTCTAGTGCTACGATAAGAGGCTCAGCTGTACTATAAACCAAGTTCTTCTTTCATGAATAATATGTTGGCATGGAGGTACTATGAACTTTTCATTTGTTACTGAGAATATTATTTAGAAAGTCTTCAGAAACATGAGTTTTATTTGTGTTTCAATAGGACATTACAAACTGGATTTATGCATATTTTTTTTTTAATATGCATTCAAAAAATTATTCCATAAAAATAACGCCCAATCTTTTTGAGGCAATTTTGTGCTATCTAATACTACTTCTATATCATAACTTTATCTCATGATCTGTCCACGAAGTAGACACAATAGTTAAACAATGGCGTCTCGACCAAATCGGTCATTCGACAGATCACGATGTATACTATTTTCCATACATTCAAAAAAACTTATTCATAAACAATAATATCAATTCCAATACACAAGATGAAAATAACTATGGTGAATAATAAGACTTCACCGCAGAAATAGTACCTACTAAATATTTTAAACCGACTTCTAAAACAGGAGGAGGTTGTGTATTCCACCAGCATTTTGTTTTTCAGGTAAACTGATTCCTCTGTTACTGGTCGGATTTTCGTGTTTTTTTTTTGTAGAGGAAGCTCATGCGGTGTTCCCGATATTTTTCACTTCGTTTTTTTTTGGAAGCTGGCTATTTTATTTGCAAAAATATTTTTCGCTATGAGGTATTCTTGGATTTCATACTTGGAAAGGCATTACATTATTGGAAAATCTTCTAAGTCTGTATTTAATAAAGCAAACCAATATAAAAAGTAAGAACATAAAAGAGATAGATGACTGTCGTTTAAGAATACCCACTACAGATGTACGATACTGTCCATTACTTGATATCCCACTTGAAACTCCACGTGAATTGTTATAATCGTTTTCAGTTTCCTTCTCTTTTTTACCTTGGAACACCGTTACCCATCTGTGTAAAAAATTGGGTCAATCACAAGTAAATATTAGACATGGATTTTTGTAATAATAATAAATTTATTTCTCAAAAAACTTAGTAATATTTTACAGAAAAATTGTTTGGCAGTATTCATTTCTAATAAGTGGATGTAGCCACTGCAACCGAACTAGGCAATGCCTGTATTTCGGTTATTAATGTAAAGTAATGAAAAATGTCGACGTAATAAGGCTTGTTAAATCATGTTTGCGAAGTAACTCAAGCTCCAATCAAAAGCAAGGAAAATGAGTGCTGAGCCAGAAAGTAACATATCAGAAATAATATTGGTAATTAGTTTTTATTTATTGTTTGACTGGGGCTAAACTACCAGATCATTTAAAAAACCGGCCAAGTGCGAGTCAGACTCGCGCATGAAGGGTTCAGTACCATCGTAGTAGTAGAGCCTCCTTTATTTTTTTATTTATTATTTGTTGTCATACATAAAATACACATTCTGTGAAAATTTCAACTGTCTACCTACTTGGTCATGAGATGCTGCCCGCTAGCAGACGGACAGCCGGACAGTGGAGGCTTAGTAATATTGTCCCGCTGGTTACTCTTCGCGTACGGAACCCTATAAATATAAAATTATTTGAATATAATTAGGAAGAGGAATCTTTGAAATAATCTAGCACACCATTTTAGTCGATATTGATTCATGTTAGCTACGGCGTAGCTACTACGGCGTAGCTGCTATACATTTTGTTACGCCTTGCTAGCTACGCAGTCGTAGCCGAATATTTTCATTGAATGTCACTTTGATCGTAAGTCTGTTTTTGTTATGAATGTGCTCGCTTTTGTTATGAGCGTCATTGTTTTCACAGAACAATAATAACCTAAATGAAGATAATCTTGAGTGTATGTATTCTATATTCAAAAGTCTTGACTCACGTCTTAGAAAATCCTTACGTACTTAAAAGATAAATTCTAATTCTGAAATTTGCGGTTTTTTTTCTTCAACTTATAAAAGTTCAAGGCCGTATCTCTATTGTGGCGTTAACAATAGAATACATTAATACAAAGAAATGATTGCACAAAGGGCTGGTAGTGTTCTATTTTTGGGTTTAATTTAAAGTTCATGCTGACTCACCGGCCGTAGTCATGGCTCAATCGTTATAAATTGACATGTGTCGGTATTATTTTATGGTGTCTGTCATCATGTATAATGAGTTAAATTTTCGATGCAACAATTTTAAAACGAGCTCAAGTGATTTATTGCGGGTTGCGTCTGCGGAGGTATAAAATGAATGACTGACAGACGGAAACAGTTGAAACGCGTGTCGTTTGATGCAAGACCTGTTTGGTTTGGAACTTATGAAGTGTGGTAAACCTGTGCAACTCAGGTGAATCGTAGCGATAGCCAGGGATTCATTATAATTATCAACGATAACGATGTTAAAAAGTATTTTTTTTTTGTAATTACATCGTGTAAGAAGGATCGTTTGCCAAGGTGGTCAGTGGATTGCTGAAAATACAGAGTTTCAAAAAAGCATGTTAAGTCGTTGGCGAGACCAAAGACTTAACGAGCTTTCTCTGAAACTCTGTACTAATGACGAAGCTGAATTTGGCCACAGCGAGTGTGTTTGATGATTTCTCAAGGCAGTTGAGAGTTTTCTCTTATGTGACTAGTACATATACATAGTATATCCAACTTTGGCTAAAAAACTCCGAGCACAAAGCACAGGTTAAGTAGGAATTCAAACCGATTCCTAGGTCAGGCAAAGAGTTATGGAGTTTTTCATTCAGGAATTCATTGGAATTGGAATTCATTCAGGTAGTAGCTACGGAGTCTTTATTTGTGCCCAGTTGATGGCCTCTTACATCATCATCAACATCAGCCTATAATTTTCCCACTGCTGGCACACGGCGTCCTCTCTATGAGAGGGAATGGGCTGTAATCCACCACATTGGATGTTACATGTCTTCGAATTTTTGATTCTAGGACATGCCGTTTTCCTCACGATGTTTCCTTCACCGTTTTGAGAGCAGTGGTGATGAAAATAAATTACACAAAGTAATGGGCCTGCCTGGGTTTTAACTTACTGTTCGGAAGTCGGGGCCGCCACCACTGGGCCACCGCTGCCACCTCTCACATGGGATTTAAAATAACTGGCAGTGCAATGCGGCAATGTGGGTGTACCGCTCTACCTAACCCTTCGGGGATTACAGGTGTGATTTTACGTATTGTAGAATTAAAGTGATTCAGTTAACCCATTTCCAGTCCTGTTTTATGATTGCTCTTTTAACTTTTATAGTAAAGTTACTTTGTTTCAGTGTTTTCGTAGTAAAAAGCCTCTACGTAACGGGGTTAAAAATACAGCAGTTTTTTCAACTAAAATCGTTGATCACTTAACTACAAAATAGTTTTAGAAACACTTTTTCAGGAGCACATAGTGAAGTTAACACGGTTAAAACTTGTGCTATTTTTCGCCTTTTTTTCAGCTGTTAACATTTGATTGAAGTTGTATTAAAAACATTTTCATGTTAGGATCGTAACAAAACGATTTCTAGCTTCTGTTATTGACACATGTTACAACTCATTAATTCTAAACGATATTTGTGAACGGTCTGAATTTCAGTATATGAATAGATAAAAATTATTTTTGGCATAGTGATATTGTTCATGTTGATTTGATTTTGACTTTGGGGGTGTGACGTTATCAAGGGATCTATTCCCAGGTTATACTAAGTGTGTTTAGTTTTGCTAATAGTTTCTAAGTGGAAGCCCGGTCTCCGATTTGTACCCAGTTATTTATTTATTTTTACAGATACTTACAGCCGACAGCATAACATTAACTAAATAATTATTTTTGTGCAATAATTAGTATATCAAGATATCAAGTTGATGACAATATAGGCTTGAAATTACATTAGACTGCACCATACCCGGCAAAATCTGAGTGTTTGTTCTGTAGGTAATACTTTCAGGAATACAAAACTGCTATCACGTGTTTTACTGCGTGGATTTACGCGATTTATTACATTAATAGTGGAAAACCTTGAATGTCAAGGTCATTTGATGTTTTTAGCTATCTGTGAAATATCTTTAACGTCGCCACACAAGTCGTGGAAGCCAACACTTATCTTGGGGATTACCTTCGCTTAGATGCTAGATATAAAATTAAATGATAGAAGGAAAATGTAGGCTTTTATATACGCTTGGAGGCATGTTTTTTAATTTACTTCCTGAAAATCTGCTTGGCAAAAATTAAAAGTGTACAAAATAAAGATTTGGTGAAATTAATGTAAACTTATTATTTTTATGTTTAAGCAAAAAACAAATTGGCCCTTAATTAAAACATTATGGTTTGTTCTTGTCTTAACAAGAACAAACCATAATATTTTAATTAAGGAAATCATTTTAGTCAAGGAAAAATTACACTAATGAAACTTAACACGTGGAGCTTTCAGTGTCATTATTTCTTCCTTCATTTATTCTTCTTACATAAATAATTCCACGTTTTTAAATATTTTATTTAAAAAACCCACAAGAAGAAAGAGTATTACCGGTGGGGTATCGGGAACGGGGTCCAAGCTACCGGCATTCATCGCTCTAGATAGAGAAACCTCCTTACAATACGAACCGTCTCCAGGAGTACCACTTTCTGAATCAAGCCCTAGATACAGCTGCCTCCTTGTATTAGTCGAGGATCTTGCCAATTAAACCATTGACTGAAACGACTATCAAAAGACTAGAATATAGAAATCATTATTTACCTTTCCAATGTCACGGTATATCTTTAACCTTGCTATTTGCTATCTATAATATTCAAGTTCATCTACCCGTCAACTTTGAGAAAATTCATGTAAACATAAATGTGAACACAAACAGAAAATCAGCAGCAAATATTCGTAAAGTTCTAAGTTAACTAATCGTTTAATAAAACAGTACTTAAAACATTTAATCCCTCATGATTCTTGTTAGAAAGTTACGATCAAACAAAACTAGTTTCAACAAATAACTATTTCAATGAATAATTTCATTTACTGCAGACGTTTAAGATTTGTTCGGTTAACCGTTCCATTTACTTCTATAAATTCTATGCCTGCAATTTGATAATTATTTAGTTTTTAGACTTTAGGACCTAGTGCAAGCCTACCGTTTAACTAATACACATTGGGGACACGGATCTGTAATGTAACTCAAATTAGCCGATCAGACATAAGTCAGAACAAAAAACTACCTAGTAGTAGTCGATTTTTTTTCAACATACAACCAGACAACCCTCCCGCAGCGTGCAGCTACTGGTACACAGGGACAAGTAACGCTAGGTCCGAGGCACCATCTCAACTCACTGTTGGCCGGTAGTTTCAACAATTTGGTAACATCAACGGCCCTAACATAAAGTTGTAGTTTATCATGGAAAAGTTTCAAGGATCTTTATCTCTACAAAACAAAGTTTTGACATTGACAAGAAATGACATATAGCCACCTTTTGTCTTTTATCAGACCGCAATATTCTTTCTCTACCAGCCAGTAATCCAAAAAAAAAACAAATTGCTAGAGGACCCCAGACAGGTCATAAAAAGCCTCTTGTACACACCTAATCCGTACTATGAAGGCTAGGGTAGTGAAGGCTAGACCTTTTTTAATAACTAGTTATTACTTACTATCCTCGAGACCCAAGACTTAATGATAAGGCCAGTAACAGACTCGCCAGCATTCCTCTAAGCATTTAATTTCTATCGCCTAATGAACTGACGATACGTAATTAGTGCTCATATACTTAATTATAGTTATAATATTATTATAAGAACTGGACTGAATTAAAGATTGTTAACGAAAAGATAACATAACTACTTGCTTGCTTTTATTCCCCGAAGGGGAGGTAGAGGGGTAATTACACTCAGATTTGTCCAACTATGTCATAACTTATTATTATAATAATGTTCCCACTACTAGGAAACATGCCCCTTAGAGAGGAGGTTAAAAGGCCAAAAAGGCCAAAGAGTTTTGAAATCCACCACGTGGGCAGAGTGCGTTTTGTTGAAACATGTATTTTTGATTTTAGGTCTTGCTCCCTCACGACGTGTAGTTATCTTATAAGTCCCATATTGAAGGAAAACATTGTGAGGAAACCAAACCAGTGTGCCTGAGAGATATTTCTCGACGGCATGTAAAGTAAAGACAGAGATGGGCCTCTAACTTGGCATAACATGCCGTTAGGCAGATGATGACGGTGTAACGCATTTACCCCATTGTTGACTAAAAAGACAGTAAAATAAAAAGCTAATTTTAATAATATTGCCCAGAGACCACCGCTTGTCAGGTCTTATTCGTTTTTGAACTAAACGATAGTGAGATTACCTCACAAAAGCTTTGTTAGAATGGCTTTAGAAATTTTTCATGAAAATGAAGAATTTTTACTCAATTTTATAGTCGAAAGCAGAATAGGATGGGAAGACGTTATCTCAAGGCATTTCTCCATTTTCTGAAGAAACTAGATATTTTATTTTTATTTGAACTCTTTTAACTTTCCTTTCAAGAATAAATTGTTTAATTTTTGTGTTTAAACTATACTGCACCTAATTTAAAATTCAAAGGCAAGTTTCATTTCGATTGCTTTACTTCCCCCGCGTTTCCTCTTTGTTTCAATTTGTGGTCACGAATGGGCAATTCCACCCTTTTCATTTATCAGGGTTGTGCCCGCTTAAACAATAACGCAAGTTATCCGTGGTGTTAGTTTAATCCCCGTAATCACCTTAGAGCTGCCTGAAATAATTTTATGAAACTTTTGAAAGCCCCGTCGTTGCTTTTTTATTAGTGGGTAGGTTGTTTAATTTTAAAAGTTTTAAAATAAAACTGTCGTAAGAATTATATGGAGGCTTAAAAAGAAAATATTAGTCTTTTTGTTTTTAACTTTCAAGAGTTATGACGACGATTCATCCTACAGTTTTTAAAATGCTTTTAATAACTTCACCCATGTATGACTAACTAATTACCTACTTATAAGTATGTCGAAAAATCATAGAAGTTAAATTTGAACCAGTTCCCGGCTTCCGATTAACTTGAAATTTTGCATACATGTTTATTTTGGTTGACAATGCTTGGTTAGCTAACTGACGTCATTCTAAATTCAATATGGTGGACTCTCAAAGATGGCGGACTAGTTATTTTTGATGCAATCCCATGATATGGGTATCAAATGAAAGGGTCTGCTGAGAAAAACTTTAAACTATACCTACTATTTATTTATAATTTTGATTAAACATTAACATTTAAAGCACAACCATTCACCAGCCTATAATGTTCCCACTGCTGGGAATTAGGCCACTCCCCCATTAGATCAGTGGGCCATTATCTATCACGCGGGCTCAGCGCAAGTTGATGGATGATACACGACTGACTTCAAATTCTATTTATCGGTTCTGGAACAGTTTTTCTATATTCAAAGAAAAAATATTCAATGTTTTACTTGACCTAATAAAATACAGAGTTACTTATTAAACAATAATTAAACGTACCTATTTATTTCACTTCGCAGTGTTCTCATGTAATATTCAGAATTCCAATTTATCATATTAAAACGAGCTTCGAACCGTATAGTGCGATGGCATGGCTCAAATATTAAAATAAATCAGTACAAAAGTAGCAAGTGGCCCAATTTACTTGGATACCTATCTGAAACACGTAACGATATCATTACGGGGTACAGTCGGACGCTTCTGCCCTTTGGGGCTCTAGGGTGTAAAGACACGCATTTGTCACGGTTTCTCTTTTAAACCCTTTTCTTTTTGGTGACAGTTTTATGTTGAAAGAAAGGTGTTTGTAACCATTTTGGGACTGTTGAAGATGTCAACCTTTTTTATGGATTTTGGATCATTGAAACAAATCATTACTCCCAGCATTAATGCCCCATCTATGACCTCGGGCGATTCCGTTTTGAATTAAACCAACTTTACATTTACATCCAAATGTAAATGGATGTAATATGGATGGATGTAAATGTTTGAAGACGTACGGAGGTACGTACGTACGTACGTAAATGGTGATTATGAATGGAAATTCATAATCATCATTTCAACCTGTAATTATCCACTGGGCTTAGGCCTGAATTTTATTTATTTAAACTTCATGAACAAGAGTGGTACATAGGCGGACTTAATGCCACAAGGCATACTCTACCAATCAACCTTTGGGTCAAATAGGAAAGCATTGTGATAGAGTACAAAAAAATAATAATAAGAAAAATACAATTTTGTTAAATTAAATTGATATACATACATAAATAGTACATACTAATACACACGTATACAGATCAATTTAAATAAACTAATGTATAATACGTAGTCTAGTCCCAACCACACAATAGTTACTATGACTAGCTTGTGAGCAATTTAGTCTGACTAAAAATAGTGCTTCGTAAGTACTGTTCTTTTCTTCTAACATACTTCTCAGTTTCGTTCTAGTGTCTTTTATTCCGGTGTTTCTCCCGACTTTACTCCAGTTTTCTGAGCCTAACCCCAAAAATTAAAAAAATCCTAATGTTCGGCATTGATTTACGGTAAATCAAGGCCAATGGTTGCCGACTATTTACAATAGTCTTTTTAAGATTAACATTTATCTACTTTTAACTTATTTTATAACCATGGATCATCGTGGTATCCTACATTTCAGTTAACAAAATCCCTGACCGGTAGAATTGGAAATCCTTTCCGACTTACATGCATATAAAATACGATCTGCGATCTGTTATCCTACAAATCCTGAACATCACAATGGTCACAGCAACAAAGGCATAAAGTGCCAATACGTTCCTACGACCACGAACTAGATAGTTCCAGAAGGTCAGCTTCGCACAACGAACGTAAACGCACGCACACAAAGACACGTTTCACGTTTGGCGGGGCGAGTGCAAGCACACTTACTTACAACGAGCATTCGAACAATTGTGTTAGCGATACTGTACTAATCTGTCAGGGTCCGAAGGCCCCCAGCCGGCCTGCAATTTGTCTGTACCTGTTCGTATGTAAGTTGTCTGCTTCAAAATTTGCAAACCATTTTTCGACCACATGTTGGTATCCGATTGAGCTGAAATTTTGCACACACCTCTTGTTCTGGTGACAATACATTGTTCGATAGACATGACTTGATCCTGCAGCCAGAATCGCCTCCTCACGAGAGAACTCCTCAACAGTCCATTCTATTTCATCTTCTATCAGCTTTGTATTCGCGTTAAATGTTGATATTTCATTTTATTTAAGATTGTCATTTTTAAGTTGAATTTATCAAGTTAAAAAATGTGAAAATAGGTGTGTGTATGTATGGAACAGAGCTTCTGTACTATTCTGTGGTACGACTGACAACGAACCGTTGCGGAAAACATTGATTTTCAATTTACTGTATTCGTATATGTGGATACCTACCTACCAGCTTCCGAATTTGATAAAAAGCCGCCAGAATCCTCTTGATGGCGTAAGTCGAGGAAAATCTGCTACTTAATACATTCAAGATGGAGGTATTTCTTCATTATGTCCCTGATCGTTTTATTGGCGTAAAATCTATCGGGGATATGAAAATACCGATCAGACATTATGCCTTCCATATATTATTAATATAGAAAATAGATACAGTATTTATTGGTATTTTCTGTTTGGTGTTAATATCAGAAAAGCTTCGATATTCTTGTTTGTTTTCGTTGTAGATATTAAATGTTGTAGACATTGTGGCATTTGTTACAATTTGTAATCACTTGTGTAAAGGACAATGCTGGAATTCAAGTTTGAACAAATAAATTAATGTGCTACTGAGTTCACTAACGGTCCACTGCTTTTCACCCTTATGCCTTTAGTAATAAGGTTGAAAGTTCTTGAGTGACCGTCAGTAAACTCGGTAGTACATATAAAACTAACGTATTTGTCCGATGGGGATAGGCAGAAAATACAGAACTACATCCTTATACTCCATATGCTTCGTTTTACGAAATAAAATATTTAAAAAAAAGTCTTTTGGAGGTAATTAAAAAAATATTGCTGGACATTACACAGTGCCATCTAGTGCCACACTAAGCAACGAGGCTTGTGTCGTGGACACCAGATAGTTGATATACTACATAGATACTTTTTTTTTGTAAATACATTGTTATTATACATATAACAACCATGACTCGGAAACAAATGTCCATGCTCATCACACAAACATTTGCTCGTACCGGGATTCGAACCCGGAACCCTAAGAACGTAAGGCAGCCTCACTACCGCTGCGCTATTCGGGTCGTCAATTAGTCAATTAGTTACTGAAAACAGAATCCTATTGACATATTGTATTGAACAAAACTTAGCAAAAAATATTAAATAATAAACATTATTGTCTTTTTTATTTTATTTATTTTATGGGTTTTTATTACTTAGTGATAATGACATAACAAAACACATTCAACAACTTAAAACTAAACAAAGGGTAGCCTTAAAAAAAAAATGGGTTATAAACAGTTATTAGAATAATACCTACCTAATAGTATTGTCCTTATTTGTACCGGTATAAACCCAACAACAGAAAATTCATGGCTTCTTTAACTCAAACAATTTATAAGTTAACAAACAATATTAAAGCTATTATGTACAGAGAACAATAATTCTATCTCAGAACACAGATGTCTAATACTTTATTGAATAATATCACAAATTGATGTAATTTGTTTGAGGTTTATAATACTCTGAGGAATCATTTTGTGGGATCCCAGATAATAGCCGTAAGAAATAATGTTCCTATCTATCTAGTTCCGAAGTTTATTTGCTTTTATTTTATTTTTATTTGTTGTGTTTTTTTTTGTAATTGCGTTTTTACTGCTACCTTAATATGAAAAAATGGTATAAAAATGTGACAGCACTATTTACTTATAGCTTTATATTTCCAAATTATAAACTCCATTTATAAATTTTAGTTACTAAGAATAACTTGGTAAACAGCTCTTTTCTGTTACACTTTTTCTTTAAATTTTGTTCGGACATAAAGACCTGGTTTCGGCAACAAAATTTGAAATTCTTTGAGAAATAAAATTGTGAAGTGAGCCAGTGCAACAATATATATTTTACAAAAACGTGTGACCTACAAAAACCCAACAACATAATTACGTCACAAAACATATTATGTATCAAGACTTGTGCCTTACACTTTCATCCACAAATATCTGTTTATTTTTACTTCATGCGACGAACTTTTTCACGAGTTGAAATATTTCTTTTTCAGCACAAGTATTTCAATATACGTCAAACTTGAAAATAAACGAAATATTTGCGTTTAATTTATCTCAACGTACAAAAATACTCTAAAGAAGTATTTATTTGTTTTATTTTTGTTGAAGTTCAAAGAAATTGCGATGTATTCGATACTTCAGTAAAAAACAGAGGTATTTGACCTGGAAAGCTAAGCAAACATGGCTTTATTTAATTAAAGTCTTGTTAATTGTGTGTAACATGGCTTTCTTTAAAACAGAGGTTCTTCTTTTGAGCGAGTTTTTCTTTCTTTTTATTCTGGGTGGTAAAATGTCAGAACAGCGGATACTGCCGAATAAAAATCGAGCCATGCATTTCTCTCGCTCGCTCTAGTACCACCCACACGGGCACTAGTGGGAGCGAAACAATCCGCTTTTCTGACATTTTACTAGATTTAGTTAAGGAAATGACATATCTCCGACTTTATATTAGTATGTTGTCATATCACTAGATACTTTTAGTAAAAAGACGTAATAAACAAGAATATTCGACATCTACCGGGATTTCGTGATATCCATTTGTCAGAATTTGCAGTCAGAAAGCAACCAAAAAGTCGACAACTATTTAGTCTTACCAAGGGCTGTCGTGTCACCCAGAATCGTGTCTTTGGAGATTAGATAGGCAGTCGCATCATCTAAATTACAGGTAGCCAGCTGCAATCGGTCGGACTGGAAACCAACCCAAAAGTAGTTTAGAAAAAGGTTTGGCCGGTGATCTTCTTTCTTGTCGATGGTACAACTTGTTCGAATTTCTTGGGCCCAGAATGTGGCCACGTTAATCGCGGTTTCTTTAGGTCCTCTAAAGTGCATCTGTTGACACACTTGGACACTCCAGCAAGTGGGCTATTAACTGGCAGATGATAATGACGTCGAGCTATTGCATTAGGAACATTCCTGTAATGATAGTTGTAAGGGAGATTTTAATAAATAAATAAATATACATCTTGTACCAACATAAATGCCAAGAAATAACAAATTGAAAATCGCTTTCAACTTCCAAGACCAAGTTATGTACCATCTCGAAGACACAAGAAACAGCTCCTTTCCAGCCAAAACGCTCCACTTCAGCTGAACAGAGCCCTAACACAATACCTGACAACTTTCGAACGTGTTCAATAATGTTATTGGCGAAGTTTTCCGGAAGCGACCCACATGGCGAAATGTTTGCTGCAAATGACTGCGGTTGTGTGGCGGTCACATGTGGCTGTAGCGTGGCTGTTGCCCGGACAGATACCGCGTTTTCTGTTGGAGATAGGCTGTTTAGGAAAATTGTTTTGAAATGTTTGCGGTTGAGTTTAGGTGTGAGTTCTTTTTGTGGAATTTTATTTTGCTACAGAATATAATATACGTTAGATCCGGCCATGAGTACGTACATAAAATGAATCAGAAGCGCTCCAGGCGGTAACATCATGCGAAATATGTATATACCAGTTTACCCATACCTACAACTTTTCAAATCAAATCAAATCGTTTATTTGTGATACATGGGTTACATGCAGGTGTTTATTACATAATTACATACTAATAATGTTCATTCCATGATCAGCTACTTGGGCATACAAATGATTAAATAACATAATGAAAAAGAGTAGAAAATTCGAATTCCATTTCAAATTAAATATAAATTATAGTATTACTATTAGTCATGCATGAACAGACACAAGACAATCAACAACAATAAATTATCGTCTTTTTATCGACTAGATCTTTTTAAAAGTTTCATGTCAACTTTTAAAAAGATCTAGTCGATAAAAAATCATCTACAGAGTAATAACACTTTTCCATAAGAAATTGGAACAATTTATTTTGAAAGACATTAATATTGCTACATTATTTTATGTCATTTCGAATTTTATTGTAGATCTTCGTGGCCATAGCAAAGACACTTTTTCCAAAGAGGGTAGTTTTACTGAGTCGTGATATTTTGAGCTCGCAAAAAGGACGACATGCAGTGTCTGATTACAACGGAGTTAAGATATCCCGGAACTGTACCCAATTCATTGTGCCCAGTGTTATTGTGTTATATTATAATTTCAAGTTATTTATTAATTTAATAAAAGCAGTGTACCCTGTGTATTTTCATAGCACGGAACCCATCTTCTGCCCACATGATGTCCGACTCTAACTGAATAAATCCTGACCATTCAACATATGTTTGAGGCGAAATTACGTAATTGTTTTCTCTGTTTTCGGAGTAATTCAACCACCATCATTTACAAGATGAATAAAGAATCTTTAAAAATGTGAGGTACAGGTTAGCCCTCAAATACAAATTGAAAACTTTGTAACAAAGTTTTTAGCATAAATTTATCACAGTTATTTAATTATGGACTTTATGGATACATATTTCAAGATTTTATTTTCAGGTAAGTAATTAAATAAATAATTAAGATAATAGAAATAAGGATAGAGGTAGGCAGGTTCTTCCTAAGACAATTTTATCATGTAATAGCTATTTATTCACCAAGGGGAGTAAGGCACAGATTACTAATCGAGTGTGCATTTGAGAACCGCCGTGAACCACAGGAGTTTAGTAATCTGTACTTACCCTCTCGAGTGATATATATACTGCTTTATACTACACTTGCTTACAACGTCATCAAGACTTAAAAAAAAAATACAAAACGCATTAGTAATGGAATTACTATCCTGATTTTCAGGGCAGTAATGAAATTCCATACAATAAACAGCCTAGATTTTTGACAAGGTTTAATGAACAGCTTTCAAGCCTTTTAGTGGGGTATTATTGGTACACTTACTAAGCAAGTGTAGTATAATATTAATTTATAAGAGCGAACTTAGAGACTTTATCATGTCCTCTAGCTTTTACTTCGTACTATATGAAGAAGTTACTTTACGAAATTGTTCTACGTCACCTAGTTAATATAAAAGTGCTCGCACGAGTACTTATAGCTCTTTTATTTTATAAGAAAAAGTATAACATGCACATGTTTAAATCTTAATATCGCCATTCGACGACCCGAATGGCGCAGCGGTAGTGCGGTTGCTTTACGTTCTTGGGGTCCCGGGTTTGAATCCCGGTTGGAGCAAATGTTTGTGTGATGAGCATTGGACATTTGTTTCCGAGTCATGGGTGTTTATATGTATAATAAGTATGTTGTACAAACAAAAAGTATATATGTAGTATATCAACTATCTGGTGTCTACGACACAAGCCTCGTTGCTTAGTGTGGCACTAGATGGCGTTGTGTGTTAATGTCCAGAGATTTTTTTTTTATATTAAACCTTGTGGCAGGTCGTATGAAATTAATAGTATAAAAGCCGTTTTCTATAACTTACTTACGTATGGTTAATGTGCCTTCTTCCGTAGCTACCGGTGTTTCTATAGATCATGATCTGTCAAATGACCAATTTGTTCGAGACACCATTGTTTAACTATTGTGTCTACTTCGTGGACAGGGATAAACAAAGAATATCCTATCCGTGTCACCTACCTGTCACTTGATTCATATAAAAATCAAAGAAAGCTTTTAGTTGACGTTTTTTTATCTTACCGTCAGTTGGCAAAATGTCAAACAGACAGAGATGAACTGACAGAGTTGTTCCTGCAGAAGAGTTGTCTCTTCATACTCCCGAGCAAAAACATCAGATATGTGTTAAGTAAAAATTCCTGTGAAATCGATTTGGGGAAATGGCTTATTTAACGTTGATGTAGTCTGACAACCCGTCTTAACAAGGGGTGTCGTATTACCCAGCACTAACTGTGTTATGGAGGTTGAAACGACCTTTTTTTTGGGGGTGAAAAATCACGTTTTTCGGTAGAACTCAATGTAACGCACTCAAAACATTGTGCTAATGGACGGTTTGAATAGTACGGGGGTCGTGGAGGTGTTTAAAGTAGAAATATTACTTACAATAAAAATATGTGTTTAAAAAAAACTTTAATTGACCCCCAATATCTCTGTTACTAGAAGGTAAAAAAATGATCGCAATGACAGGGAAAACAAGTGCCTTTCGGCTTCGTTAAGAGTCTTTTTACACCAATTATTTTTGTTCGATATAAAAAATATTAAAACCAACTGACACAAAAGGTTTAACTTGTCACCACTAAGCCACCATATCCCATTACGAAAATAATTGAAATTTTAATCTGCTTTCCATATAAGCTTCTTTCAGCTTCAATCAAATTAATTGTTTTTAAATCTTTTACAAAAATATATAAAGGTATACTGAAATTGTATTTTAATTTTGATGATTCCTTTGAAGCATAAGTTTGTATGCGCATGAATGAGGATAAATTGCTTTTTTAAAAATGGAATTGCAGCTTTTTATTGGTAGTAGTACACCACCCTACCCGCACTGGATCCGCGTGGGGAGTAACAGCCCACGTTCTCTCACAGCGAGGAGGCCTGTGTCCCAGCAGTGGGAACTTTATACGTCGATTATGCCTTTATAGAGTTGAGTAAATTAAGGAAAAAGTTTATTAATGATATCAATATAGATTTATGGAGACTGCTTCATAAGGCTTCACTAGATCAAAGAGGCAATCTCAAGTCAAAAGCGAACTTTAGTATCACAATATTTACATACAGGTTGTTTCTTTTCTACCTCGATCTCATATTCAAACTCACGTCCAAAAATTCCAAGTTTTCCTCAGACATTATATAAAGTCCGTCCTAATACTAGGTATAACATATCACCCACGAATTTGTTTCAATACCTTTTCTCGTTCCCTAGCCTCGGATTAATGTGGCCCATTCGTTTTGTTCTGTCACTGGTCACTGTTAATAATGTCCACGTTTATATACCTAGTGATATAGTGGAGAAGTGCTCATATTGAACTTGTGTCCTTTGTTTTACGTTTGTTTTGGGTACTTTGAGGGTGGGTAGTTATATTACTAGCAAGTAAAGTTTTATTTGGATGCTGTTTTCGGTCATATTTGATCACCACTGCTCTCATAGTGCTGAAGCAAAGCACTCCATCCACGAAGTAGACACAATAGTTAAACAATGGTGTCTCGAACAAATCGGTCCGTTGACAGATCATGATTAGAATGATTAAACATGATTTAGTGGAGAAGTGATCTTATGCTTAACTGCAGTGCGATTGCATAATTATGTGCTGTTAGTGATAAATGTTTAATTAAATCGGCGGCTTCGCCAGTTAGATAGGTTTTTAAATAATAGAATTTATCACATTGTGACAGTTTAGTGTTTTTATCGATGACACTTTTAAATAGGCTAATAAAGTCGTGGAAATCACCTACCTCACCTCCATACTTGGGAATACTTATAGGTGGGAGGCGTTTCATAGCGTCTCCGCCTTTCTCATCATGCTCCACTCCGGGGTCCGGAGAATTACCTGGGCTAGATTTTTGTTCGATGGCATCTTCGAATGCGGCTAAGGCGCATAAATAAATGGATTCATAGTGACCAAAATCTTCATCGTTATTTTCATCTAGAACAGATATATCTATGTTAAATGAGCTGTATTCTGAAAAGGCAGAGACCAACCTGTCCTTCTTAACCATAAGCGCCTTTATAGAGGCTTTGCCAACGTCCTCAGACTCGGCAAACTTACATAGTGTTGTTATAGTCCCTTTTGTACGTAAGGCACTTGCCTTGTTTCCGTTTATGTTTCTGGTCGATTTTTGAGGTAGTTATTTGTATTACTGTCACGTAATTCATGTGTTTATTTAGGTGTTATTGTGTTGAGTATGGAAATGCTTGTGAGATACGAGATTCCTATGAACTTATATTAAAATTTATGTGAAAAATTATGACGGTTATTAACGTATATTTTCAATTGATTCAATAACAATGATTATTGAATTAGTGCAAATTTCATCAATTAAACTTATTGCGATCAAACACACTGACAGCTTGAATGTGTAAAGACATGACAGTATCAAAATTTTACCAACAATGATGACACTTATACCTCTTGAACGCAGTTTAGACCACGTTAGATTTCTTTGGTGGAATTCGCCCTTATAACTTAAACTCATACAATTAAACATACAATACAGCATTTAAATTATTCACATCACGAACTACGCATTTCTGACTGCTAAATTCATATACTAATTCCATTGTACATGTAATTATGTAAATTACAATCACAAACAGAAAATTAGGTTCAATTATCTATTTTGTGACTCAAAATTCAGCATCAAACGTCAATTTCAAACTATCTATATTTCAGCACTAATCTAGCGTAATTTTAACGTGGTTTGAGACTAGTTTCATTATCTAGTCAAAGTTTGTAATATAATGAAACTAGATATGAACTTGATATCGGATATTAATACGGGATTCGTCTGCTTTGACACCTGAGTTCTTGGAAGTCGGAGAATCAGATCATGTTACAAAGCGATTCATGTTAACGTTAGTTTGGTATAACTTTGAAGTTGAAGCTGACATTCACAGCATCTTAACTAATATGCTGGTTTTCATAATCCTCATATGCCTGCCTTTTCCCAACTATGTTGGGGTCGGCTTCCAGTCTACCGGATGCAGCTGAATACCAATATTTTGCATGGAGCGACTACCTATCTTACCTCCACAACCCAGCTAGTACTGGGTAATACGATACCCCTTGAAACCTCCCGAAAGTCTGCCAGCCAGTCTAACCTAACCTAACGGCTGTCAAAGATCTATGTATAAATGACAGTGGGACTAACGGTTTACTGTGCTTTCAGACACGAAGGAAACTCTGTATGTAATGGGTGGTCACCCATCAACGGACCAACCTAGGCAAGCACGGCTTAACCTGAAAATCGACCCGAGCGGCTGTTATTATTTAGCCGCGAGCTCCTCCGCTGGTTGTCATAATAGCCTGTAAAATATAATTAATAATGTCATAACATGGCAAACAAATAATAATAATATTATTATTTTTTATTATTAAAAAAAAACATGGCAAACAAAAAAGTGTGATAAAACAACTTTGCGGTCTAAAAGAAAATGCAGAGACAAAAATTTGAAAACCATCTAAAAATACTCATAGTATTTTAAAATGGTTTGGTCATGTTGAGAAAATGTGTGAAAAGCGACTAACAAAACGTATTTACAAGGCAGATGTTACTGACAACGCCGGGAGGGGACGCCCCAGAAGGATATTACCTGACCTTTATTGGTGATGGATGCTTTTGAGAATGGTCAGGGGCGTGGTACTCGCAACCAGCGTCCGTGCATGAGCAAATCTGAGAAAAAGAACGTGAGTGAGTATTTAAAGATCTTCGGTAATACAATACGACTTTTCCAAACACCCTGTATAGAGTGTGTAGTATTTTTTGTCAAACCAACACGAATCGAATCCAACGCCAAAGTGATGCCAAACCGAATTTTGAAGCTATAGGCACTTTGTATTTTGCGTTTTGTAAAATGTGAAAAATGTAGGATATTTATTAAAATTCATTTTATAAATTTATCAGAATATTCGGGCTGTAATTGGAAAATAGCTGATTGTTGATACATCGGAAAAGATTATTGTAAATAATGAATCGATGAACAATTTCAGCTTTGGGCTGCAAAATGAGCCACCGTTTATTTATTTGAATGATTAAATAATTACTTTCAAGTTTTTAATGCTGAAATAAATTGAAATTATGATATCCATCTACATAATTCATCAAATTGAAGTCACTTTTCGTTTCTGTCCTTACGTAGTTCTTCTAAACATTTCCATGCGGTTTTCACTGTGTTAAAGGCTACGTAGGCACTGATAGGTGCGTTGCTTTTGCGTCTAGACTTCTAGAACCTAGTGACTTATGCGGATCGCTGACTGGTAAGTCGAAGCGCCGCGTCGTCACGGTGGTGGTCTCTATGAAGAGTCGAAGCTCGGGCGACTATGATTCCTTCCCGTTTCTTTATGTAGCTATACGAAATGTCAAAAACAGGCCAGGAGTCTCGACTCCAGCTCACCCGTGCAGCGTCTCAATAGGCATGACGACAGTATCAAAAAATTGCAAATCCATTTAGTCCGTCAGTTAGAATATTGGAAAAAAATGGACACGTTTTTTTTGTTTTTGTAAATCAATGAATATTGACAAAAGATAAAATGCATCAAAACTCGGGAGTGGGGGCTCGTGACGTCAGAACTAGCTAAAAATTGTACCAAGGCGTGACGTATTTTAATAGCGTCATATCTTCGTCAATTTTGGTTAACGTAACAAAAGAAAAAACACGGGTCAAATATTTTTTGATAATCTAACTGACGGACTAATTAGATTTTTTTCATCGTCTCGCCTATGAGCGCACAGACATTTATTACTAAAGTAAAGCAAGATGCGCCCGGGCCTTTAATCCTGATCATGTGGGCGACGGGCCTTAAGATCTGGTTACTTGCTATCAAAGCCGCCAGGCTCGTTTCATTTCGCTACTTGCTAGAGCTAGACTCTATAAGGCGGTAAGCAAGGCATCTACCGACGCCTTAGAGATTTTTTTCCGAAAGGATTACGTGTATAATTAATTAAATAGAAACTCACATTTTAGGTAATTCTCAATGCTTTGTGAAGTAGTAAAAAATCTCAATGCTTTGTGAAGTAGTAAAAAATCGCCATGCTTTGTGAAGTAGTAAAAAATCTCAATGCTTTGTGAAGTATTAAAAAATCTCAAGGCTTTGTGAAGTAGTAAAAAATCTCAACGCTTTGTGAAGTATTAAAAAATCTCAATGCTTTGTGAAGTAGTAAAAAATCTCAACGCTTTGTGAAGTATTAAAAAATCGCAATGCTTTGTGAAGTATTAAAAAATCTCAATGCTTTGTGAAGTAGCAAAAAATCTCAATGCTTTGTGAATTAGTAAAAAATCGTGCAAAGCAGAGGCTGGTCGCCAGCAAAAAATTAAATAGAAAAATGTAATAATGTATTTCAATTAGTTTATAACAGTGACAGCTGTACTCAATAAATATTAATACTCCAACTTTAAGCATTTACTAGTTAGTGAAACAATTGGCAAGCGATTATCATAACAAAACTTTTGGTGGCATTACAAAGTCCCTGAATTTAATTGAAGTTTAAATTAATGGATGCCACTGTAATTCCAGTGTTATTTATTTACTAAACAAAGCTGTTAAACAACAGTAAGTAGGTACTTATTAATTCTGAGGCATTTGTTTTAATGTAAAACCGTCTTGGTTATTCTTTATTGGATAAGTTTAATTTTAATAAAAAAAACTAATTTTATGCGTATTTAAACTTGATATGTGATTTAAAAGGATTCTACGTAATTTAAATCGTTTGCCCGAGTGACATACAAAATTTTTCCAAAAAAAAACGTATACAATCTTATCTTTGGTTTGCCTTGACTTTAAACTTTTTTTTGTCACCTATCCACATTTCTCCACATCACATACTTATGTTCTCACTATGACATTTTAAATTTCTTCTTTCTTGTATGTTCCCACTGCTGGGACACGGTCATAACTGCGAAATAAAGAGTGGGCACAAATGTCTTCGTTTTTTGGTTCTAAGATAAGTTGGTTTCTCTTCACCCCTTTGAGAGCAGTGGTGATGAAATAATCAATACAAAGTAAGAATCTGCTTGAGGTCAAACTCATGACCTACAAACGCGTAATTCGCGGCCGTTACCACAAAACCATCACAGCACTCATACTCATTTTCTTTTATTATTCTTTAAAAAAAAACATTGCCCCACACTAAGAATTTCTCCTGTATCGTGGGTGCCTTTACAAACATTTAAACTCACACACAAACAGCCAGACCCGGAAAAACTACCTGTAGGCCATACAAATATTTGTTCCGTGCGAGAATCGAACCCGCGACACGCCAGGAGTCAATCACTCAGCCACTGTACCAACCACGCCGTCGAAACTCTTTCTTCTGAGCTAATTCCTTATCTTAGCTATTCTTGTCTCACAGTATCTTAAGACCTCGACTCATTATAACTTACATAACTAAGTAAATTACATTGAAACGATACACGCGCTTATCTTAAGATCACAATTAGAAACCACTTAACTAAATTATACAATAACATATACCAAAGACAAACAAACGATGAACGCATTATAGTGTTACCACGCAATTAATTTTATTCAATAGTCTTTATTTGCTGAAGGAAACTATTACCATATTAATGGGTATGGAATTAGTAAAGGTATAAATTATTATTTGCTAAAGCTCAAATAAGGAAGGTTTTCGTTCAGCGTTGTGGTGGCTTACCTGGAAATATCTCTAACGCCTCAAAGGTGAAATTTGTGACGTAATTAATACCTGTTCGTCTGTTCGTGAGTCTTCGACGAAACCGTCTTTAGGAACTATGCTTTCGGGATACTGTGAGAAGTGAGCGTTCACTGTAAAGGTCACGGCACAGTATACCGGCACCGCAACTGCACAGCTGCAGCACGGCGTCGCCGCGGCGCCTCGAATTTAGGCAACGGCTAGCCGACAGCGCGCTAACTACGCGTGGTCCGCGCGCTGGCCGCGAGGTGAAGCGTGCTGTCACCGCAAACACAATTGTTATATATGGCATTTTTGATTGACGTTGTTTCGCTAGCGACTCGGAGTCGGCGCGCTGTAAGCACGCTGTCGACGCGCTGTAAGCATGCGGTCCGCTCGTTTGCAGCGCGCAGGCTGCGAGTCGAGTTGTACGGTAGCGGCAAGCACGCTGACTGCTCGCCGTGGGCTTTTTCATATTGACACAATGAAATATTTTACACGACACACGATTTAATGCTTTTATTTGAATGGCAAGTTAATTGCTGGGTTGGAGCGGTGCCGGCATAGTGTGTAGTGTGTGTGTGTGTGTGTGTACCTTAACTGCTAACTTTCAAGCCATAGTGAAATGATTTTAGATTCTCGCTTAGCCGAATAGCCTAGCTGTATACATGCATTGCAGAGAGACGGGACACTGACAGAAACATGGTTACCACATATTTAGTAAATCATTCTGATTTTCCATTTACAAATAAAAAAAAATCTGCTGTTTCTTAAGTGCAATACGTCTACACAGTTAAAATGTATGGACAGCAATTTTTTTAACTGTGAGCAAGTATAAGGTCTTGGGTTCGATTCCCAGGTCGGGAAAACTGTTATTGGGTTTTTCCATCGGGAATTTCTCAGTATCAGCCACGTATCTAGATATTTGCCCGGTTGATGGCAATAGGCTCGCCCCCTATTACAAATTGGACTCGAACGTAACTAACAAAATATGGGTGTACTATTAGGTACGCCTCTACCTTACCCTTCGGGGACTACAGGCGTGAAGTTATGTATGTATTTTAACAAGAATACAGCTCACAAAACAATTACACTTAAAAGCTAAAGCTAGAAACAACCAAGCTTTTTCGTGAAACGATCGACGTTATTTCCAGTGCTAGTACCCCGTTATACGCAAACCTGACTTTCACCGCAGCATGCAACAAGATTACCGAACTTCCCCGAGCTACTGTGATGTGTATCACGCGATTAGTATGAAACTGTAAAACTTTGGTTAGATAAGTGTAGGGACACACCCGTCGATAATAATTGCGTATAATTCGACGGAGAAAAAAAAAGGCGTTTTTTCTGCCCCGCCAAAGTTTGCGCTTATATCAGAACTCGAGCTAAGTTTGAAAGAAAAGAACGAAAGAAAAATGTATTTATTGGCATTAAAACAAAAAACATCTTGAAACAAAACAAAGTAAATAATCGATTTTATAAATGCCAAAAATGCATTCAGCTCAGCATATTATCATACGGCAACACAAGGTATACCTTTGGCCTGAAAAGCATTACAGGCACAACTTTTGTCGGGTACTTTCCGCTGATGTGGCGCTTCATTAACGCCCCTTGCAAGAGTTACTTATTTGAATGGTCCCTTTACGTGAGTAGGTCGTGTCACAAGTCGCGTCGCAAATCGCGTCGCGGTAACTCGTGGCACGCTCTAAACAATTCATTTAATTAATTTGTTTATTTATCCACAGTCGCTGTCCTAACACACGTGAAAGTCGTGGCCCAATGGTAAATCTCTATGGAACAAGATATTACTAAAGCATTTACAAACTTTATAAAACGTATTATTTCTAATATAAACCCGACTTTTATAGCCACTTTTGAACCGACGAAATCTGGCTAAAAATATGTTCCAGATTTCATTTTGGAAATAAGAGTGTGGTTTTGGCTGAGAAAAATGTTCTTGTTGCAAATTTGCGAATACAATTTCATTATATTATATTGTACTGTATTAAGGGTTGGCGTCTGCGCAGGGTGTATTATTTATCCTACAGTAGGTACAAAGCTATACATTTACAACATGGCAACTTTTATACCACACTAGCTGTTCCTGTTGCAAATTATTATAAAAAAATATTACTTCCCTTTTTGTATAAGGTTTTAATTTTTTTGTACGGAACCCTAACTCTTTTATCTAGAAAATGTAGTCTTAGTTACTCCTTATAACATCAGCTATACTTATGGTAGAGGTCTTGTTAAAATCAGTCCAGCCGTTTCGGAGACTAGCGGAACAAACGGGCAGACCGACAAAAATTAAAGAAATTGTTTTTTTTTGTTCGTTTTGTATCGTATATACTTTCATATGCATTCAGTAAAAAGCTGTTATTTTTATATTATAAACAGACACTTTAATTTTATTTATTTGTATAATAACGTTAAAACTCCGAAACGCGTTGAAAATAATCCTCTGTTTAATTAACAACAGCAAAAACATTCGATTTTAAAATAAAAACGAAATAATAACAATGACGAACGGGCTCAGAGTCAGAAGTTTTTTAATCTCTTTGCTGTGGCTTTGTCGCGCGACAATTGTTCAGAATTCTGTCGACAAAAGTCCGCTTTAAAGTTTTCTCACAATCGACACTGATTACCTCTTGTTTTTTTTCTTATTTTGTTCCGTTGTTTTATTTTAATGATTTGCAGAATGGATTAGAAAGGACTTGTGGTTTTTATTTACAATGCAGTACAGTGTACATGGTTCTTTGTTAAAAATGTTGCCCCACACTAGGAATATCTCCTGTAAAGTGCGTTTACAAACATTTAAACTCACTTGCACAAACAGCCAGACCTGGAACTACCTGTAGGACATACAAATATTTGTTTCGTGCGGGGATCGCACGCACGAATCACCCACGAATCGAACATCGAACACGCAGCGCAGCAGCCAATCGCTCAGCCACTGCGCTAACTGTGTTGAGCGTTTTGGCGCTGGAATGGCACTTTTGGTAATCGTGAAGAAATTATAATAAGAAAAACAAATCCACCATTTTGTTTTTTCAATAGGATTTCCTGACACGGTTAATGTTAATTTACATACGCCAAAGAATCTGTGTGACCGGTGCTATTGTGCCGCCTGAACTTTTGTAGCATTTATCACGATTTATCACATCGTGATTTTTCTATTACTTACGAAATTTCCCGTGCCTTAGATAGCATGTTAAAGCCATTGGTCCGGATCCCAAATGAATAACTATGACAATTTATAGTAACAGTAGATACTACTCAGAGAGAAGTTCATCAAGGCAGTGCCGTGAAATATTGACACTCACGCAACTTTTGAACGCATTTTAGACATATTGATCACGTTCAGTTTCGTTAATGAAATTTTGAAAGAAAGAAAGAAAGAAAACATTTTTATTTGGCACATGCCATAAGTGCACACAACAAAACAAAAGATAACAATAAAATAAAAACTACACAATTGCAAAACTTAAACTGGACAGAAAAAAAAAGAAAAGAAATAATATTGTGTGTCTCACGGCTGCGCCAAATAGGCCCAGTTCAGCAAACTGCCGAGCAGCTAGTGCCCGACGCTGGTTTTCAACTGGACCTGAGATGGTGATGTCACGGACATAAAACAGTTTTATGCTGTGTGTGTTCTAATTATATAAGTGTTTGTATAAAAGATACTTAAATAAAATAAATAATAGCAAATAAACTAGATAAGTGAATGAAAAAAAAAAAAAAAAAACCTAGAAAAGTGCAAGACAAAAACAAACAACATAAGTACATGGATAAATAAAACGGACGCATAGAAACATAAACCTGTTTCGCACGTTCCCAACTTGTATTTCATGAATCCATGCGCTTCATCGCTCAATACGCTGCAAGCAGCCGAGCGTGATGGACTAATAATAATAAACATTAGTGAGAAGTGAACGGAAAAATTTGCAGATGCGATGGCAATTGTGTGGGGTACTTATATAAGTATGGCAAAATATTACATTTCCAACGGAAAATGGAGCAAGTCACACGAACGTAGATAGATGAAGAGCATAAAAAATAAAAATAAAAGGTAAGTTACTTTAAAAGTTAATAATTATAGTAAGCGTATAATGAAAAGACAACTTTGTCATTTTTCTAATTGTTTTCGCATTTACAGATTATGTCAAGTCCAAGATAAAGGTGCAGTTCACACTCAGGATCAGTCACTGCAGAAGATATGAGTGAGAAGGATTAGTGAAAAACTGCCATCCCGGCGCCCCTTGATTCAGTCGCATATAAGTGGGCCAGGCACATTGGGTAAGAACATGCTCATGCGTTGCTGCAATGTATATTTGTGTCGTATAACAATAGGCGGTTATTGAACTGTACTATTTTTACATACCGCAGGTCTCACAAGGTGCGATAACTCGCTGCGGCGCCGTGGATACCACGATTCCACCCTCGGAGGACTAGCTGAGGATACAGGTGGCATAATCCCAAGCGAACCGAACGTGAGCGTGAGCAGAATAATTGTATACATCAATTATACTTTTGTGCATCATTAGTCGACAAAGATATTGTGCCGTGAGCGAGATAATTAGATAGGTAGGTAGGATGGTTTGTATATCATATAATTGAGACATTTACTGCGACCATATCTAACTTCCGTTGCGATTCCATTAGATACTGCCGTAAACGTCTTCTGAATGTGTGTAATGTGTTGATCATTCTAATTGGTGGTGGCAGGTTATTCCATATTTTGGAAGCCGCATAGCGAAAGCTACCTCTAAAAGCTGCTGTGTTATGTGACTGAGTCGAGAGTTGTTGCGAGCACTGCCTTCTCTCACATTCGCGTCTACTAGTTAACCAACTTAATTTGTTGTATAGGTAGTCAGGTTTTTTATATTTAACCACACCGAACAGGAGGCATGCCAAGTGTAGTTTACGTCTGGACTTCATTTTTAATGACATATGCTTGTTTAAAAAAGGTGTTACGTGACCTCGCCGAGGAATATTATAGCAAAACCGCGCGCAAGCATTTTGTACCCTCTGAATGAGTCGGTCTGTACGAGCTAATAGGCGCGGGCCGTACACTGTGTCGGCGTAGTTTAACCTAGATAGTACCAAGGTTTCCACAAGCTGTTCCCGTAATGGTTCCGATAAGTAAGGCCTCATCTTATATAAAACCTTCAAGCGATAAAAACAGTTTCTGACACACTCTGCTATGTGGTTCTCAAAACGGAGGGCTTTGTCCATCGCAAGACCCAGATTTCGCGCCTCATACACTCTCTCAATTGGTTCGCCCATTAGCTCCAAGTCAAAAATCAAAGGCAGTCGAGCCAGCTGTTGTTTTGTGCCAAATACAATGTACTTAGTTTTGGTAGGGTTCAGCGACAGGCAACTTTCCTCAGACCAAACGGCGATGCGTTGAAGATCTTCGTTAAGATCTTTAATGGCGCTGTCATACTCATCTGGTCTGAAGGAAATATACAGTTGTACATCGTCGGCATATATATGGTACTTGCATCTCTGGAGGCACCTTATTATGTCTGCGCAGTACAGAATGAAGAGAATGGGACCCAAAATGGAACCCTGCGGAACTCCTCTTTCTACGAGAATCGGTGCCGATCTAAGAGTAGTGCCGTCACTTAAACGCAGGTCAACTAATTGTTGCCGATTACTTAAGTAGCTACGGAACCATTGTATAGCTTCTGGATCGAAACCGTAATATTTTAACTTCGACAATAGCAATGAGATATTTATAGCGTCAAATGCCCTGGAAAAATCAAGTAAAACGAGTATTGTGCACATTCCTTTATCCTGGGCAGATAATATGTTGTCAGTTACATCGAGTAAAGCAGTAGATGTACTGCGCTGCTTCCTAAACCCTGATTGTAAATCTGGTAAAATGTTATTTTGTTCAAAGAACAGCGTTAGTTGACGACAGACGATTTTCTCTAATACTTTGGACAAACATGGTAATATACTTATAGGACGTAAATCTTTTAAGCCTAATGGATTTGAATTTTTTGGCAAGGGCCTTATGGAGGCAATTTTCCATTGGTCAGGGAATGTTGACGTCAGGATGGAGCGGTTTATTATGTCTGTTAAAACATTCAGCGTGTGCGGCAAAGTCATATTAATCATGTCCAGGTTAATGTTGTCGTAGCCTTCAGCGTTACTTTTGAGACTAGCGATAGTGCGTGAGACATCGTTCTGATCCACTGGAGCGATTGTAAAAATTGCCTCACCGTGGCTATGGTTGTCATAGTAATCGATAAGCGATGCGCTTGCCACGCGGTTGCCGGGTACAATCAGAAAATTTCTATTAATTAGGTCAGGATCTGTAAAATGCGACGGAAGGTCTTGTCTAGATTTAAACGGCAATACGGTGGATTTCAGATTTTTCCAGAGCAATTTGGGGTTTTTTATTTTAGTGTTAATGTTATGTTTGAAATACGCGGTTTTTTCATTGTACAGAGAACTAGTCACTAAATGCTTCAAGTCTCTGTAGTATTTCTTTTTGGAATCTGACTTCGCTTTCCTATATTTATTCAGTGCTTCGTCACGTAAACGCATCATAATTTTGATTGTGTCTGTAATCCACGGATACGATTTTTCCTTTACTGTAAATGATTTGATAGGTGCGTGAACATCAAACAAGGAGGTTATAAGGGTGCTAAAGACATGTACCATATCATTAACGGTGTCGAGCGTTAAAATAGTAGCAATGTTTAATGACAGTAAGTCTATGTTAAATGTTTCCGTGCATACATTTTTAAGAGGCCGATATTTTACCACGAACGGTTTGAATTTATCACGCTTAATATTAAATTCACTTACTACAATAGAATGGCCGTTGAGTGAACCGAAAGATTCTACCGCAGTGTATCTTGCTGTCAAATCAGTACATAGGAGATCGATGAGGGTTGCACTAGTTGCTGTGTGGTGAGTAGGTCTTGTGACCAGCTGTGTAAAATTTAGGCAATTCAGAAATTCATTAACATTTTTCGTTTTTGTTCCGTTTGTATCTTGCATATTAACATTAAAATCGCCAAGGAGAATGCAGTGATCGCAATTTCCCAAAGAGCTAATCGTATCCGTTATGGCATCGAGGAAAAGGACAAGGTCTAACCATGGTGGACGGTATGCTGTTCCTAAAGCAATCTTTTTGCCGTTTATTGAGAGCGTTAGCCACATTTGTTCCACCGATTCGAACCTGGGATCGACCGCACTGGTCCACGTACGCGCGCTGAGCCCCCGTCTCAGATAAAACCCAACGCCCCCACCACGACCCGCGCGAACACTCGCTGGTCGCGGCGTGTGACGCAGGCGATAGCCCGGCACCACCGGAGCGCGCCCCTCCTCGCCCGGTCGGAGCCAAGTCTCGTTGATGGCCATAACGTCAAAGCAATGCCTTTCGATTGCGCCAATCAAGTCATCATGATCTGTACCCAGTGAGCCAGCATTAAGAAAACCAATCTTCAAATATTTTTCTCTTTTAGTCGTCATTTAAATAATAAAAAATAAGTTTCGACGTTGGCAAAATCATATTTATAATCCGTGCACATTCAATTTTAGTTAGATATTGTATAATTTGTCTAAGTCGAATTGTAAATAAGAAGATAGTGTGAAATATATAATAAAGCAGAGGTTTTGAACAGTGGTATGTAACTGATAGGTTTGCGAAATGGAGTAGGAGTTTTGTGATGAGTAGGTGTAGGTAAATATGTGTAGTTTTATAAAACTGGTTTACACGTAACTTAATGATGTGCGCCGCGAGACACACACCTGACAATACAAAACATTGCTTAAAGTGAGAAAACAAAGTAGTTAATATTACGAGTACTTTCGACAGGCTGTCACTTTCTTTTAATAAATTAACTTTTAGAGTCCGCATGACTGTATATATATAATTAATTCCATTTACTAGGATAATAAATGGTATAACGGGCAATAAATGGATAAAACTACAAATAACTAAAATGACAAAAGAAACAAAAACAAACAAGTTCGCTTCTCTAAAGTGCGCGATTTGCACTGGTTCCCGGTGGCGCGGGCGGGCCGAAGGTGCGCAGTATGTCAGCCTCACAGCGGATATGGCAAGTGGGATCACCGGGTTTGCACCGGGCGAGGATACGGCCACGCTTTGACCATACAAACTGCCAACCAAGGCGACTGCCCGCCTCACGCGCGCTCCGAAACAACTCCCGGTTTAGCTTAGTGAGGCGCTCGTTGATGTAGAAGCGCGTCGCAGGGCCTGGCAGATCGAGATCCGCTGTTGTCATGCCGCGACGCGCTCGCGCTCCCTCCAGCAGCTCGTCCCGTAGGTCGCGGCGCGCGAGGCGCACGACGAGGAAGCGGGGGCGGGTCTCCACGGGTGCCGTCGCCTGCGTGGCGTTGATGCGCCTGCCTCCAACACGCTCGGCGCTCACGATATCGCGTGCTTTGAGTTTGACGCCAATCTTAGCGCCCACCAACATGGCAGTGTGGGTAGGGTTTTCTCCGCTTATCTCTGGAATGTTTGATATTTGAAGATCATTTGCTAGCAAGTCCTGGTCACGATCGTTTATGTCGCTCCTTAACTGGTTGATTACGTCTACATCTGCCGATTGCGAATCATGGGGTTGGGGCTGAGCTAGTTTGGTCTCCATAATAGACACCCTTTCCTCCAAGTTACTCATCCTATCATTGGTTGACTTTAGAGAGGATCTCAGCTCCGACAGATCATCACGTAGCTGTTGGAACTCGTTTCGCACGGCCTTCAAGAATTCCTCCTTAAAACTGCTTAGCTCTGCCCTGAGGATGTCCAGGTTGAGCTCCTGAGTGGCATCTAGGGCTGTGTTATTTGTGGGGCTGGTGTCCATCAGGTTGACCAAGCTTTCTTCGTGTGGGGCTGGTGTTGGTGCCCGCGACCGTACCGGTGTTTCAGCCCGGTTATCCCTCACCTGGTTCTTCTCACACTCAGGGCAGTGCCAGGGGGTCGGTACAGGACCTGCAGTCGGGATAGCTACGCACCCTCGATGGTACCAGTGACGACATTTGCTGCAGTTAACAGCCTCTGCCGACGACAGAAACTTTCCACAAGCACCGCACTTGACCATGGTTGAGGCTTGTTTGTTTAACTAAATTGATCCACTCGGGTAGTACAGTTATGAGGCAACAGATGGCGCTTTTTTCAGAATCACGTTTATGGCAGTTTTCTACTGTGTTTAAAGTTCAGACAAACACCATAGGTTTGAGCACAGTAACAGAGTATAGGACCGCACAAACCGACGTCAATTCACAAGTTTGTTTTCCGTTCCCCAAATAATAACGTTTATAAACTGTATGTTTCGGGTACTTATGTATTGTTGGCGGTACACTATAATGTTATTTACAGTTTTCTATATTTGCACAGCACATAAACACTAGTTAACAATGTTACTCGTTAGTTGCACTAACAGAAATATTTAATCAATAAATTTATTTAATTAAAACTGTAATTTTTATTTATTTGCGAGAAGAAAAACACAGAGAGCTCAAGACCGTTTGACATCCGTGACGTCACATGAATGAATTTTCGTTAATGAGATTAAAGAATTCAGATTGCAAATCTTGTAAAATATCTGATTGTATATAAAACGAATTTAACTAAATGTTAAAAGTACTTAGTGATATTGTGAGTGTGATTTGCCGTGACTTTATATCGAGTTCCAGTAGTAAGCGTAGCAAGACTAAAAAAGAGGGTAGACCGATTTGTCTGCAACTAACAATTTATTTTCCAACCATCCGCATTCTCCAGTCATCCCGCGATCAAGGCAAATGCAACAACCATAACGAAATATCGGGAGCACTCAATAATTGAAAATCACGGAAGATATCCGGTAAGTCACAGAGTATAAGTAAACTTTATGTTATATTTATAAAAATAGCTGATGCCCGCGGTTTTGCCCGCCCGCAAATTATATACTAAAACCTTCCTCTTGAATCACACTACCTATTAAAAAAACCCGCATCAAAATCCGTTGCGTAGTTTTAACGATATAAGCATACATAGGGATATAGGGACAGAGAAAGCGACTTTGTTTTATACTATGTAGTGCTAGTGAAGACGCTTATAATACTCGTATCACACCGCAGGAGCAAGAGGTTAAAGATAATAACTCCCACTGGTCACTGGAGTGGCATAAATACACGTCCCACTTGATGGTACCAATTAGATCGAGTTTACACTATCTTAGCAGTAATTATTCACACATATCACGACGGCATGTTACTGGGGTTCATAAATCAACACCTTGTTTTGACAACTTGAGGCATGTGGGTTTGATCTTGTCTTGACTATCTGTCTGATTGTCTGCCGCAGTGCTGTATATATCTTTTTGTCCAATATAAAACTAGTTGAAGTAAAACAGCTATAAACTTGGTATGGTGTATATTTTGAAAAATAATTTATTAAAATAAGGTTACTTATTAAAAATAGCCTTGCATCGTCAAACTTCTTTCACTTGGTCCGATTTTTAGGGTCCCGTACCTCAGTCGGCAAAAATGGAACCCGTATAGGATCACTTAATTTTTTTTTGTTGCTGTTACTATGGCTTTGTATTTTCTATCGATATTTTCAGAAGTACAGGAAACAATCCCTAATGCCATTGGACCGCGGGTAATTAAAATTACCCATGGACCCGGTAATGGGTCGACCCACTGGGACCACGGGTAACCACCCTGCAAATGGTATAAAAATATTGACATTTTCCACAAGGTGACAAAAGGAGCGGTCTATTTTTGAGAGCTATATTTTGAACTTCGATGTAACTGACCTAACGTCGATACGTCTGTCCATCATAGAACTGTATGTTTTAACCGTAATAGATAGCAAATTGTTCACAAAATAGGTGTTACTATAGCAAATAACTAAGAGGTGGTTAAGGTTGTCAGTAGCAGCCACGGAGTCTGGATTTATGCCCGGTTGATGGCAATAGGCTCGCCACATATTACATGGGACTTAAACTTAACTGGCGAAATGTGGGCATACTATTAGGTACGCCTTTGCCTAAATAACACTTGCAAATTGCTATTTAACACTTGCACTATTCGCAATAAAATTGGTCCTTTATTTCAATAATATTTACATAAATTACAGTAATTATTCACACATTTCGCGAAACTTCATGTTACTCCGATGTACATAAATCAACACTTGCGACAGTTTGTCGCATCCTTGTGTCGAGTCGTTCGTGATGAGATTTAATTTATTCAATGCACGGCCTGTGAGCTTTAGATTCTAGACAGTTCGGTAGCATCAAGACTCACATCTGTCTAACCTTAGCATCTGTTTAGAATATAGTTTAACTAGCTTATATCCTTCGGCTTTGCCTGCTTGGAGTCGGTAATTGGCCCAAGGTATCGTACTACTACTATCTCACCTCCACAACCTGTCTCCTAGGTAACACGATGACACATTTTTTAGACTGGATGTTAGACTTTTGGGCATCTTAGACCTGGAACTATGAGATTTAAAAATTCGAATTAAATTAATTGTATCAACCAACACTTAATTTTTGTTAGTTAGTTTGATAATTGTCCCATGGGATCTTACTACCGGGATAAAAAGTATTCTATGTGTTAATCCAGGTTATAAACTATCTGTGTGAAAATTTTTATCAAAATCCGTTCAGTAGTTTTTGCGTGAAAGAGTAAGAAACATCCATACTCACAAACTTTCGCATTTATAATATTAGTAGGATTTTTAATCGGTATGTGCAGATAACATAGTTGCCATTGAGGGAAAAAACAAGCTGGATTAGGCTGGCACAGGAACGTCGCGATTGCCACAAGAAAAAAGAGGCCTATACCCAGCACTGGGTGAATTCAGGCTGTGGATAATGATGTCAACCTAAACCTCGCTTACACAGCTAACACTTTTAGGCATAATTAAAAAAAATAAAAAAAATGAATATAAAATGAAAATTATCCTGTACTTAGACTACAGTACTCTACCAAAAAAAAACTAACTTCAAAAACACAAAAAAGTGAAAAAGAACTTTAGCTTCAGAAGTCGGTGACTTTTGTTTGTTTGATTCAGTTTTTTTTTGCCACCGACTTCTAAAGCTAAAGTTATTTTCAATTTTTTTGTGTTTTTGATGTCGGTTTTTTTTTGGTAGAGAACTGCGGTAGTCTAAGAAAGTTTTTTATTTTTCCATTTTTAAGGAACTCTTCAATATAATAGACAGCCAATCTGTCGTGATTGCTGCAATCACGACTGATTTGCCGTCTATTATTGAAGAGTTCCCTTATATACCTCCGAAAATTATCATCAGATCTTCAACAAACTTAAACGGGGCCACCGCAAAATAATATTCTTCCAAACAAAAAAGAACCGAGTCGCGACTCGTGGTCCCACTAATTTGACCCACTGGTGGGACAGTGTGTCGATTTAATGGGCTCGTGGTCCCACTGTTTGGTGGGACCATCAGTCAACGTAATGCAGTCGCTCGTGGTCGCACTGATTTGGTCATAAGGGCTATAACACAAATATATTTGGTGTAGTCTCAGTAGTCCGGTTACAGTTAAGTCAAACGGACTTCTGAGTCGTCAGGAATCGATGGTGGATCGAGGATCGACTCAGGAATTTATTATTAAATTATTTTATTTTATTATTAAAGTTTTTCCGCCTAAGGGGGATTCAAAACAGGAATAAGCCGAAAATACAAAAGGCCAGCATAAAAACGTGAAGCAAAATAATTATTTTTATTTCTAACAATGAACTTAATGAACAAAACTTAGAGTTTGTACTCTTTAAACAAATTTTTATATTTATCTTAACTTTTCTAAAAAATAACCAACTGTGATCTCGTGGTTTATCAGCTGCATTTGTGACTGTATTATTAAGTCGTCTTTTAACAGTTGCAACCGATCTCTTTTCTTTTCGAAAGTATTTTTTGCAGTAAAATCTTCTTTATGTGTATGCAGTAGTTTCAAAACAGTAACATAATTTTTATTTATACTTTTATTGAGTTTTGAATTCCAACTTTCGCATACGTTATTAGTGCGATGTCTTTCGCTAGATACACACCATTCCCTTACAATTTTTTCAGATTTGACATAATATTTATCAAAGTATGCCATAAACACGTTCATTTTCTCCATGTTCATACATTCAGTTTTGATGTATTCCAAACCTTCTTGAATGAACTCTTGCGGCAAAAGGGGAAGAGCAGAACATAATCCAACTATTCTTTTGATAGATTTTTGCTTTCAGAGCTAACGTTTTAGCTTTCTTGTAAAGGCTCCGCACGAAATGGGCGTAACATCTTTTAATAATTACGGTAGGACATTCAGAAAATATTACATCCAAAGCATTGGTAGGAGCAATTTCGAAATCGGCGTGAACTTTTATAGGATTCCATTCTGGAAATCGTGTCTTAATGATGTCAAATAATGCGAAGTATGAGTTTTCTTTTTTGTCACTCATGAGAGCAAAAAATAATGGAGCAACTTTTGTTTTGTCAGTAGTACTCCCCGTGTCTCCATGTATCACCATTAGCTGATAAAAAGGCTTGGGAGTGCTTTTAAAGGTAGCATCAAAAAAAAAATCATCGGTAATTGGTAATAATTGCTCAGTTCTTTCTGATGCAAATACAATGATTCTAGCATTGCCGCCAATACAAGTATAATATGCTACAAGAAATGATTTGAAATTTGCGGGAATTTCAACCTCATGTAATGTCTTGTAAACCAATTTCTTTAATTTTAGCTGTTTTTTTCTTTCGCTGTACAAAGCACATTTCATGTTGTCGAATGACGACACGTTTGTAACAAGGTTAATGCCTTCGTCTAATAGGGGGTCAAAGTGTTTTTTGTAAATTTTAGGCATTGGCTCGTCCGAACTCGCAGCTTCTTTTTTTGCTTCTATAACTTTTAGTGCCACCCTGTTTTTTGGCACATCTGGTAAACACCACTCGGATTTGTGAACCTTGCTCTTAAACAATGTGTCATCCTAAAATAATAAAATTTGGTCAATATAATGCGAACCCGAAGTAAATTCTAGTTAAGTTTAACGGCAGAGATGTAACGTTTTGTTTACTTGAATTATAAAAAGTAATCAATAAGAGGCGATGAACGAAATCGCGGGCAAAAGATATGTTTATGTGTACGAATAAGACCCCCCGCGCACTAGGCAGCCTGGCTGTGCAGCCAGGCTGCTTCAGCCAGAATATTTGCGCAGCCAGTTATAGCAGCCAATCAAAATATTGGCTGCAGCAGCCAGGAATCGTGGCTGCCTAGTGCGCGGGGGGTCTAAGTGAATTATTCAACTTACATCACACACTGTCATAGAACCGGGACATTTCAATTTTCGTTTTTGGCTGCAATGCCAAATGGTCCTTGAAACAGAAATATAACGTTTATGCCGATAGTATTGGTATCCGATGCTAAGTAAGATTTTGCCTCGTTTTCTATTTATTATTTGAAACATAATTAATGAAAAAAACAGAAAACTGTGTAAATAATTGCTGCTAACTTGAAGGACGCGCGACACTGACAGGTACAACGTACAATTATAATATATTGTGAATTGTGACTAAAAAGACCAGTATCTCAAGTGGCCAGTACCTGAAGAACTCACTTTAATTCAAGTATTTACTCTACGTATAAACTTGATGCAGTGGGGCCACGAACCTACGATTTTAACTATGACTGGTAGTCCCACTAAGTAGTGGAACCACGAACCTATGATTTCAGGGATAGTGGGACCACGAGTAATAGTGGTACAATCCCAGTGGGACCACGAGTCGTCACCCAATACTCCCACTAAGTAGTGGAACCACGAACCTATGATTTCAGGGATAGTGGGACCACGAGTAATAGTGGTACAATCCCAGTGGGACCACGAGTCGTCACCCAAAGAACCATCAAAATTGGTTGACAATTGGCGAAGATATCGCTGAACATACACACAAAAAAAAATCTGACGAATTGATAACCTCCTCCTTTTGGAAGTCGGTTAATAATATAAATAACTTCAATTCCTTTAAGCACAAACATAAAGTTAATTAGTCCAAGCCATAATGACTAAGGATGAGATACGCAATATTATTATTGAGTTTCGTTCTAATAGCAAGTCAATGCCCTGTAGAAAAAAACAACAACAGTTATTTTGCTGTATAAATAAATAATAAGCAATAATATTAAAGGAAACAAGGAATAGAATCGGACCTCACTTACGATACCATTCAGGATAAATAAATCGTCTTTTTCTATGTAGGGAACTGACACTGTTTCCACTGAATTCTATTTTTGTTGCGTTGTACAAATATCATTGGTGTCATGTCAGGGTTTGGGCCAGAGACGAAACCTTATTTATTTATTATAAGGCTTCTCAACAATGAGTACACTGTTACATTATAATTTGTACATTGCAAATTTAAATCTAAGCGCCTCGTCACTTACAGAAAAGCACAGCATGCAGTACATTATGCGCAGACAATTAAATAACACCACCAAACAAGTAATATACAGTTTCGAAAAATAAAACAATTATAAATTTAAATTTATTACAATTAATTAAATTAAAATAAATAAAATAGATTTAATTAAATTAGAATAGAATAAAATTAAATTATTTTATTATAGACTAGCTGATGCCCGCGGCTTCGCCCGCCCGCAAATTATATACTAAAACCTTCCTCTTGAATCACTCTATCAATTAAAAAAACCCGCATCAAAATCCGTTGCGTAGTTTTAAAGATTTAAGCATACATAGGGATATAGGGTCAGAGAAAGCGACTTTGTTTTATACTATGTAGCGATTCTATTTTTTTTTATTGCTTAAATAACATTACACCTTTATTTGACAAAATATTGGGTCAAATTAAGTGGATGTTGGGTTTTTCCAATAGAAAATTCTCAGTAACAGCCACGGAGTCTGGACTTGTGCCCAGCAGTGGGTTGGCCCCCTGAAGACATGCTGCGCCGACCCCAAATGAATTGGGATAAGGGCAACCAAGATTGTGGGATTGGGGCAAGGGTAGACCCGTTGTGGGAAACTATAACAGTAAAATTCAAATAGACCTAGGCAGAGACTTAGAAGAGTTAGGCAGAGGTGTATCTAATCCTTTTGCTAGTTATGTTTAAGTCCCATGAAAAAGAGGGCGAGCCCATTCATTATTCTTTTGGCCTTATCCCAATTCATTTGGGGTCGGCGCAGCATGTCTTCAGGGGGGGTCTACCTTTTATAGCAGAACTTTTTATGTCATAATATTATTTTGCATACCAGCGGATGGCATAAACTTCATTTCGCAGAAAATTGTTTGGCAGACACTGATTTATCATACGTTCAAAACTCATATTTTTGTAGGTCAGAATCATCTTTAGGCATAAATTTCATATGCATAAGAATTAAAAGTAGAACCATCTTATCGCAGAAAGTTCACATTCAGAATCATCTTTTGGCATAAATTTTATATCGATAGTCATTTAAAGGCAGAACTATCATATCTAAGAAAGTTTACAGTTAGAATCATCTTTTGGCATACATTTCATATGCATAATAATGGAAAGACTCATCTATCACATCACAGAAAATTCATTAAGACAGTTGATTGTGAACACGTGGTTTTTATTTCCCTGTAAGAAGCAGGCAAACATGCAAACAAGCATACATCGTAGATGCAGCAAGCATGCAGTATGCAAACATGTAAACAAGCATGCAGTATTCAAACATGTAAACAAGCATGCAGAATGCAAACATGCAAACCAGCATACACCATGTATGCAGCAAGCATACAGCATGCAAGCAAGCATGCAGCATGCAAGCAAGCATGCAGCATGCAAGCAAGCATGCAGCAAGCATGCAACATGCAGCAGGCATGGTTTCTGTCACGGCTCCGGCGGTTCCATGCGAGCTTATCGTCGCAGATGTGGTTCAAGCTCACCACCTGCTCCTCAGCTCGCGGGCCGCCTCGCCCCTCCGCGCCCACGCGATTTTAAATAACACTCTAGGGGTAGGGCAGACAAGGCTACGTGGAGTTGGTTTTGGAACGATTCGTTTCTGTCACTAAATTTTGTAGCACAACATATTGACTTTTTAAGACAATATTTTCATTTTAAATTAAGGTTAAAAATGCTATTATAAGGAAATGGCAATAATGCCAGATAATATTATTCCCAATGAAATTCTGCCATCTTCATAGTATGCCAAGTGAAATTATACCAAATAATCGTCGCTCTAAATAAACGTTATTCTAAACAAAATTATGCGGAATATGAACATTGCCAAAGGTAATTATGCCAAATAAAATTCTGCCATCTTAAGAGTATGCCATTGTAAATTCGCACACACAAACATTCGGTCAAAAAATAATTATATTAAATATTTTTTATGCCTTAAAAATATTCGTATAAATAAAATTATGCCAAGTGTGTTATGCCAAATAAATTTCGGAGCATCTAGATTCTGCCAGATAGAAGGAACCCTCCCACAACAGCATGCATGCTCCTGTAACACTTTGTAATTGATATACGACTTTATGACGTCACAAAACAGTGAAAACACTCGCTTACAGTCAATAAAGACACTTATTGCCGGTTGAAACCTTCCTAAGAACCAATAAAACACAATGGCGGACTATTTACACGTTTGATATATTTGTTGCGTTCAACGGAAGTTTAGTGACCACTGATGATGCTAATTAAATTGTTCTGATATAAAACCTAAACCTTAACCTAAACCTAAACAGAAAAACCTAAAAACTAAACGTATATAACTCATATAATTATGTACTATACTACACACATGCACTCTCTCTCACACACACACACATTAACCCACTCACTTACATCTCACAAATGCGCTGCTTTAACTTTATTTTACTTTACTCTAATTTAATTTTTAACATCAATCTTTGAATGTTTATATCTTCTTTTATTTTTATGTTGTGTTCAATTGCATTATAATGTTAATGCAGAAAAGCGGAATCACCTAACGCAAGCATCTCCTTGCTTAAAAGGTGATCTCCAAATCCTGTTTCTTTAGTAAGAAGATAAGTGATTGAAATAAACACGTTTTATTTTTTTTATTTGGATATACATTCATAAACTCACACATATTTCCCATTAGAGTAGGTACAAATTACAGAACCGCCTTCCGCCATTCTATTCCCCACAAATACTCCTTTCGCTTCCTCTACGTTCATAAATACATCTAATCAGGCACGTGTACGAGTACACCGCCGCCGTACTACGCACCTAAACTTTCTGAAGGATATACCCAATAAGGTGTCTTTCCTTCTTGGGTGTCCCCTCCGGCGTTGCCACTCACATATAAAACCTTGTGCGGATATCTAGGACAATAAGACCTTATTTTACACACTACTTGAGGTAACCCCACTTAAGGAGGTTGGAGTTACATGCTCCCACTAGAGTCCGGAGACAGTGACAGGAGCGGCGTGTAGTTGTGGAGCTGTGTCACAAACCATGCTCCTCCTATCCTGGCCTCTTAGCCCAAAAACTTAAAAAAATGCGCTGCCCCTGTCGACGCAGGGTTACGTATCATAATACCTAAGTTTATCCTAACTATTTTCGATATAACTACGGTCCAAAGACCTACTGTTTAAAATACCTAAACGATTTTTGTAATAACTAATGATTGAAATCCTTAGAGAACCATTCATCTACGGTTGACTCACCTACGGTTTAAACATGCACGCGTGTTAGTTACATTTCATTCCTGATACATAAAAAAACATACAAAGTACCAAAGAAATAAAGTAGAACCCAGTATTGCTTAGTGCTTTTCTGCTTTGGGTCTTGCTACTTGGCGTTAGGAGCGTAGCCCGAAGGCGCCGGAGTGACGACGATATTTATGACAGAAAGTGGGTGTGTAATGTAAAATGCGAGCGTAGCGAGGGTGCGTCACATCCAATCAACGTCTTAGCGAATATCTTAAAAAATCATTAGATAGGATAAACTTAGGTATTATGATACGTAACCCGACGCACGCAGTGGATGTGATGATGTTCTGGGCTAACAAAATATAAAAAAAATGTCGTGCCGGTAACACGAAGAAGAAGAAGACAGTGCTTAATCCAACAACCCGCATAAGGCCCTCGAGGTGGATTACAAACCTCTACCTCTCACGGAGAGGAAAGACGAGGAGCACCTTATTAATTAATGCAATACTGCAACTCAGGAAGTTCCCGGAATACTACCGTACTTCACTATCACTACATATTTTAAAACAAAGTCCCCCGCCGCGTCTGTCTGGCCCCATGTATGCTTAGATCTTTAAAACTACGCAACGAATTTTGAGAATTCAAGAGGAAGGTACAGGCATCGGCTAGTAGTCTAGTGTAGGATAAAATAAGAAATCCCATGAAAAGTGTTAATAATAAAATAAAAATATTAAATAAATATGAAGAAGACATATAACTATTATGAGTGGCTTTATTAAAAATCCTTTTTATAGAAAATATATAGAATTCCTGATAGCTCATTACTACATAAGAATTTTACGTTTTATTTTCGATATCACGATACAAAAGTATACGTAGTTTTACGTACATTTATCCCTGTTACAGCAACTTTTTGAAAAACAACGCTTTCATAACATGCGTACCTGAATACGCCTACGTGCTTTCAAAGCTGTTCGTATTTCTACAAAGAATTTCAACGGGATTGACATTAACTTTTTAGTAGCCAATCCAATACATTTTTTTACGTACCAATCATCTAAATGCATCATTTCATTGTTGTCTTTGTTTTGACCGTTCAAAAGTAGGCACTTTTGAACTGTCGAAACTGACCTACTTGAAATAAATGCTTCGATTTTGATTTTTGATGTTAACGCTGATTTATTGACACTTTGTGTAAGCCCTATGAGTAAGCTCCTGAACAATTTAGTTGACTAACCAATATTTTTTACCAAAACACAAGCAGTCCCTATTTTCATTTGGAAATTCACGCCATTGTATTGGCGTGAACTTTCACGTGCAAAGAAGTAGAACAGATTAACCCTTATCCTCAAATTGAAGTTTACCTCGATTCGAGAAGGAAGAACAGATCAATTTATTCAGGAAGGTACAACATTGATCCCTCACTTTGTAAGATATAAAGGTGAAAATATGTTGCGAACATTCATAAATAATTCTTCGACAGCGAGATAAATCTTATTTACTTCAAATATATGTGCATTTTTCTAACATCGAAAGGGAAGGGATTCCTTTACAAGTATGTTGGAGGATATATGAAGATTATGGCAGCTACTCTGCCCTGGTTTCCGGATAGATGCTAGGCACAAATTTATTTATAAGATTTTGATTTCTGGTCTACGTGATAAACCAAAGAAAATAATTGGAATATTTTACTAAACTATTATCGTACGAGCAGACGTACGAAGCGTTAGCGTTATATGGTTGAGGTTCCACAGACCCGAACAAAGCGCTATGCTCCCACATTTATGTGCAAATCGCCAGACTGGAATTCACTGCCGACTTATCTGTTCCCTGATCATTATAATCTGGATCTATTCAAATTTCGAATGGATCGGTTCCTTCTAGGCAAGCGTGCTCCAGCCTAGCTTACAAGCTGTGCTGCAATGCTACAGCATTGTCTATGCCTATCAATGCTTATGGCATTAAGTCCGCCTCTGTACTACGAGTATGTGCTTAAGACTAATAAATAAACACCATAATTTGCCTAGCCTTTTTCCAACTATGTCAGGGTTGGCTTCCAATCGAAACGAATACAGCTAAATACCAGTATTTTTTGTGCCTATCTGACCTGAAGAAACTTGTGGCCAGTTACTACGCCAATTTCATAAGTAAGAAAATGCATTTGTCTGTTTATTGTTTATTTCGAAACATATTTTCTCTTTTGACGTTTTCATTTCTAATGTTGGTAATAGATCAAAACATACGTCAAAACCATTATAAATTATGTAGTATCGGCTTTTCTCGAAACTCTTGCGAATTCAAGAGAACAGTTCAATTTGTAATTTCAATGCTTTCAAATACAGCTTTAAGTGGTTTTGACTCAATTAACTCGCCGTCCGTTACAAACCATTTCAATTTATCAAGTTCATATACTAACAAACTCAAGCTTTGTCTATTGTCCAGTCATTTTCATAGAGGGCTAATTTATTCACGATATTATCCCATCTCGGCGTCCACCGATCGATCTCTCGGCTTATATAAATAGATGGCCACAATACCCTCTTTTCACACCTATAAAATATACGTAGTATATATGTGGTTTTAACGCATTATGGTATGCTAGCTTTTACCCATGGGTTTCCCTTGGTTTATCTCAAAGGAATCCTGCATTTTTGGGGACTAATAGTAACTTACTTACTTAATAGTAACTGGTTGCAAATTAACGTCAATTCTTTGCTTCGTTGCTTGAGAGAAGAAAAAACTAGCAAACACATTTTCGAATTATAATAGACAAGAATAGAATATACTTTTCACTTCTCATGCTCTGAATGTACTTTTTTGTGAGATACGTTAATGCACTAGTGCACAAAATTGAATTTTGTGCACTAGTGCATTAACGTATCTACTCATAAATGTATCTATGTATATTAAGGCAAAGAAAATGAGCCATACAGCCAAACAACAACAATAAGAAGATAGAATTTGTTATTTTATAATATTTACTTTAATTTATTGCCTTGTGTGTTTTTTAAGACATAAAAGATATTAAAATTTAAATTCAAGTACGGTAGGTTATTTAATTAATTTAAGAAAATTATTATTACAAAAATAATTTAATAGTAGGCTGTATAGGTCTGCAGCCCATGCATAACATCAATGTCGTAAGATTAAAAAAAATAAAGCAGCGATATGCCGGAAATAACAATTTCCGTCAGTATTCAAAACTGTACTAATTTTACTTTTCATTTTAATTAAAGAAATGTTATGTTATACTACTGTTTTATTTCCTCGCAATCGTAGTGAAAAGCAGAGTTTATAACTCGTCCACGAAACCATTTTATCCTCGACATTACTATCAGTCCTCGCTTTCGGCTCGGGCTGCTAAAAGTCTCGGATAAAAATAGTTAGTTTTGTGCAGTTGTTGTAAAATCTTCTATTATTGAACAACAAAATTGAAACAACTTTTTACAATATTGCTAATTCTATGGTTAATTACTGTACACCTACCACACTTATACTACTACTTGTTGTATTGTACGTTTGTATTGTATTGTGGAAACCTTGAGGAGCAGCTTGTGTGTATTGCGTAATAATTTAAAGCTACAGATATCTACATCTGGCCAGATTCGAACATTTGAAAAAAGAGCACGTACATGTTAGGATTTTTATAGCACGCTATGAAATGGTTATATTATTACCATTATATAGGTGTAGAGACCTAAACCTTTGTGGTAATTTAAGAATTAACTCTGGCACGTTGTAAAGAAAAAAGGAAACTAAGCAATAAGGTTTAAATAATTAGAATAAGAAAAGTAGAGACAGCTAAGCGTCCGTCAAACTTTATTTCCGATGATTATCTGAATTCAACGTGTAAACGCCTTTTATTTATTACACCCAACATATACTTACTCAAATATAACATCACTACATCACACAGCCGATCCCTAGAGTACTATACGTATTTCTTCGAAATTCTTGTTCATTATAATTTATAAGAATTTCTGAAAGCCAAGGACAAAACTTGTCATCTTGTCCAAAAGGTAGACTGGAACAGGTGCCTACTTTAACATTCATGATCGCGACGGGCAGTTAACTTGTCTCTCAATCACCATTGAAGTTTGAAGGGTAAGTCTGGTGTCCGTCAGACCCCACTAGGTAGGTACCGGTACCGCTGAGACGTAACCTTTACGGTCAGTCAAGAAATTAATGGCATGTATGATCACAATACCCTCTTTTCACACCTAGAAATATACGTAGTACGTACGGTCGACCACGCTATTTGGTTTACATTTTTCAATGTAAGCATGTTAAAATGTAAACCAAATAGCATAGGCCCACGGCTACTTCAACTTTTGTACTCTTTTAACTAACTTTGCTCATGTGTCTTTTTTCCTATCATTTATGTTACCTAACTTGTGTGTGTCAAGAAATATAAATAAATAAATATGGCTGGACATTACACACAGCCATCTAGTGCCACACTAAGCAACGAGGCTTGTGTCGTAGACACCAGATAGTTGATATACTACATATATACTTTTTGTTTGTAAATACATACTTATTATACATATAAACATCCATGACTCGGAAACAAATGTCCATGCTCATCACACAAACATTTGCTCCTACCGGGATTCGAACCCGGAACCTTAAGAACGTAAGGCAGCCTCACTACCGCTGCGCCATTCGGGTCTTCGACTTAATTTAATTTAAGCTTGGTCGACCCTTCGTAGTTATAAAGCATAATGGTATGCTAGCTTTTACTCATGGCTTTCCCTTGGTTTATCCAATAGGAATTGTGCTTTTTTTGGGATAAATAGTAACCGGTTGCACTTTGCAACCAATACACACAAAACACACTCAAAAAAAAAAGACCCGGCCCGGGCCCTTTCGGCTCCCCAAAGCGCCCTGCTTGCGTCAACATGTATAGAAAGCAATGTATAATTAATAAATTTCGAGACATCTTTTTATGATATCGCTGGTCCCCAATATTTGTTTTGCTATTATTCGGTGAGGCCTTGGAATAGAAATCTAAAACACCTCGAGTGCGTGGTTACAAACAAACACGTTACGTGTTATCGCAATATATTTACGCATTTACTACATATATTTACGATACTTTCGGGCCTTACGTGGGTCGAAAAAAGGTTTCTAACACTTTTATGCTCTTTAGTATAAGTAACTGTTATGGTGGTTAGCAACGCAAACAAAGGTGAGTACTCGCTGCGAACATTCGCTTCATATTTTTTATTTTTTTTTGTAATAAAAAATTTCAGCTGCCCAAGTTTTTGTTACCTACACATCAAACGCGAAACTTTTGTTCGCGATCACATCGCGAATAATAGGGATGATGACTGACTAAAAAAAATATGATTCATTTTAACGTATTTTTGTTTTATCAAATTAATAAAAATTGACAAAGATAAAACGTGTCAAAGTTCATGAGTGGGGCTTGTGTCGTCACATTTGAGTAAAAAATGTGCATACTCAAATGTGACGCCACACGAGCTTTTGACGCACTGTATCGTCTTATTTTTATTTTATTTATAAAAACGAAAAAATATGTGTCCAATATTTTTTGGAAACCTATCTGACGGACTAATTAGATTTTTTTTTGTCATGTACCCTATTGTAGCTTTCGCGTCACATTAGAAATGATTTAACACTAGCTTATCCCTTGATCTGTCCACGAAGTAGACACAATAGTTAAACAATGGTGTCTCTAACAAATTGGTCCTTTGACAGATCATGATTTATGCTCGTGGCTTCGCCCGCATAAAGTTTAGTAAGTGACCCACAGAATCATACTACTGTGATAAAAAAAACCATTTCATTTCATAAAAAGTTTCCTAAATTAATCCAGGTCATCTATCTATCTAAACTAGATAGTTTAGATTAAAATTGAAATTTGGAATTTGGAAATTTGGCACATAGATATGTGCCAAATTTCCTCCAAATCCGTTCTATAGTTTTCGCGTGAGTAACGAACATCCATTCATCCATCCATCCTCACAAACTTTCGCATTTATAATATTAGTAAGATTTTGGATCCAGGGGATAGGATATTGCAGGCTTAACAATTTATGCCGGCCGGCACGCGTCGGTCTGCACGCAGTTTAAAAATGTGATTAGTACCGTCTACCGGAGCGTGCGTGCGGATCAGAGCGTGTTCTGAGCTACAAAAATTATATGCAACTATGACGTTTAACTAACTATATATTAAAATGCGATTCCGATGCGGCCTACAAACAAAAAAACCTTTGATACAAATTTTTTACAAATTTTTCGTTTGTTTGTTACTGAAAAATCGCAGAACCAATGTTTGCGAAAATAATATTAAACGCTAGCGGGGAATACTCACCGCCTGTATAAAATTCAAACCCAAATAATCAACCTCAAAGAAACCGAATGTTTCAGTCAAACAGTTAATTCCTCACTTCAAACGTATAAACCGTTTGTAAAGTAATTCTGTATTCGATTTATACGGAATCAATTACTTAATTCACATGACCTCATTTGTATGTAGGTACTTCACAGTAAACGGCAATTCTTAATGGAATTTCACTCTTCGTGAGTAATTGCTGTGTTTATTAAACTCGTAAACCCTTTAAACTTAGAGGTTTCTGGAAACCTTGAAACAGGATATCTAAAAAAATTATCTAGCTAGGTCTCATAGCTAAGATTTTTTTCTCTATTTTCACCCGAGCTCGGTCGCTTATGTACTAAGATGTTATGTGTGGACTCACCCTTGTAGGCCTCTATATTGATATGAAATTACCATCTATGGAAGTACTTAAAGCTCTATTGTAGAGTGTCCAAGCATTTGTTTTATGGTAGACGGGCTTATGCCCACGGCTGCGCCCGCGTGTACTTCGAATATTATCCCACGAGATCGTACTACCAGGATGAAAAGACCTATGTATCCAGGTTATAAACTATCTGTGAGTTAGATTTTCCGTGAAATAGGAAGAAACATCCATCCATCCATCCATCCTCACAAAGTTTCAATACACGAAGTAGCTTTGGACTTCTAAAGAATGATAGATGACAACACTCACAATAAATGTATTTCTATAATATCAAATTGAACCATACCTACATTTCCACGTAAGACGTATGTGTCCCAAATACTTCTAATACATCATTCCTGTAATGACACCTGAGGTGCTCGTAAAGAACGACTGACAATAACATTACATTCGGTCTTTCTCGATCATTCGCTCGAGCTTTGTGTTTGATCGGGCTATTGCGAGCGCGGTCGACCGACAATTTCAAACTGTCATCGCTGAATGACATGAAAATTGTTTTGTATTCCAATTTTGAATTGCAACGTCTGTTTTTTGTTTTGTTTATAGATTACAAACGACCCAGTCTTGTTTTTACATGAATGCAATGGTGGCATTTAGTTTTAAATATAAAAGACATGTCACAACACCAAAAGGACCATGGGCACTTTTGTATGAAGCTTGGGCTAACCTTCCAACAAACATGACACTTCGTCAAGTGAAGGGTTTTTGTTTGTACTTGATTTTATATTATGGGAGCGAAGTTAATTAAACAACGCAATTATGTTTTGGCGTCACTGTCTTATGTGTTGAGGCAATTATAAATTTAGCCAAAAGTGCCCATTGTCCTTTCTGTAACTCAATTGACATAACCATGAATCAGTCTATAATGTCCCCAACTCCACTCCCACCACGCTGGCCCAATGCAGGTAGGTAGATGTCACACGTTTTCGAATTTTGAGAGCAATGGCCAAATTACCATTTACCTTAGTTAACTAAGTATTTTTATATGCATAACCTTTCGTAATAAACTCACTAAATGTTAGTGGAAAACGCATCATAATTCAACCGTTGTGTAGTTTTAAAAGAAAAATACTGTCACATTGTCAGTCATTTTGTTTTATATTAAACATAGATATAGAAAATTAATCAAACTCAATGTGAATATAGATTATAATATTCAAATGCAACGGTGGACACATTGGTTTATTATAGACCAGTTCGACTGCTAGTTCAATGAATTCCATGCAAGTATAATAGGTCTACGAAGGCCATTCCACATTTGCTCTATTCCCATATACGAATTCTACGGAACATCGTGTCCGATAGTAATTTTCTGCGAAACCAGTATAGCCGGTCACAGGGTACAGAAATATAGGTATAATTATAGGTATCAAAATTGCTGCTAGAATTCTTACCAGTATAAAACGATACTGACACTTTCTATGACGGGTGCGTCTGACAGTTTTGACTGACGAAAGTGTTTGATTTTGCATTGGACCAAACCCTAGTACATCCCAGATCCATATCTTTCGCGACTGTCAAGTGATATATTAGACATATATTAGACTCACGCTTTTTTAACATGGGGCTGAGCAGAATCTACAGAACACTATCTGCTACGCTCCTTAGATAATCCTTTCGTATTCATTGATTTATTCTTCGTTCGGCCCAAAGTCAATGTATGTGCGGGCCTGTGGACGGTGAGCTATGGGCTAGCTCGTCGTCCGTTAGTCTCATGACGACAGGCCGTGTCGACGGCGCGTTCGTGTTCCACGCGCGCCTTAAAGAGAGTCAGCAAAAAAGAAGGGGTCCGCAAAGGCCGATGCCTGCCGGGGCTGCGGGACTATTCGAAAGAGATACCGTGGCCCCGGAACACAAAGGGCGATGAAGGAACGTGGATGGGTTTTAGTCAGTAAAAGTCTGACACTTTCTCCTACTCCGCCCAGAGCGGGAGGAGTCATTTGATGATTTCCCATCCAAAAAAAGAACAAAAAGGTCAATGTATGTATGTGCTTCTAGGGCGTCCCTTAGTGTGTCTTCTCCGTATACTATATTTGCGAATTGTTATTCCCATTATCCCTTCCTCGTTCCCTCCCTTCGTTCCCATATGTTTATTGCATTCGAACGCATCTTATAGTTTGTATATATATGTGAACGAATAAGGCTGCAGCCTTATCCGTTCACACGGCAAACACGCAATCAGTTAGCAGAACTCCATTTTGTGGTTTCCTAGAAGCTTTACGGTAACATGATAAGGTTGTACACCTTAATATTAAAACCACGACAGAATTAACATATTTAGGCCCAGAATTAACTCGGCTAAGTCTCACGTTGTTTCAAAGTCTTTCGGTTTGTCGTCGCCGACTTCAGCTTAACCAAGAAGTTCATGTTACGTCTTAATAAGTTTAATGCGAGAAAGGATAAACTTTAGGTATTACAGTTATGTGCCTTAGCCGTGTTCTGGGTAACTATAGCGGCTATGAATATAGAATGTATGTATACGGTAATAAGGTAGAGTTTAAAAGTGTGTGATGTAAGCAGGTGGTCAGTTTTTACAACTTAGACTGTTAAACTTTTTATTATTGCGTAATATTCACTGAAAATTTTAACGAAATTGAATGTTTTAGTATTAAACGGATTGGATTTTTTTAAGGATAGTTAGTATAGATTATATTTGCTTAATTTTCCGGCATTTTTGAATAATTACGAAAAAAGAGTTTACTGTTTGCTTGACCTTTGAACTAACAGGTAATTCTAGAGTTCAAGATGAATGAGTCATGAAAAAAGAGGCAACCCTTTTATCCGAAATGAATACGAAGCGATAAAATATTCTTCCTAAAAATAGGTTTTCGGAGGAAAAAAGACCAACGATCTAGTCTTTTTCCAATGTCAGCCGTATTGATCTGGAAATATTCCAAAGATTACCCTAAAGCTAATATTCCAGACAAATACGTCTGACTATAAGTATAGTACTTGAGACTAACTGGATTCTCTTTAACCGAATTACTGAAGGGCCCTGATATTCTTAGGGAAATACTGAGAATGGAACTACGCTTCTCAGAATTTAGTGTGTGTTTCCGAAATGTTAGTCAAACTGAGGCTCACGACTACACGTGCGCTTTATTAAATAGGTACGATTCATCGTATTGTCTCTGAATGTTCAGTTCATGTCAGTTTCCTTACGATGTTTTCTTTCACCTTTTGAGAGACGCCGTAGTGAAATAATTTTCACAAAATATAATATATAACCAAAATATCTATGATGACCCAGAGGTTAAGGCCTCGCCTCTCATGCATGAGGTTGTGGGTTCAAATCCGGGCAAGTACCAATGTGACTTTTTCAATTCATATCTACTTTCTAAGTTTATCTTGAACATCACAGACATCGCTGAAGAAAAACAACGTAAGGAAACTTGGACCTATAATTAATATAAGTCTGAAACTGCCAACCCGTCTTGAGCAAACGTGGTGTACAATGCTCGTGCTTTCTCTGTATAAGAAGAGGCCTTTGTCCAGCAGTGGGACAGTAATAGGCTGGTATTATTATTATGGTGTAATGAGAGACTTAAAGGACTAGGGTGAAATAGCTCTAAAGAGAGAAGAATGGAAAAAGCAAAGGGACTTTGCTTTGCATGGGACACGATAGGCATATAATATTAATAAAAGTGCCTGTCATGTCAACCTGCGGTGTGGATTACACCCCACTGCCATTCTTGGAGAGGATGCCTGTGTTTTAGCACTTTAAAAATGTTATGCTAATTATGCAAAGCCTATGTTTGAAATGAAATGAAATTTTAGTTGCTAGAATTGTAGTATATAAATAGATGGTCGAGTTTTATTACAGTTGCTCACACAATTCGCTAAACTAGCATGCAAAATTTAGGAATACATGAATTTAACGTAATTGGTATGTAATAATAATAAGGATGTCAACAAAAATATTATCAATAATAAGAATGCCAATAATGCGAATGTCAATAATAAGAATGATAAGAACGTCAATCATTTTTCAATTAATTAATATATATAGTTTAAAGTACCTGTCTGTCTAGGTGTAAGAGTTGTAAGTTGTGGTCATTTCTACTAGGCCACCACGACGGCGGTAATTTCCAATGGCGCTGTTTCTATTATAGTTGGTGCCAATTAAGATCGCAAAAGAGGTCATTGACCCACCTACACTTGTTAAAGTTCTTAACTTTGAAATCTAAAAATAAGCCTGTTCAAGTCTTGAATCGTCATCTATCGTGATCTTCAACATTTTTTCTAATGCAAAACTATACATGATTTATTTGTTTTGTTTCGTAAGAAGAGATATTATGTAAAGAGCAATGACCACTATTGCGATTTTAACTGGCACCAACTATACATGCATTATTCTATCAGTACAAACATTTTGACACCCAAATTATTACTCTATAGTGATCAGAGTAATATATTCGGGGTCAAAATGCTTGAAAACAGTAGAGGTATTATGTTTTGGAAGATTTTAGACCCCAAACTCTTCCAAAACAAAAGACCAGTGTACTTCAAGTAATATTTCAGGGCAATACAGATCTTTGTGTCTCATAAAAGGACAATGTATCTGCCACTTTATGACTGAGGTTTGCTCTAAAAGCTACCTCGCGCGTGTCTCGACAGATATGTAATATAAATTGCACATTTTATGTTGCTACGTACTGTGTTATCGTTTTATATGATAGTCAGTTGTTTTATGACTTATGAGTTACAGTTTCAGGGTTTTATTGGCGGATTTTATTGTTTCAATATGCGTGGTGGAAGAGACACCGACGCGAAAACGGTTACCACGTATTCAGTCCATAGAAATTCTTCATCGGTTATTTAAAAAAAAGCAACACGTTCAAAATGTATGTAACAGCTGTTTTTTTGCTGTTTTCGCTTCGGTGTTCCCTTCCACCCTGTATATGTCGCAGGCATATCGTATAATACGTACATTAAGGAAAAACGTCGCTTTTTTGTAATGCGGCGTATCCACGTTCAGCCGGATTACAATTCGGCTTAAATCAATTACGCCGCATTGTATGAGTATTTCGCGTTCGTCAAAGCAGCGCGACGGCGGGTGCGTCGTCGATACACCGCTTTGAAAGCGAGCGAAGCGAGCTCGGTACTTAGGACACCCGACGTTGGGTTTGATTAGGTTCGTTTAAACCCTGCAGACAGAAATATGAGCCCTGCGTAGCGATCATTTTTTTTATCTAGCTAGACCATCATACCTGGGAACCTTCTAGATACTGAGATATTGAAGGTCAAAGTTACCACTTTTCTAACATTTTTTTTTTTTTTCAAAATGCGAGTATTAAATGTTTTAACTTTACTTTATATGCCTTCAGGACTCCTGTACTATTCGATGCTTTCATCAGCAGAATGTTTTGAATGCGTTGCTTTGGGTGCTACCGTAAACCGTGATACACCAAAAAAAAAAGTCGATCGCCAGCAATATTTTTGCGGAGTGTTGCTTAGTTTGATGTACAGAATGCTTAGTTAACAGATTCGTATAATACCCGAATTTGATTTTGATTCTGTCTGTTACCTTCTCACTTCTTAACGGCTAAACGAGTTTCGATGGGATTTAGCACACAGGTTGATTACCTGGATTAAAACATAGGATATTTTAGGCACATCTAGGACATTTTATTCTGGGACAACGTTTCCGTGGGATAATTAATTACTAGATATAGACGTCACAATCGTTTTTTAAATAATAAAAATTACGTGAACTTATTCTTGTTCCTACTTTTAGCTGTAAAATAACAAAAACACACGATTTATTATTTCTATCTCAAACCATTTTCAATTTCAACGTGTCGTGAACAACAGATTTCTCAATTTTATGTTGTTGGGTATAAAACTTGTAAAGACGTTAGGGCTCGGATAGAGTAATGGAAGAAGCGAGCTGAAGCGAGTGCTAAAGCAGACATCGTGAATCCGTCGTTTTCGCTAAATGACGAACACCCGATGTAAAGTAAGCGTCCAGCTGTCCGCATCGTCTGCATCGTACGCATCGGACGCATCGCATGAAACGGATCGTACGCCCTACAGGGCCCCGATGTAGACTTCTTAGCCTCCGTATCCTGGCTGCGCTTTGGTGACCTCTTCGGGGAAACCGAAAGTTTTGTCTGTGCAATAATGGACGAAGTTATGATGACGAATAACTACCGGAAATACATTGTGAAAGATGGCACGGTTGACATATGTCGGGCATGCCACCGTCCGGGAGAATCGATCTGACACATTATTTCTGGGTGTTCTAGTCTGGCTAACGGAGAGTACTTGCATAGACACAACCTTGTTGCCAGGATTATCCATAAGCAACTTGCTTTGAAGTACAACCTTGTGGTATCTGAAGTGCCATACTATAAGTATGCGCCCGACCCAGTTCTCTATAATGGTAATATCACGTTGTATTGGGATCGACCTATCACCACTGACAGGACTATTGTTGCCAATAGGCCTGACATTGTGGTGATAGATCGATTGGAGCGGCGCACAATGATTGTTGATATAACGGTCCCGCATGACGAGAACCTCGTGATAGCAGAGAAAGATAAACAATTTCAATATCAAGATCTGCCTCGCGAAGTTGTTGACATGTGGGACGTGAGTACAGCAGTAATTGTGCCGATAGTCGTGTCGGCCAATAGCTTAATAGCCAAGAGCCTCGACCAACATCTTAGGAGGCTCTCGCTTGGCAGCTGGATCAAGGGCTTGATTCAGAAAGCAGTACTTCTGGACACGGCACGTATTGTTAGGAGGTTCCTCTCTCAAGAGCCCTGACCACCGGCAGCTTGGACCCTGTTCCCAGCGCTGGTGGGCTACTGTTTTTTTATATTTTTAAATTTTTTATATAGTTTTATTAAGAAATATTTAAAAATGTCAAAAATATGTATTTAAATGAATAAACGAATAATGTTTATATAATTGAAATCATGTATGTCAAACAATATAATTACTTTGACATTTCGACATTGGAATAGCCGAATTTGCACGCGGATAAGAGATCTTGCAAAGGAATTACGAATCAGAAATGGGATTTATATACATTATTAATTTTAGACACTTGTCAAACCCGCTCCCGCGCCGCAGTCACCCTGCTCGACGCGCATTCACTCTGAACTAGACCTAAGGTTGATCGCGGTTACTGTACAACAGTGCAGTTTATTGCAAGCTATTTAATAGATTCCTGACGGATAATGGTGTCGATTCTGTTGTGCACAAGCTAAACTTAATTTAGGCTATTGCTATCTTTTTCTCTATATTAAAATGAGAAAGAGACGGACGTAATTTGGAGCTGTCAAATTTAATTGGAACTAATAATTCCATACAAATGAAGGGTGCACTAAAAAACATGTCTACTAAAACCACGGTGAAGTGCAAGACATAAACTAGTTTGACATCTGTATCTTAGTTCATAGCTATAGCCGTCTTTTTCTCGCACTGCTTTTTAGTAAAAGATAGCAATAGCCTAAATTAAGTTTAGTTTGTGCACAACATTACAGAATCGACACCAATGTCCACATTCACGGTATATTTAAGTTCCCTATTATTACAAGTTCGAGTACAATGTGGAAAGTTTTGGAGTATTCCGTTGTAAATAATGATAAACAAATAAGTGTGTAAGGTATCCTATTGTGGGTGACGTGGATAGGCTGTTTGATTGTTGTTTGTCTCCTTTTAACGTATGAAATATTCTATTTGTTTATGGAAGGTTTTCAGAACACATTCTAGAACGATGCTCAACCATCAACAGAAACACGAATAGATAAAACAAGGAATTAGTACATTAGAGGAAGTCTGAAAGTGGCGCCGGTGACTGAAAAGTTGTGCGGTAATTGGTTATCGTGGTATGGACGATAACCAATTACCATATAACGAAAACCAACAAGAAAGTTTTGAGTATGAATGACCACACATCGTACAATTTAAGGCCACACTCAAGAAAAATTCTCAAGCAATGTGAACCTTTATTAAATAGGCAAACTTTTAAGTAGGAATCTCGGTAAAATTTTATATAAGTACAGTTCAATGTTTGAGAATATTGAGCTCAAGGTCTAAAAAGGCTTTCACTACGAGATTGACGATTACTAGGCCTTCTGATTTATAGCATGTTCCTGATTAATAGGTACGACAACAATACAACCAGCGCTTGGGCCAATATTGAGCGCGCATTAAACAATAGCGAACTTAATTAGTTGACGCGATCCCATATTGGTTCGACGTTTTGTTTCAGATTTTATCGCATTGGAAAATCGGGGCTGAGTAATTAAAATCTTGTTGCAAATGTATAAACTGTGAGGAGTTTTAAGTATCAATGTGGATGGTGATTTAAAGAATCGATAAAGAGTAAATACGCGTTGTATGGATTGTGTGAAGGATGACGTTACTACTGAGATCAAAACTAATAGAGATGTATGGGTGGGTCTAAAAGAACCCTTAACGAAGCCGAAAGGCACTTGTTTTTTCCGTCAGCGTCATTGCGATCATTTAGTTTTTAGTACCAAACCTGGAAACCTAGTTACGGAGAAGTTGGAAGTCAAAGTTCCAAGATTTTCACAAATATTTTTTTAAATACCAGTTTTTAATAGTATATCTTTACTTCATCCTCCATGACCCCTACACTACTCAATGCATTCATCAGCACAATGTTTTTATTGCGTAACATTGAGTTTTACCTTTAAACGTGACGGAACTTTTCAATCCAAAAAAAAGTAATTTCACAGCAATCATTTTTGAGTAAAGTTTAGATTGCTGACACCTTGTATACTAAGCCCATGCCATAAGTTTAAGATAAGATTAGAAGGACGTGGCTTATTTTCCAGATGTGATTAGATTAGATATAGGTACAAAATATCACAATCAAAACAAACAAACTTAGAAGCCAGGCACTCTAAAAATGTGAAATTTGCCAACTTTCATGAAATTAACACATTCCAACACCACTTAACCCAGAGACTGTACTTTAAATATTGATGGAACGCCACGTTTTCATCAAGGGAGAACGCTATAGAACATGTGTGATTAATAAATTCTAAAACGTGGTTACGTGGCTCGTGGCTACATGTCTACGTGGCTAAATGGCTAATGTTTTGAAACAGTGGCTAATGTTTGAACACGGCGAGACGTGTTGGACATGTTAGGTACAACAGCTGCATGCAGGGTGAAACTTTTCCGTTATGACGTCATAAAATTGTGAAAGTTTGAGCTGTGTGCAAATGGCCGTGTTAGTTATTGTTGTGTATAAAGATGGTACCTTACTGTTATTCGTGAATAAGGGCATGCAAGCTTTACAGAAAGCAGTAGAAAATACTTAGTTAATAACGTGAATTCTCAACATTATGAAGTAGATAATTTATGATGCTTATAATGTATTTTATCTGCTAACTAACCATTTGAGCAAACAAAGATTTCAGTTTTTTGAACATGGAAAATGAGTTGAAAGTTCTGTACCAACTTTTTTTTGTTTTCTTTACCCGGATAGAGGTCACAGTCGTATTCAATGGAAAATTCCATATATTGGCACATAATACAATTAACAGATTAAAATATACAGACCTGTGACGAACAGACAGACGCCGCAGGCTTTTTAATAGTCCCGTTTTCACTTTTTGTGTACGAAACCATAAAGGACCTTTGTAAAATTAATATTATTTTGTTACAGTCAAAGAAAAAATATTTAGCTACCTATAAAAACTGAAAACATATTTACCTATGAACTAGACCACGCTTCTAGAGTTCCAAGTACTAACATAAACAAAAGGATTATTGTTCTAAACCACGCACTGATGTTAGTTTAAACGGCACAGCTGTGTATAATTGATAACGTGTAGCCGAATGCTAACTCGGTTACTGGTAAAGTGGCAACTGTAGTTAACTAGTTGCTTCAATTAGTACCTGAATTACTGGAATTCGTTAGTAAGTTTGTTATGATTAGTTTGTATCACATCGAGCTCACAACTTAAACAACAAAACTTACACCGTCACTTACGAGATACATATTATCTTCCTTGAACAACAATAACAATTCACAATAATTGAAAATCTCGGAGGATATCCCGTAAGTGACAGAATAAGTTTAGTTATAAACCGAGAAATCTTAAAAGAGTGTTCTAAACCAGTGTCCCGCAAAGTGTGTGCCGAGGCACACTGGTGTACAGGGGTCATTAGTTGGTGTGCAAGTGCATAGACAGACGGAAGAAAAATACCCACTTAAACAACCGCAAAACTGTGATAATAAATGTTGATTATTATTTCCTTTATTCAATTCTGTACAAATTTATTTGATATTATTAAAAAAAAAAAAAAAAAAAAACATTTTAAAATATAAAAAATAGTAGTCCACTGGTATCGGGAACAGGGTCCAAGCTATCGGCGGTCAGGGCTCCAGAGAGAGGAACCTCCTAAGAATACGAGCCGTGTCCAGGAGTAGGTACCGGTTTTTATAATCATGTAAAAAGTGAAAAAAAAAAATGATTTTCTAGGTGGCAAGTCCTAGGCAAGTTAGGATCCAATTTGTTAGTACTTGGAGGAAGAAAGATTTTTAAATGTTTCATGCTTGCTAAATCTAGGGACAATATTTTAAATATTTATCTAAAGTAAGCCCTCATTGTAATATAATCATGTATGTATTAAACATCTTCATCAACTAACGAATTTAGACACTAACTGTTCATTAATAAAATGATATTTCCCTACCCGTCCTACCCGGCTTCCTTCATAATTCAATTCTTAACTCTCCGATCAAAATATCTCTATTTATATAGCCAGTTAATATAAACAAGTTGATTTAATAATCCAAAGCGTTCGTTAAGGAATACGAATATTAAATATTTGATCTGAGCTCGCCTTGTCACCAAACAGCACTCTTAACTCAATAAAAGCCTAGTGTTTCGCTTTGAAAATTGTCAGTGTGTCTTTCGTAAGGATGTGCGGTGATTTAGTCAAAACAGACTTTTAGGTCAAAAACCAAAGTCGAAGCTATTTTAAGTCAGTCGATACGGTCTCATCACGGTCTCTTAAGGCCAAAACATACGCAACACGCCACGATGACATGTCGTATATTGGTACCGATACGATTTTGTATCGTAGAAATCTACATTATCCAAATTATACAAATCCACGACACGATGTCGTAACGTGTTAACCCATGATCTGTCCACGAAGTAGACACAATAGTTAAACAATGGCGTCTCGACCAAATTGGTCATTTGGCAGATCATTTATTTATTTATTTAAATCTTTCTTACAACTATCATTACAGAATTGTTCCTAATGCGATAGCTCGGTCTCAAATTAAATTGACTTATTTACAATATAAAACTATGATATACACAAAAAAATAAAAAATAAACTAGAACTAGGTACAAATATCAACATCCAATATAATCACAGCTTCTATACTACGTTCCCTAACTATTAAAACACAATATTTAAATGATAAAAAAACAACTAATCTACATTATAACATAAAGTAAACAACAGTATTTTTGCGAATTCACTCAAATAGCATGTCATTACATCGATCTTGAAGTGAAGATCGTTAATAACCCTAATTGCGCGGGTCAATGGTGTTTTAGCGATCAATCATGATTTAATTGTATCACTATACGACATTGTGTCCATCCGCTTATTTCCATCATCGACGTAGGATTGCATCGTCAGTTTTCATGACATTTATGTGTATATTGCAATCAAGCGATCATTTTATTAAATCAGAGTATCTGTGTATCTGCGGACTGTTCGAAAAAGATAAAGCGGCCCTGGAATACACAGGGCTAAGAAGGAACATGGATGGGTTTTAGTCAGTAAAAGTCGGACACTCCCTTCCGCTCCGCCCAGAGCGATGATTCCAATCCGAAAAAAAAGAGTATCTGCCTATTTTTACCCGACTGCGGCGAAGCCCAAAAGGAGGGTCATGTGTTTGACCTGTATGTAAGTATATATGTATGTCAGTTTCTTTATTCCCTCGCAACTCCTCAACGGATGAAGGGATTTGGATAGATTATAATGTCGTTAGATTACAGACAGGACATATTGACTGCAACCGTCGGGACCCAAGACTAAAATCATTACATCCAAAGAAATTTGTTGCAGTCAATATGTCCTGTCTCCTGAACTTGTTCTTTTCTTTTCAGTTTTTTATTTAAAGTTTTTTTTTACGCAGTCGGGTTTTATAATTTTTTTAATAATGTAAAAACGGGACACTATTACTAACCTTCCGCTGTCCGTCCGTCTGTCTGTCACCAGGCTGTATCTCATGAACCTTGATAGCTAGGCAGTTGTAATATTCACAAATGATGTATTTCTGATGCCACTATAACAACAAATACTAAAAACAGTATAAAATAAATATTATATAATATTAATATTATCGTTTTGTCTAATGTTATATAGATAATGGTACGGATGCACTTTGTGCGCGAGTCCGACTCGCACTACACGGTTTTTTTTCTCTGTTGTCTATAGTTCAGTGGAAATGTACGGCCGACTTTAGAAGCTGTCGATGTATCTCTGGTAAGGATTTTTCTCGTGACCTTATTTCTTTGTTGTATTAGCTGAAGTTCAGTTAGTCACGTAGGAGTAGTTAAGGCTTAACTTTGTCTATATATTTTTCTTCTTAGAAGTTTATAAAAGAAGTTTGACATTTTATAATACGAAGTACTGAATCATTTATAAAACGGCGATCACCCCCAGTTGGACGCCAACGAGAATTTCTGACACGGACATCGAACCCAATTTTCCCAAGCCCCCTTCTTTTTTTTTCGGATGGGAAATCATTAAATGACTCCTCCCGTTCTGGGCGGAGCAGGAGGGAGTGTCAGACTTTTACTGGCTAAAGCCCATCCATGTTCCTTCATCGCCCTTTGTGTTCCGGGGCCACGGTATTTCTTTCGAATAGTCCGGAGCAGCCCCGGGGTTCCAGAATTAGATTACAGTTTATCTTGCAAAAGGTACACTATATTATAGTAAGCAACTCAAAATGCCGAATGTATAAATCCGGATTTTCACATGGCAGTTGCCTAATAAATAACATATAGTGTTAATAAAATATCATTACTGTAGGTAGCAGGCATTATTTCCAAAGAATAGGTACCGTACCAAACATACTCTATGAAAAGAGTGAATAAAAGGAAAATTGTGAATTCATCTTTTGTTTGCAGGTTTTTGTGTATTATACGTTCATTATTCACTTTACACAGGGTGTAGGGTTCATCGACACTCAAATAATAAAATCGCTTTTAATATCCAGTCTATGATTCCAGCTAGGCCTACGGACCGGCACTGAAAATTTTCTTCTGCAAATAAAAACCAAAACGACAAAAGTATAACGCCATATGTATGGATATTTGGTACTCTTTCACGCAAAAGCTGAATCGAATGAATGGATTTATATGAAATTTATCGTATAACTTGAATTAACACACAGAATACTTTTATACCGGTAGTATGATCCCGTGGGTTTTTTTTTAAATTAATGTCGTGTTAGCCTAGAGGTTAAGGCCTCGCCTCCCATGTATGAGGTTGTGGGTTCAAATCCGGGCAAGTACCAATGTGACTTTTTCAGTTCATATGAACTACTATGTCTGTACATCGGTGAAGAAAAACATTGTGAGGAAACCTGGACTTATAATTATTATAAGTCTGAAATCGCCAACCCGTCTTGAGCAAGTGCCTTCTCTGTATGAGAAGAGGCCTTTGCCCAGCAGTGGGACAGTAATAGGCTGGTATTATTATCGAACCCCACGCGGATGAAGCCACGGGCATAAGCTAGTACAATACGGGGTGTAGGAGACACCGACGCGAAAATGGTTACCACGGATTCAGTAGGTACATAATTCTGAGCCCCACATAGAAATTTTCATCAGAAGTTTTAAAGAAATCTGCTACTTCTAACAAAAATATAATTATAGAGCTGCTGTTTTTTTTGCGACTCGCTGTATATTTCATACACAAACATTAATCACCAATCTCCTACAAATAAGAGGCCATAATTAATAGCTTACATACACACTCATGATCAGGATATCCATATAATTAAGGAAAACAGTCTCTAATAAGAAGGAAATAAGAAACACAATAGTTTCCACTAACGAAGTATCGTTAGGAGCCTAATTCTATTACTTTTACGTTAGCAGTCAGTGGCTTAAGTGGCGCCTACATTATCCCTGTTAATACGGCTCCCGTATTGTTTGCTTAATTCTAAGAGGGCAATCTTCTTTTATATCGTATTGTTGGTACTTTTTTCTCGATTACGGTTTTGTTTTAATCGTTTCAATTCTGAATTGATAATCGGATTCTCAGTAATGACAGCTCATGAATACATACAGGGTGTAAAATAACAGAACAAGTAATACGTACGTACGTACATACGTAATACTTCTTAGGTGGTAATTCTGAAACTGGCGACTGCCACTAAGAAAAGAGAAACAACTCCTTACACAATTTTGTCAGCCGATGAGATATTTTGTATGGGAAGTCCAATTTGTTTTCTAAGAGAAATGTTGTCCAGTTGGATGGTCTGAATCACCACTTATTAGGAAGTGCGATTATTCTGTTACATCCTGTATAAAAAAAAAGTCAGACTTATGTGAGACTACTTATTTTTATGTCAATCCTGTTTAAAGGGTTTTAAGAAATAAAGGCTTAGTTGTAGAAAAGCAATAAAATTACATTTATATCCACTTTCAATTAATTGTTACTAATTAATATTCATTTTAAAAAAAATATTGGAATCCATTATATTCTTAACTATAATCAAAAACTATTGTGCATCTTACACTAAAATATATAATTTTTAATTTTTAATTCTCAAAAGTAATTAATATAATTTCTTATTTTATTTTTATTTTTATTTAAAACGCTTTTCAAGCGATTGTCATTTGTCTTCCTCAAGTACCTAGTATTAAGTAAGTAACTACTACGGGTGCGGGAATTACTATGGGTTTTACTACTAAAACTTAACAAACTTATGCTAGGGCAAACTGGCGAGTAAGTCGTCGTGGCTATCTTGAGTTCAAACTTCAACCATTTTACCCAGAGTGAGTTCACGTTAATATAACAGTAAAATTGTCGGCGAGGCCTTTGCTAGACATCTTATAAATTAAACTCAGTTTTTTGTGTAAGTCTGTAACTTTGTTGTTTTGTTTAAACCATTATTAAAAGAATTTTATTCAGGAAGGTCTATGTATATCATAATGTGTTAAAAGACCCATAACGAAGCTAAAAGGCACTTGTTCTCCCCGTCATGGCGTTTTTTTTTATTCTGGACCATACCTAGAAACCTTCTAGTTACGGAGTTATTGGATGTCAAAAGTTTTTAATACTAAAACGCATACGTTTCAAATCTAAATTAATGTAATGTTTCAACAAAGCGCCGGTACTAATTCGGTTTAAAAATTTAACAAGCTTTTCACACGGGAACTGTGATTTTAAATCATTTGAAACAGATTGTAAAAACAATTCAGGTGTTTTATTTTTGTTATTATATAGAGTTCTAGTTGTAGAATGTATATAGTATATTGAATAACATGTTAAATGCGCTGTATGTAAATTCAGGTATTATTTTAACTGAAAATTACAGTCTTTTGAGAAGTCAATAGCTTGGTATATTTCCAGTGCCCAGATCAAACCTTGAAATGTATTTAAGCTCAGCTTCAGCCGCAGGTCATTATTGATTTTCTCTAAAATAGATTAAGCCGAAACTCTGTCCAAGATTGGCATTTGGAAGCCCACATTTAGGGACGTTATGGAATATGAAAACGTGGTTTGATAATAAAGCTTTTTAGCTAGTGGCCCGAATGTCTGACAGCCAATCTTACTGTAAAATACCGATATTCAGCTGCATACGGTTAGACTGGAAGCTGATCCTAACATAGTTTGGGAAAAGGCAGATGATTATGTGTCGAAAATATAACACTGTAGTGTGCTATACCTACATGAACTACCAGGAATATGTCAGTAGCAGCCACATAGTCTAAATCTGTCCCCGATTGATGGCAATAGGCTCGCCCCTACGACATGGGACTTTAACATAACTAGCGAAATGTGGGTGTACTATTAGGTACACCTCTGTCTAACCCTTCGAGGATTACAGGCGTGATGTTACGTTATTTTAAAGTCCCACCTCAAATTCCGACAGAATTTCAATCACAACACCAAAGCTCTTTACTTCCTTAATTCACAAGACCCCACACTTACAAACAACAAATATTAAACAATAATCATCTAAAGCCGTGTTCCCTTGTTGCTATTAAATCAGATCTGGCTCTCAACGCGGCGTGACGCGTAACCCGAGTCACGTGACATTAAACAAAAGTGACGGCTTAACGTGCTCCCACCTGCAGCGCAAAATAAATACGATCAGAAGTTCAGCTCCATACAGTGAGCCCATACCTATTTCTAACACCATTTTAGATTTTATACCTCGTATTTGAACGGTAAGAGGTTTTGGTGACATGAATTGTTTACTAGGTTTTGTAGCTTTACATTGTTGACACAATTTTGGAATAATGGTTGTAGACAATAAAATGGTTTCTTGTCCGTTTCTTGTCCCATTACCTAATTGGCATGCTACAAGTGCCCTCACATCTGCATTGAACCTAGATATATATAGTCCGAGCGCGAGGTCCGAGGAATCGGTGGCTTGTTTAAAACATCGGTGGTTCCACCTCAAGCACATAACACCCTCACAGAATGATTTCATAATTTACTTCGCGCGGAGTACTAAATTATGAAACCATTCTATGAGGGCACTATGCACCCGAAATAAAAGCACCGTTGATTTAAACAAGCCACCGATTCCTTGGAGCTCGCGCGTGGACTATATATAGGCCTAGATCGTTGGATCTAGGCCTATCTATAGTCCACGCGCGAGCTACAACTACCACGGGAATCATCAGTTTGTCTTTGGTAATATGAAAACCCGATGATTTAAGTCCTAGAATATAAATAGGCGACTACTTCTAAATCCATACCAATGTACCATGATAACAAAATTACATATACAACTATGTAGCTTTTGCCCGCGTGAAATTCGGTAATTGTCCTACAGGATCAGGCTGCCGGGATCATGATGTTTTGATCCAGGTTAAAAACTATCTGTGTACCAAATTTCGTGGTCGACCTTCTGTTCTGTATCTGTTTTGTAAGTGTAGCTACCACGTTATTTGAAACAATCCATCTTTGTGAAACATTGTTTTATTGTACAGATTTGCGCTAGATAAGTTAATCTTAAACATCAAGGAGATACAGTGAGCAAACCTGGCCTTTGGTGTAACCGAATCCTGTGACCTTAAAGTCTAAAATTGCCAATCCATGTTGAGCAGAATTCTCTAAATGTGAAACGCTTTGTACTGTAATGGAATCAAATGAATATTCAGTAAGGCAGGCATAGTGAGGAAAAGCGCATATCCTAGAACCATGTCACATTCATCAACTTCACCGGGTTCATGCACGGCTCAGATCTCAAGTGTGTATGCGGCGTGTCTCCACAGAGAATGGCCCACCTTCCATCTTGCGCTGCATGCTCTGACACCTGCGCATTTGACAATCTTATGACTGCATCAGCGAGCACAGTTCTCATACATTGAGCTATTACTACTACGTATAGAGAAGACAGTCCGTTCAACTGCTGTCGGCTGGCTGCAGTTCACTCAGAGCTTGCTCTCCACAGCATTATATATACCGTGTTAGCCGCCCCCCGCGGCCCCGCACTGCGCACAGATTTTGTTCGCGCTGTCTTCTCTATACGTATAGTAATAGCTCAATTTTCTCATAGCTGAATTTTGGGCATAATATGTTTCATGAAATTTGCCATCGATACGCTAAGAAAAAGATGGTATCTGCGTGGTGGATTGTAACCCACTCACCTGAAGACCTCTATCCCACCAATGGGAATCTTGTAAGCAGATTTTGCTTATTTCGTTCGACCAATAGTCATTGTGGAATGTTTACCTCAAGTGCTGTTCATATTTACTTTCCACCTACAAGAAAAATAAACCTAGTGATTTCTAAGACCTCTTTTTTCTGCTGATATATGGCTTCGGAACAAATATTTGCGGTTGGCGTAGAAACAGTTGTTTCAAGTTTGTTTGTGTCCTGTAAACATTTGTGGTACTGAACAAATCCTAATTCAGGGAAAAGGTTTTCATAGGAATAAAATAAAGTATCTTCAGTTTCTGGAGTAAGTAAGTCTTTTACGATTTATTGAGGCTTATAGATGTAGAAGATTATATTAGGCTTCAGCATTGTATAATCAACTTATAACTGCTGACACAAAGGCTTTCCCTCTTTGAGTGGGCTTGGGCCATCATCCACCATCCAAGCCCAGTATTTTTTTGGTGGGAAGGATATTATATTACATACTAGATTTTAGAGCTCGTAGCCAAAAAATAACGGCAGTTCGAGTCAATCTTCAGATTAAGGCGCACTTGCCTAGGTTCGTCTGTGGATGGGTGACCCATTAATTACCGATTTTCGTCCGGGCCTCGGAAAGCACGTGACAGTCGTTACAAGTAGTCAGTGGCCCAAAAGTCTGACAACCTGTCTTACCAAGGGGTATCGTATAACCCAGTACTAACTGGGTTGTGGAGGTCAGGTAAGCAGTTGATCCATATAAAATACTGGTATTCATCTGCATCCGGTCAGACTGGAAGTCGACTCCAACATAGTAGAGTAGAAAAGGCAGGCAGATGACTAGATTTTCATTTATTAAAATAAAAACTGTAGCAATTTCAGTCTTATTGCAAAGTGAAAAGCCATTTCTACTAGGAAACCAGGAATCGTTACAGGACAAAGAAAATAGGGCCAGGAAAATCCAAGTCACATTTTCATTCTTTAAAATTCAAATCTGTATAAAACTTTTACAACTTAAGCTTAAGAAAGAATTCCGTAGTTATTGTTTTATTCATATTATATAGCTCTGTAACGGCGCGAAACGTACTCAGTTTTAGGGATGCTCAAAATACTTGCTTACTTGAATATTGATGAAATTTTAAAAGAAGTTATTTTGACTTTCTTATTTTTGACTCATAAAAGACAAGCGCGGTATTATTGAAAGAAGTTTTCAAAAGTTACTGACCATTGTTCTCAACAAAAAAGTAATTGGTAATTTAAGAAATGTTTGTAACAGTACTTACTGATAACATACTACAGCAGAGATAAAGAACTCCTTTCATCGACGTTAATAAATCTTTAAAATTGTGAAATTTCTTTTTACAAGAGATATTGAAAAAAAATAAAGAAAACATTGATGAAAAATTGCATACTTTTATGAATCGAATTGAATTATTATCACTGAATTATTATTATTTCCCGTCTAGGATGATTTTTCAAAAACGCTGATACATGTAATTATAAATTACCACCACCATCAAAAGGCTAAATACAAATTTTGAGATTTTAACTTAAAAAACAAAATGTCATCCCCTTTTGCACCTATTCTAACCACACCGTTGCGTTAGCTTCCAACCATACGCCTAGATAATAAATTTTGTGATTTTTACTTCTAAAATTAAAGACTTTCCATGCACAACTTCATCCCCTTTTTTATCCCTTTGGGGGTGGAATTATTAAAAACACTGAGACACATAATATATAAATCAATTTTCAATCGTCAGCCTAAACACAAAATCGGACTTTCATACAAAACTTCATCCCCTATTTAACTCCCTTAGTGGTTGAATTTCGAAAAATCCTTCCTTATTCCTGGTCTATATTATAAAGAGAACCACTGTGCAAAATTTCAGTTTTCTAGGTCCAAGGGTTTGGGCTGGGCGTTGGTGAGTCAGGCAGTACGTGACTGGCGCGCAAAACGGGGTGACACTTTTTCCGTTTTTTTTAGCTGGTGTTCATCGATTTATAAGATGATATCACGTCAAAAAAAAGTGATTTTCTTTACGAAAACACATTTTTATGATTACTTAGATTTAACTTTACACCTTTTTACACAATACATCTCTTACTTTTTCAAAAAAACACGACAAACATCAAGCAATGCCAAAAAATCTACCAGCCAGCAACATTGTTTATACTATGTAACGAAGTATGTAACTCAGCGGCAAATGCAAACCTCCACATCAATCCATCGTCACTCAGTCTTACTGGCAGCCCTACAAACCGCGTTAAACTGAGCCCTACGTGACTCAGAACCGCCTGTACCAGCCAATTAAACCTGGATTACCTGCGGGTTACCATGGCAACCGAGTAATAGATTTTCACTAAACCCCAGCTGGAATTTTGTAGAGCGGTGCTTGTTAAATTGCAATTAAACTTTACAAATTCTTGTTTGAGTCTGACAGCCTTCATACTGCGTTTGAATGTTCAGCGGAAATGCAGGTGCATGTTCTGGGAAACTGCTGTAAAATTGTTGAGTTTTTCTTTTTTCCAGTTGAGCTCTTTTGTAATGAGGTTGACTTTTGTTTGCCCAATTATTGCGCGTGTTATGAAACATACTTAGGTTTTGACTGTTTCTTTAACGGAAGTTTCTTATTATTTAAGAAACGATTTTCAGTTTAAATGTTAGACAAAATACAAAACAACAGTTACTATTAATATGAGAATTTATGTTTTTTTTTTTCATTAGTATGTTTTACATTTTTATTTTAAAATATTCCAATATATAATAATATTGCTAAAAAAAACATTTTAAATATTAAAAAAATGTAGTATATCGGCCGTCGGGAACAGAGTCCGAGTCAGCGGGGGGTCAGCGCTCTTCAAAAAGGAACCTCCTAACAATACGCGGTTGGATCTAAGGTCTGCTTTACAAGGCAGCTAAGACCCTGCTCCCGACACAAGCGGAAACCTATATTTGTTTCTGTTTTTTTGTTTAAAGATATATTTAGTTTAAACAAGGAATAAAGGAAATAATAATTGTTGTCTGCGACGTTACTTGTTGTGTTATCTACAACGCCACATTCAAGCTTCTCATCATATCAGACGTCACGTAAAATTCTGCATCGCACAAGCGGAGTTATGCTGCGCGATTGACATACATACAAAAACCCGACTCCAACCGGCAGGAATCTTCCGGCGGCATATTGCAGACAGATTTTTGTCCTCCTTTTTCTATAGAGGTTGAGACTCCACCTTGATCCTCTTACCGAGAAGTAAAAGTACTGAAGTTTGGGCATAAAAAATACAAATACTGTCTTGCCAACGACCTAAAGAAAAAGTATACCAATAAACAAAAGACAAAACACAAATCTACACACCACCACTTCTGAACCAAAATCCAATCAAAATACAGCCCTAAAAAGCCTAAAGCATTACTTAATTAAATAAATTAATGTTAATCTAGACAGAACTCATCAGCGAAGCTACACGCGGGACATTACTGTACAATCGTAGCGAGTCTGAGCGGCGAGGCGGTAAATGACGAGCCAGCGAAACAAATGAGCATTGGAAAGCTTCGTATTATTTAGGAGTGCTCATACAATTGTGTTGGCATGATTCGGCACAACCGGTCGGATATATGGAGATATACGTTCTGGAAAAAACCACTGAGCTAAGCTCCAGTTGTGAAGAGTTGGGGGCCTAAAATGGAAGCTGTACCAGAACCATAATAGGAAAACATGAATCATGTTACAATAGGCATGACGACAGTATCAAAAAATTGCAAAGCTATTTAGTCCGTCAGTTAGAGTATTGGAAATTAATGGACACGTATTTTTTGTTTTGGTAAATCAATGAATATTGACAAAGATAAGACGCATCAAAACTCGGGAGTGGGGGCTCGTGACGTCAGAACTAGCTAAAAATTATACCTAGGCGTGACGTATTGAGAATTTTAAAAGCGTCATATCTTCGTCAATCTTGGATTACGTAACAAAAGAAAAAACACGAGTCAAATATTTTTTGATAATCTAACTGACGGACCAAATAGATTTTTTTTGTCGTGTCGCCTATTCTTAAATTGGTCACAGACGCAGTTACCAGTCCTACCAAGGGGTATCGTATTACCCAGTACTAACTGGGTTGTGGAGGTCAGATATGCAGTCGCTCCACGTAAAATACTGGTATTCAGCTGCATCCGGTTAGATTGGAAGTCCACCCCAACAAAGAAAAGAAGACAGATGACGGTATCAGACGCAGTTAATTATTATGAATTGACACTACTACTACTGACACACGCATGGTACTCAAAGTAATTTCTCGCAAAAAATACACATATCCGACACACCTACTTTACTCAGAACTAGGAGTCCTTACGGTGCGAAAATTATTCATTAAACTAGAGATCATGGCACAGCATAAAGTAAAACCGCACTTTGCTAAAAGGCGTCGATTAGATATAGTTTATAACATACCCAAATTTAGAACATCTTTTGCACACAAATTTCACAATTACCTTGGTCCTAGCCTTTACAACAAAATAAGTAAAGATCTAAAATTGAAGAATCTTGATAGCCAAACATGCAAAAAAGCAATTGAACAATATTTGAAAGCACTAGACTACAACAGCACTGAGAATCTAATATAAAACGATGTTATTAACAAGGCACATAAAGTAATAAATAATAAAGCACACTTAACTGTACACATACAGGAACATACATAAAAACATATACACATAATATACATATACATACCCAAACACAGACAATTCCAATCATTTGTAACTTAATTAATACAACTATCTGTACCATGATTTATTACCTATACACATACAGTATGTAATCAAACTGCTGCTTTGTGACTTGTAACGGGAACCTTGTGGGAATCTGTTGTTCTAAGGGTGAGGAAGACTATCCGCTCGTGATACAGTTTTATACTAGTACGAGGGGATAGGGTGAATCAGTCTAAAGACAGCCAAACCATTTTTGCATTGTACCACTTCACATCCAACGATCTGTCTATTTTTGTTTATTATTAAGTTGCTCTGTATGGTTGTCTTAAATTTGTGAATAAATAAATATTATTATTAAATATTATTATTATTACTTCGTGACCATTTTACGAATTGTATCGTAATACATATTAATATCCTATTATGATTATATGCTGAAGCAGCCATTTTCCGCACAAGCCGAATGGAAGCTGAATATATTTATTTAGTAATTGCTTCGGTTTAGCTTAGTTGTTCAACAAATACCGCCGAATCGTTTTTGTCACCACCATACACTGTTTAGACTAAAAACAAAAGATTATGTTGTGTCGAAACACGTTTTTCAGCAGTGAAATGAAACTGTGTTTTGTTTTAATTGTGAATGTTCTCGTCATCATTGTATTCGTTGAGTGATAGTCTGTCTAGTCTCAGTCTACACACTGCATTTTTTTTTTTTTTTTAGGATGGGAAATCATCAAATGACTTCTCCCGCTCTGGGCGGAGCAGGAGGGAGTGTCAGACTTTTACTGACTAAAACTCATCCATGTTCCTTCCTCGCCCTTTGTGTTCCGGGGCCACGGTATCTCTTTCGAATAGTCCCGCAGCCCCGGCAGGCTTCGGTCCTTGCGGACCCCTTCCTTATTGCTGACTCTCTTTGAGGCGCGCGTGGAACACGAACGCGCCGTCGACACGGCCTGTCGTCATGAGACGTACGGACGGCGAGCTCCCCTCCCCTCTTTGAGGAGTGGCTGGAGAGACGCCACGGCGTCCTCACCTTCCGCCTGACGCAGGTTCTTACCGGACACGGCTGTTTCGGTAAGTTCCTGCACCGAATCGGGCGGGAGGAAACGCCCGGGTGCTATCACTGTGAGGATAGGCCGGAGGACTCTGTGGAGGTGTGCCCCGCTTGGGTGGAGCACCGCCGTGTCCTCGAGGTGGCGATCGGCGGCGGCGACCTCTCGCTTCCGGCCCTGGTTCGTGCCATGGGGTCTACACACTGCCTTACATTCAAATAAATGGACTCACATAATAACTTTATAAAAGGCTGAAAAATATTAATTTTGGCCTTTTTGTTACGTACGCACGCACCCAACAAAAAAGGTAAAAATAATACTCGGCCTAATATGCCTAAAAGCATTCATGAATATGAACAACTTTTTTAGCTTACCAAGAATTGAAAGAAGTCAACTGTTTCATATTATATTTTGGCTGAATAGGCACTTGTTTTTATAGTATGTTGATTTTTCTCGTTTTCTGAATGGTTTCAATAGGAAAAAGTTTCATATTCACAAGCGCCTTTATGCTACTGAAGTCATACCATTTTTGCTGTGTATATAGCCCCTAGGTAGACAAATGAAAAGTTCGGGTAAGAACATTTAAATAATAAAGTTAAAAACATTACCCTCCATTATGGCGCGACGGCAGACGGGTAAAAAGTGTATGTAAATGGGTGAAATTTTAACCGTTATAATATGATCTGACAAATAATACTCTGAATAATTTAGAGAAACGTTGAAATTGGAGCATTTTTGTGGAATACCTATTAGCAGGAATTTTTCCTTTTGTTAAACAAAGATTAAAAACGAGTAAATAATATTTTAATAAAAATTAAATCACCTCAAAGTTACCTACAATGCTGCACGGATATTTTACAATGCTTCATGGTTTCATGAATTATATTGAAAAAAGAACGAGATAGCAGCATTCGTTCCAAAATCAAAATTTCCGTGCACATCTTTATGTAGAGACGACTGTCGATTTGCTATTATAACACTATTAACGACCGGGTTACAAAAAAAATGTAAAAGCTTCTAAATTCAAAACCAAATGACTTTTTTAAGCGTTTCCACGATTCACTTCGTACAAAAATAAATCACACGAGATCAAAGGCGACTTCAGAAACTGAAGGACATTCGTTTAAAAATCTTTTTGAGATTTAACTTTTTTGAATTGAGAAAAGCAAAATTTAATCAGCCTGTCGTAATTGCAAAATTTGAAAGAAAAAGACATGGTGCACCGATCCCAAATAAATTAGGATAACGACAGGAGAACCCAGATGATGAAGATTAATCATGCTTATATCGTTCCCACAGCTGGGACACAGACCTACTCTATTCTTCTTCTTCTTCTTTATCGTGTGGTTAGTGCCTAACCTGGTGTCAGAGTTTTTAAGCCGCCCATGGGCCTCTGACTTGGCTTAACATGCCGTCGAGAAATATCTCTCAGGCATGCTGGTTTCCTCACGATGTTTTTCCTTCACCGAAACAAGTGATAATTATAATAATTATTATATTGTTATTATTATTATTACTCAATGAGAAAGTGTAGCTTATTGTCGAATGTCTTGGAATTTGTGGTTCAAGGAAATCCCGGTTCCCTCACGATGTTTTCTACCATTTTGACAACAGTAAACAATCAGTAGAAAAACTAAAGTTTTATTATATAACAGAAAATTGGTTACTAGCAGATAATTATGATAAATTTATTGGGTACGAAAGCAACCAAAATCTCTGTGGTTTGAAATTGTCAAATAATATGAATGTGGTTATTGGTGACGAAACGAGCTTTAAATATTGAAATCGCATTAATATTGCAAAATATTTCGAATTCAAATTAATACCAAATTACGGCTAAATGCATACATGTGTATGCATTTAGCAGTAATTACTTATATTATTTACTAGTAAACTAATTTAAAACTTCGTTTTCTCTATGCCAATCGTTACAGAGGTAGGAGGATGGTTTAAATAAGTTTAACATTTATTACTAGTAGGTCTTAATGATGGACAATTTTAATAAACATTATTTTGGTGACCAATTTGGGAGGTTAGTTGTTTTTTCAATAAAATTTGAATAAATCTTTTAATTTCTGTTCATCATCATTGGCCTAGCCTTTTTCCAACTGTGTTGGGGTCAGCTTCCAGTCTAACCGAACGCAGCTGATTTTTTTTCTTAATTTTAATTTTTAACTTTTCTTGTCAAGAAAAAAGTTTCATGATTAAATCTCACAACAAAATTTTCATTTGGCTTATGTAAACATAATTAAATCAAATTACAAGGATAATGTGTTTCGAGGAAATTTCCTCTTACAAGTATTACAAACATAATTATTATAGATACTTAAATATAAGAGACAGCAACAACAACAAATAAAGAATGACAAGATTCGAATAAAGCCTCTACGGTAGGATAGGAAGTACCAACAAAGCCAGGCCGATCATTGTGCTCGAAGTCAATAAGTCTTCTACCTGTCACAACCTATGAACGGTCGTGATCTCTACTCCGAGCCTATTATTGCCCTAATTTGGGTTGGTGCCAACGCTCTGTGCGAATAATGGTGCTAGAGTATTTAGGGATAGTTTGTCAGGAAAAAATATATTAAAATAGGCTGTAGGTTTTAAGCAAATCTCAAGTTCAAAAGGAGGTCGTCAAAATCAAAATCAAAATCAAAGCATTTATTTCAAGTAGGCCAGTTACAGGCACTTTTGAATTGTCGAAACAAAGATGAAAATTAAATGTAGCTACAGTCCCAGTCACAAGGCATAAAAACTGTGAAAGTACTGTAGTTGCCCATTCCCTAGCGTAGATCTCTATGGAGAAGAACGGGCAAGAAACTCCATGGACACTCTTTTAAATCAGAATATTGTTACAAAATCTTGGTTACATCATTCATGTTGAGATGGTATATTATGTGAGAACAATGTAGCAAGATGTGCACGTTAAAACTGTCCACAGTAAAACAAAACAGAAAAAAAAAACAATTCAAAAACTAAAATAATTCATTAAAATAAGCCATGGCAACTGAGAGATGACCAGTCACAACTGACAGCGCCCGTTCACGGACATGACGCATAGATCAGCACCATTCAACTCAACCATTTTGAAGGGAACTAAATGATCCGACACATTTGCCACCATCAGCGAGACTTTTGAGTGAGCATGACATATTCTCAACCGCCAGGGCACATTCAAGTCAAGAAAAGACGTAGGTTTCCAGCGACTGATAGCATTCTAGTACATAGCACTCACACAATATGGGCTATGCGATTATATAATACTAAAGAGATTGAATCTATACAATGCAAAGATAGTTGTACAATCTTCAGCAGCTCCAACAATACAATTAGTGCTATCCATTTATGCGCCCCTGTCCTTGTGGAGCAGGATCGGCATTGAGCCAAGCATTTTTATCAGCGATATAATCGTCCAATTTGTAATATGCTTGCTTACTTAATGCATGTTTTAAATTTTGTTTCATTCAGTTCAAGAATGCTTTGTGGAATTTTATTATAGCATCTCAAACAGTACCCCATGAAAGAAGAGTCTACTTTAGCGAGTCTGAACTAATTTGTCCCTATTTCTAGTACTGTAATTGTGTCTGTCACCTCTTTTACCAAAAAGATGTAGATTTTTCCTCACGTACATTATGTTTTCGTAGATGTATTGACAATGTACCGTCATGATGTTAATTTCCTTAAACAGTTCCCTCAGAGAATCGCGCCTACGAAGATTGTATATGGCTCTGATGGCTCTTTTTTGCAAAATAAATATAGATTCAATGTCTGCAGCCCGTCCCCATAATAAAATGCCATAAGACATTATATTATGAAAGTAACTAAAATAGACCAATCTAGCAGTATCTACATCAGTAAATTGACGGATTTTTCTAATAGCATATGCTGCTGAACTTAGCCGCCCCGCCAGAGATGTTAAATGAGAACCCCATTGAAGCTTTGAATCAAGCGTAATGCCCAGGAAAACCGTTTTATCTACGAATTCAAGTTTCTTTTTATTCAATACTATATCACAATCGCTACTTATGACATTCGGTAAAGCAAATCTTATGCATTTCGTTTTTTTTTCATTGAGTACCAAATTGTTTGCTGTGAACCAATTATGGACTTGAAGTAGGGCATTATTCACGTCGGGGATAAGCAATAACCGCCGCAAGGATTTAGTTTCTAGTTTAAAATAACCCTTGCTAAATTCGATCTGTGGATGGGTGACCGTTCATTACTTAACCCCTTCCTGTCTCGGAAAGCACATGAAACCGTTCTTCCCGGGTGTCTGTAGTTTTTGTTACTGGCAGTCAGAGGTCTGAAACCCGAGCATCTGTTTTACCAAGGGATATAGTATAGCGTGTGTGGTCTTCAACTGAGTGTCCGCATAGACTGAAACTGGATCCTAACGGAATTGGCAAAAGGCTAAGCAGATGAGATGATGTTAGGAAGTAGTCACAATGCCGATGGGTGATCATTGTGCTCGAAGTCAATAAGAGGCTGTCTCCACTAGCGAGAGAATCGCGGCGACATTATCGTCGCGCCACGTAGGTATTTCTATACATTCTCTTCGCCGCGATTCTCTCGCTTGTGGAGACGGCCCCTAAGTCTTTTCTACCTGTCACAACCATTGAACGGTCGTGATCTTGACACCCTATCTATTATTGCTCTAATTTGGGTCGGTGCCAACGCTCTATGAGAATAATGGTGCTGGAGTATATAGGGATAGTTTGCTAGGGAAAAACGTATCAAAATAAATCTGCATAAAAATGGAACTGCTGTAGGCTTCATGAATATCTCAAGTTTGGTCAAGAGGAGGCCGCAGATGAACATTTATTATCAGATTTAGAGTTACCACTGTTTGTCTCTGCATCACCCAAAGGTTAACTGGTAGAAAATGCCTACGCCATTAAGTCCGCCTCTGTAATCTGTAGGCTTAGCCAAGTTGACAATCTACAATCGTTAACTCTTATAGAAAACTAACTAAATGTATGGGAATTACATCATTTCAACGTTAAGTCACGTGGTCAAAACAAACGAATATAAAATTTAAAGTTCAGTCAAAACTGTAAGTTGGCTACGATTTATATGTAGAAACGATTGCATTTCATTCTATCATCTTGATCGATGTAAACTTGTCTACGAAGTTTCTATTTGCTTGTTTTGACCACGTGACTTAACGTTTACGATTGTAGAAAGAGAATCGATATGAACCGTTTGTAACCTGGCTAGGGCTGCTGTGCTTGCAGTGTTAAATAAATAGTAATTTTGTTGCGAAATTCTGGGCCAATTCACTTTAGATTACTTTCGACATGTTCGAAGAAGGTATATTTTAAGACAGTCGCAGCTGTTCAATCTTCTATTAACTTAAATGCCTACTTACAACCATTCACATAAGACTGACACGGTTATAACGCAGCATTGGTTCCTCACACAATATAAGGCATCTGCGAGTATCGACGTAGACGATAAACTAATGCGAACAGGCTTTTCTTTTGTTATGTAGGTTGATCGACGACACAATTTGAAGCCATCACTTCCAGTTTGGGCTGACCTCGTATCGTATTAAGCTTTCCGTAAAATGAGAGGACAGCTTCTTGGTACTGGAAATTATCGATAGACATGCCGTGGTTTATTATTTACTTACTTTCAAGTAAATTTTGATATGACTTAGGTACTAACTCTTAGGAAGTGGTATATTATGAAATCATCAGACAAAATTACCTGTGGACTAAAAACGTCTATACGCCATAAGCAAACATGGTGATCAATGCTAGTTCCTTGTTAACCAACTTCTAAAAAGGAGAGGTTATGTAATCCACCGGTATCTTTTCTTTTTACTACAGAACAACTTTTTGCTCTGATGTAGCTGATAACCAAACAAACAGTTTTTTTCAAATCCTCCTTAATAATACCAAAGTTCAAGAAAAAAAATGTAAAAACGCAAGTCATCTGTGATGTTAACTAGCGGGGTGTTAAAATATTAAATATAGCAAAAAATACTATAGTAAGCAAATGACAGACCATTTAGCAACACAGCTTTTGTCCCAGTATAATAGTCCCTAAATAAAATCCATTAGGGTAAGTATGCAAGTCATTTGGTGGGCCAAAAAGGTTTCATGTGACCAATGTTATTTCATAATTGGTCATATTTGGGTTAAAAGTATACAAATTGTGCTGATCTTTTGAATATGAGAGATTTTGGAGGTTGATAAGGGTATATTAATTCTAAGAGAATTTTAAGGAATTTTCAGTATTACCTTTTTAAACATTGACATCCCAAATGAGAGATGTCAGAAAGGAAGGGGTCCGTAAGGGCCTGCCGGGGCTACGGGACTGTTCGAAAGAGATACCGTGGCCCCGGAACACAAAGGGCAAAGAAGGAACATGGATGGGTTTTAGTCAGTAAAAGTCTGACACTACCTCCCGCTCCGCCCAGAGCGGGAGGAGTCATTTGATAATTTCCCATCCGAAAAAAAAAACATCCCAAATGAACTCAAACTAAGTAATTCTATGCAAAAAACGTTGCGAGGAAACGTCTTTTTTTGGGGTTAAAAATCACGTATTACGGTAGAACTCTATGTAACGCACTCAAAACATTGTGCTGATTACATTGAATAGAGAGAGACATTTAAAGTAAAGTTATTACATAAAAACTTGACCCCCAAAATCACCGTAGCTAAGGTACCCAGATAGGGTCTAGAAAAAAATATTGCAATGACGGTAAAAACCAGTGACTTTCGGCTTCGTTAAGGGTATGTTTACACCCGTTATTTCCCGGAACCCAGTTTCTAAATCCAATCCTATCTTGGCCACAAAGCTGAAAGCGTTGTCTTCAATTACATACGACATCAGGTTTCGCCTAACTTCGGCTTTGGCTCCTCTCCCGTCACTAAGACTAAGTAAGCCTATGTCCGGAATGTCACAAGTTATTCCAGTGCCAAATATCACAAAGATCTCTTGGGGATTTGAGACGTGAGACGTGGCCGGATAACGGAAACCCATCTTCTTGTCACTTTGAAATCTTAATCCGATACAAGAAAGAAAAAATATAATACTTTTCACATTTTGTTAATTTCTGCCTTTTAATCGAAGTGAAACGTTTTTTTTAAAAAAACAAGAATGAAAAATGAATAAATTAGTAAACCGATCCAGTGATGACGATGTTGAATTTAGACACACGGCAGCATTAGAATAATATCAATGAACACATCACTTAACCTCACGCCTGTATACCTACTCACATTTCGCCAGTTATGTTTAAAGGGGGTGAGTCTATTGCCATTAACCGGGCAAGAATCCAGACTCCGTGGCTGCTACTGAGAAATTCCTGATGGAAAAACCCAATAACACTTTGCCCAATCTGGGAATCGACCCAGGACCTCATGCTCAATAGTCACGCTTGCTACCACTAGACTAACAAGGCAGTCATATTCCGTTACTCCTTTTGTGACTTTACTTGTTAAAACCCATTTGACGACCCGAATGGCGCAGCGGTAGTGAAGCTGCCTTACGTTCTTAGGGTCCCGGGTTCGAATCCCGGTTGGAGCAAATGTTTGTGTGATGAGCATGAACATTTGTTTCCGAGTCATGGTTATTTATATGTATAATAAGTATGTATTTACAAACAAAAAGTATCTATGTAGTATATCAACTATCTGGTGTCCACGACACAAGCCTCGTTGCTTAGTGTGGCACCAGATAGCGCTGTGTGTTAATGTTTAGCGATATTTATTATTATTATTATTTGAACCCTTCTGACATTGCGGTGCTATTGAGTAACCAACTCCTAAGAAAGTACAAAAGAAATACGAAATTACCAAATTAGGCTTGTCATGCCAAGTAGGTAGGCTAAGTACGTACTTATGTAAGAAAATATTTACATAAGAATTTACTGGTATTAGGTACTGGTCTACATCAATCATGCTGAAAGTATGTTTTGAAAGTTAGTTGTCTACTTCGTACTGCGTAAGTACTATTAATGTTTGGTTAATATTATATTGGGTAATGACTTATACACGACCTATAGATTGTTTATCAATGTTAATAAGAATGAATCAAGGGCAAGGGATTACTATTCTTCTTAAAAAGTAAGCTAAATAATGCTGCCATTACAAAGGTTCATGTTTAATTAGCAACAGCTTACAAATTATCATCATCATCTGCCTAGCCTTTTCCTAACTATGTTGGTGTCGGTTTCCAGCCTAACCGGATGCAGCTGAATTAACTTACAAATAATGATAAGATATGAAATGTGAACTCTTAATTTCATGTAACAACAGCAAATTTTATGAGAAATACATTTAGAAACTACTATTTAGCAGTACCTTCTAGTTTCAAAACGGTGCCGGTGAAGGTAAACATCGTCTTTCACTCACAGAGACGAAACATACAAGACAAATTAAAATCCCAGTAGTTGCAATAGTATAGGTTGATTGTCTTAATTTAAGGACAGGTCTATATGTTTGACCGAATAATCTAAAAGTTTGGCGGGACTGTTCGCGGGGGCTGCGGGACTGTTCGAAAGAGATACCGTGGGTCCGTGGCCCCGGAACACAAAGGGTGAAGAAGGAATATGGATGGGTTTTAGTCAGTAAAAGTCTGACACTCCCTCCCGTTCCGCCCAGAGCGGGAGGAGTCATTTGATAATTTCCCATCCGAAAAAAAAAACGCTACACGTGTTTGAAAAAGTTATAAAAATAATTCGCAAAACTAATTTAGTAGGATGTTGGTTTTAACTTTCAACAGTGTTGCTCTCAATTCTGATGTTATCAAACGCGTCTGACATCTAACCTTATTTTATATTCAGCTTTTATGATAAAAAAAACCATGACGAATCTCTAGATTGCTGTTTGCTTTTCAAACAGTCCTTTCACGAAGCCGTCAACCAAGCATTCTGTACATCAAACTAAGTAACTTTACGCAAAAATTATTGCTGGCAAACGACTTTTTTTTTGGGTGAAATATCGCGTTTTACGGTACTCAATGTAAAGCACTCAAAACATTGTGCTTATGGACGCATGTAATAGTAAACGGGTTATGGAGGTATTTAAAGTAAAGTCATGAACTCATGGCGTTAAAAATTTGGATTAAAAAAAAAAAATTATGAAAAAGTTGGAACTTTCACCTCCAATAGGTATGTCCGTACGGTGACTAGTAGGTTCCCAGGTATGATACAGAACAAAAAAATGATTAGATTGAGAGAAATAAGCTTCGTTAAGGGTCTATTTACACTCTTTATGTAATCCATCACGAAATAACTTTGTGTGGAACAACATTTGCAAGTGGGATAATAGAAAATGCATTTTACTTTTCATGATAACCAAAATGTTAACGTGCAAAAAGTTTTGTTGCCTGTTAATTAATAACTTATTCAAAATCTGTCAAATGTAGAATCTGTCTATTGTAGAATCGGTCAAACATAGAATTTTTCGATTGTAGAATCTGTCAAATATAGAATCTGTCGATTGAAGAATCAGAGAGAAAAATGTAGAATATGATGTCAAAAGTAGAATCTGTCAAATGTAGACTAAACGGTGAAAATGTTGCTAATTGTTGATAGAAGGTGAGAATGCGCTTTAAAATATAGATATGATATAGTTGAGTATGATATAGATAAAAAAATCACAACCACGAAAAACACAGGCCGAAAATAAAAACCATACATACGAACTCACGCCTTTTCTCAGGCAGAAACCACTTCAATACTCTTTTTGCCTCGTCCACGTTCATAAATCTGATCATACACGGACGCCGGTTGCAAGACGCATCTGATCTTTCTAAAGAACCTCACCAATAATGTCAGTGTATAAATATATGTGTCCTATTTAAAACCCATTAACGCTAGAAAACAAAAGAACGCGACATGTCCGAAAAAAACTACCACAGTTTCCGTGCGTACATACTATTTGTAATGCTAAAAGCCATCATAAATTGTAATCAAGCGGTAAATCTGTGTGTACTGGCAATTACGGCCAGTAAATCCTTCTCGTTTAAAACCGTAAACTTTTCCAAGCACAACTATTGCAATTTATGGGAGAAGCTTCCCTTTAATGGTAAGTTTACGATTTGTTAAGTACCCGGCCGAGTGGTAGAATAAAGCTTTATATTAGACCACTATAAGTTTTATGCACTTTGAAAGATTACATAAAACCTTTGATTAAAATTTTGAGAAGAATACGGACCACAAAGAATAATAAAACAGCTGGTTATTATGTCAACATTAACGGTTAACCGGTTGCATATTCACCTTAAGTACATTTTTTCCCGGGATCGCGGAATTTCATTAATAATACAGTGAGTGTAAAATGTAATAGTTATAATCATAATAGGCGAGATGACAAAAAAAAATCTAATTAGTCCGTCACTTAGATTATCAAAAAATATTTGACCCGTGTTTTTTCTTTTGTTACGTAAACCAAAATTGACGAAGATACGACGCTTTTAATTAAAATTCTCAATACGTCACGCCATTTTTTTTTTATTTTTTTTTCGGATGGTTAATCATCAAATGACTCCTCCCGTTCTGGGCGGAGCAGGAGGGAGTGTCAGACTTTTACTGACTAAAACCCATCCATGTTCCTTCATCGCCCTTTGTGTTCCGGGGCCACGGTATCTCTTTCGAATAGTCCCGCAGCCCCGGCAGGCTTCGGCCCTTGGGGACCCCTTCACTGTTGCTGACTCTCTTTGAGGCGCGCGTGGAACACGAACGCGCCGTCGACACGGCCTGTCGTCATGAGACGGACGGACGGCGAGCTAGTCCATAGCTCCCCGTCCACAGGCCCACGCCTATTACGGTGGCCGGAAGCCACCACGTGGCCCCCGACGCCCGGGGCGTCTCCCGCGGCGGCCGGGACGTGAGGATATCTCCCTCTCACGTTCCGCCACCTCCTTTGCTAGCATGACTGCTTCGCAGAAGGAGGTGACGGCGTCCCATTCCGTCTCGCTCCGGACCATGGCACGAACCAGGGCCGGAAGCGAGAGGTCGCCGCCGCCGATCGCCACCTCGAGGACACGGCGGTGCTCCACCCAAGCGGGACACACCTCCACAGTGTGCTCCACCGTGTCCTCCGGTCGATACTCGCAATGGAAACACCCGGGCGTCTCCTCCCGCCCGATTTGGTGCAGGAACTTACCGAAACAAATACGTCACGCCATGGTATAACTTTTAGCTAGTTCTGACGTCACGAGTCCCCACTCCCGAGTTTTGATGCGTTTTATCTTTGTCAATATTCATTGATTTACAAAAACAAAAAATACGTGTCCATTAATTTCCAATACTCTAACTGACGGACTAAATAGATTTGCATTTTTTTGATACTGTCGTCATGCCTATTGATATTTATAATCTACTAGCTGATGCCCGCGGCTTCGCCCGCTTGACAAATTATTATACTAAAACCTTTCTCTTGAATCACTCTATCCATTAAAACGGCGGCGGGGGACTTTATTTTATAATATGTAGTGATTTAAACCAGGCAAGAAATTTGTTGAAAATAACAAGCTGAAATATACTGCAACTATTTGAATTCAAATTTTGCTGCTGAATATTCGAATAGGATAAAATGGTAAATATAACTATTTATTAAAAATAAGCTGGAACGTTTCGTGTACTGATGCGCGCTCTATCTATACTAGTCAACACACAAACTTTAAGTAAATATGCATCCGAATATCCGATTCCTAGTCAACATTGATGAACAACAAGCAGTGAACCCGATGGAAATTTCCCGTCAGCAAAAAAGACTAACTTGCATACAAATATCTACTATATACTAAATTGAACCCCTTTAAAAAACCTTCTTTTTGTGCTCACCTGTGAAAAGTAACTCTTGTGCAAAAAAATGTGTTTATTAATTCATTTCTTAGTAATGTAATAGTATTTCTATCAGTTTATTATTTACTCGGTAAAGTTTAATCACCATTGTCACATATACCTACGTGACAAGGAAGCGCGCGCCCTGTACGCCAAACGACACAAATATGTGACATAATGGTAGGTGGCTTGACGTGGAGAGCACGCGCGTGCTTTTATGCTATGGCGGTCAAAAGGTTAATAATATTGATGGCGATAAAAATGCCTTTTTATCGCCATCAATATTATTAACCTTTTAAGTTTTTTAGTTTAGAACAACAAAAGAAAAAAACACTCTAAATAAAAAAAAGTAAATTAAAACTTAAATAAAAAAAACACAAAAAAGAAATAAAATATAAAAACTTTAATACCCAGTCGGTTTATACCGTACATTGTCTTTCAGTCAATTAATGAATGAAAGCAGGTTTCTCCGCTTCCGTATCCAGTAGGTAAACAAAAGTAAAATAAACTCTCCGACTCTCTCAGTTCGAAATATAGACCCGAATTCTCGTAACCAATGACCGTACCTTAATGCACCCAAAGGCATCGAATACTATGATATTACACTATGAAACAGTATTTAAAAAAAAATGAAAAATTGTTATTAGTATGTATTTGTTTAGGTATTTATGTATGGGTATTTGTTACCTGAAATAAATGGATTATATATTTCCTCACAGACCAAAACAACACAATATGGCGAATTCGATATTCAATCACTGTCGACGCTTTATCCAGCTACAGTTTCCAATCTAGCCTAACAATCAGCATTATTTCAAATTACTGTTTGTTAATTAAAAGAGATGTTAATCAAACGAATATTTATTTTTCTTTCCCCGTTCGGAAAATGGAACGACACGTTATTATTTTTACGATTTTGTTTGTGAACACATTTCATGTGCTCTGGTTTCACGCTCTGATTTAGTACTAACTTACAGTGTGTGGCAAGTTATAACTAACATATTTCAGGTGATAAAACTAACACGGATTATTTTCTTCTTTCTTTCTGTTCCGTGTGGTTAGTGCCTAACCTGGTGTCAGAGATTTTATGCCGCCCATGGGCCTCTCACTTGGTTTTACATGCCGTCGAGAAATATCTCTCAGGCATGCTGGTTTGTTCACGATTTTTTCCTTCAGCGAATCAAGTGATAATTATACAAAACGCACATGAATTCGAAAAATCAGAGGTGTTCGAACACTCTTGGGTTCGAACTCGAGACCTATGACTTGATTTCTTATATGATTGTGTCAACCGTAAATAGGATATTTTTCAGCTGGTTTTAATAAAATGTATAAAGCTAAGACAGTCCAATAATTGTGGTGACATGAACCTTGAACATTCTAGCTGTCAGACTTTCTGGCTCCTGACTGCCCGTAACGTCTCTCAAATTGCACAAACGACAGCCGTGACCGACATCTTAACTTGTTTTCCGCCCCACGGAGGGGTCCCGGTATGTAGTTTATAGTTTATAAAATTAATTAATTTAAGTAACAGATTGTAATGTTAATGCGCATACATAAGTGTATCCTCTTCTGCAAATCTCGCCATCAAAATTAGGTTTGCTGTAAGAAAAGCCAATTCTCGGTTAAGCTCGCCAATTTACTTAAGCTATTATTGCAATTTATATTTGTCATTTTAAATGCAATAAAGAATAATAATATGTTAGGGGTAGTAACCCAGGGCTGCGGGACTATTCGAAAGAGATACCGTGGCCCCGGAACACTAAGGGCGATAAAGGAACATGGATGGGTTTTAGTCAGTAAAAGTCCTGCTCCGCCCAGAGCGGGAGGAGTCATTTGATGATTTCCCATCCAAAAAAAAAAAGAAAAAAAAGGGGTAGTACCCATCCCAAGACCGACCTCGGTAAGCGTTCATTAACCCTGAAGATCGATCCATGTGGCTTTTATTATTTACCCACAAGCCCCTTTTTTATAGCTCACTCAATGTTAGTTATTCCTTGGAGACGCCATACAATGGAACTTTAATCCACTAAACGAAACATTGTGTGATACGTACCTAGTATTTTATTGGGAGTCTCGTAAAAATTAGATTTATATCAGTCTGTTGTTTTTCAGCAACATCGCTGATAATGATTCCTAGTGTAATTGAATTGAGGTTGAGTCATTGGAGAACTAAATAGAACGGGCAACGACCGTTTGTAAGGAAATATTGAAACAGTATTGGCTTTTTTATTTTTTTGTACTGTATTATCTTAAAATGCTTTTTGTTTTATTTTGCACTTATCCTGGTTATATTATTTAGTTCTCATATGGCGATTTTCAATAATGTACTAACAGGTGACGGACGGTTGCTATCTCTGTCTGTTTGACATTTAGCTTACGGACCGTTATAAACATAATGTCACAGAAAAGCTTTCTTTGTTTTTTCTATGAATCAAGTGACAGGTAGGTGACACGGATAGGATATTTCAAGATAACTTTTTGCCATACAGGGTGTAAACAACCTCATCACGAAGCCGTCAACCAAGCATTCTGTACATCAAACTAAGTAACTTTACGCTAAAATTATTGCTGGGAAACGACTTTTTTTTTGGTGTGAAAAATCATGTTTTGTGGTAGAACTCAATGTAACGCACACAAAACATTGTGCTGATGGATGGATTGAATAATACGGGGGTAGTGGAGGTATTTAAAGTAAAAATCATATAAGTATTAAAAAAAAAACTTGGCAAAAAGTTGGAACTTTGACCCCCAATATCTCCGTAAATAGAAGGTTCCAAGGTATAGTGTAGAACAAAAAAAATATCGTAACGACGGGGAGAACAGGTGCCTTTCGGTTTCGTCAAGATGTTTTTTACACCCTTTATACGTAAAAACACCGATAGCTACGAGACATAGGCATATTAACTAACAGTTATACGTTAGTAAGTTATAGAAAGCGGCCGTTTATCGTGTTGTTAGTGCCTAACCTGGTGTCAGAGTTTTAGTAGTATGTGTTTGTTTGTGTATTATGTAGTTTATTTGTTGTTATTATTGCTACCCAATTTTATTTAAGTATCTGTTGACATACACTTTGACACAAAGGAGGAAACTGTTTTGCGTCCACCACATCACTATCTCAGGTGTACACTCACTGGGCCTATTTGGCGCAGCCGTGAGACACACACGTTTTTTTGTCTTTCGTTTTAACTGCCCTAATAGCTGTCTCGTAGTGGAGTGGTTAAGTTTTGCTTATTATTTTTGTTTAATGTAATGGCATGTGCCAAATAAACCAATTTTCTTTATTTTTTCCATAAATGGCAACATTGCCGCTTGTTGCCGTTTTTGTACAGTAACAGCAACTAGTCGTATATTTGCGGTATGTCCTTACAAAAGTTTTTGCTGCGATTGTCGTTGGAATAGGCTTGTCGACTGAAAAAAACTAATTAGTCCGTCAATTAGATTATGTGACGCGCGCAAGGTCTTTTGGCCCTAACATTGAAATTTCCCGCGCGCCGGAGAGCGTCGCGTTGCCGAGCGCCATAGAGCGGGACGGCACTCGACGAATCCGAAGGCTTCCCGCCAGATACTTAGATTAAGAGACGGATTGTTTGTGGTTAGAGGGTGATTTTGATATTCGAGAATTGGATATAACGTGGCTATTACTAACTGAATGTAAAAACTAAGTGATCTGTATTGTACCTTGCTTGAATAGACGTTTTCTTACAATAAAACTGGATTTCATTGGTGTGCACAGTAAACTGGCTGCCCAAGCGAGGGACTGTGATTGTGCTCGTATGAAAAAACAGTGAATCCACACCTGAGAAAAATGACGCGTACACGCCGGCAATCACGTCGACAATCGGATTTTGAAGATGCCGTCGACGCCGACGAAGCGAACGCTCGGCCTCCGGTGAGGTCCAGTTTTACAACAGACGACATGGCGTCCATGTTGACGACGCTACAAGAGTCTCAAACAGCGGCATTCGAGCGATTACTCGGCCGTGTCCTCGAACATGAAACACGTCGTGACTCATTATCGACGACGCTGGCGGCGGCGACCACGCCGGCCGCGGCGCCCCCGTCCGCTCTCCTTGGGAACTTCGCCAAATGTACGGCGCGGTTCAGCGGAGCGCCAGGTGACTCACTTGACGGCTTCATCGACGCCACGGAGGCCTACAAAGAGTGCGCCCACGTGAGTGATGACAACGCACTCCGAGGGTTATCCATGCTGCTGACAGGCGATGCATCAGTCTGGTGGCAGGGAATCAAATCCACCATCAGCACCTGGAGTAACGCGGTGTCTTCCATACGAAGTGCATTCGGTGACACGCGTCCGCCACATCGTATTTACTTAGAACTATTTAGTATGTCACAAGGTCGTGAAAAGACTGAACGATTCGTCGCCAGGGCTCGAGCTCTGTTTGCAAGACTTCCAGCCGGCGACGTCAGTGAAAAAGTCCAAATTGATATGCTGTACGGCCTCCTACACCAGCGTGTCCGTGAACGAGTGCGGCGAGATGAAATATCGTCGTACGAAGTGCTATTGCAAAAAGCGAGGCACGTGGAGGACGCGACCGACGAAGGCGAGTACCAACGTCGACGCACCAGGACGCCACAGCAGTGGACATCAACCACCCCGGGCGAAACAGCCCTCAAAACTACGCCGCCGCCACGTTGCTCGCCGACGACGCCACGGGAGCCCCGGGGACATCACGCTACGCGCCTACTACGCCGCGGGAGCCCCGCGTGCCGCATAATACGTCGAGCAACAATCCTGTCGCGCCGAGTGCCGGCGCTGCTGCACGTCCTGCGCGCGATTCCGCGCCACGACCTGTGGGCGACGATGGTGGTGTGACTGCTTCGACAAATAAAGTTCCTACATGCTACGGGTGTGGCACTAAAGGTGTTATTCGGTCGCAGTGTTCAAAGTGTACAAATCACTATAATGCTGTCGACGTCGCGAGTCTCTCTCCCGCGTCTGACCACTCCGTAGAACCTTGTAAATTAAAAACCACCATTTCTCCTCCAAGCGGTAAATATAAATATTATTATGATTCGGTAGATTACTCACCGACAGATTTTGTAGCAACTCTCCCTATGAGTTTTTTTGATAGTAACTACTATTGTAGATCTCAGTCTCCACAAGTGCTGCTTAGTACACCCAGTGGGGTGGATGCACCAGTTGTGCAGCTTAGTGTACTTAGTAGGGTAACTGCACCAGTTAATGATACTTCAGATAATTTTTCTGTAGATAACTTTTGTAATCAGAACATTATTTCCTCATCAAGTGGGGTGACTTTGAGGAACGAATGTAGGGTGTCCATGGAAAGTTTAGGACGTTTTTCTACAGTTAACAGTAATGATAAAAATGATTCTCCGAGTGACTCTGTGGAGCACCAGGTTAAATTAAGGCCTACTTTAAGTGTTCAAATTTTAGGTGTTCGAGGGAATGCATTGTTGGATACAGGTGCTAAGAGTAGTGTTGCTGGTGCTATGTTGTACCGATTGCTGCGGAAGCACAAGCACCCCTGTGAGGAGACAACTCGACGAGTCCGGCTTGCAGATGGCTCTGCACGTACTCGCCCAGTACTACTTACCACTTTGGAAGTAAGGGTAACTCCTGAAAGGTCAGTGACACTTCAATTTACAATTTTTCCGGATGCTCAAGATAATGAAACGCTGCTTGGAATGGACTTCTTGGTTGCAGCGGGCATTGTGCTTGATTTTGCTTCATCTTCTTGGCATTTTTCGGGTGAGCATATTTTATATGACATTGAGTATGAAACTCCAAAGTTGTGCACTAATATATTTGCTGCTGATCTTTTGCGTGATGATGAGGGGCTTATGCTGAATCCAAATGAAAGACAGCAGTTGTCTGACTTGCTACAGCAAAATAGTGATGTATTTGCAGAACAGGGGGAGCCAACCCTTTACGCGGAACACCACATTGACACAGGTGACCATGCACCAATATCTGTCCCTCCTTATAGGCTCACACCTGCTAAGAAGGAACTAATGAGGGTCGAGTTGGAGAGGATGCTTGCAGATGGTGTCATTGAAGAATGTGAGTCCGCATGGACTTCCCCCGCTGTGCTTGTGCCCAAGAAAGACGGCAAGGTCAGGTTTTGTGTAGACTATCGGAAATTAAACTCTGTAACTAAAACTGACGCTTACCCCATGCCGCATATTGACGACTTGGTTCAGTCGACTAAACGCAACTGCTTCATGTCCACGCTTGATCTACGGACTGGTTTCTGGCAGGTAGCCATGAAGGAAAGCGATAAGGATAAAACTGCTTTCCAAACGCCCTTTGGCACTTACCGCTTCACTCGCATGCCCTTCGGCCTGAAAAATGCGCCTTCAACGTTTCAGCGCCTCATTGATAAGCTTCGCTCTGCCTTAAACCGCGACTTCTGTCAAATTGAAGGTGATAATGTTACAATATTAGCTTATCAGGACGATCTGCTGCTAATTACAGAATCGTACTCCGGTCATCTTGCTGCTTTGCACGCCGTGTTGGATAAGCTGCGCGCCTTCAAACTAAGGGCGAATCGAGACAAATGTGTCTTTTGTAGAAAAGAGGTAAAGTACTTGGGGCATACTATTACTAAGGATGGTGTGTCTCCCGACCAAGATAAAGTACAGGCTATTGTAGGTATGAAACAACCTCAAAATCTTAAACAGTTAAGAACTTTCCTGCAGACTTGCTCCTGGTTCAGGAAGTTCGTGCCTAATTTCTCCGCTATTGCTGAGCCCCTAACACGCCTGACCAAAAAGTGTCAGCCCTGGGTCTGGGATTCCGAGCAGGTAAACGCTTTTGAGGAGCTGAAAATGCGCCTTACGTCTGCACCTATTTTAATACAGGTTGACTACTCGCAGCCCTTGATTCTCAGAACAGACGCTAGTAGCTATGCGATAGGTGCGGTCCTGCTGCAGGGTGAGGGCATTGGTGAACAGCCCATCGAGTATGCAAGCAGATTGTTGATCCCCGCAGAAAAGAACTATAGCACCACAGAACGAGAGGCCTTGGCCGTAGTATGGGCTGTAGAGCGCTTCAGAGGCTATATAGATGGACATGAGGTCATAGTTAAGAGTGATCATCAGCCTCTCAAGTGGCTACTTACTGTCAAGTCACCCTCGGGTAGGTTGGTGCGCTGGGCACTTAAGCTCCAGTCGTTTAATATTACTTACGAATATACCCCAGGCAAGGCTAACGTAGTCGCGGACACGTTGAGCCGCCCACCCTGTTATGACGAAGAGGATGCAGAAGAACAAGGTTTGTGTCCAGTTCTCATAAATTTACCTTCTGTTAGTCCAGCTGACTTGCGAGCAGCTCAACTAGTCGACCCTGAGTTAATGAAAATTATACAGGATCTGGAAGATCCCGACGAACTCACCTATAGTCGATGGTTAGAGAGAGGGTATGTAATGTCGTTAGGTGTTCTCTACCGATATGACCCTGATACTGATTCTGAAGACGCTCAGTTTGTGGTGCCGAGTTCCATGCGAGACGAGATTCTAAAGGAGCTACATGATTCACCTACTGCTGGCCATCAGGGTATAGAGCGGACTCTTCAACGACTTAGAGAAAGATATTATTTTCCAGGCATGCGCAGATATGTGACTGATTATTTGAAAAAGTGCGTTGAATGCCTTCGTTACAAACCATCGAATCAAAAGCCCTCAGGTTTGTTACAAACTCCGGTACTTCAGCAGCGAGGCGAAGTCCTAGCTATTGACCTATTTGGACCACTACCACCTGGAGACCAGGGGGAGCGGTGGATACTGTTGATAGAGGATGTGGCTACCAGGTGGGTAGAACTTTTTCCTCTTGTTGATGCGACAGCAGAGGCCTGTTCTCGTATCCTTCTGGAGGACTATTTCCTTCGATACGGTTTGCCACGACGTGTCATTTCCGATAACGGTACGCAATTTGTATCTGCTGTTATGCAGCAATGTATGTACCTGATGAACGTTAAGCAGGAGCTAATACCATTATACCATCCAGAGGCCAATCCCGCTGAGAGAAAAAACCGGGACCTCAAGGTACAGTTATCCATCTTAGTCCAGACTACGCACACCGACTGGCCTAAGCACTTGGCGAGTGTCAGATTTGCAATGAATAGCGCTGTGTGTTCTACAACAGGTAAGACACCCGCATATCTAATGTTTGCACGGGAGTTGCGAACCCCGTTCGATGTTAACCATGACTTACGCAGTATCTTGGATAAGGAAAACTTCGTTCCTCAGGTCACTCCCTACTTGCGTACCTTTATAACTTCGCTTTCCGACATTAGGGAACGAGTTGAGAAAAGTCAGGATGTACGTAAGGAAGTAGCTGATAATTCTCGTATAAAGGAAACAAAATTTAATGTAGGAGACTTAGTTCTGCTCAAAACTCATGATTTGAGTAATGCATCGAAGGGCATTACAAAAAAGTTTATGCCCCGACGAGATGGTCCGTATCGCGTTAGGCAGATAGTTAGCCCAACTACTTTTGTTCTTGCGGACCACTCGAATAATGTGATAGGAAAGTACCATAGCTCGGACTTAACACCCTTGACTACTCCGTTAGGTTCAACAGCTCCACTGCAGCCTAAAAGACGCAGAGGGAGACCGCGCGGTCGTGCATTAAGTCCTACGTCGGACTCGGGCCTAGTTACCGACTTGGAGGGGGAGTGTGTGACGCGCGCAAGGTCTTTTGGCCCTAACATTGAAATTTCCCGCGCGCCGGAGAGCGTCGCGTTGCCGAGCGCCATAGAGCGGGACGGCACTCGACGAATCCGAAGGCTTCCCGCCAGATACTTAGATTAAGAGACGGATTGTTTGTGGTTAGAGGGTGATTTTGATATTCGAGAATTGGATATAACGTGGCTATTACTAACTGAATGTAAAAACTAAGTGATCTGTATTGTACCTTGCTTGAATAGACGTTTTCTTACAATAAAACTGGATTTCATTGGTGTGCACATTAAAATTATCAAAAAATATTTGACCTGTATTTTTTCTTTTGTTACGAAAACCAAAATTAACGAAGTACCGACGCTTTTAAAATTCTCAATACGTCACGCCGCGCTATAATTTGTAGTGCGTTCTGACGTCACGAGTCACTCCCGAGTTTTAATGCGTCTTATCTTTGTCTTTTATTGATTTACAAAAACAAAAAATACGTTTCCATTATTTCCAATACACTGACGGACTAAATAGATTTGCAATTTTTTGATGCTGTCGTCATGCCTATAATACCTTTCACGACATGTATATTATGAAGAACAAATTTAGTCATCTAATATCTATTCTCACCAGTTTTCAGATATTCATAGATTGGATGTCTGTGAATTTTTGCTAACTGGGGAGAATATACATTTGCTTTATGTACTACGAATATCCAAATTGAAATAAAAAGAAAAATATTCCTTCTGCAATGCACAAATCACACTGTGATACATCAAAGGCCTCCAGGGACACACTCGTGGAATTCGTCGCGTCGTGTTTTTTCACCAACGACATAATATTAATGTGTGAGTGACATAACATGACACGTTCCATGTTCGTGGTTGCAATTCATTTAATTTTATTTTAATGCTACGAGGGAGGCCTTTGCCCAGCCATGGGACAATTAATACAAGTTGATTAAAAAACGTTAAATACATTAAGCCGTTGGTCCCGGCTGACATTTGTAGAGCTTTGACAGTCGTTACAAGTAGTGGTCCGAAAGTCTGACAGCCAGTCTTACCATGGTGTATCGTTTTACCTAGTACTAACTGGGTGTGGAGGTTAGGTAGGCAGTCGCTCTATATGAAATACTGGTATTCAGCGGCATCCGATAAGCCTGGAAGCCAACAGCAACATAATTGGGAAAAGGCGGGCAGATGATAAGATAAAAAGATACTGCTACATTAGTCAAAGGCTACTCATCATCATCATCATCATCAGCCTATTAATGTTCCCACTGCTGGGACACAGGCCTCCTCTTTATGAGAGGGAATGGGCTATAATAATAATATAATTGACGACCCAAATGGCGCAGCGGTACTGAGGCTGCCTTACTTTCTTAGGGTCCCGGGTTCGAATCCCGGTAGGAGCAAATGTTTGTGTGGTGAGCATGGATATTTGTTTTCGAGTCATGGATGTTTATATGTATAATAAGTATGTATTTACAAACAAAAAGTATTTAAGTAGTATATCAACTATCTGGTGTCCACGACACAAGCCTCGTTGCTTAGTGTGGCACTAGATGGCGCTGTGTGTAATGTCCAGCGATATTTATTTATTATTTATTTATTTATAATCCACCACGCGGGCCCAGTGCGGATTGGTAGATGTCACACGTCTTCGAACTTTTGTTTCAAGGACATACCGGTTTCCTCACGATGTTTTCCTGTTTTCCTGTTTTCAAAGCCACTGCTGAGCTTGAAGTCGTGGGTGCGATTCAGATCGCGTAAAGTGTTATTATAAAGTTTTCCCTAAAGCAATTTTTATATAGACTTGGCATACACTTATGTGCTCAAATGACGAATTAAATTGAAAATCACTTAAATCAATAGGTGCAGTCAAGTAATTAAAATGGTAAGTACGTTTTGAATTTTGAATAAACATATACATATATGTCAGTTCAAGATGGCGTTCGCTTTGTTTGAAACTTGGCTATCATTTAGTTCCTTGAACATTGGCAATAAATCCTGATTTAGGATTCAGCTGCAGTTGGGTAAAAGTACTGTTACGTACAAGAGAAAGAGTTACATAAAGAAGCATACTCACGCCATGAAAGAGATTCCTCGAACGCCATAATAAAATGCCATAATGTTTCCAAACATACAATATACCCTGCTCACTTATGTATACGTAGTTTTTGAAGTAGAAAACACTGAAATAGGCACAAAGAAAAAGTTTAATAAAAAGAATCCTTTAATATTATATCTTTTGTCTGGCATTATTTATTAAAATGTGTCATGATTTGTGTAGGTGTATCTTTTTTTAAATAAAAAAGCATACAGAATTCAAAAAACTGGCCAAGTTCGTAACGGACTCGCACATTAAGGGTTCCGTACCATCGTAGTAAAGCCCCCTTTATTTTTTATTATTTGTTGTTATAGCGGCAACAGAAAAAGCAGCAGCAGGTGAAAATTTCAACTGTCTACTTATTACGGTTCATGAGATACTGTCCGCTGACAAACAGATGGACGGATAGCGGTGGCTTAGCAATAGGGTCCCGTTGGTTAGCTTTCGGGTACGGAACCCTAAAAAGAGCCTCCTATAATAAATAAATAAATAAATATCGCTGGACATTACACACAGCGCCATCTAGCGCCAAACTAAGCAACGAGGCTTGTATCGTGGACACCAGATAGTTGATATACTAAATAGATACTTTTTTGTTTGTAAATACATACTTAATATACATATAAACATCCATGACTCGGAAACAAATGTCCATGCTTATCACACAAACATTTGCTCCTACCGGGATTCGAACCCGGGACCCAACGAACGTAAGACAGCCTCACTACCGCTGCGCCATTCGGGTCGTCAAAAAAATAAAAAGTATCCTCCTATAATTGCATATTTAGGAGTAGGTATACTCTTTAATATCCCACACATTTTGAACGATGATAGATAGCTCCGTGTCGTACCGTCACTTATCTTTCCAACATAGCAGCTATGACTGACAGCCTTGAACGTGTTGACTGACGTTTTATAAAGCATCTGAATATTCCTAAATTGTTGAGGGAAATTCAAAAGTACTTTTTTCATGGTAAAATGGTAAGACTTCAAAATAATGCCACTTCCACTGCCTCGTTGGTCTAGTGGCAGCAAGCGCGACTGCTGAGTAAGAGGTCCTGGGTTCGATTCCCGGGTCGGATAAAGTGCTATTGGGTTTTTCCTTCAGGAATTTTCTCAGTAGCAGCCACGGAGGTTTTGTGTCCGGTTGATGGTAATGGGCTCGCCACCAATTACATGAGACTTATTATAACCGGAGAAATGTGGGTGTGTTAGGTACTATCGTGGCCACTCCCGTCTGATCAGCACTAAGCTAATTTTTGCTTGCACTCGCAACATAGAAAAGCTCTCTAGCCGCTCCGCCCAATGAATGAAAGACAATACCGATCGGCCGAGCGCACTGACGACGCAAACGAGAGTTATTGTTATTTTGCGCGCCGAATTGACGCTTCCATAATAGGCCTTAACTTTAAGGGGTGTGGCCGGCCTTCACATGATTTAAGCGGAAAAATGTTTAACTGATCAGGCGGAAAAGACCACGACTGTAAAAACCGTGCGTCTGCCTAACTCTTCGGGGATTACCCTGTGGCTGCTACAGAGAAAATCTTGATGGAAACACCCTTCCCGACTCGGGAATCGAACCTAGGAGTTACAGAACAACAAGGCAGTCCTATTAATAGTCCCGAGAGAATATTATTATCCTCATATACGTCATAGGCCGCAAAAACAGTCACTCGGTCACTGTCCTCCTCGATAGAAAACGCGTAGATGTTATTAAAATAACACCCTATAAGTACTAGTTTTACTACTAAAGCCCCAAGTTGACCACGAGGCTACTTAGAAGTCCATAAACAAGAGCACGTACGATAGTGTAAAGCAATTACTCCACAGCAAGCTATAACGCGTTTTATCGCACGCAGTTTTATAGCTCATCGCACTGCTAATGGCCACTTTGCGCCGGGTAGTGTTACTTGTGTTCACACGCGTAGCTGTTTTATATGTATGAATTCTTACTAGTATTTTTGTACGTATAAGTAACTGTAGAAGCGTATAATGGATGTCCCAAAGCAGTACAAAGGCAGCGGTGGCCCAGTGGTGGCGGCCCCGACCTACGAACAGTAAGTCGTGGGTTCGAACCCAGGCAGGCGCATTACTTTGTGTAATTTATTTCATCACCGCTGCTCTCAAAACGGTGACGGAAAACATCGTGAGGAAACCGGCATGTCCTAGAACCAAAAAATTCGAAGACATGTGACATCTACCAATCCGCACTGGGCCCGCGTGGTGGATTATAGCCCATTCCCTCTCATAGAGAGGAGGCCTGTGTCCTAGCAGTGGGAACATTAATAGGCTGATGATGATGATGATGAGTACAAAGACATATTTTCATACAAAGCATTATGGTACAAGATCTCAGGGCCGCCAGACCCTAATAATTTTCTGATTAAAAAAAATTTTTGCATCGAGAACAATTACGATGTACTGTGAACGTATTAGATATTTTTTTAGATATCAGGTGCTAAGTTGCAAATATAATACTTAGTTTTCTTGGCCTGTGTACTGAGTTATAAAAGCGTCGCAGAGAATATTCTTGAAAATTGTAATCAACACTGCCTGACACTTGCCGTTGATGGAAATTTCTGCCAGACGCTTTAAAGGCGGCCCTGGGATCTTGCTCAATCACCACGCGTGCTCCAGATAAGTTGGCAAGTTAACTCGTGGCAAAATAATAACAGCCGCTCGGTTGAATCTTCAGGTTAAGCCACGCTTGCCTAGTTTGGTCTGGGGATGGGTGAACACCCATTACATACCGAGTTTCCTCCGTGCCTCGGAAAGCATGTTAAGCCGTTGGTCCCGGCTGTCCACTTTGACATTCGTTACACGTAATCTGTGATCCGAAAGTCTGACAACCAGTCTTACCAAGGGGTATCGTATTATCACTGCGAGGATCGACGAGAGGACACGGTGGAGCACACTGTGGAGGTGTGCCCCGCTTGGGCGGAGCACCGCCGTGTCCTCGAAACGGCGATCGGCGGCGGCGACCTCTCGCTCCCGGCCCTGGTTCAATCCCTGGTCCGGAGCGAGGCGGAATGGGACGCCGTCACCTCCTTCTGCGAAGCAGTCATGCTAGCGAAGGAGGTGGTGGAACGTGAGAGGGAGAGATCTACACGTCCCGGCTGCCGCGGGAGACGCTCTGGGCGTCGGGGGCCACGTGGTGGCCCCTGGTCACCGTAGGCGCGGGCCTGTGGACGGTGAGCTATGGGCTAGCTCGCCGTCCGTCCGTCTCATGACGACAGGCCGTGTCGACGGCGCGTTCGTGTTCCACGCGCGCCTCAAAGAGAGTCAGCAAAAAGGAAGGCAAGGGCCGATGCCTGCCGGGGCTGCGGGACTGTTCGAAAGAGATACCGTGGCCCCGGAACACAAAGGGCGATGAAGGAACATGGATGGGTTTTAGTCAGTAAAGGTCTGACACTCCCCCCTGCTCCACCCAGAGCGATAGGAGTCATTGGATGATTTCCCTTCCGAAAATAAAAATAAAAAAGGGGTATCGTATTACCCAGTACTAACTGGACATACTGGACTGGAGGTCGGATAGGCAGTCGCTCCATGTAAAATACTAGTACTCAACTGCATCCGGAAACTGACCCCAACATAGTTGGGAAAAGGCTATGCAGATGACGATCCGTACACCTAAAATAATATAAAGATATGTTTTGACTTCTAATGACTGTTCTCTGTTCTCTAAGGAGTAAAACGGTATTAACGTTATTTCAGTCTTTAAATTAACATCAAGTTTGGATTATTTATTCATAAATAAATACTACGTAAGACGGCTTACAGCATTTCAAGGAATACAATGTTAAGATATGCTTTATCATAACATGGATTTACCGCATTAAAGTAATTAACTATCTCATTTGAATTAAGTATTATAAACGTTAACCCTTTCAACCTCTTTACAATACATACATGTATGTATGCACATATATACCTACATACGTACAGAATCGCTCACAGTTTCCCCATGGGTGTGGGTTATAGGATCCTTATAATTAAAAGAAAAGTTATCTAATATGGTGTAATTTAATTAAATCATTTTTCTATGTTTCATATTTCGTTGCGGGATCCAAGACAGTTAAATTGTTTCTTTGGGACTTCGTCAAGCTTCATTGTCTCGGCGCTTTTCTGGTGGTTGCCACTGTTGGTTCTAGCTTTCAGGAGTTGCAGGGGTTTGGGAATAGTGTGGCGAGCATGTCAAATACGGAACCCTAATATAATAAATCATAAAAACTTGAAAAGAGGTCATTTAACTAAACCACTTTGCTACGGGATAATCGCTGATATTGTGAAAATAATTGCGTTTAATATTGGAGTTCAATATAGGGTTTAATTATGTTCAAATAACTCGATAAAGTGTTTGAAACAGATGGATTTTTATTCGCAATTTCGTGATTATTCCCATTATAAATGTAGATGATATTGATTTCAAGGAACAATTTCAACAATACACTACATTTATATGACAGGTACATTTTCATTTCAATCAATGGCAATCATTTTCGAAGCGTTTCCGTTTTCTACGAATTTCAACAGGATCGTTTACAGCTTCAATCAACATTTTTGACATTTCTATCAACGTTATGCGTGGTGGATTATAGCCCATTCCCTCTCATAGAGAGGAGGCCTGTGTCCCAGCAGTGGGAACATTAATAGGCTGATGGTGATGATCAATGTTATTGCTGATAGAAAGTTATTTTTTTTAAAGTAAAAAAAGTACTTAATAAAAACAGGATGATAATTTATTTAAAGAACTTAAAATTGCTCTAGAATATCCGCAAATATTCCATAATAATATTCCGCAAATCCGGAGAGCAGCGGTGGCCCAGTGGTGGTGGCCCCGACTTACGAACAGTAAGTCATGGGTTCAAACCCCGGCAGGCGCATTACTTTATGTAATTTATTTCATCACCACTGCTTTCAAAACGGTGAAGGAAAAGATCGTGAGGAAACCGGCATGTTCTAGAACCTAAAAATTCAAAGACATGTGACATCTACCAATCCACATTGGGCCCGCATGGTAGATTATAGCCCATTCCCTCTCTTAGAGAGGAGGCCTGTGTCCCAGCAGTGGGAACATTAATAGGCTGATGACGATGATGATGATGATCCACAAAAATATATCATAACATAAAATCATGCCTGTAATCCCCGAAGGGAGAGATGTAACTAATAGTACATCCCCATTCCCGTTATGTTTTAATATGGGTGATTTTTCCCGTCCCATGTAATAGGGGTGATCCTATTGCCAACGACAAGGCACTAATCCAGGCTCCTTAGCTGCTACTGAGAAATTCCTGATGGAAAAACCCAATAACACTTTACCCGACCCGGGAATGGAACCCAAGACCTCATGCTTAGAAATCACGACCACTAAACAAACGAGGCAAAAATATCCTAAGAAATTACTACAAAACCCAATTAATGTATAATATGTATGTATTTACAAACAAAAAGTATCTATGTAGTATATCAACTATCTGGTGTCCACGACACAAGCCTCGTTGCTTAGTGTGGCACTAGATGGCGCTGTGTGTAATGTTCAGCGATATTTATTCATTATTTATTTATTTACTTAAAGTACTTACGGCATGATATCCGTGATTTTTCAGTATTGCTATGAGCTCCCGTTATTAGTACTTTAAGTGTAGTGAAAAACCGTGAAAGTCTAAAACAGTACTACAAAACAATTCATAACGGTGTGTTTGTTATTATCCCGGCGCAAGTACTAAATCATAGTAACAGGAACATTAATCAGAGTAAAGAAATACTGCCTGTTATCACGTACGCCCAGTAATTATACCTTGTTGGGGGAACAAATTAGACGAAGACAGCCTTAAGGCTGGGGTATCTGCTAAATTTGCAACTCTATTTGTGGTGGTTTAAACTTCGTTTGAAATGCTGTTAGAATAATGTTCTAATCAGCTTGCACTACAAAGTGGTCGTTACGTCAGTCACTGCGGGCCGAATCGTGCGAAATGAGTGGTTTTTATTTAATTGTAGCCTAATAAATCATTAGATCAAAATGCCAATTGTACACTTTGTAAAGAAAAAAGTGACAAATATTGGTGTGAAAATAAAATACTAAAACTTAATGCCGTTTAGGAGTAGTTACGAAATTTCAAAGAAAAAATGCTTCACTTTGAATATTTTTTTTCTTATAGTAATAATAAAGTTAGAATTATTTCAATTGTACCAATTATAGTTTAGAGTCTAATAAGCAACATATATATTTTTTGCATATTTATATTCACTCATCAAAGAGGAGTTAAAGTTAACATGGAGAAAACCTCTCGTTAGCTTGAGAAATTACTGTAGTTGCCTATTCCCTAGCGTAGATCTCTATGGAGAAGAACGGGCAAAAAACTCCATGGATACTCTTTTTAATACAAACAGTATACATATATATATATAGTATTGTCATATGTTTTTATTTGTATTTATGAGTAGGTCTGTATGTATGTATTGTATATTATATTTAAAATAGTTATCTGTTTTATGGATTCCATTTTCTTTTTCGTTTTTACACACTATGTCTACATCTCTTTTTAGTATCTCCTTTCGCAGGTATGCTGGAAGAGATTTCTTCTCTCTAATATTATAAATGTGAAAGTTTGTGAGGTTGGATGGATGGATGGATGTTTGCTACTCTTTCACGCGAAAACTACGGAACGGATTTAGATGAAATTTATTACACAGATAGTTTATAACCTGGAATAACACTTAGGATAAACTCCAGAACTCCACGCGGGCGAAGCTGCGGGTATAAGCTGTATTCTGTAAATGTGTAGCAGCCCAAAGAAAAGTACCAAACTATATGGTCAGTCCCGCATTACCAACTAACTAGAGTAATAGCGCGTATACATATCATTTTCCGAATGTCCCTAATTAGTCTCTAATTACCAGATCAGGCATCCCAGCTTGTGATACGGAAGTGCTAATCACCTCATTACGAGGTGTTATTAAAAAACTAATTAGTGCCATCAGGGGAAAATTAAAACCCCGACGGCTAAGTCGTTTATGGTTCCAGCATTTATTATGAGATGAAAATCTTTTTTATTTTATTATACTTTCATCGTGGCTAGGTTTTCGTATAATTTTTTATTTTTTGTTTTGTTTGTGCAATTTGAGGATGATTGTTTTATGTTGGTTTTGGAGCTGTGACATAGCATTATTTGAAAGTAATTCTTTGAACTCAGTTATTATAACAGGTGTTAAATTAACGGATCGTGTTCGAAACACAATACTACGCTCCAAAACCAACTGAACCAACTGAAATGGGACTGGGCAGGTCATGTCTGCCGCATGCCGGACAAACTGTGGGCCAAAATTACAGGGGTGCCCTGACACAGTGAGGCGGGGTCGCAGCAGGCCACGAAGGAGATGGCGGGACGAACTGGACAAGTTCCGTCCGAACTGGAAGGAGGACGCGCGGGTACGCGAGAAGTGGAAGGAGTGGAGAGAGGCCTTTGCCCAGGAGTGGGACAGAACAGGCTAAAAAAAAAAGAAAGTATTATACGAAATGTTAACGGCCACTTCACGAAAATTTCAACCAAACTTACTGCAAATCAAACTAAATAAACTCTACCCAAAAAATATTGCTGCAAAACAACTTTTATTCTTAAGCTGAAAATCACGCTTTACGATAGGACTCGGTATAATCTATGGATATATATTTTACAAGCCTGTATGTATGTGTCATCTCACATCAAACATCATGAAAAGTACAAAGTAGAGTATTTTCAACCCAAAGAGAAATATATACATATTTGGTAACTTCAAAAGTATTGGAAACCAGTTTCCATCGTGCCCATATGTCCATTTCCCATTTACGAGAAAATGATTTCATCATTTCATTTGCAAATACAGACAGATGTACATTATTATTTTGTTTTTCCTTGAAGGTTTGGTTTTCTTTGACGGCTGTAAATTACAAAAATACTAATAGAACTGGCTGAAAATGTACTAGCAACTTTCAAAAGTCCTATTTTAAAATTTCTAATTTAAAATTATCCTTTTCTTAAGGTGGAACCGCCAGGGTAGCGAAATCAAATTTTTCTTACGTTTTTTTGCAATTTACAGGCCAGTGTCTGACTGTATATTGGAAAATATGATTCGTGACCGAGACACGTAAGTATTTACAGAATTTAAATAATTAAAATCATCAATACAACCCTCTAAGTTCATTTACTCCCACAAAATAAACTGATACTGTTAGCCTGCGTCATCCCACTGTTGGGCAAAGGCCTCGCCCCATGACTTCCAGTTAAATAAAAAACAATAAAACCAACGACCAGTCGTCCACATTGGCCCTGGATAGAAAAAACTTGAATAAACTATTTCAAGTTTTTTTTTTTTTTTTCATTTTAAAATGTTGAATGGAATTAAGTTTACTTTTATCAGGTATATCACCCGGTTCTATTTCCTACCTAAAATGACATAAAAGACACACCCTCAATCCAACTGAAAATCCTAATGAATGTAAACTCTCAAATGGACGAATCAAATTAAATTAGTGGTCGCACCATACACGGCAAAATACGGGCAAGTGTGATAAGCTTATCTGATTAGAGAGGGTGGCCTTGGACCGAGGCTTTGAAATCTTACCCAAATCCTGTTAGGCGAACCCTCTACGAGTTAATTGGGCTTGCAATGGTGGAAATCATTTGGAAATGGTTGGGCCATGATATTGTGAGGATAGGTGTTATTATTTACGAGGTCCGTTAAGGCTAAGTAAAATCGAACTGTACGAATAGTTTTTTTTTTAGATTACGAAAGTAAAAAAATTGAAAAAGTATTTATTTTTTTAAGCTTTCACGGTTCATAACTATACTTAAAATGTCACTTACGGGATTTCTTCCGTGATTATTGTTTATTTTTGAGCTCCTGATATTTCGACGCTGTTGCAAGCGCCGTGATCGCGGGTTGACTGGAGAATGTGGGTGGATGGAAAAAATTGTTAGGAGCAGACAAATCTGTCTGCCCTCTTTCTTTGTCTTTTGCTACGCGCACTACTGAAACTCGACTCTAAGTCACGGCAAAACACACTTGCAGTATCGCCAGGTTTTGTGCAGTCCTTATCATGTTGCTGGCTGCTACTTTTGAGCATACTGAATACTGGAATCCACGTACTTTACAATTTGAAGCCATCGCCAGAAGAAATTTTAATGAGATATAACATCTCATTAAAATTTCTTCTCTCGATAAGTTTGTTACGCGAACTGAGACGCGAACAAACACGTGTTCACAGTTACTTTTGATATCAAGTTCTCGGAAGATGCACGTCCTTCACGTCATATTTGTCTCGTCTAGACAAAACCTCTTTTATAAAAACAACCACATATTAAAAAACAAAAGCATCTCACACCTCTTTAGTCTTCCAATTTCAAACACGTTGCTTCTGTCATGAAAACAAAATTAAATCATACAGCAGAATCAGCAAAGATAGCGGTTTACAGCATTCACGGTAACAATATACTCAACAAACTGGAAAACACTGAGTTGGGAAAACAGATTTTAATCTCAACAACTCGCTGAGTCGCTGAATACAGCGTTAATATATTCCGTACTGTAGACGGAGTTTCGCTTGAATTGTTTTTTGGTGTAACACACTCGTAGCTTGCACTAGATTTCGGGATTTGTAAGCAAATCATGTACATATTCAAGCAGTACAATGCAATGCCGATTGCATAGCATTGTACTTCAGGGTTTTCTTTTTATTCCGGTTTTTGTGTCTGATGTAGAAAAAGGTTGTAATTAAAAGAATACGTCGTCTGTTTATTTGAGTGTATTGTGAAGGATACTTCCAGACCATTGCAATGATGGCGAGATGGTATCGTAACACTGGCCGCGATAGAATGGACCAGAACGGACCAAGATATAGATGGAATCAGATGGAGCAGGCCTTCATCCAGAGATAGATACCTAGACATAGTGAAATATAGGCCATTTTATTTTTATTCATTTTTATAATGGATACTACATACATTTATTCACCGATGTTGTAAAAACACAATTCCACTTTTAAACGCGAAAGTAACTCTACCTGTTGGTCTGTCTGTTACTTTGTACCCTAAAAGCTGATTTCGGAATTTTATTTTAATTCAAAATTTACACACAGATAGGCCAGGTGTATGAACATGCGAAAGGAGATAGGAGATGGATGTAAAGATCGCTTCAAGAGGCGTTCTACAGTTTCTGCCTACCCCCAATAAAAAAGGCGTAATTTTATGTATGTAGATAGACCTTTCTGAACTCCACACGGGCAGAGCCACAGATGAAAGCTATAGTTTTTTAATAATTCTGTCTTTTAACGAAACTACACTCTCTTTAAAAATGAATGATTATTTTTGCAAGACTACTTAGATAAACATAACATACATAACTTCATGCCTGTTATCAAAGAAGGGTAAGCTAGAGGTATGCTATAAATTGTACCCCAACATTACGCCAGTTATGTTATGAGAAGCTCGTGGCAAAATAATAACAGCCGCTCGGGTCAATCTTTAGGTTAAGCCGCGCTTACCTGGGTTGGTCTGTGGACCCATCCACAGACCAACCTAGGTAAGCGCGGCCACCCTTACATACCGATTTTCCTCCGTGCCTCGGAAAGTACGTTAAGCTGTTGGTCCCGGCTGTCATTTGTAGATCTTTGACAGTCCTTACAGGTAGTCAGTGGCCCAAAAAGTCTGACAACCAGTCTTACCAAGGGGTATCGTATAACCCAGTACTAACTGGTTGTGGGGGTCAGATAGGCAGTCGCTCCATGTAATATACTGGTGTTCAGCAGCATTCGGTTAGACTGGACGCCAGTTATGTTTAAGCCCCATGTAATAGGGGACGAGTCTATTGCCTTAAACCGGTCACATATCCAGACTTCATGACTGAGAAATTCCTGCTGGAAAACTCAATAACACTTTTGCCCGGCCTGGGAATCAATCCCGGGACGAGTCGCACTTGCGGCCACTAGACCAACGCAAGCCAGTCATTACTTAGATATTACTACATTTTTGGCAATCAAACGTTCAAACCTTCCACGACCTAATACTACACTCCTATTCACCAAAGCAGGGACCCACAACCTTCGGTCGAATTTCTAGCATTCATGTGCGAATATTTTCCTCGCCAGTAAGCTGAATGCGAATTACGTTGGCATCGTTTGATCCCACACGTTTACCTACCTACGTACACGCAGCGACACATCAAGCTATACATTTCCAGTATGACATGGCCTCGTTTTGTATATGATTTTCCATACAATGAGAGATCTGCATTAAATGGTTTTGTATAGCTTGATTGATCGCCCCGATAATACTTTGGATTTTAGGATTTGTTTACATAGTGCATTTCTGTGAAATATTCGAAATGTGGTTTTGAGAAACTGTATCATGCACTACTTACTTACAGAACTGAAGAGCTCAGTGAGAGTTCCTATTCGATCGCGTTAACTTTCTTTGTCCCGTGGGATCGTGACCGTGATAAAAATGTCCTATGTGTTACGAGATTTTCACCCCAAAGAAAAACAGTCGTTACCTAGCAATAATTTTGAAGTCCCAACAACTACACTGTTGTTCTGTTTAGTTGTAACACATAGGACTCAAATATAACTCTGTAAATACATACGTGTTACTGTCGTGAATCATAGTTTGTTCAACAGACAGCATGGCACTGACCTGCAAATTGCTAAAAACGTAATGAAAATTCGCGCTTTCTTAGCGTTGCCGCTGTGCGTATGCTATGATACTATTCCTCTGCCTTAACTTTCGAGGAAAACATTCGTGATATTGTCGATATAATAATAGTAATGTTTTTTTTTATATTTATAAATGTTTTTATGTAGTTTTAATAAGAAATATTTAAAAATGTTAAAAATATGTGTAAAAATGAATAAAAGAAATTATAATAAAACCTGTATTTCCAGGCTACTTTGGCCCATAGATAAATACCTTACAGGCTAACATATATATTATAATAGTACAAAGTGCGTTAGTATATAAACTTAAAAAAAAACACATGATTAAATACTAGATAGTTAAAAACTGTATCATGAAACGATTTTGTAGCTGTGTCTCGTTAGTCGACACTAATGAGACATAATTACTAAGTTATAACCTATTGTTGCGAACCTCCCGGTAATTATGAAGGTTTAAATAATTAAAAGTTAGGTGTTTGTGTTGTGAACAAGACTCTTAATTAGAATAGGTAAAAGTAGGAACAATTAAGTTTCAAGAAGATTGTCTACAATAACATGATTCTATACAACGTCTAGTGCGCAGACGAATATATTTAAATAATTATATTATTTGTTTACAACAAAATTTTGCATAATTTACCTGAATATGAACGACTTGCTTAGTTTCGTTTTGTCTTTTATTTTATGGCATTGCTAGTCTTAAAAACTTAATCAAATGCCCAAAAAATATTTGTGGTACAATGAATATAAAAAGAAATAAAGAAAAGGTGTTTATTAGACTCGCACAGAAAAAACTATAAAATAAAAAACTTATTTAAAAACTAAATTCGTCTTGTACGAGACCAAAACGCCTATCTCAGTATGACATAGAACATATAAATAAATAATAAAATAATAATAAACTTTTAGACGTTCATAAAACTTCAGCATTTTAATAAAACCACGAAATATTAAATTTTTCAAACCACTTTATAAACTGTCGAACCACACATATTTGAATATGAACGAAAAACGGTGACAGAGAAAGAAAACAAACGCTTAGAGTGGAAAATAAGTTCAAAGCGAGACCCGTATGCTTGGGCGAGAAAATCCAGTGGAATGGAAACAGTTTCCACAAGAGTGGATGGAGGGAGCTCGTGAAGATACCAGGGGTTCTCATTCATAACACGGGCCGAAGTTAAAGGAACATTTTATTTATAGGTTCAGGGTAAATGCGAACGGCCGTTCGTCGCTGAAAAATCTTAATACTTTTTAGGTGACTTCGAGAAAAGGTTGGCGATCTCTGTGAGTTCAACTGGTTTTTCTTTGTATTTAATTATTTCTGTCTTTCTATAATATTATTTATATTGATTGAATCTTCGAACACGTTAGTTTGTGTTCATATAGGTACGTATGGGTGCAATACTGCTATCATCAATTAAGGATAAGGGCGATTTTCAACACCAAATTTAACACAAGCAGCTCACTAGAATCTGTCAGTGTGTCTACATTTGTGCTCGTCGTGTTGTAATTATCACAAAATATACAAGGTGTGTCACCCAAGCATTCTGTACACCAAACTAAGTAACTCTACTCAAAAATAATGCTGAGAAACGACTTTTTTTGTGGAGTGTAAACCACGTTTTACTGTAGGACTCAATGTAACGCACTGAAAACATTGTGCTGATGAATGGTTTGAATAGGCGATGGAACGTGGAGGTATATAAAGTAAAGTTATTTAATTAAAAACTCGTAGGTATTTAAACAAACTTGAGAAAAAGTTGGAATTTTGACTCCGTAATTAGAGCGTTTTCAGGTATGGTCTAGAAATGATTGCAATGACGGGGAGAAAAAGTGCCTTTCGACTTTGTTAACTTTTACACCAATTTTAAGAGATACGTACCTACACTGATTTCACAAAATTTATGTGGCTGATTATTGGCAAGATGCCATTTTTTTTGGTGGAGGAAGCCACAGCAGAGCCTGCGCAAAAAGCAGAACACAAAATATTACTTTAGTCAAGTAAATTGTTATACAACTTCATCTTTTTAAAGTCGCCATCTTCTTTCCTAACTTGAAAAGATCTTTAATAATTTATTGTAACGTTGCAGCCACGTTGGTGAGCAAAAATATGTTAGTCTAGGGAACTTTTAACATTATTTATTTACTTTTGTAGCTGATAGCGAGTGCAAGGCAGCTTACACTAGGTACAGAGAGGGGCTTAGCTTGATTGGATGTTCCTGTTTGTGATTGGATCGCAATAGATACCTGGTTAAAAACAAGTGACTGTTTTGAAACGGCAATTCTTATGTACAGTTGCCAACGCATCAAGTTACCTGAAACTGTCAAATTTTCTCTCTCGATTTTGAACTTAACCCTCAAAATTTTAAGGTTCAAAATGATTTGGAGAAATTTGACAGTTTGTGGTAACTGGACGTGCTGGTGACTGTACTACCGACTTCACTGAGGGCCGACCGTATTTCAACCTTATTTCTCAGGACATAAGGGTAGACTGTCGGTGAACTTGATACCTAAACACAAAGTTTATGCATAGAAACATCGTGCCTGTATTTTCCAAAAGAGTTAGGCAGAGTTGTTATAACATCATCATTCACGTCTTCATTTTATAAATGACTAACTGATCTGCGCAACTTCGTTTGAGTCACGTAAGAGCGAGACATTTTTCGTTGATGCTCCGCTCCTATTGAACGTAGCGTGATGTTATATAGTCTATAGCCTTCCTCGATAAATGAGCTATCCAACACTAAAAGTATTTTTCAATTCAAATCAGTAGTTCCTGAGATTAGCGCGTTCAACCAAACAAACAACTCAGCTTTATAATATAGTATAGATTTATTCATAGGTACACGTACTTATATTTTAAGTAGTAAACATCGAAGGAAGTTATTACAATAAACCGAGTGGAGGTCAGATTAGCAGTAAGGTCTGGTATTCAGCTGCATCCGGTTAGACTGGAAGCCCACCACAAAATAGTTGGGAAAAGGCTAGTCATATGATGATTGTAATAAATCGAACTATCTAGAAAAACAAAAACAACGTCTGCCTGACAGGAACCTAGAACCCTACGCTTCAGAGTCACTCTTCGGATCACTAGACCATCGAGGCATTTTGTACCTATGTAAAGGGTGTAAAACACCTCTTAACGAAGCCGAAAGGCACTTGTTCTCCTCGCCATTGCGATCATTTTTTTGTTCTACATTGGGGGTCAAAGTTTCAACTTTTTGGCAGCTTTTTTTTAAATACAAATTTTTATGTAAGATTTTTACTTTAAACACCTCCACGACCCCCGTACTATTCAATCCATCATCAGCACAATGTTTTGAGTGCGTTACATTGAGTTCTACCACAAAACATGATTTTTCACCCCAAAAAAAAAGGCGTTTCCCAGCAATAATTTTTGCGTAAAGTTACTTAGTTTGATGTACAGAATGCTTGGTTGACGGCTTCGTGATGAGGTGGTTTACACCCTGTATAAGTCACTATTTAAGGTTCTTCACCTGCAATCCTTTGACATTATTAAGAAGTTTAATCGGTCATTGACTCTGACCCTTTTCTCTATCTATTGTACTTAGTTAAAACGCCCCCAAAGTCCGCGTTGACCTCTTTGCTTTAGTGATCATTTGTCTTTGGTCAATAGACTGGTGGTTTACTAAACTTTAATTAAATTTTTCTACTTTCCTTGATAGAAAATAAGAAAAAAACCGCTACGTCGACCACTAGTAATATGTATATGTGATTTTGAAGGTTAATAGTAAAATATTTATAAAAAAAAACTATCTAAAATTGTGAAACCTTTGTGGTAACTATATTTTCGAGCCGTTTGGGGTTGATACTTTGGGGCCGTGGGGTCCGAGTGCCCATAGCCTGTTCAAAGAACTTTCAAAACGCCTAGTTGACGATTCCCGTGACCCAAGGGCTGGCTTTTACCTTGGTTAGAGGCTAAGTGTTGCCATTCAACGTGGCAACGCCGCCAGTCTCTTGGGCACATTACCAGCTGACAGCGTTGAAGAGGAGTTTTTCGATGCCGTGTAGTTTGTTGTTAGTTTATTTATTTTAGTTTATTTAAGTTTTTATTAAATATACCATTCATTATATAAATAAATTCTAAAATTTGTTTTTTTTGCGATTTAAACCTAAAAACCCCAAATTGTTTTTTTTTAAATCAGTGTTACAATTTATTAATGCAAATGAGATCACAGAGATGATCCGATACCAATTTTCATCATATTCAAAATCTGAATCAAAATTCAATTTCGATAAACTATCGAGATTCCACAGTAGCGCCAAACGATAATTCACCAATAGGCTTAGAAATTGTGTTTGGCAAACAGACTGGCCTCGGATATCACTGGCTTCATCTTGAGGTCGATATTGCCCCAGGCTACGATTATAGGTGCTGTAGAACTATGTCATATTGTTTGCATACCCTTCATGGTTCAGTGAATCAGAAGACGCTACTTTTAAGTTCAGTCAGGGAACTTTATTGAAACACAAAATAAACGTCAAGTCTCTTCGTTTAAAATGGGTACTACGAGGCGCGGTGAGGAAAGTTTTGAGTATGAATGTTGGTGGCTAAAGTAGAGGAAAACCAAAGAAACGATGGATGAACTTTGTGAAGGACGATATAATAATATTAAACCATTTATTTCAGGTAACAAAGACCCATAGATAATAGTACATTATGATATAAGTTTAAGGCAAAGACACAAAAAACAGCCAGTATTACTAATAAAGTAAATTAATATTTTTGTGTTTTTTTTTTACAGATAAATGGTTGTAATTTATTGTCAAAATTAATTAAATTAAAGAATTAAATGTTTATTTATTATATTTAATCTCCCAAAGTTAATTTTATTCATAAAATGTTGACCACTTTTCTGACATAAAAACTCTTTGCTAAGATTATTAAAAAAGTATACACCGTGCATTTTACTTTACTGCACAAGTACGTAATGAGATACATTACGATATTGAAATTGGTGAAATAAGAGACCCTTTACGAGCAAATGTGTTATAAATACCTTAACCTAAAAATACATACTAATAACAATTTTTGTTAGTATAAGCAACTTAAACTATGTTAGTAGCACTTCACTTCACTGGCACGACGTTTTGTGCAAACTTGTGGAATTTGTCCGCGGAAGCGACGGAACACCACATCCTGCGGCCAAAAACTTTCTTCCAACACCAGATGGAGCATACACGTTAGCACGAACGCCTTGACATTGACGTTGCGACTCCAGAAGCTGTACTCTTGGCGTGTACTTCAGTCTTTGGCGCACGTACTCCTCGGTGTCCTCAGCCTCAGTGCAGTGTATAGCTAGAAAGGAGGTGCTTGTGCGAGACTGATGAGATGCCAAGTAATAGAAAAGTATGGAAGATATGATAAGGTATGCTGCGCCGACCCCAAATAAATGGGATGGCAGGAGAATGATGCTGATTGAATGGCTGCCACGGCAATCTGATATTGCGCGAAAAACTCCAAAAGCGATTTCCCGGTAAAATAACGATTGCAAATTAGACTTAAGTCCGATTTGGTAAAATTATTTAGCTTTTGACCGCCAGAGCATAAACGCACGCGCGTTCCACGCCAAGCCACAATTTCACTTACCATTTTGTCACGTATTTGTGTCGTTTTGCGTACAGGGCACGCGCTTGCTTGTCACGTATGTATATCTGACTAACTGCAACATTTATAGTTACAATCAATACAGTAGGACAAAACACTTTAATAAGTTGCTCAGTGTAGGTATACATATTGGTGCTCACGACTGTACAATAAGGTAGATGACAAAAAAAAAACTAATTAGTCCGTCAGATAGATTTCCAAAAAATATTGGACACATATTTTTTCTTTTTTCACGTAAACAAAAAATGAAGACGATAGAGTGCTTCGAAAACTCGTGTGACGTCACATTTGAGTACATGTTTTACTCAAATGTGACGTCACAAGCCCCCACTCATGATCTTTGACACGTTTTATCTTCGTCATATTTTATTAATTTTATAAAACAAAAAACACGTATCCAATATTTTTCGATAATCTAACTGACAGACTAAACAGAATCATATTTTGTTTAGTCAGTCATAATCCCAATTGTCGTAATTTAAAAGAAAATTATTATATAATTGTATTATTCATTGAAAATTTTCTTTAAGTAGGTAGGTACTCATAGGAACAATAATGTTTGCCAAGAAATATATTTTTGTTCACTTTATATTCCCTCTAGAAACAATTTGCCAAACTCGTTATAACTGCCGATACTTAGTCTGCTAACTTTTCCGCTACGCCAAATGGTTTTATTCGAATAATATTGTGCTGTTATTAGAAACGATAAGGCTGGTCCCTTATTGGTTCTAAGATTAGGACATTTTTTTTCGTTTCTATACCTATTAATAACTGTTTTTTGGCTTGGCGGTTAGGTCAAGGGCCTGTTTCAGAAGGCAGTAATTATAATAATAATAATATACGTGAGTACAGCAGTCATTGTGCCTATAGTCATGTCGGTCAATGGCTAATTAGCCAAGAGCATTGACCAACATCTTAGGAGGCTCTCGCTTGGCAGGTGGATCAAGGGCTTGATTCAGAAAGCAGTACTTCTGGACACGGCACGTATTGTTAGGAGGTTCCTCTCTCAAGAGCCCTGACCACCGGCAGCTCGGACCCTGTTCCCAGCACTGGTGGGCTACTATTTTTAAATGTTTTTATTTATATTGTTTTCATATTAGGAATATTTAAAAATGTAACGATATGTTGTAAAATGAATAAACGAACAATAATATATTTATTTCCATCAAGGTAGGTACAAGAATTTCTTATTCTAATAACAATTTAAATATAATATCGATACGGCCCGCAATGTGAGGAGGTTCCTGTCTCTAGAGCCCTAACCACCGGTAGCTTGGACCCTGCTCCCGAACCGGTGGACCACAATTTTAAAAAAATTTAAAAGTAAAAAAAAATGTATTTGAAAGATGAACAAAGATGACTACAATAGGATCCAATGATTTTAAAGAACTGTGTCGTTATGATCATACTTGTAATAATAACTTTTAAAATTCTTGTATACATGATTAATTGTTCTAAAAACATAGTTTTCTGGACTCTGTGATAGACAGTCCTGCAGGGCTATTACGTATCTTTCTGATATCCAGTGACTATCAAGCTTCGGTTGTACACCGAACTTTGATGACAACCGTGAATGTCATAATATTGGTACTACGTATCACACTGAGTGGATATCACTGGTGACTAACAGGGTCATACATAATACGAAACTAACCTTTTGTCAGTTAATTGAGGGAAACTGAGCCCAGTTACTATAATGTCGAGCTGTCAACAGAGATACGTAATAGCCCTACAGGTGTACAAAAAAGTTCATTTATTCTCTATATATTTAATGACTTAATATTTTTTGAAGTTGTAGCGCAAATTGAACATCGTGTGGGTATTTTTTTTGTTTGGAAACCAAATAGAAAGTGCTATAAATTTAGTTGGGTTGGCTCGATTAAATCCAGAAGTAAGACGGTCGAACTGTTCATACTCTAAAATAAAAACGATATCACTACCAAAGAACGATAGAACTTCGATATATTTCCAGTATTTCTGTCCAGCAATATACTAAATCGGTCAAGCGTTTAGTTGGCACGTTACCTATAAAATGTCGCTTCGGGCTGTATTTTCTCGACCGTTCTACCTTTTAGAAGCACCTTTTTGAGAGATTTGAAGCTTAAGTAACAGATTGGTAAGTTGAGTTTGAGTAGAGTTAGGGTTATTTTCTTTGTTAATTTATTTATCTTATGAAAGGTAGCTTCACAGCTGAAAGTTCATTAACATAAAATTATTAATCAAACATTACGCCAATTAGCCGAGCCATTTATACTTAAACTATAGTTGGTGCCAGTTCTGATCGTAATAGCGGTCATTGCCAAAGGGCAATGACCGCTAGGAAGGAAGAAGAAGAGAAAACCGTCGAAAAACCCGGAGAAAGAAGACCGTGGGAAGAGATATTAGTACTAATATCTCTTCCTACAAAACAAAACAAATGAACCATGTATCGTTTTTCACTAGAACACGGAAAAAAGTTAACCAAGGACCTTTTTGGCTCGGTTAACTGCATATTATTTAATATTGACAAAGACATTATTAAAAAGCTTGAAGTACGTTTGGTAATTAACAACCACGAGAACATTTCTAATTCGTGTTGATTATTACCAACACTTAACTCTGTAAATTGAAAATGAGAAAATCGTCATCTACCGTGATTTTCATCATTTTTTAAAAAATGTTGAAAATCACGGTAGATTCAAGACTTGAACAGGCTTATTTTTGGATTTCAAAGTTAAGAACTTTAATAAATGTAGGTGGGTGAATGCCCGTTTTGGCGATCTTAACTGGCACCAACTATAGCTTATGTCCGCGGCTTGGTCTGCGTGGTCGGAAATAATGCCTTGTGACCGTAGTACTGGGATAAAAATTATCCTAAGATTCAGGTGACCTTTGTGCCAAACTTCACCCTAATCTGTTCTGCCGTTTAAGTGTGAGAAGGTGACAGACCGAGAGACAGAGTTACTCAAGCCTTAATAATATTATGTAGTATGAATATAAATAAAGCAGAATAAAAAGAGTTAAAAAATAGTGCATGTTGCAGAGTTAAAAAATAGTGAAGATGGTCCAGAATTTATGTCGTGCTCAAAAACTTTACCCGTTTAAAATTCCACGATATATTTGGTTGATTTTTTTCACAGTTGCTCGAAAGTATGATCAAATCCTGTCATTTTCTCTGTTCCCCGTTCATTATAATCTGAATTTCGCTTCACATCAGGCAATTTATGGCCAAACACAAGCCAATTTCGCGCAGAAAAAATTGTTTGTGTGATTCAAGTCAAACAATTTTTTTTTTTTTTTTATTTATTTATTCAAAATCTGTATAACAATAACATATAAAAAGTCTGCCAAACTGCAAAACAGTTTGTCGGCAGTGCAAAACAGTTAAATAGTGCAATACAATTAAATACAACATTCAGATATTTAGAAGTGAAGAACACAATAACTTGGCCTACTTAATTTCTCCGATGTTTCACACATGAAAAGGTATTTTACGTGAAAATTCAGACACATTTTTGACTAGCAAATAGTTTCTGCAGAAATTCGGCCAGGAAAATTCAACAGTAGCTTGATTCCCTGAAGACGTGAAATATCGGGTACTATTTTAAAAAAACATAAAAAATTTTGTGAATTAGTGCGCCTCGATTGGCGAGGAGACTCGGAGAATTCTTGCGCTTGGGGAAATCATATTTATGTCCATTACGTTACTCACTGAAAAACAACAGATATTTTGAATGTTGGAAAGTTCTAGAAGACTACCATCATGTGCCAGGCCTTTTATCAACTGTGTTTGAGTTTGCTTACAGTCTTACTGGAAGAAACTCCACAACGCAGAAACATGCCTTTGGCGGTGCACCATGGGTATACCTCTACCTAGCCCTTCGTATTAATACAGGCGTGGTGATGACATCCCTTGGTAAGACTGACAAATTAACTGCAATTAAGAATAGTTGTGAAGTCCGAATGTTTTATTTTTGAGTGTATGCTGAAAGATTTATTTTGCAAACTACATTTATTTCCTATTAAATATACATACACGGTACAATAAAGCGATAAATGAAATCAGACTAAGTACAGTCGTGGTCTTTTCCGCCTGACCAGTTAATTTTTTTTTCGCTTAAATTCAGCAGAGTCGCCGCCGAGCCACTCGCACCTTAAACTTTGGGCCTATTAGGAAAGCGTCAACTTTGGCGCTCAAAATAAAAATAACTCTCGTTTGGCATGTGTCGCCGATCGGTATCTTTTCATTAATTATTTCTATATAAAGTCAACGGGGCGGGGATAAAGAGCGTTTCTATGTTGTAAGTGCAAGCAAAAATTAGCTTAGTGGTGATCAGGCGGGAGTGTCCTCGATAGTACATACAGATTCCGTATATCTATAGCTGACGGTCAAACTGACATACTCGAATATATCCATCGGATTCCAGGCATATTTGGCGAAAGAATGCGAGCTGCTTTCCAAAGCAATAATTGCGTTCGTGCGCAATCGGTTATCTCCGCCAGCGTTCGTGTCTGGCTTAACAAAGTTATTGCAGGTTCGCATTGCAATGTGAACGTATCTGTCAAGTGTTGTCGATTCATTTGTTTTCTTATTATAAAAAATAAATAATGGTATGGTAATTCAACGTTGTCGGATATTTTCGGCATTTTTCGGGGTTGTGGACAACATTCGTGATAATATGAATCACATACAATTGAAAAAATATAAAATTATACAACAATTCAACCATGCTTGATAAGGCTGGTATTTGATGGGCAGGTAACACACTACGTCTAGGTACTGTAGGTAAACTCTTGCTTTGGAAAATTAAAGTAACTACCATGATGATCACTGGATAGTCGAATATTTTTTCAGTACTTTTGAAGTATTTTGAGTTATGACCATTGTGTAGTTGTTTACTTTATATTTTACTAGCTGATGCCCGCGGATTCGCCCGCGTGGGTGTCGGTAATCGCGACCAAAACTAAAGCTCCAACAAATATCATCATATTTTAGCCAATGTATACAAAAACTTGACAAATTATATACTAAAACCTTTCTCATGAACCATTCTATCCATTGGTAAAAACAGCATGAAAATCGGTGTAGTAGTTTTTGAGTTTATCGCGACTTTGTTTTATACTAAGTAGTGATAGTGATATTAGTGATTAGTGATTTGTCTTGGACTGCCTCGTTGACCTAGTGATCGCAAGCGCGACTGCTAAGCATGAGATCCTGGGTTCGATTTCCGGGTCGGGCAAATTATTTCTGGGTTATTCCATCAGGAATTTCTCAGTACTGCCACGGAACCTGGATTCGTTCCCGGTTGATGACAATAGACTCGCCTCTATAACATGGTACTTAAAACATAACTGGCGAAATGTGGGCGTACTATTAGGTATTTACACCTCTGCTTAATCCTTCGGAGATTACAGGCGTGATGATATGTGTTTACTTGTCTTTAACTAATGTAATCGGCCTTAAGACGTTTTACGACGTTAATGATCACATCAACCGTAAGAAATACATTAAAAACACAACAACAAAGAAATCTCAAGCAACATTAAGCCTAAGCATGAAAACATTCACTAACGAACAGCGTCTTAACCTTAATTAACGTTTGAAGTAGGCAATTAAAGGTTAAAAAGGTGATTTTCAGATTCCAAGTTGCTTGTAGAAAATACGTTTCGAAAACATTTCGGCTTAATTACGAACATTAGCGGAGAATGTAATCATTAGTGGCTATCTCTTAGACTAAGATTTCAAAGTGGAGTCATACTTGTGTCTCTAGCTCTTAATCTATAATAGGCGAGACGACAAAAAAAATCGAATTAGTCCGTCACTTAGATTATCAAAAAATATTTGACCCGTGTTCTTTCTTTTGTTACGTAAACCAAAATTGACGAAGATACGACGCTTTTAAAATTCACGCCATGGTATAATTTTTAGCTAGTTCTGACGTCACGAGCCCCCACTCCCGAGTTTTGATGCGTTTTATCTTTGTCAATATTTATTGATTTACAAAAACAAAAAATACGTGTCCATTAATTTCCAATACTCTAACCGACGGACTAAATAGATTTGCAATTTTTTGATACTGTCGTCATGCCTATTATTTTAAAATGGACGGCGTTAGTATGATATATCGAGCCCTAAACTTCGAGTATAGATGTACAAAGTTCTTTTAATAGGTATTTCCCCTCATGGAAGCGAGGCCCGTATGTACTGATTAGCTATGGTATACTTCTTTGAGGATTTTTCCGCCACATGAAGATTTTTTTGCAGTTATGTTTATTGCCCGTGTAATAGGGGGCGATCCTTTTGCCATCTACCGGGTACGACTCCGTGGCTGCTACTGAAAAATTCCTGAGAGAAAAACTCAATAGCACTTCGACCCGAATGGCGCAGCAGTAGTGAGGCTGCCTTACGTTCTTAGGGTCCCGGGTCGAATCCCGGTTGGAGCAAATATTTGTGTGATGAGCATGGACATTTGTTTCCGAGTCATGGATGTTGATATGTTGAATAAGTATGTATTTACAAACAAAAAAGTATCTATGTAGTATATCAACTCTCTGGTGTCCACGACACAAGCCTCGTTGCTTAGTGTGGCACTAGATGGCGCTATGTGTTAATTTCCAGCGACATTTTTTTTTTTTCCTGACCCGGGACTCAAACTCAGGACCTCATGCTCAGCAGACGTGCTCGCGACCACTCGACCATCGAGGCAGTAACGATGCACTTAATTTAGCGTCACCACTGCTCTTAAAATGGTTAACGAACAATAGAGAGGAAATCAACATGTCCTGAAAAAAAAAAGTCTTTTGAAGAAAACACCAAACACGTCCAAACGTGTCTGTAAACTTGTAACTCAACTTAGCACTTAAAGAGCACAACTAGAGAGCCCAACTAGAGAGCCCAACTAGAGAGCCCAACTAGAGAGCCCAACTAGAGAGCCCAACTAGAGAGCCCAACTAGAGAGCCCAACTAGAGGAGAGCCCAACTAGAGAAAAAAAAAAAGAAAAAAAAAAGAAAATTAAAAAAAAGAAAACAAAAGAAAGAAAATGAATAGAGGTGTAGGTTAATGGATTATTATCAAATTCAAGCAAGCATCAAGTTCAACCAAGCATAAAAATGCTTATTCTGTTTACTAAGTAACTTCTTAGTAACAATAACCATCAATTAATCTTCTGTCTTATTTTGGTGTCTAGAATAAACTTAAAACCGAATTAGTTAATAGAACTTGTCTTGTTTTAGATCTATCAGACCGCAGTTAGATTTATCGGCAATGTTCAATAATGAAACACCTGGGTGTGATAAATTATTATAGTTAACCGATAATTAATTTTAGTTAAGTTGACCTTTGATAAGGGTTAAATACAAATTAACTGAATATTGGGTATGAATTTGTTTTATCCTAAAGAGTATCGATTTAATACCAACAGATTTTGATTATTTAATTAGAAATCTCTCAATCTTTTTGTTGTCTCTTAGACTAGGTACCGTTCTCCTAGTTTAAGAGACAGGGTTCATTATTTTCGTATGCAAAGACTTCTTTGTAGACCTGTGTATAAAAAGCTATATTATTACGCTTTATTTATATTTTCAACAAGTTAATTACATTTTAAAATTTTAATTTAAAAAATATATATATAAAAATTGTGGCTCACTGGTATCGGGAACAGGATCCAAGCTATCGGCGGTCAGGGCTCCAGAGAGAGGAACCTCCTAACAATACGAGCCGTGTCCAGGAGTACCGTTTTCTGAATCAAGTCCTTGATCCAGCTGCCTAACGAGAGCCTCCTCAGGTATCGATCGAGGCTCGTAACAATTAAGTCATTGTCTGAAACGAGTATCGGCACAATGATCGCTGAGCTCACATCCCACATGCTTATTATGCTTATTACGACGACCCGAATGGCGCAGTGGTAGTGAGGCTGCCTTACGTTCTTAAGGTCCCGGGTTCGAATCCCGGTAGGAGCAAATGTTTGTATGATGAGCATGGACATTTGTTTCCGAGTCATGGATGTTTATATGTATAATAAGTACGTATTTACAAATAAAAAGTATCTATGTAGTATATCAACTATCTGGTGTCCACGACACAAGCTTAGTGTGGCACTCGATGACGCTTGGTGTGAACTGTGTCTCTGTGTATTACCTACTTGGATCATCATCGTCATCATTGCACAGCCTATTAATGTTCCTACTGCTGGGACAGGCCTCCTCTCTACGAGAGGGTACCTACTTGGATAAATAAACAATTTTATTACTAATATTATTCTTCGAGCCCTTTGGGAGTTGTATGGACCTATTGTCATCATCATCATCATCATCATCATCATCATCATCATCATCATCATCATCGTCGAAAACTTCTTGTTCAGCAGTAGCGTTTGCGAACTCCAGACTAACGAAATAGCAGCAAAAATCCAATGCGTATAAGAAGAAATATTAAGCAAAAATATTTATAAACATACGTTTTAAAATTTCATAAATAATTCCCTATCAAATAACCTATGACCACAAAAGAATAAATAAGCATATTAATGAAAAGTCTACCTATCTTTACAAAGAAAAATCCTGCCTGAAACACGTATAAAATATCCCATTTATAAAGCCATAGAATCAGGAAGACAGGAAATTCAGACAACAAGATCTATTTGGCTTACAAACTCATTTTACAAACCCCATTTTCAAGACAGCCGAGAGTGAAACGATTACTACTCAAGCCTTGCCAAGATCATAAAACCGGCCAAGTGCGAGTCGGACTCGAACATGAAGGGTTCCGCACCATGGTAGTAGGGGAACCCTCTTTAATTTTTAATTACATAATTTGTTGTTAAAGCGGCAACAGAAATACACATTCTGTGAAAATTTCAACTGTCTACGTATTACGGATCATGAGATACAGCCCGCTGACAGACAGACGTACGTACGGACGGCCAGTGGAGGCTTAGTTAGTCCCGTTGGTTGCCCTTCGGGGCACGGAACCCTAAAATGGAAGAAAGTCCAGGATGTCTTATGTCGCTCCTATTTGTCTAAAATGAGCATAGCGCGACTTTGAAAATGTTTAACCCATGTTAACTTTATAACTATGTTTTAGCCATCGGCCCATAGTCAGTCCCACAAGCATTTTTAATATGTCACATACCGGTCTATTGACTATCTCTATGCGAAAAATCATGTCAATCTGTAAGTCCTTTGTATGTGAACGAAGAAAAACATACTCTCGCATTTAAAATTGTAGATGTGTCTTGAACATCACCTGTACCTATCCCTTCGGGGATTACAGGCGTTATTTCAAGTAATTTCTGTTTCTAGCTTGGGATCACGAAGGTTTCTTAGATTCCAGTGTAGTGCATAGAGATATGGCAACAGGACGTACAATATTGCTGACATGAAAATCAACAAAATGCAAGCATAGAAGAAATATGAGGGAGACCATCAAAATCAATTTTATTTGTGTAATAGTAGTGAATATAGTTCTTAAATTAAAGATAGTTCGCTATGTTATGCCAAGAGGCGTACAAATATATGGTTGCATGCGAAATAAAAAAATATAAATCATGCGAGAGGTAAACACAAATTATTTGGTAGGTGTGTCAAAATTAATAGCATGATGATAAAAAAATATAAAATGTCACAATAATTATGAAGTTGGTACAATGTCAATGCTTCATATCATAAATTACCATTGCTCTCAATATTCTACAAAAAATTGTTTATTGCGTGTATTCTCCAGTCAAAAATAAATAAATAAGTCTACATTAGTTTATGATTCAGAAATTCATCAATCGTATAATAACATTTTACAATTAATAACACATTTAATTTTTTTTTTGTTTTGTGTAACATTCAAATTTTTCATAACATCTGGCAATTTATTGTAAATGCGCGGTGCCATAAAACGCTCTTTCTCACTAAGGCCGTCTTACAACGCTGATTGCATAAAGAGTTTGCGTATTGGCTACGAATCGCAACATCTCGTAAAGTCGACACTTTTTCGAACAACTTCATGTTTGTTTTGACGAAAACACTAATTTCAAAAATATATGATGATGGTAAGGTAAGTATTTTCAGCGATTTAAAGAATGGTACACAGCTATCATCAATTTTCAGACCACACATCGATCTTATGCATCTTGCCTTGTGAGATTCATCATCGATTAAATCAGATCGAGTTTCAGTCTAACCGGATGCATCGAGTAGAATTAACAGCAGGCATACAGGAGACAAAAAAGGCGACCACATAAATTATATATAAACAGTATCGCTTTTAATTTTTTCTTTTGTACGACTTTCAACAGGTTTGACTTAATTGAACTTTTCTGTGGCTTAAGTTGGTCCTAAAATATCTCGTTCAATCGCTATTGTCGATATAATATCAACCGGGACTGTCTTCTTCTTCTTCAAAGCACATTTTCGTCCACTGCTGGACATATTATGCCTCTTGCATGGTTCTCCATTCGCTAGGCGCCAATGTAACTTTTTCTAATACACTTGCATTTGGCCGCACGCTGGCCTAGGGTGGAGCACACTTGCCTAAAAGAAACCGATTAGGATCCATTAGGATCTCTTAAAAAAATTGTGAATCGGTTTCTATAATGATCGGGAAACAGAGTATATATAGACAAAATGCGACCACTTCCAGTTTTACTTGCACGCTTCCGCCATATTTCTTCAATCAATGTTCCCAAATTACTTATTTTTACACAGAATTACCTACACCCAACGAACAAAGAATGGAGTATGCCTGACAATAATAATGGCGTGGGATCCAATGATAAAAGACTTTGGGTGATCAAACGTGATCAGTAAAGGGGGAAGAAAATTGGTGTTAACTCAAGTATGAGGGGAAATTTGGCGCTTTAAGGGGAGGTAAATTGCTATGTGATCAAGTTTGGCTTGTACCAGGTATTTGTTCTCTTTAGCAGAATTTGAAACGTTTATAAGGGTCAATCTTCAATGAAACATAGTCGTTACAAGTTTCGATATAAAATCATGATAAAATTAAAATAAAAAATGCAATATTTTGAGATCCGCTCTCACTACTATTCGCTTATAAATCAGGATCTGTCAAATGACCAATTTGTTCGAGACACCATTGTTTAACTATTGTGTACTTCGTGGACAGATCAAGGGTAATGCTAAACATTTGCATCCGTCAACTTCAAACAAAACAACTAACACACGTATAACTACGACTGACGTGTACGTGTGATAAAAAATAGCCTATGTGCTACTCCAGACTACAATCTATCTCTGTGCCAATTTTCATTCAGATCCTTTCAGCCGTTCTGACGTGATTGAGTTACAAACATCAGTTTATTTTTTTTCATTTATAATATTATAATTATAGATAGATACAATTGGTGGTACTAACGGACCTTGCATTATTAAGATCTTTTGTAAAATCTGTAACAAAGAACTTACTTAAAAAAGGAAATAAATATTACCTTTGTCTTTCGATAACCATGTTCTGACCGGTATCAGACAACATTTTCTATTTCCGCAGTAGTACTAAGCTTTTCTGTATAACGAGCAAAAAACGTAAGTTATCATGTTGTACCAGCTGTCTGGCACCGACAGCATAACAGGAATAAGCAGCTTACGTTTCCAAAGAAAATGCAAGTACAATTCCTGATGTAATTGGTTTTGTGTAAACTGCAGGAAACGTAGATAGTTCGTTCATTCATTCATTTCAGCCTAAAGACGTCCACTGCTGGACTTAGACCTCCCCAAGTGGCGCCACGTTGACCGGTCCCGTGCGACTCGCATCCAGCGGATTCCCGCAACCTTCACCAGGTCATCTGTCCACCTAGTGGGAGGCCTTCCAACGCAACGTCTTCCGGTTCGCGGTCGCCACTCCAGAACTTTTCGGCCCCATCGGCCATCCGTTCTGCGCGCAATGTGCCCTGCCCACTGCCACTTAAGTTTGGCAATTCTTCGGGCTACGTCGGTAACCTTGGTTCTCTTGCGGATGTTTTCATTTCTGATAGGACGTAGACGTAGATAGTAAACAAATAAAATCTAAAATGTGGAGTAAGATACAGTCTTTATGGTTCTTTTAGTTCACATCATCACCATTCTCTTGCCCCTAATGCAATTTATTATGGGGTCTACGCAGCATGTCTTCTTCTTCCATACTTCTCTATTACTCGTCATCTCACCAGTCACCTCTTTTCTTGCCATTTCATCCTTCACACAGTCCATCCATCGTTTCTTTGACCTTCCTACACTCTTATAGCTATCCACATATGGTTCTTTTGGTACACAAGCAGTGACAATTGTCAGGACGGCTTTGTTGGTAAATATTTGTGAAAATATCTCTAAAAATTGTATTTAAAAAACCACGCGATATGAGCCACGCAGCACCATACATTTCACTTATTGACAAATATATTTTATTATACACGTCTTACTTCTATAATTAATTGTATTTGAGTGTCTATTTAGAATATCATCCAAAGCAAGAAAAGAAAAATACAGATACAGAATCATTGATAGACAGTGATAAGGAAAATTTTTTTATAAGGTTTGAATTTCAGGTAACCTACCCACACATTAAAACCTCCCACCTTTAAACCTCTATATATCTTTTGCGATTTCCACCCACGGCTGCCCGCAAAAATAGAACGCCATCAATAGACAACTTGAAATTCTAGAACATCAAGAATTCATCGTGCAGCAATGTTAGTTTATATATCTGTCTCTACTATCTTTAACATTTAGTAGCCTGAGTAACTATCCAGTTTTACTTACAGTACAGAGCAGTAGCTGCTCAGTGGTACTGGCCCTGACGCACGAGTTATGTATATGGTGTATCTATTCATACACGAAAAATTTTCAGGGAATCATCTAACGGCTATAACAAAGCCATTACTAGGAAAAAAAAAATCTGAGTAGGTATAATTAAATATATATATATAAATATATATATATATAAATACTTAAAAAATAAATACTGGCTCCTTATTTTTCAACATCCATTATACGCTAGTTTACTACGTCGCCGCGTCGTATACGTCATACTGCAATACTACGTCGTAGTAAAGGTTTTATGCAAAATGTCTCATGAAATTTTGGATTTGTAATAATTTCGTAAAAACAAAAAAACTAATATAAAATTTTCTCGTTGCTTTGGCTTCGCCTATAGATGATACTCTGAAAATATTTCGTGTTTGAATAGGTAGACCTTTATAAATAGATCGTGTGTGGAAAAGCGCTTGCCTGGGTTCGAAACCCAGGCAAGCGTTTTACTTTTCATAATTTATTTCACTGTTATGATAGCAGTCTATCATAACAGTGAAATAAAATGCTGCAAAATGCTTAGAGGAATCAGATGATGATGATGATGTTCGAGAACTTGAAATTCGAAGACGGGTGATATCGGCCCGCTTGGTGGAATACGGCCCACCCTTACTCACAAAGAGAAAGTCAGTGTCTTATATGGGAACATTATGGGCTGATTTCACTTATACTTTCAATCTTTAACAGTAAGTAATCATCCAATTAAACAACAAAAAGACGTATCTATGTAGTATATCAACTATCTGGTGTCCACGAGACAAGCCTCGATGCCTAGTGTGGCACTAGATGGCGCTGTGTGTTAATGTCCAGCGATATTTATGTAGTATATCAACTATCTGGTGTCCACGACACAAGCCTCGATGCTTAGTGTGGCACTAGATGGCGCTGTGTGTTAATGTCCAGCGATATTTATTTATTTAATTTCAGTTTACAGTGGTGCATATAGTTCTGTTCAAAATGTTGTACTGAAAACGTCGTACCTAACTGTTTTAGCTGCGGTGTATCTTCCACCTTAATTGTATCGTGTGTTTCCAATCTTCAAGATTTAGTAGCCATCCAATTTCACTTTACGTAAATTGCATAAAATCAGCTCACCTCTGGTGCAGCTCAATTTTGAACATAAATATCGAAGGGAACGAAGTTAGCGCCGGTGACATGAGCACGGTGAGAGGCGTAATCCTATTATCGGAGGTTCATAAAGTCAGACAAAATGGCGGAGATTGCGCGCGAAAAATGACAACTGACAACGGAAGATCCTGTTAGATATAACGGAATTAGATCGGACAAGGTTGGTTCAGGAAGAGTAATCAGGAAAATGTTAACATTTTTGGGACTGATTTTACAACGCAAAACTCTAAGTTCTAACCATTATTTTTTTAATCAATGAAGTAAATTTGAAATTTTTAAAAATATAAAAAATACCTTGAAATTCTTGCTAGATCTTAATTCGAGCTCAACACCTCACCTTAAGCTAGCCAAAAACCATTCAACTAATCAAATTGCATGTTTTATTGAAAGGTTTCAATTATATAGTCATTCTTCTTTCAAATCGATGGCTAAGATTTTGTCCGGCCTGGACAGTTCTGTCGTTTACCTCAATCCGTTTGAACATAGAATAAACTTGACGAAGCCGAAAGGCACTTGTTCTCCCCGTCTTTGCGATCATTTTGTTGTTTTCTGGTTAAGGAGATATTGGGGGTCAAAGTTCCAACTGTTCAACAAGTTGTTTTATTTTAATGTAAGATTTTTACTTTAAACACCTCCACGAACTCCTCCCCGTACTATTCAATCCAGCACGGTGTTTTGAGTGCGGTACATTGAGTTTTACCGTAAAACGTGATTTTTCACCCCAAAATAAAAAGTCGTTCCCCAACAATAATTTTTGCGTACAGTTACGTAGTGTACAGAATGCTTGGTAGACGGCTTCGTGGTGAGTCTATTTACACCCTGTATGTTCCTATCTGATCATTAAATACAACCTAGCTTTTCTATTGACAGTATATACAGGGTGGCACCGACAATACGACAATAAATTAAACTTCGTATACCTTATGACGTTCCCAGTCAGCGTATAAAAAAAATCGAATATATTCAGTAGTTTAGTCACAGGACATTATTTTTCATTTTCTTCATGATGTATATTAATAGGCTATCTAGCACCGACAGGTTAATGACGCCCGCATCGGCAATCGGTATAAACGTTAAACAAATGTTGCCAACTCGCTACTTCAAAAACCTTTGCCAAATTCGTTCCTTAAATATCATTTCCGGACGCGAATTAGTGAAAATTATACCTAAGGTTAGTGAACCAATATTTATAAATGGTATTGTATTTCGTTAACTGTTTTTAGATATTTATGTTGTTTGAAAAAACAATTGTTTTATGATAGATGTTAGAATTTCTTTGAGTGTTTAAAATATTCCTATGAACTATTATTACCAGTGTTTTCATTTATTGTCGAATAGTCGGCGCCACCCTGTATATAAACCTTTTAGATGCTATCTTTATAATACGTAATAAGGTACAAATTCACATTTTTCTACAGCCGGATCTCTTCCATTTAAGTTCTATAGACAAGTTAATTTCCGGGTTAATCAAGACATAAAAGTTAAACATAGACTTGATTATAGCTAACATAACTTGCCGCGCTTAGTTTTAAAGGTCAATCAAAGTTAACTCTTATATAACCTCACTCAGAACTTACCTTAAGTCGCGACGATCGAGTAACTTGTGTAAACGAGGCATCATATTTGTAATTTAATGTTAACGAAATGGAATGATTTTTTTTTCGCTCTTGGCTTTAATACATACCTAAAAATAATTATAGTTAACATACAACTCGTATGGGAAAAATCTTTTAAGGCTGGGGTATCTGCTAAATTAGCAACTCTATTTGTGGTGGTTCAAACTTCGTTTGAAATACTGTTAGAATAAAGTTCTAATCAGCTTGCACTACAAAGTGGTTGTTACATCAGTCACTGTGTGCCGAATAGTGCGAAATTAGTGGTTTTTATTTAATTGTAGCCTAATAAGTCATTAGATCAAAATACCAATTGACAAATATTTGTGAAAAAAAAAATACTAAAACTTAATGCCTTAAAGGAGTAGTTACGAAATTTCAAAGAAAAAATGCTTCATTTTCAATATTTTTTTCATATAGTTTTTTTATTTGTTTTATATATTACAATCTAGCCTAATAAGGCTAATAAGCAATTTTAATCTAACTTAATTTGCTAAAAGTAAAATTAAATCTAAGAGCACGTCCTTTGTGTTCACTTAGCGTCTATTAAGGCGAAGTCACTTTGTTCTTGTGTCCATATAAATAGCTGGGTACTATATTACACTCGCGGTAAAGTCACAATTATACTATTACACTACACTAACTCAAAAGGTTTAGTCCTTTTGAGCCTTCTTACTATGTCCGTGTTTTCATATAGTAATAATAAAGTTAGAATTATTTCAATTGTACCAATTAAAGTTTAGAGTCTAATAAGCAACATGTAATTTTTTTGCACATTTATATTCACTCATCAAAGAGGAGTTACATTTATTTATTATTTATTTATTTACCAATTATAACATCATTACAGACTCGTCCAATACGATGCTATAATACATACAATTTAGAAAATATAAATTATAAACACAAAATATAGAAAAACACACAATATAAAATAAGTATAAGCTTACCCAGTAACAATAATTATAGCTAAATTAATTAAACATGTTCACAGTTGCACACCTTTTTCAATCGAGATTTGTGCCCTCTGGATAAATCTCTGCAGGTTTTGCCCAAATATATCTTTCGATACCGTTATAATATTAATAATACGTGCAGCTCGCGACATAGGGGCAAACTTGAGTAGGTTAGTCCTAGCCGCTGGCACGTCTAACAGTGCGGGGCGACGGCGCGCTCCCACGCACCCATCCGGCGCGCGCAGGCGCAGCGCAGCCAGCACCTCGGGGTGGTGCAGCAGCCCTAGCAGAACGCTCGCCACGTACTTGACTAGCGCCACGTCCCTTCTCACTGCCAGCCTGGTGTACCCAACCATGCCCAGGACGAACAGACTTGGGTACATCAGGGGATAAAAGGGATAAACTCCATATTGCTTGAGGTAGAGGAATCTACAGAATTTATTTTGCATTTTTTCCAACATGAGGCTGTATTTACTTTCATGTGGATTCCAAATGAATGCACTTGTTTCTAGGTGACTTCTCACAAGTGCATTGTATAAAACCTTAACAGCCGCAGTATCGTTAAAATCCTTACACTGTCTTATGATGAAACCAAGATTTTTGAAAGCCCTACCGCACACCTCCACTATGTGTTTGCGGAATGTCAGCTCAGACACCATCTGCACACCTAGATCTCGTACCTGCCTAACTTGCGGTATGACTACCCCGTCCATGTCGTAGTGATGCTGCAAAGGAGCCCGCGTACATGGAGAAAACCACTCGTTAGCAGATACGGTCGCATCTATTTTGTTATTTCCATTTAGGGGGTGGCCTTTAATGGAAATAACAAAATAGATGCGACCTTATTTTAAATTATTAGGCTAACATTATTGGTTTGCCCCGTTTTGGTCGCAAACGCTTTTGCTATCCTTAAAATTGGCCTATGATTTGATTCCCAGGTGACAAAGTAAACAGACTACTATTGAGGATTTCTTAGTATCAGCCCGCATGTATGTAAATAAATAAATAAATAAATAAATAAATAAATAAATAAATAAATAAATAAATAAATAAATAAATTAATACATAAATTAATACATAAATAACTAAATAAATAAATAAATACATAAATAAATGATAGTAATAGACTCGCCCCAAATTACATGGATTTAATGATGATATATTCGTGGCCGTAACTGCCAAAATGATAGTGCAAAACTCGTCGCCAAATTTTGGGCCGACTCAATTTGAATTGTCTCTGACACGTTATGTAGAAGACTGCTAAAATGTGGGTATAATATACTGCTCTGATAACCATTTGTTGCTAACAGGCGTGATGCTATATTATGTGCCTGTTATTAAATAGCTTTTTAACCGACTTTCAAATGGAGGAGGTTATTTTGTTGTGTCTATTTATTTTGTGTGCATGTTCAGTGATATCTTCGCCAATTGTGAACTGATTTTGATGGTTCTTTTTTGTTTGGAATAATATTATTTTGCGGTGGTCTCGTTTAGGTTTGGTGAACATCTGATGCTGATTTTCGGAGATATACAAGTCGGTGGCAAAAAAAAACTGAATCAAACAAACAAAAGTCACCGACTTCTGAAGCTAATTTTTTTTCACTTTTTTGTGTTTTTGAAGTCGGTTTTATTTTTTGTTGACTTTTCTGTCCCGCCACAAATTTGTCCCCTTGAAAACGTATTATCGTCTGTCCCATATACATAGTTGATCTTAGAATATTTCGTTCCATTTGTCCGGCCTACATACATACATAAATTATTTCCAACTGTTCTTTTTTCAGAAGTGTAGTGAAGGAGTCAGTCGACCGCACTGTTAGTAAATAGACAACGGTGGCTCTTTTTATTTGCTCTGTAGTGTACACCTCGCGCGGCGGGTATCGTTTAGTATTATTATTACAAGCTTCTATTTATGGGCCAAAATAGCCCTAAATTTAAAAATTGAATGGGTCTCGTTTTAGTATTACTGCAGCATTCACGTTGTCGTTAATATTTAGCATAGTTGAGAACTACTTTTAAGTTGTATCCGTTTCGAAAACACGATTCCATAAAATTTTCTCTATAGAAAAATACCTCAGAGTTGCCTCAAAAATGAATTATGAATTGATAATATGCAATTAAAAACTTTAAATTAGGTCATGAAACTTTTCAGGAGTATCCTGAAAAGAGTAACCTAATTTAAAGTTTTGTTTATCGTTGTTTTTCACGATCTATTTATGAAGCAGCTAAATTATTTTAAACTAGTTAGTTTTATTTATTTATTTTTTTGTTTTATATTAAAGGCCTTTCCTCTGAAAAAAAATTATTTAATTTGTTCCGGCTAAACTCCGAAACTTTTGATAGGACTTTTACTGGCAGATAGCTGATGTCATAAAGAGTAAATTTTAACTTTTGTGCAAAAAAATTGAAACCCATGAAATTGTTAACAAAATCCGATTAAAATAGGGAAGTTAATTTTTTTATAATTTCTCGCGGACGATGGTCATTGAAACAGAATTTTTTGAATAAAGCTTGGCATATTATACTCAACCTTCATAAGAAACAAAGAATAAACGCGGCACAACAAAAATCTTTTTTCACACCATTTCTTAAAGACTTTGTGAAATTAGCGCCCCTTGGGTCGGCTCGAGTCTAGCTCAAAGCAATTACTAAGACTGGCTAGATTAAAGAAATCTTCAGAGAGGACGATGCAAAAAGTTTTGCGTTTCTTTTTTATAAAGCCTTATCTACATAACTACAGAGCACCGGTTTTTTCCTACTACCTATACCTAATTTAATTGAAAAAATAAAACTGTGTGTAAAATTCTTGAATCTATTACTAACAAGCTATTGAGCAGCGGTGCCCAGTGGTGGTGGCCCCGACTTACGAACAGTAAGTCGTGGGTTCGAACCCAGACAGGCGCATTACTTTGTGTAATTTATTTCATCACCACTGCTCTCAAAACGGTGAAGGAAAACATCGCGAGGAAACCAGTATGTCCTAGAATCAAAAATTCGAAGACATGTGACATCTACTACGCACTGGGCCCGCGTGGTGGATTATAGCCCATTCCCTCTCTTTGAGAGGAGGCCGTGTCCCAGCAGTGGGAACATTATAAGCTGATGATGATTACTAACAAGAATTTGTGTGGTATACTACCACTAAAACCCGACTGCTGAATAAAATGAAGCCTATGTTACCCGGGCCATGATAACTAATCGATTGACACCTTACTCATCAAAATCGGATAAATAGCTTAGGCGCCACGGTGGAACATACTTAAATACAAACATACCGACATAGACTGCCAAAATCTTAAGCCTTTTTTTTCTGATGGGAAATCATCAAATGACTCCTCCTGCTCTGGGCGGAGCAGGGGGGAGTGTCAGACTTTTACTGACTAAAACCCATCCATGTTCCTTCTTTGCCCTTTGTGTTCCAGAGCCACGGTATCTCTATCGAACAGTCCCGCAGCCCCGGCAGGAAAATCTTAAGCCTTACTTTCGGCTTTTGGCAGGGTAAAAAGGCTTTCAGCAATTATTACGTTCTTATTCTAAGGATGAAAGACATCATGCGTCACTTTTTACGGAAACTAAGCAAACATATTTTTATTTAACCAACGGAGAGGACAGCACACTCTCAGTGGCTAAAATAAAAAGTATAAGGGTACGCGGTTGTAAACTTTTACTTCTTTATTCGTACTTTTAACAACGAAATAAAATATAATAGTAATGGCAATAGGCTCGCCCCCTATTAAGATAAGATAAGATAAGATAAAGATTTATTTCTCGCCACAATACGTAGGTAAGTACAATATTAGGTCTTATGAACAATACATGCGTTTTTTTATATTGTGGGAGACTGGTGCCTAAGCTAGACGAAAGCCTGTATTTCAGGACACCAGGTCTCCACCCCTTCGGAAGCACATTTGAACAGAATTATGCACTCGTACACAAATTAATACAGTAAGTAATATTGAGCAAAAAACAAAAGATAATAAAAATACACATTAAGACAGTGGTATTACTAATTATACAATCAGGGTTAGTAAGTGTGTATGTGTGTTTGAGTCGTGGGTGTGTGTGAGTGGTGGGTGTGTGTATGTGATGGGTGTGTGTGTGCGTGTGACTAAGGAAAAAGGGAAAATTGAAAATAGCTGGATGCACAGAATTGTGATGTGTCTAAATTGTATCCTTCGACAGTCAAGTTATTTTTATATATATATTACAAGGGACTTAAACATAACTGGCAAAATGTGGGTGTTATATTAGGTACACCTCTGCCTAACCCATTGGGGATTACAGGCATAACAAACACAAAGTTTTAATATTAATAATAAATGTATTTAACACGTTACAAGGTCAAACAAAGTTTCACAAACAAAAACCGCTGTAGAAGTAATCTGGCCAAATGGGGTATCATCGACCCGTCCCATATACAAAGTCAGTGTGGAGCCCCTCTGCAGGAAATGCCCCACCTCCTTTCTTGACCATCCTGCACAGCCACCTGCACCTTCCAGGATTTAAACGAAGCCAACGACAGAGCTGTGCAGGTGGCAACATACTGGTCGGGTATTATTTGAGTCTATCGACACGCAAAGAAGAAGGCATACAAAACAACTGGCATATAACAAAAAAAAAAACAGAGTATCCCACAGACGCAAAACTTTGAGGTGGTAATTAAAGAAGCTCCTAAAAGAGTTGGTAATAAATACAAATACATGTATAAACACAAACGAGGAAAGTTTTCGTATCAAGTTGTTGCCTTTTTCTCTAGTTTTAATTAAGCCTAGCTTTATTTGTGAGAGTTGACTGTAAAAGTACTTTTTTTAATGAATAACAAACCTTCTTTCTCGCGAAATGACAAAAGTTGTGATACTTTAAATGGACTTGGTGTTTTTAACTCGTTTTATGCAAATGGGAAATTGAAAATATGTCGTTTTGTTAGTTGCATAGGGTTTTGTTTTGTATATTGCTTTGTGAGAGAGAATTAAATCGATGGAAGGAGAGGGAATGAATGGACATGCAAAAGATGGAAGTTTTGTGTGTGATAATGTGCAAAACAAGGCTTTGGCACAAAAATGGAGGATACTCTGACAGACGGGAGTTGTGTTTGGTGGGCTATAAATTGCCCAAAAGTTGCTCTCGGACTGTTGTATAAGTAAGTAGGTATATATCCAAATCTCATGTATGATTAAGACTGACAGATTGACGTCACCGAAATTGTTGCTGTGAACGGTGAGCTATGGGGTAGCTCGCCGTCCATCCGTCTCATGACTCAGTCCGTGTCAACGGCGCGTTCGTGTTCCACGCGCGCCTCAAAGAAAGTCAGCAAAAAGGAAGGGGTCTGCAAGGGCCGATGCCTGCCGGGGCTGCGGGACTGTTCGAAAGAGATACCGTGGCCCCGGAACACAAAGGGCGATGAAGGAACATGGATGGGTTTTAGTCAGTAAAAGTCTGACTCTCCCTCCTGCTCCGCCCAGAGCAGGAGAAGTCACCTGATGATTTCCCATCCGCAAAAAAAAAAAAAGGAATGATGCCTTGGACTCTGCCCGCCCGGCTTGACGTCATGGAAGATGGCGGCACAGTGGTAATGTGCTGCCGTGCACACTCCTGCTCGAGGAGACCTCTTTCGAATCTCCCTAAGGAATAGGAGTTCTCCGGGCGGGTATTTCAAGAGGAAACGGTACCCCTTCCTATGTGCGGACTGTGTCAACCGGAGTAGTTTTACGGCTATTTTCAATAACTTACTAACAGATAACGGAAGGTGCTATCTCTAACCCTTTGACATTTAGCTTACGGACCGTTAGAAACAAAACGTCACAAGAAAGCTTTCTTTGATTTTTTCTATGAATCACAGTGCTCCGAGTGACAGGTAGGTGACGCGGATAGAATATTCCAAGCTAACTTTGTTGATAGAACAACCGATAGCTACGTGACGTAGGCATATTAACTAACAGTTATACGTAGTAAGTTATAGAACGGCCGTTAGTGAGGTATATCCCACACTGGGGTCTTTTCCTCGAAGATCGGTCGTTTCATGAATGTTTCCCCAGGAAAAAAAGGTATGATTCCCAGTTTATATGTGGCGTTGTAGCTGCCACATCAGTACAACACAAGTGTTCGTATGCGAGCACAAAACAAAATGAAACTATAAATCCAACTCTATAACCAACTTACTTTAATACCTACAATTCCACAAACCGATTAATTTATGTACTGAACAGTTCTCAAATGCCAACATAATTCAAAACTTACTCATTGCTACTATTAACTCTAATAACAGTCTATAATTTCAGCACCCCCAGCTTTATAAATGAACTCGATTCATTAGGCACAATATGAATTAAATTGAGTTTATAATTTAGTTTCTCACACGTTTATTTTAAAACCGCGTTGTTTGAAAACTGTTAATATAATATTCATTAGTTAGAAATTGGCATATATAGGTTCGAATCCTGGTAGGGGAAAATGTTTGTGTGATGAGCGGATTTGTTTCCGAGTCATGTACAATTGTACATTTATAAAAAAGTGTCTATGTAGTATATCAACTATCTAGTGTCCACGACACAAGCCTCGTTGCTTAGTGTGGCGGTGTTTGGAATGTCCAGCGATATTTATAACCTAGTATACAAGGATTTTTAAATAATTACATACATACGTACAAAATATCACGCCTGTAATCCCTGAAGGGGACAGGGGTGAGTAGTAAACCCACATTTTGCCAGTTATGTTAAAGTGTCATGTCAAGTGTCATAAATAATAATTAAATCAGTTTATTTCGCATTATGCCAGTCTTTGCTAGCCTACTGTATCACCACCTGGGGCGGTACCTCTAAATCGTATTTAATTAACTTAGAGAGAGCCCAAAGAGCAATTTTAAAAGTTAGTTGTTATTTCCCTATTCGCGAATCTCTACCAACACTGCTAAGTTCTAACGGTCCGGCAGTGGTTCATACTCATGACTGTATTAAAAAAAACACTCTGAACTTCTACTCAAAATAGACGATCAGCAAATGTTTGTCCAATTATCCGTTTTAACACTAGTTTTTCCCAAAAAAATGTTCGCCTTCCTTGGCACTTTTCTTTATAATTCAATTAATAATAAAATATCTATTCACACACTTAAAGATATGTGTAAAAGAAAATTGCGCACCTGGCTATTAAGTCTTGACTACGCTTCCACGGAAAATTTACTTAAACCTGTGTCTTAACACTCACACATAAACACTAAACATTTACACTCTCACATTCGATCGCACACATTTAAACACATCTACTCACGCATTGCATCAATGCACTCTAATCACTCCATTTTCACTTTCATTCTTTTGATTTTAAATTTTGTTTTCATGTGCATATTTTATTTTACCTATGGATAATTGTCAAATTTCAAATAATTAATTTTAAGTACTTACTTCCAATTTTAACTCTAGATTCTTAACTTATTTTTTTTGCTAAAATTAAAATGTTATATTATATAAGCCGGAGAGGTGATCTGTACCTCAGGATTTTCCTACTTTAGACACCTTTGTCTATTTAAAATTGTGCCTAAACCAGCGCCTGTAATTTCTGATGTCGAGTTAAAAATTTGTGATTATGATTATTTGCACGGCCTATAGATTATAGTTGTTCCAGGTCTGACGGTTGGGTGTGAGCTTAAACGTTTTTAAACGCACCCACGATACAGGAGAAATACCTAGTGTGAGGCAACGTTTCCCTGCCGGACGAAGGCACTGTTCGAAAGAAATACCGTGGCCCCGGAACACAAAGAGCGAAGACGGAAAATGGATGGGTTTTAGTCAGTAAAAGTCTGACACTCCCTCCCGCTCCGCCCAGAGCGGGAGGAGTCATTTGATGATTTCCCATCCGAAAAATAAATAAGGCATCGTTTTAATTTTTTCCCTAGCGTTCTCTGTCCCGCTGCTAGGCAAAGGCGTCCCACTCTTTCCATTTCTTTTTTTTTCATTTAACCCGCGTGTCCTCCTTTCAGTTCTGACGGAACCTGACCAGTTCGTCCCACCATATCCTTGGTAGCCTACCACGACTCCGCTCCACAAAGTTCCCCGGGAAAAGTTAATAAAAAAACACTAAGGTTGTAATGGTTTATTTTTCGTATTTGTATTTCTAAATGCAAATATTTATGGCGATGGAAAATCGTAAACCCCTTTGAAATAACGTCGCTACGTCGTCTTAAAGACCAAGGTCAAAGCCTGATGGGAGACGCAGGTGTCTTCAAGTCAACAAAAGGATTATGTCAAAGGGGTTGAACAATATGCAGCAGCGCCTTCGACTTTCTTCGGTGATAGAGATAAACTGCGATCACAAAAATGTCTACAGAAATGAATATTGTTATCATTTTTCTCAATGTTTTTTTATCAATTTTAGTAATTTGTGGCTACATAAGCAAAAATAAGCTGAAGGAATTATTAAATTTAATCTTTTTACGGAAACACGTGTCTATGTGTGTTTGTAATTTCAAAATAACAGCTTTTTAGGGTTCCGTAGTCCAGACAAGGAACCAGTTTCGTCATGTCCGTCCGTCTGTCTGTCTGTCCGAGGTTTTGCTTAAAGACGGTTAGTACTAGAAAGCTGTAATTTCGTAGGGGTGTGTATATCAATTACGCCGATAAAATGGTAAAATATAATTTTGATTATTTGGTAGCTCCCTTACAAGTGAAGTGGGGATGAATTTGTTTTTCGTTGTCTACCCAATCGTGTGGGGTATCGTTGAATAGGTTTTTTAAAATGATTTAGGGGTTGCTAATACCTACTATTTTTCGATTAAATGCTCCATTAACGAAATATTAAACTTTAAAGTAAAAAAAATGGTTCCAGTAGGGCGTCCGAGGGGGAACCCTAAAAACTAAACTGCTGGCTTGAAAAATCTGGAAAAAATCATGATAATAGTGCATTTCATAAACTTTAAAGAAAAACTATAGCGATTAAGATAACTTTATTAGTTTAACAGTAATAGTCGTTGGATAATTTCGTATTCCAAATACAAAATCCTTAGAATAAACCGTTTAACTAAGATGAAGTAGTTGCTTGTTTCTAACGGGTAAAGACGAAAACAAAATCTAAATTATAAGGAGTAACTTAAGCTGTTATTTTAGGATTAGGGTAGTGTGCAAAAAAAAACACAAGAAATTTTTAACAAAATCAGACGAAGACGAAGGTCGCGTGCAACAGTTGGTAAGACAAAAACCCAGTTTATTTCACAGTTTTGGCAGAAAGCCAGCTGTTACGATCTTCATCCACGGTCATACATCTGGTGCCTGTTTCGAATACTACGCACCTGACCTTCAATTCAATTCAATTCAATCATTTATTGCATCAAATATGGTAGGTACATGAAGTTCTTATTTAAAATATTTAGTAACACACATTTGGCCAATATATAGCATGCAATAGTACAGGTTTTTACAGTTGAGACATTTATTATTATGTAACTACATTTTTCAGTTTATGTCTACTTTACAGTTAAATATGTCTGTGCTTAATAGTATAAAATTTACAGGGACACTTTTGAAAGAACTCATCTATCGAATAAAAACACTCTTCGAACAACCACGTCCGCAACGCAACACAAAACTTATTGAAGGGTAATTGGGTAATTGACCTAGGTAAAGCATTATAAATTAGGGGAGCCATATAAACGCAGCTCCGCCGAAAAAGTTCTAGCTTTGGAACAGGCATTTCAAAATCTAAATGTGTAGGTTTCCTTTTATTTGTGTTATCTTTCCGTTCAAATAGTTCAAGATTGGACCTCACAAACCTGGCAACTTCGTAAATATAAATGCATGGGACCGTCAGTAGATTGTGCGACTTGAACATAGGCTTACATGAGTCAGACCACTGCATTTTGTATATTGCACGAATACACTTCTTTTGGGCGATGAAGATCTTCGCTATTTCGGAAGAGTTTCCCCACACAACTATACCGTATCGTATTACTGAGCAGACGTACGCGTGATTCCAATGGCCCTAAGAACAAACAAACCACCTGCTTTCAGACTCTAGAGATGTTCATGAAATAAATAAAACCTAAATCTAATTTAGTTCACTGATATACTAAAACCGCGTCTGGGTTCTGTCTTATATAACTAGAAACTCAATATGTTATATTAACGCCCACCTTAATACTGCGTTAGTCACAAGTAATGTATTTTTGAAAAACATCTTTGACACCCACAAAACAAAGTTGATGTTTGCACTAAAAGGTAAAAAGAATACATTTCTAATAATAGTCTAGTGGCGGTACTTTTATAAAAGCCTAAAAGCTTGGCTTGCCATTATAACCGTAACTCTTCATGATGTTAGGGTTTTTAAACAGTCTGTTTGCCTTATGGGCAAGCCGTATTGTTGGCCCCAAGGCACGCTACTGACTAGTACCAAGTCATTTTGAAATCAATTTAATTTACACTGTTATAAAGTTAATTGTAAATAATATCGATTGAAACAAGAATTAGAATAGACATTACCTAGTATCTACCTAGATAGATTTGGTCTGGTTTGGTGGTTGCAAGCGCGACTTCTGAGTATGAGGTCCTGGGTTCGATTCCCGGGTCGGGCAAAGTGTTATTGGGTTTTTGCATCAGGAATTTCTCAATAGCAGCGACGGAGTCTTGATTTACGCCCGCTTGACGGCAATAGGCTCGCCCCCTATTACATGGGACTTAAACATAACTGGCGAAATGTTGGTGTACTATTAGGTACATCTCTCTTCGGGGATTACAGGCGTGACGTTATGTAATATCTACCTACAGAGTACAATAATTTCATTTCGTATTCAGTATCCATACTTATCGCAGACCGTTATCTTCCAGCAGCAATTACCAACTCTGTGATATCACCATAACTGTTATTTCAAAATGTTAAATTTAACAACCTATAAACGATTCGAGCGACAATAAAATGTGATATTACTCTGTAATCGTTTCAATTAAGTGGAGCCCTTAAAGTGCTTGAAATAAAACTTAAAAGAGCTTGAAATAAACTAAAGTGTATTGTTTTAGTCAAGGGTTACTGTGAAGATAAGTGATTTTATGTTTGGAAGGTTGTCTTAAGGTTTTAAGCACTTAATAGTAGGGGCGAGCGGGGTTGTAACGGGGGTGAAAATTAACTTAACTATTAACTTATTAACCGATTACTACACTTGTTCATGCGTTAAGCGCCTTCCTCTTCAATTTGTGGTTGTGGATTAGATAAAATGATACTTCTTGGTTTCTCTAACATATAAAATGGTTTATTGCAATGAGAGTTAGTAACTTGGTACAATAGGAATAACGGTTCAAAATTTAAGGTTTGAGAATGAAGCTATACAGAGCAAGGTTGAGATTCGAATGTGGTTAGTATTCTAGAAAAACCGAGCGGTTAACGTTCCACGGTGAAGAATTCGGAAATCTTCGTAAACTGCTCCTATTGGTACTTCTCGATGGCATCCCTTGAGGTCCTCTCATTGGCTGTACGAGTATGATGTGTTAATTTTGAGTCATGACGTGTAGGTAGGTGCCCCAAAGAACGGAACGCCTACGGTTTAGTGATAGCAATGTGCACGTCGTCACGACCATGCGTGAACAGCACTATACGGTCCGTAATTGTACCTTAGCTTTAAGCCCGTTGTAAGATCTTCACATATTATGGAATGCAACTATAGATAAATGAATATAAATATAATACCTAATTTATTTTTATTTTTAGTGTTCCGTACATAATTTAGCAATTAGTATTCCAGTCATCGTTCGTTTTATCGATATTTTCACCGATGGGATTTACCATTGGCAAAAATGTCGAACTTTCTTACAAACTTTTTTCTCCTAACCTCTTTAAGGAATAAATTATTTATAAGTCTTCTCACTCAATCGTCCCACCTACTTTTTTAATAGAACTGTCAGTCACTCAGCCTTTACACTTCAACCAACTTATCTGTGCAGCTGGAAAAACAAAAAACTAAAATAAATTTACCAAGTTTGACATAACAATGCATTTTTGCTTGACAAGCAGCGCCAACGCGAACTACACACTTAAAATGGTCATACTAGACTGACAGACTGAGCATTGCCTGTCAAATTGATAGGTTAAGGTCTTAGCCCACTTAAACGACTCCGCTCCTACCCGGCAAAAAGAATATAATGAAAATATGAGCTTTAAGTATTGCTCTTTAAATATACTTACTTTACATTGGCAACGAAACAGTCTGACGGCGGTAACCTCGCTGACAGCGAGCTGTCCGCTGATTTATGTTGCCAATGTAAAGTATATCTAAAGAGCAATACATAAAACCCATATATTTGAATTATATTCTTTTTGCCCGGTGGGAGCGGAGTCGTTTATGTGGGCTATAAGCTTTATTTGTGAAAACGTACTAATCAATCACCCAGAGCAAGACACAGAATTAATAAGTACTTTTTCTCCATTCCTGACATTAATTAAAATCGGACGAGGGATATACCGAAAAAAGATTTTACATTTTACCTTTTTCAAAAAAGTTAATCTGTAATAAATTATGATTAACCTTTGATATCCCAAGAGATGACACCAGATGCCCGGAAATCTAAGTATCCCTTTTCGGATGACCTTTAAATTAATTTACATAAATTCCTATGGGAAATAAATATCTGGAAAGGACCTGTTATCGATAAAGCTTTTATTTATGCATGATTTGCTCCCTCGTGTCCTCATAATATGGAAATTTGGCATCGTCCTTTATTTTCCCTAAAGCATAAACAGTTGATAGGGTGCATATATATTTTTTACAGGCTCTCCAGAATCTTGTATTCAGTAGTAAATAAAGTTTCGCGAAGGTTACATCCAAGACTACGAAAATTTTATTTAATAAAAATAAGCAGACACAGTTCTCCATTTTGCCGATATAGAAATCTCACGCAATAGAGACGAGCTTAATGTTATTAATGGACATATTCCTAAATTACGACTGAAATTTTCTAATGGACAGGACGATACACGATTTTGGGAACTATGGACGATAAGAAAAATGTTTGCTTAGCAAGCGAATGTTCGTCACGTAACAAAAGCTCGCGTGATGAATGTTTGCGGTGAGTACTTGGGGGTACTCACCTCTTTCTTATTTAAACTTCAACAATATATTTGAAATAAAAACAAAGTCAATTATATTTCGATAAAAATGTCACGTCTCTATTAAAAGTGACAAAAAAGCAAAACCACACCTCTAAAATGCCGTAAAAACGCGTATCAAAAAAACCCGTTAACAAAATATTAAGTCGGAATTCTTGAAGGCTCATGCAAATTGTGATCGTCCTATAATACCACTCGTTGGCATTATCACACCCACTTGAATCAAATTGCTTCGCCTCTTCAGCGGGAAATGTAAAGAACTTCCGAAATCTGGTGTTGAAGCCGTGAGGCTTCCGGAATTTGGATTTTATTTCAATATCTTTATGTTTGAGGGTTTTTTCATGTACTGCGTGTGTTTAATTCGAGTGTGGAGTGTATGTGTGTGCTTGGCTCTGTGGTGTGTCTTGACTCCCTGTCGTCGTGACGTCGTGCCCTGACGTCTTAAATTATAGGTATAGGTCATAAGATTACCTACTTTGCTTCATTCTTTGGTTGGTTTCCAAAATAGCCATGGTCTAATTTAAATAATCTTAGTTACCTTTAAAGATAGAACTACGGATTCATTAAAAAGGTTTTATTAGACTTCAAAACCTAATAAAGCCTCGTTGTAAGAATGCCATAAATATTGCCGTAAAAATCTTAATTACGTAATGTTACGTATTTTTGACTCTTCGTTGGTCTAGTGGTCGCAACCGCGATTGCTGAGCTTCAGGTCCTGGGTTCGATTTCCGATATTGCGTTTTTCCATTAAGAATTTCTGAGTAGCAGCTGTCAGTCTGGTTTTGTGCGTGGTTGATGGCCATAGGCTCGCCCCCTATTACATGGGACTTAAACAAAACTGGCGAAATGTGAGTACAGACATCTACCTAACCATTCGGAGCTCTGGTTTATGAATGTTATGTATTTTTTTAGATGCCAACTTTTTCAATATTTATGCACGTATCTGTATTATTTTAACTACAACGATTGCAGAAATTGACGTCGCGTCGGGGTTTTAAACTTACTGACCGCGTCAGAACCTCCATACTTCGTTCCAAAACCCAAATAGCTGATGTTGGCCTTACAGCTGCTAGGTTGAAGTGGAACTGGGCTGGTCACGTCTGCCGCATGTCGGAACAGCAATGGGCAAAAATTACCACGGTGGATACCAAGTAGCAGGAAACGACAACGCGGCAGGCCCAGAAGGAGATGGCGGGATGAGCTAGACTCGTTTGCAGAGGATTGGCCTACAATCGCATTAGATCGCGAAATGTGGAAGGAGGGAAGGGAGGCCTTGCCCTGCAGTGGGACAATATAGGCTTGTAATAATAATAAGCAATCATGTACGGGGTGGTACGAACACCAACATTATAACGCTTACCACGTATTCAGTAGGTACATCATTCTGAACGTAAAAATTTTTCCTTGGTTTATGTTTCCTACAAAAAACTGCAATACCTACACGGTGAAAATGTTTTTAACAGCTTTTTTAATTACTGATGAAAATTTTCTATGTTCATGTATTGAATACACGGGGGCCATTCACACATGCATGTGTGTAATGTGATTTATTTAATTTAATTCTCAATTTCTTTATGTATGGTAGTTTATGTTTGTGACTGATGTATTTGGGTTTATATTATCTGAAAATTAAAGACAGATCATTGCATTCCAGTTTTAGGGTAGGTGGGACACCTACGCTAAAAGTTTCTTCCCAGGTTCTCAATCATCGGAACCTTTTTTTTTATGTATGTTCTCCGATTATTCGAAGATGGCTGGACCGATTTGGATTTTTTTTGTTTGAAAGATAACCTTCCCAGGTGGTCCCATGACCATCAAGTCAGGATCTGATGATGGGATCCTGGGAGAAATAGAGAGAACTATTAAAATGTTATAGGCACAATTGAAGCGATTTGGGTAGTTTTTGGAACAATACTTTCTCGGAGTGATCCCATTTCAATTTGATGAAGTTCTGATGAAGAACTTCGGAGATAGGCAACGGAACTCCTCAATAAATGATAGCAAGTGGACTGGGATTGCTTAAATCTCATGTCTGTCTATTGTTTACACCAGTTCATAACATAACATCACGCCGGTACGCTGTAAGCAAATGTGAACCACTAAAAAGTGAAAAATAAAAACGTTTTTACGCAAAAAAGTTTTTATATTAACCTTTTTTTTTATTTTGTGTTATTACCGTCCCGTATCGGAGTCTCTCCTAATAATCCTTAAGATTAAGAAATCAAGAATCTACCGACATTATTTGCTTACCGACAAACGTTCTTCTAGTCAACACTTAAATATCGCTATTCGAAGTTGTGACGTTCGAACGTTCGTTTGATGGTAAACGTGATTTAAGTACTTTTCAACACTGCAAGTGATACAATAATACTAAGGTTCTTACACCCATTTAAATATCTTAGGGCACTCCCTCACCGAAAGCATGCGTCTGCAACTCATGTAACAATCCAAGATTCGGTTTTGTACAGAAACTAGTGAATTTGAACTGTTACATTACAGGCGAATGCTCAGTGAGGGAGCACCTTTATGTTGGCTCGTCAATCCCGCAGCCGTCCACAGACACAAAATAGCCTGTTTGTGTAATGTTGTCTGGAGTTTACTGTCTATAGGAGAGCCAAGGCATGTTATTGGGAGTCAGTCTGTATTCAACAGACTATGCATCAAATTCCACCTCTCCTGTAATCCAATGAATAGGCTTTGACTGCAGTGATAGGAACTGTAAACCTAAGTTTATTTATTAGCTTCAAAATGTGTTCCTAGTGGTTCTTTGACTATTAAAATAGAGTCACAACACTACTTATTAAGAACGTTTGCGTTGTTCACGTTTACGTGAGCAAAATTCCACCAGGTTATAATAAACAATAATTATCAAACATCAACATCAAACTCAGCATCAGCAATATACCGAAAATTCAAACATTCATTTCGAGTGTGCGGAATTTAATGATAAACACTAGCAATATAGCCGTCAACCACAGTCAGTAACCGTTGCTAAAATAATTAGTACGGTAACTACACTGGCCTGCAAAAATAAGTATCACACTTTTAAAATTGCAATAACTTTTTAAGTACACAAGATATACTTTCGAAACAAAAAGGACTCGAAAAATAGTTTAATTTTGTCTATAGTTTCAAAGAAAGCTGATAAAAATTGCTTTATAACGTTTTCTTAATTTAAATCTCTAACTTCTAAAGTTTAGGAAAAATTTAAATTTTGCAGGATTTTTGCAGGTCAGTGTATTAACTATGCTTGATACACACGTCACGACATATCGTAACGATGTATCGGTGCAATTCAGTTAGACATGTAAAATACTGGTACTGGAAAGAGGAATTCTGAAAGTGGCACCGGTGACCGTAAAGTGGTGCCTTCGCTAGGTGCCCTAGTTTTTGAGATATAAATTAGCGACAAATTTTTTGTGTTATCAAAATTAAAATCCCTGATGGTGGCCAAGTCAGTGTCAGTCACACTCGGTTATCGTATGGCAGAGGAATGAAGAAAATGTCGTGATGAAAGTTTTGAGTATGAATGTGGTGTGTGTATTCATCGTTTCTTTGATCTTCCTCTACTCATATGTAGAGGAAGATCAAAGAAACGATGAATACTACTGGATTATGGATTAATGGACTGTGTGAAGATATGGCTAGAAAGGAGATGACTGCTGAGAATGGAAGAAGAATACCATGTTGCATCGACCCCAAATAAATTGGGATAAGGGAGGAGAATGATGAAGACGCTATCAAAATTAATATTTATAAACTTCCTCGAAATGGAACACTTTTAGTTAAGAAAAAAACTCAGCGGAACGACAGAAGCAAAAAGCGATGTTGTTTTTTTATGTCCCTAGATACTGCTTACATTTATACATAGATAAATTGTAGTCGATCGTGTTTGCGTACAGTTACCGTAACGGTTGGCGGTTTCGGACGATAAATTCTTTCTTGCATACAATCAAGCCCAAAATAGCGAGTGCGTCATTGTCTCCAAACCGATAGTACCTATTCTTGTTTTTCGCGTAAGTTTTTGTTGAGTACTGACGATGCATATGTGAATGTATCGAAAGATTGCGTGTCGTACGCAATCTTTACGTCACCAAAGATATTTTAAATATACTTTCGATAGACGGGACTGCTCGAGTAATTTCGTGATCTGCAGGCTTAGCCAAGTTGACAATCTACAATCGTTAACGCTAGTAGAATGACATCATCTCAACGTTGAATCACGTGATCAACACAAACGAATAGAAAATTTGTAGACAAGTTTACATCGTACAAAATGATAGAATAGAATGTTATCGTTTCTACAATGTTGATTGTATACTCTTTGGTAGGAACGCTCACCATAAACTAAAATGTAGGTTTTTTCTACGGACATTAGAGAACGAGCGATCGACTCTTGGCTACCAATTTAGCAAGGCGTTTACGATTGTAGAACGAGAATCGATATGAAACGTTTGTAACTTGGCTAGGCCTGCTGGACATTTCTTTTGATAGCTTCTCTATAGATCTTTGGGTAGCACTAACAACATTCGAATAATCGCCCTGGACAAGATGACTGATGATCCTATCAACGATAAGTTGTACGGAATAGGCATGACGACAGTATCAAAAAAATCCAAATCTAATTAGTCCGTCAGTTAGAGTATTGGAAATTAATGGACACGTATTTTTTGTTTTTGTAAATCAATGAATATTGACAAAGATAAAACGCTTCAAAACTCGGGAGTGGGGGCTCGTGACGTCAGAACTAGCTAAAAATTATACCATGGCGTGACGTATTGAGAATTTTAAAAGCGTCGTATCTTCGTCAATTTTGGTTTACGTTACAAAAGAAAAAACACGGGGCAAATAATTTTTTTAAATCTAAGTGACGGACTAATTAGATTTATTTTGTCGTCTCGCCTATTCAGAGCGACTTGAAACCTTTTAAAAACACATAACATCACGCCTGTAATCACCGTAGGTTTAGGCAGAGTTATCTAATAGAGAGGTACCTAATAGTACACCCACATTTTGACATCATCCGGGCCCAATCCGTACTCCGTGGCTGACACTGAGAAATCTAAATGGATAGATCCAATAACACTTTTCCCGACTCTGGAATTGAACCCAGAACCTCATGCTCAGCAGTCGCGCTTTCGACCACTGGACCAACGAGGTAATCAGTTACGAGTCGTTTTAAAAGTACGTAAAGCTACGAAAGCGATTTAAAAAAAAAAAAAAAAATCGCTACAATGTATCGTTACGCGTGCAACCTGCAGGCTTAGCCAAGTTACAAACGATTCGTATCGATTCTCTTTCTACAATCGTAAACGTTAAGTCACGTGGTCAAAACAAGCGAATAGAAACTTCGTAGACAAATTTACATGGGTTAAGATGATAGAATGAAATGTATTCGTATCTACAATAGTGATCGCTACATCCCATATAAATCGTAGCCAACTTACAGTTTTGATTGAACTTAAAAGTTTCTATTCGTTTGAAATGATGTCATTCCCATACATTTGGTTAGATTTCTATTTGTTTTGATTGTAGATTGCCAACTTGGCTAAGCCTACAGCCTACGTCATTAATAATTATCCTAATTGCTGCTAACGTTTATTTAACATTAACACAGTAAACATAACTGATCATTCCTCAAACAGTTCCAACCGAATTTCTTTGGTGTGGTTAACGAAACGTGTCGGCGCTAAATGTTCTCTAATTAATACAATGAATTGAGGTTTGGGTATTGATGAGGTGTTTTGAGGTAACCAATTTACATGGTTTTTGATTAAAATTTCAGTTTATATTTTTTGGACAAATGAGAATGTTTTCATTAAAAAAATACATGTTATTTTTAGGTCACTGTTCGTCTAGTAGTCGCAATCGTGACTGCTGAGAATGAGCTCCTGGGTTCGATTCCCGGGTCGGGCAAATTGTTATTGGGTTTTTTCATCAGTAATTTCATAGTAGCAGCCACGGAGTTTGGATTTGTGCCCGGTTGATGGCAATAGGCTCGCTCCTTATTACATGGGACTTAAACATAACTGGCGAAATGGTGGTATTAGGTACCCTTCTGTCTAACCCTTCGGGGATTACAGGTGTGATATTATTTTATGTTTGTAATGGCATAAATTCTCTTTCTCCATTATCTGTATGATTTATATGTAAGTACATGGACGACTTCAAAAAGGAGGAGGTTCTCAATTCGTCGGAACCTGTCTTTTTTTTTATGTACCTACCCCGATTACTCGAAGATGGCTGGACCGATTTGGTTTTTTTTTGTTTTGTTTGAGAGGGTATACTTTCCAGATGGTCCCATGATCATCAGGTCAGGATCTGATGATGCGATCCTGGAGAAATAGAGAGACCTCTTCAAATTTTATAGACACACTTGAAGCGATTTGGGTAGTTTTTGGAAGAGTACTTTCTGGGAGTAGTCCCATTTCAATTTTGGTGAAGATCTGATGAAGAACTTCGGAGATATGCAACGGAACTCCTCAATAAATGATAGCAAATGGTTGGGATTACTGAAATCTCATGTTTGTCTATTGTTTGTTTCTTGTTTGTTCATAACATAACGTCACGCCGGTACGCTGTGAAGGGGTAAGCACATGTGAACCACTAAAAAGAGAAAAATAAAAACTTTTTTGCAAAAAATAAAACCGCTGAAGCTAAAGTTTTTTTCACTTTTTTGTGTTTTTCAAGTCGGTTTTATTTTTTGCAAAAAAGTATTTTAAGGAATACTGACATGACATTCACACACTTAATAATTCCATAACGTCTAAAGTATTACTAAGTACGCAGACAGGCCATAATTTACGCAAAACCCAATCTTATATTTACAAAAAAACACAAGATTTTTTAGCAAAAACTTCTTACAAACAATTAACGAACAAATCAATTCTATCTCAAAATAATTTGGTACTTCTAAGCAGACAAGTTTGACAAATTAATAAAGTTGAAATAAATTTGGACGTGACTCAACATCCACGCCTTACGTAAGTATATACAGACGAAAACTTGAAAAAAAAAACTCAAGATTCTATTTCTAACTAACTTCTGACTTATTGTGCCAAAGAGTCTTTTCTACTTTTTATTTTTTCGACATGATTAAAAAAAGGAAATAGAATAGATTGAACGGAAACAACCGCATTGTACATTGGTACGAATTTTATAAAAAAAAAGTATTAAGATTAAAAGTTATGGTTAGTTCATGTAATATTTTCTCATTTTTGGTCACTCTATACAACCAATTCTGCTGATGAAACGATGCAACATTAAACAACCCTTTTTGACTAAACGTCAAATACTAGCTATGCCCTCGGTTTTGATCACAAGACTTTGAACTCTATTGGCAATTTAGTGGGAAAATAAAGACAAAGCATTTTTTTAATATCCTAATATCCGTTCATCTACGATTTCAGTATAGAAAAAAAAACAATATAAAGAAATGTCGTCCAGAGGAACACACAAAAGTTATTGTGAATAAAGCAGTGTTCTATAAGTCATCATCATCATCATCAGCCTATTAATGTTCCCACTGCTGGGACACAGGCCTCCTCTCTATAAGAGGGAATGGGCTATAATCCACCACGCGAGCCCAGTGTGGATTGGTAGATGTCACCATGTCCTCGAATTTTTTGTTTCTACGACATACCGGTTTCCTCACGATGTTTTTGTAAAGTTTTGTATTTTATTCTCATCGATTTTTGATAGCCACATTACGGAACACATTATTTCACACTCGTTACGTCAAACCCCAATAGATATTCCGATACACTTCATGGTACGGCAGCATGATTAGTGTAGCATTTGGAAATTGCTTCCACTTCCAAAAGCTAAACCATAAGCGAAGGCAATCATAATAACTATAAAAACATTCTGTCCTGACGTCATCAGCTACAAATGGAACTTATGATAGGTTAGTAATAATATGAACTTTCAATCAAAGGAGTCGCCGAACCAGTTGGGATATAGAGAGGCTTTGACACGCACCTGTCGTCGCGAATATATGGATTATTGATGTCTAGGAAAACATGAGGCTTTCATAGGGCTATGAGTAGGTAGGTCTCAGCGAGACTTCATTTAAAACAGCTTGGATTCAGTGAAATGTTTATTGTTAGGTACATGAAAATGTAGGTACAGTGTTATGAGGTTTAGCGTTTTAGGTCAGCGTATCTATAGCAGCATTTTGCGGGTCAGTCGTTACTGGTGGGGGTTAAAAAGTGGCGTGATTTTTGGTGCTGCGTTCTTGCATGTGCGAGTTTACTTGCCTAGTCGCCACAGTTAACATTTGTGAAATTGGTTAGTTCATAAAACATTAAGATAATTTCTAAAATAGAAAATATTATATATCCTGGAATTTAAGTTTGCTGACTATAACAGTATTTTTTTTCCATAAGACTAATATTTTTCCGTTATTGGTAAACTTGTTGTGCTACGATATTTGTTGAGACAACAATATTGTGTGAATTGAAAAGGTTTTGTGATTGTATGTTAAACAGGTCGACCATCCTTACCTTAAGTATTAACGGTAAATACAGATAGAATAGATAGTATTATACATATTATACGGACTGAGAAAAATAAATATGACAATTTTTTTTTTCTAAAATTACGTTTGTGCTGGAGTACAATAATAATAATAGTAAATTTCGCTGGACATTTTACACCCAGCGCCATCTAGTGCCACACTGAGCAACGAGGCTTGTGTCGTGGACACCAGATAGTTGATATACTACATAGATACTTTTTGTTTGTAAATACATACTTATTATACATATAAACATCCATGACTCGGAAACAAATGTCCATGCTCATCACACAAACATTTGCTCCTACCTGGATTCGAACCCGGGACCCAAAGAAAGTAAGGCAGCCTCACTACCGCTGCGCCATTCGGGTCGTCTAGAATAGTGTCAGTGTCTAGAATAGTGTCGCCAAGCGTTGAAATCCGTGCCTCCTTTTTTAGACATTATAACTGACTGGTCCTGGACTGTCTGGTGGACCAGTCAGTTATAATGTCTAAAAAAGGAGGCACGGATGTACTGTACTGTACTGATTATGTACTGAGCCAGTGCTCAGTACATAATCTTGTCATTAAAAGTCATAGTCAGAAAAGGAGAAGAAGAATTGTAACAATAGTATTTTCTTTGTTCCAGATATGTAAGACAGGCCACAATGGCATCTCCCCACGTGGCACCGAGGGTACGCACCCAGCTGGACAGCTTCCTGATGAAGGTCGACACCAAGACCTGAGGATGAACAAGCACCGCTGGAGCCAAGTTCTATAAAATGGAGTTCGCCTCTGTTTTACCTACCAATGTGAGTTTACAATTTATTTTTTCTTAGAGGAGGAAATTGTAACAAGCATTCGGTGTACTAAGAAAGCATAGTGAGAAAATTAGCATGTTTAAGAATCAAAGAATTCGGAGTTAATTTTCAAAGACCAGCCAATTATTCAGAGATGATTCAATTAATAATATTTCAATAGTAAAAATACAGGGTTTTGAGTCCTGTCCGCTTATAAAAACATAACGTGTGGAAATCATAACATAATTCAGTTCAGCGACCTAGACTACGCGCTTCCAAGTTCCTACTTCTTACATATTTTACCAACGCACACACAAACAGGAATTCGCATTTTATTGTATTATTTCATACCGGAACGGACACTATCAACTAAATGTTTTCATTACTTTTTATTTGATTAGATTAAATGAACACTCAATTACAGCTCATAATAGAGATCATAATTGTATTACTTGGCTGGTCTTTGACAATTAACCCTGTATAAGGTATGGAAGCGAGCTGCCAAAATTACGGGATGAAAAGCTTGCCGTAGCAACCAGCGTAATTGCTACGCCGTACCGGATTTCGGCGACGCTACGCCGTAGCGGACTGGATAGTTGCTAACTTGTAGCGGAATGCTTATAAGCAACACTATGTAGTGCTTAACTCACTACTATGAACGGTTTATGCGCCGAGAGGCCGCGACCAAGGTGGCGGCGTACGTATGTCGCTGGCTGGTGCTGCGGCAATCTATGTTTTTGACTTTTAATTGTGTCTGTCACTTCTGACTATATTTTTTTCATGTCGAGTTATGATTGAGTTTATGTTTATGATTGAGAATTATGATGAGTGATTTTCACAAAGACGTTCAAATATTTACGAGCGATAGGCGGGACAAGACGACGAAAATCGTAATCCAAAAACTAATTACTACTTAGTAACAAATCGTTCTGTTTAGTGCTTCGGTTTAGTGTCAAACGCCTGCTTGTCAGGGTGGCATTCGTCTGTCAAAATCCAAAATGTTCGGGATCATAATTTTTGTATGACATTATTCTTAATGTCCGCTCTATACGTCATTCTTTTAAATCTCTTTGGATTTTCATAATTTCGTGTGACAAAAATATTTTCCAACGTCATTGTAAAGTTTGTAAATTGTACATGAATTTTCAGTTTACACCTAACTCCGATTTTTTATTCCTGCTCTCCAATCAACTATCGCCCCGGTTGTTCAGCACCTTCCATATATTGAGAGGCCCTCCATTCGCGCCTTCAACTAAATACGATTGCATAGCAGCTAAGCGATACAGCGGACTTCGTAGTTTACATATACATTTGCAGACTTCGTTAAACGTCAAAGACATATGAACTCACATCTATTAGACTGCCTCGTTGGTCTAGTGAGACTGCCTCGTAGCTAGTGGTTGCAAGCCCGATTGCTGAGCATGCGGTCCTGGGTTTGATTCCCGGGCAAATTTATTTAATTATTGGGTTTTTCCATAAGGAATTTCTCAGTAGCAGCCACAGAGTCTGGATTTGTGCCCAGTTGATGGCAATCGGCTGGCCCCCTTTTACATAGGACTTAAACGTATCTGGCGAAATTTGGGTGTACTATTAGTTACACCTCTGCCTTACCTTTCGGGAAATACAGGCGTGATATTGTTAGCTATACCCATTAACTGAAAATTTGTCTATGACTGTAGATAAAGTTAATTATTAAAACACAACACTTGCCTCCCAATATCAAAACTTTATTCAATTAACAAAACTATGCTCATATCCCGTCGACAATCACGTCATAACACCTCACACAACAGACGCATATTAAGTTCCGTACCGGTATCACATCGTTCCCCTAATCCAGTTACGAGTTAACTGAAATCATCGAACTAACTTAACTTATTTAAGTTTCATAACATTTGATACGCATCACCTTCTCGGCATGTGGTTAAATTGCTTTACCGCAAATAGTTTTGAAGTATTCTCTTTAGTTCAGTTCGGGGTGATTAAAATCAGTAATCGTTTACTGAAGTTTGATTACCTGAGAGACTTACATTCAAACTCAAAGCATTTATTTCAATTAGACCATTACGGCACTTTTGAATGTCAAAAATACAAAAAAAAAACAAAGCTACAGTCCCAGTCACAAGGCATAATAACTTGAGAAAGTACTGTAGTTGCCCATTCCCTAGCGTAGATCTCTATGGAGAAGAACGGGCAGGAAACTCCATGGACACTCTTTTAAATCAAAATGTTGTTACAAAATCTTGATTACATCATAAATTTTTGTGATTAAACATATATGTTAGAACAATGTAGAAAGACGTGCACATTAAGAGCGTCCAGAGTAAAATATTAGATCAACAATTTAAAAGTAAAGTAATTAAAATGAACCGTGGCAGCTGAGAGATGACCAGTCCCAACTGACAGCGCCCGTTCACGAACATGACGCATGTACCGGCGCCATTCAACTCAACCATATCGAAGGGAACTAAATGACCCGACACACCCGCCACCATCAGCGAGACATTTGAGTGAGTATGACATTCTCTCAGCCACCAAGGCATATTCAAGTCAATGAAATATAACTAATTGTAAATGGAGGCTGAACAGTACAATTGTATCAGTAATAAAAATGATCTTCTTAATCTTCTTTTTTTTCTTGTACTATCTTTTATTATTCAAGCTTTCTTTATGATTTTCCAAATTGTAATCTGAATCTAGATTTAACTTAAAAGTAATTTTGTATTGTAATTCGTACTGTAATTTTTATTTTGTTGTTTAATTGAAAATATTATTAGTCCGTTCGCATGTATTATATATATATCCCAGTTATACAGGGAAACCTATAATTGGCCATATTAGCTGTTTCACGCATATTTTGTAAAATATTATTGTATCGCTGTTGGTTACCTAAATAAATAAATAAAAAATAAATAAATAACTGCCACGTTGGTCCAGCGGTCGCAATCGTGACTGCTGAGTATGAGAGTTCGATTCCCGTGTCGGACAAATTGTGATTGAGTTTTTCCATCAGTAATTTCCGAGTAATAGCCACGGAGTCTGGATTTGTGCCCAATGACAATAGGCTCACCCCTATTACATGGGACTTAAACATAACTGGGTGCTGTTATATGGGTGTAATATTAGGTACACCGTTGCCTAAGCCTTCGGCGACAACAGGCGTGATGTAATGTTATGTTGTGCTTGCCTAGGTTGGTCTGTGGATGGGTGACTACCCTTACATACCGAGTTTCCTCCGTGCCTCGGAAAGCACGTTAAGGTGAATGCGCCAGGGTGGCCCGCGAAATTCAAATTTTCTTACGTTTTTTGCAATTTGCAGGTTAGTGTCAGGTTGTATGTTGATTAAACTGTGAATCGCGGCTGTAAAACGTATGTAGTTACAGAATTATAATCATCATAATCATCAATACAACCCTCCAAGCTCATAAAGGTGTATGAATTTACTTTTTCAAGGTCAAAGTCATTCATACACCTTTATGCGCTTAGAGGGTTGTATTGATGATTTTGATGATTCTTGATTGATGATATTGATGATGCTCTTGCGACCACTAAACTAACGAGCTAGTTTTAATTTAATATGATGCCAGCTTATACTGATTTTACTACCACTGATTTGCAGCATACCATACATAATTTTCTTAATTCAAAAATACGTTATGAGATATAACCCAATGATTAAGGCGCTGTCAACACCAAAATCGCGCACACTGTCTATTTGTATGGGAGTAAACGACACGTCACTACTATGGGCGGCCTGGTCTAAGAAGAAAATAATGAATAAATATTGAAATAAAAAAAGTGTGGATTATTTGTGAAATATAAGTCGTTAGCGGTTTAGGTATGATTAAGTTGACTTCATGTTTGTAATTGCAGACCCATAGGTCAACAAAATAAAGACATAGATGACCGTTAATGATGATTTTATGACCAATCTTTGCAATTATGTTCTATCGAGCCAATTTCGTCCAATTATGTGTCGAGTCCGTCCAAGGTCTTTGAAATATGATGAATATTAACATTTTTTTTATGTACTAGAACAAATAGTTTTTCTTAAAAAAACTGCTTCATCATCATCATCATCATCAGCCTATAATGTTCCCACTGCTGAGACACGGCCTCCTCTCAATGACAGGGAATGGGCTATAATCAACCACGTAGGCTCAGTGCAGATTGGTAGACGTCACATATCTTCGATTTTTTGATTCTAGGACATGCCGGTTTCCTCACGATGATTTCCTTCGCCGTTTTGAGAGCAGTGGTGATGAAATAAATTACACAAAGTAATGCGCCTGTCTGGGTTCGAACCCACGACTTACTGTTCGTAAGTCGGAGCCGCCACCACTTGGCCACCGCTGCTCACGCAGATGCAAAAACTGCTACCCTGAAACTAAAATTCTTAATTCCAGTACGATAACGAAGGTGTTGCAGTAGTTTTAGTTCACGATCAGAAAAAGAACTTCTACAAAAAGTTCTTGTATGAGCCATTCCCGGTGGAGTCCAATTACATCAATTTCAACAAATTAGGTATTTTCAGCCCCTTAAGTCAATGAACCATGTTTGTCACGAGAAATAACGTTACCAAAAACAAAAGTATTTTTGTTCCTTCCACGCACGACTACGTTAAGTCCATAGATAATCCAAACATCCGTCAATTATATCCATGACATCACGCCACCCCACAAGAATGTTGCCTGCTTAATAATTATTTTCTGCCGTCTCCCAAGAATTTTGCGACACCTGCGTCCTAATCAAAGCGATCGGTCGCACCGCATGTCGCGTTTCTTGGTCATTTTTTTGTTCGGAAAACTGGTACGTCTGTCTGTCTGAGCAAAGCCACAAGAGCAATCACTTTAGTGTTCCGTATTTCTACAATTGAAATGTATTAATTGTAGAAAATGTAACTACTTTAAAGTTGTAGTGTGTTGTTTTGTACTGGTTGACATGTTTTTCGATAGCTTGTGTCAATTCGTTAAAAGGTATAATTATATGTTTAAAGATTCGATCAAATTTTTTCGACTACCCGAATGGCGCAGCGTTATTGAGGCTGCCTTACGTTCTTAGGGTCCCGGGTTCGAATCCCGGTTGGAACAAATGTTTGTGTGATGAGCATGGACATTTGTTTCCGAGTCATGGATGTTTATATGTATAATAAGTATGTATTTACAAACAAAAAGTATCTATGTAGTATATCAACTATAAGGTGTCCATGACACAAGCCTCGTTGCTTAGTGTGGCACTAGATGGCGCTGTGTGTAATGTCCAGCGATATTTATAAATCTCCAGTCAGAGATTTGGACCGGACTCCAATCTAGTTGCCGCCACCGGATTTGACAGATATCTTAGTATTCATATTAAAAAGAAAGAAGGAAAAAAAAATTGGAATTGAAATTTGGATCCACACAAGTCAAACAATAAAATATTTAATATGAAAAACAAAAAAAAGGAATAGAACTAAAATTAAAAAACGACACTAACAAAAAAAATGTATACTAGGAGGCCAAAACGCATTTCAATATGGTGCTGTGACATTTAAAAAATATATTTCATTATCTATTAGAGCCCAGTGGCCGTCCAGATACGGACGGACGTTTGTCTGTACCGCCCGAACCGGTGTCCACCGTGCTTTTGCCTCCTCTAATGATCTGCATAATGACATCTGCAAGCTATTTGTCCCAGACAATTACTGTCGTGGCAGGAAACACCGCTTACTGGCTGTTCCAACTTGCCGTACTGTTGCACACTCCAAGTCACCTATTCCCCGGACATTAGCCGCTATTAACGCTCTCCTGAACTCAAACACAGATCTTGATATGTTTGCGAATGAATGGAAGGTAATACTGTCAGAATGTTTGAATATTTGTGAGAAGAATGCATGACTGTGTTAAATAAATTATATGTTAAATAGTGTAATTGGCTTGGCAGTGTAACCGTTCAACTCGTTAAAAAATAAATCTTTATCGCGGATATAATTTGTCACTTTATCCTTTCGGCACACAGTTATGATTCGCCGAACAAAATGAACGCGACTGTCACGTGTTCGTGCAACGTTCGCTTCGGTTAGAACTCGGTCATATGAATAATTCATGTGTTGTCGGTAGGTGGCGCTTCAGTTCAACGAGACGACGGTGGTGTACGATGAGTCAAATGACCCGGATGCTGTCACGTTGCTGTCCATACTGCTTGTCGGTAAGTACTGAATTAGTAGTTATAGTTGTACAAACAACAATTTTATTAGTTTTTTTTTTCTGAATACTTTTAAATTGGTATTCAGGCAAAAAACCATATGAAACAAGATAATAAAATAAATATCTCTTGACATTACACACAGCGCCATCTAGTGCCACACTAAGCAATGAGGCTTGTGTCGTGGACACCAGATAGTTGATATACTACATAGATACTTTTTGTTCGTAAACACATACTTATTATACATATAAACATCCATGACTCGGAAACAAATGTCCATGCTCATCACACAAACATTTGCTCCTACCGGGATTCGAACCCGGGACCCTAAGAACGTAAGGCAGCCTTTCTATCGCTGCGCCATTCGGGTCGTCAATCATAATCTATGTGAAAGACTTTAGTACTTAGTGGACTTACTTGCCAGTATTAGAGGAACTAACTAAAGACTTAAGCATAAGCTGTGATAAAGGCATAATTAATAACTATTAAAGAAATACAGTTGTCAGTTTAAGTTGTTTTTTCTTTCATAACTATGCTTCTTTTAGCTTCACCTGTTTGCATAGTAAACAAAATCTTAGCAGTTGAATTTGACCCACTGCCCGGTTTTTGATTGAGCTGGAATTTTGCATACATTTTATTTCGGATGTCATTGACATCATACAGCTAAGTGACGTCATTCTAAATCCAAAATGGCGGATTCCTAAAGGTGTGCGGGCTAGTTATTTTTATGCATTCACATGATATGGGTATCAAATGAAAAGATTTGCTGAGAAGAATACGAGAAGTAAAATGACGTCACTCTAAAGCATGTTTTTTACATTTTTTAAGTATAAATATTTTATTTATACGGACTGTTATGTTGGTAGTCAAATAGCTAGACAACAAATTTTCCTGAATTCTCAATCAAACGGTACTTACCTACTTAAAGACATATACGAGTGTAGAAGAAGATTTACAGTAAAGCTGAACAATAAAACTCGGTTATGAATTACGTTTTAGCTTGTGGAGTTATAACCTTCTTGCATGACCTGTAATGGTTGGTTTAACCTTGTGAAGTTTAAAAGTAATATACTTATGTTCATAGAATTTTATTAAAATATAACGTATGTTTTTTCTTCGAGTAAGCACTCAGCGAGACGTGTTCCAAATCACTGAACAGCATGTCTCGTCGAGTTTACATGTTCATTATACTTTATTTCATGGTACCTTTCAAATATATACTGTGCATTGTAAGATGACTGATTGATCCCCAAAAAATTGGGCATGTGGCGAGTGGGGTTTTTTTTTCGGATGGGAAATCATCAAATGACTCCTCCCGCTCTGGGCAGAGCAGGAGCGAGTGTCAGACTTTTACTGACTAAAACCCATCCATGTTCCTTCATCACCCTTTGTGTTTCAGGGCCACGTTATCTCTTTCAAACAGTCCCACAGCCCCGGCATGCATCGGCCCTTGCGGACCCCTTCCTTATTGCTAACTCTCTTTGAGGCGCGCGTGGAACACGAACGTGCCGTCGACACGGCCTGTCGTCGTGAGACGTACGGACGGCGACCTAGCCCATAGCTCCCCGTCCACAGGCCCGCGCCTACGGTGGCCGGAATCCACCACGTGGTCACCTTCTTTTTATTATTAGTCGTGATAGCGGAAATTGTAGCAGTATTTTTTAACATTAGGGACACATGTTTTCAATTCCTGGGTCGGGCAAAGTGCTATTTGGTTTTTCTAGTCCTGATTTGTGCCCGGTTGATGGCAATAGGCTCGCCCCCTATTACATGGGACTTAAACATAACTGGCAAAATGTAGGTGTACTATCAATTACACCTCCACCCAATCCTTTGGGGATTACAGGCGTGATGATATATTACGATTGTTTCAAAAAAAAATCTATTTTCGTAGCTATGACATTTTTGAAGATATATTTCTTCCTGTGACAGACATGCAGATAGACAAGCCGTTGGCGTAGGTTTAGTAATAAGGTCCAGTACAACCAAATACAAAAATTTTACAGCTTGTGACTACCTATCTGACCTCTGCAACCCAGTTAGTGGGTAAACGACACCCGTGGTACCCTTATGAGGTTGCCGATCTCTATTGAGGATTTGGTGCCTATATCCCGACAACACGTAGGAATCTTATTTCCGCATTGAGCCAGGGTTAAACGTAGTTTGGCGGCTGCTTATTATTCCGAAGATATTTTTGAAGCAGAGGAAATCGCTCTCGAGAGATCTATAAAGAAGGATTCTTTTTTGCACGTGGAAACGTGGAATCGTAATCCCTGTGTTTTCCGTGTTGAATGGAGATTTGTTTATATTCTTATGTTATCTAGACTTATCCCCTTTATTCATAAACACATTTGTAAAATAACAACTAAAAGCCCTTGCACGAGTTTTGACGTTTCTCGTAAGGTAAATACGTCGATTATTTAAATTAAAAATATTCGTTCCAAAAACAATATTTTCATAATTTCATGTTGCTAACTAACATGCTGTAAGATAATAGGGTCGATAACAAAAAAATCTAATTAATCCGCCAGTTTGATTATCAAAAAATATTTGACCCGTATTTTTTCTTTTGTTACGTAAACCAAAATCGAAGATACGACGCTTTTAAAATTCTCAATACGTCACGCCGTGGTATAATTTTTAGTGCGTTCTGACGTCACGAGCCCCCACTCCCGAGTATTGATACGTTTTATCTTTGTCAATATTCATTGATTTCCAAAAACTAAATATACGTGTCCATTATTTATTGATGGTGGAAACTAGCTTATTGTATTTTCGATTCAAAAATGGACGTATTTACGTTACGAAAAACGTCAAAACGCGTTTATGTGGTTTAATTTTGGGATAGCTTTACTCTTTACGTTTTTAATAGAAATGGCGTTAGTGCTAATAAACTAGAGTTAACCGATTACCGAATAGATTAAAATCCAGTACTACATTAATTAACGTTGAGATAGTATTCCTGCTATTACAACGCCTCTCAAATCTCTCTAAGACACGTTGCTATGCGATTATGTTTCAAGTAGCACTAATACACCCGTAGATAATAATAAATAAATAAATATCGCTGGACATTACACACAGCACCATCTAGTGCCACACTAAGCAACGAGGCTGGTGTCGTGGACACCATATAGCTGATATACTACTTATATACTTTTTGTTTGTGAATACATACTTAATAAACGTATAAACATCCATGACTCGGAAACAAATGTCCATGCTCATCACACAAACATTTGCTCCAATCCAATAAGAACGTAAGGCAGCCTCAGTACTGCTGCGCTATTATTATCTGACTAATGATAATAGTGAATGCCTCATTGCTCTAGTGGTTGCAAGTGCGACTACTGAGCTTGAGATCTTGGGTTCGATTTCCAGGTCGGGTAAAATGTTATTGGGTTTTTCCATTAGGAATTTCTCAGTAGCAACCATGGAGTCTGGATTTGTGCCCGGTTGATGATGCGGGGATTACAGGCGTGATGCTATGTTATAATATAATAGTGGTATAAATAAATAAATTTATTTATTAATAATAAAAATAAAAAATAATAATAAATTAATATAAATAAATATTTTATAATAAATTTATTTATTTATTTAATTTATTGATTTATTTATAATAGTAGTATAACTTAGCTTCTTTCGTACTGCAATACACGTAGCGATAATAAAGAGGGTGGATTTTTACCGTAAGTGTAAAATGTTCCCCTAAGAATGATTTCCTGTTACTGACTTGTGACTGCTTTAAATTTTTAAGTTAGCAAACACACTAACATATTTTGAAAAGTAGAATTCCCTGTCCCTTTACAACTGCCAGAAACAGTTTCGGAGTTTTACTCAACACGCATCTATAAGCAGTGATAGCCTTGTGGTGTCAACGTTGGACTGCCAAGTGACAGGTCTTAAGTTCGAACCCAAGTCACGCACCTCTGATTTTTCGGATTCATGTGCGAATTATTATCACTTGCTTCGGTGAAGGACAACAGCGTGAAGAACCCAGCATGCCTGAGAGATTTCTTGACGTCATGTAAAGTCAGAAGCCCATGGGCGGCTTAAAAACTTTAGCACGAGGTTAGCTACTAACCGCACGATAAAAGAAAAAAAAACCGGCCAATGCGAGTTGGACTCGCGCACCGAGGGTTCCGTATAATTTTGTTCAACGAGGTCAACGAGAACTACCATATAGGTTTTCGACCAAAAACCTATATATATATAATAAACCTACAAATTTGCCCCTATCTTTGACCTTGATTTTTATACACCTTGCTAAATTTCAACTTGCTAGGTCCACCCGTTCCTGAGAAAATCGGTGGTGACAGACGGACGGACAGACGTGATCTGACGACTGACTGATGATAGTGATCTTATAAGGGTTCCTTTTTTTACCTTTGTGGTACGGAACCCCAAAAAGAGCTAAAAAACTTCCGTGCATAAGCTAACATAGTCAATCCCAAACTACATACAAAACACCTCTTTTCCTGTACTCATCTTGGCACGGTACACCTATCATAGACACGTCCACACTTACGAAGATCAGCGCGATACGAACACGGCACTTCCACCAGTTTGTTACCATCAGGAAATTGAACCGCTTAGCGTTGAACGAGGCGCGAAATAGACTGGAAGTATTTGCTCGCTCCACCAGATAGAGGTGTATATAAATGTTATGTAATTTCCTTCATTTTCAAAAGTGGGTGAGGAAAATCGGGCAGGTTCTTGTCCTAAAATGACGGGGTTTTTGGGAAATGATATTCAGTTTCTGTTGACACCTCGGTTATGTCATGTTGGTAGGTTCAAATCCTACTCAAAAACTAGCATAGTGAAGTCGTAAATAGGTTATTACACGACTGCCCAAAAAAAGGAGTGTTATTATGTTTTCCGGGTTCATGTATGTATGTATGTATGTATGTTTGTGAGTTTCTTTATTCCACCATAACTTCTAAACGCCTAAACCGATTTCGATGTACGTGGTATCGTTAGAATCCTTGTGAGACCCCGGGTAACATAGGCTAAAGAAAAATAATAATAACAATAAAAAAAATGGAAACTGCAATATGGGTATCAAATTGAAGAGCTCATCGTGAGGATTTTAAAATGGTTTATCATGACCATATTTTAATTTAATAATGTGTTATATTTTTATCTATACAAGATACGCGCGGATGACTAGGTTAACTGACTGGTTAGCGAACTTTTAAGTGATTAATGTACACCAAAATAAATAAAATTCGAAATTTTCCATCTTATTATAATCTTAACTAAAAAGTCTAAAATAAAGACTGCGTAAAAAATTCTGAATTCTAATACGGAACATATAGTCGGGACCCATTAAATAATCTAGACTAAAATCATTACATCCAATATGGGTCCCGACTGTTGCAGTCAATATGTTCCGTAATAGAATTTTTTATTTGTTCTTAATTTTTTCTTGTCAGTTTTTATTTAATTTTGTAGGTCTTACTAATATTACAAATGCGAAAGTTTGTGAGGATGGATGGATGGATGGATGGATGTTTGTTAATCTTTCACGAAAAAACTACTGAACGGATTCGGATGCTTTTATCCCACTAGTATGATGCCGTGGGACAATTATCACACATATGACACGCTGGCGAAGCCGAAGTCATAAGTTAGTCTACACTATAATAATACAATAATATTATAAAGAGGAAAGATTTGTATTTTTGTGTGTATGTTTGTAATGAATTAACTCAAAAACTACGTCGCCGATTTCAAAAATTCTTTTCACCATTAGAAAGCCACGTCTTTACTGGGTAACATAGGCTATATTTTATCCCCGTACTCCCACGGGAACGGGAACTACGCGGGTGAAACCGTGTGACATCCGCTAGTCTATTATAAATTAAAACGGTAAAACATGTTATTCTCCAAAACAACGTGTATTATCCTACGAGTATCAATACATCGCCAATAAGACCCAATTAATTACTAATTGCTCTAGGCTATTTTGAAAGCCGGCTGGTCTCAAAAGCTAAAGAAAATAAAAGAAAACCTTGTTATTTATTACTAAAAACATAACATGCACGTGTAAGTTATGTTTTTTAAGCACGTTTATTGAAAATTTTAACGAGCTTATTGAAGTGACTCTGTTCACTTCAACAAACTGAATTAAAGGACCGTTCTTCAAATATATTTTATTCAATATTTCAGTTAGTCTGAATTTGCCTGGATATTAAATTAGGTAAGTTAGATGTCTAAAACACTGCCTTATTAAATTCTTTAACAGTGATCAGTAGATACTCGTACTTCTCCCAGATGTCGTTACTTAGCTTATTATAATGAAGTTTGAAAAACTTTTAACAAGTCCTTTGACAGGCTACAATATGTCTTATATAAGTAGCTTCTTCCTGAATGTCATAACGTAACTTAATTTGGAAGGGACATTGTATGTTTATTAAATGATTTTACTTTTCAATAGCAAGAATATTTTTTTACCTAACACGTTCATGGTATGATACGATGTAGTGGGCAGATTCCTTTATAGACACTAGCTTAAACAAAATGTATTCTTTTTTTTGACATGTTTTGTATCATTTTGACATTTATTAATCGATGCTAATTTTTCATCATGTTTTTTAATCACTGTTTTAAGCTTTCACGGTATAAAACTAAACTTAATATATTGTCACTGTGTCTTTTGTTTTATAAGTTTATGTTTTTTTATTCTGTTAAATTCACTTCAAATTAATCGTATTGGACTGAAATGATTTATTGAAAATCACAAATTATTACTCAAAACATATGCACGCCATAGTATGTGGCAAACATGTCTGAACAAATTTTAATTTACGTCATCCTACATGCTCTTTTTATTATTCATATATTCATATATATAAATATTCATATTCTTTATTGCACACTTAATAAAAAAATAAATATACACACAAAATTGAAATATATAGCTTATGTACTACGGCGAGCGGCGATTATTGTATGTGTACACATGTTTAAGCAAATTAAATATATCTTATCTATGAAAATATTCACTCGGAGAAATTATTTTTTAAACACTACACCAATCTGCTACCTTAAACCATTCTACACAATTAAAGTCATTAATTTGAATTAACGGATTATAATTAAAGTTGATAGTCACTAAAGGAAGTCTGAAAGTGGCGCTGGTAACTGAAAAGTTGTGTGGTAGGTAATCGGTTGTCTTGGTATGGGCATGTGATGCGGAAGAATGAGGACAATGTCGTGAGGAAAGTTTTGAGTATGAATGTGGATGGGTATAAGAATAGAGGAGGACCAAAGAGACGATGGATGGACTGTGTGAAAAATGATATGGATAATAATAAATATCTTTATTTCCCAAAAACACAAATAATTGTACCGACAGTTTACAATTTTGAATTAGTGATAGAGAACACTTACATTAAACATTTGGATGCTTCAGAAATCTGTACACAAAAGATTAAACTCTGTCTCTTAAACTAGGGTATCCTGTATCTTAAGAGACAGTGTTTCATAATGAGGTTAAAACAATTGATTGATGCATGAGTGGACTGTGTTGATTAATCATCAGAAATTAGTAATAGTAGAAGGTGACTGCTGAGATGACGAGTAGGTATCGAGAGCTATGGAAGAAGAGACATGCTGCGCCGACCCCAAATAAATTGGGATACGAGCAAGAGAATGATGAGTCACAAAGCTTAAATTACTAAGCAATCTCTATGACTGAAATATCCCGTATCGCGATAGTGAACTTTAAGTAGCTCCTTCATAACCTAACTTCACGCCTGAAATCCCCACATAGTTAGGGGGGTCTATAGTCGACACCTACGTTTCACCAGTTATGTTTTAATCAGATGTAACAGAGGCGCGCCTATTGCCACCATATTGATTAACTTCTTTATAAAGGGTGTAAAAAACCTCTTAACGAAGCCGAAAGGCACTTGTTTTCCCCGTCATTGCGATCATTTTTTGTTCTACACTATACCTGAGAACCTTCTAGTTACGGAGATATTGGGGGTCAAAGTTTCAACTTTTTGACAAGTTTTTTTTTTTAAATACAAGTTTTATTGTAAGATTTTTACTTTAAACACCTCTACGACCCCCGTACTATTTAAACCATCCACCAGCACAATGTTTTAAGTGCGTTACATTGAGTTCTACCACAAAACATGATTTTTCACCCCAAAAAAAAAAAGTCGTTTCCCAGTAATATTTTTCGCGTGAAGTTACTTGGATTGATGTACAGAATGCTTGGTTGACGGCTTCGTGATGAGGTTGTTTACACCCTGTATATTTAAACATTCTTAATTATTGTCCCCAGGTATATTCCTGTCACTGCTGATCTTCCTCAGCGTAGCCGGGAACATACTGGTCTGCATCGCAATATACACGGACCGAGGGTTGCGACGCATCGGCAACCTGTTCCTAGCTTCGTTGGCGATCGCTGATATGCTAGTGGCTGCAGCGGTCATGACCTTTGCTGGAGTCAATGACCTGCTTGGGTAAGTTATGGACACACTGTAAAGTCTAAGGCCGCTTGTGCACTTCATGAAATTTTACTATCCCGACGTGAGATCTCCATACATTTGCCGGATGCGGATCGTTAAATTTCGGGCAGTACACCAGCAGCCTTTACAATCTTCAACGTGCACCTAGCTTCTGACGTTTCATATAAGTGCCTATGTAAGTTTATAAAAAAAGTGATTTCTTAATTATGAGACAACTAAATCCATAAATTACAAAAGTACTCACAATTCTAGACAAAAATAAATATTTTCAATAGAATTAAAACAACGAGTTTAGATAATTGCCTCCCAGACTCCGAACGTATAGAATTTCCACCCACGTGTTCATTCTCGATTAAAAACAACACATGGAAAAATTTACAGTGGGGATTTTTTTGTTATCAATAATACACAACGAGAAAACACGAATAGGTTATGAACTGCCGATTTTAATGTGTATTATTGCCAGACAAATCGTTTGCCCACAATTTTTTGCCATATTATAATGTCGCGAGATTCATTATAACCTTACGGTGTTTGTAACTGTCTGGTGAAATATTCATTATATTACCTATATAGATACAAAAAGAAAACAAAAAGACAGCATCCTTTGACGTAAATATAGCAACTCAACATTGATAACTTACGTGTTTTCGACGTAGAGTAAAGAACCATGCTAAAAGCAATAGAGGATTAAATATTTTCCATTGCTTTTTTACTGAGCAGTGGTGGCCATATGGTAATGGCTTCGACTTACAAATGGTGGTCGTGGGTTCGAACCCTGGCCTAAGCATGACTTTGTGTAATTTATTTCATCACCATTGCTCTCAAAACGGTATAAGAAAACATCGTGAGTAAACCGACATGTCCTAGAACGAAACTTACGAAGACATGTGATGTCTACTAACCCGCACTGACCCCGCGTGGTGGATTAAATCCAGTGCGGGTTCGTAGTCCACTCTTTCTCATCAAGAGGAGACATTTTACCACCCAGCAGTGGGAACATTAAAGACTGATGTTATTGCTTTTAATGTAAAACTTTTCTATCCCCAGATACTGGGTGTTCGGCGAGCAGTTCTGTGACACCTGGGTGGCATGTGACGTCATGTGCTCCACAGCCTCCATACTCAACCTGTGCGCGATCTCTCTCGACAGATACATACACATCAAAGACCCTTTGAGGTGAGAACTTGGTTCAGTGCGTTCAGATAGCATATGTTTATCTTATTGAAAGCCGTACTCGTAATTAATGGTGTGGTATGTGTTTCATATACAACATGTAAACGAACCCTTCACGAAGTCGTCAAACAAACATTCTGCAGATCAAACACTACGCAAAAATATTGCTGGGATATGACTTTTTTTTATTAGGGTGCAAAATCTCGTTTTACTGTAGAACTGTAAATTGTGAGAATGTAACGCACTGAAAACATTGTGCTAACGTATTGAAAAGTAGGTACAGAAGTCATGGAGGTTTTAAAGTAAAGTTATGACATTAAAAACTTGTTTTTAATTAAAAAACTTGTAAAAAAGTTGGAACTTTGACCCCCAACATCTCCGTAACTAGAACGTTCCCAGGTATGGTCTAAAACAAAAAAAATATCACAATGACGGGCAGAACAAGTGCCTTTCGGCTTCGTTAAGGGGTCTATTACACCAATTAGTGACGTTTGTAATTACTTTCCTATTTTAAGATTGTATTTCACTCAGAAGTCAGGAAGTAACAAGATCTGTTTTCCAATATAACAGATAGTTTCAATTATAGTATGAATTGTTGTCGAAAGTAGTAATGGAAATACGAAGTTGAGTCGGAACAAGCTATTTAATATACTTACAACTTTTGAAGTATCTTGTGTGTGTTCTGGGTAGTGTGATTCTGTCACAACAGGCGCATGAAGGTTTTTTAAACGTAAAAACTTATTACAATTAAAATGAATATTGGCAGTCTGGCGGAATAATAAAAATTTGCCTGTAATTAAAACAGCTTGATCAAAATTATATGTGTATGATGTCATCTACCCAATTTCGTCCATGGCAACTGCATTCGATGGCTTTCTTAGTTGGCTGTTAAGAGCTTTGGTGAATAAAATTCCCAACAAGTAATAAGCATGCATAGTGATCTTTCTGAATAAGAATTGTTTATTGGGATAGTTAAAAATCAAACATATTAATTTTAAGAAGATTTAAGATAAACATTTGTCACACTGCCGTAAAAAAAAAACATATTTACTCAACGAAGCTTCGGCCCATCTATCTAGAACAAAAAACAGCAAAAAGATAATATATAATACTTTTACGATACATAAAACTGACCCAAGTCAAATGTTAAATGGTCTGACAGTTACTGACCCTGGTGTGGTTATAAATTGATATGAGGTCAAGAAAATGGTCATTAAATCTGAGTGACGGACATATAACTTTATTGGTGAGCCATGAATTCGTGTTAGCTGGCTTGTGGTATTTTATTTATTGTCGTCTTGCCTTTTTTTTTTTTGGATGGGAAATCATCAAATGACTCCTCCCGCTCTGGGCGGAGCAGGAGGGAGTGTCAGACTTTTACTGACTAAAACCCATCCATGTTCCTTCATCGCCCTTTGTGTTCCGGGGCCACGGTATCTCTTTCGAATAGTCCCGCAGCCCCGGCAGGCTTCGGCCCTTGCGGACCCCTTCCCTATTGCTGACTCTCTTTGAGGCGCGCGTGGAACACGAACGCGCCGTCGACACGGCCTGTCGTCATGAGACGGACGGACGGCGAGCTAGCCCATAGCTCCCCGTCCACAGGCCCGCGCCTACGGTGGCCGGAAGCCACCACGTGGCCCCCGGCGCCCGGGGCGTCTCCCGCGGCGATTGTCGTCTTGTCTAAGATTCACTTACACTGGCAATTAACGCTAGCAATGGTTACCGGAGTTAGTGGTGTGTTTTTTATTTAATGAAAAATAAGAAATTGCTCTAATTGGTTGAAATGCCGTTACTTGAGACAAATAAGCATTTATCTTTTGTTTCTTTTTTATCTGTTGCTCATTACGGTTTGGTGGCAGGCAGCTATAGGACCAACTGCTACATATTAGTAAATGACTTTTCTTAGGCAATTACTTTTGGACGTGTTAATTTTTAGTTTTGAGCTTAGGTTTTTTAATTCATTTTAGATTTTCGGACACCAAGTAAAAAGCCATTTTGTTAAGAACATTTTTATTGTTTAAACATGAAATGATCACTGTTGAACATATTAAAATGACTATGTTCTATTTTTATTTAGGTTATTGCGTATTTTACTGTGTCTAAAGTCATTTTGCTTTCAAAAATAAATAATTATTACCAACTAAGCAAGAGCAAAAATATTTGTCTTAACGATCACAACGTACTTGTTTCTAGGCCCTCAAATTAATTTCCTAAAAAAACTTTCCACGGAAATATATTGGCCTTTTTAATTCTTCGTGGTAGACGTTTATTTACTTTAATAAAGTAGCGTAGATAAGTAGTAACTTGCGAATCTAAAGAACCTACGCTCAAGGGCAAACTAAATACTTCAGTGATAAGAACGTTTTAGAAATAAGTGGAGAAAATTTATTAAAATAAGAAACGAATATTTTAAACTAGCTTCTGCCAGCGGCTTCGCCCGCGAGATGTTTGATAATTGTCCCATGGGATCTTACTACCGGGATAAAAAGTACCCTATGTGTCAATCCAGGTTATAAACTATCTGTGTGCAAAATTTCATCCAAATCCGTTCAATAGTTTTTGCGTGAAAGAGTTACAAACATCCATCCATACATACATCCAATACTCACAAGCTTTCGCATTCGCATTTATAATATTAGTAGGACGTGATGAGTTTGTTTATCTGTTTGCCACTCTTTTTCGCCTTAATGGCTGAACATATTGCGATGAAATTTGGCTCACAGGTGGACAATGACTTGGATAAGAAGTTAGGACCACAGATATACTGATATACCTAGATAAAGCTAGCATCGAGATCCGTCTGAAAACAAAGCGTGCCATTTTTTGACCTTCTACTATGACATCATGGGCGCTATTTAGTTACTACACAAACAACTTATTATACAAAATTGACTACGTTTTTGTTCTTTGAATGTCTAGAATTAAGTTCTAGAGTTGTAACGATGTTGGTTTAAACAAATCAGCTTGCTGCGACAGCAGCCACGTTAAGCATAAAATGCTACTACTACATACTGCGAAGTAGCTGCTCTTGCATTATCTAGGTGTATTATATCTGTGGGGTGGGCCATGACATGGGTTAGGCTCTGGGATACGATTTTATCCCAGTAGGACGTTTCCGTAGGATAATTTGCTGGTACAACACGGGTGAAACCGTGGGTAAAAGCTAGTCTAAAAATAATAATTATTAAGCAGGGACGTTCTAAGAAGTCTGAAATAATATTCCCATCTTGAGCTTAATAATACTCGTATTCAATAAACTTGGGACAACGCAGAAGTGATACTGAAGAGCTTTTGTCATTTCTTATCCGTCAACGACGGTTTTCTGAAGCTTACAACGACTCTGTCGTAATTTCCTACGAAATATTTTCACGCAGCTTCGGTCTGTATTTCAGAGAAATAAGAATGAAAATTGTGTGAATATTTCGGGCCATGGTATAATATGAATTGTCTTTTGTTTCGTGGGTATACATGCGTTCAGAATCAAATATTGTCTTAAGAATTGTAGGAATGTTTTTGTTACAAGAGTCTCGATTGTTTTAGTTTGTTATTTTTGTACCAGATACCATAATAATGTTCGTGAGACTATGTTATTTTATTTTTGAATCATCTTACTTATTTCGTAACACAACCTCTTTGGTTGAATGTTTAGCAGATTGACACACTGCGTTAGTATAACAAATCCGTACTTAAATTTAAGATGAATGTCAACTTGATAAGCAATCATTCTGTCTTAGAAGTTTTTCTTGAGATCTAATCAAAATAGGAATTTGAATACAGCTCTAAAAGGAAAAACAAAACAAACAAAATAGGAATTTAAATTACAGCTCAAAAAGGAAAAAAAACAAAAACAAAATAGGAATTTGAATAGGCGAGACGACAAAAAAAAATCTAATTAGTCCGTCAGTTCGATTATGAAAAAATATTTGACCCGTGTTTTTTCTTTTGATAAGTAAACCAAAATTGACGAAGATACGACGCTTTTAAAATTCTCAATACGTCACGCCGTGTCGAAAAAATGATAAATATTTTGCCCAAATCTGTTATTTTAAAGAAATAGTTGAAACTTAATTAAAATAAAGTTATTTAAATATATATATTCTTTAATTAATACTTAAATTTATGTTATTTCAATTTTACATCGTGGCTGTATAGCAAGTTGGAACATGGTTCAATAGAAAAGTGAACTATTTTTTTTTATAATTTGACAGTTGTCAGTTGAAAGGGATTCTCCCTAGGGCTGAAAAGTATTACTTTCAACCCGCTTCTCAGGCAACTTCAGACCTACTTTCAGAGTATGAGTAATGAAAAAAACATTACCAGTCAAAACAAAACATTAAAGGTCACTTTCTCCCCAGATACGGTCGCTGGGTGACTCGCCGGGTGGCCGTAGTCACAATCGCCATGATCTGGCTGCTGGCAGGCCTGGTCAGCTTCCTGCCCATCTCGCTAGGGCTCCACAGGCCTGACGAAGAAGCCCTAGCCACGCAGAAGCCGCCGCGATACCCCACGTGCGCGCTAGTACTGACGCCGACGTACGCGGTTGTGTCAAGCTGTATATCGTTCATACTACCATGTATAGTTATGATAAGTATATACTGCAGGTGAGTTTATTAACTGTTACTAATTTTAATAATGTTTTTAACTGTATGGGACCCAGTAGATAGTTATAAACCAATTTTTTTCGGTCATGATCATGTAATGGTTAGAAATAACTGACAGAAAATACCCATGGCACTGAGTCCGCGTCTGTGCAATTGTTTGTGTAAAACCAAACTGAATTTGCGATCCAGCATAGCTATTCACAACGCTTCGATTCGATTTTCGAATCGGAAAGTCGTATGTCTATCTCGCTCGATTTCGTAATGTCAAAAAAAGATAGACATACGACTTTCCGAATCGAAAATCGAATCGAAGCGTTGTGAATAGCTATGCTGGTGAGCTACGAGTACGACATAAACACCACGTCCTTTTAAATAATTATCTATCTATTTAATTGACCGTGTGGTTATTAACCTAATAAGTATGTGTCATAGAACCATAGAAACAAAATAGCTGGGGTCTATTAATGCGATTCTATCTAATAATACGGTTAATTTTGTTTTTCCACTACACACTAAAAAGATCTCTTTTTTTCGGATCATTTAAAGTTAAGTACAATAATAAAAAAAAATACAAGAGAAATCATTTCCACACCGAAAATATCTTCAGTTAAAGGAAAACTCAACCTGAATTACTGCAAAATATATTTATTATTTAGTACAGTAATGAAGTCTACGGAGTACCTCCTTTTGTTTAAATAAAATAATAGACAGGAAATAGAACAATTTCTCGAGTTGTTCAATAAGACTTCGACGTAATATATTTTCATCGAAATGAGCGAGAATTTCATTACATTTTCACTTCGCTTTGAAAATTGAAAGCCGTTTGCGCTATAGGTATGTACATACTTACACAGTTATTTAATTTTGTGGAGCCAATATAATGTCTATTCGTATCGACAAATGCGAGAAATGTCTGACTATACAAGATTGTAAATTAAATCACGGTTTTATATAACAAGGTCATTTGAAATTAGGTAGTGGAAATTCACAACCACGATGGCTACAAAAGAAACGTTCCTTTTTTTTATTTAATTGGTATCAAAATCATTAATTTATTTTAATTTTGGCAGTAACATATAATTTATTCTTATCATGCTTAAATACAGGGTGTAACAGTACCCGTATCACGAAGCCGTCAACCAAGCATTCTGTACATCAAACTAAAATGATTTCTGGAAACGACTTTTTATAGTGCAGGAGTCGTGAAGGTATTTAAAATAAAGTAATAATATAATTAAAACCTTTTACATAAGTTAGATCTTTGACCCCCAATTCCATCCTCCTTAACTACGTAACATAGCAAAAAAAAATAGTAATGAAGGAACCCGCGATCATGGCGCTTGCAACAGCGTCGAAATATCGGGAGCTCAAAACAATAAATAATCACGGAAGATATCCCGTAAGTGACATTTTAAGTATAGTTATGAACAGTGAAAGCCTAAAACATTGTATGAAGGGAACAAGTGCATAGTGCACTTAAAGTACTTACGGGATGATATCCGTGATTTTGTTTATGGTCGATGAGCTCCCGATATTTCGACGCTTCCCGTAAGTACTTTAAGTGTAGTGAAAAACCGTGAAAGTCTAAAACAGTGCATCAAGTGCATAGTGGCTTCGTTTACACCCATTATACGTCTTTTTGAGGCTGATGTTACATGTCTGGGAATCCATAACATCATTATTACGTTAACAACACAACAACACAACAACAACAACGACGACAACAACAACGTTACAACTAGAACAACATTTAACATAAAAATCTAGTCCAAAAAATAAGGCTAAAAACAGCTGAACGAAAACATGACAAGTAACATTTTTGTACATTCAAAGTTTTGTATAGCTAGGGAACCTCATCAATCAATGTTTTATTCCCAAGGATACGGGACCAACGGACTGACACAGTTTATACACAATCCATCATCTATTACGATGTTATGTTTTGCCACTTATTCGCACTTTCGAATTTCTGCAACAATTTTCAAGTTCTTAAGCTTTAGAATAACTGAATAAAGTCTGTGATCTCGTTACGAATAGGTGTACAATAGAGCGTAGCAACCGCTGAATTCCAAACAAAACAGTAAAATGTGAAAGATATGTATAAATATGTGTGTAAATCATGATCTGTCGAATGACCAATTTGGTCGAGACGCCATTATTTAACTATTGTGTCTACTTCGTGGGCAGATCATGGGTTAATATGTATGTTAAAAAACCGGCCGAGAGCGAGTCGGACTCGCGCACCGAGGGTTCCGTACAAACTTTTTAAAGGACAAACTGAACTTTGCTGTTCGATCCCTAGAAACGGCTATTGCACCAACCGCAAATAATAAGTTTGTGTTAGTAAAATCGCTTTTTTTGTTATTAAATTACATATTTACGGTTTTCAGACTTTTCCTTTACATGACTGTGCTGTAAGCCAAATTTCGTGATTCTAGGTCAACGGGAAATACCATATAAGTTTTCGACCCAAAACCTATAGGGTGCTCCCGGTTGACCTAGAATTGTAAATTTTGGTTAAAAGCATGGTCTTACAGTACAAGTAAAGGAAAAAGTCCAAAAAATAAAAAGTTGAAAATTAAGGTAAATTTTGGTACTTACAAGTTTTCGCGAAAATCTAAATTTGCCCGTATCTTTTTATAGTGTTGACTCAGGACCTTGATTTTTATACACCTAATAGGAATTAGAGACTTCAGTATATGATATAAATTTCAACTTGCTAGGTCCACCCGTTCCTGAGAAAATTGGTGGTGACAGACGGACAGACAGACGGACAAGAAAGTGATCATATAAGGGTTCCGTTTTTCCTTTTGAGGTACGGAAACCCCGCGAGACCGCGGGAGACGCCCCGGGCGTCGGGGGCCACGTGGTGGCTTCCGGCCACCGTAGGCGCGGGCCTGTGGACGGGGAGCTATGGGCTAGCTCGCCGTCCGTACATCTCATGACGACAGGCCGTGTCGACGGCGCGTTCGTGTTCCACGCGCGCCTCAAAGAGAGTCAGCAATAGGGAAGGGGTCAACAAGGACCGAAGCCTGCCGGGGCTGCGGGACTATTCGAAAGAGATACCGTGGCCCCGGAACACAAAGGGCGATGAAGGAACATGGATGGGTTTTAGTCAGTAAAAGTCTGACACTCCCTCCTGCTCCGCCCAGAGCGGGAGAAGTCATTTGATGATTTCCCATCCGAAAAAAAAAAAAAAAAAAAAAAAAAAAAAGGTGCGGTACCCTAAAAACGGTATTTTTATTATTTTTTATTTTGTACTGTATTTTCACAATGCCGTCCTATTTAACCCAAACGTTGACAGACGATTGACATAAGCTGCCGAAAACTATAATTCACGCTGTTGAAAATTGTTGCAGAAATACGAAACGTTTAAAAAGAACTTGCAACTTGTCTAAGCCCCTTAAGTATCTAGTTTCAAACAATTTTGAGGTTTTCATCACACTTGGAATAATCAGCTACAACTTTGTTAAATGCTTACTCAGCTACAATTCATAAGACTGTTATCTAAACAATCTGCCACGCACAAAGTAAAGCAAATAACGATTATTTCGTCCTACTTTGTCATCTCATTTAATCCCTTAATTACTATAATTGCTAGCCATTTGTTCAAACTGCAGGAATTATTATGACGGCAATAAATATCACAAAATACCTATACATTTCAGAGGTAAAACGATTGTATTATTTCTTGGAATTCAACTGGGTCAGATTGCTCTTGGCTTTAGGTTAAATACTTTAATAGTCGTTTTAGGCCGCGTCCACGTCGTAACTAACCAAAGCGATCTTCGCGCGAACACGTGACTGTCACATTCATTTTGTTCAGTGAACCCGTACGTGTGCACTCGAGGGTATGTTCCGTTTTTCCAAACAAATTAGTGACATTATGCACGCGACGTTCCCGTATTCGCATGAATGATCGCTTTGGTTAGGATGCCAGGTAGTAAGGAAGTAAGCGGTAAGGACGGAAGGATGTTTTTTTTTTCAGTTTTTACAGAGTTTTTATTGACAGCAACATTATTACAAGTAACCGTCCTATTGTTAGTCATCCTTACTTTGACCGTCTTTTTAAAACAAACCAAAACATGTTGCCTCCAGGCTTTGATGTGAAATTAGGCCCTTGTAGTACACCGTAACACAAACAGAGCACGGAGGTTAAGGGATGCTACACATTGACTCGGGTCGGCACATTGGGAACATCGATATTTGTTAGACAACAAAGCCGGAGTAATTACAACATAATCGGTGTAAAAGACCCTTAATAAAGTCGAAAGGCACTTGTTTTTCCCGTCATTGCAATCATTTTTTCGTTGTAGACCTTACCTGGGAACATTCTAGTTCAGGCAGAGATATTGGAGGTCAAAGTTCCAACTTTTTCCCAGATTTCAGATACAAGTTTTTTTTGTTATAACTTTACTTTAACTAACTCCAAGACCTCCGCACTATTTAACGCATACCTCAGTACAATTTGTTAAGAGCGTTACATTGAGTTCTACCGTAAAATGAAAAACGACTCTTTTTTTTAGATATACATCTCAAAAAAAAAGTCGTTTCCCAACAATAATTTTTGCGTAGAGTCACTTAGTTTGATGTAAAGACTGCTTGGTTGGCAGCTACGTGAAAGGTCCGTTAATTTCAGCTTTTATTAAGCGCGTGCTAATCAAAAAACTACTTTGGCATCTACCGTTTCTAAACACGTCGGCTCGGCACAATTTGAGCTAAGCCATATGTTTTCTTCGCGAACTTAAATCTATACCCGACTCAAAGGCCCCGAAGGTATAGTGATCACGAGCACACGATCGCTGAGCATGAGCTCCTGAGTTTGATTTCCCGGTCGGGAAGTGTAAATGGGTTTGTCTGTCTGTAGCAGCCTAGAGACAGAACGCATGTTCGATTGACGGTAATAGGCTCGCCCCTTATGGTCTTATACATAGGACTGTAACATAACTGGCGAAATGCTTACATTCGACATAATCAATTATATTTGATTTTGTCACTCGGTTAGTCATACCGACCCGATTCCATGTGTAGAAATCCTTAGGCCTAATTAAAGTACCCACAGACACCACAACTATTTGCTGTACCTACCGCTATTAGGAAAGTACATTCCATTCAGTGGCGTGCCTATGGGTCGATATTACGGCAAGCTAAAGCAAGCCCTTAGGGCAAGCAGTTTGCTCAGAAACCTTAAATCATGAAAAGTATCTGCAGTGGCCGTTATGGAAATCTTTGAACAGACTGCAATTTGACTAGATGGGGTATAATCGATCCATCTCGGACACAATGCGAGTGTGGAGCCCCCACACAGAATAGTTTATAAAAAGATAAGATTTCTTTATTTGTTTAAACATTGTAAAGGTACAGTCGTGGTCTTTCCCGCCTGATCAGTTAAAAAAATTTCGTTTAAATCATGCGGAGGCCCCGAGCCACGCCCCTTTAAAGTTTAAACCTATTAGGAAAGCGTCAATTTGGCGCGAAAATAACAATAACTCTCGTTTGGCGTGCGTCGTCAGTGCGCTCGGCCGACCGGTATTGTCTTTCATTCATTATTTCTATACAAAGTCAACGGGGCGGGGCTAGACAGCATTTCTATGTTGCGAGTGCAAGCAAAAATTAGCTTAGTGGTGATCAGGCGGGAGTGTCCACGATAGTACATACAAGAGCATGCAAGATATTACATTGTTTTAGTCCAGACATGTTTAGCCGTAAGTACCGGCGTACAAATCACACATCACACCACACCACCACACCCCCAGACCACACCACCACACCCCACCACGCCACATCTCTCCTGCCCATCGTGCACAACATAATGCACCATCCAGGACTTGAATCTGGCAAACAACAAAGCTATCCAGGTCGCTACGCAGTGGTTGGACAAAATCTGAGTCATAGATTCGAGAAGATGTACAGTATTAAGTTTTCAAGGCAAGCTTTTGAACTTGTATAAAAGTACCGCCACTTATTCCATTATCAGTTTCGGTAAATAACTAGACAATCTGCCTCGTGCTTATAATATTAAATTCTAGTAATAATTGAAGAGGGATTACTCACGCGGCGATTTTGAAGAGGTTTCATCAAAATTTTGGTGAAATATTTTGTTTGTGGTAAATTATGTAAGTAGTTAGTTTAAGTAATTTGTTTGGGCACTTAGTTTAATATTGTGTAAATAAGTCTAATTTTGCGAGTAACTAGGTTGTTAGGGTTTCTTGTTGGGCTAACTTGAGCTGAATTAGAACGGGTTTATATTTAATGATAAATGATGTTTATTTTGCAAGTGACTTTTTACCAAACACTTTTATACGTGTTTTTTTAAAATCTAGATGGGGCGGGTGTTTCGTACCTGACTACTCTGAGAAGAAACAGCCGAAACAAACGCATAGTCTCTTTTAAAGTTCAGACATAATCTTGCTAAATTCGCATGAGGACTATGCAGATTAGTGTCTGAGATTGTCTTATGAAGAAAGAAGTTTTAATATTCTCTTGTTTAGTTAATGACTGCCTCGTTGATCTAGTAGTCGTAATCTCGACTGCTGCATGAGATCCTGGGTTCGATTCCCTGGTCGGGCAAATTGTAATTGAGTTTTAACATCAATTCCTTAGTAGCAGCCGTGGAGTCTGGATTTATGTCCGTTTGATGGCAATAGGTTCGCCCCCTACCACATGCGAAATGTGGATGTACTAGTACACCTCTATGTACTATCGAGGACACTCCCGCCTGATCACCACTAAGCTAATTTTTGCTTGCACTTAAAACATAGAAACGCTCTCTATCCCCGCCCCGTTGACTTTATAATAAATAATTAATGAAAAAAATACCGATCGGCGACACATGCCAAACGAGAATTATTGTTATTTTGCGCGCCCAAGTTGACGCTTTCCTAATAGGCCTAAAGTTTAAGGTGGAGTGGCTCGGCGCCTCCGATGATTTAAGCGAAAAAAAAATTAACTGATCAGGCGGAAAAGACCACGACTGTACCTCCTCGGTGATTATAATCAATCATCATGAATATTATCACCAATTGCTGTAGATGTTGTGTCGGAAGCTAATTTAGCCAATAATCCTTCATCCGCTGCTGTCTCAACAACTACGCGAAAGATGCGCGCATGTAATTAACTATTGTATGCCCAATGGGCGGGACATAGCTGATCACAATCTAATTATTTAAGACCTGTATTATGTACCTACCTATGATGCACAATAAAGATATGATTGATTGATTGAGAAATGGAGTAAAGAAATGAATGAATTCATTTGGCGTAACTACCTTATCACCACAAACTAAGAATCTGACACGAAAGCGTACATTACATCATCAATTCACAGAAAAAATCCCAAACCTGAAAGTTTCCAAGCAAAGAATTGGAGACTCATCATCGCTAAATTCATCATAATATCATCATCTCATCACATCACCACTATCCCAGGGTAGTAGTTGACTTCGGCCCGTACTATTCTATAATTCCGACGATAAAGCATAATGAAATCTTTTATTTATAAAAGGGGGCACATTTACAATTAAGTATCTCAACAAATAAAATAGAGCACTGTTTGCCTGAACTAGGTGGAACCTGTGTTTCAGGCTAGAAGGTGCATAAATACCTACTTAAAATAAATAAATTAACATTAAAAGAAAAGTAAGTTACTATAATTTTAATTTACATAGAAAATAAATAAACAACGAGACAGCAGTTTACTTGCAGACAACAAGTAAATCTTCTGTCTGTGCATAGGATATGAGTGTAAAAAAGTAAAGATTGTAGGCGTGAAGTTACGTTAATACACTGGCCTGCAAAACTAAGTATCACACTTTTAAAATTGCAATAACTTTTTAAGTACACAAGATATACTTTTGAAACAAAATGGACTCGAAAAAGAGTTTAGTTTTGTACATACTAATGTATGATTTACTATAGTAAAAAAAAACTGATAAAAATTGCTATAAAACGATTTTTCATTTTAAATCTCTAAGTTCTATAGTTTAGAAAAAAAAATAACTTTTAGTACTTAGTTTTGCAGGCCAGTGTACGTTGCGTGTATACTAAATAGATTATTCAACTGTAGCTTATTATTTTGTGCACAAAACCTTGTAACTTGAAAACTTAGAACTCTGTCTTGGTAACAAGCTTGTCAAATGCCGAAGTAAAAAAAAAACATCAAAATATTATTTTTTACGACCGTCTCTCATATCAAAAGAACTTTAATGATAATTTATTTTCGTATTTTTCCCTTACGGTCAAACTAGTTTATTATTCCTCAGACGACGATAAAGATGTTATTTATGTTGCTATGTTATTATTATCTAGTTATGCTTACTTTATAGCACTTTTTAGTGGGACATTAACTCAGAAAAAGACCTGAAAAATTACTCAATTTCAGTATATATTGTAACATCAATGTGTAGATTGATTTACTGTTTTACTTTTAGGATTAAATAAATTAATGAGATCTTAGTTTTATTGTTTAGCTGTAATTATCTGCTCCGTTGCATTTTTGCCATAAATTCATAATATAATTATATCGATATCACGCAATACTAGCGGAAAATACTCTGACGAACACAATATACATTCTGCCTGCGTTAGTTTCACACATTAACAAAAGAAGACATCACAACATCCCGCCTGTAAACTACAAAGGGTTAGGCAGAGGTGTACCTAAGAGTTCACCCACATTTCGCCAGTTATGTTTTAGTCCCATGTCCCATAAAAAAGGGGCGAGCCAATTGCCATCAACCGGGTACAAATCCTGACTTTGCGGCTGCTACTGAGAAATTCCTGATGGCAAAAGTCAATAAAAATGGCAAATTGTAAATTCGTAATTGAACCCAGAATCTTATTTGATGTACATGATGCTTGGTTGACAGCTTCATGAAGGGTCTGTTTACACCCTGTATGTTCCCTCTTTTTACTACACCGACTAACAACATCCTTCTTCCACAGACTATACTGCTACGCCCAAAAACACGTGAAATCAATCCGGGCCGTCACCCGGACGGTTCAAATGCCGGACAACCGGACGAAGTCCGTCCGGACCCGGGTGCACACCCACGTCCACTCATCGCCGTACCACGTGTCCGATCACAAGGCGGCCATCACCGTCGGCATCATCATGGGGGTGTTCCTGCTCTGCTGGGTGCCGTTCTTCTGTGTCAACATCGTTGCTGCGTTTTGTAAAACGTGTATACCGGGTGAGTGGTTAGCGAAATTTTGGAAGGTTCAGTCAAACTGGTTTGTACAACTTGGAGACGTTGAACCAGATATTGGACACTGATATATAGCATCATCACCAACTGCCTAGCCTTTTCCCAACTAGGTTGAAGTCGGCTTCCCGTCTAACCAGATGCAGATAGATACCAGTATTTTAGATGAAGAGACTGCCTATCTCAGCTCCACAACCCAGTAGTATCGGGTAATACGATACCCCTTGGGAAGACTGGTTACCAGACTTTCGAGCCACTGACCACCTGTAACGACTGCCAAAGATGGGCACTGCCTGATACGTACTTGCCTAAAATATCGGTCAGTGTTCTGCATTTTGTCTGTAACAGTTTGGCCGATCTTAAAACCGGCGTTGATGTTTATGCGCAAAAAAAACTTGGTACATAGTTCTTGGTATAGGTCCACAGGTCCGAACAAGTGGTGTAAACGTAGCATAAATACGTAATGTCGTCGTATTATCATCTAAAATTACGGTTTTATTTGTTTCAACTTTTTACTCTCTGTGCGCTCTCCAAATTTCAATGATGTGGTTCCAACATGTTGAGAGTTAAATGGCTGTGACATACGGACGGACAGACAGGCAGACAGACAGACAGACACGACGAATACATGGTGCCGTTTTGCTTTCCCAATGCTGGGCAAAGGCCTCCGCCAATTCCTTCCATGTGCTCTTTTCCCGTGCCTCCTCAAACCAGCCCTTGCGGTATGCGTAATAAAAATAAAAACAATATATTTTTTTAAACAACAAAATAAAATGTTGAACGTCACAGTATATTAGAAAATAAAAATATATTTACGTGAATAGGGATGTGTCTCGCCATTTCTACGAAGAATAAGCCATTCCCGGTTCAAAGAAAACATTAATCTCATCACACGCTCCTTTTAAACGCAGTTTATTATTAAATGAAGAGAGGGTTTTAGACGTTGGAACCTTTTATGCATTTTTATTTTTAATATTTTGTACATGTTTAAAGGCTGGAATTGTTTTTTTTTACTTTTTCCGACACTAGGATTTTTTTAGTATATTTTACAAACATTTAAACTCACATTCAAAAACAGCTTCACCCGGGACAACGACTTGGAGGCTTTACAATTAATATTTGTTCCGTGCAGAAATCGACAACAAGCAGCGCCAATCGCTCAGCCACTGGCGCCAACATATAGCTGTTGCGGTTTTCTAATAATGATGTTGACTCACAAATTGTAGGTCGTTGATTTGAAATATATATGCATGCCTGCATACACCAAATATAGACGACCCAAATGGCGCAGCGGTAGAGAGGTTGCCTTACGTTCTTAGGATCCCGGGTTCGAATCTCGGTAGGAGCAAATGTTGGTGTAATGAGCATGGACATTTGTTTCCGAGTCATGGATGTTTATATGTATAATAAGTATGTATTTACAAACAAAAAAGTATCTATGTAGTATATCAACTATCTGGTGTCCACGACACAAGCCTCGTTGCTTAGTGTGGCACAAGATGACGCTGTGTGTAGTGTCCAGCGGTATTTATTTATTTAAATATGGGAACTATGAGGAGCTTGTGGCCAAACAGCCGCTTGGGTCGATCTTCAGGTTAAGCCGCGCTTGCTTAGAGCCTTAGATGGGTGACCCGGAACACCCATTACATACCGAGTTTCCTCCGTGCCTCGGAAAGCACGTTAAGCCGTTGGTGTCGACTGTCATTTGTAGATCTTTGTTGTCAGTGGCCCGAGAGTCTGTCAACCATTGTAAGGGGTATTGTATTACCCAGTACTAACTGGGTTGTGGAGGTCAGGTAGGCAGTCGCTCCATGTAAAATATTGGTATTCAGCTGCATCCGGTTAGACTGGAAGCCGACCCCAACATAGTTGAGAACAGGCTGCACTAACTATCACACACACACTAAACACTACATCTTTTCAAGCTGTAAAGGAAACGGAATGTCTTAAATCCACACTTGGTCCGGGTGGTTTACAGCTAGTGGGCTGTAAATGCTGCTGTAATCCCTTTAATAGAGAAGCGGGTGAGTCCCAGCTGCAGCATTATTAGGCTACAATAATAAAACCTGTGAAGTGCGAGTCGGACTCGTTCACAAAGGGCTCCGTAGCACAAAACAATGTGAGGCCGACGTATAGTCAGCCGCCAACTTCGCAAATGTTTGAAAAACAAAAGCGAATCCATCGGCGGCTGAAGTCAATCTTTCGTACATTACGACTGGGTACTCAATGTCGGCGGTAGACTATCCGCGTTGGTGTGAACGTAGCTTAATAACAATATCGTTAACGTTCATTCATAGGTCATTTTACACTCCACACCCAAACTTAATTTGTTTTTCAAAGTATGTTTACGAAAAACAAATTACTGCTGCAGTTTCACAAAAAAGACCCATATCTCAAAAGCTAAATAACAAATCGTTTGATTCGTTGCGAATTCAATTTAAACAAATATTATGTGCATATTATTTTATTTTCTCAGTACACATTAGGGCAAATTGGGTACTTAGAATTATGAATAACGTTTGTGATGATTATTTCAACTGAGTTTAGTTTAAGTAACTACCACGCTTACCACATGTTTAAATGGAAATAGTAATTTGAATTTGCAAATAGGGTTCTGCCGATGAATACTTGATACAATATAATTATAATTTCATTTCCAATTCTCTGTACAAAATATAAGGTTCAAATTAAACGAATCGACGCACATATTATTAGGCAATTCAATTACTAGCTGAATTGGTTTATACACCAATATTTGTAAACTACAATTTAATATTAAACATTTCAAACGCTGAATCCAAGCACCTACTTGCATCAATTTGAACGTAACATTTTTTTTTCAAATATTCGTATGTTGTACATGTAAATGTTCGTACATTTGTATTACTTCATCATATAGATGCTTTTAAAACTTTCACCGCGTCCCTCTACCCCGATACCATCGACTTTTAAATGACAATATTACAGCACATCAAACAAAGTTATGTAAATTAAACTTTGGGACCAACTTTAATAGACTTTCTGAAGCATTTTAAAACCCTCCATTGAATTTTTTATCAAAGTATGATGAGCTCTAACGTATTTATTAACATAAGCAAAGACTTCAATATTGTGGTAATAACAAGCTGTGACCGCAATTTTCATCAAATAGACTGACAAGGCATTAAAATAAATATCGCTGGGCATTATACACAGCGCCACCTAGTGCCACACTCAGCAACGAGGCTTGTGTCGTGGATACCAGATAGTTGATATACTACATATATACTTTTTGTTTGTAAATATATACTTATTATACATATAAACATCCATGACTCGGAAACAAATGTCCATGCTCATCACACAAACATTTATTCCTACCGGGATTCGAACCCGGAACCCTAAGAACGTAAGGCAGCCTCACTACCGCTGCGCCATTCGGGTCGTCAAAACTTAAAGAGAACTTGAAGTCATTTAATCATCATCTGCCTGACTTTTCCCAACTATGGTGTAAGGTGGGGTCGGCTTCCAGTCTAAACGCATGCTTCTGAATACCAGTATCATGGAGCGACTGTCTATCTGACCTCCACAACCCAGTCAGTACTGGGTAATACGATACCCCTTGGTAAGACTGGTTATCAGACTTTCGAGCCACTGACCACCTGTAACGACTGCCAAAGATGGGCACTGCCAGATGGGTCCTTGTCTAAAATATCGGTCAGTGTTCTGCATTTGGTCTGTAACAGTTTGGCTGATCCTAAAACCAGCGTTGATGTTTACGCGCAAAAAAAACTTGATACATAGTTCTGAGTATAGATCCACAGGTCCGAACAAGTGGTGTAAACGTAGCATAAATACGTAATATATCGTCGTATTATCATCTAAAATCATGGTTTTATTTGTTTCATTTTTATATTCTCTGTGCGCTCTCCAAATTTCAATGATGTGGTGCCAACATGTTAGGAGTTAAATGGCTGTAATCTACAATCGACAGCCGGCCGGGACCAACGGCTTAACTTGCTTTCCGAGGCATGGAGAAAATTCGGTATAGTGGGTGGTCAACCCATCGATGAACCAACCTATGCAAGCGCGGCTCAACCTAAAGATCGACCCGAATGGCTGTTATTATTTAGCCACGAGCTTTTTCGAGAACTAGAAGCCATAATATGATGTTATAATTAATCAAATTGTTACAGATTTGGCTTTCAAAATCCTGACGTGGCTTGGCTACTCAAACTCGGCGTTCAACCCAATCATATACTCAATATTCAACACGGAGTTTCGGGAAGCATTTAAGAAGATCCTGACGTCTCGGTATCCTCTGTGCTGCGGGTACCAAAGCGTCAGGGCGAACACACCAACACGGAATGACAACTTCGTCACTGACTACGGAACTAAAACCTTGGTGGTACGTCGCAGCGGGTCTCTCGGCCTCTCAGGAGTGGACCCCACTCCTAGGTCATCGGCTGAATCCGTACGACCACTCCGAGAGTACCACATTTGACAAGAAGACGGGAACAGCAATAACGGGCTGCTTGACAATGACAAAAGTGATGTGGTTTGAACGCCCAAAGACTGGTATGGAATACAAACAGTATTTACACAATGCATGCAAAAGACAGTCGTCTTAGTATGAATGGCGTAAACGTTAATGGTCAAATTACTTTGCACGGTTGAGTGAGTTAGTAAGCGGACTTGTCAGTCTTGCACTGCTCCTCGTTGTGCAAAGACGTATCGTAAGTTTGCCGCAAAAAGCGTCTGCTCATTATGATTCTAAAGGTGTGTCCAAACATTGCGCGGCAGCAACACGCGGCGTTTGCAGGACACATTTCCACCGCGCTCTAGTAGGACTAAACAGACGCATGTTTGCGCGTTCGCAGGCCACCGGCAGTCCTCCAACCGCAGCGTGCACAGGCCGAGCTCGGCCGCCACGCGCGATTGCCGCTTTATATTTGGACACACCTTTATATTATTTAAGTCTTGTAAAAAAATACTATGCGCCGTCTTTTGTGTGGATTGTGATATTAGAAATAGAAAGCAAATATTATGAGAATGTAAACTAGCCTTACAAAGGCTTATAGCGATTGCGCTTCGATGCTAAGGAATTAGATTATTACGTGTCATAGCAATTATTTTTATCATCAATACATTCATAAGTTCAAATACCTTCATATCATTGTCGTGAAATCAAATACTTACATGGCATACCTATGTAATAGCAAGTAATAGCAAAATATATAATACGAAATTGAAAACAAAAATAATTCAAATTGTCGTAAGAAATAATATCTCTAATTATATGAATTTAAAAAATACTCAAATTAAAAAGTCCTTTGTAGATTTGTACTTAATTCAAGCATAATGACTGTACTTACATTTTATGGGTGGATTAGTACTAACCAAATAATGTTTTCTTACAAAAAATGTCTTCATTATTTTCTTAATTTGTTTGTATAATAAAAGAGACACTGTCGACGTAATGTACAATTTCATTAACTTGGTAGAAGAAAAATACATTTGAATAATTAAATCATGGTACATTATTTTCTTTGTTTCTTTTTGTTAGAGTGAAATGACAGAAATTGCTACTTTTGGTTTCAAATATGTCTTAAAAAGGCCAGTGCTTACCAACAGGAGGCACGGAATAACTTTCCAAAGTATTAATTGGCATACCAAGGTATCCTTCGGGATGACGAGGCTTCCCGCGGAATGCCCAAGTCTATCAACGAAATGTGAGTTTTTATTGAATTTAAATAAGATTAAAATCCTTTCCACTCTCTAAATTCCATGAGTTGCCATGCCATTGGTGAGCGCTGGTGCTTATCTGAAAAAAAAACCTAATAAAAGGGCAACTTTTTGGCCCAAAAATAGAATTAAGTGAAACTGAAATATAAATCATTCCTGTATTTTTGACTATGAGCAAACAGTGAAAGTACTAAAAATCGATCAACCTGAGAACACTGTTAACTAGACTCACACTGTCGCTTACGGGATATTATAATTATATTCCATGGTTTTTAATTATTGTGAGCTCCCGATATTACGCTATTGCAAGTGCCATGATCGCGCCAAGATCAAGCGATATGAAGGATGACTACAGTCATCCTGCGACCAGCGTCGAAATATCGGGAGCACACAATAATTAAAAATCATGGAATATATAATATCCCGTAAGTTAAAATACCTAATAACCCTGGGATCTAACCAAAACGATTGATCGCGCGAATACGATGCTGTCGCGCTAAAAGTGCATATATGAATTGCACTTTTTTGTTAGAAAATTCGCGAACACACGTAAAAATAAACGCTCTAAATCTAACGCGAGGGTCACGTGTTTGCGCTATAGTCGTTTAACCAAACGACTATAGCGCAAACACGTAGGTCGTAGGTCGTAGGTCGAGTCCTAGGACTCGACCTAGTTTAATTTAATTTTAGTTCTAGTCATTTAATTTTTAAAGTTTTTTAATGCTCCTCTCAGCTAGTCGAGTTCATAAAAAAAACATTGCCCACCGGTTACATAATTATATTTAATAATTTACAAATTCCTGTGATACTTCTGTAAATAAATGTTAGTGTAAAAATGTTTTATAAAATATATCGTTAGGAAAGTAAACATTATATAAACTTAAATTATAAATAAATAATAAACTTATAAATAGCTTGTGGCACGTCCCCGTTTTAAATTAGCCTTCTACTAAGCTGTGTTCCGAATTATAAATTCAGTTAAAGTTTTAAAGGTTTACGGGATTTTTTGTATACATATATGTTACAGTCAAAACTCTTAGTCAGTCAAAATCCTTAGGAAGTTAAAATGCGTTTTCTGCATTAAAAATATGTTGTTTTAGAACGCCTCAGTTGTAATTACCTAGTCCTAGAATTACATGATGTTTTTCAAAGGGTCACAAAAAAACCTAACAACCTAATAAGTTTCTAAGTAAATGTTAGTTATTGTTAAAATAGTTTTGACTAGTCAAAAGTAGTTTTGACTAGTCAAAAGTAGTTTTGACTGATTAACAGTTTTGACCGTTTGACTGTAACATATACATGTTACAGTCAAACTGTCAAAATTTTTTTTTCCCAGAAAATCGCTTTGTTATTCGATTTCATATTGATGGTCGATTTGTTTTTAATTAACGTGAAACGTCTTTAAAATCAGAACCATAAACGGGATACCATGTCAGAAAACCGGACCGTAACGAATTGGCATAACGAATTGGGTTATATCGTCTGACATTAATAACTACAAAACTATTCATCGTAGAAACATGAATTTAGTGTCATTATTTAGCGTATTTAGTCAGGTCACTGCTAAAACCTTGAATTTGCATCGGGGCCGGGCGGGGCGGCGGGAGAGGGGAATGCGCTCTCGCTGGATTCTATTCAGTATAACTCAGGACTTACACGTGATAGCGCGGTGATTCCTTCGTGTATTTACAGAATTCGTTTAGACCAATTGATTCAAATAAAAAATAATCAATAAGTATTAAAAATCAGGTAAAAAAATAACAAATAGGTGTTGTAAATAACCACTTATTGGTTTTCTTTCAATCTTTAACACTAAAAACGACTCGCTGAAATAGACGTTTCACGTTAAAACCAACGGCTGTGTGCACCGACACAGCCCCACCAGATTTTATGTTCTTAGAAAGCCATTAATTTAGGTATCGCCTATGTAATTTTCATCCTGTACACAGCACGGCGTCACATCCAGCTATGTGTGTGAGAGTATAATGATAGATCCTCATAAACTGGTTTTTGCATAGCTTGATTGGTCGCTGTGCGTACTTTAGGTGTGTAAAATAATAGTTTTAAGACTAAAATCGTTCATTAACAGAGAAAATTAACTTATTTATTAAAACCTATCTAAATAGGTGTGTAGATACAGAAATATATCACAAAATATTGAAATAGATGAAGTCGGTTAAAAACCACCTAGGGTAATATCTTTAGGATTTTTGAAGTAGATAATTCCTCTGAAAAAAACGTTTAATTGAGACGTTGCTGAGGTAGATGGGCGGTGCGGGAGGGGTGTTGACGCCTGTCAGACAATGAATGACATACTATACTACGTCTTTTCTGTTTTTGCGTGAACTAACACCGCCATATTGTTTTTCAAATAATAATACAGTTTAAAACACGCTTAGAGTGACGTCATTTAATTTCTCGTATTCTTCTCAGCAAATCTTTTCATTTGATACCCATTTAATGAGAATGCATCAAAATAGTCCGTCAACTTTGGGAGTCCTTCATATTGGATTTAGAATGACGTTACTAAGCCAACCATGCATTGTCATCCAAACTAAACATGTAACCAAAATATCAGCTTAATTGGAAACCGGGAAGTGGGTCAAATTTAACTTCTAAGATTTTGTTACATAGTTACCGGTGGAGCTAATAAAAGCGTGTTAAAACTCCTACGACACGCGATTACTCCCCTCCCGCACCGTGCAGCTACTTCAGGCATCATCTTAGTTAACCGGTAGGCCAGTAATTTCAAGTACTTTCATAAATCATTTTTCATAGACAACCCTGCACCATGTAAATAGAGGCACGACACAGTCTTCAGCTTTTTGTATAAAAATATTACAAAGGAGCCACTTTATACACACTTCTTATTAAACATAAGTACCATTTTCGTATAACATTGAACTTGCCCGAGAACGGACTCGTTGATCTAGTAGTTGCGAGTACTACAGACTGCTGTCTTAGGTTTCTCTCTCGGCGCGTGTAAACTGTCATTGGATTTTTTATTACGATTTCTGCGAACTACTAATTATTTAAAATCACAATAATCTATATGACGACCCGATTGGCGCAGCGGTTGTGAGGCTGCCTTTCGTTCTTAGGGTCCCAGGTTCGAATCCCGGTAAGAGCAAATGTTTGTCTGGGGATGCCTTCTTTTGGCATAATGTTCTTTTTCCTAATATACTTTGGCATAACTGTTTTGGCATAATTTGTTTTGCCATAATAATACTTTGCCATATTTTTTTTTGGCATACAGTTTATGTTGGCGTAATCATCTTGAAGGCTAATTTATTTTGGCATAAATTGAATTCGCATAATGTTACTAGGCATAATGACTATTAGCATAATAGTATTTACGCATACAATTAATAGAAATAACAGAATCAAATTTGAGTTATTTTAACGTATTTATTTTTAATTAAAAATTCATTACGTTGAGCTACAAAAGTTAGTGACAGAAACGAATCGCTGCAAAACCGACTCTACGTAGTCTTGTCTGCCCTACCCCTAGAGTGTTAGTTAAAATCGCGTAGGCGCGGAGGGGCGAGGCGGCCCGTGGTGGCCCATGGTGTATGCTTGTTTGCATGCTGCATGCTTGCTGCATGCATGGTGTATGCTTGTTTGCATGCTTCTTACAGGGAAAAAAACTCATATATGTTCGCAATCAACTATGTTCAAAACAAATATGTTAAGTATTACCTGCTTCAGGAGATATGGTTTTTTTTCCAATCGTCAAAATAAATTGGTATATCCAATCAGGGTATGTCTAACATTTTAGGAGTTCATTATTATGCTTCTTTGTTATGCCTATAAAAATATGCTTTAATATCATTATGCGTAAATAAATTTATGCCTAAGAATCTTATGCTTAATCATTATTATGATTAGAGAAATTATGCTTAAAAAAATATGCGTAAGCTGTTATGCGCAAATAATGTTATGCGAAAATATAATTAGGAGTAACAAAAGTATGCCAAGTTATATTAGGTCTTGAAATTTTATGCAAATGGATAGGGAACCGTTTGTGTGATGAGCATGGACATTTGTTTCCCAGTCATGGATGTTTATATGTATAATAAGTATGTATTTACAAACAAAAAGTATCTATGTAGTATATCAACTATCTGGTGTCCACGACACAAGCCTCGTTGCTTAGTGTGGCACTAGATGGCGCTGTGTGTAATGTCCAGCAATATTTATTTATTTATTATTTATTTATATGTACTTATGTACATGGAATCGCCATCTGGTTAGCCTTTGGCTAAGAAGTTTATTTTCTAAGGGGTGCTACATACGGCTGCGGGACTGTTCGAAGGAGATACCGTGGCCCCGGAACACAAAGGGCGATGATGGAACATGGATGGGTTTTAGTCAGTAAAATTCTGACACTCCCTCCTGCACTACCCAGAGCGGGAGGAGTCATTTGATGATTTCCCATCAGAAAAAAAAAAAAAAGGTTACTACTTACAAATTCGTGGCGGTGTATTCGACTACTAGTTTTAGTTACTACCGAGTTCATTGAGGGTATCAATTTTCACCCTCTTATGTCCAAAGTAATAATGTTGAAAATTAGTCGACCGTCAGTGAACTCGGTAGGTCGGTAGTACAAAGTTGAACAATACAATCGACACAGTCGGCTTTCACCTTCGCTTAATATTGTGTTTCGGTCTCACAAATATGCGATATTGACATCTGACTATCACGAATCACGCCGAGTCGAAAATTCGTGTGTATCACCCCTAACCGGATGCAGCTGAAAACCGGAAATTAATTTGATCGAATGTGTCGTTATTGCCGTGGCGTTTAAAATTAAACGTAGCTACGGCAAAACGTAATTTTAAACCATAAGACAACATACAAGATTGGTTTTTTTAAATATGAACTGGAATATTTGATGTTGGTTTAAATTCTAATTGATATTTTTTGTGATTACAAATCAAAACCATGATTTTACTAATCACTGAAAGAAGTCAAATTAAGTTCTCTCTTCATACTTCAAATTGACTCGTCAAAATAAAATACCATTTCATCATTTCGTATTGAAATATTTATTTACATGAAACGTTTTTACGGTCTCTAGTTCCAAAAAGAACAGTAAGAAATAAATATCAAAATATTTAATAAAATATTTCATTAATTAATAAATAAAAATCCTTCAAAAAACTTCTGTGTGACATTTCGCAATCATATTTGAATTAAAGATGGCGGCTTCATTGTAATATTTTTATATTGGCCGGCTTTGAGGTAATACGTTTTTGGGGAAATCTTCAAATAAAAGGGACTAGGACACCTTATTGATATGCATTACATCAAGTGAGCCGGTTCAAGTTAATATCGCTCGGAATCCCGCTTGACTAAGGCTCAAAGGAAAATAGTGAGACAAAATATATACTACGTGATAGTCCTATGACATAATGATGAAAGAGATTGTAAATTGCATCCAAAAACGGCAGGATAGTAATTCTTCAAGAAATGAATTGTTGAAAACTATATTCTCTTTGTGGGATGCGCTAGGGTAACTTGTGGAATGAAAACTTTCTAGTTAGAATTTTATTGGTCACAAATCTCATTTAATGAAAAAAATTAGATATTCAATGTTATCATGGGGTGATTGAAACTTAGACAGGTGTATTTTTACTCGTGAAGAATGATAAAAACAACTAAATCGACAAATAAATCGAGATAAAGATGGAGAATAATGATAGTTGCATAGATGATTTTTATGTTTATTATTTTGTAAGCACATAAGTATTTGGTACGGTCGCGAATCATATTTTGACCGGCAATTTCAAAAATAATTACAAAATTCGAACTTAGGCTAGACTGACGCATTCGCCCAATTAGCTATGCACTGAAGCATACATTCAGTTTACTCATTCTCCTTTGAATTAACCCGCTCAACATAAATACAGTTTCAATTCATTCATGTTCTACTAGTTGAAAATTAACGTTCTTTCGAAACTTAATAACCTTTTCGTAACAGTCACTCAACTAGAAATATTTTACTCAAAAGTGCCCTTAATCCCTCTGTAAATAAGTACAGAATTGAAAAACCCAAAAACGTCGATCAAAGTCGCCCTATTTTAGTACTTTCCCTTCCACAGATATTATACATTTAGGCAGTATTATAATAAAGTAATACTTAATGGGGAAAAGCGCTAATATACTTTACTAGTTAGGTACATATGTATTATAGTCATGAATGGCAGTATTGTAGAACTTAAATCTTAGAACATATCACGTTAAATGAATTTATCGTTATATATGTATAGTGTATATAGCATTTTGTGTTAAAATTGGTGTTGTACATAATATATAAGGGGTTTCTGAACGGGTCATATTTTTAGGGCAACACATGATTGCCATCACGTTAACATCTCAATAGGCATGACGACAGTATCAAAAAATTGCAAATCTATTTATTCCGTCAGTTAGAGTATTGGAAATTAATGGACACGTATTTTTTGTTATTGTAAATCAATGAATATTGACAAAGATAAACGCATCAAAACTCGGGAGCGGGGGCTCGTGACGTCAGAACTAGCTAAAAATTACACCATGGCGTGACGTATTGAAAATTTTAAAAGCGTCGTAGTTTCGTCAATTTTGGTTTACGTAACAAAAGAAAAACCACGGGTCAAATATTTTTTGATTATCTAAGTGACGGACTAATTAGATTTTTTTTGTCGTCTCGCCTATTACAGAACAAGGATGGCCAAAAATCTTAGCTTCTTAATGATTGATCTGGCCACACTAAAGCGAATCCCTCAGAATTTCGGGACGCGACAGCGCACTTTGGTTACTTAAATGACTAGAAATTTACGTGACTATAGTTCTTAAAATTAAACTTGATCAAAATTACAGCTGGTACGATGTACGCAAATTAACCAAAATTTTGATTAGACTATGTTTTTTTTAGTTTAATTTGATTGGCCTTAATTATTACTCATATTTACATAGCGTAAACACTGACTGCGTAAATATGCACTTGTAATTATTTATTTCGATATGACCAAAGCTCTTCCTTTTCGTTTGGCAGCTGTCATTTTCGTCAGTTTGATTTATATGGACTAAAAAACAAAATTGTCAAATTAAAAAAATCTCACCTTCGTGAATTTTCCCTCGCATCCCGGGCGTGATTCGCCGCAGTTTGGGCAAAGCTTAAGAGCAACTACCAACGTTACAATATAAGGTGAAAGTGAGTTCCAAAAAATACTTTATACATTGTCTTTACCCGTGATTATTACATATTGTAGTAGTTCTAAGCTATCAGGAATAATGTGCTAATAAATTATTAGATAAGTGACGCAGATAAAACGCTATGTACAGCAGAAACTAGATATTAATTTTAGATAAATGTGTAAATTTCTGGATATAATCTGGTTGCAAAATAGAATGTATTTACTCAATTTTATCGTTTTATTAGGCAACTGTAAAATAGCTATTTGTAAGTATCTAGTCGTTACTGTTCTCTGCAATAATTTATTAATGTTTAATCGATTTGCCAGAAATAATGTAAATAGCTTACAACAAAAAATCATATACCTAGGTACTGAAAAAATATTAGTATACATATTATTCAATTAGATTTTAACTTTGGTTGAACGCAATTATTATGAATAATAGTTAATATAATAAGTCACTGTTTTATTATAGTTTGTCAAAAATAGAAATATTAATTATGTGTATGTATAAGTTTTTATTTGACCATAGTATCCAAGCTTCGTCGGCTTACCACTAAATATCAACATCACCCAAAGGTTGACTTGAGGAAAATGCCTATGGCATTAAGTCCGCCTCTATTCTCTGTGCTTGAAGAGTGTTCAATCTACACTAATATTATAAAGAGGAATGATTTTTGTGTGTGTGTATGTTTGTAATGAATAAACTCAAAAACTACTACGCCGATTTCAAAAATTCTTTCACCATTAGAAAGCCACGTCTTTACTGAGTAACATAGGCATATATTTTATCCCCGTACTCCCACGGGAACGGGAACTACGCGGGTGAAACCGCGAAATATATGAGACGTGTAGTAATCGTAGATGAACGACGGACGAGTTACTCCACGTTAACACCAGTTTTTAGGTCTTTTGTCATCATTTACATCCATAAGATTGTGAAGATCATTTGTGGACACACGACTACCAGCCAAGCTATACCTACCAGTAGGCTTAGCCTAGTTGACAATCTACAATCATTAACGCTAATAGAAAATTAACCAAATGTATGGGAATGACATCATTTCAACGTTAAGTAACGTGGTCGAAACAAACGAATAGAAACTTTAAAGTTCAGTCAAAACTGTAAGTTGGCTATGATTTAAATGGGATGTAGCGATTACGATTGTAGAAACGAATACATTTCATTCTATCGTCTTTAACCGATGTAAACTTATCTTCGAAGTTTCTATTTGCTTGTTTTGACCACGTGACATAACGTTTACGATTGTAGACAGAGAATCTATATGAATCGTTTGTAACTTGGCTAGGCCTGCTGTTTTTACGGATCTCTCATTGTACATTACAGAGGCCATGTTACACTGGAAAATATATACCTTGATGTGTCGCCGTGTGTACTCTTAACGACTGTCAAAGGAGACAATTTTTCTTTGTTTGGAGATTAGGCCACCCACATAAATTGAAGCATTTAATAATGAAACGTATATTGATTTGTTCCCTAAAATATCTAGATTGCAGTGGTTATATTAGCTAAGCCTTGTCTAACCGGAATAAATGCGAAAACTGCAAAAACACTTTTACGTAAATCGAAATAAACAGAAAGAGTAAATGTCAAAATAATGAAGTTGCCTGTCAACCACTAAAAAGGCGGATTTACAACGCTCCGTGACACGTTGATTGTTTAAACCATCTACGCGATTTTAGCGTAAACCTTTAAAAATAGCATTAAAATAGTTACAGTTTAGTAATGTTTCATTTTAAATTATATTCTGTTTTAATTAAAGCAGATATGATTACCAATGGGTACCATACTTTTTTTTGTAAACGGAAAAAACGTTCCTATTCACGTAAGTATTTTCTGTCAAATGACATTGACCACAACAGGAATGATTTGACTCGCAAAAAATATCGTAATATAACTTTTAATTATGATTTTAAGATTCCGGTTTCGTTTCTATGTAATCTTTCGTTTGTTACTATGTTAAAACTGTTACTTATTTTTGGTGTAATATGAATAATAAACACAACGTCCAAGTGGGCCTGAAAAAAATTGTCTCCATGAACAAAATAGTTAAAAGGACTTGTCTGAAAGAACTTCATTTGACACATGTTTGCAAACGATATGTTTTTGACAACCATTTTACAAGACTTGTCCAAAACTAGTATAATATGGCTGCAAATGCAGGGGCTATTTATTTTTATATTCACACAATTATTGGCTCTCAGGGGCCAATGTTTGTACAACATGTTTCCAAAGATTTACTTTTTTTAATGTATATTACTTTCAAGGTCGCAATATAACCCATGATCTGTCCACGAAGTAGACACAATACAATGGCGTCTCGACCAAATTTGGGCATTTGACAGATCATGATATATAAGAGCTTATCAAAATAATCTTTGTAATGTAAATTCATATACTTAGTTAATAGTTAAAGTAAGAGAAGCAATGTTAGTTTTCATCCATTATTGTAAATAATATTTTCTATGATCTTAATGTTTCTGACGGCTTGTCATAGGCACCCCTTGAAGGGATGAAGCCAAAGCTGGTATTTGGTATAATTAAGGATTTCTAGTCAGAAAATAAATTATATTAAAATTACTTAACTGGTTTTATTGTAATTTACCGTTTTTTTTCCTGAAATCATCAAATGACTCCTCTCGCTTTGTGCGGAGCAGGAGGGAATGTCGGACTTTTACTGACTAAAACCCATCCATGGTCCTTCATCGCCCTTTGTGTTCCGGGGCCACGGTATCTCTTTCGAATAGTCCTGAAGCCCCGGCAGGCTTCGGCCTTTGCCGACGAAAGGAAGGGGTCCCTTCCTTATTGCTGACTCTGTTAGAGGCGCGCGTGGAACACGAACGCGCCGTCGACACGGCCTATCGTTATGAGACGGACGGACGGCGAGCTAGCCCATAGCTCACCGTCCACAGGCCCGCAATTGTAATTTACCCTAGATTTACTTTCTTGGTGATGTTTTTTGGAAGGTCAGATGCGTAGTACCTACTCGCAATCGACGAGCTTGTATGAGTAGATTTATGAACGAGGACCAAGCAAAAGAAATATGGACGAAACATAGCAGCACCAGAAAGGAAAGGCCAGAAGTTTGAATGTGTATTGTTCCATGTTTGAATTTGAGTTTGAAGTTGTTGGAATATGTATTGTTCCATGTTTGAATTTGAGTTTGAAGCTGTTTGAATATGAATTGTTCCATGGTTTTTTTTTTTAATTCGATTATTTTGTGTAGGGAAAAACCTACCTAAACAGTCATTTTTGTTTTAATGTCAACATAACACAACGTTACGCCTGTAATCCCCGAAAGGTTAGGCAGAAGTGAACCCATTATTACACCCACATTTCGCCAGTTGTGTTTAAGTCTCATATAAATGGGGGCGAGCCTATCGCCTTCAAGCGGGCACAAATCCAGATTCCGTCACTGCTACAGAGAAATTCCTGATGGAAAATTCTCACACCTCTATACCCGACCTGGAAATCGAACCTATGCTTATGCTCAGCAGTCGTACTTGTGATATTAGACCAACGAGTCAATTTTAATATCAATATCAACAAAAACTAAAGTGGCCCAGAATACTATAAATTTCAAAACCTAATACCGAAATACATTTCAACAACTAAAATTCAACAGGCAAATTGAACGAAATATTTAGAAAAAAAATTTGAGAGCCCTCCTGTTTTCAGCACACAACATTTCAATTCAAATATATATTTTTTAAAACGTGCTCAGGGGCACACTGAAAATGGAATGTGGAATGTAAACAGTCATCAGTAAAAATATAAAATAAAATTGATATTTGAATGTACAAAATGTGGTAAATATTGCCTCGCTTGGGAATATTTCTAGCATTCATGTTTGAACAGCGATCACTGTAAGCAAGCTGTTTGATATTTTGAGCTTTTATTTATCATGTTTAGATCTAAAATAAATGTAGTAGTCGTGAAAGATTTACGCGTTTTCAGTAATATTAAGCGACTTAAGTGAAAACCACTGTTGGATTTTAAATACTTTACTTTACTTTACTAAAATCTTATCATCATCGTCAGCCAAACCTTTATTCTTTGCCCAACTATGTTGGGGTCAGCTTCCAGTCTAACCGGATGCACTTGGTAAGACTGGTTGTCAGACTTTCGAGCCACTGACTACCTGTAACGACTGTCAAAGATCTACAAATGACCGGGACGGGCTGGTAAGGGCTAAAAACTTGGACATAAATCACTCATGGATTACGATCGAATTTGTGATTGATTGTATGTTATGCTTTAAACAATAAACAGATTCATACCTCCTATAAGAATTTTGTATTTTTTCTCTCATCATTTTATCACTCACAAATATCACTCACACAAATATAAATACATTTGTCAAATACCAAAAGGGATTAAGGAGAGCTTGATGAATGGCAACATTTTACACGCTTCCAACTGCCGCCATTTTGTATACCAATGGTTTTCTCGAATATGTTACTAAAATGAAGTTTTGGGTATGTATTATAGGTTCTTATTTTGTAGGGCTTTGGAGATTGTTTACAATCAAAAATTAACGAACACATCTATTATATGACTACCGGGCGACTACAGAACATGAGGTCCTGGGTTCGATTACCACGTCAGGCAAACTGATATTGGGTTTTCCATCAGGAATTTGCCAGTAGCAGCCACGGATTCTAGATTTGTGCCCGGTTGTTGGTAATAGGCTCGCCCCCTATTACATGGGACTTAAACATAACTGGCGAAATGTGGGTGTACTAATGGGTACACCTCTGCCTAACCCTTCAGGGATTTTAGGCGTGGTGTTATTTACATACCTACTAAAATCTACCCAAAGGAGTCAATGAACGAAACCAAATCAATGAAAATAAATATTATGACCGAAGAAACAGCAAAACAAACGTTTCGAAGTTATTCCAAGAACTAATCAATTAGCATACTGAAATTCAATGAATCAACGAATTAATAGTCTTTCAACTGATTAATTAAGACTTCAGTGCTAGTTAGCAAATATTTCAACAACTGTGATTAAACATCAATCGAGGTTGTTAAGGTTTGTTCAAACTGAAGCGAAACCCGCACGGGATGCGGGACGAAATTCACAGTTTTAAAGTTGGCTTAGATTTCCCTAAGTTACAAATCATAGATCTCGAGTTAAAACCCAAACCTTAGATTTTTTGAATTCATGTGCGTATTGTACAATTATTATCACTTGCTTCGGTGAAGGAAAACATCGTGAAGAAACCAGCATGCCTGAGAGATATTTCTTGTTTATATTGTGTCAACTGACTTGTATGGAGCTGTTAAAATCGGCGCGACTTAGCTTAAAACAATATTGACCCGCTCAGTTGCGTACCGCGCGGGATTCGCCTCGGTGCAAACACGGCTTTGGGGTTATTTATGAAAACGGGTATAAATAGAAATTAGATATTTTAAACGAACGAATACCTGCCAACTTCTGAAACTCAAGGGTTTCCGTTCAAAACCTAGACAGTAGCGAACAGATCTACAGCGAATTTTAAAAACTTCAAATTTGAAAATGATTCAGTCTGATGACAGCAGAATTAAACACGCAAGAATGGTGATGAGTTCTCGATCCTTCTTCGCATGAGAAGAGACCTTTGTCCTGAAATGGAGCAAGTAATTACAGGTCAGCGTTAACTGACTGCTGTCACGCTAAAACTAATTAGAAACCAAGATAACACTAATTAATGGGTCAATATTCTATTGTAAGGTCTACGGCTGGACAATGACCTGGCTTTAGGCCCTATTAACGGCCTCGGGCGTTGGTACTTGCTTGGTGGTATACTGGTATAGGAGCAGGGTGTAAAGCATTCTCCGTCCAGACGGATGTTGTGGCCGGTGGGCTACTACACGACGGTTAATGTCGGGTTATTTAATGTCATCATGATCATACTCCTGCCCTTATCCCAATTTATTATTATTTATTTATTTAGTACAGTATTTAAAACCATTAACACTAAATTAAATACCTAATCCTTTTATTCGGTCTTCTCGCAGAACCACAAACATTCCAACATTATCGTCTTCCATTCATCAGCAAACAAGTCCAATCCAGGGTTGGTCTTCAGAGCGCGTTGAGCTTCGTAAGCATACGTGGTATAGGGGATGTGGATCGAGCATATCATCCTTCACACAGTCCATCCATCGTTTCTTTGATCTTCCTCTACTCTTATAGTCATCTACATTCATACCCAAATCCTCATCTCGCGTTAACCTCTTATTGCAGGATTTTTAGTTCTTCATTTGAGTCATAGATTTTGACGACCCGAATGGCGCAGCGGTAGTGAGGCTGCCTTACGTTCTTAGGGTCCCGGGTTCGAATCCCGGTTGGAGCAAATGTTTGTGTGGTGAGCATGGACATTTGTTTCCAAGTCATGGATGTTTATATGTATAATAAGTATGTATTTACAAACAAAAAGTATTTATGTAGTATATCAACTATCTGGTGTTCACGACACAAGCCTCGTTGCTTAGTGTGGCACTAGATGGCGCTGTGTGTTAATGTCCAGCGATATTTATTTATTTATATTTATAGATGTCGCTAGTGTTCTTCTTGTCAATTTGTTTATTCTCCGTAGTTACAGAAAACAACAGTTGCGCAACATAATTGCAGCATTGATTTGTGTTGCGGGAAACATGCTGCCGGCAACATTGCATTCATTTTGCCTGAAAAATTAATGAATAAATAATGTTGCCTACTGTAAGCGATAAAGATCATTAAACTTTCTTCGTTTACCTAGTTTAGGCGCGGGCGACACGCGAACTAAAAGGTCAAAGGTATAATAAGACACAATTCAAAGGTTGCATTGACATAGCCCAACGTACAATGACCAAACAGATCGTTTTTTTTTTTCATTTCTTTTACGACTCACATGAAACGTCTTGGATTTGACACTGCCAATTTCTGTCCTTGCGTTCGTTTGAATTCGAGTTGGAAAAGTACCTAATCACTTTGCAATTGGCAAACTGCTAAAAGCATCATCCGATTTTGCCTTTTGCATTTTGCCGCTGGAACTTCTAAGTTGTGTCGTGCTGTAATCATTACGTTTCGTGTAAATGCCTTCGAAAGAATGCTTACTTTACATGGAATTTCTCTCTATTTACTAGGTATAATTGAAATATTCATAGACTGAATTAATTACAAGATTCTAAACGTCCCAGTCGTCATATTGTTCATACATTCAACACGCAGGTTTTTGCTCGTATACCTCGTTGGCCTAGTGGTCGCAAGCGCGACTGCTGAGCATGAGTTCTTAGGTTCGATTCCCGGGTCGGGCAAATTGTTATTGGGTTCTTCCATCAAGAATTTCTCAGAAGCAGCCACGGAGTGTGGATTCGTGCCCGGCTGATGGCAATAGGCTCGCCCGCTATAACATGGGACTTAAACACAACTGACGCAATATGGGTGAACTATAAGGCCTGAATTCTTGTCGCGCGGACGGTTGGTCGCGTACAAGTATACATTGTGTTTTATATAGCACCATACTGAGACGCTGACGTCAGCGGCGACCGACTGCCGTATTGTGTTCTCGCTGACGTCACGACCGACCGGTCGCGACCGACCGGTCGCGACCGACCGTCAGCACGACAAGAATTCAGGCCTTGGTTTCACCTGTTAGGTTATGTTTTATAAAACAGAAAACATTCTTAATTCGGTGTCTTAACTGTTTATTTGTATTTCTATTAATAAAAAATACATATTTTATTAACTACACCCAACTATAACATAATACATTCCACGTAGCTTTAAACTTTGGTCGTTTTGGAGTGAGAAACATAAGTACATGTTTCTTACTCCAAAACTACTGAAGTATAATAACATCGAGTTCCAACCACAATAACGACTTCACAACCTAACACAGACTCCTTTAATAACTGGTTTACAAGACTATAATAATTCCCAGTCACCACACAATATCATTGTTGAGCACCCGAACAGTACCTTAACAATAATGGTAAATAGTTATTCGACAGCAAATACTTGTGGAATACCGATATGGAGGAATGCTATCGAAATTCGGTAACTAGGTCGGAGATGAAATGAAGAAAGTTTTGTATTTGAGGGTCAAATTGCTTGGGAAATAAGTTTTACTTGTTTTTTTCAGTGTTAATTAACAGGTATTATTGTAATGAGCGAAACAAGGAAAGGTAAGAGGTAGCCTTTGGTCATAATTATGGTGACCGTGTGATAAAAAAAATATCAATATGTCGGAACGCGCCTAGATTCCTCGACAGAACCGACATCAGGCCCCTTATTCACAACGCTTCGATTCGATTTTCGGTTCGGAAAGTCGTATGTCTATCTTTTTTTGACATTAGGAAATCGAGCGAGATAGTCATACAACTTACCGAATCGAAAATCGAATCTAAGCGTTGTGAATAGCTATGCAGGTGGGTTGCCTGCTTCCGGCTCTGACATGGCGTAGGTGCTCGAGCAAGAACACCACACACACTCAATCACTAATTGTATTGCGTTAACTAAATCACACGTGTACAAATACGTTAATAATTTCACTTGAGTTTGTAAGTTACCCGCTGGCGTAGCGGCTAAGGACGCATCATTGCTTACGGAATCAAGGGGTATCGAGTTCAAATCCGATTTCTTCGTAGTCTTTTTGTGAATGTTTCTGACTAATAAAGTCATAATTAAACACTCAGTAAAAGACGTTAGTAAAAAAAGAATAACCATGAATAGCTTTCTGGATAACATCACATTTCGTCGTAATCGAACACGTTCGGTAACAACTGAGGATGACAGTGTCAGTATCTCACAAACCCTAGATAACACGGTAAACAGTATGCCCGACTTATCCGACCATGACGATAGTCAAGTAAAAATTCTAAATGACAAGTTACTAGATATAGAGACTCAGCTACAAAGCGCTCACAGAGAAATTGAGTTGCTAACAACAGAAAATTGCAAACTCAGACAAACAAATGAAGCATTATTAAAGAAGAATAGCCTATACAAAAAGATAACAAGTAATCCAGTCATTTATAAAACCTCATCTCCGATCAAGAAGTCAAGTAAAGCCATAAAAGTAAAACAAACACAAACTAAAACTATAGAACAGAAATTCAGCGAGCCAACAACAGACTCCCACATAAACCAATCTTCACAAAATATTACTAACAGAACTGAAATTATGAAACAACAGGGACAAACCACGTGCTATGTACCTTCCAATAAAAACAAGGTCTGTATACTGAGCGCAAATAATAAAAATAAAATCTTGTCGATAGCTCAAAATTTACTTACGGACAAGTACGATATATGCCATTATATAACACCAAACGGAACATTGCAGCAACTTCTTAGCGGAATGGAAACAAAATTATGTGACTATACCCTGAATGACTTTTGTATTTTATTAATTGGAGAAGAAGACTTTACAATTACTAGCAACTATTTCAATACTATTGTGTACCTTCGGGATATTCTAAAACAAATTACCCACACTAATGTTATAGTATGTGTTCCTACCTTTAAACTTAGAAGCTACAACAATATCTACAACTGGAGAATTGAAACATTTAATAATTTATTGTACTTAGATTTATTAACTCATGAACATGCATATTCTTTTGATTCTAATTATAATTTGACGTATGATCACACAATGTTTAACTTATCGACAGGCTGTATAAATAACTACGGTATACACAATATTTTTGAAGGTCTGTTGCATTTGATTAATGACATTGCTTTAAGTTACATGACTACCTCTACAGAAAATATTGTAAATACTCCAGAAGAAACATCTTCACTGTTTTTTCGACTTTAAATATCTCAATGTCTTACATCAGAATATAGCGGGACTATTCCGTAAATCTGACCAACTCTTAGTTAATATAGACGAGCTCAAAGACCAAAATATAGACATTGATGTAATATGTATCACTGAGCATTTTATGTTAGCAGGTTATGAGCAACACCTGAACATACCTAATTATACACTAGCGGCCTGTTTTAGTCGTACTTTTAATAAAAGAGGTGGAGCATGCATCCTAGTAAATAAGGTACACAAGTTCAGAGAACTTTCTCAAATTAGTAAATTGTCCATAAATAATGTAATAGAATGTTGTGCAGTCGAGTTACTAGATTTAAAAATTATAATAGTTTGTGTTTACCGTGTACCGGGACCAAGCAATCTCAATGTGTTTTTTGAAAGGCTTGTCAATGTCCTAAATCGAATTTCTAAAATTAATAATCATAATACTGTAATAGCTGGTGACTTTAACATAGATATCATGAAGTGCAATAATGCCACATTGGATTTCGAATGTTTATTGTTAAATTATAATCTTACATTAGCACTTAAGCAGCCCACAAGACTAGCGAGTAAAACTTGTATAGACAATTTTGCACATGACTTTAAAAAACAGTGTAAGACTAATGTGTTAGAATTTGGCTTATAAGATCACACTGCCCAATTAATTAGGCTTCCAGTTAAAAAAATATTTAAATTAAAATGTTGGCATAAAATGAAGCGTGACTACGACTCAGAAAATATTCAAAAATTTAAAGAATACATAAGAAACCTTTCTTTTTGTGAAATATATAACACGAGTGATCCAACAACAGCATATCATTATTTTATAGAAACATTTAAATTATTTTATGATTTGTGTTTTCCGCTAACTAAAATTACTGTGCAAGTAAATAAGAAACAAAAATGGATATCAAGTGGAATTAAGACCTGTAGTAAGAAAAAAAGAGAATTACTATGGAATTTCAGACGGAAACCAACATCAGCAAACAAACAAAAATATTTAACATATTCAAAACTTCTTAAACGAATTATAAACCTTACTAAACGCGCTCAAAACAATTACAAAATAAAAACATCAACTAATAAAAATAAAACGGCTTGGCAAATTATAAATAATAATAAAATAAATATTCCAAAAGACTCAATAACTGAATTAAAAATTAACGATAAATTAACAACAAATGCTACAGAAATTGCCAATGCGTTTAATAACTATTTCATTGAAAAAGTAAATCCTATTTCAGGTGCTGGAAAGGAATCCACAGCCCTAATTAATCCCCAACTGAAATCAATGTTTTTATCACCCTGTTCACCTTATCATATCCAGAAGATAAAAGCAGTAAATGAAGATATCTCTCATCACTTAAGCCATATTCTGAATCTTTGCAAACAGAGTGGCACATTCCCAAAAGATCTAAAATTGACAATTATTAAACCGAAATTTAAAAAAGAAAATAAACACTTATTGGAGAACTATCGACCCATAGCACTTATCTCGGTATTCTCAAAAATCTTTGAAAAATATATTTACAGTGAAATAAATAGCTACCTAGACCAAAATTTAATCTTATGTGATGAGCAAAAAGGCTTCAGAAAACATAAAAACATAAATATGGCGGTTTATGACTTTTTATACGTAGTTTCTTCACAAGTTGACAAATCTTTACCTGTTTGTTCTATTTATTGTGACATGTCACAAGCATTCGATTATGTTGACCACAATATTTTACTAGATAAACTTGAGGCTTATGGTATAAGAGGGAATGTCCTTGAGTTGATAAAATCATACTTATCAGACCGCCAACAAGTAACTCAAATATCAAAATTTGATATTAAAACTAAAAGGGAACAAGTTTTCTCCTCTGATAAGAGATTTATAACATATGGTGTTCCCCAGGGAAGTGTATTAGGCCCTCCATTGTTCCTACTATACATTAATGATCTACCAAATGCAACTAAGGAACCCATGTCATTGTTCGCTGACGACAGTACTGTTACCATAGCACCTAAAGATAAGATAAACTACCATTCTGATACTAATGAGTCATTGATTTCTATAATTAATTGGCTTAATGATAATAATTTGAAAATTAATCTCAGCAAAACAAATATAATGCATTTTAGTCAACGAGAAAAGTTACGCAATACATCAAAATTTAATCTAGTATATAAAGAAAATATAATACAAGAAGTAGAAACCGCCCGTTTTTTGGGATTGATCATTGACAAGCAATTAAATTGGAAAACTCACATTAATGAACTTTGTAAAAAAATTAGTACTTCGTCATATGCTCTTTATAAGTTGGCACCAACTGTCAACGTGGATACTTTACTTACAGCATATTACGGGCTGGCTGAATCAGTATTAAGATTTGGAATAATCTTCTGGGGCAATTCAACTCTGAAGGACACTGCGTTCAAAGCACAAAAACGTTGTATAAGGGCTATGTTTGGGTCGCGGGCCTGTGGACGGGGAGCTATGGGCTAGCTCGCCGTCCGTACGTCTCATGACGACAGGCCGTGTCGACGGCGCGTTCGTGTTCCACGCGCGCCTCAAAGAGAGTCAGCAATAGGGAAGGGGTCCGCAAGGACCGAAGCCTGCCGGGGCTGCGGGACTATTCGAAAGAGATACCGTGGCCCCGGAACACAAAGGGCGATGAAGGAACATGGATGGGTTTTAGTCAGTAAAAGTCTGACACTCCCTCCTGCTCAGCCCAGAGCGGGAGAAGTCATTTGATGATTTCCCATCCGAAAAAAAAAAAAAAAAAAAAAAAGGGCTATGTTTGGGTTGCAAACTCCTGACAGTTGCAAGCCAATGTTTATACAGCACAGAATTCTAACACTTCCGTCACTTTACATATTAGAAATATCACTATTTGTAAAAACTAATCCAAAGTTGTTTCCCCTTCTGATTAATAATACAGGTAGAAATAGACGTGAGAAGTATAGACTTTGGGTTCAATCAGTCTCCGCCAAATCAGCATTTAAAAAAAAAAGTGTAATATGCATGGCCCCATTAATATACAATAAAATTCCTAATTCCCTTAAGATATTAAATATTAATTCATTTAAGAGAGAACTAAAAAAATTACTTATTACTAAGGGATATTATAATGTTACAGAGTTTTTGAATGACAAATTTTGAATTTATATAATTTAATATGTAATTTTAGTTCTATTAATGTTATTGTCTTAATTATTATTTTTTATACTTTTTTTGTATTGACTGTAATTATGTATTTTGATTTAATTTTGACTATTTTAATTTTGTTTTTTTTGACTTATTTTAATTTATTTTTTTATTTTTATTTCTTATTTGTAAAACTATTTTGTACGCCGAACATGGCAAAACATGTTGAACCTGCAATCAACTCATATTCCATCCATATGTGCATATCCATGTATCATGTCACACATGTTTATACAAATAAATGCATCTTTATCTTTATCTTTTATCTTTATCTTTACAAAATACGTTAAGGCGGAAGTAGGTGAAGAGATAGTTTCAGAGTGGTGCTCTCGAAAGACTGTTCGTCCGAAATGGCGTCCCCCCCCCACTATGACTCTGCCCACGTGATCTAACCACGCGCTTCACCAACTACCGTTACAATTCAAACTAACAACTTTAATAAAAAAAACAACCGGATATCCGACAAATACATTTTATTAAAGGAGGATTGCAATCGAGAAAATTGTGTAAGTACTCATCATTTTGAATTGATTTTCATTTCATTTGGGCATGTCTTATTTTTCAATACTTCTCTTTTACTCGTCATCTCATCAGCAGGCTTAGCCAAGTTGAAAATCTACAATCGTTAACGCATAGAAAACTAACCAAACGTATGGGAATGACATCATTTCAACATTAAGTCACGTGGTCAAAACTAACGAATCAGTCAAAAACAAAACTGTAAGTTGGCTACGATTTATATGGGATGTAGCGATCACGATTGTAGAAACGAATACATTTCATTCTATAATCTTGATCGATGTAAACTTGTCTACGAAGTTTTTATTCGTTTGTTTTGACCACGTGACTTAACGTTTACGATTGTAGAAAGAGAATCGATACGAATCGTTTGTAACTTGGCTAGGCCTGCAGACACTTCATTTCTTGCCCTATCATCCTTGACACAGTCCATTCAGCGTTTCTTTGGTCTTCCTCTACTCTTATTTGATTGCGATTCGAATAATGCTGTGTCAAACAAAGTTACAAAACATTATTTTATCAACATGTTTTGTGTTACGGGGAACAGCATTGAGATGGTAGTGTTACGTTTAAAAAACTTCTCGTAAACCTCAAATGTTGCTGGCAACAATGTTGTATAATTGCTTCAAAACATTGTTTTCAATTACGAGGCTTAAACTATTCAAAACGTAGAAGCTATAAAAAGCTATCGATCAGCGAAGGAACATTCCTGCATGAACAGTTTCCTAAAGAATGTTTACAACAAAGTTAAGTAAGTAGTACAATTGTTCCGCATTCCTTGGCGTGCGATTTTAAAGGAAACACTTCATCTGATTTACTTCAAAATCTTTACGAGGAATGAAAATTTTCCAAGTACAGTGATTTTCAAGCAGAGTGTTTTCTCTATAATTTCATAAGAATATGAAGTCTTTGAAACGACTAAAGAAACGATGGATGGACTTTGTTAAGAATGATATGTCAAGAAAAGAAGTGTCTGATATGAGCAGCGGTGGCCCAGTGGTGGCGGCCTCGACTTCCGAACAGTAAATCGTAGGTTCGAACCCAGACAGGCGCATTACTTTGTGTAATTTATTTCATCACCACTGCTCTCAAAACGGTGAAGGAAAACTTCGTGAGGAAACTGGCATGTCCTAGAACCAAAAAATTCGAAGACATGTGACATCTACCAATCCGCACTGGGCCCGCGTGGTGGATTATAGCCCATTCCCTCTCATAGAGAGGAGGCCTGTGTCCCAGCAGTCGGTTTTATTTTTTGGAATTTTATTTTTTTATTTTTTCCATTTTTAGGGAACTACAATAATAGCAAATCTGTATCTTTCTTGGATGTTTATTGTTTACACAACATCATTACATAATACCACGCCATTGGCCATGTTACGTCATCACGACAGATTTGCCGTCTATTATTGAAGAGTTCCCTTGTATATCTCCGAAAACCAGCATCAGATCTTCACCAAAATTAAACGGGACCACCACGAAATAATATTCTTCCAAACAAAAACACCACCATCAAAATCGGTTCACAATTGGCGAAGATATCGCTGAACATACAAAAAAAACGGACGAATTGATAACCTCCTCCTTTTGGAAATCTATATACTTACATATAATAAAATCGTTGAGACCAAAAATTCTGTACATTGAGATTAAAAAAAAAACCAGCCAGGGTGACTTGAAATAAGTAACTGAACATATTAAAACCATTCAAAAAAAATTTGTTTGTTTGTTTGTTTGTTTGACCGCGCATCACGTAAAAACTGCTGAACCGATTTTGTTGAAATGTTCACAAATCTGTTTAAATACATTCAGAATAATCATTCATTCAGATTTCTTGAAAGGCTTCTTCAATATTTAGGCTATATAATTATCACGCTACTTCCTTAAGCGGGTAGGCCATTTTGCATTATTATATTTTACTTGTATTGTTTGACGTTTCAGTCATGACGTAAGTACATGATCGGCAACGGCTATTTGTAGCTTATGTCAACGAAGTAAATAGCCTAGCGGTTTCATCACCGCTCAGTAAGCTACGGGGTTTGCAGGTTCAACCCCCCCCCCCCCCACATTATTTTCACTTTTTGTGATTTGTTTATTTTTTTTATGTTGTGAGATTTCATAGATTTCTTTTTGTATTTAAATTGTTTGCATTTCTATATTTTTTATTTTTTGTCGTGGTGGAATATGTTTTCCATAAAGTAATAGAGAAGTATAGAAGAAGAATAGAATCATGCTGCGCCGACCCCAAATAAATTGGGATTAGGGCAGGGGTATGATGATTTCTCCAAAAAGTAGTTTAGCGAACATCAGAAGCCTGATAAATTCACGTGGTCTTGCCGTGCAAGAACTGTGCTGTGCTATTTGCAATAATCAATCATCCATACGCAGTTTATGTAGATTATATTTACAGCTATATTGTTATTGGCCTCATTTCATGCACCTTGGTGAGAATTTAAGACCTGCCTGGAATGTCATCAAAGGTCTTACGATGGAGACGGAAGGCAGTTGCAAGAGGCTATCAAGAGTTTACAGCATCTATATCGTGTTTGGGCTCATTTTATGCACCTTGATGAGAACTTTCGACCTAGCTGGAGAATGACTGTCATCAAGTGTCTAAAGTTGATAACGTAAGGCTGAGGAGGCTGGCGAGGGAAGCCCTTATTTAGAAAAACAGAATATTTTAGCGATTAATGCAAATGTTTTAGAGAAATTAAATTGTTACCTACTTGATTCTATACTATACCTAATATTATAAAGCTGAAGTGTTTGTTTGGTTGGTTGAACACGCTAATTTCAGGAACTACTGGTTCGAGTTGAAAGTATCTATTAGTATTGGATAGCCCATTTATCGGAGAAGGCAACAACGAACAACAACGTTACAACGTTTATATAACACCACGCTACAATCAATAGGAGCAGAGCATCAATGAAAAATGTTGCAAAAAAAGGAAAAAGATATTCCTTTTGAGATCTTTCGTTGCGTGCGCTGCGTAAACGGTTAAAGTTACGCAACAATCGTGTATGACGGAATTTTTCCTCTTCAAAAGTTCTATAAAAGTCCGCGATAGCATTATTATGTCTAGATAGACTAGATGCTATCGCGATGATGGAGAGATGATGATGATGAGATGGTTAGAGAGAGTGAGAGACACCGTTGAAAGATTTTAAGGGTGTCTCACACTCTCTCTAACCATCTCTCTGTCTCTCTTATATATCGCAGACGAAGTTGCGCGGGTCAGCTAGTCGGTTAATAAAATAAGATGTAACAATATGAATGGATGAGCCTTGTACAAACCTGCCTGCCTGCCTCCCTTGCTGTGTGTTGTGTTTTGTCTAGTTCGACCCGCCATCTTCTAAGAAGTCGGCTTCGACGCTTTGATCTATGTATGTATCTCTTCGGTTTCTCTTATGTTATCTATTCGGTGTTAAAAAAAAAACTTTTTCTAAAGAAGTACATTATTTATTTATTAAATTACAACGGTTGTATTTCTAAACCAACTACAGTAACTATAACTATAACTAAAAGAGGTTATAACATAAAATTATAATATAAATAAAATAAAATAAAAAAGCCTCTTTATTCGGACAACAGACATACAATGTTTTTTTTTTTTTTTTTTAATACTACTGCACTGTATATGTATTTTACACAATTAAAATTATTCGCGTATTTGGTGCTTCTTTACATTCTGTAAGTCCGTTTGCCAGTTGGCAAAGGCCTCCTCCAACCTACTCCATTCTGATCTCTCTCTGGCTACCCTACTCCATGTTATGCCTGCAACCTGCCTGATATCATCGTCTCATCTTTTTTGTTGTCTGCCTCTTTTCCTTTTACCGTCCCTTGGGTACCAATGTGTAATTATTTTACTCCATTTGTCCTTTCCTCTGACCATGTGTCCCGACCACTTCCATTTAAGCCTTTTTATTTTTAGGGTTACGTCATCTATCTTGGTCTTTTTCCTAATGTTGATGTTTCTTATTCTGTCCCCTCTCTTTACTCCTATCATGCTTCTCTCCATTGCTCGTTGGCAAATAGCCATTCTATTGGTTGTGTTTTTTGTTATGGCCCATGTTTGGCTTCCATACATCAAGATTGGTAGGATGCAAACATTGAATAGTTTGCTCTTTGTTGCTATATGAAGGTTTTTATCTTTCATTACTTCCTTTAGGCTCCAATATCTTTTCCAGCTGTTCGCTATTCTTCTTTCGATTTCTTTGTTTATGTTATCTTTGGGTGATATCAGTTGTCCAAGGTATATATATTCTTCAACATAGCTAATTTGTGACTCGCCTACATTTATGCTGCTTTTATTTCCATTGGTCATTACTTTTGTTTTTTCGTGATTTAATTTTAGTCCTACTTTTTCACTCTCAGATGCTAGTTCATTTAACATTATGTTTAGATCTCCTGGCGTTTTTGCGAATAACACAATATCATCGGCAAATCTTAAGTGTGTTAGCGGGCGGCCGTCTATATTTAAACCCAGATTTTTCCAGTCAAGGCTTCTGAAGATCATTTCCAAAACAGCGGAGAAAAGTTTTGGAGAGAGAGGATCTCCTTGTCTAACTCCTTTTTGTATCTTAAACGAACCTCCTTTCTTTTCTAGCTGAATGCATGCCGAGCTGTTTTTGTATACATTTCTAATCAATCTAATATATTTTTGTTCTATCCCTTGTTCTCTTAAAGCCTCCCAGATGTTTGTATGTATTAATGAGTCGAATGCTTTGCTGTAATCGACAAATGCTAAATAGTATATGAGTTGATATTCCGCATATTTTTCAATGATTTGCCTAACAGCATGGATATGATCGAGTACTGAGTAGTCTCTTCCAAAACCTGCCTGTTCTATTGGCTGTTGTTCATCGAGTTTTCCCTCCATTCGCTTGAGTACGATCTTTGCAAATATTTTGTACAGGTTGGACATCAAACTTATGGGCCGGTAGTTTCCGATATCGTACTGGTCACCTTTTTTGTACAGAAGGATTATATTGGATTTAGTCCATTGCTGGGGAATCGTTTCTGTGTTGATGATATCATTGAAGATTTCTTTGAGAATAGGTGTTATTGTCTGTTTCGCTTGTTTCATTACTTCGTTGCTTATTCCGTCGGGTCCTGGAGCTTTATTGTCTTTTTGAGTTTCTATAGCGAATTCTATTTCTTCCTGTATAATGCTGGGTACGGGTGAGATCTCCAACAACTCTATTCCTTTTTCCGCTATGGTACTTTCATATAGTTTCTTGTAGTAAGATGTAGCAATTCCCAATATTCCCTGCCTTCGGTTTTCCTTCAAGCTATTATTATCTTTCATCTGTACGATGCAGTCCTTTTTGTTAGTTAACTCTTTATATGCCTTTTTTATTCCTCCTGTCTGTAAAATGTGTCTCTCTATTGTTTCCATTGTTTTCTGAGTTCTATCTTTCCTAATACTTTCCTTTATTTCTTTGCTGAGTTTTGCTATTTGTTTTCGATTATTATTATTATTTTTTTCATTGATTAGGTCAGCTCTTTGATTAAGAAGGTTAATGGTGTTGGTAGTCACACACTTGTCAGATAGGTCTTTGTTATTAGTCCCTTGTTGAATAGCTGCTTTGATTGTTCCTTCTAACCAGTTGTATTTTTCTTGCACCTCCATGTTTGTTGTCTCTTTATTGTAATCTATAAGTTTTGTCGTTATAGATTTGGCTATTTGGGCTGTTTGGTATTTGGTAGGTTTTGAGTTCATTATATTGGTTCTTGGTCTTGGGTTTTTTGGCGGGGTTGTCATCAATTCTGCTCTAATAATTCGATGGTTGGTATTGAAGTTGAAATTGTTTATGACTTTCATGTTTGAGAAGTATCTGCTTTTACTAGTCATTATAAAATCTATTTCGTTTTTTGATTTCCCGTCTGGTGATATCCAGGTCCACATCTTACTTTCTTTCTTCTTGAACATTGTGTTTAAGATTCTCAAGCCATTCTCCTGTGCAAAGTTCACAAGCCTTTCTCCGTTCCTGCTTCTGCTCTTTTTTCCATATACAAATGGCCCCAGGACTGTGTCTTCTTCTGGTTGTCGTTCTCCAATTTGGCCATTGAAGTCACCCATTACAACAAGGTTTTTGTGAGCATGGTCTTGGATTGATATATATCAATCCAAGACCATGCTCACAAAAACCTTGTTACCTTAGCTTAGCTTAGCTTGTTGTTACCTTAGCTCTTGGTAGAATGAGTCCATTGATCTTGTATCGGATTGCTCCGTGGGTGAGTATACTTGTATGATGGACCAAGGATCTCTGTACCCCGGTAGCTTAAGATTCATCACTGCTATGCGCTCAGATACTCCTATAAAACTCTCCACATAATTTGTAAGGTGTTTTTTAATAATAAAACCAACTCCATACTGACCTGGGGTCGTTCCTATATGGTATAGAAGAAAGTCTGGATGGGAAATAATTCTTTCTCCCATTCGCCTTACCTCACTCAGGCCGACGATGTCCCATTTGATCTGTTTTAGCGCATATGTTAATTCTGTAAGGTTTTCATCGTTTCTCAGTGTAAGTACATTGAGGGCTGCAACGTAGATTTTTGACCTTGTTTGACTGTTTTCGCAATTGTTTTCTTGTGTTGTTGGAGGGTTGTGGACTCTATAACTATAACTATAACTAAAAGAGGTTATAACATAAAATTATAATATACAAAATTACAAAGTAAAGGTTCATACCTTCATAATTCCTCTCACAGTATTTTTGACATACCAATAAAATCTTTGTCCATTCATTCGCAAACAGATCGTCTGTTGTTTATGCTGGGGTCGGCTTCGAGGCATACCGGATGCAGGATGAATACCTTTACTTTCCATGGAGCAACTGCCTATCTGTACGGCTATTACGTATCTCTGGTGACAGCTCGAAATGATAGTAACGGCTTAGTTTAACGAACCACCAGATTTAGTAAAAATGTAACGTCAACGCCAAAATTAGTAAATATTCACCAAAATTAATCCCCATTTTATCCTGAAACTAGAACCAAAAACTACTGGGCTCAGTGTCCATCAATTAACTGTCAAAAAGTTAGTTTCGTATTATGTATGACCCTGTTAGTCACCATAAAGTGATATCCACTCAGTGTGATACGTAATACCAATATTATGACATTCACGGTTGTCATTAAAGTTCGGTGTACAACCGAAGCTTGATAGTCACTGGATATCAGAGAGATACGTAATAGCCCTGCTGATCTCCACAACCTATTTACTGAGTAACACACTAAACTACCTACATATTAAAAGGAATTTCATAATTTATAACAAAGCTGTGCTTAAAGATTATAAGCTTTTAGGCCATTGAGGCTTTAAAACTGAAACTAATATCAGTTTGAATGTAATAACAAGATTATATATTAAACCCCAACTATATCCATCTCGCTCTTGGGCTATAAGTGAGAGTCAGAGGCCATTATAAATGAAGAGAACATAATAATATTTATTATAATACAATAATATGAATTATAATTAATTATTTTTTTATTAATTATTGAATATAATAATATGTATTATTTATTATTTTATTATTATAATATTTTTTTAAAGACGTGTTTATTAGAATTTTGGGGCTAAACTATTTTACCCTACTGCGTCCCAAAAGGACGGCAATGTTTTTCAAATAGGTAAGACAAAACTCATACTGTCACTTACGGGATTTCTTCCGTGATTTTTCATTATTTAGAGCTCCCGATATTGCGACATTGTTGCAACGACCATGATCGCGGGTTGACTGGAGAATGCGGATGAATGGTAAATATATTGTTAGGTGCAGAAAAGTCAATCAACCCTCTTTGTCTTTTCTTTTTAACCGACTTCAAATAGGAGGAGGTTCTCAATTCGTCGGAACCTTTTTTTATTTTTATTTTTTTTATGTATGTTCCCCGATTACTCAAAGATGGCTGGACCGATTTGGATTTTTTTTGTTTTGTTTGAAAGGGTATACTTCCCAGGTGGTCCTATGATCATCAAGTCAGGATCTGATATGGGTGGGATCCTAGAGAAATAGAGAGAAATCTTCAAATTTCATTGGCACACTTGAAGCGATTTGGGTTTTATAGAAATACTACAGCCATTCGTTATTTAATTCATTAAACTAAACCTTGTAATTAATCAATCTGTGACCAAAAAGGCATCGCAAAATGTTTAATTAATTTTTGTCTAAGCACTTTCACTAAGTTAAGCTAACTAGTCTAAGCTTAGCTTTGATAGTTAAACTTTTCAACTGATGAAGTTTAGACTATAGTAGGTTACCAAATAAATTAATCTTCGTAATAATCAAGTAGTAAATAATCATTAAGTAATCCGTTTTAAGAATGTATTTGATCAACTACAACTGGCTGACTGACTGACTGCCTCCCTGGCCCCTTATTCTCAACGCTTCGATTCAATTTTCGATTCGGAAAGTCGTATGTCTATCGTTTTTTGACATTACGAAATAGAGCGAGATAGACATACGACTTTCCGAATCGAAAGTAGAATCGAAGCGTTGTGAATAGCTAGGCAGGTGGCCTACCATGACGTCTGAAAGCAGGATCGTTTTAATCGCGTTCCAGTGTGGGTAAGAGACGGAGCTATAGAGGACGTCTAGCGCCATCTCTTTCCCTCACTGGCACGCAATTAAAACGATCCTGCTTTAAGAAGTCATGGTAGGCGCGCTGGTCTAGTGGTCACAACCGCAACTACTGAGCATGTGGTCCTAGGTTCAATTACCAGGTCGGGCAAAATGTTATTGGGTTTTTACGTCAGGAAATTCTCAGTAGCAGCCACAAAGCATGGATTTGTGCCCGGTTGATGCAAATAGGCTCGCCTCCTATTACATGGGACTTAAACTTAACTGAAAAAATGAGGATGTACTAGTAGATACACACCTCTACCTAACCCTTCGAGAATAATAGGCGTGATGTTATGTTATGTTTGCTCAACTACGTAAATAACGCAATGGATGTTGTTGAATTGTCAAAATGAAAATAATTTTTATTTTTTAATTAATTTAAAACTTTTTATTTAAAAAAAACATAACGTTAATTTTGGTTAAACCCACATCGCTTAATCTTAATTTTGAAAGATTATGTGCGAGTGAGGCGTCTCGCTTGTTTACTTTAAAAAGATATTGTTAAAGAAAAAAATATTATTAAATTATTTGTGTAAGATCTGTGGGCCTACCATGACGTCTTAAAGCAGGATCTTTTTGTTTCGTGCCAGTGAGGGAAAGAGATGGCGCTAGACGTCCTCTATAGCTCCGTCTCTTACCCACACTGGAACGCGATTAAAACGATCCTGCTTTAAGACGTCATGGTAGGCCACCTGGAGGAACTTTGTTTTGCTCAACTGTGAGGTAATATTTTATTAGTCGTTTAAAAGTGAATCGCCAAATAAATAATTGTTAACATTGACAGTAAATAAATATAAATAAATAAATATCGCTGGACATTATACACTGCGCCATCTGGTGCCACACTAAGCAACGAGGCTTGTGTCGTGAACACCAGATAGTTGATACACTATTACTAAATAGATAGATACTTTTTGTTTATAAATACATACTTATTATACATATAAACATCCATGACTAGGAAACAAATGTCCATGCTCATCACACAAACATTTGCTCTTACCGGGATTCGAACCCGGGACCCTAAGAAGGTAGCCTCACTACCGCTGCACCATTCGGGTCGTTATACAGTGAGAAACCGTTAGGTAAAAGGAAATGATTATTGAGTTAATTCACTTGTGTTGCTCGTGTTCAGATCACAACTTTCATTCTTTGACTCATTTCAAATTGGTGTAGTGTCATTCTGAAGCGTGTGCCAGACTGTGTTGGCAGAGTGGATTTAACGATATTTTAAAGACTTCGATCAGGACATATGCCTCTTAATAAATTCGGCCACTTGATGAAAAAGATACCATCCCCTGCTTGCGATATATGTAATGAGGAGGAAGACACGTACCACATTTTGATGAGATGTGCCCGGAATCAGTTGTTAAGATCTCAAATTGGTATACATAATATAAATTTATCTAACCCTTTATCAGATAAAATAATTCCCAAAATAAATATGTTTAAGTCCGCTTTGAAGAACAGGCCCAGAACATAGTTCCGATTTATGATGTTTTATTTGTTTATTCTTCCTGTTAAATTAACCGTTAAGTATTTTTTTTTGTTATACATACAGAGTGTCATATTCGCATTAGCGAAAAAACTCTTTAAGATTTAAAAAAAAAAACTCCACACACCTCAACATCGGTGTCCACCGGGCGGTTTACAACAGCACGCACTGTTGACGTTCTGTTGTAAACCGCCGGTGGAGACCAACGTGGAGGTGTGTGGAGGGCTTATTTACAACAGTCTGGCACACGCTTAATGAACAATTCATATTGCTTACTGTAGCTACAATACACACACTATTTTATTGTGCTTTATTATCATTGACGGATCTGCAAAATGGAAACAGATGAGTTTTTATCTCCTATTAAGATCTGGAATTGGCGTAGAAACATTATTTCTTAGTTTCAAATAATCCAGCCCTTTTCTAACAAAATTACACGGCAACATCTACAAACGGTGCTTTTTTTTTTTAAGATGGGAAATCATCAAATGACTTCTCCCGCTCTGGGCGGAGCAGGAGGGAGTGTCAGACTTTTACTGACTAAAACCCATCCATGTTCCTTCCTCGCCTTTTATGTTCCGGGGCCACGGTATCTCTTTCGAATAGTCGAACGGTGCTTCAGTTGAGTACTCAATTCGTTCCAGACCAAGTATCATATAATAACACTGACCGACATCCGAAAATCAATATCTAACCCGTCAGCAACTCGGGGGTCGGATCGTCCCAACAGTGCACTCATACAAATAGTACGCGCACACCGATCGCAATAAAACGCGTTTGAGTATTACTCGAACCGCAGTAGACACACAAGTACCTATAAACATACAGTAATTCAACTAGGAACAAATAGCTAATTAGAATCGGCTTACTTATACTTGCGAAACGTTTACACAAACTCATCATCAGTCAAGTCATCATCATCGGCCTATAATTTTCCCACTGCTGGGACACGGCCTTCTCTTAATGAGAGGGAATGGGCTATAATCCACCACGCGGGCCCAGTACGGATTGGTAGATGTCACAAATGTCTTCGAATTTTTGGTTCTAGGACATACCGGTTTCCTCAAGATATTTTCCTTCACCGTTTTGAGAGCAGTGGTGATGAAATGAACTGGGCCCGTGTGGTGGATTATAGCCCATTCCCTCTCATAGAGAGGAGGCCTGAGTCCCAGCAGTGGGAACATTAATAGGCTGATAATGATGATGAGTGAGTAAGTTAATTATAAACAAAGTAACCATTACATTAAATTATTGACACATTTCAGCTAGCATACACCAATAATAAAATAAAACATTAAATCAATAAATACTTTAGCATAAATAAAATCTCCAGGCATAAAGGGTGTGCCCGCTTACACGTGCAATGTTGGGTTATACATAATACATAAAGCAGTAAAACAAAGTTACAAATGACAAACTAGGACCATAGTGCAAACAAAAAAACTAAAGAAACTAACAGGTGTAAATAAAAAAGAACAAACAAACACATAACAAATGTATGTGTTAATGAATTTAAAAAAATAAACAAATGTATGTGTTAATGAATAAAAATAAATAAAATAAATAATAAGTTGACAAACGGGATTATTCCCGCGTTAGGCTACACAAAAACTACTACTTGATTGACTTATTTTTCTTTTTAGCGTATCGATGTCAAGAAGTTCAAATATGCTAGGCCTAAAATACTGTCACACGAACCCCCCTCGCTGATGTAATCAAAAAGTTATCAAGTGCGCAAGTGAAAGAGCATGCGGTGCTGGCTGGAAGGTAGGCAATCCTCTGTAGAGTAGGGAGACTTCGGGGGGAATTTTAACGAACTGCATCGTGAACGCTAACTTCGACGTAAGTTTGTACTGAGGGCCTGACGTTCAAGCTGTCAAAATTAGTTCCTCGTACATACGGTAGAGGCGCTTATTGAATTCCAGTACAAAACCCTCAGGTCTCAAGCACGTATACGCACAGACAACGGCCCACCACCCTGAATTGCTTTACTGATTATCTGTATACTGTGCTCGAACGGAGGGTTTTATGACGTCAGAAGGACTGTCGCGTTATGTTGGACAAACTAAGCTCTCGAACGGTATTATACCGTTGAGCTGCGAGGGTTTTCGAGGGTTAAATAAATACCTGTTTATTTTCAGGCTAAAAGGACCCTTACTACTTCAAGGATTAATAATTTATTTGATTTGCATGCGTAAAAAAAAATCATGTCTTTTTACCGTGTAGAAACCAAACGAAATTGAAAATCATGTGAAATTCCTCACATACTTCGTAAATGTTCATTGTTTTCACTTGCTCTGGTGGTGACTACAATGATCCGGACCTCGTCGTCATGATCGTATCAACCCGAAGGACGTGTACAGCTGTACACGTGCATTGCCACATAGACTGGTCCTGTGGTTGTCGTACTGAATTGATTCCCGGGATTATCATCAGATTATTGGTCTAGCTTCGGAAGTCCGCTCTCGAGACCTATCTGAAGTAAGGTCAGTCAGACCAGGACCAATTAGCCATATACATTAGACTACATTTAATAAATCGGGCGATACAACTTTAACCCGGCAACAGATTATGCATGTTCAACAATAGATTAAGACGAAATTTAAATCTTGTCTAAAACGCACACTATGTAGGCAAGTATATTACTATAAGTTGGGGGATTATATTGATCACAAATAGGCTTGGCTCAATGCTTGTCCTGCTCCAAAATAGGCGAGACGTCAAAAAAAATCTAATTAGTCCGTCACTTAGATTATCAAAAAGTATTTGACCCGTGTTTTTTCTTTTGTTACGTATACCAAAATTGACGAAGATACGACGCTTTCAAAATTCTCAATACGTCACGCCATGGTATAATTTTTAGCTAGTTCTGACGTCACGAGCCCCCACTCACGAGTTTTGATGCGTTTTATCTTTGTCAATATTCATTGATTTACAAAAGCAAAAAATACGTGTCCATTAATTTCCAATGCTCTACATACCACAACTAGTATATATAATTACAAAAATAAAAGTAAATATACAACAACGTCAATAGGACACTAAGGATGCGTTCCCACTATGTCGTGACGATTAATTATTTATCGTTGGTTTTTAGTTGGCAAAAGTCGTGAACGACAATACGAGTAATCGCGTCGTCCTATATGTGAACAAATCCATTTAAATACACAAGCCACGACACTTAAAACAACACGATTATCTGTCGTCACGACAAAGTGGGAACGCGGCCTTAGGCGTCAAAGTATTCCTCCGCATCGCTGTCATCCGGAAACGTGCCCAGAAGACTGGCAGCATTGCCACGTTGAATGGCAATGCTAATTCTTTGGGCAAAAAAAGAGCCAGCCAGAGACATTTAAATAATTGATTAGCATGTGAAATTATTGTGGACGCTGCAGAAGATTGTAAGACTATCTTTGCATTGTATAGACTCAATTTCCTAGTTTTTAAAATTGTTTAACACATGTGTGAGTACTGTGATGGCATGCTTGCAAATCCGGCAACCGACATAGTTTGCAGTTAAGTAAGTTTCCTCTATGGAACTCTAAAATCGCCGTCACAAGCTCGTGGCCACGAGGTAAGCTAATTCGCAATATCCATTAATGTTCAAGTCTCTTGTAAGCATATCTAATATTCAAGCTCCATCTAATCCAAGTGTTCCGGAGGAAGTAATTACAATATAATATACGTCTTACATTAACACTAATTACTAAGACAAGACCCGACTGTCGACTGTAGTTTGCAATTATGAGCTTAATATTTGTATTGTGGATGTAGAAATGCACTGAAATTATATTAAGGTGGATGCTCCAGGGTAGCCCGCGAAATTTAAATTTTCTTACGTTTTTTGCAATTTGCAGGTCAGTGTCAGGTTGTATGTTGATTAAACTATGAATCGCGGTTGGATGACGTATGTAGTTACAGAATTATAATCATCAAAATCATCAATACAACCCTCCAAGCGCATAAAGGTGTAGGAATGACTTTGACCATGAAAAAATAAATTCATACACCTTTATGAGCTTGGAGGGTTGTATTGATGATTATAATTCTGTAACTACATACGTCTTACAGCCGCGATTCATAGTTTAATCAACATACAACCTGACACTGACCTGCAAATGGCAAAAAACGTAAGAAAATTTGAATTTCGCGGGCCACCCTGGCGCATTCACCTTAAGACTAGACTGAAGACAGAAGATTTGTTGTATACTGCGGGATTAGAACGGGGAACAACGGGGTGGCTGCTTTGTTGGTCTAGTGGTTCTTAGCGCGACTAATGAACATGAGGTCCTGGACTTAAAGACTTACGGGATGATATCCGTGTTTTTTTTTATCAAGAAAAACCTAGTGATACTGTGAGTGCGTTTTGTCGTGAGTTACAATCGAGTTCCAGTAGTGCGCGTAATGAAATACTAAGAAAGAGGGTAGACAGACAGGTCAATTTGTCTGCTCATAATAAATAATTTTCGTCCCACCCGCATACCTCTTCAGTATTCCCGCGATCATGATGCTTGCAACAGCGTTGAAATATCGGAAGCTCATAGAGCTAAGGAAAATCACGGATATCATCCCGTAAGTACTTTAAGTGTAGTGAAAAACCGTGAAAGTCTAAAAGAGTGCATGAGGTCCTGGCTTCGATTCCGAGGTCGGGCAAACTGATATTTTGTTTTTCAATCAGGAATTTTTCAGTAGCAGCCACGGAGTGTGGTTTTGTGCCCGGTTTACATGGGATTTAAACATAATTGATGAAATGTGGGTGTACTATTAGGTACACCTCTGCCCTACCCTTCGTCGATTATAGTCGTGATGATCACCATCATTTATGTCAAACCTTTTCCCAATTACGTTGGAGTCGGCTCCCAGTCTATCCGGATCGAACTGAATACCAGAATTTTACATGGAGCGACTGCTCACCTGACCTATTTACCCAATTCTTCGGTAACTCAATACCCCTTGGCAAAGCTAGTTATCAAATTTTCGGGCTTCAAACTACCCTTAATGACTCTCAAAGAATCACAAATGACAGTTTAATTTTTTTGGGACAGAGGTGTGTTCAGGATGGTCATGAGTGACCATCCTGAACACACCTCCTCCATGGACAAACCTTGACAAAAGACATTCATGGCCATGGTAAAAAATATCTATTCAAAAGCTGCCTGCCTCGGAAACACCCAACAAGACGTACGTTTATGTACACATTGAGCCCATTTCAATCGCCGTATAACTACAAAATATTATGGAAATCAGTACATTTTTATAAAATCTTGCCACGACATTTACCGTTATGTTGAAGCACATATCAACTTCGCTAGTACTGAACATAAAACTACAATGTTGGTTCAAGACATTCACAAGAAGATGGCCTATAAAGTTGCGCTCGCCGCAAAATGTTCAATGTGTGCCCACCCTTATATTGCTTTATATGAGTTTTACATACATATACTGCGTTCACGATTTAGTTTCTAATTAAATAAACAAATATGTGTTTTTGGAAAAAAAAAACATTTTAATAATCCCATGTAAATTCAGCTGATGCTACAAATTCAACCATGATTTGACTTATAGGAGTTCTATTTTCCAGAGGTTAATACGAAACTCTTATAATATTTTTTCAATATGACTTGGCATTCTGAATTGGACTAATTTCCACTAGCCTAAAGTTGATATTCTTTTAAATGGAAATAAGATATTATATGCAAGGAGCAAACGGACCCTTCACAAAGCCGTCAACCAAGCATTCTGCACATCAAACTAAGTAACTCTACGCAAAAAATATTTTATTCCTTTTTTATTGGGGTGAAAAATCACATTTTAAGGTAGGACTTAATGTAACACACTCAAGCATTGAGCTGATGAATTCATTGAATAGTACATGGATCGTGGGCAGTATTTAAAGTAGAGTTACAATATAAAAAACTTGTATTAAAAAAAAACTCTAGTCAAAAAGTTGGAACTTTGACCCCAATCGTTAGAGTAGATTTGAACTAGAAGGTTCCCAGGTATGGTCTAGAACAAAGAAAAATATCGCAATTATGGGGAGAACAAGTGCCTTTCGGCTTCGTTAAGGGTGTTTTTACACTCATTAGGAACCCAGCATTTGAACAGACTATATTTGTGATCCACCAAATTACTATATCTTAGCTATGTCAAGGGCTCTGTTGCCTACGTTATACCAAAGAGCAGTTTGAATTACTTCATAGTTACTTATACGACAAGCGTTCTTCAATTAAATAAATAGGCATATAACATTTTCTTTACGTTTCTATGGCTAAAAAAAAGATTGGATAATATCATGAAAAACAAGTACCTGAATAATAGACACAAGTCATCCCTTATTTAAACTGCTACTTGAATTGCTTAAACAAAACAGCATTCTGGGCACGTCTGGAAAACCACAATATAACAGTAAATTATAAGTCTTTTTATTTTGGAAAATAGACAGTTGGCTCGATTACAAAGAAAACGATAATAACTATAAAAGTTCATAACTGTGTCGCGGCTATCAATGCGCAACTAAATAAGGAACAATTGGTCTATGAAACCTACGTCGAGAACCAGCCTATCCATTAGTGAAAACAGCATGAACATCGGTGCAGTAGATTTTGAGTTTATCACGAACAAATAGACATATGCGGCGGAGGTCTTGGTTTTATGATGTGTAATGATTATTATACTAACAATACTAACCTAGTACCTAAGCACCATTGTTACTAATACTTAATACTAACAAGGATATGTAGTTGGCAATGAACTTTAATTTATCTTATTAGTCACATTTAGTTTTATGTTTAAATATGAGTGTTTAGAGGCTCATCGACCCCACAGTCAAACCATTGCAACGGTTTTGTGGGGCTTAGTTTATAAGTCTACTTACCATTTTTGAATAATAAATAAATAAATATAACTAGTAAATCTCAATGAGACCCACACAATTATGCGGAAACTCCGAGAACACACCGACACACACTACCAAATAACGACCAGAGATTAACCTAATGTTCCAGGTCAATGTCCCATATCTTTGCTAAAATATGGCACTCTCACCATCATGGCAATCCTAACATTCCTCCATGTGTCGCCTTTCACCTGAGAGTACACCTTTTCGGGAATTTTATGCTTGTCGTAAAATTTGCAGGCACTTCGCTCATACTGTAACAAATTCGGTGTACTGGTGAATTGAAAAGAAGCCTGACATTAAGAAACAGGAGTAGCAATAACAGTTGCTTTACATTTCGTAAGATCGAATGCTCCTGGAAATGTTGCGAAACTTGTGTTTAGTATTAAAAACACAAAACAAATAACTAAACTTAGAAAAAGAAACAATCTTTTATTTAAATGAAAAGAATAAAATTACGCGTTTACAAAGTTTTGTGTCCGTGCGTGGAATGATGTGCTGAATATGTTGGTAACCATTTTGCGTCACGTCGGTGTCCTTCCCACTTTATATTCTACTGTACGGCACGAGCCGCAACAGAAATTCGCATCAGCAAATCCTTTCGTCGGGCACTAGCTGCTCGGCAGTTTGCTGAACTGGGCCTATTTGGCGCAGCCGTGAGACACACAATATTATTTCTTTTTTTTCTGATTAGTTTAAGTTTTATAATTGTGTAGTTTTTATTTTATTGCTATTTTTGTTTTGTTGTGTGCACTTATGGCATGTGCCAAATAAATATGTTTTCTTTCTTTCTTTCTTTCTGTGAAACTCTATTAAAACGGTGACAAGAGCCAATGTCGCCATCTGCAGAAGCGAATATGGTTATTGCTGATAAGAGAGAACAATAATGATACTGGTACGTCGGCTGCTTCACAAGAACATTCTAGATGATAAAGACTACAATGTTTCACTATGGAACTGTGTAAATGATTTGAGAATAATCCTAGAAGGTTCCACTACTGCGCTGTGAAGAAGATTCGAGAACGTTGTGGAACTTACTCGAAGCAATGGTCCGTCGAGTTTGCCGGAGAGTCAATTTGATTTAGGCAATACAACGAAGCGGATCGCAATTAACTACAAATGGTGAATTTGCGATTATTGAAACAAGTGTTTTGTGTTAATTAACAGATATTGGTATCTAACTGGTAGTGTTTTAATGGAACCCATACCCAGCTTGTTACGATACTTATTAAAATAGTTATTATGTACCTACTAAATAAGTTCCAAAAATTTATTTTGGAAAATTAGTTTATCCACGAGAATAATGCCGACAAACTGTTCTGCAGGTTGGCAGGAGATATGTATGGCAACATTTGTGTTTCTATGAATAAATATATAACAAAACGGTATTAGGTCATCATAATCCAGCAAAAAATGTAGATTCAATCAAATTTCAAGGCAAAGACAAGATCCAGCCGAAAAATTCAACCCGCAATATACAGAATACAGGATGAATTTATATGAGGAACATTTATAATGTAAAGCCTCTTCAGACAAGCCCGTAACAAAGGCTTGATGTCCCGAATTTGTTTGCGGTACGTACATGAAAAGTATAAGGAGTTTCACGCATATATTATCATACCTTTAGGCAGTTGTCCCACCGCGCGTGAGGAAGCTACTAACTATCTATTTTCTCGCTCAAGAAACGTACAATACATTCCGCGTAAGCAAAAGAGATGCATTATTTAATAGTTGATCGCTTACTGTTCACTGCCGGCGAGGACTCACTCCACTAGTTTGTCGCTAAGCGACAAAAGCTGTCAAAGATAGTACCCGCTAAGCTCGATACAAGCTAAGCTCAGTGATGCTCGCTTGGCAGCTGGACTCACGCCGAGAGACCAACCAGCGGTCATTTCTACCTAGTAGTAGTGAGTAATCGCCTGTCGCACTCGCACACTCGCTTATAGCCCAGCGATAAAACTATCAGAACTCGGACACGCTGCCCGTCAACTCGTTTCTAGTTTCTAGCTCTACTCGCTTCTCGCTCATCGTTGGCAGTGGGACAACTGCCTCAGCCTGGTTTAGAAGATTTTCTTCTCCTTAGTGTAAGTCTTTGATCTTCACTTGTAAATATTGTAGGAATGATTTATTTTTCGCGTCCTCGGTTGACGTGATCTTAGAACCTGGTACGAGCACGCGGTGTAAACGTTACGTAAGTACGTCAGTATTAAAATAAAAAATAACTCGTTTCATCCTAAGTCATCATCATCATCATTTCAGCCGAAAGACGTCCACTGCTGGACATAGGCCTCCCCCAAGTGGCGCCACATTGACCGGTCCCGTGCAACTCGCATCCAGCGGATTCCCGCAACCTTCACCAGGTCATCACCTAGTAGGAGGCCTTTCAACGCAACATCTTCCGGTTCGCGGTCGCCACTCCAGAACTTTTCGGCCCCATCGGCCATCCGTTCTACGCGCAATGTGCCCTGCCTACTGCCACTTAAGTTCATCCTAAGTATCCTTACCCAAACCCTAACTCATAACTGTATTATAAATGCGAAAGTAAGTTGGTTTGTTACCTTTTCACGCCTAAACCACTGAACCGATCATCCTGAAATTTTGCATATACGTTGTCAGGTGTACAGAAACAGACATGGGGTACCTTTTATCCCGAAAAAAGTACTGTTCCCGAGGAAAACCACAATAACGTTCTTTAAATAAATTGATGGCGCCATGTGTCTAGTCATTCATTACAAGCAGAGCACAGCTCAAATTGATTATCGAATTCCAAATTAACGCGAGCAAAGCCGCGGGCAAAAGCTAATATAATATATAATAAAATATATATATATATATACATTTATTTATAAACCATATTTACATTATATAGATACTGCTACTAGAACTCTATACAATTACAAAAATAAAACTAAATATATATGTATATACATAATTATAAATATAATAATATATTTTAAATATAATATATTATTATTGTGCAATATCTGGCCATGTTCGCCCCGCAAACGAGATCAGATCGTCAAAATTTCATGGCCAGATATTGCACAGGAAAGAGAGGTTTGGAAGGCGAAAGGGGAGGCCTTTGCCCAGCAGTGGGACATTCAATCAGGCTAACAAAAAAAAAATGTATATATTATTATAATTTAAAGGATTCATTCATAATATATTTTATAGATAATAGTTTTTTTTATTAAAAAATTGTCGTATTTTCGTAACGTTTACACCGTGCGCTCTTGTCTGACATGAGTTTTATGTCTTAGGTCGTGTCCTTATAGAAAACGATTTTCGCGCTCGTCGTACGAAGGCAATCAGCCATAGTCAATATGTCAGTCATCATAATATTCATGAACGATCGCGTCGCGCGTCGATTGCATAATCACGGGACGCGGAAAACTATATGCCACTGATTCTCATCTTTGGTTTACTATGAATAATTATCATCGTCCTGCCTTTGGCCCAGGTTACATGGGGTCGAGCCAACACGTTGTTTTCTTCAATTCTCCTCTGTCAACCGTCATTTAATCCTTTTTCTTTTAAAAAGGGTAGATGACAAAAAAAAAACTAATTAGTCCGTCAGACCAAGTTCCAAAAAATATTGCACACCTGTTTTTTTTTCACGTAAACAAAAAATGAAGACGTTACAGTGCGTCGAAAACTCGTGTGACGGCACATTTGAGTATATTTTTTTACTCAAATGTGACATCACAAGCCCCCACTCATGATCTTTGACACGTTTTATCTTCGTCAATTTCTAGTAATTTTATAAAACAAAAAACACGTATCCAATATTTTTCGATACTCTAACTGACGGACTAAACAGAATCATATTTTTTTTAGTCAGTCATCATCCCTATTACTCACACAATCCACCCATCGTTAATACATCTTTAGTTTGCTCTTTTTACATAATCTACTTAGTCAAGCTTCCGGTCTTAAAAATTGCAATACAGAAGAAAAAGAAAAGACTTCTTTAATCAAACATTATTAACTTTTAACGCATTTTTCGCCTAAATTTGAGGTCGTTTAAGGGACGTTCGCCTAATGAATATTGGTTTCCAATATTTGGCATCTGGAGGAGGCCCGTTAACATCAAATAAAAATCCAATTGCGTGATGGTCGCCCCTAATTTATAAAAAACGCTGACATTAAGAAACGGCAATCATTTTGGCTATTTGCCTCAAAAAGTCAAGATCAAACACATTTATAGCGACATTAAAATGTCGTAGAAAATGTAAATGTTATTTTGACCAACGTTTTTTGCTAAAGATATGCTGGTCTTAATTTGACAACGCCTTTATTTCGTATTTTCAAGTGTTAGGTACTGTAGACATCGTAGCTGAGACCTACGCCGTAGCACAGATCTACGCCGTAGCACAGACCTACGCCGTAGCACGATGCGTAGCATGATTTGCGCCCCAATACAAGCGTAGTGATGGCGCCTCTCGGATTTCTCAACGTTCGGTGAAATCGATACAGACAGATAGCAAACTGGCTACACACACCATACTCTGACAGATTTTCAGTACATTATATGTTGTAGTCTAGTCGAGTAACAGAGAAGTATGGAAGAAGAAGACATGCTGCGCCGACCCCAAATGAATTGGGATACGGCAAGAGAAGGATGTTTATGATCTCGTGTCTTCTCTCGTGTCTTGTCAATACCCTATTACTAAGCCTATGCTGTCTATCAGTCTGTCACAAAATTGTATCTTCAGAATAAGATGTCGTCGCACCCTTTTGAAAATTGCTTATTTAATTTCTAACTACCTTCAAAGTTTCTACCTTCTGTTCTCTGATGAAAATGAATGAGGTGTCGCTATCAGTGAACAGCCATCATGTTGGAGGTGAAGGGCGATGCCTGATAACAGCGCTGATCATTTATCTAATGATTGATGACTTGATGTACTCTGCTAGCTCACCTTTGTGAATAATACAAATGGATTCCATTTGTATTATTTCATGCGGAAGAAAGAAATGATTTGTAACACAATGAATGTCAAAAGAAACAAATGGGTTGGTTTTTTAAAACGAGTAGTCCCTTTTTTTTTTTTAAGACGCATTTGTTAATTGTTTCTTCATCTTCTGCCGTCTAAGCAGTGATAGTCTAGTGGTGTGACCGTCGGACTGCCAAGTCATAGGTCTCCGAGTTCGAACCCAAGGCACGCACCTCTGATTTTTCGGATTCATGTGCGTATTGTATAATTTTCACTTACTTCAGTGAAGGAAAACATCGTGAGGAAACCAGCATGCCGGAGAGATATTTCGCGACGGCATGTTAAGCCAAGTCAGAGGCTCATGGGCGGCTTAAATACTCTGACACCAGATTAGGCACTAACCACACGTTGAAGAAGATCATCTGCCTAGGCCGTTTTCAAATTATGTTGGGGTCGTCTTCCAATCCCTTGTAAACAAAATTAATGTTGTACAATGATAACATGTAAGTGTAATAGCACTTCGCCTGCAACTTCGTCCGCAAAAATAGCTCGGCTTATATGCATGATATAAATATAATTTATAGCAACCACGAATAATGTAGCTTTTTGTCAGTGAAAGAAATTTTAGAATTAAATCATTCGTTCCGAAAATTACCCCGACATACTTTACTTACAAACAAACAAATTTTTCCTCATTATAATATTAGGATAGATATAAGCTCGCACTCATTTAAATACTGAAATTCCAATTAATCAGACGAACGGCGCTCAAGTTATAAGCACGCACAGCAGACAAACGTATTTTGTTTATGTCTACATATCATCATCCCTATGTATGTAGAATAAAACATTTTCATCTTCGTACTATCCATCATTTTACGAATATTTGGGGAAGTGCCTTAATATGCGGCCATACGATTACAGACAGGTACCGCCTACCATGCTTGTGTATAGGGTTGGCACTTGGCCACTCACCCAAGTGAATGACTAAGGGCCCGTTTCCATTATGTCGTAACGATGAATTTATCGTTGGTTTTTAGTTGGCAAAACTCGTGGACGACAGTAATCGTGTCGTCCTATATGTGAACACTTCCATTTAAATACACAAGTCACGACACTTAAAACTACACGATAATCTGTCGTCACGACATAGTGGAAACGGGGCCTAACTGTAAGTTTAGCTGGTTTTAATTTTTACAACTGTAAAACAAATATTTACTACTTTCGTCGTTATTATTTAAATTCAACCTTTTCATCCATTATTCTATTTGGAAGTAATGTTTTATTTCATAGGAATATATACTGCTGCGACGCATCGTGCTATATATAACACAGAAACTCGTACAGTTCTTAAACTTTATTGAAAAGTAAATGTTATTTATTTTTCACTTAAATTTTAGATCATTAATAATAATATATATCACTGGATAGCCATGACAAGAAACCGCCAAAAGTGGAGAGATTTGTAGGAGACCTACACTCAACATTGGGTGGCCAAAGTTTGAAGAAGAGAGAGAGACAGAGATAAAGACTTCAATTTTATTTATTTGTATAGACGTATAGATTTGATATGCAATAATTTTGTATATTATGGGATAACCCCTCATGGCAGCCCTGTCTCTAAATGAACACCATGATAATGGCACGAAAACGTTGGCACATCGGAGGTGCAGACAGTACCGGGTTCTAATTTAAATTCAGACACCCTGTATTGTCCTCGCTGGTAATAACTCCCTTTGCCTCGCAGATAATTTAATTTTCATCAGACATGTACTTTTTGGTCAGCGAGTTAGGAAAATTTGCAGAGGATGTACTAGAAGAATGGATTATAGGTTAATTCTTGAAGTTTTAAGAAAATGTAAGAACACAAATTTAGGTGCAAAACATCCTCTGCCTACCCCATCACCAATTATGTTGGGTCGACATGATACCTCTTGGCAATTTAACGTCAAATAAACAGTCTACAACAAAATATACATGGTGATAGATCGTTACTTGAGAATATTTTGTTACATTTACAAAATGATATCATTAACAGACTTGCGAGAAAATAAACAAAAGTTTTCGTAACCGTTTTAATCCCATCCTCGTCGCCACTTGTAGTGATCACTATTGCGCCTATCACTATGTCATTGGCGTTACACCAGTAAAAGGAGCGTCCGCCTCGTACCCCGTCTAGCGACCGACTGACTGTTGACGTCTAACCCTTCCACCCGTGTACGTGATACACTGTATTGTATCTATGTCATAGACACAAACACTACAGGCGTCACGTCTCTCCTTCTTTATTTCACCTATAACTTTCCCAAATTCTCTCTAAGTGATAAAAATCGTCAAACTCATCATAATGCCGCATCCGAACGCGCCCATCCATTATATCCACATTTTTGAGTCACCCATCCCGACGCAAGGGCGATGGCGCCAAATCAATATTAATGGAATTTGCCCCAAAGCGATGCTAAGAAAAATGAGGACACTGCAGGTTTGTTCAAACATTATTTAATTATCGCTTTTGTACTCTGCTTCATCCACGGCTAGACATGACGACAGTATCAAAAAATTGCAAATCTATTTAGTCCGTCAGTTAGAGTATTGGAAATTAATGGACACGTATTTTTTGTTTTTGTAAATCAATGAATATTGACAAAGATAAAACGCATCAAAACTCGGGAGTGGCGGCTCGTGACGTCAGAACTAGCTAAAAATTTAGGCGTGACGTATTGAGAATTTCAAAAGCGTCATATCGTCGTCAATTTTGGTTTACGTAACAAAAGAAAAAACACGGGTCAAATATTTTTTGATAATCTAACTGACGGACTAGTTAGATTTTTTTTGTCGTCTCGCCTATTATCCAACGTAACAGTATCTTATATCCTACCACAAGTCATGTCCTACCAGTAAAATCTATGTCTAAAACGTCTCCGATAATCAGGCAGAGTTACTTTCTCCGAATAATAACGTTAGTTAAATCCTTTACCAACTGGAAACTGTCTTACCTATACCGATTATAAGTCTTACCGATAATTTAATGTATTTGGCTGCTACTGAGAAATACTGATGAAAAAACGCTATAACACTTTGTCAACCTGTGAATCAAACCCAGAACCCGAGGCCAAAGAGATAAATAAGAAAACATCATACCAACAGCGGTGCAAAGGATGAAGGTGAGCGGTAATTGCGAACGCGCTTCAGTTCCGATGGAGCTGTCGCCGAGGTGTATCAGACTCAATTAAACTGTTTAATGAACATCAGTCGCCCGACGAGCAATTACTACTTCGACGGTGATGCCAATCCGCAGATTGACTTGGTAGGATATTAGAAAAAAAACCGACCAAGTGCGAGTTGGATTAGCGCACCGAGGTTTCTGTATAAACTTTTAGGTATTTAGTTATTAAACTACATATTTACGGTTTTATGATTCTAGGTCAACGGAAAGTATCCTATAGGTTTTGGTTCCTTTATGAAATCGCAAAATATGCGACATAAACGGTCATATCATTTGATCGCGTTGATATACAAGTTTGATTTTTTAACTGCTTCAAGGGGTAGCAGATTTGAGTATTTGCTATTAATTTCAGCTTGATACCTCCACGTGTTCCTGATAATCAAGGTCAGGATAGACGGACAGACAGGCGGAGCACTAGATGATCTAATAAGGGTCCCGCTTTGCCAACTGTGTTGCTGAACCCTAAAATTAAACTATAGATGCATATAGTGTTTTAAGCTTTCACGGTTCATAACTATACTTAAAATACGTTACGGGATATCTTCCGTGATTATTGTTTATTTTTGAGCTTCGGGAGCTCAAAAATAAACAATAATCACGGAAGAGATATACGTGCAAGGCAGAATTACACACAAACTCGGCTTTATTGCCCTGAAGTTTGCCTAACACTCGACTGAAATATCTTTACAACTCTATCTTGTTCCATTTTGAGGAATCGTGGCAGCCATCTTGAGTACAGCTTTTTCTTGGCCTAATTGTAATTTATAAAAAAATACCGTCCAAGTACGAATCGTGTAGGAACTTCAATACACGACTCACACTTGACCGGTTTTTTTTAACAATCCGCCATCAAAATTAAAGATAATTTTTAATACAATTATGACACAATCCCAACCACCATGCCAAGCTGTCAGCGGCGCAACCAAAACCGCAACAGTATTCACACAAACACAATGTTATTGCACTAGTGCCACAAAACGTGATTCATCATATAATAAACAATATTTACACAAACCTTGAAAGGGTACATAAATATTGGAATTCCACTTCATGTTAAAATTCAAGCATCACTTTTGTTTTGTTTTTACTTCGAACTTTGTTCAGCGTGATTTCAAATGAAAGAATTGGGTTTTGAAACACAAAATAATTCTTAGCAGGAATTATGTTTAGGCGGTCGGGATTTTAGTTTAAATAAATATTTATTTATTACAATATTAATTTAATATAAAAAACAGGATATTACTAAGATTTGTTTTGTTTTTCAAAACCGGTAGCTTTTGCCTTAGCTAACACCTATAATTCCATAGCCAACCACCTCGTATTCTTTACCAATTTTACTATTTTTTCAGATAAGCAAATGTGCGCTTGGCCAAAATCAGAGCTCTCATAAATATATTATATTCACTGCCTTCTTAACGTCATTTGAGCACCAGCAGATCCTTGTAGCACTAATACGGTAATGTGACATACGACATACGACGTGGCCTCTTAGGAAACGCCAGCCAGTGTGCTTGCAACCTAAAACACAATCACCGACATAAGGCTACGACCACAACCCGGCGACACGAGCTGTCAGCGAGTGACCGCAAGCCGCAACAAGCCGTGCTATGCAGCACCAATGTGGTGTGGTGTTGTATTGTCAGGGAAAATTATTGTTAATTAAACTCAAGGCCGTTACGCGCGTAGATAGTGAAAAAGTATTCGGTTTTTTGTTTTCGGCTTTTTTATAGACTGTAATGTCCCGAATATCGGGCAAAGGATACTTTTCACGCAGAGAAAGGGAATGAGCAGGATTACCACGCTTGCTCAATGCGGGTTGGATGCGGCTTGAAGATTTCAGACCGAAGTCTAGAGTTTCCTCACGATGTTTGCCTTCATCGTTAGTCAGTGGTGCATAAGTGTATATATTCTCTCTTCTCTCTATCTATTCTGGCGTAATGTGAGTGAACTGTGATATATCTCTGCCTAACTCTTCCATTAAACTAGACCTGTTGTATTCGGTTTAAAACTATTTAGGTGAAAATTTCATCATACAAAAAGTACCTAATTAACTTTTACCTACACAGGTACATGACGTATAACAAAAATGAATAACAACCTTAAAGAAAGAACCAAAATGAGACTGAACATAAGACTTGTTTCAATGTATTCAATCTTTGCCATTAAAATATCCTGATAACACGAAACTTTTATACAACAACATTTCAGCAACAAAAAAGTCCAAAGTTTTGCGACACGACATGGAGCACACGTGGTACGATTAATCGCGTGCGATTTATCTCTAAACGCAACGGAAAGCCGCGCATGCTCGAGTTATTTTTAACCGATATTGTCATGCGATATTTTTGTTAATAGTTCATTTTTGCAGGAGTAGCTGCGCTTTTTACGACTATGGGAACTTTTAAAATGGTAATTACATCAGATAAATGATTTTCCTGGAATTTAAAAACAAATTTTGCAACTATCATCTAAATTCTAAATCTTACATTATCATCATTCTCCTGCCCAATCCCAATTCATTTGGGGTCGGCGCAGCATGTCTTCTTCTTCCATTACATCTATATTACTCGTCATCTCATCGGACACCTCCTTTCTAGCCATATCATCCTTCACACAGTCCATCCGTCGTTTCTTTGGTTTCATCGCCCATACACAGATATCTAAATACTAGTATCAACAGAACACTCGCTCTCACAGAGAGGAAGCCTGTGTCCCAGCAGTGGGAACATTATGGACTTATAATGAGTTTCTGGGTTCGACATAACTGGCGAAATATAGGTGTTCTATTATAGCCCCGCCGGCACCTCCACCCGCCACCGCAAGGCCGCACGACGCGCTCCGTGTTTCTGCAGCGACTGCAAAGTCTCGACATGCTCCTGGAGATTTCGCTAGCGTAGTCGCAGGCAAAACAACTCCCGCTGGGAAGCCCGCGCCTGAAAAGGTACCGATTCGGGCTGATGATGGTTTCGTGACAGTGGTGAGGAGGAAGCGCCGCCAACGTACGAACAAGAACCGCTGCGGCACGGCTCCATCGGAGCCCAACGTGCCGATTCGTGCCGCGAAGCCGAACACACCGGTGTACATCTCCCGCCTACACTACACCACTACAGCGGAGAACATCGTGGAGTACGTGCGTCAGAAGACCAAGTACGTGGCGAGAGTGCAGCTGTTGGAGTCGCGCCGCAACGTCAACTTGAAGGCGTTCGTGGTGCGGATGCCAACGTGTTATCTGCACCTCGTCTTGGAGGAGGACTTTTGGCCGCAGGGAGTGGTGTTCCGTCGCTTCCACGGGCAAGTGCCACATGAACGCACGGTGACATAGATAGTGCTCAAGTGAAGTGATACTAACGTAGTTTTAAGATCCTTTATATTAACACAGTTTGTATTTTATCACATGTATGTTAGTCTGTAAGGTATTTATCTATGGGCCAAAGTTGCCTGAAAATAAAGGTTTTATTATTATTATTATTATAGGTACAACACTGCCTAAGCCCTTCAGCGATAACAGACAACAATTCAATAGTGGCAAAGTAATGACAAGATCGACCATACTATTGATAAGTACAAACTGTCATATTTCCTCATTTGATTTAGAACTGAAACATCAACAAGTTATGGTTTAAAATCATTTGGAGTAATTTGACAGTTTTGCGGTAACTTGGTGCGCTGGTGACTGTACACTGATCCCTGCTCCGGATGAAGGAAACCTTAACACTGTTGTGTCCGTACTTTTAATCACGTGGCTACGAACGGACAAGAGATACACGAGGAAATCTATTTTGAGCTATATTTATGAAACTGCATTGTGTAAAATTGTATTATAAGGTTCTTATTTTAAGGTTCTCTTGTTTTTAAGGTCACGGCATTCAGTGTAGATTTTGAATTGTTTGAATTCAGAAGATTTGAGTTATACAGGGTGGAAGTGACAACAACGCACAACCGGTTACCCACATCATTCTGAACCTCCCCAAAACAAAAAAAATCATCAGTGTCAAACTGAATACCTCACGCCACGTCAAAATGTCTGGAACAGCTGTTTTTTTTAAATGACCATTTGAACAAATTCTATGTGATTTAGTGAATACATGGTAACCGTTTAAAGAAAGAAAGAAATAGCATTTATTACAGAATACAGAACAAAACACATAAAATAAAATGTCTAAATTATCAACTAATACAAATTAAACATGAAAAAAAAGAAAACGAAATTGGTCCTGTACAAGGCCAAAAGGCCCCTATCTCAGCATGGTGCTGTAACATTAAAAAAACGTCACAGCGCTGGTATTCTGATAGGGCCCAAAGTGAGAGTGATGCCACGGTCAGCTACGGATAAGGTAAATAAATAAAACAAATTGTAGACGAATAAACAATACATATATGTGAATGTGTGTTTGTCTTAGTCACTTCCAGCCTGTATACTAAACCGTAACCAGACCTCTCTAAGGGGGCCGCATGGTAGCTATAGCTCACTCCCTCTCACGCGCAAGAACCCTGTGTCCCACAATAAATACTTACAAAAAATCACATCTTTTTGCCATACGGATAGGCAGAAACCTCAGGACGCCACCTGTAGGGCTATTACGTATCTCTGTTGACAGCTCTAAATGATAATCACTGGGTTCAGTGTCCATCAATTAACTGTCAAAAGGTTAGTTTCGTATTATGTATGACCCTGTTAGTCACCGTAAAGTGATATCCACTCAGTGTGATACGTAATACCAAAATTATGACATTCACGGTTGTCATCAAAGTTCGGTGTACAACCGAAGCTTGATAGTCACTGGATATCAGAAAGATACGTAATAGCCCTTTTTTTTCATGCTGTTACGATCCTTAATACTTCTTTCGTGTCGTCCACGTTCATACTTATGGCATACCCGCACGCCGTGGACACCCCAGCAGTGGGAAACATATCGACTGATGATGCCTATATTATGTACTTATGTTGACATACAGCAAAACTTATGTTCCTTGAGTTATAAGTCGAGCTACACGATGGACAGGTCCACTCAAATCTGTGTGGTTCTTTCTTCAAAAGACCATCTCAGACACTAATCTGCATAGTCCTCATGTGAATTGAGCAAGATTATGTCTGGACTTCAAAAGAGACTATGACCTCTGAGTTTGTTTTGGCTGTTTCTTCTCAGAGTAGTCAGGTACGAAACACCAGAGTTTTTAAAAATGACGTGTAAAAGTGTTTGTTAAAACCTACTTGCAAAAATAAACAACATATCATCATTTCATTTGAATAATTATGTGGTTTATGGAAACTATGATTTTTGTTAATTTACATTATTTCCGTGAACACAAGCGTGTGCACAGCTTTTTAGTAAATCACGCGATATTACAATTAACTTGAAACTTACTCGGTTTTAGACTTAATAAAGCTTTCAATACTAATCTACCCAGATTATTAAAATAAAAACCCTTTTTAACTTATTTAACATGTGGTACTTTAACAAAGACGTTAGGAGAAGGATTCGAATAGCAACAACAAGTCAGGCCCGGTTTCTATTAAAGCGGAGACGAGTGGAGCGGAGATAAAATGTGCGGGAATCGACCAATCACATTGTTTAAAATCTACCTCACGTCTCTCGTCTCACATCTCTCTACTGCGCATATATCCAATTTGATGGAAACCTACCGTCTGAAAACAATATTGTTTTAATCTAAATTTAGTATTGAGCCATTCAGGACCTCCAGATGATTATATATATTCTAGTGACATTTACCCTAAGCCCCAGATACATTACAGTTAGCTTGCCTTGTCCCACTGCTGGACAAAGGCCTCTCCCATGACTTCCAGTTGTCTCGATGCAGGACAAATGTGAACCATGCAGCTGGTCTTGTCCAGCTCGTCCCACCTCGTTGCTCGTCTTCTACGAGGTCTGCCGCGACGCCTATTTGTGTGGCTTATTTAAAGTGGCTATTTTGGCCGACAACTTATTGGGCACGCGACTGGCCAGTCCAGTCCAACTTCAGTTTAGCGGCTCTTTGAATGATGACTACGAAATTACTTATTTATATTCTTGGGAATTTAGACTCATGTGCTGAGTTCGTGGTATTATGGTTTACACATACATATCTCTTGAACCGTGTATGGGTAGGTACAGTCGTGGTCTTTTCCGCTTGATCAGTTAAAAGTTTTTTCGCTTAAATCATCAGCCACGGAGCCACGCTCCCTTAAAGTTTAGGCCTATTAGGAAAGCGTCAACATTGGCGTGCAAAATAACAATAACTCTCGTTTGGCGTGCGTCGTCAGTGCGTATATATCTTTTCATTCATTATTTCTATACAAAGTCAACGGGGCGGGTCTAGAGAGCGTTTCTATGTTGTAAGTGAAAGCAAAAATTTAGCTTAGTGGTGATCAGGCGGGAGTGTCCTCGATAGTACAATAAAGGCCAATATTCGAGTAGTAAGTAATCTGAGGCATTGAATGTAACGTCAATCAACATAATGAGAACTAGAATGCATCCGATGAAGGCATCTATTCGTCGTCTGACCATCCGATCCTCACATACAATCTGTTCCAACATTTACACTTCCTGGAGTTACATAACATCACCCCTGTATTCCCCGAAGGATTAGCAGAGGTGTACCCACATTTCGCCAGTTATGTTTAAGTCCCATGTAAGAGGGGGTAAGCCTATTGCCATCAACCGGGCACGAATCCAGACTCCGTGGCTGTAACTGAAAAATTCCTGATGGAAAAACATACTACACAACACACACACACACACAACTAACTCAGCAATCGCGAAAATAAGGCAGTCGAGGAGTTCTGTTTACTTTATACTATACTGTCTACTGGTGATGATTACTGCCCCATAGCTGTTTGAATAGAGTTTGGAACAGACTTACCTGCCATAGAACGTCGCAACGTTATTTTAAGAGTAATAAGAGAAAACTTGAAATTCTATAAAACCTGGCACCCCATTCATTTGCATTACGGTAGGTACTGATTAAAAAACTGAAGTACTACAGTGCTGAAGAAGCTTCTTTCAGAAATCTGAAAATGGTAAAGAAAGAATTTTAACATAAGAAAAAGTTGGTTTTATATAGCCTGACGTTCACTAGGAACACTCACATTTTTAGGGTTTCGTTACTGAATGGAAAGAACGGAATCTTGCAATTTGGAGAGAATGTGAACCGCTACACAAAAGTGATGTGAAATTACGAATACAAGTAGGTAACAGTTGGCGTGTTTATACCTTTCCTCCTCCTTCAACCTGCGAACTTCAACACCAGTTCTCGACTCCATAACACTCTCGCCTGCGGCTCGGGTGTGAATTCCGCTTCGGCTGCAATAACAAAGTTTCCCCACTTCTACTATTGTGTTCCAGATAAACTTGAAATTGGAACAGCCAGACAAAGGTACCTACGCCCAATTACAACCTAGATCGTAAACTGGTAGGTACTGATATAAAAAAAATATTTCAAGTTAGATGTTTTGATTAAAGTTTGGTACATAATCGTGTTTCTTTTAATGACAACAAAAACAAGTTTCAACGAAGTTTTGATTTTGGAGAGTTCCTCACCAATTTGAAGACCAATCCATGTACTCTTTTTTTTAAATGTTGGTAACTGTGGGTGGTTCACTAAACGTCTACCGGTCACCAAAATAAAATTAACAATTATATTAATTAACTACATTAAAATGATCAAATATGAAAGTATTGTGTTTTGTGTTTATTTTTTACATTTTCGCGCTTATCCCACTGAAGTAATCGTTTTGTTTGACAGATTGGTTGCCTGGGAAATGGAGAAGGACATGGGCTACTTTTCATCTTGGTTTTTTTTTGCTTTTCCCTTGCTGTCCCACTAAGGGGGCAAGGGTTCCCCCAATGTCCGCCAGGAACTCTTTTCTCGCCCCACCTCAAATCAGCCCACGCGGTTCGCATCTTGGATATACGAGTACATATATTTTTATGAGCTTTTGTTTTACTTGCCTTTGTTAGTACTTGTACCTATTGGTCTGAACTGAATTTCTAGCCAGTTCCCTCCAACTGATTGAGCTGAAATTTTTCATACACCTTTAGTTCTGGTGATAATACATTTTTACGACAGACATGACATGACTTGACCCAGCAGCCAGAATCGTCTCCTCACAAGAGAACACCTCAACGGTTAATAGGACGGACACAACTTTGTATACGCCCACAATAATTTTAATAAAAGTTTTTTTTTTAAGTTTAAGGTGGATGACTTTTTCAGGGTCAAATTCATTCCTGCACCTTTATGCGATTGGAGGATTGTATTGATGATTTTAATGATTATAATTTCATAACTACTTACGTCTTACAGTCGCGAGCAATATTTTAATCAACATACAACCTAGCACTGGCCTGCAAATTGCAAAACACATAAGAAAATTTGAATTTCGCGGGCTGGTTGGAGCATCCACCTTAATATATTTTAAACTATCTGTTGCCCGCGACCTTCATTGGCGTGAAATTGTTATAATAAAATATTTCTTCCCTTTTTGAATCGGATTTTGTTACCAATTCCAAAGGTTTTATTTTTTTTGCACGGAACCCTAATTCTTATTAAAAAAATAAAAGTAGCCTTAGCCAGTCCTTATAATATCAAATATCTGGCAGTAAAAGCCAAAATCGTTCCATCCGTTTCGGAGATTAGCCGGAACAAACAGTTTTTTTTATGTGTTTTGTTATAAGTGCTGTAGGTATTATATTTTCATATGATTTCAGTAATAAGCTGTTATTTTAAAATCACAAATAGACTTCAATTTTATTATTTAATTTGTATAGTTATTGAAACCGCACGCAACAGCTAGTTCGCAATAAAAAAGACGGTACACCAAGCACACATTGAATTACTTTACAATCATCCTTTCTAGATCAATTACGCTGAACTTCGGGAAGGGCGGGACCAAAGAAGTCCGAATCAAAATCTTTCCAAACTCCTAATAAGAAATAACGAGTGCTTGGGAATCACATCAGGCTCTCAATTTAACTTTTAGCCGACCCCCACTCACTTTTATTGTGGTAATTTATAACAAATTGGTGAACCACGAACCTACTACATAAATTCGTTTGGTTGGAGAGGTTCTTTTTATTGAGTTGTTAGATTAGTGTAGTTTTAGATGTAGGTAGTATCTTAGTAGTGGCCACGGAGTTTGGAATTGGGCCCAGTTTATGGCAATAGGTTTGCCTCATATTACATGAGACTTAATTATCACTTAACTACAATTTTACTAATACATAATTATCTGCATAGCCTTTTCCCAACTATGTTGGGGTCGGCTTCCAGTCTAACCGGATGCAGCTGAATACCAGTATTTTACATGGAGCGACTACCTATCTGACCTCCGCAACCCAGTTAGTACTGGTATAGGATACCCCTTGGTTAGACCGGTTGTCAGACTTTCTGCCACTGACTACCTGTAACGACTGTCAAAGATCTACAAATGACAGCCGGGACGAACGGCTTAACGTGCTTTCCGAGGCACGGAGGAAATTCGGTAAGTACTGGGTGGTCACCCATCCACCCCCACCATCACGGCTTAACCTAAAAATCGACCCGAGCGGCTGTTATTATTTTGCCACGAGCTCTTCAATTTTAGTAATACATAATCTCATCCAAATGAAAATTCAAAACATCACGCTCGATTCCCAAAGGGTTAGGAACATGTGTAATGAGCACCTAATTTATACCGCATTTCGCCAGTTATATTAAGTCTCATTTATGAACTCTTGCTCACCCGCTATTGGCAGTGGCTCTCAAATCCCAAATCATTTTACCCGACCTCAGAATCGAAATCATTCTCAGCACTTAGCTGTAGATAGTGCTTCCTACCACAATAGCGATGAGTCAGCTAGGCGGAAATATTCAAGGAATTCTTATAATCTTCGATGGAACACAAAAAGACTCTTTTCACCTCAGCACCTCAAACAAGCAGGTTTTGCTGTTTACAGACAGTGAGCAAAATTCGATTTTGCTGCGAGCGTGAGACAATAGTTATTTGTGCAACAAGAGAGCAAAGTGGGTTTTTGCTGCGAGTGTTGATTTTGAATCCCGAGTAAGCGAAGGATTCTATAGTTGAATCACGAGCGTAGCGAGTGATTCTAGGTTAGAATCCTGAGCGTAGCGAGGGATTCAAAGACACGAGATGCAAATAACTTTGGTCTCGAGTAACACATACAACTTTTCACCTCAGCAGCGAGAACATATACCTAAAGGTAAAAAAACAACATGGTAAAAATTAAACCACCACGCCACATTAAGAGACTAGACACATGAGAACGGCGGTGGCCCAGTGGTGGCGGCCCCGACTTACGAACAGTAAGTCGTGCGTTCGATCCCAGACAGGCGCATGACTTTGTGTAATTTATTTCATCACCACTGCTCTCAAAACGGTGAAGGAAAACATAATGAGGAAACCGGCATGTCCTAGAACCAGAAATTCGAAGACATGTGACATCTACCAATCCGCACTGGGCCCGCGTGGCGGATTATAGCCCATTCCCTCTCATTGAGAAGAGGCCGTGTCCTAGCAGTGGGAACATTAATAGGCTAATGATGATGACAACATTTAAATAATTACAAAAAATCTAAAATGAAATGGTTGTAGTTTTGCAAATTAAAAGTAACAGTTCAGTCTCCATTGCTTAAAATATCATAAGTTTTTAGATATTTTTCGCGAGACTTTCCAGGCAGGAAACTTAATTTTGCATTTTTTACATTAAGCTTCTATTCTTCGGGTGTTAAATAGCAGACTTCGTCACTGGACTCACTCATATTGATTTGTTATTATTACTTTATTATCCAAATGTTATTGTACTTTGTAGCTAGTGTACACTGACCAAACTATTGCTAGAACACACAGAAAATAAAACAATTAAAATTTAAAACCCGCATTTTTTTTTAAATGCGTTCTGAAACTACACTCGCGGTATTCTGTCTCAATAATAAAGTTTGTTATAAGTAACTATAAATAAATAAGTAGATACATGATAAACTTCGTATTTTTTTCTTCAACATTCTTCATCTTGATATAAAAAATATAATTCGATTATTCGAAATATTACAATTTTTCATTTAAAACCTAAACACGTGATTTACAATATTACGGTTATCGATTTACAATATCGGTATCCGAACGTTTCATTGTTTGTTTCTTTTTTGGGCCTACTAGATATGGAATTTGAAAATCGAATTTCGAATCGACTTGTTTATATCTCTCGCTTTTTTCGTATCGAAGTGAAAGTGACAGAACAAAGTGAAGTTGAAATCTTTCGAATTTTGTGACTAGACCTGCACAGTTCTCGGTATTTAAAAAAAAATATTAAAAAGTTACTTTGTCTCACGCTCGCAGCAAAATCGAATTTTGCTCACTGTCTGTAAACAGCAAAACCTGCTTGTTTGAGGTGCTGAGGTGAAATAGTTATTTGTTATACAAGAGTGCAAAGTTGCTTTTTAACCGCGTGCTCAATTTTGATAACCGAGCAAACGAAGGATTCTAAAATTGAGTCACGAGCGCAGCGAGTGATTCAAAAATTAGAATCCTGAGCGTTAGCGGGGGAATCAAAAGAGCACGAGGTGAAAAATCTTTGCACTCGAGTGCAACACGTAACTTTTCATCCCACCTCAGCGAGGAAATGACTAAATGCAAAAAAAAAAACATTTACAATCACAAGATACTTTTACTTTTATTTCAGTTTAGGTGTTAACTACTACATTATGGTAGGTAAGTATTACAGAATAATCTTTAAATTATAACAAATAATACTTAGGTACAATTAAGAAAAATTTAAAGTAACGTTGCTACAGTTAGTTAAGTTGAGTGTAATATTTATTTATTTATTTATTAAAACTTTATGCACAAGTAAAAACTGTACAAAGGCGGACTTAATGCCTTGGGCATTTTCTACCTATTTTTTTTTCAATTTTTTTAATATCGTACTGTTTCAAATCCTTCTCGCGTGATTGTTGAGGGAGAAAGCTCATTTGCGCATTATTAACAGTTTCAGTCAATTCTGTTGGCGTCAAATAAACTTCTTCGTCGCCAAAACCACTTATTTTACGTTTTTCACTTGTTTTTAACCTAAGGTTTTAACAATTGACCTGACAAGAAAATGGCGCGCGCAAAGCAAATTATAAAAGTACACCAAGAAGGTTCCGAGTCTGAGTTTTTAACAAATTAAAAAAGGTTGTACCTATGATAAATTCGGCACCATGGAGGTAGAAGTAAATAGGTTTAATGATGTTTTGAATTCACAAACTTAGTGCACACGATGTTCTAAATTCAATTTACTTTATCCTCTAGAGGATAAAAACGACTTTTGCACTCAGATATCGAAGAGCAAAAATACTCTTTCCGAGATGGGGGGATGAAAAGCAACTTTTTAATTATTTTTTTTAATACCGAGAACCGTGCAGGTCTACTCTCAAAATTCGAAAGATTTCAACATCACTTTGTTCTGTCACTTTCACTTCGATACGAAAAAAGCGAGAGATAGAAACCAGTCGATTCGAAATTCGATTTTCAAATTCCATATCTAGTACCTTGGCCCAAAAAAGAAACAAACAATAAAACGTTCGGATACCGTTATTGTAAATCGATAACCATAATATTGTGAATCACGTGTTTAGGTTTTAAATGAAAAAATGATATGGTATTCCGAATAATCGAATTATATTTTTTATAATTAAACCAAGATGAAGAATATTGAAGAAAAAAATACGAAGTTTATCATGTATCTACTTACACACACACACACTCCAACACACTTCCACACTCATTCACACATACACACACCCACTCACACACGCACTCACTTTTACACACACAAATACACACAAAATATACATCCACTCACTCATGAACACACTTATAAACACACATTTATACTAAACACACTGCCGTAAACACGATTCTCATTCTTTGTTTTATTAATTTTTCTTTTTATTGTTTTTTATTGTTTTTTGTATGTGTAACATAGACCTAATTAGCACTGATAAACAATTGTTAATTAATTCGAGGAAGAGCGAGGTTTATCCCATCACAAGTATCTTCGGATTACTCCCTGGGAAGCCCCGGCAACTTAACTGTATACTTTTAGGATAATAAACACATTTTTTTTTTTTTTTTTTTTTTAGTTTTGACTAACTTATAATAAAGATTGTTAAAACTATAAATAATATGGTATGGTGTGGTATTTTGTCTCAATATTTTGAGACAGAATACCGCGAGTGTAGTTTCAGAACGCATTAAAAAAAATAGCTGGATTCAAATTTTTATTGTTTTATTCTCTGTTACGCTAGCAATGATTAGAATAAAACGACACGGTGGATGGAGATTGAATACAGTCGCGGAAGGATATGATTTTATCCGAAATAAATCTCAAATCTGTAAGCGTATAGTAGAGACCATAAGATTTTTTGATATTGTTTAAATATATATGGTGGTGTGGTGGTTTAATTTTTTACCATGTTTTTTTTTTACCTTTAGGTATATGTTCTCGCTGCTGAGGTGAAAAGTTGTATGTGTTACACGAGACCAAAGTTATTTGCATCTCGTGTATTTGAATCCCTCGCTACGCTCAGGATTCTAACCTAGAATCCTTCGCTTACTCGGGATTCAAAATCAACACTCGCAGCAAAAACCCACTTTGCTCTCTTGTTGCACAAATAACTATTTAGTCAACTAAAAGCACAATTTTTATAACATTACGAAGATATAACGCCAAAAACGCCTTGTTGCCAACACCGAAATAACAATGGCTACTTCTCGTGGGCTTATCGCAAGAATAGATAAAGCCTCGTATTCATGGAAAGCAAAAGTTCAGTACAAGTCACTAAACAATGTTTTTGCAACACCAAACATTGCTGGAAATACTGTTAAACGTAATGCAATTTTAATATTGGTAAGTTACATAATAAAGCACACAAGGCCGTGCAAAAGGTAAGTAAATTATTGTGCAACCTAAATCAATTCTAGACGCGTGTTTCGCCCCTACACAGGACATCCTCAAGAGATGTTGACTCGTCGTCCACTCAGACACAAAAAAGTGTTTACAGTAACTCTTCTTGCACACACAAAAGGACTGAGCTAAGTTAGATATTGGGCGAACATAATTACATCTAACACACTACTAAAAGGTTGATCAAAGTTGTAAACACTCGTATCTAAACACTTGTTGCTAAGCATACAATCACATTTGCCGACTAGTTACGAAAACATGTTGCCCGCAATATAAACAACAACAACATCAATTTATTTTAGGCTACAATGGCCCTTAGATATATACCTTATAAACTAACATATTTATAGTAAATACAAGACTTGGGTTAATAAATAAGACTAAAAAACTATGTTAGTAGCACTTCACTTAGTCACAACATAACAAAACAAAACATGTTGCTGCTAGTTTTACAAACATGTATACGAGACTTTAGGCGGTTATGTATACTGAATAATTCATTCTCCAAAATATTTATTAACAGTTAGCCATTATCTACGTGGTTTTTAAGATAGGCCACAAGTTTTCAACTAAACTTTTTATGCGACTTCCTTGGGGAATCACCTTGTGCGGTGAGCGTATCTTTTAACAATGTAATTTTTGTCAGACAAGTAAAATGAAATATATGTCAAACCAAGTTATCTGATGATTTGAATAGCTTTTAGAGCGGAATATGGTTTGGTTTTCGATATCTAGGCAGTTCTTCAATAAGATAATCTGTAGAATTTTCAGGCGTAAAAACTTCCACATGGAGCGAACAAAAAGAATGAGTAAAGTAGGTAGTTTACATACTCATTCTTTATTATCAATCTTCCGTTCCTTCTTTCTTTTCTTTAACAAGTTATTAAGTACCGGGTCTACATAATTTGTCAAAATCATCAAAAATCTCTTTCAGAAACTTTGAAACTCGACAAATCGCATCGACAGAATCGCGAACGTTCGCCCGTTCGCAGCTATTTCCGCGGCACACAATAGACACGGCGCGAACAATGCGTCATTGTGCGTCTATCTCTGAGAGCCAGGGCCCGTCGATACACCGCTGCGCTGTTTGTAATATAGCTGTACACAACACAACAGAGCATGGCATAATACAATATAATATTACGGCTACATTCCTGGCTAGGCAGAGGTGATAGTAGGTAGGTACAACCCCTTTTCGCCACTTACATTTTAGCGTAATGTCATAACAAAAATTTGGACATCGGGCTTCTACTAGAATATAACATGTTTTATGGATATCTGTGTATTCGCAGATCGGTGGGATTCCCCGATGTTGCGGAGGTAGATACGGCTCCACGCTGAATTTTAATTGTTATTTTCAGTTGTATCTGTAAGCTAGAACCTAACGGCTGTTTTCTATAACTTATTTACGTATAACTGTTAGTTAATATACTTCTCGTAGCTATCGGTGTTCTATAAACAAAGTTAGCTTGGAAAATATCGTATCCGCGTCACTTACCTGTCACTCAAAAACCGGCCACGGACTCGCACACCGAGGGTTCCGTACAAACTTTTTAAAGGACAAACTTAACTTTGCTGTTCTAGTAAGCAAGTAATAAGTTTGTAATAGTAAAATTCCTTTTTTTTTGTCATTTTAAACTACATATTTACGGTTTTCAGACTTTTCCCTTTACGTGTGCTATAATACCTTGCTTTTTGCCAAATTTCGTGATTCTAGGTCAACGGGAACTACCATAAAGGCACATGAGTAGGTAAATGGAACAGAGCAGAAAAATAAAAAAAGTTGAAAATTAAGGTAAATTTTGGTACTTACAAGTTTTTGCGAAAATCTAAATTAGCCCATATCTTTTTATCGTGTTGACTCAGGACCTTGATTTTTATATACCTAATAGGGACTATAGACCTCAGTATATGGTATAAATTACTTGCTAGGTCCACCTGTTCCTGAGAAAATCGGTGGTGACAGACGTACAAGAAAGTGATCTTATAAGGGTTCCGTTTTTTTCTTTTGAGGTACGGAACCCTAAAAACAAAGAAAGCATTTCTGAGACGTTTTGTTTCCAACGGTCCGTAGGCTAAATGGCAAACAGTTAGAGAAAGCAACCTTCCGTTACCTGTTAGTTAGTTATTGAAAATGGCCGTAAGTAAAATTATAACTAACCCTATGGACTCCAGTCTGAAATAAAAACTTTCTATTCTATTCTAATCTATAACAGACGGAAGATCCGATTTGGGAATCGAAACCAGGATATCATGCTGAGCAGCCGCTTATGTACTAACTTAGTACCTAACCATAGACCCACGAGGAAGTGGATGGATTATGGATGTATTATTGTTAGCAAAAATAAAAAAAAAGCAAAATTATTTAAAACTAAATTTTATAAATGGTTACTTGAACATAGTTTTTATAGCTTAAGAGAATTTATAGATAAAAAAAATTGATGTTCTTTATATTGAGTGAACTGTTCAGTGTTTGATGCCTACTTACCGTTTTCCCTGTATTCAAAATTTTTGCATGCTTGGTCATATCCTAGCTAAACATGTTTGTGCCATTTAAGCTTGTAACACCTTTGTATACCATGTTTTACGCGAATAAATATACTAAATAATAAATACTAAAATAAGAACTGTGTCCACGAGAACACTGCCGATAAACTGTCCTGCAGTTTGGCAGAAGATTTGTGAAATAATCTTATGTAACTTTTTGTTGAAATAAATAAAAAATAAAAAAAGTAATTTCAAACCAACTGAAAGTCTGACCAGTATGGACATCTCTGTGACTGATCGATTGATCATCTACAAGCAATCGAATTATATGGTGGTAGATGCTCTCCCACAATTTTTTTCGTTACCATTTTTAGAGTTTAGGTGATTTTAGTAATCACCACTGCGGCATAAGTAAGCCAAGCCTATCTACTGATATTTATAAAATTTTCCGACGAAAATGTTTTGGAGGTTTTTAAATAATTAACGACTGACGTCACACGTCAAGTTGAGTACAAGAGTCTTACGTATGAACTCTTTGATGTTCTTACGACATATTAAACGCTATTATATCCATGTTTTAGCTGGCTAGGATAAAATTAACCTTATTTTACCTATCTTGACTTATCTTACTTGTTAAGGTATATTACATATTATGTATCCCGCCTGTGTAGGTTTTGGTGAAATGAATTGTTTACTATGTTTTATAGTTTTACATTGTAACACAATAGGCTAGTTTCCACCATCAATAAATCGCAAATCTATTTAGACCGTCAGTTAGAGTATTGGAAAATAATGGACACGTATTTTTTGTTTTTGTAAATCAATGAATATATGTTTAATTTTTATTAGTTGATAATTTCACCATTTTATTTTATGTGTTTTGTTCTGTATTCTGTAATAAATACTATTTCTTTCTTTCTTAAACGGTTACCATGTATTCACTAAATCACATAGAATTTTTTCAAATGGTCGTTTAAAAAAAAACTGGTGTTCCAAACATTTTGATTCTGATGATTTTTTTTTTGTTTTTGGGGAGGTTCAGAATGATGTGGGTAACCGTTTGTGGGTCGGACTAAATTCAAACAATAGGCATGACGACAGTATCAAAAAATTGCAAATCTATTTAGTCCGTCAGATAGAGTAGGTATTGAAAATTAATGGACACATATTTTTTGTTTTTGTAAATCAATGAATATTGACAAAGATAAAACGCATCAAAACTCGGGAGTGGGTTTAGTGCTCGTGACGTCACAACGCACTAAAAATTAAAGCACAGCGTGACGGATTGAGAATTTTAAAAGCGTCGTATCTTCGTCAAATTTTGTTTCAAAGTTATCAAATATTTTTTGATAATCTAACTGACGGACTAATTAGATTTTTTCAAGACTAATTCTAGACAATAAAATGGTTCTATGCCCGTGTTTACATCTTTTTGGTGCTGACAGTACCTACAATACGATACTGACTGGCGTACATGTGAAGTTAGTGATAAGTGATCATCGCATCGCCTGTGGATCATACATAGGGCCTCACTGTACCTACCTACTTTAATTTCCAAAGTATGAAGAAAGTGCCTTACTACATCTCACATTTTATTCATTTAGAAGCTTTTTCTCCCTAACGATTTGTACACCATCTTAACAAACAATTAACTTATCTAGATGTCAAAGGGAGTCCCTTGTACGGATCTCTTCAACGTCTTACAGCAGATAATCTCGTCAGGACCCGCTTTGTTAGCTCTCGCGGTAATTAAATCGAAATCCCTTATTGGTCCAATTAATTATTTGATACAAACAAGGTGCCTACGTTGACTGTTTACTTATGTATGGTTATATGTTCAGAGAGAATAAATTACGTCGAGTTTTGAATTCGTATCGTATCGATAAAGGAACCCGTAAAAAAAAAAAAAACAAAAAAAATATTGAACCATTAGTTCTCCATTTTTAATTTTGCTTTTTGACTAATGGAATTGTCAAGACGTAAATACGGCGAGTACAAGAATGGTATAGTCATGTTTCAGTGTAATTGCTTACAAATTGTTCAGTTTAATGGTCTGAACTAAACCCCCCCCCCCCCCCTCTAGAAGATGCAGGAATTCGGTTTTTTACACGCGAAACTGTTTTCTCGACACCGCGCCGCATCGCTCCGATCCCTGTGCGCCCGCGCCACCGCTGATCCCACTCAATATCGCCTCGCTTGCACTGCGTTGCGCAGTTGACGTTACCAGTTCGTTGTTGTGAATTTCTTTTTTTTTTTTCTCTTTATTTATTTACAGGGTTTTTTCTGTAAAGAATATGTCACCCCCATGATATACATACAATTAAATAACATATATGTAACTTATATACTAAAGTAGCCTACCCGCAACCTTATAACCGTAATAATAATAGAATATAGTGTTCTAGCCTCATCGGACAATGGTGAGGCCAGAACGCTATGTGAATTTCTTGTGAAATAAAATTGTGGAAGTGTACGGTAAAATTATAGAAATAAAAGATATTTTGTGTTTCATTTTTAACGTAACCTGCAGGCCAAGTTACAAACGTTTCATATCGATTCTCTTTCTACAATCGTAAACACCTCGGCGGTAAGCGAATCAACATTGTAGAAACGATAACATTCTATTCTATCATTATGAACGATGTAAATTTGTCTACGAATTTTCTATTCGTTTGTGTTGATCACGTGATTTAACGTTGAGATGATATTTTCATTCTACTAGCATTCACTTTAGATTGTCAACTTGACTAAGCCTGCTGTCCCATGGCTCATGAGTCATGCATCATTTACCTTAGTTAGGTATATTCTTGGTTTGTCTACGCCTGCCCACCCTTTACAAGATCCTAGCTACGCCCTTGCTACTACGAATGAAGTACTGAAGACTTGGAAACCGTTTGTGTATCGGTGTCCCTTTTACCCTGTATAAATCATAATAATATTCTAAAACAATGAAATCGCTTCTCATTTCCGTACCTTTTCTTCGAAACAGGAAGTGTTAGAATTTTGATACAAGTGGAGAAATTTTGGTTATTGATGAAATTATGAAATGATGTTTATTTTTGCAAGTAGGTTTTTACAAACACTTTTACACGTCATTTTTTTAAAAACTAGTTGGACCGGTGTTTCGTACCTGACTACTCTGAGAAGAAACAGCCGAAACAAACTCAGAGGTCATAGTCTCTTTTGAAGTCCAGACATTATCTTGCTCAATTCACATGAGGACTATGCAGATTAGTGTCTGAGATGGTCTTTAGAAGAAAGAACCACACAGATTTGAGTGGACCTGTCCAGTCAGTGCAAGCATTTGTCAGTTATCGTGTAGCTCGACTTATAACTCAAGGAGCTCAACGAAACGACGAACAATACCAAAGAAACATTGACATTTGGGTAGATCGCTTATAGTACTCGAAACTGCCAGACAGTCGTGGAGAAAAAAAAAATATATATAAAATATGTGACCCACATTGTCCTCACATTCACAATAATTAAATAAAATTAATAATAATTTACAAAATGAATGTCAATAAAAAAAAAACATCAATAAATGTCACAATAATAATAAAAAAAGTAAAATACTTAACAAAATAAGTATTCCGGTCAAATCAGTAAATGTCACATAAAATAATAAAAAATAAATTAAAAAATAATAAAATACTGAAATAAGTATTCATGTCAAATCATTCAATGTCAAAGTGTATAAAATAAAGGAATCAATAATAAATAAGTGAAGTCCGAAATTTCAACATTCACAGAGTAAATTTCATTACACATTACACATTGCACAAACATTACATATTGCATTCGTGGCGGAATTAAAACCAGATCCGTAGGCGAGGTTGTTATTGAGCCGAGAACTGCAGTAACAAATGACCACGCGTATCCAACGACGTTTTTCAATACACTTTTGAAGAAATAAAATAATAGAACGAAAAGTATTTTTGTCATGAATTATTAAAAAACTATGATTTAATTTGCATTTTTTCCGCGCTTTGCTTTCGCCAGGTTGAAGGAGAAGCAAAGGTATGAAGCCGCTAAACAGCCCAATAGGAAAATTAGAAAATTTTGGATTTAGAGCATAAATAAACGTTATTTTTTCATAAAAGTAAATAGTTGCTTTATATAATTATGTCTACCTATGATATTCTATTTATAAACAAAATTAAAATATTCAAAAAATATTTAGGTACGCCGTAAAGACGTATATTTTTAGCCGAGATTAAAAAAAAACAATCAAGGCTGAACTATGGGCATTGAACCAATTTTGACAAAGTATAGGTATAGGTTATCTGTGGAAATTTCTATTTCCGCACACGTGTTGATAGGTAAATGAAAAAAACGCACGCGTGTGAAATACATTGCATGTTGAACCTAATCGTAGTGCGATAAGAACCAGTTTTCGATGAAGTGTATTGAAATGTCATTAACTTATTTTCGGATTTAAGCACAATCGTTGCTTTTCTTCCGTTTCAGTTTTTGTTGCAATAGGGAAACAAAATGTTTGAATATAAAAAGCTGAAATTGAATAAAACCCTCCATATACTTTCGTAGGAAGTGGACCTTTTAATCTCGTCTCGTCATATTACTGACATAGCTTGAATACAGGGTGTAACGGACAGCCCTCCGCAAACTGACAGGGTGCATTCAGCCCCTTATTTTGAATCATATTTCACCGGAATTTTTGTCAGGATTTTTTTAAATCGTTTTTTAGTTACTATTCCTATAATTAAATGTAAAAACACAACATTGTATATAGTACAGTTAACATGAAAATATCGCGAGTCGGACTCGCGCATGAAGGGTTCCGCACCATCGTAGTACCTACCTTTTAATTTTTATTTTATTTTTATTATTTGTTGTTATAGCGGCAACAGAAATACATAATCTGTGAAAATTTCAACTGTCTCGCTATCACGGTTCATGAGATACAGCCTGCTGACAGATAGAAGACAGACGGACAGTGGACTCAGTAATAGGGTCCCGTTTTTACCCTTTGGGTACGGAACCCTAAAAACAACAATGGACTTTAACGAACGACGAGTGAAATCAGCTAGGTATTCAATACCTGCCTAGCTACAGATTCACCACAACAACCAGTCTTGGGATTCTCGAACCAATCTGATTCCCGTGACCAAGCCACAATTTCCCCTACCATTTTGTCACATATTTGTGTCGTTCGGCGTACGACGCACGCACTTGTTTGTCACGTATATGTGACAATGGCGTTCAAATGGTTAAAAAAAATAGCGTAACCCTAATCAGACCATAACGTTCCCACTGCTGGGACTCAGGCCTCCTCTCTGTGGGAAAGAGTGGGCCACCAAGCTGGCCCAGTGCGGGTACATGCTTCACGTCATCAAGTTCGACTGCCGAGCCTTTTCATATAAGTATAAAATATAGGTACGTTTTGAAGAAACCAATGGTTTATTGATGTTGTAGGTAATAATATGTCACGATGGGCGGGCCGCGGGTTGCGTAAAGCTAAATATAGTGGCTATGGGCAGCCGCGGCTTAGCCAGGTGACTGGGCAACCGGGTCGGGGGTACGCTGCCCGTGCAATGTAGTTTAATATACCTACCTACGTATTCTGTAGTTAGAAATGTGAGTTGGATAAAAACGCCTTTTAAAGAGTTCATTATTCCCGTCTACAGAATATCTGTCATTATTTTAAGCTCCCATAAAAGTCAGCGCAACGAATGTTTGTAAAATAAATTATCGAAGCAATTGCTCGCGGTTATAACCGTTCAATAAACGGTTAAATGCACTTCACCTCCATTATAATGCAAAAAAACCGGCAATTTAAACGGCTTTAGAAGCGAATAGATCTCATTATCAACCATAGTCAAAAATATTTTATGAATCTCGAAATAATTTTTCAAGAGCTGCAGAATTAGACAGTTTTATTCCCTAATAGATAGATTAATCAACAATTCATGTCAATTATGTTATCAAGTACCTATGTACTGAGACACCAATATTTTTTTAATTCGGGTTCCAACAATATTTGCTCGCAATAACGGTATATTAGGACAGTACCTGACCCCGCGTCCTTTTCAAAGTGAACAATCGCACGAAACCACGATCGTCAGACAGCTTGGGGTACCTACTCCGAAAAAATATTGCTACAATCGTATGTTCGCGCAACAATCCCTTTAAGCTTGTGGATTCTCCGAAAAAAAATTTTTGCTACAGTCGTATGTTCGCATTGTTCGCGCAACAATCCCTTTGAGCTTGTGGATTCTCCGAAAAAAAAATATTGCTACAGTCGTATGTTCGCGCAACAATCCCTTTGAGCTTGTGGATTCTCCGAAAATAAAATATTGCTACAGTCGTATGTTCGCGCAACAATCCCTTTGAGCTTGTGGATTCTCCGCAAAAAAAAATATTGCTACAGTCGTATGTTCGCGCAACAATCCCTTTGAGCTTGTGGATTCTCCGAAAAAAAAATATTGCTACAGTCGTATGTTCGCGCAACAATCCCTTTGAGCTTGTGGATTCTCCGAAAAAAAATATTGCTAGTCATATGCTGGCGCAGCAATCCCTTTCGAGCTTTGGTTAGGATTCGTGCCAGCTCGAGCTTCAGAACATAACATCACGCCTGGAATCCCCGAAGGGTAAGGTAGAGGTGGACCTAGTAGTACACACATTCCGCCAGGTCCCATGTAATAAGGGGCATGCCTATTGCCATTCACCGGGCACAAATCCAAGCTTCGTGACAGCTATCGAGAAATTCCTGATGGAAAACCCAATAACGCTGCATGACCTGAGAATCGAAGCCAGGACCTCATATGAGCTCAGCAGTCGCGCTTGCCATTTACTAGACCAACGGGGCAGTCAGTATTTTACATAATAATAATAATAGCTCGAGCGACGAGTACTTCTCTCCGCCCTCGACGCCACCACCTGCTCGTCGACGGGGAGGACGCCGACCGCCGGACGGCTTAGGACCCCGAGGCCCACTGGCTTCTGATAGGGTCCCAGCTCCCGGCGGGAGTGTGCAGCGAATGCGATGGACGCAATCGAACAACGAAAACGTCATGCGCGCATACTATGGGGCTACAGAGGGGGGAAACAACCTGACCGCGTACCGTGCTAGGATGCTCTCTCTGTTTCAGGTGCTTGAGCCAGCTGTCAACGTGTCGGCACAACGACTGTCGGATCAGGTGCGAGTCATCCAGCGTAATTGTATGTTGGATGACACCGTACTCGATCGCTTGCGGACTGAAATGCAGAGTAGCCATGTCATTGCCACGCCGCCGTCGCAGGCTGTGGTTCTACCACAGCCTACCACGATACCAAATCGCGACGACGACGTGAGTAGTGACATGGTTACTAATGTAAGTACCCAGTGCAGTGAGGATATGAGGAATGCTTTGGAAGGTGCGATTCGGGAATATCGGTTCATGACACCCGAACTTAGACCACACATACCTCGTATGCCCATGCATAACAAAAATAGGATGCTGGTGGCTGTTCTGGATTCGCAGTTGTCAAACTATTTTGATAACTGCGAAGACCTCACCGATGTTCACTCAGTCCTGTATTGTGCGGCTGTAGCGGCATGTCGTGTAGCTCATGTCAAATTTTCTGATGACAGAGCTACACGGCCAAAACCAGCCGTACCAGCTTGGCAGTACAGGATTGAACGACGTATTGGTGGGGCCAGAGCACTCATCGGCAAACTGATCTGCTTCAGGGAGGGCAATACTCGGCCAAGAGTGATGCGTTTTGTGAGGCAAGCGTTCTCGGGGACTGATATTAGTCCTCGAGACTACATGTCTCGTGTCACAGAGCGCATCGACTTCCTGAAGCAGAAAGTGTATGCATGGGCAAGCCGTATTCGTAGGTATAAGCGACGGGTGGATCGATACACTCAGAATCGCACATTCCGAAGAGATGAAAGGTGGGTTTATAGGGCTTGGGAGCGACCGGACCAAGATGTGGGACGCACCTGCCGGATGATGATGCAATGTGTTCGTTCTGGCGCAGCATCTGGTCGGTGCCTGTCCGCCATGCTGAGGGTGAATGGACTCGGGTGATTGAGCGAGCGTGCGATCCAGTACCAGAAATGGAGGCGATTATTATATATATAGGATAGCCTGGCTACGTTCCGGGGACCTATTCGGAGAAACGGAAGGTTTTGTCTGTGCAATAATGGATGAAGTTATGATGACGAATAACTACCGGAGATTTATTGTGAAGGATGGCACGGTTGACATATGTCGGGCATGCCACCGTCCAGGCGAATCAATCAGTCACATTATCTCTGGGTGTTCTCGTCTAGCTAACGGAGAATACTTGCATAGGCACAACCTTGTAGCCAGGATTATCCATCAGCAACTTGCTCTAAAATACAACCTTGTGGAATCGGAAGTGCCTTACTATAGGTATGTGCCCGACCCAGTTCTCGATAATGGCAGTATCACATTGTACTGGGATCAATCCATCACCACTGACAGGACTATTGTAGCCAATAGGCCTGATATAGTGGTGGTGGATCGTTCAGAGCGGCGCGCAATGATTGTTGACATAACGGTCCCGCATGATGGGAACCTCGTGAAAGCCGAGAAAGATAAACAAATTAAGTATCTTGACTTGGCTCGCGAGGTTGTCGACATGTGGGAAGTGGATTCAGCGATCATTGTGCCGATAGTCGTATCAGCCCATGGCTTAATTGCCAAGAGCCTCGATCAATACCTGAGGAGGCTCTCGTTAGGCAGCTGGATCAAGGGCTTGATGCAGAAAGCGGTACTCCTAGACACGGCTCGTATTGTTAGGAGGTTCCTCTCTCTGGAGCCCTGACCGCCGGTAGCTTGGACCCTGCTCCCGATACCGGTGGGCTACATTTTTTTATATTTTTAAATGTTTTTTTTTTTTTTTATAGTAAAGAATATTTAAAAATGTAATTAATTTGCTAAAAAATAAATAAAGGAGATAATAATAATAAAGCCATTTATTCAACAGTACGTAATACAGTTCCTTTAAATCAGAGTTATATAAAATCTAGGTTGTCTTCTGCTGATTGCCAATAGGCAAAGGCCTCCTCCAACCTTTTCCACTCATTTCTGTCCATGGCAACCCGGCTCCAGGTCACACCTGCGAACTTGACCAGGTCGTCCTCCCATCTTTGGCGGGGTCTTCCCCTCCTTCTTATGCCGTTCCTGGGGTACCATTCTGTGACCTTCTTGCTCCACTTCTCCTTCCCTCTGCTCATATGCCCAGCCCATTTCCATTTTAGTTTCCTAACATTTGTTGCTATATCCCGAACCTTTGTTTTTTTCCTAATGTCTTCTAACCTGACTCGATCTTTTTTCTTTACAGTAGTAGTATTTTACATATCTGACTGAATTGCACAAACAAATGGTTACGACATGTCGTGACGTGTATACCAAGCATTACTTACCGCACTTACCAATTATTTTGGCAAATGTCTTGAGTTTCCTCTTTCAGTTTAATTTTTATTTTAAAACTATTCTCGACCAACGCTGTATGCTACTGTTGTTATAGTTTTAAAATACTAAGGGCCTATTTCACGATGACCGAATGACCATTACTTATAGAATTTGTATGAAATTATCTGCCAAGTAAGTTAACGGGAACTTAACTGTAGGTGGTGAAACTGGCCTTAAACTTAATTCTGCATGCACAAACATTTAGACATTAAAAAAAAAAACAAAAAGTCATTAAAACAGACATATATATCATTTATTTAAAAACAACCACGGGATTCAACAGGAAATTTAAAATATACTTTGTAGACACAACACAATCATTAATAATAGTTTTACATAGTTCCGAGAATTTCGACACAGAGGGCGCTTTCGACCTCACAGTACCGCTAGCCTCCTTACATTCTAGACAGTTAATTTCATAGCCTTTAATATGTAGGTCCTTAGTGCCAATGTTGTAAGGTACATTTTCGTTTGACAGCACGCCTTTGAATCGTATCTTGTCATCAACGCGTAGCATTCTTGTGAAATTACTGAAGCAATGGTCGAAGACTATATATATTTCCGAATGGCGTTTTAGTAGACCACCGCTGGCTTCCATTGCAAGCTTTATTTCGTATGTGTATCTGGAAAAAAGAGATGTTTGTTAACATCACGACTATTCTCCGACGAAAAGTTGTTTATACACTTTTGTGTCATTTTTTTATTATTATTCCCTAATAGAAAGATTAATCAACAATCCGTGTCAATAGGCATGACGACAGTATCACAAAATTGCAAATTTATTTAGTCCGTCAGTTAGAATATTGGAAATTAATGGACACATATTTTTTGTTTTTGTAAATCAATGAATATTGACAAAAGATAAAACGCATCAAAACTCGGGAGTGGGGGCTTGTGACGTCAGAACTAGCTAAAAATTATACCAAGGCGTGAAGTATTGAGAATTTTAAAAGAGTCATATCTTAGTCAATTTTGGTTTACGTAACAAAAGAAAAAACACGCGTCAAATACTTTTTGATAATCTAAGTGACGGACTAATTAGATTTTTTTTTTGTCGTATCACCTATTATGTTATCAAGTACCTATGTATTGGGACACCATTATTGGTATTTGTTTAATGCGGGTTCCAACAATATTTTCTCGCAATAACGGTATATTAGGACAGTCATCATCATCATCATCAGCCTATTAATGTTCCCACTGCTGGGACACAGGCCTCCTCTCTAAGAGAGGGAATGGGCTATAATCCACCACGCAGGCCCGGTGCGGATTGGTAGATGTAGCAATAGATGTCACATGTCTTCGAATTTTTGGTTCTAGGACATGCCGGTTTCCTCACGATGTTATCCTTCACCGTTTTGAGAGCAGCTCTGATGAAATAAATTACACAAAGTAATGCGCCTGCCTGGGTTCGAACCCACGACTTACTGTTCGTAAGTCGGGGCCGCCACCACTGGGCCACCGCTGCTCTCAACAGGACAGTGCCTGATCCTAATCAAAGTGAACGGTCGCGCGAAACCACGATCGTCTATGACAGCTTATGGATACTCCGAAAAAAAATATTGCTACAGTCATATAATACTGAGGTAGATACGTTTTACCGACGTCAGCGCGGCAATGCAAACACAAGCTGATCAGCTTGTGTTACCTCAGTCCGTCCTGTGCAACGCGAACAGACGTTTAAGTGGGATTTTGGTGTATGAAAATAAACAAATATAGCAAATTGTGTCAATAAGCGCAATACTTATACTGGGCCGGCTGTAAACATCAAGAAGGACGTATCTTTTCATTTGTTAGTACTGTTTATTCTATTTAAAATGCAAATTCATAAATTTTATTTTACTCAAAAATCACTGCCGCGCTGTTGCCGCTTTGACACCTACACGAACGAGACAAGTAGTGCGTTGCATATGAGTGACAGAGAGCACGAGATAATGGCGTGCGGTGTTGTCAGTTCGAAACCGAACGTTGTATGTTCGCGCAACAATCCCTTTTGAGTTTGTGGATTCTCCGAAAAACACACTTTTGTGTCATTTAAACGAAGTCGTTGGTCTAGTGGTCGCAAGCACGACTGCTGAGCATAAGGTCCTGGGTTCGATTCCCGGGGCGTGCAAAGTGTCATTGGGTTTTTTGATCAGGAATTTCTCAGTAGCAGCCACGCTTAGGCTCGCCCCCTATAACATGGAACTTAAACATGACTGGCGAAATGTGGGTGTACTATTATTAGGTACACCTCTGCCTAACCTGACTGATTACAAGCGCGATGTTATGTTAAACGAAGCTTATTACAAAAGCCTCGCAGATATCTAGACTTCGGGCTGCTATAAGAGCCAAGAAATTTTTACTGAATAAAACGCAATAACCCTGCCCAACTAGGGATTCGAACCAAGGACCTCGGACAGTAGGGCAGTCTTGTTGTAGTTTTATTTTGAACAGTGCTATCACAAACCAATGTACAGCCAACGCATTATTGAAAACAATATAAAATTGACAGCGTCCTTAAGGCTGGGGTATCTGCTACATTAGCAACTCTATTTGTGGTGGTTCAAACTTAGTTTGAAATACTGTTAGAATAAAGTTCAAATCAGCTTGCACTACAAAGTGGTTGTTACGTCAGTCGCTGCGGGCCGAATAGTGCGAAATGAGTGGTTTTTATTTAATTGTAGCCTAATAAATCAATGGATCAAAATGCCAATTTTATTGTACACTTTATAAAGAAAAAAGGTAACAATATTTGTGAGAAAAAAAATACTAAAACTTAATGCCGTTTAGGAGTAGTTACGAAATTTTAAAGAAAAAATGCTTCACTTTGAATATTTTTTTCATATAGTAATAATAAAGTTAGAATGATTTTAATTGTAACATTTAAAGTTTAGAGTCTAGTAAGCCACATATATTTTTTGCACATATATATTCACTCATCAAAGAGGAGTTACATGGAGAAAACCTCTCGTTAGCAGATACCACACCCTTAAATCGTAGCAATAACGATCATGCAAGCATTACCTTTGATGCGCGGTTGACTTGTTCTACTAACAAAAACCAAAATAAACACATAACATCACTCATAATTAGTACACCCATATTTCGTGCCCTTTAAGTATACGCCCCTGTAATAGAGGGCGAGCCTATTGCCATCAACCGGGCACAATACTGAGATTGCGCTCGGTAAATGGCAACAGGCTCCTGATTCCTGACACTGCACTGGCAGATTCCTGAGAAAAACCCAATAACACTTTCCCGACCTGGGAATCGAACCTTTGCCCTCATACTCAGCAGTCTACCACCTGTCCACCGTCTAACAGTAGACATCTAGGCCAACGAGGCACAAAAAAAAACTTACTCATTCAAATTGTTCAAATGGCAGGTCTTCCCACTTTGGCGCGCGACGCTCCTGACAAACTCGCATTCTTTAGCCGACTGTAAGCTCTCCTCCCCTTGACATAAAGTCGAAAATTCTTCACCGTAGTAGCACCTGAAGTATTCTTGAATGAAGCTCGGTAGCCAGGCAACGAAGTCCCTCCATCGATTCCTTACATTTTTGAGTTGAACGTCTTTGACATAACCTTCCCAATTTACGTTGGCCCCGTCAAGTATGGAGCATTTTATTTGAGTGGCAGCTGTATTATAATCCGACCAAGAAGGCGAGTTACATTGGTTGTAATAGTCGTCCCAATTGATGTGGTATGTGTTGTCTTCATAGTCGGTTATGAACTCGTTTTTTAAGAGGTTCTTGATGCTGGATTTGTCGTCGCCTATTAACTCGATGAGACGGGATGGGAGACCGTCGTCTTGTAGGTTCAGTACGAACTGGTTACCGAGGTAGACTAGTGTTATGAACCCGATTGAGAGCTGCAAACGAAAATGATTTGGTTAATGGCTTTTAACTGTTGTGGCTAATATTGGACGATGACTAAATTAATGCCCAAATGGCTTCTATGCAATATGTTAAAGAAAACCCTGTCCGACCCGATAGAAGCATTTACGTATACTAAATGACATTGCCAAATAGAATACGAAACGTAAAATATTCATGAAAGTAAAAATATTAATGTCCCAAATTACCACCGTTTCCCAAAATACAAACAACACCATCTTTGGCAGAAGTATGTTCGGTCGTCAATTGTTTTTTTACCCAAAGGGTACACGGGACCCTATTACTAAAACTCCACTGTCCGTCTGTCTGTCTCCAGGCTGTATCTCATGAACCGTGATTGCTAGACAGTTGAAATTTTCACAGATGACGTATTTCTGTTGCCGCTATGACAAAAAATACTAAAAACAGAATAAAATAGATATTTAAGGGGGGCTCCCAATGCTCCACACGCTGTGACGTCATAAAAAACCGTTCAAGTGCGAGTCCGACTGGCGCATGAAGGGTTCCGTACCATTAATTATCTGTACAACATTAGACAAAACGGCAAAATAATCATGTTTGTTCACTTAAATATTTATTTTATTCTGTTTTTAGTATTTGTTGTTATAGCGGCAACAGAAATACATCATGTCTGAAAATTTCAACTGTCTAGCTCTCACGGTTCATGAGATGCAACCTGGTGACAGACAGACGGACAGTGGAGTCTTAGTAATAGGGTCCCGTTTTTACCCAGCTGTTCCATACATTTTGACCATGTAGGTATTGCAGTTTTGTAGCAAACAACTTTTTTTTTCAGAAAGCTGTACGTGGTAAAAGTTTTAGCGACGGTGTCGCTTCTACCCCGTATTGCCGTTCAGTCCAGGCCTAATATTAACATGTTGTCAAATCAAGCATTAAAATTGTTCTCAAATCAAACGTAAACTCAAAGCAGTTATCCCATGATCTGTCCACGTAGTAGACACAATAGTTAAACAATGGCGTCTCGACCAAATCGGTCATTTGACAGATCATGATTTATTTCAATTAGACCATTACGGCACTTTTAAATGTCAAAAATACAAAAAAAAAAAGCAAAGCTACAGTCACAGTCACAAGGCATAATAACTCGAGAAAGTACTGTAGTTGCCCATTCCGAAGCGTAGATCTCTATGGAGAAGAACGGGCAAGAAACTCCATGGACACTCTTTTAAAAAAACATTAAAAAACCACACAAACCTGAAACGGAGTAACAAACTTCTTAGTAACCTCCGTCCTCGCCAGAACGCAGGTCGCGCCGAAGCTCAGCCCGACACCGACCATAACAGACACAGTATAGAAGACACGGGACATTGTAATGTACTGGAGAAAGGCGAAGATAGGCAAAGTTACAGTGACCACGCCCACTAGAGGCAGGAAGAGGAACGAACAGACCAGAGCCAACGTACCCCTTATCAAACCATACGTCGTACACCCATGAGAGCAAGTGATAAACATCTGGAGCCAACTCAACGTCACACAGTGAGGCAACGCATACTTGAACACACCCTGCCAACCACTCCGCCTCGCCATACCCATCAAAATAACGGGTACAAGTAAAGAAAAGAACACCCGCGCGTTCAAGCAAAACTCTATGCTATTCCCTAGTATGTAAGACGGATAATTCGACACTTGTAAGTCGAGGAATCGCCAGCCTTGATGTACGACCGTGTCTTTTTCGTAGGGGTACTTGGCTAAGACATTGATACCGAATGATAACAGAGCGAGCAGGTCTGGGTAGGGTTTCCCGCTGCTACCGAAAGAAATTAACGTAAGAAACATCAAAAAGAATGATAACACACAGAATTCTGAGAAAGGAACCCATTGAGTCGCTATAAACGGATACAAGAACAGATTTATAAACAGCGCAGAAAAAAACTGAACAAAAGGCCCAAGATTGTTCCGAACAAACAAATTCTCAGACTCATCTGGTTGTAAATTCCCATCGCTGTACCTTAGAAATAGACCAGACCACTTCCTAAAATCAATGAACTGTCTTTTGGCATGCAACATTTTGAACGTACAAATAACCATGGCGACGAAACTAGCATAATATATCGCTAGGGGAACTAAATGAGACAGACTATCCGCACTGACTGACAAATATGCAATAAGTAGGAGAGATAGTTCTACATTTGACAATCTGAAAGTAAAATTACCGAAATGATATAGTAACTTTAGATATAACACTTGTAAGAAAACGATGGGGTGTAGAAACGCTTGGTGTAGTAAGGGTATATGGTCTAAGGCCTTAACACTAGGGTCTGTTAGGGTCAGTTCGTAGCTGACTAAGGGCAGTTCCCCTTGACAATAGTCTACGGCGGCCGATACTAGGTTATCGACGGTGAGGTTCCGTATCTCCTCGTTGGGGCCACATCTTTCTGGGTATTCTGGAAATGAAAAAGGTTTTAATGTGAGATAAATTCTGTACCATAGAGTTAATATACTAAGTTCGTGTTTGTTTGTTCTAGTGGTGCGAAAAAAGACCTTTAATATTTTGTATGCCTTTGGGCGAGACACAGCTTGGATACAACAACAACAACTGCGGGCCTAAAATGGCCGCTTTAGAAGAATCATAATATGAATCACGTAAAAAAAAATCTTTAAATGGACTTTCGGTCATCATAACCATTTAACGTGATTCATATGATTCTACCAAAGCGGCCATTTTAGACACCCTGTATGTAGCCTGTGTTCACGAAATAAATGAATTTGAATTTGATAAGCACTAGACTTGTCGGTGTAGCGATACTTGGCGAAGGCCCCAGTCCAGCATTATCCACATAAAATAAATCAGCTGCTCCATACATTTATTGTTCCCTTAGCCAGACGAAAGGTTGAGAACAACCGATTATATTTAATTTTTCGCGGTATCAGTGTTGGTAGTAGTATTACCTAATTAAATAATGATTTAGATTTTAGTACAATGACCTTTTTTTCAGAGTTTTAGTTTTTTTTTTATTTAATTTTTTATTTACTTGCTTTGCTGCAAGGCAAATCTCTCCCATGGCCTTCCACTACTCCTGACTGGAGCCGTCCATTAATCACGTGATGTTTCTTTAGCATTTTTAACCCTCCTTCTCCCCCTTGGTGATACGTGGTAAAGTTTAGACTAACTCCCCCCCCCCCTCCTCAAAACCACGTGTATTTTTAGTACCTACAAAGAACCTTAAAATTTTTAGAATAGCGCGCGTGGACTTCGTAGGTTGCCTGACAACGGCAAGTCAAGGTCGAAATACACGCCGCTTCTGTTTAGGAATCGCGCGTTTGACGAAAAAACAAATACACGTGATGTCTTCCTACACGGGGGGAGCCCCTTGTGATATTTCGTCATTTTTGTAAAACCCCTTCCCCTCCCTTTCGAGCCTCACGTGATTAATGGACGGCCCCTGTGTGGTTTTTTCGGCCAGTCTCGCTCAAATACCTCACCTCACCCCTCCTTTTGGGTGATTACAGGCGTGATGTTTTTAAGCTGACTGGCATCGTTGGTCGAGTGGTCGCAAGAGCGACTGCTGAGCATTAAGTGCTGGGTTCGATTCCCGGCTCGGGCAAAGTGTTATGGGCTTCCATCAGGAATTTCTCAGTAGAAGCCACGGAGTCTGGATATGTGCCCGGTTGATGGCAATAGGCTCGCCCCTTATTACATGGGACTTAAACATAAAATGTGGGTATACCATCAGGTGCACCTCTACGTAACCCTTCGGGGATTACAGTCGTGATGTTGTGTGAAATATTTAGAAAGTACCTTCTTCAGGCGTGTCGGCAGTACGCATGGTACCATTGCTGTGTATCTGCTGGTCGCCAGCTTGGAGCTGGGACGGCTGCAGAGCGTGTCCATCATCCAGGGCGCGCGCTTCTTCTGTGAATTGTATTAAAAGATTATTTTACAAATACTTCCAAAATAGTACATTTTGATACAAGTGGAGAAAGTTTGTTATTGCACTCGAGGCGGAATTAACACCCGAGCCGTAGGCGAGGTTGTTTTTAAGCCGAGAACTGCAATAACAAATGTCCACATGTATCAAACGACGTTTTTCAATACACTTTTGAATAAAATAAAAGAACTAAAAATATTTTTGTCATTATTAGGAAACTATGATTTAATATTTTTTTCCGCGCTTTGATTTCACCAGGTTGAAGGAGAAGCAAAGGTATAAAGCCGCTAAACAGCCTAATATGAAAAATAGAAAATTCTAATGTTTTTGAGTTTTGAACACAAATCAATGTGAATTTGTTCATAAACGTTTTTTTAATTGTAATAATCATAGTTTTTGATGATATTCTATTTATAAACGTTATTTTAGATTTAGATAAACTTCGACCGGTCTTGTATATCCATAATAAAAGTTGTACTTATAACTAAGAACAACTTTTATTATGGGATCAAACCACGAATCGCGAAAAAAAATCTGCTGTTCCATACAATATTTTTTGTATTCTATTGTACCTGGGGAGTCATCGTCCGGCGAGTCGCTATCGTTGGGCTCCTTCCGCAGCGTGGTCTTGCATATCTCGCGAATGCGCCGCTCCAACTGCGCCGTAGTTATATACTGCTCGCCGTTCGACAGACTGGAGGGAATAAATCATTTTCAAACTCGGTATACAAGCATACACAATTACACATACATACACGTTGGAAGAGACACCGTAACGAAAATTCAATGCAAGATCTAGAACCCGAGCGTTCTCCCTCCAAAAGTGTGGAATTGCCGATGATAAGATTTCAGTTAGTGATGTTTACATCTCGGCATCTCGGTACTTTAGGACTATATCCTGAGAATTGTTTGTTTGAATGTCCGTTCTCCATACCAAATACCAGTTGTATAGTGCTTCGCATGGATAATTTTGTTTTTCAGTGACGACGCACGATGACTTTGCATGATTTGGGTAGAGGACACTTGAGCAAACAAAAAATGTCCTCGGTGCTCTAAAGTGTCACGTTGCCGAAACAATCCGGGATAAAGATCGTTAAATGAGATCTATACACCCAGTTCTCTTGGGAATGCAACATATTGAAGCACCATATTCCAGGTTTTTTTGTTTACGTGTCCTCTCCACACACAAATCTCCGTAACTAGAAGGTTCCCAGGTAAGGATCAGAACAAAAAACTATATCGCAAAGACGGGGAGAACAAGTGCCTTCCGGCTTCGTTAAGGGTCTTTTTACGCACATTATATGCGCGCCACGGTGAGCTGCACCTTTGAAGAAACATTCAAGTTCTTACCTGGCGAAGAGATCTCTGGCAGCTTTCCTGGCAACCGTTTCCTGGCGACTCGCGGCGAGACACGACTTCGCACGGATGATGGCTGCGCTGTCTTCGTCTATCACTCCGCTGCGGATACACCTGACAAACATGGAATACATTTATGTTAAACCTCTTCGACCAACCCGCACTGGGCTTGCGTCGTGGTTTATGGCTGATTGTCACACACAGAGAAGTCCCAGCAGTGGGAACGTTATAAGCTATTATTAATATGTTCCAAAGATTTGTCTGTCTCCAAAACAAATATGTATAGCAGACTTGGCTCAAAGGCTGCCCAACTCAAATGGGACTAGGCACGTCATGTTTGCTGTATGCCGGACAAACTGTAGGCCAAAAAAAAATAGCAGGTAACTGGTGCCCTGACACAGTGAGGCAGGGTCGCGGCAGGCCACGAAAGAGATGGCGGGACGAACTGGACAAGTTCCATCGGAACTGGAAGGAGGACGCGGTTCGCGAGAAGTGGAAGGAGGCCTTCGCTAGGGAGAGGGAAACAGCAGGCATGGAAAAAAAATAAGTTCTGCATTAGGCCACTCCTACTAATTCGAAAAAATGTGTTGTGCCTTACGACAGTTACACAGGAATCTACTTACTCAGATTCACTACCCCGCGTGGCCACCAATTTTTTTTCACTTTTAATGTATATCACACTATCAATTAAAATTGTAGTTTCAAATGTTTGAACTGCATACTACAATAAGGTTTTGAATAAAATTTAACTGGCAGCAATGGGAATTGTCTTAATTTTTTAACCATTAGATTTTATTTTATTTTTTGCAAATTTAGAGCATTTTGAGAAACTTATTTGAATATTTTGATGATTGGCTCAATAGTTATTTTTTTTTATATAAATATGTAAAAAAAAAAAATTAAAAAAAAAAACAAGGTAGATGACGTCATCAGAGGCACAAAAGATTGTGCCGTTGCCTCCCCAGTACATAATAAAAATATTAAATCTGTCAACACAACATCTGTCAGTGTCAATAAACGTCACATAAAATCGAATCCTAAAATATAAGTAAACTTATTTTTCGAAATTTCGACCGAAACAGTAGCTAAACGGAAAGTGCATAAACCTTGCAATATTCCACGCCTACATCACAACACCACTTTTCTCGCAAATCTTCTATAATACGAACAAGAATTTTGTTTAGACTATTATTACAATTATTGCTGCAAGTTGGAACAAAGCACTTCCTCTATTCCATAACTCTCCCAGAATATGAAATATTGTCGACTGTTGAGATAATGTAATGAGATTTGAATTGATGATTTTACGAGATTATAAGGTATTGTCGCAGTAACATTAATCGTAAAAACTTTAAACTTACTATATGTTTATATTTTTGACATTTATAATTTGACACTTGACAGATAGCAGACAATACTTGACACTTACTTTTTATTTTCTGAGGTAACGATACAAAACAGTACGGCCAAAGCTGACGTAATTTGAAGGGCATAGAAGGTCAATCGTATTTTATCAAAAATATCAATGAAATATAAATATTTTTCATGATTAATTAGTGCGTCATGATCAGTAACGAAAAAAAATGGTTTTTCAATAATTGAAAAATATGAAAAAGAAAAAAAAATTAAATATATTATAAATAATAATAAAATCATGAACAATGCCCATTATGGATCTACTAATAATATGTTATTTAAAATCGATTTAAAAAAGGAAGAACCAATCCTCACCTCCTATGGATTAAGTAATCAGTTTGATTTTTTTTTTCTGGCATACTTCGCTTCGTAAATTAAGTAGGTACTTGTCTCGTGTTTTTTTAGACAGTAAAGTTTCAGCAGATATTAAAAATTTTAGCATTCTTGACGACTGAAATTCATATATTGGGCCATGCAGGTTGTTCATTAAATTTTAATACAAAAAATAAATCAGGATATAATCCCTTATCATAGATAGATTAGACAGTAACAAAGCCATAGTGTACAGTTTCAGCAACCAAAACTGTGATTTTAAATTATCATCATCATTCTCCTGCCCTTATCCCAATTCATTTGGGGTTGGCGCAGCATGTCTCTTTCTTCCATACTTCTCTATTATTCGTCATCTCATCAGACACCTCCTTTCTTGCCATATCATTCTTGACACAGTCCATCCATCGTTTCTTTGCTCTTCCTCTACTCATACCCATCCACATTTGTACTCAATCATACATTTTCCTCATTCCTCCGCATCACACCATACCACGACAACCGATAACCACACAATTTTTCAGTCACCGGCGCCACTTTCAGACTTCCTCTTATGTACTCATTTATTTCATGAAATTGCGACAAAATATATGAAGTGAAGAATTTCAACTAACTTTTGGAAGCCAAGCTACTTTTATGAAAATTAGAAAAAAAAAACTAAGTAAGAGAAATTTTCTAGAAATGTTTCGATATGCCCTCAAGCCGCTAAGTAAGGCGTAGAATTTATTTACAGACACAGATCCGATTTTGAACGTTTAGTTTACAAAAAAAAGACGCACTGTTTATTCTGTTTGTTTAAATATTAAATTTTCTTACATATAATGATGCAACTCATTGCGAACTCTATCCCATTTGATCTTCCAGAGTGCGAAATCATTGAAATTGCCATTCATTTATACACATTTAAACTTAATATTTTCTAAAAAGAAATGAAAAATCACAAGTCGGAAAGTCTGTCGGTTTGTGCGTTCGAGGACATACTGCAAAGTCAGATAAGAGAGCAGTAGGTTAAGTGTTTATGTTTATTTGGAGAAGGTATTCCAGTAATTCTTGACAATAGCGTATTTACGGTATTACCTCATATCATTATCGGAAATCTGATGCTATTGAGTTTCGCGGAATATAGGATAATGGAACAATTGATCCGTGAGACAGACGTTTTGTTATATTTGACGGCAATGACGTTGACGTGACATATTTTTGACTTGTCACTGTCACTGTTTATCTCGTTGAATCTGCATAAAGTTTTAATATCAAAACCAATCCGATCTACCATCTACGACCACATCTCCAACCGACCAACTCGAGCCAAGCGAAGCGCGAGGGCACTACCTACCTTTTCTCGAAGCGCTTCGTCGTCGTTTTTTTTAAACCCTTATAACTTGGATTGTGGATTATACCAGATAAACAAAATTCTCGGGATATGTTGTCAATAGCGGACTTATTAAAAATATAAAGTTTCAATTGCATAGCTCATAAACTTTAGATTTTATTGATATCTATAAAACCCTGATTTCGTCCCTGACTCACTGATTGATCATCAAAATTCTAAAGGTACTTCCTAATGTCCTAGAAAGCTAAAATTTTGTATGTAAGCTATTATTAGTACACAAACAACAAAAAAAATATAAAACTTGTAACTTTTATCCCCCAACCCCTTAAACTAGGGAATGGAAGTATGTATGAGACTTCTCAATTTTGATGCTAGAGGTTTTCAGACCTCTACCTTAGTCAAAATATGTGGCTTGGCCATTTCGCTACATTCACATGGGCGTAAGAGGAAAAATTTATCCACTGTTCTACTTTTCTGTTATACAATAGTTGTTATAGTAAAGAAACGACCAAGCCACATATTTTGACTAAGGTGTGGAGTTTGTGAAGTTAGACCTTGTAGAGCGGGCGTTGGACCTTGTGGGCGTGTAGAGTTAGAAGCTTGGCTCTACATGAGATCTGGGGGCCTAAAATGGCCGTCTTAGCAGAATCAAAATAAGAATCACGTAAAAAAATTAATTAAAATGGCCTTTATGAACATAACCATAAAGTCCATTTTAAGAATTTTAAATTTTTAACGTGATTCATTTAAGATTCTGCTAAAGCGGCCATTTTAGACCCCCTGATAACTTTTTGACAGTGCGAGTCCTATATTTTACATGAAAATATTTTTGGTGGGTCATTATTCCGACTGCTATATTCGTTGAAAAACCCGGTGCAGATACCCATTTTTTTTTAAATCCCTTATTTCAATGTAACAAAGTTGGTCATAGGTTTTTTGGGAATTTCTCAAAAGCTGTGCTAGAAGAAACCTGTCAGGTACACCCTAGCGTGTATGGCTACCTTAAGAGGTATGCATGTACATGTTACCCAGTACGACGGATTGTGGAGGTCAGATAACAGGTCCATGTGCAATACTGGTATACAACTTCATCTGGTTAGACTGGAAGCCAACCGTAACAAAGGTGGGAAAAGACTAGGCAGGCAATTTTGGTACCATGAACCTTCCTTGTTTTGCGTGTGGATATCCTCCGCTCTAGAGCGGGGAAGGGTCTGTCAGACTCTTTTTGACTAAAACCATATGGTGCTTTTCAACTACCTTTGGCGGAAGAGCTGGAAGCGCATATTTTATCACGCTCCCCAGCCTGGTATCAGTCCACATGACTTCCAAGAATGCAGATATTCTCTGCAGCCGCAGGCCGCAGTTCCTCTTTAGAGAACCGCCTTTCAACTAGGGCCTAATCTGTTTAGACGACGACTCTCCATCTCTCCTATCGCGGCCGGAGATCACAAAACGATCTTCGGCACCCAGTGCCATTGCTGCGGATTGAGAGGGAGGTTATATCCTCCTGCTGCGTTTCCGGCGCTTTTTTTGTGCCTATCATTGTCGCACAAAGGAAGCGACGCGACGACGGCCCACGCGCTCTCATCACTACCTATGATGGAATGAATCACGACCGTAAGCGAGAGGCTTACTATGGCACCACTAACATTCTGTACCACCTGTATGTTTCATTAGTCAGTGGCAAACGTTCAACGTTCGTTAGTCGGATGTCGAATTAAAAAAATATCGAAATGAGAACTTGGCCTTTTTATTAAAGTCCTTTTTTTTGGAGAAAGTATTAACTAACCCAATTACAAACGTTTCATGTTTAAATACCTTCTCAACATTCTTCTGGCTTCTGGATGAGCTTGTTCAGTTGCACAGATCAGCCATTCCAAGGCTTGCTTGAAGTTACATATTTTGTCTGTTTCTAACTCTGAAACAAATACACATTTATGTAACAAAGAAAACTAGCCAAGTTATCTCAAAATTATTAATTAGTATAACATGTGATTTCTAGTACAAATTATGCTGGACATAGGTCATACAGTACAGCCTTCGTCATTCAGCCACCCCAAAGTTGTACATGTTGCTCCATCAAATCTATACTAATATAATAAATGCAAATGTAATGCTGTCTGCCTTTTCCTTTTTCATACCTTGACAGCTGAACTGATTTACATGAACATATGGCACACTATACTATGATGCGGGTAAGGACATAGTATGCTTTTTATGGTGGCTGTTCACGGCTGAATGAGAGTTGCCAAGTGCCGAGCTAAATGATTGACATGTCGTTAGATTCGTCTTGGTAATAACCTAGGCTAAAATATTCTATCCAATATTGGTCCTAACTATTCTGGACTGAACTTGTTTTTTTCTTTCCAGTTTATTTTTTACACAGACGGGTTTTTTTTATTTTTTTTATTCTAGAAGTATGTACCTATGAGATAATTTCCCAACTTTATGTTTCCAAAGCTTTTGCCCTAAGCAAAACTATTAAGCTATAATAAGAATGTTTGTGACAAATAACATACCACATTTCTCTTCAAGAAGCTGTTTAGCAAGAACAACTTGTGACTCAGCACAGCCATCCTCGGCCAGTTGGTTGCGCAATCTTTTCAGAGATCCTTGTGGCCCATCTGGAGCAAGAAAAACCTCAGAAAGTATACTATATATAAAGCATTGATAGCATACTGTATAAGCCTTATATTTAGGTAGCCAAAGCTGAAATTCCAACAACCAGTCTCACCAAATAGTGTTGATAGGCTGTAAAAAACGTTGACACACATTTTTCCCTTTCTGTCACTTAGAATAGCAACTCACTGTCGAAGGTCAAAATGCTTCCAATTCAGATGCTTGCAACCTCTCACTCCGAATGATGCCTCAGCATGGCAGAATGAGATATAGATACGCTGATCCATCTGCATGCAAATGTGAGTACACCCTTGCTCATTATGAATGTTTTTTAGTTCAGGTGTAAAATACTGGTATTCATCTGAATTCATTTAGACTAGAAATGGACCACTTTCGTAGCCATGATGCCGACAGTAAAGATGCTATGTAGAATTGTAATGGAAAAAAGCTTAGTGAAAGGTTAAACTTTCCTCTCATCTCATAATTATTTTTTTGGAATTGTCATTATGTGCTTTTCAAAAGACATGCACAGTCATATACAGATACCCAGAGAGACTGCAGGTGTTTATACATAGTGTTGTGGTCTGTACCACACCCTCAATATTAGATCCACCCACACACACATTTCTGTGATACACGGTCAATAGTCTGATTCATCTTAGAAAATCTACATAGCAATGCAGGTTTCATTCATGACTATACAATGCATGGCATCACAAATCAAATGTTGTTGTCAACATTAAAAAAGAAACATAGTTTCTGGTTCAGATTCAAAAACGTATTAAGGAAAAGGGAATGACATAATTAATGTACTTCTATTAAGTAACAAAAAATTTTCAAAGAAGTTCACTACCACAGCATTACCAACCATAGACGCCTAAATAAATTTATCTCTTTACAGCCAGGCCGACATTGCTATCGCTAATAACTATCAATCAAACCAAATCAAACATTAGAGAAGTCCAGAATCCAAGACACACCTTCATGGACCTCTGGAAACCTCGTATAACCAACAGACATAACCAGATGTTTATGTGGATTAAAAACTGAGGCAAAAGCATCGAAATACAGCAGCAAACTTAATTATTTGACTTACCATGTAGATTCCAACGTTTCCGACCGACTGGCATCACTTAGATAATATAAAATCGATTCCGTACATAAATAATTCTTTTCAATCACGGTAAACTGTAAGAAAATAGTTGAGATTTGATAAAAACCAGTACATACGCTTACATCGATTTTGTTTTGATTATTTTACAGATCAGACAACAAAATTATAGAAAAAATATTTCTTTTGATTTGTCAATACGTCAATGTCAACAATGACTGTCTGACAGTGACAAGACAACAAAAAAGTATTAAAAAAGCAATTTTTCTTGATTGAAATGTACGTCAAATAATCCTTACTTTTGACTTCGCCGTAGTCGGGTAAAAAGTATGTAATTTGCTACAAAGAAAAAAAAGGATTACATTCAAGATTAGCACAGGTTTCCCATCAAGTAATGGGGCGACATCAACACGCCAAAGATCGAGATTGCAATATTGAATATTCAAATAATGTAAAACTGTAAACACAGTCAAACTTTTTGCTTAATATTTCAAAATGAAGACACGGTGACAACTGCACTAAAATCTTTGTAGAGTTGAAGAACTATGCCACAAATAAGCGCACACACAGGAATTAGGACTCTATAAAACTATTTACAGCAGACATACATTAGATAAGGTTAGTGCCGTTAAATTCACAAAAAAAAAACACCAATAAGGCACAACTATGAAAAGAAAGTAAGCACTAATCCAATCGTAGTTGACAACTCACTGCGTCCGCCTACCTACTCCGCCCACACAAACAGTAACTTATTCTACGCGGTCAGTGTTCCTAAAATAGGATCCATTCTAAAAGGATTTCCTGTGAAGATCGAAAATAGAAAAAGATTCAAAATAAAAAAATCAGAAGAGGGGTATTGTAGTCAGTTTATAAATTCAATGTTTGAACATCAAAGTGATTGAGTCGCACTCTTGGGAAAACTAATTTTAATTTCTATAAACATCATGTGTAGCATCATATGTAATTCCAAGATGGTATATTGTCTAAAATCCACGCTTTTTTGTTGCTAGTTCGCAATAAACAATTGGATCTAAAGCCTATAACTTCAAGCATTTTCATAGCATGTGCCGCATTCAGGTAGAAATCATGTAAGTTGTCATCGTCAGTCGGCCTATACAATCTAAAACCAATCATAATACTTACAAACAGTAATAAGATTGGTTTAACGAGACAGTAAAAGCAGGCACAAATAATTTTCAAATTGGTCTCCAATAGATCCCCCTTCTCGCTAGTTATAGCGCTGAGGCCACCTACTTTCTATACCTACATCGTAAATACGATCACATTTCTTCCTTTCGTTCTCAGCGGAATCTAAGATCTCTCTGCATGCTCTTCACGATTATGGACGATCCATGTGCTCCTGATTATTTAAAGACTTATTTCAAAGTGTAGGGCAGTTCTCATAGTCGTAACCTTCAAGCTTCCAAGAATCTACTTCTCCAAATTCCTACACACCTACTCTACTTTATAGCTAAACAACCATCCAACCCCATACAGGTGCAAAAATTACTTTTTCAAGGTCAAAGTCATTCCTGCACATTTATGCGCTTGGAGGGTTGTATTGATGATTTTGATGATTATAATTCTGTAACAACATACGTCTTACAATCGCGATACAACCTAGCACTGGGCTGCAAATTGCAAAAAACGTATGAAAATTTGAATTTCGCGGGCTGGTTGGAGCATCCACCCTAAGAAAAGTTCGTAAGACTAAATAGCTCTTATTTGAATTATTATTAGGTTTCTCGTTATTTTCTTTTTAGTAAGTCCCTGTTTCAAATTTCAGATGAAGGGATTTCCAAGGAACTTATATACTAACTGGAATGAGTACGAACAAAATGCTAAAAAAATAATAAAAACTATCTCAAAAGCTTAGTACAATTTATTTTTAATGAAAAAATACATCATTTACAAGGCTCACAAAAATTAGAAGTCCTAAATAATGATTAGGTTTCAGGAAATTATGAAAAAAATAATAGGACAAAACTAAAATTATAAATGTTTAAAAGAATAATTTAGACTAATTTCTTGGCTTCAAAGAAGCTCTTGAGATGTCTCATCTGCCAGTAGCCAATACCCACAAGCACTCCAGTCTGGAGAAGGCTCCACCACAGAACTCTCTGGTTTGTGCTTTCTGAAGTCTGTTCCTTAGTGATCTGGTGTACTTGGTCCAGCAGTTGCCTGATCCTCAGTTGCAGCTCTGTTAGTTTGTCCTTGTGGGCTACATTGGCATAGTCCACTGCATGCTCACCAACTTGAATGTCCAGGTGCACTCTAAGTTGTGATCCACTGAACCAGGATGTGCTGTTGGAGTACATGCAGATGACGTGCTCTCCCGGCGTGACCGACGTGAATGATATCATGCCCTCCGACGAGTACACACAAGACATCTCCACTTTGTCGTTGGGGTCGCGAACCTCCACATGCATACCTATGCCTGGCGTCGACTGCATAAAACCTCCCGATCTTGGGTCATACAACTCCACTTTGTAATTCACTATAACAGTAGTATTGTCCGGGATTTCTTCTATGAAACATTTTCTCTCAGCTTCTGCTATGTGGAAATATAAAGCCGATGTCACGTCCAATATGAGAAATAGCGCAAATAGCGATGATATTCTAAATAATTCCATTTTTCCAGCACGAGAATCGGCAAAAACTCAAGATGACATTGCTTTTTGCATTGATGAGCTTAGAGTTTCAATTTGTACAATGGATTCAATAGAAAAAAACGTTCCGAGCGAGAAACCGAAATTGATGGATGTGGTGTCTCTGTCTTGCCCAATGAACTTATATACTAACTGGAATGAGTACGAACAAAATGCAAAAAAAATTAAAAAATAAACTATCTCAAAAGCTTAAGAGTTTCAATTTGTACAATGGATTCAATAGAAAAGCAAAAAAAAAAACGTTCCGAGCGTGAAACCGACATAGGTGGATGGTCACTCTGTCTTGCCTTGTCACCGATGTAATCAAAATGGCCGATACAGTTTCGTGTTGAAGTCATATAAGTGCTTTTATTGTATTTTAGTGAAATAATCCGCTTTAAATATGGTAAAAATGTGTTGTGTGAAGGGGTGTAGTGGTGAGGGGTATGCTGGATGTGGAATTTCGTTTTTATGGTAAGTTTTTTAACTTTGGTTGTTTATTACGACTAGGGCTACCAATGTTTTAGATTGACAAACGGGAAATATCCAATTATATTAAAGTGAAAGCGTCAGGCTAGCCCATGAAATTCATTTTTTTTTTAAATTTTAGAAATTCAAAAAGTCGAGGAAGGACTTTTTCAAGGTCAAAATCATTCCTCGACCTTTATGAACTCGAAGGGTTGTATTGATGATTTTGATGATTATAATTCTGTAACTACATACGTCTTACAGTCGCGAACAATATTTTAATCATCATACAACCTAGCACTGGTCTACAAATTGCAAAAAACGTAAGAAAATTTGAATTTCGTGGGCTACCCTGAAGCATCCACCTTAAGTAAGTAAGTTCGAAGTTTCGAACATCGTTGTCGTACTTAGTAATCAAAAGAATATTTTTATTTTACAAAGTAGAAACATCGCACATGGTGTCGGTAGTAACTAGTTTGCTTTTTAAATAGAAATATTGAAAAGAAAAGAGTCCGCCGCACCGTGGCATGGCGGTCCTAAGAATTGTTTCATGCTTCTCCAGCAAAAGAATCCATTTGGTCAGCTGCAAGTGAAAATGATTGGTTTCGGAAGGTAAAATAAATATTGGCGAATGTTACTAAAACATTTTATTTAAACAGTAATAGCATGAATATGCGATTTTCCATGTCTGAAAAAATATATAATTTTAACGGAGTCCTCGAATCCCCAAATACAAAAGTCGTCTGGATAGACAGGTTGCAAAATGGATAGTTTGCAACTGGACTGTACAGACATATATTTAAGTTATAGATATTAGGTTAATATAAAAAGTTAATGACATTCACTCTTGTAGCTATCTCGCTTAAATACTATTGATTTGCAGGTCATCATCATTAAATAATAAAATAACAGTAGACTGTAACTGTCTCAAGAGTTAGTATGATTATTGGACACCCTATTAGAAAGAGACAACATCCACTCTCGAAACTTTCTCGATTTTTGGGTTGCCCGTCCTCATTCCAGTTAGTATATAAGTTCCTTGGGGATTTCTTCGTTGGATGTTGGTAACCTTTAGTGAGACTGTCATCACTGTCAGTGCTCAGTGAGTGTCCTATTTACTGTCACTGTCAAACAAATCAAATGCCAAGAGTCAAAGCAAGCCCAGCAAATGTGCGGGGAGACGCTGATTGTTTCCGAAAAGCAAACAAAACGCGAGAATATAAAGAGTTATACTAAAGAGTATTTTATTGCTCCGATTCTGACAGATGAGTGAGGGCTCGTGTAGTCGTCTATCAATAGAGTGTCGGTATATTGTTTGTACTGTCCTCGACTGTTCGAGACTGCAATCAATACTATGTGCACGCCTGCACGCTATACTCAATGTATGTATGCTATAACTTGCACAGCATAAGCATAACTATCATAGGATAGGTGCACCGAGAGGTGGTTAGAGCGCAAGCAAAATGTTGACTCCGCGTTTTAAGTTAAGTCAAGACGATAACCACGTTTATATAAACGTGCACGCGCCATATACAAACATTGGGGATACAGAAATTGACGTAGATGGCGAGAATTTTCTATTTGTGTCCAGTCCGTACTTTTTGCGACTACGCCTACCAGGCAGAATCGTCGATAATGACAGCGCAAAAGGATCGTACCTATGTGATTCAGGAGACTTCAATTTAACCTTTGACAAGGAGACCACAGGAGAATATTTTGAGAATCTTGATATGATCACAAGTTTACTGGCTCCAGCAGATATCCCTGACATCAATCCAGATTTAGTTGAAATGTTGGAAGAAGATGGTGTCTCTCTCGAAAATGGAGACAATGAAGATGAATATGCTAATAAGTTTTCCTATGGATTTGCAAACAAACTAACAACTGAATTTAGCAACATTGGTATTGAATTCCCACAGATCTTTGAATTGAGAGTCCCTGAAACAGTGGCAATAGAAGAGCGTCATAATAAGAGAGTGAATCATGAAAATGATAAATTTTCAACAGACCATTATCTGGCTGACTTCTATGATGATGAACTACTTGAACCATTCCAGACATATACAGCACCTTGGAGTAATCCAAATTTTATTGATGAGATTGAATTTTCTGAAGAAGAAGTGAGCGTGCTGAAGGAACTACCAAACAAGCACTATTTGCTTACAAAAAATGAGTACAAGCAAGTACTGTATGGATTGGTTGATATTCTGTATGGATATTGTTATGATAAACGGTCTACTTTGAACGACAGCACCGTGGAGTCAGGGTGGACTATAAATAAACTGTCATCAACTCTAAGTTGGTTCTGCACATTTGATGAAATGAAGCATGTGCTCATTGCTTCTTATAGACGTGCATTAATCTACCCAATATTCAGGAACTTCGATCTCTGCATTAAAGTAAAGAATGATCTGGCATCCCTATTTAAAAAAGGAAAGAAATTTGTTATAAAATCCATGATTGAAATATATCAAATGTTTAATGCAAGTAACGATGCAAGGTACATTCTGAATCAGTTGTACATCAAGGATTATTTAATTTTCTTGCAGAAATGTAGGAATGAGGAGCTTGATGAGTTGTTCAATAACATTGCAAATATTGACATAACAAAACATGATTTGGAATTGGACATTGAGGAATTAGAGGCTGCCGCAGAGATGGTAAAACAAGAAGAGGTTGATAGCATAGTGGAGAACGAAGTTGCGGTTAAAATGGCTTCCATGTCATTACTAACTGGGATGCATAAAATCCATCAAATCCTCTTAGAAGATGAAAGCAGTGATGAGTCAGATTCTTCTGATAGCAGTTCCTCAGATGATTCTTCCGATGAGCTGGACTCGGATGATGACGCATCCTGACATAATATACTTGGCTGCTTTGAGTCCAGCCAACAGCCGACCAGTCTAGGCTTGTAAATGATTAATGGGACTGTAAAAGATAAGCATTAAATTCAGTGTTACCGTTGGGTAGTGATTATATGTTTGATGTACACTGAATTGTCTCTAAACTGAATGGAAGTGTTTGACAAGCCAAAGCTAAATGTGCTACTGAGCATATGAAAGACAATTTATTTCACTAGTTCAGTGTTTTAGAATTAAGTATTTCACCGTATCTGAATGTAAAATGATTAGTAGGTAATTGTTTAATGAATATTACACATAATATGTATCTCAGTCTCTTGGTCTTTTATTTATTAAATCTACTAGCTTAAAATATTATAATAGGCTTAGTTCAAAGATCATAAGATCTCATTAAATGAATATTGATCAGCATTGAGCCTTTTGGCCTCATACAGGACCAATTTCGTTTCTTTTTTTTATTTTATTATATTATTTTTCTCTCTATGTTTACTTTATAATTGTTTTATTTCAATTTAACCATTTTACCTTAGTTTTGTCCTGGTGGGTTAATAAATGCTTTTTCTTTCTTTCATGCTTGCTCAAGTCCGTTTGGCGAGTTTAGCGTACTTTAGCAATCAATTATGGGTGAAATGCCGTAATCTATAGAAGAGTTTGATGGTCTATCTCCGAATCTCCGAAGGTCAGCATCATCAATCAGGTCGTCATCTTCACCAAATTGAAACAGAATCAATATAATATGTATATATATAAACTGTTTTTTTTTTTTTGGGAATAGTATTAGTCTGTGACTAATACTCTTCCCAAAAAAAAAAAATCTGTTTATAATTTTATTGGCAAAATACATACCTACTTAAAACAAAAACTCGCAAATTGATAACCTCCTGCTTTTGGAAGTCGGTTAAAAAATAGAGGTAGAGGCTATAGACAACACTACCTAGGCTGTCAATTACGTATATTCCCACTGAAGAGCAAAGACCTTAATTATGAACTTATCTTACATGAGCATTGATCAGCATAAGTATAGTCCGCGGGCGAGCTCCGAGGAATCGGTGGCTTGTTTAAAACATCGGTGGTTCCACCTCAAGCACTTAACCCCTCACAGAATGATTTTCTTAATTTAGTGGAGTACTAAATTGAGTGGGGCTCACAAAATTTGTAAGTACCTAGGTACCTTAACGCACTAGAAATTGTAACACAAGTTTGTTACAACACACTGCCTCAGCCGATCACAGCGCGCCACTCTAGCAGGCCAATCGCAGTCAAGCCTACCGGCGGCGTCCGGCAGTTATGGCGGTGGCATAACTGCCGGACGCCGTCGGTGGGGGGAAAGCTATATAATGTTCTGCAAGCTCATTTTCGCTCTCCTCTTCCGCGTGGTGGTCGAGGGGGCGCTCTCCGGCGCCCGCCCGGTGCTGGCGGGCGTCCCACAGGGCAGCTGCGTGTCGCCAGCGTGTTACTCACGTTTCACCGACGACATCCCCACCACGCCTCAGGTGACGCTCGCGCTGTATGCCGACGACGCCGCGTACATCGCCACCTCGCTTAACGCGGGGCACGCGGCAGTCAAAATGCAGCGCGCGCTCGACTTACTCCCTGACTGGCTGTCCAAGTGGCGGCTGTCGGTGAACGTGGGTAAGACGCAGGCGATGGTCATCAGTCCTGCGCGCTCCCTCCCACCATGCCTGAACCTTCAAGGCGCCGACGTCGATTGGGCGCCCCGGGCCAAGTACCTGGGTGTGACCATCGACCGTCGGCTCACCATGGGGCCACACGTCCGCCAGGTCGCGGGCAGGACCCGGGCCGCCCGCGCCCAGCTCCGCTCAGCGCTCTCGTCCCGCCACCCGGTGCGCGTCAAATTGAGCGTGTATAAGACATATATACGGTCAATACTGACGTACGCCGCCCCCGCCTGGTTCGCCCTCACTAGCGAGGGGAACAAGAAGATCCTCCGCGCGCAGCAGTCGCTCGCGCTGCGGTCCATAGTTGGTGCCCCTCGCTGTGTGAGGAACGAAGTCATCCGGCGCGATCTCGGGATCGAGAGCCTGGACGATTTCATCCAGCGCCTCGCGAAAGGAATGTTCGCGCGTGCCGACGCATCTGCTTGGCCGCACGTCAAGCACATCGCGCCCTGGCACGCGCGCCCCCCTGACGCGAAGCGCCTCCCCCGCGACCTGGTAGCGGACGTTGACCCCCCCCCACCGGACTTGACGCCTGGGTAAGCTGTTTTCCCAGGTTACACGCAGCTTACCCACACAAATACGACTCCACATTCATAACACACACCCAGCTGCGCGACTTGTGCTAAGTTAATATAGGCAGGCGCGCGCAGCTAACACCACATGCATTTCTATACACTCACGTATATTCACGCGTAGGGACGCGGCGCGGGCTCGCGAACCTCGCTAGCACTGGGCGGTGTTTACACAACACAATACCGCCTTTACACACATAACGGCTCCCCGCCCGTAACGTAACCGGCTAGCTCTGGAAGCAGGGCGGGCGGGGGCCATTACATCCGCCGTAGGTGCGTCGGAGTCACCCCGACCCTTGAAAGTGTCAGGAGGGGTCGGGGGTGCGTAGCAGCCCGGTTCGGGGAGATCGTCGTAGTGGGAGTCTACTTCTCCCCGAACCGAACTCTCGCCGAGTTCCACAACTCTCTCGCAGAGTTGAGTGTCGTCGTCGGAAACCATTCCCTCTCCGTGCTTGTCCTCGGGGACTTCAATGCCAAGATCTTGGCTTGGGGTTCTCGTTGCACAGACGTGCGGGGAAGGATGGTGGAGGACTGGGCCCTGGAGAGGGGCCTGGTCGTCCTAAATCGGGGTTCTGTCGCCACGTGTGTGAGGATGCGGGGCGAGTCGGTGGTGCACATCTCGTTCGCTAGCCCCGCTCTGTCACCGCGTGTCGTTGACTGGCGCGTCATGGAGGGGGTGGAGACTTATTCCGACCACCGGTACATCCGGTTCGACGTCTCCACCCAGACCTCAAGCGCGCCGGTCACACAGGCCCCGAGTGGTCCGCGTTGGGCGCTGAAGCAGCTGGACCGGGAGCTCCTCCTGGAAGCCTCGATCGTGCAGGCCTGGGTGACATCACCGGTCAGGCCTGCCGACGTTAATGATGAGGCAGGGTGGTTCCAGGAGGCCATGTCCGACATATGTGACGTGGCAATGCCCCGAGTCCGGCCAGGAAGCGCCCGGCGTCAGGTGTACTGGTGGTCGCGAGAGCTGACGTCCCTACGGGAGGCGTGTGTGGCTGCGCGACACCTGTACGCCAGGCACCGCAGGCTCCGCATTCGCCCACCGAATGCGGCAGCCCTCGAGGCGGAGCTTTATGAGGGCTACAGAGCGGCGAAGACCGCCCTCCGCGAGGCTGTCCTGCGGGCCAGGGATCTGGCCCGCGAGGAGATGCTGGGGCCTCTCGATAGAGATCCGTGGGGGCGCCCTTACAAGATGGTGCGGGATAAACTCCGCACCTGGGCCCCCCCGCTGACGCCGAGTCTACGGCCTCAGCTCGTGGAGGACGTGGTGAGCGCTCTGTTCCCCTCGCGAGGGGAACACCCGCCCCCGCCTATGGCTCCGCCGGCTGCGGTGCCGGAAGCGGACCACCAAAGCGACGACGACGACGCTCCTGAAGTGACCGGGGTAGACCTGAGAGTGGCGGTACGAAAGTTGGGTGCCAAAAATACCGCCCCGGGACCCGACGGCTTGCCTGGCAAAGCCTGGGTCTTGGCCTCGGAGGCTCTCGGGCCCCGACTAGAAGGGCTCTTTAGCGCATGTTTGGAGAGAGGCCAGTTCCCGCTTCGTTGGAAGACAGGGAAGCTGGTCCTCATTCGGAAGCCGGGGCGCCCGGCGGACTCTCCGTCCGCCTACCGGCCCGTGGTGCTGCTCGACGAGGTGGGCAAGCTCTTTGAAAGAGTAATTGCACACCGCCTCGCCGAGCACCTTGCGGGGACGGGGCCGGACCTTGCGGAACACCAGTATGGTTTCCGCAAGGGGCGCTCTACGGTGGACGCCATCATGCGCGTGAGAGCCCTCACGACGGGGGATGCGGTGTCCCGGGGTGGGGTTGTCTTGGCGGTGTCTCTCGACATCGCCAATGCCTTCAACTCCATGCCCTGGAGCTGCATAAGGGAGGCATTCCGGTATCACCGGTTGCCGACCTACCTCCGTCGTGTGGTCGGGGACTACCTGGCGGACAGGTACGTCATCTACCCCGGTCGCAGTGGAGACTGGAACCGGCGAGAGATGTCGTGCGGTGTTCCGCTGGGATCGGTTCTAGGCCCATCCTTGTGGAACATCGGTTACGACTGGGTGCTGCGCGCCGACCTCCCTGGCGGCGTCAGCGTTGTCTGCTATGCGGACGACACGCTGGTGTTGGCACGGGGGGGATCGCACGAGGCGGCGGCCGAAGTAATGACACGCGGGGTTGCGATAGTCGTTGAGAGGATCCGGCAACTGGGTCTCGAGGTGGCATTGCACAAGTCTGAGGCCATGTGCTTTCATGGGCCTCGGAATGCGCCACCTCCGGGATCCTCAGTGAAGGCAGGAGGGGTTTCCATCGGCGTCGAGTCGACGCTGAAGTACCTGGGACATGTCCTCGACAGCCGGTGGAACTTCGTGGAGCATTTCCGACGTTTGGCCCCCAAACTGGAGCGGACAGGGGCTGCCTTCAGGCGGCTCCTGCCCAACCTTGGGGGGCCAAACGCCTCCTGCCGGAGGCTCTACGCGGGAGTCGTGCGGTCCATGGCCCTTTACGGGGCCCCGGTGTGGGCACGTTCATTGATGCGGCGTGCCTCCCACCACTTGAACGTGCCCCAGAAGGTGGTAGCCGTAAGGCTGGTCCGGGGGTACCGCACGATCTCCCGCGAGGCGGCGAACCTCCTTGCCGGATTGCCGCCATGGGATCTGGAGGCAATAGTCCTCGCGCGCCTACACGAGTGGCGCGCGGAGGCGCTACGCCGGGGGGAAACTCCGCTGCCGCGGCAAATTGTCGCTCAGCGGACGGACTTCCGGCGGGATCTCATGGCGACATGGAGAGAGCGACTATCGCAACCCCGTGCAGGGCACGCCACAATAGTGGCGATAAGTCCCCTCTTTTGAGGAGTGGCTGGAGAGACGCCACGGCGTCCTCACCTTCCGCCTGACGCAGGTTCTTACCGGACACGGCTGTTTCGGTAAGTTCCTGCACCGAATCGGGCGGGAGGAGACGCCCGGGTGTCACCATTGTAAGGATCGACCGAAGGACACGGTGGAGCACACGGTGGAGGTGTGCCCCGCTTGGGCGGAGCACCGCCGTGTCCTCGTAACGGCGATTGGCGGCGGCGACCTCTCGCTCCCGGCCTTGGTTCAATCCATGGTCCGGAGCGAGACGGAATGGGACGCCGTCACCTCCTTCTGCAAAGCAGTCATGCTAGCGAAGGAGGTGGCGGAACAGGACAGGGAGAGATCCTCACATCCCGGCCGCCGCGGGAGACGCCCCGGGCGTCGGGGGCCACGTGGTGGCTTCCGGCCACCGTAGGCGCGGGCCTGTGGACGGGGAGCTATGGGCTAGCTCGCCGTCCGTCCGTCTCATGACGACAGGCCGTGTCGACGGCGCGTTCGTGTTCCACGGGCGCCTCAAAGAGAGTCAGCAACAGTGAAGGGGTCCGCAAGGGCCGAAGCCTGCCGGGGCTGCGGGACTATTCGAAAGAGATACCGTGGCCCCGGAACACAAAGTGCGAGGAAGGAACATGAATGGGTTTTAGTCAGTAAAAGTCTGACACTCCCTCCTGCTCCGCCCAGAGCGGGAGAAGTCATTTGATGATTTCCCATCCAAAAAAAAAAAAAAAAAGGGGTACTTGCCGAAAACTTCCGCTCGCGCGGATCGCCCCCTACCTTCTGTAGGCACTGGTGCGAGCACAGGGGGAGTCACCGACGCTGCCTGGTGCCTCGGGCACTACCTGCGATCGCGAGCCCACAAACCAAAAGAAGCCTAAGAACAGAAGATTTCAAAGCCCGACGCCCGTGGCTCGTCTGACCACGGCGACGCCGACTACGAGGCTCGACTCTGGGCGCTGGAGCAGACGGTTTCGATGCCGAATATTGGCTTCGTGCTGCCCGATCCTGCGTCGCCTGGTCCCCCCCCCTCGGAGTGAGGAGAGGAAGACGACCAGCAAGTCAAAAACCCCCGCTGCCAAGACGAAGAGGAAAACGCCCGATGCCCGGGCGATGAGGGAAGAGGACAGAGTGTGTCGAGGCGCGTTGATGCGCGCGGCCCGTCGACGTCACCGGTGCCTGCGCGTGCTTCGTTGGTGCCTCCGCCGAGCCGACCGCGGTCCGCACACCGTATCTGTGCGCCCGTCCGCGCCCCGCCCGGTCCCAACGCAGGCCCCGGGCCCCCCCGCCGCCGCGAAAACTGACCGCGCAGCACCGCATGCGCGCGTCGCCGAACCCGCGCGTGTGGCTGTGCGCGCTCCCGTGCCGAAGGGACAAGACGCCACGATCCCGTGGCGCCCGCCCTCGCCGCTGCCACGCACTCCAGCGACCACCATCCTCAGCGCCTCGGTGCCAACAGCGCCGACACCAACGCCATCTGCGTGCCCCCGGCGCGCAATCCCGCCCCGCCACGGCAGCGCACCCCGCCGCGTCGATTGCGCCCCCTGGTGCTGCGTCCGCGGTGAGGGCCCCCAACCGCGACCCCAGGCCCCAGGGGTTATGGCTCCAACTTTCGGTCGGAATCACGGCCCCAGCGACGTCGCCGCAGCACGGACAAGTCCGAGGAGGAAGCGAAGCGATACTGCCTCGACCCGCCGCTGCGGGAGAGGCAGGTCGTCGCCGGGTCGCCTACCTTTGCGGAGGCCATCCGCCGCACGCCTCCGGCCTCAACAACATTGACGCCGAAGAGTCCAGGGACGCAGCATGGGGTGAGTGTCACTAACACTGTCTCTCCCTCACAGTCGGCGGCTCGCCAGGACTCAGACAACACGGCCGCCAGCCAGCACAAGCCGAAGCCGCAGAAGCGGCCCAGGTATCCTCGGCTTGTGGTGGAGAAGGTACCGGGATGGGCCTCACACTTCAGGGCCGTCAAGGAGAAGCTGGGCCATCCCCCCAGTGCTCAAGCATTTGGCACTGGAATTCAATTCACTCCGGAGAGTGAAGTCGAATATAGGGTGGTCCAGCGCTACTTGACTGGCCTGGAGATGATGGAAGATGGAAGATGGCACGTCCTGGTATGCTTACTCGCTTCAGGCGGAGCGAAGCTTCAAGGTGGCCATCAGGGGGCTGCCTGTGGACTCCACCCCTTTTGAAATCGAGGAGGAGCTCCGAGCGTTGGGGTACGAGCCGGAGTACGTTCGCCATATTAGAGCGAGCCAGGGACGACCCGGCTACGTATTCCACGCCGCACTGAAAAGGACGCCCGACGTACGCAGGATCTTCGACACCTCCGTGTTCTTATACATGAGGGGTATCAAGATAGAAGCCTGGCGGGGCAAGCGTGGGCCCGCCCAGTGCCATCGGTGCCAGAAATGGAAGCACTCATCGCACCACTGCCACCGACCGCTCGCCTGTGTCCGCTGCGGAGAGGGGCACATAGCGCGGGACTGCCCCCGACCACGTGACGCACCAGCTACGTGCGTCAACTGCGGGGGCGAACATCCCGCCAACAATATCAAGTACCCCTCTTTCCAGGCAGAGATAAGAGCACACAAGTGTGCGGGCACAGCCGCCGCCTTTACCGCCTCACGTCGACGGCAACGGCCGACGAGGGACCAACAGACGTGGCCACCACTGAGGCTCAAGGTGAGTCGCTGATGGCGGCGGCCAACGGGCTCACCAACAGGGGAGAAGCTCCCCCCCTCCTCGAAGCGGCGGAGGGGAAAGAAGAGGAAGCGAGGGGGCAAGAGTAAGGCTCCCGCGCCCCCCACCGCACCTGAGGGAGAACTACCGGACGACCTGCCTACGACCCTGCCGCAGGCTGAAACTCCGACTGCAGCTCCGACGCAGCCTGACGTGAGGACGACTGCAGGGCCGACAGCTGGCGCCGGCATAACGCGGCCCCCAGCCCTGCCCCAAAAAGAACGCCGTGCCATGAGCGGCACTACCAATACCAACCCAGCTGTCGAAACCGAAGCCAAAAAGAAGGGAGTTACAGCCCGCGCCATCCAGCTGCTGATGGACCTGATAAAGGCCATCAGGCAGGGTCAGGACGCGGAACTGGTCGTTCTTGACGGCCTAGCTGCGTTACTCACTTTGTACCACGGATAGACTGTCAAGGACGACTCATCGGACGCCCGCGGCCTGCAAGGCAAGGTCGCCCCCCCTCCGCCGCCTCACTACCGGATTGACCCAGGTAAGCTGTTCCCCGGTACACGCAGCTTACCTGCACAATATGACTCCACACCCACTACATGCACCAAGCTGCGCGACTTGTTCTAAGTTAATATAGGCAGGACGCGCAGCTATAACCTGCATGCATGCATACATGCATCCCTCTACAAGCACGTAGACACACGCGTGGACGCGGCTCTCGACACACAATACCGCCCACACACACACGTAGATTCCTCAGCCCGAACCACTGCCGGCTAGCTCTGGTTAGTGGGGCGGGCGGGAATCACACATCCACTATAGGTGCGCTGTAAGTCGGTGCCTCTGTCGCTGGTTGTCTCCCGCTGGGCTTCCCTCGGGTAACCGGGGGTTTCACCCGGCGGAGACGGACCGCCGAGGCACTGTGAAGAAAACAGCGCTGTGTAACAGCGCTGTGGCGCACCTACAGCATACAACATAGCAACCACACACATGGGCGCATGTTGCCAACATGCGCCCTCAGGGCCATGGACAATGTCCTCCCAAGAAACGGGCTCCGCTGTAGCGGGCCCAAGTACAGCCTCCGCAGCCAGGGGGCCAAGCGCCCCGTTACCGCCTGCCGCGCCCCCATACGACGTTTTATAAAATATTTGCGAGGAAATAAATAAAACAATAAAGCGAAAAGAAGAAGCGCGCGGAATAATTTTTACTTGTTCAAAAATTAGCGATGCGCGCACATCAGCGCTTTTTTTAAAGGCAAATACACAAAAAACAGCCAGTATTATTATAGTACATTACGATATTAGTGCGCTAAGATGGTTATAACATGCGAGGCGGAATTTCAGCACGAGCCGAAGGCGAGGGCGTAATTGAGCCGAGCATGTTATAACCAATACGCACGTATATCGTACGACGTTTTTTAACACATTTTAGAGGAAACCGAAAAAAAAAACATTTTTCATACATGGTTATGTATCTGTCCTTGGATATCGACGGCAGCAAGCTGTCGTATGCGGTTCGCGCTTCTGTTAGTATATCCGGTGGAGTTGAAGTAATATATTGCTCATCTTCATTATTGAAAGTTGTCATTTTTAGATATTCACAATACAAGTACAAAGAAAAGAAAATTTGAGAAAAATGGCGCGAGGATTATTTTCTGTGTGGCTGCGTGAAAATGTTGGCAAAGACGCTAGAGCATGCAGCCAAGTTTTTAAATTACCGAATAAACTGTTTTTTATTTTAATTTTAAATAAACTCAATCTGTGAATGCACACTGTTGCTTTCCCGCCATTTTAACAGCGCGCTAGCGCTGCCTACTGACTGGCGCCGCGCGGCGATTAGTTTGAAAATTTGAATAGCAACAGCGCGCTGCTCACTAGCTGGAGTCGTGCGGCGGCGATCAGTTCCATATTTGAAATGGCAAATAATACTGTTATGGAATTTGTATGGATTATAACTTAACTATTTGCTTTGGTAACACACGCGTTTTTTATGACCCGCTTTACATATTTAAAACCGGTGGAATTACATCAGCTTTACGAGCAAGGGTGTCAAAAACAAAGTAAATTAATATTTTTGTTACAGATTTATGGTTGTAATTTATTGTCAAAATTAATTAAATTAAAGAATGAAATGTTTATTTTTTATATTTCATCTCCCAAAATTAATTTTATTCATATAATGTTGACCACTTTTCTGACATAAAAACTCTTTGCTAAGATTTAACAAAGTACCGTTCAGTTTAGACGGAGCATCTTGATAAGCCGTCCATTTTACTTTACAATAACGCACAAGTACCTACGTAATGAGATACATAACGATATTGAAATTGGTGAAATAAGAGACCCTAAGTGCAAATGTGTTAAAAAAAAATGATAAATTGAAATTATTTTATACTTAACACATTTGCTCGTAAAAGAAGCCTTGAAAAAAAGCACTGATGCGCGCGCATCGCTAATTTGAGAAAAAGAAAAAATATTCCGTGCGCTTTTTCTTTTCCCTGTATTGTTTTTATTTGTTTTATTTATTTCCTCGCAAATATGTTATAAAACGTCGTATGACATACGTGCGCTTTGATAATTACAGCCTCTGCTTTCTTGTAGCCATATCGCCTCGGCTGTAATTTTCAACTTACCGCACTTATATCATATTGTACTATTATTCGGGACAACATAGGAAAACAAACCACCGATTCCTCGGAGCTCGCGCGCGGACTACTGGTACCTACTTCTTCAAGTTCCGTTGGCGATTTCAGATTAAATATGTGCATTATCGCAATCTACCATAAGCCGTATACCGCAAGCATTTTCATAGAGTTACCTTAAAACAAGTGGATCTTATAGTATCTACGTAGGTACTACAGATGACGTACGATACGTACTATCGAGGACACTCCCGCCTGATCACCACTAAGCTAATTTTTGCTTGCACTTACAACATAGAAACGCTCTCTATCTCCGCCCTGTTGACTTTATATAGAAATAATTAATGAAAATATACCGATCGGCGACACATGCCAAACGAGAGTTATTGTTATTTTGCGCGCCAAAGTTGACGCTTTCCTAATAGGCCTAAAGTTTAAGGTGGAGTGGCTCGGCGCCTCCGCATAATTTAAGCGAAAAAAAATTTAACTGATCAGGCGGAAAAGACCACGACTGTACCTACCCTTTTATTGGTTTTGCATTAGCATTCTGCGAATCGGTCTCAAAGACATTCTATTCTATTCTATTCAAATATATTACTAGCTATAGACGGGACAAGACGAAGAAACTGACGTTCCAATAATTTGTTGGTTACGCCTTATTAGCAAAAACGACCAGTCTAGTGCGATACGTCCGCTTGATGCATGTCACATGAATGCGACCTCGCATTCATGACATTCATGTGACATAACATTGAATAGAAGAAACTATATTGTAAAAAAAATATGCCTTGTTGCGCTTTGCGTTAATGCAAATCTCGATATGGAAAAACGAGTGGACCTGAATTTAGTTAATTTTAGTTAGTATTTTCTTTATTTACTCAGCATTTGGGATATAAAGAATATTTTCTGATAATGTTCCAACTAGAATATTTACATAAATTGCAATAAGCGCCCTCTATTGCTCAGTAGCTGTACCACTACTTCTCTACTGACTCGTTTATTGATTTTTGCTATCGATATTTTTTCACGTTATGTCACAAATAATAATGTTATTGGTTTGCGTAAATTTCTTTAAAATTACTTAAAAAAGCTATCAAAGATAATACTCGCTCAGCGATGCTCGCTTGGCGGTCAAAATTCACGCCAAAAGACCCAGCGGTCATTTCTACCTAGAATGCGGACTTGAGTGCACATATTATGAATCAGAACAATTACTATAACTACCGGTATCATTGCTGTCGGGAAGTGTACGTTACCCCAGCAGGAAAGTGTCTCCTAGAGTTATATGAGTGGAACGTTTAATGTGTGCCCTAACTGCTGTAAATGTACCCCACATAAAAAATTGTGTGCTGGCGTTTTGGAAAAAAACTATTCCTGCTGGGGTAACGTTTTTCCAGCAGGAAAATTCTAAACGAATGATCGGAGAAAGAAACATTGTGCATGGCCTTGTAGCTTATATTAGTGCCAAAATGTGCCCCCAAAACTCGACCACAATCCGTCAACATATCATAGGGCTGTATCTTTTTAGCTGAAATAGCTAAATACTCGATTTTCACCGAATGTTCTATGGCAGCTATTAAGAATTAATATTAAGGGATTATAAATAACAAACAACAAGCTGTTTCATTCAATATGGTCACAAGGTGCATTTAATATATTTTTTAATTAGCACCCAAAACTTTTGAACGCGACTGTACGGACAACGGCTTAGGTATAATACGTCCAATAAAGAAGGTCACCGATATGTATGAATCTGTCGCTTTTTAGTAGTAATTCTAATTTGGTCGGATAACCAGCCGTTGTTTACACGTTTTGTTTTTTGTTTATATTTACTTAATGCGAAACATTCCAAGTTGAATATTTTCACCATATATTTTTGACTAAAGACACACTAGTGCCTTTACACCTACACAGCTGGGATTGAGCTGGTTCCTTGTATTTTGTCGTTAAAGTTATGACACCATGGTTTTGACTCTTAGCAAGATTATTCAAAAACGCATGCAAGACTAGTTTTGAAACTTTGTATGGTTATTAGTAGCCTCAAGACGGACCCAATACTTTTCAGACACATATACTCTACACTTACAGATTTCAGCGAGCTTATACCTTGTCTAATTTAGGCGCAGCGATTTTTTCGAGTTTTCATAAAACCGCGATAACTTGGAAATAACAAATATTTTCTTAAATCTAATTGAGGCACTAAGGGGCACACATTAAGAGCTATTCGTGTATGTTTATTCTACAGGGGCACATGCAATGGTTTTAGAGATATACGATTCTGCAAAACGTTACTCCAGCAGGAAATGCAATATCTCGAAAACCTGAAGGGGCTCACGTTTTATTTTGGGGGGGGGGGGGGGGGGGGGCACATTTTGGCACTAATATTAGCTACAAGGCCATTCACAATGTTTCTCTCCGATCATTGGGATCGCCAGTGATCTGTGCTGCTAGTCTCACCGTAGTGACTGAAGCGACACCTGACGAACAGCAAAGGAGGTTCATGATTTTAGTTGTGCCGTCGTTCGGGGGCACCTAAAACATAACTTTTCGCCCGGACCGCCATCCCGCTTCACTTTCCCTGTGTTCACACAAGTGCCTGGCACCTGTGTGAGCACGGGGGGAGTCGTTCCTGTGCCACCCGGTGGCCTAAACCACCGAAGCGGTCGCGAGCTCACTCCCCAGCGAGCAGTTTTTAAAAACCGAATAGAAGATGCCGAAGCCTGGCTCCCGCGGCTCACTAGGCCGCGAGAAGACCAGCTACCGAGAGCCTTCTCCAGAGTTGGACCGGGCGGTGTCATTGCCGGATATCGGTGATGCAGTGCCCGGTGCAACACTGACCGGACTCTCATCTCCTCGTAGTGAGGAGAAGAGGAAGCCCGGTAAGAAGAGGTCCTCCATGGATGTACCAACCGAACCAGGATCGAGCACGGCAACCACAGCAAGCGACACACCGACGCTGCCGGCGCCTGCGCGCGTTGCGCCGACGCCGTCGCTGAGCCAGCCGCACGCCGTAGCCGTGCGCCCCGCTACATTCCGCCCGGTACCAATACAGGCCCCGGGACCTGCCGCCACGATACCTGGGCGCGCGCCGCATGCGCGCGCCTCCGCACACACCGCGCGCGTAATAGTCCGCGACGCCGCGCCTCCTGCGCGTGCGCCCGCGCCCGCGCCGCGAGCTCCCGCGAGTGCTACCCGCCCCGGGGCACCACCGGAACCCTATGTGCGCTCAACAGCACGCCCAAGTACCAGAGCCGCCACCCCACTACGGCCCGCCGCGTCGACCGCGCCCCAAGGGGCTGCGTCCGCGGTGGCCTCCACAAGCCGCGGCTCACCCAACACGCGCACCGCCAACGCCGGCCCCAGCCACAGCTTGTTGGCCGGGCCGACCCATGCGGTAAGGGACAGACGTCCTTCTACCAGGATGGCGCCTAGCGGACGACCGACGTCCTCGGTGCCGCAGGTGCCCGACTCACCAGCCCCTCCCCGCACTTCGGCCTTCGACTCGCCGGCGGCGCTGTCGGCATGCTCGTCGCGAGCTGGCTCGAGCATGTCGATAGCATCCGTAGGCTCGGTCGACTCTGGTCGGAGTGAGCCTGGGAGGCGCACCCCCACCGCATCACCGACGCCGTCGCTGGGATTCGGCTATGAATTCCAGCTGGAGCCGCGTCCCCAGCGACGGCGCCGCAGCACAGACGAAGCAGAAGAGGAGGAAGAGGCCAAGCGGTACTGCCTGGACTCGCCGCGGCCACAGCGCGACCGCGCACCGCCGCGCAGCCAGGGCAGCGCCGCCTCGCCCACCTTTGCGGAGGCGGTTCGGCACACGCCTACAGCGTCGCCGACACCGTCGACGCCCACTACAATGTCCAGACGCCAAGAATCCCAGCACGGGGTGAGTGTCAATAATATGATTTCTCCCACAGCTCAACCGGTGGCCCTAGAGGACGATGGAAGAGCAGAAGCTGCTACGGCCACCAACCAGCCAAAGCCAAAGCTGCCCAAGCGGCCGAGGTATCCTCCGCTGATTGTGGAGAAGCTGCCGGGTTGGGCCGCCCACTTTAGGGCCCTCAGGCAGAAGCTGGGCCATCCCCCCAACGCCCGTCCATTCGGCTTGGGGATTCGATTCTCGCCCGAAAGCGAGAACGAATTTAGGGTGGTCCAACGATACCTGACGGACCTGGAAAAGGTGGACGGCACTTCATGGTTCGCTTACTCCCTTGAGGCGGAGCGAAGCTTGAAGGTGGCCATCACGGGGCTGCCGGTCGACACTCCCCCGGAGGAGATCGAGGAGGAGCTCCGGGCAATGGGACACGAGCCGGAGTATGTGCGCCATATTAGGGCGCGCCAAGGACGACCCGGCTGCGTGTTCCACGCCGTCATTAAAAAGACCCCGGAGTCCAGGTCCATCTATGACACCACCACCTTTTTGTGTATGAGAGGTGTCAAGATCGAGGCCTGGAGGGGGAAAAGAGGGCCCACTCAGTGTCACCGGTGCCAGAAATTCCGGCACTCGTCACACAACTGTCACCGACCGCTCGCCTGTGTTCGCTGTGGAGAAAAGCACGCCGCACGCGACTGCCCCCGCCCACGCGACATGCCGGCAACGTGCATAAACTGCGGGGGCGACCACCCCGCAAACAACGTGCGTTGCCCTGCATACCAGGCCGAAATGAAGAACAGGCGAGCGGGCACAGTCGCCGCCACGACCGCCGCACGCCGACCGACAGAGGTCGTAGGAGGTCAACGACAGGATGTGGCCTCCACCGAAGCCCAAGGCGCGTCGCTTATGGCGGCGGCCAACGGGCCCTCAACCAGGGGAGAAGCCCCCCCCCCCCACCTCCTCGAAGCGGCGGAGAAAACGGAGGGGGAAGAAACGGAGGGGCAATGGCACGAAAGCCGAGCCCCCCCCCCACGTACCAACGGAGCACACCCACCAGGACGACCTTACCTCGTCCCAGGCGCAGGCTGTGCCATTACCAGCAACGAACGAAACGAGTGGTGGGCTGCCAGCCGGCGCCGGCATAGCGCGGCCCCCAGCCCAGAGAGTTGATGGATCTTATCAAAGCCATCAGACAGGGACAAGACGCGGGTTTAGTTATCCTCGACGGCCTGGCCGCTCTCCTCAAACTATATGGATAGGCCGTTGAGGATAATTCATTGGAACGCCCGCGGCCTCAGAGGTAAGGTCGCCCCCCTCCGCCGCCTCCTCAGAAGCGAGGACATCGACGTGGCGCTGATAAGCGAGACACACCTGGGACAAGAAGATAGGTTGCGAGTCCCCGGGTATCTCGCTTATAGGAAAGATGAAAGGTCGGCAACCAACGCCCGCTACCGTGGTCTGGCGGTACTTGTGAGGCGAAGAGTCGTCCATCAGCAGCTCCCCGTGCCGTCGCTCGGCTCGTTCTACGCGCTGGGTGTGCAGGTGCACGTCGCCGGCGAGGATCTCGCCATTTACGCCGTCTATAAGGCGCCCTCGACTTCCTTAGTCCCATCGGAGTTGAGGGCCCTACTGGAGGCCAGCGGCGGTGCGACGATCCTTGCCGGTGACTTGAACTGCAAGCACCCGGTGTGGAACTCGGCCGCGACGAACACGGACGGAAGACGACTCTTCGCGGACTCGGAGGCCTTCGACTACACGGTGTCCGGCCCGGAGACGCCCACCCACTATCCGGACAACCAAGCTCACATGCCGGACGTGCTGGACATCGTGGCCTGTCGAGGGCTACAATGCCAGACCACCCAACAAGTTCTGGACGACGAGATGCAGTCGGATCACCACCCTGTTCTCGTCGTCCTCTCGGGGATGCCGACCCGACTGAAGCCCGCAGCGCCACGTCGTAAAACTAATTGGACTGACTTCACAGAAAGGATTGAGGCCACCACTCCGTCTCGGCCTATCATCACCTCCGCGGATGTTGACCAGATGGCGGTGGATGTCACTGCTTGCATACAGAGCGCCCTGGAAGCGGCGACTACTGTACAGCAGGAGAGCGCGACGGCCCAGCGCCAGCCGCCTCTGCCTGCCTATTTACAGAAGATGGTCGCCGACAAGAGGCGCCTTCGCAAGCAGTGGCAACAACTAAGATGCCCGCATCTGGAGAAGAAGCTCAACCATCTCGCGGAGAAGATCAAGGCCGAGATGAGAAACAGAGAAGCCGAGAGCTGGGAGGACAGAATACAGTCGACGGCCATCCACCGACTCTGCCGACAGCTCACGAACACCCCAGCTCCGGTGCGCCCGCTAGTGGATGGCGGAGGGGCGCTCAAATACAGAGCGGAGGACCGGGCGGAGGTCTTCGCCCAGCACCTGGAGCGTCAGTTCCAACCGAACCCGATCACCGACCGCGAAAATGCCGCAGCAGTCGAGAAACACCTTGGGGACTATTTCGCCACGCCGATAGCTCCCGAGGAAGACGCCATATTTTTCTCGCCTGGGGCAGTCAGACGCGCCATCCTTAGAACGAGGCCTAGAAAGGCCCCCGGTGCCGACGGTATCACCAACACAGCGCTGCGCCACCTGCCATTCCGTATGGTTGCGGCACTGGCGCGCCTGTACACGGCGATACTGCGCACCGGGGCCTTTCCCGCCTCGTGGAAGGAAGGGCGCGTCATAATGCTGCCCAAGGCGGGGAAAGATATCCTGAAGCCGGCGAGCTATCGGCCCATCACGTTGCTGCCGACCACCTCCAAGGTGTTCGATGCACTCCTGTTGCGGCATCTCCAGCCGCACATTACGCCGCGACCGGAACAATTCGGGTTTCGGTCGGAACATAGCACGACGCTCCAACTGTCGAGGGTACTGCACCTCCTGACAGCTGCCACCAACAAAAAGGAGCACTCTGTCGCGGTATTCCTCGACATGGAGAAGGCCTTCGACCGCGTATGGCATGACGGCCTCATTTTCAAGCTGGCCACCTCTGGAGCGCCCCGTCGCGTGGTGAAGGTGGTCCAATCTTTTCTGTCCCACAGGAGCTTCCGCGTAGTGGTCGAGGGGGCGCTCTCCGGCGCCCGCCCGGTGCTGGCGGGCGTCCCACAGGGTAGCTGCGTATCGCCAGCGTGTTACTCACGTTTCACCGACGACATCCCCACCACGCCACAGGTGACGCTCGCGCTGTATGCCGACGACGCCGCGTACATCGCCACCTCGCTTAACGCGGGGCACGCGGCGGTCAAAATGCAGCGCGCTCGACTTACTCCCTGACTGGCTGTCCAAGTGGCGGCTGTCGGTGAACGTGGGTAAGACGCAGGCGATGGTCTTCAGCCCTGCGCACTCCCTCCCACCGCGCCTGAACCTTCAAGGCGCCGACGTCGATTGGGCGCCCCGGGCCAAGTACCTGGGTGTGACCATCGACCGTCGGCTCACCATGGGGCCACACGTCCGCCAGGTCGCGGGCAGGACCCGGGAGCTCCGCTCAGCGCTCTCGTCCCGCCTCCCGGTGCGCGTCAAATTGAGCGTGTATAAGACATATATACGCTCAATATTGACGTACGCCGCCTCCGCCTGGTTCGCCCTCACTAGCGAGGGGAACAAGAAGATACTCCGCGCGCAGCAGTCGCTCGCGCTGCGGTCCATTGTTGGTGCCCCTCGCTGTGTGAGGAACGAAGTCATCCGGCGGGATCTCGGGATCGAGAGCCTGGACGATTTCATCCGGCGCCTCGCGAAAGGAATGTTCGCGCGTGCCGACGCATCTGCTTGGCCGCACGTCAAGCACATTGCGCCCTGGCACGCGCGCCCCCCTGACGCGAAGCGCCTCCCCCGCGACCTGGTAGCGGACGTTGACCCCCCCCCACCGGACTTGACGCCTGGGTAAGCTGTTTTTCCCAGGCTACACGCAGCTTACCCACACAAATACGACTCCACACACATAACACACACCCAGCTGCGCGACTTGTGCTAAGTTAATATAGGCAGGCGCGCGCAGCTAACACCACATCTCTATACACTCACGTATACTCACGCGCAGGGACGCGGCGCGGGCTCGCGAACCTCGCTTGCACTGGGCGGTGTTTACACAACACAATACCGCCTATACACACATAACGGCTCCCCGTCCGTAACGTAACTGGCTAGCTCTGGAAGCGGGGCGGGCGGGGGTCATTACATCCACCGTAGGTGCGTCGGAGTCGGCACTTTCGTCGCTGGTCGTCCTCCGCCGGGCCTCCCTTCGGGGTCTCACCTGGCGGGGACAGACCGCCGAAGTGCCGTGAAGAAAGCAGCGCTGTACTGACAGCGCTGTAGGCGCGCCTACGGAAAACTTCATAGCAATCACTCACAGGCGTGCGACATTGCTGTCTCCACGCTAACAGGCCCTTGTCGCACTAGACAAATATAATGACGGGCCTGACTTATCAGGCCGAGGTATGGCCTCCGCGGCCAGGGGGCATAGCCCTGGGACCGCTTGCCACGCCCCCCTACGGGGGCGTAGCGATTTCCAGTATATCTCCGATCATTCGTTTAGAATTTTCCTGCTGGAAAAACGTTACCCCAGCAGGAATCGTTTTTTCCGTTTTTTTCTAAAACGACAGGGGGCACACATTTTTTATCTGGGGGCACATTTACAGCAGTTAGGGCACACATTAAACGTTCCACTCATATAACTCTAGGAGACACTTTCCTGCTGGGGTAACCTACACTGTCGGGAAGGGAACAAGTGCGTAGCACGTGCAGTGTTGCGCAGGACTAGCCGCTCCGAGCGAGTGGTGCGAGTAATCGCCCATCATTTAAAACAAAAAATGTATATTTGTGTTTTTTCTATTCACAGCTAGATAGCGCTACTGACGTACGACATCAACAGTTTGGTATGACATTCGGTTTTTTTATAATATCTGAAATAAATCATTAATTTTCATATTTTTCAATGTTGCCTCTTACGTCAAGTTGTCAAACTGTCAGGTACTTTTAAGGGTTCCGTACCTCAAAAGGAAAAAAACGGGACCCTTATAAGATCACTTTCTTGTCCGTCTGTCCGTCTGTCTGTCCGTCTGTCACCACCGATTTTCTCAGGAACGGGTGGACCTAGCAAGTTGAAATTTACATCATATACTGAGGTCTATCTATAGTCCCTAAAAGGTGTATAATCAAAGGTGTTAGGTGTATATATAGTAAGGTGTATAATATATAAATCAAGGTCCTGAGTCAACACGATAAAAAGATATGGGCAACTTTAGATTTGCGCGAAAACCTGTAAGTACCAAAATTTACCTTAATTTTCAACCTTTTTATTTTCGGAATTTTCTCTTTACTTGTACTGTAAGACCTTGGTTTTAACTAAAATAGACAATTCTAGGTCAACCGGAAGTAGGTACCCTATAAGTTTTGGGTCGAAAACCTATGGGGTAGTTCCCGTTGACTTAGAATCACGAAATTTGGCAAAAAGCCTCTCAAAGGTCTTACAGGGAAAAGTCTGAAAACCGTAAATATATAGTTTAATAACAAAAAAAAAAGCGATTTCACTATTACAAACTTATTATTTGCGGTTGGTGCAATAGCCGTTTCTAGGGATAGAACAGCTAAGTTAAGTTTGTCCTTTAAAAAGTTTGTCATCTTTACGGTTGATTTAATTTAAATTATTTTTATCAATATGTTTAACTGAAATATTGTATTTTATAGATAATTACGATTGTTTAATAAATAACTTAATTTTTTTTTAATTATATTTTTAAAATTCTTTACGCACTCTTGGTTTTATGAAGGAAGTCTGATATGTCCTGGCCGACTACACATGTCAGATGAGATGATTATATGGCCGCAACAAGAAAAACTAATATTCAAAAACTGGAAAGGAAGACTACTTTGAAAACGAGCTAATGAACCGGCGGAGACATTCTACAATTGGATTTCATATGAGAAGCATCATAAAACAGCTTGGTTTTTGGAAAGCCAACGATCAAATATACTAGAGTTCACCCTGACGCTGGTTTTCAACAGGCAGTTAGGCTCTCATCAATAACATAATTATAAATGAAACACGTGCCCGTCATGGTCATTATCATTACTGTAGACCTGTAGAGCCTGAATCATCAATGTACGGTCGTGGTCTTTTCTGCCTGATCAGTTAATTTTTTTTTCGCTTAAATCATGCGGAGTTGCCGAGCCACGCTCCCTTAAAGTTTAGGCCTATTAGGAAAGCGTCAACTTTGGCGCGCAAAATAACAATAACTCTCGGTTGGCGTGCGTCGTCAATGCGCTCGGCCGATCGGTATCTTTTCATTCATTATTTCTATACAAAGTCAATGGGGCGGAGCTGGAGAGCGTTTCTATGTTGTAAATGCAAGCAAAAAATTAGCTTAGTGGTGATCAGGCGGGAGTGTCCTCGATAGTATCTATATTTTTCCATGTTATGTTATTAATATTACGTTTGTAAAGCAAGTTTGATAGGAGATCCACAGCGCATTTGCAAATTCCTATCTGTGAGAGTTGGAGTGGTCGTGTTCGCATTTAAAATCAAAATATTTAATTCTGTGACTATAGACGACGCAGTTCATGTAAGTAAATACCAACTCAGCTCTTGAATACCAGCCTGTTAGTGCCCATCTATTACTTCTCAACAGAGAAGGCACGAGCATTGATCACCACGCTTGCTCAAGACGAGTTGGCGATTTCAGAATTATATAAATTATAAGTCCAGGTTTATGTTGTCATTGAGCCGAGAACTGCAGTAAAAAAATCCTACGCGTATCAAACGACGTTTTCCAATACACTTTCGAAGAAATAAAATTATAGAACGAAAAGTATTTTTGTCAAGTCATGAATTATTAGAAAACTATGATTTAATTAGCTTTTATTTCCGTGCTTTGCTTTCGCCAGGTTAAAGGAGAAGCAAAGGTAGGACAGCCAAATTATGAAAAATAGAAAATTAAAAAGAATATTGAATTTAGAGCAGTCGAGGAACGACTTTTTCAAGGTCAAAATCATTCCTCGACCTTTATGAACTCGGAGGGTTGCATTGATGATTTTGATGATTATAATTCTGTAACTACATACGTCTTAAAGTCGCGAACAATATTTTAATCAACATACAACCTAGCACTGGTCTACAAATTGCAAAAAACGTAAGAAAATTTGAATTTCGCGGGCTACCCTGGAGCATCCACCCTAACCCCCTCCTTCAGCTCCTCCTTAAGCTTTCACGGTTTAAAACGATACTTAAAAGTCACATGGGATACTTAAATATCTCCTATCAATAATCACGGAAGATATCCCGAATAGTTGTGTTAAATAATCATGTTTATCTATCTATCTATATTCTGGTTAGGAAATCAATTTAAATATTCAAAAAATATTTACGCCTTATAGACGCTTATTATCTCTTTGCCGAGATTAAAAAAAAAACAATCACCACCGACGACGCATTGGACTAAGTATAGGTACAGGTTATCTATGGAAATTTTTCTACCGCACACGTGTAAATAAATGAAAAAAAAAACGCACGGGTGTAAAATACATAGCATGTTGAACCTTATCGTAGTGTGCTAAGAACCAGATTTCGAGGAAATGTATTGAAAAGCAATTAGATTGTAAGAATTAAAAACTTTTTTGCGAACAATAAAACCGGCTTCTGAGCTTCTGAAGCTTATTATATTTCACTATTTTTGTGGTTTTGAAGTCGGTTTTATTATTTTGCAAAAAAGTTTTGTTTTATTTTTACATTTTTAGTTTTAATAGCCCATACTTACAAATATTTGCTATGCAATTATTTTAAATTGTTAACAATACATGTCGTGGTAATAGGCTTATCCCCAATAAACGGAACTTAAACCAACCTTTAAACCTAACCTGACTGTCGAAATCTGGGTGTATTGTACACATCTGTGTACCCCCTCAGAGCATACAGGCGTGATGTTACGTCATGATGTTGTATAAACAATAAAGATCCAAGCGATTGCAGCAATCTCGAGTGACAGATTTGCCGTATATTTTTGAAGAGTTCCATTGTATATCTCCAAAGATCAGCATCAGATCTTCACCAAATTTAAATGGGACCACCTCAGGAGTATATTCTTTCAAATAAAAAAATAATTTTATGAATTTGTCCACAAATGGGGGAGAAATCGGTGAACATAAATAAAAAAAATACACATAGTCGAACATAGAACCTCCTCCTTTTTTGAAGTCGGTTAAAAAAATCTGCCACACGAAAATCATGAATGTAAGACATAGGATGCCTACTTATTAATTACCACAGTAGTATGTTTCCATGGAATTAGGATTAGGGTTAGGAATTAGGGGCCGTCCGGACTTAGAGATTTATGTTTAGAATATTTTTGAATCCACCTCTTTTCTGGCTATGGCTTTTAGTTCAGACGTTTTCAATTACTTACCTATGAAATGGTGCCCAACTACAATCTTCAGAACCTAGATTCCCAAAATGTGTTTTGCTCATGGGAAGCTACGTATCATCCGCTAGGGTCATAGGCTTAATAGGCTATATTTAACCTCTTGAGTATCGCATGATGCTCCGCGCTTCAATCAAAATCAACATATTTTATTTGACATAGGCCTAGATGGGCACTTATAAAACGTCGAAAAAGATGCACGTTTCGCGTTGGTCGTTTCCATGGAGAAGAACCGGCAAGAAACTCCATGGTTACTCTTTTCAAATCATTTGGTATTACAATATTATTCTGTTACAGCATTAGTACATAAGTATGGGGGGACCGCGTAGGCCCGACAATAGGTCGTTGCTTACAATACAAAAAGCGTAAAACAGACTTAATAAAAGTTAGTTAGGGGGGCAAAAGGCTTATGAGAAAAGCTCCAAATGTCAAGTGAACACCATAGGTCACATACCTATTATTGTATAGGTGCATAAGAACTGTCACGCTGACGGACATTGATTATAAGGTGAATGCTCCAACCAGTTCAAATTTCAATTTTACAGTTTCCAAATTCAAATGTTCTTACGTTTTTTGTAATTTGCAGGCCAGTGCTCAATACAACCCTCCAAGCACCTATAGGTGCAGGAATGACTTTGACCTTGAAAAAGTAATTCCTGCACCTTTATGAGCTTGGAGGGTTGTATTGATAATTTTGATGATTATAATTCTATAACTACATACGTCTTACAGTCGCGAGGAATATTTTAATCAACATACAACCTAACACTGGCCTGCTAATTGCAAAAAACGTAAGAAATATTGAATTTCGCGGGCTACCCTGGAGCATCCATCTTAAACGTTAATTTGCATAGTACCTAGGTAACAAGATCTGGTTGTACAGAAGTCAGTACATCAATCTACCCGAAACTGTCAAATTTTCCTAATTAACCTTGAACCTAATGCTTTAGCGATAGAGTTGAATTCTACTAAAGAAATTTAACAGATTGGAGCAGCTCGATGTGCGCCCGTCTGTACCTTTCGTCTAGTCGATTCATACTTGACCGAGTTCAACATTTTAATTTAAGGGGGTGGTACCAGCTAACGAGAGGTTTTCTCCATGTAACTCCTCTTTGATGAGTGATATAAAGGTGCAAAAAAAATATATGTTACTTATTAGACTCTAAACTTTAATTGGTACAATTGAAATAATTCTAACTTTATTATTACTATATGAAAAAAATATTCAAAGTGAAGCATTTTTTCTTTGAAATTTCGTAACTACTCCTAAACGGCATTAAGTTTTAGTTTTTTTTTTTCACACAAATATTTGTCACTTTTTCTTCACAAAGTGTACAATTGGCATTTTGATCTAATGATTACACAACAATTTAATAAAAAACACTCATTTCGCACTATTCGGCCCGCAGCGACAGACGTAACAACCACTTTGTAGTGCAAGCTGATTAGAACTTTATTCTAACAGTGTTTCAAACGAAGTTTGAACCACCACAAATAGAGTTGCTAATTTAGCTGATACCCCAACCTTAATGGAAACACCGCGAGAAAGAACGATAAATGTAGGTACCTTATTGTACAAAAAAAACATAATCTGTAGTAATGTGACGAGGCGCGGTGACGCCAAACTTAATGCTTATTGAATTGTATAACTAGTTAGATTAACTCATCAATAAGCCAGGAAGATATAATATATGCCATGTTCGATGGCTTTATATTGACGAATTCTCCGTTTTTCCGAGGGCCTAACCAACAATCAAACAATCCTTCAGATAGACAATGGACATTTAGCACGTTTTCGCGCACGGCTAAAAGCTTGCTAGAAATAAATGTATGGACCGTGACCGTTGACCATGACCGTTTCTAAAAATCCATGCAGTCGATTATGTATACCACCTCGAAAATTAACATTTAGAGCTATTTACATGATGTCAAAGTCATTTATTTAAAAGGCACTAAAAATGTATTTATAACACATTTTCTCGTAAAGGGTCTCTTATTTCACCAATTTCAATATCGTAATGTATCTCATTACGTTCTTGTGCTGTAAAGTAAAATGCACGGTTTATACTTTTTTAAATCTTAGCAAAGAGTTTTTAATATGTCAGAAAAGTGGTCAACATTTTAAGAATAAAATTAACTTTGGGAGATGAAATATAATAAATAAACATTTAATTTAATTAATTTTGACAATAAATTACAACCATTTAGGTATCTGTAAAAAAATACACAAAAATATTAATTTACTTTATTAGTAGTACTGGCTGTTTTTTGTGTCTTTGCCTTAAAGACCAGCATAGCTATTCACAACGCTTTGATTCGATTTTCGTTTCGGAAAGTCGTATGTCTATCTCGCTCGATTTCGTAATGTCAAAAAAAGATAGACATACGACTTTCCGAATCGAAAATCGAATCGAAGCATTGTGAATAAGGGGCCAGGTGGCCTACCATGACGTCTTAAAGCAGGATCGTTTTAATCGCGTTCCAGTGTGGGTAAGAGACGGAGCTATAGAGGACGTCTAGCGCCATCTCTTTCCCACACTGGCACGAAATTAAAACGATCCTGCTTTAAGACGTCATGGTAGGCCCGCAGACCAGACCTGCGCATCAGTGCTTACTGATGCGCGCGTATCGCTAATTTGTGAACAAGTAAAAATTATTCCGCGCACTTTTTCTTTTCGCTGTATTGTTTTTATTTGTTTTATTTATTTCGAATCATGGTGATGAATAAAAGCCTACTCTCTCGTTCAGGGCATGTATTTCAGAAGTGGGAATATTACAGGCTGATTACGTTTCATGCATTTCAGGGTTGAAAAAAAAAACTGAAGGCATTATAATGATTCCGGTCAAGGAATGTGGCCTCTTCCATCGAACAGAAGACGAAGTGAAGGCTGTGCGTCAAGTCTTTGGTCTGACTGAGAAAAACATAAGTGAGGGCGTGGACTCAATCATGGAATGGTTTCAAAAACAACCTCATCTGGTACATATTGAAATGAGTGAGTATTTAATATTTTTATTATTAAGTGTAAGTATTGGACTTTTACAAATAAATACAAATCATTTATTTGCAAAACACTTGGTTCTTAGGATGTTACAAAAAGTTCATATGGTACACTGTATTATAACCATGCTAGGTGTGCAAATATGTTAGGAACATTAATAGAATTTATTCATATTCAGAGGTTATTAAGTTACAATGTCATTCAGGATATAGATGGTCAATATTTCATAACACATAATTAAATTTATATTAGTTAGTTTCAATAAAAATTTCATATTTAATAATAATGTTATATTTCATGCAAATTAATACCTAATGTCATACTATTACATATAATTATATAATCCATAATGAATTATTGCACAAATAAATTCTATAATTAAATTACAATATCTTTATCTTCTAAATAGTCTTTTACATTTTAATAACATTTTTTAATTAGGAAGGTGTATAATTTATTCTTAAATAGAGGAGTAGGTAACTTTTTAATGTCATCGGTCAATTTGTTATAGATCAGTGATGCCATACAGATATATAATATATAATACTTTTTTATCACATTTACTCGTAAAGGGTCTCTTATTTCACCAACTTCAATATCGTAATGTATCTCATTACGTACTTGTGCGTTATTGTAAAGTAAAACGCAAGGTTTATCAAGATGCTCCGCCTAAAGCGAACGGTACTTTTTTTAATCTTAGCAAAGAGTTTATAAGTCAGAAAAGTGGTCAACATTTTATGAATAAAATTAACTTTGGGAGATGAAATATAATAAATAAACATTTAATTCTTTAATTTAATTAATTTTGACAATAAATTACAACCATTACATTTACATACAATTTATCTGTAACAAAAACACAAAAATATTAATTTACTTTATTAGTAATACTGGCTGTTTTTTGTGTCTTTGCCGTAAAAAAAAGCGCTGATGCGCGCGCATCGCTAATTTGTGAACAAGTAAAAATTATTCCGCGCGCTTTTTCTTTTCGCTGTATTATTTTAATTTGTTTTATTTATTTCCTCGCAAATATGTTATAAAACGTCGTATGACATACGCGCGCTTTGATAATTACAGCCTCTGCTTTCTTCTAGCCCTCGCCTCGGCTGTAATTTTCAACTTACCGCACTTATATCATAATGTACTATTATTGAGCCTTTGTTCGGTACTGGACAGATTCTTGGATTGGACAGATTAGTTAGTTCGGCAGATTCGCTACTCGACTGATTCGTGGATTCGTCATATTCTAGAGTTCGACGGATTAGCTATACGACAGAAAATGAACAGTTGTGCACAAAAAGATTAAACAAAAAAACAGCCTTAGCAGGGTATACCTACTTATTTATAATTTTTCTAAATCTATGATTTACAACTAATATACTCGTATGGTTAAGTATGTAAACTCCTTGAATAGGTACTCAATTATCTAACAGGCCACTTCAAGTTATTGTCATTTAGCCTATGCCTACCTATTCAACTTCAAATAATCCACTGGCATTTGTTTTCCTGTTTGTTGTGAAGTGACATAGAGACATGAATAAAAATATTGCAAGAAATGGATCTTGCCGGCTCGAGCACCGATGTAGTGGATTTAAAATTTATTAAAAGTGAAAGGGGAAAACCCGTTGTTTTACATGCTGGACACAGATACAATTTTGTAAAAAATAACAAATGTGGTACTACAAACTGGCGATGTGTAAATAAGGCAGAATGCAGCAGTTCTATCACTTTGGACAAACTAAACCGAATTGTTAGAGAGTCTAGTCATATGTGCATGCCCGATTTTACCAAAAACGTAGTAGACAGTTTAATAGACGAATGTAAAGACTTAGTATGCAAAAAACTCGAACCAATCCCAAAATTATTTGAAGATTTTATGGACTCTGCCGACTGCAAATTAAATGATGAAGATAAACCAACATTTGTACAGAAAAAAGATGTGTTGTATAAAGCTAGATGTAATTACCTGAAAATGAATACGAAAAACTGTAAATATATGAAATCTCTGAAGCTACCGCACAGTCTAGTGGGTGATTTCTTTTTATTTGATGATGGAATCGAAGAAAAAATTTTGATTTTTGGTCAAGATTGGCGAAAGACTATCTGAAAAAAAGTAAGAGTTACTACGGGGGATGGCACCTTTAAAACATGCCCCACTCCTTTTATATCCAATATTTCTCACGATGACAATACCATAAATTTTATTCCTGTACTTTACATACTTCTACGTAATAAAACGCAGGCAACTTATGAACGATTGTTCACTATTTTAAGGGAACAATTTTCCGTGATAATTGAAAATTATAACTGCAACCGACGCGACTTTGAAATAGCAACCATTCAAGCCGTGAAATCAGTTTATCCTGGTGTAAAAGTAACTGGCTGCTACTTTCATTACTGGAAAGAGATACTTAAAAAGAGCCAAAATATTGGATTAGATAAAACTGAAAACGAAGAGTATATCATGCGCCTTTACATGCAACTGCCGTTGCTTCCGCCGATTTTGGTTCCCGAAGCAATATTAAGTATACAAGAACTGGTTAATGACTCACCGGAATATAATACATTTAATAATTATTTCTCAACTCAGTGGATGGGAATATATACCGAGAATGTGTTTACTTGTTATAATGAAAATTTTCGTACAAATAACCCAATCGAAGGGTGGCATGCGAGACTAAAAAAAAGATTTCCCATTAAGCCACCACTATCTATTTATACAATTGCTAAAAAAAGATTTCCCATTAAGCCACCACTATCTATTTATACAATTGCTAAAAAAAGAATCCCGTTTTCAACACACAAAGTTAAAAAGAGAACAAATTTATTGCAACGGGAAGCAGCGTAATGCAAAACTCATACAAAAAAATTGTCAAATAAACAAAATTGTTACTGCAGCAATGAAGAATGAAGTTAGCGTGATTGATTGTTTAAACAGTTGTGCAAGGTTAATTTTATATTTAAAAGTTAAATATGATTTTTTTGTTCTTTAATTAAAGTGCGTTTTATTTGTTTTTGTTTTCACCTGTACTTCTGCCGTATAGCTTTTCCGTCGAACCCTAGAATATGACGAATCCACGAATCAGTCGAGTAGAGAATCTGCCGAACTAACTAATCTGTCCAATCCAAGAATCTGTCCAGTACCGAACAAAGGTTATTGAGTAGGTAGTGTCGTTTCCTCATACAGTATTTCTACATTTAACCTTTTGTAGGAAACAGCTGTTTTTGTTTAGTTACCGATGACGTATGTGGGGGTGTTCTGAATGATGTAGTGAATACATGGTAACCGTTTGTGCGTCGGTGTATGTCCCCTCCACCCTGTATTGTGCGAATAATGTTTTAGATTTCTTACAACCAAAAATTCCACGACACAATTGTAACGTGTCATCCCCAAACCGCACTGGGCTCGACTCAGCTCGAGTGGTAATTTACGGCTCTCTCCCTCTCATACAGAGGAGGCCACTGCCTGTGTCCCAGAGTCCCAGCAGTGGGAACGTAACAGATTGAACATGCTATACTAATGATTGGTTTTCTTTATCAGGTACGGAAGCTATGGAGATGATGATAATTGTATCAAAAGGATCCATAGAAAGAGCTAAAGAGAAGATAGATAACTTTTATAAGTACCGGTTCTACCAGCCCGAAATTATGCAAAACAGAAACCAAATATTCAATGCTGATAAAGTATTTGGCCTTTAGTAAGTACTAGCGACCCGCCCCGGCTTCGCGCGGGTTTGTTCAGCCCAAGGCTGCTCAACTTATTTTAAAGGTGGGCCATAATTTTGATTTCATGTCCACCGGCGGGCCATCTAGTAAATAAGACTTGTTATAGTAAAGGCAGTTAGTTGCTTATTGTTGACTGTCGTCAGCTGACTACTTTTGGCGGGCAAAATCAAATGCGTTGGCGGGTCCGCGGGCCTGGTGTTGAGAAGCCTTGGTTTAGCCAATACTGAGCAAAGGCCTCCCCCAATTCCTTGTAAGAACTCTTTTCCTGCGCCACCTCGAACCAGCCCTTCCGGTAACCGTCCAGGTCATCTCTCCACTTCATTTTGAACCGCACAGTGCCATTGCAGCCTAGTATTTTCTTACCGACGTCCTTTTTCCCGTTTTAGGAAAACGCGTGTTTTGAACTCTGGTTTGTCTTTTAAAAACCCAAAATGCTGCATCCCATTGCTACTTGCCCTTCGGCAACCTTCAAGGTGGAACTTTGCAACTCGGTGAACGACCAGTTCAACTCAAGCTTAGAGCTGTTAGGAAGATTGAGAAGCAAAAAAGAATCCAGCCTCCGCCAATCATGCAAAAATGGCATCAATGGACTAACTTAGACACTCAATCAGCATCCCCGGATCAACTGTGGGGTCAGGCTAAGGAGCTGCTCGAAACTTCCGTGATAGAGTCGAAGCCTTTTGCACTAGTTCGCAAACGTCAACACTGGATGACTAGTGGAACTCTTGCCCTTGTGGAAGAAAGAAGGGACATGAAAGCTCTGGGAGCAGATGTTAGGAGATTGAATACAATATCAGCTCGTATACTGACGTAACTGTATAGGAAGCATGTAGGCGGCATCGCAATAACCATCTACAAAATTTGTGTGCAGAGGTTGAAGTTCACGCTGATAAGCATGAAACAGGTGATCTGCACCAAAAAATAAGATCTATCACCAACATCCTTTCTTTTAAAACATGGGCTATATAAAATTCGCAAGGCGAACTACAGACTGAAATAGTTGAAATATCTGAGTCCTGGAAGGACTACTGTCAGTCACTATTCGATGATCCTCAAGAGCACAACTATCTCCCGACAGAGCCCAAAGACGAAGAGAAAGAGCCATATATATTGAAGAACGAAGTGCGAGCCGCTATCAGACGACTAAAAAGCGGAAAAGCCACAGGAAGAGATGCCATACCGATTGAAACCATCAAAGCATCAGGGGAGCATGGTATCGATATTTTTCATGCCCTGTGTTTTAAAGTTTGGGAAACAAGAACTTGGCCCCAAGAATGGACTCATACTGTCTTTGTCCCTCTACATAAAAAGGGATCTACTAAAATATGCAGTAACTACCGATTAATTGCCTTAATTTCACATGCAAGTATAATTCTACTGCATATTTTAAACGAGAGGTTAAAGTCTTACTTGTCTAAGGAAATTGCTCCTGAACAAGCTGGCTTCGTGAAGGAGAAGGGTACTCGTGACCAGATTTTAAATGTGCGCCAGATTATTGAAAAGGCCAGGGAGTTTAATGAGCCGACTTATATTTGCTTTGTGGATTTCTCAAAGGCATTTGACACAGTACGATGGCCGGTACTTTGGGAGATTCTTCTGACTATGGGAACACCCAAAAATCTTGTTCACCTCCTTAGAAGACTTTATGAAGAGGGAACAGTTTCGGTGAGAACAGACACCGTGTTGTCGAATCACTTTCATCCAAGTGCCGGGGTCCGTCAGCGCTGCATCTTGTCGCCACTGCTGTTTAATATCCTATACGGAACTCATTATGAGAATAACACTCAAGAATTGGTCGGACGGAATCATGGAACAGGTTAGCCTTGATTTTGGTCTGAAGATAAACCGCAGTAAGACGAAGATCTTGATTGTTGATCGAGCTAATAACAACTCGCCCGAAATAACTAAAATTACGAATTGTGACGTCATTCAGTCATACATCTATCCCTTGGGGCACTAATATCGAATAGCGGTGGATGCGTGGAAGAGATCAAACGGCGCATGGCTATTACCAGGTCTTTCATGGATCGGCTTGGAAAAATATGGAGAAGCAGAAACATCACAAAGGCCACTAAAGTGAGACTTCAGGGCTTAGTGTTTCCCATATTTCTTTATGGTGCTGAAACATGGACTTTAAGAGAAAGCGAGAAAAAGAAGATAGACGCCCTCGAAATGTGGTGCTGGAGGAGAATGCTTGGCAACCTGGACACAGTTCCGAACCAACGTCTCAATCCTCCAGGAACTTCGGATCAAACAGCGTCTCTCTTCCATCGCCCAATGTCGTATCCTCACTTTCTTTGGACATATCACACGTCAAGAAGACACATCTGTGGAGTGACTTGTAGTGCAGGGAAAGGTTGAAGGCACAAGAGCGCGCGGCAGGTCACCAATGCGTTGGACCGACCAAGTCAAAACTGCACTCAACGGTCCACCTCACGAATGCACAAGAAAAGCCAGAGAGAGAGGAATGGCGACGGATTGTGAAGCTTGTCACCACCCCTGATGTGACGACCACGACCACTCTGCCAAGAGTGTGACGACGAAGAAGAGAAGAGAGAGAACGACCAGGTCTGAGCACCGTAGGTTGGGACTTGAGGCTAAATAACAAAAGCCGCACCAACCAATTTTCGAAATTAAGCAACGATTTCTGAGGTGCAGTCCGCGGATAGGTGGAGGTTTCATATTGAGGTCCCTCCGTGTCTTGGACAAAAACACGTTACGTTACGCTGTTGATCTAAACTGTCGTTTGAAGATCTTTATCAGTCAATACGGGTAGAATCTGAAAGTCTGACAACTATTTTCATCCGTATCCAGGTCAGTATTCGCTCAGTACTACGCACTGAGTTGAGGAGGTTAGATGCGCTCGTTGTAAAATGCTGGCATTCACTGCATGCGACTTAAAGATACAAATGCTGATAATCTTGCTTGTGATTCGCCAGTCCCTATTTAAAGTAATTCATTGGCAAATTGTATATTTTCTTGTCTGGAAGGAACCCTCACAATAGTTTTAAGTCCCAATTTTGTTATCTGTTAAAAGATGCATTGATTTCGTCTGCTCAAAATCTCGACACTTTTGAACATCAAACTTTATCAGGGAATTTTATTGATTACAATAAAATTGCCTATCCGCAAGGATGCTCTGGTACAACTGGCAGGATTTGACAAAAGTCTCCAGAAAATGCAACCGTACCGCAAGCCTCTAAAGGGCTATTCTTGTAGCGGTGCGCAGGCCACCCACCCAATGGCAGGACGTTAGTCCTGCCATTGGGTGGGTGGCCTGAGCACCGTAGGTAAGGATCATGGCGTCGTTCGTAGCGATGGGTAATTCTGTTTATTTTTTCGTGTTATTCTGAAATACTTTCAAAGTTTAACAATTTAAAATAGCAGCTTTATTAATTATTGATTGACCAGGTATCGTAATTTAAATTGATTATTTATGTATTTTGTGACAAGCTCCTGACTTTTGACTAGTATGCAAAACTACACCTTGTATACTAAGATGATACGTAACATGTTTTGCATTATTAATCGAAGAGGGATCAACATCATCTTACGTTTTTTCGCAATACATATTATGGGGTCAGCGCAGCGTCAGGTCGCGTCGTTTCCATACTTCTCTATTACTCGTCATCTCCATATGTATATTCCTTTCGTGCCATATCATCCTTCACACAGTCCATCCGTCTGTTTATTTGTCTTCGTCGTACTCATATACCCATCCACATTCATACCCAAAACTTTCCTCACGATATTTTCCTTAATCCTCCGCATCACATGCCCATACCACGACAACTGATTACCATACAACTTTTCCTTACTCATTTCCTAATTTATCCATTCGCGTAACACCACACATCCCGCTTAACATTCGCATCTCAGCCACATGCAAACGCGTTTCATTCATCTCTTTTGTGGCCCAACATACGAAGAGGGATACAATATGAGACAACTATTCTATTCGACATTTTGACATGTTTTATATTTCAGCAATATTTTTGTGCTGCCTAAACTACAAGATAACAGAAGAATTATCATTGTGAGATTTGGAGAAGATTTTAGCAAGTTTGACATTCAAGAATTATTCAGAAGAATGTTTTTGGTAAGATTTGCTCAATCAACCCACTGTCGGACTTAAGTCTCCCAAGCTGCGCCACAAGACCCTGCTCTATGATTTCCAGTCTGACCCAGCCACCTTACAAACTCGTAGTTGTTCGTCAAAACACGAAATAGTAATTTTTCCAAAACACCTTTGAAAATATGGGGGAGAAGATGGTGAGGCCAGGTGGTGGAGGTTTTGCTTAAAAGATGAAATAAATAAATAGCGAAAAGTTGAAAGTGACATGGCGTGTCGGGGAGAGGGCTATGTCCAGCGGTGGACTCATGGACAGTGGCAGGCTGAGCTGATCGATTGTTTCTAATGATAATAATAATTTTCTATAGCAGTACTTCTGGACACGGCACGTATTGTTAGGAGGTTCTTCTCTCAAGAGCCCTGACCACTGGCAGCTCGGACCCTGTTCCCAGCGCTGGTGGACTACTGTTTTTTTTATATTTTTAAATGTTTTTTATATAGTTATAATTAGAAAAGTATTATATAACTATAAAATGAAAAATGATGAATTTATAAACGAAAATTTTCTATCTCCTTAAAATTATACTTAGCAGTGATAGCCAGGTGTGGTGTGACTGCCAAGTCATAGCTTGCTTCGGTAAAGGAAAACATCGTGAGGAAACCAGCATGTCTGAGAGGTATTTCTTGACGGCATGTTAGTTAGAGGAACTCTGACACCAGGTTAGGCACTAACCACACGATAAAACCTATAAAATCTACTTATTTCAGTTTCTAGACTTGAGAATGATTTACGACTACATGGCGGGCGACCTATGGATTTTGGACTGTAAGAATGTGGGCTGGGCACAAATCTTGTCACAAAATCCGCTAGTTATGGTGAAAGTTGCGCGGTTTTTTACGGTAAATCATATTTTTGTTTATTATTTTATAGAACTGCTTCGTTAGTCTACTCGTCGCAAGCGCGACTGACAGCCACGGAGTCTGGATTTGCGCCCGGTTGATGGCAATAGGCTCGCCACCTATTACATGGGACTTAAACATAACTGGCGAAATATGGGTGTACTATTAGGTAACCCTTCAGGGCGTGATTACAGGCGTGATATTATGTTATTTTTTAGAAACCCGTGACTGCTTCGTGGGCCTAGTAGTGACAAGAAGCGCCGTGGCGTTCCGGGTGCAGTCCCTAGATTGGCCAGTGATATTGCCTTATTGGGCTTTCCCCTTGTGAATTAACAAGTTATTCGCCTATAGTCACCCATTTAAAATTAACATTAAAGTCCTTAAACTGGTCCTCCAGTATAAGGACTTCGCAGGGTGCGAGCCGCGTCCGCGTCTGTTCGATTTGTAGGGATCAAGATTCAAATAAAGTTGGACGGCGCACGGTGTGGCATCAATTGTGAAGTTTTAGATCCGTTCGTGTACTTGGCTCAAGATTAAACATACTGTGGTTGTAGCACTGCTCAATTTTAATAGCTGTACTGTCTTACTGCAAGGCAAAGGCCTCCCCCAATTCCTTCCATTAATTGTTAGTCTCATTCAATTATTTTTATGTTTCAGAAATGCATTAACTTAAGGATATACGGCATCCACATTATTAACCTATCCGGTCCCACCAATATCACTCAGCGGTTAATTAACTTCTTCAAGCAGTTTGTGACCTCAATCATCATGGACAGAGTCGTCGTTCATGAGAACTTGGAAGATTTGTACAACTATGTGCCTAAAGAATGTCTTCCGAAAGACTATGGTGGCAATGAGCTGAGTTCGGATGAACTAGAAGGTAAGAATTTCAGTAGGTATATATATAACTTAACTGACATGGTGCCTTTTTTTTTTGGATGGGAAATCAGCCCATGACAACTCCCGGGCTGGGCGGGGCGGAAGGGAGTGTCAGACTTTTACTGACTAAAACCCGTCCATGTTCCTTCATTGCCCTTTGTGTTCCAGGGCCGCGGTATCTCTCTCTCGAACAGTCCCGCAGGCGCGGCAGGCATCAGCCCTTGCGGACCCCTTCCTTTTACTAACATCTCTTTGAGGCGCGCGTGGACAACGAACGCGCCGTCGACTCGGTCTGTCGTCATAATACGGACGGACGGCGAGCTAGCCCATAGCTCACCGTCCACAGGCACGCGCCGGGGGCAACCACGTGGCCCCCGATGCCCGGTGCGTATTCCGCGGCGGCTGGGACGTGAGCTTCTCTCCCTCTCACGTTCCGCCACCTCCTTCGCTAGCATGACTGCTTCGCAGAAAGAAGTGACGGCGTCCCATTCCGTCTCGCTTCGGACCATGGATTGAACCAGGGCCGGACGCGAGAGGTCGCCACTGCCGATTGCCGCTACGAGGACACGGCAGTGCTCCGCCCACGCGGGGCAAACTACCGTGTCCTCCGGTCGATCCTCACAGTGGTAACACCCGGGGTTTCCTTCTGCCCGATTCGGTGCAGGAACCTCCCGAAACAACTGTTTCCGATGAGGACCTGCGTCAGGCGGAAGGTGAGGGTGACGTGGCGCCTCTCAAGCCACTCCTCAAAGAGGGGGACTTATCGCCACTATTGTGGCGTGCCTTGGGCGGTGTTGCCTCTCTCCATGACGCCATGAGATCGCGCCGGAGGTCTGTCCGCTGAGTGGCGATATGCCGCGGCAGCGGAGTTTCCCCCCGGCGTAGAGCCTCCGCGTGCCATTCGTGTAGGCGGGCGAGGGCTATCGCTTCCAGATCCCATAGCGGCAATCCGGTAAGGAGGCTTGCCACCTCACCGGAGAACTGAGATGGTGCCTGCGGTGGCTACTAGATAAACGTTTAGGAAAAAACCGCTCGGCTGCGCTCGATTGTGCCGAGCCAAACGGAATTTGCCGATGGACATGAGCCGAATGAAACCCGAATATTCGAATCGAATATACAGACGCCAGCACATCAAGCTACTACAATTTTAAAAAATTCTATTAATAGAATTTCAACTTTACCGCAAAAGCATTAAGTTCAAGGTTCATCATCATCTTCCTAATCTTTTCCCAACTATGTTAGGGTCTAACCGGATGCAGCAGAATACCAGTATTTTACATTGAGTGACTGCCTATCTGAACTCCACAGTTAGTATTGGGTACGATACCCCTTGGTAAGACTGGTTGTCAGACTTTTTGGGCCACTGACTACCTGTAACGACTGTCAAAGATCTACAAATGACAGCCGGGACTAACTGCTTAACGTGCATTCCGAGGGCCGGAGGAAACTCGGTACTTATGTAATGGGTGCTCACCCATCCACAGAACAACCTAGGCGAGGACGGCTTAACCTACAGATTGACCCGAGCGTTGTTTGGAGAACAGGCCACCTCTTAAATTGTAGCGTTTAGTAATGAAACGTATATTGATTTCTTCCTTATAATCTCTAGATTACAGTGGTAATATTAGCTAACCCTTGTCTAACCGGGATGCTGAGAAATTCGAAAATGAAAACGTGAATCTAACAATAACCTCAAAACGTGCGATATTGTCGAATTGGATATGTTTAACCGGTATTTAAGGTTAAAGTAGTTCACTGTTTAATAACAAAAGTAGTATAAAACAAAGTCACTCATCCATGTCTGTACCTACTACTTGAAAGATGTTGATACGATTTGATAGACTGAAATATGAGAAAGGATTTATAACTCATTTCGAATAGTGCGGCATCGCCTAGAATTTACATTGAAACGTTTCTCGTGAATCAATTTATTTCGTCATCATCATCATCAGCGTACAACAGTCCACTGCTGGAGTAAGGCCTCCTCAATCGCACGCCATTTAACTCGATTCTCAGCAACTCTCATCTAGTTGCTACCAGCCATCCTGCGAAGATTGTCTCTCCACCGAGCCTGAGGGCGTCCCACCTTACGTTTTCTGATTCACGGTCTCCACTCAAGAACACGTCTACCCCAACGGTCATCGGTTCTACGGCTAATATGACCGGCCTAGTGCCACTACAGCTTATTCATTCTGTGAGCTACGTCGACAGCTCTTTCTCTGTCGGATTACCTCGTTCCGGTTGCGATCCCTCAGAGATTCTAAGCATAGCCCAATTTATTTAATCGAATCAATTGCATCTTAATACTTTTAGTAAAAAGTTCCGAGGAAAATCACGGACTAACAGACAAGCATGGTGTGGAACTTTATTTATTTTAATTTATGATTAAGTATTCGGCATAGGCACATCCCAAACACCATTATTATAGCCACAATGACTAGATGATATAACAAATATGCTTCTGTATAATATTATGCAAATAAGATGTCTAAGCTGGTCGTGTAAAAAGGAAAATTAACACATTATGTAACACTTAAAATTGTTGTATCCACTGTAAAATAATATTTCTTTCCTCGGAGTCAACAAGGACAGCATGTGTTTGGTGTGCTCTTAAAATTGAAGATCCACATAGTCCAGTCATTTAAGCTTAAATTAGGTAAGAATCTCGGAATTCGAGATACCCAGCTGTAAGTCTGTAAATACTTGTATATTGACACCCTAAAAGTTGTCTCAAAACCTACATAAGGTAGGGTGTACGCAACTATTAAATTTCAAGGTCAAAGTCCACAAAAATCGGTTTTTTGCGCTTTTTTTGCTGTAATTATCTCATTTCCTATGGATTTTTTGCTATTTGTAATTATCATCAATATTGTAGGATACAAAATTCTCTACAAATTTTGTTTAAACATTTTTTTATACCGGTGAACCGTTTTCGAGATAGAGGGCGGAGAGCGCGCGGTCACAGCATCACTTCAGGTCAACCGGTGCCTCAAATCATCAATACAACCCTCTAAGCGCGCTAAAAACAAAATAGGCGGGAAAGCGGCAATCCGATCTTCATTTGTTTTTTCGAGACCTCCAAACTCATAAAGGTGTAGGAATGACTTTGACCTTGAAAAAGTAAAGTCATACACCTTTATGAGTTTGGGGGGTTGTATTGATGATTTTGATGATTATAATTCTGTAACTACATACGTCTTACAGCCGCGATTCATAGTTTAATCCACATACAACCTGACACTGACCTGCAAATTGCAAAAAACGTAAGAAAATTTGAATTTCGCAAGCCACCAGTATAATTTAAAGAATGTGCCTGTCTTATTTCTTATTAGTTCATTACACGATAACTAAATCCTAAAGGGTGCAGTTGTGACCAAGAACTAGTAAACAATGAGAAATTGGAATAGGCGGGTAAACTCGCACTATATCTATTAAAACTATTCTAACTTTTTTTCATGGTTTCCTGTTAGCTACAACACAGGGATGCGACGTAAATAATATAACCAAGATCACATTATCAAAGCTTTATCATCACTCACCTCGCGAGAAATCCACACACATACCTACTTAGACAAGTTGGCGGACGTCTGTAGCAGTCTCTGAAATTAATTGTATTTATACACACATTGCGTTGAAATCTTACTGCACAATTGACACAGCGACTTTGTGGAGTAATGCGCTGTAGGTACTTGCAGATGCCATTTTCAACAAATATTTTTAATATATACGAAAAAACTGCAGAAACCCTTTCACGAAAATCGAAATAAACGGAAGAAGTAAATATCAAATGGAGTTGTCCGTCAACCACCCCAGGTGATGCCCAGGGTCCACCAAAAAGACGGATTTACAACGTTCCGTGCCACGACGATTTTTTAAATCATCTACGAGATTCTAGCTAAAACCTTTAAAAGTACCTAGCATTAAAAAAAGTTCACAGTTTAATACTAGGTATTTATTTTTATATTCTATTCTATTTCTATTATAATTATAGCAGATAAATTATTACCACTGGGTACCGTACTTTTTTTATAAATGTAAAAACGCCTCTATTCACGGAAGTATTTTCCTGTCAAATGGCATTGACCACAACAGGAATGATTTGACTCGCAAAAACATATCATAATTTATCTTATTTATTATGATTTTATGATTCCGGTTACGTTTCTATGTAATCTTTCGTTTATTACTATAATAAAACGGTTACTTCTTTTTGGTGTAATATGAATAATAAATGCCACATCCAAGCAGAGGGACTAAAAAAAATTGACTCCTTTGGCAAAAAGCAAGGTCTTAGCACATGTAAAAGAAAAAATCTGAAAACCGTAAATAGTAGTTTAATAACAAAAAAAGCGACTTTACTATTACAAACTTATTATTTGCGGTTGGTGCAATAGCCGTTTCAGGGGATCATACAGCAAAGTTAAGTTTGTCCTTTAAAAAGTTTGTAAGGAAACCTCGGTGCGCGAGTCTGACTCGCTCTTGGCCGGTTTTTTTTTTATTAACTTTTTATCAAACATATTGATCTAATCGCGTTTTATTTTACCAATATTAGTGGTTCACCTTGTTAAAATTTGCTCTGTATCTGGGACATAATATAATGTAATTTATACGGTTTTACCGAGTTTATCCTCGCTGCGCTCGGGCACCAAACCCCGTCTCGGGACTAAATAAGTTACTTTCATACCTAGGGTAACAATGTACTATTGCGCCCGAGTGATACACTCTACTTTTCATCACCCACTATGAGAAAATGAAAAGCGCCTTTTTTGTAATATTTTTATTTATTAAAGCAAAGAGTAACGACTTAATTCAAATTAAATATAATCTATTATTAAAACAACTAACAATCACATATCTTCACATTTCTTGCGTCAGTTCTAATACTTTCAGGAGTTAATTCTATAATTTCACTGTCACTTGAAGAACTCATTTTTCAAAACAAAACCATAAATTTCTAACAATCCGTGAAAATTGACGAAAACGCGGGCTTTAGTTCGCGCGTTTCTTTTTTTATTTAGCCGGCGGGTGGTGCGCCTATGGGCCGTCGTACCAGCCAGTCTTTATTCAAACAATATTTGCGTTCGATTTCTTTGGCGCTGAATACTGAGATGTTCCTAATTCAAAAAGTGCGCGGCAAAGATAATTGCGGCGCACGTATAAAGAGGATTAAATAGTACATTGTTACCCTAGGGGTGAAAGTACTGGTAAAATGGGGTGAATAGACACAACTTTCAACTTCCACACTGATTTTCTCAGATATATTGTATGAAGGTTGTTATTAAAGCATTTTGAAATTGTGAGTCTAATTGTATTTTACCATTTACCAATGCTTAAAATACGCGAAAAAATGTGAATCATTTATAAAATAGAAAAAGGAAGGCGGTTTCTATTTACCTGGAAACTGGGGTCAAAAGACACGAGAGAGGGGTGAATAGAGAAAAAACAGGGGCTGTCAAAATCAACTTTTATTATAAGTAGTTTTTTTTTAAAGTAGTTATGTGATGAAATAGTCCTCGATTGACAACCCTGAAAATCATGTTTCTATTGACCTCTTTTTCGTTTCTATTAGCCCCTCACACGTATCTATTCGCCCCTTTCTCCGTGTCTACTGACCCTAAGGGCGTTTCTATTCACCCCCCACTCGTATCTATTCACCTCGAAAATAGGAAAAAGTATCAGTGTCCCGATTTTACTTAAAATATGAAAATACAAAGGTGAGTCTATGACTAACCATTGTATTGCTAGAAGATGGGAAACTTCCTTAATTAATTATATCAATTTTGTAGCAGTTTTCACTGAACAATTTTAAGTGAGAGAAAAGTTTACACAGGCTAAAATTGGTAGCACACGCAGTTGTCACTTTAACCTCTTTTTTCTCTGTGGCATTAAACTTGGCGTAAACGTTGGGTTAGCCAGTCTAATGGAAAAATGTTGTAGTTTAATAAAAAGTAGAAATAAATGTATGATAACCGACTATAGACAAATTGGAGACAACAACAATAAACTCCAAGATTTGTTTCTATTCACCCCATTATACGGTAACTTATTTAGTCCCGAGTCGGGGTTTGGTGCCCGAGCGCAGCGAGGGCGCTAATAGTTCGAGGGACTAAATAAGTCTTTAACCCGAGGTAAACACTGTGCTTTTCATTACGAATACAAGGGAAGCCAAAATAAAAACATGAATCAACTCGAAAAAACAAATGAAGATCGGATTGCCGCTTACCCGCTTATTTTGTTTTTTTTTTCTGAGGCCGGCCAGCTATTCAGCCATTACCTATTTTTCATTTTCATCATCGAAAAAATGGTAAATATTTTGCCCATAATAATATCCATGTTACTTTAAAGAAATAGTTGTAACTTAATTATAATAAAGTTATTTAAAAAATATAATATTCTTTAATTAATACTTAACTTTACGTTATTACAATTTTACATTGTGGCTGTATAGAAAGTTGAAACATGGTTCAATAGAAAAACGAACTGTTTTTTTTTATAATTTGACAGTTGTCAGTTGAAATCGTTTTCCCTGTGGCTGAAAAGTCTTACTTTCAACCCGCTCCTCAGGCAACTTCAGACCTACTTTCAGAGTATGAGTAATGAAAAACTCATTACTGCCCGCTAAAAGTTTCATAAAGAAAACACCACCCTTGGGTGCACGTCCTTTTCGAATAGATGTGATGAAAAAGGATTGACGTATTGGTTGTCAAATACTTATGCGTGCGTTCAGACATTTATGTTGTGTAAAATAAGGAAAATATTTATTAACAAGCTACTTAATACAACAAATGACAAAAGACTTAACTAAAAAAAAACGTCATATCGATTGAAGGGTAGGTAGGGTAGGTGGGGGAGGTGGGGTAGAGTAGTAAAAAGTATAAGGAGGTAGTAGGTAAAAAAAATGCATTTCAATATTAATAGTTAAATACAGGACAACGTCTGTTGGGTCAGCTAGTAATATTATAAATGCGACAGTTTGTACGTGTGTATGTGAGTATGTGTTTATGTTTGTTACTCCTTCACGCAAAACCTACTGAACGGATTTGGATGAAAATTAGCACACAGATAGATTATGATCAGGATTAACACATAGGATACTTTTTATCTCGGTAGTGTGATCCCGTGGGACGATTATTGAACTCCACGCGGGTGAAGCCGTGGGGGAGGGGTGCTAGAGTTTAATATAAAACAGTATATTCCCCACCTCCTTTCTTGCCCATCTTGCACAGCCGTCTGCACCTTCCAGGATTTAAACAAAGCTGTGCAGAAACGAAAGAGCTGTGCAGGTGGCTATAATTATACTGGTCGGTACAAAATATACTTTACCGAGGACACACAGACAGGGCGAATACTTGCCATTTTCATTTCGCAACTGAAAAATTGTGGTTTTAAATCGTCTTATTAAAAATCTATTATATCAAACTGTTTTCTTTTTGGTATAGAGGTCTTTAGCGCTACCGAGGGTTCTTACAGACGAGCGGCACGTTGCCAACGGCAGATAAACTGCAGCCGTCTCGCCATACGTCGACGACTGCCGTCGGCGGCTGCCGTGGGTGGCGACGCTTGCAGTCAACCTCGACTGCAATAAATTTACGCGGCACGCCACAACTGCAGCAACGTTTCGGCGGCTGCTGCTGACATGTCGACGGCTGTCGTCGATAGGTGGCGACGGCTGCAGTTTATCTGCCGTTGGCAAAGTGCCGCTCGTCTGTAAGGTACAAATCCCATGGTGCGTAAAGGGATAATTGGTTTTCTATCATATTTTCACAAAGACATTTCAGACAAGCTTGGCCGAAAAATTGTATTTATTTACTTGTTACAGAAATTACTGAAAATGTATACAGAAATCCGAAAATAACAGAATACTTATTGGAATGCTCCAAAATGGTGTCAAACGAGAGCTTGAGGCCGCGAGATGAAAACTCTGAAGAATTTCTCTCTGGCAGCTTTAGACAACTAGAGGTCGACTGAGTATGGCCGAATATGTGCAAATTTAGCAGGAAACGTGTGGTTAATTAAATAATGGTTTTGTCAAGTTTTTAGTTTTATTTTTAACCGACTTAAAAAAAAGGAGGAGGTTCTCATTTCAGTTGTATTTTTTGTTTGTTTTTTACCTCATAACTCCGTCATTTATGAACCGATTTTAGGAAAATTGAAACACTGGAAGTCGGTTAATTTTTGCAAAGTAGCGTTTGTATACAATAGCTAGATCTGGCTACGTATGATGAGATAAGATAAACAAAATAAGTGGTGTATGATTAATTGGTTTTATGGTATTAAAAAAACCGGTGGAATACAATTCTTTAAATTTTTAAATGTTTTTTATATTGTTTATTTAAGGAATATTTAAAAATGTATGAAAATTGTACAGAAATAAATAAAGGCCAATAATCAGCCATTCTGGTTTGAAATTATGTAGCTGAATTGAGGCCTACGCCTTATATATCTGTAAATCTGTAATTAATTGATTATAGCCCTACAAAGTTTTTTAGTGTTGTTTGATATTGTCAATATATTCTACGCGAGTTTAAATTAACATCCGCCTCTCATCTGCCTAGCCTTTTCCCATCTATGTTGGGGTCGGCTTCTAGTCTAACCGGATGCAGCTGAATATTGCAGTGCTATAAAATATAGCAGTCAAAATTCAAAATTTCTCTTACACGCTGACGATTAAAAAGTTATTAAACAAATTTCAAATGAACAAGAAAAGGAAGAAAACATCATACCAATCGGTTCTTAAGAGGCCGTGCAGAATGTTCACTCGCTAGAGTTTAGGCAAATTCGTTGCGATCCTATGTTTGTGTGCATTGTTCATGCAGATTGGGACAAATACCTACCACCATAAAAAGGTACGCAGAATCCCTTGAAATTGTATATTTGTAAAACACTTATAAAAAGGAAAAAGTGCAAATAAGGGCACAAACAGGATTGTGTTAAGCGCCATCTGTTGGCGAGTAGCAAGTAGCAAAATTTCGAAAATCAAAATAATTCGTAGAATATCCGCTAGAGGGCGTTGTTTGCAAATATGCCTCTTATATGTGCTGGTTGTAAACAAAACGTACCCAATACAGACTACTTAACCTGTTAATTATACAGTGTATATGACTTGGAGTGTGCCAATATTAATAATGAGCGCTTCAAAATAATGATAGAAACAGAGAGCATTGACACCTGGAAATGCCTAGATTGTTACTGTAAAAAACCAAAGCGAGGAAACATAAACACACCCATACGCCCACAAGAACATGAATCACGTCACCACCGGAAATAAACAATGTCACAATTAGAAAAACAATAAAACCTATGAATGATACTACCAGTTCCTTGGACTTAAGTCTATTGGGTGACACAATATACGCGCAAAATGAAGGTAAAACACCCCAATCTATTACACAAACAGAACTTACACTGCAGAACATAGGTGAAATGATAATGCTTCGTTTAAAAGAAAATAATAGGTCAATCATCACCGAATTACAGAATATTATCCAACTAGAGTTAAATAAGGCCATCTTAAAGTTAAGAGAAGATTTTGAACGCGAAACAAATTGCTTACTAAGGCAAAATGAAGAGAGGAAAATGGACATCCAACATGTAAACACGGAAATTGAGAACATACAAATCGAAAACGAAAAGATAAAAACTAATTGCACTGAAAGCTATTCAAAGAAAATAGTATTATACGGATTTGATGAATACTATAAGGAGCCTGTAATTAACTTACACATCAGATTGATAAACTTATTTCGCGAATTTATGAACGTTGACCTGATGGGCTACATTGAGGAAACCTATAGGATTGGCAAACGAAGCTCGAAGAACCGCCCATTAGTGATAGAGATATTGAGCAAAAGGATGGTATCGTACCTCAAGGAAAATAGCAACGTATTTCGAGGAACTAGACTATTTTTATCGGAATTCTTAGATGATGAAGCACGAAGAGAAAGGAAATTGCTGCGCGAAGAAATGTTGAAAGCAAGAAGGCAAGGACTTCACGCAGTAATCCGCGATAATCAACTATTCATTGATAAAAAAATAATTAATAAAATAGATAATACACCCGACAACCAAATGAACACAAATAAATGGAATACACATCATGCAGACCTATCATCTTCTCAAAACAATAACAATTTTTTTCGCCGCTACACCGACACAGGAGACAGAAATAGAACACCTCGAAAACAAAGACCTACAATTTAGAATATTATTTCAAAATATTCAAAGCCTCTCCAATAAACAACACTTACTGGAAGCCTTCATTCAACAAACACCAAAGTATCATGCTATATGTGTACCGGAAACCTGGCTATCAAAGGAAAGACTGGACTAAATAAATTTTAGTGGCTACAAGGTTGCGGCTTCTTTCTGCCGGAAAACTCGCGCTGGTGGTGGCGTCTGTATTCTTCTACAAGAACACATAGAATGCTTAGAAAGAAGATCGGCTTCGAGGCCGTCATGCGGGTGCGCTGTACTAGGTATGTAGCACATCCTGTACCACAAAATTAATTAAATGCACACCTCCTTGAGCTCTTGCCAACCTGGTACTGTTTGGGGAACAAACGGATAATATAGTACCGCAAACTACCAGGAGGCCATAACCATGAAGGAGGTTATTTATTGTACATTGTAAATAAGATTCCGCGTTACCATGCCGACGCAGGCGGAGCAGCTCGTGCGCATGCTGACCTGGTACCTCACCAGGAAGATCGGCTTCGAGGCCGTCATGCGGGTGCGCTGTACTAGGTATGTAGCACATCCTGTACCACAAAATTATTTAAATGCACACCTCCTTGAGCTCTTGCCAACCTGGTACTGTTTGGGGAACAAACGGATAATATAGTACCGCAAACTACCAGGAGGCCATAACCATGAAGGAGGTTATTTATTGTACATTGTAAATAAGATTCCACGTTACCATGCCGACGCAGGTGGAGCAGCTCGCGCGCATGCTGACCCGGTACCTCACCAGGAAGATCGGCTTCGAGGCGTCATGCGGGTGCGCTGTACTAGGTATGTAGCACATCCTGTACCACAAAATTATTTAAATGCACACCTCCTTGAGCTCTTGCCAACCTGGTACTGTTTGGGGAACAAACGGATAATACAGTACCGCAAATTACCAGGAGGCCATAACCATGAAGGAGGTTATTTCTTGTTCATTGTAAATAAGATTCCGCGTTACCATGCCGACGCAGGTGGAGCAGCTCGCGCGCATGTTGACCCGGTACCTCACCAGGAAGATCGGCTTCGAGGCCGTCATGCGGGTGCGCTGTACTAGGTATGTAGCACATCCTGTACCACAAAATTATTTAAATGCACACCTCCTTGAGCTCTTGCCAACCTGGTACTGTTTGGGGAACAAACGGATAATATAGTACCGCAAACTACCAGGAGGCCATAACCATGAAGGAGGTTATTTATTGTACATTGTAAATAAGATTCCGCGTTACCATGCCGACGCAGGCGGAGCAGCTCGCGCGCATGCTGACCCGGTACCTCACCAGGAAGATCGGCTTCGAGGCCGTCATGCGGGTGCGCTGTACTAGGTATGTAGCACATACTGTACCACAAAATTATTTAAATGCACACCTCCTTGAGCTCTTGCCAACCTGGTACTGTTTGGGGAACAAACGGATAATATAGTACCGCAAACTACCAGGAGGCCATAACCATGAAGGAGGTTATTTATTGTACATTGTAAATAAGATTCCGCGTTACCATGCCGACGCAGGTGGAGCAGCTCGCGCGCATGCTGACCCGGTACCTCACCAGGAAGATCGGCTTCGAGGCCGTCATGCGGGTGCGCTGTACTAGGTATGTAGCACATACTGTACCACAAAATTATTTAAATGCACACCTCCTTGAGCTCTTGCCAACCTGGTACTGTTTGGGGAACAAACGGATAATATAGTACCGCAAACTACCAGGAGGCCATAACCATGAAGAAGGTTATTTATTGTACATTGTAAATAAGATTTCGCGTTACCATGCCGACGCAGGCGGAGCAGCTCGCGCGCATGCTGACCCGGTACCTCACCAGGAAGATTGGCTTCGAGGCCGTCATGCGGGTGCGCTGTACTAGGTATGTAGCACATACTGTACCACAAAATTATTTAAATGCACACCTCCTTGAGCTCTTGCAAACCTGGTACTGTTTGGGGAACAAACGGATAATATAGTACCGCAAACTACCAGGAGGCCATAACCATGAAGGAGGTTATTTATTGTTCATTGTAAATAAGATTCCGCGTTACCATGCCGACGCAGGTGGAGCAGCTCGCGCGCATGCTGACCCGGTACCTCACCAGGAAGATCGGCTTCGAGGCCGTCATGCGGGTGCGCTGTACTAGGTATGTAGCACATCCTGTACCTCAAAATTATTTAAATGCACACCTCCTTGAGCTCTTGCCAACCTGGTACTGTTTGGGGAATAAACGGATAATATAGTACCGCAAATTACCAGGAGGCCATAATCATGAAGGAGGTTATTTCTTGTTCATTGTAAATAAGATTCCGCGTTACCATGCCGACGCAGGTGGAGCAGCTCGCGCGCATGTTGACCCGGTACCTCACCAGGAAGATCGGCTTCGAGGCCGTCATGCGGGTGCGCTGTACTAGGTATGTATCACATCCTGTACCACAAAATTATTTAAATGCACACCTCCTTGAGCTCTTGCCAACCTGGTACTGTTTGGGGAACAAACGGATAATATAGTACCGCAAACTACCAGGAGGCCATAACCATGAAGGAGGTTATTTATTGTACATTGTAAATAAAATTCCGCGTTACCATGCCGATGCAGGTGGAGCAGCTCGCGCGCATGCTGACCCGGTACCTCACCAGGAAGATCGGCTTCGAGGCCGTCATGCAAGGTGCGCTGTACTAGGTATGTAGCACATCCTGTACCACAAAATTATTTAAATGCACACCTCCTTGAGCTCTTGCCAACCTGGTACTGTTTGGGGAACAAACGGATAATATAGTACCGCAAACTACTAGGAGGCCATAACCATGAAGAAGGTTATTTATTGTACATTGTAAATAAGATTTCGCGTTACCATGCCGACGCAGGCGGAGCAGCTCGCGCGCATGCTGACCCGGTACCTCACCAGGAAGATCGGCTTCGAGGCCGTCATGCGGGTGCGCTGTACTAGGTATGTAGCACATCCTGTACCACAAAATTATTTAAATGCACACCTCCTTGAGCTCTTGCCAACCTGGTACTGTTTGGGGAACAAACGGATAATATAGTACCGCAAACTACCAGGAGGCCATAACCATGAAGAAGGTTATTTATTGTACATTGTAAATAAGATTTCGCGTTACCATGCCGACGCAGGCGGAGCAGCTCGCGCGCATGCTGACCCGGTACCTCACCAGGAAGATCGGCTTCGAGGCCGTCATGCGGGTGCGCTGTACTAGGTATGTAGCACATACTGTACCACAAAATTATTTAAATGCACACCTCCTTGAGCTCTTGCAAACCTGGTACTGTTTGGGGAACAAACGGATAATATAGTACCGCAAACTACCAGGAGGCCATAACCATGAAGGAGGTTATTTATTGTACATTGTAAATAAGATTCCGCGTTACCATGCCGACGCAGGTGGAGCAGCTCGCGCGCATGCTGACCCGGTACCTCACCAGGAAGATCGGCTTCGAGGCCGTCATGCGGGTGCGCTGTACTAGGTATGTAGCACATCCTGTACCTCAAAATTATTTAAATGCACACCTCCTTGAGCTCTTGCCAACCTGGTACTGTTTGGGGAATAAACGGATAATATAGTACCGCAAATTACCAGGAGGCCATAACCATGAAGGAGGTTATTTCTTGTTCATTGTAAATAAGATTCCGCGTTACCATGCCGACGCAGGTGGAGCAGCTCGCGCGCATGTTGACCCGGTACCTCACCAGGAAGATCGGCTTCGAGGCCGTCATGCGGGTGCGCTGTACTAGGTATGTAGCACATCCTGTACCACAAAATTATTTAAATGCACACCTCCTTGAGCTCTTGCCAACCTGGTACTGTTTGGGGAACAAACGGATAATATAGTACCGCAAACTACCAGGAGGCCATAACCATGAAGGAGGTTATTTATTGTACATTGAAAATAAAATTCCGCGTTACCATGCCGATGCAGGTGGAGCAGCTCGCGCGCATGCTGACCCGGTACCTCACCAGGAAGATCGGCTTCGAGGCCGTCATGCAAGGTGCGCTGTACTAGGTATGTAGCACATCCTGTACCACAAAATTATTTAAATGCACACCTCCTTGAGCTCTTGCCAACCTGGTACTGTTTGGGGAACAAACGGATAATATAGTACCGCAAACTACCAGGAGGCCATAACCATGAAGAAGGTTATTTATTGTACATTGTAAATAAGATTTCGCGTTACCATGCCGACGCAGGCGGAGCAGCTCGCGCGCATGCTGACCCGGTACCTCACCAGGAAGATCGGCTTCGAGGCCGTCATGCGGGTGCGCTGTACTAGGTATGTAGCACATCCTGTACCACAAAACTATTTAAATGCACACCTCCTTGAGCTCTTGCCAACCTGGTACTGTTTGGGGAACAAACGGATAATATAGTACCGCAAACTACCAGGAGGCCATAACCATGAAGGAGGTTATTTATTGTACATTGTAAATAAGATTCCGCGTTACCATGCCGACGCAGGTGGAGCAGCTCGCGCGCATGCTGACCCGGTACCTCACCAGGAAGATCGGCTTCGAGGCCGTCATGCGGGTGCGCTGTACTAGGTATGTAGCACATCCTGTACCACAAAGATATTTAAATGCACACCTCCTTGAGCTCTTGCCAACCTGGTACTGTTTGGGGAACAAACGGATAATATAGTACCGCACACTACCAGGAGGCCATAACCATAAAGGAGGTTATTTATTGTACATTGTAAATAAGATTCCGCGTTACCATGTCGACGCAGGTGGAGCAGCTCGCGCGCATGCTGACCCGGTACCTCACCAGAAAGATCGGCTTCGAGGCCGTCATGCGGGTGCGCTGTACTAGGTATGTAACACATCCTGTACCACAAAATTATTTAAATGCACACCTCTTTGAGCTCTTGCCAACCTGGTACTGTTTGGGGAACAAACGGATAATATAGTACCGCAAACTACCAGGAGGCCATAACAATGAAGGAGGTTATTTATTGTACATTGTAAATAAGATTCCGCGTTACCATGCCGACGCAGGTGGAGCAGCTCGCACGCATGCTGACCCGGTACCTCACCAGGAAGATCGGCTTCGAGGCCGTCATGCGGGTGCGCTGTACTAGGTATGTAGCACATCCTGTACCACAAAATTATTTAAATGCACACCTCCTTGAGCTCTTGCCAACCTGGTACTGTTTGGGGAACAAACGGATAATATAGTACCGCAAACTACCAGGAGGCCATAACCATGAAGGAGGTTATTTATTGTACATTGTAAATAAGATTCCGCGTTACCATGCCGACGCAGGTGGAGCAGCTCGCGCGCATGCTGACCCGGTACCTCACCAGGAAGATCGGCTTCGAGGCCGTCATGCGGGTGCGCTGTACTAGGTATGTAGCACATCCTGTACCACAAAATTATTTAAATGCACACCTCCTTGAGCTCTTGCCAACCTGGTACTGTTTGGGGAACAAACGGATAATATAGTACCGCAAACTACCAGGAGGCCATAACCATGAAGGAGGTTATTTATTGTTCATTGTAAATAAGATTCCCCATTACCATGCCGACGCAGGTGGAGCAGCTCGCGCGCATGCTGACCCGGTACCTGACCAGGAAGATCGGCTTCGAGGCCGTCATGCGGGTGCGCTGTACTAGGTATGTAGCACATCCTGTACCACAAAATTATTTAAATGCACACCTCCTTGAGCTCTTGCCAACCTGGTACTGTTTGGGGAACAAACGGATAATATAGTACCGCAAACTACCAGGAGGCCATAACAATGAAGGAGGTTATTTATTGTACATTGTAAATAAGATTCCGCGTTACCATGCCGACGCAGGTGGAGCAGCTCGCACGCATGCTGACCCGGTACCTCACCAGGAAGATCGGCTTCGAGGCCGTCATGCGGGTGCGCTGTACTAGGTATGTAGCACATCCTGTACCACAAAATTATTTAAATGCACACCTCCTTGAGCTCTTGCCAACCTGGTACTGTTTGGGGAACAAACGGATAATATAGTACCGCAAACTACCAGGAGGCCATAACCATGAAGGAGGTTATTTATTGTACATTGTAAATAAGATTCCGCGTTACCATGCCGACGCAGGCGGAGCAGCTCGCGCGCATGCTGACCCGGTACCTCACCAGGAAGATCGGCTTCGAGGCCGTCATGCGGGTGCGCTGTACTAGGTATGTAGCACATCCTGTACCACAAAATTATTTAAATGCACACCTCCTTGAGCTCTTGCCAACCTGGTACTGTTTGGGGAACAAACGGATAATATAGTACCGCAAACTACCAGGAGGCCATAACCATGAAGGAGGTTATTTATTGTACATTGTAAATAAGATTCCGCGTTACCATGCCGACGCAGGTGGAGCAGCTCGCGCGCATGCTGACCCGGTACCTCACCAGGAAGATTGGCTTAGAGGCCGTCATGCGGGTGCGCTGTACTAGGTATGTAGCACATCCTGTACCACAAAAATTATTTAAATGCACACCTCCTTGAGCTCTTGCCAACCTGGTACTGTTTGGGGAACAAACGGGGCTGGCTTGTATTTATGCTTTTGCGGTTGCACAACGACATGCTTTGCTTGGCTTGGTAGTATAGATACAGGCCTACCTTAACGCTTCCCTCAGAGGCGGTAAGGTGGCGGGGTCTTGAGGGTGAGCGCTACAGTCGTGTAGATCCTCAAGGCAAGTCTGGTGTGTTCTCCTTCACGTGGTTGCCGCCCTGTTCTTGGTCTAGTTCCTTAAGAAATAGACGCAACGAAAACCACCAGGCGATATAAACACAGGGGTGGAGAGGTCATGCCCCTGGGTGTCCACCATCGAACAAGAGCAGATGTTGGATAGCAATGACCTCCCGCGTGTTTGTGCCGTGCGCGGGGACCCGTACGGAGGGATGAAGGAATCCTGGTGATTGAGTGGAGCAGGTTGCACACAACACATCTCTTTGGTCTGGATTTCCTCTCACACGGGTGGTGGTGGAGTAGCTACCCACTATCAATCGGCTAGGGCATCCCATAAGCGGGTTGTCAAGCGAGGGCCGGTTTTTTGGGGGGGGGCAGCCGGCGCGGCGTGGGGTTGTGGGATGAGTGGCGGCATAGTCTCGTGCCGTTCACAGTCCCGTAATCCTCCGTTGCGTGCGGGCTCGTCTACTTCTCAATAAGCTGGTCCTATACCGAAGGAGTAGCTCTGGCGACCACTCGTGGAACGAGGGGCGTCCCCGACTTGAGGGCTCCGTGGCGGGTGGAGAGCTCCGACGGTGAAGAATCTCAATCCTAACCCATGGACAATGAGACTAAAAATGTAACCAACACTCAGGCTGCGTCCTCTGATGCGCCTAACTCAGCAATCAACCAACCACCTAAAGCTGCGTCTCTTGATGCGCCAACCACATCTAAACCTAGAGGTGCGTCGCAAGATGCGCCTAAGCGTAAAACGCCTAAGGCTGCGTCATCTGATGCCCCTAGGCACCACAAACACAAACCGTCCGCTGAGTCCAAGGATGCGATGAGGAAGGCTGTCGCAAGGTATGCGCCAAACCAGGCTGCGTCGAAGGCAACGCCAACCCCATCTGCGTCCGGTGATGCGCGCTCTGACCCAACCTTGTCCGCAAGGCCTAGGGCAGCTCTCGCACATGGCGACTCAACGGTGGCTGGTGGCGTGGATGCGCTCACAAGGGCTGCGTCAGCGCCAGTAGCCCCGGAGAGGGACCTAACGAGTCTGACCGAAGCCATACCGGCAGGGACAGACAACACGACCGGGATCGACATGTCGTCTCTTAGGGATGCCATTCAGTCTCCGGTCGAGCAAACCTGGACCACCGTACCCCACAAGGCAACGTCTTCCAAGAAGCGTCTGCCTGCACCGGTCAAGCCTGCGCAGCAAGACACTGTGGCGGCCACTGCCAGAGTGTCGGCAAGTACACCGACACCGGCAGGTGCGGCTACCACGGCAAACAAGAGCAAGCGCAGTGCCAGACCGAGGGGACGCAAAAAACCCAAAGCAACGAGCGGGGAACCTCCTGCTAGGGCGCAGAAGCGTGAGCGACCCGAGGATACCGTCACACCGACTGGGAAAGGTAAGAGGAGCAAGCCCGCTCGCTCCCACATGGTTGACGGTTCCTTGGTGAGCTACGCCGAAGCGGCCGCGTCGTACAGGAATAACGAGCTGTGCGTCGCCGTCATGACGGAGCCCTTTGAGGACATGACGCAAGAACAGGCGGAGGGTATCCGCCTAAACATTGAAAAAGAGCTGCGGACGCTGCTTATGGCAGATCCCGACCCCTCCAACCCAACCATAAACACCGCGATCCACTTTCGAGGGAAGGCGCACTTCGCCGAAGGCGTTCTGAAAACCTGGTGCGAAGACGCTTTCACACTGGCCTGGCTCAAGCGGATCACCACCAATATGACGTCCCCGATACCAGGGACTATTTTAACCGTTCGGCCCCAGGCCGAAATACCAAAAAAGGCGTTGTGTATGCTGTTTGTTCCGGAGAACACCGAAGACACTCCGGCACTACTTAAGCTACTCACACGGCAAAATTCAAACCTAAAAATAAATACCTGGACCCTGACACACGAGAGGGTAAGACAGGAGCCCCCGGGTACCTGTCTCTTCTTCCGTGTGCCAGAGTCCATGGTCAAAACAATTAAAGACCAAAATAGGCGCGTGTACTACCTCATGGGCAGCATCTACATCCGATTCCTGGAGGAGGGTGTAGCCAGTGAGGGGGTCACCGCGCCTTCAACCGCAACGGCCGCCGCAGTGGCTGGACCGGAGCTTGATCCGCCACCACCTAGGCGGTCCCCGCCGCCACACGCGATGGAGACCGCAGAGGGGGTGAGGGAGCGGGCTTCTTCCCCGGCCGTGGAGGCCGAAATACCTATCGACCTACCCACACAGGATCCACCCTCACCCGGACTAACTTCGGACGAGGACTGCTTTCCGGCAGGGGAGGAGAGAGAGGACTATGACAGCAGCCTCTCCTCTTCTCCCATGCGGGACAACTAGGATCCTACAGACCAACCTCCAGCACAGCCAATCTGCGTCGGCTACCTTGCGCAGAGTGCTGGACAACCACCACCAAAACACCATCGCCCTTATCCAAGAGCCGTGGATTAGGGGCGGCAGAATATGTGGCCTTACGAACATCGGAGGTAAGTTGCTGCTAGACACCTCCGTAAGTAACCCACGAACCTGCATTTTTATCCCAAAACATATACCTAACCTATTAATTAACGAATTCTGTTCAAGAGACCTGACAGCAACGAGGCTCTGCAGGACAGAACAAGATCTCCCAGACATCGTCCTCGCCTCGGCCTACCTGCCAGGCGACGAGGACGTGCCGCTACCAGAGCTCGCCTCGCTGGTGGAGTACTGCGAAAGGGAGAAACTGGAACTAATCATCGCAACCGACTCCAACGCGCATCACACTCTCTGGGGTAATGTCAAAACCAACAACCGAGGTGAGGCAATGCTCGACTTTATTCTTAGCAATAATCTTGTATTACTCAACAAAGGTTCAGAACCTACTTTCATCAACGCACGATCACAAACAATAATAGACCTAACTCTATCAACTATAGGTATCTCCAACTCCATCCAGGACTGGCATGTGTCCAGCGAACTGTCATGTTCGGACCACAGATGGATTCGATACACCATCAACTTCAACCTACCGAAGCCACAACCAAAGAGGATCCCTCGAAACACAGACCAAACAAAGTTTATAAGGCTAGTCAAGGCAGAGTTTGGTAATTTACCCTCCCTTCCAGCTGATATACCCTTAATTAACTTAGATGAACACGTAAATAACCTCACATCAATCCTACTAACTAGTTTTGAGCAGTCTTGCCCACTCACTGTACCTAGGCAGGGGGCAAGGCAGTCGTGGTGGGGTCCAGAACTAGAAAGACACCGAAATAGGTTGCGTAGACTTTTTAACAGAGCCATGAACACACGGTCGCCAGGCGACTGGGACCGTTACAGAACTGGCCGTAAAACCTACAAAAAACTAATACGCCTCAGAGGTAAAAACGGCTGGAGGCGTTTTTGTACTAACATTGAGAACAGCAACCAGGCAATGAGGGTCAAAACATGTCTCGCCGCCGGGACTGATCTTTCAATAGGATGCCTTAAAAAACCAGACAATACCTTCACAATCAACGATGCGGAAACCAGTGAATTACTTCTCACCACCCACTTCCCAGGCTGCCAGATTGCGACCCAGCAGAGCTGGGCACCGTACAGTGAAAGGGCTACGAGCAACCTGGACTGGGAGGTGGCTTCAGAAGTAATAGACAAAGACAAATTAATATGGGCAATCAACACCTTCCTACCTTTCAAGGCAGCGGGGTTGGATGGTATTTTTCCGGCTCTACTTAGATGGAGCGGTGACTCGCTAGCCGAATACCTTGTCAAGATATTCCGTGCCTGTCTGGCCCACCGCTACATCCCTTTGAAATGGCGCGAAGTAAAAATAATCTTTATTCCAAAACCAGGTAGGAGCGATTATACTCAACCCAAGTCTTTCAGACCCATCAGCCTCACCTCGTTTTTCTTGAAGACACTAGAAAGACTGGGAGACAGAAGGATTAGGAATCAAATTTCGCTACTTAAACCGTTACACCCTAACCAACACGCCTACTGCGAAGGCAAGTCAACTGAATCCGCACTCCACTGCGTGGTCACACGCATAGGAAACGCTCTAAAAACCAAAAACCCAACACTGGGCGCCTTCATAGACATAGAGGGTGCTTTCGACAAAACGAACTTCGCCAGCATCAGCCAGGCACTAGTCGTGCACGGTGTGGCGCCAACGCTTACACAATGGATTCACAATATGCTAAAATATCGCGCTATTCAATTTACTGTAAACACTACCACACGAGGTATCGTTAGTAGGGGCTGCCCACAGGGTGGGGTGCTGTCACCACTACTGTGGAACCTAGTAGTAAATGAGCTCATTACAGAGCTCAATGCTAGCAGTCTATACTCGGTGGGTTATGCAGATGACATAGCAATTCTAATCACGGGGAAATTTGAAGGCGTCCTATGTGACCTCATGAGGAAAGCCTTCAATATAATCGAGAATTGGTGTATTAAACACGAACTATCGGTTAACCCCACCAAAACAGAACTAATAATGTTTACAAACAAAAGAGTCCTTGGACCACACAAACTCCCTAAACTATTCAACACCGAACTAACACTCAAAGATGAAGTCAAGTACTTAGGAGTGATTCTCGATAGCAAATTGCTCTGGAATAGGCATCTTGACTACAAACTCAACAAAAGCACAATCGCGCTGTACCAATGCAAAAGAATGTTAGGAAAAACGTGGGGGCTGTCTCCAAAGATCACGCTATGGCTTTACACAGCGGTGATCAGACCAATGCTGACTTATGGCGCCTTGGTTTGGTGGACGAGAACTGAACTTGCGACCACCGCCTCTAGGCTTCAGCGGTTCCAAAGGCTAGCATGTTCCGCCATCACGGGCTGTACGAAAACAACCCCAACTGCGGCAATGGAGATAGCCCTACAACTAACCCCCCTTGAATTGTACATACAGCAGGAGGCAGCATTAGCAGCCATCAGGCTGATGCACTTAGGCATATGGGGCAAGAACCACACCAGTCCCCACGCAGGCATCCTGGACCGGGTGATTGAGTATCAACCACTCATCGCTGCCCCGTGTGATAGGACACCTAATAAACCTATGTTCAACAAAAGATATAGCATACAAACAACAGAGGAATTAAGGGATCAGTCAGGAGCCAATGAAGTACGCATCTACACAGATGGCTCTAAAACCAAAAACGGCTCAGGGGCTGGCGTACACTCCCTTGACCTCAACTTTAACTTTCACTTACCACTAGGCGAACACAGCTCGATATTCCAATGCGAGTGCGTCGCCCTAACACAAGCTGCGACAGCCGTAAAGCGTCTAGGGGTTCACAATTACGCAATCAGATTCGTATCCGATAGCCTAGCTGTGCTTAAGGCCCTAGAAAACAAACAAACTAACAGTACATTAATATTTGAATGTCACCTCGCCCTGGAAAGTATATCGCTGTCTAACAGAATTACACTCCAGTGGATCAGAGGACACAGTGGGTCCCTAGGCAATGACGCCGCAGACGAACTTGCCAAGAGAGGCTCCGAGATGGCAGTGCTAGGCCCGTACCCACTCCTTCCCTTACCTTTCTCACAATTCCGTACATGGATTCGCCAAAGATCAACTGAACTCCATAACAACAAATGGTCACGGTCCACAGACTGCAGGCAGTCAAAAATGGCGATACCAAGTCTTCATCCGCGACTAACAAAACGACTGCTCAGCCTAAGTAGAAATAACCTCAGAATAATAATAGGGACAATAACGGGCCATTGTCCCCTAAACAAACATCTTTTCAACATAGGCGCCACGGACAGCCCACTCTGCAGGGGCTGCTTCGACGCCGAAGAATCGGCTGCCCACGTAATCCTGGAATGCGAGGCAGTGGCTACCCAACGCAAACAAATCCTCGGAACGGTGGGGTCGCTCCGCGAAGCCTGTGAAGCTCCCAGGAAACTTCTGTGCTTCTGGGCGGAGCTAGGCTGGCTAACTTAGCCAGGACACCTACGCACAACGGACCGATTAAGAGTCTAAGTGCGGAAAATGGAGTCCCTACTCTACTCTACTCTACTCTACTTGGGGAACAAACGGATAATATAGTACCGCAAACTACCAGGAGGCCATAACCATGAAGGAGGTTATTTATTGTACATTGTAAATAAGATTCCGCGTTACCATGCCGACGCAGGTGGAGCAGCTCGCGCGCATGCTGACCCGGTACCTCACCAGGAAGATCTGCTTCGAGGCCGTCATGCGGGTGCGCTGTACTAGGTATGTAGCACATCCTGTACCACAAAATTATTTAAATGCACACCTCCTTGAGCTCTTGCCAACCTGGTACTGTTTGGGGAACAAACGGATAATATAGTACCGCAAACTACCAGGAGGCCATAACCATGAAGGAGGTTATTTATTGTACATTGTAAATAAGATTCCGCGTTACCATGCCGACGCAGGTGGAGCAGCTCGCGCGCATGCTGACCCGGTACCTCACCAGGAAGATCAGGAATTGAATATGTGATAGAAGTGTGTGCAATAGAGTTACAAATAGAGAATTTATTATTAATAATTATTTACTGGAATAGGAGAGAGGAAGCTATATTTTATAAACAATTAAAACAAATATTAGATTATTTAAATAAGAAAGACTCCAGACTAAATATTGTTGTAGGAGGAGATTTTAATATAAATGTATTAGATAGTAGCTTAAAGACAAACCAATTCTTAGATCTCATGTTAGAATTTAATTTTGTACAGCATATAAAAGTACCAACGAGAGTGACCCAAACCACCTCAACGTGTCTAGGTTTAATTTTTACAAATTGCAATATAAAATCACACACCACAGTGGAAGAGTTGGGCTTCTCTGACCATAGTAGTACAATAATAAAATTGGCTGTACTCCGGCAAACTAGACAGATAGTCTGGTGTGTTGAAAAGAGGCTGTTCAATAACTAAAACACACAATGTTTCAAATCTAAACTAAAAGAAATAAAATGGAACGATATAATCAAGCCCGGTAGGGACATTGATGAATACACTTACTGACATACTTAATCAATCCATACCAAAGACAAAATTAAAGCTAAAAACAAACTATAAAAAACATTGGCTAACTAAAGGCATCAATATTTCTTGTAAAAATAAAAGGCTCGAAAAAATACTCTCCATTAAAACAAATAACCTTTTAATTAAACAACATTACAAAATATATGAAAAAACTTTAAAACAAATTGTAAAAAAACCTAAAAAACTACAGTATATAAATAAATTAATGAAATCTAATAATAAAGTAAAGACTATGTGGAAAATTATAAACGAACGAACGAATAAAAACGTAAAAAAGGTAAAAAAAAAAATAACGCTACATCTAAATGACAATGCTATCTCGGACCCAAAGCAAACAGCAAATATATTTAATAACTTCTTTGCGTCTATCGGAGAAGGATATGCGCAAACCCCCGGCAAAGAACCGCGAAACATCTCTGTGGTCCACCGCACAGAAAATACCATGTTCCTAAGTACAGTAGGTCCCAGTGAAATAAATTTAATATTGAAAAGCCTTAAAAACAAAAACAGCTATGAAATAGACGAAATTCCACCAACCCTAGTCAAACAGTGTGCAGATGAGCTGACCCTTCCATTCTACTTGCTAGTCAATCAGTCTTTTGAGGAAGGAAGATTTCCAAACTACCTAAAAAAAGCCATAATAAAGCCAATTCACAAAAAAAGACTCAAAAACTGACCCCTCTAATTACCGCCCTATTGCTCTTTTACCTACAGCCTCGAAAGTATTCGAGAAAGCGATGTGTAATCGCGTCTATTCGTTTTGCGAAAAATATAAATTTTTTAATGAATCCCAAAATGGTTTCCGAAAAAACCACTACAGTTCTAGCAGTATATAATTTTATCCAGGAAGCCATTAATATAATTGATAAGAAAAAATATGCAGTAGGTATACTGTTAGACATGACAAAAGCTTACGATAAAGTGCAATTCGACATCCTACTTAATAAGTTACAAGGAATAGGGATCCGCGGAAAATCTTACGAATGGTTCAAATCATATTTGGAAAATAGAGAACACCAAGTCGAAGTAGAATACTACAACGAACACGCAAAACAAATTTAATACATTCGGTCGGATAGCAAGCAAATTAACGCCTCAATTCCCCAAGGGAGTGTTATTGGATGCCTCTTATTTATCATCTATATAAATGACCTCCCTACAATCATAAATGAGTCATGTGTTCTATTTGCCGACGATATCTCAGTACTAACTTCTTGCCACGACAATACCAACTTAACCGAAATACTTACAGGTATACTCAACAAAATAACAACTTGGATGACAGAACATAACCTTGAACTAAATTTTCATAAAACTAAAATCATGTCCTATCCACATCAGAAAACTCCTATAGACATAAAATTTATTTACAATGACGCAAAAATAGAAACAGTAAAAGAATTCAACCTACTCGGCTTATCCATAGATACACATTTAAATTGGAAATCACATATTAAAAAAATCAGGTCAAAATTGTCAAAATTTGCCTATGCCCTCCGTGAAATAAAAAAATCAACAAATTTCTCCACTGCTCTGGTTACGTATTATGCCTATGCATACGCGTGGTTAAACTACGGCATAATATTATGGGGAAATAGTACAGACGCACCAACACGTTTCTTACTACAAAAACGACTGATTAGAATACTAGCCAATATAGATAGCACAGACAGCTGCAAACCCCATTTCCAAGAACATAAACTTCTAACCCTACCTTGTATATATATCTTGGAAATGTGTAAATTTGTTAAAAATAATCAAAAACTCTTCACTACACGTGAAAACATACAGACTCACTACACACTACGACACAAAAATAGATTAAATCAGCCAGGTTCTAAGCTAAAAATACACTCCACAAGCACTTTAGTAATGTCAGTTAAAATATATAATAAATTACCCGATGAAATTAAAAATGAACAAAAATTTAATATCTTTATAAATAAATTAAAACAACTTCTAATCCGTAAATGTTATTATAATGTACATGAATATTTAAATGATAAATTTAATAAATAAATAATAATAAAAAAAAACCGCAATAATAATCTATAATACCAATAATAATAATATATGTATAATTTAAATAAATATTAATGTATAAATCCAATATATAAGTAGTAAAAATTATATGACACAATTTATGTACCTAGTTGTAAGCCCTTCACAAAACGAATGAGTAGATAAATATTGAAGTTGTAAACTAATATTAATTTATAATAGCCCTCCTTCTAATTTATATTTTGTTATGCCCGACAGGGCCCACAATGCTCTAAAACTACTGTATGTATATTCCTATGTACCTACCACCTAAGTTCACATTGTGGAATGCAATAAAAGTATTGAGTATTGAGTATTGAGATACACGCACACACGGGTGAAGTTCGAGCGTAGTGATCGCTTAAACAATTTTAATCCTGTAGAGTGTAGACGATATTATTTTATGATACATAATTATAAAGTCAGTACGGCTTAGAAATAAAAGTCTGGAATGTGTGTGAAACTTGCATTCAAAACCGGACTACCTTTATTGATGTAGGCGCCATCTTGGATTTTCATTTTGACCTCATTTTCATTATCAGCGACACCAAAAACCACGAAAACGACACCCATGAAGAAAAAACCGATTTTTTTTTTCGGCGCCATCTTGGATTTTCATTTTGACCTAATTTTTATTATCAGCGACCCCAAAAACCTCGAAAACGACATCAATGAAGAAAAATATGGCTCGCTCAGTCGACCCCGCCATACCCTTCTTGTGTAGTACCTGCTACTACACACACACAGCATATATATATATTTCTTACCTGACGATTTCTACTAAATCGCACTCCTAGTCCTAGTAGGTAAGCCGCGTTATGGAACTACGTTCCAAAAATGAAAATATTGAAGACGAAATATATCTTAACAATTTATAAACAACCAACGTCAAAAAAATACCTAAATCATCACTGCATCAAAATGTGGTAGTCTGCGTATATCTCGAAAATAGTCACAGTCGACAAGAATAAGAACCTGACTCTTGTAATAAAAATAAAAAAGGTTCAAATTCTTCTTGCCTTTCCCACAAACAGTGATCAAAAATGTTGAAAATGAGTTAATTAGGTGCATGGACCCTTAAATAATACGACCTGCTTACATTACAGTCAAGGCGCGTCCTTCTTGAGACAATGACGTTATTCAATGTATGCCGAAACAAGTTTGATTGCCCTGACTTAGTGGGTGCCTTGTGTTACCTGGTTCCTCGAACAGTACATGGATGGCAGGTACGCACTAGGCGACTGTTCGCGACCAGCTTTTGTAGATCCAATGCTGGGGTGCGCTCACCGCTATACCGCTTAGTCGACACATACAATACGCGTTTTAGTGCAGTAGACATATTATTCTTATGCAGATATAAATTTAAAATTATATAAAATAAACATACACTCAAATAAAGCTAAATAAATAAATAAAATAAGTACATTCATCTCAAAAAAACACTTTTTCACTTTTTCCTTTTTTGTATTCTCCTAATTTTGCCGGTGTGTGTAAATGTGAACTTTTTGTTGTTATGCATCTACATCACACGCAAAATAAATAAAAATACATAATAAAAAATATTCAAATCTTTCATTGCTACTTTTTACATAACCAGTCCACTTTGACAATTCTTGCAGCTTGTCAAATTAATGTCACATGTTCATTTTCAGCGTCAATGATGCCATTGTTACTATGCGTTGCTTAGCCAATTAAAGACGAGCGTTGACAACCTACCCAATCATAACTTCGTGATGTTAATAGAGAACAAACTAGCTGGTTAAAGAAAACAAACGTCGTGGGACCGTCTATCAAAAAGATTTTGTTTGAAGTTACTCTTCCATGTTTTTTTCGTTCACCGTTCAAAACTATTATCCAGGAAATGTCAAACTGTCAAAAACTTTCAAGATGGCGTTGTTTTGGTTGTCTGCATGCTTTCAGAAATTGTGTTTTGTACACGGATTTTTTTAATTATGGCTGCGTTCAATAAGTTTATCCATGGAGGTGACTAAACATCCTTGCACTAATCGTTTCAAATTTATAAAATTTATATTTTTTTTTATATTCTATTTTTTGCGTTTTTAATAAGGAACTTTATTTCTTTAGTAATGAAATTTTAAAGTTCCTAAAAACGCAATAAAAATAGAATATCAAGAAAATATTAATTTATTATAAACTATTACACTAATAAAACAAATAAACTAATTGATATTATTTCACGATTACTAATGAATTATTAGTAATCGTGAAATAATATCAATTAACTCTCTCTTCTTTCCCTTTCCCCCTCTCTTCTTTCTCTTTTCTCTCTTTTTTCTTTTCTATTATCTCTCTTCTTTTATTTGAGAAAATGTATTTAATTTTTGGTCTGTATCATCTTACATCGTCTTTGCACACGACATGGACTTTTTCGTCCTTTTTTGTTGGATTTATTATATTTGTGCTTTGTAGTTTTTAATAGAAATTCTATCAGAATTAATAATTTCGATGAATTGTGCAATAGTAAATTTAAAATTAATTAAATATTTCGTTTTTTACACCAATGCACATTTTATGTTTGCTGAAATGAGAATGGTTCAAATGCTTCTTCTTCTTCTTCTCTAATCAAAATCAATCAAAATCAAAGCATTTATTTCATCACGTGCCATGGTCATTAACATTAAGTACTGTAGACCTGTAGAGCCTGAATTAACATTGTATATTTTAATATACTTAGCGATGTCAATTATGTTTGTTTATGCAAGTAAGGTATCCACAGAGCATTCGCGAATTCTTACTTGTGAGAGTCGGAGTGGTCGTGTTCGCATTTAAAATCAATATAGGTATTTAATTCTGTGAATAAAGACGACGCAGTTCATGTAAGTAAATACCTAAGTCAGCTTTTGAATTTCTAATTAGATTCTACCTACCTAAGTACCTACCATCCAGTGTTTTCCGGACATGTCCGCTTTTTGATGGTCTTTCCGGACCTTAGATTTTTTTTTACTATTTTTTGTAATCCACCTTTTTTCTCGCTACGGCTTTTAATTCAGACGTTTTCGTACAATCTTCAGAACTACTGATCAGATTTCCAAAATGTGTTTTGCCAGTGGGAAGCTACATCATCTCCTAGGGTCAATAGGCAATATGCTTAATAGCCTATAATTGAGTATTAGGTATTCTAGTTTTTTTTTTGTCATAAATTGAAAGATCCTACACAAGTTTTATAACAAACAATTTTTCTTTTTTTTTTTAGAAAGGTATTTTAAATTAAAAATAATTCTTTTAACCCAGTACGGGAAAACACGCCGACAGTTCCCGAAGAAACTCGAGCGTGTGCATGACGTCACAATGTTAATGTTTACTCATCTTATCATACAGCTGATACAGTGTTTTGACATGTCATCGATTAATTCTTGTTATTATTAATATTCTGATGATCAAATACTATGAGTGTGCATTAATTAAGAGAGTTGGATAAAAGAATCCTATGTCAATGCCATTAAAAGTTTTATATTTAGCGCGCAAGATTCTTAATTTACACTAATAAAATCAAAGTGCGTAAATACGCTCATCGCCATTTTAAGAGCCGAGGCTAGAAATCATAAAAAAAATAGTTTTCGGACATCCAAGCTCCACTATCTTGAGAATAATTAACTCGTCATTGATTTATATGACGAATTCATTCATTTAAATGAGTAGGTAGTGTTATTGATGAATTTTGAAATGTAAAGTGATTACATTTTTATTTTTCACATTGTTCCACACAGACGCGTATAGATTCGATAACAAATACATGAAAATCCCAGGTCTTAGCGTAATTTACTAACACAGGACCAATAACACGTAATATTCATTACCACTACCTACTCAATTTGTATTCGGTATTGACGTTGAAGACATGACATGTCGACCATTTTTATTTTAAACCTTTTTGATGTGTGCAATGAAAGCGATTATTCCAATCGATCCTTTTTTTTGTAAATTTGGATTAACGAGTAATCGATTTTTTAAATACCTTAATTTATTTAAGGAATTAAAAAATCGACAGATGGAAAATAAAATAATTTTGTTTTGAGCATAAAAACAATAAATATTTATTATAATATTGTTTTAAGCTTTTAAAAAGGTAATCTTAATATTTTTTTTGTACCTTGTAGACCGTACTAAAACCAACCCAACAATAAACAGCACAGATTGATCTATGGCTAAATTCGCGCCGATTTTTTCCAAAACAAAATATTAAATATGAATGCACTCGCTGTTCAAAGTTACATTGTATTTTAATTTACATTTTTCTTGGTAGGTATGGTAAAAATCTGTTGAGGTTTTAGAGGAGATAATATTTATTTATCTTTGGTGGATCAATCAAAACTATGCCTACCAAGATCCTTGGCGCACTATATCCAACCTTCAGTTATTTCAAAACAAAATTCACAATAAATAAATGATGTAGTAAATAAAAATACTCTTAGATGTGAATTGCGAGCGCATTCCTAATTTAAATTTTGAAACTAAAAAATCGACGCGATTTTAGCCGTAGCCGCAAGAATTTTGTTTTTTTTTTTTATATTAGAGATTTCTGTACTTATTTCTCTTTATTGTAATCTCCTTCTCTTGAAATCAACCAAAAGCATCGAATAAATTAAATTATTAAAAATTATACTATAAAATAATTATTTGAAATTATACCAAGGAGTTTTCAGTATCAACTCTTTTTTTCCAGACTTGATTTCGTTGCGAGTTTCGATAAGGCTGTCGGCTGAATGCAACTTTTTAATCGTGATGACGAAACTTGGGTTTGCGGTCAGCACTATAATAAGAAGTGTTATGTTGCAACATAGTTTTTTATGTTTTTTTTAGTAATATGGTCAAGACTTTGATTGTTTTTTGTATGAACATTATGTTATGAATAATGACGAAATTAAGAACGTAGATAGAATGATATGTACTTACTGTTTTCATTTTGACCTTTCGAGTTTTATAAGCTTGTTTAGGTACAATATTTCCAGTGCATTTATGTTACCTATTTTTTGGAAGGGTGTAGTATTTAATATGTATTTTACACTTATTTGGCAATAGACTGATGTGGTTTTACCGACCTCAACACGTTATTGTAGATATTAACTACAAACTTATCGTATGAAACAGCTGCCGTGACATATTTTTCATTATAAAACCGAATGCTGAAAGTTCACGAAAATTCACACTGTATTGTTGAGCAATTCCTTTAACATTATGACGGAGGTAACCAACATGGTGTAGCGGAATTTTCCTCCTCACAGATATAATACAGCACATAGGGTATTTCGACAATATTGTGTTCAAACTAACTTTTTATTTGTATACCCACTATGCATTGATTTTTATTAGCAGATTTTGTATATAAGGGACCATTTTTTCGAAATACATGCATTCCATTATTCAACCTCACCACGAGTCTCATTTCATACCCTGCGTATCCAAAAGTGGTGACCCCGACTGAAGAAACTCCAAGAAGCAAGAATGAGCCCGGGTACTTCGAAAACGAACGATGGAAGCGAAACATCATCGCCGCAAAAAGATTCGCACGAACTGTCAGCCGTCTCGTACAACCAACGGATACCACCTCTATGGAGAAACAGAATCAAGCTTTGGTTCCTGCAATTTGAAGCGATCGTGTCTGCTGGAAAACTAAGCGACAAGGAACTATCAGAACTGCTCATCCGCCAACTCGACCTACAAGATCTAGACGAAATTCAAGACATCATGTTCGATACCAGAAATGCAACAGAAAACAACAGATACGCCACCATGAAGATGAGGCTCATCCAAACCTACGACGAGAGCGACCACACTAAACTCGAACGGCTACTGTCCAACGTGGAGCTAGGAGATTTGAAGCCTTCGCAACTACTACGCCGCATGCAAAACTTAGCCGGTAACAACATCGCTGACAACACGCTGCGTGTTATATGGACAAAACACCTACCGCCATCGGTACGCGCTATACTAGCTGTGAACGAAACTATAGCCAAGAAAACCGAACTAAATGAGCTAGCAATAATGGCCGACAAAATGCTGGAACAACTTCACCACCAAATATCAGCAGTACACAACACGTCGTCACCGTCAACGCCATCCACTCCACCTGTGGCTACAAATCATGAAAACGCATTACTACACGCGAAGATCGACATGTTGGCGAAAGAAATATCTGAATTAAAAACACACCACAGCCGCTACGGAAGGCAGCGCGGGCGCAACTGGCGAGGCGCGCGTCAACGATCACACAGTTCATACAGATCGCCGCATAGTAACCGCCGGTTGGACTCAAATCAACAACGGACCGAGTACAACGACAATTCCTTGTTTGTTATTTTCATCGAAAGTTCAGCGGGCAAGCGCGAAAATGTACTAGACCATGTACTTATGAAGATAAGCACCCTTTAAACTCGGGAAACTAAAGCAGGTGTTAGCAGAGACGGAAACTGGCACCTGGGAAAAATCACACCGTCTATTTCTGAAAGACAAGAAGACAAATCTAAGCTTTCTCATCGACACTGGTGCAAACATATCCGTAATTCCTCGAAAACGCTGCGAAATCCTGAAGTCAACCACATTCAAACTAAGTATATGCAGCAAACAACACAGAAATAGCTACCTTCGGTGAAAAAACATTAGACCCAGATTTCAACCTGAGGCGACCATTCAGATGGAAGTTCGTCGTAGCTGCAGTCAGTAAGCCCATCATCGGCGCTGATTTTTTGAAGCACCATCACCTACTAGTCGACCTCGCTGGAAAGTGTTTAATCGACAAGATAACTAACTTGTCAGTGAAGACGTCCATTTGCAAATCTACAGAACCAACCATCAGAACCATAGACCTGGAACAAAAATATCATGACATATTGGCGGAATTCCCCGATATTACGAGACTTACCACTATGAAAAAAACTCCGAAGCACAACGTCGAGCATCACATCGAAACAACAGGGCCGCCATTATACTGCAAAGCTCGCCCACTGCCACCTCACCGTTACGAAGCTGCGAAGAAAGAGTTTCAAACCATGATGGAACAGGGATTATGCCGACCAAGCAAGAGCTCCTGGGCCAGTCCACTTCATGTAGTACCCAAACCAAACGGAGACTTACGCGTATGTGGAGACTACAGAAGACTAAATGCCATAACCAAAGCAGACCGATATCCGGTACCACGTTTGAAGGATTTCACTTACCAGTTGCACGGGAAGCAGGTATTCTCAACGCTTGACCTAAATAGGGCATACCAACAATTGCCTGTTCTGGAAGATCACGTCGAAAAAACAGCCATCATCACACCATTCGGGCTATTTGAATTTCCCCGGATGTGCCCAGGACTGAAAAATGCTGGACAGACTTTCCAGCGGTTCATTCACGAGGTACTCCACGGACTCGATTTTGCCTACCCTTTTGTGGATGACATCATCATAAGTTCCAGTACAGAAGAAGAACACAGACAACATTTACGAACCGTCCTACAACGACTGAACAAATACGGCATCACTATACATCCATCAAAATGTGTACTTGGCAAGAAAGTGATCAAGTTCCTGGGACACACTGTCTCACCAGATGGCATCAAACCTCCAGCAGAAAAAGTTGAAGCAATAACCAATTTTCCACTACCCACAACCATTGAACCATTGATAAGATTCCTTGGCACCGTCAACTTCTACAGAGACTGCATTTCAAAGGCAGCCGAAATACAAGCACCTCTAAACGCATATTTGCACAATAGCAAGAAACGAGACAAAACAAAGATTGTATGGAACGACGAAGCCAAGAAGGCATTTGAGCTATGTAAAGCTGGCTTACAAAACGCAGCATTACTAGCACACCCCTCACATAACGCACCGATCGTATTGATGACGGACGCCTCTGATAAGTGCGCCGGTGCTGTACTGCAACAATATGTACACAACAAATGGCACTGCCACTGGGATATTTCTCCAAAGCATTGTCAATCGCGCAAGTCAAATATAGCACATTCGACAGAGAACTTTTAGCTATATACATGGCCGTCAAGCATTTTAGAAAAATGTTCGAAGGACGACATCTTATAACATTCACCGACCACAAGCCGCTAACCTACGCGATAAATAAAACATCGACAGACAGCGAGACACCGCGCCGAGCCAGACAACTCATGTACATCAGCGAATTCACAAACGACATTCGTCATATCAGCGGGAAAGACAACATAGTCGCAGACTCATTATCGCGGATCAACACAGAAACTATCACCTGTCCTACAACGATCGACTACAAGCAACTAGCTACAGCGCAAGAAAGAGACAGCACTATACATGACCTAATGAAGCAAAGCAACTTACAACTAAAGCGCATAGTCCTACCAAACACAAATTGCAAAATACTATGCAAAACATCAACACAACATATTCGCCCGTACCTACCCGCAACATTTCGACGAGCAGCGTACGAAAGTGTACATAACCTGAGTCACCCCGGCAAAACAACAAGAAAAATACTAAAGGAAAAATTCTTCTGGCCATCAATGAACGCTGACGCGGGACGATGGTCGAAAGCCTGTGAAGCCTGTCAAAAGTCAAAAGTTAGTCGTCATATAACGAGTCAAATTGCAACATTCCCACAATCGGAACGATTACAACATATCCATGTCGACATTGTTGGGCCCCTACCACCATCACAACATGGACACAAGTACCTGCTCACTATTATCGACCGGTACACGCGATGGCCCGAAGCATTACCTCTCCACAACATAACTGCAGAAACAGTTCCAGTTGTCTCCCACTTTCCGGGGTGCATCTGTAGCAGTTACTGACCACCTACAGCTTTTGGGCATGGAGTTGACATCGGATCTCAACTTTGGCGCAACCATCGAGTCAAAAGCTCAGACCGCAGCTAAGAAGCTGGGCATCTTGAATAAGGTGAGGCGATACTTCTCATCTGGACAGCTTTTAAGTCTGTACAAAGCACAAGTCCGTTCCTGTATGGAGTATTGCAGTCACTTGTGGGATGGCTCAGCAAAATACCAGCTTGCTGCACTTGACTCGGTGGAACGCAGAGCTAAAAGGCTTATAGACGACGAGACGTTGGCAGCTTCGCTTCACAGCCTAGCTCATCGGCGCAATGTTGCCTGCCTGTCGGTCTTCTACAGACTGTACTTCGGTGAGTGTGCGCAGGCGCTCCACGACCTGATCCCACCATCACCCTTTTACCACCGGACTAGCAGACGTACTGCGGCGTACCATCCGCACTTGGTTAACATCCCAATGTGTCGTACTAAGCGCTTCTCCTCCACTTTTATTATGCGCACAGCCAAAGTCTGGAACTCTCTGCCTGCGTCTGTGTTCCCACCTACATTTAACCCGCCCGCCTTCAAAGCAAGAGTGAACAGGCATCTTCTGGGCACGCTCGTTCCATCATAGATCTCATCCATCGCTTTCCATCAGGCGTGATCGGGGTCAAGAGCAGGCCCATATGGTAATAAAAAAAAATAAAAAAATAAAAAACAGTAGTCAAAACGATATATGAAGGCTGGATAACAAGATTTGGTTGTCCTATCACGATAACAAGCGATCAAGGTCGTCAGTTTGAGAGCCATCTTTTCTCTGAATTAATGAAGCTAATGGGAATAAACAGAACGAGAACAACCGCATATCACCCACAATCAAATGGAATCATCGAACGCTGGCACCGCTCACTCAAAGCCGCACTTACCGCGCGCTGCACTACTAGTGCGAACGGAAAGTGGTTTGACGAGTTACCGACCGTACTACTCGGACTACGCGTGGCTACTCGCAGCGACACAGGGATTAGTCCTGCACAATACACCTACGGAACATCGCTGCGATTACCTGGAGATTTTTTTGTTGAAACAAAAGGAAGCCCAATGAGTCATGATTTCGTCGAACAGCTGCGACACACTATCAACGCATACCGACCGGCCGAGACCACGCATAGCAACAACAACATGTTTGTACACTCCGACCTACGTACCTGCGAAAACGTTTACCTACGCAGAGATTGCACGAAAAAACCACTACAGCCGACATATGAAGGCCCATATCCCGTATTGGAAAGAAGTGAGAAATAATACAAGCTCCAACTACCAGGAAGAGTATCCAACGTCTCGATCGACCGACTGAAGCCTGCCTACACTATGAACGAACAGGGACAAGATGACACACAGAGAACAACGCGATCAGGACGAATAGTGAAACCATTTGTACGCTTCGCTTGAGGGGGTGTACTGTAGCGGAATTTTCCTCCTCACAGATATAATACAGCACGTAGGGTATTTCGACAATATTGTGTTCAAACTAACTTTTTATTTGTACCCACTATGCATTGATTTTTATTAGCAGATTTTGTATATAAGGGACCATTTTTTCGAAATACATGCATTCCATTATTCAACCTCACCACGAGTCTCATTTCATACCCTGCGTATCCAAAAATGGCGACCGATTTAAGCGCGTTTCTAATCACGTGACTTATTTCAAAATTTTATATTGTCAATATTAATTTTAAAAAAAGTACCTTTAAGAGTTTTTCGCTTCTATCATTAATATAATTTATGATGAAGATATAAACAACCTTGAACCTAATGCTTTAGCGATAAAGTTGAAAATCTATTAAGGGGGTGGTATCTGCTAACGAGAGGTTTTCTCCATGTAACTTATCTTTGATGAGTGAATATAAATGTGTAAGAAAAATATATGTTGCTTATTAGACTCTAAACTTCATTTGGTACAATTGAAATAATTCTAACTTTATTATTACTATATGAAAAAAATATTCAAAGTGAAGCATTTTTTCTTTAAAATTTCGTAACTACTCCTAAACGGCATTAAGTTTTAGTATTTTTTTTTCACACAAATATTTGTCACTTTTTCTTCACAAAGTGTACAATTGGCATTCTGATCTAATGATTTATTAGGCTACAATTTAATAAAAACCACTCATTTCGCACTATTCGGCCCGCAGCGACAGACGCAACAACCACTTTGTAGTGCAAGCTGATTAGAACTTTATTCTAACAGTGTTTCAAACGAAGTTTGAACCACCACAAATAGAGTTGCTAATTTAGCAGATACCCCAGCCCAACCTTAAAGAATTTTGACAGATTGTAGCAGCTCGATGTGCGCCCGTCTGTACCATTCGTCTAATCGATTGATACTTGACCGGGTTCAACATTTTAATAGAAACACCGCGAAAATTAAGGAGAAATATTTATAGCAAAATGCATAATCTGTAGTTAATGTGACGCGGCGACGCAAAACTTAAATGCTTTTTGACTTTTATAACTAGTTAGGTTAAATCATAACGAAGCCGGGATGATATATAATATATGCCATGTTCGAAGGCTTTATATTGACGAATTCTCCGTTTTTTCCGAGGGCCTACCCAACAATCAAACAATGCTTCAGATAGACAATAGACATTTAGCACGTTTTCGCGCACGGCTACCTAAAAGCTTGCTAGAAATAAATGCATTGACCGTGACTTTCAAAAAATCCTGCGTTGTTCTCACATCGCCGCCGATGTCGATTAGGTACCACCTCGAAAATTAACATTTCGCACAGAACAAGATGTCAAAGTAATTGATTTAAAAGGCACTACAAATCTATTTTTATACCATACAACATAAGTAGGTACTATTTAAGAGGATGATTTTGATAAAGTACTAACAAAGGAAATTACTGTTTAGCGGCACTACAAAAAGTACTACAGCACTGTGACAATAATGTCAACTAACAGCGAAACACGTCAGAATTCCTATATCGCGCAAGCATGATTATCCGCGACTTAAGACTGTATACCTACGAAAACCCGACAACTGTCGGGCAGTGACCCACCAGACATAACACCCGTCAGATCGGAGGATCCTCCCTTTTCTACGGGGGATGAAGAGCTTTACACCCTGTTCTTCATACCCCCAAAACTGCATTTGAAATATTTTTTAAAAACAACCCATACATAGGTACTTACACTTACCTACTCATTATTAGTCCATTTTGGTACAAAAAGGGAAAATTATCCAGATTTGATAAATCCGGCTGGATTGGAAATAATGCCGGATTACAATTCCCATACATAAACATACTGACTGGTGAGTTTACAAATCAGTCCAAATCCATACTGAACCATGGTGATGAATAACAGCCTACTTTCTCGTTCAGCTCTCGGTCTGTGTTTCAGGAGGGGGAACAGTACCTACAGACTGATTAAGTTTCATGCATTCAGGGTTGAAAAATAAACTGAAGGCATTATAATGATTCCGGTCAAGGAATGTGACCTCTTCCATCGAACAGAAGACGAAGTGAAGGCTGTGCGTCAAGTCTTTGGTCTGACTGAGAAAAACATAAGTGAGGGCGTGGACTCAATCATGGAATGGTTTCAAAAACAACCCCATCTGGTACATATTGAAATGAGTGAGTATTTAATTTTTTTATTATTAAGTGTAAGTATTGCTCTTTTGTAAGAAACAGCTGTTTTTGTTTAGTTACCGATGACGTATGTGGGGGTGTTCTGAATGATGTAGTGAGTACATGGTAACCGTTTGTGCGTCGGTGTATGTCCCCTCCACCTTGTATTATGCGAATAATGTTTTAGATTTCCTACAACCAATAATTCCATGACACAATTGTAACGTGTCATCCCCAAACCGCACTGGGCTCCGACTCAGCTCGAGTGGTAAATTACGGCTCTCTCCCTCTCATACAGAGGAGGCCAGCTGTGTCCCAGATTCTCAGCAGTGGGAACGTAACAGACTGAACATGCTAAACTAATGATTGGTTTTCTTTATCAGGTAGGGAAGCTATGGAGATGATGATAATTATAGCAAAAGGATCCATAGAAAGAGCTAAAGAGAAGATAGATAACTTTTATAAGTACCGGTTCTACCAGCTCGAAATGATACAAAACAGAAACCAAATACTCAGTGCTGATAAAGTATTTGACCTTTAGTAAGTACTAGCGACCCGCCCTGGCTTCGCACGGGTTTGTTTAGCCATTACTGAGCAAAAACCTCTCTCAATTCCTTGTAAGAACTCTTTTCCTGCGCCACCTCGAACCAACCCTTGCGGTAACCGTCCAGGTCATCTCTCCACTTCTTTTTGACCCGCACAAAGCCATTTCATCTTCCTACCGACGCGGCGACGTCCTTTTTCCCGTTTTAAAAAACAGGGCGTGTTTGGAATCTGTCTTGTCTTTTTAAACCCAAAATGCTGCATACCGTTGCTACTAGCCCTTCGGCAAACTCTGTAGTACAAAAACTTTGTATTTAAGTTCACCTAAGACTAAGACAGCTTTATCACCGAGGAAAATACTCTACTTTTCGTACCATTTGCGAAAAAATTAACACAATAATAATATGAGATAAGCATTTTAGAACATTAACTTATAACTAACTTAATAAATTAAAATAAACTTAACGTTTATGTATGTGGGGATGACAGATTGAGTGAGGGAGAGCGAGGATGTGTGAGAGAAAAAGGGTACGAATGGGGAGTGTAGATTTTGACGGAAGACGTAAAGACGTAAAGATTTTTGTAAAGACTAGATAAATTAAAATAAAACAGTTCAAGTGGTTTCAAAGTGTTTGATTTCCCACATTTTCACGCCCACAAAAGTGGAATACTGGGAAATCAAAAAAAAAACGGGCTAAGTTGAAAACTGAAAAAAAAATTGACGACGTGCCGACGACGACGTAAAAAACAATTTTCAGTTTTGAAGGCGGCCATTGTTTGGTCATCAGACGCAACGGGTTTGAATTATAGTCACCCAGAAGACGAAATGGCGAAGGCTGGGACAAGCCAAAACCCTACCATGCAAGGGTATTTTGCGGATGATATGGTGAAAAAATTCAGCGGCCAGAATAAAACATACACGGTATCGAAATGGATCCAAGAAATAGACGACAACTTGGAGATTTTTATGTGGACGCCGTTACAGCAGCTCATTATAGCTCGTAGATCCCTGGTGGGAACAGCGGCTTTGTGGCTCCAGTCTGAGCCACCGTTTAGATCGTGGGATGAGCTGAAGGTAGCGATCGCCAAGGAGTTTCCGGACGTATTGGACCAGATGACAGCCCACGAAGTAATGTCCAGCAGAAAGAAACAAGATGATGAAAGCTGTATGGACTATTTATTAGTTATGCGTGAGCTAGGCAAACGGGGAATGATGCCAGATTATGTCGCTATAAAATACATCGTAGAAGGAATTAAAGACGAAGAAATTCATAAAATAATGTTGTATGGAGTTACCACGTATCCCGATTTAAAAGAAAAAATTAAAATTTACGAAACTCTGAAAGAAAAAATGAAAGAGTCGAAGATGCGACGAAGTCAGCCGAAATATAGTGATGTGGTACAAAAAGCCGTGATCAGGTGCTTCAGTTGTGGAGAAAGAAGTCATTAGTCCAAAGAATGCCCAAATAAACATCTCGGGCTAAAATGTTTTAAATGCAATAGTTTCGGCCATATTGCGCCAAACTGCAACAAGGCGGAAGCATACGAACAGGCATCGAGCAATTTCCGAAGCGGCGGCGACCAAGCAGGTGCGATTTTTATAAGATGTCAGCAGCATCCGACCCGGCAAGTTGTTGGTGAAAAACCACCAGGTGGCGTGAGTGTGTTGAGCGACACGAAACGCACGATGTTCACCAAGGAGGCCGATAACGTTAATTTTACGTGCGCGGGTGGCAGCACTGAGTTGTCAACTGCGAATGAAAAAGGTTTCAGCACTGATTTGGCAACCACGAATAAAAAAGAATATGACGTTTTGCTTGACAAGGACAACGATGTAAACAAAGATTTATTGATGAAAAAACCCCGGAAAACCGTGAAAATTTTTGATAAGGCGACGAGTGCATTGATCGACACCGGCAGCGACGTTAACTTGATATCTGAAGAATTTTACACAATGATTGGATCACCGAAAAGTGAAAATAATTTTCTTTCATTATTTGGGTTTGGACATGTAAAAGTGTGTTCTATGGGGAAAATTAAAGTTCCCGTTGTTATTGATGAACAAAGCTATAGTGATGTGTGTTTCCATGTGGTGTCTAATGACTCTATGCCGTATGAGATTATAATAGGACATGAGTTCTTAAAAGATGTAACATTGTTTATGAAGGAAGGAAACATAATGTTTTTGCCGTCGAATGAGAATTGGTTGCGTAAACTTTCTTGTTATTTTGCACACATTCCGTACGTTATCGGTGGTGAAGTTAGTAAACATGTTCAGCAGCAGGTAAAGGAACTTGTCGAGGGGTATCGGCCGATGAAGACGAAAGGCGCCCCGGTAAGGTTGCATATTATCTTGAAAGCTGACATTCCTGTAGCTCAGCGGCCACGCCGTTTAGCTATCAGTGAACAAGAAGAGGTTGAAAGACAGGTTGAACAGTGGCTAAAAGAAGGAATAGTGCGTTGTTGGTCAGAGTATGCTAGTCCGTTAGTTTTGGTTCGGAAAAAGGATGGAGCTATCCGGATCTGTGGGGACTACAGATTAATCAACAAGAAGATGTTAAAGGATGAATATCCTTTACCGATTATTGACGACCACATTGATAGACTTGCAGAAGCTAATATTTTCTGTACGATTGATTTAAAAAATGCGTATTTTCATTTGCCAGTACATGAAGACTCGATTAAGTACACTGCTTTTGTCACGCATAATGGAGAATATGAGTTTTTAAGGGCACCATTTGGTTTGACGGTCTGCCCTAAAGTATTTACAAGATTTATAACGACTATTTTCCATGAATTGATTTGTAGACGTATTGTATTGATTTTTATAGACGATTTACTAATTACAGCTCAGAATGAACTAGAAGCTGTAGAAAGATTGAAAGAGGTGTTAGATGTAGCGTCACAATACGGGTTGGAAATTAACTGGAAGAAATCACAACTTGTGGTAAAACGAGTGGAGTTTTTAGGCCACATCATAGAGGATGGTCAAGTAAAACCTTCAGCAGAAAAGACTAATGCTGTTAAAAGGTTCCCAGAACCTAGGAACACCAAGCAACTGCAAAGTTTCATTGGCCTGACGTCATATTTTCGTAAGTATATACAAAATTTTTCACTGATTGCGAAGCCGTTGACCGATCTACTGAAAAAGGATAGTATTTTTAAGTTCAATCAAGAACAAATGATTGCATTCGAGACGTTGAAGGAGAAACTGTCAAATAATCCAGTACTTAAGATTTATAATGCTAAGTCGTATACTGAACTACACACAGATGCCTCAGCAGTTGCATACGCTGCTATTCTGATGCAACGGAGTGATGATGATGGAAGTTTGCATCCGATTTATTATATGAGTAGGAAGACATCAGAGGCAGAAAGCCGGTATTCTAGTTATGAGTTAGAGGCACTGGCTGTAATAGAAGGGATTAAAAAGTTTAGGAAATATTTATTCGGTAAAAAATTTAAGATAGTAACGGATTGCCAAGCGTTTCAGATGACGTTAGAGAAGAAAGACATGGCTACTTCACCACGAGTGGCCCGGTGGATAATGTTACTTCAAGAATACGACTTCACCATCGAGCACAGAAGTGGAAGCCAGATGCGACATGCCGATGCATTGAGTAGATACCCTTATGTAGCTCAAATCAAATCAGATTTTTACGAGAAATTAAAAGATAATCAAGCTAAAGACACAGCTTTGAAAGCGATAATAGAAATTTTGAAGGACAAGCCTTATGACGACTTTTGGCTTGAAAACGAAATTTTATTCAAGGGTCCTGAGAGACATTTCGTGGTACTAAAAAATATGGAGATGGAGTTGATTCGTAGCGCTCATGAGAATGGACATTTCGGTAAGAAAAATACTATAGAATTGCTAAGAAAAGATTACTACTTTAAGAGTATAGACAGAAAAGTTGAAGATTACATTCAAACATGTATACCATGTTTGTTGGCAAGTCGTAAAGCAGGAAAGCAAGAAGGATTGTTGTCTCCAATTGAAAAGGGCGAGTTACCTTTGGATACACTACATCTAGATCACATTGGTCCTATGACTGTAACGAAAAAACAATACAATCATATATTGACGGTGATTGATGCATTCACAAAGTTTACATGGATATTTCCTACAAAAAGCACAACAAGCCGAGAGGTATTAGCAAAAGTACAGATTCACCAGCAAGTTTTTGGTAATCCCAGACGCATTATTACTGACAGGGGAACTGCTTTTACCAGTGGAGAGTTCGCAGGTTATTGCAAAGACGAGAAGATTGAACACATTACTATTACGACGGGTATTCCCAGAGCAAACGGGCAAGTGGAGAGGATTCATAGAGTAATGGTTTCTGTACTAACAAAACTTTGTTTAGAACAACCAGGTAATTGGTACAAACATGTTAGTCGTTTGCAACAAGCGCTGAACAGCACTTATCAAAGAAGTGTCAATGCTGCACCTTATGAGTTACTCATTGGCACAAAGATGAGACGGCAAGCAGATCCTGAGATTTTAGATTTAATTCAACAGGAGAATCAAAACATTTTCATGAATAATCGAGAAGAACTGCGTATGAAGGCGAAAGAACAGATTTTAAAAGTTCAAAACGAGAATAGACGTGCGATACGACGTTTTAATAAAGCAAGGAAGAAAAGTCGAGTCTATAAAGTTGGAGATGTTGTGGCTATACGACGTACGCAATTTGGAGTAGGCATGAAGCTCAGACCAAAGTACTTAGGTCCTTATCGGGTCACCAAAGTGAAGGGTGCCGATAGATACGATGTAGCTAAGCTGGATTCTGAAACCGAAGGGCCGAATAAGACGAGAAGTGCGGCGGCGGACTCCATGAAGCCATGGCCTAGTGTGCAGGAAAACGATGCTGCAGATGACTGAGGTTGGAGCATGGATTTAGGAGTAAATTTTATTTTATTTTATTTTCAGTTCAGACGGTAAAACTCTATGTTTTCTATTCCTTTGAATGTTAAGATTTATTTTCGTTTATGTCGCATATATTTAAGTTATGTTTTAATGTTATGTTGTGTTAAGTGTTGTAGGTAACAATGTAAGATGTTTATTGTTATCGATTTTACTTTAGGTTTAGAGTTTTTATGTGTTTTAAAGATTTCTTATTTGTATTAGTCTAGGGACAGACTAATTGCAGGACGGCCGAATGTGGGGATGACAGATTGAGTGAGGGAGAGCGAGGATGTGTGAGAGAAAAAGGGTATGAATAGGGAGTGTAGATTTTGACGGAAGACGTAAAGACGTAAAGATTTTTGTAAAGACTAGATAAATTAAAATAAAACAGTTCAAGTGGTTTCAAAGTGTTTGATTTCCCACATTTTTTTGAAGAAAACAAAAACGCGGCAAATTCCCAGATTAATATTTTTTTGTCGGAAAAGCAAAGGCATCAAGCTCATACGGCCTCGTCGGTTTTCGTAATTTTATCTAATAATCTTATCTGCATAATAAATGCGTATTCCTTTTTCAAAAAGATACAGTATAATGCTTTATATACAAACTCAATGGTGTAAACACAATGTAGTTCAGTATAAGTATTCCAAATTTAAATCACATTCTCCCCCTAGAGGATGAATGAAATTCAGTACAATTTTCTTTCCGTTTTTAACAGATTAAAAATGACTATTGTTATGTTCGATGTTCGCTTTTTGCGGCATAGAATGTCATTTTTTTGAGCAAGTGGTACGAAAAGAATAGTTTCGTATTATGTATGACCCTGTTAGTCACCATAAAGTGATATCCACTCTGTGTGATACGTAATACCAATATTATGACATTCACGGTTGTCATCAAAGTTCGGTGTACAACCTAAGCTTGATAGTCACTGGATATCAGAAGATACGTCATAGCCCTGCTGGTCTGAGCACCGTAGGTTGGGACTTGAAGCTTAATAATAAAAGCCGCACTGGCCAATCTTTGAAATTAAGCAACGATTTCTGAGGTACCGTCCGCGGATGGGTGGAGATTTCATATCGAGGTCCCTCCGTGTCTTGGAAAGTACGTTACACTGTTGATCTCAGCTGTCGTTTGAAGATCTTTATCAGTCAATACGGGTAGAAGTCTGAAAGTCTAACAACTATTTTCATCCGTATCAAGGCCTATCTTATTACCCACTGAGTTGAAGATGTTAGATGCGCTCGAAGTTAAATGCTGGCATTCACAGCATGCGACTTAAAGCCGACCCCAACTTAGTTGGGAAAATGCAGACAAATGCTGATAATCTTGCTTGTGATTCGCCAGTCCCTAATTAAAATAATTCATTGGCAAATTGTATATTTTCTTCTCTCATAATAGTTTTCAAGTCCCAATTTTGTTATCTATAAGAAGATGCATTGACTTCGTCTGCTCAAAATCTAAGTAAAAGAAGACACTTTTGAACATCAAACTTTATCAGGGAATAATATTGATACTAATAAAATTGCTAATCCGCAAGGATGTTCTGGTACAACTGGCAAGATTTGACGAGTCTCCAGAAAATGCAACCGTAGCGCAAGCTTCTAAAGGGCTATTCTTCGTAATTTAAATTGATTATTTATGTCTTTTGTGACAAGCTCCTGAATTTTGAATGCAAAACTACACCTTGTATACTAAGACGATACGTAAAACCCCCTGTTTTGCATTATTAATCGAAGAGGGATCATCATCATCCTGTCCTTTTCGCAATTCATATTATGGGGTCAGCGCAGTGTCAGGTCGCGTCGTTTCCATACTTCTCTATTACTCGTCATCTCATCAGACACCTCCTTTCGTGCCATATCATCCTTCACACAGTACATCTATCGTTTCTTTGGTCTTTTTCCTACTCTTTAGAATACGCATCCCCATTCATACTCAAAACTTTCCTCACGATGTTTTCCTTATTCCTCCGCGTCACATGCCCATACCACGACAACTGATTACCACACAACTTTTCTTTATTCTTTTCCTAATTTATCCATTCGCGTAACACCACACATCCCCCTTAACATTCGCATCTCAGCCACATGCAGATTCATGTGGCTGAGATGAGAATGAATATTATTATCAGTCTTCGTATGTAGAGCCACAAAAGAGATCTTTTGTGGCTCTACATACGAAGACTGATAATGATATTAAATGGAGACAACTATTTTATTCGACATTTTGACATGTTTTATATTTCAGCAATGTTTTTCTGCTGCCTAAACTACAAGATAACAGACGAATTTCCTTTGTGAGATTTGGAGAAGATATGAGTAACTTTGACATTCAAGAATTTTTCAGAAGAATTTTTATGGTAAGATTTGCTCAATCAACCCACTGTCGGACTTAAGTCTCCCAAGCTGCGCCACAAGACCCTGCTCTATGATTTCCAGTCTGACCCAGCCACCTTATCTACTCGTAGTTGTTAGTCAAAACACGAAATAGTTATTTTAATCGACTTCCAAAAGAGGAGATTATCAATTCGTCTGAATGTTTTTTTTTTTGTGTACAGCGATATCTTCGCCAATTGTCAACCATGTATGTATATTCAATGATGTATGATTTAAACATAACTGGTATAAATGTGGGTGCACGTACTATTAGGTACCTACACCACATCCCAACCTTTCGGGGATTACAGGCGTGATGTTTTGTTATGCTAAAAGAAATGTATGGCTAATATTTGTTTAGAATATTACAACTAAATATGGAAAAGTACAATTTTGCAAAAAATAAAATCCACTTCTATTTTTTCCAAAAAAGTTTTTTTATTCCAAAACACATTTGGAAATATGGGGGGAGAATAGAAGGAGGCCATGACCAGCGGTGGAGGTTTTGCTTAGATGACGAAATAAATAAATAGCGAAAAGTTGAAAGTGTCATGGCGTGCCTGTGAGAGGGCTATGTCCAGCAGTGGACTCATGGACAGTGGCAGGCTGAGCTGATCGATTGTTTCTAATGATAATAATAATTTTTTATCTACTTATTATACTTAGCAGTGATAGTCTAGTGGTGTGACCGTCGAACTGCCAAGTCATAGGTCTCGAGTTCGAATCCAAGGCACACCTCTGATTTTTGGGATTACATTGCGTATTGTATAATTATCACTTGTGCTTCGGTGAAGGAAAACATTGTGACGAGCCTGAGAGGTGAGAGGTATTTCTTGACGGCATGTAAAGCCAAGTTAGAGGCCCATGGGCGTTATATAAACACCAAGTTAGCAGGGCCGCGCCGCCCCTGTGTGCGAAGTGTGCGGCGCACACAGGCGCCAAGACAATAGGGGCGCCGGCGCCGCCATCTAAATTATTTTTGTTACACTTACACAACAACATATTCTTTGTAATAGAGTATCGATAAGTAAGTAGGTACAATAGGCGCAACATTTATTTATGCCTTGTAAATAACAAAACATATAATATTGCGCTTATTAAGTCTCCCAAGATAATATTCACGCTTTGGGTTTTAGTTTACAATTTACATTAGTTACGAGCTCAGCGTTAAAATCAAAAGAACCGCTGTGAGTTTGTTTGAATGAGTTTATGAACGCAGCCCGACACGATGCGATGCGTGCGACGGCGACGCAAGCGGGGTGGGGTCACGGGGATTCCCCGACTTGTAAGGATCGAGAGAGCCAAAACATAATATTGAACAATCATTCAATCGAAAGTGTGTGCAAGCAAGTGCGCATTGATTTTTTATGATAAGAATTAGTTCTAGCACTAAAAACAATATATATTTTGTGTGTTAATGATTGTTTTAACGTGTTTTCACGAAGTGATAGTAGGTATAATCAAGATTAAAAAAAAAGAAATTAACTGTTTACCAGAATTTAATAAGGAAAAGAAAACAAGAAGAACGTGATAAAAATCCGATGAAAAAAAACAACAGGGCATGAGAAGTTTTTAGGGGTCTGAAAGGATAGCAGATGACCCCTCCAGTCGACCATTTCCATTTGGCACACGATGCACCAACGATGCACCAAACACCCTGTATTTATTTATTTGCAGAAAAAAGTATATTAGTAGTTATATCAAATTCAAATTTAAAATGCTATACTTCACTTTTGCATGTCAGTTGTCTTTAGTAGGTACCCATAATACAAGCCCTGCTTAGTTTGGGACTAGCCGGCGGAGTTTGATTGTCGAGAAATATTCATTTATTTATTTATATTTATTATACTTAACAAAAAAATAAAATAAGTTGAAACATGAAGATTCGTGAAAAAAACGGCCCTGCAAGTTAGGCACTAACAACACGATTAAAGAAAGAAAATTACTTATTCCAGCTTCTAGACTTGAGAATGATTTACGACTACATGGCGGGTGACATATGGATTTTGGACTTTAAGAATGTGGGCTGGGCACAAATCTTGTCACTAAATCCGCTAGTTTTCGTGAAAGTGGCGCGGTTTTTTACGGTAAAACATATTTTTTTTTATTATTTTATAGAACTGCTTCGTTAGTCTACTCGTCGCAAGCGCGACTGATGAGCATGGGGTCCTGGATTCGATTCCTAGGTCGGACAAAGTGATATTGCCTTATTGGGCTTTCCCCCCGTGAATTAACAAGCATAGAGTATTATATATAGGTATACGGTTAACAAGTTATTCGCCTATACTTACCCATATAAAATTAACATAAGTCCTTAAACTACACCGAAGCTTTTTAATTTGGACATAAATACCGTGATTAGCGAGCTGAGCAGCATGCATGTTAGATGTCGAATAGACGGTGTCAGCGTCAATAATTTAAGTGCAGACGACATGGTGCTGCTGAGTCCATCAATCAGTAGACTGAAGGACTTACTGACTGTGTGTGAACGGTATGCTGCAGATCACTGTCTGAAATATAATGCCGGTAAAAGTGAGCTGATGGTTTTTAAGTCTGGTACCAAGTGTTCATCGTATGTACCCTTAGTGTCCCTTAATGGGGCACCTCTCAAAAGGGTTAAAATGTTTAAATACCTTGGGCACTTGATAATAGAGAATTTACGTGATGATCCGGATACGACGGGAGCGGGAGCGTAGAGCATTGGCGATAAGAGCGAATATGATCTCCAGGAGGTAGATTCAATCGGTGTACAGCTCAAGTCAAAGTTATTTCGAGCCTACTGTACATCGCTTTACACCTGCAATCTCTTGAGTAACTATACGCAAAGATCGTTCAATGCTTTACGCGTCCAATACAATAACGCGTTTAGGGTGTTGTTGGGTTTGCTGCGGGCATGCAGCGCATCAGGGATGTTTGCGGATGCACAGGTGGACGGTTTCCATGCCATCTTGCGCAAGCGATGCGCCGCCTTGCGCTGCAGAGTCCGCGCCAGCCCTAACAGCATTCTGGCGATGTTTAGTAACAGACTGGACAGTCAGTTCCATAACTTTTGGAGAAACTACATTTAAGTTTAAATAATAACGTAGATAAGTAAGTTCTGTATTTTTACTTACATTGTGAATTAATTTTGTGAACGTGGATAATTATGGTACTTCTATGGATCTTGTAATATCTGAATTAAATGAATTTATTTATTTATAAACTGGAGGACCATTGCAGGTTGCGAGCTGCGTCTGCGTCTGTTCGATTTGTATTAGGGACCAAGATTCGAATAAGACTTGGACTGCGCACGGTGTGGCATCAACTGTGAAGTTTTAGGTCCGTTCGTGTACCTGGGTCAAGCTTAAACATACCTACTGTGGTTGTAACACTAGTCCATTTTAATAGCTGTACTATCTCATTGCTAGACAAACGCCTCCCCCTAATTCCTTGCCATAATTGTTGATTCCATTCAATTATTTTTATGTTCCAGAAATGCCTTAACTGGAGGATATACAGCATCCACGTTATTAACCTATCCGGTCCCACCAATATCACTCAGCGGTTAATCAACTTCTTCAAGCAGTTCGTGACCTCAATCATCATGGACAGAGTCGTCGTTCATGAGAATTTGGAAGATTTGTACAACTATTTGCCTAAAGAATGTCTTCCGAAAGACTATGGTGGCAATGAGCTGAGTTCGGATGAACTAGAAGGTAAGAACCTCAGTAGATATACCTAGAGCTTAACTGAGATGGTGCCTGGGGTGGCTACGCAATGAGACCCCGGCTGAGGTGACGAATCACAAGAGCTCGGTCACTGGTGTTACACATGTTCGGTTCGGCAGAATTCGGCACTGCCGGGTTCCAAAATTGAATATCGTGGATGGGTGTAAGAGTAGAGGAAGACCAAAGAAACGATGGATGGACTGTTTATAGGATGTTATGGTAAGAAAGGAGGTGTCTGATGAGATGACGAGTAATAGAGAAGTATGGAAGAAGAAGACATGCTGCGCCGACCGCAAATTAATTGGGATAAGGGCAAGGGAATGATGATGATGGGTGCCAAAATCGAATGTAAAGGGTGGAAGAGACATCGACACACAAACGGCCACGTATTCAGTACGTCATTATAAACATTTCATAACAAAATCAGCTGTTCCATACATTTTGACCGTGGAGGTATTGCACGTTTATAGAAATCAGTTGTATTTTTTTTTTATTACCGGTGAAATTTTTCTTTATAGGTTCGGTTCGGAATGATTTGGGAATGATATACTGAACACGCGGTAACCGTTTGTTTGTCGATGTTTCCACCCTGTAAATACCTAAACAAACGTTCAGGAAAAAGCCGCTCGGCTGCGCTCGATTGTGCTGAGCCAAACGGAATTTGCCGATGGACATGAGCCGAATGAAACCCGAGTATTCGAATCCAATTTAGAGACGCACATCAAGCTACTACAATCTGTCAAAGGACAATGGGCGAAATTGCCCTTGCGTCCAATATGTAGTTTTAAGATATATATGTAAATACAGGCTGCAATTTTTCAATGCCACCTGGAGGGAAAGTACTAGAAATATTGGAGATAGAAAATTTTACTCAAAGGAAACATTCCTTTATTTTTAAAAATAAACAAATCTGCATTCACCGATTTTCGAAAATTCCCGTGCCACACTCGGGAATCGACCCGACTAAAGTTTGAAAAAAATAACATCCTGTCCTTTTTTACATAAATCGATAGGGGCAATCATATGGATCAAATCTCTAATCAACATGATAAATTAAATAAAGGGAAAATCATGAAATCTAAAGAACACTTATAAATTCAATAGTAGAAATTTAATAACATTTGCGCTTTTATTCATAGTTTTTCCTTTCATTTAATTTATCACGTTTGTTAGAGAGATTTGATCCTTATAATTTACCCTATAGATTGATGTCAAAAAGGTACAGAATGTTATTTTTACGAACTTTAGTCGATCCATCCCGGGTTCGATGCCCGAATGTGGCAAGCGAATTTTCGAAAATCTATGAATGCAGAAATGTTTCTTTTTAAAAATAAAGGAATGTTTCCTTAAGTAAAATTTTCTATCTCCAATATTTCGAGTACTTTCTCTCCAGGTGGCATTGAAAAATTCCACCCTGAGCCCCCGTTCCATATATCCCTACCAACATATCCCCACTGGTAGGGATACTTGGAGCTTTCTACTCCATGTATCCCTACTGACCCGCACTGGTGGGGATAGTTGGATTTTTTTTTTCCATTTATCCCTACCAGTAGGGATAAGTTTTCAAGGGTTTCTTTATATGATTAATTAGTGGTTCTTGAATTACTTGTGATACAAAATATATAAAAAAAAACAAAAGAAAATCGCGAAAACAAATATTTTAATTAAATCAAACAAACCCATACTAAATTACCTATTGTTAAACACATAACTTTATTTGTGTTAACTTAAAATATAAAATTAAACTCCCATGGAGGTTTGGAAGGAGAAAGGGGAAGCCTTTGCCCAGCAGTGCGACATTCAAACAGGCTAACAAGTAATTCAGGAACCACTAATTAATCATATAAAGAAACCCTTGAAAACTTATCCCTACTGGTAGGGATAAATGGAAAAAAAAATCCAACTATCCCCACTAATGCGGGTCAGTAGGGATACATGGAGTAGAAAGTTCCATATATCCCAACCGGTAGCGATAGTTGGAAAAAAATTCCAAGTATCCCTAGCAGTGGGGATATGTCGGTAGGGATATGTGGAACGGGGGTAGACTATATATGTATATATACAACATGTAACATAATTAACGCACATCCTGAAATTACTTTGTTCAGAATCGTTTACTGAATCGATTTCTATAATTTTTAATATAGGTAATTTTTTATCCCAAAAATAATTAAAGCTACGTAATTTATAGCCACACCACCCCTGTATAGTCCAAGCAAACTGAAATGGACCGTAACTCAAGGCAATAAGACTTTTAAAAGTGCAGTTTTATTTGTATTCCGCCATTCAATACAAAATAAAGAAAAATGAACCTTATTTCAAGTAAGTTAAAGTCGTTACAAATACAGTTAGGTAAACTTGGCGATTCAACCGCACGCACACATTAAACAGGCACTCGTTAAAGGACACAATAGATAAACCAACAAAATGTAAAATATGTCATACTGGTTTTCGTTCCCTTTCTCGTGCAAATTAAAAACCTGGGATAGAGCGAGATAGCCACCATGACACCGGGTTGCGCCGGCGCCTACGATCAAGGCTAACTTAAAGAAATGTAAACAATTTTAGTCACGCCCGGCCTTCCGTTCCGTACAGTGTATGCAAATAGTTCGCGCGCGATGCCAATAATTGACCCAAAATGTTCAGTGAAATGGTGACTAATGGTGGACTGTGGCACGGTGCAGTGTGGTGATAATGTGGTTCTAGCTGGCAGAACATTCAAGTCAACCAAAGGTATGGTACTGGAGTAGACCGCAGGGTAGGACTATGTTAGCTGCTACTTCGTGGCCATGGAACGTTCCGTCCGAACACAGCCATCGACAGGGGAGCCGATTCTCGTACACGTACTCGTTTTCAAAACGAAATATGGGATTAATTCGATGAGAATCCCCAATCAGCTGATTTGACGACTTTTTTTGTGGGGACGTATTAAATCGTTAGTTTATTTTCGAGGATCTAAAAAATAGGATAGTGAACGCTTTTGATAAAAAGTGACGAAGTGCTTTCTAAATTAAAACATCAATTAAGAAAACAGGCATTAAAATGTATTGAACTTTTCTATTGAAGTTGAGTCGAGCGACGACGTTAACAGCTGTCTCGAACGCGAGCGAATACCTACTAGGCTAGCAAGACTCACACAGTCGCATACGTAGGTATGAGACCTACGTATGCGACTGTGTGCGTTCGTTGATTTGTACTGTGACTACAACATTCTTCCGGAATTAGGAAAACTAATTTAAATAAATAATCATTGTCTAGACATGTTTAATTAAAAATTCAGTGCATGTATTATGATTATTACATAATAAACTAATTGGGGTGTCTGAGGGTGTGCGTTAATTACGTTACATGTTGTATATATAGTCACCTATAAAGGTAAATAACTCCGTACGGAATACGAATTAGCGGAAATCCTTAAAAAGCTCGATCTAATGATGCCAAAAAAATCTTAATTGGTTGCAGATAGTCTTAGCTTCATTGACCAAATAGTCAGCTATTTAGGTCAATAACTCTGAACTCTGAATAGTTATGTTGGTAGCAAAATTGTCATTGAAAAGTTCTCTAATGGTAGGTATATGTTATTGCTATTGGTCACCCAGAAAATTCTGACTTCGGTGCTCAAATAGTCGCCTATTTAGGCGATAACTCCTAGAGGACAACGAATTGGCGAAAGTCGTGTTACTGGCAAAGATTCTCCATAAAAAACTCTATGCAATGGATTATAATATATGTTATTACTATTGGTACCTACTTAACCCAGAAAACATTAATTGGTTGCCAAGACAATTTTAACTTCGTTGTCCAATTAGTTACCTACTTACCTCAATAACTCCGAACGGACTGCGAATTGCCAAAAGTCGTGTTAGTAGCAAAGGCTCTCCTTAAAAAGCTCTTTTCAATTATGTAGACCTCGGGGCAGATGCCCATACTTCGAAGCCCATTCTCCTTTCTTTAATAGAATTTAAACTTTACCGCTAAAGCATTAAGTTCAAGGTTCATCATCATCTGCCTAGCCTTTTCCCAACTAAGTTGGGGTCGGCTTCCAGTCTTACCGGAGGCAGCTGAATACCATTATTTTACATGGAGCGACTGCCTATCTGACCTTCACAACCCAGTTAGTATTGGGTAATCCGATACCCCTTGGTAGATTGGTTGTCAGACTTTTTGGGCCGCTGACAAACTGTAACGACTGTCAAAGATCTACAAAAAATGACAGCCGGGACGAACTGCTTAACGTGCTTTTCGAGGCACATAGGAAACTCTGTACTTATGTAATGGGTGATCACCTATCTACAGACCAACCTAGGCAAGCACGGCTTAACCTAAAGATCGACCCGAGCGGCTGTTATTATTTAGCCACAAGATCCTCATTAGGTTCAAGGTTGGTTGGAATATTTTTACAGTTTCGGTCTGCACAAACCAGAACAATAAGTGTGTAGCATTAGCATCCGTCAATAAGCTATCTTAAAATGTTTAAAGAAACAAGAACCTGTCTTAATATGCAAATAAAACTGCCAAGGCTGGTTCTTTTTCTAGGTTTTTTTTTCTTTTTAGGGTTCCGCACAGAAAATGAAAAAAAAACACGGAACCCTTATAGGATCACTCGTGCGTCTGTCTGTCTGTCCGTCCGTCTGTCACAGCCAATTTGCTCCGAATCTACTGGACCAAATCAGGTGAAATTTGGTAGGATGGTGTAATCCTATGACCTAAACACAGATGTGCAAAGTAAATAAATATATATTTTTTTAATAAGGTTAATTTTCGGAGGACACATTAGGAAATTTAAAAAAAGTTTTGCAAACCTTAGTGTGTCATAAGATATCAAATATATTGTTATTATAAATTGTAAAATAGTTTTGATTTTATTCATGATAGAAGACAAAAATTGACCTTGATCTCCGAAACTACTTAGGCTAAAATTTTGAAAAAAATACAATATATTTGTAGAAAAATGTGCAAATGTTTTTTGTTCATTGCTTGTAGATTACAGGAAAACCTTTAAGAATTTTGTCAATTGAAAATAAAGTGGTAAACTTAATATACGAATTTGGCATTGTACGGAACCCTCTCCACGCGAGTTCAACTCTCACTTGGCCGGTTTTTTTTATTAAGTTTTTATCAAACTTATTATTAGTTTTATTTTACGAGTATTAAGTGGTTCACCTTGTTACAATTTTCTCTGAATCTGGGACTTAAACATTGATTTAAACGGTTTTATTTACATACGGAATACCGAGTTTATTAATATTTGTGAGTCTTGAGATACATAATTTTAGCTAAATTTATTAATTGTTCAGATTAACTGTAACTAAATAAAATTGTAAAATAAACGCTAACTAAAAAACTATGTAGGTACAAAAAGTCAACAAATAATATACAGAAACAAATACATCATTATCTTCTAAATACAATCACACTATAATAATATTATAAAGGCGACAGTTTGTAAGTGTGTATGTGTGTATGTTTATTACTCTTTCACGCAAAAACTACTGAACGGATTTGGATGAAATTTAGCACACATATAGTTTATGACCTGGATTAACACATAGGATTAATATCGATTAGTCAGAGTCGTCTACCGGGATAATTCCCGGTAAACGACCCCGACTGCAATAAATTTACGCGGCACGCCACAACTGCAAGGGTCGCCACCCGTTAACGGCAGTCGTCGACAGGCTGCAGTTTATATGCCGTTGGCAAAGTGCCGCTCGTCTAAGGTACCAAATCCCATGGTGCGTAAAGGGATAATTGGTTTTCTATCATATTTTCACAAAGACAAAAGCTTGGCAGAAAAATTGTATTTAGGTACTTATTTACTTGTTTCAGAAATTGCTGAAAATGTATACAGAAACCCGAAAATAACAGAATACTTATTGGAATGCTCCAAAATGGTGTCAAACGAGAGCTTGAGGCCGCGAGATGAAAACTCTGAAGAATATCTCTCTGGCAGCTTTAGACAACTAGAGGTCGACTGATTATGGCCGAATACGTGCAAAGTTAGCAGGAAATGTGTGGTTAATTAACTAATGGTTTTGTCAAGTGTTTAGTTTTATTTTTAACCGACTTCAAAAAAGGAGGTTCTCATTTCAGTTGTATTTTTTTTTTGTTTTTACCTCATAATTCCGTCATTTATGAACCGATTTTAGAAAAATTTAAACACTGAAAATTAAATTTATAAGAAGGTTTTTTTGGAAGTCGGTTAATTTTTGCAAAAAGTAGCGTTTGTATACAATAGCCAGAACTGGCTACGTATGATGATATAAGATAAATTAGGAATTATAAAATAAGTGGTGGATGGTATTAAAAAAAATAAACAAGTTTACCAGTCTATGGTCTAATACAACGATTTTTTTTTAACTTTGAATTGTTTGCATATTCCCTATGATTCCCAAAATTGTCAACATCAATAATAACGGTGTTAAAAATCAAGTATCTTGACTTGGCTCGCGAGGTTGTCGACGTGTGGGTTGTGTACTCAGCAATCATTGTGCCGATGGTCGTATCACCAATGGCTTAATTGCGAAGCGGTACTCCTGGAGACGGCTCCTATCATTAGGAGGTTCCTTTCTCTGGAGCCCTGACCGGTAACTTGGTCCTTGTTTCCGATACCGGTGGGCTCCAATTCTTTACATTTTAAAATGTTTTTTTTTTTATATTGTTTTTTTAAGGAATATTTAAAAATGTATGAAAATTGCACAGAAATAAATAAAGGAAAATAATCAGCTATTCTGGTTCGATTAAATGATGTAGTTAAATTCCCAAAACATTATGGCAACACCTGTGCCATATTTTCATTTGGGCTCGGGGTCTGAATTGAGGCCTACGTCCTTGGTATCTGTAGTTAATTAATTATAGCCCTACAAAGTCTTTTTTAGTGTTGTTTGGTATTGTCAATATATTCTACGTGAGTTTAACATAACATCCGCCTCTACACGAAGTTTTTTACCCGACCGCCAAGGTTGTATATATATTTTTTAAATAAATAAGTTATAAATGTCATCATCACAAGTAACATTGTTATGATAAGCTGCAGTGACGTATTTCCATTGTTCTAGTACTATGATCTTTGACATTACGTAATTAGGCAGGTACTTTAATTATGTACCTGCATAATTACTTAATTCTTTTAATGTTCACATCTCCGGCAGTCTGCTAAATGTAACAAGTGACCTGAACAGACATTTGATCTTTTTCTTGTTTACTTTGTTGTATTTCTTTATTTCTATAATTAGGATCTTCAACAAAAGATATACACAAATAGGCATGACGACAGTATTAAAAAATTGCAAATCTATTTAGTCCGTCAGTTAGAGTATTGGAAATTAATGGACACGTATTTTTTGTTTTTGTAAATCAATGAATATTGACAAAGATAAAACGCATCAAAACTCGGGAGTGGGGACTCGTGACGTCAGAACTAGCAAAAATTATACCATGGCGTGACGTATTGAGAATTTTAAAAGCGTCATATCTTCGTCAATTTTGGTTTACGTAACCAAAGAAAAAACACGGGTCAAATATTTTTTGATAATCTAAGTGACGGACTAATTAGTTTTTTTTGTCGTCTCGCCTATTATAACATAGGTATAAATAATGGTTAACATAAAAAGTGTACTCGTTCACTTATAGGAGACAACAGCGTGAACAATCAAATTAACAACTAAGTTAAACTGTTTCCCTTTTGTTTAACCAAGGTCAACAAACCCCAGGCTTCAGAAGTTGTTATAATTAATTAAATTTGCTTCGGATGCTCTTTCTAACGACTTTGGGAACTAACTTTTTTTGTAGCCTTGGATGCCCCACTGCTGGGCAAGTCTCCCCATACCCTTCCAGGTACTCTTGTCCTGCATCTCAAGCCAGCCTTCGTGGTGCGCACCCAGATCAAGGTTACCCTTCTTTACGCAGCTCAGTCGGGTAACAAATTTGAAGTGTTTTGGAAAACTGTGGGGTGAAAGATTCTGTGCACGAAAAATAAAACATGGAAATATTTACATTGTTTTTAAGTATACAGTTACAATTTAAAAAGCTTTATGGTAAATATTCGCAAAATCAGTTTAATTTTCCACTTGACTAAAACATGCACAACTGTTCGGCACCGTTTAACCTGAAAGAAAAAAAGAATATATTGCTGTGTGTATAATAGTGGGCGAGCCTATTGCCCACTGGGCACAAATCCAGACTCCGTGGCTGCTAATGAGAAATTCCTTATGGAAAAACCCAATCACACTTTGCCCGACCTGGGAATCGAACCCAGGACCTCTCGAATTCAGACTAACGACTAAAGCCTGCCGTACACGGACTGCTTCAAGCAGTTGAGACCGACTGCTTAAAGCCGCGACCGCGCGGTGAACTATAGTCTTTCATTCGTTGCCGTACACACGACTGCTCGAGCAGTTGCGACCGCTTCAAGCCGTCAACTGCATGACGAAATTCCATCGTGCCGTCGACCGCTCAGGCAGTCCACGCCGTCCGCTCGAGCGGTCCGTGTACGTAGCTCAGCCGTTAACTGCTCGAGCAGTCCGTGTACGCTGCCCTAAGTGTAAAAGAACGGGGTTGAGTACGCCCGTCTTCGGACGTTAAGTTCTTAATCCAATAATGATACTGGCAGCTCTTGGAACACAGTTCGTCCCAAGATGTTGCTTACCTCATTCAGATATACCGCAGCCCCAAAGCGGCGGCATGCGCAAGCACTGCCTCGGCCGCCTGCCTCACTTCGAGGTGCGCGCGCGCTTCTTCGAACCATTTGTTGGCGGCTGCGCGCGAGGCACCTTTTAGCGACTCCACGTAGCGGACAGCTATAGCTAAGTTACCACGGTCTATCCAGAATCTAGCAAAATAAACAAAAAAAAAGCTTGGAATTATCCGGAAAAAAGATGCTGAAGTGGCAGTGGGCCGATGGCGTTGGGGCAAACGACTCCTGGAGTGAAGACCACGTATCGGCAAGCGTACTGTGAGACGCCCCAAGCTAGATGGACCAACGACCCTAACCAGGTGGCTGAGAGAAACAGAATGTAGCAGGCGGAAGCATAGTTTGGGAGAGCATAACGTCCACGTTTGTTTTTCCGTTGAAAGAGAAAATATCCGGAATGGATGGATTTTTATTTAGGTAATAATTTAAGGCGATTCTTTGACATAATTAAAGAAAACGTAAATTAATTGAAATATCTGAACATTGAACCCATTGAACTCGTCGTAATGAACAAGTTTTCCTAAGCGACCGGGAACTGCTGTTTCATACATTTGTTAACACATCAGTTGTTTTTTTATTTGTTAGCATTTTCTAAACTTTGAGAAGAGGCCTTTGCCCAGCAGTGGGACAGTAATAGGCTGGTATTATTATTTATTATTATTTTATTTTCTAAACCATTGTACTAAACAAACTTTGTCCGATGTTAGAACTAATCAGTCTGTATAAAAAGCTCACCGTGCTCTTTGCAGCAAATCAAAAGTATCTAAATCGGAAGAGGGCTCCAGTGGTGGTTTTTCAAACTCTCCTTGCGGAATTCCTGTAATCTGGACAAATAAAATAAATAAGCATATTAATGGGTGTAAAAAGACTCCTATCGAAGCCAAAAGTTGTTCTCCGCGATAATGCGATAGTAAGTTTTTGTTCTGGACCATACATGGAACCTTCTAGTAATTTGGGGATATTGGAGGTCTAAGTTCCGAGTTTTCCACAAGTTTTTTTTTGTTTTAATAAAAGTTTTTGCACCCCTGCACTAATCAGGCGCGGATACAGGAGGAGGAGGAGGCAATTTAAGTGTGTTTTCACCTATCTTCCAGAAAAATCATTTTATGGCGACTACAGGAGCTAAACGCGAGTTTTATAATGCAAAAAAGCATATGATTCACTGTAATAAATAAAAACCAGAAAAATATATGATATTCTTCAGGATATTTATGCTAGTATGATAGTGTTTCGAAGACAGAATATAACTAATTTGGCTCGATAGAAAAAAACACGAACTTTATATCTCTAAAAATTTCTTTCAACGAGTAAAAACCATACTAAAATACATGCGATCATTCTGATTTTTTGTAAAATAATTCTACAAGCAACATTTATTAGCATGATAGTGTTTTATTTTTTTTAGTCCAATCAATAGATTTTAGGTAATCGCAAAAAACCCTCATTTCGCACTATTCGGCCCGCAGTGACTGACTTAAACAAAAAATATTAATTGAATTATGGAATCAGGCGCCGTTACTTTGCGGAAATCCGTGATATACAACTACGTAGAATAATTAGTTTTAAATCTGCCAAACTAGTTCAAGCTTGAGAGAATACAGCGCCCGCCTTTTTAGCATATGAACACATACAGAAGGTGCGATGGATTATAATGTAACATGCAACCCAAACCGATCCTCTACCGTGTTTCAACCCTCAAGGGGCATAATTTTTTTTTTTTTTTTTTTTCGGATGGGAAATCATCAAATGACTTCTCCCGCTCTGGGCGGAGCAGGAGGGAGTGTCAGACTTTTACTGACTAAAACCCATCCATGTTCCTTCCTCGCCCTTTGTGTTCCGGGGCCACGGTATCTCTTTCGAATAGTCCCGCAGCCCCGGCAGGCTTCGGTCCTTGCGGACCCCTTCCTTATTGCTGACTCTCTTTGAGGCGCGCGTGGAACACGAACGCGCCGTCGACACGGCCTGTCGTCATGAGACGTACGGACGGCGAGCTAGCCCATAGCTCCCCGTCCACAGGCCCGCGCCTACGGTGGCCGGAAGCCACCACGTGGCCCCCGACGCCCGGGGCGTCTCCCGCGGCGGCCGGGACGTGAGGATCTCTCCCTGTCCTGTTCCGCCACCTCCTTCGCTAGCATGACTGCTTCGCAGAAGGAGCTGACGGCGTCCCATTCCGTCTCGCTCCGGACCATGGATTGAACCAAGGCCGGGAGCGAGAGGTCGCCGCCGCCAATCGCCGTTACGAAGACACGGCGGTGCTCCGCCCAAGCGGGGCACACCTCCACTCAAGGGGCATCCTCAGGAGATGTTTACTAGTCGGTGGACGAGTCGGTTTGCATGTTATATTACATAAATCGCACCTTCTGCAGGTGTTCATCTGCTAAAAAGAGTTCTTTGCAGTTTTTTTTTTTTAATCCATTTCTCTCGCCACAGTAACGTTTCGTTTTAGCAGGAGAGAAGCAGCTGGCGCAGATTAAATGCATAAGTTTGTTCCATAATTCGTTTTTGGAACAGCCTGGAGCTGAATTTTCGAATTATTGATCGATCGATGTTTGTAATATTCGCACTTTGGTTGTTCATCCATGGTAAAGTTTGTATGTTAAAATGTTTGTAACTCAATCACGCAAAAACGGCTAAACAGATTTGAATGAAATTTAGCACACAGATAGTTTATAACCTTAACCTGTGTCTGTTTTACATAGAATATTTTAATCCCGATAATTTGAGTATACGCAGGCGAATTCGCAGGCAGAAGCTAGTTCTTTATAAAGAAACGCTTACCCTCATAAAAAGTAGTAATCCCTGCAACCAGGACAGTATGTACACTGGCATTGCAGCACCCTCCTGCTCGACCAATGCTACACTTCGGGCCGTCTTCTCCATCTAAACACATGCACGGACGTATAGTTGAGTACAAAGGATAGTGCAGGGCAAAAATGTATAGGCGGCACAACCACTTCGATACTTGGGGCTCGTAGCTTAATATCACTCGCACAGGTCGACTTTCAAGATTAAACCACGCTTGCTGAGGATGGTCCTTGAACGGAACCATCCACTAGGTACCTACATAAGATCCCTCGGAAAGCAGAGTTGGTAATATCTAGCCTTTGTTCGGTACTGGACAGATTCTTGGATTGGACAGATTAGTTAGTTCGGCAGATTCTCTACTCGACTGATTCGTGGATTCGTCATATTCTAGAGTTCGACGGATTAGCTATACGGCAGAAGTACAGGTGAAAACAAAAACAAATAAAACGCACTTTAATTAAAGAACAAAAAAATCATATTTAACTTTTTTAGCAATTGTATAAATAGATAGAGTAATCTTTTTTTTAGTCTCGCATGCCACCCTTCGATTGGGTTATTTGTACGAAAATTTTCATTATAACAAGTAAACACATTCTCGGTATATATTCCCATCCACTGAGTTGAGAAACAATTATTAAATGTATTATATTCCGGTGAGTCATTTACCAGTTCTTGTATACTTAATATTGCTTCGGGAACCAAAATCGGCGGAAGCAACGGCAGTTACATATAAAGGCGCATGATATACTCTCCATTTTCAGTTTTATCCAATCCAATATTTTGGCTCTTTTTAAGTATCGCTTTCCAGTAATGAAAGTAGCAGCCAGTTACTTTTACACCAGGATAAACTGATTTCACGGCTTGAATGGTTGCTATTTCAAAGTCGCACTTATAATTTTCAATTATCACGGAAAATTGGTCCCTTAAAATAGTGAACAATCGTTCATAAGTTGCCTGCGTTTTATTACGTAGAAGTATGTAAAGCACAGGAATAAAATTTAATTTTTGTCATCGTGAGAAATATTTATATGAAGACTGTAGACTTGATAAAAAGGAGTGGGGCATGTTTTAAAGGTGCCATCCTCGTAGTAACTCTTACTTTTTTCAGATAGTCTTTCGCCAATCTTGACCCATAAATAAAATTTTGTCTTCGATTCCATCATCAAATAAAAAGAAATCACACACTAGACTGTGCGGTAGCTTCAGAGATTTCATATATTTACAGTTTTTCGTATTCATTTTCAGGTAATTACATCTAGCTTTATACAACACATCCTTTTTCTGTACAAATGTTGGTTTATCTTCATCATTTAATTTGCAGTCGGCAGTGTCCATAAAATCTTCAAATAATTTTGGGATTGGTTCGAGTTTTTTGCATACTAAGTCTTTACATTCGTTTAATAAACTGTCTACTACGTTTTTGGTAAAATCGGGCATGCACATATGACTAGACTCTCTAACAATTCGGTTTAGTTTGTCCAAAGTGATAGAACTGCTGCATTCTGCCTTATTTACACATAGCCAGTTTGTAGTACCACATTTGTTATTTTTTACAAAATTGTATCTGTGTCCAGCATGTAAAACAACGGGTTTTCCCCTTTCACTTTTAATAAATTTTAAATCCACTACTTCGGTCCATTTCTTGCAATATTTTTATTCATGTCTCTATGTCACTTCACAACAAACAGGAAAACAAATGCCAGTGGATTATTTGAAGTTGAATAGGTAGGCATAGGCTAAATGACAATAACCTGAAGTGGCCTGTTAGATAATTGAGTACCTATTCAAGGAGTTTACATACTTAACCATACGAGTATATTAGTTGTAAATCATAGATTTAGAAAAATTATAAATAAGTAGGTACCTATACCCTGCTAAGGCTGTTTTTTTGTTTAATCTTTTTGTGCACAACTGTTCATTTTCTGTCGTATAGCTAATCCGTCGAACTCTAGAATATGACGAATCCACGAATCAGTCGAGTAGCGAATCTGCCGAACTAACTAATCTGTCCAATCCAAGAATCTGTCCAGTCCCGAACAAAGGATATCTAGCTAGTAGCTTGTCACTAAAGAGTAACATCGATGGTTGCTGTGTATCAGGCGTTCCCTCACCGAAGTATTGATTTTGAGCATTACGATTTACGTCACAAATACACTTGGTCAGAGAGCATTCGCCTGTAAATCCTGTAATAGTGAAGATCCCGCCTAAAGCCAATCTTCACGCATCTGCAGGCCTAGCCAAGTTACAAACGATTCGTATCGATTCTCTTTCTACAATCGTAAACGTTTAGTCACGTGGTCAAAACAAACGAATATAAACTTTCGTAGACAAGTTTACATCGATCAAGATGATAGAATTAAATGTATTCGTTTCTACAATCGTGATCCCTACATCCCATATAAATCGTAGCCAACTTACAGTTTTGACTAAACTATAAAATTTCCATTAGTTTGTTTTGACCACGTGACTTAGCGATGATAGATGTCATTCCCATACATTTGGTTAGTTTTCTATTAGCGTTAACGATTGTAGATTGTCAACTTGGCTAAGCCTACTGTTTACCGAATGAAAAATATGCTCTGTTATCCTCACTCACTAATGTAATGCTCGAATCCGAACTGTCACATTACGAGCGAATGCTCCCGCTGAGGGAGCGCCTTCGTGTTTGCTGTCCTCATATTTCCGAACATTGTCGATGATTGCCGAAGCGCGTACTTTTTCTGGGAGATCTGTACTTACTATGTGGAAATGGTCTCGCAGCACACTTTCTGGGACAATCCCATTTTCGCGAACGGATTTAGGGATCGACTTCAACACAGTCAACACTAATTTGTCGTGGTCACCTATAAATGTAAAAAACGATTTATCGAAGACCCTTAGTTATATTCTTCTTTATCGTGTGGTTAGTGCCTGACATGGCTCCTTATTCACAACGCTTCGATTCGATTTTCGCTTCGGAAAGTCGTATGTCTATCTCGCTCGATTTCGTAATGTCAAAAAAAGATAGACATATGACTTTCCGAATCGAAAATCGAATCGAAGCGTTGTGAATAGCTCTGCTGGTGTCAGAGTTTTATGCCGCCCATGGGCCTCTGACTTAGCTTTACATGCCGTCAAGAAATATCTCTCAGGCATGCTGTTTCCTTACGATGTTTTACTTCACCGAAGCAAGTGTTAATTATACAATACGCACATGAATCCAAAAATTCAGAGGTGCGTGACTTAGAGGTTCGAACTCGAGACATAAGGGACTTGGCAGTCCGACGGTCACAACACTTCGCTATCACTGCTATTCAGAAATAGATTATTTACATTAAATTGGCATTAGATAGTAAACAGAACGCTAAATTATATAGTTGAGATATGAACGCTAGCGTTCCGTATAGGTACTGAATATAAAGGGTGTAAAAAACCTCTGAAGCCGAAAGGCACATTTTCTCCCCGTCATTGCGATCATTTCTTTATTCTATACCATACCTGGGAACCTTCTAGTTACGGAGATTTGGGGGTCAAAGCTCCAACTTTACAACAACAAGTTTTTAATGGAAGATTTTTACTTTTAAACACTTCCACGACCCCCTTATTATTCAATTCATCCATCAGCACAATGTTTTGAGTGCGTTACATGGAGTTTTACCACAAACATGATTTTTCACCCCAAAAACAAGTCGTTTCCCAGCAATAATTTGTGCGTAAAGTTACTAAGCCGTCAACCAAGCATTCTGTACATCAAACTAGATGTACAGAATGCTTGGTTGACGGCTTCGTGATGAGGTTGTTTACACCCTGTATTTTTGAGTGGCCATTGCGACTATGACCGCAGCAAGCTTCTCGGGTTGGGTAAAGTGTCATTTGACATTGCCCGGGCTGTGGATCTGTGCCCGAATGATAACAGTAGGCTCCCCTATGATACAAAATGGAACTTCAAAAACACGAAATGAGGGGGTACCACTGTCTAACCATTCGGAGATTACAGGTGTGATCATGGGCGCCGGCAGCAGGGTGCAAGGGGCGCACTTGCACCCCAACAGAAAACTAAATACATAGAAAAACCAATGGATCCGAGTCAGAAAATAAAATTTTCAGATCTTCAGAAGGTACTCCTATTTTGCTTTCTGATTGAATTAACAAAATTAACTTAATTTATCCGAAAATATAAAAGTGTGCTCAGACATTTATGTCATTTGCGTTCATGAGCTATAGGTATTACTATAATAAAACCTATCAAATTCGAGTGAATGCTAAAATTTTCAATCTCGCTACGCTCGCTTTTCGAATCCTATTTTTTGGCTTTTTTGGATAAATCGGCCAAATTACTCCTTGAATCTAACATATAATCCCAGTCGGAGTGCCAAAAATTTCAAGCTGTTTTCATAGAACTAAAGGTGCACCTCCCCGGAAAAAATTCTGCCGGCGCCCATGGGTGTGATTGTTTATTAATAAAATGAGAACAAAATACCGGATGCTTTCTCAATAGCTTTCAGCTCTTTGTCCACCCTGACGAAACGATCTCCTTTCTTGGTGGCCGCGAGGAGCGACGCGCCGGCGGCCCATAGCTCTTGTGAGCGTCGAGTCTCTCTCTCGGCCTTTAACCGTTCTGTACCAGTAGTAATCATTTAAAATTAGACGGTGGAAAATGACATTGAGGGTGCTGTTGGAAATTCAACCTTCTGCGGCGAGCAGTCAACTCAATCTTTCACTGTTCGACATAGGCCTGTCCCAAGCTGCGTCACAACACCCTGTCCTCCATCTTCCGCATCCAATATGACCCATCAGTCACCTTTTAAGGAAGAAGCATCAAGATAGCCCGCGAATTATTACGACTGTTTCATGAAAAGTCATTCAATGGGATTTAAATGATCATAAGAGGGTTGTATAATTTATGATTTTATGATTATAACTCTGTAAAGCCATATTTGTTACGGTCGCGAATCATATTAAAATAAACATACTGACCTGCAAATTGCAAGAAACGTACGAAAATATGAATTTCGCGGGCTGCCTTAGCGCATTTCTTAAAGGCTCACCTAGCTAGGGGGCATCCAACACTGAGCTTGCCGATATGCGGTCTCCACTCCACTCAGGATTCATTTGATCTATCGTGCCACGCTAAGCGGAACGTTCCCCTTCCAACAACGCTCAATATATTCTTCTTCTCCCAAAACATTTCAAATTTCGAAAATGAAAATGACCACCATCGCTTTTTATATCAAGACTGCCTAGTCATCAGAGATATGCGAGGTTGGTATGCGGTGTAGCTTAGCGGGTAAGATGTGATACGAAGATGACGAGTTGAGTGATGATGAGTTTTTTAACAGTCTCGTACAAAGCGTTGTGCGAGACTGTTAAAAAACTTAGATTCGGTGTCCCATTTTCGATGCCGAGTGGAAGGCACAAGTACAGAAAGTAACGCGTCAGATTTAGGATGCGGGGTAACACTTTTACACACTAGTCCGGTAGAAATAATTCAATATATATGTAAATTTTTACCTTCGAGTTTATCTTCGGCTGCTTTAAGCTTATTAGACATCAGTTTAAGTTCAGCAGCTAATGCACCCTTCTCTTTTGCGACTTGATCATCCACCATTTTATTAAATTTCACCATTACCTAAGTTACAGAATATCCAAGAATCTTAACACTATTGAAGTTTTATATGACTGTCAAAATAATCAACGAGGTCCGGGCTCGTGGCCAAATATCTATTAACAGCCGCACTGGTCGATTTTAGAGGATAAAATGTCGGTCCCAAAATGAGGACCATGTAAACGAGACCCCGCCCCGAAAAGCGGATTAAGCAGTAAGTTTGTCCCCGCTGTCATTCTTAGATCTCTGACAGTAGTTAGGGGTAGTCGGGAGCCCGATTCATTAAGTCTCCCAGGTCCTCAATACATTTATTTAATGCCTAAATTTTTGTTGGTTGGTTTACACTTACAGAGACATGAGAACCCTATCTATCAGGCATAGGCATAGCAAAGTAGGAGAGATGAAGAAGGCTATATAAAACACGTCTAGCGGGCCTACCATGACGTCTTAAAGCAGGATCGTTTTAATTGCGTGCCAGTGAGGGAAAGAGATGGCGCTAGACGTCCTCTATAGCGCCGTTTCTGCTTTAAGACGTCATGGTAGGCCCGCAGGATAACCTAATACAAGCCTTTTGGTGATCGGAGACGGAGCTTGAGGGAGCTGCGGGGTAGTGGAAGGGGTATATGGACACATCTGACGACCCGAATGGCGCAGCGGTAGTGAGGCTGCCTTACGTTCTTAGGGTCCCGGGTTCGAATCCCGGTTGGAGCAAATGTTTGTGTGGTGAGCATGGACATTTGTTTCCAAGTCATGGATGTTTATATGTATAATAAGTATGTATTTACAAACAAAAAGTATCTATGTAGTATATCAACTATCTGGTGTCCACGACACAAGCCTGGTTGCTTAGTGTGGCACTAGATGGCGCTGTGTATTAATGTCCAGCGATATTTATTTATTTATTTATTTACATCTAGCGAGAGTTCATCGAGATCACCGAGTTCATCGAAATCACCGAAGCTGAGAAGAGATGTGCGACAATTAACCAATCATAATATGTATGAAGGATGTAAAAAGACTCTTAACGAAAGTCCATTAGCACAATGTTTTGAGTGCGTTACATTGAGTTTTACCGTAAAACGTGATTTTTCACAACAAAAAAAGAAGTCATTGCCCAGCAAACATTTTTGAGTAGGGTTACTTAGTTTGATGTACAGAATGGTTGTTTAACGGCTTTATGAAGGATCCGTTTACAACCTGTATATTGGATGAAATCGTCATCGTGACTCTCATTTTTGCGGTGTTTGTGCGAATCTTACACGCCTCCGCTCCGCTCCGCTCGTCCGCGCTCCGCTTTTCTCCGCTTCGCTCATCTCCGCTTCGTGATAAACTCCCCTACCGTAGTTAACCCAGGCATAGTCTCCGTTGAGCCTGCTGTAGGCTTGTTGCAACGAATGTGTAAGCCAATTTCGACTCAAACGAAAAGAATTTGAAGTTTTAGTACCTGCTCCTCTATTTGTTTTAGTCTTGTAGCCAAGCTCTTTTCATGGTGCTCGTTTTGTTTTTTAATTTTTTCCGCCAATTCTCTTTCATTCCTTATTTTCTGTTCATTCTCCTGCACAGATAAAGTACTGTAAAACTACTAAGTTCTTCCTTATTTCAAATCTGATATTATAATTCGGACCCACGATGGGCGCCACGTAGTGTAGATAACGGAAATCCAGAAACATTTACCTCCTGTCAATTCACTTAAGGTGGATGTTCCAGGGTAGCCCGCGAAATTCAAATTTTCTTACGTTTTTTGCAATTTGCAGGTCAGTGTCAGGTTGTATGTTGATTAAAATATGATTCGCGGCTGTAACACGTATGTAGTTACAGAATTATAATCATCAAAATCATCAATACAACCCTCTAAGTTCATGTAACTGTCAAAAATGACTATTTCATGAAAAAGTCATTCTTGACAGTTACATGAACTGAATATGAATGTTTGCGATCCGCCAATCATATTTTAATCAACATACAACCTGACACTGGCCTGCAAATTGCAAAAAACGTAAGAAAATTTTTTTACCCGACTACGGCAAAGCCAAAAGGAAGGGTTATGATTTTAGCAGTCTATGTAAGTTTGTAAGTGTCAATCGATTCGTTATTATGGCCCGGGTAACATTAACGGCTACATTTTAACCGACTTCAACAAATAGAAGGAGTCAATTTTACATAGTAAACCTCGACTTTAATTAGAGCTTGATTTTACAGTAGTCAGCTTATTAAGTTGTAGTAAGTATATTCAGATAGGATGTCGTAAAATACTGACATTCAGCTTCATCAGTTAGACTGGAAGCCGACCTCGAACGTAGTTGGGAAAAGGCTTTATACAGATTATGATAATATGACACTGGAAACTGAGCAACCTACCCTTCTCGCAAATTCCTTCTCACCAACAGATTTGGCCCCCTTAGTCGCGTTTGCCAAAGCTGCAACAAATGCGGGGCTGCTTTTCTGCGGCAAGTCTGTTACATTTATATAGATAAATTAATGAGCGTCTGTACAACCTACCTCTAACAGACCTACCTTACAATGACAGCAATGGCAAAGATAAAAACGAAAAGTCTAAAATCGCCATTTTGACCATTGCATCGGCTGAATAGCAATTGTTATTTCGTTCCTTGAATGTTTTTTTTTTACTTTAGTGGGCAATATAAGTTCACTATCCCTTCCACCACCACCACTTCTGAATTTAGCATCCAGAAGTGAAGATGTTCAAAATAAGTCAACGAGGTACACAGAATAACGAATACAATCGTTTATTCTAACTTGGAACATTGTGTGTTAGAGGACAAACGAGGAATCAAAAGCAAAAAAAAAACAGGTCGATAAACCGTAACCGAACGAAGATAACGATGAAAGTATTGCTAGTATTTTTTTGTTAGGCGTTACCTAAGTATTTTTCTTATAAATATTTATAATTAAATGAAAATACAATCATACGTGATATTGCGAGGTTTCTATTGATAAAATAAATTAAGTTGGTTGTTACTGTTATATTTTTTTTCACTGGCATTTTTTTAGCACTAAAACAAGTAAAAAAACTGATAAACTGATCGCGTTATTGGGTACGCGCTAGTGTTGCAATTTAAAACAAAAAAACTAACAGCAATGTAGATTGCCAAACCAAGTTATAGAGTATTTAGTAGTAAATACTCTATAACTTGGTTTGGTTACATTTGGTGGAGCTAGTTCTTTTTGGTATTGGTTTCTCATACAGTCCTCTAACATATGGCCTAGGTTTCATCTTTGGCTAAAATAAAAAAAAAAACATGCCTTGCATTGCTCTTTGCAAGCCGAAATTAATGGCAGAATAAGAGAAAATATTCTCTAGCTTTAAGATCCTCCTTCTGGGTAAGTACCTTATTTACGCAAATACATGTTTTTATTTGTTTGTTTAGTGTTTTTGGTTAGTTTTTGGCCTTAAAGTTTCGTCGTTTATAGTCCTTTTATATTATAGCCATAGGTACAGTCGTGGTCCTTTCCGCCTGATCAGTTAAAAACCAAATCGCTTAAATCATGCGAAGGCGCGCATCCACGCTCCCTTAAAGTTGAGGCATAATATTAAAGCGTCAATTTGGCGCGCAAAATAACAATAACTCTCGTTTGGCGTGCGTCGTCAGTGCGCTCGGCCGATCGGTATTGTCTTTCATTCATTATTTCTATACAAAGTCAACGGGCATTTCTATGTTGAGAGTGCAAGCAAAATTAGCTTAGTGGTGATCAGGCGGGAGTGTCCACGATAGTACATACCTTGTATTGCTCGGTCGATCCTCTCAGTCATTAAATTGGAGACCTCGTTTAACTGTGATTGATATTCTTGAATCTGCAAAAGTGGGAGCAATAAACAATTATTTATAATGTACGGACAAAAGTACATTGCAAAAGTGTTTTTAAACTGACATGGTCACTAATATTTATCATTAACACTGAAAACGGTTTAATTACCATGTTTACTATTTTTTTGTGTTCCTGATAAGGTTACAGGTAATAGGTAATACACACATTATTATTGGTCAACAGGACCTTATGAAATACACATTAAAATGACTTGAATACCATCTACGGTGCAACCGCACATTCTGCAATTCAGCAGTTTACGCCACATTCATTTCAACTTATAATAATTAGTTCAGTTCGCGTTGAGCTATCAAGTCAGCCAGGCGTTCTCGTTACAGCCAACAAGGGCCGCGTCACTCGCTTCATTTCCACACCATCAGTTCATTAAGCTCATTTTACTTTAAGTACCTTTGGGACAATACAGTAGTGTTTCAGTACTTTACTTTCTTTTATTCCATTCACCTATCATCTAAAAGTAATGTCTGGTCTAGCAAGGGATCATACATTCTTTTTGGTCCTTCGACTGTGAACATCGGACGCTACATAGTCCATTACGCGCGCGTGGACAGTGTAGCGGACAGCTATCCAGTGACTCAAGTGTGTGCTGTGTTGAGTGACTATAAAACTTTGGGACTAACAAGTGACCCAGGGTCAACAAGGATCCGTAAACTATTAGGTGCTGAGTGTGGGGATTTCAGACTTACAGACTAACAAGTGTCTCAGTGATCGTCAAGGATCCGTTAACTAACAGGAGTTCAGTACAGGAATTTTAGACTTTGGGACAACCAGGTGTCTCAGGAAGCGTTTCATCATCAAGATCTGAGGCTAGCAGGTGCCTCAGGGGCTCACCAAGGATCCGTAAGCAGTTATCAAGAACATTCAAGTAAGATCTTTCCATTTATTTCTTACTTCAATTAAGTCCTCGTCATGGAGGCCATACATGCAAATCAGGACGAACTTTACACAGCCATCCTAAAGTTGGCTACAAATATCAAAAAGGACTCGGCGGATCGTAAGACTGCCGACTATTTCAAGCGACGTTTAGAAAACTTGAATCAGTATTGGTCCGATTACCAGTACAATCACGATCGTCTTTTTACGGAAGAAAGCAAGTCTCATCCGTATTTTAGTGACCGTGCATACGAAAAAACAAAAGAGCTATACATCTCGACCAAGGCATTCATCAATCAACAATATCAAGTTTTATTGATAAAGATGAAAGAAGCTCAACAGGGAGGTTCTACACAGGAGGAACAAGGTCCTGCACGGTCTGAGCAAGCAGATCCGTTGGGACGTCAATCGCCGCTCGTCGAGGTATGTTCCAGAGGTTCATCTAGCAAACTTGATGAACTGTTGAAGTAGCAAGCAAGTAACTTCAGGGCGCTGCAGCGCACTGTGGCAGGAATAAATTTGGATTTTATGTCCGAAAAGTGGGAGTTAAAAGATGCCTTACGTACTCTACAGTCTCGATGGTCTATCATAGATTCCTTACATTGGGAATTAGACAGCGAATTGGAAGGTACGGATCAAGAATATGAGGTATCTTATACGAAGCAAGAAATTATTTACAATGAATTAAAAAATGCAATTAATAGAAAACTAGGGTCCGTAGTTCACAAGGAGAATTGGACACCAAAAATTGACATCCCGTACTTCAATGGCAATTATCAAAATTGGGTGTCTTTTAAGGACTTGTTTGTTGAAGCTATCCACAGTAACGTTTCCTTATCAAATGCCCACAAGATGCAGTTTCTTAAAAGCAAGGTGCGGGGAGAAGCTGAACGTTTGATACAGCATTTACAAATCAGTTCTGACAACTACACTGTTTGCTGGGAGATATTGAACAATAGGTACAACAACACATGGTTGATTTTTACATCTCACATAGATCTCGTACTGAATCTTCCAGTAGTTCAACAAGCAAACGTCCCTCAGATCAAGAAAATTCACGATACTACACTAGAGTGTTTAAACTCAATAAGGAAACCTAGGCGTAAATATAGACAGCTGGGATCCATTCATAGTGCGAATTTTATTGCTAAAATTAGATGCGGATACGCATGATCATTATTTGGAATCTCTGAAGAAACCCAGAGAACTGCCAAAATTGACGGAGTTTCTAAGCTTCTTAGAGAGCAGATTCACCGCCTTGGAATCTTCGCGAAAGAAAAACGAAAATTCCAAACCATCAACAAGCAAGCAAAATAAATCATCATCGTCAAATTTCAAGAATAAATATTCAGCTAGTAAGACTTCTGTGAATAATATCGAATTGACATGTCCGTTGTGTAAAGAGTCACACGGAATATACTATTGCAGTAAGTTTTTAAATATGACACCAAGTTCAAAGCGACAAGCTATAACACGATTGCATTTGTGCAAAAATTGTCTTTATTCGCATGGGGATAAAGAATGTACGTCAGAAAGATGCTGCCGCGAATGTCGCGGCAAACATAACACACTTTTACATGAAGCTTTTAACAATAAGTCTTCATGTAACATAATTACGGAGAATGACACTCCAGCAGTTCTTGCAACTAGAACGCAAAATCAAGAATCACAAGAAAATCACGTTTCGCAACAAGGCAACAACGTGATCGAAACATTATTAGCAACTGCAATGATCAAAGTTCAAGCAAGTGACGGATCATACCACAAAATGCGTGCGCTAATAGATCAAGGCTCTCAAGCATCCCTGATCTCAGCCAGAGCGACACAACAGCTAGTTTTATCAAGAAAGTATTGCAGGGCCGTTATTTGCGGGATAGGAGAGAAGGAGAGCAGTAGCAAAGGTGTCACGAACATAACATGTTGTTCGCATTTTAATGACTTTACATTTAAAACAGATGTGGTAATCATGGACACGCTGATTAATCAATTACCAAGATGTACATTTACCAAGCCAACATGGGCACACCTGGCCGGCATGCAACTAGCCGATCCAGAATACAATGTCAGTCGTCCTATTGACATCTTACTGGGAGCCGATGTGTATTCCCATATCATTTTAGAAGGCATTATCAGGGCGGATCTATCATTACCGGTCGCGCAACTGACACGACTGGGATGGATCTTATGCGGTAATTTCAAAACTTTCCACTGTAACGTAGTCCAGAATCAAGTGGATGAAGTACAAAGATTTTGGGAGATCGAAGACATCACCGAATCATCCAATTTATCCGCAGAAGATCTTCAATGCATGGAGTATTACAAGAAAACCACAACAAGACATGAAAATGGCATGTATGAAGTAAGATTGCCTTGAGATACATTTGGGATTGTCTAAAAATAAAGCTGTGGCGCAATTTCAGCAGTTGGAAAGGAAATTTCACAATAATGAAGAAGTAGCAAAACAATATAAATTATTTATTCAAGAATATAAAACTTTAGGACATGTGATACCAGCGTCCGGTAACAAGCAACCGGATTATTATTTACCGCACCATTGTGTATTGCGAAACGATTCCACTACGACAGCACTTCGGGTAGTTTTCAACGCTTCTTCAAAAACAACAACAGGAACCAGCTTAAATGACGTCATGTTAAAAGGCCCAAATCTACAGCAAGATCTCCAATCTTTACTGTTAAGGTGGAGACAATATCGCGTCGCTTTTACGGCAGATATTGAAAAAATGTTTCGGTTCATTTGGTTAAATAAACAGGATCAAAGATTCCAAAAAATAATTTGGAGAGATAACATTGACATGCGTCATCAGGTATACCAGCTATGCACCGTTACATATGGCACCAAGGCCGCACCATTTTTAGCTATGATGACATTAAAACAATTGGCTGAAGATGAGAGAAACAATTTCGACAGTGTTGCAATCAAGGCATTGGAGCAGTCATTCTACATGGATGATGTTCTACACGGGTCTCATTCTGTCGAATTAGCAGTAAAACTAAAGCAAGATTTAATCACGTTGTTAAAATCAGGGGGGTTCAATTTAAGAAAGTGGTCTTCCAACGCATCAGCCTTACAAGACGAAACAATCGGGGCGAGTAGCAAGCAAGAAAATTTCGATTTCAAGGAAATGGAGACATCAAAAACCTTGGGATTACGTTGAAATTCAAAAGCAGACTTATTTACATTTCAATCAAAAATTGAACCATCTAACAAAACACCAACTAAGAGATCCATGTTGTCAGACATATCAAAGTTGTTTGACCCTCTTGGTTGGCTGTCACCGATATCAACCAAGCTAAAACTGCTATTTCAGCAAGTTTGGATGTCAAGTAGTCAATGGGATGACAAGTTACCCGAACAAATCAGCAAAGAATGGCTCAACATTAAAAGTGACATGCACAAAATCAATCAATTCAAGTTGGAGCGCTGGTTGGGTACAGGAGAAAACAACACGCTAGAATTACATGGATTCTGCGATTCTTCTAATAAAGCCTACGCATGCGTTGTTTATTGCAAGACTAAAAACAACGGCGAAACAAACATCTCGTTAGTAGCAGGAAAAGCAAGATTAGCTCCAGTAAACAAATCTATTTCATTACCAAGATTAGAGCTTAGCTCGTGCTCTACTACTGGCAAAATTGTTGTCTAAAATTCAACAATGCCTCATCAGTCATAACATCAAGATATATACTTGGACAGATTCAATGGTAGTCCTAGCCTGGTTACAAAGAGAGCCAGGACGATGGAAGCCTTTTGTCACCAACAGGGTGCGACAAATATCAAGCATGATACCTACAAGCAGCTGGCGTTACGTCAAGTCAGCAGAAAATCCAGCGGACTACGCAAGCCGCGGATTGGGTATCGATCAACTGAAAAACCATTCGCTGTGGTGGGAAGGACCGTTGTGGCTACGGAACTACGACCCTGACCATGAAACTGGGCAAGCAGTGTTTAACACAGACGAAGAAGCAAGAAAAGCCGAGCAGCTTATTAATCACACATCGCAGCAAGAAAGCGATAACATTTTGGGTGAATTATTAGCAAGATATAGTTCACTCGCCAAACTAACAAGAGTTTTAGCATGGATATTAAGATTTATCAAGCAAGCGAGATACAAGGCAAACCGCATGCAAACTTATTTTACATTACAAGAATTAGTAAATGCTAAGCATAAAATAATTTTACATGTACAGCAGAGAGAATTTGCCCAAGAAGTATATAATTTACAAGAAAATAAGCCGCTATCAGCAAAAAACAAGTTATTGCAATTAAATCCATTCCTTGACAACGAGGGACTTCTCAGAGTCAGAGGAAGACTAAGCAAGGCCAACATTAATCAAGATATGATGCATCCGATTATCATAGCTCATGAAGGACACTTAACAAATTTAATTATAGATCAAGCACATAAACTTACCTTTCATGGAGGAGCACGGGTGACATCAGCATTGATTCGCAAGAATTACTGGATTATAGGCGGTAATAGAGCAGTCAAAAAGCGTATACGTACCTGCGTTACCTGTCGTAAACACAATCCAAGCAAGATGACACAGTTGATGGGTGATTTACCTACGCAGAGATGTAACGTTGCAAAGCCTTTTGAACATACAGGCGTCGATTTTACCGGGCACGTGCTCATAAAGGCCAACAAGGGCCGTGGGATCAAGACCACAAAGGGCTACGTGGTTGTATTTGTCTGTATGGTGACCAAGCTTGTTCATATAGATTTGGTCTCAGACCTTACATCATCAGCATTCATAGCTGCGTTGCGAAGAATGGCTGGAAGAAAGGGCTCGCCGAAACACTTGTACAGCGACAACGGTACAAACTTTGTCGGCGCCAACAAAATTTTACAAGAAGAATTGGAGCAGATACAAGAATCATTCGATCAAGATTTCATCAAGGAAATTACTAGCATGGAGATCGAATGGCATTTTAATGCGCCCTCATGGCCTACAGCAGGAGGGCTGTGGGAGGCTGCGGTCAAAAGTTTAAAATACCATTTAAGAAGAGTAGTTGGAGAGCAAAAGCTCACCTTTGAAGAGTTCAGCACAGTTCTGGCTCAATTAGAAGCAGTACTTAACTCGAGGCCACTGTGTCCTCTGACTGAAGATCCCAACGATTTGGATTTCCTCACTCCATCAAGCTTTATCAATCTAAATCAAGACATGACTATATTAGAAACAGAAAAAGATATGCGGACGAGATGGCATTTAACTCAAAAAATAGTACAAGATATTTGGAAACGTTGGCATACAGAATATCTCACTCAGCTGTCAGCAAGAAGCAAGTGGAGACATTCTCAACCAGACATTCAACTAAATGACATTGTTACAATTAACGATGCAAACTTACCTCCTGGGAAGTGGGCAGTTGGCCGCGTCGTCCAGCTGCATCCCGGTGCCGATGGCCACATCAGGGTGGTCACATTGAAAACAAAGAATGGGCTTATCAAGAGGCCTATTCTCAAGCTGTCTATTCTCCCTGTGAATTTTAGAATCGACAAACAAGAGTTGCGTTCTAAGGAAGAGAAAGATGGCAAGCTATATCAAAACAAAAAAGTAAACTACAGCTTCTCATCGCTGGTAATGTTACTTTTGTCTTTCATGAGCATTTTTACCACAGCTCACTGTTCATACAATGTTACACAATTAAAAGACAATCAAGGTCTTTATTTCGACAAAATTGCAAACATGCAATTAATCAGAGATGAATGGAAGATAGTCACATACTATGACATGAATTCATTTTGGCAAGGTACAGAAGCATGCAGCAAATATCTTAGCTACTTGGATCAGTTATGCAACAAGTTTAAAGAAACGTCACATTGTGACGTCATACAAGTTCAATTGCAGCAAGAATTCTCAGAACTCGAGTATTATAACCACCTGTTGCTGAGTCAGCATTCCAGCACGCGTCGCGCACACGTACTGCGCCGCCGCAAGCGAGGCTTTATCAACGGTATAGGGTATCTTGCAAACAGCTTATTCGGTGTACTTGATGACTGATTCGCAGAACAATATAAACAAGATATTCAATCAATACATGACAATGAAAATCATTTGCTCTCGCTCTTGAAACAACAAACAACGGTCATTGAAGCAGAATACAACGTTTTGAAAAGGAACGGGCAAGCAATTAATAAGCAACACAAGATGCTTAATTCACTATCAGTCAAGTTAGATAAGATGGAGAACGTTTTATTGAACGAATCAGAGAGAAATCGAGCCATGAACGATTTCAGTACGGGAGCAATCGCTACGAGCAATGTTTTAAGACAACTCAAAACAATCCAAACAAGTTTATTAGATACCATAACAGATGTTTATCACGGGAGACTCAATTTTCATTTATTGTCACCAGAACAACAACTGAAAGACACTCTGAATACAATATCGAGTCATCTTTCAAAGGACCTTACGTTACCGATCAATAACTTACAAAATAACTTTAGAAATATTTATCATTTATTGACAGTCAAAGCAAGAATGACTGAAGAATTTTTAATCTTCGAATTGAAATTGCCTCTGGTGTCTAGAGATACATTTTCAATCATGAAAATTATTCCAATACCACAACTCATAGGTAACTCAAGTATGGCTACTTTAACTCCGATTGCTGAACATGTTGCAATCAATTTGAAGAAGGACTCGTATTTACCGATGTCTATAAACGACGTCCAGACATGTCTACGTGAAAATGTCGATAATTATATATGTCATATAGAGAAGCCGATTTACCATCTCAAGAATGATGAAAAATTATGTGAAGTAGAACCTGATTCCAGCAAATGCAAGATCAGCATTACGACTTGTTCGAATCAATGGACAGCTCTCAGCAAAATAAATAATTATGCATTTTTCTGCTGTAGTCAGTGTCAAATAAGAGTTCTATGCGACAATAATGTGTCGCCGGGACAATTAGTAAAAGCAGGCATATTGGGAGTCGAACACGACTGTCTAATTAAAACCGAAAGTTTTACTGTTTACTCACGCAATGAAGGATTTAGCACTTTAGACATAAAACCATCTTTCAAACTGCCTGAGATAGAACCAATCAACCATATCATAGACGTTGGCATCCCAACTCCACTAATACAAAACTATACACTCCTCTCGAGCAGCAAAGAGCTTGACGAAATCAAGAAGCAACTCCACATTCTTAAGGCAAGTGAAAATTTGCCAAATCAACTTTCTTATCACGATATCCATCACTACACAGCATTTTATGTGGTGATCGGAGTTGTTTTGGTGATTGGAGCAGGCCTTATGGTACGACGGCTGCGTAACAGGCGAACCGCATCTCTCGAGGTGGCAAGGGCCGCTTTGGCGAGTCTACGGACCACACAACACGTGACTCCGGCACGGGCAGAGGCTGGGGCCTCTACATCATCTTCTACAGTTCAATATAGTGTTAGTGCGCGTAATCAGTGTGAGATTCCGTGTGTATCAGATTACAGTGAAATTCCAAAAGTGCATAAGTTAGACAAGTGTACAGTGCCTATGTCTCGTAAAACGGAGTTCAAGTAGAGACTCTAAACATAGAATAAGGACCAATTGGAATCACCTTGTCAATCATCTAATATAAGGACCAATTGGCATCACCTTGTTACTCATCTTTTCATGTTCATCTAATATCCATCTTCCCGCTCGGGAGCATGTACGGTGCAACCGCACATTCTGCAATTCAGCAGTTTACGCCACATTCATTTCAACTTATAATAATTAGTTCAGTTCGCGTTGAGCTATCAAGTTAGCCAGGCGTTCTCGTTACAGCCAACAAGGGCCGCGTCACTCACTTCATTTCCACACCATCAGTTCATTAAGCTCATCTATACATATAATAAAATCGTTGAGACCAAAAAATCTGTTCATTGAAGATTTAAAAAAAAAAACCAGCCAGGGTGACTTGAAATAAGTAACTGAACATATTAAAACCATTTAAAATTTTTTTGTTTGTTTGTTTGTTTGTTTGTTTGTTTGTTTGTTTGACCACGCATCACGTAAAAACTGCTGAACCGATTTTGTTGAAATGTTCACAAATCTGTTTAAATACATTCAGAATAACACATAGGCTATAGAAATTTTGGATTTTTTTGCAAAAAGGGGGTGAAAAGGGGGGGTAAAGTTTGTATGAAAAAAAATTTTAGATTGTTCTAGAATCATGAAACTCAGAATAAATACTTATTAATAAAAATAAAGAAATACCTGTTTCAGCATTTTTTTAAATCTTATCCAGAGACGCAAAAAAGAGGGTTTTGTGTTTAAAATTAATAAACTTCAAACACCTATACAATCAAATCCAATGAAGTGTAACCTTTTAAAGTTGCTACATATACTTCGTATCTAATACAGGTAAATATAATTTCTCAATTTTCCCGAAATTTGATTTTTGACGTGAATACGCACAAAATAGCGGAACTCAAGAAAATCAGCTTTCTTCGGTATAAGTAGTTGGTACGATATTTTTGTGCGCCCATCACGTCAAAATTACTGCATAGGCTTCTTCAATATTTAAACTATATATTATCACGCTACTTCCTTAAGGGGGTAGGCAATTTTGCATTATGTCCGTATACTTCAATTGTTGACGTTTCAGTCATGACGTAAGTACATGAGAACGGCTATTTGTGGCTTAAGTCAACGAAGTAAATAGCCTTGCGGTTTCATGACCGCTCTGTAAACCCCATAGGGGTTGCAGGTTCAAACCCTCCAACATTATTTTCACTTTTTGAGATTTGTTTAATTTTTTTTTTGATGCTGAGAGATTTCCTATATTTCATTTTGTATTTAAGTTGTGTGCATTTCTTATTTTTTTCGTGAAATATTTTCCAAAAAGTAATAGAGTAGTACTTATGGAAGAAGAATATAATCATGCTACCCCCAAATAAATTGGGATACGGGCAGGAGTATGATGATGAGAAAAAAAGTATAGCGAACACCAGAAGCCTGATAAATTCACGTGTTCTTGCCGTGCAAGAACTGTGCTATGCTATTCGCAATAATCAATAATCCATACGCAGTTTACGTAGATTATATTTACAGCTAAATTGTTATTGGCCTCATATCGTGTTTTCGGGCGGGAGGAGACGCCCGGGTTCTTCCATTGTGAGGATCGACCGGAGGCCACGGTGGAGCACACTGTGGAGGTGTGCCCCACTTGGGCGGAGCACCGCCGTGTCCTCGAAGCGGCGATCGGCGGCGGCGACCTCTCTCTCCCAGCCCTGGTTCAATACATGGTCCGGAGCGAGACGGAATGAGATGCCATCACCTCCTTCTGCGAAGCAGTCATGCTAGCGAAGGAGGTGGCGGAAGGTGAGAGGGAGAGATCCTCACGTCCCGGCCACAGCGGGAGACACCCCGGGCGTCGGGAGCCACGTATTGGCCCCCGGCCACCGTAGGCGCGGGCCTGTGGACGAGGAGCTACGGGCTAGCTCGCCGTCCGTCCGTCTCATGACGACAGGCCGTGTCGACGGAGCGTTCGTGTTCTACGCGCGCCTCAAAGAGAGTCAGCAAAAAAGAAGGGGTCCGCAAGGGCCGATGCCTGCCGGGGCTGCGGGACTATTCGAAAGAGATACCGTGGCCCCGGAACACAAAGGGCGATGAAGGAACATGGATGGGTTTTAGTCAGTAAAAGTCTGACACTTCCTCCTGCTCCGGGAGGAGTCGTTTGATGATTTCCCATCCGAAAAAAAAAAGCTATATCGTGTTTGGGCTCATTCATGCACCTTGATGAGAACTTTCGACCTAGCTGGAGTATGACTGTCATCGAGTGTCTAAGGATGAAAACCTAAGGCTGTCGAGGGAAGCCCCAAATTGGAAAAACATAGTACAATATTTTAACGATGATTGCATATAATTCCGAGAAATTAAATTGTTACCTACTTGAATCTATACTTATTATTATAAAGGAGAAAAGTTTGTTTGTTTGGTTGGTTGAACGCGCTAATTTTAGGAACTACTGATTCCAGTTAAAAACATCTTTTAGTGTTGGATATCCCATTTATCGAGGAAGGCTATACGTTATATAACATCACGCTACAATCAATAGGAGCGGAGCATCAATGAAAATTGTTGCAAATACAGCGAAAAATTATTGCTTTTGAGAGCTTCCTTTCCGTGCGCTGCGTAAACGGTTAAAGTTACTCAACAATCATACATGTATGACGGGATTGTTCCTCTTAAAAAGTCCGCTAAAGCATATTATCTGCATTTTTTTTAGGTTGACTCACACTCTCTCTAAGCCTCTCTCTCTCTTACGTAACGCAGACGAAGTTGCGCGGGTCAGCTAGTTTTACTATAAGTACCTTTGGGACAATACAGTAGTGTTTCAGTACTTTGCTTTCTTTTATTCCATTCACCTATCATCTAAAAGTAATGTCTGGTCTAGCAAGGGATCATACAACCATGATTATTATCTTGCTTCTAAATACACAAAGTTTTACACACTACGCACATGTAGCATATTATCTATTGCCCATTGTGTCACCCTTCGTAAAATGTTTTACATTTGTATCTGTAATTTTTATGGTGTACATAATAAAGAGTATTCTATTCTATTAGCTACGCTGTTGCAAGCACCATGATCATGGATAAACTGATGTAAGCCCTGTATCCTGTGTCTCTGAGAGGAGAACCTCACAGGGTTATTCCGAAGCCTAAAGGCACTTGTTCTCCCCGTCATTAAAACACAAGTTTTTAATGTTATAATTTTACTTTTAATAGTACATTATGATATAAGTGCGGTAAGTTGAAAATTACAGCCGAGGCGATATTGCTTGCCCGAGCCGTAGGCGAGGGCGATAAAAAAGCAGAGGCTGTAATTATCAAAGCACGTATGTCATACGACGTTTTATAACATATTTGCGAGGAAATAAATAAAACAAATAAAAACAATACAGCGAAAAAAAAAAACGCGCGGAATAATTTTTACTTGTTCACAAATTAGCGAGGCGCGCGCATCAACGCTTTTTTTTTAAGGCAAAGATACAAAAAACAGCCAGTATTACTAATAAAGTAAAATATTTTTGTGTGTTTTTTTACAGATAAATGGTTGTAATTTATTGTCAAAATTAATTAAATTAAAGAATTAAATGTTTATATTATATTTCATCTCCCAAAGTTAATTTTATTCATAAAATGTTGACCACTTTTCTGACATAAAAACTCTTTGCTAAGATTTAAAAAAGTGTAAACCGTGCATTTTACTTTACAGCACAAGTACGTATAATGAGATACATAACGATATTGAAATTGGTGAAATAAGAGACCCTTTACGAGCAATTGTGTTATTAATACCTTTACGATTCCCGTACTATCCAATGCATCCATTAGCTTAATTTTTGAGTGCGTTACATTGAGGTTTACCGTAAAACGTGATTTTTCTCCCAAATAAAAAGTCGTTTCCCAGCAATAACTTCTGCGGTAAGTTACTTAGTTTTATGTACAGAATGCTTGTTTGGTGGTTCCGTTAACACCTTGTATGTGCAAATGCAAATGTGTGCTATGTTCTATAATATTATGTGCAAAACTTACGTATCTCAGGGAGTTGGTGAAAAGTGCATCCAGATCTCCCGTAACATTTGGGTTCTGAGACATGTATGCCAGACCGGAGTACATGCTCTCGTTCCCCGAAGTATACTTATCTACCTGTTGTTCTACCTGAAAAATGTTGTTTTACATAGAAAATATTATTTTATTATGTTAAAACAATATATTATACTGGGTGGAAGAGATACCGACGTCAAAACGGTTACCATGTTTTTAGTACAGAATGAGTCACACCAAAATCAAGTAAAACATCAAAATATGACTATAAAAATTACTAGATTTAATGCGCATACTCGTGCAAATAATAATAGTTTTGTTTCATCGAAATTGGACCAGGATTTCTAAAGTTTCAACGCTTTTTAGGGTTCCGTAGTCCTGACAACCCTTATAGTTTCGCCATGTCCGTCTGTCTGTCTGTCCGAGGTTTTGCTAAGAGACCGTTAGTACTAGAAAGCTGTAATTTTGTAGAGGTGTGTACAATAAAAAATAAAATAACGCCGACAAAGTGGTAAAACAAAATTTCGGAAAATATTTTTTTTAGGGTAGCAACAACAACAACATGTGAAGTAGGGATGAATTTTTTTTCGTGACGACGAAAAAAAATTCCGTTATCCATATCGTTGAATAGGTATTTTAAAATGACTTAGGGGTTGCTAATACTACTTTTCGATTTAATGCTCCATTTACCAAATATTAAACTTTAAAGTGCAAATTTTTGTTCCAGTAGGGCGTCCCTCCCTCTCTAAAAGCTAAACTGCTAGCTTAAAAAAACATAATAAATTATCATAATTTCACAAAGCTGCCGCTAGATGGCGCTGTACCAACGGGTTCGTTCTATATTGTGATAACGGGCTACTACGGAACCCTACACTGCGCGTGGCCCTACACGCACTTGGCCGGTTTTAGACATGCTGATAGCAAAAAATATTGGTGTGACTCGTTCTAACCTCTCCCCGCACACATTTATTTTTCGTCGGTTATTTAAAAACAGCTGTTTTGTTTTTTTTTCTCGGTGTTCCCTTCTATTTTGTGTATGATGAAACTGAGGAAGGAAGAATAATATTAATGAATAGATCCACTTTTCGACGTGGAGTTGGCTGAAATCGGTCAGAGAGTGCTTTTCGTCCATGTAATCAGCAGGCCTAGCCAAGTTACTCACGATTCGTATCGATTCTCTTTCTACAATCGTAAACGTTAAGTCACGTGGTCAAAACAAACGAATATAAACTTTCGTAGACAAGTTTACATCGATCAAGATGATAGAATGAAATGTATTCGTTTCTACAATCGTGTTCGCTACATTCCATCTGCAATCGGTAGCCAACTTACAGTTTTGACTAAATTTTAAAGTTTCCATTCGTTTGTTTTGACCACGTGACTTAACGTTGAATGATGTCATTCCCATACATTTGGTTAGTTTTCTATGCGTTAACGATTGTAGATTGTCAACTTGGCTAAGCCTACAGGGCATGAAAGACGTCAATCGCCTCATCTAATTAACATAGAAATGATGGTAGTAAATAGTTATGCTATTTTTCATTCTAAGAAACCGACTTTGATCGACTGTTTCTCCGTTAATATTGGGCTTGTAAGAATCTGGTTCATCTACGAACTTTTAGGAAATTTGATGTTCTTCAACGTTGTCATGCAATATGGTGAACAAAATGTGCTTAGTCTAAAAGATATAAGCGAAAAACAGAAAAAAAGTCAGAAAAAATTGAGGTTGTTATCCCTAGTTAGCACAGGATCCTTCGTCCTCGAGGTTGAAGACATAGGATAGTCTTCCTAGTGTATCATAAACAACCTGATAAAGTTCCATTAACTTTGGAATACTTTCCAGGTAAAAGAACATAACTGCTGGACTATCGACAATAGACACCACCCCGCCCCGTCCGAAATGCGACAAATATCAGCGAGTTAATCAATTCCGCGTCGGAGTCTGGTCACCCATATTCTTCTCCTTTCTGGCATGCTTACCATCTGCCACTGCGTGTCAATCACGACAGATTTGTCGTTCTCCCACTGGTACTCCATGAAAGCAGCTTTGAGTTTGATACTGTAGTCTTGATACATCAGCTTATTGTTGCTGATCTGTTCATTTGTTGCTCTTGTCCCACACTCCACATAGCGGGCCAGGTCATCTGTTAACATTCATGAACATATTATTTATTCAACACAAGAGTCTTACCAAAGGATAGCGTATTACCCAGTAACTGGGATTTGGAGGTCAGATAGGCGAGTCACTCCATGTCAATACTGGTATTCAGCTGCATCCGGTTAGACTAGAATGATGATGACTTTTCGTACAGAGGCGGACTTAATAACATTTAATTGGCATTTTCTTTTGGGTGATGCAAAGGCAAACATGTATAAAGTGCGTATTTTTAGATTTATACGTTGGTTGTTGAAAACGCGAAAACGTAAGATACGGATATCGTCGTTTCGCGCCAACTTTTGTCTACGGCTTCGCCCGCGTCGATTTCGGTAAATATCCGCCCGGGAAAGACTACCGGGATAAAGTAGAACGAAACCTGTCCTACCTAACCTAATGGTCTGACTCTGTGGAACTTTTTTTCGAGAAGCGTGCAGCTGTTGAGGAGTGAAAAGTGTAAGGCAGTGCGGGCAGGCGTTGGCTTCCAGATTTCAAAAAGGACAAAAAATCAGGTTGATCAGCGCTTTTCCAGTACGGGGTCTGACGCAACACGACTGAAGAAGGCAAATCTGACAAAGATATTGTAGGTTTTTACTAAATCGCTAATTAAAACTATAATGACACTAATTACTGCCTCGTTTTTTAGTGGTCGCAAGTGCCGCTGCTGAGCTTGCGGTCCTGTATTCGATTCCGAGATCAGGCAGTGTTATTGCGTTCTCCATCCGGAAGTTTTCAGTAGCAGCCATTGAGTCTGGATTTGTGCCTGGGTGATGGCATTAAGACGACTACAGGAACTAAATTAGCAACTCTATTTGTGGTGGTTCAAACTCGTTTAAAACTCTGTAAGAATAAAGTTCTAATCAGCTTGCACTACTAAATAGTGGTTACGTCAGTCACTGCGAAATGAGTGGTTTTTTGCGATTTACAAAAAATCTATTGATTGGACTAAAAAAATAAAACACAATGATGCTAATATGTTGCTTGTAAAATTTTTGCCAAAAAATCAGAATGATCGCATGTATTTTAGTATGGTTTTTACTCGTTAAAAGAAATTTTTAGATATAAGTTCGTGATTTTTTTTTATCGAGTCAAATTAGTTGTATTATGTTTTCAAAACACTATCATACTAGCATATATCCTGAAGTATATCATATATTTTTCTGGTTTTGGTTATTGCAGTGAATCATATGCTTTTTTGCTTTATAAAACTCGCGTTTAGCTCCTGTAGTCGCCTTAACTTTGAAGTTAAACATTATCGGTGAAATGTGGGTGTACGTACACCTCTGTCGAGGATTGTTATGTATATTTTAAAACTAATCTCAACTCACCGAGTTTACAGATACAATTAGAAGCGTTGGTTATAGATGTCTTGACAAGCTCAAGTCGCTCCTCCATGGCGTGGCGTAAGTCTTTCATGCCTTTGTAGGTAAAGGTTTCCATTGTGTCTTGTACTTGCTGCATTATACAACCGATTGTTAAGTCAGGGGAATTTTATTGTTTAGCAGATCGATCTTAAACCGTATGCGCGGTAACCTTTGGGTCAAAATGTCCACACAATTGGCCAAGGGCCGGTCCAGAAAGCTCAAACTCAAAGCTTCTATTTCAAATTGACCCGTGACAAAAATAAGCTACCTACTGTCCAGCCACAGGCATAATTTACCCTTTTTACCCTTTGATGTACCCCACACTATTCGTACTGGGTATGGTAGGGTACAATCAACTCGGGGTGCGACGGGAATTTGCACTAGTGTCATACATGGTGAGACTGCTCCCAGGCATAGAGCACAACCCGACTTGACCTGAGTGTTGCGAGCAATTCGCACCATCAACTATATTCACGTCGAAATTAATATATTTACTATGTCACTTTTGCGAATTTACGCTATTGTTTACACTGGGAACGTTACAAACAATGATCTTTATGATGAAATCGACATAATAGGCTAGTTTCCACCATCAATAAATTGCAAATCTATTTAGTCCGTCAGTTAGAGTATTGGAAAATAATGAATGGACACCGTGTATTTTTTGTTTTTGTAATTTAATGAATATCGGGACGCATCAAAACTCGGGAGTGGGGGCTCATGACGTCAGAACGCACTAAAAATTTTACCACGGCGTGAAGAATTGAGAATTTTTAAAGCGTCGTATCTTCGTCAATTTTGTTACGTAAGTTTTTTGACAATCCAACTGACGGACTAATTAGATTTTTTCAGTTGACAAGCCTGTTACTCGGGGCCTCAGGTAACTTTTGTCAGCCTGTATATACCTATGGTTCTCACTTCCACAAAGCCCTCTACTATCAAGGCTCTCTCTATCAAGAGGTGCAGGTGAATGATCTATCGTGAGGTAGGTACTTACACTGTTGTAAAAGACGCAAGCTTGCTTGGCAGTGTAATAGTTGTTGAGCGCGCAATCGGCCAGTTCGATCATGCACTTCTCGACCTCACAAAGGGGCTTTCTGTCCACTGTCACAATTGGCTCGCATGGCTCAGGCTTCACTAAAATAGGGGGCCGAAACGTTACATAAATTCCTGATGGCTTCACTCTTTGTTCGTTTATTTTTTCATTTGATGTCTTGAAGTGAAACGTCTTAACGCGGCATGAATCAAAACCAAGGTTCGAAATTATCAAGATAATTATTTTCTTTGATAATAATCGGATAATTATCAGAAAACTATCGGATAATTTCAATGCTTATTCGTACCTAACTCGATCTTTTTTTTTTTTTTTTGCTTGCGAATCATGATTTCATTCACTATTTCGTACGCTAATCTTCAAAACCATCCAACAGACTTCACAAAAATTTTGTAAAGTAATTAATTGTTTATCAACTAGAAATATAGGAGTTTTTAACCCCATAGGTGGCGCCGCCGTGGAAAGTAGGCACAGGTCGCAAGATCAATAAACGCTTACCTTCTTCTTTAGGTGGTTCGGGCGGGCAAACTGAAACAGAATTAGAGAAATAAAACATTAAATGTAGCAAATTTAAAGGGATAGATTCAGGGAGCAGCGACTTATCAACGCCGAATCGGTTAGACTAGAGTCAGTAAGAACGTAATGTTCATGCAATAAAAGAGAAAAGACTTTTGCATCGTTACTTTTCGGAGGATGGAACTCGATACTTTATTAAACCTTGCAAATGAGGTCTGCATTATACAGGCGGAGGCCATATGCTCTCAGCAGCTTACTAAAAAGGTAAGGTGAGTACTAAAATGTATGAATTACATTTAATATTAAATGAAGTTAATCCGAGAATAAGAGAGCAGCGGCCACGGCCCAGTGGTGGCGGCCCCGACTTACGAACAGTAAGTCGTGGGTTCGAACCCAGGCAGGCGCATTACATTGTGTAATTAATTTCATCACCGCTGCTCTCAAAACGGTGAAGGAAAACACCGTGAGGAAACCGGCATGTCCTAGAACCAAAAAATTCGAAGACATGTGACATCTACCACTCCGCACTGGGCCCGCGTGGTGGATTATAGCCCATTCCCTTTCATAGAGAGGAGGCCTGTGTGTGTGAAGTTAATCCTTTCAGAACCACAAACATTCTAATATTATTCCCCTTCCATTCATCAACAAACAAGTCCAATCCAGGATTGGTCTCCACGAGCGCGTCGAGCATCGTCAGCATACGCGGTATAGGTGAGACGGATCAAGCTCGAGCTTTTTCTTACCCTTCACAGGTACACCATCAGTGGAGCACTCCTTCGGTTTAGTGTCCTGCTTGTACTTGTCAAAGAACCTCTTTGTGTCATCGATGCAAGCAGAAACAAACTCTCCGTAAGTCATGTTCTCCTGGAACATTATAGCAATGAACTCGTCGAACCATGATGCGTTTAGAGTTAACCAATCACGTAATTCTGGATTATTTCTGAAAACAAAATGAATCCCAGAGATAAATTTGGAATATCTCTCATGCCTATAATAATAGTGCTTCTGATCGTTCTTGGATATTCCGGCTCACCTCGAACGAGATATTATAATGCACAAAGGTGTGCGCGAACACAGGTGCAGTCACTCTCTCTTCTCTCACGAGTCACGCTCATATAGCTATATTACGTGACGGGGACGGCAAAACTACCGCGAGAGAATGAGGCGCAAGACTAAAGGTTTGATTGACATGCTTTCGCGGTTTATCTAGCCTATAGCAATCAGAACCTTACTTTAACCGGTTCTTCTTCAAGCTGCACTACAGTTGGTGCAAGTTAAGATGAGAATAGCGGTCATTGCCCTTTCCCTAGTATCTCTACGAACCAAAACAAATAAACCATGTATCGTTTTCCATTAGAAAAAAAGATAATGAAGATCACGATAGATGACGATTGAAGACTTGAACAGGCTTATTTTTGGTCATCTTAACTGGCACCAAATATAGATGTTTGTCGAGCTGTAACGTGCGTCCACTGTAAGTCGCCAAGGTCAGCTGGGTTTGGCGGCCATTTGTAACCCGGGGATTATTCCCCTACCTTACCGTTACCGTAACCGTCGCCAAACTAGTAATAGCAAGGCCACCGGGAACTTGGGGGTTTTCATGGTTAACTTTTTTTATTATTATTTTATTAACACCTTTTCAGTCACCGGCGCTACTTTCACTCCCTCTTATAGGTACGCATATCTTACTTACTTTGCATATACAGCAAAACTACCAGCACCAAACAGCACTGCTATGATGACCCAGAGCAGTGTATCATCTTTGGGGGGAGGCGGTGGGGGCGGAGGGTCAACGGGGCACACTTCACGCTCCTTAGGATCCTTATACTTGAAGCTTATTGGAGTTCGAGTAAATGTCGCTATTTGGAAGTCTGTTGGAAACTGGTTCTGAAAATTAAAATTAAAAAATTCTTTTTTTTTAATAAACTTTTCGTATAAAACTTATAACGTCATTACACACAATCTATATGATAAAAAAGCTTGTCGCGAGATTTACGTAGGTACTCGTATTTATTTAGTTTGTTTTTTTTTTAATTAAAATCAATTGGATTCTATCAAGTTATTTAATTTACTTGTTTATCTGCTGGTAAATCTCGCGACAAGCTTTTATATCATATAAATTGTGTGACGACGTTATAAGTTGATGGTAAAAGTTTCAAAGGAAAAGTTTTTTATTCTTATTAGCGCAAATAAAAAAAAGGTTTTTAATTTTATTTTTAACTTAGTATTTATGATTCGGGATTTACTACGGCATAGTTCGTAGCGCGTAGCGGCGTTTTTCCGTAGCCCGTAGTAATTCGTAGTACGCATAATGTAATGTTTTGAGTACACATTATCTAAACAAAAGAGAAAGTAAGAATAGTACACTGTTACCCTAGGGGTGAGAGTAACTTATTTAGTCCCGAGACGGGGTTTGGCGCCTGAACTTAGTGAGGGCGCCAATAGTTCGAGGGACTAAATAAGCCTTTAACCCGAGGTAAACACTGTCCTTTTCATTACGAATACAAGGAAAGAAAAAATAAAAACATGCGCAACATGTAGCAACCGGTTCATGTAAAATAGGCTAAGAATATGATATTTAATGTTTGTTATAATGCTTTATATTATTATTTCAGACGAAAGACGTTTTCTGCTGCACACAAGCTTTTCGAACTATAACTCATTACCACAACGACCACTGCTGCATTTGTCTTTGCATTTATGTTATAATATTATGAACGCCATGTGATAATTTTTAAATTTGTATTCAATTATGAAATTAATCTATGTACGAAAGTGATAGGTAAGTTATATTTTCATTATTTTTTATAAACTTAAATGCAATTGTACTATAAATAATAATTAAATAAATTGCGATTATTTTTAAAGCAAATATCAAATTGTGGTAGAAGGCTATTTTTATTTTATTTTTATTTATTATGAACAGCTGTGTAGTGAGTTACCTAAAATGTGTATAATTAAAATGAATATTCTTTAAGTTAATTTGGTACGTACTTACAATGTATAGAATAGAAATACAGGGTTGCATTGGTCGCCAGCGCGAGACCATCGGCACCTGTAACTGTTAAAATAAAAGAAGACGTTTCATTCAAATTTGGCTGACTAATCAGCAGGGCTATTACGTATCTTTCTGATATGCAGTGACGATCAACAACACCAAACTTTAATGACAACCGTGAATGTCATAATATTGGTATTACGTATCACACTGAGTGGATATCACTTTACGGTGACTAACAGGGTTTTACATAATACGAAACTTACCTATTGGCAGTTAATTGATGGACATTGAGCCCAGTTACTATCATTTCGAGCTGTCAACAGAGATACGTAATAGCCCTACAGGACTTTTTTTCAGCTGCATCTGGTTTTACTGGAACCCGACCCCAACATAGTTTGGGAAAAAGCTAGGCAGATGATGATATCAAAACTTATTGAACGTGAAAAATAACATGTAAGCAGGACCCAAAAGGCCCGGCGTTTCGCCACTTCCTAGGTGTTTTAGCTAGGGAGGAGTGGCGCAATAAACTCACTAGCAACATCATCAAGGTGATGATGATTGATAACCTACCGGACTTTACGGACTGTTTAAGTGCGGTAAGTGCTATTATAGAGTAGATGATTTCTATGCCGTATTAAGAAAAGCGAGGGCCTCCTTTATGAGCCGTGTACATGAGTCTGACAATGGAATATTGAGAGCCATATATGAAGCTAATTATTTCTTTGTATATGGCTGTCAATATTCCAGCAAACAATTTTTAATGAATATTTTTATCTATTGTATTTTTTATCATTTTAAATGAATTGTAATTATTCATGTTTAACTTTAATTAATAGACAACAATAATGTAATATAATGTAATTTTACTTCTTTTACATGAATTTGTTTTTCTGGAATTTGTACTTTTAAACTGTTTTTAATTGTATCTTCCGTATGCCGTCTTGCCTGAAATAAATGGTTTTTTTTTATTTTTTTTTTTAATAGACGATGGCCTATTTACCTGTTACCTAGATTTGCAAGAACTGGAGACTGCAGGAGTTCGGGAGCACCACAAACTTTTTCAAATTTTGGCGTCCTAGTCAATCTCACTAACATGATCACTCGTATGAGTGTATGACCGTATGATTATTAAATTAGAAAGTACTTATATAATTATTACCATCTCTATGATACCTGGGGCCCTACTCTCTAACGCTTCGTCCGTGTATTCGGATCTATCCGTCTCTCTCGCGCACGTCTGCAGATGAGTGCGAGTGAGAGAGACGGATAGATTCGAATATACGGACGAACGTTAGGGAGTAGGGCCTCTGTACCTTTAATCAAGGGTTCGGAAAATAACCCGCACACAATTGCGATGGTTACGACGGTAATCACTTCTACAAACAATAAGGACATCAATTATTTTGTTTATGTTGTGATTACTGATAAATAATAATATACTGTTCCACTTCTGGGCAAAGACCCAGAGAAGTATTATTGGTAGCCTAGGAAAATAAAAATCACATAACATCCCGCCTGTAAACCCTGAAGATTTAGAAGAACCAGGTAAACCTACATTACCACACACCACACATACACCAGACACACACACATTACACACACACCACACACACATCACACACACACACCACACACACACACACACACACACATTTCGCCAGTTATGTTTAAGTCTCATGTAATAGGGGGTGAGTTTTTGCCATCAACCGGGCACAAATCCAAGCTTCGTGTCTACTACTAAGAAATGCTTGATGGAAAAACAGAATAAAACTTCACTCGACCTGGGAATCGAACTAAGGACCTCATGCTCAGCAGTCGCGCTTGCGACCACTAGACCTACGAGGCAGTCAAATTTAACAAGTTTAATAAAAGGTAATAAAATAATAAAAAATCCCTTCTACAAGCCGCAGGAGGAGGTAGATTTCGAAGAAGGTTCCACCCATATTTTTACCAACCTCTTGTTAAAATCCTCCCATAAGAGTTTAGCATAGAATAGTACATTTTGATACAAGTGGAGAAAGTTTGTTATCGCACCCGAGGCGGAATTAACTCCCGAGCCGTAGGCGAGGGTGTTTTTGAGCCGAGAACTGCAATAACAAACGTCCAAGTGTATCTAACGACGTTTTTCAATACACTTTTAAAGAAATAAAATAAAAAAACAAAAAATATTTTGGTCATGAATTAATAAGAAACTATGATTTTAATTTTCTTTTTTTCCGCGCTTTGCTTTCGCCAGGTTGAAGGAGGAGCAAAGGTATGAAGCTGCTATACCGCCTAATATAAAAAATGGTTTATTTTTTATTTTTGAATTTAGAACACAAATAAATGTTAATTTGTTCATAAAAGTAAATATTAGTTTTAAATAATCATGTTTATCTATGATATTCTATTTATAAACACAATTTGAATATCCAAAAAATATTTACGCCGTAAAGACGCTTAGTGCTTTGCCGAAATTAAAAAAAAAAAAAATTTACCTCCGACTATGGGCATTGAACCAATTTGGACTAAATATAGGTTTAGTTATCTGTGGCAATTTACATTCCCGCACGTGTGTTGGAAAATGAAAAAAATCGCACGCGTGTTAAATAGATTGCATGTCGAACCTAATCGTAGTGCGATAAGAATAAGTTTTCGAAGAAGTGTATTGAAAAAAAATTAAATTAAAAATTGTAGAATAAAACATTGCCACCAAAAAAAAAATATTTTCGACGGCAAAAATGTTTACCGTTTCGGAGATATATACATTTTTTATTAATTGGAAATTTCAACCCCTTCCCCAAGTTAGAGGTTGCATTAAAAAAGTTTAAAATTGTCGGTATATACTCGGGAAGATAAAAATGTGAAACGGTCCAAAAAAATTCCATAGGAAAAAAGTTATTTTCAAAAAACCGACCCCCCCCCCCCCCCTATGGACGAATACCGCCCATTCACGAACTAACAAGTTTTGACCCTTTCGATTTTTTGGCCAAGTTTGAAAGCAATCGGTGCATATTGCGACCTGTAGTGTGTGGGCTCTAGCGGTCATAACTAGACCCCTATATGGTAAAATTTTCGGAAAACTCGACTTTAGGTACAAGACCACTAAGTAGATTTTTTCTGACGAAATCTACCTAAACAATCTGTTAAAAATGTTATGTAGCTAATGCAGATTATTCACCAGGATTATTTTCTTCAAGTCATTAGATAATCTACAAGCACTTTGCCTGCGACTTCGTCCGCAAAAATTGTGATATCTCGGTCAATATGCATGATATAATAGTTATTTGTGCAACAAGAGAGCAAAGTGGGTTTTTGCTGCGAGTGTTGATTTTGAATCCCGAGTAAGCGAAGGATTCTTTAATTGAATCACGAGCGTAGCGAGTAGTAGTAGTACTCCGCGACTGTATTCAACCTCCATCCACCGTGTCGTTTTATTCTAATCATTGCTAGCGTAACAGAGAATAAAACAATAAAAATTTGAATCCCGCTATTTTTTTAAATGCGTTCTTAAACTATTCTCGCGGTATTCTGTCTCAAAATATTGAGACAGAATACCATACCATACCATATTATTTATAGTTTTAACAATCTTTATTATAAGATAGTTAAAACTATAAATAAATAAATAAGTAGATACATGATAAACGTCGTATTTTTTTCTTCAATATTCTTCATCTTGATTTACTTATAAAAAATATTATTCGATTGTTCGGAATATATCAATTCTTCATTTAAACCTAAACACGTGATTCACAATATTACGGTTATCGATTTACAATATCGGTATCCGAACGTTTTATTGTCTGTTTCTTTTTTGGGCCTAGGCAAGAAACTTATATACTAACTGGAATGAGGACGGGCAAGCCAAAAACGTTCCGAGCGAGAAAGCTTCAAGAGTGGATGTTGTCTCTTTCTAATAGGGTGCCCAATAATGATACTAACTCTTGAGACAGATACAGAGTAGCTGTTATTTTATTATTTAATGATGATGACCTGCAACTCTATTGAGTTGCAGGTCATCATCATTCCACTCCATTCATCCATTGCCATCTCCATATCCATGCCACTCTTGAAGCTATTTCACCTAGATGAGATGGTGGATGTCATTAACTTTTTATGTTAACTTAAATGTATGTCTGTACCGTCCAGTTGCATATTATCAATTTTGCAACCTGTCTATCCAGACGAATTTTGTATTCGGGGATTCGAGGACTCCGAGGAGTATTATATATTTTTTCAGACATAGAAAATTGCATATTCATGCTATGACTGTTTACCTATAATGTTTTAGTAACATTCGCCAATATTTATTTTATATTCCGAAACCATTCATTTTCACTCGCAGCTCGCCAAATGGATTCTTTTGCTGGAGAAGCATGGAAAAATCCTTAGGACCGGCATGGCACGGCACGGTGCGGCGGAATCTTTTCGTTTCAATATTTGTATTTAAAAAGTAAACTAGGTACTACCGACACCATGTGCGATGTCCGATGTTTCTAATTTATAAAATATACTTTTGATTACTAGTACGACAACGATGTTCGAAACTTCGATCTTACTTACTTAATTTATTTGGATATTTCCCGTGTGTCAATCTAAGACATGGTAACCCCAGTTGTAATATACAACCAAAGTTAAAAAACTTCCCTGAAAAACGAAATTCCACATCCAGCATACCCTTAATACTACACCCCTTCACACAACACAATTTTACCATATTTAAAGCGGATTATTTCACTTAATACAATAAAAAGTACTTAAATGACTTCAACGCGAAAATGTATCGGCCATATTGTTTACATCGGTGACAAGGCAAGACAGAGACACCATCCACCTTTGTCGGTTTCTCGCTCGGAACGTTTTTTTTTTCCTTTTCTATTGAATCCGTTGTACAAATTTAAACTCTAAGCTTTTGAGATAGAGTTTTTTTTTTATTTTATTAGCATTTTGTTCGTACTCATTCCAGTTAGTATATAATTTCCTTGGGCCTAGGTTCTAGATATGGAATTTGAAAATCGAATTTCGAATCGACTGGTTTCTATCTCTCGCTTTTTTCGTATCGAAGTGAAAGTGACAGAACAAAGTGATGTTGAAATCTTTCGAATTTTGTAAGTAGACCTGCATAGCTATTCACAACGCTTCGATTCGGTTTTCGATTCGGAAAGTCGTATGTCTATCTCGCTCGGTTTCGTAAGATCAAAAAAAGAGACACGACTTTCCGAATCGAAAATCGAATCGAAGCGTTGTGAATAAGGGGCCTGGTGGCCTACCATGACGTCTTAAAGCAGGATCGTTTTAATCGCGTTCCAGTGTGGGTGAGAGACGGAGCAATAGAGGACGTCTAGCGCCATCTCTTTCCCGGCTGCTATTTGTCTGGCGGCTATTTGTGGTGGTTCAAACTTCGTTTGAAACACTGTTATAATAAAGTTCTAATCACCTTGCACTACAAAGTGGTTGTTACGTCTGTCGCTGCGGGCCGAATAGTGCGAAATGAGTGGTTTTTATTAAATTGTAGCCTAATAAATCATTAGATCAAAATGCCAATTGTACACTTTGTGAAGAAAAAAGTGACAAATATTTGTGTGAAAAAAAAATACTAAAACTTAATGCCGTTTAGGAGTAGTTACGAAATTTCAAAGAAAAAATGCTTCACTTTGAATATTTTTTTCATATAGTAATAATAAAGTTAGAATTATTTCAATTGTACCAATTAAAGTTAAGAGTCTAATAAGTAACATATATTTTTTTTGCACCTTTTTAATCACTCATCAAAGAGGAATTACATGGAGAAAACCTCTCGTTAGACGTCATGGCAGGCCCGCTGCACGGTATTTAAAAAAAAAAAAAAAAAAGTTACTGTCTCACGATCGCAGCAAAATCGAATTTTGCTCACTGTCTGTAAACAGCAAAACCGCCTTTTTTTAGGTGCTGAGGTGAAAATATAATTTATAGCTAGCACCCACGAATAATATAGCTTACTGCCAGTGAAAGAATTTTTTGAATTAGATCATTTGTTTCGGTGATTACCTATCCCCTACATAGATACAAACAAACTTTTACCTCTTTACAATATTAGAATATCTAATCTAATCACTACATAGTATAAAACAAAGTCGCTTTCTCTGCCCCTATATCCCTATGTATGCTAAATCTTTAAAACTACGCAACGGATTTTGGTGCGGGTTTTTTTAATAGATAGAGTGATTCAAGAGGAAGTATATATATTTTAGTATATAATTTGCGGGCGGGCGAAGCTGCGGGCATAATATATAAAAATCTCGTGTCACAGTGTTTATTATCGAACTCCGAAAAGGCTTGACCGATTTTCATGTTTTTTTTTTGTGTCTATTGGGTCAGTAAGTCTGAGAATAGGTCTTATGTAATTTTTTAGTCTCACACATACACATCAAAATTTCCACGCGAACGAAGTCGCGAGCAACAGCTAGTAATAGTATAGATATCACATCCCTACCTGCCCCTGGTATGTATCACTAAAGTAATCTAAAAGCCTGCACTGTACTTACGCAAAGTTTCCTTGCTAATAGTGCGCTGGTCGTGGATCTTAACATTATTGTATCTTAGGTATTTGGTATATTCTTATTAATTTTGTATGTATTTTGTTGGTGTTGGTGAGATTTTTTATATTTACGACAGACATTTGCCGTGGACAGTTCTCAATCTGATTGTGACAGTATACTTTTTTCTGTTAGTTTTTTCTTCTTAATGTTTGCTGCCAGTTTTGGAGAGGTTCGTTGAAACCTCACTTTGCTTTAACCGAGTCCCCATCCGCATATTTTTGAATACAGATTGAAAGTAGGTAGACAGGGCTTTTTATTTTTTTTGTGTACGTTACCCCAGCAGGAAAGTGTCTCCTAGAGTTATATGAGTGGAACGTTTAATGAGTGCCTTATCTGCTGTAAATGTGCCCCCATAAAAAATGTGTGCCCCTGTCGTTTTAGAACAAAACTATTCCTGCTGGGGTAATGTTTTTCCAGCAGGAAAATTCTAAACGAATGATCGGAGAGAGAAACATTGTGCATGGCTTATATTAGTGCCAACATGTGCCCCCAAAAATAAAATGTGTGCCCCTTCAGGTTTTCGAGATATTGCATTTCCTGCTGGAGTAACGTTTTGCAGAATCTTATATCTATAAAACCATTGCATGTGCCCCTGTAGAATAAACATACACGAGTAGCTCTTAATGTGTGCCCCTTAGTGCCCCAATTAGATTTAAGAAAATATTTATAATTTCAAAGTTATCGCGGTTATATGAAAACTCGTCAGCGCCTAAATGTGACAAGTTAGAAGCTCGCTGAAAACTGTATTCGGTCCTTCTTGACGCTAATAATAGCCATTCAAAGTTTAAATACTAGTCATGCATGCTTTTTTGAATAATCTTGCTAAAAGTCAAAACGATGGTGTCATAACTTTGACGGCAAAATACAAGGAACCAGCCCTATCCGATGTGTAGGTGTAAACCAATAACTAGCTCCTTTACTCAAAAATATATGGTGAAAATATTCAGCTTGGAATGTATGTACAAAAAACAAAACATGTAAACAACGGCTGGTTATCCGACCACATTCAAATGACTACTAAAAAGCGACGGATTCATACATATCGATGACCTCCTTTAATTTACTCAATAACCGGTTCACACGTGTTGTGCCTGATTACACTGAAGTAGAAAAGTTATATGTAATAAAATAAAGTTGTTATTGGATAATATTCTACTAGCTGTTTCTGTGACTGCACAGGATTAAGTACATTATAAATAGTAGCCTATGTACTATTCCAAGGTAAGCCATCTTCTTCATCCAAAATTTCATTAAAATACATCCAGTAATTTATGTGTGAACGAAAGACGTACATCCAGATATTTGCCAGGTCTTTGACCGAAAATTTGATTGGGGGATGTTTTAAAAATAGTTCTTGAAATATGTGATGAATATACCTACTACGAAAAAGTGGTAGTTCTTTAAAAAAAAAAAAACATTAACACAACAGTAAAAAAAGTATTTATATATATAATGATAATTATATTGACGAACCGAATACAGTTTTCAGCGAGCTTATATCTCGTCTCGTTTAGGCGCTGCGATGTTTTTTCAACGAATTTTCCTGCTGGAAAAACGTTACCCCAGCAGGAATCGTTTTTTCCAAAACGACAGGGGCACACATTTTTTATGTGGGGGCACATTTACAGCAGATAAGGCGTTACTCATTAAACGTTCCACTCATATAACTCTAGGAGACACTTTCCTGCTGGGGTAACGTACACATTTTTTTTACCAGACTACGGTGAAGCCAAAAGAAAGGGTTATGATTTTAGCAACCTATGTATGTATGTATTTACGTATGTTCCTCCGTAGCTCCTAAACTATTCATCCAATTTTGATGAATAAGGTGTCAATCTATTCGTTATTATGGCCCGGGTAACATAGACTACATTTTAACTTACTTCAACAATAGACGATTTTACCTAGTAAACCCCTAATTTAATTAGACCGAGATTATTCAGTAGTCGGGTTTTTTAATAGTAATATACCACACAGTCTTGTTGATTGTCTGTTTGTCCCGGCTAACCTCCAAAACAGCTGGACCGATTGTGACGGGACTTTTACTGGCAGATAGCTGATGTTATAAGGAGTAACTTAAGGAAAGTTTATAGAAAAGTATTAGGGTTCCGTGGAAAAAAAATGAAATTATTAACCAAAATCTGATTCAAAGGGAAGTCAATCATTTTACGCGGCTGTAGGTCGCGGGCAACAGCTAGAGCAATAAAACAACAATTAGACATAAAAATCATCTTTTAATTTATTACATACAGTATTTTTATATTTACATAAATTACTAAAATTAAAAGGATACCTCCACAAATTCACTTCGCTGGCACCATAATTTATCTACTGGATCTAAAATGTTGTTAGATTTTTGAAATAAATGCAGACACAATTTTTGCTAACAAAACAAATTCCACGGTTTTGAAGAAACTTCATATTTCTCGAGTAAGTTTTTTTTAAAGTTTTCTATTTTTATGTACTTACATTACTTGAATTTCCTCAAAACATGTGTAAATAATAATCTACAAGATGAATTCAATAACATAAATGAATTACCGTTTTAATTTATCATACAAAAACAAACGTATTTTTTCTACGTTTTAAATGATGCGGTCAGCCAGAAAAAAATGTCTTTCAGTTTTGACAACATTTTTTTAGCAAACGACAATTTATATCTAAGGTTTAACTTTCAAATAACCTCATGAAACAGGCCTTTATTTATTTATTTGACCGACTTAAACATTATTTGCATTGTTGCAAACTATTATTAAATTGTTGGTATAGTTAGTTATTTAGGCATTTTGATCTAGACTGAAGATACCGGAACAAGTTGCGTTGGAAGGACTCCCACTAGGTGGACCAATGACCTGGTGAAGATTGCGGAGATCCGCTGGATGCGAGTCACACGGAACCGGTCAATGTGGCGACACTTGGGAGAGGCCTATGTCCAGCAGTGGACGTCTTTCGGCTGAAATGATGATGATGATGATCTAGGCTAGCTGACTGGCCAAATAAATAATTATATAACCCTACACAATCGTAATAGTAAGCAGACTGCTAATAAAAAAATGCTTCTGATGCGTCGAAAACTGGTGACCAACATACAAATATCAATTTAATCAAGATATTTAATTTTAGTCAGTTACCCGATTGCGGCGACGCCAGACGCAAAATTCACTGACTTGTAGATCTAAAATAAAGTAAAGAAAGCTGTAAGACAAATAATTTTCAACTGCTGGCAAATGTTGTCAATCAATCTGTTTAACAAGTTATTTCCACGAATGTACATGTACAGGGTGCCCTAACTTCTGAGCCTTATATCGTAAGCATGAACTTGAAAATTACTATTAATTTAAGATGTATTAGATATAATCATTTAGATTAAGATGTACATTTGAACGTAGCCCTGAAGCAATAAATAATGTTAATATTTACTCAATTTATGAAAGTAGACATTCTTCAATATGAAATTAGATGTGGTGCTAGCGGCTCTACACAGGTCGGCAGGATTGTGTCCCGTGTGTGTAGGTCTAGAGGTAGAGCAGGCCGGAGACGGAGGCGTGCGCCATGACGGTCTCGGCGGCCTGGCGCACCTCGAGGTGCGCGCGCGCCGCGTCGGCCCACGCCTGCGCGGCGGCACGCGGCGCGCCCTGCAGCAGGTTCACGTAGCGCAGCGCCGCGCCGATGTTGCCGTGGTCCATGTGATACCTGCCACATGCCACATATAAGCCAGTTATTATGACCTACTAGCTTCTGCCAGCGGCTTCGCCTAAGTGAAGGTCGATGTTTGTCCCATGGGATCTTACTACCGGGATAAATAAAAAGTATCCGATGTGTTAATCCAAGTTATAAACTGTCTGTGTGCAAAATTTCATCCAAATCCAAACATAATTTTTTGCGTGAAAGAGTAATAAACATCCGTACATGTGTACGTTACCCCAGCAGGAAAATGTCTCCTAGAGTTATATGAGTGGAACGTTTAATGAGTGCCTTATCTACTGTAAATGTGCCCTCACATAAAAATGTGTACCCCCGGTCGTTTTGGAAAAAACGGAAAAACGATTTCTGCTGGGGTAACGTTTTTCCAGCACGAAAATTCTAAACGAATGATCGGAGAGAGAAACGTTGTGCATGGACTTGTAGCTTATATTAGTGCCAAAATGTGTCCCTAAAAATAAAATGTGTGCCCCTTCAGGTTTTCAAGATATTGCATGTCCTGCTAGAGTAATGTTTTGCAGAATAGTATATCTCTAAAACCATTGCATGTGCTCATGTGTAGAATAAACATACACGAGCAGCTCTTAATGTGTGGGCACACATTAAGGGCTAGTTTGTATGTACTTTGTATGGTTATTAGTAGCGTCAAGACGGACCAAATACAGTTTTTAGCGAGCTTATACCTTGTCTCATTTAGGCGCTGCGATGTTTTTTCGAGTTTTCATAAAACCGCGATAACTTGGAAATTATAAATATTTTCTTAAATCTAATTGGGGCACTAAGGGGCACACATTAAGAGCTACTCGTGTATGTTTATTCTACAGGGGCACATGCAATGGTTTTAGAGATATACGATTCTGCAAAACGTTACTCCAGCAGGAAATGCAATATGTCGAAAACCTGAAGGGGCACACATTTTATTTTTGGGGATACATTTTGGCACTAATATAAGCTACTAATATAACCTAACAGTTTTTCCGAAGAAGGCAAGATATCTAGCGAGATTGGAAAGGAGAAGTACTTGCCCATCAGTGGCATAGAACAGGTTAATACAAAAAAACATGGTAAAACCTACTATGGAGATCTCTACAAAGAAGATTGTCTCCTTAGTTATTTTTTTAAGGCCTGTATGCAGAACGAAAGCTTGTCTTATAGACAGCAAATCCCACTTTTTATATAAGTCGACTGTAGGAAATCGAAAGGGAAGACCCGCAGCAACCTTAAGAATGACACGTTGAGATCTTTCCGCCTCCATCAAGTGCGTTTTAGCAGCACCTCCCCAGGAGATGATACAGTAGTCAATAAGTGTCTGACACAAAGCATAGTAGACCATCTTGATGGTACGAAGATCGGCTACGTGTTTTAGACTCTTAAATATGTAAATGAGTTTGCGCAACCTCGTTACCAGGACGTCTATATGTGGTTTGAAGCTCAGGAATTGGTCTAATGTAACTCCAAGGTATTTAATGTTATCTGTCCTTTGAAGGGAGGGACAAACGAAAGGCGGATGGGTTGACCCACACGTGTGAGCCGTGATTGACAGTGAACGTGGAGGTAGCACGTTCTATCGATTTGCAAATGTCACGTATTTGGTTTTTGTTACATTGAGAATCAGCACATTATTCCGTAACCATGCAACAACCCTGTCCAACCCCTCCTGAGCCACACCAAAGACTAGAGAAAGAATAGAGCAGTGTCAGTGAATGTAAAAATTTGACCATTACCAAGGTGAAGCTGGTACAGGTCGTTGATGCAGATCAAGAAGAGGGTTGGTCCGAGTATACTGCCCTGAGGCACTCCAAAGGTCACTGGCTGATCGTTACTCACCATACCATCAATTCTAACTTGCTGTTTCCGGTTAGATAGGTAGTCCTGGAGTAATTTAAGGGGAAGACTCCGTACTCCCATATTTTCCATTTTGTGCAATAAGTGTGAGACAGAAACTGTGTCGAAGGCTTTTGCCAAGTCCAGAAACACCGCCAGGCAATTTCTCTTCTTGTCCAGGTTCGTTATGACCGAGCTAACCAGTTCATGTACCGCGTCGTTGGTAATTTACCACGCCGGGAACCCAAACTGGGAAGATGAAAGAAGGTTGTTAACCTCGAGGAACTTAATCAGCCGTTTGGAGAGCGTTGGAAGAATAGAGATGGGTCTAAAGTTGTTGACACAGTCCCTGTCACCACCTTTGTATATCGGTTTTAAAATAGCTGATTTAAACGCCTGTGGAAATGTCCCTGTAGATATGGCGAGGTTGCAGATATGGGTAACAGCGGGAGACAGCAAGTGTACCTTTCTTGTCATACCTTTTCAGCAGCCGACCCGACATCTGATCAATTCCGACGGCACAATCATCCCTTAAGCCTTGAACGAGTTGCAAGATCTCAGTTTCGTCCGTAGGGAGCATGGCCAAGGAATGTAGAGGAAGAGTTTCCGCGTTATTATCAGCCTTGTTACTGAGAGGGAACGAATGAGAACTGATTTTCTCGGCTAGGTTGCGTCCAACGTTTGCAAAGTAACTATTGACCTCATTAATACTCTTGTCCGGGTTGACGCTTGAGATGAGGCAGGAGGAGTGAGCTGTTGCCCTGAAATGTTTGTCGTCTCATCGTAATAGGCTGTAATACAAATATAGCTACGTACCTCGCCCTCTGCATGATGTCAAAGGTGTCTAATTTTGTGAAATCGATCGGTTTGTTGGCCAATTCATCCTCAGGAATTGCAGCGAACTGAAAAAAGCAAAAAATATACAGTCGAACGTGACATAGTTAATACTTAATATCTAGTTTTTAAAGTAACACAACCGCAACTTGTCACGAGATTTATTGTTTTAGGCTAGTAGTCGTAGTCTCAGTGTTTTTAGGGTTCCGTAGTCCTGACAAGGAACGCTTATAGTTTCGTCATGTCCGTCTGTCTGTCTGTCTGTCCGAGGGTTTGCTAAGAGACCGTTAGTACGGGAAAGCTGTAATTTTGTAGAGGTATGAATATCAATTACGCCGACAAAGTGGTATAATAAAATTTTGGAAAATATTTTTTTAGGGTACGTGTGAAGTGGGGATGATTTTTTTTTCGTCGTTTACCCCATCGTGTGGGGTATCGTTGAATAGGTCTTTTAAAATGACTTCTAATACTATTTTTCGATTTAATGCTCCATTTACGAAATATTAAACTTTAAAGTGAACATTTTTGTTCCAGAAGGGCGTCCCCCCCCCCCCCGCCCCCTCTAAAAGCTAAACTGCTGGCTTGAAAGATCTAGAAATATTTATGATTATAGTTCATTTCATGAACTTTAAAGAAAAACTATAGAGGTTAAGATAACTTTATCAGTTTAGCAGTAATAGTTGTAGAACTTGGGTGTTGGATAATTTTGTACCAAATACAAAATCCTTAGGTTAAATCCTATAAAGTGACTAAGATGAAGTAGTTGCTTGAATATAACGGGCTACTACGGAACCCTATACTGCGCGTGGCCCGGCACTTGGCCGGTTTTTTAAAAACACGCTTTAGAGTGACGGTCATTTTACTTCTCATCTTCTTCTCAGCAACCCCTTTCATGTGATACCCAAATCATGGGAATGCATATAAAATAACTAGTCCGCCATCGTTGGGAGTCCGCCATATTGGATTTAAAATGACGTCACTTAGCTAACCACGGATTATCAACAACTAAACGTGTTCAAAATTTCAGCTCAATCGGAAACCGGGAAGTGGGTCTAATTTCACTTCCAAGATTTTTTTACATCGTCACTAGATAGATAGGCAGTCGCTCCATGTAAAAAAAAATGATATTCAGCTGCAACCAGTTAGACTGGAAACCGACCCCAAACATAGTTGAGAAAAGGCTAGGCAGATTCAGTTACAGGTGAAGCTAATACAAGCGTGTTAAAAAAAACACCACACCATCAATGACATATAGACTCACTTTCTTGAACAGCAACACCGACTGCAGCCAGGACATGAAGTAGACCGGCAGCGTGGCTCCGTCGCGCCCAATTAGTGCCACCTTCACCGCTGTCTTCTCCATCTGAAATTATTCCGTTACTCAGAACTGAGGGAGTGGTCAAATCCAGAATTTGGATTGTACTTAGGTACAGTCGTGGTCTTTTCCGCCTGATCAGTTAAATTGTTTTTCGCTCAAAACATGCGGAGGCGCCGAGCCAGGCCCCCTTAAATTTTAGGCCTATTAGGAAAGCGTCAATTTGGCGCGCAAAATAACAACAACTCTCGTTTGGCGTGCGTCGTCAGTGCGCTCGGCCGATCGGTATTGTCTTTCATTCATTATTTCTATACAAAGTCAACGGGGCGGGGCTATAGAACGTTTCTATGTTGCGAGTGCAAACAAAAATTAGCTTAGTGGTGATCAAGCGGAAGTGTCCTCGATAGTACATACAATTTCTAGCTTGTATTAAAATTGTAGTATTCATGTTAGCGAACTTCTTTTTTGAGGTAGGTTAAAAATGTATCTTTACAAAGTAGCTTGTAAATACTATTTTTACAAAAGGTTACACTTTTTTCTTTCTTTTTCGTGTGGTTAGTGCCTAACCTGGTGTCGAGAGTTTGTATGCTGCCCATGGGCCTATGACTTGGCTTTACATGCCGTCGATAAATATATTTAAGGCATATTTTAAGGTTAGACTACAATTAATATTGATTCCATTATAGCTTTGTGAGGTGTTGCAATAAGTACGTGGCGAAATTCGTCATGGAAAAACCGGGTTACTAGTTGATCTTACTGCCATCAATTGGGTACGCATCTGGACTTCAGGCCGCTACTGAGTAATTCCTGTTGGTAGAACCCAACAACACTTTCTCTGACCTGTGAATCGAACCCAGAACTGCATACTCAGTAGTGATTGCGACCACAAGACGCTTAGTAATATATCAGCGGGCCGCACCAAAAATCCTCTTACATAACTTATTAGCTTCGTCTTCAAGGACCCACCAAGCAGATCCACCGGTGGGTCTCCGAATACTGATGTGTCTCCCAAGACCTACTGACTGGTAGGACCTATGTGACTATTTAGTTTTAAATCCCCTGAGACCCACCAGGAACTGAAATGTACGAAAGAAAACAATTAAGTACAAATAATCCTTTATGGGCGGCATGGGCACCGGGCCGTAGGCCGACGAAGGAGGCCGGCACTTCGGGTACAGAAGTCAGAGTGTTATTTAATATGCGACCGAAGCGAGCGCGGGTTTACGATTCCTTATCTTTGACGCTACGTTTTCTATTTGTACCCACGACGGAACGGAGACGGTATATGCGTTTGGGGTGAGAGGATGTTTTTTTGTTTGTTTGTGCAAATACATGTTGCCATTTTTCTCCAAAACTACTAGTCCGAGTGGGTTTTCGAAGACAATAAAATCTAAGACCTATACCCTATATCCTAGACCCATAGGTGGGTCTGCTTGGTGGGTCCTTGGAGACGAACTGAACGTTTTCACGTTTTGTACGAATCATTTCACAATTCGACCGCGAACCGGAAGTCGTTGCGTTGGAAGGTCTCGCACTAGGTGGTCCGACGATCTGGTAAAGGTTGCGGGGATCCGCTGGGTGCGAGACGCACGGGACCGGTCAAACACTTGGGGGAGGCCTATGTATGTCCAGCAGTGGACGTTTTACGGCTGAAATTATTATGATGATCTCACAATAGGCTTGTCAACTGAAAAAATCTAATTAGTCTGTCAGTTAGATTATCCAAAAATATTTGACCCGTTTTTTTCTTTTGTTCAGTAAACCAAACCTGACGACGACACGACGCTTTTAAAATTCTCAATACGTCACGCACGGCGTGGTTTATTTTTTAGTGCGTTACTGACGTTACGAGCATCCCTCCCGAGTTTTGATGCGTTTTATCTTTGTCAATATTCATTGATTTACAAAAACAAAAAAATACGTGTCCATCATTAACAGACGGACTAAATTTATTTGCAATTTTTTGATACTGTCATCATGCCTATTCAGGTGAATGGGATGCGCCGCGGCCCGTACGGCTGTAATGTGCGCTTGCCATACCCCATACTGAGGCAGTGGTTAAAATTAGTAAGGAAATAACGGGGATACCTTTTCGAACCTGTCTCGCAGTGACTTCTCAGTGGCGATGCCCTTCTCCCGGACTTCATCGGGAATGCCCTTCAGAACTGTCTGGACCAGCTTATCACCCGTACCTGAAATAATGGTGTAATGTATTGTATTGTATTGCTTGTGGTGGGGCTCGTGGCTAAATAATAACAGCCGCTCGGGTTGATCTTTAGGTTAAGCCGCTTGCCTAGGTTGGTCCGTGGATGGGTGATCACCGATTACATACCGAGTTTCCTCCGTGCCTCGGAAAGCACGTCAAGCAATTGGTCTCGGCTGTCATTTGTAGATCTTTGACAGTTGGTACAGGTAGTCAGTGGCCCAAAAAATTTGACAACCAGTTTTACCAAGGGGTTTCGTATTAGCCCGTACTAACTGGGTTGTGGAGGTCAGATAGGCAGTCGCTCCATGTAAAATACTGGTATTCAGCTGCATCCGGTAAGACTGGAAGCCGACCCTAACATAGTTGGGAAAAGGCTTAAAAAGTCCTAGACTGATTTGAAAAAGTCTTTCAGCAATGGATAGCTACATTATCAGCGAGTAACATAGGCTATATTTTATCCCCGTACTCCCACGGGAACGGGAACTATGCGGGTGAAACCGCGTAACGTCCGCTAGTCACTAGATAAATGTATTGAACAGAACACATTCACGTCAGTCGTTAACCAGTAATTCCAACATCCAAGACACAACTTCTTTCCTTTAGGCCAAAATCACCACACCACACAAAAAACAATGTGAATATAATAAGTGCCAGTTAAGATCGCAATAGCGGTCATTGACCCACCTACATTTATTAAAGATCTTAACTTTGAAATCCAAAAATTATCCTGTTCAAGTCTTGAATCGTCATCTATCGATTTTTTCTAATGAAAAACGATACATGGTTCATTTGTTTTGGTTCGTACGAAGAGATATTAGGGAAAGAGCAATGACCGCTATTGCGATCCTAACTGGCGCTAACAATAGAAGAAAATTAAGTTAATTTATATTGAACGCGTATTCAATCATGTTTCGGGTCCGTGCTATTTACCGTCGAGAAGTTCTCTCGTTAGGAGGCGGTCCGGGTTGTAGGATCAAGTCATGTATGTCATAAATACAGAGTGTAAACAGACTCTTCACGAAGCAGTCAACCAAGCATTCTGTACATCAACTCTACGCAAAAATTTTTGCTGGCAAGACTTTTTTTTTGTGTGAAAAATTGCGTTTTTACGCGGTAGGACTCAATGTAACGCACTTAAAACACTACGTGCTGATGAATGGAATAAATAGTGCGGGGGTCGTGAAGGTGTTTAAAATACAATTTTTACATTGCAAACATGCATTAAAAAAAAAAACTTGTGAAAATGTTGGAACTTTGACTGACAATATCTCCGTAACTAGAAGGTTCCCAGGTATGATCTAGAACAAAAAATGATCGCAATGACGGGGGGAACAAGTGCCTTTCGGCTTCGATAAGTCTTTTTGCACCCTTTATGTATCGTGAGTAGAAGTAAAGGTACACTCACCGGCCTTCTCGAGCGCCTTGAGCTCGTTGTCGAGCTTGGTGGCGGGCTGAGCGCGGCGCGTGGCCGCCAGCAGCGCCTCGGCCGCCGCCCACAGCGACTGCGAGCGCCGCGCCTCCGCCTCCGACGCCGCGCGCTCTAACAGTCACACATCACACCACTATATTAACCCTCAACTTAGGACTACACCCGAAAGGAGCCGTAGACACCGACTACCGTTAGCTCGGTACAGGCCCCTAAATATATCAGGCGTGATCGAGCAGGCCTATTTTGTAATTTAAAATACAACAAGGGTGAAAACAGCGCTTTATACAGCTAAACTAAAATATAACCCGACCAAGTGAAATTGATCGTTAGTTTCGTATTATACGTATGATACTTTGAGTTGATTGAATTTGGGCTTATTTGTTGTTGATTGAATAGGCGAGATGACAAAAAATATATAATTTGTCCGTCAGTTAGATTATCAAAAAATATTTGACGTGTTTTTTCTTTTGTTACGTAAACCAAAATTGACGAAGATATGACGCTTTTAAAATTCTCAATACGTCACGCCTTGGTATAATTTTTAGCTAGTTCTGACGTCACGAGCCACACTCCCGAGTTTTGATGCGTTTTATCTTTTGTCAATATTCATTGATTTACAAAAACAAAAAATACGTGTCCATTAATTTCCAATACTCTAACTGACGGACTAAATAGATTTGCAATTTTTTGATACTGTCGTCATGCCTATTGTCGCTACGTAACTTGGTAGAAATTCTTTATTTACAAAATGTATAACTTCTCGTGACGGTGATTAAAGACTGAATTCTTACGTTTCAAGGTCAACTCGATGGCCTGTAGCTTGCCTGCCATGGCCGCTAGCTCCTTCTTGAACTTAAGTTGGTCCGCCTGCAATTTCTCTGATACCACGCGGTTGAAGGTACCCATTATCTGTTTAATAAATACGAAAGAATTTTATTAAGTCCTCACACCCCTCTCAATTATACAATAATAGCTCATGCCCGCGGCTTCGCCCGCGTGTGGAGTTCCGTAATTGTCCCACGGGATCGTACTACCGGGATAAAAGTATCATATGTGTTAATCCAGGTTATAAACTTTCTGTGTGCCAAATTTCATCCAAATCCGGTCAGTAGTTTTAATCTGAAAGAGTAACAAACATACACACAAACATTCATACTTTATAATATTAGTGTGATATGATGTTAAAATAGGTCCGATCCGAAAGATCATTGGTATACCTATATGCCATAGGTATACCAATTACATTACCAAATAAAATAGCAAACATAAAACATTCATGAAAGTAAACCTAACCTATTAATGAATTTTAGAATGCATATTTTTGTACCCAAATTACCACCATTTCCTAAAATCGAATAATTGGCTGTATTCCTTAAAATGGATGATACAAGATCAAATTTGTAACATTTCTTCTTCGATAACTTGATGTCCAAACTGGATTGTTTTGGAGAAATCGAATTTTAAGAGGTTTTTGGAAATTTTCCGCCTCTCAACCATGAACTCTCACAATCATCAGTTTATGGGGGAGAGGTGGAACCTTCTTAAGTTAAAAACTTCTTTAAAAGATTTCTCCAAAACGATCCAGTTTGGACCCCAAGTTATCGGGACCAAACATGTTGCAAATTAGGTCTAGTATCACATTTCAAGGACCCAATTACCAATCATCCTATGTTTACCGCTTCACTACATCACATTATGAACAACTTTCATCGGTATTAAAAAAGGTGTTCCGTAAATTTAGTAGATTATAAGAACATTATTCTAAATTAATCAATTCGGGTCGTTCTCGTGTAAAGACACATGGCGCCATCTATTATATCATAAGAAACTTATTGTTGTGTTTTTCGGGAACATTAATTCTTTTCAGGATGATCGGTTCAGTGGTTTAAGAGTGAAGCGGCAACAAACAAACTTACAAACAAACATACTTTCTAATATTGGGAGGAAGTTAGGATAAACGTATGAAACATCAAATTTCAAGGATTTTTCTCATTAGAAGTTTTACAAAACCCGCTTTTCGCGCATAAGGTAAAGATCTAAGCGAACTTGAAGACACGAAAATCGACTTTATTTAATACCATTTAGAGATAGGTTTTTTACCGAAATTATTCCGTCACAGTGGACTGCATCAACCATCATCCTGCTCCACAAAAAGGGGGACAAGACCGGAATAAATAACTATAGACCGATTAGTCTAATGTCCAATATCTACAAAATCTTTGCTAAAATAATTTTAGCCCGAATAACAAGAACTCTAGACGAAAACCAGCCTAGGGAACAAGCCGGCTTTAGGGCAGGCTATTCGACATTAGACCATATACACACCGTGAGACAAATCATCGAGAAGAACAAGGAGTTTAATGTGTCATTCTATTGCTGTTTTATCGACTACAACAAGGCATTTGACTCAATTGAGCACGAAAATATCTGGTTTTGTCTAAAGAACCAAGGAGTCGAACAAAAGTACATCAGAATAATAAAAAACGTATATACTAACAGTACAGCTAAAATCAAAATAGAAAAAGAAGGGAAAGAAATAAAAATAAACAGAGGTTTAAGACAAGGGGACCCGTTATCGCCTAAATTATTCACAGCTGTCTTAGAAGAAATCTTCCGGAAATTCAATTGGGATAATTATGGGTTAAACTTAAACGGGGAAAGACTAACCACTCAACCGCCCATGGCTGCATGTGCAGCCAGTAGCTGTTTTGCGAAATGTCCTGGCTGCACATGCAGCCAGTAGCGCCTTCGTCCAACAAATGCAATAAAAAATGTACTAAACTGCTATTTCTAGAGCTTATTCCTCTTGTAGCAAACTCTATACTATATTCCTCAACGTTCGGACCAACAATAGCAACACTATTCCATCGACAAATGTCAAAATAAAAGAAAAAACTTTAGTGTAAACAAACTTCGCCATTTCTGACGTGTGGCGTCGTATTTCAATTGTTCTGTTATGTATATTGTTGTTTTCGGATAGTGTTATATATCAAATTAATCGTGAAAATCTGTGCTACTATATTATCATAAAGGAAATCTAGTTTTTGAATCTCAAAGTTGAGTATTTCGCCTCCGAAAAAGTGGTAGGTTTAAATACCTATAGTGATTGTGTTTATACAAGAAATAAGTGTTTTTGTGATTAAAACGTGTGTGTTAACGGAAAAACAGTGCATAATTCGTATTGAGAGCATATTATTAAATTGTATATACAAAAACAAGTGGCTTCGTAAAGTTATAGGTACGTAAATAACCGTGTTCAAAAACAGTCGTTGGCGCAGGCCGCGTCAAAATAAACAGTGAGTTTCCAAATTCTAATTTAATTCTAATTAGACTATCGTAAATAAACTAATAAGATTATGGTCTTATTAGAAAGGAAATATGATCTAGTTTATTTTAAAATTATTTTAATCGAAATTTAATATTTAGAAAAAATCAAATTAATATTTGAATAGCGAGTTATCCGTTTTCATCCCTGTTTTTCAAGTTCTACATTTTTTTGAGTTTCAAATTAATATTAGTTTTTTTTTTAATATTTAGATTCCATAACTATTCAGCTATTCACTGTAAATTTTATTTAGCTATAACTCTTGTAGTTTACGATTGTCTATCTAAAGTGTCAAATTACATGCGAATATTTCTCAATTTTGCACGCTCGGCGGTTTGGTGCAAAAAAGTCGCGCGCGGGGCTAGTGAGTGGATAACCCACTTACGGGTCGCTGACGACATTATATTATTCGCCGAAACAAAGGAGCACCTACAAAACATGCCCATAGACCTGGAAAGAGGAAGCCGCAAGGTAGGCCTAACAATGAACGCCTCCAAAACTAAAGCACTAACAAATGCGTCCGAAGACCCCATCATCATAAACGGCGTACCAATCGAGTATGTCAAAGAGTACACATACTTAGGCCAACAAATTTCAACGACTGATATAATGTCAAAGGAAATAGACACTAGAATTGGGAAGGCATGGAAGTGCTACTGGCGGCTAAAAGAAATTATGAAGAACAAAGAAATCAAAATGTCTGTCAAATCAAAACTGTACAACACCTGCGTGTTACCGGTTCTAACCTATGGCTGCCAAACCTGGGCTCTCACCAAAGCGCAAAGCAATAAATTTGAAACTTGCCAGACAGCAATGGAGAGAAGCATGCTGAATTTAAGAAAATCAGACAGAGTACGAAACAAAACCATCCGAAATCGCACTAAAATACAAAATGTTACAACTAGAATCCGGAAACTTAAATGGCAATGGACAGGACATACAATAAGAGGCATAGAAAAGTGGAACAGAAGCGTACTGTTTTGGTACCCTAGAAATAGGAAAAGGAAACGAGGCAGACAGATTCGACGGTGGGAAGACGAGATAAAGGCGATAGCAGGAAAACTATGGACTAGGAAAGCTCTAAACCGAGTTGAGTGGAAAGAAATGGAGGAGGCCTTTGCCAATGTTGGGCAAACAGACGAAGTTGTCAATTTCATCGACTCAGCAGAGTCGTTAACATAAGATTATTATTTTGTAAATATCCTTTTTTGTGTCTGATTAAAGGCTATTATTATTATTATATAGAGATAGGTTTAGAAAAACCAGTTGTATACATACTTCCTTCTCCCTTTTAACGAGTCTGTCCTGCAGAACTTCTTGTTGGAGCTCAATCTGTTTCTTAATTTGGTCCCTCTGGTTCCTGTTCGCTTTCGCTTGGATTAATAATGTCTAGAAACAATTAAAAATGTTAAGATCTACTCCCACAATAGGCTTGTCGACTGAAAAAATCTAATTAGTCCGTCAGTTAGACTTTCAAAAAATATTTGACCCGTATTTTTTCTTTTGTTACGTAAACCAAAATTGACGAAGATACGACTCTTTTAAAATTCCCAATACGTCACGCCGTGGTATATTTTGGTGCGTTCTGACGTCACGAGCCCCCACTCCCGAGTTTTTACGAGTTGTATCTTTGTCAATATTCATTGATTTACAAAAACAAAAAATACGTGTCCATTATTTTCCAATACAACTGACGGAATAAATAGATTAGCAATTTTTTGATACTGTCGTCATGCGTATTTATGGTGGAAAGTTGGACGCAACACTAGACATCATTTGTTTATTCTTTTCTCCTGTTACCTTCTTCATAAATTCCATTTCGGCGGCCATTCTCTCGGTCCTGACTATATCTTCCGCTTTAGCTTCAATTATTGCTTTCTCGTCGTGGCCTAAGAAACAAAAATATTTTTTTTTTACTAGGGTTATTGAGCAGTCGCTCCATGTAAAATACCAGTATTCAGCTGCATCGGTTAGACTGGGATCCGATTCCAACAGAGTTAGGAAAAGGCTAAATGTAGATATAATGTATGGAACAGCTTATCTTTTTCTACAATAATTACAGGGAAATAAATAAATGTTTTTAAAGAAGAAACTCTTCTTTAAAAACATTTATTTGGCCTCTTTTTGCGATTTGAGGTACACAATAAATAAAGGGTGTAAAAACCTCTTAACGAAATCGAAAGGCTCTTGTTCCCCCCGTCATTGCGATCAATTTTTGTTCTACACCATACCTGGGAACCTTCTAGTTACGGAGATATTGGGGGTTAAAGTACCAACTTTTTCACAAGTTTTTTTTTTTTTAATACAAGTTTTTAATGTAAGATTTTTAAACACCTCCTCGACCCCCGTACTATTAAATCCATCCATTAGCACAATGTTTTGAGTGCGTTACATTGAGTTGTACCACAAATTTTTAACCCCAAAAAAAAAGTCGTTTCCCAGCAATAATTTTTACGTAAATTTACTTGGTTTGATGTACAGAATGCTTGGTTGACGGCTTCGTGATGAGGTTGTTTACACCCTGTAGAGGTTTTCTGCAAGGTGTCACAGAAACCGCTCAATATCTTATAGATGGTGATTCAGACAATCAAACTGGACAAATATCCGTAAGGGCACAAACGCTCTGACAGCTGTCAGTGCTTGTGTTAAGGAACATGCGTCGAAAAGTCAATGGAACCATCGTACTATTTGCGTCAGTCTATGGCATTTACATATTTTGTATAGGAAGTCCATATTTTTTTTCCTTTTTTAAATACTCACATTCGATAGCCCTGTTGATCTTAAGATCTCGCACCGTCTGCAACTCTGCTATTTGATTCACCAGATATTGCATCTGAAACAAAAATGATAAAATTTCACGACGAATAATGGGAAAACCGTTGAAAGGTAATTGTAGATGGCGCGACCATAGCGAGGTCGCTATCTGACCAATGAGGTCAAGTTATTTTGAAATATAAAGTGACATTACCAGATTTTCGACCAATGACGATGCTTAGAACCCATTATTAGTGATCGATATTAGAACCAGCTATATGCTAGCGCCATTAGTTTCGCAGTTGCCATCCACATTGATGTGAATGTGAGTTAATAAATATCAAACGCGAAATGTCCAAAAAAGACAAATACTTTTTAAATCATGATCTGTCAAATGACCAATTTGGTCGAGACGCCATTGTTGATGACCACGGCGCCATCTATCCAATACGGCAGCAACATCTAACGCGGGTGGCGGGACGGGACGAGGAGGGGCGGACACGGACAACGCGTGGACCACGGCGCGCGCGCTTTTTCTTGATCTTTGTGACGCGACGACGAATACATCAAAAACCATTGTCAACTCAAAATTCAATACACGTACTATATTACGAGCACATCTGGGTTTAATTTCAAAACCACGACGCCGAAGACCTGAAAACAAAAATCCCAAACATAAGTTGGACCTTCGAGCCGAACAATCATCTGGACCAGCCCCTGGATCCCTGGTGCTGGAGCCTGGATCAACACCTGGAGCAACGGCAACGTGCAACGGTCAGGTCAATCCATCCATTTTACTACCCAAACCCAGAGCTCAGTTCAATTTGTGCTAATATCGTTCTTTTTTCACAAAATTCCAGTGTACGGTGTAACATTGTGCGTCTACCTACATCGGACTCAAACGTACCGGTTGACTGTAAGTACTTGATTCTTTTCTCTTGCAAACCACCAATATGAGCAATAACAAAAGACATTCAATAGTAGATATAGAAACTAGTGAAGATATTATTCGCGATTTAGTTAAGAAAAGAGGTACCGTTAAACGAAAATTAACTTTGTTTGCAAAATACATTCAGTCATTGGATGATTCGCAAATAACGGGCGCTCAGAAAGCGGAATTAGAAGAGCGTTATCTTTCTTTTAAATTATTAATCGACCAATTTTCTATTTTACAAGATGAATTAGACTCTTATGTGTCAGATAGTGATCTGGATAGGGAATTGCTAGAGAGAGAAACGTTTCAAAATCAGTTTTATGGTATTGTGGGCAAGGCTAAATGTATTCTTAAGGATAATCTCAAGCAAGATTCTGTGGGTCAAAGTCGAACTTCTAACTATATGAAGTTACCCACAATTTCATTACCGAAATTCGACGGTTCGTATGACCAATGGCTCGAGTTTCGCGACACTTACTTATCTATGATACACAATAGTGACAATCTAGACAACGTTCAGAAGTTCCACTACCTACGGTCAGTTCTTACAAGTGATGCGTTACAAGTAGTAAAGGCACTCGAGTTTTCATCTGACAATTATTTCGTTGCTTGGAGTCTCTTAGAAAATAGGTACAATAATGACAATTTGCTGGTTAGTAATCACGTCAACGCTTTATTCTATGCGCAATCAATGAATAAAGAATCAGCTGTTCAAATCCGTAGGCTTATAGATACAGTTTTAAGAAACATTCGGGCGTTAAAAACGTTAGGAGAACCTACAGATTCGTGGGATACATTAATTATCCACATAATAACTTCGAAGTTAGATTCTTCAACCGATCGCGAGTGGGAAAGTCACAGAAGTACCCTCCCGAAAGTAGGAAAATTAAAACTGTCTGAATTGATGAAGTTCCTCACGAATCGTGCTGATTTTTTAGAATCTATTAGGCCTCAAAGCAAACAATCGTCAGACTCGCACACTAAGAAACAGTCGGTCACAAAATCACACAGTCATGTTATAACACGCAAAGATAACAATGACAAAAAATCATCTCATTCACCTCGTTACAAATGCGCTCAGTGCGGTTCCAACCACCCAGTGTACTCTTGTGAAGATTTCCTAAATCTATCTCTTAAAGATAAGATAGACTTCATTGAGAACAAAAAGTTATGTCGTAATTGTCTACGATCAGATCACGCCCTAAACGATTGTTGGTATGGACCGTGCAGGCTTTGCAACAAAAAACATAATTCGCTAATCCACACTGATGCTATAGCGGACTCTCGTACATCATCAGCTGTTGCTCAAATCACGCAAATAGTGCCACAGTCTGATTTATGTAATACGAGTGCTTCACACACACAGATGCCGCTAACCACGTCTTGCAAGTCTCACACAATTCGCAGGGAAGATAATAATATCACGGAGCATGATTTTCCAAATGCAGTATTATTATCGACCGCATTAGTGGAAATAGCGGACGCACAAAACAAATATCACACAACGCGAGCTCTCCTCGATAACGGGAGCCAACATTGCTTCATATCTGAATCGCTTTGTAAAAAACTTAACCTTCCATTGATACAGTCCACTGTTCAAGTTATAGGAGTAGGTAACACTATCTCTCAATCCACACAATCATGTTGTATTCAAATGCGATCCAAAACGAACACGTATCACACGCGCTTTAACTGTTTGGTTTTGAATCGTATAACGGCACAATTACCTTCACTAAGAACACACAATAGTATATCTATACCCGACCATGTTCAACTTGCCGATCCCGAATTCTATCTGTCTAGCGACATTAACTTATTGATAGGAGCAGATAGGTTCTGGGACCTGCTTAAAGATGGTCTTATACGGTTGCCGAATGGGCCATACCTGCAAAACACACACACTGAGAAAAAAGTCTAGTTTCATTTACCAGAATGTTGTGAAGTTTACTAGAAAGTATATTAGTATACGTGACAACTATTCACATTGTAAACGTTACTAATATTATCTAGTTCCCTTTATCGTGAATATTTTGGTATTTTAAACCTAATTTTCGGTGAACTTTATCAGAAAATGTGTGCTGAACGCAAAATACTATAGTAGAGCTCACTGCTACACTTTATTTTAGCCAACAAAGCAATATTTAATATGAACCAAAAGAATTTGTTCTCATTACTCTATTTTTTTGTGTAAAGACTACCTACCAGGTATGTTAATCATCAAAAAAAGGAAGGTGACCACAAACAGAATGTTTTGTGAGGGCAACTAGAATATATCAATATACTGAATATTATTTAGTGTATTATCTACCAGAATTTATTGTAACTTCAAAAAAGCATTATTTAGGTTTACTCAACCTGTTGTAATAGCAACAATATTTTCTGGTTTACATAACCAGAAAATATTATGCCCTGCATTATACTGGGTTGCTGAAATTACACTCGTTTTCAGCTTCTTCAGTTTTTTTCCGGCAGCGAATAGCCAGAGCAAACGTGTCATACAATGGTTTTTTAAGGTTGGTCCACTTTAAAACCTATTAGTATGGAGCTGTGACAATAGGCTCACCGAAAGTCTGAAGAGGCTAAAAACGAAATAACAAATGCTACAACTGAAATAAAACAATAAAAATAATCAAATATTTAGGTTTTATTTTTAGTAGGGCCCTTTTTCAATTAAAGCAAACTTAGGTAAAGAATCAACTTCTATATGATATCCATATTTCTCGTATAATGGGTCCCTTTTACCGTAACCCAATTGTAACTGTAACAACTATCCTAATATTACAACTAAGGTTGTGCATTATATTACTTTTAACACTGTCTATCACAGACTTTTTATAACCTAACTTGAGTATGGTGCAAAAAATCATAGGTTTTGGAGAGGAAGACAAATCACTGGAAGTTTCCAGTGCGGCAGATGTTGATGGGGCAGTCAGTTGAATGTTTCTTTGTTTTTTGCTCAATACATCAACATTATTGTTATTATCATTGATGGCTTGTTTCTCGAGGACATCATTATTACCATTCCTGTAATACAACACAAGGAAAAATTTAAGTCAGGATTAGATAGTAAATAATGGGGTCATCTAGCGCTAGCGCTATCTAATAGCCCCAAAACTAAGCAAAGCTAGCTTTGCTTAGTTCGGGGCTATTAGATAGCGCTTTGTGAAAAAAAATAAAAAAAGATTATCTTATTAGATTATTAGATTTTCTTTTTTTTTTTGTACATACATACTTAGAATACATTATAACACCCAGATACAGAACAAAGTTCTATGTTCATCACACAAATGTTTGCCCTCGGTGGGGATCGAACCCACAACCTCCAGCGCAGAAAAGAGAGCTACTACAAGCTGAGCGGGGAGGCCAGTCATATAAAACTGCGTTGCTTCGAAAATGTATGTTTTGATTTTGTTATAACATAAGTACAATTAACGGTCTGTCATATGAAAATCTGTCTAAACTCTTGACAAAAGATACTCTAAACAGTGCTTTAAGTTATGTAATGTTTATAAGAATGGCGTAAAGTATTAGTGTACTTACTTCAAGTGAATTTGTCAATTCGTTCCCTGCTTGCAGATTTTTTGTGAATTTAATACGGTCACCGACTGAGCCAATTAATTATTTTATGAGATCTGCAGTAAGCAGCCCCAATGTATTTAAATCGATGCTATTAGCTGAAAATAAATGTACTTAGTTTTATATTTTTGGTAAAGATAGAACGCCACACGTCGCTCTTCGACGTAGATAGGTAGATAGGTATGCCGATAACAAGTCTGAATTAGAGATGGACTGGGTACAAGAAATGACGGAAGATGGGCCTGGCTGGCAACGTAACGGAAGGATTGGCGTAATATAGAGGAGGCTTAACTAAGTACCTGCTTACCATCGGACTGAATAGATAGATAAAAGCATACCTATTTCACTAAATTGGTCTGTGTGTAAGGAAACCTTCAGCATTATTATAAAACTTTTTTCCAAACGTCTCTTTCTCTGCTCGGACCAAATGGTTTGCTCAAATATACCTACCTAAGTAAGTTACTAAAATGTATAAGTACTGACACAAGTTACTGAAATGGTCTATGTAGGTACCTAGTTACTGAAATATGCTTAGGGTCTTAGAAATTGTTAAGTATAATAAATGTAATAGGATAGATCAATGGACGACTTACCGGCAAACTTTTCAACGTATTGAGATAATCCTCAGGATTCCAGTAGGTTGTTTGTTGTGGTCTATTTTATAGATGGTCCGACAACTTTAAGTCCGATCTAATTGCAAAATTATTAGATCTAAGTAGGTAAATCCAATCCGTCGCAACTAAACTGGTTAGAGGCATTTGAAGAAATGTACTTGGGAAAACGCGTGTGCGATCAGTGCTGTGACTGTGGCAGCCTGGCAGCGAACGGGTGGAGTGGAGGCGGTTGGCATGTTTAAAGTTGGCATTACAAAATATTTTTTTATGTAAACATATTTTTACTGTTTTATCTAAAGTATTGTAGCGTAAGCCCGACCAGAATAAGTCTTTTATTGGAAATGATTGATTTTGTTGTAAATGATTTCTTTCTTTTAAAGGCAAAAAAATGCCTTGTATCATTAAAAAAAAATCCAGTGCACTGAACGATTATTCTGGTAGACGTAACCAGTGCGTAAGTAGTGTTCAATACCAAGTTTAGATCTTAATCTTCACTAATTAATTAATAATTGATACCGTCTAACATATTTCATACACTAAACATTTTACAAGATTTGATCCGCATGCACTACAAAATGAATGTTTATCCATATAAGAAATTCTGATAAACATAACAATACGACCTGTATTATATAAAAAAATACCGCTGAAAAGAACGATTATTCTGTTAAACGCTACCATAAAATAGTAGTGTTCAATACCAAGTTTAGATCGTAATTTTCACTAAATAATCAATAATTGAAACCGTCTAACATGTTTCGCACACTAAACTTTTTTACCAGATTTTTTCCGCATGCACTACAATATGCATATTTATTCATATAAGTAATTCTTATAAACATAACCATATATTGTTTCTGTTCACTAGATTAGGATTTACAAGTCGTTCTGGTAGTTTAGTAGAATATTTTTTTCTCCGTGCAACTGGGTTGGGTCATATCGGGAATTGTACGTGAAAAGGTTTCACGCGTTAACCTAACTCATTGTAATCTCACGCAATCATTAGATTCCGAACTCAAACGATTTTGGGAACTGGAAGAAATACCTCCAACAAATAACATTTTCACTAATGATGAAACTGCATGCGAAAATTTATTCAGAGATACGACTTTACGCGACGATAAGGGCCGTTTCTCTGTACGCATTCCGCTCAGTCAATCGGCCGATGTTTTGCATGACACATTTTCTATGGCAAAAAACAGGTTTCTCGCACTCGAACGCAAACTCATTAGGAGCGCACCTAGCTATAGACAAATGTACAAAGATTTTATGAATGAATATTTAGGTCTGGGACACATGAGTCACATAACAGAATATTTTTCACCTTGTTTTTTCTTACCGCATCACGGTGTTTATAGGGAACACAGTTCAACAACCAAACTTAGAGTTGTCTTTGACGCAAGTGCAAAGTCCACTTCGGGCAAATCATTAAACGACATACAACACATTGGACCTACGTTACAAAATGATTTGTTTTCGATTTTGCTTCGTTTTAGGCAATTTAAATATGTGGCATGCGCCGACATCGAGAAAATGTATCGGCAAATATTAGTTCAGCCTGACCAGAGAAATCTGCAACTAATACTTTGGAGGGAAGATCCATCTGAGCCGCTCGGTGTATTTCAGCTTAACACCGTCACTTACGGGACGGCTTCCGCACCATATCTCAGTATTAGATGTTTGAAACAACTTGCGTTAGAATGTAAGGATGACGTCATCGCACAAGTAATTAATGACGACTTCTATGTCGATGATCTAATAACGGGACATCAGGATCAACAAAAGTTGTTACAAATATGTAAAGACGTGTCCGAAGTATTGGAATCGGGTTGTTTTTCTCTTAGAAAGTGGGTATTTAATTCACCATCTCCGCAAATCGAACCACTGTCTACATCTAAAGAATTTACACAAGGCGAACACTGTCATACCAAAACACTAGGCATGGGGTGGCTCCATTCATCTGATGAATTGTATTTTACCACTAAATGTGACCATGACGTAACTCACGCTACTAAACGCAATATTCTCTCAGTAATCGCACAGATATATGATCCGTTAGGTTTACTTACACCAACTATTATTATAGCTAAAATCATTTTGCAAAAATTATGGTTATGTAAGATAGGGTGGGATGATGCAGTTCCAACAAATATACTTTTAAATTGGCAGAATTTCATAACAAAATTATCACATTTAAAAGATATACGCATTCCACGTTATGTCATTGGAGAGAACTCGCACATCATTGAATTACATATTTTTTGTGACGCTTCGCAAGACGCATATGGCGCCTGCGCATATATACGCAGCTATACAGATGCACAGCTGATATCGGTCAAGTTGTTATGTGCGAAGAGTAAGGTCGCACCCGTCAAACCGGTTAGCGTACCACGCTTAGAACTATGTGGCGCGGTAGTAGCTGCAAAGTTATTTATTAAAATCTGTAACTCATTACGGTTGAGTTTTCATAAAGTATATTTTTGGTCAGACTCAACAATTGTTTTAGGGTGGCTTAAGATGTCACCTAACTTATTGAAGACATTTGTACAGAACCGAGTTGTGCAAATTAATGAGCTCACGGGTGATAAGCCTTGGCTTCACGTAGCCGGTAAACAAAACCCAGCTGACTTGTTATCGCGCGGTGTACATTTGGATTCACTTATAACTAATGACTTATGGTGGCGTGGCCCATCTTTTCTAAATATTCCTAATCAACAATGGGAACATGATATTAATTCTGGTAATATTCATCACGATGAATTACCTGAATTGAAAACAATTAAAACTTCATTGCTTGTTCAGACAAAATCAGATTCGTTTCTATTCGATAGGTTCTCACGTTTTAATCGCTTGCGACGTGTAGTGGCGTATATTATGCGTTTTGTCTATAATAGTCGTACAAAACTAAAACCACGTCTCACAGGTTGCCTATCCATAGATGAATTAAATATTTCTGTTAGAATTTTAACCCGAATTTCACAACAACAAGCTTTTTTAAATGTTTATGACACTTTGAAACATAACCGTCAAGTAACAAGCCCACGTAGTATATCTAGTTTAAACGTATTCTTAGATGAACACGATCTAATTAGAGTAGGTGGTAGATTATCATATTCAGACACATTTTCTTATGATAAAAAACATCCTTTGTTATTGTGCGGTAAACACAAACTCACTCGTCTTATATTTGAGCATCAACATAAAGAATTGTTACACGCAGGCCCTCAGTTATTACTGGCCACAATTCGTGATACTTGGTGGCCTACCAGAGGGCGTAACTTAGCTAAGCAAATGGTTCACACCTGCATGAAGTGCAAGCGCATGCGAGCTAAACCGTTGAACATACAAATGGGTAACTTACCGACTGAACGATTGGAGCCAGGGTATCCATTCATACGTAGTGGCGTGGACTATGCTGGGCCATTGTTCATGTTGAACCGCGAAGGTAGAGGGGCCAAACTGACAAAATGTTACATCTGTCTTTTTGTATGTTTTGCTACGCGCGCAATACATTTAGAATTGGTCACAAGTCTTACTACTAAGGCATACTTGCTGGCATTGAAACGTTTCATCTCTCGACGTGGCAAACCAATGCAGATTTATTCTGACAATGGCACTACTTTTGTTGGAGCTTTAAAAGAATTTTCAAAATTTTTAGACTCATCACAATCCGATATTATAGATTTTACAACAGATACTGGTATCAATTTCACATTTGTCCCACCGTACTCGCCTCATTTTGGTGGTTTGTGGGAGGCAGGGGTCAAGTCCTGCAAGTTTCATTTATGTCGCATTGTGGGCAATGCCCATTTTACTTATGAGGAGTTGACAACGATATTGGCACAAATTGAAGCTGTTCTCAACTCCCGACCTATGTACCCAATGTCCACAGACCCGAATGACTTGCTTCCTTTAAGTCCTGCTCATTTCCTGATTGGCCGACCGCTCACCGCGCCAGCCAGCTCTGACCTCACCGCAACGGTTACGCAGCGCTTGCCTCGATATGATCGCGTGGAACAGATGAGACAGAACTTCTGGCATCGCTGGTCAACCGAGTATATCTCTGAGCTTCAGAAAAGGACGAAGTGGCAGCTCAACCTGGACACACTCACTCCAGACACCCTAGTCGTAATCAAAGACGACAACCTACCACCTCTGAAGTGGCGCCTCGGACGAGTGCTGGAAACCTTCACTGGCAAGGATGGTATATCACGCGTGGCTACCATCAAAACAGCGACGGGCATTATTCGGCGATCATTCCCGAAAATCTGCCCACTCCTGCATTCAGATGATGACCACAGCAGCTCAGCTTCTTCATTGGAACCTGGTGCTTCCAAGGCCGGGGGCATGTTGATGACCACGGCGCCATCTATCCAATACGGCAGCAACATCTAACGCGGGTGGCGGGACGGGACGAGGAGGGGCGGACACGGACAACGCGTGGACCACGGCGCGCGCGCTTTTTCTTGATCTTTGTGACGCGACGACGAATACATCAAAAACCATTGTCAACTCAAAATTCAATACACGTACTATATTACGAGCACATCTGGGTTTAATTTCAAAACCACGACGCCGAAGACCTGAAAACAAAAATCCCAAACACCATTGTTTAACTATTGTGTCTACTTCGTGGACAGATCATGGGTTAACATTGAAGTATAGTAAATAAAACCGTTCGTTCGCATCGGTCCGTTTACACCCTAAAACCCCTGCATTTATTCTAGGGCGTCCGGGATCAATGACTCACCTTAGTAAGTGTGTACAGCAACAACAAGTCGACATCTGACTTAATTTCGAGTTTGCGCGCATTGAGGTCGATGCCGGGGTACAACGCTTGAAGCTCCTCCTTGAACATGGTACGGGCTGCTTCCACCTGGGAATAGAAGATATAAAAATCATAATATTATTACTAGCTATGCGTTGCGATGCCTTTTTTAGTGTGTAGTACAACTGTGCAAAATTACATCAAAATTCATTCATTTTGTGTATATATATTTTTATTTTATTTTGTGTGCAATAAAGAATATGAATATATGAATATGAATCGGTTCAGTAGCTATGAGTATATCTCTATAGGGTACGCACGACCGAACAGACATTGATTTTATGTCGTGGGACGCCCAAGCGGAGATGACGGGATGAGTTGGACCGCTTTTTGAAAGACTCGATGTCAACGACCGCGGGTAGCCGCGAGTAGTGGAGGGGGGCCTTTGCCCTGCAGTGGAACACCATGGGCTCATATAATAATAAATAAATAAAAACTAACTACTTCCTGCGGCTTCATCCGCGTAGACTGGGATATGTGTCATCAATGTGGACACCGACCCGAAAACCGTTACGTTCCGTCCGTTCTTTCCGTATGATAATCCTGGTTATAAACTATCAGTGTGATAATTTCATCCAAATCCGTTCAGTAGCTTTTACTGCAATTTTCGGCTCCATAACAACCTCGCTTAGCGGCTTGGGTGTGAATTCTGCCTCGAATGCAATAACAAAGTAATGCCCCACTCATATCAAAATGTACTATTTCTTTCCCTCTTACCTTATTCCAATACCTCTCGCTGAGGACAGATTTTTCCAATTCCTCGTTGTACAACTTCTCAGCATCCGCAAGGTCTGTGCGCAACTGTTTGATGTATCGCTTCGTGGTGGTAATGGATTCGGGCGGCGCCTGAACCTGCTTGCCCGAATTGATCATACGGTCCAAGGTTTCTGTGGAAACAACACTACTGTACTGTGTTGACAATCTACTAACCAAATATGCATTATTTGGGCATCTACCAACCCGCACTCTCAACTCATAGAGAGGAGCCTGTGTCCCAGCAGTGGGAACATTATAGGCTGCTTATGCTTAACTTAAGGCGAATTTCACCATATAAACTGAACGCGATTAGCACACCAAAACCGCGTTTAACAGCTACCAGTGTTTACAGCGTGTACCAGAAAGGTGTGAATGCGAATTTCTCCATGGGAGCAACAGCAAAACCGCGAAAAAAATATCAGCTGTCCGATACATTTGCGTCGAGTGACGTTTATAATTATGGGACAGCAGATTATTTTTCGCGATTACGTTGTTGGTTCCCTTGAGAAAGTTGTTCAGTTTGATGGTATACACGGTTAATTTTAGGTTTAGAAAAAAAACTAAACAGTCCCAATCGTTCAGAGTTCGATGATCCGAGTTTATGGCTTTCGGTTCCAGAACGACCTAAAAATAATGGTGTATCACATCCTTAAATATGATCACGCCTTTCTGTTACACGCTGTATATTCTTTAGTAATGATGACAGGAGCGCGATGTAGATGTCGTGCTCGACGCATTTAGTTTCATTTGTAAAATTCGCCCTTGGAAGTTTAATTCTTTACTTCAAAGGAGATGTTTCAAAACGGGCCCAATATATGTCCAGTACCTCGAAAATACGAGAAAATCCGTGGAGTTCGGGAAAAATACAGATAAATTGCATAAATGCTAATTATTCTTGTAATAATTTAATATTTATTAATTATTTTTATCGACTTTCAATATGGCGTCTCGCCAATTTAGGTACTCTGTGGTTAAAAAACAATGACAGTAAACCATAGATCGACCATTGATCATAGATCGTGAACGTTCTGTCTACTGTCACTTCAGTCGCTTTCGTTGTCGATCGTGTTTTGATGTTCGGTTTGTTTGAATTTCTCGAGTTTTTTAACAACCAACCAAGATCTAAAATAATATTACAAAAGACTAAAAGTACGACTAACGTAGTGATTCTCTTTGACGATGTAATATGACAGATATAAACATGTCAAACGTCAATAATCAATCAACATGACAGCATACCGCCATGACGGGTTTTTGTTGTGTGTTGCATTTCAAGTGTACATTCTTGTGCTTTACTACCAAACAAAGCCAATTTAAAGTAATTGAATGATTGAAATCTGTTTTAATTTTGTTTCCCCATTTTTTGTTATGGTGTTCAAAGACCTGGCTGGGGCTCCATACATTTTGAAACATCTGCTTTAATAACATTTTAAAAAACTGCATTCGTCTTAAATTTGTCTTTCTAAAATCAACTTAATTTACACTAGCATTAATTTGATATTTGCATTAATTGTCAACAAGGATTAGAACAGACTTTACATACCAATAGCAAGTTTAGCTTTAGAGGCAGACTCTTTTGCTGTTTTGAAATACGTGTCTCTCTGTTGTTGAAGCCCTTGATACGACGAGTACATGTTCTTGTCTAGATCCGAGAAAGATGCCTCTACGATCTGAAATTATAGTAGTGTTCTTAATATTCTAAAATGTGAATCCAAATAAAAAAGTTTAACACGATTAGCTTGGTATGGGTTAATTAGTACTGGCCTTGGTAGAACTAAAAAATAGGGTCGTAGAAACTGGACAACGTACGGTTCTGTATTACTTGAAATTACTGCACCATTGAACAGAATAGGCTTGTCAACTGAAAAAATCTAATTAGTCCGTCAGTTAGATTGTCAAAAAATATTTGACCCGTATTTTCTTTTGTTACGTCAACCAAAATTGACGAAGATACGACGCTTTTAACCTTTTGAACGCCATTGTCACATACACGTGACAAGCAAGTGCGTGTCTCGTACGCCAAACGACACGAATATGTGACAAAGTGGTAGGTGAAATTGTGGTTTGGCGTGGAGGGCACGCGCATGCGTTTATGCTCTGGCGGTCAAAAGGTTAAAATTCTCAATACGTCACGCCGAGGTATAATTTTTAATGCGTTCTGACGTCACGATCCCCCACTCCCGAGTTTTGATGCGTTTTATCTTTTTCAATATTCATTGATTTATAAAAACAAAAAATACGTGTCCATTATTTTTTTTCCAATACTCTAACTGACGGACTAAACAGATTTGCAATTTATTGATGGTGGAAACTAGCCTATTCACCATTTCTCCAGTTTTGTTATAGTGCCATGCCAAAAATGGCTGTGTCTAATCCGAATAGACACTCAGACAGACTGATTTACAAAAAATAGTAGGGTTCCGTTTTTGCTATTTGGTTCTAATTCTAGAAACCACATAAGCACTTTTAGTTTTCCTTCTTCGAACTTTTGTCACGACCATAGTCAGTAGCAGCCACGGAGTCTGGATATGCGCCCGGTTGATGGCAATCCCCTCCTCCAATACATGGTTCTTAAATACAACTGGCGAAATGTAGGTTATAGTACCTATTAAGCACACCTACTCCTTTGGGGATTATAGGCATGATATAATTTATGTCTATGGGTAAAAACAAATGTCGCTTCGCTCACCTTGAATAAAGCCTTATTGCAGTCCGAGCTGAACTTTGTCGCCTGTTTATAATTGTCTATGGCTACCTTCGTGTGTTCGTGCATGTCTTGTTCTAACGCCACTATATCTTTGGTGATGTTCACGACAGGCGCGCTCTGAGGCTCACACTTGTCCGTTTGGACTAGAGTAGCTGGAATTTATGAAATGAATTACTAAAATTATGCTGTTTAGATAGATGCACGCGGTGGTGGGTTACGGCTCTGTTCAGAGTGAGTTCGTACACACAGCGACACATCAAGCTATACATTTCCAGTATAACATGGCCTCCCTTTGTATAGATTTCCTATACAATGAGAGATCCGTATAAACTGATCCTGTATAGCTTTTTCGGTCGCCGTGCGCACCCAGGCACTTTGTACAATTTATTTTAAAAGTAGTAAAGGTGAAGAAAAACATCTTTGAACAAAAAATCCGATGAAGTGTAATATCCACCAACCCGCACTGGATTACTGTCACAGAACAGATAAAAGAGGTTAGAAAGTAAATAGTTCCTGATTTGTGATAAAACGCGTGTCGCCGCTTACGCACACAATTAAACTATTCACACTTAGATCGCGAGCTTGCTATTGATTGTCACACTAACGCAAAACTGTGCTTGACGTGCACTCACAGACGCCAATGTTACGGTGACCAATGAGCAATCGATTGACGTATGAGCGTTCACTTGTATGAGCGTCGCGCCTGCCCCGTCCACAAGGCCATTCAAACCTCTATTATCTGTTCTGTGGATTACAGTCAACTTCCTCTTGAGAGACGCAGTGGGACCATGGAAGACTAATTCTGCTGTCCACGATGCAAGCAGAGGTGGATACTTTAACGACAATGACATTTACGAGTAGTCGTGTACACCCAGGCATGGACTTTACTTTGTACAATTTAAACCGGAAGACATGTGACTCCCACCATTCTGCTCTGGGCCTGAGGTGTGGATTACGATCCAATCTCATCTTCTGTAATGAGACCAGAGTCTCAGCTATGGAGGCCGTCCGTACATAACATGTAGCATTTACGCAGACACGACGTCACTCCTACTCGACTCACATAAAGCATTGGAATGTGAGCGTTTTATCTTGTTGCTTACGGTAGAATTTTCAAGTGTGCAGCGCGCATCTTCCACGCGTCGTACACTTCTTCCAAATAAATTTAAAATTGTACCGTAAGGAATACGTTAAAAAGTTCACATTTCAACGCTTTACTGAGTGGCGAGTAGGAGTAGGGCTCCGTTGCATTTGTGCATTGTGAGAAGACCTTAAACGAACTTCCTAAAAGTAGTGCTAACCAATGTTTTTTTTAATCGTGATGCCCATGACACCTTATAATGTTCTACTGCGAATTTTGCCCAGATTTTTAAATTATATACAAACCCAATATGAGATAATACAATGACAGACATTGACAGTTAATAAAAAGGGTGTGAAGAAAAGACCCGTCATCAAGCAAAAATATTCCGTGTCCCTAATAACCCAGTAATCATTTTTCCTCAATAACTTTATCATAATATGTAGATTTCGGCTTGATGATGAGTTCCTCTAACACCTTGTTTTCAAATAAAGCATTAACAACATGCAATAAGTACTGACCTTCGGTTTCAATTTCCGGCCTATCCAGAACTTTTTCTTCAACGTACAGAGGTTCTAATATGGGCGGCGGCACTGTTATGTAAACACACATCTAGATATTAGGTGGCCAATTCATTAGTTACAAGCCGAACAAGATAATTAGATTTATTGTCGGTTTTGACGTTAACCGCGTATATTTCGGGTTCGGAAAATGGGCATTTGACCTTTGCAGATACATATGACAAACAAATTTCGACCTTGTGTAGTTAAGATAAAGTTCAGAATAAATAAACTTCGATTAGCCTCTGCGCCCGTCTTTGATTTAAACGACGCGTGTCTGGTTATTTCCGACTTTATTTTATGAACCGTAATGATAAAATTTGTTTGTTTGAACCGCGCTTCGCAAGGCTTACAACGGTGTTATAGCGGACGCACTGCCTAAAACGGTGAGTCAGCGAAGAGGATATAAAGGGTGTAAAACACCTCTTAACGAAGCCGAAAGGCACTTGTTCCCCATGTCATTGTGATCATTTTTTTGTTCTACACCATACCTGGGAACCTTCTGGTTACGGAGATATTGGGGGTCAAAGTTCCAACTTTTTGACAAGTTTTTTATTTAACTTTTTACTTTAAACGCCTCCACGACCCCCGTACTATTCAATCCATCCATCAGCACAATGTTTTGAGCGCGAACATTGAGTTCTACCACCAAAATTGATTTTACACCCCAAAAAAAATGTCATTTCCCAACGTTAATTTTTGCGTAAAGTCACTTAGTTTGATGTTCAGAATGCTTGGTTGACGGCTTCGTGATGAGGTTGTTTACACCTGTATTCCACTCAGTTCTCTAATTATCTTGGTCGGCTTTATGTGCTCAATAAACTAAGGTGATACCATTCCAAGTCATTTGTAGTCAGAAAAACGTGTAGGTAAGTATGCATATGAATGAACTCAGTGAAACACAGTGATATTTCAAAATGAAAAATAGTATTATAAATAACACTTCAAACCAATTAGTTTTATTTTGATGAAAGTAAACTAAGAACACATTTGTAAATGAAGTTATTGAGATCGTGAAATAAAATAAAATGGTGGATTACTCAGCGAGTAGATAATTCTTAATAAAAAAAATCGTCACCAGATAATGAGGGCTGTCGTTTTTGAGCTCACCAGATGGCGCCTTTAGCGAGTAAGGTCCGGTCATTAATTATATTTTAATACTTTAAAGTATCAATAAAAGTTTATTTTATAACGTAACGTAGCACTTCGCCTGCAACTTCGTCCGCGAAAATTGTGATAGCTCGGCTAATTTGCATGATATCAATATAATTTATAGCCTATCTTACTCGGTAAAGATGTAGCTTTCTAATGGTGAAAGAATTTTTGAAATCGGTTGAGTAGTTCTTGAGTTAAATCGTAACAAACACACCAACAAAAAGTCAAATCTCTTTTAAATCTTTTCTCTTTATAATATTAGTATAGATAGATAGATAACAACATAGTGTAAACTCCAGATACATATTTACAATATTGTCCCTAAATTTAGCAACCATGAAACATTTAAAAATCATTCTTCGTCCAGGTACCAACAAATTAGATCATAACTACTTAAAATCTTCCCATCATAATTAATCAGAAATGGCTCAATCATGACCACAGTCGTAAATATTAGTAAAAATACGTGATAAAATATCACGCAACGCACGAACACTCTATGACTTCTGACAATTCCTTGTTCCACAGGAACACCTCTAGCGGCGAATTCATGCGCGATAGCCCCCATTGAAACCACACTCTCAGTTTATAATATAGTGGCAATAAACGCCATTTTTGGCCAGGAAACAATATCACCAGATTTATTATATTACAAACCGACAGTGTTTGTGAACCCCTTTTTTCATGACAGTATCTCAAAATTGATGAAAATGGCACACATTAATTCAATGGCTTTATGTTACAGCGACTGTGCAGTTGCCCTTTCTAAGACAACGTATTTTGATGACGTATTACAATAAGTCTTACATTGATAGTCCTTCTTTGCGTAGACTACTTCAGCATCTTTCTCAATGTCTTGCTCGGATCTAGGAGTTAGTTCTATTGGGGTAACACCCTCCTGTAACAAAAAGGGACTTTATTTCAATGTGTTGACGGTGGAAATTTGAAATGCCATAAGCGACATGTGCTCAATCTTTTGTCACTGCACTGAACGTTGCAAATCTAACTGCACTAGATTTGCAATGCTCAGTGCAGTGACAAAAGCTAGAAAATCGAACAAATTTCCACTGTTGTTGAGCTGTTAATTTTGTTTTCGAAAACTGAACTAGCCCACCGGTGTTATGCAAATGGTCTAAGCTAAGGTACTGGCTTTCAGGGCTCCAGAGAACGTCCTGCCAATGACAACCGTGTCCAGGAATACCGCCTTCTGAGTGAAAGCCCCGATTTAATCGCCTACCAAGAGCCTCTTCAGGTGTTAGTCAAGACTCTTGGCTATTCTGATATTGATATATTATTTTTGCAAAGTACACACATCAATATTTTGGATTTACTCAATTTACTCAAAATTTATTAAAAATAACATACAACATGTATATATTTTTATAAAGTCCATTTATCAGACTACACTCCAGAATAAAAGAAAACTATTTTTATTTGCGTAAACAAATTTTTATTCCAATAAAGAAAAAACGTGAAATAATGGTAAAACTAACAATGAAAGTGTTTCTCAAGAAAAAGTGAAAAATAAGGAAAAATTAATCTTTTTAATAGTAATGTGAAAAATCAGTAGTCAGTAAAACCACCCATGACGTTAATAACGGTTCTGCAACGGTTTTGCATGCTTTGGATTAAGTTATCCAAGTCTTGCTGCGGTATATTGTCCCAGGTCCGGCTAAGATGCAAAAAAAGTTGCTCTTCCGTCGCAATGTTTGCAGGAAAATTCCTCAAAGCCCTTCTTTGGAGCATGTCCCACGCGTGTTCTATGGGGTTTAGGCCAGGCGATTGAGCGGGCCAGCCTAAGACCGATACGTCGTGCTCCTGTAACCAGCTCGTCACCACTCTCGCTGTGTGCGGACGGGCGTTATCGTGCATGAGCGTGAATTCTTGGCCCATTTGTAGTCGATGGGGGTAGATTATTGGTACTAGCACCTCGTTACGGTATTTTTCAGCCGTCATGGTGTTTCTGATCCAAACGAGGTCTGTTCTTCCACCAACACGAATTCCCGCCCAAACCATAATTGTCCCGCCGTGGTATGAATGGACTTCCTTAGGGTGTTGCAGACGGCTCTCACGACCAGGAACTCGCCAAACACGTACTCTACGTGTATCAGGATGGAAACCGAACCGGGACTCATCGGTAAACAGCACTACAGACCACTGGTTATCTTCCCAGAGCAAATGTTCACGAGCCCACTCTAGTCGTCGTCCACGATTTCCTCGGCGTAGTGCTGGAGTACGAAGCGGTCTGCGAGCATGAAGGTTAGCTTCATGCAGCCTTCTCCTCACAGTTTGGTCACTCACAAGCAACTGGTGCTCTGACTGGAGCCTCTGAACCAACTGCATGGCCGTGACGTTTGGTTGTCTTCTCGCGGCAACTTGCAAAAATCGGTCTTGTCTTTGAGTGTTTATGCGCTTCCCGCCTGGGTGTCTTTCAGCCACTTCACCAGTAGTACGATAACGTGACCATAACCTTGATATCACGTTTTGTCTTGTTCCAATCTCCTCAGCAATACTCCGTTGAGTAGCCCCAGCTTGGAGCATGCCTACTGCCCTTAACATTTCCTCTCTCGTTAAATGGCGCCGCTGCATGATGCACACAATAACATTAATTCGAAATTAACCGATAACTTGTAATAAAACTTAAATTTGACACAAAAAAATAGCCAAAAACTACTGTAGGTAAATGAAACCTTCGGACTTCGCTACCATTATGCCGCGTAAATCTTTTGTTTTTATTTATTTTTTTCAAATTCAAATTTAGAATCGTTCAAAAAGGTTTACAAAATAAGCTTTCTTCAAAAGAATTTAAAACTGGCCAGTATTTTTTGAGTTTAAAAACTTTATACAAAATATCCCTAGACGGTGTTGATGTGTGTACATGCTGAGTAAAATTCCTACCTTGCAACTTCGAGAGAAAGATAAAATGAAAAAGCTATTTCTCAAATGATGGGGCATCAAACTCATAGCCCAGATTTGGGCCGACTCAATTAAAGTAAAGTGAAATAATACAAACCTTTCCAAACATGAAATGGCTGAGATATGTAGCGGTCCGGTCAAATTGATTTCTGGCTGCCTTGAAATATGTCGTGTTTTCCTGGTATACTAGAGCCACGAGGTCGTTAGCCCAAGGGACGTTAGACTCTAGCCAGTTGCGGGCATCTGGACTGTTCCTGAGGGCAAATGACATAGCATTACAAACTTAATTCAATCTATATTTTAATTTGGAATCTAGGATTAATATCAAGTTTTGAAACACGCTCAATGCTAGGTGAAAAATTTATTTAATGTATTATGTATTTATGTGTATTTTATGTACAGTATTATCCAAATATGTTTAAAAATTGTCTTCTTTTGGAACAGACACAATAAATATTACTCATTAATAGTCTAATAATAGGCTGCAGGGCTATTCAAGCCCTCTTCAAATAAATCTTCCCCTCAAATCATTAATATTCTCTTGCCCATTGATTTGGGGTCGGCAAAGCATGTTTTTCTTCTATACTTCTCTATTACTCATCACTCAAATTTTGTCCGACTAGGTCATAGCAACCAGGCCAGTTTGTTTCATTACCCTCAAGTACGGAGTATGTGGAGAGTGTGGGTAGGTAATAAAGCACTTACTTTGCATAAACAACAGCAGCACCGGTAAGAATCGTAGCCCCAACGGCTCCCCAGAACACTTTGTGGGTCTTAGGCTTAGGTTTAGTCTGGCATTGCTCTGGAAATGGTTGTGGTTGTGATGCATAGTGTCTATTTGGACTACGCATTACTATTAAGGCGGCGTAGGATCCGTCTGACAGATGCCGCCTTACCTGATGGACGTAAAAAAAATAGTAAAGTAACACTATTGTTATGGAAGAGCGGAGTCTTCTAATACAGGCATTGTTTGCTTAAAAGAAGGCTCCAATCACAAACTATTTCTTATAATGTTGTTAAAGAAATAAACAATTATGATTTTTTTTTAACACTGACTGAGTAGTACATCCATACTTCATCAGTTGTGTTTAAGTCAGCCTAAAATAACCAAATGGTCACAGATTCAGACTGACTACAACTGAGAAATTTCCAATGAAAATCCCAATAACATTAATTAACCCAACTAAACAATTGAACACAGGACCATGTGTATTTTTAATAATATTTGAGAAAATGGTCTTATTGTCAACAAACAAATAAATCGGTTAAAAAAGACTTATTGAAACTGTTGAAACATTACTATTTCCTTTTTAATGAACTGTCATTTTCATCAATTTTTTTTTTTTTTTGTTAGCCTTTACTGTCCCACTGCTAGGCAAAGGCCTCCCCCAATTTCTTCCATTTGCTCTTTTCCCGTGCCTCCTCGGACCAACCCTTGCGGTACGATTGAATATAAATTGATTTTATTAAATTAGGCACAATTTTTTACATTTGAGTAGGGATAAACCTACATTCCTTGCCTTACATATTTGGATTTAATATGAATGAGTGTAACAAACACATTTATCTTTGTTCAGTTAAGGGAAATTAATATTTTCATTAATTATGTTATTCATATTCAGGATTTATAAAGGCAAATAAACAGTGGACCACTTTATTCACCATGATTGTTATCTCCAGGGAGTCATTTATTCAAATAATGGGAATCACCACTTGTTTGAGTGCCAAAAGTATATATTATGACAGTCCTTCCGCCCAACTTATTGTTTAGCTGGGGAGAAGTGGCAGTACAATCTCTGGCAACACCTCTGTCTGGTCTCTCCAGGATATCTGCTTAATATATGTTTAATAGAAACCACACTACATTTACTTAGAAGATCATGCTAATCTGCTCTTTCTTTATGTATGTTTTGTTTAGAGTAATTGATAAACATTGAGAGCTACTTCATTGGACTCTAAAGTCTCATTAAGATTCAGCCCTTAATCTATAACAAAAATATACAGCCTAAGGACATTACAATACTAACGGTGCGACCTTATTTTAATCCCCAATCGCAAGTCTGAACACAGCCTTAGGGGACCTTTTCTAGGTTATGTATTATGAAAATGACGTCGAAAGATTGTTATGTAAGGGACAACATTAGCAAGATCTGTATTTACGTTATCGATAAAAGAAGAAAACTTAGTAAAGTTATGAAAAAATAATTAAATTAGGCCAAAATTAGGTTAATAAACACAGAAAAACAGAATCAAAACATTGGAGAGGTAGTGACTAATCGAGTCAGAAAAATAGGTGAAATGTATGTTCAACAATAAAACGGGTGCAAATTAACATAGCCGCGATAGCGCAATTAACTCTGAATAAGTACGTACCAAAACTAATTTAGCATTAGCTAAATGGTTCGTGAATTTGTACATTTTCGGCAGGAATCTCTTTCCACTTGGGCTGTCAAAATACAGAGACTACAGAACCGGGACCACAGAGAATAGATCAATAAATTGTTGTTCTTGAGTCGATTTCTTATTCTTACACATTTCTTATAATTTTGCCACAATTATTAGATTGAAAACCTGAAAATTACTTATATTAGAAGTATCTTTGTCAATCTAAGTATTATAATTCCTAATAAAAAAATAATTAAGTTTTATAGTTTTAGGTAAGTCTTGTTACACACGCTGAAAAGAGTGAGTGAGATATGTCGCATTTAATCACTATCTACTTAGGTAGATATAGTTTTGTTAGTTAAGATTTCACACATTTACATAAATATTTAGGGTAATAATAATCTACTTCTACTTGACTTCTACCTTCCACTGTACAGTGATACTGTCAATCTGCTGACTGTCATTATGAATTTGACAATGACAGTATTGACAGTACGTCGAGGCGTCAAAGGTGCGCGAGAGAATAAGAAATAAATTCACAACTTACTATACCTAAAATATAGGTTTATTTTTCTGGAAATGTTCCGTTTTGCGATTTCCGGTAAAAACAATTTTTGTAATGAATGAACACTCAAGCAGCACAACTATATTCTAATAGAAAATATAATGGATCTTAGTTTGTTGTGTAATAACCAACTTGTTTGTGTGACGGCTTTTTTTGAGGTTATATTTTTCTTTTTCAGCTGTTCGCTATATACGGCCTCTTTCAGTTCCATATTTCAATGCTGCCAAGATTATAAGTAACACCACAAATTACAATGCAAGCTTTTCCACCATTACCGGTTTGAAACAGAATTCTTTAGTGAATAACAAACAGATTTTGGATATAGCAACCAATTTAAGTGTTGTTCCTGTAAGAACTGTAACAAAATTCAGTTTGAAAAGAGGCAAAAGGAAGACTGTGAAGGCAGCAGTACGAAGATTCTTCCGTTTAGACTGGGGAGGTTGGATAAGACCAAAAGTTGGAAGGCAAAAGAAACTGTGGAAAAAAAATTCAGCACAGAAAAGGCGTCTGAGACAACATGTCTTTTGTAACGCTACACAGAGCACAATGCTGGACAAAATGGTTACTAAATTTTGGAAGAAGCCCAAGCATTATGTTGAAGATCCCTACGCACCTTACCATACTAGAGAGGAGTTCAATGTTACTAGGAAGAAACCTTTAGTTAAATATTAGTTGTTATTTTTACTGAACTAGAATAAAATATTATTTAGAATGTAACTATTTCACTCCACTCTCATATTAGTTATCACTCTTTGACTACTGTCCCCGAAGTGCCGGGCCTCCGCCGGCCTCCTTCGTCCGCCTACAGCCCGGTGCCCATGCCGCCCACAAATATCTAGGTACAATTTAATTCAGCAGTTTATATTAAAATTAAAGGAATCACACAGGCAAAGAAAATACTCGTGCCCCCTTCCAGGGACTAAGGGACTGGGACCACAGGCGAAAACCTGTCTCTGCCTGTATTTCCATTTCCCATAGTGGTACCACAGCCCACAAAAATATTCAATGTGCCCCCCCCCACCCCCCCCACATTAAATATTTTTCAGAAATCTCCCATCCCAGAGCATGTCTTTCCTTACAAAAAGTGCCCCCTGGTGTATCTGGCTTGTCCGGGTCAGGCTTGCTCCTGGCTGGGTGTGGTGCTCAATCATCATCATCGAAATAGTTCAGAATGATGTACTGAATAGGTACGTGGTAACTGTTTTAGCATCGCTGTCCGTTCCACCTTGTAAATCTACACAATTATTATTCTCAGAGATGAAACCACTACTCATACAGCGTGTACCAGAAAGGTGTGGTCATTAAGTAGAGTGTGGTTCTGAAAGTCACCCTGAAATATTAAACTGAACTGCTTTTCATGGGAACCATCGAATTCAAGAAAAAATATTTGCTGTTCAGTTCTCTCACTCGACCATAATGTATTTCGATGGTGGTCCCATGGAGAAAGTTGTTCAGTAAGATGGTCTGAATCACACCCTGAAATATGAATAAAGTACCAAACCAAAAGTGGTTCTCGGTTGGCAGGCAAAATATCGAAATATAAAAATATCGATATTTTTCCATACAATTTTCGATATAAATCATCGTCAATCAATCATTTTTAATCGTGCTAAATTCGTTATTTATTTTGGGGTCAAGAAACTTATATACTGACTGGAATGAGGACGGGCAACGCAATAAACGTTCCGAGCGAGAAAGCTTCGTGAGTGGATGTTGTCTCTTTCTAATAGGGTGTCCAATAATCATACTAACTCTTGAGACAGTTTAGGAGTAGCTGTTATTTTATTATTTAATGACGATGACCTGCAACTCAATGGCATTCTAGGTGAAATAGCTTCAAGAGAGGATGTCATTAACTTTTTGTGTTAACTCAAATGTATGCCTGTATCGTCCAGTTGCAAATTATCCATTTTGCAACCTGTCTATCAAGACGACTTTTGTATTCGGGGATTCGAGGACTCCGTTAATATTACATATTTTTTCAGACATTGAAAATCGCATATTCATGCTATGACTGTTTACCTATAATGTTTTAGTAACTTTCGCCAATATTTATTTTATATTCCGAAACCATTCATTTTCACTCGCAGCTCGCCAAATGGATACTTTTGCTGAAGAAGCATGGAAAAATCCTTAGGACCGGCATGGCACGGCACGGTGCGGCGGACTTTTTTCTTTTATAACGAACTTATATACTAACTGGAATGCGTACGAACAAAAAGGTAAAAAAAAAAAACTATCTCAAAAGCTTAGAGTTTAAATTTATACAATGGATTCAATAGAAAAGGAAAAAAAAAACGTTCCGAGCAAGAAACCGACTAAGGTGGATGGTGTCTCTGTCTTGCCTTGTCACCGATGTAAACAATATGATGTAAATAATATATACATTTTCGCGTTGAAGTCATCTAAGTACTTTTTATTGTATCTAAGTGAAATAATCCGCTTTAAATATAGTAAAATTGTGTTGTGTGAAGGGGTGTAGTAGCAAGGGTATGCTGGATGTGGAATTTCGTTTTTCTGGGAAGTTTTTTAACTTTGGTTGTTTTTACGACTAGGTTTACCAATGTTTTAGATTGACAAACGGGAAATATCCAAATAAATTAAGTAAGTAAGATCGAAGTTTCGAACATAGTTGTCGTACATAGTAATCAAAGGTATATTCAATAAATTAGAAACATCGGACATCGCACATGGTGTCGGTAGTACCTAGTTTGCTTGTTAAATATAAATATTTAAAAGAAAAGAGTCCACCGCACCGTGCCGTGCCATGCCGGTCATAAGGGTTTTTCCATGATTCTTCAGCAAAAGTATCCATTTGGCGAGCTGCGAGTGAAAATGAATGGTTTCGGAATATAAAATAAATATTGGCGAATGCTACTAAAACATTATAGGTAAACAGTCATAGCATGAATATGCGATTTTCTATGTCTGAAAAAATATATAATATTAACGGAGTCCTCGAATCCCCGAATACAAAAGTCGTCTGGATAGACAGGTTGCAAAATGGATAATTTGCAACTGGACGATACAGACATACATTTAAGTTAACACAAAAAGTTAATGACATCCTCTCTTGAAGCTATTTCGCCTAGAATATCACTAACGTTGCAGGTTATCGTCATTAAAAAATAAAATAACAGCTACTCCTAAACTGTCTCAAGAGTTAGTATGATTATTGGACACCCTATTAGAAAGAGACAACATCCACTCTTGAAGCTTTCTCGCTCGGAACGTTGTTGCGTTGCCCGTCCTCATTCCAGTTAGTATACAGGGTGGAATTTTGTAATGCCACCTGGAGGGAAAGTATTCTTAATACTGCAGATAGAAAATTTTACTCAAAGGAAACATTCCTTTATTTTTGAATAGAAAGCAAACTGCATTCATTTTCGAAAATTCTCTTCTCCCACACCCGGCAATCGAACCGACTAAAATCTGAAAAAATTATACCCTGTACTTTTATTGCATCGATCGTTAGGGTCAATTATAAGGATGAAATCTCTCTAACAAACATGATAAATTAAATGAAAGGAAAACCAGGAAATCTGAAGTTAAAGCTCTTTTAACTAACATCCATCTTTTGTAATGCAGACTCCTTTGCGACATACTCGTAGCTGCGTGTACGAGGTAATTTAAATATTGAATGTTAGATTTAAAATTTGAAAATTAGATTGTCATAGTTGTTATTCACATTTGATTGTTTTTACAACTCATTTCACATTTTGTCTCAAGGTGAAAATGGCTTATCAAGAACAGTTTGATTTAATGGAAGCTTATTTTAAATAACAAAAACGTGAATCTAGCTCTGCGGTGGTATGGAGAGAGATATCAAGACCGACAAGCACCAACTCGGTTCGTATTGAAAATAATGGTAGAAAATTTAAAGAATACGGGTGGCTTCAAGAAGAGACGGCAAACTATTCAGCAAAACTATTTCGATTTTGAACTAGATGTTTTAACATACTTTGAATCATTTCCGAAGGCTTCAAGTAGAGATGCTGCCGATGAATTAGGAACAACCCACACTCGCGTACTTAAAGTGCTGAAAAAGTATAAGTATAAATGCTATCGTGAAGGTCGGTTGGTGCAAAAATTTAATATTGGGGATCGTGAGAGACGATTACAATTTTGTGAAAACATACTTGGAGAAATTGACCGAAACCCTAATTTTTTGAGTAACATTGTATGGTCTGACGAAACCAACTTCAGCAATAATGGCATGTACAATCGCCGCAATAACCATTATCGGTCTCGAGTGAATCCTGTTCGTGTTCTTGGAACTAACAATCAAGTAAGATTTTCTTTCAACGTTTGGTGCGGAATTATGAGAAATAATGTACCTAGTGTTAGTCCACGTGTGCGAAGGTCATATAGACACTGTCAAGTATATTGAAATATGAATCTCTCTATCTCTTGAAACGAGTTAAATGGTTTCCCCGAGGAAGAGCGAAACCAAATAATTCTACTGCAAGATGGTGCTCCAGCACATAACAGCAGAATCACTACTGCCTTCATTAATAACCATTTTAATACCTGGATTGGTACAAACGGCACAGTCAGATGGCCTTTTTTTTGTGGGGTGTAAAAATCAAATTTACATGAAATCTTATGCGAATGACAACGAGTTGAGAGTTGAAGTTCAGAATACGATTTATAATCTTCATCACAACACTTTATACTAGAAATGAATTTGTTAATAGAATAAATTTGTGTATCCAAGAGAATGGAGCCCATTTCGAGCAACTAATTAGTTAGTTTACCATTTTTTGTAAATAATTAAATTAATTTAAGATTTCCTGGTTTTCCTTTTATTTAATTTATCATGTTTGATAAAGAGATTTCATCCTTATAATTGACCTTAACGATCGATGCAATAAAAGTACAGGGTATATTTTTTTCAGATATTAGTCGGTTCGATTCCCGGGTGCGGGAGAAGAGAATTTTTGAAAATCATTGAATGCAGTTTGCTTTATAATCAAAAATAAAGGAATGTTTCCTTTGAGTAAAATTTTCTATCTGCAGTATTAAGAGTACTTTCCCGGGATCCAGGTGGCATTACAAAATTCTAGCCTTTATATGAGATTATCAAACATAAACTTGGCCTGAGTTCCATTAGGGAACTTAGTTGAGAAAATCTCTGTAACCTGTACACCAGTTGTTGAACGAAAATGCTTACGTCTATTTGATAGCTGACGTTATATTCCTTTTTCAGTTGTCAATTTTGTGTCAATGTCACAGTCAGTGTTCAACAAGTAGTTTTGGGCAGTAGTTGTGTTATTGACCTTATCGTACGTAATTACGGAGTTCTAAGTTACAAAAATGTATATTTACGAGTTACCGTTTGATATAAACAAGGAATTATGCAGACTTCTTGATATAGAAGACTATTGGAAGGAGTTAGCAGGCAACTGGATGAAATATTCGGCTTTTGATGTAAACGTAAGTATATCATTCATATTACGAAGTTTGGGTATTTCCTCGCCGCAGAACATCTTTATAATAAGCTTTCTTGGAATTCCCGATTATTTTTATGTCTTGTACGTCATGCGTTGATAATGGAGATGTTACAAGCGGTTACATAAAGAGAAAACATTGCGAAGATGAGTATACCATTATACCTTTTTATTATTATTTTATATTAAACAGTTAATCCGGTTTTCGGTTATGTTCATCATTATTATAATACCGTACCATTTAACATGACCTTATTTAGATCTACAGCAGCTACTCGATATCTACCTCTACACTGACTGAAAGAAGCATGTCTCATTATTATTGAGTTCATCTATATTTTTGTCTTATCATATTACCATAAACACAATAACTTTTTTTAGGACATGGAACAAACAGCACGCCGCATGTCTATATCCCCAACAGACCATTTGTTCACCAGATGGGGACAGCTGAACCATAGAGTAGAAGAACTTTTCATTTTATTGTACAAAATGAAGCACATGCCAGCGCTGAACTGCCTTAAGCCTGTTGTTAACTCAGACTTCCATAAGTTATTAAGTAAAAGTAGAAACTCTTGCAGTGCTAAGGAAAGGAAAACAGCAGTTGTTTATGGTAGGTATCTTAAAAACTTGTAACAGATTCTTTAAACACTACACTTTAGTCAGTTGTATGTTATTATAATAATAATACCAGCCTATTAATGTCCCACTGCTTGGCAAAGGCCTCTTCTCATACAGAGGAAGCACTAGCATTGATCACCACTCTTGCTCAAGGAGGTTTAATGATTTCAGACTTAATATCAATAACTATAAGTCACAAGTTTCTTCATGATGTTTTCTTTCACCAATGTCAGTGGTGCTGATGACCAAGATAAACTTAAAAAAGTATCCTACTGATTGTCGACAAAGAAATTAATGTGAATTACTGTGTTTAAAATCTTCAAGCCAATGTACAGCAGAAGGGATAAGTAGATGCAGTGTAGTATGACCAAAGGTGTTTGAGAATATTTACAGCTCACTAATTATGCAACATAATCAAGACTAACTTTCACTGATGTCAATAACAAAACTTCACATATTACATGTGTACTAGATTTCTCCCAATAAATATTCATGTTTTTTAACAATGTTTTACCAAATAAAAATGATTGATACAATTGCAATCAGAAATACAATCACAATCAATTATTTTTATTATTTCAGATAATAATTCTAATAATAAGAAGAGTTCACTAAAGACTGATGGCAACTTCGGCTCGATTCCTTTGCCCGTCATGTTAATAGAAAAGGTATGTATTATTAATATTCACTCTCTTTCACTCTCTCTTCTAATACTTTTCTTATCTCACTTCACTCTTACACTTGTGTGGAAACGAACATTTTGCCATAATATAATATTTTAGCTTATTTCCTAAGGGATGCTGTTGGATTTTGAACTTTAGGTGCTAAGCTGAACATTGCAAATCCAACAGCAGGCTCAATGTTTCTTACAATATTTGAAGTTTCCTCTGTCGTCTATCTATCCACCTAGTTTTATTTAAGTAGGTTTATGATGTTTTTATAAATTAACTTGAAATTTAATTTCAAGGTCAGTGTGATTGTGACCATTCAACTTGAGGTAGTCCTTGTAATTTGCAACCGTGCGTAATTTAATTCTTATATATACGTAGTAAGGTACAAATTCGAATGATCAACGTGTGTTTATGGAATGTAACATCTATTGGTCACAAACCTGTTTTTTTCTTCTAGACAGTTTTAGGATGAGTAAGGTAATTTATGTCAATGTAAAAAATATTTATTATTTGTTATTGTAACCTGTAAAACTGGCATGGATGGGTAGCGGTTCATCCTACTAATATTATAAATGCGAAAGTTTGTGAGTATTGATGTTTGTTACTTTTTCACGCAAAAACTACTGAACGTATTTGGATGAAATTTTGCACACAGATAGTTTATAACCTGGATTAACACATAGGATACTTTTTATCCCGGTAGGAAGATCCAATGGAAAAATTATCGAAATTCACGCGAGCGAAACCGCGCGCAGATGCTAGTCTTCTATAACTAGATGTCATGTACATTCAATTACTTAGAATTTAGATCATTCTTTCTTTAAAATACTTTTTTCTGTAAGGGACCATCCATAAATTACGTCACACGTTAAGGGGGAGGGAGGGGGTCGATGAAGTGTGACTGTGTGACAACTGTGACAAGGGGAGGGGTCCTAAATTTCTTGACGTCACATTCCAAAATCTTTATAATCTATGTGTTCAAACACGAACTTTCAACTATTAACGAAAAACTCAAAAACATTTCCAACTTTGCCTGTATTATCTGTATAGACATAAGGTTCAAATTTGTTTTGTCGGCCACTCGCTCTACTAGTGTTACGCGTCGGCCGCCTAATCTGAATCTTTAATAAAAATAGTAATCGTTTTTAGTTCTGTTAATTTTTTGAAATGTTTCATTGATGTTAATTTTATAAAAAAAAAATTTAATCGAAATAAATATAATTTCAGAACTGCTTTTTTAATTCAATTATTTGTAGATGTAAATATGCAAAATAATTATGTGACGTCACACTAAGGCGGAGGGTCTCACATGTTTCCAGCTGTTACAAGGACGGGGGTCAAAAGTCATGAAATACGTGTGACGTAATTTATGGATGGCCTCTAATATTGAATTTGGCCTGCCGCGTTGGTCTAGTGGTCGCAGGAATGTTTCAGTAGCAGCCACGAAGTCTAGATTTGCGCCCGGTTGATGGCAATAGGCTCGCCTCCTATTACACGGGACTTAAACTTATCTGGCGAAATGAGGCTGTACTGTTAATTACAACTAAATTAACTCTTCTGAGATTACAGGTGTGATGTTGCTAGCTTTACTTGCCTTTCGCTAATAGTCGGCAATAGGGCAAGTGCCTAATCCTTTCTTCGTGTTTGCTGGCATTTTTTTTTTTTTCATGGGAAATCATCAAATGACTCCTCCCGCTCTGGGCGGAGCAGGAGGGAGTGTCAGACTTTTACTGACTAAAACCCATCCATGTTCCTTCATCGCCCTTTGTGTTCCGGGGCCACGGTATCTCTTGCGAACAGTCCCGCAGCCCCGGCAGGCATGACATTATATTTTAGTGGCCCATCATAACTCGCCACTTTCATGGCTTCGTTGGTGGCATCGCAGAGGTCCCTTTGACTACATATTTATTACTATCCTGCTGGATAGTAATACTACTTATAATAAATATCGCTGGACATTACACAGAGCGCCATCTAGTGCCACACTAAGCAACAAGGCTTGTGTCGTGGACACCAGATATTTTTATTTTTATTTATTTAATTTTTATTAAAACTTTATGCACATAATGTACAAAGGCGGACTTAATGCCTTTGGCATTTTCTACCTGTCTACCTTAGGGTGATGCAGAAGCAAAACAGTAGGTGCAAATAGTACAGACAATTTTGAAGAATAAATATAATATTATATACATGTAACAGTCATAGTTGATATACTACATAGATACTTTGTGTTTGTAAACACATAATTACTATACATATGCATGTGTAGGTGCCTAATCCTTTGAAGGAATAGAGGCTTCATGACGTCATCTTAGGTTTATGCTAAGAAGGTACAGACTACTGATGTCAAGCTACTATAATCTGTCAAACTTTAATAGATTTTCAACTTTATCGCTAAAGCATTAGGTTCAAGTTTGATTGGGAAAATTCGACAGCTTCGAGTTGCTTGATAATTATGCTGGCTGTCTGTACAACCTGTATAAAAAAAAACCGCGAAACAGGTAGGTACCTACGTCCCATTTAATGTCGTATGCATTCATTGAAACGTTTTTCCTTATGAATAAATACGCTTACGCAGTTCTCGTACGTCTTTACCAACGATTGGGTGTGTGTCACACATTTATACGGAATTCTATAGGGAAATAGGTGTCCAGGTACCCCTTTGGAATTCCTGATTAAATTAAATATTATATTAATAGCGTTAATTTAATAGTTAATTATAGGCTAATGAGTCTTCAATTTATAGGCAAATAAGATGCAAATAGAGTTATTTATTTAGGATCTCCAACAAAGGATGTAAGTACAGCTGCACACAAGCTAATACAATCTGTCAAATTTCTTTAATAGATTTTTAACTAGTAACACTTATACATATACACACAATAAATGATATAACTATAATATACTAATAATAATTAACAATTTTTAAAGCGAGTAAACAAATAAGCAATTTTAAATATTATACATATAATAAATAAGAAATGATTAGATAAACTTGCATATAAAATATTTATAGAATAAGTAAATAAATGGAAATTTAAAATACTTAATAGGATATAGAATAATTCAAACTTAACAACAAGGAAAAGTAATAAAGCGATCTTCCTCTCTCTACTTACTTAAGAAATTTGCTGTGCCCAACAGGGTCCATACATTTGCTGTGCCCAACAGGGTCCATAAATTTGCTGTGCCCGACAGGGTCCATAAATTTGCTGTGCCCGACAGGGTCCATAAATTTGCTGTGCCCGACAGGGTCCATAAATTTGCTGTGCCCGACAGGGTCCATAAATTTGCTGTGCCCGACAGGGTCCATAAATTTGCTGTGCCCGACAGGGTCCATAAATTTGCTGTGCCCGACAGGGTCCATAAATTTGCTGTGCCCAACAGGGTCCATAAATTTGCTGTGCCCAACAGGGTCCATAAATTTGCTGTGCCCAACAGGGTCCATAAATTTGCTGTGCCCGACGGGGTCCATAAATTTGCTGTGCCCAACAGGGTCCATAAATTTGCTGTGCCCAACAGGGTCCATAAATTTGCTGTGCCCGACAGGGTCCATCCAAAAACGAAAGGTAGTAAATAAAAAACAGAAACAATTTGTTTCTGTTTTTTATTTACTACCTTTTGTTTTTCGCATGGGAAATCATTAAATGACTCCTCCCGCTTTGGGCGGAGCAGGAGGGGGTGTCAGACTTTTACTGACTAAAACCCATCCATGTTCCTTCATCGCCCTTAGTGTTCCGGGGCCACGGTATCTCTTTCGAATAGTCCCGCAGCCCCGGCAGGCTTCGGCCCTTGCGGACCCCTTCCTTATTGCTGACTCTCTTTGAGGCGCGCGTGGAACACGAACGCGCCGTCGACACGGCCTGTCGTCATAAAACGGACGAACCGCGAGCTAGCCCATAGCTCACCGTCCACAGGCCCGCGCCTACGGTAGCCGGGGGCCTCGTATTTACCACCAGTGTACATTAAAGATATATATAGCAATAAACGATTTGATTTGATGATTAATTAAAGTTTATTGATACAGTTTCAAGGTTGATTGGGATGATTTGACAGTTTCGGGTAGCTTGATGTTCTGGCGTCTGTCAGATCATGAGAAATAAATTATGGACGACAAAATTATCACGTAGGTGTAACACCTACAATCAATAACGTTTTAAAATAGTCTCCATGAGCATACTAAGCTTAAACTTTCATCATGATATGGGCTATTTTCATATTACTTAAACAGTCAGTCAGACTCACTTACGTGCACTGTGGCACCAAGGGTGAAATCACATTAAAGGTGAACGCACACTTATCTGCGCCGAACGCGCCGAACGAATCGACCGCGGGCGAAAGAATCGACCGCGGCCAAAGAATTTTTTTTCATTTCATAGGATTTCATACAAGTAATTCTAAAATTCGATTCGTTCGGCGCGTATAAGTGTGCGTTGACCTTTACACGCACACATGAGCATTTCAGGTACCTTTTCCCTTTCTGTGACTAAGAATTGCAACTCACTAAAATGAGAGGTCCAACTGTACGCGATGCGAATGAATACTGATGCTTGCGATCGGACTTTTCGCTCCACCAAATGACGCGTTTACGTGACATACTTAATGAGATAAGAGATACTCGAAAACACTGATGCGTGTGTACAAATGTGATTTCACCCTAAAACTGACTCAGTTCATACCTACCACTGCATGGCAATCTGACCCCAATTATTTCCATTCGTCACAGAGCAATGGAATAGCTACTTTATTAGATGGCAAATAAGGTGGCAATTGCGGTCACTGCTTTTCCTGCTGCCTCAAAGGAATCCCAATGACAAAATCAAAGTTACAATTAAAAAAAAACAAACCCGATATTAGGTCAACGAGCTTTTAATAGGCTTGTGACCTGAAAAAATCAAATTGGTCCGTCAGTTAGATTATCAAAAAATATTTGACACGTGTTTTTTCTTTTGTTACGTAAACCAAAATTGACGAAGATACGACGCTTTTAAAATTCTCAATACGTCACGCGCGCCGTACTATAATTTTCAGTGCGTTGTGACGTCACAAGCCCCCACTCCCGAGTGTTGATGCGTTTTATCCGCCGTATATTTTTAGGGACTGTCGAATGGGATTAGCGAGACCAGTATTGCACATCTACAGTCTTTGCCTTAAATCAGCTGTGTTTCCCGAGATGTGGAAGATTACCCGTGTCATACCGGTACCGAAGGGAGGTTCGGGAACTAAAGTTGAAGAATACAGACCGGTTGCAGTATTGTCAACAATGGCTAAAGTATTAGAATCTGTTATTCATATTATAGGAGCGTTTTCCAGCAAGTTAGCTCGCAACTCACAGACGCGCAGCATGGATTTAGGCCGACTAGGAATACTACCAGTAATTTACTCGGCTACATGGCGGATGTGGTGCCGATAGTAGATAGTGGGGGACAAGCCGATGCTGCATATTTCGATTTTAAAAAAGCGTTTGATTTAGTCGATAATGACGTGTTACTGAAAAAGTTAGCAGGGGTCGGTTTCACCCCGCATTTACTTAAGTTTTTTGCTAGCTATATGAGTAACAGACAACAGTATGTTGACTATGCAGGATATCAATCGAACGCATATTTTACTAGATCTGGGGTAAGCCAAGGAACGAATCTAGGGCCTCTGGAATTCCTCTTAATGATTAATGACCTACCAAACGTTGTGCAAGATGCTAACTGTTTAATGTTTGCCGACGACCTCAAGCTTTATCTCCCGGTCACTAACGTGAATGAATGTGAAAGACTGCAGAGAGATATAGACAGAGTGGTAGCTTGGAGCAAGAGTAATCTCCTGCAGTTTAACACATCTAAGTGTGTGACCATAAGTTTCTCGCGTGCACACACACCCATCACGTTTACCTATAAGGTGGACAGGGTGCCGATGGAGAGGGCCACTGAAGTGAGGGATTTGGGAGTTCGTTTCACCACTGGACTAACATTTCGTGATCATAAGGTATGCAAAAAAGCATACAGAAATCTAGGTTTTGTGCTTAGAATGGTTAAAGGCTTCACGAATATTAAAGCTATAACAGCATTATATAATGCTTTAGTAAGAAGCCAACTAGAATGTAATGCAGTCATCTGGGCTCCACATGAAACTAAGTATAGTCTCATGTTGGAGCGAGTACAAAATAAATTTATTAGGTACAAATATATGAGGGAGTACGGGGTATATCCATTTTATCCATTGATGTATCCAACTCTATTTGTCTTGGGAATGGTCGGATATAATCAACTAAGGGTCAGGAGGCAACTCACACTAGTGACTTATATCTTTAAGGTAATTAGAGGGAAGATACACAATGCGGATATATTGCGAAGGGTGGAGCTAGCCGTGCCAGATGGGTATGTGGGTCGTCGTCGTCAGCCGCGGTTGTTGGTAGAACCACGCGTGCGAACTAACTTGCTGCGCGAGGCGCCGCACTATGGGCCCAAACAGTATTTTCCATCTCAAAAAGGGTTGGGACAAAAGTCGTGTTACTGAAACCGTTTTGGTTGTTTTATATTCTCAGATGATAGAGCTATCCGATATAATAGAAAAAAAAAAACTAAAAAAATGTTTTAGGTACTTATTTAAAATTACACCCAAACTTTATACTCTGATATTTTATTTTAACTAGATTACTCATTATGGAAGTTCAACTTAAGATGTCTTATACATTTTTGGATTGCTCAAGATCTCTAGTTTATAACTAAGTTATGATTTTATGAGAAATATTTTTTATAATTTTTTTATTTAATTTTAAGTGTCATAAGGAAATTTTCCGTCTTTTTAATTTTCAAGTTGAGGTTTCCTTGTTATCGGTGTCTGCCGATGTCGAGTTAATGACATTTTTAGATTCCTTAACTATTCAGTAATACAAGGAAATAAAAAAAACCTGAGACATTACTGCGCCATTTCGAGATAGAAGCAAAAATTACGACTGAAATATATTTTCACGTAATATTTTTTTTTGCGGTGATCATAAAATGATCACTTATGAAAAAAAATATGATGCATAGTTCTTATCTGTTGAGGTAATTATAATCAGTACTGGTTACTGCATTTCTGTGAGAACTGTTTTATCAATTTTCTTATTGGTTTTGCACAAGTTACTGAAACTAGGGTCCCATAAACACTCGGGTTTTCAGCGTGTTCGTCAAAGTGTCCGTATACCTTCTCTCAGTAACTGTGAATTTGCTGTAAAAAGAGTGAAAAAAAGAGTGAAGAAAAAATAATTGAGCATTTTGCAGTTTTGCCAATAGGCCAATTATCAGAAGATGCTCAAGAAGCCCGTAACAAAGACTATAAGAAATATAGGTTACATCACGCTCGAAAGTGTTCCAGATCAGCCACGATGGAAGACGTTCTGCACATATTGTTATATACTTCTGATCTGATCTAGCTTACATAAATCAAGTATTGTGATACCAAAAGAACTATTTAACGAAGCTAAAGAGCTTTTAGTATTGACAAGGGATGAGTAGAATGTTTTTTTTTTCATGACTCTTTTTTTGTTTTTAGTTTAAAATTATGTAATTACGTAGTTATTAACTTACTAATAATATTAATTTAACCTAATGTAAGCAAACAATTAATTTTAATAATTTAATTTAATTTTTGTATGAAAATTTCCAACATTTTATTTTTATATTTTTTTTACTCAATAGACATAGTTTTTAAAGTGGCAATGTTTTAAATTGCCATTAGCGTAAGTATTCAGGAATACGTATGTAAAATTTCAATTCATAATATCCAGAAACAAAAAAGTTATAGATTTTTGAGATGGAACGCACCGTTTGGTCCCATAGTGCGCCGCTCACGAGCGCGCTCCGCACTCTCAACCTCATTGCCGAGGACTTGGACATATTCTGTTGCGCTTTGGGTGAATTTACAAGAACAGCTACCTTTAGAATTTGCTATGTCAAAAACAGTTGAACTATGTTTTTTAAATTTTAAGTGTGCTACAATATCCCATTGGGTATAGCCTGTAAGGATATTTGTATGTTTAGAGAATAAATAAATAAATCTTTGACAATATTCATTGATTTACAAAAACAAAAATACGTGTCCATTATTTTCCAATACGTGTCCATTATTTTCCAATACTAGCCTATTCATCATCATCATCAGCCTATTAATGTTGCAACTGCTGAACACAGGCCTCCTCTCTAAGAGAGGGAATGGGCTATAATCTACCACGCGGGCCCAGTGCGGATTGGTAGATGTCACATGTCTTCGATTTTTTTGGTTCTAGGACATGCCGGTTTCCTCACCGTTTTGAGAGCAGTGGTGATGAAATAAATTACACAAAGTAATGCGCCTGCCTGGGTTCGAACCCACGATTTACTGTTCGTAAGTCGGGGCCACCACCACTGGGCCACCGCTGCTCTTTTATGAACTCTTAGCCTATTATGAACGATTTTTACTATCGACCAGCCGAAATCGCGATGTTAAATCAACTGTTCCATTACATTCCAAGTTATGTCTAGGTGTAGGTACCTTCCTCGAAGCGGCGATCGGCGGGGGCGACCTCTCGCTTCCGGCCCTGGTCCAAGCCATGGTCCGGAGCGAGACGGAATGGGACGCCGTCACCTCCTTCTGCGAAGCAGTCATGCTAGCGAAGGAGGTGGCGGAACGTGAGAGGGAGAGATCCTCGCGTCCCGGCGCCGCGGGAGACGCCCCGGGCGTCGGGGGCAACAAGGAAGGGGTCCGCAAGGGCCGTAGCCTGCCGGGGCTGCGGGACTATTCGAAAGAGATACCGTGACCCCGCAACATAAAGGGCGATGAAGGAACATGGATGGGTTTTAGTCAGTAAAAGTCTGACATTCCCTCCCGCTCCGCCCAGAGCGGGAGGAGTCATTTGATGATTTCCCATCCGAAAAAAAAAAGAAAAGAAGGTCTAGGTACCTACATAAATATATGGAACTGCGGTTTTTAGGGTTCCGTAACCGAAGGGTAACTAACGGGAGTCTATACTAAGCCTCCGCTGTCCGTCAGTCCGTCCATCAGTCCGTCTATCTGCGAGCAGCAGGGCTGTATCTTATGATTCGTAATAGCTAGACAGTTGACAGTTGTTTTCACAGAATGTGTATTACTGTTGCCGCTATAACAACAAATGATAAAAATAAATAAAAAATGTAAGGGGGTTCCCCTACAGATGATGATGATGGTTGGTCGCCGTGCCTACATACATAACATAACATCACGCCTGTAATTCCCGAAGGGTTAGACAGAGATGTACCTAATATGTACCCTAGACGACCCAAATGGCGCAGCGGTACTGAGGCTGCCTTACGTTCTTAGGGTCAGGGATACTATCTGGTGTCCACGACACAAGCCTCGTTGCTTAGTGTGGCACTAGATGGCGCTGTGTGTAATGTCCACCGATATTTATATTTATTTATTTAATATCACATCCACATTTCATCAGTTATGTTTTTTTTTAAGTCCATGTAATTGGGCGCGAGCCTACTTCCATCAACCGGAAACAAATACAGACTCCGTGGTTACTACTGAGAAATTCCTAGCGGAAAAACCTAATAACATCTTGATACGTGCGTAACTGCGTACATACGTTCCCAAATTCCCATTAAGACGACTACAGGAGCTAAATTAGCAACTCTATTTGTGGTGGTTCAAACCTCGTTTGAAACACTGTTAGAATAAAGTTCTAATCAGCTTGCACTACAAAGTGGTTGTTACGTCAGTCACTGCGGGCCGAATAGTGCGAAATGAGGGTTTTTGGCGATTTACATAAAATCTTTTGATTGGACTAAAAAAATAAAACACTATCATGCTAATATGTTGCTTGTAGAATTATTTGCCAAAAAATCAGAATGATCGCATGTATTTTAGTATGGTTTTTACTCGATAAAAGAGTTTTTAGAGACAAGTTTGTGATTTTTTTTTGTCGAGTAAAACTAGTTGTATTATGTTTTAAAAACACTATCACTCAGTATATATGCTAGTGCATATATCCTGAAGAATATCATATTTTTTTCTGGTTTTGTTTATTGCAGTGAATCATATGCTTTTTTGCATTATGAAAGTCGCGTTTAGCTCCTGTAGTCCCCTTAATGTTACTAGTATAGCTGAACGCATTACTCATCGGTAAATCGGTTACTTTGATAAAGCATTCATTTAGTTATCGCGCTTGGGAAATCCATGCTGTACTACAGGATACATTTTATTGGCAGATAAAATGGTCAATATATGTACAATATTTACGCAATAAAGTTATCAAATTGTTTCTCTTATGAATGACTTTAATCTTGTTTTGATTATGTTAGTTCTCTGGAGTTATTTATCTTAACTTTTTCCTGTTATGTTGTTTGAGGAAAACTATTTTTGTAAAAGTTTTGCATTGGCATAAAGCCAATTAGTGTTTGCGAACATATCGTTTTTTAACCGACGAAAAAAGAGGAGGAGGTTCTCAACTCGACATAATTTTAAGTTCATAACAGACTTATAAGCACTGCACTGCACCGGATTGTCATCAACTCACCTATTTTTACACAACGTAACATCATCACGACCTGTAATCTTCGAAGGTTTAGACAGAGGACCTACCTAACAAGTACACCCACATTTCGCCATTTAAGTTTTCAATCCCATGTAGGGGGCGTGCCTATTGCCATCAGCCGGGCACGTATCTTGACTCCGTGTTTGTTATTGAGAAATTCCTGATGGAAATACCCAATAACGCTTTGCCCGACCCGGGATATTGGAACCCTATTCCCCGTTTTTTTTTTTTTGTAAGAAGAGATACGTGCGATTACGCACGACGACCACTCAAGCTATGCAAAACCAAATTAAGCTGATCTCTCATTGTACGCGGAGTTCATACAAAGTGAGGTTATACTGGATATGTACAGTTTGATGTGCCGCCGTGAGTACGTGCCATGGATTTAAGTGTCAGTATCTAATAACAAAAAATAAATTGCCAAGAGCCTCGATCAATACCTGAGGAGGCTCTCGTTAGGCAGCTGGATCAAGAAAACTGTACTCCTGGACACGGCGCGTATTGTTAGGAGGTTCCTCTCCCTGGAGCCCTGATTGTTGCTAGCTTGGACCCTGTTCTCGATACCGGTGGTCTAAATTCAATTCATTCATTTATTGCATCAAATATGGTAGGTACATGAAGTTCTTATATAAAATATTTAGTAACACACATTTGGCCAATATATAGTATGCAATTTTTCAATGCAATTATAGTATCAAATTTACAGTTAAGATATTTATTACTAGGTAACTACATTTTTTTCAGTTTATGTCTACTTATCAGTTAAATATGTCTGTGCTTTATGGTATAAAATTTACAGGGACACTTTTGAAAGAACTCGTCTATCGAATAATAAAAACACTACACTACGGGTCTACTATTTTTTTTTACGTTTTTTTTTTAATTATTTTGTATAGGAATATTAATTTATTAAAAATGTAAATCATGTAAGTGTTGTAATGAATAAAAGAAATAATAAAAACACAATTTCATAAACAATTTTATTCTTTTTTTTCCAGGGTTGCGCGCTACCAACTACAAGCAGGATACAGAATGGCAATTCACCGACGCCGAACTATGAAACCAGCACGGACATCAGTAAGGTGAGACAACCTTTGTGGTCGCTGATCCTATGATATCATTGTTCTTCAATGAATTTATTTTACATACAATTATTATGATTCACTATTACTGACGTTCCTTACAAAACCGTACATCTATCTATAAACCCAGTTTAAGCTGACCATGCACTGTATAAGGTTTTGGTGCAATGAGAGGTCAGTTTACACTGGCTAATTTGCTAAGCTAGCCTAGCTTGCTAAGTCGTCGAGTATACGAAAAACAATATAAGGTGTATCTATTCATACACGAAATCTCTTAGGTTGGTCATTGTACTCATCATTATGAATAACTTTTACCATGGGACCAAACTCTGAATCGCAAAAAAAAATCTGCTATTGTAGGGAACAGCTGATTATTTTTTTCGTGTGAGGGTATATTTAAAACGTACTCGTGGGATAATTAAAGTCTATAACGCGAGCGATGCCGCGGGCAAAACCTAGTCATTAATACAATGAAAATCGTTCGTTCATAATAACGTTCACACCTATTACGTGCGTAATCAAGTCGGAAGTTGTATCAATTTACTTGAGAATATTGTAGTATGAAATTCAAAATGTTAAAGGAAAACATCGTGAGGAACCCGGAGAGAACATACCGGTTTGCCCACGATGTTATTCTTCAGTGCCGATGACCTGATCGAAAATTTGAAGAAATGTGATATCCACCAAAGCGCATTGGACCCGCGTGGTACAGTCGTGGTCTTTTCCACCTGATCAGTTAAACAATTTTTCGCTCAAATCATGCGGAGGCGCTGAGCCACGCCCTGTTCAAGTTTAGGCCTATTAGGAAAGCGTCAACTTTGGCACGCAAAATAACAATAACTCTCGTTTAGCGTGCGTCGTCAGTGCGCTCGGCCGATCGGTATATTTTTATTAGTTATTTCTACACAAAGTCAACGGGGCGGGGCTATAGAGCGTTTCTATGTTGTAAGTGCAAGCAGAAATAAGCTTAGTGGTGATCAGGCGGGAGTGTCCTCGATAGTACATTGTATACAGGGTGGATGGGACATCGACGGACAAACGTTTACCACGTATTCAGCACTTAAATCATTTTGAACGCCCCCACATAAAAAAATAAAATAAAAAAAAACCCGACTGCTTAAAAATAACTAATAACTTTAAATAAAAACTGAAAAGAAGGAAAAAAAAAAAAAAAAAAGAAGGGATCTATATTGGATGTAATGATTTTAGTCTAGATAATTCACCGGCACACCATTCGACTGTTGCAGTCAATTTGTCCTGTTTCCTGAACTTGTTTTTTTCTTTTCAGTTTTTATTTAAAGTTATTAGTTATTTTTAAGCAGTCGGGTTTTTTAATTTTTTTAAATTTTTTTTTATTTTACTCTTTTTAGTTACTTAGACCATTTTAAAATCCTCATGATGAGCCCTTTATCGAGCCGTTCAGGCTGCAGAGCGTGCCAAACATTTGAATTTGGCGCCAAAAATCCGCCATTTTCTTCTTTTTTTAATTTGATATACCCAGTGTCACTCTCACAGTAAATACAAATCTAACGACACCTCTCAATCTAAAATCCATCGAGCCGTTCAAGCTGCAGAGCGTGCCGAACATTTGAATTTGCCGCCAAAAATCTGCCATTTTGTTTTTTTTATTTTGATATACCCAGTGTCACTCTCACAGTAAATACAAATCTAACGACACCTCTCAATCTAAAATCCGTCGAGCCGTTCAAGCTGCAGAGCGTGCCGAACATTTGAATTTGCCGCCAAAAATCTGCCATTTTGTTTTTTTTATTTTGATATACCCAGTGTCACTCTCACAGTAAATACAAATCTAACGACACCTCTCAAGCTAAAATCCATCGAGCCGTTCAGGCCACAGAGCGTGCCAAACAATTTTACATACATACATACATATATACTCTAGAAAAACATAACGCTCCTTCTGGCGCAGTCGGGTAAAAATCTGCTGTTTGATACATTTTAACCATTGCTGTTTCCTAAGCAGTGTTTGTTTTTAAATAACCAGTGAACTTCTAGTTACAATAACTAGAAGTTATTATGGAAGTATCATGTCATCAACATAGTCCAAGAAGAAAATAAACGAATCAAGCAAAGTTAATCAAATTTAAATTAGACCGCTCTACCAAATGATATATATTATATCGGTCCATAGTTGACCTTCCTCCTATTTGAAGTCGATTAAAAATGAGCCCGATGCTGAGTTTGTTCAGTGTTTATTTGTGTTGTTGTTAATTGACTGTTTCAAAATGTAATTAAACAACGAATCATTTTTGGTTTTCTCGATTCCTTAGTCATCATCAACTCAAGGAGACAAAGGCCACGAAGACGACGAGATCCTGAGAAACGTGTCGGCGATACCACGGATGAGCTATGAGGAGCTGAGAGAGGCGACCGGCAACTGGGCTGACTGTAACCTGCTAGGGCGAGGGGGATTCGGGCAGGTCTTCAAAGGTACAATGCATTTTGGATTTTTAGTTCACATAGTTAGTAGTGTTTGAGTATGGACTGTGTGAAGGATGATATGGCTAGAAAGGAGGTGACTGCTGAGATGACGAGTAATAGAGAAGTATGGAAGAAGAAGACATGCTGCGCCGACCTCAAATGAATTGGGATAGGGGCAGGAGATTGATGATGATGATGATGATAGGATCAAATTGAATTAAGTAGCGAAACTTCGTGATGGTACACTATAAAACGAGAAAAAAATAAAGGGTGTAAAAAACCTCTTAACGAAGCCGAAAGGCCCTTGTTCTCCTCGTCATTGCGATCATTTTTTTGTTCTACACCATACCTGGGAACCTTTTAGTTACGGAGATATTGGGGGTCAAAGTTCCAACTTTTTTTTGAAATACAAGTTTTGAATGTAAGATTTTTTCTTTAAACACCTCCATGACCCCCGTACTATTGAATCCATCCATCAGCACATTGTTTTAAGTTGTGTTACATTGAGTACAACCTCAAAACATGATTTTTTACCCCAAATAAAATCGTTTCCCAGCAATAACTTTTGTAACAACACTTTTACTTTTACTTTTTAACACTTTTGTAATAACTTTTGTTTTTTTTGTGTGTTGTTTTTTGTGTTTTTGTTTTAACTTTAGTTTGCTACGCTGACGACACGCTGGTGCTGGCACAGGGGAGGTCGCACGAGGCGGCGGCCGACACTATGACACGCGGGGTTGCGATAGTCGTGGAGAGAATCCGGCAACTGGGTCTCGAGGTGGCATTGCACAAGTCCGAGGCCATGTGCTTTCATGGGCCTCGGAATGCGCCACCTCCGAGATCCTCAGTGATGGCAGGAGGGGTATCCATCGGCGTCGAGTCGACGCTGAAGTACCTGGGACTTGTCCTCGACAGCCGGTGGAACTTCGTGGAGCATTTCCGACGTTTGGCCCCCAAACTGGAGCGGACAGGGGCTGCCTTCAGGCGGCTCCTGCTCAACCTGGGGGGGCCAAACGCCTCCTGCCGGAGGCTCTACGCGGGAGTCGTGCGGTCCATGGCCCTTTACGGGGCCCCGGTGTGGGCACGTTCATTGAGGCAGCGAGCTGCCAACTACTTGAACGCGCCCCAAAAGGTGGTGGCCGTAAGGCTCATCCGGGGGTACCCCACGATCTCCCGCGAGGCGGCGAGCCTCCTTGCCGGATTGCCGCCATGAGATCTGGAGGCGATAGTCCTCGCGCGCCTACATGAGTGGCGCGCGGAGGCGCTACGTCGGGGGGAAACTCCGCTGCCGCGGCAAATTGTCGCTCAGCGGACGGACTTCCGGCGGGATCTCATGGCGACATGGAGAGAGCGACTGTCGCAACCCCGTGCAGGGCACGCCACAATAGTGGCGGTAAGTCCCCTCTTTGAGGAGTGGCTGGAGAGACGCCACGGCGTCCTCACCTTCCGCCTGACGCAGGTTCTTACCGGACACGGTTGTTTCGGTAAGTTCCTGCACCGAATCGGGCGGGAGGAAACGCCCGGGTGCTATCACTGCGAGGATCGACCGGAGGACACGGTGGAGCACACGGTGGAGGTGTGCCCTGCTGGGGTGGAGCACCGCCGTGTCCTCGAGGTGGCGATCGGCGGCGGCGACCTCTCGCTTCCGGCCCTGGTTCGTGCCATGGTCCGGAGCGAGACGGAATGGGACGCCGTCACCTCCTTCTGCGAAGCAGTCATGCTAGCGAAGGAGGTGGCGGAACGTGAGAGGGAGATATCCTCACGTCCCGGCCGCCGCGGGAGACGCCCCGGGCGTCGGGGGCCACGTGGTGGCTTCCGGCCACCGTAGGCGCGGGCCTGTGGACGGGGAGCTATGGGCTAGCTCGCCGTCCTTCCGTCTCATGACGACAGGCCGTGTCGACGGCGCGTTCGTGTTCCACGCGCGCCTCAAAGAGAGTCAGCAATAGGGAAGGGGCCTGCAAGGGCCGAAGCCTGCCGGGGCTGCGGGACTATTCGAAAGAGATACCGTGGCCCCGGAACACAAAGGGCGATGAAGGAACATGGATGGGTTTTAGTCAGTAAAAGTCTGACACTCCCTCCTGCTCCGCCCAGAGCGGGAGAAGTGATTTGATGATTTCCCATCCTAACAAAAAAAAAAAAGCAATAACTTTTGCGTAAAGTAACTTAGTTAGTTTGATGTACAGAATGCTTGGTTGACGGCTTCGTGATGAGGTGGTTTACACCCTGTATGATATTTTTTTGCTACTTGACTGCAGATTATTTAATTAATTACTTTGTCCTTGAACAGTGTGATATGGTAAGAGATTCTTGAATAGTTCAAAATTGAAAGATCTAGCACATCGCTACAAGGCCACACACACCACAACGCGGTTTTTTTTTCTATTGTTCTGCCGCGTTAGGACTTTCTCAGGAGCTCGTGGCACGGGTTGATCTTCAAGGTTGCTTAGGTTGCTCAGTGGATGGGTGACCACTCATTAAGCTCAACGCGCTCGTGACGACAAACCATGGATTGGAATTGTTTGCTGATGAATGGAAGACGATAATGTTGGAATGTTTGTGGTTCTGCGAGAAGACCGACTAAAATGATTAGGTATTTAATTTAGTGTTAATGGTTTTAAATACTTACTGTACTGAATAAATAAATTAATAAATTATATACCGAGTTTCCTCTGTACCGCAGAAAGCACGTTAAGCCGTTGGTACCGGCTTATACAGGCCCGATAATACTAACTTAGCGTTCCGTATATTCTACAGGTGAATGGAAACATCTGCCGGTCGCAGTGAAGCGTCTCCGAGACAACAACGACAGAAACAAGGAGCTGATCAGGGAGATGTGTCTGAATCAGTACCGGCATGACAACATACTGCCACTGTATGGATACTCTTTGGGAGGTAATATTTTTTATAACACATTTGCTCGTAAAGGGTCTCTTATTTCACCAATTTCAATATCGTAATGTATCTCATTACGTACTTGTGCTGTAAAGTAAAATGCACAAATGTTTATACTTTTTTAAATCTTAGCAAAGAGTTTTTATGTCAGAAAAGTGGTCAACATTTTATTAATAAAATTAACTTTGGGAGATGAAATATAATAAATAGACATTTAATTCTTTAATTTAATTAATTTTGACAATAAATTACAACCATTTATCTGTAACAAAAACACAAAAATATTAATTTACTTTATTAGTAATACTGGCTGTTTTTTGTGTCTTTGTCGCTAATTTGTGAACATGTAAAAATTATTCCGCGCGCTTTTTCTTTTCGCTCTATTGATTTATTTGTTATATTTATTTCCTCGCAAATATGTTATAAAACGTCGTATGACATACGTGCGCTTTGATAATTACAGCCTCTGCTTTTTTATCGCCCTCGCCTACGGCTCGGGCTAGCAATATCGCCTCGGCTGTAATTTTCAACTTACCGCACTTATATCATAATGTACTATAGTAGTTTAAAAGTTGGTTTATTGGTCGTAAGCGTGATTCCTGAGCATGAGGTCCTGAGTTCGATTCCCAGGTGTAAAGGCGCAAAGTGTTATTTGGTTTTTCTGTCAAGAATTTCTCAGTAGCAGCCACGGAGTCTAGTGTACGGTTGGTGGCAATAGGCTCGCCCCCTATTTACATGGGACTTAAAAATTAACTGGCAAAATGTGGGTGTACTATTAGATACACTTCTGCTTAAACTTTCGGGGATTACAGGCGTGATGTTATGTTACGTCATTCAAAATCAGTGACGTTTCGAATTTATGATGCGCTGCTGGATTGATAATGACATCTCGGCTTATCACAGAGAGATGAAAATCCTACAACGTCCCATACATTTTGATTTTGGCATTCATTTACGTTTGTTAATGTGTGTGTGTTTTTTTTTCGGCTGGGAAATCATCAAATGACTCCTCCCGCTCTGGGCGTAGCAGGAGGGAGTGTCAGACTTTTACTGACTAAAACCCATTAAAAGAAGATTTTAAAGTTCATTGGATCTGAAATAAATGAATTCAAACCCAAGACACACACGCACCTCTGATTTTTCGGTATCATGTGTGTATTGTATAATTTTCACTTGCTTCGGTGAAGGAAAACATCGTGAGGAAACCAGCATGCCTGAGAGATATTTCTCGACGGCATGTTAAGCCAAGTCAGAGGCCCATGGGCGGCTTAAAAACTCTGACACCAGGTTAGGCACTAACCACACGATAAAGAAGAATGAAGAAGAATTGAATTTAAAGTACAATTGAATTTTTTCTAGGTCCAGAAGCGTGTCTAGTCTACCAGCTGATGGCCGGGGGCTCCTTAGAGCAGCGGTTACGGCGCAAGACTCACCACCCGCCGCTGTCGTGGACACAGCGATACAACATTGTTCATGGAATTGCTAGGTAAGTCTTTGTTTAATTAAGTTCTTGAATGGTAAACCAATAAGTGGCTATTTTCTATAATTTGTCATTAAATGAATAGTTCTTTTAATCTCATGAATAACAAAATATATATATACGGTTGAATTGAGAAACCTCCTCCTTTTTTAGAAGTCTGTTAATATAAAAAAACCACTTTATTTCAGACCTTGATCCATATGATGTTAGTAATACACACTACTTATAAGCTATGTTAGTAACAAACGAAAAACAAAGATTTAATTCATATATCTGCTGCACTCACCTGACGCACCGGGTATATGTAGTACAATGTAATGTACATGTAATAAACCAATAAATCATGATCTGTCAAAGGACCAATTTGTTAGAGACACCATTATTTAACTATTGTGTCTACTTCGTGGACAGATCAAGGGATAATATTAATTTGTGAAATTTCGATGTTTCCACAAACAGTGAATATTATTATACTCGTATATCTTTGTTTGTGAACCATTAAATTATTTTTTATTTGGCATTAACCGACTTCCCAAAGGAGGGAGATATTTAATTCCTCAGTTTTTTTTTGTATGATCTTCAGCGATAGTTCTTCACCACACGTGAACCAATGTTGATGAATTATTATTTTTTTAATGAGAAAAGGGTGTATCTTAAGAATCTATACACATAATAAAATCGTTGAGACCAAAAAATCTGTTCATTGAAGATTAAAAAAAAAACCAGCCAGGGGGCCTTGAAATAAGTAACTGAACATATTAAAACCAATTAAAAAAAATTGTTTGTTTGTTTGTTTGTTTGACCGCGCATCACGTAAAAACTGCAGAACCGATTTTGTTGAAATGTTCACAAATCTGTTTAAATACATTCAGAAAGGCTATATAGGCTATAAAAATTTTGGATTTTTTTGGAAAAAGGGGGTGAAAAGGGGGGGTAAAGTTTGTATGAAAAAAAAAATTAGATTGTTCTAGAATCATGAAACTCAGAATAAATACTTATTAATATAATACTTATTAATATAATAAAATAAAAATAAAGAAATACCTGTCTTAGCATTTTTTTTAAATCTCATCCAGAGGCGCAAAAAAGAGGGTTTTGTGTTTAAAATTAATAAACTTCAAACACCTATACAATCAAAACCAATGAAGTGTAACCTTTTAAAGTTGCTACATATACTCCATATCTAATACAGGTAAATATAATTTCTCAGTTTTCTTGAAATTTGATTTTTGAGGTGAATACGCACAAAATAGCGGAACTCAAGAAAATCAGCTTTCCTTGGTTTAAGTAGTTGGTACGAAATGTTTGTGCGCGCATCACGTCAAAATTACTGCATAGGCTTCTTCAATATTTAAACTATATATTATCACGCTACTTCCTTAAGGGGGTAGGCAATTTTGCATTATTTCCGTATACTTCAATTGTTTGACGTTTCAGTCATGACGTAAGTACATGAGAACGGCTATTTGTGGCTTATGTCAACGAAGTAAATAGCCTTGCGGTTTCATGACCGCTCTGTAAACTACGGGGTTGCAGGTTCAAACCCTCCAACATTATTTTCACTTTTTGTGATTTGTTTAATTTTTTTTTTGATGCTGTGAGATTTCCTATATTTCATTTTGTATTTAAGTTGTGTGCATTTCTTATTTTTTTCGTGAAATATTTTTCCAAAAAGTAATAGAGTAGTACATAAGGAAGAAGAATACAATCATGCTACCCCCAAATAAATTGGGATAAGGGCAGGAGTATGATGATGAGGATGATTTCTCCAAAAAGAAGTATAGCGAACACCAGAAGCCTGATAAATCCACGTGTTCTTGCCGTGCAAGAACTGTGCTATGCTATTCGCAATAAACGCAGTTATAAAATACGCAGTTTACGTAGATTATATTTACAGCTAAATTGTTATTGGCCTCATATCGTGTTTTCGGGAGGAAGGAGACGCCCGGGTTCTTCCATTGTGAGGATCGACCGGAGGCCACGGTGGAGCACACTGTGGAGGTGTGCCCCACTTGGGCGGAGCACCGCCGTGTCCTCGATCGGCGGCGGCGACCTCTCTCTCCCGGCCCTGGTTCAATACATGGTCCGGAGCGAGACGGAATGGGATGCCATCACCTCCTTCTGCGAAGCAGTCATGCTAGCGAAGGAGGTGGCAGAACGTGAGAGGGAGAGATCCTTACGTCCCGGCCACGGCGGGAGACACCCCGGGCGTCGGGAGCCACGTATTGGCCTCCGGCCACCGTAGGCGCGGGCCTGTGGACGAGGAGCTATGGGCTAGCTCGCCGTCCGTCCGTCTCATGACGACAGGCCGTGTCGACGGCGCGTTCGTGTTCTACGCGCGCCTCAAAGAGAGTCAGCAAAAAAGAAGGGGTCCGCAAGGGCCGATGCCTGCCGGGGCTGCGGGACTATTCGAAAGAGATACCGTGGCCCCGGAACACAAAGGGCGATGAAGGAACATGGATGGGTTTTAGTCAGTAAAAGTCTGACACTTCCTCCTGCTCCGGGAGGAGTCATTTGATGATTTCCCATCCGAAAAAAAAGCTATATCGTGTTTGGGCTCAATTCGTGCACCTTGATGAGAACTTTCGACCTAGCTGGAGTATGACTGTCATCGAGTGTCTAAGGATGAAAACCTAAGGCTGTCGAGGGAAGCCCCAAATTGGAAAAACATAGTACAATATTTTAATGATGATTGAATCTATACTTATTATAAAGGAGAAAAGTTTGTTTGTTTTGGTTGGTTGAACGCGCTAATTTTAGGAACTACTGATTCCAGTTAAAAACATCTTTTAGTGTTGGATAGCCCATTTATCGAGGAAGGCTATACGTAAATAGAGAAATATAACATCACGCTACAATCTATAGGAGCGAAGCATCAATGAAAATTGTTGCAAATACAGCGAAAAATTATTGCTTTTGAGAGCTTCCTTTCCGTGCGCTGCGTAAACGGTTAAAGTTACTCAACAATCATACATGTATGACGGGATTGTTCCTCTTAAAAAGTCCGCTAAAGCATTTTATCTGCATTTTTTTTAGGTTGACTCACACTCTCTCTAAGCCTCTCTCTCTCTTACGTAACGCAGACGAAGTTGCGCGGGTCAGCTAGTATGGTAATATTTTTGGCACTTTTGGATGTAACGCATATTTTCACACAACTTGTTCGTTTTATGTGCTTTTATTAATGTCTCATATATTTTCTGTTTCCAGAGGTCTTCAGTTCCTCCACACGATGGAAGGCACGCCCCTCATCCACGGCGACATAAAGCCGGCCAACATTCTACTGGACACCTGTCTCATGCCCAAGATCGGGGACTTCGGCCTCGCGCGCAAGGGGCCCTACGGTGACGACAGGACGCATGTCAAGGTTTCAAAGTATGTGGCATTCATATCAAACCTCTTTTACTTTTTTTCTGAGATCATTCAGAATCGATAAAACCAGTTTGGCCGCAAATTCTTCCTAGCGTGTCAATGACAATTTAGATTGAGTCAGCCCAAAATTTGGCGACGAGCTTGGCACTTTCGGTAGCGTTCATCAGCTTCTGTGATGTGCAAACAACAGGACAGGCAAGACACGATATTAAGTGTCCCATCGTTTGGTTTGAGGGGCAATACCACATTTAAACTCCAGGGCAGATTCATCTAGATGAATTTCTCTATATGAATCTCCACGTGAGTTTTGGGCCGCTAACATAAACATACATAAACTCAAGCATTTTTCTGATGGGGGTATGCAGAAACTCTAGAACGCCGCCTCTTTTGAATCGTTGGTTTGTGCTTTCGTGCATTTGCGCTCTATTTTTTAACCGACTTCCAAAAGGAGGAGCTTTTTTTTGGGTGTATGTTCAGCTATATCTTTGCCAATTGTGAACGGATTTTAGTTTGGAAGAATATTATTTCGCGGTGGCTCCTTTTAAGTTTGGTGAAGTCCTGATGCTGATTTTCGGAGATATACAGGGGAAATCTTCAATAATAGACGGCAAATTGGGTCGTGTCGACAGATTTGCTGTCTATTATATTGAAGAGTTCCATAAAAATGGAAAAAATAAAAATCTTTTTTGACAAAAATAAAACCGACTCCAGAAACACAAAAAAAGTGAAAAATAACTTTAGCGTGAGAAGTCGGTGACGTTTGTTTGTTTGATTCATTTTTTGCAAAAAAAAATACATATATATATCGCAGCATCTTGCTGACATAGTAGTCTGGCGTGACACGGGTCTTTATTTCAATTTGTAAGTTTAAAGTGTTCCATTTTTCACTATTTTCATTTTCATGTCCCAATTAAAATATGAGTGTTTGTTTGTTCGCTTAGAGTGTTCGGCACGAAGCCGTACCTGCCCGACGAGTACCTGCGCGCGCGCTCGCTGTCGCCGGCCGTGGACGTGTTCAGCTACGGCGTCGTCATGCTGGAGGTGGGCACGGCGCTGCCCGCCAGCGACAAGGCGCGGCCTGACCAGCTGCTCAGCATGTACATGCACCAGCTCTTCAACCAGGGCGTTGACATGGGTGAGCTGCTAGCACTCTTACTTACTAATCGACTTTCAACATTATTTCCGAGAACACAAGGCCGATTTTTAGGTTAAGCCGTGCTTGTCTAGGTCGGTCTGTGGATGGGTGACCACCCATTACATACCGAGTTTCCTCCGTGCCTCGGAAAGCACGTTAAGCAGTTGGTCCCGGTTGTCATTTGTAGATCTTTAACAGTCGTAACAGGTAGTCAGTGGCCCAAAAAGTCTGACAACCAGTCTTACCAAGTGGTATTGTATTACCCAGTACTATCTGGGTTGTGGAGGTCAGATAGGCAGTCGCTCCATGTAGAATACTGGTATTCAGCTGCATCCGGTTAGATTGGAAGCCGACCCCAACATAGTTTAGAAAAGGCTAGGCAGATTATGATGACAAGGTTCATATTTATGTGAAACACTTGAGTATTAACACATTCGTACCTATACAGGGTCAAATTAAATTAACTAGTGGAACTCCGTTGAAGTGGTGGATACAACATCTGAACATGATGATTTGCAGCTGCTGAGCACGAAGTCCTGGATTCAATTCCCAGGTCGGGCAAAAAGTTGTTAAGTTCTTCGTCCAGGAATATGTTAATAGCGGCCACGGAGGCTGGATTTGTGCCCGGTAGATGGCAATAGGCTGGCCCCCATTTACATAAATAAATAAATAAATATCGCTGGACATTACACAGCGCCATCTAGTGCCACACTAAGCAACGAGGCTTGTGTCGTGGACACCAGATAGTTGATATACTACATAGATACTTTTTGTTTGTACTTATTATACATATAAACATCCATGACTTGGAAACAAATGTTTCATGCTCATCACACAAACATTTGCTCCAACCGGGATTCGAACCCGGGACCCTAAGAACGTAAGGCAGCCTCACTACCGCTGCGTCATTCGGGTCGTAATAGTGACATAACTGGTGTAATACCTAACCTAACCTAACTCTTCGGAGATTACACGCGTGTTGTTATGTTACGATCTGGGAATAACTGGCATTACCCATCAGAAATTAAAAACGGCCCGGATACAGTATTGCATTGTATAACGGACTGGTGTCCGAAACTCCACGTCCACAGCGCGTATTTTACGCGTATTTTTTCCGGGAAAATACGCGTTTTGGACGTGGAGTTCCGGACAGTATTGCCCCATAGTTAATACTGTAGCTTGTAGCTAGCTACTATGGCAATAAACTGAAACTGAAACTCAAACTCTTTATTGCATTCATGTGTACATTTAGTTGTTACATATAAAGTAAGCAAGTTTCAACATGAAACCCGGTTAGGGCACGGCAACATTATAGATTGGACAAAAACAAGCATCCAGTGAATAGGTATATAATACTGGATTGCAAGTTTGATAAACAAATATAATATATTAATAGTATTAGGTTTGTGGTTATTTTAATTAATATAATGAGGTTATTCAATTATTTTAATACTGCTAGCCTATTGGCTAAGCCCCCTTTCATATAAACCTCTGCTTAAGGCTGGGGTATCTGCTAAATTAGCAACTCTATTTGTGGTGGTTCAAACTTCGTTTGAAACACTGTTAGAATAAAGTTCTAATCAGCTTGCACTACAAAGTGGTTGTTACGTCTGTCGCTGAGGGCCAAATAGTGCGAAATGAGTGGTTTTTATTAAATTGTAGCCTAATAAATCATTAGATCAAAATGACAATTGTACACTTTGTGAAGAAAAAAGTGACAAATATTTGTGTGAAAAAACAAATACTAAAACTTAATGCCGTTTAGGAGTAGTTACGAAATTTCAAAGAATAAATGCTTCACTTTGAATATTTTTTTCATATAGTAATAATAAAGTTAGAATAATTTCAATTGTACTAATTAAAGTTTAGAGTCTAATAAGTAACATATATTTTTTTTGCACCTTTATATTCACTCATCAAAGAGCAGTTACATGGAGAAAACCTCTCGTTAGCTGGTACCACCCCCTTAACACTTAGGATTCAAGCGTGTTGACGATTTCATTTGTATGTTACAGCAACACTAGAAGACCCGATACTCCGCGGCACGCCCCATTCGAACCCAGCAATGTGTCGCGCCTTCGTCGCCATCGGGCTCCACTGTACCAAGTTCGTGAGACACCACCGCCCCTCCATGTTGGAAGTGTACAAACAGCTGAACGACATGAATGTACCGGCCATCAACTATACTTGACGATGTTACCGTTTAAACGAGTATCAACTTTGTACTAGGTAACTAAAGTTCATTTCAGAATGATTAAGATGTTTATGATTTCAATAGTCACAATGTTTGAAGTTGTAGCGCAAACTGAACTTTATGGTTGGGCCTTAAAGTTGCTTTTCCTAAGTCATGTAGTACTAAGTTCGTGAGACACCACAGACCTTCCATGTTGGAAGTGTACAAACAGCTGAACGACATGAATGTACCGGCCATCAACTATACTTGACGATGTTACCGTTTAAACGAGTATCAACTTTATACTAGGTATGTTAAGTTCATTTCAGAATGACTAGTACTATTCAAAAGTCATAATGTTTGAAGTTGTAGCGCAAACTGAACTTTATGGGTGGGCTTCAAAGTTGTTTTTTTTACAAAATCGTGTAAGTAAAAAGTTCAACGACATGGATGTATCGGCCATCAACTGTACTTGACAATGTTAATGTACGGCGGAAATATCGGGCCCGTTGGGTTCATGTATACAAGTCTATTCAAACTCATGTTTTTTCTGCTTAAAGGAATAGCAACTTTATTTTATTTGAATTATGTTGATTTTGGAATGAGTACTGATAAAACGTCACAAAATGTTGAGAGTTGAAGCGCAAATTGAAATTTGTGTTTGTTGTAGTTTGATAAAAATACAGAGCTACAAAGATCTTTTGGCGTTAGAGCCTTTGCACAACGTGTTTTTTTTTATGCGCTGACGACACGCGTTTTTGATCAGCGCGTCCTCTGCACGTTATCAACACATTTTTAGCAGATTTTACACGTTTGTATCGATACAAACACAAATGTAACGCGGCTTTGTATCGATTCAAACGCACGCTTGCAGCGCGGTGCCATCGGTGGTGCGGGGAAAGAGTTGTTAATGGCAGTAATAATAAAATGGCAACAGCTTTCTGCGCGATGCATCTCTAAAAACGCGCGTTTATAGCGATGCAATCGCAAGAATCGTGTGCTAAAGTAACAACGTGACTTCAGTCTCGCGTTTGCTGCGCGTCCTGATTGCGTCCTACGCGCGTCGTCAGCGCATAAAAAAACGTGGTGTGCAAAGGCTCTAAGTTGTAATTTTGGCAATGCGCCAAAAGATCCATCAATAATTTGGATTGTGAAGCTGTTTTTTTTTTCGTGAGTACGGTATTGGCCCCGTGGAAAAAGTTGTTCAGATTTATGGTATATATTTATATATGCACAACCTTAGTTAAAATATTATGATCACACCTTTCTGATACATGCTGAATATCCTTTTTTTTTAATTAAAAAATATAACAAATAAATAGTTGTGCATTGATTCACTCTTGTCCACAGTGTCATGTAGACTGGCGACGTGTTTAGTGGCCAGTAGGGCTATTACGTATCTCTGTTGACAGCTCTAAATGAAAATAACTGGGTTCAGTGTCCATCAATTAACTGTCAAAAGGTTAGTTTCGTATTATGTATGACCCTGTTAGTCACCGTAAAGTCATATCCACTCAGTGTGATACGTAATACCAATATTATGACGTATTCACGGTTGTCATCAAAGTTCGGTGTACAACCGAAGCTTGATAGTCACTGGATATCAGAAAGATATGTAATAGCCCTGCAGGACGGTAACAGTAACTTATTATTATATATATTTTTTATATTTGTTTAGTTTTAAGAATTAGGTATTAGTAAATGAAATGAATTGTTATAAATCGATTGTTGACTGAAAGTAAACTAAGTGTACATATATGATAATTTTGATTGAAACTTTAAACGAAGATTTATTTGTCTAGTAATTTTTTATAGCAACAGCTTTCAAATAAATAACATAAACAACATTTAAATCTTCAATTTAATGCTCCAATCAACTGAACACATGGATCAATATTTTCTATAAGTAAATAAAACCTATTTTTCATAGTAAGTGAGTCCTTTTATTTCAAACCCCTTGTAGCTTACTACCCCAAAAAACCTAGACAAGCACATTCACGTGCACTAATATGTATACTCTAAGAAAATTTTCCCAACTATGTTTGGGTCGGCTTTCAGTCTAACCGGATGCAGCTGAATACCAGTATTTTACTTGGAGCGACTGCCTATAAGCGCTTCGATCCGCTTTTCGATTCGGAAAGTCATATGTCTATCTCGCTCGATTTTGTAATGTCAAAAAAAGATAGACATACGACTTTCCGAATCGAAAATCGAATCGAAGCGTTGTGAATAAGTGTAAGTGGCCTGACCTCCACAACCCAGCTTAGTACTGGGTAATACGATACCACTTGGTAAGACTGGTTGTCAGACTTCTTGGGCCACTGACTACCTGCAGCGACTTCAAAGATTTACAAATGACAACCGGGACTAACTGCTTAACGTGCTTTCCGAGGCACGGAGGAAGATCGGTATGTAATGGGTGGATAAACACTAAGCAAAATACAAAAGTAATTTTCTCGTATAACGGTGTACTTTGAGATAAGACCTATTTCGTAATTTCATCATTTCTTTTAATAGTTCTGGTTCATCACCGAAATCTCTGATAGAAAGTAATTTTGTTTAGGCCCACTCAGTACTTATTAGTTCCATACTCGGTCCTCAGGTTTAAACTTATACATGTTCAGTAGTTTAGGTGCCAAAATGTAATAGACATTCGAGTTAATTTTGCATTAATGTAATATTAGTATAGATTTACACTAAAACACTATGTCTTCAGGCTTCGGGTTGTCGGCGGGGTTTAAAGTCCTGCTTGCAATCAGATTTCTGTACCATAGAGCTGACAATCTTGCTGTACGGGTCCTTTTATCATCTTCGTAGTCCACCTCGAAGAGACCGAACTTTACACTGAAAAAAAAAAACACATTGATTTTTTTTTAATACCTTTATTTTATTTTAAGAATAATAGTCTTACGCTCGGTTTTTGAAAACCGATATTACCGAATATTTTTGGTAATTGCTTACTGAAAAAACAATTGCCAATCGATGTTCGTTAAGATGTAAATGTACGGATTTTTTGTTTGGAAATGTCAATATAAAAAGGCAAAGGATAATTTGTCGATAAAATCTAATCTGAACTTTACGTATAGCTACTTTTCTGAAATCACATGAATTTAACACAAAATTATGAACACGGTTAATTAAAGCAAAGAATAAAATATTACCTCAGTCCAGAATTCCACTCAAAGTTATCCATAAGACTCCACGCGGTGTATCTGGAGACATGACAGCCGTCCACTTCAATGGCATCCAAAATGGCGTCCAAATACGCTTTGTAGTAATCAACCCTATCAGCATCATCGATACCACCGAGTGTGCCGTAGCCATTCTCGAAGATCATTATCTCCGGATTATTGTAGCTATCTTTCACCCAGTTTAGAGCTTTTCTCATGCCTGAGGGTATTTTCTGAAAAGCAGGGTATGTAGTGTTACTAAAACCGTAGTTCGCCCCGCGCCACTACTGAGCGTGGGTTTGTCTCCACCGATCACGGTATCAGATCAAGTTAGCCATGGATCACGGCGAGTTGTATCCACTGATACCGTGATACGTTTCCCCCGTTATCGTGTTACCCACTGATCACGATATCCGTGGTTAAAATATTTTTCGAAACAATTTTTTTTTATCTACTTTCCCAAACGAAAAGAAGTTATAATCGTGGGGTCCTAGTTTCGATTCCCGGGTCGAGCAAAGTATTATTGGGTTTTTCAATAAGCAATTTCTCAGTAAGTATGTACTGCTTATCTGATCTCCACAACCCAGTTACTTAGTACCTACTGGGTAATACTATACCCCTTGGTAAGACTGTTTGTCAGGCTTTCGGGCCACTGACAACCTGTAACGATTGTGGCTGGCTTAACGTACTTCCCTGTAACTTAATGGTCACCCATCCACGGGCCAACCTAGCTAAGCGTGACTTAACCCTAAAGATCGACCCGTGTGGTCTTATTATTTAGCCACGAGCTCCTTGCTCCTTTGCTGTTAAGTGATTTTCACTACAAAGTCGGTCAAAATGACTGTAATATGTAGTTACAATGGCTGTGGTAAAACTGACCGAAAAACCAATCGTCGTAACTAATGGAAGAAAAAAACTTACAGTTGTGTGAGCAGCGGGTGCCAAAGTATAATTCCCGTAGTCGCCGACAGCTCCGATGTCGTCATTATACGAAGGTACAGGGAACATTCCAGATTTGTAAGTCTCTGCCGTGAAGAATCTTGTAGAATAGTGGTTGAAGCCGAAGAAGTCACTCGTACCTTAAAAAGAATACTTAGTTAGTTTCATAAAACACTAGTAGGAACTGTCAAAACCTGAATAAGTATATTGCTCATGTAAACAAGACCTGCATAGCTATTCACAACGAACTTATATCTTTTTTGACATTACGAAATCGAGCGAGATAGACATACGATTATCCGAATCGAAAATCGAATTGAATCGTTGTGAATAACTATGCCAGAGCGATCATCTTTTTATTTTTTTTTTGGATATCGAATAGAGCCAAATGGCAGTGCGCGCATTTCATCATCGGGTATTTTAAGGAATGCACAAGTAAATATACATGTAGAAAAGTCTAAAAATAAAGGTCATCCTTAGCGATAGCTCTCGGCACGACCAAAATTATGATGAAATTTTTTGGAGCGATCATGCTTCTTTTCGGTCAAGTGCTTATATAATCATGTAAGTAATTATTGTTGTAGGTAATGCAAGATTAGCTAGAAGTCTTTACTAAATGCACAGACGATCTCAGCGGCGTTCTTATATACTCGTAGATGTCACTATAAGTAGGCTAGCATTTGAAAAGACAGAAGGCAAAAAATAGGTAGGTACCTTTAATGAACTCTATTTCATCCTTCGATAATGTTGGCAGTCTACTTCTGGGAAAACCTTGTTCAGCACTTCTTTCTGCGACGCGTTTGATTATCCTCTCAGGGAATCCTCCAGTAGAAGAGAATATCGGATGACTGTAGAAGCTGACTTCGAAGTCCAGCGCCACGTTGCCTGCTTCTATGTCCGCGGGAGAAACGCTGGCGCCTTCACGGAAATCCGTTGCTATGGTTATACCACAAGAGCCTGGAAACCGGAAAACTGGTATGAATAGAATAGAATACTCTTTATTATGTACACCATAAAAATTACAGATACAAATGTAAAACATTTTACAAAGGGTGACACAATGGGCGGTCAATTGGGCAGCGGTGAATATACAGGAATGAATTTAATAATAATAATACCTTTATTTTCAGGCAACTTTCAATATACACTCGAGAGCAATGAATCCGGGTCACTTAAAGAATCCTAAAAATCTCGGAAACTAAAAATGCTAGGTTAATGCAATAAATTATATTTAATAGACAATGTAATACTCCTTAAATGAAGGTATTAAAACTTCTTAGTTATATCATAAAAAAATCTAATTTGAAAAAGGGCCACTTTCGAAGATGGAACTACGAAATTACAGCATTTGGTTTTGCTTTTGTTTGTAATCTGTCATTTATGTGGGTACATAAACCATGTTGATAGTGCTCTATATTCATTATTCAAGCTGAAATTATGTCGCTTACGCCTGAAGAATGCACCAGAATACTTACAATGCTGGAAACCGGCCGGAGTCAGCGCGATACAGCCAGGACTGTCGGTGTGTCGCTGTCAACAGTACAAAGAGTTCTCCGACGTTACGAAGAAACTGGTTCTAACCTACGCAGACCAGGAACGGGCAGGACCAGGTGTACCACAGCACGAGAAGACCGATACTTGGTGAACACCATGCTTCGAAATCGCTTTCTCACAGGAACTGAACTCACAAATCAGTTTCGACGCCTCGGAGGAAGTAACATGCACTTGGGGCATGGACAGTAAGACGTCGGCTTGCTGAATCTAACTTAAAACCCCTTAGACCTGCAAACGGCCCTAAACTGGAGCGTGGGCATCGTATTTCAAGACTAAGATATGCCCAGAGCCACGTAAATTGGAGTATTGAAGATTGGTCAAAAGTTATCCGACGAATCAAAATTTATGCTCTACAAGCACGATGGAAGACACAGAGTGTATCGAAGACCAGGGGAAAGATTCAAGCAAGCATGCATCGAAGAAAAAGTAGCCTACGGTGGTGGGTCTGTACTTGTGTGGGCCGGAATTTCTTCTGAAAGTCGCACAGAGCTGGTGATCATAGAAAACGGCTCTTTAACTAGCGTAAGATATGTGGAAGAAATCCTCAATGATCACGTTGGTCCATTTATGGTCAATTTAGGTGAGGATGCTATATTTATGCATGACAATGCCCGACCTCATGCAGGTAGGATTGTGAATGACTACCTTCAAGAGATGAACATTACTCGTATGGAGTGGCCAGCGCGCAGCCCGGATATCAACCCGATCGAGCATGCTTGGGACGAGCTAGGCAGATGCGTAAAACAACGAAACCCTCCCCCAATCACGCTTCGTGAGCTCAAAATTGCTCTCACAGAGGAATGGGAGAATATTCCCCAAAATCGTATAAGGAACTTGGTGTACAGCATGCCAAACCGCGTAAACGCAGTAATGGAAGCACGAGGAGGCAATACGAAGTATTAAAATTCAAGAAAATCGTAATAAAGTTCAAAAATTTCATGTTTCCTATTTTTGTTTTAAGGAGAGATCAGCAGTTTTTTTCTTTATGTAATTTTGTGTTAATAAAATGTATGGTGACTCATATTTTTTTTACTTTCATTTAAGGAGTATTACATTGTCTATTAAATACAATTTATTGCATTAACCTATCATTTTTAGTTTCCGAGATTTTTAACATTCTTTAAGTGACCCGGATTCATTGCTCTCGAGTGTAGGTAAGGTACTTTTAATAACCGATTACTGTTAGCCTGACTCATTCCATTGCTGGGTACAGGCCTTTTCCCATGACTTCTAGTTCTGTCGATCCAGTGCTGAGGTAGACCAGGTCGTTCGTTTGTCCAGCTTTCCCCTCTATCTTTTGTGAGGTCTGCCGGGACGCCTGTCTGTGTCGGGGCTCCAGAAACTGCACTTCTAATACTACTGTACTTCCAATTATTTAATGTACTGCTGTACGAAGGGATGTCGCATGCGCGCTGGAAAAAAAGAACCAAGAATCCGATTCTCGACATCCCCTCTACAACTACACAACTACCCCGGGCAGACTAAAAAGCCGCATAAGCTTCCTACGCTCCACTCAGGCAATCCAAGACAGGCCACCTAAAGTAAGAAGCAACTTATGGCAATACGTGTCCACCACCACACGACTTCTTAAATCCCCAAGATCACCTGGCTCCTGGCAGTGAACTACGGTGGCCTATTTTGAACGCTCTGAATCGATTGCGTACCCAAGTAGGCCGCTGCAAACATAAACTGGCAAAATGGGGTATTATTGGTTCTTCCAACACCGAGGGCGAGTGCGGCGCTCCGGACAAAACAATGCCCCGCCTGCTAGAGTGTCCCAGATGTCCGTTTACCTGCACTCTCGACGACCTGTATAGCGCCTTCACCGCTGGAATAAACGTGGCCACCTACTGGGCCCAAACCGTGTAATTGGAAGGAACATCGATACGATAAGAAGAAGAAATCTTTTAATCCAATTCAAAGATAAAATACTTGCCATTTTGCTTTTGTCTGTATTTTTTATCGTACAGATGCCAAGCCCTCGCATGTGCCAACAGGATATTCTTCACAGCTATGTAATCACCGATGCCAGGTGATTCTATATAGGGTGCACACATTGACATTCCATATCCATATATAGCGAACTGTTTCGGTTCGTTTATTGTAATCCAAAGCTTAACTCGATCACCTAAGGCATCAAATAACACCCGAGCATAATCTTCAAACCAGTCTGCAATTAGAGGGTTGGCCCAACCTCCAAGATCTTGCAAACTTTGTGGCAGATCCCAATGATACATGGTCGTGACCATGTTGGCACTGGCTCGATGCCGTTCGCCAACAATTCATCAATCAATCTACTGTAATACCCAATACCATCTTTGCTGATCTTATTGGCGAATCCACTAGGCAGAACTCTTGGCCATGAAATGGAAAATCTATAGAAGTTGACCCCCAGAAATTTCAGCATCTGTATGTCTCGATGGTAATACTCGTAGGATTTGCAAGTGTCGTTTCCATCTGATCCGTCTAATATGTTTCCTGGGATTCGGCAGAATGTGTCCCAAATACTTGGTGATTTGTCTGGAAATCAAGAAAACATGAAACTTTTTCAGCAGGCATCATCATCATCATCATACACAGCCCGAACTCACCCACTGCTGGGTATAGGCCTCTCTATTCTTTTGCCAATGTCCACGTTCCTGTGCTTGGCTCATCCTGGTTTTTCCCCCGATGGCACTATGTTGGCAGGCATAGTAAAAAAAAACTAACCAAGCGCGAGTCGGACTCGCGCACGAAGGGTTTCGTACCATTATCTATACAACACAAGACAAAACGTCACGTTTGTTGTATGGGAGCCCACCTTTTTTTCGGATGGGAAATCATCAAATGTCTCCTTCGCTCTGGGCGGAGCGGGAGGGAGTGTCAGACTTTTACTGACTAAAACCCATCCATGTTCCTTTATCGCCCTTTGTGTTCCGGGGCCACGGTATCTCTTTCGAATAGTCCCGCAGCCCCGGATGGGAGCTCTCCTAAAATATTTATTTTATTCTGTTTTTAGCTTCGATCAATAATAGTACTTTTTAGTATTTTTTGTTATATCGGCAAAAGAAATACATCATCTGTGAAAATTTCAACTGTCTAGCTCTCACGGTTCATGAGATACAGCCTGGGGACAGACCGACGGGCAGCGGAGTCTTAGTAATAGGGTTCCGTTTTTACCCTTTGGGTACGGAACCTTAAAAATATTGCAGTGATACAGGAAAAAATAAGTACCTACCTACATTTCGTCGGGAGAAGGCTAAGCAGATATTGACGAGAAGAAAGGGTGTGGGACTTTTGGCTTGGTTAGGGGTACTTTTATAACCGTTATATACTTAGGGTAGGTTAATAATGTATCTAAGTTCTCATTTACCTAATACCAGTGATAGCCTAGTGGCGTGACCGTCGGACTGCCAAGTCATAGGTCTCGAGTTCATACCCAAGGCACGCACCTTTGAATTTTCGAATTCTTGTGCGTATTGTATAATTATCACTTGCTTCGGTAAAGGAAAACATCTTGAGGAAACCAGCATGCCTGAAAGATATTTCTTGACGGCATGTAAAGCCAAGTCAGAGGCCCATGGGCGGCATAAAAACTCTGACACCAGGTTAGGCACCAACCACACGATAATTAAAGAAAGACCAAGTACCAACCTGCTGCATTCCAACCGCCTTCAACTTGAAATGCGGCGGTCGCCACTCCCAATTTCAGTCCTTCCGGTAATTTTCGCATCTCCGCCTTAACAGTATCTTCTTGGCAAACAGTAACCCGTAATATTGCAAATATTGCAACTAAGAGGTACATAGGAGATCTGTTAAAGAGCAAAAACAATCCATAAGTGAGTCATTTGACCTGGAATCTAGTAATAATTCAATATCATAAAACAATCATTGACAACTCTACTACTTAATTAATTTGAACAACGGTTGCTAATGAGTGTTTATTTCTCATTTGAGTAGCAAGACTCTTATGTTATTGACATAAGGTTTAAATTACAGTGATTCTCGTAAAATGTTACAGTATTCTGATCATGTGATTAAGATAAGATAATCAGTCTTAGATAGATAATGTTATTGTTCCATTTAAACTTGTTTGTATTGGTGTAGGTTCAAAACGACTGATGGGATTATCTTGTATCTAATCCAAACATATGTATGAAAGACTGATGAATGAGAAAAATGGCGGAATGATTGACAATTAACCAGTGAATGAAGGGTGAGAAAAGTTATACGGATGAAATGAGATAGGAGTTAATGGAATGAATGAAGAATGGTAAAGTCGATGCAGTACCTAAGTCCGGTCTTCAGCGGGCAGTACTAGCAGGTTCACAATGTGACTGTGGGCACTAAAGCAGCCTAGTGGTGTGACTGCAAGGCATAGGTCTCAAGTTCGAACCCAAGACACGCACCTCTGATTTTTCGGATTCATGTACGCGTATTGGATAATTATCACTTGCTTCGGTGAAGAAAAACATCCTGAGAAACGAGCATGCCTGAGAGATATTTCTCGACGGTATGTAAAGCCAAGTCAGTGGCCTTTGACAAACACTGACACCAGGTTAGGCACTGCCACACAATAAAGAAAGAAGACCAAAGCACTACCTTACCGCTTCCTGGTGATAATGAACTCTCTTAAAAATATGTAGCAAGTACGACTGTTGAGCATGAGATCCTGGGTTTGAATCTCCGGTCGGGCTGAGTGGTATTCGATTTTTCTATCAAGTATTTCTCAATAGCAGCCCCGGAGCTGATTAAACCTTCTGACTTTAGTTTCGGAAACCGTAGATAAAGTAAGTACATAATGCACAAACTATAAACCAAGTTAAAGTAATAATAATAATATGTACTTACATAAATATACGTAATATATAATAGAAGCGTTAAAAACTTACCTCATGGTGATTTGGTATTTTGTTAAGTATAAGTTTGTTACAAATTACAATTATTTTTCACGTCTTGACACAATTTAATTGTTTTGTTGCAGATAATATGTTATTTAACACCGGTTAAGATAACCGGTCGTGTTGAATTTAATTTGCCGTTTAGCACAATCGACATTCTCACATTTAGGTTTATATTGACGTAGATTAGAAAATACGCGTTGCTTCTATTGTTTGAATTTTGTCACAGTGTTAACTTACTAAACTAGTTAGGTACTAAAGTGGATTATTTACCTTTAGCTGGATATATACAGACGCCCTAGCACATCAAGCTACTATAATCTGTCAATGTCAAATTTATACAATTTTTAACTTTATCGCTAATCATTAGGGCGTATAAACGTAGAACGCTGGTTGTCAGCGCTGGCAGATCGGCGCCGATAATAGTTAGAGAGCCCACGACACTAAAACCTAGTTCGATATGACTCTCAGATGATATATAAATATATAATTTGCCACGTTCATTATGGGGGAACACGAAACGGCGATGCTGCAATGCAAAAAACCTGGCGGCGCTATTAAAAAATAACGTGACTAATTATATAATATCATCTGGGAGTCCTATCGAACAAGGTTTAGTGTCGTGGGCTCTCTAACTAGAAGCGCCGACAATTTCTGACAACCAGCATTCTACGTGTATACGCACTTATGTTCAAGGTTGACTGAGAAAACTTGACAGTTTCGGGAAGCTTGATGTGCTGTCAGTACATGGGGGGAAGTCTCTGGAGAGATAGCTTAAGTCATGTACGAGCATAGCCACATGAAATAAATTGTTTTAGTTTTTACCTGAACATGCAGTTACTGATTCGCCGATTATTTATGTAGGTAAATTCGCCGAGTAGGCTATTACGCCCGCCACAAGTCACCTACTTTAGGTATTATATATTTTAATGTTTTTGCTAATAAACTGACAATCATTAACGGACACAAAACAGTTATTTTATTTCCTATATACACCCGTGTGATTCGTCCATCTACAGACTACATCTCAGTGGCTCGTTCATTTTTGGTCCTTCGAGCCGGATTTTGAAAAGACTCCAGTGTTCTTGTTCTCTTCACCTTGTTGCCTCGCGGGCTCCGCAGTGCCGGTAGGCCATGTTTGCCCTCTGCGATGATTCCCTGCCGCTTGAGAAGTTCTTGCTGTCCAGCGTCCATAATAGGGTAGATGACAAAAAAAAATCTAATTAGTCCGTCAGATAGATTTTGAAAAAAATATTGGACACGTATTTTTTTTATTTTCACGTAACCAAAAAATGAAGACGATACAGTGCATCGAAAACTCGTGTGACGTCACATTTAAATACAGTTTTAACTCAAAAGTGACATCACAAGCTCCCACTCATGATCTCTGATTCGTTTTATCTTCGTCAGTTTATGTTAATTTGAAAAAACACGTATCCAATATGTTTCGATAATCTAACTGACGGACTAAACACAATCATATTTTTTTTTTAGTCAGTCATCATCCCTAGTGTTATACGAGTATGTATGCGTATTGTTGATGGACGTTAGCCCTGTTGACTTTATTCACTGTTGAATTGTTATAATGTAGAGCTACAGAGCTACTGCCCGTACTTACAAGTCATAATAAATGGATCAGCGGCCCTACCATGACGTCTTAAAGCAGGATCGTTTTAATTGCGTGCGACTGAGGGAAAGAGATGGCGCTAGACGTCCTCTATAGCTCCGTTTCTTTCCCTCACTCGCACGCAATTAAAACGATCCTGCTTTAAGACGTACTGGTAGGCCCGCTGAAAGCTCTATTTGGCATCTATCATAGCACGATCATGTTCGGGTCGGCTCAGCATAACATTCTTTTTAGCCGCGAGGCTTAGCCGAATCATGCAAACTCGAACATGTGAGACCATAAGGTCTGCGATTTATCATTATCTTCGGCTTCTATAAGCTGTGAAAGAAAGGGATCATCATATCGTGTAATAAGAGTGGAAACTATTTTGCTGTATTAGTTTGTCTACTGTGCAGTAAATGTAAGATTAATGTACTGTTTCTTTTTCACCTCGAATCGATGACTCAGGTGTTGTTGGACCAGTAGCGACCTGCCTGCCTGCCTGTGATTTGCCTCATTCATGGCCTGGAGGGTGCAATTAATTGTGCACGACGGTGGCATATCCTGTGTTAGGGCTCCACACTCGCATTGTGTCCGAGATGGGTTGATGTACTGCTTAAGTATGACTACATAATGTGTAATTTACTCTCATTCATTTGTAGTCGGCTTTCACACTATTGTTTATACATTCCATCTCTCATTTTTTATCCTATATGCTCACCATATCACGGATTATTGTTTTTATTATTTATATTATTTTTTTTTACCATTACAATTTATGTCAATGTTAATCTTTTAATTTATTCTTCTATGTTTTTATTTGTATTTTAATTATTAGGGACTTATTTTATTAACTTTATTGTGTATGCTGTGGTCTTCTATAAGTGAAGCAGTACACCTACCCAATACCTTGTGTTTTACATTATATAATAGGCGAGACGACAAAAAAAAATCTAATTAGTCCGTCACTTAGATATAAAAAAATATTTGACCCGTGTTTTTTCTTTTGTTACGTAAACCAACATTGACGAAGATACGACGCTTTTAAAATTCTCAATACGTCACGCCATGGTATAATTTTTAGCTAGTTCTAACGTCACGAGCCCCCACTACCGAGTTTTGATGCGTTTTATCTTTGTCAATATTCATTGATTTACAAAAACAAAAAATACGTGTCTATTAATTTCTAATACTCTAATGACGGACTAAATAAATTTGCAATTTTTTGATACTGTCATCATGCCTATTATGCTTTGTGTACATCTTTTGTTGGAGATCCTTAAATAAATAAATAGGACATTTTAGTGGGCTTTATAGCTTAAAGCCCACTCTGATCCAACCTAACAATAACCGACATCATCATCTCCCTGCCGTTTTTTTTCTTCATCTCTCTCCTGTCACACGGCCTCCTCACTATGAGAGGGAATGGGCTATAATTCACCACGCGGGCCCAGTGCGGATTGGTAGATGTCACATGTCTTCGAATATTTTTGTTCTAGGACATGCCGGTTTCCTCACGATGTTTTTCCTTCACCGTTTTGAGAGCAGTGGTGATGAAATAAATTACACAAAGTAATGCGCCTGTCTGGGTTAGAACCCACGACTTACTGTTAGTAAGTCGGGGCCGCCACCATTGGGCCACCGCTGCTCTCAACAATACACAAAAATACAAAAATGTTTTATTTCATTATTACACGTTGTACATACATTATACAGTTGGTGGCGTCCCCTTTTAAGCATATAGTTGCGACAATAGCGATCACTTACTCCTTTTTCTTTTATATCATTCCTCAAATCCTCGCACAGCACATCCGTCGTTTCTTTGGTCTTCCTCTCCCTCTCCATCCATCAACATTTACATTCAGTTAGTTTTATTAGTTTTGCCATAGACGTTTACAAAAAAGTCTGAATACGTTTTGGTATAGTAACCATAACCAAATAATAACTCCCACTACTATGGCAAGCCAAAGATATCCTTATCATATAAAAGTACCTAAGTACTTAAACTAATAACACTTGTGTATGTCATAATATAGAGAAAGAAACAAAATCCTTATCACACCACACAGGATTTTCAAATCATCAATTTGACGGTAAGGTTGATAAATAGATAGATATTTAATAATACTTTATTTACAAAAACATGAGTCCTGACATTGACAATACAATTTGGATGTCTTATACTTGAAATAATACAGTAGTAATCAAACACAATATGCATATGGAAAGCACTGAGAAATCCGACCTAGTAGAAGCCCCTAGCTAGGCTAGAGTAAAATAAATAAAATAAAATAAATAAATAAATATCGCTGGACATTAACACACAGCGCCATCTAGTGCCACACTAAGCAACGAGGCTTGTGTCGTAGACACCAGATAGTTGATATACTAAATAGATACTTTTTGTTTGTAAGTCATACTTATTTTACATTTTTAACATCCATGACACGGAAACAAATGAAAGAGAAAGAAAAATAAAAAGAGACAGCCAAAGTTACTGTCTCACTTCTAGACGTAAAACAGTACCTAGGGCCCTGATATCAGCAAAGCGGAGAAGAGCAGAGAAGAGAGATTTATCACAGGAAAGACGAGAGATGCGATGTCAAAATCAAAATCAAAGCATTTATTTCAAGTAGGCCAGTTACAGGCACTTTTGAATTGTCGAAATAAAGATGAAAATCAAATGTAGCTACAGTCCCAGTCACAAGACATAAAAACTGTGAAAGTACTGTAGTTGCCCATTCCCTAGCGTAGATCTCTATGGAGAAGAACGGGCAAGAAACCCCATGGACACTATTTTAATCAATATATTGTTACAAAATCTTGGTTACATCATTCATGTTGAGATAGTTTAATATGTGAGAACAATGTGGCAAGATGTGCACGTTAAAAGTTTCCACAGTAAAACAAAAAAAAATCGATTCAAAAACCAAAATAATTCATTCAAATAAGCCATGGCAACTAAGAGATGACCAGTCACGACTGATAGCGCCCGTTCACGAACATGACGCATGGATCAGCACCATTCAACTCAACCATTTTGAATGGAACTAAATAATCCGACATATACAGGGTGGAATTGGAATTTTTCAATACCACCTGGAGGGAAAGTACTCTAAATATTGGAGATAGCTAATTTTGGTAAAAGGAAACATTCCTTTATTTTTAAAGAGAAACAAATCTGCATTCACAGATTTTTGGAAATTCGCTTGCCACATTCGGGCATCGAACCCGGGATGGATCGACTAAAGTTCGAAAAAATAACATTCTTTACCTTTTTGACATCAATCGATAAGGTCAATCATATGGATTAAATCTCTCTAGCAAACATGATAAATTGAATTAAAGGAAAATCATGAATAAAAGTGTTTTTCAATACACTTCTTCGAAAACTGGTTCATAACGCACTATGATTAGGTTCAACATGCAATGTATTTCACACGCGTGCGATTTTTTGCATTTTCCAACACGTGTGCGGGCATGAAAATTGCCACAGATAACTATACCTATACTGCCACTAAGTTCAAATTGGTTCAATGCATTAAGTCGGAGGTGAATGTTATTCTTTTAATTTTGGCAAAGCAATAATGCGTCTTTACCGCCTAATATTTTTTAAATATTCAAATTGTGTTTATAAATAGAATATCATAGATAAACATGATTATTTAAAACAAATATTTACTTTTATAAACAAATTAACATTTATTTGTGTTCTAAATTCAAAAATATAAAAAAAAAACTATTTTTTATATTAGGCTGTTTAGTGGCTTCATACCTTTGCTTCTCCTTCAACCTGGCGAAAGCAAAGCGCGGAAAAAAAGAAAATTAAAATCATAGTTTCTTATTAATTTATAACAAAAATATGTTTCGTTATTTTATTTTATTTCTTCAGAAGTGTATTGAAAAACGTCGTTTGATACAAGTGGACATTTGTTATTGCAGTTCTCAGCTCAAAAACACCCTCGCCTGCGGCTCGGGAGTTAATTCCGCCTCGACTGCAATAACAAACTTTCTCCACTTGTATCAAAATGTACTATTATCTGATTGAATTTATCCCATTGAATTTATAACTGTTCTTTAGATTTCATGATTTTCCCTTCATTTAATTGATCATGTTTGTTAAAGAGATTTGATCCATATGATTGCCCCTATCGATTGATGAAAAAAAAAGTACAGCATGTTATTTTTTCGAACTTTAATCGGTTCGATTCCCGAGTGTGACAAGTGAATTTTCGAAAATCTGTGAATGCAGATCTGTTTCTTTTTAAAAATAAAGGAATGTTTCCTTTGAGTAAAATTTGCTGTCTCCAGTATTTCGAATACTTTCCCTCCAGGTGGCATTGAAAAATTCCACCCTGTATATGCGCCACCATCAGCGAGACATTTGAGTGGGCATGACATACTCTCAACCGCCAAGGCACATTCGAGTCAAGAAAAGACGTAGGTTTCCAATGAATGATAGCTTTCTAGTACATAGTACTCACACAATATGGGCTATGCGATTATATAATACTAAAGAGATTGAATCTATACAATGCAAAGATACCATATGTAGATTTCAACCAATGAGATTCGTTGGTTGACGCAAGTTTCCTCTCCGCTACGCTCGTGTCCGCTAACGAGAAAAAAAAAGAATATTTATGATGAAACTAAAGCTTAGTGGAAGTTTAGAATATTTCTCAAAGGTACATACTTACCTACTGGGTACGATAAGTAGATATGTGTACGTACCTACTCGTACAAAGTAATCTATATCTCGCTGCGGTTGCTCGGTGAAACCGCGTAACGCTAGAAGTAGCCTAGCCATGTGCTAATTTGTTGTTTTACTATTGACAATGATCAGTAGGGCTATTACGTATCTCTGTTGACAGCTCGAAATGATAGTAACTGGACTCAGTGTCCATCAATTAACGGTCAAAAGGTTAGTTTCGTATTCTGTATGACCCTGTTAGTCACCGTAAAGTGATATCCACTCAGTGTGATACGTAATACCAATATTATGACATTCACGGTTGTCATCAAAGTTCGGTGTACTACCGAAGCTTGATAGTCACTGGATATCAGAAAGATATGTAATAGCCCTGCAGGAAGATTGTAATCAGAACAGTGTAGTACTGCCTCGTTGGTCGCAAGCGCGACTGTTGAGCATGAGGTCAGGCAGTGTTATTGGGTTTATCCATAAGGAATTTCTCAGTAGCAGCCACGGAGACTGTGCCCGGTTGATGGCAATAGGCCCGGGGTATTACATGGGATTTAAACATGACTGGCGAAATGTGGGTAACAGACTACTGGGTATACCTCTGCCTAACCCGTCAGCGATTACAGGCACCCAAAGACCCACCCGCAGACCCCGGCATTTGCATATTACACACTTATTTGCATATTATTACCCACATACGATATGCGGAACCTATCCTATCCTATATATATAGACTCCCTGGCTGCTACTGAGAAATTTCTCATGTAAAACCTTTAAAATAATCTCCCCAACCTGGGAATCGAACCCAGGACCTCATGCTCAGGCGTCGCGCTTGCGAACACTAATCTTACTTCTTTTTTTTAGTGAGGCTGCCTTACGTTCTTAGGGTCCCGGATTCGAGTCCCGGTAAGAGCAAATGTCAAACATTTGCTAGTAGATAGTTTATACACGGAAACAACATTGTTTCCGAGTCATAGATGTTTATATGTATATTAAGTATTTATTTACAAACAAAAAAATATATCTATGTAGTAGGTATAATATAAACTATCTGGTGTCCACGACACAAGCGTCGTTGCTTAGTGTGGCACAAGATGGCGCTGTGTGTAATGTCCAGCGATATTATTTATTTATTTAAAATACGAAAGTTTGTGAGGGTGGATGGATGGATGTTTGTTACTCTTTCACACGAAAACGACTCAACGGATTTGGATGAAATTTGGCACATAGGTAGTTTATAACCTGGATTAACATATAGAATACTTTTACCCCTGGGGCAGTTACCGATCAACTTTCCGTGGGCCACGCCGCAGGCAGGCAGGAATGTTAGTACACAAATAATTCCAAACGCGGCCATAAGAAGCCAGAACCATGTTACATGGGTACCTTTCTAAGTACCACATAAAGTACACAATAAAAATTACAACCTATTGTTCGTAGTTATACTTGTTTGTAATTAATTAAAAGATAATAACAGCTCAAAAGGAGGGCAAGTCGGACCGAAGATATTGAAATATTTGTACAAATGTACACTACCATACTTGATAGTGCTATATTTGCACATTACATAATAACTAACGGGGTCTGTTCATGGGCACAGATCTAAGGAGAACCAAAAATGAGTGGACTTGGTCTTCCGTATCTGGATGTTGCATGAATAAGAGATGTAGACCATACACAAGTTACATTAGATTAAAAATTAAAAAAAAACCCCGAGACGTATGGTCATAATTTCAAGGTTATTTTTTTTCTTTTAATAGGGTTTCACTTTAATACTTCTTTTTTGTGTCGGGGGTTTTTTAATTTTTTTTTTATTTCATTCTTTTCGTAGGTCGACTCCTTTTTTTTTTTTTTTTTTTTTTTTTTTTCGGATGGGAAATCATCAAATGACTCCTCCCGCTCTGGGCGGAGCAGGAGGAAGTGTCAGACTTTTACTGACTAAAACCCATCCATGTTCCTTCATCGCCCTATGTGTTCCGGGGCCACGGTATCTCTTTCGAATAGTCCCGCAGCCCCGGCAGGGTAGGTCGACTCCTTAATGTATTTATTTCATTTCTTTTATTTTCTTGCGTTTTAATATTCAGGTAATTTGGTGTTTAATCAGGTTTTTAATAATAATGCGTTAGGTCCTCCAGTCACCACTCCACTTTCCTCCTCAATCTAGGGCATTGATAAGACAAAAGAATAATTTTGAAGTTTTTTTTTTCATTTCGTTAGTAAATATTCCTCATTCCCTTTCAATATAGTGTACATTATTCTACTAGTCAGGCCCTTTCATTTGATACCCAAATTGAGGGAATTGTGAAAAAATGTGATTCGCCATTTGTGGTGGCCGCCATCTTGGATTTGAAATTTATCTTAATGTATAGTATTCTACTAGTCAAGCCCTTTCATTTGAAACCCATATTGAGGGATTTGTAAAAAAAATATGTAATCCGCCATTATGTGGGGGCGGCCATCTTGGACCGATTTTCATCAAACACAGCTAAGAACACTCCCGACTAATTCACCTTTCAAACAAAACAAAAACAAAATCAAAATCGGTTCATCCGTTCGGGAGCTACGAAGCTACAGACAGACACACACACAGGCACGTCAAACTTATAACACCCCGTCATTTTTGTGTCCGTCGGGGGGTTAAAAATAAGACTTTATAAGATAGTTGCTGCAATTCAACACTACAACGTAGGCCGATAACTTATATATACTTGGTATTATAGATCTTAACCGTATTCTGCATCGTCGTGTCGATAATTCCCTTTTTATAATCAAATTAGTTTTGACCAGAATTCTGCCAACTCGACGGCGTTGGTGGTGGCTTCGGACAGGTCCCTCATAGTGCAGGTAAAAAATTCCCAATGCTGGGAAATAAGGCTTCCTCTGAGTGGGAATTGGCCGTCATTTACGACGCGGGCACAGTGCGGGTTTGTGAACGTCAGACTGAAAAATTATGTTCTATTTAGGATTCAAATTTTTCTTAATATGTTACCGATCAGTCCGTAAGGTTTTTGAGTAATCGAAGCAGTAAGAAAGTGTTAATCATATGCATTGTTGAAGACAGAAATTATGTTACGTTACATGTCCGAGTTACTCGTACGCAGGAATTAGAACAAATATAGGAGACACTTGAACACACATGAAACCACATGAGCGCAGGGCTGTACTTGAAGCATTTTTAAAAATTATTTATTTCGTTATATTTAATTATCCCCGATTACCGAAATTACCCCCGAGGCCGAGTTTTTGGCTAAGTAATAATAGCCGTACCGGTTGATCTTCCAGGTTAAGCAGTGCTTGCCAAGGTCGGCCTCTGGATGGGTGACCATCCATTACATATCGAGTTTCTTCAGGGTTTCTTCCGTGCTTCAGAAAACAAGTTAAGCCGTTGGTCATTTGTAGAGCTTTGACAGTCGATACAGGTAATCAGTAGCCCGAAAGTTTGACAACCAGTCTTACCAGGGGGTTTCGTATTACCCAGTACTAACTGGGTTGTAGAGTCCGGATAGGCAGTTGCTCGTAAAATACTGGTATTAAGCTGCGCCCGGTTAGACTGGAAGCCGACCGACCCCAACACAGATAAATAGGCTGTGCAGATGATGATAATTATCATGCGCGTGGACGTTTCATTTAAAACAGCCATTGACTGCAATTATAAAATAAGTAAAACAAAATAGTTTCATGTGTTTTGTTATTTGCTCATCCTAAGAATAAAGACAATTATTTTTGGTCTTTTGGTACGCACTTCAAAGTAAGTTAAATTAAATTTCCGAAAAAGGTGGCATTAATTTTAAACCACTTTTTTATATACAAACAGGGATTCTGGCGAAAATGTCTTTAGACACAAGTTAGACACTGACATATGACAAGCCTTCTCTTCATATGAAGTTTCCAAACCTCGAACATTATAAACAACTCATACAACGTAAGTAATACTGTTTTCTTTTCTGGATATTTTTAACCGACTTCAAAAAAAGGAGGTTTTGTTAACTTTACGTACATACCTACCTTTCCATTGTCCTGCCAAGGGGTATTGAATTACTCAGTACTAACTGGGTTGTGGAGATCAGATAGGCAGTCGCCCCATGTAAAATACTGGTAGTCAGCTGCATCCGGTAAGACTGGAAGCCGACCCCAACATAGTTGGGAAAAGGCTCGGCAGATGATGATGACCTTTCCATTGTCTTACTGTACTTTATACTTCCGCAAAATAGTTCAGAAAAAGCTAAATCCAGCCCTGTGTCTCGAAGGCTGTATGGTATAGCTCACAAGACCTACATTGTCGAACCACAAACGATATCCGACTCAGTCCTCACCCGATCACCTTCTCAAACGGATCTCTCATTATTTTCAATACAATTAAACAAAACTTAATAGAACATGGAAACCAGAACTTCAGGTAAGATATTCTGTAATTTATATTCTTAATTTGCCCATTTTCTTCGGCCATTATTCAAAGAAATCAAGATTTGTACGATGTTAGGGCACGTGGTTTTTGAAGCTGCTGCCGACTTATTTTATCAATTGTGACAGTATTGGCACAGTTTTAGAACCACGTGGCTTCTTATTTTACTAGAAGTCATTGCTTGAAAGAGCGGTTAATATGTGTGTCTTGAAAGTTGTGATCGATCTTCAGAGCTTCGAGATATCTTCCGAGATTTTGAGCTCCCACGTTTTAATTTTGGGAGCTCAAAACCCCGAACCCGAAGATTAGTCGAAAGCCATTGGAAATATTGATGGCATTTGCAGAATCAAATTGGTGTTTTATAAATAGGGATGTAGGTAGATGTAACATATTCAGCCTATAACATTATCGTGTAATTTATTATCGCTATTAGGGGAGGCGAGCCGTAATCTGACACGCGGGCCCAGTGCGGGTTATATGATGTTGGTAGCGAACACATAGTTCTATATAATAATTAAAGTTGCAAGTCGCATTGAAGCCAAGACGTGGGCCTTCCGGCCGGCTAAGCTTACTGGACCTTTTCCTTGTCTTCAAACTTGCTCACAATTTCAGCTGGATGACATCCGTTACCGGACAAAGGTCTCGGGACCAAGCGTTGCCATAAAGACCAGTCCTTTGACCAGCCTTAATTTGTTCTTGCTTTGCCATTAAAGATTACACTTAAATGAAGTGATAGATGTCTTTAATGACTCTGCTTTGGTTGTTTTCGGGATTTAGAAGATGTCGATGGACACACGTGTTAAGTACATAATTATAGTCCGCGCGCGAGCTCCGAGGCCTCGGTGTTGGTTTTATTTCGGGTGCATAGTGCCCTCATAGAATGGTTTCATAATTTAGTACTCCGCGCGAACTAAATTATGAAATCATTCTGTGAGGGTGTTATGTGCTTGAGGTGGAACCGCCGATGTTTTAAACAAGCCACCGATTCCTCGGAGTTCGCGCGCGGTTATCCCTACAGCGTTTTATTCCCTTTAGAACATTTTTGATAACCCATTATTTGAGCGCTTCCTCTTGTCTGGTGTCTGGTTATAATGCTTTTAGTGTGAACAGTAAGCCAACCGCTTGGTTTGGCTAGCCATTTAATAACTCAAAATTAAGCCAAGTTTAAAAAAAAGTGAAACTTGATCGAAGCAAATTAGGTATATAATTTCCTACTTTCAGTAATAATGATCGGTTTCCATCATTATAGCGTAAGTAGCATATAAACAGCTAGGTTATAATAGGTACAGGTAGGCGGGGATAGGTACAAAAGATATGTTATCTTATTTCCTTCCTGTTTTGTGTACAGATAAAGGGATTAATCAGTTAGCAAGATTTAATATTAGACTGCTCACTCTGTTTAGTGAATCAATTAGAAACTGACAGTTGTGGAGGTAATTACGAAGCTGTCATTGATTGAATTTGTTTTATTTTGATTCTATAATTTAATTTAGTTTTCTAGTTGATTGAGTCTGATTTAATTTTTAATTTTGTAATAATGTTTTTATCTTTATTTGGGTGTTATATACCTGAAATAAATGAATTTATTGTTATTTATTAATTAATTTATACATTTTCGTTTCTTATTTCCAAATGTACGCTGCATTTAGATAACTGGTCCTTAGACCTTTATTTATTTGCATCCATGTTACGTAACTTATAGCAGTATGTTGTACCTTATAAAATTTGTTTATGACTGTAATGAGGCAAATATCAGTTAATTAATCATATTTCTCAACCTAATTTTTATAATTTTACACCGTCTACTTGAAATTGAACAAATGACTCAAACTTTAAGACAGATACTATTTGTTCAGGTGTGTTCTACCTTGTGTTGTTTAATTGTTTTGTAACCTCGTCTACTCAATGTGTGCGTAGGTAGTCGGAGAGCTTGCTAGCACCGACGCCTCAATACTTTATAAATGTCACACTTTCTGAATACCTAATCACTTATGAATTTTCTTAATTAGGTAACATCGATTTTCTACCCACGTCTAATATTACTTGGGGTCCGAGCAACACGTTCCAACCGTTCACAAATTCAAATTCTAGGCTTCCAGGTACTGAGTTGTTCCTGCGGGCCTACCATGACGTCTTAAAGCAGGATCGTTTTAATTTCGTGCCAGTGTGGGAAAGAGATGGCGCTAGACGTCCTCTATAGCTCCGTCTCTTACCCACACTGGAACGCGATTAAAACGATCCTGCTTTAAGACGTCATGGTAGGCCACCTGATTGAAAAACTCATAACCATTTGCATGACCTAGTATTCAAACTCAGTCCTTATGATAGCCTGCAGTAGCGCTTGTGACCACATCAGGAATAGGCAGATAAATTATACTCCTCTGATAATACAGGGTGGCAATTTGGTTACCGGTTATCGTCAAGTACTTACGTTATTTTACACTAAACAACTCGTCCTCTGTCTAGCCCTTTTCCAAGTATGTTGGGGTCGGCTTCCAGTCTAACCGGATGCAGCTGAATGCCAGTATTTTATATGGAGCGACTGCCTATCCGACCTCCACAACCCAGTCAGTACTGGGTAATACGGTATCCTCCTGGTTAGACTGGTTGTCAGGATTTCGGGCCACTGACAGCCGGGACCAACGGCTTAACGTGTTTCCCGAGGCACTGAGGAAACCCGGTGGAGGTCACCCATCCACAGACCGACCTGTTATTATTTAGCCACGAGCCCCCCTTATACTAAACAATTTCCGCAAAAAAAAACTTTTATAGATGCATCACAATAGTTAGATAGGCTAGGTAGCGTTGTATAGGACATTGTTTCTTTTGTTAAAAAAAAAATGATTCTTAACTTTAACACTCGTAAACAAGGACCAATATACAGTTGAAAATAAACTTTACTTATCTACATATTTAAAAATTCAATCTACTTCAGTATAAATAACTATTACGAGAATCAACAAACGAAAACCAACTAATTCCTTAATGATGACGATTTGTAAATGATGTTTATTGGCAAAGCGAATGCAAATATTATTAGTGAATATTCTGAACTCGCTAAGTATAGGTACTTTCTGGGTAATAAGCTCGGATCTTTAAACCCTTATTAATAATAGAATAGTTTTTTTTTTAATTAACTAAATTCACGAAAAATATATCTAAGTTTCATCACCATCTTACTGCCCTTGTTCCATGCTACTTGGGGTCGGCGCAACACGTTTTTTTTCTTCTATTCTCCGCTGTCAACCGTCACGCTATCATTTACTCCTTTTTCTTTCATATCATTCCTGACACAATCCATCCATCGTTTCCTTGGTCTTCCTCTCTCTCTCCATCCATCAACATTTATATTCACCACTCTAAAACGAAGTTAATTGATACTGGTTCTAACATTACTCGTGAGCGTGACACATAGTTTCTTTATTCCGATGACCAACTGTACCGTAACTAGGGGCCTACAAAAAATTTCAAAGAGAGAAATGTATTAAGTGACTGCATTTACATTTTCAGGTGCTCCAGTTTCAAAACGTCCAAGGATCCAGTCGAAAATGTGGTGGAACGAAAACGATTACGTTACGTTTAAATAATATTACAGCTTTTCATATTATCTGCCTAGTAAGTCATTTCCAAACTATGGCCGGCTTCCAGTATTCATCTGCATCGGGTAAGAGTTCTGCTACTGCTATGCTCTACTAATGCCGTAAAGCAGAATAACAAGGAGCATCCCAAGTGGCATTCGCATGTGTGAGCTTTGAAATCTTTACAAGAATACGACTATCATTGTTAAAACTAGACTAGTCCTTAACGAATATGAAAAATTGTTGATTTTAGAAAAACCTCTTATAATCTATTATAGTTCTGTTACGTTTCGACCTAGTGTCGGGCTCAAGTTCTACGGAGGGTGCTACTGGAATCTGTTCCCTTTCAGCGGAATGGTCGCCTTGAAGCTCTGATGCAGACGGTTCAGACTCAACTGGTAGTTCTTCAACAGACACTTCGGACGACAGCTGCCCGGAGCTAGTCGGTTGTGATGGCATTATAAATGCTGGAATGATCTCTTCGCATGGCCCATCTTCCCTCCCTCTTAATTTGAGCAACTGATTAGCGTGTCTTTTCACTGTTTGATTCGATTCACTCAGTTTTACTAAGTACATTGTTTTGCCAATATTATTAATAATCTTGCCGCGTGACCAATAATGTTTTTGTTGATTATAAAGTTTCACTAAGACTTGGTCACCCACACTGAAATTAACTTTACGGTTACCACGATAATTGTCAATCTGCGAACACTGTTTGACTTTAACAACTGTGTCGAGTGCTGCCATACGCGCACTGCGTACGCCTTCAGCTATTTCTAAGGCCTTGTTGATCGTCAGCTCCGACATCGCCTTGGTAAATAATTTATCTCTCTCAGGGCCGGGTGCCATCCCCAGCACAAAACGGTCGCGAAGCTGTTCGTCAAGACTTAACGCCACGAACCCGCAGTGTATTGCTAAACCACGTACTCGTGCCACCCACTCTGGCAATCCTTCGCCGACATGTTGCGTGGCACTGTGGAACTTATATCTTTCCGCGAACGTGCACTTTTTCAGCTTGAAATGCCCATCCAATAATGCTACTACTTCATCATAGCTAAAGGTACCGACCTGCCGCGGTAAAGCTAGATCACGAATCAATTTATAACTTGATTCCGAGCAGTTGCTGAGCAGAATAGCTCGACGTTTACAACCGGCTTTATCCACATCTACCCCAATTTCGTTTGCAAGAAACCACTGATCGAGTCGTTCTTTATACAATTGCCATTCTTGATGTTCATGGTTAAACACTGTTAATGTGCCGACCGAAACTTTTGCCATCTTACGATTACAATACGCGTAACTTATACTTTGTCCTCGTCGCCAACTGTTATAAACGAAGGTGGGTGATTTAGAAATAATGCAACCGATAACGACAAGCTCATATATTGGACTGGCGCAGCAGTCTTTCATCTTAAAAGTAGTTCTTAAGTCTACCCTACTTATCTATTTATGCGAATAAGTAGGTACCCACATAACACATTCAAATACTAAATGTCTTTAGTGTGTACAGTTAACCGCACATCAGCAACAATTCGCTTCGACAGCGTCTTTGATGTTGTAGCGGTAAGAGTGATTTTCGTACATCACCACTGATGTGCAGTTGACTGTGAACTGTGTATAATTACAGCTCCATTCCTGTTCAATTTCCTTTCATCTTAGCTACGGAAATGTACTCCAAAAAGGTGGAAATCCCATATCTGTGATCTTAAGAATTGTTACTTTAATCCGTTATCCTTAAGACATGGTACTTTTAAAACGTGATCACGGAAAGCTCGATGAACAATTCTACAAGGATGTTCTTAACCACAATAGGTTCCTCTGACTCAAGATGACTTATTTATTTTTTCTTGAATAGTTACGCATAAGTTCACAAAAGACTCCACAAGGAAGATGCTCTATCAGGGAACAGTGAAGCCAATGATGAAGAAGAAATTAATTTGTTAAGCGAAGTTGGTTTGTGACCGTCACTAACGGGCAGTGACATAAATATTTGCTCGTTTTGACGATCGCAAAATGAACTCGCTTGACTATATTCTACGGTCGACGAGTTTTCTTGAAATTTCTGGAATATTCGACGATGCGGGCAGAAGGACCAGGAAATTGAAGAACACTTATGACATCATACCAAAGGAGAGGTTCTTGTGGAAATTCTTGTAGTATGTACTTGTTTTTTTAATGTTAATTTCGTTATTGATTATTTATTCTATTGAGGATATCATAATAGAAATGATATAAGTAGGTACAGACGCCAGCACGTCATCATCATCAGCCTATAATGGTCCCACTGCTGGGATACAGGCCGCCTCTCTATGAGAGGGAATGGGCTATAATCCACCATGCGGGCCCAGTGCGGATTGGTAGATGTCACATGTCTTCGAATTTTTGGTTCTAGGACATGCCGGTTTCCTCAAGATGTTTTCCTTCACCGTTTTGAGAGCAGCGGTGATGAAATAAATTACACAAAGTAATGCGCCTGTCTGGGTTCGAACCCACGACTTACTGTTCGTAAGTCGGTTCCGCCACCACTAGGCCACCGCTGCTCAGCACATAAAGCTACCTGAAATTGACAAATTTTGCCCAATCAACCTTGAACTGAATGCTTCAGCGATTAAGTTGAAAATCTATTGAAGAAATTTGACAGATAGTAGTAGCGTGATGTACTGGCGTCTCTACAGTGAAGTATTTTTCTATGACACTGAGAGCTGCTACGTAGCTTGTGGATTTCACCATGTACCTTAGTTATATCGCCATATCTAATCCATATTAGATATCTTCGGCTCGGAAATAATCCACCCTTTACTACACAACTGCGAAAGTTCGGCTTTTAACTACTTTAGATAATATAATCTTAGCCTGAGAGACAGCTCAACAACAACAACACACACAACAACAACAACACAACAACACACACACAACAACAACAACACAACACAAACACACAATACAACACAACACAACACTACACAACAACATACACAACAACACAACTTCTTGTTTCAGCATGATTTATTACTGACTCCTCGTTCGTCGAGTGGTCGCAAGCCCGACTGCTGTGTGATCCTAGGTTCGATTCCTGAGTTGGGCAAAGCGTGATTGGGATTTTCCATCAGGAATTTCTCAGTAGCAGTCACTGAACCGGGATTCGTGCCCGGTTGTTGGCAATAGGCTCGCCCCCAATTACATGGGACTTAAAACATAACTGACGATGTGGGAGTACTACTAGGCTTCGGGGATTACCGGCGTGATGTCATGTGATTTATTACTGATTTTTAACCGACTTCAAAAAGGAGGAGGTTCTCAATTTTGTTTGAAAGGGTATACTTCCCAGGTGGTCCCATGATCATCAAGTCAGGATCTTATGATGGGATCCTGGAGAAATAGAGAGAACTCTTCAAATTTTATAGGCACACTTGAAGCGATTTGGGTAGTTTTTGGAAGAGTACTTTCTGAGAGTAGTCCCATTTCAATTTGGTGAAGATCTTATAAAGAACTTCGGAGATAGGCAACGGAACTTCTCAATAAATGATAACAAATGGACTGGGATTGCTAAACCTCATGTCTGTCTATTGTTTACACCAGTTCATAACCACTAGAAAGTGAAAAATAAATAGTTTTTGTCTTAGTATAAAGTGTATATTTTATTAACAGCTCTTTTGTTTCTAAATAAAGATTAAAGCACAACATAACCTATGAAAAATGTCTTTTACTTTGTAAAAATACTAAATAATCCTTCGATCATTTCAATAAAAGGCAAAAGGACCAATTTGAGTGGACCTTGAAAATCTCACAGACAGATAGAGAAGGTCAAAAAGAGGGTGTTATATACCTATGTTAGTAGGTCCCGATAATACGCTGTTTGTTGTGGTGCTGCGGCCGCCCTATGTCCAGCAGTGAACGTATTGCGGTGAAGTTTATTGAATTTCGGTATGACGATGAAATGATACCTCTATTGATTCTCATGACACAAAGCTTGACATGGAAAGTATACAGGGTGTAAACAGATTCTTTACGAAGTCGTCAACAAAGCATTCTATACATCAATCAAACTAAGTAACTCGACGCAAAAACTGTTTCTGGGAAGCACGGAGGCACGTTTTTCGGTAGGATTCAATGTAATGCACTTAAAACATTGTGCTGATCGCATCGAGAAGGGTAAACAGGAACAAGATAACCGCCACCCCCTGTACGGGCATCAACTACCACCTTCACGCTTAAAAAGCCGTAAAAGCTTCGTGAGACACACGATTTCCTTAAAAGATAGTGCTTCGGATGAAAGATGCGAATTATGGAGGAACAGAAACCCCACCCCTCCTCACTTCATCAATCCAGAAGAACATCTTCCTCCTGGACAGGAACTGCAGTGGCCAATCTGGAAATCTCTTAACCGTTTGCGGGCTCAGGTTGGCCGCTGCAGAAATAATGGCCAAATGGGGTATTATCCACCCGTCCCATATACATTGTCACTGTGGAGCCCCTCTGCAGGATATGCCCCACCTCCTTTCTTGCCCATCCTGCACAGCCACCTGCACCTTACAGGATTTAAACGAAGCCAACGACAAAGCCGTGCAGGTGGCAACATACTGATCGGGTATTATTTGAGTCTATCGACACGCAAAGAAGAAGATTGTGCAGATTAATGAATTGAACAGTACGGGGGCCGTGAAGGTGTTTAAAGTAAAAATCTTACATTAAAAACATGTGAAATACAAAAAAAAACGTGTGAAAAAGTTGGAACTTTGACACTTTAATACCTGGGAACCTTCTATTTACGGAGATATTGGGGAATATCTCCGTAACTAGAAGGTTCCCAGGTATGGTTTAGAACAACAAAAAATGATCGCAATGACGGTGAAAAGAACATGACCGATCCATAGTCACACCAAATTGCTACACCAGTCATATATATCTGACGACCCGAATGGCGCAGCGGTAGTGAGGCTGCCTTACGTTCTTAGGTTCCCGGGTTCGAATCCCGGTAGGAGCAAATGTTTGTGTGATGAGCATGGACATTTGTTTCCTAGTCATGGATGTTTATATGTATAATAAGTATGTATTTACAAACAAAAAGTATCTATCTAGTATATCAACTATCTGTTGTTCACGACACAAGCCTCGTTGCTTAGTGTGGCACTAGATGGCGTTGTGTGTAATGTCCAGCGATATTTATTTATTTATTTTATTTTAATATATGCCAACCATAGTCACAATGGTGTGGCATTTTGGTGTGACTCTGGATCGGTCACGGAAAACAAGTGGCTTTCGTTAAGAGTCTTTTTACACCCTTTATATGGGTTATACCTGCAGGGTAATAGCGCAACATTTAGGAAACTGAACAACATACCATACATAGCCTGACTCGTTGATCGAGTAGTCGTAAGCGGGTCTGTTAAACATGAGGTCCTGGGTTCGATTCCCGGGTCGGGCAAAGTGTTATTGGGTTTTTCCTTTAGGTATTACTCAGGAGCAGACACGGAGTCTAGATTTGTGCCCGGTTGATGGCAATAGGATCACCCCCTGTTACATGGGACTTAAACAAAACTGGTGAAATGTGGATGTTCTAATGGGTACAAGTCTGCTAATCCTTCGGGGACACTTCAAGGACAGTCGTGATGTTATGTTATGTTTTATAATGATGATGAAATGATACTGCGATAGCATGCTATAAAGGGTGTAAAATTAAGTAAATTATTAATTAAGATTTTTATTTTAAACACATCCACGACCCCCTTACTATTCAATCCATCCAGCAGCACAATGTTTTGAGTGCGTTAGATTGAGCTCTACAACAAAACATCATTTTTCACCCCAAAAAAAGAAGTCGTTTCCCAGCAATAACTTTTGCGAAAAGTTACTTAGTTTGATGTACAGAATGCTTGGTTGACGGCTTCGTGATGAGTTGGTTTACACCCTGTATATAAAAAGTTTAAAAGTTTATTGACCAATAAAAGAACAACCTTAACATACAAATCGCAACAATATGAAGTGCTCATATGAAAATATAAAATATGAAGTGTATATATAAATAAAAATAATTAAAAATAAATATCGCTGGACACTAACACACAGCGCCATCTAGTGCCACACTAAGCAACGAGGCTTGTGACGCGGACACCAGATAGTTGATATATTACATATATACTTTTTGTTTGTAAATACATACTTATTATACATATAAACATCCATGACTCGGAAACAAATGTCCATGCTCATCACACAAACATTTGCTCCAACCGGGATTCGAACCCGGAACCCTAAGAACGTAAGGCAGCCTTACTACCGCTGCGCCATTCGGGTCGGGGGTATATGGGGTATACTTGCTGGGTTAAAGCGTGATATGTTGGTAACTGAACAACATTAATTGCTCTATTTTACACTGAAATGAAGTTCGCAATAAATTTTACGTTGTTATTGAAAGTGTGTTACGCTGTTGGGGTGCAGGATATAACTTGAACCTTAGAGCCAATTCTAGAGGCCCTATTTTCTTTTTTTTTTCTTTTTTCGGATGGGAAATCATCAAATGACTCCTCCCGCTCTGGGCAGAGCAGGAGGGAGTGTCAGACTTTTACTGACTAAAACCCATCCATGTTCCTTCATCGCCCTTTGTGTCCCGGGGCCACGGTATCTCTTTCGAATAGTCTCCGCAGTCCCGGAATTTTAGAGGCCTTACAATGTGTAGTCAACATTAGAAACTTAGCTGAATAAAATTAAATGTTATGGATTTCCGCAAAGTAACGCCTGATTCCATAACTTAAGTAGAAGAACTTGCTGAACTATACGTGACGATAATTTCCCCCGTTCCATATATCCCTACCGACATATCCCCACTGGTAGGAATACTTGGATTTTTTTTCCAACTATCGCTACCGGTTGGGATATATGGAACTTTCTACTCCATATATGCCTACTGTCCCTCTCTGGTGGGGATAGTGGGATTAGCTCGGAAGCCAATGAGTTATAGGCGGGTTCTTGAGTGGAGACTGAATCGACAAATATGGCGAATACGCGAGACGTGGCGAGACGCCCTCTGGCTAGATGGAACGACGAAACTGCTGGATGAGATTTGCCGAGGGTCGAGTCAAATTGCTTGCAACTGGGGAACCTCCTTTCAGCCGTGGGTTACTCTAAACTGATGTTGACTATAAACCGTACCTACATAATATAACATCTCGCCAAATGGTTAGGCAGTGGTGTACCAGTTACTACATTTCGCCAAATATGTTTAAATTCTATGTAATAGGAGTCGAACCTATTCAAATCCAGACTCCGTGGCTGCTGTTGAGACATTCCTGATTGAAAAACTCAATAACAATTTGCCTGGCCCGGAATCGAACCCAGGCCCTCCTGCTCAGCAGTCGCGATGGCGACCGCTAGACCAACAACGCATTATCTACTATCTACCTGAAATGAGCCTGTAAACTAACAGATAACGGAAACTCGGTTATGGTTAGATCATACACAGTGTGACGACCCGAATGGCGCAGCGGTAGTGAGGCTGCCTTACGTTCTTAGGGTCCCGGGTTCGAATCCCGGTACGAGCAAATGTTTGTGTAATGAGCATGGACATTTGTTTCCGAGTCATGGATGTTTATATGTGTAATAAGTATGTATTTACAAACAAAAAGTATCTATGTAGTATATCAACTATCTGGTGTCCACGACACAAGCCTCTTTCCTTAGTGTGGCACTAGATGGCGCTGTGTGTAATGTCCAGCGATATTTATTATTTATTTATTAGTGTCTCGTTGATCTAGTGGTCGCAAGCGTTATTGCTAAGCATAAGATCTTGGGTTTGATTCCCAGGTCCAGAAGATTTAGATTAAAATTTAGACTTTTTATTTTTTTGGAATTTCTCAGTATCAGCTCAGTCCTGACACTTAAGTTTAAAAGACAACACATATGCGAATACACATACACATATGTGGCGAAATGTGGATGTATTATATTAATCAATTAATCAAACACAACTGCAACTGCATTATTTGTAAAATCAAATCAGCATTTGTTTAAAAAATATTCATCCGTTAAAAAAACTCCAATTCGTGCCCAATATGAAAATTTGTTATGTCCGATCAAGTGCAAAACTGCACTATTGGCGAAGAGCTTATTTGGTGTTGCTCCCAACATTTATAATAAACTACCAGATAGAATTAAATGTTTGCCTTTATATAGATTTAAAAAATCTCTTCAGGGGATACTACTAGACAAATGTTACTACAGTGTTGATGAATATTTAAATGATAATTTTTTGGTATACATTTTTCTGCTTTGTAATTTTACTATTCTTAATTTACATTTTATTATGGTTTTCTTTTTATGATTTTTAATTGTATTGACATTCCGTATTTGTGATTTTTTATTTTATTTCAATTGACATTTTATTTGTAATCTTTTATTTGAATTGACATTTTATTTATAATCTTTTATTTGAATTGACATTTTATTTTTAATTGTTTTTTTTAATTCAAATTTGTATGTCAGTAACGACAAAACATAGCACGAGCTCTAAATATTTATAAGATCCTTAATGTTTATACCTATGTTTTACAAATAAATAATTCTGATTCTGATTCAATCAAATACTTTATTTCGAACAAGAGTCCATATGAGTTAGAGTGAGTACTTATGAACTATGTTAGTACGACTTATAAAGAAATAGTTATTATTAAAATCAAATCACTCAATTATATGGACTACTTGGGAGATTACATGATGTTATGAAGACCAATGATGAAGCACTGGCAGACAATGATGCTGTACGAAAATCGAGCAAAAAAAAAACAGATACCATCTTTATGATAGTAGAACACCTGTTTCAGTAGATGAGAGTGCACAATTTCCTGGAACACCTGAAGGTTTACAAACCTACCTAGCCGAAGACCTAGCCAAGAAGCCGGAGTTTAGTTTTCCTTCTTTTAATCGTCAAAAAGGATCGTAATCCTTAAATTAAACGATTAGGATTTCGTTGGTTCAATTCTCGGTAATAGCATGTAAACTTATGTAGGTACCAATTCACTAAATAACATTTAGGAATGTTTTTGTGTAAATAAATAAAGCAAATAAACTACAAAAATCATTTAAATATCCCTAATTTAAGTACTTACATAATCGAAAAAAAAAAGTGATACCAATACCAGGAATAACTTTAAAATAAGTATAAAAAAGGTCATTAATAAGGTAAACAACCATTGTTTAAAAGGATAAGCTGGCACAAGTAATCACTTGTATTTAATACTATCTACTTTATTATTTTGAAAGATTAAGATTTTCTACCTCAACATTAATGACAATCAAAACAAATCAATTAGGAAATTAGGGATCGTGTTTATTACAGTAGAACCAAAACATACACTAATTACTGCTGCCCCTAATTATGTTTGTTTTAATATAAATACTTCTGATTACAAGAAATATGTATCAGTATACGATATACTCCTATCGAGTTAACTTAAAACGTAGTGGTGCTAATATAACTAGGAAGTGAAACAGTGAGTTTACCTTGTTTCTTCATTACTTTGGTACGAATTCAGTTGAAGTCTATGGTTAAAGTGCTTCATGGGTGTTTTGGCGTTTGAATGACATTGACAGGTGTGTTGGTGAAATAATAGTGATACAACAAGATGGCGCGCTCTTTTGGCGCAAATCGAAACTAAGGCAGTTTCGATTTGCGCCAAAAGAGCGCGCCAAAAGTTTCTTGAATTGCAGGTATTCAAGAAACTTTTGGTAATTAATTATATAAATTACCTACATGTGTCTCTTTCAGCAACATTTTCAATATTTTGATGTGATATTAAGTAGATGTCGTCTAACTATTTTTGGGTGTTAGTTATACGATGTTTACTTACATTCGCATCAAAATCAATCAGCGCCTAGAACACGGAATATGTGACTTCTTCAAAAAGTTTGAGGTTGAATATAAGTAGGTTCTGTTCGGCTTTTGTTCTTAATTTAAAGCCCTACATATCCTACTTGTATTTGATTTTAAAAACTACGACAGTGCCGCCAAATGTCCCAAAACGAGACCTTATATCATAATTTTTACAATTACCTTACGTATACATTTTTTATGCCTTAACTTTTGAACAGTGCTTCAAAATGTCCCGAATATTGTGTAATATCAAAATACTTACATAGGAGACCCTCTTCAAGATATGCTCCACCTTCTGTTCTGCCCATCCTGCACAACCACTTGCACCTAACAAGATAAAATTGAAGCAAATGTTAGAGCTGTGCAGGTGGCTACATACTGGTCTCAAACAATTTGAGTTAAAACACGTAAAGAAGAAAAAGACTTACATACCACAGCCTCTTCAATAAATGTTTTGTTATGACTTTAAGTAGGTTATTTCCGGCTTGTTTTAGTGTATAAGCCGAAAACTTCCTGCTTATAGTGATGACAAAAATCCTCTTCGGAACTCCGGATCAGCATAGCTATTCAGAACGCTTCGATTCGATTTCCGATTCGGAAAGTCGTATGTTTATCTCGCTCGATTTCGTAATGTCAAAAAAAGATAGACATACGACTTTCTGAATCGAAAATCGAATCGAAGCGTTGTGAATAAGGGGCCTGAACTCGGATCATCGCAGTCCACTGCTGAACATAGGCCTGTCCCAAGCTGACCTGCAAAGCCCTGTCCTTTATCTTCCACATCGAGTCATATGCATCATTGTATTTTTTTAATGTATGACCTTCAAATTTCTATCAGATATGATTTCCCATCTCTATGGACAGGCAGCAATCCAAGCTACTATAACCTGTATAATAATATCGCTGGACATTACACACAGCGCCATCTAGTGCCACACTAAGCAATGAGGTACCTAAGAGGAACCTAAGAACGTAAGGCAGCCTCACTACCACTGCGCCATTCGGGTCGTCAGCTTGATGTACTGGCGTCTGTACAAATACTTTTTTCTACAGGTACTTTAACAGCTACCTATATCTTGTAAAGGGTATAAGTAGATTCTGTCCGGATTTTGAACTGATTAAACCCGAACACTTTCTACTTTATATCAATTACGAGCAAACTTTCAAACCTTACTACAAGACGGTGGACGCTGTGGCCGACATGAAGAATCGCAATATTGCTGTGATTATAAGTAGATTATGTCCAGCTTTTTTTAATTAAAGCTCGACAATATCTGCTTACATTTACGACATATATGATATATTTCAAGCTACGAGTAAATTAAGCTGCAACATTTCAAAAACGCCTTACTGTGCAAATTTTTCTGAAGCACTTTATTGTTTTTATTATTTGTCTTTTTGTTTTGTTCTGCAGATCGTTGTTTTCATATTAATGAGCAAAATCTATTTCTAAATATTGTAAAGGTACTAAAGTAAAATTTTGCTTACTACTTGCCCATTTACCCTTAATAATAAACCTAGAGGAAAGTTGCATCAGTATTTGCATAGATTTAATGGTAAACATATTTTTTTCGAGGTACACGTTTGGCTTAACTTTACTCCGGGTTTTTAACAAGGATTTAATGATTTTAACACTTAAAACGGGATATTTACCAAGTTTACTTTTTGTTTTGAGTTTCCAATATTCCGGTGCCGTTGGCACCATGATCATCGATAAACCGTAAACTACCGTCTCAATATAGTGCAAACATATAGTGTACCCGCGCATACATACACACTACACACACACACACACACACACACACACATACACATATATACACACTCAGAGAATGGCTACAGTCCATAGTTTCAAGGTCATTAATAGTTAAAAAAAAAAAACTTTGTATCTTTTCTTTATATCTTTTAACTATCCTGCTTGCTCCAGCAATCGCTAGTGACACTAATAATCACTATGTAACTCCGACCTTGTTTTAATTATCTTGGTAATGTATAAAGAGAGATCCCTGACACCCATAACACAAGTTTAATCTTAGCTTGGGTGCCAGAGGTTTAAACTCAGTGGTATTTTACATTTTTTGAGGTTTAATATAGTCTGTTCTACATAGTACTATATTCTGCTAAATTGTAAACTTGGAAATGAAGCATTATTATTATTATAATATCGGGAACTCAAAATTAATAGTAAACATTACAAATATCTCGTTTTTCGGTGTTAACGATTAGGATTTAATGTTTTATATATTTAAATCTTTAAAGGAAATACAAATGAAGAAGTCTACAGATCGAGTACAGATCAAAATTGATCGTGATCATAAGTAGATATTGTATGGCTTTTTTCTTAGTAAAGTCCAACAAAATCTACTTATCTTACGTTCAATATCACCAGGGCAGCACAACTAAAGCATCATCATCATTGTTCCACAAACTGCTGAGTAAAGGCTACCTCTTTCGTATCATGCATCCCTGGTCTGCTCGCGTCCCACTCAGAGGGCTTTCCAAATGAAAATCGCATCCAAACCGTTTCGTATTTCAAAAGCATTAGCACCTGACTTGTAGGTCTGGTGGTCGCTAGCGTTAGTGCTCAGCATGAAGTCCTGGGTTCGACTCACGGGTCGGGTAAAGTGATATTGGATTTTTAATAAGGAATTTCTCTGTAGCAGCCACGGGGTCTGGATTTGTGCCCGGTTGATGGCAATGGGCTCGCCACGGGACTTAAAACATAACTGGCGAAATGTGCTTGTACTAATAGAATTTTAAAATTAAAAGCGTGATGTAATGTTAAGACAAGCTTTTTGCTAGCTTATGTCATTTCAATACACTTTTGCCTTTCATGTCCAGGTCTTCAGGTCTTCTTCTTCTGTAGTTCGAATCATCATCAGCCTAGCCTTTTCCCAACTATGTTGGGGTCGGTTACAAGTCGAACCGGATGCAGGTGAATATCAGTATTTTACATGGAGCGACTGCCTATCTCACCTCCACAACCCAGTTAGTACTGGGTAATACGATACCCCTTGGTAAGACTGGCTGTCAGAATTTCGGGCCACTACCTGTAACGACTGACAAAGATCTACAAATGACAGCCGGGACTAACGGCTTAACGTGCTTTACGAGGCACGGAGGAAACTCGGTATGTAATGGGTGGAAAACTAAAAACCCATCCATGGACCAATCTAGGCAAGCGCGGCTTAACCTGAAGAACGACCCGAGCGGATGTTTTTATTGAGCCACAAACTCCGTAGATATCTGTAGATCGAATGACTAAAGAAATGTTCTTAATGTATTTAAATAAGAATAACTAGCAAGTTATCATTTTAAGTACGTTCCGATCGGCTGTTTCCTAATTATAGCCCTTCGTTACGTACTTTAATTGATGGCTGCGGTGTTGGAAAACTATCACCTTCAGTGTTTAATCTAAAATAAAACTATTTTATTTTTGAGATTTCGTAGTTGAAGTTCTAACAAGACATAAGCCAGAAATAGCAACTTTACGGGAGATTGAAAAAACTGCATAATTATTGGTATAATTATGTAGTTTTTTAACACAAATTAGATAGAGACGTTGCTTGTTTCTGGGATTGGCTGAAACAACGCGTCTTCCAATACTCTATAGGAAACGGCATCAAAAATCAAAATGTCCTAACCGCCTAAATTGACTTACGTCACTTACATGGTGTTAGAATTTCAACGACGATTTAGTACAAACTTTGTTTTTTTGCTTAAAAAACTGCCACAATTCTCTATAGCTCCTTCTCTCTCTATGCCATAAATTAACCGAAATCTGCTGAAAGAACCTATTTTTCCTACGCCTCCGAGACATTTTGGGGGTTACGTTGTTATATCCTTTAAAACTTTGACTGCCTCATTTACCTAATTACTAGCTTCATCAAACTGTGCTTTGTGATATTCGTCAGATAGGTTAGTTACTTGGACGTGTACGACCAGATTTATTAACGTAGACGACGTAGACGAAGTAAAATGGGTAGGTATGTACTGGAATTCTAGCAGGCGGCGCACTGTACTTTCTACCTACCCCCAACCATATAGCAGTGATAGCGTAGTGGTGTAACCGTCGGACTGCCAAGTCATAGATCTCGAGTTCGAACCCAAGACACGCACCTCTGATTTTTCAGATTCATGTGCGTATTGTTCGTAAGTATCACTTGCTTCGGTGAAGGAAAACATCGACAGGAAACCAGCATGCCTGAGAGATATTTATATTCATATTGACGGCAAGTAAATCCAAGCCAGAGGCATAAAAAACTCTAACATCGGGTTAGGCGCTAACCACACGATAAAGAAAGACCATGCCTCCGTGAGCAAAAGAGCCTGTACATAATGTATGTATTTGAATGGTTTTATTCCCTCAAATAAAAGCTTAGCCTCGCCTCATCCGGTCAAAGGCCTTGGACACAACACGTGATCCACCAGTGGAAAAATACAAGTACATAGATTGCAATATAGCTTGGTCGAGAATATTCCACGTTACATTGTGCGACTGCATCAAATCACAAAGAGCGCGACGGTCCCCAATAAGGAAGTTATCACTTAGTGTGCACCAACCCTAATGGGTTTAAATCGACGCTCCTCGGTGTGAATCGGTCGGTGGATGTTATGCTATACGTACTTTTTCGTCAAGTGGTGGATTTGGATGTGTTATTTATTTTGGATTTATTTTGTAAGGGAAGTCACCCTTGTTTTGGGGGTCGTTAAAGCTCTATCTGATCTTCAACACTGCTCTCAAAACTGTGAAGAAACGGGCAAGAGCATCCAGCAACTCACACGGCCTGCGAGGTGGATGACGGCACCTTCTGTCTTACAGAGATGAGGCCTGTGCTGTGTCCCAGCTGTGGCAACATTATATGCCATTGTCCTGAAGTTCTAAATCAATGTGCCATCTTTATTTGTTGCTATAAAATATTACTATCAATTAGGTAACTGTTCTAAATTATATGTGGGACGAAAGCTAATTAGTTAGTAATTTATTCGAGCCGTCAGGGTATCCTTGTATGGACGCCAGTCCTCACAAAGGATCATAATTATTATGCATTTTTAGGGTTCCGTAGTCCTTACAAGAAACCCTTATAGTTTCGTCATGTCCGTCTGTCCGCCGCCGCCGTCCGTCCGTCCGAGGTTTTGCTCAGAGACTGTTAGTACTAGAAAGCTATAATTTTGTAGGGGTGTGTATATCAATTACACCGACAAAATAGTGAAATAAAATTTTGGAAAATATTTTTTTTAGGGTAGCGGGTAGGGTAAGGTAGGGTATATGAAGTGGGGATGATTTTTTTTATTCGTCGTCTACCTCATCTTGTGGGGTATCGTTGAATAGGTCTCTTAAAATGACTCAGGAATTGCTGACACTATTTTTCGATTTAATGCTCCATTTACTTACGAACTAAACTTCAAAATGCAAATATTTGTTCCAGTAGAGCGTCTCCCCCCTCTAAAAGCTAAACTGCGGGCTTGAAAAATCTGGAAAAATTCTTGATGATAGTACATTTCATGAACTTTAAAGGAAAATTATAGCGGTTAACATAACTTTATTAGTTTAGCAGTAATAGTAGTTGAACTTGGGTGTTCGATAATTTTGTACTATTTTTTTTTAAATTATCATTAACGGGCTACTACGGAACCCTACACAGACTTGGCCGGTTATTGTTAAAATTATATTCTTACATTTATGTTATTTAGATTTGTTACACCTATGTGAACCTTTATGAAGAGAGAAAATAAAGATATTGTATTGTAAGTGTTTTGTTCGTGTCACTTATGTCCTTATCAGAGCTGTAACCATAGTACTCCAAAATTCCAGCAGTTATGTGTAGGTGAGTCTATCGTAGTAGGAGTATTTTGCTATCAACCGGGTACAACTACGAACTGCTCTTCAGAAACTCCTTTGTCCACACCTCATCACCTTACAACATGACTTCATGCTCCAGGCCAATGAAGCATCACTCTGTACCTTACACAGTCGTCATCCTTCAAGGGGGTGATTCTACCAAAGCTAAGGGATACAGCTGACAGAAGCAGGTGGCTCAATCGCCACCCTAAATAAATCAAAGACTATATCCATTCCCTAATTTAAATATCCGGCCAATTGTGTCTTAATACCACAATACGTTTTTAATTGAGAAAGGTCAGGGGTCCCGATGTCCATCTTAACTGATCCTGAACCAAATTAAGAAATACTTTCATTAATAAGAAGACAATTAAAAACAGATTTAGTTTGTTCGGGAAGAGCTCGGGGCTAAATAATAAGGGCCGCTCGGATCAATTTTTAGGTTAAGCCACACTAGCCTAGGTTGGTCTGTGGATGGAGGACCACCCACTACATACCGAGTTTTGTCCGGGACTCAGAAAACATGTCAAGCCGTTGGTCCCGACTGTCATTTTAAGATCTTTGACAGTTGTTACAGGTAGTCAATGGCTCGATATTCTGACAACCAGTCTTACCAAGGGGAATCGTATTACCCTGTGCGAACTGGGTTGTTGTGGTCAGATAGGCAATCGCTCTATGTAAAATACTAGCATTCAGCTGCTGGTTAGACTACACGCCGACCCCAACATAGTTGGGAAAAGGCTTGCAGATGTCGAGTGTGTTAGGGAATAACCGCACTTATCGATGTAGAATTGGATCGAGCCGATCGCGTATCACCATACTTAATTATTTCATTTTCAATCTGAAGCTGCATATGCCACTGGTCAAATATCTTTGTTTGAAGTAACTTTCATCGAGGAGATTGGATGGCTTCTTTTAAGGTGGACAAAGCGATGTTTCTTTGCCCGTATACAGGGTGTAAACCACCTCATCACGAAGCCGTCAACCAAGCATTCTGTACATCAAACTAAGTAACTTTACGCAAAAATTATTGCTGGGAAACGACTTTTTTTTTGGGGTAAAAAATCATGTTTTGTGGTAGAACTCAATGTAACGCACTCAAAACATTGTGCTGATGGATGGATTAAATAGTACGGGGGTCGTGGAGGTTTTTAAAGTAAAAATCTTAGATTAAAAACTTGTATTTTAAAAAAAAAATTGTCAAAATGTTGGAACTTTGAGCCCCAATATCTCCGTAACTAGAAGGTTCCCAGTTATGGTGTAGAACAAAAAAATAATCGCAATGACGAGGAGAACAAGTGCCTTTCGCCTTCGGTAAGAGGTGTTTTACACCCTTTAGAAGCCATGCATAATATAGCGCATGAAGCCATCAGAATGATGATGTCATCATTCTCCTGTTTTTATCCCAATTTATTTTGGGGTCAGCGCAGCTTAGTCTTCGTCTTCCATTCTTCTCTATGCTCATCATTTCAGCAGTCACCTTCTTTCTTGCCATAATATCGTTCTTCATTCAGCCCATCCATCGATTCTTTGCTCTTCCCCTGCCCTCTCTCCTGATCCTGCTACTCTCTCTTTGACTACATTATATTGGCTTGGCTATAAGCCAGAGTTATGCAATTTACATTTTATTATTTTCTTTTTGCTTTAAAACAAACAAAGCAACAATACATCATGTTAAGTAGTAATCTAGTATATAGTGTAAAGTTAATTGAGTCAAATTCAATTATGTAAGAATAAGCGAGACACTTCCGCCGGAAGTAACAATAACGGAGGATGCTTCGTTTGAGGAAAGTTTTAAATCTATTTTTGTAGTTAAAACTCGTAAAAATGAATTTCATACTATGATTTCATTGAATGAATATTTATCCTTGTCAAAAAACGCTGGGGAAATCTCTACCAGTAATAGCTTCGGTATAGAGATAATTTGTTTGTTAAAGTATACCACCAGAATACTAAAAACAGTTTATTAAAAACTAGCGATCCTCCCTGGTTTCGACGGGTGCAATATATATATAAACCTTCCTTAAGAATCACTCTATCTAAGGCTGAAAACTGCATTAAAATCCGTTGCGTAGTAGGGAGACTTTGATTTATACCTGCAGCGGCCCACCTGGATTCTCTTAGTTAAAAAGTTTTATCTCATCGGAGAGCACATTTCTATGTAAATGATTTGCCACTAGGAATGCACATTCCATCGTCGTCATCATCCAAAGCTCGACTACTTTATCCACTGCTGGGTATAGGCCTCTCTTTGCTTGTGCCAAACCCCATTTTTGGCCCTACTCCCTAACGCTTCATCCGTATTTTCGGATCTATAAGTCTCTCTTACTCGCATTCATCTGCAGACGTGCGCGAGAGAGACGGATAGAGATCCGAATATACGGACGAAGCGTTGGAGAGTAGGGCCCAATTTCGCGATAGCAACAATGTGGTTTGACCATCTCACCGTCGTGTCGGACGACCAACACCTCTCTTTCCAGACCTTGGTGGAACGTACAAGTTACACCGTGTAAATTGCGGATTATCGGTTTTGCGCTGATCCCATTCCATCCCTGCATTTTATGCACAGCAATCTTTCAATTCATAGATAGTGGCTTGTCATTCTCAATTGCAAAATGCCCATATTAATATGGCGTGACCTAAATAGGAAAATCGATTCTGCGTTGCACAAAGTGAATTTTATTGCACGTATTTTTTTTTTGTTTTTTTTTTTACACGCTGTTTTTTTTTGTTATTGTATTTATTTCAGTGCTAGTTGGTCTAGCTCTAAAACGATTTGTTGATTTCATGTTCACAGTTTTAGTGTCGATGTAACCTTTCACCGTGTACCTATTCGAATCTCTTTCAATACTCATTGTTTCCATAGATAGGTTTGCTTTTCATTTCATAACATCACTATCCAAGGCATCAGTATGCATACAGACTACTACAGTCAAAATATATTTCTGTATCGAAGGACCAAAAATTCTCTTTCTTCTTAAAACCAATACATTAGGTGCCACTGTATCTCAAACATTGACAAGGACTTGAGAGGAATAATAATATCATCCGTTGATGCTTTGAATGATATAACCTTACCACTTCATGTTAACCGCATGGACGGTTTTATTTAATTTATTCCACAAGTCGACTAGAGGTCATAGAGCAAAATTGGTCATACCACTATGACTCTCAGTTGTTTTGATATCAGCTTAACAGAAATATAAATCAAGCAGTCATTGATGAAATAAAATGAAAATGGACAAGTTCACGTTGATGACAAATCAACAAGCACCAGTTACGTATTAGTATTATTAATAATTTATTATGGCCATCGGCTCTATTTCTCAAAGCGCCTATGCAAATTCAAAAAGCACGTGGTCAGAGTGATACTAAATAAAAAAATAAGGTTTGCTTGTATTTATCTGAAACTCATTGCCAGTAACTAACCTAATACCACCAGGAAAGCATTGAATAAAACTGTAGGCTTGATTATAATGTATGGTATAAAGTTTTATAATTATCCGTAACTTTAAGACCTATTATGTTTTCCTTAACAGAACAACAATTTCCTACAAAGTTTTGACTGAAATAATAAAGAGTGGTCGCATTAAAGTAGTCGACTTATACGACTGCAGTAACACTCCTCGAAATAAAGGGAGACCCACACCTCCCAGCGACAGCTCAATAGAATAAGTAGATAATGTGGGCATCACTATTTAAAGCTGATCAAAGTTGGTTAAGGAGTAGTCAGCATCTGTGCGCAGACGACGCGGGTCGTGCGCTGCCATATTGGTAGAGTTCCATGCAGTTTTATTTCAAATACCGAACGTGGCGGTCGTTCTAAATTCAAGTGTACAGTTTGACGTTAAGCAGTGACAGTTGGAAATGGATATTCTTTATGTCTTTCTTTTATTTTGAGTGGTGAGTTAGAATTCTTTGTGGCCTGCGTTTACATGTATAAGACCAATGCATTAATTAATGTTTTCAGAATTGATTGAGGTTGATCCCTCAAGAAATGTGAATGAGAATTATAACGACTGTGAGTCTTTAATTCTCGTTAACATTTCTGAGAAAAGAGAATGAACTCTTGACACTCAACTATAATTTATTATCACATTGGACAAGTACACTCACAATATTTATGATGACTTATAAGTTTACTGCAGGAATTTTCCTTCGTGTTTACTTTGCTACGCTCCAAATGCGTGTGTTTAATAAATGTAATCACCACTTGTTGACAAGACGGTAAACAAAGGGCGTTTTTATATTTTATAAACGTATCTTTTAAGAATGTTGGCGGGGTGTCCCGGAGTGTTACGACCAACTCTTTTGAAGTGCCCAAGTTCAAAAGATCATATCTTGTTCCTATATTTTTGAAGCCATTTTCAACCATACTGGTGTATAAAAATGGCTTCGTAAAATATTGGCTAACAGTTCTTCAAGGAAAATATGGCGAGAAAACTTAAATGGTCTTAAGCCGAGATAAAAAGCATTGTAACTGTGCGTTCTCACTTGTGAAACATTAAAACATAAAGACTCGTTGTCTGATGAAATAAAAGATTGAACAATGGAAGTGAAGGAGAGAGAGCAATAGAGATGTTAACATGTATGCGAATTTTTCGACTTAGATAAGTGAGTTCTCTTTACTAGAATAATCTTTTACTTTGTAGCTGGAAAATAAATACAGACGGACTTCAATATAACACTGTCAAAGAACTTTCCCACAAGTGAGTACTACCATTTATTCTTAGCGATAAGTAGGTATATTAATGTAAGGGTCAATGTGTCAAATTTGAAGAAAACAACATCAGACACAGTATTAAACGTTTAAATTCGTTTCATTACGTTATTTACATTCAAACGCCTGAATCGTTAAATTTTGTTCAGCATTCCCTTTGACTGAGGCATGTTTGCGTCTCTTTCTTTCACTTGTAGTTCGATAGTAGTGCGACAGTGCCAGGAATAACGCCTAGATAAAGTCCATGCTGAGTAAAGTGTTTAGATGTATCGTATTTATCGAATGGATAGGCGAAAACATGAAACATAACTGACCACAGTTCATGATTGTTGAGTTGGAAAACATCGGAACATGTTCAGAAAACTTCAGAAGACAGAACGGTGATAGGTAGGGAATTAGGGATACGTATTCTTTGCTGTTTCATTTTCACTGATTATTCTCAAACAACATGTATCACATTTAAGGGTACAAACCATCAAACTGAACAATGTTTTCCATGGGACTGACATCGTTGCGATTTCTAAACACGCCGTAAAACGGTTAAATTTGAACTTTGACAGAACTCTGCCACATTGACAGCGTTGGCAGTGGCTTCGGACCAGTCCCTCAATGATCTTAGCTATTATTTAAAACTAGGCAACGAAAAGTAGACGTTGCATGGCTTGAGCTTTAGCTAAGCAGTTGACCCGTTACTGTTACCCGACCGTAAGATAGACACGGTAGCATATCCCAAAGTACGTGTTGAGTAACGTTTATTATTTGTCATTAAAAATTGATGGAAATGGGGTATCAATGTCGAGAGATAAAAATTTTCCGTAAGTAGCTCTTCGAACCAAAGTTACTGTTCAATTTAAAAATTTTCAATATCAGCCCTGAGTTAGGATTTATGCCCGGATGATTGCAATAGGCTCGCTCCCTATTACAAGGGACTTAAACATAACTGGCGAAATATCTGTGTACTATTATGTACACCATTCGGGTGTTATATGATCAGTGATGTTATGTTTTGACTTTTGGTATTGTTCAATTGTATTTCTAATGAACAACCTCTGACATCACAACTTGCACGCCTAAAACATCAGCAAATAAGGAAAAATATTTTGAGGATAATTAATGGAATGGTTCCATTCAACTCGGGCCTTGCTCTGTATGATTGTATGACGTGATCGCACTATTTAGAATGTTATAACGACTGCTGTGAATCATTCATCATTCAGTTTGAGGTTTTGTATGTCTTCACACTTGCAGCAAAAATATTTGCTAGTTTTGCCCGTGGCTTCGGCTGCGTTTACGTCGGAAATTGTTTACGAGAACGGCAGGTACAGGCAGGTTCGTTGGAACAGTCACCAGAGAATCAAGTTACTACAAACTGTCTCTCATTCGATTTTGAACTTAACCGTCAACATTTTATTTTTTCAAATTATTTGAAGAAATTTAACAGTTTGTGGTTACTCGATGTGCTTGGTGACTGCACTACCGGGATAAAAATGCATATATACTAACCCAGGTCAAGGACAATCTCTGTGCTAAACATTGAGATCTTGCGTTGTTCTGGTTCAGGAAGTAGGCTTTTGCCCTCAGGGATTGTGTAGCTTCCTATCGGTGAAAGAGTTTTCGTAATCATATTAGTATTTTCAGAGATTAAACGCATATACAAAATCACAAGTGTGTGACGTATGACAATTAGGAAGTACCTACAGATAATGTCTTGGTAATATTTTATAGAGTTCGTGAAAGGATTAGAACAAACTTACAATTAGAACGTCGGTCTTTTAAGACCCCGGCGTCATAAACAAATCCAGCTAATCTGACAAATTGTAAGACAGTATCATCATCATCATCATCATCACAGCCCGACTTCACCCACTGCTGGGTATAGGCCTCTCTTTGCTTGTGCCAAGCTCCACGCTCTTGTGCCAGTCTCATCCAATTTCCCGCAATGGCAACAATGGTATCGTCTGCCCAAGAGACTATGACAGCTAAGAAACGGTATCTAGGCCAAATAATAAAATCATTAATTGTAAATTGACTGTTCTAGATTATTTGTTTATTTAAAGGACTGCCAACGAATGGTACCTACATCAAAAAAATGTTTATATAGGGTTTCATTCAAACTTAAGTTTACTGTCATGTAGCTAATGTAACAACAATATTTTCCAAAACTAGGAAGACGGCAATGTTTGTTACTCTGATGAGTTCGTAGTTAACCGTTCATTTGTTAATTAGCCCATTACTAATTTAAGTGGGCCGGCGGCGGCACGACAACAGGGCGGGAAGCACTGCCATGAAAATATACGTTCTTAATTCTGTTCGTTATTTTTTAAACTTTTTAAAAGGTTAGTTAGGATTAATTAAATCTCTATTCTGCGGATAATTTTGATAAATGATAAAATAATATGGATCCGCAGTTTGAGCATCATCCGCATTTTATTCGATTGATTTCAAGATTTTTGGTCTTTTTACCCGAAGTTAAAGCACCAATATGGTGTTTGAGTATTTTATAATCACTTATTTTTGCTATAAATACATAATTGTATGGAATATTATTCCAAACAGCTTTTCTTATCTCCCTTGCAATCTACAAAGTAACAATAAATGCATTATGCAGGACCATTATTATGAATGTTAACGACGCGAGAAACTCGACTCTTCACACAGAGGTCTCATTATAGGCACAATATTGTCACATCTTTGCCTTCAATAGACCACTATAGCTGCATTAAAAAAAAAGTATGAATGAACCGTGTATTATAATCTATTTTCAAAAATAAATTGTTCCATTGTGAACTGTCAATGAACAAATAAGTTGAAGACTGTTTGTACGGTTATAGGGCGTTATTTGATAAAGCGGGGTGGCAACTCGACCGTCAGATAGTAAGGGCAAATGTCAAAGATGAGCATTATTCTGATAACGCTAACGCGACAGTGTGATGAACTTGCGGCCAAAGTAAACAGCACTTTATATTATTTATTTATAGTTCTCTACGAGCATTGTTTAGACTGCACCTTAGGGATCGATTATCTGCTTAATTTTTGTTTCTCGCTTTATTGATTTTTTCTGATTTATTTAAAAAAAGTGTTCTTAAAAAGTATTTCGTTCTTGATACGGCTATGTTATTTAAATCATCATTTTGTCGGTTATTATGTTCAACCTATTATTTTTTGGGATTTTCTACTGCCATGCTTTTAGTTGCATGTTATTTCCTTGTAGTATTGTTACTTTACTATCATTCGCGCAAATTAATCAACTCGGCTGGAAAGACAAGGTTATCGAAAACAAGATAACAGAAAAAAAGTCTGCTTAATTTAGGTCAGTAGGTATTACTCGCAGAATGAATTAATTATGAAATTGTTTCATACTTCATACTTTAATTTTACCCGCGACTTCACCCACGTGAAAAACAACATTCTTTCGAAATTGGATAGAAGTTTCATAGATTATCTCCTACATCCAAATTTACACACTTTAGGAACTTCTCTATCACAAGTATATTAGAATTAAAGTAAAGGTTCTGAAAGGATAGAAGTTTCATAGATTATCTCCTACATCCAAATTTACACACTTTAGGAACTTCTCTATCACAAGTATATTAGAGTTAAAGTAAAGGTTCTGAAAAATATTGTTCACCACATTTAACTAATTAAGGACAAGCATATTAAAAACTACTATAAAACAAATTGATATACCTATTTATAGACGAAACGGCAAACGTAGTACGTCATTTTTAGGGTTCCATAGACCTGACAAGGAACCCTTTATAGTTTCGTCATGTCCGTCTGTCCGAGGTTTTGCAAAGAGACCGTTAGTACTAGAAAGCTGTAATTTTGTTAGGGTGTGTATATCAATTACGCTGACAAAGTGGTAAAATAAAATTTTGGAAAATATTTTTTTTAGGGTTGCTCCCCTACATTTGAAGTGGGGATGATTCTTTTTTAGTCGTCTACCTCATCGTGTGGGGTCTCGTTGAATATGTCTTTTAAAATGACTTAGGGCCGGTTGCTAATACTATTTCGATTTAATGCTCCATTTACGAAATATTCAACTTTAAAGTGCACATTTTTGTACCAGTTCCGCCCCCCTCTAAAAGCTAAACTGCTGGCAAAAATTCATGATGAAAGTGCATATCATGAACTTTAAAGGAAAATTATAGCGGTTAAGATAACTTTATTAGTTTAGCAGTAATAGTCGTTGAACTTGGGTGCTGGATAATTTTGTAACAAATACAAAATGCTTACAATAAATCGTTCTATATTATTATAACGGGCTACTACGGAACCCTATTACTGCACGTGCCCGACACGCACTTGGCTGGTTTTTATTTTTTACTGAGCATCTATAGAACATGATAACTTTTTCATTAAAAATTTTCAGCCAGTCTCATAACTCGGCCCGCAGCCCAGCAATGGAACTTTTTTTTTTTAATTGCGATCAGTTGCCTCGCTACCGAAACCGCTGGTCATTCATCCCGCGGCCATATGGGCGTACACGTTGCCGCCATAACGTCTTAGAATTGCCACGTGCATTATTTGCATATTTTTTTGTTATATAAATATGTGTCTACGAATATTTTAGTACTAATTAACGCAATTGATTTTACAATTTAATATGGAGTCTGCCTTATTGATGGTTGTAATTTTGGACCGTATATATGTCAATATTGCACCAATTTCAGTAAAGAAGATTCGGAACTTGAGGTCATAGAAATTTCCAATCAATTAAACTTCCAAGTTAGCAGATGCAAGTCCAAGTAAGGTTCCAAGTGGGCACTACAGGTTGTTGGTGGTTCATTCTACAATATGTTCCCAATATCTTGCCCAACGAAGCTTTTGGAACACTGCATCTACGTACCACAATTGAGTTTTAAAATCGTATACATTATCTGGGAATAATATTACTGTAGGTCTACTTTGATAGAGATACAAGTTCCTTAGACCCAGTTATTTCAAGACGGTCGATACCCAGATAACCTTAGTTCAATAAAACCTCCCGCGAATGCTTACTTAGGCAGACCTATAGCTTAAAAGATGAGAAATAATTAGAGGAAGCTTACAATTTGGGGAACTAATTGTGGGAAGAGGTGCCTATATAAAACAATTTTGGGCCATTGGTTTACTTGTTTTTGGTACAGAAATCTAAAAAATGTTTAGGGCGAATTTTCGTCATGCTCTGATTTATTAAATGTAACATTAAGCAATTTGACAGCTGTCAATTTGACTGTTAACGGATGGCTTAGTAACGGAGTATGGTGAAACTGACCCTTAGTCTATCATTCTGATGATTAAAACCACATTGCAGGCAGTCTAGTCATTTTATATTTGACTTCATCATTAACCATACTTAAAAACCTAAAACATGATGCCTACATCAACGCTGAAGAAAATATACATTCTAAAAAACAGTTTCAAATAAATAGTAAAACACTTCTCTACAATTAAAATAAAATAAAATCAAAGATTATTTAACATTTGTGTTCAACTACATCTGAAAAGACTCCAAAACGAACATAATTTCTCTATCTGTAATTATTTCAGATTTAATCACAGATAGAGAAATTACATCGACAACGGTGGGTGTCACCGTTTAAATCTCTCGTCGAACGAATTGATCGGATTAGACGAATTAACACTAGTTAAATGTACTTCAAGTGATCGCAGTAGGTGGTGGGCGGGTTAGCCCATTCTATTAGATTCGTTGGTCCACTGAAGTACGGATGCGACCAATTGAGCAATAAAATTGAAGATCTGCTACTCGGTGTTCTGGAGTTGTGTTGCATGTGCTCTGCAAGTTTTGCTTATTTTTATTTTGTGGTGAGTTGTGGCATATTGCAGATCGGTTTGAAGATCAGCTTTCATGGATCGTTTACGAAAGTAAGCCAGAGGATTTTAGAGTTTCATTGAATGGATAGTTTAGGTCTTTTAAAGGATATACATAAGTATTACCAAGATAGAGTACCTACTACAGCTGTGTGGATATTATGATGAAAATTGCTATAGACATGACAATCTAAGATTTCACCCAGGTCAATTAATAAAATTTGTACCTAATGTATTTTACTGCTTCACAATGAGGAAAAAACCAAAAATCTTTAGAACTATTTAAAATTATGATATTTTTTTTCATGTGACTCGTGTGTCTTTCTGTCAAAAATATTCAGACGTTGTTGGCATGTACGCAAGGACCAATTAACTCCGTCTGGATTCACAATTATTTAGTACAGTGTACAGATGTTTGTCGCAGCGCGCTGGCTGCTATTACGCACGCTACAACATGCTATATTAAAAGTTAAAACTGTAAGGGTTTAATTTGAAAAAGAAATGTGAGCTTGCAGTGTCATTAAGTATTCTTCCATAATGACACTGACAGCTCTTGAACGCAGTTTAAAAGTGCTGATCGTGTTCCTTTTCAATGGGGAAATTGGCCTTTAGACCTTTTCACTTGTCAGTGGCAGCTGGCACTGCAGAGGTCTACAAAATGGTAACAGCAGCTTTCATTCATAATATGACGTCATATCATTCGACTTGAATGACTTAGACTATACTATCAATGAAACCTAATTAGTCCTCTGCCTATAAAGCATCAGGTTACAACTTCTTATTTTAAATTGCTGCCTATATGAGTAACGTGCGTTGCGCCTATAATATTCAGTACAATCAATCGCGTGTAGATATTAACAATTTGACTTCAACAGCTGCTTTATATCATAGTAACACGGGCTGTTTTCAGAGTTTAAATATGTGAACACGTCTCGTCGATTGTACACTGCGGTTAGTGAATGAATCATGGAGAGCAGACGTTTAGGTATTTAACCTACCATGGTGTTTAACAGTCTTAATTGTCATTATTACTGTTTAAACTCGCGAGCGTTTTGTCTGTTGTAACGCTCTTTTCTCTTGTAGGGAATCGACGGGTTTGTAATGTTTCAGTAACTTTTGAGGGACGAATGGTGCCAACGGACTTATTTGGTTTTCGTTTATTGTTTAAGTATTATTTTTTTTTTACTGTATTCTTTTTATTTTTATGATTATGGATTATCTATAAGGCCTGCGCAGACTTAGAGTTTTGTCGGTCTTTTCCAATGTGTGGGATACGTGAGTGCTGGTTTGTTGCAATAAGCATGCGTATTACAGATGATTATTACTTGAGTAACATGACATCATACCATCACACCTATATTTCTCAAAGGGTTAGACAGGGTGTACTTGTAATACCTACACCTACATTTGAACAGTTATGTTTGGACCATTCTGTCCTGAGTCGACAAAAGTTTGTGCCCGGTTGATGGCAATAGGCTCGCCCACTAATAAATGGGTCTTAAACATAACTGGCGAAATGTGGCTGTAGGTACTATTAGGTACACCTCTGCCTTACCCTTTGGGGATTACAGGCGTGATGTAATGTCATGGACAAAAGTCCCTTGTCTGTGCAGGCCTTAATGTCTTTATTTTTTTAACTTCCGTCTCTTAGGACGTTTTTTGTGACACTGTAGCACTTTAAACTATTTATATTGCTGTGCCCTAGCAGGGTTCATGTATAATAAATATCGCTGGACATTATCACACAGCGCCATCTAATGCCACACTAAGCAACGAGGCTTGTGTCTGGACACCAGATAGTTGATATACTACATAGATACTTTTTGTTTGTAAATACATACTTATTATACATAAACATCCATGACTCGGAAACAAATGTCCATGCTCATCACACAAACATTTGCTCCAACCGGGATTCGAACCCGGGACCCTAAGAACGTAAGGCAGCCTCAGTACCGATGCGCCATTCGGGTCGTCATGTATGAAACCTATATACTTTGTAACAACTTGTAAACTACATGAATGCAATAAATGATGATTATGATTATGATCAGGACCAACATTGTTAATGTTAAGTATTGATGCCTTTAATATTAAGCTTAACACATTTTTTGTAGCAGATTATAAATTCAAACGCATATCGAATCTTCTGTAAATAGAAGAAATAGAAGACAGAAGAAAACTAACTCTTGTTCCTAAGTACTAGTGCCGCAGGAGTGTTTGTGATTACTCCTGCTGCTTCAGTGCTTATCAATGAGTATTTAGTGTTACCCATCATCAGAAGATTAAGAAGAAAATATTTTGAAGAAAAATCAAGATCATTGACCTCAAGATTTATTGTTTCTCTTTTGTTTTATTCATGTTCTTATTGTGTCTTTTAGGGGGACTACAGGAGTAAACGCGAGTTTTATAATGCCTGAAAGCATATGATTTACTGCAATAAACAAAATCAGAAAAATATGTGATATCCTTCAGGATATAATGCTAGTTAGATAGTGTATTGAAAACATAATATAAATAATTTTACTCGATACAAAAAATCACGAACTTATCTCTAAAAAAATCTTTTAACAAGTAAAAACTATACTAAAATACATGTGATCATTCTAATTTTTTGGCAAATAATTCTATTAGTCTGTCCTTTACTCCGATACAAATAGACAGTGTGCGCGCATTAGCTCCTGTAGTCCCCTTAAGGGTCACGATACATTGATCGACAGCGTTCTTTCAAATCTTTTTGCATCGACCGACGGCGCGCGGCGACGCGGGCGGACGAGCGGGCGTGGCGTGACGAACAGCGTCTCATACTTTGTGCTCTTTTTGTATCTAGACAAAACGTTGAACGCGGTCGATCAAAATAATATGTGTCGTGACCCTAGAGGGGATGTGCATAGAAAGTATGGAAGCAATCAAGATTATCATGACTTTGTTTGATTGTATTTGTTATTTTATTGTGTCTTAACGTTAAAATAATGTAACACGGTATTAGGACGTAGGCCGTATGCTGTTCTTTTCATCTGTACCTTCCATCTGTATCTTTGTGTCCCTTTATTATTTGCTGGAAAAACTTAAAGTTTTTATGAAATAGCTACTCTGGAAATGTTTCTTAGCTAATATAACAGAAGAGTGTAATAAAAGTCACTTGAACGAGCTACCCTAGCGTATGACTTATTATGAAGAGCCGCAATCGCATCAAGTTACAGTTTTACAGAGAAACAGTTTTCCAAGCCCAAAGATGTCTAAGTACTATCTTTTCTGGGCTTTAAAAAATGTTTTTCTTTCGGTTGATTTCCTGAGGATATTATACCGTTACGTAAGTGGGATTCTACTATGCGATAATAAACAGTAAGAAGTGCATCCATGTATATGTATTATTGGGGATAGTGAATGTAGAGTGTTTACTAATTGTGTGTACTAATTCTCTTATATAAAGTATCAGTATGTGCTTTCCTATTTAGATTTTCTTCTACTAAAAGTTACCAGAAATCTTGATTATTAGGCCTAATTCTAGGAATCCGCTGAGCGAATTGTACAACTTTTGTTTTTTCTAAGTTTATTTTTAAATTATTTGCCTGTAACCGATTATTAACAACATTTTTAAACAATTTATTAATAATGTCCCTTTCATATGTCTCTACACTTCTACATGGTACTGTCACAGTATCGTCCGCAAACAATGTTATTGGTTGTTCAATACATTCAGGAGGTAAATCGTTTATGTACACTATGAATACAAAAGGACCCAATACACTCCCCTGCGGTATTCCAAACATGCACGCTCTGAGGATCGATATATCTCTGCGCGCTTGCTAACTGGATTAATTAATCGATGGCAAATTTCAGTCATTATTATGTTTTCGGTCTTTATGGTAAGACTCAAGAAGACTACGTAAATTACCTCTAATACCGTAAGCGTGAGCTTCAAGTTTTTTTTAAGAGAATAGCATCATCTACGTGGTCAAAGGCCTGTGTCATGTCACAAAATATGCCATAAACAGGTATTCGTTTGTCTACATTCTGAAGAACATACTGTTAATATACCAAACATATTTGAAAAAAATAAATAAGAGATCAAGTTATGAATCAGCGTGGATAATCCAAAAAAAAAAACCGAAACCTAAATTATCCGATAATTATTATAATTATCATAGAAAATTATTATCTTGATAATTACGAACTGTGTTTAAGATAGGTAGGTACTACAAATTGCTTCGCAGAAAAAAATAGCGTAACTAATTACTATTGTTATTATCTGACTGATCATACTAATATAATCAGTCAGATGGTCTGTCTCTCAACTCCCAATACATGTTTCCTCTCTATGAAAGGGAACAGGCTATAATCCATCACGCGGACCTAGTGCGGGTTGATACATGTCACAGCCATGTCTTCGAACTTTTGTTTCTAGGACATTGGTCCTGGTTTCTTCACAATGTTTTCCTTCGCCGTTTTGAAAGCAGCGGTTTTCGCATTTCATTTAGACAATTTGACTGTACTTTGCGAGCTTTATATCTCGAAACGTATAATAGATGGCGGGACGGGAATTATACCTTCGTATTAGGCATATGAGCCCAAACCGAAAGGTAGGGGCATTGAGGCGCGTGGGTGCGGCCAGGCAGCGTCTAAAAAAGATACAAGAAAATCCATTCTACATACGAATGCACGAAACAATAACGGCAGTATCGCCCAAAGAGACACAGCTAGCCGATTTTCTTTGGGTATTTAGTTTTTTTTTTTGGTTCCGTACTCGAAGGGCAACGGCACCCTATTACTTGTGCTATAACTAAGCCTCTATTGTGCGTTCGCCCGTCCGTTCACCCGTCTGTCTGTCAGCGGGCTGTATCTCATAATCCGTAACAGGTTGACAGTTGAAATTTTCACAGAATATGCATTTCTGTTGCCGCTTTAACGACAAACAATAAAATAAATTAAAATTAAAGAGGGCTCCCCTACTACGATGGTACGGAACCCTTCATGGCCGAGTCCGACTCGGACTTGGCCGGTTTTTTTTTAAATTTATCTCTATACAAAACTGATCACGAAAAACACATTACTAATAATCTGAATTCCTATTTTATCATAAAACAATAACCATTCAATCAAATATACGACATTTCTATGACAGAGTCGAATTGTTAATTGTTCTTTTTTTGCTAGATATCCAAAATACTATTGTTTTTGTGATTATTGTTTTTGGATTGGATACTCAAGATCAAAGTGTCTTTATCATTAAAGCTTGTTTCTCTATATTGTGGTTACTCTATATAATATTTTATTAGAATTTTCATAATGCTTGTGCTACGCCGTAGCACTATAATATTTCGTTAAATCTTTACTGACCTATAACTTGTAAGTGTGGTTTATCACTTTAAATTCAAGTTGGTTTATTAATAAATAAATAAAATCTTACTACTATTTTAGATGTGTAGGTAATGTGTGTGTGTTTGTGAGGATATTTAATACTTTTTTACGCAAAAACCACTGAACAGATTTGAATGTTTGGAACACATACTTTTTATTCCGCTAGTACGCACGAGTAAGTTAAGTATTAAGTATCATACTTTATTTCTAGTGTCTGTACAACGTGATCAGTTTTGAAAAATAATATACTTTATTTCTTGTTGCCACAGATACCTTGATCAGTGGGTAAATAGAAATCATTAATTATTTTTTTCCGGTATCAGTGGATACAACTTGCCGTGATCCGTGGCTAGTTCAATCTGATACCGGGATCGGTGGAGACAAACCCGAAACTGAATGAAAATTGAGAGCAAAGGGAGGGTGTCGATTGCGACATTTGATTTAAGGAATTTTGGTTGGCTATGCGTCAGTATCGGTCACGACCGTTGCCGTCGCAACTACATCGCTGCGGAAAGTCACGATGGGCGAGGGCCCTTATAAGTTAACAAAACTCACTTGTTTGAGAAATAATTGCTAAAACGTGTTTTAGCAAGCTCGTCATCTACCTAGCCCTTTTGTTTGTTGCTTTTGTCTCATTGTGCAGTTAAGTTGTTTTTGTCGCAAATGATTTCAATGCAAACTTCTTAGTATTTAGATAGCTAAAAAATCCATTTTCTACGATTATTGAATTCTCACCTGGATTTTTCACACGCATGCATGTGAATACGTATTATAAGCCCTGGACTGAATTACGACTGACCGACCATATAGGTACCTGCCTCTCCACAAACCCGCTTTCTAAATACCAATGACAATGCTTAAGCTGCTCAGACACCAATTTTCAAAAAAGCTGAAGAAAAACCGGCGGAAGCTCTGGAAGCACTCGGAAAATTCTACGTCGAAAATACCTTAAGACCAAAACCGGCCAAGACACAGTCCTGTGACTTCCATCTCCCGAACCGTCAGGCAAATACCTAGGACTCTCAGTATCTCGTGGTAAGGTGTTGACATAGACCATTGGTTTTTTGTTCCACTGTCTAAAAACGAAATAAAAAGTCCGGGCAAGAAATAACGTTCTTCGCCGCCTCACATCAACTAGCTAGCGATCATCACCACAGGTTCTTCTCGCAAGCGGCCTGTGACTTACTTTTTGTGCTGGGGAGTTCGCATGCCCAGTGTGGCATCGATCCCTTAGCCGATTGGGGGCCCAGGTTGGCCGCTGTAGATGTAATCTGACCAAATCGGGTGTCCTTGACCTATCCCAAACACAATGCTAATGTGGAGCCCTTTCCTTACCTGCCCATGATGGACAATTACCCGCACATTTCAGGATTTAACCGCAGCCAATGTTGGAGCTGTGCAGGTAGCTATACAGGGTGTAAACAGACTCATCACGAAGCCGTCAACCAAGCATTCTGTACATCAAACTAAGTAACTTTACGCAAAAATTATTGCTGGGAAACGACTTTTATTTTTAGGTGAAAAATCACGTTTTATGGTAACTCAATGTTACGCACTCAAAACATTGTGTTGATGGAAGGATTGAATAGTACGGGAGTCGTTGAAGTGTTTAAAGTAAATATCTTTCATTAAAATCTTGTATTAAAAAAAAAACTTACTCAATATCTCCGTAACTAGAAGGTTCCCAGGTATGGTGTAGAACAAAAAAATGATTGCAATGACGGGGATAACAAGTGCCTTTCGGCTTCGTTAAGAGTCTTTTAACACCTTGTATACTGGTCTGTCTGACACGAGTTTAATCGACACGTAATAAAGAAGATTAAGCAGATAGAATCTGCTTAGTACGGTCCTTCTGCTGGCACACAGGCTTTCTCTCTGTGGGTAGAAGTGGGCTGACGGACTAAATACACTCGAGAGCAATGAATCCGGGTCACTTAAAGAATCCTAAAAATCTCGGAAACTAAAAATGCTTGGTTAATGCAATAAATTATATTTAATAGACAATGTAATACTCCTTAAATGAAGGTATTAAAACTTCTTAGTTATTGTATAGTTATATCATAAAAAAATCAAATTTGAAAAAGGGCCACTTTCGAAGATGGAACTACGAAATTACAGCATTTGGTTTTGCTTTTGTTTGTAATCTGTCATTTATGTGGGTACATAAATCATGTTGATAGTGCTCTATATTCATTATTCAAGCTGAAATTATGTCGCTTACGCCTGAAGAATGCACCAGAATACTTACAATGCTGGAAACCGGCCGGAGTCAGCGCGATACAGCCAGGACTGTCGGTGTGTCGCTGTCAACAGTACAAAGAGTTCTCCGACGTTACGAAGAAACTGGTTCTAACCTACGCAGACCAGGAACGGGCAGAACCAGGTGTACCACAGCACGAGAAGACCGATACTTGGTGAACACCATGCTTCGAAATCGCTTTCTCACAGGAACTGAACTCACAAATCAGTTTCGACGCCTCGGAGGAAGTAACCCAAGTGCATGGACAGTAAGACGTCGGCTTGCTGAATCTAACTTAAAACCCCTTAGACCTGCAAACGGCCCTAAACTGGAGCGTGGGCATCGTATTTCAAGACTAAGATATGCCCAGAGCCATGTAAATTGGAGTATTGAAGATTGGTCAAAAGTTATGTTCTCCGACGAATCAAAATTTATGCTCTACAAGCACGATGGAAGACACAGAGTGTATCGAAGACCAGGGGAAAGATTCAAGCAAGCATGCATCGAAGAAAAAGTAGCCTACGGTGGTGGGTCTGTACTTGTGTGGGCCGGAATTTCTTCTGAAAGTCGCACAGAGCTGGTGATCATAGAAAACGGCTCTTTAACTAGCGTAAGATATGTGGAAGAAATCCTCAATGATCACGTTGGTCCATTTATGGTCAATTTAGGTGAGGATGCTATATTTATGCATGACAATGCCCGACCTCATACAGGTAGGATTGTGAATGACTACCTTCAAGAGATGAACATTACTCGTATGGAGTGGCCAGCGCGCAGCCCGGATATCAACCCGATCGAGCATGCTTGGGAAGAGCTAGGCAGATGCGTAAAACAACGAAACCCTCCCCCAATCACGCTTCGTGAGCTCAAAATTGCTCTCACAGAGGAATGGGAGAATATTCCCCAAAATCGTATAAGGAACTTGGTGTACAGCATGCCAAACCGCGTAAACGCAGTAATGGAAGCACGAGGAGGCAATACGAAGTATTAAAATTCAAGAAAATCGTAATAAAGTTCAAAAATTTCATGTTTCCTATTTTTGTTTTAAGGAGAGGTCAGCAGTTTTTTTCTTTATGTAATTTTGTGTTAATAAAATGTATGGTGCACCACTGCTTTTGACTGATTCTACTCTAGCTGTATAACAAAGAGACAGTTCGCGGTAAAAATAATCACACTAGCACGGGTTGACCGTAGGTTAAGCTACGCTTGTCAGTGTTGGTCGGTGGATGGGTGACCATCCATTACTTAGCAAGAGACAGGACCCTCTAAACTTAAAGTGACTTTCAGTTTTTAATGGGACGTCGTTAATGAAGAAGCTATTCATGTATCGTTATGTTTTGGAATAACCCTCCATAGGGCGCTACGGTAATTAAACAAAGTGTGGTGAATCGGCATAACTTGCACCCCGATTGCGTTACACACTTTTCTACTATAGTCGAAATTATAACAAAAAACACAATTCTAAAATGTTTGAAAAAATGCCTGCTCGACAACATAAAAACCCAGCCAAGTTCGAGTCGAACACGCGCACAAAGGGTTCCGTGGCACCAAACGATATTTTAACGCTCATTCATAGTTAATTTATACTCAGCCGCCAAACCAAAGGAGATTGGGCAGAATTGCCCTTGCGTCCGATAGCGTGAAGATATATTATACACTAATTGACATTATACACTATTTAAGAAGAACATATGACGACTTCTCTCGATTCAGAGTCAGAGAGGAGCTACAGAGCTCTTAGTATGAGAAATTAGTTTAAATTAAATACTGGTACAAATAATTGACGAAGGAGAATATTTTATAAAGAATATTTTTAAAACATTGACATTTAAATGCTGTTTTAGGAACAAATCTTTACTGTATCAGTTGGTTGGACAGATCATTAATTCTACCCCAACGACCAATAGCGTTAAGAAATGTATTAATAGATTGATCTCTTCAAGTAGAATATTTCTTGCTTTGACAACTTTTCTCGATACAGAATCAGAGAGGAGCTACAGTTCGGTACCCAATCAACCACGGTTCGGTACATAGTTATATCAATAAACGCAAACAGACTACGAATTAGCAAAAGTTGTACAATAGCAAATGTTCTCATTGAAAGCTCTTTTGAATGGTGTATATTTTGTTGCCATTGGTCACCCAGAAAATCTTAATTTCGGTGCTCAAATAGTCATCTATTTAGGTAAATAACTCCTAACGGACAACGAATTGGCGATAGTCGTGTTACTAGCAAAGGTTCTCCTTAAAAGCTCTACACAATGGATTATACATAATTATGTTATTACTAATGGTAACCCAGAAAACATTAATTGATTGCGAAGACAATATTAACTTCGTTGTTACATATTTAGCTCAATAATTCTAAACGGACTGAGAATTGCCAAAAGTCGTGTTAGTAGCAAAGGTTCCCTTAAAAAGCTCTTTTCAATTGTGTTTATCATACGGCTATACTTCGAAGCCCATTCTCCTTTGTGTTTCATAGTAGTGGAAAATGACACATTTCTCAAAATCTAAAAATCTAATCATTTATATTTAATATTCAAACCAATTTTCGTTGAAAGTTCTGTTTACGTTCTATATTTTCCTGTAACTTTATGGATTAGGGGAGGGCATAATTTTTACGGCTTTAGAATCCCGAATATCTAATCAACTATCATCATCTGCCTAGTCGTTTTCCAACCATGTTGGGGTCGGCTTCCAGTCTAACCAGAGTATCTAATCAACCATTAAGGGGATGTCAACACCAAAATGCGCGCACACTGTCTATTTGTATCGGAGTAAACGAGAGCGCGAGATTTACTGGGCGGCCAGGTCTTATCTTCTAGATAATAATAAATAAATAGGTATTGAAATAAAAAAAGTGTGGATTATTCGTGAAATATGACTCGTTAGTGCTTTATGTATGAATATGTTGACTTCATGGTTTTCGACCGTATAATGATGATTTTAAGACCACTCTTTGCAATTATTTTCTATCGAGCCAATTTCGTCCAATTATGTATCGAGTCCGTCCACGGTCTTTGAAATATGATGAATATTATTTTTGTGTAAGTTTTGTTTAAGTGCTAGAACAAAAACATCAATTAGGTCTTGTCAGCCTCTTAACTAAAAAAAGTTTAAAGAGTGTAACCCTTTAAACTTTTTAACGAAGCCGAAAGGCACTTGTTCTTCTCGTTATTGCGATATTTTTTTTGTTCCAAACCACACCTGGGAACCTTCTAGTTACGGAGATATTGAGGGTCAAAGTTCCAACTTTTTGTCAACTTTTTAAAAAATACAAGTATATTATGTAACATTTTTACTTTAAACACCTTCACGACCCCCGTACTATTCAATCCATCCATCAGCACAATGTTTTGAGTGCGTTACATTGAGTTCTTCCACAAAACCAGCATTCAGTTTTACGTAAAGTTACTTAGTTTCGTGATGAGGTGGTTTACACCCTGTTTAGTAACTCCTTATTAAAAATGAAGGTTCTTATTTATACCTAAAACTGTGCGGGGTGTCTTTCGACAGCTCTTAAGAAGTGATTCTTAAGAGTTGTCGATAGACACCCCGCACAATTTTAGGTATGAGCAGATTTTTATTTGACTTCTTCTGTCACGATACGGAGGGCACCCCTATTTTTTAAATTCATGATTGCATATTGCATCTCACTTTTGTGTAGCGGTTCATAGACGACACTTGCTCTCTAAATTTCAACTGTGTGGCGCCTACAGTTTCTGAGTAAAATGGCTGTGACAAACGGACAATACGAATCTACAAGGGTTCCGTGTTTTGCCAATTGGCAACGGAACCATAAAAACGTAATGGATGTTGTTGAGTTGACCAAATTAATAGCATTAGGAATTCGAGTGCGTCACGCAACGACCCCGTTGAATTATTCTTGGTATTTACGGCTTGGATTGGTAATCTTGGTGGGTTTTTGGGACACAAATACTGTCACAGCGAGGCAGAGTTCCTAAAGAACTAGTTTTTATCGTGTTCACCAAAACTAATACTAGCAGGATTCCCTCAAGGCTTGATATTAGGCCTTAGAATACTCTTTTACAAATGGAAAAGTTCTCAATTGTCGTGAAGCGAAAATAGCTAGCAATGCCGCTCAATTGTGCATGAATCAAAAATCGATCTTATGATGATGTTGAAGGGAAAAACGCGATTACGATGCGGGGTCCATTTGGCCGCAGTCGTTTTCGCTATAAAACAGTCGCGGAAGAGCGTAGACAGTACGTGTAAATCAACAATAGTAATTAAGTTCTTATTATCCCGACTACGATCCCGTGGGACAATTACCGAACTCAACGCCACGCCGGCGATGTTGCGGACATATCCAAGTCTTCTTACAAATATAGAATAGAAAACTGTAGCGATGACTGAACCACAGATAATATAAACTGAACCGACCATGGTAACAAATAGGCTAACTGGGGATGCTACTTCGGGGATACATTTGTCCACCCAATGTGAAATGTTAACTTTAATGTAAACTGATATTTGCATGGTGTAAGTACATAATAAAGAATATTCTTTCTATCTATCTAAAAGGGACAATGCCTAATATTATAATCGGAGAGAGTCTTCTATTATAAGGGAAAGGAAATAGTGGAGCGGTACACATTCACACAATGGCCCATGAATATCATCATTATTGACAGCCTTGTTCCATCCAAATCAAAAAAATCAAATCATATCAAAAAATGTAATCGCTGAGTATGATCTCCTCCCTTTCGTACCATTCTTCCCTGGTCTGCGCGAGTCTCACCAAACCGAGATCTTCTGAATGAAATCCATGCCACCCATCAATGGCTCATTCATAGTGTGTAAATAGATCTTAACGAAGTCGAAAGGCATTTTTTCTCGCCATCATTACGATATATTTTTTTGTTTTGAAACATACAACCTACCTTTTTTACCTTGGTTACCCCAAAAAAAGTAATTTCCAAGGAAAAAACTTCACTGCTTAGCACGGCGCCACCTATCGTGTCCAAAACTAACTTATCATTCAAGCTGGAACCGACCATACAAATTCACCATTGAAATCCGTTGGGTGGTTTCGAAGATTAGCGTATACCTACTAACTTAGTGACGCGTGATTTACATTTTAATTCCCGTCGTTTTTCTATCAGAAATTTCTCAGTAGCAGCTACGGAGTTTAGATGTCATCATCATCTGCCTATCCTTTTACATCCAACATAGTTGTATGTTGGGGTCGGCTTCCAGTCTAACCGGATGCAGTGATACACCAGTATTTTACATGGAGCGACTGCCTATCTGACCTCCACAACCCAGTTAGTACTGGGTAATACGATACCCCTTGGTAAGACTGGTTGTCAGACTTTTTTGGCCACTGACTACCTGTAACGACTGTCAAAGATCTACAAATGACAGCCGGAAGGGTGGTGACCCATCCACAGACCAACCTAGACAAGCACGGCTTAACCTAAAAATCGACCTGAGTGGCTGTTATTATTCAGCCCTTAAAATTACCCATCACGAAGCCGAAAACCACTGGTTCTTCCCGTCATTGTGATTTCTTTTTGTCCAGGTGGTCCTGGTTAAAAATACCTTTGAGGCATTTAGTTATAGAGATATTGGAGGGCAAAGTTCCAACTTTTTCACACTTATTTTTTTTAATAGGTAGCAATGGTTTTCAGTGGTTTGCACACACGCGCAAACCGTAGTTTTTCACCCCTAAAAAACAGCGGGAAGAAAATAATATTTTTTGCTAGTGATTGTCAGGGCGAACATCGAGAGACGCCGAGGACAGTATGCTTTAGTGCGAGTTTTTTTTACATTTTAAATGCTGGTGACATAAATGGAGCAGTTAGTGTACTTTATATCTTTTGGTGTGTAGTTAGATCCATCCGACCTTGATCCATCTGTGAAGTTTGTAAAACTAAGTTTGTTACTTTTTAGGCATGGAGATTTAATCAAATGATCTAACAATGCCCGAGTGGCTTGTAGTGGAGCACTCTATTTTTGTTTACGTGACCGTGTTTACGTTTTTGTGACGTTAAATTACATTTCAATTCATCATCATCATCAGCCCGGAATCACCCACTGTTGGGTATAGGCCTCCCCTTTCTTCCGCCACACTTCCCGGTTCTGTGCGACTCTGATCCAGGTGTTTCCTGCGACCCTGACGATATCGTCAACCCAACGAGCTTTAGGACGGCCCTGGTTTCTTTGGCTGAACCTTGGCCACCACTCGGTCAAGGCCTTGCTCCATCGGCAATCTCCGCGTCTAGCCAGATGTCCTGCCCAGGTCCACTTGAGGCGCACCACCCGGTCACCGACCTCGTAGACTTTCGTCCGACGGCGGATTTCGGTGTTACGCACTCGATCCAAAAGAGTTATGCCGAGCATGGCCCGCTCCATGGCCCTTTGTGCCACTCGTACTCGGTGGACAGTCTCCTTTGTGAGCGTCCATGTCTCGGCACCGTAAGTCATTGTTGGCAGGACACATTGGTTAAAAAGGCGGGTTTTTAGGCACTGAGGGATCTTTTTGGACCGAAAAATATGTTCCAGTTTGCCAAATGCCGCCCATCCGAGTTGTACTCTCCTAGAAATCTCCTTGTTGGAATGCTCCTTGTCAAAAGAAAGAACATGTTCCAGGTAAATATAATGATCAACCATCTCCAGACGCTTGTTTCCAACCATAACAGCTGAGACCGAGTCGTCCGGAATGCCTGACATCACCTTCGTCTTGGACATGTTCATTCTTAAGCCAACTTCTAAGGAAGCATCAAAAAGTTGTTTCAGCATGCATTGAAGGTCTTCCAGAGATTCGGCGAACAACACGAGGTCATCCGCGAACCGAAGGTGCGACAAGTAGACACCATTGATGTTTACACCACTTTGGTCCCATTTCAGTGTTTTCATCACGTCTTCCAGGGCAGCAGTGAAAAGTTTAGGCGAAATGGTATCTCCTTGTCGCACTCCCCTTTTGATTGAAATCGGTGCCGCGTCGTACAGCTCTCTGAGTACGTCTACATACCGACTGTCGATCTGGCAGCGATGGAGAGAGTTAAACACGGCCCAGTGCTCGACACTGTCGAATGCCTTCTCGTAATCGACGATGGCTAAACACAGTGGCCGATTGTATTCTGCACTCTTCTCCATCATCTGCTTTACGGTATGAATGTGGTCAATCGTGGAGAAACCACTTCGGAAGCCGGCTTATTCAACGGGCTGGCAGTTGTCTAGTTGGCGGGTGAGACGATTACAGATGGTTTTGGCAAACAATTTATAAATTTGAGAAAGGAGAGATATAGGGCGGTAGTTGCTAAGATTTGCATGGTCTCCTTTCTTATGGAGGATAGCGACTGTTGCCTTCTTCCAGGCATCTGGTGATGTGGCACTGAAGAGGACGCCATTGAACAGTTTAACGAGAACTTGTAGTACGGGTTGACCACCAGCACCCAGTAGTTCAACCGTAATACCGTCCTCACCAGGTGTTTTGTCACTCTGCATTTGTGACAGTGCCTTTTCTACCTCGCAAGCCATGATATTCGGCAGACTTTCACAGCTTGGGTGATTTTTAGGCGGAGCTCTAGGGTCGTTGCCTGGTGACGACGGTTCTGCAGATTTTGAGGCATAAAGTTCTTCGTAAAATCTCTCCACAATGTTCAATAATTGATTACGATCGGCAACAATCCGACCATCTTCATCTTTCAACTTAAGAATTTGTTGTGTACTTGTATTTATTTTCTTCCTAAAAACTTTTGGCCCTCTATGTTGTTCTATTGTATTTGTAATAATATTTGTGTTATGTTTGCGAGTGTCCCTTTTAATTAATTTACTTATTTGCCGATTCATTTGTTCTATTGCTCTTTGATTTTCTATGGTATGTTGTTGCATGGATCTCCTCTGTTCAATAAGAGTTAAGGTTTCAGGTGTCAGTTTACCTTCCTTTTTACGCACTTTTCCAAGGTGTTTTTGTGTTGTTTCAGTTATGGTCTTGCATAACAACTCGTTGAGCCGATTGGTATCTAGGTTCGATTCCTCGAGTCCCTGGAATCGGTTGGTCAATTCCAAAGTATATTGTTTTTGAAGTAAGAGTATTTCCTGTTTCTGATACTTAGGATTCGATCTTCGTGTCATTTTTGATCTTTCCTTCTTTAGATCGAACCTATACTCCGCTCTGACTAGACGATGGTCACTTCCGGTCTTAAAGCGAGCCAGGACAGAGACATCCTTGACTACATGTTTGTGTGAGCTTATTATGTAGTCGACCTCGTTTTTGGTCTTCCCGTCTGGGCTCGCCCAAGTCCATTTTCTCGAGAGTCGCTTTTTAAAGAATGTGTTCATAGCGTACATATGTTTTTGCTCAAGAAAATTCGCCAGAGTTTGCCCTCTTTTGTTACGCAGACCAAGGCCAAATCTACCGGTAGAACTTTCGTTTGTGAGTGGCTGACCAACTCTTGCATTAAAGTCGCCCATAATGGTGTAAAAATGTGAAGGTGTATCGGCAAGGGCCTTCTCGATATCTTCATAGAAAGTGTCCACCTCTTCATCCGGGTGTTGAGATGTGGGGGCGTAGACTTGGACGATTTTAAGGGAGTTTCGATCATTCAGTTTCAAGATAACAAAACAAACTCTTGGTGAGATGCTTTTGATATTTTGAACTGATGAGGCTATCGTCTTATTAATAAGAAATCCCACGCCACCATATGAGGAATCTTCGTGACCTCTGAAGAAGAAAAGGTGACCTGACTGTAGTTTTAAAAGCTCTTCGCCTTTTCGGCGTACTTCTGACAGGCCTATGAGATCCCACTTGATAGATTCGGCCTCAACCTGAAACTCTAATAATCGTTCGTCCGTTCTTAGCGTCCTGGCGTTGTAGCACGCCAGGGTCAGGGTCATCGGGGTGTGACAGCTGGGCGACATCCAGAGATTCTTAGCACCCTCTGCCGGACTGCGTTACCGGAGCCGCTGTCAGAACATGGAATAGCGGGGCTGCTGGGAACTGAGGGCCGGGGCTTTTTGGCAGTGTTCATATTTGAAAGGGGGTGTTTGGCCTTAAAACACCACGCTGGCCAGTGCGTCTTGGTGAGTTTTTCGTCATATATAAATTACATTTACATTCTTCAAACGAAATAAAAATAAATAATACGAGATTCGATTGTAAGTTTTATTCAGAAAATGACTGTTTTGACTGTTCATAGGTTAGGCTAAAATACACCAGATACAGGTCAGGCAACAAGAAACACGTGCATGAAAAAAAAACATGCGGGGCAGTCTTTGGGGGCTGCCGATAGAAGTGAAAACTAAGTAACTTGTGAATTGTATCGTCGAGCTGTGTGTGTGCAATTCTTTTTTTTTATATTTTGTGTGTACAATTTCTATTTTTTTCCCCTCCATCTCCCCCCTCAGGCCCCGCCCCAGTCGTAGCACTGCTACAGGTTGTGCCCCAAGCACGACTAAGTGGTGCTACGCCGTAGCGGATCGGCCACGAGTGCTACGAAAAGCGTACGTGACGGTCACGCAAGTTCCATGATTTTTATTCACCCTAAAAGTGCTCAACGCGCCAAAATAAATTTTCACTTCAAAAACTGTACAACTCATCATCATCATCCACAACCTGACTTCACCCACTGCTGGGTATTGGGCCTATCTTTGTTTGTGCCAAGCACCACAGCTTCCACGCTCTTGTGCCAGCTTTATCCAGCATATTCCCACAATGGCAACAATGTCGTCTGTCCACAGGCCCGGACTGGGACCCAAAACCGGCCCGGGCATTTTAGAGACGGTCGGCCCTCCACTATCAAGACAAAGGAAAACTACTAGGTACCTAATGTAAATTTTGAATCGTCCGAAGAAACCATCTAAAATAGAATAATATGCTGAAATGTTGAGCTGCGACTTTGATAAAGAAGAGACTCGAAACTAAAAGAATAGCGACGCTGTCAAGGCCGTCGCCAGCCTTTGAGCCAGGAGTAGGGGGGTGGCGCAGAAGTTATTTGAAAAGTCTAGGAACTAAGAAATCGACTTAGGGAGACAATTTTTAAACCGAAAAGAAGTAAGACTCCAAGAGCGAGCGAAGCGAGCTCGGAAATTTTAGCACCCTACCTTGGACAGGTTAGAAATATTGTTTCGACCCTCTATGCAAGAGTTACTTTGTCGATTTGCAAACAAAGCCATGATTCAAGAGGATGTCGCCTGCAAGAGCGAGCGAAGTGAGCTCGAAAATTTTTGACGCCTTGCCTTGGACAGGTTCGAATTATTTCGACCTATTGGAGTTACTTGGTCGATTTATAATAGACAATGAAAAGATCCAAGAGAAAGTAGGTTGCAAGAGCGAGCGAAGCGAACTCGAAATTTTTTACATCTTGCCTCGAATAAATACAGATATTATTAATATGTAATTTGAGGTCAAAATGTCCAACTGCTCCATTTTTTGCAACCTTCTGTATGTATACGAAAATTGCCTATTAAGGCTTCGTGGCAAATTGGCGGCGGCGACCTCTCGCGTCCGGCCCTGGTTCAATTCATGGTTTGGAGCGAGAGGGAATGGGAAGCCATCACCTACTCCTTCTGCGAAGCAGTCATGCTAGCGAAGGAGGTGGCGGAACGTGAGAGGGAGAGAACCTCTCGTCCCAGCCGGCCACCGTTGGCGTGGGCCTGTTCGAAAGAGATACCGCGGCCCTGGAACACAAAGGGCTTGGCAGAGCTTCGGTCGATGCAGTCCCTTTGTCAATGCATCTGCTAACATGAACTCGGTGCTTATGTACTCCACATGTATCTCCTTGCAAAAATGCTTTTGTTTGTTTGAATCCTTTTATGACCAAACGAGCTTTGTATCGTGCTATGTTTTCTTTCTTTCATCTCTCTTAGTTTTAAAAACCCATTTGCAGGGAATCACCTTTTTGCCAACAGGTGAATCGATGACACTCCAAGTGTTATTTTCGATTAAAGATTCATATTCGGTTTCCATGGCTTGCTTCCATAATTCAGAATTATCACTGTTTAGTGCTTCAGTATGATCTTGTGGATCATCATCCAATAATCTCATTCCAGATTCTGAATTAATGCATAAAAAAGACTTAGAATCCGAACTGTTACTGTGTACTTCTCCTTCTCGTCTCTGTGTAGTCCTCATCTTGTTGACATAACTTCACACCAAGAGTACATTCTGGAATCTTATTAATATCGTTAAAATTGAGGTGACCTAGTCTTTGGTGCCATAAATACTTGTCTTCAGCTGTAGCTGCCATTGCCTGCCCACTTTGGTAGGTGAGTAATTTGTAAGTATTATTTACTAACTTTGCATTGGGCACTATCTGATTATTCCTGTTCATTATTGAGCAACCGGTACTGAATACAGTCAGGTTCTCCTGTAATTTTATTTGGTACCTGGATATTTACAGTGCCACAGCTTTACACAGGTAGAACTTTGTTGTCTGCGATCCTGATACTTTGTACAGGCGGTACAGTTTCATTTTCTAGCCAGTCACGGTTCATTGTCATTTGGGCTGAAGCTCCGGAGTCCACATACCAGCTACTGACATCATTTACAGATGTTGCTGAAAAAGCTGCGACAAAACCATTTTTGGTGCCGTTATCTTCCTTGTTTTTATTTTTAAACCAACATTGTTTGCCCGTATGCCCATATTTGTTACAGTTGAAGCAACGGTGGCCTTTTGGTTTTCCTGAGTGACTATCTTTACCTATGTTGAGTATTGTTCATGAATTTCTTAGACTTTGCATAAAATACGGTAGTACTTTCTGATTTTGTTTTAACTTCTTGCAATAGCTTTGTTTTTATCAAATCAGTACAATTTTTTATGCCTGAGCTTTCTATACCCATAATCATAGGCTTATATTCTTTCTTATATATATCCGACAACCCGGCCAACATAAGAGTTCCGAGCCACTCATCATCCACATTGAATCCTATTCCACTCAATTTATGTGCTGTTGACATCAATCTGTTTATATATTCTTCTACATTTGAACTTGATTCAAGGTTGGTCATAATCAAATCTCTAAGAAGCCCTACTTTACGGAGCAGGCCAGTATCTTCAAATGCTTTTAATAAATTGTCCCATACCTGCTTTGCTGTTTTCGCATCTTGAACATGTACGTATAATTGTGGATCTATTAATAAAAATATTTTTGTTCTGGCTTTAATGTCCTTTTTTGAGTCACAACTACACAGCACTACATTCCCACAGTTCTTCATGTTGCAAATATGTTTTTAATACACTTCTTCGAAAACTGGTTCTTATTGCACTACGATTAGGTTCGACATGCAATGTATTTCACACGCGTGCGATTTTTTGGAATGAAAATTGCCACAGATAACTATAGTCGGAGGTGAATGTTTTTTTTTTAATTTCGGCAAAGCAATATTGCGTCTTTACGGCATAAATATTTGTTGAATATTCAAATTGTGTTTCTAAATAGAATATCATAGATAAACATGATTATTTAATTCTAATATTTACTTTTATAAACAAATTAACATCTAATTGTGTTCTAAATCCAAAAATATAAAAAAAATCTGTTTTTTTATATTAGACTGTTTAGCGGCTTCACCTTTGCTTCTCCTTCAACCTGGCGAAAGGAAAGCGCGGAAAAAAAGAAAATTTAAATCATAGTTTCTTAATAATTCATGACAAAATATTTTTCGATTTTTTATTTTATTTCTTCAAAAGTGTATTGAAAAACGTCGTTTGACACACGTGGACATTTGTTATTGCAGTTCTCGGCTCAAAAAACACCCTCGCCTGCGGCTCAGGAGTTAATTCCGCCTCGAATGCAATAACAAACTTTCTCCACTTGTATCAAAATGTACTATTCCATCGCAAATTTCCATGCGGAAAAATTGTCTCTTCCAGTCAATTTTTGAATTGTAAATGAGTTTGAAGCCATTTTTTTAGCTTTTCGGACACAAAACTGGAAAAAAATATTCTTCTGATTTTTTGCGAAAATTGCTTTTCACGGAACTTATATTTTTACAGCTTTATTTTAAAAACTATTTTAAAAACATCAGGCAGGGACGGCCCATAACCTGTTGTATTTAAATAAAGCACTTGAATATATTATTAACTGTTTTTATTTTATTAAAACAAATTAATACTACTAGCAAACAGATTGACACGCGTCACGGAGCCGGTGAGAGAACGTAGACACCAAAGAGTTCGTTTACGGGTTCATATATTATCAACAAGTCCTTTGTGGCAACGCACTGGGCACAAGTGCAGACTCCTGAGGAAGACTGCTACTGAGAAGTTCCTGACGGCAAATCCCAATTACACTTTGTCCGATCTGTTTGTAGAACGCACTAACCAAACCCAATGTGCCAAACACAATGCACCGGCACAGCTCAATTGAATAATCAACGACAAAATTGCAAATCAAATAACATAACAGGATAAATTGCACTTGGCTACTGTGATAGGCATGAGATAGGAATTATCCTATCTTCTACTTACAAGTCGACCTCGGTAGTTACCATACAATAACGAATCCAAATTGAATAACCGATGGACAAATTGCAATCCATCAAATTAACAGGGTGACGTGAGAACTGTATGAGATATCCTGGAGTTATAATAGAGAAGAATTTGCATTCATTGAAAAATTGCATTCTGTTCACAGATCTAACAAGAAAATTACCTCCTATACAAATTTCAAAAGCCATTATTCATTTGATAGGCAGAAGCACCCATCTAAGACCGACAATCACTGCACCAACAAAGCTAAATTGGATAACTGGTGTCAATCTGCATTACTGCAAATTTTCTTTAACGACGTGACAAAAGCACTTATTTGATTAAGGTGACAATAGCAAGATCCTTGACAAAGTGCAATTTGCAACACTACAGGATAACACGCCATGTCTGTGGGAACCTAAATAATATGTCACACGACCATTTTCCACTTATTGAAGAGCTAAGTGCCAATCACTGCACCAATGGCCCAGATTGAATAATTGGATAATCGTCAATTGCAAACGTTAGAACCAATTCAAGAACGTGCTAACAAGATAATACGCGAGGATCCCATCCTTTTAATATGGACAGAATCACAATTGAAAATTGCAAGGAAATGCCGAATGACGCAGAAGGAGCAAATTACTTCACAGCGCACCCATATGAACGGCGGTCATCATTCACTTATGGATGTATCACTGCACAAATAAATCCAAATTGCAAAACGATCAACAAATTGCATACACTAGAACCAATAACGACAAAATAGCCCTCAACAACAAAATTGCTCGAAATAATATCCATAACGATGAATATCCGTCGCGAATAGACGCGCTTAGAATCTGCGGGCGTCAAAACATATAATACCAGTTAAACTTGATCTATTGTACAGTAATAATCGTCAGATAACGGCGGCTCAGCGTATACTGGCATAACAACCCGTATAGACCACTTAACTCAATAAAACTCCCCTTGGCTGACATTAAATTTAATAGTCTATGAAAAGGAACGGCGCGAGCGCAAATGGTCCTTCCTGTGAGCGAACGGAAGACGGCGATTGGCTCAATTGCGCGGCCCATTCACCAATCAGCGTCCTGATATGCTTGCAGGTCAACCTGTCCAATTTAAAATTGGTAGTTGTAGTCGCAAATCCTGGTTACCTAAGTTTGTTTGCTTTTGGGTCAAACATTTTTACTTCACTGAATTTTCAGTCAGCATGAATTGCAAGTGAATAAAAGGGTGGACTAAATCAATTAGAGACATTGAAATAGGAAATAAGGAACTTTTGATCACTTGAAAAACTTAAGTCTTCATTATCCGGACACGTCCAGAATTACAGTTTAGAAAAAAGGGGTCCATAATATAGTCATTCAAAAGACACCAAACGTCGTTATTGTTCAGAAGTACGGAACAGTTAATTAGTTTTACGACGCTCCTAATTACTTAAATTAAACTTCACGATATGGTCTATGAAACAAAATCTAGACTGTGAAGTTAAATGGATTTACTTACATGTTAAAAGATTGGTCCTTTGGGAACGCAGGGCCAAAGTTTCAAGAACCCAGGAAACTTATAATTATCTTAAGCTTACACTCTCCTCTCCATCCGATTGAGAATGCAATCAATTATAAGGTCTGTTATAAGAAATGAAAGAACGTAGGAACATGGCAGTGGTAGATTTACTTACCTACCAAGTTTCGTAAAGAAAATTTGTTGAAGAATTTATAAATTTTCATAAAAACGTGGCAACGAAAGCAGAAATGGATCCAGAAAAAAAAAACTTTGAAATATGCGGCCATCTTTTTAATAAAACTGTTCAACCGGCGTCACAAGCACACCTATGCTCTCTATTTCACTGTGTATGACGTCACCAGGTTTGAGATACTCCTTGGGGTTTAAGTTATCCCCTATACCGGCGGGAGTACCAGTCAGGATGAGGTCGCCGGGAAACAGAGTCATTACACTGAAACAAAAAATGTTTCAAGTGCGTAGTACTCACAATCGGCGTGCGTGACTGAAAAGATGTATGAATGTGGACGAGGCGACCACCACGGCGGTAGTACCAAGTGGCCTTTTGTGGTTTCTGCCTACGTACAAGGGAAAAAAAATAAAAAACCCTGCGTGCGTGTAACATAAATAAAAAAAATAAAAAAAAATAAAAAATCTAATACGGAACATATTCATATTGACTGCTGAATGATTTTAGTCTAGATTATTTAATAGGTCCCGACTGTTGCAGTCAATTCTAGCCTATGTTACCCGGGGTAACACAAGGATTCTAACGAAACCACGTACATCGAAATCGGTTTAGGCGTTTAGAAGTTATGGTGGAATAAAGAAACTCACAAACATACATACATGAACCCTGAAAACATAACACCATTTTTTTGGGCAGTCGTGTAAAAAGGTGTGAGTTTATGTGTGCATGCATGTTTCATAAGCATAAAGGATATTATTTTCATTACTCTCATAGCAGTGAAGGAAATCTCTAAAACTTGTGACATCTACCAAGTCGCACTGAGCCCGCATGGTAGTTTAGGCATGGCTTACTCCCTCTCATAAAGAGGAGGCCTGTGTCCAAGTAGTGGGAACGATATAGCCTGATTAAGAATAAAGGGCGAGACCTGTGAACGTTACTTAGAAATACAAGTGCAAGACAGTACTGGTTTTTGTTTTTCCATTGATGTTCGGCCTTATGTACGTGTCATGACATGACATGTTGACGAATCGGGACATATTGTATGAAAAAGAATTTGGTGACCAATCGGAACGTAACTCGGTGTGACGTGAAAGTGACGAGTCGGCAAATAACTCTCTGAAAAGGTTTATTATATCAGAAACAAATTAATGTAACTACCACTTAATCACGCTGATAAGTAGGTAACCGTCTATTCCAAGCAGCGGTGTTACAGTAAGTGAATTGTGTGTGTAGCTACGTAAGATTGGAGATAGGCAGTCGCTCCGCGTATACTGATATTCAGCTGCATCCGATTGGACTAGAAGCCGAACCCAACATAAGTAGTTTGGAAAAGACGTTCCATTTTTGGGATATAGGCCTCTTGATGGAGTGTGGGACTGTGGGCTACAGTACACTACGTGAGCCTAGGATGCTAGCCTGGTGGATTTCACTTATCTTCGAGTCGTCGGTTCAAATCCCACATTCGCGTGCTCGAGGATGCGCGAGCGCCCAATTTTATACTAAAAGGCAATACTGATACAGTTTTTTATTCAGTGTCGTCACAAAATAGCGCGATTTTCCTTCACCGTTTTAAGAGCTGCATAGCTATTCACAACGCTTCGATTCGTTTCTCGATTTCGTAATGTCAAAAAAAGGTAGACATACGACTACCCGAATCGAAAATCGAATTGAAGCGTTGTGAATAAGAAGCCTGGTGTGATGATGACAAAACAATTAAACTTACGTTGATGCCCTCTCAATGACGGTTTGAATGTCACTTACGAAGTTGCTGGTACTGCTATTTTGTTTCACCACTCCATTTATAGAGCAAATCATTTCCAGATTATGAGCCTGCTCAATCCCAATCTCATCTGCTGTCACTATCCACGGACCGATGGGACAGAACGTGTCCATCGACTATGGAAGAATAAAAAATATTAACACCTGCTACTTTCGAATTTAGAACGAGATCATGCAACCAGTGACACGTATGTCCAGTTCAGCCTGATTCCGCAAAAGCAGGCTAAGCTAGACTGCAAAATATAGATCGATCCGAACAAGTGTAGTAGGTACGCCTTACACGTAACCTAAGCAGTACTTGTAGGCCGAGATCAGGCAGAAGCAGAGCTCTTTCTCAAGGAGCTCGTCCGAGGAAGCACACATTGCGGTAGTGCCTATTCCTGCCGACCAGCTGTGTTGTTTGTGTGTTCCAGCAGGTTATGGGTCAGTATAATTAAAGAGACAATTTACGGGATGCACCTCGTAGGTGACCAGAATCAGACAAGACCATTTTTTTTACCCCTTCTCCTTAAAGAAAGTTGTCCAGTGTGATGGTCTGAATCAAGTTCTAGAGGTATTGCGCTTACTCTGTTACACTTTACTTAGCTGCATTTAATTATTTTCTTTATAGCAACACATCTGTGATGCCTCTGGTATTGCAGATAGACGACGGTTCTGACCACTTACCAAAAAGTGACGCATCGTCTGCCATTCAGAAAAAAACTTACAATCCTAATGCAAATTTAGAGCTTTATGTATGGAAGTGGAGGAATGAGGAAAATGAAGTGTGGCCATTGTTGAGTATGAATGTAGATGGCTATAAGAGTAGAGGAAGACCAAAGAAACGATGCATGGATTGACAAGCCCGCTACACTAGCCTCGTTGCTTAGTGTGGCACTAGATGGCGCTGTGTGTAATGTCGAGCGATATTGATTTTATTTTATTTATTTATTCCCAAACTACTGTAACTCCTGAAAGCCAGAATCAAGAGTGGCGACCACCAGGAAAGCGCCGAGACAATGAAGCTCGACAAAGTAAGGACTACAATGGATGGACTGTGTGAAAGATGATATGGCTGAATAGAGTTGACTGCTGAGATGACGAGTAATAGAGAAGTATGGAAGAAGAAGACATGCTGCGCCGACCCCAAATAAATTGGGATAATAGCAGGAGAATGATGAGGATTGGAAGTGGAAACGGGCAGTTCTTCGCCAGTGCTGGTGCGATAGCTCCACGTTTTTATAAAGGAATTTAAATTGAAGGTTGCAATTGTACCTACTTATGGAATATGAACTGGTCGATGTGGCCCCGCTAGGGGGAGGCCTATATCCATCGCAGTGCGCGTCTTTCGGATAAGTTATTAATGATTTTATCAACAAACCTTCCCAAGTAAGAAATGTGGTCCGTTCTTCTCTTTCTGCCATTCTCTGTCGGAGATATCTTGAGCGATTGTGTACCCGAAGATGTACTTGTCAGCTTCCGCAGCTGTCACAGAACTCGCTTTCTTTCCTATTATGACCGCTAGTTCCAGTTCCCAGTCTACTTTCTGCAGTAAAACATCTTGTGATAATCGATCATTCTTGACACACAGAATTTGGACGGAAAAAAATCCTTTGGAAGTATTGGTACAAAAAACCAAAGTTTTTTCTTCAAAGGAACTGTTAAAGGAACTACTGAGAAAAACGAAAAAAAAAACTGTACGAGCAGTTTATTAAACTTTAAAATAGTGCTTCCGCCATGTCGACGAAACGACTATCAAGGAGCAGGTCATAAGTGGAGGTTTGCCCCAGTTGGGCGGAGCACCGCCGTGTCCTCGAGGCGGCGATCGGAGGCGGTGACCTCTCGCTCCCGGCCCTGGTTCAATCCATGGTACGGAGCGAGACGGAATGGCACGCCGTCACCTCCTTCTGCGAAGCAGTCATACTAGCGAAGGAGGTGGCGGAATGTGAGAGGGAGAGGACCTCACGTCTCAGGAGACGCACCGGGCGGCCACCGTATCGTACCGTACCGTATGGGCTAGCTCGCCGTCCGTCCAGCCTGCCGGGGTTGCAGGACTGTTTGAAAGAGATACCGTGGCCCCGGAACACAAAGGGTGAAGAAGGAACATGGATGGGTTTTAGTCAGTAAAAGTCGGACACACCCTTGAGTCATTTGATGATTTCCCATCCGAAAAAAAAGGGGCAGGTTATAAACTTCAGAGTCAGTGGCCCGAAAGTCAGACAACCAGTCTTATCAAAGGGTATCGTATTACCCAGTAGGTACCTACTAACTAGGTTGTGGAATTGTGGATGTCAGATTGACAGTAGCTCCATGTAAAATACAAGCGTTCAGCTGCATCCTGTTAGACTGGAAGCTAACCGGACTCAGCTGAACACTTGTAATTCATTTTTTCTAGGCCTTCAGTAGTTCCATAACCTTCCATATCTGCCAAATATTTCGGGCCTCCCCGGTACAAACGCGCACGAAATTAAGAGTAACCGCAACCGTTTAAACAAACGGAAGACGCACTAAACACCACTGACATTATTTCATCACGCAAGATACACCTACACACTATGAATTACAGCGTCAATTTACTTCAATAATTGACCCCAATTTACGTTGCGCTGAGGTCAGAGCAAACCTCGGTGATTCACTAAGAATTTTTGACCTCGTCTACTATACGTGGGGAGATAGGATAGGTCGTTAAACTTGAGTGTATAGAAGCTACGATTATTTCATGTGCCTTTTGGAATATGGGAATTTGTACAGCTGGCAGTACCTGCAGGCCTAGCCTAGTTACAAACGATTCGTATCGATTCTCTTTCTACAATCGCAAACGTTAAGTCACGTGGTCAAAAAAAAAACGAATAGAAACTTCGTAGACAAGTTTACATCGATCAAGATTATAGAATGAAATGTATTCGTTTCTACAATCGTGATCGCTACATCCCATATAAATCGTAGCCAACTTACAGTTTTGACTGAACTTTAATGTTTCTATTCGTTTGTTTTGACCACGGTACTTAACGTTGAAATGATGTCATTCCCATACATTTGGTTAGTTTTCTATGCGTTAACGATTGTAGATTGTCAACTTGGCTAAGCCTACTGATTTACAACCCGATTGAGAACTACAAAGTGACAAAAATTTTGAGGGATTACCACGGAAACTACTTTGGGTACTTACGAATAGACCAAGTAAAATATTAGCCAGTCTTTTTATGTCAAATTCAATCAAAAAGGTGTAGGTAAGTGTCCATACAGTGTTAGCGCGGGGCTACACACAGTCAGCCCCGCGCTAACACTTTATCACTAAAGTTAAAGGTTGATTGGAAAATTGGTCAGTCTCGGGTAGATTAATGTGCTGGCGTCTGTGCAAAGAGTATAATAATAATAATAAGGGAGCGTCTGTACCTACTTTCCAAGAATCATAAACATCACAGAACCATCAGCCTTCCTGCTACATCTCTTACATTTAGCTGTTCGCCCCCGCCTATGGCTCCGCCGGCTGCGGTGCCGGAAGCGGACCACCAAAGCGACGACGACGACGCTCCTGAAACGACCGGGGTAGACCTGAGAGTGGCGGTACGAAGGTTGGGTGCCAAAAATACCGCCCCGGGACCCGACGGCTTGCCTGGCAAAGCCTGGGTCCTGGCCTCGGAGGCTCTCGGGCCCCGACTAGAAGGGCTCTTTAGCGCATGTTTGGAGAGAGGCCAGTTCCCGCTTCGTTGGAAGACGGGGAAGCTGGTCCTCATTCGGAAGCCGGGGCGCCCGGCGGACTCTCCGTCCGCCTACCGGCCCGTGGTGCTGCTCGACGAGGTGGGCAAGCTCTTTGAAAGAGTAATTGCAAACCGCCTCGCCGAGCACCTTGCGGGGACCGGGCCGGACCTTGCGGAACACCAGTATGGTTTCCGCAAGGGGCGCTCGACGGTGGACGCCATCATGCGCGTGAGAGCCCTCACGACGGGGGATGCGGTGTCCAGGGGTGGGGTTGTCTTGGCGGTGTCTCTCGACATCGCCAACGCCTTCAACTCCATGCCCTGGAGCTGCATAAGGGAGGCACTCCGGTATCACCGGGTGCCGACCTACCTTCGTCGTGTGGTCGGGGACTACCTGGCAGACAGGTATGTCATCTACCCCGGTCGCAGCGGAGACTGGAACCGGCGAGAGATGTCGTGCGGTGTTCCACAGGGATCGGTTCTAGGGCCGTCCTTGTGGAACATCGGTTACGACTGGGTGCTGCGCGCCGACCTCCCTAGCGGTGTCAGCGTAGTTTGCTACGCTGACGACACGCTGGTGCTGGCACAGGGGAGGTCGCACGAGGCGGCGGCCGACACTATGAAACGCGGGGTTGCGATAGTCGTTGAGAGGATCCGGCAATTGGGTCTCGAGGTGGCATTGCACAAGTCCGAGGCCATGTGCTTTCATGGGCCTCGGAATGCGCCACCTCCGGGATCCTCAGTGATGGCAGGAGGGGTTTCCATCGGCATCGAGTCGACGCTGAAGTACCTGGGACTTGTCCTCGATAGCCGGTGGAACTTCGTGGAGCACTTCCGACGTTTGGTCCCCAAACTGGAGCGGACAGGGGCTGCCTTCAGGCGGCTCCTGCCCAACCTGGGGGGGCCAAACGCCTCCTGCCGGAAGCTCTACGCGGGAGTCGTGCGGTCCATGGCCCTTTACGGGGCCCCGGTGTGGGCACGTTCATTGAGGCGGCGTGCCGCCCACCACTTGAACGTGCCCCAGAAGGTGGTAGCCGTAAGGCTGGTCCGGGGGTACCGCACAATCTCCCGCGAGGCGGCAAACCTCCTTGCCGGATTGCCGCCATGGGATCTGGAGGCGATAGTCCTCGCGCGTCTACATGAGTGGCGCGCGGAGGCACTACGCCGGGGGGAAACTCCGCTGCCGCGGCAAATTGTCGCTCAGCGGACGGACTTCCGGCGGGATCTCATGGCGGCATGGAGAGAGCGACTGTCGCAACCCCGTGCAGGGCACGCCACGATAGTGGCGGTAAGTCCCCTCTTTGAGGAGTGGCTGGAGAGACGCCACGGCGTCCTCACCTTCCGCCTGACGCAGGTTCTTACCAGACACGGATGTTTCGGTAAGTTCCTGCACCGAATCGGGCGGGAGGAGACGCCCGGGTGTTTCCATTGTGAGGATCGACCGGAGGACACGGTGGAGCACACGGTGGAGGTGTGCCCTGCTTGGGTGGAGCACCGCCGTGTCCTCGAGGTGGCGATCGGCGGCGGCGACCTCTCACTTCCGGCCCTGGTTCGTGCCATGGTCCGGAGCGAGACGGAATGGGACGCCGTCACCTCCTTCTGCGAAGCAGTCATGCTAGCGAAGGAGGTGGCGGAACGTGAGAGGGAGATATCCTCACGTCCCGGCCGCCGCGGGAGACTGGGCGTCTGGGGCCACGTGGTGGGTACCGGCCACCGTAGGCGCGGGCCTGTGGACGGGGAGCTATGGGCTAGCTCGCCGTCCGTCCGTCTCATGACGACAGGCCGTGTCGACGGCGCGTTCGTGTTCCACGCGCGCCTCAAAGAGAGTCAGCAACAGTGAAGGGGTCCGAAGCCTGCCGGGGCTGCGGGACTATTCGAAAGAGATACCGTGGCCCCGGAACACAAAGGGCGAGGAGGGAACATGGATGGGTTGTAGTCAGTAAAAGTCTGACACTCCCTCCTGCTCCGCCCAGAGCGGGAGAAGTCATTTGATGATTTCCCATCCAAAAAAAAAACAAAAAAAAAGGGTACGCTGTGGGTAATAAAAATGGCTATGAAACGAACCTTTGCTACATTAGTCCGAATCTTCACAGGCTGATTTGGACCAATGATAGTGCTGGAAAACTTGCTGAAAAATAAGGGATTGGCCGGCGGCAGCTTCTTTAGCTCCTTGCAATGGTCAGTAAAGTTCGGGCCAATGGCCAAGATCTTGTCCATGCCATTAATGGGCGCGACCAAAGTTACTGATGACAGGGGAACTAGTGTCGGGTTGCTGATGCTGGATTGAAAAAGGATTAAAGGTAAGTTATTAAGGTGGATGCTCCAGGGTAGCCCGCGAAATTCAAATTTTCATAAAGGTGCAGGAGTTACTTTTTCAAGGTCAAAGTCATTCCTGCACCTTTATGCGCTTGGAGGGTTGTATTGATGATTTTGATGATTATAATCCTACTACATACGTCTTACAGTCGCGAGCAATATTTTAATCAACATACAACCTCGCACTGGCCTGCAAATTGCAAAAAACGTAAGAAAATTTGAATTTCGCTGGCCACCCTGGAGCATCCACCTTAAGGGGGAAGCGCCGGGGTATCGCGCGAAATTCAAATAGCTGAAAATCATGTTTTGTTCAGTATGCAGCGTGTCCGACCTGCTGGTCGGACACGCTGCATACTGAACTGCAAATTTGAAGAATTGAATAAATTTTACTTTTAACTGCAAATTTTTAGAATTGCAAAAAACGTGAGAAAATTTGAATTTTGCGGGCTACTTTTGCGCTTCCACCGTTTTCGGTCACAGCGGCCAATATTTTGCCCCGGACCCCACAAGGAGATGTCTTGTTTAGGCCAAGATGCGGCCAGAGGGTCGAGCATGTAACAAGTAGGTAGGTGACTATACATGGCAAACGACCACAAATTACTTGAAGTATGTGTTTAACTGGAATAGAAGTAAGATTGTTGGCATACAATGTGTAAACGGTCCCTTCACGAAGCCGTCAACAAAGCATTCTGTACACCAACTAAATAATATTAGATTTTTTTTTTTGGGGTGAAAAGTTACGGTTTACGGTAGGACTTATAAAACATTGTGCTGATGGATGCATTGAACAGTATGGGGGTCGTGGAGGTATTTAAACTAAAATTATAACATTAAAAAATTGTAAGTAAAAAAAAAGTTGGAACTTTAACCTCCCATATCTCCGTAACTAGAAGGATCGGTGAACATCCATGAATAAAAAAAGAAGCTGGTGGAATACCATAACCACGTACCTTTTCAGAGGTCGGTTAAAAATGCAAACTTACTATATCAATTGGTCAGCCATTCCAGCTTTCAAAACTTGGAGCATTGTGGTCGGCATACCACATTCTTCCTGACAACATACATCCACAATATTGTCCCCAGACAAATAGCCGAGCCGGAGATCATGGCAATTATCTTTAGGATGGAATTGGACGAACCTCATAGTTCCTATATTTTTCACGGATCTAAAAAACGTTACATTCTTCATCATCATCATCATCATCATCAGCCTATTAATGTTCCCACTGCTGGGACACAGGCCTCCTCTGTATGAGAGGGAATGGGCTATAATCCACCACGCGGGCCCAGTAAGAACTGGCAAAAGAAGCGTGGGTGGTCCGGCGGCGAGATGGGCAGACGACATAGTTTCCGTCGGGGGAAAAACCTGGATGAGGCTGGCACGGGACCGTGGAGATTGGCACAAGAAAAGAGAGGCCTATACCCAGCAGTGGGTGAGTTCGGGCTGTGGATGATGATGATGATGTGCATATGACGACCCAAATGACGCAGCGGTAGTGAGGCTGCCTTACGTTCTTAGGGTCCCGGGTTCGAATCCCGGTTGGAGCAAATGTTTGTGTGATGAGCATTTGTTTCAGAGTCATGGATGTTTATATGTATAATAAATATGTATTTACAAACAAAAAGTATCTATGTAGTATATCAACTATCTGGTGTCCACGACACAAGCCTCGTTGCCTAGTGTGGCACTAGATGGCGCTGTGTGTAATGTCCAGCGATATTTATTTATTTATTTATTGAGCTCGTCTCCTATTACATGGGTCTTTCATATAACTGGGGAAATGTGTTGTACTATTAGGCATCGAACCCAGGATCTTATACTCAGCGGCTGCGTTTGCGAGCACTAGACCAACGAGGCAGTCTGGAACTACTTACCGTAGGTACTCAAGTTTATCAGGTTTAAATTGCACTGAATCAAAGATTTGCACTGGATCATTTTAATTGTATAATAATATGCATGTTGTTTATTCGAAAGATTTGTTACTTCTAAGGTTTTTACTTTTTGTTCAGTTGCATATAACCCAACATAAACAAGGATGGGGTTAGTTTTGAGCCTGATTTGAGAAATTTAACGTCTCAACAACTGAAAGGCAATCGTAGAAGATATATATTTTGATATAAACTATTATTATTTTATATTTTTTTGGTTCAGATGAAAAAGCAGGCTTTGAGCACAAAGCATTTAATCCTTTGATTATCCATCTACAAAATGAGATCTAATAAGTATATCCTCTATTTTTTCATTATTTACATATTTATTTTAATTTTATTTTGACGGACAATTTGAGAACATCATATTTTGATGGATATAGGAAACGTTCAAAAAGCAGAGAACAGTCTCAGGTTATTGTTTGTATGAAAAGGATTAGTAAAAACTTTTTTGTAATGATTAAAAAAAAAAAACTGGCATAGTTTGACCGAAACCGCTGTACCGCGCCCTAGCTATGTGCCCGGCGTGGCAGTGGGACAGTGCAGGCCCCTTATTCACAACGCTTCGATTCGTATTTCGATTCGGAAAGTCGTATGTCTATCTTTTTTTGACATTACGAAATCGAGCGAGATAGACATACGACTTTCCGAATCGAAAATCGAATCGAAGCGTTGTGAATAGCTATGCTGGCCAGTCCTGTACCGGGCCGGGCTGTCTATATCAGACGCACAGGAGATAAATATACAGAGATGGGTCGTGGGCGATTTCGTGATATCAAGACCGTCATTTTTAAAGTGGCTCTATAATTTTAGTAAAGAAAAGCAGGACAAGAAAGATTTAAATTTAGTAGTTATGCGAATAACCCAAATCGTGGCGGAGGCTACGGGGTACTGAAAAAGAACCGTAAGAAATGTGGCAACTGGACGTTTTGTGTACAACTTTATGTAAATACCCATATTAGCAAATAAATGATTTTAAATTTGAATTTGAAAATTTGAATTTGAATTTGTTTCTGCCTTTTTTAAACTTTCACGATCAGAACACATTATAAAACACATGGAAACGGGTATTTATCGCGAATTTTACCAAAATCCTTCTGCGAGGAAGTGATCTCTCAGAAGGAAGCGGCGGAGCGGCTCCAGGAGAATTCGGGAATGACCGACGGAGGTGACGGGTGCAATGCGGGCGGAGGCACCCCCGCGCCTGTCGCCCGCCATATAAACAAACCTTTAACCTTTATTTTACCTTTATGAAAATCAAGTGAGGGTAGTTGAATAAACATTTTCGCTTTGCTGTGGCGGTACCTCCAATACTTCAGTCTTCCCGCGACCACGGCTGGTGCAATCCGGTCGAAACGTCGGGTTTATATTAAGGGTAAAATCCGCGATAAAAACCCGTTTCCATACGTTTTATAATGTTTTGTTTCTGATTTGAATTATAAGTTTAGTTGCCCCACTTACTGCTCGTTTGCGACCGGTAGACCAACGAGTGGAACTTACCATTAAAGTCGTTTATTTTCTAATTAATGCACAAAGCTATATTTCTATAGCCTTCAAATGCTGCCTTCAAAGCATGTTAGTGCTATATGTAATGAGTCATTTATTTTGTTTGACATCAATGACTAATTTAATAAATTGTAACGAAACCATTGAATAATTTAATTTGTAAGAAACCAATATTTAATTTAATTTTAATGAAATCTCTTAATAATTTAATTTGTATGAAATCAATGAGTAATTTAATTTTAATGTAATCAATTGAATTTAATTTGTATGAAAATAACATAGTTCCTATTTACTTTTTTTTTAAATTGACTTGTTATTTAACAATTTGACTAATGATGAATGTTGACTTAGGACGAATAACGAATAATGATTAAGATGTTAAATAAATATGTAACCAAAATTAAAAATATTTTACACCTTATGGTATGTTACAGCGATCTTTTATAATACTCATAAGAACTGATATTTCACCTGTGACAAACAATAAATGAATTTGAATTGAATTTAAATATTGTAAACTAATATCGTAAGATCTATACGACAATATCCATCTCATGTGATCTTACGCCCATTCTATCCCGCCCCAACTTTCCTTAGGCGCGGTACAGCGGTTTCGGTCAAACTATACACCCGTGTTTAACAATGACTGAATTTATCCATAACTGAGTTCTGCCCACGACATCGTCTGCGTGGACTTAAAACTAGTAGTAGATAACTAGATAAAAAGTAGGTGTTCTATGTATTTAAATACAGGTTACTCAGAACAAATAAAAACCAGGACACAGCGCTGCGAACTATAAAATGAAGCCGGTTTTGGAAACATGTGTGCATTTTTTGAGCTTAGTTTAATTGTAGTTTGATGTAAATGTATGCGTGTGAGCGTGTACGCATAGAGTGGAGCTTAGTTTTGAGCTGGCTTTGCTTTATTGTTCGCAGCGCTATGTCTTGGTTTTTTATTTGGTCTGAGACAGGTTATAAACTACCTGTGCACCTTTCATTAAAAAAAAATTACAACACGCTAAAAAGCAGATCCAAATCCATTCAGTCGTTTTTGTGTGAAGGAATATTATAAATCAAAGTCCTCCACCGCGTCTGTCTGTCAGTTCGCGATAAACTCAAAAACTATTGCACCGATTTTCATGCTGTTTTCACGAATGATTAGAGTGGTTCTCGAGAAAGGTTTTACTATATAATTTGTCAAGTTTTTGTATACATTGGCTAAAATATAATATTTGTTGGGGGTGTCGGAAAAAATAGAGCTTTACTTTTGGTCACGATAACCGACATCTACGCGGGCGAAGCCGCAGGCATCAGCTAGTGTAAGTATAAGATAAACTCTCATAATAGGTTAGTTGCCTACATATTTGCCGTCAACAAAGGTTATCAAAATTGCCGGGAAGAATATTCGGCTCATGGAGGAGCTCGTGGCTAAATAATAACAGCCGCTTGGGTCGATCCTTAGGTTAAGCCGTGCTTGCCTAGGTTGGTCCGTTGATGGCTGACCCATAAAATACGTTCCACAGCAAGTTTGAGGTGGCTTGAAACTAAAAAAAGTGAGACGTTGCGGGACGCCTGGCAGATGTGCAACATCGAAATTATTTTGTACAAGTAATATGCTTAAAAAAGTCAATATAAAAAACAAACAATAAAAACAAAATGACTCGATTCACAAAAAGAAAATCCTTATGCTGGAATCGCACTCGAAGTGACGAGATTGTAACCCAGCGCTCTGTACCCCGAGACCAGCTGGCTTGTTGTAAATCATGGCGAATATGTAGATCTTATGCAGCTTCAACAGGTCGGTAATGTTCGGGATTGTTCGGGCCGGGTTCGACCGCCACGCTCGCCACGAAGTTTTCGTTTGTTTTTTTGGTTTACCCGCGCCTATACATGTTTTACATCAAAACCTCACTTTCTTTAACCTCATAGTGTATCAATGCCCCCGTTTCACCAGAGCGCAGAGAGCCATAACATAACATCACGCCTGTAATTTTCGAAGGGTAATGCAGAGGTGTACTTAATAGTACACCCACATTTCGCCTGATATGTTTAAGTCCCCTTTAAGGTGAGTGCATTTTTATCAACCGGGCACGAATCCAGAGTCCGTGGGGCCTGCTGAGAAATTATGAATTGAGAAACCCAATAACACTTTGCCCAACCTGGGAATCGAACTCAGGACCTTGTGCTCATTAGCGCTTGCGACCACTAGACCAACAGGCAGTCACTTTACGACGACGACTTTTTTTTTTGTTGATCAGACCGTGTCATTCAGTCAGCCAATTCACCTTAAAAAAAAACATTATAAAATGACCTATAATTTTATTAGAATATAAAACATACAATAAGTATAAAACAATAATAAGTATATAACCTTTAGATAAACATTTACAAGAGAAAAACGTCCCTTATAAAATAAAACGTACATTACTACATATATTATAAATTACGCAAGTATACCTTACAAATAAAAGATATAAACAATATAATATAATAACCTCATACATCACGATAAGTATAAAACTTACAGGTTGGTCGAAAAAAAATGGTTCATTTAAAAGGTGCACCAATGAAAGTTACATATTAAGTCAATCAAAAGATAAAAAAGTACAACCGTATTCAAATGGTCCGTTTCCACCAAGCAGAAAAACCCTCACGCACTTTTTTCATGTCACGCAATAAAGGACCGTATCAGTATTACCTTTAAGTATAAAATTTGGTTCTCACGCATCTTCGAGCACGCGCGAAGTTACGCTTAATGTCTGCATCCAATTGTATACTTACCTTACACTACCAATACAGTCATTTATTCAGTGGCAACTAAAAAGTGCGCAAGGGTTTTTCCGCTTGGTCGAGTCGAGGAACGACTTTTTCAAGGTCAAAATCATTCCTCAACCTTTATGAACTCGGAGGGTTGTATTGATGATTTTGATAATTATAATTCTGTAACTACATACGTCTTACAGTCGCGAACAATATTTTAATCAACATACAACCTAGCACTGGTCTACAAATTGCAAAAAACGTAAGAAAATTTGAATTTCGCGGGCCACCCTGGAGCATCCACCTTAATGTTCCAAACATATTGGTATTGGTTGACTATGTTGTAGTGTGGGCTTCATCTGAACTGAAGCTGAGAAGCGTCTGTGTGGTACTGATTGCAAGACTGGTTGAGCACTAGCCCGCGTAGCATGACCACCGTAGAAACAGGTTTTGTCGATAGAAGGATCGACAAAATGACAGATTTCTTTTGTTTATCTGTCATTTTGTCGATTCTTCCGTAGACAAAACCCGTTTCTACGGTGGTCATGCTAAGCGGGTAGATTGTATTGTTTGTCTATCTATTTATCAAGAGATAAATCTTGATAAATACATAGACATACAAGGTGGCAACGACAAATACGGCAATAAATGATAACACTGGAATACTAGTGCATAGGAATATTTTAAACTATACTAAGTAAATCCAAACATTGAAATAAAAAATAATATTTATTTCAAACAAACTAATTAGCATAAAACTGGTAAAGAAAAAGAACACCATATACCACATCATTCACCATTTTTTTTTATTGGTTCACTAGCCTTAGGTATAATTTGCACTAATTCGGAGCCGGAAAAATTTAAGGCACGAATTTGGCAAAGGTTTTTGAGGTAGCGAGTTGGCAATATATGGAGGTCGTTAAACTAGCCATTAATCTACGTCAGGTAGAAAATGCAAAAAATGAAAAAAAAATGTCCTGTGATTAAACTACTGGATGTATTCGATTGAATTTTTGTATGAAGACTGGAAAGTTCATGAGGTATACGCAGTTTAATTTATTGTAGTTCTGTCGTCGCCACTCTGGATATCATAGAAATCTTGATATCCTAAGCAGATTGCTCCCGAGACAAGGGCAGTTTACTTTTATAAAATCGACACTTAACGTATTCTACCGTCTAAAACTCCTCGACGGTAACGGAGAACTGGCCAATGTTCTCGATCGTACTTGTGATGACGTCTCCAGGCTTGAGGAACTCTGGAGGGCTGCGGTGCATTCCCACACCTCCCGGAGTGCCGGTCAGGATGATGTCACCCGGGTATAGGGTCATTACGCTGGAAAGATGTACTCATATGATAATATGTGAAAATTTTTAATAAACTTTTTCTATAAAAAAACAGATAGGTTTTAACGATGAAACCCCCAAGTACCTACTCAGATACCTAGAATATAATTATAAAATACACAACACCTTGATTTTATGCTAGCCTAGTACTTTTTTTGTGGGTTATCAATGTACCTATAATTAAAAATACGGTATCTCTGGATGAGCGAAATTACTAATAATTAAAGCTCAGCCGTATTTCGTTTTTAATGTGACTGTACTCTGTGACACGTCACCACGCCACGTCGAGGCGAAACATAAGTCAATGCTTCAAAACCAAGAAAAATCATGAGTCGACGAAACGGGTGTCGACATAGCGGGAATGATTCGGTTACATGTATGTATGTTAAGCTGTGCTTGTCTAGGTTGGTCTGTGGATGGGTGACCACCCATAACATACCGAGTTTCCTCCGTGCCTCGGAAAGCACGTTATACCATTGGTCCCGGCTGTCATTTGTAGATCTAGCACAGTCGTTACAGGTAGTCAGCGGCCCGATAATCTAACAACCAATCTTACTAAGGGGTATCGTATTACCCAGTACTAACTGGGTTGTGGAGGTGAGATAGGAAGTCGCTTCTTATGAAATATTGGTATTCAGCTGTATTCGGTTAAACTGAAAGCCGATCCCAACATAGTTGGGAAAAGGCTAGGCTGATGATGATGACTTAAGTCATTAGAGAATAAAACTAATCGGCTTGTAATCGAGTTTTCCAGCCTCCACCTCTCGCTGTGGCCAAGACACACTTAGGGACCGTCTCCACGAGCGAGAGAATCGCGGCGATATTATCGTCGTGCCATTCATTCTCTAAGTCGTCAGGTCGTCGGTCTTGTGAGTCTGCTCGACCGGCAAAAACTCTCACACCAGGTTAGGCACTAACCAAAATCTATACTTCTATCTATACTAATATTATGAAGAGGAAAGATTTGTATTTTTCTATGTAACGAATAAACTTAAAAACGACTGGACCGATTTGAAAAATTCTTTCACCGTTGGGAAGCTAAACTATCCCCGGGTGACATAGGCTACTTTTTATCCCTGTATTCCCACGGGAACGGGAACTACGCGAGTGAAACCGCGTGACGTCCGCTAGTACTTGATAAAGAAGAATTTATTAAAAGGCAGATACTTACCCACTGATTCTCTCAATAACTTTAGGTATGGTGTGTATCAGGTTGCAGGTGTTGCTGGTCTGTTTACAAACGTCGTTGACTGAACAACAGATGTCCAGTTTCTGTGGGTCCCCGATTTCGCCCGCCGTCACTATGCAGGGACCGATGGGGCAGAACGTGTCTTGAGACTGGAAACAGCATTTATTTTCCAAAGTTAAAGTCTTTATTAATCATCTAATCTAATCGTTATTAAAACCGTGATCAATGCTAGTGCCTTCTCTGTTGAGAAGAGGCCTTTGCCCAGCAGTGGGACAGTAATATGCTGGTATTATTATCTCCATTTTTTTTTTACATTTTAAATGTTTTATGAAAAAAAAACCTATTAAAAAAAAGACAGTTTTTTTTTTAATAGTTTTTTTTTTATAGATGACGATTCAAGACTTGAACAGGCTTATTTTTGGATTTCAAAGTAGACAACTACTAAACTTACGTAAACTTTAATAAATGTAGGTGGGTCAATGACCGCTATTGCGATCTTAACTGGCAGCAACTATAGAAGTTATTGTGAGATCATCATTTCCTCAAGGTAGGCAAAGAGGAAAAAAACTCATATAAACTACTCAAGCAAAGTGGATGAAATTGGGAGCACCGCGACGGCTTCCTCTACCAAATGAAAAATAAATCATGTAATTCCGCTCAGTAATCACGGAGACATCGGTGTACAGTCGCCAGCACATTAAGTTACCACAAACTGTCAAATTTCTCCAAATGATTTTAAACCATAAAATGTTGATGATTAAGGTCAAAATTGAATGAGAAAATGACCGACCGAATGGATAAATCCTTAGTTTTCCATTTTCTTCATAATAGAGACAAGACAACGTGGTATCGACTGCTTTGCTTTCTGGTTTAATACAAATTCTTGATTGCCTATCCTTTTAGAAGATCACCCTATATTTTTCACTCTGTCTCCTTCTTAGGATTCCCAAGTGTAGAATAGATAATTTTACCATATTTTTTATTAGCAACCATTTGAACGCCAGTGTACGAAAGAGCGCCAACACCGATAATAATCGACAAAAACCTATTAGCTTCATGTAGTCACTGCCCTACGTTATCTGACTCCTCTTCCCCTTTTGTGTGTAAGAGGGGTGGAGGGGCAGGTAATGCCGCGCTTTTGTATCAGCTCTCAATACTGTGTCATTCACAGAACAGATAAAAGAGGTAAGAAAGGAAATAGTTCCTGATTTGTATTAGAACACGTGTCGCCGCTTGTCTCCCACTCATTAACTCCATTACAAGGAAAAGACCCATACGTACAGTACAACTTTTTCGCTTAAATCATGCGGAGGCGCCGCACCACGCCCCCTTAAAGTTTAGGCCTATTAGGAAAACGTCAACTTTAAAAAAAACAATAACTCTAACTCTCAAAATAACAATAACTCTCGTTTGGCGTGCGGCGTCAGTGCGCTCGGCCGATCGGTATCTTTTCATTCATTATTACTATACAAAGTCAACGGGGCGGGGCTAGAGAGCGTTTCTATGTTGTAAGTGCAAGCAAAAATTTGATTAGTGGTGATCAGGCGGAAGTGTCCTCGATGGTACGTGCATTACGCACACAATTATACTACTCACATTTAGGTCGCGAGCTTGCTATTGATTGCCACACTAACACAATAACTGTGCTTGACGGCACTCACACACGCTTCGGACGTTGTCACAATAAGAGCGCGACTGTTGGTCGATTGACATATGAGCGTTCACATATGAGCGGCGCGGTTGCCCCGCCCACAAGGCCCTTCTAACCTCTTTTATCTGTTCTGTGGTGTCATTTGTACAGTACAAACCTTTCCAAGCAAGAACTGTCCTCCATTCTTCTCCTTCTGCCAATCTCGGGCACTGATGTCCTGTGCAACAGTATACCCGAAGATATAGTTATTTGCCTCATCAGCTGACACGGAAGAGGCCGTCTTGCCAATGATCACTGCCAGCTCTACCTCCCAGTCCACTTTCTGTAATAGCATGAAGATTTTTGTATTACCATTGTAGTGACATCTATGACGTACGATGTGAATTAAAAAATAATGCATCGCGCAATCAGAATTACACGCGAGATAAGGATATATACAGATACAAATACAAATTCATTCTATAATAAACTTAAATTACTTTTAATTAAGAAATGTTATTACACGGTAGACCAATTCATGACGGATAAAACTTTATAGGTCTATCTACACAATTTACGAATATAACTTTCACTCTTTCTGTAAGATCCGGTCTGACCAAAACATCAATATTGTTTATTTCAGTGAATTTTATTTTGTATTGTAAAATGACACACCATAATTCAATTTAATCACTTAAGATATTGACATGACATGATTGTAATTATTACCTATTATTTTATTCTATTCAATCTGATCTATAAATGACCTTATGTGTATTATTGTATAGTGCTTATTACTGCTAACTGGACATCATAACGACCTTAGACAAGGGATTTTTTTAAAGGATTTTCTTTTTTTATTGTGCTATTGGTAAATTCTGATTTAATTTATTATATTACTAATTTAATTTAATGTTTAAAACTCAACAGCAAACCAGCATTGTGCTTTGCAGTGCCCTGACAGGGTTCATGTACAAAAACCGACATAATATTGTAAAATGTGTGATGTGCATGAGAGCAAATAAATAAATAAATATACAGGGTGTCCGGTAATTTATGGATAACCTTGAAATGGCTGATGGTAGAACTTATGGCCATTTAGAAAAAAATACGAAAGAAATCTATCATTAGTACCTATAAGCAAGTTCATTTGTTTTGGAAAAATTAGTATGAATTATATTTTAAACAAAGAACAAACATGTTGAGTAACAAAAAATTTATGCATACATGAGTGACCAATAATTTTAAAACAATGTCGGTTTCAAGTAGATTTGATAATCTTAAAATTCATAATTGTATCTGCCTTTAATAGTGAATTATTGCTATGAATGTAGACAAGGAGAAAAAAATACTGAAGCAAAAAAAATGTAATATTGCCCCCCATTCTTATGCAGGCCCTACATCTGCGGATGATTTTTTTTTTAAGATAGTTTTTTTTTCGTATTTTTTTCTGAATGGCCATGGGTTCTGCTATTGGCCATTTCAAGGTTATCCATTCGTTGCCGGACACCCTGTATATAGATCAACCCGACTACAACCCTCGGTGTGTACTGTGGCCCACTAGACAAAATACCCATTTCAAAATCAAAACATTTTATTTTCAGATAGGTCTACATGGGCACTTATAAAACGTCAAGAAAAAGGTGCACGATTGGGGTTGGTCGTTTTCTATGGAGAAGAACCGGCAGGGAACTCCATCATCGGTCGGAGGTAGGTTTACCAGGGCCTAAAACCGGAAATCCGGTCTTGGAGGATGAAAACTCCTGATTTTCGACAAAAAAGTTTTTTTTTTACTGAAAATTCAAAGTTATAAAAAAAAAAAAAAAAACATGATTGAACTATAATCTTTCCAGTTATACTTCGTAAATACGATGGCTCTAATGGACTCCACTGATAGTCTGTTCGTCCGGCATGAGTCGATAAATCCGGTCTGGAACAAAATCCGGGCGAAGTCCGGTATTGGCATTAAAAATCCGGTTAAGACCGGATAAATCCGACACCCGGAACCGGGGAACCTCCGACTAGGGTTACCATCTGGTAACCCTAGTCGGAGGTTCTCCTCTTTTCAATGGGTATGAGGAAGTTGACATCCTGTAACTGATACCTCTAAACCACCTCGCAAAGGACAAGGAGAAATATTTGGAGGTGACATCCAACCGTCAGTAATTGGGAGAGGTACGAAAAGTAGAAGAGGGACCAGTCTTACCAAGCGGTATCGCCTTACGTCGTTGTGGAGGTCAGATACGCATTCGCTCCGTGTAAAATACTGGTATTGCTGCCCCAACGAGAGTTGGATAGGCTAGGTTGATGATGATACTAATTGGATGTTAAAGATTTCAAAAAAGATTGTAATAAACATTATTGTTTAAGAAAAAAGATACTTGAACACTTCCTTAAACAAAAAACACTTGCTTTTAACCTTGCTTTTTTTGAGTATTTACGTACTTTTTAATCATGTAGTAAAAAGAAAGAATTTCAGCCTTGGCGGCTCCAAGGTTTTACATCGTTTTTTTTAGTAACTCCATCAATTAAGTTTTTCCCAAGTTTCGAAACTACAATCAGTTTTTGCCTTCGTAACTTAGTAAATTAATTTGTGCAGAAATATCTACAGGGGTGATTTAATGAATTGTAATGATGTTCACAATATTTAAATGCGACTAGGTGGCCGTGAAACAAACATGTGAGAATTTATTAGATAGTTTCAACATTTTATGAATACACAAAAGGGAAATCATCATACCTACATGATAAATTTTTTTTTTTGTTATCAAAAATGTCTGCTCTGCTGAAACAACAATAGGTATATATGGATCCAGAACAGTACTTGTTTAATGCTACAAAAAGATAATGTTGTTGTCAAAACTTTCTTTTTTTTTAACTGAATTTGAACTGCATTCTGATCCCCTCCCCACTCTACCGACTTCTACTCCTACTCCTTCACTGTCCACGCCGTACGGTTGTGGAATTCACTTCCGCCTGAAATTAGGGACTGCCAAACTGTTGCAGTTTTCAAGAGAAGAGTGAAAGAACATTACCTATCCATTCCGTCATAATTGCATAAGTATATATTAGTAGTTATGTATGTATTGTATATTATATTTAAAACAGTTATCTGTTTTATGTATTCCATTTTCTTTTTGTTTTTTTACACACTATGTCTACATCTCTTTTTTTAGTATCTCCTTTCGCAGGTATGCTAGAAGAGATTTCTTTAGAAATAAGCATCAACTTTGTACTATTTTCTGTTCCATTCTACTTTTTTTTTATATTTAGTGTGTACATAAATTGTTAAATAAAAAAAGATTTTATTGTTTTAACATAACATCACGCCTGTAATCCCAAAAGGGTTAAGCAGAGGTACACTCACATTTCGCGTTATGTTTTAGTCCCAAATAATAGGGGGCGAGTGCCTATTGTCATCAACTGGGCACAAATCCAGACTCCGTGGCTGCCACTAAAAAATTCCTGATCGAAAAACCCAATAACACCTTGCCCGACCCGGAAATCGAACCCAAGACCTAAGCTAAGCAGTCACGCTTGTGACCACTCGACGAATGAGGCAGTCATTCTTTTGCTTTATAATTCAGTATTTCAGAAACAAAACCATAACCTTATTGTCTACACATAGAGTCATAATTCTTCTGCACCTCTTCAATAGAATTCATAATTATATCAACTTAATTTACTGGTGTAACATACCTTAACAAGATTGGACCTTATTTTCACAGTGTCACTGGGTCCAATAATAGTACTGGGGAATTTGCTGAATATGATTGGTATCTCGGGCTGCTTCAAGCTCTGTTCTTTGCAGTGGTCCGCATAGTTCAGGGCTACACATAATATCTTGTCTACTCCGTGGATGGGTGCCTTTAGAGTGACGCCCTGGAGAGGCACACTTTTTGGCTTTTTTTTTAACAATCTGTAAAGGATTAAAATAAAAAGGTGTAAACGGGCTCTTAACAATGCCAGCAACCAAGCATTCTAGACATCAAAATAAGTAACACTGCAATTTTTTTTGCTGGGAAACAACTTTTTGTTTAGGTGTGAAATATCATGGTTTATGTTGCACGGTTTCATTGTGCTGATGAATGCATTGAATAGCACAGGGGTTAGGGAGGAGGACGATTTAAAGTAAAGTGATAGCATATAAAATTTGTATTTTTTTAAAGTGTGAAATTGTTGGAACTTCTTCAATATCTCTATAACTAGAAGGTTTTCAGATATGGTCCTAAAGAAAAGAACAAGTCGCTCTTGCTTCGTTCAGGGTGTTTTTACATCACTTACTTAAATAAAAGTTTTTCCACAATGTGATGGGCAGAGGTTGTTAAAATTGTCATTGGGCAAAAAGGCAATTACTCAATTATATGTTTTATTTTTATTGTATTTAAGTACCAATTACAAATGTGGTCATTTAATGAAACCTTTAACAGGTTATGGGCCCAGATACGTCAAATATAGTGAACGAAAAGAAAATCAATTGGGTATAAAGTTTATTATAAATGGATGCAATGTCATCGCCGCCACGTTCACCGTCTCAGTCGAAACCAATCTCTGCAACAACAATCCGGATGAATCCCAGTCATCCTCATATGGTATCTATTGAAAAACTAGAAGGTGCTCGAAATTATCCCGCATGGAAGTTTCAAATGAAGCTTTTGCTCATTGATGCAGGGCTTTGGATACATGTGACTGGTGATCACAATGAGGATGATCTTATTCAACGAGCTTACGCAAAGATTTGCCTCAATATTAGTCAAGCATGTTACCCGCATGTGCGCAATGCTAAAACTGCAAAAGAAGCGTGGCTTGCTTTACAAAAGGCATATGAAAATACTGGAATTAGTCGGCGCTTATATCTTAAAAGGAAGCTTGCTAGAATGCACTATTCAACTTTCAACTCTATGGAAAGGTATATATCAGAGATAATATCTGTAACACAAGAATTATGCGAAATTGGCTGTAAAATTGATGACAATGAGATAGCAGAAATTCTCTTGATTGGGTTACCTGATGATTATGACCCCCTCATTATGGCTATTGAAGGCTCTCAGGAAGATTCATTGACATCGGAAATGGTAAAGCAAAGACTCATGAGTGGTGATTTTAGGCGTTCAGAGCTGGTTTCTCGGACCAGTGCATTGATAGCGCAGAAGTCCAATAGAAAGACTATCAGATGTCATCATTGCCAAAAAGAGGGACATATTAGGCCCAAGTGTCCAGATTTGAAGAAAAATGCTGCAGTCAACAGTTTGGCTGCAACGTGTGACAGCTTGGCAACAAGGTGCGAAGGTTTAGCTTTCCCTACAACAGTGGAATGTGAAGAGAAGCAGGCTGCTGCTTTGTTCACTGGTTTATGTGGGAACTCTGATTGGTTGGTAGACTCTGGTTGTACAACACATATGTCAATGCGAAAAGACTGGCTACATAACTATTCTGATAAAAATAAAACTGCAGTCACCGTAGCTAATAATCAAACTGTTTATGGTTGTGGATCTGGCAATGTTGAGGTCACTCTTAATAATAATTTAAAGAAAACCATTACTAATGTTGTTCATGTGCCAGATATTGCTGCTAATTTACTCTCTGTAAATAAAATTACTCAGAGGGGTTATATATTAGTATTTGATGATAAAGAATGTAAAGCCTTTACTAAAAATGATATTAAAATTAATGGAAATTGTATTTTTTCAGCTTGTAACAGCAATGGTGTATATAAACTCAATCAGCATCATCAATCTTTGAAGTCTTCTAAAATTACTGATGCAGAATCATTTGAAACTTCATTAGTAACAGCTTCATGTAATGATATTGATTTGTGGCATAAGCGATTAGGACACCTCAGTTATAAAGGTATGTTGTTATTACGTGATGGTCTTGCAGACGGAATTTCATTTGATGATAAAGCTCTAAAGCCATGTGTTCCTTGCATTGAGGGGAAACAGAAAACTAAAACATTTCCAAAAGGTGTATCAAGAAGAGCAATGTGTAAATTAGATTTAATACACTCTGATTTATGTGGTCCAATGCCTATTCTTTCTTGGGGAAATTCAAAATATATATTAACATTAACTGATGATTTTACTCGGAAATCTTTTGTTTATTTACTTAAGAATAAGTCACAAAATGAGATTCATTCAAAATTTGTTGAATTTAAAACATTAGTGGAAAATCAAACAGGGTTAAAAATTAAACGATTTAGGACAGATAATGGTTCTGAATACTGTAATAATATGATGAAAGATTTTTTTACTGCCAATGGTATTATTCATGAGACTACTATTCCTTATTCTCCTCAACAAAATGGAGTTTCAGAACGCTTAAACCGGACTCTTATTGAAAAGGCTCGAACAATGCTTCGTGACTCTGGTTTAGATCAGCGTTACTGGGGTGAATCAGTATCAACTGCTGTTTACCTAAAAAATGTTAGTCCTACAGCTGCTTTAAAAAATGCCACCCCGGAACAAATGTGGTCAGGTACCAAAACAGATTTAAGTAATCTTAGGGTTTTTGGATGTCGAGTTTATGCGTTAACTCCAGATATGCATCGTAATAAGCTTGATGCTAAGTCTAAACCATACATTATGTTAGGCTATTGTGATCACTCTAAAGGCTATAGATTAGCTGATCCGTTACAGCCAGGCAAAATCATAAAAGCAAGAAATGTAGTTTTTCTAGAAAATATTTCTGGATGTAGTTCTGTAACTCAGAATCCTAATATAATTAGCCCATTATATTCTGATCATGAATCAGAGTCTATTGAGAATCCTCATACTGTAATCAATTCATTAAATTCTAATAAAACATTAGAGTCTAATATTGTTGAGACTCAATATACTTATTCAGAACCTATTGTCACTCATGATTGTAATTCATCAGATGAAGAAGACATCATAGTGGAACCTTCTGATAGTAATCAAAACGTTTCACATACAAGTGATAGTACTGATAGTATAGAAAATATGCAGCATAATATTGTTGATAGAAATGAAGTCACTGAACAGCCGTCAAGACCTGTACGAAATCGTCAACCACCTGTATGGTTAAATGACTATGTTAGTAATTTTGATAATAGTGACATTTCAATGCTAGTGACTGAACCTAAAACATATGCTGAAGCAATGTCTTCTAAGCATTACCTTGATTGGAAATCTGCCATGGATGATGAATATGATTCATTGATACAAAAGCATGTATGGGAGTTAGTTGATAGGCCAATAGATAAAAATATTATTCAATGTAAATGGGTTTACAAAGAAAAACGAGATGCTTCTGGTAATTTTGAAAGATATAAAGCTAGATTGGTTGCTCGAGGATTTACACAAGTGCAAGGTATCGACTATGATAAGACTTTTTCACCCGTAGTTCGTCACTCAACATTAAGATTACTTTTTTCAATTGCAGTAGATAGAGACATGGACATTGACCATGTGGATGTTAGTACTGCGTTTCTTAATGGAGAATTAGAGGAGACAATATATATGGAACAACCTCCTGGATATGAAAAAGATAATACTAAAGTTTGTTTATTAAAAAAGGGAATATACGGGTTAAAACAAGCAAGTAGAAGTTGGAATTTAAAAGTTAATGAGGTGTTACAGAAAATAGGTTATAAAAGGTCAAAATGTGAACCATGTGTTTACTCAAAGATAAATAGTGAATGCACTGTAATAATAGCTCTATATGTTGATGATTTCTTTATTTTTAGTGCTAATAACTCTGAAAAACAGAAACTTTTAAATACTCTAAAACAAAATTTTGATATAAAAGAGTTGGGTGAAGTTAAGAGTTGTCTGGGAATGAAAGTTGAAAGAGATAGAAAGAATGGTTTATTAAAATTATCGCAAGAGGAATATGTAAAAAACTTGTTAAAACGATTTGGCATGACACAATGTAAATCAGTTTCCACCCCAATGCAAGTGAATGTTGTATTAGAAAAATCTGACACATGTGATTATAAATATCCATATCAAGAGTTGATAGGTGGGTTGATGTATTTGTCGGTATGTACACGTCCAGACATTTCATTTGCATGTAGTAAGTTAGGACAGTATAATAATTGTCACACTGAGATACATTGGCAAGCAGCAAAAAGGGTACTAAGGTATCTGGAACGCTGGAACATCTAATTATGGGTTGCAATTTAAGAAAGGAAATAACAAATTTGAAATATTTGCTGATGCTGATTGGGGAAATGATATTGATGATAGAAAATCATTTAGTGGGATAGTAGTTAAGTATGGAGAATGTCTTATTAATTGGGAAGCACGCAAACAGCAATCAGTGGCATATTCTAGCACTGAAGCTGAATATTATAGTATAGGAGAAGCAGTAAAAGAAAGTAAATATTTGCATAACTTCTTTAATGATATATTTGGTTACTGTTTGCCTGCAATCACTATTTACAATGATAATTTAAGTGCTCATAATATTGTTGAGAATAATTTATGTCATCGAAGAACTAAGCATATTGATATCCGTCATCATTTTATTCAAAATGCTGTTCATGATAATTCTATTATAATAGAATATAAACCCACAACAGATATGATTGCGGATATACTAACAAAACCTCTTCAAAAGTGTAAACATACTAAATTTGTTGAAAGTCTCGGTTTAGTTTAAATTCTTGTTTTTATTGTAATAAAAGTGTACCTAGTTTGTAAAATTATTTTATTGCCAATATAATTGAGTAAGGGGGAGTGTTAAAATTGTCATTGGGCAAAAAGGCAATTACTCAATTATATGTTTTATTTTTATTGTATTTAAGTACCAATTACAAATGTGGTCATTTAATGAAACCTTTAACAGAGGTACCGTACAAAAATGGACAGTTGTGGTTGATAACCCATAAACAAAAAGGCGAAAATCGCTTGCACCCAGAGTTTAAGCGCAAGGCGGCGGGTGGGCATTAGGCCCAGAGGCGTGCTAATAATTTTGTTTTCACTGTACCTATACCCACATTTTAGCAGTTCAGTTTAAATCCCAGGGGATGATTCTATTGCTATCAACCATTTATATACATATACTCACTCTGTGCTACCATTGTGAAGTCCCTAAATGTTAAAACCCAATGATAATTTACACAACCCCAAAATGAAACCCATGACCTCATGGTCAACAATAGTGCATGCAAGCTCCTGACAAATCAGGCAGTTATTTCAAAATAAATTGAAATAACTAAGTGCTTAGTAGAAAAATGTTGTTTATTGCAACAACAGCCGAATAGGTATTATTTTTGTTAATTTCAATGTCATGCATGGTTGTTATCAATATCTTAAATAAAATATAAAAACAATATAGAAAGATAGGCACATTTTTAATGTTAAGAGAGTATCAGTAAGTGATAAGGTTTGTAAAAGAAGCTGTAAAATACATTGGACTTTGATATTGTTTTTTTTTTAAGTACTTTATTCTCCGTATGAAGGATGATATGGCTAGTAAGGAGGTGACTGCTGAGCTGACAAGTAATACAGAAGCATGAAAGATTTGCTCGGCCGACCCCAAATAAATTGGGATATGCGCCACGGACAGCCCACTCTGCAGGGGTTGCTTTGACGCCGAAGAATCAGCCGCCCACGTCATCCTGGAATGCGAGGCCGTGGCTACCCAACGCAAACCAATCCTCGGAACGGTGAGGACGCTCCGCGAAGCCTGTGAAGCTTCTAGGAAACTTCTGTGCTTCTGGGCGGAGCTAGGCTGGCTAACTTAGCCAGGACACCTACGCACAACGGACCGAATGAGAGTCTAAGTGCGGAAAATGGAGTCCCTACTCTACTCTACTAAGGGCACAAGATGATGATGACTTAATCTCTTTTTTCTTTAAGTAGCAACCAGTTTTACTAAGACATATTGTATTACATAGTACTATTTGAGTTGTGGAGGTCAGATAGGTAGTCTCTCCATGTAAAATACTGGTATACAGCTGCACCCATTTAGACTGGGAGCCGACCCCAACAAAGTTGATAAAAGGCTAGGCAGATGATGAACTAGTAGCAAAATTAAGAATTTTTTTGGTTCTGTCCTAGCTTTTGATTCATTAAACATTATTGCAGTAGAAAGTGTAGGGATTTTATACAAAAAAACCATCACACAATAACACAACATCACGGCTGTGACTTCGTAGGTTTAGAATAGAATAAAATAGAATAGAAATAGTTTTTTTTGCATTGAATGACATACATGAGTTGTTACAGTAGTAGTTATTAGTTCCTGGTACATTCTACCATTTGGCATGCCAAAATGTTTACTTATAAACAATTAGACAACTTCAATTTAGCCAGTGGTGTACCTACCCAAATTCCACCATTTATGTTAGTGCCTCTTATAATAGTTTTGTCATTACAAAATTAACTCTGATTACATAAATGACAATAAATAAAGTTGAATTGGGTTAGATAAGTGTTACGACAAGTTAGATTAGATTATTGCGTAGTCATTACAAATACGAAAACTGTTTAATATTAAGATCTTAATGTACCAACTCTCTCACCTACTAAGAAATATTCTATTCTAAATAAAAAGTGTTGGATTCTTAACTAAACGCTACCAACTTCCATAACCACTTTATTTTATAAGTACTTAAATTAAAATAAATCTTGATAATTTTATTTCATATTATTTAAAATACTAGCCATTGCTAAGTTGTAACAAACAACTTTTATTGTATTGTACCTACTTAAATTCAAATTATTAATTGACTAGCTTTTGTATGCAGCTTTGCTTCTAGGTTAGGTTGGTAATTGTCCCACGGGATCATACTAGCGAGATAAAAGTATTCTCACGTATATTAATCCAGGTTATAAAATATCTGTGTGACAAATTTGATCCAAATCCATACAGTAGTTTTTGTATGAAAGAGCAACAAACATCCATACAGCCATCCTCACAAGCTTTCACATTTATCCTACTTCCTACTAATATTATAAATACGAAAGCTTGTGAGTATAGATTTGGAGGCAATTTTGAACACATATATATCCTAGACTAAAACATAGGATACTTTTTATTCCGGTAGTAAGATCCCATGGGACGATTATATCAAACTTCACGCGGGTGAAGCCGCTAGCAGAAGCTAATATAATACTTAATAGTCACTTGCATTATTTACAATCAACAAACACCATTGACAGAACAAAATGACACACTTACAAGTCAACTTTATTTTCAAAGTCCGGAGTCTTCAAAAGTTCCAGAAGTGTAGAAGGCAGTTTGGGGTCAGCATGATTTATATCAACTACATCATTCCCATCCAAAATTCCCACACGGGTATCACTACCAGCCGTAGTAAATTGTACATACTTCATATTTCTACTTTTTGTTACTGCAAAACTTCTTTTACTCAATAAACTGTTGCTTCTAAAACTGTTTGACAGCAAATGCGTAGTTTTCAACACGTGTGCGTTGATACGTATGGCACTCATGATTGTCGGTATTAGATTATATGCCGGTAGGTATTATATAATTTTACTATTGAAGTGTTTACACAATTTCAAGGTTGTGAGCTGTGAGGTAATTCCAAGTATAAAGGCTTGTTCATATTTTGTCCGACTGTTTTGTCAAATTATGCTCTAAGGTCCAATTAGTTTTTATATGGTACAGTATAGCAACCGAGGCGTAATAAGGTTAGAGAGCATCAGTCTAGCTAGTTATTGTCATGAAATTTATTCATCACAATATCGTGTTTCTGGGCTCTGCTCTGATTGTTGGAATCCGGTGACTAGGGATAAGCTGGAAGTACGGTGAACGGTTTACAGAACTAATAAGTCTTTTGTGTCTGAAATGAATGTTATGTACCAATGTAATTAGACCTTTATTATTTTAATAGATAAAATAACATAAAACATGTTGACGTATGAAAGTTTTGACAAGATCGGTTCGTTTCAATCAGACTTTTTGTCGCGATGAATTTTCTCGTTTTATTTTATTTTCACTTGGCTATAATCATGATCAAAGAAATACATGAAATTCCATTTCGGTTCTATACATTTAGTATTAGTTTTTATATAATAAAAAATGATGAGTACCTATTCAACACTTCTTGAAATCACGTACTTTGAGTCTTCTGTTTCGATTTGCAACAACTTATGTGAATCGGAAAATCAGGAAAAAGGTATCCATGTGCTGTCAGTGTCAATGGTCAAATCCTCTGTCAATGTCATCCATCTGTTTGTCTGTTACTCAGAGAACAATTTTTACCAAAGAACTTATATACTAACTGGAATGAGTACGAACAAAATGGTAAAAAATAAAAAAAAACTCTATCTTAATGTTTAGAGTTAAATTTGTACAATGGATTCAATAGAAAAGGAAAAAAAAAACGTTCCGAGCGAGAAACCGACAAAGGTGGATGGTGTCTCTGTCTTGCCTTGTCACCGATGTAAACAATAAGGCCGATACATTTTCGCGTTGAAGTCATTTATGTACTTTTATTGTATTTAAGTGAAATAATCCACTTTAAATATGGTAAAATTGTGTTGTGTGAAGGGGTGTAGTATAATTATAGTAAGGGTATGCTGGATGTGGAATTTCATTTTTCAGGAAAGTTTTTTTAACTTTGGTTGTTTATCACGACTAGGGTTACCAATGTTTTAGATTGACAAACGGAAAATATTAAAAAAAAAGTAATTAAGTTCGAAGTTTCGAACATCGTTGTCGTACATAGTAATCAAAAGTATATTTTATAAATTAGAAACATTGGACATCGCACATGGTGTCGGTAATACCTAGTTTGCTTTTTAAATACAAATATTGAAAAGAAAAGAGTCCGCCGCACCGTTCCGTGCCATGCCGGTCCTAAGGATTTTCCATGCTTCTCCAGCAAAAGAATCCATTGGGCGAGCTGCGAGTGAAAATGAATGGCTTGGGAATATAAAATAAATATTGGCGAATGTTACTAAAACATTATAGGCAATCAGTCATAGCATGAATATGCGATTTTCTATGTCTGAAAAAATATATAATACTAACGGAGTCCTCGAATCCCCGAATACGTAAGTCGTCTGGATAGACAGGTTGCAAAATTGATAATTTGCAACTGGACGGTACAGACATACAAAGAAACATAACATAAAAAGGAAATGACATCCACAACTGTCTCAAGAGTTAGTATGATTATTGGACACCCTATTAGAAAGAGACAACATCCACTCTTGAAGCTTTCTCGCTCGGAACGTTTAAGGCTTGCCCGTCCTCATTCCAGTTAGTATATAAGTCTCTTGATTATTACTTGTTCTGAGCAAGGAAATTATATACTAACTGGACTAAGTACGAACAAAATGCTAAAAAATAATAAAAAAAAGATATGGTGTATGATGTACGATGTAAACAATATGGCCAATACATTTTCGCGTTGAAGTAATTTAAGTACTTTTATTGAATATAAGTGAAATAATCTGCTTTAAAAATGGTAAAATTGTGTTGTGTGAAGGGGTGTAGTAGTAAGGGTTTGCTGGATGTGGAATTTCATTTTTAAGGGAAGTTTTTTAACTTTGGTTGTTTATTACGACTAGGGTTACCAAGTTTTAGATTGACAAACGGGAAATATCCAAATAAATTAAGTAAGTAACTTCGAAGTTTCGAACACCGTTGTCGTACATAGTAATCAAAAGTATATTATATAAATTAGAAACATCGGACATCGCACATGGTTTCGGTAGTACCTAGTTTGCTTTTTAAATACAAATATTGAAAAGAAAAGAGTCCGCCACACCATGCCGTGTCCTAAGGATTTTTCCATGCTTCTCCAGCAAAAGAATCCATTTGGCGAGCTGCGAGTGAAAATGAATGGTTTCGGAATATAAAATAAATATTGGCGAATGCTACTAAAACATTATAGGTAAACAGTCATAGCTTGAATATACGATTTTCTATGTCTGAAAAAATATATAATACTAACGGAGTCCTCGAATCCCCGAATACAAAAGTCGTCTGGACAGACAGTTTGCAAAATGGATAATTAGCAACTGGACGGTACAGACATACATTTAAGTTAACATAAAAAGTTAATGACATCCACTCTTGAAGCTATTTCGCCTAGAATGCTATTGAGTTGCAGGTCATCATCATTAAATAATAAAATAACAGCTACTCTTAAACTGTCTCAAGAGTTAGTATGATTATTGGACACCCTATTAGAAAGAGACAACATCCACTCCTGAAACTTTCTCGCTCGGAACGTTTGTTGGCTTGCCCGTCCTCATTCCAGTTAGTATATAAGTTTCTTGGTTCTGAGGTCTGTCATGTGTGACTGTCAAGTGTCAACTGTCAGTCTGTCACTGATGGACGATGGTGTAAAAATTTTGTTGTCACCCAGTTCGAAAGTAATTTATTCGACCGGATCTATGATACTAGAAAATCTTCCTCTATTGCCGTTATAAGATTTTATACAACTACTAATAAAATGTCGTTCCTGGTAAAACATCTGACTCGCAGAGTAAGTTTTGTAAAATCATGTCTTAAATAAGCTATCCAAAACTCAGTTCTACGGTTGTATTGTATGACCTATTTACACAAATTCTCTTATTCCAAAGGTTCTTGCGCCTGCAGTAGCATCAGTAAAAAACCTGAATTTTTCTACCAGTAAGTATCCCGGTTTTCAGCTTTAATTTATTATATAACCTACAAATACTGGTCCATTAAGAAGTTTTTTTTTCATAGCACAAGCAACTTTGTTGAATTCCACCATTTTTCTGTATTAAAAATACCCAATTTACCTACACATAACATCAGGTCTGTAACAAGTTAGGTCATTGCAAGTACTACCACTAAGCTTAAGGTCTTGGGTTCAATTCTCATGATGAGCAAAGTGTTGTGACTTTTCTCAGCAAGGGTCATGGTTTGTGACCAATTGATAGCAATAAGGTCGCTACCTTTATGTGTATAAAACATAACTGACAAAGTTGAGATGGTGTTTAGATAGGTTTAGGGTACCTACAGTAAACCAACTTACATATATATTCTTTGCAGCCAGTGCAGCATTTATCCCAAGGGTTCAGCAGCCAGCCCCTCATTTTGAAGCAACTGCAGTGGTTAGCGGAGAATTTAATAAACTGAAATTGTCTGACTTCAATGGAAAATATGTTGTTCTAATGTTTTATCCATTAGATTTGTAAGTATTGTAATAATATATTGATGGTTTCATAAGATCCCCTTTAAAAACATGTATGATCTAACTGTGCCTTTCCACTGGCAAAACGTTAAACAAAAAATATTTTGTAAGTATGACGAGATAAAACATTTCATCTATGAGAAGAAAGAGAAATAGAGATAGAGAAGACTTCATAATTTTTTATGTGGTTGATTGTTTTGCCTGTGGGAATTAAGACAGCATTTAGGCACAGTTGACAACATATTGATATTTCATCTTGTCTACTTTCCAGCACATTTGTCTGCCCAACGGAGTTGATTGCGTTCAGTGACAGAGCTAAGGAGTTTGCCAGTATTGATTGCCAGATTATTGGTGTCTCAACGGATTCCGAGTTCAGCCATCTTGCATGGACCAACACTCCTAGGAAGGTGTGTAAAAGACTTATTCCTAGATGCTTGTTAACTTTCAATCTTGTCTTACGTTTTTGTGAACCAACCACTTATTGTCGGGCCTACGCTGCCCTCCCATACCAAAGCACTAACACTGTAACATTGTAAAACCAACTCATTTTAAAAGAGTAACCATGGAGTTTCTCGTCAGTTCTTCTACATTTGAAATGGCCAGCACGCACCATGCACCTTTTCTCTACGTTTTATAAGTGCCCATGGATGTAGGCCTATGTGAAATAAAATATTTTGATTTTAATTTTGATACTGATGATGACGATTGAGCACCACACCCAGCCAGGAGCAAGCCTGACCCGGACAAGCCGGCTACACCAGGGGGCACTGTTTTGTAAGGAAAGACATGCTCTGGTATGGGAGAGGAAGCCCGACCAAGCACAGCTAGTCAGGTTTTGATTTTAATTTTGACACTAGAAAAAAATCTATTCAACAAAGTAAATAAAATAAATGTGGAATAATTGTTAGGGCAAATAGTGTGCAATCTGAAAGGTTTATGTCTTTCACTGCTATAGACAGACGGCTTCATCGACTAAATAATCAATTTATTGCCTGGAAACATTATGTAATCAGTTACGGTTAGAGTGATATCTATCTCTTTCTGCCACTTAGAGGTGTCATTTGCCAGAGCGAGTACTCTGTTTTACGCATTCACACTTGTACATTGATAACAGTACATTTTTTCTACAGTAGATTTAATCATTTCACTCATCGTATTTCAGGATGGTGGTCTTGGTAAAATAGAAATTCCTCTTCTTGCTGACTATCAGAAGAAGATTTCAAGGGATTATGAAGTTCTTCTTGATGCCGGTTTTGCGCTTAGAGGTAACTTATGTTTGAATCAAATAAAAAACATTTCGGAATATTTTGTTTGGATCTGTGAACATTTCTTTTTGGTTAGACGCGGCTTTCACTGCCTAACGAATCACAATATTGCCCTTCTTGAAATCAAGTCGAAAATAAAATCTCTGGCGCTTTGATGCAGTCTCAAACCAATAGAAGTTATCAAAATATTTTAATTTTCTACTTAATTTCAAGATAGGTGACCTAGATATCAGGTAGGTAGTGAAAAAAGTGTGAGTATTCTCAATAAGAAGACAACTACAAAACCAATTAATATCAGACGATATGACCATAATGCCCTGCAATTTGAGTCGAAACTTTTACGCCATCCCATCTTCCTAACATGGCGTGCTGTGCCGGGGCGGTTGCTGCAGGCATTAAAAACTTCAAGCGGCGCAAAACAATAATTTGATTGGTTTTGATCTGTTTGGGGTTGAAACACTGAGGTCATGGATTCCGAGTACCCTCTACTCTTTACATGACCCAAGGGCTGGCCTTTTTTTGTAATCAATAAGAATCAAGGCATCGCATTCGAATCCCGATATTTTTAGAATAATTTTAAGTCTATTTAAAGCTTGTAAATAATGTACATTGGTAAAGAAAATAAATTAAAATTGTAGGTCAAAAATATAACTAGAGTTTTTATTTCCTTTAAAAACATTTTGTTTTTCTTCTTTTCAGGTCTGTTCGTGATTGACAGAAATGGTATACTAAGACACATGTCGGTCAATGACCTGCCCGTCGGCAGATCAGTCGACGAAACCCTCAGGCTGGTCAAAGCCTTCCAGTTTGCTGACAAGCATGGTGAAGGTATGCATCGGCGTTGATTTTACTCAAGCTTTACACAACCGCTGTGTCGTTTCATGCAAAAATGAACCTAATTTGTGTAATTTGAATGTTCATCTTCGTACAGAACGCTTGATCACACTATCTTGTAGCAATATGCACATCCACTATTTCGCACAGTCAGACCGACGTGATCGAACTTGAAATTACGGCGAATTGAGTTAAACACCTAAAATTACTCCTAATAACATGGGCTCTCGTCTAGTCAGCTAGTGAAAAAGTGACGACATCGTGCAAAACATTTCGTCTCCTTCATTTCCGGGCGTTCCAGCCCTCCCAAGCTTTTAAAACAAGTACCTATTTGACAAACGAATAAATACCTATTATAATGCATTTTGGTTTATACCAATTGAAAATTGTTAAAAAATCCACTGAGTAGCCATAAAGGAGTATAGCCTTTTAAATAATGACAGTTTCACAAGACAAGTTTCACACTTTACTTTGCCAAGTAAGAGTTTCATTCTGAGATATACCATCCACTTGCATGAATGTGTAGCGGCACAACAAAAAGTACTACACAAATATAGTATGAAAATTACCACAGCGCCATCTATGCAACAAATCAAGAACATCAAAATTCTTAATCGCGCAGTTAAAGTTATCCGCGACTGAAGACTATCATTCTAGAAAAACACCCAAATAAGGGAAATAAAAGCCCTCTTGTGCCATTTGGAAGCATACTGATTTGAAGCGCCATCTGGATTTCTTAACGAGAACTAAGGCTCTATAGGTAGCTATAGGTAGATAGGAATGTTTACAGTATACCTTCTCGTATAGGTCATTATTTGTTTACTTATAGTGATCATTCAAATTTTCTGTTTTTTTTTTGCAAATAGCAGCTGTGTTTTGTTTACGTCGTATGTTGATCATAATGAAATTTGCGAATACATAATTGATGATACATTCTAATACGAGCCATCATTTTATTCGCGAATTGCATTTTGATCAACTATACGATGTAAACACAGCTTCTATTTGCTAAAAACAAGAAAGAATTTCGCCGGCTACATTTTTATGTGAATAGAATTGACAGTTATACAGAGAATTTGTAAATAATGAAACATAAAATGGACCAACGAAACACATTAAAGCGCAAGCGCAAGTTGCGGCGGCCATAGTATGATGTTGCCAGATTATGTTACACAAAAAGGATTTCCGAGACAAGGTTGTGGTATAATGATAATACGAAATAGCCATGAAATATAAAAACGTGATAATTTTGATGAAAAATGTAGCAATTATTCTCTAGAAATCTACTAAGTCAAATTAATAATAATAATTAATTTATGCTTATAAATTAAATTATAGAACTTAATTATTTGATTTTCATAATTGAACAGAGACATCTATCGTTAATTATGAAATACATAGTTTATTGGTTAAATAAAGTAGATGGCGACTCTTTATTCACTGAAGTTGTGCATGTTCTAACTGTCTCCCCCCTGACAACACCCGTCTAGTCGGAGGATCCTCTCTTTTGTTTAGGGGATGAAGAACTTTCCACCCTGTTCAAAAATGTGACATAAGTTACCGCTAACAATTTATCGAATCGAGTCAGCTGACCTTGTGTGTAGCACGCCTATTTATTCCTCCATCTGTTTTTCACAGTGTGCCCAGCCAACTGGAACCCAGACACCAACGCCAACACAATCAAGCCCAACCCCCGGGAAAGCAAGGAATACTTCCAGAAGGCCAACTAAACCCTTGCATACAGTTAATTTGAATCTAATGGCATTTATGTTTAAGAGTACATTTTGGATGACAATTTAGAAATGGGTTGTTTTGGAGGGTAGTAGGTGCTGATGGCGTATCTTTTGAACATTGTTTTGTAGGGAAGTGGTGTAGAAAAATTAACAAGTGCGAATTCTGTTGAATACCAACTGATTAACTGCAAGTTTGTGAACAAGAGAATCGGCATTGTTATGATTTATAAGTATTTTTAGTTTATCTTCGCATTTTGAATATTATTAAATGTGGTCTGTTGAGATATTATTATGGTGTTTTTTTATACTTAGGGATTTTCTTTTTCAACTCTTCCCTAGTCGCTGGATAGATGGCGCTGAACTTGGTAAGTTACTGCAAGGAACGGAACGTCAAATCATTTCACTTGAATGTAATGGTTATATTCGGAAGCATAAGCAAACGAAAGTGTCAGTCAACGAGCGTATGTGATGTGACGTAATGTTTTTTTTTCCAAGCGATTTGGCTTTGGCACCTAGTAACGTAGTCAGTTCAACGCCATCTACCGAGTTCTTGGAAACATTTTTTTTTAAATACTCAATAAGAAAGCCTCTCATTGAGGATTTGTATCGTCAGTCTACCGGTTTATTTGTGTTTCTTTCAGTGTAAACGCACCCTGCGTTTACACTGAAAGTAACACGAGCAAAGCGGAGAGCGGGGCTAGTGTAATTACCTCTATGATTGATTGATTCCGGCAAGTAGGTACCTGCTTCAGTAGTAGTAGGAAATTCACCCTTATTTTGAGAGAGAGATAAGCGAAACGGAATGAAGACTTAAGGTCTTAGCCCACACAAACGACTCCGCTCCCACCCGGCAAAAAGAATATAATTCAAATATGGGCTTTATGTATTGCTCTTTAGATATACTTTACATTGGCAACATAAAATTACTAGACAGCTTGCTGTCAGGAGGCTTACCGCCATCAATGCCAATGTAAAATGTAATAAAATGATCTAAAGAAAAATACTTAAGGTGGAAGCTCCACGGTAGCCCGCGAAATTTAAATTTTCTTAGGTTTTTTTTGCAATTTGCAGGTCAGATTCAGGTTGTATGATTAAAAATATGATTCGCGGCTATAAGACGTACATGTAGTTACAGAGTTATAATCATTAAAATCATGACTATTTCGTAAAATAGTCATTCTTGACAGTTACATGAACTTAGAGGGTTGTATTGATGATTAGAATGAATTCTGTAACTAAATACGTCTTACAGCCGCGAATCATATTATAATCAACATACAACCTGACACTGGCCTGCAAATTGCAAAAAACGTAAGAAAATTTGAATTTCGCGGGCTGCCCTGGAGCACCCATATTTGAATTATATTCTTTTTGCCGGGTGAGAGCGGAGTCGTTGACCAATCAAAATGTAACATAACAAATGTGAAATCAAAGAACCCACGTGTACGTTACCCCAGCAGGAAAGTGTCTCCTAGAGTTATATGAGTGGAACGTATAATGTGTGCCCTAACTGCTGTAAATGTGCCCCCACTTAAAAAATGTGTGCCCCCCTGTCGTTTTGGAAAAAAACGGATAAAACGATTCCTGCTGGGGTAACGTTTTTCTAGCAGGAAAATTCTAAACGAATGATCAGAGAGAGAAACATTGTGCATGGCCTTGTAGCTTAGAGTTGTGCCAAAGTGTACCCCCAAAAATAAATTGTGTGCCTCTTCAGGTTTTCGAGATATTGCATTTCCTGCTGGGGTAACGTTTTGCAGAATCGTATATCTCTAAAACCATTGCATGTGCCCCTGTAGAATAAACATACACGCGTAGCTCTTCATGTGTGCCCCTCAGTGCCCCAATTAGATTTAAGAAAATATTTATAATTTCCAAGTTATCACGGTTTTATGAAAACTCGAAAAAACATCACAGCGCCTAAATGAGACAAGGTATGAGCTCGCTGAAAACTGTATCGGGTCCGCCTTGACGCTACTAATAACCATACAAAGTTTCAAAACTGGTCATGCATGCGTTTTTGAATTATCTTGATAAAACTCAAAAAGATGGTGTCATAACTTTGACGCCAAAAATACAAGGAACAAGCTCGATCCCAGATGTGTAGGTGTTAAGGAACTAGTGTGCCCTTAGTCAAAAATATATGGTGAAAATATTCAGCTTGGAATGTTTCGCATTTAAGTAAATATTAACAAAAAACCAAACATGTAAACAACGGCTGGTTATCCGACCAAATTCGAATGACTACTAAAAAGCGACGGATTCATACATATCGATGACCTTCTTTAGTGGACGTATTATACCTAAGCTGTTGTCCGTACAGTTGCGTTCAAAAGTTTTGGGGGTTAATTAAAAATATGTTAAATGCACCTTGTGACCATATTAAATGAAACAGCTTGTTGTTTGTTATTTAAATCCCTTAATATTAATTCATAAAGTAATAGCTGCCATAGAACATTCTGTGAAAATCAAGTATTTAGCTATTTCGGCTAAAAAGATACAGCCCTATGATATGTTGACGGATTGTGGTCGAGTTTTGGAGTCTTGTGAATTCTTGTCATGATGCGTGATGCCCTGCTAGAAAAACGTTAGCAGGAATCGTTTTATACGTTTTTTTCCAAAACGACAGGGGGCACACATTTTTAAGTGGGGGCACATTTACAGCAGTTAGGGCACACATTATACGTTCCACTCATATAACTCTAGGAGACACTTTCCTGCTGGGGTAACGTACACAGAACCCACCTATCTTCCCAACTAAGTTGGGGTCAGCTTGCAGCTAAATACCAGTAGGTATATTACATGGTACGACTGTCTAGTCTTGTCTATGGTTAGGTCGATTCCTGCAATCGGGTCTCCGATCCGTCCACTTGTGCACGCAAATTCTTCGTTTGCCTATCTTTTTTTTTACTACTTATGAGCTTTCCGTTGCAAATAAAGGGTGTAAAAAACCTCTTAACGAAGCCGAAAGGCACTTTTTCTTCCCGTCATTGCGATCATTTTTTGTTCTACACCATACCTGGGAACCCTCTAGTTACGGAGATATTGGGGGTCAAAGTTCCAACTTTTTGACAAGTTTTTTTTTCAATTCAATTTTTTATGTAAGATTTTTACTTTAAACACCTCCAGGAGCCCCGTATTATTCAATCCACCCATCATCACAATGTTTTGAGTGCCTTACATTGAGTTTACCACAAAACATGATTTTTCACCCCAAAAAAAAAGTCGTTTCCCTGCAATAATTTTTGCGTAAAGTTACTTACTTTGATGTACCGAATGCTTGGTTGACGGTTTCGTGTTGAGGTTTTTTACACCCTGTATAAGTTCAAAGAGGATGCATTTCCAGGACAGTAGGTATCGGCCGATCACAAAAGAGCCGAGACGAAGACGACTCGATCAGTTTTGAAGGTCGATTCCTGTATGCCTCCGGTCCGTTCGTTTTTGCGTCAACGGATAGAAACGCACCCTTACCTATCGGCCACGCTCATACAACACGTGTTATATGAGCGTGCGCAACTACGAAAAAAAAAGAAACAAGTCAATTGTTTGAATAAGCGACCTGTGGTACGAGTGGCACGAGCGATGGAAGTTCACGAGCAGGATCCAAAATTAGATGACGCCCACACGTGTCGTTTGTCTCACGAGGCCATGAACAACCTTAATTGGCGTTTAGCCTATACAATCGTACACCCCTGTATGCCCCTGTTTTCTCTGGAAAATAAAGCTAGGTATAAAAAAAAAATAACAACATCACACCTGTAATCCCCGAAGAGTAAGCAGCGGTGTAGGCATGTACCTAAATAATACACCCACATTTCGCCTGTTATGTTTTTAAAGTCCCAGGACCCTATTGACATCAACCGGGAACAAATAACTGCTACTGAGAAATTCCTAATGGAAAAACCCACTAATAAATTTATCCACCCGGCTACCATGTCTTATTTTGTATCAAGTCTGGCCGTAACAAACAGAATTGAAATTCTTATACTTATCTGAAATAGTAGCTTAGTATTAAGACTTCACTTCATACTAAAGCAACAGTTACCTACTTATGTCACCGGATTAAGGAAATAGACGCACCTGATGTGTTGCCTTTTATTTATTTTGCCAAAGATTTATTAAATTATCTAAATGTTATGCAAAAAATTTACTTTTAATTCCGCGAAAAAGATCCAGGCCTGGGTGCACGATGCAGCACCGCTCTCCCGCCCGCAAAAATATGCACATGCAGGCCATGCCATGCACCGAAACCTATCAATGCTCGACATGTGTTTCGTCCCTCCAAGGGGCATCCTTTTTTTTTTTTTTTTCGTATGGGAAATATTCAAATGACTCCTCCCGCTCTGGGTGGAGCAGGAGGGAGTGTCAGACTTTTACTGACTAAAACCCATCCATGTTCCTTCTTTGCCCTTTGTGTTCCGGAGCAACGGTATCTTTTTCGAACAGATCCGCAGCCCCAGCAGGCGTCGGCCCTTACGGATCCCAGGTATACGTGTGTGGACTCAACAACTGCTCACGCGATACCTACACCTCCTGAGGACGCCCGTGGAGGTGCGAAACACGTGTCGAGTATAGGTGAAGCTAAATATCTTATTATATTATTATACTTAGTTGAAAAAATTTTGAAAATCGGTCTATCTTTTCACGCTGGCAAAATCTGTTCGAGCTGCAACTGTCTCTGGTACTTGATTTTGCAGAAGTGCTAGAGCGATAATTCCGTCAAATACATGCTTCGAATTTCAAGGAGCTCGCGTACCTATCCTCTTAATTTATATATCTGAGTTACCTTTACTGGAATGTTCGGGAAACTAAAACAGTTACCTACTTACTTGCCCTTTTTTTTTCGGATGGGAAATCATCAAATGACTCCTGCCGCTCTGGGCGGAGCAGGAGGGAGTGTCAGACTTTTACTGACTAAAACCCATCCATGTTCCTTCATCGCCCTTTGTGTTCCGGGGCCACGGTATCTCTTTCGAATAGTCCCGCAGCCCCGGACCACCTACTTACTTGCCTAACCGTAAAATAACTAACTTGTTGCTGGTTGATCACCTATTATTAACTGAAGTTTTCCATCACTTCAAACCTTGTTTGTTTTTATTACCAACTAAGTATGTGTTCCACTTTCAATGGCAAAGTTATTACGACCATTCAATTTCAATAGACACTTTATGTTGAATGTCGATTCATAATTTAACGTCAAGTAGGTACTCGTGATGTCTACAAACTATGTCGAATACAAAAGAATTGTATGTAGAACTTGTTTACTTAACTGTTTATGTGAACGATGAATAAAACTTTTTCGCTGAGGTAATTTTTTTAATGGCAACATTCAATGGAGTTTAAAGTGTAACGGTCTGTGGTCACTTGCAAGAACTACTACTAACATGGATGTGGTTTGTGGTAGGTAAATACCGTTAGATAATCCAATTATTGCAGTACATAGTAGAAATGAATAGTCGGCCTGACCGTTTTCGATGTTTCTCGATGGAGGAAAATATTATACTTAGTGCACAAATATGCGCTCAAACTCAGATGCACTCGCTTTTTCCTCTCTCTCTTATAGTCGGGACAACAATTCCGACACGACCGGAGATCAGATGCAGGTCCAAACGCTTAATAACAATAACAACCTAGAAACTTGTAACTTAAAGCTAGCATTCTTTCTTGCGAACCAAATGCAGACTGACTTCATAGGCCCTTTGTCACTGTTGATAGCTAAACAAGGCATCACCAACAATAAATCGTGGATAACATGACATGTCTAAAGGGTGTAAAACACCTCTTATCAAAGTCGAAAGGCACTTGTTCTCCTCGTCGTTGCGATCATTTTGTTCTACATCATGCCTGGGAACCTTCTAGTTACGGAGATATTGGGGGGCGAAGTTCCAACTTTTTGACAAGTTTTTTTTAATTACAAGTTTTTAATGTAAGTAAGTACTTAAGTTTTTTTTCGGCCCCCGTACTGTTCAATCTATGCATCAGCACAATGTTTTCAGTGCGTTAAATTGAGTTCTACAACAAAACATGATTTTTCACCCCAAAAAAAAAAGTCGTTTCCCAGCAATAATTTTTGCGTAAAGTTACTTAGTTTGATGTACAGAATGCTTGGTTGACGACTTCGTGATGAGGTGGTTCACACTCTGTATATGACAACAGAGGCGTGAAACAAGTTAACAGAGTTAAGGTTCTAGAGATTTGCACAACATTCTATAACAATCTTTATTCCGATGCACCTAAAACACAATCTACAGCTATTCATGGTCCGAAAACATACCACCGATATCAGAAGTAGAGATCACGGGCATGTGCATTATCCCCATCTTAACCTACGGGGCATTTTGGTCTTTGACTAACATCCAAGAGTTCAAACTCAAGGTTTGTCAACGTGATATGGAGCGCAGTATCCTGTAAAATTAACAAATCTTGTTCGACACGCACAACACCAGTAAAAGGATTAGGTATTTAGTTTAGTGTTAATGGTTATAAATACTGTATTAAATCAAATTATAATATACAATGCGCTCTAAAACACAAATCGTTGACGTGGCTCAAAAGGCTGCCCAACTTAAATGTGTCAGGACATGTCTGTCGCATGCCGAACGACCTGTCGTCCCACAAACCTCAGGAATTATGCCCTCAAAGTCCTGAAAGAGTGACACGGGGTCGAGGGTTCCTTGAGGATTGAGAAAAATGGTGCAGAATCGTGACCTTTGGAAGGAATGGAGACAGGCCTTTGTCCAATGTGAGCTAGAAATAAAAGTAGTAGATAGGATAGGCAATGCACCACGTTGATATTTATATCCACCTGCTGTATTTATTGGTCAATTAATTCAATCTTTACACACACAAAATTAAAACTCAAAGCTATTTTTATATTTATTTCAATAAGAACATAATAGGCTTAAATAGTCTAGCTATTATTTTTGATGTGTAAAAGAAGACAATACTAACACTATTAATACGAAAACGTGCTACATGTGTATTATTTTTTTTAAATTAATTAATAATTTTTTGATGGAACGTGACCGAACGTGAAGGTGACGAATGGAAACAACATAAAACGATTGACGAAAACACCTATACATAAATGCCTTAAAACGATTTAAAATTTTGGTGTGAAAATAATGGATTAATGTTTGTAAGCCACTTAACTGTGACGCACGTACATATTTTCATATTAAATCGAAACAAACAACATATGTTATTATGGCGATTATAGGCAGAAATCAATATTCGGCTAATCCTTGCAACTCCAAATTAATAAGCTAGTGCACCTGTCGCGAAAGAAAGCGACTAGCTATCAACGATTTTCTCGCTCAAGAAACGTACAAAGGATTGTGCCTACACACCGAATAAAAAAACTTTTTGCAAAAAATAAAATACCGACTTCCAAAACAAAACACAAAAAAATGTTTTTCTCAGTTGTAGTCTAGCCTCTCACGCAACTCCTTGTCTAGTACCAATTTTACTACTAGAAGTTATCAGCACCTCATACACGCGGACGAAGATGAAAAAATACATATTACCTATAGAGAATAACTCCTACAATACCAAAGCAAAGTTGATAAAATTGTATGGGTCCATCGTGCGAGCTTCCTCTACATAATTGACTGAGAAGCGAAAAACACATAACAGTTTATAGTTTTGCTGCAATCGAAAAGGATCATCTTACCTTAAAGGATCATCACGCACACGTTTTGACTATTAGTTTATTGCAGAAACCAGAGTTATCAAAAAGAGTAGGGACTCGCTCAGCTACTCTCACTTGGCGCATAAGTACTATACCAACGAGTAACCCGTCTCGCACTCGATGATCACCTACTCGTTTTTAGTTGATAGTTCTTCTCATCCGCTTCTCGCTTATCGCTGGCGATAGGACGGATGCCTAACTGCATACCTAAGCCACGTTTGACACGTTTTTTTCGGCCTTCCATTTTTACCCCATAATTTATTGTGTTCCATCAAAGCGAAATTTAATTTTAGAATTAAGTATCAAGAATCGATTTAAACTTTCCTGTCAGTAGGAGGAGCTCGTGGCTAAATAATAACAGCCGCACAGGTCGATTTTCAAGGTTAAGCAGCGCTTGCCAAGGTAAATCCATGGATGGATACCCACCCACTACACAGGCACCGAGTTTCCTCCGTGCTTCGACAAGCATGTTAAGCCGTTTGTCCCGGCTGTTAATTGTATATCATTGACCGTCGTTACAGGTCTCAACCAAGGGGATTGTATTGCCAGTTCTAACTGGGTTGCCGAGGTCAGTTAGGCAGTCGCTCCATTTAAAATACTGGTATTTACAGTCTTTTAACTGGAGCGACTGCCTAACTGACTGGAAAGGCTGGAAGCCAACTCCAGCAATCAACATGTTGGGAAAAGCCCAGTCAGATGATAATGCTCTCAGGTAACAATATCCGTACACGCCTCTTATTCGATTTAAACCTCGTACTACGCTTGGCCAGCCGAAGGTCAAAGTGTACCTACCGACCTGACTTCTTTAAGTAGAGCTTAACTATCCTCGATATTTTAAATATGACTGATTGAACAGCCCCAGATAGCTACTTTACTATTTACACCTAGCATTAATCAGCCTGTAATGTTCCCACTGCTGGGACACAGACCTCCTCTCTATGAGAGCTATAATCCACTACGCAATTTCCACCTATTGATTACAAATCTCTTAACCGATTGCGGGCCCAGGATTCCCACCACGTGGTGGCCCCTGGCCACCGTAGGCGCGGGCCTGTGGACGGGGAGCTATGAGCTAGCTCGCCGTCCGTCCGTCTCATGACGACAGGCCGTGTCGACGGCGCGTTCGTGTTCCACGCGCGTCTCAAAGAGGGTCAGCAAAAAGGAAGGGGTCCGCAAGGGCCGATGCATGATGGGTTTTAGTCAGTAAAAGTCTGACAGTCCCTCCAGAGCGGGAGGAGTTATTTGATGATGTCCCATCCGAAAAAAAAAGGTTGGCCGCTTTGAATATAATCTGGCCAAATGGGGTATCCTCGTTCCATCTCAAACAGAATGGAGCCACTATTCAGGATATGATCCATCTCCTGGCCTGCTCATCCTGCACCACCACTTGCACCTTTCAAGATTTAATCCGAGCAAATGTTAGAGCTGTACAGTTGGCTACCACAATCTGAGTTTCATCGTCATGAAGTCGAGAAGACCTATTGATTTATGGTTCCAGCGTCCCCTACTTTATACAGCGTGTAACAGAAAGGGTATCCTACTAATATTTATAAGTATAAATGCGAAAATTTGTGATGATGGACGTTTGCTACTCTTTCACGCAATAACTACCGAAAGGATTTCTATGAATAATGATTTTTATAACTTGGATAAACATATGGGATACTTTTTTTCCCGGTACTACGATCCTGTGGGCATAAGCTAGTAGTTATATAAAAGGATGTGCTACAGACCATCACACTGAAGAACTTTCTCCATGTTACCAACATCGTAATCGGGAAAAAAATCAGCTGCCCCATACGTTTGTGTAAGTATTGAAATCCTGTCGGGACAGCTGATTACTTTCTGTTACACGGTGTATACGCCTCCTGTACTATGGCTAATTAAGCTTCCTGCGAGATAGATACCTGTAGGTATCATCATCATCCACGATCCACAGCCTGACTTGCTATAGGCCTCTCTTTGTTTGTGCCAAGCTCCACGTTCTTGTGGAGTCAAGAAAATGTCGTCTGCAAATCTCACCGCCGGACGACCAACAGCTTTACTCAACCTGCCATCACCGCACCTTGTTAGGTGTCCTGCCCCACTCATTTTGTCTTCCATAACGCGATTTCCAATATACTGTAGGTATAGGTTTAGTGCCTATTAAGTCTATGTATCTACTGTCAATAGGGCTGAACGACTCTAGGAATCCACTTTAATATTTTTTTGTTTATAGCCTCGGCCTCCACTGCCTGCTATCTACATATAGGTATACATATAGCTATATAAATAAAGCTGAAATACTCTTCGAAGTGGTGGAAGTTTCCAGGTTTCTTACTTATTCTCGTAGAAAAAACCAGCTACAATGTGTCGTTATGTAAATGGAGCCTGATCTTATACTTAGACTATAATTTAACATATAAATCACACATTCATGTTTAGTTTTGGATAGGTTTAAAAAAATACAAGATTAAGTAGAAATTATTTATTTATAAAAAGCTATAAGTATTATCAGTCTGTTTATTACATTAAACTTAGGTACTAAATGAAAGTACTTTACAAGATGCAATTATTTGGGTATCCACGAAAGCTACAAAAAAGATAAGATCTTCTTCTTTGTCGTGCCGATGATTCCCATTATTACAGAAAAAAGGTTTCAACCAGAACTCTGCCACCTCGATGCGTCAGTAATGGCTTCCAGCTCCTTCAACTGCAGGTGGAATTCCTCATAGAGCAGAACAGGAGGTGAGCCATAATTTGTGTTGAGGCACCGCAGTTGACTTCATCAGATTACCTCACCGCACCTGACCAAGTTGTATTTACAGCGGACCACCTGGCTTCACAATCCGTCCCACCCTTCTTTAAAAGGGTACCTATAGCACTTTAAAGACAAGATCCACGCATACGTGCATATTCGAGCCGGATGCCGCAGTGAAAAATACTTATATCTATACAAGGACCTTTTGGCGCGCTAAAATCGGAACTAAAGCAGCCATCTTGTTTTTCCGACACATTCCAGAAATGTTCATAAAATGGCTGTCCTCCTCATTGGAACGCCAAAAGATCGTTGCAGCCCTGTATATACTTAGCTTCTATAACGGATTGGACATAATATACAAATTACTTAGTTATCTAAGAGGTCTAAACCCTTTCTTCTATTGTTATTTCGTGGCCCGACACTGGTTTTAACAAGAAGTCGAATCTGAGCTGTAGGTTACTGTCATCTGCCGTCACTTTGTAGCTCCTCAGGAAATGAACTAGTGTTGTTTTCATCGATATCATGGCGTAAGTTTTACCTGCGAAGAGAAATCTATGTTAAAATTATTGTGAAATACATACCTACTATAAGGGTGTAAAAAACCTCTTAACGAAAGGCACTTGTTCTCCCCGTCATTGCGATCTTTTTTTTGTTCTACACCATACCGGAACTTTCTAGGTACGGAGATATTGGAGGTCAAAGTTCCAACTTTTTGACAAGGTTTTGTTTAAATATAAGTTTTTAATGTAAGATTTTTACTTTAAACACCTCCACGACCCTGGTACTATTCAATCCACCTATCAGCACAAAGTTTTGAGTGCGTTACATTGAGTTCTACCACAAAACATGTTTTTCACCCCACAAAAGAAAATCGTTTCCCAGCAATATTTGTTACGTAAAGTAACTTAGGTTGATGTGCAGAATGCTTGGTTGACGGCTTCGTGATGAGGTTGTTTACATCCTGTATATAAACTCCCGGCTTTTTCCCATGGATAAATAGGCAGAAACTATAGAACACCATCTGCTACGATCCTTACATAGTCCTTTGGCTTCGTCCACGTTGACAGTAGGTATATACCTAGGTACTAAATTACCAATCTCTCAACAATATAAACTAATCTCGCCTTGTGGCCGCTTTTGTCTAAAGGTCATCGAAAACAAAAAATACATATTATCAGCCTAACGTGTACCTACAACTTAGCCTCATCGTGTCAGCACCAGTGACGCTTGCGGTAAGGCGTCGCTCGCCTTACTTACGGTTAGGCCACCCTGTGCTTAGGCATATTCCCGGTGACCCCACTGTTTTGCCCCACTGGTGGGGCCAACGGGAAAAATTAAAACCGTCGTCAGTGCAAGCGAAGAGATCTTTGATTAGAGAGGCAACGACGACAACCCGACCAGCCGCAAGGTCGATGACCGCGACGCCCAGACGTATGCGTATGTCCTACACTCGATGCAAATAAAGATTCTGACTTTGAACCTGATCTGATATCCTGATATAGCCATAAGCGAGGTGCGAAAACATCGTCACCAAGATCGAGACAGTTAAGAAACTCACCCAAACATGATCGTTTCCCCAGACTAAAGCCGACGAATGCACCTGGGTTCGCAGGCATACTGCCGTCCAGCCATCGCTCCGGTCTGAACAGTTCCGCATCCTTGCCCCATACTGGATGCCTATGGGCCCCGAATAGCAGGATCACACATTGACTGCCCGCCCGCATTGTGTAGTTTTCTAGGAAACAAAAACCATGTAAGTTTTAAAACTGATATTATGGTCACTAACACTAAAGCCTCGTATCCACTAGGCAACAATTGACGCGAAACACGTGACGCTTAACATGTTCGGCAGCGTTGCACAACATCGCGCGACGCGACGTTGCCAGTTGGCGCACAACATGACAAAACAAAAGTTCCGCGCTGACTTTCAACACATTGAGCAACATATTGTGCAACAAGTCGTGAGCCAAATGTTGCCTAGTGGATACGAGGCCTTACAACGGGACTTTTGCCATGTTTAGTATTTTTGTGTTGAGTTTCCGATATTTCGGCACTGTTGCAAGCGCTTGATCACGGACATAAATCCGTGTAAGTCTACCGATAAACCGTAATTATCCCGTTGTTAGTGTTTAACGACATACAGAGGTGTACTCTTAGTTCACTCACATTTATGTGTAAGTTCTGTGTAATACGCGGCGATGGGGGAGCCTATTGCCATCAACCGGGCACAAATCTAGACTTAAGCCCCGGGATGAAAACAATCTGTAAAATTCCTGATTCTAACACCCAATTTGCCCTGCCTGGGAATCGAATTCATCAAAAAACACTTTTTCACTGCTATTGAACAACAAAAATATGCAGTATCGAAAACTCACTCAGTCTGACGTCCTTGTCGACGTATCTTAGGGTAACGGGTCCAGTGGTGAAGATTCGCAGGCTCTCCTTAATTACCGCTTCGGTATAGACCAGCTTCTGCAGGTCTTCCTTTTCAACGTCTCTGTCTGCGGGGAAAACTTCTCTAATCCTGAAAGTAGAATATTTGAGATGTTTTGTTCTGCAGACCAAATTCCGGTCAATCTTAACGGGCACTAGTCCTGTATGCAGGAGATATTTTAGAACACAAGTTTGTGCGCAAACAGAAGTGCACTCTCTGTTCCCCAACTCTCATAGTTCGATAGGACGGTAATCCGTCTTGACACAATGGCCACCATGAAAATTAAAAATATTCGTTTCACTTAAGAATTTATTCATATCTTTGGATGATATCGATTGGTTATCTAAAATGCTCTACGATTCATTATATTAGATATATTTTCGATAAAAAACGACTTCGACTTCTCCGAGACACGGTAGTCTAACCACCAACTTCCCGACTCAATTATGTCACTGAGAAATTCCTGACGGAAAATTCTAATTGCATTTTGTCCGATTTGTAGTTACTGGTTACTGTAAGCCTGCATCACCCCACTGTTGGGCAAAGGCTACTCTTGATGACTTGTAGCTTTTTCAATCCAAAACTAATTTGAAACGCTGTACCTAGCAAAGTGCCTTACATTACTTGACCCCTGATACAAAGAAGAAGTGACCATGCTGAGGGCTGACTATGCCAAGCTGAACTTACTCTTGAAATAGCTTGTCCTGTACTTCAGGATGTGTGCCCAACAGTATCATGATATAGCTCAGCAAGCTCGATGAGGTATCGAAGCCGGTCACAATGGCAGTATCCACTTCTTCCCTTATCTCCTTATCAGTCAACGCGTTATCTTCTGATAACTCCAGAAGCAGATCCAGGAAAGGCTTGTATTTTGTTCCTGTGATGAATAAAAAAGTGAATCCATGTAAGGTACTGCTGCACCTGGTTAGACTGGAAGCCGACCCCAATAAGGGAAAAGGCTAGGCCGATGATCCTCCTAATCTAACATCAGACGCTGCAGTATTTCGTTCGGTTAGACTGTAAGCCGACCAAGACACAGTTGGGAAAAGGGTAGATGACAAAGATGAAGCAGGTACCGAAAAGCAACCTAATGCTGGCGAAAATAAAGAACACTGTTGACCGAACACTGACTTGTCAGAGACAGCATTAGCAAACGACATTATCGTGCCGAAAATAAAGTTTACTATGGCTTTAATAAGTCGGAAGTAAGTATAACTGTGAAAGAAATAACTACTTGTGATGCATTGCATGATGAATATTGTGTTATAGTTGAAATAGGGATAGTTGAAATATGATTTGAAATCATGTTCCTTTTTGATCAAAATATCAGAAAGAGAGATGTTGCCTACCTATACGTGCTAAAGTGGTACTTACCTAGAGTATATCCACCGTTCAATCTAGCCGCTTTCTTCCTTTGTATTACCTTGAATAGAAAAACCAATGGGCTAGTTTCCACCATTAATAAATTGCAAATCTATTTAGTCCGTCAGTTAGAGTAGTGGAAAGTAATGGACACGTATTTTTGTTTTTGTAAAAAAAATAATATTGACAAAGTTAAAACGCATCAAATCTCGGGAGTGGAGGCTCGTGACGTCGCACTAAACGACACTAGATGTCGCACTAGACAACGCACTAAAAATTATAGCACGGCGTGACGTATTGAGAATTTTAAAAGCGTCGTATCTTCGTCAATCATTTTTGTTTTTCGTGAAAAAAGAAAAAATACGTGTCAAATATTTTATGAAAATCTAACTGACAGACTAATTAGATTTTTTCAGGACCTAAACCTATTGAATGACACAAATTAAAAGAAAAATGGAAAGGAATAGGAGAGGTCTTTGTCCAGCAGTGGAACAGAATACGATAAACAAAAAAAATCGCTACCGCATATCATTTTCATTATCTCCCTAAAACAACCTTAACAAAAGAAACAGGTGGGGTCACCCACGAACCCATGTTGTGATTTTATGGTTAAAAAAAAAAATTACCTTGTCAGACATATCATTGAGAATCTTCGCAAGTTCATCATGCCGTTTCTGAAGACCGCACAATTTAAATATTGTATCACTTTGCAACCAGAACTTCTGGAACCTTCGAGTTACAATACTTAGAATCTCATCTACAGCATGCATGTATTTTTCGATGAAATGCGAGTCTTCGAAACCAGTTATTCCAAACGCAGTCACTGGAAAAACAGTTTTAAAAAATATATCTAAAAAAAAAATGTATCTAATTTAAATAAATTAAATCATTAATTTTATTATTCGGTATACAAGTCTGGCTGAAATAATAAAAACTAATTCATAATTAAAAGCCCAAGGCAAGGTCATTGACGATCTCCGCGGGTAGCAACTGAGTTATGAAAGTTGCCTTAAATCGAGTTAAGTGGCTTGCCATTGAAGAGACCCATGTCCAGCAGTGGACTTCTGTAGGCTGATGATGATGAATACATATTAAATTTTATCATTTCTTGTATCAGACAGAGCTAAACATAATATGAAGAATAATGTACTTTAGCTTGTGGCTAAATTATAATAGCCACACGGGTAGATGTTCAAGGTTAGGCACTGCTTACAAAGGTCGGCCCGTAGATTGGTGACAATCCATTACATACCGAGTTTCCTCTAGCCTCCAGGTAACTTTAGCCTAGTGCTTACAAATTAGGTTGCGGAGTTCAGATAGGCAGACGCGCCACGTAAAAAAGGTCCTGCTATTTACCTGCATCGGTTTAGACTGGAAGCCGTCTCAAACAAGGGAAAAGGCGAAGCAGATGATTCTCCTGATCTAACATCGGACAATACGGTAGTTCAACGGCGACTAGCCAATTCAGCAGGAGATATTATATTTATTTATTTATTCAAGAAAACATGTAGGTACTTCAGTAGACCAGACGGCACAATTTTCACAGTTGAAAGATACATATTATTTAACAATAAAAAGTCATATTTCGTCCATCCTCACACAAAAAATCAAACATCCACGACATATTATACGTCTAGGTACCAGGACAGCATAAAGTTAAAATGTCACACTTACAGCAAAATGTTTCCAAAGCATTGCTCCTCAAATATTCGGTGTGATCAAACGGTCCCTTGGCCAGTTGAACTCTCAACCCCTTCACCAATTTCCTTGATTGACTGTTGAAGACCTCTAAAAAGTTGAGCATCACTGGCAGGCTAAATGCAGGGGTCAGTAATTTGCGGTGGCGTTTCCAAACTTCACCTAAACAATTACATTAAGTTGTTAGATAATTTCTAAAGTTGGCTTGTGTAAATTCGTACTATCAAACCTTGGTTACAATTACTCAATCAGATAATTTAGTAAATTATGCTGAGAAACAGCACTTTTCACAACGTCAAGATTAAGATCGGTTAGTCTATGGTAAGTAGCTCTCCAGGTCGTTGTAACTAAGCGATTAGTGTATGGTAAGTTATAGCCCTCCAGGTACTGAGGGTCGGCCTGATTGCAATAATTACTCATTCCTGAAGAATGTCATTCAGCTTGGTGTTGGGTCAACAGTATCATTATTTATTTTTCTACTTCCTCGAAAACCGGCTCTTATCGCACAACGTTTAGGTTCACACAATGTATTTCACATTTTTAATTTCAGCAAAGCAATGTGCGTCTTTACGGCGTAAATATTATTTGAATTTTCAAATTGTGTTTATAAATAGAATATGAAAGATCATAAACATGATTATTTAAAACTAATATTTACTTACTTAAAATGTCACTTACGGGATATCTTCCGTGATTATTTATTGTTTTTGAACTCCCGATATTCAGAAATAAAAACAAAGTGAAGAAGAGTGAAGTGTTTTAATCACGGAAGATATCCCGTAAGTGACAGTTTAAGTATAGTTATGAACCGTGAAAGCTTAAAACAGTGTTAATATTTACTTTTATAAACAAATTAACATTTATTTGTGTTCTAAATTTTAAAATACAAAAAAAAAACTATTTTTAGGGTTCCGTACCTCAAAAGGTAAAAAAGGAACCCTTATAAGATCACTTTCTTGTCCGTCTGTCACCACCGATTTTCTCAGGAACGGGTGGACCTAGCAAGTTGATACCAGATACTGAAGTCTATAATCCCTATTAGATGTATAAAAAATAAGGTCCTGATAAAAAGATATGGGCAAATTTAGATTTTCGCTAAAACCTGAAGTACCAAAATTTACCTTAATTTTCAACTTTTTTTATTTTCGTAATTTTCCCTTTACTTGTGCTGTAAGACCTTGCTTATAACCAAAATTGACAATTCTAGGTCAACCGGAAGTACCCTATAGGTTTTGGGTCGAAAACCTCTATGACCCCTCTGACCCCTCTGACCTCTATCCCCTTGACCCAGAATCACGAAATTTGGCACAAAGCAAGGTCTTACAGCACATGCAAAGAAAAAAAACTGAAAACCGTAAATATGTAGTTTAATAACAAAAAAAAACGATTTTACTATAACAAGTTGACTTAATTTTCATTCTACAAAAGTGGGCAGTCCGCGCGATCTATAAAATGGGTCCTCGCGAGTCACTTAGAGAAAAATTTAAAGAGATCGATATACTGATTCTACCTTCACTTTATATCCTTGAATGTATTTTGTATGTCCGCAAAAATCGAGGGCTTTTCAAAATTAGAAGCGACTTCCATAATAAAAACACACGCAGTAAAAACGAAATTGTAATAACTAAATTCCGATTAACAAAAACTAGCAAGTCTTTTATTATTATATTATTTTTATATTAAACTAGTCAGTAAGACAATAGAAGGTACGAGTGACAATTTAGTTAAACCTGTCAGTGTCAACTATGGGGTATCTTCTAGCTCTCAATCAATTAATTGTAATATAGGGGCTGAGCAGAATTCCTTGAAATTGTTTCACCAAAATATTCAGGGATTTTCATCCAAACAATTAGAAATAGAACTATTTTTAGAAAAAACCAAGTTTGATATTATCTGCTTTACTGAACATTGGATGAAAGATTATGAATTAATGCAAATAAATTATGAGAATTACAACATGGGCAGTTGCTATAACCGGAAATCTAAGATGCGTGGGGGTTCATTAATCTTAGTTAAAAATTTTATTAAATCTAAGTCTCGTAATGATATAGTCGATCTATCGGTTGAACATAGCATTGAATTATCTTGTGTTGAGCTAGATAAGCATGTAATAGTGTGCGTTTACAGACCCCCTAATTACCTTAACTACTCTATCTTTGAATCAGTAATGGAAGATGCTTTAGCAAAGCTTGTAACTGGTAATAAACCGATAATTATCTGTGGTGACTTTAATGTTAATATCTTAGAGAATAATGTAAATAGCAGTAGATTTTTAAGTCTCTTTAAATCATTTAATTTGTCAAATGTGTTTTCAGAACCAACTAGAATTACTACAAATACTGCTACATGTATTGATAATGTTTTTTGTTGCTGTGAGTACATAAATAAATCCATCGTAAATTACCTTCCTTCTGATCACAGCGGTCAGACCGTTGCTTTCGCGTCCAATATACAATTACAAAGAATTCAGATTCAATCTAGACAAATAACACCCAGCAATTTAGACAAGTTTAATCATAATTTAATTAGCAAGCTAGGTATACCGGGCCATATTATAAACGATGTAAATGAATTTTATGAAGAATTCTTTTCGGTAGTGCACACCGAGTTTAATAATACTTTAAAAAAGAAATTTAAAACTATTGGCCCAAAGTTTATTTTCAGTGACTGGGCAACACCGGGTATTAGGAAAAGTAGGGAACGATTGTTTGAGCTGTACGGCCTTAAGCCTTACATCAACACAGAATCTTTTATTAAATATGTTGCTACTTATTCGAAAATTTTTAAAAACACTTGCAAGGTAGCCAAATCCTTATTCATTAGCAACAAGATTAAATCAGCCGATAATAAAATAAAGACGGTTTGGAAAATTATCAACAGTGAAACAAATAGAAATAAAAAACTAAATAATGATTTCACACTAGAGACATCACGTGGCCTTGTGAGCTCCAACAATGAAGTTGCTCAAGAATTTGTAAATTTCTTTACCAGTATCCCACTTAAAACTACAGAAACCTTAAAATCCTCACCCTTGCTCTCTATTGATTTATTGAAAGCGAACGTTTCAGCCTGTCCAAATGAGTTTGAATTTCAGCATATAAACCCCACAATAGTCATAAAAGCTTTTAAGCAAATCAAGATCAAATTAACGGAAGATCTATGGGGTATGTCTATCAAAGCTTGTACCTCAATTATTGAGACTGTAGCGCCGTATTTAGCCTTAACATTTAATTTGTGCGTGGATCAAGGGGTCTTCCCGGATCTAATGAAATTCAGTAAGGTAATACCGCTTTTTAAATCTGGGGATAGTAAAGACACCAATAACTATAGGCCCGTATCCGTGTTGCCGGTTTTCAGCAAGGTGTTTGAAAAGATAATGCTCAATCAAATGCTTAACCATTTTAACACCAATAAAATATTGCACGAGCAACAGTATGGTTTCACCAAAGGACGTTGTACAACTGACGCCGGTGTCACTTTATTAAAACACATATTTACTGCGTGGGAAGAGGCACAAGATGCCATAGGAATCTTCTGTGACCTTTCGAAGGCATTTGATTGCGTAAATCACGGAACCCTGATCTTGAAACTTGAGCATTACGGTTTAGGTAAACTTGCGCTTAGTTTAGTAAAATCGTATTTGAATGATAGACAGCAGCAGGTACAAATAAATGGTGTCAATTCAATGGGTTTAAAAGTTAAAATGGGTGTACCACAAGGTTCGATATTGGGTCCCTTCCTCTTTTTAGTATATATTAATGACCTACCTCGTTTATTTAACAACCATCCGCATATGGTGTTGTTTGCTGACGATACTTCTTTAATATTTAGGATAAACAGACGTGCGACTGATCTTGACGACGTAAATAACGCCCTACTGCAGGTCCATAATTGGTTTACCGCTAATAATTTAGTACTAAATGGGAAAAAAACTAAGTGCATTAGATTTGCTCTACCAAATGTCAAAAGTAATGATTGTGACATAATATTGAATCAAGAGAAACTAGAATTTGTCGATAAAACGGTTTTCTTGGGAATCACGCTCGACTCAAGGTTACAATGGGGTCCTCATTTAACATCTCTTGCAGGACGGCTGAGTTCAGCTGCATATGCTGTTAGAAAAATCCGTCAATTTACTGATATTGATACCGCGAGGCTAGTCTATTTTAGTTATTTTCATAGTATTATGTCATACGGTATTTTACTATGGGGACGGGCTGCAGACATCGAGTCTATATTTATTCTGCAGAAAAGAGCCATCAGAGCCATATATGAATTACGTAGACGCGATTCTCTAAGAGAACTGTTTAAGGAAATTAATATCATGACAGTACCTTGTCAATACATCTATGAAAACATCATGTACGTTAGGAAAAATCTGCATTTATTCAGTAAAAGAGGTGACAGACACCATTATAACACTAGAAATAGGGACCAACTAGTTCAGCCAGGTTTCAGGCTTGCTAAAGTAGATTCATCTTTCATGGGGTACTGTTTGAAATGTTACAATAAAATACCTCCCCACATTCTTCAACTGAATGAGACGAAATTTAAATCTTGTATAAAACGCACACTATGTAGGCAAGCATATTATAAGTTGGGGGATTACATTGATGATAAAAATGCTTGGCTAAATGCTGGTCCTGCTCCACAACCATAGTTGCAAACTAATTGATTGTACTGGTCGGGCATTATTTGAGTCTATCGACACGCAAAGAAGAAGAAGAATTGATTCCCATGTTAATGTATTGTGGAAGCTGCAGAAGATTGTAAAAATATACCTACTTGCATTGTATAGATTCCAGTTTTTAGTATTATATAATTGCATAGCACATGTGTGAGTACTTTGTACTGTTCAGCCGCCACTTACATTTAGTTATCTTTCATTGACTTGAATATGCCTTGGTGGCTATGAGAGGATGTCATGCTCACTCAAATGTCTCGCTGATGGTGGCGGGTGTGTCGGGTCACTTAGTTCCCTTAAATATGGTCGAGTTGAATGGTGCCGATACATGCGTCATGTTCGTGAACGGGCGCTATCAGTTGGGACTGGCCATCTCTTGGCTGCCACGGTTCGTTCATTTTAATTACTTTTATTTTATTTTTTTTAATTTTTGATTTATCATTTTACTCTGGACGCTCTTAATGTGCACGTCTTTCTACATCGTTCTCACATATACGTATAATCTCAACATGAATGATGTAACCAAGATTTTGTAACAATATTTTGATTTAAAAGAGTGTCCATGGAGTTTCTTGCCCGTTCTTCTCCATAGAGATCTACGTTAGGGAATGGGCAACTACAGTACTTTCTCAAGTTATTATGCCTTGTGACTGTGACTGTAGCTTTGCTTTTTTTTTTGTATTTTCGACATTCAAAAGTGCCGTAATGGTCTAATTGAAATAAATGATTTGAGTTTGAGTTTGAGTTTGAGTTTATTATAAACAGTATACGCTTTTATAACAAGTTGCCAAAGTCAGTTGGAGAACTGACTGATGGAAAGTTCAAAAACTACATAATTATATCAAACGTGTCCTTATTAAATAAAACCGGCCAAGTGCGTGTCGGGCCACGCGCAGTCTAGGGTTCCGTAGTAGCCCGTTATCACAATATAGAAAGAACCCGGTGGTACAGCGCCGTCTAGCGGCAGCTTTGTGAAACTTATGTTTTTTTTTTTTTAGCAACATTTTAAAAGACCTATTCAACAATACCCCACACAAAGAAATAGACCATGGAAAAAAAATTCTTCCCCACTTTGTCGGCCTTATTGATATACACACCTCTACAAAATTACAGTTTTCTATTACTAACGATCTCTTAGCAAAACCTCGGACAGACAGACGGACATAACGAAACTATAAGGGTTCCTTGTCACGACTACGGAACCCTAAAAAGCTTACAAAATCAAGGACTACGTTGAAGTTTGGCTCTAGTTCCTTCTGCGCATGCGGCTTCCCTGGTAGCTTATAAAAGGCACAAATTTGTGGGTCTAACTATTCTCAATCTCATATTTTCTTTTCTTTCCATTCAGATTTTTACAATAGTTTTCGAATCAATATTTTTTTTCATCTTTTGCTCAGAATCGTTACAGCACTGATGACAACATTTGTATCACTTGTTTAATTTACGTTTTTTATATTAAAATTTACAAAAAAAAATAAAAAAAAATCTTACTATTATTTGTGAATGAGTAAACATTACAGCAGGCTTTGTAGATTCCCAGATGTTTGTTAACTTTTGTTAAATAATTTTTTGTTTTACGCTTATTGTATAGTAAGCAACGACCTATTGTCGGGCCTACGCTGTCCCCCCATACCTAGGTACTAATGCTGTAACAAAATAATATTGTAATACCAAATGATTTGAAAAGAGTAACCTTGGAGTTTCTTGCCGGTTCTTTTCCATAGAAACGACCAACGCGAACCGTGCACCTTTTTCGACGTTTTATAAGTGCCCATCTAGGCCTATGTGAAATAAAATTCTTTGATTTTGATACAAACTAATTATTTTCGGTTGGTGCAAAAGCCGTTTCTAGGGATCGAAAAGCAAAGTTAAGTTTGTCTTATAAAAAGTTTGTACGGAACCCTCGGTGTGCGAGTCCAACTCGCTCTTGGCCGGTTTTTTATATTCATAAAATCATACTTATTATAGTCTCATAATTCATGACCAAAATATTTTTCATTCTTTTCTTTTATTTCTTCAAAAGTGTATTGAAAAACGTCGTTTGATACACGTGGACATTTGTTATTGCATTCAAGGCGGAATTAACACACGAGCCGTAAATAACATGGGACAGGGGCAGAAAGATGCTGACGACTAACCTGAAGATGTGATCAGACCTTCTCCGAGCCAGGACTTGGCATAGTCGTACGCGAAATGTTTTTGTAGACAAGCGTTCGCAGCTGTTAGAGCATCCTCGGGATCTGTTATCACTAGGAAAAAAAGATTAGGGTATAATTAAAAACAAAAACAAAGCTGTATTTTTAGTTATTGTTGAATCCCCTTTTAATAGGGATGATGACTGACTAAAAAAAATATGATTCTGTTTAGCCCGTCAGTTGGATTATCGAAAAATATTAGATCTTAGGTGTTTTTTGTTTTATCAAATTAATAAAAATTTACGAAGATAAAAACGTGTCAAAGATTATGAGTGGGAGCTTGTGACGTCACATGTGAGTAAAACATGTAGGTACTTAAATGTGATGGTCACATGAGTTTTCGACGCACTGTATGTCTGTGTCTTAATTTTTTGTATACGTGAAAATAGAAAAAATATGTGCCAAATATTTTTTGGAAATCTATCTGACGGACTAATTAGAATTTTTTGTCATCTACCCTATTCGATGTAGGCAGCTGTAGTGCAAAATCGGCCTAAACTTGCTGACTAACTACTTGCTTGCTAACTTGCTGATTGCGTACTGATTCGATCAGAATCCGACCATCGACGGTTGTTGTAAATGTTCAAGGTTTATACTGGAATATTTTGGAATGGTTGGGCACAATGCGCATACAATCTAAAGCCTTCCTGCACCACAAATGAGTATATAAGACCGTTAGCGTTATTATCTCAAATTAGGATTGGATGATCGGATTTAGTGCGCAAACAATTTAAGGTCCAAGTGCAATAACTACTTAATGCGACGTATTTAAAGCATTGTTCTGTCACTGGCATTGAACCTGTGACAAACACTAAATTAATCGGAATTATTTTATTTTTTGTTTAGATTTAAGTTGAACAGACTTTTATTTACTTACATAATTAATAAAAAAACTATTAAATAAACTAAACTAATTAAACTTAGAACAAACTATCAAAGGGCATCGTATTTAAATTCTATTTCATTTTATTTATTCAAATTCCAACTAGCTAGCTTACTAGCTACGGTTGTCGACACCATTGTTTAACTATTGTGTCTACTTCGTGGACAGATCAAGGGATACTGGGTGATTTGTTGAAAGCGGGCAATACTGTAGGTGCGCGAAATTAAACAATTTTTTCCATTGGGACCAAATTCGAAATCGGGAAAAATACAGCTCGAATAAATGTACCCAGGCAACAGCAGATTGTTTTAATCGTAATTATCTCTTAGTTGGTCCCATGGTAAAATATCTATGAGTATTTCACTCACTTACAGTATTGTCACGTTTAACCAACCACAATATATAAATAATCAACCTTTAAAATTTTAAAAGGGAGTTCAGAAGAAACTTACTGTAGTAAACCCTGAATCCAAATACCATGGTGACAACTCCGCCGTGTTTCATAGCTTCTACGGCTATGTTTTTTGTAGTACGCCATAAACCTGACAAGGAAGAAATTTTTATATAAATCTGTATCATCATTTAAAAGCATGGGAAAACTGAAACAAAATTTTAAATAAAAAAAAAATCATTTTTTTTTACTGCACTGTTAATAAATACGGAAAAAAATAATAATTGAAGCAGGTAATTTTAATTTTAAAGGCCATTTCTGTGGGCAATTTACTCTTCACACATATTTGTATTTTCACACAGAATTAAAAAAAAATTGGAACTTATGTATTAGCACCACGTTTTCGGAGTATAAAAATCCTCGCTCATTTTGAGAGTTATGTTTCACCCGTATTAAGAAAGCAAGCTTATAGTGATCAAAAGTAAATCAATCGAAAAATTGGCGAGCTTAAATCCGGTCTCCTGGTGGTTACTGCGGAGAACCCTAATGGGAACACTCTTACAATTACTTACTTTTTCAAGGTCAAAGTCATTCCTGCACCTTTATACGCTTGGAGGGTTATATTGATGATTTTAATGATTATTATTCTATAACTACATCCGTCTTACAGTTGCTAGCAATATTTTAATCAACATACAACCTAGCACTGCCCTGCAAATTGCAAAAAACGTAAGAAAATTTGAATTTCGCGGGCTATCCTGGAGCAACCACCTTAACAACACCGACTTGTGCCAGACCCGGAAATGATCAAATTTTTAATTCTCGTAGAAAATTCGAACGGACCGTTGGCCCCCGTGGTCGTTCTTAAAAATTTCTTTTTTTATTGTGACATGCCCTCCACACTATTCCCAAACCACTGCAACTCCTGAAAGCTAGAATCAACAGTGGCGACCACCAGAAAAGCGCCGAGACAATGAAGATCGACGAGGAAAAAGGATCCCGCAACGAAATTAATCTGAAAAGAATGGCGGAGGAGTAGGGACAACAATTCAATATCCACTTCCCTCCATATCAGCAAGAGACAGAACAAAACTAGGCCAATACATCATCCTGTACATATCACAGAGAAATTCCTGTGTCCCAGTTGTAGGGCAGCAGTGGTTTCCTTTGTGCTTTAGGCACAAAACATGCCCAAAAACAAAACAGTTTTAAAAATCTTTAAAAAAAGAATACTTACTTAAACCATCGCCAATCAGCAAATGCACATGTCCCACAATGGGCAAAATTCCCGCGTACATAGGAGGCAGTTTGTGATGCCCATCTTTTACGTATACCATCCATGCCCAAACTGTGCACAGGCACGATAAAACACAAAATAATATGAGAGCGATCATCTCTGGATGGCTGTAAGTAACGTATTGGTTAAGAAGTGACGTGAAGCTTTAATTTTATACATGAAAACCACATAGCCTTCGGCAAATTGTATCTAGCTTCTTTACATTTAAAATAAGAGGTTTGTCTGTTTGAACGCACCAAGCGTACACCAGTGCGCCAGTGCGCTAAAATTTCGAAAGTAGTTTCCGAAAATTCATCTGTTTTCTTTCTTACCTAAAGGCTAAAATTGTACAGCAGTACTAACTGGGTTGTGGATATCAGATAGGCAATCATAATGTACCCACCTAATATAAAAAAAATGATTCTGCATGCTATTATTATGGCGGAATGTGTTCTGCTCTATAATATTCTGTACTAGCTTCTGCCAGCGGCCTCGCCCGCATGAAGTTTGATAATTGTCCCATGGGATTTTAGTACCGGGATAAAAAGTATCCTATGTGTTCATCCAGGTTATAAACTTTCTGTGTGCAAAATTTCATCCAAATCCGTTCAGTAGTTTTTGCGTGAAACAGTAACAAACATCCATACTCACAAACTTTTACAAATTATAATATTACTATATCTCCTAAAGTATTTATTTAATTTGCATGGTGTAAAGGGAAAAAATAATCTTCATGAAATGCTCAAGCCAACCAATCTATTTAAAATTATAAGGATTAATAACGTATTTGTATAAATACCTTTCCAAGTTAGCACTTTATAATTGCCTATTTTTTTAAGTATTTAAATGGATATAGTATGTTATCCTTAAGAGCTGGACATATGGTATTGCGGACTTTTCTGTAGATCTATATAAGATACACAATTACACTATACATTATTTTAAAGGGTTTAGGCAGCGTTTTCGTTGAAAGCTCCCAGACAACTTATTTTTTTCCGTCATTGTCAAGAATTATCGTTACTTAAACGCTTTCACCCCTGTTGACCGGGATAAAAAGTAGCCTATATGTTAATCCAGGGTATAACCTATCTACATACCAAATTTCAACTAAATCGGTCCAGCCGTTTATGCGTGAAAGAGTAACAAACATCCACACATCCACACATCCATTTTCACAAACTTTCACATTTATAATATTAGTAGGATATACCACATTTTATGCAAATGAATATACTTACTTACAATCGCGTTACGTAAAATTCGGGTATTCAGATGCATTCGGTTAGACTGGAAGCCGACACCAACTTAGTTGGGAAAAGGCTGGGCAGATGATGATGTTTTCTTTGCTGCTCAAAGGGGCACCTTCAATACAACCCTCCAAGCTCATAAAGGTGTAGACCTTTATGAGCTTGGAGGGTTGTATTGATGATTTTGATCATTATAATTCTATAACTACATACGTGTTACAGCCGCGAATCAAATTTTAATCAACATACAACCTGACACTGACCTGGAAATTGCAAAAAACGTAAGAAAATTTGAATTTCGCGGGCTACCCCGGAGCATCTACCTTAACGAAGCCGAAAGGCACTTGTTCTCCCCGTCATAGCGAACCATCTAGTTACAGAGTTACAGTTGGTCAAAGTTCCACCTTTTTTTAAAAAATACAAGTTTTTAATGTAAGAATTTTACTTTAAACACCTTCACGATCCCCGTACTATTCAATCCATCCATCAGCACAATGTTTTGAGCGCGTTACATTGAGTTCTACCACAAAACATGATGTTTCACCCTAAAAAAATTCTTAGCGTAAAGTTACTTAGTTTGATGTACAGAATGCTTGGTTGACGGCTTCGTGATGAGGTTGCTTACACCCTGTTTTATTTAGGCAACTGCAGGAGCTAAATTAGGAACTCTAATTGTTGTGGTTCAAACTTCGTTTGAAATACTGTTAGAATAAAGTTTTTAATCAGCTTGCACTACATTGTGGTTGTTTGTTACGCCAGTCACTGCGGGCCGAATAGTGCAAAATGAGTGGTTTTTTTGCGATTTACAAAAAATCTATTGATTGGACTAAAAAAATAAAACACTGTCATGCTAATATGTTGCTTGTAGAATTATTTGCCAAAAAATCAGAGAAGAAATTTTTAGAGATAAGTTTGTGATTTTTTTTATCGAGTAAAATTTGTTGTATTATGTTTTCAAAACACTATCATACCAGCATATATCCTGAGGAATATCATATATTTTGCTGGTTTTGTTTATTGCAGTGATGCTTTTTTCATTATAAAACTCGCGTTTTGCTCCTGTAGTTCCCTTAAGTTATTTTAACGAGATGCTTGCTGTTATTTGTTTGGCTGAACGCGCTAATCTCAGAAAGTACTGGCATAGTATAAAAACCGGTCAAGTGCGTGTCGGGGCACGCGCTGTTTAGGGTTCCGTAATAGCCCGGTATATTTTAGATTTTGTTCTTCACCCGTTATAAACAAGCAACTACTTTATCTTAGTCACTTTATAGGATTTATTCTAAGGATTTTGTATTTGGTACAAAATCATCCAACACCCAAGTTCAAAAACTATTACTGCTAAATTAAAAGTTATCTTAACCGCTATAGTTTTCCTTTAAAATTCATGAAATGCAATATCGTCATGAATTTTTCCAGAATTTTCAAGCCAGCAGTTTAGCTTTTAGAGGCGGGGGGAGGCCCTACTGGAACAAAAATTTGCACTTTAAAGTTTAATATTTCGGTGATGGATTATGAAATCGAAAAGTAGTTTGGTAACCCCTAAGCCATTTTAAAATACCTATTTGACGATATCCCACACGATGGGGTAGATGACGAAAAAAAAATTCATCCCCACTTCACATGTAGGGGAGCTACCCTAAAAAAAAATTCATTTTACCACCTTGTCGGCGTCATTGATATACACATCTCTACAAAATTACAGTTTTCTAGTACTAACGGTCTCTTAGCAAAACCTCGGACAGACAGACGGACATAACGAAACTATAAGGGTTCCTTGTCAGGACTAAGGAACCTTAAAAAGGGTACTGGTTCGAATTGAAAAATTGTTTTAGTGTGGGATAGCCCATTTATCGAGGAAGACTATGGGCTATATCACACTACGACCAATAAGAGCGGAGCATCATTGAAATCCCCGTTTTGCAGCAACATTTTTACCCGACTGCGCCAGAAACAGGGTTACGTTTTTCGAGAGCATGTATGTATGTATGTATAATTGTTTGGCACGCTCTGTGGCATGAACGGCTCGATGGATTTAAGCTTGAGAGGTGTCGTTATATTCGTATTTACTGTGAGAGTGACACTGGGTATAGTGGGTATATAAAAAAAAAAAATGGCGGATTTTTGGGCGCCAAATTCAAATCTTTGGCACGCTCTGCAGCCTGAACCGTTCGATAAAGGGCTCATCATGAGGATTTTAAAATGGTATCCTTCTAGATATCTAAGTAACTAAAAACTGTAAAATAAAAAACCCGACTGCATAAAAAATAACTAATAACTTTAAATAAAAACTGAAAAGAAAAAAACAAGTTCAGGAAACAGGACATATTGACTGCAACAGTCGGGACCCATTAAATAATCTAGACTAAAATCATTACATCCAATATGGGTGGGTTTTTTTGCTTTACAGTTTTTATTTAAAGTTATTAGTTATTTTTTATGCAGTCGGGCTTTTTAATTTTTTTTTTTTTAATTGGTGAATTTTTTACATTTTTCATTCCCTTTTGAATAGATATGTAACAGTTAGTGCGTGATAAAATTAAACTGATCAATAACTTTATGCAGAAATGGCTTAGTATTACCTTATTACATGTAAGTAGGTCTCGGGTTTGAACCCAGGCAGAGGCACATTACTTTGTTTGAATTATTTCATCACTACTGCTCGAAACGGAGCTCGTGGCTAAATAATAACAGCCGTTCGGGTCGATCTTTAGGTTAAGCCGTCGGTCTGTGGATGGGTGACCACCCTCACATACCGGGTTTCCTCCGTGCTTCGGAAAGCACGTTAAGCTGTTTGTCCTGGTTGGCATTTGTAGATCGTTGACAGTCGTTACAGGTAGTCAGTGGCCCAAAAAGTCTGACAACTAGTCTTACCAAGTGGTATCGTATAACCTAGTACTAACTGGGTTGTGGAGGTCAGATAGGCAGTCGCTCCATGTAAAATACTGGTATTCAGCTGCAACCGGTTAGACTGCAAGCTGACCCCAACATAGTTGGGAAAAGGCTCGGCAGATTATATTTTGTTATTATTTTGCACACTTTATTCTATTTAAATATCTTTTCAAACATGACGACACAATTCATACACATTTACAATTACACATACCTATAACACAAAGAACAAAACTGTTTTACGTCCGTCACATCACCATCTCAGGTCCAGTTGAGAACCAGCGTTGGGCACTAGCTGCTCGGCAGTGTGCTGAACTGGGCCTATTTGGCGCAGCCGTGAGACTGTGAGACACACATTATAAATAGATAAAAAAAAATTGTTAAAGTAAATCACTATCACTACATAGTATAAAAAAGTCGCTTTCTCTGTCCCTATATCCCTATGTATGCTTATATCTTTAAAACTACGCAACGGATTTAGGTGGGGGTTTTTTTAATAGATAGAGCGATTCAAGAGGAAGGTTTTAGTATATAATTTTGCGGGCGGGTGAAGCCGCGGGCATCAGCTAGTATATTATAAAATTGTTAAAATGATTTTGTACCAGAAACAAATGAAATGCTACTGGCAATTTTATATGTTTAATACTCGAGGATTTGGCGCAGATAGTCGAAATACAGGCTCTGCCTAGTTCGGCTACAGATGACTACACCACTTATACTAACTATATATATGTCTAAGCTTTCTATAAATAAATATTATCATTATCATCTTTTATTTTCTGTGTAGATTGATGTATCTATTGTGTAGATTTAAGTTTTTTTTTTGTTGTTTTTTTATTTTTTGTTTTGTGCACTTATGGCATGTGCGGAATAAATATGTTTTCTTTCATTCTGAATTGATACTCTCAAAACGGGGAAGGAGAACATCAGGTCAATGGGTCTTAGGGGTGGATTTGTAAGAGTTGGAGAACGTTTAGGGACACTATGAGCAGCAAAGAAAACATCATCATCATCATCTACCTAGTATCCTTTTCCCAAACCATGTTTGGGTCGGCTTCCAGCAGATGAGTACCATTATTTTATTTTATATTTCATTTCATTTCATTTCATTTCATTCATTCCATTTCATTTCATTTTATTTTATTTGTTTTATTTCTTAAGAAAACTTTCAGCTAGGATACAGATAGTTGACAGTTAGTAAAAGAAGGCCAATTAAAAGTTTTCACTGACATTATAAGGGTAGCACAAGAAGCAGTAGACAGGCAAGAGAAAGTGAGAATTAAGAATAGTTATTTGTTATACAAGAGTGCAAAGTTGCTTTTTAACCGCGTGTTCAATTTTCAGGGAATCAAAAGAGCACGAGGTGAAAAATCTTTGCACTCGAGTGCAACACGTAACTTTTCATTCCACCTCAGCGAGGAAATGACTAAATGCAAAAAAAAAAACGTTTACAATCACAAGATAGGTACCTACACTTTTATTTCAGTTTAGGTATTAATTACTACATTATGACAGGTAAGTATTACAGAATAATCTTTAAATTATAACAAAATAATACTAAGGTATAATTAAGAAAATTTTAAAGTAACGTTGCTACAGTTATTTAAATTGAGTGTAATATTTTTGTTTGGTACTGTAATATTGGTGTTAGTCACTTGTGTACGGTTTTTCGGTAAACTATCTGTCATACTTAATAGTTGTACCGATTCATCGGATTCCCTTGGCGTGAATGTTGGAGAGAGAGGGAGATGGTTAGGTGTTTCATAACGGCTTATTTTTGATGTAGAAGGGCCAGTCCAAGGATCCGATTGAGGCTCTTTCAGTGTAATGGCTCCTACGATGCCTTCACATATCTTAGACTTATTTTGGATGGAATCCTCTATGTATCCCTCTACAACTGCATTGGACTTCCAGCCTCCGTGGCGCTTAAGGGACAGGAGATCTGCTCCGGAATCAGCCAAAAGTGTGGCTGAAGTTCGTCGGAAACAATGACCCGTGTACAACAGGGGTTCTGGAAGTTCAAGAAATGTTGCTATTTCTCGTGGGATACTGCCAATTTTATTAGTACCCATAGGCTGTCTAACACACTTTCCATTGCGATACTGTAGAAAAAATCTATTGATTGGAGTGTTAGGCGGGCGTAAGGCTTGATATTTCTCAACAATCGTTACGTATTCCTTGCGAATGACGAAGTTGCGGTCTCTTTTTGTCTTTGTATTAGGTAAATTAATTAATAGTAAGTCATCTGAATGTTTCTCAATGTTTTTGACATTAAGTTGTGTTAGTTCATTAGTTCGACATGCTCCGTTTATTCCAATAATAAGAACAACCTGTAACGTAAAGAGTATTGTAGTAGATAAATGAATAAAATTGATATGAACGCATAATTATGCCTATCAACATCTACTAAGTATACTATTTAATTGAGATTAATATACTTAAGTAGATACTGAATGTGCAACTGACTTACTTTTGCCGCCAAATATACGGAATCGGGTGCTTCGTTAAGAAACTTTTCAATATCAGATACTGTGAAAACCTTCGATTTTTTTGGTTGATGACCAGGTGAGGCTCTTTTTAAAAATGCCACTAATTTAGGATAGGAGTCGATTTGTTTGTCTTTTTTCATCTTTATTGTTGCTTTTAGCATCGAATACGTACTCCATAGAGTGCTTGCTTTCTTGTTCTCGGATAATTCTATAAAATATGCCAGCAAAACGTTTTCTGAGAAAGTTTTGGCTCCTTTAAATACTTCTCGCGTGATTGTTGAGGGAGAAAGCTCATTTGCGCATTATTAACAGTTTCAGTCAATTCTGTTGGCGTCAAGCAAACTTCCTCGTCGCTAGAATCACTCATTTTAGTTTTTTCACTTGTTTTCAAGTTTCTTGTTTTTAATATAAGGTTTAACAATGACGTGAAAAAATGCCGCGTAAAGAACCGCGTACAAAGCAAATTGAAAAAAGAACACCAAGAAGGTTCCGAGTCTGAGTTTTTAACAAATTAAAAAAAAGTTGTATGATATATTCGGCACCATAGAGGTAGCAGTAAATAGGTTTAATGTTTTTTTTAATTCACAAACTTAGTGCACACGATGTTCTAAATTCAATTTACTTTATCCTTTAGAGAATAAAAACGGCTTTTCCACTCAGATATTGAAGATTAAAAATACTCTTTCCGAGATGGTGGGATGAAAAAGATTTTAGTGAACTTCAAAGAAGTTTTTACATAAAGGGACTTTACATGAAGGGACTGCCTATCTGACCTCCACAACACAGTAACTGGGTAAGTAATACGACACCTCTAAGTAAAACTGGATGTTAGACTTTCGGCATTCGACTACTTGTAAGGACTGTCAAAGATTTACAAATGACAGCCGGGACCAACGGCTTCACGTGCTTCCCGAGGCACAGAGGAAACTTGGTTTGTAACAATGATCACCTATCCAGGAAACAAGCTTGGCAAGCACGGTTTAACCTTGAAAATCGACCCGCGTGGCTGTTATAATTTAGTTACGAGCTCCACGAGCAGCTAAGAAAACAAAAAACTAAAATGTTTGCAAAAAAAAATATCACCATTATGTGGTGTTAGTTAGTTGTTTGATTAAATGCCGGAGTCCTGGTTGATCTGTAGGGCTATTACGTATCTCTGTTGACAGCTCGCAATGATAGTAACTGGGCTCAGTGTCCATCAATTAACCTGTCAAAAGGTTAGTTTCGAATAATGTATGACCCTGTTAGTCACCGTAAAGTCCACTCAGTGTGATACGTAATACCAATATTATGACATTCACGGTTGTCATCAAAGTTCGGTGTACTACCGAAGCTTGATAGTCACTGGATATCAGAAAGATACGTAATAGCCCTGCTGGTAAGTTCTGCCTCTGTCTGGTGTATTTTAACCTAGCCTATCAGATAGTCAAAGCAATCATTTTCTTATGTTTGTACATCATAGTTGATGCAGAAATAGGACTTGATTTGAGTATTTTTGGGCTGCGGGGTTGTATCAGGAAATTATTTTACAAAAACTAAACTGGCGTGCATAAAGGTAGGCCATCATAAAAAAGATAATTTAATTAATGAATACGCATGTACATTTAGTTTTTATTTGTTCCTGTAATTTGCACAATAAGTGTCATACATTAATTTCGAGAAACCTACCTCGAAAAACAAGGCAGTTTCAAGAAAATGGCGCGTAATTTTCAAACGTAGATGTACTTTTTTGACAAATTCGTTAGCTATCAGAAAAGTATCAGTTTAACATCAATTTCTCACAATCAGCAGTAGGTGGGAAATTTTCAAAAAACTTTAAATGTTCGATTTGTTTCAATGGACCCCCTCTATTTGCACCCCAAGTCATCGGAGTCGAAATTGTTGCAAATTAGGTCTAGTATCACCCATTACAAGGAACGCCCAATCACCCCATGTTAAGAAAAAAATCCGCCAGAAAAGGGTAGGACGTAGGCGAACTTGTCATTTTTTAGGGTTCCGTAGCTCAAAAGGTAAAAAAAGGAACCCTTATAAGATCACTCTCTTGACCGTCTGTCTGTCCGTGTGTTACCACCGATTTTCTCAGGAACGGGTGCACCTAGCAAATTGAAATTTGTACCATATACTGAGGTCTATAGTCCCTATATTGGGTATATAAAAATCAAGGTCCTGCGTTAAAACGATAAAAAGATATGGCAAATTTAGATTTTCGCGAAAACTTGTAAGTACCAAAATTTACCTTTAATTTTTAACTTTTTTTATTTTTCAGACTTTTCCCTTTACTTGTGTGGTAAGACCTTGCTTTTAACCAAAATTGACAATTCTAGGTCAACCGGAAGTACCTGGTTCCGGGGTTTTGGGTCGAAAACCTATATGGTAGTTCCCGTTGACCTAGAATTTTGAGGAGATTGCCCACGAACAGTACTGTTACTAAATGACTTGTGTCTCAAAACCTTGAACAGCGTGAAATAACTAAATTAAAAACATTTTTTGACTTAATGTTGAACAATAATTAGTACTTTTAAGTTTCCGATTATAAACTACGCCATTCATGTACTGCCTGTTCAATTAATTATTGTAAAGTAGTAACAGAGTTCTAAATCGTATTTACTTGCTGGTATTTCTAATACCAGTGGTTGTCAACGGCCGCATGAACGCCAAGTCGTATTCGTGAAATACCACTTGGTTTGCGGAAATCGATCAAAAATCGATCTTTCATCAGTACGTGTACAACCTTATTTGACATTTATTGACTGTCTGTCATGTTTTTGTAATTCAGTAGGTATGACAGTAAGTTATTTCTGTATGTAGTTTGTCTTTGTGTTGTTTCTGTGTTTGTTGTTTATTACTAATGACAGGACTTTTTGTGTTGTGATCATGGCGAGTGCGACAGTGGTGCGATGTCTCAACTGGGGGTCTAAAATGGCCGCTTTAGCAGAATCTTAAAATGAATAACGTTAAAATTTTAAAATTCTTAAAATGGACCTTATAGTTATGGGCATAAAGACCATTTTAAGAATTTAAAATTTTTAACGTGTTTCTTATTAAGATTCTACTAAAGCGGCCATTTTAGGCCCCCTGCTCTGCTACTAATAGTTGTTTAGTTATTAGAGCGTTGGGAGGAAGAATCAAATCGAAGCATGTGTCTAGTAGTAGAACATAATTATGCTTATATTTTAGTAAATAAAGACGAAAATGTAAAAGATACATTAGGTGCTATAAATAGTACTTAGGATACCATTGTTCTTCCTTGTGGGAAAAAAAAAACTAGACGAATTATTAATAAGTAAATGTTATTACTCAAACACTGTTTTAAAGCTTTCACGGTTCATAACTATTCTTAAAATGTCACTTACGGGATATCTTCCGTGATTATCAATTGTTTCGAGCTCCGGACATTTCGACGCTGTTGCAAGCGCCATGATCGCGGGTTAAGTGGAGTACTCTTTGAACTGGAGAATGCTGTCCAGTTACAACGGCTCAAAACAATGGATAATCGCGGAAGATATCCCGTAGGTGACATTTTAAGTATGTTATTACTCTATGATAATTTCTAGATGACAATACATTGAAGCAAATCCATTGAATGAATAATTAATTTGTTAAACTGACATAAATATTTTATAATTTTGATAATCTAATCATAATGTATTGCATGACAAATGACAAATTGGATGTATTGTATTTTAATTTTATTGTTAGGATATGATCAAATTTTTTTTTTTTTTGTTAGCCTGTTTGAATGTCCCACTGCTGGGCAAAGGCCTCCCCTTTCGCCTTCCAAACCTCTCTGTACTGTGCAATATCTGGCCATGTTCGCCCCGCAAACGAGATTTTAATTTAATTATTTTTTAGTAAGTATTGTATTTTTTACCGAACTTGTGACATGAATTTTGTATGCCTCAATGGCAGGACATAGCAGACACCTGTATTTAATACAAGATCTTAAGAACCTGTGATCCACAAATAAACTATTTGAATTTGAAAAAGAACTGTAGGATGCTGTGTGCATGTAATGTGCACATAGTGTGGAATTGAGCTGGACACGTTATAACGTTAATTAACGTATTAACGTTAAGGTGGATGCTCCAGGGTAGCCCGCGAAATAAAAATTTTCTTACGTTTTTTGCAATTTACAGGTCAGTGTCAGGTTGTATGTTGATTAAACTATGAATCGCGGCTGTAAGACGTATGTAGTTACAGAATTATAATCATCAAAATCATCAATACAACCCTCCAAGCGCATAAAGGTTTTGGACTTTGACCTTGAAAAAGTAAATTCATACACCTTTATGAGCTTGGAGGGTTGTATTGATGATTTAGATGATTATAATTCTGTAACTACATACGTCTTACAGCCGCGATTCATAGTTTAATCAACATACAACCTGACACTGACCTGCAAATTGCAAAAAACGTAAGAAAATTTGAATTTCGCGGGCCACCCTGGCGCATTCACCTTAACGTTAGTGTTCCAACTCTATTTTTGGATAATATATTTTTTGAAGGATAAAATACAAGTTTAAAAGAAACTATCATTCGTTAATTTATTGTATTGAGTGTAGCTGTTTTCTTTCCTTCCGGTTTAAGGTAAAGGTAGGTTCCGGTAAGTACCTAGCTTCCTACATAACAAGACCATTTCATGATGCCTACCATAATCTATGATTTATATGAGTAACACTGAGCGATTGAATTTCATGAAACGCGGGACTAGATTTTGAGCATCTTCGCTTCGCTGCCGGCTGGAATATGGTGACGTCACGGGAAAATCCGATGTAGGTATATTTTTTGTAATGTATGAATGAGGGACGTTTCGATTTTGTTATTTTGGATATATTTAACTATTTTAAGGAGTTTTTGGTAAGAAAAAGCTAAAAAACCCGGAAATTTGCGGACCTGGTTTCCTGGATTAAAATTTTCAACCCCAGCCTCCAGTGCCAGTCCGCAGTGCCACCGCGGTGTCAAGTCCGCAATTTTGCGGAGTAGTTGTTTAATGTGTTCTTTTTTATTTAAAAGTGTCTATGATATTTAACACAAGATAATAGTAGTTTGCTTAATTCTAATACCTTTGGTAACATTTACTAAAGTCTTTCACAGGATAATCTAACAAAAAATAGTCACCCATATTTAAACCTTAATAGTTTGACAATAAAAGTCATTTTTTAAAAACCGTAACTTGTTACGGTGTTTTATTTATATTATTCAAGCGCAGGGCTAGCCTCCAAACGCCACGGCGTCCTCACCTTCCGCCTGACGCAGGTTCTTATCGGACACGGATGTTTCGGTAAGTTCCTGCACCGAATGGGGCGGTAGGAGACGCCCGGGTGTTTCCATTGTGAGGATCGACCGGAGGACACGGTGGAGCACACGGTGGAGGTGTGCCCTGCTTGGGTGGAGCACCGCCGTGTCCTCGAGGTGGCGATCGGCGGCGGCGACCTTTCGCTTCCGGCCCTGGTTCGTGCCATGGTCCGGAGCGAGACGGAATGGGACGCCGTCACCTCCTTCTGCGAAGCAGTCATGCTAGCGAAGGAGGTGGCGGGAGGATGTGAGAGGGAGATATCCTCACGTCCCGGCCGCCGCGGGAGACGCCCCGCGCGTCGGGGGCCACGTGGTGGCTTCCGGCCACCGTAGGAGCGGGCCTGTGGACGGGGAGCTATGGGCTAGCTCGCCGTCCTTCCGTCTCATGACGACAGGCCGTGTCGACGGCGCGTTCGTGTTCCACGCGCGCCTCAAAGAGAGTCAGCAATAGGGAAGGGGTCCGCAAGGGCAGAAGCCTACCGGGGCTGCGGGACTATTCGAAAGAGATACCGTGGCCCCGGAACACAAAGGGCGATGAAGGAACATGGATGGGTTTTAGTCAGTAAAAGTCTGACACTCCCTCCTGCTCCGCCCAGAGCGGGAGAAGTCATTTGTTGATTTCCCATCATAAAAAAAAAAAAAGGGCTAGTCTCCAAACGTGTTGCCAAGCGCAGTGCCGCATGCCGGGCGCGTAATAATTCAATTCAATTCAATTGCAACTCCGCATATACCCCGGGCTCACCCTGCACCCCGCAGATTTGGGGAACCGGCAGCGAAGTTGTTAAAATCTTAAAGCACGAAGATGCTCAAAATCTAAACCAGTAAGACTTGGTGAGGTATTCACAGGTGGTCAGCATTAACTGGCCAACTGACCTGACATGGATAAATCGTTACAGATTGTACACAATTGTACTTCAAAGGCCACTCACCCGTAAACCCTCAGCCATTCAGCTTTTTACAACTAATTTTTAGTCGAACATAACCTCAAAATAGTAATTTCATTTTTGTGGATATTTCGGAAATGCCATTGTTGTTTGTGTTAAATCATTTGAGATAGTATTTAGCCATGCCATCGAGCATTTTAAAGATGATTTGATGAAGACACAACAATGTTGAATTGAGTACATTGGTCCACAGTGCCGTGGGCTTTCTCCTTTGGCGAGAAGCAGTGTCTTACAGCAGATGTAAAGGGAAAAATCTAAAAACCGTAAATATATAGTTAAATAACAGATTATACGGAATCCTCGGTGCGCGAGTTAATCAACTTGCACTTAGCCGAAAGCGGAAAGGTTGGTTTCTCTTCATAAACGAGTCATTCGGAAATTAAACAATTCAAAAACTGCCTATTTTAAGAGGGTTTATCAATGTGACGTGTACAATTTTGGGGGGTTATGACCCCTGTGACCCTCACCCCCCTTCCTGGGAACGCCCGGAGTCCCATTTACTGAATTTGACACAAATCCAGACTGTAATTGAGATATTCCTGATAGAAGAGTCCTATAAAACTTTACCAGACTCGGAAATTGAACCCGATAAAACTGCACGAGCTGGGAACCTAACCCAGGACCTGGATTATAAGCAGCAACGCTTGCAACCACTGAATCAACAACAACAGAAAAAAGTTTAAAATACCTAAGTAGTTTTATCTGATCATACATAAATAATTTGAGAGAACAAAAATCTAGTGAACAATAGCTAGTTTAGCTAAAATTATAACTTGTTTGCTTATTAATCATTGACACCAATTAAAATTGCATCATCATCACATCACAAAGTAAAATGTGTAAGTAAATTAATGTAAATAAAGTAATAAATAAAGTAAAAATGCAGGACTGCGTGAGAAACGAGTGCTTACAATAGTTTTTTTTTTAAATAATCATTTATTTGAATTCTTCAAACATTTATTTTGAACTAGCTGAACCGCGCAACTTCGTCTGCGTCATATAAGAAAGACAGAGAGATGGTTAGAGATAGTGTGAGACACCCTTAAAAGATAGACATAATAATGCTATCGCGGACTTTTTATAGAACTTTTACATTTTTTTTGACGGTATTGTTCCTCTTAAGGAACAATTCCGTCATACACGATTGTTGCGTAACTTTAACCGTTTACGCAGCGCACGCAACGAAAGATCTCAAAAATAATATTTTTGTCCTGTTTTTGCAACATTTTTCATCGTGCTCTACCTTCTATTAATTGTAGCGTGATTTTATATAAACGTTGTAACGTTGTTGTTCGTTGTTGCCTTGCTCGATAAATGGGCTATCCAACACTATAAGATAGGTACTCTCAACTCGAACCAGTAGTTCCTGAAATTAGTTCGTCCAACCAACCAAACAAACTCTTCAGCTTTATAATATTATAGTATAGATTCAAGTAGGTAACAATTTAATTTCTCTGAAATATTTGCATTAATCGCAAAAATATTCGGTTTTTCCAAATAAGGGCTTCCCTCGACACTTCGACAGCCTTACGTTATCATGCTAAGACACTTGATGACAGTCATAGTCCAGCTAAGACGAAAGTTCTCATCAAGGTGCATAAAATGAGCCCAAACACGATATAGATGCTGTAAACTCCGCCTTCCGTCTCCATCGTCAGACCTTCGATGAAAGTCATACTCTAGCTAAGTTTAAAGTTCTTTTCAAGGTCCATGAAATGAACCCAAACACGATATAGCTGCTGCAAACTGTTGCGGACCTCTTGCAACTGACTTTTGTCTCCATCGTCAGATCTTCGATGGCAGTCCAGGCAGGTCTTAAATTCTCACCAAGGTGCATGAAATGAAGCCAATAACAATATAGGTGTTTATATAATCTACATAAACTGCGTATGGATTACTGATTATTGCGAATAGCACAGCACAGTTCTTGCACGGCAAGAACACGTGAATTTATCAGGCTTCTGATGTTCGCTACACTACTTTTTGGAGAAATCATCATCATACTCCTGCTCTTATCCCAATTTATTTGGGGTCGGCGCAGCATGATTGTATTCTTCTTCCATACTTCTCTATTACTTTTTGGAAAAATATTACACGAAAAAAAAATAGAAATGCAAACAATTTAAATACAAAAAGAAATATAAGAAATCTCACAGCACCAAAAAAATTAATTAACAAATCACAAAAAGTGAAAATAACGTTGGTGAAAATAATATAGCCTAAATATTGAAGAAGCCTTTAAAGAAATCTATGCAGTAGTTTTGACGTGATGCGCGCACAAACATTTCGTACCAACTACTTAAACCGAGGAAAGCTGTTTTTCTTGAGTTCCGCTATTTTGTGCGTATTCACCTCAAAAATCAAATTTCTTAAAAACTGAGAAATTACATTTACCAGTATTAGATATGAAGTATATGTAGCAACTTTAAAAGGTTACACTTCATTGGTTTTGATTGTATAGGTGTTTGAAGTTTATTAATTTAATACGTAGGTATCTATGTAGAAGTTTCTAATAATGGCTAGCACCAAGGGTCCGCTCTAAGCCCTTACCTCTTCCTGGTGATAATGGAAGCACTAACGTCGGACATCCAGGAAGACGCTCCCTGGTGTATGCTGTTTGTCGACAACATTGTCTTGGTTGCCGAGAGTGGCCTAGAGGTCCAGAGCAGATTGGAGGTGCTGCGTCCAGTTCTGTGCCCATAACTCTTGCCGGAACGCCCGTTCTGATCTGTTCTGATGTCACCAGGGGTCGCTTATCCCTAGCGATAGTGAAATAGGCCGAAACGTAACGCACCAGTAGGCTTAGCCAAGTTGACAATCTACAATCTTTAACGCTAGTAGAAAACTAACCAAATGTATGGGAATGACATCTATCAACGATAAGTCACGTGGTCAAAACAAACGAATGGAAACTTTAAAGTTTAGTCAAAACTGTAAGTTGGCTACGATTTATATGGGATGTAGGAATCACGATTGTAGAAACGAATACATTTCATTCTATCATCTTGATCGATGTAAACTTGTCTACGAAAGTTTGTTTTGACCACGTGACTTAACGTTTACGATTGTAGAAAGAGAATCGATACGAATCGTTTGTAACTTGGCTAGGCCTGCAGATCAACTCAGGATGGATGAAATGGCGACCAAGAGCGTGTACCTAAGTTATATTTGACGACCCGAATGGCGCAGCGGTAGTGAGGCTGCCTTACGTTCTTAGGGTCCCGGGCTCGAATCCCGGTTGGAGCAAATGTTTGTGTGATGAGCATGAAACATTTGTTTCCAAGTCATGGATGTTTATATGTATAATAAGTACAAACAAAAAGTATCTATGTAGTATATCAACTATCTGGTGTCCACGACACAAGCCTCGTTGCTTAGTGTGGCACTAGATGGCGCTGTGTGCAATGTCCAGCGATATTTATTTATTATTATTTATTTATTATATTAATAAATAAATCATTGTAGTTTCATATGATAACTTCTCAATATTTTGAGTCAGAGGAGACTAACTGATCTCTAAATGTAAGTTATTATGTATAATTAAAATCTGTTATTTCATCAATTAATTGTGATTAAGGAACAATGTTTTGAAGGGCCGATTAAACGGAACGTTGAACCTGCCCTTCCTAACAGACATATTTTATTGAAAAAAAACTCGTATTGGAGATCTTGGTTTCTACTATGAATCAATGTCGGAATTATTCGTCTATTAGGAATTAAAACCTGTATTTACATATAGTTAAGTTAAAATACCGACTTGTGTTTAAGTTATTACTTATGCAACCATTTTATGAAATAGACAAGAAGGTATTTGAACGAAGTAAGAACCATCAGCTTCCCTCTCTAGCGAGCAGGCCGTGTGTCCCAGCAGTGGGAACATTATCGGCTGATTATGCTAAGAACCATCAAAGAAAGCAAAACTAAAGAATTTGTAATTTGTTGAATTGTCAGCTCTAATTTCAAGCAATTATCACGGGGTCTCAACCCGAACAAATTGTAATTAGTCTTGAAAAAAATCAATAGATGGCAGCATAGGTAACAGTAATGAAATTAACAATCACTAAAATGCATTAAACGGTAGATTTCGGCCGAAATAAGATTAGTAAAAATCAAATGTTCCTTGTTTAATGCAAATTTATCTATTTACACTCATAAATCGCGTTATTTCAACATAAAAGATAAAGGAGGCCTTTTACTTCAATTCGAACCCATAGATTGATAAAGTTGTCAAAGGTCAGCCATCTGTAAATCATTTTGTTTAGACCGATTTGCTATAGATGGCGTTTTACTCAATTTACCTCACATGCGGAACGGAACTTTTCGTTCGTGTGAGTGAGGTATCATTCATACACATGAAACTCACACAACTTGAGCACAGTAAAAACTCGAGCGAGATATTTGTTGTTGTTGTAGGTATTGCTATTGTTATTACTTGTCCTTGAACGCAAGGTGCGATGTCAAATTCAATGTTCGATTATAAGAATCTAAACAAAAAGTAAATAAAATTGAAGTGTATCTTTGTACTGAATGAATACCTTTATTTTTTGTCTTTGTCTGTCTCCCTGTGTTTCGGCGTTTGACGGGACTAACTGGCAGATAGCTGTTGTTATAGTAGAGTGAGAGAGTAACTTAGGCATTGATGTACCTATTAAAAGGAGGCCGCCTTTTAATACACCAATGAACTTAGACTAAGTACTTTTATTTTAGAATAATAATTAAGTCTCCGTGCAAAAAAATTAAAACCCTTGTCATTTTTAACAAAATAGGGAGGTACGATTTAAATAGTGAAATAGGTAGGTACCTACTATTTTTATAATTATTTCACGCGGACGAAGGTCGCGGACAACAGGCAACAGCATTATTTAAAAACAACGCCGAAAGTTATGTTTTTCATTCAACGTTTAACATCACCAAACCCTAATATTAATTATCAACGATCGGTTTATAACGTCATCTAAAACCAACCTAAAGCAAAAGTTATGATTTTCATTCAACGTTTAACATCACCAAACCCTAATATATTCAATTTAAAAATAAATACTTAAATCAAAATAAAATAAATATTTAACGGCAAAAAAACACGTTTGTTGTTTATGAACCCATAAACAACAAACGTGTTTTTTGCCGTTTTGTCTAACGTTGTATACATAATGGTACGGAACCCTTTGTGCGCGAGTCCGACTCGCACTTGGCCGGTTTTTTGTATTATTATTACCTACTCGTCCTTGAGGGCACGGATTACGGGGCGTTGGTGCGAATTTATGTAAAAACAGCGCCATCTAGTTAAATCGATGCCACTTTGTATCGATAGAACGTAGTATCTAGGTGGACGCCTAGGTGGCGTTGTAAAACTCCAGTCTGTGGTAATTAGTGAGACGCTGGTGCTGCCATCTGTCTAAGTAATGAAGACAAGAATATAACCCGAGCGATTGCCGGACTTAGGGAGGTGTCATTTCTTTGTATGGGATTGGGTATCTGTACGAAGTATCTGTGCAATTATTAAACTACAAAATAAAAACCGTAGCTTAAGGTGGATGCTCCAGGGTAGCCCGCGAACTTGAAATTTTCTTAATTACGTTGTTTTTACGAATTTGACCTTGAAAAAGTCATTCCTGCACCTTTATGCGCTTGGAGGGTTGTATTGATGGTTATAGTTCTGTAACTACATACATCTTACAGCCGCGAATCATATTTTAATCAACATACAACCTGACACTGACCTGCAAATTGCAAAAAACGTAAGAAAAATTGAATTTCGCGGGCTACCCTGGAGCATCCACCTTAAGTAATTACTTAAACTTAATCAGGTAATTAATCACTTTGACTTGTTTACAGATACGGATGTAAATGTTCTCAATTAAATGTGACGTTAGCATTACCTACAGTTAATTCTCGTTATAATATCGGTACCTACTTAACTTTCATTCAACAAGTTACTTGTAAATCATTACTGTATTTACATAGCAAAACATCCCGCTTGTAAGCAAAGGGTGTGCATACACAATGTCAAATTTCGTAATGCACTTGGAACGGCTTGGCCATTATTAGGTAAGTCTTGTTTTTTGTCAATTTAAAATGGAACACAAGGATATATCTGTAGTTTTGTTGGTGAATGATTTTTTATCTGTGGCTCGCTCTTTCGCCATTGTTGCACCGCTGTATGTACCAGTAAACTGAAGTAAAGTCTAATTAACCTTTTGACCGCCACAGTCGTGTATAGACGACAAACCAAAATGTGCCTAGCACGCCACGGTCGCGACTGCGTGACAGAATTTTAAACGTAAATAAATGTCATAAAACAGCATTGTTTTGTTTATTTCCCTTGTTAATTAGGTACCTTGACTCTTCTTAATTTATTTGAAGTGAATTGCTTTCGTTAGATTTCATCTTTTGTAACGTAATATGACAAAAAAGAAAACCAGTCATAAAGTTCAAAACATAGTGCCCTCGACGCCACAGTCACCATAACAGGACACGTAGTGATGTAGGTAGCAGTCAATATAACAAGAATATCGACCTCGACGGCAACCTACGTTATATTTAATTTACTCTGAATTCTGCAATAATAAATAAATAAAACATTTGCTATTGAACTTTTATGTTTGAGCAATCAAGAAAATTTTATAAAACTGAGCTCTATACGCTCTATAAAAGTCGAGTGTTAGTTGTTAATCGATTAATTGTAATGACTGTAATGCCTATCTCTATCACACTGTTGTAATGTCTGTGCCGGGGACGCCACAGTCGTCTATGTTTGACATACCCATGACGTCAAACGCGGTTTTTTATTTAAATAGAGTATAGCCTTTACTGTTATTAAATAATATTAATTATTAATAATGGATGCGGTCATCTATTATTAACCTTTTAATTAACCGCTTACGTGTTGGATTATATCCGACAAATATTATCGGGTCCATGACGATTTAGTCAGGGTCGTATATTTACGACCAAAATACCACAGCTCGTTTAATGTACTTTTTTATTGAATAACATAATGATGCCTTAGAGCATTTTCCTGTTATAATACTAACCGGCAAAAGTCAGCGATGCAAAATATGTGCAGCAAAATAAAAACGGTCTGACACTCGTTTATTGTGCCAAAAATGCAACGTTTAACTGTGCGTAGATCAATATTTTTGCGTTTAGTATAATGAGACCATGACCAACCATTAAAACAAAATACTTATTATTATTTCGATATTATTTATAAATATCGGTTGCGCACCTCTAGCGCAGAGGCGAGCAAATTAAAAAAGCCGTGCCAGCTACGCCACTGTCATCATAAGGTGACAAGAAAGTACGTCATGATTGAACATAGTGCTGTAATAGTATTGACTTGGTTTTATCGATTGTTGTTTTGAATTGTGGATTTAACGCTGAAACTGGGACACATATCATTATTATTTCTGTCTTTAAAGGACAAAGCGGAATGAAATAAAACTCCTGTATTATATTGTTCCGGTATAGACCTTTTATTAAAAACATACTCTAGGTTAAAAAATAAATAGTTAGTGCTTTATCGATATAATTTCGAACTCACTACTATTTTGTAGGTATTATATGATGAATTCATAGCGTGGCGCCGAGGGCACGCTTTTTCGTTTTTGACGTGGCGGTCAAAAGGTTAAAGGACATTAAGGGTAGCTTCCTTGTCACTACGTGTGCGAGGTAGTAGCAACGGCATTCTGCAGATAATTGTATCTCGCACGGATTGCCCCATCCAAAACAAATGGATGCGCATTATTTTAGGCGCTCACTGACACAATTCTTTGTTTATGTCCAATACCTACTACCACAGTTTTGTTTTAATATTAATGTTATTTTGATTTAATTGTTTTTAATTGTAATTTATTTAACTAATATATGTCATTGTACTAATTGATTTGAATTTAGTTTTATGTAAGTAATTGTGTTTGTGTTTTATGTGTGCAAATGATGAAAATGATTTTAATTTAATGTATTTTATGGATATTAATTATCTGAAATAAATGGATTAATAATAATTACTTAAGTGTTTTTATGGTTTTCCCGATCAAGTATTAATAAGGGTTGTGCTTAAAAAGCTATTCTATTGGTGTATAACATAAGGCTGGTGCCACGAAAATCTTAACTTCGGTGCCCAACTAAAAATTAGTATTGTTTTTGATGGTCTATAAATTTGATTTTGTTATTAAACTGCATAGAATTAAAATTGTTATTCACACGCACTGGTTTGTATAATTTTTATTCCACGCTGTTCAAACAATAAACTAACATGTCTCTCCCAAATTAATATGTATTCACGATTATCGGGTAATTAGGTCAATAACTCCGAGCAGACTATGAATGAGCAAAAAATGTGTTAGTAGCAAAGGTTCTTTCCAATGGTAAACCATATTATACATTAAGGCTATTGGTGGCCAAGAAAATCTTAACTTCGGTGCCCCCAATTTAGGTCTATAACACACAACGAACACACTACGAATAAGCAAAACTCGTGTTAGTAGAAAGTTCTCCTTGAGAAGCCCTTTCCAATGGTATATCATTACGTACCGTGGTAAATATATATGAATAAAAATAGACATTATTAATAGATAATAAAAATCTATGTATTAATCAATAATAAAAGTAAAACAGTTGTGTCATAATAATCGGTGAACCACAAACTAAGCATCGCTTGTATCTTGTGGCTCGGATACCCAAACAATATTTTTCTTTTATTAAACAAAATATTACTAAAAATAAAACTGTTAGTAGTCATAATATATTAAGTTCAAGTTTAATTTATCTTTTTAATAAAATTATATTAGGTTAACTATCATTTGAATCATGTACAGACACCAGCAGAACAAGCTTCTACAATCTGACACCTTTATGTTCAAGGTTGATTGTGACTAGTTTCGGCGTCTGTACCTACCCCTTACATCATGCAAGGGGCTGCATGACACGGTTAGTGTATTAGAATAAACTAGCAGTATTAGATTTTGGACAAGCTCTTGCACGAGGAGCAAGTATCAATAGGTTCTGCGAGTATCAAAAAAGTGTTGTCATATTTAAAAATAAATAACCAATCTCATACATTTAGGTTGAGCAGCAGGGCTACGTATCTTTCTGATTTCCAGTCTCAAGCTTAGGTTGTACACCGAACTTTGATGACAACCGTGAATGTCATAATATTGGTATTACGTATCACACTGAGTGGATATCACTTTACGGTGACTAACAGGGTCATACATAATATGAAACTAACCTTTTGACTGTTAATTGATGGACACTGAGCCCAGTTACTATCATTGCGAGCTGTCAACAGAGATACGTAATAGCCCTACAGGTAGGTATTTAGGATTACTTTTACGGTATTACGATATTCTTTCTACCATAATATATTTCATATGACCACGTATTTCTAATGTGGGGTGTAAAAGGACCCTTGAAGCCTAAAGCTACTTGTTCTCCCTGTCATTGCGATATTTTGTTTTTATCTGGACAACTTTGGTAACCCGGGTACGTCCCATCTCGTAACTTTCCCATTTCGAAAACTAAACAAAATAGCATCACAAAAGTCCAATTTCGTAACTATTTTGATCTTCATACATTGAGTCTCCTTTCGTCAACTTTTGAGTATGCGTACATTCAATCCCGTTAAACTTTTTGTTCGGTAAGTACAGTTAGGACTCAGGAGAACTACTATGAAAAAACACAATTGCTATTCGGTATTATTTAATACTTTCTAACTTATCGTATACCTAATACTAAAACGATGTACACAAAAATAAGCCTTCTTGCTATGAGCAGCTTTCTGGGCACTTTTCCTGTTGAACTCTTTTTGATACTTGTGCATATTTTTATTACTATGGAGTTATAGTGTGTAAATAATGTAAATATTACTGTTATCTTGTAAATAAAAAAATCTGGTGGTATTTATTCTAACAGTTCCGTCTGTTTACACAAGTTCTCAGTACTATGACATCAACATCTCCTTCTTAATTTTGTTCTCCTAGTACTTTCTCTTCAAATTCTAAAATGAGTTCTCTCGTAACAAACCTTAGTGTGACAGAGAGACTTATGTACCCTTCATGATTCTGTTCTCCTCTTACTTTTTGTTGGGTATTCACCAAAAAGACGATTTCGGCGGCACAAACATCTTCTTGATTCTATTCTCCTAGTACTTTATGTTCAAATTTAAATTGAGTTCTCTCGTAACAAACCTTAGTGTGCCAGAAAGAGACAAAAAATGGGAACATCAACAAGAGGTTTCCTTTTAACTTTGGAAACTGACTGTACTGTACAAAAAACAGTTGAAATTTATGGTTGACGAAATGGGATTAAATGTATGAAGATTAAAATAGTTACGAGTTGGGATATTTTTTCACTTGTTTTGCATGTCTTTTGTTTAGTAGTCGAAATGGGAAAGTTACGTGTGCGTGCGTTATCCCAGCCAGATATTGTCGAAAATCGTCATCTAAGTGCAATAGTTAATTAGAAATGCAGTTTCTGTAATTGGTAAGCATATTTTTTAATTTGGTAAGCTAATAGTTTTTTGACGTGACGTGATGACGATGTTCGACAATATCGGGCTGGGATAACGCACACGAAAGTTACGAGATGAGACGTAACCTATTCACAGAGATATTGGAGGTCAAAGTGCCAACTTTTTCACAAGTTTTTTTAATATATTTTTTTTTATGTTGCAGCTTTACTTTTAATACCTCCCCTTTACTATTCAATTCATACATCAGCACAATGTTTTGAGTGCGTTACATGAAGTCCTACCGTGATTTTTCACGCCAAAAAAAGTCGTATCCCAGCAATATTTTTTGCGTAGAGTTACTAAGTTTGATATACAGACAGAATGCTTGGTTGACGGATTCGAGAAGAGTCCGATTATATGCTGTACAATATTGGTACTTATTTAAACTATAAATCTAAACAACTAATTCCTTCTTTCCAAACTGACCATAGATCCTGAGTCAGGTTTGAGTAAAAAGTCTATTTTAAGTCTTAGTTGATTGATGTCAGCTGTAATCTTGAATTTGCGGAGTACATGTGACAGCGTAGTTTTCATTGATAGTGTTGCGAATGTCCTTCCTGCAAAAAGAAAACACGTCCTGTTTCTTGTAATTTAGTCTTCAGGGGATGACAAGTGGTAAGCGGTTTCAAATAGCGTTTGTTATTTCTACAACAACTTACAACATTATTGATTAGTTAAGCTTTTCGTTAGCTTATGTCAATTTGGGCTGGATTGACATAACCTAACGAAAAGGCGGTTTCTGTAAAAAAAAATTATAGACGCGTCAAAATTCAAAACGAAAATCAAGTACTTCGATTGGTAAAATGTATTAACAATAGCCAATCGCATCACTTGACTGCACTTTATTTTCGTTATTTTGCAAATCTCGTTACCAAAATAAGGTTTGCTATAAGAAAACCCAATTCTGGCTCGCCATTGTGCTTAAGCGTATTGCTATTTGAATGTATATTTTTTATTTTGTGTGCAATAAAGAATAAGAATTTACCAAATTTGATTGGGTACAGCTAGTTAACATAAAAAATACCTACATACGCGGCAGTGACGAGTAGGTATCTTATATTTTAAGAGTTTTTAATCTGAATGGTCTTTAGCTTAAAAAAAGAGACTGATCATCAAATTTTGATATAATTTATCTTGACATGTAATTTTTATTTTTTTTACTAATTTATACATTTGAATTATGAATTTTGATCTTGTAGCAGTACACCCGGTTATTCCGATGCCTTGACAAGCAAGACTCCAATGGCCGGCGCACACGTGGCGGAGCGCAGCGCAAAGCATTTGTTACTATCAAACTATTATCAATTACTCATTGAAATAATATCTAAAATCAATGAATTGATTAGCCATTAATTGATTAGATATTTATTATTTCAATGAGGAATGAATTGATTAGCAATTAATTGATTAGAGATATTATTTTAATGAGGGCAATGTCGATAATAGTTTGACAGTGAAAAATGCTCTGTACTGCGCTCCGCCATATGTGCGCCGGCCCTTATAGACAAATTGATCAAACTGGTGCAAGACCTACCCATGCAGGCCCTCTTTCCAATACTGAATCCAGCGAACATATTTGGGTTGGGCATATTGTTGGGATCCAGCCATCGTTCCGGTCTGAACTCTCTGACGTCAGGGCCCCAACTTTCATGGTGGTGGATCCCGTAGATAAACAGCGCACATTGACTGCCCGCGCGCATTGTAAAGTTCTCTGAAAATGGCGTAAAATGCTTGGCTTAGGTATGCTCTACCTTTAGAGCTGCAATGATGGCGTTCGGGTGACTTTGACAAGAGGTCGCTTTTTAATATTTGTGAAATTAAAGATGTAACGTGTATTATAAAACAAGACTACGGTGTCAATTCCATTTTTCCCCACGCTCCTAAAATACGTTATAATAAAGTAAGTAAATTTACAATAAATTATACAGGTGTGAAAATAATTTCCTATGTAATATAGATTCAATTCAGATAAACATAACGCCTAATCATTTAATTATAGCAATTTGTTGAATGTCTTTCAATTGCTACTCTGTTCAAACTTTTAGTTTGAGCATGGAGTTAGAAATCCTGGGTTTGATTCTGAGGTCGCGTAAAGTGTTATTGTGTTTTTAAATCGGGAATTTCTATATAGTAGGCCGTAGTCTGGATTTGTGACCGGTAGATGGCATTGGGCTCGCCCCCTATTACATGGGACTCACACGTAACTGGCGAAATATTGGAGTACTATTATATACACCTCTGCCTAACCATACGGGATTTACAGGCGTGGTGTTATGTAATGAGTTTCTCTGTACTAAGCCAAAGTCTGGATTTGTGTCCGATTGATGGAAATAGGTTCTCCGCCTAACCCTCCAAAGCAAAACATGCGTGTACAATGCTGGGCTATATAATAATATGACGATAAGTAGAAAACTTACTCAGTTGAACATCTTTCTCTACGTATCTGAGTCCCACCGGCCCTGTGGGGTAGAGTCTCAACGTCTCCTTGATGACAGCATCCGTGTATACCATCTTAGGCAGGTCGTCTTTAGTCACATCTCTGTCTGTGCCTTCGAATATTTCTTGTAATCTGTAACGACAATTGAAATGAGAATTATTCAATACATAGCTTATCAATTTATCATTTTTGTCTTTTCATTGTGGAGTTACTTGTAGCGACATCTATACCGTCACATACGAACTACGTTTGACACCTGACGTCGTCGTCACCCAAATCGCACATCGCACATGCAAAGATTACTGCGAAATGAGAATAACCAAGAATAACACACAACATCCCGGCAACAAGTATAGGGCTTTAACCAGACAACACCCGTCTGGTCGGAGGATCCTGATATCCATGGCCGATAAAATGGAGGATGCCTTAATTCTCATTTTTCTTTGCTGGCATCTGACAGGGCAACCTATGAGCCTGGTTTCTGCTTAACCGGACTATCCCGTGGGTGCTTTGGGTGTAAGGCCTCCAGCTAGGGGCAAAAGACTTCAAAGAACTCCTTGTGGGGTGGGAGCCTCGGCTCAGGGCATCGCTGGGGAGGCTGGATCTGAGTTTCCACCTTTTCATTTATACATCCTTAAACTCACTGCTGGCTATGGGATCTTTCATGATATTTACACGGTTGACTAATAAATAAATCGACCACTCAATAAATAAATCCAATAATCAATGAATTCTTCACGTTAAATCTATCCGTACCACATTCTAATGTTTTAAAAGTGAAAATTATTTTGTTTCTGTTACTTTTTGACGCTTACACGGCATGACCTAGATTAAGAAATAGGGTAATTATAGGTAATCCCGGTAGTACGTTCCCGTGGGGCCATTTCCGGCCTCCACGCGGGCAAAGCAAACTAGCTTTTAATAATGTACCGGCACAAACAGTACTACTATAGCAAGCAACATAGTACAAAAAGTACTACATCGCCATCTACGATTCAAATTAAGAACTAGTATCGAAATTAACCTCGACATACGAAACATATTGAAAAAACCCGACAACAATTACTGTCGGGCAGTACCCAGCCCAGGGACAACACCTGTCTGGTCGGAGGATCCTCCCTTTTCTATAAAAAATAAAATAAATAAAATATTGCTGGAAATTACACACAGCGCCATCTAGTGCTCCACTAAGCAACGAGGCTTGTGCCGTGGACTCCAGATAGTTGATATACTGCATATATACTTTTTGTTTGTAAATACATACTTATTATACTTATAAACATCCATGACTCGGAAACAAATGTCCATGCTCATCACACAAACATTTGCTCCTATGCTGCTTGCTCTATGGGGAAGAACTTTACAGATGTTCTTCATAGCCCAAAATACTAAGTACCTAATACTCACTCTTGATACATCTTCTCCTGTGCCTCAGGATAGGTGCCCAACATCATCATGATGTACGCCAGCAGACAGGACGTGGTATCATAAGAGGCGACTATGGCCGTGTCTACCTCTTCCCTAATCTCCTTGTCAGTGAACGCGTTCTCTTCTGACAGCTCTAGCAGTAGATCCATCAGGGCTTTGCATTTGATACCTGGAACAGGTGGTACATTATTTAGGACTTACTGATATACTGCCGGTGACGGTACTAACGGTACTGACGGTACTAACGGTGCCAAATCGACTATCGGTACATCGAGGTGTTGAAGTGCTTGTACAAAAACGCCACCATGTCAGTCCGACTTCAGGTCCAAGGCTCGAAACCTATCCTCCTGCAGCGAGGTGTGAGACAGGGAGACGTCATATCTCTGAAACTATTTACCACTGCACTGAAGGATGTCTTCAAGGTTCTGGACTGGAGAGGGCTAGGCATCAACGTCAATGGCGAGTACATCACTCACCTTCGGTTTGCCGACGATATAGTGGTCATGGCTGAGACCATGGAGGATCTCAGGACGATGATCGATGACCTCTGAAGAGCTTCCGGAGGAGTGCGTCTTAAAATGAACATGGACAATACCAAGGTCATGTTGAATGCCTATGTCACACCCACTCCTCTATCGGAGACTCTACACTCGAAGTTGTAGACGATTATGTGTACCTGGGACAAACGGTCCAGTTAGGTAGGTCTAACTTCGAGAAAGAGGTCAATCGTCGAATCCGACTCGGCTGGGCAGCGTTCGGGCAGTTGCGCGGTATCTTCTCGTCCAACTTACCGTAGTGTCTCAAGACGAAAGTCTATGACCAGTGTGTGTTGCCGGTAATTACATACGGGACCGAAACATGTCGCTCACAATGGGCCTCACCAGAAGGCTTAAAGTCACCCAAAGGGCAATGGAGAGGGCTATGCTCGGAGTTTCCTTGCGCGATCGAATCAGAAATGAAACATCCGCAAGAGAACCAAGGTTACCGACGTTGCCCGAAGAATTGCCAAACTTAAGTGGCAGTGGGCAGGTCACATTGCTCGCAGAACGGATGGCCGATGGGGCCGAAAAGTTCTGGAGTGGCGACCGCGAACCGGAAGACGTTGCGTTGGAAGGCCTACCACTAGGTGGACCGATGACCTGGTGAAGGTTGCGGGAGTCCGCTGGATGCGAGTCGCACGGGACCGGTCAATGTGGTGACACTTGGGGGAGGCCTATGTCCAGCAGTGGACGTCTTTCGGCTGAAATGATGATGATGATGATGATGATATACTGCCTGAATGACTTAAATAGCAGATTCTACTTTGTGAAACAAGCTATCACTAAAATAGATAGATAGTTTTAGACGTAACGGTACACTAGTGAGTAGGTATATCCCGGGTCTCTCGTTTAATATCTTTCTATGAATTCTACGTGACTACCTGTGCAGCTTGATTTATCGCAGTCGTACATCATAATTTCGACGAATTTTGACAGATTATGTACTTCTTCTTCTTTATCGTGTGATTAGTGTTTAACCTGGTGTCAGAGTTTTTATGCCATCCAAGGCCTCTGACTTGGTTTTACATACCGTTGAGAAATATTTCTAATGCATGCTGGTTTCCTCACGATGTTTTCCTTCAGCGAAGTAAGTGATAATTATACATATGTAATACTTGCATGAATGCAAACAATCAGGAACTTGAGACCTATGAGTGACTAGAAAATGTACATTCATAGGCAAATGTATTTATTTTGTCTACCTGTGCGCTGTCGTTGCTCCTCCCATTCGGACTTTGGGATACTCTTCATCAATTCCTTTCTTCTTTTGATGACCTAGGAACATTATACAACATCTTAAATGTATATATTAAATTCTCACTGAATTAGGTATTTTAATCGCACAGAAGAAGTAATCATAGTTCATTTATTATTTAACTTCATGTACAATAGTGGTACATAGGCGGACTTAATGCCACAAGGCATTCTCTACCAGTCAACCTTTGGGCTAAATAGGAAAACATAGTGATGGGTACGAAATAATGTCTAAAAACTAACTTCTTGTTTACGAGAATTAGAAAGAAATTGATAGATTGATAGTTCAATGATTTAGATTGATACCATTTACAGTGGACGATTTTTTGTACAATCTTACTACTATTATAAATGCGAAAGTTTGTTACTCAATCACGGCAGAACGGCTCAACGGATCTGGATGGAATTTGACACAGAGATAGATTATAGTCTGGAGAAGCACAACCTTAGGCAACTTTTAATTTTTTTTTCTTACTTTCGAACGAAGTCGCGGGCAACAGGTAGTAAAGAATAAGAATATGATGCGGCGTGATACCGATCCATTGCAGTGAAAATAAATGGGTGCAAACACTTGGAACTTACAGCAGTCGACATAGCATTCAAAACCTTGACCACTTTATCTTGCTTCTTCTTCAGCTCGGTGAAGCTGTATATCAGTTCGCTCTGCAGCCAGAAGTTGGAGAACCTTAGGGCAATGATGTTCAGGATCTGATCTACGGCAGCCATGTATAATTTGTTGAAATCCTTGTCTTCGTCTGCTGTTATTCCGAAGGCAGTTACTGAAAGGATATATTAACACATTATGACATCACGCTAGTATTTTTCGCAGGCTTAGGTAAAGGTTCAATGTACACCAATATTTTGCCAGTTATATTCATTCCACAGGTAATTAAGCGAGCCTATTTTCATCAACTGGGCACAAAAGTCTGGGTTACTAATTAGAAATCCCTAATAGTCCCATTTTATTACATTACCATTTAATACCTTATACCATTTATTACATTTCATATCGCGTCTAAACCTTATGGGACGATTTTTGGGGTCACCTTAAACCTAAAAAAATAGTCAGTTGCATGGATGTAAAGGGAAAATACGTCAGTTGGGTAAATGAACTGGGAGTTTTGGAAGGCATATTAGGCTAAATTTACACTTACGGCCATGTTGAAAATTCTACCGTAAGGGTATTGCTGGCGTAGCTTTGGGGATGCCTATGTCCATCGATCAACTATGGACGGTGCATGATAGGTTGTGATGATTGATACTCACAGCATACGGTTTCCAAAGCGACATGTTTCAACGACGCGAGATGATCGAATTTTCCTCGGCCGACTTCTGAATCAAAATGGCTGACTTGCCGCCGAGCTTGTACGTTAAAGACTCCTAAGAAACTGTGCAGCACTTGCAGACTGAATGCTGGACTTAGGAGCTTCCTGTGTCGCTTCCATACTGGACCTGTTGAAGGGAATAGAGTTGTGACTTTAATGTTGTTTTGATTTGTATTACTTCTTAGAGTATATAAAAAAAAAAGTAAATACGCTTAACTAATAAGGCAGGGTCTCTATGTGTGGTTTAATAGTATATTTTATAACGAGGGACTAAACGAAGCCATAATATACCAGAGGTGGTTTGACTCCCGAGCTTGCGAGGGAGTCAATGAAACCGAGGGTAAATAAGTTGGCGTTTAGTCTCGAGGTGCAAACTGTACTTTTCACTTTGAGTGCGAGAAAAAAGTCAATTTAGTACAAAAACATTAATTATTCCTCCAGTCCATAGAACTTTCGTAAGTTTTTAGGTAAATCTTCCGCGTTTTTGGCGGCAAAAGATTATCTATTATGTCTTTTGCTCTATGCTCGACGTCAAATTCTTCACTGTCACTGGTCATTCTTAATAAATTTATATAAAACCGAAGAAATTTACACTCGACAAAAATTCTGAAATTTTCGCGGTCAGTTTTTTCTTCTAAACCAGTCACAGATTAAGAATTTAAAACGCATAGCGCCACCTTCCTTGCGGAAAAACCATGGAACTAAAACTCTCAACATTTTTGCAATGAAGATGGTCCACACTCCACAGATAATAGTAGTATATTAACTGGCTGTTTGAGTTTGTCTATGTCACATGAAGGAAATTAAAAAACGAATTACTTTTTACTCCCTAGGGACTAAAGTGGTCACTTTAGTCCCGCTTCGTAGGGCTATATTAGCGTACTTTTAGAGCATGACAAGTGAAAAGAAGATATATTGGTCAATAATGACTCCAAGATATTTAATATTCTCGGTCATTTTAAGGGAAGATCAAGAGCACTGAGTATTTTGAGTGCAACAGGTGTTGGCATTCATCGTTAGAGATTAGAGTGAGAGCAAGTTAGATCTTTGAGCATTTGCTGAAAGATTTAACTTGCTATGCTAACTACTTTGTTTTAGAGACCTTATGAGTCAAAACTTTGTCTTACAGTCAATTAAGACCCAGTTGTGCAACATCGAATACCTTCTTCCATCCATCACTACTGCAGAAAAGGGTGTATCGTCAGCAAAGGTAATAATGATATTTCCGTTTAGAAGAGAAAGTTGGTAAAGGTCGTTAATGTACCCCAGGAATAGTGTTGGGGCAATAATACTACCCTGTGGTACACCAAAATTATTGACTGAGAGCTCGTCACTGAGTCTGTCATTTATCCTTACCTACTCGTTGTTCCCTACTAGTATGATAGTACTCCTCCGGCAGTTTCTGGGGGATTCATCTGATACAGAGCCGTTCAAGCTTTAACTTCAGATTTCCTGGTTTTCCTTTCATTTAATTTATCATGTTTGTTAGAGAGATTTCATCCTTATAATTGACCTTAACGATCGATGCAATAAAAGTACAGGGTATATTTTTTTCAGATTTTAGCCGGTTATGGGAGAAGAGAATTGTCAAAAATCTTTGAATGCAGTTTGCTTTCTATTCAAAAATAAAGAAATGTTTCCTTTGAGTAAAATTTTCTATCTGCAGTATTAAGAGTACTTTCCCTCCAGGTGGCATTACAAAATTCAACCCTGTATAATGCGAAACTAGGTTTGTTTGTTTGTTAGCTTTCTGAACCGATCATCCTGAAATGCATATACGTTGTAAGGTTTACAGAAACAGACGTAGGGTACTTTAATTCTGAAAAAAGTAGTATTCCCGAGCAAAACAACAAAAACATTCTTTTGATAATAGATGGCGCCACGTGTCTTTCGAATCAGGATTGGAATATATTCTTACAAGCACAGTACAACCCGAATTGATTGTCAAATTCAAAATAAAGCGAGCGAAACCGCGGGCAAAAGTATATTGACATACATTATAAATTCGACTAAACCAGTTCATTTTATTAATTATTCTTCAAAATTGTAAACCAAAATACTCTTTAAAAACCGGTAAAGTCAACATTTACAGTTTTAAACGTTTTATTTTAAAGTCTGTCTGTCTTTAACCAGTCCAGTTACCCTTTAAGTTTAAAGATCTGCAATAACAAACTAGATTTTTATTGCCAGGCGTCGTTTTATTCATCAAAATTAACAAGGACAATTTTGGGCTGTGTTTTTTACTGCCACAATAATAATTTATTTTTTAAATGTAATATTTTATAATGAAGTTTTTAAATAAAAAATATTGTTTAGTAGAAGATGGCGGGACGAGCTGGAGAAAACCAACGACCAGTGATTCACTGGTCTGGTTTTGTCCAGCTCGTCCATTATCCTTGGATCGAGACAACTGGAAGTCATGGGGAGAGGCCTTTGCCCAGCAGTGGGATGACGCAGGCTAAAAGTATCACTATCAATTACCTGAAGCCAGGACAAGTCCTTCTCCCATCCAAGGCTTTCCGAAATCGTAGGCAAAATGTTTGTGTAGGCAGGAGTTGGCTGCTGTAACACTGTCCTCAGGATCCGCGATTACTGTAAAAAAGATGACGTACATAAGAACCGGGCTGGTTTCCCTGAACGTTTAGGCAGGGGTACACCTTTAAAACGTTGCCCCTCACTAGAAATTTTGATCCAGAATTCTGAAATTAATAGTAGTGCGATAAGATGGTAACCATTGAAATAGTACATTTTGATACAAGTGGAGAAATTGTGTTATTGCATTCGAGGCGGAATTCACACCCGAGCCGTAGGCGAGGGTGTTATGGGGCCAAGAACTGCAATAACAAATGTGCTAGTGTATCAAACGACGTTTTTCAATACACTTTTGAAGAAGTAAAATAAAACAACGAACAATATTTTAGGTCATAATAAATTACTATTATTTTGATTTTCTTTTTTTCCGCGCTTTGCTTTCGCCAGGCTGAAGAAGCAAAGGTATATATGAAACCGCTAAACAGCCTAATATAAAAAATACTTTTTTAAAATATATTTTTGATTTTAGAACACCAATAAATGTTTATTTGTTTATAAAAGTAAATATTCGTTTTAAATTATCATATTTATCTATGATATTCTATTTATAAATACAAATAGTGACGCCGTTAGAACCAAGGTTACAGACGAAGCCCGAAGAATTGCCAAACTTAAATGGCAGTGGGCAGGGCACATTGCTCGCAGAACGGATGGCCGGTGGGGCCGAAAAGTTCTGGAGTCGCGACCGCGAACCGAAAGACGTTGCGTTGGAAGGCCTCCCACTAGGTGGACCGATGACCTGGTGAAGGTTGCGGGAATCCGCTGGATGCGAGTCGCACGGGACCGGTCAATGTGGCGACACTTAGGGGAAGCCTATGTGCAGCAGTGGACGTCTTGCGACTGAAATGATGATGATGATGATCATTTACGCCGTAAAGACGCATATCTCTTTGCCGAAATTAAAAACAAAACATTCTTCGCCGTCTTTATGCATTGCACCGATTTGAACTTTACATATTCATAGTTATCTGTGGAAAATTTACTTTCCGTACACGTGTATTGTAAAGTCATTCTACCTATCATTCAAGTTTTCAATTTCGAACTAGTTTTTTTTTGCATACACTGTCAACCACATATTATTATTTGGACTGGAGTAACATAACATCTAAACTTTAAAAAAAATAACATAATCATCATTTATTGAAAGATATACAAATAGTAAAATAATTTATAACTTATTTTTGGCTTTAATAGCATATATTTTTTAATTAATATCATATATATATATACATAGTTGGGAAAAGGCTAGGCAGATGATGAGGCATACACGGTGTAAATAAACGGACTCTTCACGAAACCTGTGTACATCAAAGTAGATAACTCTACGCAAAAATGATTACAGGAAAACTACATAAAGTAAAGTTATAACATACATTAAAAACTAGTATTTAAAAAAACTTGTGCAAAAGTTGGAATTTGGTTCCTATATAGTCTAGAACAAAAAAAATGGATTGTAATGACGGAGAGAACCTTTCGGCTTCGATAAGGGTATTTTTACACCTTATTATGCATAGCAGCATTGTATGTCATAGGCTATACACCACATTTCACCATTCGGGCAAATTTAGCGTCATGTCTTCATGTTTTTCAATTCTAGGATCATTTCGGTTTCCTCACAATCTTTTCCTTCACCGTTTGAGGACAAAACATTTTGTCCTAAGACTTACTGTAATAGAGGTCTTTTCCTATAAACGCACTGATGACTCCGCCTTGCGCCAATGCTTCCTTTGCTATTTTCTGCACCGTTGTCCATAGTTCTGTGAAAAATAATTTAAGCTGTTAAACATAACATAACATCACGCTTACATATCCGAGAAGGTTTCAACAGAGGTGTATCTTAGTAGCATACGTGTAAAAGAGTTATTTTAAGAGGTGAGCTAATTTCCAACAACGGGGCTCAAATCCGGGCTGCTACCGAGATTTTTTTTGATGGACAATCCCAACACCATTACCCGACCCGGGAATCGAATGCAGGACATTATGTGCAGCAGTAGCGCTTGAAACCACTATATATACCATCGAGGGTTTGATAAAGCAGCGAAAGCTGTTTTAATTTGTAAGTTGTGACAATCTACATTATCGCCATCTATTTTTATCTTTTTTTATGGAACAGCGGAATTAAAAAAAAAATGCCGATGAATAATTTCTATGTGGTTCGGAATTAAGTTCTGAATTACCATTATAGCGTCGTTTTCCCTTCTGCCCTGTATAATTATGTATAAAAATGAGGTTAAAGTTTACTCACTTGTAGTGTTCCCAATAAGTAAATGTGCGTGACCGATAATAGGTAACAGGCCTGGGTACATCGGAGGCAGCTTGTACGTTTTCAACCGACGATAATTTGCCTCCCATTGCCACCAAGCATACAGAAAGCACGACACAGCACACAAAATTAATGCTAACATTGTTTCAATTATTAATTCAAAATAATATTAATTATTAACATTAATTCAAAACTAATAATTATTAAGTAATATTAATTCAAATTTTTATTTATTTTAACGTTTTTTTTTGTAATTATTGCACTATCGAATAGGTTGTTTTTGAGGAATTATATTTGCAAAAAAAAATATATTTAATCTGCACTCAGCCATATATACTGAGAGTCCCAACAAGAATGTAAGAATTTGAGGGCTGTGGAATTTGAACTGGTTTTAGTAAATAGCTGAGAAGTATACACACGGTAGTGTGCCAAGCCAAGTTCGAAAAAGACGATGCCGACACTAGTGTGATCTTATATGAACCATTTTGAGCTACTTTAAAACCAGCCGCTACATCATAATAGTTAGTTGCGATTTTGTTGCCAAATGGTGAAAAGCGAACCGTAACAGATTCGTCCTGTCCGTCTGTCTGTCTGTCCATCCGTGTGTTCCAGCCATTTTCCTCCGAGACTGTTGGCACGACTCTGTTAAAATTTGGATAGCAGGTGTGGTGTGGTGGTATGGTGGTGTGGTGGTATGGTGGTGTTCTGAACTGCTAACACAAAAGTGAAAGTACTAATTTAAAAAAATAGAGATGGCTCTCTATTTAAGAAACTGCAGGTTGATCGAATCGACAGCTCTTAGAAAATGAAAAAATAAAAGTAATTGGATGAAAATTCTGAAAAAAATGGGAATGTAGAACATAAAAAAAACTTTCAAGGAAAATTTATTTGAACAAGATTTCATATTTAGCTTTTGCGATATGAAACTTTTTATTTTGGATTATTCCAATTTAAAGTTCTTCGCCCGTAAGAAACAACCCTTTACATTTATGATAGGTTTAAAATACTAAATACGAATTAAAGGGGGCTTCCCTACTACGATGGTACGAAACACTTCATGCGCGAGTCCGATTCGCACTTGGCCGGTTTTTTTGCAACATCAACTAATGACCAAGACATGATCGCAAATTATATCTGTGGAACGTCCTGCTTTTTTTGAAAATTATAATTATGTAGCTATGACACTGTGCGATAATCTAATTTTTTACTGAAAGAATTTTTGGAATCGGAAAAACTTAACTCTTGGTCGAGAACCGGTTCTGAGTTGCACGTGTAACACACGTTTTTATGCAAAACTTAATGTTTTTCTTAATGAGCTCAAAAAGTATTAAAATAACAACAACTATGTTGTCATTATACGTGAACTATGACACATTGCTTCATTGGACAATGAGCAAGTATGTCTATGGTTGCGAAAGTTGTTGTAAGAGTTAAATGAAAGTTTAATCAAAAGTTGAATCTCAACGATAAGGTTTTTGACCGATTTAAAAAAAAAGCGCGGTGCGACTGCGTCTAATATTCCAGGCGCGCCTATCTTAGATGTAACGAGGGTAGCTTTAAACCTAACTCCCTCCCGGGAGCGTAAGTCGCATTAGATCCCGCTGCCCCCCGACGCAAGTGTGCGAGAGAACAACGGTGTGGTTTTAGTCAATACAAATTTGACAGACCCCTCTGCTCTCCCCAGGGTGGGGGACGCCCATTGAGGATTTCCACATAAAAAAAGGATCTGAGGTCTCCAGGTGTCGCGGGCCTGTGGACGGTGAGCTATGGGCCAGTTCGCCATCCGTCCGTCTTATGACGACAAGCCTTGTCGACAGCGCGTTCGTGTTCCATGCGCGCAAGGGCCGATGCCTGCCGGGACTGCGGGACTGTTCGAAAGAGATACCGTGGCACCGGCAACACAAAGGACGAAGAAGGAACATGAATGGGTTTTAGTCACTAAACTTTAGTGACTAAAGAGACATTTAATGATTTCCCAGCCGAAAAAAAAAGTCTCCAGTTATGGTCTAGAAAAAAAAAATATCGCAATGACGGGGACAACCAGTGCCTTTCGGTTTCGTTAAGGGTCCTTTACAGCCATTATTGTGGTTGGGTAATTTCCGATCACCCAAAAGCGACGATGAGGGCGAAAGCTATAAGTAGGATATCATCATTACTTCATCACTACTTCTCTTTTATTTGTCATCTCATCAGGCACACATTTTCTTGCCATAATTATCTTTCACACAGTCCATTCATCGTTTATAGTGGGTTACACATTAATAAAAATAATCTACTTAGGATAACAAGCGATACGTTGTTAAATCACAGCATTAATCATGTCTCATTAAACCACACCTAGTCTAAACGGAACAGGTTAAACGAGGATACTAAAGCTAGCCTTTAGTATCCTCGTTTAACCTGTTCCGTTTAGACTAGGTGTGGTTTGCATATACAACCACATCGGACCGCAAACTGGCATATTGCTATGGTAAACAAAACAGCCCGAGTACTGGCCACGTTGTCGTGGTCAGAGAACTGTTGGCCGTTTTAACTAAGGCCTAAATTCCTGCTACGCTGACGTCGGTCGCGCACGTTCTGTCGCGTAAGTCAGCGAGAAATATGTAGCAACATACGCGCTGTTGACGTCAGCGTCGGAGTATGGCGCTTTATAGAACACAATGTATACTTGTACGCGCGACCGACGCGACGTACGCGACCGACATCAGCGTAGCAGGAATTCAGGCCTAACAGTTATCTTCTACTTAAGACACCTATAACGAAATTGCTTAGTTGTACTGCGGTGCTGAGTTTAAGCAGCTGATGCATCACATAATGTAGCAATTTGGCAATAAAATTTACGTTTACTTTAAGCTCTAAACATTTTTTTTTCATATGAATAAAAAGCCTGATTAGTCAATAAATGTTTCTACACGACCCAGGAATACCTTAGTTTTACCTTAATTATTATAACACCTCACTAAGTTTCTATTCTAGTGCATTAATAGCTAGTTAATAAGTAATAATAATAAGTAATATTTATTTCACAAATATATGTACATTTTTTACAAATACAGTGCTTATGTAAACTTAAAGAACACAAAAGTATTCGCATTTGCGGCCGAACTAGGCAGAGCCTGTATTTCAGCCCTCAACGCCGATCCCCCTGGGTAACAATTTAATTATTTTTATTATTCTGTTGGAATGATCCCATGTATAAATGTACGTATCACAATAAAATTTAGACGAAAAAAAAAAAACGAAAAGGTTACAAAGTTTTTTCAAGAGGTAACATTTTAGGTGTGTCCAGTCCTCTCTTTGTGTGTGATGGAGGTGTGCGTGAATGAGTGTGAGAGGGTGTGTAAGATTGCGGAACATGACTTTTTATTTTTATTTTTGTAAAAGATTACTTAATATTGTTTAGATGATTCCACGAGTAGTTGAGTCTTGAGTTGTTTAGCTAGGTATCTGAAGCAGGTCCTCTGTCTCCTCATACGTGAGTTTCTGTAGGTATTCACTTACTGTAATTTTGCAACACTTTTTTGTCATCGGGTAAATGTTCAGGTTTTTATTTATTTTGTTGTAGATGTAGGGGCCAATAAACGGAGCGAATCTATTGCTAAATTTGGTTCTAGAGGCGATGGGTTGTGGGCAAACCAAGTGTTTTGTACGCCTATTTAGAGTGAGAGGGTTGTAAAGGATATTCTTATGTTGCATTAATATAATATTGAGCAGGAAAAGTTGTCTTACTGAAAGGACTCCACAGAATTCGTAAAGCTGCGAGGTAGGGAACAATCTAGGTTTAAAAGTGCTAACCTTCAGGATGGCACGCTGGGCAACCTCAACAGGTTTTATGATAGTTTTAGGTGATCCTCCCCATGATGTAATACAATAAGTAATGAGGGACTGGCAGAGGGCTAAGTATATCCGCTTCAGCACAAAGGGTTCGGTGACGTGTCGGAGGGTCTTAAAGATGTAAATTAGCTTTCTGATCCCACTGATTTCCCACAGAGGGCCTTAGTGTGTTCCTTAAAGTTGAGGTTCTTGTCTATGGTGACGCCTAGATATTTTATTACTGTTACTCGCTCTAGTTTAGGACAAGAACAGTTTTCTCTAGAGGAACACTCATGCGCTATGATGTTATGTTGATCATTATTGATTTCTGTGTTTGATCGTATACTGAAGCAAACATATTTGGTTTTATCCACATTTAGAGTTAACACATTGTCCTCAAGCCATTCCCTCACAGCATTGAAACCCTCTTGGGCAGCTTTGAAAGCCCCTTCCCATGTATCTGCAGAGTAAGCGAGAGCAGTATCATCTGCGAAGGAGAAAATTTTGCCATGGCAAAGCTTGAGACTCGTGAGGTCGTTTATATAGACGAGAAATAGGGATGGGCCTAGGATACTGCCTTGGGGAACCCCGTACGTGACTGGAAGGTCTCCACTGTTGACGTTGCCAATCTTAACACTCTGAAGCCGACCAGTCAAATAACTTTCGAAGAGTTTTAGTTGGGTTCCTCTAATTCCTAAGAGTTCCAACTTTTTGAGTAAGATCGGGACAGAAATCATATCAAAAGCTTTGGCCAAGTCCAGGAATACCGTGAGTGTTTTTTGTTTTTTATCAAGGTTATTGCTAACAAAGTTGATGAGATCATTAACAGCTTGATCTGTTGATTTACCTTCACGAAATCCGTATTGGTTTGTTGAAAGCAGATGTTTGGATTCTAGATATGCAACTAACCTTGTATTGATAATTCTCTCTAGAAGTTTAGAGAGCGCTGGGAGGATAGAAATTGGCCTGTAGTTAATGATACGACCTCTGTCACCGCTCTTGTAGATAGGGCAGACAACAGATTTTTTTAGGCTGTCAGGAAAAACACCACGCTGAAGGCATGAGTTAAATATGAATGTAAGCGGAGGGACAAGAAAGTTTTTAAATGCTTTTAAGAAGGAGCTGCTTATCGAGTCATAGCCTGTAGCACAATCTGGCTTTAGGTTGATGATTAGACGATCCACCTCTACTTCAGTGGTGCCTTCCAAGACGAATTCATTTGTGTTAGAGTTTGAAAACTGCTACTGCAACTCGTAGGTACGTTATTTGCCTTCCTTTGTTCTACCTTATTAGCTAGTGTCTTGCCCAGATTTACAAAGTACCTATTAATTTCGTTTAGTGATGACTGAGGTGTCGTTGATAGAGATAGTAGTTCATTAGGGTGGTTTGTATTTTTTGAAGTATTTGTGATTTCTTTTATTGCTTTCATTAGCAAGTCAGTAATTATGTACAATAGTTCAATCCACGTGCTAGAAAAAGTGCCGCTGCGCATTTTATAAAAACATGCTTCGGAATTTTCGGTAATTAATGAATACCTTTGAAATGAGTCATTTTAGAATTAATGGCCATTCAGAAAAAAATACAACTTAATACAAAATAGTACCAAAGATATAAAAAAAAGATTTTTGTTGTTACCTTATTTTACATTCTTGTGTGCAGGAACACAAAATAATGAATTCCATCGGTATTTTTATTGTTATAGTAACGAAGAAATGTAATAGGCCTCATAAGTTTCTGAGGATGGATGGATGGATGTTTGTTACTTTTTCACGCAAAAATTAAGTACCTGCTTAACGGATTTGGATAGAACACACGCCACAAAGATAGTTTATAAGTAAGCTGGATCAACACATAGGATACTTTAATGTGGTGGGAGAATTACAGAACTCCTCGTAGGTGAAGCCACGGGCAAAAGCTAGTGTAAAATAAATGTACAGTCGTGGTATTTTCCGCCTGATCAGTTAATATTTTTTTCACTTAAATCATGCGGAGGCGCCGAGCCACACCCCTTTAAAGTTTAGGCCAAAGTTGACGCTTTCCTAATGAAAGCGTCAACTTTGGCGCGAAAAATATTAATAACTCTCGTTTGGCGTGCGTCGACAGTGCGCTCGGCTGATCGGTATCTTTTCATTAATTATTTCCATACAAATAGTCAACTGGGTGGGGCTAGAGAGCGTTTCTATGATGTAAGTGTAGGCAAAAATTTGCTTAGTGGTGATCAGGCGGGAGTGTCCTAGATAGTACCTAATGCATAAAATTTAATCTGTTACAAAGTTAACGTAAAAACCATATCACCAGTCACAAGTAGAGTATGATGGTATTCTTTACGCGTCGCGCCGGCCCTACCACAAATTTTACAGTATTCCATCCTAATGTTCCCAATCAACCTTGAACCCTAATGCTTTAGCGATTAAGTTGAAAGTCTATTAAAGAAATTTGACATATTTTAGTTGCTTGTTGTGCTGGCGTACAAGAAACTTATTTTGACAGATCTGAAGTTAAAAATTACATTGAAGTCAGCGTCTACTATACGATGCAATGCGTTAAAATTCGTAAAACAAACCAAACAGTCCCTACTTTTAATGGTATTGTGGTCTGAGGGCCACAGGTTACCTAGCAACAGGATAGATCTCTTAAAGTCCCCTAAAAAGTAAAAGTTAAGTTTAGTTTTAAATTCCCTTAAAGTTAGAGGCGTCTCTAGCCCATGTAGCGCCCGTGTGCAAACATTAACAAGCGCCCCCTAGTAAGCGCGCGGTCAAAATGGAATGGGTAGGTACAAAGTTCAAGTAACACCACACAGCACATCAAGTTACTACAAACTGTCAAATTTCCCCAATGGATTATAAACTCTATTGTTTGGAGATGAAGAAGAAATTCGTTGGTTTTGATACCATGGTGTGCGTGTGCTGTTGACTGTATTTAGAATTATACAGGGTGTTCTGGTGTTTACTTACCCTAACAAGCCAAAACGTACCCATGTTAACATGTCTTTATAGATGTTATGTAACATCATATCAATGTCCAGTGTTTGAAATTTCTTCTTTCTAATTACGACCTCATATCAAACGTAAAAGCCGCGCGCTCGTGGCACGGCTTGCTTTGGTGTAATTCGACAAATATAAAAAGAGCTCCAGATGCCATATAAAATGTATGCAAGGCGGAATTCTTTTTACGCCCGGCGCCCCCTAGGACCAATGCGCCCGTGTGCAACGCACACCCTGCACACTCGGTAAAGCCGGCCCTGCTTAAAGTTTCCTTAACCTGCTTGCAATTGGCATAATCAAACTAGTCATTCCTTAGTTGAAGTTTTAGTGAAAACGGTCACTAGGAGTCACGATGCATTGCCGTGCAACCTGCAATAGTAAGTACTAGCCTTGGAAGTATAAGTTCATTTTTTGCCCGAACATTCCTCTTGTTTAATATTCTCAAAATGTTAAAATAACAAAACATGCTTTTTCAAAGCAAACCAGTCTAGCTCGTCTTGGTTCTGATGATATTATTTTATGAATATTATTAAGGAAATCAAAGACTGCCTTATCGGACAAAGTGTTATTCTCAGCAGCAGCCATGGAATCTGGATTTGTGCCCGGTTGATGGCAATAGGCTTGCCCACTATTACATGGGACTTAAACATAAATGTGAGAGTTAATGTGAGTGTTCTAGTGTTAGGTACACTTCTGTCCAACCCTTTGGGGATTATACAGATGTGATGTTATGTTATGTCAAAGACATGATGGATGTGTCAACGCGAATAAAATCGTAATCCAAGTAGGTACTTGCAAGAGCCAAATGCGGTTCGGACCGACCGCTACAGCATACGGAACAAGTGGAACTTCTTTGATAGCAAACATTTGTTTTCCGTTTACGACGATGATAGGTCGATGACCAACGGAACGTAATTCATAAATATATTTTTAACCTATTTTAGAACATGACGATTTTATCTTTATTAGGGTTCAGGGAAAAAAACGGATCCCTTAAATCACGGATCACTCATGTGTTTGTTTGTCTGTCAAAACTGTTTTGCTCCAGGCCTCTTATTCACAACGCTTCGATTCGATTTTCGATTCGGAAAGTCGTATGGGTATCTTTTTTTGACATTACGAAATCGAGCGAGATAGACATACAACTTTCCGAATCGAAAATCGTATCGAAGCGTTGTGACTAGCTATGCTGATCTAAATAAAAGCATATCATAGTCGTCATCATCGGCAACCACTTTTTACCCTTATGCCCTCAGTAATTAGGTTGAAAAGTGGTTGACCGTCAGGGAGTACTTGATCTTTTAACAACTATGATGAGGTCACTGAGGTCAGATTCAACTTTCAGCTCCAGTATCATCATCGGCTTAGCCTTTTCCCAACGATATTGGGGTCAGATGCAGCTAAATACCAAAATTTAACTTAGAACGCCTCTCAGGAGCTCTCTTAGCACGAAATCCGTAGTTCCGGTTGAAGTTACGGTCGTCTCCTACTCCGTATCACTTACGGACATAAGATTCTTTAGGGGCCCAAACTTCTCTCGACATAAAGATATCGTGGGGTGCTTAACCTGGTGTCAGAGTTCTTATGCCGCCCATAGGCCTCTGACTTGGCTTTACATGCCGTCAAGAAACATCTCTCAGGCATGCTGGTTTCCTCACGATGTTTTCCTTCACCGAAGCAAGTGATAGTCTTAAAATATACACATGAATCCAAAAAATCAGAGGTGCGTGTCTAGGGTTCGAACTCGATACCTATGACTAAGCAGTCCGACCGTCAACCAGTAGGCTATATCTGCTATACCGCCCGAACCGAGCCGGGGCCCGAACTAAAAATGAAATACATTACGATTGGACAACTGTCCCTACTCCCGATGTGCGATCATCTGCCTATTAATGTTCCCACTGCTGGGACATAGGCCTCCTCTCTATGAGAGGGTATGGGCTATAATCCACCACGCGGGCCCAGTGCGGGTTGGTAGATGTCACATGTCTTCGAATCTTTGGTTTTGGGACATGCCGGTTTCCTCACAATGTTTTCCTTCACCGTTTTGTGAGCAGTGGTGATGAAATAAATTACACAAAGTAATGCGTTTAAAACTCATGAATCCGAAAATATTAGGGTTCATTTCGAAGTATACAGCTACTGTTGGACGGGCCCCGTCGTTGACGGACTTAGAAAGTAGACCCCCTGACCACCACAACCTACTGAGCTGATAATATCGAATTCAAATTTGACAATTCAAGATTGATGATCTTGTCATAACAGGTTTCGTTATCAAATCCCACATTTTTACCGTAAGGACACAGCAGGATATCTATCCGTTTTCTTGGGAAAGTAAATCAGTACCGTTAGGGCTACAGACAGACTATTTTCCTACTAGTGTGAGCGAGAGATAATTAGTCTGTCTCGCTCGCACTAGTAGGGAAATAGCATAGACTTAGTATATATAGATGAACAGAGCGTGCGACGGAGTAGAAAATCCCTTACGGAAATATAGCAAGATAGAAAAGGACAGTGATTCCAATTTCACTGTGACCGGTTTTAAATGACAGGTCGGCACAAGTCGGCACGCGGGGAATCAAATCCTCAGTAATTTGGATTTTTAGCGTACATCGTGGTTTATTTTCAGTAAATACAATTGTATTCAACAATGGTTACTTGTTCTGTGAGTGAATGTGGTGTTAACCATTGAAATAATCCTGAAAATTGCACATTTCACAGGCAATATTCAGCAAGTCATCACTGCTATGACGCGTTTATTTTTGGTTAAAATTTGTCTTATAGCCTGTACAAAATGTAAAATAATACCAATCCTTTTGTTGACTTTCATACTTTGTATAGCTAAAAGTCCATTTGTTGATAATTAACATGATTTTTGCTAGGCATTGACTCAAATTTATCGATATTTTATCTTGAATGTTAACTATGAAAATTGAATGTTAGGTTACGTTTACCGCCTAATATCTGAACCATTTTGTCAGGAAAAGGTTAATTAAGTTTTAACAAATACATAAACTAATTGTTTTGTATAATTTGTCTCAACTTTGTCTAAAGGTTGAAAATTTTATTCGTGAAAATAATTAAATCAGTCAAGGTATTGGGAAATCTACAATTTGCAAAGCTGTACTTCTTATATTATATGTATATTAGAAGATAATTCCGTTTAAAGTTCTGTTTAAAGGTCAATGAAAAAATTAGCGATTTTAATCAAATTTAAAGAATAAATTTGGTTGTTTTATTTTTTAAAGTATTTACAGTTTTTTAACATAATGTCAAAATTATAATCTGGACAAAGACAGTCTTTGGAAAATCTTTCTCTTAGGGTCGAACTTAAATCACTTATCGATAGTCATCCAAAGTAAAAGGTACATCACTAACTAACCCACACACTGACAAATCAAAATTGGTCACGCTTTATCGAGCTGTCAGTTCGTCTATACGGATAGTATATACTAAGTCTATGGGAAATAGTCTATCTAAGACAGTCTTGTCTATAGTGTGCGGTAGCCCCGAGTAATTCGGTTTTTTATGTTATATTTTTTTTCATCAACCAAAGTCAGCATGCCTGAGGCACCAAACGATCAAGAAGAAGAAGATCAACAAAAGGCTAAAAGAGGATATTGCAATCAAACTGCTCTTATTGCTCTGCCGATGTTGGGAAAAGTGGTCTAGCTGCAGAGGAAAATAAAGAAAAATAAGCCTCACCTACTAAGGGATGTGGAAGCTGGACTAAACAGGGAATTGTGATTTTGATTATCTTTTACTCTGGACGCTCTTAACTGGCACGTCTTTCATCGTTCTCACATGTGTGTTTAATCTCAACATGAATGATGTAACCAAGATTTTGTAACAATATTTTGAGTTAAAATAGAGTCCATGGAGTTGCTTGCCCCTTCTTCTCCAGAGATCTATGCTTTGGAATGTGGTACTACAATACTTTCTCAAGTTATTATGCCTTGTGACTGTAGCTTCGCTTTTTTTTTTAAACCGACTTCAAAACTTTTTTTATGTTTGTTCGCGGATAACTTCGTCGTTTATGAACCGATTTTGATGATTCTTTTGTTATTTGAAAGAGTATGCTCCTGAGGTGAAGATCCCCAGATCCCCATTTGGTGAAGATCTGATGCTGATCTTCGGAGATATACAATGGAACTCTTCAAAACTAGACGGCAAATCTGCCGTGATTGCTGCAATCGCTTGGATGTTTATTGTTTATCGTTACATCATGACGTAACATCACGCCTGTATGCTCTGAAGGGGTACGCAGATGTATACAATACACCCAGATTTCGACAGTTAGATATGATAAGTTCAATTTATTGGTCATTACCTTGACATGTATTGTTAACAATGTAAAATAAATTCAAGGCAAATATTTGTTTGGGAACAACTAAAAATGGAACAATAAAAAAGTGCCTGTAATGGAATGCTTTGAGTTTGCTAGATGAGTCTTGAATTAATAACTCATTTTATCCCATCCTGTTTCCTCCCTTTAATTTAAGGCGGTAGTGCTAGACCTACCTATTAAGTACCTACTGCGGGTCCCACGTCTGACTACTCTAACAAGCATTTGTTGTTTCTACGGCTATATGACCTGTCCGTTTACATACACAGACCCACAATGGATTTTTCTTCTACCGTATCAATCATTATCATTCTCTTGACCTTATCCCAATTTATTTGGGGTCGCGAAACATGTCTTCTTCTTCCATACTTCTCTATTACTCGTCATTTCATCAGACACCTCCTTTCTTGCCATATCATCCTTTACAAAGTCCAGCCATCGTTCCTTTGGTCTTCCTCTACTCTAATACCCATCCACGTTCATACTCAAAATTTTCCTCGCGACATTTTCCTCATTCCTCCGCATCACCTGCCTACCGTCTCGATGTTACGACTTATTAAATAGTCAGTTCACAACAAAGACGTGATGTTAGGTGCTCAAAGTGCCAAAGGTACTTTTTTAAACGTGTTCTTTCATGAAACACACAATTTGTATATAATTACGATTTTAACACGGTGTTGATAAACCTATAAAAATATAGATAATTACGAATAATGATGATACATTTGCGCAAGTACAAGTGTTTTTTTAAAGTTCCGTACATCTAAAGGAAAAACAGTACCCTCACTTCGTTGTCCGGCGACCACCTGTGTACAACAGCTGCTGATACACAGGGGTCCTCTCTAAGAGACGGGAAAAGCCATAAAGTCCACCAGTTTGGGTTGATGGATGTCACATGCCTTTGACATTTTGTTTCAAGGATGTCTTTTCCATCACGTTGTAATGGTGGCTATAGGCCAACTTTTTATAATATCCAATTGTTAGGTCTACTAAGGTACTTCTACAGAAAGTTTTAGCTTTTATAAAATGACGTAGATGTGTTGTTCATGGGATCTTGATCCATAAGCAACATGCATCGGTACGATACCTCTTGGTGAGATAAGAATGAATGTCAGGTTTTCGGGCAAAGACAATCTCTTCAGATGGGGGTTCATGGCCGGCTCAGATCTCAAGTGTGTATGCGGCGTATCTCCACAGACAATGGCCCACCTTCCATCTTGCGCTGCATGTCTTGACACCTGCGCACTTGTCTTGAAGATCTTATGACTGCATCAGCGAGCGGAGTTGGCATTGATGAATTTTGGACCAAATATACAGGGTGTTAACAACCTCATCACGAAGCCGTCAACCAAGCATTCTGTACATCAAACTAAGTAACTTTATGCAAAAATGATTGCTGGGAAGCGACTTTTTTTTTTGGGATGAAAGATCATGTTTTGGTGTAGAACTCAATGTAACGCACTTAAAACATTGTGCTGGTGAATGGATTGAATAGTACAGGGGGTCGTGGGGGTGTTTAAAGTAAAAAAAATACATTAAAAAACTTGTTTTTTTTTTTAAAGTTGGAACTTTGTCTTATCTCCGTAACTAAAAGGTTCCCAGGTATGGTGTAGAAGAAAAAAATATCGCAATGACGAGGAGAGCAAGTGCCTTTCGGCTTCGTTAAACTTCTAAGCCCCGAGCTTTTTACACCCTTTGCCATCGAGACGCGAGGAAGCAAAATGAATACAGTTAAAATTAATGTTTGCATGTTTATTGAAGATTGCCCCTATCGCCATCTGTCGCTTTATCACGTAAGTTATGCTCAGATTTTCACGGCATGCGTCTTACAACATCGACAAGTTGATAGTTTCTAGCATTCGCGATAGATGGCATCAAGTGTCTTACTTTTAAACGACACGACGGCACCAAGACTTGTTTTTTTATTGCCTCGTTCGTTGGTATAGAGTTCGCAAGTACTCATGTTGATCACGATGTCCTGGACCCACGTTTCCAAAATGGGGCAGGGTGTGTTATTAGGTTTTTGTTTCTAGATTTTTTCAGTTACAGCCCGGAGTGTGGATTTGTGCACGGTTGATGACAATAGGCTTGTGTTTTATTACATTCCGCACATGCGCAAATATGTTGCTGGGAAATGACTGTTATTTTTTGTCTGAAAGTAGCGCTCAATGTAACGCACTCAACACATTGCGCAGATGGATGCATTGAATAGTACAGGGGTCATGGAAGTAATAAAAAAATGAGTGTCATCCTGAACTTCGACAGTTAATTATTTCGACACGGTCTCAATTTCGAATAACAATAGTTCGACTACTCATTGCTTCGCTTCGACAGAACATACTTCGACAACGCACACCTTCGAAATACACTACTTCGACAGATCTCTACTTCGAAAATTATGCACTTTGTCATTTGTAGATCTTTGACAGTTCATAATATCAGTGGCCCAAAAAGTCTAACAACCAGTCGTACCAAGGGGTATCGTATTACCCAGTACTAACTGGGTTGTGGAGGTCAGATAAGCATATAAATTACTGGTAATCAGCGGCATCCGGTAAGACTGGAAGCCGTTCCCAATGAATTTAAAAAGGGTTAGTCAGATGATGACTCACTTCTAAGCCAATCAGAACGTTTTTTTTCGGCTGAGGTGGACTTAAGAGGCATAAAATGTTAGGTTATTAGTAGTAATTTGGTATAACACTATCAAATGACTACTAATGACCTTGGAAGTTTACCGGGATTTTTGAAAATGGGTAATTCTTCAGTTTAAATTGTATGTGATTGTGATGTTGATCGTAAAATGAGTCGATCGACGATTACTTATGTTTTTTTTTTTAAGTTCAAAAGTTACATATTAGCATATTATGATTAATTCCTTTCTGACCCGTGGAACACCAAAGTAACAAAAAGACTTAAAATATTGTAAACTCTATTCAGCATGACTGGTTTGGACGAGAAAGGATTATTTATACAGGGTGTAAACCACCTCATCACGAAGCCGTCAACCAAGCATTCTGTACATCAAACTAAGTAACTTTACGCAAAAATTATTGCTGGAAAAATTCTTTTTTTTTTGGAGTGAAAAATCATGTTTTGTGGTAGAACTCAATGTAACGCACTCAAAACATTTTGCTGCTGGATGGATTGAATAGTACGAAGGTCGTGGAGGTGTAAAGTAAAAATCTTACATTAAAAACTTGTATACCTACTTGTATTTTTAAAAAAAGTTGTCAAAACGTTGGAACTTTGACCGCCAATATCTCCGTAACTAGAAGGTTCCAAGGTATGGTGTAGAACAAAAAAATTATCGCAATGACGAGGAGAACAAGTGCCTTTCGGCTTCGTTAAGAGGTGTATTACACCCTTTGTGTAATGTTACGTGACGGCTGACAGAGAAGAATGGAAGAAAAAAACGTGTTCCGCAAGACATAACGAAACATAAGATCACGCCTGTTATCCCCGAAAGGTTAGGCAGAAGGTTAGCTAATAGTAAACCCACATTTCACAAGCTATGTTCAAGTCCCATGCAATAGGGGCGGGCCTAATACCATTAACCGGGCACAAATCCAGACTCCATGGCTGTTACTGAGAAATTCCTAAAGAAAAAACTTAATAACACTCTGCCCGACCCGGGAATCGAACCCAGGACCTCTTGCTCAACAGTCGCGTTTGCGACTGGCAGTCCTACTTGAAAGACATACTACGAAATAATTATGAATTATGGAATTACGGAAGCTGTTTCGTAAGTTGTTTGTTTCAATTTAAATGATTTAATAAAAATAATATTCTTATATAATCATCTATACATATAATAAAATCGTTGAGACCAAAAAATCTGTTCATTGAAGATTTAAAAAAAAAAACCAGCCAGGGTGACTTAAAATAAGTAACTGAAGATATTAAAACCATTTTAAAAATTTTTGTTTGTTTGTTTGTTTGACTGCGCATCACGTAAAAACTACTGAACCGATATTGTTGAAATGTTCACAAATCTATTTAAATACATTCAGAATAACATATAGGCTATAGAAATTTAGGATTTTTTTGGAAAAAGAGGGTGAAATGGGGGGGTAAAAATGTATGAAAAAAAAAATTTAGATAGTTCTAGAATCATGAAACTTAGAATAAGTACTTATTAATAAAAATAAAGAAACACCTGTTTCAGCATTTTTTTAAAATCTCATCCAGAGACGCAAAAAAGAGGGTTTTGTGTTTAAAATTAATAAACTTCAAACACCTATACAATCAAATCCAATGAAGTGTAACCTTTTAAAGTTGCTACATATACTTCGTATCTAATACAGGTAAATATAATTTCTCAATTTTCTTGAAATTTGATTTTTGACGTGAATACGCACAAAATAGCGAAACTCAATAAAATCAGCTTTCTTGGGTATAAGTAGTTGGTACGAAATGTTTGTGCGCGCATCACGTCAAAATTACTGCATAGGCTTCTTTAATATTTAGACTACATAATTATCACGCTACTTCCTTAAGGGGGAAGGTAATTTTGCATTATTTCCGTATACTTCAATTGTTTGACGTTTCAGTCATGACGTAAGTACATGAGAACGGCTATTTGTGGCTTATGTCAACGAAGTAAATAGTTTCATGACCGCTCTGTAAACTACGGGGTTGCAGGTTCAAACCCTCCAACATTATTTTCACTTTTTGTGATTTGTTTAATTTTTTTTTTGATGCAGTAAGATTTCCTATATTTCATTTTGTATTTAAGTTGTGTGCATTTCTTATTTTTTTCGTGAAATATTTTTTCAAAAAGTAATAGAGAAGTATGGAATACAATCATGCTGCGCCGACCCCAAATAAATTGGGATAAGGGCAGGAGTATGATGATGAGGATGATTTCTCCAAAAAGTAGTATAGCGAACATCAGAAGCCTGATAAATCCACGTGTTCCTGCCGTGCAAGAACTGTGCTATGCTATTCGCAATAATCAATAATCCATACGCAGTTTACGTAGATTATATTTACAGCTAAATTGTTATTGGCCTCATATCGTATTTTCGGGCGAGAGGAGACGCCCGGGTTCTTCCATTGTGAGGATCGACCGGAGGACACGGTGGAGCACACTGTGGAGGTGTGCCCCACTTGGGCGGAGCACCGCCGTGTCCTCGAAGCGGCGATCGGCGGCGGCGACCTCTCTCTTCCGGCCCTGGTTCAATACATTGTCCGGAGCGAGACGGAATGGGATGCCGTCACCTCCTTCTGCGAAGCAGTCATGTTAGCGAAGGAGGTGTCGGAACGTGAGAGGGAGAGATCCTTACGTCCCGGCCACCGCGGGAGACGCCCCGGGCGTCGGGAGCCACGTGGTGGCCCCCGGCCACCGTAGGCGCGGGCCTGTGGACGGGGAGCTATGGGCTAGCTCGCCGTCCGTCCGTCTCATGACGACATGGCAGGCCGTGTCGACGGCACGTTCGTGTTCTACGCGCGCCTCAAAGAGAGTCAGCAAAACAGAAGGGGTCCGCAAGGGCCGATGCCTGCCGGGGCTGCGGGACTATTCGAAAGAGATACCGTGTCCCCGGAACACAAAGGGCGATGAAGGAACATGGATGGGTTTTAGTCAGTAAAAGTCTGACACTTCCTCCTGCTCCGGGAGGAGTCATTTGATGATTTCCCATCCGAAAAAAAAATAAGCTATAAGTATTGTGTTTGGGCTCAATTCATGCACCTTGATGAGAACTTTCGACCTAGCTGGAGTATGACTGTCATCGAGTGTCTAAGGATGAAAACCTAAAGCTGTCGAGGGAAGTCCCAAATTGGAAAAACATAGTACAATATTTTAACGATGATTGCTTATATTTCCGAGAAATTAAATTGTTACCTACTTGAATCTATACGTATTATAAAGGAGTAAAGTTTTTTTGTTTGGTTGGTTGAACGCGCTAATTTTAGGAACTACTGATTCCAGTGAAAAACATCTTTTAGTGTTGGATAGCCCATTTATCGAGGAAGGCTATACGTTATATAACATCACGATACAATCAATAGGAGCGGAGCATCAATGAAAATTGTTGCAAATACAGCGAAAAACTATTGCTTTTGAGAGCTTCCGTTCCGTGTGTTGCGTAAACGGTTAAAGTAACTCAACAATAATACATGTATGACGGGATTGTTCCTCTTAAAAAGTCCGCTAAAGCATATTATCTGCATTTTTTTTAGGTTGACTCACACTCTCTCTAAGCCTCTCTCTCTCTTACGTAACGCAGACGAAGTTGCGCGGGTCAGCTAGTCTCTAAATATATCTCTTTTATTTTTTTAAACCAAGGTCAAAAACAAAAACCTATTACCTATATTGGATACGTGTTTGTTGTTTTATCAAATTAATAAAAAATGACGAAGATAAAACGTGTCAAAGATCAAGAGTGGGGCCTTGTGACGTCACATTTGAGTAAAAAATGTACTCAAATGTGACGTCACACGAGTTTTCGACGCACTGTATCGTCTTCATTTTTTGTTTAAATGAAAAAAGAAAAAAAATGTATGTCCAATATTTTTTGGAAATCTATCTGACGAACTCATTAGATTTTTTTTGTCATCTACCCTATTTTCCCCACACATAAATAGGTAATAACTTATGTAAATCCTAGAATTCTAGGTCACGGTGCTCACGTGCTTCCCGTCGCAACGTCAGCGTCAGAGATTCTGCAATAATCATTATTATGTCAATGTATTCAAATTAGCTATTATATGTAAATTACAAAATTAATTCGAGGTGAGAGCCTGGGGATCCGTCACACAGGGTATCCTAGTATGGACGCCAGTCTCTCACAAAGGAACATATATTATGCATTTTGTTAACACTTCATTGATACAATTATATTTAAGATAACTATGTGAACCTTTGTGAAGAGAAAAAATAAAGACATTGTATTGTATTGTAGAGAGTAAGGTTGAAGGTTGGTTGCGTTGCCGGCGCCCGTGCCGCCGCTGTAACTAAAATAATACATCTGAATATTATTTTTTACAAACCGGCGCACCGGTTTGTGAAGATGATGTATTATTTTAGTTACAATCAGATAAATGTTAAATTAAAATCCTCTAAAAATAATATTACAAATGCGAAGGTAAGTTTGTTTGTTTGACACCTTTTTACGCCTAAACCACTGAACATCACTGATTATCCTTAAGTTCTACTTTTACGTTGGCAGGTGTACAAAAATGGCCATAGAGCTTTCATCCCGAAAAAAAAGTATCTACTGTTCCCGAGGATAACAACAATAACGTTCTTATGATAATAGATCTTTCGAATCATGATTGAATTATTTATTACAAGCAGTGTACAACCCGAATTGATTGTCAAATTCTAAATTAACGCGAGCGAAGCTGTGGGCTAAAGCTATTGGGTTATAAAATAAATAGAAGAACGGAATAAACGGAACTTTAGAAAATTAAAACCAAAGGAGTAGGTACCGGTTTGTGTTACAAAAAAATGGTATGGAAATAATAAATAAGTAAATAAATAATAAATATCGCTGGACATTACACACAGCGCCATCTAGTGCCACACTAAGCAACGAGGCTTGTGTCGTGGATACAAGATAGTTGATATTCTACATAGGTACTTTTTGTTTGTAAATACATACTTATTAAACATATATTCATCCATCACTCGGAAACAAATGTCCATGCTCATCACACAAACATTTGCTCTTACCGGAACGACGATTCGAACCCAGGACCCTAAAAACGTATAGCAGCCTCTTCGGTGCGCCATTCGGGTAATCTTGCATTTGATAATTTGTATGAAGATAAATTAATGTGTAATGTATGTCATGCCACACAGTTATTAAATATAAGCAGTAAGGTCATTCTTAGTCAAAAAAGAGCAAAGGACTTTAATAAGGGCTAGAAAAATAAAGTTTTAATTAAGGGGACTACAGGAGCTAAACGCGAGTTTTATAATGCAAAAAATAACTGCAACTGCTCTGCAACAGCACTTCTTTAGTTACGTGAATTAGCCTTCAGGTGGAAAATACCACGACTGTACCTATAGACCCAGGTAGCTCAACTTGTTTTGTAGGTGGGCCAAAATGTTGATTCAGTGTTAGCCAGCGGGCCAACTTGTGCATAAAACTTTCCTTTCGAACCATCTTAAAGTTATGCATAGTTAAATAATTATCTTAAAGAATCTTAATCACGCACTTTCAAGAGGTTTTTGTGACAACAGTTTATCAATATTTGCCGAACATTTACGTATGTACATATTATTTTTAATTCCCCGCCACAAAAATGTTAAGTTTTTTTTTTACCATTAATAGGCGAGACGACAAAAAAAAATCTAATTAGTCCGTCAGTTAGATTATCAAAAAATATTTGACCCGTGTTTTTTCTTTTGTTACGTAAACCAAAAATGACGAAGATATGACGCTTTTAAAATTGTCAATACGTCACGCCTAGCTAAAATTTTTAGCTAGTTCTGACGTCACAAGCCCCCACCCCCGCTCCCACTTTTGTCAATATTCATTGATTTACAAAAACAAAAAATACGTGTCCATTCATTTCCAATACTCTAACTGACGGATTAAATAGATTTGCAATTTTTTGATACTATCGTCATGCCTATTAAGCTGGAGGTAAAGGTAGCTAAGAGTAGACTTTATTTCTTGTACGTATACAAAACACATTAATCAATTTTTTGAGGGAAACGGATCGCGGTATCACATTGAATTAACCACGGACGCCGAGATCCGTGGCTAATTCAATGTGATACCGCGATCGGTGGTGACAAATCCCAATTAGTTTGTACACTTTATTCATTACAATGTATTTTTTTGTTGTTATCATGATAACTGTACCTAAAAACAAATTAAAAAAAAACACTGGTGGTGCATAACGTTGTCATTATATTTTCAGCAAGAAAACATTCGTTGGTAAACAATGGCTACCTTGATCATACCCGTCTATGTGTCAAACTAATAAGATGTCCTTCGACTGGTTTTAATACAATATCAAATTCACACACCACATTTTTGATGTCGCTAGTAACATGATATCGCCGTAAAATATGCGCCAACGCCACCTTCATCACCATCATAACGTATGGTTTACCTGTGAAATGATAAGTGTGTGTTTAATAATCAATATAATGCGATTTTATTATAGATGTGCGGACATAGAATATAGAAAGAAAGAAAATTAATGCACTTATTGGCACAAGCCACAAGAAAAATATTTAAAACATGCGACACTTTCTATCGGCAGTCTTTGGGGACTGCCGATAGAAGTGCAAAACAAGTAGGTAACTTGTGAATTTTATTGTCGAGCTATTAGATTGTTATTTTTGAATTATTTTTGGTTTGTAAAGAAGTGTTAATGACCAATTTAAACAAAGTATTCCCGTTTGAGCACCTATTTTTTGGGCACTAATGCATTGAGCACCGATGGTATTCCCATTTGAGCACCAATCCATTTAATAGCTTGGTGCTCAATGGAGAACAATAAAAATATTTAACTTTATTCTCTTTTGGGTTTCCTAAAATTAATATGATAATAAAAGTAATGCTAATTTTATCGATATGTTTTATTATACACCCCACCACTAAAAGCTACCGCACCGTAGGTGCTCAAAAGGAAATAAAGTTAAATATTTTTTATTGTTCTCCATTGAACACCAAGCTATTAAATTGATTGGTGCTTAAATGGGAATAGCGTCGGTGCTCAATCCATTGGTGCCCAAAAAATAGGTGCTCAAACGGGAATACTTCATTTAAACTTTAATCGATAATCCGAGTAATGTGAATATAAGTGTTGTCGATTCAAAACCCTTAATTTAATACGTGCTTCAATTCGAGTGGACCTGCAGTTTAGGTAGATCAGTTTGTATAAGAAAATGAAATTGTTGTTTTTGTTATCTTCCTCGCAATTTTCCATATTTTCTCACTGTTTAAACCTTCCCTGGACTACGACAAACATTTCAAAACCAAAATCAGCTAAATCGGCCAAGCCGTTCTCGAGTTTTAGCGACACAAACGAACGATGACGCGAGTTCCATGATTTTTGTTCACCCAAAAAGTGCTCACCAAAAGTGCTCAACGCGCCTGAAGAAGTTTTCATTTCAAACATTAAAGTCAAACAAGAAAGATAACGTGAAGAAATAGGTTCATTCATAATCAAAATCAAAAGTAATTTATGTGAATAAATTACTAAACCGCCTATTGTTAATTAGGCGGTTTAGGGTTGACTTTTTGAACCTCCAAATAAACAAGAGACAGTCCCCCAAAACTGGCTAGAAGCTGACCAATAAGATGGCTGAGAGCTGGGAAGAAGTGGCAGAGTAAACTCGAGTAAGTTTACCTATGCAGTTTCGCTTGCCTAAACCAAAGGAGGCATTAACGCACGGGTGATCAGGCAAGGTGGCAGAGTTCAGCCATCGCTCCGGTCTGAACTGGTCCGCGTCTGGGCCCCACATGGGGTGACGGAGGAGACCGTACAGCCCTATCAAGCAAGTACTACCAGCTTGTAACGTGCATTTCTCTGAAAATATACAAAATAGGATGAGTGTCACGCTGCAGAAGGTCTAAAGACCAACATTGTAAAGATACATACTCAGGTAGATTTCGTTATCAAGTTTTCTTCCAATAAGTGGAACAGATGGATACATTCTCATTGACTCTTTGATCACCGCCTCCAAGTACACGAGTTTTGATAGATTGTGTTTAGTTAAATCATCATCATTATGTTTAAGTACTTCTTGTAACCTGTCATGAATACAAAAATCATCATTTGTAGTCGCCATATTTTAGCTTACCCACACTTGGCCTGCGTGAACTAGATTAGCCCACTCTCTCTCTCTGTCTCTCTCACTTGTTACCGCCACCTACTCACTCGCTAAAAATTCGTTCTTGGATATCCTGGTCTGACCCTAGTACTAACAAAATGAATGTCAAAGACGTGGACGTTGTGTCGAAAGCAGCGGCCACTAAAGTATCCAGGTGTTCTCTGATGTCATCGTCTGTGAAGACATCTTGTTCTTCAGCCAAACGCAGCATTCGATCCAAGAGTGGTTTGAATTTGCCTAAAAAGAAATGTGTTGAATAGTTTTAAACCTTTCTTTCTGAGTGCCCACTATACATTCCTTGAAATCGTAGTACAAGAAAACGTCAAATTGTAAGAGTAATTAACAACTTGACAAGTTTTAAAGGTTAATTAACTGTGATTTTCGACCGCATCAACATTCATCGTTTCCAACTCGTCTGGGCAGTGTTCTGAAAGAGTTTCAGTCCCTTTACTTCCCAAATACTGCAGTGTTCCAAACAGAAAGTTGTTCTCTGGCGTATGTTGTCAGTTATTACTGACGGCAAAAACATGCTCAAAATGGGTCTGAAAATAAGTGACCCAAAGTGCGGGTAGATAAGAAATCACTTCAATTCTTATATTCATAGTCTGCTCTCAGATCCTTTGAATGATCATCGCGAACAGAAATGAGGACCTAAAAGATGGACCGACCACATAAGATAGAAATACAGGTTGGATGCGGGAAGCATAAGTCATAATAGTGAAGCTAAGGGAACAAGCAGTGGACGTGTATCAGAACAACGCGGTGTCATAATGTATGGTAAAACTGGTTGAGAATAATTGAAGAAGGTAAGTAACTGGTGTTAGTCTGTGAACCAGATGTATGAACGAAAGCGTCGTGAAATGTATGAATGCAAATAAATATGTAAAAGTATTTAATTTGTTCACCTGATGTCGTGTCATCGTACGCATAATCTGGGTCTTTGTTTGTCTTTAACTCACATTTTCTTTTAAGTATAACCTGCAATCATGAAAATTAAAAATATTTAAAAACCCTGTCAGATGTGAGGGTATTATTAGGTATCTAGATTAGATTTTATTTATGTAATCTTTTTTGGAGAACAAGTAAAAAAATATACCCGTTGAAAATTAAATAAAATGTACAAATTGAGGAAACTTCTATGGCAATACCAAGGCGCGAGCGGTCATTTCTCGGGTAGTGACGTCATAAAAAAACAATTGACGATCGAACATACTTATGGTGTTGTCACGTTTTAAAAGGTGGTTTGAATTTAGGGAAACGGTGGTAACTTGGGACAAAAATCATGCATTTTAAAATTCATTAATGTTTTTACTTTCATGAATATTTTATGTTTCTGTATCTATTTGACCATGACGTCATTGTTATATCTTTATGCCCTTTTCGGATAGGACTTAGTTTTTTTAACATATTGTATTTATATACTAAACTTGTTGAGGGTTGGGCCAAACAGTGACGTGATAATAGATTCCTCATGCTTGGCGGTTTCTATAATTATAAGTTCTTGAATTATTGTGTCTCTTACGTCATTATTTGGACCAGAATAAAATTTATTAATTATTCCGCGAAGCGATTATGGACGATGTTATGTTGACAAACAACTACAGGAGATATATTATGAGAAACGGGACGGTTGACGTGTGTCGGGCATACCACCGCCCGGGTGGGTCGATCAGAAATGTTAGTTCTGGTTGTTCTCGTCTGGCTAACGGCGAGTACTTGCACAGGCATGACCAAGTAGCCAGGATTATACACCAGAAACTTGCCTCTAAATATAAACGTGTGAAATCCGAGGTACCGTACTACAAGTATGTGCCCGACTCAGTTCTTGAGAAAGAAAATGTCACGTTGTACGGGGATCCAGGACTATTGTCGCCAATAAGCCTGATATATTGGTGATAGACCGATCAGCGTGCCGCGTAATGATAGTGAATGTTATCATCCCGCATGATGAGAACCTCGTGAAAGCTGAGATAGGGAAACAAATAAAATATCTTGACTTGACACACAAGGTTGTTAGTGCCGATTGTCGTAACGGCCAATGGCCTCTTTGCCATAACGCCATTGTCCGTTATGGTTATTGGCCGTTGGCCGCTTCCACGACCATCTTTCGAGGCTCTCCTTAGGCGGTTGGATCAAGGGCCACATTCAGAAGGCAGTACTCGTAAACACGGCCGCATTGTGAGGAGGTTCCTGTGTCTGGAGCCTTAAGCTCCCAACACCGGTGGACCACTATTTTTTAATGTTTACGTATAAAGGAAACTAAATATTTATAATATACCAAACTATGTAAGTGTCATATTTTGAAAGAAATCACGGTCCCTGGCCATTCGTATGAAGAATACAGCAGCAGTTAATTGGAGGTACACAATACATAATAAAAAGTGTATGTCGTGCCATGGCAAAGTTTGATTTCTTGGTATTAAGCCTTTATGTTTACAGCATCTGAACGTCAAAAACTCACATCCTGTTTTAAAATGAGATTTTAAGACGCTCTACAAAGCCCTACTTTTTCTAAAACTCAATAGCAATAACAACGACCGCATAAGTTAAACTTACTGGTTCTATGATGTTCTTCAGCTTCTTCAAAAGTATAGTTTGTTTTAGCTTCATTGCACTCAAGTCGAACAAGTACGGTAAATACAACCACACTCTTTGAATTCTATAACTATACATCTCAATCAAATTTTCAATTGCTTGCGCATAATCTGTATCAATTGTTGTTTGATTTTCAGTATTCAGACCTAGCGAAGTTCCTGCAAAAGAGAATACAGTTTTTTTCATAAACCAAGCAATCATTTTGACAAAAGATGCTACGGTAATTGTGATCTTAGGATCATCACATAATATCTACTTACGAGTAACAGTTGACATTGTATAGTTTACGAAGAACTTTCGCATGTCAATCGGGCCTTTTTCCACTTTCAATGATAATCGAGAGACAAGAGTTCGAGCTTGCACGTTCATTTCATTCAAATAAGTGTTCAGCACTTGTTGGCTGAACGACGGATTTAATAGTTTGCGGTGAGATTTCCAAATTGATTCTAGAACAAAAATATTGCAAATTATGGTGCTTATTTCGTTTTAAATTAATAGAAGCAGAGCCAAAAGTCAGCGATAAACATTTTAAATTTTAACGCCAGCAAAGTTTATTATTACTTTCTTAGAGGCAAGTTTGCCGATCAAGTAATAGAGAGTAAATGTGGAACCGTTATATCCACCACCACTATATCAGTTTTACACTATTTCGGCTACTACAATAGTCTTGTCAGTGATGATGGATAGATCCCAGTACAATGTGATATTGCCATTTTCCAGAACTGAGTCGGGCACATACTTACGAGTATAGTGCGGCACTTCCGATTCCACAAGGCTATATTTCAGAGTAAGTTGCTGATGGATAGTTAAAAGGATGTGTCTATGCAGGTGCTGTCCGTTAGCTAGATGTGAACACCCGGAGATGTAGCGAGTGGATTCGCCTGGACGGACGGTGGCATGCGCGACATATTTATGTCAATCGTGCCGTCCTTCACAATAAATCACCGGTAGTTCTTCGTCATCATAACTACATCCATAATTATTGCAAAGACAAAATTTTTGGTTTCCATGGCGAAGTCCCGGAGAGTAGCCAGGCTACAAACACTGATAAGTCTACATCGGGCTTCACAGACGCTTTTTCCAGGCCTTGCATGGGCAAGGCCTGGAAAAAGCGTCTGTGAAGCTCCTTACTCTGCCGTACCTCCCTGCGGTCGTCAGTGTCAAGCACTGCAGGTTTGCGTCAGTTATCTTTAGCCAAGGCCAGCGGGGTGAGACCTTTATCCACCGCGACTACCTATATCTCGATGCATCCCTACGTCGTCGGCTTCTAGGACATATTCCCTGAGACTACATTTCTCGCGATTGTTTATTTTATTATTGTTTGGTGCTACGGAACCCTTTGTGTGCGAGTCCGACTCGCACTTGGCCAATTTTGAATAATTTGGTAGTTTATTTTCTAATCCCTTACCTTCAGCTGTGATAAGTCCATTATTCACAAATTCCTTGAAAAAATCGTAGAAAAATGGTTTATCCAAACATGAATTAGCTACTGTTAGGCTGTCTTCTGGATCGGTCACCACTGGAACATGAATAAAATACATTCTTTCATGGGGTACTGTTTGAGATGCTATTATAAAATTCCACAAAGTATTCTTGAACTGAACGAGACGAAATTTAAAACATGCATTAAACGCACACTATGTAAGCAAGCATATTACAAATTGAGCGATTATATCGCTGATAAAAATGCTTGGCTCAATGCTGGTCTTGCTCTACAAGGACAGGGGCGCTTAAATTGATAGCATTAAATGGTATTGTTGGAGCTGCTGAAGATTGTACCTACAACTATCTTTGCATTGTATAGATTCAATCTCTTTAGTATTATATAATCGCATAGCCCATATTGTGTGCTTACTATGTACTAGAAAGCTATCATTCACTGGAAACCTACGTCTTTTCTTGACTTGAATGTGCCCTGGCGGTTGAGAATATGTCATGCTCACTCAAATGTCTCGCTGATGGTGGCGCATGTGTCGGATCGTTTAGTTCCCTTCAAAATGGTTGAGTTGAATGGTGCTGATCTATGCGTCATTTCCGTGAACGGGCGCTGTCAGTTGTGACTGGTCATCTCTCAGTTGCTATGGCTTATTTTAATGAATTATTTTAGTTTTTGAATTGCTTTTTTGTTTTTGTTTTGTTTTACTGGTGGACACTTTTAACGTGCACATCTTGCTACATTGTTCTCACATAATATACCATCTCAACATGAATGATGTAACCAAGATTTTGTAACAACATTCTGATTTAAAAGAGTGTCCATGGAGTTTCTTGCCCGTTCTTCTCCATAGAGATCTATAACGCTAGGGAATGGGCAACTACCTACAGTACTTTCACAGTTTTTATGTCTTGTGACTGGGACTGTAGCTACATTTAATTTTCATCTTTGTTTCGACAGTTCAAAAGTGCCTGTAACTGGCTTACTTGAAATAAATGCTTTGATTTTGATTTTGATTTTCCATTATAAATTGTGATTAGTTTTTTCTCAATATGGCATTAGGAATAATGATTTTAGCGTACAAACTGATAGCAAAAGACGGTCATACGATGTGGATTACCCAATATAATTGACTGCTGTTTTTATTCTACAATTACTGGCAAGTATTTGAGAGACATTAATGGTGCTAAACTAGTGACAAAACGAATATTGTTCAAACCTGTTCTGTGAGACATTTATGAAAAATAGAAATAGACATAGTCTAAAAAGTGAATTGAAGTGAATTGATGTCAATTGAACTTTTCTTATTTTGATTTTTTATGTGCAAAGTTTTCTAAGGATTATTTGTTTTATATATAAGAATTTAGTGCTTACCTAAACATTTAGAATTTGGAATTATAGTAATTCTTTTGTTAAAATGGGTCGGCATAAGAAGAGACATAGGTCTTCTAGTTCTACCTCTTCAAGCTCAAGCGGTGTAAACACTCATAATGAAAGTAAAAAATATAATATGGATTTAAAGAAGAAAAACAGTAGAATAAAAGCATTAGAGGGGCTTCTAAGAGAATTGAGGAAGAAAACTGATTATCATACTGGAAATACATTCCAGCCATCAGTAGTTCGCTACATAGGTCGCAATGATTTCATACCTGTGTTTGACCCCCAGACCTCCCCGGTTTCTGTTGATCATTGGATCCGGAACTTGGAAGGAATTTCTAATATGCACGGTTGGGACGAACGAACATTGATATGTAACTGTACATCTAAACTTGGTGGCTATGCGAAGAGTTGGTATGACCACCAAGCATCCTTTGAAATGAGTTGGACCGAGTGGAAGGAGAAGTTGGTACAAGCGTTCCCTTACACTAAAAATAAACTTACACAAATAAGAGAATTAGTGAACCGAGTCAGGAAGCCCAATGAAGACCCTATTGAATTTTATTATACAAAACTCGGGATTGGAATGTCATGCCAATTATGCGATGAGATCATTACTGAAGCGGTCATAGGTACACTTGGAAACCAATTATGGGAAATCGGTGCTAAATCAGCTGGATGTCGGGACACCAATTCCTTACTGCAGTACTTGGCTAGTATCAACACTTCAACTGCTAGCAACCTAGACAAACCTGAAACTTCATTGAAAAACTATCATGGACCGGACCGGGTGATAAAGTGTTTCTCTTGTGGCAAACCTGGTCACAAAGCATGCAGATGTCGCAAAACAAAGGATAATACTAAAATTCTTAAAAACAAAGGAAATCATAAATGCTTGTTTTGTGAAAAGCCGGGTCATACTGAAGCCGAGTGTTTCAAAAAGAAAAATCAGAGCAAACATTGTTCTTTCTGTAACATTGATGGTCACACTGGAAGAATGCAGGAAGAAGTCCAGAACGGGCCCACAAAATCGTTTAGTACGAAAGGTTCAAACAGTATGCTACGATTCCTCAGACAGGAAGTAATTCAAGGGTGTGCTTGTTAACGGAGCTCCGGCAAAAGCTTTTATAGATTTTGGTAGCTCGTGTAACACCATGAAACAGAGTTTCTTGGAGAAACAGGACTTGGAGCTGATGCCGAATGATGACACTGTTATAAAGGGATATGGAGATGCGTTAACAACACCATTGGGATCTGTTTCAACTTCTCTTGTAATTGATGGTGTGGAGAAGGTGAATCAATTCTATGTTGTGCAAGATGACATACAAGAAGTTGATGTTCTCATAGGGCAGACTTTCACAGAATCACCGAATATAGTTGTTGTAAAAACCCCGACTGAGCACTGAACATAAATATGAAAATGAAATGGCATTTTAAGTGACTGAATTGTGTGATTCTTTTGGCAAGATACGGTTATATCCACAAGCTAATATAAAACTTACCCCTGGAGTCAACAAAGTGTTGGTGAGACCAGATCCTGTTGTTGATGGTGTTATGTGTATCAAGTTGAGCGAACAAAGAAAACCATTATGCGAAAAGGATGTTATATTCGACAATGTTGAATTACACGACGGTCATGCTTTTATAAAACTTATTAACGAGACAAACCGGACTCTGGAATTAAAAGAAAAGGACTGTGTTGCCAGAGCAGAATTACAAGACCAATATTATGATAATAGTAAAGTGGGTGATCATTTAAATGAAGATCAGAAGACATCCCTGAACAAACTGCTAACCAAGTATGAGCACTGTTTTTCTGGTGGTGGGATGGCATTAGTATAGAGTTAGAGTATAGAGATGAGCATAAAGCTGACAGAAGACAAAACTATAAATTACAAGCCGCACCGAGTGTCATTCCATGAAAGAGAAATTATAAAGAATATTATCGCTGAACTGCTCAATGCAGGGATCATTGAAACCTCGAAATCCCCTTTTGCAAGCCCCGTCCTGCTTGTGAAAAAGAAGGATGGAGGACATCGTATGTGCATAGATTATAGAGCTCTCAATAAGATCACCGAAAAGGAACGATACCCGTTACCAGTCATACAAGACTTATTAGACAGGTTGGTGGACCAATCGGTATTTTGCTGTTTAGATCTGGCAAACGGCTACCACCAAATCAAATTGCGGAAAATTCAAGACATCTTACTGGATTTGTGACGCCGGACGGACATTATCAATATAAGATGATGAGTTTTGGAGTATTTCAACGCGCCATGAACGACATACTAGAGCCAGTAATTCACGTGTGTGCTGAGGTCTATATTGATGACGTCATTGTATGGGGCAAGGATACCGCGGAATGTCTTGCTAATTTAGAGAAAGTGCTAACCTTGATTGCAAATGCAGGTGTCAAAATAAAGAAAACTAAATGCTCATTTCTCACGAACAGCGTTGAATATCTGGGCCGTGAAATATCTGCCGGTGAGATAAGACCTTCACCTCACAAAATCATGGCAGTTTCCAACTTTAAGACACCGACAAGTGTCCATGAGATGAGGCAGTTTCTCGGACTCGCCAGTTACTTCCGGAAATTCATTAGGAATTTTGCGAGCATCGCACGACCGCTTACCCAACTCACAAAAAAGGCTGTAGATTGGAGTTTTGGACCTGAATAAGAACAAGCCTTAAACACTCTAAAAGATATCCTCACCTTTGATCCAGTGCTGGCAATTTATCACCCAGCCAGAGAAACTCAAGTTCACACCGATGCCTCAAAAACAGGACTTGGTGGTATTTTCCTTCAACGACAACCAAATGGTAAAACAAAGGTTGTCGCTTACGCTAGCCGACAAACATCAGAAACAGAACAAAGGTACCACAGTTTCGAATTGGAAGCTCTTGCTGTGGTGTTTGCTGTCAACCGTTAGTTTAAAGTATATCTTTCTGGTGTTAAGTTCCGGGTATTGATTGCTCAGCTTTACGCATGGCTTGGTTGAAAAGAGACTTGTCACCACGGATCGCCCGTTGGTGGCTCGATCTACAAGAGTTTGATTTTGAAGTCGACCATCGACCCGGGTGTTCTATGGCGCACGTAGACGCCCTGAGCAGAAACCCTTTGACAGTGCACCACATGCAGGAAAAGGACCTAATTGATGCATTACAGGATGACCACAAAGAAATTCAGGCATTGCTTCTGAATTTGAAACTAAAACAAGAGGCCAACAAGAAAAAGAAGGAGGGACTATCCAAGGATTATAGAGTCGTAGAGGGTCGGTTGTGTCGTTTAGTACAGAATGAGTTGAGACCGGTCTTACCCAAGAGTGCAAGATTCCATATTATGAAGATTTATCATGACGAACATCATCTGGGAACTGAAAAGTGTCTTGAAGCAATACAAGTTAAATATTGGTTTCCGAAGATGAGAAAATATGTATCAAAATATGTGGCAAGTTGCCTTGGATGCCAATCTACGAAGAAACCAACCGGAAAACAACCGGGCTTACTACACCCTATCCCGAAAGTGGCCGTGCCATTCCACACTTTACATGTGGACCACCTGGGCCCTTTTTGTAAGAGCAATGGAAAAACTTATATATTTGCGGTTATCGATGGATTCACCAAGTCCGTCTGGTTAGAAGCCGTTGCTGCAGCAAATGCCAAAGGAGTAATTACTACTTTAAATAAATTGAGCCAAACATTTGGTTATCCTGAACGTATAGTTAGTGACCAAGGAACAGCATTCACGGGTAAGGAGTTCAAACAGTTTTGCACGAAAAACACCATCAAACATGTTTTAAACGCAGTGGCATCACCACGGGTGAATGGACAGGTCGAACGTCTGAACCGAACGATTTTAAGTTCTCTGTCAGCCCACATGGGCCATAATCAAAAAGGATGGGATGTCTACTTGCCAAAGGTACAATTGGGTTTAAATTCGACTGTAAGTCAAGGAGGCAAGTCACCTTTAGAGTTGCTGTGTGGCTTAAGACCCCGTTTACCAAATGACTTGCAGGGGGCAGTCTACAATGAAAACGTATCGGCTTCTCGAGACGAAGCTGTTCAAACTATCGAAACAAATGCAGCTCAGATGAAAACGCGTTATGATAAAGATCGACGTGTTGTAGAACCTCTACTTATGGGTCAGTTAGTTATGGTGGAGCGGAAAATATTATGTCCTGGTCTAACAAGTGGAAAACTTGTCCAGCGATATGCAGGGCCATACAAGGTTACAGCTGTGCTACCTAACGATCGTTATGAGGTCACACCGTACACAAAGGGTAAACGAGCCTACAAAAATATAGTGGCCCGTGATAAAATTAAAATATGTCATAATAGACGCCGAGACTCCTCGTCTGATGAGGATCTGACAGAGCAGTCGTGAGTTGCTCTTCTATCAATCACCATGCTATCCATTTTCTTTTATCTATCATCACGCTTGCCTACGGGGCCTACAAAGCGTTCAGCCAAGTGTTTGCTTACGGAGCCTTAAAGCACAAGTTTCTCGATCATCACGCTTGCCTACGGGGCCTACAAAGCGTTCAGCCAAGTGTTTGCTTAGGGAGCCTTAAAGCACAAGTTTCTCGATCATCACGCTTGACTACGGGGCCCACAAAGCGTTCAGCCAAGTGTTTGCTTACGGAGCTTTAAAACACAAGTTTCTTGATCATCACACTTTCTTACGGGGCCTACACAGCGTTTATTGACGTGCTTGCTTTCGGAGCCTTACAGCCCATATATGTCAACCACCAGATGTTTGCCTACGGGGTCTAAACTGTAATCATAATACCTTAAACTTGCCCAAGGGGCCTTCCTATCGTCTATTCAGTCTTTGCCTTCGGGGCCTTATAACCTTTGTTTTGACGCTTGCCTTCGAGGCCTTACGGCGTTAAAACCAATAGCCTAAAATGGTGAAGATCGCCGGTGTAACCCTGCAGCGAGCATGCGGTTGTGCTGGTGTACCAAGCTGAGAACAATTTCCTTCGGGGACCGAAGGACTGCAGGATGGCCGAACTGATAGCAAAAGACGGTCATACGTTGTGGATGGTGCAGCACTACTTCGGCGGGAATCGAAACTTGTCTCCCGCTCTATTTTTTTGACAGCTGTCAAGAGGGATTGAGATTTTGGCGCGCGTGCTTGGAATAACTTTTAATTAATTATTAAAACATTATCTAAGAAACTGCTTTTCTTTGCTAACAAAACTGATCAACTTTTTCCAGGGGATCATTAATATTCGTGAAAAACAATCAGGCATTTATTTGGGTTAGTAAATATTGAAGTTTGTACACACATAGCTCTAAAGCGCAGGTCACACCGCTAGCTAGCGAGCAATCGAGCGAGCGAGCTGGCGGGCGAAGCGAGGCGAGGGGAACTATATAAACTAAGTGAAGCTTTGGCGAGCTGAACTATATGGGTTCAACCCGAAAACTGGCGAGCGAGGGGGCGAGCACTGGGCCAGCTGAACGAATAGCATTGCTGGCATTGTTGGATATTTCGTTCGCATTGCATCGTTTGTATCGCTGACGTAGCTTAGCTCTGTAGTTCGCGGGATGATCCAAATTATGGAAATAGGTGAAACGATGCTCGCCCGGCTCGCTCGCTCGCTAGCTGGCGGTTTGCCCTGCGCTTTAAGAGCCCTCTTAGATTTCGGCGTTACGCTATTTGTACAATTTACTTTAAGGACGTTGTAACATTTTCGATGAATTCAAATATAGGTATCTAAAGTCGCACACAGCAACATCACGCGTACGCTGTGTGCGTACGCGTGATGTTAAACACTGCTAAATGTAGAAAACTGTAAAACCGTCCTTAAAAGGTATGTAATGAAAAAGTATTATAGTAAGTATTATCAAAAAATAGGAAATTGATGAAAAAAAATGTTGATGGTCTAAATTCAATAGAATCTACAAATTAAAGGTCCCAAATCAGGTCTCCGTGAGTTTTTTTAACGTAAACATGCATCGGGAGGATGATTATTAGGTACTAAATAAATGATTAACTTATCTAAAATTCGCTTTATTATTATTGAAGTAAAAAACGAGCTATTTGTAATAAAAAGTAATTGATATTTCAAGCAACGAACGAAAAACACAATTTCAACAAGTAAAGATTGCAATTTCGCCTTATTTTTGTAACACGCCTCTAAAACATGGCCACACATCTCTAAGAAACGCTGCAGTTCAATGGCCTAGTCGAAATAATGGTTGGCTTTGACACTTACCGTAGATTAAGTTAGTGGGGCACCATAACCTGATAACACCACCTTTCTCTAATGAGTAGTTCTGGAATCTTCGTATAAAATTCCATAGATCTGAAATACAAAATAATTATTAATGATCATTTTTTATCCTAATTTGTTTGGGCTTGTCGTCCAACTACTCAGTTAGATCAATCAGTTTAAACCAAATGGGTCTACGATCAGAAAGGCTGAGTCCCTGTCTACCTTCCTGCTCTATCATCAGAACATGTTCACCATCTCTGAGTCAACTATTCATCGAGACTGAACAAATGAACGTCCGCTGTATAATCTATATCAGCACTACAAAAAGTACTATGTTCAGTAATTATGTTCAATGTAGCTAACATTGAACATAATGACTTGATGAACTAACAAGCGAAACACGTCAAAGTCCTACATCGCGCAAGCAGAGTTATCCGCGACATACAAGAACCCGACAACAACTGTTGGGCAGTGGCCCACCAGACATACCACCCGTCTGATCGGAGGATTCTCCCTTTTCTATGAGGGATGAAGAGCTACTACCCTGTACTTTATACCCCAAAAATCCTACTCATAAAATTAAGTAAGCTTGGAATTAGGGGAATTAATTAGACTTAATTAAGTCGTTCCTAGTCAATAGAAAACATATAACTAAAATAGCATAAGTTAGCTCTGGAACCAAAATAGAAGAAGTGCCTCAGGGCAGTGTACTAGATCTGTTGTTATACCTATGTTATACACCCTGTATTACATAAATAAAATACACGTGGTAATCGTTTTTGCATGGATTGGAAACTGCATTCAGGGTATTGAGACTGTCGGCAAACATCGCCAAGTCACTTCAAAAGTAGTGCTTCGCAAATGGCTGCCAAAAGACTATGCAATACCTAACTTGGTTTAAAATGTGTGTCCATTGAGTTTCTTGACCGTATTTACCGATCTACTGAACAATCTTCACATCATATTTTATGAGAGTGTAGTCTTTGGCGGAATGAACGCAATATTATGTTGGATAGTTTACAGGTTAGATCCGGAGTTATTTACTATACGGACCTTGTAGAAACTAGAACAAATTTATGTGCGAGATTCAAGCGTGTTTGCTATACATATTATTGGAATCAAATATAACAGCTTAGAACTTGGGACCCATTAATATTAATGATAATATTTATCCGTGGTGCTAGGCTTATCCCAGTTATAAACGTGGGATTTTTGCCATGTTTTGTTCTGTCTCCTTTTGATATGGAGCGAAGTGGAAATTATGTTTTTCCTACTCCTTTACTCCTAATAATAATTTTCTGTTTAATTTCGTTGCGGGATCCAAGGCAGCTAAATTGTTTCTCTGGTTTCGTTTAATTTCGTTGCGGGATCCAAGGCAGTTAAATTGTTTCACTGGGAATTCATCTAGCTTCATTGTCTCGGCGCTTTTCTGGTGGTCGCAACTGTTGATTCTGGCTTTCAGGAGTCACGGTGGCTTGGAAGAATAGTATGGGAGGCTTATCTTACAAAAAGCCCGGTTCACAGCAGTTAATCACTCATAAGAAGACCACAGTTTTTTGAAACAAGGACTAGGTTACAAGAGGAACATTTCACTCACTTTTTCGATCTCCAAAGACCTGGAGTGAATGTCCGATGATTGGTAGTGCTCCAGGTAACTCAGGGGGCGCGTTGGGCAGCTGTCTCAACCAAGGCCACGCAGCATACACTGCGCATAATAATATCACTGAAATCACTAGCAACATTTTGCCAATCTAGCGTCGATCTGCGTGGCTTCTCTCCGGTATTATTCTATTTATGCCCTTTTGCATGTCGTTACTAAGAAGAAACATGAAGTTATCTCAATTAAGTATTTTATTTTTAGGGTTCCATACTCAAAGGGTGCTAACTCTCGGTGGTCTGTCCGTCCGTTTATCAAAGGGTGTATCTTTTTAATCGTAATAGGTAAACAATTGAATTTTTCACAGAGTGCATACATTTATGACTGGTTTATTAAAACATAAAAAAGCCCATAAAAGCACTTTTCTTGTTTAAGGAAGTTTATATTTTATTTGCGTTTTTCGGTCGATCTTAAAAATATGCAGTATTAAATAATATCACACGGTCGTACGGAACCCTTCATGTGCGGTTTTCTTTTTTTTTAGTTAGTGTGCAACAATGTAGTCGGTACGTCTGACTATTCTTGTAACACCAATTACATAAATATACCTACCCACATTATTATTGGCATAAATAAACTTAAACCTAATAGTTATATTGGCCCCCACAAGATCCCTCCCTTCCTAGTTAAAGACTTCATAGTTAAATATTTTCATGGATCCTCTTTGCCACATCATCGAAGGTCTTTGAGAACATCCTCCGTAATACTATCTATGAGCAAATAAACAAGTATATTTGCAATGAACAGCACGGTTTCAAAAGAAAAAGGTCAGTTGACATAAATCTTCTGACACTAGTAGATTATATCTCGTCTAGTTTAGACCACGGGCGTCAGGTAGACGTATTTTACTTCGACTTCCGGAAGGCGTTTGATAGGGTTAACAATGACGCGCTGCTAATGAAACTCAGGGAAATAGGGTTCGCACCATCTCTCCTCCATTTCTATGCAGACTACCTACGTCATCGACAGCACTTTGTGAGGCTTGGTATGTACGTGTTTGGTACCTATCACACGCGTTGTGGCGTGAGTCAAGGCTCAATTTTAGGGCCTTTATTATTTCTTATCATGGTGAACGATCTTCCTCAAGTTCTGCTTCATGCAAGATATATTTTGTATGCAGACTACTTGAAACTGTACCTGGAAATAAACTCCAAGCGTGACAGTTTGGCACTGCAGCAACACATAGATGCGATATACAAGTGGAGTGAAGATAACAAGATGAAGAGTTTAATTCGTCCAAATGCTTCACTATGACATTCGTTCGAATGCAGCACCTAATACATTTTGAATATAATTTAAATAATAATACCATCACGAACAACAACCATGAAAGACCTGGGAGTCACATTCGACCGAAAGATCACCTTCCACGACCACATGGCCATTGTAGCTAAAAAATCCTACCAAAGGTTAGGTTTTGTTCTGCCGTGATTTTCGCACCGCTTATGCCGTCAAAATAATATTCAATGCGCTCGTACATAGTAAGCAGCTAGAAACCAGCTCTTGCGTGTGGAATCCACACGAAAGTACCTAGGCACTTTTATTAGAAAAGGTCAAAAAAGTTTTCCTTAAGTACCTTTATGAGCTGAAATACGGCTACTATCCTTACCTCTATCCGACAAAATTCTTACTGGGTTGCCTCGGACACAACTTGCTAGAGATTAGGCGAGCTCGAGATCAGCTCAGTTAAGTTCAGCTAAGTTCAACGACTGCTTGTCGCTCAAAAAAAAAATTAAACTTCTACAATTTTCTACGATAGTTCAAACGTCCGTGACTGTCGCGGCCATTCCTGTCAAAGCGGTTGACGTCATTTCCCTCTGTCTACCTTGTTTACATCTTATTTTTTACCTTTAATATAATATTGTTACTAAATGTATGTGCTTATTCAAGCAAACATTGCAAAAACAATATTATAATAACATCTTTGTGAAACTTTAAGTAGTTTCCAAATAAAAGTGTTTCTTTGACACAAAGCGTTTGACGTCACTACCGGTGACGATGCGTTTCGAATTTGCGTTCCGTTTCACCAAAAAAACGCTACATAAAATATTAAATTGTAAAATAAGTGTTGTGTTAGAAAGTAAAACAAGTGTATCACAGTGTTTATATAATTATGGGCCAATACCAGGCATTTTTAAGGAATAAAAAAAGATTTGAATTAATCCCTATTGGTTTAAAAAAAAAACCGTTATAATTAAATAAATAAAGAAAGAAAGGTGTTATTACAGAGTATTCTATCCATATTATTATAAATGGGCGGGTGGGCGACGATCTGTATGCTACATTTTTGACTGGTTTTGCCGGTTTATAGACAGGATGTAAGATTAAATTTGTTTACACCAAATTTTCTCTCTTTAGTAACCTATCTTGTATAGCTTTTCCAGTCTAACCGGATGCAGATGAATACCAGTATTGAACGTAGAACGTTACGTTCACACAAAAACATCGGCCGTGGGTGACTGCGACGGCAAGGCGGAGGGTTGCGTTGCGCCCTTTTTTTGTAAACAAGGGTTGTTTTCCGTTTTGTTTGTTTTATTAAAAGTTTACTATTTCGTGTCCATTTTCACTAAAACTACACACTAAGCAAGATTACTTACAAAGGAAGTCACTACTATTAAAATAAAACCTAATTAATGAAGGAATGGCGGAGATATAGCATCAGAATTACGGAAACTGCCTTGCTGCGTTTGTGCTAGTTAACATAATATCTCATCACGCTTCTTTTCTCCGAAGGGTAAGACAGAGGTGTATCTAATAGTATAGCCACATTTTGCCAGTTACATTTGCGGTCGATGTAATTGCCCCCAATTATGAGGCCGCCAACATATCAACCAGGCGCAAAACCAAACTCCGTGGCTTCTGACCAATTTCTAGTGTGAAAAAACCAATAACACTGGCCGAACTGAGAGTCGTACCCAGGACCTCATGCTCACTGCTAGACCGACGAGTCAATCAATTTATGTAATTTATCAAGGTTATGTTCCTAGTTCCTACAGTATTTAGTGTAGTTGTTACATATATACTACTCGAGACAGCATTGCGTATTAAGGCGACTACAGGAGCCAAATTAGCAACTCTATTTGTGGTGGTTCAAACTTCGTTTGAAATACTGTTAGAATAAAGTTCTAACCAGCTTGCACTACCAAGTGGTGGTTACGTCAGTCACTGCGGGCCGAATAGTGCGAAATGAGTGGTTTTTTTGCGATTTACAAAAAATCTTTTGATTGAACTAAAAAAATAAAACACTATCATGCTAATAATTATGTTGCTTGTAGAATTATTTGCTAAAAATCAGAATGATCGCATGTATTTAGATAAGTTGCATTTGCATTATGTTTTTGAAACACTGTCATAGTAGCAATATCCTGAAGAATATCATATATTTTTCTGGTTATGTTTATTGCAGTGAATTATATGCTTTTTTGCGTTATAAAACTCGCGTTTAGCTCCTGTAGCCCCCTTAAGATCTTGAAGGTAAGATTAATTAAACTTTAATAATTACAGAATAGTGTCATTAATTGCAGTGGGGGTACCCACAAGCAACTTAGTTGTGCAAGGTTATAAGATCGTGTTTGAATGTTTAGAGATCATTGGAACAGCAATAAATTGTGCAATCGAATTTAAAAATGTTTGTGTAATTATTGCTAATTGACGCCTTTCATCAAGTTCTTTTGTTCCTAACCTATGGTCCGAGGACCATGGCAAGATCTAAAAAAATGCACCTGCGTGTAAAATTGTTCAGGCTTTTCTGCAAAAGATGACAAAGTTATTCCTATTTCTGTATCTCTGTTTTTCTGCATTTTTTTTTAATTATTGCCTATTCGAAGCAATTTGCAAACGTTTTCGAAAGCCCTTCGCTCGCTGTTGCATTTTGCTTTATATTTAACTGTTTTTTTTTTTCAAATCTGTACAAATGTTCAAACAAAAACCTGACCATAATTATCTGCGACGGGATGCAGGTATTTTCTTTTTTTTTCTTTTTGGAGCTGAAAATGCACTCCTCCCCTCGATACAATCCTGCCGGTTCCCAAGTTTATACATTTTAGAACCTTATAAATGCAAATAAAAAAATGTGTTTTATTTATAATTATTTTATTAATTTGGAAATAAATAAACAACAATAATTAGAGAAATTTGAGACGAATAAAATAGTAAAAAAAATATTAAAGAAAATATCAATAAAATCATTAAATAATTAAAACATGAGAGACGCTAAGAGACCGTTAGTACTACTAGTACTCTCTTAGCAAAACCTCGGACAGACAGACAGACATGGGTTCCAAGTGGACAAGGGTTCCTTGTCAGGACTACGGAACCCTAAAAATATAGACATACATTTTCCGAATCGAAATCGTTTGTGAATATGGAGGCAGAAAACAATCACACATTAATCGTTCCGTATTTTATTTTTATCCACATCAACGGAACCAGCTTCTCAAATCAGCATATTACAATGTAAGGCACTTGGAAGTAACAATTTACTCAATTATGTGCATTGGGTCTTAGGTCTAAGATCATTTATGAATAGGACATTTTAAATAATAATACACTTTTAAAACACAAGGTAGTGTTCAGTTGTTATGTGATAAGAAAACCTTATATTACACCTACTAACTACTAATTTAAAATTCAAAAGAATTTGCGTGCCTACTTTGCAATTAGGTAGTACCTATCTGAATTACGTAACTGCTACTTTAAGTAAGTATGTATTACTTCATGTATAATTGTGTAGTTTAATTATTTTAAGTTAGGTATAATAGTCGGCTATAAAGATGTTTATCTTAAAAAAGCGCGAAGACCAAAAATACGTTGTCATTGGAGCGACGTTCGGGGCGAGGGGTCACTTCATCGTAAGTACAGTCGGGAGCACCAATAAACACTAAATAACAATAACTTTTAGAAATATTTTTCTCCTAATCGGTAATTGCAATATCATTTTACGGACGTAGTATTTTGTAAACCACATTATCATTAAATAGTTAGTGTCTCAGGCAGGCGCGTTACTTTAAGTTTTTCATCACCACAGCTCTTAAAACGGTGAAGAAAAACTTCGTGAGGAAACCGGCATGGCCTAGAAACACTAATCCGACGACATCTGACATGTACCAACCCACACTGGAGCTGCGTGGTGGTACAGCCCAAGGGTTGATTGAATAAGCTTATTCAAGGTGTAAACCAGAGGTACCCAAACTTATTTTTCTGGTAGACCCCTTTCAAAATTTTCTGGTTTCGGTGGATTTCTGCTGGATTTTTTCAAGCCCAACGCAAAAAATATTGGAGGGAAACATTTTTTTTTGTGGCGAAAAAGCACTTTTAACGGTAGAACTCAATGTAAAGCACTTTAATCATTGTGATGATGGCTGCATCGAAAAGTATGGGTCATGGAGGTTTTTAAAGTAGTTATAAGATTAGAAACTTGTATTTTTTTAATCTTGTAAAAAAGTTAGATCTTTCCTATGTCCTCCAGAAAAAAAAAATTATCGCAACGGCGGGGAGAACAAGTGCGCCTTTAGGCTTCGTAAAGGGTATTTTTACACGTGTGTGTGTTTGTATACGTATTGTTGCTTGTGACTGTACTACTTAGCGGAAAGGTAGTTTATTTTTTATAAAAAAATATTTGCTGGCTATTATATTAGTGGGAGATTTTATTTGCTGAATATCACTCTTAATAAAGTTACATTACGATCAATACGTTCTTGGCAAGACTTACTAAATAATTATAAACTATATTTTTTCTAGGATTCTGGAATATGTCTTTGTTTGTTGTCGTTTTTGTTTGGACTTTAGTTATTGGTACTTGGGCATGGATGACGGTGAATTACGTGCTATCTCAGAGGGAAGAACGTTCCACGTCACAGAATAAATCCTTTTGTTTCTGAATGGCGGGTTGGCGAAAGTGGTTTTGGGTAAGCCCCTTTTTTTTGCTTGGGTTGGTATTGATGGATGTTGCCTTGGGTGGTGGTGTAAGGACAAATTCCTCATACGACAATATTTTAAATATAGTTGGGCCATATAGCCGTCCTTGCGTGATCAAATCAGAAATGAGGCCAGCCGCAAGAGAACCAAGTTTACCGACGTAGGCGGAAAATTTGCCGTGAGTGAGACAACAGCTATATTCTGTCGTGCCTTTTCCTGCGTCGCAGATGACTTCGACAGCCATTGTTACCGGATTTTCTAGCTCGCATACAAGAACAAACATATGAGCCTTAGAAGTTCAAATAAATAGGCGAGACGACAAAAAAAAACTAATTAGTCCGTCACTTAGATTATCAAAAATTATTTGACCCATGTTTTTTCTTTTGTTACGTAAACCAAAATTGACGAAGATACGACGCTTTTAAAATTCTCAATACGTCACGCCATGGTATAATTTTTAGCTAGTTCTGACGTCATGTGCCCCCTCTCCCGAGTTTTGATGCGTTTTATCTTTGTCAATATTCGTTGGTTTTCAAAAACAACAAATACGTGTCCATTAATTTCCAATACTCTAAACTGACGGACTAAATAGATTTGCAATTTTTTAATACTGTCGTCATGCCTATTGCCGGGATATACGATTTTCAGTCATTTTCGGAATCAAAATGTTTTTGTGATAGCCGGACTAGAGTTGACAATATTGTAGCTACATAGCATAATGCCGATAATGTTCCTACAGCTGGGACACAGGCCTCCTCTCTATGAAAGGGAATGGGCTATAACCCACCACGCGGGCCCAGTGCTGATTGGTAGATATCACGTGTCTTCGAATTTTTGGTTCTAGGACATTTTAGAGTTTTTTCACGAGGTTTTCATTCACCGTTTTTGAGAGCAGTGGTAATTAATATAAAATTAAAATAAATATCGCTGGACATTACACACAGCGCCATCTAGTGCCACACTAAGCAACGAGGCTTGTGTCGTGGACACCAGATAGTTGATATACTACATAGATACTTTTTGAAAAATCAAAAACACAAATGAAAAAATTAAATCAATCACAAAAACCAAAACCAATCAATCAATCAATTACACGAAGTAACGCGCCTTCTTGGGTTCGAACCCACGACTTACTTCTCGTAAGTCGAGGCCGCCATTACTGGGTTACCGCTGCTCTAGTGCTCGCTCCGCTGCACTGTTCTGTAGCTACATATTGCATTAAAAGTATTAAAGAAGAAGAAGAAGAAGAAGAAAGATAGAAGAAGAAGAAGAAGAAAGAACGTTTAGAAGCACCTTTACAAAATTAAATGTTCTGACTCTAGTTGCACCCTAATTACGACATGGTTGTGTAAAGATAATCGCTTGTGCTTCATGTTTATATGGTATAGGCCTCCCCTTTTGTCTGCCACACGTCCCGGTCGTCGACCCAACGGGCTTAAGGACTGCCCTGTTTTTTTCGGCCTAACCTTGGCCACCACTCGGTCAAAGCTTTGCTCTGTCGGCCATCTCCGCGTGTAGCCAGTAGGCTTAGCCAAGTTGACAATCTACAATCGTTAACGCATAGAAAACTAACCAAATGTATGGGAATGACATCATTTCAACGTTAAGTCACGTGGTCGAAACAAACGGATAGAAACTTTAAAGTTCAGTCAAAACTGTAACTTAGCTACGATTTATATGGGAGGTAGCGATCAGGATTGTAGAAACGAATAAGTAAATTTCATTCTATCATCTTGATCGATGTAAACTTGTCTACGAAGTTTCTATTCGTTTGTTTTGACCACGTGACTTAACGTTTACGATTGTAAAAAGAGAATCGATACGAATCCTTTGTTACTTGGCTACGCCTGCATATGTCCTGTAGTCTGATCAAGTCTCATTTATGTGTCAAATAAATGTTTTTATTTATTACTTCAGTAATGGTCACGGGTTAGTGACCCAGTGACCCTGCGCAATAACAACTAGTAATATAATTAATTATAATTATTCAACGGCCATGGGAGAATAACGAATTAAACAATAGCTTTAAAAACATAAATTTATATCAAAACTTAAAAGAAAAAGCAATAAGATGTTCATTTTTCCAATTAACGTAGGTAATTAAAAAATCTAAACATAACAATGTAACAAAAAAAATATATATATAAGTAACTAACAACTTATTAGGGCAAATATTGTTTTTTTTTTTGAAAAACCAATTCGTTCGTACTCCGCTCTTTTGAAAATTGGAATATACGTAGGGTTGAATCTGTCAAATCATAATTATATGGGTACCTACAATGGCTAGAACTGATTGTTTCTCTCCCTGAAGCTTCGAGGGCGCGACAGCGCCAGCAGTATCTTAAACACCATTAAAGAAAAGGTTGATTGCCCTCTTGTGCAGTATTGGAACAGTGTGCACACAGGTTCCAAACCAACAGATTTTAATTTTAGATAAGTTTTACTTTACTTAACATTTTATTTATTTATTTCGAGGGATTTTTATTTGAAATAAAAGCTTACTAGTAATAAACAGTTATTGTTAATCGTTATTCAACTATAAGCAACATTCATGAATAAACCTCTAAGCCCTAGATGTTCCTTTTTATTATAGGGTTCCGTACCCAAAGGGTAAAAACGGGACCCTGTTGACTAGACTCCACTGTCGGTCTGTCTGTCGCCAGGCTGTATCTCATGAACCGTGATAGCTAGACAGTTGAAATTTTCACAGAATGTGTATTTCTGTTGCCGCTGTAACAACAAAAAAAAAACAATACGCGATAGTACGGAACCCTTCATGCGCGAGTTCGACTCGCACTTGTTTATTTTGTTATGCATTTATTGATGCGTCAATTTTAATATAATAATATATAGAATATAAGCTGTGTGTAATACTAACAAACTATGGATCACTGTTGTCTGAATTAAATGAATTTTAATTTAATTTTAACCTCGAATAGCTTTTTTTTCTGGATGGGAAATCATCAAATGACTCCTTCCGCTCTGGGCGGAGCAGGAGGGAGTGTCAGACTTTTACTGACTAAAACCCATCCATGTTCCTTCATCGCCCTTTGTGTTCCGGGGCCACGGTATCTCTTTCGAACAGTCCCGCAGCCCGCCGACACGCTTCTGTTCGCCCACACGCTTCTGTTACCTGCTTATTATGTAGGACAATCCTTTCCGTTGGCATTGGTTCCGGTCTTGATTTGTAGATCTTTGACAGTCCATTACAGGTAGTCAGTGGAACGTCCGTCAATCAGTCTTACCAACTTAAATCGTATTACCCAGTACTAACTGCGTTGTCGAGCTCAAATAGGCAGTCGCTCCAAGTAAGATAAGTATTGGTATTCAGCTGCATCCAGATAGACTGGAAGCTGACCCCAACATTGTTAGGAAAAGGCTAGGCAGATGATGATGAATCCTGTCTGTTAACCCGACAAATAACGGTGATCATTAGAACAAAATGTCGTTATTAGTCCCAGTCCTTGAGAAAAATGTACTTGATTGTAAGTATGGTAGTTATGTCTCGTTGGTCTAGTGCTCGCAAGCGGGACTGCTGAGCATAAAGTCCTGGGTTCGATTCCCGGGTAGGGCAAATTATTATTGGATTTTTCTACCAGGAATTTCTCATTAGCACACACGGAGTCTGTATTTGTGCCCGGTTGATGGCAATAGGCTCGCCCCCTATTACATGGGATAAACATAACTGGCGAAATGTGGGTGCACTATTAGATACACCACTACCTAAACCATCGAGGATGACAGTCGTGATGTTATGTTATTATTATAAATTCATTTATTTCGGATAATTTATAATCCATACAATCCATTAGGTATACTTACATTAGCCAAAAAAAAAAAAAAAATACCCGTATTATTATTTTTTTGTAAAAGTACATATAGAGTATTTTATGAAACAAAATTGAATATTTTTAAAATTCAATGGCTAGTGTAATTTATATATTTTAATTTTAAAATTGTAAGGCTCATGACGTAATCACTGGAAAAGATTACTTAGCTCATTCAACGGTTTAATGGCATCCACATGAAGCTAAGGGCTCGTTCAGAGATGCAGGAACGGAAGCGTATTTCACGATATTCTTTCTTGAGATAACGGGATTGAAGAAGAGTATCTTTTCAATTTTAACGAGAAATAAATGTTATGAGATCTTATTCCTCGGAATGGTTATGCAATTAGCACAATTTTTGAAAACTGGGCCATCCACTTTAAATTACAATCAATTTAAATAATTTACAATACAATGATACATTTTACAATACTAACATTACAAAATTTAAATAATTTACAATACAATGATATTTCAGATACAATACAATGGAAAAGGCTAGGCTGATGAGTATGAGACAATACAATAAAAATTGTAATGTAGTTTCAAACAGCATCATCATTAGCAGTCTTGTTCCACTTACTGCTGAGAGGTCTTCCTTCCCTTTGTACCCCCTTCCACCTTGGTCAGCACGAGTCTTAATGTCTAACATGGATTTCTTTTATTTTCAGGAGGATTCAGAACATTTAAAAGAACAATTCCTAGAAGAAAACTTCATCTGTTGTAGTGGCAATCTACTCTTAACATGATCTCGAAACCATGGGTATCATCAACTGCAATCATTGTGCTCATTTATGGCAGACTATGTGGCTAAAGGTTTGGGGACAACGTTTTAATAAGTAAGCATATTTGTTTTCTTTTAGCCTGTACTGTCCCACTGCTGGGCAAAGGCCTCCTCCAGGGGTCTAAAATGGCCGCTTTAGGAGAATCTTAATATGAATCAAGTTAAAAAATTAAAATTCTTAAGATAGACCTTATGTATATTGTTATAAAGTCCATTTAAAGAAATAACATTTTTATTTCATATTAAGATTCTGCTATAGCGGCTATTTTAGGCCCCCAGTTCTTTCCATGAGCTCTTTTCCCGTGCCTCCTCCAACCAGTCCTCACGGTACGCCTCCAGATTGTCTCACTACCTCTTTCTGGGCCGGCCTCGGCGGCGCTGTCCGTCTTCGACCACCCATCGTGTGGAGACGTGCCCAGCGGTCACTGTGCATACGGCTGACGTGACCCGCCCAGTCCCATTTTAGCGTAGCAGCCTTCTTGGCAACGTCCACTATGCCCGTTTTGGAACGTGGCGTGGTGTTTTAAACCCTGTATTGTCTTTTGACACTCAGAATGCTGCGTTCCATTGCCCTTTCGCTAAGTCCAAGTCGCATTTGATTGTGTTTTTTGCAGTCATATAATTAAAATGTTATGCAAGCTCAATCAACTCGGCCTATTACAGTTCACAGCTGGAAATAGATTCTCCCAAACTGCGTCACCACCCCCTGTTCTCCGCCTTCTACACCAGTCAAGTGTCAGCTAAAAGAGAATAATTATTGTGTTTGAACATTGCATAACATTTTCGATCTTTGACCTTGGGTACACTTGTATGTGACCTTGACTGACTGACTTTGACCTTGAGTATGTGTGGTGATGATTATTTAGAGAAGCTTATTTTTATGTCAAATGTTGTAATTGGTAACCCAAGTGTGAAGAAAGCAGTGTTATTAAGAATATGTCCTAAATCACCTCAATATGCATGTACAAGCATTTTATATAAAACTAGCTGTACCCTTCTTCATCTTCGTTCTCGTGAAATTATTATAATAAAAATATTACGTTCATATTTGAATCGGATTTTGTATTACGTTTTTTTTTTTTTTATTTCAAGGGTTTTATTTTTGCACGGAACCCTAATCCTTATTCTAAAAATAAAAAAGAGGGCCTGAGTTACTTCGCATAACATCAGCTATGTGCCAGTAAAAGTCCTGTCAAAATCGGTCCAGCCGTTTCAGAGATTAGCTGGAACTAACAGGTAGACCGACAGACGGACCAAAATTAAAAAAAATGTAATCAGTACCGCACATACTTTTATATGTATTCAGTAAAAAGCTGTTATTTGCTGACACTTCAATTTATTTATTTGTAAGTATATATAGATATATTACTTACTAGTTTATTTTTTCAGATTGCTGTAACTTTACACCTATGTGTCAACAATGTTATACAATTTATTTTAAATACCATTATTATCCTCTGCTGGATGCAGCTGAATACCAATATTTTACCTGGAGCGACTGCCTATCTGACCTCCGTGATTCAGCTAGTACTGGGTAATAGATACCAGTTGGTAAGACTGAAGCAGTTTTCGGTGGCACCCATGAAACTCAGTATGTAGTGGATGGTCACCCATCTATGGACCGACCTTGGCAACCACGTCATAACCTGAAGATCAACCTGTGCGGCTGAAATTATGTAGCCAAGAGCTCTTTTATTTATTATTTTAAGTACAATCCATGCAAATAAACTTTACTTAATACTGAAATTTAATTTGTTTTATAATAAATCCAGATACGTAGTATTAAGGGGACTACTGGAGCTAAACGCAAGTTTTATAATGCAAAAAAGCATATGTTTCACTGCAATAAACAAAACTAGAAAATATATGATATTCTTCAGGATATAAAATGCTAAGTTAAAGTTTTGAAAACACAATACAACTAATTTTACTCGTAAAAAAATCACGAACTTATGTCTAAAAAATTCTTATAACGAGTAAAAACCATACTAACATACATGCGTTCATTGATTTTTTGGCAAATAATTCTACAAGCAACATATAAGCATGATGGTGTTTTTTTTTTTTTAACACCCTTGCTCGTAAAGCTGATGTAATTCCACCGGTTTTAAATATGTAAAGCGGGTCATAAAAAACGCGTGTGTAACCAAAGCAAATAGTTAAGTTATAGTCCATACAAATTCCATAACAGTATTATTTGCCATTTCAAATATGGAACTGATCGCCGCCGCACGACTCCAGCTAGTGAGCAGCGCGCTGTTGCTATTCAAATTTCGAACTAAACGCCGCGCGGCGCCAGCTAGTAGGCAACGCTAGCGCACTGTTAAAATGGCGGGAAAGCAACAGTGTGCATTCACAGATTGAGTTTATTTTAAATTAAATAAAAAAACAGTTTATTCGGTAATTTAAAAACTTGGCTGCATGCTCTAGCGTCTTTGCCAACATTTTCACGCAGCCACGGCAAAAAATAATCCTCGCGCCATTTTTCTCAAATTTTCTTTTCTTTGTACTTGTATTGTGAATATCTAAAAATGACAACTTTCAATAATGAAGATGAGCAATATATTACTTCAACTCCACCGGATATACTAACAGAAGCGCGAACCGCATGCGACAGCTTGCTGCCGTCAATATCCAAGGACAGATACATAACCACGTATGAAAAATGTTTTTTTTTTTCTGTTTCCTCGCAAATGTGTTAAAAAACGTCGTACGATATACGTGCGTATTGGTTATAGCATGCTCGACTCAATTACGCCTTCGCCTTCGGCTCGGGCTGAAATTCCGCCTCGCTTGTTATAACCATCTTAACGCACTAATATCGTATTGTACTATTGTCTAATCAATAGATTATTTGTAAATCTCAAAAAACCACTCATTTCGCACTATTCGGCCCGCAGTGACAGACGTAACAACCACTTTGTAGTGCAAGCTGATTACAACTTTATTCTAACAGTATTTCAAACGAAGTTTGAACCACCACAAATAGTAGTCTGTAGTCGCCTTAACGGGAGATTTCATAATGGGTTACACAGAGAGATCGATCATTTTATTTACCCGACTACGGCAAAGCTAAAAGGATTTTAGCAATGTTTAAAGGGGTGGAAAGAACACCAACGCGATAAGGGTTCATCATATTCTGAAAAAAATAAAACAGGTGTTCCATACAGTATGACCGTATAGGTTGCACTTTTGTAGAAAACAGAAGTTTTTTTTTTAAATAAACAACTACTAGGCTATAATTTCATCACCACTGCTCTCAAAACAGTGAAGGAAAACATCGTGAGCAAAACCGGCATGTCCTTGAACCAAAAATTCTACCAAATCTACCAATCAGCAATGGGCCCGCGTGGTGGATTATAGCCATACTAGAGAAGCAAACCTCATCAAAATATGTCAAAAAAAGTGTAACCACTATTTAAACGCAACGAGTTACCTTGGAAACCACTAAACATAACATATATCTGTCTCAACAATACCGTCGCTTTGATTAGACAAAGACGGCAATATCAACTTGCAGTGGCGGGATGGGGTTGCAAAATTACAAATCAAGTTGAAATCATTTATAAGAGAGAATGGTTTAAATATCTTTTAAGTTAGGGAACACTGAAAGTTTTTAATTTAAGTTTCATCAACATCGCTACAGTAGTTCAAAAGATATGAACTGTGAAGCGTAGGCCACACCGCCTGCTAACGAGCGAGCGAGCGAACCGGGCGAGCATTGTTTCACCTCCTCTCATACTTTGGTTCACACCGCGAACTACAGAGCTACGCTACGTCAGCGATTCGATCGATCAAGCGATGCTAATTTTGTTAACTTCGCCAGGTGCGCCCGCTCGCTCGCTCGCCCGCCCCGTCGTCGCTCCATCCATAGTTTTTGGTGTGAATCCACATAGTTTAGCTTGCCAAAGTTTCGCTTAGTTTATATAGTTTCCTCGCCTGGCTTCGTCTGCCAGCTCTCTCGCTCGCTATCTGGCGGTGTGGCCTGCGCTTTAAGCATGTTACCAGTTATACTGGATACACGTCGGATTTCTAATCGATAAGCTAAGATAATTTTATTCCTCCAAAACATGAGTATACACTCACAATTGTCTAAATTACAGACTCATATAATAAACTGATGCTTGATATTTTAATAATAAAGATGCAGCTAAATCAAAAGCTTAAAATATAGATACCAATAGTTTTACTTATATCGGGTGCCCCAACATTTGAATTTGTCGCCATTTGTGTGGTTGAGGCAGCTGAAAGTTTAGAGTTATTGAAAATGTAGTCCTACATTTTCAAAAACTCTAAACTTTCACTTAAAGTACTTACGGGATGATATCCGTGATTAAAAAAAAATAACAAAAAAAAAATAAGCGGGGCTCATAGTAACCAAGGAAAATCACGGATATCATCCCGTTAGGACTTTAAGTGTAGTGAAAAACCGTGAAAGTCTAAAACAATGTAGGTCTACACGAAACAACAATGCCATGCTGGCCGTGAAACAATACAATTACTGCGTGAAACATTTCTTGGCGTATTGAGTGCGTTACATCGAGTTCTACGGTAAAACGTGATTTTGACGCGCCTCAAAATAAAAGTATACCAGCGTTTTTTTTCGTAAGGTTATTTAGTTTGATGTACCTACTGAATGCTTGGTTGACGGCTTCGTGAAGAGTCCGTTTACACCCTGTAAAGCTTCCAATTAGTGAAATAATTTTCGTCATCAGATCAGTACATCAGAAAATTACCACAAACTTGCTTTATCTCTTTAAAATATTATAGTAAGTCTTAAGGAAACTTTTAAAAACCCCTACCAGAATTCAATTGACTAACATTACCGACGAAAATGGTTAGAATCCGTCAGGTTTCCATTCTCTCTGCATCTATAAAACTTCATAAAAATGTTAAAACAGACCTGATAACACGTCAATTATAACAACAAACGAACATTTAGAATCTCAACGCCTGACAGACAGACATCATAGCATGTTGATGTCTCAGACTGCGAAGATTTTATTGTATGTGCTAGTAATATAATAGTAGCCGAGGATCGTCTAGCTAGCAGTGAAGTGTTGTCAGGCGTTGGGATTCTAAATGTTCGTTTGTTGTTATAATTGCCGTGTTATCTGGTCTGTTTTAACATTTTTGTGAGGTATCAAAGCACGGTTGCAAAAAAATAGTAAATAACATGCTTCAAACCCTTAGTTATGTAGACTCCGGACAATAATTTTGTATCGGACAATGTATTCCTTCCCAGGACAAGCTGGAGTCTCACGTGTAGCCGACATCAACACCAATAGAGAAATTTTACGGCGTCCTCTGGTTCGTCTCTGCCCCTTACCAACCGAAGAGGACCTACTGAAGGGTTGAAACGGATTCGGGAGTTTCAACGGGAGGATGCTTACGCCTGCGTTATGTGTGGTGCAGTGCAGTGTTTGTGTCGCGCTTTTGCCGCCTCAAAAGGGCTAGGCGCGCGCCGTACATTCAATAGATTATTGTGTCTTATTTTTATTCTTCCACCTACTTTTTTATTTTGTGTTCAAAAACTGTCTTCATAGCGGCAACCTTTCGCTCCGCATATTTTATTGTAAAAATACAGTCCTCATTAAAACACCTATACCTCATTCCGGGAGTTTCATTGAGAAATCTGAAGCCCCAACAATCGATAAACTAAAAATCTAACGGCTTAATTTTCATATTTACACATTTTCAGCCTAAATTCTGTAATGAATAAGTAAATAACAGGAAACTTCATATTGTTATAACCTCCGTATGTATTGAATCCCGAGCAAAGCGAGGAAGTTAAGACCAGAATCCTGAGTGCAGCGTGGAATTCAAGGTCACCCAAGACGAAGGCACCTTTATCCCGAGGAGAATACTCTACTCAATCAAAAAGGTCTTGGAAACAATATAAAAAAAAAACAAAAATTTTAACAAAAAAAAAAATATTCTATAAAATAATCTTCTTCTAATGCAATGCATTTATAACTAAGCCGCATAACTACGCCGTCAAAATAGGTCCAGCCATTTTGGAGATTAGCCTGGTTGTTGTTTGTAGATCTTTGACAGCCGATACAGGTTACCAGTGGTGCGAATGTCTATCGTATTACCAACCAGTACTAACTGAATTGGGGAGGCCGGGTAGGCAGTTGCTTCATGTAAAACACAAGTATTCCGCTGCATCCGGTTAGACTGGAAGCCGATCGCAACATAGTTCGGGATGATGATTTCATTAATAAGCAGTCTTGTCGTATTTAGTGAATAAAACACACTGTTAAGTTGGTAACAGTGTGGACGATGGGGAGGAATAAAAAAAGGTAGTGTTACAACCATTAGAACAATCATAAAATAAAGAACGGCAACACAGTTTAAATAGGCATGTATTTATTTTCCTCAAGCATGTACATACATACAAGCAGTATAGTATGATGGCATTTGAAATTACATGGAACGATATAATTTTACTAGTAAACACAACAAACAGTAGGTACACAATTTAAAGCTCAAGCTAAAATAAAGCTACCACAAAGGAAAATACAAATAATTGCTCATAGCTGCGAATAGCACATTTTAAAATGGTTAAAGCAACAACATAAATATTCAATAATTTTAACAATTCCCTAAAGGTATAAATACTTAGCTTTTAAATCAGAAATATCCTGTACTGCTCTACTACACACTGAATAATAATCATAACGGAGACTATTTCCTTATGATTCGTTGAGATTTCAAAAGAGCACTGACTAAAAATCCTGTGGCAAAAACCTCCTGAAATAAAAAAACTAAAAAACATAATAAATTATCATAAGTTTCACAAAGCTGCCACTAGATGGCGCTTTAACAACGGTTTCGTTCTATATTGTGATAACGGGCTACTACGGAACCCTAAACTGCGCGTGGCCCGACACGCACTTGGCCGGTTTTTTGTTATCTAGTATATGCTAATTGTAAATATTTTAATTACATTTTGAAATACCTGAATGTTAACCCTGCCACTAAACAAATAGCAATTTCTTACATTTAGCACATCGATCGCGTATTTAACTATTATTGTCTCGAATGTTCTAGTGTAACGGGATCGGGCCGCATTGGCAAGTGATCTGATTTAAGTAATCGTTCCATTTTAAAGATATCCTTCTTCCAGCTTCAGCATGGCAGATAAAACTTTAATTAAAAGGCGTGCATCATACAAAGCTAAGCTTACGCTATTTGAAAATTATTTTGCAAATCGTGGAGAGTTGTGACAGTTTGAGTAGATTATAAATAAATGAATTGAACATATTCAATTCAGTGTGAAATACATATGAAATTCCATGGAAATTCCAGATGAGCGGTACAAAGAACGTGAGGCCTTTGAGATCAAGTACTTCAGGCTGGCTCCAGCAGCCGACCAAGCGGGCAGCGACCGCTCGGGGACACGTTCTTGTTGCACTGCGCTTGAAAGTGGGCCAAAACTTGCACTTCCTACTATCCGATTGCCTAGTTTTTCGGGTCAGTATTATGACTGGCTGGAATTCCGTAAAACATTTAGTAGTCTCTTACACTTCGTCAAGTCAATACCCAACATTAACAAATTTCATTACGTTGCCGCGTTGAAAGACAGCGCTGCTGTAATTATTCAGTCAATAGATTTCTCGAGTGATAATTACGAAGTTGCATGGGAACCTTCCTTCCAGTCGCTCACATACGGACTATGTGTTTGCCAACACGGCGGTCGACTACGCCGGTCCTGTCATGATACTGAACCGAAAAGGCAGAGGAAGCAGACTAATAAAGTCATATCTCTGTATATTTGTTTGTCTAGTCATTAGAGCAGTTCATATAGAACTTGTCACCGATTTGAGCAGCACAACATTTTTAGCTGCATTAGACCGATTCATTGCCCGCAGAGAACGACCGCAAACTCGATAATGGTACCTGTTTTGTCGGTGCATGCAATGAGTTGGCTAGATTTTTAAAGGCAAATTCCGACGAAATTAGCTCTCAAGCATCTAATTCACACATAAACTTCAAATTTTCACCAACATACAGTCCACATTTTAATGGATTAGTCGAGGGTTCCGTAAAATCTGTAAAGTATCATTTAAAGAGGGTTTTAGTTTTAGGGTTAGCAACCTTAACATAATTACGAAGAGATGAATACAATTCTTGTACAGATTGAGGGGATTTTGAATGCTCGCCCTCTTACTCCGTTGTCATCGGATCCTTCTGATCTCATATCGCTCACCCCATCACATTTTTTAATTGGACGAACGCTAACGGCTTTACCTTCTCCTCAGGACACTGAACCTTCGTCAATCACTACTCTCTCACGATATATAAGAATCCAGCAATTAAAAGCCCATTTCTGGCAACGTTATTAAATAGAATATAATACAGAACTCCAAACACGACAGAAATAGCGTAAGCAAGGAAAACAACTCCAGCTCGGAGAAATGGTGCTGGTGAAAGATGACCGGTTGCCACCCACCCGATGGCTGCTATGGCGCCTGGTGCGCCTATACCCCGGCTCCAACGGCGTGACCCGTGTGGCTGACGTGCTCACCAATTCGGGCACTCTTCGACGAGCCTTCAACCGACTGTCCCCTCTGCTAGTCACGGACCAGAACTGCGTTCCTGGGGAAGCAACATGTTAACGCCTAGCATGTGTGCGTTCACCAACGGCTCACGCACACACGCGTACGTCACCGATTACATCAGACCTTCTCAACAGACTTACAATACTAGCCGGAAGCGATGATGTAGTGTCATTCGCATAGTACTAATTTAAAATACTATCACTCGCTGACAGATCGTTGTATCCGCCACACGTAGGTACTGATTGATTTATAAAACTTTCCAATATAAAACCAATTTATTGTAACTATCAAGTTCGCAACATTTTTCCACCCACCTGATTATTCACGTGAAGCTCAGTACCCGATCTTCAGCACCTATGTGGCATTTTATTACACGCTTATACAAAAAATCTGAGATACGTTTCATTTGCGCCAAGCTTGGGTTTGTTTTCGTACTTCGTTAGCATTCTCCTTTAGTTTTATTGTTGTTATTGTACTTTGTGCGCGAGTCCGACTCTCACTTGGCGGGTTTTTTTTAGTAAGAAGAATAAAAATATTATTGACATTGACCCAGTGTAGTTTTGAGATCACACTATTTACTTCATTGGTCAAGATTAATCAAGGACCAAGAAATGAACCCTATGGGACTTCCATTAATAGATCCAAGATATCTTTTTCTGTAGACGTCAACGCTGCTTATCCAATTAATTTATATACCATGAAGTAAGATAATCTAGAACACCGCGTTCCGGGTTACCGAATTCCCAATTGGATCCCCATAGACTACAGATGTACTGATGACTGTTGATTGGAAAATATTTGGAAAAAGATTGTCGGCAGCCTTTTTCAAACTATGTTGGGATCCAGTCTAACCAGATGCAACGCTGATTAAAAAAAAATGTATTTAGTTTCCACATTTTATTGATGCCAATGAGCAATTTATTGTTGTTGCTATGATAGTTGTAATAACAATTTCAAAAGATTAAAACACTTTGGCAACGCTAGCTGTTGCAAATGACAAATTTCAGTCAAAAAACATTCACTGGTAAACATTGGCAAACCTTAATAATATACGTCTATGACCTAAGTGCTAAACTAATATGGTGTCCTTCTACTGGTTTTAAAACAACATCAAATTCACACACTACTTTGTTGATGTCGCCGGTTACACGGTATCGCCGTAAAATATGCGCCAACGCCACCTTCATCACCATCATGCCGTATATTTTACCTGTAAATACAAAGTGTGTAATTTATATTCTACTTCATTCTGATTCACACACAAACTTCACTGAGACACTATTGCAAGTACTGCACGATCAAAATGATCATTTCATTCAATAAACCGTTTTCCTGGGAATCACGATCGAGGCTACAGTGAGGTCTGCATATAACATCTCTTGCGAAACGGCTCAGTTCAGCAGCATAATTATTATGCTGTTAGAAAAATCAGTCAATTTACTGATGTAGATACCGCGAGGCTAGTCTATTTTAGTTATTTCCATAGTATTATGTCACACGGTATTTTACTATGGGGACGGGCTGCAGACATAGAGTCTATATTTATTCTACAGAAAAGAGCCATATATAATCTGCCTAGGCGCGATTTTCTAAGAGAACTATTCAAGGAAATAAATATCATGACAGTACTTTGTCAATACATCTATGAAATCATTGTGTCCGTTAGGAAAAGTCTGCAATTATTTAGTAAAAGGAGATGTCCGACAACACTATAATACAAAAAACAGGGACCAACTAGTTCAGACAGGTTTCAGGCCCGCCAAAGTAGATTCAACTTTCATGGAGTACTGTTTAAAATGTTACAATAAAATACCACCCCACATTCTATAACTGAATGATACAATCTTTAAAACGCACACTATGTAGACCAGCATAATTCTTACAAGTTGGGGGATTCCATTGATGATAGAAAATATACTTGGCTCACTGCTGGTCCTGGTCCACAACCATAGGAGCAAACTAATTGATTACCATGTGAAGTTATTGTGAAAGCTGCAGAAGTTAATAAATAATTATAATAACAATTAGTTTGTTTACCTATGCAGTTACGCTTGCCAACACCGAAGGCGGCATTAAGGCTCGGGTGTTCTGGCAAGGCGGCAGAGTTCAGCCATCGCTCCGGTCTGAACTGGTCCGCGTCTGGGCCCCACATAGGGTGACGGAGAAGACCGTACACCCCTATCATGCAAGTACTATCAGCTCGCAACGTGCAGTTCTCTGAGAATAGACAATTTAATGAGTATCATGTTGAAGAAGGTCTTAAGACTAACGTGGAAAAGAGACATACTCAGGTTAACATCTTTGTCAATTTTTCTTCCGATAAGTGGAACTGATGGGTACATTCTCATCGACTCCTTAATCACCGCCTCCAAGTACACGAGTTTTGGTAGATCTTGTTTAGTTAAATCATCATCTTCATGTTGTAGTACATCTTGTAATCTGTATTGAATTTAAAAAAAAAACATCATTCATCGTTGCTATTTTAGCCAACCCAGACGGAGTCTGCTTGGTTGATTACGGTTCACTACCTCTCATAGAGGGGAGACCTGAGTCACAACAATAGGAGCGTTATAGACTTAATGCAAATATGTGTCAAAATGTACTTAAAATATGTGATTGTTACTAACTCTTTAAAAATTCGTTCTTGCAGATCTCGATCTGACCCTATCACTAACAAAGTAAATGTCAAAGTCGAAGAAGTTGTGTCGTAAGCAGCGGCCACAAAAGTATCCAGGTGTTCTCTGATGTCACTGTCGGTGAAAGCATCTACATCTTCAGTCAAATGCAGCATTTGATCCAAGACTGGTTTGAATTTGCCTGAAAAATAATGAGTTCTGTAGTCTCTGTCAACTCCCATGGGGAAGTGGTATAATTAGACAAGGTGTAGACGGAGCCTTTACAAAGCCGTCAATTAAGCATTCTCTATCATACATCAAACTTTACGCAAAAATATTGCTGGGATCGACTTTTTGCGATGAAAAAACATAGTTTACGGTAAGAGGTATGGATATGTTGAATAGTACAAGGGTCATGGAGGTGTTTTTAGTAAATAATGTTTTGACGCCCTGCAACCGTTTTGATACTTGTACCTATATATTATTATTTAGAGTTGTAGTTTGATACTGTAAATGGTTGTACATTGTTATTTATACAAAAGTTTTACAGAATTTCGTTTCATTTTTTTTTTCTCATATTATCGTTTCACAGAAAAAGAATAACAAATCAAATATTCTCCATAATTTGATTAAGTATTTAAAATAAAACTTATTACCAAGAAAAACATATTATCGAGTGACTGTTTCTAAATGTTTCAATTCATACACGCAGAACTAAAATCTGTAGCAATTATTATTTTAATATAATTTTACTTGTTCTATTTCTTTATTTATTGAAAACACTATATACCGCGGTATAGGTATATGAAAGCGGTTTATAATTGTCGGAGGTTCCTAATTTTGTTATTGCGACCAATTTCGATTTCGAGTAGTTGACCACAGTTATAACCTAACCTAACCTATTAGGTCGGAGTGGTAAGCGGGGCTCCTATTTCTGTCTGCAGGGTTTAAAGTAACCTAACACGAAAGGGACAGCATTTTCGTTGAAATAAAATACCATGGCAAAATACACTGAACAAACAATATTCGTAAAAAATAATTCTACTGTATAATAATTTTGTTAAATAAAAATCATCATCAATCAATGTTCCCACTGCTGGGACACCGCTGCTCTCAAATCAAAAATGGGATTATAAAATTCATTGAATTGTGTTTCTGTGTCACATAGTTTCATTGAAGTAAATAATCGTTAAAACAATAATATTGGAAATAAAAATACAAGGACTAAACATAATATGAAACATTTTCTGTCTGCGAAATAAGGGGACACCAGTGTGAATATATAATGTGACTAAGATGAAGTAGTCGCTTGTTTGGAACGGGTAAAGACTTGAAGACCAAAATGTAATATGTTGAGATATGATGTATAAAATTTGTCATTTTTTATTCATCTTAGAATGAAAAATCACCTTTTTTTTTGGATGGGCAATCATCAAATGACTCCTCCTGCTCTGGGCGGAGCAGAAGGGAGTGTCAGACTTTTACTGACTAAAACCCATCCATGTTCCTTCATCGCCCTTTGTGTTCCGGGGCCACGGTATCTCTTTCGAACAGTCCCGCAGCCCCGGCAACAGTCCCGCAGCCCTGGCATGAAAAATAACCTCAATTCTCAATCTGGAAGCGGAGTAATATGAGAAAGTTTCTTTCGTGAGATTATCGATTCTGAACAATCGATTACATTGAGTTTTTGCGTGAGATTATCGATTCTGAGCAATCGATTACACAATTACAAAAATAAAACCTTTTCACTTGGTAATTAACTCTAGGTAATTAAATGTACTACAAATACTTATAAGCAATATCGTGAATTTAATAACAGTCTTATTCATGAATAAAATATCATTATGTTACTGAAAAAACAATATTGATTAAATCGATTTCATATAGATTAAAATCAGTCTTACACACACACACACACACACACACACACACTATCACAATAGACACTTGCAGACTTTTCGTGTTTTCCGATGTCTTGCGTGCCTTCCCAATTAGTTTTCATATTCAATGACCTGGTGAAGGTTGCGGGAATTCGCTGGGTGCAAGTCGCAGGGGCCGGTCAATGTAGTGACACTTGGGGGAGGTCTATGTCCAGCAGTGGACGTATGTCGTGGATTTTTTTTTGTGACGTGTTTTTTTATATTTTTTTTTTGGCAGGGATGTGAGGTTCTCTCCCTCTCACTTCCCGCCACCTCCTTCGCTAGCATGACTGCTTTGCAGAATTGAAATTGCATGGATTGAACCAGGGCCGGGCGCGGGAGGTCGCCGCCGCCAATCGCCGCTACGAGGACACGGCGGTGCTCCGCCCACGCGGGGCAGACCGATGCAGGAACCTCCCGATACATACGTGTCCGGTAATAACCTGCGTCAGGCGGAAGGTGAGGACGCCATGGCGCCTCTCAAGCCACTCTTCAAAGAGGGGACTTATCGCCACTATTGTGGCGTGCCATGCACGGGATTGCGACAGTCGCTCTCTCCATGTCGCCATGAGATCACGCCGGAAGTCTGTCCGCTGAGCTACAAAATGCCGCGGCAGCGGAGTTTCCCCCTGGCGTAGCGCCTCCACGCGCCATTCATGCAGGCGCGCGAGGACTATCGCCTCCATATCCCATGGCGGCAATCCGGCAAGTAGGCTCGCCGCCTCACTGGAGATCGTGCGGTACCCACGGACTAGCTTTACGGCCACCACCTTTTGGGGCGCGTTCAGGTAGTGGGCGGCTCGCCGCCTCAAGGAACGCGCCCACACCGGGGCCCCGTAGAGAGCCATGGACCGCACGATCCCCGCGTAGAGCCTCCGGCAGTAGGCGTTTGGACCCCCGAGGTTGGGCAGGAGCCGCCTAAAAGAAGCCCCGGTCCGTTCCAGTTTGGGGGCCAAACGTCGGAAATGCTCAACGAAGCTCCACCGGCTGTCGAGGACGAGTCCTAGGTACTTCAACGTCGACTCGACGCCGATGGATACCGCTCCTACCGTCAGTGAGGATCCGGTGGTGCATTCCGAGGCCCATGAAAGCACATGGCCTCGGACTTGTGCAATGCCAACTCGAGACCCAGTTGCCGGATTCTCTCAACGACTATCGCAACCCCGCGTGTCATGGTTTCGGCCGCCGCCTCGTGCGACCTCCCCTGTGCCAGCACCAGCGTGTCGAAAGCGTAGCACACTACGCTGACGCCGCTAGGGAGGTCAGCGCACAGCACACAGTCGTAACCGATGTTCCACAGGGGCGGCCCTAGAACCGATCCCTGTGGAACACCGCACGATATCTCTTGCCGGTTCCACTCTCCGTTGCGACCGAGGACTTTGTACGACCCTTACTTTCACTCAGGACACTGAAGATCGGTCTCACGTTTGACTTGGAATTGTTATTTTGCTAAGTACCAAGATCATATTGTTCCACCTGCACAATTTTTGGACGACATTTTAATTTTAATGGTCGAAGAATAATTTCTTCGACCATTAAAATTAAAATGTCGTCCAGAAATTGTGCAGGTGGAACAAATATAATACTACTTTTGTTTTTCTTGTAGACATCCTTTTTATAATTACTTACATTTTAACTACATATGACTTCAAGTCATTGACGTTCATTCTTAAGACTTCAAACATTTTCCACTAAATATAATAAACATTAATGCATAAAGAGCATCTTTTCCACTTCAAAAATCAGCTGTTAGTGTGCCTCTTGGCTTTGTTAAGGGTATTTTTACAACCAATATTAATTTATGTTTGTATTTAAGTTATTTAAACTATTTTATTTGCTTACCTGATGTCGAGTCATCGTATATATTCCGATCATTGGTTGTCTTTAGCTCAGATTTTCTTTTAAATATGACCTGAAATTCCGAATAGTAAAAAATAAGAGTTGGCCCCACAATTATATACGTTCAAACTATATATGTACCCGTTTTTGAACAATAACAAATTTTGAATGAAAAATCTCTCATTTGGTGTGAAAAATACAGATTATTGAGCTGTATTATCTACAGCTTTGCCAATATTAATATCAACAGTTACATAAGTAAAAATATTACTGGATCTATGATGTTCTTCAGATTCTTCAAAATTATAGTTTGTTTGCGTTTCATTGCACTCAAGTCGAATATAAAAGACAAATGCAACCACACTTTTTGAAATCTGTCACAATATAGAGCAAATAAATCTTCAATTCCTTCTGCATAATCTGTATCGATCGTTGTTTGATCGTGAGTATTCAGTCCTAGTGTAGTCCCTGCAAAGGAAAATATAGTTCATATTCATATTCTTTATTGCACACAAAATTTAAAAATATACACACAAAATTCAAATATAATCGTTTTGATAATAAATAATATGTGGTCTGTTTGGTTACGCCAAAGTGGCCTCTGGATCGTCGAGCCTAGCGATAGTTGTGAAGTCATAAGGCTAGGGGTTGGGTAACGTCGATGCTCAAAATACTCACAACCACTCCGATCATAATTACATAATTATACTTACGAGTTACAGTTGACAGCGTATACTTTATGAAGAAATTTCGAGCGTCAAACGGTTCTTTTCCCACTTTCAAAGCTAATCGAGAGACAAGACTTCGAGCTTGCACGTTCATTTCATTCACGTAAGTGTTGAGCACTTGCTGGTTGAACGACGGATTTAATAGTTTGCGGTGAGATTTCCAAACTGACTCTGGAACAAAAATGTTTGATGCTGGGTCAACGCAAAAACTCGATAATAAACTAAACTTGATTTTGAATTTAGTGCGAGCGAAGTGTACTCCGTGACGGAGTTGTGGAACTGCCAAACGGTGTTTTTCAACAAATTTAACAAAACATCAATCTTGCATTTCCCCGAATAGTTAGGCAGAGATGTAGTAACTATAGTATCACCATATTTTACAGTTATGTTGTAGCATAAGTAGATTGTCTAAAATTACTAATATAATTTGTCAATGGCTCAAGGAATGTGCCACATTCCTTTGGCTTAAATATTCTACTCTTTACTGTCGACTCACTATAATTGCTGCCAGTAAAGTTAAGATGTCAATAGCGGTCATTGCCCTTTCCCTAATATCTCTTAGTACGAACGAAAACAATGAACCATGTATCGTTTTTCATTAGAAAAAATGTTGAAGATCACGATAGATGAAGATTCAAGACTTGAACAGGCTTATTTTTGGTTTTCAGTTTTCAGTTTCAGTTCTTAACTTTATTAAGAACTGTAATAAATTTAGGTGAGTCAATGACCGCTATTGATATCGTAACTAGCAGCAACTATAAACAGTAAACGACGACAACGATATTCTTAACCTATAAAAGGAGACTTTGATTTAGTGGACCCGCAACCTTCTACAATCAGACAGTGTTCATTGACACTGTCTGGTTGTAGAAGGTTGCCCACCTAAGGGTTTAAAAGGAATAACAATACTCGGCACACGCCAACCCTAGAAATTTGTTTTCTTATCACTTACCTTCAGCAGTGATAAGTCCATTTTTTAAATATTCCTTGGCAAAATCGTAGATAAAAGGTTTACTTAAACATGAATTAGCTACTGTTAGGCTGTCTTCTGGATCGGTTACCACTGTAACATAAATAAAATAAATTCATTGTGATTAGTTTATTCTCAATATCGCATGATTATTGAAGAGTCAACTAATTACAATTAATTCAATTTAATTGTAAATTTGCACATTCAAAAGTGTGGCCAAAAAATAAATGAATTTGACTTACCGTAACATGAGTGAGTCGCAACCCACCATTCTATAACACCGTTATTTTTTAATGAGCTGGTCTGAAATCCACGTATAAAATTCCATAGATCTGAAATATAAAAATAATATTTTAGGTGTCACTACTGACTTAGTTGAAACAAAACTTTGTATAGTGTACTGGTGCCTTATATATTATGCTTCATGCATAATAATTATATAAGGCACCAGTAATAAAATTATGATTGTATCAAAGTAGACATGACAATTCTGTGGTAAAAACGTCGTCTCTTTCATGGTCTTTAAAATCAAAACAATAACGAAGATAAAAGTAAATGTAAATGCTGACGCTTCCTCTTACAGCAACCTCACATAGCAAAAAACAGCACAGAGACATAGCCGAGAGAAACATTCAAAATACGACCGAGCAACTGAAGACTAAAGAGCCTCATTCACCCCGTTAATCATTTCATAGGAACTGAATATAACGGTTTTTTTTAAAACCGCATGGGAAAACGCATATTCTCAAATAGAGTACTGGTTGAAAGTGAAAATACAAATCTCAGTTATAAGAGCAGTATCAATGAGAGTAAGAGGCACGTGAAAACATAATTATCAGGGCCTTTCAATGTGAAGATGGAGCAGGAATACTTTAGTTACAGCTTGATCTAGTGAATCAGAATTATTCCGATATTTATGTGTGCAATGTTTATGTGTTGTTGTTGTTGTTGTGTGAACTCTGAGTTGTTCTTATCTAATATACTCATACCACACTTCAATTCAAAATAATAACGAAGACAAAAACAATAAGAAATCATGCTAATACTGGCAACAAAAATAAAATTACAGCAGATTGCGCAATGTCAATATAAGCGCTGTTTTGATGAAAACTTCTATAATTACGTGTAAAAAAAGCATTTCACTATAAGACACTGCCGCTGTAGTACGCGTGGAAATTTTGATGTGTTAGTGTGAGAATAACAAAAATGATCATAATTATGTGCTATTTCAGACTACAATCTATCTCTGTGCCAAATTTATTCAGATCCGTTCCGCCAATGTGGCGTGATTGAGGAACAAACATCCATCCGTCCATAAAAAAATGTTTTTTAAAATATTTGTATAAATAGTTCGTAGATGAATGTCTTATTTCTTTCACAAATTGGTTATCTGGAAAACCACATTCTTATTATTTTGGCATACCCTTGACACTAATAAATAGATGAATTAATTAGATATTGCGTCCGAGTTACGCACAACATTAAAAACTAGTTTTCGTGTGGTTTTGAGGTTTGTTTTTTTCGGGTGAAGGGCATCCGGGTAATAGTTATTTGTGCAACAAGAGAGCAAAGTGGGTTTTCGCTGCGAGTGTTGATTTTGAATCCTATATTTGAACCCGATTCTATAGTTGAATCACGAGCGTAGCGAGGGATTTAAAGACACGAGATGCAAATAACTTTAGTCTCGTGTAACACATACAACTTTTCACCTCAGCAGCGAGAACAATACCTAAAGGTAAAAAAACAACATGGTAAAAATTAAACCACCACACCGCCATATATATTAAAACAATATCAAAAAATCAAAAGTTAAAAGTGAAATGGTTGCAGTTTTGCAAATTAAAAGTAACAGTTTTGTTTGGAACCGAAATCGTTGAGCGACTTAAGTTTGAGTATTCGCTGAGGTTTCGGCTTCCTTACTGGTGGAATGTGACGGGAGGATAGTGAAAGTAGGTGACTCAGCGGCGGTATTCGTGACTCTAGAAGAACGAGACCAAGGATCTGAGGTCTGCTTCAAGCTTATGGTCTCTACTATACGCTTACAGATTTGAGATTTATTTCGGATCAAAATCCTCAATATATCCTTCCGCGACTGTATTCGACCTCCGTCCACCATGTCGTTTTATTCTAATCATTGCTGACGTAACAGAGAATAAAACAACAAAAAATTGAATCCCGCTATTTTTTTTAAATGCGCTCTGAAACAACACTCGCGGTATTCTGTCTCAATATTAGAGATTGGTAAAACTATAAATAAATAAGTAGATACAATATGATAAACTTCGTATTTTTTTCTTCAACATTCTTCATCTTGATTTAATTATAAAAAATATATTTCGACTATTCGAAATATAACAATTTATCATTTAAAACCTAAACACGCGATTCACAATATTACGGTTATCGATTTACAATATCGGTAACCGAACGTTTTATTGTTTCTTTCTTTTTTGGGCTAAATAATAATATAGAATTTGAAAATAGAATTTCGAATCGACTTGTTTCTATCTCTTGCTTTTTCGTATCGAAGTAAAAGTGACAGAACAAAGTTAAGTTAAAATGTTATGAATTTTGTGAGTATGCGTGCACAGTTCTCGGTATTTAAAAAAATAATTAAAAGTTACTTTGTCTCACGCTCGCAGCAAAATCGAATTTTGCTCACTGTCTGTAAACAGCAAAACCTGCTTGTTTGAGGTGCTGAGGTGAAAAAAATATTTTGCGTGTATAATGTGTTATAAAATATTGTTTTTTTTTTGGTGTACGTCTTGTTTTAATATTATGTTTATTAAAAAAAAAACTTGTGAAATAGTTAGAACTTACATCTAAAATATTTCCATAACTAGAAGGTATTGTATTGTGGTATTGTAAAAAAACATCTCAATGACGGAAAGACCCCGTGACTCTCGACTTCGTTAAGGCTGTTTTTACACCAGTTATGACATAACAAAATAAATCTTTTTATTGCAAAATTTTTATTTGTTACCAAGTGGGGCAAAACTATTGTTACAATGAGGATGTGCTATATTTTTTGCAAATGGTGTTAGAAAGAAACAAAGAAAAAACATTTTTTACGATATTAATATAATAAGAATGCATGTATGTATATTCATCATTATCTGCCAAGCCTTTTCCCAACTAAGTTGGGGTCGGCTTCCAGTCTAACCGGATGCAGCTGAATACCAGTATTCTACATGGAGCGACTGCATGTATATTGTATTATGGAAATTATAGATTTGTCATATAAAATAAATTATTTACAAATAGATAATTAGTTGACAATACGCAATGCAGCGAAACATACGTAAAGAACCAAACAAAAAAAATCTATCATAATTATTCCTGGATCTCCGTGTGATCTCCCGGGTTGGTGATTTGAACTGGCCTGCCAGAAGGCCAGATTTGAGGCACCACACTTCTTCCTTTGGGGCTTTTTGACAAACTAAAACTTTGCAAGTTTTGAAAGCCAACATTGAAGAAGAAATTTGCAATGTTTGCAAAATTTGCTGCTAAAATATCAGCGTATTGTGATGAAGTCGTATGATTGGACGGCGGCGTCAAGAAGGTGGGGTGGGAGGGCCAAAAAAAAGATATTGTTTTATATTGATAAAAAAAATTTTTTTTTTCTTTCTTTCTTTTTCTTTGTTTATCCTGCACACATACTTAAAACTTTTTGTATTGTTTATCTTATTACCTAAGGTTGTTTTATACTATGAAAAGCTCGTGGTTAAATTATAACAGCCACTTGGAAGAGCCCTTTAAGCCGTTGATCTCGGCTGTCATATTTAGATCTTTGACAGTCGTTACAGGTAGTCGGACGCCCAAAATTCTGACAACCATTCTTACCAAGGATATCGTAACTAGTTTGTGGAGATCAGATCAAATCAGGCAGTCGGTCCATGCAAAATACTGGTATTCATTTGGTTATACTGGAAGCCGAACCTAACATAGTTGGGAAATGGCTAGGCAGATGACGATGGTTGTGTTATAATTATAATAAAAAAAATGTTTTTTTTTATTATAATTATAACAATTATTAATTTATATTATATAATAATTATTTTTTATTATAATTATAAAAAAGTGTTTTTTTTTATTATTTTTATGTTCTTATACATATTCCAAATGTTTATGATGTCATGGCTTCCGTACGTTTTCATCAGGTGACCACTGAATACTAGCGCTGTGCCGTAGGCCTCCATAGCACAGAGTCGATGACGCGCAAGCTTTCAACTTTTTTATCCGCCCTGTTGTATAATTTTGTATGCACGTCATGTCTCTGCGACAAATAAATAGCGGAATATTTTTTATCTAAATAGTGACGTCATAAAAAAAACAATCCTCAGGGGTATCCGAAAATACCCCATGTATGTTGTGAGTTTTGATACTTTTCGAATAATAAACTGGCCTGCAAAAATAAGTATCACACTTTTAAAATTGAAATAACTTTTTAAGTATAGTAAGATAAACTTTCGAAACAAAAAGGACTCGAAAAATAGTTTAATTTTGTCTATAGTTTCAAAGAAAGCTGATAAAAATTGCTATATAACGTCTTTTTTATTTTAAAACTTCTAGAGTTTATATGTCAGAAAAGTGGTCACCATTTTATGAATAAAATTAACTTTGGGAGATGAAATATATTAAATAAACATTTAATTATTTAATTTAATTAATTTTGACAATAAATTACAACCATTTAATTGTAACAAAAAAAGCGCTGATGCGCGCGCATCGCTAATTTGTGAACAAGTAAAAATTATTCCGCGCGCTTTTTCTTTTCGCTGTATTGTTTTTATTTGTTTTATTTATTTCATTTATTGCAAATATGTTATAAAACGTCGTATGATATATGTACGCTTTGATAATTACAGCCTCTGCTTTCTATCGCCTCGGCTGTAATTTTCAACTTACCGCACATAAATCATAATGTACTATTAGAATCCTCAAAAACGTGCTCTTAAACGATACCGTTCACCACAATTATGTTTATATGTAACCAACGGACGTCACGCGGTTTCACCCGCGTAGTTCCCGTTCCCGTGGGAGTACGGGGATAAAATACAGCCTATATGTTACTTGCTGATAATGTAGCTATCCATTGCTGAAAGAATAATTCAAATCGGTCCAGTAGTTTTTAAGTTTAATCGTTACATACAAATATTTCCTCTTTTTAATATTATTAGTATAGATAACGGTTATAATAACAGTTTTTTTTAAGGGGATATAGATTTCCGTTAATATTCTTCCAAACAAAAAAAGAATCATCAAAATCGGTTCACAATTATTGGCGAAGATATCGCTGAACATACATACAAAAATTATAATAATACATTCTTTTTGAAAGATGGTTAAAAAATAAATAAACAATTTGGTCTTTCTTGGCAATCTTTCTGTGACACGGACTAAACATTTAGCCAAAAATAAAATACCTACGTGTCCTTAATTCGGAGAAAAACTTCTCTGACAGACGGAAAGAATGTGATTATACATATTTTATTTTTATTTTATCAAATAAGAACAATAAACAGCTGCATTATAGGAAATTACAACATGATAACAAAAATAATACTGTTATTATTCATGAATGATTAAACTTTAAATTGCTAGGAAATAAAAAAATATACTTATGAAATAATTATAATTTTCAATTATTCAAATCGCTTACGTTTTCGATCTCCTAAAAGCAGGAGTGAATGTCCAATGATTGGAAGTGCCCCAGGTAATTCAGGGGGCGCGTTGGGGCGACGCCTTAAACGCGACCACACAGCAAACACTATGCATAGTAATATCACAGACACAGCTAACACAGACATTTTACGAATCCAGCGAAGATATGAGGACAATCTATTCGCAATCTTGTATTTATGCTCGGACAACTTTTATTACGAAATATTTCTGCAATTATTTTGTGTTTCACCTGTCTGTATGTCCGTTTCTTTGCACCCTCGTAACTCCTAAACGGATAAACCGATTTCGATAAATTATACCTTGTTGGTTTCGTCCTGGTGGCGCAAGTGTCACTAGTTACATTCAACTTTTTAAAAAGAATCAGCGGATTTTGGGCGCCTTATTGTGGGGTTTGATTTATATTTCTCTTCCAACCCCATCGAGTGTTGAAAGGTTTTAAACGGTGATTACAAAATATGTTTAAGGGGCAGGTTAAAAAGGGGGATGAAGTTGTGTATGGAAAGTCCTTAATTTTCGAAGTAAAGATCACAAAATTTATTATCTAGGCTTATGGTTGGAAGCTAACGCAACGGTGTTGTTAGAATTTCAACCCTTAAGGGGGTGAAAATCGGAAAGAAACTTTGTTTATAATTAAAGCTCTTTATTTTTAAGTTAAAATCACTAATAGGTAACTAACACAACGTAAATAGTTGTTTTTTTTTATTTCAACCCACAAGGGCGTGAAAAGAGGGATGGAGGGGGAGGTGGTTTTTGTATTGAAGTGGTTCATTCGCTTAAGGAGTAACCCAAACTCCATAGAATCTTGGATCTGGCGTTACAGGGCTAGAATTTTGCTATAAATTAGAGCATTTATGAAGGTTTCACGAGCCCAATTTTCACGTTTCCAAACAATGACCAAATTGGTATATTAGACAATGTTTACATTTTAGGTTATTTTAATATTTATGTTATTGTGATATAGTTTCGAATTAGCTTTTAAAAGAGTTACTTATATTTGGTTTTCTTATTATAGTCATTACAGGCCTTGTTTATGTTAATTTAAAAGGAAAAAAATAATACTTAGAATATTGATCTCGTAGTTTGAAAATTACATTTATAATAGAGATATATTAACAAAAATTGGTGCCAATAGCTAGGTCTATATTTAAAACCAATAGCACAAAAGGATTCACATAGATAATTTCACTAGTTTACGAAATATAGTAAAAATTGTAAAGTGTTTCTCATCCAGATTAGATTTTTAAACATGATGTTCTAGGATTTTTTATTTCATTGTAATTTTTATTGGCTCCGAGGGTTAACAGAACTTCTAGCTTTACACAGTAGTATCTAAAGCAGTTTTAGGAATTTGCAGAAGTGTTGCTGTAGATCATCTGAGTCCCTGGTCCCTATTAAGTTTAAAACTGCTTATTTCCAACATTTGGCTAAGATTTAAATGGGTTAATTAAACAAAATAGTAGATTTTTTTGGTACATAATCTGATTCGTGCAACGGCTAGGCCCAGAAACGGGTTTCTCCAAATGTATTCAAGTAAAATTAATGTAAGTTCACGTGTACCGTTTCTAACTTTTCATAGAATGAAGCGATTGCGATGAAACAAAAACTAAATGTTACTCCAACTTATTCACAATATTTATTTAAATATAAGGTCGCGGACACGCAGTCAGAGGGTGCGGGGCGGCGCGTGGCGGCTTCGCGGTAACACACCGGGTTAGACTGGTGCGTTACTGCGTTATAGCACAAAGATTACTTATTATCCTAGAAGTAAGATCCCGTGGGCAATTTCTAAACTCCACGCGAGTGAAGCCGCGGGGCATAAGTTAGTGAATAATAAAATTCTAATCTCATAATTTTCCTAACATATAAATATTTGCATACCTAGCATGGTTATAATTGTAGTGTACCTTATGAACTTTTTGAAATATTCTCTGAACCTGTGTTATGCAAATAAATGATTTGTATATGTATCAAATCGACATTTTAAGAGATGATGAAATAGCCCTGATGTTGAATGATTCAGACGATGAGAAGTTGAATACCGGAAAATGTTCATCAAAATCAAATCAAAATCAAAGCATTTATTTCAAGTAGGCCAGTTACAGGCACTTTTGAATTGTCGAAACAAAGATCAAAATTAAATGTAGCTACAGTCCCAGTCACAAGGCATAAAAACTGTGAAAGTACTGTAGTTGCCCATTCCCTAGCGTAGATCTCTATGGAGAAGAACGGGCAAGAAACTCCATGGACACTCTTTTAAATCAGAATATTGTTACAAAATCTTGGTTACATCATTCATGTTGAGATGGTATATTATGTGAGAACAATGTAGCAAGATGTGCACGTTAAAAGTGTCCACAGTAAAACAAAACAGAAAAAAAAAAAATTCAAAAACTAAAATAATTCATTAAAATAAGCCATGGCAACTGAGAGATGACCAGTCACAACTGACAGCGCCCGTTCACGGACATGACGCATAGATCAGCACCATTCAACTCAACCATTTTGAAGGGAACTAAATGATCCGACACATGCGCCACCATCAGCGAGACTTTTGAGTGAGCATGACATAATTATTCTCAACCGCCAGGGCACATTCAAGTCAAGAAAAGACGTGGGTTTCCAGCGACTGATGGCATTCTAGTACATAGCACTCACACAATATGGGCTATGCGATTATATAATACTAAAGAGATTGGATCTATACAATGCAAAGATAGTTGTACAATCTTCAGCAGCTCCAACAATACAATTAGTGCTATCCATTTATGCGCCCCTGTCCTTGTGGAGCAGGACCGGCATTGAGCCAAGCATTTTTATCAGCGATATAATCGTCCAATTTGTAATATGCTTGCTTACTTAATGTGCGTTTAATGCATGTTTTAAATTTTGTTTCATTCAGTTCAAGAATGCTTTGTGGAATTTTATTATAGTATCTCAAACAGTACCCCATGAAAGAAGAGTCTACTTTAGCGAGTCTGAAGCCTTGCTGAACTAATTGGTCCCTATTCCTAGTACTGTAATTGTGTCTGTCACCTCTTTTCCCAAAAAGATGTAGATTTTTCCTCACGTACATTATGTTTTCGTAGATGTATTGACAATGTAGCGTCATGATGTTAATTTCCTTAAACAGTTCCCTCAGAGAATCGCGCCTACGAAGATTGTATATGGCTCAGATGGCTCTTTTTTGCAGAATAAATATAGATTCAATGTCTGCAGCCCGTCCCCATAATAAAATGCCATAAGACATTATACTATGAAAGTAACTAAAATAGACCAATCTAGCAGTATCAACATCAGTAAATTGACGGATTTTTCTAATAGCATATGCTGCTGAACTTAGCCGCCCCGCCAGAGATGTTAAATGAGAACCCCATTGTAGCCTTGAATAAAGCGTAATCCCCAGGAAAACCGTTTTATCTTCGAATTCAAGTTTATCTTTATTCAATACTATATCACAATCGCTACTTTTGACATTCGGTAACGCAAATCTTATGCATTTCGTTTTTTTTTCATTGAGTACCAAATTGTTTGCTGTGAACCAATTATGGACTTGAAGTAGGGCATTATTCACGTCGTCTAGATTTTGGGCTCGTCTATTTATCTTAAAAATTAGGGAAGTGTCATCGGCAAATAACACCATATTTTGAGGTTGGTTTTTCAGTAAATACGGTAGATCATTTATATATACTAAGAAGAGGAAAGGACCCAATATTGAGCCTTGCGGAACCCCCATTTTGACTTTTAAACCCTGTGAATTAACACCATTTATTTGAACATATTGTTGTCTATCACTCAAATAAGATTTTACCAAACTAAGTGCAAGTTTACCTAGTCCGTAATGCTCAAGTTTCAAAAGTAATGTGTCGTGATTTACACAATCAAATGCTTTGGAGAGGTCACAAAATATTCCTAGCGTCTTGGGACTCTTCCCACGCCGCAAATATGTGCTTTAATAAAGTTACACCAGCGTCAGTTGTACAACGTCCCTTAGTGAAACCATACTGTTGATCGTGTAAGATTCTGTTGGTGTTAAAATGATGGAGCATTTGATTAAGCATTACCTTTTCGAACACCTTGCTAAAAACTGGCAACACGGATACAGGCCTATATTTATTAGTATCTTTACTATCCCCGGATTTGAAAAGAGGTCTAACTTTACTGTATTTCATTAAGTCAGGGAAAACTCCTTGGTCTACGCACAAGTTAAAAATTAAAGCTAAGTAAGGAGCTATATTCTCAAGTATGGATGTACAAACTTTGATAGACATTCCCCATAGATCTTCGGTCAGTTTGATTTTTATTTGCCGGAAAGCTTTAATAACTATCATAGGGTTTATGTGTTCAAATTTAAATTCAGCCTGGCATCCAGACACATTCGCCTTTAATAAATCAATTGAGACATCAGGAGAGGAATTAAGAGCCTCCGTAGTTTTTAACGGTATATCGGTGAAGAAATTTACAAATTCTTGAGCTACTTCCTGATTAGAGCTTTTAGGACCACATGCTGTATTTAATGTATAGGTAGTATTACGTATTTTTTTCCTGTTAGTCTCGCTATTTATGACTTTCCAAACTGTCTTTATTTTATTTTCTGCTGTTTTGATCTTGTTGCTAATGTGCAGGGCTTTGGCAACCTAGCATGTATTTCTAAAAATTTTTGAATACTTAGCAATATATTTGTTAAAAGTTTCAGTGTTTATATAAGGCTTAAGGCCATAAAGCTCAAATAGTGTTTCCCTACTTTTTCTGATACCTCTAGTTGCCCAATCACTAAATATAAATTTAGGGCAAATACTTTTTGTCTTCTTTTCAAAAGTTTTGTTGAATTCAGTGTGAACTATTGAAAAGAAATTATCATAAAATTGATTTATATTAATATCATCATGGCTAAATACACTTAACTTGTTCTGTAGGGAAATATTATACCTATTTAATTTGTTAGAAATTATGGGTCTAAATTTAATCTGAACTTTTTGCAATGGTGTATTACTCCTAAAAGTTACAGATTAATCTGTCCGCTATGGTCAGACGGCAGACAATTAACTATGGCTTTATCTATGTAATCACAATCGCAGAAAACATTATCTATGCAAGTAGCAGAAGATGGAGTGATTCTAGTAGGTTCTATAAAAGTGTTGGTCAAGTCAAATGACTTAAAAAGCTTTAATAACCGACTGCTATTTGAATTTTCTTCTAAAATATTGATATTAAAATCACCACAAATAATTGTTGATTTATTACTAGCTGCAAGTTTTGCCAGGACATCTTCCATTATTGACTCAAATAAGGAAAAGTTTCGATAGTTTGGGGGTCTGTATACACACACAATAACATGCTTATCTAGTTCAACACAGGACAGTTCGACGCAATGTTCAGCCGAGAGACCTACTATGTCGTTACGCTGCTTATATTTAAAACAATTTTTTACTAAAATTAGGAAACCTCCTCATATTATGTTCATCTGGCTAGACGCGGATATGGCCGATGGAACACAACTTTGACCCAGTGGTGGTCAAGATTAGGCCAAAGAAACCAGGACCGTCCGTGAGCTCGTTGAGTCGACGATATCGATAAAGTCGCGGGAAACCGCTGGATAAGGGACTCACAGAACCGGGGAGTGTGGCAGAAGAAAGGGGAGGCCTATACCCAGCAGTGGGTGATTCCGGGCTGATATGGTGATGATGATGATGATGCAATGGCCAAGATTTCCCCGGATATCAGGGAATCTAGAAATGTTATCCTAAATTATTAAGGTAGGCAATGCTGAACTCGTCCCTCAAGATACCAAACCTGTAGGCTTAGCCAAGTTGACAATCTACAATCGTTAACGCTAATAGAAACTAACCAAATGTATGGGAATGACATCTATCAACGTTAAGTCACGTGGTCAAAACAAACGAATGGAAACTTTAAAGTTTAGTCAAAACTGTAAGTTGGCTACGATTTATATGGGATGTAGGGATCACGATTGTAGAAACGAATACATTTCATTCTATCATCTTGATCGATGTAAACTTGTCTACGAAAGTTTATATTCGTTTGTTTTGACCTCGTGACTTAACGTTTACGATTGTAGAAAGAGAATCGATACGAATCGTTTGTAACTTGGCTAGGCCTGCTGGTCGTCTTTTCAGTTACCGCAGCCACTTTCAGACTACTTCTGTACGCTCACAATAAATAATTGTATATTTCACCTTATTATTTAAAACAGATTGACAAATGGAACGAAAATAATTAAAATGATTATAATTATAATATGTTTAGCTCTGAATGCTTACAATGATAATAGCTTTGCGAGAATGTTTTTTTGTTTTATTTTTCATTCGAAATTATGTTTTCTTGATTTTAATTTAGGTCTTCGCTACCAAATATTATTACGTTTTAATTCTTTGCAATAGAAAACCCGGATCTGTATAATTAGTGCCCAAGATACAGGCTGTATTTAGTTTGGGGCCAATGTAAAAGGTTTTGTTAATAATTTTGCCAATAATATTGTTGTGTTGGTAAAATTGATAAAAAATTTACATGTATCCTACTGTTATTTGAATCCTTTGACCCCCAAAACTGGTTATGAAATTAAACAAGCTTTTTTAGAAAAACCTAATCATTTATTCAGTGTAAGCCGCACGTCATACTCACAAGCCAACAAAGCACAACAACAAATCAACGTGGTAATAATCCAATATAAGCTGGCCTCTTATTTTATTGAAGCTCTGTCTGTACTTTGCACCTGTGCCTTAGTAGTGTAGCAGGTACAGTCGCGGCCAACTGTGGCTCGTGTAGGTACCTACCTACTAAAATACCTGGTGGAATCCCTCGACGCAAAAACGCATACCATCATATACATATATATAAACGCATATTCATCATTCCGAACTGTCACTGTATTTTCATCGGCAATTTTTTAATAGGTATTAAACTTTTGTAGAAAACAGCAAAATTTCTATCCGAAAATTGCGGGAAATGCAAGTCTCTACATCCAAGATGCGATTGTCGCAAGCATCATTATTGCAACCGAATTTATTCATTAGTAATCAGCGATCGAAAGTTAGCGATTTTGTCGTTATCTCTGTCGAGACTCCCGACCCAGGGTTCGGATTTCTGATTCGGACAAACGACCAAGTGTCCAAGTGGGTCGAATACGCCCGTCTCCGGACAATCTTGTTCGGCTTCTTGGTTCGACTTCATTCAAACTACTCGTAGTGTAATAAATGCATCGGGTACCCAAATTCGAGTATAGTCTTTCGAGCACCTGAACATGGGCTAACGCATAAGTGTAATTGCGCCATTACATTAGGCAGTTGAAGGTAATTGAACGCCATTACATTACACAGACATTGAGTTTCTCAGCCCTGCGTCATCTCACTGGTATTACTTACTTTTGTATTATGTAGTCTTCATTTATTAAGTTAATTTTATTACAACTTTTATAATAGAAGTCTTATAATTTCTTTTTTTTTGTAAGTTACGACAGCGGTTTGCGCGCATGAATAGTTCACCTTTAAGGGTCAGTTCCTCGGACACGGATGCTTCAGTAAGTTCCTGCACCGAATCGGGCGGGAGGAAACGCCCGGGTGCTATCACTGTGAGGATCGACCGGAGGACACGGTGGAGCACACGGTGGAGGTGTGCCCCGCTTGGGTGGAGCACCGCCGTGTCCTCGAGGTGGCGATCGGCGGCGGTGACCTCTCGCTTCCGGCCCTGGTTCGTGCCATGGTCCGGAGCGAGACGGAATGGGACGCCGTCACCTCCTTCTGCGAAGCAGTCATGCTAGCGAAGGAGGTGGCGGAAAGTGAGAGGGAGAGATCCTCACGTCCCGGCCGCCGCGGGAGACGCCCCGGGCGTCGGGGGCCACGTGGTGGCTTCCGGCCACCGTAGGCGCGGGCCTGTGGACGGGAAGCTATGGGCTAGCTCGCCGTCCGTACGTCTCTTGACGACAGGCCGTGTCGACGGCGCGTTCGTGTTCCACGCGCGCCTCAAAGAGTGTCAGCAATAGGGAAGGGGGACCCCTTCCCTATTGCTGACACTCTCGCAAGGGCCGAAGTCTGCCGGGGCTGCGGGACTATTCGAAAGAGATACCGTGGCCCCGGAACATAAAGGGCGATGAAGGAACATGGATGGGTTTTAGTCAGTAAAAGTCTGACACTCCCTCCTGCTCCGCCCAGAGCGGGAGGAGTCATTTGATGATTTCCCATCCGAAAAAAAAAAGGGTCAGTTCCTCCCATATTATTATTATACTCTTTGGTCAGTTCACACCGAGACGCGACGCTGCGCGCAGAGCGACTCAAAATATAACTTTATTTACTACACGAAAAGATACACATTTCACTGTCGAGGCGCAGTGCTACATGGTGCAACGTATTCTGAATTCTCACAATGAAATGTGTATCTTTTGTAAGTAATATTTTGAGTCGCTCTGCGCGTAGCGTCGCGTCGCGTCGCGTCTCGGTGTGAGCTGACCCTAAGTGATTGTTACACCTTGTTCTGATTTGTTGCTTCTGTTTCATTTACTTATACCAATGTATAGTATACAATTGTTGGTGAACCAAATAAATAAACAAGGAGTAGTGGTGGGCCAGTGTGCAGCGGTGCCCCAGTGAGCAGGAGTGGCCTAGTGGTAGTGGCCTCGACTCACGAACAGTGAGCCATAGGTTCGAACCCAGGAAGATGTACTACTTTGTGTAATTTAATTCATCACCACTGCTCTCAAAACGGAGAAGGAAAACATTGTGAGGAAACCGGCATGTCCTAGAACCAAAAATTCGAAGACGTGACGACAACTTTACTACCAACCCGCACTGAGCCCGCCTGGTGGATAGCCCATCCCTCTCCTAGAGAGGAGGTATGTCCCAGCAGTGAGAACATGGCTGATTTTATGCTAATAAATAAATTACACTTGGATCGTTAATCCAAAGGAAACCGTCTACGATAGGCGCGTGCAATTCTTACCTAACCTCCAATATTATGAAACAAACAAGCAAGGACAAAACGTTGAATAACAAAATTTAAACGTAACTACTACAAGGTCAATATCTAATTTCAAAACGTGTTTAGATTTGCTTACGAAGACTAGCTTATACCCGCGATTTCGCACGCATGCAGTGTAATCATAATAAGGGAGAGTGTAATTGTCCCAAGGAATCGTACTACAGGGGTAAAAAGTTTTCTATGTGTTACACTCATTACAACAATCACATTAAAAAACAACGGTAACACAGTTTAAATAGGCATGTATCAACGTTCAAAAACGAAAGAAATGTTAAAAATGTGGGTATTGTTTTGGAAAAGAAAATCGATGTACTTGGTTATCGCCGTAAGGTCGTCCGAAAAATGTTTTCCTAAGTAACATCGCAGTAACAAGACGTCGATTTAACAAGGCGTCGCAGTATAGAGACGTCGTTGAAAGGTTTTCGAAGAAACAAAATTCGATGATACGACTTTCGCACTCAAGTAGGTATTCCGTTTTTCTTAAGCATGTACTATCGAGGACACTCCCGCCTGATCACATTTTTTCTTTTTTCACGTAAACAAAAAATGAAGACGATACAGTGCGTCGAAAACTCGTGTAACATCACATTTAAGTACATTTTTTACTCAAATTTATGACGTCACAAACCCCCACTCTTAATCTTTGACACGTATTATCTTCGTCATTTTTTGATAGAACAAATTCCACATTTTTCGATAATCTAACTGACGGACTAAACAGAATCATATTTTTTTAGTCAGTCATCATCCCTATTATCTGTGTGCCTTTCATCTTATCCGTTCGGTAGTTTTTGCGTGAAAGAGTAATAAAGCTTTTTATAGTAGGGAAAACGTGTACGAGATGATTCTTTGAGGTAAGGTGATCCTCTACGATTGCAGCAGAAATTTAAGCTGGTGCTTATAGTCTAGGTGTTTTTCTCGATAATAATTATGTAGTTCCCAAATAGCCCCGCGCCTCAGGCAATTCGTATTGGCGGAGGTGAGTGAACAATACAGTCGTGGTCTTTTCCGTCTGATCAGTTAACTTTTTTTTTGCGTAAATCATGCGGAGGCGCCGAGTCACGCCCTTTTTATAGTTTAGGCCTATAAGGAAAGCGTCAACTTTGGCGCGAAAAATAACAATTACTCTCGTTTTGCGTGCGTCGTCAGTGCGCTCGGCCAATCGGTATCTTTTCATTCATTATTTCTATACAAAGTCAACGGGGTGAGGCTAGAGAGCGTTTCTATGTTGTAAGTGCAAGCAAAAATTAGCTTAGTGGTGATCAGGCGGGAGTGTCCTCGATAGTACCTACATTATTGTGGAGAAAAACCGTGTGCTTTCGATCTAAGATAAGGTTGATTCTAAACTTAGGCAGACTTTGTTCAAGGTAGTTCATTGCAATGATTAATCCCTCAATGTCGATTTGTGAAACAAATGACATCTGTTTTAAAATGGTTACGCTTGACCTCGAGGTTGGTCACGTACACTTAAAACAAAAAGTGGAACGCTTTTAGTTACATTTTTTTAAACAAAATATAACTTATTCTTACAAAGGAACAATATTTTGGCGTCTAGAGTCTTTATGGCGAAGTAAAGTACCTACTAGGCTAAATTCAAGGTTTTGCTGTACTGTAGAAAGATAAAATGTGATAAAGTATAGTTTATTTTATTGAGCAAAGAATAAAAAAGTTCAAGATTTTGTTATTGTTGCCATGGACATTTGTATGAATTAAATAATCTCTCAGTAACGTAGTTTCCAATTTATGGATAACAACTAACTAAAATTCAGTATGACGTTAGACTTGTTATCGTTCATTCTATCGGTCACGATCCTTATCAATATTCAATACTTTTTGTTCTATTACTTCTTTGACTATGCCGCATAATCAAAGGAAAGCCAGTTCTGGTCGGTCGAAAGATTGTATGATAATAGGCATGACGACAGTATCAAAAAATTGCAAATCTATTTAGTCCGTCAGTCAGAGTATTGGAAATTAATGGACACGTGTTTTTTTGTTTTTGTAAATCAATGAATATCAATTGACAAAAGAATAAAACGCATCAAAACTCGGGAGTGGGGGCTCGTGACGTCAGAACTAGCTAAAAATTATACCTAGGCGTGACGTATTGAGAATTTTAAAAGCGTCATTTATCTTCGTCAATTTTAATTAAGTACGTAACAAAAGAAAAAACACGGGTCAAATATTATTTGATGATCTAACTGACGGACTAATTGGATTTATTTTTTCGTCTCGCCTATTTACTCTCGGATACTCTTAAAAATGGCATGCCATATAAACAGGCAATTAAAACGTTTGCAATACCCGTCATGTTATTGACCTTTAGAAGCCGTCTTCACTAGCGAGCGAATCGCGGCGATTTAACGTATTTCTATACGAAAATATCGCCGCGATTCTCTCGCTCGTGGAGACGGCCCCTAAGGGTTTTTACAGACGAGCGGCACGTTGCCAACGGCAGATAAACTGAAGCCGTCGCCACCTGTCGACGGCTGCCGTCGACGCGCCGGGCGGCAGCCGCCGAAGCGCCAACAATCGATATAAAAAAAATGTTCTGAAGATTATCATTTTTTTTGGTCACGAAGTTCAGTGTAGATGCAATTTTGTAGGTAGCTATAAATAAGATTATATGAATACAGACAATATTATTAACTAGTAATAAATTGTTGTTTTCATTGAATAGGCGAGACGACAAATAAAATCTAATTAGTCCGTCAGTTAGATTATCAAAAAATATTTGACCCGTTTTTTTTCTTTTGTTACGTAAACCAAAATTGACGAAGATAAGACGCTTTTAAAATTCTCAATACGTCACGCCATGGTATAATGTTTAGCTAGTTCTGACGTCACGAGCCCCCACTCCCGAGTTTTGATGCGTTTTATCTTTGTCAATATTCATTGATTTACAAAAACAAAAAATACGTGTCCATTAATTTTCAATACTCTTAACTGACGGACTAAATAGATTTGCAATTTTTTATTACTGTCGTCATGCCTATTCTACTAAAATGTAGTACCTACTTTCCGAAAAACGGGATGATATCCTAGGGAATCATGTTGAAGACCGGGGTGTTCAAGATGATCCTTTAATAGAGTTGCCCCGATTGATGGCAACAGACGCGACCCCTTCGAACTCAATCACTACATCCACATTTCGGCAAATCGTATTGCTGAAACGTGGTTGTAAGTAGGTACTAGGCAGAGACATCGTGGCGTTATGTTAATTTGGCATATTAATTATTAAGCCGTGTATTTGTCGTGTTGATGATTCCTTTAGAGTTAAATAGTTAATAATAATAGTTAATAAAAGAGTTAGTAATAGAGTAGGAGGAGGAAGGAGGGGGGGCGAGGAGGGGTAGGGTTGTAGGAGGGTGGGGTAGTGTGGAGTAGTTAGTTGGTAATAGTTAATAGTTTCGACCCGAACTTTGCCACCTCGAAAGCGTTAGTTAGTGGTCTCGGACAGGACAGGTACCTCAAGGTGCACTTGGAGTTTCCCAAACAGCAGGACCGGAGATGGGTCATACATGGTTTCATACATAATTATTGTGGATGTAAGTTGCTGGCTGAACGCGACTAGGTCCTCCATACTGGTTGGTAGCATAAAGCCTCGTATCCACTAGGCAACAATTGACGCGCAACTCGTGACGCTCAACATGTTCGGCAGCGTTGCAAAATATCGCGCGACGTTGCCAGCTGGCGCGCAACATGACGCGCGGCTTGTTGTTTGTTTTTCTCGACATTGTCGGATAAATTAAACAAAAAAAAACCGTATTATTGTCGTTATCGCTCATGTGAAAACTGCCATTGAGTCGCAGTTTATGTATGTGGTGTGTTTTTGTCAGAAGGTTTTTGTCTTCTGACAAAAAACACACCGTGGGTCTTTTACACTTTGCTCTTCGTCTTCAACTCGTGATCCCATTTATTAGGAACAAGCGTAGGGATCAATCTGTAATATTAAAATCGATAACAGCCGCTCTACGATCTTCAGGTTAAGCCGCACTTGCTTAGGTTGGTCCTTGGATGGGAACCACCCAATATATACCGAGTTTCCTCCTTGCCTTTCAAAGCAAGTGAAGCCGGTAGTACCAGCTGTCATTTGTCAAAGATCTCTGACAGTCGTCACAGAAGATCAGTGACCTGAAAGTCTGACAACCAATCAAAGGGGTTTCATATTACCCAGTACTAACTGGGTTGTGGGTTAGACTAGAAGCCGACCCCAACAAAGTTGGGAAACGTCTCAGATGATGATGAACTCTAAAATTAAGAGGTAAGGTCAACATTTTGATAATTGTTCCACTTTACAAACCGATGGGTAATTCCCATTAACCTAGAAGTTTAAAAGTGGCCAAGAAGCAAGGTCGCCATAGAAATACAATATAAATCATTTTACTATTAAAACTGTATGACAAGGTTATAGAACATAACATCACGCCTGTAATCCCCGAGGAGTTAGGCAGAGGTTATCGTACACCCACTTATTGCCTGTCCCGTGTAATAGGGGGTGAGCCTATAGGCACTATCGCGGACACTCTCGCCTGATCACCACTAAGCTAATTTTTGCTTGCACTTACAACATAGAATCGCTCTCTAGCCCCGCCCCGTTGACTTTGTATAGAAATAATGAATGAAAAAATACCAATAGGCCGAGCGCACTGACGAAGCACGCCAAACGAGAGTTATTGTTATTTTGCGCGCCAAATTTGACGTTTTCCTAATAGGCCTAAACTTTAAGGGGGCGTGGCTCGGCGCCACCGCATGATTTAAGCGAAAAAATCTTTAACTGATCAGGCGGAAAAGACCACGACTGTACATAGAAATGAGGTGATGGAGGTGGTTATACTATAGAAATGATTAGTTTTTCGTTAACAAAACTTACCTTTGAAGGTGGACCGTCGACTATGGTCTAGAACGATGAAATTTAATTCAATAGGTATGACGACAGTATCAAAAAATAGCAAATATATTTAGTCCGTTAGTTAGAGTATTGGAAATTAATGGACACGTATTTTTTGTTTATGTAAATTTATCAATGAATATTGACAAAAGATAAAACGCATCAAAACTCGGGAGTGGGGGCTCGTGGCGTCAGAACTAGCTAAAAATTATACCAAGGCGTGACTTATTGAGAATTTTAAAAGCGTCATATCTTCGTCAATTTTGGCGTACGTAACAAAAGAAAAAAACACGGGTCTAATATTTTTTTGATAATCTAACTGACGGACTAATTCGATTTTTTTGTCGCCTCGCCTATATTGATATGATAGAAAAAAAAAGTGTTAATACTTTTTGTTCTTTCTCATTTTGTCTCGCACAGGACAAAACAAAACTGTCCCACTGCTGGAAAAAGGCCTGTTCTCAACAGAGAAGGCAGGAGCATTGATCATCAAGCTTGCTCAACACGGGTTGGCGATTTCATAGGTACTCATATTAATTATATGTCCAGGTTTTCTCACGATGTTTTCCTTCACCGATGTCTGTGATGTCCAAGATAAACTTAGAAAGTACATATGAATTGAAAAAATCACATGAGCACTTGCCCCGGTTTTAACCCACGACCTCTTGCATGAGAGGCGAGGCCTTAACCACTGGGTCATCATGACCCATTAATAAAATAACAAACAAAATAAAAAAATAAGAAATTAATCTAAGTGTTGTTTTCTATCTGGAACAGACCTTTTCTACATAATATTCAGTTAAATCACCTCTACACTCGTCAAAAATATTTTTTTCATTAAACCTGGAATTAAAACATTATAGGCCCTGTTAAGCGAAACCAAGGACACGGAAAGACGGAACCCTCAGGACACGAGTCTGTCTGCTTTTTTAGGGTTCCGTGCCCGAAGGGTAACCAACGAGACCCTATGACTAACCCTCCGCTGTCCGTCCATCCGTCTGTCTGTCGGTTCGTCCTCCAGTCTATCAGCTGGCTGTATCTCATGATCCGTAACAGGTTGAAATTTTCACAGAGTGTGTATTTCTGTTGCCGATGTGACGACAAACAATATCAATAAATTGAAAATTAAAGGGGCACCCCTACTACGATGGTACGGAACCCTTCATGAGCGAGTCCGGCTCGCACTTGGCCGGTGTTTTTATCACTGGAAAACCAGACATTAATTTTATTATTGTACCTCGAATTTTAAGTTGGCACCCAAGGTTGATGACGCTTGCCATGCTCGCAGTAATTATTATTAGCCACTAAACTTGAACAGGTTCTCTTAAGGAGGTTTTCTATACACCAACAAAAAAAAAACGTAATCGTGTTTTTTTTTTTTTTCTGACCAACTGAAACTTCCAATCCCGACCGGATTGGCAGTTTTTTTTCTAGCCCATCATGCGGGTCAGCTGCCAGTCTAACCGGATGCAGCTGAATATCAGTAATCTTCTTGGAGCGACTGCGTATCCGACCTCCACCACCAGTAACTGGGTAATACGATACCCCTTGGTAAGTCTAGTTGTTGGACTTCCTGGCTTCTTCTTCTTCTTCTGCTATTTCAGCTGAGCTTTTTTTTCTAGAACACACTTGGAATTATTATTAGTATTCATTAATTAAAATAAAAATAAAAATAAATAAAAACATTTATTTGACACATTTTTTCACGCGCCTTATCGAGTTCCTCGCGGTGCGTGTCTTAAAGGTCATGTCACACTATACCGGCACCGCACCAGCACAACTGCAGACCGCGCGCGGCGTTTCCTCGAATTTAGGCTATGGCTAGCCGTCAGCGCGCTAACTACGCGTCGTTAGCGAGGTGCGAGCTCGCAGACCGCGCGCAACGACGTTGTTTGCTGGGTGCACCGCTCTGGTGCCGGTATAGTGTGCCATGACCATAAGTAATCTCTGCACTTTTTTGGGACCTTTTAAGGAAAACGAAACCTTAATTTTCTTACCTTTATTTTTTCTTCAAATTTATTTCTATCTTATCATCGCAAAAAGAAAAAAAAAACTGCTAATGTGCTTAAATGTAATTAAGGTCAGGCTATTTTAGTAAAACTGGCATCCATAATTTTAGTACCTGCAGTGTTGGGGCAATACTACTTAATGCCCAAATGTATACAGCAAAACGCAAAATGCAAGTACGAGAAACACGAGCTCGAAAATTTTCGCACATTGACACGAAGGGGATGGAGGGGGTTAGACATAGTGAGCGATAATGTGAAAGTTTATGAGGAACGATGGATGGATGAATGTTTTATACTTTTTCACACAAAAATCACTGAACGGATTTGAATGAAAAGGCACACAGATTAACACACACTTGACACCGATACTGCGGTGCGGGATACTTTTTATCCCGTCAGTACGTTTTTTTGGGACTGCACGCAAGTTCAACAATAAAAACGTGGTGCGGTTTCGTGTCTGCGTGCATAATATGAATATTTCGACGCTGTTGTCACCGTCATTTCGAAAATTGAACCTGATTGATGGACATTCATAATTAAGTAACTTAGATTTCGCAGAAAAATGTCGATGCTTGAACATTACACCACATCCGTAAATCCCATCCGCGCGAATGTCGTTAGTATTAAATGATTTACCTATGTTTGGACGAAAAATCTGTTACCATAACTCCCTCCTACAATGCCAGTGATATCGATGTGAACTCATTAGTACCTAATAATTATGTTAAGATCACAATATAATCAATACAAATATTACCTTGATATATTATGTCCGTATTTCAAGGTAATAATTTGTTTACGATACTATCATCATTTGTATACATAAGAGTTATGTCAAGGCTAAATAATAAGAACCGCACGCGTCGATCTTCAAGTTTAAGTAGTGCTTGCTAAGGTGGGTCTCTTTTTTTTTTTTTCGGATGGAAAATTATCAAATGACTCCTCCCGCTCTGGGCGGAGCAGGAGGGAGTGTCAGACTTATACTGACTAAAACCCATCCATGTTCCTTCATCGCCCTTTGTGTTTCGAGGCCACGGTATCTGTTTCGAATAGTCCCGCAGTCCCGGCAGGCTTCGGCCCTTGCCCCCTTCACTGTTGCTGACTCTCTTTGAGGCGCGGTTGGTCCCTGGATGGGTGATCATCATTACGAACCGAGTTTTCTCCGTGCTTCGGAAAGCACGTAAAGTCGTTGGTCCCGGCTGTTATTTGCAGATCTTTGACAGTCATTACGAATGGTCATAAGCCCGAATGTCTGACAACCAGTTTTCCCAAGAAGAATCGTATTACCCAGATGTTGAGTTGTGCAGGTCAGATAGGCAGTCGCTCCATTATCCCCGAGTATTAAAGGCTTTTATGAAGTTTCCGTGAGATAATTTGCGATCTTATGACGAGCGAAGCCGCTGGCAAGTGCTAGTTACAAATAAACTGGTTATACCATCGAAACAGGTATTAATTAGAGTCGTAGAATGTAATAATTCATCTTAAAACTACCAAAACAGATTTTGTTGACGTCATAATTATTCTGAAACACGTTTTTAGCTAAGGTCAAACTGAGCCCACGAAGGGCGCGAGGAAATTTCGTCTCGCGTCATTTGTATCGGATAACTTGTTTAGGTACTGTAGAGACCTTAACCTTGTGGTCGTTCAGGAATTAAGTAAGTAAATGTTGTAAAAAAGGAAATAAACAAAAAGGTTCAAAGAATAAGAAAAGAAGAGACAGCTTTGGCGTTCGTCAAAAGAATGACATATAAAAAAAAACACCTATCTAAGGACACTTGGGTTTTCTACGACGATACCTTAATCATCGGAATCCATCCAGTCATTTGGAACATATGAGGTTATAAAGAAATTTACAAAGAAACATACAAGATACGCGCGAAAAACGTAACCCTTCCTTAGCAGTCGTGTAAAAATATGGTTTTATTTAATTTTGGTATCCAAATAAGTATTGGAATCTGCCCTAAAGCGGCTTTTATTAAATACACTAAGCACTAAAACCACATACAACATTATTAACGATCTCCACAGTACAAACAGGTACACAAACAGGTATACAAACCAGCAGAAAAATAGTCGCACGACTTTGTCTATACCTACTGGAAAATAGAAAATGGTTTATGGTATTTGCATTGACGGGTGCAGTTAATATACACAAGAGATGTTACAAGTGGCTTAAAATATTACCCAAAAACCAGTTAACATAGTGTTGTTGCTATTGAGCCCCAAACTAGACAGTTCGTTAATATCTTGGGGCTCGATTTATCCCGTATTTGATTTCCAGAGAGGAGACTAAGGAAGTGTGAGGAATATGGTGGAGCTGAAATGTGTGTGCGTGCGTGAAGCGGTGTGTTTGTGTCTATTTATGTGTGTCTGTGTGTGTTATGTATGTATATAGCACTTGTTCTTATACGTACATTTCACAGGAAATGTGTGTTTAAAGAATCTTTGAAACATTATTTTACACACTTCCTAAGTAGGCTTGGAATCATAAATTTCCGGTAACATACATAATGCTTGGTTGACGGCTTGAACGTAGTATAACGTGTCTTAGTGTATAAGGGACAACTCACACTTATTCAGCTTATGCCCATAGAAAAACAACCATTTTGTATGGAGACGCATACGCATCCGTTCAGCTTTCCGCGTCTATTCAGCTTTCGCGGCAAACAAGTATAAAATGAGAACAAATGTGTTAATATCATGCGAGTGCTATGGATAGAGTTCAGCGCCGCATTCAGCGTCAAATGCGGCGGAACAGCGCTGTAAACGGATGGTTCTTGACTCCTTGTCGACAAGTTGCAACCTGCATAATTCCTGCATGGATTTGATTTATTATTATTACGTAATAATTATGCACGCAAGGATTGAGAGAGTTCGGACGTATTTTGAAGTCATAATAATTATTTTATTTTTTCGAAATAAAATGATGGACGAAGAGAAACTTTTATTGCTAGTGCAAAAATATTCTTGCTTGTACGATATTAGTTCGTCACATTATATGAGTAGCTTACCGTCTTCGCAGCATATTCAGCGCCGTACGCAGTAATTACACTGGCCTGCAAAAATAAGTATCACACTTTTAAAATTGCAATAACTTTTTAAGTACACAAGATATACTTTCGAAACAAAAAGGACTCGAAAAATAGTTTAATTTTGTCTATAATGTCAAAGAAAGCTCATAAAAATTGCTTTATAACGTTTTCTTATTTTAAATCTCTAACTTCTATAGTTTAGGAAAAAATGAAATTTTAAAAGTGTAGTACTTATTTTTGGAGGTCAGTGTAGATACGTTTTAGTAGAGATAACACGCTGTGAAGGCTTTTCTCATTCTTACGACGCTGTACACGGCTGATAGAAGCAGAACTGTAAAAGTGTGACCAAAATCGTTCAGCGAAACGTGAATGGAGCTGAATAAGTGTGAGTAGCCTTCGATTCGATCGAGACCTGGGCTGTACTGCAGTCTCTCCAACGGTGCCAAATCGACTATCGGTACATCAAGGTGTTGAAGTGTTTGTACAAAAACGCCACCATGTCAGTCCAACTTCAGGCCAAGCCTCGGAACCTATCCTCCTGCAGCGAGGTGTGAGACAGGGAGACGTCATATCTACGAAACTATTCACCGCTGCACTGGAGGATGTCTTCAACGTTCTGGACTTGAGAGGGCTAGGCTTCAACGTCAATGGCGAGTACATCACTCACCTTCGGTTTGATGACGATATAGTGGTCATTGCTGAGACCAAGGAGGACCTCAGGACGATGCTCGATGACCTCAGTAGAGCTTCCGGAAGAGTGGGTCTTAAAATGAACATAGACAAAACAAGGGTCATGTTGAATGCCCATGTCACACTCACTCCACCACTCCACTCCTATCAAGATCGGAGACTCTACACTCGAAGTTTTAGACGATTATGTGTACCTGGGACAAACAGTCCAGTTAGGTAGGTCTAACTTTGAGAAAGAGGTCAATCGTCGAATCCGACTCGACTGGGCAGCGTTCGGGAAGTTGCGCGGTATCTTCTCGTCCAACTTACCGCAGTGTCTCAAGACGAAAGTCTATGACCAGTGTGTGTTGCCAGTGATTACATACGGGACCGAAACGTGGTCGCTCACAATGGGCCTCATCAGAAGGCTTAAAGTCACCCAAAGGGCAATGGAGAGGGCTATGCTCAGAGTTTCCATGCGCGATCGAATCAGAAACGAAGACATCCGCAAGAGAACCAAGGTTACCGACGTAGCCCGAAGAATTGCCAAACTTAAGTGGCAGTGGGCAGGTCACTTTGCTCGCAGAATGGATGGCCGATGTCCCCGAAAAGTTCTGGAGTGGCGACCGCGAACTGGAAGACGTTGCGTTGGAAGGCCTCCCACTAGGTGGACCGATGACCTGGTGAAGGTTGCGGGAGTCCGCTGGATGCGAGTCGCACGGGACCGGTCAATGTGGCGACACTTGGGGGAGGCCTATGTCCAGCAGTGGACGTCTTTCGGCTGAAATGATGATGATAATGAAGTGTGAGTAGTCCCTTAAACAAGGTCAGTAACATTTTAAGCAATTAATTATGTTGTAATCTCAAGTTGTAAAGTGTGTCTGTTGTATTGCCCAGACATGACGCAAGATATGCTAAGTTTGTGTGATCATTATTCATCATATTCATCAAATAATAGGAAGAAAAAAAAATAACTTCCCAGTGTCCAAGTATGAACGTATTTCCGTCAAAGGTTCCCCTAGCTTTGCCACATTTACCGGTCCAGAAGTTCTTGCCAAGAACTCCTATATTGTTATTGTATTGTTTGATAACGCAACCCTTTGTGTGCGAATCTGACTCGCACTTGCCACTTTTTTATATTATTTTACAGCCCTGAGGTAGTAGCTTTGGTCAGCCCCAGTCGCCAAATAATACCAATTTATAATTATTTTATTTTTTAATGGGACAAAAAAGAATTGATTGTATTGAATAAACTTAAAATCAAAATGCATTTATTTTTTTCAAAACATCGGTTAAACATTATTACAAGAATTCGATTTACGAAACTGATTAGAAACATCAAAACACTGTTCTTAATCTATGCACACGCTTGCTAAGCCTCGATAAACCAAATATAAATGCATCAACGACGCGACATTTGGCTTATGCTGCTGATCCGATCGATATAGGGTTAGAACGTTAATAACAGTGTAACGCAGGGTGTGCGACCCGAACCTGTTGAAAACAATCTATATATCCCTGTGCCAGTCGGTACTGGAATACTGTATCTCTATCTGGGGGAGTACACACAAAATTCATCTATTAAACCTAGAAAGAGCCCAGCGAGCAGTTCTCAATGTAATACACAAAAAGAACTTCCAGTACCCAACGGAGCAGCTATATATAGGGATTGTATGGTTTTAACGGTTCGACAACTTTATATCAGGAGGGAGGGTTCTGCTTTTAAGCCATAAAGGCTCAACATATGATTCGGAAAGGTTAAAAAGCAAACGGAGGACCTTGTCTTTGACCTGAAACCGTGTAAAACAGACTTCTTCAAGAGACCACCCTGCTATATGGGTCCATACCTCTATAACAATATAAGTAAAAATATACAGTTACATAACTTACCGATAAAAAAACTATAACTTACCATAGATAACTTCCTTCTCTCTCAAAATTATGTAGATATTGAAAATATATTAAAAAGTGTAAAATAAAAGCCACTCAGCCATTTATAAACGCAAAAACATACACACCCACACCACACTCACACGCTCACTCACACAATAATATCTTCTTACAAACACGCACGATAGTACTAAACAAATTAATAATATTGTAATACTTACATTTGCACCACACCACACTTGTAATGGCAGCTCGATCATGGTGGTGACGGAAGTAACTGGTGGAGTAAAAGGAAGAACCATAAGTCAATTTGATTGACATACATGTATGTTTTTTTTATAATTTGAAAGGTATTTTGTTTTGTGGCAGACATTTCAAAACTTAAATCGTGAACTTAATTAATTAAGTACCTACTTTTGCGCCGGTGATATCACAATAATTGGAGGGTCAAAGGTCCGATTAATTAAAACCGCCATGGAATGTATTAATGATATTTTGTTTGCATAACTCGGACTACATTTTCTATATTTTACAGATGATTCAGTCGAGACTCAAGAACAACCGAACTTTCATACAAATTGGGCAGTCTCCTTTAGGAAATTGCTTCTGGAAACTTTTCTGCGAAGCTCTAAAAATACTCCTTGAATGAATGGAGTAACATATATTTCAAGGAGAAGTGCTATTAATTTTCGAGCTTTCCGCTTGAAGTTGAAACTTCACCAGTGTATGGTCGTGAATGTTTAGGATTCTTTGATAAGTTTTTGTTAATATTTTGAACTCGTTCTGCGCTTTTTATTATAACTTTTTATATAAGTAATAATTTTTTTTTTTTTTTTTTCATATTAAGCTTGCGTGGATTTGCGTCACATGAGCGAGTTTTTGTTAAAGCTGACGCAAATGGGGGCTGTCCGCACTCATTTCAAAATATCATATTATTAGTTTTTTTCGTTATTGTAAATAATTATCTTAACATCAAAGCTTGTTTTTGCGCCACGTGAGCGAGTGAGATCGCAAGTTGATCAACTTTTTGCTAAAGCTGACACAAATTTGGGCGGTCCGCACCGCATTTCAAAATCCGATGGTTCATAGATTTACGACAATGTCGAAGACATTACTTTCTTACAATTTTTATGAACAATTGAACAATCCAAGCTAGTCGCAGCATGCTTTTAGTATTAAAATACGATGCGATGCGGCTGGAACGGCACCAGCCTTCCAGGTGATGCAGAGGGCGCATACAAATAATGAATGCTTGAAAAAACAATCTAAGATAGTTGAGTTGTACATCGACAACTCTTAAAAAAATTGTATAATTTCGAGACATTCTATTTCATTCATTGATAAGTGTACGAGCGAAGCAAATGCTTGGCTCGTACACTTATCAAACCAATATTTTTAAGTTTTCTAACCAGTATTTAAAGATTTTTTTGAGGTGAAAAATCACGTTTTACGGTAGTACTCAATGTAACGCACTCAAAACATGGTGATGATGGATGAATTGAATAGTATCGGTCGCGGAGGTGTTTAAAGTAAAAATCTTACATTAAAAACATATTGTATTTAAAAGAAAAACTTGTGAAAACGTTGAAACTTTGACCCAAACTAAACTTTGACTAACAAAAAAATATCACAATGATGGGGAGAACAAGTGCCTTGCGGCTTCGTTATGGGATTTCTTACACCTATTATAAAATGTATTTGTACAGAACTAGCTATAGATTATTACAGGTTTTATGCGTGGCCGCCATTTTGAAAATAAAATATAATGACGGAAGTTAGACAGGCTACGCTTCATACAAAAATCTTTCAAAGCCGTTAAAAATATTGTTATTATACAGGGTGTAAGGGACAGCCCTCCGCAGACTGATGGGGTGAATTCAGTATAATCATACTAAGATGACCAGTACAAGAAAATCCATCCAATAAACTTGATTTCTTCTATTTCGTCATACGCAATGTATCGTGACTATGGCTGTAAGGTTGTCAGTCCGGGAAGATGAGTAAAACAAGTGCCTCCATTGGTATCTCGTATATTACTGCCCATAGAGTACGTACAATCGTTAATATGTATTGATACTTAATATTAGAATACAGATGAACACACATACATAAGTCTTACACACTACACGCCCACCGGCAAAATAAAATAAAAATAATGGTTACATTTATTTTTAATTTTTATGGTTATATATGAATAGCGCTACCTTATAATATATTTTTATTTTTCCTAAATGCTATACTTATGTTGGTTAAATATTGATGGTTACACAAAAAACTAAATTAAATAGAATTAACAGTGGGTTAAACACTAATTCATTATTACAACAACAGTGTAATCTAATTTAGTTAAAAGTCATTTTATATATGGTCTGGTTCTATTTTTATGTACTATTACTTCTTTACCTTTATACAGTATTTTTAAATTAGGATTACAATCTTCTATTACTTGGTATGGTCCTTTATATAACGGATCAAATTTGTTTACAGCTTGTTCATTCTTAAGTAGTATCATGTCACCAGTACTGTATGTAACAGGGTTGGTATACAAATCATATTTACTTTTCCTAACCTGTTTACTAACAACTAAATTTTGTCTTGCGTCGTACTGTGATTTTTGAAGTCTATATCTGAGTTGTTGTGGATAATCGTAATAGTTATAAAGCGGTTCTATATCCGAAGTTAAATTACTTGGTAAATTGCAATGTTTTCCAAATACGAGTTCGTATGGAGTGTATTTAGTTTCTGTATGTACAGTCGTGTTAAAAGCAAAGCACCAATATGGTAGCCATAAACTCCAATTTTGGGGTTGGTTCTCTGTTTGTATGCGTAGGAATGATAGTAAATTTTTATGTGTATTCTCAAGGCCTCCTATTGTTTGATGATGATATGCAGTTGATGTTTGTTGAGTTATTTTTAATGTTTTACATACTTCATTCATTACTTTCGAAACGAACTCAGTTCCGCGATCTGATATAATATTTCTGGGAATGCCATAGCGCAATACAAAGTTATTAATGAAAGCCGTCGCCACTGAAATTGTATCCTTATTTCTAAGCGGATAAGCTTCTACATACTTGCTAAGATCACACTGGAGTGTGAGTACATACATATAATTATCGCTATCCTTACTTAAGGGCCCAACTAAATCTATAAATACTCTATCGAATGCCGAATGACCTGTATCTGTCAGGACCATTGGCTGTTTTATGTTCCTAAAATGTTTCTGTCGCTTGCATTTTTCGCAGCGATTTACAAACTCCGTGACGTCATTTTCTAATTTTGGCCAAGAATAACGGCGTTTTATATTATTTATCATTCGTCGTATACCGGCGTGGCCGCTACTCGGTAATAAGTGGTAGTCATTTAAGATTACACGTTTCGTATCGTTATCATTTATAACTTTTACACCTTTTATAATATATAAACGTGGTCCGGACCAATTAGGTGTTATATTTATGCTTTGAATTAAATCTCTTGTTAATTCAATGTTTTCATTACTTTGTACAATGTACACATTATCAAGTTTCATTTGGTTGCAGTAATTAGCCAACTCCCGTACAAAGGCATCTCGTGCGCATTGTAATCGGTAAGATGGGTTTACTCTTAGTATGCAATTTGTTAAATCATAATTAAATAATGTATTTGATTGGTTATTCCATTCTTTTTCATTGACAAACCTTAACTCAGTGCAATCCTTTGGTTTTTTAAGCAACTCCATAACTCTTGGGTGATCAGACCAGTCGTTTGTAGTTTGCTTAGCAACCGCAGGGTTATCACTCCCACCTTGTATACTTCGTTCACATATACGCTTTTTCTGACCTCTGGTTAATACTGACACAACGTGCTGATTAATTTCCTTCAATTCATCGCTTGTTATTCGGATACGTGACAAGGCATCTGCAGCTGCATTGTCTGTACCTCGAACATATTCTATTATGTAATCATATTCCTCTATTATTAAACGGAATTTAGTCAAACGACTAGATGGATTTGTTTGATTAAATAAGTAAACTAATGGTTTGTGGTCGGTTTTGATTACCAATTTTCTACCGTATAGATATGGTCGGAAATATTTTACTGACCATACGATGGCGAGCAACTCTTTTTCTATCGTGGGGTACCTAATTTCTGCTTTATTAAGAGTTCGACTTGCATAAGCAATTGGTCTGTTATCACTATTGCATAGCACTGATCCGATTGCGTATCCGGACGCATCTGTTTGTAAAACAAAAGTATTGTTTTCATTGAAGTTGGGATATTGTAATACTGGTGGAGATGTTAATGACTCTTTTAGGGATTCGAAGGATTTCTGACACTCATGTGTCCATTCAAAGTTAACATTTTTTCGACACAGTCTATTAAGCGGTAAAGATATTGCGGCAAAATCTGATATAAATTTTCTGTAAAAGTTGACAAACGCTATGAATCTTTTTGTTTCGTCTGCGTTTTTGGGCACGGGATAATTTATTACTATGTTAACTTTCTCTAAATCTGGTTTAATCCCTTCTGATGAAACAACATGTCCTAATAGCTGCATTTCTTTTCTTAGGAAATCGCACTTCATTGGATTAAGTTTCAAGTTAACTTTGCGTAATCTAGTTAAAATATCTATAAGATTTTTATTATGAATCTCCAAATTACGTCCAAAACAGATCAAATTATCCAAATAGACAAATAATTTATCGTATGTAAGTCCCGACATGGCAATTGTCATTAGACGAGAGAATGCACTTGGGCTAATTTTTAATCCCATGGGTAACCGGGTCATTTGGTATTGTCCAGAAGGCGTAGTGAATGCCGTGTACTTTCTGCTTTCTGGTTTTAATTTTGCTTGATAATATGCTTGTGATAAATCTAATTGTGAAAAATACATTGAACCGGAAAGGGAATCTAAAATATCGGTTATATTCGGTAGTGGAAATTTATCGTCTAAAATTCTAGTATTTAACTTACGAAAATCTATAACCAGCCTCCATTTCTTAGAAGTATCTTCTGATTTTTTAGGTACTAACAATATAGGGCTTGACCACTCACTTTTTGCGGGTTCAATGATATTTTCAGAAAGCATTTTCTTAACTTGTGTTTCAATTTCCTTACGTTGTGAAAAGGGCAACCTGTACTGTCTAGTATAAACTGGATCAGCGTTTTGTTTTAACTGTATACCTTGTTCGTAAAGATTAGTCGTTGATAATTTATCATTTGGAAGATGAAACACATCCGAATATTTTGCGCATATGTTTTCGATTGATGATCTTTCTTCATTGTTTAGATGACTTAATTTTAAAAGAGAAAACATAGTGCGTACTCTCTCTCCATCAGTTATACTGTCCCGTCCAAAGTTACAAATGTCATAGTCTGATAACAAATGTATTTCTGGTCTAAAATAATTAATGCCTACTTGCGTTTCGCGAGTATTTAATATTTGTATACTGATTTGTCCATTGTTTGGTTTACAAATACTTCCAGCTATAAAAACTCCGTCACATAATTGTTTCGGTAAAATTACGCAGTCCTCGTTAAAACTGCTGTCTAACCTAAATATTTTTTCACATCTCGGTGGAATACTTAAATAACTAGTTTTATTTAGTGAACTACTAATCATGGGCAGGGTCATATTATTGTCATTTTTCTTTATTGTTATCGTATTATTTTCGTAATTCAAAATAGCGTTATATTTGCTCATAAAATCTCTGCCGATTATACCATGTTGTAGACCTGGTATGGTGCGCATAATGTAAAATTTGTGTACAAATTCCTGTCCTTTTGCGATCAACGTAACATAAACATAGCCTGTTGTTAGTACTTTGCCACCAATACCATTTATAGAAATGCGTTCGGTTTGGACTGGAATATTCCAACGTGCCACTGTTTCGTATTTCAATATTGATAGTGATGCTCCTGTATCTATAAGCAATCCATATTTGGCACCTTGTACTGAGAATTCAACCGAGCTGTTATTGTTACAAGCAAATATAAAATGATTATCGAAAAAACTGTAATGGTTCAGTAATGCATCTTTCTGTAGGTTGGGGCGTTCGATTCCCGTCATTTAATTCGATGCTATTCATACCATTTTCTATAGCATGCACATTACCTCTGCGTGTAAAACTCCGTCCAGGCCTACCGCGATATGAACCCCGCATGTAACCATGATTGTTGTCGAACTGTTGCTGGATTCTTTGGTTTTGGTTTTGCCTATAATTATTAAAAAATCCTCTACTATTTCCTCTTTGTATAAATACACGAACGGGAGCATTGGAATGGTTCGAACGGTTAGGACGTCTATTGTTATTGTAGCTGTATCCGCGATTTTTAAATGAGCCTTGGTATCCGACATACACTGATGCGGCTGAAGATTGCCGACTGCATGACAAGTCCTCATCCTTAGCTGCTCTTATAGTATCTTTCAAAGTATCATAATTGCGCGCCGCCAAAATAGTGCGGACTTCGCGGTTTCGCAAGCCATCAATGAAATATTTAATAGCTATTTTCTCATTTTGAGGGCGTAATATTTTATATGCAGTTTGGTCCTCACCTGCTTGCGCGACCGTCAGATCCACAAAAAGCTGCTCGACCCTAGACCCATATTTTTCTATGGTTGCTCCGTTTTGGTTGATTTGTGTCAACTCCTTGTGTATTGCTGTACTCGACTTTTTTGTAAGAAGGTGTTGACGCATCTCAATAATAAGCGACTCACAACAGTCATAAGTGGCAGACAATCTTAATTTAGCGTTCTCGTTTAACCTGGTTTTTAATACAAATTTAACTAGCATTTTGTTGCCTTCTTCTGTAAGCGAAGAACTGTATAACTCTATGGCATCTATTAAACTTTTCGTGACATTTTCGTCACCATTCATAACTGGTAATAATGCTACGGCAGTCCTGTAATTAAAAGCCTCCATATTGTCTACTTCTGTTCTAGTCTCGACTGTACACTCAGCACTTGGTTGAGAACTGTATGTTTTGGAGCAAAAAGTTTCTATTTGGTTAAAAGTCCTTTCAAATAAATCACAGTATGACTGTATGTCCTGTAAAACTTTTGTGCTAAATTGTTTCTTTTCTATTTGTATAGATATGGTTTGTATACACTCATCAAATTGAAGTTTTAACAATGTTGCTTCTTGTAACTTTTGTTTTAGAACAATTTCTGTCCTTTTAGGATAACTTAGTTTTTTCAAATTACTGTCTAAATTGTTTAATTGGTCATATAACAATCCAAGGTCATTTGCCATTACCAATAAAAATAAATATGCACATGAGCAATACTTATTCTATAATTAAATGACAGAACAAATTAAAGAAAAAAATAAAAAATAATAATGGATATAGTTATTACTATAATATTCGTCCAATAACCGTTGCGTAACTTCTCATATTTCACTTAACGTTTGAACACCACTCACTACACTTATCACTGACTATATCTTTGATCACTTACTGTGGTTTTTGACTTCTGATACCCGCTTCCTGGCGAGTTTCCTGGCGCTGGTGCTGGCGGCACTCGTAGCAGACACGAGTCTCCGCGTTTGGTCGTCGAAACGAACGTGTTAGGTTTTGTGCGAGAACTTCATTCCTTATCCAGGAGTAATGGCATTTTTGGTACATTTTGTATACTGCGTATAGTCCGGCGATTCCTAGTAAGGTGCAGATGATGAACATGACAATACTAATGTTCGATAAGTGGTACTCCTGCATAGAAGCCGAATTTGATCCACCCGATGCACTTTGTGATATAAAAACGTCCTCTTTTTCTATATTCGACCGGCACATTTTAGCCAAAATATAAATCCACTTTTAAAGATAAAAGAAATTCACTTGTACCATTGTTCAATTATGTTTCTCAATAATTAAGTCACGCGACCGAACTCGGCACCCGTCTCAGATGGCAGGGTCGCCATGTAAGGTTGTCAGTCCGGGAAGATGAGTAAAACAAGTGCCTCCATTGGTATCTCGTATATTACTGCCCATAGAGTACGTACAATCGTTAATATGTATTGATACTTAATATTAGAATACAGATGAACACACATACATAAGTCTTACACACTACAATGGCAAAATGCACTTAGCGAACGGCAAGCGCTGTAGCTAGGCAGGAAGTAAACAGCTGATTTCACGCTGAAAAAAAGGAATAACAACCGAAAAAACCTGAGAAAAACTCAGTAGCTAGGTCAGGTAGGTGTCACTAGCTGATGCCCACGCCTTCGCCCGCCCGCAATATACTAAAACCTTCCTCTTGAACCACTCTATCTATTAAAATAACCCGCATCAAAATCCGTTGCGTAGTCTTAAAGATCTAAGAATACATAGGGACAGAAAGACACGGCAAGGGACTTTGTTTTATAATATGTAGTGATAGTGCTACGCAACGTATCGTTACCATGGCAAAACGCACTTAGCGAACGGCAAGCGCGACGACGAGATCGATAAACTCAGTAGCTAGGTCAGGTAGGTGTCAGCAACACGTCCGCATCGGTACGCGGCGAAACAGACAGTAATATATATAGATATAACAGGATTGGTCAAAAATCGCCAAGCTATAATTTCACCTACGATTTTGTCACATATTTGTGTCGTTTGGCTTATCGCGCACGCGCTTACTTGTTACGTATATGTGACTATGGCGGCCAAAAAGTTAAGGAGGTTTTCACCAACGGACGGAGTGATTCGTGAAGAAGGTTTAGGTGTATAAATCAACGTAAATTGGCTAAAATATGAAATGTTGTTATTCTTCTCGTCATTGCGATAATTTTTTTGTTTTACACCATACCTGGGAACCTTCTAATTACGGAGATATTGGGGGTCAACAACTTTTTGGCACCTTTTTTTTTAATACAAGTTTTTAATGTATGATTTTTACTTTAAACATCTCCACGACCCCCGTACTATTCAATTCATCCATCATCACCATGTTTTGAGTGCGTAACATTGAGTTCTACCACAAAACATGATTTTTCACTCCAAAAAAAAAGTCGTTTTCCAGTAATAATTTTTGCGTAAAGTTACTTAGTTTGATGAACAGAATGCTTGGTTGACGGCTTCGTGATGAAGTGGTTTACACCCTGTATACTTAATATTATAAAGTGGAAAGATTTGTATGTTTGAATGTTTGTAACGAATAAACTCAAAAACTACTGAACCGATTTCAAAAATTCTTTCACCATTAGAATGCTACATTATACTTGAGTAACATAGGCAACCGTGTAAAGCTGGGCCGGACCGCTAAAATTATATAAACTGTTTAATTAATTAATGTTTAATTAAGTCATCACATAAAATTAATCAGAGCCCTTCACTTCTTTTAATTATTATATTAGTATGTGAATAATTATATATTCGAACCTACTGTCGCGATCCCAGTAATCGTTTTAATTTTTATAGTCATGGTCAAGGTCATCACATCTCTGCCATGTTTCCGCCGTGAACTTTAAAAACAATTTATTCAATAAGTTTATCTCTTCGTCTAGAGAAATTCAAAGTCAGAGGATTAGAATTGTTTTGGGATATGTTATTCTTAATGTCATACTTCAACCAATTTACTTTTAATTATACACCTTAGGCTCGGTGCAAACGGGCCACCAACCACAGTCTAGCGTTCCGTAGCGCCAAACATTACGGGGTTTATGGGACAGCCCTCCGCAAACTGGCAGGGTTCATTTAGCTACTTATTTTGAATCATATCCTACCGGAATTTTTCTCAGGATATTTTTCATTTGCTTTATAGATTTTTCAGTTACTATTCCTTTATTTCAGCGGGAAATCAGCTGTTCACTTAATGCCTAATTACAGAGTTTATCGATCTCGTCGTCGCGCTTGCCGTTCGCTAAGTGCATTTTGCCATGGTAACGATACATTGCGTATGACAAAATAAAACAAATCAAGTTTATTGGATTCCCATGACGTTCCTGAAATAATTTCTTGCACAGAGGGCTAATTCACGTAATTTTATGACGCGCCGATGAAGTTGTAGTGCACTTGCAGTTAAGTTCAAGTTTGAGTGCTAAACGGTATTCTTGTAATCTTTGAAATGCGCGTGAACTGCACGTCAACTGTACGACAACCAAACTTACATATGGTGTGGCCATATGAGAGAAAAAATATTACTCACTAAATAATCGATTACACTTCAATAAATATGACGTTATTAAAATAATACCCCAGTACAGATTTTAGTGCTTTTTCTTACTTATTAGAATAACGATCATGTGGCGTTCCGAAGCACGCACCAAAGACGCGCAACAGTAGAATGCCGTTGTTGCGCTCGCGTGACGCGAACTTGACGCGAGCGTGTCTGACAGCGGTAGAGAATACGAAAAGCGTTGTTTTGATTGAAACTTAACTGCAACTGCACTGCAACAGCACTTCTTTAGTTACGTGAATTAGCCTACTGGTCATCTTAGTACGATTATACTGAATTCACCCCATCAGTCTGCGGAGGGCTGTAACTTACACCCTGTATAGTAACAATATTTTAACGCTCATTCATATGTCAATTTACACTGAACAGCAAAATTAACGGCTTTGGAAGATTTTGTATGAAGCGTAGCCTGTCTAACTTCCGCCATTTTATTTTATTTTCAAAATGGCGGCCACGCATATAACCTGTAAAAATTTGTATCTAGTTCTGTACAAATACATTTTATAATGGGTGTAACAAGACCCTTAGCGAAGCCAAAATTTTCCCCATCATTGCGTTTTTTTTTTGTTCTACACCATACCTGGGAACCTTCTAGTTACGGAGATATTAGGGGTCAAAGTTTCAACGTTTTCACAAGTTTTTTTAGGGTCCCATACCCAAGGGTACAAATGGGACCCTATTACGATTTAAGACTCCACTGTCCGTCTGTCTGTCACCAGGCTGTATCTCATGAACCGTGATAGCTAGACAGTGAAATTTTCACAGATGATGTATTTCGAATGCCGCTATAACAACAAAATACTAAAAACAGAAGACAATAAATAGCTGGGGGGCTCCCATACAACAAACATAATTTTTTTGGCGTTTTGTCTAATGTTGTATAAATAATGGTACGAAACCCTTCGTGCGCGAGTCCGACTCCCACTTGGCTGGTTTTAAGGGTTCCGTACCTCAAAAAGTAAAAAAAGAAAACCCTCATAAGATCACTTTCTTGTCCGTCTGTCTGTCTGTCTGTCTGTCCATCTGTTCGTCTGTCCGCCTGTCCGTCTGTCACCACTGATTTTCTCAAGAATGACGAAAGAAGACCTAGCAAGTTGAAATTTATACCAGATACTGAAGTCTATAGTCCCTATTGGGTGTATAAAACTAAAGTTCCTGAGTCAACACAATAAAAAGATATGGGCAAATTTAGATTTACGGGAAAACTTGTAAGTACCAAAATTTACCTTAATTTTTCGGACTCTTTCCTTTACTTGTGTTGTAAGACCTTGCTTTTAACTAAAATTGACAATTCTAGGTCAACCGGAAGTACCCTATAGGTTTTGGGTCGAAAACCTATACGGTAGTTCCCGTTGAATCACGAAATTTGGCAAAAAGCAAGATCTTACAGCAGATGTAAAGGTAAAAATCTGAAAACCGTAAATTATGTAGTTTAATAACAAAAAAAAAGGGATTTTACAATTACAAACTTAGTATTTGCGGTTGGTGCAATAGCCGTTTCTAGGGATCGAACAGCAAAGTCAAGATTGTCCTTTAAAAAGTTTGTACGGAACCCTCGGTGCGCGAGTTCGACTCGCTCTTAGCCGGTTTTTTTTTTTAGCCCTACCGTAAAACGTGATATTTCACCCAAAAAAAAATCGTTTCCCAGCAATAATTTGTGCGTAAAGTAACTTAGTTTGTTGTACAGAATGCTGGGTTGACGGCTTCGTTAAGGTTCTTGTTACACCGTGTAAGAGACAAAATTTTCTGAAACGCCACGTCTCCTAGATATAGCTTATATATCAAAGTTAGAATCTTTTCACTGACGTCACCATCAGTAAAACTTTGATTTTATTAGCCACGCATAAAACCACGATTCTATATATGAGACAAAATCTTCTAAACTTCAACAAAAGCTTCTAAAGCGACCCATTTCCTCACGCCCCGGTAGTTTCTGTAGGAACCCAGGGCTGGCAGTCTCGACAGAGTTAACGACATTATCGTTAACTTTCGATTGCTAAAATAACAATGAAAAAAACAGTTGCAATAACGATGCTTGCGAGATAAGCAAGTCTTTACATCCAAGATCCGTTTTTCGCAAGCATCATCATTGCAACCGAATGTATTCGTTCGTAATCAATCGAAAGTTAGCGATTTTGTCGTTAACTATGTCGAGACTGCAGGCCCAGATAGTTCACACCAAACCATTGTTAGGTTCAATAGTTTAATTAGATTATGTTTGTTTAGTTATCTGAGCCGCACTTGTTGCAATGTTATTACTGATCGACCGGCTCGTGGCTGAGTTTTAGTGGCGATTATTTTTATGTTACAATAAAATTAATAAGGTACATTTAGCGTAATTATGTGATCGAGGGATCGAGGTCAAGAGCAGGCCCATTTTGCAATAAACAATAATTAATTGCGCAGAAACGTACGTTTGCTCTATGAACTGCATTTAATGGCTCGTTCACTTATCAAACCATTTTTTTTAAGTTTTTATAAGTCTTACCGTACAGACCCAATTTTTTTCAGAATGGGTACAGGGAATGGATCTAATGATTTTGAGTCTAGATTATTTTGGGTCCCGGCTGTTGCAGTCAATACGTTCTGTATTATTTACTAGCTGATGCCCGCGGCTTCGCCCGCCCGCATATTATATACTAAAACCTTTCTATTGAATTACTCTATCTATTAAAAAAACCCGCATCACAATCCGTTGCGTAGTTTTAAAGATTTAAGCATACATAGGGATGTCGGACAGAGAAAGCGACTTTGTTTTATACAATGTAGTGATTTTATTTTATGTGTGTATTGATATTCAAATTATTTTAATGTTTTAGTAATTAGATTGCTCTCTACACTTCTGAACTGAACTTATTTTTTTTCTTTTCAGTTTTTATTTAAAGTTATTACTTAATTCATTTTTAGTTATTTTTACGCAGTCGGGTTTTCTTTTTTTTTTTGTGTAAGTATTATTAATAAGAAGTTGCAGTTGAGCTTTTGTCTTGTGTCACTGTTAGGTTTTCAAATGGTGTCTACCTTTTATAGCAGAACTTTTTATGTCATAATATTATTTTGCATAGCAGCGGATAGCATAAACTTCATTTCGCAGAAAATCGGTTGGCAGACACTCATTTATCATACGTTCAAAACTCATATATTTGTAGCTCAGAATCATCTTTAGGCATAAATTTCATATGCATAAGAATTAAAAGTAGAACCATCTTATCGCAGAAAGTTCACATTCAGAATCATCTTTTGGCATAAATTTTATATCGATAGTCATTTAAAGGCAGAACTATCATATCTCAGAAAGTTTACAGTTAGAATCAGCTTTTGGCATACAAAAGCATATATATCAGCGATGGCACAACTGACTTGTGGGATGTTACTTTACCACAAGAAGAGGAGAACTTTGGTAATAATGAAAATTCAACAAGCAACGAGTCAACAACGACGGATAACTCACTAACTGTGTCCACTGAGACACGAACCATTGACACCGTTAACCATGACGACAACACAATGGAAGCATCAACATTGCTAGGTACGCCTACGATGCCAGGGACGCCTTGTACGCACACGCCGCCAAGCAACCCGGCAGTGGAAGGTAGTCCAGAATTCAGCACCCCACAGCCGGCACCAGCCGATGATGATATCTCCCACACGCCCTTGGCAGTTCGTGTTCGTAGGAATAGGCCCATGATAGTAGATTATAAAAGTAATTCCAAGTTACACACATTTGTATAATTTTAGTTACTGTTTTCCTTCTTTTAGAAGGGGGAAAAGTGTTATGTATGTAGCTATAGTTATAGTTGCGGCTGCGCCGCATAGTAAGAACAACGCGTAAATATACAGTACGAATCATTCCGTCTATCACTTCACACCTCTGTAGCTTCCTACTTAACAATGGGGGAAAATATAATGATCACCAAAAATAACTTTGTGACCACTAACATTTATCACCTAAAATATCAATTGATCACCAAATTTAGTATATTGAGCACCAAAATGTAATGAGGTGGTTGATGGCGAACTAGTTCTGCCTAGGCCGACATGGGCCACCCCGACATGGATAGATTAGGTTAGAAGCGGTATGCATAGCGGGTCGAATGAGCGAGAAAAGCGAGCGAATAGACCCCGCCATACCCTTCGTGGTTATTTTTTTATAAACCATTCAGAAGTAGGAGCCCCGCAAACCGGAGCTCCGTCGACCGGGTCTCCCTCGACTCGGATGCAAGAGCATAACAGTTCAATTTCTGGTGGTCATTAACTATTTTTGGTTCTAATTTCACGCTAAAATGGGGATTAATTTTGCTGATCATTTACTATTTTTGGCAATCAAAAGTGTTTTGTTTTGCCGTTACATTTTACTAAATCTGGTGGTTCGTTAAACATAAGCCCTTATCAATTTCATATGCATAATAATGGAAAGACTCATCTACCACATCACAGATTTTTCATTAAAACAGTTGGTTTTTATTTCCCTGTAAGAAGCAGGCAAACATGCAAACAAGCATACATCGTGGATGCAGCAAGCATGCAGTATGCAAACACGTAAACAAGCGTGCAGTATGCAAACATGCAAACCAGCATACACCATGCATGCAAGTAAGCATGCAGCATGCAAGTAAGCATGCAGCATGCAAGTAAGCATGCAGCATGCAAGTAAGCATGCAGCATGCAAGCAAGCAAGCATGCAACATGCAAGCAGGCATGGTTTCTGTCACGGTTCCGGCGCTGCGGGGATCCGTCGGTCCCATGCGAGTGTATCGTCGCAGATGTGGTTCACGCTCATCACCGCCTCGCCCCTCCGCACCTACGCGATTTTAAATAACACTCTAGGGGTAGGGCAGACAAGACTACGTGGAGTCGGTGAAGGGGCTTATATTAAAATCCTCTTCTTTTCATTAACCTTTATTAAATAATCGACTTGCATTTACAAGCTAATAAGTGTTTACAAATTTGTCTCGTCGCTTGCGCCGGTTGTTCTCAATCCATAATGATAGGCAGCGCGCAGTGTTGCCAGATGAGTCGCCCCCGCAGACAGTGTTGTGCCGCGTTCGGTTTTTTGTATTATTGCGGCGGGTGCACACAATGGCGTGCACATACTCCGCGGCGTTGAAGCAATTTCAACAGCTATGGTGTCGTGGGCAATAGGCACATTTTATGGACTGCCCGTTTTATAAGGCCCTTGTTGGTATGGACGTCCGCAACCCGAACAATCCCATCATTTCCAGGGTATGTCTTCATTACGCGCCCCATGCGCCAGTCTAGAGGCATGAGGTTGTCCTCTCGCAGCACGACCATGTCACCGACTTGAAGTGCTGGCTGCCCTCTCCTCCATTTAGATCTGCTCTGCAGCTCGGCTATGAACTCCCGGTGCCATCGTGCCCAAAATTGCTGCTGGATCTGCTCGATGCGCTGGTATCTATTGAGTCTAATGCAGTTACCTCTTAATGACGGCACAGACATCAACGGGCGGCCTATAAGGAAGTGCCCAGGAGTCAAGGGATTAGTGTCTGTAGGATCAGATGAGAGAGGGGAAATGGGGCGGGAGTTAAGGATAGCTTCTATTTGCGCAAAAAGCGTCGCCAACTCTTCGAATGTAAGGGAGGCACTACCAGCAACGCGTTTCAAATGATGTTTAGCGGATTTAACTCCAGCCTCCCATATGCCACCGTGTGGTGAGTAGGCTGGACAAAACATGAATTTAATTTCCTCATTTGACGCGAAATCTGAGACTGTTTGACGGCTGGCCTTTATAACTCTCCCTAACTCATTGTTGGCCCCTACGAAGTTTTTCCCATTGTCGCAATAAATCGCGTAAGGCTTGCCGCGACGTGAAACAGACCTACGTAAACAAGATATAAAAGCTTCAGTGGTTAAGTCATTGACAACTTCTAAATGTAGAGCTTTCGTGGCTAGGCATACAAAAACGCAGAGGTAGGCTTTAGTGACGCGGTTACCTCGACCTTTTTTAGAAGATATCATAAATGGTCCCGCAAAGTCGATCCCACATGTACTGAACGGAAAATCTGGATTAACCCTAACTAGGCAAGTCCCCCATTAAAGGCTGTATCGGCTGACCTCGTAATCGAGTACAAACCACACAATTCTTAACAAAATTACGAGCTAAGTTTCTGCCACCCAGTGGCCAAAACCTCTCGCGAACAGAGGACAAAAGTAACTGGGGACCTGCGTGAAATAATCTAGAATGCTCACAGTGCATTATTAATCTAGTTAAATGTTGCTTAGCATCCAATAGAATTGGATGTTTCTTATCATATTTACATTCAGACTTATTTATCCTACCTCCTACTCTAATTATGCCATTATTATCACAAAATGGATTAAGAGGCAACAATTTGCTTTTATGATGTAAAGCTTTACCATCCTATATTATTTTAGTCTCTTTTGCAAATGACTCTAGCTGACTAAACTTTAATAATAATGTTAATGAGCGATCAAGTTCCTTAATTTGCAAAGGTCCTAACAACTTAACAGTATTCTTTTTACAATTATGTACAAAACGTAGAACGTACGCAAAACATCTTTTTATTTTAAAATAACTAGAATATCTATCAAATTGGATAAAAGAATTAATGTTATCTATTGTTTCATCAACTGAAATTAGTACCTTAGTTTCGGGTAAAATATTAAGGCTAAGCTCCACAGCTTAGCCTTAATATTTTACCTGGCTGGGCCATTCAGATTTACCTTCCTTTAGGAATTAAGGTCCCTCCCACCACAATGATGCTGCCTGCACATGTTGTGGATCAATACCCCTGGACGCTAAGTCTGCAGGGTTAGATTTTGTTGGAACATGTTTCCATTCAACTTCTTTTGTAAGTTGATTTATTTTATTAACACGGTTACGCACAAATGCTTGTAAGGTTTTATTTTGTGTTTTTAACCATCCAAGAACCACCGTGGAGTCAGTCCACATGTATATTTTCCTGACATTATTTATGGCACTGACTTTAATACTTTAGCACACAACTCGGCTCCTGTTACGGCAGCACATAACTCTAATCGTGGAATAGTAAGTGTTTTAATTGGTGCTACTCTTGTTTTAGCACATAGTAGCCTAACCGTAACCGTATTATCTATATTATTAGTAGAGCATATATATACACATGCTCCATAAGCTTGTTGTGATGCATCAACGAAGCAGTGCATCTCCACAGATTGAACATCTAAATTCTCACCCAAAACATAGCGTTGTAAGACCATATCAGACAACAAATGTAAATTTTTTATAAAACCAAACCATTTTTTAACATAATGTTCTGGTACTGGGTCATCCCAATCCAATTTGAGAGCCCATAAATTTTGTAATTTTTGTGCCCAATATTTTAGCCTTGATTATACAACAACTAACAAGTCCCAATGGATCAATCCCAATAATTCCACTATTATAAATAATGTCTTAGGCGTTTCGTGGGATCCTTTATCAGATACTATAGGTTTTAGGACCGGTTTAGAAAGTCGTAGGTTTCAAGGCTCTTTAAATAAACGAAAAGCGTTGTCTCATCTTATGAAAATCTATGATCCGTTGGGATTACTTGGGCCAATCGTTGTTAAGGGCCGAATCCTGCTCCAGGAGGCCTGGAGAAAAAATATTGACTGGGACACACCATTTCCACCCTCAGAGGTTATGAGGTGGAGTGAATGGTTAGAAGAGCTCGTTGAAGTATCATTTTTTAGTATTCCACGCTGGTACTTTTTAGTATTCCACGCTGGTACGCTAATGAAAATGGAGAACCTTTATACAGGGAACTGCATGTGTTTGCTGATGCGAGCGAGCTTGCCTATGCCTGTGTTGCTTTTTGGCGTTTTACGTATGCTAACGGCATCGTCAAACTCGCCCTTATTGCCAGTAAGGCGAGAGTTTCGCCATTAAAACCAACATCAATTCCACGTTTAGAGCTGCAAGCTGCTTTGATTGCTTCTCGCCTTGCTGTCACAATCAAAGATTGTCACAAAAAGAAGCCCATGCGCACATATCTGTGGACGGATTTGAGAACCGTTCTTGGTTGGCTGAGGAGCGATGCACGAACATTCAAGCCGTTTGTGGCTCATAGAGTCGGGGAAATAACCGAAAATTAACCCGTTCAAGTTTGGCGATGGGTCCCAACCGACTTGAATGTTGCTGACGATGCCACTCGTATAAAGCCTCTGCACCTGAATCCCAACCATCGATGGTTTCCTAACCTGGTAACCTTCATTTCTTTTAGAGGCCCCAGAAGATTGGCCTATAGAACCAGCTGGCCAGCCTATGGCTCGGGAGGAGTATAAACGTTCTCCTGCGCTTTTGGTTGCTCATCTGGTTGCGACAGTAGATTTCAGTCGTTTCAGTGACTGGCTTCGTTTGCTCCGCGCTACTGCTCGCGTTCTGCAGGCTGCGGCCAAACTCCGTTCATTTTTGGATCGTACTAGACTCACTGTCCCTAACACCGATGTTAGAGACCGCCATTGTGCAAGTTTACCTGCGTCCACCACTCTATTATTGCCTTTATCAGCTGAGTTAATGGAAGCCGCGGAAAGGCATATCCTGCAACGCCTACAGGCAGAAGCGTTTGCCGAAGAAATTCAGTGCATCGATCGAGACGAAACGATACCCAAGTCTAGCCGCTTGTCAAAGCTTTCACCAATGATGGGAGATGACGGTTTGTTAAGATTGGTCGGAAGAATTAGAGCCGTCGAAAACGTCAGCTCCGATGTGAAGCGCCCGATACTGTTAGATGGTCGCCACCATGTCGTCCGTTTGTTGGTGCAATATTTCCACCGCAGAGCTGGTCATGCCAATAATGAGATGGTAATTAATGAGTTGAGACAAAAATATTGGATTCTTCGAATTCGCAGCATCGTCCGGAGTGTAGCCAGCCAATGTTTGTTCTGCAAGATAAGGAAAACAAAGCCAATGAATCCAAAGACAGGAGATCTCCCAGCACAAAGGCTTGCTCACCATCGCCGTCCTTTTACATTTACGGGCTTGGATTATTTTGGCCCCATCTCTACTGCAATTGGCCGAAGAAGAGAAAAACGTTATGTTGCCCTTTTCACCTGTATGACTTCCAGAGCCATTCATTTGGAGCTGGTGCATTCCCTCTCTGCTGATTCTGCAATTATGACTTTGCGTCGCTTTGTTGCAAGAAGAGGAACTCCTGACACAATATATTCGGACAATGGCACGTGTTTTGTTGGTGCGAACCGAATTCTTCGTGATTTTTACCAACCTGAAGTCGAAAATTTTGCTGCCGATAGAGGAATAAAATAGAAGTTTATTCCTCCCGCCGCACCATTCTTTGGTGGATGTTGGGAGAGGTTGGTGCGCAGCGTGAAGGTGGCTCTAAATGCCACTTTGGAAGAAAAAGCCCCCAAGGAAGAGGTCCTTATAACTCTCTTGTTAGAAGCCGAAGCGATTGTCAACTCTAGACCTCTGAGTCACGTTTCGGTTTGTCACGAGGACCAAGAGACATTAACTCCATTTCATTTTTTGCTGGGCACGTCATCTAATCAAGTTCTACCTTCGACTCTAGACGACCGGGATTTATTAAGAAGAGCGGACTGGCGAAAAGCTTTAAGATTGGCTGATCATTTTTGGCATCGCTGGGTCAGAGAGATTCTGCCCACTATGCAACCACGGCAGGTCGGGGACAGCAGAGAACCAGCTTTGAAAATTGGTGACATTGTATTCATCGTGGATGAGAACATGCCGAGAGGAACTTGGCCACGAGGCCGTATTTCTGGAATTTTTCCCGGCAAAGATGGAGTAATTAGAGTGGTGGACGTAGCTACCTCAGGTGGCATACTTCGTCGGCCGACCAAGAGGATTGTCAAGATTTCCACATAGGAGACCCATTGCATTATTTTGTGCACTATCATGCACAAGGGGGTGGAATGTTGACAACCTTCTTGGTATGTTATCTTAGTTGTCTATTTTTTGATTTTGTTTCAAGTGATTTTGTCAGTTGTCTTCCCTTCACCACATTGTATAGAATATTCCTACTTGCTTATTAGATTTATATTGCCATTACATGGTTTTATTCCACCACACCTCATATAATCCCATACAGTCCATTCCTATCGTCAACAATTACTATTGTTTACTAGTTAACAGTATCTTAAGTTTATATAATTAATTAACACGCTCACAGAAATCTTCTAGGAAGGTTTGAACTAAATAATACAGACTGTTTTAAATACAGGCCAATCACAGTTTTTGATTTTCAAAAACTGAAATTCGAGAAATTTAAAAAGAAGAAAATAAAACAGTTGATATGAAAAACGCTGAAAAATCTTGATATAAAAGGGACGCCAGCTTCGTTCCCGTCAGTATAAAATTGGATGCTGAACCTGAGCCTCTGAAGTCACCTGGCATAAGACACCTGGTCTCCCTAAAGATCCAGAAGTCGTTCCTCTCATGAACCCTCTGTAGTCGTGAACCACAGAGGACGCCTACACTCCAGGAGCTCTACAAGCCCTGGAGACACGTCATATTTCCAGAGGACGCCTATACTCCAGGAGCTCTACAAGCCCTGGAGACACGCCATACTTCCAGAGGACGCCGCAACCTGTTCTGGGAGTTGTTTCTCCACTACCTACTTCAAGACCTTTGAAGCCTGTCCCTGAATATCTCTAATCAAGTACAGTAAATCCAAAATTTTCTGTTGAGCGTGCTTTTAGTTGGTTATTCTTTTTTGATAAATATTACTGTATTTTATACCCTATTAAATTTAATTGTCATCTGCTTACTTTCTTTTATTATAGTAGTAGTAACGTGACAACTTCAAGTAGCAAAAAAGACAGTGAGGGAGGAAGTAACGTCTGGATGCATAGCAAGTGAGTAATATTCATTGAAGTATTGGCTGGAGCAAGTCAGGCTCCACGTGCACTGATGCCATATAAAATATTTAGATCGTTTTTGTATTTGTTTAAGATTTTTGTAGTAAAAATGGCAGAAAATAGTAAAGCAAGTGGTTTTAGTTCAAATCAGCCTCAGAAAAAACAACATACGATTAAATGATCCATCTTTCGAAGAATAAATTAATTTTTTTTTTTTGGCTTCGGATCAGTCAGACGATGGATAAAGATATGGTTACTGAAGATGTCCAGAGACATTACCAGTCAGTCAAGGAATATGTCCCGCGAAAAAGCATAGAATGACCACTTATGTTTGTGTGGGTTGCAGCAAGCCTGTGTGCCTGCAATGTTCTCGTCCTTTATGCACTGACTGCCAGTAATTTTCATATATTATGACTGCTGTCAGAATTTTTTGTTTTTGTTGCCAGAAGGAGCTTTTATGTTTTTTCTTACGTTCGCATATTTAACTAGTGGATAAAGAAGTTTTTTTGTTTGTTCTAGTGTTATATTTAGTAACTTAATGGGTTAAAATGATAACCGAGAAAATTCTGGAAAAGTGGCATGACTGTTAATTTTTCATATTTTCTATAACTACGATAAAGAAAGTTGATTAAAAATGCTGGTTTTTTTTTCTTATTAGAAACCTATATTTAGATATAGATAGGGTTTTGGCTCGGTTCGGAATCGGTTTTTCGAAAAAAGTTGCATGTCTATATAGTCCTTACCCTGAGAGGCTCCACGTCCCCACTAGTGTTAAAAATATTTGACGTCCAAATATAAAGGTTAATGATGTTTTGATGAGAGATGAAATCTATCAATAGATACGTCTATACACGTGTCTATTGATTGACCATGAAAAGAAACGATTTTCGTTGTAGAAAATAAAAAAGTGACCTTGACCAACACGTACAAAACATGGCAATTAGGTTCTATGATCATAGTTTGCTGCCGTGTAAACCTTTGCACTTTTATTTACATCGTGCATCCAGAACTTTGCACAAATGGATGATGTTCGCGCTGTTTGTGAAATGTCTTGATAAAACAAGATTGTGGCGTTAGTTCATATTTTGGCCACGACGCGCCAAAAGATCCTTGTATAGTTATAGTTGCGAGCACTTCATTCATTGAATTTTAGTGCCACAATTAATGTGAGAGTACTTGTATGTAAATTGATGTAAATAAATGAGTCAATGGATGTTCACCGGTGAATCGGGTAGGTTAAAGAAATGAAACACACCACGTACTTGAACGAAGACATGTATTTTTTAATATCAAAATTACTTATACCTGGCGAGTGAATCAAACGATAGCCTGCATTTAAACCGGTTAACGCCATCTACCGAGGCAAAAGTAAACTTTTAATACGAACTGGTTTTATCTATTATAACGTTAACATACCGCCCACCAAGGACCTAGTCCTTTAAAGCCGCCCACCATGACATAACATAAACTAAATTATGGACAACCTCAACGTTTTACTAAATCCTTGGTGTTCAGAGTTCACATCACTTAATATATCTAATTTTATTTTTTTACTTTTACATTTCTAAAGTTAGTATCTGAGTGGACTGTATATAACACAACAAAATAAAAAAATCAAAAACAATCAACTTACTAAATGCATTCATCATTGACAGGCAAAACACATAGCTTAGAAGTTGGGCGTTTGACTCGGGAATCCTTGCAACGAAGGGTAACTACGCGCACTAAATTGTCCTTGCCAGGGTGTAGCTCAACTACCTTTCCGTATAACCACTTAGCAGGTGGTAAATTGTCTTCTTTTACGAGGACAATATCACCAACCTTTGGATCGCGCGTACGTTTAGACCACTTGTGTCGTTGGAAAAACATAGTTAAATACTCCTGAGACCAACGTTTCCAGAAGGATTGAATCATCCTTTGTGTCAATTGCCAACGTCTCAAGCTACTGACTGTCACGTGCTCATAATCAAAATCTGGCGCTGTTACTAGTGGCTGACCGACCAAGAAATGTCCTGGCGTCAATGGCGGATCTGACGAGTTCTCGCTAGACTGTGATAACGGTCTGGAATTCAGACACGCCTCAATTTGGGATAAAACGGTACTTAGCTCCTCAAAAGTCAATGTCGATTCACCAATCACACGTTTGAGGTGATGCTTGGTGCTTTTAATCCCAGCCTCCCATAGACCTCCAAAATTAGGAGAATGAGGCGGGATGAAATGCCATTCGGTTCCATTATTTGCCAATATAGAGGCAATTTCTAAGGGAACAGATGCGCATTCATCGAGAAACATTGCTTTAAGCTCCTTTGAGGCCCCTACAAAGTTGGTACCATTGTCGCTGTATAGGTGACTACAATGACCACGTCTAGCCACAAAACGTTTAAATGTAGCAAGAAAGCCTTGAGATGTCAGATCGGAAACCGCATCTATATGCACAGCGCGGGTCGCCATGCATATGAACAGACATACGTAGCCCTTGTAGGACCTATGTCCACGACCCTTTGCTCTTCTTATTTGAATCGGTCCCGCGTAGTCAACCCCTGAATGAAGAAAAGGCTTACTTGGAGTCACTCTGCATGATGGTAACTGACCCATCACTTGGTTTTTTGTTACTGCTGCATAACGAATACACGGTACGCATTCGCGGATATGAGCCTTGATCAAATTCTTTCCACGAACTACCCAATACTTTGACCGCAGAAAATTAAGAGTTAATTGGGGTCCGCCATGTAGTACACGCTCATGAGCGTCCGCTATGAGTAATTTTGTCAAATGGGATTGATGAGGAACTATGATGGGATGTTTCATATCATCACTTAGTGGCGAATTTTGGATCCTACCCCCTACTCTCATCAAGTCCTTATCATCCAAGTAAGGATTCAAAGAAATCAAACCGCTGGTTTTGCTGACGTCTCTTCCAGCTTGAATTGCTTTTATATCTGTCTCAAACCAAACCTTTTGACTTTGCTTGAGGCAACAATGCATGGTGTCCGCAATCTCAGAAGCTGAAAGATAAGGTGACAACCTTGTCCGTGAATCTCTGGCTATCTTTATTTTCGAGAATCGCCTGCAGTAGGTGAGAGTCCTGATCAATCTTCGGAATGATGAAAATCTGGACCATATCAGTTCAATCGGGTGATCGTCTATCTGTGCTGCATGAACCTTAACAGATTTTAGTTCCAGTTTAGTCATTATAGCCTTAGGTCTGCAGTATTCTATGGTATCTGCAAGCAACCACGACGGTCCATGTTTCCAAAGCGAGTTATCTAACAAAGACGTGGATTGTACCCCTCGAAGCAATGTCAGCTGGATTGTTTCTCGTATCGACATAATGACATTGAGTAGAATCAAAGGCGTTAAGGATTTCAGACGTCCGGTTTGCGACGAAAGTTTTCCATCGGCTAGGGTGATCGCTCAACCAAGCCAACACGACCGTTGAATCTGTCCAAGCATGTAAGTTGGATTTTTGGATATTCAAGACACGAGCCACTTCCAAAAGTAATTTGGTAACTAAAACTACGCCACATAGTTCCAGTCGTGGTATAGAGATTTGTTTAATTGGAGCCACCTTCGTTTTTGCAGTTACCAGATTACAGTGGACGCGACCCACGGCATCGATGACTCTGATGTAAACTACCGCGGCGTATGCTGCGTTTGATGCATCAGAGAAACCATGCAGCTCAACCATTTCATCATCGCTTTTTCTTTTCAACCACCTAGGAATCCTGAAGTTGTTGAGTGTGTGCAACCCACTACGATAAGACTGCCACTCTGTTAGAAGATCCTCAGACAGTTTTTCATCCCAATCCAAACCAGCGATCCATAGCTTTTGGATGAAGATTTTAGCGGTAATTATACATGGTGCAATCCAACCCAGCGGATCATATAAACGTGATATCTCTGATATAACTGATCTTTTAGTTTCAGATGCAGCTGGTGACAATGACGACGGTGATGAAAAGGGTAAGTTTACAGTATAATGGAATTCATCGGAATTGCGATTCCAGGTAAGTCCTAAAATTTTAGTGGTTTCATCTTCTTTTATTTCCAGATCTTTTCCAGTATCTAGCCTTATTTGTTTTAGCAACTCTTCTCGGTTACTTGTCCATTTTTGCAAAGTGAAACCTGTTTTGTTTAGTAGCTCATTAAACTCATGGTAGATCTTTACAGCTTCTTCATCAGTCTGGCAACCTGTCATTAGATCATCCATATAAAAGTCTGTCCTAACCCTACTAGCAGCGTATGGATACGATTGACCTTCATCGACAGCGGTTTGCTGCAAATGCCTTGACTGCCAGGTAAGGTGCACTAGATATTCCAAATGTAACTCTCAAATGCCTGTATTCTTTTATATCAGAATGAATATCATCTCGCCATAAAATCCTTTGAAAGTCCGCGTGATCATCAGCTACTTTAACTTGGCGATACATTTTTACGATATCGGCTGTCAAGCATACTGGATGTTGTCGCCACCGCATAACTGTATGACGTAAATCAGCCTGTAACTGTGGTCCTACCATTAAGGTGTCATTTAAGGAAAAACCATCGGATCCCTTGGATGACGCATCAAATACCACTCTTAATTTTGTGGTCGACTTATCTTCGCGGATTACAGCATGATGCGGTAAGTAAACAGCGCCAACTTCATTTTTGTCTTTTTCATAAGGAATCTCTTCCATATGACCTATTTTGTCTTTTTCATAAGGAATCTCTTCCATATGACCTATTTTGTCTTTTTCATTAGGAATTTCTTCCATATGACCTAGTGATAAATATTCCTTAATTACCGAAGCGTATTGTCCTTTAAGCTCGCTATTTTTAGCTAGCTTCCGTTCAAGACTGTATAGTCTTTTTAACGCTATTCCCCTTGTGTTGCAGGGCGTTTTTCTAGATCGAAAAGGCAGTTTTACAATGTAGCGACCATCTGCATCCCGACATGTGGTAGCAGCAAAGTAATCTTCACACGCTTGCTCTTCAGGGCTAAGAATTGTCTTTTCAGAGCACGTTGGCTCTGCCTCTAATTCCCAAAACTTTTTTAGGATTTCATTTTCTTCGACCTTAGAGTGCATGCTTAGAATTACATTGTGACAAAATTTCACTCCATCTTCATCGCTGATTTCTCCCGATATGATCCAGCCAAGGTAAGTGTTTTGAGCCATTGTTTTACCCTTAGGGTCCTTGATTAAGCCTTCTTTTAAGACTTGAGTATAGGCTCCCGACCCTAACAAAATGTCAATTTTGTTAGGCTTATTGAAATTTGGATCAGCCAACGGCTTAATGCTATTAAGCTCTGGCCAATCCACCAATGAGAATTTCCTTTCAGGTAAAATCGAAGTTACCTTACTCAGCACATAAGCTTCTATTTGCAGGGTGAAGTCAGGGTCCCATAACGACTGAATGTTAACTTTAACCATAAATTTAGACGTTAGATTGGTCTGACCTCCCCCTACACCTAAGATAGACGTTTTAACCGCTATCTTTTTAAGCTTCAATAACTGAACCGCAGATTCCGTAATAAAGGAAGCTTGTGAACCCTGGTCTAACAGGGCTCTCAAAACTTGTGGATGCCCATTTTTAGATCTAGCCTTAATAACGGCTGTAGCCAATATGACTTGACTATGAATATTATTTGCGAAATGGGCTGAAATATGAGGTTCAGCCGTGGACTCGTTCTGTGTGTGCGTTTCCTTTTGCAATGGCGACGCAGAAGTGCTCGCCTCTGCTTCTGAATCCGTTTTTAGATGCAAGAGAGTATGATGCTTTCTCTGGCACGTTTTACATTTGGAGTTTACTCGACAATTAAAATTAAGATGACTTGAGCGAAGGCAATTAAAACACAAACCAAGAGATTTAACTATTTGACGACGTTGATCGACGGTCTCCTGAGCAAACTTTTTACAATTATGCAAGAGATGCTCCTCGGAACAATGTGGACATGATATTTTTGAAACTACATGAAATGCTTTAGTATTACTTTTGAACTTGCTACTTTGAGGTTCTACAAATTCAAAAGCCCGAAAACGTTTATCCAAAAATTTACGAAAATCATTGAAGGTGGGAAATTCCTCGCAAGACTCGTCAGATTGACTTACCTGCAATTCCCACTGCTTCCGAGTCTCAACGTCCAACTTGGAGCTAATCAAATAAATAATAATAACATCCCAAGCGTCCACCTGCACCCCTAGGTTTGACAATTCATGTAAGCAATCGGTTGTGGTATCTAAAAGCTCCTTTAGAGCAATAGATGACTCAGCCGTCATTTGTTTTTGGTTTAGTAAGCGCTTGAGAATGCAACTGGCTAAAAATCTCTTATTATTGTAACGACCTTTTAGCAGATTCCAACATTTCTTATAATTAGCATGAGTGATCGGTATGTGCTTGATTAGTAGTGATGCTTCACCTGACAATTGAGACCTCAAATAATGTAAGCGTTGCACGTCATCAAGTGATTGGTTACTGTCAATAAATGACAGAAACAAATCCCTAAATGTTGTCCATTCATGATATTTACCACTAAAAACAGGTATGGCTATTTTTGGCAATTTTGCCATTGACGTCGTCTTCTGATGGCTCTCGTCCGGTGAGACATCACTGATTTTACAAGATCTTGGTAGGGCATTTTTTAGTTCTACTTTATAATTTATAAAAGTGTCTGTAACCGCTTCAAACACATCATTTTTGATGTAACTGGTATCACTCAGTTCACTTACTGTGTAGTTGACCAAAAGCTCTTCATGTTTTCTTGTAAAATCTTCAAACTGTTTCTCTAATATTTCCAAACGTGACTCCACATATTCCTGATTAATTCTCTCTTTTGGAGATTTTTTGAAGTTAATAAGCCCTTTCTGAATGCGACTTTTAATATCTTCCAACAGCCTTAACTTAGACTCCATGATTTCAAATACGAAGGGATCTGACGCAGAATGTCCCATTCACGAAATATTTGAACTAAGTGTTGTCGTAATTTTTCTAAGTGTTGGAAATGTTCTTTAGTTTTAGGTGAAATCGGGCATAGATTCGGGGTCTCTTCAATTTTTGATGAATTATTCTAAGTTCCAAGTTTCTTCAAATTTTTCTAAGTTCAAACATTAATTTTAAATTTTTACAAGTCTCTGACACTTGGAACAGGTAATTAAATAAAAGTACTCACAGTTTTTAAGTTGCACTTTGACCACTTTAAAATCACTTTCCTTTAACGCTCCACTTTGCTCCGTCGATCTCGCTCCGCTCCACACGCTCAGCTCAGCTCTGCTCCGCTCAACTTGCAAGAGGTCGGCCTGCCAGCTGCTTCTTAACCCTGAACTCCGACACCAGAGGGTGATTTTAGCTTGAAGACAAAAACTGTCCGGCTCGATGGACCATGTTCACCGGTGAATCGGGTAGGTTAGAGAAATGAAACACACCACGTACTTGAACGAAGACATGTATTTTTTAATATCAAAATTACTTATACCTTTTTTTTTTTTTTTTTTTTTTTTTTTTTTTTTTTCGGATGGGAAATCATCAAATGACTTCTCCCGCTCTGGGCGGAGCGGGAGGGAGTGTCAGACTTTTACTGACTAAAACCCATCCATGTTCCTTCATCGCCCTTTGTGTTCCGGGACCACGGTATCTCTTTCGAATAGTCCCGCAGCCCCGGCAGGCTTCGGCCCTTGCGGACCCCTTCACGGTTGCTGACTCTCTTTGAGGCGCGCGTGGAACACGAACGCGCCAAATTACTTATACCTGGCGAGTGAATCAAACGATAGCCTGCATTTAAACCGGTTAACGCCATCTACCGAGGCAAAAGTAAACTTTTAATACGAACTGGTTTTATCTATTATAACGTTAACAATGGACATAGTACGGCCGACCAAGCTATTTAGTTTACATTTTACAATGTAATTTGCATGTTAAAATGTAAACCAAATAGATTGGTCGACCGTACATTCACAAAGCATTTATTTTTATATATTTATTTATAATAATTATATTCAGGGGACCTATCTGTGGGGCTTAATATGTATGTTATATCTTAAGATGTCTGTAACAATGTTGTTAATGTATTGAAATAAAGAATTTTATTATTATTATTTATTGTTACATATTTCACATCCATAAATCTTTCAATACAAAGAACTAAAAATATAAATCACTTCTAAGCCTACGTTTATTTTTACTTTATACATTTTTTATACAAAAAGTTCCCATAATTATTTCATCGTTCAAGAAATATATAGGGTGTAAAGAACCTCATCACGAAGCCGTTAACCAAGCATTCTGTACATCAAACTAAGTAACTTTACGCAAAAATTATTGCTGGGAAACAACAATTTTTTTTGGGGTGAAAAATCATGATTTGTGGTAAAACTCAATGTAACGCACTCAAAACATTATATATAATATTAGTAGGATATTTTTCTCTCTGCAAAAAGCTGACTTAAAATTAATTGTACAAAAAATGTCTCGGTTGTATGCCTTTATGGGACTGGTTCCTGATGTAGGTTTTTGGGAAAAACCTGAGTTACTGGTCATCAGCAATAAAGGCATGACGTCATTTTTTTTCGTATTCTTTTCAGCAAATCCTTTTAATTGATACCCCACAGACAACACTTTATTTTATTGCATGTTCAAACAAAGATAACATCTTAATAAGTTTTGCTATTATACATAAATATATTATTTTGATACATATTTAACACACTCCTGTATCAAAATAATTCACATTCAGACAAAAGGAAAAAAACAATGAATTTGAAACACAACAAAATAAACAAATTTCAATTTATAACGGAGTGACAGTTGGGACTGTTCAATAAAATTATAATGTTTTCGGTAGCATAAACTTTTAGTTAATCTATCTGCAGGCATATCATTTGTTTTTAAATACTCTATTAAAATAAACTTATTTTCAACAGCTGTTCTGTCAAAATTAAATCTAACATCAATATGCTTGCTTCTTTTATGAAATACACTATGTTTAGTTAGCAATTGTGCACTCTGGTTTTCATTAAACAACCGTATAGGCGACTCATTTCTGCATTTCAATTCTAATGACAATCAAATAAATCTAGTTCATTTCAATTCTAATGACAAGTTTAATAAATGAATGGCTTCTTTACTTGCCTCACATATAGCCATATACTCGGCTTCTGTACTAGACAAAGCTATTGTTAATTGTTTTTACATTCAAATGAGATGACGCTACGATATCTCAAACATAAATCCTGTATAAGACTTACGGTCCACACAATCTGATGCCCAATCAGCATCGGCATAACCTATTAAATCTAAATCATCTTTAACATTTTAAACCAAAATGATTTGTTTGATGGAGAATTGATTTGTTCTCCATCGGTCCACATACACCTACATGTATCTTCTGAAGAATATGTTTGCTATGTGGAAATGGTAATCTGCAGGCCTAGCCAAGTTACAAACGATTCGTATCGATTCTCTTTCTACAATCGTAAACGTTAAGTCACGTTGTCAAAACAAACGAATAGAAATTTCGTAGACAAGTTTACATCGATCAAGATGATAGAATTCGTTTCTACAACCGAGATCGCTACATCCCATATAAATCGTAGCCAACTTACAGTTTTGACTGAACTTTAAAGATTCTGTTCGTTTGTTTTGACCACGTGACTTTACGTTGAAATGATGTCATTCCCATACATTTGGTTAGTTTTCTATGCGTTAACGATTGTAGATTGTCAACTTGGCTAAGCCTACTGGTATGTTTGCCTTGACAGCACACTGTACAATTGAACTTGCTGATCTCTGTTTTTTTTGTCAAACTCCAAACCTTCAACAGCGCCGTTTCTCATGTCATTCATATCTTTGCTATTAATGTGTCCAAGTCTTCTGTGCTATATCACACCTGAGGTCGTTGTTGCTGAAGCCACGAAAAAACATGCTGACCTGGTGGTGTACTTGTAGACCCCGTTCACTAACTGTGCTGTACCAATCAGTTCATTCTGCCGATTCCTGATGTAACAACATTCACGCTGAAAACTGACTTTGTTATCTTGCTTAATCATCTGGCTGACTGACAATAAGTTTGTGGTGAGATTGGAAATACATAGCACATCCTTAACAACTATATCATATTCCTTGTTGTTCACAACAGTCGTGATCAGTGTACATCCTGAGCACAACACTGGCATAGTTGTTTTATTTGCAACTATAATCTCCTTTGTAGTTAGATTATGTGATGCATTCTTTGTTTTCTTGGCTGAGGAAATTAAAGTTCAAACATTTGCGAATTCGGCGGCCGACTATACGTTTGGTTTGAACACGGCCTTATTGATATACTTACGATTACGAGCATCGAAATCCATGTGTGGCGCGCTTAAATTGCCTTCTATGCGGAAACAAAAGGTTTTCTGTGGCTGTACCTACTACGTACTGAAAAACTAAGTTGGAACAAAACTACAATTTATAACTAATTTATCTTTATATTTCAGATCTATGGAAGTTTTTTAAAGAAACTATGATCAAAAGAACAGAATTGGGAGGTGTTATTGGGTTCTGGTTCCCCACTTATTCATTATACAGTAAGTAAAAGACAAAGTAAAGCCTAAGGGCGTATACACGTAAAACGCTGGTTGTCAACGCTGACAGGTCAGCGCTGATAATAGTTAGAGAGCCCACGACACTAAACCTAGTTTGAGAAGCCACGTTTATATATTTATATATCATCTGGGAGTCTTATCGAACTAAGCCTATATATACGTAGTCGTATTTGTCGTGGGCTCTCCGACTAGAAGCGCCGACAATTTCTAACAGCCAGTGGTCTACGTGTATACGCACTAAGAGTAAAAAAGATACTCAACTCAATGAATAAACATGCAAAGCGATTTCTAGTTTCTAAGAAATACGTAGACAAACATACATACCAACACACGCATATACACATTTGTGATTTGCTAAACGTATTTAAAATCCTATAAAGACTATTAACTCAGAGAGTGGAGGCCTGTGTCACAGCAGCGGAAACATTAATAGGCTGATGATGATGATGAAAGACTACTAATATTACATAATGAACACGACTTCCAAAAGTAGGAGGTCATGATCAATATTATACGTCTTTTTTTTAGGGTTCCGTATCTCAAAAGGTAAAAACACAACCCGTAGAAGATCACTTTCTTATCAGTCTGTCTGTCTGTCCGTTTGACGTCTGTCACCACCGATTTTCTTAGGAACGGGTGGACCTAGCAAGTTGAAATTTATACCAGATACTGAAGTCTATAGTCCTTATTAGATATATAAAAATCAGTCCTCAGGTTCTGAGTCAACACGATAAAAAAATATGGGCAAATTTAGATTTTCGGGAAAACTTGTAAGTACCAAAATTTACCTGAATTTTCAACTTTTTTTTTGTGTGTATGTTCAGCGATATCTTGGCCAATTGCGAACCGATTTTAATGATTCTTTTTTATTGAAAGAATATTATTTCGAGGTAGTTCTGTTTAAATTTGGAGAAGATCTGATGCTGAAACTCCACGTAGATACCTATTAAGTAACTAGTCACTAGTCTTTCCTAGTGTCATGTTGAGATAAAAACAATGACAATATACATAACTTTTTTTATTTATTTTACAGTGATCACCGATCCAGAAGACAGCCTAACAGTATCTAATACATGTTTGAACAAACCTTTCTTCTACGATTTTGCCAAAGCATTTATAAATAATGGACTTATCACAGCTGAAGGTAAGTGATAAACGAATTCAGTATTTATGAACTCACGCCTTTTTATAGGAGTAGATAGAAAGAACACCACCTTCTACGATCCTTACATACTCCTTTCGCGTCGTCCATGTTCATATAATATCTAGTCATACACCCAAGTTGGTTGCGAGTACTACGCACCTGATCTTTCTGAAGAACTTCACTTATAAAGTCAGTGTATGTCTATTTTCATCATCCGCCCTGAGAGGACTACCCCCATACCTATGTATCTCTATGACGACGCACCAGACCGGTCAGAGAACCATGTTTGGATATGTGGCGTCCATGATATCTTTTGGCCACTCAAGACTTTTGGCAACACTGGGGGCTCTATGGACGACCTGTCACCGACCCGAACGGTCGCATGAATTGTATCCGCGATCTTGACTTGCATAAATAACTTAATCTCTATCAATAAATATTAATCTGAGCACGCTAGTTATTTTATGTGGGACACCCATCTCCATATATCACTTTTTTATCGTCTCATTCACACAAAGCACATCTATTCCTTTATCCTTTTCACTATCTCGCATATTTCATCCATTTCATCTTGAATATGTTCCTGCACATTCAGCGTAGCTAAGCGACACGCCGTAGCTTGGTTTTTGCTCTGCGTGAACAATGTCAGAATGTGTGGTGAGCATCACCGCCACCTCCGAGATTTGGATTTCTATACACTCTCATTCTGGTCCCACGACCAGCTAGGGGTTAACATTGTTCACACTCTGCAGTGCCCTGCTTGCAGGGGTAATAAACTAATACTTCATTCTATCAAGGGCCTCCACCAGTTCTTTCAATCCAGGCGTAATCAAGGCATCTTGGTCCATAGGCCACTATTCCCTCACCTTTGCTTCCTTGCAGAAAACTCAAAATTAAGTTTTGTTATTGTCGAGTTTTACGTTGGCTTAGCATCCGTGAATTTAGGGCTCTTTAGTCAACTGGACCCGTTGACTAATTCTGTGATTTGTAGAACCACATAAGCAGCAAAGCTGTTTTTTTGTTTCAGAGTCAGTTTGGAAAGTTCACCGCAAGTTATTAAATCCGTCGTTCAATCAACAAGTGCTGAACACTTATTTGACTGAAATGAACGTGCAAGCTCGAAGTCTTGTCTCTCGATTAGCTTTGAAAGTGGGAAAAGAACCGTTTGACGTGCGAAGGTTCTTCATAAACTATACCCTGTCAAGTGTTACTCGTAAGTATAACTATGATCGGAATGGTTGTAAGTCTCATGAGCATTGACGTTAAATCAAAAGGCTACTCTTAGCCTAGTGATTTTACGGCTTGACGATCCTGAGGCCACTTTGACTTCGAATCACCTAATATCAAAATTATTGCTTCGTTTATTTAAAAAAAAAAACGGTTTTTTCCTTCACAGGGACTTCGCTAGGACTGAATACTCAAGAACAAACAACAATCGATACAGATTATGCAAAAGCAATTGAACATTTATGTGCTTCATATTGTGATCGATTTCAAAGAGTGTGGTTGCATTTGTCGTATATATACGACTTGAGTGCAATGAAGCGCAAACAAACTAAACTTATGAAGAAACTGAAGAACATTATAGATCCAGTAATATTTTTCCTTATGTTATCGTTGTTATATCTACTGGCAAAACGGAGTACAGCTCAAGCTAAATACATAGTGTAGTCAGTACGATTATACTGTCATGGCAGAGTTGGGTTCCGTAGTCTATATCTTGACCTAACTTACACTTAGTCCGTTCTGTTTACTATTATTATTATTTGTGTTTAGTTTCATCTTTAATATTTATACTGTTTTCTTCACAACAAATGAACAGAGGTCTCTATTCCTGTCATAATATGTCACGTACAGACATGGGTACATAAATTGGACAGGAATACATTTGCGTGCTAGTTGTTTTGGCGTGGCGAGTAGTAGGTAAACAAGTACGTTTGAGTTGAACGCGGGTCTGATTAAAGTTTCAAACATTTTTATAAAATGTTATAGTTCAAAGTTGAAAGTTGGCGTTATAATTTACATAATTATGCAACTCTGACAGACCATTATTGACGTCATTATTTGACGACTCGAATGGCGCAGCAGTAGTGAGGCTGCCTTACGTTCTTAGGGTCCCGGGTTCGAATCCCGGTACAGCAAATGTTTGTGTGAAAAGCATGGACATTTGTTTCCGAGTCATGGATGTTTATATGTATAATAAGTATGTATTTACAAAAAAAAAGTATCTATGTAGTATATCAACTATCTGGTGTCCACGACACAAGCCTCGTTGCTTTGTGTGGCTCTAGATGGCGCTGCCGCGCTGTGTGTAATGTCCAGTGATATTTATATATATATTAAAAACCTAGATAATACGAGTACTTAGTTCAGACGTTTTATGAGTACTTTACAATAACTACATAATTATTACTACACAGTTACTCTAACAAATAAAACGCTAGACATATAAAGTTAAACACACCACTAGAAAACCTAGATAACAATTTGTTAATTAAATAATTAGGTTCGATCCGAGAGTTGTCTTAAATTATAAGTAGTTATGTTAAGTTCGCGACAGTACTGCACACTGAGGGCTCCTGTTTTTTTCTTTTTTCTTTTCTTTAGTGGCATCCCGCAGTTCAACCTAGAGAGGTAGTCTTCTGCTTAACCGGCCTATCCTGTGGGTACCTTGTGTGTAATGCCTTCAGTCAGGGTAAAAATTTACAACTACTTACAAACTCAGCGTATACACGCCTGCGGGGTACGAGCCACAGCTTTAGGGCGTCGCTGGGGTAAGAGACAGGCTGGATCTGAGTGGTGGCACACTGAAGCATGGCGCAGGAGCTTAAATACGCATAGAGGGCTCGCGGTAGATTAGATATAAAGGGTTACAGTGGTAACTAGACATATTCACACATTATATATTGCAACAATTTAAGCCACGAAATGTTCTACCGAAATTCAGTTGTTTCTGAGTCAGTTAGATTTTTTATGAAAAATCCCAAATTAAATCATTTGAAGCCAAATAAAAATAAAAATCATTCGTAAATGTAGGTTTCATTACAATGTTGTTAGGTTATCCCAATAGTTCACTACTTTTTACTTGAGAGCATACAAATAATAGTAAAGTTGGTTGTATCGAAACCACAAATACTCATTTGAAGTATAATAATTCAATTACTTACATACATACTAAAACATAATTACCAATGTCAACATAATAATCTGAATATCGGAACAAGAACATAATACATTGTAACTAACAATATACACTTAAATCTAGATTAAAATGATTTGCTGCGCGACTGTACTGAAATTGAACTTATTATCATAGTTGATGCCGTAGCAGACTTTATTGAATAATTAAACCCAACCACCAACTTGTATTTTTACTATTTCAGATAATACATAAAAGAAAAACCGAGCTAAAGGCAATCACTGATCCGAACATGTATGATCACTCGACACGAGGTAAACAAACAAATAATTTTAATAGCTTAAATATACAAACATAAACTCATGCCAGTTTGCTTTTATGCTTCCTCACATGTGACAAAAACTACAGAACGCCAAAACTATACAGAACACATTATTTTCCAGCCAATTTCAAACCAGTCTTGGATCAAATGTTGCAATTGGCTGAAGAACAAGATGCTTTCACCGACAGTGACATCAGAGAACACCTGGATACTTTTGTGGCCGCTGCTTACGACACAACTTCTTCGGCTTTGACATTCCTTTTGTTAGTGATAGGGTCAGACCGAGAGTTACAAGAACGAATTTTCAACGAGTGAGTAACATTCACAATACTAATAGTTACTGTCTGTAAAGACATGCACATACAGTCTATCGCTTTCACACTGCTGGGATACAGGCCTCCTCTCTATGAGACGTCATGAACCGTAATCCACCACGCGGAAGCCGTCTGGGTTTGCTAAAATAGCAACGACGAATGATGTTTATTTTTTTGTAAATTCATTACAGATTACAAGATGTACTGGAACATGCAGACGATGATTTAACTAAAGAGAGGACAAGATCTACCAAAACTGGTGTTTCTGGAGGCGGTGATTAAGGAGTCGATGAGAATGTACCCATCAGTTCCACTTATCGCAAGAGTTATTAACCAAGATGTTAACCTGAGTATGAACTATCACAACGTTAGCTATAAGACCTTCTAAAGGGTGAAACTCATGAATTTTGTATGTTTTCAGAGAACTGCACCTTGCGAGCTGGTAGTCAGATCATGATAGGGCTGTACGGTCTCCTCCGCCACCCCATGTGGGGCCCAGACGCGGACCAGTTCAGGCCGGAGCGATGGCTGAACCCTGCCACCTTGCCAGATCACCCGAGCCTTTATGCCGCCTTTGGTGTTGGCAAGCGAAACTGCATAGGTAAATATATTAATAGAAAGACACATTTTTTTGTCAGAGACCAATCGAAAATAATCATTCCAAAAACAGGTGGCATTAATTATCCTTTAGCATTGTTCATTAAAAAAATATGTACTTATATGTTGTTGGTATTTTCCTTAACAATTTTAACATGTTTGTAATACAGATTACATCGACCTGTGGTTTGCTGTCAGAAAATTTAATCTTCTGTCTTGTCTTGACATATTATAAAAAAAAAAACAGTCGAATTGAGAATCTCCTCTTTTTGGAAGTCGGTTGAAAAAAGAATTATTCAAATCGGACTACGCTGTATAAGCTAAGCGTGGCCATAAATAAACAAAAAAATATACGTGTACGTGTCGAATTGAGAACCTCTTCCTTTTTTTCCTCCTGTTAAACATCTATGAACCCAATCGAAATTTCCCGAAACGTCCCTTACTTTCTCATAATAAAATGATATAAATGCGAAAGTTTGTGAGGATGGATGATTGTTTCTCTTTCACGCAAAAACCACTCAACAGATTTGGATGAAATTTTGTATAACCTGGATACATAAGATTCTTTTTACCCCGGTAGTAAGATCGCATGGGACAATTATCAAACTTCACGCGGGCGAAGCCGCTGACAGAAGCTAGTAGGTAATAATACCCTTTTTTTTTTTTTTTAGGATGGGGAATCATCAAATGACTTCTCCCGCTCTGGGCGGAGCAGGAGGGAGTGTCAGACTTTTACTGACTAAAACCCATCCATGTTCCTTCCTCGCCCTTTGTGTTCCGGGGCCACGGTATCTCTTTCGAATAGGCCCGCAGCCCCGGCAGGCTTCGGCCTTTGCGGACCCCTTCGCTATTGCTGACTCTCTTTGAGGCGCGCGTGGAACACGAACGCGCCGTCGACACGGCCTGTCGTCATGAGACGTACGGACGGCGAGCTAGCCCATAGCTCCCCGTCCACAGGCCCGCGCCTACGGTGGCCGGAAGCCACCACGTGGCCCCCGACGCCCGGGGCGTCTCCCGCGGCGGCCGGGACGTGAGGATCTCTCCCTGTCCTGTTCCGCCACCTCCTTCGCTAGCATGACTGCTTCGCAGAAGGAGGTGACGGCGTCCCATTCCGTCTCGCTCCGGACCATGGCACGAACCAGGGCCGGGAGCGAGAGGTCGCCGCCGCCAATCGCCACCTCGAGGACACGGCGGTGCTCCACCCAAGCGGGGCACACCTCCACAGTGTGCTCCACCGTGTCCTCCGGTCGATCCTCACAATGGTGACACCCGGACGTTTCCTCCCGCCCGATTCGGTGCAGGAACTTACCGAAACAACCGTGTCCGGTAAGAACCTGCGTCAGACGGAAGGTGAGGACGCCGTGGCGTCTCTCCAGCCACTCCTCAAAGAGGGGACTTACCGCCACTATTGTGGCGTGCCCTGCACGGGGTTGCGAAAGTCGCTCTCTCCATGTCGCCATGAGATCACGCCGGAAGTCCGTCCGCTGAGCGACAATTTGCCGCGGCAGCGGAGTTTCCCCCCGGCGTAGCGCCTCCGCGCGCCACTCATGTAGGCGCGCAAGGACTATCGCCTCCAGATCCCATGGCGGCAATCCGGCAAGGAGGCTCGCCGCCTCGCGGGAGATCGTGCGGTACCCCCGGATTAGCCTTACGGCCACCACCTTTTGGGGCGCGTTCAAATTGTTGGCGGCTCGCTGCCTCAATGAACGCGCCCACACTGGGGCCCCGTAAAGGGCCATGGACCGCACGACTCCCGCGTAGAGCCTCCGGCAGGAGGCGTTTGGCCCCCCCAGGTTGGGTAGGAGCCGCCTGAAGGCAGCCCCTGTCCGCTCCAGTTTGGGGGCCAAACGTCGTAAATGCTCCACGAAGTTCCACCGGCTGTCGAGGACAAGTCCCAGGTATTTCAGCGTCGACTCGACGCCGATGGAAACCCCTCCTGCCATCACTGCGGATCCCGGAGGTGGCGCATTCCGAGGCCCATGAAAGCACATGGCCTCGGACTTGTGCAGTGCCACCTCGAGACCCAGTTGCCGGATTCTCTCCACGACTATCGCAACCCCGCGTGTCATAGTGTCGGCCGCCGCCTCGTGCGACCTCCCCTGTGCCAGCACCAGCGTGTCGTCAGCGTAGCAAACTACGCTGACACCGCTAGGGAGGTCGGCGCGCAGCACCCAGTCGTACCCGATGTTCCACAGGGACGGCCCCAGAACCGATCCCTGTGGAACACCGCACCGGAATAATACCCTTACTTTGTATTTCACAGGTAAATTATACGGCATGATGGTGATGAAGGTGGCGCTGGCGCATATTGTACGGCGATACCATATAACCGGTGACATCAACAAACTAGTATGTCGATATGAAGTCGCTTTGATACCAGTGGAAGGACATCATATTAGTTTAACACAAAGGACATAAACGTGTATTAACAAGGTAGCCAATGGTGTCGATTCTGTTGTGCACAAACTAATCTTAATTTAGGCTATTGCTATCTTTTTCTCTCTAATGAAACGAGAAAGAGACGGACGTAATTTAGAGCTGTCAAATTTAGTTGGAACTAATATTTCCATACAAATGAAGGGTGCACGTAAAAACATGTCGACTAAAAACACGGTGAAGCGCAAGGCATAAACTAGTTTGACATCTCTAACTTAGTTCATAGCTATAGCCGTAATTTTCTCGCACTGCCTTTTAGTAAAAGATAGCAATAGCCTAAATTAAGTTTAGTTTGTGCACAACAGAATCAACACCAATGTTAACGATGATTCTCAGACAACACCGTGCACCACCACCGACGCCGCTCACCGCCTCCCCGCGGCGGTAAGCGGCGTCGTGTGAATAGCACATAGCCAGTGAATGTTTTTGGCTCAAAATATGATGATAATGTAATGCTCGTCACACGCTACCTTGCAAAATAATTATGTTTATAACAAATACCAACTGTTTAATATAATTTAGGAAAAATATCTGTCAGTTTATAACTTGTAGTTTTTTTTTATCTTATTGAGTGTCACAGACCTCAAAGTCTTCCCCTTTCTCCTTCCAAACCTCTCTATCCTGTGCAATATCTTGCCAGGCTCGCCCTATACCCGTTTTCACCAACTAGTTGACACCTAACTGAATGCTTAATTCCCGTTTTCAACAACACTAAGTGTCACGACGATTGAGATTCGTAGAATATCTACATTACTAGCTACTTCCCCGTTGCTATGGAAATAAATTCTATCAGCCTTATTCATAAAAAGTTAGAGCCTCCTTGAAGTCTCTTTGAAGGCCCGATGCTAAAAAATATGATTCATAAACTTCGATCAATAAATTATTGATCGAAGTTCATAAACGTCTGTTAACGCTAATCAGTCCATCAAGGCTCTGCTAAAGTTAGAGGTCTGTTGAGGTTGACCCTCCTTTATCTCCCTGCTAAGTCAGATAATGGCTGCCGCAGAACAGCTGACTTTGACAAGAGCAAAAAACCATACCGTCTGTCCGTCTGTCTGTCTGTCAGACCGTCTGTCTGACCGTCTGTCTGACCGTTTGTCTGATGTCTGTCTGACCGTCTTTCTGACCACCTGTCTGACCGTCAATCAGACCGTCTGTCTGACCTTCAATCTGACCGTCTGTCTGGCCGTGTCTGGTCGTCTGTCTGACCCTGTCTGACCGTGTCTTACCGTCAGTTTGCCCGTGTCTGACCGTCTGTCTGACCGTGTCTTACCGTCTATCTAACCGGGTCTGACAGTCTGTCTGACCGTGTCTTACGTCTAACTTAATTTTTTTGCAGTATTCGTTGTTTGGAGAACTACACTGGCCTGCAAAACGTACATGACTTTTTTTTTTCTTAACTGTAGAAGTTATAGATTTAAAATAAAAAACGTTTTATAGCAATTTTTATCAGCTCTCTTTGAAACCATAGACAAAATGAAATTCTTTTTCGAGTGCTTTTTGTTTCGAAAGTATTCTTGTGTACTTAAAAAGTTATTACAATTTTAAAAAAGTGATACTTAGTTTTGCAGGGTATACACTGGGTATTTAGAAGTAATTTAAAATTAAATCGTCCGTCACTCAAACGGACCGTATTTTGCATAAAATGCTTTTTACCCGACTGTGCCAGAAGGAGGGTTATGTTTTTTCCCGACTGCGCCAGAAGGAGGGTTATGTTTTTCGAGAGTATGTATGTATGTATGTATAATTTGTTTGGCACGCTCTGTGGCCTGAACGGCTCGATGGATTTTAGCTTGAGAGGTGTCGTTAGATTCGTATTTACTGTGAGAGTGACACTGGGTAAATCAAAATAAAAAAAAAAACAAAATGACGGATTTTTGGCGCCAAATTCAAATGTTTGGCACGCTCTGTGGCCTGTAGGCTTAGCAAAGTTGACAATCTAATAGAAAACTTACCAAATGTATGGGAATGACATGAAAATCATGTATGTTGTTTTGGACGTATTTATTGTTAGTAAATTGTATTTAAGCCACTCCCTGAGTATACCAAGATCTTTTTGAGCATTTGTTACAATGGTATGGATAGATTTATCGAAATAGAAGAGGCATGTATCGTCTGCATATAAAGTTAGGTAACACGTTAACCCTATTTTGTTTATATTATTTACATAGATTAAGAAAAGTAACGGACATAAAATTGAGCCTTGAGGACAGCCGTATGGTACGTTTTTTATGGAACTAGTGAATTTATCTATTTTAACTACTTGTTGTCTGTACTACTACTGGTTGTATTTTGTAAATAAGTTGTAAGCATTTCTAGGGCTTTATACTCCTATATACTTTATACTCCTTTATACTTTTAGACTCCTATGTTGTTTAATTTCTGGAGAAGTTTGTGGTGGCATGCGGTGTCGAATGCTTTTTTAAAATCAATACAACATCTTTTAGATCTATATGCGTTTTGATTTTAGTCACCAAGTCTATTGTAGCTGTAAGAGTGCTAGATTTCGAACGAAAGCCGAATTGTTCGTCGATTAGGAACTCTTTTTCAAGAAGGTATGCATTTAGACGGCTGTACAAAACACGCTCAAATTTTTTTGATAATACAGGTAAAACGGACACTGGTCTGTAGTTACCTGGATCAGTCCTACTGCCCGATTTGAAAATAGGGCTGACTTTGGCCACCTTAAGCGTGTTCGGAAAAATGCCGCGCATCAGACATTCGTTTACGCAGTTCGTTAATTTCGGAATAATTATATTTTTGAGGCATTTGATCACCTTGGTACTGATACCATCTATCCCAGTACTTGTATTACTATCCAGACCGTCAATTATTTTAGAAATTTCGTCCTCAGTGCAAGAAGTGAGTTTACTTATGAATGGTTGTGTTCGTACATAAGAGTGTTGCCATCGTTCGCATGATATATAACGGATATATCGTTAGCTAATTTCTGGCCTGTCGATGAGAAAAATGAGTTAAATCAATTACAAGTTGCGTTACCTTAACGTTAACCTTGGTTTAGTCGACTCTTGTTTAGAGACTTTGCGGGTGTTTCATAAAGCAGGTTTTTAACCATTTTATATACTCCGTAAATAAATAAAAGATTGCTACTCCAATATCCACATACTGTCGCGCGTCGCCATATTCGTAGAATGTCTGTGTTAGTGGTGTTAGTGATTTTAATATGCATAGTGATTGCTGTGTGGCCGTGGTTGACGCAGAATCCCAACGCACCCCCTGAATTTCCTGGGGCTCTACCAATCCTTGGACATTCACTTCGGGTCTTAGGAGATCGAAAACGTGAGTAAAATGTTTTTTTTTAAATCGATGTTTGTTGGTGGACCTACTCATCATCGGCCTAGCATTTTCCCAACTATGTTGGTGTTGGCATCCGTATACAATATTTTATAATAGAATAAAATGCCACCTGCGATTAAATTCCCGTTAACATACTTGGCAGATAATTTCACATAAATTATGTTCCGATTTTGAATTTATTCGGTTAGTAGTGGCTATAAATTCAGACATTGTGAAATTTCGTCTAAACTAGCTAAGGCAAAGTGTGCCACTGAAATAATAAGTTGCGTTTAGGATTAAATTTCCATTAGTGGACAAGAATTTCGAAGTTCATATTTTTTTTGTAGATAGTACACCTAAATAGAAAGCTTTTTACAGATTTTCAATAAGCGGATGCCCACGGCTCACGAGATTTAATTCTTTAAAGTTTCTATACAAATTGAAAAATAGCACGCCATTAGCACATTTTTAGGTTGGATATTATTGTCATTAGACCAGTGCAGATACCTCTGAAAATGGTAAAAAAACACTTAGTGTAAAATTACCTTTTTATGTCCCAAACACACTGTAATGTTTTTTTGATTAAAATTTATTTTTTCACCTTATTTTGACTTATCGTAAAAGTACCTTAATTTTTAATCGAAAATTCTCACGTCAAAATGTATGCTTTTTTCATAAAATTGGTGGTCTTTTTGTTCGTTGAAATCTCTACTTTGTGATGGTGGCCACACCACACCTGTAAATTATTTCTCCTTAATTTTTTATTATATTCTCTTTCTTTTCCAATGGGTCTACAAGAAAGACGTCAAAGTTGACATTTCACGTCCCGTTGAAGGTAGAAGCGTATTTTGTTCAATTTTATGTCATTTTCTTACATAAGTATAATTACATTTGTGACAGAAAATGGGTGTATTTTTTATAGCTTGTGGTCCTTGATGACTTTTCACACTATTTAACAGCATAGGTAGTCTTTTTTTAACAAATCAAACTTTTCGTTACTGATCTAATAATTATCTGGTTGACACTGAAGACTTAGGCTACATTCACACCAACGCGTATAGCCTTTTTATTTTTTATATTTTTTTCGGATGGGAAATCATCAAATGACTCCTCCCGCTCTGGATGGAGCAGGAGGGAGTGTCAGACTTTTTCTGACTAAAGCCCATCCATGTTCCTTCATCGCCCTTTGTGTTCCGGGGCCACGGTATCTATTTCGAATAGTCCCGCAGCCCCGGCAGGCTTCGGCCTTTGCGGACCCCTTCCCTATTGCTGACTCTCTTTGAGGCGCGCCTGGAAAACGAACGCGCCGTCGACACGGCCTGTCGTCATGAAACGGACGAACGGCAAGCTAGCCCATAGCTCACCGTCCACAGGCCCGCGCCTACGGTGGCCGGAAGCCACCACGTGGCCCCCGACGCCCGGGGCGTCTCCCGCGACGGCCGGGATGTAGGGATCTCTCTCTGTCAGTCGCTGGAAACCTACATCTTTTCTTGACTTGAATGTGCCCTGGCGGTCGAGAATATGTCATGCTCACTCAAAAGTCTCGCTGATGGTGGCGCATGTGTCGCATCATTTAGTTCCCTTCAAAATGGTTGAGTTGAATGGTGCTGATCTGTGCGTCATGTCCGTGAACTGGCGCTGTCAGTTGTGACTGGTCATCTCTCAGTTGCCATGGCTTATTTTAATGAATTATTTTAGTTTTTGAATTGTTTTTTTTTTCTGTTTTGTTTTACTGTGGACACTTTTAACGTGCACATCTTGCTACATTGTTCTCACATAATATACCATCTCAACATGAATGATGTAACCAAGATTTTGTAACAATATTCTGATTAAAAAGAGTGTCCATGGTGTTTCTTGCCCGTTCTTCTCCATAGAGATCTACGCTAGGGAATGGGCAACTACAGTACTTTCACAGTTTTTATGCCTTGTGACTGGGACTGTAGCTACATTTAATTTTCATCTTTGTTTCGACAATTCAAAAGTGCCTGTAACTGGCCTACTTGAAATAAATGCTTTGATTTTGATTTTGATTGATTTTGATTTCTCTCTCACGTTCCGCCACCTCCTTCGCTAACATGACTGCTTCGCAGAAGGAGGTGACGGCGTCCCATTCCGTCCGTCTCGATCCGGACCATGGATTGAACCAGGACGGGGAGCGAGATCTCCGCCGATCGCCGCTTCGAGGACACGGCCGTGCTCCGCCCAAGCGGGGCACACCTCCACAGTGTGCTCCACCGTGTCCTCCGGTCGATCCTCACAATGGAAGCACCCGGGCGTCTCCTCCCGCCCGATTCAGTGCAGGAACTTACCGAAACAACCGTGTCCGGTAAGAACCTGCGTCAGGCGGAAGGTGAGGATGCCGTGGCGTCTTTCCAGCCACTTCTCAAAGAGGGGACTTACCGCCACTATTGTGGCGTGCCCTGCACGGGCTTGCGACAGTCGCTCTCTCCATGTCGCCATGAGATCGCGCCGGAAGTCCGTCCGCTGAGCGACAATTTGCCGCGGCAGCAGACTTTCCCCCCGGCGTAGCGCCTCCGCGCGCCACTCGTGTAGGCGCGCGAGGACTATCGCCTCCAGATCCCATAGCGGCAATCCGGCAAAACGCGTATAGCCTGTCGCCGACTGTGAGTATCCAGTACAAAATGTACGAAAGATTTACTTCAGCCGCCGACTGATTCGCTTTTGTTTTCCAAACTTTTGCGAATTCGGGGGCCGACTATACGACGGTTTGAACACGGCCTTATAGATATACTTTCGAATACGAATATCGAAATACATGTGTGGCGCGCTTAAATTGCCTTCTATGCGGAAACTAAAGGTTTTCTTTAGCTGTACCTATTACGTACAGAAAAACTAAGTTGGAACAAAACTACAATTATAACAAATTTATCTTTATGTTTCAGATCTATGGAAGTTTTTAATAGAAATTATGAACAAAGGAACAGAATTGGGAGGTGTTATTGGGTTCTGGTTCCCCACTTATTATTTATACAGTAAGTAAAAATCAAAATTATTATTCTTTCATCAAATATTATTTCATGGTAGTTCTTAAATTTGGTGAAGATCTCTTTAATCATAGACCGCAAGTCTGTCATAATTGCTGTAATCGCTTGAAAATGTATTTTCAATGCATTTCCTCGAAAACGGGTTTCTATCCCAATACGATAAGGTTCAACATGTAATGTATTTCAGACGCGTGCGTTTGTTTCATTTCGTATGCGGAAATAAAAATAATCACAGATAATTATATTTAAACGAAGACTAGCTGTTGCCCGCGGCTTCGCCCGCGTTAAGTTTGGTTACTGTCCCACTGGATTAAAATAAAGGGATAAATAGTATCCTACATGTTAATGAATCATTATCATCGTAATAACAATCACTATCACAATCACTATCACAATCACTATCACAATCACTATCACAATCACTATCACAATCACTATCACAATCACTATCACAATCACTATCACAATCACTATCACAATCACTATCACAATCACTATCACAATCACTATCACAATCACTATCACAATCACTATCACAATCACTATCACAATCACTATCACAATCACTATCACAATCACTATCACAATCACTATCACAATCACTATCACAATCACTATCACAATCACTATCACAATCACTATCACAATCACTATCACAATCACTATCACAATCACTATCACAATCACTATCACAATCACTATCACAATCACTATCACAATCACTATCACAATCACTATCACAATCACTATCACAATCACTATCACAATCACTATCACAATCACTATCACAATCACTATCACAATCACTATCACAATCACTATCACAATCACTATCACAATCACTATCACAATCACTATCACAATCACTATCACAATCACTATCACAATCACTATCACAATCACTATCACAATCACTATCACAATCACTATCACAATCACTATCACAATCACTATCACAATCACTATCACAATCACTATCACAATCACTATCACAATCACTATCACAATCACAATCACTATCACAATCACTATCACAATCACTATCACAATCACTATCACAATCACTATCACAATCACTATCACAATCACTATCACAATCACTATCACAATCACTATCACAATCACTATCACAATCACTATCACAATCACTATCACAATCACTATCACAATCACTATCACAATCACTATCACAATCACTATCACAATCACTATCACAATCACTATCACAATCACTATCACAATCACTATCACAATCACTATCACAATCACTATCACAATCACTATCACAATCACTATCACAATCACTATCACAATCACTATCACAATCACTATCACAATCACTATCACAATCACTATCACAATCACTATCACAATCACTATCACAATCACTATCACAATCACTATCACAATCACTATCACAATCACTATCACAATCACTATCACAATCACTATCACAATCACTATCACAATCACTATCACAATCACTATCACAATCACTATCACAATCACTATCACAATCACTATCACAATCACTATCACAATCACTATCACAATCACTATCACAATCACTATCACAATCACTATCACAATCACTATCACAATCACTATCACAATCACTATCACAATCACTATCACAATCACTATCACAATCACTATCACAATCACTATCACAATCACTATCACAATCACTATCACAATCACTATCACAATCACTATCACAATCACTATCACAATCACTATCACAATCACTATCACAATCACTATCACAATCACTATCACAATCACTATCACAATCACTATCACAATCACTATCACAATCACTATCACAATCACTATCACAATCACTATCACAATCACTATCACAATCACTATCACAATCACTATCACAATCACTATCACAATCACTATCACAATCACTATCACAATCACTATCACAATCACTATCACAATCACTATCACAATCACTATCACAATCACTATCACAATCACTATCACAATCACTATCACAATCACTATCACAATCACTATCACAATCACTATCACAATCACTATCACAATCACTATCACAATCACTATCACAATCACTATCACAATCACTATCACAATCACTATCACAATCACTATCACAATCACTATCACAATCACTATCACAATCACTATCACAATCACTATCACAATCACTATCACAATCACTATCACAATCACTATCACAATCACTATCACAATCACTATCACAATCACTATCACAATCACTATCACAATCACTATCACAATCACTATCACAATCACTATCACAATCACTATCACAATCACTATCACAATCACTATCACAATCACTATCACAATCACTATCACAATCACTATCACAATCACTATCACAATCACTATCACAATCACTATCACAATCACTATCACAATCACTATCACAATCACTATCACAATCACTATCACAATCACTATCACAATCACTATCACAATCACTATCACAATCACTATCACAATCACTATCACAATCACTATCACAATCACTATCACAATCACTATCACAATCACTATCATATGATTGTATGTCACCCAGTCAGTCAGTCAGTCAGTCAATTTATCATTTTATACATATAGATTAGCATATTACTATGACATGATGTTAAAAATGTAACATTAACACACACGTTTTTAGTTGGTTTATTATAATGCAAAAAACGTTTTTTTTTCTAGTTCGGAACCTTTTCAGTTAAATTTTTTTTTGCAAAAATTAAAGTTTTTTTATTTTTCCATTTTTAGTTGTAATATCCTATACAAATATTATTGCACAACAATACATGTCATGGTAATAGGCTTATCCCCAATAAACGGAACTTAACATACCTACCTAACTGTCGAAATCTGGGTGTATTGTACACATCTGCATGGGCCCCTCAGAGCATACAGGCGTGATGTTACATCATGATGATAGTCAATATACATCCAAGCGATTGCAGCAATCACGACAGATTTGCCGTCTATTTTTGTGGAGTCCATTGTATATCTCCGAAGAATAGGATCTGATCTTCACCAAATTTAAATGGGACCACCTCAGGAGTATACTCTTTCAAATAAAATAATTTTTGAGCATCGGTGCACAAATGAGGGAGAAATCGGTGAACATAGGTACATTAAAAAAAATACATACGTACAGTCGAATATAAAACCCCCTCCTCTTTTTAAGTCGGTTAAAAATGGCCGGAAAACTCCACGTAGATACCTATCATGTTCCTAGTGTCATGTTGAGACAAAAATAATGACAATATATATAGGTATGCATGAATTACTATTTTTACTCATTTTACAGTGATCACCGATCCAGAAGACAGCCTAACAGTATCTAATACATGTATGAACAAACCTTTCTTTTACGATTTTGCCAAAGGATTTATAAATAATGGACTTATCACAGCTGAAGGTAAGTGATAAACTAATACAGAATTTATAAACTCACGCCTTTCTTATGGGGGTAGTCAGAAAGAACGCCACCTGCTACGATCCTTACACCTTCAACACCATGCCCTGGAGGTGCATTAGGGAGGCAGTCCGGTATCACCGGGTGCCGGACCTATGTCCTTTCGTCGTGTGGTCGGGGACTACCTGACGGAAAGGGCCGTCATCTACCCCGGTCGCAGCGGAGAGTGGAACCGGCGAGAGATGCCGTGCAACGTTGCGCGGGGATTGGTTCTAGGGCCGCTCCTGTGGAACATCAGTTACGACTGGGTGCTGCGCGCTGACCTCCCTAGCGGTGTCAGCGTGGTTCGGTACGCTGACGACACGCTGGTGCTAGCTAGGTTACGATAGACGTTGACAGAATCCGGCAGGGCCGTACGGTCCATGAGAAGGTGAGCGAACGGTGAGCTATGGGCTAGGCGAGCTAGCCCATAGCTCACCGTTCGCTCACCGTCCTTCTTATGACGACAGGCCGTGTCGACAGCGCGGTCGTGTTCCACGCGCGCCGATGGGCGCCGCAAGGGCCGATGCCTGCCGGGGCTGCGGGACTGTTCAAAAGAGATACCGCGGCCCTGGAACACAAAGGGCAATGAAGGAACATGGATGGGTTTTAGTCAGTAAAAGTCTGACACACCTTTCCGCTCCGCCCAGAGCTCCGTCATAAAAAAAGTGTATGTCTATTGTCACCATCTGCTCTGAGAGGACAACCCCCATACCTATGTGTCTCTAGAACGTCTCCGAGATTTGGATTTCTATACACTCTCATTCTGGTCCCACGACCAGCTAGAGATTAACATTGATGGCACTTTGCAGTGCCCTGCTAGCAGGGATAATAAATTTTCTTCCTTTTTTCAATCCGTTCGTCCATCGTTCCATCGTTTTTGCCATAAATCTATAATTGGAATTAAATATAACAATTTAGGATCCACTAATATTAATGATAATAATTATTTATACGTGGTGCTAAACAACTGGACTTATCCCAGTTGTAAACATCCCTTTCTGCCTACTGGCCTTGTTTTTTCCTGTCCTCTCGAGTTGGGAATAAGTCTGTTGATATACACATAATTTGTTCCGCTATAATTTTCTGATTTATTAAGTTGTGGGGTACAAGACAGTTACATTGTTTCTCTGGGCCTTCGTCGAGCTTCATTGTATCAACGGTTTTCTAGTGGTTGCCACTGTGGATTTTGGCATTCAGGAGTTGCAGTGTTTTGGGAATATTGTGTAGGACTTGTTTAAAAAAAAAACGTATTAGTTATTATTAAAAAGAATGCATGACAATATGGATTCAATAATTAATACTGTAAAAAGTCCGCAGTCTGCAAAACTGGCGATATATGGGTGTAGTATAGATGCGTCATTTGATATGATATGTTTCATTCAAAGGGCAATGGAGAGGGCTGTGCTTGGAGTTTCCTTACGTGATCAAATCAGAAATGAGGACATCCGCAAGAAAACCAAGGTTACCGACGTAGCCCAATGTATTGCCAAACTTAAGTGGTAGGGCACATTGCTCGCAGAACGGATGGCTGATAGGGTCGAAAGGTTCTGGAGCGGCGACCGCGAACCGTAAGACTTTGCGTTGGAAGCCCTCTCACTAGGTGGACCGATTATCTTGTGAAGGTTGCGTGGATCCGCTGGATGCTAGGCGCACGAGACCGATTAATGTGGCGAAACTTGGGGGAGGCCTATGTCCAGTAGTATACATACGTCTTTCGTCTGAAATTATGAAGATGAATGATGAGGGAGATCCCGTGACCTACGTCAGTTTATAAAAGCTGAAACTTTTCAGCGGAAGTATTTTACTGCAGGTAAGAAGAACGATTGGCTATTATGGAAAGTCGGTCGTGGTGACTTTAGTAGGTATCAAGTAACAAAAATGTGCAGAAGAGGTGCTAAGTTTTGTCATACTGTAAACCGAGATTTCTTTTATATTATATGAGGAATAGTATCAGGTTGTATAAAATGATGTGGGTCTGGCAGTCATGTGTTCTTGGTCCATAGGTCCTCTCCTTCGGCTCTACAAACTTTGCTTGCTTGCACTAAACTCAAAATATAGTTTGGTTTTTGATGAGTTTTACGTTGGCTTAGCATCTGTTAATTTAGAGCTCTTTAGTCAACTGACCAATTCTGCGATTTGTAGAACCAAATAAGCATCGATGCAAAATTTTTGTTTCAGAGTCAGTTTGGAAAGTTCATCGCAAATTATTAAATTCGTCGTTCAATCAACAAGTACTGAGCACGTATCTGACTGAAATGAACGTGCAAGCTCGTAGTCTTGTCTCTCGATTAGCTTTGAAAGTGGGAAAAGAACCGTTTGACGTGCGAAGGTTCTTCATAAAATATACCCTGTCAAGTGTTACTCGTAAGTATAAATGTGATCGGAATGGTCGTAATATCATTGCATTGTAAGAGCATTGACGTTAAATCAAAAGGCTACTCTTAGGCGAGTGATAGCATGGCTCGACGATCCTGAGGCCACTTTGACCTAATATCTAAATCACCTAATATCTAAATTTAGCTTCGTTTATTTAAAAAACGGTTTTTTCCTTCACAGGGACTTCGCTAGGACTGAATACTCAAGATCAAACAACAATCGATACAGATTATGCAGAAGCCATTGAACATTTATGTGCTTCATATTGCGATCGATTTCAAAGAGTGTGGTTGCATTTATCTTGTATTTACGACTTGAGTGCAATGAAACGCCAACAAACTAAACTTATGAAGAAACTGAAGAACATTATAGATCCAGTAATATTTTTCCTTTTTTTTTACTTAGAATCTATTGTCCCACTGCTAGGTAAAGCCTTCCACTTTTCTTTCCATGCGGTTTTCTCTAGCCAATCTTTCATAAACGCCTCTAGGTCGTCACGCCAGCGTTTTCTAGGCCTCCACGACGCCCGTCTTCTGGCACCCACTGTGTGACGACTCTGGCCCATCGGTCCGGATGCATTCTATAGACATGGCCTGCCCAGTCCCACTACAGCCCAGTAGTCTTGTTCCCCACATCAGAGATTCCAGTTGAGCGTGTTGTGGTATTGCGAATTCAGTCACTGAGTTTTTTTACTTATGTTACCGTTATTATTTCTATTGGCAAATCTCTGCTATAACAATAGTGTCACAATAGTCTATCATTGATCTCATAATTGTTGATTTTGACAAGTATGGTAATCTTCTATTATAGTGGCGTCATTTTGACTTTCCAATGATCAACCACTGACACTCCATTGAAAGAAATGGCATAGAATGGTAATCTCGTACACAATGACAAATGAATGACTGACTCATGGACTTACGCGTTAATCTGCTAAAATTTTGACAGTTCTAGCCGAAATTTGCTCAAATAGCACCATTTTGTATTGCTATAAATATAGGCTTCTGACACTGTCACATTTGACTTTGACAGCTATACAGATAAAATATTATTGAATTGTATAGTTTCACATTAATCCGCGTTACACTTAACCTAATTTTTTTTGCTATTTACGAACTTCTTACTACTTCAGATTGCATAGAATACTAATAAATAATATGTAAAAACATTATATAAATGAAATCTGGCATGATTAGATGTTCAAATTTAATTTTAGTTTTTTGAAAATCATTTCTAAAAGGTTTTTTAATTATGGCAATACAACAATGTCATCATAACACAATTCTATTACGAGACGGGATGAGACCATTGACCGAACAATGATCGACCATTATGAATTTAGCAGATTACGACTTTTTAGCAAAATTACAATTGTCATCGATCAACAATTATGAAATCAATGATAGACCATTAACACTATTGTTATAGCAGACTCGGCCCCCAGGTCAAGCTAAATGCATAAAGTAATCTGTACGACTATACTGTCATGGCACAGTTGGGTTTTGTAGTCTCTGCCATGCCCTAACTTACACTTGACCCGTTGTGTTTAATAAAGAGTGTTAAAAGGCACTTGTTCTTCCCGTCACTGTCATCGATCATTTATTTGTTCTGGACCATACCTAAGAACCTACTAGTTACGATATTGGAGGTCAAAGATCCAACCTTTTTTTTTCAAATACTAGTTTTTAAGGTCATAAATTTACTTAAATAGCTCCATAACCCGTTAACTATTAAATGAGTCTATAAACACAATGTTTTGAGTGTGTCGCATTAAGTTCTATGGTAAAACAAAAGTTCTTTTATCGTTTCCCAGCAATATTTTTTCACTTTGATGTCTAGAATGAATGAAGGAAAGAAAAAGTATTTAATTAACTCACACAGGACATGATAGAAACAAGAATATAGAATAGACATTGTGACAAAATTTAAATTGTGAAAAAAGTTAAATTACTAACGTTGCTCAAAAAACCGCAAAGCTAAAGTGGCACCAGGTTGGCCATATATATCTGCCGTATGCCCGACGAGCTGTGGGCCAAAACAATCACGATCTGGAGCCCTGACCCAGCCAGATGGCGACGCAGTAGACCTCGCAGAAGATAGCGTGACGAGCTGGAGAAATCCAACGACCAGTGCACCACATTGGCCCAGGATCCAAGAATTTGGAAGTCATGGTGAGAGAGAGGCCTTTGCCCAGCAGTGGGATAACATAGGGTAACAGTAACCAACTTGTATTTTTACTATCCACTATTTCAGGTAATACAGAAAAGGAAATTTGAGCTAAAGGCAAAGAATGATCCGAACATGTACGATAACTCGACACGAGGTAAACGAACAACATAGTTTTAATAAATTAAAGATACAATCATAAAATCATACCAGGTCTAAGCTTCCCTTCAGGTCACAATAACTCCTTTCGCTCCCGGCTCTGGTTCAATCCATGGTCCGGAGCGAGACGGAATGGGACGCCGTCACCTCCTTCTGCGAAGCAGTCATGCTAGCGAAGGAGGTGGCGGAACGTGATAGAGAGAGATCCACACGTCCTGGCCGCCGTGGGAGACGCCCCGGGCGTCGGGGGTCACGTGGTGGCTTCCGGCCACCATAGTCGCGGGCCTGTGGACGGGGAGCTATGGGCTAGTTCGCCGTCCGTTCATCTCATGACGACAAGCCGTGTCGACGGCGCCTTCTTGTTCCCCGCGCGCCTCAAAGAGGACTCTCTTAGCAATAAGGAAGGGCCGAAGCCTACCGGGGCTGCGGGACTATTCGAAAGAGATACCGTGGCCCCGGAACATAAAGGGCGATGAAGGAACATGGATGGGTTTTAGTCAGTAAAAGTCTGACACTCCCTCCTGCTCCGCCCAGAGCGGGAGGAGTCATTTGATGAATTCCCATCCGAAAAAAAAGGTGACAAAAACTACAGAACGCCAAAACTATAAAGAACATATTGTTTTCCAGGCAATTTCAAACCAGTCTTGGATCAAATGTTACAATTGGCTGAAGAACAAGATGCTTTCACCGACAGTGACATCAGAGAACACCTGGATACTTTTGTGGCTGCTGCTTACGACACAACTTCGTCGGCTTTAACATTTATTTTGTTAGTGATAGGGTCAGACCGAGATGTACAAGAACGAATTTTCAACGAGTGAGTAACATTCACAATACTAATATGAACATACAGTCTTTTATTTATTTATCAGGAACAATCTAAATTGTGTTTGATACATTACATGGGTACATCATAATTATTAATATTAATATAAATTCGAAATTGACATGCAACAATATAAAACATGTAGCGATAATTAAAAACAAAACACACAGGATTAAAAAAAAATACATGATTAGGTACCAAAAACAATATATTTTTAAATAGAAAATTGGAATTATATATTACAGCTCGTCCACTGAGTACAAATTTCTATCCAACAGAAATGCTTTTAGCGCAGCCTTAAAAGAGCTAGTGTAAAACAAGATTTTTATGTCCGCTGGCAGTCTATTAAATATTTGTACAGCTTGGCAATGAGAGCTATGCTTGACAATGTTGAAATTAGGTACAACTTTATTTTTAAAATCCTTCCTACGAGTGTTTTCCCTGGCTATTCTTTCTTCCTCAGACTCGAATTCACGGACATATTTTTTAAAATTAACTAACAAAACAAGTATGTATAAGCTGGGCAATGTTAGAATATTTAAACACTTAAAATGAGATCTACAACTTTCTCTTTGTGAAATTCTGACAATTGTACGTATTGCTCTTTTTTGGAGAATGAAGGCCCGTTGGGGATTATAACCGTAGCTATTCCCCCAGAACTGTATACTGTATCGAAGTCTGGATTCGACAAGAGCATAATATACCATCTTTAGCTGTTCTGTATTTATTTCGTCTCTCAATTTCCTCAACGCATAACACGCAGATGATATAGTGGAGTCTATGTGTGCTAGCTCCTTTTTCCAGTTCAGCAAATCATCTAAATGGATACCTAGAAATTTGACGTCTGTCACTAATTCAATCTTTTCATTGTTGAGGGTTATATCCATATTATCCTTATTGCCTGCAGTGGTCCGAAACAACATGATGCTTGTTTTTTTAATATTGATTACTAATCTATTTGTATTGAACCAAAACAGAAATGCTGCCAACGTAGTATTGACCTTTTCTGTCAGTTCACCAATACTTTTCACCCCTGCGACAGCGTTAGTGTCATCTGCAAAGACTACGAGATTAATGTCTGGAATTTTCATTTTAATATAATTTATCAAATTGTTAGTGAAAATAATAAACAGAATTGGACCTAATATGGAACCCTGCGGTACGCCCGTGGTAATATTAATCATGGATGATTGGTATGTTTGCCGTTGTCCATTTTGTTCTATAGTGCTGGTTTCTACATACATTTTCCTGTTTCTTAGATACGATGTAAATAATTGAAGGGCTCTGCCTCTGACACCATAATAATTTAGTTTGGCAATAAGGAGATTGTGATCTATCGCATCAAATGCGAAAGATAAATCCAGAAAAATACCAGCTACCTTTAATTTATGATTTATTTTGCTAGTCACATCATCTAAAAGTTTATAAATAGCAGTCTATTGCTCTTTCACAGCTGGGACACAGCCCTCCTCCTTATGAGAGGACATGAACCGTAATCAAACACGCGGACTCCGTCTGGGTTTTGTTATAGTAGCAACGATGAATGATGTTCTTTTTTTAAAGTTTTTTTTTTATTTATTTCATTACAGATTACAAGATGTACTGGAACATGAAGACGATGATTTAACTAAACAAGATCTACCAAAACTGGTGTACATGGAGGCGGTGATCAAGGAGTCGATGAGATTGTACCCACCCGCTCCACTTTTCGCAAGAGTTGTTAAGCAAGATGTTAACCTAAGTATGAACTAATACGACGTTGGCCATAAGACCTTCTAAAGGGTGAGACTCATACATTTTGTATATTTCAGAGAACTGCACCTTGCGAGCTGGTAGTCAGATCGTGATAGGGGTGTACGGTCTCCTCCGTCACCCCATGTGGGGCCCGGACGCGGACGAGTTCAGGCCGGAGCGATGGCTGAACTCTGCCACCTTGCCAGATCACCCGAGCCTTTATGCCACCTTCGGTGTTGGCAAGCGAAACTGCATAGGTAAATATATTAATAGAAAGACACATTTTTTGTCAGAGACCAATCGAAAATAAGCATTCCTAAAACAAGTGGCAATGATCCTGGTTTATTAAAAAAAAATGATATTGATGTTGTTGTTATTTTCCTTTACAATTTTAACATTTTCTTTGATTTTGATAGAAAATTTAATCTTCTGTCTCGTCTTGATATACCTATAAAAAAGAATCATTCAAATCGGACTTCTCTGTATAAGTTACGCGCGGCCATAAAGAAACAAAAAATATTTACGTCTCGAATTGAGAACCTCTTTTCTTTTTTTTTCTTCCTGTTAAAAATCTATGAACGTCAATCAAATTTCCCAAAACGTCCCTTACTGTCTCATAATAAAATTCATCTTGCTTAGGCCTACCTAATAGACTGTACAAAAAGAATCAAAATAGAAACCTACTAATATATAAATGCGAAAGTTTGTGAGGATGGATGGATAGATGATTGTTTCTCTTTCACGCAAAAACGACTCAACAGATTTGGATGAAATTTTGCACACATAGTATAAACCATGATTTGTCCACGAAGTACACGCAATAGTTAAACAATGGCGTCTCGACCAAATTGGTCATTTGACAGATCATGATTTATAACCTGGATACATAAGATTCTTTTTACCCGGGTAGTAAGATCCCATGGGACAATTATCAAACTTCACGCGGGCGAAACCGCTGACAGAAGCTAGTAGGTAATAATACCCTTACTTTGTATTTCACAGGTAAATTATACGGCATGATGGTGATGAAGGTGGCGCTGGCGCATATTGTACGGCGATACCATATAACCGGTGACATCAACAAACTAGTATGTCGATATGAAGTCGCTTTGATACCAGTGGAAGGACATCATATTAGTTTAACACAAAGGACATAAACGTGTATTATCAAGGTAGCCAATGTTAACGATGATTCTCACACAACACCGTGCACCAATGCGGCAGGCGGTGCAGCGGCTTTCACGTCGCATTGGCCTGTATGTTATTCGTTGATGATGTACGGACGAGCGGCACTTCGCACAAGCGACACCGCATTCAAGCGCGGATCACTGTGGGTCTGTGATCGGACTGCGCAACTGATCAAAACCTATCCGCGCAGAAAGGCGCACTTGTCGTCTATCCGCGCGGCGCGCAGCGAAAAGCTCACCCTCGTGAAAAAGGCGCGCTCACCGCCTCCCCGCGGCGGTTAGCGGCGTCGTGTGAATACCACCTACCAGTGAATGTTTTTGGCTCAAAATATGATGATAATGTAATGCACGTCACACGATACCTTGCGAAATAATTATGTTTATAACTAATACCAACTGTTTAATATAATTTAGGAAAAATATCTGTTAGTTTATAACTTGTAATTTTTTTTTTTTATCTAGATTTTTTTTTTATCCCCATTCTCCTTCCAAACCTCTCTATCCTGTGCAATATCTTGCCAGGTTCGCCTTATGCCCGTTTTTACCAACTAATTGACACCTAACTGAATGCTTAATTCCTGTTTTCACCAACACTAAGTGTCACGACGATTGAGATCCATAGAATATCTACATCACTAGCCACTTGCCCGTTGCTATGGAAATAAATTCTATGTCTTTGTCCATGCTCGGGCAGAAGAGATTTCGAGTTGTATAGAAAGTGCTTTGGTCATGCTACGCGTGCAAGACAGTTGAATTGTTTCTCTGGGACTTCGTCGAGCTTCATTGTCTTGACGCTTTTCTGGAAGTAGCCAGTGACGATTCTGGCTTTCAGAAGTTGCAGTGGTTTGGGTGCGGCGGGCTAGTCCCAATAAAAAAAATCCTGGAAATTCGACTTCTAACGTAATATACAGAGAGGTGATTTTACAATAACGCTTCTCTGTATCCTGAAAAATGAGTGCTCATGTAGGTTTTATCGAGGACACTTCCGCCTGATCACCACTAAGCTAATTTTTGCTTGCACATAAAACATAGAAATGCTCTCTATCCCCGCCCCGTTGACTTTATATATAAATAATTAATGAAAAAATACCGATCGGCAACATATGCTAAACGAGAGTTATTGTTATTCTGCGCGCCAAAGTTGACGCTTTGCTAATAGACCTAAAGTTTAAGGTGGAGTGGCTCGGCGCCTCCGCATGATTTAAGCGAAAAAAAATTTAACTGATCAGGCGGAAAAGACCACGACTGTACGGTGGGCTCATCAATTGGGTACCCCAGTTGGTTACCCCAGTTGGGTACCCCAGTTGGGTACCCCAGTTGGGTACCCCAGTACCCTGGGTTCGAACGTAGGTGCTTTCAAGGGAGGTACCACATCGTGACGTTGACTGTGCATTAATACTCATTTAAAATCTGCATTATCGAGATACAGTAGCACTCATTTTTTAGCTTTCAGAAAAGTATTATTGAAATGTCCAGAGTAGAGTAGTTTTTTCATGATTAATTGTTTTGGTAATAATTCAGAAAACAAAAAAAAACCTAAGAACTTACACAGTTCGGTAACCAACCAGTTTTGACCCTTATATTGAGTGCCTTAATATCCATAAAATATCCGAATCAATGGAAACTGTCTAGGGTTACTCCTATACCGAAGACAAGGGTGAAATCATCAGTTGAAGACTACTACAGGCCTATTGCTATATTGTCGGCCCCTGCTAAAGTTTTTGAACACATTTTATAAAAGGAAATTCAAAGACAAGTCGATATTTATATTATGTGCGATGAACAACATGGTTTTCGCAACAAAAAGTCACTTATTTACTAACATTCGTTGATTTTAATTCTTCTCAAATGGACCGCGGACAGCAAGTGGATGTGCTGTATTTCGATTTTCGTCAGGCTTTTGATTAGACACACCTACCGCCTAAACGCAACCATCGCCGTGGTGTGCGCGAATGTCGGCGGAACATTGTATTATCTGTGCTAGTGATGACACCGTGAATATCTGTAAAATATTATCTGTGACAGCCGGTGACTTTCAAACCGCGCGAGCGGTCCATGTATTTTTTTAGTCTTACGAATTATAAAAGTAATTTCCAAAATAACAGTCCTTTCATGGAAGAAACCAAATATCTCAAGAAGGACTTCGGAAGGAAGGTCTTTGTGTCATAAACCATGATCTATCAAAGGACCGATTTGTTCGAGACACCATTGTCAACTGACAACTGGTGATCTAGCCGATAAAACTAACTACAGGCCTATCTCTCTTGCTACTGTTATAGCAAAGGTGTTTGACGGTTTGCTTGATACACGGTTAAATAAACTCGTGTCACTGCATGACAATCAGTTTGGTTTTAGACCTAAGTTATCTACAGATAGTGCAATACTGTGTCTCAAGCATACTGTCAGATACTACACGGCTCGTACAACACCAGTGTACGCGTGCTTCCTCGACCTGTCCAAGGCCTTTGACCTGGTTTCGTATGATTTGTTGTGGCAAAAACTTGAGAAACAACGAACTTGTTAACATCTTCAAGTATTGGTACGAACACCAGGTTAACAATGTTAGATGGGCGGGTGCATTATCGGAGCCATTCAGGCTTGAGTGTGGGGTGAGACAAGGTGGGTTGACTTCACCTACACTTTTCAATCTCTACATGGATGCACTCATAGTCGCGCTCAGTAGTCGGCATGTAGGCTGCCATGTTGATGATGTTTGTGTAAACAATCTGAGTTATGCAGATGACATGGTGCTGCGAGTGCGTCGGTTTGTGGATTACGCAAGCTGCTGAATATCTGTGAGGACTATGCGGGCAGCCATGGTCTAATGTATAACGTCGCGAAAAGCCAATACATGGTATTTCAGGGAGGCGCCAAATGCCCAGAGCAAGTACCCCCTATTCGCTTGAATGGTGTGTAAATACTTGTAGCACTGGGTAACAGCCGATCGGAAAGACCATGTCGACATTGAGAGGGAGCGGAGGGCACTGTCCAAGAGAGCAAATATGATAGCCCGTAGGTTTGCACGTTGTTCAAATCAGGTTAAAATCACAAAGCTTTCTGCACCTCCTTATACACGTGCAGCCTATGGGCATCTTACTCACAAGCTGCTTACAGTGCCCTTCGTGTCCAATACAACAACGCGTTCCGGGCAGTGTTGAGGCTGCCCCGCTTCTGCAGCGCCTCGGGCATATTTGCGGAAGCGTGCACCGACTGTTTCCACGCCACTATGCGCAAGCGGTGCGCGTCCTTGGTGCGCAGGGTGCGGGCTAGCTCCAACACGGTCCTGGCGATGATTGCTCAGCGACTGGATTGCCCCTAATTTTTTGCATATAGAATAAATAAATAGCTTACTTTATAGCCATCCATAAATTTCAACCCTTGTCAAAAACTGCCTATTGAAATATCGATGGAGAGAAATTACTTAGAAACAAAAGATAAGCAAACGAACCCCAAACCACTTAGAAAATAAAAATCTATTGAATTTAGTTTAAATAATATTACAAGACGACACTCGAAAAGCAATAAATCGTACGTTGAAGTAACCTTTTTCGGAATATCTGGATATCTGGTAAACAGATGTGTAAAATAGACGCCTGAGAGACGCGGACGCAACAACTTGGCGGCAATCAACAGACGCCATGCTTTTGACCAATGAGCAAGCGTCCTACACAAGACAGCCAATGAAACAGATTACTTGCGTTGATTAATATTTCTAGGAGGAGCCTATCTGGATGCTTTTGCGACGACGGAGCACGGGAAGAGCAGAGACAGACGAAGCTTGACGACGGGCTGAGACGGTTGCGTAGCGATAATTATAGAAGTTTGATTGAATATTGTTTGTATTTTAAATAAAAAAAGAAGCAGTGTATCTAAGTAATATTAGTGAAATCGAGAGACAGAGAGAGAGCTGAAATTTGGTAACGTATTCCAAGTTCAATTTTTGTGTTAAAGCAAGATCCCAAGCTAATTTACAATAACTTCAGTCACCCAATATATTTAACAACCCAAGTAAATATGGAGGCTGCCACAAACTTCGATATCTTATATTCACTAAGGCAAAAGACACGAGAGCACCTTTGGTCTAACCTGGACAAGGTAGATGTGATACTATTTTTGATAATGGTAATTTATCTCCTAGTGATAGCTTGTGTAGAAGTTTGTAGGAGATGGAAAGGTGGAAATTGTGGAGAAATCGCTTTGAATTGTATAAGCAATATACATCACACAGACCATGAACTACGTAAAATGGTTTAAGCTAGGAATTTGAATGCACTACTGTAAATTATCATGGGATATTGTGGCTAAAGTACCTTGAATAAAACTGTATAACCATTATGTGTGCATTACCTCTCTTCTCAGTTGTCTTGCGATTTATATAAGTTGATTAATAATTGTCAATATTGTGTACATATGTGTGTAAATCTAATTTGTGTACGTCAGAAGGTTTTTCGCTTGAGATGTTCCGTTTTCCCTTATCTGACTAGGTTAGGAATGGGACTCTCGACCTAGGTTCGTTACCATCTTAGCGAACCTTGGCCTAAATAAACAAACAGTTTCTTTCGTTCATTTGATTGAAATAAACGAATAATTTAAACCATAATCACCTCTTTCTTTTATATTCCAAGATTACATGTGTAGAGAATTTGATAATGGAAGATTGATAAAACTAAGAACAAGTCGTAACAAAAGCACTGTATTAAATCAGTGTAGTAAATCAGTTTGGATCTCCAATAATGAACTCTCTATATATATACTGAACCTTGAATAACATGATTTTACGTTATTGGAATTAACCAAATATAATATTTTGTACTACTATAGACCAGGTCAGAGATAGGAATCCAGACCTAAGTCAGATACTTTAATTAGGGTTTGAGACTATAAGTTCCTTCTGAACTGAATTAAACCTAGTATACATCAGTAAAACCCAAACTGAGTGAGTAGAGACACTAGTTTACAGTAACTCAATCAACACCTTGGTTCAAGTCAATAATCACTTAATTATTCTGGAGGAGAAATACTGTTCTTGAGAGAGAGACATTTCGGCTGTGTTGTGATATAATGCACATTCATAATTCCTTAACTCCGATAGACTGATGGTTTGAGAGACACGACTGAGCGACGCCTCTGGCAGTGATAACACAGCAGTGGTGACATTACACGCCATGTCTTGCAATCTGACCCCGACCTAGATTTGGCCAAACCTAAATATAACTCAAATATAATCACATATCAAAACTAAAATGAATCACATTTTATAGCAAATAATTTAATGAATGACCGATAGTGTAAGTCATATTTGACAATACATTCATAGATATAACATTCCTCCCCATATAAGGTTGATTCAGATCTCTTCAATCAAACGCCGTGGAGGTCGTACCTCACGCTGGCTGCGCCGAAGAGGTGCTGCAACCGTTGCAGTCGGTGTTTCAAACGCTGGAGATGAGGATGATGATGTAGATGCAGATGTGGATGCAGATGGTTCTGGTGTGGATGGAATGTGAGAGGACGGTGTAAATGGAGATGGAATTGACATAGGTGATGGTGCCAAGCATGTGGATGGTGAGGACGCAGAGGCTGTCGCAACACTTTCAGGTGTCACGGCTGCAGGAGACAGTCGCGGTCTCATGTGATCTGCATGTTTCCTTTGCTCCACCCCATTAGATGTAGTGACCACGTAGGAGTATCGGTGCTTACGGGTCGCTACTGTAGCAGGCTGCCACTTTTTCTCCAGTTTAGTTTTTATGTAGACCTTATCGCCTGTCTGGTATGTAGGTGTAGATGACACGATGTCCGCCTTCACATGTTGGTACAGCAAATTTCTTCTCTTGTTGGGTCGGACATTGGATAAAACACAGTTCAACTGCCTGCCGAACATCATTTGGGCTGGTGATTTGCCGGTAGTGGTATGCGGAGTGTTTCGGTAAGTGAATAAAAAATCCGACAATCGACGCTTAAGTGGGCTTCCATCACTGGAGGTCATTCTGTTTTTAAAAGTTCTCACAAACCGTTCAGCTAACCCATTTGTTCGGGGATGATACGGAGATGAGGTGACATGTAGAATGCCCTGATTTTTACAGTAGTCCTTGAATTCCTGTGATGTTAGTTGGGGGCCATTGTCAGATACAATCATTTGTGGGAGTCCAAAGGTGTTGAAAATCTCATCCAGAACAGCGCATAGACTTTTTGAAGTTATGTTTTTCATTGGTCTTAGTTCACACCATTTTGACAACGCATCACACAAAACCAGCCAGTAGCTGCCCTCGAATGGACCTGCAAAGTCTATGTGGACTCTTTCCCACACTTGCTCGGGTATAGACCAGGAAAATACCGGTAGTTCGGGATTAGACGGTCTGTTTTCTTGACACCTGGTGCATCTCTTGATAAAATTCTCGATGTCCTCGTCAAGCGATGGCCACCACACATAGAAACGTGAGAGTGCTTTCATGGCCGATATCCCTGGGTGCCCTCGGTGCAAATAGCCTAAGACTGTCTTTCTTAGAACCTCAGGTATAACCATCCTGCCTTGCCACAATACAATTTTACCTTCTACAGACAGTTCGAAACGTTTCCTGTAGTATTGTTTCATCTCTTGCCTGTAATCCAGGTCTCTCCACCCGGTGTTTACATACTGGCAAACGAGTGACAAACTTGGGTCTCTAGATGTTTCCAGACTCAATTTTTTTTTCTGTTAGCTGTAGGTCAACAATTTTGTTTTCTTGGAGGCGTGACACTACTCTATGTACAATGTTTTCCACGTGTGAGGGTTTTGTCTTGGGATTTGGTAATCTAGACAGGCAATCGGCCAGAATATTGTTTTCGCCCTTCTGGTAGCAAATTTCATACTGGTAGCTTCCAATCAAAAGAGCCCATCTCACAAGTCTATTATTTACAAGCTTCGGCAGGTTACGTTGAGGTCCCAAAATGTGCATCAGAGGCTTGTGGTCAGTAACCAAGGTAAATTTCGTTCCTCTTAGATATTGGTCAAATTTCTGTATTCCAAATAATATGGCTAGTGCTTCACGGTCAATAACAGAATATTTGCTCTCTGCTGGTCGAAGTTTTCTTGACGCAAATGCTATCGGTTGTTCGACATCTTTGTGTTTGTGGTATAGAACTGCCCCAACTCCTTTTTCTGACGCATCACACGATAGGAAAAGGGAACGCCTTTCATCGAACGCAAGTAATGAATTTGAGTTAGCTATGTTTCTTTTAGCATTCTCGAAAATTTGTTCTTCGTGTTCGGACCATCGCCATTTTTTTTTTGCCGCTTGTTAGCTCGTACAGGTCTGCACATGATCCATGAAGATGTGGAACGAATCTTTCATAAAAATTTATAAGGCCCAGGAAAGAGCGTAACTCCTTTGCGTTTGTGGGTTGTGATGCGTTGGTTATAGCGCTAATCTTCGCTTTTGTTGGCCGTATTCCTTTTTGATCAATTATGTGACCCAGATACTCAATCTCTTTACTCAGGAAACTACACTTTTTCAAATTAACTTTCAAACCAGCCTGTTTTAGCCGGCTTAACACTGTGCAAAGTATTCGTAAGTGTCCATTCACGCTTTCTCCTGTCAATGCAATGTCATCAAAATACACTGCTACGTTTGGTATGTCTCCAAGTAGTTGATCAAGAAAATTTTGAAAAATTGATGGAGCTGTAGAAATACCGAAAGGCATCCTGTTGTACTGGTAGTATCCTCTGTGTGTGGATATTGTTAAATACTTTTTTGAGTCCGGAGCTATTTCAAATTGTAAATACGCGTCTTTGAGATCAATTTTGGAGTAGACTATGCCGTTTGCTAATTTCTGTCGTAATTGATCAAAAACAGGTACTGGATGTAAATGTTTTGTTAACACAGGATTAAGGGTAGTGCTATAGTCTCCGCAAATTCTGACGTCACCAGTTGGTTTCAAGACATTTACAGTAGGTGTGGCCCACTCCAAAGCAGTAAGGTTTGGATCTATTCTGTTAATGATACCTGTATCGACAAGGCGATCCAACTCCCGTTCGACGTTTTTCTTCATGCTGAACTTGATTGAACGTGCAGGTAGGTGTACTGGTTCTGCGCCGGGTTTGACATGTATGTTAACTTGGTAGTTATTGACTTTGCCTAGTTTGCCGTTGAAAAGTTCGCTGTATTGCTTGAGTATATGTTTTAATGTCGTTGGAGTAACAGGCTTCTCTTGGACTGAATAAACTGGTTTTGGAAATTCCATTCCAAACTTCTCGCTCCATCTCAATCCAAAAAGTAATGGGTTTGCGTTTTTCATTACTACGACATGCAAGGTTTCGTATCGTCCGTTCACTTCCACATTTACGTTTGCGATTCCTTTGGTTTTCAGCTTGGTATTTCCATATGCTTTTAGTTTGGGCCTCTTTGTTAACGTTGGTGATCCAACCTTTTTCCAAAGTTCGGAACTAATGATAGAGTGGGTAGAGCCAGGATCCCAATCCATTGTGCAGTGAACTCCATTTATGAGAATGTCGATTTGTTTGCAATCCTTGACTCGAGTGCTCGTGACGTTGTGGACAATCTCATCGTCATCCTCACTATTTTCCGTTGAAACGTTTGTAGAGCTTGACGTGGAAGCTTGATTATCACTTATCCGTTGTAGTCTACGTTTGGAAGTGTTTTTTCCCTTGGCTGGCGATATGTAAGCACGACCAGTTTTAATGCAGCAGTTCTCAAAGTGCCCCTTCAAATTGCACTCGTCGCATGTGTGGTTTTTTGCTGCGCATTTTGAGAGGTCATGTTTCTCGAATTTCCCACATCTAAGGCACTGATCAGTGGAGTGCAACTTGCGTTGTCTATTGTAATAAGATTTCGGTGTTGTTGTTTTTTGAGTACGGTTCCTTTTGACTCTGTTTACATTTGCAGTTGTGCCTGGTGTGTCATGTTCTGCCTGTTCTCGTGATTGTGCAATTGAAAAAAATTCTCTAAAAGTAACCTCCCTTCCTGACTCCTGCAAATCGGGCCACTTTTGCTTGAGGTCTGTCTCTAAATCTGTATGATTCAACCCTGTAGCAAAACGATCGCGTAGCTGTCGTTCCAACATCTCTTCTTTGTAGCCGCAATCCCGGCTTAGACTTTTGAGTCTGTTAGCGTACTGTTCCATAGATTCTGAAGACTCTCTGGTGCAGTTCCAGAACTCTGTCAATGCGCGGTACCTGGTTTTCTTTACTCTAAACAAGTCAAGAAGTTTGAGGCAAATGTCGTTATAAGTACTCGTGTCAAAATTCGGTGTAAGCGATATTTTTAACTCACGGAAAATCTCTGGTGTTAAGGTATTCAACAGGATGTCCTTTCGTAGGTTTGGCTTACGGAGCCGTTCATGATTTGACATTTGTTTGAAAAGAAGTCTAAAAAATCTTCAATCCTGCAGCTGTCGGGGTTGTATTTGTCCATGTTGAAGTTTTTAATCACCATCATCTTGTCTGACGATGATGAAACGCTCGTTGAGCTTTTTGTTTTTGTGTCTTCTTTGTTGTGCATTGTTTGTACCAACAATGTAAGTATTTGTGTTACCTGTTCTTGCTGCGCCTGTTGAGCTCGCAAGAACAGCTCAAATTGTTCTTTGTCCATTGTTTAAATATTTTAAATCCTCGTCGCCAATAAAATGAATCACATTTTATAGCAAATAATTTAATGAATGACAGATAGTGTAAGTCATATTTGACAATACATTCATAGATATAACAAAAACCATGGTTCAGAGGACTCCCCCTGAATCTGCCCTAAATGAGAATGTGACAATAAAAAAATGCAAGTACCTGCCTATACGGAAGTGGGAATCACCAACGCTTCGTAGCGTCTATATAGGGAGTCGATTGCCCCCCCATAACAATGATTAAGAACCGTTTGAACGGTGTAGGGTTCCCCCATGCTAGAACGTGTAATCATATATAATATCAGTCAGACGTGGTGGCTGAAACAAGCCCAAACACACATGTATCAACTTACACAATCATTCTAACGTGTCTAATTGAATTTAACTTGTAAAATCTTATTAAATCTTTTTTTATAATTTTTTTTCTTAATTATCTTATTAAATCCGAGTAAGACTGATTAAGTATTGTACTAAATAATGGTATAGACGCGTTGAGACAAGCTCCGCGTTATCGAGTAGAATGATTGATAAGTCTACATTGTTCGCACAGTGGAGTGTACTCAAGATTGACCTGTGGTCAATCTAAATCTAATTGTTGACTGAAAACCCCGAAATGACTCTCTTGATACAGTATTGTTTCCTAAACACTGGTGTAAGGAAGTTCGATCCTTCCTAGATTAAACACAGTATTGATCACCAAAGGCTAATTATGAAAGTTCGACTCTTTCTCAATATATTCATTCACGAAAACGAACAGACTAGACGATTCTTGGTATGATGACAACTCAGGCCGTCATCCTTACCGTTACTGGATCTGGTCTCAGGACCAGGCCTACCATCACAATATCTCATCAACTATATTCGTTAATTTAATTCATTTTTATATTTAACTTTATTTTATTTTGTATTGTGCCTTTGACATTAATTGATTTGATCTGACATTTATTTGTTTCTAATATTTTAATTATTATTGTGTCATTTATTTAACTTTATTTCTTTATTATTATCTATTGAATCAGCTGACTGTAAAATTGTCAAAAGTTTTGTGTAAAGCATTGGGAGCACATGGATCGTACATAATGGTGAAAAGCATGCAAAGAGATCTGAGGGACCTCCTGAGTCTGATAGGCAGCCATTTAAGCTGAAAACGGTACGAAGAGATGTGATCGTATTTACGAAGGCTAAAAATGCAACGAATGCAATTGTTCAGAAGACGATCCAATTTGTTAAGAAGCTCTTGGGTTAGATCAGAGTAACAAACATCAGCATAGTCGATAATGGGAAGTACAAGCGACAAAACCAAAGTTATTTTAGTGCTAGAAGGGAGAATTTTTTTAAATCTATAGAGATACCGCAGTGAGTAAGTGACTTTTTGGCTAACCTGTGCTAACTGCTTATTCAAACTCAAAGTATCATCAATGTACAGGCCCAAGTCCTATAAATGTGGTGAGAGAGGTATAACGGAGTTTTCGAACGTAAGCGGCACTAGCCGGCTAGTGTCCAAATTTCTTCGGTAGTACGAACTACCAATGAGGATAGCCTGGCATTTCCCAACGTTCACAGCAACCCCAAATTTGCCAGACCATTCACCGATAGTTTGGAGATCAGCATTAAGTGACGAAATGCAATTATCAACGTTGGCAATGTCCGATTGAGCGTAAAGTTGCAGGTCATCAGCATACAAATGGTAAGAGCACTTGAGGATAGTAGTAATAGAATTTATAAATAACGAAAATAAGAGAGGAGAGAGTATACCGCCTTGTGGAACACCAGAAACCAGGTCGCACCAGTCGGGGTAATCCTGATCAGCACGCGCCGCCTGCTGGCGACCACAAAGGTATGAAGAAAACCAATCACGTGACAACGAAGAGACCCCAATTTGAGACAGTATGGCGAGGAGGATATCGTGGTCAACGGTGTTAAAAGCGTCTCTGTAGCTGCAGCCACAAAATTACCCTCGTTATCACAAAATATTTCATTGGGCTTGCTACGATGGGCAATAAATCTACGCAATGTCATTACGAATGCGTTTTTGGTAAGGTCACAAACCGCTTCCAAATGAACACACTTGAAACGCAAGCACACAAATATGCAAAGGTAACATTTGTTTATCCTTGCACCTCTACCTTTACGATTCATTATTAAAAAGACTGAATTGAATGGGAAATCTGCGCTCACACTCTGTGATGGCACATCACCATTTTAGGACGAAGAGTTTTGCCTCGGACACGACAACATCGCACAGAATTGTGAACTGTGCGCCGAGCCAAACTTCTGCCATTTAGTGGCCAGTGGTTTTGGGTAAGTATTTGGATTTTTTTGATATTCTAGGTGTAGTTTTTGTTTCAGGTATATTATGGATATCTATGGAGTTGAGGACTGGCCAATCGCTTTCACTATTAATTAAATAATTTGGACCTGACCACCACAGACTATTATTTATTATTTGATCTACATTTATACCCCTAGAATTGAGATCGGCTGAGTTCATGTCAGTGGGAACATATCGCCATGAGAATGCGTCCGCGAGCTCGGTTATTTCAACCACCCTGTTCGCAACAAATGTTTTGAGTTTGGTTGGATCACCTCTGAGCCATGCTAGCACTACGCTTGAATCGCACTAATTAACTATTCGTGAAAGTTTGTAACGGATAGACTCAAGGACACTCTTGCATAATTTAGCAGCTAACAAAGCAGCGCAAAGTTCCAATCGAGGTATGGTCATAGGATTTATACGAGCTACTTTAGATTTGGCGGCTAACAGCCGGACCGTACAATCACGGTTGTTTTCCGTGCTTCTCACGTACACGCATGCTCCGTTTGCCTTCTGTGATGCGTCACGGAATGAGCGCAATTCTATTGAATTCGGTGAGTCGCACAACACTCTTCTAGGTATCTGTAACTTTAATAGGCAGTTCAAGTTATCAGCGAATTGTAGCCATCTTTCTGATAACTCATGAGGGATACCTTGGTCCCAGCATAATCCTACAGAATTATTTTAGCTGTGACTATACACGGGCTTTGCAACCCTAAAGGATCGAATATTATAAAAGCGCTGGATAGTATGCATCTTTTTGTTATGTTATCCTTGTTATAATTTATGGTTTGTTATAAACGAAGGTGGTTGATTTAGAAATAATGCAACCGATAACGACAAGCTCATATATTGGACTGGCGCAGCAGTCTTTCATCTTAAAAGTAGTTCTTAAGTCTACCCCACTTATCTATTTATGCGAATAAGTAGGTACCCACGTAACATCCCTCCACCTTTATTTTAGAAAAACCTCTTATAATCTATTATAGTTCTGTTACGTTTTGACCTAGTGTCGGCCTCAAGTTCTACGGAGGGTGCTGCTGGAATCTGTTCCCTTTCAGCGGAATGGTCGCCTTGAAGCTCTGATGCAGGCGGTTCAAACTCAACTGGTAGTTCTTCAACAGACACTTCGGACGACAGCTGCCCGGAGCTAGTCGGTCGTGATGGCATTATAAATGCTGGATCTCTTCGCATGGCCCATCTTCCCTCCCTCTTAATTTGAGCAACTGATTAGCGTGTCTTTTCACTGTTTGATTCGATTCACTCAGTTTTACTAAGTACATTGTTTTGCCAATATTATTAATAATCTTGCCGCGTAACCAATAATGTTTTTGTTGATTATAAAGTTTCACTAAGACTTGGTCACCCACACTGAAATTAACTTTACGGTTACCACGATAATTGTCAATCTGCGAACACTGTTTGACTTTAACAACTGTGTCGAGTGCTGCGTCGGATGGCGTCGTGGTGGTCTGTGACAGAAGATCCAACCTACATCTCAACTTATGCCCGAACAAAACTTCCGCAGGAGATCTGTTTGTGGTCGGATGTTTGGAATTCCTATAATTGAGCAAGAATTCTGATATTTTAATATTTAGATCCTTTAAACATGTTCCCGAAAACAAATATGATTTTAATGCTTTTTTAATAATCTTTACGCAACTCTCCGCTTGTCCGTTGCTAGACGGATTATAAGTTGGTGAAGTTAAATGAGCAATATTGTTTCGAGTACAAATTTTTTTAAATTCATGTGAACAAAAAGAAGTGCCGTTGTCTGAGCAAATTGTATGGAATAAGCCAAATCGTGACATTACTTCGCAGAGCTTTTCTATTACTACTCGCGAAGTTCCACCTGATGAAACATCAAAACATTCCACCCATTTTGAATACGCGTCCACTATAATTAAAAATGTTTTGCCGTTAATGGGACCTAAAAAATCTATATGAACACGATGCCACGGCTGCGCAGGGAAAGGCCAAGGAGTGAGGGGGGTGCGCGGGGGCGAGGCGCGCTGCGACGCACACACGGCGCACGCGCCGATGTGCTGCTCAATAGCGACAGACATACTCGGCCACCAAAATCTATTACCTGCCTCTTCTTTCACTTTTGTGATTCCTAAGTGACCTAAGTGTAACTCATTTAATACTTTGTATCGTAGACCTGTTGGAATTACTAATCTGTGACCCCTCATTAGGCAACCATTTTCTACCGATAATTCCAACCGGTGGCTGTAGTAATCCTTAATTAATGGTTCTTGGATTTTATTTGGCCAACCATTTGACAAATAGTCTATGACGGTTCTTAAAACCCTATCTTGTTTTAGTGCATCCCTGATATCCGTCAGCGACAAAAATCTTTCACCTTCGTAAACAAAACGAACATAACTAGATTTATCCACTAATGACTCATCACGTGGCGGGTGTGTGTTAGCCGTTTTTACATCCTCCGCTACCGATCTACTTAGGAAATAAGCACAATTACGAACACTGCTTACATATTCTATATTATAATTGTATGCGGAGAGGAAAATTGCATATCGCTGTAAACGATTTGCTGATATCTCGGGAATGCCCTTGCCTGGATTAAAGATTGAAACGAGAGGTTTATGGTCTGTTCTTAAAATAAATGGTTCGATTCGACCATATAAGTATTGGTGCAATTTCCTGATTCCAAATATTATAGCAGTAGCCTCTTTTTGAATTTGGCTGTATCGTTTTTCTGCTGCATTAAGTGAACGCGAAATAAACGAGATAGGTTTTTCTATACCACCCTCAACCTGCGATATCACGGTGCCTAACCCGCTTGGTGACGCATCCACCGTTACAATTAACAAAGCGTCCGGATTAAAATGTGCCAAGGTGGTATCCGAAACTAATTCGCGTTTAATGAACGATACTGCTTCGTCATGTTTCTTAGTCCATAACCAGGGCTCATTTTTTTTAAGCAACTCATGTAATGGACTTAAAATCGATGATGCGTTTTTAATAAAATTTTGGTAATAGTTGACCATGCCTAAAAATGATTTTAATTCTGATGTGTTGGTAGGTATTCGACTTTGCACAATAGCTTTAATTTTCTCCGGGGATTTATGTATACCGTTGCGGTCAATGACGAACCCCAGGTAGGATACGGACTCTTGAAAGAACGTGCACTTTTCTATGTTTAAAACTAAACCGGCTTCCTGTAACCTACGGAAAACTTCATTCAGCCTACCCATCATCTGATCTTTGTCCGCCCCGCACACTAAAATATCATCAAGAAATAAAAGAGTACCATCTACTCCTGATAGAAGCGCTTCCATGTTTCGCTGAAAAATGGCTGGTGCACTAGCCAGACCAAACACTAAGCGGGTGAACTTATATAACCCGAATTATTATGTGTGTTTATGCAAGTGAGCATTTGTGACTTCTCGTTTAGACATAACTGATTGTATGCATGCGAAAGGTCTAATTTGCTGAAATACTTACCGCCATGTAGTTTAGTAAACAGCTCGTCATACCTAGGCAATGGGTATTTATCTACAAGTAACTGTTTATTGATAGTCACAGAGTAGTCAGCACAGAGACGTATAGAACCATCTCGCTTTAAAACCGGCACTACTGGACTTGCATACTCCGCGTATTTAACTGGTACAAGCACACCTAAACTTACAAGACGGTCAAGTTCTTTTTCAACGCTTTCCCGAAGAGCAAAAGGTAAGGGCCTAGCCTTAAAAAAAATTGGCTTTGCGTCTGGTTTTAAGGCTAAATCCACCGTGACGTCCTTAAAACAACCTAATTTATTTCCAAACAACTGTGGGTACTTAGTAGAATTAATTCTTAGAAAATCGTTGCAGTTATTCAATGAGCATATTTGTAGGTTAAACCGAGAAAAGAAATCTCTGCCTAATAGAGGCGGCCCTCCGTTCCGCACAACATATACATCATTTTTTTGTGATTTGTTATTATAAGTAAACATGAGATTTATTTTACCTACAATATGTAACTTATCGCCATTGTAACTATGCAAAATAAGGTCACTGGTTTCCAACGTTATATTTAAAAAGTGTTTATGTGATACAATTGCTCGGAAATGACGGTTACTGGTGAACCCGTATCTATTTCAAAAATTTGCTCAATTCCATAAACACAAACAAATTCCCGCATCGGTTCACCGCGAATAGTGCGGATATTATAGCATACATGTTTACCATCGTCGTCTTCATCCCCACAGCACTCGACATAGTGTTGTTTATTAATAGTTTGTTTGCACATTCGCTTAAGATGTCCTTGAACGCCGCACTTTTTGCACTTATACCGCACAAACCGACACGTCGATGCGTCGTGATCTGCGTAGCCGCAGGCTGTGCGCCCTGAGCGCGCTCGCCCCGCGCTGTGGGCGTTCCTGCTCCTGGCACGTGGCGCGGCGCGCTCCTGCCGCGTGCTGTGCCAAGCTGTGCTGCCGCGTCCATCTTCATCACTTGAAGTGGTGTACCCATGTCTGTTTGTCGAGTTGTTTCTTGTGCTCCCATACGCGCACTGCGTACGCCTTCAGCAATTTCTAAGGCCTTGTTGAGCGTCAGCTCCGACATCGCCTTGGTCAATAATTTATTTCTCTCAGGGCCGGGTGCCATCCCCAGCACAAAACGGTCGCGAAGCTGTTCATCAAGACTTAACGCCACGAACCCGCAGTGTATTGCTAAACCACGTACTCGTGCCGCCCACTCTGGCAATCCTTCGCCGACAAGTTGCGTGGCACTGTGGAACTTATATCTTTCCGCGAACGTGCACTTTTTCAGCTTGAAATGTCCATCCAATAATGCTACTACTTCATCACAGCTCAAGGTACCGACCTGCCGCGGTAAAGCTAGATCACGAATCAATTTATAACTTGATTCCGAGCAGTTGCTGAGCAGAATAGCTCGACGTTTACAACCGGCTTTATCCACATCTACCCCAATTTTGTTTGCAAGAAACCACTGTTCGGGTCGTTCTTTATACATTTGCCATTCTTGATGTTCATGGTTAAATACTGTTAATGTGCCGACCGAAACTTTTGCCATCTTACGATTATAATACGCGTAACTTATACTTTGTTCTCGTCGCCAACTGTTATAAACGAAGGTGGTTGATTTAGAAATAATGCAACCGATAACGACAAGCTCATATATTGGACTGGCGCAGTCTTTCATCTTAAAAGTAGTTCTTAAGTCTACCCCACATATCTATTTATGCGAATAAGTAGGTACCATAACATGGTTGAACCGGAAAATTTAAATTGTCATACTTGGGCTCCCACCCTAAACCCAGTGTACGTGACGCTTCACTGATGGTTAGTATCTGGAGTGTTTTTAGACAAATTTTTAAATAAGTTTTTTGAATTAGTTTTATACTTGCGTAAATTTAAGCAGGCTGAATTTAGAGCAGAGGAAATGGAATGTTGAATATCGGATAGCTGGTTTTCATCATCACCACCAGAGATTAGGTCATCGACATAAAAGTCGTGTTGTATTATGTTTTTTTTTTGTAGTTTCGTCCCCACACTCCTCGCTTACCTGCCAGAGACATCGAGTACTTAAATAGCTCGCACTTGTGGTGCCATAAGTGAGAGTATTCATTTGCATCGTTCTGATGGGCAAGGACTTATCCTCTCTGCATAAAATTAATTGCAAGTTTCTACAGGATTCGTCTACTCTCAATCATCTGTACATTTTTTCAATGTCACCATTAATTAAATATTTGTATTGGCGTGCTCTTATGAGTATGGAGAAAAAAGAATCCTGTATATTTGGGTCCACCATAAGGATGTCGTTGACAGATATCCCCGAGGAGGTTCGGACGGATCCATCAAAAACGACACGGACTTTGGTTGATCCGCTATTGTCCTTAAACACAGCATGGTGGCATAAGAAGTATGAGGGAAATGGTTTACTTTTAAGTGCTACAGACATGAGTCCAAGCTCTTCACATTCATTCACGAAATCGACGTATTGCGATTTTAGTGTAGGATTTTTCCTATAACGTGATTCTAAATTAAACAACCTTTTTTTTCCAGTATTATAGGATTCACCCAAGTTGTTTGGAGAACAACACTGGCCTGCAAGACTAAGTACAACACTATATTTTTTTTTCTAAACTATAGAAGTTAGTGATTTAAAATAAAAACAAAACAATTTATAGCAATTTTTATCAGCTCTCTTTGAAACCATAGATAAAATGAAACTCTTTTTCGAGTCCTTTTTGTTTCTAAAGTATACCTTGTGTACTTAAAAAGTTATTACAATAATAAAATTAGTGTGATATTTAGTTTTGCAGGCCAGTGTATTTAGAGGTAATTTAACATTAAATCGTCCGTCACTCAAACGGACCGTATTTTGCATAAAATGCTTTTTCACAAGCCCTTTCCCTTTCGCTGAGAATGGGTTTTATAGGGAGCTCTTCAATCTCCCAGAATTTAGTAAGTAATTTATCGATACAAGATTCTTGAGTTTTGTTATTTTTTGTAATTATGCTATTGTTGCAATATATGCTATTTCGATTATTTTTATTTATCGGACCGGCTACAAACCAGCGCTATTTGGAATTTCGTAACTTTAGGTTATTTGAGCCTATATAAATTTCTTAATTTCCTAGGATATCCTAGAACAGATCACATCCAATCATCCAATCATTGCTGGTGGATACTCCTGGCAACGAGGTTGTGTCTATGCAAGCTCTCCGTTAGCCAGACTAGAACACCCAGAAATAATGTGTCGGATCGATTCTTCCGGACGGTGGCATGCCCGACTTATGTCAACCGTGCCATCTTTCACAATGTATTTCCGGTAGTTATTCTTCATCATAACCTCGTCCATTATTGCACCGACAAAACCTTCGGTTTCCCCGAAGAGGTCACCAAAGCGTAGCCAGGATACGGACGCTAAGAAGTCTACATCGGGGCCATGTAGGGCTCGGTAAAAGCGTCCGTGAAGCTCCTTGCCCTGCCATTCCTCCTTGCGGTCATTAGTGTTTAATACTTAAGGCTTGCGCCAGTTCTCGTCAGCCAAGAAGAGCGGGGTGAGGCCCTTGTTCAATGAGACCACACCTCGGTGCATCCCCACGTCAGCTTCTAGAAAGTATTCCCTGAGACTGCATACCTCACGGTTGTGCAGGTTCTTAGCATTTAAGAAGCCTCGACCCCCGCACTTCCGCGGGATATACACTCTCATCATCGACGACCGAGGGTGATGCATTTGATTTGCGGTCAGCAGTGCAGTTGCTTCATGTCAGTTACGTTTATGCCTAACGCTTCCGATATACCCAAATACTTGTAGGTTTCTGTTGAGGAGAGGCATCTAAGGTGTATGGAATCCGGGAGTGGCGTCCCACGGATTCCATAATCCCCCCTCGCTTCACATGCATGACTGCACATTTGTTCACACCAAATTCCATCCTGATGGAATTATAATAATAATCATAATATTATTTATTTAATTATTATATTTTTCTTCATGGGTGTAGTTTTCGTGGTTTTTGGGGTCACTGATAATGAAAATGAGGTCAAAATGAAAAACCAAAATGGCGCCGACGAAAATTTTTGGATGGCGCCGACGAAAATTTTCGGTTTTATCGTTATGGGTGTCGTTTTCGTGGTTTTTGGGGTCACTGATAAGAAAAGTGTAATTTTTTCAAACAGACGCTTTTACCGGGCGCTACATGGCCCCGATGTAGACTTCTTAGCGTCCGTATCCTCGCTGCGCTTTGGTGACCTCTTCGGGGAATTCAACTTGCTTTGAAGTACAACCTTGTGGAATCAGAAGTGCCATACTATAAGTATGCACCTGACCCAGTTCTCGATAATGGTAATATCACGTTGTATTGGGATCGACCTGTCACCACTGACAGGACTGCTCTTGCCAATAGGCCTGACATTGTGGTGATAGATCGATTGGAGCGACGCACAATGATTGTTGATATAACGGCCCCGCATGACGTGAACCTCGTGAAAGCAGAGAAAGATAAACAATTCAAATATCTAGATCTAGCTCGCGCGGTTGTCGACATGTGGGAAGTGAGTACAGCAGTCCGATAGTCGTGTCGGCCAATGACTTAATAGCCAAGAGCCTCGACCAACATCTTAGGAGGCAGCTGGATCAAGGGCTTGATTCAGAAAGCAGTACTTCCGGACACGGCACGTATTGTTAGGAGGTTCCTCTCTCAAGAGCCCTGACCACCGGCAGCTCGGACCTTGTTTGCAACGCTGGTGGGGTACGATTTTTTATGCTTTAAAATGTTTTTTAAAGTATTTTTTTAATAAATATTTAAAAATGTTAAAAATATGTAAAATAATGAATAAAGGTAATAATATTTTTTATAATTATTAACCACGAAGGGTATGGTGGGGGTGAGTAGACCCCGCCGTCGTATCTGCTAAATAATACAAGTTTTATTTTTATGCAAAACTTGCACTATTATTCAATGGATCCATCTGCACAATGTTTTGAGTGCGTTACATTGAGTCCTACCTTAAAACGTGATGTTTACTCCCAAAAAAAAAGTCACAGTGTACAGAATGCTAGGTTGATGGCTTCGTGAAAGGTCCGTTTACACCATTTAAAACAAACAAGTTTCAACCTAGGTATAGCCGGCTCTTGTTTACAGACTTTACGGGTGTTTTATGAAGCAGGTTTATAACCATTTTTTTTACTCCGTACATAAATACAAGATTGCTACTCCAATATCCACACACCGTCGCTCGTCGCCATATTCGTAGAATGTCTGTGTTAGTGGTGTTAGTGATTTTAATATGCGTAGTGATTGCTGTGTGGCCCTGGTTGAGGCAGCATCCTAAAGCGCCCCCTGAATTTCCTGGGGCTTTACCAATCCTTGGACATTCACTTCGGGTCTTAGGAGATCGAAAGCGTGAGTAAAATGTTTTTTTTTTTAAATCGTTGTTTGTTGGTGGACCTACTCATCATCGGCCTAGCATTTTCCCAACTATGTTGGGGTTGGCATCTGTATACAATATTTTATAATAGAATAAAATTCCACCTGCGATTAAATTCCCGTTAACTTACTTGGCAGATAATTTCTCACAAATTCTGTTCCAATTTTGAATTTATTCGGTAAGTAGTAGTTAAGGCAAAGTGTGCCACTGAAATGAAATGCTGCGTTTAGGATTAAATTTCCATTAGTGGACAAGAATTTCGAATTTCATTTTTTTTTTGTAGATAGTACACATAAATAGAAAGCTTTGTACAATTTTCAATAAGCGGACCCACGGCTTACGAGATTTAATTATTTAAAGTTTCTATACAAATTGGAAAATAGCACGCCATTAGCACATTTTTAGGTTGGATATTATTGTCATTAGACCAGTGCAGATACCTTTGAAAATGGTAAAAAAAACACTAAGTGTAAAATTACCTTTTTATGTCCCAAGCACACTGTATTTTTTTTTATTTAAAAATTATTACTTTTTACCTTATTTTGACTTAAAATTTCGAAAAAGTACCCTAATTTTCAATCGAAAATTCTCACGTTAAAATATATGCTTTTTTAATAAAGTCGGTGGGCTTTTTGTTCGTTGAAATCTCTACTTTCTGATGGTGGCCACACCACACCTGGTGTTGACACCTCCCACTTACCGACCTCAGATCGCCAGTAAATTATTATTCCTTAAATTGTTGTTATATTCTTTCTTTTCCAATGGGTGTCATCCTACTATGAATGTTTCGTTTTCAAAAATTATCTGCACTGGTCTACATGGTAGACGTCAAAGTTGACATATCACGTTCAGTTGAAGGTAGAAGCGTATTTTGTTCAATTTTATGTCATGTTCTTACATAAATATAATTACATTTGTGACAGAAAGTGGGTGGGCTTCATACCTTTGCTTCTCCTTCAACCTGGTGATAGCAAAGCGCGGAAAAAAAGAAAATTAAAATCATAGTTTCCTAATAATTCATGACAAAAATATTTTTCGTTCTTTTATTTTATTTCTTCAAAAGTGTATTGAAAAACGTCGTTTGATACACGTGGACATTTTTTCTTCCATCATTTCATCATTTTTACTTCCTCCACTTGTATCAAAATGTACTATTCTATTACCGCTAGAACATTACCGTTAAAATGCCAGTCCTACTCGCACTTGGCCGTTTTTTATAACTTGTGGTCCGTGATAACTTTTCACACCATTTAACAGCATATTAAATCAAACTTTCTTACATAACTAATTCTCTAAATTGTCGAATAGCGTCATCATGCATGTAATAATTATCTGGTCGACATTGAAGACTTAGGCTACATTCACACCAACGCGTATAGCCTGCCGCCGACTGTGAGTATCCAGTACTAAATGTACGAAAGATGCGCCTTTGTTTTCCAAACTTTTGCGAATTCGGCGGCCTATACGACAGTTTGAACACGGCCTTATATAATACTTACGAATACAGGTCTGGCGCGCTCAAATTGCCTTTTATGCGAAAACTAAAGGTTTTCTGTGGACAGCCGCGGACAGCAGAGCGCGCCAGACATGTATTCGTATACAATGTTATTGTACAGACCTACGTACTGAAAACCTAAGTTGGAACAAAACTACAATTATAACTAATTTATCTTTTTATTTCAGATCTATGGAAGTTTTTCATAGAAATTATGAACAAAGGAACAGAATTGGGAGGTGTTATTGGGTTCTGGTTCCCCACTTATTCAGTATACAGTAAGTAAAAATCAAAATTATTATTCTTACATCAAATATTATTTCATGGTAGTTCTTAAATTTGGTGAAGATCAGATGCTGATCTTCGAAAATATATAATGGAACTCTTCAATAATAGACAGCAAGTCTGTCGTAATTGCTGTAATCGCCTGAAAATGTATTTTCAATACATTTCCTCGAAAACGGGTTTTTATCCCACTATGATTAGGTTCAACATGCAATGTATTACACACGCGTGCATTTGTTTCAGTTATCCGCACTTGTGCGGAAATATAAAATTTCCACAGATACAAAGTATATTATATAAAATATGAATATATTTATACAAAGTTCAAATCGGTTCAAGGCCTCTATGATTCACCTCCGAATCGGAGGTGAATGTTTTTTTTTTTTGGCAAAGCAGTAATATGTGCCTGTATGTCGTAAATATTTTTTGAATATTCAAATTGTGTTCATAAATAGAATATCATAAATAAACATGATTATTTAAAACTAATATTTACTTTTATATAGACCAATTAATATTTATTTGTGTTGCAAATTCAAAAATAAAAAATCTATTTTCTATACTAGGCTGTTTAGCGGCTTCATACCTTTGCTTCTACTTCAACCTGGCAAAAGCAGAGTGCGGAAAAAAAAAGAAAATTGAAGCATAGTTTCCTAATAATTTATGATAAAAATATTTTTGTTCTTTTATTTTATTTCTTCAAAACTGTATTGAAAAACGTCGTTTGATACACGTGGACATTTGTTATTGCAGTTCTCGGCTCAATAATCGAATGCAATAACAAAATTTCTCCACTTGTATCAAAATGTACTCTTTACACAATTTCATAACATTACGCCTGTATGCTTTGAAGGGGTATAATACGAAACGGGGTATAATACCAAATTTTGCCAGTTATGATTAAGTTCCATTTATTAAGGATAAGCACATTAATATGACATGATGTTAAAAATTTAACATTAACGCACACATTTTTTTAGTTGGTTTACTATAATGCAAAAAACGTTTATTTCTAGTTCGGAACCTTTTCAGTTAAAAACTTGTTTGGCAAAAATTAAAGTTTTTTTATTTTTCCATTTTTAGTTAAAATTTTTTTTTTTTTTTTTTTTTTTTGTTTAATACAAATATTTTTGCACAACAATACATGTCAAGGTAATAGGCTTATCCCCAATAAACGGAACTTAACATACCTACCTAACTGTCGAAATCTGGGTGTTTTGTTGTATCCGGACGCAGATGTTTACAATATCTGCGTGGGGCCCTCAAAGCATACAGGCGTGATGTTACGTCATGATGATAGTCAATATACATCCAAGCGATTGCAGCAATCACGACAGATTTGCCGTCTATTTTTGTAGAGTTCCATTGTATATCTCCGAAGATCAGAATCTGATCTTCACCAAATTTAAATGGGATCACCTCAGGAGTATACTCTTTCAAATAAAATAATTTTGAGAATCGGTGCACAAATGGGGGAGACATCGGTGAACATAGGTACATTAAAAAAAATACATACAGTCGAACCTAAAACCTCCTCCTCTTTTTAAGTTGGTTAAAAATGGCCGGAAAACTCCACGTAGATACCTATCAAGTAAATCATCTTTCCTAGTGTCATGTTGAGACAAAAATTATGACAATATACATAGGTATAAATTATTATTTTTTATTAATTTTACAGTGATCACCGATCCAGAAGACAGCCTAACAATATCTAATACATGTTTGAACAAACCTTTCTTTTACGATTTTGCCAAAGGATTTATAAATAATGGACTTATCACAGCTGAAGGTAAGTGATAAACTAATATAGCATTTATAAACTCACGCCTTTCTTATGGGGGTAGTCAGAAAGAACGCCACCTGATACGATCCTTGTAAGGATCAGGTGTACCTGATGGTGTTCAGATGCTCGACAAGGTGGGCAAGCTCTTTGAAAGAGTATTTGCAAACCGCCTTGCCGAGCACCTTGCGGGGACGGGGCCGGACCTTGCGGAACTCCAGTTTGGTTTCCGCAAGGGGCGCTCTACGGCGGACGCCATCATTTATTTTTATTTTATTACAAAAAAACGGTTACACGTTCAGTTTTAAAATTATGAGTAAGTACATGAATAGGTAAACATATAACCCACACCATTGTCTACGGATTAATAAATGAACAAATAAAGAACGGAAAGATAATTTTGTTGAATTCATTAATTAATTTTAGATTAAGATTGTGGTGAGAGAATATTGATAGTCAGTGTTTTAAATTTGTTACTAGAAAGAGAGAAGATATCTATGTCCGTGAAGTGTGTGTTATAGGTTTCCACAAGTTGACGAAGAGGCACTCGTGCCCGCCACGTTGGGCCTGCATGAATCCACGTGGAACAACCGGGGCACGCGGGCTGCCCGTCTGACAACAGTTCTTGGTACCGTAAAGCGTACCTTATTTGTGATTTCAATACAGTCAAATCTATTGTTACACAAACCATGCAGCATCATGGCCACCAGAAGTAAACGCCAAGACTCTAAACTTAAAACATTATACTGCTGTAGTAATTGCGTGTATGGAATTCTCGAATGGTAACATTTGTAGTTCACAGTACGTAAAAACTTTTTCTGTACTAATTCTAATTTAATGTTATATTTGAGGTAAAACGGGTTCCAAATAGGAATCGCGTATTCTAATTGAGATCTCATCAACGTTTTATATAATACCAAAAAAGTAGACGTGAAGAAGTCATTCGAGGATCTCATGACAAAACCATACATCTGAAAGGCTTTATTTATTATATTTTCAATATGCAAGTCAAAGTGCTACAAATAATTGTTGGCTGTTCAACGTATACGTAAAATTAACTTTATTTTTGTTTTTAGTAAAAGATATACTATGACATTTAGGAAGACTAAGAAAGAGTTTGTTATCTTTACAGTAGGTATCAAGTCTGTGAAGATCTTCTTGGAGCAATAGGCAGTCATCCAGTTTTTGGCAGGCTTTGTAGATTTTAATATCATCCGCTTACATCAGGAAATTTGCATTAACAAAACAATATTCATGCGCGTGAGAGCCCTCACGACGAGGGATGAGAGACAGCACCGACGCCTTCAACTCCATGCTCTGGAGCTGCATTAGGGAGGCATTCCGGTATCACCGGGTGCCGACCTATGTACCTTCGTCGTGTGCTCGGGGACTACCTGACGGAAAGGGCCGTCATCTACCCTGGTCGCAGCGGAGAGCGGAACCGGCGAGAGATGCCGTGCGATGTTGCGCAGGGATTGGTTCTAGGGCCGCTCCTGTGGAACATCGGTTACGACCGGGTGCTGCGCGCCGACCTCCCTAGCGGTGTCAGCTGGGTTCGGTACGCTGACGACACGCTGGTGCTAGCTAGGTTACGATAGACGTTGAGAGGATCCGGCAGGGTCGTACGGTCCATTAGACGGTGGGCGAACGGTGAGCTATGGGCTAGCTCGCCATCCGTCCCTCTTATGACGACAGGCCGTGTCGACAGCGCGTTCATGTTCCACGAGCGCCGATGGGCGCCGAAAGGGCCGATGCCTGCCGGGGCTGCGGGACTGTTCAAAAGAGATACCGCGGCCCTGGAACACAAAGGGCAATGAAGGAACATGGATGGGTTTTAGTCAGTAAAAGTCTGACACACCCTTCCGCTCCGCCCAGAGCCCGTCATAACAAAAAGTGTATGTCTATTGTCATCATCTGCTCTGAGAGGACAACCCCCATACTTATGTGTCTCTAGAACGTCGGACCAGACAGGTCTGAGAATCATATTTGGCTGTGTCACTCTTTTTTCGTCTCATTCACACAAAGCACATCTATTCTTTTATTCTTTACTATCTCGCGTATTCCATCCATTTCATCTTTAATATGTTCCTGCACATTCAGCGTAGCTAAGCGATACTCCGTAGACCGGTTTTTGCCCCATGTGAACAATTGACGTTATGTGTGGTGAGCATCACCGCCAACTCCAAGATTTGGATTTGTTGTAATTTCTAAAAAATACGACTTAAAGATGTGAAAATTTATTTGAGTATTGACATAACTAAAGATAGAATAGAATAATAAATTCAAACTAGTAATTTCTTCTTAAGCTTATCAGAGAGAGGTTTAATAGGTAAAGAATAGTATACATTTACAACATCCGCCCTCAATTAAAACTCTCTAGAGAAAAAAAATACCACATTATCAAAACCTATGCTATATCCAAACCAGCTACACATCTCTTATGTGCAATACGCCCTAACGGTTTTGTTAGCATATCAGCAAAATTCAAATCTGATCTGACGAATTTAATATCTATAATACCGTCAGATACCTTCTCCCGTATAAAGTGATATCTTGTATCTATATGTTTCGTTCGCTCGTGATGGACAGGGTTATGCACTAAACTTTGTGCACTCTGACTGTCGTTGAACAAAGTAACAGTATCGGACTTACCAGTTATTTCCGATACAAATCGTCTTAGGTAACACGCCTCTTTAGCCGCAGCGGTTAGTGCCATATACTCCGCTGCGGCTAAAGAGGCGTGTTACCTAAGACGATTTGTATCGGAAATAACTGGTAAGTCCGATACTGTTACTTTGTTCAACGACAGTCAGAGTGCACCTCGTACGCCACATTTTGGAGGGAATTGGTTGTACAATCGAGAGTGTACAGTCCACCTCTAGCCGAACCATGTAGAATCGCCTCACCTTTAAAAGAAAAATCATTATCTTTATAAAAACTACAACCATTCTTATCAAAAAGTACTACAAAACCTTTGTCTACGACTTTCTTGACAGAAATCAAATTATTTGTAAGTTTAGGTACATACGCTACATCGATTGTTACGGATATATTAGATAGTTACGGAGATATTGGGGGTCAATGTTGCAACTTTTTCACAAGATTTTTCAAGAAATTTTTCAATTTATATACAACTGTTCCTGTATTTTTTTTTATTTTACTTACAAATAAGTATCGTTTTTTCTTTTTTTTTTTGTTCAATGTAATTGTTTAAATACTATTAATGTGATAAAAAATGATTGTTGCCTGTTAATTAATAACTTATTAAAAATGTGTCAAATGTAGAATCTGTCGATTGTAGAATCGGTCAAACATAGAATCTGTCGATTGTAGAATCTGTCAAATGTAGAATATGATGTCAAAAGTAGAATCTGTCTAATGTAGACTAAACGCATTTTATAAAACCTGATACTATTCCTGTATAAGGTTTAATAAAATGATGTGGCTCTGGCAGTCATGGGTTCTTGGTCCAGAGGTCCTCGCCTTCGGCTCTACAAACTTTGCTTGCTTGCACAAAACTCAAAATATAGTTTGGTTTTTGACGAGTTTTACGTTGGCTTAGCATCTGTGAATTTAAAGCTCTTTAGTCAACTGTAGCCGTTGACCAATTTAGTGATTTGTAGAACCAAATAACCAATGCGCACCAATGTAACATTTTTGTTTCAGAGTCAGTTTGGAAAGTTCACCGCAAATTATTAAATTCGTCGTTCAATCAACAAGTGCTGAGCACGTATCTCACTGAAATGAACGTGCAAGCTCGTAGTCTTGTCTCTCGATTAGCTTTGAAAGTGGGAAAAGAACCGTTTGACGTGCGAAGGTTCTTCATAAAATATACCCTGTCAAGTGTTACTCGTGAGTATAAAATGTGATCGGAATGCTACTCTTAGTCGAGTGATTGCATGGCTCGACGATGTTGAGGCCACTTTGACGTCGAATCACCTAATATCAAAATTATAGCTTTGTTTATTAAAAAAATGGTTTTTCCTTCACAGGGACTACGCTAGGACTGAATACTCAAGATCAAACAACAATCGATACAGATTATGCAGAAGCCATTGAACATTTATGTGCTTCATATTGCGATCGATTTCAAAGAGTGTGGTTGCATTTATCTTGTATATACGACTTGAGTGCAATGAAGCGCCAACAAACTAAACTTATGAAGAAACTGAAGAACATTATAGATCCAGTAATATTTTTACTTTTTTTTTACTTAGAATCTATTGTCCCACTGCTAGGTAAAGCCTTCCACTCTTCTTTCCATGCGGTTTTCTCTAGCCAATCTTTCATTAACGCCACTAGGTCTTCACGCCAGCGTTTTCTAGGCCTCCACGACGCCCGTCCTCTGGCACCCACTGTGTGTCGACTCTGGCCCATCGGTCCGGATGCATTCTATAGACATGGCCTGCCCAGTCCCACTTCAGCCCAGCAGTCTTTAATCCCCACATCAGAGATTCCAGTTGAGCGTATTGTGGTATTGCGAATTAAGTCGCTGCGTTTTTTTACTTATGTTACCGTTATTATTTCTATTGGCAAATCTCTGAGTACAGCTCAAGCTAAATGCATACAGTAATCAGTACGACTATACTGTCATGGCACAATCGGACGGACTTCCGGCGGGATCATGGCGACATGGAGAGAGCGACTATCGCAACCCCGTGCAGGGCACGCCACAATAGTGGCAATAAGTCCCCTCTTTGAGGAGTCGCTGGAGAGACGCCACGGCGTCCTCACCTTCCGCCTGACGCAGGTTCTTACCGGACACGGATGCTTCGGTAAGTTCCTGCACCGAATCGGGCGGGAGGAAACGCCCGGGTGCTATCACTGTGAGGATAGACCGGAGGACACGGTGGCACACACGGTGGAGGTGTGCCCCGCTTGGGTGGAGCACCGCGTGTCCTCGAGGTGGCGATCGGCGGCGGCGACCTCTCGCTTCCGGCCCTGGTTCGTGCCATGGTCCGGAGCGAGACGGAATGGGACGCCGTCACCTCCTTCTGCGAAGCAGTCATGCTAGCGAAGGAGGTGGCGGAACAGGACAGGGAGAGATCCTCACGTCCCGGCCGCCGCGGGAGACGCCCCGGGCGTCGGGGGCCACGTGGTGGCTTCCGGCCACCGTAGGCGCGGGCCTGTGGACGGGGAGCTATGGGCTAGCTCGCCGTCCGTCCGTCTCATGACGACAGGCCGTGTCGACGGCGCGTTCGTGTTCCACGCGCGCCTCAAAGAGAGTCAGCAACAGTGAAGGGGTCCGCAAGGGCCGTAGCCTGCCGGGGCTGCGGGGCTATTCGAAAGAGATACCGTGGCCCCGGAACACAAAGGGCGATGAAGGAACATGGATGGGTTTTAGTCAGTAAAAGTCTGACACTCCCTCCTGCTCAGCCCAGAGCGGGAGAAGTCATTTGATGATTTCCCATCCTAAAAAAAAATAAAAAATGGCACAGTTAGGTTTTGTAATCTCTGCCATGCCCTAACTTACACTTGACCCGTTGTGTTTAATAAAGAGTGTAAATAGACGAACCTAACGAAGCCGAAAGGCACTTGTTCTTCCCGTCACTGTCATCGATCATTTATTTGTTCTGGACCATACCTGGGAACCTACTAGTTACGTTATTGGAGGTCAAAGATCCAACCTTTTTTTTCAAATACTAGTTTTTAAGGTCATAAATTTACGTAAATACCTCCATAACCCGTTTACTATTAAATGCGTCCATAAACACAATGTTTTGAGTGCGTCGCATTAAGTTTTAAGGTAAAACGTAATTTTTCACCCCAAAAAAAAGTTCGTTTATCGTTTCCTAGCAATAATTTTTACGTAGAGTTACTTACTTTGATGTCTAGAATGAATGAAAGAAAGAAAAAGTATTTATATTTAAATACTTTTTCTTTCTTTCATTTTTTTTTCTTTCTTTCTTTTTTTCATCCACACAGGACATAATAGAAAAAAAAGATAGAATAGACATTATGACAAAATTATATAAAAAAGTAAACATGATAAAATAAAAAACAATCAAATTGGTCCTGTGCAAGGTTAAAAGGCTCCTATATCAGCAAGAATGCCTGGTTGAAGGCTTCGTGAAGAGTCTGTATACAGGGTGTAAACCACCTCATCACGAACCTTCAACCAAGCATTCTGTAAATCAAACTAAATAACTTTACGCAAAAATTATTGCTGGGAAACGACTTTTTTTTTGGGGATAATCATGTTTTGTGGTAGAACTCAATGTGAAAACATTGTGCTGATAGATGGATTGAATAGAACGGGGGTCGTGTTTAAAGTAAAAATCTAACATAAAAAACTTGTATTTAAAAAAAAAACGCCAAAAAGTTGAAACTTTGATCCCCAATATCTCCGTAACTAGAAGGTATGGTCTAGAACAAAAAAAATATCGCAATGACCAGGAACACAAGTGCCTTTCGGCTTCGTTAAGAGGTGTTTTACACCCTCAAAGGGTGGGTATAAAGGGTGACCCTTTATACCCTGTATTATTATTAGTTGTGTTTGGTTTTATCTATACATATAATAAAATCGTTGAGACCAAAAAATCTGTTCATTGAAGATTAAAAAAAAAAACCAGCCAGGGTGACTTGAAATAAGTAACTGAACATATTAAAACCATTTAAAAAAATTTTGTTTGTTTGTTTGTTTGTTTGAACGCGCATCACGTAAAAACTGCTGAACCGATTTTGTTGAAATGTTCACAAATCTGTTTAAATACATTCAGAATAACATATAGGCTATAGAAATTTTGGTTTTTTTTGGAAAAAGGGGGTGAAAAGGGGGGGTAAAGTTTGTATGAAAAAAAAAATTTTGATTGTTCTAGAATCATGAAACTCAGAATAAATACTTATTAATAAAAATAAAGAAATACCTGTCTTAGCATTTTTTTTAAATCTCATCCAGAGGCGCAAAAAAGAGGGTTTTGTGTTTAAAATTAATAAACTTCAAACACCTATACAATCAAAACCAATGAAGTGTAACCTTTTAAAGTTGCTACATATACTCCATATCTAATACAGGTAAATATAATTTCTCAGTTTTCTTGAAATTTGATTTTTGAGGTGAATACGCACAAAATAGCGGAACTCAAGAAAATCAGCTTTCTTTGGTATAAGTATAGTTAGTACGAAATGTTTGTGCGCGCATCACGTCAAAATTACTGCATAGGCTTGCGCATCACGTCAAAATTACTGCATAGGCTTCTTTAATATTTAGACTACATAATTTATCACGCTACTTCCTTAAGGGGGTAGGCAATTTTGCATTATTTCCGTATACTTCAATTGTTTGACGTTTCAGTCATGACGTAAGTACATGAGAACGGCTATATGTGGCTTATGTCAATGAAGTAAATAGCCTCCGCTACCGCTCTGTAAACTACGGGGTTGCAGGTTCAAACCCTCCAACATTATTTTCACTTTTTGTGATTTGTTTAATTTTTTTTTTGATGCTGTGAGATTTCATATATTTCATTTTGTATTTATATTGTGTGCATTTCTATATTTCTTATTTTTTTTCGTGAAATATTTTTCCAAAAAGTAATAGAGTAGTACTTATGGAAGAAGAATACAATCATGCTACCACCAAATAAATTAGGATAAGGGCAGGAGTATGATGATGAGGATGATTTCTCCAAAAAGTAGTATAGCGAACATCAGAAGCCTGATAAATCCACGTGTTCCTGCCGTGCAAGAACTGTGCTATGCTATTCGCAATAATCAATAATCCATACGCAGTTTACGTAGATTATATTTACAGCTAAATTGTTATTGGCCTCATATCGTGTTTTCGGGCGAAAAGAGACGCCCGGGTTCTTCCATTGTGAGAATCGACCGGAGGACACAGCGGAGCACACTGTGGAGGTGTGCCCCACTTGGGCGGAGCACCGCCGTGTCCTCGAAGCGGTGATCGGCGGCGGCGACCTCTCTCTCCCGGCCCTGGTTCCATACATGGTCCGCAGCGAGACGGAATGGGACGCCGTCGCCTCTTTTTGCGAAGCAGTCATGCTAGCGAAGGCGGTGGCGGAACGTGAGAGGGAGAGATCCTTACGTCCCGGCCGCCGCGGGAGACGCCTCGGGCGTCGGGGAGCACGTGGTGGCTTCCGGCCACCGTAGGCGCGGGCCTGTGTACGGGGAGCTATGGGCTAGCTCGCCGTCCGTCCGTCTCATGACGACAGGGCGTGTCGACGGCGCGTTCGTGTGCCACGCGCTCCTCAAAGAGAGTCATCAAAAATGAAGGGGTCCGCAAGGGCCGATGCCTGCCGGGGCTGCGGGACTATTCGAAAGAGATACCGTGGCCCCGGAACACAAAGGGCGATGAAGGAACATGGATGTGTTTTAGTCAGTAAAAGTCTGACACTTCCTCCTGCTCCGGGAGGAGTCATTTGATGATTTCCCATCCGAAAAAAAAAAGCTATATCGTGTTTCCATGGGCTCATTCATGCACCTTGATGAGAACTAGCTGGAGTATGACTGTCATCGAGTGTCTAAGGATGAAAACCTAAGGCTGTCGAGGGAAGCCCCAAATTGGAAAAACATAGTAAAATATTTTAACGATGATTGCATATAATTCCGAGAAATTAAATTGTAAAAATAAAGGAGAAAAGTTTGTTTTTTTTGGTTGGTTGAACGCGCTAATTTTAGGAACTACTGATTCCAGTTAAAAACATCTTTTAGTGTTGGATAGCCCATTTATCGAGGAAGGCTATACGTTATATAACATCACGCTACAATCAATAGGAGCGGAGCATCAATGAAAATTGTTGCAAATACAGCGAAAAATTATTGCTTTTGAGAGCTTCCTTTTCGTGCGCTGCGTAAACGGTTAAAGTTACTCAACAATCATACATGTATGACGGGATTGTTCCTCTTAAAAAGTCCGCTAAAGCATATTATCTGCATTTTTTTTAGGTTGACTCACACTCTCTCTAAGCCTCTCTCTCTCTTACGTAACGCAGACGAAGTTGCGCGGGTCAGCTAGTCTTTAATATTTCTGACACTGTTTTCTTCACAACAAACAGTCCAACAAAGAACAGAGATTTCGATCAGGAATAAAATAAAACTCTTCCGCAGTGGTCACAATAGGGATGATGACTGACTAAAACAATATGGTTCTGTTTAGTCCGTCAGTTAGATTATCGAAAAATATTGGATAAGTGTTTTTTGTTTTTTTTCAAATTAATAAAATTTACGAATTTAAAACGTGTCAAAGATCATGAGTTGAGGCTTGTGACGTCACATTTGAGTAAAAAAAGTACTCAAATGTGACGTCACACGCGTTTTCGACGCACTGTATCTTCATTTTTTGTTTACGAGAAAAAAGAAAAAACATGTGTTCAATATTTTTTGGAAATCTATCTGACGAACTAATTATTCTTTTTTTGTCATCTACCTTATTGTGCCTAACTCTGTAGGGAGAATTATTTCATAATCCATTTCTAGATAATCACCATTTCCTAATTAGACTGAATGATTTTGAAAACCGTCCAGCAGAAACACCTCCCCTTTTTTTTTTTTTTTTAGGATGGGATATCATCAAATGACTTCTCCCGCTCTGGGCGGAGCAGGAGGGAGTGTCAGACTTTTACTGACTAAAACCCATCCATGTTCCTTCCTCGCCCTTTGTGTTCCGGGGCCACGGTATCTCTTTCGAATAGTCCCGCAGCCCCGGCAGGCTTCGGTCCTTGCGGACCCCTTCCCTATTGCTGACTCTCTTTGAGGCGCGCGTGGAACACGAACGCGCCGTCGACACGGCCTGTCATCATGAGACGTACGGACGGCGAGCTAGCCCATAGCTCCCCGTCCACAGGCCCGCGCCTTCGGTGGCCGGAAGCCACCACGTGGCCTCCGACGCCCGGGGCGTCTCCCGCGGCGGCCGGGACGTGAGGATCTCTCCCTGTCCTGTTCCGCCACCTCCTTCGCTAGCATGACTGCTTCGCAGAAGGAGGTGACGACGTCCCATTCCGTCTCACTCCGGACCATGGCACGAACCAGGGCCGGGAGCGAGAGGTCGCCGCCGCCGATCGCCATCTCGAGGACACGGTGGTGCTCCACCCAAGCGGGGCACACCTCCACAGTGTGCTCCACCGTGTCCTCCGGCAGAAACACCTCCCCTCAGGTGGACTCTCATCTTTTTTATAAGACTCTAATTGACTCTGTTACGGGGTGATTTCATGGGGCCAAAGGAACAAGCGGGGTTACGAAATGGCTACAGCACAATCGACAACTTTTTCACCATAAGGCAAGTGATACAGAAAACACATGAATACAATTGCCCCCTATAATATGCCTTTGTGTATTTTGAAAAGGTATTCAATTCTGTGGAATATTGGGCAGTCTTAATCTCTCTGCAACGCTTTAGAATTGACTTCAGGTATATCCAAATACTGAAAAACAAGTACCAATCTGCGACAATATCGATCCAGGTACAAGGCGCATCAACAACTATACCCGTCAAAAGGGAGTCCCTTTTGACGGGTATAGTTGTTGATGCGAAAAGGATCTCAGACTTGGTCTGAAAGCCTTCCACCTGGATATGCTTTGCCGTGGCCGACTTGGAAATCTCTGAATAGACTCCGAACCCAGGTCGGCCGTAGCAAAGACAACCTCCTCAGATGGGGGTTCATGGACGGCTCAGATCCCAAATGTGTATGCGGTGTGTGTCCACAGACAATGGCCCATCTTTCATTTTGCGCCGCATGCCCTGACACCTGCACACTTGACGATCTTATGACTGCATCAGCGAGCGGAGTTCGCGTAGCTGAATTTTGGGCCAAACATATTTAATAAAAATTTGCCATCGACACACTAAGAAGAAGACTTGGTTTTTGACAAACATTCAAAAGTTCACGCTCAATGTTTGCCGATGTACAATGGAGTGCAGTATCCTAGGCGTCAAACTTACCGACCATGTACGCAACACCACACTGCGGTCCCAAACACAAATTACTGACGTTGCTCAAAAAGCCGCAAAGCTAAAGGCTGGCCATATATATCTGCTGTTCAATATTTCAGGTAATACAGAAAAGAAAATTTGAGCTAAAGGCAAAGAATGATCCGAACATGTACGATGACTCGACACGAGGTAAACAAACAACATAGTTTTAATAACTTAAATATACAATCATAAACTCATGCCAGTTCTAAGCTTCCCTTCAGGTGATTAAAACTACAGAACGCCAAAACTATAAAGAACATACTATTTTCCAGGCAATTTCAAACCAGTCTTGGATCAAATGTTACAATTGGCTGAAGAACAAGATGCTTTCACCGACAGTGACATCAGAGAACACCTGGATACTTTTGTGGCCGCTGCTTACGACACAACGTCGTCGGCTTTAACATTTATTTTGTTAGTGATAGGGTCAGACCGAGATGTACAAGAACGAATTTTCAACGAGTGAGTAACATTCACAATACTAATATGAACATACAGTCTATTGCTCTTTCACAGCTGGGACACAGCCCTCCTCCTTATGAGAGGACATGAACCATAATCAAACACGCGGACTTTGTCTGGGTTTGTTATAGTAGCAACGATGACTGATGTTCTTTTTTTAAAGTTTTTTTTTTATTTCATTACAGATTACAAGATGTACTGGAACATGAAGACGATGATTTAACTAAACAAGATCTGCCAAAACTGGTGTACATGGAGGCGGTGATCAAGGAGTCGATGAGATTGTACCCACCCGCTCCACTTTTTGCAAGAGTTGTTAAGCAAGATATTAACCTAAGTATGAACTATTACGACGTTAGCCATAAGACCTTCTAAAGGGTGATACTCATACATTTTGTATATTTCAGGGAACTGCACCTTGCGAGCTGGTAGTCAGATCATGATAGGAGTGTACGGTCTCCTCCGTCACCCCATGTGGGGCCCAGACGCGGACCAGTTCAGGCCGGAGCGATGGCTGAACTCTGCCACTTTGCCAGATCACCCGAGCCTTTATGCCACCTTCGGTGTTGGCAAGCGAAACTGCATAGGTAAATATATTAATAGAATGACACATTTTTTGTCAGAGACCAAACGAAAATAATCATTCCTAAAACAGGTGGCAATGATCCTTTTGCCTTGTTTATTAAAAAAAAAAATGATGTTGATGTTGTTGTTATTTTCCTTTACAATTTTAACATTTTCTTTGGTTTTAATTGAAAATTTTATCTTCTGTCTCGTCTGGATATACCCATAAAAAGAATCATTCAAATCGGACTTCTCTGTACAAGTTACGCGCGGCCATAAATAAACAAAAAATATTTACGTCTCGAATTGAGAACCTCTTTTCTTTTTTTTTCTTCCTGTTAAAAATCTATGAACGTCAATCAAATTTCCCAAAACGTCCCTTACTGTCTCATATTAAAATTATCTTGCTTAAGCAGTACCTAATAGACTGTACAAAAAGAATCAAAATAGAAACCTACTAATATATAAATGCGAAAGTTTGTGAGGATGGATGGATAGATGATTGTTTCTATTTCACGCAAAAACTACTCAACAGATTTGGATGAAATTTTGCACACACAGTTTAAAACCTGGATACATACGATCCTTTTTACCCCGGTAGTAAGATCCCATGGGACAATTATCAAACTTCACGCGGGCGAAGCCGCTGACAGAAGCTAGTTGGTAATAATACCCTTACTTTGTATTTCACAGGTAAATTATACGGCATGATGGTGATGAAGGTGGCGCTGGCGCATATTGTACGGCGATACCATATAACCGGTGACATCAACAAACTAGTATGTCGGTATGAAGTCGCTTTGATACCAGTAGAAGGACATCATATTAGTTTAACACAAAGGACTTAAACGTGTATTATCAAGGTAGCCAATGTTAACGATGATTCTCACACTACACCGTGCATCAATGCGACAGGCGGTGCAGTGGCTTTCACGTCGCATTGGCCTGTATGTTATTCGTTGATGACGTACGGACGAGCGGCACCTCGCACAAGTGACACCGCATTTAAGCGTGGATCACTGAGGGTCTGTGTTCGGACTGCACAACTGATTGAAACCTATCCAAGTGGAAAGGCGCGCCCGTCGTCCGCACCGCTAAAAGCTCATCCGCGTGAAAAAGGCGCGTTCACCGCGGTAAGCGGCGTCGTGTGAATACCACCTACCGGTGAATGTTTTTTGGCTCAAAATATGATGATAATGTCATGCACGTCACACGCTACCTTGCGAAATATTTTTTTAACTAATTAATAAAATAAAAAAATAAAAAAGCCTTTTATTTCCTGTAAATTTACATATCCTATAATCTATACATGTTTTAATGTGGTTTATTCTGTGTTATTTATTTACACTACATTATATACATCAGCTACGGCTGCTACATCATATTGATGATCATTTGCTCAAATTAGTCAATGATGATCATTGACCATGCAAAAACATTAGGTCTGCGATGGTCTTGTACGGCTGACACTCTGAATTTTGCAACAATTAGCGACCCTTTAAAGTTATAAAATAAGCAAACGATCTGTATTGTCAACAGTAGGACAGGTTTTTGATCCGTTAGGTCTTGTAAATCCTTGCATCTTACAGGCCAAGGTAATATTACAAGAATTGTGGGTTTCAAAAATTTCGTGGGATGATACATTGCCACCTGAATTTACAGAAAGATGATTGAAATTTTTTTTTTTTTTTTTTTTTTTTTTTGAATGCTTTATTTGTAAACATAGGTCAAATTACAATGGCGGTGTTACAGATAGATCGTAGATCATAGATCCTCTATGTTTTGCCCAGAGGCGTACAAATTTATTTAATTAACATTGTCTCTACTTTTAGCAACAATTTAACTTTTGAAATAATTATCATAAAGTAGTAGAATTATATCAAATTATGTAGACTTTCTCATTGCAAATAAAATCAATTAATAGATAGGTACATGAATATCAATATTAATAGAGAATATAATCAATTTCAATAAAAATGACAAATAGATTATGTAGTCAGTGTAAATAGAGAATTTCGATTTCAATAAAAATGTCAAATAGATTGGGTTAGCTGTATTAATATTGATGCTAATGTCAAATAAGATTCTAAATCGTCAAAATAGGTGAGGTGATGTACAATTGTCTGAAGCAGAAATTATAGAATTATCGTCCAAATATTCCTGTAATGAGTAATAGCATTTATTTATCAATATTCTTAATAATTGTGTTTTGAAATTGTCCAGATTTAACGATTTTATTTTTTCAGGTAGTTTGTTAAATATTTTTTTGGCTATACAGAAGGTACTTTTATTCATTAGTGCAGTTTTGCCATAAGTCACTTCAAGTTCCAACTTATTTCTATCTCGTAACTTTCTGTAGTAACTTTTAGTAGCTATTTTATATAGTGAAATGTTAGATTTGACGAACACATTTGTTTCGTATATGTACAGCGATGGTAAGGTCAGTATTTTTAGACGTATAAAGAGCGGTTGACAACTATCTGTGCTTTTAAGGCCACACATAGCTCTGACACATCTTTTTTGGGCTCTAAATAACCGTTCTCTATCAACTGAATTGCCCCAGTATATTACGCCATATCTGAGTGTTGATGCAACATAGCCATGATAGGCTGTTAGTACGGATTCTAAACTCACTATTTTTGATAGTTTATAGAGAGCATAGGTAAATTTATTAAGTTTTTTACATATTTCGTCTGTCTGGGGTCTCCAAGTCAAATTGTTGTCTATATTAATTCCAAGAAATTTCGTAGCAGTAGTTGATTCTATGAAATGAAATGAAAATGAAATCACTGTCACAATTAAATAACGTTATTATATCCAGGCTCATTCTATGCGACCAAGCTGAACGCTATGAGCTACATACCTTTAGTGATGCTTCCTTGCAAGCGTATAGTGCTTGTGTTTATGTTCGGTCAGTCTCACAGGATGGCAACGTTATGGTCCATCTCGTCATGGCTAAAAGCAGGTTAGCGCCTCTAAAGGCCATGACTATACCAAGATTAGAGCTTAGTGGAGCTTTAGTAGCGGTTCGCTTAGCAATAAAGGTTAAAACCGCTCTAAGATTAAACATACATTCATGGACATTCTGGTGCGACTCCACAATTGTTTTGGTTTGGATACGAACACCAAAGTCATCTTTAAAGGCATTTTTTCGCAATAGAATCATCGAAATAACTGATGCTACCAATTCAAAGGATTGGAATTACATTCCCACTAAAATGAATCCAGCGGCTATAGGATCTAGAGGTTGTAATGCCACTCAGCTGGAAGGTTCTAAACTGTGGTTGTCAGGACCACAATTTCTAACACAACCAAAACCACAATGACCAACTCAAACCCATACTATACCCATCAACCTACCAGACACTAAAGTACTGTGCAATCTTGTTCCTGAAGAAAACAAATTTATTCATAATTTTTCAGGCTTTAGTAAATTGCAACGTGTCACTGCTGAGTTGGAGGTAGATTATCAAATTCAAATTATACTTATGATGTTAAACATCCTATTTTAATTCATGCTTCTCATTATGCTACCCAAATTTTATTCAGACATTATCATACATTATTAATGCATGCAGGACCTCAATTACTGCTTGCTACATTGAGACAGAGATTCTGGGTAATAGGTGGTCGCAGTCTTACCAGAAAAATCACACATGAGTGTCATAAGTGTTGTAGATTCGCCGGCAGAACTATTCAGCCAATCATGGCGGATCTGCCTAAAGAACGCGTTCATAGTGAGCATTCATTCAGTAATACAGCTGTCGATTATACTGGGCCTATTCTAATTGCCAACAGAAAGGGTAGGGGTTGCCAACTTATAAAATAGTACATTTGTATATTTGTGTGCTTGGCAGTGAAGGCAGTTCATGTTGAACTAGTCACTGATCTAAGTACTGAAGCATTTATAGCTGCATTAAACAGATTTATCGCTCGCAGAGGTCGGCCTGTTAACATATACTCGGATAACGGTACAATAACTTTGTGGGAGCCTACAATGAACTCTCAACCTTTCTGAAATCAAGGTGTAATGACATTTGTTTAAATGCAGCAGAGCAGGCAATCAATTTCAAGTTCTCTCCTGCCTATAGCCCACATTTCAACGGTTTAGCTGAAGGACAGTTAAGTCCGTTTAACCTCTTTTTTAAAAGGATTCTATCCCTAGCCCATTTAACTTACGAAGATTATAGAACTGACCGATGGAAAGTTCAAAAACTATTATCAAACGTGTCCTTATTAAAAAAGTATATTACAAAATCAAGGACTACGTTGAAGACAAAGAAGTTTGGCTCTAGTTCCTTCTGCGCATGCGGCTTCCCTGGTAGCTCATAAACGGCACAAATTTGTGGATGTCTCTAACTATTCTCAATCTCATTTTTTATTTTCTTTCCATTCAGATTTTTACAATACTTTTCAAATCATTTTTTATTTTTTACATCTTTCCTCAGAATATTACAGCACTGATGACAATATTGTGTCACTTGTTTAATTTGTTTTTTTTTATTATTTACAAAATTTTCCTACCTTTGTATAGATTTTTTTTTTACCTATTGTAAAAAGTAGTGCTTGGCGCTATGGTGACCTAACACTCCTTTCTCGTATTTATAGGATATGGTTTATGGTAAAAGTTAAAGTCTCAAATTGTAAGAGAAATAGTTATATATTAAATCACTACAACACTTAATTACAAGACAATGGTAATGGTAATGGTTTTTGAGTACGCGGTGTCTCTAATGAGATCTGAATACGAACTGGCCCACATTTTGGTGAACGAGCGAATGTGCATACTTGCGTTCGATGCAATTATGCATTTTCGCTTAGTGTTCGATTTAAACTCGAACATATTCCCGAGCGAGAAGAAATGCGGGATGATAGCTAAAAACTAGGCTTTAATACTAAATGGTGTACACAAAATTATGAAACTTAAACACGTTCGTTTCTAGTAATCTTAACTGGTAAGTATAAAAATAATGATCAAACAAGTAAGGGCAAAACATAATGGCATATTGGTCTACTTAAATTATTAGAAGTTACACTACTGAATCTTCCACAGTAAAAGCAATATTTTGATTGCCTGTGTTCTTAATTTTGTCTCGTTTGATCGCACTATAGTTCGCGCTAGGCCAGCGTTTGGCATAATTGTGTAAACGAAAACCGACTTCACTTTTGTCCTTTAGATCACTGGCACTAAGCACTTCACTATACGATTCGTGTCTTCTGCTTGGTTTCGGTGCCAGCGGAGCCGCTGCGGCGTTGAGGTCTCGGAGGTGGTGGGGTTACCGTGGTCTGCCGCCGGTGGGTCCCTCCGTCACGGTGTCCAGCTGCGGCCTTTTGGCACAGGCGACATCGCCCGGTCTGCCATAACCAGACTGCTGCTACGCACAGAGCGATCGACATCAGCACGTAACATATTACGTATTGGTGGATGTCGTGCGGCGATATATAATCGTCTATTTCTGAGTCGCTTTTCTTCAGTTTCTCTATCGCCTCCCCCAGCTTGGTCATGGGTATGGTAAGGTTTCCGTCATCAGCCTGTCTTTCGTCAGGGATTTTGATGTTAATTAAATGGTTAATTTGATCGAATTCTGGTATGTATATGGTTGGTGTAATGTTCATTTGGTTGGACTGATGACGTATTGAATGTAATGAGAAGTCCTTTCCTTTGATGACGCACTCTTGACCTATGCTAATGACCCCGGCTTGGCTCAGCTGACGAACTGTTACACGGTCGCCGCATATTATTTTTATTGTGTAGGTGTCACAACAAAAATAAAAGTGCTGAGAAGTCAAATGTAATTCAAGCCATACGTTAGTGCAGTTAGTTTTTTCTAGCTTACATTTCTTGGTAGTCAGGTTCTTGTCACAAAAACTTTCGTCATTTTGCAGGTCTGTTATTGGTTTTAGCAGCTGACAGATGTAGGTAGTTCCATGGTGTAGACACGTCGTTAGTTCCTGTGTGGACATGCTGAAGAAGGAATCCTTTTCCAGGTTGACGGCTACGTATTCGGAGACTGGTATGATTGTGGTCTTCATGGTGTTTATTTGGTGTGGTACAGGTATTATCTTGTACAATTTAAAACTTTCTCTGGATACTAGTGGAAAAGTAACTTCAATTATGACAAATTTTTGAGTCGCTCTGGCTTTGACTTTCAGTAGTTTGTAAAGATACTGAAGATCAGTATCTAAATTCGCGATTGGTAGTGTGAGTTCGCTTGGAATTTGGCCGTATATGGTTTGGAGCTCACGTTTAAGTTGCGTTGGTGGCAGTAAATGTATGCTAATTTGTCCGTGGTAGATGTCCGTTAGTGTATCGAGCAACGTATCTTGAAGTCGTCTTAATCCTTGCAGCAAGTTGTTTCCCGATATCGCTGACAATGTGAAGTCGTTAACGTACGAAATATTTTGTATTTCGCGTTGGAGAGTGCTTGCGTTTTCTTGCAAATTTAAAAGCTTCTTGGTTATTAATTTGTGCTGCTTATTTACAGTGCTCTCCATCCTCTTCATAAGGTTGAACTCTGCTTCGATTACGGATGTTTGGTTTTTCCATAAATTTGAAAGGTGTTTCTCATTGCGATGTATGGTTTCAATGTCCTTTTCATACTGGTCAGCGAAACGTGAGTCCAACACGCCGAATAAGTCATTCGCTAGATATCCGACACCGTCGATTAGGCTGCGTTGGCGCCGACTCGTCTTCCCTGCGCGCCGCTGTCTGGCGTGGACATCAAAATGCTGTGTTAGCAAAAGTTCATTGTAGTATTCCAGTTCCTGATAATCGTGTCGGGCTTGCTGTACGATCGTATTACAATGGCTTTGTGTTTCAATGGTTGCGCATAATTGTTCTTGATAATTTGTTATTTTATTATAAGTGGTTATACCCGTCCAATAAGGTCCCATGTCGTAGTACATGACTAATGTCCATTTATCCCTGATTAATTGTACCTTTGATATGGGGTCAAAATAAAGCGTCTGGTTATTTGGGAATGGTTTTACATCGTGTAAGCCATAAGATGGAAAAATCAGCATGAAAAAACTCAGTAATGCAGTTGCTACAGTTGCGATTTTTGATCTCGGTTTTCTTTTCCTTTCTGACAATTTGGTTGTTGGCTTTTTATCTGGTTTTGATGTTGTTACATGTTTCTGGTTAACGGGCAAAACGGAGAGTTTAACAATAGGGCGTTTCATGACTCCATTTTTGGTTTTTAATGAAACCTATCTGGTAAGGCCATCATTCCCTGGGTGTGTGTCGACTACACGTCCAAGAGCCCATTTGCCTGGGGGCAGATTTTCATCATGAATTACCACTAGATCTCCAATTTCGATGTTTTTTTGTGGTTCCATCCATTTGCTTCTTGATGAGAGTTGTACCAAGTATTCAGTCTTCCAACGTTTCCAAAGATCTTGGAATAATTTGTTGGTTAGATGCCATCTGGTTCTAGCATCTTGCTCTGTTTCTATTACGGTTGTTCCTGGTCTTCCTGATAAGAAATGAGCTGGTGTAAGAAAGTTTACATCGTCAGGATCCTCGGATATTGCGCAAAGAGGGCGCGTGTTGAGGCACGCTTCTAGTCTAGCTAACAACGTGGTGTACTCCTCAAAGGTTAGTCTTTGTTGACCGATAACCCTCTTGAGATGATGTTTCAGACTGCGCACTGCTCGCTCCCATAGACCGCCGGCATTAGGCCAGCTAGGTACATTAAAATGCCATTCTATGCCCATCTCTGTTATCTCGGTCATAAAACTTTTACTGAATCCTTGGTGAAGCTGGTTAAATTCTTCCTGTATCATTCTGTTTGCTCCCACGAAGTTAGTGCCGTTGTCACTGTACATGTGTCGTGGTGCCCCTTTTCTGGCTGCCATTCTGGTTAGAGCTGCCAAAAAGGCGGAGCTGCTCAGGTCTGACACGAGTTCTAGGTGAACCGCTTTCGCGACCATACATACAAAAACTGCAATGTATCCTTTTGTGGTTTTGATTCCTCGTCCTTTATTTGCTTTGACCTCTACGAAGCCTGTGTAATCGACGCCGCAGTGATAAAATGCATGTTCTGGATTCACTCTTGGTTCTGGTAAATCTCCCATGAGCTGGTGCTGCCGTATGGGATTTTGTTTTCTGCATATGACACATTTTCTTATAAACTTTTTTGTGGCCATATATCCGCCGACAATCCAGTACTGTTGTCTTAGATTTGCTAATGTCAAACGCGCTCCGCCATGGAAGGTCAGTTTATGAGCTTGATCGATGAGTAATGTGGTTAGCTGATGATCGTGAGGTAAGATGATGGGATGTTTCATCTCCGTACTCATGTTGGCGTTTTCCAATCTGCCGCCCAAACGTAAAATTCCGCGTTCATCTATGGTTGGGTTCAAACTCAAAATTCTGCTTTTGGAGTGCACTCTTCCGTATTTGTTTATTGAATCTAGGTCGTTTGCAAATTCTGCATGCTGAACATTTTTAATTATCAGCTGTTTAGTGCGACGAAGCTCGTGTAATTCGAGGTAGGGCCGGTGAACTTGTTTGCTCGAAGTAGGCAATCGCAGTATCCATGCAAAAATACGTATAATTTTTGTAATGTCGCTGTGTTTGTTTATCAATTGTTTAATAATTGCGGTAGTCAGCGATTCTGTTGGTTGTTCAATGACTACCGCGTTGGTTTGTTTGGAAATAGACGGCTTAACTTCTAAATTCGTCTCATAACTGGTATGATGGTTTTCTTGGTTTGTGTATGATGGCAGCCATGACGGTCCTTGCCACCATAACTTGTGGTCTTTGAGTTGCCTGACAGTCAAACCGCGACTTGCACAGTCCGCTGGGTTATCTATTGTCTTCACATATTGCCAATGTTTTGATGGTATGGTTTTGGTGATTGTTTGTACCCGATTTGCTACGAATGGTTTCCATCGGGCTGGATTTCCTTGTATCCATCCTAGTACTGCAGTTGAATCAGTCCAGCAGTAGACATCCGTGGGGTAATCTGAAAGACAGCTTCTAACTTTTTGCATTAGCTGAGCTAGCAGATGAGCGCCCATTAACTCCAGCCTCGGTATAGATAAGACTTTGCTTATGGGTGCCAACCTGGCCTTCCCGGCAACTAATGTGATGGTAGTCCCTTCTGTGGTTATTACCTTGCAATAGATTACACACGCGTATGCCTTGTTAGATGCGTCGCAGAATCCGTACAATTCTATATTTTGGTTTTTTCCCATTCCTAACCATCTGTTGACTTCTATGTTGCTTATGTCCGGAAGTTCTTGCTTCAATTTACTCCATTCCGAGTTCATTGCCTCTGGTAGGGTGTCGTCCCATTTTATCTTAGACAACCATACATTTTGAAACAGGAGTTTCATGGTAGTGCTCAAGGGGGTTAACCACCCTAATGGGTCGAACAGTTTGGAAATGTCCGAAAGTAGAGCTCTTTTGGTAATAGTTGCAGGTGATTCGGGTTCTATTTTCGAGTTGAAGGTAAAATTATCCTTCTGTGGGTTCCAACGGAGACCCAATGTTTTGGTAGAATCGGTCTGCTTGAACTCGTATGTTGACTGGTCACATTGCTCTCTCTCTAAATCGGTTAACAGCTCTGGTTTGTTCGAGGTCCATTTTCTAAGATTAAATCCACCCAGTCGACATATATTTATGAGATCGGATTTCAGTTTGTTCGCTGCTTCCATTGAATGACGCCCTCCGCAAAAATCATCCATGTAGAAACTTTCTTCCAATTCCTTTGCAGCATCAGCAAATTTTTGCCTTTCATCGGATGCTAGTTGCTTTAAGCACATCATTGCTAAGAATCCCGCTGGTTTGGTTCCGTATGTTAGTGTGACGAGTTGATATGATTGTATAGGTTGGTTTTTTGATTCTGGCCATAGTACTTTTTGGTAAGCTTGATCTTCTTGGTGCACTCGGATCATTCTGTACATTTTCTCGATATCGGAAGTATATACAAATTGAAATTGTCTCCATTTCAGGATAAGCTCTTGAAGATCCTTTTGTATATTTGGACCCCTGTACATAACGTCGTTTAGACTGTAACCTGATGATGACTTTGCCGAGGCGTTGAAAACTACTCTCAGTTTGGTAGTGGTAGATTCAGCCCGAATGACTGCATGGTGTGGTAGGTAGCATTCAGGCGCCTGGTTAATGTTGCATGGTGTCATGTGGTTTAATGCAATATATTCGTCCATGAATTTTTTGTAATCTGTTTTCAATTCGCTGTTTTTCTCAAATTTCTTCTCTAAGTTCCGAAATTGTGCTAATGCTTGTGGTTTGGTTTGTCCCAACTTGTCGTTGTGTTCCGGCTTAAGCGGTAGTCGGACTTCATACCTTCCGTCCTCAAGTCTCTTTGTGGTTTTAATAAAGAGCTGTAAACACTCATGGTCATCGTTGGTCATCTCTATCTTCTGGTTAATATCTTCGTTCTCCCAATATTTCAGAAGGTCTTCTGTGTTGTTGAGAATTACGTTGCATTGGTAGTGTGGTTTCATGGATCCACAGAGTAGCCATCCTAGTTGCGTCTGTTGAGCGATTGGTTGGTTGTCCTTGTCTCCTCTTAAGATTCCTCCTAACATTATCTTGCTATACACATCTGCACCTAGAAGCATGTCTACGGGTCTACTTATATGGAACTCCGGATCGGCCAATTGTATTCCTTGGATATGGTTCCACGTTGTTGGTTTAGTAAACGTGTTGTTTGGTAGTCGTTTGATCAAATTGTTCATTATAATAATGTTCGTGTTACAAGTAAATTCACTATTAGTTGACTGTAGTGTCACCTGTAACATTCCCTTCGCGTTGTTTTCTTTTTCACCAACACCGTAAATTTGACCTTTAAAACGATCCCTCTTTAATACATGATAATTGTCAGAGCTAATCTGTAAATGATGAATCAGACGCTCTGCTTCTCCAGTCACCTTGCTCTTTAAAACCTGCATTTTTTGTGCATTAGACATCGACGGGCAGTTAGGTGCAACGCAGCTGAGAGATGAAAACCCTTATAGAACGAAGACGGAAGAAGAACAACCATTACCAGGTAGCCGGGCTGGACAACAGTTTGGCGCGGACCATCGTCGACAGGAAGATGAGGCGGCGCAGCCACAACCAGGTACGTCGTCGCCGCGCTATGAGGAGTCCTCGCAGCGAGAGACTTTACTATATAAAGATAGAGGCTCCAGCAAGCTGAACGGGTTAATAAAAAGGCAGAATATTAATTTCAAAGCGTTCATGAGAACCGTGAGTAATATACAAGTCGATAATTTCGAGAATCAATGGCAATTCGAGAACGCTCTAAAGTCACTGGATAGCCGATGGGGTGAGATCGACAAGCTTCATTGGGAAATTGAAGGTGAGGATGGAGACGACGATATTACGTACCAAATGGAATTCTGCAAGCACGAGGAAAAGTACAGTGAGCTGACAAACGACATCAACAAAAAGATGTGGGCAGTGAAGCACCGTGAAAAGTCAGCTCCAAAAATGGACATCCCCGTGTTCAATGGAACTTATAACCAATGGGTCCCGTTCAAAGACTTGTTCAGTGAAGCGGTCGACAAAAACCCGTCGATGTCTAATGCACAAAAAATGCAGGTTTTAAAGAGCAAGGTGACTGGAGAAGCAGAGCGTCTGATTCATCATTTACAGATTAGCTCTGACAATTATCATGTATGTTGGGAGATCTTAAACCATAGGTATGGTAACAAGAAGTTAATTTTCACGTCCCATATTAATATACTGCTCGGACTTCCCAACATACAGCAGCAGTCGCTAGCCACGATCAAAAAGCTGCATGACGTAACTAAAGAGACGTTGCACGCTATACAGAATCTGGGAGTTGATATAACAACTTGGGATCCACTTTTAGTGCACCTCCTATCGCAAAAGCTTGATGACGATACTTTCACCGAATATATAGAATCGGTCAAGAATCCTAGAGAGCTACCCGATCTACAGGAATTCCTGGAATTCTTGGAAACGAAATTTACAGCGTTAGAAGCGTCTCGTCGCAAGCAGGAACCAGCTAACCAAAAAACCACGCCGCATCAATCAAGCAAAAACTATAACCAAAACCAGAAGAAAAGTTTTCACCGCAATAACCATCAATCAGGCAACAAAGATAATACAAAGTCTAACATGAACGCGTTACATGTGTCGCAGTCGATAACCTGTGTATTGTGCAATTCAGAACACGGATTGTGGCGTTGCCCTACTTTTTTGCAAATGACGCATGGGCAAAAGGCAAACAAAATTGAGCAATTAAATTAGTATTAGTATTAGTATTATTTGTGAATGAGTGAACATTGTAGGCTTTGTAAATTCCCAGATGCTTGTTAAATTTTGTTAAGTCTGTTTTACGCTTTTTGTATTGTAAGCAACGACCTTGTCGGGCCTACGCAGGCCCCCCATACTTATGTACTAATGCTGTTACAAAATAATATTGTAATACCAAATGATTTGAAAAGAGTAACCATGGAGTTTCTTGCCGGTTCTTCTCCATGGAAACGACCAACGCGAACCGTGCACCTTTTTCGACGTTTTATAAGTGCCCATCTAGGCCTATGTGAAATAAAATATTTTGATTTTGAAGAGTTAAACACAGCATAAATCCAAATTGACGGGATTTTAAATTCACGCCCTCTTATTCCATTATTTCTGATCCCAACGATATGACTCCACTGACTCCCTCTCCTTTTTAATTGGACGAACGATCATGATGTTGCCCACTCAGGTGGACTCAGAAAGAGAGACTCGGATCAGTACTCTGCCTCGATATAAAAGGGCACAAGCCTTGGCGGCTCATTTTTGGAAACGAAATCAGACAGAATATCTTTTAGAATTACAGAAACGTGCAAAATGGCAGCGCCATAACCAAGAGCTGCTGCAGCTGGGAGACCTGGTCGTGGTCAAGGATGACCGCCTCCCACCAAACCATTGGCGACTCGGCCGCATCATAAAGCTGCACCCTGGCTCCGACGGCATCACAAGCGTCGCTGACGTCAGGACGGCATTTGGAGTGCTTCGACGAGCCTACAATAGACTCTGCTTGCTGCCCACTTCAGACTTTCGAACAAGTTCCAACGGGGGAGCCTGTTGGCGCGCACACACGCCTCTCGCACGCATGAGCGGGACGTGGGAGACGAGGATAGCTGAGGCCGGCCGGGCGGCCGCGCCACACTCGGCGTCTTACCCCGCGCGCCCCAATGCGCGCGCGGCGGCCGCCGCCGCCTGCGCCGCGCACCAGTACGACCGCAACAGTCATTAAGGGCGCGTTTGCATATCAGGTAAAATTATGCTGTTTTTCGGTACAATTTTATGGCATAACCAAACAAAATCCATTATAACTAATAACTACCTCGTATAGATTGGTTCTTAATCTTCAAATAATAGGAACTTGATTATTGAAAATTTTAGTTTTTTATAATGTAAAATCGATCTGTCGTTGCCATTTTCCCTAAAATTAACGATACAGGGTTGAGTTTAGGTACATTTTTTGTGCTATTATTAACATATTTTACTATTTCTAAAAATACTGTATGTTGGCAAACATAATCAATTCTCAATGCAAGGATTTTTTTTTAATCTAAATGATTTATATAGTTGCAGAAAAAATGAAAACCAAATCTTATTTTTTCACATTTTTTGCTATTCTGGATGAATCTTAATCGATTGCATTAGGGGTTATTTTATTTTGGATACCCGTCTTGATTTATTGCACAAACACTTTGAATGAAACTTTAGTCCGCGCACGGCCGCCGTCGAGAGTGGACACGTAACGCCTGTTTGGAGCGGCTCGAGTTGAAAAAGATCGCTGTACAAACACAAAATATTCGATAAACCAAATTTGATACTTGACAAGGCAAGATTTTTATTATTTATTAGTTATGATGAGACCTTACCTCCGGACTTGGTGAAGTGATTGGTGACTGCTACTGGAACTCCTTGACGTGTTGTACTAGGTGAGCTGAGTTTGGGCTCGTTTTGTTAGTTATGATGAGACCTTACCTCCGGACTTGATGGAGTGACCTGAAGGTGTACTTCGGTGATTGCCACTGGAACTCCTTCACATGTTGTACTAGGTGAGCCGAGTTTGGGCTTGTTTTGTTAGTTATGATGAGACCTTACCTCCGGACTTGATGGAGTGACCTGAAGGTGTACTTCGATGATTGCTACTGGAACTCCTTGACGTGTTGTACTGGGTGAGCCGAGTTTGGGCTCGTTTTGTTAGTTATGATGAGACCTTACCTCCGGACTTGATGGAGTGACCTGAAGGTGTACTTCGGTGATTGCCACTGGAACTCCTTGACGTGTTGTACTGGGTGAGCCGAGTTTGGGCTCGTTTTGTTAGTTATGATGAGACTTTACCTCCGGACTTGATGGAGTGACCTGAAGGTGTACTTCGATGATTGCTACTGGAACTCCTTGACGTGTTGTACTGGGTGAGCCGAGGGTACACCTTCAGGTCACTCCATCAAGTCCGGAGGTAAGGTCTCATCATAACTAACAAAACGAGCCCAAACTCGGCTCACCTAGTACAACATGTGAAGGAGTTCCATTAGCCATCACCGAAGTACACCTTCAGGTCACTCCATCAAGTCCGGAGGTAAAGTCTCATCATAACTAACAAAACGAGCCCAAACTCCGCTCACCCAGTACAACACGTCGAGGAGTTCCAGTAGCAATCATCGAAGTACACCTTCAGGACACTCCATCAAGTCCGGAGGTAAGGTCTCATCACAACTAACAAAACGAGCCCAAACTCGACTCACCTAGTACAACACGTCAAGGAGTTCCAGTAGCAGTCACCGATGGACACCTTCAGGTCGCTCCATCAAGTCCGGAGGTAAGGTATCATCATGACTAACAAAACGAGCACAAACTCGGCTCACCTAGTACAACACGTCGAGAAGTTCCAGTGGCAGTCACTGAAGTATACCATCAGGTCACTCCATCAAGTCCGGAGGTAATTCGTAAAAACAGCAAAAATATTTTTTTTGTAGTGACCTACCATAATTTTATTTCTAAGAAATACGTAAAAATCTTTCAAAGCATCAAAATGAGTTCACTTGACTACTATTCTCGCAGTTAGTCGTGCGTACACTTGTGTGTATGACCCGTGTCAATGTAGTAGTTCGATTCTGTACCTATCAATTTTGCAAACGCATCCTTAAGAGTAATGTGTATTTAAGTAGGTGACAAAAAAGTAAACTTATCGAAATCAAGATAAATTATCTTCTACAAATAAAACTAACCCAATATTTTTCCATAAGTATATTAGACAGGCATTAATGTTGCATGGTGACGCTGGTGGTGCATTACATTAAAATAATCATCATATTTTTTTACGACAAAACATTCTCTGGGAGGTGGCGTTCACACGACACCGCTCACCGCCGCCGCAAAGGGCGAAGGCAGCGTAGTTGATGCCGTACGCCGCGCAGAGAGGTGAGCGCGCCTGTCCGCGCGGTTGGGCAGTCATGCAGTCCGATCACAGACACATCAGTGATCCGCGCTGCGGTGTATTGTGTGCCAAGTGACACCTTACGGGCGTGGACAGATGTCTACGGTCCGGCACCGGCCATCGTTTAACGGCACGACGCCGCGACGCCACTACTGGGAGACGGCAAGACATCGTGCCGCGGCACGGTGCCGTGTACGGTGCACCGCAGGTACAAGGCAGCAACCATCGTTCAGTTTTTGTCTTGATATGGACCGTGAAAGACGTATATTATTCTGCTCCTATTACTAAGGCGAATTATTTATAAAAAACAGAATCAAAGAAAGTATTGGCTAAATATAAATTCAGCCAATACTTTCTTTGATTCTGTTTTTGATAATAAACTTAGAAAGATTATAAAATCTTTCTAAGTTTATTATACCATGATGGAGGAAATATGAATATAAATATATTTTAAATAATGGATATATTTCTTTATTGTCCTTGTCGTCGAAAGATGAAAAAATATTTCGGCAGACATCTTTCCATCCCTCTGTTTTCAAATTTTTATCCTTATAATTCTCCTTTGTCTTGTCCCAGAGAACGGGACGTGCTTCCACTAGTGAGATTAAAAAGTCGACATCTAAATTGTTAGCCATTATTATGCATTAATTAACACGTGCGAACTACACAACAACAAAACATTAACTACTGAGTGGTTTGCCGTATGACAGCGGTGCACCGCTCACGGCACCGTGCCGCGGAACAACTCCGTGCCGTCTCCCGGAAGCGGCGTCGTGACGTAACACGGTGGCCGGTGCCGTACCGTAGACATGTGTCCACGCCCTACCTCGTGGTGTTAGCTCCTTCGTAGGGTCAGGCGGTGTACGAATGTCATCAACGGATTATATGGACATACAAGCCAATGCCACGTGTGATCCGCTTCACCGTTGGTGCGCGGTGTTTATTTATTTATTTATTTATTTATTTAGGAAAAACAAACAGTAACATATTACAGGTTCATAATAAGGCTTACATACTAAACTATGATAAATATGTTACCCACTACGTTTTCCACAGATTACTATAAGTAATTATACAACTAGAGAGACCGTAAGTATATGATGTAAACTAAAATAACAGTTATAAAAGTAAGTTTTACAGTATGTTAAGGGATGCACAATATACAGAAAGTTACACAATTTGTCGTGTTGTGTGAGCATCGCCGTCAACATTGGCTACCTTGATAATACACATTTATGTCCTTTTTGATAAACTAATATGATGTCCTTCTACTGGTTTTAAAACAATATCAAATTCACACACTACTTTGTTAATGTCGCCGGTCACATGGTATCGCCGTAAAATATGCGCCAAAGCCACCTTCATCACCATCATGGCATATAATTTACCTGTAAAATACAAAGTAAGGGTATTATAATCTTCTCTACACTAATTTCTAACATACACAACACATTCAAACTCAAACTCAAACTCAAATCATTTATTTCAATTAGACCATTACGGCACTTTTGAATGTCGAAAATACAAAAAAGCAAAGCTACAGTCACAGTCACAAGGCATAATAACTTGAGAAAGTACTGTAGTTGCCCATTCCCTAACGTAGATCTCTATGGAGAAGAACGGGCAAGAAACTCCATGGACACTCTTTTAAATCAAAATATTGTTACAAAATCTTGGTTACATCATTCATGTTGAGATTATACATATGTGAGAACGATGTAGAAAGACGTGCACATTAAGAGCGTCCAGAGTAAAATAATAAATTAAAAAATAAAGTAATTAAAATGAACGAACCGTGGCAGCTAAGAGATGACCAGTCCCAACTGACAGCGCCCGTTCACGAACATGACGCATGTATCGGCGCCATTCAACTCGACCATATTTAAGGGAACCAAATGACCCGACACACCCGCCACCATCAGCGAGACATTTGAGTGAGCATGACATTCTCTCAGCCACCAAAGCATATTCAAGTCAATGAAAGATAACTAAATGTAAGTGGTGGCTGAACAGTACAAAGTACTCACACATGTGCTATGCAATTATATAATACTAAAAACCGGAATCTATACAATGCAAGTGGGTATATTTTTACAATCTTCTGCAGCTTCCACAATACATTAACATGGGAATCAATTCTTCTTCTTTGCGTGTCGATAGACTCAAATAATGCCCGACCAGTACATTCAATTAGTTTGCCCCTATGGTTGTGGAGCAGGACCAGCATTTAGCCAAGCATTTTTATCATCAATGTAATCCCCCAACTTATAATATGCTTGCCTACATAGTGTGCGTTTTATACAAGATTTAAATTTCGTCTCATTCAGTTGAAGAATGTGGGGAGGTATTTTATTGTAACATTTCAAACAGTACCCCATGAAAGATGAATCTACTTTAGCAAGCCTGAAACCTGGCTGAACTAGTTGGTCCCTATTTCTAGTGTTATAGTGGTGTCTGTCACCTCTTTTACTGAATAAATGCAGATTTTTCCTAACGTACATGATGTTTTCATAGATGTATTGACAAGGTACTGTCATGATATTAATTTCCTTAAACAGTTCACTTAGAGAATCGCGACTACGTAATTCATATATGGCTCTGATGGCTCTTTTCTGCAGAATAAATATAGACTCGATGTCTGCAGCCCGGCCCCATAGTAAAATACCGTATGACATAATACTATGAAAATAACTAAAATAGACTAGCCTCGCGGTATCAATATCAGTAAATTGACGGATTTTTCTAACAGCATATGCAGCTGAACTCAGCCGTCCTGCAAGAGATGTTAAATGAGGACCCCATTGTAACCTTGAGTCGAGCGTGATTCCCAAGAAAACCGTTTTATCGACAAATTCTAGTTTCTCTTGATTCAATATTATGTCACAATCATTACTTTTGACATTTGGTAGAGCAAATCTAATGCACTTAGTTTTTTTCCCATTTAGTACTAAATTATTAGCGTTAAACCAATTATGGACCTGCAGTAGGGCGTTAGTTACGTCGTCAAGATCAGTGGTACGTCTGTTTATCCTAAATATTAAAGAAGTATCGTCAGCAAACAACACCATATGCGGATGGTTGTTAAATAAACGGGGTAGGTCATTAATATATACTAAAAAGAGGAAGGGACCCAATATCGAACCTTGTGGTACACTCATTTTTACTTTTAAACCCATTGAATTGACACCATTTATTTGAACCTGCTGCTGTCTATCATTCAAATACGATTTTACTAAACTGAGCGCAAGTTTACCTAAACCGTAATGCTCAAGTTTCAAGATCAGGGTTTCGTGATTTACGCAATCAAATGCCTTCGAAAGGTCACAGAAGATTCCTATGGCATCTTGTGCCTCTTCCCACGCAGTAAATATGTGTTTTAATAAAGTGACACCGGCGTCAGTTGTACAACGTCCTTTGGTGAAACCATACTGTTGCTCGTGCAATATTTTATTGGTGTTAAAATGGTTAAGCATTTGATTGAGCATTATCTTTTCAAACACCTTGCTGAAAACCGGCAAAACGGATACGGGCCTATAGTTATTGGTGTCTTTACTATCCCCAGATTTAAAAAGCGGTATTACCTTACTGAATTTCATTAGATCCGGGAAGACCCCTTGATCTACGCACAAATTAAATATTAAGGCTAAATACGGTGCTACAGTCTCAATAATTGAGGTACAAGCTTTGATAGACATACCCCATAGATCTGCGGTTAATTTGATCTTGATTTGCTTAAAGGCTTTTATGATTGTTATGGGGTTTATATGTTGAAATTTAAATTCATTTGAACAGACTGAAACGTTCGCCTTCAATAAATCAATGGAGAGCAAGGGAGAGGAATTTAAGGTTTCTGTAGTTTTAAGTGGGATGCTGGTAAAGAAATTTACAAATTCTTGAGCAACTTCATTATTAGAGCTCACGAGGCCACTTGAGGTCTCTAGTGTTATGTCATTACTTTGTTTTTTATTCCTATTTGTTTCACAGTTGATAATTTTCCATACCGTCTTTATTTTGTTTTCGGCTGATTTAATCTTGTTGCTAATGAAGAGAGATTTGGCTACCTTGCAAGAGTTTTTAAAAATTTTCGAGTAAGTAGCTACATATTTACTAAAAGTTTCAGTGTTTATGTAAGGCTTAAGGCCGTACAGCTCAAACAATCGTTCCCTACTTTTCCTAATACCCTGTGTTGCCCAGTCGCTGAAAATAAACTTTGGGCCAATAGTTTTAGTTTTCTTTTTTATCGTACTATTGAACTCGGTGTGCACTACCGAAAAGAATTCATCATACAATTCATTTATATTGTTTGTAATATGGCCTGGTATATTTAACTTGCTATTTAAATTATTATTAAACTTTTCTAAATTGCTGGGTGTTATTTGTCTAGTTTGAATCTGAATTCTTTGTAATTGTATATTGGACGCAAAAGCAGCAGTCTGTCCGCTGTGATCTGAAGGAAGGTAATTTACGATGGATTTATCTAAGAAGTCGCAGCAACAAAAAACATTATCAATGCATGTAGCAGTATTTGTAGTGATTCGGGTTGGTTCTGAAAAAACATTTGACAAATTAAATGATTTAAAGAGACTTAAAAATCTACTGCTGTTTACATTATTCTCCAAGATATTAACATTAAAGTCACCACAGATAATTATTAGTTTATTACCAGTTACAAGCTTTGCTAAAGCATCTTCCATTACTGACTCAAAGATAGAGTAGTTCAGGTAATTAGGGGGTCTGTAAACGCACACTACAACATGCCTATCTAGCTCAACACAAGACAATTCAATTCTATGTTCAACTGATAGATCGACAATATCATTACGAGGCTTAAATTTAATACAATTTTTAACTAAGATTAATGAACCCCCACGCATCTTAGATTTCCGGTTAAAGCAACTGCCCATACTATAATTCTCATAATTAATTTGCATTTCATAATCTTTCATCCAATGTTCAGTTAAACAGATAATATCAAACTTGGTTTTTTCGAAAAAAAAGTTCTATTTCTAATTGTTTGGAAGAAAAACCCTGAATATTCTGATGAAATAATGTGAAAGAATTCTGTTCAACCCCTTTTTGACAATTAATTAATTGAGAGCTAGAAGATACCTTAGAGTTGATAAGTTTAACTAAATTGTCACTCGTACCTTCTATTGTCGTAGTGACTAGTTTAAATCTAATATATTTGTATAATTACAATTAGTATAATTACTAATTTCAGTGGACCTATTTACAAAAAACTGCGACATACCACATATGTCTGAGTTTATATTAAAAGCTAATAGCCGAGCTATTTGACGTCTAAAACGAATGGGCAAGTACGCATTATTCCTAGTTGATTTCAATTTCTGAACGAAACTGTTAGTGTCGAAAAATATCAACCTGTCACTATAATGACTAACCAACAAATGCATGCGATTGTTGAGGTTATGGATATAATGATTTTGCCTGCTTGACAATTTCTTAAAGTACGGAAAGGCACACAGAATTATTTTCTTACATTTTAGTTTTAAGAGTTGAGTGACATTGTCAGTGATATCATCAATTTTAACGTTCGAACTATTACCCACAAGTACAGTTACAACGGCATTTGGATCTAATTCCTTCCGAGTTATGGATGACATTATGTGGTTATAAGAAGCCTGGGTGTACAATAATTTTGAGAAGAATGACTCATTCTTTCTTGGTACAGAGACACTATAACAAGTACTGTTTATACAAGGTGAATAAATGAAGCGGGGCAGTTACAGCGTTCGAGAAATTCCAATTTTATTTCACAGCTTTTATACTTTTCAAAACAAGTTAAATTTCATCATTTTTAAATAAAAAAAGAACTTGTGTTTTTTCCAAGTATTTATGTTTACCTATGCAGTTTCGCTTGCCAACACCGAAAGCGGCATTAAAGCTCGGGTGATCTGGCAAGGTGGCAGAGTTCAGCCATCGCTCCGGTCTGAACTGGTCCGCGTCTGGGCCCCACATGGGGTGACGGAGGAGACCGTACACCCCTAAAACGCAAGTACTACCAGCTCGCAACGTGCAGTTCTCTGAAAAGATACAAAATGTATGAGTAGGTATCACCCTGAAGCAGCTCTTAAGGCGCTGTCAACACCAAAATCGCGCACACTGTGTATTTGTATGGGAGACACCGAGACGTGACTATTACAGGGCTGCCAGGTTTTAGAAGAAAATAATGAATAAATATTGAAATAGAAAGTGTGAATTATTTGTGAAATATGACTCGTTAGCGGTTTAGGTATGAATGTGTTGACTTCATGCTTTTAATTGCAGACCCATACGTCAAAAAAATTAAGACATAGGACCGTTAATGATGATTTCATGACCGATCTTTGCAATTATTTTCTATCGAGCCGATTTCGTCGAATTATGTATGGAGTCCGTCCAAGGTCTTTGAAACATGATGAATATTAACATATATTTTTTTGATGCGCTAAAACAGATAATTTTTCTTAAAAAAAAACTACTTAAACATCAATTTCAACAAATTAGGAACACCTAATCAGTCAGCCCCTTAAAGCTAACATTGTAAAGGTTCATACTCAGTTTAACATCTTGGTGAAGATGTCTTCCGATAAGTGGAACTGATGGGTACATTCTCATCGACTCCTTAATCACCGCCTCCAAGTACACCAGTTTTGGTAGATCTTGTTTAGTTAAATTATCATCTTCATGTTCTAGTACATCTTGTAATCTGTAATGAATTAAAATAATACATTATTCATCGTTGCTATTTTAGCCAGCGCAGACGGTGTCCGCGTGGTCGAATACAGTTCACTGCTTCTCGTAGAGTGGAGGCATGTGTCCCAGCTGTGGGAAAGCAATAAACTGTATGTTCATGTTTACCAGACAGCAACTATGAGTATTGTGAATGTTACTCACTCGTTGAAAATTCGTTCTTGCATATCTCGGTCTGACCCTATCACTAACAAAATAAGTGCCAAAGCCGAAGAAGTTGTGTCGTAAGCAGCGGCCACAAAAGTATCCAGGTGTTCTCTGATGTCACTGTCGGTGAAAGCATCTTGTTCTTCAGCCAATCGCAACATTTGATCCAAGACTGGTTTGAAATGGCCTGAAAAATAATGTGTTCTGTATAGTTTTAGGCGTTCCGTAGTTTATGTCCACTCGAGGAAGTGGCTTAGATTTATGTTTTTATTTCAGTGAATAAAACTGTTTTGTTTGTTTACCTGGTGTTGAGTCGTTGTTCATGTTCAGATCATTCTTAACCTTTAGCTCAGATTTTCTTTTGTAAATTATCTGAAATAGCGAACAGTAAAAAAAATACAAGTTGATCCCATAACTATATACCAAACAATTTAAGTAAGTAACAATGTTTATACGTTACGTGTTTATATTTTGAAACGAATCGAGATGTCATTCATTTGTTGTGAAGAAAACAGTAACAGAAATATTAAAGATAAAAATAAAAACAATTTGTAATAATATGAAACAAAACTGGCCAAGTGTTAGATATGTCATGACAGCGTTGGGTCTGTGGTCAGTACAACTGTATACATTTTTTTTTTTTTTTTTTTTTTCGGATTCGAAATCATCAAATGACTTCTCCCGCTCTGGGCTGAGCAGGAGGGAGTGTCAGACTTTTACTGACTAAAACCCATCCATGTTCCTTTATCGCCCTTTGTGTTCCGGGGCCACGGTATCTCTTTCGAATAGTCCCGCAGCCCCGGCAGGCTTCGGCCCTTGCGGACCCCTTCACTGTTGCTGACTCTCTTTGAGGCGCGCGTGGAACACGAACGCGCCGTCGACACGGCCTGTCGTCATGAGACGGACGGACGGCGAGCTAGCCCATAGCTCCCCGTCCACAGGCCCGCGCCTACGGTGGCCGGAAGCCACCACGTGGCCCCCGACGCCCGGGGCATCTCCCGCGGCGGCCGGGACGTGAGGATCTCTCCCTGTCCTGTTCCGCCACCTCCTTCGCTAGCATGACTGCTTCGCAGAAGGAGGTGACGGCGTCCCATTCCGTCTCGCTCCGGACCATGGCACGAACCAGGGCCGGGAGTATACATTTAGCTTGAGCTGTACTTACAGTATTACTAATAGAAATAACAACGTTAACTTATATAAAAATATTACTGGATCTATGATGTTCTTCAGCTTTATCAAAAGTTTAGTTTGTTTGCGCTTCATTGCACTCAAGTCGAATATAAACGACAAATGCAACCATACTCTTTGAAATCGATCGCAGAATATAGCAAATAAATCTTCAATTGCATCAGCATAATCTGTATCGATTGTTGTTTGATCTTGAGTATTCAGTCCTAGCGTAGTCCCTGTGAAGGAAAAAACCGTTTTTTTAAATAAACGAAGCTATCATTATGATAAAAATTGGTAAATCCCAAGTAACATTTACTGGTCCCATAGCGGCCCTTAAGACGTTTCTCCAAATATTATAATGATACTATAAATCACAGGGCACAATCAGTTATTGGTTACTGTATTGGGGTTTGGGGAGGTGCATGTAAAACGCGTCTCCTACGCCTGGAAAGAGCACAACGGCCCCAGCAAAAAACAATGTTATTCAAACCATATAGATTTCCTACGAAGACTTTATACGAGCTGTGCCGGGTATTTACAGTAAGACATATTTTTATTTTCCAGATGTTTACAAAAAAACACGTATCTACCCCCTATGATCCAGATAAACTTCAAAACAACTCCAAACGTAATTGAAATTCTGTTAAATGTCGTACGGCTTTTGCAAGACGACAAAACGCTATTCTTTCTGAATATTTATACAACAAAATTAACAGAATCTTACATTTTTATCCGCTAACACTACATGAATGCCTATACTCAAGAACTGGCTCTTCACTCTTGATTAGGAGGATTTGGAGAAAATAATAAATTATTAATGTCACTCAGACTCGACATCGAACATACTTTTCCTTTATACACCTACTCATAAACAAACACGAACGGGAACCCACCCACACGCACACTCACACATTTCCTACCCACGCACACGTACGCACCTCCCACAGACGCACACGTACACACCTCCCACACACACATATTAAGGCGATTTCACTGAAGAATAAATTATGTTTTTGATGTTCTTTCATATTTTTCTTTTTTTTCATACTTTTCATTTCTGTAATTGTATTTTATTTTATCTGTTATTATTTGTATATTTATATAGTATATTAGTTTGTATTTGTAGCACGTATGTTTGTCTATTCCTATGTTGACATTAGTATCTAAGCCAAATAAAATGGGAGAGGGCGCTGACTCCTGACATACAGGTACACCTAGTTCGGGAGTCAGAGGCTACAAACAATTTATGTAACCTATTATGTCAATAAAGAATTTGAATTTGAATTTAAATACCTATGTATACGGCTATATTATCAGTCACTGTGGAACGCAAAGATGTAAAAAGCAATAGTGCAACACTGTTATGGAGTAAAATTACTCTATACTAGTTATAGTTAAGTCTGTTAAAGTACCTGACGGTTGTACGAAATGCTGATGCAAAGGTTTATATCATTTCACTTAAAAAATCGCTTCTACGTCGGGTTTTCGAGCCGTAAAATCACATAAATGCACCTTTAATGTGATTTAACATCAATGCTCAAGCTACTTACGACAATTGATTCCGATCACAATAAAATTACACTTACGAGTTACAGTTGACAGCGTATAGTTTATGAAGAACTTTCGCGCGTCAAACGGTTCTTTTCCCACTTTCGAAGCTAATCGAGAGACAAGACTTCGAGCTTGCACGTTCATTTCATTCACGTAGGTGTTGAGCACTTGCTGGTTGAACGACGGATTTAATAGTTTGCGGTGAGATTTCCAAACTGATTCTGAAACAAAGTTATTGCATTGGTCCTTTTTTTTGGTTCTAAATTCACAGAGGATGTGCGAACATAAGAACTCGACTATAAACAAAACTATTTTTTTTTAATTTAGTCACAACTAAATTATACATTATTTACTAACTGATGACAGTGTGGAGAGTACTTTGACTCACGATACACAGGGTGTAAACAGACTCTTCACGAAGCCGTCAACCAAGCTTTCTGTTCTTAACGCAATAATTATTGCTGGAAACAATTTTTTTTGGGGTGAAAATTACGTTTTACGGTAAAACTCAATATAACGCACTCAAAAAAATGTGCTTATGGAAGCATTTGATAGTAAATGGAATATGGAGGTATTTAAAGTAAAGTTATGACCTTAAAAACTAGTACTTATTTGAAAAAAAAAACTTATGGAAAAATTATAACTTTGACCCCCAATATTTCCCCGTAACTGGAAGGTTCCCAGGTATGGTCGAGAAAAAAAAAATGGCAAAGACAGGAAAAACAAGTACCTTTTGGCTTCGTAAAGAGTCTTTTTACGCCCTTTATGTAGGTACTTTAGTCTTAATTTTTATTATTATTTTAGTTCTACCTATAGTCTGTTTAAAATGTACAGTCAGCTTCACGATGTGGTACCCCTCCTTGAATGCACCTACGTTCGAACCCGCGGTCCTGGGGTACCCAATTGATGCAACCCACCGTTCATAATAACCTTATTTTACTAACTTTGTATAACTTAGCTACATTTTTAATAATATTTTCACGTCTAAAAATCAGAATGGCATTAAAGGGCGTCAAAAAATAAGTCCGCATCGCTGTCAATGGGGAAAGTGCTCAAAAAATGGCAGCATTGCCACGTTGGGCGGTAATGCTGATTCTTTGACCAAGAAGTAAGCCAGCTCTCTGGTCACGAGAAGAGTCGACTAGAGTCTCCCCTGAGGCTCGCTGTGTAAGTGTGCACGGCAGCACGTGACCACTAGGCCGCCGTTTTTTTTGAGGTTACTTGGTGGGTGGACAAAGTCCCCACTCTGAACGCCCGCAACCTCAATGTCCCACCTGCTTTAAGTTGAAGCTTCAGCAGGTGAAGTTTTTCCGTGTTAGAGGCACTCAGACTTCCAGGTCCCGGTTTACTCTCGAAACAAGTTGTCAAATGACGACAAACCTGTCAAATGAAGTTTACCAACCACATAACGTCACACCTGCATTTCCCTGAATAGTTTGGCACCCATACACTTGGCAAAATATTGCTGTACGACATGTACCCATATTTTGCCAGTTTTGTTTAAGTCAGATGTAATGTGGCGAGCTTATTGACGGCGAACTTTCTACAAGAACAAAATAATACCGTGCATTTTTTTTAAATAATAAGTATTAGTTTATCACTTACCTACAGCTGTGATAAGTCCATTATGTATATATTCTTTTGCAAAATCGTAGACAAAAGGTTTACTCAAACATGAATTAGCTACTGTTAGGCTGTCTTCTGGATCGGTCACCGCTGGAACATGAATAAAATTAATTTATTAATTATACAAACAAACAACAAAAAAACTAAACATTCAATTTTATTTCCAATGATTTTTTTTTTTTTTAAAGTTAGTGTTCTGCGTTGTATATTATAAGAAATGATAATAATTATGAGATTTTTTTTTATGTGAAACGAAATTCTATGAAACTATAAATAAATAAAAAGTTTTAATGTTTCTCATACAATTTATTGTTCTACAGCACAAAATTGAGGCAGCCCCTTTAGGGGAACGACAGAAGCTAAACGCGATTTGTAAAATGCAAAAAAGCATAATATGATGCACTGCAATAAACAAAACCAGAAAAATATATAATATTCTTCAGGATATATGCTAGTATGATAGTGTTTTGAAAACATAATACAACTAATTTTACTCGATACAAAAAAAATCACGAACTTGTCTCTAAAAAATTCTTTTAACGAGTAAAAACCATATTAAAATGGATGCGATCATTCTGATTTTTAAATTTTTAGCAACATAATTATTATTAGCATGATAGTGTTTTATTTTTTTAGTCTGATCAATAGATTTTATGTAAATCGCAAAAAAAAAACTTATTTCGCACTATTCGGCCCGCAGTGATTGACGTAACAACCACTTTGTAGTGCAAGCTGAATAGAACTTTATTCTAAAAGTATTTCAAACGAAGTTTGAACCACCACAAATAGAGTTGCTAATTTGGCTCCTGTTGAGTTGCTAACTTTCCATGGTACAGTTTACAATGTTTAGTCATAATTAAAAAAAACCGGCGAAGAGCGAGTCCGAATCGCGCACCGAGAGTTCCGAACAAACTTTTTAAAGGACAAACTTAACTTTGCTATTCGATCTCTAGAAACGGCTATTGCTCCAACCGCAAATAATAAGTTTGTAATAGTAAAATCGCTTTTTTTTTGTTATTAAGCTACATATGTACGGTTTTCAGACTTTTTCCTTTACATGTGCTGTAAGACATTGCTTTTTGCCAAAATTCGTGATTCTAGGTAACTACCATATTGGTTTTCGACCCAAAACCTATAGGGTACTTTCGGTTGACCTAGAATTGTCAATTTTTGTTAAAAGCAAACAAGTCTTACAGCACAAGTAGGAGAAATTCCGAAAAATAAAAAAAGTTGAAAATTAAGGTAAAGTTTGGTACTTACAAGTTTTCGCAAAAATCTAAATTTGCCCATATCTTTTTATCGTGTTGACTCAGGACCTTGATTTTTATACACCTAATAGGGAAGGACCATATGATAGACCTCAGTATATGGTATAAATTTAAACTTGCTAGGTCCACCCGTTCCTGAGAAAATCGGTGGTGACAGACGGACAGACAGACGGACAAGAAAGTGATCTTATAAGGGATCCGTTTTTTCCTTTTGAGGTACGGAACCCTAAAGAGAAAAAAAAAGAAAACTTATCTTTTCTATAAAAAAACGTACAACCCTATTTACTGCATAGGTATGCTCGTCAGTTTTCCGGGATTTATAACCGACAACAAAATAAGGCATTCCGACTAGCCTTGACCAACAAGAGTGACAATTTAATCTCATCAAGGCTTAAAGTGTGTTTTAGCCTTGCTAACTAATGATGAATAAATTTCAATATATACCTACAGGTGTTAAAGTAGGTGCGTGCCATAGCTTAGAGAGAGTTCAGTATTGATAAAGAAACCCGTAAAAAATAAAAAAATAAATCCAAAGTAAAAATTTAAAAAATACAAAAAAATTAATGCAAGATCAACCTAATTTAGTAGGTACCTACTAACTTCAAATAGCAATATAAAATAATTTTAATTCTAAACGATTGCTATTTTAAGTTAGTAGGTACTAAATTAGGTTGATCTTGCAAACATTTTTTTTTGTTTTTATTTATTTTTTAGGATTTTTATTTTTATTTTTACGGGTTCCTATAACGATACAGAACTCACCCCTAAGCTATGGCACGTGACTTCTTTAACATCCTGTATTTATCACGGAAATACATAATTAAATGGAAATGTGAACTGTTTTTGTTGTTTTTTTTTATATTTATAGTGGAGTCTAAAATTGGTAAAGTCACTAAAGTCAGTCAAAGGGTAATCACAGTTTCCACAGCACTTGAGTTTTAAAGCGTATACAATATTTTTTGAAATTAAGCATGATTAATATGACGACCCGAATGGTGCAGCGATAGTGAGGTTGTCTTAGGATCCCGGGTTCGAATCCCGGTAGGAGCAACTGTTTGTGTGGTGTTTATTTATTTATTAATGGTTTGTCTCATCATTATTATTCGGTTAATTTAAACCGTAAAAAATATTGTTGTTTTTTAACTTATGAGCTTCCATACTTTAAGCATAAATAAATAGCATAAGAAGCTTATAAACTTCAAAATTATTTACTTTTGTGGGGCTAGTTTATCCGTCAATTTGTTCAAATAACTCAATTCTGTAATAGATACAATGGGTTTGTCTCCACCGATCACGGTATCAGATCACGTTAGCCACGGATCACGGCGAGTTGTATCCGCAGATACCGTTATACAATTTTCTCGTTATCTGGGTTTACTCGTTTTTTAACCGACTTCAAAAAGAAGGAGGTTATATGTTCGTAGCATGTATTTTTTTTATGTATGTTACCCGATTTCTCTCCTATTTGTGGACCAATTCTCAAAATACTTTTTTAATTGAAAGAATATACTCCTGAGGTGGTCCCATTTAAATTTGGTGAAGATCTGATGCTGATCTTTGGAGATATACAATGGAACTTTTCAAAAATAGACGACAAATCTGTCGTAATAGGGAATATGCATGAAATACAAAACTCTTTTCATTTATGAAAAATGCCTTGAATTAGCGCATAAAAACATTGTGGTACACTTGTTTTACAATTTACTGTTTTATGTAGCACATTTTTGGTGAAACGGAACGCACTGTCAAAACACACCGTCCCCGATAACGCCGGTATTGACGTCAAAGTTCATTGTGTCAAAAAAAAAACACTTTTATTTGAGAAGTGCTAAGTTTCACTAAAAATGTATTATAATTTTGTTATTGCAATTTTTACTTGAATAAAGCACATACAATTGGTAAAATTATTTTATTAAGGCCAAAAAAATTTGATGTAAACAAGGCAGATTGTGGATAATGACGTCACATCATGACCGCGACAGCTACGGACGTTTGAACTGTCGTAGAAAATTGCAGGAGTTTAATATTATGTTTGTGTGACAAGCAGTAGTTGATAATTTCAACTACTACTTTTAATACTTTTCTTGAGTTGATAGTACTGTATTTTATTGATTTAAGTGAAGAAAAAATTACCTGCATATTCCCTATTGCTGCAATCGCTTGGATGTTTATTGTTAATACAACACGGCGTACCACAGGGCAGCGTATTAGCCCCGACACTATTCTTAATATACATTAATGACCTGGGCATGCTCACTCTTCCCAAAGGCAAAATCATAACCTTCGCAGACGACACCGCCCTTCTATTCAGCGCTAGCACATGGCACGATGTATACATGCAAGCTCAAGCAGGTTTCGATGTCGTGATGGAGTGGTTGCGTAATAATGTCCTCACTCTAAACGCGGAAAAAACGGTATACATACCCTTCTTTTTGAAAAATAATGCGTCAACCACACACATGAACTCTTCATACTCGATAGTAGCCCACACATGTGCTAAACAAAATTTAAATAATTGCACCTGCACCACCCGAATTCAGAAAAAAGACAGTGCAAAGTACCTAGGAGTAATAATAGATAGCACCCTAAGCTTCAAAAAGCATATCAATACTCTAAGCGGTAGGTTACGTAAACTTATATATGTCTTCAAGACCCTAAGACAAGTGGCAGACGAGAAGCTAAGGAAATCGGTTTACTTGGCCCTTGCCCAGTCCCTACTAACCTACTGCATAACGTCATGGGGTGGTGCTACAAAAACTTCTATGTTAGAGCTTGAACGAGCACAGAGAGCCATCCTGAAGGTATCTTCTTTCCGGCCTTTCCGATATCCAACGGCTTTGTTGTATAAGGAAGCTAAGGTTTTAACTGTTCGTCAGTTGTTCATATTACAAACAGTTACAAAACAGCATGGCCTTACTACCTTTGACCACTCACTCTCCCACAGAGGTAGACGATTCGATCCCATAGTCCGCCATCACACCCGGCTCTCGACTACTTCTTCTCATCGCTTCTTTTGCTACCTTGGTCGTTTTCTTTATAATAAGATAAATAGGATGCTCCCAATATATAACCTCTCCAAAAACAATTGCAAAATTAAACTAAGAGATTGGCTCTGGGAGCTAAATTATGAAGAAACAGAAAAACTACTTGCTGTCTCAAAATAGACAATATAACACATTCTGTTCCTCTCCCCCAACACACACCACACACTTACACCCACACATTCACCTTACTCATTCACAGTTACACAACCTTACAAATAGCTACTAAACATACTAGTAACACCATTAACCAATAATTGTCACTATTTTCTTTCTTTTTTATTTTATTTTTATCTCTCATTTAAAAAAAAAAAAAAAAAAACTAAACTTTTGCTTTTGTTAATTCTTACCGCATTGACTATTGTTTTGCATTGTACATAACATTAAAATGTAACGTGTGTATGTATGTGTGTAGGGGTGGAGACCTGGTGTCCTGAAATACAGACCTCACGTCTAGCTTAGGCACCAGTCTCGCACAGTATAATTACAGTTGTTAAGTATTTTTGTATTGATACCTGTCTAATGTACCTATATTGTGGTGAGAAATAAATCATTATTATTATTAACATCATGATGTAAAATCACGCCTGTATGCTCTGAGGGGGTGAGCAGATGTGTACAATACATCCAGATTTCTTTCGACAGCTATGTATGTTTGCGGATGGATGGAAAAAGATTTTATTAGCATGTCAGAAGTATTGTGAGAGGAATGTGTGAACCATTACTTTGTTATTTTGTATATTTTAATTTTATGTTATCTCTTACTCTTTTAGTTCTAGTAATTGGTTTAAATACAACCGTTGTAATTAAATAAATTAATAAATGTTAAGTTCCATTTATTGGGGATAAGCCTATTACCATGACATGTATAAAAATAATGCAAAATAAATTCATGGCGACTTATTTGGGAACAACTAAAACTGGATAAATAAATAAAAACGTTTTTGCAAAAAATAAAACCGACTTCAAAAAAAAAAAAACAAAAAGAAAAACACAAAAAAGTGAAAAATAACTTTAGCTTCAGAAGCCGGTGACAAAAACACCAAATCAATCAAACAAAGGTCAAACTTCGAAGTTTAGTTGATTTTAGTGTTTTTGAGTGTGGAAAGCGAATCTTCAAAAATCTGTGAATGCAGATTTGTTTCTTTTTAAAGATAAAGGAATGTTTCCTTTGAGTAAAATTTGCTATCTCAAGTATTTCGAGTACTTTCCCTCCAGGTGGCATTGAAAAATTCCACCCTATAAAGGTATACATTATAATAATTATGTGCATTTCACCTTCCTACACGACGGCATGCCTACCTCTACTCCAAATTGTCCGAATTGATAATGGCTTTGTTTTACTGTTACTTACCGTATAATGAATAAGTGACGAACCAGAACCCAACAACACCTCCATTTTCTGTTGCACTGATCTGGATTCCACGAAAAAAATCCCATAGATCTGAAATGTAACAATTAATAATTTATTGCAGTTTTGATTCATGTTAGTGATTCAGTACGTAGCCAAATTGGTAAAATCAGACAATGTTTACATTTTAGGTTATTTTAACTATTTCAGTTATTGTGATATAGTTTCTAATTAGCTTTTAAGGAGTTCATACATGGGTGCATCCATGGCTGTTACTGAGAAATTATAACTGATGGAAAAATCCATAACATTTTGACTGATACTTTTTTTTTTTTTGGAAACGAATCCAGGTCCTCATGCTCAGCAGTTGCAATTGCGACCACTAGACCAACGAAGCAGTCCGAGGAGGGTACAAAGAGTTTTTCATAATCAGAATCAGATCTTTATTTGCTTTGAATTGTAATTGTAATTGTAATAGGTACAGGTATAAGATGTTGTACATAAACAAATAATGAGATTGGCAACAGTCTAACTTACTGCATGCAAATTATTCCATACATTAAAATATTAATAAAATCAAAACAATGTCTACAAAACAAAACAGAAATTAAAGTGAAGTCAATTAATAATTTTACAGTGAGGTACATAAGTATTAGATGGTCACATTTGCAATTAAAAACAATCATAATCTGGTTAAATTCATATTATTTAAAAAATCTTTCACTGAGTAGTAACATTTGTCTAAAAGTAGTGCAGTTACCTTAGATTTAAAAACGTTTAAAGAACAGTCCTTAAAACCATAAGGTATTTTATTATAAATGACCGGACCCATTGTCAAAATACTTTTCCTTAACAGTGCTGTTTTGTAATTACCCGAATGTAGCAAGCCCTTATATTGCGATCTCAAGGGGCCATTTCGTGTTCATAAATTGGCCAGTGACGGAAATAAGTATAAATTGGTTTTTACGAAATTTGCCACCTCCAATGAACTGAGGTATTCCTCGAAGCACTCCCGTTTTGAAACGCTCCCATCTAAGCGCTCCCGTTTTGAAACGCTCCCATCTAAGCGCTCCCGTTTTGTTCCTCCAAGCGCTCCCAAAAGGAGCGCTTGGAGGAACGATTAAAAATATTAAAATTTATTTCCTCGAAGCGCTCCCATGATTAACTTTCGGATAGAGATGGGACTATACTAACTGAAATTATCGATAATAACTAGGTAATAGGTAGAACACATTGTTATAATATACAACTAGCGGCCCGTCCCGGCTTCGCACGGGTCTGGTATTTATTTTTTATTATTATATATTTTTGTTTTATTGTAAATCCTTTAGTCCACCAAATAGATGAATATAATCTGCCGACATATGTACCTATTCATATTTTTTTACTAGCTGACCCGCGCAACTTCGTCTGCGTCACATGAGAGAGAGAGAGAGAGAGGGGGTTAGAGAGAGTGTGAGTAAACCCACTGGGTGTCGGTTTTATTCGCCATCTAAAAGATAGACATATCGCTAACGGGGTTTTTTTAGAACGTTTTAAGAAGAACAATTACGCAACAATCATGTATGAAGTATGTATGTATCATGTATACATGATTGTTTCGTAACTTTAACCGTTTATGCAGCGCTCGCAACGGAAGCTCTCAACAGAAATACATTTTCCCTGTTTTTGTAACATTTATTGATTTATAGTTGACTTCGCTCCTTTTTGTTGTAGTGTGGTGTTAGATGACCTATAGCCTTCCTCAATAAATTGACTATCCAACACTAAAAGATTTTTTTAAATTTGAACCAGTAGTTTCTGTAATTAGCGCGTTCAACTAACCAAACAAACAAACTCTGGATAACAATTTAATTTCTCGGATATATTACATTAACTGACTAAAACCCATCCATGTTCCTTCATCGCCCTTTGTGTTCCGGGGCCACGGTATCCCTTTCGAACAGTCCCGCAACCCCGGCAGGCATCGGTCGTTACGGACCCCTTCCTTTTTGCTGACTCTCTTTGAGGCACGCGTGGAATACGAACGCGCCGTCGACACGGCCTGTCGTCATGAGACGGACGGACGGCGAGCTAACCCATAGCCCACCGTCCACAGGCCCGCGCCTACGGTGGCCTGGGGCCACCCGACGCCCGGGGCGTCTCCCGCGGCGGCCGGGACGTTGAGAGGTTCTCTCCCTCTTACGTTCCGCCACCTCCTTCTCTAGCATTACTGCTTCGCATAAGGAAGCAACTTCAATGTCGATGATGCACACATGAGTTTTTAAAAATTATCGATATAATTCATTACGTTTACTTCATGCTTTTCCCTATTTTTAAACGTGGGAGCGCTTCGAGGAAATAAATTTTAATATTTTTAATCGTTCCTCGAAACGCTCCTTTTGGGAGCGCTTGGAGGAACAAAACGGGAGCGCTTAGATGGGAGCGTTTCAAAACGGGAGCGCTACGAGGAATACCTCAATGAACTAAGACACCGTTTCTGGGCCTTAAAAATGGAGATTTTTAAGGCCCAGAAACGGTGTATTAGTTAGAGGGAGGAGTTCCTCTCACTACACTTACCCCAAAATATGATTCCAAATCTTAACACTGACGAAACCAACTCGAAACGAAGATGTTCCAAAAAATCATTTCTACTCACGTTTTCGATCTCCAAAGACCTGGAGTGAATGTCCAAGGATTGGTAGTGCCCCGGGTAACTCAGGGGGTGCGTTGGGATGTGGTTTCAACCTCGACCACACAGCAATCACTACACATAGTAATATCACTGACACCAGTACCACAGACATTTTACAAAACTAGCGACGATGTGAGGGCTTTTTAGTGGAAATCTTGTATTTATGCACAGCACGACCGAAAATTCGCCCCTGAGGTGGACCGGCAAATCTAGTACAGGTTTTTTTTTAACTACACCGATGGACGTCATGAATAGATGTTAAAGATCAACTTCTGGACAAAAAAAGTAATGTACAAACAAAATATACTGCGAATAAAAAAAATCTTTGATGATAAAACGAGTTTACTCGGCCAAAACATTTTAATCGTTTTCTAATAACCAGTATAATTATGGGTAAATTTCCCAAACTACTTATTTTTTTGTCTTCGGTAATTTTGTATTAGTATTTGAAAAAAGGAATATTGTTCTGAATTATTTTGTTTAGTATTCAATAGGTAGTTACTGGGTTGTGGCAAAAAAATAATTTGCCTAGGAGTATTTACAAAGGTAGAAATAAATACATAAACCTCTATTTTTTTCAAATCGGTGCTGTCCCTCTACTTTTTTTACAAACAAAAAAGCAAATAATGTATAAATAAAAAAATAGTGTATAAACACTAATAAAAATAAGTAAGTTAAGTATATAACTTATTCTATTTCATAGAATATTAGTTTTGTTATTCATATATAGCATATTTTATTACATAATTAACGATTATTATTACTGAGAGGCACAAACGTACTTGTCCTGAAAAATGTTCTCATATCGCTGGACAAAAGTAATTTATTAAACCTAACTTTACATCGACGATTCCGACAGCGTCCCTCACCTAATTTTATTTCTCTCGTTAGTGTGTGCTAGTGCGCAGTCAGGACGGATGTGTGTCAAATCGCTATTCCCGCAAATAACGTAAGTACGCCTGAAAGGTGCAGGAGTATTCTTCAAGGCGCTGCACCAGTCTTGTTGGACTGTAGCTTCAATTTAAATTGATGTTGCGGGATGATAATAATAAAAACGAGTTTAATATGCTTGATACTGCATTGGTGTGGAGTGTAGAGTGTAGCGGACGCGTAACGTAACTTCTTCTAGGTGTCTTCAAGCAGCAGTTGAGATGAGTAATAATAAATAAATAAATAAAATAAAAAATTGAAATACAAACCTCACGTCTAGCTTAGGCACCAGTCTCCCACAGTATAATTACAGTTGTTAAGTATTTTTGTATTGATACCTGTCTAATGTACCTATATTGTGGTGAGAAATAAATCATTATTATTATTATTATTAAAAAATTTGGGCGCTCTCTTTATATAAGAAACGCCACTAGCGCTGAGCGCGGCGTGGGCGAACTACCTTAGAGATTTGGTTCCAGCCAATCAGAGACGACTGTGAGTTGTGTATATGTGTTTGTGAGATGTAACGCGTGTCTGTATGTGTGTGTAAAGCAGTTTTTATTTAGAATTACGTAAATCATATACATTTATGCAGTTATTTACTTGCTAATGGTAAAATCTGTTACATATTGGGTTGAAGCTTTACATAATACGTAAAATTCTTATATATCTACGTCGGATCTATACATATATACGTTATATCTTTACCTACTGAGTTAAATTACAATAAACTTATCTATTTGGCTTTATATGATGACAAAATAAGATCCTTTAGGTTTATTAAGTGAGCTATAAGATTCTTACAAGATTAACAAACAATAAAGGGCTCTAGCAGGACTAATTAAACAAAATAACAAGTTTACATAGCTATTATTTACATGTATCTAGTCTTAGGTCTAGGCTGTTATTAACAACGCCATTCCAGTTGCTCCCAGACAATTATTTTATATTATCGGTGGTTGCATTTTTCTAGTGTAATGAGTAGTTTTATTATTGTTGTTTGGTTCTAACAGAGGTAGTAAGTGAATTAGCTTCATTGACTGTTATTGAATTTATCATAGATATTATGCATTTTTTAAAATTTTCTAAAAAGTGTGTTATTTCTCACGTCGCTGTTCTCATATCGCTGTAATTGGTGGTCTTTATTACCACCGATGTGATAATTTACACCGAAATTATAAGAAAAAATCAATCGGTGTCTTATATCTAATATCGGTGTTGTTGGAACCTTTGGTAGATGGTTGGAGAAGGATATTAATGAAATCACGAAGTCCCATATAAAGTCTATTTAGAGCTTAGGAGTTAGGTTACAGTGACGTTTCTTATTATATATCGGTAGCACACAAGTTTATGCTAAGGCGCGGCGGAGACGACTCGCCGCCCGACTGTATGCGCGGGGCACATTGCATTTTGCCTCGTTTGCATATTTGCCAACTGTAGCTCCTACATACCTCCCCCCTTTAAAAAAGACACATAAATCCCTAATCCAAAATTATTTAAAATGATAAGGGTAGTCACCAATGCAAACTACATTGCTATAAAAATAATTGGTCACCCTATTAGAGTCCACAGTATTTGCCATGATGAGGCCACGATACAACACATGCACACAATACTCTTCTGGCTCGCAGGCACCGTATCCAAATACATATATTTACTAATCTACTTTAACACACACAGCTTACATTGTTAATACAAATATTATGTTACCTAGGACTATTGTATTTGAAGACATTTCCTGTAATACAATTTTGTTAACACAAACCGTGGTTTTATTTCTTATTTCATTACAATGTTGCTGTTATCTATTACAATAATTCATTTACTGATTTTTATCCACTAAACATTACCTATATCTAATGCTCTAACTATTTCACTGTTATCATTGTGCCATATTTTGCATCGCGCGCGTTATTACGCGTATGAAGCCTGTGGTATGGTAGCCTGCTGGGCCGCTGTGTTTGCAGGTCCCTCTGGCCATATCGCTGTCAGTTCCCTTCTTATCCATTTTCGAGCACTAGAACAACATTGTCTTCCACATAGACAAATGCACATGGTCACAAGAGCAATACCGATCACTATTATAACTATGCCGTAGTTCTCCAATTTATTTTCTATATCGCTGACTTGCTTTGCGTTATTAGCTCCTTGCTGAGCTATAATAACCTCTTCATTTTTAGTGTTGTGATTTCCCGTTATTTTTAATTGTAATTAAATTGTTATTACGACTAATGTGCAGTTGTTTCTTTGACTATTAGTTAAATACAGCAATATTTGGCACAATGATTTCTACATTACTTAATCTACGGTAGCAAAAATCACACCGTTGGCTTTACAAGGCAACAACTGCGCGTGGTAAAACCTATAGGCGAAAGCGATTTATCCTCGACTTTCGTTTATTCATTTTTTTCTGAATGTTTCTGCAAATACTCCGCGTCTAGATTCTGCTCGTTATCATGTAACATATACGCTGGTTTTAATCTATTTATTGATAAATCGCTTTCTCTATTAGGTAACTTAACTCTAAAGACCTTATCGTTTCTACTTATAACTCTATATGGGCCGTCATAGGTAGGACAAAGTGATTTTTTCATCATGTCATTTTTTTATAAATACATGAGTACACGACTTTAAGTCTTTACTTACAAATACATTTCGTGTATCGCTAATCACTCGTGACGGAGGTCGCAGCTTGTTTATTGCTTGACGCAGCTGTCCTACATATGTGCTCGGGTCGATGTCTTGTTGGTTTTGCATGTGAAAGAAATCACCCGGCAACCTAGCTGTTTCGCCATATACCATTTCTGCAGCGCTAAAACCCGAGTCACTTCTGCTGGCTGCGCGGAGTCCTAACATAACCGTTTGCACTTCGTCTACCCAATCCATACTTTGTGTCAATCGTGCTGTCAATGCGCTTTTTATTGATTGATGCCACCTTTCTACTAACCCGTTGCTCTGCGGGTGGTAAGGAGTTGTCCTAATTCTTTGAATGCCTAACCATCTCATGAGACTGTTAAAAAGGTCGCTTTCAAATTGCCTACCCTGATCAGTCGTGATTCTACTTGGACAACCGAACCTGCATATCCAGTGCTCGTAAATAACCCTGGAGACCGTGTCAGCTGAAATATCCGAAACTGGAATGGCTTCAGGCCATCGCGTGAAACGATCTATAATGGTTATACAATAACGATGTCCGTGTTTTGACGTGGGCAAAGGACCTACTATGTCTGTGTGAATGTGCTCGTACCTGTTACATGGCGGAAAACTAGCTATATTTGAAATTGTATATCGACTAACTTTTGATTTTTGACATTGAATACATGCTCTGGTCCATTCGTTAATTTCTTTATTCATGCCTGGCCAAAAGTACCTCTGTGCGATCATCTTACGTGTAGTATGGACACCTGGATGACTGATAGTATGTATGTGTTCAAACGCTTTTTTCCTAAATTTTTCTGTTAAACATGGTTGTAAGGTATTAGTATAAAATATGTTTAAGGAATTAGCTGATAAGTCGGAGGTAGTTGCATATACCTTGTCTTGGCCACTTCGCTAATAAACGTCTTTTGGATTAGTTGTTGTTTCCTTCATAAATAAGTAATCAGCTAAATATATCTCAGTGGCGACGAGAATACGGGATTTCACATTAATCGAGTGTTTTAAAGAAAAAACGTAAATATGTCAATCGGAAAAATTTCCGAGTTTAATGTGGAAGTGGACAATTGGCGGTTGTACGTGGAGCGGTTGGAACAATATTTTATCGTGAATAAAATAAGTGAAGAGTTAAAGGTACCTACATTAGTGACGGTGATGGGAGCGAGAGGTTATGAACTTTTGGTGAACCTTGTACTCCGGAAAAACCAACCAGTAAAACTTTTAAAAATTTAACGGACATATTAGAGAAACATCTTCAACCACGCCCCAGTATTTTAGCGGAACGTTATAAGTTTCATCATAGGAAACAAAATACGGGGGAGAAAATAACTGATTACATAGCAGAACTGAAGAAAATGTCTAGATCGTGTGATTTTGGGCAGTGGCTGAACGAAGGTTTGCGCGATCAGCTGGTATGCGGGTTAGCAAGTGAAACGATAAGACAGAGATTGTTTGCGGAGGAGAAGTTAGATTTCCATAAGGCATGCACTTTAGCTTTGAGTATGGAATCAGCAGAAAAGGACGCAGCCTTGATGCAATCGAAAAGCGGGGGCGAGGTTGCATCTGCAGATTGCCAGGCGATTGCGGGAATGCAGAGGAGACGGGAGACGGTGATGCCACGGGGCCGAGGCAGCGGACGAGCGCCGGCGAGCGGCAGCCCGCGCTCCAACGTGATGGTTGGCGAGATGCGCAATGCGGCTACGCGTCACGGCGCGGGCGCATCTGTCACCGTCGTCGCCAGTGATCCGAGCGGGACCAAGCCGCGCCAGCAGTGCCGAGTATGTGGCGCTAATCACGACACGAAGTCTTGCAGGTTTGCACGCTATGTGTGTCGGGTGTGCAACCAGGCAGGCCATCTACGACGAGTGTGTCCGGTAGTCAATAATGTTGGACATAACTTTATCGATGACACTACCGAGTTCAGTAGCGGTGGCAGTGATGAGGTAACAAATATTAATCAGTTATCCTTAGAAAATTATCCCCCAATTTTTATATCTCTATTGATTGATAACAAATGTATAAAGATGGAATGTGACACCGGTAGTGCCGTATCTTGCATTAATTATGATGTTTACAAAAAGCATTTTGCTAATATGAAGTTAGAGAAATGTAACTTGTTATTGAGATATTATACTGGTGAAACTATTCGCCCATTGGGTGTCATAAAACCGGTTGTTAGATACAAAGATACAAGTAAAAAATTAAACTTGTTTGTAATTTATAACGGGAAGACTATTTTGTTAGGTAGACAGTGGATTATTGAATTAGGTATAAATATACCCACAGTCAGTAGCAGCGGTTGTAATGTAAACAGTGTGTCTTGTGAAGATTTTAATTTAAAGGAATTTAGTTCCAGATATTGTGAGGTGTTCGAGGACGGCCTGGGTCGCTTCACGGGTGGCAAGGTCACCATTCATTTGCGCGAGGGAGCGCGGCCGGTGTACATGCGTGCGCGACCGCTCGCCTACGCGCTTCGCGAGCCTGTGGAGCAGGCGCTCGACCAGCTGGTGCGTGATGGCGTGCTCACTCCTGTCGACCGCTCCGACTGGGCTACGCCCATCGTGCCCGTTGTCAAGAAGGACGGTAACATTAGGATTTGTGCTGACTATAAAATAACTTTGAATAAGGTGTTAGACGTCGACCGTTACCCATTGCCAAGGGTAGAAGACGTACTGGCTCGCTTACATGGTGGACAGCGGTTCTCAAAAATTGATTTGTCTCAGGCCTACGCACAATTTGAACTAGATAAAAGTAGTGAATTCACGGTAATTAATACCCATAAAGGCTTATTTCGGTATAACCGACTCGTATATGGTCTTGCGTCAAGTCCAGGAATTTTTCAGAAGAAATTAGAGCAATTATTCGCGCACTTACCATATGTTGGTGTATTTTTAGATGACATTGTCATTAGCGGCCGAGACACCCCTTCACATTTAGAGAACCTACGTAAAGTATTCGATATATTAAAATCAAATGGGTTAAAGGTTAAAAAAGAAAAATGCAGTTTCTTTGCTGAATCTATTACGTATTTAGGATATGTCATATCGAAGGAAGGCGTACACACTTGTCCTGATAAGGTCAAGGCCATAATGAAAACCCCCACTCCTACAAACGTAAGCGAATTAAGGTCATTTTTAGGAATGGTAATGTATTATGCAAAGTTTATTAGGAACATAAGTTTTATTCTTGCACCACTTTATAATTTATTACGAGCAGGAATAAGTTTTGTATGGAACGAACAATGCAAAACCGCATTTAGCACCGTAAAGGGGTTGTTGTCCTCTAGTGAAGTATTGGCGCACTACTCCCCCGACTTGCCACTGATTCTGACAACGGATGCAAGCAGCGTGGGGGTGGGCGCGGTGATCTCACACGTCACGCCGGACGGCGAGCGACCTATAGCTTATGCTTCGAGATCTCTTACGAAGGCAGAACGTGCCTATGCCCAAATAGAGCGAGAAGCTCTCGCGATAGTGTATGGTGTTAGGAAGTTTCACCAATATCTTTATGGTAGGCGTTTTAGGTTGAGAACAGACCATAAACCGCTGACATGCATATTTGGTAGCAAGGCTGGTATTCCCGTGATGGCCGCCAGTCGTATGCAGAGATGGGGAGTACTGATGTCAGGATATAATTATGATATTGAATATGTTTCATCCTCTAAAAATTGTGCAGATGCATTGTCGCGGTTACCACAACACCACAGTCAGGCCAATCCCGTAACTGAGGTAACATATCTAAACTTTGTCGAAGATTTTTTGCCAGTTACACACAATGAAGTAAAGAAGGCGACTGCTACAGATACCGTGTTGAGTAGGGTCCTTTTATATACTCAAACCGGATGGCCACTGCAATGTACCGACGAAACATTAAAGCCGTATTTTACTAGGCGCAACGAAATTTATTCAGAAGGAAATTGTCTAATGTGGGGTTATAGATTAATTATTCCCTTGTCATTGCGGTCTCAAATAATCAAACAGTTACATAGTAGCCATATGGGTATAGTAAAAACTAAATCGTACGCTCGTAGCTACGTGTGGTGGCCCAAAATTGATGCTGATATTGAGAACATGTGCCGAAGTTGCGTCACCTGCGCGGCCGAGTTGCCGGCGCCACCGCGCGCGCCGCCGCAGCCATGGCCGTACGTTACACAGCCTTGGTCACGGTTACATATTGACTTCTTAGGTCCTCTAAAGGGAATGAAGTTTATAGTTATTTTAGACTCAACCTCAAAATGGTTAGAAGTTTTTAATATGGTACGCACCACAGGGGGAGCAGTAGTTAAAGTTTTAAGAAGTTTGTTTGCTAGGTTTGGGCTTCCTTTGGAAATAGTATCGGACCAGGGTCCACCATTTACGAGTGCCGAGTTCAAAGATTTCCTAAGGGTCAACGGTATAAGACAAACGTTTTCCCCTGCATATCATCCGGCATCGAACGGTGCAGCGGAAAATGCGGTAAGGACATGTAAGAATGCAATAAAGAAGGCTTTTACAGATGGATTAGATATCGACGCGGCATTACAAACCTTTTTATTAGCCTATAGGAATTCGGCACACAGTACCACGGGAGAGTCACCAGCTCAAATTTTGCAAAAACGTCCATTACGGTCACGGTTAGATTTGTTAAGAAGAGAGAGAGCCGTTGTCGATCGTGTGAGTGAGGCGCAGCGCCGTCAAGTTGAGTACGCTGGTGGTAGGATGCGCGAACTAGAGGCAGGTGAACCGATTTGGTTCAGGGATTACAGAAGTCAACAAAAATGGGAAAAAGGAACAGTAGGACATAACGAGGGTTCACGTCGCATTTGTGTCAATGAAAGTAACGGTCGACAACACACGAGGCACATAGATCAGGTACGCCGCAGATCACGCATGTCCAATGTTACCTGCCCGGACGACAACGCGGTGCGGGATACTAAGGACAGGCAAGAGGGACAAGATACCGTTACCCCTACAATTGAACAAGGTTTGACTTGTAACGAGCAGGGCGAGATTGAGAGGGAAGGAGGTACGAATAGTAGTGAGCACGACGTGATGCAGGAATCGGACGAGGTTTTTAGTACACCTCCACGATCCATTCCACCTGCTGCACAGGCTACACCTGAGTCTAAGTCTTCGCCATCCGTGTCGCGCCCCACGAGAGTCCGCAAGCCGGTTATAAGATTTCGGGTCGAATGATTTGTGTATTTATATTCTATTGTATTATGTTCAATATCAAAGTGTATCTTAATTTAAGGGTGGAGGTGTAAGGTATTAGTATAAAATATGTTTAAGGAATTAGCTGATAAGTCGGAGGTAGTTGCATATACCTTGTCTTGGCCACTTCGCTAATAAACGTCTTTTGGATTAGTTGTTGTTTCCTTCATAAATAAGTAATCAGCTAAATATATCTCAATGGTCTGGCACTATCAGTTGACACCTCGCAATATATCTGCTTATCACTTTCCGGCATACCTACGTGACTGAATTGCAACCTTTTGCTGACGTAACTACCGGCCGTAACCCGATCGCGCTCCTGCGCTTGAGCTCATACGTCGAAAACGAGCGCCGTTGGACAAACAATAGCCTCTACACGCGATAACGCGTCCGCGATTGTATTATCTTGGCCCTTTACATATTGTATGTCGCTGGTACACTCGCTAATATACAATAATTGTCTGGCCCTTCTTGGTATTTCTTTATCGTTACCTACTTTAGTGAATGCATATATTAATGGTTTATGATCTGTGTATATGGTAATTTGTCGTTCCTCTATCAAATTCCGGAAATGAACCATGGCCATGTAAATCGTTGCCAACTCTTTATCACACGTACTATATACTACTATACTCTTTATCGCACCTACGCATGTATCCGATGCATCCGTCATAATTGATAAACCTGCGTCAGCACTTGGGTGAAACAATGTAGTCGCGGTTCGGGTCCGTAGGGTTTAGTGCTGGATCCTCTTCTGGCAAGTTCTTCAGCCGCATCGTTTCCAAGTGATCCACTATGACCTCTAATCCACTATAGCGTTACCGTGTTGTGGTTTAGTACCGTGATTCGTTCTAGGGCGTTGTGGCATTCTAGTGTTGGTCTCGGCGTGATCTGATTACTTTTTAGGGATTGAAGAACTGAGGCACTGTCGGAGAGTAATCGAATATTGGTATCCGTATCCTCCCTGGCTTCTATAGCGTGTGCCGCCTGGATAATGCCCACACACTCTGCTTGGTAAACAGAGTTGAGCATTCCAAGTGGTTAGTGTTTTTGGAAGCAGTGGATCTTGAGGGTACTATCGATGGTGATGCCATCATCGACTGTTCTTTGATTGCATCTTCTTTTCTTACTTAGGGTGCCGGATACTTCGAGTCTGAAAGTCGCTAAAACCGCCTTCTCTCTTACGATGTGGTGTAGGGGTGGTAGCCCCAGCATCACCTGTAAGGCAGCAGTGGGGGAAGCTCTCATGCTGCCGGTGATTGCGACGCAGGCAAATCTTTGTAGTTTCTCGAGATCCTTTTGGGTCGTACTTAGGTTGGTCCTGGGCCACCAAACTAAAGAGCCGGATGTGATGATTGGTCGGATAACTGTGGTGTACAGCTAGTAGGTGATTTTGGGGCTTATGCTCCAATTTCTCCCGAGAAGTCTCTTACATTGCCATAGGGCTATACTGGCTTTTGTGATTATGTAATCAGTGTGTTTTGCCCAGTTCAGCTGTTTGTCCAAAAAGATACCCAGGTGGTTTCAGTCGATAGGCTTAGGGTTGCCCCAAAGAAGCTTGGTAATTGTAACGTTGCCAGCTTCCTTTTCTTTGTGAAGAGAACGAGTTCAGTTTTGGTAGGGTTCACTGCTAGTCTATATTCCTTGCACAGTCTTCTACAATCTTTAGGGCTTGGCGCATAAGGTTGCATAGTGTGTTTTCGTGTGTACCGGTTATTATTATGGTCAGATCGTCAGCATAGCCCACCGTGTAGTAGCCTCTGCCATTGAGACGTTTGATGAGGCTGTCTACTACAAGGTTCCATAGTAGTGGCGAAAGGACACCACCTTGGGGGCAGCCCTACGCCACTACTATGTCAGTGACAGATCTTTGCAAACCGATAATTTGATTTTGTAATGAAATGTTAATATTCAATTTAATAATGTAATGGCTACTGATGTTCGATTGTATGTATGATTCTAGTAAAAGGCGGCAGTAGGCCGTTTCTAGGTCGAGACTGGCACGCTTCTTTTAATGATGTAACACAAATTAACATAAATTAATTAATTGAAGGGGATAAATTAATCAGTCTTATGGGTTAAGAATTTCCTGAAGTGTTTACAAAGCAGCTACTAGCAGTACTTGTAAGAAATCGTTACGGTTACAGCTCGTTCGTAGACAGCAGCGGTGTATACGTGCGCGCCCGGCCCGTGCCGCTAGCGCTGCGGGCGCGGGATGAGCGTACCTCCAGAAGGACGGCTCCATTTACCGCGTCGAGCACTCAGATTTTGGGACCCCAATTTATAGTGCCTGTAGTCAAAAGTAATGGGGAACTCAGGATTTGTGGTGACTATAAAATCCCCCCGTTCCATATATCCTTACCGACATATCCCCACTGGTAGGGATACTTGGATTTTTTTTATCCAACTATTGCTACCGGTTGGGATATATGGAACTTTCTACTCCATGTAGCCCTACTGACCCGCACTGGTGGGGATAGTTGGATTTTTTTTCCATTTATCGCTACCAGTAGGAATAAGTTTTCAAGGGTTTCTTTATATCACCATTAATCCCAAGTTGAAAGATTTTTATCCACTTCCCCGTATAGAAGAGTTATTTGTGAACTTAAGTAACGGGGAGGAATTTAATAAAGTGGATTTACGACATGCTTACGAACAGGTGCTTTTGGATGCGGAATCACAAAAATATACGGCGATTACAACACACGTAGGAACGTTTGCTTACAAGAGAATGCCGTATGGTTTATCTTGTGTACCAGAACAATTTCAGAAAATGATGGAGGAGACACTACGTGGCATTCCGGGCACGGTAGTATTTCTCGACGATATCTGCATAACGGGCAAAGATAGACAGTCACACATGCGCAGTCTACGGGCTGTCCTCGAACGATTACGTCAGATGGGCCTACATTTAACGTTTATTTAATAGAAAATCATTAGGCCTATAGTTTAAAACATATAATATTGATATAACGATTATTTAATTGAAAAGCGTGACAGAAACGAATCGCTGCAAAACGGACTCCACGTAGTCTTGTCTGCCCTGTCTGGGCGGCCCGCAAGCTGAGGAGCAGTTGGTTCTAACCGCGGCTTGGGCGTGAACCACATCTGCGACGATAAGCTCGCATGGGACCGCCGGAGCCCCGCAGCGCCGGAGTCGTGACAGAAACCATACCTGCTGCATGTTGCATGCATGCTGCATGCTTGTTTGCATGCTGCATGTATGGTGTATGCATGTTTGCATGTTTTTAACAAGGAAATAAAAACCACATAAATTTGTTAAATTACCTACATTTCACAACTTATTAAAAATTAGACAATGTACCACCGCCCCCATCAACGAGACATTTGAGTGAGCATGACATTCTCTCTGCCACTAAGGCATATTCAAGTCAATGAAAAAGAACTAAATTTAAATGGTGGCTTTAAAGTACAATAAGAAGACAAAGTATTCCATTGAAGGCTATTTTTGCGAAAAGGAAGCCAATGATCCATCTTGTCCTTCTGTGAACTGAAAACTTCTATACACACACTGTTTTAAGCTTTCACGGTTCATAACTATGCGTAAAACGGAAGATATCCCGTAAGTGACATTTTAAGTACCTATCTCTATACACATCGTTTTTCAAAAAGAAGGTTGGTGAATACAATATAAATAATAAATAATATGAATAAATGAATACAGGGTGACAGGCGACAAAAAAGTAATCATATCGAAATAAAGATAAATTATCTTCTAAAAATAAAACTAACCCAATATTTTTCCATTAGTATATTAGACAGGCATTAATTTTGCATGGTGACGCTGATGGGGCATTACATTAAAATAATCATCATATTTATTAGCGACAAAACATTCACTGGGAGGTGGCGTTCACACGACACCGCTCACCGCCGCCGCAAAGGGCAAAGGTGCGGCGTACCGCATCACCTTCGCCGTTGATGCGGTACGCTGCGCAGAGAGGTGAGCGCGCCTGTCCGCGCAGTTGGGCAGTCATGCAGTCTAATCACCCAGTGATCCGCGCTGCGGTGTACGCACACGATACACCGCAGCGTGGATCAAGTGACACCTTACGGGCATGCACACATGTCTACGGTACGGCACCGGCCACCGTATAATGGCACGACGCGGCGGCGCCACTACTGGGAGACGGCGAGGCATCGAGCCGCGGTACGGTGCCGTGTACGGTGCACCGCAGGTACATGGCAGCAACCATCGTTCAGTTTTTGTCTTGATATGGATCGCTAAAGACGTATTATTCTGCTCCTATTACTAAGGCGAATTATTTAGAAATAACAGAATCAAAGAAAGTATTGGCTGAATTTGTAATCTTTCTAAGTATATATACCATGTTGGAGGTCATTTTGAGAGGAAATATGAATTCAAATATACTTTAAATAATGAATATATTTTCTTGTCGTGGAAAGATGGAAAAATATTTCGCCAGACATCTTTCCATCCTTCTGTTTTAATTTTTTATCCTTATAATTCTCCTTTGTCTTGTCCCAGAGAACGGCACGTGCTTCCACTAGTAAAATTAAAAAAAGTCGACATCTTAATTGTTAGCCATTATCATGCATTAATTAACACGTGCGAACTAAACAACAACAAAACATTAACTACTGAGTGGTTCGCCGTATGACAGCGGTGCACCGCACACGGCACCGTGCCGTGGAACAACGCCGTGCCGTCTCCCGGTAGCGGCGTCGTGACGTAACACGGTGGCCGGTGCCGTATCGTAGACATGTGTCCACGGCCTACCTCGTGGTGTTCGCTCGTTCGTAAGGTCAGACGGTGTACGAATGTCATCAACGGATTATATGGACATACAAGCCAATGCCACGTGAGATCCGCTTCACCGTTTCGTTTCGTTGGTGCGCGGTGTTGTGTGAGTATCGCCGTCAACATTGGCTACCTTGAAAATACACATTTATGTCCTCAGAGATAAACTAATATGATGTCCTTCTACCGGTTTTAAAACAACATCAAATTCACACACTACTTTGCTAATGTCGCCGGTGACACGGTATCGCCGTAAAATATGCGCCAAAGCCACCTTCATCACCATCATGGCGTATAATTTACCTGTAAAATACAAAATAAGGGTATTATAATCTTCTCTATACTAATTTCTAACATACACAACACATTTTTTCTTGGTACAGAGACACTATAACAAGTACTGTTTATACAAGGTGAATAAATGAAGCGTGGCAGTTACAGCGTTCGAGAAATTCCAATTTGATTTCACAGCTTTTATACTTTTCAAAACAAGTTAAATTCACAAGCATCATTTTTAAATAAAAAAAGAACTTGTGTTTTTTCCAAGTATTTATGTTTACCTAAGCAGTTTCGCTTGCCAACACCGAAGGCGGCATTAAGGCTCGGGTGATCTGGCAAGGTGGCAGAGTTCAGCCATCGCTCCGGCCTGAACTGCTCCGCGTCTGGGCCCCACATGGGGTGACGGAGGAGACCGTACACCCCTAAAACGCAAGTACTACCAGCTCGCAACGTGCAGTTCTCTGAAAAGATACAAAATGTGTGAGTAGGTATCACCCTGAAGCAGCTCTTAAGGCGCTGTCAACACCAAAATCACGCACACTGTCTATTTGTATGGGAGACAACGAGACGTCACTATTACAGGGCGGCCAGGTTTTAGAAGAAAATAATGAATAAATATTGAAATAGAAAGTGTGAATTATTTGTGAAATATGACTCGTTAGCGGTTTAGGTATGAATGTGTTGACTTCATGCTTTTAATTGCAGACCCATACGTCAAAAAAATTAAGACATAGGACCGTTAATGATGATTTCATGATCAATCTTTGCAATTATTTTCTATCAAGCCGATTTCGTCCAATTATGTACCGAGTCCGTCCAATGTCTTTGAAACATGATGAATATTAAAATATATTTTTTGATGCGCTAAAACAAATAGCTTTTCTTAAAAAAAAACTATTTAAACATCAATTTCAACAAATTAGGAACACCTAATCAGTCAGCCCCTTAAAGCTTACATTGTAAAGGTTCATACTCAGTTTAACATCTTGGTGAAGTTGTCTTCCGATAAGTGGAACTGATGGGTACATTCTCATCGACTCCTTAATCACCGCCTCCAAGTACACCAGTTTTGGTAGATCTTGTTTAGTTAAATTATCATCTTCATGTTCTAGTACATCTTGTAATCTGTAATGAATTAAAATAATACATTATTCATCGTTGCTATTTTAGCCAGCGCAGACGGTGTCCGCGTGGTCGAATACAGTTCACTGCTTCTCGTAGAGTGGAGGCATGTGTCCCAGCTGTGGGAAAGCAATAAACTGTATGTTCATGTTTACCAGACAGCAACTATGAGTATTGTGAATGTTACTCACTCGTTGAAAATTCGTTCTTGCATATCTCGGTCTGACCCTATCACTAACAAAATAAGTGCCAAAGCCGAAGAAGTTGTGTCGTAAGCAGCGGCCACAAAAGTATCCAGGTGTTCTCTGATGTCACTGTCGGTGAAAGCATCTTGTTCTTCAGCCAATTGCAACATTTGATCCAAGACTGGTTTGAAATTGCCTGAAAAATAATGTGTTCTGTATAGTTTTAGACGTTCCGTAGTTTATGTCCACTCGAGGAAGTGGCTTAGATTTATGTTTTTATTTCAGTGAATAAAACTGTTTTGTTTGTTTACCTGGTGTCGAATCATTGTACATGTTCGGATCATTCTTTACCGTTAGCTCAGATTTTCTTTTGTAAATGATCTGAAATAGCGAACAGTAAAAAATATAAGTTGATCCCTTAATACTATTTAACTATATACCAAACAATTTATGTAACAATGTTTATACGTGACATATTTTAAAACGAATCGAGATCTCATTTATTTGTTGTGAAGAAAACAGTAACAGAAATATTAAAGATAAAAATAAATACAATTTGTAATATTATGAAACAAAACTGGGTAAGTGTTAGATATGTCATGAAAGTTTTGGGTCTGTTGTCAGTACAACTTGTGCAACAATACAACAATTTGCACAGCAATTTGTGGACATTTGTTTCCGAGTCATGGATGTTTAAATATATAATAAGTATGGATTTACACAAAAGTATTTATGTAGTATATCAACTATCTTGTGTCCACGACACAAGCCTCGTTGCTTAGTGTGGCACTAGATGGCGCTGTGTGTAATGTCCAGCGATATTTATTTATTTTATTTAACTGTAAACATTTAGCTTAAGCTGAACTTACAGCATTGCTAATAGAAATAACAACGATAACATAAATAAAAATATTACTGGATCTATGATGTTCTTCAGCTTTATCAAAAGTTTAGTTTGTTTGCGCTTCATTGCACTCAAGTTAAATATAAACGACAAATGCAACCACACTCTTTGAAATCGATCGCAGAATATAGCAAATAAATCTTCAATTCCATCAGCATAATCTGTATCAATTGTTGTTTGATCTTGAGTATTCAACCCTAGCGAAGTCCCTGTAAAGGAAAAAATCGTTTCTCAATAAACCAAGCTATCATTATGATAAAAATTGGTAAGGCTTGGTGCAGATACAACGCCAAACGGCGACGATTAATGTTTTTATATTAAACGTAAAATTTTCACCTTTACGCTTGTTGTAACAGTGAAGCATATCAACAGATGAAGATATAATGTTTACCGCACCGCTTTTATTGTACTTCCTTATAATAGTTTAAGGAAGTACAATAAAATAGTTGCGGTACGATGAATGACTGGGATCATGAAAACCTGTAATAGTACTGGTTATCAAAGTCGACCAGGGGGGCGAGTCTGCTATTACAATAGTGTCACAATAGTCTATCATTGATCTCATAATTGTTGATTTTGACAAGTTTGGTAATCTTGTAATATAGTGGCGTCATTATGACTTTCAATGATCAACCACTGACACTCCATTGAAAGAAATGGCATAGAATGGTAATCTCGTATACAATGACAAATGAATGACTGACTTACGCGGTAATCTGCTAAAATTTTGACAGTTTCAGCCGAAATTTGCACAATTAACACCATTTTGTATTGCTATAAATATAGGCTTCTATAGTAAGATAATTTAAAACACTCAAATGAGAATAAATCAAAGCACCGACCGCTAGAAATAAAAACAGATAAAACGTCAGTGAGCAGTAATGTCACATTTGACTTCGACAGCTAAACAGATAAAATATTATTGAATTGTATAGTTTCACATTAATCCGCGTTACACTACTTACATAACTTAATGTTTTTTGCTAATTACGAACTTCTTACTACTTCAGATTGCTTAGAACACTAATAAATAATATGTAAAAACATATTTAAATGAAATCTGGCATGATTAGATGTTCAAATTTAATTCTAGTTTTTCGAAAATCATTTCTAATAAGGTTTTTAAATAATAGCAATGTCATTATAACACAATTCTATTACGAGACCATTGACCGAACAATGATCGACCATTATGAATTTAGGAGATAACGAATTTTTAGCAAAATGACCATTGTCATCCATCAACAATTATGAAATCAATGATATACCATTGTGACACAATTGTAACACTAGCCCCCCAGAACAGAAGACAATATTGGTAAATAAATCTGATATTTAATTTTCTATAAGGTACGTGTAGGTAAACGAGCAAGTTTAATTATTATTAAATAGTAATATTCATTTGCGATCATTTTTTTGATAAACTTGGGATAGTTTTATTTAAAAAAAACCGGCCAAGTGCGAGTTGGAGTTGCGCACCGAGGGTTCCGTAAATAATTAACTTGTAGGTAATTTGTAATTGAACTACTAGGTTACTTACCGTTTTCAGATATTTTCCTATACATGTTTTTTTATTTTTTTTAAAACGTTGCCCCACACTAGGAATTTTTCCTGTGCGTTTACAAACATTTAAACTCACGTACAGAAACAGCTAGACCCGGAACAACTACCTGTAGGCCATACAAATATTTGTTCCATGCGGGAATCGAACCCGAAACACCTAGCAGTCAATCGCTCAGCCACTGCGCCAATCATGCCGTCAAATGTGCTGTAAGACTGCTTCTTGACAAACTTCATAATTCTAGGTTAACGGGAAGTACCTTATAAATTTTTATACGCTTGAGTGTCGAAATATACGTTATTTGCGACATAAACAGCCGTATTTTTTTTACCGGACTGCGCCAGAAGTCAGGGTTATGTTTTTCTAGAGTATGTATGTATGTATGTATAATTGTTTGGCACGCTCTGTGGCCTGAACGGCTCGATGGATTTTAGCTTAAGAGGTGTCGTTAGATTTGTATTTATTGTGAGAGTGACACTGGGTATATCAAAATAAAAAAAATAATAAAAAATGGTGGATTATTGGCGCCAAATTCAAATGTTTGGGCCGCTCTGCAACCTGAACGGCTCGATGAAGGGCTCATCATGAGGATTTTAAAATGGTATAATCAAGTAACTAAAAAGTGAAAAATAAAAATATTAATTAAAAAACCCGACTGCATTAAAAAACACTAATAACTTTAACTAAAAACTGAAAAGAGAAAAACAAGTTCAGGAAACAGGACAAATATTGACTGCAACAGTCGGGACCCATTAAATAATTTAGACTAAAATCATTACATCCAATATGGGTCCCGACTGTTGCAGTCAATATGTCCTGTTTCCTAACGTTGTTTTTCTCTTTTCAGTTATTAGTGATTTTTTATGCAGTCGGGTTTTTTAATTTTTTTAATTAATATTTTTTTTTACGTTTACTTAGAAGTATGTTTTTTTCATAGCTTCAAGGGACTCATCCGGTAAACATCCATCTACTACATAAATACACACTATCTACCGCAAATCACACATTCCACATAAATCACACATGTATGCCACTTTTTATTATTATTATGCCCCTTTAGAGTAATTATAATTTTTCTTATTTTTATTTTCCAACATTCTGTACCTAGTATTTAAGTAAAATCATCACGCATTTTTTAATCTAAATTAGTTTTATACCTGTAAGTCTTGGGGGGGCCTGGTGACCCATAACACAGGTATTGTATACCTATTTCGGGCACCAGTCTCTCACAAAGGTTTACCCTGTGTATTAGATTTAGTAATTCCTGCTCACTGTAACGTTTATGATGAGAAAATAAACACATTATTATTATTTATTTTTTCATAACTTCAAGGGACTGTAGACTTGAGTATATGGTTTTAATTTCAACTCAATACCTCCACGCGTTTCAGCGTTTCCGCGTTTCTTGTCTATGTCTTCAATTTGACTTCTAACTAGTCATGCGTATCGAACGAACACACATTAATTGTTGTATTGCATTGAGAATTGTTGAACTAGATGGTTGTTTCATTGCCTCCAGTCAAGTCGGCGCTACCGAAAAGACTAACATCATTTTTCTGACGTTCACATTAGCCAAAAATCGCATAAATGTGAAGGCGAACGTCTAAAAAATATGCGAATATTCACAAATGCCCATGTTAATACTCGGTACATCACTTAATGATGCAAATGCAAAATTATGAAATAGCTTAGTCGTAGGTGACATTTTCAAGGTAATCGAGGGCGCTATCGAATAAATCAAATTAAAAATTAAAGATAGCGGTTGAGAAAAGTAGCGAGTTTTGCGTCATGGGACTCTTGTTAATAATTGAGGGCCCTCTAATTAAAATACAGGTTGGCGCCAAAAATACGACACATAATTAAACTGCGTATAACTTATGACGTTCCCAGTCTGCAACTATTCATTCAAATATATCCAGTAGTTTAGTCACAGGACATTATTTTTAGTTTTCAGCCATTTCTAAATCATGTAGATGTAGATGAATAGGCTAGCACGGACAGGTTAACGACCTCCGGTAGTCCTTTGGTATTAATGTGAACCATGAACCGAAATGCGTGTCGTGGCTGTTTTGATTTTCGACCACAACACGTTCTGAAAATGAGGAAATGCCAGAACGCGTTCTGAGCCTTTTTCAAACAGCCACAACCCGATGTAATACCTTATTAAAGAACTTGCCCATGTACCTAGATAGGTAAGGTAATGCCTAAATAAAAAATCAAGATGACAGCTGCGATTATTTCAGAATTTTCGTTATGGGTATCGTTTTCATGGTTTTCGATGGGGCCCTCGAAAACCGAAAAAAAAAGGATTTGCCAAGATGGCGGTAGTGAAATTCTTTAAAAATATTCATCATGGGCGTCGTTTTCATGGTTTTGAAATACCTGTAAGACGCAGAGTATAAAGGGTGTAAAACACCTCTTAACGAAGCCGAAAGGCACTTGTTATCCTCGTCATTGCGATATTTTTTAGGTTTGACACCACACCTGGGAACCTTGTGGTTACGGAGATATTGGGGGTCAAAGTTCCAACTTTTTGGCAACTTTTTTTTTATTAATAAAAGTTGTTAATGTAATATTTTTACTTTAAACACCTCCACAACCCCTGTACTATTCAATCCATCCATCAGCACAATATTTTGAGTGCGTTACATTGAGTTCTTTTTCACCCCAAAAAAAAGTCGTTTCCCAGCAATAATTTTTGCGTAAAGTTACCTACATATTTTGATGTACAGAATGCTTGGTTGACGGCTTCGTGTTGAGGTGGTTTACACCCTGTAATTATTATCAGCCACTGTGGAACCTTGATTGTTCAAATTAGATGTAAAAGGCGATTGTGCAACACTGTTATGGAGTAAAATTACTCTATACTAGTTATGTCTGTTAATGTACCTGACGGTTGTACGAAATGCTGATACAAAGGTTTACATCACTTCACTTTTAAAAATCGGTTCTACGTCTGAGTAGCCTCTGGGTCTTCAAACCGTAAAATCACATAAACCTTTAATGTGATCTAACATCAATGCTCAAGCTACTTACGACAATTGATTCCCATCAAAATAAATTACACTTACGAGTTACAGTTGACAACGTATACTTTATGAAGAACTTTCGTGCGTCAAACGGTTCCGTTCCCACTTTCGAAGCTAATCGAGACACAAGACTTCGAGCTTGCACGTTCATTTCATTCACGTAGGTGTTGAGCACTTGCTGGTTGAACGACGGATTTAATAGTTTGCGGTGAGATTTCCAAACTGATTCTGAAACAAAGTTATTGCATTGGTGCTTATTTGGTTCTAAATTCACAGAGGATATGCCAACATAAAAACTCGACTATAAACAAAACTAGTTTTTTTTTTAAATTTAGTCACCAGCAAAATTATACATAATTTACTAACTGATGACAGCGATACGGTGGAGTACTTTGACGCCTAAAGTGTCCTTTTGTCGTCGTTGTATATACAGGGTGTAAACAGACTATTCTATTTATTTATTTTATATTTAAAATGTACAGTCAGCTTCACAATGTGGTACCCCTCTTTGTATGCACCTACGTTCGAACCCGCGGTCCTGGGGTACCCAATTGATGCAGCCCACCGTACATAACAACCTTATTTTACTAGCTATAACGTACTTACCAAATTTTTTAATAATATTTTCACGTATAAAAATCAGGAAGGAATTAAAGGGCGTCAAAAAATCAGTCCGCATCGCTGTCAACGGAGAAAGTGCTTGAAAAATGGCAACATTGCCACGTTGGGCTTTAATGCTGATTCTTTGACCAAGAAGTAAGCCAGCACTCTGGTCACGAGAAGAGTCGACCTAGTGGCCTAATCGGGTCTGGGTTTTTTTTTTCACGGGCGGTAAGTTTCAAAAGGTGGGGAGCGGGGAGTGTGGGATTTCTACGTCACTAAAACTACCCCGGTGGTCACCATCCGCACATAGGAGGAGAGACCATTTCCTCTTACAAGATCTGTCCGCCCTCTTTGCAACGCCTGTTATGGCACATCCCTGGGGAGATCGTAAAGAGGCCTCCCCTGAGGCTCGCTGTGTAAGTGTGCAGCACGTGACCACTAGGCCGCCGTCTTTTTTGAGGTCACTTGGTGGGTGGACAGAGTCCCCACTCTGAACGCCTGCTACCTCAATGTCCCACCTGCTTTAAGTTGAAGCTTCAGCAGGTGAAGTTTCAGCGTGTTAGAGGCACTCAGACCTAATGGTCATGGTGTTTGAACCCTAAACGGCTCAAACATATAACTACCAATTAAGTTATTGTAAAACTAGGTTTTGAATATTGTGCAAGTGAGCAAAGTTGACACTCGAAACAAGTTTGCCGAGGCAAGTGAGTAATGGAGCCTTACATGAAACCTGTCAAATGACGTTTACCAACCACATAACGTCACACCTGCATTTTCCTGAATAGTTAGGCAGAAATACACCCATAGTACACTTGGCTAAATATAGCTGTACGATATGTACCCATATTTTGCCAGTTATGTATAAGTCAGATATAATGTGGCCAGCTTATTGACGGCGAACTTTCTACAAGAATGAAAGAATGTTGTGCATTTTTTTTTAATAGTAAGTATTAGTTTAATAATAAGTATTAGGTCGAGGTAGATGGGCAGAAAATACACTATGTCGATGAGTACATCTACTTGGGCCAGATCGAATCGACAACGCCTGGAAAAGCCACTGGTTCATGAAGACGCTAATGAAGGGCGATTTGTCGATGTCCTTGAAGTGTAACTGCCGGACCTAACCTACGGTGCTCAGACCTGGTTACTCACCGAATCGCAAAAGTCCCACCTTGGAGTCTGCCAAAGAGCAAAAGAGCGCAGCATTCTGGGTGTACAGAGAGCAGATAAAAATCGAAACACTACGCTGCGCTCAAAAACCGGAATTGCAGACGTCGGCATAAAAGCTGCCAGGCTCAAATGGGATTGGGCGGGCCACGTGAGCCGCATGCATAACGAAGCACACTTTGATGGCTTCCACGCCATAGTCAGACAGAAATCTGCCTCTTTGCTCTGCAGAGTGCGGGGCAGCTCCAACTCCATCCTGAAGACCATAGCGGGGAGGTTGGATTCTCCTTTGTTAGGCGATGTTGTTCAAAGATGCATTTTGAACAACAGCCTAGTTGTCAAATAATATATTACTAACATAGGTATAAGTTATCTTTTTGTTTTTTTTACTAACCCTTAGGGATGTTGCTTATCCGAATTAAAGATTATTTTATTTTAATTATTTAAAAAATAAAATATCAAAGATCTCAACACGATGGATGCCTCGGCGGCGCCGTCCATCTTCAGGCGAAGATGGACGGCGCCGCCGAGGCTGGCCTAGAAAGAGGTGGCGAGAATCATCTCGCCACCTCTTTCTATCGCGTCTAGATCACTAGACGTGCATCACGAAGGGTCATCCGAGGTGGCGCAGGAGAAGAGTACCTGGAAGGATATGGGGAAATCCTTTGCCCAGCTGTGGGACATTCAGGGCTAGAAAAAAAAAAGAATTAGTTTATCACTTACCTACAGCTGTGATAAGTCCATTATTTATATATTCCTTTGCAAAATCGTAAAAAAATGGTTTACTCAAACATGAATTAGCTACTGTTAAGCTGTCTTCTGGGTCGGTCACCGCTGGAACATGAATAAAATTAATTTATTAATTAAACATTAACAACTAAACATGAAATTACATTTGTAACAAAAATCAATGATTCATTTTTTTCAAAGTTAGTATTCTGCGTTGTTTATTATAAGAAATGATAATATTTTTTTTATGTGAAACGAAATTCTAAAAAAATATAAATAAATAAAAAGTTTTAATGTTTCTCATACAATTGTTCTACAGCACAAAATTGAGGCAACCCCTTTAAGTTATAAGGATACTTGTGTTGGGGTTACCTCGCAACTTCCCATGGGTTACTGTTTACAATGTTGAGACATAATTAAAAAAAGAAAAGAAAAGAAAACTGTTACATAAAAAGAAACGTACAACCCTATTTACTTCATAGGTATGTTCGTCAGTTTTGCGGGATTATAACCGACAACAAAAAAAGGCATTCCGACTAGCCTTGACCAACAAGAGTGACAATTTAATCTAATCAAGGCTTAAAGTGTGTTTTAGCCTTGCTAACTAATGATGAATAAATTTCAATATATCACGAAAATACCTAATTTAATGTAAATGTGAACATTTTTTTGTTTTGTTGTTTTTTTTTTTGATAATTAATCGCGTCTAGAGTCTAAAATTATATTAAATAGTTTATTGAGTAGTTTATTTAATTTGGTAAAGTCACTAAAAATCGGGGTAATCACAGTTTCCACAGCGCTTGAGTTTTAAAGCGTATACAATATTTTTTGAAAACTAAGCATGAATAATAAATGACGACCCGAATGGCGCAGCGATAGTGAGGCTGCCTTACGTTCTTAGGGCTCCGGGTTCAAGTCCCGGTCGGAGGAAATGTTTGTGTGGTGTTTATTTATTTATTTATTAATGGTTTGTCTCATCATTATTATTAAGTTAATTTGAACCGAAAAAAATATTGTTGCTTTTTAACTTACGAGCTTCCATACTTATGAGTCCTCCTTTGTTTAACGCAACATTGAGCATAAATAAATAGCATTAGAAGCTTATAAACTTCAAAATTATTTGCTTTTGTGGGGCTAGTTTATTCGTCAATTTGTTTAAGTAACTCAATCTTGCATAGATACAATGAGTTTTTCTCCACCGATCACGGTATCAGATCACGTTAGCCACGGATCACGGCGAGTTGTATCCGCAGATACCGTGATCCTTTTTTAATCACATTTTCCCTAGGGACTATTAAAAGTGTTAGTGCTCTCGTTTCGGCAATTCAGTATATAGGTATATAATATGTGCATGTCACCTTCTTACACGACGGCATGCCTACCTCTACTTCAAATTGTCCGAATTGATAATGGCTTTGTTTTACTGTTACTTACCGTATAATGAATAAGTGACGAACCAGAACCCAACAACACCTCCATTTTCTGTTGCACTGATCTGGATTCCACGAAAAAAATCCCATAGATCTAAAATGTAACAATTACTATATATAAATAAACTGCCGAGATACAGGATCCGTCCTAGTTCGGCAACAGAGGATTCCATACTAAAACTTGTCTACTAAGCCTATCAAGTCATTATGATATGTTATTGTTTATTTTTTGTGGTGAAAAATAAAACTTATTATTATTATTAATAAAACGTTCGGATACCGATATTGTAAATCGATAACCGTCAAATTGTAAATCACGGGTTAAGGTTATAGGTAAGTGAAAAATTGTTATATTTCGAATGATCGAATTAAATCATGTATCTACTTATTTATTTATAGTTTTGATAATCTTTAATCTTGAGACAGAATACCGCGAGTGTAGTTTCAGTACGCATTTAAAAAAAATAGCGGATTCAAAAAAAAAAAAAACAATAATAATAATTTATTGCAGTTTTGATTCAAGTTAGTGATTCAGTACGTAGGTACAGACGCCAGTACACCAAGCTACCCGAAACTGACAAATTTTCTCAATCAACCTTGAATCTAATGCTTTAGCGATAAAGTTGAAAATCTACTAAAAAATGGACAGAATAAATTAATAAATCAGAGTCTTTAAGGTCATCACCATAAAGTATATTTTTAAGAATTTTAATTTTTAACGTGATCCATATTGTGGTTCTGTTATAGCGGCCATTTTAGGCCCGCAGATAAATAGGGATACATTGGCGCATAGCTTAAATCTCCAGCATTCAAAACGTCAAAAACACTGCCATAACGTTCATATATTACATTATACAAATGTTTTAAACACGTTACTATTGGATGTTGGATCTACTGCTTTTTTTTCTCGTTTACACTTAGAACAGTTTTATAACGTGTTCTAAGGTTAAGTAAGAACACGTTATAAAACTAGTTTACATAGCTAGTTTTATAACGCGTTCTAAGCTTTATAGGGCTATTTTGGCGCGTTGCCAAAATCGTCGTCAAAAGTCAATTATAGCAATCCATGTCTGACAATATCCATATAGCCACATCATACCAAAGGTGAAACCCCAACTCCAAAGAAACTTGGGCCAGGCGTTACAGGGCTGGAACTTTGCCATACCTTAGAGCATTGGCGAAGGTTTCACGTGCCCGATTTTCGCATCTCCCAACAATGGCCAAATTGGTAAAATCGGACAATTTTTACATTTTAAGTTATTTTTACTAAATAGTAAAAATACAGTTATTATGATATAGTTTCTAATTAGCTTTTAAAGAGTTACTTATAGTTGGTTTTCTTATTAGAGTCATTACATCCGTGGCTGTTACTGAGAAATTACTGATGGAAAAATCCGATAACAATTTGCCTGATCCTGGAATCGAATCCAGGTCCTCATGCTCAGCAGTTGCAATTGCGACCACTAGACCAACGAGGCAGTCCGAGGAGGGTTCAAAAAGTTTTTCGAAACGAAGATGTTCAAAAAAATCATTTCTACTCACGTTTTCGATCTCCAAAGACCTGGAGTGAATGTCCAAGGATTGGTAGTGCCCCGGGTAACTCAGGGGGCGCGTTGGGATGTGGTTTCAACCTCGACCACACAGCCATCACTATGCATAGTAATATCACTGACACCAGTACCACAGACATTTTACAAAACTAGCGACGATGTGAGGACATTTTAGTGGTAATCTTGTATTTATGTACAGCACGGCCGAACGTTCGCCCCTGTGGTGGACCGACAAATCTTGGTCATTTTTTTTTTAACTTCACCGATGGACGTCATGAATTGATGTTAAAGTTCAAGTTCTGGACCAAATAAAGAAAACAAAAAAAAATATATATGAATAAAATATACTGCGAATAAAAAAATACTTTGATGTTAAAAACGAGTTTACTCTGATGAAACTTTTAATAGCACAGGCAGCGAGGGCAAGCAAAATGATGTATGATAGTTTTGGATAGTAAGTTGAAGGTATGTGTGGTGGATTTATTTATTTTATTTATTGATATAAAAAAGAGTGAGTGATAGAATGATAGCCGTAATAGTGATAATACACCCACGGAAATCGTTTGTAAATATTAATGTAAGTTAAGTGAGCGTATGCAGGAGCACAGGTCGTGTTTTGGTGGACTTGGTAAAGTACAGCGCAAAGAGGCATGAATCACTGCCTAACAATCTCACCCGTAGTTACGCTGCCCCTCCGCCATCTCTCATGTCACAGCCTCAGACCAAAGAAACTGCGAAAAGCAAAGTGAGGCCGTCAAATTATCCTCGTAACGGCGATTGGCGGCGGCGACCTCTCGCTCCCGGCCTTGGTTCAATCCATGGTCCGGAGCGAGACGGAATGGGACGCCGTCACCTCCTTCTGCGAAGCAGTCATGCTAGCGAAGGAGGTGGCGGAACAGGACAGGGAGAGATCCTCACGTCCCGGCCGCCGCGGGAGACGCCCCGGGCGTCGGGGGCCACGTGGTGGCTTCGGCCACCGTAGGCGCAGGCCTGTGGACGGGGAGCTATGGGCTAGCTCGCCGTCCGTACGTCTCATGACGACAGGCCGTGTCGACGGCGCGTTCGTGTTCCACGCGCGCCTCAAAGAGAGTCAGCAATAAGGAAGGGGTCCGCAAGGACCGAAGCCTGCCGGGGCTGCGGGACTATTCGAAAGAGATACCGTGGCCCCGGAACACAAAGGGCGAGGAAGGAACATGGATGGGTTTTAGTCAGTAAAAGTCTGACACTCCCTCCTGCTCCGCCCAGAGCGGGAGAAGTCATTTGATGATTTCCCATCCGAAAAAAAAAAAAAAAAAAAATGCCGTCAAATTACGTCTCGCCGTGTACACACCCAGACCAAAAAAAAGTTAAGATGGAACTTTACGAGAAGTGAGGCCGGTTTCGTAAACATGTTGTGCATTTATTGAGACGTAGTTTATTTGTAGTTTGATGTAAATGTGTGCGTGTGAGCTTATACGAACAGAGCGAGACGTAGTTTGCGCTGGCCTCACTTTATTGTTCTATGTAGCATGATGTTCATAGGTTATGATTTACCCATTTGAAATCATACTTTTAAAAAGTTTGAATCACACCCAAAGTAATATCTTGGTGTAGGGGAGGTGAAACTTGAATGTTTTCTCATCATACAGTTAATCTATTAAAGTACAGAAATCAAAAACAAACAAATATCCTAACATCCTAACTAACATTATAAATGCAAAAATATGATTGTTTGTGACCTCGTCCAAAAAAGTTAAAACGATTACTGTTATCGCGACAGTTCGATAATATTATTGTTCACATATTAAGAGCCGTTTCACGTTTTCGCGCAGATTTCTAAGACTCTGACAGACACACAGACACTGGCATTTTTGAATACATGTTAAAAATAGACTAGTCTTTCTTATTGATACTTCACATAACACATTTACAAAAAAAAAAAATGTTTACTATGTAGTGATTAATCTCCCACAACTAGTTTACTGAAAAATCATCGCAGAGTCAATTTTAGACTCATATATCTATCATAAATATTTATAAATTTCACTGAAAAAAATACATAAAGCAATAGACATATACTTTTGTCGACACATAATGTACTAGAATATCGATAATTAATAACATTAATTAGTAAAAAAACAAAGTCTTAGGTCAATTTTTACGTTTTATATCGCTATTTAATCGTGATTTTTTGATTTGAATAAAGCGTAATTACATTTTAAAAAATATAAAAGTAAACTATGTTCTTTTACTAAACTAATACCAAAGTTTTAATAAAATCAATTCATTAATCAGACATAATATAATTTTTAACATCACTCTAAATTAGAATAAATTACGACGCGTAGGCGAGCACCGATTAGTACGGCCCGAGCGACCATCGACAAAAGACCAGCAAGCCTAGCCAAGTTAGAAACGATTCGTATCGATTGTCTTTCTAAAATCGTAAACGTTAAGTCACGTGGTCAAAACAAACGAATAGTAAACTTTGGTAGACAAGTTTACATCGATCAAGATGATAGAATGAAATGTATTCGTTTCTACAATCGTGATCGCTACATCCCATATAAATCGTAGCCAACTTACAGTTTTGACAAAACTTTAAAGTTTCCATTCGTTTGTTTTGACCACGTGACTTAACGTTGAATGATATCATTCCCATACATTTGGTTAGTTTTCTATTAGCGTTAAAGATTGTAGATTGTCAACTTGGCTAAGCCTACTGTGCTATTTTGTTTCGCGTCCCAATTTTCAAGCGTTTCTATCGTAAACGCACTGTTATACTACGACTACAACCTTTTGATCCTCTTTGTATTTTGTTTTCAGTAGGTTAGAATTACGTTTATTATCAAGTTTTATTTTAGTAGTTTGTAGAGTAATTATTATATTTCTGTTTTATTAGTTTTAGCAATGGGGCGTAAAGGTTGTATTACCATTGTGTCACTAAAAGGAAAAACATAAAAAAATGCAAAAGCTGAAAGCAACAGAAGCGAGGTGGATATTAGTTTTATTTGCAACTAATATACACAGTTATCGAACACGTAAGGTGAAAGCGCAAGGGTAGCCCACGAAATTCAAATTTTCTAAAGCCGCGCCGCCGCCGCGCCGCCGGCCTTACCCCATTCAAGGACTATTTCATTGATGATTTAAATGATTATAACCCTGCAAACCCATTATTTGCTACGATCGCGAATCATATTTTGTTCAACATACAACCTGACACTGACATACAAATTTTCTCTTCTTCTTCATTAACTGCCTTGCTAATACAACTATAGATAAAGTTACTTCTCTCCGTGACCTTGGGGTTCAGCTGGATTCAAAACTCCATCTAGATGTTCATATAGATAAAATAGTTGGTAAGGCTTACCAAATGTTCGGTTTTGTAATGAGAGCATCTACGTAATTTCATCGCCCCTCCACCTTTCTGCATTTATACAAATCCATAATAAGGCCACAGCTAGAGTTTGCAGTTCGATATGGAATCCTTATACAAAAAATATAATGATACTTTGGAGCTGGTATAACGCAAATACCTTCGTGCTATAAACTACAGATGTTTTAGGAAAAAAGTCTCATACCACTTACTTCTTAGGAAATACGATATCCTAACCTTGCAGTCAAGACGAATGCTCCTTGATGTTATGACTCTGTTTAATCTATGCCGCAATAAATTTGATTGTCCTGATTTGGTAAATAATCTATGTTACTTTGTTCCTCGAACAGTACATGTACGTGAGGTGCGCACACGCCGCTTGTTTGCTACTAGCTGTTGTAAATCTAACGCTGGCTCGCGCGCACCTCTTCATCGCTTAGTTGAGACTTACAATAATGAGTTTAGCATAATTGAACGTACTTTTCCTCAGTAAAAACGTATTCAGGAAGCAAATCCGCGCAATTCTTAAGGATCGGCAGTCGACGATAGTAATGTAATGTGTTTACATATTTGTATAATATGTATTGTTTGCCGACTAATGTAACTTTCTGTATATTGTGCATCACTTAACTTACTGTAAAACTTACTTTTATAACTGTTATTTTAGTTTACATAATATACCTATGGTCTCTCTAGTTGTATAATTATTTATAGTAATTTGTGGAAAACGTAGTGGCTAGCATATTTATCATAGTTTAGTATGTAAGCCTTATTATGAACCTGTAATATATTACTGTTTGTTTTTCCTAAATAAATAAACATAATATGCCGTCATGGACTATAGAACCGTAATTACAATTTAAGGATTTGAAAACACATAAAACTCCTTTAAAAAAAAAAAAAAATTTGGGTGGCGAAAGGGATGGAAGATTTTTGTATGAAGCGTGGGCGGATTAACTTAAGCCATTTTGTTTTTTTTTCAAAGTAGCGGCCACGCATAAGATCTTTATTAATCGATAGCTGGTATCAAATCAAAGTTGTGCTAAACTGCTGAAGATGCCATCAGTGAATGGACTTGAACTTTGATACAAAATGTTGTACAGTGTCACGTTTCCGAGATATGAGCTATCTCGGAAACGTGACACTTTACAACATTTTGTCTTATCCAAAACTTGATCTTATGCGTGGCCGCTACTTTGAAAAAAAAAATGGCGGTAGTTAATGCAGCCAAAAAATTCAAACCCCTTTGATAGCTATTTTGTTTTCATTTTAGAATGAGAAATCGCGTGAATTGAGCAAAGGAGGATAGTACTTTTAGAAGATACGCTGTGCTGGGTACTACTGGAAAGTGTGATTCGACAACAGAAATTATATGCTTTAGTTACAATTTTATGTTTAAAACATGAGTTTATTCAGTAACAAAATCAAAGCATTTATTTCAAGTAGGCACTTTTGGACTGTCGAAACAAAGATGAAAATTAAATGTAGCTACAGTCCCAGTCACAAGACAAAAACTGTGAAAGTACTGTAGTATAATAATACATTCAGTATCATAGGTACTTTATTAAAAAGTATATTATACATATTTATGTAATAGAAACATTCACATAAAATACATTATTTACATAACATATATTTGTGTTTTATTAAAAAAAATCACGCTATGCAACTTTAAAACACGTCGAGGATGTCAAGAAAACCATTATGACCATAAAAGAAGACCAAGTTGCGAAGGTACCCACTTATGAGAACACGGATGTTTTGAATGTGAATAACCGGCGGGGCGCGTATTTAGACAGTGGGCCAATGGAATTACGTAATTGCTCGAGACTGCACAATGATAATGAGATACAGTCGGCAATGGAAGCTGTGCCTACTGATACCTACATGAAGGGAAGCACGGATATTCCTAGCTTACGAGAACGAGCACTATTCGATGGTGGTGAGGGTACATCGCACGAAGTGAATCATACTCAAGTTTCGACGTTAGCTAGGATGCAAACCGGTTCTGAGGCGACCGCAGTTAATCAGCTGTTAAATTCGTCAACAATAGCGAAGAAACAATCTGCTCCGAACTGTGAAGCGAAGTCGATAAGCACAATGGCGGAAATTGTCAAGGAAGGAGAATGGAAAATCGTGGGAAAACGCAAAAGAAAAATATTTAATAACTACCAGTACACTGGTAAAATGGGTCGAGCTAGTTTGGACTTTAAGGAAAAGTTTAAGGCAGCGGAGTCCAAAGTCCCAGTTTTCATCACTAATGTGCATAAAGATGTGGCAGAGGTAGACATTACGAACTACATAAAGAAGTATACCTTGGAAAACGTGGAGCTAAAACAAATACAAATTAAGGACAAAAGGAAGGAACATAATGCTTATAAGTTATATGTTTCTCGGAACAAAGTACATATGTTTCTTGATGAGAACTTGTGGCCTGAGGGTATAATCTTTAGACGTTTTGTACCTGCTAATCGTATCATAGACCGAGGTGCCGTGTTAAGAACCTGCTCGAATAACGAGAATAAAATAAAACATAATGGAAAATAAGCAACACACATGTACCATAACAAGTTTTAACTGTAAAAATGTGAAACGGTCGATTGACAACATCAGAGATCTATGTAATATATCTGATATCATAGCTCTTCAGGAGACATGGTTGTTGCCGCATGACATATCGTTCCTGCATAGCATTTCCACTGAATTTGAGTGTACTGGAACCTCAGCGGTGAATACCTCTGCTGGACTGCTACGTGGAAGACCACACGGAGGAACGGCACTGCTATGGCGCAAGAGTTCCTTTTCGTCGGTTACGATTATACAATGTGATAACCCGCGGTTATGTGGTATCGAAATAAAGGCGTGTGATAAATCTATTGTGGTAGTGAGTGTGTATATGCCAACAGACAGTGTGGACAATTTACCGGATTTTACGCAATGTGTACTTTAAACACCATAATAGAGAATAGTGATACTGAGACAGTCTATATGTTAGGTGACTTTAATGCGCATCCTGGTGAACCTTTTTGTGACGAACTGCTTAGCTTTTGTGCGGAGCAGGAGTGGATTTGCGCTGACATGCAGTTGTTAGGCATGCAGTCAGGAGCCTATACCTACATAAGTGAGGCTCACGGTAGTAGACGTTGGCTAGACCACTGCGTGGTTACGAAATCAGCATGGAATTGTATTGCTAATATTAATGTTAAGTACGATGTATATTGGTCGGATCATTATCCTTTAATTATTGAATGTAATTTAGAATCTATTAAGCCAAAGAAATGTTTTAAAGAATGCTATTTAATTAATAAAAATATTATATGGGGACAAAGAAATTCGATACAAATTAAAAGCTATAATAAAAAATGTAATGAATTATTGAGATTAATTGACTTCCCTAGTGATTTATGTAAATGTTGTGATAAATGTTGTAATGATGTAGAACATAAGAAAATATTAGACCAAATGTACTGTGATATTATAAGTTCGCTCTGTAGGGCTTCTGAGTGTAGCTGCGAGGGTAGGACAGGACGTAAGAAAGGACGAATAATCGGATGGAATAAGCACGTCAGTGAGGCTCATGGGGAAGCCAGGCTTAGGTTTCAGACATGGGTACTTTGTAGAAGACCCTCCTCTGGTCAGGTGTATGATGACATGGTACAAAGTCGGAAAGCTTTCAAATCTAAACTCAAGTGGTGCCAACAGCACCAGGATCAGATTAAAATGGACATAATTGCATCTCACCATTCGAAAAATGATTTTAGGAGTGTTTGGAAGTGTACCAAGGGACTGAATCATGGGCCTGGCTTGTCTACTAGCATTGATGGTGTGACGGATACTAAAACTATTGCAAACCTGTTTAAAGATCATTTTTCTGTAAAGTCGTCACTTGGTTCTGTTGATTCGATGTTCGATGCTGAGGCAGTCGAGGGGAAGGAGTATACGCTAAAGTTCAATGCAAAACAAGTTGCTCGTATCATTCAAGGCATGAAGCGTGGAAAATCACCTGGCTACGATGGCCTTAGCATTGAACATCTTCAACATGCTGGGCCTCATCTGTCGCGAGTGCTGGCAATGTTTTTTACTCTCTGTGTGTCACACTCTTACTTGCCGCCTCAAATGACAAAGACCGAAGTCGTTCCCATATTAAAGGCGAAAAGGGGAGACATATCTGCGTTGTCCAATTACAGGCCTATTTCTTTAGCAACGGTGATCTCCAAAGTGCTTGATGGTTTGCTTAGCATGCAATTGGATCAATACCTACAATTGCACGATGCACAGTTTGGTTTCAGGCCTGGGCTGTCGACCGAGAGTGCTATTCTAAGCCTAAAGCATACCGTCCAGTATTACACATCAAGGAAGACTCCAATATATGCATGTTTCCTGGATCTTTCACGGGCTTTCGATTTAGTTAATTATGAAATCCTGTGGAAGAAACTAGAGGGGGCTAATGTACCTAGGGATTTCATACGTATATTTAGAAGTTGGTACTTGGGTCAGCTTAATACAGTAAGATGGGGCAATGCCAGGTCAGACGTGTATGGACTACAATGTGGGGTTAGGCAGGGCGGTTTGACCTCCCCGAAGCTTTTTAATTTGTACATAAATACCCTGATTGGCGAGCTGAGCAGCATGCATGTTGGATGTCGAATAGACGGTGTCAGCGTCAATAATTTAAGTTATGCAGACGACATGGTGCTGCTGAGTCCGTCAATCAGTGGACTGAGGGACTTACTGACTGTGTGTGAACGGTATGCTGCAGATCACTGTCTGAAATATAATGCCGGTAAAAGTGAGTTGATGGTTTTTAAGTCTGGTACCAAGTGTCCATCGTATGTACCCACCGTGTCACTTAATGGGACACCTCTCAAAAGGGTTAAAATGTTAAGGTATTTAACCTTGGACACTTGATAACAGAGGATTTACGTGATGATCCGGATATTGAACGGGAGCGTAGAGCATTGGCGATAAGAGCGAATATGATCTCCAGTAGATTCAATCGGTGTACAGCTCAAGTCAAAGTTACACTTTTTCGAGCCTACTGTACATCGCTGTACACCTGCAATCTCTGGAGTAACTATTCGCAAAGATCGTTCAATGCTTTACGCGTCCAATACAATAACGCGTTTAGGTTGTTGTTGCGGTTGCCGCGGGCATGCAGCGCATCAGGGATGTTTGCGGATGCACAGGTGGACGGTTTTCATGCCATCTTGCGCAAGCGCTGCGCCGCCTTGCGCTGCAGAGTCCGCGCCAGCCCTAGCAGCATCCTGGCGATATTTAGTAACAGACTGGACAGTCAGTTACATAGGTTTTGGAGCAACCTACATGTAAGTTTAAATACTAACATAGTTAAGTAAGTTCTGTATTTTTACTAACATTGTGAAATAATTTTGTGAACGTGTGATAATTATTAATGTACCTAATTCTATGGATCTTGTGATATCTGAATTAAATGAATTTATTATTATTATTATTATTAGTATAGAAGGCTTTAATAGATTAAAACTGAATAAATAAATTATCATTTTGCATAAATCTCATACCAAGGTGCATTACGATTATAACGGCTCAAGATTGTTTAGTCCGTCTAGACGCTCGCGCTGCACTGTTTGCGTTGTGTATGTGTGGATAGCTTCGCACACATACACAAAGCTGCGGTCTGTTACCTAAAATCGAGCATTGTTTTTTTTTTAAATTAATGGCTCTTAATAAAATTACTAAAAGAAGTGAAGGAAGAGTGAAGGGCTCTGGATAATTATGTGATGACTTAATTTAGCATAAATTAATTTACCAGTTTGTTTTACATGAGACAATATAGCAGTAATCTTTTTACTCGACTACAAAAAAAGATTAGGATATAGGATTTTTTTCTCTCTGCAAAAAGCTGACTTAAAATTAATTGTACAAAAAATATCTCGGTTGTATGCCTTTATGAGAAACTGGTTCCTGATGTAGGTTTTTGGGAAAAACCTGTGTTACTGGTCATCAGCAATAAAGGCATGACGTCATTTGTTTTCGTGTTCTTTTCAGCAAACCCTTTTAATTGAAACCCCACAGACAACACTTTATTTTATTGCATGTTCAAACAAAGACAACATCTTAATAACTTTTGCTATTATACAAAAAATATTTGACCCGTGTTTTTTCTTTTGATACGTTAACCAAAATTGACGAAGACATGACGCTTTTAAAATTCTCAATACGTCACACCTAGGTATAATTTTTAGTTCTTTATTTTACTCTAAAGGAAACAATTTCTATTAAAATTACGTTTGAACTACTGATCAAATATGCCAAATTAGCATTATGCATTTCGACAATAATGTTTGAGGAAGGGTTTATTGCCGTTTGCCCCACCAGTCTTTCCCCACTGGTGGTAGTTGCAACTATTTGTCGCATGGCACCATATTAAACCGCCCTGCCGGGTAACCGCGGGCCCCAGAGCTGAGGTTGCGGAGGCAGCGCTCGAGCTGCGAGCACGCATCGGCCTACACAGCACTGCGTCATCGTCCACCAATCGATTGATTACTTATATTTATCATTCTCGCCTATTTAAATTTAGTTATCCATTAGTTTTCCTTTTTCTTTAATTCTTATTATACAGTCCACTATAATTGACGTATCACCGTATTTAATCCTCGTAACACCTGGAAGATATTACCCATTACTATTTAGGCGAATAGAAAATATTAAATTTCAAATAAAGATGGTTTCTGCATATGAAAAACCAGTTGTTTTTCCAAAAAACGTTTACTGTTAGCAAATTTTGTGGCTGTACGCCGCGTCAAGAATTGATTAGCTTATTAATACACATTTTATGTCCTTTGTGTTAAACTAATATGATGTCTTTCTACTGGTTTTAAAACAACATCTAATTCAAATACAACTTTGTTGATGTCGCCCGTTACAAGGTATCGCCGTAAAATATGTGCTAACGCCACCTTCATCGCTATCATGCTGAATACTTTACCTGTAAAATACAAAGCTTATTATATTCTACTAATTTATTCTGATTCTTTCATTGTACACAAACTTCACTGAGACACTATTGCAAGTATTGCTTGCACAAGATGTTATTTGAGACGGGGCAGTAAGGGCTGGTATGTTTACCTATGCAGTTTCGCTTGCCAACACCAAAGGCGGCATTAAGGCTCGGGTGATCTGGCAAGGTGGCAGAGTTCAGCCATCGCTCCGGTCTGAACTGCTCCGCGTCTGGGCCCCACATGGGGTGACGGAGGAGACCGTACACCCCTATCGCGCAAGTACTACCAGCTCGCAACGTGCAGTTTTCTGAGAACAGACAATCATTGCATGAGTTTCACGCTGATGAAAGTCTTAAGACTAACGTGCTTAAGACTAAGGTACATACTTAGGTTAACATCTTTGTCAATTTTTCTTGCGATAACTGGAACGGATGGGTACATTCTCATCGACTCCTTAATCACCGCCTCCATAAACACCAGTTTTGGTAGATCTTGTTTAGTTAAATCATCATCTTCATGTTCTAGTACATCTTGTAATCTGTAATGAATTGAAAAAAAAAACATTTTTCGATGGCATTTTAGCCAACCGAGACGGAGTCCACGAGATGGATTACGGCTTTTATAAAGAGAAGGCCTATTTCCCAGCAGGGGGAAAGCAATTAAACTGTATGTTTATGTCTATCAGACAGTAACTGTTAGTATTTTGAATGTTACTCACTCGTTGTAAATTCGTTCTTGTATATCTCGGTCTGACCCTATCAACAACAAAATTAATGACATAGTCGAAGCAGTTGTGTCGTAAGCAGCGGCCACAAAAGTATCCAGGTGTTCTCTGATGTCACTGTCTGTGAAAGCATCTTGTTCTTCAGCCAATTGCTGCATTTGATCCAAGACTGGTTTAAATTTTTCTGGAAAATAATGCGTTCTGTATACCTAGTTTTAAGGGTTTCGTAGTTTCTGTCCACTCGAAGAAGTGGTATAAGTTTATGATTTAATTTCCGTAATTTTTATTTTTTTGGATGTTAACCTTGGTGTCGAGTCATCGTACATGTTCGGATCATTGTTTGCCTGTAGCTCAGTTTTCCTTCTATGTATGACCTGAAATAGCGAAAACAAAACAAAATAAGATTTGGCGCCATAATTATATACCAAACTATTTAGCGATGTTTGTACTTGACACAACAAACGAGATCTCGCGTCACTTTTTGTAAAAAATTCAGCATCAGAAATATTAAAGATAACAAAAATAAACAAAATTTTAATAATATTAAGCAAAACTGGCCTAAGGTGTAAGGGTAAGTAATGACAGAGTTTGGTTTCAGTTTTTGTGCTGTATTTACGGCTTTGCCATTAGAAATACCAACGGTAACATAAATAATAAGTAAAATATTACTGGATCAATGATATTCCTCAGTTTCTTCAAAAGTTTCGTTTGTTTACTCTTAATTGCACTCAAGTCGAATATAAACGACACATGCAACCACACTTTTTGAAATCGATCGCAAAATAAAGCAAGTAAATCATCAATTGCTTCTGCATAATCTGTATCAATTGTTGTTTGATCTTCCGTACTCAGTCCTAGCAAAGTTCCTGCAAAGAAAAAAACCGCAGCACATCAAGACAGTAATCATTTCAATAATAAGTTGGTTCGACGTCAAAATAGACCCTGGGTCCAAGCGGTAGTTGTGAAATCACATAAAGGCTAGTTGTAGGCTTGATTATGATTTAACAACGACAATGCTCATGTCACTTATTACCATTCTGATCACAGGTATACTTACGAGTAACAGTTGACAGCGTATAGTTTATGAAGAACTTACGCACGTCAAACGGTTTTTTTCCCACTTTCAAAGCTAATCGAGAGACAAGAGTTCGAGCTTGCACGTTCATTTCATTCACGTAGGTGTTGAGCACTTGCTGGTTGAACGACGAATTTAATACAGATTTCCAAACTGACTCTGGAATAAAATAAAATTATTAATTTAAAAACCTTTACCAACCTTTTTTACCTTTTAATAAATAAGCCTTTATAAAAATGCACTGAAAAGAAGAAAATAAACCTTTTAGTAAACGAAAACGAAAAGTGTTCCTTTAAGCTTGTCACGCTTTACGTAAAAAGGTTTTTTTTTTTTTTTTTTTTAGTTTTGTCGTAATCATTGACCTCGTATAAAAAAATTTCATGTCCAAGCCATTAACAGTTGAGGAGTTTCCTCGTAAGAAGACGATTCTGGCTGCAGGATGGGGTCTAGATAGAAATCATGTTTATCCATAAAAAATATGAACGCGTCTACCAATTTTCGTATTCGTGCTATTACCGTTAAGGAGTTCCCTCGTGAGAAGACAATCCTGGCTGTTGGATCAGGTCATGATAGAATTATTTTTATCTATCAAATATGAACGCATCTACAAATTTTCGTATCCGTGCTATTTACCCTTAAAGAGTTGAGAAGACAATCCTTACTGCAGGATGTCATGATAGAAATCACGATTATCCATCAAGTATGAACGCGTCTACAAATTTTGTTATGTTCTAGGATTTTTTATTTTATTACAATTATTACTGGCTTCGAGTGTTGACAGAATTATAGCTTTACCCAGTAGAGTGCCGAAAGTAGTTTTAGGAATTTTCAGAAGTGTTACTGTTGACAATCGATCATCTGAGTCCCTGGTCCTATAAGTTTAAAGCTGCTTATTTTCTACACTTGGCCATTGTAATTGAGGCTAAGATTTAAATGGGTTAATTAAGCATAATTAGATTCTTTTGGTTCATATCTTATTCGTGTAACGGCTAGGCCCATAATGGGTGATCTCCTTTCAGCTCAATCGGCTGAGGGGAAGTGGTTTGAAATTCAGTTGCAAGATTTCACCAATACATATTAGCAAACAAACTAACAAGGCAAATTGAATAGAAGCTTATAATATTGCATTTGTGAATTGGAGCATTGGTGATGGTGTGTATTGTTGGGCTAAATTTAAAGAGGCTAAGCCAACGTAAAACTATACGTTATAACAAGTTTGTTGTAACGTACATAGATCTTTAATTTGTGCAAGTGAGCAAAGGAGAATTTTCTATGAGAGTCGGACTGACTGGGAAAATATAAGAAGAAGAGAAAATTCATAATCTTTATTTTGTCAAAAGAATAACAACCTTCCAAAAAAAAACAAATTAACACTATTACATAATGTCTATGAAACTAAAAGATTAGAAACCCAATTAGTAACTCATTATACAATAATAAATTCTAGTTGTACCGTAATACAGTTTATAACTAGTACGGACTAGTTATAATCTGTATTACGGTGGGACAGGTTTCCTCGTTCTCAGCTAACAATATTATAATAAGCCGAAAGTATATAGTCCGGCTTCAGTTAATGTGAAATCATTAAGATATTGTAGATTTTAGGAACCGGTACTGATCAAATTATTTGGATGTCTCAAGATTTAAACAAACAAACCCAGATCTTGTAGGCTAATTTTACAATCTTCATTTATTTATGTTATTCTATTATAAATATTTCTTAAATTTACTATTTACAATAGCTTACTACTATACACTAACATAAAACCTTTCTACAATAAAATTGTATCAGCCTTTTTGTAATTCTTTTTTCCGTTATTTTCTTCAGTTTTGATTTAAGAAAATCTTAGCGACGATCTTCCCTGGATTGAAGAATTTGGAAGTCATGGGGAGAGCCTTTGCCCAGCACTGAGATGACACAGGCTAACAGTAACAGTGGCGACGATCTTTGCAGGGTGGCTGGTATCAACTAGATGAGAGTTGCTGAAAATCGAGTTGACAGGCGTGCGGGAAGGCTTTTGTCCAGCTGTGGATGGCTGCAGGCTGATGATGATGAAGATTGACCAAATAAAAACAAATTGGAACATAATAAACGAGCAAACCAACAAAACAATAAAAAAGACAAATTAAATATAGGAAGTAGCCAATAATTATTGTTTAACCACTTTTTTGCATCCATCAGTGAGGGAAGACCAGTACGAACAAACGATGAGTCGAAAAGTATACCAGTGCTTTCACATACCGAAAATACAATGTTCCTCACTCCAGCAGACCCTTACGAAATAAATATTATGCAAAAACGCTATATAATAAAAAAAAAGTCACGGCATAGACGAACACCTGTTAACTAACAATGCGCTACCATTTTATAAATTGCTAAATCAGTCTTTTGAAGACGGCATATTCCCTGATCAGCTGAAAATAACACTAGTGAAACCTTTACGTAAGAAAAAAGACAAAACAGAGCCAAGTAATTACCGTCCAATAGCTTTACTGCCTTTTGTGCCTTTACTGTTCAAAGAATTTCGAGAAAGCAATGTAAAAAAATATTTATTTATTTATTTGGATCTCCAACAAAAGATACACAGATACATAAAATACACAAAAAACACACACATAAAATTCTGCGAAAAATATAAAATATTTGATGAATGCCAAAACCGCTTTCGGAAAAATCGATCAACGGCATTATCAGTCTTAAAATTTATACAGGAAGCCCTGAGCATAATAAATAATACAAAGTACTCAGTAGGGTTAATGCTTGACATGAGCAAAGCCTATGATAAAGTGCAATATGATATTTTATTAAATAAATTATAATGATTACGGTTCCGCGGTAAATCACATGAATGGTTCAAATCTTATCTGGAAAATGGAGCACAGCTAGTAGAATAGGGAACATGCACGTAAATTTTTTCTTCACTTAAATTAATAAAATACAGTACTATCAACCCAAGAAAAGTGTTAAAAGTTAAGTTCAACTACTGCTTGTGGTACAAAAATAATATTAAACTCCTGCAATTTTCTACGACAGTTCAAACGTCCGTAGCTGTCGCGGCCATGATGTGACGTCATTATCCACAATCTGCCTACGGCATTAAGTCCGCCTCTGTACTTTGTGCTTGAAGTGTTAAATAAATAAATAAACCTGCCTTGTTTACATCTAATTTTTTTGGCCTTAATAAAATAATTTTACCAATTGTATGTGCTTTATTTTTGCGCGTTTTTTTGTGCGTTTTTATGACACAATGAACTTAGACGACAATACCGGTTTTATCGAGGACGGTGTGTTTTGACAGTGCGTTGCGTTTCACCAAAAACATATTACATAAAACAGTGAATTATAAATTTGTGATGTATAAGAAACTTAAACAAGTGTATCACAACGTTTTTATGCGCTAATACAAGACAATTTTCATAAATATAAAGAGTTTTGTATTTCATGCATATTCCTCGCACTCAAAGTGAAAAGTACAGTTTGCACCTCGTGACTAAACGCCAACATAATATACCCTCGGTTTCATTGACTCCCTTGCACGCTCGGGGGTCAAACCACCTCTGGTATATTATGGCTTCGTTATGTCCCTCGATATAAAATATACTATTGCTGTGCCCGACAGGGTCCACAATTGTTTCTACTGAAAATTATTGAGTATTTAGTATGGTTGAAGAAAGTTTTGAAAATAAGAATTATTTTGACAATATCGTCGTGCATTCTTTTTAAAAATAAGTATTTAGGGTCAGTGGTCTTGGGAGCGGAGTAGTTAATCACTTACCTTCAGCTAGGATTAGTCCATTTTTTGTAAATTCCTTTGCAAAATCGTATAAGTATGGTTTACTCAAACATGTATTAGCTACTGTTAGGCTGTCTTCTGGATCGGTTAAGACTGTAACATAAATAAAATATATTCAAATATTGTGATAATTTTTTTTCTTAACATAGCACTTCCATAAGAACAATTATGAACTTAATAGGTAGGTACTAAAAAGGGGTTCTGATTCCAACTACAAAAAAATAATCCAACTGGTGTTCGTTTTGTAATATTTTTAGTCTATTTGGGCTTCTAAACACGTGTGGCAAATCTTATGTGTATTTCTCAGAAACAAGAAATCGATTTTTATTTATTGTATTAGGTATCTTTCGACTTGGGGACATACATAAACTTTTACTTTCTGTATGCGGAATGAGTGGGTACCCAGAAACCAATAACACCACCCTTTCTGTTGCAGTGTTCTGAATTCGCCGAACAAAATTCCATGGATCTGAAATTTAATGATAAAATTTATAGTTTTTTTTTTTCTTTTGTTTTGTTTCAACTTAGTTATTCAGTACTTAGGTATATTCTACATGTTGCGTCTACCATCTTCGTTTCTCGTTTACACCTTAAACACGTTGTAAAGACTAGTTTTGTAAACAGCTGCACTGGGATTAATTGATGCATTGCACGTTGCTTAAATTACCTGTCATTTAAAGCGTCAAAAACAATACAATGTCTGACAACATACATCATACAAATGTTTTGTCCACGTTATTATTTAGGAAGTGCCTACGCAGCCGGCACCGGTTTCCAAAATTTAGGTGATTGGGAGCCGGCGGTGCACATGGGTATGTTGGCAGCACTGCATCAAGTGTTCGTCATTGTCAAAATGTGTCGCCATAAAAAAGGGAGGGAGTTTGTAGATTTTTGTAAAGAATTTATACCATGGCTTGCTTGAGACTTACTAGCTGGCGTGAGGAGCGCCGGCGGAGCGACGACGATATTTGTGACAGAAAGTGTGTGTGTAATGTAAAATTCGAGCGTAGCGAGCGCGCGTCATTTAGTCGTGACAATTGATGATTAGGAAAAAAAAGGAACTTTAGATTATGGATAAAAAGTTAGAAAACACAATAAAGAACCTAATAAGATTGTCATGACGTAATTAATTAACAAGTGCTTATGTCAATGTTATAGCCAATATCTTAAAAAAAAACCATAAGATAAATCGTTCATTAGTGCGATTGATTTTGGTTGAATCAAAATGAGGTAAGTAAAACAGTAGTTGAGTCGACCAATATGCGTTATGACCTGCGCCGGCCGCCAATTCGGCAGCCAGCGCCGCGCCAGCTGCGGAGGCACGTCCTATTATTTAATTACATGTTGGGTCTAACGCTTTCCTTTCTCGTTTACACCTAAAACATGTTATAAAACTAGTTATGTTAACAGCTTTAAAGGGCTATTTTGGTGCGATGACAAGCGTCAAAAGTCGATAGCAATCCATGCCTGACAAAATCAAATCAAAACACGAGATATTATTTTTGACAAGTCTTTAACAATATCTAGTACTAGCGGACGTCACGCGGTTTCACCCGCGTAGTTTCCGTTCCCGTGGGAGTACGGGGATAAAATATAGCCTATGTTACTCAGTAAAGACGTGGCTTTCTAATGGTGAAAGAATTTTTGAAATCGGCGTAGTATGTTTTGAGTTTATTCATTACAAACATATACTCACACAAAAATACAAATCTTTCCTCTTTATAATATGTATTAGTGTAGATAAAGGTGTCAAAAGATCCTTAGAACAAGGAACTTATATACTAACTGGTATGAGGACGGGCAACCCGAGAGTGGATGTTTTCTCTTTCTAATAGGGTGTCCAATAATCATACTAACTCTTGAGACAGTTACAGACTACTGTTATTTTATAATTTAATGATGATGACCTGCAACTCAATAGCATTCAAGGCGAGATAGCTACAAGAGTGGATGTCACTATCTTATTACCTATAACTTAAATGTATGTCTGTAAAGTCCAGTTGCAAACTATCCATTTTCAGTTGCAGCTCGCAGCTCTTTTGCTGGAGAAGCATGGAAAAATCCGTAGGACCGCCATGGTACGGCACTGTGCGGCGGACTCTTTTCTCTTCAATATTTATATTTAAAAAGCAAACTGGTAACTACCGACACCATGTGCGATGTTTCTAATTTATAAAATGAAAATATACTTTTGATTACTATGTACGACAACAAAAAACACAAATTTTATTGGATATTTCCCGTTTGTCAATCTAAAACATTGGTAACCCTAGTCGTAATAGACAGCCAAAGTTAAAAAAATTACCTGAAAAACGAAATTCCACATCCAGTACCCCTCGCTACTACTAAACACCTTCACACAACACGATTTTACCATATTTAAAGCGGATTATTTAACTTAAATACAATAAAAAGCACTTATATGACTTCAACGCGAAAGTGTATCGGCCATATTGTTTACGTCATCGGTGACAAGGTAAGACAGAGACATACTTAAAGTTTTATTTAAATTGTTTTAATTGTCAATCAACAATATTTTCAACAATGCCTTATGTTTCATTACAAGTACGTAGAATTTAAGGACTGTTTAGGTTTTTAGCTTGCCGAGCCCGCATTTGCACAACCCATCACATTGTCTTATGGTTTTTTTCGGCTTATTCTTTAATGGCGCAATTCAGCGCAATTACACTACCTAGTCATTGCAATAGACTACATACAAACTTACACGAAAAAACAAACAATGAAGCTGGACAAGTTTGTCCGAAGACGGGCGTATTCGACAGCGTTCATTTACACTTGGTCGTTTAACGAATTCCAGAGGCAAACGAATTCGGGCGAACGACCATGCGTAATTAGACCAAGCAAAAATCAAAGTCATTCAGATTTATGACGTCTTTTAAATCTCTTTGGCAAAAATTTAACGTTAATTACGAAGTTGAATAAAACATTTATTTCAAGCAGCATAACATTATAATCTTGGAAGAACTTCTTAACTCAGTAAACCCACATTTCGCCAGTTATATTTTAAGTCCTATGTTATAGGGGGCAAAGCTATTGCCATCAACAGAGCACGAATCCAGACTCCGTGGCTGTTACTGAGAAATTACTGATGACACCCCATAACAATTTGCCCAATCCTGGAATCGAATGCAGGATCTCATACTCAGCAGTGACAAATGTGTTGCGATCACTAGATCAACGTGTCTGAGGAGGGTTCAAAAAGTTTTTCAAAACGAAAATTTTCAAAAAAAACATTTCTACTCACGTTTTCGATCTCCCAGCATCTGGAGTGAATGTCCAAGGATTGGTAGTGCCCCGGGTAACTCAGGGGGCGCGTTGGGATGTGGTTTCAACCTCGACCACACAGCCATCACTACGCATAGTAATATCACTGACACCAGTACCACAGACATTTTACAAAACTAGCGACGATGTGAGGACATTTTAGTGGTAATCTTGTATTTATGCATAACCAAGGTTCGCCCCTTAGAAGGTGGACCGACAAATCTTGTTCAGTTTGTTTCTGTACTACACTGGTAGATCGTCATGAATAATTGATGTTATTGTTCTAATTTTGGAGATAATCTATGCCTAAAAAAAAATAGATAATTAAACCAGTTTACTTACATTTAATGGTTTCCTATTTAAATAATTAACAAGTATATGACAAGAAAGGAGGTATTGATGAGATGACGAGTTACAGATAAGTATAAGTAAGAAATAACGCTGCGCCGACCCCAAATGAATTGGGATAACGGCAAGAGAATGATAAATGATGATGATGAATATTTCAAAACACAGAGTTAAAACGAGTTTATAACTATAGTGTTAACCTTAGGACAAAACTAAGTAACTTAGAAAAATAAATAAAAACAATTTAATAGTAAGTCCGTGTGGTGCCGGACTCAAAGATACCACCAACCCATCTTACCGTGTGGAGAGGTAAGAGACGACTAATGGAATACTAAGCAATTTTTACAATCATTTTTAAAGATAATAATGCACAATAACATTCCCAAGGAGGGTTGACATCAGTGCCGGTGCCGGTCATAAAATATTTTGACAAACCCCAAGTTGTATGAAAAGTATAAATAGAAATAAGATTAGGGTAAGGGCGTACCCCACAGGCGACGCGCAGGGGTAGCACCCGGCCACTGCGGATAGTCGACAAGCGTTGTCGCACCAGAACGGGCGGGTGCGACGTAAGACGCAAGCTCGGAAAGTAAGAGAAGTAAGAATGAGGTGTGCGAGCTGGAGTTTAGGTACGATGACTTGAAGAGGAAGAGAGATATCAGATTTTTTAAACAGGCGAAGGATAAAAATAGCGTTTCTGCAAGAGAGGAAGTAGCCCTTCTACTTAGTCGTAGTCATTAGTGAGAAGGCAAGAGAGATAGGAGAAGGATGTAAGGTTTGTTACTGCGGCAGAGATGGCAAGCGAAATGATGTGGGCATAGTTTTGGATAGTGAGTTGAAAGAATGTGTAGTGTATGCTAAAAGAGTGCACGATAGAGTCATCAACTGCCTAGCCTTTTCCCAACTCGGGTCGGCTTCCAGTCTAACCAGATGCAGCTGAATACCAGTATTTTTTTTACATGGAGCGAATGTCTATCTGACCTCCACAACCCAGTTAGTACTAGGTAATACGATACCCCTTGGTAAGACTGGTTGTCAGACTTTTAGGGCCACTGACTACCTATGACGACTGTCAAAGATTAGAAGAGAAGTGTTTACCGAGACACAGACGAAAATCGGCATGTAATGGGTGGTCACCCATCCACAGACCAACCTAGGAAAGCACGGCTTTGGGGCTGCAGGACTGTTCGCAAGAGATACCGTGCCCCCGGAACACAAAGGGCGATGAAAGAACATGGATGGGTTTTAGTCAGTAAAAGTCTGACAGTCCCTCCTGCTCCGCCCAGAGCGGGAGGAGTCATATGATGATTTCACATCCGAAAAAAAAAGGCAAGCACGGCTTAACCTAAAGATCGACCCTAGCGGCTGTTATTATTAAAAGTGATTATGGGTAGTTTGGTGCTAAATATAGTTAGTATGTATGCAGCCCAGCCAGGAGGTGAGGATAGCGTAAAAAGAAGTTCTGCGAAGACTATCATCGGGTGATGTTGGATGTGCCAGAGAGTGATGAAGCCACCGAGCCTGAGGGCGTCCCACCTTACGTTTGTCGATTCGGGGTCTCCACTCAATAATTACACGTGTACGCAAACGGTCATCGGTTCATTCTATTTCTTCGAGTTCTGGAGCTGATGTGGAGAATTGCACGATGTCTTCGGCAAAGCCGAGGTTTGTTAGGTGTTGGCCGGTAATATTTATGCCTCGTGACTGCCACGAATCGGGCAGTTTGTTAAAAACTTCCTGCAGTGCGCATGTGAATGGCTTGGGTGGGAGTAGATCACCCTGTTTGACACCTTTATCTATACTGAAATTTGCAACAGAAATTTGCAACATAATGTTCGCAGAGCTACTTTAAGCTTTTTTTTTTTTTGTAGCTTTTGAGTATTCTATTCTATTCTATTCTACTTTGATAGATGGTGTCAATGAGATCAATGTAGGTGTGTCGTACATTTTGAGATTCCAAGGCATTGATGACTGCGTGATGGTGTATAATGTCGAATGCATTGCTTGGCATAATCAACATGTTAGCGACGATTTGTAATTAACTATTTATCTGTTTTAATTTCTAAATTAGTTTGATTAATCTGTCTTTCATCGTGGTATTTTCTATCCTCGTCGTGGTATTTTCGACCTCATCGTGGTATTTTCCAGAGCTACTAGATTCTATGTTAAAGTATTGTGCATTCTACATGGTATTTCTCTCGAGCTAGTAAGTAGGTTCTACGTTAAAGTGTTATTCATTCCTCATCGTGGTATTTTTCCAGAGCTAGTAGATTCTATGTTAAAGTGTTCCCATCGTGGTATTTTTCCAGAGCTAGTAGATCCTATGTTAAAGTGTTGTGCATTCGTCATGGTATTTTTAGAGCTAGATTCTATGTTAAAGTATTGTGCATTCCTCATGGTATTTTTCTAGACCTAGTAAGTAGATTCTATTTTAAAGTATTGCACTTTCCTCATGGTATTTTATAGAACTATTATCTAGATCCTATGTTAGTGTTATGCATATTTTAAGGTGTAAACTAAGGTTTTTAAGACTGTATTATTTAAGATAGACCCGTGCTAAGATTAGAAACATAAGAAAATATTGTAAGGGGTGTTTTACCACAGAAAAACAACACGTTAAGTATCCCATACAAAAGCCACCTACGCTCTCATTGGTCGACGGGTGGGTTATTAGTGCCGTGTGCAAAACTGAAGGGCTGTGATTGGTCAGAGCTGCCTATAAAAAAGGGGCATTTTCTGTGGTCAGGCATTCGACCAAGAAGCTCACACCCCCTGCTCTGTACATCAGAGAAAAGGGGAAGTGGACTGAAGTGTCCAAGATGTGTGCGGATCGCAAGATCCAGTACACAAGCGCGACATCTACCCAACAGGGTATTAAAGTAAAGGTCCCCACCTCCACCGACTACAGACAGTTGGTGCATGCCCTTCGTGGAAGGAATATCGCCTTCCACACCTTCTCCCTCCCGGAGGAAAAGCCGACCCGCGTGGTCATCAGGCGGATCCCGAAGGAGATCCCTGCCCAGGACATCCTGGAGGATTTAACCTCCCAGGGCATCCCCGTCTCGGCGGTTCACCGCCTCCACAAGAATAGGTCCCAAGGGGGTGACGAGTACGACATGGTGCTCGTCATCTGTGACCCAGTCGAGGGTCACCACCCAATATTTAAAATCAAGGCAGTCTGCTCCTTATCGGGCATCTCAATCGAGAGGCCCAGGAAGCAGAATATAGTTGGGCAGTGTCATCGCTGCCAACTATACGGCCATAGCCAAAAACATTGTTACGCACCGCACAGGTGCGTAAAATGTCTAGGCGAACACGCCACGGCAGATTGCCCTCGTCCCAAGGACAGGGCTCTGTGTACAGAGCCGCCTAGCTGCGTGCTATGCGGTCAATCTGGCCACCCGGCTAACTACAGGGGCTGTCCCAAAGCCCCCAAACAATTCGCCAACAGACTGGCGAATCGCGCTCAAGCCCGTCAGCAGAGGGAAAGCCCCCTGACGAAAGCCCCATCCAAAGACCTCCCTGAGCGTCTCAGCCCACAGAGGCCCTCTCCTTGGAACCAGCTAAACCACCAGCGTGCCTTCCCTTCTGGTGGTGGTGAAATCCCAGCCCAACCCGTTGCCAATGCCTGGCCTCATGGACAATCCAGTCCCAATGCCCACTCCAGTGGCTCGGTCCCAGGTCCCTCTTCCCTCCCCTAGCCCCCGGCCTTCCAACCAGGAAGAGGAGAGTACTATCGACACCCTCATGAGGTTCCAGGTGTTTATCTCACCTGAGGCCGACTGCTTAGCAGCCGAGCTCAGGTTAGTTAAGGACCTGAAACAGATCAATGAGATTTACGCGAGATATCCTAGGATCGCGGAAGCCCTTCGTAACCTCAATCAAACTCAATAATGGATAACACACCCGTAGCATCGTGCACCCAACCCCGGTCCCTAAAGTTAGGCTTTTTTAATGCTAATGGCATGGGAGGGCAACGCGACGAGATCGCGTCCTTCCTTCGCGATTATCAAATAGACATTTTCCTCATCCAAGAGACTTTCCTAAAACCCAGCAATCGTGATCCTAAAATTGCCAACTATCGTTTAGTTCGCAATGATAGGACACGTTGTCACAAAGGCGGTACGCTCATCTACTACCGCAAGGAACTGCACTGCATCCCAATCGACCCCCCTCCCCTAGAATCCCTACTGGAGGTTTCAATCTGTCGGCTAGCCATGACAGGTCATCAACCGCTTCATATAATGTCTGCCTATATGCCCCCCTCAAACACGTCTGAGAATCATAACCTCCTGGTTAATGATCTCACCAAACTCTTCGGCATGAGTGGTTCCGTTATCATAGCGGGCGACTTCAACGCCAAACATCCCGCCTGGAATAGTAGTATGACTAACCCGAGAGGGAGAGTCGTCTGCGATCTAGGCCAGACCATCAACTTTGATCCCATTGCTCCTATGGAGAACACGCACTATCCCGACACCACTAGTCATCGTCCCGATGTGCTCGATATAGCGCTGCTCAAGAATGTTAGCCTTAGGTTACATTTAATTGAGACGCTACACGAGCTTAACTCTGACCACCGCCCAGTGTTCATGCACCTAGTTTCTCGCTCGGGTATCTCTGACCCTAGCCAACCCACTCCTACCACCCTAATAACCGACTGGAAGAAAGTAAGCGATATGCTGAAATCCGACACGTCACCGCACCTAGACGGTATCCCCGACCACATTGTCTCAGTCGCAGACACCGAGGCCGCTATCGACTCGTTTACAGTTCACGTGCAATCCATTTTAAAGGATTGCTCTCGGGAAGTCCCAGTGTTGAGTGATCAACGCTGGAAACTACCCGACGACATCCGTGAACTGATAAACGAGAAGAACGCGGCCATACGTGCCTATAGCGTCTGGCCCTGCGATGAGAACAAAGCTCACATGCGTTATTTACAGCGTGCTGTAAAGAAGCGCACTAGTGAGTTTCGTTCGAATCAATGGGACAAGATGCTCAGCGAACTGGAGCCAACCCACCAAGCCTTCTGGCAACTTCAGAGGAAGCTGAGGTCCTCCGAGGAGGCCTCTTCTCCACCTCTCATCCGTCCTGACAAGAGCGTCGCTTTTGACGACTCTGAGAAGGCAGAATGCCTGGCCGACAGTTTGGAATCACAGTGCTCCCCTAGCACCCTTCCAGTAGACAAGCAGCACCTCGATGAGGTGGATGCAGAAGTCGAACGAAGAGCTACACTCCCTCCCGTAGAAGACCCCGACGATCCCCTCCCTCCGGTCACTCCAAACGAGGTGAAGGATATAATCGACAAGCTCAAGCCTCGGAAAGCCCCTGGCGCCGACGGCTTCACCAATAGGATTTTTAAAACCCTCCCCGCTCAGCTCATAGTCCTTTTGGCAGCCATCTTCAATGGCGCCTTGAGCAACAACTTGTTTCCCCAAGTGTGGAAAGAGGCCACCGTCATCGGTATTCCCAAACCTGGGAAACCGAAAGCTCAGCCTTCGATCTACAGGCCGATCAGTCTCCTTAGCGCGCTCGGCAAAATCTATGAGAGACTTATTTATAAGCGACTCAGAGATTATGCCGAGACAAAAGGCCTCATTCCCGACCAACAGTTCGGTTTCAGAACCAAACATTCATGCATACACCAAGTCCACCGCATCGTCGAACACTTGAGCGCTGGTTTCCAGCGTGGAGCGATGACGGGGGTGTTGTACTTCGACATAGCGAAAGCCTTCGACAAGGTCTGGCACAACGGCTTATTATACAAGCTGTATAAACTCGGTGTGCCGGACCGTCTCGTGCTCATCTTACGAGACTTTCTGTCGGATCGCACCTTCCGCTACCGCGTGGGAAAATCTCTATCTTCTCCCCACCCCATCCGAGCCAGAGTCCCTCAGGGCTCTGTCCTCTCTCCTCTAGTTTTCACGCTGTTCACCAGCGACATCCCAACGAACAAGAAAGTTCAGGTTGCCCTATTTGCCGACGACACGGCTATTTATTACACCGGCCGATCTCAGGTTTGCATCCATCGTGCACTTCAACAAGCCGCCGATTCACTCGGCGCTTGGTTTCGTAAGTGGAGGATCGAAGTAAACCCTGAGAAGAGCCAGGCTGTTCTCTATCAGAAGTTACGCCATCAGCGACCGTCACCTGCCCCCATCACTATGTTCGGCAAGCCTATCCCTTGGGAGAAGCAAGCCAAGTACCTCGGTGTCATCCTCGACGAACACCTGACTTTCGCGGCCCATATCAAAGCAGCTCGTAACCGAGCAGCCTTTGCCATGGGCAGACTCCACTTCATGCTAGTCAAAAAGAGCAAGTTGTCACTCAAGTGCAAGTTGCGTCTTTACACGGCAGTTATCCGACCTATCATGACGTACGCTTGTGTCGTATTCGCTCATGCCCATCCCCGCCACATCCACAGGATGCAGACCTTGCAGAACCGCTTTCTCCGTAAGATCACCGGAGGCCCCCCGTACGTCCGTAACGATAGTCTTCACCTAGACCTTAGAATCCCCACCATTCAGCAATTCATGAAACGTCTTGCAAAGCGTTTTTTCGACTCCTCTATTAAGCATAGGAACCCCCTGATCGCATCGGCCGCCCGATACGACCCATCGCGTATCAGCTCAGTCCGCCGTCCTCGGCACACTCTAGTCACCCCCGACGACGTTATTACCCTCTTACAGGAGAGTAGCAAAGACACCAGCACCGTACGTAGAAAATACAGATACAAACCGAAGACATACCGACCTCGCCGCCGAGGTTCGGCGCGTAATCCCCGTTCAATTCTCCCCCGACCCTTGCTAGAGCCAGCCCGCGATGCTGAGCCAGTAATTTCAAACGAGCCCCTAATTAACGACACTCAGATCCAGCCTGTCCCTTTGCTGCCCCCAGCGACGCCCTAAGCCGAGGTTCGTACCCCACAGGGGGTGCCCTTAGGCGTGGTCGCTTAGTTTTTAGTTATCATGCCCCTGGCTGGAGGCCTTAGCTTCAAGGCATCCACAGGTATAGTCCGGTTAAGCAGTAGCCAGTCTCTTCTAGACTGAACTGCGAGATGCCATTCAAAAAAAAAAAAAAAAGTGGTCAGGCATTCCAAACACAGCAGTGTAAGAAGCAACATCAATAGAAAACTCTGAGGAACAAGCGTTATTATTCGCTCCTCCTTCGACCTCCGCACACTCTCCAGTCGACATCCCGCCAGCGAGCCCGCTCCACAACAACACACAAAATACGAGCGTCAACACAACAAAAGCCAAATAAAGCGGTTTGTTAAATTCGTATTATTTTTCGATTACTTGATCTGCTGTGGAGAAATGGGGACGAAATCTTGCTTGCTATGGGGGTTGGTCACGTTCAAGTGTCGGAGCGATACGGTTTTCTATTACTTCGATGAAACGTTTATGTAAGTGTAAAATGAGGCATATAAGTCGATAGTTTGAGATATCTGCTTTGTCTTCTTTCTTGTAGAGTAGAATTATATTTGAGTGGCACATTTCAGGGGGAATTTGGCTAGTGAGTAATAAAGTGTTGAAGAAAGATACGATGTGAGGGACAAGTTCGTTCGTTTCGCCCTTACTTTAAAACTTCTGTTGTTATTCCGTCTGTGCCCGAGCTTTTGTTGAATTTCATCTCACAAAGAGCAATTTGAACCTCGTAGGGACTGATGGTATGAACAGAGTCAGTGCAATAATAAATGAAATGTCGGGGCTGTTTCTGTTGATCCTGATAAAGGTTTGAATAGAATTTCGTTGAAATCTCAATGATTTTGCTTGAGCTACCTTGTTTTGTCCCATTTTCGTCTATTAGTTTCTGTTTAGCAGATCTTAAGGAGATACTGATTAGTAAAGTGGATTTAATCTTCTGGGTAATGCAATTTCTTACGTATTTTCTTATGCTTCGTTTAACTAGTTTATCAATTGTATTGTATTCTTCTCGATTATTCTTTTAATATATTTAATATAATAATTCTCTGTTCTCTACTAATGTTATGTCTTATTACTGAAGAATGACCACTTTTGGGCCTACGAGTTATATTCAACTGTTTTATTGCAAAATTATCGTCATCTCACCATAAGACAAAATCACGAAAAAAAATCTTATCCATCATATTAATCCATTTTATTTACAACTCTCTCTAGTTTAGTATGGATAAAAAAACATTGTGTGATACATGTCATCATTTGTCATCTATCAATGAGTGATGTCTGATGTGAGTTCTTTGTCCTACCATTTGGTGTTCAAAAGGGAATGTCCCTAAACACCACTCGCGGGCAAGTTAGGTCCCCCAACAAACTCATTTGAGTAAATATATTTATTTTTTAAGCGTCACGCGGTTGCGACTCCGTGTAGGATAAAATTTCCAATAGTGGACAAGAATTTCGAAGTTCATATTTTTTTGTAGATAGTACACATAAATAGAAAGCTTTCTTATCTTTTTCAATGCGCGGACGCCCACGGTTTACGAGATTTAATTCTTTAAAGTTTCTATACAAATAGGAACTTATCACACCATTTTCACATTTTAGCATATAGGTAATATAATACTAGACAGATTTTTAGGTTGAATAAATTGTCATTTCGCGTCCGGGTGCTGAACCTGCAGGGATGTGACATTCTACATACAAAATCGATCATTAATAATTGTAAGCGCGGGTTCTTCTCGACTTACACGTTATTATAGTAGTTCTATTAAAAGTCGGTTTGCTTGTTAAATTATTACTTATATTGGTTGATTTACAATTACAATTGGTTATTATCTAGATGAACGCGGATCGTTAGGGCGCGCGATAGGGAGCGCGTAGGCGCATGTGTCTTTGTTGGCGGTTGCGGAGCAAGAGAGCGCGTGGGCGCGGATCGCTCGACGCAGACGCGTTGCGGGGAGTGAGCGGGCGCGGGGTGCCCTCTAGAGATGCGAAGCGCGGCGCAGGCGATATTCTCGTCGCGTTGGTGTTGGCGCGAACATACTCCGGGGCCGGTGAAGTCCAGCAGGGGAGCGTGGACGATGAGACGTTGGCGACGAGGGATTCGTCGTCGTCGAAGCTAATGAAGTTGCGCCCTTGGCGCTGATGCAGAATTACAGGTGCGGCGACGTATGCCCATGATGCAAGAAGTGAGTGGCGGTGCAGAGCTGTATGCGGCAGTGCAGTGATGTGGACGCCGACTACACCGATTGGCTAGTGTGGTGATGAGCTTCTGGATCAGTCTAGTAAGGGGCAGAGGCGAGTGAGGGACCGCTTGATAGTGCCTCTGGTAGTAGAGATATCGGCGACGCGGGATATGCCGTCCTCTCCAGGATACAGTTTGGCAATGCGCCCCAGGCGCCAGCATAGCGGCGGCGTATTATCTTCCTGAATGAGGACTAGATCACAAGTAGCCAACTTCGCCTTGTTTTCACGCCATTTCGTTCTCGTTTGAAGCTCAGAGATGTACTCCCGTTGCCACCGTGTCCAAAATTGCTGTCGCATTTTCTCGATGGCCTCATATCTTGTGCGGCAGCGTGCGGTGTCATCGATGATTGGCGATGGCGGTGCGGTCAGCGGCCGGCCGATTAGGAAGTGTCCTGGGGAGAGAGGAAGGAAATCTGTAGGACAAGAGGAAAGTGGGGACAGGGGTCGACTATTCATTATAGCCTCAACCTGCGCAAATAACGTGGACAACTCTTCGAAGGTCAGATTAGTGTTGCCTATTACACGTTTGATTACATGCTTAGCCGATTTAATGCCGGCCTCCGACAGACCAGAAAAGTGAGGAGCGTAAGGAGGATGGAAATTGAAGTTAATTTGCATGTTTGCTGCAAGATCACTAATTCCTTTCGCGTTTGATTTCAGAAATTGACCTACTTCCTTGGACGCTGCAACGAAATTACGCCCGTTGTCTGAGAATATTTCTAAAGGTTTTCCTCTACGAGAAATGAAGCGTTTTAAACATGAAATGAATGCGTCTTTAGAGAGGTCGCTAACGGCCTCCAAATGCACACACTTGAACCTAAAGCAGATGAAGAGACATAAATAGCATTTGGATACGCGAGCACCACGACCTTTTTTATTGAGTATGTGAAAAGGTCCTGCGAAATCCATCCCGATAGACTGGAAGGGTGGCGCGGGCGTGACTCGCTCGGGAGGTAGATTGCCCATCATAGGAGTAAGAGTTTGCCCTTTGTGGCGGCGGCACACGACGCAAGAACGCACGGTGCTACGGGACAGTTGCCTGCCATTGATTGGCCAGAAGGACTCTCGGACAGAGTACAGCAGTTGCTGTGGACCTGCGTGCAATAGGCGTTTATGTTCCTCGCGAAAGATTAAAATGGTCATATGATGATTAGAGTCTAAAATTATAGGATGTTTTTTATCGTGGCTATAGCTGGAACGATCAAGCCTACCGCCTACTCTCATAACACCTTCCTCGTCGAGAAATGGGCTAAGAGCTGATATTTTACCCTTAAGTATGGATTCACCTTTTATTATTTTATTGTACTCTTCAGGGAATGATTGCTTTTGAGCCTCTCTGGCTAATAATGTTAATGAAGTTTTCATCTCTTGAACTGATAGAGGACCACTTATAATATTTTTATCTTTCAGACATTGAATGTACCTTAGTACATATGCAAATGTTCTTTTGATTCTGTTGAGAGCGGAGAAGTCTTCAAATCGTATAACTGGTGACTTGCTTGCGGTCGTCACAAGTAGGACCTTCATCTCAGGTAAATTGGTTTTACTTGGTTTTTCTTGTGATGGCCAGTGATTTCTATCCATGCTGAGAAATGACGGGCCTGACCACCAGTCTTGGAGAGTGCGCAGCTTTTCTGCAGGGACGCCGCGGGAGATGTAGTCAGCCGGGTTGGCAGCAGTGGGCACGTGGCGCCATGAAGAAAGGTTTGTATTCTCGCAGATTTCTACGACCTTATTAGCAACGAAACTCTTCAGTTTGCTGGGAGTGCTGTTGAGCCATGCGAGTACGACACTGGAGTCACACCAGTGTATGCACGTGGAGATGGGGTACCGCAGGGAGTTCAAAACAGTCTTCGTGAGATTTGCGGCGAGTAGCGCTCCAAGTAGCTCCAACTTTGGTATGGTAAGAGGTGGTTTAGTAGGCGCAACTCTTGATTTGGCACAGAGTAAATGGACTGCTACGTTACCCTCGTTATCTGTTGATCGTAGGTATATGCATGCGCCATAAGCGTGCATGGATGAATCACAGAATGAGTGTAATTGAATTTCTTGTGGATTCTTACATATTACTCTTCTTGCTATTGACATTACATTTAGAGACGGAAGGCTAGAACTCATTTTCTGCCATTCCTTTCGTAAATCATCTGGGACTGGCTCATCCCAGTCCAATCCTCGCCGCCACAGCTGTTGCATAAGCATCTTTGGCTGGACAGTGGACGGTGAAAGCAATCCGAGAGGATCAAAAATGCTAAAAGACGATGATAGTATTGCTCTTTTCGTAGGTCTTTCTATAGATTCGGGGCTTGGAGCTTCAATGGTAAATTGAAGAGAGTCGGATAGCGGGCTCCAGCCCAGGCCGAGAGCACTAGATGCGTCACTCAAGCTTAACTTGCTCTGCAGGTCAACACTAGAGATGGGAAAGATGTCAGGGGCATTTGACCTGAACTTTCGGAGATTAAAGCAGCCGGATTTCAACATCGCGGTGACTGCATTCAGTATGTGTAGTAGTTCTTCTTTAGTGTCAGCTCCTGTTAGTAGATCGTCGCAATAAAAATCCTTCTGAATTATTTCCTTGACCTTATCGTCGTCGCAGTCTTCACCAAGTTGCCATAAGCACTTAGTACTTAAGTAGCTTGCGCTGGCAAAGCCATAGGTCACGGTGTTGAGCCTAATTGTTCTTATGGGGAGATTATCTTCTTCACGCCAAAGAATGAGTTGCAGGTCTCTGTCTTCTTCGTGGACGTCGACTTGACGAAAGAATTTGTCGATATCTCCAGCCAATACGTACTTGTATAGGCGAAATCGCAGCAGAATCGAAAACAAGGAGTCTTGTACCTTGGGGCCAATCATTTGGATGTCGTTTATGGATACGCCAGTAGATGTCTCGGCGGAGCCGTCGAACACGACGCGTAGCTTGGTGGATTCACTCTGCTCGCGCAGCACAGCATGGTGGCACAGGTAGTGGCACCGGCGCGGCGGTGGCGGCAGCTCCAGCGGAGTGCAGTGGCCCAGGGACAGGTATTCTGCTATAAATTCACAATAGGCTTGCTTGAGATTCGGATTTTTGCGGAATTTTCGCTCTAAAGAAAATAATCTTTGTCTTGCTCTATGATAGGAGTCACCGAGGACATCAGCAGACTCTTTTAGTGGAAGCTTCACACAGAAACGTCCATTTTCTTGGCGGGTAGTGTGTGTCTGAAAATGCTGCTCACACATCTTCTCACTATCACTCAGGAGAGGCCATTGTGGTAGCTCTTCTAGCTCCCAAAATCGGGCAAGTTGTTGATCAAAATGGTTTTTTAAATGATCGTCATTTCTTGACAAATTGCACTGTATGTTTTTTGGTACACAGTTGGTAGGTATGGATATAGGGCCTGAAATTAGCCAGCCCAACTGGGAACTTCTCAAAAATGGTAAATTTGCTCCAAGTGATTGCTGCTCTCTTCCTACAATTTGCCAGAATAAATCCGCACCAATCAGCATGTCTATTGGGCCTGAAGTATTGAAGGAAGGATCAGCTAGTGGTATTTTTGGTGGAATCTTGAGAAATCTTAAATCAATAGTTGAACTGGGAGTGTTTGCTGTAAGCTCAAGTAGAACTGGGCATGCCAGTGTGGTATTGTAGTTTGTATGGCGAGAATGTATGCGGACGACGCTCCTCTCTGCGATGAATCCACAGTGTGTATTGCCCATACCGGTTATCCTCGTAGTATTTGTTGGTATGGCAGGTAGGCCCAACTTCTCTTTCAACTCTCTAGTTATAAAGGTGGCTGCACTGCCGGAATCGAGAAGGCAACGTACTTTCTGGCATGCATTGCTGCTTGGATTTACCACGTCAATAACGGCTGTAGATAATAATACAAGATTGTTTCGTTGTACCTGAGATGAGAAGTTAACCGGAACTTCAATGGTTGTTTCAGTAATGTCCGTGGCTACAGCGATGGCAGGTTGCACAGAGACGCTAGTTGCAGGCTGTGAAGTTATGTGAAGCAATGAATTATGCTTTCTGTTACACTTTCGACATGGCCCTTGAGGGCAATCCTTGGCAACATGTCCTTTTTTAAGGCAATTAGGACATAGTTTCAGGCGGTAAATTTCAGCTGTTCGTTGTTCTGGCGTTTTAGCTAAAAATGTAGGGCATTTGTAGATGCTGTGATCTGCACTGCAATAGTTGCAGACCCAAGTTGATTCTCCGTTAGGTTTGTCATTATTATTAGCTTCTATACATGCTAAGGATTTGCAGGCGCGCTCCTGCTTATTGCTAAAGTTGTGTTTCTTACTACTAGACTCTACAATGTTAGCACGATTTTGTAAGAATTTTATTAATTCACTTAGTTTAGGCATAGTGTCATCATCAGGATTCCTATGCTCATCCCATGCTCGTTTGGTAGTGAAATCCAGTTTGTGGTACATAATTTGTACTATCAATGGGTCCCATTCATCCGTGGACTGACCTAAGCTCGACAGGGCTCTGAGATTTTTATTGACACTATAAACTAACGCTCTAAGAGAACTTTCCGAATCACGTTGAGTGGGCTGTAGTTCAAATAAAATTAAATCTATGTGTTGAGTGATCAAGTGTCTCTTGTTATTGTACCTCTGACACAGCAGGTCCCAAGCAACTGTGTAGTTTTTGTCTGAGACCGCCAGGTTAGTTAAAATGTTGGCTGCTTCGCCGGTTAAGTAAGAATTGAGATAATGGAATTTGTAAATAGGAAGTAATCGTGAGTTTTCATGAATTAGTGATTTAAAAGTATCTCTAAAGTCTAACCATTGAGAATAAGTACCATCAAACTTAGCTATTTCTATTTTAGGTAATTTGAAATTCACACTGTTATAATGCTCGTTCTGAGAATGATTGGATGGAAGTTGTTGAGATTCATTTGGGCATTGCCGCAGAACTGTTTCTGCCTCAGCAATCAATTCTATAAACTTAGAGTCCGTAGCATCCCTCTCATCAATTTCTACAGATATACTTTCTACGGAAAGCTCATCGATTTGATCTTGCAGCACAACAAAGTTTTTGAATAAGTCTCTGATCATTTCTAGTTTTAATTTAAGTTCATTTACTTGTGACTCTTTGTATTCAAATATGGGTACTGTCTTGATCTGGTTTAAATAATTTTCGAATTTCGTTAGCCTACCACGGATGCTGGCACGTTTAGCTTTAAGAGTTTTGATATCCATGGCGATAAATTAATCAATTAACTACCTTGATAAAGACAGCACTGAATCACTAGTACAAAATAAATGGAAAGATCTTACGTTCCTCCTTGTCTGGCTATCGGTAGTTACCGGCACTCCCTCGGCGTCAGCGAAGCGAAGCGACCACGCGCGGGCGTGGCGCTCGGGCTTGGGGCACGCGTGCGGCGGCGGAGCCGGCACGACGACTACTTGAAGCGACGGCGGGCTCTGGCCACAAGGATGGGCACGGGCACCTCTTGCGCTGAAATGGTCGGCCCAAGGCGGGGTATATAACGTGCAAAGCCAAGGATAGTGAGAGTAGAGAACAGGAGGGTTGTAACAAATCCACGCACAAGGCACAATAACACTCGACAGTAAAACCCCAGAACAAAATAAGATAGCTGTGTTGTACACGAGCACAAAGCTGGCTAGCACATCCAACACGTGCGGGGTGACACGTGACAGCGTGGGCAACACGTTATTCACAAAATAGCGCTCAAGTGAAGTTGTAGTTGCACAATTTAGTGCGGGTTATGGAAGATAGCCTACAACGAAATTTGAATTGCAAAATAATAGCGTATTGTAAAATAGGTTCCTTTACCTATGGGTATTTTTCCTAGCCACTTGTAGCTACCTGTGCAATCGCACTATTGCACAGGGCTACAACAATCAAGGGTATAGGTGGCAGGAATAAATTGTTGCTAGATGAAGATGGATACGCACAATGCGCAGGCATGCAATAGGCTTTTCCTATTACTGCTGTAGTTGTCCCGCAATTACGCAGGCTATAGACTACAACAAAAAGGGGTATTGGTAATAGGAAATGGAAGAAGGAAACTTAGCTGGTTATTCACGGCCGGCCACGCCCATGCAGGCCGCACTGGCAAAGTAGGTATCTTGATTCGCTTCTTCGTTTTTCTCGACACGCACGTTGGTCGAGGCTCGCTGCTTGCAGACACGCCGAATGCACAAGGTGGCGGATGCATGGAGCTCAGGGAAGCACGAAGAGGTAGAAAGCTCGGAGTTTCGGAGTCCGACGATTACAGAGTTACACGGTCGCCATTATGTAAGCGCGGGTTCTTCTCGACTTACACGTTATTATAGTAGTTCTATTAAAAGTCGGTTTGCTTGTTAAATTATTACTTATATTGGTTAATTTACAATTACAATTGGTTATTATCTAGATGAACGCGGATCGTTAGGGCGCGCGATAGGGAGCGCGTAGGCGCATGTGTCTTTGTTGGCGGTTGCGGAGCAAGAGAGCGCGTGGGCGCGGTTCGCTCGACGCAGACGCGTTGCGGGGAGTGAGCGGGCGCGGGGTGCGCTCTAGAGATGCGAAGCGCGGCGCAGGCGATATTCTCGTCGCGTTGGTGTTGGCGCGAACAATAATCGATTGTTTTTTCTTAGCAAAAACATCGATTCTAAATAATCGGTTTTTCTTTAAAAAGTAATAGGGTTGGAGTGTAGCCTTAGGGGCGCCACGGCACGAGGACAGATAAATTTAGCCAAAAAAGTGTTATTTTCGCATGTTTTTGTCGATTCTATCGTATAAAACACCTAAATATAAGGCTAACAGTGTCTTGGTGTTTTTTGTCTCTGACTAACCGTTTGTCGTAAAAACGATGTCGAAGGGATCCATAGGTTAGGTTAGGTATTTATGCTTTCGCGGTTGCACAACGACATGCTTTGCTCATGCTTTGCTTGGTAGCATAGATGCAGGTCTACCTTACTGCCTCCCTCAGAGGCGGTAGGGTGGCGGGGTCTTGAGGGGGAGCGCTACGGTCGTGTAGATCCTCAAGGCAAGTCTGGTGTGTTCACCTTCACGTGGTTGCCGCCCTGTTCTTGGTCTAATTCCATAAGAAATAGACGCAACAAAAACCACCAGGCGCATTCTGGGGGGGGGTGTGCGTTCCTCTGCGTGACCCTCTGAGCAGCGGGCGTAGCAGAGGGCATGGCAGGGGAGTAGGGTCCTCCTTTTGCGAGGTTCTCGCAGAAGGAGGAGGCGGAGCGGCGCGGCGAGAGGATCATGTACTCCCACATAATCCTCTCGCTGCGCCGCTCCGCGGGCGGAGAGGGGGGGAAGGGGCGTTTGCCCTCCCTCCTCACGGTGACGGGCGGGCGACAGGCGTGGGGGTGCCTCCGCCCGCATTGCACCCGTCACCTCCGTCGGCCATTCCCGAACCCCCTCCTCCACACCCGTGCCGTGAGGGTAAGAGGGGGGGTCCGCCTTGCGTTCGTCGGCGGGGGACTGGAAGTAAAGGCTGTGCCGGTTTCCCAGTCCTCCTCCACTTTGACGAAGCGGGAATGCGCTGGGTCGTTTTAGTGGGTATACCGGGTTTGGTTTTTTCCTAATTTGTCAAAAATAATCCAAAATAAATATAATTCAAAATAATCCAAAATTAAATCTCGAAAAGTCTTGCTAGCTGCCATGAGGAGCGTAGGCCGAAGACCAGCGGAGCGACGACGACATTTCTGACAGAAAGTGGGTGTGTAATGTGAGATGGCCGTTCGTCGAACCACTATTCCTTTTTTTGCTAGATAGATAGATAGATAGATATAGAAGTAGATAGCTTACTTTATAGCCATCCATAAATTTCAACCCTAGTCAAAAAACTGCATATTGAAATATCCATGGAAAGAAATTATTTAGAAACAAAAGATAAACAAACGAACCCCAAACCACTTAGAAAATAAAAATCGATTGAATTTAGTTTAAATAATATTACAAGACTACACTCGAAAAGCAATAAATCGTACGTTGAAGTAACCTTTTTCGGAATATCTAGATATCTGGTAAACAGATGTGTAAAATGACGCCGCATGAGAAAGCGCGTACGCAACAGCATTTGGCGGGAATCGACCCGACGCCATGCTTTTGACCAATGAGCAAGCGTCCTACACAAGACAGCCAATGAAACAGATTACTTACGTTTGATTGCATTTTCTAGGAGGAGCCTATCTGGATGCTTTTGCGGTGACGGAGGCACGGACAGGATAACGGGCAGACGAGCTTGACAACGGGCTGAGACGCTTGCGTAGTGATAATTATAGTTAGTTTGATTGAATATTTTCTATATTTTAAATAAAATTAGAAGCAGTGTATCTAAGTAGTATTAGTGAAATCGAGAGACAGAGAGAGAGCTGAAATTTGGTAACGTATTCCAAGTTCAAATTTTGTGTTAAAGCAAGATCCCAAGCTAATTTACAATAACTTCAGTCACCCAATCTATTTAACGACCCAAGTAAATATGGAGGCTGCCACAAACTTCGATATCTTATATTCACTAAGACAAAAGACACGAGAGCACCTTTGGTCTAACCTGGACAAGGTAGCTGTAATACTATTCTTGATAATGGTAATTTATCTCCTAGTGATAGCTTGTGTAGAAGTTTGTAGGAGATGGAAAGGTGGAAATTGTGGAGAAATCGCTTAGAATTGTATAAGCAATATACATCACGCAGACCTTGAACTACGCGAAATGATTTAAGCTAGGAATTTGAATACACTACTGCAAATTATCATGGGATATTGTAGCTTAAGTACCTTGAATAAAACTGTATAACCATTATGTGTGCATTACCTCTCCTCTCAGTTGTCTTGCGATTTATTTAAGCTGAAAAATAATTGTCAATATTGTGTACATATGTGTGTAAATCTAATTTGTGTATGTCAGAAGGGTTTTTCGCTTGAGATGTTCCGTTTTCCCTTATCTGGCTAGGTTAGGAATGGGACTCTCGACCTAGGTTCGTTACCATCTTAGCGAACCTAGGCCTAAATAAACAAACAGTCTCTTTCGTTCATGTTATTGAAAATAAATGAATAATTTAAACAATAATCACCTCTTTCTTTTATATTCCAAGATTACATGTGTAGAGAATTTGATAATGGAAAATTGATAAAACTAAGATCAAGTGATAACAAAGGCACTGTATTAAATCAGTGTAGTAAATCAGTTTGGATCTCCAATAATGAACTCTCTATATGTATGCTGAACCTTGAATAACACGATTTTATGTTATTGGAATTAACCAAATATAATAATTTGTACTACTATAGACCAGGTCAAAGATAGGAATCCAGACTTAAGTCAGATACTTTAATTAGGGTTTGAGACTATAAGTTCCTTCTGAACTGAATTAAACCTAGTATACATCAGTAAAACCCAAACTGAGTGAGTAGAGACACTAGTTTACAGTAACTTAATCATCACTTTGATTCAAGTCATTAGTACCAGTGACTCAGCCACAGAACGAGGAATTAAGCAGTGATAATATAATTATGTGGGTTCAAGTCAATAATCACTTAATTATTTTGGAGGAGAGATACTGTTCTTGAGAGAGAGAAACATTTCGGCTGTGTTGTGATATAATGCACATTAATATTTCCTTAACTCCGATAGACTGATGGCTTGAGAGACACGACTGAGCGACGCCTCTGGTAGTGATAATTTAGCATATCATTACACGACATGTCTTGCAATCTGAACCCCGACCTAGATTTGGCCAAATCTAAATACAAGTCAAATTTAAACACATATCAAAACCATGGTTCTGGGGGAATGTCTGCCCTAAATGGGATTCTGGCAATAAAAAAAATACAAGTACCTGCCTCTACGGAATGTGGGAATCACTAACGCTTCGTAGCGACTATATAGGGAGTCGAGTGCCCCTCATAACAATGATTAAAGACCGTGTCGCGGTGCGGGGTTTCCTCATGCTAGAACGATATCAGTCTGACGCGGTGGCTAAAACAAGACAAGCACAAACACACATGTATCAACTTACACAATCATTCTAACGTGTCTAATTGAGTTTTTAAATCCGAGTAAGACTGATTAAGTATTGTACTAAATAATAATATAGACGCGTTGAGACAAGTTCCGCGTTATCGAGTAGAATGATTGATAAGTCTACATTGTTCGCACAGTGGAGTGTACTCAAGATGGACCTGTGGTCAATGTAAATCTAATTGTTGATTGAAGACTCTCATGATACAGTATTGTTTTCTAAACACTGGTGTAAGGAAGTTCCATCCTTCCTAGATTAAACACAGTATTGATCACCAAAGGCTAATTAAGGAAGTTTGACTCTTTCTTAATATATTCATTCACGAAAACGAACAGACTAGATGATCAACGCGAGCCAACACAGAACCTTGGTATGATGACAACACAGGCCGTCATCCTTACCGTTACAGGATCTGGCCCTAGGACCAGGCCTACCATCACAAATGTAAAATGCGAGTGTAGCGAGCGCGCGTCATGAAGTCGTAGAGGTTCTAGAAATAGTCTTCTCCGTCCACTACGCTTTTTTTAGGATACTATAATTTGTTTTTCTCAAGAACGGTGCGTTGCCTTTACATGGGAGTGGTGCCAGGGCACAGGGGGCACCACCCCCTTCCCTTCTCCTGCCAAACGATACTAAATTTTGACTCCTTTTCATCCTAATAACTAAATAGCGCTATTCTAACCTCAAAACTTTAACCATGGATATCTCCATAACCATGGGGCTCCGCGGGGTAGGGGTGGTACAGGGGATACCCCTCCCCCTCCCCTCCCTCTACCCTCCCCTTCCCCTCCCCCTCCCCTCTTAGCTAGCTATTTTTGACTTATCAAAAGTGCCAGACACGGGTCTATTTGAAATAAATGCTTTGAGTTTGAGTTCGAATCAAGTCAATAATCTGCCAAATCAACAAACACTGAAACAATGTTGTAAATTTGTCATACTCACGATCAGACAAAATCATGTTGCGTTTTATAATAACAGGCTGAAATAGATCTAGTCCACGCAGACAAAGTCACGCAAAGTCACGGGCACAGCTAGTTAAAAACTTGTGATTGAAATCATCAAAGCGAATCACTAAAAAAACCATTGAAGACTATTATTTTTTCTCCAAAGGAAGTCCATGACCCTCTTGTCAAAAGCCCTCTGAATGTTTGTGCACACAGCTCGTCGTCTTAAATTACGTTGATGAATTCTATTACAGGACGGGTGAATAAATAGTAATAAACTTAAAATATAGATGTTATCTTCTACAAATAAAAATCCAGTTATTTTTCCAGAAAACATTTACTGATAGGTCACATGACGCCGCGGAGGGCAAAGATGGATGGGCTTCTAGCGGATAAACGGCGAGCGCACCTGTCCATGCGGATGGGTATTCGATCAGGTCGTGAAGTCCGATCACAGACTCACAGTTATCTGCGCTGTAATGTGGTGTCTCGTGTACCAGGCGCGGTGTTACTCTCGGTATACGTGTGTTTGGCGTCAATGGATTGCATACAAGCCAATGCCCCGTGAGATCCACTTCACCACAGTATAAAGATGACCATACTAGTCATCTTCACCATACTGGTCGGCTCGGACGAGGCCTTGAATTCAATGCCTACTGTCGATCAGAGGGCTAGGAAGGCACTATCGGATATAAATTATAAGGATGGAATATTCAAATCAATATTTATTATACTTAAAATAAAAATCTAATGGCTTGTGTAAAAATATTAGAAACTAAAAGATATTTCCGTCGGTTTCGACACGTTCAAAATTCCTTGTTGTTGAATTTTCTAATATAAAATATTCTCATTGTTATGAAAAGTTTAAAGAAATACCGTTTGGGGAAACAATGACACGGCGGTGATGAAAGGATTATTTTATCAATTTCTTTTTAAGTAAATGAAAAAAATGTATTGTTGATTAACTTCTTTGTAAAAGTAAGTAATTTGGAGTCAGCCTTCAACTTTTTCTATGTAATTTATGAAGTCATCACGAGGTATGTACGACTAGAACTAACACTGACGACGCACGGCAAATTCCAGTGACCCGCGTCACTGGAATTTGCCGTGCGTCGTCAGTCGGCGGCGCGCGCGACTGTGCGCGACAACCAGTCTGTTTGCGGCGTTGTGTCAGAATTGCCGTAAACATTGGCTTCCTTGATAATTATACACATTTAAGCCCTTTTTGATAAACTAATATGATGTCCTTCTACTGGTTTTAAAGCAATATCAAATTCACACACTAGTTTGTTGATGTCGCCGGTGACACGGTATCGCCGTAAAATATGCGCCAGCGCCACCTTCATCACCATCATGCCGTATAATTTACCTGTGAAATACAAAGTATAATTATACAATATATTCTACTATATTTTTTATTCTGATCTTCATTCTAAACAAACTTCACAGAAACACTATTGTGCTGCGTGCACAGGATGATTTTTGTGATGGGGTAGTAAGGGCTAGTACTTAACAGTTGTATAAAAAAAAATGGGCTCTGAAATATAGGCATTAGTCCCAAGGTCCAATAGCTTTTTTAGGAGAACCTTTGCTACTTACACGACTTTTGGTAATTCGCAGACCGTTTGGAGTTACTGACCTAAATAGGTGACTAGTTGGACACTGAACATAAGATTTTCAAGGCAACCAATTAAGGTTTTCTGGGTAACTAATAGTAATAAGATATAAACCATTGGATAGAGCTTTACAAGGAAAACCTTTCTCAGTTACAATACTTTTGTTAATTCGTAGTCTGTTTAATATTATTGACCTAGATGTGTGTCTAATCTAATTGGATAAAGAAGTTAAGACTTTGTTAGCAACCAATTAAAATTTAACTGGTCATAAGATATACACTATGAAGGGGCAATTGTAGTCATTCTATGGTATTTTGTACATATTGACGGTTTTCATAATTTTCCTGTACATGTGCTGTAAGACATTTGTTTTATGCCAAATTTCATGACTCTAGGTCAAAGTACCCTAGTAGGTTTAGATGCCCTTGTGAAAAATATGCGACTTAAACGGTCATATCTTTTGATAGTTTAGTCTTACAAGTTTGATTATTTTCACTGCTCCAAGGTGTAGCTGACTTAATTAAGTATTTGATATTAATTTCAGCTTGATACCTCCTGGCATTTTTGAGAAAAAGAGTCTAGACAGATGGACAAAGTGATCTTTTAGGGGTTCCGTTTTTGCGGACTGAAGTACACAAATGTATGAATGGAATAATATTAGTGTCGGTTGGTCCATTGATTAAATGTGCCTGATTCCTGACAATAAATGGGTTTAGTGGACAATTATTAGTGTACTTAAAGTATATGATATCCGTGATTTTTAAGTGTAGTGAAAAACCGTGAAAGTCTAAAACAGTGAATTATTAGTATGTTTACCTATGCAGTTTCGCTTGCCAACACCGAAGGCGGCATAAAGGCTCGGATGATCTGGCAAGGTGGCAGAGTTCAGCCATCGCTCCGGCCTGAACTGCTCCGCGTCTGGGCCCCACAAGGGGTGACGGAGGAGACCGTACACCCCTATCGCGCAAGTTCTACCAGCTCGCAACGTGCAGTTCTCTGAAAACAGACAATTAAATATCGCTGGACATAAATATCGCTGGACATTAACACACAGCGCCATCTAGTGCCACACTAAGCAACGAGGCTTGTGTCGTGGACACCAGATAGTTGATATACTACATAGATACTTTTTGTTTGTAAATACATACTTATTATACATATAAACATCCATGACTTGGAAACAAATGTCCATGCTCACCACACAAACATTTGCTCCAACCGGGATTCGAACCCGGGACCCTAAGAACGTAAGGCAGCTTCACTACCGCGGCGCCATTCGGGTCGTCGAATGAGTATCACGCTTAAGAAGGTCTTCAGACTAACGTGGTAAAAGTACATACTCAGGTTTACATCTATGTCAATTTGTCTTGCGATAATTGGAGCCGCTGGGTACATTCTGATCGACTCCTTAATCACCGCCTCCAAGTACACCAGTTTTGGTAGATCTTGTTTAGTTAAATCATCATCTTCATGTTTTAGTACCTCTTGTATTCTGTAATGAATTTAAAAGAAACATCATATTTTAGCCAACGAGGCGAATTCCGCGTGGTGGATTACGGTTACCACATCCCATAGAGAGAAGGCCTGTGTCCCAGCTGTGGGAAAGCAATACACTGTATGTTCATGTTTACCAGAAAGTAACTACACTGGCCTGCTAAACTAAGTAATGGCAATAACTTTTTAAGTACACAAGATATACTTTAGAAACAAAAAGGACTCGAAAAAGAGTTTAATTTTGTACTTATTAATGTATATTTTACTACAGTTTCAAAGAAAGCTGATAAAAATTGATTAAAACTTTTTTTTTTAAATCTCTAACTTCTATAGATTAGAAAAAAAAAAATGAAATTTTATAAGTGTAGTACTTAGATTTGCAGGCCAGTGTATTAGTATTGTGAATGTTACTCACTCGTTGAAAATTCGTTCTTGCATATGTCGGTCTGACCCTATCAGTAACAAAAGAAATGTCAAAGCCGAAGAAGTTGTGTCGTAAGCAGCGGACACAAAAGTATCCAGGTGTTCTCTGATGTCACTGTCTGTGAAAGCATCTTGTTCTTCAGCCAATTGCAGCATTTGATCCAAGACTGGTTTGAATTTGCCTTAAACATAATGTGTTCTGTATAGTTTTAGCGGTGTCGTAGTTTCTGTCTACTCGAAGAAGTGGTAGGTATAGGTTTATGTTTTAATTTCCGGAAATATTTTTTTTTTGTTTGTTTACCTTTTTTTTTTTTTAGGATGGGAAATCATCAAATGACTTCTCCCGCTCTGGGCGGAGCAGGAGGGAGTGTCAGAGTTTTACTGACTAAAACCCATCCACGTTCCTTCATCGCCCTTTGTGTTCCGGGGCCACGGTATCTCTTTCGAATAGTCCCGCAGCCCCGGCAGGCTTCGGCCCTTGCGGACCCCTTCCCTTTTGCTGACTCTCTTTGAGGCGCGCGTGGAACACGAACGCGCCGTCGACACGGCCTGTCGTCATGAGACGGACGGACGGCGAGCTAGCCTATAGCTCCCCGTCCACAGGCCCGCGCCTACGGTGGTCGGAAGCCACCACGTGGCCCCCGACGCCCGGGGCGTCTCCCGCGGCGGCCGGGACGTGAGGATATCTCCCTCTCACGTTCCGCCACCTCCTTCGCTAGCATGACTGCTTCGCAGAAGGAGGTGACGGCGTCCCATTCCGTCTCGCTCCGGACCATGGCACGAACCAGGGCCGGAAGCGAGAGGTCGCCGCCGCCGATCGCCACCTCGAGGACACGGCGGTGCTCCACCCAAGCAGGGCACACCTCCACCGTGTGCTCCACCGTGTTCTCCGGTCGATCCTCACAATGGAAACACCCGGGCGTCTCCTCCCGCCCGATTCGGTGCAGGAACTTACCGAAGCAACCGTGTCCGGTAAGAACCTGCGTCAGGCGGAAGGTGAGGATTTGTTTGTTTACCTGGTGTCGAGTCATCGTACATGTTCGCATCATTGTTTGCCTTTAGCTCCGATTTTCTTCTTTGTATGACCTGAAAGAATGCAAATAATCCAGCATCAGAAATATTAAAGACTAGCTGACCCGCGCAACTTCGTCTGCGTCAGATAAGAGAGAGTTAGAGAGAGGCCGATTATTTGACACTATTAATTATTTCGCTCGTCGCGTTAATTTAGGATTTGACAATCTATTCGAGTTATCCTCTGCTTGTATAAAGGGTGTAAAAAAAACCTCTTAACGAAGCCGCAAAGCATTTGTTTTCCCCGTCATTCAATTCAATTCAATCCATCCATCAGCACAATGTTTTAAGTGCGTTGTAACGCACTCAAAACATTGGAACTCAATGTATGGAGTTCTACCACAAAACATGATTTTTCACCCCCAAAAAAAAAGTCGTTTCCCAGCAATATTTTTTGCGTAAAAGGCTTCGTGATGAAGTTTTTTACACCATGTATAATTCAATCATGATTCCAAAGGCTATGATAAAATGCTATGATAAGATAAAATACTAAGTACAGATGAAAATAAACACAATTTATAATAATGCTAGCTTATGCCCGCGACTCCGCACGCGCTGAGCTTGGTTAAATTCTGCTAAATTTCATCCAAATCCGTTTTGACTCCTCAAAAACTTTCGCATTAATAATAGTAGTAAGATTATGCAAAACTGGCCAAGTGTAAGGTAAGTCATGGCAGAGTTCGCTTCTGTAGTCTGTCTGACTTGCCTGAGCTATACTTGCAGCTTAGCCAATAAAAATAACAACGGTAACATAAGTAATAAGTTAAAATATTACCGGATCTATGATGTTCTTCAGTTTCTTCAAAAGTTGTGTTTGTTTTCGCTTTAATGCACTCAAGTCAAATAGAAATGACAAATGCAACCACACTTTTTGAAATCTATCGCAAAATGTAGCAAATAAATCTTCAATTGCCTCTGCATAATCTGTATCAATTGTTGTTTGATGGTGCGTATTCAGTCCTAGCGAAGTCCCTGCAAAGGATAAAATAGCCTAAGATCCCCTAAAGAACGACCTTCACCGAGCTGGTTAATGGATGAAAAGCATTTTATATCAAATTAAATATGTCAATAAATGTATTGCAAATGGGTTGACTAAAAAAAATCAGTCCAGAATATGATTAATTAACAATTTAAACAATATTTTTTTTGAAACATTTCACTGGTTCGGTTAATAGACAAATTCCATACCAATCGAAAGCATGAAGCCTATAGAATATGCAAACTTTAGGTTGGCTATTTTTTTCCAGTCACAACTCATGGGTTGGCAGGTATAAACAGGTAATCGATACTAGTAATTTGCACCGAAGAATGTTCTGAAAATTAAATGTAGCTACAGTCCCACTGTAGCTACATTAATTTTCATCTTTGTTTCGACAATTCAAAAGTGCTTTTTGCTTTGATTTTGAAGTCTGACACTCTCTTCGGTTCCGCCCAGCGTGGGAGGGATTTGACGCATGCGAACAATAAATGTATTCTTACGAGTAACAGTTGACAGCGTATAGTTTATCAAGAACTTTCGCACGTCAAACGGTTCTTTTCCCACATTCGAAGCTAATCGAGAGACAAGACTTCGAGCTTGCACGTTCATTTCATTCACGTAGGTGTTGAGCACTTGCTGGTTGAACGACGGATTTAGTAGTTTGCGGTGAGATTTCCAAACTGACTCTGGAACAAAAATATTGCATTGGTGCATTGGAGTATTATTTAGTCTAAATTCAAAGAGGCTAAGCCAATGTTAAACTCTACGATAGACAAAGGAGCAAAGGAGAATTTTTCAATGCGAGTTGGGCTGTTCTTGCGTCTCGACTGAACCACCGGGAAAATATAGGAAGAAGAGAAAATTATGTAGTCCGGGTTCTGTTAATGTCAAATCATTAAGATATCATAGATTTTAGGAACCGGAATTTTATTCATCAAATTATTATGATGTCTCAAGGTCTAAACAAACAAAACTAGAGCTTGTAGGCTTCTTTTACAATCTTCATGATGTATGTACCTAATTCATAATTAAATTTTACTTAAATTAACTATTTCCAATAGCTTACATCTCTACACTAACTTTAAACCTTTTTATAATAAAATAGGATCAACCTTTTTGTTTTTTTTTTCCGTTTTTTATTCATTTTTTATTTAAAAAAAAAAACATGGCAACGGTCTTCGCAGGGTCACTGACACTGACAGAGAATCCATTTGAGTGGCGGGTTATTGACTTCAAAAAAAGGTGGATTGTTGTAGCGGTCAGGTAGCCAACAGTGACGACCCGCGGCCGTTGGTGGACATTCAGGTCGCGAATTGCAAGGGGGTTGCTATCTTGGATACGGGCGCTACTCATTCTATCGCGGTCCCCATGCTTTACAATGTACTTTTGAAACCCGGCGTTGTTTTTAAGGAAAATACACGTTCCATAGGGCTTGCTGATGGATCACAGCAAGTGGGTACTGTGCTTGTGTGACACTGACGTAATATTATGTTTATCGTATTACTAGACGCGCAAACCTGTACATTATTAGGTAGGGACTTTATTATGAAAGCGAGGATCATGTTAGATTTACCAGAACCAGAAAGCTGGCACCCTTTTATCACTAGTTTTGACTTATCTGCCTACGGCCAAATGAACTATAGCAGGTGGAAGCTTCTAACCTTGTGCTGAGGGATGATGAAGGCACCAAGTTGACAGCTGATCAAAGGATACAACTTAATGAGTTTCTGTTGAAGAGGTCCGACCGCTTCGAAAGGGTTGGGCCACCCACTAACAGAATATGCCTCGCACTGGTTGAAGATTGACCCACATCAGGAACCCATCGCCTCACCACCTTACCGGATGTCTCCTAGTAAGAGAGCTCTGCTGGAACAGGAGTTTCAGAAGTTGCTGGATACTGACGTAATAGAAGAATGCGAGTCTCCTTGGTCCACCAACGTGGTCCTTGTGACGAAAAAGGATGGAGGGTTTTGGCTATGTGTAGATTACAGGAAGTTGAATGCTGTAACTGAGCCTGATCACTACCCACTTCCGCGAAGACGTTCTTCACGCTGCTAAGAACACCAGCTTTATGAGAACCTGTGACCTCCGATCAGGTTATTTTCAAATTGCTGTGGAATCGGATGACCGTGACAAGACTGCGTTCGTGAGCCCGCTTAGGTTTAAAAGGATGCCAATGGGTTTGAGAAATTCAGGAGCGACTTTCCAGCGGCTTATGGGCTGATTTAGATCTGGCAAGGAACTGGTCAATGTTTGCATATTAATATATTTTAAACATTTTGAATCGTTTCCTAAGCACCTAGAATACTTGAACTTGTCTTCGTCCGGCTAGAGATGTACAACCTACGAGTGAAACGCTAAAAAAGTTGCTTTGCTCGCGAATCAGTTAAGTTTTTTGGCCACGTGATCGTACCAGGTGGGGTGAAAGCAGAGCCTGATAAGACAGCAGCTATCGGTAACATGGCCCCTCCTGAGAACACGAAACACGTGAAATCCTTTTTGCAATCGTCAAGTTGGTTTCGGCGCTTCATTCCAAACTACAACGACGTTGCTAAACCTCTGATGGATCTTCTCAAAAAGGAAAGCCATTGGACCTGGACCTCGAAGCAACAAAATGCCTTCGATTGCATCAAGAAAAATTTAATCTCCGCTTCGATCCTGCGTCAGGCCGACGAATCGATACCGTTTACGTTAAGGGCCTACAGCAGTGGATATGGTCTAGGAGCTGTACTGATGCAGGGGGAGGGACCTGAGGAAAGGTCAGTCGAACATTACAGCCGTTTGTTGAATAGTGCTGAAAGGAACAACGGAAAGAGAGGCGCTAGCAGTTGTGTGGGCGGTTACCAAGCTCCGCGCATACATCGAAGGATCAGAGGTTGTGATACTAAGTGACGACCAACCTCTACGATGGCTCATGACTGTGCAAGGTACTTGTTCTCCCCGTCATTGCGAGCACTTTTTGTGTTGGACCATACCTGGGAACCTTCTAGTTACGGATGTATTGGAGGACAGAGTTCCAACTTTATCACAACTAGTTTTTAAAATACTATTTTATAAGGTTAAAACTTTACTTTAAATAACTGCCTGACCCGTTTACTATTGAATGCATCCATCAGCACAAGTTTTGAGTTCGCTACATTGAGTTTTACTGTAAAACGTGATCACACCAATGTCGTTTCCCAAAAATATTTTTTATTTTATTTATTAGGGACAAAAGAACAGTTCATGTAACTGTTCTTTTGTCCAGCTGTTGTTTGTTTTTCATGTTTAAAATTATGAGTAGTTACATAAATTGGTAAACATAATAACCCACACGACTGTCAACTGATTGATAAATGAACAAATAAAGAACGAAAAGATAATTTTGTTGAATTAATTAATTCATTTTAGATTAAGATTCGATTGTGGTGAGAGAATATTGATAGCCAGTGTTTTAAATTTGTTACTAGAAAGAGAAAAGATATCTATGTCCATGAAGTGTGTTATAGGTTTCCAATAGTTGACGAAGAGGCACTCGTGCCCCGGCGTTGGTCTTGCATGAATCCACGTGGAACAACCGGGGCACGCGAGCTGCCCGTCTGACAACAGTTCTTGGTACAATCTCAACGGACGAAATCTCATCAACAATACGGCTCTTTTTGTTTGCAGCATCCGGCCGCTATTGAATAAATCGCTAAACTTTCTCTTCCTTCGTCCTTTTTTGTTTGTTTTATTAATATTAGTCAAAAAAAGTGGTCGAACAATAGAATAGAATTTTTGTAAAACAAAGGAAAACGTAAAAAAGGGACGCATATATTTTTTTCGTTTTACTACTAATGGTCCACACACTCTTTGTGTTCTCACACTCTTTCGTGCCGATGATTCGTTAAGGGTGGGCTTTTATTTTAAATATAAGCAGATTTCATTTCGTGTTAACTTTATATCAATATTTGTGACTTCAATACAGTCAAATCTATTGTTACACAAACCATGCAGCATCATGGCCACCAAAAGTAAACGCCGAGACTCTAAACTTAAAACATAATACTGCTGTAGTAAAATGTTTTAAGTTTAGAGTCAGTTCACCTGTGTGAACTGACTCTAAACTTAAAACATTTTTACGTAGGTACTGTATACTATAAATGTTACCATTCGAGGATTGATCTGTATCAATCCTCGAATGGTAACATTTATAGTATACAGTACCTACGTAAAAACTTTTTCTGTACTAAGGATTCCAAATAGGAATCGCGTATTCTAATTGAGATGTTATCAACGTTTTATATAATACCAAAAAAATAGAGGGCCGCACGAAGTCATTCGATCGACTGACTTCTGAATGATCGCGAACGGATTCCACTACAAATAATTGTTGGATGTTCAACGTATACGTAAAATTAAGTTTATTTTTGTTTTTAATAAAAGATAGGTATACTATGACATTTAGGAAGTCTAAGAAAGAGTTTGTTATCTTTACAGTAGGTATCAAGTCTGTGAAGATCTTCTTGGAGCAATAGGCAGTCAGCGAGTTTTTGGCAGGCTTTGTAGATTTTTATATCATCCGCATACATCAGGAAATTGGCATTAACAAAACAAAATTTGATGGCATTTATAAACAGTATAAAAAGCAAAGGGCTCAAGATAGACCCTTGAGGAACTCCAGGCTTGACAGTTACAATCTCTGATTCAAACCCATCAATAACGACCGTTTGTGACCTGTTATAAATATATGATACAAACCAACGAAGTAAATTGCCTCGGATACCATTGTACATAGCGTGTACCTGGACTCTTCTGTCCATATTTTCAAAAAGAAAGTTAGTGATAATCATAAGTTTGGTGGTCGTCAAACGCCGTTTAACGAACCCATGTTGTTCGGGTACAATAAGGCCATGCAATTGAGGATATGGAGCGATGTGTACAAGTCTCTCAAAAAGCTTCGACAAGGTGGAAATAATAGATACGGGGCGATCATTCTCTAGATTGTCTTTGTCTCCACATATATAAACAGGTGTTATAAATGCTCGCTTCCACACGGTGGGAAATATACCACCATGTACACATTAATTGAAAATTAAATACAACGCAGTATAGATGTTATTAGCTGTTTTCACTGCCCGCTCCCTGAGATGGGTCCAGTGATTTGATTGCTCGATGTACTTCTTCTTTTGTGAGGTAAATATTGGGTACACATGAAGAAACATCCTGGTATATGTTTGCTGGTTCCCAATTCTCAGGATCAAACGTGGATGGTTCATAGACAGAAGCGAAAACAGAACAAAACAAATTGCATATATGAGTGGGGCTATCAGACAATTCATTTTTAATATACATATTATCTGGGTACTTAGTCTTGCCCTTTCTATTGGATACATATGTCCAAAAATACTTTATGTTTTTCAGTATACTGTCTTCGACTGAGTTAATATAATTTCTAAAAAAAAAACGGATTTATTTTGAAACAATTTACGATAACCCAAAAACTGATTATAGTCACACAGTTTTTGATACATTTTCCACTTAATCCACGCACGTTCTTTACTTTTAAAGATACGGATCAAACAGGGTGTCAACTTTGGTTCAGGAAATTGTGAATTTTTAATTTTTGCGTAGAGTTACTTAGTTTGATGTACAAAATGCTTGGTTGACGGCTTAGTAAAGGGTCCGTTTACACCATGTATACTGTTAACCCAGATTACATACTTTTTACTATTTAACGCATCGTGAACTCATTCAATAGCACAATGATCAAAACCCCTGAGAATAAATCACCCACCTAACATTTTCATGTAAAATGTTGCCAAGACGAGACCATATGACTCGCACTGTCAAAAAGTTGTCGGATCTCATGTAGAGCCAAGCTTCTAACTCTACAAGTTCTAACGGTCCGGCAGTTGTTCATACTCATGACTGTATTAAAAAAACACTCTGAACTTCCCATTGATTGCGATTTCCTTACTCAAAATAGACGATCAGCAAATGTTTGTCCAATTATCCGTTTTAACACCAGTTTTTCCCAAAAATTTTTCGCCTTCCTTGGCACTTTTCTTTATAATTCAATTAATAATAAATTATCTATTTACACACATATTAAAGCTATTTGTAAAAGAAAATCGCGCACCTGGCTATTAAGTATTGACTACGCTTCCACAGAAAATTTACTTAAACCTTTGTCTTAACACTCACACATAAACACTAAACATCTACACTCTCACATTCGCACACACACATTTACTCACGCATTGCATAATCAATGCACTCTCATCACTCCATTTCCACTTTCATCCTTTTAATTTTAAAATTTGCTTTCGTGTATTATTATGTACTTATGAACATCCTAACCCACTTTTTTGTACAATCCATTTATTTATTTTTTTATTATGCCTGCATGCACAATTTATATAAATTTCATTTTTTGTTTGTTTTATGTTTGGTCTGTACCTAGTACTACTTTTGAACCAAAATGTTCTACAAGTTAATTTTTTAAATGTCAATTGCATATTTTATTTCACCTATGTTTAATTGTCAAATTTCAAATAATTAATTTTAAGTACCCACTTCCAATTTTAACTCTAGATTCTTGACTTAATTTTTTTTGCTAAAATTAAAATGTTATATTATTTAAGCCGGAGAGGTGATCTGTACCTCAGGATTTTCCTATTTCAGACACTTTTCTCTATTTAAGATTGTACATATACCAGCGCCTGTAATTTCTGATGTCGAGATATATAAAGATTTATGATTATGATTATGATTAATTATACAGTTCAGTACGTCTCGAGTGAGAATAACTTAGTCGCTGATTATTTCTCCCGTGCGCCTATACCTGATGTTGTGTGCGAAACAGATAAGGGCTATGACGCATACTGCTCATTAAATTTCTTAAATGCGATCGCGCCGGCCGTGTTGTTTACGGATATAAAGAATGCCACTGATAATGATAAAACTATACAAACTGTCGTTAAATATACCAATGTCGGTTGGCCCCGAAAAATTGTTTGTGCATCAGTTCGACCATATTTTTTGTGTAGAACAGACTTACAATATGAAAAGGGTATTTTAATGCGTGGACATAAGGTGGTAATTCCTATGGCATTACGCGAAAGAATGCTGCGTGAACTTCATAGCACTCATTTAGGCATTGTAAAAACGAAATGTAATGCTCGGGGTAGGATGTGGTGGCCCGGTATAGACGAAGATACTATAGCCGGACTCGCCCGCGCCGTGGCCGAGTCCGGCGGCACCATGGGAACGGATCCATATCGATTACTTGTCGATAGGACAACAAACATACCTGGTGGTGATTGATGCATACTCCAAATGGTTGGAGTGTATCTGGATGCATAATGATGTCACTACCCAATCTTTAATAAAGAAATTGAAGCAACTTTTTTCCGTGTTCGGTATACCTAATACACTAGTATCAGATAACGATGTTAAAATAAATTCTAAGGATTTTAACAACTTATGTTCCAATAAGGGCATTAATTACATGACGTCTCCAATTTATCATCCATGCAGCAACGGGCAAGCTGAAAATTCAGTACGAACTTGTAAAAAGATGTTAAAAATTATTTTAAGTGAAAGCTTGTCTCTTAATGTATTGCAAGAAAGATTATTAGGGTACCTTTTCGAATACAGGAATACGATACACTGTACTACCGGAAATTCGCCCGCGAAATTAATGTTTGGGAGGGATTTAAGATCGCGTCTTGATTTAATACTTCCTAAAGAATCTAAATCGCGTGAAACAACATTAAAGAAAAATGAATGTAAGATAAGAGATTTTAAAGTTGGTGACAGGGTATGGGTCCGGTGGTTTAGTGGTAGGACAGAGTCATGGAAATTAGGAGTAGTAAATAAGGTCATAGGGAAAAGAATGTTTAAAATTATTGTTGAAGAACAAAATGGATTTTCCATAAGGCACGTTGACCAATTGCTACATTGTAAGAACGGAAAATGTTCTAAAATTATCGAATCAGTCAATACTAATGAACCTTAACCGTCAGCCTCATTTCCTATGTACAGTCCGATGTCTTCACGAGTTCCCCTTAGACCACCAGTATTGCCAATGCCAGAGAATAGCAGCGAGTCTAATAGAGTTAGCTCAGTAGTTGGTGCAGCTGCAGAGGAACCGGTGAAGGAGGACAGTGCAGCACCGACTGATACTGCGGCTGCAACTAGTGTTGAAGCTGACAGGGATCAAAGTGCTGTCGCTGAAACTGTGAGCCGAGAACATGCACGTCAGACATGTAGTGAGATATCCGAAGGTCAGGCTCCTCAAGCCTCGGTCGTCACCGGAACCAGTTACCTCGCCTGTGTCACGATCACGTTCTGAGCGTCCCAGAAAGAAAGTAGATTATTCTAAATATTATAAATAGATCAGTATAAGATTGTTATGTTAAGTTATTTATTGTTATGTTATTTTGTCAACAGGTTTCAAAACTAAGTGTGGAGGAATGATGCATATCTGCCGACCCCCTACCCACATGTTCTAATTGTTAATATAGTCAGTTGACTACTTATGTACCAACAGTAATAAACTAGCCTTTGTACCACACACTCGTTTGTTTGTTTCGTACTTCCCTACTAAGATATATATCAATAATGCAACCATTTTAAGATGTTTCGCATTTGTACGGTTTGTTACGTGTTAAGTTACCCACCCTATTTGACTGTATTATAATCATTCGGTATTTCATTCCTAAAACGCTCGTTTACCAAACTGAGCTGGAATAAGTTGTGGTGAACACCAAAATTCTCGCCTCATGTTTAAACAACTGTTTACGTTTAGCGGGCCGATTACGAAACAGTCGGTTATTACACTGTTGATGAACATGGCCCTAAATATTTTAATGATCATCAGTCAATGACAAAATCAGGGTTTTTTAAGATATCAATAAAATCTATATTATAAGAGCTATGCAATTAAAACTTTATATGTTTCATAAGTCCGCTATTAATATATCCCGAGAATCTTGTTAATCTGGGATAATCCAAACCCAAGTTATAAGGGTTCAAAAAACCGACGAATCTGTTCGAGAAATGGTAGGTAGTGCCCAAGCGCTTCGTTTGGCTCGTCTTGGCGGTCCCCAGATCTTACAGTAAATTAGTTTATCACTTACCTTCAGCAGTGATAAGTCCATTTTTTGCATATTCCTTGGCAAAATCGTAGATATATGGTTTACTCAAACATGTATTAGCTACTGTTAGGCTGTCTTCTGGATCGGTTACCACTGTAAAATAAATAAAATAAATTAACGATTATTTTTTTTCGCAACAGTTAATATTTCTACAATTTTTTTCCTAAGTTAAGGTGGATGCTCCAGGGTAGCCCGCGAAATTCAAATTTTCTTACGTTTTTGCAATTTGCAGGTCAGTGTCAGGTTGTATGTTGATTAAAATATGATTCGCGGCTGTAACACGTACTTAGTTACAGAATTATAATCATCAATACAACCCTCCAAGCGCATAAAGCTGCAGGGATGAATTTGAAAAGTCATTCCTGCACCGTTATACTTTTGGAGGGTTGTATTGATGATTTTGATGATTCATGACAACCCATTGATCTCAGATGAAAACTTCACTCTATACCAAGCTACTCCGTTGCCTATGAAAACAAGCACAGGAACAGTCATCGTCCAACTAGCTTCGCAGTACATAGCAGTAAACTTCGGGAAGAGCACTTATGTCTCCTTATCCGAAGATGACATGAAGCGGTGTAGTCACATTCAACCAGGCTATTTGTATCATCATGCAACAAGAATCTTCCTATATTCAACTTGCATAACAGCAATGCCCCATGTGAAGCAAAACTATTGGGTCATCGAACGCCCTCACCTTGTGACGTAAAAAAGGTGCTATGTAAGCAGGAGTAGATCGCGGTACATACAACGTATACTTGGCTGGCGATTTGTTGCGGAACTTGCACTATACGAATTGTATGTGAAAATTATATCACTACACACTCAACGACTTCCGGGATACGGATAACCATTTAGCTACGAACAATCAGCTTGAAGAGATTGAACTGCAACCGATACAACACAGGAAGCAAGAAGAAAACATTCACACGGCGAGCCAAGCAGAACTGCAACCGGAACGTTCACGTTATGCAGACAACATCGCATTCAACTTCGAATAATTTAATTTTTTATTTGTTTCTTTGTAATAGGGTTTCTTCTCTTGACAAGCTTTCATTAATCTTTCGAACATCTTTGTGGGGTTGCCAACATGTACGGTCTCATCAACCGAACATTGACTTTGCGAACGCAGTAACCTACTTGGATGTCGTGCGTCACAAATATTACGTTACGCTATAATTGTAACTTTTCACGCAAGGCAGTGCGAGTCAGACAACAACTGTGGAACTAACCACTTGTCAAGAGAAAGAATCGCTAACACTTTAACTATTGTAACTTCTAAAATTTAATATAACTTTAAACACAACTTTTAAAAGTTCTTTCTGTGTACTCCACAACTTAAACAAAATCAACTAAGTGTTAGTGTACAGTGTTAGAACCATTGGCCCCTACAAATACAATACTTATGCATGATTTTCAAATGTATTTTTTAGAAACTTTAAATTGTAATCTTGAGCTAAATGCTTACCATATTTGTAAGCCTGCTTCTGGCATAACATAGCGCTCGATTTTATCAATTATAATATCTGTATTTCTGTACCTGTGTTAACAAATAAAAAGTGATTTGATTTGATTGGACTTGATTTGATAGCTTTGGATTGTGCGATTCTGTGTGCATACACAGATCTTGCTTGCCCATGCACAGATCTTCTGCTTCAGGAACTATTTCTATATAGTTATTGTTACGTTTTTTTCGCATACGACAATTACATACAATTACAATTATGAAAAAGCAACTTTGTGTGGCGAGTTTGACTTCAGCATGTGTACCAACTCTTAAATGCGCGAACAGAAATTAATGGTTTTACTCTGTGACTTTCACTTACCGTACAAGGATTGATGGATGAACCAGAACTCAATAACACCACCCATTTTGGTTGCAGTGATCTGAATTTTCTGAAGAAAGTTCCATAGATCTGAAATATAAATAAATAAATATCACTGGACATTACACACACTGCCATCTAGTGCCACACTAAGCAACGAGGCAGGTGGCGTGGACACCAGATAGTTTATCATCATCAGCCTATTAATTTTCTCACTGCCGGGACACAGGCCTCCTCTCTATGAGAAGGGATGTAATCTACCACGCGGGCCCAGTGCAGATTGGTTGGATTGGTAGATGTCACATGTCTTCGAATTTTTTGGTTCTAGGACATGCTGGTTTCCTCACGATGTTTTCCTTCATCGTTTTGAGAGCAGCGGTAATGAAATAAATTACAAAAAGTAATGCGTCTGCCTGGGTTCGAGCCCCCGACTTACTTTTCGTAAGTCAGGGCCGCGACCACTGGGCCACCGCTGCTCTGCTAGATAGTTGATACCGGTTTAAAGAAAATTTCTCATATGAACATACAGTCCGCTTATAATGAGATACAAAGTAATAAGTATGCAGTACAATACAATTTCCTCCAGAGTATTAGAAGTTTTATAATGTACAAATATATGTTTCTTAAGCTTGTACGTTATCGCACTCTTTAATATCGTCCGGTAATCCATTGAACAGATGAACTCCTTCAAATAATATGGTCTTTCTACCGTAATTAGTGCGTACGCTGATGATGACTTCAAGGTTGTTTTTATTTCATTTTTTTTTTCTTTATTTTTATGTTAGTTTGTATTGACTTTGAAGCATCGATCACTAATAAAAAACTAGATACACAATCCCATGCAAAAGTTCTCTAAAAACGGTCACCAAATGTTTGTAAATTCAACCTTAGACACATTGCCTTTTTTTGTTTTTTTTTTTTTTTTTTTCGGATGGGAAATCATCAAATGACTTCTCCCGCTCTGGGCTGAGCAGGAGGGAGTGTCAGACTTTTACTGACTAAAACCCATCCATGTTCCTTCATCGCCCTTTGTGTTCCGGGGCCACGGTATCTCTTTCGAATAGTCCCGCAGCCCCGGTAGACACATTGCCTAAAGTTGAATTCACAAAACTAATAACCTTTTACGACCGATACTCGCTGGTCAACCTATATCAAAACAAATTCGACCTTTTTTTTATTTCTTTTCTTTTCGGATGGGAAATCATCAAATGACTCCTCCCGCTCTGGGCGGAGCAGGAGGGAGTGTCAGACTTTTACTGACTAAAACCCATCCATGTTCTTTCATCACCCTTTGTGTTCCGGGGCCACGGTATCTCTTGCGAATAGTCCCGCAGCCCCGGCAGGCATCGGCCTTTGCGGACCCCTTTTTTTTTGCTGACTCTCTTTGAGGCGCGCGTGGAACACGAACGCGCCGTCGACACGGCCTGTCGTCATGAGACGGACGGACGGCGAGCTAGCTCATAGCTGCCTGTCCACAGGCCCGCGTCTACGGTGGCCGGGGGCCACCACGTGGCCCTCGACGCCCGAGGCGTCTCCCGCGGCGGCCGGGACGTGAAGTTCTCTCCCTCTCACGTTCCGCCACCTCCTTCGCTAGCATAACTGCTTCGCAGAAGGAGGTGATGGCGTCCCATTCCGTCTCGCTCCGGACCATGGATTGAACTAGGGCCGGAAGCGAGCGGTCGCCGCCGCCGATCGCCGCTACGAGGATACGGCGGCGCTACGCCCAAGCGGGGCACACCTCCACAGTGTGCTCCACCGTGTCCTCCGGTCGATCCTCACATTGGAAGCACCCGGGCGTTTCCTCCCGCCAAATGCGGTGCAGGAACCTCCCGAAACAACCGTGTCCGGTGAGGACCTGCGTCAGGCGGAAGGTAAGGACGCCGTGGCGTCTCTCAAGCCTCTCCTCAAAGAGGGGACTTATCGCCACTATTGTGGCGTGCTCTGTACGGGCTTGCGACAGCCGCTCTCTCCATGTCGCCATGAGATCACGCCGGAAGTCCGTCCGCTGAGCGACAGTTTGCCGTGGAAACAAATTCAACCTTACACGCATGTTTTAAAGTCAGAATTACAAAGTGCCAATAAAAAGCAATCAAATTATACGACCGAGGTTCGTCGCTTGGACAAGGAATAAATCGAACTGCCCATGTTTTTTGTTACTGTAATTTTCATTTAAAAAAAAATTGTTAAACTTGTTTTAAAAAAATTGGTGAAATGATGCAAATTCTATTTTATTCTATGGTGTTTATTTTACCTGAATGTAAATATACTTAAAATATCACTTACGGGATATCTTCCGTGATTATTGTTTATTTTTGAGCTCCTGATATTTTTTTTAAGTACTATCGAGGACACTCCCGCCTGATCACCACTAAGCTAATTTTTGCTTGCACTTTAAACAGAAACGCTCTTTATCCCCGCCCCGTTGACTTTATAATAAATAATTAATGAAAAAAATACCGATCGGCGACACATGCCAAACGAGAGTTGTTGTTATTTTGCGCGCCAAAGTTGACGCTTTCCTAATAGGCCTAAAGTTTAAGGTGGAGTGGCTCGGCGCCTCCGCATGATTTATTCATGCTACTTTAAATATATACTAGCAGACGTCACGCGGTTTCACCCGCGTAGTTCCCATTCCCGTGGGAGTACGGGGATAAAATAATAGCCTATGTTACTCAGTAAAGACGTGGCTTTCTAATGGTGAAAGAATTTTTGAAATCGGCGCAGTAGTTTTTGAGTTTATTCATTACAAATATACACACAAAAATACAAATCTTTCCTCTTCATATTATTATTATTATCTCCTTTAGTCATCTTAAAATCTTATAATTTACATTTTTAAATATTTCTTATAAAAAACATATAAAACATTTAAAAATATAAAAAAATAGTAGTCCGCCGGTGTCAGGAGCAGGGTCCAAGGCTGCAGAGACAGGAACCTCCTCACAATGTGAGCCGTATCGAGGAGGCCCGTCTGAATCAGACCCTTGATCCAACCGCCTAAAGAGAGCTTCGATAGATGGTCATCGAAGCTCTTGGCTATAAGGTCAGTGGCCGTCATGATAATCGGCACAATGATAACCGAGTTTATATTCCACATGTCGCGAACCTCGTGTGCCAAGTCGAGATATTTTAGTTGTTTCTCTTTCTCAGATTTCACGAGGTTCTCGTCATGCGGAATGGTAACATCGATTATCATTACGCGGCGCGCTGATCGGTCTATCACCACTATGTCAGGCTTATTGGCGACAATAGTCTTGTCAGTAATTATAGGCCGATCCCAGTACAGCGTGACATGGTCTTTCTCGAGAACTGGGTCGGGCACATACTTGTAGTACGGTACCTCAGATTCCACAAGTTTATATTTCAAGGCAAGATGCTGGTGAATAATCCTGGCTACTTGGTTGTGCCTGTGCAAGTACTCGCTGTCTGATGGACTCACCCGCACACATCAGACACACATCAACCGTCCCGTCCTTCATAATATATTTCCGGTAGTTGTTCGTCAACATAACTTCGTCCATAATCGCACAGACAAAACCTTCAGTTTCCCCAAAGAGGTCGCTGAAACGTAACCAGGACACGGACGCTAGAAAATCTACATCGGGCCCACGAAGAGCCCGTGAAGCTCTTTGCCTTGCCATACTTCCTTGCGGTCATCGGTGATAAGTACTTCAGGTTTGTGCCAGTTCTTTTTAGCCATGGACAGCGGCCTCAGTCCCTTGTCCACTGCGACCACATCTCGGTGCATACCGACTTCGGCTTTTAAAAAATATTCTCTGAGACTGCACACCTCGCGATTGTGGAGGGTCTTCGCGTTTAAAAAGCTTCGACCTCCGCACTTCCTCGGGATGTACAGTCTCATCACCGATAATCGTGGGATTCGGTTTTCGGTCAGCAGTGTACGAACTCTTCTATCCAGAGGGCGTCGAGTTCGGTCTGAGTCCATTTGAGTATACCGAAAGAGTACATAAAAACCGGCATGACCCAACCATTGAAGGCGCACACCTTGTTCCCGCCTGAAAGAAGGCTATTTAATACCTTCTTCAGGCGACCGAAGAAGCACTTCCTCAACGATTGCTTCATGTCAGTTACGTTAATACCCAACGCTTCGGACATACCCAAATACTTATAGCTTTCGGAAGAGGAAAGAGATCTTAGGTGTATGGAGTGTATTATTATTATTATATTGTTAGTGTAGATGTAGATTATTATAGTGTATATTATAATATATTCCTTTAAATAACGATGTTAATTTTTTTTGAGATGTTCGATGCGTAATTTAAAATTTAGTTTCTCATCTACCCTTAATCCAAGATATTTTTCGTTGGTTGATCGTTTTATTATTTCGTTATTTATTATAAGAGGCGAGAAGTCCGATGCTTGTTTTTAATGGTAAAAATCATGAATGAGGTTTTCGACGTATTAATTTTATGAAGGTTTTACTTTAACCACTCGTTTAACAAATCAAGGCCATGTTGAGCGTCCTTTATGATGTTATGGTGTTCAAATCGCAAACCGCCTTGATGGTCCCAAAATTCTATACTAATGTTTTAAAGCTGAAGAGTTTGTTTGTTTGGTTGGTTGAACGTGCTAATCTCAGGAACTACTGGTTGGAATTGAAAACATATTTTTGTGTTGGATAGTCCATTTATCGAGGAAGGTATATAAGGAATAATATATATAGGAATGTGTATAAGCTATATTATATGACGCAGACGAAGTTGCGTGGGTTAGCTAGTATTTAATGAATTACCAAATGGAATTAATTAAGGACTAATATATTATTCAATTTGAAAACAAATTAAGACATATTTTATTAAATTGGAAAAAATGTTATTACACTATTGACGAATTCTATATTTAAGATAAATTGTAAGTTATTTTACATTGCTATTTATTTAATTTTGACTTGTATTATTATCTTTATTTCCATTCATTATTTATAGGTAGGTATTTATAAGTATCTAACATAATTAATAATGTTCCCTGCCTACAGATGCGTCATATACTAAAGTAATAATTTAAGATACAATTGATCTCAATAATTTTATATAGAAATAGTATTAAAATGATGATGTTAATAGTTATTACTATGTCTATAATTGTGATCGTGTAGTTGTCCCTCTGTTTGTAAATAGTATCTATTATTAACTACTTAAAATAGAATGTTAATCTTGTTTATTGCTGTGCCCTAACAGGGTCCATAATTGTTCTTAGCTGTAAGCCCATTGTAACATCTTTTTAAACTTATGGTATGCAAAATAAAATGAATATGAATATGAGTATGTATACTAAATTGTTAATGTTTTGCTTGCTTTTTCTGTCTTAGGTTATGTTGTGTTTTGTTGTAATTATTTTATTTTAAATGATGTTGATTATTCTTTTTATAATAATTACTAATTATGTGAAAGAGTGTAAGATAGATTTTTGAGGAATTAATTATTTATTATTAAGATCTCATGTAAAATGTACCAAAAATCACACCAAACCCCCCTTATTTATGAGCCACAGTACTCTAATTCCAAACGATTAATTTAGTTTTATGCAGTTCTTCGGCCTTATTGCTTTGTTTGAGAATATTGCAGAGTGGAGTTTCAGTTTGTATTAAATTGAGAGTTTTATTTTTTTTCACCCTTCAGTTACATGGTGTGGAGGGCCACCTCTATTTTTTTTATATAAGCAGTCAACCCTAGTAAAATATTAGTATACAGGAAAAGCGAATAGGAAAAGCGAACATTTTTCGCTTCAAAGAATAATTTTTACTCACGTTTTCGATCTCCCAAGACCTGCAATGAATGTCCAATGATTGGTAGTGCCCCTGGTAACTCAGGGGGCGCGTTGGGATGCTGTCTCAACCACGGCCACGCAGCAATCACTACGCATAGTAATATCACTAAAACCAATATCAACATTTTCTGTAGGTATCTAGCGACACAACATGATATGAGGACATAGTAGTATTAAACTTGTATTTATACAGTAATGGTTGCCTGCGACCTTCGTTTCGACCGTGAGAAATATTATTAAGAAAAAATCATTCTGTATCATCAACGAAAAATAGGGTTCGAAAATTTAGAAAACTTGTTCTAGGAAATACGTATTTTAGAATAAGTCTTACAAGTTTGTGAAATAAATATTTGTAAATTAGAATCTCCACTACATTTGCAAGGTTTCTATCAGGAGCCTCCAAAAATTGCTGTTTTGCACAAATTTTACCTGAACTTTGACCGTTCCTAATCTATATAAAAGGCAAAAGTGATTGACTGATGTATCAACGCACAGGCCAAACCCTTAGGGCTAGAATCTTAAAATTTCGCACAGGTATTCCTCATATGACGTAGGCATCCACTAAGGAAGGATTTTTTGAAATTCGGGTGGTGAAATAGGGTATAAAAGTTTGTATGATATGTTTTTATTCCTTGGATATATTTACTTGAGATTTCGTATGAATTGAATTAGGCAAAAATAAGGAGTTACGTATTTCAGCGTTTTCCAAAATTCAACCCACAATAGGGTTAATTAAATTTAGAACACAGGTAGGTAGTTTACCTCGATTAACACATACGAGTGGAATACTTTTTATCCCGGTAGTATGATCCCGTGGTACAATAATTATCCAACTCCACGCGGGCAAAGCCGCGGGCAACAGCTAGTGTACTCATAAATAGTAAAAGTAAAGAAAAAATGAGAAGCCCTGCACATGTAATGGAAATTCTAAATTAAAAATATTTATTTTACAAACTTTTAAGACTTATTCAAAAACACGTATTTCCTGGAACAAGTTCAAGAAATTTTCGTTCAATGTTATCGCGTTAGACGGAATGAGGTGTGCGGGAGACGAGTAGTGCGGGGCTTAGGCTAGGTGAGACAGGGGAGTTGAAAGAATATCGCCGCTGTGGCTCTGTATGAAACAACAAGCTTTTCGACCATGCTCGCGTTGACGATAGACGGGCCGGGAAGGTCCCTCTTAATGGTTGATTTTAATGATAACAATGCTAAAAATGCATAGGTCCTGTATTACCGCAACGACTCATATTTCGTTCAACATACAGCCTAAAACTGACCGGCAAATTGCAAAAAACGTAAGAAAATTTGAATTTCGGCAGGCCCGCCAGCCCGGTGCTTTCAACTTAACTGTAGCGCATGATTATACTACATGATAAATGTTTTATATGTTTTGAATTGCACTGACAAAAACATTCTTCAGATGTCAAATTCAAATTCAAATATTTATTGCTCAACACGGTACATTTTATACATTTCCAGATGTCAAGTGAATGCGCAGTCCACTGTATTGTACCAATTTAGGCATGCAAAATTTATAATTACAGGTTTTACAATTTCATAAAATCCAATTAACACAGAGTCGGAAGAAAATAAAATCAAATTAAAACCTTATACAATGTGATAAATTCAAATTGATACGTTCTACAATGACATAAATTATAAAATTAAAAATAATACCTTAAACAATGTCATAAAATCAAATTACTTAATCCGTTACACAATGTTCATAAATAATACCTTGTACGATGTTATAAGTTCAAGTTGATATGTAAGTAATTAATGTCATAGATTCATAATAAGTAATGTCAGAGTATATCATGTCAAAATAATTAGGAAATAAGTATCTAAATGGAATCAAGAAAAAAAGTTTTTTTTTTTTTTAATAAAATAAAATAAATCGGACTCAATAGTGTTCACCATAATTATATGCATTATTATACACACAAATTTCTGTCTGACAGGTATTCATTTATAGTGTAGTATGTCTTAGTTATCAGAAGATTATTAAGTTGCTTCTTAAATACATTTATATCTTTAATACATAGCAAAGCATTAGGTAATTTATTATAAATATTTGGTGCCATTCCTGTGAGGTTTTTATGGAATACTGCTTTTTTGTGTTGTCTAGTGCTAATTTTATATCTATGTCGTGAGCTGTGTAGTTTTTCAAATAAGTGGAAATTTGTCTTGACAAATACAGCCACCTCAAATATATACAGGCTGTTAAGATACGGAAATTTGTAAAGATCGGTTTGCAGCTTTCCGTGCTTTTTATACCGCATATCGCCCTAACACACCTTTTTTGCGCTCTAAATACTGTCTCTATGTTTGTGGAGTTGCCCCAATATATGATTGGCTCAGCAATACCATATCATCCGCGTAGCTGATGTTATTGACGCAGTGCCCGTCAATGGAGCACCCGATATTGGCATTGCTGAGCTCACAGATCAGCTCGTTTACGTACAGGTTGAAAAGCTTGGGTGAGCTAAGTCACCCCAGCTGCCTCACTCCGCATTCCAACCTGTATGCATCCGACAGAACACCCGCCCACTTAACATAATTGTATTGGTTAGTATACCAATACTTTAGCATTCTAATGAGATCGCTTGGAAGGTCCTTGACATTTGATAGTTTGTCTTTGTAATTTATTCTAAGTCTTGGTATTCCTTCAACTGGCTTTTTATTTTTGCCCTTATTTATTATTTGCCATGTAGCTTTACACTTATTAGACGCATTGTTAATGTGGTTATTATTTTGGGATTTCTTAGTCAGACGAATTATGGATTTTAAGCGTTTCGTATATGTTTTGAAAGTTTTTTTAGTATGGGGTTTGGGGTCTTTTCGAAATTGCCACAACATTTCGCGCTTACGTTTACAGCATAATTTTATCCCTTTACTAATCCACTTAGGTGATTTCACTGCATATTGTTTTAATTTCTTAAGCGGAAAGCAGATATCATAAAAAGTTTAAATGTGTCGTGAAACTTATTAAATGCGTCATTGGGCTCTGTGGAGGAATAAATATCATTAAATCTCAAATTTTCTAAGCAACTTTTAAATTTTTGCATATTTCCTTTACAGAAACTACGTCTAAATATAAACCAATATGGAAGTACGCAAGTTTTTATAACAGGGCATTGTAATAGTTGCGCTGTATGATCTGACAACGCCAACTCGACCGTTACGCATTTACTTCCCCTTATATTGTCGATGATGTTGTCAATGCATGTTCCGCTACAAAGTCGTGTTGGAGTGAGCACACCTAGTTTCAAGTTAAAACTTTGCAATAGGTTTTTAAAACTGCGAGAGGCGTAGTTATCCTTCAAAATATCTATATTAAAATCACCACATAAAATTACCTTTTTTTTACGTTTGAAACAGATGTCATTGAGAATCGTATCTAAACCAAAGAGGAATGTATTCACTGATGCCTTCTCCAAATTAGGAGGTCTGTAAACACATACAACTATGACGGGGTGATTCTGCAAATCAACTGCGCAAACTTCAATAAGGTTTGGTTTCACCATTTTCCTACATCTAACTTTTGCCCCATTAAAGTATTCCGTAAAAGTATACACGAGCCCCCGTTCCTATTTTCTCGTGAATAATATGTGTGGAGTGTATAATTAGGTACATGAAGATGCATATGGTCGTCCTTCTTCATGTTAGTTTCTGTTATGCATATTATGTCCACCGATTTACCCTTATCTGTAAAATTATTAAAGTGCACACCTAGTAAGTCCGATTTATTTACAAGTCCATTAATATTTATGTCATGTCCATTGTTTTTTTTTTTATGTCAACAAGATAACAGTATTATTTACACTTTATATAAACTACAACTCTAAAATAGTAATAAAAATAATACCACGTTTGGTGGCAATGCTGATTCTTTGGCTAAAATATAGACCCGCCCTCTGGTCACGCGAAGAGTCGACCAACGGCTTGGCGATTTCCCGAAATACTAGGTGGGCACTCGGAGCCCATGGCCCTAGTGTTCAACCCTAAACGGCTCAAACACATTACTACCAATTAAATTATTGTATTTGCGCTGTTTGGAGTTTTCAGCACCTGTAGCAGCCGCCTCAGCGCAGCCCACTGTGCTAGGAAGATGGGATGGCGCAAGGGTGTCGACGCAAGTTGCGTCCCACACCAAAGGCCAACCCAACTTCCATGGCATTATGGTCATACCATCTGGTCTCTTTACTCCCAAGCTAGTGGGTTCTAATACAGTTGGCACGAGCACGACGGATGAGATCATTAATGCTAGCGTGCCGCGCAATCCGACTTGCACTCTTACTGAATGAGAGGCCACCGTGTCCGAGGCAGTCGACTGCTTCACCACATTGTCAGCGCTGTGGAGCCCCACAAGAAGCGCCCAATCGTAAACATGTAGCGAACCATAAGGTTGTGTCACTTAACATAGTGCCTATATTACGTGACGGCAGTGCCTGAAGCCAGAGGCCCGACTCCCATTCACCCACAGTCAGCACGCGCACGCTCATCAGTATTGGTAGATATATTAATAAGTTTATTCCTAAACCAACCTGTAGAGCGGCTCATCTCATTGTCTCTGGGAAAACGAGTTCTCGGGCTGATCAATATCCGGGCAAGCCACTTTCCAGGCGTCCTCTGCGTCGGTCAAGCACGGCACTTCCGAGTCAACCAGGGAGAGAGTTATTTTCCTGGTTAGCTTTTGAGTGCTGTGGACAGAGGACTGGAAAGGCCGGTAAGCTCACACTAGAAATTTTGCGGATGTCAACTGAATAAGATGTAATTAAACTACTCGTAGCATGGTTAGATGTAATCTGAACTAATCTGTTATGGATTGTTCTGTAGTGAATATTTTAAGATTTCCAGTACTTAATTATGTGTAAAGATATATAGGGTGTAAATAGACTCATCACGAAGTCGTTAACCAAGCAATCTGTACATCCCTACACAAAAATGATTGCTGGGAAATTACTTTTTTTTTTGGGGTGAAAAATCACGTTTTACGGTAAAACTCAATTAGACGCACTCAAAACACTGTGCTGGTGAATGGATTGAATATTGTGGGGGTCATGGAGCTGTTTAAAGTAAAGTTCTTACATGAAAAAAATTTATTAAAAAAAAAAAAACTCGTGTAAAAGTTGGAACTTTGACCCCCAAAAATCTCCCTAACTGGAAGGTTCCCAGGTATCGTCTGGTGGGTCTAAAACAAAAAAAATATCGCAATGATGGGGAGAATAACTGCCTTTCGGCTTCGTTACGAGTCTTTTTACACCCTTTACATTCTATCTAGACACGCGGTAGCGTGTCAAGCCAAGAAGGATCTGGCATTTTCTTTGTACTTTCCAAAGTTAGGCTGCAATTCCACGTGAGATGTGCGTGGATGCGTAGGGAATGATAATGGGAAAACGATTTAACCCAGTAGTTGATCCTATAATACACATACTACAAACACTACACTTTCCTATGACCCAGTTCCTCCCGCTAAGAGAAAGAAGGACCTAGTTTGCACAAAACCTCAAATTAGACATGCGTTTGGTAATCGGTTTAATGTGTTTTAGGACCTTTTCTAAATAATAGACTCAACAAGATAATACTAACTCCTTTATGTAGCTTTTTTGTTTGTTTTCCTAGTCTGATCTGTCCCACTCTTGGGCAAAGGCCTCCCGCCACTCCGAACAATTCTCACGAAACCGCGCCCCTCCCTCGCTGTATTGTGTTTCATAACTATTATACTGCGCTCTTGAGTCCAAACTTAAGGTTTAATAATAACAATTATTATATAATAAACCTTGAGTTAAGTTGTTATTTATTCCTCAAAATCGTAGAAGTTCTTTAAAAAATCTACTGTTTTTAGGGTTCCGCAGTCCTGACAAGGAACCCTTATAGTTTTGTCATGTCCGTCTGTCTGTCCGAAATTTTGCTAAGAGACCGTTAGTACTAGAAAGCTATAATTTTGTAGAGGTGTGTATGTCAATAACGCCAACAAAGTGGTAAAATAAAATTTTGGAATTTTTGTTTTTTTATTGAAGCTCCCCACATAATATGTGAAGTGGGGATGTTTTTTTTTTTCCTCGTCTACCCCATCGTGTGGGGTATCGTTGAATAGATCTTTTAAAATGACTTAAAGGTTGCTAATGCTACTTTTCGGTTCAATGCTCCATTTACGAAATATTAAACTTTGTGCAAATTTTTGTTCCAGTAGGGCGTCCCCCTCTAAAAGCTAAACTGCTGGCTTGAAAAATCTGGAAAAATTCATGATGATAGTGCATTTAAAGGAAAACTATAGCGGTTAAGATAACTTTATTAGTTCAGCAGTAATAGTCGTTGAACTTGGGTGTTGGATAATTTTGTACTAAATACAAAATCCTTGGAATAAATCCTATTAAGTGACTAAGAGGAAGTAGTTGCTTGTTTGTAACGGGTAAAGACTTGCATTGAACCACAAAATAAAAAATAAAACGGTTAAGAGCGAGTCGGACTCGCGCACCGAGGGTTCCGTACAAACTTTTTAAAGGCCTAGAAAGGGCTATTGCTCCAACCGCAAATAATAAGTTTGTAATAATAAAATCGCTTTTTTTTGTTAATAAACTACATATTTACGGTTTCCAGACTTTTCATTTACATGTATTGTAAGACCTTGCTTTTTGCCAAATTTCGTGATTCTAGGTCAACGGGAACTACCATATAGGTTTTCGACCCAAAACCTATAGGATACTTCCGGTTGACCTAGAATTGTCAATTTTTATTATTTGCCCATATCTTTTTATCGTATTGACTCAGGACCTTGATTTTTATACACCTAATATACCTCAGTATATGGTATAAATTTCAACTTCACCCGTTTTTGAGAAAATCGGTGGTGACAGACCAGAGGTTGCATTCGACATGTTTTTGTAACGGTTTTTGCAAGTGACCCTCTACGTACTGAACCGAAAAAAGTTTCACGTTACCAGCAACTTTACTGCTATTAAGTTTAGTATTTGTTTCGCATCATAACCAAGTAGATCTTTTTTTTTCGTTTAAGAATAACTTTAAATTCGACACTATTAATGATAATTAACTGTGGCAAAATTTTATTTAAATATCAACTTCACATGAAAAAAAAAAAAAAAAAACTAAGATAACTAACTTAAACTAAAAACTTAAAAAATGGCGTCAAAAAACTCCTCCTCAACGCTGTCAACTGGTAATGTCCCCAAGAGACTGGCGGAATTACCACGCTGTATGGCAACGCTAAGCCTTTGGCCAAGGTAAAAGCCAGCCCTAGGGTCACGGGAAGTGTCAACTAAACGTTTGGAAATTTCCTTGAAAAGGCTGTGAGCGCTCGGACCCCACGGTCCTAGAGTTTCAACCCCAAACGGCTCGAAAATATAGTTACCAATAAGGTTACTATACTTTCGCCGCTTGAGGTTCTCCGCTGCCGCAGCGACAGACCCTGCACAGCACGATGAACTAGGAAGATGGGAAGGCGCAAGAGTATCGACACATGTAGCATCCCACACTAAAGGCCTACCCATCTTCCATGGAAACAAAAACATGCCGTCCGGTCTCTTGCCATCGTCGCGTGCCAAGCCATTGGGTTCTAATAAAGCTGGAACGCCGACGGTGACAAGAGATCGACGGATGATGTCATTTAAATTCGCGTGCCGTGCAAAACGGCCCGCACTTCGGCTGCAAGACAGGCCGTGGTGTCCGAGGCTGTTGACAACTTCACCACAGTGACAGCGATGAGGAGAACAGCATGGGGCGCCTAGGCGTAGAGCAACAGCGAGGCGGAAAGTGGTGTCGTCGAGCAACGTGCCTATGCTCGACGACGGTAGTGCGTGAAGCCAAAGACCCGATTCCCACTCACCCACAGCCAGCAGGCGCGCACGCTCAGCAGTGGTAGCAGACGTGTTCAGTAGATTTATCTGAACTACTTTGCAGAGCGGCTCATCCCACCGTCTCTGGGAAAATGGGTGGTCGGGTTCTTCAGAATTCGGGCAAGCGAGTTTCCAAGCGTTGATAGCCTCGGAGAAGCACGGCACATCAAAATCAATCAGTGTGGAAGCCAGGATTTTCCTGATTAATTTCTCAGTGCCGTGGACCGAGGATATAAAAGCCGGTAAACTAATACAAGAAATTTTGCGGACACCGAGCCCTCCCATACGAATGGGAAGAGTAGCTTGGGTCTAGGCTCGGTCGTCCAAGGCCACATTTAAAATGGATGATAAAGTATTTCTGATAATTTGATCCATTTTGTCTAAAAGATGAGTGTGCTTCCATAAAGAAGAAGCACGTAGGAAATATGTTAATTTAGGGCCAAAACAGCAATAACGGATAATGGTAATGGCCGAATGCATGTTAATTTGGAGTAACCTTTCCGAAATATCTTTAAAATTTTGAATTTTTTTCTCGATGAAATCGGGAAAGGAAGTTTCGAAGATTGGAGACCCAAGGAGACGAAGAGAAGTTTTTTCAATAATTTTGATGTTAGGGGCTATTGCGTTAAATTTAGAAATAGTCATTTGTCTGTCGGTACAGTCTGCTAAAAACAATTCACATTTTGCAAGGTTTAGGTCAAGGCCAATGGAGTGAAGATTATTTTTTAAGAAAATTAAATCATGTTAAACTGTATCTACATCGCCGCCCAAGGTTCCGTCATCAAGATACCAGACGTTCAATTTTGAATTTTGTGGCATAATTAAATAGATATAAAATAAATAATATATACAACATGTAACATAATTAACGCACATCCTAAAAATAGTTTGTTCAGAATCGTTGACTGAATCGATTTCTATCATTTTTAATATAGGTAATTTTTCATCCCTAAAATGATTAAAGCTACGTAATTTATAGTCACACTACCCTTGTATAGTCCAAACTAACTGAAATGGACCGTAACTCAAGGCAATAAGACTGTTAAAAGTGCAGTTTTATTTGTATTAATACAAATTCCGCCATTCAATACAAAATAAAGAAAAATGAACCTTATTTCAAGCAAGTTAAAGTCTTTACAAAAACAGTTGAAGTAAACTTGGTGATTTAACCGCACGCACACACTTAACAGACACTGGATACAAAGGAAACAATAGTTACCCATACCAACAAAATGCGAAATATGTCATACTTGCTTTCGTTCCCTTTCTCGTGCAAATTAAAAACCTGGGATAGAGCGAGATAGCCACCATGACACCCGCGGCGCCCGCGCTCCCTACGATGGAAGCTAACTTAAATAAATGTAAACAATATTTAGTCATGCGCGACCTTCGGTAGAGAGTATGCAACTAGTTTTTTGCGTGCGATGTATTTCGAATAATGGACACAAAATGTTCAGTGAAATGGTGCATAATAGTGAGGACTGTGGCACGGTGTGGTGTGGTGATAATGTGGTTCTAGCTGGCAGAACATTCAAGTGAACCAAAGGTATGGTACAAGAGTAGACCGCAGGGTAGGACTATGTTAGCTGCTACTCAGTACACAGCCATCGACAGGGGATCCGATTGGCGTACCTACTCGTATGTGGGATTAATTCGATGAGAATCCCCAATCAGCTGATTTGACGACTTTTTTTTGTGGGGACGTATTAAATCGTTAGTTTATTTTAGTGCCACAATAAGTGCCGAGGATCTAAAAAATAGGATGGTGAACGCTTTTGATTAAAAATGACGAAGTGCTTTCTAAATTAAAACATCAATTAAGAAAACGGGCATTCAAATGTATTGAACTTTTCTATTGAAGTTGAGTCGAGCGATGACGTTAACAGCTGATCTCGAACGCGAGCGAATACCTACTAGGCTAGCAAGACTCATACATATATTGTATGAGACCTACGTATGCGACTGTGTGCGTTCGTTGATTTGTACTGTGACTACAACATTCTTCCGAAATTAGGAAAACTAATTTATTAAATAATCATTGCTTAGACATGTTTAATTAAAAATTCAGTGCATGTATTACGATTATAACATAATAAACTAATTGGGGTGTCTGAGGGTGTGCGTTAATTACGTTACATGTTGTATAAAATAGTGTGACCTGTGTGCATCCATTAAACGATTTGGTCTATTGATTTGTTCATTGTTGTCTTTGAAATGTATATTTCAAGTAATTTTTTAAAAAGTTCCTGTTTTCTTTAATTATTTCTAAAATACCGAATATTAAGACAACGTTTTGTTTTGTCATTGGTAACTGAAACTTTTTCACAGATAACTGGACATTAAAATGTCAAAAAAATCACATTAAAAACCAAACCGCAAACTGCAAACTGTTTTTAAGACGGTCAACGTAAAATTATCCTGAAAATATCTATATTATATAAGCTATCCACAGAGAGCAAAAACTAAAAAAAACGGAGGTAAGTACTCTGAGAAAATAGATTTTTTTTTTGAGATACAAAATAAAAATGTCTTAAATTTTGTTTTTTTTTAAACACTTGAAAAAACAGGAATGTTAAAAAAAATTACTTGAAATATGCATTCCATCGACAACAATTTATAAACAAATCTAAACAGACCAAATTGGCGGTTAATGGATGCACGCAGGTACACTATTACACCACACTATAAATTAGTCAAATTCTAAGTTATTCAGAACCAAAAAAAAAAAACAAAACAGAGGGAAATAAAAGAGCAACTTTCTTCTCCACACCTCTAGGAACTCAATAAAAAAGTCCCATAAAAATACGACCACTATAAAGTTGTTAGAAAAAATAATAATGACGTGTATAAAGTATTTGCATGATGTATGAACATTTTGTCAGACCTGTATTCTGCCCTCGTATTTGGAAACGCAGTACTTGCAAAATGGCGGTTTTGAGATAAACGCGGTAAAGGGTTTTAATGAAAACTAAGCAACAAGTCAATGTTATGTAACTTTTGAATAAGTACCTACAAATAAAGAAAAAAATCAAGCTTTTTATTGACATATTTTTTGATTAACTTTACTGTCTCATTTGGACAAAATGCGCAGTACTGCATTTTCATTCATCATCTGTGCTTGCGAGCATTACAGTTTCACTTAGGTCAAATGCAGTAATCGTGTTTATTACTGCAAAATCACCTAGTACGTGCTCCATACTGCGTTTCTTGTTAGTAATCATGTCCTATTTTCATGTCTGGTACAGTTAGTACTGTACAATACTGCGTTTAGTTTTAGCGGCGCAAGAGTAGCTCTTTGATTTACTCGTTGCCCTCAAACGCAGCACTGTAGAATACTGCATTTAGTTTTAGCGGTGCAATAGTAGCTCTTTGTTATACTTGCGACACTCAAAAGCAGTACTGTGAAATACTGCGTTTGGCTTTAAAAACGTAAACGTAGCAGGTACTGCACAACCTTCTAGCACATACTAGTGCTGCAGATCTTGTTAGCAAAAGCAATATTTTCGTGCAAGTACTGCATTTTTATTTAACAAAAAACACGTTTCTAGTAAAAAAAAAAATGAAAATTATTTTTTTCGAGATGTAATTTTTCCAAAATAGTGAAAATCCCAAAAATGACGATTACTGTGTTACCAAATACGAGAGCAGTGTTGTTTTTGACGCTTTGAATGCCAGACAATTAAGCAGCTCACCAAAGTAAAGTGAAGCAAAGTGAAGTAAAGTGAAGTAAAGTGAAGTAAAGTGAAGTAAAGTGAAGTAAAGTGAAGTAAAGTGAAGTAAAGTGAAGTAAAGTGAAGTAAAGTGAAGTAAAGTGAAGTAAAGTGAAGTAAAGTGAAGTAAAGTGAAGTAAAGTGAAGTAAAGTGAAGTAAAGTGAAGTAAAGTGAAGAAAAGTGAAGTAAAGTGAAGTAAAGTGAAGTAAAGTGAAGTAAAGTGAAGTAAAGTGAAGTAAAGTGAAGTAAAGTGAAGTAAAGTGAAGTAAAGTGAAGTAAAGTGAAGTAAAGTGAAGTAAAGTGAAGTAAAGTGAAGTAAAGTGAAGTAAAGTGAAGTAAAGTGAAGTAAAGTGAAGTAAAGTGAAGTAAAGTGAAGTAAAGTGAATTAAGGTGAAGTAAAGTGAATTAAGGTGAAGTAAAGTGAATTAAGTGAAGTGAAGTATAGTGAAGTGAAGTATAGTGAAGTGAAATATAGTGAAGTGAAGTATAGTGAAGTGAAGTATAGTGAAGAAGTAAAGCGAAGTAAAGAGAAGTAACATTTATTTCCATAGATTGCAGGTACATAAAATAAGATGTTGGAATAAGATGGGTGAGCCTTATACAATCTACCTTATATCAGGCATGCAAATATTAATGGAATTGTTTAGTAATGAATATTGAAAATAAATTAAAATTATGAACTGCAGTTAAAAACAAAGTCAAACAATAGTCGGAATAGTACATTCATAATACAAACAGGTGATGCCCGTAATCTGAAGTTTTGTGTACGGAGAACGCCCGTTTATTGAATTTTGAAGACAATATTCATACCACATTGTTAGTTTAATTTGGACAATGGTGTGAATAAATACTGTATGAAATTAATAATGAATATGTCAGGTTGATAAAAGGATGATGCCCATTTGGTGACCTAAATTAGACATCCTTTATTTGTTTCAATGTCCACAAATTAAAATATGATGTCACGTTTTACTTTAGAAAAATTGAGTACGATGGTGAAGCAGGATCTGTTGGAGCTATATGGGAACGTTGGAAAAGAAGATATTGATATTGTTTAACAAAGAGCAATGCTATTCTTCCTGTGTCAATAAGTTCTCAGCGCGTTATAAAGAATTTGCATGATGTACACTGTACATTGACATTTCATGAGAACGTAAACAATGATCTTCGGTTTTCCAAATACCCGCGTTATCACTTATAAATTATAAAATTCGTTTAATAGATCCAAACGAGACGGTACAAAGACGGCCTTATCATTGCACGCCAGTGGAAAGAAAAGTAATGCGCGAACGAGTGAATGAATTATTAGATGCCAAAATAACAAGACCTAGCAATTTACATTTTGCAAGCGTTATTCGTTGAAAAATCTGACTGTGGGAAACTTATATGTATCGATTATCGTGAGTTAAACAAAACCGGATAGATACACGTTACCGTTGATTTCGGATCAGATTTCGCGTCTTAATTGAGCTAATTACACTGGTATACAGCGATTTGGTCTCGAAATGAAGGCCATGTGTTTGGATAGAAGATTTGATACTTGATTTCATTCTGAGGTCAGAGAGGGAATGAGACGTCCAGTTTTCGGGATATTTACATTTGCATTTTAAAGTTTCAACGTGTCCATGCATTAACGGTGTTACAGGTTGCAAAGGTTACGCTGGTTTTAGTTGTGATTTGTGTCGATGTCATATGGGTGGACTAACGGTAGTCTGATGACATGTTTTGTCCCAGATACTGATCAAGGCCCTTCGAATTTTGGTGAAGGCAAACATCGTGTCTATTGGTCGCGTTTCCCAGGTTTTCAGGGAATAGGTTCGGGTGTGATTGTGGAAAGTGATTTCTTTATATTGGAGGATAACATGCTGGCGCGCATCCGTTCGCCAACCGTCAATTCGGGTCGAATCGAGGCTCACTCATATGAGCTGGAGACGTTGGGCGTAGTTAATGGTACAAACAAATTCGTTTATATTTACATGGAAGAAAGTTTGTTATGGTAAGCGACTGCAACTCTTTTAAGTGTTCTCGTAACAAGATAGCGATACATGTAAAGAAGCAAAGTGTCATTCATGCAGGGTACAGGCAGAGTTGCACCCTATTACAAAGGTTGCAGTGCCATGGCGCACGGTACACATCGATGCGACCAGTGAGCTCAACGGAAAACGATCTAACAAAGAGTATGTGTTCGTACTCATTGATACGTTTACAAAGTTTGTCCTTTTACATCATACGATGCATATTGCCACCGCCCGCAGTATAAAAGCTGTGACAAGGAGCGTATCATTGTTTGGAGCACCGGTACGAATTATTGCCGAATAAGGTCGTTGTCTCACAAGTCACGAGTTTAGGAAATTTTGTGATTGTAAAGCATTGCTTCATTTAATAACTACGGGATCATCACGAATAAACGGGCAACTTAAGCGCACAATGAGTACGTTAAAATCTATGCTTTCCGCGGTTGCAGTGAACGAAGATAGGTCTGTTGGAAATTCCGTGAACTACTCAATAAAATACATAGTAAACTCCAAAATATATTGTGCATTCGCACAGGAAAACGATCAGAAGTAAAAGACAGCTTTACAAGTGTGACATCTGTCTATGAGACTTATTCTAATATATACAACCAGGGTTTATACTAGGACATAATACGAACTCCATGATGTCTATTAGGCACATGCCAACATCATTGTTGCAATTAAATTATAACCAGGTTCCAACAAGGTCGTGTCAGGATGCGTTAGGAGATGCGCAGAGAGCGCTAAACTGTACAGTCTATAGGGTAACAAAAGTAAGCCTGCTCGAATTACTAGTTGGTAAAGTCACGCGCCCTCTTAGTCTAATAGCTTACGACGATGATACTGACGCAAATCTCGTACAAGTTAGGGAAAACTCAGCTCGGTTAATCGGAAAGTCGACGTTTAAAAAAAAAAAAAAAAAAGTGGATGGAGAGCACTAAGGCGCCACTGTTAAAGACTAAATTGGACTCCAAATAAAAAGGACCTTTCAGAGTTGTAAAAGTCTTAGAAGGGGATGGGGGAGAATGCCCAAAGGCCAAGTACTGTTTGAAGTAGAGAAATTTAGAGTCGGAGATAGTGGGGAAACTTAGTTCGGTTGGTAGGACCGTATCAGTAGCCATTTCGTAGCCGTAGGCCGGCCGGTAGAAGTCGGTGTCTGCTTGTAGCACTCTAATGAAGCGCGGTGCGCGGGTAGGTCAAGTCTGGTAGAGACTATGGAGTTAGGTGGTACTCGGCGTTCTTAAGGAACGTAGTAAAACAAACAGGGGTTTGTTGGAGGGCCTAAATGTTGGCTGTAGGCCACGAATGAGACTTCTGCTTTGGATGAGGATTAGATAGATGAAGAGAAAATTATCTCATCAAACAAAAAATAAAATAAGGAAGGGATGTAGTGTCTGTGAGTGAAAGAGAGGGAGGCATTATGTCGTCTCTAGCGCGTGTGCAGTGGGGAGGCACTAACCACTCAACCGCCCCTGTCCACCATGGTGGCCAGTAGCTATTTTGCTAAAAGTCCTGGCCACCATGGTGGCCAGTAGCGCCTTCGTCCAACAAATGCAATAAAAAATCTACTAAACTGCTATTTTTAGAGCTTATTCCTCTTGTAGCAAACTCTATACTATATTCCTCAACGCTCGGACCAACAATAGCAACACTATTCCATCGACAAATGTCAAAATAAAAGTAAAAACTTTAGTGTAAACAAACTCCGCCATTTCTGACGTGTGGCGTCGTATTTCAATTGTTCTGTTATGTATATTGTTGTTTTCGGATAGTGTTATATATCAAATTAATTGTGAAAATCTGTGCTACTATATTATCATAAAGGAAATCTAGTTTTCGAATCTCAAAGTTGAGTATTTCGCCTCCGAAAAAGTGGTAGGTTTAAATACCAATAGTGATTGTACAAGAAATAAGTTTTTTTGTGATTAAAACGTGTGTGTTAACGGAAAAACAGTGCATAATTAGTATTGTGAGCATATTATTAAATTGTATATACAAAAACAAGTGGCTTCGTAAAGTTATAGGTACGTAAATAACCGTGTTCAAAAACAGTCGTTGGCGCAGGCCGCGTCAAAATAAACAGTGAGTATCCAAATTCTAATTTAATTCTAATTAGACTATCGTAAATAAACTAATAAGATTATGGTCTTATTGGAAAGGAAATATAATCTAGTTTATTTTAAAATTATTTTAATTGAAATTTAATATTTAGAAAAATTCAAATTAATATTTTAATAGATAAATATCCGTTTTCGTCCCTGTTTTTCAAGTTCTACATTTTTTTTTTGAGTTTCAAATTAATATTAGTTTTTTTTTTTAATATATAGATTCCATAACTATTCAGCTATTCACTGTAAATTTTATTTAGCTATAACTCTTGTAGTTTGCGATTGTCTATCTAAAGATCTAAAGTGTCAAATTACATGCGAATATTTCGCAATTTTTTGCACGCGTGGCGGTTTGGTGCAAAAAATTCGCGCGCGGGGCTAGTGAGTGGCTAAGGCAGTTAGTTAGCTTTGGGCCGCAGTAGAGAATGGTCGTGCGTGCAATTGAGAGCCGATAATATAGAGGGATATACCACACTAAGGTAGTGCCAGGTTGATAAAAAAAAACAGAATATTTGAATTTATTTTATTTATGTTACAGTTATAGCTGACCCAGAAGATAGCCTAACAGTAGCTAATTCATGTTTTAATCATGTACGAGTTTGCCAGGGAATATATAAATAATGGACATAACACAGTTGGAAGTAAGTTGAAAACTTATACTTTTTTTTGTTGACGACCCGAATGGCGCAGTGGTAGTGAAGCTGCCTTACGTTCTTAGGGTCCCGGGTTCAAATCCTGGTTGGAACAAATGTTTGTGTGATGAGCATGGACATTATTTTGTTTCCGAGTCATGGATGTTTATTAAGTTTGTATTTACAAACAAAAAGTATACATGTCATCAACTATCTGGTGTTCACGACACAACTCGTTGCTTAGTGTGGCACTAGATGGCGCTGTGTGTAATGTCTAGCGATATTTTTTTTTTGTTAGTGCTTTTGAGTGTCCAACTGCCTCCCCTTTCTTCTTAATAACCGCTCTGTCCTGTGCGATATCTGGCCATGTTCGCCCCGCAAATGAGATCAGATCGTCACACCGCCTTCGTCGCAGTCTGCCGCGACGACGTTTTCCTCCGTCAGGCGTCCAGTGCCAGGTCAGAGCGCATTCGTACTACGTGGCCAGCCCACTCACAATGAGGCTTTTCTAAATTCAAAAAAGCCACAAGGTGGCAGCACTGGCGTAAGGTCTGAACATCTATCAAAATACACGCGTTTCTTAAAGTTTACGATTATTTTTTCATTTAATTATCTTTTAAATCATTAATAAAATACCTTAGTGTTGTGCCACATAATTTACTACATGTGGAAACTTGTAATTGGCCATATTTTGTTTAAACTATTACTCACTGTCTGTTTATCTGTAAGTTTTCATTAAAATGAAATAAATAAATTACCTTTCATTTAGTTTTTCCTTGTACCACTGACTTTTGCAGTACTAAGAAACTTAATCTTTAGTTCAGCTATTTATCTTTGTCCATAATCCATATTTAATTGAATTGCATGCAGTAAAAGTTTGCATTACATATGAAATGCGTACTCGTACAAGTAATAGTTTTTGTTTCATCGAAATCGGGCCAGAATTTCGAAAGTTACGAGGCATATGTCCAGCAGGGGTCTGCTGTAGGCTGATGATGAAACATTATTTTAGCTTTTCTTCTTTTTTCATCCATTCTCTTTTTAAGCAGCTTCTTTTCGTTGGTCTGTTTTGTCATTCTAAAAAGCAACAAAATAAAAATAAGGAACTTCATCTTTAGCATGCTACCCTTTTTTTTCGGATGGGAAATTATCAAATGACTCCTCCCGCTCTGGGCGGAGCAGGCGGGAGTGTCGAATTTTACTGACTAAACCCATCCATGTTCTCATATCGCCCTTTGTGTTCTAGGGCCCGGTATCTCTTTCGAATAGTCCCGCAGCCCCGGCATGCATCGGCTCTTGCGGACCCCTTCCTTTCTGCTGACTCTCTTTGAAGCGCGCGTGGAACACGTACGCGCCATCGACACGGCCTATCGACATAAGACGGGCGGACGGCGAGCTAGCCCATAGCTCCCCGTCCACAGGCCCGCGCCTACGGTGGCCTTCGACGCCCGGGGCGTCTCCCGTTGCGGCCGGTACGTAACGATCTCTCCCTCTCACGTTCCGCCACCTCCTTCGCTAGCATGACTGCTTCGCAGAAGGAGGTGACGGTGTCCCATTCCGTCTCGCTCCGGACCATGGATTGAACCAGGGCCGGATGCGAGAGGTCGCCGCCGCCGATCGCCGCTTCGAGGACACGGCGGTGCTCCACCCAAGCGGGGCACATCTCCACGGTGTGCTCCACCGTGTCCTCCGGTCGATTATAATAACAGATCTTACTTACTGCCAAGTACATAATATTTATTTGTTTGCTAATTAAACTGTCTTGAAACGTAAAACTGACTATATATGTACAAACAGTACGTAAAATCGCCACCAAAACCACAGAAATTGAGCCACCAAAATTAGAACCAGGCATAAAAAAAGGGGTTTTAAGTTACAATTAAATTAATATCACTGATTTATGCGTTACCCAAATCACTAGCTATAACGTGTAACTTACTATTAATTAAAACACGTTATAACCAACAGCAAATCGATCCACCAAAATTGAACAATTCTTGTCCCCCGTGCCACCTAAGATGAATAATTACGTTTTTATCTATATCTATTTTTTATGGGTAATCGCAGCACTAATCGCACACGCACGAAAATTTATGTTACAGTAAGTTGAAAAAGTGCCACCAAAATATCGTGTTTTGCTTTGACAAACTTTGATCGAGTGTCCTGTGCTTTTAAATTAGTTTATCTAATATGGTTTAATTGTTTTTCGATAATGTGTCTAATGCATAAACTAAGGATATGGTTTATTTTTACAAGACTGCCCAAAAAAAGGAGTGTTATGTTTTCAGGGTTCATGCATGTTTGTATGTTTGTGAGTTTCTTTATTCCACCATAACTTCTAAACACCTAAACTGATTTCGATGTACGTGGTATCGTTAGAATCCTTGTGTAACCCCGGGTAACCTAGGCTAGACAAAAAATAATAAAAAAAATATATATATAAAATACTGCTGTTGGCGACTGGCTGGTATGCCACCTTTTCTCCAAGAACTATATTTTATAATGACTTTTGGAACAGAAGAAATGTTTAGTTAGTTGTCAAGTGTCATTGCCTTGTACATAGGTTTGTCCCGCTTTTCTGTTAATAAATAGCAATTACTCATATATACAGTGATTCCATCATCCTCCAATTCATTCCAAATAACTACAGTCCATTTGATCTTTATATATATCTACAGTTCATTGACTCACCAACAACTGCTATAAAATAATCTATTTAATTTTTATTGAATACTGCAATATGGATTTTAAAATAGTATGTCATGACGATATCAAAATTTTAAAAATTGAGTTATTTGTTTATCTATACAAGATACGCGCGGATGACTAAGTAGTTGGTTTGTGAAATTTAAAGAGATAAATGTACACCAAAATAAATAAAATGCCAAATTCTCCATCTTATTATAATCGTAACTAAAAAGTGTGAAATAAAAAATAATTAAAAAAACCGAAAAATAACTTTAAATAAACACTGAAAAGAGGAAAACAAGAAGAAATAATAAATTCTAATACGGATCATATTGACTGCAACAGTCGGGACCCATTAAATAATCTAGACTAAAATCATTACATCCATTATGGGTCCAGACTGTTGCAGTCATTTTTTTTTTTTATACCTTAAATTGTTACTTTGGTGAATGCAATTATATAAAAAAATGGAACTGGGACAAGCCACCAAACTTAAATTTTAAGGCAATTTTTTTTTCCTGGTTATTTATAAACACGAATAACAACAAAAAATGTGGCTCTAATCCAAGTAACGTCGTTTACTATAAAAAAAATAAGAAACATCCTATCATTTTACACGTTGATTCTCAACGTGGACACGTAAAATTTTTTTGCTTTGATATTCACCCATATCTCTTTTAATAAATTATTTAAGTAGAAAAATAAAACAAGGACATGCCAATAAACCACTATTGGCATGTCCCTATGTTTACTTTATTATAGATTTTTTGGAAAAGAAAATATTGAAATACTGGCGTTATCCAGGGCCATATTTCCTACATGGCATTACCTTTTAAAGGAAAAACGGCCGTTTTGTGTCCTCTTACGGATGTTGCAAATATCGATAGAGCGTACGGGGTTGTTGTTCCAAATAAATAATTATTTGATTTGATTTAATTAAGTTGGACGTAGCTTGACTTGGTCAATATTCGTTTATCACTTACCTTCAGATGTAAGGAGACAATATTTAGTAATTCCTTTGCAAAATCGTAGATATATGGTTTATTATAACATGAATTAAGCCAAAACCTGCAACAGACCCTCTGTTGCAGTATATGACTGCTGAAGTAGCCAATTTTGCACAGTTATCTTAAGGTCGTGTTGGTTTAGTTGATGCACGGATAGTATTTTGTGAATTTTATTGTAGAGGTATGGGCCGAGGAAAATAAAGAAGCGACGGGTGAATGATGTTTTGGTTGGGAAAGATGTGGCAACAAGGCGGTTTAGACGCACTGGTCCCTGTGTGTACTGTGACAGGGAGTGCTGTTTCATAACTGTGGCCAGGATAAATAATTGCCTTACAGTTAGTACTTGGCCGTATTCGTACAGTTCGACTGTGGGAAATAGGCGGGGTTTGAAACAACAAACTTTAAGGACCGCTCTTTGGGCGCGTTCGACTTTTATCAGGTTAGATTTGGCGGCACCTTCCCTGGTCGTGTTGCAATAGTTTAAAATCGATTGACACAGCGCTTGATAGACCATCTTCATAATGTCTGCACCTGCGGATTCGCGCAATTGCTTAAATATATAAATGAGCTTCCGTACGCGGTTAGAGAGGTGGTCGATGTAATTTTTGAATGACAGATGACTGTCTATCACGACGCCGAGATATTTGATGTGTGTGACTTTATCTATACTAGAGGTGTTATCAGTAGTTGTAATTTGAAGGAGTACATCAGATGGAATTGCGGTATTGCGAATGGAGAAGTTGAGTAACTTGGTTTTGGAGACGTTCAGGGTGAGTAATTTTTTTTTAAGCCATTCACTAACAGCATTAAAGCCTCTCTGTGCAAGGCGATATGTTTCAGCCCAATTGTTCGATGAAAATACGAGTGCTGTATCATCCGCATAAGAAAATATCGCCCCGTTTTCAATTATAAGGTTACATAAATCATTTATATAGCATAAGAAAAGGCTCGGTCCAAGAATGCTGCCCTGGGGCACCCCGTAAATAATTGGCATCTCAGAACTAGTATGCGGCCCTATTTTTACACATTGGGTTCTTTCGCTGAGATAGCTCTGGAGTAGGGACAACTGAGTACCTCTAATCCCCATATTCTCCAGCTTTTTTAACAGGATTGGGATCGAAACCGTATCGAATGCCTTTGCAAGATCCAGGAATAGAGCGACACATTTTTGGTTTTTGTCAAGCTTTCTGACTATGTGGTCAACCAGGTATAACCAGGATAACTACGTTACCTCTATTTGGGCTGCATACAACTGTATTATTTATCCTCGGGATGCTTTGCAACGGGTGCAACGTTGAATTGACTTCTGTAAAATACCAACACGACTGTCTAAACATTACGCTGCAGCAGTTTTTGGCCCTGACCCAGGATTATAAGTCCTGTTGGAAATGTCTTTCATGCAGTAACATTACCCGTCGTACTCGCCATAACTTGGACCTGCCTGTTTCTTCCACCCAACTGCCGACTTATGAGGACAGTAGTATGAACATGTCCTACGACATAATGGATCAGCGTGCACCATCGCCACGCACTACACCGATGTATGTGCCTTCTGCTGCAAGGGATGGTGACACCAGCGCATTGGTTACCCAAGACAACCTAATCCGGACGCTCACCCAAGAACTCAATAGAACTCTGCAGGGTTGGCGCTCTGATATGGACCGGACCCTTGATTCTTTCAAGGAAGATATTAAAACCACGATGCAGGATTGGCGAGGCCAGATCGAGGCTAGGATGCTTAGTTTTCGAGCAGCAGGCAAGAGCCTGTAACCTCGAAATCTGCAACGTTCCTGACAAGCGAGGCGAAAATCTGTAGAGTACCGCACGCGCATCAGCAGAACAATAGACCGAAAAATATTATTGTCAAGTTCTCCACCCGCATAGTACGAGACAACGTCCTTAGCGCGTATCGGAAGGTTAAGTCACTTAAAACTGATCAAATTGGTATCTCTGGGTCCTCTGAAAATATTTACATAAATAAGCATCTAACGTTAAGGAACAAAGTGTTATTTCGTAAATGAATGGTAGCTGCAAAACTTTATCAGTACAAATATGTTTGGGTTAAGAACTGTACCATCCTTGTTCGTAAAAAAGACGGCGAAGCTGCCTTTGCAATCAGATCAGATGATGATGTATCCAAACTTACATGCATTGAGATCAGTGCCATGGACAATACTAGTCATTAGTTGTTTTTATATCCACTACTTTTTATTAATTTACCGTATCTACCGGTTTTTGTTAGTTAGTTATCGTTTGGATGTTTACTTGTTATGTGTATTAAGTTTAAAACATCGTTTTTGTAAATTAAGCCCCGTCTTGTACCCAATAGATTTGGAGTCATGTGACATATAGTACATCGTTCTAGTACTGTTGTTTAATATATGTTATACTTTACTTACTTACTTATTAGACATTTTTATTACTTTATAGTAATAAAAATGTCTAATAAGCACATTATACATATACAATTTATAGTAATAAAAATGTCTAATAAGCATATTCTCTTCCCCCCGGACCTCTGAGTGCACTGTGGTGTTCCTTATCCGGTCGGTTATTTTTACATTCAGTATACTGCGCTCCATCGCTTGTTGGCAAACCTGGAGTTTGGACTTTTGGACGTTAGTGAAAGACCAAGTCTGTGCACCATATGTCAGGATGGGGAGAATACACATGTCATTGTCATGTAAGCTTGCGTTTTAAGGGGATCGGTAAATCGCCCTTAAATAGCTCTTTCAAGGACCATTAGCTCTTCCAGGCGTTTTCTGTGCGTCTTGCCACTTCTTTATCTTGTCTCGCTTGGACTACTTGGCCCAGGTAGATGTACTCTTAGACATAGTTTATTTTTTCCCCGTCTAAGTGAACGTTGATTGGTGAGCTGTTGGTCATGAGCTTAGTCTTTGACATGTTCATCTTCAGTCCAACCTCAAGGCTTGCTCTGCTAAGTTCTTGAAGCATTTTTTCCAGTTCCGCAGCTGATGAAGAGAAAAGTACAATGTCATCAGCGAAGCGTAAATTTGTCAACCTCGCTTCACCGAGACAGATACCTCTCTCTTCCCAGGCGGTCGCCAACGTTCTAAAGACTTCTTCTAGGGTACTGGTAAATAGCTTTGGAGAAAGCGGGTCGCCCTGTTTGACTCCCTTTAGGATTCTGAAATGTGGACCTATCCGTTCTAATTTTATAGCGGCTGTACTGCTGGTATAGATTTTCTGTAATTTTTGGTTTCAATTATCTGGTCCTGTGTAGCAAGTATGAACCCTTCAGTCTCTGGGAAGAGTTCACCTCGATTTAGCCACGCGTTCGACGCTTCTTTGTCGACATTTAAGTGGCATAAGTCTTGGCGATGTCTTCCATGTAGAAACTTCTGGGTCCTTTTTAGGAGCTTAGTTCTTTCGTCGGTAATTTTTTCATTCTTCTGTTCTGACTTATTTTTTAAATTCAGGGGTGTCAATTGTTGGTCGTTTTGAGTAACAACTTTGTGGAGAATAGAGGTTTCACTTTTTGAAAAAAAGAATTGTCTGAACGTTTTTATCTGTCTGTTGTGTAGGTTAAGAATGTCAATTAGACCTCTGCCTCCCTCTTTCCGCGGTAATGTTAGTCTCTGTATACAGGATCGTGGGCGGTGTTTGCGAAATTTGGTAATAGTGGTGTTAATTTTTCGTTGAAGGTCGGTCGGTTTTGGTCCAATTGATTATCCCAAAAGAATATGTAAGAACCGGTATTGCGAAGGTGTTTATCGCTTTAGTTGCATTTCGAGAACATTATTGTGTTTTTAAAATTGTGTTATTATTATAATTATTTTCTGCATTTCTACCCCCATATTCACAAGCGCTTGGCCCCACATTTCGATCTATTTCTATATTGTTTTGAATAACGAAAGCGAGAGAGAAAGACGAAATCTCTGATGGAACGTTAGTTATTATTATTTTACTCATTTTTAATTTTCTAACTTTAGTAAGTTCGGTGATTGTCCCAAGGGATCGTACTACCGGGATATAAAGTAGCCTATGTATTAATCTAGGTTATAAACTATCTGCCATTGAAATGATACACTTTTCAAGTACTTTAATTTGATACATAGATGAGAGTGCTACAAGGGGAGGGACATTTTGCCCCTCGTTCTTTAGGAATTGTCAGTTGTCTGTTGGTCAAGATCAATGGAATGAAGTTTATTTTCGAGAAATTTAAATAATTTAAAACAATCTACATCGCATCCCATCATCAAGATACCAAAAGTTAAATTTAGAATTCAGCTGTCGAACAATGGGCATTGTTGTAAAATCTCATCTGTATTACACTGGCCTGCAAAAATAAGTACTACAGTTTTAAAATATTTTTTTTTCTAAACTGTAGAAGTTAGAGATTTAAAATAAAAAACGTTTTATATCAATTTTTATCAGCTTTATTTGAAATTATAGACAAAATTAAACTATTTTTCGAGTCGTTTTTGTTTCGAAAGTATATCTTATGTACTTAAAAAGTTATTGCAATTTTAAAAGTGTGATTCTTAATTTTGCAGGCCAGTGTATTATTATTTTTAATTCAAATTCATTTAAATAATTATTGAAAACATAGTATTTTAAGAAACAAAGACCAGATTGTAATAAAACCACTGTAAGTCATATCAACTTTTGAGTATATCCCATAAATTACTTCATAGTTTATACAAAATACAATAATTATAACACTTTTCGGATATCGGACATAGATTCGACTATTAGTCTTAACTCCACAATTTCTTTCAACGAACTGACCTCTCTCAGCCGAGTGCCATGCTTTATAAACTACCCCTTCCCGCTATAACACTTAAGTCACCTAACACCTATCGGACGACTAGTGAGACGACTGTGATAAATCAGCAGGACACACCTGCCTAAAATCCAGCAAACTCACTAAGTCGCCTAACACCTATCGGACGACTAGTGAGAGGACTGTGATAAATCAGCAGGACACACCTGCTTAAAATCCAGCGTACTCACTAAGTCGCCTAACACCTATCGGACGACTAGTGAGACGACTGTGATTAATCAGCAGGACACACCTGCTTTAAATCCAGCGAACTCACTAAGTCGCCTAACACATCCGACGACTATTGAGACGACTGTGATAAATCAGCAGAACTACTTTGCCGAAAATCCAGCGAACTCACTAAGTCGCCTAACACCTATCCGACGATTGTGATAAATCAGCAGAACTACTTTGCCGAAAATCCAGCGAACTCACTGAGTTGCCTAACAACATAGGCCCTGTGAACAAACCTAGTTCACTGGGTATCAATTTAGGAAATTATCATGGCATTTACTAAAGCCGGAATAATATGTTACTGACATTTACCACAGGATGTTTGTAAATAATCATAAATAGAACATGTACATGGGCACTACGTATATAATACTAAAAAAACCAATTGAGTATTGTATATAAAACATTGTAGGTAGTCATTTTCAAATATGCCCCATGGCAAATTCTTCAAAAGTAACAGTCTTTATTAGATTTTTATCAAGCAATTCATTTGAAAAGTTTAACGACATGGCATACTATCTGTACACCTACATGGCTTTCACAACGGCACGCTTAAATGGTTATCACTACAGGGCGTCTACTTGGCTATCTCTACAGGACGCCTACTTGGCTATCTCTACAGGACGCCTACTTGGCTATCCCTACAGGACGCCTACTTGGCAATCTCTACAGGACGCCTACTTGGCTATCACTACAGGACGCCTAAACGGCTTACTAACAACACTCACATTGCTCTTTAGAATGGATGTTAACATGCAATATCGACAAATCTCATGGCATTGTTAAAACCCACATAAATATATCGCCCCTTTAATCATAAAACGGAGTAACTCAAATATTTCTTTTTTTGGGAAAACTCATTTAAAGTTTGACATGTTTACCATTACGGCTTTAATTAATCACAAAAAAATAAAGAAATGGCTTAGGTCAATTTCAAAAATAGATATAGTGAGCCTAATTAATAAACTACAAGATTATCGAAAAAAAAAACACACAATGTATTAGGAAGACACTTAAATCAAGAATGAAAAAATAAGTTCGTAGTTAATTCACTTTTCAATAAAATATGTAATCAAATAATTATTATACAGTCGGGGTAACTGTAAGTGTTGCAGTTTTATATTAAATTAATCTTGCAAGTAGACGAAGTATTTCGATTTAGTGCATTGTTTAACTTAGAAGCATCATCTGTCTGAGAAATATTCATAATTGTTTCTATGTTAGTTTTAATTCGCAAATAAAATTCATGGATTTCTTAGTAAAAAAAAGACAAATATTTCTTCTTTTTATCTTAATTTATTGCAAAAAAATAGAAATTGTAATTAACTTAATAGTAAAAAAAAAACACAAAATAACAATCTATGTCATAAGTCAAAACAAAACAAAACTCCTTATTAAATGTTCTTCTAATTCTTTTATGAAATTAATAAAATAATCAATATTTATTAAAACCTAAAAAAAAAGTGTATTCTATTAATAATCAAACTTAATAATTCTTTCTTTATTATCACAAAACATCAACTAAAAATGAGATCAAAAATCTTAATCAAAACATCATACTAATTATTTAAAATATTGTATTATAAAATCCTGCATAAAAAGAAGGGATCAGAGCTTTTGTTATAAGCTCTTTCAAATCTTTTTTTTTATTTGCACTAATCTCCTGTTTCTCGGAATAGGCTTGTTGTAATGATATTTCTACTACAGCTTTCATTTTTTTTCTTTTATTTCTTACGTCAACTTCATGATACTCACCTTGCTTATAAGACGTTTTGTAGAAAAATACAGTAGGGTTCTGTTTGCAAATTTTTAAAATTTTTATATCATTCCAATTCACATTCTGTCCAGCACTATTGGTTGTAAAATTATACCCCCATTCTTCTTGTAAAATTTTTAAATCATAAAATGATTCGTAATTCATTTCATGGACCATCAAGGGGGGTTTTGATTTTTTGGCATTCTTTATAAGAGGGATGTACTGGTCAGGTGTATAAATAGGACCAGATTTTAAATTCTTCTTCACCTCCCTCTCGATGAGGCTATGGACGCTATCAGCCTCGTTTTGTGTGTGACCCCGTATTAGAAATTTATGTGATATACTTTTAATGTTTAATGTTTGAACTGCATATAAATACAGTGAAGTGATATATTTATTTTTGTTCTGCCCGCAGCAGTTGTCGGAATAAAATATAACTTCCTTTTCATCATCGTCTTCATCGCTTAATGCTTTCAAATATGCCCATACACATGAGCCGATCTCAATGGCGCCACGTTTTGCGTCACTCTCTGACCAGAAATAACAATGCACATTTTTATATGCTACATTGCAGTCCTTTCCAGTTAGCTCCGTCACAGTTAAATTATAACAATTTAGTTTAGACTTATAATAAAAAGAGGAAGTATCACCTTTTGGGCACTGCAATACTGCCTCTAAATCATATACAGCTACTCTGAAGTTTTTATTGACTTTCATGCGATCATTCATCTTCTCGTGTCTACTACAATTCTTCTCTTCCAAATGAGTGTTATATTTTTCTTCTATGTCTTTCTTTTGATCAGCATTAGAATTATAGTATGAGTTGCAAAGATCACATTGATCCTTCTTAGGTTGGAAAAAAGAGAGATTAAATTCAGACGTAAATATTTTATAATATGTTATGTATGTACCTGGATCTTGTTTATTCTGTTGTTGGTTTTCTTTAAAATCGTTGTATAAATCTTTAATAGTTTTGCTGCCTTCTATGTATTCCTTTGTTGAAGAAGCTCGTACGTAGTGAGATTCAATTTTAGGGATAGAATTTATGTGTTTCATGATCGCAACTCGTAATTCAGGATCATTTTTCTTGTGATTTTGATGTCTTCCTCTAAAATCATTGAGTGAAAAATCATTATTCTTTATTTTATTCTGTGTTGTGAATATCATACGGTCCGAGATGTCTAATGTGGCTCTAAAAAAAGTTTTGCAGACCCTAATCATAGTGTTGTTGACTGTAAAGTGGAAGGCTTTGTTATTATGTCTGGGTCGCTCTGAATTTGTATACTTGTATTTTGGCTGGACATCAATCATGCTTGCACTTATGAATGCTCTCTGTTTCGCCAAATCTCCCAAATCCCAAAAATTCCGAAAGAGGTCGTATCTGCTGTCTATATTTATTTTTGTGGTGCATTTAAGCCTGCATTTTTCTGAGCAAGGTTCTTTGAGACACCGGGCTGGAACACTCTTTTGAGTTTTAGACATGGAAATATACGTTTTGCCCTTATTACGCAAACTTTTTACTTTATTTTGTTTCCATTGAGATGGATTTTTTGAACGTTTGCGTCCATTTTTTGGAGTTATACGTGAATTAGATGAACTAGTAGAAGAAGAGCTTGAGTGGCAAAATACATAGTTCCTCTTTCTTCTGGGTTCCACGATTTTAAAGGTCGGATCTGTATCACTGAGGTCTATATCACTTTCGTCGGTGTATATTGGAGATGAGTAATAACTTGTAGTGGGTAACTCCCTGGGATGACATTTTTTTTCCTAAAAAATAAAATAAGTACATTAGAATTTAAATGTAAGACAATTTCTGATGAAATAACGGCAAGTATACGTTTTTAAACTGTCATAGTCACTAACATTATCATTAACACTAGAACCAAAAAGTAAACATGGTAAATATCCCACATCTAGCGTTAATGATGACGGCAAGTATGAGTCTTTTTACGGCATCATTTATAATAACTTACATTCCTTCTACAATTTTCAAAATACTGTTGCTGGGGAGGAGTATTTTCAATAATTTCGTCGTCGTCTGTTTCCTGAACAGTTACGTGGTGTCTAGCAGTTCTTGCGGGTGGCCTAGATTTGGTTGAGTGCGAACTATCCGAGTCTGAACTTGAGGACGATGAGCTCGAGGACGAAGTTGAAGATGATGAAGATTGACGAACAGTATTTTCTTCATTTTTGTTTTCTGCTTCTATAGTTGTGTATCGTGTATCTTCATGGTCAGACAAGCTAATGTCACTATCAGAATAAGGTACTAGATGACATTTATTCGATACGGCGTGTTGAAATTGAGTTTTCTGTAATTAATAAATGTAAAATTAAAATAAGTACTTCCTACTTACTTAGAATAAATAAACTAAAATTTCAGTTTACTAAACTAAATGACAACGTTTATGTTAATAATTTAATCATCATCAATTTCTACTTACTGATAAAGCTACTTCATTAGTTTTATCGAAGTGTTTTATTGATTCCGCAATTGTTTTATCCTCCGTTTCAACAGGGATATTATGTTCATTTTGTACCTAAAATAGTAGAACAATAATACAGTTATAATAATAACAAATAAATATCGTGGTTTATAATGTAATCGGTAAGAATATTTTTTTAACAGGAATAGGAATACAGACCTACTAAATCGGGAATGTGACCAAAGACTTCAGACTATTATAAAATTACCGCGTAATTATTATAACCGCGCTCTACGTAAACACTGGTAACGCACCCCGCACCCCACCTCACCATGCCACGCACGTGCATCAACCGCGATTTCGAAGAATTATCGTAAGAAATTTCGGAGAACTCTTAACGCACACAAGTCATGCGCGTATACGCATACGTCTGTTTATGTAGTGGATTTTTATGTAGACAAATCGCAGTTTTATAAAATAAGCCACTTTGATGGATGTAATCTGCAATAATAGTAATTATTATTATTAGGTACTCACCTCCTGGTTGGAATCCTTATTGCTAATATTGGGTTTCTCATATTGTAACTCAAAGTCCGGTGAAGTATTTTCACAATTCTGTACTGTATTTTCCACCAGTAAACCCAAAATCCTTCGTGCCCTTGAAGACATTCTAAAACAGGAAAAAGAATAGGTACTCGTCTATCTAATAACCCCTTTCAAATCCTCCACCTAACTCTCGAGATAATAATTAAACCCTTGTTAATGTTTAAATTTAATAACGACACTCATTAATTTACTAAAGTAGTGAAATAACTCGAAATGAAAACAAAGCCATTCCTGACAAGTTAACAGTAAACAGGAACAAACCAAAAAAATACTAAGTTTTTGAAAAACTATAGTATAATACTGGAATAATACATAATTCGATTTAGGTTTGAGTATGCATTTTATTATAAAACTGCATCAACTGGAAATGTGTCGTAATAGGGTTGATAAAATTAATACAAAACTGAATTAAGTCAAAATACTATCGAAACAAATTACCTCTGTTTTTCTAGTAAAGAGAAATAACTCAAACAAAATCACTTTTTGAATAAATGAAAGCTTATAAAATAATTACCTGATAGCAAAACACCGATTTCTTTTCGTTTTATCCCGCTTTTTTAAAATTCTTTCGAGAACTTACCTTGAGCAAGGTCGGTGCATCACTAAATGGATCACTTCACCAGTACCAACTTGTTCGAGTGCATTAATCAAAAAGAGAACGACTGTCTTCTATCTCAGTCATTTTCATCGTATCGAGTTGGCTGTTGGACTGTACGTATTCTCCGTGTGAAGTTAATTCACTTTATGATAAAAACTCGAAAAACGTAAATTTTGAGTTGTTTCGTTTTATGAATAAAGGGGCGATATGTCAATTATGAATACTTTCTGCACAGTTGAATCACTCTTTAACAGGGTAGACATATTTCTCTATTTCATGTTATAACAATAACCTTCATAGAGTGCACACTTGAAAGTTTATTTGTTAAATTTGAAATTTAACTGAAAGTATACTTCATAATAAGGTAACTAAAAGAAAACAAATTACTTACTATTTCGCTGAGACATGGCTCGTGGTTCTTGTCACTTCTGAATTGTAATAAAACCACTAACTACAATCAACTTTTGAGTTTATTCCATAAATTACTTCACAGTTTATACAAAATACAATAATTATAACATTTATCGGATATCGGGCATAGATTCGACTATTAGTCTTAACACCACAATTTCTTTCAACGAACTGCCCTCTCTCCACACCACATTCACTCCACACCATTCGCTGTGGCTGGGCCCGCTACCGCGGGACCCGTATCTCTGGTGGACCTCTGTCCATGGCCTTGCGGGCGCATGATGGCAACATGCGCCCATGTGTGTGGTTGCTGTGTTGTAAACTGTAGGCGCGCCACAGCGCTGTTTCGCAGCGCTGGTTTCTTCAGGGTGCCTCGGCCGTCTGCCGGTCCGTCTCCGCTGGGTGAGATCCCCGGTTACCCGAGGGAGGCCCAGCGGGAGACAACCAGCGACAGAGGCACCGACTTACAGCGCACCTACAGTGGGTGTGTGATTCCCGCCCGCCGCACTAACCAGAGCTAGCCGGCAGTGGTTCGGACTGAGGAAACGACGTGTGTGTGTGGGCGGTATTGTATGTGTGACACCGCGTGCACATGCGATTTCCGCGGGCCCGAGGGCCGCGTCCACGCGTGAGTCTACGTGATTGTAGAGGGGTGTATGTGTGGTTATAGCTGCGCGTCCTGCCTATATTAACTTAGAACAGTTCGCGCAGCTGGGTGCATGTAGTGGGTGTAGAGTCGTATTGTGCAGGTAAGCTGCGTGTAACGGGAAACAGCTTACCTGGGTCAATCCGGTGGTGAAGGCGGCGGAGGGGGGGCGACCTTGACTTGTGGGCCGCGGGCATCCGATGGGTCGTCCTTGCCGTTCTATCCATGGTACAGAGAGAGTAGCTCAGCTAGGCCGTCAAGGACGACCATTTCCACGTCCTGACCCTGCCTGATGGCCTTCATCAGGTCCATCAGCAGCTGGATGGCGCGGGCTGTAACTCCCTTATTCTTGGCCTCAACTTCGGCAGCTAGGCCGGTGCTGGTGGTGCCGCAATTGGCACGAAGTTCTTGTTGGGGCAGGGCCGGGGGCCGCGCAGTGCCGGCACCAGCTGTCGGCCCTGCAGTCGTCCTCACCTTGGGCTGCGTTGGAGCTGCAGCCGGAGTTACAGCCTGCGGCAGGGTCGTAGGCAGGTCGTCCGGAAGGTCTCCCTCAGATGCGGTGGGGAGCGTGGGTGCCTTACCTTTGCCCCCTCGCTTCCTCTTCTTACCCCTCCGCTGCTTCGAGGAGGGGGGAGCTTCTCCCCTGTTGGTGGGCCCGTTGGCCGCTGCCATTAGCGACTCACCTTGGGCCTCAGTGGTGGCCACGTCTGTTGGCCCCTCGACGATCGTTGCCGGTCGACGTGAGGCGGTAATGGCGGCGGCTGTGCCCGCTCGCCTGTTTGCCCTTATCTCTGCCTGGTAAGAGGGGCACTTGATGTTGTTGGCGGGATGCTCGCCCCCGCAGTTGACGCACGTAGCTGGTACGTCACATGGTCGGGGGCAATCCCGCGCTGTGTGTCCCTCTCCGCAGCGGACACAGGCGAGCGGCCGGTGGCAGTGGTGTGACGAGTGCCTCCATTTCTGGCACCAGTGGCACTGGGCGGACCCACGCTTGCCCCGCCAGGCTTCTATCTTGACACCCCGCATGTTTTAAAAACACGGAGGTGTCAAAGATGCTGCGTACCTCAGGCGTCCTGCTGAGTACGGCGTGGAACACGCAACCGGGACGTCCCTGGCTCGCCTTAATATGGCGAACGTATTCCGGTTGGTGTCCCATCGCGCGGAGCTCCTCCTCGATTTCCTGTGGAGTGGTGTCAATAGGCAGCCCCCTGATGGCCACCTTGAAGCTTCTCTCCGATGGTAGCGAGTAGGCGTACCATGAGATGCCGTCCTCCTTCTCCAGGCGAGTCAAATAGCTCTGGACCACCCTATATTCGAGTTCACTCTCTGGAGTGAACCGAATTCCCGTGCCGAAAGGTTTGGCGCTGGGGGGGTGGCCCAGCTTTTCTTTGAGTGCCCTGAAGTGGGCGGCCCATCCTGGCAGCCTTTCCACTAACAGCGGAGGATACCTCAGTCGCTGCTGCGGCTTCGGCTTGGGCTGCGTGACGGCCGGGTCTCGGGGGGCCGCAGGCTGTGAGAGAGAGACAGCTCTGTCAACACTCACCTCACGCTGCGTCCTTGTGTTCATCGGCGTCGGTTGTGGTGAGGGAGGAGGCGTGCGGCGGGTGGCCTCCGCAAAGGTAGGCGACCCGGCAGCGACCCGCTCTCCCCGCGGCGACGCGTGGTCGTGCCGTGGCAGCGGGTCGAGGCAGTATCGCTTCACCTCCTCCTCGGAGTCGTCCGTGCTGCGTCGGCATCGTTGGGGCCATGACTCCGACCGAGGGTCGGAGCCATGACTCCGTGACGGCGACGGTGCCGCTCCTGGGGTGCGCCTCCTCAGTGCACTCGGTCCCGAGACCTCCAACCCAGCAGACTCGAGCGACATGCTCGAGCCGGCTCGCGACGAGCATGCCGATCGTTCTGCCGGTGAGTCATAGGCTGAGGCACGGGGGGGCGCCGGCGAAGCGGGCTCCTGGGGCGCCTGGAGCGCCATGTACTGGAGAGCCTGGCGCGCTCCAGCTGCCAGCCTGGGGTCGCGGTTAGAGGCCCTCGCCGCGGACGCAGCCCCAGGGAGCGCGGTGGGCGCGGCGGGGCGCGCAGTCGTGGCGGCGCAGGGTTGCGCGGCGGGGCGCGCAGTAGGCGCTGATGGCAGCGCCGATGCACGAGTGGCGGTCGCTGGGGTGCGTGGTAGCGGGCACGCCACGGGATCGTGGCGTCTTGCCCATGCGGCACGGGAGCGCGCACAGCCGCACGCGCGGGAGCGGCGACGCGCGCTTGCGGTGCGTGGTTGGTTTTCGCGGCGGCAGGAGGGCTCGGGGCCTTGGATGGGACCGGGCGGGGCGCAGACGGGCGCACAAATACTGTGTGCGGTCGGCTCGGCGACGGCGCCGGCGCAGCACGCGCGGTTGCCGGTGACGTCGACGGGCCGCGCGCCTCAGCAGCTGCGCCTCGACTCGCTCCGTCCTCTTCCTTCTGCCCCCGAGCATCGGGCGTCTTCTTCTTCCTGGCGGCAGCTGAGGTCTTCGTCTTGCTGGTCTTCTTCCTCTCCTCATTCCGAGGGGGGGGGGGGGGACTAGGTGGCGCCGGGTCGGGCAGCACGAAGCCGATGTTCGGCATCGAAACAGTCCGCTCCAGCGCCCAGAGTCAGGCCTCATAGTCAGCGTCCCCGTAGTCAGACGGGTCGGGGGTGCCGGGCTTCGCAATCTTCTCTTGGTGTGGGCTCGCGATCGCAGTCAGTGCCAGGCACCGGGCAACGTCGGCGGCTCCCCCTGTGCTCGCACCAGTGCCAAGCACTTGCGCGAACACAGGGAAAGTGTGGGTAGGGGCGATCCGCGCGAGCGGAAGTTTTAGGCAAGTACCCCCAAGTTGGTTCACTTTGCCGAAAACTTCCTCCGATGGCCGTCTGCAGCGCTATTTGCAGGTGGGTTCAGGCCGATCCGCCCTCTCTCGGCCGAGTGCCATGCTTTATAAACTACCCCTTCCCGCTTCAACATTGACGGTTAGGCAGTGTTGCCATTTCTCAAAAAATTAAACGAATTATTAAAATCTTTATTAGTAATATTAGTTTAGATAGATCACAGCAGATCTTATTAATTAATACATATTTGAAAATACACACAAAATACAAACATACACACACAAAAATACAAATCTTTCCTCTGTATAACATTAGTGTAGATAAGGTGTAAAAAAAGCGCATTTCACAAATGGAAACAACAACCTCAATTGAGCGTCAAAAGATCCTTAGAACAAGGAGCTTATATACTAACTAGGATGAGGACGGGCAACCCAAGAACATTCCGAGCGAGAAAGCTTCAAGAGTGGTGTCTCTTTCTAATAGGGTGTCCAACAATCATACTAACTCTTGAGACTGTTACAGACTACTGTTATTTTATTATTTAATGATGATGACCTGTAACTCAATAGCATTCTAGGCGAGATAGCTACAAGAGTGGATGTCATTAACTTTTTATGTTAACTTATTACCTATAACTTAAATGTATGTCTGTACAGTCCAGTTGCAAAATATCCATTTTCACTTGCAGCACGCCAAATGGATTCTTTTGCTGGAGAAGCATGGCAGCATCCTTAGGACCGGCATGGTACGGCGGACTCTTTTCTTTTCAATATTTGTATTTGAAAAGCAAACTAGTTACTACCGACACCATGTGCGATGTTTCTAATTTATAAAATGAAAATATACTTTTGATTACTATGTACGACAACGATGTTCGAAACTTCGAACTTACTTACTTAATTTAATTAGATATTTCCCGTTTGCCAATCTAAAACATTGGTAACCCTAGTCGTAATAGACAACCAAAGTTAAAAAACTGACCTGAAAAACGAAATTCCACATCCAGTACCCCCTCACTACTACACTCCTTCACACAACACAATTTTACCATATTTAAAGCGGATTATTTAACTTAAATACAATAAAAAGCACTTATATGACTTCAACGCGAAAGTGTATCGGCCATATTATTTACGTCATCGGTGACAAGGTAAGACAGAGACACCATCCACCAATGTCGGTTTATCGCTCGGAACGGTTTTTTTTTCTATTGAATCCATTGTATAAATTGAAACTAAGCTTTTGAGATAGAGTTTTTATTTTATTTTTTTTAGCCCTTTGTTTGTACTCATTCTAGTTAGTATATAAGTTCCTTGCCTTAGAACACTGTAATACGTCAGCCGTAATGTCATTCAACAATATTTTCTACAATGCAATATACCTTATGTTTCATTAAAAGTACGTAGAATTTAAGGACTGTCTAGGTTTTTAGCTTGCCGAGCCCGCATTTGCACAACCCATCACATTGTCTTATGGTTTTTTTCGGCTTATTCTTTAATGGCGCAATTCAGCGCAATTACACTACCTAGTCATTGCAATAGACTACATACAAACTTACACGAAAAAACAAACAATGAAGCTGGACAAGTTTGTCCGAAGACGAGCGTATTCGACCGCGTTCATTTACACTTGGTCGTTTAACGAATTCCAGAGACAAACGAATTCGGGCGAACGACCATGTGTAATTAGACTAAGCAAAAATCAAAGTCATTCAGATTTATGACGTCTTTTAAATCTCTTTGGCAAAAATTTAACGTTAATTACGAAGTTGAATAAAACATTTATTTTAAGCAGCATAACATTATAATCTTGGAAGAACCTCTCAACTCAGTAAACCCACATTTCGCCAGTTATGTTTTAAGTCCCATGTTATAGGGGGCAAACCTAATGCCATCAACCGAGCACAAATCCAGACTCCGTGGCTGTTACTAAGAAATTACTGATGGGCCACCCTATCATAATTTGCCCAATCTTGGAATCGAATGCAGGATCTCATACTCAGCAGTGACAAATGTGTTGCGACCACTAGACCAACGTGTCTGAGGAGGGTTCAAAAAGTTTTTCAAAACGAAAATGTTCAAAAAAATCATTTCTACTCACGTTTTCGATCTCCAAGCATCTGGAGTGAATGTCCAAGGATTGGTAGTACCCCGGGTAACTCAGGGGGCGCGTTGGGATGTGGTTTCAACCTCGACCACACAGCAATCACTACGCATAGTAATATCACTGACACCAGTACCACAGACATTTTACAAAACTAACGACGATGTGAGGACATTTTAGTGGTAATCTTGTATTTATGCATAACCAAGGTTCGCCCCTTAGAAGGTGGACTGACAAATCTTGTTCAGTTTGTTTCTGTACTACACTGGTAGATCGTCATGAATAATTGATGTTATTGTTCTAATTTTGGAGATAATCTACGCCTAAAAAAAAATAGATAACTAAACCAGTTTACTTACATTTAATGGTTTCCTATTTAAATAATTAACAAGTATATGACAAGAAAGGAGGTATTGATGAGATGACGAGTTACAGATAAGTATAAGTAAGAAATAACGCTGCGCCGACCCCAAATGAATTGGGATAAGGGCAAAAGAATGATAAATGATGATGATGAATATTTTAAAACACAGAGTTAAAACGAGTTTATAACTATAGTGTTAACCTTAGGACAAAACTAAGTAACTTAGAAAAAATAAATAAAAACAATTTAATAGCGTCCGTGTGATGCCGGACTCAAAGAATACCACCAACCCATCTTACCGTGTGGAGAGGTAAGAGACGACTAATGGAATACTAAGCATTTTTACAATCATTTTTAAAGATAATAATGCACAATAACATTCCCAAGGAGCGTTGACATCAGGCAGGGTGCCGGTCATAAAATATTTTGACAAACCGCAAGTTGTATGAAAAGTATAAATAGAAATAAGGTTAGGGTCAGGGCGTACCCCACAGGCGACGCGCAGGGGCAGCACCCGGCCACTGCGGATAGTCGACAAGAGTCGGCGAGTGCGACGTAAGACGCAAACTCGGAAAGTAAGAGAATTAAGAATGAGTGTGTGCGAGTTGGAGTGTAGGTACGATGACTTGAAGAGGAAGAGAGATAATAAATGTTTAAACAGGTGAAGGATAAAAATAGCGTGTCTGCAAGAGAGGAAGTGGCCCTTTTACTTAGTCGTAGTCATTAGTGAGAAGGCCAGAGAGATAGGAGAAGGATGTAAGGTTTACTACTGCAGCAGTGATGGCAAGCGAAATGATAAGGGCATAGTTTTGGATAGTGAGTTGAAAGAATGTGTATTGTATGTTTAAAGAGTGCACAATAGAGTCATCAACTGCCTAGCCTTTTCCCAACTTAGGTCGGCTTCCAGTCTAACCAGATGCAGCTGAATACCAGTATTTTACATGGAGCGACTGCCTATCTGACCTCCACAACCCAGTTAGTACTACGTTCGTACTAGTTCTAGTGTATAAGATACCCCTTGGTAAGACTTAAGGTGCTTACCGAGGCACAAAGGAAACTCGGTATGTAATGAGTGGTCACCCATCCACAAACCAACCTAGGCAAGCACGGCTTAACCTAAAGATCGACCCGAGTGGCTGTTATTATTAAAAGTGATTACGACAGTTTTGTGCTAAATATAGTTGTGTGTATGCAACCCAGCCAGGAGGTGAGGATAGCGTAAATAAGAAATTCTGCGAAGACTATGATCGGGTAATGTTGAATATGCAAGAGATTGAAGAAGCCACCGAGCCTGAGAGCGTCCTTAATTTTGTCGATTCGGGGTCTCCACTCAAGAATTACACGTCTACGCCAACGGTCATCGGTTCTACGGCTATTATAGCCAGCCTTTTGCCACTTCAGCTTACTATTTCTGTTCTTATTCTATTTGTTCGAGCTCTGATGTGGAGACTTGCACGATGTCATCGGCAAAGCCGAAGTTTGTTAGGTGTTGGCCGGTAACATTTATGATAATAATAAATATAATAAATAAATATCGCTGGACATTACACACTACAGCGCCATCTAGTGCCATACTAAGCAACAAGCCTTGTGTCGTGAACACCAGATAGTTGATATACTACATATATACTTTTTGTTTGTAAATACATACTTATTATACATATAAACATCCATGACTAGGAAACAAATGTCCATACAAAAACATTTGCTCCTACCGGGATTCGAACCCGGGACCCTAAGAACGTAAGGCAGCCGTATTTTCACTACCGTATTTTATCGTCAATTATGCCTCGTGACTGCCACGAATCGGGCAGCTTGTTAAAAACTTCCTGCAGTGCGCTCGTGAATGGCTTGGGTGAGAGTAGATCACCCTGTTTGACACCTTTTTCTTTACTGAAATTTGCAACAGAAATGTGCAACATAATGTTTGCAGAGCTACTTTGATAGATGGTGTCAATGAGATCAATATATGTGTGTGGTACATTTTGAGATTCCAAGGCATTGATGACTGCGTGATGGTGTATAATGTCGAACGCATTGCTTGGCATAATCAACAAAAGCCAAATAAAGCGGTTTGTAAATTCGTTGTATTTTTCGATTACTTGATCTGCTGTGGAGAAATGGGGATGAAATCTTGCTTGCTCTGGGGGTTGGTCACGTTCAAGTGTCGGAGCGATACGGTTTTCTATTACTTCGATGAAACGTTTTTATAAGTGTAAAATGAGGCTTATAAGTCGATAGTTTGAGATATCTGCTTTGTCTCCTTTCTTGTAGAGTAGAATTATATCTGAGTGGCACATTTCAGGGGGAATTTGGCCAGTGAGTAATAAAGTGTTGCAGAAAGATACGATGTGAGGGACAAGAACGTTTGGCCCTAACTTTAAAACTTCTGTTGTTATTCCGTCTGTCACAAAGAGCAATTTGAACCCCGTAGGGACTGATGGTATGAACAGAGTCAGTGAAATAATAAATGAAGTGTCGGGGCTGATTCTGTTGATCCTGATAAAGCTTTGAATAGAATTTTGTTGAAATCTCAATGATTTTTCTTGAGCTACCTTGTTTTGTCCCATTTTCGTCTATTAGTTTCTGTTTGGCAGATCTTAAGGAGATACTGATTAGTAAAGTGGATTTAATCTTCTGGGTAATGCAATTTCTTACGTATTTTCTTATGCTTCGTTTAACTAGTTTATCAATTTTATTGTATTCTTCTCGATTATTCTTTTAATATGTTTAATATAATAATTCTCTGTTCTCTACTAATGTTATGTCTTATTACTGGAGAATGACCACTTTTGGGCCTACGCGTTATAGTCAACTGTTTTATTGCAAAATTATCGTCATCTCACCATAAAACAAAATCACGAAAAAAAATCTTATCCATCATATTAATCCATTTTATTTACAACTCTCTCTAGTTTAGTATGGATAAAAAAACATTGTGTGATACATGTCATCATTTGTCAAACATGACCTCAAACGTCAAGTCATTTGCTTGCGCCGGTGTGTTCTTTTGCGATATTTGTATTTTCTGTCAATGAGTGATGTCTGATGTGAGTTCTTTGTCCTACCATCTGGTGTTCAAAAGGGAATGTCCCTAAACACCACTCGCGGGCAAGTTAGGTGAGTAAATATATTTTTTTTTAAGCGTCACGCGGTCGCGACTCCGTGTAGGACAATATTTACAATAGTGGACAAGAATTTCGAAGTTCATATTTTTTTTGTAGATTGTACACATAAATAGAAAGCTTTCTAATCTTTTTCAATACGCGGACGCCCACGGTTTACGAGATTTAATTCTTTAAAGTTTCTATACAAATAGGAACTTATCACACCATTTTCACATTTTAGCATATAGATAATAATATATATAATACTAGACAGATTTTTAGGTTGAATAAATTGTCATTTCGCGTCCGGGTGCTAAACCTGCAGGGATGTGACATTTGACATACAAAATCGATCTTTAATAATCGATTGCTTTTTCTTAGCAAAAACAACGATTCTAAATAATCGGTTTTTCTTTAAGAAGTAATAGGGTTGGAGTGTAGCCTTAGGGGCACCACGGCACGAGGACAGATAAATTTAGCCAAAAAAGTGTTATTTTCGCATGTTTTTGTCGATTCTATCGTATAAAACACCTAAATATAAGGCTAACAGTGTCTTGGTGTTTTTTGTCTCTGACTAACCGTTTGTCGTAAAAACGATGTCGAAGGGATCCATAGGTTAGGTTAGGTATTTATGCTTTTTAGGCAGGGAGCCGGACGCCCGGTGCTATCACTGCGTCCACTGCACGGAGGATACGGCGCGACATACGCTGGCCGAGTGTGCCGCGTGGGATGAGCCGCGCCGTGCCCTCGTAGCAGAGATTGGAGGAGACCTGTCGCTGCCGGCCGTCGCTCGCGCGATGGTTGGCAGTGCAGAGTCCTGGGACGCAGTGGTGTCCTTCTGCGAAACCGTCATGTCGCAGAAGGAGGCTGCGGAGAGGTTGAGGGAGATCGAGACCGCTCTCCCGACCCGCAGCAGACGCACCGGGCGTCGGCAGAGGGCTGACAACGCCCTCTTCCGGCCCCCCTAAATAGGTCCAGGGGCGACGGATTCGGGGACATCCGTCGCCCCCCATGACACTGGATCCGAGACGGCGGCGCGTCGTGTTCCACGCGCGCCTCTCCGAGGCGTAGCGGGGGGAGTTTGACACCTCACTCCCCCCGGGACGAGGCCCGCAGGTCAAGCGGGCCGGCACTAGTCCGGGGCAGCGGAAGTCGCATCAGATCCCGCTGCCCCCCGACGCAAGTGTGCGATGGAACACCGGTGTGGTTTTAGTCAGTACGAGTCTGACAGACCCCTCCACTCTCCCCAGGGCGGAGGACATCCATTGAGGATTTCCACATCGAGAAAAAAAAAAAAAAAACGGTCTTGTAGATCCTCAAGGCAAGTCTGGTGTGTTCACCTTCACGTGGTTGCCGCCCTGTTCTTGGTCTAATTCCATAAGAAATAGATGCAACAAAAACCACCAGGCGCATTCTGGGGGGGGGGGTGTGCGTTCCCCTGCGTGACCCTCTGAGCAGCGGGCGTAGCAGAGGGCATGGCAGGGGAGTGGGGTCCTCCTTTTGCGAGGTTCTCGCAGACGGAGGAGGCGGAGCGGCGCGGCGAGAGGATCATGTACTCCCACATCATGATCCTCTCGCTGCGCCACTCCGCGGGTGGAGAGGGGGGGAAGGGGCGTTTGTCCTCCCTCCTCACGGTGACGGGCGGGCGACAGGCGCGGGGGTGCCTCCGCCCGCATTGCACCCGTCACCTCCGTCGGTCATTCCCGAACCCCCTCCTCCACAGCCGTGCTGTGAGGGTAAGAGGGGGGGTCCGCCTTGCGTTCGTCGGCGGGGGACTGGAAGTAAAGGCTGCGCCGGTTTCCCAGTCCCCCTCCACTTTGACGAAGCGGGAATGCGCTGGGTCGTTTTAGTGGGTATATCGGGTTTGGTTGGCCCGGGGAGTCCCACATACCCCTCGTATCCTCGTATGCGTAATGCATTTTGTCCCAGCGTCAAAAAAAAAAAAAAAAGGTTAGAACTGTGACCAACTACGCGCAAGCCGAGCGGGCGAGCGCTGCCTCGAAATTGGTCGCGAAATTTTTATAAGTTTTTTTTTCATAGTGCCTCTAAGACGACCCACTGACCAATAATCGATGATTTAATATGAATCGTTTTTTTTTTCCTAATTTGTCAAATATAATCCAAAATAAATATAATTCCAAATAATTCAAAATTAAATCTCGAAAAGTCTTGCTAGCTGGCATGAGGAGCGTAGGCCGAAGACCGGCGGAGCGACGACGACATTTCTGACAGAAAGTGGGTGTGTAATGTGAGATGGCCGTTCGTCGAACCACTATTCCTTTTTTTTGCATATAGAAGAAGTAAATAGCTTACTTTATAGCCATCCATAAATTTCAACTCTTGTCAAAAAACTGCATATTGAAATATCCATGGAAAGAAATTATTTAGAAACAAAAGATAAGCAAACGAACCCCAAACCACTTAGAAAATAAAAATCGATTGAATTTAGTTTAAATAATATTACAAGACTACACTCGAAAAGCAATAAATCGTACGTTGAAGTAACCTTTTTCGGAATATCTAGATATCTGGTAAACAGATGTGTAAAATGACGCCGCATGAGAAAGCGCGTACGCAACAGCATTTGGCGGGAATCGACCCGATGCCATGCTTTTGACCAATGAGTAAGCGTCCTACACAAGACAGCCAATGAAACAGATTACTTACGTTTGATTGCATTTTCTAGGAGGAGCCTATCTGGATGCTTTTGCGGTGACGGAGGCACGGGCAGGACAACGGGCAGACGAGCTTGACAACGGGCTGAGACGGTTGCGTAGTGATAATTATAGTTAGTTTGATTGAATATTGTCTATATTTTAAATAAAATTAGAAGCAGTGTATCTAAGTAGTATTAGTGAAATCGAGAGACAGAGAGAGAGCTGAAATTCGGTAACGTATTCCAAGTTCAAATTTTGTGTTAAAGCAAGATCCCAAGCTAATTTACAATAACTTCAGTCACCCAATCTATTTAACGACCCAAGTAAATATGGAGGCTGCCACAAACTTCGATATCTTATATTCACTAAGACAAAAGACACGAGAGCACCTTTGGTCTAACTTGGACAAGGTAGCTGTAATACTATTCTTGATAATGGTAATTTATCTCCTAGTGATAGCTTGTGTAGAAGTTTGTAGGAGATGGAAAGGTGGAAATTGTGGAGAAATCGCTTAGAATTGTATAAGCAATATACATCACGCAGACCTTGAACTACGCGAAATGATTTAAGCTAGGAATTTGAATACACTACTGCAAATTATCATGGGATATTGTGGCTTAAGTACCTTGAATAAAACTGTATAACCATTATGTGTGCATTACCTCTCCTTTCAGTTGTCTTGCGATTTATTTAAGCTGATAAATAATTGTCAATATTGTGTACATATGTGTGTAAATCTAATTTGTGTATGTCAGAAGGGTTTTTCGCTTGAGATGTTCCGTTTTCCCTTATCTGGCTAGGTTAGGAATGGGACTCTCGACCTAGGTTCGTTACCATCTTAGCGAACCTAGGCCTAAATAAACAAACAGTCTCTTTCGTTCATGTTATTGAAAATAAATGAATAATTTAAACAATAATCACCTCTTTCTTTTATATTCCAAGATTACATGTGTAGAGAATTTGATAATGGAAAATTGAGAAAACTAAGATCAAGTGATAACAAAGGCACTGTATTAAATCAGTGTAGTAAATCAGTTTGGATCTCCAATAATGAACTCTCTATATGTATACTGAACCTTGAATAACACGATTTTATGTTATTGGAATTAACCAAATATAATAATTTGTACTACTATAGACCAGGTCAAAGATAGGAATCCAGACTTAAGTCAGATACTTTAATTAGGGTTTGAGACTATAAGTTCCTTCTGAACTGAATTAAACCTAGTATACATCAGTAAAACCCAAACTGAGTGAGTAGAGACACTAGTTTACAGTAACTTAATCATCACTTTGATTCAAGTCATTAGTACCAGTGACTCAGCCACAGAACGAGGAATTAAGCAGTGATAATATAATTATGTGGGTTCAAGTCAATAATCACTTAATTAGTTTGGAGGAGAAATACTGTTCTTGAGAGAGAGAAACATTTCGGCTGTGTTGTGATATAATGCACATTAATATTTCCTTAACTCCGATAGACTGATGGCTTGAGAGACACGACTGTGCGACGCCTCTGGTAGTGATAATTTAGCATATCATTACACGACATGTCTTGCAATCTGAACCCCGACCTAGATTTGGCCAAATCTAAATATAAGTCAAATTTAAACACATATCAAAACCATGGTTCTGGGGGAATGTCTGCCCTAAATGGGATTCTGGCAATAAAAAAAATACAAGTACCTGCCTTTACGGAATGTGGGAATCACTAACGCTTCGTAGCGACTATATAGGGAGTCGAGTGCCCCCCATAACAATGATTAAAGACCGTGTCGTGGTGCAGGGTTTTCCCATGCTAGAACGATATCAGTCAGACGCGGTGGTTAAAACAAGCACAAACACACATGTATCAACTTACACAATCATTCTAACGTGTCTAATTGAGTTTAACTTGTAAAATCTTTTATTAAATCCGAGTAAGACTGATTAAGTATTGTACTAAATAATAATATAGACGCGTTGAGACAAGCTCCGCGTTATCGAGTAGAATGATTGATAAGTCTACATTGTTCGCACAGTACTCAAGATTGACCTGTGGTCAATCTAAATCTAATTGTTGATTGAAAACCCCGAAAAGACTCTCATGATACAGTATTGTGTGTACAGTGTTGCTCTTGTCAAAAGCCCTCTGAATGTTTGTGCACACAGCTCGTCTTCTTAAATTACGTTGATGAATTCTATTACAGGACGGGTGAATAAATAGTAATAAACTTAAAATATAGATGTTATCTTCTACAAATAAAAATCAAGTTATTTTTCCAGAAAACATTTACTGATAGGTCACATGACGCCGCGGAGGGCAAAGATGGATGGGCTTCTAGCGGATAAACGGCGAGCGCACCTGTCCATGCGGATGGGTATTCGATCAGTCGTGAAGTCCGATCACAGACTCACAGTTATCTGCGCTGTGATGTGGTGTCTCGTGTACCAGGCGCGGTGTTCCTCTCGGTATACGTGTGTTTGGCGTCAACGGATTGCATACAAGCCAATGCCCCGTGAGATCCACTTCACCACAGTATAAAGATGACCATACTGGTCATCTTCACCATACTGGTCGGCTCGGACGAGGCCTTGAATTCAATGCCTACTGTCGATCAGAGGGCTAGGAAGGCACTATCGGATATAAATTATAAGGATGGAATATTCAAATCAATATTTATTATACTTAAAATAAAAATCTAATGGCTTGTGTAAAAATATTAGAAACTAAAAGATATTTCCGTCGGTTTCGACACGTTCAAAATTCCTTGTTGTTGAATTTTCTAATATAAAATATTCTCATTGTTATGAAAAGTTTAAAGAAATACCGTTTGGGGAAACAATGACACGGCGGTGATGAAAGGATTATTTTATCAATTTCTTTTTAAGTAAATGAAAAAAATGTATTGTTGATTAACTTCTTAGTAAAAGTAAGTAATTTGGAGTCTTCCTTCAACTTTTTCTATGTAATTTATGAAGTCATCACGAGGTATGTACGACTAGAACTAACACTGACGACGCACGGCAAATTCCAGTGACCCGCGTCACTGGAATTTGCCGTGCGTCGTCAGTCGGCGGCGCGCGCGACTGTGCGCGACAACCAGTCTGATTGCGGCGTTGTGTCAGAATTGCCGTAAACATTGGCTTCCTTGATAATTATACACATTTAAGCCCTTTTTGATAAACTAATATGATGTCCTTCTACTGGTTTTAAAGCAATATCAAATTCACACACTAGTTTGTTGATGTCGCCGGTGACACGGTATCGCCGTAAAATATGCGCCAGCGCCACCTTCATCACCATCATGCCATATAATTTACCTGTGAAATACAAAGTATAATTATACATTATATTATACTATATTTTTTATTCTGATCTTCATTCTAAACAAACTTCACAGAACCACTATTGTGCTGCGTGCACAGGATGATTTTTGTGATGGGGTAGTAAGGGCTAGTATACTTAACAGTTGTATAAATAAAAATGGCCTCTGAAATATAGGCATTAGTCCCAAGGTCCAACAACCATAAGATATACATAATTGAAAAGAGCTTTTTTAGGAGAACCTTTGCTACTTACACGACTTTTGGTAATTCGCAGTCCATTTGGAGTTACTGACCTAAATAGGTGACTAGTTGGACACTGAACATAAGATTTTCAAGGCAACCAATTAAGGTTTTCTGGGTAACTAATAGTAATAAGATATAAACCATTGGATAGAGCTTTACAAGGAAAACCTTTCTCAGTTACAAGACTTTTGTTAATTCGTAGTCTGTTTGATATTATTGACCTAGATGTGTGTCTAATCTAATTGGATACAGAAGTTAAGATTTTGTTTGCAACCAATTAAAATTTAACTGGTCATAAGATATACACTATGAAGGGGCAATTGTAGTCATTCTATGGTATTTTGTACATATTGACGGTTTCCAAAATTTTCCTGTACATGTGCTGTAAGACATTTGTTTTATGCCAAATTTCATGACTCTAGGTCAAAGTACCCTAGTAGGTTTAGATGCCCTTGTGAAAAATATGAGACTTAAACGGTCATATCTTTTGATAGTTTAGTCTTACAAGTTTGATTATTTTCACTGCTCCAAGGTGTCAACCTCCTCGCATTTTTGAGAAAAAGAGTCTAGACAGATGGACAAAGTGATCTTTTAGGGGTTCCGTTTTTGCGGACTGAAGTACACAAATGTATGAATGGAATAATATTAGTGTCGGTTGGTCCATTGATTAAATGTGCCTGATTCCTGACAATAAATGGGTTTAGTGGACAATTATTAGTGTACTTAAAGTATATGATATCCGTGATTTTTAAGTGTAGTGAAAAACCGTGAAAGTCTAAAACAGTGAATTATTAGTATGTTTACCTATGCAGTTTCGCTTGCCAACACCGAAGGCGGCATAAAGGCTCGGGTGATCTGGCAAGGTGGCAGAGTTCAGCCATCGCTCCGGCCTGAACTGCTCCGCGTCTGGGCCCCACAAGGGGTGACGGAGGAGACCGTACACCCCTATCGCGCAAGTTCTACCAGCTCGCAACGTGCAGTTCTCTGAAAACAGACAATTGAATGAGTATCACGCTTAAGAAGGTCTTCAGACTAACGTGGTAAAAGTACATACTCAGGTTTACATCTATGTCAATTTGTCTTGCGATAATTGGAGCGGCTGGGTACATTCTGATCGACTCCTTAATCACCGCCTCCAAGTACACCAGTTTTGGTAGATCTTGTTTAGTTAAATCATCATCTTCATGTTTTAGTACCTCTTGTATTCTGTAATGAATTTAAAAGAAACATCATATTTTAGCCAACGAGGCGAATTCCGTGTGGTGGTAATGGTTACCACATCCCATAGAAAGAAGGCCTGTGTCCCAGCTGTGGGAAAGCAATACACTGTATGTTCATGTTTACCAGACAGTAACTACTAGTATTGTGAATGTTACTCACTCGCTGAAAATTCGTTCTTGCATATCTCGGTCTGACCCTATCAGTAACAAAAGAAATGTCAAAGCCGAAGAAGTTGTGTCGTAAGCAGCGGACACAAAAGTATCCAGGTGTTCTCTGATGTCACTGTCTGTGAAAGCATCTCGTTCTTCAGCCAATTGCAGCATTTGATCCAAGACTGGTTTGAATTTGCCTTAAACATAATGTGTTCTGTATAGTTTTAGCGGTGTCGCAGTTTCTGTCTACTCGAAGAAGTGGTAGGTATAGGTTTATGTTTTAATTTCCGGAAATATTTTTTTTTGTTTGTTTACCTTTTTTTTTTAGGATGGGAAATCATCAAATGACTTCTCCCGCTCTGGGCGGAGCAGGAGGGAGTGTCAGAGTTTTACTGACTAAAACCCATCCATGTTCCTTCATCGCCCTTTGTGTTCCGGGGCCACGATATCTCTTTCGAATAGTCCCGCAGCCCCGGCAGGCTTCGGCCTTTGCGGACCCCTTCCCTTTTGCTGACTCTCTTTGAGGCGCGCGTGGAACACGAACGCGCCGTCGACACGGCCTGTCGTCATGAGACGGACGGACGGCGAGCTAGCCCATAGCTCCCCGTCCACAGGCCCGCGCCTACGGTGTTCGGAAGCCACCACGTGGCCCCCGACGCCCGGTCGTCTCCCGCGGCGGCTGGGACGTGAGGATATCTCCCTCTCACGTTCCGCCACCTCCTTCGCTAGCATGACTGCTTCGCAGAAGGAGGTGACGGCGTCCAATTCCGTCTCGCTCCGGACCATGGCACAAACCAGGGCCGGAAGCGAGAAGTCGCCGCCGCCGATCGCCACCTCGAGGACACGGCGGTGCTCCACCCAAGCAGGGCACACCTCCACCGTGTGCTCCACCGTGTCCTCCGGTCGATCCTCACAATGGAAACACCCGGGCGTCTCCTCCCGCCCGATTCGGTGCAGGAACTTACCGAAGCAACCGTGTCCGGTAAGAACCTGCGTCAGGCGGAAGGTGAGGATTTGTTTGTTTACCTGGTGTCGAGTCATCGTACATGTTCGCATCATTGTTTGCCTTTAGCTCCGATTTTCTTCTTTGTATGACCTGAAAGAATGCAAAGAATTCAGCATCAGAAATATTAAAGACTAGCTGACCCGCGCAACTTCGTCTGCGTCAGATAAGAGAGAGTTAGAGAGAGTGCACTATGGTTCAAAAGGCCGATCTAATTGGACACTATTATTTGACACTATTAATTATTTCGCTCGTCGCGTTAATTTAGGATTTGACAATCTATTCGAGTTATCCTCTGCTTGTATAAAGGGTGTAAAAAAAACCTCTTAACAAAGCCGCAAAGCATTTGTTTTCCCCGTCATTCAATTCAATTCAATCCATCCATCAGCACAATGTTTTAAGTGCGTTGTAACGCACTCAAAACATTGGAACTCAATGTATGGAGTTCTACCACAAAACATGATTTTTCACCCCAAAAAAAAAGTCGTTTCCCAGCAATATTTTTTGCGTAAAAGGCTTCGTGATGAAGTTGTTTACACCCTGTATAATTCAATCATGATTCCAACGGCTACGATAAAATGCTATGATAAGATAAAATACTAAGTACAGATGAAAATAAACACAATTTATAATAATGCTAGCTTATGCCCGCGACTCCGCACGCGCTGAGCTTGGTTAAATTCTGCTAAATTTCATCCAAATCCGTTTTGACTCCTCAAAAACTTTCGCATTAATAAAAGTAGTAAGATTATTCAAAACTGGCCAAGTGTAAGGTAAGTCATGGCAGAGTTCGCTTCTGTAGTCTGTCTGACTTGCCTGAGCTATACTTGCAGCTTAGCCAATAAAAATAACAACGGTAACATAAGTAATAAGTTAAAATATTACCGGATCTATGATGTTCTTCAGTTTCTTCAAAAGTTGTGTTTGTTTTCGCTTTAATGCACTCAAGTCAAATAGAAATGACAAATGCAACCACACTTTTTGAAATCTATCGCAAAATGTAGCAAATAAATCTTCAATTGCCTCTGCATAATCTGTATCAATTGTTGTTTGATGGTGCGTATTCAGTCCTAGCGAAGTCCCTGCAAAGGATAAAATAGCCTAAGATCCCCTAAAGAACGACCTTCACCGAGCTGGTTAATGGATGAAAAGCATTTCATATCAAATTAAATATGTCAATAAATGTATTGCAAATGGGTTGACTAAAAAAAATCAGTCCAGAATATGATTAATTAACAATTTAAACAATATTTTTTTGAAACATTTCACTGGTTCCGTTAATAGACAAATTCCATACCAATCGAAAGCATGAAGCCTATAGAATATGCAAACGTTAGGTTGACTATTTTTTTCCAGTCACAACTCATGGGTTGGCAGGTATAAACAGGTAATCGATACTAGTAATTTGCACCGGTCTGGTTAGTGAATTAAAGTTAAGTTAAAATAAAGATTATTTCATAACGAACACGGTGGTTTAGGGTTGTCTGCGAAAAATCAGTCCTGAATTCCGGTTGTCGAGTTTTAAAAAGTAAAATATTGCTGCGAATCAGCGAGTGAATACGTGCGACAGAGAGGTCCCAGCGAATCATCTCATGCAATAAAAGAGGACACAGCATTGCAGCTGTGTGTAGTTCGTCCATTGAATGAAAGAGAGTGCCCATGAAAATATGTTATACATGACCGTGAAAATTAAAACGATAGCGATAAACTCGTAAATGCTGTGCATCATTTTAGAGTTGCTTAATATTAAAATGGAAAACATGGTTTTGAAATTGAAGAATGCTTTTTAAGTGTAATAAACTATAAATATACCATGTTTTTAAATTCACAAATACCAATTATTCAGCATCCGAGTCATCGAACATAAAATTGTGATCTCCAATTTCAGAACATTCTTCGGTGCAAATTACTAGTATCGATTACCTGTTTATACCTGCCAACCCATGAGTTGTGACTGGAAAAAAATAGTCAACCTAACGTTTGCATATTCTATTGGCTTCATACTTTCGATTGGTATGGAATTTGTCTATTAACCAAACCAGTGAAATGTTTAAAAAAAATATTTTTTAAATTGTTAATTATTCATATTCTGGACTGAATTTTTTTGTTTTTACTATAGACACTTTTAACGTGCACATTTTGCAACATTGTTCTCACATAATATACCATCTCAACATGAATGATGTAACTAAGATTTTGTAACTATATTATTTTGATTTAAAAGAGTGTCCATGGAGTGTTTCTTGCCCGTTCTTCTCTATAGAGATCTACGTTAGGGAATTGGCAACTACAGTATTTTCACAGATTTTATGTCTTGTGACTGAGACTGTAGCTACATTTAATTTTCATCTTTGTTTCGACAATTCAAAAGTGCTTATTGCTTTGATTTTGAAGTCTGACACTCTCTTCGGTTCCGCCCAGCGTGGGAGGGATTTGACGCATGCGAACAATAAATGTATTCTTACGAGTAACAGTTGACAGCGTATAGCTTATCAAGAACTTTCTCACGTCAAACGGTTCTTTTCCCACTTTCGAAGCTAATCGAGAGACAAGATTTCGAGCTTGCACGTTCATTTCATTCACGTAGGTGTTGAGCACTTGCTGGTTAAACGACGGATTTAGTAGTTTGCGGTGAGATTTCCAAACTGACTCTGGAACAAAAATATTGCATTGGTGCATTGGAGTATTATTTAGTCTAAATTCAAAGAGGCTAAGCCAATGTTAAACTCTACGATAGACAAAGGAGCAAAGGAGAATTTTCTATGCGAGTTGGGCTGTTCTTGCGTCTCGACTGAACCACCGGGAAAATATAGGAAGAAGAGAAAATTATGTAGTCCGGGTTCTGTTAATGTCAAATCATTAAGATATCATAGATTTTAGGAACCGGACTTTTATTCATCAAATTATTATGATGTCTCAAGGTCTAAACAAACAAAACTAGAGCTTGTAGGCTACTTTTACAATCTTCATGATGTATGTACCTAATTCATAATTAAATTTTACTTAAATTAACTATTTCCAATAGCTTACATCTCTACACTAACATTAAACCTTTTTATAATAAAATAGGATCAACCTTTTTGTTTTTTTTTTTCCGTTTTTTATTCATTTTTGATTTTAAACAAAAACATGGCAACGGTCTTCGCAGGGTCACTGACACTGACAGAGAATCCATTTGAGTGGCGGGTTATTGACTTCAAAAAAAGGTGGATTGTTGTAGCGGTCAGGTAGCCAACAGTGACGACCCGCGGCCGTTGGTGGACATTCAGGTCGCGAATAGCAAGGAGGTTGCTATCTTGGATACGGGCGCTACTCATTCTATCGCGGTCCCCATGCTTTACAATGTACTTTTGAAACCCGGCGTTGTTTTTAAGGAAAATACACGTTCCATAGGGCTTGCTGATGGATCACAGCAAGTGGGTACTGTGCTTGAGTGACACTGACGTAATATTATGTTTATCGTATTACTAGACGCGCAAACCTGTACATTATTAGGTAGGGACTTTATTATGAAAGCGAGGATCATGTTAGATTTACCAGAACCAGAAAGCTGGCACCCTTTTATCACTAGTTTTGACTTATCTGCCTACGGCCAAATGAACTATAGCAGGTGGAAGCTTCTAACCTTGTGCTGAGGGATGATGAAGGCACCAAGTTGACAGCTGATCAAAGGATACAACTTAATGAGTTTCTGTTGAAGAGGTCCGACCGCTTCGAAAGGGTTGGGCCACCCACTAACAGAATATGCCTCGCACTGGTTGAAGATTGACCCACATCAGGAACCCATCGCATCACCACCTTACCGGATGTCTCCTAGTAAGAGAGCTCTGCTGGAACAGGAGTTTCAGAAGTTGCTGGATACTGACGTAATAGAAGAATGCGAGTCTCCTTGGTCCACCAACGTGGTCCTTGTGACGAAAAAGGATGGAGGGTTTCGGCTATGTGTAGATTACAGGAAGTTGAATGCTGTAACTGAGCCTGATCACTACCCACTTCCGCGAAGACGTTCTTCACGCTGCTAAGAACACCAGCTTTATGACAACCTGTGACCTCCGATCAGGTTATTTTCAAATTGCTGTGGAATCGGATGACCGTGACAAGACTGCGTTCGTGAGCCCGCTTAGGTTTAAAAGGATGCCAATGGGTTTGAGAAATTCAGGAGCGACTTTCCAGCGGCTTATGGGCTGATTTAGATCTGGCAAGGAACTGGTCAATGTTTGCATATTAATATATTTTAAACATTTTGAATCGTTTCCTAAGCACCTAGAAGACTTGAACTTGTCTTCGTCCGGCTAGAGATGTACAACCTACGAGTGAAACGCTAAAAAAGTTGCTTTGCTCGCGAATCAGTTAAGTTTTTTGGCCACGTGATCGTACCAGGTGGGGTGAAAGCAGAGCCTGATAAGACAGCAGCTATCGGTAACATGGCCCCTCCTGAGAACACGAAACACGTGAAATCCTTTTTGCAATCGTCAAGTTGGTTTCGGCGCTTCATTCCAAACTACAACGACGTTGCTAAACCTCTGATGGATCTTCTCAAAAAGGAAAGCCATTGGACCTGGACCTCGAAGCAACAAAATGCCTTCGATTGCATCAAGAAAAATTTAATCTCCGCTTCGATTCTGCGTCAGGCCGACGAATCGATACCGTTTACGTTAAGGGCCTACAGCAGTGGATATGGTCTAGGAGCTGTACTGATGCAGGGGGAGGGACCCGAGGAAAGGTCAGTCGAACATTCCAGCCGTTTGTTGAATAGTGCTGAAAGGAACAACGGAAAGAGAGGCGCTAGCAGTTGTGTGGGCGGTTACCAAGCTCCGCGCATACATCGAAGGATCAGAGGTTGTGATAAATAGCGACGACCAACCTCTACGATGGCTCATGACTGTGCAAGGTACTTGTTCTCCCCGTCATTGCGAGCACTTTTTGTGTTGGACCATACCTGGGAACCTTCTAGTTACGGATGTATTGGAGGACCGAGTTCCAACTTTATCACAACTAGTTTTTAAAATACTATTTTATAAGGTTAAAACTTTACTTTAAATAACTGCCTGACCCGTTTACTATTGAATGCATCCATCAGCACAAGTTTTGAGTTCGCTACATTGAGTTTTACTGTAAAACGTGATCACACCAAAGTCGTTTCCCAAAAATATTTTTTATTTTATTTATTAGGGACAAAAGAACAGTTCATGTAACTGTTCTTTTGTCCAGCTGTTGTTTGTTTTTCATGTTTAAAATTATGAGTAGTTACATAAATTGGAAAACATAATAACCCACACGACTGTCAACTGATTGATAAATGAACAAATAAAGAACGAAAAGATAATTTTGTTGAATTAATTAATTCATTTTAGATTAAGATTCGATTGTGGTGAGAGAATATTGATAGCCAGTGTTTTAAATTTGTTACTAGAAAGAGAAAAGATATCTATGTCCATGAAGTGTGTGTTATAGGTTTCCAATAGTTGACGAAGAGGCACTCGTGCCCCGGCGTTGGTCTTGCATGAATCCACGTGGAACAACCGGGGCACGCGAGCTGCCCGTCTGACAACAGTTCTTGGCACAACGGTCTCAACGGGCGAAATCTCATCAACAATACGGCTCTTTTTGTTTGCAGCATCCGGCCGCTATTGAATAAATCGCTAAACTTTCTCTTCCTTCGTCCTTTTTTTTTTGTTTTATTAATATTAGTCAAAAAAAAGTGGTCGAACAATAGAATAGAATTTTTGTAAAACAATGGAAAACGTAAAAAAGGGACGCATATTTTTTTTCGTTTTACTACTAATGGTCCACACACTCTTTGTGTTCTCACACTCTTTCGTGCCGATGATTCGTTAAGGGTGGGCTTTTATTTTAAATATGAGCAGATTTCATTTCGTGTTAACTTTATATCAATATTTGTGACTTCAATACAGTCAAATCTATTGTTACACAAACCATGCAGCATCATGGCCACCAAAATTAAACGCTTAGACTCTAAACTTAAAACATAATACTGCTGTAGTAAAATGTTTTAAGTTTAGAGTCAGTTCACACAGATCAATCCTCGAATGGTAACATTTATAGTATACAGTACCTACGTAAAAACTTTTTCTGTACTAAGGATTCCAAATAGGAATCGCGTATTCTAATTGAGATCATATCAACGTTTTATATAATACCAAAAAAGTAGAGGGCCGCACGAAGTCATTCGATCGACTGACTTCTGAATGACTTCTTAATCAAGGTCGCGAACGGATTGCACTACAAATAATTGTTGGATGTTCAACGTATACGTAAAATTAAGTTTATTTTTGTTTTTAGTAAAAGATAGGTATACTATGACATTTAGGAAGTCTAAGAAAGAGTTTGTTATCTTTACAGTAGGTATCAAGTCTGTGAAGATCTTCTTGGAGCAATAGGCAGTCAGCGAGTTTTTGGCAGGCTTTGTAGATTTTTATATCATCCGCATACATCAGGAAATTGGCATTAACAAAACAACATTTTATGGCATTAATAAACAGGATAAAAAGCAAAGGGCCCAAGATAGACCCTTGAGGAACTCCAGGCTTGACAGTTACAATCTCTGATTCAAACCCATTAATAACGACCTTTTGTGACCTGTTATAAATATATGATGCAAACCCACGAAGTTAATTGCCTCAACAGCGTCTACCTGGACTCTTCTGTCCAAACTTTTAAAAAGAAAGTTAGTGAAAATCATACGATTGGTGGTCGTCAAACGCCGTTTAACGAACCCATGTTGTTCGGGTACAATAAGGCCATGCAATTGAGGATATAGAGCGATGTGTACAAGTCTCTCAAAAAGCTTCGACAAGGTTAAATAATAATAGATATGGGGCGATCATTCTTTGCATTGTTTTTGTCTCCACATATATAAACTGGTGTAATAAATGCTCGCTTCCACACGGTGGGAAAGATACCACCATGAACACATTTATTGAAAATTAAATACAACGCAGTATAGATGTTATCAGCTGTTTTTATAAAGAAGACAGGTGGAAGACCATCGGGGCCCGCTCCCTTAGATGGGTTCTTGTCATTTGATTGCTCGATGTACTTCTTCTTTTGTGAGGTAAATATCGGGTATACAAGCAGAGCTATCCTGGTATATGTTTGCTGGTTCCCAATTCTCAGAATCAAACGTGGATGTTTTGATAGACAGAAGCGAAAATAGAAGAAAACAAATTGCATATATGAGTAGGGCTATCAGACAATTCATTTTTAATATACATATTGGCTGGGTACTTAGTCTTGCCCTTTCTATTGGATACATATGTCCAAAAATACTTTATGTTTTTAAGTATACTGTCTTCGACTGAGTTTCTAAAAAAAAATAACGGATTTATTTTGAAACAATTTACGATAACCCAAAAAGTGATTATAGTCACACAGTTTTTGATACATTTTCCACTTAATCCACGCACGTTCTTTACTTTTAAAGATACGTATCAAACAGGGTGTGAACTTTGGTTCAGGAAATTGTGAATTTTTAATTTTCGCGTAGAGTTACTTAGTTTGATGTGCAGAATGCTTGGTTGACGGCTTAGTAAAGGGTCCGGTTACACCTTGTATACTGTTAACCCAGATTACATACTTTTTACTATTTAACGCATCGTGCATTTTGACGTTTGCAAATTGCAAATATAACAAATTTTAAGGTTACATCCAGTTCGAATTACGAAGAATTTAACATGCAGTTTGGTTTGAATTATATTTTGGAAGAAGATGACGTTTTGGTCGAGTTTGAAACCGATGAAAGACTGCAATTTTTGCGAGTTTGTGGTGGCATCGGTGCATTTGTTCTCAATTACGCCTTGGTGCTTTAACACTAAATTAGTGACAATTTCTTTTCATCATGCGTAAAACTAGTAATGCGATTTTTTTTATTATCCATTACATTTAATTTAAAAAATATTTCAAACAAACAAAACTTCAAAAGCTCAAACACCACAGATAATTTATAGAACTGTTATATCAGGTATAATCCAACCATTTTAAGATGTTTCGCATTTGTACGGTTTTTTACGTGTTAAGTTACCCACCCTATTTGACTGTATTATAATCATTCGGTCTTTCATTCCTAAAACGCTCGTTTATATAACCGAGCTGGAATAAGTTGTGGTGAACACCAAAATTCTCGCCTCATGTTGAAACAACTGTTTACGTTTAGCGGGCCGATTACGAAACAGTCGGTTATTACACTGTTGGTGAACATGGCCCTAAGTATTTTGATTTTATTTGAATCGGGGTTTTTTATGTATCAATAAAATCTATATTATAAGAGCTATGCAATTAAAACTTTATATGTTTCATAAGTCCGCTGTTAATATATCCCGAGAATCTTGTTAATCTGGGATAATCCAAACGCAAGTTATAAGGGTTCAAAAAAACGACGAAGCTGTTCGAGAAATGGTAGGTAGTGCCCAAGCGCTTCGTTTGGCTCGTCTTGGCGGCCCCCAGATCTTACAGTAAATTAGTTTATCACTTACCTTCAGCAGTGATAAGTCCATTTTTTGTATATTCCTTGGCAAAATCGTAGATATATGGTTTACTCAAACATGTATTAGCTACTGTTAGGCTGTCTTCTGGATCGGTTACCACTGTAAAATAAATAAAATAAATTAACGATTTTTTTTTCGCAACATTTAATATTTCTAAAAATTTTTTCCTAAGTTAAGGTGGATGCTCCAGGGTAGGCCGCGAAATTCAAATTTTCTTACGTTTTTGCAATTTGCAGGTCAGTGTCAGGTTGTATGTTGATTAAAATATGATTCGTGGCTCTAACGCGTATTTAGTTACAGAATTATAATCATCAAAATCATCAAAACAACCCTCCAAGCGCATAAAGGTGCAGGGATGAATTTGAAAAGTCATTCCTGCACCTTTATACTTTTGGAGGGTTGTATTGATGATTTTGATGATTCATGACAACCCATTGATCTCAGATAAAACCTTCACTCTGTACCAAGCTACTCCGTTGCCTATGAAAACAAGCACAGGAACAGTCATCGTCCAACTAGCTTCGCAGTACATAGCAGTAAACTTCGGGAAGAGCACTTATGTCTCCTTATCCGAAGATGACATGAAGCGGTGTAGTCACATTCAACCAGGCTATTTGTATCATCATGCAACAAGAATCTTCCTACATTCAACTTGCATAACAGCAATGCCCCATGTGAAGCAAAACTATTGGGTCATCGAACGCCCTCACCTTGTGTCGTAAAAAAGGTGCTATGTAAGCAGGAGTGGATCGCGTTACACACAACAAATACTTGACTGGCGATTTGTTGCGGAACTTGCACTTTACGAATTGTATGTGAAAATTATATCACTACACACTCAATGACTTCCGGGATACTGCCCTTGGCACCGGGTTGCTTGTTGCAATCGAAGGAATTAACAATAAATTCACTCGCATAACCAATACAATAGCAACATGAAGATGGATCACTTAACTCGATAGTAAATAACATTGTGAACATCACACATTTAAATATGTCGCACGTGATGTTACCAGAAACTGCAGAATTAGAGGAAATCGACAAGCGATTAGCTATTATGAAAACAAGAGAAAACCAGCTCCCATCAACCATTTCCACTCATGACATACACCAATACGCCGTCTCTTATACTATTGTGGGAGTAATCGTCATTGTCTCTGTGGGGTGGTTTGTAAAGAGATACGGACCATCTTGTCGCTCAAAACAGACTAAGAGCCATTTAGCTACGAACAATCAGCTTGAAGAGATTGAACTGCAACCGATACAACACAGGAAGCAAGAAGAAAACATTCACACGGCGAGCCAAGCAGAACTGCAAACCGGAACGTTCACGTGATGCAGACAACACCGCATTCAACTTCAAATAATTTATTTTTTTATTTGTTTCTTTGTAATAGGGTTTCTTCTCTTGACAAGCTTTCGTTAATCTTTCGTACATCTTTGTGGGGTTGCCAACGTGTACGGTCTCATCAACCGAACATTGACTTTGCGAACGCAGTAACCTACTTGGATGTCGTGCGTCACAAATATTACGTTACGCTATAAATGTAACTTTTCACGCAACGCAGAGCGAGTCAGACAACAAATGTGGAACTAACCACTTGTCAAGAGAAAGAATCGCTACCACTTTAACTATTGGAACTTTTAAAATTTAATATAACTTTAAACACAACTTTTAAAAGTTATTTCTGTGTACTCCACAACTTAAACAAAATCAACTAATTGTTAGTGTACGGTGTTACAACCATTGGCCCCTACAAATACAATACTTATGCATGATTTTCAAATATTATATTTCTTAGAAACTTTAAATTGTAATCTTGAGTTAAATGCTCACCATATTTGTAAGCCTGCTTCTGGCATAACATAGCGCTCGATTTTATCAATTATAATATCTGTATTTCTGTACCTGTGTTAACAAATAAAATGTGATTTGATTTGATTGGACTTGATTTGATAGCTTTGGATTGTGCGATTCTGTGTGCATACACAGATCTTGCTTGCCCATGCACAGATCTTCTGCTTCAGGAACTATTTCTATATAGTTATTGTTACGTTTTTTTCGCATACGACAATTACATACAATTACAATTATGAAAAAGCAACTTTGTGTGGCGAGTTTGACTTCAGCATGTGTACCAACTCTTAAATGCGCGAACAGAAATTAATGGTTTTACTCTGTGACTTTCACTTACCGTACAAGGATTGATGGATGAACCAGAACTCAATAACACCACCCATTTTGGTTGCAGAGATCTGAATTTTCCGAAGAAAGTTCCATAGATCTGAAATATAAATAAATAAATATCACTGGACATTACACACACTGCCATCTAGTGCCACACTAAGCAACGAGGGCAGGTGGCGTGGACACCAGATAGTTTATCATCATCAGCCTATTAATTTTCTCACTGCCGGGACACAGGCCTCCTCTCTATGAGAAGGGATGGGCTATAATCCACCACGCGGGCCCAGTGCAGATTGGTAGATGTCACATGTCTTCGAATTTTTTGGTTCTAGGACATGCTGGTTTCCTCACGATGTTTTCCTTCATCGTTTTGAGAGCAGCAGTAATGAAATAAATTACAAAAAGTAATGCGCCTGCCTGGGTTCGAACCCACGACTTACTTTTCGTAAGTCGGGGCCGCGACCACTGGGCCACCGCTGCTCTGCTAGATAGTTGATATCGGTTTAAAGAAAATTTCTCATATGAACATACAGTCCGCTTATAATGAGATACAAAGTAATAAGTATGCAGTACAATACAATTTCCTCCAGAGTATTAGAAGTTTTATAATGTACAAATATATGTTTCTTAAGCTTGTACGCGGTTATCGCACTCTTTAATATCGTCCGGTAATCCATTGAACAGATGAACTCCTTCAAATAATATGGTATTTCTACCGTAATTAGTGCCTACGCTGATGATGACTTCAAGTTTGTTTTTATTTCTATTTCTCAGGTTATATGACATTGTTTTTTTCTTTATTTTTATGTTAGTTTGTATTGAGTTTGAAGCATCGATCACTAATAAAAAACTAGATACACAATCCCATGCAAAAGTTCTATAAAACTGTCACCAAATGTTTGTAAATTCAACCTTAGACAAATTGCCTAAAGTTGAATTCACAAAGCTACGGACAAAAACTTTTACGACCGATACTCGCTGGTCAACCTACATCAAAACAAATTCGACCTTTTTTTTTATTTCTTTTATTTTCGGATGGGAAATCATCAAATGACTCCTCCCGCTCTGGGCGGAGCAGGAGGGAGTGTCAGACTTTTACTGACTAAAACCCATCCATGTTCTTTCATCGCCCTTTGTGTTCCGAGGCCGCGGTATCTCTTGCGAACAGTCCCGCAGCCCCGGCAGGCATCGGCCTTTGCGGACCCGTTTCTTTTTGCTGACTCTCTTTGAGGCGCGCGTGGAACACGAACGCGCCGTCTACACGGCCTGTCGTCATGAGACTGACGGACGGCGAGCTAGCTCATACCTGTCCGTCCACAGGCCCGTGCCTACGGTGGCCGGGGGCCACCACGTGGCCCCCGACGCCCGGGGCGTCTCCCGCGGCGGCCGGGACGTGAAGTTCTCTCCCTCTCACGTTCCGCCACCCCTTCGCTAGCATGACTGCTTCGCAGAAGGAGGTGACGGCGTCCCATTTCGTCTCGCTTCAGACCATGGATTGAACTAGGGCCGGAAGCGAGAGGTCGCCGCCGCCGATCGCCGCTACGAGGACATGGCGGTGCTACGCCCAAGCAGGGCAAACCTCCACAGTGTGCTCCACCGTGTCCTCCGGTCGATCCTCACAATGGAAGCACCCGGGCGTGTCCTCCCGCCCAATGCGGTGCAGGAACCTCCCGAAACAACCGTGTCCGGTGAGGACCTGCGTCAGGCGGAAGGTGAGGACGCCGTGGCGTCTCTCAAGCCACTCCTCAAAAAGAGGACTTATCGCCACTATTGTGGCGTGCCCTGCACGGGCTTGCGACAGCCGCTCTCTCCATGTCGCCATGCAGAGATCACGCCGGAAGTCCGTCCGCTGAGCGACAGTTTGCCGTGGAAACAAATTCAACCTTACACGCATGTTTTAAAGTCAGAATTACAAAGTGCCAATAAAAAGTAATCAAATTTTACGACCAAGGTTCGTCGCTTGGACAAGGAATAAATCGAACTGCCCATATTTTTTGTTATTGTAATTTTAATTTGAAAAAATTTTGTTAAACTTGTTTTAAAAAAATTGTTGAAATGATGCTAATTCTATTCTATTCTATGGTGTTTATTTTACATGAATGTAAATATACTTAAAATATCACTTACGGGATATCTTCCGTGATTATTGTTTATTTTTGAGCTCCTGATATATTTTTTTAAGTAAAGTTATGAACCGTGAAACCTTAAACAGTGTTTGAATGTAAATATGATTTTGCATGGGGCACCGCATTCATTAAGTTATGAAAGTAATTGAAAAAGTCATAATTATTTATTTATTCTCTCTTTTGTGCTGGATCTCGAGGAAAGCTAAAAAAAAAACTCACGTCTTTAATTGTATTACATGCACATATTTCAAATTAAGCCTATAAAATGTAACTTTAATATATAGAGAAACAGTAAAGAAGTCTCAAAAAACAAAACAAAAAACAATCATACTTTAATAATAAAAAATAAGAAAAAAAAACAATAGCGTCTCCAACAAATGGAACAGAATCAACGCACATAACTCGAACAATTTAAAAGGGCATGCGGTAGTATGATTAAATGCGTTTAGTAAGGGTCTTTACAATTGAGATACCTTATAACTCCTTCTACTTATTACGACTTAATTTAAAAAATGATTTTACGGTGATTTCTTGACAAAATATCAGTATTGACAATACAGTGAAAACAATTAAATAATGATAATATTAATACTTACCGAAAATATGAAATTCCATCCGTTTTTAGCGTCCTGGATGTGTGATTTTTACAATTTTTAAACGATCACTGAGGCATGTTTATCGTCGGAGCGTTACAATGCTACCAGATTAAAAGCGCACCCAAATGTTCAAGTGGGCGCTCATTCGGTGAGGACATTGATTGACTGATTGTGAATCTAGTTTTTTATTAGTGATCGATGATTTGAAGTAATGTATTTAATAAGAATTCAGGTTACTGCTGCGGAACCACATATCTCAATGCGATTTGACCAACGAGTTATAAATCAAAGTGCGCACTTAGATTGGAATACAGTTTGCTACTTTCCGTAATGAGCATTACGGAAAGTAGCAAACTGTATTACGAAATATATACTTGCAGACGTCACGCGGTTTCACCCGTGTAGTTCCTGTTCCCGTGGGAGTACGGGAATAAAATATATCTATGTTACTCAGTAAAGACGTGGCTTTCTAATGGTGAAAGAATTTTTGAAATCGGTGCAGTAGTTTTAAAGTTTATTCATTACAAACATACACATAAAAATACAAATCTTTCCTCTTCATATTATTATTATTATCTCCTATAATCATCTTAAAATCTTATAAATTACATTTTTTAATATTTCTTAATAAATAAAAAGCATTTAAAAATATAAAAAAGCCACCGGTGGTTAGGGCTGCAGAGACAGGAATTACCTCCTCACGATGCGAGCCGTATCGAGGAGGCCTGTCTGAATCACGCCCTTGATCCAACCGCCTAAAGAAAGCTTCGATAGATGGTCATTGAAGCTCTTGGCTTTACGGTCATTGGCCGTCATGATAATCGGCACAATGATAACCGAGTTCATATTCCACATGTCGCAAACCTCGTTTGCCAAATCGAGATATTTTAGTTGTTTCTCTTTCTCAGCTTTCACGAGGTTCTCGACATGCGGAATGGTAACATCGATTATCATTACGCGGCAAGCTGATCGGTCTATCACCACTATGTCAGGCTTATTGGCGACAATAGTCCTGTCAGTAATGATAGGCCGATCCCCGTACAGCGTGACATGGTCTTTCTCGAGAACTGGGTCGGGCACATACTTGTAGTACGGTACCTCAGATTCCACAAGTTTATATTTCAAGCCAAGATGCTGGTGTATAATCCTGGCTACTTGGTTGTGCCTGTGCAAGTACTCGCTGTCTGGTGGACTCACCCGGAAGGTGGCATGCCCGACACACATCAACAGTCCCGTCCTTCATAATATATTTCCGGTAGTTGTTCGTCAACATAACTTCGTCCATAATCGCACAGACAAAACCTTCAGTTTCCCCAAAGAGGTCGCTGAAACGTAACTAGGACACGGACGCTAGAAAATCTACATCGGGCCCATGAAGAGCCCGTGAAGCTCTTTGCCTTGCCATACTTCCTTGCGGTCATCGGTGGTAAGTACTTCAGGTTTGTGCCAGTTCTTTTTAGCCATGGACAGCGGCCTTAGTCCCTTGTCCACTGCGACCACATCTCGGTGCATACCGACTTCGGCTTTTAAAAAATATTCTCTGAGACTGCACACCTCGCGATTGTGGAGGGTCCTCGCGTTTAAAAAGCTTCCACCTCCGCACTTCCTCGGGATGTACAGTCTCATCACCGATAATCGTGGGTGATGCATCCGGTTTTCGGTGAGCAGTGTACGAACTCTTCTATCCAGGGCGTCAAGTTCAGTCTGAGTCCATTTGAGTATGCCGAAAGAGTACATTAAAACCGCATGACCCAACCATTGAAGGCGCACACCTTGTTCCCGCCTGAAAGAAGGCTATTTAATACCTTCTTCAGGCGACCGAAGAAGCACTTCCTCAACGATTGCTTCATGTCAGTTACGTTAATGCCCAACGCTTCCGACATACCCAAATACTTATAGCTTTCGGAAGAGGAAAGAGATCTTAGGTGTATGGAGTGTATTATTATATTGTTAGTGTAGATGTAGATTATTATAGTGTATATTATAATATATTCCTTTAAATAACGATGTTATTTTTTTTCTGAGATGGTCGATGTGTAATTTAAAATTTAGTTTCTCATCTACCCTTAATCCAAGATATTTTTCGTTGGTTGATCGTTTTACTATTTCGTTATTTATTATAAGAGGCGAGAAGTTCGATGCTTGTTTTTAATGGTAAAATCATGAATGAGGTTTTCGACGTATTCATTTTATTAAGGTTTTACTTTACCCACTCGTTTAATAAATCAAGGTCATGTTGAGCGTCCTTTATGATGTTATGGTGTTCAAATCGCAAACCGCCTTGATGGTCCCAAAAATCTATACTAATATTATAAAGCTGAATAGTTTGTTTGTTTGTTTGGTTGGTTGAACGCGCTTATCTCAGGAACTACTGGTTGGAATTGAAAACATATTTTTGTGTTGGTTAGTCCATTTATCGAGGAAGGTTATAAGCTATATTATATGTCGCAGACGAAGTTGCGCGGGTCAGCTATTATTTAATAAATTACGAAATGGAATTAATTAAGACATATTTTATTAAATTGGAAAAAATATTATTACACTATTGACGAATTCTATAATTAAGATAAACTGTGAGTTATTTTACATTGCTATTTATTTAATTTTGACGTGTATTATTGTATTATTATCTTTATTTCCATTCATTATTTATAGGTAGGTATTTATAAGTATCTAACATAATTAATAATGTTCCCTGCCTACAGATGCGTCATATACTAAAGTAATAATTTAAGATACAATTGATCTCAATAATTTTATATAGAAATAGTATTAAAATGATGATGTTAATAGTTATTACTATGTCTATAATTGTTATCGTGTAGTTGTCCCTCTGTTTGTAAATATGTAGTATCTAGCAATAACTTCTTAAAATTGAATGTAAATCTGTGTGTGTAATGTTTTGCTTGTTTTTTCTGTCTTAGGTTATGTTGTGTTTTGTTGTAATTATTTTATTTTAAATGATGTTGATTATTCTTTTTATAATAATTACTAATTATGTGAAAGAGTGTAAGATAGATTTTTGAGGAATTAATTATTTATTATTAAGATCTCATGTAAAATGTACCAAAAATCACACCAAACCCCCCTTATTTATGAGCCACAGTACTCTAATTCCAAACGATTAATTTAGTTTTATGCAGTTCTTCGGCCATATTGCTTTGTTTGAGAATATTGCAGAGTGGAGTTTCAGTTTGTATTAAATTGAGACAGTTTTAATTTTTTTTCACCCTTCAGTTACATGTGTGGAGGGCCACCTCTATTTTTTTATATAAGCAGTCAACCTTAAATCAGTAAAATATTAGTATACAGGACAAGCGAATAGAAAAACGAACATTTTTCGCTTCAAAGAATAATTTTTACTCACGTTTTCGATCTCCCAAGACCTGCAATGAATGTCCAATGATTGGTAGTGCCCCTGGTAACTCAGGGGGCGCGTTGGGATGCTGTCTCAACCACGGCCACGCAGCAATCACTACGCATAGTAATATCAATAAAACCAATATCAACATTTTCTGTAGGTATCTAGCGACACAACATGATATGAGGACATAGTAGTATTAAACTTGTATTTATACAGTAATGGTTGCCTGCGACCTTCGTTTCGACCGTGAGAAATACACACATCAAGATTGTCTAGGGATATTTTGGATTTACTCAATTTACTCAAAATTTATTGAAAATAACATACAACATGTATATATTTTTATAAAGCCCATTTATCAGACTACACTCCAGAATAAAAGAAAACGATTTTTTTTTGGGTAAACAAGTTTTTATTTAAATAAAGAAAAATGTGAAATAATGGTAAACCTAACAATGAATGTGTTTCTCAAGAAAAAGTGAAAAATAAGGAAAAAGTAATCTGTTTTTAACAGTTATGTGAAAAATCAGTAGTCAGTAACACCACCCATGACGTTAGTAACCGTCCTGCAACGATTTTTTATGCTTTGGATTAAGTTATCCAAGTTTTGCTGCGGTATATTGTCCCAGGTCCGGCTAAGATTAAAAAAAAGTTACTCTTCCGTCGCAATTTTTGCAGGGAAATTCCTCAAAGCCCTTCTTTGGAGCATGTCTTCTTGAGTAGTCCCAGCTTGGAGCATGCCTACTGCCCTTAAAATTTCCTCTCTCGTTAAATGGCGCCGCTGCATGATGCACACAATAACATTAATTTGAAATTAACCGATAACTGGTTAAAAAACCTAAATTTGACACAAAAAAGTAGCCAAAAACGACTGTAGGTAAATTAAACTTTCGGACTTCACTACCATTATGCCGCGTAATTCTTTTGTTTTTAATTTATTTTTTCAAATTCAAATTTAGAATCATTCAAAAAGGTTTACAAAATAAGCATTCTTGAAAAGAATTTAAAACTGGCCAGTATTTTTTGAGTTTAAGAACTTTATACAAAATATCCCTAGACGGTGTTGATGTGTTTATTATTAAGAAAAAATCATTCTGTATCATCAACGAAAAATAGTGTTCGAAAATTTATAAAACTTGTTCTAGGAAATACGTAAGTATTTTGGAATAAGTCTTACAAGTTTGTGAAATAAATATTGGTAAATTAGAAAATAAAGTAAAGTAAATTAGAATAAAAATTGCTGTTTTGCACAAATTTTACCTGAACTTTGACCGTTCCTAATCTATATAAAAGGCAACAGTGATTGACTGATGTATCAACGCACAGGCCAAACCCTTAAGGCTAGAATCTTAAAATTTCGCACACGTATTCCTCATATGACGTAGGCATAAAGGCACTAAGGAAGGATTTTTTGAAATTCGGGTGGTGAAATAGGGTATAAAAGTTTGTATGATATGTTTTTATTCCTTGGATATATTTACTTGAGATTTCGTATGAATCAAGTCAATCAAGAAAAATTAGGCAAAAATAAGGAGTTACGTATTTCAGCGTTTTCCAAAATCCTCCCACAATAGGGTAAATTAAATTTAGAACACAGGTAGTTTATAACCTCGATTAACACATTTATCCCGGTAGTATGATCTCGTGGTACAATAATTATCCAACTCCACGCTGGCAAAGCCGCGGGCAACAGCTAGTGTACTCATAAATTGTAAAAGTAAAGAAAAAATGAGAAGCCCTGCACATGTAATGGAAAAATATTTATTTCACAAACTTGACTTATTCAAAAACATTTATTTCCTGGAACAAGTTTAAGAAATTTTCGTTCAATGTTATCGCGTTAGACGGAATGATGTGTGCGGGAGACGAGTGGTGCGGGGCTTAGGCTAGGTGAGACAGGGGAGTTGAAAGAATACCGCCACTGTGACTCAATAAAATTTTTCATTCACCGTGCGACCGTTGTTCTGAGTACAGTGTGTTTATGTTAGTTCTCGTAATAATATATCATAAGTGGCAATATTCCGCAGAAATCGGTAAAATTTTTGTTGTGATACATACAGTGACTCTAGTGTAACACTAATCTGCAAAAAAACGCAGTGTAATAACAATATTTATCAAGAAACAGTCAGAAACTTCAACGTTTTTTAACTGCTCAACTTGACCCCTGTGATTGTGAGAACAAAGGACCTCATTAGTAGCGAGCGTATTGCAACTCATTGACACCCAAAACCTTTAAGTACTGGTCTAAAACTTCGGCACCCTCTGTTAAGTCACCGTGGTCGATTGGTATCACGAGAGCTTTTTATATCACCGCGGCCACTCGAAGAAGCGCAGGTTCGAATCCTACAAAACGCAATTCTTTTTCAATTTAAAATCAACATTATTTGAATAAAGATTGCTAGCCGAAACGTCTACTATGGTTCATTCACCAGACAAGAAAAAGTTCCATTCCGATACCGACTTAACATCTGGTGCGGGAATGAGCGGCGAATATGGGGACGAACCAAACGTGGCAGGACGCAAGCGTAAACAACCGGATTCGGATTGGACGCAGGCCATTAATAAGCTGACCATGGAGTTCAAAAATTCTCTAAATGAGTTGCGACGGGACATGGAGACCTAGATAAGATATCAGAGAATGTGGTATCGCTGAAGAATGAACTTGCTTCACTAACAGCCGGTTTCTGAATTGAGCATTTTAGTGGAACTCAGTTGAGTTTTGCTCAAGTAGTTGATGAGTACTTAAGATTCCTGCGTTTCATTCGTCATAATCAGATTTTCTCAAACCGCTTTTAGTTGAGTTTTTCTCTAACTATACTTAGACGTTCCATTACAAGAAAAAAAAAACCGGTATTTATTAGTAAAGTGATTTGGTTTCAAAACTTGCATATAAATTGTGAAATTCATTCTAGAAGTTAGATACTATTAAGTTACATCAGATTAAGAATAAATTTTATAAGTTTATGGTCAATTTACTGTTATTGTAAATAAATATTAAAATGCGTTTGTGAAGAACGAAACATATTTTGTCATTACTCAATAAATCAATCGTTTGTATGTTAAGTTACCTTTGTATTCTGCCAGATGGTAAATGTTGTTTTATTTTATAACAACAAACAAACAAATTAAGATTCCTTTGTGAATCTAAACCGATCTTTAAATTGCGCATCATCGAGGGTTACAAAAAAATTTGGACGATTTCATGCCACTCTTCGTCTCCGTGGTTGTCGTATTTGAGGCTCCGGCGCCTCCATCGATGATAATGAGATATCGACATGTTTTTTGCCACAATAACTCAATTTATTGAGCAATAAGCAGGTTGAGTAAAATTTAAGTACACAGATTCGGCTACTCAACTGTCAAACGTTTAAGTTTGTATTGAGCGGGATTTGAGTACTGTCAATCGTGTTAAGAAACGCAAATTTCGAGATAAGCACTAGTTGATGTTCGAAACTGTCAAATTTGAGAATTCTCAAACTCGAATGCTCAAATTAAACTTAAACTTAATTCAGAAACAAAAATATTTTTAAGTCATCCTTAGGTCGTGTTTAAGACATTCTCAACGTTAAATTCTCAATTCAGAAACCGGCCGATAGTAATAAAGACTACACTAAATCATCCCGCAATCATGGCGCTTGCAACAGCGCGGCAGCGTCAAAATATCGAGAACTCAAAATAATTATTATTCACTGAAGATATCCCGTAAGTGACAGTAAAAGTTTAGTTTTAAGCCGTGAAAGCTTAAAGCAGTGTTGGAGATTGTCAAATTCTAAATTAACGCGAGCAAAGCCTTGGGAAAAAACTAGTATTTTGATAAAAGTTATTGCTAGTTAGTATTTTACATTTAATGGTACACGCGACTGTACTAACGATGTTCAGTGACCCCTCGCCCCGAAGGCACCTCAAATGACATCGTATTTTTTTACGCGGTTTTTTAAGTTAAACATCTATAAAGCTGACTATTATAACTTAACCTTGACTTGACTATTATACACAATGAAGTAATACATACTTACATATTTAATACCATTTACGTAAGTCATTTCAAGTGTTCTTATTTATCACCTAAACTGAACACTACCTTGTATTTTATTATAAAGTGTATTATTATAATTATAAAGAAGTGGCCCTATTCATAAAATGATCTTAGACACGACCCGATGCAGTATTGAAGAGTTCAATTCAGTTGACAAATGACAATCGTGTATTTGTGATATTTGCTATTATTGAATTTTATTATAATTTTTATTGCCTTAATCACTCTCATTATAATTTTGTAATTAAGTGATTACTTTTTAATTTTATTATTTTTCAATCTTTTGACATTATTTTATCATTTTTATTATACGTCTATTAATTTTATTATAAAAAGGAGCTATAGTTATTTCATCTTTTGACATTTATTTATATTTTTTTGTATACTAATATTAATTTTGTTATTGTAAAAGGAGCTATTGTTATTTTAGTTTTTTTTTTAATTTCATCAATGGAATGAAGTTCATTTTTAAGAAAATTAAATAATTTTAAAACAATCTACATTGCATCCCATCATCAAGATACCAAAAGTTTAGAATTCAGCTGTCGAACAATGGGCATTTTTGGAAAAATCTCATAAGTATTATTAATTATTTTAATTTTAAATTCAAATTCATTTAAATAATTATTTACAACAAAGTATTTTAAGAAACAAAGTCCAGATGAAATAAGACAACAAAAAAAACAAGGTACTTAAAACCTCGTTTTTTTTTTTGTTGTATGTTGTAAAAATATATTACAGGTCTTATTTTATCTGCTCTTTGTAAAAAAAAAAAACAAATGAAAATGCCTGAGAACTAGTCTAACATCACAGAAGATTTCTCCAAAGAAACATTACAGTAGCGAAATTAACTACAACCACAGTTCGAGCAAGAGGGAGAAAAAGGAACAAAGCCTACATCAAGAATATTAAAGTTTTTGTAAAAGAAGACAACGAAAATTAGAAAAAGAGACATTGCAATATCGCCCGCTTCAACACAACAACAACAAAAAGACTGGAAAAATTCTAATAGCTCATGCAAAACTACAACGAACGGATCCATTTATATGAGATCTGAAGTCATTCTTTATGCAATATATACACACTTACGACTATGTTCAATAACTTACCAACAGGTATCGGTAGGTTTTTATCTCTGTCTGTTTGACATTTTGTTTACCGACCGATTAAAACAAAACGTCACAGAAAAGCTTTCTTTGGTTTCGCTTACCACAAAGATAATGTAATAACGAGAGAACAGATTTTGGATTCTCCTCATCTTTTATAGATCTCTAGCTTTGGGGGTGGAATTATCAAAAACGTTGAGATACGTATAAATTAATTTTCAATCGTCAGCCTAAACACAAAATTTTAAGATCCTAACTTTAAATCTGACAAACTTTCATACAAACTTTCATCCCCTATTTAACTCCCATAGTAGTTGAATTTCGAAAAATCCTTCCTTACTCCTTGGCTAAATTATAAAGAGAACCACTGTGCAAAATTTCAGTTCTCTAGGTCCAAGGGTTTGGGCTGGGCGTTGATCTGCGGATCGGATCGGAATCGGTGCGGTGTGACACTTTTTCGTGCGTGCAGCCGGTGTTCATCGATTTTTATGACGTTATCACGTCACTAAGTTATGGTCAAAAAACTATTTTTGGGCGCCATTTTTCCAATATGGCGGCGCGAGCGGTAAAGATACGAAGTGGCAAAATGAAAATTCGGAAAGAGCACATCTAAATCTACAAAATCACCAATTTTCAAAACTCCCGGAAAACATTCCAGGTAACCATCTTTTTGAGCCCCAAATGACTGGACTAAAGGCATTGAGTTAGCATTTAGTGATATTATATTCGACTGACGTAGTTGTGCGTAGTTGTCTATCCTACTTTAGGGGAGTCAGGGATTCACCGTAGATAATAAAACTCCGTACTTTGACTAGGATGAACAATGAATGAATTTATTTTCGAAAGCCCTACTTTTATATACAATAATCATGATAGCATCTAGGCATAACCGATACCGTTATGTGCGTTCGACCAATAGCGACGCGCCGCAGAGCGAGCCGCGCGCGGGGCGCGGGGCGCTGCTTCGCCGCGGCGCTAAATCAACGCGAAGGGATAAATAGGAGTGGCGCGCGAAGCGCGGTCCTAAAAGACATTCGACGCCTGGCCGCCGCCGAGTGCACACGTGCGCTCCGCTCTGTCGCTGCCTTGCCCCCGCGCACCCCGCGCCCCCCGACTCGGTTTCGCCGCTACGCTACGTCAGTAGCGTCCGCCGCCTCGCCGAGCTCCGACGGCCCCCGGCCCGCCAAGTCGTAGTGTGACTACAGTCTTTGCCTTGTGCTCGGACTTAGTTGCGCTGCGCCGTGTCGAATTAACTACTTGTAGTTAAATTCGATACGTTAAAAACTGTCTTTTTCAAGACATATTTCCTTAACGGAAATCGACAAAACCTCGTCCGCGTATTTTGCCCCTTCAGGTGAAATCCACGATTTTGTGGTTCTTGACGGATACCTCACGGTGTTAACGAAGTCAAGAGGGTGGTGACCCGACACACCCGCCGATCCCCTTCAGGGTGAGGCAACCCGTTGGAAGGGCTCTGACTGCGGCCTTGGGGGATCTCCTAGTCGCAGTCTGGTAGCATCTAATCCCCGTTTGTCCACAGCTGCACCCGGGACGTCTGGGTGTCTCTACCCCAGCGGCCCGGATCGGTCGCAAGACCCATAGGGCCCTGCCGCATAATAAGATCGGCGGCAGGTTTACAAGCTTAGGGCACACCTTAGCACTCACCTCCCTGTAATCCCAACAGGGTGAGAACACATCCCTGGGTTATCCCACCCGGGGAGTTAGGTCTTACAGTGTTTTCCGGCCCTTCTGGCCATTCAGACAGCAGTGGAGCTGGCGAGTTTGTTTGTGTTTTTCTTCTCGCCAGTGGAACACTAGGAAAAACACAGGTGTAGCCTCGTTTAAGGGAGCTGTCTGCCCGGGGAGTTTACGTTTCACGTACCTCCTCGGGATAGGTTTGGTTAGGACTAGGCATAGGTTAGGTTATGTGCTAGATCCCCCCGTAGTTAATTCTGCCATAATGGCAACGCCCCGAACCGAGGAATTAAATTCCTCGTTAGGAGTACTCCTCAAGCGTCTGTTAGAGGACAATAATCCCTACATTAGGGAAGTTTATGATGGGCTCCTTGAGCCATTCAAGAAGGAGAACTGGGGCAAGTCAGACGACTCGCACTCAAGATCTCCCTCTCCTATTCCCCGACCCAACTCCGCCGATATGGACGTTGTGGTCAGCCCCGAAGCCCCCGATAGCTCGCCCGAAGTAATCTCCTCCTCTGAGTCCTCACCATCCGAGCCAGAGGATTTCCAAATCGTTCAGAACGGGAAACGTAAGAAGGCTAGGAAAGCCAATGCCGGTAAGGCCAAGAAGGCAGTCACGGCATTGAACGCCCCCCTCTCCGCATCCCTTTCCCACATCCCCTCCACTGCCGGAGTTGCTGCTCCCTCAGCCGCGATCCCCATCAACCGCTCTCCCAGCCGTACGGCTACTGGCTCGGCTCCTGCCAGCCGCCCGGATAGTCCGATGGAACCGGTTCCATCTCCATCTCAATCCGCTTCGACCAAGAAGCTCACACCCCCTGCTCTGTACATCAGAGAAAAGGGGAAGTGGACTGAAGTGTCCAAGATGTGTGCGGATCGCAAGATCCAGTACACAAGCGCGACGTCTACCCAACAGGGTATTAAAGTTAAGGTCCCCACCTCCACCGACTACAGACAGTTGGTGCATGCCCTTCGTGGTAGGAACATCGCCTTCCACACCTTCTCCCTCCCGGAGGAAAAGCCGACCCGCGTGGTCATCAGGCGGATCCCGAAGGAGATCCCTGCCCAGGACATCCTGGAGGACTTAACCTCCCAGGGCATCCCCGTCTCGGCGGTTCACCGCCTTCATAAGAATAGGTCCCAAGGGGGTGACGAGTACGACATGGTGCTCGTCATCTGTGACCCAGTCGAGGGTCACCACCCAATTTTTAAGGTCAAGGCAGTCTGCTCCTTATCGGGCATCTCAATTGAGAGGCCCAGGAAGCAGAATATAGTTGGGCAGTGTCATCGCTGCCAACTATACGGCCATAGCCAAAAACATTGTTACGCACCGCACAGGTGCGTAAAATGTCTAGGCGAACACGCCACGGCAGATTGCCCTCGTCCCAAGGACAGGGCTCTGTGTACAGAGCCGCCTAGCTGCGTGCTATGCGGTCAATCTGGCCACCCGGCTAACTACAGGGGCTGTCCCAAAGCCCCCAAACAATTCGCCAACAGACTGGCGAATCGCGCCCAAGCCCGTCAGCAGAGGGAAAGCCCCCTGACGAAAGCCCCATCCAAGGACCTCCCTGAGCGTCTCAGCCCACAGAGGCCCTCTCCTTGGAACCAGCTAAACCACCAGCGTGCCTTCCCTGCCCTGGTGAAACCCCAGCCCAACCCGTTGCCAATGCCTGGTCTAATGGACAATCCAGTCCCAATGCCCACTCCAGTGGCTCGGCCCCAGGTCCCTCTTCCCTCCCCTAGCCCTCGGCCTTCCAACCAGGAAGAGGAGAGTACTATCGACACCCTCATGAGGTTCCAGGTGTTTATCTCACCTGAGGCCGACTGCTTAGCAGCCGAGCTCAGGTTAGCTAAGGACCTGAAACAGATCAATGAGATTTACGCGAGATATCCTAGGATCGCGGAAGCCCTTCGTAACCTCAATCAAACCCAATAATGGATAACACACCCGTAGCATCGTGCACCCAACCCCGGTCCCTAAAGTTAGGCTTTTTTAATGCTAATGGCATGGGAGGGCAACGCGACGAGATCGCGTCCTTCCTTCGCGATTATCAAGTAGACATTTTTCTCATCCAAGAGACTTTCCTAAAACCCAGCAGTCGTGATCCTAAAATTGCCAACTATCGTTTAGTTCGCAATGATAGGACACGTTGTCACAAAGGCGGTACGCTCATCTACTACCGCAAGGAACTGCACTGCATCCCAATCGACCCCCCTCCCCTAGAATCCCTACTGGAGGTTTCAGTCTGTCGGCTAGCCATGACAGGTCATCAACCGCTTCATATAATGTCTGCCTATATGCCCCCCTCAAACACGTCTGAGAATCATAACCTCCTGGTTAATGATCTCACCAAACTCTTCGGCATGAGTGGTTCCGTTATCATAGCGGGCGACTTCAACGCCAAACATCCTGCCTGGAATAGTAGTATGACTAACCCGAGAGGGAGAGTCGTCTGCGATCTAGGCCAGACCATCAACTTTGATCCCATTGCTCCTATGGAGAACACGCACTATCCCGACACCACTAGTCATCGTCCCGATGTGCTCGATATAGCGCTGCTCAAGAATGTTAGCCTTAGGTTACATTTAATTGAGACGCTACACGAGCTTAACTCTGACCACCGCCCAGTGCTCATGCACCTAGTTTCTCGCTCGGGTATCTCTGACCCTAGCCAACCCACTCCTACCACCCTAATAACCGACTGGAGGAAAGTAAGCGATATGCTGAAATCCGACACGTCACCGCACCTAGACGGTATCCCCGACCACATTGTCTCAGTCGCAGACACCGAGGCCGCTATCGACTCGTTTACAGCTCACGTGCAATCCATTTTAAAGGATTGCTCTCGGGAAGTCCCAGTGTTGAGTGATCAACGCTGGAAACTACCCGACGACATCCGTGAACTGATAAACGAGAAGAACGCGGCCATACGTGCCTATAGCGTCTGGCCCTGCGATGAGAACAAAGCTCACATGCGTTATTTACAGCGTGCTGTAAAGAAGCGCACTAGTGAGTTTCGTTCGAATCAATGGGACAAGATGCTCAGCGAACTGGAGCCAACCCACCAAGCCTTCTGGCAACTTCAGAGGAAGCTGAGGTCCTCCGAGGAGGCCTCTTCTCCACCTCTCATCCGTCCTGACAAGAGCGTCGCTTTTGACGACTCTGAGAAGGCAGAATGCCTGGCCGACAGTTTGGAATCACAGTGCTCCCCTAGCACCCTTCCAGTAGACAAGCAGCACCTCGATGAGGTGGATGCAGAAGTCGAACGAAGGGCTGCTCTCCCTCCCGTAGAAGACCCCGACGATCCCCTCCCTCCGGTCACTCCAGACGAGGTGAAGGATATAATCGACAAGCTCAAGCCTCGGAAAGCCCCTGGCGCCGACGGCTTCACCAATAGGATTTTTAAAACCCTCCCCGCTCAGCTCATAGTCCTTTTGGCAGCCATCTTCAATGGCGCCTTGAGCAACAACTTGTTTCCCCAAGTGTGGAAAGAGGCCACCGTCATCGGTATTCCCAAACCTGGGAAACCGAAAGCTCAGCCTTCGAGCTACAGGCCGATCAGTCTCCTGAGCGCGCTCGGCAAAATCTATGAGAGACTTATTTATAAGCGACTCAGAGATTATGCCGAGACAAAAGGCCTCATTCCCGATCAACAGTTCGGTTTCAGAACCGAACATTCGTGCATACACCAAGTCCACCGCATCGTCGAACACTTGAGCGCTGGTTTCCAGCGTGGAGCGATGACGGGGGTGTTGTACTTCGACATAGCGAAAGCCTTCGACAAGGTCTGGCACAACGGCTTATTATACAAGCTGTATAAACTCGGTGTGCCGGACCGTCTCGTGCTCATCTTACGAGACTTTCTGTCGGATCGCACCTTTCGCTACCGCGTGGGAAAATCTCTATCTTCTCCCCACCCCATCCGAGCCGGAGTCCCTCAGGGCTCCGTCCTCTCTCCTCTAGTTTTCACGCTGTTCACCAGCGACATCCCAACGAACAAGAAAGTTCAGGTTGCCCTATTTGCCGACGACACGGCTATTTACTACACCGGCCGATCTCAGGTTTGCATCCATCGTGCACTTCAACAGGCCGCCGATTCACTTGGCGCTTGGTTTCGTAAGTGGAGGATCGAAGTAAACCCTGAGAAGAGCCAGGCTGTACTCTATCAGAAGTTACGCCATCAGCGACCGTCACCTGCCCCCATCACTATGTTCGGCAAGCCTATCCCTTGGGAGAAGCAAGCCAAGTACCTCGATGTCATCCTCGACGAACACCTGACTTTCGCGGCCCATATCAAAGCAGCTCGTAACCGAGCAGCCTTTGCCATGGGCAGACTCCACTTCATGCTAGTCAAAAAGAGCAAGTTGTCACTCAAGTGCAAGTTGCGTCTTTACACGGCAGTTATCCGACCTATCATGACGTACGCTTGTGTCGTATTCGCTCATGCCCATCCCCGCCACATCCACAGGATGCAGACCTTGCAGAACCGCTTTCTCCGTAAGATCACCGGAGCCCCCCCTTACGTCCGTAACGATAGTCTTCACCTAGATCTTAGAATCCCCACCATTCAGCAATTCATGAAACGTCTTGCAAAGCGTTTTTTCGACTCCTCTATTAAGCATAGGAACCCCCTGATCGCATCGGCCGCCCGATACGACCCATCGCGTATCAGCTCAGTCCGCCGTCCTCGGCACACTCTTGTCACCCCCGACGACGCTATTACCCTCTTACAGGAGAGTAGCAAAGACACCAGCACCGTACGTAGAAAATACAGATACAAACCGAAGACATACCGACCTCGCCGCCGAGGTCCGGCGCGTAATCCCCGTTCAATTCCCCCCCGACCCTTGCTAGAGCCAGCCCGCGATGCTGAGCCAGTAATTTCAAACGAGCCCCTAAATAATGACACTCAGATCCAGCCTGTCCCTTTGCTGCCCCCAGCGACGCCCTAAGCCGAGGTTCGTACCCCACAGGGGGTGCCCTTAGGCGTGGTCGCTTAGTTTTTAGTCATCATGCCCCTGGCTGGAGGCCTTAGCTTCAAGGCATCCACAGGTATAGTCCGGTTAAGCAGTAGCCAGTCTCTTCTAGACTGAACTGCGAGATGCCATTCCCAAAAAAAAAAAAAAAAAGCGCGGTCCTTTTCCATCGCGCGCCGTCGTCGAGTGAAGACCGTCTGCTCTGCTGTTGCTCCGTCGTGTGTCGTCAGCGCCGCGTGTCCATCTGCGTAGTCCCGGAGTGTGAAGTGAAGATGCCGAGGGAAACTGGTGCTACGCTTGCTCTGCCTGCTTGCCTCTGCTTACAAAACCGCTTCTTTCGAAGCGAAATAGCCGGCGTGTGCGGCGTTGTGATGACGCCGTGCTGTGCCCGTGCTACTATCCTATTTCTTCAACGTACTAACGTCTTTTTCAAGATGCTTGCTTCTCTGTTTCTTTACGGAACGTCAACGTGCACGTGGTAAGGTAACTGGTTCGGTGTTGAGTGGTAATAAATTGGTTTGAAGGTATCTGGTAACTGGTTCGGAGGTATGTGGTAATGGTTCGAAGGTATGGTAATTGTGTGACGGGTACTATGTCACTACACTACCTATGTTGTCTATCATATCTATGGTTATAGGGATCTTTTGACGTTCTATTGAGGTTGAGAGATGAGAGTGCTGTTGGTAAACATTTTTGTGAAATGTATTGAAAAAATAGGATGGCGGCATTAGTTCTGATGTTGCCCACGCGACAACTACGGTTAGATAATTATGTTATTCTAACCAAATCCAATATTATAATAATATGCTGTGATTACCTTTTTTCTTAATTTGACCGAGACCTATCTTTTCAGAGTATTTTTATACGTACGCGTGTCTCCAGATTGCATGCGGAGCTGCCTTTGATTTTTTACTTTCGCATTTCTAATATTTAATTAGTAAGGGTAAGGATTTGTCAGTGTAGTGTTGTACGGGAGCAACCAGGACTTGGGTAAAATAAAATGAGGAGAATTTGGGATTACTTAAAAATGTGTACTAACTAGGTAAAGACACAAGCAGTAATGGGTAGTCAATTATTACATAAAAAACTTAAAACTAAAACAGGACGCATCGTCGCTCGCTGCTCCGACGAATCCATCAGGCGCTCCAACATGCCCCCGGACGTTGAAAGATTCTCTTTCAACAAGCATCAGAAGAGACGGGTAATGGGCAAATTCTGTTGAAGACTCGTCTTATTACTCCAGCAGTAGTCCGGATGTCAGCCACACGAACGATGCCGTCTGATCCTGGATGGACGGCGACAATTCTACCTAGCTTCCACTTGAGGGGGGGTAGGTTATCCTCCTTTATCACTACCAAGGAATCCAGCTTCAATGCATCCTTGCAGGAACGCCATTTTGTTCTCTGCTGCAACTCGGAAACAAACTCCTTACTCCACCGAACCCAGAAATGCTGGCGGAGTTGCTCGATCCTTTGAAAACGAGTTAAATGATGAATGGAGTGTTCCTGAATATCTCGCTGTGGCAGTGAAGTAAGCGGTCGACCAACGAGGAAGTGTCCTGGAGTCAGAGGTGTAAGGTCAGCAGGATCAGCGGACAGTGGCGTCAATGGACGAGAGTTCAAAATCGCCTCAATTTGGATCAGCGTGGTGTTAAGTTCTTCGAACATGAGATTACAAATTCCCAACACTCGCTTTAAATGGTATTTGGTCGACTTAACACCCGCTTCCCAGAGTCCGCCAAAATGAGGAGTATAAGCGGGAATAAAGTGCATCTTAACTCCATCATTAGCCAAACTTTCACCTAAGGAATCGCAATTTGATTTTAAAAATTTCGATAAATCGTTGTACGCTCCAACGAATGAGGTACCGTTGTCGGAATAAATGTTAACGGGTTTTCCCCTTCGCGAAATAAACCCATACAAAGCCAGTAAATATTTGTTACTAGTAAGGTTACCTACTAGCTCCAAGTGAATGGCCTTGGTGGTGAAGCAAACAAATATCGCCACGTACACCTTTACTAGCCTACAACCGCGGCCTTGCCGACTGGCACACATGATAGGGCCTGCATAATCAACACCAACACTTTCGAAAGGGTAGCCTCCCAGATGGAGACGCTGCTGCGGCAAATTTCCCATTAAGGGGGTAACTACATTACCCTTCATACGACAACAGCGCACACAGTTATGATAGCAAGCCTTAGCTAAATTTCGGCCGCCTATAGGCCAATACGATTCCCTTATCGACGCTAATAATAACTGTGGGCCTGCGTGCATCAATCTCTTGTGCTCGAAATTAAACAATAGTTTTGTAAATATATGTGTGGACTGTAAAATAATAGGGTGTTTTTTATTATTTGAGAAGTCAGAATTTTCTAAGCGTCCTCCGACACGCATTATATTATTGCTGTCTAAATAAACATTAAATTTAAGAAGGGCGCTTTTTGAAGGTAAACGTTGTTTGTTTGCAAGTAATTTGTGCTCTGGAAACGAATCAATTTGACATTTTAAAATAATAACATTTAACGCTTCCTGTAGTTCTTCTTCTGATAGAAAGTTATTAATTACAGGAAGTTTTTTACAAATTCTAACAAATCTTAACACATAAGCTACGGAACGAACAAGTCTTAAATAATTAGAGAAACGCTTAAAATCTATAAATATATTGAGAGAACTACTTTCTACAATAATAGCGTTCAATGAAACTTGAGGTCGCGTTTCGGGCAATGTCTCGAATTCTAAACATTTAAGGTGAGATGGCCAGTTAGACTGATCTTCCTTCCAGAAGTCGGGGCCACACCACCACAGATGTAAGCCTTGCAGAGCATCAATATCCACGCCACGAGATATGAGATCTGCTGGATTCTTGTCAGTTGGGACATGACGCCAAGTACAGTTTCCTGTCTTATCCGAAATTTCAGCAACGCGATTGCGTACAAACGGCTGAAGTTTAGAGGGCAACTTTTGTAACCATCCCAACACAATGGTCGAGTCTGTCCAACAGTAAACCCGATCGAACTTTACTAGAAGTGATTTGACCACCTTCTCACACACGCGAGCTCCCACTATGGCACCACACAGCTCCAACCTCGGAATCGTGGTTGGTTTAATCGGCGCCACACGACTTTTGCCAATCAATAAGCGGACCATGCACTCACCATCACTGCTGACACTACGGACGTAGGCACACGCACCGTACGCGCGCTCAGATGCATCCGTGAATACATGGAGCTCTAACTTGTGGTACGAATCGGACATTACAAAACGAGGGATACGCAAGTTATTTATAAGAGGGAGATCCTTAACAATAGCTTTAAAAGTTGTGTTGAGTTCCAGAGTTAACGGTTCGTCCCATGAAAGGTTGTCCAACCACATTCTTTTCAACAACATTTTCATGGTCACTACAAATGGAGATAAAAGACCTAAAGGGTCAAAAATGCGTGCAATTGCTGAAAGCAAATCACGCTTAGTACTGCCATTAGAAGGCATCTCAGAACTAATCAAGAAACCTAGTTCGTCAGAGTCAGCATACCAGTCAAGCCCCAACAGTTTATTGGGCTCACTAGATCCCATACCTAAATCTAAGGATGACTGAGAACTCTCTGAGACGAAAACAGGTTCGTTCGACTTCCACTTTCGACAAGCGAAAGCTTTTGCAAGCTGATCTGAGTGCATTGGTGACTTCATTGCGAATTACCATTACTTCATTTAAATCATTGCCACCCGTGAGTAGATCATCTACGTAAAAATCATGCTTGATAATGGTGGCAATCTTATCATCAGTGCACTCAATCCCTACTTGTTTAAGGCAGCGCGTCGCAAGAAACGGCGCACTCGCCGTACCGTATGTGACGGTGTTCAGTTTAAATACCTTGACAGGACTACACGTGTCTTCACGCCAAACTACCTGTTGCAAGTGCCTATCAGATGGATGGACTACTATCTGTCTATACATCTTTTCAACATCGGCTGACAAGATATACTTATACTGTCGAAACCGAAGAAGTATAGACAGGAGGTCGTCCTGAACCGTAGGACCCACCATCTGTAAATCATTCAAGGATACTCCTGATGAAGTAGGGCAACTAGCATTGGACACTACACGTAGTTTGGTAGTGGTACTACATTCGCGTAGTACCCCGTGGTGAGGGATGTAATAAGAATTTAAATCTAGTTCCTTGTTTATGGTCATATGACCTAATGACTCATATTCTGCCATAAACTCGTGATATAATTTACTAAAATCAGGTTTAGCCTTAAGTCTGCGTTCCAGGGAATATAAACATTTTGAAGCCCTATGAAATGAGTCACCTAGAACAGAATGGTTCTGCTTCATTGGTATACGGACGCAAAAACGACCGTCCTTTAAACGAGTCGTGGTTTTAATAAAATGCTCCTCACATAATTTTTCCTCTGGCAAATAATTGGAATGCTGCGAGGTAACCTCTTCCAGGTTCCAAAATCGCGTCAACTCATCACGAATAAATCTTGAGGCATGATCATTATAGGAACTAGTTTGAGTAAAATGACAACTTACACTGTTACTTAATTTACTATTATTATGATTATTTAAAATGGGACCAGAGACGATCCAGCCTAACCTGGTTTCACATAACACTGGCTTCCCAACCCCTAGCTTTACTCTTTGCGTACCTAACAGGTCCCAGAATAGATCAGCTCCAATTAAAAGATCTACATCTGAGGGCCTGTAAAAGGTAGGGTCTGCTAGACAAATATCAGTGGGAATATTTAGGTTAGATAAATCTAATTCACGACATGGCATTTCATTCGTTATTAATGGCAAAACAAAACAAAACAACTTAGCAACATAGTTGTTGTTGAGGGACGTCATTTTTACCTGACAAGTATAGCCTACGCGAGAGGTCGCGTTATTTATGCCATAGATTGAGCCATCTATCGGACTTGTATATAATTTAAGTCGTTTACATAGTCGCTCCGTCATGAAGCATGATGTACTCCCGCTATCGAGTGTCGCTCGCACAATATGCTCACGATCATTATTATCAAATACTTTAATCAGCGCTGTTGACAACAACACACCGCGCTCCTTCCTACTGTAGCCATATGAAGGTGAAATGTTCGCAGACAAAGCTACGTTATTAGCGTCAGTGTTAGCAGAGTGCGTGGGCGACACAGACGTTGACGGAGACGATGTTGTATTATCACTACGACTATCGCTAGCGTCCGAAGTATGAAGTAAAATGTTATGCCTGCGATTGCATAATTTACAACCCGGTTTTTTACATTTATTGGAGAAGTGACCCGAACGAAAACAGTTGTAACACAATTTAAAACTAGGCACTAATTTACGACGAGCCTCGTTACTCAACGAAAGGAACTGTGAACAATTAGATAGACTATGGTCACCTTTGCAATTGGGACATTGCCTCGTGACAGATTCAGTGCTTACATTATTAGAATGTTGTGTCGTCACCATAGACTTAATTTTACTCGTAGAACCTGATTTACCTATACCTGACACGTTGTGTCTTGGTATTTCCAGGGTTTCAACTAAATCAGCGAGTGTGCGAATAAATTTGAGGAATACCTCGAAAGTTATCTTGCTGTCTTTGTTAATATGACCTATAAATTCCTCCCATTAGCGATAAGGCTTCTGATCCAACTTACGAGTAACTAAATATATCAACAAAGTATCCCATTGCTTGACTGGTTCACCTAACGATTCTAACGCTCGTAAGTTTTTATTTAATACATCTATTAAACCTTTCAAAGCGGCTGAGGATTCCTTTGTGATAATTTCTATATTATATAATGCTGACAAGTGATTCTGCACCAATAACCTTTTATTGTCAAATCGATCGCAATTAAATTCCAAGCCACATCATAGTTGCTAGCGGAAAACTCAATCCATTGAACTACCACAGCAGCAGATCCTTCCAGAGAAGCACGCAAATAATGAAATTTGTTAATTCCATCAATCTCGTCATTATTATGGATGAGGCTAGTAAAGGTGTCACGAAACTCCAACCAATGGGCATTTATAATCCATTAAATTTCGAAGGTTGTATGGTAGGCAACTTAATATTGTGTTTATAAACACTACCACGAATACTTTTATCACAAACCGAATCATTGTTTATATTAGATTTACTCTTTAGCTGTTGAGCTTGCGACAATGCCTTAAAGTACAATGTCTCGAACTCACAACGCTCAGACAACTGGGCCTTCGCATCATCAACTATACATTCTAACCGCAACTGTACCTCATCGTATTGTTCGTACAACGACTCAAGTTTGCCCATGCGCAGCTGTAATTCCGTGACGTCACAACTACTTAGTGTCATGTCAATCATTGCGTCCAGGGCCGGCAGTCTCGACAGAGATAACGACAAAATCGCTAACTTTCGATCGCTAAAATAACAATGAAAAAAAACAGTTGCAATAACGTTGCTTGCGGGAAATGCATCTTGGATGTAGAGACTTGCGTTACTCGCAAGCATCATTATTGCAACCGAATTTATTAGTTAGTAATTAGCAATCAAAAGTTAGCGATTTTGTCGTTATCTCTGTCGAGACTGCCGGCTCAGGTAACTGATGAATATAGTTAAGCGGCCCTTATAACTGCCTCGCTTCTTTACTAATTCCTTTTCCTCGGACATACTGGGACTCGAGTGTTGTCGACCTGAAATGTATACAGTAACAAATACGTTTATATACTTAAACAGAAGTTATGCAGCAACTAAGCAATACGGTTGATTTAAATGTGATGTATCAATGTAATTAGATGATATTTTAATGTAAATATCTGTATATAATAATAAACTGATTACTAATGTGAAGATGCAAACTTTTTATAAACTGATTACTAATGTGAAGATGCAAACTTTTTATTATATATTCCTCAATAATTTTTATTATATATTCCTCAATAATTTATCTTTAAAGTTATATTGATTAGGATTTATGTAAGCAATAAATCTGAAGTACACTACGGTTTAATAAACTAACACTCTAGTCAATAATTGAAAATAATATTTAGCACTAATCAGAATAAACTATGGCTTAGGAATACCTACGCATCATCTAACACATAACTGAATAGTTATCGCTCTAATGCAACAATACAAATTACTTATATATAGTACTAATTCCTACTATACTTTAAAGCATTCATTAAATAATAACAATTGTCACTAATTGTACGCATAGCATACAAAATAACGAAACCATTCAAAATGCAATAAGGTACTCAATGAACATAATTTATATAAATTCAAGTTAAAATGCACTAACCTTTGGTAACTTATAATTAAAGTTAAATACAACCTGTACGAGTGTTGGGTGACGATATTATCCAATATAAAACTTAACACCGTGAAAATAATATGTACTCCATCCAAATTCCACGTTGGCGGCACCGGCGTATAACCTCTCAAGTCCAGGTTAATTAATTCCGTCGTTAATATCGCTGATTTCATGAATCTTCAAATTAACTTGATGAATACCACAATCCGGCTCGACAATGGACCATGTACGGGAGCAACCAGGACTTGGGTAAAATAAAATGAGAAGAATTTGGGATAACTTAAAAATGTGTACTAACTAGGTAAAGACACAAGCAGTAATGAGTAGTCAATTATTACATAAAAAACTTAAAACTAAAACAGGACGCATCGTCGCTCGCTGCTCCGACGAATCCATCAGGCGCTCCAACAAGTGTTTTCGTGGGTTGCTCATAATTAGATCGCGAAGTTTGAGAAACGCTCATCATTATTCATGGCCCGACTTCACCGACTGCTGGCATGGGCCTCTCTTTTCTTGTGGAAATCTCCACTTTTACGTGCCAACCTCAACCAGGTTTTACCCGCGATAGCAACTATATTGTGTGCCCATCTTGTCACCGGGTGGAGCTCATGTTCACACGTTTATGAACTGTATCGAATCAGCATGATCTCACAGTATTTTAACTAGCTGATTTCGATCGCTATTGAATACGTTACTTTTAAGTATGCATTGCAACATAAAAATAATCCCAAACGGCTCGAATTGATGCGATACTGGTACCGTGGGATTTCCGTTACCATCATTTCTTGCCAATTCTTCATGGTGTGTACTAGTTGCTGACGTTTGCCCTTGTAGGTCTATGAACAGTAAAGTATTTTGAATATGAAGTGCTTTCAGCCGTTCGTTGACCTTAAGTTTCTTATTCACGTTGACTCACCGGTCACGTGGTGAGTGCGACAACAAAGCAATAGCGCTTGCGAGAAGGCCTGAGCCTAATACGCTAGATGGCAAGACTCTCAAAATACTTTGTTGTCAACCATAGCAGTAAAGCCGACCGGCTGACCTCACTGATTTCCGTCAACAAACACGTGCATGATGATTATTGATGTCGCAACAATCTTGCCACTCGTGTATATATCGAATAATATTGTCTTATAGTCCACGTTACGTGTAACACGTGTTGTAGCTAATTCTAAAACCTGTTTTCTTAAAACTCGTTTTAAGTGTTATTTCGGAACAAACCAGATTAGATATTTAGAGCATCGGTGATCGGCGGTTCTCTCATCGGCTATTCGACTGCACTGATGCTAGACTGCTCGGCTGCTCGTTCAAATTGCTCTGGCTCAAGTGAAGTAATTGACAGTCGGGCCCAACCTGGCTACCCAGGGTGGTCATTCTTCTAAATTATTGAGGCAACAGGCGAATCGGTTGGTTCAATAATTCTGGAGCGCGACAATCAAACAACATTAAAATAAGGTTGTGGCTCCTGCTGCCTGCACTTACTTCATTCTGGTAAGCTCCTTTCGTTTTTGGGACCGTTCAGTCGCCGTGGCTGGCTATGGTCGGGGTTTCTTAGCCTTGTTTCCAGCTGTATCCAGCTGCCTATGACGCATAACGTTTCGTCAAGAAGTCACCATGATCAGACAGCACATGATCAGGCTTTATTTTGCAAATGACTTTCAACTGGATTTATAAATAGTGACTACGGACTAATTAAGACTAAGGTCTTCAACCAGTACGTCCTGCCTGTTATGACTTATGGTGCCAAAACGTGGACACCCACAACATGGCTGGTCCATTAATTCAAGCTCGCTCGGTGAGCTATGGAACGGGCTATGCTTGGAGTCTCTCTGAGGGATCGCATCTGGAACTATCTCCAGCATTGGACTACCTGTAGGCTGATGGTGATGATGATGGGGGTACACAGGGCGTGATGAGAGAACGCTAAAACTATACTATGAAAAGTTTTAGTACCTATCGAGTAGATGCGCATTTTCAGTTTTCAAAAATGACCAAAAACTAACAACGAGCTGCTGTTCAGCGACGTTGATTTGCATCTCATCATAAGGGGCCGGAACTAAAAATACAGGCCATACTTCTTTCAAATAGCATATATATATAATGTTATAGATAAATAAGACCATTAATCTAGATCTCCTTAAATAGAAGATTTGTCATACGGATCACTATTCAAATTGGTGTGAATTACCACCCGCCACTGGATATCACTTTAAAGTTTGACACAGCTACTCATGTTCGTCCTATGCCAGCTAGTAATAGTGATCGGTATAAAGACTGGAATTTTAATAAGTGCGATTATGAACGTCTTAATACTCTACTTAATGAGGAATCCTGGAATACCGTAATAAAGTCAACTGATATTACTTTTTGCACGAATAGTTTTTATGAAATTATTTATAATATTTTTAACCAATGTATGCGAAAAAAAACTTCGTAATAAAGTTAGTCGCAAACGTTATCCAGTTTGGTACACCCGTGATATAAAAACAGATCTTCGAAATAAACACAAACTACATCATGCTTGGAAAAAGTCTACTTGTTTAACAGTATACAAAGCATTTTCTGATTTAAGAGCAAACCTTAAGCACCGCATAATGAAAGCATATAATTAACATTTGCATCATGTTGAGCGTAATATAAGAGTCAACCTGCGACAGTTTTGGTAGCATATATCCACCCTTCGATAAAAAGGAGGCTTTGAGCCCACCATCAACTATCAGGGTCAATCACTGTCAGGTATCGATGCCGCTAATGCTTTTGCTGATTTCTTTGCCAGTGTTTTCTTACATGAAACACCTGATTTGAATGTCTCCCAAATATGTGCTCTTGATACCTATAGCAATAGTAAAACAAAACTGACGGAGTTACTATTGCTATAGGTATCTATAGCAATAGTAACTCCGTAAGTTTTGTTAAATTTTCAACTAACGATGTAGAACGTGGTATCAGTAAATTAAAACTCAGTAGTTCTGTTGGGCAGGATAACATTCCAGCTAATATCCTTAAACTGTCTAAAACTTCCATAGCCATTCTATGTCATATATTTAACTTATCATTAAGCACTGGAAAATATCCAACTCAATGGAAACTCTTTAGGGTTACTCCTATACCGAAGACAAGATTGAAATCATCAGTTGAAGACTACAGGCATAATTGCTATATTGTCGGCCCCTGCTAAAGTATTTGAACATATTTTATATAAGGAAATTCAAAGACAATTCAATATTTATTTGTGCAATGAACAACATGGTTTTCGTAACAAAAAGTCAGTTAACACCAATTTACTGACATTAGTTGATTTTATTTCTTAATTTTATTTCTTCTTCAGTAGATGTGCTGTATTTCGATTTTCGTTATTAATTCTATCAAAGGCCTTACTTTGATAGAATTAATAACGACATCTTGTTAAGTGCCATTGGATTTACACCCAGTCTTCTTCTTCTGTTTTCTGACTATCTCCGGAACCGTCAGCAATTTGTTCGCCTTGGCTCATACAACTCACATGCGTATCATACACGATCAGGCGTGAGTCAGGATTCCATTTTAGGTCCCTTGCTTTTTTTGATTATGATAAACGATCTGCCACAAATAATAAAACACGCGAAATGTCTACTTTACGCCGACGACCTGAGAATATAATTATGCAACTGTAAACTCAGTGTCCGACTGTATAGCTCTCCAGCGTGATATCGATGCCTTGAGTGAATGGGCTGCCACTAATAAAATGGAATTTAACACCTCTAAATGCCAATTTATGAGCTTTGGCCGCATGCGGCGCCCTATACAGTACGACTACAGTGTGAGCAACGAGTCTATAGCCAGAGTGTCGACAGTGAAAGACCTCGGTGTACTGTTTGATAGCAAACTGACCTTTCATACACACATTATAAGCTTGGCTAAAAAATCTTTCAGACGCTTAGGTTTTGTTTTACGTAACTGTCAAGTTTTTAATAACCAGGCAGTTATCAAGCTCTTGTTCAACGCTTTAGTTCGGTGCAAGCTTGAAACCAGCGCTTGTGTATGGAATCCTCATGAGGTTACATATACACTCATGCTGGAAAAAGTGCAAAAAGCTTTTCTCAGGTATCTCTACAAACATGTATTTTGTAGTAGTAGTCGTAGTAGTAGTTTAGTCACCTAATAATGATATCATAAGAATCACCTACAATCGCTACCGAAACCATTGTAACATTATATTACGTAACCTAAGAGTTCAGTTCGAAAAGGATGTGTTGGAGAAAGCTAAAGCAAATATTAAGAAACTTTGGAATAAAATTAAAGATATTACAAACTATAAGAAAACACCGACATCCTCTACAAACTTATTCAAAATTGACTCTAATCCTCAAGCAGCTGTTGATCGTGTGTGTAGGTACTTCGCGGATGTTGGCAAGAACCTCGTGTCTGATATCACCTCGCGGCTTCCGATGCCCCCCACCCCGTGCTTACAGCCTCGTAAAAATGTTCCCCTTAACTCATTAGTTTTCCTTGAATTTGATGAATCGGATATAAATAATGCCATTATTCAGCTCCGTCGAGATTCTGCTACCGGTTGGGATGGCATCTCAACAAACCTACTAAAACAAAGTCGTCATGTCCTCGTATCTCCAATTACGCATATTTTTAATCGTTCAATTGCCAAGGGAATTTTTCCGGAGGCGTTTAAAAAGGCTATTGTGTATCCGATTTAAAAGGGTGGGAACAGAGACTCTATGAACAACTATAGGCCTATCTCAGTCCTTTCATCTATCTCCAAAATTTTTGAAAAATTAGTAAATACTAGGCTTACTCAGTTCCTCGATAAAAATAACCTAATTGCACAAAATCAGTATGGTTTTAAAAAAGGAGTATCGGCAGAAGATGCAGTTCTCGACTTAACTGAATTTGTAGCAAGGAAGCTTGATGAAAAACAGAAGTGCATAGGTCTATTCCTGGATTTAAAAAAGGCATTTGATACTGTTTCTTTTCCCACCCTCCTGTCGAAGTTGGAGAACGCCGGCATACGTGGCTCAGCTCATGATTTCTTTGCAAGCTATCTCACTAACCGTAGACTGTGTGTTAGGGTTGGTGACCATATTAGTCAAAATCAAAATCAAAATCAAAGCATTTATTTCAAATAAGCCAGTTACAGGCACTTTTAAATTGTCGAAACAAAGATGAAAATTAAATGTAGCTACAGTCCCAGTCACAAGACATAAAAACTGTGAAAGTACTGTAGTTGCCCATTCCCTAGCGTAGATCTCTATGGAGAAGAACAGGCAAGAAACTCCATGGACACTCTTTTTAATCAGAATATTATTACAAAATCTTGGTTACATCATTCATGTTGAGATGGTATATTATGTGAGAACAATGTAGCAAGATGTGCACGTTAAAAGTGTCCACAGTAAAACAAAACAAAAAAAAAACAATTCAAAAACTAAAATAATTCATTAAAATAAGCCATGACAACGGAGAGATGACCAGTCACAACTGACAGCGTCCGTTCACGGACATGACGCATAGATCAGCACCATTCAACTCAACCATTTTGAAGGGAACTAAATGACACATACACACACATGCGCCACCATCAGCGAGACTTTTGAGTGAGCATGACACTTCTCTATTCTCAACCGCCAGGGCACATTCAAGTCAAGAAAAGACGTAGGTTTCCAGTGAATGATAGCTTTCTAGTACATAGTACTCACACAATATGGGCTATGAGATTATATAATACTAAAGAGATTGAATCTATACAATGCAAAGATAGTTGTACAATCTTCAGCAGCTCCAACAATACCATTTAATGCTATCAATTTAAGCGCCCCTGTCCTTGTGGAGCAGGACCAGCATTGAGCCAAGCATTTTTATCAGCGATATAATCGCTCAACTTGTAATATGCTTGCTTACATAGTGTGCGTTTAATGCATGTTTTAAATTTCGTCTCATTCAGTTCAAGAATACTTTGTGGAATTTTATTATAGCATCTCAAACAGTACCCCATGAAAGATGAGTCTACTTTAGCGAGTCTGAAGCCTGGCTGAACTAGTTGGTCCCTATTTCTAGTACTGTAATTATGTCTGTCACCCCTTTTACCAAAAAGGTGCAGATTTTTTCTGACGTACATTATGTTTTCGTAGATGTATTGACAATGTACTGTCATGATGCCAATATCCTTAAACAGTTCCCTTAGAGAATCGCGCCTACAAAGATTATATATGGCTCTGATGGCTCTTTTCTGCAGAATAAATATAGACTCAATATCTGCAGCCCGTCCCCATAGCAAAATACCATAAGACATTATACTATGAAAGTAACTAAAATAAACCAGTCTAGCGGTATCTACATCAGTATATTGACGGATTTTTCTAATGGCATATGCTGCTGAACTTAGCCGCCCCGCAAGAGATGTTAAATGAGAACCCCATTGTAGCCTTGAATCAAGCGTAATCCCCAGGAAAACCGTTTTATCTACGAATTCAAGTTTCTCTTTATTCAGTACTATATCACAATCACTACTTTTAACATTCGGTAAAGCAAATCTTATGCATTTGGTTTTTTTTTTCATTTAATACCAAATTGTTTGCTGTGAACCAATTATCTAGATTTTGGGCCCGCCTATTTATCTTAAAAATTAAGTAAGTGTCATCAGCAAATAACACCATATTTTGAGGTTGGTTTTTCAATAAATAGGGTAGATCATTTATATATACTAGAAAAAGGAAAGGACCCAATATTGAGCCTTGTGGAACCCCCATTTTTAATTTTAAACCATGTGAATTAACACCATTTATTTGAACATGTTGTTGTCTATCATTCAAATAAGATTTTACCAAACTAAGTGCAAGTTTACCCAGTCCGTAATGCTCAAGTTTCAAAAGTAATGTGTCGTGATTTACACAATCAAACGCTTTGGAGAGGTCACAAAAAAATCCTATGGCGTCTTGAGACTCTTCCCACGCAGTAAATATGTGCTTTAATAAGGTTACACCGGCGTCAGTTGTACAACGTCCCTTGGTGAAACCATACTGTTGATCATGTAAGATTCTGTTGGTGTTAAAATGATGGAGTATTTGATTAAGCATTACCTTTTCAAAAACCTTGCAAAATGCTGGTAAAACCGATACAGGTCTATAATTATTAGTGTCTTTACTGTCCCCGGATTTGAAAAGAGGTACGACTTTACTGTATTTCATTAAATCAGGGAAAACTCCTTGGTCTACACATAAATTAAAAATTAAAGCTAGGTAAGGGACTATAGTCTCAAGTATGGATGTACAAACTTTGATAGACATTCCCCATAGATCTTCGGTCAGTTTGATTTTTATTTGCCGGAAAGCTTTAATAACTATCATAGGGTTAATGTGTTTAAATTTAAATTCAGCCAGGCAGCCAGACGCATTCGCCTTTAATAAACCAATTGAGAGTTCAGGTGAGGAAATAAGAGCCTCTGTAGTTTTTAATGGTACATCGGTAAAGAAATTTACAAATTCTTGAGCTACTGCCTGATCAGAGCTTTTAGGACCACATGCTGTATCTAATGTGTAGCTAGTGTTACGTATTTTCTTCCTGTTAGTCTCGTTATTTATGACTTTCCAAACTGTCTTTATTTTATTTTCTGCTGTTTTGATCTTGTTGCTAATGTGCAGGGCTTTAGCAACCTTGCATGTATTTCTAAAAATTTTTGAATACTTAGCAACATACTTGTTAAAAGTTTCAGTGTTTATAAAAGGCTTAAGGCCATAAAGCTCAAATAGTCTTTCCCTACTTTTTCGGATACCTCTAGTAGAGAGGAAACCACGACCTTCGGTGTACCGCAGGGAAGTGTGCTTGGCTCGACCCTTTTCCAGGTCTATATCAACGAGCTTTGCTGCATACCTCTCAAAAACTCCAAGATATTCACCTATGCTAATGACACTGCAGTCATTGTTCATGGAACTGAATGGGAGCATCTTAAAACCACAGCCGAAACCTCACTTAGATCCATTATGGGTTGGGTGGAACTAAATCTCTTCACTCTGAACCTGGACAAGACCTACTTCATCCCGTTCGGGCTACACCCTACTACTAAACATCCCACACACTTTGCCATAAACGCCCACACATGTAATGGCCATATTCCTTGCTCATGCTTTGCTCTTCCTGAGGTTAACCATCTAAAGTATTTGCCGTCCCAGCAAGGTCCCGAAGTCACAAAACCTCGATGGCGCTTGCGACGATATTAGCAAATATTTGCCGTCCCAGCAAGGTCCCGAAGTCACAAAACCTCGATGGCGCTTGCGACGATATTAGCAAACCGTTCAACCTTACTGATATCGTCGTAGCGATTAGGGGCCTTAAGTGTGGTAAAGCATCTGGAATGGACGACACCTCGGTTGAGCAGATAAAACATCTTGGCCCAGTTGCTGTGTCGTGGTTGCTGCAACTATTCAACAATTGTTTGGAATCAGCTTCAGTACCCCGTCTCTGGAGAAAGTCTAAGGTCATAGCAATACCCAAGCCAGGCAAAGCAACAGACGACCCAAAAAACTTCCGTCCAATCTCTCTTCTGTGCCATACTTACAAGCTTTTCGAGAGACTGCTGCTGAACCGACTTACGAGCGTTATTGACCCAAAATTAATACCAGAGCAAGCTGGTTCCAGACCCGTCAAGTCTTGCAGTAACCAGACCCTTAAACTCGTTCAACACCTTGAAGATGGTTTTGAGAAAGGAATGGTCAAGGCGCTGTGTTTGTGGACCTTTCAGCTGCCTTTGATCAGCGACCGGAAGTTTGTCCGAATACTCCGGGAACTTCTCCACAACCGCCGTTTCCAGGTCCACCTCCTCTCAGACAAAAGTCGCTGGAGGGCACAAAAGAACGGCTTGCCCCAAGGTAGTGTCTTGGCACCGCTTCTTTTTAATATCCAACCATCAAGTCCGAATACGTCCCGCTTCCTCTACGCAGACGACCTTGCCCTCACCTCCCAAGCCACCACGTTTGAGGAGGCCGAGGTCCACTTGTCAGATGCTCTTGGTGAATTAACCACATACTACCTCGCTAATTCACTCAAACCCAATCCGAGCAAAACACAATCTTGTATTTTCCACCTTCGAAACAGAGAGGCTAGGCGCAGACATAACATCGTTTGGGACGGGGTGCCTATCGAGCACAGTAACTTTCCAAAGTATCTAGGAGTTACTCTGGACAGATCATTGACCTTCAGCAAAAACTGCAATACCATCAAGCAGAAGGTGCACACCCGCAACAGTCTCTTACGGCGACTAGTTCTTTCTAAGTGGGGTGCTTCGCCTCATGTCTTGCGGACTACTGCGCTGGTGCTATCTTTCTCAGCTGGCGAATTTGCGTGCCCCGTGTGGAGCCGTTCAGCCCATGTAAAGTTAGTGGATACAGCTCTGAACGAAACGTGCCGGATTATCACTGGTTGCCTTAAACCAACCCCGGTACAGATGCTGTACCCACTGGCAGGGATAGCGCCACCAGAAGTTCACAGAACAGTGGCAAGCTCTAGCGAAAGAGCCAAAATGGCTTCTGACACACGACACCCTTTACACCTAAATACCGTCGTGTCGCAAAGGCTGAAAAGCCGAAACATTTTTCTGAAGTGTGTCACCCCACTCAATGGCGAGCGCTCCACGGAAAGACTAAAGCTGTGGCGAGGCAGTGCATTCTTACCAATCCCATTCGTTCCACCTGCTGAAAATCTCCCACCTGGACATGAGTTGCCATGGCTGACCTGGAAGTCTTTAAATAGACTCCGGACCCAGGTTGGTCGCAGCAAGGAAAACCTGCTCAGGTGGAGATTCATTAATTAATCTGCCCTGGAGTGTAAATGTGGTGCTGTTCCACAAACGATGGGGCACTTAATATCGTGTGCTGCGTGTCCTGTTGTTTGTTCACTGCAGGAACTGATGGACGCTACTGAAAGCGCCAAACTAGTCGCTCAGTTCTGGGCCGACACAATTTAGATTGCCATCGACACGCTAAGAAGAAGAAGAAGTATTTGGGGGTGGTTATTGATAGCGGACTCAACTGGTACTCGCACTTGGATACTATAACTACAAGAGTTAGAAGAATGATTTATATATTCAAGCTTCTTAGGTCATCCGCGGACTTCAACACAATTAGAATGGTGTATACTGCTATCTGTCAGTCCGTCATCACCTATTGCATCACAGTGTGGGGAGGCGCAGCTCGAACAAAGTTTCTCAAGTTGGAACGAGCACAAAGAGCTGTCCTGAAGGTGATGTCAAAGAAGAACTTCATGTATCCCACCACACAATTATACAAAGATGCAAATGTACTTACTGTTAGGCAACTGTTTGTGCTACGATCCGTACTGAGAAAACACACCAAAGTCCCCCTACCAGACCCAACACGCCGCAAGAAAAAACCTCTTATTCTTACGGTTACGCATAAGACCGCTTTCGCTAGACGCCAGCATTATGTTCTAGGCTTACACCTTTACACAATAATAAATAAAAAATAACCATAATTCAGTTGGATACTTATAAGGCTAAAGCTAGAATTGCGGAGTGGTTGAAAGATCAAGACTACGAGACAACTGAAAGTCTACTTGCCTGGATCTCCTAAATCACTGTATCTATCACATCACAAAGAAGGAAGCTGCCTGCACTAATTCCACTCACTCAACACACCCTCACAACACACCACACCACACCACACCACACTAAACCACATCACATCACCTCACACCACATCACATCACACCTCACTACACCACCCCTCACCACTCCACTCACCCCTCTTCCTTACACATACACACACACACACACACACAAAACTTGCACATGACACGACTCCCCACACAAATACACGTCACACATATTATTGTTTACCTAATTAAAATACTAAGTATATTTTTTATAGACATATCTCTTACCTTATCTTTTAGTCTTTAAATTGTATGTGACTACGAGATTATGCTAGTACGCTCATAATTTGCTAGTCCACTATTTATGCGAAGACACTGCCTCCTAAGATACAGGATCTTCCTAGTTTAGGAGTCAGGGCTCAAATTTTGTATTGACTGTACTGTACTCATCTCTCGCACACTACTTCTGTTTGCAAATTTTTCTGTACCTACTTTTGTGACTGTTGTGTATTTTAATATGTGTCAAACTTGTATTTTCCTAATAAAGTTATTATTATTTCGTTTATTTATTCTATAACATATTTTTAAATTTTTAAATATTCCTAATATAAAAACAATATAAATAAAAACATTTAAAAATATAAAAATAGTAGCCCACCAGCGCTGGGAACAGGGTCCGAGCTGCCGGTGGTCAGGGCTCTTGAGAGAGGAACCTCCTAACAATACGTGCCGTGTCCAGAAGTACTGCTTTCTGAATCAAGCCCTTGATCCAGCTGCCAAGCGAGAGCCTCCTAAGATGTTGGTCGAGGCTCTTGGCTATTAAGCCATTGGCCGACACGACTATCGGCACAATGACTGCTGTACTCACGTCCCACATGTCAACAACCTCGCGAGCCAGATCTAGATATTTAAATTGTTTATCTTTTTCTGCTTTCACGAGGTTCTCGTCATGCGGGACCGTTATATCAACAATCATTGTGCGACGCTCCAATCGATCTATCACCACAATGTCAGGCCTATTGGCAACAAAAGTCCTGTCAGTGATGATAGGTCGATCCCAATACAACGTGATATTATCGAGAACTGGGTCGGGCGCATACTTATAGTATGGCACTTCTGATTCCACAAGGTTGTACTTCAAAGCAAGTTGCTGGTGGATAATCTTGGCAACAAGGTTGTGTCTATGCAAGTACTCTCCGTTAGCCAGACTATAACACCCAGAAATAATGTGTCGGATCGATTCTCCCGGACGGTGGCATGCCCGACATATGTCAACCGTGCCATCTTTCACAATGTATTTCCGGTAGTTATTCGTCATCATAACTTCGTCCATTATTGCATAGACAAAACCTTCGGTTTCCCCGAAGAGGTCACCAAAGCGCAGCCAGGATACGGACGCTAAAAAGTCTACATCCGGGCCATGTAGGGCCCGGTAAAAGCGTCCGTGAAGCTCCTTGCCCTGCCATTCCTCCTTGCGGTCATTAGTGTCTAAAACTTTAGGCTTGCGCCAGTACTCGTTAGCCAGGAAGAGCGGGGTGAGGCCCTTGTCCACTGAGACCACATCTCGGTGCATCTCCCCGTCGGCTTCTAGGAAGTATTCCCTGAGACTGCATACCTCACGGTTGTGTAGGGTCTTAGCATTTAAGAAGCCACGACCCCCGCACTTCCGTGGGATATACAGTCTCATCACCGACGACCGTGGGTGATGCATTCGATTTGCAGTCAACAGTGTGCGTACCCTCCTATCCAGGGCATCAAGTTCCGTCTGAGTCCATTTGAGTATGCCGAAGGAATACATCAAAACCGGCATGACCCAACCGTTGAAGGCGCGCACCTTGTTTCCGCCTGACAAAAGACTGCCTAGCACCTTATTCAGGCGGCCAAAGAAGCGCTCCCTCAACGATTGCTTCATGTCAGTCACGTTGATGCCTAACGCTTCCGACATACCCAAATACTTGTAGGTTTCTGTTCAGGAGAGGGATCTAAGGTGTATGGAATCTGAGAGTTGGGTTCCCACGGATTCCATAATCTCTCCTCGCTTTACATGCATAACTGCACATTTGTCCACACCAAATTCCATCCTGATGGCGCTACTGAAAGTTTCTGTTACCTTCAGTAGCTTCATCAGTTGCAAATTGTTGGGGGCAAAGAGTTTCAGATCATCCATGTAAAGAAGGTGAGATATGACCTGACCATCTTTCCTCAACAGATAGCCTAGACCTGAACGCTCCAGCAGTGTGCTGAGAAGGTTCAAGGCTAGACAAAACCACAATGGACTCAGACTATCACCCTGGAAAATACCACGCTCGATCCTTATCGGTTCGCTGTTCCCTTGGATCTGTCGACATCCTGGATAGCGAAGAACCGTTCTCCAGTGCCCCATACATGACATCAGGAAGGTACGTAGAGTTGCATCTACTTTGTACAACTCCAGCACCCTCATGAGCCATGTATGAGGCACGGAATCATAGGCCTTCTTATAATCTATCCAACATGTAGACAGATTCTTTCGGGAGCGGCGAACCTGTTGGCTAATGGCCATATCAATGAGGAGCAGCTCCTTAGTGCCGCGGGACCCGTTCCTACATCCATTCTGAGAGGCAGACATGATAGAATTACTTTCAATATGTTGGTTGATTTTAGCTCTCAAAATGGATGTAAGAACTTTATAGACCGTTGGTAAACAAGTGATTGGTCTATAATTTTTGGGCTCCGCAGTACTACCTGATTTATGGAGCAGGTGGGTAATTCCTGTCGTCAAGAACTGGGGCAGCGACCCTGACTCTAAGGCTGATTGAAACTGGGACGCCAAGCGAGCGTGTGATCTTTGGAACCACTTGATCCAGAAGTTGTGCAGCCCGTCCGGCCCTGGAGATTTCCAGTTAGGCAACGGACGGACCGCACGAGCTACGTCTTGGGGGCTGATGATGATTGCCTCCATTTCTGGTATAGGATCACACACTTGTTCAACCTCCCGGGTCCAATCGCCCTCAGTGTGACTGACAGGCACCGACCAGATGCTGCGCCAGAATGAACACATAGCGTTATCATCCGGCAGACGCGTGTCAGTCACACCTTGGTCTGGTCGCTCCCAAGCCCTATATACCCACCTTTCATCGCTTTGGAATGTGTGATTCTGAGTGTACCGGTCCACTCGCCGCTTGTACCGACGAATACGGCTTGCCCATGCACAGATCTTCTGCTTCAGGAAGTCGATACGCTCTGTGACGCGGGCAAAGTAATCTCGAAAACTAACATCAGTTCCCGAGAACGCCCGCCTCACAAAACGCATCACTCTAGGGCGAGTATTGCCCTCCCTGAAGCAAATTAACTTGCCGATGAGTGCCCTAGCCTCACCGATACGCCGCTCAATCCTGCACTGCCAAGCTGGAGCAGCTAATTTTGGTCGTGTAGCTCTGTCGTTGTTGGGAAATTTGACGCGAGCTACACGACATGCCGCCACAGCTCCACAGTACAATATTGAGTGAGTATCGGCGAGGTCTTTGCTGCTGTCAAAGCAATTTGACAGCTGCGAATCTAGAGCACACATCAGCGCCTTGTTTTTACTGTGCATAGGTAAACGAGGCAAACGTGGTCTAAGTTCAGGCAGTGCGGAACGATACTCCCGGAACGCACTCTCCAAAGCGCTCCTCAATTGTGCGTTGCATTGGGTACTCACGGATATAACTTCGTCACCATCCTCTTCACCATCGTAGTTGGATCGCGGTGGCGCACTGGGAATATTTTGTAGCTGCACTGCGATCATTGGCGAAGCAGGCGTAACTAGGTTACTCCGTGATTCGGAGCGTAGTCGATCAAGTACGGTGTCATCCAACATATGGTTACGCTGGATGACCCGCACCTGATCCGACAGTCGTTGTGCTTCTACGCTGACAGCCGGCTCTAGTACCTGAAACAGAGAGAGCATCCGACCACGGTACGCAGTCAAGTTGCTTCCCCCCTCAGTAGCCCCATAATATGCGCGCATCACATTTTCATTAATGGACTGAGTCCATCGCATGCGCGACACATTTCCACCGGTAGCGGGGACCCTGCTCGGGGCCTGATGGCCTCGAGGTCCCAAGCCCGCTGGTGGCCGTCCTCTTCCTCGTCGTCGTCCTCTTGGTGGTGGTGGTGGTGGTGTCGACGGCGGGGAGAAAAACTCGTCGCTCGAGCTCGACGCAACTGCAGCGACCGGTGACACGGTGCTCACGGGTGTGGCGCATCCCGGCGGCTGCGAGGCGGAGCTGGGCGACGAGCCCGGAGATGGTGGGTGTGCCTCTTTTTGTAGTTTGGCCCGTTGCCTTGTCAACATAGGTGACATTTCGATTATTTTGAAGTGGTTTTAACAAGTTCCATAGGGTCCATTTTTATGAAATTATTATTATTATTATTATTTGGATATTATCCATGTTTGTATCCCACTAAGTTTCTTTTAGGATGTTTGAATTTTAATTCCCTTAAAGTCAGGCGTGCAGTTGACCAACTAACAATTGCATATAAAATTATACATGGTTAAACCAACGCCTCGGAATTACATGTGGATATATGGCAATTATTTGTTCCAAATAATAATATTCGCTCTAGGAAACATAAATTATTTAATGTCCCATTTAGTCGCACTGTAGCTCGATCCACTTCCCCTATACCACGTATGCTTACGAAGCTCAACGCGCTCGTGAAGACCAACCCTGGATTGGACTTGTTTGCTGATGAATGGAAGACAATAATGTTGGAATGTTTGTGGTTCTGCGAGAAGACCAAATAAAAGGATTAGGTATTTAATTTAGTGTTAATGGTTTTAAATACCGTACTAAATAAATTAATTAATAAATAAACATGGCGCTCCCTGTTAAATACCAGACCGGGCACGCACGCACACGCATCGGTCATTGCTGCACGTACGCACGCAAGTTGTATTTATTTACAAACAGAATCCAGTTTTTTTTTTCGCAATTGAGACATTTTTAAAGGAAAACCTCATAGAAATATACCAAACATAAAGAGTACAAAAATAAAAGTTATAAATTGTTGTTATGGGAGAGAATCGGGACCAAAGTCTTTTTGTAGCAGCAGAAGATTCTTGGCATAGTAGCAACAATAACGCTTCTTCACTAGAAGAACTGCTTGTGTCTAACATCTTTTCGCCAAATGCTCTCAACTCAACGCTGGCTCGCGTTCACCACTTCATCGTTTAGTTGAGACATACAATAATGAGTTCCATTCAATCGACATTCTTTTCCTAAGTAAAAATGCATTTAGGAAGCAAATCCAAGCAGCCCTAAAGGACCAGCAAATTATTGTATAATTTGATATTTAATAACGTAAGTAATGTTAAATACACACACAAAATTGTTTTTTCTTTTATATGTTTGTACACACATTTATAAATCCAGATATTAGTTCCAGGACAATGACCCTTGTATATGTATTGTTTATGTATTGTATTTGTGTTGTTACTAGCTAGTTTTAAATACTTTAAATTGTAATCTGTGGAGAACGTTGTGGGTAGTATAATTGTTTTAAAATGTAAAATTTAAAATATTGTTACAAATTCTTATTGTGCTACTGTTTGTTTTTCCTTAATTTAAATAAATAAATAAACTCAATAAGGTTGCTGACAATGTGGCTCGTACGCGCGTGTTGCAGTTACCTGCATGGCGTGATGCGTGCACGCGTGACGTGTGTTGCACCGGTCTTGGCCGGTGCGACAGGGCTCGCACGCGCGTGCGAACGTCACGTCGCACGTCACGTCACGCTACGCACCCGGCCTTAAAACCATGAATAAGATGAAAATATAAATTAGGCTGGCTTATTTTTATGGAGTTGTTCCATCTGAAACGGGTGCCGAGTTTGGTCGCGTGACTTAATTTATTGCGGAATATTATTGGACTATGGTACAAGTGATTTTATTTTGTCTTTAAAGGTGGATTTATGCCGGTCGAATATAGAAAAAGAGGACGTTTTTATATCACAAAGTGCATCGGGTGGTTCAAATTCGGCTTCTATGTTCGGCTGCCAACATATGAAAATGTTACTATAAAGTAAAGTTATGCATTGAATGCAGTAAAAGTTTTCATTTATAACGCGTACTCGTAATATAATAACAGTTTTTGTTTCATCGAAATCGGGCCCGAATTTCCATGATCCAAGTTACAGCGTTATAAGTTTCAACGCTTTTTTTTAAATTGGAACCCAAAAGTACGCTGCGAGTGTGCGAAGGATCGCACACAAGTGTCATGTCCGATTCCGGGTGATGCGCAGTGTTTACACTTATTTGCATTTATTATTTTAACTTTAGAAGTGTTTACGTTTATAAAATTTTATTTTATAAAGTGGTTTGCACTAATTATTTCAACTCGCAATTACTAATTATTTCGCTCGTTTAATAACTTAGTCATTTTAGAAGATAGAAAAAAGAAAACTAGTTGTTTTTTCTCGATTTAACTATTTTATAGACATGCTGACAGAATAGGCGACTAGAAAATATTATGAAACTTAAAATAAAGATGTTTTCTTCTACAATTGAAAATCAAGTTATATTTCCAGAAAACATTTATTTGCTGGTAGGTGGCCGCGGGGTTGCACGCTGTTATCTTGATAATAATTATACAATTATTTCCTTTGTGATAAACTAATAAGATATCCTTCGACTGGTTTTAAAATAATATCATATTCACACACTACTTTGTTGATGTCGCCGATTACACGGTATCGCCGTAAAATATGTGCCAACGCCACCTTCATCGACATCATGCCGTATACTTTACCTGTAAAAAACAAAGTATAATTTGTAATACATATTCTACTAATTTATTTTAGGATCATAAACACGGGCAAAGGTAAACTGCTACGTGTTCTATGAATAATACTATGTCGGTTGGTCCACTGGTTATATGTTTGTAATGTGCGTTCTTTATGACAAAAAAAATGGTTTTCTAGTGGACAATATTTTATTTATTTATTTATTCATTTAATGCACAATGTACACAACCAATTTTACAGGCTAAGCTTAAAACTAGTGAGTACATGACCCTGTTAGGGCGCAGCAAGATGACTTAAAACTAATATTGCAGAGTATCTTTAACATTTAAACATTATATCACTTAAATTTATTTCTAACATTTCACTTCATTTAGGTACTTAAAAACAATTATGTCGGAATGTGTTAAATTTTAAATTAATTAAATAAAATTAGTTAAATAAACAAAAAACATAACTTGATTATTAATAAATAGAAAAAATATACCATAACTAAGGCAAATTATATTAATAAAATCACAAATATACAAAGTGAACATAATAAAAATTAAATAGATAATAAACATAATCCATTGAGAAAACATGTCATATAAAATAATAAATAATAACAAATAGCTTTTTACATAAAAACGAACCTATAATAAAATGAACACATGAATATATTATTACACTACTTAACACTACTACTTACTACTTTAACATTCTATCTTCCATAAATTCTTGGATTATTAATACGAGAATGTTTACCTATGCAGTTTCGCTTTCCAACACCGAAGGCGGCATTGAGACTCGGGTGATGTGGCAAGGTGGCGGAGTTCAACCATCGCTCCGGTCTGAACTGGTCCGCGTCTGGGCCCCACATGGGGTGACGGAGGAAAGCGAAGCCGACGACTTCGTCGCTTCGACGTCCAAAAATTGAAATTTTATAAGTGTAGTACTTAGATTTGCAGGCCAGTGTATTAGTATTGTGAATGTTACTCACTCGTTGAAAATTCGTTCTTGTATATCTCGGTCTGACCCTATCACTAGCAAAAGAAATGTCAAAGTCGTAGAAGTTGTGTCGTAAGCAGCGGCCACAAAAGTATCCAGGTGTTCTCTGATGTCACTGTCTGTGAAAGCATCTTGTTCTTCAGCTAAATGCAGCATTTGATCCAAGACTGGTTTGCATTTGCCTGGAAAATAATATGTTCTGTCCGAGTTTATGTCCACTTGAGGTAGTGGTTATGGTAATTTTTATTTCAGTAAATAAAACTGCTTTTCATTATTCATACTCTGAAAGTAGGTCTGAAGTTGCCTGAAGAGCGGGTTGAAAGTAATACTTGTCAGTCCTAGGGAGAATCGTTTTCAACTGACAACTGTCAAATTATAAAAAAAAAATAGTTCATTTTTCTATTAAACCATGTTCCAACTTTCTATACAGCCACGATGTAAAATTTAAATAACATAAAGTTAAGTATTCATTAAATAATATATTGTAAGGAAACCTAAGAGAACACATAGACAATAAAGACTGTCAAAGTCCAAAGACAGATTTGACAGTACGATGTTCAGCTACTTTTTGCTGGGGACAGCTCTGAGGACGGGCACATCACTTCTTTTTCGTATCGTATTGAATTGATTATTATTTAGTTTAGTGTGTAGAGGCCAGATAACAATAATTGTTGCGTTTGCTTTACTTTGATTATTAAAATTGTAAGTTTGTAACAATAATTCTTTCATTTTCTTATATCAGAAGTGGGATGACAACCCATCTGACATCTGATTTTAGTTAAAGAATTATTGATTTCTGGTGTAATATTTTGTTGATTTCCGTGTTTGTGCAATAATGGGAAAACGAAATCGTTCGCGTAGACGGTCGCATGGCCGTTCGCATTCTAGGAGTCGCAAGATTTCAAAATGTCGGCATCAAAACCGTTTGACGTGTAGCCCGCGATCTAGGAGTAATTCAGGATTACGTGAGTCCCTACAAACGATCGTGTCCCGGTTAAATGCGTTGGAAGATAGGTCGTCGGCAGCTATGTTGACTAATGTTGAAGTACCGTCAGCAAATAACGATTCGACGGAAAAAATTGTGAAGGCTATTCATACGTTAAAGTACGGTGGTACACGTGATTTTTACGTATCTAATTTTGACCCTAATATGCACGATGTTGATGCCTGGTTTGATGAGGTAGATCGAGCACAAATTCTAAATAAGTGGAATGATGCTGAATGTTTATCGCGTATCGGTCATTGTCTTAAGGGCGATGCAAAATCTTGGTTAGATGATTGGGTTACTACAGACCGGTCTTGGAGTAACTTTAAACGAGATTTTAAATCATTGTGCGTAAAAAAGATTGATGTGGCAAACATCCTATATGAGGTCATGAGTACCAATTCTGATAGTTTTGCTACGTATGCAGAGTATGTACGTCGATCTTTGTTACGCTTACAAATAGTTAAAGGTTTGAGTGAAGAACTTATTAGTGCCATTATTATACGTGGTATCAACGAACCTAACATTAAAGCGGCTGCTACGAATGAGAATCTTAAACCGTACGAATTAGTTAATTATTTTTCTACTTTTGTGAAACCGATCGAGAGTAAGCATGAAAAACGTTTAAATCGCGACTTGGTAACATGTAAGGAGGTTGTGAAACCGAATTTTTTCAAACGACCTGTCCAAAAGTTTTCATTTAAATGTTTTTCATGTGGACAAACCGGACATAAACAAATTAACTGTAATGTCAAACAAAATTCATCAACAAATGCGACTAACAGTGATATTAAGTCGGGAACGAAAATTGTTTGCTCGTATTGTAAGAAAACTGGGCACCACATCAAGGATTGTTTTGCCAAACAACGTTCTGATAATAGAAAAAGCAAAGTAAATTTTTGTTCCTTGCCTGACATTAATAATTGCAAAGATGTTATAATTGGAGTAATCCAAGGGATACCCATAGACATTCTGATTGATAGCGGCGCTTTAGATGTTTCTCTTATTTCGTCCTCTGTGGTAAATCATTTGTCGTGCTCTTTAAAAACCACTTATCGAGAGTTAAAAGGTGTTGGAAATACTATCACTCGTGTGTTTTCATATGTGACACTCACTATTGAGTTTGAAGAAATTACACTTGAAGTTGACTTATTGGTCGTGCCCAGTGAAAGTATGAATGCACCTATCATAATAGGTACAGACGTCCTTAATCGTGAGGGAGTAACGTATGTACGCACAAAGGATTACCAACGTTTAACTTTTAGTGCTGTCCCTGCAAAAGTCTCGGTTATTGAATTAAATAAGCATTCTATCCAAACGTCACTGGTTGCCAGCGATAAGGAAAAACTTATTAAAATAATCAACGAGTTTTCTAAATTTATGATAACTGGAACTGCTACTTCAACTGTGACTACCGGTAGCATGCATATTTGCTTGAATAGTGATGTGCCCGTGTATTATAGGCCGTACAAATTATCTTTTAATGAGAAGTTGCGGGTACGTGAAATAATTAACGATCTTATGGTTAAAGAAATAATTCGTGAATCCGAATCTGCGTACGCGAGTCCTATACTTTTAGTTAAGAAGAAAGACGGAACAGATCGAATGTGCGTTGATTTTCGTGCTTTAAACCGAATTACTGTTAAAGACAGGTACCCTTTACCATTGATTGAGGATCATATAGATCGGTTAGGCAAGGGCAAATATTTTACCACTCTTGATATGGCATCAGGGTTTCATCAAATTCGCCTTGATGATGCGTCGATTTCCTTGACTGGATTTGTTACACCTGAAGGGCATTATGAATATATGAAAATGCCCTTTGGACTTGCCAATGCGCCAGTTGTTTTTCAGCGCATTATTAGCAAAACGCTACGTTATTTTATAAACAATGGTACGGTGATGGTTTATATTGATGACGTTTTATTGGTCAGTAATAGCATTGATGAAGGATTAAAACTTTTGTGTGAGGTTTTGCGTACGTTAACAGACGCTGGGTTTTCATTAAATGTGAAAAAGTGTTCATTTTTGAGTACTGAAATAGAGTATTTAGGTCGAGTTATCAGTAATGGCAAAGTACGTCCTTCTAAATCTAAAATCATTGCATTGGTCAATTCTCCAGTGCCCGAAAATGTCCGTCAAGTCAGACAATTCTTAGGATTAGCGGGGTACTTTAGAAAGTACATAGGAAATTATGCTCTCAAAACTTCATGTATTGCTCGTTTGACTAAGAAAGACATAGATTTTAAGTGGGATGAAGAACAAGACCAAGCTCGTAATGAGATTATTAAGTGTTTGACAAGTGAGCCTATTCTCGCTATCTTTGATCCTGATTTAGTGACAGAGGTCCATACGGATGCTAGCAGTCGAGGATATGGTGCAGTGTTGCTCCAGATAGGTATGGATGGTCGTAAATCAGTTGTTGCTTATTATAGTCAAGTCACACATGGGGCAGAGGTGCGATACCATTCCTATGAGCTAGAAACGTTGGCGGTAGTCAAAACGTTACGTCACTTTCGTCATTACCTTATAGGTATAGAATTTAAGGTAATTACGGATTGTAACGCGTTAAAAGCTACGCAAAATAAAAAGGACTTACTACCTCGAGTAGCGAGGTGGTGGGTGTATCTACAAGATTTTACGTTTACAATTGTATATAGAAAAGGTGTTTTACTACCTCATGCGGATTATCTTAGTCGCAACCCCATCCGTGTTGTAAATAACATAGATAAGCCACGAAATTGGGCTCAGGTTGCACAGTCAGGAGATGAGGAAACCCAAAAATTACTTAGACAGTTAGAAGAAGGACAGTTAGATGCTTGTCGTTACGTTAAAAACAATGAGATTCTTTACTATCGATATTTGCCTGTTGGTGAGCAATCACGGTTACTTTGCTTTATACCGAAAGGTCACAGATTAAGTTTGCTAAGAATCTTTCATGATGAGAATTGTCATATAGGGGTAGACAAAACTATTGGATTAATTTTAAACCACTTCTGGTTTCCTGGTCTTCATGCTTTTGTAAAAAAATACATAGGACACTGCTTAACTTGTATAGCTAATAAGCGGATTCCTCGAGCACCCTTACAGCCCATTACTTCATGGACCAAGCCAGAAGTTGCTTTTCATACCCTCCATGCTGATGTTCTGGGCCCTTTACCGGAGTCGAATGGCTACAAGCATATTTTAGTATTGGTTGATGCTTTTTCTAAGTATTGTCTAACTTATCCTCTTTATAGACAAGACCATGATGAATTAAAGAAAGCGCTTAAAAACGCTGTTTCTTTATTTGGCACTCCACACCTCATAGTTACTGATCGGGGTCGCATGTTTGAATCTGCAAATTTCGTTAAATGGATTAATGATTTGGGATGCACTATACATTACATAACTCCTGAGATGCATCATGCAAATGGCCAGGTGGAACGATATGTGCGTACTCTTCTTAACATGTTACGTGTTGAAACTAATAATAAGAAAAGTAAGTGGTCCGAAGAGTTATGGCGCTTGCAGCTTGTACTGAACATCACAAAACAAAAGACCACTCAAGCATCTCCGTTAAATTTGTTGATCGGCATTGAAGGCACAACTCCTGTAATACAAACCTTGGTTCGTGATGTCGCTATGGACTGTTCAAATAGTGATCGTCGATCCTTGCGAGAACTTGACAGGCAGAGAGCAGCTGTACGTCTTAAAGAAAATCAAAATCGCCAGGACAAGGATGTTAACAAGATGCGTCAACCACCTCATGTGTTTCGAAAAGATGACCTTGCTTTTGTAATTAAATTTGCGCAATCCAAAGGAAAATTGGACTCCGGGATGCGCGGCCCTTATAAGGTGATAAGAGTATTGGAGAATGGCCGATACGAGTTGAAACTTATTGCTGGAGCCTACGGCAAGGTGACCTATGCTGCGGCTCAGTTCATGGTGCCTTGGAAAGGCGAATGGACTCCAGATGAGTGTGCTGCTTTCTTTGCGTGTGAGTAATTATTGAATGTCTTTGAGGTATCGTTACCTACAGCCTTGTTTGAATACTAGACCCTGTGTTTTATGTCTAGTCTTGTTGGAAATCTAGACCTTGTGGTTTATGTCTAGTCTTGTTGGAAATCTAGACCTTGTGTGTAATGTCTAGTCTTGTTGGAAATCTAGACCTTGTGTTTTATGTCTAGTCTTGTTGGAAATCTAGACCTTGTGTGTAATGTCTAGTCTTGTTGGAAATCTAGACCTTGTGTTTTATGTCTAGTCTTGTTGGAAATCTAGACCTTGTGTGTTATGTCTAGTCTTGTTGGAAATCTAGACCTTGTGTTTTATGTCTAGTCTTGTTGGAAATCTAGACCTTGTGTGTAATGTCTAGTCTTGTTGGAAATCTAGACCTTGTGTTTTATGTCTAGTCTTGTTGGAAATCTAGACCTTGTGTGTTATGTCTAGTCTTGTGTGAATACTAGACCTTGTGTGTTATGTCTACTCTTGTGTGAATACTAGATCTTGTGTGTTATGTCTAGTCTTGTGTGAATACTAGATCTTGTGTGTTATGTCTAGTCTTGTGAGAATAATAGACCTTGTGTGTTATGTCTAGTCTTGTGTGAATACTAGACCTTGTGTGTTGGGTCTTATATGAATACTAGACCTGGTGAATGGTTATGACAAGTCTTATGTGAGCTTAATGGTGACTGAATGGTTTGATCCCTATAGGATTATAATTCAACTTCCACTCTTTTTCTAAACACTTGCTGTTTGACCTGGCTGTATTTATAGTTGTTGTACACTACAGGTGCAGATCAATCAGATGGAATCATGCCTTCAGTTGATGGTGAAACTACGCCTGATGAACAAAGCACTCCAGCTGATGGTGATGAGGAAGCTGGACCATCTGAACCTGCCGAGGACGTCAGGGTGTCAGGAGAGGCCGTGTAAGGAAACCTAAGAGAACACATAGACAATAAAGACTGTCAAAGTCCAAAGACAGATTTGACAGTACGATGTTCAGCTACTTTTTGCTGGGGACAGCTCTGAGGACGGGCACATCACTTCTTTTTCGTATCGTATTGAATTGATTATTATTTAGTTTAGTGTGTAGAGGCCAGATAACAATAATTGTTGCGTTTGCTTTACTTTGATTATTAAAATTGTAAGTTTGTAACAATAATTCTTTCATTTTCTTATAATATATATATTTTAATAACTTTATTATAATTAAGTTTCAACTATTTCTTTAAAATAACATAGATTTGGGCAAAATACTAATAATTTTACCATTTTTTCGATGATGAAAATGAAAAATAGGTAATGGCTGAATAGCTGGCCGGCCACAGAAAAAAAAAACAAAATAGGCGGTAAAGTGGCAATCCGATCTTAATTTGCTTTTTGAGTTGATTCATGTTTTTACTTTCCTTGTATTCGTAATGAAAAGCACAGTGTTTACCTCGGGTTAGAGACTTATTTAGTCCCTCGAACTATTAGCGCCCTCGCTGCGCTCGGGCACCAAACCCCGTCTCGGGACTAAATAAGTTACTTTCATCCCTAGGGTAACAATGTACTATTGCTTGTCTACCTGACGTAGAGTCGTCGTACATGTTCCGATCATTATTTGCCTTTAGCTCAGATTTTCTTCCATATATTATCTGAAACAGAAACACAGATTAAAAAATAATAGTAAGTTGGTCCGACGGTTATTTATACATAACTATTTTATGTTTCCATGTTGGTTCGTTACATACTTTGGAAAATATCGAGATCTCGTGTCACTTTTTGTAAAGAATTCAGCATCAGAAATAGTAAAGATAAAAATTTACACAATTAATAACAATATTAAACAAAACTGACAGAGTGTAAGTAATGTCATGGTAGGGTTATGTGGGCAGTACGACTATGCATTCAGCTTAAGCTGTACTAACAGCTTTGCAAACAGAAAAAAACACATAGGTAAAAATATTACCGGATATATCATGTTCTTCAGTTTATTCACATGTTTAGTTTGTTTGCGCTTCATTGCACTCAAGTCAAATATAAATGACAAATGATACCACACTTTTTGTAATCGATCGCATACTAGAGCAGCTAAAACTTCAATTCCTTCTGCATAATCTGTATCAAATGTTGTTTGATCTTGAGTATTCAGTCCTAGCGAAGTCCCTGCAAAGGAAAAACCCTACTGTACATGAAGTAATCATTTTGATAATTGTCAATTTTACGGCAAAATAGCCCCTGGGTCGTAGCGGTGGTTGCGAAATCACATAAAGGCTAGGAGTAGGCTTTACGTGTTTTAACATCAATGCTCATGTTACTTACGACCATTCCGATCTCAGGTATACTTACGAGTAACAGTTGTAACTGTGTAGCTTATGAAGAATTTTCGCACGTCAAACGGGTCTTTTCCCACTTTCGAAGCTAATCGAGAGACAAGACTTCGAGCTTGCACGTTCATTTCATTCACGTAAGTGTTGAGCACTCGCTGGCTGAACGACGGATTTAATAGTTTGCGGTGAGATTTCCAAACTGACACTGAAACAAAAATATTGCATTGGTGCATTGGAGTATTGTTTGGTCTAAATTCAAAGAGGCTAACCAACTCTACGATAAACAAAACTTCTAAATGGGAAGTAGAAGAAGTAGTAGTTTTTCACGATTATCTTGGTTTCTATAGCTCCAATGACGCTAAATTATTGTAAAAATTGTAGAGCATAAAATTTGCGACATATTTTTAACCGACTGCCAAAAGGTCGTACGTCCCATCGTTTTTGAGAAAGAGGACAGAGAGCCCGCAGCGTTCAGCCATACTCATTGTAACGCAAGGTCAGTCGTATTAATTTTCTTCTTCTTACTCCATCGTCGTCATTTTCCGGGCATGTGAAAATATTGCCGATTTAATGATTCTCTTTAGATGCGCTAAGTTGCTTCAAAGCTTCAGTCTTGTGCTTCTCGTACTTATTGGTTGCGGCGGGCTTATTCCGTAGGATCAGTTACAATCCAAAAGCGGGCCTGCCGCGTTTCCTACGCTTTGTGCATCTTTGAACAAATCTCCCTCTAAGTGTTTTAATAGGGGTCACCAATGTAGTGGTTGCTTCACTATTAGTGTATTAACCCTGGAGTGGGCGCGTGGGAAGCATTTTGCCGCCCCTTTTCATTGACCGTTTTATGTAGGAATACAGCAATTAAATTAATTTATTTTCTCAGGATATAAGTAAAAACAAATAAATAATGACAAATCAACATAACGATCTCGATTATATCTCCATAATTTATATTCATAACAGAGATAGTCCATTTAAATATTTGGGTTACTTGGTTGGAGAATTGAGAAATAAATATTTGTAAAATGTATTGTTATCGCGCAGTGCCCAAATGACCGCGCACAGAGCGCGAAACATACAACAGCAGAAAATACCAATTAGAAGTACACAAAACAACGTTTTGTAGTCCCCTAATTACTTCTTCAAAACTTGACCGATTTAACTACTTTTTACCCGACTACGCCAGAAGAAGGGTTATGTTTTTCGAGAGTATGTATCTATGTATGTATGTATGTATGTAAGTATGTAAGTATGTAGGTATGTTATTTTTAAGTATGTGTAATTGTTTGGCACGCTCTGTGGCCTGTACGGCTCGATAGATTTTAGCTTGAGAGGTGACGTTACATTAATATTTACTGTGAGAGTGAAACTGGGTTTATCAAAATAAAAAAACAAAATGGCGGATTTTTGGCGTCAAATTCAGATGCTGGGCACGCTCTGAAGCTTGAACGGCTCGATGGATTTTAGCTTGAGAGGTGTCGTTAGATTTGTATTTACTGTGAGAGTGACACTGGGTGTATCAAAATAAAAAAAAGAAACAAATTGGTGGGTTTTTGGCGCCAAATTCAAATGTTTGGCACGCTCTGCAGCCTGAACGGCTCGATAAAGGGCTCAACAGTCGGGACCCATTAAATAATCTAAACTAAAATTATTACATCCAATATACTCCCGACAGTTGCAGTCAATATGTCTAGTTTCCTGAACTTGTTTTTTTTCTTTTCAGTTTTTCTTTAAAGTTATTAGTTATTTTTTAAGCAGTCGGGTTTTTAATTTTTTTAATTTTTTTTTTTTTCATTGAAAATTATAGAAAGGTTTTGGCCGTGTTTCTATGATTGTTGTCTTTTTTATTACCCGACTGCGTCAGAAGGAGGGTTATGTTTTTCGAGAGTATGTATGTATGTAAGTATGTATACGTATGTATGTATAATTGTTTGGCACGCTCTGTGGCCTGAACGGCTCGATGGTTTTTTGCTTAAGAGGTGTCGTTAGATTCGTATTTACTGTGAGAGTGACACTAGGTATATCAAAATAAAAAAAGAAACAAAATGGCAGTTTTTTGTCGCCAAATTCAAATGTGTGGCACGCTCCGGAGCCTGAACGGATCGCTATAGGGCTCATCACGAGGATTTTAAAATGGTATATCTAAGTAACTAAAAAGTGTAAAATAAAAAGATAATTAAAAAAATTAAAACCCGACTGCATTAAAAGTAACTAATAACTTTAAATAAAAACTAAAAAGAAAAAAAAAAGTTTAGGAAACAGGACATAATATTGACTGCAACAGTCTGGACCCTTTAAATCATCTAGACTAAAATGATTACATCCAACATGTTTTAATGTGTAAAGTTATTAGTTATTTTTTTATATAATTCAGTCAAATTGGTTTTCTGGATTTTTGAACATTGCGGAGAATATGGCCAATTTTTTAGGTTTTTGAAGGTTCATATTATGGCTGAATATCAGCAAAGTGCATTTTTTGTCAATTTTGGTGGCGAAATTTATTCTTCAGTTTTCGTGAAAACTATGGACCTTTTAAAACAATAGAAAGTCCAAGCTTATAGAATCTTCAAGAGGCTCAAGAATATAATAACTTTTTGTTTTTTTTTTAGTTTAAAGTGTAGTTTGGCCACCAAAATCGAAAGTACCCACTAGAATTGAAAATCAGTGGCACCAAAATTGAATATGCATCGCATGTACTGTTTATCTTGACCTGATCCCAAAAATGAGTGTTCCAGAACCACCTTAACTTAACGCGTCATTTCACAGAAGACCTGTCAAGATTCAGCCAAGATTAAATCGAGGCGGCTCTTAGCTTAAAAATGGAAAAACCTCTGATAAGGATAGGAGAACGACAGAGCACCTGGAAGCGGGAGGAAGGCCTGCATTAAGAGAGCTTCAGGAGCTTTTCAAGGTCCTGTTATATGGGAGAGCTCCAGAAGCGTGGAGAAAGGGCGTGGTCGTTATTTTCTTTAAGAAGGGGAACAAGACCCTATTAAAGAATTACAGACCAATTTCGCTCCTTAGTCACGTGTATAAGCTGTTTTCAAGAGTCATCCCGAATCGTTTAGCGCAAAGACTCGACGACTTCCAGCCACCGGATCAGACCGGGTTTTGAGGAGGATGCAGCAACATAGAACACATCCACACTATGCGGCAGAACATACTGAAGACATTTGTCGACTATGAGAAGTCTTTTGACTCTGTCGAGACCTGGTCAGTTCAGAAGTCTTCCCAGAACTGTTGTTGTCAATGGCGGACCTCTCGAGGTTGTTCGAAAATATGTTTATCTCCGGCAAACTCTGAAGTTTGCTAAGAAAAACTTTGAGACTCACAGAAGAATTCAGCTGGGCTGGGCTGCGAGAAGACAGGACAAAGTTTCCCAAATGCTTTTGGGAAATTTCATCCGGTTTCTCGTCGCGTTCCCACAGTGCCTAAAGACGGAAGGTCTTCAACCAGCCCGTTCTGCCTGTTATGACTTACGGGGCCGAAACGTTGACCCTCACGGTACGGCTGGTCTATAAATTTAAGGTCACTCAGCGAGCTATGGAACGGGCTGTGCTTCGAGTCTCTCTGAGGTAGGGTGGGTCTCCGGAACGAGGTGATCCGACAGAGAACCAGAGTTGTCAACATAACTCACAGAACAAGTAAGCTGAAGTGGCAATGGGCCGGTCATTTAGCCGTAGAACCGATGACCGTTGGGGTAGACGTGTCCTTGTGTAGAGACCGCGAATCGGCAAACGTTTGGTAGGATGCCCTCAGATTCGAGTGACTGAAGTGACGATCTTCACAGGGTGGCTGGTAGCAACTGGATGAGAGGTGCTGAGAATTGAGTTGAATGGCGTGCCATTGAGGAGGCGTATGTCCAGCAGGGGTCTGCTGTAGGCTGATGATGAAACATTATTTTAGCTTTTCTTCTTTTTTAATCCATTCTCTTTTTAAGCAGCTTCTTTTCGTTGGTCTGTTTTGTCATTCTAAAAAGCAACAAAATAAAAATAAGGAACTTCATCTTTAGCATGCTACCCTTTTTTTTCGGATGGGAAATTATCAAATGACTCCTCCCGCTCTGGGCGGAGCAGGCGGGAGTGTCGAATTTTACTGACTAAACCCATCCATGTTCTCATATCGCCCTTTGTGTTCTAGGGCCCGGTATCTCTTTCGAATAGTCCCGCAGCCCCGGCATGCATCGGCTCTTGCGGACCCCTTCCTTTCTGCTGACTCTCTTTGAAGCGCGCGTGGAACACGTACGCGCCATCGACACGGCCTATCGACATAAGACGGGCGGACGGCGAGCTAGCCCATAGCTCCCCGTCCACAGGCCCGCGCCTACGGTGGCCCCCGACGCCCGGGGCGTCTCCCGTTGCGGCCGGTACGTAACGATCTCTCCCTCTCACGTTCCGCCACCTCCTTCGCTAGCATGACTGCTTCGCAGAAGGAGGTGACGGTGTCCCATTCCGTCTCGCTCCGGACCATGGATTGAACCAGGGCCGGATGCGAGAGGTCGCCGCCGCCGATCGCCGCTTCGAGGACACGGCGGTGCTCCGCCCAAGCGGGGCACATCTCCACGGTGTGCTCCACCGTGTCCTCCGGTCGATTATAATAACAGATCTTACTTACTCCCAAGTACATAACATTTATTTGTTTGCTAATTAAACTGTCTTGAAACGTAAAACTGACTATATATGTACAAACAGTACGTAAAATCGCCACCAAAACCACTGAAATTGAGCCACCAAAATTAGAACCAGGCATAAAAAAAAAAAAAAAATAGGGGTTTTAAGTTACAATTAAATTAATATCACTGATTTATGCGTTACCCAAATCACTAGCTATAACGTGTAACTTACTATTAAAACACGTTATAACCAACAGCAAATCGATCCACCAAAATTGAACAATTCTTGTCCCCCGTGCCACCTAAGATGAATAATAACGTTTTTATCTATATCTATTTTTTATAGGTAATCGCAGCACTAATCGCACACGCACGAAAATTTATGTTACAGTAAGTTGAAAAAGTGCCACCAAAATTTCGTGTTTTGCTTTGACAAACTTTGATCGAGTGTCCTGTGCTTTTAAATTAGTTTATCTAATATGGTTTAATTGTTTTTCGATAATGTGTCTAATGCATAAACTAAGGATATGGTTTATTTTTACAAGACTGCCCAAAAAAAGGAGTGTTATGTTTTCAGGGTTCATGCATGTTTGTATGTTTGTGAGTTTCTTTATTCCACCATAACTTCTAAACACCTAAACTGATTTCGATGTACGTGGTATCGTTAGAATCCTTGTGTAACCCCGGGTAACCTAGGCTAGACAAAAAATAATTAAAAAAAATATATATAAAATACTGCTGTTGGCGACTGGCTGGTATGCCACCTTTTCGCCAAGAACTATATTTTATAATGACTTTTGGAACAGAAGAAATGTTTAGTTAGTTGTCAAGTGTCATTGCCTTGTACATAGGTTTGTCCCGCTTTTCTGTTAATAAATAGCAATTACTCATATATACAGTGATTCCATCATCCTCCAATTCATTCCAAATAACTACAGTCCATTTGATCTTTATATATATCTACAGTTCATTGACTCACCAACAACTGCTATAAAATAATCTATTTAATTTTTATTGAATACTGCAATATGGATATCAAATTAAAGGGCTCATCATGAGGATTTTAAAATAGTATGTCATGACGATATCAAAATTTTAAAAATTGAGTTATTTGTTTATCTATACAAGATACGCGCGGATGACTAAGTAGTTGGTTTGTGAACTTTAAAGAGATAAATGTACACCAAAATTAATAAAATGCCAAATTCTCCATCTTATTATAATCGTAACTAAAAAGTAAAAAATAAAAAATAATTAAAAAAAATAAAAAACCCGAAAAATAACTTTAAATAAACACTGAAAAGAGGAAAACAAGAAGAAATAATAAATTCTAATACGGAACATATTGACTGCAACAGTCGGGACCCATTAAATAATCTAGACTAAAATCATTACATCCATTATGGGTCCAGACTGTTGCAGTCAATTTTTTTTTATTATACCTTAAATTGTTACTTTGGTGAATGCAATTATATAAAAAATGGAACTGGGACAAGCCACCAAACTTGAATTTTAAGGCAATTTTTTTTTCCTGGTTATTTATAAACACGAATAACAACAAAAAATGTGGCCCTAATCCAAATAACGTCGTTTACTATAAAAAAAAATAAGAAACATCCTATCATTTTACACGTTGATTCTCAACGTGGACACGTAAAATTTGTTGCTTTGATATTCACCCATATCACTTTTAATAAATTATTTAAGTCGAAAAATAAAACAAGGTCATGCCAATAAACCACTATTGGCATGACCCTATGTTTTCTTTATTATAGATTTTTTGGAAAAGAAAATATTGAAATACTGGCGTTATCCAGGGCCATATTTCCTACATGGCATTACCTTTTAAAGGAAAAACGGCCGTTTTGTGTCCTCTTACGGATGACGCAAATATCGATAGAGCGTAGGTACGGGGTTGTTGTTCCAAATAAATAATTATTTGATTTGATTTAATTAAGTTGGACGTAGCTTGACTTGGTCAATATTCGATTATCACTTACCTTCAGATGTAAGGAGTCCATTATTTAGTAATTCCTTTGTAAAATCGTAGATAAATGGTTTATTATAACATGAATTAGCTACTGTTAGGCTGTCTTCTGGATCGGTTATCACTGTAACATAAATTTAAATATTCTGATTATTTTTTCGTATGAAAAATGTTTTACTTCAAACTTATTTTTAACCGCACATCAAAAAACTTATTACCCGTCAATTTATTTACATCAATAATATAATACATCAAAATAATTATTGTAAAGCAAACAAACCAAATCTTTAACAAAACTAGTACTAAAATACCCTGGAAAGCCATCGAATGTAGTCGCTGTGGCCGGGGCTAGGCTATCATCATAAGGTGGGTGCGCCAAAATTCACCTACATTTTGAACTCCGATAATTGGAAATCCGAAAATGTTCTTCATAACATTTTTCATCCTAACAATCATAATTCCTAACTACTCTGTCTCTAATGTTCATAATTCCGAAGCATTCAACTTCATAATGTCAGTAGCAATAAACATCTATTATACTTTTATTTGTTTTCCTATATTTTCTCAACGTAGCCATCTTTTACAGTTTTATTCAAAGTCATATTACCTTTTTTGTTACGTTTCTTTTTATTCATAATAATCAGTATTATATACATTGATTTTGCGTAACTTAACCGATTGTCGTAAAAACGATGAGGAAGGGATCCAAAGGTTAGGTTAGGTTAGAACTGTGAGGGGCGGATCTGTATTTATGCTTTCGCGGTTGCACAACGACATGCTTTGCTCATGCTTTGCTTGGTAGCATAGATGCAGGTCTACCTTACTGCCTCCCTCAGAGGCGGTAGGGTGGCGGGGTCTTGAGGGGGAGCGCTACGGTCGTGTAAATCCTCAAGGCAAGTCTGGTGTGTTCACCTTCACGTAGTTGCCGCCTTGTTCTTGGTCTAATTCCATAAGAGATAGACGCAACAAAAACCACCAGGTGCTTTCTGGGGGGGGGGGGGGGCATCGCATTTCGTATGATCAACTCCCGTCATGCGAAGTGCGGTGTGCGTTCCCCTGCGTGACCCTCTGAGCAGCGGGCGCAGCAGAGGGCATGGCAGGGGAGTGGGGTCCTCCTTTTGCGAGGTTCTCACAGAAGGAGGAGGTGGAGCGGCGTGGCGAGAGGATCATGAGCACCCGCATGATCCTCTCGCTGCGCCACTCCGCGGGCGGAGAGGGGGGGAAGGGGCGTTTGCCCTCCCTCCTCACGGTGACGGGCGGGCGAAAGGCGCGGAGGTGCCTCCGCCCGCATTGCACCCGTCACCTCAGTCGGTCATTCCCAACCCCCTCCTCCACACCCGTGCCGTGAGGGTAAGAGGGGGGGGTGTGCCTTGTGTTCGTTGGCGGGGGACTGGAAGTAAAGGCTGTGCCGGTTTCCCAGTCCCCCTCCACTTTGACGAAGCGGGAATGCGCTGGGTCGTTTTAGTGGGTATACCGGGTTTGGTTCGCCCGGGGAGTCCCACATACCCCTCCCGTCCCCCGACGGGAGGGCATGCGTAATGCATTTTTTCCCAGCGTCAAAAAAAAAAAAAGGTTAGAACTGTGACCAACTACGGCACACATACAGCTACATACCTCGTAATTGGGCGCGAAATTTTTGACAGCATGCGTACTCTTAAATGCGCGAACAAAAACTGATGGCTTTACTTTGACATTCACTTACCGTAAAAGGAATGATTGAATACCCAGGCCTCAATAACACCATCCTTTTCTGCGGCAGTGATCTGCATTCTCCGTAAAACATTCCATAGATCTGTTTAATATACAGATAAATTATTTAAAATTTTAGTTTTGTTTAAACTTGGTGGTTCAGTACGTGGCTTACGAAGATAATTCACGATTTCTTAATATTTGCGAATGAATTTTTAGCCACTACACTCATAAGTGTAGTTTTCTTGAACATTTTAATGTCTGTGAAAAAGTTTGTTACCAATGACCAAACAACAATTTATTAAAATTCGTTCTTTTAGAAATAATTAAAGAAAACAGGAAAATAAAAAAAAAACTAGAAATATTCATTTCATCGACAACAATGAACAAATGAATTGACCAAATTGTCGTTTAATGGATGCACACAGGTACACTATTACGCCACAGTATAAATTTGTTTTCAAGTAAACGAGAAAAGCTCCACTTAGTTATGATGCGAAACGAATACTAGACTTAAACAGCAGTAACTGCTATTTACGTGTAACGTTTTTCGGTTCGATACGTACAGGGTCACTTGCTAAAACCGCAACAAAAACATGTCGTATGCCACCACTATTTTCTTACACTCGTAATTTCACATAACATGCGCTTAGTGCTTCGTAGCAAACGGCCAGGACAATTCTATGGGTTCCATTTTTTGTCATTTGGCAATGGAACTCTTTTTTTTTCGGATGGGAAATCATTAAAATGACTCCTCCCGTTCTGGGCGGAGGGAGTGTCAGACTCTTACTGACTAAAACCCATCCATGTTCCTTCTTCGCCCTTTGTGTTCCGGGGCCACGGTGTCTCTTTCGAACAGTCCCGCAGCCCCGGCAGGAATCGGACCTTCCTTTCTGCTGACGTCTCTTTGAGGCGTGCGTGGAACACGAACGCGCCGTCGACACAGCCTGTTGTCATAAGACGGACGGACGGCGAGCTAGCCCATAGCTCACCGTCCACAGGCCCACGCCTACGGTGCCCGGTGCGTCTCCCGCCGCGGCTGGGACGTGAGGTTCTCTCCCTCAAACGTTCTGCCACCTCCTTCGCTAGCATGACTGCTTCGCAAAAGAGGTGACGGCTTTTCATTCCGTCTCGCTCCGAATCATGGATTGAACCAAGGCCGGACGCGAGAGGTCGCAGCCGCCGATCGCCGCTACGAGGACACGGCGGTGCTCCGACCTAGCGGGGCAAATCTCCATTGTGTGCTCCACCGTGTCCTCCGGTCGATCCTCGCAGTGGTGACACCTGGGCGTTTCCTCTCGCCCGATTCGGTGCAGGAACCTCCCGAAACAACCGTGTCCGGTGTGGATCTGCGTCAGGCGGAAGGTGAGGACGCCGTGGCGCCTCTCAAGCCAAGCTCTCAAAGAGGGGACTTATCGCCACTATTGTGGCGTGCCCTGGCAATGGAACTCTAATAATCACATTAGTAGATACACCAATCGCATTCAGTCTACGTAAAATCATTATATTGGATTCAGCTGTTCGTTTAAACTGGATGCGAAACATCTCAACGTAGTTGTAGACAAATAGTAGTAGAAAAAGCAAACGTATTTGTCTCAAAATATTGTTTTACTCACATTTTCGATCTCCTAACAACTGCAGTGAATGTCCAATGATTGGTAGTGCCCCAGGTAACTCAGGAGGCGCGTTGGGACGCTTTTTTAACCATGGCCACGCAGCAGTCACAGCGCAGAGTAATATCACTGAAACCACTAGCAACATTTTATGAATCTAGCGACACAACACAATATGAGGACAAAGTAATCGCAAACTTCTATTTATATATCGCAAACTCCTTGAATGTCTGTGGCATTTAAGCAAATGGTTAAAACAAGTTTCATAAAAATAGATCTCACTCATTTTGCCTTTGGGCAAAGAATGCGTGACTGTTCCTAAATTACCCTAGACTGAAAAAAAAATAGTTTTTCCCAATTCAAGTTAAGTAGTATTAAGGTTAGTTTCCCCCGAAGGGGAAAAGGTCCTTGTCAGGCTCGTCTCAGACTGGCCACCTCCCCACTGACTATGATAAATGAATCCCTTAACATGCATTCCAATGCCTTGTATCATTATTAGATCAAAAAAAGGATTGAAAGATATAGTAATTCAGACTATGGGATTCATGGTTATTGAAATACAGGGTGTGTACAACCTCATCACGAAGCCGTAAATCAAGCATTCTGTACATCAAACTAAATAATTTTACGCAAAAGTTATTGCTGGGAAACGACTTTTTTTTTGGGGTTAAAAATCATGTTTTGTGGTAGATAGAGGTCAATGTAACGCACTCAAAAAATTGTGCTTATGGATGGATTTAATAGTACGGGGGTCCTGGAGGTGTTTAAAGTAAAAATCTTAATCTCTCTCAATAAAAACTTGTATTAAAAAAAAATCTTGCCAAAAAGTTGGAACTTTGACCCCCAATATCTCCGTAACTAGAAGGGTCCTAGGTATGGTGTAGAACAAAAAAGTGATCGCAATGCCGGGGAAAATAAGTGCCTTTCGGCTTCGTTAAAAAGTTTTTTACACCCTATACAACATGTAACATAATTAACGCACATCCTGAAATTACTTTGTTCAGAATCGTTTACTGAATCGATTTCTATAATTTCTAATATAGGTAATTTTTTATCCCAAAAATAATTAAAGCTACGTAATTTATAGTCACACTACCCCTGTATAGTCCAAGCAAACTGAAATGGACCGTAACTCAAGGCAATAAGACTTTTAAAAGTGCAGTTTTATTTGTATTAATACAAATTCCGCCATTCAATACAAAATAAAGAAAAATTAACCTTATTTCAAGTATGTTAAAGTCGTTACAAATACAGTTAGGTAAACTTGGCGATTCAACCGCACGCACACACTAAACAGGCACTAGTTAAAGGACACAATAGATAAACCAACAAAATGCAAAATATGTTATACTTGTTTTCGTTCCCTTTCTCGTGCAAATTAAAAACGTGGGATAGAGCGAGATAGCCACCATGACATCGGGCGGCGCGGGCGATCAAAGCTAACTTAAATAAATGTAAACAATATTTAGTCTCGCGCGACCTTCCGTACAGTGTATGCAAATAGTTTTTCGCGCGCGATGTCTTTCCAATAATTGACACAAAATGTTCAGTGAAATGGTGACTTATGGTGAGGACGCTGCTGTGGCACGGTGCAGTGTGGTGATAATGTGGTTCTAGCTGGCAGAGCATTCAAGTCAACCAAAGATATGGTACAAGAGTAGACCGCAGGGTAGGACTATGTTAGCTGCTACTTCTTGGCCATGGAACGTTCCGTCCGAATACAGCCATCGAAAGGGGAGCCGATTGGCGTACACGTACTCGTTTTCAAAACGAAATATGGGATTAATTCGATGAGAATCCCCAATCAGCTGATTTGACAACTTTTTTTGTGGGACGTATTAAATCGTTAGTTTATTTTAAAAAATGGGATAGTGAACGCTTTTGATAAAAAATGACGAAGTGCTTTCTAAATTAAAACATCAATTAAGAAAACAGGCATTAAAATGTATTGAAGTTTTCTATTGAAGTTGAGTCGAGCGACGACGTTAACAGCTGTCTCGAACGCGAGCGAATACCTACTAGGCTAGCAAGACTCACACAGTCGCATACGTAGGTATGAGACCTACGTATGCGACTGTGTGCGTTCGTTGATTTGTACTGTGACTACAACATTCTTCCGGAATTGGGAAAACTAATTTATTAAATAATCATTGCTTATACATGTTTAATTAAAAATTCAGTGCATGTATGATGATTATAACATAATAAACTAATTGGGGTGTCTGAGGGTGTGCGTTAATTACGTTACATGTTGTATATTGAAAGTGGTTTCGAAGTGTAAAACATAACTGGGAGATGCTAGGTATATTCATATGGTAAGGGTTATTTACAAGTACTATAGGTACTTGTAAATAACCTTTACGCTAGCGTAATAGGTAATTAGTCATTCGTGACTCACACGATACTCCACATCTACACCTGGTGCACTCAGAGCAACACTTCCATAAGTGACGTAGGCAGCTTTTCAGCGGCAAAGCGCCATCAACCGGTGCATCATAAAGCGGCATCATACTCCTAGTGAACATTTTCCCTAGCAGTTCTCTCGAACCGGTGAACGTTACAAGGCGGCTGTTCAGCGGCAGATCGTCAATCATCATGCTAACCAGTAGTCATGGTCCCTAACAGTCCTAAGACTGGTTATAAAATAGATGTGGTATCAAACCATTCCAATCCCACCCCATGGATCATGTGCTGGTTTCGTACAACTAGTGCTTTTGCAAGACACGTGCTTGTGTCAGCCTGACCGAATCATTTGTCAGAGATATGAACATATTATTCTAGAATCACTATATGGCTGTCCATAACAGAATTGAGAATCAAAATCAAAAGTTAAGTTGACTGATTTGATGGTTAGAGAATTCATGAAAAAATAATTAATGAATGAATTAATGAATACATAATTCAAGAATTACCAGGGGTCTAAAATGGCCGCTTTAGCAGAATCTTAGAATGAATCACGTTAAAAATTTAAAATTCTTTAAATGGACCATACGTATATGACTATAAAGTCCACCAATCATTTTGCAATAGAGTTGGAGATCAACTCTATTGAAATCCTATAGACAGCCCCCAAAACGGCCGTCCCTTCACCACTTCCTATTGCCTTAGAGCTGAGGAGAAGAAGTGGCGCAACAAACTCCCCAGCAACACGTGTCTGTCTGTGTAGTTGTATGAACTTTAATTATACCATCAGCCTAGGATAATTATTGTAATAAAGAACTCACCCAGCCGCTCACGCTCACATTTACTAAATTAGTCACAGGGCTCTCAACCCAAATATATTTAACTTATTAAACCATTTTCACACTCTTGTGACCACGCACTTAGACATAGCCTCTCGATATTAACCATGTCTCCTAACTTAGCTCAAATAGCGTATCGTCTCAACCCTATAGCGGTGTCACACCGACTGTCCTGCCTCATCTTCAGAATTTTCTCCAAAACGGTCGCTCAGCCTCTCTTCCCACGCTTTCACAGGGTCTTTTGTGCAGACGTGTCCATTGTTTTAAGGATCCCTACGAACGCTTTTGTTTTCAGAAATATTTTTAGAAATCGGAGTTTCTTAGAATTCATTAATTTTCGCCTTGGCCTGTCTGCCAGATTTTTGTTCGTAGTCCCTTACCCATTAGAATAAGTGGTTTACGAGTTTAAAAGTTGTTGAATATTGATTTTCAATACCAAATGAAGAAAGGACGCTTCATCGCTAATTACGGTAACATGTCAGGATGTAAGCCATAAAATAGAAATTTAATGGTTTTGTACGAATAGAATAGAATAGTCATTTATTTGCTCAGAATGTATGTAATTACAATAAGATGGTTACAATAATGTTAGAGAATCCGTACATTCTACCATTTTGGCATGCAAACATTGATGCAGTTCATCATCAAACATGCAAACATTGACACACAACTAAAATTTATCAGCGAGGAATTTATTTGATAAAAGTTCAGTCAGCTTTTTTTTGAACATTGTTACGGGCTCCTCTTTTATGTTATTTAGAATATGGTTAAAAATAGCTGGTGCCATACCAAAAATACTTTTCCTCCACAAAGCAGTCATATAGCCACCTGTGAGTAACAAATTTTGGTATTGAGATAGCAAAGTTACATCTGCTTACCGATAAAGTTAAGAATAGCTGCCGATTACAAATGTAAGTGGCAGATGTGTGTTGTTTTTAATTAAAATAAGAATCAAGACTAAGATATTTGTGTGCAAAAATCTAAATTTGCCTATATTTTTTAATTGATTTGACTCAAGACCTTGATTTTTATACACCTAGTAGGGACCTCAGTATCTGGTATAAATTTCAACTTGCTAGGTACACCCGTTCCTGAGAAAATCGTTGGTGACAGACGGACGGACAGACGGACAAGAAAGTGATCTTAAAAGGTTCCACGCGGTTTTTCGTAAGAGATAAGGCCATTAAGAGAACCTATTCAACTTTGGTGGCTAACAATAATTACTTTGAGTATGGTCATTATCGTCAGTCTCTCTCCAACTTAAAAATTCTAGATCTATATCTGAAATGTACGTTGCAAAGCATGGACTGAAGTACAATCCCAAGAAAAGTGAACTATTTGTGTTCAAAGGTAAGAAATCCCACATAATTTTGTTCCTTTCATAAAACTGAATGCAGGTTTAGTTTGACATAGAGTAACCCAATTCAAATATTTGGGTTACATAGTTATACTCGTACATATTGTTACTGAGCACTTCAAAGACGACTCGGATATGGAAAGGGCGCGTAGCGTGAGGGGAAATATGGTCGCTTGAAGGTTTGCTGGTTGTGCAGTATTAGTAAAAATTACACTCTTCAAAGCAACCTGCCAAGCATTTTACACCAGCAGCCTTTGGGCTCAAAATACCCAAAAATGAATATCTTACGCATCCAATAGAACAATATTTTCATGGCTTATTTCTGGAGACGCGGCGCGTCACGCGTCGCGTTGTGCGGTGCAGCCCGCGTTTGCTTGAAATGCAGCGTTGCCCGAAAATGACACCGCCGCGTTGCATACAGCGTTCAACGCCGCGGCGATTGCCCCATTTTTTTTTTTTTTTTTAGGGTGGGAAATCATCAAATGACTTCTCCCGCTCTGAGCGGAGCCGGAGGGAGTGTCAGACTTTTACTGACTTAAACCCATCCATGTTCCTTCATCGCCCTTTGTGTTCCGGGGCCACGGTATCTCTTTCGAATAGTCCCGCAGCCCCGGCAGGCTTCGGCCCTTCCCTATTGCTGACTCTCTTTGAGGCGCGCGTGGAACACGAACGCGCCGTCGACACGGCCTGTCGTCATGAGACGGACGGACGGCGAGCTAGCCCATAGCTCCCCGTCCACAGGCCCGCGCCTACGGCGGCCGGAAGCCACCACGTGGCCCCCGACGCCCGGGGCGTCTCCCGCGGCGGCCGGGACGTGAGGATATCTCCCGCCCGATTCGGTGTAGGAACTTACCGAGACATCCGTGTCTGGTAAGAACCTGCGTCAAACGGAAGGTGAGAACGCCGTGGCGTCTCTCCAGCCACTCCTCAAAGAGGGGACTTACCGCCACTATCGTGGCGTGCCCTGCGATTGCCCCATCAAGTAGAGCTTTTAAATGACTGTACTAGCAGTTGCCCGCGACATCGTTCGCGAGGAAATGTTGGTGTTTATGCTACTGAGCATGTGGTCCTCGGTTCAATTCCCGGATCGGGCAGAGTGTAACTGGGTTATTTCCTAGGGAATTTCTCTGCAGCCACGAAATCTGGATTATTGTCCGGTTGATAGCAATAGGCTTGCCCCTATAACGTGAGACTTCAACATAACTGGAGAAATGTGGGTGTACGATTAAATACACCTCTGCCCAATCCCCGAACGGTTGTTCGGGGATTACAGGCGTGATGCTAAGCTAAGATGTTTGTTATGTGTGAGAACTGACGGCCTGATCAGAATGTGATAATGTGGGTGATGAGTACAAAAAATGTGCTTTTAAGCGCTGTGATTCTGAGTGAGAGGTCCGAAACAAATTTGAATGGCGTGAGGTGACAATATGGCTTAAAAACCGGAACATTATGGCGCTATACCACTTTATTTTCAAAGTGACCATCAAACCCTTTGTTGGGCGTTATTTATTTATTTATTCTTACTTTCCGGCTTTAGTAGCATACCATGGTTTAGTCGCATCGGTCTTGAGGTTTGGAATAATTTTTTGGGGTAATTGCAGCTTACGAGATGACATATTTAAAGCCCAGAAACGTTGTGTTAGAGCAATGTGTAGTCTTAAACCTAGAGATAGCTGTGAACCTCTGTTTAGGTCTTTGAAAATTCTTACTTTTCCGTCGTTATATATTTTAGAAATGGCAATTTTTGTAAAAAAAAATAAAGCACTATTTGCTAGGTTCTCGGATGCCAAGAAAGGTCCCGTGAGAAGTCAATACAAAAACCTCTTAATTACCGGTGGTTATAAAACAGCACTACTAAGGAAGAGTGTTTTCTGCATGGGTCCAATAATATTTAATAAATTACCAGATGGCATAAAAAATTACACTCTTCAACAATTTAAAAATAAACTGAAAGGGTTTTTGATACAAAAATGTTATTATTCAGTTAGTGATTTTTTGAATGACCCTATGTGTGACAGTTCAATAATTCTATAGTTTACATTACTTAATATCAACTATAAGCTTGTTAAAATAATTTATTTGTACCTGTTGTAATCATTTTCTATTTCATAATACTTATATTATTCTTATTCATACTTTTTTGATACACAATCTCTGTTATTAATTTGTTATGTGATTATCTTATTTGTTTATTGTTTTATTTGATCCTGTGTGTGACATTCCAGCAATTTAATATTATTGACATGATTTGATTTGACTTTGTGCTTAATAATTTTTTATTGATACTAGCATTATTTGTTAAATTTTGCATGCCAAAACTCAGGCAGAATGTACCCGGCTCGCTATATTTTATAACAACTTTATTGTACAAATACCTACATTCTATGCGAATAAATGATTTGATTTGATTTGATTTCCGTCGGTAAATGATTACTATGATCGGTTTGAGTCAAATCAGAGATCGATTTTAAAAATAATCGACGAGCCTATCGTATTCATCGTATTCATACCCTCCTCCTGCGACGCTGCGTGCGGCAACGCTTACACGCTACAAGATCTGCCGCGGACGTCGCGGCGGGCACCGCTGCTCCTAATGCACCGCACCACGCGCAGCGTCTTCAAAAACAGCAGCGTACATTGCCAAAATAATGTTTGTGTTTGGGCGGTGATAACGCGGGCCGGTGCACGCGCCGCCTCTCCGTAAACGGAAAAATGCGCAACTGCGCTCCTGACATTCGTCAAAATATTTTTTGTAAATGTTGGTATCATGTAAGCCTTTGATTATGGTTTGTAGGGCTTATCCTTAATCCTTATATCTAACACCTTAGGGTCAGTTCACACCGAGATGCGACGCGACGGTACTGGAAGATGTGTGTATTTTTTCGTGTAGTAAATAAAGTTATATTTTGAGTCGCTCTATTAAAATGTGCGCGCATCGCCGCTTCGCGTCTCTTATCAGTGTAAAATTGACCCTTAAACATAGATAACAGACTCGGAGACGTATGCCATTCGCTTTTCTTACCAGTCAACCTTTGGTCTATGCAGAAACAAACAGTGATCGGTCTAAATCTGAAAATCGAGGTGCCAATTTTATTTAATACAAATATAAAAAAAGATAAGTAATAAAAAAATCCGGACTTTTTAACGCAATCGGATTTTTTTTTTTTAATTTTTTTTTTTTTTTACTTGGATATACCATTTTAAAATCCTAATGATGAGCCCTTTAATTTGATACTCATATTAGTATCTAATGTATTTCAGAATAATTCCAACTATATTTACTTTTATACGATTTGTCATTTCGAATTACATTCAAACATGTAAGTTGCGTATATTTTTGTATTCATTTTTAAAACCCTTCATTTTGATACCCCACTCCATGGTATTAGAAAAAAAAAATCGAACTCCACAATATGGCACCCCAAAAACCACGATTTTTATTTGTTTTTTGATTATAATGTATCCAGTGAAACTTGCGCCAACAAGAAGAATCTAACGACATAATTATAACCCTTGATCTGTCCACGAAGTAGACAAGTTAGTTAAACAATGGTGTCTCGAACAAATTGGTCATTAGACAGATCATGATATTATTATACTCTATCCAAATCCCTTTATCCGTTGAGGAGATACGAGGGAACAAAGAAACGGACATACATACATACTCACATACAGGGGGCCGAGTCTGCTATTACAATAGTGTCACAACGGTCTATCATTGATTTCATAATTGTTAATCAATGCCATTGTCATTTTGCTAAAAGTTCGTAATCTCTTAAATTCATAATGGTCGATCATTGGCCGGTCAATGGTCTCGTAATAGAATTTTGTTATAATGACACTGTTGTATTACCATTATTATAAAACCTGTTAATAGAAATGATTTTCGAAAAACTAGAATTAAATTTGAACACATAATCATGCCAGTTTTCTTTTGTATATATTTTTGCATATTATTTGTTAGTGTTCTATGCAATCTGAAGTAGTAAGAAGTTCGTAAATGGCAAAAAATATTATGTTATGTGTAACGCGGATTAATGTGAAACTATACAATTCAATAATATTTTATCGGTTTAGCTGTCAAAGTCAAATGTAACATTACTGCTTACTGACGTTTTAACTGTTTTATTTCTAGCGGTCGGTGTTTTAATTTACTTTCATTTAAGTGTTTTAAATTATCTTTAATATAGACGCCTATATATTTTATTGCAATACAAAATGGTGTTTATTGAGCAAATTTCGGCTGGGACTGTCAAAACTTTTAGCAGATTACCGCGTAAACTCAGTCATTCATTTGTCATTGAGTACGAGATTACCATTCTATGCCATTTCTTTCAATGGAGTGTCAGTGGTTGACTATTGGAAAGTCATAATAATGCCACTATATTAGTAGATTACCAAACTTGACAAAATCACAATTTTGAAATCAATGATAGACCATTCTAACACTATTGTAATAGCAGACTCGGCCCCCTGGTCAAACACATAACCCTCCTTAAGGGCTTTGCCGCAGTCGGGAAAAAAAACTTTGATTTTTTTACTTTCTACATTGTGGTCACAAATAGAAGCAACAATACAATTTAAAAAAAATGTGACTCAAAAATCATCCAGCAAATCAGCACATTAAAAAAAAATCATTGATGTCAATCTTTCCCCACGGAAGCCTATAATCTCTCTTATCAAAAGCCCTCTGAAGGTCTGTACACACAGCGTCTACGACTTAAATTACGTTGATGAATGATTCACATCCACATTTCAAAATATTACTATAAAGCAAAGTTTTGCATTGCATGCAGTATAATTTACTGCATTTAATGCGCGTACTCGTGCAAATAATTATAGCTTTTGTTTCATCGAAATCGGACTCGGATTTCCCAAGTTACAGGGTTGTAACGTTTCACCGCTTTATTATTCAAATTTGCGTTGGATCGCAAAAGCTCGCTGCAAGTGTGCGATTGTTTACACATATTTGCACTTATTATTTTAACTTTACGAGTTTATAAAATTTGATTTGTAAAGTGGATTGCACTTATTATTTCGATTCGCAACTCGCGAGCATACGTTAGTCGGATTTTGCCGAAGGCCGTACTTTAAGGACGCGTTTGCAAAATTGATAGGTACAGAATCGAACTACTACATTGACCCGGGTCATACACACAAGTGTACGCACGACTAACTGCGAGAATAGTAGTCAAGTGAACTCATTTTGATGCTTTGAAAGATTTTTACGTATTTCTTAGAAATAAAATTATGGTAGGTCCCTACAAAAAAAATATTTTTGCTGTTTTTACGAATTACCTCCGGACTTGATGGAGTGACCTGAAGGTATACTTCAGTGACTGCTACTGGAACTTCTCGACGTGTTGTACTAGGTGAGCAGAGTTTGGGCTCGTTTTGTTAGTCATGATGATACCTTACCTCCGGACTTGATGAAGCTACCTGAAGGTGTACATCGGTGACTGCTACTGGAACTCCTTGACGTGTTGTACTAGGTGAGTCGAGTTTGGGCTCGTTTTGTTAGTTATGATGAGAACTTACCTCCGGACTTGATGGAGTGACCTGAAGGTGTACTTCGGTGACTGCTACTGGAACTCCTCGATGTGTTGTACTAGGTGAGCCGAGTTTGGGCTCGTTTTGTTAGTTATGATGAGACCTTACCTCCGGACCTGATGGAGTGACCTGAAGGTGTACTTCGGTGACTGCTACTGGAACTCCTTGACGTGTTGTACTGGGTGAGCCGAGTTTGGGCTCGTTTTGTTAGGTATGATGAGACCTTACCTCCAGACTTGATGGAGTGACCTGAAAATGTACTTCGGTGACTGCTACTGGAACTCCTCGACGTGTTGTACTAGGTGAGTCGAGTTTGGGCTCGTTTTGATAGATATGATAAGACCTGCTGGAAGGTGTAGGTACTATCGTGATTATCAAAACAACAAATCAAATGTTATCAATTTTTATTGTGAGAATATTTCTTTGAATATGTCAAAGAGTTCCAGTAGCAGTCACCGAAGTACACCTTCAGGTCACTCCATCAAGTCCTGAGGTAAGGTCTCATCATAACTAACAAAACGAGCCCAAACTCGGCTCACCCAGTACAACACGTCAAGGAGTTCCAGTAGCAATCATCGAAGTACACCTTCAGGTCACTCCATCAAGTCCTGAGGTAAGGTCTCATCATAACTAATAAAAATCAAAATCAAAATCAAAGCATTTATTTCAAGTAAGCCAGTTACAGGCACTTTTGAATTGTCGAAACAAAGATGAAAATTAAATGTAGCAACAGTCCCAGTCACAAGACATAAAAACTGTGAAAGTACTGTAGTTGCCCATTCCCTAGCGTAGATCTCTATGGAGAAGAACGGGCAAGAAACTCCATGGACACTCTTTTAAATCAGAATATTGTTACAAAATCTTGGTTACATCATTCATGTTGAGATGGTATATTATGTGAGAACAATGTAGCAAGATGTGCACGTTAAAAGTGTCCACAGTAAAACAAAACAGAAAAAAAAACAATTCAAAAACTAAAATAATTCATTAAAATAAGCCATGGCAACTGAGAGATGACCAGTCACAACTGACAGCGCCCGTTCACGGACATGACGCATAGATCAGCACCATTCAACTCAACCATTTTGAAGGGAACTAAATGATCCGACACATGCGCCACCATCAGCGAGACTTTTGAGTGAGCATGACATATTCTCAACCGCCAGGGCACATTCAAGTCAAGAAAAGACGTAGGTTTGCAGTGAATGATAGCTTTCTAGTACATAGTACTCACACAATATGCGCTATGCGATTATATAATACTAAAGAGATTGAATCTATACAATGCAAAGATAGTTGTACAATCTTCAGCAGCTCCAACAATACCATTTAATGCTATCAATTTAAGCGCCCCTGTCCTTGTGGAGCAGGACCAGCATTGAGCCAAGCATTTTTATCAGCGATATAATCGTTCAACTTACAATATGCTTGCTTACATAGTGTGCGTTTAACACATGTTTTAAATTTCGTCTCATTCAGTTCAAGAATACTTTGTGGAATTTTATTATAGCATCTCAAACAGTACCCCATGAAAGATGAGTCTACTTTAGCGAGTCTGAAGCCTGGCTGAACTAGTTGGTCCCTATTTCTAGTACTGTAATTATGTCTGTCACCCCTTTTACCAAAAAGGTGCAGATTTTTTCTGACGTACATTATGTTTTCGTAGATATATTGACAATGTACTGTCATGATGCCAATATCCTTAAACAGTTCCCTTAGAGAATCGCGCCTACGAAGATTATATATGGCTCTGATGGCTCTTTTCTGCAGAATAAATATAGACTCAATATCTGCAGCCCGTCCCCATAGCAAAATGCCATAAGACATTGTACTATGAAAGTAACTAAAATAAACCAGTCTAGCGGTATCTACATCAGTATATTGACGGATTTTTCTAATGGCATATGCTGCTGAACTTAGCCGCCCCGCAAGAGATGTTAAATGAGAACCCCATTGTAGCCTTGAATCAAGCGTAATCCTCAGGAAAACCGTTTTATCTACGAATTCAAGTTTCTCTTTATTGAGTACTATATCACAATCACTACTTTTAACATTCGGTAAAGCAAATCTTATGCATTTGGTTTTTTTTTCATTTAATACCAAATTGTTTGCTGTGAACCAATTTTGGACCTGAAGTAGGGCATTATTTACGTCATCTAGATTTTGGGCCCGCCTATTTATCTTAAAAATTAAGGAAGTGTCATCAGCAAATAACACCATATTTTGAGGTTGGTTTTTCAATAAATAGGGTAGATCATTTATATATACTAGAAAAAATAAGGACCCAATATTGAGCCTTGTGGAACCCCCATTATACCCAAATATTACCTAGTATCAAATTTGGTTTATCGAATATTTTGTGTTTGTACAGCGATCTTTTTCAACTCGAGCCGCTCCAAACAGGCCTTACGTGTCCACTCTCGACGGCGGCCGTGCGAGAACTAAAGTTTCATTCAAAGTGTTTGTGCAATAAATCACGGGTATCCAAAATAAAATAACCCCTAATGCAATCGATTAAGATTCATCCAGAATAGCAAAAAAATTGAAAAAATATGATTTGGTTTCTTTTTGTCTGCAACTATATAAATCATTTAGATATAAAAAAATCCTTGCATTAAGAATTGATTATGTTTGCCAACATACAGTATTTGTATGTATCATATCATATGTATTGAAATGGTAAAATATGTTAATAATAGCACAAAAAATGTACCTAAACTCAACCCATTTTCCCTAAAATATCGACAGATCGATTTAACATTATAAAAAACTAAAATTTTCAATGATCAAGTACCTATTATTTGAAGATGAAGAACCAATCTATACGAGGTAGTTATTAGTTATATTGGATTTTGTTTGGTTATGCCATAAAATTGTACCGAAAAACAGCATAATTTTACCTGATATGCAAACGCGCTCTTAACGTTTAATATCTTGGTCATTTTTGAAGATAGGAAAAAGAAAACTGATTCTTTCTTCTCGAGTTACCCATTTTTGATACAAGCTGATAACAAAAAACGTTGGTATGACTCATTCTGTCACGGGATAGGCGACTAGAAAATATGAAACTTAAAATATAGATGTTTTCTTCTACAAATAAAAATCCAGTTATTTTTCCAGAAAACATTTACTGGTAGGAGGCATCACACGACGCCGTGGAGGGCGGAGGCGGCAAAGCGGATTTTGTGGCGGTACGTCGCACGAAGAGGTCGTGAGCACGTTTGTCTGCGCGGATGGGCTTCTAGCGGATAAACGGCGAGCGCACCTGTCAATGCGGATGGGTATTCGATCAGTCGTGAAGTCCGATCACAGACTCATAGTGATCCGCGCTGTAATGCAGTGTCTCGTGTACCAAGCGCGGTGTTCCTCGCGGTACGTGTGTTTGGTGTCAATGAATTGCATACAAGCCAATGCTACGTGAGATCCACTTCATCGCCTGCCGCGTTGGTGTGCGGTGTTGTGTAAGAATCGTCGTCAACATTGGCTATCTTGATAATACACATTTATGTCCTCTGAGCTAAACTAATATGATGTCCTTCTACCGGTTTTAAAAAGACATCAAATTCACACACTAGTTTGTTGATGTCACCGGTTACATGATATCGCCGTAAAATATGCGCCAGCGCGACCTTCATCACCATCATGCCATATAATTTACCTGTAAAATACAAAGTATGTTTGTTATTTTGTAATTTTTTCTGATTCTTCATTGTACACACACACAATCTTGACAGAGACACTATTTTAGTTAATCTGTCTCGGAGAAGGAGTAAGTATAATTATGTGATTAAACGAACTTACCTTATGTGAAGTTCTATCATAATAGGGTAGAAGACCAAAAAAAACTAATTAGTCCGTCAGATAGATTTCCAAAAAATATTTTACATGTATTTTTTATTTTTACACGTGAACTTAAAATGCAGACGATACAGTACGTCGAAAACGCGTGTGCCATCTTTATGTGTCTATGATGTCTCGTCACATTTGAGTACATTTTTTACTCAATTGTGACGTCACAAGCCCCACTCATGATCTCACACGTCTCATTTAACACGTTTTGTCTTCGTCAATTTTTATTAATTTCTACTACAATAACGTATCCAATATTTTTCGATAATCCAACTGACGGACTAGACAGAATCATAATTATTTTTTTTGTCGTTTATCATCCCTATTATACGAAGCTCCTTCTCCGAGACAGAGTCTCCCAACCCATCCCTACTGTAGTTTTTCCTAAATAGGGTTGTTTAAGATTACTAGCTTTAAACGAAATGACATTACACACAGTGTTGCCCGACGAGAGAATGGTTTTTATTTCATCTTTTTTTTTAAACTTTGAAATAATTGTGATGGCGCTGGTCGATCCATCCCGGGTTCGATGCCCGAACGCGGAAAGCGAATTTTCGAAAATCTGTGAAAGCAGATTTGTTTCATTCTATAAATAAAGGAATGTTTCTTTTGAGTAAAATTTGCTATCTCCAGTATTTAGAGTACTTTCCCTCCAGGTGGCATTGAAAAATTCCACACCGTATGTATCCTACGGTAGGCAAAGGTAAATTACTACGTGTTCTATGAATAATACATATTAGTGTCGGTTGGTCCATTGGTTATGTGTGTTCTTCATGACAAAAATATGGATTACTAGTGGACAATATTAATACGAGTATGTATACCTATGCAGTTTCGCTTGCCCACACCGAAGGCGGCATTGAGGCTCGGGTGATGTGGCAAGTTGGCAGAGTTCAACCATCGCTCCGGCCTGAACTGGTCCACGTCCGGGCCCCACATGGGGTGACGGAGGAGACCGTATATCCCTATAACGCAAGTAGTACCAACTCGCAACGTGCAGTTCTCTGAGAACAGATAATTTTTGAATGAGTTTCACGCTGATGAAGGTCTTAAGACTAACGTGGTAAAGGTACATACTTAGGTTAACATCTTTGTCAATTTTTCTTCCGATAAGTGGAATGGACGGATACATTCTCATCGACTCCTTAATCACCGCCTCCAAGTACACGAGTTTTGGTAGATCTTGTTTAGTTAAATCATCATCTTCATGTTTCAGTACATCTTGTAATCTGTAATGAATTTAAAAGTTAAAAACCATTGGTCGTTGCCATTTTAGCGAACCGAGACGAAATCCGCGAGATGGATTAGGATTCATGACCTCTTATAGAGAGGCCCATGAGGCTGTGTCCCAGCAGTGGGAAAACAATAGACTGCATGTTCGTTTACCAGACAGTAACTATTAGTATTGTGAATGTTACTCACTCGTTGAAAATCCGTTCTTGTATATCTCGGTCTGACCCTATCACTAACAAAAGAAATGTCAAAGCCGAAGAAGTCGAGTCGTAAGCAGCGGCCACAAAAGTATCCAGGTGTTCTCTGATGTCACTGTCTGTGAAAGCATCTTGTTCTTCAGCCAATTGCAGCATTTGGTCCAAGACTGGCTTGAATTTGCCTTAAAAATAATGTGTTCTGTATAGTTTTAGCGGTTCCGTAGTTTCTGTACACTTGAAGTAGTGGTATAAGTTTATGTTTTATGTCCGGATCTTTTTTTAGTTTGTTTACCTGGTGTCGAGTCATCGTACATGTTCGGATTATTGTTTGCCTTTAGCTCAGATTGTCTTCGTTGTATGACCTGAAAGAATGTAAAGAATTCAGCATCAAAAATATTAAATACTAGCTGACCCGTGCAACTTTGTCTGCGTCACATAAGAGAGAGAGAGGGTTAGAGAGAGTGCACTATGGTTCAACAGGCTGATCTACACAGTTGAACACTATTATTTGACACTATTAATTAGCTCTAAGGTTTGCTTCTATCGCTAAGGATCTGTTGCTCCAGAGCATGGCGCAGTGGTTGATTAACATTGCCGTGGTCGCTGAGCCGTACTTTGTCCCGCCCAGGGGAGACTGGGTGGCAGACCTTTGCGGCGCATTCACCCCCCGGATGCGGCAGCCATTGAGGCGGAGCTGTATGAGGGGTACAGAGTGGCGAAGGCCATATCCTCCAAGAGACTGTCATCCGGGTCAATGATCTGGCCCGCGAGGAGATGCTGAAGACTCTCGACGAAGATCCGTAGGGGCGCTCTTACAAGATGGTGCGGGACAAACTTTGCATTTGGGCCCCCACACTAACTCAGCATCTTTGGCCTCAGGTTGTGGAGGACGTTCTGTTCCTTTCGCTAGAGGAACATCCACCCCCGTCTATGGCTCCACCGCTTGCGGTGCCGGAAACAGACAACCCAAACGACGATGACGACGTTTCGGAGGTGACCGGGGTAGACCTGAGAGTGGCGGTAGGCAGGCTCTAGGCCAAAAATACCGCCCCTGGACCCGACGGCTTGCCTGGCAAAGCCTGGGTCCTGGCCTCGGAGGCTCTCGGGCCTCGACTAGAGGGGCTCCTAAGCGCATGCTTGGAGAGAGGCCAGTTCCCGCTGGAAAGACGGAACTCTCAAACTCGCGAACTCTCCGTCCACATACCGGCCCATCATGCTGCTCGCAAACCGCCTTGCCGCTTGCGGGAATGGGGCCGGATTTTGCGGATCACCAGTTTGGTTTCCGCAGAGGGCGCTCTACGGTGGACGCCATCATGCGCGTGAGAGCCCTCACGACGCCCCTGTGGTTTCCCAGGGTGGGGTGTATTTGGCAGTGTCTCTTAACATCGCCAACGCCTTCAACACCACGCCCTGGAGCTGCATCCTCCTGATCACTATCACGATCACTATCACGATCACTATCACGATCACTATCACGATCACTATCACGATCACTATCACGATCACTATCACGATCACTATCACGATCACTATCACGATCACTATCACGATCACTATCACGATCACTATCACGATCACTATCACGATCACTATCACGATCACTATCACGATCACTATCACGATCACTATCACGATCACTATCACGATCACTATCACGATCACTATCACGATCACTATCACGATCACTATCACGATCACTATCACGATCACTATCACGATCACGATCACTATCACGATCACTATCACGATCACTATCACGATCACTATCACGATCACTATCACGATCACTATCACGATCACTATCACGATCACTATCACGATCACTATCACGATCACTATCACGATCACTATCACGATCACTATCACGATCACTATCACGATCACTATCACGATCACTATCACGATCACTATCACGATCACTATCACGATCACTATCACGATCACTATCACGATCACTATCACGATCACTATCACGATCACTATCACGATCACTATCACGATCACTATCACGATCACTATCACGATCACTATCACGATCACGATCACTATCACGATCACTATCACGATCACTATCACGATCACTATCACGATCACTATCACGATCACTATCACGATCACTATCACGATCACTATCACGATCACTATCACGATCACTATCACGATCACTATCACGATCACTATCACGATCACTATCACGATCACTATCACGAGCACTATCACGATCACTATCACGATCACTATCACGATCACTATCACGATCACTACCACGATCACTATCACGATCACTATCACGATCACTATCACGATCACTATCACGATCACTATCACGATCACTATCACGATCACTATCACGATCACTATCACGATCACTATCACGATCACTATCACGATCACTATCACGATCACTATCACGATCACTATCACGATCACTATCACGATCACTATCACGATCACTATCACGATCACTATCACGATCACTATCACGATCACTATCACGGTCACTATCACGATCACTATCACGATCACTATCACGATCACTATCACGATCACTATCACAATCACTATCACAATCACTATCACAATCACAATCACTATCACAATCACTGTCACAATCACTATCACAATCACCATCTTCTTGATCTCAAAATAAATGCCATATTCGTAATCAGCACCCCTGTTAATCTCGGTATCGACACCCATATTGATTTTGAGACATTTCAACCCCATCGCACCCCAACAGGGGATGATGGTATTTCAGGTCCGCCATATTCAATCTTAAAATCGTTGTTTTTGTAATACACCTGACCCGATACACCATACTAACTTTATCCATGTTGATTTTCAGACTTTGTCACCCCCTTTACTCCTCTTAGGGGTTGAATTCTGAAAAAACCCGAAACCAGTTTCTAATCATTTATCAAAATCCTTACTTATTGCGCCCCTAGACCACATAAGGAACCTACTTGCCAAATTTGGAATCTGTAGACCCAGCGGTTTAGGCTGTGCATTGGTTTTAGACTTTGTCACACCATTTCCCCTTCTTAGGGGTTGAATTCTGAAAAAACCTGAAACCGGTTTCTATTCATTTATCAATGGGAGCACTGCTGTGAAGTTTTGAATAAAATAGTCTAAATAATCTTGTTTCACCATACAAACTTTGGAGCCCCGTTTAACCCCCTTAGGGGGTGAATTTAGAAAAATCCTTTCTTATTGCACCCCTATACCACATAAAGAACCTACTTGCCAAATTTGGAATCTGTAGACCCAGCGGTTTGGGCTGTGCGTTGATATGTCACCCAGTCAGTCAGTTTATCATTTTATATATATAAGATTATATATATAGATAAGTATAAATATTACCGGATCTATGATGTTCTTCAGTTTCTTCAAAAGTTTAGTTTGTTTTCGCTTCATAGCACTCAAGTCGAATATAAACGACACTTGCAACCATAGTCTTTGAAATCTATCGCAAAATAAAGCAAATAGATCATCAATTGTTTCTGCATAATCTGTATCAATTATTGTTATTTGATCTTGCGTATTCAGTCCCAGCGAAGTCCCTGCAAAGGAAAAACGTTTTTCAGTACGTCAAGTAATCATTTTGATAATCGGTGATTTGACGTCAAAATAGCCCCTGGGTCGGAGCGGTAGTTGTGAAATCTAGAGGCTATATGTGATTTAACGCCAATGCGTATGTCACTTGCAATCATTCCGACAACAGGTATACTTACGAGTAACACTTGACACCGTATAGCTTATGAAGAACTGTCGCACGTCAAACGGTTCTTTTCCCACTTTCAAAGCTAATCGAGAGACAAGACTTCGAGCTTGCACGTTCATTTCATTCACGTAGGTGTTGAGCACTCGCTGGTTGAACGAAGGGTTTAATAGTTTGCGGTGAGATTTCCAAACTGACTCTGGAAAAAAATATTGCATTAGTGCTTCAGTCTTTTTTTTTGTTATCTGTACTGGTCCACTCCGTAGGTCTTTGCATAAGACAGTGACAGCTTGTGACTTTTTGTGTTTGGGGTCGCTCGCTCCCTCGCTCACTAACTCGTGGTTTGGCCTGCGCCTTAGGAACTGGACTTTTGTTCACTAAATTTTCTGTATGTCTCATGGTTTTAGTCAACCGGGGAATGCTCGACTTCATTTTAAAATTATGATTTATTTAATTCATTATTCAATATTTCTAAAAAACTTATTTACAATAGTATTTTTGAGTGAGACGATGATGATGATGAGTGTCAATCTTTTTGTAAATATTTTTTAGTTTAAATAAAATAAAACTTGTTAACACTTCGGGAAAAGAAAAGTGCTTGAATGTTCTGATATAATTTGTACCAACCACCACAATGGTGACCCATATTGAAGAACATGGAGGGAGATTTTTTTACTTGTGTCTATTTCAAAACTAGTCAAAATAACGCTTTTAAGGCAAATTGTCAAAATTTCTGTGTTTATCGACAGCATATTCTTAAAAAAACCTTCAACAGTTGGCGTTTTAAAAATAACAATTCCTTCAGAAAGCCATGGCAGCTCCTACGTTTCTGCAATGCATCAATCATGCTTATGGAGGCTCGTTTGTGCTTATTAAGCAGTGCTCGTGCTAGCAGCAATGGTAATCCGGTTATTACTGACAAATTTGACTGCCCGTTGCTTATACATCATATTATTATTAACTAGGGTGCTGACTTAAACAAAATAACGTATTATAGTATTTATTCAGTCATCATCCCTGATGACTGACTAAAAAAATATGATTCGAAAAATATTGGATCCGAATTTTTTGTTTTGTCAAATAGGCATGACGACAGTATCAAAAAATTGCAAATCTATTTAGTCCGTTAGTAAGAGTATTGGAAATTAATGGACACGTAATTTTTTGTTTTTGTAAATTAATGAATATTGACAAAGATAAAACGCATCAAAACTCGGGAGTGGGGGCTCGTGACGTCAGAACTAGCTAAAAATTTTACCATGGCGTGACGTATTGAGAATTTTAAAAGCGTTGTATCTTCGTCAATTTTGGTGTACGTAACAAAAGAAAAAACAAGGGTTAAATATTTTTTGATAATCTAAGTGACGGACTAATTAGTTTTTTTGTGTCGTCTCGCCTATTAATACAAAATGACGAAGATAAAACGTGTCAAAGATCATGAGTGGGGGCTTGTGACGTCACAATTGAGTAAAAGCTTTACTCAAATGTGACGTCACTCGAGTTTTCGAGCCTCTGGGAAAAACACTGACGATCTACCTATCTGTAACACACCGCCTCCGCCTCAATGGCTACCGCATTCGGCGGGCGAATGCGGAGCCTGCGGTGCCTGGCGTACAGGTGTCGCGCAGCCACACATGCCTCCCGTAGAGACGTCAGCTCTCGCGACCACCAGCTCACCTGACGCCGGGCGCTTCCTGGCTGGACTGGGGGCATAGCCACGTCACATATGTTGGACATGGCCTACTGGAACCACCCTGCCTCATTGTTAATGTTGGCAGGCCTGTCCGGTGGTGTCACCCAGGCCTGCACGATCGAGGCGGAGGAGCCAGGAGGAGCTCCCGGTCCAGTTGCTTCAGTGCCCAACGCGGACCACTCGGGGCCTGTTGGACCGGCGCGCTTGAGGTCTGGGTGGAGACGTCGAACCGGATGTACCGGTGGTCGGAGTAGGTCTCTACCCCATCCATGACGCGCCAGTCAACGACACGTGGCGACAGAGCGCGGCTAGCGAACGAAATGTCCACCACCGACTCGCCCCGCATCCTCACACACGTGGCGACAGAACCCCGATTTAGGATGGCCAGGCCCTTCTCCAGGGCCCAGTCCTCCACCATCCTTCCACGCACGTCTGTGCAACGAGAACCCCAAGCCAAGTTCTTGGCATTGAAGTCCCCGAGGACAAGCACGGGGAGGGAATGGTTTCCGACGACGACACTCAACTCTGCGAGAGAGTTGTGGAACTCGGCGAGAGTTCGGTTCGGGGAGAAGTAGACTCCCACTACGACAATCTCCCCGAACCGGGCTGCTACGCACCCCCGACCCCTCCTGACACTTTCAAGGGTCAGGGTGCCGGCGGCGGCCGACGACACTATGGTCACGGAGCCGCTAAGGTCCGCCAAAATACGGCTCAGCGACCACAGCGATGTTGATCAACCACTGCGCCATGCTCTGGAGCAAGACATCCTAAGCGCAGGCGCAGTGGTTGATATTCGCTTGGAGGAAGCGTAATGGGGCCGTTATTGGCACTCCATTACCGCTTCCTCCTCCCTGGCTCCTTGTGAGGACCCCTCTGTGGCGGCGACAGAGGGAGCGGCAGCGACGGCAGTTCGGCTGCGGCGGTGGCGATGGTGGTGGTGGCGGCGGAGGGCCTACGGGAGGGAAGGCCCTCTAGTGCCCTTGGTGGGCGAAGAGCAGGCCTTGCTCCCAGCCCGGTGATCGGCCGGCTTGCCAGCCGCCGCACATGCATCGCAGTGCGGCGTGGCACAGCAGGCCGCGGACACATGACCGGGCTGGCTGCAGCGGAAGCACAGACCACTGCGGTCAACCTCCGAGGCGCACCGGACTGACACGTGGTGTCCCACGTGACAGCGGTAGCACCTCAGAGGTCTGGGCTCCAGCAGCTTTACATGCGCTGAAACCCAGCCTACCAGAAGCCTTCGGCCCTCCACAATTGTTTTTTCCGCCGTCACAGGACAGAATGTTACGGTATGCATGCCCGTAGGGTCCGGACGTAGGGTGCCTTTTTTTGTTGCCGGGGTAGAAAATCCACACAGATGTCCTGCACCCTGGGGCGGGCGGAGGGGTCTGTCGGACTCTAACCGACTAAAAACCACCCCGGTGTTCCCTTCCCACACTTGCACCGGGGATCATGGGAACTAGTGACGTAGGGTGCCTGCCCTGACCTGCTCAGCAGGACACCCTGCGGACCTGGTGACGGCGGCCACCACCTCCTCTTTGGTTACCGAGTCGTCCAGACCCAAGATGCGCAGATCTGCGCATCTGACGGGCCTGGACACTCGGGCCTCGTCCGCGTTTAGGGACGCTCTGAGCTTTTCAGCCATAGCGTCAGCGGACGAGCCGCTGTTTTCACCGGGGATTTCCAGCATGCGAGCCCCAGTCGCTGTTACTTTGAGCCGGAGGACCCCGGTGATCCCGAGCTCCCCGAGATCCACTGCCTGCTTTGCCTTAGCCAGCAGGTCGCAGTAGGACACGCCCCTCGTTTCCGCGTCCGGGTGTAGTGTGATCACTACAGCCGCGGTCTTAGGGGCGCGGAGCCTAGCCGCGATCTTGCGCGCCCTAAACTGGCGCTGCCGCTCCTGATCTCGGGCCTTTTTGGCCGCCTTCCGCCCCTTCTTCTTCTCCCCGACCACCTGCCAACCGGCTTCAGCCACGGGAGGTGTAGGGGGCTGCTGGGGAATTTATGATAATTTATTAGTTTTTGTAGTATTTCTATTTTAGATTGTTTTTCAATGGAAGTTTTTACCCGTTATAAACAAGCATCTACTTCATCGTAGTCACTTTATAGAATTTATTCTAAGGATTTTGTATTAGGTACAAAATTATCTAACACCCAAGTTCAACGAATATTACTGCTAAACTAATAAAGTGGTAATAATTGCTATAGTTTTCCTTTGAAGTTCATAACATGCACTATCATCAAGAATTTCGCCAGATTTTTCAAGCCAGCAGTTTAGCTTTTACGTGTGTGCCCCCCCCCCCCCCTGTAAAACTGTACTGGAACAAAAATGTGCACTTTAAAGTTTAATATTTCGTAAATCGAAAAGTAGTATTAGCCACCCATAAGTCACTTTAAAAGACCTATTCAACGATAGATGGGGTAGACGACGAAAAAAACGTATCCTCATTTCACATGTAGGGGTGCTACCCTAAAAAAATAAAATATATTTTACCACTTTTTCGGCGTTATTGATATACACACCTCTACTAAATTACAACTTTCTAGTACTAACGGTCTCTTAGCAAAACCTCGGAAAGACAGACATGTTCGTCTGTCTGTCTGTCTAGACAGACAGACGAACATGACAAAACTATAAGAGTTCCTTGTCAGGACTACGGAAAATCAAAAAGAGAAAGAAAGAAAGTGTAGTTATTAATTTTCAATAATGTTAGTCAATTTAAATATTTGGGTCACTTGGTGAGTGCCAACCGTAAAGATGACGCAGATATTGATATCCCGAGCGCAGGGAGTTGACGGTCAGGGTTCACTGGGACGCAAATCTTCTGAACAACATATTGTTGTTCAGAAGATTTGCGTCGTGTTCAAAAGAAGTTAAAATTACCCTCTTTAAGGCGTATTGCCAAAACTTCTATAGCAGTAGCTTAAGGACAACTTATTCTCTTAAGACCCTCAACACCTTGCGCGTCCAATATAACAATGCCTTTAGAATGCTATTGCGGCTCACACGTTTCTACAGCGCATCTGCTAGGTTCATGGAGGCTCGAACAGACGGATTCGCAGCTATACTGCGCAAAAAAGTCACTTCGTTATTGAGCAGAGTTCGTGCTAGCAGCAATGGCATTCTGGCGGTCGTTGCGGACAAATTTGACTGCCCTATTTTATGCCATCACATTAGGGTACTGAAAAAAAGGAACAACACGAATTTATGGATTTTTTTTTTTTTTTTGCAGAATGATCTGAATATGAATGAATGTAACGAAAGAATCTTATTTCTCACCGCTAACATAGTTTTTAAGTACTCTTTTACTAACCCTTACGGACCTAGTTGTTCGCAATAAATAATTATTTGATTTGATTAAACTCATTTAAGACCAAGACGAATCAAACAAGTCCAAACTCGATGCGGTTACGTCGTTTTATTACGGAGATCCTATGGTCACCTTTCAGCTTCATCATCAAACCCTGGTTACCATTTAGGACCAAAGTATTCTTCAAGACGAGCCCAAACGCGATGTAGTTGAGTCGTTTCATTAAAGACGTGTTCCTATGGCTACCTTCCTGCTCTATCATCAGATCATTTCCATGTCATCATAATATTGCTTTGTCACGCGATATGCGTGATTATGCGTACAAAATTTCAGCTCAATAGGTAACTGAGAAGTGAATCAAATTTAACTTGAAAGATTTGATTACAGACAAACAAATATCGGGACAGGTGAAACTAAATAAAAGCTTGTAAAAATGGTCAAGATGCGACCACGGCACTACCTCGACCAGTTTTTATCTACGCATTTCTGGATTTCTATGAACTATTATCTCGTTTCGTCATTTTTAGACCCGTTTTTATACGTAGTCGGGCTATAGTTTTTTTATTAATACGTATAAGTTTTTCACTTACCTCCAGCAGTGACAAGTCCATTATTTATATATTCTTTTGCAAAATCGTAGATATATGGTTTACTCAAACATGAATTAGCTACTGTTAGGCTGTCTTCTGGATCGGTTATAACTGTAACATAAATCAAATAAATTCAAATATTGTGTTTTCTTTCTCAACATGACACTACCTAAGAGAAATGCTTAGGTAGGTACTAGGCACTATAAAAAAGGGGTTCCGATATAATTACAAAAAAACAATTCAACTTGTCTTCGTTATGTAATATTAATAGTCTATTTGTGACAAATCTCATAACATATGATATGTGTATGTTGGTATGATGGATGTAAAAAAAGCCTTAATGAACCCAAAAGGCACTTTTTCTTACTGTCATTTTTATCCCACAACGGCGAAGTCAAAAGGAAGGGTTATGATTTTTGCAGTCTATCTATGTATGAGGGTCTTCTTTGTTTCATCGAAAAAAAAAATTGCCAAATTATCACTTCCCAAACAACGTTCCGTATAATTTCATACGCCAAATTAGGTATTACTTAGCAAATAAATTATTCCCAAAAAATTGTAACACAAACCTAATATTTGGCAAGTGAACGTTTAAACAATAACTTGCTTACCAACTAGTACTTTTACCAAATTTTCAATTAGTCAAATATTTCAGTTGGTTTTAAATATTTAACGCAAAATAAAATAAGGGAACTATTTGGTCTCGTCAGTTTTCAATTTACCATTTCTATTCAGTCAACTGCTTAGTCAGTGGCAAAAAATTTGCATCTTTATGTCAGTTGCACAGAATATACAAATTAAATTACAAATCAAATTAATGTGGTCACTGTTCTAACCTTACCTAACCCAAATGTTTCTTCAACATGTTAGACCCCCTGGGGATTTTTGTCTTTATAATTTTTTTTTGTCAAAACAAATCATTTGACTAACTGTTTATTGTCAGTGCGGTAATCCACGGATTTGTGCTGTGAAAGTAGTCACTAATGATAAATCCTTTTTAGTGTTTAGTGTTTACATGCCCACGGATACTGTGTCGAATTTAACGGATTTTACGGACATCATAAGCTCGGTGAGTGCCATTATTGATAACTGTAATATAGACTTTGTTTACATGTTACGAGATTTTAATGCGCACCCGACTGAGCAATTTTATGACGAACTTTCCGGCTATTGTAGTGAGCAAAGATGGACATGTATTGATACAAAAATGTTAGGATTAAGTTCGAACACACACACATTCCTGAGTGAGGCCCATGGGTCCAGGAGGTGGCTCGATCATTGTGTAGTGACTGAGGCGGCTGTGGCCTCCGTCAGGAATGTGTATGTAGTTTATGACGTACTTTGGTCTGACCACCTGCCATTAGTTGTTGAATGTGATTTGAATGTGATACTGCCTAAGATATGTGCCAATATTGTATGTTTCAACAAGGTAGTGTGGGGGGAGAGAAGTCAAAACCAGATTCAAGCGTATCAGCGTAAATGTCATGAAAGATTAAGACTAATTGACTTCCCACACGAACTTGGTGAATGCTGTGATAGTACGTGTAACAATCTTAGTCATCGAACTGTCATTGATAAGCTGTATGCCGACATCGTACAAGCCTTAAGTGACGCCACTGTAATGGGTCGAGGAAGCAGCAATAAGCGCTCGAAACGGGTAATAGTTGGCTGGAACAAACATGTGTCCGGGGCTCACAGAGAGGCTAGGCAGAAATATTTGTTGTGGGCATGGTAAGCCAACCACTGGGTTACTTTATAACGAAATGTATGAGGCTAGAAGAGTTTTCAAGTCAAAGTTAAAGTGGTGCCAAGACCATGAAGACCAAGTTACAATGGACATTCTAGCCTCATACCACGCTAAAAATGATTTTCGTAGTTTCTGGAAGCAAACAAATAAGTTAAAAACGAAACCAGGAATCCCTGTGAGCGTCGGTGGCATGAGTGAATCGGAAGACATTGCCAATCTTTTTAAAGAGGCGTTCTTTGTGAAGTCGCCCTTAGGACCCTCGCGGTCGGTGTCCGATGTTGCGCCCGGTATGGAATTAGAGGTTAAATTTAAATCCCAGGACATAACTAAAACTATTGGAAGTATGTCAAGAGGTAAGTCCCCGGGCCATGACGGGCTCAGTATCGAACACCTCCGATATGCTGGCCCTCACTTAGCTAGGGTACTTGCTATGCTGTATAGCTTCTGCATGAGCCATAGTTACCTGCCTGGCGAGATGATGCGAACAGTGGTTGTGCCAATTGCTAAAAACAAAACTGGCCACACTGGTGACCTAGCCGACAGTAGTAACTATAGGCCCATTTCACTAGCTAACTGTGATATCGAAGGTTTTTGACAGCATGCTTAATACGCAATTAAGTAAAAGTGTAACCTTGCATGATAACCAGTTCGGATTCAGAGCTGGGTTGTCAACCGTGAGTGCAATTTTGTGTCTAAAGCATGCTGTCACTTACTATACAAAGCGCGAGACGCCGATTTATGCCTGCTTCCTTTACCTATCTAGGGCTTTTGATTTGGTTTCCTATGATGTGTTATGGAGTAAATTAGGGCGGGCTGATCTGCCATTAGAACTTATTAACATTTTAAAGTTTTGGTATGGAAACCAGATCAACACTGTGATCGCATCATCTCCTCCGTACGGGTTGGAGTGTGGGGTGAGGCAGGGGGGGTTGAGTTCCCCAACGCTTTTCAACCTTTATGTGAACGGACTGATTGCCGAGCTCAGCGGTACCAGGGTTGGATGCTACGTAGATGGTATCTGTGTCAATAATATCAGTTATGCTGACGACATAGTACTGCTGAGTGCGTCAGTCTGTGGCCTGAGAAAATTGGTTGCCTAGTGTGAGGCGTACGTCAAAGTACATGGTTTGGCGTATAATTGTAAAAAGTCTGTGGTCATGGTCTTTAAGGCTGGGGGTAAAAGCCCTGACAAAGTGCCTCCTGTACTACTGTATGGCACACCTTTGCAGAGAGCACAGAATTTTAAATACTTTGGTCATATATTGACCCCTGACCTTAAAGACGACGATGACGTTGAACGTGAGCGGAGGGCATTGTCGGTTAGAGCGAACATGTTGGCTGGCAGGTTCGCACGATGCTCCCTCCCCGTCAAGATCACGCTCTTTCGAGCGTACTGTCCTTTATTTTACACGTGCAGCCTGTGGGCGGGTGTACGCAAAGATCGTACAGTGCTCTCCGCGTTCAGTATAATAACGCGTTTAGGATGCTGGTGGGGCTGCCCCGCTTCTGTAGTGCGTCGGGGATGTTCGCAGATGCGCATGTGGATTGTTTTTACGCAACAATGCGTAAAAGGTGCTGCCCCACACCCTGCGCACCAGGGAAGCGCTTCCCTGGTGCGCAGGGTGTGGGGCAGCACCAACAGTATCTTAAGCATGATTGCCAGTCGCCTGGACTGTGTTTATGTGGGTCGCTGTTGTGCAATAACTCATGGGTTGTCGCAGCCGTGATCCACCATTATTTGTTGTGTTGTGTGTTCTATCAGTAAAGAGACATTCTATTCTATTCTATTCTATTGTCTTAAGATTGTTTGCTGTAATAAATCATTTGATTAAAGACCAAATGCCATAATGACATACAGCAACTACAATTTTTATTTTTTTTGCTAATGAAATAACAATTTTGGAAAGCGAGTTTGACAGCATGCGTACTCTTAAATGCGCGAACAAAAACTGATGGCTTTACTTTGACATTCACTTACCGTAAAAGGAATGATTGAGTACCCAGGCCTCAATAACACCACCCTTTTCTGCGGTAGTGATCTGCACTCTCCGAATAATATTCCATAGATCTGTTTAATATACAGATAAATTAAATAAAATTTTAGTTTTGTTTAAATTTGGTTGTTCAGTACGTGGCTTACGAAGATAATTCACGATTTCTTAATATTTGCGAATAAATATATAGCCACTATTAAAAATTATTAAATAGTGCGCCAATTTATTAAAAATTGTTTTTTTATAAATAATTAAAGAAAACAGGAATTTAAAAAAAATACTAGAAACATTCATTTCATTGTCGTTTAATGGATGCACACAGGTACACTATTACGCCACAGTATAAATTTGTCGAATTTCAAGTTATTCATAACCGAAAAAAGCTACACTTAGTTATGATGCGAAACGAATACTAGACTGAAACAGCAGTAGCTGCTATTTACGTGAAATTTTTTCGGTTCGGTACGTACAGGGTCACTTGCTAAAACCGCAACAAAAACATGTCGTATGCCACTACTATTTTCTTACACTCGTAATTTCACATAACATGTGCCTAGTGATTCGTAGAAGATGGCCAGGACAAATCTATAAGGGTTCCGTTTTTGTCATTTGGCAATGGAACTCTTTTTTTTCGGATGGGAAATCATCAAAATGACTCCTCCCGTTTTGGGCGGAGCGGGAGGGAGTGTCAGACTCTTACTGACTAAAACCCATCCATGTTCCTTCTTCGCCCTTTGTGTTCCGGGGCCACGGTGTCTCTTTCGAACAGTCCCGCAGCCCCGGCAGGCATCGGCCCTTCCTTTCTGCTGACATGTTTTTGAGGCGTGCGTGGAACACGAACGCTCCGTCGACACAGCCTGTTGTCATAAGACGGATGGACGGCGAGCTAGCCCATAGCTCACCGTCCACAGGCCCACGCCTACGGTGCCCGGTGCGTCTCCCGCGGCGGCTGGGACGTGAGGTTCTCTCCTTCAAACGTTCTGCCACCTCCTTTGCTAGCGTGACTGCTTCGCAAAAGGAGGTGACAGCTTTCCATTCCGTCTCGCTCCGATCATGGATTGAACCAAGGCCGGACGCGAGAGGTCGCAGCCGCTGATCGCCGCTACGAGGACACGGTGGTGCTCCGACCTATTAGCGGGGCAAATCTCCACTGTGTGCTCCACCGTGTCCTCCGGTCGATCCTCGCAGAGGTGACACCCGGGCGTTTCCTTCCACCCGATTCGGTGCAGGAACCTCCCAAAACAACCGTGTCCTGTGAGGACCTGCGTCAGGCGGAAGGTGAGGACGCCATGGCGCACTTATCGCCACTATTGTGGCGGTGAACTCTAATAATCACATTAGTAGATACACCAATCGCATTCAGTCCACGTAAAATATTGGATTCAGATTTTCGTTTATACTGGATGCTAAACATCTCAACGCAGTTGTAGACAAATAGTAGTAGAAAAAGCAAACGTATTCTAAGGTAAACGTATTATAAAATAAACGTGTCACAAAAAATTGTTTTACTCACGTTTTCGATCTCCTAACAACTGCAGTGAATGTCCAATGATTGGTAGTGCCCCAGGTAACTCAGGGGGCGCGTTGTGATGCTGTCTCAACCACGGCCACGCAGCATACGCCACGCATAGTAATATCACTGAAAGCACTATCATTATTTTACGAATGTAGCGACACAAACGATGTAATAATGAGGACATTGAACGCTTAAACTTGTATTTATACAATCATTGTTGCATGTCCGGTTAAGACCGAACCGAGGCTGCGATTCTTCATACAAATGCATTCCCATTTTTTCTTACTGAATAATGCCCATAGATCAGGGGTGGTTAACTTGGTTAGACCCAAAATCTACTGTTTACTGACGAAACCCTGTGCGATCTACCAATTACATATCTTTAATCTTCTTCTTCATATAGCGTGTCGATGGCAATCTAAATTGTGTCGGCCCAGAACTGAGCGACTAGTTTGGCGCTTTCGGTAGCGTCCATCAGTTCCTATAGTGAACATACAACAGGACACGCAGGACACGATATTAAGTGCCCCATTGTTTCTGGAACAGCACCACATTTACACTCCAGGGCAGAGTCATTAATGAATCTCCACCTGAGCAGATTTCCCTTGCTGCGGCCAACTTGGGTCCGGAGTCTATTTAAGGACTTCCAGGTCAGCCATGGCAACTCTAGTACAGGTGGGAGATTTTCAGCAGGTGGACCGAATGGGATTGGTAAGAATGCACTGCCTCGCCACAGCTTTAGTATTTCCGTGGAGCGCTCGCCATTGAGTAGGGTGACACACTTCAGAAAGATGTTTCGGCTTTTCAGCCTTTGCGACACGAGGGTATTCAGATGTAAAGGGTGTCGTGTGTCTGAAACCATTTTGGCTCTTTCGCTAGAGCTTGTTCTGCGAACTTCTGGTGGGGCTATTCCTGCCAATGGGGACAGCATCTGTACCGGGGTCGGTTTAAGGCTTCCCGCTTATTATTCATCACGTGCCGAAAACAAAAGAGAGAAATACTGCGTAGAAGAGAGGATAAATAACGTGACGGAACAGCGATTGAAAAATGATACAAGATGATGCGCGCAGCAGTTGGTGCTACGTTGCGTAGTCTTTTCTACGTATTTATATTTTTGCCTTGCCACGATCGACTGGACTAATAGTCGCGATCAACTGGTCGATTGCGATCGACTGGTTGGCCACCCTTGCTATAGATATAGCAATTTTTTTTTTTTCAGTACATCATTGTCTACTGTAGACACGTTTTTCTTTTAATGATTTTTACTCAATATTACTATATTCTCAATTATTTATGTTGTACGTGTTCTCATAAAAGTGCTATTCATTTTATGTTTTTCATGTGTATTCAAAACGAAAATATGGTACTAACTACTAACCACCATATTTTTTTTTTTGGTATGCATTAATTATATTATTGTAAAAAGGAGCTATTGTTATTTTAGTTTTTTTTTTTTTTGAAATTTGTTTTATTATTATGAACTATCTAATCCTTATTAATCTAATTTCTACCCAATGTATTTTTTTCAGAAATAAATGATTTATGAATGCACATAATTGAGTAAATTGTAACTTCCAAGTGCCTTACATTGTATGGTAATTATGTCGATTCGAGCTGCTGGTTTTGTTAATGTGGATTAAAAAATTGCGAAACGATTTTATATAATTGGTGCCAGAGGTTTAAGAGTCCGTGAAGAATATAATCACATAATTGAATAAATCTTGACTTGCAGCATTTTACATTTACAATATCCATTCAAATTAATTTATTACAAACAAATGTTAGGTTTTCGCAATTACTACAGTATTATAATAAATCAAGCTGACAATTTAATAAAATAAGTTGTCGCACTGCACGCTTACCTATACTGTGACACTTCGCTCAGCTTTGGGTTCACGTAAGTTCACGCCGGCGACGCGAGCGCCTATACCTACTTTGCTTAGTCTACCTGGCCTTAGAAGATTTGTCATGCGGATCACTATTCAAATTGGTGTTCTAAACTAAGGCCTCTCACCCCAGGCCCGTGGACCACAATATTATATAAACTATCTGGGAATTACAAAAATCTATTTTTTTTTAAAGAAATATAGTATATAAGAAATAAAGTATATAATTACAGCCACAGCAGTCATCAGAAATTGGTTAATAAAAGTTACAATAGGCACATTTTGTTTACTACATGGCCCGCTGGTTGACAATGAAAACTTTGCCCGCCTTCAAAATAAACTGAGCAGCCTGCCTTGTTCTAAACAGAATGCCTCGTCATGAATTTCTGCCAGCACGCCTGATCGAAAACAGACTTGACAAAACACACTTAACACATCTATAAACTGTTGCTATTCAAATATGCGAGTGATTGTTTTACTACGCACACCTACAGTTACAATGTCTATAAAGGGTGGCGATTTAGTTCCCAACAATCATTAACCAAACAACAACAATTATTTAGCAACTTTCCTAAAGAAACCTAAATCCGATTCATGAAAAGAAAATGAAGCCTCATGAAGCCCTACATAGTCAAAACTGTCTGTCTACAGAAGGTTGATTTTTCACGTATCAGTGATGAGTTTCCTTGGGAAAGTTGTTTAATATGACGGGTAGACTCACCTTCCAGGTAACTAAATGGCCTCCATGTATACACCATTGTTTTCTAGTACCTAATAAGCCGTGTGGGAATGTTTTATGTATGCTAGCTTATATTAAGGGTGTAAAACACCTTTAACGAAGCCGAAAGACACTTGTTGTCCCTGTCATTGCGATTTTTTTTTGTTCTACACCATACCTGGGAACCTTCTAGTTACGGAGATATTGGGGGTCAAAGTTCCAACTTTTTGACAACTTTTATTTTAAATACAAGTTTTTCATGTAAAATGTTTACTTTAAACACCTCCACGACCCCCGTACTATTCAATACATCCATCAGCACAATGTTTTGAGTGCGTTACATTGAGTTCTACTACAAAACATGATTTTTCACCCCAAAAAAAATTTTTGCGTAAAGTAACTTAGTTTGATGTACAGAATGCTTGGTTGACGGCTTCGTGATGAGGTGGTTTACACCCTGTATAACATTCCCACTGAACTCACCACAAGAAGGAGTCGTCTGGACCACCCACGGGTTCAGTGTGGAATGGTAGGTACATCAGCAAGCTACGATAATCTGTCAAATTTCTTTAATAAAGATCTTCAATTTTATCGCTTAAGCATTAAGTTCAAGGTTGATTGGGATTTTTTTACAGTTTCGGGTAGTTTGATGTGCTGGCATTTGTACATGATAGGCATGACGACAGTATAAAAAAAATGCATATCTATTTAGTCCGCCGGTTAGAGTATTGGAAATAAATGGACACGTATTTTTTGTTTTTGTAAATCAATGTATATTGACAAAAGATAAAACGCATCAAAAATCGGGAGTGGGGGCTCGTGACGTCAGAACTAGCTAAAAATTATACCTAGGCGTGACGTATTGAGAATTTAAAAAGCGTCATATCTTCGTCAATTTTGGTTTATGTAACAAAAGAAAAAACACTGGTCAAATGTTTTTTTATAATCTAACTGACGGACTAATTTGATTTTTTTTGTCGTCTCGCCTATTATGTAGATGTCACTGACGTTGAATTTTTGTTTCTGAGGCATGGCGGTTTTCTGCTGTTTTATTTTCTATTATTTAATAGAATTCATCAAGAGCTAGTTTGTAGGATTCAAGCAAAAACAATAACAAGATTATTCTACTTTAAATAAAACAATTTTCAATCACAAATATTATTGTATTTCGCCACCAGAATAATTATAATTTTTCGATAACAACAGTCTTTTTCAAAGAAAATAAAATATGCTCGTAGAGACCTTAACTATGTGAGTAAATATGATCTATTCTCTTACTTTTAAACTTATATGGTGTCCAATGACTGGATTAAGAACAATATTACAGTTAAATTGTACATTATTTATGTCCCCAGTGACCTGGTATCGTCGCAAAATATACGCCAAAGTTGTCTTCATACCCATCATGGCGTATTGTTTACCTGAAAAACGTAACGAACTATAGAAAATAACAACTAACATAGAGTCTAACGCCCCTGTACTATACAGTATGTTAGTTTAAACGAGGGACATATTCAAACCCACAATAGTGCATGATTATATGATACTAATAAAAATATGAACAAAAAAAAACACTGATAAATAACAGACAGAACCATACCAAAAACTTCGCAAAAGTCTCGCAACGTGTGGACACCCTTGCGATCGCAGAACATGTGCGCGGGTCAATGACCTTTAGGTATATAAATGGCTTCTTGTAGGTGCAGGGTTTGGCTCCCGTCCTCGTCCTTGGGCATGCGTCGGTACGGTGAACTGACCGAATGTTCGCAATCGTTGGTTGACACCTAACATAAGATTGTACGACGGAATCTGGCGGTTGGGAAACATCTCTCGGTACAAATTAATAGCTCCTCGCACACTATCATTAGCTAACATGTAGGCACGAACCATATCCCGATATTCTTCATTGGAATATTAATAAGATGTCATTTTTGGTTATTTTAGAACACGTTTACAGGACACACTTATCGCGAAGTAAGCGGGGTTGTTTATGCGATACGCGGAACCGCAATATTAGACATGCGGAAGTAGCGGCGCACTCGCATAGACTGCGGTCAGCGCGGGAGTGTGTCCTGTCGGTGCAACACAAAGGAAAGGGGCGGGGTTTGCGCACGAGCTTCCTTTTCGGCAGAATCTGAAATGTTTTGCCGCGTGATTATTTCACTGTTTACAAGTTCACTTCTTGTGCGCTCAGTGTTCATGAATAATGTATTTTGTTGGACAATTACGTCAAAAATTAAGTTTATAGGTTTTTTACATATTTGGGACGAGAATCGAATACTGGATACCCTCTCTAAATAAGTCCCTCGTTCAACCTAACACACTGTATAATTATTACCGTGTAATGTAATATAATGTAATATAATTGCTACCGTGACGTCTGTGATGAACTCTAATTATAACTTATTTTAAGCATTGTTCTCATGTAAGTGACTGTGTATTTTTTGAGAATAAATATCTTAAAACCTACACTCTACGTCTACAGGTTGCAATTATGCACCCAATCGGTGCATAATTGCGACCGTCGAAATATCGGGAGCTCAAAATAAATACCAATCACGGAAGATATCCCGTAAGTGACAGTATAGGTTTAATCTTTTTCAAAGTTGAGGAACTTTGAAAAGGCTAAACCTATACTGTCTAAGGTTCCACTCTTAAACTACCTCTTTGCTATAAGTGTAACAAACATCGAGTAACCTTCGCATGGGATTATTTTCAGACATAAAAAAGATAGTAATTAGTACATACCGATACAGTTCCGCTTGCCAAGACTGAAGGTGGCAAACGTGTTAGGGTTGGCTGGCAAGGTGGTGGGGTTCAGCCATCGCTCCGGCTTGAATTCGTTCGCATCTGCGCCCCAGACGGGGTGTCGGTTCATACCATACAGCGAAATCATGAAATAACTACCAGCTGGGAATGTGTAGTGCTCTGAAAGTAAAGTTTTATTATTGTCACGACGATAAAATATATATAATTAAAAATATAATTTATTTTTAAACGGCATCTGGACAAACTGTGGGCCAAAATAGCAGGAAAATGATGCTCTGACACAGTGCGTTGCGGCAGGCTACGAAGGAGATGGCGGGACGAACTAGACAGATTCCGTCAGAACTGGAGGGAGGACGCGCGGGTTCGCAAGAAATGGAAGGAGTGGAGGAAGGCCTTTGCCCAGGCTAATGGGATGTCATTTTTTTCGTAGCCTGCTCTGGCTAGGAAAAAAAATGACATCGTGTCAATCTACAAGACTTAGACTTTTGTCGTTGGTGTCAGCATGAATCGCGTCAAAAAAGTGAGTGGAGCATTTCAGCAATCCCATTTTAAAAACAAGCGAGCGAAGCGAACCCATCTTTGCCATTAATGAATTGAACGCTATTTCACATGTCATGAGCGAGCGCAGCGACCCTCTTTTTTAAGGGAGGGAGATAACACAACACAGCACATCACAGAGCAGTATAGATTGATATTGAACCCTACTCGTGTGGGCAGTACATACTTAACTTGACAGCGGAATCACTGCGTCTTCCAATTCTTGGAACTATAGTGTATAATCTTAATGTTTCTTTCAACACAGCTTCTAAATACACCAGCTTTGGTAGATCGTATTTATTTAAATCTCTGTCTGGATCTTCTAGAACTTCTTGAAGTCTGTAAAAATGTTTATCTTTATATTTAATGTTTTTCTTTCGCTCGAGTTAACTTAGAATTTGGAAATCAATTCGGGTTGTACTCTGCTCGTAATAATATAATTCAACCATGACTCGAAAGACACGTGACGCCATCTATTATCATAAGAACGTTATTGTTGTTTTCCTCGGGAACAGTACTTTTGTTCGGCATGAAATGTATGTAAGTACCCTATGTGCGTTTCTGTACACTTAACAACAAACATGCAAAATTTCAGGATAATCGGTTCAGTGGTTTAGGCGTGAAAAGGTAATAAACTTACTTTCACATTCATAATATTAGCTATGAAACTTTTTGAAAATCAGCTGCATCCAGTTAGACTAAGGCTAGGCACAAGATGGGCTAGAAAAACATTCAATCCCAACAACTCTGACCAGTCAGGAAATTATAAAACCAGGATTCTGATCTTTTTTTGTATTTGTATAGAAAACCAACACGCACAAGCTTGCATTCGCATTTATAACATTACTAGCTGGTACCCGCGGCTTCGCCCGCTTGACAAATTATATACTAAAACTATATGATGTAAGTGTTAGATGTTTATGGGCTATGAACCTGAAATAAAAAAAATAAATAAGGATACATACTCTTTAAAAATGCTTGCTTGGACATCTGGATGAGATCCAACCAAAAGCAAGCAGAATGTCATAGCCCTGGTTGATGAATCATGAGAGGCTCCAATAATAGTGTCCAAGTGTTCCCTGATCTCTTCATCTGTGAAGGTGTTTTGTTCTGTGGCCTCCAGCAATTGGTCTAAGAGCGGTTTGGAACCTGAAATATTTTATTAAAATGTTTTTTTATTTCTTTTTTGTTTTTTTTTTGCTGAAGACCTCAGATCTGCGTGAGCATTTTCATTGCACACAATTTACTATTCTAGAATCCTGCTTCTCAAATTACACGATAATGTGTTATTTATAACTTATTTTTGGGGTTCAATATGTCCGAATGAAAAAAAGGTCTCTGATTGTATGTTTGTTCATCTGCCAAAACCAATTTGCATTGATTCTAATGGATGGATTAATTTGAAAATGGAAAGAAAAATCTTGCAAACTGTATCATGATTGTGAATAATTATTATAATATGAAAGGGCTTATTGCGTGGGGCTCAAATATCTTGTGGTATTTTTAAATATACAGTTTTGAAGTAATTTAAGTTTTTTTTTATAAAACCATTCCGCTCTCCTCCTTACTTCAGAAACGAGTATGACTATAATAAAAAAAAATATTTACTACAATACAGTTCTGTAACATACAAACAGCGCCATCTAGTGTAATTCATCCAAAGCACTGTAACGGGCGGGTCAATAATTATAATAGAAGACAGCAGCTACAAACAATTCCTATGGACAAGTAACGCCATCTACAATTTTCAATCTGAACCAGCAGCACCTCAGAAACTGTATCTGTACCACAACTACAGACGACTACAATCATGTAGAATTGTAAATATTGTGGACACCGATAAAGCTGACCGCTTTATAAGCAGAGCTGTCTTCGAACTAATAGTTTCCGATCCAGCTGGTCCCTTTGCTGTCCTCCCCAGCGACGCCCTAAGCCGAGGCTCGTACCCCACAGGAGGTGCCCTTAGCGTGTAGTCGCTTAGTTTCTCAGTTTTTTGCCCCTGGCTGGAGGGTTTACTGAGTGTAAGACACCCACAGATAGTTCGGTTAAGTAGACAACAATCTCCTAAGTTGACCTGCGAGATGCCATTCACAGAACTTAAATCGTCATTCACTAGCTGGAGGTTCTGAGCGCGGTAGCCACGCAGCCAGCTCTCATCCTAAGTAATCCTAATTCCTGATTCGATATCCTAGCAGTTTTCAGGAACAAGCCAACTAGGGGAGGTCTGAAGGGTGATAGCCACGCAGTCCCTTTCAACGCTACACTTAGGGCAGCCACACGATAAGCAATTCTTGTTACCTATTATAAGACTCATAAGAAGTTGTTATTATAAATATCATCAAGTTCAATCATCAACAGCAATCCTACAGTAGGTACAGGAAATCCTATTATAAGTCTGCGGTCTTTATATAACGTTATAAATCTTATAATAAACCTTTATAGTAACCCGTTAAGTTGAACTGCATAGCTCCTTACCTGGTGTGGACTCCTTTATAGTGTCTTTCCTAATTTTTTGTTTCAGTTCTGATTTACGTTTAGTGATAATCTAAAAGAAAAGGTACAATATAACAAGATGAAGAATTTGTTTTAAGACAATCTATGCAAACGGTAAATTGACTTAGCAGACCCACCGGTGGGTCTCCGAATACTGATGTGTCTCCCAAGACCTACTAGTGGGTCCTCTGAGATTTTATTGTCTTCGAAGACCCACTCGGACTAGTAGTTTTGGAGAAAAATGGCAACATGTATTTGCAAACCACAAACAAAAAACATTCTCTCACCCCAAACACATATTACCGTCTCCGTTCCGTCGTGGGTAAAAATAGAAAACGTAGCATCAAAGATAAGGGTTCGTAAACCCGCGCTTGCTTTGCAAACAACAACACAACACTCGCAACACTCTTTGACTTCTGTCCCCGAAGTGCTAGGCCTCCGCCGGCCTCCTTCGTCGGCCTACGGCCCGGTGCCCATGCCGCCCATAAAGGATTACTTGTAATTATTTTCTTTCGTAAATTTAAGTTCCTGCTGGGTCTCAGGGGATATAAAACTAAATATTCACATAAATCCTACCAGTCAGTAGGTCTTGGGTCTCCCAAGACACCACCCCCCCCTTCATCAGTATTCGGAGACCCACCGGTGGATCTGCTTGGTGGGTCCTTGAAGACGAAGCTGAATTTGCTTCACTTATACCTTTCCTGGTGTATTTAAATAAAAGTAGGTACCGTTTCTGTTATGTTTTTGATATTTTTTACATGTACATCTTGTTGCCTCTTCAAAGAACTCATATTAAAAATAAATGGAATGTGCAACCAAATATTACGTGTTCGAGTCCCCATCGATTCGCAAAAAAGATCAGTTGCATTTGCGTAATCTTTAAGAGTCGCCTCCAGTTCATAGTCATTAGGTTTTTCTCCGATTATTATCTCTGTGAAACAAAACAGAGTGATTCGTTTATTATTTCTCAGAATCTTACCCCCTTATTCATAATGGTCTGCTAACTTAAAGCATTGCTAATTCTCACTCTGTCTTCTTCTATTGACCTAAGTCAGAATGAAAAATAACACTCTGTAGGAGCTGTTTTAAGTTAGCGGACCATTATGAATAAGGGGGTTGGACAACACATATAGGCATTGACACTGTTTGTGCACTCCATAATATAAAATTTTAATGTAAGGATGCAGAATTGATTGAAGTAGGTATAAAACGTGGAACTGTGAAAGTTAAAAAAGTGGACTGGATTTATAAAAATAAGTAAAGAAGAAAGAGAAGAAAAAAGAAGTGTTTGTTTGTAATTTCAAAATATCGAAGCTTGCGGGCAACAGCTAGTCCAATAATAAAATAAAAAGTACTTACTGTACGCGCCTCTAAGTACATTATTTAACAAGTATGGTATCACATCAAATTGTCCTTTTCCTACTTTAGTAGCTAGTTCAGATACAAGACGTTTTGCTTGTGCATTGTGTTCTTGCACAAATGTGTTCAGTATTTGCTGATTGAAAGCTGAGTTTAGTATCTTACGATGAGGCTTCCATATTGATGCTAGAAAGATCAACATGACCAGTGTTATTGGGATTATAATAAATAGGCTTTAGACCTTTATATAAATGGAAAAGGACCATAAAAACTATGTATTTTATATTGGTTTTAAACAACAACACAACAAAACAACACGTTACGGTTCGTGCTTTCGCTTAATGAGCGTTTCCAGTGTTTGAGCTTAACACTAAGCCCGCGTCCACACTGCGAGCCTAGGGACTAGGGCTAACGCGGTGCGGGCGCGAATTATCAAACGTATGAAACCGCCGTTAACGGTCAGACTGTTGTAGTGACAAAGGGTTCTTACAGACGAGCGGCACGTTTCCAACGGCAGATAAACTGTAGCCATCGCCACCTGTCGATGGCTGCCGTCGACGCTTGCAGTTGTGGCGTCGGCGGCTGCCGCCGGCGCGTCGACGGCAGCCGTCGACACACATTTACGCGGCATGCCACGACTGCAAGCCTCACGACTCGTCGACGACAGTCTGCCGTTGGCAACGTGCCGCTCGTCTGTAAGAACCCTTAGGCGGCGCCTAGCGCGCAGTGCTTAGCGACTTTACTAGACTGTCTGATTCTGAAATGGGAGGTGTCAAACATACGAGAGGGTGTGCACGAAATAAATAAAAACAGAGAGATCAATGGTATTTGTTTTACTTTGTACGAAGAATTGAGATTGTACCCTAGAAAATTCAAGATTCGCGTCATAATTTTCTTCTTATTGTGCGATTACAGTTGTTGGGATGTTTACTTTTCCATAGAACTGGTTTAGATTGAATCACACATAATAAACGGTTCCATTTTTATCGCCATTTAAACTACAAAAAAATCGGAGACGCGCTTACGTCGTCGCGGCGTTATGTCATCTTATCTTACTCGGTCATAACAAGCATTACAATAGAACGGCTATTTTAGACCAATTGTCACCAGAACAAGTAGCCCGACGACGGTTTCGTGACCTCCTTGTAAATCAAGGGTCGCAGGTGCGATTCGCAGTAGGTACTCACTCTTTGTGATTATTTTGTTTTTTGTGTATATGTGAGACTGCATCGTTGGTCGAGTAGTTGCAAGTGCAACTACTAAGCACGAGGTCCTGGGTTCGATTCCCGGGTTGGGCAAAGTGTTTTGAATTATTCTATCAGGAATTTCTAAGTAGCAGCCACGGGCTCCCCCCCTATTACATGGGACTACAACATAACTGGCAAAATGTAGGTGTAAGATTAGGTACAGCTCTGAATAACCCTTCGGGAATTACAGGCGTGATGTTATGTTACGATGTTAGATTACCTATTTGTGAGAACTGACTTCTTGATCAAAATGAAATAATGTGGGTGATGACCACAAAAGGTGACTTTAAGGAGTTGTAATTCTAAAATAAAATACCAAAAGTATGTAACAATATTTTTTTTGTAGTGATTTAAAAATCATATATAGCATTAAAACAAAATATCTAGTTACAAAAAGTGAGATCCGGTTGGGGAACGAACTCGCGAACCACGATTTTGGAAATCTAACAGCATTAAAATAAAAAAAATAAAAACAAAATAATCACTAAAAGTAAGTTCTGACTAGGATTTGCACGCACCGTCTCTCCGTAAATAAAAAACGCGCAACGTGCCGCCCGACGCGCCGCGTCTCCGTAAATGGGCCCTAAGTCGCTCAAGCTCACCGCGGCATATATTATACTCACCTCACATTTTCAAGTGATATTTTATTGTTACGATTTTGTATAATCTAGAAATTACACTAGGTGTAACATACCATCCGCCGTGACCAGTCCCCTATTATATAACTCTTTTCCAAATTTGTATATATATAGTTTTTCAAAGCAAGTATTGGCAACTGTTTGACAGTCGTCTATGTCTGTTATCACTGCAACACAAATTATAATAAATTAAGACACTATATTCACTATTGTTAAATTAAGTTATGAGTAAAATTTTTAATTTTTTGCCATTATCTTACCATATAAAGGACGCGGGCCAAATCGTACCTCAATGACTCCACCATTATTTAAACAGAAGTTATATAACTCTTTTTCCGTCTGCCACAGTTCTGGAAACCGATGATATTTATTAAATAAAAAATGTAGATAAATTAAAAAAGAAACTTGAGAGGTGTCAAGGGACACCCGGATGGAACGAAGTAGTATATCAGATATTTTCACCAGTTTAAAAAAAAACTGGCGAATATAACTAATCGAATATCTGGCTTGCTTTCTATAAGAGAGAGAGAGAGACAGACAGAGAAACATGCGCACGCCACACGGCTTACAATAGCTTACTATAGCAAAAAGTGTCGTTACAACTTTTCGTCTTAATTTTTTCCGTCTAGCCCCCTTTCGCAACGCGCGTTAGGGAACTTCGTTCCAATTACAGCAACTCTCCTATTGCGTCTTACGTTTTTGTAAATTGACGTTAGCAGAGACCATAGTACCTACAGGTTTTAAAACTAACATTTTCTAACATTTTAAGTATTTTTATAAGATCCAGAAAAAAACACACTATTAACGCAGTGTCTGATCTCATCTCGCTTAGGGATTATTGATTTCTTTATTATTAATACGCAAAATATTGCCTTTTTAACAGATTTTGCGACGGCACAAAAAAGTTTTAACGGGACTACAGGAGCTAAACGCGAGTTTTGAAGCAAAAAAGCATATGATTCACTGCAATAAACAAAACCAGAAAAATATATGATATTCTTCAGAATATATACTAGTATGATAGTGTTTTGAAAACATAATACAACTAATTTTACTCGATAAAAAAAATAACGAACTTATCTCTAAAAAATATTTTAACGAGTAAAAACCATACTCAAATACATGCGATCATTCTGATTTTTTGGCAAATAATGCAAGCAACATATTAGCATGATAGTGTTTTATTTTTTTTGTCATATCAATAGATTTTTTGTAAATCGCAAAAAAACACTTATTTCGCACTATTCGGCCCGCAGTGACTGACGTAACAACCACTTTGTAGTGCAAGCTGATTAGAACTTTATTCTTACAGTATTTCTAACGGGTGGGTATGGGGTGGCCTAACATCTAGCCACCCAAGTCAAACCTCACCTGCACGTGGTACCCCTGCTGACTGACGAACGAGGATATGACGAAAAACTCACCAAAACGCACTGGCCAGCGTGGTGTTTTAAGGCCAAACACCCCTTTTCAAATATGAACACTGCCAAAAAGCTCCGGCCCTCAGTACCCAGCAGCCCCGCTATTCCAAGTTCCGACAGCGGCTCCGGTAACGGCGGGGCAGAGGGTAAAGCTCGTTGGGTTGACGATATTGTCAGGGTCGCGGGAAACACCTGGATCAGGGACGCACAGAACCGGGAAGTGTGGCGGAAGAAAGGGCAGGCCTATACCCAACAGTGGGTGATTCCGGGCTGATGATGATGATGATGATTTCTAACGAAGTTTGAACCACCACAATTAGAGTTGCTAATTTAGCTCCTGTAGTCGCAGATAAGGAATCATACAAATATTGTATAATTATAGTCAAAATTTCGAACATAATATGCTTTCGACGATGCAGTTAATGTTAAGACTTACTTTCATTATAATGACTTACTTATAGCGTCCCCCAGCATCTGATGCGTGTGTCCTATGACCGGCAATGCACCAGGGTACACTGGAGGCGAGCCACGACTTGGTTTCACGGGCCACCATAATGCAAACACCGCGCAAAATATTACAATTAACACTAATAGAAACATTAGGAATTGAACCTTGAATGCGAGTTTAAAATGATGCAATATTCTTTTCTTTAGTGTACGGCGCTTACACTTGCATAGTTGTTGTTAGGTTGAAGTACGTAGAGAAAAGAACACTAGATTTATAACTTATATAAAGTTATCTAAAGTTAGTCACCGCGTTGCAGTAATTACACTTACTTATTAAATGTAAGGAATGTAGTTTTATAGTAACGAAAATGACGCACGTTTGTTGAAGGGTACCACTGCAGCGAAACGGGCACGTTGTATCTAAGACTGTTGCTCTTTTTATCTGTTGTCGTTTCAGCCATTTTTTAGGGTTCTCGTGCAACTGAAAGATTACTTACATGTGCGTAAGATCGCCATCACAAAGTTAGAAGAAGAATTTTGGAAAAAATTAAGATATAAGCGTAAGCATTATTGAGTGAGAATTGTGAGTAAACTGTGCACTGCGTGGTTTAAAAGAAATTCCACTGAAGTTCTTCAAAAAATATTTCTCGACTATGACGTAAAAGGTTGAGGTGGCTGGGTTCACATACGGCATTCCTCAGGGAAGCATTCTGTGCCCTTCACTTTGCTGATATAATTATTTAAATGATATCTGCAACATGCATATTTGCATAATTATCAAAAGTTATATAGTATATCCAAGAGTTTTTTCTTTTCCTGATGAAATTTTCTCTGCGAATTCCTGGTAAGCAATGAGAAACTCAAAGATGGGATGGGTAAGACACAAGGAGCCAATTAGCTAAATAATAACCTACTCACTTTAAATAATATCTTCTTATTCTTCGTCGTGTCTTTGATTCCCATAGTTAATAGATGAAATTTCTTTTATGTAAAAAAAACACTCGAGTAACTTTCTCACTAACGTCCTTGTTATTAATATTTTTTATTTTTAACCTTTTGTAAACCAAAATCTACTTTTCATTAAAATCGAGGTGATTTACTTTTGACAAACTATAACGCCCATACGCTTACTTAAAATTACACCGGCACAATATGGGTCTTAAAAATGAATGCAACAAATATTCCGATTAACGTGGGCCCAAGAAATGAGTCGTACCATCGATACAAAAGAAGAAAAAGAACATGACTTGTGTGACGTTTCGTAATATAATAGGAGCTATTTTTTAGAGTTCAAAAGTATGTGATAACAATTTTAGTGTTGGTGAACGTCTTATATAAAAATAAATAAACTGCTTACTCTTTTTTTACTGCGGAACCCACTGTAAATATGTTTTTTGTTTTTTCTTCATATTTTTTTCGTGGGATACACGGAGGAAAACACTTAATTGCTTCTGAACACAATACTACATTGTATTACAATTAATATAATTGCACTTGAGGCGAGATTGCAAAACATAGTTAAGATATCTATTGTGTAGCAAAGAGTGTGTTGTAAATGCTCAAGCGCGGCTTACGAAGTTTTTCAGCTTATTTGTCACCATTAAAATAATTTTATGATAAATTATTTCTATTATTTATTTTACATAAAAACCGGCCAAGTCCGAGTCTGATCGGAGTAAGGCAGCCCCTTTTAATTTTTAATTTATTGTTTGTTTGTAACAAAAAATTAAAAGGTAAGGTAAGGAGTAATAGGGTTCCGTTGGTTACGGAACCCTAAAAAGTATGGAAGGTTCTTAACTGAGGTTCAACAACCGCGCGCGCGCACCCGTGTATTATCCTCACATTTATCTTATTTTTATATCTCCAAATCATTTTAGATCCTATTCAACATATTTTAAAGTTTTATCTTTAATAATTATTTTAACATTTTACTTTTTTGCTCATCTTTTATTTCTGCCTTGTTGGTCTAGTGGTCGCAAGTGCGACTGCTGAACATGAGGTTCTGGGTTCGACTCCCAGGTCGGCCAGTGTTATTGAGTTTTTCCATCCGGAGTTTTTCACTAGCAGCCACGGAGTCTGGATCTGCGCTCGGGTAATGGCAATAGGCTCGCCCCTATTAAATGGGATTTAAACATAACTGCTGAAATGTGCTAGCTGCTAGGTTACCTGTTTGCCCACCCTTCGGGGATTATAGACAACATCAACGTTATGTAATGTTTGTATTTTGTTTTATTTTTGCAATTCATAAACACACTCAGTCACACTTACAAGACAAAAACATACAAGAAATTACACTCATGCATTTACCACACTTTACGACTGTAACATCCTCGCAACCTACCCAAACAACCCTTTCCCTAAATCAACTCACTAAGGCCTCATTCACTAAGTCAGCGGCGGCGGTGCGGGCTGTATGCGGCGCCGCCGCTGTTCCCGTTTTCCAAGTCAGCGGGCAGCGCTAGAGCGGCGTTGTGTTGTGTTACGAGAAATTACTACTACGTCAATGCAATCGTGCGGGCACCGCTCGTTTGCCGCTCGCCGCTCGTACGCCGCTCGCCGCCCCTGACCCACGCCGCTGACTTCGAGAACCGTTCCATAAATGTATGCATTGAAACGCGCCGCTGTCCGCGCCGCCACCGCCGCCGCTGACTTCGTGAATGAGGCCTTAGTGTTTTGATTTATGGAAAGGGTTGTTTGGGTAGGTTGCGAGAGATTTGATCATGAGTAATCATGATCAAATCTATGTGATAAAATGGGGGATTTCGGCTGTCATAGTTTACACAAAAACGAATATAAATTTAAATTGAACGATTTAAAGCGCCAATTCTAATTTTGAATAAATATACCATATATTATATATTATATTCTTGTGTATTATTGTTCTTTTGCTGTTGTTTGGGTCCAATTGTAAACAATGTGCTTTTCCATAGCTCCTCCAGCATGCGACCAATAAATGTGGCCAGCTCTGTTCCATTTGAGCTGGCCACATTTATTTGTCCAAGTGTTCGCCACATTGACCGGTCCCGTGCGACTCGCATCCAGCGGATTCCCGCAGCCTTCACCAGGTCATTTTATCCACCTAGTGGGAGGCCTTCCAACGCAACGTCTTACGGTTCGCGGTCGCCACATGAATAAAAGACTATAAAAAATTATTAGAATATATTTTAACAAAAAAAAATATAAATATAATTAGTTATCTACAAAAATAAATTATAAAATAAATCATTGTGTTAATTTTTGACTTATTCAATTAATTCAAATTCATTGAGCAGTTTTCCTCTAACTTAGAATAATAAATAAATAAGTACTAATGTCCTAGTGACTTGGTGGTACTAAAACTAGAGAAATAAATTAATTTATTCGTATTGACTGGCTTCGAGTGAATCATAGAGAGAAAATGATGTTGTTTAGTACAGACCAAAATATTTTATTCAACTCTTCAGCTGTATTAAAAATAATGAGCTCGCCCGCCATTATATGGGACTAACATTACTGCATAACCCTTCAGGGATTATAGGCGTGATTTTATGTATAATTATGTATTCCCATATGAATCGAATCAAAACCAGTCTTTAGTTAATAAATACTTAAAAAATAAGAATAAATAACGTCTTGCTACTAAAACTATGTTTTGGACGTAGCTGTCATAACTAAACTTCTTAGTAAATGCAAAATGTAGGAAATAAAAACAATTTATCCGAAAGATTTAAGCCGTTAGACATAAGGGCTACATTGCATTAAAAAAATTGCAACGTTTGTTTCCTTGGCAATTGTCTCGCACACTGGTACTGAAAAATCTGAAAATCACGCCATGCGGAATGTGCAAGCTTTCTTTTGTCAGTGTACACATCTTTACGCATGACTTGAGCAAGGTGAGGCTTCATCGAACGATTCAAATCTTTGTATCTATTAAGAAAAACATCTGCGGCAAAAAAGGTTGCGTTTACACTGTAAATCATAAAATAAATAAAATATGATTGTTTAACATCTTTCTAAATCGAAATATTATTATGTTTTATGGACGTTTTATAATATTTATTAAGGTTTTATACTAAGTATCATGTAAAAAAAGTTTTGTTATATGACACTTAATCTGTATGCGCCCATAGAGCACACTAACTTATCTGTAGGTACAAAATATGCTACAGAGAGTCAACGAATGAATTAAAGTTCTTAGCCCACATAAACGACTCCACTCCCACCCGGCAAAAAGAATATAATTCAAATAAGGGCTTTATGTATTGCTCTTTAGATATACTTTACAACGTCAACGTTCTGTATTCTTTCCTTTACCAAATAGTAGTGTAAGAGAAAGACAGCAAATGCAATACAGATGAAAAAACCTCCTTGTCCGTGGTTAAGTTAACCATAAAAGTATTTTACAAAAAATATCACTAAGGTTAAAAATGGCTCATCTATAATAGTCACAATAATTTAGACTTAATGGTAATTTACCAATCAATTTCCGAATTGTTGCCTATTTTAACCGACCATCAAAGGTCAGTGACCAAAATGTTTTGAGCAATGGTGCCATTTTCTTTTTTCGCGGCTACTAACGAAGCTATGTAACATGTACACCTATAGGAAGAATTAACGTAATAAACATAATGTGGCATGGCGGTAAAGCTCAAAAGTTAGTCCAGACTGAGTTAAATAATTAGGTAGGTATACGGATCAATTTTACATTGATCTGTACTAATTGAATTTATTTAATCACAAAATACTGGCAGTTCGTTTGATTTTACACATAATTATTTCATTGTAGTGCTTCATCCTTTTCAGCAACACTATCGATTAGTGCAGTAATATTAGGTGTTTAATTTTGTAAAAAATCAAGTTCGAATTCGGCTCCGGCACATACTTTTTTAAAACAATGATACTGCTATTTCATTTTCTGCTAAAATCAAAGCCTTGATGGTTCCTTGGACCACTTTGTTCTACTACCCATAGTTTCGGATTTATCTCTCATGAGCAAACGTAAAACTCACGCAAAACTGTTTGAACTAAGTCCAGACTGAGTTTTGAGCTGTACCGCAATACAACAGTTTGTTTATTTGGCTTACATCACCTTTAGTTTATTACAGTTTTGTTAGTGGCCGGCGAAAAAATAAAAAATAATTTTTTTGAAAATGCCAGATGGCAAAAATTGTTAAATGACAGTAACCATTCCATTCAGCCACCAATATAAGCCATTTAACATTTTTTTTACATTTTAACAGTTTCACTGAAGTTTTTGCAATGACTTGCATCATTATTTGCAAAAACCGAACTACATTTTAATGTGCAAAAATTAAAATGCATTATAATTTACGAAAACAGGAATGCGTTTTAAGTTGCAAAATTTGAAAAAAATAATCACTTGCAAGAACTGAAATATTAAAATTCATTTGCAAAAAATGAAATTAATAAAGCGAGTTTCATTTTCTATTTCTGTTGAAATCTAAATTGCAATTCGGGTATGCTGTGAGACAGTCCTTCTGTTCTTGACCATCGCGAGCTGCTTGGACGTATCTGTAGTAGTGGAGAGCCATCGTGCTGTCGGCTGCTGGGACTAGCTCGTTGGAATCCCTGAAAAAAAAAACAAAAATGAATTAACAATTTAAATAATAAATTATAAATTTTGCTGGACATTAACACACAGCGCCATCTAGTGCCACACTAAGCATCGAGGCTTGTGTCGTGGACACCAGATAGTTGATATACTACATAGATACGTCTTTTTGTTTGTAAATACATACTTATTATACATATAAACATCCATGACTCGGAAACAAATGTCCATGCTCATCACACAAACATTTGCTCCAACCGGGATTCGAACCCGGGACACTAAGAACGTAAGGCAGCCTCACTACCGCTGCGCTATTCGGGTCGTCAAATTTAATCGATATTGGAAGTTTGAAAGGACTAGAATCCGGATTGACATAGATTTTTTTTTTTGGGATTGAAATTTTCAAAGGATGCTTGCGCATGAGCTATCAGAAAATTATCAGAGCAATATTTTGAACGGCGCGGCGTAGCTTTTCGCATTCGGAGATATGGAAAACGAAAAAACTTTAAAAGTTTGGTTTCTCCAAAACAAAACAACCCAGCTTGGACCCCAAGTTATCGGAGCCAAGTTATCACCCATTTCAAGGAATGCATCCAATTACCAAACAGCCTGTATAGCCTTTTTTTTCGGACGGGTTATCATCAAATGACTCCTCCCGCTCTGGGCGGAACAGGAGGGAGTGTCAGACTTATACTGATTAAAACCCATCCATGTTCCTTGATCGCCCTTTCTGTTCCGGGGCCACGGTATCTCTTTCGAATAGTCCCGCAGCCCCGAATAGTCCCGCAGCCCAGCCTGTATAGCCTGGTGTGCAGAATACAAACATTACGTTGAAGTATCAATTAGTAGCTTATGCCTGCGGCTTCGCCCGCATGGATTTCGGTAATTGTCCCACGGAATCGTACTATCGAGATAAAACGTGTTAATCCAGGTTACAAACTGAGTGTCAAATTTCATATAAATCCGTTGAGTTGTATTTACGGGAAAGGGTTATTAATATCCATCCATCGGTCCAAACTTTCGCAAAAAAAAAGGACCCACAAGAAAATTTATAACCTATGACATTTTTGACACACTATAAAACTGCCTGTTAAAATTATATCGATACCCTTAATGTTCCAATTATTTATACCAACAATCAACTCCGGAATCAAACCGGCTTTGATCTAGTTTCAAGCATAGAAAGCCCGAGGCAAAAAGGGTAATTAGAACGAAAGCATTTGAAAGGTAATAAAAATTCTCCAAAATCAATTCGTATAAAAATTAGGCCAGTAGGTAACTAATATCAGTAAGTCAATAGTTATTGAAGAACTTATAACCAGATATATAAATGCTTTTTGTAAGATAGAGAAGTATGGACGTAGAAGACAATGCTGCGCCAATCCTAAATAAATTGGAAATGGGGTGGGGTCAAAAGTGGCCGTCTTAGCGGCACCTTAATAAGAAAATAATATAAATTACTTTACAATTCGTAAAATGGTCACAAAGTGGACAAATCATAACGTTAACAACGTCTATGGCAATTTTAATAATTTTAACGTGATATTCATATAAATTATCCTATAATGAGCCGCTAAAATGCCTGCTAAAGCGGCCATTTTAGACCCCAAGGGCAAGAGAATAATGATAATCGTGAACTCGTCTTATGGAAGAACGCGCATTTGATATACCACATTGATATGTAGTGTTCGGAAACCTCTCGAACCAAATGATGACGTCGACGGAGGTGGCACCGGCGACGGCGTCAGCGGGGGCACGGCGCGGCGCGGGGAGCAGCTATATAAGATGCAACCGCGGTCCGGAGCGCACACACTCGATCAGCCTTCAAGCATTGTACGCGTCGCGCGCCGTCCAAATTTTTACTTTTAACTATTTTTAATAAACCAGTATTTAAAAATCAGCGTCGTCATTCAAACAGCCCACTTAAATCTCCTCAACAAATTGGTCCTTCGCAAGAAAAAACAAGACGAACAGCGGCGGCAGGCGTGCGGCGGCGCGAGCGCGGGTATTTGCAGTTCAGAAAAAAAACCAATGTGGCGCACACACGTCTCCGAGAGAAAAAATCAACGAGAACGGACAACTGTGGCTACAGATCGGTAAATAGTGTGTCGTTCCAATTAAACATTTCTGTCCCTTCATACTTTCTAAAAAAAAAAAAAAAAATTCCCTGCTTTCTTTTGCCATTTAATCTGTACCATTCTCTTTCCCATATTTTTTAGTCATCGCATTCATTTCGCTTCACATATTTCAAGCCTGGTTATTGCTCAAACCTATTATACAACGCTGCATAATTAGTCGCAGAGCAAAAAATAAGCCTGTAACCTGTTTTGCACTGGCACGTGGTTGCTTGACCGCTTATTCACTCAAGGTCAACATCTGCCGCTTTGCACTAATTGAATTAGTCACCGCGTTGCTTGCTTGATAATTACAGATTATAACGTAATCAATCTTTACTTTAATTATGGAGACTAAAGTTAAAGAACTAATTAAGAAACGTGCAAGCTGTAAGGCTAAGCTTACGCTTTTCAGCAATTATTTAAATGTAGTCCTTTCTTGTGCACGATTAAGTGATCTACAAGTAACAGAACTAGAAACCCGACTTGATAAAATGGATTTATTATATAATGACTATGATAAAATACAGGGGGAGATCGAGCTGATGATGGAGGACCCCGCCGAGGCCTTGGGTGATCGCGAAACCTTTCAAAACCAATACTTCTCTTTGGTGTCCTCGGCGCGCGAGGTGCAACGTCATCATAGCGAGCGAAGAGCCAGCGTGTTGGTGAGTTCCGTACAGGCTTCAGATGTTAATGACGTCACACAGTCTAAACATAGTGTTGTGAAATTACCTCAGATTAGTTTACCGCATTTTGATGGAAGCTATCAGCATTGGCTCGAGTTTAGAGACACGTTTGATTCATTAATACACAGGAACACATTGTTGGACGATATAAGTAAATTTCACTACCTTAGGTCCTCGTTAAAAGGTGCTGCTGCCTTAATTATTAGAAGTTTGGATTTTAACTCTGGTAACTATAGCATCGCTTGGGATCTATTGACGAAACGCTATAATAATAATCGTCTTTTGGTAAATAATCATGTTCAATCGTTATTTAATGTCGACCAAATAGAAAAGGAGTCTAGTAAAGCAGTACGTCATCTAGTCGATATAACCACGAAAAATCTGAGGGCTTTAACAATTCTAGGACAACCGACGCAACACTGGGACATCTTAATTATTTATATAATGGCTCAGAAGTTAGATACTAAAACTTATATTCATTGGGAAGAATTTAGAAATACTTTATCCGAGGCACCTACATTGTCTCAATTTTTAACATTTTTAAATAACAGGGCGGACTTGTTAGAATCAGTTGAGGAAACAGAAATTAATAAAAGCAAAACCTCAAACAATAAATTGAATAAACAAAAAAGCTTTGCAGTAATATCAAATGATTGTAATAATGGTTCAAATAAAGGTTCGAGCTCAAATTGTCCAATGTGTAAACAAAGTCATGTTTTATTTAAATGTGATAGTTTTCGTAAACTGTCTTCAGACGTACGTAATCAGAAGGCTAAAGAATACAAGGTTTGCCTTAATTGTTTAAACCCGGGTCATTACGAAAATAAATGTAAATTGTGGGCTCGGTGCAAGTATTGTAAGGCAAAACATAACACGCTGTTACACGTGGACAAAGACAGTGAGCCGCCTACCAGTAATCAAATAACGGATAATGTTACTTTAACAGCCAAAGCCATACAGAATACTACTTCTTCCACCGTATTGCTTTCCACAGCGAGGGTGAAGGTGCGAGACAGCAGTGGCCGCAGCCACGTAGCGAGGGTGCTCTTGGACAACGGTAGTACCGCAAATTTCATAACCAAGGAGCTGTGTGGTAAGCTGGGTTCACTTAAACGTAACGTAAACTCCAAAATAACGGGTATTAACCAGCAAACTTGTAAAAGCACACAGTCTTGTTCCTTAACGTTGGAATCTTACTCGGGTAATTATAAAACAACAATTGATTGTTTAGTATTACCAGAGATAACTAAATCATTACCATCGACATTAATTGATATTAGTACTATTCTACTGCCATCAGGCATCTGTCTAGCTGATCCACACTATTATAAACCGTCAAGCGTAGACATATTACTAGGTGCTGAACAGTTTTGGAATATTTTGGGTACTAACACAATCAATTTGGGTAAATATCAACCTAGATTATACGAATCTAAATTAGGATGGCTTATCTCTGGGTATATTGTACAACCTAGTCCATCCCGTGACCAACCAGTGTGTAATTTCATTCAGGAAATAAAACCTGAACTCACTCGGTTCTGGGAACTAGATTCAATATCAGAAAAACATTCGTTGTCAGCCGAGGAACGTGCATGTGAGGAACATTTTTTACGCACTACTACTCGTGGCAAAGACGGACGGTTTATTGTAAAAATACCATTTAAACAGTCACCCGAGTTGTTAGGTGACTCATACCAGATGGCGAAAGTTCGATTTCTTTCGCTAGAACGTAGGTTCGATCGTGATCCCGTGTTTAAAAGTAGGTATATAGATTTTATGCGCGAGTATTTACAACTAGGGCACATGTCTGAAGATAATAATTCAAATAATAACATAAGTTATTATTTACCACATCACGGTGTTATGCGCGAGCAAAGTACTACAACTAAATTAAGAGTTGTCTTTGACGCGTCAGCTGTGACAACTTCAGGTATTTCTTTAAATCATCTACAAATGATTGGTCCCACTGTGCAGGACGATCTTTATTCTATTTTGTTACGTTTTCGACAACATAGATACGTAGTATCAGCGGATATTGAGAAAATGTACAGAGCTATAGAATTAAATAAATGTCAACGCTCTTTACAAAAAATCCTATTTAGATTTAATAAATCTGAACCGCTTAAAACATATGTTCTTAACACAGTTACTTATGGTACAGCTTCGGCACCATATTTAGCGACAAAGTCACTCGTAAGTCTCGCTTCACAGGCCTCAAATGACGGCGTAAAGCAAGCTATACAACGAGACATGTACGTAGACGATTATCTCGGGGGCTGTGACACTGAGTCCGCTACCATACAGTTATGCAAGGAGGTGAGTTCGATTCTAGCATCAGCTCAATTCAAATTAAGGAAATGGCAATCTAATAGCCCACAGGTGATGAAGGTTATATTATCATCTCTTGATCCGAATGATAATAACATACTCGATTTAAATCGTAACCAATCTCCCAACACATCTAAAATATTGGGTTTAAACTGGGTTTGCGAGTTAGATAAATTAACCTTTTTTATAAATCTACCTCCAAGTAATAAAACAACTAAACGTTATATTTTATCTAGCATTAGCCAAATCTTTGACCCATTAGGCCTAGTGGGGCCATGTGTCGTACTGGCAAAGATAACAATGCAAAAATTATGGTTAGAAAAATGTTTGTGGGATGAACCAGTTTCTCATGACACTCAAGAACGTTGGTTGTCGTTCGTTACTACGTTACCTTGTCTGAATAATTTAAAATTACCGCGGCATGCATTTAATTTTAACCATAAATTAATTGAGTTGCACATTTTTACAGATGCATCCGAATGTGCCTATGGGGCATGTGTGTATGTTCGTTGCCTAAATAATGATGGTACACGGACCATTCACCTTTTAACTTCCAAAAATAAGGTCGCTCCTATTAAATATACAACCATACCCCGTCTCGAACTATGTGGGGCCTTATTAGGAGCAAGACTGTGTGCAAAGGTAGTAGCCTCATTAACTATTAAAATAAATAAATTCTATTATTGGTGTGATTCCACGATAGTTCTCTGTTGGTTATCTACATCACCAAATAAATTAAAACCTTTTGTCCGTAACCGTGTCAGTGAGATACAAGAAAGTACCGGGGAAAATTCATGGAGATACGTGTCGTCCAAAGAGAACCCGGCGGACTTAGTATCTCGCGGGCTGAGGGCCGATCAAATCGGCACATGTTCACTGTGGTGGTCGGGCCCAGAGTTTTTAAATTTCGGTGAAGACCGTTGGCCTACCATGCCAAATATAGGTTCGAATTCCAACATACCTGAAATTAAAGTTCATTTATTAGATAACTATGAACCAACTCAATCAGTAATCAGTCGTTTGATCACTAATAAATCAAACATAAACAAATTGAAACGTATTATTGCTTATTTACTTAGGTTCATTTTTAATTTAAAAAATCCTAACGACAGATTGTGTGGTCATTTATCATGTGATGAATTACAGGAAGCATTTACGGTCATGCTACGTACTAGTCAGATGGAAATGTTTCCTGACGAATACAAAACACTTAGTTTAAGAAAGGCATTGTCTAGAAAAAATAGACTGGTTTCATTATCTCCTTTTTTAGATGATCGGGGTGTAATTCGCGTAGGTGGCAGATTACATAACGCTAACTACAGTTACGACATTAAACATCCGATATTGCTAGATAGTAAATATCACATTACAAAAATATTATTTCGTTGTGAACATCTTAAACTTATGCACGCAGGGCCACAACTTCTTTTATCACACATTCGTCAAACGTACTGGCCTTTAGGAGGCAGAAATCTATCTAAGGGTATATTCAGAGAATGTGTCAAATGTTTCAGATTTAGAACTCAGGCAGTGCAACCAGTCATGGGTCAGCTACCATGCACGAGGACACAGCTTGATTTTCCGTTTTATAATTCTAGTGTCGACTACGCTGGACCAATGCTAATAGCTGACCGTAAAGGTAGAGGTACCAGACTCATTAAGTCTTATATCTGTGTGTTTGTCTGTCTGGCAGTAAAAGCTGTCCATCTGGAACTTGTGACGGATCTTACCAAAGACGCTTATCTGGCCGCGTTAAAGAGATTCGTGGCTCGTCGGGGTAAACCACACAGCATCCTCTCTGATAATGGCACGGCGTTTGTGGGAGTATTTAATGAGCTTGCACAATTCTTATCTAATTCAAATTTAGAGACCGATCTTGCACAAGATGGCATAAAGTTTAGCTTTACTCCTCCTTATAGCCCACACTTCAATGGTATAACAGAGGCTGCTGTTAAATCTACTAAAAAACATTTGAAAACTATTGTTCATTCTTCTCATTTAACGTATGAAGAAATGAACACATACTTAGTCCAAATTGAGGCTATATTAAATTCCCGTCCCCTTGTTGCCCTTTCTTCGTCACCTGACGACTTTACCGCTCTCACTCCTTCTCACTTCTTAATTGGACGACCGCTAATATCCGTTTCTCAGCCACAGGTACACTCCATCAACATCACCCGATTGGATCGCTACAAGAGAATCGAGCATCTCCGACAGCACTTTTGGAACCGATTCAGTCATGAATATGTTGTCATGTTGCAGCAGAGAACCAGATGGCATGCGTCCACAGGCGAACTTACATTAAATCAATTAGTTCTGATCAGAGAAAAAATGCAACCACCACTACGATGGCTAATGGGCCGTATCATCAAGGTGTTTCCTGGTCCTGATGGCATCACAAGGGTGGCAGAGATCAAGACCAAGAAGGGCAACATTACAAGGGCCTTCAACAACATATGTCCATTACCTATTGAAGACAATGTTTCAACCCGGGCAGGATGTTCGGAAACCTCTCGAACCAAATGATGACGTCGACGGAGGTGGCACCGGCGACGGCGTCAGCGGGGGCACGGCGCGGCGCGGGGAGCAGCTATATAAGATGCAACCGCGGTCCGGAGCGCACACACTCGATCAGCCTTCAAGCATTGTACGCGTCGCGCGCCGTCCAAATTTTTACTTTTAACTATTTTTAATAAACCAGTATTTAAAAATCAGCGTCGTCATTCAAACAGCCCACTTAAATCTCCTCAACATGTAGATCAGTTGGAATTTATGTCAAGACGGATTATTATAACGCATTTATAATTCACACGGTGATTTCGGTCATGTTAACAACTTTATTTTAGTTTTTGAATAGTAACAATTTTGAAATGGTTATCAAGAATTGTTTGAATAATGTATTCTGGGTCATTCATTACATCATTATTCAGTGACTCTTGAAAGAGACTGTAATAGGCCTCGAAAATAAAAACGTAAACAAAAAATTAATTGGCTTTTTGTTAATAAGGATTATGAACAATAATTCCTTACCAACTTAATTCTTAATGTTACATACTGGGTGTAAAGGGCCCATCCACGAAACCGTCAACCAAGTTGAATGGATGCGTTGAGTAGTGCAGGGGTCTTGGAGGTATTTAAAGTAAAGTTATAGAAATTAAAACGGGTATAAGTATAGTATAAGGCTGGGGTATCTGCTAAATTAGCAACTCTATTTGTGGTGGTTCAAACTTCGTTTGAAATACTGTTAGAATAAAGTTCTAATCAGCTTGCACTACAAAGTGGTTGTTACGTCAGTTGCTGCGGGCCGAATAGTGCGAAATTAGTGGTTTTTATTTAATTGTAGCCTAATAAATCATTAGATCAAAATGCCAATTGTACACTTTGTGAAGCAAAAAGTGGCAAATATTTGTGTGAAAAAAAAAATTACTAAAACTTAATGCCGTTTAGATGTAGTTACGGAATTTCAAAGAAAAAATGCTTAAATTTGAATTTTTTTTTTTGAATATTTTTTTCATATGGTAATAATAAAGTTAGAATTATTATTTCAATTGTACAAATTAAAGTTTAGAGTCTAATAAGTAACATATTTTTTTTTGCACATTTATATTCACTCATCAAAGAGGAATTACATGGAGAAAACCTCTGTTAGCCGCTAGCAGATACCACCCCCCCTATAGAAGCGTGCGACAATGTTGGAACTTAGACCTTCAATCCGTTACTAGAAGGTTCTCAAATCTAATCCAGAATAAAATAAAACACAGTGACGGGTAGAACACGTGTCTTGCACCTTCGGTTATGGTTATTTACACTCTTTAAATAGCTCAAAAATCGTGCTTAGAAGAACCTGTTTAGCATCAAAGCTTTCTTAACTATGTATAAGGCACTAAACCACACCCCGTGACAAATGACGGATGGTAATGACACGTGCCGCGTGTATTACCGTAATTTAGCACAAATACCGTCATTCTACGCAAATAGGTAGGAACATTGGTGATTTGTGTCACTTAGGTACGTTTATGATGTGAGTATGTGGCGCAATCATCCGCCGTCGGATGAAAGTCTACGACGTCGGTGACCGGGTGGTGCGCCTCAAGTGGACCTGGGCAGGACATCTGGCTAGACGCGGAGATTGCCGATGGAGCAAGGCCTTGACCGAGTGGTTGCCAAGGTTTAGCCAAAGAAACCAGGGCCGGCCTAAAGCTCGTTGGGTTGACGATATCGTCAGGGTCGCGGGAAACACCTGGATCAGGGACGCACAGAACCGGGAAGTGTGGCGGAAGAAAGGGGAGGCCTATACCCAACAGTGGGTGATTCCGGGCTGATGATGATGATGTGGCGCAATCATCTGAGTTAAATAATCTATATTAAGGAACTGAGATAAAATTAAGGACTGTAAAGAGAAGTGTAGGTCGTCCGGCGGCGAGGTGGGCAGACGACATTTTTGGCATCGCGGGAATATCCTGAACGAGACCGGTACAAGAACGTGGAGCTTGGTACAAGCAAAGAGAGGCCTATACCCAGCGGTGGGTGAAGTCAGGCTGTGGATGATATGATGAGATAAAATAACATTCAATCAAAAACAAGAATTTTGGACGGTAAAAACGTCTTTCTTAACTCGGTTTATTCCACTATTCCTCCCTAAGCGATTCCTGAAACTTCCGAAAACTGGACCTATGTCATGGTAAAAACGCCGAGTTTAATTTGTTTGTTTGTGACGCTTTACTGGTTGGACATATTTGGATAGGCAGATGGTCTATAACCAGGGTAAAGACATAATATACTTTTAATTCTTGTAGTACGTTCATTTCGGTTTATTTCAGAGTTACACGCGAGAGAAGCTGAGGGATAACGCTACTTTAACAAACATCACATCAATGTGGTCTCGAAGTCTGAACTAGGACATCCTGTAAGACCGGGGCCGATGTTTTTTCGGTTACATATATTTTTCTGAATGTGGAAGCTTAAACAGTGCTTAACGAAACTGGATGAGCTGTGTTTGAGAATTAAAAAAAAGATATCACTACTTACTTGCTAAGATGGCCAGAGACCAAGTTACTGTATGGCGTATGCTTGAAGGGGTCTCCGTATAAAGAACACACGGCTCTCTCACGACACCCGAGGTCGTTGGCACCCATCTGACTCAGCAGCCCATCGACAGTCTCAACCAACGTCCCGTAGAACTTTTCTGCGGCTATAGTTTCCTGAAAAGTTAATTAATAAGTATGAAATAAAACTCTTACTGTAATAGTTACTGTTTGAAAAACAATACAACACCAATAATATACATCAGCACAACAGTCAAGAAGAACTACTGGTAGATTTATAAATAGTAAAACCAACCACGGTGTTTCATGTATGTTAGGAGGGATAATACAGTTTTTCAAGAAAAAAAATATTTTTATTTAAAGCACACCTTTATAGAAATTATCAAACTTTCTCGGGCATATATGTATTTTTAATTTTATGGCCATATCTAAACCATAATCACACATCAAAACTCTGTTTATATGTGTGATTATGGTTTAGATATGGCCACAAAATTAAAAAAAAAAAACATGCCCGTGAAATTTTATTTATCTCTAGGGAGCGCTTTAAATAAAAATCATTTTTTCTTGTATTTGTGTGTTAAATTCATAAAACACTCAAATACAAGAAAAAATGTGATAGCCCTCTTAATAGTTTTAAGTCATCCTTTCTATGCATAATCATCTTTCACACAGTCCATCCATCGTTTCTTTGGCCTTCCTCTACTCTTATACTCATCTACATTCATACTCAACATTTTCTTCAATATATTTTTCTCATGATACGGTGTACCAACGATACTAAAGAACAAGAAAAGACTGTCACCGAAAAGTTTGCAAATCACTCACCGGATCGGATGCAGACAAAATCTGTTGCTGCTGCTTCACTAGTTCAGTCTCCGCCTTGATCCTGTTGGTCTCCTTCAGTTTGACTGCAGATACCCTCAGTATCTCGTCCCTGACCGGGGAAGGTGGCGCTCGAGCTGCTATCGATGCTGCTCGAATCTGGAAATGAGAATATGGATTGTTTAAGTTATAGAAGATAATCTCTTACAACAGATTTTCAATCTTTTTACGGTAATTTAGTAGCAATCATATTGTTATGATCACTGTTATTTTGACAGACCAGTCAGTTATGATAAACTAGGGGGGTGACAGCTAGTCAGCTACCAATCTTGTTGAAAACGTTGACTTTCCAATACCTAAACGAATAAACAAGACGAACCCCATTCAATCCAAAATGTCCACGTGGCGCATTTTGAACAACTCCCTCTTACTGAGATAGGTCTATGTATGACACAACAGTGGGAACGTTACAGGTTGAATGCTTATACTTTGCTTATGAATAAAGAAGAGTGCCTCGTTGGTCGTGGGATTGCCAGCGCGACTCCTTAGTACGAGGTCCCGGGTATCGATTCCCGGGTCGGGCACAGTGTCATTTTCGTAGGATTTCAGTAGGATTTTCCATCAGGTACTTCTCAGTATCAGCCATGGAGTCTGGATTTGTGCGCGTTTGATGGCAATAGGCTCGCCTATTGGAGCCCGACTTAAAACAAAACTGGTGAAATGTTGGTGTACACCTCTGTCTATCTCTTCGGGGATTACAGGTGTGTTATGTTTGTGTGTGTGTGTGTTTTGTGTGTGTTTGGCGTGGTGTGTTTTGGCCTTGTACAGGACCAATTTCTTTGTTATTATGTTATGTTATATAACAGAAGTCCATATTAAATTATTAGTTGTGGCGCTTACGCTTACACCATAACTAATAATTTAAGTGAAAATTAAATCATTAATAATAAATATCGCTGGACATTACACATAACGCCATCTAGTGCCACACTAAGCAACGAGGCTTGTGTCGTGGACACCAGATAGTTGATATACTACATAGACACTTTTTGTTTGTAAATACATAATTATTATACATATAAACATCCATGACTCGGAAACAAATGTCCATGCTCATCACACAAACATTTGCTCGTACCGGGATTCGAACCCGGGACCCTAAGAACGCAAGGCAGCCTCACTACCGATGCTCCATTAGGGTCGTCAAAAAAATTTGATCGAGATCTGGCAAGCGTTCAAGAATTTAATTTTTACTCTATGGTGGATGGTATGTGAAGAAGGTGCTACTATCACTTTATGTGACAAATTCGGCAATAAAAATTCACCACGTTGCTTCCATTGCCACTTATAGGAATAGAAAGCAATACTTTTCTTCTAAATAGCATTCACAAATACGATTAATTTGGTAACTCCTCATCAATAATCTCAAAGATCAAAAGAACCACTTTCTAAACGTAAAATATGCAAAATCGTTATAAATTAAATAAAGCTGTACTAAAACTTGGTAAAAAATGTTTGTTATGAACGTCACTGCTCACCCGATCAACACTCATAGACGTGTTGGAACAGATTTATCAGTGGTTTACGCTGAAACTGGTATGACCGATGTTGGTCTAGAATGCTTAGTAAGTTAACCTGTTATATTGTTGTGAATGAATTGAACGAAGGGCTTAGGATTACTGGTAATTTTAACTGCCTTACCCAATGTACATCATCAAAAACTAGTTATATTGAAAACATCAATGCAAACGGCTTTTACCAGTTTTCAAGATTGCAGCAGACAATCACTAGACTATCAACGATAAGGATGATGGAACAGTCATAGGTACGTTGGAAGTTCTTGCTATGGATTGACAAACACTACATCTAATTTTATTCGCGTTGCAAATTGTTAAAAAGGCTACCGAAAAGAAGCCAATTATGAGAATTATGTTAAAAGTGTTGTAGAAGTTTGAGAGATGATGTAATTCTCAAAACGAAGAAATAAGTTTAGATTTACCATAATCATTAACACTTGAAACGAGATATTTACCAAAGTCAGTTCATCCGTGTTCATCAGTTTATCCGTGATCATGGAGCTTGCAACGGTAAACAAATATCGCTGGACATTACACACAGCGCCATCTAGCGCCACACTAAGCAACTAGGCTTGTGTCGTGGACACCAGATAGTTGATATACTTACTACATAGATACTTTTTGTTTGTAAATACATACACACACACAGTGCTGAAATATCGGGAACGAATTCTATACTAATATTATAAAGCAGAAGAGTTTGTTTGTTTGTTTGGTTGAACGCGCTAATCTCAGGAACTACTGGTTGAAATTAAAAAAAATCTTGTGTTAGATAGTCCATTTACCAACCAATAGGAGCGGAGCATAGATGAAAAATGTTACAAAAAACGGGGAAAATTTATTCCTTTTGTGAGCTTTTTCTCTTTCGGTCAGCTAGTAAGTAATAAATATGATAAATATTTTATTTCAAGTCATTGATAATGTTAGTGGTTTAGATTTTACTTAAGGTGATTAAGGTGATTTGACACTGGCCTGCAAATTGCAAAAAACGTAAAAAAAAAAATAATTTCGCGGGCTACCCTGGAGCTTCCACCTTAAATCTTTGCGTTGCTTACCAGTGCTTCCTTTTCAGCTGTCAGTGGATCATTTGGCGTTGTTTTTTTATTATTTCGATAGTATGGATTCGGAGGTCCCACGGGTCTGTGAATGAACATAAAAAAATACACTTTAGCAGGATTAATGGAGTTTTCATCACAAACTACTCAACATAACATGGTCCCGTAATACACGGTTAATTTTAGGTTGTTCTGGAACCGAAAGCCACAATGAACTCGGAACGATTGGGACTGTTTTTTTTAAAAATAACTAAATAGCATAAAAATATAAAAAAAAACACGAAAAATTTCGAGTTCCAGAACAACCTAAAAATAATGGTGTAGGTATAGTCATAGTATGATGTTGAAGCCTACAGAAACATTGAAAGGGAATCGTCTCTTTAAGATGTGGAAGACTCAAACCTAGGTGACTAACAGAGTGATGAATATAAGCTGGAGGTGGAGAGGAAGAAAAAAGACAAGTAGGCAAAGCCCAAGTAAAGGAAGTGGTCGATGATGAAAAGCTATTATCGGGTGTTAATAGAGTTCACCGACCACTTTCTTTGGTATTTTAGTTGGCGTTGGCACAGAAACCACGGAACCCCAACCCCAACATACATACTGCGTCATAAACGCACGCCAGTTGCGAGTAATACGCACCAGGTCTTTTTATTCTTTTTTATTATTAATTATAAACCATTTATTTCAGGTAACAAGGACCCATAGATCATATATCATAGACCTTAACTTAAAAATACATACTAATAACAATTGATGGTTTGATTGCTGATTTTTTTTTTTTTTTTATGGTCTATAAGGACATATACTGATCTTATTTGATCCAAGAATCTAGGGTATCCCCTTCGTTGCCACTCACATTTGCCTAGTAAACACCTTTTGAAAGTCGCATTTTACTCATTCCTCTCCACGTTACAAACCATTTAAGCATACTCTAATCTATTTATGTCAATGCGTGTACAACTAAATATCTCAACTTTCATCATTACCTTGTTCGTCAACCTAGATCAGAATTAGCGTAGGAAGCTTCCTTAAAAGCATTTTATTGTTTTTCCCATTGTGGTTTAAGTAGGTCTAGATACAATAAGGTGCGAGCTCAGTGAGTCATGTTTTCCAAGATCATAAAACTGAATTCTATTAAACGTTTTAAACTTGACAATGACATTGTATTCTCCTTTCTAAGATGATAACGGCTTTGGTCGAGTATACAGGGTGTAAACGGACCCTTCAAGAAGCCGTCAACCAAGCATTCTGCAATTATTATCGCTGGAAAAAGATTTTTTTTTAGGGGGGAAAAATCACGTTTTACGGTAGAACTCTATGTAACGCACTCAAAACATTGTGCTAATGGATGGATTGAATAGTACGGAGGTCGAGAAGGCGTTTAAAAAAAATACATTTAAAACGTGTTGGTATTTTTAAAAAAACTTAGAAAAAGATTGAACTTTGATCCCCAATATTTCCGTAACTAGAAGGTTCCCAGGTATGGTCCAGAACAAAAAAAATATCGCAATGTTGGGGAGAACAAGTGATTTACGGCTTCGTTAAGGGTCTTTTTACCCGACTGCGCCAGAAGGAGGGTTATGTTTTTCGAGAGTATGTATGTATGTATAATTGTTTGGCACGCTCTGTGGCCTGAAGGGCTCGATGGATTTCAGCTTGAGAGTTGTCGTTAGATTTGTATTTACTGTGAGAGTGACACTGGATATATCAAATTAAAAAATAAAACAAAATGGCGGATTTTTGGCGCCAAATTCAAATGTTTGGCACGCTCTGTGGCCTGAACGGCTCGATGGATTTCAGCTTGAGAGGTGTCGTTAGATTTGTATTTACTGTGAGAGTGAAACTGGGTATATCAAAATAAAAAAGAAACAAAATGGCGGATTTTTGGCGCTAAATTAAAATGTTTGGCTCGCTCTGCAGCCTGAACGTTTCAATAAAGGGCTCATCTTGAGGATTTTAAAATGGTATATCTAAGTAACTAAAAAGTGTAAAATTAAAAAAATATCTAAAAAATTAAAAAAACCGACTGCATAAAAAATAACTAAGTAATAACTTTAAATAAAAACTGAAAAGATAAAAACAAGTTCAAGAAACAGGAAATATTGACTGCAACAGTCGGAACCCATTAAATAATCTAGACTAAAATCATTACATCCAATATGGGTCCCGACTGTTGCAGTCAATATTTCCTGTTTCTTGAACTTGTTTTTATCTTTTCAGTTTTTATTTAAAGTTATTAGTAATTTTTTATGCAGTCGGGTTTTTTTTTTTTATACATCCTTTATTTAGATCATTAAGTTCAGGGGATCAAGTCCAGTAGGTATTTATGACTTGTTGACCATAATGTGAAGATTAAAATCGTTTGATTTGCACTACCGTGTCAAAAAGAGATTTTCTTGTACTACTGAGTTCACCGACGGTCTGCCAATTTTCACCCTTAAGCTCTAACAAATTAGGTTGAAAATTGGTCGACCGTCAGTGAACTGGGTACTACGTTGCTAATTCTATAAGCCCGCTTACTAATACTAAACATCGTATTCGATCGTTTCATGCTGGCGAGCGCACTCTTTTCAGTAAAAACTTTTTCGTGCAGTCTAAGTACCTCTGAGAGGACCCGTAACGATTCACTATTATAATATACAAACGCATCAAGCTACTACAATCTGTCTTTCTTTAATAGAATTTCAACTCTAACGCTGAAGCATTAGTTTCAGGGTTCATTGGGCAGCTCGTCAATCTACCCGCAACTGTCAAAGTTGCGGGTAGATTGACGAGCTGGCGTCTTTAGTACAGTCAAAGCTTACCTTCCAGCATTATTATTAGCTGCTACTCTCTGTGGTACATTTGCTGGTATTGCCACGCTTTGGGGCACGTTGTTACTTGCTGCATATTCTCCTACGTTCATTGATTGTCCTGAAATAGAAATCTCTTATTAAAAATATTATCTCTTACTTTAACTTAGAATAGAATATAGTCCCATGATGTGGCACTGGATGAACACTGATCGAGCGTCTTACAAATATTTAAAATAAGATCCATACTATCTATATTTGTATATTCATTTCATTTAATTTTATGTGTGTTTTTGTGTCTTTTCGTTTTATGATTTGTGAATGTTTCTTTCTTTTATGTGTGTTTAATGTATGTGTATATGGACTTTTGGTCTGAAATAAATTTTGTTATTATTATATTATTATTTAACAGTTTCCACAGGTTTTGAAGATTCTTGTTTTGAGATACTGCAGAGATTGAGATTTACTTTTTCAAACTTTTGTACAGTCGACCGTTAGTCAGAGTCACTTCGATTTTGAGTTGCCCTAACGTAGTTTACATTTTCAGTAGAATGTGAAGCTTATGCTGGATTTGTTACTAAAGACGTGTTGTCTACACTTCAAAGGCTACTTCGATCAACGTCTTCGAAGATCGATCGTAACGTTGATCCAAGTAAGGCTACATTTAAATGTTTTCTGGTTTAAGTTAGAAGTTATATTATGCAAGCTAATGGTGGATGAGGTCATTCTCCCATTCCCCATTCCGTTCTGCAGGTGCAGAAGATCGCAAAAAAGTTCAAAATTAAACTTGCACAGACCAGGGACGCATGAATCAAAAAGGCGGAGGCCCATTATACCCAGCCGTGGGTAAGAAAAAGCTGCCAATAATGATGATGACGCTTCGCTACACTATTCCCAAACCACTGTAACTCCTGAAAGCCAAAATCAACAGTAGCGGCCAGACAATGAAACTCGACGAAGTCGCAGGGAAACAATTTGAATGTCATAGATTTCGCAAATAAATTAATCGGAAAAGTATAGCGAAGGAGTAGGAAAACTTGACCCACCCATTGTCACTTCCTTGATGACTTCCTTGCTCCCTTCCTTGATTTGGTGATAAGGCTGTGAACAGTGAATCTAAATCTAAAGAAATGTTTACCTGGAGGCAAGCCAAGTCCCCAAGAGTTGATGTCGTTGGCGTCGCCCAAAGTCGGCTTGAAGTTTGATATCGCGTTACGATGGATATCTCCTATTATGAAACTGTGGGAAACAATCGAATTATTAACACAGTACTAAATTATGTGTCCTTAAATGATTAGGATAATAGAGAAGAAGAGCAAAATGATTAGGATAATAGAGAAGAAGAGCAAAATGTGCACATATTGCTGTTCTTCTTGAGAAAACGCTTGTGAAATACTTTTCACAAGCGTTTCACAAGTATTTTGTGTAGAGTATTTTGTTTCATCATTAGGTACTGGTACTCCGAACGCTAACGGAACACAAATATTGAGGCAACCAGCAAGTCTAAGAACTACAAAATCGTAGACAAGTGTGACACTACATTGTGTGACTGCCTCGTTGGTCGAGTGGTCGCAAGCGCGACTGCTTAGCATGAGATCCTGGGTTCGATCCCCAGGTCGGGTAAAGTGTTATTGGGTTTTTCCATCAGAAATTTCTCGAGTCTGGATTTGTGCCCAGTTGATGGCAATAGGCTTGCCCCCTTCTACATGAGACTTTATTTATTTATTTAATTTATAGTTAATTAAAACGGTAAACACCAATTACGATAATTAACATAGAAACACAAATTACAACAATTAACAAAACAGAAGTAAAATCTTCCAGTTGACACCATTCAATGGTTTGAATTAAATTACTAACTAATACTAACACGGAACAGTGACACTCGTGCATACTTTCTCTCACAGAATATCACTTAAAACATAACTGGCGAAATGTGGGTGAACCATTTAGTTACACATATACATCCTTCGAGGACTACAGGCGTGGAGTTCTTTATGTATGTGTGTGTGAAATGTCACACACACATACATAAAGAACTCCACGCCGCGTGCGGGTTGGTAATGACCAACCCGCACTGGGGCCGTGCAGTGGTGGATTACTAACTACTCTTTAACACAGAGACGAGCCCTGTGTTCCAACAGTGGGAAGCTTATGGGCTGTTTGCGTGTTACAGCTAAGTTCTTCTAACTAGGAATGATAATTATTGAAGTTTTGTTTTCGGCTGTAAAAGTACCACGAGTAAAAACAAACTACGGGTTTTTTTTACTCGTGGTACCAGTGGTGATAACACTGGTGGGGACCACGGGCAATAAACGAAATATTATGGGTTTAGTAATTATGTTACTAACGATTGCTCAATTAAAACATAGTTTAGTTCCCTTTTTCTAAGGGCGCTCACACCTTAAACTTTTACTCGATTGCTCTGATTAATTGATGGTTGGTTATGGTTTGAATGTTATATTTATAACCAAAAGAGATTGGCAAATTATGGTTATATTTTATGTCATTTCTGCGACAAGCACTTAAACGATATAAATATGGGTAAAATATATATGAATTTCTTTTATTTAAATGAATTGATTTGCAACATATGAAACACCACTTTCCAATTTGCACTAGGTATTATGAATATGCAAAAAGTTATCGGGTAAAACTTTTTATTCACTTGAATTTTAATTTTAAAATTCTATTCTATAAAATCGACATTTAATAATCGTTTCGATAGACTCGAATTCAAAATGCGATGCCAGTCTTTATTAACACCACCTATAGGCACCAATCACGCCAGGAATCTCCGAAAGGTTAGGTAGAGGTGTGCCTAATTGTACACCCACATTTCGCCAGTTAGATGTTAGTCCCACGTGTGATGTGAGGCGAGCCTTTTGCCATCAATCGGATACAAATCCAGACTCTGTACTCTCTGAACTGAGAAATTCCTGATGGACAACCAATAAACCTGGAAATCGAACCCAGGACCAGCAGTCATGCTTGCGACCGATTAACACCAACGTGAGAGTCCATTTAACAATATTAAGACATTCATTAAACACTAGCTTATGCCCGGGGGCTTCATCCGCGTGGAGTTTGAAAATTGATCCCGTGGGACAATACTACCGGAATAAAAAGTATCCTATGTATTAATCCAGGTCATATCTGTGTGCTAAATTTCATTCAAATCCGTTTAGTGTTTTTGCGTGAAAGAGTAACGAACAGACACACATACAAACTTTCGCCTTTATAATATTAATCATCATCATCATTTCAGGCGAAAGACGTCCACTGCTGGACAAAGGCCTCCCCCAAGTGTCGCCAAATTGACCGGTCCCGTGCGAATCGCATCCAGCAAATTCCCGCAGTCCACTTAGTGGAAGGCCTTCCAACGCAACGTCTTCCGGTTCGCGGTCACCGCACTCCAGAACTTTTCGGCCCCATCGGCCATCCGTTCTGCGAGCAATGTGCCCTGCCCACTGCCACTTAAGTTTGGCAATTCTTCGGGCTACGTCGTCGTCGATAATATTAATGTGATGACTGAAATAATCCCATACTCACTCAGTGCCTAACGGAGCGCCGGAAAGAGGCCAGTTGTCGTTATCATAATTATCCGAGGACGGCGGAGGACCTGCGCTGTGAGGTCTGACCACCACTGATGAAGGGTGTGATGAGTGTCCGGCGTATGCTGCGTGATGCCCGTGAGGATTCTACAATACACAAACATAAATAAGTCACTGCAAAAGTATTGTAGGAATCGATATTGGAGCAAAGAAAGAATTAGAGTTTCGTAGGCCATTTCTGTGCTTATTGTATACAGAACCGTAGGACATACGTCATCGCGGGCCTGTGGACGGGGAGCTATGGGCTAGCTCGCCGTCCGTCCGTCTCATGACGACAGGCCGTGTCGACGGCGGGTCCGCGGGGAGGGAAAGGGTCCGCAAGGGCCGAAGCCTGCCGGGGCTGCGGGACTATTCGAAAGAGATACCGTGGCCCCGGAACACAAAGGGCGACTCTCGCTCGCACTAGTAGGATAATTGTCTGTCTAAAGACAGTAATGTCTAAAATACTGTTGGTAGCCCTAAATTGGTAACAACTACACTGACCTGCAAAAATAAGTAACACACTTTTAAAATTGCAATTATAAGTACACAAGATATACTTTCGAAACAAAAAGGACTCGAAAAAGAGTTTAATTTTGTCTATAGTTTGAAAGAGAGCTGATAAAAATTGCTATAAAACGTTTTCTATTTAAAATCTCTAACTACTATAGTTTAGAAAAAAAAGTAATTTTAAAAGTATAGTACTTAGTTTTGCAGGCCAGTGTATTTCCCTAAAATATGAAACGCGTAAATTTTATATCATTTACATCAAACATCCTTGCTAACTTGCACTCAAATAAAACAAAAAAAAAAAAAAAAAAGAAGTTGAAGTCGATGCCCTACATTATCTGACCGCTCTTACAAAGAAGAAGGTGAAAAGAGAATTAAGGTATTACAGGACACTGAATATACGGAGTTTCAAAAGAATGAGACGTCAGATTTTACTGATTTTGTTTGCACTGTCGTGCACTTTAATGGATCATGGGTTACTGAGCACATTATTACGCGAAACCCGTAAATTACACATTTTAAAAGTCTATGCGGAAGATAAGGCTTTGGAGACTTTATAAAGATGATTATAATATTATTGTAAGACTACATTTCAAGGTGAATATATTCTACTAGCATGCATTTTTCCTTCTTAATTCATGTTTCCTCGTATTTCTTTATATTCTTAAAGCCACATAACAGGAAGAGAAAGTGCAAATTTTAATGTCTTTCTACTGCTCGAATTCAAATTCGTTTCTAATCGCAGTGCTTTGACACCGCTACACTGTTGCGTGTCAACTCTACGGTAATATGTTGGGAATTTGAAAGAATTATATCGTAATAGGGTTAGATGACTCCATAAAACAATAAACACCAATTTCTTAAAAATAAACTTTATTTTGGACCTGAAAAAGCGATTTATTTTCAATTAATTGCCAAATTTGATTTTTAGTTGCTTGGTAATCAATAAATTGTTGATCATTGAGTTGACTAAACGGTGCCTATTGCCATACGAAATCTATGAGAGAACCGCGTTTTGGACAGCTCTTAAAAAGTATGTCAATCGATTGGTGTGTCATCTTCCCCTATGTTACTAACGCCCGTATCTATGAACAAATCAAAGTGATTACTTGAGTGCAACGAATTCTTTAAGATACGACTTTTATTCCGTAGTTGTGTAATTGCTTGAAGTTAGAATTGTCAAAAGTTAGAATTCTTAGCTTTGATTTCTTTGATGGTTCTAACTTCGATAAAATTCTTGTCTATTCCATAAAAATATTCCTTTATAGGAATATTTTTATGGAATAGACAACCCGAAATACCTCACAACAACACACCTCACGACAATTCTTATACCTCTATGCATAGTTAAGTCATCATAATACTTATGTATTACGATGACTTAACTACGCATAGAGGTATAAGAATTTAAACAAGATTGAGAATCATAATGAAACATAACTGTATGTATTTTTAATTTAATGACATGAAACTGGAACAGTTTTTAAGTCAGATGGAAAAAAGCAGTCGGAATTGAAGACAGCTATATGCTTCAAAATCTGAGTAAAGTGCTGGTGAAAAAACTGGTGATTATATGAGGCAGATCTTTTAACTTGGGATATTCTTTGCTGCCAGAAGGCGCTGAAAAAGAAACTAACTTGTAACCCGTCAGTAACAACATCAGTAGGCTTAGCCAAGTTGACAATCTACAATCGTTAACGCATAGAAAACTAACCAAATGTATGGGAATGACATCATTTCAACGTTAAGTCACGTGGTCAAAACAAACGAATAGAAACTTTAAAGCTCAGTCAAAACTGTAAGTTGGCTACGATTTATATGGGATGTAGCGATAACGATTGTAGAAACGAATACATTTTATTCTATCATCTTGATCTATGTAAACTTGTCTACGAAGTTTATATTCGTTTGTTTTGACCACGGGAGTTAACGTTTACGATTGTAGAAAGAGAATCGAAACGAATCATTTGTAACTTGGCTAGGCCTGCAGTTTTAGCTGGCCTCTACATTGACGTTTTGAACATTATATAAGAACAATTGAACACTTTCAATTGTGTAGATAGATGGAATAGACTGTACTGCACTCCAAAATTGTGTGCAGCATACAGTCGCATTGGCATTGTCGTGAAAACGTAAGACAATGTGCACGCAATTTATGATTGTCACGATAAAAAACTATGATGTTGCACGAACTTACGTAAAAAATACGGCAGAAACGATCGTTGCTTAGAATTTATTATGCAGATAGTAATCATTGTAGTCTTATGTTGCTGTTAAAGAATATAATTATGTTTATGACAGTAATAAATTATACAAAAAAGCTGATAACATCTTCCTAGCTTTTTTTCAACTATGTGTGTCGTGGTCGGCTTCCAATATAGCCGTATGCAGCTGAACACCAGTAGGTACGAGTATTTGACATGAATCGACTGCCTATCTGACCTCCACGACTCAGTAGTACCACTAACTGCCTGTAACGACTGTCAAAGATCTACCAATGACAATAATGGCACGGAGGAAACTAGGTACGCAATGGGTGGTCACCCATCCACGGACCAACCTAGGCAAGTGCGGCTTAACCCGAAGATTGACCCGAGATGCTGTTATTATTTAGCCACGAGCTCCAAATCTAATATGAGGAAGGTTTAAAACCTAGTTTCTTGAATGAAGTAGGGAGAGAAAAAAACCGATACCAACAGAAAAAAAAAACCGGCCAAGTGCGAGTTGAACTCGCGCATCGAGGGTTCTGTATAAACGTGTAGTTATTTAGATATTAAACTACATATTTACGGTTTTCAGATATTTTTCTTTACATGTGCTGCAAGAAATTGCTTCTTGCTAAATTTCATGATTTTAGGTCAACGGGAAGTTGGTACCCTATAAATTTGATTCCCTTGAGAGTGTCGATATAATATGTTATTTGCGGCAAAAACACCCGTATCTTTTTTTTACGTTAACTTGGAAGGTTGATTTTATCACAGCTCTAAGAGACTATAGACATATATGAATATATGAATTTAATCTCAACTCTATACCTTCACAAGTTCCCGAGATAAAGGGTATTGACAGACAGACGGACAATAAAGTCCTGTAAGGGTTCCGTTTTTTGTTTTTGAGGTACGGAACCCTAAAAACGTGAACATGGTTTTGTAGGGCAAAGAATACGAATAAAAACCTAAGACGAAACTGGCTTATCAAGATAAGCCAACTATAAGAGTCGATTTTGTAAGATCCAAGACAGCAAAAAAAATCAATAAAATTCATAAACGGTGATAGCGAAAAACAATACAAACAAAAACAAACCTTATGGTGATGAGTAATCAAATGATGATGATGATGATACTTCGTCGTGTGATAGCTTTGGTGATACCAAGAGCACAGTTTGAAGATATGACTCAAGGCGGGGAACACGAACAGTAGGAATTTGAGGAACATCTTCTTGGCAGTCGTCACACCCATGATTAGAGGTAGCACGAAGACTAACTTGAGGGCTATGAGTTTGATGACTAAGACGATTGCTATGGCCGCTGTTATTAGTTTTTTCTTGATGTACTTCTCTGCAACAAACAGAATGGTAATATAAATAAACATACGGAAAATAAACATGCGGGAAAAAAAGTGTTCTTTAGAAAATACATGCACTGTATCTTGCGGCTCAAATGATTAAAGTCCCTCATCTTTTCATAGTAATTCATAAAAAGGGCAGGCTTTGAGTCAAGACTCATTTGTTGACTTATATTTAGAACTAAATACGTGCACTCTGAAGATGCTTTTTTCTGTAGATACATCAGTCAGACGGAGGGACTTATGACAATCGCTTTCAAAGCGTTTTGTATTTCTACATCGACTTTCAATCACAAATAAAATAAGATTTTCGGTAGCTTATGTCCATCCAATACTTTTGATTTTTCGATCATCTTATTGCTGATAGATTGACAATTTTGTACTACATCGTTTACTTTCTCATTTCCATTGTAATCTATTTCAACAACAATACCAACATTTGAATGCATTTACTTACTTATTTTCTTAAAAAACAACCTCCCCTCGCCATTACCCTCCTGTGGCTCCAGGTCTATGTGCACTAAGGCTCCAGTCTTCGTCAGAGCTCTGGGGGATACCCTCAAGGTCGCACCTTGGAAAAACGTCTCAGGTAATGTTAGCTTCATGTCGTGGGTCACCAGGAACTTGACGCTCTTGTCATAGAGCGCGTCCGTTATTTCTTCTAGTGGAGATTCTGGAACAAAATAATAATAAATAAATATCGCTGGACATTACACAGAGCGCCATCTAGTGCCACACTAAGCAACGAGGCTTGTGTCGTGGACACCAGATAGTTGATATACTACATAGATACTTTTTGTTTGTAAATACATACTTACTATACATATAAACATCCATGACTCGGAAACAAATGTCCATGCTCATCACACAAACATTTGCTTCTACCGGGATTCGAACCCGGGACCCATAGAACGTAAGGCAGCCTCACTACCGCTGCGCTATTCGGGTCGTCATATGATCGCCGAATGATTCATTCAATGGGTTAAAGTGACATTATTGTTGCTACTTTTGGTTAGACCTAAGAACATAAGAAATAAAAAAAATGTTGATTAATCAACCTTTTATAAGATTTGAACCTTTGCTGATAGGTCCACAGGAAAAACCCTAGGATATAACACTACGACCAAGTAAAAAAAAACACGTCTCCAAAGCACTACTTACAGGCCACAGATCGTAACATAATTAAGATTTTAACAATTAAACTCTTTCTGTTAACATTTTTTGGGTCCAATATTTTTTATGTTTTTTAGATTAAAAAACCTTAAATAGACGTTGTTCATTTCTATTTTTTAAATATAAATAAAGGCTGTTTACATTATAGACAAAAGAAATGCCAGAAAAACTGCGCGAAATATATCAGTTTTGAGAATTCATTCAAGAATTCCATACCGAAGTTAAGTTCATTGCCGTGAGACAATAACTTTAAACTGTTGTTTTTCTTAATTAAATTGTTCACACATCAACCCATCATGACGGAAGAAAAAAACTAGTTATTCAAGTTGTGACAGATTATACGTCACTTACAATGCATAGAAAACCAAGTTTCGTAACAAAATGTTTTCCCACCCATTTCTCATTTCTCGATACTTTTCCTTCTCTTCACAATAGTATTCATTTATTTCTCAACATTATGATACAATATCAATTTCCCCGAGAGTTTTAATTTCTTTTACATTGTGAGCTTCGATACTTTCTTCCGGTTTGGTACACGGTCTAGATTTGTAGTCGATTAGGGACTAGATACGTTGATGCGTGTCTGTCTAAGATTCTATCCGAGGCAGTACTAGATCATAAAATTTCAAAATATTCGCTATGGTTTGTTTATTATAGTTACTAATAATGTCCATCTAAGACAGCCCATATTTCTACTAAACAAATGTCACAAATGTCAAATATAATTTAATGATTTTCATCCACATTTGACGAGGTATTTTTAAGTCCCACGTGATAGGGGACGAGTCTATTACCATCGGGTACAAATCCGGACTAAGGACTACTACACGATCTCCTGCGAGGCGGCGAGCCTCCTTGCCGGATTGAACACAAAGGGCCATGAAGGAACATGGATGGGTTTTAGTCAGTAAAAGTCTGACACTCCCTCCTGCTCCGCCCAGAGCGGGAGGAGTCATTTGATGATTTCCCATCCGAAAAAGGGCTACTACTGAGTTTTTGTCAAAAAATTGCAATAACTTCTTGGCCGATCTGACTAACGGAATCCAGGACCTCAGCAGGAGGGCCAGCAGGAGTGCATATGGCCACAAGATCGACCAGGCAGTTTCTTTCTTTTGAAATATCTGTTTGTGTATCATTTAGTACATCTTTCTCAGAAAGACTTTCCGCATTTACGTTTGCCTAATCAACTGTCATTAAAGACTTCAACGCTGCTTCTGGAATTGTAGGATCCGTTACATACATACATTATATTTTATCTCATTCGCCTAATCTAAGGTCAACGCGATTCCGCCATGGACCGAAATGAAAAATCATCGGTCATTTCACAGCAGAGTTAATGCAATTGACACCAATTTATTATTCAATCTACACCGCTGTCATGGTAACTTAACTGGTTATGGCATGGCTAATATACTATGCTTATTATGCTTATTATTTGGGTCAATTACTACTATTACAGTATTTACTATCTTCGAGTCGTATTTTGTAAAGAATAAAAGTCGGAGCTAAAAGTTATTCATCATCAGCCTATTAATGTTCCCACTGCTGGGACACAGGCCTCCTCTCTAAGAGAGGGAATGGGCTACAATCTACCACGCGGGCCCAGTGCGGATTGGTAGATGTCACATGTCTTCGAATTTTTTAGAAGACGAAGACCTGTATACTATAACTTACTTACGTATAACTGTCAGTTAATATGCCATGTCTCGCAGCTATCGGTGTTTCTATAAACAAAGTTAGCTTGAAATATCTTATCCGCGTCACCTACCTGTCACTTGATTCATAGAAAAATCAAAGAAAGATTTTCTGTGACGTTTTGTTTCCAACCGTCCAGTTACTAAGTAAAATGTCAAACAGACAGAGATAGCAATCTAACAAAACCGAACAGTACCTTATTGAAAATGACCGTAAGTTTGTTTCGGTGTTTCTTTTCTAAGTAGTCAGATATTTATTATCGATCTTATCCAGCTTATTATCTAAGTGTTTGTGTGTTTGTATAGACCAATTATGAAGGTTAGAGTGTAAAAGGCAAGAAAATATCAAATAATTTTGACCCAAAGTTCAGCTACGCAAACTCCGATCACTGATGCAGTAAATGTAAATGATATTTACTTACAAAACTAAGTATCATTATTATCAAAAAGATTAAGAATAAATAAAATATGAAAATTAATTGAACGAACAAATATGGACAGTCCCTAATCGTCTCCCACGCCAGTTTTCCATTACAAAATACTATCACTCGCGGTGTGTGTGTAATTGTGTGGTTACGCATAATAAATTGTACACGATAGAGTGTAATCCGACTTTAATAGCCCATCATTTGTTTGTCGCTTGTTTTTTTGGCTTTTTATCAGTTCGTTTCGGTTTGGTTTTTGATGTCATGTCTGTGTAGATTTTGGCAAGCCTTCTGTATGTAATACAATAAAGTTTCGTTGTATATTGTTGTCGAGATTTTGTTTAGTGAATGCACTTTAGTGCTTAGTGCACATCATCATCTGGCCTAGCCTTTTCCCAACTATGTTAAGGTCGGCTTAAAATCTAACCAGTTGCAGCTGAGTATCAGTATTTTACATGGAGTGACTGCCTATCTGACCTCCTCAGCCCAATTAGTACTGGGTAATACGATACCCCTTGGTAAGACTGGTTGTCAGACTTTTTGAGTCACTAACTACCTGTAACGACTGTCATAGATGTGCAAATGACAGTCGGGACCAATTAATTGCTTAACGTGCTTTCCGAGGCACGGAGTAAACTCGGTATTTAAAGGTTGGTCACCCATCCACAGACCAACCTAAGCAAGCACAGCTTAACCTTCTCAACATCCGGACAAACCTATTGAGGTTTTTGTGATGTTTCTCTGTTTATATTTTGTTTTATTTTTTATTTAAAAACAATACTTCATTAAAAAAAATCCTAAAGATCGACTCGAGCGGCTGTTATTCTTTAGCCGCGAGCTCCTCCTCGTTTAGTGCACGTCTTACATTAATATAAGCATTATAACAATTACTCTTATTTAATAAAAGGCTTAAATCTTTGCTGTTGAATAATGCATATTAAAGCATTTCGGAATTTTTAACAGACAAAATGTAATGACTGTTTTTGACCATATTTGGTACTCATTGACATAGTATAATTATCTTTTAAGTTCAATTCCATTTAACATTTATGACATTTTTGCACATGGCATTTTGTATTTTTTAATAATTATTTTCTTTTTTATTTATTTTTTTTGTTTATACTTTATTTAAATTTTAACGTAGTAAAGTTACACTTTTGACATTTAAATATTTTTTTCTTTCTTTCTGTTTTTTGTCAGAATTAATTAATACTTTATGCATTCCATATATTTAAAGGTTATCAATTTTAATGTCAATGACTTCTATGAATATTTGTACGCCTTCGCCTTCGGCGGCTTTTGTAACAACTATTTATTGTACCTACCTGTGTTAACATAATTAGATTAAATGACTTAAAACAATGTTTGTTGTAGTTGACTGCCGCGTTGGCCTAACAGTCGTAAACTGATCATGAGATCCTTGGTTCGATTCTCGGGTCGGATAAAGTGTTATTGGGATTTACTATCATAAATAATCTCAGCAGCAGCCATGGAGTCTGGTTCTGTGCTCGCTTGATGGCAATAGTCTCGCCCCTTATAACATGGGGCCAAATATTTTTTGATAATCTAAGTGACGGACCAATTAGATTTTTTTGTCGTCTCGCCTATTCACCATTCGTGGAATAGGCGAGACGACAAAAAAATCTAATTAGTCCGTCACTTAGATTATCAAAAAATATTTGACCCGTGTTTTTTCTTTTGTTACGTAAACCAAAATTGACGAAGATACGACGCTTTTAAAATTCTCAATACGTCACGCCATGGTATAATTTTTAGCTAGTTCTGATGTCACGAGCCCCCACTCCCGAGTTTTGATGCGTTTTATCTTTGTCAATATTCATTGATTTACAAAAACAAAAAATACGTGTCCATTAATTTCCAATACACTAACTGACGGACTAAATAGATTTGGAATTTTTTGATACTGTCGTCAACTCGTCATGCCTATTGGTGGACTATGATACACCTCTGCCTAATCTTTTGGGGATTACAGGCGCGATGTTATGTTATGTAATAATGTTCTCATAACTCGGACATCAGCCTCCTCTTTGCTAGATGATTGCTTCATGTAAAATCCTGGTACCTATTCTGATGCATTCGGTTAAGGGAGTGGTATCTGCTAATGAGAGGTTTTCTCCATGTAACTCCTCTTTGATGAGTGAATATAGATGTGCAAAAAAATATATGTTGCTTATTAGTCTCTAAACTTGGTACAATTGAAATAATTCTAACTTTATTATTACTATATGAAAAAAATATTCAAAGTCAAGCATTTTTTGTTTGCAATTTCGTACTACTAAGGCATTAAGTTTTAGTTTTTTTTTTTCACACAATTTTTGTCACTTTTTTCTTCACAAAGTGTACAATTGGCATTTTGATCTAATGATTTATTAGGCTACAATTAAATAAGAACCACTCATTTCGCACTATTCGGCCCGCAGTGACTGAGGTAACAACCACTTTGTAGTGCAAGCTGATTAGAACTTTATTCTAACAGTATTTCAAACGAAGTTTGAACCACCACAAATAGTGTCGTTAATTTAGCAGATAGTAACTGGACTTAAGGCTGTGGAGCCTGAGTCGAGGGCCGATGCCTGCCGGGGCTGTGGGACTGTTCAAAAGAGAAACCGTGGCTCCGCAACACAAAGGGGGATGAAGGAACATGGATGGGTTTTAGTCTGTAAAAGTCTGACACTCCCTTCTGCTCCACCCAGAGCGGGAGGAGTCATTTGATGATTTCCCATCCGAAAAAAAAAAGTGGCTGGAGTGCTTTAAGTCCAGTTCCGAAAGTGAAGTAGGAGTCGAGCAATCTCATGGAAGAGAGGAGAGTTGCGAAGTGAATAAAAAAATATGATTGGCCAATGCTCGCACGTCTCCTCTCAGTTCATCTCCGCTTTGGTAATTCAAAAATCGAGGCTTAGACAGACTGGAAGCCGGATAGTTGGGAAAAGCTAGGCAGATTATGATGTCATGTTATGTTTTGCTGCAGATATCACTCGCCAAGCAACACAAGCCACAGTTACTACAGCGCCATGAGTTGGACGGAGGCCGAGCCGCTTCTGCAAGATCCGCCAATCCTACCTACAAGGCAGTCCGCTCTGACAGTATTGATTCTTTGGTGAGTTAATTTTGGACTATAATCCAAGATGTAAGCACATAATGGTTTGTAATTTTCTGTCAAATAACAAAAAGTGTATAACAAAATGTGCCTGCTTGCCTGTGTTTGATCCCACGATCTACAATAAATCCATAAGTTAGGACCACTAGGTCATCTCTGATCGTCTCAAATATTTTTGAAATAATTTGTAATTAAGTGATTTAGTTTAAAACGGTGAAGGAGGAGCTCTTGGCAAAATAATAACAGCCGCTCGGGTCGATCTTTAGGTTAAGCCATGCTTGCCTAGGTTGGTCTGTGGATGGGTGACCAACCAACCAACCAGTACATACCGAGTTTCCTCCGTGCCTCGGAAAGCACGTTAAGCCGTTGGTTCCGGCTGTCATTTGCAGATCTTTGACAGTCGTTACGGGTAGTCAGTGGCCTAAAAAGTCTGACAACCAGTCTTACCAAGGGGTATCGTATTACTCAGTACTAACTGGGTTGTGGAGGTCAGATAGGCAGTCGCTACATGTAAAATACTGATATTCAGCTGCATCCGGTTAGACTGGAAGCCGACCCTAACATAGTTGGGAAAAGGCTAGGCAGATGATGAGTTTTAAAACGGTGACGGAAACCGTCGTACAGAAACCGGTATGTCCTTAAACCAAAAAATCGAAGACATGACTCCAACCTGAACTGGACCCACGTGGTGGGTAATAGCCGTTCTCATAGAGAGAAGGCCTGTGTCCCAGCAGTGGGAATGTTAAAGGCTGATAATGCTACGCCTATGCCAAGTGACTTAAATTATAAAATTCTTGTCTCTTGAATAAAATTGTGTTCATTTTTATTACAATTTACGATGCAACTATACTCAATCTCACACAACATGGCCTAAATCACCGTCTCACTAGCAACCTGTACGTTGTCAATATCGTTCCCACCCATGATACATCGTATTTGCTACCTTTTCTCTGTAACCACAACATATTCTATGTAGTTTACAGATGCCATGACAAGTGGTGGACCCTTTGTGGTGAACCGCAGGACAAGTGCTACGCTGCATGGGCTACTGACCTAGTGGGGATGGGTTTCTGTTGGTTTTACGGCCAAAGTTGTGGGAAAAAGCGGTGTTGGCTGTAGACTAAGACTTGGTTGTGAAACATTTGCGAATTGCATCTTTGCGTAATCCCCGAAATATTAGGCAAACCACATTTCATTAGTTATGTTAAAGCCCCACGTAACAAAGAGCGAGCCTATTGCCATCCAACAATACGCTCGACTTGGGAATCGAACCGAGAACCCTCAGGCTCAGCAGTGGCGCTTACGACCACTAGACCAACGGCACCGAGGCGGATACTTATTATCATCATCATGATGATGATTGATGATGCGTAAATATTTTTCGGTTGAAATGATGATGAAAAACGCTCACTGTTGAACATAGGGCTCCCATCACCAACTGCTCTTATTACAAGATAGAATTATAATATTATGATGTTCCTACTATCAATAGTTTACTTTTCTTTTTACAAGAACACGATTTGAGATATTTTAAGCAAAATATAATGGACATCGGTTTTCCTTCATTGTAAACTCAGCTACTAGAAATTGTAGCACCTAAAAAGACTATTAGAACATAGCTAACTTTTTCTATAAACGCGACTCATGCCACCACCGCAACAACGTTACAACATCACTTATGCAATCAAATGTAACCCTTATTTCACACGCATCAAGAATTACAACAACCGCAAAAACCTTGCCGGCGGACACGAAGAAACGATTCAAGACAACTCCGTACGATTTCGAACCTTATCTTCTTTGGAATACGAATCGTATTGTTGACTGTATTTATTAGTCTATTTTGCTTTCACTGAGGAATGCAAAATGCTTTCGAAACCACGTTTGCGATGAATTAATTCACAGCTGATGGTCAATGCTAAGAAAATGAAAGTGGTCAAAAGGAAAAATGTGATAATTTAATAAGAGTTCTGGTGATTATTGGAACTTTAATATTTTGTCAATATTATGATGTAACGTATACGATATATGTACTTTTCTAAGATTATCTTGGACATCACAAACATCGGTGAAGGAAAAACATCGTGAGGAAACCTGGACTTACTTACTTACGAATACTTACTTAGGCAAGCGTGGTGATCAATGCTCGTGCCTTCTCTGTATGAGAAGAGGACTTTGCCCAGCAGTGGGACAGTAATATGCTGGTATTATTATTAAGGGCAATTTTAACGTGATGACACAGCACATTTGACGGACAGCAAAAGATGGACACGCCACGTCAGGACCGACGCCCTAGAAGGACACTGACCTCAAAAGGCTTGAGGGTATGATCAGATGCATACACACAGGGTTATTGGGAAAACACTAACAAACTCTTACAGTTAGCTTCTTTACATCAAATTACATAATTTTTGTTTTATAACTAGTAAATGGTCAGGTGGATCCGTCAATTTGTATGGAAAGTCTGCTATTGTTTTTTGCGAATTTCCAAACTTCTTATTTAAAAAGTTCTGATGCGAATTAAGAAGCTTCCTGTAAGAGGTTGTTGGTGTTTTTTCAACAACCCTGTTTATGACGGGGATCTTAGCAGATGGCGGTCTGTAATTTTGGCTAACGCACGGAGCAAAAAGACGCAGGTTTACGTAATAACGCAAACTTGATATATCAACTGATTACTCTTTAGAACTTGACCGAACTTGAACTGACTGACCCCGGACTAGAATAAAATCCGAAACAAATGTTAACAGGTGGCTTTTACAGCTGAGATTAAAACAAATATAAGTAACAGTAACTTGTTAAAAATCTTTAAGGACCCAGGTATTTTGATATCATCGGCTTTTACAAACATTTTAAACGTCTCTGATAAATACTTTGAAAACTTTGATTAATACCTTAACGAGACTCTACCCTGGTTCGCAAAAATCAGAAAACTCCCTCAGGTGGAGATTCATACATTACTGCAATGGAGTCTATCATAGTCTCTACAAGTCTACAGCATCTGATTGAATACAGCTTTATGATCTATTCTCAACCTCCCAGATGAATCGCATTGCCTTGACCTTGTGTCCACGTACCGGCACTTTCGTTGGCTTCCAGCCACATTGCCACGCTCTATGGCACATGCATGGCACTTGTTCTGAGATGGTAGTGTGGCACACTTAATCATTCACATTGTTGTCAGATTTGCACTACCGTGTGTAATAGTATGTTTGTTACTGTTTTTTTAAGTAAATAGTTGTGTGGTTATTATACTTCGTTATTAAGTAGGGTTGGCTTTAAACACTAAGTTTTAGTTAAAGATAATAATCTTAGCATAAAAAAGGTAAACGGACATTTTGAATATTCAAGTTTTGGTCCTGATTTTTTAAAGATAACAGTAATCATCTAAGAATTCATATTTCTGGTTTGCACAAAGCCTCAAACTAGACATGCTTTTGCTAGTCGTTTTTGTGTATTTTTAGGACCTTTTCTGTATAATAGACTCAACAAGAAACTAAACTTCTATAGGCTAAGTTATAGGCAATGTGGTTTTGTAATATCAGATTATTTAGCGATACTTAATTACACAGACACAGAAAAACTTCTAGAAGTCCTAGTTTGATTATGTCATCCCCCCGTATCTAATTGTACATATTTACTTAAGTTAGTTTTAATGTTATTGTACCAATTTGATTTGTGTTCTAGTTGTTAATAGATTTATTTCATTTAAAACTTTTACTGTCCTAATTAATTTATGTAATGTAAAGTGATGGCCTGAAACACAGGTTTAAATAAACCTAGATCAGGCAGGTCGCTACCTAACATTTGAACTCGACATTTTCGTTACTTGTGACTGTTAAATATTTTGTAGTGATAGTTTACTTCTAAGCACTAATTATACAATAGTTTAAGAAATAACACTACTGCACTTAAATGTACACTTTTGTATTATCTACTTTTTAATTAAATTATTCTAAATTATTCTAATTATTCTATTTCATAGAAATTTAAGCAAATCAACAATGTCTATTTAGAGGTATTTCACAATAATTTTATGACTATGAAGTATTGTCAATATCAGCATAATATTGTGTTTTATTCTAAGGTACTTATTCTTTTTAACATAAAGTAAAATCACGCTTGTTTTCTTCCGAAGGGTTAGACAGAGGTGTATCATTCGTTTCTTTTTCTCTAAAATATGGTATGGTAATCTTTCGGGACGGTAACCAATAACCGCTTAGAAAGCCTGTCAATTTTAGAAGTAGCTGATGAATAATTATTATCTTAATGGCATAATATAGATAGAAGCTCTCGACAGTATTATCTTTGTTTGTGAATTCGTATGCCTAATTCAAGCTTTGATTTATTCTAAGCCGTTCTTTTTATGAAAAGCTTCCTTTTCGCCTAGCTCTCTAAACTACAACGAAATCTGCATAATAGACAATATCTCCATAGAGAATGGTCTGACCAGTTGATTCACGCCGCCGTCGTCAAGATCAAGGCTTTATGCAACCGTGTCAATGACACCGCTCGCGATGTTTGAGACGGAAACAGAAAGTTCACGGTTCTGACAACTGAGGTGATTGGACATTTTATTTAGATGAATAATCAGATTCTAGTGTTGTTTGTAGAGTCTAGAGGTTGGCTCAATTAAATCAATATTTTTATTTTAGAGAAACAATGAAAGTGGCGCCGGTGTCATTACGATTTTGTGGTAATCGGTTGTCATAGTATGGTATATGGCATGGAATGAGGAAAATGCTACATATAAGGGAAGGGGTAGACAAAAGAAACGATGGATGGTGTGCATGGATGTTTTGGCTAGAGAAAAGACTAAAAATGTATAACACCCCTCTTTTTTTGTCGGAGGCTAAAACAGAGGTATGGAAGGAATACAATATGTAAATAAATTTTACACAGGTTATCTATTAACCTAGGTAGGAATACAGTACCTCACCCACCATTTTATTGTAGTCTTTGTACACTATTTTATAGCGATTCTGTAAATTGTGATACGTACTACAATGTTTTTTTTTCTGAATAAATTATTATTGTTATTAATTGGCATTAGGGCAGAACATTTATGATTTCAGTTAAGATTTCCGCCAGCTTTGAATTGTTGTAAGTGACGTTTGTGTTTCGGCCGCATTTTTTTTGTTTCACTGTTTTTTTACTGCGATTAAAAAGCTTTCGATGCTATCATTGCCCCAATTAGCATAAGTTACATAAGAAAAAGTAGCTCTTCTCTAGAAATTTCTCCAGTCTCGTTAATGCATGACACTACTCAGACACAGAAAAGTCTGTGGTGCATACAAATATTTTGCTCCGAGCGGGAATCATACTCAGAACACGTACCATAGATAACGTGCCATCGTCATTTATCGTACGTGACAGTTTATATTATCTACCTACATTTCGTGAAAAATACTGAAGAAATGACAGAAACGTGAAATGGAAATTTAAACTTAGTCTCTTTTTAAATTGACGATGAAAATTCAAATTGAGTCAGCCCAAAATTTGCACTGTTTTAGACTTTCACGGTTTTTCACTACACTTATAGTACTTACGGGATGATCCGTGATTTTTCTTTATTGCTATGAGCTCCCGATATTTCGACGCAAGCATCATGATCGCGGGAATACTGAAGAGGTATGCGGGTGGGACCAAAATTATTTATTATGAGCAGACTAATCTGTCTACCCTCTTTCTTAGTCTTTTATTACTCGCACTACCGGAACTCGATTGAAACTCACGACAAAACGCACTCACAGTATCACTAGGTTTTTCTAGATAATGGAGACGCATGTTATTTTTTATTATCGTCAAAAGTCTGCTAAGAAGTACAAGACTTAATGTTTACAAAAGATTTAAGTCTCAGTGTTCTTGACACACTACGGTACTAATGGTGCAGCGGCGATTTTTTAAAGCACAACACATGGCATGGCCAACAAAGCACACTAAAATACAGAAGTTCAACAACTTTTAACCAATCAAAATACATAAAACGTTAGCAAAAAACCGGAACGAGAGTCCAACCAACCAGTATACACTCCAGAATATTATTTCTGTTACCAGAGTTCAACATACACTGGTCATCATGAAACCTACTAGTAGTTGTGACATGAAATTGCTCATTGTTCGGATAAACAAATGCGTTTTCTCCAAGAATGTGGATTTCCTCAAGTGTCAATGACGTCTGCAATGAGTCTTTAGGTTATGTAGAGAAATCTTTATTTGTGTTGTGTACTTGTGTGTACATTTTTAAAGAGTGTTGAAAGTGTTTTGTCTTGTATTAAGTCTGTTGCAGGACTATTCTTTTGTAGTTGAAGTTAGCTCAGAGTAGGGAGGTACTAGAGAGTTAATTGATCTGGTTTAATTTTTTATTAAACACGGCCCCTTAAATAGTGGCCACTATTTAAGGGGCCGTGTTTAATAAAAAATACTGGTATTCAGCTGTATCCGGTTAGACTGGAAGCCAACCCCAACATAGTTGGGACAAGGCTAGGCAGATGATAATGATGAGGGCCAAGACTTGTACATTCTATCAGCGAAAATGGAAAATTCAAAATTAAATTGAAGAATGTTAGATGTTTATTAAAAATCGTTTTAGAAATATAAAAACTTTCGATTAAGTTTTTTTTTTGTAGGTAAAAAAAAACGGCTAAGAGCGAGTCGGACTCGCGCACCGAGGGTTCCGTACAAACATTTTAAAGGATAAACTTAACTTTGCTGTTTGATCCCAAGTAACGGCTATTGCACCAACCGCATATAATAAGTTTGTAACAGTAAAATCGTTTTTTTTTTGTTATTAAACTACATCTTTATGGTTTTCAGACTTTTCTCTTTAAATAAATGCTGTCAGACCTTGCTTTTTGATAAATTTCGTAATTCTAGGTCAAAGTGAACTACTATATAGGTTTTCGACCCAAAACCTTACTACTTCCGGTACTTCCGGTTGACCTAGAATTTTCAATTTTGGTTGAAAGCAAGGTCTTACAGCACAAATAAAGGGGAAAGTCTGAAAAATAAAAAAAGTTGAAAATTAAGGAAAATTTTGGTACTTACAAGTTTTCGCGAAAATCTAAATTTGCCCATATCTCTGTATCGTGTTGACTCTGGACCTTGATTTTTATACGCCTAATAGAGACTATAAGCCTCAGTGTGTGGTATATTCAATTAGCTAGGTCTACCCGTTCCTGAGGAAATAGGTGGTGACAGACGGACAGACGGACAAGAAAGTGATCTTATAAGGGTTCCTTTTTTTCCTTTTGAGGTACGGAACTCTAATTAAAAGGATTCCGTTTTTTTCTTTTGAGGTACGGAACCCTAAAAATAATTGGTGATTCGGTCTATGGTCGACCAAGGATATCTAGATAGATTCCATAACTATTCAGCTATTCACTGTAAATTTTATTTAGCTATAACTCTTGTAGTTTGCGATTGTCAAGTGTTTTTATCTAAAGTGTCAAATTACATGCGAATATTTCGCGAATATTCGCAATTTGTTGCGCGCTCGAGCGTTAGAGTGCGGAAAAGTCGCGCTCGCGGCTAGTGAGTGGTTAGAATACATTGTGGCTATGATATTCTTATCGTGAGTAATTCAATCATAGAAATTAAATTGTACCTCTTAAGAATTTAATGTTCTCAAGACGATCATTAATCAACACTAAAGTGACATAATTTACGTAACTATGTTATAAAATTCTGTAATTTAATAGTGATGGCATAACATAACATCACACTTGTAATACCAGAAATGGTGTAGGTGTACTCAATAATACATCCACATTTTGCCAGTTATTTTGATGTCCCACGTAAAAGGGGGAGAGCCTATTGACATCAACAGGGCACAAATCCAGACTCCGTGGCTGCTACTGAGAAATTCCTGATGGAAAAACCCAAAAACAATTTACCCGACCCGGGAATCGAACCCAGGATCCCAGGCTCTGCAGTCACGCTTGCTACCACTCCACTATCGAGGTAGCAATATTGATAATAATATAAATTCCATATACTCAAGTAATGAGCGATGAAAACATCAATCCTTAAAAAAAAAAACAGCTTTAACGCATAGAGGTCTACCATAAATACAAGTAAGCGGCGCGGCGTGTTTGTCTAGACAATATTTACTATTGTAAATAAAAAAATATCATAATTAACATACTTTTATTGTGACTAAACGGAAATCAGGAAATTATTTGTCGTAGCCAATTTTCTTATGTTCACACTACAATGTACAGCTTAAGATTTGGCGCTACTAAAATATTTGAAATCATCTTGTTGCTTTGATCGGCAAATGGGGAGTAAGCTATCATTGTTCTGTGTTCAAGAATAAACTTGATTTCATTACTTACTACGCAAGAGATTCCTTTGAAGGAAATGTGGAGAATACTGACTGCATTTTTTTTTGCCAAAACATAAAATCGTGTTACAAGAAAGAAGGAATTACAATCATAATCATGTCTCGACACGACCATTTTAAATTGTATGTAGCTGACATTAATAAGGAGGTCGAGGTCGTGTGACAGAATATCAAATTACTTGTCGAGCAATTAACCAAACATATGACACCGCAACCATTCTATTGCAGTGTCATACGTTTGGTTAACTAACATTCGTTAAATTACGTTTTCATCCCCCATCTCGGAAAGAGTATTTTTGCTCTTCGATATCTGAGTGCAAAAACCGTTTTTATCCACTAGAGGCTAGAGTAAATTGAATTTAGAACATCGTGTGCACTAAGTTTGTGAACTCAAAATATCATTAAACCTATTTACTTCTACCTTCATGGTGCCGAATCTTTTTAAATTTGTTAAAAACTCAGCCTCGGAACCTTCTTGGAGTACTTTACAGTATCTAACAAAAATATTACACTCAACTTAAGTAACTGTGGCAACATTACTTTCAATTTTTCTTAATTATACTTAAGTATTATTTGTTATAATTTAAAGATTATTCTGTAATACTTACCTATCATAATGTAGTAGTTAATACCTAAACTGAAATAAAAGTATCTTGTGATTGTAAATGTTTTTTTTTTGCATTTAGTCATTTCCTCGCTGAGGTGGGATGAAAAGTTACGTGTTGCACTCGAGTGCAAAGATTTTTTACCTCGTGCTCTTTTGAATCCTTCGCTTGCTCGGACATCAAATTGAGCACGTGGTTAAAAAGCAACTTTGCACTCTTGTATAACAAATAACTATTAGTGGGCTAACTTGCTAACACACTTCCTAATTACTTGTTATCAATTAAAACTGGCACAAATAAAATTATCAAAGACTTACAACCACTACTTCTAATGGACACTGCAGTGAGATGTGAATAATGCTGCTATTAAGATGTGTGTCAAAACAATGAGGAAAAAGTAAAAACAAACAAAAAATATCGCTTACCCGGCTCACCATCCTCAATTTCATTTTCTTCATCCAAGTACCTCTCCTTGTCTTCTTCATTGTCACTTCCAGTGAGGTAGATAGTATTAGCTTCCTTAGTATACTTGTTGATATCCACACTATTCTTCTTGAAACACACACCACTAGACACTTCCACATCACCATTGATCCCCAGCCTATCATCTAGGTAAGTGTAAACATTCTTCTGTAAACAACTCATAGACGGGCTCGTCGTGCACTTATTCAAAATATTGTCCCACAACACATTACCAGTCCTAAATGTACCATTTTGATAAACGTCACTAAAATATCTACCGGACACACTTTCGATGATTTTCATTCGTTTCGCCATATCGTCATTGTCACTGCACTGAATTTGTTTGGCACTAACTAAAATTATAACTAGAAACTTGGCTATAGTATCAATTCCCATTTTGTTTTTGTTTCTCTCTTCGTAGCGTTCAGCCATTATCAGATCATTACTAGTTTCTATGTACTTGTCACAGATAGTTTTATTTTGCACACACGTTTGGTCTCGTGGTGTATTCGCGTGCGTCTACGATGAATGATTCCATTCTGTTGAAGTTTTGTGAATTGTAATTTTGGAAAGTGAGCTCATCTGTCTCTTGTGGACAGGTTAGCGTATTATCTGCTGCGTTGATCTGGATATATTTTGACGTATCATCTGTAACAAGGAAATTATGTGAGTTGACAGTATGTGACTGACATGTTAACTTGATCAAAAATAAAGAAAACAGAAAAGTGTATTATTTTGATTCACAACTGGATATTTACAAACTGATATATCATGGATGTCGAAATCATGGCAAGAATTAACGATTTGAAACCAATTAAAATGTACTCCAAAAGCATCCGACTTCCTTAAACTCTCTTTAAAAATTTTGTGTGTGTATCTCTATAAAAATATACCGACGTAGTAACCTAATTTTGTATGCCTCCGTTTTCAAAAATGGCAGCCATGTAACCACAAAAAGCTAATAGGTACATACAATAAAATAAAAAGTCCAAATTGATTGGCTAACCTTGATTTTGAAAATTGAAAGCTACTTCGATGTTCTGTTCGACTTTGTTCATAATTCTTCTAGTGTTAATCGAGATTCCTATTTCGGGTACTCATAAGTTAATAGTACTTTAAATTCGCGCCACATTTTCGAAAGCAGACGGTCTGTAGAAGTACTAAAGTGAAAGTAAGATGATGTCATCATCAGAAATATATTTTTTTTAAAATATTCCGGTAAATTGACCGTGTCTTGTTAACCAAAAGATGTATTGTTTATGACACTAACGATGTTCTGATGGATTTGTAGTTTCTATAAAATTATAGTTATCGATTCATTGGAGCAACAAGTTATATTAAATGGGGCATGAATGGTGAAGAACGCAATGGTGAAATAAGTTAACGCCTCTTAATGTAGGAACAAATGTATAGTAAAGTTGGTAAATTCTGGGATGACAGATAGAAAAGAATGAATAGAAGAAACATGTACTACATTGACATAACAAATAAAGATAAGGGCAAAATGATTATTTATGAAGATAAGTGAGCAAGTAATAGTAAAGATCCTTCTGTTTTGTAAGAACCCTTAACTTTCGACAGGCATAAACCAGGTATTTAAATGCAAGATTCAAACATGACGTAAAACATGAAAGTGTTTCAAAAGGTTACTGGTACATTTACAAAACGATGTCCGGGTCATAATTTTATAAACCCTTTTGCTTTAAACGAGAAATACCAGTTCTTACAAGGTATTGAAACAAGTCAGTATGAATGAGTCTTCAGCCCATAAAAGTATGGGACATGAGCTGCGATGCTTGGATGTGGCTTGATATTTATATGAATTAAATAATTGGTGGCAAATAGCAGCTGGATGAGAGTGATCGAGAATCGAGCTAAACGCAATTGAAGAGGCCTATGTGTGCCTAGCAGAAGAATCTCGACGAATAAATAATCAAACTATTGACGATCACTTGAAAGAGAATTAGATTCCACGACAAAATAAATTAGTTACATAATATTGTGCTTTTGCAATAGAAGACGCAAGAAGCGATTGATGAAAATCGAAGATCGTGTTGACTAGTAGTCTACTATGAAGATTAAAAATAATAATTAAATAATATTTATGTTTTTTTAACACAGCTTTTAGGAACGGCCAACTATTGATTATAATCAATAATTTGCCGTTTCTAAAAGCTGTATTTGAATTCATAATAATGCAAACGGCTTTAAATAAATCTTCTAAAATAGTTCTACTAGATGAAAAGTAACTCAACAAGCTTATCAAGTAATTTGCACGCATACCATTCTCACAAATTGCATAGCATTATCGTTATGATTTTATTAGTTTCTTGGAACTAAGCAAAAATGTATTTCAAATTCAGATTTTTGTCTCACGCAAGTTTTTAAATTAGACGGACATAAAGCTTCATTTTGCGGTAATTCAATCTCATTAAAACAGCTCTGAATAGACTTAATCTTACAGTTTTAATTATTGATACCTCTACTTCAGCAACATAAATTAATAGATCAGAACCGATCAATCGAAATGCTATCAATTTTACCGTAAATTCTACTTCAACTTGTATAAATCATGCAACGGCAAGAAGTATTGAATTTTCATCAATTGTTTCTTAACTGTTGATAATGACTACAATGTTTATTTATGAGATAAAGTGGGTTAGGCTGCTTGTTTTGTGTTAGTCGGTAAGTCACTTCAGGCGTGAAGAAGTTAATCAGTAGCGATTGATGAAATCATTCACAGTTGTCTATTCTCTGTATTATTGTCCAATCTTGGGCTATACCAAGGGGAATGGTATAGCCCAGTACTAACTGGGTTGTGGAGGTCAGATATTCGCTCCATGTAAAATACTGGTATTCAGCTGCCTCCGGTTAGACTGAAAGCCGGCCCCAACATAGTTGGGAAAAGGCAAGGCAGATGATGAGATGATGATTGCCCCTTTTCACTAAATAAAATGTGGTACAATCAGCACCCAGATTCAAATTCCAACAATGAAATAATAAATTGTGCTAGTTCAATTACCTTTAGGGCATTTATTAAGTATCTTTGCATAATTTTTATTATTGGTCTCGACGTATGGACATGGATGAAGCAAAAGGCATTCTGTAGTTTCTGCTTGTCCCTCTAAAAGAGAGTTGAGTTTATATATGTGCCTGTGTAACATAAGTCTTATCATAAATTATTTAAAACAATTTTTAAGTATTATGATTATGTTGCTGTAAAAGCTTTTCGTTGGGTACAGTATTTATTTATGTTAAATGGCTTTCTTTTTTCGATTTTTACTTAACATTGAAAAAGTATGCAAATTACTAAGAAAGGTGTTATTAATGCTCGGAAAACAAGATTCCGATACCTTGTTAACTTTCTCAAATTTAACAATTTGATCTTATTTATGTACACAATAATTATTCTTAGCTGGCAACTTCGGGCCCGGAACTACTAGCTACTTAGTCAACCCAACGACACTCCTTAAATCTCCGCACGTGTGACCTCTTTTGACTACGCTACGACCGTCTTGAATTCTAATTAAAAACAAATGATGTCGAACCAATGGGGGATTCCAACTGTTTATGGTTTTCTGTAGGTGGAGAAAGTAAAATCTTGTTTATGGATATACATATTTTGGTGTGTAGAGATTGAATATTCTTGTTTTCATTTTTAATAAGGTTGATTGCCATTGTTGGTAAAATGAGATGTGTTTTGAGAAATTTAAAGAACGTGAGCAATGATAGTAGTGCTAGTAATATTTGGCAGAAAATGCACTATGACGAATTCTTAAAACATATTTTCTAGCCTATCCAGTCTAGATCAGTAATAAGACAATAATTCTACTTGACGTACAGACAGCTGCATTAATTAGGTATCCAGCACGCATTAATTCAAACTAGGCAAAAAGTCAGACTATATTGTTTAATATCTAGATGACTAGATACTAAACAATTTAGTAATAATTATCACGACTCTAGTAATGATACTAGAGTTGTAGTAATTATTATAAGGTTTCTCGTATTTAGGACTATTTGTATGTATTTAAATATATATTAGTTTATTTAATATAAAAAATAAATATTATAATATGTATTAGTATGTAGGTACCCATTTACGTGTTTTAATTTTTGCTTAAAAAAATGGTATTTTTCTAATTTATTTTTATTGTACTCTATCACAATGCTGTCCTATTTGACCCAAAGGTTCACTGGTAGAGAATGCCTTGTGGCATTAAGTCCGCCTATGTACCACTCTTGTACGTAAAGTTTAAATAAATTATGACACTCAATAAAAGGGGTAACGAAATAATGCAGTCGTCCGTACAAAAGATTCCTGGAACCCTTCATGGATTAATATTATTATAACATATTTCAATTTAGTTTTCTAGTGCATTGCGAAAGTGCGAACTTATATTGAAGAATTTAAAAACATTCCACTGTGTTATTTTTTAAAATAAATACTAAGAATTTTTTCGTTGCATTTTTCTTGATTAATATCTCATCATCAGACTATAAAATGAGGTCTTAATTAGGTGATTGTGTTTAATCTTAAAAATACATTCAAGAAAAAAAAGAAAACTCACCCACTAACCACTTACTTATTTTTGAAAAGCTTCCCAAAAAAGTGAAAGTTCATGAATATTATACATTTTTCTTCCGAATTTAGGTCAAAACGTCTGAATTTTGAAATTTACATAAATTAATGTGGAAGTAAAGAACAATTTGCGAATGTCTTGATATATTTTCATAGTCTGGTGAGTAAGCAAAGACGTCATCGCGTCGTAAATTATGTTTAATATTTATGAAAAAAAAAAATTACGAGTGGGTTCTTGTTGTGAGTTTGTGTCTAAGGAACATGGTGAAAATTCCCGTTGAAAAGGGAGGAAAGAGGGAAAAACGCATATTCAAAGGCCTTTTGAACTAGCATTCGGATAGCGTCAATATACTAGACAATTCCGAGCACGAAAATATTTAAGAATTTAGGTTGATGTATCTACAATTTGGAATAAAAATAATTTACTGTAATTTAGGATTATTTTTCTGCCAAATGAATTTTTCGGTGTGTGGGTGTCATGAAGTTACACAGGTATTCAGCTGCATCCGATTAGACTGGAAGCCGACCCCAACTTTTGGGAAAAGGCTAGGCAGCTGATGATGTGGTGTCATGAAATTCCAATATAGGAACACAACATAGCCTTCCTCTGACGGCTTTGGCACAGTGGACAACATTCTACATCAGGTATAACGTCGATGAAAAAGTAAAAAATGATATTAGATTGACAAAATCTCCTCCTACTTTGTTGTGTAATCCTCTAGAAAGGCGTATAACTTTGAAAACATTTGCCTCTTGTCTGTAGGCCCTTATATTGTGTAAATGTTCTACTTATATCCACAATCAATTAATTGAAGCCATAAAGCAAACGTAAATCTTCACTTTTACTGTAAGATCCGAAGCCAGTTTCTTCATACATGCTTGTAAGAAAATCATCTATAAACAGGTTGCACATTATGGCCAACAGACACACTTTTTATAAGAATTACACTGGTTTTCTTGTCTGCCTTTGCTTGCTTAGAAAAAATCTTTTATACTTTTTATTCAACATGAGTAATTACTCCGTGGCAATTATCATAGTCATTATGTCATTAAAATTGTGACTGACGATGTGCAAAAAAGCATAAATTTTACTTTATAGTTTTAACTAGAATATTTGAAATTGTTTTCCTGTTCGTTTTAATTGTACATACATATGTAGTTTTATTGCTTAGCAATCGTTTGTGGTTTGAGTTTTTAGATAATCATCGGATATGAATGAATTGTACCTTTCTTTCTCCATTCCTTATACACACGTCAATCGCGCTTTCGACTTTATACGCAGTACCCTAGGGCCTGGTTCCTTTCCTTCCTATTTCTCGATGTCCTCCGCCCTGGAGAAAGCCGAGGGGTCTATCAGACTCGTACTGACTACAACCACACCGGTGTTCACTCGCACACTTGCGTCCAGGGACAGCGGAATCTAGTGCAACTTCCGCCGGACTAGTGCCGGCTGGCTTGACTTGCGGGCCTCGTCCCGGGGGGACTGAGGGCCTGGGCCGGCAGTCTCGACAGAGATAACGACAAAAGCGCTAACTTTTGATTGCTAATTATTACTTACATTATTATTCATTAATTATTTCTAACGAAAAAATTCAGTTGCAATAATGATGCTTGCGAGAAACGCATCTTAGATGTAAAGACTTGCTTTACTCGCAAGCATCATTATTGCAACCAAATTTAAACTGCTGTCTAAACCAACGTAACAACAGGATAAAAAGTATCGGGCAGAGCTAGTTGCAAATATACTATACAATTCCTAAATAAATTCAATCAATATCAATTTATTCACAGACCAATAGAATGCTAGAACGGCCTCAGAATCCGGTGCAATTCGCGGCTGTCATCCGTTACGCTTTCAACGCGTGCGCAGTTGCCAAGATTTACTTGTTACTGGATGACGCATGAGCTATGTATCGATATTGTTCTGCTCTGATTGCGGTTTAATTGTTATTATGGATATAAGTGTGAGTTTGATGGTGTTTTATTGTCTGCGTAAGAGTGCTGTAGAAGACAGTATTATAACTAAACAGCTTCTAATAAAAACCTTTTCTTTATTTTATGAAGACATCCATTCTTCCATACTATTAGTGTAAATGCAAAAGTAATTATGTGTGTTTCTCTGTCGAGCTGACTTTTTCATACCTTGAAAACTAAATGGATTTGAATTTAGAATTGGTGCACAGAAACACCGAAACCGACGTAAATACTTCAATTTCCCAGTAACTAGTATGTTGCCGCAAAATAATGTATGACAATCAAGGGCAAAAGTGTCATAAAATATCCTTAATCGATTTTTCAGAAATTACAACCAACATTTATGTGAATCAAATTCAGTGTCATCGAATTCACATTCAAGATTGGGTGATCGAATTCGCCATCTACAATTGAAAGTGAAACTTTTAGAAGTAAATAAATAAATTAGCTTCTGTAACTTAGACGGCAACGGAAAAGAATGAAGATTATGTTTAAGTATGATCCAGATTACAGATACTCGTTAGTACGCTGTGCTTTCTCATGACCTTGCATTGTCGTCTATCAGAAGGGTCATAGTTATTCTATGTGAACAATACTATACGAAGTCGACGATTCTATATTGATTTCAGAAGATTATTCTACGGGTGACGATACAAACAAGACAAAAATTCTAACAGATAATGACGAGGAATCAGGCATTCATGTAGGTTAATCCTAAAGTCACTTAAAAGCTACGTAGAATCGAGAAGATCGGCAAAGTTTTCACGAATGCTGGAGGACGAAGTCCTGGACTCGTTTCGCAGGTTGGGCCAAATGTTATTGGGCTTTTTCCTGAATTTCTCAGTACCAGCCAGGGACTCTAAATTTGTGCCCGGTTAAACGACAATAGACTCACCCCCTATTACATGGGACTTAAACGTAACTGGTGAAATGTGGGTGCACTATAAAGGTACTTTGCCTAACCGTTCGGGGATTACATGCGTGTTGTTATGTAGAATGAAGAATTTTCACACATCGATGTTGAAATAAAAGGTAATGCCCATAACCAAAGCGTGACACACTGGTACTAAAACTCACTTAGTACATTATTTATTTTTCAAAAGACAAAGTACTTGTCTTCAAAAGACAATATCGTAAAGAGAACCCATTTACAAAAGCCTAAGGTCTAAGCTTCGCCATGTGCACTTTAACTTTCACTGCGAAAGTCAGTGGACAAACATCCATTAAAACTGTGTGTTTGGTTATTATCACCTATCTTTGAAGTTTCTGCTGTTGGGGTTTAGTGTGTCAGATCCTGGTTTTGAAGTTGTGGTTTTAGTCAGCCTTTCTTGATATCTTAGGAAGTATATTTGGCTGAATGTTGTTGTGACCTGTTATACTATATAATAAGTTAATCTATCATATTGTAAAATAAATTAGGCCAATCGGCAAAAATTTATGGAAGCTGGTACACCTCTCCAATAGCAATGAAATATACGTCGTAGGATAGGTCTTTTTAAATGGAACAACATTTACTATGACGGCTTTGCTGAAATTTTTGTCTATTCTGAGTTATAGGTTAAAAACGAAGGTAAAAATTAATACCTTTTAATATTTTAATATCAAAGACCTATCCAATGACGTACATGTCACTGCTATTGGAGGAGTGTACCAGTCTACTCATTCTCCTTTGGAAGTGATAACTCCGACATGGCGATGGACATCGTGTAGTACTACGCTGAGGTTATGAGCATCAAAAATCATTCATCATCATCATCAGCCTACATAACAGCAGTCCACTGATGGACATAAACCTCCTCAATCGCACGCCACTCAACTTAAGTCTCAGCAACTCTCATCCAGTTGCTAGCAGCCATCCCGCGAAGATCGTCGCTTCACCGAGCCTAAGAACCTTGCGCTTGCCGATTCGCGGTCTCCCCTCAAGAACACGTCTACCCTAACAATCATTGGTTCTACGGCTTATATGGCCGGCCCAGTCCCTCTTCAGGTTACTTATTCTGTGAGCTATGTCGACAACTCGGTTCTCCGTCGGATTTAATAAAAAGTTAGCTAATAAATGTCAACTTGGAGTTTATACTTTTAATAAAACGAGCAACTAATCAAACTATCTATTAGTTTCACAAACAGGCCCAACAGTGGACCCCTCAATCGTTTCGATTATATAAAAACTTGGTGAAATTATGCGTAAAATAATTTCATGCATAGTTAAATGCCATTCATTACATACAATTTCAATGACGCCAGATTGACCATTACGAAAGCCAACAAAGTTAGGAATAGATACTGCCATGATCAGTTTTGTATATTAATAAGCTTTACATATAAGCAATTTATAGAATAGTAGATGACTATAAAGGGTGTAAAACACCTCTTAACGAAGCCGAAAGGCACTTTTTCTCCTTGTCATTGCGATCCTTTTTTGTTCTACACCGTACCTGGGAACCTTACCGAACCTTAGTATAATGGGTTACGGAGAAATTGGGGGTCAAAGTTCCAACCTTTTGGCAACTTTTTTTTTAAATACAAGTTTTTAATGTAAGATTTTTACTTTAAACACCTCCGCGACCCCCGTACTATTCAATCCATCCATCAGCACAATGTTTTGAGTGCGTTACATTGAGTTCTACCATAAAACATGATTTTTCACCCAAAAAAAAAGTCGTTTGCCAGCAATAATTTTTGCGTAAAGTTACTTAGTTTGATGTATGGAATGCTTGGTTGACGGCTTCGTGATGAGGTGGTTGACACCCTGTATAAATGTGTCTGTGGTAATAGTAAAATTGATGTTCAATTTGACCCAGCGGTTAATGCTGTTGTGATTTATTTACTAATTACCATAATATTAGTAATTAATACCTGACATCTTTTTACAAGCATTTCAAATTCCGACGAATTAAACACCTGATAATTTTTGGTGTTGGTTAAAAAGATAGTTAGGTTGTTAAGTGCTTTAACATGATTAAAAACTAAAGTAAGTCATGAAGTCAAAAGTAAAAGGTATTAGCTTCAAAATTTAGGTTGTACAATACAAAAAAAAGAATCCAAAAAACTTTGTATTTGCTAATGAGCAAAAACTAACGGTTACAGTTTTTCAAAAAGCTGCCAATCAAATGCTTGAGACATCCTTTAAAAATGCAAGTCAAGATGCACCAAACTAATCATTAATAGTAGTTACCAATGACGACTCAAGCGTAAGATTAAAATAAATAACCGTGTTAGTAAGACACTTTTTTGAAGGACATTTTTTTCTCGTACAGTTTCAAAACGAGAAGACGAGTGTTCTTTGGATAACTACAGTTTTTTGTTTCATATTTACAGACTTAAACGTAGAGCAAGTCAAACCCAGTACTAACTAGGTTGTGGAGGTCAGATAGGCAGTCGCTCCATGTTAAATACTGGTACAAATCTGCAGCCTGTTAAACTGGAAACCGACTCCAACATATATGTAGTTGGGAAAAAATTCGGCAGATGATGATTTACAGACTACTATTATGATGAACCAGTTATTGAGTTTGGCTGCCAAACTTAAAGTAGACTTTAGAAGGTTGACCGATGTTGGTTTGCGGAAATTTGCTGAATGTGTCGCAGTATCCATTGCTGTGACGATGTTTGTGAAAGAACTGTGACTGACCGTACGTTGATTTCAGAAGATTATTTTCAAATACCTATTCAATGATACCCCACTTATCATAGTTCGTTGAGTTTCGTTTTTATTATTTTTAGTTTTTATTTTTCGTCTGGTAACCGTCTTTCAATATTCCCCTTAGTGTTAGGCAGAGTTTTCCGTAATAGTACACTCACATTTCAGCCAGTCACGGTCCAGCTAGACAAGCCAACTTCAACGCCTCCACAGCAAAATGCAATCTCTGGCGGGAGCGGTTTAAACCCCCTGACAACTTCAACGATCGATCAAAAAAACCTCCCACCTGGGCACTCGTTGCCGTGGCTGACTTGGAAATGTCTAAACAGACTTTTTACCCAACTCGGGCGGAACAAAGTCAATCTCCACAGATGGAGGTTCATGGACAGTTCAGTTCTCAAGTGCGTATGCGGCGTTTAGATCGAGGGACGGTTCAGATCTCAAGTGCGTCGAACCTGATAACAACTACTATACCAACGATGCACTCGGTGCTAAATAAAACAACACTTTCAATGTTTGGTATTACGAGACTGAATGTGTGAAAACCACTTTTATTAGTAATGTTAAAAGCAGTCCTTATGCTGACATTATTAAAGAAAATATGCAATAATGAGTTGTCTTCACTTTTCTCCATTGATTTGATGTTGAAAGCAATAGTAGGTGATTATTCAAAGCCTGTATTAATGCTTTCGTAGAATGTAATGAAGTCTTATACGATACTGATGAGACGCTGATAGCAAATTTCGTCATTAGATGTTATAAAACACGGGTCATGACCGTGTATAAACTTCTAAGAAATCGGAGTCAGTAGGAGAATGCAATCGTTACTTTTTCTTATTTTGATTTTCGGCTATTTTTTCTTAGAATAGTCAGGTACGTAACACACATCATTTGTCACGTTTCCGAAATATAAGCTCTCAAAATGAGTTATGCCGGATCATCCTGATAGCGCCATCCATGAATAGATTTCCAACTTTGATACTTGACGATGATACTTGTATGTATTGATACCAGCTGCTGTTGATATCAACAGATATAAGGTTGGCCACAATTTCGAAAGTCAAATTAAAATAGCGTATAAGGAGGCAGACCAAAATATTCAAATCCCACAAATGCATAATTTTGGAGGTTGCAAATTAAAATTCAAAATAAAGAATTTAACTTAAAGGGATGAAACAACCAGCAACTGAACATGAACAGAAGCCAGGTGTATGGTTCCATTAGGTCGTTTCCTGTGAAGAAGAAGCAAAGAATCACATAACCTACTCTTCTAAAATAATTGTCATTAACAATGTTCCAATATTACAACGATAGCATAATTATTAGGACAGGGCTTGAATAAAGTACCAGGATAATTAACGAAAATGATGATAGAGAAATAGATAAATAAATAAAATATATAAATATCGCTGGACATTAAACACAGCGCCATCTAGTGCCACACTAAGTAACGAGGCTTGTGTCTTGGACACCAGATAGTTGATATACTACATAGATACTTTTTTTGTTTGTAAATACATACTTATTATAAATATTATAAAAATCCATGACGCGGAAACAAATGTCCATGCTCATCATACAAACATTGGCTCCTACAGGGATTCGAACCCGGGACCCTAAGAACACAAGGCAGCCTCACTACCGCTGCGCCATTCAGGTCGGGGGTAGTAGATAGTATCTTCGAATATTAGTAAGCCATAAGAATAAATACAACTTAGAGCTTTATACTACGTACCTTACTCGAGTCCAGTTATGGCAAAATAGGTGTCAAACTTTTAGCTACTGACAATATATTCAAAAAAAATCCCTTCGACTCTCACGCACACATCTAAAAAAAGGAAAAAACAAACAAACCATGGTCCCTGTGAAAGTCAAAAGAAAGCTGTACACTCTGTAAATTCCAAAAAGTGGTTAAGAATGAAAATAGCGGTCAGACTGTTTCGACCATAGGTAATAAATTGTCTGCCTGTCTCACCGTCAACAAACTTTACGTTTTTGAGAAAAAGTTCGAGTGAAATTGATACGGAAGAACCACTTTCGCTACGCCTTTAAATATTTTAAAATATAACATACACGCTAGATAGATAAAACCCTATCAAAATGGATGTCAGTGACGTTTTAGAAGTAGCGGGGAAGAAAGCTAAGAATAGCACCATTGTAAAAAAAAATAGGCGTAATGTTCCCACTACTTAGACACAGGCCTCCTCTCTATGATAGATATGATGGGCTACAATTTCAAATGGTGATATTCATAATTCACCATAAAACCCGATAAAAGTCATTGAAAATAGATTAAAAATAAAAAAATGCCAACAATCAACAATATTAATTCTTGTGTAACCGGTCCCTATTTTATACTCGAGAAAGTAAGGAGAAATTCAATCTAGAATTTTTAATGTAAAACTATTAATACCTACTCGTTTTTAAGCTGTAAAACTTATAATATGGTTTGTGTTGAATATTAATGAAGATATTAATGAAACAATCAATAAATGAATTATTAATTAGGAAATAAGTCTTCGAAAAGAAAGCGGTCATCAGATAAGTATAATATATAATTATACATAGATACTATTATTGATCGAAGCATAGATATTTAAATACAGTGTTTACATTTCATCAAAACAGGCAATTAGTTATTAAACAAGACGAAAACTATGATTTGAATAAATAGTGTTGTAAAATAATTCATGAAAAGCGGAAATCGTATGCCTTTGCCTTGACCCCTACAAAGAACGCAGACATCAATTACCATGATTATATACATCGAAGCATTCACAAGAAACAAAGCATACAAAAGGCAGAAAATACTTTACCAATAAACAATAACTACTCTTCAGACCATTAATTTTACTATATTCACATGAGCGTAACCGTGGCGGTTACGCTCAAACCAGTTAACAATAAACTAATATCAGATAACGGGTTAGTTACAGTATCAGTAAGTGAAAGTATCCAAATCGGTACAACGGAAGAAAATAAAAGTAATGTTTATAATACGAGCGGTTTCAATGACGAAAAGACACGAATTGTTTAAAGAGTAGTGTCCAAGAAACAATGGATGAACTGTGTGAAGGATGATATGGCTAGAAATGAGGAGACTGCTGAGATGACGAGTAGTATGGAAGAAGAAGATATGATGCGCCGAATCCAAATTAATTAGGTTATATCATATATGGGTAAGAGAAAGATAATATTGATCCAGAAACAGTAACTGATGATACAATGATAAGTATGTGATCTCACGAGATAATAAAACTTTTAATGAGGAGTATACTGTGTGAAGAAAAGGTTTACAGGCTCTGTAAATAGAGATAGTTCAAAAATATATGGATCCATTGTGTGAAAGATGATATAACTAGACAAGTTTAGTGATGAGTTTGGTAATGATTGCTAAAATGAGAGGAGGCCTATATCTAGGCAGTAGACTGCAATCGAGACTGATTTGATTGAACTGAGGATACTGACAGTTTTGTGATCTTAGACATGAATGGACGGGATATTAGGAAAAAATGGACACCCGTGAAATGATTGGATACTGACCGATTGTGATTAGATTGTGGTATAGTATTGAAGTGAAAGTGCCTTGATCCAGATCAGATGCAATATATCTAGAGACGATGTTGGTAAAAACGGTTTTATTTTGTCTAGCCGTTATAGAAGGAAATTAGCTTGGTGACTTGTATTTTGATTGACCGTTTAATCAATCATTTTCGTTCTTCTCACTTTATCTTTATCTTGGCGAGCCAAGCAAAGCCAAGCGAAGCGCAAGGGCACTACCTACCTTTTCTCGAAGCACTTCGTCGTTTTTTTGAACCCTTCTAACTTGGGTTTGGATTATACCAGATAAAAAAATCTCGGGATATGTTGGCAATAGCGGAATTATTAAAAATGTAAAGATTCAATTGCATAGCTCATAAACTTTATATTTTATTGAAATCTTAAAAACCCTGATTTCGTCACTGACTCACTGATTGATCATCAAAATTCTTAGGGTTTTTTCTAATGTCCTATAAAGCTGAAATTTGGTATGTAAGCTAAAATTAGTACACAACCAAAAAAAAAAAACTTGTAACTTTTATCTCCCAAGCCCAACCCCAAGGGGATGGAAGTTTGTATGAGACTTCCGCAATTTTGATGCTAGAGGTCTAAAAATTGATGAGTTAGAGGTCTGAAAATTGATATAGGGACTCCTGGTGTCTCTGATGTGCAGGAAATACACTCAGAAAATAAATAATAAATTGTCACAAACAACTTACAAAAAGAAATGAAATCCCACCAAAAACATTTTCATGTGAAATGTTGCCAAGACAAGCAGAGACCATTATATGATACGCACTGTCAAAAAGTTATTAGATCTCATGTAGAGCCAAGTTTCTAACTCTACACGCCCTAACTTTACAAGGGCTAACTTCGCAAACTCTACACCTTAGTCAAAATATGTGGCTTGACCATTCCGCTACATTCACACGGGCGTAAGGTGAAAAATCAAATCAAATCGTTCTTGTAGTAACGAAACGGCCAAGCCACATATTTTGACTTGTTTCTCAGTGGTCGGCGTAGCGTGTATGTTATTTCCATATTTTACTTTATTAATTAATGGTCATCTTTCTTTCTGAGCATATCATTTATCACCTCGTCTCCCTTTACTCTTACACCTGGCCAAATGGCTGTTTAATTTGTATATGTAGTCATACTTGGGTGGAGCGCGCTTGCCTAGAAGAAATCGATTCACTCGAACTTTGAATAGATCCAGATTATAATGATGAGGGAACAGAGAAGCTGGCAGTGAATTTCAAAAACCTGCTTGAAAAATGCTAAGTCGTATTTTATTCAAACATGTATTCTTATAACGATCTTGTAACGATGGTTCTATAGGTTTGTTTAAATGAGCATAAGTTTCACAGTTCATGGTTTTCTATGTCAAAGTATACTTTGCAAAGGTAATTAAGAAAAATGCTGAAGTTAGTAGTTAGGCACGATGTTTTGGTACTTTTTTTTTGTTTTAGTTTGTTAAACATTTGGTACGCCTTTTCACTAGCCTGTTATATTTTTGAAAAACCGCAGATGGTAACATGTTTTATTTGGTACTTACTTTTTCGAAATTTTAATTGACATGCTTACAGTCGCCCATAAAATTTTTGAATACAACCGTATTTAAATGATTATGGAAATCTCTCACTTCTCTTACACCCGTATCTACAGTCAAGTTGAAGTATTTACTTGAGTTCAAGTAATTATTAATGCAACCATTTTTGTGCAATAGACATAAATTTGAAGGAAGTAAGAACCGTCAAAGAGAGCAAAGCTAAGAGTTCCAATTTAAAAAGAAAAAATAAGTTTAAAATTGTAATATTTAAATAACACAAATTTTTAGGTGCCTTTAATTTGATAATTCGTTACCTTTTTTATAAAGTACCTTTAAATACTTGTTTAGATTTTCTTAAATATAAAGCGCTATTAGATAACTCAACTGAATATTGATTATTCGAAATGCATTAGACATCATTAAAAACTTGTTACACTTTCGAATACCTTTGTGAAAAGTGAAAATAACATTTCACTAATTTAAGGTTTCGATTGTACTGACATATTAGTTTTAACGTTGATACTGGCGTGCTTTTAAAATATCCAGTTCTGAAAGTAGCAAAGGGCCGGTGACCGTTTTTTTATGGAAGTTTTCCATTACTACCGAGTCACTGACGGCCGCCACATGTTTTTTTTATTAAAGGAAAGTTTACAAAAGTATTAATTTACGACAATGCCTCATAAAACCGTTTTCACGGTTTTCAACCTTATTGGTTAAGTCATAAGGGTAAAAAGACCCTCAATAAACTCAGTAGTACATGACGGTATTGACGGTGTTTGTTTATCAATTTGATTCACTATCAAATATTGTTTACAGGCCTTGGCATGCTCATTCGTTGCGGACACACATTGCACATTTTTCAAACTTGATAAATTATAGTCTTTTTCATTTTCGGTGGCTGTCTATACCGTCCAACAACAAAAGTTCTTGTAAGTTAAATAGTGTAAGTCCATGTTCAATTAATGGTTATTAATTTAGAAAACAAATTAACAGTTTAATATAATCAATTTAAATTAAATCTACGGTGTTACACAGTGATACTGCTACTTTTATTAAATGTAATGAAAATTACTTTTGTTAATGAAGGTACGTGTGGCTTGTAATACAATAGAAAACATGATAAGTTCTAAGTACTCCTTGTAAAAAACTTCGCGGTAATAACCTTTCTTTTATAATAACTTCGCGCCACAAAAAAAAAAAAAGAAAAACAATTAGTAGTTTTCAACTTTCTCTTTCAAAATGCTCTAGAGGACAATAAGATTACTTCATCGTCCATTGGTATATTAGGTACTATTACGGAGGAAAGTCGTGGAACGAATGAAGTGACGAAATAAAAGAAACCACGGATTTTGACAAATTGTAACATGAAATTACAATACTAAAGCATTCTCCACGATACCGCAATAGAGGTACAGAATTTAGTGAGGCATTAGCTAGTGATGTCATCGTAGACGTAAAAGAGTGTTTTAAGAAAGCTACTTTCGGTGTTACTAAAAGTCTTGGAAACAATGTAAGGAAAGTAGAAGTAGGTAATCGTAACAATTCTGAATAGAATCGTAATCATAATGGAGTAATTTGTGATCCTGCTCCTGAGGTAAATCTAGAGGTAATCTTTGATCTACAGAAACAATAATGACTGATGTCACTGTGAAATACAGCGTCAATATTTTGAGAAAATACAACAAAGTTAATGCTGCAAATATCACTGACATAGTACTCGCTGATGTTCGGAAGAAGACGTTCCTAAATATAAATATTCTGGGCATGTCTAACATTCTTCTCAAGGGCAGGGCCAAAACCAGTCCGTTAAAGATAACCATCAAAAAGCCAACCTTCGACCACCAATTTTAGAAGAATTCTGCCATAAATAACATTTTCACCCAATTTCCTGTACAAGGGCGCTTTTTCGAAACACTTTCTCCAGAACCGGTAGATTATGAAGCAAAACGTGTGCCGATGTCCAAATAACAAGGTCGAACTTTCGATTATATTTGATTAGTGATGACGATGACCAACTGGTTATGTTTATGTTAACAATTTGATCATCAGATGGTGCATGCGGTGTAAATATTTGGATAGCCTACAGATTGTACGAGATGTTTGCATGCAACATGCAATGGTCCAAGGTGGGTCAAACTTATAAGATTTCCAGTGCATTATTTGTTTTAGTGGATACTGATTTCTTAACTTGAAGAATTGTTCTGAAAAATTGATGAAATCATCTTTAAGTAATACTTTGTTTTTCAGTCTGAAGTACTCCACGATTTCAATGAAAACTAGCATGTTCGCATAATATTAACCCTTCATTGTAATCAACCAAGATCTTGGTACAATAACATGACGAATCAATGAGTTTATTATCATAAATTTATTGTTACTTGGAACAGTTTCTGATACTTTATTTATTCTTTGCGATCTATCGAAAATATTCAATGTTAACGTCTTACAGCACTTTCGTTTTACCTATCGACCTCAAAATATTCATGGGAAATGAATAAAATTAATATTCATAGGTTTCCAAAAAACGAAGCGAGTGGGTTAATCATACTACAAGTTTGCGTAGAGAGAGATAGAGGTAAGGTACGCACTAAATTTATGTGCAAATATTGATTAAATACATCGTTCAAATGTGTTTTGGGTACTAAGCTCTCGTTTGAAAGTTGGAACTTTTGAGCTTCGGTCGAGTAGAGCAATGGATATTCTTTGAGATGAATCACAATGTGATTCATTGGTTTCCGTCCAAAGCGAAAGCTAGAATAACGGAAGTCAGGTCAACCTATTAAAGGTAGAATAAAGGTACTTTGTGAAACTGATCAATGAAGTTATAAACTGAGAAAGAGTCACTTATTCTTTATATCTATCTATTTTCAACAGTCGTCAAAAAAGCCAAAACTAAACCTTACTGAAATTTTCGTCTTTATACGTCGAAGACGATTCCAGAATATTTATAACCTCCATTAATTTGATTACTACTACTGAACTAGCGAGAACATACTTAAACTAATTTGAAAGGCATGATTGAAAGATAGAAAATTCCCGCTCAGATTTCGATCATTTCTCTCCCACTAAAAACCAGTAATTGACAAAAATGTGCCTTTTACTATAAATAGCCAAAGTTATGCTGGTATCGTCCGGACGCTTGCTCAAACAATGTCACACGCATTAACACACTTTTACCAACTCAGACGCATTGACATATGGTTCGGCTTGTCAGGTATGACAGAGTGAGGAATGTGATGCTTAGCAAGAACGTCTTCATCTTGTAGTGGTTATTTTATCAGCTCTAATATCGAGTTGGATCTCTAGTCAGATTATTTGAAACATGTGAACCGGAGTCGCCGACATAGCTTGCAGAGTTTTAATTAGCTGAAGTGGTAGTGGGGCAGCTGTGTTCATCGATGTACTCACTAGAACGGTTTAGCAAGCGAGTCCCAGCGTATCGACCAGCAGATTGTTTGATGCTCCCCAGCTAGATGTACCACCGACCTTAGTTAGCTGGGTCAAACTAAATGCGGGAAGCGCAGGGTAGGGCGTTTAGGCACAGCTTGGGAGAGTCCTATGTCGTCACTATCTTAGTGGATGCCATGTCTACGAATTTTCGGTACAAGGACATGATGGCTTTCTCACTGTTTTCCATCACCATTTTGAGAACAGTTAAAAAAAACAAAGTTAAGTGCCTGTTTAGGTTAGGCTGATCAATTTTCTGACCTTGAGTCTATCACCACTGAGCCACCACTGCTATTGGTCCTTCGAGCCGGATGCTAAAGAATAGCATTCAACATAGATCCAGGTTGTCTTAAATAACAATAACCTATGACAGTCAATCATAAAACAGAAAAGCCAGATGTATTAAATACTTGTAATTTCATCACCACTGCTCTCAAAACGGTGAAGGAAAACATCGTGAGGAAACGTCTAGAACCAAAAATTCGAATACATGTGACATCTACCAACCAGCACTGGGCCCGCGTGGTAGATTTTAGCCTCATACATTCATTTTAGTCTCATAGTGAAGAGGCCTGTGTCCCAGCAGTGGGAACATTATAGGCTTATCTAATTCAGCCGCATGAGTTCAAGTGGAAACTAACCTGTGAGAAGAGAACAAACTTCATATCGATAGATCGATAGAATATACTTTATTGTACAGTTATTTAGCAATATTTAAAATTATATGGATACAACAGCGGTCTTATTGCTGATAGCGAAATCTTTCAGACAATGTTTGGATGGACCCGAACACCAATCACAATATAATATAGGAAATTAAAAGCTGATAGGGAATTTACATGATAAAACTGCATAGCCTAGTAACAGCTACCACTTAGAAACAGAGTAGGTCACCCATGTCAATATGATAAACATCATAGAAATGTCTTTGTACACTTTCCTCGTTCTAACAATGAGTGAAAATTAACACCATATTTAAATGGTTAGAAAATCAATAAATATTCATGTTCATATCCCTATCCTGTGATTGACCGACTCATTGTTTACTAATGTCTTATGAAAATATATTTTATCACTTTGGAATAAGGTATAAATTACAAATGGAAATTGTGGAGACCACAAAATGCTTTGATGAAGACTTTTTCTTGGGAAATTGGTCTTTACGTCTGGACGGTGAAGTTTAAAATTGCAACCAGGTAGACAATAGATAAACACTGATTGTTGGTTTGTATGTCAATTGGATTATTTAAAGGATGATGATTAATACATAAATAATGTCGATGATGCACAAGATTGTAGAAATATCTACTTGATTACGATATTTTGAATCACCTTCACCTTTGACCATTCCTTGTGGTAGTTGATGAGATACTTATTACAACTGCAATGAGACGTAATCATTTTGATGACAATGATGGTGGAATGGATTATATTGTACTGAACATAATAGGGGCAGAGACAACAAGAAAGGCTCTTAAAAAATGAGCATATTATTACATTTCCAGTTTGCATTGGCATCTGTCGCACTCCTATCCAAGAGCAACTAACGGCCATTTTCAATAACTTACTGTTCAGTTTCGGTAGGTTGCTATCTCTGTCTGTTTGACATTTTGCTTACTGACGGTTAGAAACAAAACATCACAGAAAAGTTTTCTTTGATTTTTTTTATAAATCAAGTGACAGGTAGGTGACGCAGATAGGATATTTCAAGTTACCATTTTTTTTAGAAAAACTGATACCGACCGACGTAGGCATATTAACCGACGGTTATACGTAAGTAAGTTATAAAAAATAGCCGTAATTACTTAGCTATCAACTGTTTTATCGATCCTAGTTTTTGACAATGGTGCTGAAAACTTCAATAATAATAATAAAACCCTTATTTTCAGGCTACTTTGGCCCATAGATAAATACCTTACAGACTAACATATATATAATAGTACATTGTGTGTTAGTGTTTAAACTTAAAACTATGTTAGTAAAACACACTTCACTCGAGCACTGTCTTTGTGCAATGGTCGGTCACCGTCTCTACAGCCATCAAAGGAAAGATTGCACAAAACCTGCTCCTTGATGGACATGTTCGATGCCACTACTAATGCTAGAGGGGTTAGAGTTCTGGTCAAAGCTTATTTCACACTAAAGGAATCATCGACAAGACAAAGAAGAAGAAAGAAAACACTCACTCAGCGTTTCATGATTTGTGAGCAGAACTCAAATACTAGCAAGTGACAGAACTTGGGCTATCGCCTGTCGAAATCACGTGCTTGCTCATAGCCCTGAGACAAAATATCCGAAATACAAACTCGATGCTACTTGCTCGATAACATTTCAAGTTGTTGGCTCTATTTGTTTTTTTTTCTTTCTGTTTTGGCAACTGAGCCGATGTCGATATCTCTACTCGGTTGTCACTAATCGTATACTTAAACCAACTTATCTGTGCAGAACTAATAATAAAAGTAACGAGTTTGACATATCGATTCAAATTTTCTTGAACTGCACACTTAATAAAGTGGTCATACTATAACGAACAATGACGGAAGATATCCCGTAAGTTAGTTTAAGTTTGGTCATACTATGTATAAGCGGGGGCAGGTGATAGGTGCCAAAACAGAACGTAAACAATGACGTGAGACTTTCTATGACACAACGTTTGTCTATTGGAGCTAAAGAAATTCGGTGAAAACTAATCTTTTGTAGCATTTTCTAATTTGCTTATATTACTATATTAGCATAATGTTTCATGCAATAGAGATAAATTTGGCTACGTTTATATGATTTACAAGCTTTTGCGTGCAACTTTGCTCGCGTGGTGGTTTGGATTTTATTCTTCGGGAATGTATCACAAGAACAAAAATAATCCTATATTCTAACTGCGCTCAAGGTCTACATGTGTGATAAACTTCAAAATCAGTAAGCTGTGTACACTGGACGGACACCGAGCGTCATTTCAGTAAGTATTTGAATGGAGGCGATTGATCATGTCCGGAGCTTTAGTACTGAGTACTCTACTACTATCATCTTAACAGATAATCTGTCATTCCTTTCGACGCCGACAGAAAGAGATAGATGTTAACACTTCCATACTAAAAATATCATCGTCTCCTTCACACTTGAATGACAAAACACAAAAATTTAAACGTGAGATGACTAGGAATGCAAGTGGACATGCGAAAGAAAGTTGCGTCGACAGAGAAACTAAATCATAATTGAATTTACCCAATGAGGTATAGCGTGAGGGTATGCTGTATTTCCAGATGAACGAATCGTTGTTATTGTCTCCGGTTTTTGTTGAAACTAGAAGAGGTAGGTTTATCCATAGATTTGTTACTTGATCTTGATCAATGGCTTATCTATCGTTTCTGTTGTCGTTGATGGGTGACAATGAAAAACTGAAGACAGTATACTAATTTTATCGAAAGAAGTTCTAGATTCGTGTACTAGTGAATAGTATCCATTATTCAATCGACGAAGGCACGATTGGCACAGTGGCTGAGTGATTGACTGCTGTGCTGCATGTCGTGGGTTCGATCCCCGCACGGATCAGATATTTGTATTGCCGACAGGTAGTTGTTCCGGGGTTAGCTGTTTCTGTAAGTTAGTTTAAATATTTGACGTTAAAACGCACCCAGGATACACGAGAAAATCCGAGTGTGGGGCGTGGATAGTGTCCTTTACAAGATGAACTGATGACCTGGTGAAGATGACAAATTGTGAGTAGCTTAGAATCTGGTGAATGAGTGAATGAGATGAAGCTTGCAAGAGGTTTACGTTCAACTATGTGTCTCTGCAGCTTGACGTAGATTAGTTATCCTTGATCTTGACCATAATCTACTTAACCAAGGTCACACCTGTCTGACTTCCGGGTGCTAAACAAATAGAAAGTGGAGATGAGTCTGCATATCAATATGATAATCATATTATTTGCAAAACCAGTTGACACATGGTTGTCGTCACGTGGACAAGGATCTCTCCACGAAGTAAATACAACAGGGTCTCCAAACATACCACTTCTATTTTTGGGATTACTGAGGACACTGGCTTTTAATTTAGATATTAGTTAAATATCATGAATAAATAATACATTGATTGAGAATGAACATGGTTGAAGTTGCAATAGTCAAACAGACAAATCAAAGCATATCTTGTTAGTGTAAGACGTAGATTTAAAATCACCACATTTCACATATTATATGAACAAAAATTCGGTCACAAAACAAAAAAAAACACCGTTTTGCAAGCACAACGTTTTTGTGAAACTTTCGAATAAAAACAAGCCGGAAAAACCGGTAGTTGTAGAAAAAACAAAAACGGAAAATGATCAAGAGAAAAATAAAGCTAAATTACCTGCATCCCATAATTATAAATCCGTAACACAAAACAATCACGTTTACGTTAATATTTACGTTGGTAAACAGGTCATATGTACTAGAAAAGCGCGCGAACCGACGGCTATCGCTTGGCTTACTAAATTCATCTCGACTGAACAGCGAGTGGGAGAAATTGGTGAGTCTCTTTCGCACTGTGTGATAGTGGTGGGCGATTGTCGATGTGCGAAAACTTTCGATGGCGTTTAAAAATAAAAATGAAGCTCCAAACTCAAACTCGAAACTATATCACTTAATTAATTTACAGGCACTTTTGAGTTGTCAAACCGTATGACTGCTAGTTAAAAAGTTGAAGCTAGTTGCTTGCTACAAAAGGTACATCTCAATAGAGAAGGACGGGTATGAAACTTCATGGACACTCGACTGCATTCTTCATCATCTTCTTATTCAATAACTCAAGGTTACTTGGAAAGGTTACTTACAAGGATTTAGGGCACGCCACAATAGTGGCGGTAAGTCCCCTATTTGAGGAGTGGCTGGAGAGACGCCACGGCGTCCTCACCTTTCGCCTGACGCAGGTTCTTACCGGACACGGATGTTTCGGTAAGTTCCTGCACCGAATCGGGCGGGAGGAGACGCCCGGGTGCTTTCACTGTGAGGATCGACCGGAGGACACGGTGGCGCAAACTGTGGAGGTGTGCCTCGCTTGGGCGGAGCACCGCCGTGCCCTCGAAGTGGCGATCGGCGGCAGCGACCTCTCGCGTCCGGCCCTGGTACAATCCATGGTCCGGAGCGAGACGGAATGGGACGCCGTCACCTCCTTCTGCGAAGCAGTCATGCTAGCAAAGGAGGTGGCGGAACGTGAGAGGGAGAGATCCTCACGTCCCGGCCACGGCGGGAGACGCCCCGGGCGTCGGGGGCCACGTGGTGGCTTCCGGCCACCGTAGGCGCGAGCCTGTGGACGGGGAGCTATGGGTTAGCTCGCTGTCCGCCCGTCTCATGATGACAGGCCGTGGCGACGGCGCGTTCGTGTTCCACACGCGCCTCAAAGAGAGTCAGCAATAAGGAAGGGGTCCGCAAGGGCCAAAGCCTGCCGGGGCTGCGGAACTATTCGAAAGAGATACCGTGGCCCCGGAACACAAAGGGCGATGAAGGAACACGGATGGGTTTTAGTCAGTAAAAGTCTGACACTCCCTCCTGCTCCGCCCAGAGCGGGGAAAAAAAGGTTACTATGATTTGTGATGCAAGATGTAATACAAAATTACATGTAACAACATAAAAGTAAGAAAGATAAAAAAACCGCATAAATAATGTTTCCAACATTGAATAATTTAAATAAACTTAAATTCTGAAATAAAAAACCTGCCAAACCATTTAAAATTTAAGGTTTGTGGGATAATTACTGAGAGATAATGATTTTAGAGATACTTTTGAAGATACCATAGTTTTTAACGCTTATTAAATGGGCTGATAATTCACTCTCGTTGGAACCATGAATCAATTAATACTGATTATCTGTAGTTGTAGAAAATACCAAAAATCACAACAAGATGTTATAGCATATATGCTATATCATCTTGTTGTGATTTTTGGTACAAAGATATATCTTTGTCATCGATATCCGCGGTAGCTACAACACTACAAACGTCAAACCAAGTCCCAAGAGCAAGGTGAAGATCTGGGTCTTTGACCGTATGCAGTGGCCGATTGCAAACGGCCGACTCTACCAGCCGTTAACCGACTGCTAGCTTTTAGTTACGATTAGAAGGTTAAGTTAAGTTCTAATTCTAAATTATCTAGTCGATGATCTTGGTGCACGGTAAAACTCTAATGAGTTTATGTTGGCACCAACTTAAATGTATTATATGTATGTATACTACTGAATCAATAAATAAATAAAATAAAAAATAACCACTATTCGTTTTACCGCACTTTGGAAGTTTATAATATAACATTGTTCTAGAAGGTTCAAATGAAGGAAAAAGCGTTTCATCATCATAGGTATATTCATAAAATCCTTAAAAAAAGGTTTAAAGGATTAAATGTAACCAAATAAATTATCCCAAAAGAGCTGAAATCATTTATGACAAGTTTCACTTTTGTTTAAATTATGAGAGTATGTTTTAATTTCTTTAGTGTGAGCAAAGTTACCCAAACTGTAATTAGGTTTCGGTGACAAAATTTCCCATCTTTCTTGTACCGTGAAACATTTTCTCAGTACTGGTTTGAATAAAAAGACCCAAATATCCTTTATAAACTCTTACTGTACAATTTATATAACTAATTATTAATGTTTTATTTTACACCCTTTCCTTTTTCTCAAACGTTACTTATTTTGTGAATCTTCCTGCTATCTCAAACTCACTAACGTCAGTTATGCATTGTAGAACCGTGCCATTTGCTTTCGAAAGCGACAGGCATGTTGGGTGCCGGCGCGTCTTAATCGCTCATTGAATACAAATAACTACTTACTTGTTACAAATTAAATTAGGTTTACAATAGTTAAATAGTTATTAGTCATTAGAATTTTGCTAAAGTGTCTTAACGAATGCTTTTTCAGGTTCCATTAAAAAAATTACGAACAAAGTGCGGGCGGAGCTTTGTGTGCGTACCCAATAACTCTTGTAGCAGTATTACTTAAATGTTTTAAACAATAATGCTTTATGTGTCCGGTGTCCGCAGTCACTCTGTAAACTGTCCGTACGGGTTCGATCAAACTTTGTTGTTATAATAATTATTATGTTGTGGTGTTGATAAGAACTTTGTCAAGTTACAAAATATGTGCTATTGAAAGTGACTATCATTTTGTATTGATCAGTTTTTAATCTTTACATTGCTCTAGACTAGAGTCTAGAAGATAGTTCTAATGAAGGAAAAAAGCGTTTCATCATCATAGTTATTGTCATTAAATCCTTAAAAAAGGTTTATAGGATTTAATGTAATCAAATAAATAATGCCAAAAGTGTTGAATTCATTAATGACAAAGTTCACTTTTGTTTAGATTAGATCATAAGAATATGTTTTGATTACTTTTTTTATGTTGTAACGCTGTAATAAAATGTCTAACGTACTTGATACTGATTATCTTTAAAATAAAACAAATTCAAATATTTATTGCTCAACACAGTACATTTCATACATTTCCAGATGTCAAGTGAATGCGCAGTCCACTGTATTGTACCAATTCAGGCATGCAAAATTTATAAACGTAAATGTTTTAGCATTATGCAAGGTGATCGTTGTATCCTTGTTTATCTTAGGACAAGATTGTAATTGTCAATTATTGTCCGTATTGAGAACTATGCGGTAAAACGAATAGTGCTTGTGAGGTTTTTAAAAATCACACTATTCATTTACATAGACGAATCTTGTGAATGTTACTGTCACGTTACTGTTTTTCTTTTATTAAAAGGTAATAAAAAACAAGTGGGTAGGTAATTGATGGTAAACTAAAGTCAAATTAAAGTAGGTCAAGGTAGCTCATCTGTTCCATACATTCATTAGTGTTAAAATTACACCCATGTATGGAAAAGCTGTATTTTTTTGTCTCATTGTAAAAGATGTTCGATTTCATGAGCACTACGCTCCCTTAAAATAATATCGTTTCTTTTACCTGCTATACGGCATGTCTTACAACCTAAATCATAAAAATAAATAAAGTCACACAGATCTAGCACTAAAAACCAGAGCGTGGCAACTGCTCATCTGAGTATTAAAGTTAAGGTTGCGGCTTGTAGCTCTTGGTCGTAATGATGTGTCATTAACTGTTTATGATGAGATGACAGGGTAAAATTTATTATTAGTTGTATTACACCTAGTTGGTGTTGGTTTAAAGAATTTTACGTAAACGGTAAAATGGATCTGTTAAAGTAGACCTTGTAAATTGCTTAACCATTTCTGAGCAAAAAACACCGAGTTAACTGAATAAAAGCGGAAACTAACCAAATGATATTTTGGCCCATAAATAAAAATAAAAATTGACGGGTTGTGACGTCGAAATGACATCCAGTCTTGGGATGGTAATGTTATGACGTAGGTAACTGTAAAACACATAGATAAAGGAAGTCGTTAACTTCTCGTAAATAGAAACTGTAAAAGTGCCTGTGGCGAAAACTAATAAGAAAATAATCTAGTCATTCATATTTCAGTACGAAAAGTCCTAAAAATGTGCAAAAAGGATTTTTCCGATACCGGGAATCGAACCCGAGCCTCCTGGGTGAGAGCCAGGTATCCTAGCCACTAGACCATATCGGATATTGATAGGTGTTTCGAAATATTCGTTCATATACCTGAAACCAATTTATTTTTCTATTTATCAATGCCAGTTTTACACTAGAGATAGTAAAAAGATAAGAATTTACACATACACACATTTTATTTTCACTAACCGTGTACTGTATACAATAAAGTTCAGTTTTGTATCACATTCATGGTGCACGCCATCTAGTGGTTACCAGTAACATTGGTTGCGGTTAAGTCTCAGCATCGCTACTCTGTGCCGTCAAAGTGACAATGTTTGAAAGCATTTGTTTGTGTTTACTTCTCCACAAAAATCATAGATGGCGCTGTCACGATAATAACATGATGGCTTAAGTTGTACAGTGAAGATAGTTTTGCTATATTGTAAGTACCTGAACGTGATTATCGTGATGTCCCTAGTATTTTATCCTCAAAGCATTGTAGACCAGTCATGTTCTTTTAGAACACAAAAAGCTGAATTTTGTTCAAATTACGTTTTAAATAGACAGGGACGGAATTTACGTTACTGAAAGGTTTTTCTGTAATTCTCTTGTGTATAACATTTGTGATCTGCGTTTCATCACAAAATTATTTTATAAAGAAATCGTATGTTGGGTTGGGAATCAGGTAAAGAAGAAACTTGTTAAAATATTTGACTAAAACCGTTTATTATTATATCAGGCACAAATAAATACTTATCAACTACATAACGAATCTTATCAAAATAAAATTAATCTCATACATCATAAATCAAAGCAACATTATTCTCATGCAAATCCATACAAAAAAAATGTCTACAACAATATAAACGACTTCAACTCAGGTTCTACTAAGTTCTCTAGCACGTAGAACTTCATCAAATAATATAGTCATTCCCACGGATTCTCATCTATAGTATCATTCACTGTATCCTTCATTTTGTTCATTTTCTTCCTGTTCATCCTACTTTCTACTGCTCCTTCAACTATTTCTCCTTTGTTAAAATCTTCTGCTGTTATAATAGGCTTGAAACCTTCATCGATATTCTTTATCTTATTACTCTGTATTTCTTTCGGCAATTTCACCTTTTGTTGTCGATACGGATAGAAAACATATTTCACTCCATTCACTATCTTGTATTTTGGATAACTGGTTGATGTTCTTCTGTTATTGTTGATGCCTAAAAGTCTGTTCATCCAGTATAGGTAAGAGTTTTGGAGAACATCTATGATGCTTCTTCTTCTTCGTGATTTCGCTGTTGTTTTACTTTTGTTTGCTGTGACAACGTCTTCATTCCCAAATAGTGTCATCTTTCTATCAATATTGTTGTTGTTATATCGTACTACTGGTGCTACATAAGATATGATAGGTTTGTTTTCAATAATTTCTTCCTTGTCTCCAAGATCTAGTATAGATCTGCTTTGCCATTGTCCGTTGGCGTCGTACCCTCCGCCACCGCCACCGCCCCCGCCGCCGCCTCCTCCATAATCTGGTCCACCTGGATGTCAAAAGGTGAATTTTCATCGTATGTTTGGTTTGGTGGAATACTTAGCTTATACTAGGATAATACCTGCTGGCATCCAAGCGCCACCCCCACCGCCGCCGGCTGCCCATCCCTGTGAAGTTTATGATTTACAATTTATTGACAAAAGTCTAACAACGCGCCCGTTTTTCCCGAAAGGAAATGTATGATGATAAAAGTTCAAGAGCTGGGATGGTGTAGAGACTAGTACTGGACCCAGATTTTGCCCGTTATGATAACGTTCAGGGTACTGTAGAAAATAAATCATCATCTACCACGTGCCTATGAGCGTCCCAATGATTTAGCTTTACTTCATTTAACTACATTGCTCTAATCTTTTCCGAAGGCGTTTCAACACACGTTTATTACCAGTACTGAATAAGTTATCTACATTGTTATTGGACCCAATGTTTCCTTTTTTAATATTATAATATACTTACTCCATCACCACCGCCTCCGCCGCCACTCCCGCCGCCACCTCCACCTCCTCTCTTCTCCAATACCTTCATTAGCAGCATCATCTGAACAAAACAATATTGATGGTACTATTGGTTTGAGACGAATAAATGAATTAAACTCACTATTACATTTACTTGTGAAACGGATTGAACGGATGCCGATAAAAAAACAGTAGACCTTGAGTGCCTTGTTTAAATCTCAAGCAAAGCTGCGTTCTCTTTGTTCTTAAATTGTAACCGACAGGCATTTGTGTGCTATTGCTTTAAATATCACCCTTTAGCCTTACCTTAGCTAACATGAACGACATCATGCTAAACATCATCCCTTTGAAAGACATCATTCCCATCATGCCCATCATTGCTGGAACCATCTGTAGGTAAGTTAAAAATGCATCTCAATATGTAGACAATAATTATAATGATATGCAACTTCCTCTAGGATAGCGCTTTCAACTATATTTTTCTTGATTTCATTGATTTTAGTTTGGCCTAATCATTTTGTAGGTCAAACTTTTTCTCGTGCATTTACTTCTAGCCTTCACATTTAACAACTATATAATAATAAAATACAACTTAACTAACAGATAAATTCACATTGCCCGAAGCTCATGAACTTCTATAAAGATTAGAAGATCCTAAATTATTGTGTTTAGTACTTTTTGCCACTTTACCATCATCAGCTTCATCTTCATGCACATCATAGCCATCATCATCATCTTCTTCTTCCCAAACCCGTCGCCTCCATCGTGCCCACCCCCACCACCCCCGCCGCCACCGTCCCCGCCTCCTCCTTTACGCTTCTTTCTACCGACAAACTCTTCTACTGTAACATTTGAATGGGGTAGTTATTAGTGAAGAGCTTCAACAAACACATGAAGTTTAATTTTGCGTACATTACTTAATAGATTTAGCGTTGCGTATTTCGTTTTAACCCTATCAACTAAGCCTATGACTGTTTTCTGCTAGATGATATAGATCTTCTTTACTAAGTGCAACGCTTCAATATCTAATTCTTTGTCTTCCACAACCGGTCTGCTTTCTTGACCTTCTCCAGATAATGGAATAATTATTACCTATATCTATTTGAATTAGCAATGACATATCGAACGAAAACTCTTTGCCGTAATATTTTGATGAGTAAGTAGAATGATAAAGAAATTATCACATTCTTAACACTGCTATATCATCATCATCATCTTCTCCTGCCCAATCCCTAAAAAAAATCCTTAAAACTAAATTGAGATAAATCTTACCGTTGTTTGGTATCGGTAGAGTAGTTTCTCTTCCTAAAGCACTGAACCTGATGATGTGGTTGTCAAAAAAATGATCAATAGCTCTGTCTATCATGTGCGTCAATTCTTCAGAGTTCTTCTCGATAAAATGGTCTTCTGTATCCTTATTTTCTTCAAGTTTACTGGTGTTTAATTTTACTGAAAACATTGTTAGTTATAGAGATTAGATATGTATTGTGCAGCCTAATGATATTATTTTACTTTGCTGCTAGCTTACACATTGCTATTACAAAATATTCAGGAGTAAAAATCTATGTAAGTATGTCAACATTTATTTAATCAGAATTTGTGTTTTATGTATAGTTTACTAATGTTCAAAAAATATTTCTCTTCGTTATACCTGTTTCGAAAATATTTTAAAGTAAACAATTAAGTTGCTATCTTCTTGTATATTTCTTCCTCTGGTTCTTTTTCTAGCATTTTCCTTCAATATCTCTCTATAATTCGACATAATCTAACACATTTTCACTATTAAAACCAATAAACACTCACCAAACTTAACATAATTCCCGATCACGGATACCTCACTCAAATTATTCAACTGTTCCAAATACATCAAAGTTTTTCTTTGCACACATGGAAATGACATGTGAAGAAAGCAATCAGCGTAAACACCATTGAAATTGTCATCAGGGTCGTTGATTTCTTCATCTATGTCATCTTTGACATCATGAACACCGTGTTCAACTTTGACAACTTTAGAATTAACTATGACAATACAAATAAGTTCTAAGATGATTGTTCTAAGTTCCATTGTTGGTTCACAAATGAAAAACGCGGTAACCAGCTCATATTATTTATTTTCTTCGCTTATTGGGATATAAGGTCAAGTGCCATGGCGTTTGCGAGAAAACATGTAATTTTTATGTTATCTTACTATTTATTTAAATAATGTTGTGGTTAAGGGAAAAGGCTGTGTAAATAATGGAATGGGCTGCTGATTTTAGATTGTAGGGTTCTTATTTTGTTAGAGTCAAGGTTCATTGTGGCTTGAAATTGGGTTTTGCAATGGTATTTGGAGAAAGATGATTGTCAGTTTAAACGAAACTACAATATAAAGCCCATATTAGGGTTTTGGTAATTTTATAAGTCACTAGTTATTGCCCGCGGCTCAGTCCGTGTAGTGGTTGCAGATTATCCTGCGGGAATGTACCTACTTCATAATGTATCAAAAAAAAATAATCAAAAAATGAATTTGCTGTTGTTATCATCCCCGAAGGGATTAACCAGAGTTGTACCTAATAGTACACCCACGTTTCGCCCGTTATGTTTAAGTCCGATGTACTGGGGGCTAGCCTATTGCTATCAACCTGGTACAAATCTAGACTCTTTGGCTGCTATACTGAGAGATGAGAAACGTAATACATATACAAATTAAAGCATCTTAAATGATTTTACCAACAAAATCGTAATCCGAGTCAAACGTACAGACAGGCAGACAGAGATACCTACTAATTGTTCATTCATAATATTGAACATGTCATAGAACTAGGATATATCAAAGAAATCTTTGTGTTTGTGTATTTTTTTTCATTTAATTAAGCTTATAATAAAATACTTTCTGTCTAAAACGTACTCACAGTGTAAAAAGAAAACGAGCGCAAAGATTTATAGATAAACAACATTTTCTTAAATCCGAAAGATTAAATTGTGCATGAAAAAGATAAAAGAGCAGATTTACCAAGAGCAGTACATTAGAAAACACTTGTATCATAATCATTATTGTTACAATGTTGCTAGTAATAGTGAAACTTTGTTACATACGCACACACAAGTTTTTTTTTTTTGTATCTAGGTACTGTAAACTAGTGAATAAATTTAAATATAATAGTATATTAAATTTTATATGGCCCTAGCTTCTATTTTTGTATGTATTAAGAAAACAATATTCTCCGTAAGTAATTATTTTTAATGATAGTAAAGTCATGATCATCTTTTTGCCTCTTACTGTGTTGTTGAAGTCTGCGCAACATATTATTTTAATTTTTTTTTACACAATCCTTGCTATTTTTCATCCATCGCTGTCGTTGAGGATACGGTGCTCTGGTGAAATTGAATATCAGCAAACTTTAAATAATAAAATGTAATAACCTATAATATGGGTTAGTAAATTTGATAAAAGGATTGTGAATATTATGAGGTGACGACGCTAAAGCTAAGTTCAGCCAAGGGCAAATAAAATTAACAATTAAATGAAAATCTTTAATTTTTAACAAAATAAGATGCATCGTTTTGGTCTATAATTTAAAATAAATACAAAACAAAATTATGATATAAAATGAGGAATGACAAACATTATGATACAAGTTATGATAATAAAATACGAAGAAATAAAATAATTATACACATAATATTTGGTATGTTAGAAGTGTAGATTAGAAGAATAAATTAGAATAAATATCACAGTTACATATACTGCTTAAATAAACCGCATATAACACATTTAAATAGACATAAAGATTGATACAATAAACTATTAAATAGTAAATAAATAATATAAAAAAATGAATAAATAAATTAACAAGTTTAAAATATATAAATAAATAGAAACGTTATTTAAAAACGGTGGGTGGAAATAACAAGAAGAATAAAAACAAATAAAATAAATAAAGCAAATGGTAATGAGAATCTTTAACACACCTAACGTTAAAACTGCAATAATCAAACAAATAGAAACAACGATGAATACTAAAACTAAGCAAATAAATAAACTTATAGCTATTTGATTTTGAAATCTTTCAAATAAATTAGTTAATTATGATGAAAATAAGTTATGTCTTACAAATTAGTAGGTTGTCAATAATATCTAGTATTTTGATTTCACAACAAAAAAATATGTACGTAGGTTGATATAGTACTACAATGAATAAAAGTAAATACCACAGACAGTCCCCCACGATAGACGCAGACTTTAAATGCAGAGTCCAGTATGAAGTAATTTTACACTGCAGTGTTAAACCAAAACTCGTCAGTAAAATGCCTCATCATCTTGAGACCAAAGAAATAATTCTAATGGACACTACACATTTACATATTTAGACCATAAAGATTTTTCGTAGAAGATAACCAAACAATATGGACCATTCGGGGTACTATTTAGGCCATACATTTCAAATAGAACACAATATCCATCAAAAGAATCACATGAAAAAATCAAACACCAAATACTAATCTACGAACTATTCCCCGAACTTAACTTGTAGTAGTATCATAAGGCATATAGCTGTTATAACTATTCGGATCATACGCCCTTCTATATCCTCCATGATGACCGTGTTCATGCTCATGATGTTCCTCGTGAGAATGGGAGTGATGATGGGAGACCTCAGGCTTGGTGATGATTTCGTAGGTGGTAGACTTGTGTTCTCCATGGCCCTTGAGTCCTACTAAGGCAGAAAGGAGAAGAGACATGAGGGCTGTCATTAATGCTTTGCCTGCAAGTAGGGCTAACGCTCCAAGTGCTGCTGCTGCCAGGGTTCCTGAAAATGAAGAGGACGGTAATTAATTAAGTGAAGAATTTAGAGTAGGAGATGATGGTGAACATTTGTGTAATAGATGCATTCATATGATTATAAAAAATGGCGTTAAGTAATAGTTATGCTGATATATGAAAAATAACGCGATGGGTGTAAAACTTTCTGTGGTGTGGTTTTCTTTATAATGCCAGAGTATCAATCTAATAACAAATTACGAACACTTGAGAATTGTTAATCAGAAACTAATTTAAAAAATCTGTTAAGTGAAGTAAGTATAAATTCAATGATAAACTTCTAATAAATGTTGTAGATCACAAGATTAAAAATTACTAGACATGGAATTTAATATTAACTTAAACACTAAAAAGATGAAAATCAGTATTTGTTTGTTGCATAACTTATATTACACATTGAACTACAAAAGAAAAACGCTTCCATAGAATCAAATCTCTGTACCTAAAATAAATTACCTTTCATCATCAGCGCAGCGGCCAGGAGAGCGCCACCACCACCGCCTCCCTTGCCACCACCAAATCCTCCTCCACCACCGCCTCCGGACTTCCTGCCCACAGACTCCTTATCTCCCTTCGCCATATCCATAGCCTCCTTTGTAGTCTGAGGATCTAGCAGCCTGTACCTCAAGGAATGCCCATCCAAGTAATCCTGAAGACGATACAACAGAAACCGGTTTAGCTTCTCCTCAGACTTCCCAGGGAACTGCCGAGACAACTCCGCAGCCATTTCCTCAGGACTTGGAGAAGTTCCAGTCTGATTTTCCTTCACTATGCTCAATCCAGGTAGAAGGTTTAGCTCATCGCGAGAGCTCAAGTCTTCCAAGAAGGATAAAGCATGGATCTTCAAACATTTTGAATTCAGCAAACTGTTGCACTCTTTATGCAAAGTCCTTCCAGCTCTTTCCGTGTTATTTGGCACTGTTTTTACAGCATCGATGATCGCATTTGGTTCTGAGCCATCGATGGCTGCTTGAGAACCAATCACTAAACTTAGAGTCACTAAAACAACAATGGATTCACTTTTAAGATACATTTTTACTATTCACTTTTTCACTGCACTTCTCCTGCCAATCAATGACACATTTCTGTGGGGGACCGTTGTGGACTGATAGACTTAATCTGATCGCAATTTATTTTATACCAACCATGATAACAAAACGTACAAGAAAAGCGTTAAAAAGAGCAATGTCGTTGCTTTTTGAACGTTATTGTGTGCAGCACTTTCGTTCTGTAAATAAAAGGTTGCGATAATGGAAAAGTCGAAAGTGGTTCGCCGATTTTCGGTTTCCAATCGATAATCTGCTGCTGTTAACTCAATTGGATAATGACTGAAAGGATGTAATTGGTTATGAAACTTATTTGAATAATGACTAAGCTTATAAACAATCTAATATGCTTTGCTTTAATAAATATGATTGGTCTGATTTATATTCTTGCTCTAATCCAATTACTATGTATTTGGCGCAGCATGCAGGCTTCTTACATACTTATCAGTCAATGAAGTTGATAGCACTCAGGTATTATAAACTCGACATACGTTAGCCCATGATCTGTCCACGAACTAGACACAATAGTTAAACAATGGCGTCTCGACCAAATCTCGAAATGTAAGACTACAAACGACACCCATAAGATTAATTCGGTTATGCATGACTTGTACACAATATTGCATGTCAAATTGATGTCAGCTAATGCTGTAATTTCTGCCCTACATCAAAAAAGGTGGTAGTTTATGTATTTTGTCATAACATTTTATAGTATTCTTAATAGGGAAATTACATAGAAATTTTCTTTTTTTTATTTCGAAACGCAATGTAAAAATACTATAAAGTAATGACAAAAACTGAAAACAAGACCAAAATCGGACAAAAAACACAAAAGTTATGACCAATAAAACATTTCTTTCTATCTCATTTTTTTTCTCTTTCTTTTCTTTTCTTTTTTCTCTTCTAGGATAAACGGAATTTAGTATGGATTTTGTACGTCGATATGACGAATGTCGTCAAGAAAGGACGAAGGATGGAAGGAGAAAGGATGATCTCTCTGTCTATTCTGCAGTTTCAAATGCTTATAACTTGGTATTTTTTATGGATATTAAAAAAAATCGAATTGCTATTTCTCACGTTAATACGCTTTGTTTAGAGTGATAATAAAAAAAAAAACACGTATAAAATATACCCTATTGGCGAGGATTTTAGGGCGCCCGTTTACTTCTATGAGGAGTGTGTAACGAAGGATATCTATGCATTTATACATGTGTGAAAATGTATGTGTACTACCCCCAGTACCAAATCTATTTTAATTATAATCTTCATTACATATCGAGAAGAAATAAAGACGGGCCTACAAAACTTTTGCTTTTGGCTCATCAATATTAATATACAAACATTTTTGTCATCACAATAGCATAGTTTTTTACTTATTGGTCTCCTATTGCAATAGATCTGTAATTAACTTTTTAATAGATATGTAATGAACTGTTCTAATCTACGTACTGTATTACATTCATTATGAAAGTGGGTACGGATGATAGGCCGCACACCATTCGCAAATAAACCAGTATTAGCTGGCCTCGTATTCCCTTGAAACTCCTTACTGCGTTAGGTTAACTGTGTTCAACTCATTCCTTGTCATTATTGATGGGTATTGATTGCCACATTGGTCTAGTGGTCGTAAGCGGGACTGCTGAGCATAAGGTCATGGGTTCGATTCCCAGGTCGGGCAAAGTGTTATTGGTTTTTTTTTCTAGCAGGATTATTCAGTAGCAGCCACGGATTTGTGCCCGGTTGATGGCAATAGGCTCGCTCCCTATTACATTGGAATTAAACATAACTGGCGAAATGTGGGTGTAATATTAGGTAGAGCTCTGCCTATCCCTTTGGGGAATAATTACAGGCGTGATGTCATGTTATATTAAGTTGCCTTTTTCACTCGTCAGTATTTTCTAGACAGTAGACTCTTCCCCCATCTCTCTAATACCGGTCGCCACCAAGCATCGCCATGACACATACTCCTTAGCTTTCCGCATTCAGCCAGCCCTACCCACCTTTTTACGGTCGCCGCTATTTACATTGTTTACAATGACAGAATCTTCAAACACTTGGATTATTTCACCAAAAATTTCACAATTCCCGGTGTCTCAATTTTTGCCTGGTTGGTGGTAATATTTTTATCCCCATGAGATTTAAAACTATGAATAGTCTTGCCAGTAATTTTCAAGCAGCTATACATCGATAGCAACCCAATCCAATTTGATTAACGTTCCGCTCCACGGTCGATAGTTTTGTTTACGACCGCAAATCTAATGAGGCAGGACCTAATTTACGGTCGTAGTTTCTACAAACACATTTATTTTAAATTTCAATACTTTATGTTGGAAAATATGCAAGTGATTCATCGGAAGGAAATTAATTTATTATGTAGCCTCTTATAGACTACGCAAGTGCCGACTCTAGGCATGAATTTGTAAGGTCTCATGTGTTTACTATACCAGCAATTACTCACTTTCTTTCATAGATCTTTCTTTCTTTGTGGTTATTGCCAAACCTGGTGTCAGAGTTTAAATGCCGCGCATGGACCTCTGATTTGGCATTAAATGCCATTGAGAAATATCTCATAGGCATGCTGGTTTGATTTCCTTACGATGTTTTCCTTCACCGAAGCAAGTGATAATTATGCTACGCACATGAATCCGAAAAATCAGAGGTGCGTGTCTTGGGTTCGAACTCAAGACCTCTGACTTGGCGGTCACAGCACTAGGCTATGACTGCTATAGTAGATAATAATAAAGCATAATTAGCCTATAATGTTTCAATTAATAAGACATAAGTTTACTTTCTGTGAGAGGGGAGTAGGCTGTAATCCACCAACCGGGTTGATAGGTAGTCTTCTCACTGTTTGAACTATATCTTTTTACATCCTATTTTATCCATATCGATGGTTGTAAATTGGGATGGATTTCATAGCTTGAATTACACATCAATCATGTTTTCGCTTCTATCTTTTTATATTGTTGTACGTTACCTAACTATAATCATTTATACAACTTTCTAAGACCATGGGGATGAATGAACCATATCTACATAAATGGCGTAATAATGATTGTACTGTTCACGTAGCAGATCCAATCCACGATATTGAAAATAAACAACTCCAGCTTTCTCTGCTGTAGTTTTGTTACAAAAAGACAAAATGCGGTGAAGTTCATCAGTGAATGAAAGTTCGAGTTTTTCTTCCTTTTGTTTCTTTTCTATGTTATCTTGATGAAGGGATTATGAGTTCTATCGATTGGTTTTTTTTATTTTGTGGCAAATTGTCATGTCAGTGAGAAACATTTATTTTTATGGTAAGAAAGTATTGCTAGATGTTGACTTTAGAATTGATTCTAAATATTTATGTACTATGAAAGTTTTAATAGCACTTAAATATGGCTGAGCGTGCGTTTTAGGCGTCGATTCTCAGACTGTGAAAAGTATTATTGGGTTTTTCTCCATTGGGAATTTCCCAAGAGCTGTGTTCTTAACCACACGATTGTCAGACTGCCGTCCTATCGGATTATGAGAGTAAAAGAATAAAGAGAGAATTTTGCGTACACAATTATGAACTATAATTTCTTCTGCGTACCGCGTAATATCCGTTGAGGTTGGCAGCCATGGCTGAAATTCAGTTTGGGGGATTCCTGACTGGATCCAATATTTTTATTTCAACGACAGTAGTAGAAGAATATCAATTTCAGCGGATAGAGACTTCAAGTATTAATTCGTGTCATTTCACATTTTGTAATTAATCTTTTAATAATTTGATAATTTATTTTGACTTTTATTTATTCATTCTGAATCGTTTGTGTATTTTACTTTTGACTTGTTAATTTAATCTAGTTTAATTCAATAATGTTTTAGAAATTTTAATGTAACTCTGATATTTCATTAATTTATTTATTTTTGAAATGAAATGAAATGAAATGATATTTTATTTTATTTTTATTTGTATTTGGTCATTTATATTTTTGTTCTTTATGGGTCTCGGACCTGAAATAAATGTTTTTTATTAATGATAGGTACTTGTTAAAAGTTCTGTATAAATGTTCTATTTGTGTTTTTTCTGTTTGTTCTTATATTTTATTAAACAGTTCTACTATTTTATTACATAAACCGAAAGTGGCGCCGGTGACTACAATGTTGTGTGGTAATCGGTTTTCGTGGTAGGGGGGCATGTGATACGGAGGAATGAGGCCTATGTGGTGAGGTTTTAAGTGTAAATGTGGATGGCAAGAGTAGAGGAAGAAACGATGGATGGACTGTGTGACTGAATAATGATAATTATGTCTAGAAAGGAGGTGAATTGGTATAAGTGCAAATAAATGACGATGACTACACAAGGTACAGTTTAAAGTATATGGGTTTAAATGGTAAAAACAGTATTTTTAACAAACATTTTATTTTCTTTTGGTGCTGAAGAACACAGACAGAATAATAATATTATAATAAAAATAAAACAATATCATGCTAAATAAGTAATTACAAAATACAATATCAATACATATTTACATAAGTATTTACATAATATCCTATAATAAATACTATAATAATTATATAGACGGTAAAGGTGAGAAAAATATAGTTAATACATAATATTGTAAAATACATAAAAAATACTGATAACAAAATATTACATATTATTATTACCGAAGCCGACCCCAACATAGTTGGGAAAAAGGCTAGGCAGATTATGATGATGACATATACACATATAAAATAAAAATAGGCGGGTAGACGTACAACATATAGAACTATTAAAAAAATGTATTTTACGATCTAATATCAAACTACGTAAGTATACATATAAATAATAAAAATACATAACCGAAATGAAATAAAACAAATAGGTATTAATACTGAGAACAAAACAAATAATTATTATAATAGCAACAAATTATCTAATATTTATAAAAATATGTAATAATGGGAGAGATTGAGCTAAGAAAATTGTGTACTTAACCTATCAATAAATAGTTTCAATAAATAATGAGATTTTTCGATACATTTCCATAATTTACAGACTTGGTCGATGCAAATGTTCCTAGTTTAAAGTTTTTTCAAAAAATATTCACGTTTCATCGTTCGTAAGCTAAATCAGTCAAATGAAAACTAAAAAACAAAAACTAAAAGAAGATAGAGGGAAAATCAAAAGCAAAAAGGGGAAACAAAATGATAAATAAAAACTTTCAAATAGAACAAACGAAAACAATAAATTAAAAAGTAACAAATAATTTAACTATAACAATGAAACGACAAAACTACTCAAAATTAATTACGCCCTCTCAACGCCTCCTAACATTCAAGTTCCTCCCGTAACCGGAATGGCCGTAACCTCCCGCATCTTCATGAGCAGTCGAGTGAGAGTGAGAGTGACTGTACACGGGTTTGGAGACGATCTCATACGTGGTAGACTTCTGGCCACCGGAGAGAGACTTGATGCCGATGATGGCGGAGAGGAGAAGAGACATCATGGCAGTCATCAGGGCTTTGCCAGCGAGAAGGGCAAGAGCTCCCATTCCCATTGACATCATGGTTCCTGTGGAACAGATAAGTGATATATTAATTATTAAAACACGTAAAATCACGCCAAAGCCGAAACCTGCACAGAGTCCACATTCTCACATAGAGGATGCCTCTTCACTAATATCCAAGTAATTTGTATCGGCAGAACATTTTCGGACTGTCGGGGTTGTGGGACCCGGGGCTGCGGGACTCCGGGGCTGTGGGACTGTTAGAAAGAGATACCGTGGCCCCGGAACACAAAGAGCGATGAAGGAACATAGATGGGTTTTAGTCAGTAAAAGTCTGGCACTCCCTCCTGCTCCGCCCAGAGCGGGAGGAGTCATTTGAGGATTTCAGACATTTACCATCCAAAAAAAAATGGTACTAAGTCCAAAAGTGTTTTGCTAATACAAATTACTTGGATATTAGCCCAAGATTTACTAATGGAAGAAACAATTTGGAGATCAAGACTCCAGGCTAAGCAGTGCAAATTCTTTATTTTAATATAGTGACAACATTGTTACAGACATTTTAAGGTATAACATAATAAAGACATTGTGTACCACATGTCCCCTGACTCCAAAACTAGGATTTTTCCTGTGGCTTTGGAGACAGTGTGAAAACGAATGTTTGATACTTTTATTACTAAACTTCTTTTGTAAGGGAAGACTGATTTTCATGAATTTCAGAGCATATTCGTATAGGTACTAACCACGAGTATAATTATGTATCCAGTTACAGAAAGTTTGTCTGTGTCGCACCAGTGGAAACGTTCTATATGCTCATTATGTTTTCAATTATTTACATCAAAGTCGATTGCAAATTCTATCGTATTGAAGTCATTGAAACTCTATGTTTTAAGCTTAGACAAAATAAAAATTTAAAAAGGTAGAATCCAAGCATGTATACCTACTTGAGGATAATATATAAAACTGTTACCACTCTCTCATTAAATTACTCACAACTTTTTACTCAAATTACAAGTAAAAGTTAAAAAAAAACAGTATATCTCAAATGACAACCAACAATTTTCTTAGTATTGCCATGCTCTGATTGTCAACAGCAGAACAATTTTAAAATTGAGGAACTAAATTCTCGACGATGCTTTCAAGTAATTATGTATGAATTGATTGTAGATAAAAATTAAAAAGATTCATTTACTTTACATAAAAAAACGTGTTTCTTTCTCATCTCTTATGGCCATCTTTAAGCCATCAAAGTTGATCCTATAACCCTTTAAAATCACGGACGATGACCAAAACTGTAACCTCTTAAACATTCTTGATAGCCTTGCCACCAGATCGACTGCGACACTTTTTATAAAATCATAGTCACGGTTGCATTCCCATATGTGAGAGCGGCTTTTGGCTATTGTCCTTTTGTAAATAATAGTGACCCCAGTTTTGAAACTTGAAGCAATTTTCTATGATTTTGGCAAATTATGGTTACAGAAACCTATCCCCTATTGTATTTGTGATGTGTCGTTTCAATCTGCGATCTGCATACAATACTTTAAGTAGGAGTTTTGGTAGCATGCATTGGAAGTTTTTTCTTTTTTCTGGCTTGCTTTTGGCCGTAATTGGCCTGATGTGAAGCGATGTTACGGCCTAGGATGCAAAACGCTTGCTTATAAAAAACCCATTCACTCAGGCTTCACCCTAAAATTGCTTCCCATAAGATGTTAAAAAATGACTTCTTGCTTGCTTCAGCACCCCCTTCAAACCTAACTTATCCAAGTCAGAGTGCCAATACACAAGAAAAGTGATATTTTCTCGTCATCCAACCGACGTCAGTAATAACGGGGTGGCTCTTATAGCAACCAGCATCCGTCTGCACACAGATGACATACTGTGATCAAGAACGCCACAACAAAGTAGTGATTATGACCGTATTATCCTTTCAAGATCAGACAGTAGTATTTTATGAGGAGATAAAAGACCACGGTTGGTTATGTATGTGTGTTATGAAAGTGTTCAACACTTTTGAAGTCAAAAAAAAGGTTGAAGTAAAAACTAATTTAGTAGATCAATTGGATGTAATAAACTTAGAACTTTTTGCTCCTGTCGATTTTGAAAGTAACACCTATTGGTTAATTATTTTTGCCCAAAAAGTAGATAGACTCATTTTTTGTTACTGAAAAAACGTTACGCAACCTTCACAGTCGTCACGATTTTTTGTTTATTGGGGTAGGCATAGGTTGTATTATTGATTTGTGAGATACAATTTGTTACGGACAGTATAAGGTCCCAAAGTATAAATGAGATGGAATGTATTTATTTCCATGATACAATGGGCATTCCAAAGTTATGCTTTGGCTTTTGGTATAGTATAATTTTCATTAGTATTTTCATTTGTCCAACGATATTTATATATTTATAATTTCGGGCATTGTTACGAGAGTTGAGTATAAGTACGCAGAATGTTGTTTTCTTGCCTCTTCTGGATTGCATACAAACTAGCTTCATGCAAAGCTGACGACAAAACTTGTTGGATATAATGAACTTTTTCACAACTTAAAATTGAGAAATAGCTATCAAAAGTTGTTTCCCAAAACAAAACTGATCCTGGTGTGTCATATGCCAAGCCTTTTTCCAACTATGCTTGGGGTTGGCTACCAGTCAACTGGATGGGGGTGAATACCAGTATTTACCATCGAAAAAACAGAAATACAGCTATCATAAGACTATACCTTACATAATGATAGCATCTATTATATTCCGCTATACTAGTAGGTACAGTTGAGCGAACGCTTTGTCAGTTTACTTTTTTTCTGCAAACGTACTAAATTACACGACAAACCAAGATATCGATACAATTGAAACAAAGACTTATTATCTTCAGATCTAGTTTCTATTTCCTTTTGGCTTTCACTTGAATGTGTTTGATTGCATCTGCACTATCTAGATTGCAAAGAGTGCTAATGGATATTGATTTCCTGCAACTGTTTCTGGTTCTTAGTAATGGGAAACACTGCCAATAATACTGGCATCAAAAGTTTTTCTTCATTTAAGATGCATTTGCAAGATTGTGCTTACTTTACATGAAATTATATTGTCACGCGTTTTTTCCAAATATTTTTATCGAATCTAGTTTGTTTAGCACTCAGATTTTCCTTATCTTGAACGATACGTTTCATAAAACAAGTTACAGATCCTCTCATTAGAAAACACTTATTTTTAATTTTGCTTCATCCTCATCCCTTGTAACTTCCTACTATAAAGTTTTAATTATGTCCCCCAAGGCTGCTATGTTATCACTTCACTACCAACATACCTTTCATCAAAAGTCCAGCCGCGAGCAAACCTCCCATGCCTCCCTTCTTTCCTCCCCCGAGTCCTCCTTTACCCCTTGCCTCTCCAACCAAAGCCCTGGCTTCTTCAGCTGCATTCTCATCGAGCATCTTTAGTTTCACTGTGTGGGTGTCCAAGTAGTTTCCTAGTCTGTAGAGAAGGTATTTGTCTAATCTTTCATCAGGTTTCGATGGGAAAGACCTTGCTAATTCAGCAGCAAATTCTTCAACTTTGCTCCCGTTTTCTTTAGTTGCTTCCTTGACTACACTCACTCCAGGCAGAAGTTGTAATTCTTCTTTCGCACTAAGCTTTTCTAGCATCGATATAGCTTCGAGTTTCAAGCACGTTGGGCTAAAAATCCCATTCGTACAATCCTTTTTCATCGCTCTGGCTGCACTTTCGACAGTTGGTTCCACTAAATTTTTAGGAGATTCTCCTATTTCCGGATTGGGCAGTGCGTACACTGCTGTTATAAAAAATAATATCGATATAAGATACATGGTGGACGTCTGTATCGAAACGAATGCTAGTATACTTTGATAAGCAATTGTTTCGTCCACCTTTTATATGTCTCACATAGATGTATGATTAGTACGGAGTACTCTTATATCCATTATATTTTCATAGAAGGCTGACTGCAAAAAGTTCTGTTTTATCAAAGAAACATGGACCTTATTAACATTAAGCACGGTTGGTTTTGGGGCGTAGTTTTTGCAAGCGTAAGGTTTTCGTTTATTATCGCATGCAGTCATTGGAGTAGGCGACCGATGTAAATGTATAGTAATTTTATGGGTTTTTAATATACTAACCACTACATTACACCTTACATTTTCTTTTTATTTGGACTTTTTAAAAGAAAAAGGCGTTATTAATTTCGAAATCAGAAAAATTCTGTATTCAGAAAGTCAAAAAATCACAGAAATCTTGTATTTCATATTAAAAAATCCTTTTTTTTTTGTTAATAATTAATAAATCTTTAGTACATCTGTACATTAAATAATATGTATGTTGATTAACATGTTATGAAGCATCGGAAAAAGATGGAGTTAATCTTAATAAATACACCAACTATTGTTTGATAAATACAATATAACATATCCTAAAACAATTAATTTTATGAATGCATGTAAAAAATATCTAAAACTGTAACTGAAAGTTAGTCTAGACGTTTTTATTTTAGATTATATAACCATCGCGTGAAAATTTGCAACGATAGTAATTTGGCCAACTAAACCAATTTATGTGCTTGTTCCATGAATGGATTCACTATGAATTCTTTGATAATCATCGCCTTCTACTGATTTTTCAATGAATACTTCTTTATGAGAATCCCACTTCATAGGTGGCCAGTAATAATATTATCAACTACATTATTTTCTTAAATTCATCCCCATCATTTGTCATCTCATTATTCAGTTACGTTCTCATATACCTTGTTGTATGTATTCGAAATGTTTACTATACCTGTCATTGAACAGTGCATTGGTACAGTTCTCAATTTCAGGATTCCTTTCAGCTCTCTTCCTGATATCAAGCGCCGATAGAAGGTTTTTTCAAAAGGAATCCTAAGTAGCAGCATGGAGTGTGAATTTGCGCATTGATGACATAAGGCTTGCTCCCAATTTCACGGGGACTTGAAAATAACTGTCAAAATTTATTTCATCTACGCCTAAATCTTCGAGGAATGCAGGGGTTAAGTGGTGTTTTTTATGTTGAACAGGTTATAAAGCTTAACGATAAACGAAGACCAGCAAAGATATTCCATACTTTCTTTCAAACTATTGGTTCTTGATATTGAACTTATACATACTTAGAACGATGATTCACAATTTACTATTAGACTAGAGACCCTGAAATGTAGGGCCAAACAACCAGACCGAATAAAATGATGTGGCCATAAAATCCGAAATTGAAATGGTTTCCTCACGGTCGTGTGCCCAGTTATTGGCGTATCTCTAGGAGTAACACGCAGATTGTTTGGCTGTATATGAAAACTTCAAGCTGGCATCTATTTGATGGAGTTATCATTCTTTTAGGTACTTTAGAACGCCTGAACTCTTAATTAAAAATCTATCATCATTGTCATTCTCCTGCCCTCATCCCAATTTATTTGAGGTCGGTGCAGCATATTTTCTTCTTCCATACTTCTCTATTACTCATCATCTCATCAGACACCTCCTTCCAAGGAAGGAGGTGTCTGATGAGATGGATTGGATGGATTATGTCAAGGACATATTATCATCCTTTACACAGTTCATCCATCGAATAAAAAATCTATGTTGTTTAAAAATACTAGCTTATTTTGTAATGCTCCTACAAAAAGGAAAAGTCGGTACAATCGTACTAGTTAGAAATAACTTTTTCTTTCACAAAAAATAACTAGCTCAATTTCATTTCGATCTATTCTATTACAAAGACAATGGAAAATTATAAAAATTGTTTTATTAGTATTTTGTACAACAAGGTTAATGTTGGAGGTACAAAACATGGAACAGATGGTTATTTTAAGATACTTCGTAGACAGAACTATCAGGGTAATAACCTACATCGTTTTGGACCTGGTATATTTTACTTCGTGTTTTGAACAACGTAATCCGTGCTTGCTTAGGTACTTACACGTCAGGTCTTCTGAATATGATAGCCCTATAATAAATTTGATTGTGTGACTTTGAGGCAACATTGAACCGTGTCATGACCCTGTTAAATTTACTCTTTATCTCTCTAAAATTTCAAGAAATGTAATGCTTGTATAAACTGATAAAATTATCGCCTTGTTGTTCGTTAGTGATTGTCAGTGTGAGTTCTGAGTGTGTTTGGGGTCTTGAGTTCGAACTCTGGATCAAGGAAGGTATTATTGTAGTTTAATATAAATAAAAGTGTGAAAAATGTCTGTTTAACGGGTGTGCAATTATTTTTTTTATGACTGGGGCTGCTTTTGCCAATTGTAAAGTCACAAGCATTAACTAGACCGTTTATTATATGTATAAATACAAACATTATACGGGGCAATTTAATTAAGATTACTTAAGGTAAACTTGTTTCTATGAACTTTTAATATTAATAATATATATAATAATGATAAAGTCCCACAGTGGGTGCCTCAAGACGGCCGTCGCAACCGGGGCAGGCCCAAGAAACGCTGGCGTGACGATCTGGACTCGTTCTTGACGGATAGGTTGGATAAGGCAAATTATAAGCAAAAATTAAAAGCCATGGGGGATTCCTTTGCCCAGCAGTGGGACAGAGCAGGCTGACATAAAAAAAAAACGATAAAATGTTAAAGTAGAAGTGTTTTTGTGTGTTTTAGAAAAGTTTAATGAAACTCGTTAAGACATGATGATTTTCATAAAGATGGCAGAATAATTTGTGACAAAAACCTATAGGAATTTGCGAAATTATTTTCAGTAATAAAATTGATGTAGGCTGACATCATTTCATGAATGGCGATTATTGAAATACAGTTACTTGTATTGATCTAAAGCGTGATTATGAATTGGATATTGTCCTAAAAACACTAAAACCTTTATTCAAAGTTCTAATATCATAAAAACTTGCACTAGCTTCAGAAAGGACTACATTGCGAGCGCCTGCTTGACATATTGCCATAATCACTTAATTTCTGGGCATGATTTAACAAAAAACGTATAAAATTAACAATCATTGGAATGTCTGTTTTTTAGCAATGGACATAATCAGCCTCCGTTTAGCCTGTCTCATCGCTTTGTTGCTTAAAGGGTTCTCCCCATGAATTATTTTGATCCAGGGCAACTAGACAACTAGTACCCACCGTAAGTTAAAACTATAAATATTGCTTGTTAAATAAAATCTACATACCCTTCATCATCATCCCCATAGCAAGAAGACCGCCCATTCCACCCTTTTTGCCGCCACCGAGACCCATGCCGCCCTTCGCTCTGCCTTCCGCGATCGCAGTCTTCGCTTCTTCGACAGCATTGTCATCAAGGAGTCTTAGCTTTACTGAGTGACTGTCCAGGAAGCTCCCGACTTGGAATAGGAGTGATTTGTCCAGCTTTTCGTCAGAATCACTGGATAATGACCTCGCAAGGTCCGTAGCAACCGCCTCGTAGTTAGATTTACCACCATCTTTCACTAAACTAACACCAGGGAATAAAGACACTTCATCCTTGTTGTTGAATTTTTCCAATAACGTGATGGCTCCCATTTTTAAACACGCAGGACTTAAGAGTCCATTTGCACAATCCTTTTTGATACCACGAACTTTGTCCACTGAACCATCGTCAGGGTTTGGAAGAGCCACTGCACTGGCAACGGTGATTAAAATGATGTATTTGAACATTTTTATTGGATAACACGTCCACTTTGGTCAGTCCACACTGAAACTATGTTCATCTTGTATATTGTCACCCTTTTTATATTTGATGTTTGTGGTCAGCTAGCTGATTGCTCCCAGTTGGCGTGTGGTTCTAAATCTGTTATCTTGAAAAAAAATTTGCAGTCGAATATTCATTTTTTGATTCTTTCTCAACCTTATTATCAAAGTCAGAAGCACCAATTCCAATTGCACTGCTATCAAATGTATCTTAACGAGTTGCAAAAGTAAGTTGGCTTTTGTCAGTTTTTGGTAGGGCAGTTGGCAAAAGTTTGCTTGTTAGTTTAATATCTATGATAGGAATTAGTTCTTTATGCATTAGTACGATGGTCGGTTTTTGCTTAGCGGTTTTTGCAAGTGCATTGTTTCACTTGCCCCGACGTACGAGTGAATGCAAAAAAATACACAAGCGAGTAGCTAAGTGTGCGCAACGTTAATTTTGTTTTATTTTCATATGATTCAGTCTAGATAATAATTTATGTCTAGCTATGCATAATGCTTTTTGAAGACCGAAATTAAGAGTAATCACTGCTCTTTGCTTGTCAGACTTGGTTTTCAAATCAGTTTGTACAGTGTGTATTTGAAGGAAAGTAGTAAGTGGTAGATTCTATGGTGTATGTAAGGGCTGCTTTTACTTTTATAATAATTGATTTTATTATTAATTCTGTACCATAAGTATCCACTTCTGTAGTAACAACTCATTCGCCTAAGCATAAGTCAGCTCTACTTCTACTGCTGAAACTACAGAAGTGTATAATTACAGAGACTGATTGACTGAAGGGCTAGCCGAGAGTATAGCAGCCACTTTGATCTCTTCTAAATTATCTAGTTCGATTTTAATTAGTCTCGTTGTTTTTCGATCCGTCCGTGTTCTTACTTGAGGATCGATCGTTTCTTCGATTCTGTGGGAGGTCTACGTAGAAAAAGATAATAGCAACATTTTGATAGTGTACGTTTTACCTTTTCATGTTTTCTATGTTGTTACAGATTCAGTTCAAGACCACTATTCTACGAGGACTGACTGCCTATCCGACCTTAACAACCCAGGTCACACGATAGCCCTGGTAGGATTGATAGCGTATGTCTACAACCTCATAATTCAGTCTTGAAACTATTCAGTCATGTCAGTGATAGTGAAGATTCAGCCTGTTTACTGCTGGTCATAACTTATTTAGGCCAACTGGCCGAAGCGATATCCATACACGCTTTCTTACACTATTAATACTTTTTAAGGATGATTTTTCAAAAATCCTTACTTGGCTGTCACTGTGACATAAATATGAATTAAGAAGTATTGCGCAAAATGAGCTTAGGGTTTTAGGCTGTGCCTTTTTCTAATAAACCCAGCCAAACGATAAAAACCTGGAAAAGCTGCGAACTTCAGACCAATAACTAACTGCACACCACTTATGTCAATTAAGTTAATCAGGTAACTATAATGGGCAGACAAGCTTTTTATTACGCTCATAAATAACACTTACGTTTCAATGGAAAAGGAACCATAATGTGACATTAATAGAGTTCCATTTTAATCAATATTATTCGGAACACTTAAATACCTACTTGCTCTCTGTTCAGATGTAATTTATTATTATTTTAGCGGTCTTCGATTTAATTACTGAAAACGAGCATATTATATTGTAGAATATTGTAAAAAAAACTTTGGAATAAGTATGATCTGGCCTGCAAAAAGATTTTTCATTTTTAAAACTGGCCTTACATGTCTGCCGCATACTGAACAAATTGGAGCACAGAACTAGTGCCATAATACAGTCTGACGGTTTAGACGTGGTCACGAAGAAGATAGCGGGAAAATCTAGATACATTTCTTTAAAACTGGAAGGACACATGATAGATAGAAGAAATGGAGGGAAGCCTTTAGCCAGGAGTTGGACAGAACAGCTAAAGGTTAATGCTCGTGAAATTAAAGGGGTCAAGAGACACTTCAGCTATACCGGAAGTAAAAGGTGTCATCATTCTCCTGCCCTTATCCCAATTAATTTGGGGTCTGCGCAGCATATCTTTTTTCCATACTTCTCTATTACTCGTTATCTCAGCCGTCACCTCCTTTGCGGGCGCCGCGGTACTGTTCGAAAGAGATACCGTGGCCCCGGAACACAAAGGGCGATGAAGGAACATGGATGTGTTTTAGTCAGTAAAAGTCTGACACTCCCTCCTGCTCCGCCCAGAGCGGGAGGAGTCATTTGATGATTTCCCATCCGAAAACAAAAAAAAAAGCTGTCACCTCCTTTCCATATTATCATCCTTCATTAGTCCATTCATCGTTTCTTTGGTTCTCCTATACTCTTATACCTATCATACTCAAAACTTTCCTTACGATATCGCAGTTTAGGGGTATCGAGTTTAAAATATGATAATAAATTGTTACATAAAGTGTAACGCGTCTGCATGCAGCACGAAATTGATTTGTGGTTTGAATTACTTCCAAAAAGTTTCAGTAAAAGTAATAGCGATTGTATGTATTGCTTTGTCATTGTATCAAATGATGAATGATTCGATAACTCTGGTCTAATTGCCTTTCACAGCTTGAGATTTTAGAGAAAAACTATGTAAGTATAAGATGCAGTTTTTGCTCTATTTTTAACGATTTAATATTTTGGTTATTCTATCTTCTTTGTAAAAAGGCGGAGGTACTCGCGGCTCGGGCGGGGGTTACATACTTGTAAGGATCGCAATAGGTGATATTTTGTAGATCCTGCATTCCTCCGTGAAAAAAAGTCCAAGTGAGTTTTTTTTTACCTGTTATGACTGTTCTTCTGATAGAAGCTTCTGTATATAATCTTATCCATTTTTTTTTCGGATGGGAAATCATCAAATGGCTCCTCCCGCTCTGAGCGGAGCAGGACGGAGTGTCAGACTTTTACTGACTAAAACCCATCCCCTTTGCCCTTTGTGTTCCGGAGCCACGATATCTCTTTCGAAGAGTCCCGCAGCCCCGGAGAATCTTATCCCTTGGACATACATTTATTTTTGTAAGCTTGATACATCATAGACCCATTACATCGTTCGCACAGAGGAGATCCAGGTTAAGAGCAAGCCCAGAAGTGGCTCCTGGAGCATATTTTAGCCCCGCAACCACCCGCTGAATATTCTACCACGGTAAATAACTTAACTATTTTTTTTTCTCGTGTTGTTCTTTCCAGTCCGAGAAAAGAAATAGAGGTATCGAACATAACACATACATGAAATACGGGCGAGCTTTTGGCCATCAACCGGACACAAATCCAGATTCCGCCGCTGCTACTAAAAATTCCTGATGGAAAAACCCAATCACACAATTTACCCGACTTGATAATCAAACCCAGGAACTCAAACTCAGCGGTCGCGCTTGCACAGACTAGATCAAAGAGGCGGTTAAGGAGGTACCAAATCATAGTAATTATAAAGAAATTCCTGAATTACTCTTATTATAACGACAAACCATATTTCAAATACCGTTAAGAATTGCATTTAACAGAAGTATTGATACGATTATCTTTGGCTGACCGTTTATTCACAGTAGTTTGTCATCATCATGGCTTAATTACTATTAATTAATTGATCGAAACCAGCTGATTACGACATACGATTTTTTCTGATCGTCATGTCCCATCTCTATTACCATTCCCATATTACTTGGGGTCTATTTTACGTTTTTTTTACATCATATGAGGAGTATCTAAGAACAAACACTACTCTTTACTTCTCCTATTAGTCCTACAATAAACTCTCACTTTCAAACCCCACAATTACGACAGTTTACATAAAAATTGTCATGGTTTTGGCACCAGAAAGTGCGCAGCAGTGTGTGTCTAATCACCGCCTGTCAAGTGCCTGTAGAACGGAGCGTGGACTTTTGAAAAAAGAAATAGCGGCTGTGGTAGTTTAAGTATGGTTGGCGCGTTAGATGCAGAGTTGAATTGCACGTTATTCATAAAAATATTCATGCTCGTTTTGGCTTACACTAGACCAGACTGGATTTTAGCGCTTGGCTGAGCGCCGCGTGTTTGGATTCGATAATGTTTAAGTATTCATTTAAGTGTTTCATAGTTATTAAAAACCGCACAAGTGCGAGTCGGACTAGCACACTCTGGGTTCTGTAGCAGAAACTAAATTTGTTTTTCATAAAATGTTACTGAAAATTATAGTCCCCTAACTCAAATGTTACATATCAAATCATTATTTTTATGTTCTACTTTAGAATTTAGAGGAAAGGAACACAATTTCATGGTTTAAGAAGCAAATATCTATCAACCACTGACTTCAGAAAAAATAATTGTAGATTTATCAATAATTTTTTTAGAACACAAGACACTCTATGAAACGATTGGCAGCAATGAAACAGAGCATGCTGCCAATCGCATCGTCGATGCTGGTGCGTGCAATAGCATTCCCGTTCTGTGTCTCGCTCCAGCAAATAAATAATAAATAAATAAATATCGCTGGACATTATCACACAGCGCCATTTAGTGCCACACTAAGCAACGATTCTTGTGTCGTGGACACCAGATAGTTGATATACTACATATATACTTTTTGTTTGTAAATACATACTTATTATACATATAAACATCCATGACTCGGAAACAAATGCCCATGCTCATCACACAAACATTTGCTCCAACCGGGATTTGAACCCGGGACCCTAAGAACGTAAGGCATCCTCACTACAGCTGCGCCATTCGGGTCGTCCCAAATGACCCCGTCGAAATGACCGTTCTGAGTGACAGAAAAGGATAGAAGCATGAAAAAGTGCGATTTCGTGCTGTCAGATGAGGTTCAACCTATAACCGTACTTACCGAATAAATAAAAGTTCTTACAGAACATAATTTTGAATTTTATTTCGAAAAATTAATCGATACCACATGCCACACATTTTCGAACAGTAAATCAACAACATTTCTATTAGACTTCTTAACTAAATTTGTAGGTATGGGTCTAACTGAGCGTCAGTAACACGAACAAACTCGTGCGTATGATCCACAATGCTAAGGTAATGATCAGTTAACTACAAAATTCTTTTCCATCGTACCTTTCTTGGCATGTTGGCAATTATGTGACGAAACCCTTCAATCAGAACTGTGGTGGAACTTGACGAATAGGGTAATAAAGTACGGAGTATTGAAGAAAGGTAGGTAATAACTTATTTGAACTTGACTAATAGTAGATTTTACAACAAGTGCACAAAACGAACCATTTTTATCCGAGACTTTTTGCAGCCCGAGCAGAAGGCGAGGGCTGATAGTAATGTCGAAGATAAAATGGTTTTGTGGGAGTTATAAACTCTGCTTTTCACTACGATTGCGAGGACATAAAACAGTAGTATAACATAACAATTCTTTAATTAAAATATTAGTACAGTTTTGAATACTGAAGGAAATTGTTTTTCCCGGCATATCACCGCATTATTTTATTTTTAATCTTACGACATTGATATTAGGCTTGGGCTGCGCAGCAGACCTATAGGTACAGCCTACTATTAAATGAATTTTGTAATAATAATTTTCTTAAATTAATTAAATAACCTACCGTACTTGAATTTAAATTTTAATATCTAAAAAAAAAAGTAAATATTGTAAAATAACAAATTCTATCTATGAACTTCTTATTGTGTTTGGCTGTATGGCTCATTTTCTTTGCCTTAATGTAGATACATTTATGAGTAGATAGGTTAATGCACTTGTGCACAAAATTCGATTTTCTGCAGCCTATATCCTGCACAAATAAGCACTTTCAGAGCATGAGAAGTGAAAAATAAGTTGGTAGGATAGGTAGGATGTACTAAATCAACGCGATACTTAAATACTATAATAGTACTAATAAAAATGCAATATTTTTGGATGCACATAGACTACTTCCGGGATATACCCGGAAGTACGATCCCGTGCACAATTCCAGAACTCGACGCGGGCGAAGCTGTGGACCATAATAAAAACCCTCAAATCAGAAATGAAAAGGCCAACAATTTAAAATAAAAAAGTGTGCTAACAAAACAGGCATTGATCAAAAATAGAAATAAAGTAAAAAAAAAAATAGGAATCTTAGTTTTCTACAGAAATCATCACATTTTGGTTTGGGAAAACGCAGAAAAAATCCGGTACAAAAACATCATCACAAATTCAGGACGGATATTATTCACCAGTATAGAGGAACCGTTGTTGGACTGTTAGTATAGAGCACTTGCTGATTTGGTTTGAGCTCTATATTGATTGGAAAACTGTATATTTTTGATTGTCATATTCAAGACGGAGGTTTTAGTTCTGGTTAGGTAGTACTCTTCTTCAGGTACTGGTTTATTTTTTTTATCTGGAGCAGTCCAGATAAAAAAAAAACCAGTACCAATAGTTTGATGATTGCAAAATATTGTTCCTTCGTTTACGTGGTGCAAAATTCTCATATCGGACTTAAGTTTGCCCAGCCAATATGGATGATTACTGACAAAAAAATATGATTCTTTGTAGTCCGTCAGTTAGATTATCAAAAAATATTAGATACGTGTTTTTTGTTTTATCAAATTAATAAAAAGCGGCCAAGTGCGAGTCGGACTCGCCCATGAAGGGTTCCGTAGCAGCAAGTAACTAGATCGAATAGTAACTTTGATCGATGTTTTAATAATAGTAAATTTTTTTTTAAATGAAGTTAAAAAGAAAAATAAGTAAAATGAAAGGTAAATTGCGGTTTACGATTGATGAGGTATTAAAAAAAAACTACTCACTAGATCTCGTTCTAATCAATTTTCGGTGGAAGTTTACATGGTAATGTACATCATATTATATATTTTTTTTAGTTTTATCATTCTCCTATTTTAGAAGTTACAGGGGGGGGACTTTTTACCACATTTTATGGAAGTGTCTCTCGCGCAAACTATTCAGATTAGAAAAAAAATATATTCAAAACCTCAATATCATTTTAACCTATCAATAGATACCCCACACGTATGGATTTGATGAAAAGACGAAGACAATATATGTCGTGCTTGTGACGTCACATTTGAGTAAAAAATGTACTCAAATGTGACGTCACATGAGTTTTCGACGCACTGTATCGTCTTCATTTATTTTTTACGTGAAAAAAGAAAAAAATATGTGTCCAATATTTTTTGGAAATCTATCTGACGGACTACTTAGATTTTTTTGTCATGAATGCTATTATTAGGCCTTTAATACGAGAATCATCGTAAATTTATAAAGCTCGTACACGCCCATTGACATTTTATCATTATGGATAAGAAAATATATGATGGTTCACACTTGTATGAACCTCGTCAACCTCTACTTAATTTTTAGCGAAGTCAAAATACGGTCTGTAATTTTTACAGAGGTGTGTGTATTTAGTTTCAAAGACCATTAACGCCACTGCATTATTTTAATAATAAGTGTTTTAGTACCTACACTAGCTGGCCTAAAAAAAATTATTCACTCTTATTTCAATAGATACGGGTTTAATAAAAGCTCAAAAAAAAATAAAGCATACTCAAAATAAGAAATGTACTGCTTTAAATACTTATCTCGCGACAACTGAAAGGATTCCAAAAATCAATAAGGCATTTGCTGATGTAATATTTACCACCAGCTTAAATTGCGTGTTAACCTATAAAATAAATAAAACAGGAATGAAATTAACGTCAAGATAAATATCAAAATGTAATAAGGCGTAGTCACATGCAGGAAAAGCATTAGAATTAGCACGCCATGCATCCAAACCTATTTCAAATTTCTGTTGACAAGCCAGTTTAAATAAATACTAATTAGATCACCAAGTCACAACCAGTAGACCACTCTCATTTCAGCAGACTATACATCGTGTTTGAACATTAATATCTTCAAAAAACAATTTCTATTGTCTCTCTAGTTTCTATGAAAACGCTACGTCATACAAAAAGAATAAAACAATTTAAAACAACTCTCTCTAGCGACGGATGAAGATTGCTTCAAACTTTTTTACTTTTTCTCCCGCAGCGTTGTAGTTGTCGTTTAAGTTAGTAAAAAGTTTCGAGAGATGGCGCTGCTAGTGTGTTGCAAAGTTGTAGCTTCTTTGTCAATAGATGGCGTTAGGTGTATGCGTATGCGATGAAAAAGAACAATAAAATTTGTTAGTGTTGGTGTATTTTTATGATATTATATCGTTTGCTTTGATTTTGTATTGGAATAATAGTTGTCCTGTTTTTAATAGTATATTGCAAATCATCTTTTTGACGCAACAATAGAAAGTGCTACTTTATTTTGAATTTTCCTTGCAAGATAATATAATGTCTTTAAACCTAGCAATTGTTATTTCCGTAGGATAGATTTACCACTGATTTTGGACAACGCAACGATTTGATAAAGTTTACCTACTTAGTAAATGCATTTGTAAGATCTAACTTTCTCAAGAAGAATGCAGTTCTGTGTCAATTATTTCCGGACACTGCAGTTTGTATTAGCTTTCTTCATGATACCTATAGGAATGCACTATTATAGTAAATGTAAGTTTAATTTTCTCAGCATTAATATATATTGGTCAATCGTTGAAGAAGTAGATATGGAAAACACTTCTAAACATACAAAAAAAACATACTTTTTTCCCCAAGAAAGATAGTTAAATACTATAAAATGCCACCTGCTATGATCATCCATGTATAGTTTAATAAAGAAACACACATTTTAAGTTATAATAATAATAAAATTTTATTAAAAAAATATAAGGTAAACGTTTACAGTTTTTCTTAAATCTATGTCAATTTCACCCATGCTTTGAGCCTGAACTAGGTAATCCTGTGTTTCGGGTGATTTGAGGCAACATTAATTGATTAAATAATCATTTAACATATTAATATTATTGGTACCAATGTAAAAAGGTATATAAAAATGATACTATTTTAACTTGGCTAACTAATTTAAAAAATTACAATAATATGGACAATATTTACTTTAACACAAGTAATAACTTCTCTGTATTTTCATAGGACATAGTTTGAAGAGCTTCGGAGGGATAGAATTTAGGCACTATGATTGTATTTTACCGCAAATTATCTGACAATGGCTTTTGCTCGCGGTTTCGCTCGTGTTATGTACGGAAATTAAACCACAGGAACGTTTTGAGTGTAGCCTATGACACTCGGATAATTATGTAGCTTCCCGTTGGTGAAAGAATTTTCAGAACCGGATCAGGAGTTCCAAAAATTACCCTCTACATACACAAACTTACAAACAAAACTATGTATTTATAACATTATTATAGATAATTTTTTCGTCATTACATTTATTCACGAAAAGACATGGGTTTTTTTTTTTGCAACAGGCCAATCACTTTAAAACAGATTATTTCTATGAATATAAGACTTTTGGGCATATAATCAAACTCTGAAAAAAAATATCACCAAAAAAGGAAAAAAAATACGTAGGTTACACCTTTTTAAAATCATTCGCTTTCTTCAGAGTAAGGTCAATGTCCTTACACACAAAATTGTTATGCAACATTGAAAGGCTCATTCATCGTTCGTTGCCTGACTAATAAATCTCTACAGCAAACCAAAATGAAACTTACCTCATTCATCGTAAGGTAGAATTTTCTGTAAATAGAACAATGAGAATTTTGATTTAAAACCTTGGACTGTAAGTTTTAAAAGATAAGGTGTAGATTCAAGTGTAAGTTGAAGGTGGAAAAATGAAAGTTCGTGAAAGTTAGCACCTGTGTCACAAGTTATATAACTGTGTATGTGTTTGTAAGTGCGTATGTGTGTGTGAATGTCATGGTTGTACGTCATGAAGTGTGGCAGAGTAGTATGATGCGTCGGATCGTAAGGTAAAAGCATCTTCATTATAAAACCATGTTTTAAAAGTTTTATTTCTTCTGAAGATTTGAAGAAGTAATATTATCTACATGAGCCATTACATTATATTAGAGTAATTAATGAGGTAATGGAAACAATACGTCCTATATTTCTTCACAAAATACCAGTACATTTACCTTGTACCAACTATTGCAGTTTGTAGTACAAAAGATATCAACGCGCTAGGTACCACACAGACAACGAAAATAATACCCAGATTTTTTTATCACAATGTAATACATTTTGAATGTAGTTGTGCAAGAGGTATAAATAATAAGGATAAAACTTCTTTCTTTCAATCTGTCAGAATGCCTATAGATAATCTTACTTCTTATTACTAATATAAACGCGAAAGGTTGGATGGATGTTTGTTAATCACGCAAGAATGGCAGAACTGATCTGGATGAAACAGGGCACATAGATCAATTTTAGTCTAGCACGTAGGCTACTATGTTTTCCTCGCACAAACACACCTAAATTTCCTAGGGAACGAAGTCGCGGTCTGTATATAACTACATTTTTGGCTCGTGTCGCTGAGATGAGATTTGCACTAGATTGTGAACAGTTCTAATTACGAAAGTAAGCACTCTAATCCGTACAATGATTACTACAGGAACTACTTATGCAAATACAACCCATCATAATCACGTGCCAATACCCCATTATGGGGTATTGGCAATATAGCAGATTTTGTAGGTACAAAATCCCCTATATTTCCCACCACGTTTCACATAAAACAAGCACACACAAACCGTACATTCCTGCCTATACCCTAAATACATAATCTTAGCCGACGTTACAAAAGGAGGTCAGGCACACGGATGTGTGTGTTTGTGTGGGTGAATGCCAATGGCACACACACATGCACAGTGTGAAAGTGTGTGTACATAGCACCTGCCTTGAATGGGTGGAAATTTGTATCTTTCATGAGTACGGCGAGATGATTTTTGAAGAAACTGCAGATTAATTGAAAATGCTAATAAGAGTGTGTTTTTCAAATTAGGAAGAGTTAAAAGTGTCTGTATTTTTAATTTTTGTGTCAGTACATATTATAAAACAAAGTCCTCCGCAGCGTCTGTCTGACTGTTCGCGATAAACTCTTATGAGTTTTTAAACCTTCCTCGAGAATCACTTTATCCATTGGTGAAAATAGCATAAAAATCGGTGCACCTTCAGTTCGGTCAAGTAGTTTATACTACTATAAACTACTTGACCGAACTGAAGGTTTTAGTATACAATTTGTCAGTTTGTTGGTTTAGTGGTCACAAGCGCCACTGATGTGCATGAGGTCCTGGTTTCGATTCCCGGGTCGGGCAAAGTGTTATTGGCTTTTTCCATCAGAAATTTGTAAGTAGCAGCCACGGAGTCTGGATTTGTGCCCGGTTGCTGGCAATAGGCTCGCCGCCAGATTACAGGCTTGGTGTTATTGTATGTGATTGTATCAAGTTTCGAGACTTTCTTAACAGTTTCTATCAAAACTAGAAAAGTATAGTATAGCAGCTCGTTCAAATTACAACCAGGAACTGGCCAAAAAACAAAATGAGATGGTTACTGATGCGCTACCGATTATTTCCTTTGATCGAAATGTTTGAAGGAAATGATGAAGCAGCTGCAGGACAGGAACTTAATTGCCTAATATCAATTACAGATTTCACTTATTATAAAATACACCACTGAAAACATACTACGGGGATAAGAAATATCCTTTAGACTAACCCAGGTTACGGTTTGACTGACCAAAATCCGAGTTAGGAGGTCAGATAGAGTTATTTGCTTATTTATTAGCCTATGTAGCGAAACACCTAAAAGTAAGTATCATTCTGTAATTATAACTTTTTCACAATACTTTTCCTTTATCAGACCACAACAAACGCCAAAACGCTATCTTTAAAGATACAACATGTAAAAAAATCATCTCAATCACGACGATTCTTTTCAAAATTTCCAATATTATATAACAAGTCAATACTTATAGTACTCGAATACTCTCCAACGCTCGAGTAGGTTGTAAGTGTGTCGGGTTCAACGACCGACTTTCTACGGCGGCCATCTTGGAAAGTGACGTAACAAGGATGCTGTAGTGATGTCATTCGAAATGAAAGTTTCGAGTTGTACAACTTTTTTGTTTTTGAGTAATGTTAGGTAATGATCAGTGTTGTATGTGAGTACGATATTGGTTAGATTTTTTTCTTATGGAGGAGTTTATAGATTTTTTTTGGCATGTATAGATTTAGTAAACATTTCTTTTAAAAGAGGCTTTAGTTTTTCCCGGTTTAAGGTTGGGGAACTGTTATTAAATAATTAACATGTAGTAAAATGATCAAAAATAAAATTTTTGTTTGGAGTAGTATTTACTTAAGTTATTTCCACAATTTTTAAAAACGTAAAATAAACTAAAAAAAATGTACTGCTAAAATTATAAACAAATAGCGCCGTATCAAGTAGATTTTTGTAAAGGGTAAATCATGGGCTATCTCGCTATTATTTTTATAGTGCTTATAAATTCTAGGACTAGTATTTTAAAAAAATCAACATTATTGAGCTGACAACTCAAATGATAAAATATTACGTTTGAATTAAACCACTGTAGTAGGTGTCCTTCCCTCATCTCATCCAACATAAATTCTACAACTACAATATTTAACCAAGATTATTTTTCTAATCGTTACTCCGTCATCGTTATCGTTAATCGGTACTCGTTGTTCGTACTTTTAGAGGATGCTAATTTTTTTCTCATCTAAAACCAACCGTTTAGTTTTCTTTCACTGAGAAAAACGTAGTCGCTACAATGTTGCGTTAAAGATCGTTTAAGACAGAAACATCATCCGGATCAAGAATTTCTATTACCATAAAAAAATCATGTCAATACAACTTTTAGAATCCTACGATACTTAATACACCTGCTTAGCCTTTACACGTTGGGTTCGGCTTCCAGTTTAATCAGGTGCAGCTGGTATATTTTACATGGAGCAATAGGCATGACGAAGGTATCAAAAAATTGCAAATCCATTTAGTCCGTCAGTTAGAGTATTGGAAATTAATGGACACGTATTTTTTGTTTTTGTAAATCAATGAATATTGACAAAGATAAAACGTATCAAAACTCGGGAGTGGGGGCTCGTGACGTCAGAACTAGCTAAAAATTATATCATGGCGTGACGTATTGAGAATTTTAAAAGCGTCGTATCTTCGTCAATTTTGGTTTACGAAACAAAAGAAAAAGCACGGGTCAAATATTTTTTGATAATCTAAGCGACGGACTATTTCGTTTTTTTTTTGTCGTCTCGTCTATTGTCTGGGACTCGACGTAAAGAGAACCAATCCTTACCACCAAACTCAGACCACAACCCTTTGGATTTTATCATAGGTTTACGAATTGTATGACTGCGGTAGCTCACGTACGGTCCCACCTGCACTTTGAGGGACTTGTCCGAAGCCACCACCGACGCCGTCAAGGAGGCAGAAAAGAGAATCATCGACACGACGAAGAAGATTACGAATTTTCAAAGTGGAGATTTATACAAGTTACTCCATCAGTAATTCGTCTTCTACACTTCCTACTAAAAAAATTCGCCCACACTAACCCATCCTCACGCTTTCGTCTCTCGTAAATTACCAAAACACATCCGCCTGTTTACTTTCACGTCACTTTCGACTGTGTGTGCCACTTCTGGCACTTTCACCTTCGAGAGAAAAATTCACATCCGGCTTGCGAATGGTTGTTGCGAAATGTACCACCTGATACTGAGGTGTGGTGGATTTTTTTGGTAGTAAGTGTACAGGTACACCTGTGGTATGATGGCTAGGAGGTATATGTTATTTCACATGATCATTTTATGGCATATTTTTAAAGATTATTTTTTCTTTGTTTTAGGGATACACTAATCAAAGCACTGGCGTATTTCGATTGAAATGGTTTTTAAAGAAAAAAAAAGTGTTTTACAAAAATTGTTCTTTCACCTCTCACCTCACATACTGACAGGTGCTAATATACCTCGTTTGACAGGGATATTGAGTTTTGTGAAATATTTATTCTGATTTTTGCATGTCTATTTTGACTATCACAAAGACATTTACTGCTTCCTGAATGCCAACTGCCAAGCGATTAATTATTTATTGTTATTATGATCACACGACATGATATGCCGACTTCTGTATTGCTGACAATTTTACACAGAAAACAGTGTGTTCCTCGTTACGTTTTAATGACATCTGATTGACAACAATATTTTATTGCTAATATTTAACGTTGTACGGAATTCTCTTGAATACTACCAAATTTTTTAACATTCTTTATGTTATATAGTGTTTGAAGCTCTTAGTTTTTGTGGTCAGAATTCTAGACTCAACTTGGAAGCTAAATCAAATTTAAAAAATCTAGTTGTTTAAAGAATACCTACAATTAATGCACATCACCGTTCTCTTACTCATAATAAAAAGAAATAAAATCCCAGATAAAATAATGAACAAACCAATTCGAAAGTTTCTTTTGTTACGTAAAACAAAGAAAATGACTTCCACATGTATTTATTAACTGTAATTTGATGATTTGTGTTTTTTTAAGGCACACCAAAACCTTAAGAAAACTCTTTTACGTATTGCTTATTATACAGGTATATTAGACAGCCTTATCATGGCAGTTTCTGGTTTAATAATAAGCTTAGATATCGAAACTGATTTCGATTTTAATATTTTTTCTAAAATATATTTAAATGCCTATAAAACACAACAGAATTTTCGTCTCTTCCTCAATAACTCAAGACGCTGTTGCCCAACCAGCCATCGCGGCACACAACCTCGATTCTTTCAGACATAACCCTAATATAACTCATAGAAAACGCCATATAAATTATGGAGTTATCACACGGGTGGGCGCCTAATCTCACAATGAAATAAAAAAAATGGAAACGACATACCCACCTGTTTTACTCTATCACAGTTTACATTTCCACCTAACTCACAACCCAACACCAATGGATTTTAAACTCTAAAGCTTAGTTGACAAGGAAGGATTTTCAGTGGGAGTGTTCAGGAGATATGGTGTTTAATTATGGGGTAAATAAAACCATTGAGGGCACTGTGTTTACCCGATCTCACAGTGTGAAAGCGAGAGAAAGGTGTTGTGGCGGACGTTGCGAGGCCCCAAATTCCTTCGTCGGTGAAAGAGATATTTTTTTATTTTAAATAGCCTTATAGCCCATGGGATGAGTCGATTTTTCTTGTATTGGTGATGATTTTCAGTTGAAAAATGAAATTAAGGGGTCTCTTCAGTATGGATGGTTCTTCTGGATGCAGTAGTGGAGATGTCAAATAGACTCTTCTTTTTCAAGTTTTACAAACATGTAAAAATCTAAATGTGTTGCTAAATGCAACTTAAATAGAGGTGAAAATTAGAAGACAGTATGCCACGATTGTTTTAGAAAGTTATAGAGTTAAATGATTAGTTTTTAGATTTAAAAGAAGAAGCGTCGATCAAGACATACACACATTATATTATAGGTATACCGTTTTACCTAAAACTTAGATAAACTCCATGATTTAAGCCTATACTACAACATTATCACATGAAACATGTAGGTAGGAAAAAATACAATATTAAGAAACATACACAACTCAAACATACATAACTCTGCATTGAAAGAATGAAATGTTTGTTCGAGTCTTTAAAAGTTTCTTATTTATTTTATACAGAAATGTAAAGTTGTATACTTATACTCATTTTCTTTATTATACTGTACAGATTAATACGGATATTTTCTCTAAAAAAGCTGGATGAAGAAACACTTGGTGAAAATCTATTTGAACTTTCTATCTTCTACACAAAATGGCAACTGAAACATTTTCATCCAGTGATGAATGACGAACTTAAGCAGTCGGTGGTTCCTCAAAATCAGAATGGGGGATGTTGAACACAAACTTATTCAGTTTTGTAGCTTTCACCGCCGATCGATTACTGAAAACTTGGTAATATTCGACTTTAGCTTTGCAAGAAAGCATAAATGCTAAAATACAGGCATAGTAAAAGTCACACTAAAATTAAAGAAGTTGCAAAGAGTTCAAAAATTATAAGGTTTAAAAACTTATATGTTGAGTTTTATATATTTCCGTTATACCGTTTTTGCTTTTTAATGTAAACGGTTAAAAACAGTATTAAAACATGACTGAAAATTATAAAACACAAAAAAAACAGCTTCGAATTTAATTTATTGTATCTTACAATCATAATTATGAATATGAGAAAACGGAACAAAATACAACAAAAATGTGTTCAAGTGAAAGTCACTCACACACAAACAGATTGCTTCTGTAGTGGTGGAGAAAGTTTGCTGTCTACATAATATAGACTGCTGGTGGAGTGGAGTCGAATAGTTGTGTTAAATTTTTGGTTGCAGTAGAAATAGTTGGGTGCTTTTACATTAATTGGATTTGTCTTAAGAGTAATTATAGTGTCTTGTCCCTAATAGAAAATCTCTATATCAAACACTTCTCAAACGTCTCGATTTTCTATAGAAATTTAAGAAAACTAAGCTGCAATTTTGTTACATGATTTATATTAATTTCAGCACAATCACAGGGAATAAGTAAATGCTCCGACTTCTAAATAAAAACACAAGCAGCTTAGTAAGCATTAATTACGCTATAGTTAAACTTGTTATCGCTGAGTACAATAACGTTTGCCTAACTCGTCCTGACTTCCAAAAAGCCAGTCAATGTTCTCATAAATATAAATAAATAAATATCGCTGGACATCACACACAGCGCCATTTAGTGCCACACTAAGCAACGAGGCTTGTGTCGTGGACACAAGATAGTTAATATAATTCATAGACACTATTGTTTGTAAATACATACTTATTATTCATATAAACATCCATGACTCGGGAACAAATGTCCATGCTCATCACACAAACATTTGCTCCAACCGGGATTCGATCCCGGGACCCTAAGAACGTAAGGCAGCCTCACTACCGCTGCGCCATTCGGGTCGTCTGTATAAATATAACTGACTAATGACTCAATTGTTACCTTTATCTTACTTTAGTTTCTAGCAATGTAAATCGCTACATCTGCAAGTTAGATTTAAATGTAGGTTTAATACAAATCTCTGTAAACCGGCAAATATTTAATTTCTGAGAAGTCAAATAAATTTAAAACACAAAAATATCTTAGAGCTACTCCATTCATTTCTCTATCCAATTATTTCCCTACCGAAGTGTGTGAGTGAAAGGCGTGTACGTACACGTTCGTGCCTACACTCCGCACTCTAAGTGTGCGTGAAGATGGCATGTTCTTTTTTCACATTCTATCTATATTGAAAACTAGTATAAAAGGGGGTTCGTCCGTTTACGCAGCTTAGTTTCTAAACGACTTGAGATGAGAGCATGTCTTGTTTATGTTTTTCAGGAATTTTTGAAGGAGATTTTTCATTATGATTATGAAAAATGTATTATGGATAGTCATTGAATAGATTTTCAGTTGCTATTAGGTTTAAAATATTTTGTATAATTACTTAAACACTATATTCAATGATAGATGGGAAATTGTAAAATACTGCATTATTGTCACTTGTCTATGTATAATTTATCATGATAAGTAACTACTCTATATTACAAAACATATTTTTTAAGAAAGCTCACTGAAACTTTCTTCATTAGTAAGTCTTTGGAACATTAAAAAAAAAACGTGTAAGCATCTGTTTTTTGTACGTGTTAAGCAGTACATATTATCTGAACTTCTTTTATTTTCCCTGCATAATGTAAAAAGGTACTAGTGGACTCGTAATTAATGTAAGATTTGAATTTTATTAATCTAAAGTTCTTAGTATCTTCTGACAGTTCATTTCTATGAATAGGAACGTTATGAATAAGACACAGAAAAAGGCGTTGAATGCGCATATTGCACTAACAGATGATTAAAAAAACTATTCATAATACATATTTCTGTTATCATGACTGAAAAAAAACTTAATATTTTCCTTTACTGGTAGCATCTCATCAATAAAATGAAAAATACCGTTACCCTTACACTTATGTCGGTATTTTCAGTTGACAAATTTGCGAATATTACTAATTAAAGCCTTTTTAATAGGACTAAAAGAAATAAATTGAAAGAAATTAATAAAATCCTATATTATTAACAAACCATTTCCATATTATATTATCATTGTTTGTTTTTTAGTTCAAACTATACTTTAACTATCTCAAGTTCTCAAGAGATGGCGCTACTAGTTCTTCACGAGGACTATAATAAAGCTTCACGCTTCGAAGACTTTCCACCGTTATGTTAGTTGTATCAACAAACCGTAAGGCCGTACTTACTACTCGTCGAACATAAGTAGGTCTGTATATCGATGTTTCTGGAACCAAGGAGTTGAGAGAGAAAATAAACCTTGTTTGCCTTAAAAAAAAGTATGAGGTACCTAATCTTTCAAAACCTTTATCCAAAGTACTATTTTAGTAGCAAACTATATAACATATTAACATCACGCCTGTAACAGCCGTAGGGTTAGACAGAGGTGTACCTACTAGTACACCCACATTTCGCCAGTTAAGTTTAAGCCCCTTGTAATAGGGGGCAAGCCTATTGCCATCAACCAAGCATGTTTATGTAGTAGCGTTTTTAAATCCTCTAAGGTGCAGGTGTAGGGACACTTTGGACATCAGAGCATGTGCTCCATCCTCTGTTCGAAAGAGCATTTGCACTGTATCGAGTATCATATGAGTCTTTAATCCTACTTTTGTCAAATTGTGTACCTATATAAAAGCAACCTGTGAATGCAGGTGTTGAGTAAGGTATCGTCCTAATAGAAAGCGAATGCGCGATCATTGTAGGTTCGCGAATTTTACTCGTACGAACGCGCGATTAAACATACTGAACTCGAATAGGTGTCCTAACTGATAATCGCACGACGCGGTCGCGCGACTTAAATGTTTGTAAATCTATTCGCGCGAACTTAGATCGTACGAACGCGCGATCAAACATATTGAATTCGAATAGGTGTCCTAATTGAAATTCGCGCGATATTGCGCTGCACTGCGCTGCCCGCATTCATTTCCATCTAAACCCGCACAATAAGTCATCCAAATATTTCCCGACAGCAAAAATTGAGCGTCTCTGACATCCATGGTTGTTGGTATCGACCGTGCCACTGCCCTAGTCCACGGTCGCTCGTTCGCTCGCGTCGTCAATTCGCGCGATGATAGGACACCCAGTTTTTGTTATCGTGCGAACACACGATGGTCGCATCGCTTACTCGCGCGATGATCGCGTATTCGCGTTCTATTAGGACGATGCCTAATACCTACGTCAAGCAAAAAAAACAACTGCGCGTCAATAAGAATTCAGTTTATTTTATTTCTTAAAATTAATTGTACACAGTCTTATTATTGAATTAATATATTCTTATAAATATTAAAGTACAATGTTTGGTTATGACACATAAACCCGTAATAGTTAATTATAAAAACTAGTTATTGATAAATAATTTCGAACCCAAACACCGCTTTTTCTAATAACTCGGAAAGACATTTTTTTTTTATTCTTTTGCTGTTTTACCCTGTACCATCCAAACTTTTTGTTAAATTTGTACAGTTCTTCTAAATAATAAATATTAAAATAATAAATTATGGATTTCTTAAAATCTTAAATTGTTTAAAAATTCATAATGAATCATGCACCATTTCATTCAGCTTTTAAAATAAATAATTTTATTATTTAAAGCTTACATACGCACGATCAAATTAGTTATAATCTTAAAATTAATAGTTTATCAATTATTTCCGAACATTCACTTAAAATTAACAAGATCATTGGAAATCTGTACTTATTTTTAAATTTTACAAAAAAATATAAACCTATAATTATTTTATATCGGATAATACTTTATAATTTATAAGGTTTACTTTTAATAAATAAATAATTGAAACCTGTTATTATAAAAAAGAATACGAAAATAGACATGCATGAAAAAACTGCAATTACTATTCGATTAAAATAAGAATAGAGGTGGCCTAACCATTCACTTGGAGCACATTCTTACTAATAAAAAAAATCAATTCTGGACTCAACTTAATTTTGACAGCTATAAGTTTTAATATGGCTTGCAGGCAACCCTATTTTATTTTGATCGACATTTTCCTACTCTCATCGAGGCCAGATTCGATGCTAAATCTAGCCTTATGAGCTAATCTGAGCCTTGTATGCTAGATCATTGGCATCATTCCCGATGTTTGAAGACCTGGCATAAGGATAGGTTGCTGCTGATGCAGTGGGAGACGTCCACTGCTGGGATGACTGGAAACCGGCGAGCTGGGGATATAAAAGCCCATTACATTTCTGATGCACCGACCAAAAATAAATAGTGAAAACACAATGCAGCACATTAGTTTTTTCAATAGATCGTCAAAGGCTGTTCATAGATAGATATTAAATAAATAAATTTCGCTGGACATTACACACAGCGCCATCTAGTGCCACACTAAGCAGCAAGGCTTGTGTCGTGGACAGACCAGATAGTTGATACATGTATACTTTTTGTTCGTAAATACATACTTATTATACATTTATACATCCATGTCTCGGAAACAAATGTCCATGTTTATCACACGAAAAATTGCTCCTACCAGGATTCGAACCCGGGACCCTAAGAACGTAAGGCAGTCTCCCTCCCGCTGCGCCATTCGGGTCGTCAAAATATCATATTGTCATATTGTACGACCTCTTAAAGTATGCAGTTCAAAATAGCTTTGCTTGTCAAGACAATTTGCATCGGTATGTCAATAATTGGTACTTTCATTTTAGTTCTGTGTTTCCCCATCTGCACAGATATGTTGGTTGAAGTGTAGACAGTCGTTACATCTAAAATAATAGCTGCATTCAGTGATATCCGTTCTTTACCCCAAACATGATTGAGAAAAGGCAAATTATGAAACTTAGCAGCCTTAATTTTTCAGTCATACCATTAGACTGCTTTTGAACAAAAACAGAAAAATAATAAGATATTTTAAAACATTTTATGACCTTCATGACAAACATTCACAAACATCGCAATCGGCTTAATGCAAATGTTGACAAAACAAATTCAAATGTCAGAGGAGAATTTCAAAAATGGATTTAATAAAAGTACACAACAAAATTTACCAAAGCTCAAACCTAGTCCTTTTCAATAAACCATCTTCATCATCATCATCATCATTTCAGCCGAAAGACGTCCACTGCTGGACATAGGCCTCCCCAAAGTGTCGCCACATTGACCGGTCCCGTGCGACTCGCATCCAGCGGATTCCCTGCTGCGGGAATCCGCTGGATGGTGGACCGATGACTTCATCGGTCCACCTAGTGGGAGGCCTTCTAACGCAACGTCTTCTGGTTCGCGGTCGCCACTCCAGAACTTTTCGGCTCCAACCAATAAACCATCTTACAGGCTCATTATCATCATCATCCACAGTCCGACTTCACCCACCGCTGGGTATAGGCCTCTCTTTGCTTGTACCAAGCACCACGTTTGTTTGCCAGCCTCATCCAGGATATTCCCGCGATGGCAACAATGTCACTGTCCATCAAAAAAAAAAATAACCAATTAAAAATCCTTACATAATCACTCACTTTTCCACTAATATTGTTGAGTCCTCCTCCACTGAGCAACTTCTGGATGCCCAAGGCTGCAGCCACCACGAAGGCCAACTTAGCCACCACCAGAGCTTTCGTGACCAGGAGAGTAAGACCTCCAAACAGAAGACCAGCTACGGCCAAGACCTTGACTCCAATACCCGCTAGGAGCGGCGAGTATTTCTTGATTTTACCTCGAGCTAAAACAAAAGGAGGTTATAATCAGGCATTACGCTCGTAATACACTCGGAGCCCCATCAGAGTACCAGCGCTGCGACATAATCTATTTTTTTTAATGTCGCAACAATGGCAATGGCAAGAGCGGCCATGCCACCATGCCTTTTGGCCTCGTACAGGACCTATCATTAGTATATTTTATGTTTTACTTATTAATTATTTGTATTTGTTTGAATTTTAGTTTTATTACCTTGGTGTTTTCATATTTTGTTTTTTTTTTATTGTTTGCCCTGTGTGAGTCCAATAAATACTTTTTTTTTCTTTCTTAATAATGTAACCGTCATAACTATCACTAGCTAGTATTACGTACATCCTACGTCACCGCATTCCCTCATGATAATCGCGATACAACGTAATCGCGGAACCTTGACCTCGTGGTGTTATTGCACGAGCAAATGTAATAGTTCGTTGACTCTAAGAATGCAATGGTTTTCACGGGTTTTAATAATATAAACTGGGGTATAACGTCATAACATAATACCTCGCCTGTCCCAAAGAGTTAGGCAGAAAGTAATGTTTAAGTCTCATTTAATTGTGCATCACAGACTATGATGAACGCTACTGAAACTGTCAAACTCGTCGCCAAATTTTGAGCTGACTCAATTTAAATTGTCATCGAAACGCTAAGCAGAATATAGACCCAGCGTTTTGCTACTAATCGGACACAAATCTGGACTTCATGGCTGCTCCAGAAAACCCTTTGTCTAACCTAGGATTACTTGCTCAACAGTAGTACTTGCAACCACTAACTTGACCAAACAGGCAGTGTAACTTTTTGAAACTGTACTTCAGGCCCATTATTTTTTTAAATTTAAATATAAAGTTCGGCTTTAAATACAAAAATGTTCTTGGATCCTGATAGTGTCACACGGATTGTTTTCTTTATTAATTCCACTACCATAAATGAATGAATATTAACATTATTAAATTCACAACCGACCAGGACTAGTCCTTACGAGTAACCGCACAACGTAACCTTGACCACGCGATCGTTCTTTCACTTAACAGTTCATTCACACACACTATACTTTCATAACTATATATTTTATATAATTATCATAAGCTTTACACATGCCATCGTTCTGTTTCCGCGCTAATATAAACCAATTACAAGCACGACTTCTGTGTAACTTGATTATTAATTTTCTAGTTAGTTAGTAAATTATGACATATTTTGTGCTGATTATTTTAATATTCAGGGTGACAGGGAACCTTGACCTATACCTTGAAAGGGGTTATACTTGAGGTCATTATCGACAAATGAGTTCCAGTTAACTAGGGGTCAAAACTGGATGTTTATCGAGCTGTGTCGACATTCGGGGAGATACAAAAAATTGTCTAGACCTTTTTATTTCTGAGATTAATAATCTCAGATTATGTAAGTAAGGACAAGCAGGCGCAAGTTCACGCGCCTTAAGTATGCAGTTCAAAGTGTTCTATGTTTTCCCGCCTGCACGGATAAGTTGGTTGAAATGTATAGCACTATGTTATAAATACGGCTGACGTAACCTTGACCGCGCGGCCAATGCGCTCACGCAACAGTGCAGTGACCCACTCTACAACTTTCATTTCTCTACATAACGAGATGTTTTCTTACGACTGCAGTAAAGATCAATTTACATGTAGTATCGGTGGAGCTAAAGTAAACATGCTTTTTTTGTTTTACACAATATATTTTAACCATAGACTTAGTAAATATAGACCAACAAAGCGTGCGAGGGAGAAGAAAATCCCTTACGGAAATATAGCAAGATAGAAAAGGATAGTGATTCCAATTTCCCTGTGACCGGCTTTGAATGACAGGTCTGCACAAGTCAGCACGCGGGAAATCAACTCCTCAGTATTTTGGATTTTTAGCGTACATCATGGTTTATTTTCAGTAAATACAAACTTCATATTAAACAATGGTTACTTGTTCTGTGCGTAAATGTGGTGTTAATCATAGAAATAAACCTGAAAATTGCACTTTTCACAGGTAAATACCTACTCAGGACGTCGTCACTGCTATGACGCGTTTATTTTTGGTTAAAATTTGTCTTTTAACCTGTATATAATATAAAGTAATGCCAATGTTTTTGTTTACTTTCATATTTTGTATAGCTAAAAGTCCATTTGTTGATAATTTACATGATTTTGGTGGATAGATTTTTCATCAATCTATTTTTACATGTACGCTAGGGATTGACTTAAATTTATCGATATTAGTATCGATATTTTATCTTGAATGTTAACTATGAAAATAAATGCTAGCTTACGTTTACCGTCAAATATCTGAACCATTTTATCAGTAAAAAGTTTATTAACTTTTAACAAATACAGAAACTAATTGTTTTGTATAATTTGTACAACAGATTCCCTTTAAATACTATAATTCGAGGAAAATAGTTGAGATTAATTGGGCGCGTTAGTTGGAATCCAAAGGCGTGATACAACTTTGGCTAAAGATTGAAAAGTTTATTCGTTAAAATAATAAAATCAGTCAAGGTATTGGGAAATCTACAATTTGCAAAGCTGTACTTCTTATAATTTATTAGAAGACAATTCTGGCTCTTTTACGAGTTTGGAGAGCCAAAATTAGGACCAAGATATTTAAAGTGGTCAAAGATATTCAATAATTAAACACATTATAGAAATTTACTTTGACATTCGACTTAAGCATGAATGTAAACTTAATAATTTAGGAAAGGAAACTGTAAGGAACCAGTTAAATAAGATTGTTCTGTGGTCAGTATTGAGCGATTTTTAATACAATGTAAAGAAAAAAGTTGGCTGTTTTATTTTTTAATGTATTTACACTTTTTTTAACATAATGTAAAAAATATAATCTCGACAAAAACAGTCTTTGGAAAATCTTCCTCCAAGGGTCGAACTTCAATCACTTATCGATAGTCCTTCAAAGTAAAAGTTACAACACTAACTAACACACACACTGACACATCAAAATTGGTCACGCTTTATCGAGCTGTCAGTTCGTCTATACGGCAGTATATACTAAGTCTATGATTTTAACCGACTTCCAAAAAACTCACCAAAATAAAGAGAAAACTAAAAAAATGAGGAAGGTCTTCGAACATCAGTGTGACAAAACTGGCTAACTTAAAAAGTACTGACCGTGAAAACTATTTTTACAATACTAAACGGCAATTTTTCACAAATGATAGCCTTGTAAGTGGTATTTGCAAAGCCGACTAAGGCCTGAGTTTTAAGACGGTAGTTGGAAAATCTGGCAGACGTTCCGTCCATTGAATATTTATTACTTCTTTTATTAGGTACGGCCTAGCAAATTAAGGAGATATATAATCTTTTAGGTTGGAAGTCAAGGAAAAGGCTCAATACTTTTCTATTTCACGGTTTAAAACTAAACTTATATTGTCACTTACGGGAATAATCACGGAAGATATCCCATAAGTGACCATATAATTTTAATGATTACTGTACCCACCTTCTTCAAATGTTCTGGCGGCTTCCCTCAGTTCACCCGGTTCAAATTTTACATTTAGTTTTTCCTCTCCCGACGAATCCCTGTAAACAAAAAGAACATTTCGTAAATTAATTATTGATCTTAAATTTAAAAGTTTTTCTAAAAAGCTAGCAGATTAGTTTGCTCCTAAAAATCGTGTTTGTAGCAAAGATGTTTTTTTTTTCGTATTATTGACAATTCGATATCAATTTGTACCGGATTTTAGTTAATTTAACGGTATTGGATCCAAATATACTATTCAGAAGTGGAAGATGGCGTGACCATCCCAGCTAAACATTGAATTCTGAAGTTATATCTTATCGTACAGTAGCTAAATCATAAACAACTTGTTCCTTGAAGAAATTGTTAATCCACAATAGACTTTATAGCAGTATTATGAATGACAAAAAGCCATCAAAAGTTACACAATTTCCTTCACACTTAACGAGACAAAGCTTACATAAACAAATAATTATTAGAAAATATTTTCAAGCTTCTATCATGACACAATACAGTTTTACACGTATTTTCACCTGATTTACATCATAACGGAAATTGAAGTTGAAAAATGTTATATTCAATGAGAGTTGTAGTATGTTAAAAAAGGAAAAGTTAAAATAGGTTACTTTTTAGTCTCACACAAACACGAAGTCGCGGGGAACAGCCTTGTATCTAGATAAATATCTCAATTTATAAGTGAAAACTTTTATACATTATTAAACAATGTAGAGAAAGTGTTCGTATGTAAATCTCATACAATCTGTATTGTATGGATTAAGGGGCGGAGTTTCTCTGATTTGAATTGGATGTCAGCGGATTATAATTTGTATCTCTTTTGTTTCATTTCGTAACATGAGCTGCTCAGGTTTCTGAGAAGCATGGGCAATAACGTTTAGTCTACATTTGACAGATTCTACTTTTGACATCATATTCTAAAGTTGGCAGATTCTACTTTTGACATCATATTCTAGATTTGACAGATTCTACAATCGACAGATTCTATGTTTGACCGATTCTACAATCGACAGATTCTACATTTGACAGATTTTGGATAAGTTATTAATTAACAGGCAACAATCATTTTTATCACATATATTTTTATTTTGTAACATAGTTTCATAGGTATTTAGCTTAACTGTAACGAATTTAATAATATAATTATGTAAATCATACTACTCGTATTTGACTTGGTAAGCTTCAGCCTAACCTACAAGAAGGAGAGCATAACTTGATCTGTTTATCTTTCATTTACTAACAAAAAAGTATCTATGTTGTATATCAACTATCTGGTGTCCACGACATAAGCCTCGTTGCTTAGTGTGGCACAAGATAGAGCTGTGTGTAGTGTATAGCAATATATATTTTTTATTTTATTTATTTACTTTATTTATTTTATTTATTTACTTTATTTATTTTATTTTATTTATTTATTTTATTTATTTTATTTATTTCATTTATTTTATTTATTTTATTTATTTTATTTATTTTATTTATTTTATTTATTTATTGATAAGGTCGGAACCTATTGCCATCAACCAAGCACAAGTCAAGAATCCGTGGCTTCTACTGAGAAATGTCTGATAGAAAAAACCCATTACCTCTTTGCCTGACTTGGGCCTCATCTTCAGCGACCAATGAGGCAGTCAAGGAGGGAGCTGGAGTCGATTCAGGCTCACCTCTTATTATATTATTATGGGATTTAAACATAACTGGAGAAATGTGGGTGAACTGTGAGATACTATCATGGACACTACCGCCTGATCACCACTAAGCTAATTTTTGCTTGCACTCGCAATATAGAAACGCTCTCTAGCCCCGCCCCGTTGATTTTATATAGAAATAATGAATTAAAGACAATACCGATCGGCCGAGCGCACTGACGACACACGCCAAACGAGAGTTATTGTTTTTTTGCGCGCCAAATTGACGGTTTCCTAATAGGCCTAAACTTAAAGGGGACGTGGCACGGCGCCTCCACATGATTTAAGCTAAAAAAAATTACTGATCAGGCGGAAAAGACCACGACTGTACCTCGTCCTAATCCTTCGGGAATTACAGGAGTGATATTATGTTATCTTTATGTAAGGTCGAGGCCATATGATGGCTAGACTCTACAAACATCGTCCTTAGACATAAAGAGTTTCGATGATAAAAATATTCTTCTGTCTAGCCATTCAAGGTTCCCAAGAGGAAACTGTCTGTTTACAACTTGCTCCACTGTGGCGTTAATTCTGGCTAGCCCAGAAATGGATGAGGGTGGCCGAAGAACGTGGAACTTGGCACAATCAAAGAGAGGCCTATACCCAGCAGTGGGTAAAGTCAGGCTGTGGATGATGATGATGAGCCCAAGAATTTGTTTCCGGTTAAAAACATAAAATAATGTCTTTGTACTGAAAAATTACAAAGCCTTCAAAGTGTCAATCTTCTCGGCACTTTCGACCAAACGTTTTCAAGGTAAACAAAGAAAAAGTGTATTTAAAATCACTCGGTTACCCAACTACGCATGACAAAGTACGGTGTTCGTCATATGTTTAAGGTAAAATAGCGTTAAACCCATTGTATTATTCATTTTCACTTTAAGTTTTGGAAAGTCGTCTGTTTGTTTTTAAAGAGACGAGGAATGCCTTTATTAACCTCTAGCCTCAACGAATATTTTAAGTCATATTATTATGACTGTAGGTATAAAATAATCTACCAGAAGATTTTTTTTTTGTAATATCTGAAAATAATGTTTTGGTGGTATTTAAACTCACAGAAGCACATAACTTTGAGTAGGTAAACGGAAAACAACACAACTTATTCCATAATTTTTTGTGATAAATTTGATCACCAATGATAACCTTATGACTGACTGCATCAGAGAGCAGACTTGCGTAGCTAAATTTTCAAAATTGTTTCAGTCTTCGAAACGCTAAGAATCTAAAATTGGAAAATGAAAACTTTGTGACACGAAAAATATTGTGTAACTAAATCGACCTGTAAAGTATTTTTTTTTTGGAATTGGAAATACACTTTATCTCGGCACTGTATTCTTCGACTGAAAATCAGACTACCTATAATAACCCCCCACCAAAGAAAAATTACCACCACCGCATTTCACCCCATTTCTAACTAACAAAACAGAAGAACACACTTACTTCTCAATGGCTACTCCGGAGAACAGTTCAATTCTTCCTTCTTCTTCATTGGCACCTCCTGGGGCGGCACTGCACGCCACCACTCCTACCACCAAAATTAAACACAGCACTCTCATTTTGAAAAAGAAACTCCAAAAATTTCAGGCAAAATGACCCCAATTTTTCTTGGACCAAGTCGAAAATGACCCGAAAATTGGAGCTAGGCTGAAAAAGCCTTTAGAAAGTTGTTAAGTCCTAAGTGGACGAAGGTTTAGGATGAAGTGAGATGGGTCCGGGATGTCGCTCGCTTTTATATTCAACGTTATGTGTACGGTAAGGATGGCTGTTACGGAATATTGTGTAGTGCGGTGAACAGTCTTGATCGTTGCTTGGATATTTATGGAATATTATGTGTTTGAAGGTTGGAATGGTTTTTCAGGCTTAGATTTAAAAATTATTGTTATTCCCAACTTAATTTATGTTAGAATCCGTACTGCAGTCTTCAATGTTGACTTCACTACTATCATTGTGATAAAGTCAGAATAATACATTAAATGAAGTTATTAATTTTCAAAAAAAAAAAAGTTTTTTATAGGCAACATACAGCTTTCTCACAACAGTCGAGAACTAGCCATAATAATCCAGATTATGAAACAAACATCAGCTTTTTTGAATTAAACCAGTTATGATTGACCCAGTAGGATACACTGTAACTTTGAATTCAGATTTTCAGGAATACGTTGTTCCCTTTTCCTTATTCCTTGTTGTGTGTTGTTGACCCTGGTTTTCAGGAATCTAAAGAGGGACAACAAAGCATCGAATACACAACCTCTTTTCAGCAAATTTCGAGCTTTAGTGTGGCTCGAACAAAATCCCCGAACTCTCAAGTATCAAAACCTCTCGCACGTGGGCGCTGACAATCATTCATACATACATTACCCGAGCACATGCCGTTGTTTCAACAAGCGACAAACAAAATGTCACTGCTGTAGTATTGAAAAGAGATAAAGAGCATTTTACTGTTAAAAATATTTTTCAAAATAAAATTTGATGTTATACCAATTAGCAGATTTGTCGGGTTTTGAATTGTCCATTTCTGTCATTTGAAATGTTTGTGGACTGATTTTATTATGCTTTCTACTATATTTCTTAAATTAATTTTCGGTTCATCTCATCTTAATAGTCTGATTTCACCCCTCACTGAGCCAAGCAGCTCTTTACTTGTGCCAATCTCCACGCTCCTGTGCTATGTTATAATCCAGATTTGACCTGAGGTGGTAACCAGAACTTTTAGTCACTCTGTACGACCATCTTCACCTGCCTAGCCTTTTCCCAATTATGTTGAGGTCGGCTTTTAGTCTTACAGGATGCAGCGGAATACCAGCGTTTTACCTACACAACCCAGTTAGTACTAGGTAATAGGTAATACGATACACTCCTTACGCCTAAAGGTCTGGCTTTTTAATACCTAAGACGCACTTAACACCTAAACAACCAGTCTTATCAAGGGATGTCATGTTACCCAGTAATGCCTGTGAAGGTCAGATAAGCAGTCACCTAATGTAAAATACTGATATGCAGGTATATCCAGATAGACGTGAAACTGACCCCCATATTTGAGAATAGGCTAGGTTTCATATAATCACTGATCACCATTGATACCTCAAAGAAGCCGGTGATACAGTGGTCACGTGCTGCCGTGTTAACTTGCACAGCGAGACTCCCTTCCCTTTACAGTGGCGTGTAATTGCCATCGTACAGAGTGGGTTGCGCTGATTGTGATCAATGGGGTGGTTTTCGTGAGGTAAAAATCCCTTTTCAAGGTTCCTCCTCGATAACAAAAAAGGCATATGAACCTAACCGTCAAAAACGGTCACGGAACACAATGTCAATGTCGCTTCAAGAGAAATTATTTTACGGCTTCGTATCACTTGGCAGAGCTTATGTTATTGTTGCATTCTTTATCCGTTTGTTGTCAAAACTGTACTTTCTAAAGGACATTCTGTATCCGGATCCTATGGGGTATGACGTTATGCTGGTTTACGCAATTCTGACATGATTTTCTTTAGTTTTGTTGGAAGAATTTTAAGCGGTATAGATGAGTCAGTTTTTTACGTGAGGGCAATGCAAATCAGGTACTTGCTAGGAATAAATTTTATGCCTACTAGTTGTATTTTTTTTGCGATTGGACTTTGCGCTCTTGAATGGCAGTTGGATGGAGTCGTCATTTGCCTAGTCTATTCCCAACTACACTGGCCTGCAAAAATAAGTATCACACTTTTAAAATTGCAATAACTTTTTAAGTACACAAGATATACTTTCGAAACAAAAAGGACTCGAAAAATAGTTTAATTTTGTCTATAGTTTCAAAGAAAACTGATAAAAATTGGTTTAAAACGTTTAATTATTTTAAATCTCTAACTTCTATACCTAGTTAAGAAAAAAAATTAATTTTAAAAGTGTAGTACTTATTTTTGCAGGCCAGTATATGTTGGGGTCGGCTTTCTGGAGTCTTAGCGGATGCAGCTGGATACCAGTATTTACCAATTCCACAACCCAGTTAATTATGAAACACAATACATTTTTAATTTAGTTCTAACAATGTGTGCATCCTCAAGACCTAGGCACATAAGGTACCTATCATTTACGGTGCAAGGCAAGGTTAATAAACAAACTTCCAAATGTAAGAGTAGTGGCGCCCAATGGAAACGGTGTTTGTGTCCTTGCTATTAACCGTTGAGGATTTTCTCATGTATCAAAGCAGGAAATATATAAGCTATTTATGCTAATAACTTGTTGCAAGTAGCACACAAAATACGCAAATTTTCGGTCGTATTTTCTTATCAACAATAAAAAACAAACTAATTGTGGTAAAAAAAAAAAAAAAAATTCAATTGAGCGTGGAGATCGCTCAGATTTGCCCATGGTTTGCGCAGAATATTTTTTTTTGTACACGAGTATTTGTGTCATAATGTTCCTAATATATTTCCACACCTCTCGTATGGTTATAATACATTTAAGAAAATAAATCATTTGTATTTGCACACTGGTACTATGTATAACAGCACCTTTTATTCTAAATTATTTAAAAAAAGTAAACTAAAAAACATCGAACTTACTTAAAGTAATGAAAAGACGACTACCGTGTCAAATCTAAATCTTCAAAATCTCTAAATTAGAAATGCTATCTCTCCCTCACGTTCGAATCTTCTAAACAGGTCAAGGATACGACTGGAAACTTTCTCCAATCGCGCGTCGGATAGTCCCTATAGGTAGAGCGCACACCACGCCTCGTGCAATCGCGTGCGTAAGTAAAATTTTGTATCACTTCACGGCAATATAAAAAAAAAACTTTGGAAAAACATATTTCCGTTTGGTTATTATAAATAATTTTAGAATAAAATTAAATTACCAAGATAAACAAAACCTAATAAAATAAATGACTACGGTAACAAGGAAAACAATTCCTTTTGCTTGGTAAAGAGCTACAAGGATATTTTGGCACTTAATCTGGCAAAACATTGACACGGGGGCGTTGTTGGTTAACATCCGTGACATTGTGAAAATTAAAAGTCCTTTAGTATGAAAAAAAGAAAATTAGGTTTATCCTTTTATTTATTTATTTATTTAAGGACAACCAACAAAGCATACACCAAGAATACATATTAAAGAACTCATGTTGAGTTTAACATTTCCATCAACATTGAACAAAGTTTCTGTCCTTGCTATTAACCGTTGAGGATTTTCTCGTGAGGAGGCGATCCTGACTGAAGGATCAAGTCATGTCTGTAATAAAAATGTAGTGTCACCAGAACCAAAGGTGTGTGCTAAACTTCAGCTCAATCGGTTGGGCGGAACTGGCTTGAAATTCAGTTGCAAGATTTGACCAATCCACACCTAACTAATTAATCATCATCATCTCGCCTAGCCTTTTCCCAACAAAAAAGCAAAAGCTTATAATAACAAGTCAAGACAAGCGTCAAAAGATCTTTGTATAACTTGATCTGCTAAACTGCTGCTGCTTTCGTTTCATGGTTCATGCCCATCGTGCTTTTAAAATAAAAGAAAGATCAGAAGAAGGCACACGTGTGTGCCGAGCGTTAGATTGATGCCAGTTGCATCGCTCGCTCAAGGTCGTGACAATGAACTTGTATCGTCGCTTACTTTCTATTTGAACTGCCTCTAGTATATGTTAGGATTTGAGATAAAAAGCTCTGCTTTTAAAAACGTATTCAAATATACAAAAATCATACCTGGCTCCTGGCCTACCTTGTTTTGTGCCAACACAATAACTAGGACCAGGTAATTTCTTAAAAGGTCAGTGAACTGTAGCCAGTGACTCCGGGGAAAGGATAGATTTGAAAACAATGAAGATTTTTGCTGGTGTAGAAACTGCTTTTGTTACACCATGTCAATCACAATCTGGTGGGTGAAGTTCTGCTTTCCTAGCGTGGTGTGGTGTGAATGAATTAAATTTATTTAAGGTGTCAGTTTGTGCACACGACTCATGCCGGTTATTATACTATTCATGTTATTTTTCACTACATATTATAAAACAAAGTCGCCCGCCGCGTCTGTCTGTCCCTATGTATCTTAGATCTTTAAAACTACGCAACGGATTTAGTTGCGGGTTTTTTAAATAGATAGTGTGATTGAAAGGGAAGGTTTTAATATATAAGTTGCGGGCGGGCAAACCCGCGGGCAAACCCGCGGGCATCAGCTAGTATTCTTATGTATAACTAGCTGTTGGCCGCGACTTCGTTCGCGTGGATATTTTGATGTGTGTGTGAGACTAAAAATAGCCTATTCCTCCAATACCCATTCTCAGACCTACCAAATATACAAATAAATAATCATAAAAATCGATCAAGCCGTTTTAAAGGAGTTCGATAACAAACACTGTGACACGAGATTTTTATATATTAGATAAGCCTTTGAAATATTCACTGCCGGGACACAGTCATCAGGTTCAAAAATATGTTATATCGGTTTTCTCACGACGTTTTTCTTTCTTTTACTAACACTTTTATTGGGACCCTTACCTCTGGGTTCGTTGTTCTCATTTATAAGCTACTGAACATTGAAGCATGTAAGTTTATCTATAATTCTCACATATACTTTAACCCGTGAGAAGCAATGGGTGAGCGTTACGCAACGTGCCGAGTGCGTTGGCACACTTTATGTTATATAACAAGTATTTATACCGAGTCGTGGTCAGTGTTATGGGTGAAACAATTTATTATTTATTACCGACGATATTTTTGAGTAGAAAGTGGGGATTTATTAATAAGTTAGGATAGTAGTATTAACTTGGGAAATATTACGAATGAATGTTAAAGGCACCTAAAAATTACGAATTTACTTAAAGTCCAGACAAAAAACTTTGTATTATCTTCATAAGCATAAGATTTGTGAAACTTGTTCTACATGTTTTCACAATTAATATTCAAAAAACTGAATTAAAACCCTCTGTTTCGGAAAATATTTTGTAAAAGATGGCTAGGAAGTTGATGTATTCTTGTAAATGTTAACTCAAGTTCCTGTAAAAATAACTAAGTATATTATCAAATTTTGAAAAACCATATTTACATTATATAAATACTACAACTAGAACTCTAAATAATTACAAAAATAGAACTAAACGTAAGTACTTACATATATCCAACGACGTCAATAGGCGTCAAAGTACTCCTCCGCATCGCTGTCATTCGAAAACGTGCCCAGAAGACTGGCAGCATTGCCACGTTGAATGGCAATGCTAATTCTTTGGCCAAAGAAAGATATAATAAAATAAAATAATTGAAATCTAAATGCTTTATTAGTGTGAGCTATTTTGTTTGTTTACGTGGATGTAAGTGCAGCGTTAATGCGTTATTGATTATTTTCTGTAGAAACTTTTCAGTAGCAGAGGCATGCCTCTAGTAGGTTCATCCACACTTGGCCAATTATGTTTAAGTCTTTGGTAATAGTCTCGCCCCCATTACATGGGACTTAACACACAACTAGCGAGAGGCGTATTAGAAGAAAAATAGTTATAGGTAGGAAATTCAGGTACTAAGGTGTGAAGTTTAGTTATGTATTTAGAGCTTTCAGCCGTGAAAAGGAAATTAATTGAAACATAAAGTATGATTGTAAAATATATTTAATTTTGTTTACATCTATCTTGATAAAATTAACATTTTAAACTGACGGTGTTGACAATGCAGTGAAGTAGAATGAAATTAGCAAATGTGCAGTAGATTTTAGGCTGCCATAAGTCTAACACTAGTTGGAAGTTTCTTTGTTCCCTAAAAATAAACCCACAAGAACTTTGAAAAGGTACAAAATAAAGACACTAAAGTAACTTGAATTAATGCTAACACCAGTAGAATGGTCCAAGAACATCAAGTCTTCCGTTTCTTCTTTTCCCAAATCATTTTACAATCACACATTTTCTTTCTACTGGATACTACATCGGTCTTCATAAAACTGTGCGCTGAACGGGTTGTCTAAAGCTATTGTGCTCTCAGCTATCTTATCCCTGACTTTGTCAGACGCTGTGTATACCTTACCGACAACTTTCCTCAGTTTCTTCGAAATGAACATCCTTGGGTTGTGCTTGTGCATAAACGCCTTCATTTTTTTCTGTCGCAACGCTAATTTCCGACGCATCGGATGTGGTCTGCTGAATACTGATCGTTTCTTTTTTGCTGGAAAAAAACGTCTTTTTCTTTTTCCCATGATTTTGAATTATCACGAGCCTACCCGCGATTATCTGAAACTGTTATTTTCCATGTGTTTTGTTTTTTTTTTGTTGGATTTTGATATTACAGTTTTGCTTTTATATTTCACATTCTGTCAGTGTGTAGCTTTTCTGGGTGTCAGATCTGCTACTGTCATACTTATGATTCGTGACTGCTTTTGTTTATCTGCCAGTTTTGCTTACTTATGAAAAAGTTTGGTAATGATTTTACAAAGGCAGGGATTTTTGGAATAGAAACGTAAATAAAACAACAATTAAAAGAATTAACTAAGTTTATTCTGTCATACAAATAATTCTTTGGTTACATAATAAAATATTCACAATTTATGTTACAATGTTATCTGCATCGTTCTTTTTAAGAACGAAATTGCCTAAACTTACAGCTATATTAAATGCATTTTTCCGGCTACAAGAATCTCTTGGCGCTTGAATAACGTTGACAGAGGGCGCTATTGGTAAACATTTGCGAATATTGTTTTATGAAATAATAACTGGTCATCGTTAATTCCGATTTGGGCCACGTGATAAAGATCCTTTTACAAATATAGTAACACAGAAATCTAGAACTATTTTTGACACGAATTAATACTCAATAATCAATGTACCATCACAGGCACCGGTATATAATCCCCTCTTTTATAATGCTCATCGTAGTATACATGGTCTTCACTCTTCGAAGGCACCTGGATGATTTCTACCTGTGTCTTGGTGTCATCCTTCCTGTTCTGGTAGCTGTGGTTGTGGTCGAAGGAGGCTTTGAGGCTGAGCACGGATGCCATTACGGTGGAGAAGAATCCCATCATCAGTCCTGCAAAAAAACCTTGAAATTAATTTGCTGCTCATCATCATCATTTCAGCCGCAAGACGTCCACTGCTGAACATAGGCTTCCCCAAGTGTCGCCACATTGACCGGTCCCGTGCGACTCGCATCCAGCGGATTCCCGCAGCCTTCACTAGGTCATCGGTCCACCTAGTAGGAGCAATTTTTTGGGTGGGAATTTGCTGCTGCTAATTCCAAATGGTTACATTATAAATTTAATGTTAGAGGGAGCTGCTAGGCTGGACAAAATAAGTGGTATTTTTTTATACTATTTAGCTATCTAAAAATTTTAATTAAGGTGCCTTCACTATTTTCTAGCCCTACTAAGTATTTTTATAAGTATTATTAATTGAATTTGCCAATAGCGGCCGTGGAAACTATAAAAAAAAACTAGGCATGAGTGTTTTTCCCAAATTCTCCACTCAATTTATAATTGGTTACTCCTAGTGGCATTCCAATATGAAAGGCCTTATCCAATACAAAACTATTATTTGATTAGTAACCCTTACCTTTAGCAGACAAGAACGCTAAAGCCTTCAAAGCTATTGGAATCAGCAGACTCTTGGCTGCCAGTAGACCCAGAATCAACGGCATCATGTACTTTTTTTGCATCTTTGAGTTCTTGTTCCCCCCTCCTCTGTTCTTCTTGTTCGTCTTCTTAAAGACCTTGAAGATGCACTTCTGTCCTTTGACTTTACCTTTGCCTGTCCGTTTCTTTTTACTATCGAAATGTTTCTTCTTGTTCTTTTTAGAAGATTTTTTAGATTTAGCTTTTGCTTTTGGCAACGGTTTTAAGTCTCGTGATTCTGCGTCTGAAACTTCCAAAGAAAATGAAGGCCAATTTATTTGTTTTTCTTCTTCTTTGGCAGTGAATTGGAATAAAGTTTTCTTATTAAAGGGATATCACGATGTTTTGACTGCCTGATGTATTTTATGGTTTATTATTTATTAACTAAGACAACAATGAATTAATTTAACTCGACTTTATTCGATTGTGGATTCAAATCCGGTCAAGTACAAATGCAACTTTTTATATTCATATTATCACGTATTTTTTTAAGTTTGTCTTGGACATTACTGATATCATTGCCAGAGAACACCGTGAGGAAACATTTACTAATATAAGTCTAAATCGCAATGATAGTCTGAGCAATCGTGGTGATCGATGCTCTTGTCGTTTCTGTACAAGAAGACACTTTTGCCCTGAGGTGGTTCAATAAACACTAGAAAACTATCAATAAAGCTAATAACTAGTCATACCTTGCAAAGACCGAGGTGCGAAGTTGCTGCTGGCTATTATCCATTCCATTGGTTCAGTTGAATTGAAGCCTGTGTCCACATACTTATCATGACTGGTAGGAGCAAATCCAAACAAGGTTTCAGTTTTCACTATTCCGTAATTACTAGCATTATCCAGAATTAATCCCCGAGAGTAGGGAAGCATTTTAGTCACTGTTCTTTCTTTGCATTCAAGTTCAAATTAGCAAATTTTTTGCATATTTTGTGTGGGATATTGTGTATGTTTGACATGCACGATTGAAGTGGTGGTACCATCACTTGTCATTGAGTTTTATAGCGTCAAAATGGGAACATTATGGCCTATCATGCGGTACGTTTTAATGACTCAATGCGTTTTTTCTAAGTAATTAGACGTTAATTTTAGTGTTAGGGAAAGCTTTGTTACTGTGTCTAGTTTTCTTTTTGGAGTACTGATTTAGTTCCGTGATCCTTATTTGTGACAGCACTACACAGTCATAATTAGGGTCCTAGAGAACATTCTCAAATCTCCAAGGTGAAGTCGAAGGTGGTGGTCAAGGTGGTGTCTGTTCCATACATTTCGATAGTAGAATAGAATATAAATAATTTATTTGCGTTGAATGTAGGTACAGGAATGAGTTGTCATAGTAGTAGTTATTTGTTTCTGGTACATTCTCATCGGTTTGGTTGGTAGGTTGGTTTTTCATTTGTTTTTTTCCTGGTGGTTCATTCATTCGTTTGGTATTTGACAAAAGAGCAACATCAGCTACACGCTGATGTTGCTCTTTTGTAGGAAATAGCAGTTTTTTTATTTAATTTCCAATCATAAATTTGTAGGTGTGCGTTCAAAATTACGGATCAGGCTAAATTAAAAAAAAAAAACCATAGTCACACTGGTGTGGCAATTTAGTGTGACTATGGAGCCGTGATCGTGATACCGTGATATATGGTTTGTGTGAGTGTATTTTCTGTTATCATTATAGGTATTAGCGTTATCTAACTTTTTGCAGAGACTTTGCCACAAGTTGTCATCAATACAAACTTATAACCGTATACTTCCATGGTTGCTTTGAAAAGCAGGTAGTCCGAGCTCAATATAACAGGTGGCGCTGTTTGATGTGTAGGCAAGTTTTATTTATGTTGCGCTGCTTTCTGGAATAATTTGATTCTTACGAAATAAACTGATTTTCAGGTATAACGTGGTTCATTTAATAACACTCCATGTTGCTAATGGAATGTCCCATAAAAAGTACCAACTTCCATATAACCGTTTATTCTCTGTTAGGCGTGAAATATCAAAAACATTTCCTCACTTTTTTTTTATTTATATTGTCTTAAACCATCGGTTACTCGAAATTAAGTATTCAATTTACGTTAAAAACTTACAACACTTTGACGACCCCAGGGATCGAACCCAGGACCTCATGCTCTAGAACTGCGAGTTAAATTAAAAAAACAGCCAAGTCGAGTATGAAGGGTGCCGACCAGATCATCGTAATACGGGAGTCCCCTTTAATTTTTTATTTCTTTTTATAATATTTTGTTAGTAAAGCGGCAACAGAAATATTCATTCTGTGAAAATTTCAGCTGTCTATCTATTACGGATCATGAGATAGAGCCCGCTGACAGACAGATGGACGGACTGCAGAGGCTTAGTAATGGAGGATCCAGTTTTTTACCTTTCGGGTACGGAACCCTGAAAAATGAGTTATTGCTTTTTCTTGAATCACTTCAATTATATTCACCACAAAAGACGAGTTTAGAAAATGATGAGACAGTAAATGGAGCATAACCTCAAAGTCGTGGTGGTCTTTGGTCGTTTCTACAGCAATTAATTTATTGTATCAAAGCAATTTTTTCTATTGTCAGAGTTATAGGTAAACTTCAGTAGTTTATTTTTAAACAAATTCGGATATTAAAATTTCCTATGTTATTGACTACCTCGTTGGTCTAGTGGGAATGCGACTGCTGATCATGAGGTACGATTCGATTCCCAGGTCAGGCAGAGTGTTATTGGGTTTTTCAATCGGGAATTTCTTAGTAACAGCCAGGGAGTCTGGATTTGGCAATAAGCTCGCTCCTATTACATGGGACTTAGTCCGTAACTGGCGAAAAGTGGGTGTACTATTAGGTACACCTCTGCCTAACCCTTCGGTATTACAGGCGTGATGTTATGTTATGTTATTGAAGCTTATGAATGATAACTTCAGATATTACAATACGTTGATACTCTTTTCTTTTTTTTTTTGGATGGGAAATCCTCAAATGACTCCTCCCGCTCTGGGCGGAGCAGGAGGGAGTGTCAGACTTTTACTGACTAAAACCCATCCATGTTCCTTCATCGCCCTTTGTGTTCCGGGGCCACGGTATCTCTTTCGAATAGTCCCGCATCCCCGGCAGGCTTCTGGCTAGCTCCCCGTCCACAGGCCCTCGCCTACGGTGGCCGGAAGCCACCACGTGGCCCCCGACGCCCGGCTTCTAACTTTCTGGTTGACCAAAAACATATGTACCTACATGTTCCTGAATATGTCAATAACCAGCAAACTGTATATAATTAAATTGAGTGTATTTTTCACTTGTTTCTAGATCAATTTCTACATAAAACTCATCTTTTACAGATTTTACCCTAAAACCATCAGTATTTAAAATAAATTAAAAGTGATGAATAAAAATCGTAAAAAATCAAAGCACTTGCGTATAATTATATTATCATTGTTAGCGATACATTTTTCTACGTTATAATTGGTAACTACAATAACTATTCGTTCTAACAATAAATAAATAAATAACTTATTGCTACACTTAATTATATTTACATTTGCGCGAGCTTAAAAATAGCGTTGATTGTATTACAAAAATAAATACAGAAAAACATAGTCCAAGTTTTGTACGAAAAACAGAAAATAAAAACGGAACAGAAAAATCTGCCAATCAACTATCGGTGGATTTTCTTTGTATTCGACTTCAGACGAGCAGGGTGGATTACAGATGGACGCTTACTTAGACTGAATGGCAACTGCGAGTCGTCGACTTTATTTTTAACTTCAACGTTTACTACCGACTTCAAAAACTGATCTTAAAACTCCACATCATCTTCATTTTTCTAATTATAACATCGAGTTCGTGTAATTTGAAATACCGTTCCAAAAAAAGTACAACCCTGTTAGTAACATTTTGGTGCGGAACCTCAATCGAATTTAATTCGTCTGTCTGTGTTATACAGTCGATTATTCCTTCCAGATTTTTGATGTCGGCGTCCTTGGTGTTCTAGTATCCTCCTTTCTGTAATCCCATGACCGCTGCGAATAATGCAAAGAAGAACCCTGCTAGACCGGTGGCTCCAATCAGAAGGACTAACCCTGCGATCATGACTGGTACTAACGCGAAGTACTTCATCTTGTAAGCCATTAGTAGTGGTAGCATGTATTTCTTCAGCTTCTTTGGCTTGAGTTTTTTCTTCTTGTTTTTGTGTCGTTCCTCTCCTTGCCCTTTGATGGTGCCGATGTCTTCTTCTTCATATTCTCCGTCATCATCTTCGAATTCGTCCTCATCGTCGTCTTCACCCATTATGTCTGAAATAGAGAGAAGCGAGTGGTTAATTTTGATGGTATACAAATTTCGACAGTACAATTAATTTACTAATTGTTAACTGGGATGTCAAATAAAAGATGTATTATGTGTGTGTGTGTGTATTTATTTGAGTAGAAATTAATCACTGAGTGTAACATAAAAGAAAAATCCTAAGAGAAGTCCTAGACTAAGCTTAAAATAACTCCACTAAACATACGAATACTCTTTAAAATGGAATACTACTGCTCAATCCTATTTGTTCGTCGTTGATGCACGATCATACTCGTAGGAATTTGTTTTAGGGTGTCGATGACACAGAATTTGGCTACGATTTTCGCACCTTCAGTAGCATCCACCATATTGTGTCTTATCGTATTATAACTCCAGGGCAGAATTCATTTTGAATCTTCAGAGGTTTTGTTTTCTTCTTCAGATTTTTGCTTTGCCCAACCTGGGTCTAGATGCTGTTTAAAAATTTCCAGGTTAATCGTACAAAGCAAGTCATGTTCAGGTGGGAGATATACAGCAGGTGAAATAAATGAATGGTTTCGGAAAGCAAATTAAATAGGCAATCTATGTGGCCTTAGATCTTTCTTCTTTATCGAATGGTTCGTGCCTAACCTGGTGTCAGAGTTTTTATGCCACCCATGGGCCACTGACTTGGCTTTACATGCCGTCAAGAAATATCTCTCAGACATGCTGGTTTCCTCACGATGTTTTCCTTCACGAAGCAAGTTATATTAATACAATACGCACACGATTCTGAAAATCAGAGGTGCGTGTCTTGAGATCGAACTCAAGAGCTATGACTAGTTCTTAGATTGGTATGCGAGACTGACTGAAGACATTCTAAGTTTGTGTGGTAAAATCTACAGTTTCTACATTTCTACGAAAGAGACAGTATCACCAGTCTCACTAGCAACTCATTAATTATCACCTGACAGAAACACAACAATTACACAAACAACACCAGCCTGATAGTCTGATAGGCTAACAACCTGTTACGATTGCGTTACCGTGCACCATCTGATGAGATCCGATTACGTATGGCATGCGTGTCTTTTTGATTAGCAGCGTAATTGTTGGCACTTTAAACGTTGGTGATTATACTTTAATTATTGTATTTATCACTCTAAATGGATGCACATTCTTGTTAGGAAAGTTTTACGGTATTGTTTATCCTTATCTTCGATATATTTCGTCCATGAATACAAACATTTTTAAGCTTTAATGCGTAAGTTTAAAGCATCTTTCCACTTGCGACTACTTATGTCTAAAACACATTGTTTTTAAAGTATTTCGCATCCTTTAATGTGTCCATCAAATATTTTGTTTTAACCTGATCTATTTGAACGTTTTATATTTTGTAATTTCTATTTTTTCTTTTTCTTTTGTTATTTCATAATCCTTTTATTTTATTTTTAACTTAATTAGCATGTACCTATATAGAAACTTGTGCATAATTTGTTATTTTATGGGTGCCAATGCCTGAAATAAACTAACTTAATCGGCAGGTTAGCATTTGCTTTCGTGATTTGTTTTTCGGAATGTATGTCTAAGTGCTATTCTGTTTTTTTTTTTTTATCAAAGTTAACGCTTTTGCGATGTATTAAATCATGACTAGGGCCCAACACATAAAAGCTAAAACTGCGTTTGCTTTTTTGTAAGTTTGGCTTTAAATAACACATATTCACAGACCAAATAGTTTTAACTATCAAGAATTTATATATTTATTTCTTTCTAGAAAAAAAAAATGGACAAAAAAATGGAAAATGAATGAAAAAAAATAAAAAAATTGGAAAATGGATAAATGGATGGATGGAAATGGATGGAAAAATGGATTATAATAAGTATGTATTTACAAACAAAAAGTATCTATGTAGAATATCAACTATCTGGTGTCCACGACACAAGCCTCGTTGCTTAGTGTGGCACTAGATGGCGCTGTGTGTAATGTCCAGCGATATTTTTTATTTTTTTAGAAGGATAATAATATTTTGGAAATAAGGTAACCTAAGTTTTTATAAACTAAAATAAAAAGGTACTTAATAAACAGTCTTCACGTTGTTTTTTTTTGCAATTATTGGTTATCAACGTTCAATTTCTTTTTTGTGATTTTGACTTTAATTTTTTTGACAATTTAGACCTAATAATGTTTCTAAATTGCAACTTTCTATTTTTTTGACAGTTTTCACTTTCTATTTGTATTTTTTTTTTTTTTTAACATTGGAACGGTTAATCATATCCAGTTAGAGTACCAGTTCAGATTAACCCATGATCAGTCCACGAAGTAGACAAAATAGTTAAACAATGGCGTCTCGACCAAATCGGTCATTCGACAGATCATGATTTAATGTATGTATTACACCTTGTTTTTATCTCAGCCTCAATCGGTCACAATGTCTATTTATCAAATAATAGATAAAAAAATCATTAACTGTTCCGAAGATGTACGAAAACTATTCTATGGCTGGATCTAACAATGTGTAATGATCCGATGAAGATCCTTATTTGATACTGATCAATCAAATATGCAAGAAAAACTGGTACTTTGCTCCGTATGTAAAAAATAGATTACGAGTAAGTATAGGTAGGTATATTTGTGTTTAGAAATTTTGATGACGACATTTTTTAACACATTGATTATAATGCCTATTTCTAATGATATTTTGGGATAAAAAATAGGGCACCTGATTTATTCCCCCCAATAATATTGTTATAGCATTCATAAACATTTTCTATTAGGATTTAAGATTATTAGTCCAAAAACTGTCCTCAATTTTCAACCAATTTGTCTTGGCCTACAGACTCCCATTTCCCACATATTTTTATTAATAAATAATAAATTTACCAAGCTTAAATTTAATTTAAAAAATAAACCTAGAACATAATCAATAAACATATATTTGCTTATCAGAAATCAATATAGAACTTGGTCTAAACATCAAACACCCTCTAGAATTGATCCCTTTCTATCAGTCCACTGCACTTACCGCCCTGCTCACCCAATAACAGAGAAACGGTCGCAATCATGCCACTATCATTACCAACCGTTACAAATTCACCGTCGACTGAATATCAACTGGTAACTTTGGAACAGAAAATCTACTTCACACAAATACATTAGTAGTGAATGACAAATGAGACTTTAATAAAATAGTAGATTATAAGATGGATGGAAACAGAGGAGGGCCAATATGTTTTATATATTGAGTTTTGAGTGTGAATGTGGATACTATAAGAGTAGAGGAAGACCATAGAAACGGGCTGCGGGACTGTTTGAAAGAGATACCGTGGCCCCGGAACACAAAGGGCGAAGAAGGAACGTGGATAGGTTTTAGTCAGTAAAAGACCCCCAGAGCGGGACGAGTCCTTTGATGATTTCCTATCCGAAAAATAAATCACCTGATAATTTAATATAACCCAGCCTTTGATCATTTTAAAACAAATGGAACTATTTCGAAAAATGCAACATTGAGCTACCATGAAAATCTAACACGTAGCAACACCCAATACTTAAAAAGACTGATGTCAGATTGACCTTACAAAGTTTCCAAACTTATCATCTGCCTAGCCTTTTCCCAACTATGATCCAGTCTTACTGGACGCAGCTGAATACCAGTATTGTACATGGAGCGACTGCCTATCTGACCACCACAACCTAGTTAGTACTGGGTAATACGATACCCCTAGGTAAGACTGGTTGTCAGACTTTTGGCACACTGACTAACTGCTGTAACGACTGTCAAAGATCTTCAAATGGCAGCCGGGACCAACCGCTTAATGTGTTTCCGAGGCACGTGAAGCAGTCGTTATGTAATGGGTGGTCACCCATCCACGAAACAACCTAGGCAAGCGTGGCTTAACCTGGTGATGGATCCGAGCGGGTGTTATTATTTAGCCACGAGCTCCTAACAACCTTCATTACAAAGCAGTCCTTCTGCCTCTACCCACAACACGCCACAGCTAACCAGCAATAACTCTCGCTGAACTGAATTTCATCAATATTGTAACTAGCAATCGTTTCCGCTTGTTGGCTACGATACACGTAAATGTATATCATAACTGTATATACCGATACGTTACGTTACCGTTATCGTTATATGCTATTAGTGAAAGAAAAAGAAAAGTATTGACATAGTAATGACGGTCATTATTTTCTGAGGGTGAATTTCACTTATGAAACTGAATGCGGTGAGCTTGGTTAGACTGGAAGCCGCCCTCGATATAGTTGGAACATGGCTAGGCCGATGATGAGTGCTGCATGGTGTGGTTGGTCCGACTATGATTGGAACTAATGCTGCGTTCCTTGTACACACTACAGACTTTTTACCCGACTGCAAAGAAAGGGTTATGTTTTTCGCGCGTATCTTTGTTTGTATTATTCTTTATTCCCTCATATCTTCCGAACCACTTGATGGATTTCTTTAAATCACATGTCGTTTGATTCGTCTTGGTAACCCAAGTGTTCTAAACTAGGTGACGTGAAAAAAAAAACCAACACGACGACTGTGAGACGCTATAGTACTTATTAAGTAAACACATTTTTTTTTTTTGGATATTGCAATATGGGTATCAATTTAAAGGAATCATCGTGAGGATTTTAAAATGGTATTTCATGACCATATTATTAAATTTTCCACACGATAAAAATCCTTTAAAGAATTAGACCGCTTACGGAATAGTAACAAGCGTAACAAAATAATGAGATATTCTCCATCTTATTATAATCGTAACTAAAAAGTGTCAAAAATAAAAAAATAATAATTAAAAAATAAAAAAAAACCCGACTGTAAAAAATAAACTGTAAAGAAAAAGCAAGTTCAGTCCAGACCCATTAAATAATCTAGACTAAAATAATTCCATCCAATATGGGTCACGACTATTCTGGATTGAACTTGTTTTTTTTTTCTTTTCAGTTTATTTGTTACACAGTCGGTTTTTTTTTAATTTATTTTTATTTAATTTTACCAACACCGATTTTTGAAAATGTTATTTAAGGGTGTTCAAGGGCAGTCAGTGTCGTAATTATGATGAGACATGGATACTGTCAACTCTTGAACGCCGTGTACATAATTTATATCTGCTGGTAAAATCGGCTCAGTGTTTTTCTGAACGTTTTGGTTTCATTTGGTTGTAATATGTTCCCAAAATTAATCAATTCTATTGGGTATTGATGGTATCTTGATGTCTTTTTGCTGTCTTGTAAGTTTGTCAGTTGAAGTTTAAATTGAAGAAGTATTGGACGATTGAACATTGAGCAGATTGAGAAAGCTTTAGAACGAAAGCTAAATGTTATCTTAGTTGTATATTTAAAGAAGACGTAGATAATGATGAGTATGCATAACAAGATGATTGAAGATCATAAAATTAAATTAGTTATAAAATGATTGGTTCTGGGTACAAAACGGGAATCTTTTAGAAATCATGATTATAAAAGGCTGGCTATAAATTATATTAAATTATGAGATAAATACTCATTAATAAGTGAAATCGATAAAATGGTCACAGAAAACCAAGTCATGGTAAAACTCTCATAAAATGAGAAATGGAAAATTATAGTTAATTGGATTTTCTTTATTATGTTATGACCATTGTATTCAAACTTGCTTTGTTAGAGTGAATTAACTATCTGTGACTGTAATAGGAATGGATTAAAAACGATTTTCGTTTCTTAATAGAGGTTGATCAGCTTTTGAGACGAATGAATGAATGAATGAAATTAATCTTTTTTTTTAATGACTTGTGGCATTAAGTCCGCTGAAGTACCACTCTTGAACATGAAGTTTAAATAAATAAATAAGATTAAAACAGCTTCTGATGATTTGATTACCTACCTCGTTTAAAAGAACGCGCCTGTTTATAATAAAGATCAGGAATGCAAATAATTCTTCTAGATTGGGACGAAATACTGGTGCCTATTCAGCTAAATTCGTTTAGACTGGAAGCCAGCACCAAAATAGTTAGGAAAGTCTAGGCTGTCTATGCAAATGATGATGAAGATAAAACAGTCATTTCATTGACCTGCTTTGTGACTAAAATGCAAAAAATTTCACCAGCCAAACTCAATCATATAGGGGCAAGACTGCCGTATAGACTAGAAACTAAAAACACCATTCGACATGCATCGATTCGCAATAATTTTGTTCACCTACAATTTTATTGCGAAAGGCTAAAAAAAGTCGCATGAGGAACTTCCTAATAGGTGCAGGAACTATTTACCCATTCATAAATTTCCTAACAAGCAATTAAGTTCCTCGATTTTAATTGGTTTGACTCTTCCTGTAATAAAAATATTTGAATCTAAAAATAGGTTAGGCAATCATGCTTCTGTATCAGATATACTCAGTTTTTATAGTGTTTCCACAGCTGCGATACAGGCGTCCTATTACCATTTTTTCAGTTAGGTTTGGATGTAACATGTACTTGAATTTTTATTTTAGGACATGCAGGATTCTTCGCAATGTTTTCCTTCTCGATCTGAGTAGTGTTGTTGAAATAAATTAGACTATGTAAAGTACCTGTTGGTGTCAGCACTGTTTTTGTTTCCAAATAGTGATTTGTGTCATCAATTACTATAGCGTTTACTAAACACATTTATCAATATTCAGTTAATTCATGTTCCATATCAAACAAATCATGATTACGTCCATATTTCAATAATTTCTAGAACATTAAAGAAACATATATTAAAACTCCTTAGTCCATTTGTTTGTCAACATGCAACATAAGTTCAATGATACTAAATACATAATTAATGACGAAGGATTGCGTGATTCCATTACTTGAATGTAGACGATAAAATTCGATAGTTTCGTTCATAAATCAGTTGTTTCTAAATCATTCGATTTATCGTAAATTCGTGAGACGAATCGAATGAAAAATTTATCGATTCAAATTATGAAGGTGCTGATTTGTGAGATGATAGTAATTAAAATAGCGATGATGTTTGCAATTGCATACATGAATAATGTGAATTGGTCTATAAGTTATGGGGTCTAAGATATATTATGGTGATGAAAAGCCCTAAGAGAGAATCTGTATTAAAGTGACACAATTTGTAACAAAAAACAATGATTATTCAGGGTCTTTTGGAAGTCACTTTAATCACTTTTGATATTATGTTTGTGGATCACAACAATTTAGGCGATAAGTAGTCAATTACCCAATGAATAATATCAATAAATTAATTCCAAATGGCCAATCTTGTATCCTGACGATCTTTCATTAATCACTTCAGCAAAATCAGCACCTAATCTTCTAGAACTATAATTTTGACTGTAATGAAATACTTACATGATAATGATCTCCGTGAGACAGTGGGTTCCGAGAATCCCTCAGGCTTCTCAATAATTGGTTCCTCAACATCCAAAGACCTCTTCTCGTACTCTTCTCTCCTGATCAAGGGTATTGCTCTAACTTGGAACTGGCCATCATCTGACAAATTACTTTTCTTTTTGGCAATTGGGATATAATTACCAGGGAAAAGTACATTGGTGTTGTTCTTCACATCTCCGTAATACATGTTTCTTTCTACTTGGGGGGCTTCTGGTCTTAGCGGGATAGCACGGGGTTTGAAGGCATACCGCTTGTAGGTATAAGGGAGTCTGGACTCCCTCGATTCGAAGCTTGAAGGTTTGATAACTATTGAGGCACTGGTGACATCGATCACGGAATCACTGTCCTTGTTCCAAAGCTTCTTTAAAGCGTCTTGGTACTCGTTGGCCGAAGCCAAAGCCACACAACAGAGCACTAAAGTCTGGTAGTACATATTGATAGTTAATTAATGTCACTGATTACACAACACGAGCACTTCACTTTCCTTAGACCGTTACCCTATACGACACCATTTTGTATCAAGCGGTCGCGCAAAACTGAATTACTGTCGCTGCAAGACGGTATATTTATACATGTGTAAGTATAAAGTTGCGTTTTTCCAGTCAATTCACGGTCTGCCGGGCCTTCGGGCTTCCTTTGGTTTCAATTCCGATATGAACGAAATGTGTACAAAATGAAAAACTTGTCCGTTTTCGCGTGGCTTCTTCCGTTAATGTTGGACGACAGTTTCTCCAATTGATTGCGGGGCAATTTGTACTTGTTGTCGTATTATTAGATGGCAGAAGATGCTCTGATATGTTGTGATGGTGAAAAGCTGTCATCTTGTCTGAAATTGAGATGTTGAGTGAACATCTGTATTAGTAATCATGGTTTGTGATCTGTCACTCCGGAGTCACTAGGCAAATCGTGAAACTTTGTTTGTGTTCTATTTTTTATAATTACCAGGTAGATTTTTTTGATCCATCTCGGTACGAATATACGCTTTGAATCCTGAAGTATGACACTGACAGGCAGGAAAGTAATAATTATCTCTGTTTCTTTTTAAGATAATAAAATAAATATTACTGGACTAAGAAAAAGCTTCTTATTGTAGGACAACACTGCTGAAAATCTTATTCGTAATTTTTGTAAGGAGAAACAAAAAACCTATCACGAAAACTCAGCGATGGTTCTACTGCCCGCTGTCGTTCAAACAACTGACAGATGCTAGAGAACTGTTGTTGTGGTTGCCTGCCCTCCAGACCATGAAAAAGGGTTCAAGAACAGCTATCATTTTCTTTCCATTAATCGCCTCATTGATTGTTCATAAACGCGACCACTGAGGGAGATTTGGAAAGAAGAAAATCTATTTAAGAAGAAAAGATCTATCTAAGAAAAAATATTTAAAGATTTTTTTTAAGAGAATGATTAACATCGGTAGGGGATTTGAAGGTGGGGTCTGATATGATAACAATCTCATCACATGTTTGTGTAAGACTGAAAACTAACATAACATCACGCCTGTAATCTCCGAAGGGTTAGGTAGAGCACTCATTTCGCCAGTTATACTCGACCAACAGTCTGAAAACTAATCTAACTAATAAAAGCTGCAGTACGTCAGACATCTATCAGCTGATATATTAATAATGTTCCTCAGTATAATGAGCTCATTTTCCTTACTTTATACTACAAAAGTGTCGTGATGGCCCAGAGGTTAAGACCTCGCCTCTCATGCATGAGGTTATGGGTTCAAATCCGGGCAAGTACCAATGTGTCTTTTTCAATTCATATGTACTTTCTATGTTTATCTTGGACATCACAAACATCGGTGAAGCAAAACATCGTGAGGAACCCTGGACTTATAATTAACATAAGTCTGAAATCACCAACCCGTCTTGAGCAAGCGTGGTGATCAAAGCTCGTGCCTTCTCTGTATAAGAAGAGGCCTTGGCCCAGTAGTGGGGCAGTAATAGGCTGGTATTATTATTATACTACAAAAGGGACTAACATATATTTCCTTTTTTTTTAACCTATTAATTGAAATGGGTAAGGTAGGTATAAAGGGTGTAAAGCACCTCTTAACGAAGCCGAAAGGCACTTATTTTCCTCGTCATTGCAATCATTTTTTTGTTCTACACCATAAATTATCTGGGAACCTTCTAGTTACGGAGATATTGGGGGTCAAAGTTTCAGCTATTTGACAACTTTTTTTTAAAATACAAGTTTTTAAGGTAAGATTTAAATAAATAAATAAATATCGCTGGACACACAGCGCCATCTGGTGCCACACTAAGCAACGAGGCTTGTGTCGTGAACACCAGATAGTTGATATACTACATAGATACTTTTTGTTTGTAAATACATACTTATTATACATATAAACATCCATGACTTGGAAACAAATGTCCATGCTCATCACACAAACATTTGCTCCAACCGGGATTCGAACCCAGGACCCTAAGAACGTAAGGCAGCCTTACTACCGCTGCGCCATTCGGGTCGGGTCGTGCATTTTTAACTTTAAACACCGCCACGACCTCCGTACTATTCAATCCATACAACAGCACAATGTTTTGAGAGCGTTATATTGAGTTCTAACACAAAACATGATTTTTCACCCCAAAAAAAATTTTCGTTTCCCAGCAATAATTTTTGCGTGAAGTTACTTACTTTGATGTACAGAATGCTTGGTTGACGGCTTCGTAATGAGGTGGTTTACACCCTGTATGTCATCTTCCTGCCCTTGTCTCATTCTACTTGGGGTCGGTGAAACACGTCTCTTCTTCCATTCTCCCCTGTCAGACGACACGGCATCATTTACTCCTTGCTCTTTCATATCATACTTCACACAATCCTTCCTCCTTTTCCTTGGCCTAACTCTCCCTCATCATCCATCAACAACATCACCATCCACTTCATATCAAAACAATTTTAATCAGATGCGTTTCATCCCTCCTCGTTACACATGTCTCAATTCAAGATGAAAATAAATTGACACATGACATTTTTATTTGGGAAATAATAAAGCTTCCGAAAAAAATATTAAATTTCTAACGATCTGTGGTTGGTCCTATTTTCGGAAATTCATTTGAACCAGGCATAACTATTACAGAATAGTTATGCCTGGTTCAAATGAATTTCCGAAAATAATACAGAATTAACCGGTACAAATGTTTTATTTAATAAACAAACATGAGCTTATTCAAATTACAATTCAACATACGTAAAATAATAAACTAAATTTCCGAAAAAAATACTAAGTTTGCGAAATAAATACTAAGCAAGAGCGAGCGAAGCGAGCTCGCAACTACTACTGCAAGAGCGAGCGAAGCGAGCTCGGAATTTGGGGCACCCGGACGTTAGGTTAGGTTACTTTAAATCCTGCAGACACAAATAGGAGCCTAGGCTACGTCGACTACGCCTTGTCACATATGGATATTTATCTTGACGTTGATTATATTCCTGTTTTATTTATTTTATAGGTTAAGCTGATGGACAAATATGACGTTAGCAAATTCTGTATTGATTTTCGGAATTTCCTGTATTTTATTCGGTCGTTTCAGTTATCGCAAGATTAGTATTTAAAGCAGTATTTTTTTTCGGAACTTGTATTACTACCCTTTTTATTTTTACCTCCTCTTACCCACTTTGCATATATTTCAAAATCAATATCTGCCTTACCTCCAAAGTAAACAAAGGCGCAAGTGTGTTTGGTTGCGTTATTGTAACATGCTTGTACTTTCAATGTCTACCATGCTACCTCATGATGTGTGCTCTAGTATGGTTCGCAACATAAGTTACTTAATATATATAAATATATCGCTGGACACTATAGACAGCGCCATGTACTTGTGCCACACTAAGCAACGAGGCTTGTGTCGTGGACACCAGATAGTTGTTATACTACATAGGTACTTTTTGTTTGTAAATACATACTTATTATACATATAAACATCCATGACTCGGAAACAAATATCCATGCTCATCACACAAACATTTGCTCCTACCGGGATTCGAATCCGGGACCGTAAGAACGTAAGGCAGCCTCTCCACCGCTGCGCCATTTGGGTCGTCTAAAAAATTCGTCTTTAATATTTACACAAGTACTAGTTCAAATATGGTTCACTAAGTCATTATCATCTTTTTTACAGTTGAACGACATCCAATGCTGAACTTTCTTCGGACAAATTAGAACGTGTGTGCAACCAAAACCCGCAGCAATACGACAGGGTTATACGAAGCTCTAAACAACGGTTCCGAATTATTCATTCATCAATCATTCATTCAAACATCTGTCATTCTTACCACTACCGGAATGTATTGTAGAATTTGTAGAGAATTACTATTATAATAATATGTTGATTTGTTTGTTTATTAAAAAATATTTTATAATCCTTCTGTTGACAATTAGCTTGTTTGGTTTTTTGTTTTGTGTTGTGTAACTTTGAAACACCCTGGTCTTAGTTACCTAATTTAAGGTTTGTTTTACATTAAGTTAATGTATTTTAAAATTAGCATCTAAAACTATTAATGTTTGCATGCCAATTTTATGGCGAAATGTGTCATTGCTCTATATATAATTTTTACCATCTTTTGTACCACATTTATTGCAAATAAATAATTTTGACTTTGAATAACATAACACGCTTGTGACCCCAAAGAGTTAGGCAGAGCTGTACGTAATAGTATACCCACATTTTGTAAGTTATGTGTAAGTCCCATGTAATAGGGGGCGAGCCTATTGCCATCAACCGGGCACAAATCTAGGCTCCGAAGCTGCTACTGATGAGAAATTCTTGATCGAAAACACCAACACTATGCCCGAGCTGGGAATCGAACCCAGGACGTCATGCTTAGCGTTTGTGCTTGCGACCACAAGACCAATGGCAGTCACGGTTCCGTAGTTGCCATTTTCACTGAATAACATGCTTTCATTCACTGGATACCCATGAGCTTCGTTGGTTTTCGTTTGAACCGAATCATTGGTCTCACTAACCTGCAGCGACCAATGATATTATATTTTTACTTATAATATCATTGGCAGCAACTGTTGCCACGTGGTTGGCCCTTAGAAATATGGTTTGATTTGTCAAAATCACGTTCAAATGCAATAATTTTGCTGATCATCCAAGCCCTGTTTTTTCTTTTTTTTTTCGGATGGGAAATCATCAAATGACTCCTCCCGCTCTGGGCGGAGCAGGAGGGAGTGTCAGACTTTTACTGACTAAAACCCATCCATGTTCCTTCATCGACCTTTGTGTTCCGGGCCCACGGTATCTCTTTCGAATAGTCCCGCAGCCCGGGCAGGCATCGGCCCTTGCGGACCCCTTCTTTTTTGCTGACTCTCTTTGAGGCGCACGTGGAACTCAAACGCGTCGTCAACACGGCCTGTCATCATGAAAAGGACGAACGGCGAGCTAGCCCATAGCTCCCCGTCCACAGGCCCGCGATCATCCAAGCCCTGAGGTTTTACTAAGCTTCTTCTCTCCTCTCTCTTGTATCTATCTTAGTTTTACACAAGTTTTAGCGTTTCTTTTTAATGTGCGTTAACGTTTTTTGCCGATACTACTGCACAATAAGTATCTGAAAAACATTACCCTCTTTTTTCCAACAATCGGTTAAATCGTGTAGATAATGACGCATGCACTGTACAATTATTTCAACAACTACTGTTACTGCTTATCTCGTGTTATTAAAACACCATGATAGTAATTAAAAACTATTAACATTTCTTGTGGCACAAAGCTAACGATGTTACTAACGGAGCAATGAAAGTGATGGAGTAATATCGAAAATTGCTGAATCGATTTCAATGGGATTTTCTAAATATGATTGATGGATGCGTCTTCGATCATTATGGGGCGTTAGCACTTTATATAATTTATGGAAAAGTTGTCGGATCATTGGCGTAGCTGTTCCCAGTTGTTTTGATGAAATATAGCTTTTTTACTAAGTTTTTCAGGGAAAGTGCTACCACAATTTTTGGGCTGTGTCTTGAAGAAAAAAATGCTTATACCGAGGCATTTCAACTTTGTGAGTGTCAAGTGCATTGTTTCAGTGTTTATTATTACAGTAAAAAAAAAAAAACTAAAATCCACGCATTCCGCTCTTTGGCGTCATTTTATTCCTCGTATTCTTTTCAGTAAACCCTTTCATAGGAATGCATAAAAAATAACTATTCCACCATCCTTGGAAGTCTTAGGGATATTTAGAATGACGTCACTTAATTAACCATACATTGGTGTCGATTCTGTTGTGCACAAACTAAACTTAATTGAGGCTATTGCTATAATTTACTAAAAGGCAGTGCGAGAAAAGGACGGCTATAACTATAAACTAAGTTAGATATGTCAAACTAGTTTATGCCTTGCGCTTCATTTGTATGGAAATATTAGTTCCAATTAAATTTGACAGCTCTAAATTACGTTCGTCTCTTTCTCATTTTATTAGAGAGAAAAAGATAGCAATAGCCTAAATTAAGTTTAGTTTGAGCACAACAGAATCGACACCATTTTCATCCAAACTAAACATGTACTAAAAATTTCAGCTCAATCGGAAACCGGGAAGTGGGTCAAATTTAACTTCTAAGATTTTTACATAGTTAGATAAAGAAGAAGCTAATTAAAAAATTGCAGTCCACTGCTAAGCATAGGCCTCTCCCAAACTGAGTCACAACAACCTGTTCTTCGTATTCCGCATTCATTATGACCCTGCCACCTGTGAAAGGTCGTTGGTCCACCTAGCTGGGGGGTGTCCCTCAATACATTTGCCGATACGTGGTCTTCACTCGACTTAACTCTTCTACATACATATCATCACGCCATCCACGAAGGGCCAGGCAGAGGTGTACCTAATAGTTCACCACATTTCACCAGTTACGTTTTAAATGCCATGTAATAGAGAGCGAGCCTATTATCATCAACCGGGCACAAATCAAGCACAAATCAGGAGATTACATACGGGACCGAAACGTGGTCGCCCAAAATAGGCCTTATCAGAAGGCTTAAAGTCACCCAAAGGGCAATGGAGACATCCACAAGAGAACCAAGGTCTCCGACGTAGCCCGAAGAATTGCCGAACTTAAGTGGCAGTGGACAGGGCACATTGCTCGCAGAACGGATGGCCGATAGGGCCGAAAAGTTCTGAAGTGGCGACCGCGAACCGGAAGACGATGCGTTGGAAGACCTACCACTAGACCGATGACCTAGTGAAGGTTGCGGGAATCCGTTGGATGCGAGTCGCACGGGACCGGTCAATGTGGCGACACTTGGGGGAGGCCTATATCCAGCAGTGAACGTCTTTCGGCTGAAATGATGAATGATGATGATGAGCACAAATCCAGACTTCATGGCTGCTACTGAGAATTTCATGATGGAAAACCCCAACATAACTTTGCCTGACCCGGGAATCGAACATAGGAACCTCAAGCTCTGCAGTCGCGCTTGTGACCACTTCACCACCACCACTCCACCAAGTCGCGCTCGACCCAGCCACTCCTTTGCCTTATATGTATTAAAATTCTGGTATACACAAAAATCTAGGTCATTGTCAGGAATTCTCTGGGTCAATGATGTTGCCATCCGCAATAGCCGTTATCCAATGAAGCATTGAAAATTATCAGCGATTAACTACAAATTGAAGAAAGAAAGAAAATAATTACAGGAAGTTAAGTCGGCAAGCTGAATTTATTTTATAGTAAGTGACTCGTGGCTACCAACGTAGGAGGGGTTGTATTTTCGGCGATAAAACTGAACTGATGATTGTTCTGATAAGCAGGTGAATAAAGCGGTTACTCTCGTTCAAATCATTATTGTTGGTTGATTAACTTTAAACGGTCACTTTTGACATGCCTTTCCAACGTCAATGTATGTACATATTAATATTTCAAAATTATCGTGGCGTCTATTACCTATCTAGACACGCGGTAGCGTGTCACGCCAAAGTTCATCGATGCAGGCATTACAAGGTGCCTATGTCCAGCAATGGACGTTTTTTAGCTGAAATGTCATGATTTTAGTGATTAATGGCAAGTGATTGGCTATGTCCAGCAGTGACTTGGGGGCCATCCTTTAACCACGTGAGGTTTTTGAGGCCTTTTTTATATGTCTCCCTCATTTTGGGTGATGCGTTGCGGTCGTGAGGTTTTAGGCTACCCCTCCGGCATTCCAGCATCACGTGTATTTTTAGTAGTGAAAATCTCTCCCTAGTATTTTTTCCTGTATTGTACCTACAATACAGGAAAAAATACTAGAGAGAGATTGTCTCCCTTGTATGTCAGTTTAAATGTTCGTGAACGCACCTGCGTTTACGAACATTTAAACTGACATACACAAACAGCCAGACCGTCAAAAAATAAAAACCGTGCCGTGAAACAGGTTACCTATAATATTTTTTTAAAAACAATAAAAAATATTTTTAGACACAATTCCGCGTTCTATGATATGCGAAGATAATTTGATTACGCCGTGGGAGACGCCCCGGGCGTCGGAGGCCACGTGCTGGCTCCCGGCCACCTTAGGCGCGGGCCTGTGGACGGGGAGCTATGGGCTAGCTCGCCGTCCGTACATCCCATGACCACAGGCCGTGTTGACGGCGGCGCGGTCGTGTTCCACGCGCGCCTCAAAGAGTGTCAGCAAAAGGAAGGCGTCCGCAAGGGCTGACGCCTGCCGGGGCTGCGGGACTGGTCTAAAGAGATACCGTGGCCCCGGAACACAAAGGGTAATGAAGAAACATGGATGGGTTTTGCTCAGTAAAAGTCTGACACTCCCTCCTGCTCCGCCCATAGCAGGATGAGTCATTTGATGATTTCCCAACCGAAAAAAATAAAAAGATAATTTGATTACATCTCCTACGAAAAGAAAGGCCTTCAGCATATTCATGTTACACATTCCCTACTGCGGAACTACGCAACCAAACAAAATATTCTGTTTAACTACAGTTCATGATTATTGCATACTTACGTACCCAGTATTTGAATATTATGTACATTTCCGTGACTTCTCGAATACCACGTACCACGTCCCCTGCGAGCATGCTCGACCGCACATTCATTAGTCAAATAATAATCGAGTAATGAAATCTTCCTTTTAAGTGTTTGTTGCTATACTTGCGCTTAATAACGCTAAAGATAAGGTGAACACTAAACACTAGATTTTATTTAAAAAATGAAAAACTTTTTTGCAAAAAGCAACCGAATTACAAAAAAAAAACACTGAAATAACTTTACTTTTTGGAAGTCGGAAACTTGGTCTATATGTGTTGTCGTTGACTTTTTTGCCACCAAATAGTCACTACGATACCCTTGGCGTTAGACAAATAAACTGTGTTTTATTTAAAAGATAATTAATTATTAAAGAAAAATAATGGTTTTATAATTATTCAGTTAAGATCAGTAGCACTCGTAAATCTGTATAACTACACTGCTACAACTGCATGTCGTTAAGGTTTTTAAATAAAAAGAATGTGCTAACACAAAATTAGCAAAAACATTGAACAGTGGATGACTTACAGAAGATTACGTCGAAGACTTGGATGGAGTTACACAATCATGCCATAAAAATTGTATAAAAATGAAGATGCTTGCAGCAAGCATCTTCGTTTTTATACCCTGGCATGATTGTGTAACTCCATCCATTTGGGAACAAAGGGTCACTTCTGCATGTTTTCCAACTTTACAGGAAAAGCATTTTAATTTTTTTTTTCGACATTTTTTTTTAAACTCTTTACTGTTCTAAAGTATTTTAGGTGGTTCTCACGGTCTTAAATTGATTAGTTATTCACGGACAAACGTGACTGTTTTTTTTTTTAATACAAGAAGGGGTTTTCGGAGAAACAAGCCACTAACTGAGGGAAGGCTACCAAAAGTGACTTTTTGTTACAATTCGCTAACGGTTATATTGCAAAAGTGACCTTTATAAAGAGAAGTGACGTTAGGTTTACAGCAAACAAACACCAAGATTTGATAACAAAACGTGATTCTTATTCCAGAAGTAACATTCATATTGCAAGCAATATGTAAACAAATAAGTCATAACGTACCGTAGTGCCTTTCCGTCACAAATGCGCAAGGTCATACTTCGGCTGTCAAGACTCTACTTACAGGATGAGAAGTTTTAGTTTCAAGCAAACGGACAAATCACGGGCAATAATGTAACGACACTTCTCTCTCAAACCGATGATATTCATGCGATTGTCGCCGTTTTTGCTGAGTGTATAGAGTCGATTATCGCGGTTTTTTCTGCATAAATTAGTCGTTTTTGCAAAAAGTTGCAGAAGTGACCCTTTGTTCCCAAAGGTGCGATATGTAGATGCACATACGCGCATAAGACACTTCCAATATGTAGATGCTCGTGTTGTAACACATAAGACACTTCAACTATGTAGATGCTCGTGTTGTAACACATAGGACACTTCAACTGTCTAGATGCTCATGTTGTAACACATAAGACACTTCAACTATGCAGATGCTCGTGTTGTAACACATAGGACACTTCAACTATGAGGATGCTTGTGTTGTAACACATGATAAATAGAATATTATGTTTTTTTTTTTTGTTCTTTCTGTAAGAATGACATGAGGCATGAGGATAATGATTTCAGAATTGGCAAAAGCTTTTCTGTAGTTCATAGCACTCCTAAACATATTTGACTTTTCCAACATCATTACTGTTGAGAATGCGACTTTGTCTATTTCCTTCGCATAGGGTCATCCCTTTTTTTTTTTTTTTTAGGCTGTGAAATCAACAAATAACTTCTCCCGCTCTGGGCGGAGCAGGAGGGAGTGTCAGACTTTTACTGACTAAAACCCATCCATGTTTCCTTCATCGCCCTTTGCGTTCCAGGGCCACGGTATCTCTTTCGAATAGTCTCGCAGCCCCGGCAAGCTTCGGCCCTTGCGGACCCCTTCCCTATTGCTGACTCTCTTTGAGGCGCGCGTGGAAACGAACGCGCCGTCGACACGGCCTGTCGTCATGAGACGGACGGACGGCGAGCTAGCCCATAGCTCCCCGTCCACAGGCCCGCGCCTACGGTGGCCAGAAGCCACCACGTGGCCCCCGACGCCCGGGGCGTCTCCCGCGGCGGCCGGGAGGTGAGGATCTCTCCCTCTCACGTTCCGCCACCTCCTTCGCTAGCATGACAAGGCAATGCAAGGAGGTGACGGCGTCCCATTCCGTCTCGCTCAGGACCATGGCTTGCCGCGGCAGCGGAGTTTCCCCCCAGCGTAGCAACTCCGCGCGCCATTCATGTAGGCGCGCAAGGACTATCGCCTCCAGATCTCATGGCGGCAATCCGGCAAGGAGGCTCGCCGCCTCGCGGGGAATCGTGTGGTACCCCCGGATAAGCCTTATGGCCACCACCTTTTGGGGCGCATTCAAATAGTGGGCGGCTCGCCGCCTCAATGAACGCGCCCACACCAGGGCCCCGTAAAGGGCCATGGACCGCACGACTTCCGCGTAGAGCCTCCGGCAGGAGGCGTTTGGCCCCCCCAGGTTGGGCAGGAGCCGCCTGATGGCAGCCCCTGTCCGTTCCAGTTTGGGGGCCAAACGTCGGAAATGCTCCAAGAAGTTCCACCGGCTGTTGCGGACAAGTCCCAGGTACTTCAGCGTCGACTTGACGCCGATGGAAACCCCTCCTGCCATCACTGAGGATCCCGGAGGTGGTGCATTCCGAGGCCCATGAAAGCACATGGCCTCGGACTTGTGCAATGCCACCTCGAGACCCAGTTGTCGGATCCTCTCCACGACTATCACAACCCCGCGTGTCATAGTATCAGCCGCCGCCTCGTGCGACCTCCCCTGTACCAGCACCAGCGTGTCGTCAGCGTAGCAAACTATGCTGACACCGCTAGGGAGGTCGGCGCGCAGCACCCAGTCGTACCCGATGCTCCACAAGGGCGGCCTTAGAACCGATCCCTGTGGAACACCGCACGACATCTCTCGCCGGTTCCAGTCTCCGCTGCGACCGGGGTAGATGACGGCCCTATCCGTCAGGTAGCCCCCGACCACATGACGAAGGTAGGTCGACACCCGGTGATACCGGAGTGCCTCCCTTATGCAGCTCCAGGGCATCCGGTCATGTCCGGGGGTACCGCACGATCTCCCGCGAGGCGGCGAACCTCCTTGCCGGATTGCCGCCATGGGATCTGGAGGCAATAGTCCTCGCGCGCCTACATGAGTGGCGCGCGGAGGCGCTACGCCGGGGGGAAACTCCGCTGCCGCGGCAAATTGTCGCTCAGCGGACGGACTTCCGGCGGGATCTCATGGCGACATGGAGAGAGCGACTATCGCAACCCCGTGCAGGGCACGCCACAATAGTGGCGATAAGTCCCCTCTTTGAGGAGTGGCTGGAGAGACGCCACGGCGTCCTCACCTTCCGCCTGACGCAGGTTCTTACCGCACACGGATGTTTCGGTAAGTTCCTGCACCGAATCGGGCGGGAGGAAACGCCCGGGTGCTATCACTGTGAGGATAGGCCGGAGGACAAGGTGGACCACACTGTGGAGGTGTGCCCCGCTTGGGTGGAGCACCGCCGTGTCCTCGAGGTGGCGATCGGCGGCGGCGACCTCTCGCTCCCGGCCCTGGTTCGTGCCATGGTCCGGAGCGAGACGGAATGGGACGCCGTCACCTCCTTCTGCGAAGCAGTCATGCTAGCGAAGGAGGTGGCGGAACGTGAGAGGGAGATATCCTCACGTCCCGGCCGCCGCGGGAGACGCCCCGGGCGTCGGGGGCCACGTGGTGGCTTCCGGCCACCGTAGGCGCGGGCCTGTGGACGGGGAGCTACGGGCTAGCTCGCCATCCGTACGTCTCATGACGACAGGCCGTGTCGACGGCGCGTTCGTGTTCCACGCGCGCCTCAAAGAGAGTCAGCAATAGGGAAGGGGTCCGCAAGGACCGAAGCCTGCCGGGGCTGCGGGACTATTCGAAAGAGATACCGTGGCCCCGGAACACAAAGGGCGAGGAAGGAACATGGATGGGTTTTAGTCAGTAAAAGTCTGACACTCCCTCCTGCTCAGCCCAGAGCGGGAGAAGTCATTTGATGATTTCCCATCCGAAAAAAAAAAAAAAAAAAAAGGGCATCCGGTCATCCCTTAGAATAGAATATAATGATTTATTTCAATCAGATAACACATGAAAATTTGTAACTACAAGGACACTAACACAAAATATTTCGATTGCTCAGCAAATCGACCAAACAGCAATGGTTGAGGTACTGGCACTCGAACCTCTGCGCGACTACCCTCATGCAATGCCGCTCGAGCCAGCCCGAACCCTGCGGACGAACTTGCGATTCGGCGAACATCCCTGATGTACAAAATCAGGCAAGCCTCATCATTCAGCACCCCAAACTCATTATTCGATGAATGAACCCTAAAACAAATACTTCGATTTTAAACGCGGAAACTCCGACCCATTTCTCCAGCGTTTTCTAACGCAAGAACGACATGAAACTATGTTAGCCCCGTACAATCGTGCGTAAAACATAGTTATTCGTGCAAAACGCACGCCGGAGACGGAAGCCGCTAGACTTCCATAGTTATTTGCTAATTACTCAACGTGTTAGTATGGATTTAGGAAAGTGAATGTGTATTTGTATTGGGGAGATAGGGGTGTGAAATTGTGACGGGTACGTAGATGTTTTGGTGGAGTGGATCCTGTTCTTAAGCAACCGAACTGTGATCTATTTAAAATTGCACAGTTTTTAGGAAATACCATTTGATATTGAGTTTACCTAGAAATAAATTATTCAACATAATTATTTCATATCGTAGCTCATCCCTGTATTTTTTCTCGTCTCGAATATCTCGACTGGAAGAATAAGAACAAGACTTTGGGCGACATTTACATAATATTAGGGTCTTGGTATATGAAGATTATCTAAACACAATGATACTGATTAGCTCCTCTGTAATGTTGTGATAGGGTTTTCAAGGCTGGCTTTTCTAATCTAAAAAAATTGTGACGAGGACTATAACGTGAAGAAGTTCAATGTTTGACAAAAAAGTTTTCTTATATGCGTCACAACGGTTCACCACCGTCGACACCTTCTCAATGTCAAAACCTCAGCTGTTTACCTGTCATCTAAGTCCTCGCCATTTCTTTACTGGCTATTTAGTTAAAATCGTTCTGCGAGACTTGTGGTGTGGATTATGTAAGTGAAAACTTTGTTTTTGTTGCATAAGGATAAGACGTTAGGCAGTCGTACCTTGTTAACAACTTGTATCTGGTTAGACTGAAAGTCGTCCCCGCACAGATGAAGAGAAGTAAGCTCTATGCCGGCTCCATGTTTATAATGAATTTTAGAATGCAAATTATCGTGTCATCACACAATGCCCTCTCGTGTATTTTCAAAGTATCGTGTATTATGAATTGTACTATTAGTTTGGCATTGTCGTTTTGTCAAAAAGTAATGAACAATAAATCCATTTGATAGTCACAATAATTGTCGTTGTGTTGATTTTCATTGTAGTTATTAAACTTACTGGTTTTTATTATAATAGCGGTTAAAATAATTACGAGTATATTACATGTATATATACTATTATGTGTTGTTTTTGTTGCATAAGGATAAGACGTTAGGCAGTCGTACCTTGTGAACAACTTGTATCCGGTTAGACTGGAAGTCGACCCCGCACACATGATAAGAAGTAAGCTCCATGTTAATAATGAATTTTAGAATGCAAATTATCGTGTCATCACACAATGCCCTCCCGTATATTTTCAAAGTATCGTGTATCATGAATTGTACTATTAGTTTGGCATTGTCGTTTTGTCAAAAAGTAATGAACAATAAATCCATTTGATAGTCACAATAATTGTCGCTGTAAATATTTTTTTTCTTTGATTTTCATCGTAGTTATTAAACTTACTGGTTTTTATTATAATAGCGGTTAAAATAATTACGAGTATATTATAAAACGGGTCAACTAACAGTGTGTATACAACGCAGAAAGAGTTGTTATGAAAATATGATGATACTTTAATATCGATGACGAATCGATTTAATAGCACGATGCCTACTTTCGCATTAAGTCTACTTTTTTTTGAAAACAAATAATATTTGAAACCGTTGTGAATCGTGATATTTTAATTTTCGAAGACGAGTTGGAGCGGTGTTGGGTTTAGAATCGAGTCGCCTGAATTTGAGGATTCTATCACAAGGGGGTTTATCTGAAGCGCCCCCATGTGATTTACCAATATTTTTAGAAAATGAATTAAAAAAAAAACAATTCAATGAAAAAAAAATCAATGAATTCAATACAAACAATCAATCAAAAAAATATTGGTATATCACTAACTAAACGTGAAACGGAACGTACATTTAACTGAATTCTAAGAGGAATTCTTTGACGTCGCATCTGTCAAAATTATCTCGAAATGAGTAACATAAATCGCTAAGCCGGCCATTTTGTTGACAGTCGACTCTACAACCCCTCCCCCCAATTCAGGCCACTCGATTGTAAATCTTACCCGGTGTCAGTAGGAGAAGCACCAGAGGTTGGGTTGCCATCCGGCCAGGGACAAGTTCAGAATTTCAGCTTAGTGTCCGGATATGGCCGACGGAGCAAGGCTTTGAACCAGTGGTGGCCAAGGTTAGGTCAAAGAAACCAAGGCCTCCAGCTCGTTGGGCCGACGATACCGTCAAAGTCAAGGGAAACACCTGGATAAGGGACGCATAGAACTGGGAAGTGTGGCAGAAAAAAGGGGAGGCATATACCAAGCAATGGGTGATTCCGGGCCGATATGATGATGATGATGATGTCCGGGAAGCGGGTGAGAATTCTAAAACGTAGGAAAGAACAATGGCCAGATTTCTATAGGAGTTGGACCTTACTTTTATTTTTCATGTCCCAAAAAAGCTTTATTTCGATTGGTTTGTTCTTATGTTGTAAACATCATCCCGTTTGAAAATCATATCCAAATAGCCTCCTTTTGAGGTTAGAATCAACAACTGCCTTCTATTCGACTGTTGCGTAGCCTAAAAGTGTACTTAGCGATAAGCAAGGAGGGTAATTAGCGATCTCGTTTCGATTTGTTGCGATTTTTCTCAAAGAATTTCTCAAAAAATAGGACATCTGTCAAAGCGCATATTCAGAAAAACTTGAATATTAACTGTTTTTCCATTCCGATCAATTGAACGAATCAACCAGTTGATCAAAGTGGAAGTTGATTCAGGCATATGTTCCTATCGAATCAACTAAAATTTATAGTCTTTGAATAGCAAGAGTCATTTCATACGCGAAATGAATCGTCAATAGGTGCGTTCTGAAACTACTACTACTACTGTATTATACGAAAATAATTTAGATAAAATTACAGAAACTAAAATAAGCATAACTTTTTTTTGTGGTCACTTATAAAGATATTTCTCTTGTTTTTCATGACCTTAAAAAATAAGGGTATCTTTCATATATATGGCATAAAGGGACGCTATCGTTTCGTCGTCAGGTACGTTTTGACCAACCTTCTGTGAAGATAATCGAAGGAGGGGATTATAGGGAGACTTTATCCAGCAACCATAATTTTTTACCCCATAATAAAAATGGATGGAAACCTTTTTCATTATTTATATATATAATAGCTATGATCTTAGGAGTGACTCTTCATACAACACACAACTGAAGTATAATAATAGTACTGCTGAAACATCATATTAAGTTCATACGTATTTCGATAGATGGCGCTTCTTTAAAATAGTGATACTGTGCTAGTGCGTCTTTCAATGCAAAATCTTTGAAAGGTTAATATAGGTGTTTAGTTAATGTAGTTAGTTTGGTTGTGTGTTATTTAGATTTCTTTTACGATAATATAATTTAAAACTCGGCAATAGGTTAGCCCTCTATTACATCATTCACCTGCCCTTATCCGAATTTATTTAGGGTCGGCGCAGCATGTCTTGTTCTTCCATCATACTTCTCGGCACCTCATCAGACACATCCTTTCTAGGCATCAACCTTCACACAGTCCATACATCCCTTCTTTGGTCTTCCTCTATTGTTATAGCCAACATACATACACAACGCACACACACACACACACACACACATACACACACACATGCACATGCATGTACATACGTACATTTATACTCAACATTTTCCTCATTTCTTAAGACAGTACCTACTTACAGTACACCACGATAAACGCATGGGACTAGAACATAACTGACGAAAGATTTGTATTTTTGTATGTAACGAAATAACTTAAATACTACTCAACCGATGTGAAAAATTCTTTCAGCAATAGATAGCTACATTATCAGCGAGTAACTAAGCTATATTTTATCCCCGTACTCCCATGGGAACAGGAAATCCGCTAATATTGTATAAATCGTAGCCCTTTCACTTAAGCAGTTGAAGGCTTTAAGTTTACGGCGATGCAGTTTAATATCGACTGTATTACTTGAAGTTAATTATCCAAGCCAAGGAGTATTTTTACGAATGAACGCAAGCTCTAAATGAGGTCCTGGGACTAATTCTGGGATTGCGTGGTATGCTGCCTTTGTTCTCTTCTTGTCTTCTCGTATTTATAACTTGGGACTGATAGGTCTATCAATCTATTTTTCCAGAAGCAAATAAAATAATGCCTTCCTGTTGTATATTATAATATTGTTTATTTACCTGTATAAAAGTTTACATCAACATTTACAAATCAATTATTGTCATGTTTCACATCACCATTAAGTATGTATTTTTATAATGAGCATTACTTATACAAAATGAATTATTGTTATTGAGTATTCAGGCACAAATAATTAGCAATAAATTAAAACAAAAATAAATAAACAGTCTTAACTTACAGACTAAAAAATAAATAAACCTTTTAATAAAAAGTACCAAAAATCGTTTTTGAAACGATTATTATTTATACAAAAAGCACTACTTTATAGTCTATTCTATAAATAAAATAATAATAAATTATTAAAAAATACATTTTAAAAACGAGACACATGTTCTAACAAGGTGGGCATACAAAAAATAAAACAAGTATTTATTTGTAACTAGCACAAAATACAATTTAAAAAAAGAACACGTGTCGCGTAAATAAATTCGATCGTAGTTTCTTCTATGAAGTACAATAAACCTAAAAAATTCTGTCTAGTATTTGGACGTAGGGTTTGAGAGATACCAGTCATTGATGATTAAATAAGCGGATTCATAAGTTATTAGACAGACTCGTAAATAATCTAATAGCGAAGTAATTTAGCACCCTCAAAGATTGATCAAACCAATGAGGTCAGATTATGGACCGGACTCCGGGATTTTGACACTGAAATATCTGTCAAATATTCGATGTCTGAATTTGACCGCACCTCTAGTTTGCCCCCAATATTAACCTTCCAATAGAACCTGTCAGTCAGTCAGTAGTCAGTTTACGATCAAAATGCAGAATACTACAATAAATAAAACCAATTTATTGAAAGCTTTTGCGTCACGATAAGTTGTGTGACTTACAGGCATCAACCACGAAGTAAATTCGTGGTAGCAACGTTTAATATTTTAGTATCCATCCTGCATTTTCACGAATCGAAGCAATCACAGCTGAACTCAAGGCTTTGAATATGAAATGAGTCGAGTTTATACAGAATTGAGTTATTTATAGAACGACGCGACCTGAGGGCCTAGTCTAACACTTAGATTCTGAAATGAATATTTAATTAGAGAACTACTTAAACTGTATTTAAGGTGTTTCCTATAATGCAATGTAGTACTTAGAATCCAACATTGAAAACTTATGTACCCAATTCAAATACCGTCACTAAGCCACATTCTATCCGCGAAAACAATGAAGGAAAAGCTAAAAATGTACTGGAATGATATAAGCTACCGTAAAGCTTATCCGAACCTGGTTTAGAGTCGTTATAGAAATACTGTTTCCTTTTAGAGGCACTTCGAATTGTTTTTGACAATCAAAAACTGATAAAAAAAAATTAAAAGGAAATTAAAAAACATATTTCAGGGACCGTTGGTAAATCAGTTTTCAGTTCTACTACTCAGTAAATCCAAATCCCATCTAAAATTTGAAACAGAAAGTCGTGAGTTTCCTTAATTCACAAATGAACCATCAATAACTTTTATCCTCTTGACCTAAGGGCTTAAACAAAATGACATTCTTTTTTTAACTTTGAAAGTCGTTCTAGAAGGACGAAACGCTTCAAAAGCGATAGTCATTTGTCTAACCCCTCTGGCACCCATCATCAATGGTCTACCAGTCCCTATTCCCTCTTATACGCAGAGTAAGGCAGTTCATCGTAAGCACGCCTATCCCACCCTCCACTGCTGCCGCCTGAAGACCAGCCATGGCTCTCGTGACCACCACCGCCGCCGCCGCCGCCACTCTTCGCTGACATCAACTTCTTCAGCAGCATGATGCCGGAGAGCAGAAGGGCGATCTGGAATTGAGAGTAAGCTTTGTTAGGACATGTTGGAAATTCTTGTTGGTCCTAAGATCGATTTTCGAGGTAAGGAATATCCCTACAGTGAGGAAAGATAAATCATTATTTACTTAAAATAACTAATAATAATCAATCAAGAAGTCTGACATTAGGATTGTTCTAAGTTAAATCTACATAACATTTTTTTTTTTTAAAAGGTTGAAGTAATTAAAACTCGTTTTAAAATATGATTCATTATATAAATTCGTCACATCCAGACAAGGCTGTTTCGGTAATCATAGGTGTCTAAAAGTAAACTTGCTTATCATTAAAATACAGCTGAAAATACAGAGATCTCAATAGTTGATAATACGATAACGATGACAGAAAAGTCAAAATGTAAATGACTGATATATACTTTCTTGAAAGTCGTAGTAGAAACACGAAATGCTTTGAAGAGCTATAGCCACTAGTCTAAATTAGACGAAGCTTGAACATCAATGCTCTCTCTCTCTATAGAAAATTTTCTCACTACGCTTAGAAAGCTTAATAACGGACTTTGTTTTGCAAAATTACACAAGACTGCGCTCGCAAGAAGCCTTTGTTTCTACAGTAACACAATATCATTATTATGACAAACACAGAACACCTACATACATTATTAATAATACTATACACTAATGCACTTATCGTGTTAAAGCCCACGTGGCACGTAGGGTAGACACCCCTTTGAACTGCATCAATAACTAAATAATCTATGCTTACGGCCGACTTATAGCAGCACTTATACGGGTTAGTTCAGCCTTCATTGTATATGCACTATGTACATAGTGGGTTTCTAGAAAACATTGTTGCCATCGAGAGGGTTGGATTCATAAATTATACAAACTGTTGTGTAATCGTTTGTGTATGCTACACTTCCATGAAGGTAAAACCTTTCAATTAGTTGCTATTAAGGAAAAAAGTAACCTTTCAATAAGTTGTGGACTAGCGAATGAGAGTTGGTGACAAAGATTAAGAATAGAATAGAATATATATTTCTTGTAAAAACATGAGTACACATGAATAATTGTGCAAAGTCTTAAATAACAGGTAGTTCTGCATGTTTGCCATCGATGGCGTACAAAATAACATATTTTTGGTTTAAAATAAACCATAAACTATGAAACTACACAACAAACTATGAAATTAATAAAATATTCCTAGAGCTAATTAAAACAAAGTATTGTTTTTACAGAATGTCGTAATTAAAATTACTGTATTTAGGTTTCGACACTGAAAATAGAAGCCATAATTTCGGTTAAAATGAGCGAGACGATAATATTTAAATTCAATAAAATAAAACATGACTGCCTCGTTGGTCTAGTGGTGGCAAGCGCGACTGCGGAGCATAAGGTCCTCGGTTCGATTCCCAGGTCGGGCAAAGTGTTATTGGGTTTTTCCATCAGGATTTTCTCCGTAGCAGCCACGGAGTCTGACATTGTGCCCGGTTGATGGCAATAGGCTTGCCCCCTATTACATGGGGCTTAAACATAACTGGCAAAAGGTGAGTATACTAATGTGTACACCTCTGTCTAACCCTTTGGCGTGATATTATGTTATGAAATAAAACATGACCATATTTTGATATTGTAGTGCGAATCTCGTTTGTATCATCATCATCAACAGCCTATAATGTTCCCACAGTTGGGACACGGCCTCCTCTCAATGAGAGGGAATGGGCTATAATCCACCACGCGGGCCCAGTGCGGGTTAGTAGATGTCACATGTCTTCGAATTTTTGGTTCTAGGACATGCCGGTTTCCTCACGATGTTTTTCTTCACCGTTTTGAGAGCAGTGGTAATAAAATAAATTACACAAAGTAATGCGCCTGTCTGGGTTCAAACCCACGACTTACTGTTCGTAAGTCGGGGCCGCCACCACTGGGCCACCGCTGCTCGTTTGTATGCAGTAGGCCAAAACTGATTTAAATCCAAAGTTGGTGATCTAGAGCCCATTAAGCTATCAAACATGGTCAGTTTCTTCAAGTACTTTCAAATCGATCTGATCGGACTGAAATCAATACTCTGTGCAGGTTACGGCCTCAAGATCGAAAACCTCAAATGACGGACCATCAAAACGATAATTACTAGCACTTACAAAGTAAGCACAATGCATGACTGTGTGCACAGTTGTGCAAGTAACGATGAGAATGGGCACAAATTCATCTGTTCACATCGATTTGTATTATGGTAGTTCAATGAAGCCCATAACAAACTGGGGAGCTATTACAAAACCACTTCATGCGGATCCCTCATTGTGCGGTAAATCTACACAAAGCGAGGCCATGTAATACTCGGAATTTATAGCTTGTTGTGTCCCTGTGTGTATTCACAGATATAGACATACTAGGTAGCGCAAGTATCACAATCCGTATGAAATCCAGGCATGCCATTTTTTACAACCTACTAGGACGTTATAAGCACTATTTACTTACTACCGTAAAACGAGGCTATTTGGGACCACCCAGAATTTCGAACAAAAACATCGATAACTGTCGGTTGGCGTACGGTAGAAGTTATTTTACAAACTCTAGCAACACTTTGATTGGTTGCTACTGAGAAATTCCTGATAGAAAAACCCAATTGCATTTTGTTATTTAAGGTACCAAATAACCCCGTTTTACTGTATAGAAAATAGACTACGTTTTTGTTGTTTAAATGTCTAGAATTAAGTTCTTGAGTTGTAACGTTGTTGTTTTTTAAACAAAATAGCTTGCTGCGACAGTAGCCACGTTAAGCATAAAATGCTTAAGCCGGGCAAGCGTCGTAGGAGCTCTTGCTTTTGTAGTTGCACGTCTTCTTCTCCGTCACTAAGCAATAAGCAGTCGCGAAAGGCGAGTGTTTAGGGGGTACTGTTCTATTATGTAGTTTTGACATTCATCAGGTCGTGAGTCTCGTCCTAATTTCAAGAAAGGACTTTTGATTTGAAATGTTGCATTATTTATTAAGACGTATATTACTGGTAAAATAGTTTATTAATTGATATTATAATGGAAATTAGACTATAGTTGGTGACAGTTGAGATCGCAAAAACGGTCATTGACCCACTTACATTTATTAAAGTTTTTAACTTTGAAATAAAAAATAAGCCTGTTCAAGTCTTGAATCGTCATCTATCGTAATCTTCAATATTTTTTCTAATGAAAAACGATACATGGTTCATTTGTTTTGTTTCGTAGGAAGAGATATAAGGGAAAGGGCAATGATCGCTATTTAATTGCGATCTTAACTGGCACCAACTACTTCTCTTCTGTTTTTATACATGACATGTATAAGACCACCCTAAACACGGGCATTTCGTTTTTTAGATTATCAGGAAAAGTATTCACAAATAGTAAAAACCATAGTAATGAGTTGAACGGAGGCCATTGATTAAAACGTATATTAAAATAGAACTCATTAACACACTGCACGCATGATTTTATTTAGTTCAAGCTTTGATTAAAATAGCCTGATAAGTTTTTATAGTCCAGGAGTAAACGCTTGAATTAGTAATTTGAACTTTTATCTTATCGTATGTAAATAATGATCATTATCACTTAACATTGGGCGGCACCTGAATAAATAAATGAATGCCTAAATAAAAACGCACTGTTCGATTTTCAATTGTTGGCTCAGCGTTAGAAATTCCCACTGTGCCGGGGTCCAAAATGGCCGCTTTGGCAGAATCATAATAGGAAAGTAATATGAATCACGTTAAAATTCATAAAATGGCCGGAGATGCAGTTTATATTATGAATTGTCACTTTGTGACCATTTTACGAATTGGGCGGTGATGGCAGGTGGAGTAAAGCTGTGACAGAGTGGCGTCGAAGGACTGGAAAGAGAAGTGTTGGTCCAGCGGTAAGATGGGCAGACGATATTTTTGCCATTGAAGCTGGCACAATAACGTGGAGCTTGGCACAAGCAAAGAGAGGCATTTACCCAGCAGTGGGTGAAGTCGCACTCAAAACGGTGAAGGAAAACATCGTGAGGAAACCGGCATGTCCTAGAACCAAAAAATTCGAGGACATGTGACATCTACCAATCCGCACTGGGCCTGCGTGGTGGATTACAGCCCATTCCCCCTCATAGAGAGAGGACCTGTGTCCCAGCAGTGGAACATTAATAGACTGATGATGAGCATGTGTGAAGTCGGGCTGTAGATGATTCAGCTAAAACGGCCATTTTAGGTTATCAACAGTGTCACGAAGTGTTAGTACAAATAGGCTTAAGATATTAGCTGGTCGTTCATGATCATCATAAATATTCAGAAAGTGATTTATTTGAGCCAGTAGCTGTCGTATCAATATTTATAAAAAAAAAACTATCTAGGTTAAAAACCAGTTCAAGTACAGTGAACTATTATGGCATACTTGATAAGATCGGATAACTAAGCCTATCTTAATATATTATCTAACAGCTAACACGGCTATACACGGCTAAACTACTAATCTAATTATGATGGATCTTGGTAAATATAGAAATAAGTAGCTTTAATCATATAGGAATCATTTTGTCATTTATTATTTTAAAATAACGAAGGTGGTTTTGTGTTTTTTTTTTTAGTCTAGTACTAATATTATAAACAGTAAAGATATTTTGTTTGTACCGAATAAGCTCCGAAACTACTTGACCGATTTTAACCATTTTTCACGAATAGAAAGCTAAATTATCAGGTAGTAGCATAGTTTACACGTTATGTTCGTATCATGCAAAAAATTATAAATAATTATATCAGAAGATAAAACTTCAAAAAGTAAGTCGGCGAGTAGGTATTTTATTGTTTTGTCTACATATATTAAAACACCACCTGGCCACTTTTCCTATACTGCATATCAAGAGGATAAGTACACGGAAAAATATTATGTAGATAAGTAATAAATGAATGAATTTAATCATATTATCGATATCGAAGCATATTATGATAGAGTGCTATTACAATTTCATTGATTTCCGTTAGATATCACTATATCAAATTACTTAATTCCTGCTGATATTGTTTCATTAATAAAATGGTTTCTATATACCTATGATAATAGTAGCTATCCTGGGTATCTATCTATCTGTGAGAACATTGGAACACAAATTAAATTACAAGGATAATGTACGGTCAACCAAGCTATTTGGATTACATTTTGAAATGTAATTTGCATGTTAAAATGTGAACCAAATATCTCGGTCGACCGTACATGGTTCTAGACCCTAGCATATTATTTTTTTGTCAGTTATTAAACAACTAGTTGTTCCATATATTTTAGCCATGTTCTGAACTTTTGTATGGGACTTTTGTGGGACATAACTAAGCTTTTATGTTTTAAAAATCGAGGGAGAATTTGACATAATGGGGAGGGATGAAACGCATGTGACTAAAAGAGTGATGAATATGAATGTTGATGGATGGAGAGGGAGAAAAATTCCAAAGAAGAGATGGATGGATTGTGTCAAGAATGTTATTGAAACAGAAAGGAGTAAATGATGCCGTGACATCTGACAGGGTAGAATGGAAGAAGACAAAGTGTTGCGACGACGTCAAGTAGAACGGGACAAGGGCAGGAAAACGATGATGCACCGAAAGAGAATTTCTGCTATGGTGCGAAAGGGAAAAATTTCATGCAACGATGTCCATATATTTTGTATTATGAGATGGGAAACAAGCGGCCCGTCTGGCAATGATAAGGGATTACAGTCGCTTATAGTATTGATATCCTATCCTACTAATATTTTAAATGCGAAAGTTTGTGAGTATCTATGGATGGATGTATGTTACTCTTTCACACAAAAACTACTTAAGCTGATTTCTCATTGTACGGGAAGGTCATACAAAGTGAGGTCAGGTTATTATTTGATATGTATGGCCTCAATGTTTGCAACAGTTTTTGCTGCCACAAGAACGTTAAGCATAATTATGTTGATACAACAGAGTGGACGTTCATTGTCATGGCTACCAAGAACACAAACTTCCTGCCTGCATGAAAATATTTAGACACAATTACACGTTCAATATGGATATCCAAGATGATTTTATATATGCGAAAGAAACTCTGTTTCACTGTCCATCACGTTTTCACTCCTTAACGACTAACGGCCATTTTCAATAACTTACTAGCCGGTTTCGGTAGGGTGCTATCTCTGTCTGGCCTGTTTGACATTTTGCTTACTGGACGGTTAGAAACAAAACGTCACAGAAAATCTTTCTTTGATTTTTCTATGAATCAAGTGACAGGTAGGTGACACGGATAGGATATTCTTTGTTTATAGAAACACCGATAGATACGGAAGAAGGCACATTAACCAACAGATAGACGTAAGTAAGTTATAGAAAATGGCCGTAAATGGATTTTAAACGACGAATTGCATGTGACTAAAAGAGTGATGAATATAAATGTTGATGTATGGAGAAGGAGAGGAAGACCAAAGAAACGATGAATGGATTGTGTGAGGAATGATATGAAACACTAGCGGACGTCACGCGGTTTCACCCGCGTAGTTCCCGTTCCCGTGGGAGTACGGCGATAAAATATAGCCTAAGTTACTCAGGGTGAATGTAGCTTTCTAATGGTGAAAGAATTTTTGAAATCGGCGCAGTAGTTTTCGAGTTTATTCATTGCAAACATACACACACACAAAAATACAAATCTTTCCTCTTTATAATATTAAATAGTGTAGATGTAGATAAAGGAGTAAATGATAGCGTGACGGTTGACAGAGGAAAATGGAAGAAAAAGACGTGTTGCGCCGACCTCAAGTAACATGGGACATGAGCAGGAAGATGATGACGATGAAGGACTAAATGGATTTCGATGTGTTGGAGCACAGGTAGACCATGACTTGAATAAATTTTACTCTAGTAGTAGGTACTATCGAGGACACTCCCGCCTGATCACCACTAAGTTAATTTTTGCTTGCACTCGCAACATAGAAACGCTCTCTAGCCCCGCTCCGTTGACTTTGTATAGAAATAATAAATGAAAGACAATACCAATCGACCGAGCGCACTGACGACGCACGCCAAACGAGAGTTATTGTTATTTTGCGCGCCAAATTTACGCCGGTGAATAAAACGAGATTTATTATTGTTTCAAGATCAAATATGACTGAACCTACAAATCAATAGGATTTAAAACATAATAACATATTGACGATGATGACTAATAAACAATTCAGAACTTGCTAAAACTTGTATCAAGTTTCATTTCTAAAAAAGGATACTATAATTATGTATTTCATTGATCCTCGCTCGTAAATATTTAAAGTTGTAACCTAGATTAACAGATAGGATACTTTTTATCCCGGTATACGATCCCGTGGGACCATTACAGAAATCCACGCGGACGAAGCCGCTGGCATAAGCTAGTTATGGAATAAAGAAGACATACTGCACCAAACAAAAAGTGAATTGGGTTCTGCTCTCATCCCAATTTAATTAAATGTTTTATTACATGATTTGATATTATCATTCTCATGCAATACATGATTATTGAACCTAAAGTCTCAAGGTTTTGCAATCGTTTTTTGCTATATATTGCAAGATCGTTGATGCGTGTAGATACTTCTCATTCTGGACGTTCACTACGGTAGTGAACGTCTATTGTTTCAGTTCAAATAAAAACAAATTATCTTCTACCGTATTATACAATTTTAGTTGAACCAGTATGGACAATTCATGGTCGGGCTGCTAACCGCGGACACAAACCGATGCTTCAGTACAATATCTGTCAAAATCTGGTGTCCAGAACCGCGTCCGCAATTTTTTCGAACCGGTTTGACTATACCTATTAAATTATAACGATGCAGAATATTTGCAACGATAAAACCAGTTATGCAGACCTTTAAAGAGATGCACATAACATTACAATACGGGTTCAAGGATAACAACTAAAACATTTTTGGAACATGAACACGTTTTTCAAAACGACGACGTCTTGTAACTACTGTAACTGTTAGATACACCTCTGTCTAGCTATTCGGGGATTAGAGGCGTGACGTTAATGTTTGCAGTTAAAAAAAATCACGACCAACAAATCTAATAAAAGCGATAAAAAAGTCGATTATAAACACGCAACGTCAAGAAAGAAAATAAATAAAAAAAGATCTTTACCACGTGTTCCGAAGCCGGGAAAATAAACAGAATAATAAAATCTACTATCAATTTAAGTAAATCTCATACGGCTTAAATTGATATAAGCCGCACGAGATTTACTTGAAACGACAGTAGTAATATTTTGTTGGTGACTTCCAAATATTTTGCGACTTCCGATTTTTGGCGGCGACTTCGACTTTGTGAACGTAAGCGGGTGTTGTGTCCCGCTGCAGAGAGATGACTGCCGGTCGTTAGTTCGTGTTGCTAGGGCAGGCGATTTATTTTACCCGAAACGGGTGCTTTTAGTTTTGCTTGAATAGGTTTTATTGGATCTATTTTAAAGTTCAATCCAATCATGTTTTCAAGATGGAGGTCTATTATTCCATACGTTGTTGTGTATCTACTCTTTATTTCAAGGATGTGAATCAAATAATATTTTATGTAACCTTTTTTCTGCATTAGGTACGTACCTACAGACTGAAATCCATGAACATTTTTTAGATTTTATTTATTGATGTAATAATAGTTTTTTATTATTATTATTATAATGCCATTCTTCTTGATCACATAGGCACGGGCAGTATATTCAACCAGAAGAAACTAAAGCAATGTAATAAAAAACATGTTTTCTTTAATTACCCATCCCATTATAGGAGCTCATCATTCTTTCAATCACCCTTAGTTCATTTGTTTTCCCCGTTTCCCAGCAATTCTTCCACACCCTAGCAACACTGACTTATATTAAAATGCGCGCACCGAAACAAAATGGAACTAGAATGGACGCCGAAGGTCGGTGACGTATGTGTTCAGAACTTATTAAATTTCTACACGCATCACCATAAAAGCTATTAAGTGCCTTCTTTGGATAAAGATAAGATTCACAATGTTAATAGTGTGAATTTCTTTCACGTGGTTATTACGGCATGGGATTTTAAACTCACTGTGGATAAAGTTAAGGTTGAAAGTGTAATGGAGAGTTTTCGATAGGATTGGCGATAAATCACTTGTGTCAGTATTAAATGTTTGGTATTTTAATTGCTTTGTAATTTATTTTATTTTACTTTCAGTTTCGTTTCAGGAATTACAAAATACATTTAAATGAGATCAAATTTACAATAAAACAAATAGCTAAGTAATATTTATTACACAAATAGAACCATTAGTTAAAAGACTATGGCAGAGGTCGATACTCTGTGCTCCTACTGAGAAATGGAAAAGCTAATTTTCCCGGCTTGGGAATCGAACCCAGGATCTTATCCTTGACACATTGCTTACTGAATTATAGAGGATGGAAGGGCCATCAACGTTGGACCCACCCACATAGAATTTTTTATCGGAAATTTTAAAAAAAACTCAGCCGTTCCATGCATTTTGACAGTGTAGGTTCTGCACTTTTGTAGATCACAGCTCAGACCAAATAAAAAGTCAAGACGGAACTCTGCGAACAGAGAAGTGAGGCTGGTTTCGTAAAATGTTGTGCATTTATTGAGGCGTAGTTTAATTGTTGTTTGATATAAATGTGTGCGTGTGAGCGTGTATGATCAGAGCGATTCGTAATTTTGACGGCCTCAGTTTGCTGTTCGCAGAGTTCTGTGTTTGGTCTGAGGGTAACAGCTATCTTTTTTTAAATTTCCGATGAAATTTTCTGTGCATAAATCGTGATCTGTCAAATGACCAATTTGATCGAGACGCCATTGTTTAACTATTGTATACTTCGTGGACAGATCAGGTTATGAGGTAATCGTTTTTGCGTCGTAGTGGGATTCTTGTCTGTATTTTTTTCCTGTGCGTGAAGATACGATTTATCAAAAACCGACCAAGTGCGAGTTGGCCTCGCGCACGAAGGGTTCCGTACCATTATCTATACAACACTCTTGTGTTGTGTGTTCAAAACGTACGTAAAAAAAAACACGTTTATTGTATGGGAGCCCCCTTTAAATATTTATTTTATTCTATTTTTAGTATTTGTTGCTATAGCGGCAACAGAAATACATCATCTGTTAAAAATTTCAACTGTCTGGCTCTCACGGTTCATACAGCCTTGTGACAGACAGACGGACGGACAGCGAAGTCTTAGTAATAGGGTTCCGTTTTTACCCTTTGGATACGGAACCCTAAAAATTATAAAAGGGTAATTCCCAGCCCTTGTAACGTTTTACAAAAAAAAAACCCTACTCAGAGAACGAACCGGCGACATCTCGTTCCGTTACCGTACGGTGAATACTAAGTTACGATGTATGACGTAACCGCACGTTAGGTTAACCACGGTTACGTTTAACTGTGGGAGAATGTCGGTCAGTCACCTTTATATGTTATGTCTCGGTAGTATGGAGTTGTGGGTAGACTGAAAATATAGAGAATTTGTGAAATTTTCAGGTGTTGGATAAATTAAAAATACTAAACTGGTTTTTACGGTCTCAAAACTTTCTGTAACACATTAATTATGTTATAGGAAATGTAGTTTTGTAATATCGGATTATTTAGCGATACTTAATTACACGGACACAGAAAAACTTCCAGAAGTCCAGGTTTGATTATGTTATCCCTCGTATCTAATTTAAAATATGTATTTACTTAATTTAGTTTTAATGTTAATGTTATTTGTACCAATTTGATTATTCTTATAGTTGTTAATTGATTTATTTTATTTTATAAGTTTTACTGACCTAGTTAATTTGTGCTATGTAAAGCGATGGCCTGAAACACAGGTTTAAATTAACCTAGATCGGGCAGGTCGCTACCAAACATTTGAATTCCACATTATCGCTTCTTGCAACTGTTAAATATATTCTAGTTTTAGTTTACTTTTATGCACTAATAATACTATTGTTTGAGAAATAACACTACTGCACCTAAATGTACACTTTTGTAATACTTTTTAAATAAATTATTTTTATTATATTCTATTCTATTAATATTCATGACTTCATGAGTAACTAAGGCAGAGAACTGTTATAGGTTAATATGCTTTATTTTTTTCAACAATTTGAGACATCTGGCTAATCCTGCTACAAAAATTTATCGTTGTTTCATCATTTTGAAATTCATGGCAACCTTGATACATCTTCTTTTAGTAAAAATATTTATATTTCCTTATTTGCGTTACAGCCAAAACCTGAAAGATTCTGATTTTTACAGAGTATTAACTGTATTCAGGAATTACAAAATTATTTCAGTTACGATGATGAGGTATTTCCAGTGTAATTCCTATTGTTATTATCATAAAAAAAAATGCAAGTGGCATTGAAGTAAAACGTTGTACCATGACGTTGTAGTTTCAACTGTATAACACAGATGGCGCTGTAATTATTTACCTTACCTACCCACCTAAGAAATAATTTCCTCGGATATTTTTTTTTCTTCTTTCAACCGAGCGGAAAACAAAAGTTTGTTACAGGTCGACTTTGCCGTTCAACTTTTACCGCCCAATGCAATGGCTAATATCGACACATTCGTGTTCGAAATCGAGTCAATATTACTTTATGATTAAAAACTTAAAACAATGAATTAACTATTATTTGCTCAACGTAAGTAGTTCACCCTACATTTCCTAGAGCAAAAGTAAATAAACTATCCATTTTACTTCACACGCAAGTAAATATTTAAAATTAGTTTGCCCCAGTTTCTTATCGCTATTTACCTGATAAGGAATAAACTATTAAATTCATAATGAAATCTGCTTTTGTTTTTCACCAAGCCGTAATAGGCCTACATAGTTATATTTGAATAAGATTGTAATCACGCTATTCTGCGATTTTGATGAAACTATTTTGAATGAAAGTAGTAATGGTGGCCATGAGAACTAAGAGTTTGTTTCCCAGCATCTCCCTTTTTGCTTTTGAAGCGTTTTAAGAAATTTTGAAAGTTAGATCATGTTCTTGACAAACGGTATCAGATTGAAAACAGTATAATTTCGGTCATGTTGAGCAGATGAGTGAAAGTTTAGGAGACTCACCAAACGGACGGAACGCCTTGTAAGGACATCATCATCATCAGCCTATTAATGTTCCCAATGCTGGGACACAGGGAACTCAAACAGAAGGAATGGCCTATAATCTACCACGCGGGCCCAGTTCGGATTGGTAGATGGCACATGTCTTCGAATTTTTTTATTCTAGGACATGCCGGTTTCCTCACGATGTTTTCCTTCACCGTTTTGAGAGCAGTGGTGACGAAATAAATTACACAATATAATGCGCCTGCCTGAAGTTCGAACCCACGACTTGCTGTTCGTAAGTCGGGGCCGCCACCACTGGGCCACCGCTGCTGGAAGGACATACACTGACATTATTGGTAATGTTCTTTAGAAAAGTCAAGTGTATAATACTTGTAACTGGCGTTAGTCACTGTATGTATGAACGTGGACGAAGCAAAAGCAGTATAACATAACATCACGACTGTAATTCCTGAAGGGTTAGGCAGAGGTGTACCTAATGTTAAGTCCCACGTAATAGGGGACGTTATACCACTTAACCCATGATCTGTCCACGAAGTAAACAAAATCATGATCTGTCAAAGGACCGATTTGTTCGAGACACCATTGTTTAACTATTGTGTCTACTTCGTGGACAAATCAAGGGATAGTTAAACAATGGCGTTTAAACCAAATTGGTCATTTGACAGATCAGGATATATTGCCATCAACCGGGCGTAAATCTATACTCCGTGGCTGCTACTGAGAAATTCCTGATGGAAAAACCTAATAAGATTTAGCCCGACCTGGGATCGAACTCAAGACCTCATGCTTAGTAGTCGCGCTTGCGACCATTAAACCAACGAGGCAGTCAAAAGCAGTAAGTTAGGAACATATCAGTTTCTGCTAACTCCCGTGAGAAAAATACGTGAGTTTGCGTAGTATCCTTTTTATATTTTTTTTTTTCGGATGGGAAATAATCAAATGACTCCTCCCGCTCTGGGCGGAGCAGGAGGGAGTGCCAGACTTTCACTGACTAAAACCCATCCATGTTCCTTCATTGCCCTTTGTGTTCGGGGCCACGGTATCTCTTTCGAACAGTCCCGCAGCCCCGGCAATCATTGGCCCTTGCGGACCCCTTCCTTTTTGCTGACTCTCTTTAAGGCGCGCGTGGAACACGAACGCGCCGTCGACACGGATTGCGTAGTATCTTGCTGAGCGAAAATTGAATGGTGGGTTTTAGAACATTTAATTTGTTCAAACACTGTTTTAAGCTTTCACGGTTTAAAACTAAACTTATATTGTCAACCCGAGATCATGGCGCTTGCAACAGCGTCGAAATCTCCCGTTCAAAACGAATAATAATCATGGAAGATATCCCGTAAGTGACAATATAAGTTTTATTTCATTTGTTGCTAGGACTCCCCAGCAATTTTTGTTTTTAACATGTTTTTACAATACTGTTTCAAAACAGGGCGATAATAATCCATTCATATCTGTTACCAATACCAGTAGGTATGTCTGAATGCACTTGCATGTAGATTGATGAGTGTAGGCAGTTAGGCCAGGAGCCAGTCATCAGACCTTGAGCCCAATAGGTCAGGATATCACGACACACATACCTCCCCCATCTAACTAGTCCCCAACGGTTCCCACGTCAGGACCTACACAACCACGTCATGACTCACATCTGCTTCCACTAGGAAAGACCAAAGAAACGGTGGATGGACTGTGTGAAAGATGATGTGGGTAGAACAGAGTCACTACGGAGCTGACGAGTAATAGAGAATAGGGATGATGACTGACTAAAAAAAATATGATTCTGTTTAGTCCGTCAGTTATATTATCGAAAAATATTGGAAGAATATCGAAGTACGTGTTTATTGTTATAACAAATCAATGAAACTTGACGAAGATGAGTGGGGACTTCTGACATCACATTCGAGTAAAAGTTTTACTCAAATGTGACGTCACAAGAGTTTTCGACGCACTTGTCTTTATTTTTTGTTTTCGTGAAAATAAAAAAAATATATGTCCAATATTTTTTGGAAATCTATCTGACGGACTAATTAGATTTTTTTTGTCAATTCATTAGAATATTGTCAGGAGAAACATGATGACATTGCCGATCGTCTATGTTGATTTATATTAACCCAAAAAAGCCCTAGAACTCGCATCAAAAAGCCAAGAAATTGCAGAAGTTGAAAATTCATGAATAGCCCTCCTAGATCAATTTATCAGCATTGATCTGCAATTTTAATATGCACGGGATATCACGGCACACATTCCCTCCCCCATCAATCCTGTCCCCAATGATTCCCACATGGGTACCTGCACAACAACATATTGACTTATGTATCTAGCAGTATCTAGCATTCACCAGGGATAAATGTTTTGAAGGAAATTATGTTTTCCTACTCTCCTCCTCTCTAAGACAGTATAATTGTTTCTCCAGGACTTTATAGAGCTTCACTGCCTCAACGCAATTCTGGCCGCTGTTGATTCTGGCTTTCAGAAATTGTAGTAGTTAGGAATAGTGTACCGGGCTTGTCCCAAAAGAAAATAAAAAAGAGAATGGTGTAATTTTGCCTGGCTGTGTCAATATTGATGCCAAAAATAAAATTGTAAGAGATGAAAATACATCAATAGTCCCTAAATAATTTATCAACATTGATGCTGCAATTCAACTATGCCCCACGGGATATCATGACACAAATAGCCCCCCAAGGTTCTCACATGGGTACCAACATAACAACGTAATGACGTATCATCATACATCTGCTTTCACTGACCCGACCTGAAGCATCGTGAGTTCAAGCTCAAGCCTTTAAATAGACTTTCTACACTAAGTGATTTACTTGATCACTTGAATCTCTTTGGTATTACTTTAATTATTGTTTCTCAAAGATTTCTTGCATTTATGGGTTAATTAACTCCATGATGAGTAACTGTTTCCGGAGTTTCTTAAGTTCCATCTAACGACATACGATGGAATTTGAATTCAATGGGGTTTCCATTGAAACCAATATCACTTGGATTTTTTAGCCCAAAATGATGGAGTTTCTTTAGTATGTATGAGTTTTTTTTTATATCAACAAATGTGGCTTTTAAATAGACCTGCATGACTACGACGTTGTGATGTTATGATTGACCATGATCATGAGGATTGACATGGGTCTACCATGACGTCTAAAAGCAGTATTATTTTAATCTTATTCCAGTGTGGAAAAAAGATGGCACTAGACATCCTGTATAACTCTGTCTTTTTCACACACTGAAATGACATTTAACCTTTACCATTTCGGTAGTCCCTCTGGATAAGAACAAACTGTAATCTGAATAACAAAATCCCATGGATTAATTTCTAACCTCCAGGTGAGCAAAACAGCAAGCAAAAGCAAGTAAACGCTCATTTAAATCACTAACATACACTTCCAGCTATTTACATCTTAATACGGCCACTTTAATTACTTCAATAATTAATTACTTTAAATGAGCACTAGAATGCCAGTTATTGCCCTCAGAATGCCCTAATCGCGTAGAAAGTTAACTGCTTGATTGCCTAGGTATTCCGGTATGAGAGTGTACAAGGATGTAGTAAAAAATGGAGAGCTAATGTGTTCGGAAAATGATGTGACCGACATTTATATGAAAGGTGTGTATAATGATGTTGTCATGAATGTCTGTCATCGATGTCAAGGTAATGGATTGTGTGTCGAACTGAGTGATTGATAGGTCATGGATTAGTTTACTTCTACATTATAATAGGTGCTCTATGCAATTATTATTGTCTTGGGTGGGGATTGCAAATTACAAGCATAAATAGCATACTTGAGTCTCGCTTTCTTAAACTTTTTGCTCCTATTTTCAGTAAAACTAATGGATGACGACTTTTGACTCGCATTTTTCATCTATTGGGTATTGAAATCTTCAATTGATGCACTAACTGAAAACGTATTCTATCACTTGCTTTTGTTTATAATAACTAAACCAGCTTGCGATACTGTATGTTTGAGGCCCACATGATTCTTAGTAAGAATGCCTAAAATTGGGTAGTTGACGTATTAAAAACCTTTATTTTATGCCATAAAACCCAATTAATTTTGAATTAGCCGTAAATTAGATTTTGTGTTGCTTTGAAATCAATAAATAGTTGAATCATTGAGATGGAAAATAAGTGACGTCACAGGTTGCTATTATCATACAAAATCTTTGGGGGAATCGCGTTTTGACAGCTGTTCCTTAAAAGTATATATGTCAATTGATGGGTGGTATCAACTACCCAATTATTTAAGTAATTCCAGGTACGTGGCCTTACAAAAAAATAATGGATAGGTATGAATACACGTGGAAACCCAAATGATTATTCCATTAGAATATTATTATCAATCTATTCCGTGGTCATGACCCAGACTGAAAATGTTCTAGGTTAAAATAGCTGTTCTGGAATATCCAAAGGTGCAAGTTGGCAGCGGGCGACACGAAACCGCCGCAGACGACGTGTCGCAGCGAGACTATTGGTTTCTATGTATTTCTATGAAATTCCCTCCGAAGCAAGCGACATGAAGCTAGCGACGCGTCGTCGAGCGGCAGTCGCAAGTGTCGCCCGACCGCAGATCAGTAGTGTCGCTGACAATGAAATGAAATCATGACTGCAGCGACATGAGGCGGTGACGTGTCGCGGCGACATGAAGCGACGACACGTCGTCTGCGAAGGCTTCGTGTCGCCCGCTGCCAACTTGCACCTCAAAGCTTCATGACTTCTTGATATGTTAATAATTGTTTGAATTAGAGGACTAACAGATTGTGTGAGGAATTTATTGACAAAGGAGTAAATAACAGTTTGACAGTTGACAGAGGAGAATGGAAGAAAAAAACGTTTTGCGTCGACCCCAAGTAACATCAAAGACTGCTTCTGAGGTGGGATGATGACTGTTAAAAAAATGACGATCATGATTAAAGTTAAGTAACTGATTTACGCGTAAAAGCTTATAAATCAATGAATTTTAATGCTTGCTTAATTAAGCAAGCATTAAAAAATCATTGATTTATAAGCTTTTACAAGGTCAAATGTAGTTAGTGAAACAACACGGATGTTACGGATATCCAAACACGATAAAACAAGAATAAAAAAATACTTTGTGTGATGATTTAAATAAATTACAATTATCTAACGTTACTACAAGTTACGGACGTGCAATATCCGGCGTTTTTTACAATATTTTGTAGTAATCGATTAGACATAAGCAATGAAACGATAGTAAAATTTAACAACAGAACCGTGAGAAAGTTGTTATTATTACATTATTTTATTCCACGCAGGTGTAGTGAAGAACTACTTTTACGTAAATCAGTAACATTTTATTGTATGTAAAACAATTGGACTCTGAAGATCATAATTTTTCCATCAACGAACTGTATAACAATGATTATTTCTTAAAACACTGATATTTTAACTTTTCGCAGTCCCATGTAACAGAGGGAGAGCCTATTGCCGTCAACCGGGACACACACAAATCTAGACTCCGTGGCTGCTACCGAGAAATTCCTGATGGAAAAACCCAATAACACTTTGCTCGAGCCGGGAATTGAACCCAGGACCTTATGCTCAGCAGTCGCACTTGTGACCACTCGACCAACGATGCATTTTAGCAGTATTGACTTAAATACACATAATAAATAAATAAACAGTACAAACAAAGCCTTGGGCGCAAGTTTGTAGACAAATCAAGAAAGTTAGTTTACAACTTCTCTTTCCTACCATTTCCCGAAGTGAAGGGTACTTAGACTATCAACGACGCGACTATTTGAAAACATAATTGCTATTATTATGTTCAAAACTTTCCATATCATGCACCGATCAAGCCTGGCATTGATTTCATAGAACAATATCATACCCAATCCAAGTGGTTAACACCTTTTTGTTTTTTTTTTGGATGGGAAATCATGAAATGACTCCTCCCGCTCTGGGCGGAGCAGGAGGGAGTGTCAGACTTTTACTGGCTAAAACCCATCCATGTTCCTTCATCGCCCTTTGTGTTACGGGGCCACGGTATCTCTTTCGAACAGTCCCGCAGCCCCGGGGTCCCGCAGCCCTGCAAGTAGTTAACACCACGCCTGTCATACATGAGGTTATGGGTTACTTTTTAAATTCATAATAATGTACTGTCTAAGTTTATCTTCGAAATCACTGACTTCATGAAGGAAAACATTGTAAGGAGACCAGGAATTGTAAATTCATAAGTCTGAAATCACTAATCTACCTTGAGCAAGCGTAGTGATCAAAGGTTAGAAGACGCGATCTGTATAATAAATAAATATAAATATAAATAAATATCGCTGGACACTACACACAGCGCCACCTAGTGCCACACTAAGCAACGAGGCTTGTGTCGTGGACACCAGATAGTTGATATACTACGTAGATACTTTTTTGTTTGTAAATACATACTTATTATACATATAAACATCCATGACTCGGAAACAAATGTCCATGCTCATCACACAAACATTTGCTCCTACCGGGATTCGAATCCGGGACCCTAAGAACGTAAGGCAGCCTCACTACCGCTGCGCCATTCGGGTCGCCCCCGTTGAATATACGTCAATGACGAACTTGATTTATATTAAATCCTAGACAAACGTGAGGTTTAGCCATATAAAGTTATTTCTGAAGGCATAAATCATCTTCCACTACTGTTTTATTCTAGTAAAATGCATGCAGATTAAAAACAAGAAGCAAAACCATTCCATAACGGTTCTAATAAACTAGTCCAAACAATTAAGAGCATGAAATATGCTAGCATAACCATCATAACAAGGATTTTTATACAGAAATAGAAAGATTGCCAGTAGGTCACGCATTCACGTACGGTAAGCACTACATGCAATTAAAAGTTATGAACCGAGTTATTTAAATTTCATGAACATTCTAAAAGCTTAGATGGCTCATTCTTTAAAGCCAACTGTGGAGGTGGAACCCAAAATTTTTGGGATAATACCTATAATCAACAGAAAAAGAAATGATGCAATATGAGTATCGATGAACTACCTGATTACGTCAAATATAAAGAAAAACTTCTTGCAAACCCAATTGCTTGAACCGATAATCCAAAGCCTAAGCCTAGTCTTGCTGCGGAAAAGTGAGGAGGCCCGAACCCAAACAATGAGAAAAAGCAAAGAAGAAGATTGTTAATGAACAATCTAATTGTAAAACATTAAATGAAGACCAAAGGATTAGGTGGATAACATCAAAATGTGAAAATAATGGTAATGCAAAGATACAAGACAAGATATTATGGGTTCGACACTAGCAATAATGGTAAAGACGAATCGATAAGAATCTCCAAGAATACATACTTTAGGTAAGAGTGAAAGCATCAGCAGCTTAAAAATTAGGCATAGATTGTAAATAATCCTCTATAAAGCAAGAATTTTAGATAAAAATCTTTCGTTCTATGAGGACATCCATAAAACAAAAGATTGTTATCTAAAATACTTGAAACAACGGCCAAAGATCAACAACGCATGAAAGTGACAACTGAGTGAGTCTACGATGATGATGATGATGCTAATGACACAAGATGGCATTAGACGTGACATTTGTACTGTAATTACTTTCTACGAATGATGATCTTTGATGTGGCACGTTTTGGACGTGGAGGTGAGGAAATCTTTAACTGGAGTTGGAACCAATTTTAGTTCTCACGGGCTGATCAATATGTTTTCAATCAATGCAAGTACTCATTATAAATCACAGCAAAATCATGGCAACAAGAACGTTAAGGTTATAAGTAGCATTAGTAAATTAACAGCTAAAGCTCAAAATAAACAGAGAATCATGTCAAACAATACTTCCGTGAGCAATCATCTAGATTTCCTCTGATGATCGCGGTGACATCGATCGTCCTCAATGACGCTGGCATTGATTCGCGGCACAGTTTACATCATATAAGAACGACAATAATGTGAACTTAATCGATGCGATGCGTTCTTGTCGAGCAGATACTTGTGTTAGTAGTGACATGAATTGAATTGGAGTGTATGTGAGAATGATGAAGATAGCGAAGGTCAGGAAGGAAATTGGAGTTATGGTTTTGTAGAAGTTGGAAAGCATCTTATTAAGCTATGTAAATGTTGATGATGATTGGATATCTGATGAGGATGATAACTGGAAATGAATAATGAGGAATGATATCATTGATCACATAATAAGAAGGATTGCAGAGGGTCTAGTTAAACAGACAGAATATTTTTATCAGGCAAAAACAAATTTGAATTACTGAAACTATCTGTTAAAATCGTTGTAGAAAAATATGAAACGATTTGAAAACAATTGCCACTGCGATCACAAAGAAATATTATTTTGAAAATAGTTTTGTATTTTTTTTACTGATTTATATTAGTATGCATGCTCGCAAAACACCAACGTAAGAAATAGGGTAGTAAATAACTTGCGGAAGAAGTAGCGTAGAATCGTGACTGATGGAGGGAGTGGAGAGCGGCCTTTATTCAGCAGTGAGACAGTACGTTTAATAATTGTTTATCAATAAAATATATGTAAAGATGAATAAACCTCTAGGATACTTAATAATTATTACTAAAGTTTTAGAATAGGATAAACTGCTGATAAACAGTAGATAGGACATAAAACGTAAATACCAATGCAACTTAATTGCGTACAAAATATGTGAAGTAAATAAACTCTAGATCGTGACACCGATGTACCAGAAATATTTCAAAATGGAGTTCCTTTCTAACTATCGAGGAATTTTCTTAGTACCGATAGAAGCAGAAGCTATGAATTCATGCATTTGAAAGTAATTTATTTGAGCAGAAAGCAATGAAGTGTGTAAAGACTTGTTTATTGATTCGCTCTTTTTTTAGGTAGTTAAATGAGCCGTATTTTTTAAGCTGTGTGCAACAGCCTATAAATATCATAAACGATGCTTAAACTTCCGTGTGGGATTAGCTACAATGTTCTTGTCAGGACATAACAAAGAAATTGGCATGCAAAATTGCATGTGCTTGGAACAATTATGTTATGTGGTTGCTTTTTTACAAATAGAATTGAAATCACACTAGTCATCCTTTTATCGAGATCTGAGTTTCCTTAAATATTGACTCTCAATCAGGTTGTCCACATTATCATCATCATTCTTTTGCGTTTATCCCAATTAATTTGGGGTCGGCGCTGCATTCCTTTTTTTTCCATACTTCTTTATTACTCGTTATCTCATCAGACACTTCCTTTCTTGCCATATCAGCCTTGACACAGGTTGTCGCCATATTTTTCAAAAAGGTAATTTTAGCATATCCTCCCAACCTTGCAGCAAAGGGGTTACACATCTTACCAATGGCTCTATATAATAAACTAGCTGATGCCCACGGCTTCGCCCACCCGCAAATTATATACTAAAACTTTCCTCTTGAACCAGTCTATCTATTAAAAAAACCCGCATTAAAATCCGTTGCGTAGTTTTAAAGATTTAAGCATACATAGGGATATAGGGACAGAGAAAGTGACATTGTTTTATACTATGTAGTGATGTGACGTTTATTTTTCTTACAAATCAAAATTTTGGTTCTATCTGCTTAATTTTGTGTAAGTCATGTTCAGAGCATTTTTTTGTTTCTTTCTATTGATGGTTTCAAACATAACATAGAGATTCGTCCAGTCATTGATTTTTATCGAATATCTGAAATTGCCGTATTCCCGTATCTTTTTTGCCAACATTACGGGACCGCTAACTTACCGACCACAAATAAGTAGTAAGCTATAAGTGTAAGTAAGCGCCTGTGGCTGCAGTGAAGTATCATTCTCTATTCGTGTCACAAGGTCTCTGCCGAGGGATCTGGCTTTAGTTTCATATTCTATTAGTCTTGAATGTTACTGCTAAGAAATGTATCTAGTACATTTTGCTGCAGAATGGGTGAAAGTAAGATAATAAATGAATAAGTTGAATTAAAGTTGAATGAATAAGTTAACGTAATAAATGAAGGCAAGTAGAAAAAGTACGAGTTACAAGACCTTAAGAAATAGAAAGCATACAAACATACTTAGAATATTTAAAATTTAACTTAAACAAACCTACCCTTCTGGTATCAGAGTGTGTGAATGTGCTGTCAAAAAAAATGCTCTGACCATGACGTTCACAAAATAAATCGAGAGTTATATAAATAGTTACAGAAGCAAGGTTGCAACTTTATACAGTTCGTTAACGTAGGCGGTTCCCAAGTTCAATTTTTTTTTGTCAGTGTAGGTAACACTGACAAAAAAAAATTGAACTTGGGAACCGCTAAAATCTAAGAAAGCCGCTAGAAATTAAGCTCCCGAAACACCAAAACAAACGTTCTAAAAATGAAATAAGTAGCAATTATAATTAGCTAATAATTTCAAAGTCAAGATAACTTTAATTTTGACTTTGACTTTTAAAAGTATAACTAGAACGAGGGAAAATTCTTCATCAAGCGACTCTTTAACTCATTCAAAAGAATTTATTAATGGAAGCCTAAACATGGAATTAAAATACTTTCTTTTGAACAGATGTAATCTTTTCAACGTGGAATGTTTCGAACTCAGTACAGTTACATGAAGAAATCTTGAAATGCTATACTTAAGATTCTAGAAAATAATCGTCGTTGACATCTTGCTAAGAAGTTACGTTCAAATGAACCTGACGGTTGTTATGCATACCCGTGATTTAGGTAGAACATTTGTCGTATCCGTGGTCTCATAGACCAGAGGTTTATATCCCAGCAATGGGAACGCATATGCTGATTACACTTACCCTCTTGTCCAACCCTATTACAGAAAGTCTCTAGTAGTCTGATACGTTTAAGTTTTCATTAGTTCTGTCTTAAACATCATGACCAATGCAGGACTGACCTAACTGCAAAAAGATGGCAACGAAAAATGGTATAAAAATTCTATTTGAACCTACTGAAGTAGAAATAATACTCCGTTTATTGGTCCTAGTTTTCTATTTACAATATCTATACTTATATTTTTAAAGTAGAGAAAATCAATAAAAAGACATGAGTGACATTTGACACATTTCAATATCTTGAGGTCGGTGGTGTAACCGGCCAGTACGCTGATCTTCTCGGACTGCGACCTACTTGCTACACTACAACCACGTTTTAGAGCTGTCCAAGTCTCACGTACTTTATCATTGTGTTTACTTTAAACATAGATTAAAATTATCATGTTTTCTTTTACACCATTTGCTTATTGTTGTAACGTCCTGATTTATTTATTATCTATGGCTTTGTCTTGTTTGTTATGGAGAATCCCTGACTCCTAAGACACAGGCGCATATACCTAATTTAGGAGACAGGGAATTAAACTTATTGTGTCCTAGTTATAAGCCTTATATGCTCTTAGTTTTTGGTCCTTGTACTATGATGGCTTTTGGTGAAATAAAGAATTTATTTATTTTTTTATCACCCCTGCCTTCCCACCACCGCCCTTGTCCCATGGGTCGACGCAACGCGTTTCACGTACTTGTTGGGCAAAATGATGAGTCATTGACATTACAAAACGAAGAAGACATTCTTTTCACGACCCCCTTTTCAAGGGCTTAGACTAAATCCTCATACACCAAAGAATGTAGGCCAGAACACAATTACCGACAGCCCATTCTCACATTACGATCATACGATACTTCATTCCCACGACACTAACCGACAATAGGGTGGGAAAAAGAAACGATTACTACTAATTACCCGTTTTCTCTACTTGTATTGATGGTGCAAAAAAGGTTGCTGATAGGCAAATAGGAAGTGGAGTGTATAAGTGTGCATTGAGAATATTGAAAGTTGGGATGTTTTCTCGCATATTTTCAACGGTGATTGCGTAGTGTACTGCAGTAAATTATCCATAGAGCTTGCTAATGAAGCTGTTGGTATGGCAGTACATTTATCACAGATCTGAAGTTTATAAATATATGGGAAATGGTTAATCTACGAAACCGTGGGTAATACCTTTCCTTTTTTCCAGTTCATAGAGAATTTAGATCCACAAATGAGGTATTGAGCAATTTAACCATTAAAAGATTTCATAAAGGAAGTTATAGAATGAGATAGAAGAGTAACTATGACTGACCGCACAATCAATTTAGATTGTGGTTTGCATTAAGAAGTAAAGCCAGCCATTATCACAATACAACATTTTCATTGCCCGTCACAACCGAGCTTCTTGTTAATAGAAACATTTATTTTAATACTGTCCCTATATTCTATGAAACAGAGCGTACAAATGAATGCCCTTCACGTATGGATACGTTCATAATTAAAATTACTTTCAAAATTTGAATAAAATCATCAATAGATTAATTTTAACCTCCCATGCAAGAAAGCGGAACGGAACGTAGAATGAACGTATTAAAAAAATCACTACCATTGAAGCCATTTACGCAATTTCTCATGTTAATAAAAGACATGAATATTTTAAAAATACGTGCCTACTGCGAAATAATGGACTATACTGATTTAATTGTCCATATACGCTTAATTATTAACAAACTTTCTTTACATGTGATGCATACGTAATACTTCATAATTGCTTGTCATTACGAGAAGACAATGTCTCTTTGAATAGTGCATGTGTATCTAGGATCGACAATTATGCGATATATCTGCCAGTATAAAAGAGTAATGAATTTTATCATTAATTGTTATGAGAGTTCAAGATTGTAGCGCTAATGTAATAGTAAAGCACGTCATGCGTCGTCGTCGTATGCACGTCATGTCCCTGCGATAAATAAATATTTTTTTCTTTCTTTCTTTCTTTCTAAAGTACTTAATTGTAAATGCAGATCTGTATGCAGTATATTTCGAAGATAAAAGTTTAAACACCTTTAGAATATTTGCAGCTGTTCAATTCTTTGTTCAACTCAATTTATGTTCTAATTATAATCTATTTTAAATACATTTCTTAAAGTTTCACATACAGCAAGATGTCTTGCCTTCAAAATTCGTCTTCAACTTGAAGCTGTCAAGACAAAATCTTGTGTTCAAGTAACATAGTGTTAAAATTACACGTATTAAAGATGATGACTGATTAAAAAAAATATGATACTTTTTGGTCCGTCAGTGTTAGATTATCAAAAAATATTGGATACGTGTTTTTTGTTTTATCAAATTAATTAAAATTGACGAAGACAGAACGTGTCAAAGATCATGTGTGGGGGCTTGTGGCGTCATATTTGAGTAAAAGATGTACTCAATTCATTTTTTGTTAACGTGAAAAAAGAAAAAAAATTAGTGCCCAAAATTTTTTTGGAAATCCATCTGACGGACTAATTAATTTTTATTTGTCATCGCCCTATTGTCGTATTTCATATTATTATCAATGGTACCTTTGACACTATGAGCGCCTTCCCCGCCAGCATGAACAGGCCTGCTATCGCCATCGGGATCATCGCCATCATCTTCATTGCTCCACCCATCATCATCATGCCCATCATTTTCTTCATCTTCCCTCGCCCTGAAATTAGTTTGGTTGGCTATGAGTATTTTAACTTCTTTGGTTGTATCAAGATTGCTATTTTTTATCCTGGTTATTTCACTGATAGCCATAGGGTTTAAGTTCAACCCAAGGTTAGCCACAGTTAAGTAAAAATCAAGTTCAATGAGATCATCATCATCATCGTCTCGTTGAACTTAGCCCATTTCCTACTACACTTGACTTCAATACCTGGTCTTCTAAATTGGAACAGTAAGTTACAAGCATGAAACAATTTGATTTATGCACAAATACACAATTGTAGCCACAAAATCATATTTCATACTCAAATCGATTGACGGTCCGTGAAACATGATTTGGACTTCGGAAAAAACGCTTCCACTATAAAGGATGGCATGAACATAACTATAGGTAATAATTTAAGTAAATCACGCAAACAAAGCGACAAAGAAAGCGGTGCATTTCTAACATTTCATGTACTAATTAGTGGATTGGATTTCCTGATAATTATATTTTAGCTCGCACTTTCTTGTTATGTTAAAGTTGGTCTTCCGTCTTTGTATAATATTGATTGATTAATCGTAAATTGGTTATTATGTTCTAGGAAGAATATAATTAAGCGCTACACACAAATGTTTGGGTCGGCCTAATTTGCCATAATTAGGTACATGAAATGTATATTTTGCTATCACAATGCGCCGATTCGGATCTGAAAATAATATAACAGAGTGAAAATGGTAAAAAATACAACGATTTTTGTGATATATAATAATTGAGTGCACTTCAAAAAGAGCCCGTTCACCTAAAAAACTTCTCTGCATCTCAGCACTCCAAGTACATACAACTTTCAATAAAATAATTGAACAATGTCATGTCAAAAGATACTGAAGAAAACAAAATTATAGACAATATTAAAATCTAAAACCCACAATGACAAATGAAAGAAGACGCTCTCATTTTCATTTAATTTACATCTAACAACTAAAGGTCAGACAATTGTACGATAAAGAAAACTAAATGAAGATCACGCGGAAAAAGAAAGTAAATGAGCAAAATCCAGCGAAAATCGTGGTCATTATTGTAATAGTCTAAACGAAAGAGGTTATTAAATAATTCTTATATTGCTGGCAGTTACTCGAGAGAGTGCAGTAAAACAAACTATGTACAAATATTTAACTTTAGATAAGTGTCTTTTCGGGAAGGGGTCATTAGGTATAATTTTGCCAAAGTCATTGTAATTCTTCTTCGTCGTATCGATGATTCATATAATTATTTGACTCAGTTAGCTTTGACCAAAACTTTGTCACATCGATGTATGTAATAAGCCAGTGCTTGTCGTCCTAACGTACGTCCTCAGTATAGTTACATTAATTGATTATAGTTTTTACTCAGATTATTTATTGGTGATAAATGGTGAGACTGAGATTTTAGCTTAGAAGATAAAACATTTTATCCATCTTACATTCAAAATCTTTCATCTTCATTTATGCTTATCGCTTTCAACTGTAAATCACCTCCGGATAAAAGCCTTCGTCGTAACTTCAGTGACGTTTCAATGAAATGGGCTATTTATCTATTAGAGATTCATTATTTAAAGCAAGTTCTTACATTTTTGATCAGCCGTCAAACCATTCATCAGTGATGAGCTCGCAATGATGGCTTTATATTCGTCGTTTTAAGGTTATCACGGATGAGTCGTGAATTATTGTTTACTAGCATTTCGCCCGTGACTTCGTCTGCAAAAGTTTTGATAACTCGGCTAATTTGCATGGAATATATAGAATTTGAAGCCTATATTACCTCCTGATAATAAAGCTTAAAATAATGAAATAATATTAATGAAAAAATTGTTAAAATCGGTCTAGTAGTTTTTTTTTTCCTCTTTAATAGATAATCTATCTAATATCTTTAAACGAGCAATTCTTGTATGTTTGAATAAATATAATCTGAATCTTTGTAACGGCTCTAATGATTTTCATGAAATTTAGTATGCAGGTAGTTTCGGGGCCGGTTAATTGATTTAGCTAGGTTTTATTTTAAAAAACGTCACAAACAAAAAGAAACTCACAAAGATCTATAAAAAATTAAAATCAAATATATAAAATAATTCACAAAGATCTATATAGACCCAAGCATACACTATCAAAGCTCATAACTGTTATTAGAAATCAGTGCACACCGGTTGACAACTGACCATAATATAGTTACAACAATCACCACACATTTGCTGTATGAGACACTGTAAAGTACGTCGTATAACGAACGATGTTCATTTAAAATAATGTGATGGCAACGTTTAATATCGGTGAAAGAGGTAGATTTTGTTTTACAACTTATGAAAGCTTTGGTGTGTTACGTTTGAAGTACTTTTCATTCTTGAACGTCATAAAAAACATACAAACATAAAATCATGCTGGCTATTTATATATTGGTACATCTACATTTCGGGTTATGTTAAGTCACATGTAATAGGGGACGAGCCTATTGCCACCAGTGTGCAACCAATTGAGACTCCGGGCAGCTTCTGAGAATTCATTACGGAAAATGTAATGCCAAGTCAGAGGCCCATGGGCGGCATAAAAACTCTGACACCTATTTACCAATTCTTCTTTTTCGTGTGGTTATTAGTGCTTAATCTAGCACTAATAACCACACGAAAAAGAAAGAATTACGAAAAATTGAATACCATTTTACCCAAACTCGAAATCGTACTCAGAACCACATGCCTAGCAGCTGCGCTTGCATCCACTAGACCAACAAGACAGACTAAGCTTATTATAAAAATGAAAAGTAACGTCAGATTAAAATAACATCAGACGTAAACTTTTACCTTGAACATGATAGATGAGAATTAGGCATTAGGTACTAGATAGTTTTTTGGTCAAAGCTCATAACGTACAATTTGACTACACAATCATCAATGAGAATGACTAGACAATTGTGGTAAATGGGATGATCCATCACAATACTGTTCAGCGTTGATTGGTGAAACGGAATACTTCAAAGTGTTTCCTGTTATTTGTTATATGACCCTTTCTAATGTTTATACAAAAAATGTGTGTTTGTGCAGCACCTTTATCGTTAGCTACTTTTGTATGGAGAGCTTCAAAAGTTTATACTTTCTTTGGCCAATCAACGCCTTGAGCAATATTGTTTGCTACTGGGTTCAAGCAAGACTTCAAACTTCAAATGATGGAAAGCTTCAAACCCATACTTAATACCAAAATTATGAATGCGGAACCGAGACTGTCTATATGTCTAATTAACTCCCTAAACGAATTTATCATTTATCAATGTCTATCCCTGAATCACGTCTCGTAAAACAATTTTCGTCCTTTGCGTTGGCCGCTTGCAAAAGTAAGTAGTTTTTTTTTTATGATAGCTGGTATTTCAATCACAGCTCATCTTGCATTTTCACATCTATATAAATAACATTTATTTATTTTCATACAACTTTAGAAACTTGTTCTGTTACCAATTAGTTGTATTCAAGCATTACCTTGTGAAAACAATAAACTGAAATAAATATTTTCACATTTTGCTCACATCATTACAACTGTTTTATCTTCCATAAGATAATATACTGAAGATAAGTATGGAGATTTTCTCAAGCTCGTTATGTACAAGAAACACGTTTAGGGTCAGAGGAAAAGGTTATAAAAGGCTAACTAAGTAGAAACGTTATTTATTATCTCTCGTTTCGCCTTTACATATTATAATATACAAATCTATGGATGCTAGTATTCATGCATAGTATTCGTTTTCATGTTTGACCCTTTATGATGTACTAAGTTTATTGTGAGTGCCTTACTTAGTAAGGAATGCTAATGATCCTGATGACCTGTTAGATAAAACTCATGTTCATCATTGCTTTGATTTGCAAGGATTGTGAAATTAAGGCTACATGTCTATTCATTTTTACCAATATGACTACTACTACTACTACTACTGACTATTGAATGGGTCTGTAGATCAAGGCTAAAGGTCAATAAGTAGAAAGGAAATCTCAGCCTGAGCTAATGATGTGATACTAAAATGAATGCAATTACTGAATGTATGAATGTATGAAATGTATGAATGTAGAAAACTAGTGACTCATAGTCACCAGTTTTCTACAGTAGTCAATCATTCCGCGCTCGAAAGGACAAAGTTTTTTTCTAAGAGTGAGCTTTGGACGTGATTACAATTAAGTAGGTATCCAGGCAAGACTATACAGGCTGATCAAAGCCTAGATCAGATGAGATAGAAAGGATTTGTAAAGTTCTGACCGAGAGGTTCGTTTGATCTGATATAGACGAGAATCCTAATCAGATGAAACGGGATATTGTAGAATGTATTCGAGCAGAATTGCCATCAACAGCTTCTTATGGCGTATAGAATGAACTTGTTATATCGAACGTCTTCAGTAATGATGTGACAGAAATGTATAGCATTTCACTGTCGTTTCTAATGCAAAATATGCAACTAGTAGATATTACAGATAATGATGAATATTTACTAATGTTAATGAGACTGTTTCGTTTGTACGCAATAGTTTTTGTCGCTGTTCCTTGAAATATGATTGAAGATTTGAAACAGGATTCGAACACAATTGTAAATATTATTATGTACGGGAAAATAAGCTTTCAAAAATTTAAGTTTAGTTATAATAAGGATAAAGGGAAAGTTAAAATTGCAATTACACTTCAAATTGATATTGCAGGTAAGTTAGTTATAATTGCTGTATCTTTCGAAGACATGGGTAGGTCATCAAGGTCATTGTGAAGATTACAGCAAAAAGTTTCTTCTAGTGAGTTTTTTAGAATTTATGCGGTCAATGGTCAAATCCAAAGCATTATAATGCTATGATAATTTGAACATTTTGTTCAACTTTTTTGCTTCAGTAATAATAAGACGAGTAAAAACTGCCCTAAGTAGTCCAAAGTCGAGCTTTAAGAGAAAGAGCTTTAGATGCAATTCAGTTAGGCTCAAAGTTCACTGGAGAAAAATTTAGTATACTCAAAGCTCTGTATATCCCTTTGCACTAAGCCTTATTAATACATTTAAAAGAATCTAGGTCACTTTTCAAAACACATTATAAGTGTACTTGTAATAGTTGGTTTGTATGCAAAATCCGTTTATGCCCCAAAAATTATCTGATTAGAATACAAAAACATTTTAATCAAGATTTTAACCTGTGTACTTTTGACCACACACCAACACCAACCACAGAACTGCCTCACTAAAAACGAATAAACAAACAACATAATTACCTTCCTCGACTCCTTTATTCAGGTCTTCCCCAGAAATCTTAGGCAAAGAGAGCTGCACTGTCCTTGAATTTGCGAACGCCGCGATACGATCCCACAACATTTCCGTCAAAGCTTCATCTTTGCCCAAATTCCTTGGTAACACTGCGTCGATATCATTTTCATTGATCGCTGGGAGATTACTTCCTGGTGTCTTCACAACATCCACACCATCAACTAAAGGTATGACCTCCATCCTGGCTGCTCGATCAAAGAACAGTATGGCTTTTTTCTTCAAACAAGGTACGAATCCATTGGAATTTTGGCAGTCTTCATATACTCTGCTAAAGAATCGTAATCCAAGTTCGTCTCTGGCTAAACTTGAGGTTAGGAAGAGAGAGAGCAATAGCACTTTTTGGAACATTTTGTTTGATGTTAGTCGCGCGGTAGAAGGAATATGACTGTGGTTGGATGGGCTTTGGCGCGCAATTTATATGCTATGTTACGGGGGCATTTGAGAGGCAAGATTGTGCGGGTTAGTTTTTAGTTAAATGGGGCAAAATTGTGTGCAGGGACGGTTTTTAAGGGTTAAGTGATAAAAAAGGGAAGAGTTTTGAGCTTTTGTTGAAAGGTTAGTAAATTATGTATGATTGTAAAGTTGAAGTTTAAAAATATTGTTTTGTATGTTTTGAATTTGATTGCAAATGATTTTGAGTATCCCAAAATTGTGTAAATGCTTTTAATATATTATTTATTTGTAATTTACTGCTTAGGAATTTAATTTAATTGGTTATCTTCTATAACATCTAACAATTTCTACACCATTCTCACTCAATCTCATTATTATTATTTTTTCAAAATGTTACCCTACATTTTTGGCGAAATGCGAACTGCGTATTCTCTGTCATTGTACTAAGAGATAATATTTTTTCTAAAAACCTACAATAATATTTTATAATGGTTTCTTAATCAGAAATTAATTTATAGAATTCCCTAGCTGAATGCAAACTCATATACGATTAAAAGCGTTCTATCCTATAATTTGTACGCAACTGCATTTTACTGGTTTCAAGGTAAATGTGAAATGGGTTTTAGGGCGATTGCGAACTTTTCTTTTTACACGTTGGTTTGTTTACATTATTTCTCCTGTTATTTCGTAACCATGCCCAGTGCCCATATCCAATGAGCTATGGGCAAAAATAGCCACGTCGTCGTTGAGCCCCGATACAGCCAGAAGACGTCGCGGCAGACCTTGTTGAAGATGGCGGGACGAGCTGGACAAAACCAAAGACTCAAAGACCAGTGGTTCTCCTTAGCCTTGGATCTAAGAAACTAGATTTCATGGGGAGAGACCATCCAATAGTCTTGAATCTTGATGTAGCCTTAGTTTTGTTCTGACTTAGAAATCAGCCTAAGTCAAAAATAAAATTTCCGTGAATATTCATTACACATATTACAAGAACAAATCCTACCAAAAACATTAAATTAGCATAGTTATTATAAGTTCATACAGTGTTTTTCTTTTAAGTTTTAATGCCTAATATACATTCTTTTGCGAATTATCATGTGGAAGGTATATGTTTAGCTTACGTTACTCTATGATACGTCGATAATTTTATATCTTAACCACGCTCGGCCTATGCCATCTCTTAATTAGTTATCTCAAAAGTATTTTTGTGCACGATAAGTCATTGTGTAACACTACATAAATATTTGCTTCTGGGTACAATAAAAAGTTAGAAATAGAATGTACAATGCAGATCATAATGGTACGGGATGGTCGTATTGGCAGTCTCCTTTTTCTTAGCGATGGAAAAAATCCCTTAAACTTGAACTCCGATCACTAAAGCAGGGTGGTGGTGTGCACTTAGAGTGCACAGGTGGCAGAGATAGCAGTAAAGTTGTTTCTTATCACCTCATGTTGTACTAGAATGTTGTAATACAATGACTCCATAAAAAAAACGTAATATTAGTGCTTCAATTTGTGAAATATTCAGATTCAGATAAGAGTATCTAACTGAATATTTGAAAAAAGTGCATCAATATTATAAAAGTTATTAAATCTAAGAAATATTTTTTTTCCCTCATGATCTACAATGATTTTATTTGCAAAGACGTGAGGTTGTGAACATCATTTAACAACAAAATAATATTTCTCCACGCAAGTAACTTACGTCCAGTATTGTAACGTAAGCTAGATATAAACTCACTCTTTCAGTAATTCAGTTTGGATTTTAAAGTGATGTTAGTAAAAGTCAGTGAAGAGTAGTCATTAGGTGAGTTATGGATACTTTCACTAGTAAAGTTGTTTTGTTATATAAAACTGCTATGGTTATGTCAGAAGGATTTACAGTGTTCATTTAGTAATCTGCTATACACAAACAAATTGCGGTAATGAGGTATTTATGCTCACAGTTGGAGGAGAGTTGTCATGAATCAAGATGATATGACTGCGATTAAAGAGGGTTTTCTACAACAGTAGACGTGTTAGTTGGATGGGTATAGCAGCGTTAGTTTTGATATTGTATTTTCTTTTGATTTATTACCAATAAACACACTTTTCTTTCTTTCTTCGTTAGTTTGACTTACCATGACGGGTTTGACGCAGAATGTGCACTTCGCAAAATGTGCACTTGACGCTAAATGTGCAATTCGCAAAATGTGCAATACGCAAAATGAACACTTCTCAAAATAGCACTTCTCAAAATGAGCACTTATCAAAATGAGCACTACTCAAAATGAGTGTTAATTTTATCACAATGGGTCAAAATGAAAACCGTTTGCTTACTACCTACATATATTTTTTTTATTATTTTGATTATTTTCCTGAACGTGATTACAAAAAAACTACTGTGATCGTGCTAAAAATATAATATAAAATAATGTAATAAAATTCATACCAATTTTGAGCAGTGCTCATATTGAGAAGTCCTATTTTGAAAAGTTTACATTTTGCGAAGTGCACAGTTTGCGAATTGCACATTTTACGTCAAGTGCACATTCTGCGTCAAACCCCTTATTACTTTTTAAAAACGGCAAAAACTGAACCATTTTAGGATCCATCATTATACCATTATAGGATCACTTTGTTGTCCGTCTGCCAAGCCTCTTTTTAGGAACACGTGGGAGTGTCAAGCTGAAATTCATATCAAAAACTGCTACTCCTTGGGGCAGTAAAAAAACTAAACTTGTTAAGTCAACGCGATCAAAAGATATGACCGGTAATGTCGCATATATTGCGATTTCACGACGGAATCAAAACCTTTAGGGCACTTCCCGTTAACCCGTTAACATGTGCTGTAAGCAATGTCTTACAGCACATGTTTACAGAAAATGAAAACTGATAACCGTAAATACATATATTGTTTAATAACAAAATACCTGTCCAATTCGCAATTGGCCGGTTTTTATAATATTACTTTGTTGAAAGTATTCGTTCTGAATTTGTATTTTAATGGTCTTGGAAGAAACCTTTTATTTATGTCGTTGATAATGACTTGAATGTCTTCTCCTTGAATGATTCTTTACTTTAAATCAATATTAAAAACCGGCCAAGTGCGTGTCGGGCCACGCGCAGTGTAGGGTTCCGTAGTAGCCCGTTATCACAATACAGAACGCACCCGTTGTTACAGCGCCATCTAGCAGCAGCTTGTAACAAGCAAACCTATGATAATTTATTATGTTCAAAATTATCCAATACCCAAGTTCAACGACTATTTTTGCTAAACAAATAAAGTTATCTTAACCGCTGTAGTTTTCCTTTAAATTCATGAAATTTACGATCATCATGATATTTTCTAGATTTTTCAAGCCAGCAGTTTAGCTTTTAGAGGGGAGGACGCACTACTGGAACAAAAATTTGCACTTTAAAGTTTAATATTTCGTATATGGAGCATAAAATCGAAAATAAGTATTAGCAACCCCTAAAGTCATTATTCAAAAGAAGTATTCAATGATACCCCATATGATGGGGTAGAAGACGAAAAAAAAAATCATCCCCACTTCACATGTAGGGGAGCTACCCTAAAAATTTTTACCGCTTTGTCGGCGTTATTGATATACACACTTCTACAAAATTACAGCTTTCTAGTACTAACGGTCTCTTAGCAAAACATCGGACAGACAGATAGACAGACGGACATGACGAAACTATAAGGGTTCCTTGTCAGGACTACGGCCTTAAAACACTTCATGTGCGTTAATTTAAGATGAGTGCCCAAAGTATCTAATAGTAGAGCAGATATAGATTAACAGAATTAATAGACTTAGGGTGGATTTTTGGATATTATGGTTCCACGAACCCACCTAGTTTTTTTTCCAGGAGGATAAACAAAATGAATGAGTCATTAATAAAAAAGTCAAGAAGGGTTACGACTGATTCGTTGGTCGGCCACTAGGTCGTAAGCGCGACTGCTAAACATGAGATCCTGAGTTCGATTCCCGGTTCGGGAAAAGTGTCATTCCGTTTTTCTATCAGGATTTTCTCAGTAGCAGCCACGGAGTCTGGATTTGCGCCTAATAGGCTCGCCCCCTGTTACATAGGACTTTAAAATGCGGGTATCCTATTAGGTACAACTCTGCCCAACCCTTTCGAGATACAGCCGTGATGTTATGTTATGGTTACGATCTGCCAGTTCAATAGTTATTGAGTGAAATTTGCATTCACAGATTGCATGTCAGCTCGAGGAAAAGTTACTACAATAAGGAAAGGTTACTACAATATTTGTTTACGATGGGCAACCTATCACGACGCGTGAGTTACAAGTGCGAGCTGATAGCTTCACGACAGCTAGTGTAGCGGGGTCAACAGTAGTCCAGGGTGAAAGTGATATGCATGATGGTGTTATAGTTCAGATGTCAAGCGTAATAAAGAGATTTGTATTTGAATATAGTTAACAAAGGAATCTACATCATCTCATCATCTGTCTAACCTTTTCTAGTCGGCTTCCAGTCTAACCGGATTTAGACTTAGGAGTATTTTTGACCGACTTCAAAAAGGAGGAGGTTTTCAATTTGTCAAAACCTTTTTTAATATTATTTCTACATGAAGCGACAACCCAGTTAGTAATGTGTAATTCGATACCCCTTGATAAGACTGGTTGTCAGACTTTTTGGGCCACTGACTACCTGTAAAGGCTGTCAAAGATCTACAAATGACAGCCGGGACCAACTGCTTAACGTGCTTTCCGAGGCACGAAGGAAACTCGGTGGTCACCCATCCACAGACCAAACTAAGCAAGCACGACTTAACCTAAAGATCGACCCGAGCGGCTGTTATTATTTAGCCACGAGCTCCTCAAAACAAAGTTTTTGTTTTTTTAAAAAACAAAGAAATCTCCATTCTTTATAAATACTGAAATTATTGGTTTCTCCACAAATTGAAACTTGTAGGAGCTTCGGTAGTTTGAGTAATTCTTATAGCAATATTCTGATTTATTTGGAACTGCAACAGATGATCTTACAAAGAAATTGAATTTGTACATCATTATAGATGCAGAGAGCATAACGTAACGTTTAGTATAATATTAACGTCGCAACATGAGAATTCGCATTAAATAGTAGCTATAACGGTCATCGACATTTAGGATAAGCAATCTATAATGTTCTCATCAGTGCTGAGTACTTTATATGAGAATGGGTTGGCCCGTTATCGTTACAAAGGGTGTACAAACACCCTTATCGAAGACGAGAGACACGTATTCTTACTGCTAATGCGACCATTATTGTGTTCTGGCCTATACTTTAAAACCTTCTAGTTACGGAGATATTGAAGGTTTTTTTGTAAATTACATGTTTAAGTGTTATAATTTTAGTTTGAATATCTCCATAACCCCTGTACTATTCAATGCGTCTATTAGCACAATGTTTTATGTTCATTCATTGAGCATTAGAGAAAAACGTGATTTTTTACACACAAAAAGTCGTTTATCAGCAATAATTTTTGAGCAGTGTTACTTAGTTTGATATACTATCGAGGACACTCCCGCTTGATCACCACTAAGCAAAGTTTTGCTTGCACTTACGTACACGTACACGTTGACTTTGTATAGAAATAATGAATTAAAAGATACCGATTGGCCGAGCGCACTGACGACGCACGCCAAATGAAAGTTATTGTAATTTTGCGCGCCAAAGTTGACCCTTTTCTAATAGACCTAAACTATAAGGGGGCGTAGCTCGGCGCCTCCGTATAATATAAGCGAAAAAAAATTTAACTTCGTGACGGGTATAATACCTTTCACAGTCATAGTTTTTGCGCAGTGTTACTTAGCTTGATGTACAAATGCTTCGTTGACGGTTTCGTGAAGGGTCTGTTTACAACCAGTACAGTGGCCGTACCAATGTGTACCGTCCACCACCTGAGCAGGGCCCGGGCGGTGGATATTCCACGTTTTCGTTGGTTCTAGGACATGCCCGTTTCTTCAATTTGTTTTATGTCTCCGATTTGGAAGCAGTGGTGAGTTAGTAAGTCGCAGCCGTTTGCCCCGAGACCTCTACCATTATTCGATAGGTTAAAAATAGGATATTTAATTGCGAGAAAATATTTACCATGACAAAACAGCTTTGAACTCACGACCTTACGTCACTCAGCACGTCATTACCCATCGGATTATTACCATCATTATCATTTCCAGAAAACTGCAGAACGAATTTCAATAGGTTAAACTCTCTCTTTTATATTTATTTCGTGTTTAGTTGTAGTATTTGCTTACAGTTGCAGAATTTCTATAACAGTTATTGTTTCTGTTACTTCATCGTTTAAAATGACGATGGTGATGAGTTTGGACTATGGATAGGCAATAAAACTGATATAAAATACCTACCGTACACGTGTCTATATTTTGATGGGTTAAGTGTTGGAGAATGTTCATTCAAAGGTGCTAAAGCAAATGTGATTGGAAAAAGTAGTGAAGAGTACTTTATGTAGCTATAGCAAGTACCGATGACGAACCTCGGGAAGAAGGTAAAGCCGTTGGCCCTGGTATGGATCTTCGACAGTGTTTACAGGTAGTCAGTGGCCCGCAAGTCTGACAACAAGTCTAACCAAGGGGTATAATACCAGCCGGGGCTGCGGGACTGTTCGAAAGAGATACCGTGGCCCCGGAACACAAAGGGCGATGAAGGAACGTGGATGGGTTTTAGTCAGTAAAAGTCTGACACTCCCTCCTGCTCCGTTCAGAGCGGGAGGAGTCATTTGATGATTTCCCATCCGAAAAAAAAGGGGTATAATACCAGTATGTTACAGTTAGTACAGGATGAACGACGACGATTTTTATTTTCAACTGAATCCGGTAAGTCTGGAAGCCGACCCCAACATAGTTGGACAAAAGGCTCAACAGATGATTATAAGCAAGTGGCAATGACAACAGTAGTGGCCTAATGGAAACGACAATACGAGTCAAAACCACCTACCCTCATCTTTATCTGTTTCTGCGCAGAGCCATAACATTCAGAAGTTGATAAATTGACGGCCCGAATGGCGTAGCGGTAGTGAGTCTGCCTTACGTTCTTAGAGTCCCGGGTTCGAATCCCAGTTGGAGCAAATGTTTGTGTGATGAGCATGGACATTTGTTTCCGAGTCATGGATGTTTAATAAGTATAATAAGTATGTATTTACAAACAAAAAGTATCTATGTAGTATATCAACTATCTGGTGTCCACGACACAAGCCTCGTTGCTTAGTGTGGCACCAGATGGCGCTGTGTGTTAATGTCAAAATTTATTTATTAATTACATATGATAAGTTACATTAAATTACGTCATAGTAGTATAACCTAGTTCAGGCAATGAGTGGATAAGCAACTGTGCTCTATTTTAATTGTTCAAATATTTTATTGTTAATGTGCCATTTGTGCCCCTTCTATGAATAAACGGTTGTTATTAGAATATCACAGATTAACGTGATAATTCAGAAGTTGACTTTACTGAATAAATTATGAACAATAATCACACACACATCATCTTCAAATCAGTCACGCACGCCATGACAGTTTTTAAAGTGTTTTTACTTTCACTATTCTGTGCGTTATTATTGATATGTTTTGAGTGGAGTGTGCACATCAATTGCCTTTGATGTAGCAGTACACAAACGGTAAAATGCCAAATAGAAGGTATGATAGGTTTGTTGTGCTTAGAAGTATCTAATTAACATCTTTGCATTTACGCTTAAAGTATTGGATACACACAGGCAAATTACTCAGCACACGCACCATATGCTTTAAAAACTGTGGTTATCTATCTACATATTATATTATTATTACCTATTTACTTTTTTTGGACTGCCTCGACTTTTTGGTTCGATTCCTGGGTCGAGCCAATTGTTATTGGGTTTTTCCATTAGGAATTTTTCAGTAGCAGCCACGAAGTCTGACGACCCGAATCCTGCAGCGGTAGTGAGGCTGCCTTACGTTCTTAGGGTCCCGGGTTCGAATCCCAGTAGGAGCAAATGTTTGTGTGATGAGCATGGACGTTTGTTACCGAGTCATGGATGTAGTATGTATAAGTATAGATTTACAAACAAAAAGTATCTATGTAGTATAACAACGCTCTGGTGACCACAACACAAGGCGGGACTGTTTGAAAGAGATACCGTGGCCCCGGAACACAAAGGGCGATAAAGAAACATGGATGGGTTTTATTCAGTAAAATCAACACTCCCTCCTGCTCCGCCCAGAGCGGGAGGAGTCATTTGATGATTTCACATCCGAAAAAAAAAGCCTCGATGCTTAGTGTGGCACTAGATGGCGCTGTGTGTAATGTCCAGCGATATTTATTATTATTATTTATTTATTAATACAACATAGCAAAGTTTTCTCTGAAGTTCATGTGATAACCAGAAAGAATCATCGTCATTCTCCTGCCCTTATCTCAATTTATTTGTGGTTTTGTGTTATGTCTACTTCCATACTTCTCTAAATTACTTGTCATCTCATCAGACACCTCCTTTTTCCAAAAACTGAAATGACCATTATCTTGTTCTTGTAGATTTAAAAAAATCTATTCCAAAGACTATGCGAATAGAGGTCTTAATCAAATTCCCAAAGAAACAAGTTTAAAACGTGGAAAAAATATAGCTAACACACCTCGATCTTTTGGGTCCAACGTAAGAACTACCGAGATTTGATGCACAGGTATAATTATCTCATATTTTGTTAATTAAAGTACATCTTTCCCGAAATCTTTCTCTGACCAATTCAATTGAATGCTAAACAACTAATTATATTTAATTCACTTTCGTTCTACACATAATTACACCTTAAGCTTAAATACTACTCATACAAAGTACAGCTTAATGAAGTTTCCACTCAATAAACTTTATGTATGACTGTCCTAAGAGCATGATAATAACAGGTACTCGTATCACCCACTTTCATGGGAATTATGAGGTACAGGTTCAGGTAATTGTGGATTGCCGTTGTACTACAGATTAACTATAGTTGCTTCCAGTTAAGATCGCAATAGCGGTCATTGCCCTTTCCCTAATATCTCTTCGTACGAACCAAAACAAATGAACCATGTGTCGTTTTACATTAGAAAAAATCGATTGGTTGAAGATCACGATAGACGGCGATTCAAGACTTGAACTGGCTTATTTTTAGATTTCAAAGTTAAGAACTTTAATTAATGTAGGTGGGTCAATGACTGCTATTGCGATCTTAACTGGCAGCAACTATAGCTTTTGCTCGCGGCTTCGCTCGGGAGGAGCTCGGGAAATTACACCATAGAATCGTACTGCCGATGCAGGGTTAAAAAATCCTATGTCCTTACCCAAGTCATGTCTGCCTTACACGATCGGCTGAGTTAATGCGTGACAAACTAACAAACAAACTCACACAATCGTAACATAAGTTAAGATATTTTTAATAACAAATTGTTGCCATTGAATTGGTTTGAACGAAAGGTTAAGAAAAGGAGTTATAACTTAAGCGTATTTAATAATGCACGCCTTTTGCTATCGGTTTTATTTATTTTAGGCGTCACGCGTCATTTGAATTTAATTTATGGTCTAAATGCTACTAATTACTATATTATACCAGTAGGCTTACCTTCTGGTTTATTCGAGTAGTTAGTAGCATTTAGACCATACATTAATAAATAACACAAGTACTTGTGTATACTTCACGTTACTTGGAATTTGAGGTAAGATCCTTCTGATTAATAATAATAATAATACCAGCCTATTACTGTCCCACTGCTGGGCAAAGGCCTTCTGATTAATTTACCCTTAAATATCAATGCCGAGTTGCTCCACTCCAGAAATTCCAGTCTTAGTTTTTGGTGCACGTTTAATTTGTGTATAGTTTAATCAAAACTTTTATATTTTTTTCAAGGAACTAAGTCAATAGTTATTAAAATCTTTAACCGTGAGTCAACATCGCCTACGCTTGTACATGTACATTATTGTGCGTACAGCTATATAAGATCTGTCAAGTATATCACACGTCACTTTAAGTATCGCTCGCAAACACGCACTTAGTACTATGAGTCTAAAGCCTTATTTACACATAGGATTTATTGTGAATTTAATTATAGTCGTAGAGAGTATGAATGAAGGGTGATTAATAGAAAGAGATCATGATTGACATATCATCATCTGCCTAGCCTTTACCTAACCAGGTTGGGGTCGGCTTTCAGTCTAACCGGATGCAACTGAATACCAGTATTATTGCGAGCAGCGGTGGCCCAGTGGTGGCAGCCCCGACTTACGAACAGTAAGTCGTGGCTTCGAACCCAGGCAGGCGCATTACTTTGTGTAATTTATTTCATCACCACTGCTCTCAAAAAGGGTGAAGGAAAACATCGTTAGGTAACCGGCATGTCCTAGAACCAAAAATTCGAAGACATGTGACATCTACCAATCCGCACTGGGCCCACGTGGTGGATTTATAGCCCATTCCCTCTCATAGAGAGGAGGCCTCTGTCCCAGCAGTGGGAACATTAATAGACTGATGATGATAACCAGTATTATACATGAAGAGACTGCATATCTGACCTCCACAACCCAGTTAGTGCTGGTTAATATGATAACCTTTGGTAAGACTGGTTGTCAGAGTTTCGAGCCACTGACTACCTGTAACGGCTGTCAAAGATCTAGAAAGGACAGACGTGACCAACGGTTTAAAGTAACGTGCTTTCCGAGGCACTGAAGAAACTCGGTATGTAATGGTCACCCATCCAAAGACCAACCTAAACAAGAGCAGCTTAAACTAAAGATCGACCCTGCGTGGCTGTTATCTTTTAGCCACGGGCTCCTCATGATTTATAACTTAACATCACGCATTGTAATCTCAAAGATTTAGGCAGAGGTGTACCTAACGTTACACCCAATAGGGAGCGAGCCTATTGCCATCCGTCGGGCACGACTAAAGTCTCTGGTCTGCTATTAAGAAAGTCCATTTGCCGGACCTAGGAATCGAACCCAGGACCTCATGTTCATCGGTAGTGCTACGTAAATAAAATGCCATTGCGCTAACAAGCTTAACAGTCCAAGAGAACCAATAGGAGGAATAACATTCACCGAAAAAGCTTCATGATTGCCTTAGTAGTTCATTCATTGAAGTATAGATGGCGCTGTTTTAAATGTTCAGCACTTTCATTGATTGTACTGGTAGGACGTAGTCTGAAAATGTAAAATACTTCATTAATATAGATATATTTTTCTGAAGGGCATCAGTCTTTTACTAGTTCAATAATTTTATATATTTAAGTTCGTAACTAAAACTTGTAGGTCCTAGTTTGGATCAAACGTAATTTTTCCATTAATATTTTCCAGGTTATTCAATGTCAATTGATTGGCTATCAACTCTTGTCATATGAGACTTATACATTATCATAATTATCATTTGCCTAACCTTTCGCAACTATGCTGGGCATTTCAGACTTACACGATATACCAACTGAAAAAATCGTCGGTGTAGAGCGGGAAGTCACTATGTGACATTTTAGCCAAAATGAGTTAATGTTACCAAAGTGTTTTTAAACCCATTAGGTATCTACCTTTTTGTTCGGATGGGTAATCATCAAATGACTCCTCCCGCTCTATGCGGAGCAGGAGGGAGTGTCAGACTTTTACTGACTAAAACCCATTCATGTTCCTTCATCGCCCTGTGTGTTTCGTGTCGACGGCGCGTTCGTGTTCCACGCGTGCCTCAAAGAGATGTCAGCAGAAAGGAAGGGGTCCGCAAGGGCCGATGCATGCCGGGGCTGCGGGACTATTCGAAAGAGATACCGTGGCCCCAGAACACAAAGGGCGATGAAGGAACATGGATGGGTTTTAGTCCGTAAAAGTCTGACACTGGGAGTCATTTGATGATTTCCCATCCGAAAAAAAAGGCGCTTCCACCGCCGCTATTCTTTCCTGATTAATTTCGTTGCAGGATTCAAGACAGTTAATTTTTTTCTATTTGCCGAGCTTCATTGTCTCGGCACTTTTCTGGTGGTTGCCAATGATGATTCTGGTTTTCAGGAGATGCAGTGATTTGGGAATAGAGTGGTGGACGTGTCCCAAAAAAAAAAGCCCCAGACATGATATTATTACGTAGAAAATAGGCTTCTCCGCTACTTAACTTGAGACTAAATCTACCTATGTAAATGTTACTTGAAAAAAAATTTAGGTAACACTTCAGTCTGCTTACCCCAAAAAACGAAACTGAGGCTAAATCTACCTATATTTATTTATTTATTTATTTAACACTTCAAGCACAAAGTACAGAAGCGGACTTTATGCCGTAGGCATATCAATGTTACTTGAAAAAAATTTAGGTAACACTTCAGTCTGCTTACCCCAAAAAGCGAAACTGCCACAGCAGATCGATTACAACCAAACATTCGTGTTCGCGTGCATACTATTATGCAATTTATTCGATAATTACGTCGATGTCCCGCGATAGGTGGTTGCTACCAATTACTGAAGATAAATCAACGAAGACATGTTGGTTTTCTAATGATTTAACGGATTATCATGGATATTAGTTATCGACTGCGGTCAATTTATTAGTTGTCATCGTTGTGTGTTTACGAGGTATGTGTTTTTACATCATAACATAACATCACGCTCGTAATCCCGACGGGTTAGGCAGAGGTGTACCTAATAGTACATCCTCATTTCACCAGTTATGTTTAAGTTCCATGTAAAAGGGGGTGAGCCCATTACCATGGCTGCTATTGAGAAATTCCTCAACGGCTTAACGTGCTTTCCGAAATACGGAAAATCTGATAGATAAAAAGGATCCGATAGTATTAACGTTAAAATAAATGATAAAATTATAGAAGAAACAGAAAATATTAAATTTTTAGGTATAACTCTCGATTGATTTTGTATGCAAGCCACACATATACAGCGTATGCAGTAAACTTAATAGATTTGTGTATGCGTTAAGGAAACTTCGAATTGTATCAGATGAAAAAACTGCTCGCATAGCATACAGTGGATACGTTTAATCCATTTTAAGATACGGACTAATAATGTGGGGCAATTCAACAGACTATGAGAAGGCGTTTATTGTGCAAAAAAAAATGTGTCCGAGCTATTTGCGGTGTCGGCCCTCTAGAATCTTGTAGACCTTTATTTAAAAGACTTAAGCTTTTAACGCTGACCGGCCATGTATTTGTTTGAGGTATCGGTATTTGTAAGGAAACATAGTGATTTTTTTAAATTCAAAGGTGACAGTTACACTAAGCAGAGGCCAAGAAATCCAACAAAAATTATGATCCCATTTTGCAATACAAAATTGATTAAAAACAATGTGTTTCACATGTGTATTTCCATCTTTTATGAATTACCAAGAAATATTAGAGAACTCCCTTTTAAATATTTTAAAAATAAATTGCGCAAATGGTTGACAGAAAATTGTTTTTACAGTTTGCAAGAATTTCTGCAAAACAAAATTTAATTTTAAGATATAGGTATTAGTTTCGTGTTCAATATGTGTTATTTTTTATTTAATAATTGATTTTACTTTACTTACTTATTACATCTTGTTAAATTTCATATAGATACGCATTATACAATAATGTAATGTAAAATTAAATTTGCATGCCCTAAAAAGGCAAAATATGGTTTGTGCCTAAACCACCAACTTTAACATCTGGTAACACCTGTATTTTAAGCAAACAAATTATTCTTATTCTTATTCTTCTATGAAACTCGGCATGTCACCTATATTCAGACCCACCATTATTTAGCCACGAGATCCTCTCATCACATAAGAGTGTGCTCTTCAAATAGCTGTAGCCTGAAAAGATCAATCAATCAAGTTTGATGTGCAGCATCCACAGAAATCTTGCAACATCCAATAATCTAGATTTTTTTAAACCTTGTTGTGTGCAACATTGTTGCCAACTAGTTTCCGCCCATTACTTATCCGATTGAAGTTTATTACCGCTGTAAACAACGTTTTTTAGATTACAAAGCGTGTCTTTTTGCTGTAGTAGGTATTATTTAGGTTATAGCATAATTTAGCATCACTCCTGTATTTCCTCGAAGGGATACATCCACATTTCATGATAATATTGTATAAGTTCCATGGAATAGGGGTCGACCTTATAGCCATCAAACGGACTCAAATTCAGACTGCTGCTACTCAGAAACTCCCGATGAATAATTTAATTTAGCATATTATAAAAACTGCGACAATTTTTAAGGGTTTTCTTATTCAGCACAGCTAGACATAGACTTGTAATGGATGTGGGGAGTGAAAAGAATGGATAGAGTAAGGAATGAATATATTAAAGATTTATTATTAGATTAGGAAAGGATATCGTTTGTCTTGGTATGGACTTGTAATGAGGAGCAGAGATGTTACGGATATGATATTTCGGATCTGGAAACGGATATGGATATAATGATATTGGTTTCGGATACGGTAACGGATATGTAATTATTTCGGATTATCGATTACGCTTTCTGGTTCGCGGTCGCCACTCCAGAACTTTTCAGCCCCATCGGCCATCCGTTCTGCAAGCAATGTGCCCTGCCCACTGCCACTTAAGTTTGGCAATTCTTCGGGCTACGTCGGTGACCTTAGTTCTCTTGCGGATGTCTTCATTTGTTATTTTTTGTCTAATTTACTTACGTTTATGGAATTTACAGGTCAGTGTTGCAGTGTTCGCGTCCATAACACGTGTGTAGTTACAGAATTATGATAATTCAAATCATCCCATTCAGTAACTATTTTATGAACAAGTCATTCTATGGGATTAAATGAACTTAGAGGGTTATATTGATAATTTTTGAAGCTGTCCGCAGCCTCGGACACCATGGCCTGTCCTGCTACAGGAGCGCAGGTCGCATTGCACGGCACGCCAGCATTAACGACATTATTCGCCGAGCTCTTGCCAGCGCCGGCGTACCAGCGGTTTTAGAACCAAACGGTTTGCTGCGTGACGATGGCAAGAGACCGGATGGCATGACGTTGGTGCCTTGGAGCGATGGGTAGGCCTTGGTGTAGGACGCAACCTGTGTCGACTTCCTTGCGCCTTCTCACGTTGTAAGCACGGCGGGCTGTGCAGGCGCTGCTGCTGCGGCTGCTGAGATCCTCAAACAGCGCAAATACAGTAACCTTATTGGTAACTACAGCTTTGAGCCGTTTGGAGTCGAAACGCTCGGGTCATGGGGTCCGAGTGCGCGTCTTCTTTTTAAAAAAATCACTTCGCGTGACCAGAGGGCTGGCTCTTTCTTTGGCCAAAGAATTAGCATTGCCATTCAACGTGGCAATGCTGCCAGTCTTCTGGGCACGTTTTCGAATGACAGCAATGCGGAGGAGTACTTTGACGCCTATTGACGTCGTTGGATATATGTAGGTACTTACGTTTATATAAATATTTTAAAGAGTAAACCTAAAATTTAAAAAAAGAACTGTTATAAATTCAATAGTAGTGAGATATAAATAAAATTGAAAATAACAAAAAAAAATATTATTATGCTACGTTACGTTACTGACCAATTTTTGTTTTCATGAGAAATTCTGCCCACTATTGCTAAAATTACTAATTTAGTTCAAAAGGAAAGTGTATCTATGTCCAGATTCTCTAGAAAACGACGGGATATGAAAGATTGTTCGAATCATAGACAGATGCAGTGAATAGGACGGTCGTTATTGAACTGAGTTGATCGCGGCGTAATTGAGATCGAATTAAGTTAAATCCCGTTCATGTTGTAGATATAGTAAGTTTATGGTGGATTTAATAAAATACTGCGATAGGAATTACTGAATTACGACAGCGGCGATGGCCCAGTGGTGGCGGCACCGACTTACGAACAGTAAGTCGTGGGTTCGAACCCAGACAGGCGCATTACTTAATTACGCACTGCTCTTAAAACGGTGAAGGATAACATCGTGAAGAAACTGGCATGTCCTAGAACTTAAAAATCGAAGACATGTGACATCTAGCAATCTGCACTGGGCCTGCGTCGTGGCCTTTTCCCTCTCATTGAGAGGAGGCCGTGTCTCAGCTGGGAACATTATAGGCTGATGATGAATTACTGAAAGTCTGCTGGGAATTAGTTTTTACCGACTTCTAGGGAGGATTTGAGAGGATTGTAGACATCACAGACAAAATGTGGCTCTGATTTAATATAGAGCATAAACATTACACAACTTAACCTACTGAATATCAAATAAGCAAGTACCTAAATATTATGGACTACGAAAAATATTAGTTAGCATGCCTATTGTCATCAATCGGCCCATAACAGAACAAATCAATCAACCCATCCGTAACACATTGCTTGGTGACAGACGTCGGTATAGCAATACTTTCAAAAAAAAAATCTGGATGAAAGTTACTACTAAGCTGAAATCTACATTTTCATACTGCTCAAGCTTCGATCTACTCACTCCTATTCAGAAAAGTTTAAGTTAAGGTGTTAAACTATCCGGCATCATTGAAAATCTTGCCATTAATAGACTACACAAAAACAGAATTGTGTTCATGCTCCAATGAACTTCATCACTAGCCAGACTGTTAGACGTACTGAACTAAGCTGTTCTGTCTAATACCCTGAAAAGTAGGATTTTACCTTAAAGCCTCAAGCTTGACAGTGACCTTGACTTTGACAAACCGCTTCGTCACCATGAGAGCCATGACTGGTCACTCACACACACGAGGTGAAACCCATACAAGCGAGGACCCGACGTGCACATGCACGCCTCAGTGCACGGCCATACGATGCAACGATTGCACGCTCTAAAAGATTTATAGATAAATGTAGTTCCCGGTGAAAATAGATAAATGCCAGTGCACATTTACACAGTGCACATTTCAATAGACGCAACCGCATAAGCCGGACATCGGTCCACATTGAGGGGACACCCGCGGTTTTCCAACAAGATGCAGTGCCGCGGTATTGTCCTTTTGTGTTTTTGTGTGCTCTCCGCTTCGGCTGACACCTTCGGAGCCAGCCTGAGGTTGTTGGGCAAGGTGTACGACAACTGTGAGAAGTCCCAGGAGATAGTTAAGTGTTTGAAGATCCAGGCGACGAAGCTGGCGGATAGGGCGGCGCGCATGGACACGCTGCCCGTCCTTGATGGAATCTCCTTAGTGAAGCGCGCTGAAGCCAGCAGAGCCTCACCAAATTCTCTCCCTGAAGATGAAGACCTCGAATCACTACCGTCTGACAAAATCGACAAATACTTGCAGCTTGCAACTACAAAGTTGATGCAGACGCATCGGGTCTTCATATCTCCAATGGATGTCGGCGAAGATGTTGGAAGGTCACTAAACGAAGCTAGGAGCAAACTAAAGAAAATGATGGGTCCCATACTAGCTGGAGTTGCAATCAAAGGTGGGTTTCTGATGATGGCGTTCCACGCGATAGCACTGATTGCTGGAAAGGCGTTGCTTATTGGTAAGATTGCTCTGCTGCTGTCAGCGATTATTGGATTAAAGAAGTTGGTTTCTGGTGGAGAGTCCCATGAGAAGACTACGTATGAGATCGTGAAGCATCCTCAGGTGTCCCAGAGTCATACGTACTCGTCTTCTCACTACGGCAGCGACTTCGATACCACAGGACCTGGTGGTCACTACAGGAGGAGTGTGGAAGATGAAGCCGCTGCTCAGGACAGGGCCTACAAAGCCTATGCCAAGAAGCAGTAGGTTTTAGAAAATACAACAGGCTTACGACTCCATATTTTACAAAATTCACAACGACACGGCATTTTTTATTTGCACTATATTAACCCAAAAAGTTTGGGCCCTTTGCAAAGGAATAATGTTTAACCAAAAAATGATTATTTATTATGCTTATTCAAACGACACTAGGTAGAGTTAATTTAATTAGTAATTTATTCGTTAGTTTAGTCCCATGTTTATTATTATTTATTCAATGCATAATAATGATGATATAAAAGTTATAACTTATTATGTAAATAAGATTGCGTACGCGATTTTTGCATGTGTGTATGTATGTTCAGTACATTAGTTAGATAGGGTTGTTTAATCGGACGCACCAAATAATTAATAATACTGCTAATAAGTATATAATTATACAAATAATAAACATTATTAAAATCATGAATTAATCGTAATTAAATTAAGACTTTTTAGGCTAGTCGACGGGTACTGTGCATTTCTGTTTTCTACGTTTGTCCAATTTTGTAAAAATAGCGGATAAGTTAAAGGAATAAGTTTTATGTTATTTTATTTATGTGGTGCTGTTTAGAATAAGTAGTTAATTTATTTATTTATTGGCTATTCTTTATATTATAACATCTTCATGTCGATCATCGGCAAGGTGGTTACGCGAGTACCTTTTATTTATTTATAAACAGAAATAATAATTGCGTACTGTATTAACCCTGTTATTATTAGATTAATAATTTATTTTTAATTATAAGGTTGTAATGATGATGAAAAATATTCTTAAAAGAAACCAACGAATGACGACTTAAAGAAAAATTATAGAAACTGAATGTTTGTTTTATTTTTATATTGATTGGGGCCGACAGGTTAAATAAATTAATTTTGAAATTTGGTATGGCTGTTTGTTATTTCACCTTAAAGATGACGCAATAAATTACGCAATAGGAACAAACATCTCATACCGAAAGGCCTAACATCTCAAGCAAGCTATAACCATATATAGAAATGCTAACAGCATAGCAACAATTAGAAAAACTAGCTACCAAGCTAATTACATGAATTTAGCCAGGAAATAAATTCCAATAAAATTTACAACGGAATGCAGACATCTTAGCGTGATAAGGAACTATTTAATGCTGAAGAAAATTTTCCGGACGCTGGAAACGAAGACATAGTTCCACAAGACGAAGATCTTCTGCTGAATAAACTCAACCAATACTTATGTAAGTATTTGATGATTCAATGATTATACACTATCATCGACCTGCCTTTGCTTCGCGCGGGTGCAATGGCTGCAACGTCGTAACGTGGAAATTTATTTGCTCTTTCCAACTTCTATACATAAATAACAGATCTCATTCACAGAGAAGTCTACGTCCTATAAGAGCGAACGAGATTGGCTGCTTATGCTACATCCAAATCAATGTTCGTAATTCATAATTTGGAGCATCTGTAATGAATTTTAATTCAGTTGTCGCAAGTTCATTATGAAGTTTAAAAAGTCGAAACAATCCAGCACAAGGTACAAGAAAAGTAATAGGTATGGATAATTACTTTATAATCAAAATAACGAAGGAAGAATAGCGGGCCTAGAAAAAATATCTATTGATAGCGATAATTATGATATACAAGTCAAAAATGAATTGAATAGACAACGAGCTACTGGCTAAGCTTTTGTCGAAAATATTGAAAATCTTTGATAGTCATAAATAGTCAATGAGCAAGTAGTTTATTGTGCAGTCTTAAAAAATTCACAAGCACTCGTAGTGTGTCTCCTCTGTCATTGTTATAAGGTATACATTGCAATAATCCACGGTTCTTCATGAAATGTATTATCCAAAATTACCCACAATTGCCGTGTCAAGTAATTACACGTGGAACGATCAATACAGCAATTTATTATTTTCTACTGTCACGGTCGACTGACTGCTATCATTTGCATGAACATTGTCGCTAACTACAGATCGTTCCTTTTCATAAATACTGGCTTGTAAACTTTGATGTCGGTATTTCCATTTCCACCTGGGTTTTTAGATTTTCATTGCATTTCGTTAGAAGAAATAAGTTATTGATTTGCCAGATATTAAAACGTGTTCAATATTCACTATTTTTTATTTAAACTTTATGTGTTTGAGAAAACTGCTTTGCTGAATAAAAAGTGCGTGTAATTTTTCGCTCTGTTATTACCACATCAATCTATTATAATAAAGAAACTAATAATATATTACTAGTTTTCTAATTTTAATACATTGAATTACTTACTATTCAGGTATACTTGAAAAGAAAATATAGTTAATTTTATTTTTATTGAGTTTTATCATGCAACATCGAACTTTTCACTTACACATTATTCATCCAAGTCTTGACTTCTTATTAGCCGAATATATAAACATACACAAACTCACGCTTACACAAGGGGCTAGGCAGATAGGACAGTAACTATTCCACCTGAAAAAATCCTTACATACTGCTTTTGCTTCGTTTACGTTCTCAATCAGCAGTTCTGAGAGCAGCGGTGGCCCAGTGGTGGTGGCCCCGACTTACGAACAGTAAGTCGTGGGTTCGAACCCAGGCAGGCGCATTACTTTGTGTAATTTATTTCATCACCACTGCTCTCAAAACGGTGAAGGAAAACATCGCGAGGAAACCGGCATATCCTAGAACCAAAAAACTCGAAGACATGTGACATCTACCAATCCGCACTGGGCCTGCGTGGTAGATTATAGCACATTTTCTCTCTTAGAGAGGAGGCCTGTGTCCCAGCAGTGGGAACATTAATAGGCTGATGATGATGATGATGACGTTCTTAATATACATGCAAATCGGTTACCAGTTGTATGCACTTGACCTACCTAAAGAACATCGCTAATAATATCAGTGTCCTCGTAAGTCCTTTTATAAAGGGCTCGCTGAACAATAAAAGCCACACGGGTCGATGAGGTAAGTAGTTGTAAAAATACTAGACAGATGATGATGTCATTAATGGCTCCCGGAGTTTCCGCTCACATCTCAACATCATAGCCTAGCTAGCTATTCCGAACTTTGTTCAGGTCGGCCTCCAGTCTAACTGCATGTAGCTGAATACTAGTATTTATCACAAACTACCCCTTGGTAAGAATAGTTATCAGACTATTGGACCACTATCGGACTACCTGTAACGACTATCAAAGATCTACAAATGACAGCCAGTACCAACGGTTTAACGTCCTTCCGAGGCTCGGAGGAAACTCGGTATGTATAATTGGTGTCACCCATTCCCGGCTAACCTAGACGGCTTATCCCGAAGGTCGACCCGAACGGCTGTTATTATTTAAATTCTCACATATATTTTAATGTCACCTTTCATTAATTCTCTCAACACCAACATTTTTTAAATTATTTCTTTATAATCAGCCAGCCGCATTCCGATAGACAAAATAATTTACGCCTTCATAAGATGAAGCCTTTCGATCCGGTGATTATTTTTCTAGGGTAACGGGTTCGATTCACGGTTCAACCATGTACTTATTTAAATATCTATAAATATGAAATTGTTTTTTAAATTCAAATAATGTCTTCTTTCAGTAAAATGTTCCATCTACAATATTCAATGTACTTTCCCTCCATGTGGCATATCCGTGGGACGCCATGTATAGCTATCAAGCAATTATGCGAAAAAGAACAGCATCCCTGATGTGGCGGCTTCGGGGGAGCACGAACAGCATCTTAAAGGTGATAGTGGATAAACCTGACTGCCCGTTCCTGGGGCACTGGACCCGTATACATAGCTGCAGGTCTGGTGCAGCGGGAGGTGGACTCAGTTATAGCTATAGGTTTTTGAATTGATTATTATTTTATTCTGATGAAAATGGTTGATATTATTTTAATGAGAATGTTACTAACATAGTTTGTGAGTATTACTAACAACAATATAAATCACTTGTGTTCGATGTAAATAAATAATAATAATAAATATGGCCGGTAAATTACACGACAAGCCATGTGAGATAAAAAGTCATCTGTCTAAGTTAACTACGTGTTATTAAAAAGATGATACCAGTGATTATAACGATGAGCTGACAATCTGTTATCACATCACATCGTTCATAACTAAAGCAAAGATTAAATGAGAGATAGTAAGTGCCATCAATTAGAAATACCTGTTACTGGCACTGGTAAAGCCAAATGATTTTAAAGACATGAACATTTCTAAAACAATTTTGAATTTCTAAGAAGATTGCATTTAATCAGAAACTTCAAAGAACTGTTTCAAAATACTGAAGTAAATCTAAAAGAAGGATGTACCTAGTAACAAAGAGGCTTCCCAATTAAAACTAAGGAAAGAAAGAAGACTCAGGGAAAAGGACAGGTTCCACGCAATGGATTATGGCCTGCTTCCTAGGGACCATTTTAAACTGATTACCAATACTGAACCAAAGAAGACAGTGCAAGCCAAAGCAAATGATCCAAAAACACTTCTAAATTGGGCAACCAAAATAACTATTCGCTAAAGTCTATGGCTACACAAAGAACAAGCTCAAAATCAAAAATATCTAGTGCTCCTTGATACGTGGTGCTATCCTATTAAAAACTTCACAATTAACGATGTCAGTAGTAAAAACTGTGTGTTAGTCTAACGGAAGCTGCTGATAATCAATTATATTCAATCCTAGAGACAGTTGGAGCAAGACTGGACCGCTATATAACCGTCTGCTCATATAGATGTAGAGATAAAAGTGTGTTTGTGTGTTGCATGTAATGCAAATACTCTTTTTTTACATCACACCTGTAATCATCGAAGACTTAGTGATAAAGATAGAGGAGTATGGTGAGGTGTTTTGTTTAGGTCCCTTGTATAAGTCCATACTCCGGACTGAAACTGAGAAATGATAAAGAAAGAGGAAAAGAAAGAGGGTAGACGGATTAGTCTGCTCGTAATAAATAATTATCGTCCCACCCGCATACCTCTTCAGTATTCCCGCGATCATGATGCTTGCAACAGCGTCGATATATCTGAAGCTCATCGAACCAAAAGAAAATCACGGATATCATCCCGTAAGTACTTTAAGTGTAGTGGAAAACCGTGAAAGTCTAAAACAGTGCAATGATAAAGATACCCAATAACACCTTGCTAAATCTGGGCCATACCTCATGCTCATCAGTAGTGCTTCCCAAAACTACACCAACGAGGAAGTCAAATATTTTCATACCAACATAATTTTTAAAAGCCTGCAGAATGCACACATTGAAAAAAATCATGGAATCACAAACCAAAACTCCTGTTGGACACTTTATTAAATGACAATAATGTAGATAAATTGCAACAATGTTTGTAATGTACCTGTCTCTACTGAGAAATTAATGGTAGGTCCGGTTGGTTTGAAAAATACAATGGTTTTATTATTCTATATAAGTAGATAAATAGTCGGGGTTGATCGAAGTAATATAATGGTGAAACGCGGATATAACAAAATACTGTTAACGTCCAAAATAGATAACGCAAAACATGCAGAGGGTGCAAGTTAGAAAAACGGCAGAATACATAGCAATACAAACAGAATACAATTTAGTCTAGATTATGCAACAAATAGAAACCTGATCGGTAACAACGCCAACAAACCAAACAAATACAGCAGCAAAACCTAGTCTAGCACCAGATATAACCCAAGAATTCTATCAAAGAAAACCGAGAAAGCTTTGAATGTACACGCAAAATGCATCGCACGCGATTCCAACGCATGGCTCACCGGCATTCAGATAAAAAACTAAGAAAGCAGCACAAGTAGAGGTGGTTTATAAATTAGTGTGCTCTTCAGATCTATATATTATTGCAGGCTTGATTGTTTGTTGGTAATGTATTGCATTGGCTGAGACGAAAGGCTTGATAACGCATTTGAAGTAACATGGAGTAAATGTGAGAGTCATTGTAGTGGTGACGCTCATGACTTAAGTGCCATAAGACGTGCATTTGAATTCGGGCACCTTCGTGTTATATATTTTGTCACCACTACTCTCAAATCGGTGAAGGAAAACATCGTGAAGAAACCTGTTTTAAAACTACAAATTTGAAGACATGTGGCATGTACTAAACTGCACTGGGCCTTCGTTAAAATACTGGTTTAGTTCCTCTCACAGAAAAGAGTGTCCCAGCAGTGGAAACCGTTTTGCTGATTATGTTTGATCGTTTGCTAATAATGTATTGACTGCACTGATCTTGTGGTCAAGTACTGTGCTTAGAGTCGGATTCCCAGTTTTCATTAGGAATAGTAACAGGCTTGAATTTGGACGTTTGTGTCGTGACACTCCCTCGCCTCAGGAAGCACGTAAATTAGTCCTGCGCCTAATCGCTCTCCAATCGTGTTGACAATTAGAGATAAGGAACAGAGAGAGTATTTGCGTTTTGCTATGTATTTGGTTAATCTCCACTGGGTTGGGCTGCAATGACCCCATTGATTGATGATGATTTGGTTTCGTCTTCATGTCGCATCTACGGCAGTAAGACATATATTACCAAATACCAAGATATATTACTGCGTGGCTCTTTTCATAACACCAAAAACCTAAGAGCATGCCCGTTTTCAACTTATCCTATCCCTTCAGCAAAAACAGGAAAGCACAGATGTAGTAGGAGTAAGTATACCCACTATTTAAGCCAATAGCTTCAGCTTCACTAATTTAAATTGTTTGATGAATATTGCAAGATATTCATAACATAAAGTCTTTTGTTTCCCGCAATGTTGGGTTCCATTACTGGGCAGAGACTTACACGTGATTTGAAGGTGGAGTTTTTACGGCCAATCGTCCATTTATAAAAGTATCATAAAAAGTGAATTAGGGTGTCCCTGTTTTGGAGTGAACACGAACTCAACCAGGAAGACAAACATATGCATCATACATTTTAAGTAAGGATGTATTTAATAACAAGCAACGTGTAAATTTAACACTCCACGTACTATTAATACCACTACCACCAAATCATAATTATAACTGTTACAACCCACAAATCAATATAACACAGACCATTTGGTCCACCAACTTCCTTACAAGGATATAACGTGCTATTATACAATTAATATCTTTTAATACTTTATTCTTATAATCATATCGTTCACCTTTTTATTTTCATTTAGGTTTGTATTGGAAACTGTTCCTACCTAACATAACATCACGCATGTAATCCCCACACAATAGCTTACCCACATTTCGCCAAATGCGTTTTAGTCCCATGTTATAGAGAACGCGGCTTTTGCCATCAACTTGGCACAAATCCAGATTCTGAAGCAGCTACTGAGAAATTCCTGACTGAAAAATCCAGTAACACTTTGCCCGATCTGGGAGTATCATTAGCACACAAAAAGCTTTACTCACGCTAGACCGTGTCGTGTCGTGTATTGTATCGTATTGTCCGTTGCTCGGCCGTCATTCGGTATAGCGTGAGTGTGTCCATACAAAATATATGTAATATTTAGTTGACCGTGCTACGGCCGACACTCGGCTCGGACCTGACACGGTCTAGCGTAGGTCATTCTTAATGCGCTACTGCTAAAGTAGCGTTTGCTGAAACTACGAGCAACAAGGCAGACAAAAGCTATTTATTCACCAAGGGGAGTAAGACACAGATTACTGATCGAGTGTGCATTTGAAGCACGACGCGAAGCGGAGGGCCGTGAATCACACGAGTTTAGTAATCTGTACAAGAGTGATATATACTGCTTTATACAACATTTGCTTACAACGTCATCAATACTTAAAAAAAAAAAACGCGTTAGGTATGGATTACTACCCTGATTTTCAGGGCAGTAATGAAATTCCATACAAAATAACTGCCTAGATTTTTGAGAAGGTTTAATGAACAGCTTTCAAGCCTTTTAGTGGTACACTTACTAAGCAAGTGTATAAAATTATATATTATAAATATATTATCTAAATATTTAAAAGAAGAAACTGACTGACTGACTGACTGACTCATCTATCAACGCACAGCCCAAACCGCTGGGTCTACAGATTCCAAATTTGGCAAGTAGGTTCCTGATGTGGTCTAGGGGTGCACTAAGAAAGGATTTTTCAAAATTCAACCCCTAAGGGGCTTAAACGGGGCTCCAAAGTTTGTATGGGGAAACAAGATTAGTTAGACTATTTTATTTGAAACTTCGCAGGAGTGCTCCTATTGATAAATGAGTAGAAACGGGTTTCAGGTTTTTTCATAATTCAACCCCTAAGAGGGGGAAATGGGGTGACAAAGTTTAAAAATCAAAGCACAGCCTAAACCGCTGGGTCTACAGATTCTAAATTTGGCATGGAGGTTCCTTATGTGGTCTAGGGGTAAGAAAAGATTTTTCAAAATTTATCCCCTAAGAGGGATAAACGGGGTTCCAAAGTTTGTATGGGGAAACAAGATTAGTTAGACTATTTTATTCGAAATTTCGCAGGAGTGCTCCTATTGATAAATGAATAGAAACGGGTTTCAGGTTTTTTCAGATTTCAACCCCTAAGAGGGGGAAATGGGGTGACAAAGTTTAAAAATCAATGCACAGCCTAAACCGCTGGGTCTACAGATTCCAAATTTGGCAAGTAGGTTCCTTATGTGGTCTAGAGGTGCACTAAGAAAGGATTTTTTTAAATTCACCCCCTTAGGGGGATAAACGGGACTCCAAAGTTTGTATGGGTAAACAAGATTAGTTAGACTATTTTATTTGAAACTTCACAGGAGTGCTTCTATTGATAAATGAGTGGAAACGGGTTTCAGGTGTTTTCAGAATTCAACCCCTAAGAGGGGAAAATGGGGTGACAAAGTCTGAAAATCAACATGGGTATAGTTTGTATGGTGTATCTGGTCAGGTGTATTGCAAAAACAACGATTTTAAGATTAAATATGGCGGACCTGAAATACCATCATCCCTTGTTTGGGTGCGTTGGGGTTGAAATGTCTAAAAATCAATATTTATATAATAGGTAGGTAATAGGTATTAATAGAAGACATATCACGAAAGCGCAGAATTTAATTAATGACTTCCGCCAAAGATAGCCTTCCACTGCAGCCGATCGAGTATCGTTAGTATCAGTGGTATTCAAAATCCTACCATTATTATAAATGCGAAAGTTGATGGATGTTGTTTGAATCTGGATTTGTGCCCTGTTGATGGCAATAGGCTCGCCCCCTATTACATGACACTTTCCTAAACATAACTGGCGAAATGTGAGTGCAATATTAGGTACACCTCTGCCTAAACCCATCAGGGATTACCGGCGTAATGTTATGCTATTTGCTGCACACAATTATGCTAATTAATAGAATTAAGATCGATATAAAAATTCATGAACCTGAAATACCATCATCCCCTGTTGGGGTGCGTTGGGGTTGAAATGTCTAAAAATCAATATGGGTGTCGATACCGAGATTATCAGGGGTGCTGATTACGAATATGGCATTTATTTTGAGTTCCAGAAGATGGTGGATTCGACTTCTTTAAAGGGTTATTTGTGATTGACAGTGATTGTGACAGTGATTGTGACAGTGATTGTGACAGTGATTGTGACAGTGATTGTGACAGTGATTGTGACAGTGATTGTGACAGTGATTGTGACAGTGATTGTGACAGTGATTGCGACAGTGATTGCGACAGTGATTGCGACAGTGATTGCGACAGTGATTGCGACAGTGATTGCGACAGTGATTGCGACAGTGATTGCGACAGTGATTGCGACAGTGATTGCGACAGTGATTGCGACAGTGATTGCGACAGTGATTGCGACAGTGATTGCTACAGTGATTGCGACAGTGATTGCGACAGTGATTGCGACAGTGATTGCGACAGTGATTGCTACAGTGATTGCGACAGTGATTGCGACAGTGATTGCGACAGTGATTGCGACAGTGATTGCGACAGTGATTGCGACAGTGATTGCGACAGTGATTGCGACAGTGATTGCGACAGTGATTGCGACAGTGATTGCGACAGTGATTGCGACAGTGATTGCGACAGTGATTGCGACAGTGATTGCGACAGTGATTGCGACAGTGATTGCGACAGTGATTGCGACAGTGATTGCGACAGTGATTGCGACAGTGATTGCGACAGTGATTGCGACAGTGATTGCGACAGTGATTGCGACAGTGATTGCGACAGTGATTGCGACAGTGATTGCCTATATTGTATAACCTGGATTAACATGTAGGATACTATTTATCCCTTTAGTATGATGCCGTGGGACAGTTACCGAACTTCACGCGGGCGAAGCCGCGGGCAACAGCTAGTTATATATATTTTATATTATATTTAAAATTATTTATTATTATTTTATAAATTATATAGTGTAAAATACATTACAATAATGAAATGTAACAAGAGATCAAAATATCACCAGACGTAAATGTTTGCCTTCATGCTCAGCTATCGTGATAACGATCACACAGACCAACGAGGCAGTTACAATTTTATGTCTCTTAACTCTTCAACAATTATAAAAACGGATACAGCTAAACCTAACGTCCACATTTGTTTTCATTTAGGTCTGTATCGGAAACTCTTCCTACCTGTCGGCCATTTTGTCAGCATTTAGAGCGTGTAATTGTATACAGGATGTTGCTAAAGATAGGTGTGGACCGGAGACAGTGGAGAACTCAGTTTCTTTAACCTAATTAGTTTTAAATGCTGTTAATGAAGAAGATATGAATGGGAAATGTTCTTTGTGTTATTTATTGAGTTTTGTCTTGGTGTCGTGGTTTTTGCAGTAGACAATTTCTAATTTAACATATAGGAGTATTATTTTTTAACAGTTTATTTTTAATAAATAATTAACTTTTATGGTTATTATTTTTATCAGTTTATCTTTAATAAATTAACTTATAAATTATGATCTGTCAAACGACCAATTTGTTCAAGACACCATTGTTTAACTATTATGTCTACTTCGTGGACAGATCAAGGGATATGGGTATTTTTTAGATTATTTCAAAGAAATTTACTTCTACGGGTATAATTTTAGTGTTTAGGTAATACGAGTGGTTATTGAAAGAAGAATAGAATTTTTTTCAGTAAATGTTTATTAGAGAGCATCAAAAATAAATTTAATTTATAAATTAAGTGCCAAGACAGATTATACAGTGTGTGTTTTCAAATTATATGTGCTTACTTAAAAATGTTTAAGTATTTCGATTTACCCGGACTTCGACAAACTTCCAATTGAAACACAGCTTTATCTAACAAGCTCCAATAGAAAAAGTGATGACTAGAAGTAAATAAATTACGTGGCTTCTAACAAATAGAATAAATGCAATCTATCAAGCAAAAAGTAAACTGTGGTAACTTAAATATCACTATAACCTAAGAAAATTATAAATTCTTGAACAACATACACGCCAGAAGGGGTGCTAAATATAAAAATAATGTATTGACGACGACGATTTACGACGACGATTTACGACGACATAGTTTTGATTAGGGCGACGCGCCAAAAGATTCTTGCACAGCTATAACATAAATTACGTCTTAATGGTAACAGACTGATTAAAAACTTTTACTACAAGACAAGCCTACTAATTAAATTAAATTACCACAACCAATATTAGACCTTAATCTACCCAGTATTAATAGGAGTCCAAGCAAAATTCCTGTTCCTCGCACTAACGTCGTCTCTTTCATTGCCAGATTCCTTCTTAGTAACAAAAAGTCTTTCTAGTCTACTTCGCAATTCGTCAGGAGTGATGGGCGATGCCGTGGAAGGTTCTGCTGCCTTCTCTCGGTAGCTGTAGTAATCTGGGTGCGGTTGGCGGCGGTAGTAACCTGGAAGAAAATGGTTGGTCAGATTTTGATGTTTAAGAAAAGATAAAGTCAGGTGAAAATTCCGTATACACCCAAAAATTCCGAAAAACTAAATTCCGAAAGTCACAATTCCGAATTACAAAAGTCTGAATTTCATAATTCCGAAGAGTTTTAGTGTCTACTATTTATAATCCCGAAATTCATAATTTCGAAAGTCATTAAATACGAATTGTTTGTTGTCCGAATTTCATTATTCCGAAGAATCAGACGACGAAATGTCAGACGGATCTTTTGTCCGAAAAACTTGCTAGCTGGCATGAGGAGCGTAGGCCGAAGGAGCAACGACGACATTTGTGACAGAAAGTGGGTGTGTAATGTAAAATGTGAGCGTAGCGAGCGCGCGTCATGGAATCGTAGCAGGGTAGAAAGGTTAGGAAGTAGGTTTGAAATTCGGAATTTTGTACCCGAAAATTCCTTATCATCATCATCTTCCTGCCCTTGTCCCATTCAATTTGGGATCGCAACACGTTCTGAATTGAAGATTCTTTATTTTAACTATACTAGCACTTCGCCCGCCACATCGTCTGCAAAAAGTGTGACAGCTCGGCTAATATGCATTATATGTAAGAATATATTTTTTAGCTAGTACCCACAAATAATGTAGCTTTCTATCAGTAAAAAAATAGAATTGGATGAAAAATTACCTCTTTATAATATTAGTATAGATAATCAAGCTTTCGAAAACTGCCTAATATTCTGAGGTATGTTTCAATTAAATATTAAACGTGGCCTACTGGCCTTGCTCACCAAAGGAAGCTGATATTTTAATTAATTACAAAAGAATACATACAACACCGAGAAACCCGTAATAATTTATGTACTTGAAGTCTACTTACTAATCTACATAATTCATAAATCAATTATAGTAAAATATACACATAGTATTAAGATAGAATGTTTATATTCAAACATCTACAAATAGTAGCAGACCCAGATATACCTACAAGAAAAATAATAATGATAAATCTAGAGACAGAACAACATCATCATCAGTCTATTAATGTTCCCACTGCTGGGGCACAGGCCTCCTCTCTATGAGAGGGAATGGGCTATAATCCACCACGTGGTGGGCCCAGTGCGGATTGGTAGATTTCACGTCTTCGATTTTTTTTGGTTCTAGGACATGCCGGTTTCCTCACGATGTTTTCCTTCACCGTTTTGAGAGAGAACTACATAGTAATAAGAAACTTAATCAAATAAATACAAAATTCCTTTTTAACGCTTTTGCCAAGCTCTTAAAGAACTACTCACCCTGCAAAGCAACAACGCAAAATACTTACACAATCCAATCGGAGGCATTTTCAACTTTAATAGCAAGACTCTAAGGTCCAGGATAGTGAAAGCCAAAGAAATCATTGGACGGCTTTTTGATTGTGCACCGGCAAGAGGTGAGCGTACCTATCGGAAACGAATACGTTGTAAATGTCCCCGAGAGTTGAAACTAGATGGCGCTATCTTAACTTCTATTCAAATAATTTAGAATTTTTGTCTGTGTAAGTATACCTAGCTTTTGTTTTATTGTCAATATGCTATATCTCTCAATATTTTGCGTTATTATTAGAATTCATAGTGCAAAATTATTATACATTGTCATTATCAATACTAACAATATTTTTTTCGTTAGTCAATATCATATTAAATCTTTGTGTATGAGTTAAACATTGTGCTGTGTTATGTTTTTTAAGCAAAAAAAAAATACGTGTCGAAATGAACACTCATCCGTTTTTTCATCGGTTAAAATGAGAGTGAAACGTTATTCCTATTCAAACTCAGAATACTTATTTTCAAATAAATATTACCCACCTGAAGTAGTGTGATGATCATGCTCATGAAAATGACCAGGGCTCTCATAAGCATACGATGAGAGGGACGGACCTCCAAAGCCTCCTCCAAAACCTCCAAGTGACCCTGATCCACCTCCTCCGAATCCACTACCAAACACTGTGACAGCTAGTAGTGCTACCTTTGCTAGCAAGAATGCTTTTTTACTAGCAATCAATAGCACACCTAATATTAGAGGCAGTAAAGTCGAAAGTTGAAATTTGAAGCCGAGAAGGAATGGGACAAGGAGGTTTCTTGCTAGGAGACGACCTGCAAAAGAAGGGAAACGTGATGGTTTTTGTAACAAAAATACTTGTATGTTAAAGATAAAATTATAATGCAGTGGCAGACTTAAATTTTCTTGGCAAAATGGTTTTATATTAGCTGTTAGAAATATGTACGGTATTTATAATGGGGGCTAATTTAGGGTACGCTATACTGACAGAAGCTGTTTCAGTCTAAGCCTTTGTGGTCTTATTAGACGTGGCGTGATGATTTTGTATATTAAAGATTTAATATAAACATAAGGACACTGGTCGAAATGAATGATCGATTCATTCTTATAAGTTTTTAGCTCTGTCGATAGACAGCGCTGTATCAAGTTTAATGTCGAGTAAACCGTGAACAGCGTAGAGTATACTCATTTCGAGGTAGATGGATAGATGGCGGTAAACACAAAAATAGGTACTTTACAATAAAGTAATTAAATAACATTTCAAAAATATTTAGGGTTGCGGACATCAGCCCGTTATAGGTACAAAACAATAAAATATTCCATAATTTAATTAAAAATATAAGATTTGACAAATCTACACGGTCAAATAGGACTGTATGAAACGGCAGAAGATTGATGCAAGGTTTGAATTTATTTTCCTATTGGAGAGAACCGACAAAATCTTAAAGGTTACTCTTTTAAACATATTTATAACAGTGTTAAAACTCAAGTATGAGTGGACGGTGTAAGGCTGGATGGGTACCAGGATACTTAACAAAAACGGCAAATCAGATACCATACAGCATAATAACATACCTGTAGACACCTCACCGGGTTGTTGGTATGAAGACCTATCTTTAATTCTCGGATCCATGACAAACTCAAGTACTCCGTTGGCCAATGTTGGGCCAATCCTCATGACCAACCCAGGGTACAATGTGCTGAGGTCCCAGTGGAGTGACCTCTTGGAAATCAAGTTGCCCGCATCTTCGAGAATTGAGCTGTAAAAAAACGTAATGTTGAGGTAGGTTATTGACTTTACAAATATAAAAGAGCGGTCTTTTTTGTGCAGTAATATAGTAGGTATAATTCATAAAGTGGGATAACGTTTAAAAAAATGTGTCATAATGAATACTTGCTATTAAAAAGATTGCTGAAAGGTTCCAAAGATTTTTAATTTCTTCTTTATTAGGTCTTTAGGTCTTTATTAGGTTTATTCTTCTGATTGTTATAAGCTTTAAGACTAATAAAAAGAAGTAATTAAAAATAAGTATACCGGAAGTCCATAGGATCTTTGTCAAGAAAAGCGCCAATATCCCTCGGAGTTTTTTCATCTCTCACAAAAGAAACGCCAGTAGCCAGACTGAAGGCATCAGTCTCATCATACTTATTCAATTTATTTAACAGCTCTTTGCCAAAACACACTCCAACTTCAGTACTTCTTCTCACACTTAAACATTCATTCAATTGACTATCATCGACATGATTGCCTTTGACTTCTTCACCCTCTTGCAAATCAATTTCGATAGGTATCACTTCAACGACTACTATGAGCAAAAGCACACATCTCAAATTTTTCGATAGACACATTTTTGATTTGGGACTTTTATAAACAGCACATGCTACAGTTTTTACTGGCACAACTATCCTTGTTGCTACAATTGCAACTTTAAAAACAATATCTGGTCCCAGTTGGTTATATAGACTTTCCATGTTCTGTTCCGGTGAACTTTGCCATTGTTTTGGATGTTACGCCAACTTCTCACACAGACAATGGGGTGAAAATTCGCCGAGGATAATTTGCGAACTATCTTTGTGAACAATCTCTAATTCTGTTACGCCAATTGCATAATATGCGTAATATTTGGTGGTAGTTGGTGAAATTACGTATGTTTTGTTAGGTATAGAGATCAATGGAAACACTACTTTGTTGTTTGGATTGGGTGTAATAATTGCATCATCTTACACAAGGTTTTTCAAAGAAATTGAAATAGGTAGTGGTTGTTTAACTTTTTGTTAGTGTGTGGTACTAGTATATTAAGCTTGCAATCGGTTCTTATTGACAGTTCAATTGTTGCAATTGTTGATTGGCTTTTGGACTACCGTTTAATTAGCTTTTGTTTTTCTTAAATTGTATGCCATGCGTAGGTCATTTTTCAAATACAGACAACATTATTATTGTCACAATAATATTGTCTGTATTTGAACACAATACAGTACTAAATTGTGTAAAGCCTATAATCTAGCCTAATTTAGCAATTAATTACTTAAGCGAAATTACTATTGGTGATTCATAATCTATGAACATGACTAATCCACCAAGTGGCACTAAATAATTGATAACCTGATTATGTCCTAGTTGCCTGTCTTCTTTCTCAATCTTACAACAGTTATGAACAATTCTAATGTCAGACAGTTATAATGTCCTGACAAGTAAAACGTAAACAAAAACTTTTACTTTTCATATGACATTACACATAAACCGCCAACACTTAGCGATACATATGAAGCCTTTGACCCCTCAGCGTCTCAAAAACTCCTCAAATCTCATGCCTCTTAAACACAATCAACATGTACAGGATTTACATCATTGTGACCATACTGGTAACGGCTACATTTCTGTGCAAAAACGGAGCTCGTTATGTCTGTTTGAAAATTAACATGGTCAAAGAGTGAAAGTATTATTTTTCTTGTATGTCCGTCTCTTGGAGTAAAAGTTTCTGATGTAATATTTTCGAGTTTTAAATGACAATATGGTAAAATTTCACGTATTATTTTACTTGCAATCATTTTGACTTAGTTTGTAATAGGCAAGAACAAGAATATTACTATGAGAGAAGTTGACGTTTTTAATTTTGCTGTTTTCTATGTTTTGTAATACTTTAAAATCTAAATTGATTACTATAAATACCAATATAATATTAACTCTTGACTATTAATATCAGGTTCTTTTCTTTATTCTAACTTATAGTATTTTTTTTTTATTCAATCCATCTTTATCATTAAGAAACCCCAACGAATACTTTATCGAATATACTGAATTCTCACTTCATGTTTTTATTTTTTCGTTTAAACTTAATTTTGTATTTGCTTGTTCAACCTTAGATCTAAGTTCGGTACCAATAAAGATTATTGTGTCATTGCTCATTGGGATTCCAAAATATCACAACAAATCGGTCAAGTGTTTTAGGGTTACGCATTTTTTGTTGTCTGCGACCTCATTCATGACCTATGAGAGTTCCGTACATTAGTCATCGACAAGTTGCTTTCGCTGCTGTCGCCCGAGGCCCATCGGCTTTCGGTATCTCATGTATTTTATGTAATCTCCCCCTCTTTATTCTCCCACATGTATTTACTTACATAGCGTTGCACTTGCTACTGACTTCTCTTAGCATGACCAACTTTAACTTCATCAACATAAGAATCAAAGTCGTTCACCGTCAGTCGTTCGATATTCATATTAACTTTGTCAGTAAACCACGTCTAGAGTTCACACACCTTTGCGAGCATGCTTGTTTCAAGTACAATCGTACAACCTTATACCAATGCAGTAAAGTCCAAAATCTTATATCAAATAATACAGAAAACAGGTATTTGCCTTGTCCATCAAACAGATTTAAATTTACTGCTATCAAATTCGTAATTTTATTACAAACACCCGTAACGTCTTTAAGATAGCGTTCAGAATTGCTCGCTTAGAACTTTTCGAGATGGAAAATAAGCTTTGTAGTTTGCTCTAAAGGAAAAGCGTTGGATGTAAACCGGACACAGGAACGCGTGTGAAGTGAAATTTCTTTTTTTCTCTCTCTTTTCAAAAAAGGATGTCGAAGGTGCGTCTGACACAAATATCTTTTGATGACGAACTTAAATATGCGTGTAATTAAAGAATGCGGTTCTAATGTCATCTGCGTAGGTTGTATTTGTCATAGACTTGTATTTGTTAAAGGATTCAAGAGGTCAAGAATTTGGTGTTTTTGGGTGAAACTCTCGATTTTCTTCGTAAAGTTATAGTTACGGTAGTTATCAGTCGGTTGTAGAAGCTTTCTGTTTATGAGTGTGTGTGTATTGGAACTAATCGCTTCATTTTCTAGTTTTGTGTAACGATCAGCTTCGTTAATTTTAGTCTTATTATGACAATGTGCATTAATGCCAATGCATTAATATTATAAAATATTAACTTTGATAAGATAAATATTTACTTTGCCTAGGTCAAGAGGAGTGTTTTACATTGATGCAATTAGGTACGTATTAGAATACGTTATACAACTACGTATAATTATTTATTTTTTAGGCTTTAAGTCACCATTATTCTGCAGGACTCATCACATACATCCATTGTTGGTTATTCCCAATCCTAATCCGTGATTACGCTTGTATGTTATAAAGGTTATAAAGACACCAACAATTCACCAGTTATGTTTAACCTAATAAGGGGGCAAGGCTATTGCCACCAACCGGGCACAAATCAAGACTCAGGGCTGCTAAGTACGAAAATTGGGTTGTCTCCAATATTAAAATCACATTTCAAAGCAGTACACATACAACTTTCGCTATCCATTGCGCACACAAAGCGTTACACAACAAGAATACTATCATTGTTCTGATTAAATAAGCAATGAGATCCGCATAGAAACTGGCAATGTACTGCGAATTGGCACTAACTCGTGTTCGCCATTCATTCACACGTTTCATAGTAGTATCTTGGTTGCTTTACGGTTGTAAGTTGACTTTTTTCGACATATTTTTATAGCAATATCAGTGATTTTATGTTTGTATTCGACTGAAGTTCTAACTAAAGATTCCTCAATACGGGGATTAATTGCTAAATGATAACCGCCGCAGGGTTGGATAGGAAGTTAAGTTAAGCTTGCTGAGGTGGATCTGTGGATAGGTGACCAACTGACCACCTATTAATTTCATAGCGATACCCTACCCTACTCTTTCTGACTCGGAAAGCCACGTTAACCCTTGATCTGTCCACGAAGTAGACACAATAGTTAAACAATGGTGTCTAGAACAAATTGGTCATTTGACAGATCATGATTTAAGGCGATGGTCATGGCTGTCATTTGTAGATCTTTGGCGATCGTTACAGTAGTAAGAAAGCCGTATACGCTTTTATAACAAGTTGCCTAAGTCAATTATAGAACTGACCGATGGAAAGTTCAAAAACGAAATCAAACGTGTCCTTACTAAAAAAGCATATTACAAAATCAAGGACTACGTTGAAGATAAAGAAGTTTGGCTCTAGTTTTCAAATCATTTTTTTCTTTCATCTTTTGCTCAGAGTAGTTACAGCACTGATGATAATATTTGTGTCACTTGTTTAATTTTGTTTCTTTTTTTTTTTTAATATTTAAAAAAGAAAATATTTACAAAATGTTCCTACCTTTGTATAGATTCTTTTTTTTACCTATTATTTGTGAATGAGTGAACATTTTAGGCGTTGTAGATTCCCTGATGCTTGTTAACTTTTGTTAAGTCTGTTTTACGCTTTTTGTATAGTAAGCAACGACCTATTGTCGGGCCTACGCTGTCCCCCCATACTTATGTACTAATGCTGTAACAAAATAATATTGCAATACCAAATGTTTTGAAAAAAGTAACCATGGAGTTTCTTGCCGGTTCTTCTCCATGGAAACGACCAACGCGAACCGTGCACCTTTTTCGACGTTTTATAAGTGCCCATCTAGGCTTATGTGAAATAAAATATTTTGATTTTGATCTTAAAGTCTGCATGCCTACTCATTAATTGAGTTTCGGAAGTCTGATATAGGGAGTCGCTCTAATAGTGTATAAAACACTGGTATTTGGCTCCATCAAGAGAAAAACATTATTGCATATAGTCAAATGTATTCGGAAATGTTATATTATACCACTCCGATCCAGCCTGTCCCCTTGCTGTCCTCTCCCAGCGACGCCCTAAGCCGAGGCCCGTACCCCGCAGGGGGTGCCCTTAGCGTGTAGTCGCTTAGTTTGTAAGTTTTTTGCCCTGGCTGGAGGCCTTACACTTAAGGCACCCACAGGAAAGTCCGGTTAAGCAGACGACAACCTCTCTGGTTGAACTGCGAGATGCCATTTCGGAAAAAAAAAATATTATATTATAACTGACGATGTTAAATTAGCACCCAAAATATAATGAAGACGTGATTTACTTGATGTTTTTAATCGACATGGTATTATTAGTCATGTTGATAGGAGGATGAAGAATGATATGGCAGGTAAAGAAATGACTGCTGAAATATTAGTCATGTTATTGTCATAAGAAGTCATAACTAAAGACCTCCCAAGCTGCCTAGGAAGTCAGGTCGTGCAGTCACACTTCAAATGCAAATCGTGAAAGTGTCAAGGTATTCATGTACCATTACGTGAAATACTCTTCTGTTTGCTAATTATAATGCCTCATCACGCTGGGTCATTCGGATGTTTGATTTATGTTTTTGAATGTTTTATTTGTTCTGCTTATTGTTTACTTTCTGTTAACTGTTCGGGTTGTTTTAATAGACTTCTAAAAAGAAGGGAGGTTCTCAATTCCGTCGTATTTTTATGTTTGCTACCTCATTACATATCCGATTTACATGATTCTTTTTTCATTTAGTAGAAGAAGCTCGTGTGGTGGTCTCGTTTAATTGTATTAACATTGCTTGGGTAGTGCATGAGTTATCTTTTTAACCGACTTCAAAATGAGGAGGTTTTCAATTCGTCGGAAACTTTTTTTTTTTTTAATATGTTCCCCGGTTACTCGAAGATGGCTGGACCGATTGATTTGGTTTTTTTTTTTTTGTTTTGTTTGAAAGTGTATACTTCCCAGGTGGACCCATGATCATCAAGTCAGGATCTGATGATGGGATCCTGGAGAAATAGAGAGAACTCTTCAAATTTTATAGGCACACTTGAAGCGATTTGGGTAGTTTTTAGAAGAATATTTTCTGGGAGTAGTCGCATTTCAATTTGGTGAAGATCTGATGAAGAACTTCGGAGATAGGCAACGGAACTTCTCAATAAATGATAGCAAATGGACTGGGATTACTGAAATCTCATGTCTGTCTATTGTTTACACCAGTTCATAACATAATATCACGCCGGTTCGCTGTGAAGGGGTAAGCACATGTGAACCACTAAAAAGTGAAAAATAAAAACTTTTTGCAAAAAATAAAACCGACTTCAAAAAACACAAAAAGTGAAAAATAACTATAAATAGTCGGTGACCTTTGTTTGATTGATTTAGTTTTTTTGTCACCGACTTCTGAACCTAAAGTTATTTTTCACTTTTTGTGTTTTTTGAAGTCGGTTTTATTTTTTGTATAATACATGTTTTTTTTCTATTTCTATCTGGATGGTCTGCTTATAACTTTAAGTAACAATGGAGAAATGAATTACTCGACAAGAATAAAAAGGCTAAAAGGCTGAAATTAAAAAAAAAACTTTTTTACTAACAAAAAAGGGTCGATTTTAACTGTTTCGTACCACTGTCAGTCTCGATAACACGGACATAGTAAGAAGGCTCAAAAGGACTAAACCTTTTGAGTTAGTGTAGTGTAATATAATAATGACTTTACCGCGAGTGTAATATAGTACCTAGCTATTTATATGGACACAAGAACAAAGTGACTTCACCTTAATAGACGCTAAGTAAACGCAATGGACGTGCTCTTAGTTATAGTTTTATTTTTAGCAAATTAAGTTAGATTAAAATTGCTTATTAGCCTTATTAGGCTAGATTGTAATATAAAAAACAAATTTAAAAAAAAAAAACGGGTGGACCTTGCAAATTGAAATCTATATCACATACTTAGGTCTATAGTCCCTATTAGATGTATAAAAATCAAATTCCTGAGTCAACATGATAAAAATATATGGCCAAATTTAGATTTTTGCAAAAACTTGTAAGTACCAAAATCTACCTTAATCTTTTTTAAATATTTTTTTCGGAATTTTCCCTTTACCTGTGCAAGTACCTGTGTAAGACCTTGCTTTTAACCAAAATTGACAATTCTAGGTCAACCGGAAGTAGTAGTGTAGGTTTTGGGCCGAAAACCTTTATGGTAGTTCCCGTTAACCTAGAATCACGAAATTTGGGGAGAAGCAGTCTTTCAGTACATGTAACGGATAAAAATCAGAAAACCGTAAATATGTAGTTTAATAACAAAAAAAGCGATTTTACTTTTACAAACTTATTATTTGCGGTTGGTACAATTTTATGGACCGTTTTATGGGATCAAACAGCAAAGTTACGATTGTCCTTTAAAAAGTTTGTACGGAACCCTCGGTGCGCGAGTCCGACTCGCTCTTGGCCTGTCTTTTATCTAACACCATCATCATCCTTATTTGATTCCATGTTTCTTGGGGTCACCGCACTAAGTTGATCAATATAATTATGTAAATATTGATAGAAAATAAGGACTTTCTTTCAATGCTCTTAGTGATGACCCCGATATGACAGGAATGTAACATCGAAGTCTAACCTTCAAAGCAGACGGACATGAAATCGTATGCAAAGTGAGAAAGTGTCACGTTATAATGTTCAGGATGTGACATTACGTGAACACTCTGCTTTGTAATGTTATTGCCTCATCATTGACGCAGGTTGGTTCGGAAGTGTAAGTCACAGGTGGGTTGTGTAAGATTTTTTAAATGAAGAATGAAGACGTTTTGAGGAAGTGTAACGTGATAGTGATAGATTAATATTCAGCAGTTCTTAAAAAGAGCTTTAAAGAAATAAGACTGCCCATTATGTCACCTTGTGTAAAATGTATTCTTTTATGTAAATTAAAATTTGTATACACCTAACAAAAAATATTCTATATAGGGTGTCAAAAACCTCTTAACAAAGCCGACAGGCACTTGTCCTCCTTTGTGACCATTCTACACCATACCTAATGGGGAACCTTCTAGTTACGGAGATATTGGTATTGGTCAAAGTTCCAATTTTTTTTTTAAATACAAGTTTTTAATATATGATTTTTACTTTGAACACCTCCACGACCCCCGTACTATGGAATCCATCCATCAAAACAATGTTTTGAGTGCGTTGCATTGAGTTCTACCACAAAACATGATTTTTCACCCCAAAAAAAGTCGTTTTCCAGCAATATTTTTTGCGTAAAGGTACTTAGTTTGATGTACAGAATGCTTGGTTGACGGCTTCGTGATGAGGTAGTTTACACCCTGTGTATATCTATCTAAAAAGTGATTTGTCCATCAGGGACTTATTTAAAAAAGGGAAATTTAGTTTATCAATCTTCAATATCCAATCACACGATGAATAAAACGACCACAAATTGAGTTGTGTTTAACATAATAGACCTAATTGACCACTGTCTTCCTAAAGGTTCTTAATATTTCTTCATAAAGTTGAATCTTAAAACAGATCTCATTTTCACGAAGTTAAAATTTCAGTAGCGTCTCTGTCTGGTACGAAACAAAAAAAACCACATCCCTAATTCATAAATCGCGACAAACTATTTAAATTGGTATCTTAAACCCGAATCAGCATTAAAAGCCACTAAATCGTCTGCTACACAGACGATACATGCCTTCTCCAAAGTATAACTTCAAACAGTGGTTCAACGAAAGCATTTTTAGCACAAGTTTGCGGATCGTGAAAATATACTGAACTTCCAAATTGTCATTAGTTATAGGAAATATTAAATAATTACAAAGGTCGAATTACACTATTGAAATTAATCACAATCAGTTCAATATTGTTTCCCACGTCCAACAACGATAAATAAAATGTAATATTCTATTCAATTTCATAGCGATGGCTGGTTTAAGATGGCGTAAGAGAAGAGTACCTAGAAGGATATGGAGGAGGCCTTTGCCCAGCAGTGGGCTATAAAAAAAACCATACCCTAGACCTTGTTCAAGAGCTGCTGACTGTTGTTGTTATCATCATTGTAGTGAGATATTTACTCTGACAGTTCTAGAACCCGTCATGCCATCGAGTTTTTTCTCAACAAGAAACCATTTTTTTTTTTTGATATTTCATAGATTTATGTTTTCTTTAGGGTTCCATACCTCAAAAGGTAAAAAAAGAAACTCTTATCTATGATCACTTTCTTATCCGTCTGTCACCACTGATTTTCTCAGGAACGGGTGAACCTAGAAAGTTGAAACTTATACCAGATACTGAAGTCTATAGTCCCTATTAGGTGTATAAAAATCAAGGTCTTGAGTCAACACGATAAAAAGATATGGGAAATTTAGATTTTCGCGAAAACTTAAATTTGCCCATTTCTACCACCAAAATGAAGTACCAAAATTATTTACCTTTCTTCATTTTCATGTTTTTTTTTCATTTTTCGGAATTTTTCCTTTACTCTTGCTGTAAGACCTTGCTTTTAAACAAAATTGTCAATTATAGGTCAACCGGAAGTAACATTTTTATTTTTTTTTTTATTTTTGGGTCGAAAACATATATGGAAGTTCCCGTTGACCTAGAATCACGAAATTTGGCGAGAAGCAATGTCTTACAGCACATGTAAAGGGAAAAATCTGAAAACCGTAAATATGTAGTTTAATAACAGAAAAAAAGCGATTTTAATATTACAAACTTATTATTTGCGGTTGGTGCAATAGCCGTTTCATGGGATCGAACAGCAAAGTTAAGTTTGTCCTTTATAAAGTTTGTACGGAACCCTCGGTGCGCGAGTCCGACTCGCTCTTGGCCGGTTTTATTTTAAATCTTGTCTAACGTTTAGTTCTTGAACCACTGTAAGTAGTTACACTGTGTCTTCTCATAATCAGGCAGATGGCGTGCTTCTTTCATCTCATATAACTTGGTGATACGATCGCGCCCCACATCCGACGAACGGCAAAGATCGCGTTATGTTCAAGTAAATTGTGCGTTCAATTCAATTTAGCCTGGATTTACTTCATTGAGATGTTCTGTTAACGGTGTGGTCAAGCCTGGTGAATATGGGCGTTACCAACTAAGTGCATATCTAAATCATACGATGTACAATAGGCATGATGACTGACTAAAAAAAATATGATTCTGCTTAGTCCGTCAGTTAGATTTTCGAAAAATATTGGATACGTGTTTTTTGTTTTATCAAATTAATAAAAATTGACGAAGAAAAACGTATCAAAGATAATGAGCGGGGGCTTGTCACACGAGTTTTTGGCGCACTTTATCGTCTTAATTTTTTGTTTACGTGAAAAAATATGTGTCCAATATTTTTTGAAAAATTAACTGACAGACTAATTATATTTTTTTGCCATCTACCCTATTGTAGAGGGCAACGTCTTTATGCTATTTTGAATGTATGATGACTATAACAACCTTATTTCTATCAAGAATACGCCACAACAACCATTGTGCCAAAAGTTCTTGCACTTGTATCTACGGGGTAGAAGGCAACGACGCGAACACGGTTACCACTTATCCAGTAAATCAATCTGAGCAAAAAATTTTAAAATTTTTCATCGGCAATTTAAAAAAAATAAGGCGTGTTTATTACATTTTGAACGTGTAGGTATTGCACTTTTTAGGGTTCCGCACCCAAAGGGTAAAAACGGGACTCTATTACAAGACTCCACTGTTCGTCTGTCTGTCTGTCATCAGGATGTATCTTATGAACCGTGATAGCTTTAGAGTTGAAAATTTCACAGATGATGTATTTCTGTTGCCGTTGTAACAACAAATAATAAAAATAATTTAAAAATTAAACGGGGCTACTACGATGATACAGAACAACGGAACCCTTCATGCGCGAATCCGACTGGCACTTGGCTGGTTTTTTAGGAAACATCAGCTGTTCTTTTTAATGACCGATGAAACATTTCCATGGTTTTCTTGCCCGTTCTTCTCTTATTATGCCTTGTGACTGGAACTCTAGCTTCATCTTACTTTAGTTTTTGATTGAGGCTTTCTTTGGAAATGGAAATTTATAATTTTTTAGTTTGTCATAATCAACAACTACGGTGAGGGTGATTAGTTATTCCTACACGACAGCTCCGGCCCCAGATCAATTCATTTGCACTGGGATATATCACAGATTGGTTTGATCCCATAGATAGTCTTATACTCTTCTGTGCAGTGCTGTCTCTAATCTTATCAACCGCAAAGAAAGATAGTTTATTAACTTTTCTGAAGTTCAATCTCCACAAACAGATTGTCACGCAATTCAAAAAGAAAAAGGCATCCATTATATTCCACGTATGTTATTTCGCGTGTAACTAATCATTGTGTTATGTGTTCGACAATTGATTTAACAGTTACAAACGCAATGAAAATGAGAGTTTTTATGTTCTATTGTAATTTTCGCGTGATAGATGTTTTCATTACATGTCATATTCTTATGTAATGAAGTTCAAGAACTCTTCTGTCTGTATACCTATAAGATGGTCAGGATGCACTTGGCGTCAATCTTATCTGTAATGTGTTTTACTATATCTGGACACGAGTTGCCATGGAAAGAAAGAAAGAAAAAGTATTTATTAAACTCACACAGGACATAATAGAAACAAAAATATAGAATTAGGTATGACAAAATTATTTAAAAAAGTAAACATGAGAAACATAACAAACAATTAAATTTGATTGGTCCAGTGCAAGGTCAAAAGGCTCCTATCTCAGCAAGGTGCTGTGACATTTAAAAAAAAAGTCACAGCGCTGGTATTCTGATAGGGCCCAAAGTGATGTCATGGCCATGGCTGACCTGAAAGTCTTTAAATAGACTCCGGACACAAGTTGGCCGAAGCAAAGAAAACCTGTTCAACGATGGAGATTCATAGTTGACTCTGCCGTGGAGTATGAATGCGGCGTTGCCCCACAAACGATGGGATACTTGATATCGTGTCCTACCTGTCCTGTTGCTGGCACATCACAAGAGCTGATGGATGCTACTGAAAGTGCCAAACTCGTCGCCAGAATGGGCTGCTGACTCAATTTAATTGTCATTGACACGCTGAGAAGAAGATTTGTTTTATGATGCCTTTAGGTTTGTTTAATTATTTTTAGCAAACACAATCAGAGGGGAAATCGTATCCAGTCTAAGCATTAGGGCTTGCTACCACTAGAACAAACAGACCTAGATGGTTATATCTGTCTTAATCATTAATATCATCATTTAGTTTTCTATCTCCATCATCCTGTGATATAATTTTCTCTTTTGCATGTCATGATCCTTAGTCGAGAACTTTTATAAATCAAATCTTCTAAACGTTCTCGTAGTGCTGAATGTATCATAATCATCATCATTTCAGCCAAAACACGTCCACTGCTGGACATAAGCCTTTTCCAAGTGTCGCCACATTGACCGATCCCGTGCGACTCGCATCCAACGGGTTCCCGCAACCTTCACCAGGTTATAGGTCCACCTAGTGGGAGGTCTTCCAACGCATCGTCTACCGGTTCGCGGTCGCCACTCCAGAATTTTTCCAGCCATCCGTTCTGGGATCAATGTGCCCTGCCCATTGCCACTTAAGTTTGGCAATGCTGAATGTATGTTTTAAAAAAAATAACAAGCTATGTCGAATACTTCTGCTAGTATAAATAGATTGCGATTTGAATGTTCATAAATCATCAAATAGTATATTTCCGTGATTGAATACAATTCCAAACATATTCCCCAATTACGGAAAGTTCATTACAAAATAATATATTTTGATAACTTAGGATTTTTTTTTTTTTTGTAATTTTAACTCATTTATTCACTTCGTTCTGTCAATGAAGGTGATTATGATTGTGTTTGTCATTATAACAGTCGGTATATTAACATGTTTATTTTGTTCCCATTCTTAACCATGCTGTTTTAAAGTTTTTCGTTTTCATTCATTATTTTAATACTATGAGGATTATAGATCCATGGAATCACACATGATATTCCAATTGTATTTAGTTTCAACGCGTTTTTTCCCCTAACTTGATGATTTTCTTTTGCACATAAATGATCTTCATACTACTACTGATTAATCCTAGCTAGTATTCTAGGTGTTAAGCTTACCATGCCATCTTAACTTAGTTCTACAAATGACAGTGATCACTATGTCTCATACATACAACATCGACGATGCATGTTTTACAGTAGATAACCCCGGATTAACAATGATGAATGAGCGACGACCACCAACGATGTATGTGTACAAAACGTTTCAAATCTAATCATTGCTTGAGTAAGATGAAGTTCTGAAGGCGATTCTATATTTGATGACGATTTATTGTTTATACACGGTGTAAGCAGACCCTTTACAAAGCCGTCACCAAGCATTCTGTGCATCAAAGTAACTCTACGCAAAAAATATTGCTGGGAAACGATTTTTTTTTACGTTTTACGGTAGGACTTATTGTAGCTCACTCAAAACATTGTGCTGATGAATGCGTTGAATAGTATGGGGTCCTGGAGGTATTTAAAGTAAAGTTATAAAATTAAAAACTTGTATTTGAAACAAAGTTGTAACTTTGACTCACAATACCTCCGTAACTAGAAGGTAGAAAATGTAGCAATGATAGGGAGAACAAGTGACTTTCAGTTTCGGTAAGGATACTTTTAAACCTATTAGGTGATCAGAGAGGATATAGCGCTGAGCGTGACTGGGTGCTGGGGCACAGCTTGTAAGAGGCTTATGATATGTCTAGCAGCTGACTTCAATAGGTTGAGTTGATTCAGGGAGGACATTAACGAAGATTAAAGCCACGCATTGACTTGTGCTGAAGATGAGAATAAAGCCAATGAAAACGATAAACGCAAAAATGAAACCATCTTTATTGTGGAAAAAAATATTATGTAAGAATTGTAACAGTTGGCGTTATATAGTTTTTGCCTATCTCCATAGCAAATGGATTGAGTTTATGCGTGTATATTTCAATCATTCAACGAAACTACTCTAAACTCATCAAGCAAGCAAAGAAAGGTTACAAGTAAGTTAAGTAAGACCAAAAGGATCTAAACTGACCGCATCTCCACTTTATAGACGTCAGACGGTCTTTTTGTAACTATAATCCCATAGAAAGTGATTCCAAAGCTATAACTAGTTATTCACTCCATAAATTTGATCGCAAATTGAGATGATCTTAATAATTTCAATCGTCAGTGGACGAAGATGCACCTCATAACAGTTAAGTCATGATATCAAACTGTTTTAAATTGAGCTGGTCCGGTGATGTACAGTTGAGGCGAAAATACTTTCGAATTTTTTAGGAAGAAACAAAACAAAGAAAAAGAAATTAGTTTCTTCTACTTTTTTTTTCATTCATAGATTGTAATAAAAATATTGGTGATCAAATAATTGACAGCAGCAACGTTAGAAATATTTAAGAGCTGATTGAACAAAAGTAACCTGTTTTAATTTGAAATACATAAATTACTTATTTGAAAAAATATTCAAACATTTGTCAAGTGCAAAATTCTGCTGATAGCAGTAATCTATCCAATAAATTAATGATTGCATAACGGTTGACAGAGCAGAATGGTAGACGATGGAAGAAAAAGAATTACAGCAACCCTTAGTAACATGGGAAAAGGGCAGGTAGATGACGATGAAATTAAACGCCTTCACAGTAGCAATATCTCAAATGACCTAGGCACTATCATTGGCAACAAGGTTAGGTCAATAGTAATACCATCCTCTCAAACATGGCGCTAGTAGTCGTCACAAGTCATTTATATTATCGTCACAGCGTCATTATTCCGCATCACTGTGCACACATACACAATGCTGGCAGCTTTATCTTGACATTGAAAACGTCGGATATAGTGGTCTTTTCTTTATGCCTTCGTAACTTACCTGTATAAAGATAGGTGGTATCAATTTTAAACCTTATCAAAATAGATCTAAACAATATCGGATCTATGGCTGAAGTTGGGTCAGAAGAACTGCAAAGGTAATCTTAACATGTCACACAAAGGATACTCGATATTTAATATTCTATCAATCCTACCTCAAGAAACGAAGTTCCCGACAGTACCCAACAACATAAATGCATCGCTGCATCCCTCTCAGCGATAGCCAGTGTACCGTGACACTAAGCGCATATAAACGCAACCAATGCTCTAGTTATACACAGTGCCCATATAGCCAACATAGTGCAAACAACAAACATGGTAAAGTACCTCCTGATCCTGACCTTGGTCGCCACAGCCACGGCCAGAACGGCGACCACCACACAGAACAAACTAGAAGCTCGAAGCTCAGACGATAATGTTCTAGGTGACCTAAAATTAGCGTACGAGACATACAAAGATTGCAGCGGGTCCGACATTTCGCACTGCCTCAAAAGAAAATTGGCGAAGACTTTGAGCAGGCTGACGAAAACTGAGGAGTTGGACATCCTAAACGGTGTGACGATAAAAAAGGATAAGGATGTGAACATTGTGGAGAAGGAGGAAGCGATTCCGAGGGGGATGGACGAAGGGTCGCTGAACAACCTCATTTTGGACAAGGTCGTGAACTTCATGAGGTCCCACACGTTGCAGGTAAGGAGTTTCTGTATTTAACATTACCTTTGTTATAATTTAAAGTTTCTTTATAAGATAAGGAGTTGTATGTTTGATCATGCGTGACTTTTGAATCTGGACGCTGTAATAAGAACAAAACATATTTTTTTTGTTAAATTTAGCTGCTGGCAACAGATTATGGATACAGAATAAAGTGTATAATTAGAAAGAAGCAAACAGTTGTAATTATGTTCACATCAATATAATTTTTTTAGGAACCAAGTTCTATAAGAAGTGTTTTCAGGATTTTTACAGGAACCCTAAATGTTTGAATGCTTAAAATCTCAAGCCAAAATTAGGTTAGGTAATGCCACGTGGCCATCACTCCGAAATCGTTAAGGATTTCCTCGGAAATTTTGGTTTTGTTTCTCGATTTTCCTATGCTTGAGTTGAATTTATCTGATATTGTAACCTATTACTTACGAATTTCTATACATGGACTTTCATAAATTTGGAAGCATTTCATGTTCATGGTATTTCAAATGCACAAATTTCCAAAGGCTATTTTGCCATGTTAGATCTATAAATTTAAATTGATGGTATCAATCAAAGTTTTAGAATGCTTAATTCTCCTTTTACACGTACAGCCTGTGAACTTTACACAAAGGGCATACAGTGGTCAGCGCACACAATATAACAACACTTTCTGGGTGTTGATGGGGCTGCCGCGTTTTTGCAGCGCGTCCGGCAGGTTTGCGGACGCGGACTTTGATAGTTTTTCGGCCATCATGCGCAAGAGATGCGCATCATTGCTACACCGTGTTCGCACCAGCACCAACACCATTCTAAAAACGTTGGCTGATAGGTGAGACTCTCCGATCTCGGGGCGGTGGATACGTCTGCATGCAGCCAAGTAGGCATTCCCTAGGATCGGCGTGCCTCATCCAGCTTAGAGTAAATGTTACTAACATAGTTTATACGTTTTCATTGTTACTAACAAATTCATATTTAATTTAAAATGTTTATTATTATTATACTAACAATACTAACCTAATACCTAAGCAGGATTGTTACTAATACTAAAATACCAACAAAATTATGCACTGTAGTCTGAAATAAAGTTAAATTAATTTATTATTTAACAAAACACAGAACTCTTATCAAACGATAAGTTAAACGTTTGTGGCACTTTCATGTGCCACCACGTGGGCATATTCTCCAAGTCTGCTTTACGTTGTTTTGCCATATTATAACTTGCGTAGGTGCTTTTAAAAAAACATAGCATTAACTCTATCACACATTAAACCCCTTCTAAATGATTAAATGTTAAATTTTCTCCTTTAGCCTGCTATGAGGTAATACGTGAAACCAAAAACATGCTTCTGTATGTTTTACATAACTTCAGCAATAATTGATCTTCCATACAAATTCAATCAAACTTGATTCTGAATGAACGAGTTACTTCACCTCCATTCATTGTTTGTGTGACATAACACATAATTACGGTTTCTAAACTGAGTATAATAGAGTAATTATTATTCAAACGACGACGTTCTTGGAGCGTAAGCAGTAATCCAAGTATTATGCTCGCATTTTGTTACCTTTGTGGTTGTAATATTAGTATTTGGTTCCGGGTATATAACTTCATTATTTTAAAGGATTGATTTCTCGAGTATAATAGGCATGACGACAGTATCAAAAAATTTGCAAATCTATTTAGTCCGTCAATTAGAGTATTGGAAATTAATGGACACGTATTTTTTGTTTTTGTAAATCAATGAATATTGACAAAGATAAAACGCATCAAAACTTGGGAGTGGGGGCTCGTGACGTCAGAACTAGCTAAAAATTATACCATGGCGTGACGTATTGAGAATTTTAAAAGCGTCGTATCTTCGTCAATTTTGGTTTACGTAACAAAAGAAAAAACACGGGTCAAATATTTTTTGATAATCTAGGTGACGAACTAATTAGATTTTTTTTGTCGTCTCGCCTACTTCTGGGCTTACTCACAGCTGTTGAAGAGCTCGTGGCTAAATGATAACAGCCACTCCGATTAATCTCCTTAAGCCACGATTGCCTAGGTTGGCCCGTGGATGTGTGTCCACCTATCACATACTGGGTTTTCTCCGTGCGTGCGTGCGACGGACTAAATAGATATACTGTCGTCATGCCTATTGATGATGGCCAAACTGATTGATTCTTCCGAAGACAGGAAGGTTTTTAAACTTATTTCAATAATTCTCTTAAAGGTAGGTCACACATGTCTGTACCTACGTAAAGGGTTGACTTCCACAATATCAATAACTTCAGAAATGTTATCCACTCACCCGCCCCGCGCGCGACTTTTTTGCACCAAACCGTCCAGGGTGCAAAAAATTGCGAAATATTCGCATGTAATTTGACACTTTAGATAAACAATCGCAAACTACAAGAGTTATAGCTAAATAAAATTTACAGTGAATAGTTGAATAGTTATGGAATCTATATATTAAAAAAAAAAAAAAACTGATATTAATTTGAAACTCAAAAAAAATGTAGAACTTGAAAAACAGTGATGAAAACGGATATTTCGCTATTAAAATATTAATTTGAATTTTTCTAAATATTAAATTTCAATTAAAATAATTTTAAAATAAACTAGATTATATTTCCTTTCCAATAAGACCATAATCTTATTAGTTTATTTACGATAGTCTAGTTAGAATTAAATTAGAATTTGAATACTCACTGTTTATTTTGACGCGGCCTGCGCCAACGACTGTTTTTGAACACGGTTATTTACGTACCTATAACTTTACGAAGCCACTTGTTTTTGTATATACAATTTAATAATATGTTCACAATACTAATTATGCACTGCTTTTCCGTTAACACACACGTTTTAATCACAAAAACACTTATTTCTTGTATAAACACAATCACTATAGGTATTTAAACCTACCACCTTTCGGAGGCGAAATACTCAACTTTGAGATTCGAAAACTAGATTTCCTTTATGATAATATAGTAGCACAGATTTTCACGATTAATTTGATATATAACACTATCCGAAAACAACAATATACATAACAGAACAATTGAAATACGACGCCACACGTCAGAAATGGCGGAGTTTGTTTACACTACAGTTTTTACTTTTATTTTGAGATTTGTCGATGGAATAGTGTTGCTATTGTTGGTCCGAACGTTGAGGAATATAGTATAGAGAATGCTACAAGAGAAATAAGCTCTAGAAATAGCAGTTTAATAAATTTTTATTGCATTTGTTGGACGAAGGCGCTACTGGCTGCTTTAGCAGCCAGGGACATTTGGCAAATCGGCAACTGGCTGCTAAAGCAGCCAGGGGCGGTTGAGTGGTTATAAGAGTAAAAAACCGGCGCAGGTGATGGCGTGACGATTCGGTCTACAGAATTAAATGAAGTTGTAACCGTATTTAAAATTTAATTACCAGATCATCATGAGTATAAAATCAAAACACTATTTGCGTGAAGGTTCAGCAGCCAACTTTCTTACCAACTATTGCTCTTCTATTGCTTTTTCTTACTAACTAGGTTTGGTGAAAATGATAATGTCCTCTGCGGCAATAAATATACAAGTATCAATGTGACTTTTTCAATTCATATTATATCTACTTTCTAAGTTTATCTTGGACATCACAGACATCGGTGAAGGAAAACATCGTGAGGAAACCTGGACTTATAAATATAAGTCTGAAATCGCCAACCCATGTTGAGCAAGCGTGGAGATCAATGCTCGTGCCTTCTCTGTATGAGAAGAGGACTTTGCCCAACAGTGGGACAGTAATAGGCTGGTATTATTATTTTATTATTATAAAGGTGAAAATCCCACCAGTGCGGGTCACATTTGCAAAAAATACAGAGTTTACATTAAGATACAGAAGATTGTACAATGCTTCATCGCAACGGGTTGAAAGAAACATGTCTAGTCCAGTGGTAACGTATGCATACGAGAAATGCTCTATTGTCACTTTTTGCTGTTAATCGTATTATCACTGAAGGGTATCAAATGTCCCATGCCTGTAATTAATTAGCCGACTCTAATAACCGCCAAGTAGAAAAGTAGCGACTATCGGTCCACCATTCATAACGTACATGTGCACCTACAATTAAAAAAACCACTGCTTTAGTGTTACTTAGTAGTTCAATCACGTTCGTACCAATTAACGCTTAATCCGTTACTCCTATTGATCAATTTAAATCCTTCGTTATCAACCTATCCATCCTTCTCTTTAAAGGACAGCAATTTTTAGAGTGTAAGTTCTGTTATTCAATGCAAAGCGCTCTTTCATTATACTTCGATCATAACAAGCAACCTGCATTTAATCAGAATAAACCCTGCGATGTTTTGTGACTCTTTTAAGACGCACCTCCAAAATATTCACACCTAGTTTATTACTTGCACTGTTTTTGTCAACGATTTTTGTTAGGTTTCACTTTTTTTGCATGTTATATTTGGCATCAAATCCTTCTTTCAAATTATGCTACTGACAATCTTTATCACATTCTTATCACAATGTATGTAAAAAGTCGTCCAAGGTTAAAATTACACTCCTATTAAACCTCTTGGCCGCCTGGTTCTTGCTCTTTTATGACACAAATGAACGTCGATCTTGTCTGCTTGCTTTGTCCAACTCAAATCTTGGATATTTCTTTCACTACATTTTTAAATCATTCAAAAAAATTGCCTTTTCTTAGAAACTGGCACTGGTATATGATAAATCTTGTCTACTGGAGTCTGTTCCGGCTGGATCTAGATCCGGCTACCCCCGTAAAAGCGTGACGCTTCAATCTAACAGTTAATGCGTAAAAACAGCATACCACCCAGCAACGCGGCGTGACAACTTTCCCGATGCATCTCATAATTGCATTCAATTAGTACATCTTCACTTTTTGCCGGCCACACTCTATTAAATTCTGCAGTTTCTTCTAATTGGTCTGGGTGCGTGATAATTGATATGCGTAGAGAAAATATAATTTGCACTAAATGGGGGTTCTGCACGGTTTGCGTGTCGTTTCTAGTCATGTCATTAGGGATTGGTGCGTGCATGATCAGTTCTTGGTTGAATAGGTTCGGTCGTTCATGCGGTTCTTGACCCTTGGTAGTCGATCGTAGATCTCATTGGGTATCATAAGGTTGGTAGACAGGGATCTGGAACCGTTTTAAGCTTTCACGGTTTTCAACTATAGTGAGCTCCCGATATTTCGACGCTGTTGCAATCGCCATGACCGCGTTCCCCACAATAGTTGAAAATCCGATAAGAGACAGTGTAAATTTAGGGATCTGGAAGTTTTCGTGAACTATCTTGAAGTTGATAAGAATGTAGGGGTCAACGATGACGATGACACCGAGGTTGAATGGATAGACGAAATATCTTACTTGAAACATCTGAATTTGAATACTTTCATCAAATTGATTCGAATTTTGCTGTATATGATTCATGTATTACTTTTAAGTTGGGTTGAGGGTCAAAGTTCATCAATGCTTCATCCAATTGTAATCTACAATGATTTCGCTTTCCCAAAAAGTAAGCTTATTCTCGAATATATTATTTTGTAAAGAAGTTGGATTCGCTGTTGTTGATTTGATCTATTCACCGTGAGGGTCACTATTAGTAAAGTATATTCATATTCTTAAAACGTACGTCTGGCTAATGAACTGATGCAGCAATGATTATGCGTTCGTCAACCTTTCGAGTTGAGTCGTTAAACATTACTTTCTTCTTAAAACAGATAAATTGTGCAGACTATTTTACCTTAAAATGAAATTTATTTCGAGGATTTCTCTAATCTTTATAATTTATCATTCAACTGCAAAAATCACGAATATTTTTCTCTCCATCTGTTTGCCTAAGTAAAATCTACAAAAGGTAAAGGGTTTTGTAACACTTATAGTGCTTAATCAGATTCAACTTTTGTTTGTAAACTAATTTCAGTCCTTTATTAACTAACCTTCAATAAGACAAGCTCTTTACCCTTTAATAACTACATATTATAAAACAATGTCTTCCACCGCGTCTGCCTGTCTGTGTGTTCGCGATAAACTCAAAAACTACTGCACCGATTTTCATGCTGTTCACCAATGGATAGAGTGGTTCTAGAGGAAGGTTTTAGTATGTAATTTGGCAAGTTTTTGTTTTTGGAGGTGTCGGAAAAATATAAGCCGTCGTCGTGATAACCGACATCCACGTGGGCAAAGCCGCAGTTGTCAGCTTGTCAAATATAAACGATCATGACAAGAATACGCAATTTTTACGTTCATATTGTCACCTCCTTTCTTGCTATATCATCCCTCACACAGTTCATTCATTATATCTTTGGTCTTCATAGTCTACTCTTATAAGTCACACAGTCATTGACCGGGAATCCAGAAGTCATCATCGGTCGGTAGAACAAAATTAACGCAACCGTTGTGCGTGTTCTTTTAGCAATCGTTTTGGTTAGAATAGGTTTTACGAACTGAAATTCGAAATATGAAATTTGAAATATTTTCCAATTGTTTCGTGCTCCATAACTTAATAATGTTCCGCACTTTCTTATCGCGTGTTCTCATGTAGGAAGCTATTGATTATTGTCTACAATTATACGTTTGAACCGAATTACAAATTGTTATTACTTGCGTTCGGTCGCCGTTCGGTTCGAGGATTTCTTTTTGCAGTAATTAGTAACTACAATAAATAATGTATCGGTAGCTTTAAAGTAGCGCATTACACGCGCACATGGTATACAGAACTAAGTGCTGAAAAATACTTTTCTTTAAGAAGTTCACTTTAATTGTTGTCTTGTCGTTTTAGTTAGATTTATGTACCTACGTGGTAGTACTGATGACTAGTTTTCGTAACCGATGTCCACGTGTATCAAACGACGTTTTTCAATACACTTTTGAAGAAATACATGGCATGTTGAACCTAATCGTAGTGCAATAAGAACCCGTTTTCGATGAAGTGGATTAAAAATACTTTACAATCATGTAATCTTGCTGTATGTACCAATTACACTTAAAGTACTTACGGGATGATATCCGTGATTTTCTTTTGCTACTATGAGCTCCCGATATTTTGCCGCTGTTGCAAGAATCATAATCGCAGGAATATTGAAGAGGCATACCTCTTCACCTCTCTCCTACCTCTTGGGTGGGACGAAAATTATTTATTATGAATAGACAAATCTGTCTACCCTGTTTCTTAGATACACACATCTCTCCGGCAAGCAACAGTGCCTAACAAAACCTATTCTCAAAATTCCAGGTCAAATTCCCCACCGAAGATGGGTCAGAATTATCGGAGGACCAGGGCCGCAGCAGAAGAAAGAAGCTGGCGCCTCTTCTCGCGATCCCCCTGCTTATTGGTGGCATGATGGTACCGCTGGCCTTTGGGGCGTTGGCACTATTGGCTGGAAAGGCACTCATCGTGTCCAAGTTGGCCCTGGTACTGGCTGGCATCATTGGGCTGAAGAAGCTCTTGTCTCCGAGCGGGGGTGGACACGAGGCTCATGAGGTGGTGGTCTCGGCAGGACATGGTGGCTCTGGGTGGAGCAGGTGAGATTTTTTGAAGTGTAAGCTTGGTAGATGAATATCGAATAAAAAGTCTATGAATTCAAAGTGTATGCCTACGCGATAAGTTGTGTGGTTAAATCGGTAGGAGAAGAACATAGAGAATTTGCTGAGGATATCGGATACTGACAGATTCTTTAATAAATAACTGTCAGTCTTACGTAATGTTGTGTTTGTCAGTCCGGTGTCCGTAATTTCAGCATCAATTTGTCCGTACTGGTTTTAACGAACCGACATTTGAGCTCCATCGTTACCACAAAAGAGGGGTTTGATCACCAACGCCTGGATGACTCCTTATTGTGGCATATTATGCACTTAAGATTCTGTAGTTAGGAAATTAAGATATTAAATTGCAAATTCGCGGGGAAAACTTATTACGGGTAGCACAAAATGTTTCTAAATAATATGCACAGTAATTTTACGGTTTTTCTGATCAGGCCCGGTTTTTTGCCAAAGAATTAATTTGCATGCTTTTCAAAAAGATTTTTATTATTGAACTTTGTTTTTTCATGAAATAGTTTGTTGCAGAAAATTTGACATTTCTTTTTTCTAATTTGCCAGCGTTGCGCAAAGTGAGCACCTCGAGAGAAATGCCGGGGGCAACCCAGGGTTAGGACTTTTTTATTATTTTGGATAGTTTTAAAAATATAAATTAGGTTTTTTATAAAAAAAAAAAAAAAAAATTTAGTTGATATTTAAACATTTGTAGGCGGTACGATAGTCATATTACAGGCTTATTTTGACCAATAAAACTGATTTAAATAAGACATGTTCGTTCCTGTATTAAAAATCTTTTTTTTTAAATTTAATGCATGCAGCTTTTGTAGACTGCACTGTAGCAAATATTCCGCGCAAAGCTAGAACTTAATTTTTCATTCAAAGATTCAGGTATTTTTGTGAACGCTTAATATTTAGATAGGGTCTTTTTTAACTATTGCATGTCTTATTATAGCATTTGTAGAAATATAATTATTTACATCATTCTTTTGTATTGTTTCCAGGTCGCTGGAGAAGGCTCAAGACTTAGCTTACAACGCCTACGCCCAATAACGAGCGAAACCACCGTTAATTATCATTAATTAATACGCGACTCTAAGGACCAATCGGTTTCACATAAACATATAAATAGACAACATATAATTAAAATATTTACAATTATAGAGTACATAGTTATGCAACATTTGAAAGAAGAAGCCTGCCGCAAGTTTTATTCTAAAATCTTAATAAAAATAATTATTTATTTATTATTTATTCACTCTAAATTATCATTACAAAACAAAAAATATAATATTGAATCCCATAAATAAAGTCAGAAAAACACTGCTTTTGGATGAATATTCCAAATTCGAATTTCTATAATGTGTGTGTCATAATTATTTTGTTTTTATCTATCTTTGGTAAAATTATTGCTTCAAGAATAACAGGTTGGAAATGAATATTTTAGAGTGTAATATAATTTATTTTACTGCAAGGGTCAGTAAGCTGTAGAAGCTATTTTATAATAGGAAATCATATAGAAGGTCTTGGTTATAATTATTATAAAAAAGCGGGAAAATGAGTGAGGGAAAAATATTTTCTCCCAGCATTACACGTTTTTATTAAAGTACCTCAAATACTCATAAAATATTTTATAAAAATACATAATATTGCAGTAGTCCTATTTACAACGATTTTTTTAGTTAGAACCAAAATAATTTAATATATTTATATATTTTAAACTCATTTATTACAAGACTTTGGGGTGTGCTTTAATTAATTTATATATCAGCAAATTAGCGATTTAAACATTTATTTATTTCTTTAAATATTTTTGACCGTATATAAGTATTATGTGTATTGAATGAGCATATTTTTGTACGAATATATATTTATTTATTTATATGCTGTGAAATATTATAAATAATACAAAGACTGAAAATATCTATGTATAATAATAATAAAAAAGAATATAGTATCCACATGTACATATGTAAATAAATTATTGCATTTATTTTATATTTTTTTCTGCATAATAATATTTATTAATTGAAAGTATTATGGATTGCCAAATATTAATATTTTACAAATATATTTATTAATCTATTAGGTTACGGATCTCATATTTATTGTCATTTTTCTATTAAAAGGTGCTCATTTTATTTAACTGCAATGTACATATTGAGGCGTTATTTATTTTCATTTATGTAATATTACGTTCCAGTCAGTTCATTAATTTATTAAATTAACTTAATAATTCATTGTCAAATGTTATTAATTAAACTGTTGGTACTCAAGATTTGTTTTATTACTATGTTTAGATCACCAATTCAGAATGAATTTTTGCAGCTTTTATATAAAGTTACATTTATTTTTCGACTGTCTCACTGATCTAGCTTTCGCAAGCCCATCTACTAAGCATGAGATTCGATTCCCGGGTCGGGCAAAGTGTTATTGAGTTTTACAATTAGGAATTTCTCAGTAGCAATCCGGAGCTTCGATTTGGATCTGATTTACGGCAAGCAGCGGCTGCAAAATATGGGTATTGTGGGTCTGGTATATGTACACCTCGGTCTTACCTTCAGGAATTACGTGTTATGTTTTTATTCAGTAATTCCGCATCCTTGTGTTAGGGATAACAATCATATACTAGAAGCATCAGTGATGCCTCTAGTATATCACATTTTACAGTCGGTGATCATTCAATGTCAGAATAGGAATATGGATATCACGTTGGAGTCACCAGTATAGGAATAGATAGATCACAGTGTAAAGCTCTTTAATACTCCATAGAAATGGGAGGATTCTCCAGTGGTTGTGTCTGGTAGGCGACTGCCCGATAGTTATTGCCAGGTTTTTCTATATGGCTTTGATAGCGCGGTTCAGAATTTTGATGTCAGTTCTTCATCTTGTGGCTTAAATGGGCCAACCGCTGGGTGAATTCACAACCAAAATACAGGAATAGTACAGTCAATACCCTGTATTACCGGATTCCTCTCCCAATGAAAAAGAGAGGAAGACATGTCAGGTATCTAATGCAGAACACTGACTTCAAATCTTACCTACTAACCCACTCAACGTCGAACTCTGAACCTGCCAAAACGGTATTCACTTTCGCCGCATGTAAATATCGCACAGTTACTCAATACAAATACTGTTGGATGTGACACAAAGAAGACAATGTATCATGCATTATGCAGACAGGAGTGGCTGCCAAAGTTTGCATGAAAAAATATGGTAAAGGAAATTGTGTCAATACGTGTGGGTTTTGCAGAGTTATTATGTGAATATTTTTGTGACAGTGGTCAGATTCGGGGTTCCTGTAACCTTATTTCAAATCAAAAATTATTTATTCAAACTAGGCTGAAGATCAGCACATTATGAACATCAATTACGCAAGAGAGCCACCTAAAACGCCCGTCCTTCGCAATGTGTACCTAATCTTTTCTTCTTTATCGTGTGGTTAGTGCCTAACCTGGTGTCAGAGTTTTTAAGCCGCCTAAGGGACCTGACCTCTGACTTGGCTTAACATGCCGTCGAGAAATATTTCTCAGGCATGCCGGTTTCCTCACGATGTTTTCCTTCACCGAAGCAAGTGATAATTATACAATACGCACATGAATCCGAAAAATCAGAGGTGCGTGCCTTGGGTTCGAACTCGAGACCTATGACTTGGCAGTCCGACGGTCAATGTACCTAATGTAAATTACATAGAGAAGAAAAGAGAAGAGGTGGTTAGAGAACAGAGGAATACAGCTTATACAGCACACGCGTACACACTTCGTCAATTATGTTTTAGTCCTATAGGAACAACTCCCTATTACTGCCCTTACTGGTCAATAGATAGGGTTCAAATTCAAACTCAGGACAACGACGACAAAACACTTTTTCTGATCTAAGGATCCCTAGTGCTCAGCAGTCGTGCTTCATCGATCATCTAGAACCTAATGTCCTGACCAACAAAGCAGACAAACATACAATCAGATTTACTTCCTTAGACTTTAAAGGGTGTAGAAAAACTCTTAACGAAGCCGAAAGACAAGTCTTGTTCTCCTTGTCATTGCGATAATTTTTTTGTTCCACACCATACCCGGGAACCTTCTAGTTACGGAAATATTGGGGGTCAAACTTTCAACTTTTTGACAAGTTTTTTTAACTAAAAGTTTTTAATGTAAGATTTTTACTTTAAACACCTCCATGACCCCCGTACTATTCAATCCATCCATCAGCCCAATGTTTTCGCACATGGTTTTCACCCCAAACAAAAAAGTCGTTTCCCAGCAATCATTTTTGCGTAAAGTTACTTAGTTTGATGTACAGAATGCTTGGTTGACGGTTTCGTGATGAGGTTGTTTACACCCTGTAGACTAGGCATGACAAGATCCACGATTCGAACAATTTCCCAGCATGATTAGCACAGCCACTCATTGATGACCACAGACAAAGAGGTTTTATTACGATCAGGAAGTAGTGCGGATGTAGAGAAATTGATACAATTATACTTCCGCCCGCAATAAAGTTTCACTTTCGATACAATATTATCGAACTGCTTATCGACATTGCGGACTAAAATTATTTGAAATGTCTCTTTGAGCTGGTGTATTGTGGAATTGTCTGGAATTTTCTAGGCCTTTGGTGATAAAGCTCTTGCGTAGTGCGTAGTAGATACTCGCAATCAGTGTGCGTGTATGACCAGATGTTTGAGCATGGAAAAAGCGAATGTAGGGATCGGGTGGCGTTCTGCAATTTCTGCCTACCCCTGGAGGAAAAAGTCGTGAGTTTATGCATTTATTTAATACTTTAAGTACAGAGGCCAACCTAATTCCATAGGCATTTGCTACCAGTCAACATTTGGGTAATGCGGAGATAAACATTGGTAGAGGTGTAAATTTGATTTTGAATTTTATTATTTTAGTAAACGAGTAATTATATTATTATTTTAGTAATTTAATTATTTTAGTTTGTTGCAAGTAAACTCTGATCTGAACTCCGAAGTTTAAAATACCGATGTACCGTATACATAAAGTTTGGAAGACCAAGTTAAGTGAGGTACGCTATGACGAATTACGTGATTGAGAATGTTCATCATCGGTAAGCGTTTTCAGTAGTAATAGACTAGCACCCTCGTCCAACTTCTGTTATATCAACAAGAAATTGTTATAATAATATGTATTGCGAAGGTCAGATAGGATGTCCTCCCATTTAAAATGCTGGTATTAAGCTGCATCCAGTTGGACTGGAAGCCGACCCCAACATAGTTGGGAAAAGCCTAGGCTGATGATGATCACAAAGAATGCTCCCTCAGATGTTATGTTTCCTCTTCGGTAATTGAGAAGAAAATTCGGTCTTGTTATGGCATCAAAATTGGGCCCACGAATCAAGTGCAAAACAACACTCAAATTACTATAATTTCTACCCAAATCACAGGTTTTAACCAAACACTGTCTGATACCCACCAAACAATAGACCTACTTAAAACAAACACATCATTACATGCACTAATACGTACGTATACAATCTTAAGTCATCTCTCAGCCTTCCGGCCACTGACCCTTTGGAGAAAGTCGACGGACATAGATCATTCCAAGTAAATATGTCCACCTTTTGTAAGGTATGGGATGCAACTGGATGGAATTCCAATTAAAGGAAATGCACGATCAATGGTGATTGAGCGTTTTTATTTTAGACTAGCTGTTGCCTGCCAGTTTCGCCCGCGTGAAATTTTTATAAAAATAGTACTTCCTTAATTGAATCGGATTTTGTTAACAACTTCAAGGATTGTTCTGGCGTTTCGGACATGAAAGATGAAAAATAAAGTTTTTTTTTTAATTATACACGTTCACGTGCATTCAGTAAAAAGTTTTGCAATCACAAACAGACAATTAAATTTTATTTGTTTTAATAGATATTATGGCGTCGGACGTTGAAGAGAGCATGTCTTTAAAATATTCAAATTGTATTTATAATGTTCGTGGATCCAGGTCTGAGAGTATTATTGAGTTTTTTTTATAAGAATTTCTCAGTAGCACCCACGAAGTTTAGATTTGTGCGCCGTTTGATCTCTTTAGGCTCGCCCCATATTACATGAGACTTAAACATAACTGGTGAAATGTGGGTTTAACGTTCAGTGCTTCTCTGCTTCTTTGGCGTATCTTTCGAGGAATCACACATGATTCAAGGCCTCTCCGCATGAAGATCCAGAGCTATGTTGACCACTAGTCGTTAATTTTGTCCAGCTCGCCCCACCATTTTCTACGAGGACTACCGCGACGCCTTCTGGCGTATTTCAGGGCCACAGCTAATGGTCTATGTCCATTCTATTAAATTATGTCTAAGTGAAGATGACTTAAAGATTTTATAATTAATAGTCTTAAGTATATCACAGATACGGGTCAATGACCACACAACATCTGCAGCTTTCTTAACCGTCTTACAAGAGCATGTCATAATGATTATGGCACTGTCAGGCCAACAGTGAAACATAAGACAAGAAAGTGTCCAAGCAACGTTACTTAAACTAATTTATTTAACACTACAAGCACCGACCATAATACGCTTTCGCTGGCAAATCTTCACTTATAAGTTGTAAGTGACGTTGGAAAATCAGTTTTACTTGTTTTCTCTTTCTGAAAAGTGTTTGTTTGTGTGGAATGAATACAAATTATTTTCAGTACATCATGCATAATCAAGATCAGCCTAAAACGTTGCCATTGCTGGAATACTCTTCTCTGGGAAGGAGAGATGGTGATCACACAAAAGCCGTCTGACCTGACTGACTGAGGACGTCCTGTCCATAAAATGAATTCTAGTTAAAAGTACTTTCAGATGTTTGCGAATTTGCCAGGCATCTTTTTTCACTTTTCAATCCTTCCCTTATTTCATACCACGATTAAAAAAATGAACAAAAAAAAATTGGACCAGCGTTTCTGAAGAACCAACGAAGAGCATTTCATTTTCATTCATGTATATCTTTATTTTCACCGCTTTCTTCTCTCAGTAGTTACTCAGTAGTTAATTACTAATTATAGTATTTAATAACTAATTATTTATTCACAATAATAAATAATTAGTTATAATTATGTATTTTGCTCCTCAAAACACCCACAAAGCTTTCCTCTAACCAATTGTTTATTTACGCCGCCTTCAAACCGTAAAATCAAGTTATTACGCCATTGACCGCGAAAATTACGGTCAATTTTATTTGTCTCGTCACTTTTTTATTTTACGGAGATTTTGTTTTATTTATACTTGTTGTAAGGTGCAAGTTTAAGTTCAAAGTTAAACGCCGATAGAATCGGCTGTCAATGACCTAATGTATTGCAATTCTCGGCAACGTGTCACTTATCTCGTAATCGCTACTATTCAAGTGCAGAGCATTTTTTAAGCAATATCTTTAAGCTTATGCAGCATAGTATAGGCTAAAAATGTTTTTTTTTATTACAAAATAGGCCTGATCTTGACCTCGATCACGCCTGATGGAAAGCGATGGATGAGGTCTATGATGGAACGAGCGTGACCAGAAGATGACAGCAACTTATTTTTTTTTTTGAAGAGTGAACACTCTTCAAAAAAAAAAATAAGTTGCTGTAACTTCTGCTGCTGTGTTCAAAATAGCTTAGACTGAAAATTGGTTGTTTTAACTTATCCCTTGATCCGTCCACGAAGTAGACACAATAGTTAAACAATGGTGTCTCGAACAAATCGGTCCTTTGACATATCTTGATTTAAATTTAATCAGTGTGTTCCTTCTCTATAAATTTAGTAAACCGTCAAACACTAAAAATGATTGCCTCTTTGCAACGTTTAAACGTTACAAAAAAGCATACAAAAAAGGTGCCTGTAATTTTACCAGCACCCCAAATCACTAAACCAGGAACAAATTCACCTCTACCACTAATACAACCAAGAAGTTCTCAACCCACATACAAAACTGAAAACCGCACAGTCATAGCGTTAACAACTTACATAACAACAAAAAACTAAACTTCTTCAAATACCTAACATTGCTATTGACCCACAAAATGTATTACTCAACCAACAAAAAGTAAATAGTAAGCAAGAAGAAAAAAACCACAATAGAGATTTGAGAAAAGAAAAAAGTCCGGTTAAGAGATGTTGCATCATAAAATGTAATTCGGGTTCGCTTTTTTTTTCGAAAAAGAAAGCGATGGTTGACTGGTTGCACCAGATAGTAGTGTCTGTCGCGAAACAAATCAGTACAGAAGGAATAGTGTGTCGATTTTTAAGAAGGTGGCTTTTTCCAAGTCTCCTTAGATAGACGTTCTTGTAGTATTCTCGGATTTTTAAATCTTTAGGTTTTTGAAATATTTCTTTGTTTCCACTTAATGCGTTTGTTGATAATGCGCCTTTTAATCCCAACTGGACAACCCGCTTGTGTTGAACCAACCAATCACAGACCGGAATTGACTCGCTATCATAAGCAAAGATAAAACACGATAAGTTAATCCGGCTCGAAGGACTATTAGGACCATTAAAAGATGTTACTGTCAGAATGTGGCCACAAAAGAACAAAAATTTGATTTTACTTGATCAAATAAAAGTTAAGTACAAGCATTTTCAAGCCGTATTAAAGGAGTTACAAAAAAAGCGATGAGTGGGCTATGTGAAAGATTATAGAGCCAGAAAGTGGGTGATCATAGTCATCAGATAATGACTAATAGAGAAGTATGGAAGAAGAAGACATGCTGTGTTGACCCCATTAAAAATCAGAAGAAAGGGAGTTAAACTTCTGCACTTCTCTTTCATGGGAATGTGTTTGTAAGTTCACACGACGCATTTCTCGGGAACTGCTGGGCTGATTTGGGAAATCCTTTCACTTTTGGAAAACTTATCCTCTAATTGGTCGTTGATTGATCTGTTTGTGTTTTGGTTGATTTCTTTTGTTTTTGTTTTAAGGCAATTAACCATTTACTGTATTGGTTCTTTAATTTGGTAAGAGTTGGTGATTAGTTTAATGAATATTAATGTTACAGTTTATGATATGGCTAGAAAAAGGTAAACTGCTGAGAAGACAACTAATAGAGAAGAATGGGAGAATAACACATGCTGCACTGACCGCAAATAAAAGGTCGCCTCTTTGGGTCCAGCAGCTTAGTGCCTTGTATCAGGTTTTTGATACATCTTCTAAAAGTAATAAGATCATCCTGTCTTCTGGCTTGTCATTTTCGTGTCTTTTCGTGTATGTCTATGTATGTCTTCACAAGGAATAAATTAATGTATACGTAGTTATAATACCAATGTACTGCGCTGGCGCTATCTTTTTCAGCTGGCCAATTTGTGTACGCCGTGTGAAGCCGTTAGTGGATACAGCTCTGAATGAAACAAGCATCAGATCATCACTGGTTGCCTTAAACCGACCCTGGTACAGATGCTGTACCCACTGGCAGGAATATCGCCACCAGAAGTTCGAAGAACAGTGGTAAACTCTAGCGAAAGAGCCAAAATGGTTTCAAACGCACGTCACCCTTTAAAAGCAGAAAAGCCGAAACAGCTTTCTGAAGTGTGTCACACCACGGCGAGCGTTCCACGAAAATAGTAAAGCTGTGGCGAGGTAGTGCGTCCTTACCAATCCAACAATCCTATTCGTTCCACTTGCTGAAAATCTCCCCTGGACATGAGTTACTATGGCTGACCTGGAAGTCTTTAAATAGACTCCTTACCCAGGTTGGCCGCAGCAAGGAAAATCTGCTCAGGTGGAGATTCATTAATTTGACTCTGCCCTGAAGTGTAAATGTGGTGCTATTCAATAAACGATGGGGCACTTAATATCGTGTTCTGCATGTCCTGTTGTTTGTTCACTACAGAAACTGATTGACGCTACCGAAAGCACCAAACTAGTAGCTCAGTTCTGGGCTGACATAATATAGATTGCCATCGACACGCTAAGAAGAAGAATACGAATGTCATGTTATTCAAAAACACCATAGTTAAGTCGGTAAGTCTTTGCCCAATAAAGCTTATAAATAATATTACTGAGCAAACACCTCTAAATGAATATGGTTTTTAAAAAAAAGTCACATTCACTGAGGGAAGAATTTTCAAAAACGTTGTCTCACCAATAAATGCACTAAATCATGACTCACACAGACAGTGTTCCTAGTTACATCATCACAATCATCTCTAAATCAATCACACCGCGACATAGCATTGTTTGTCTTGTTCATATTTGTCGCCATTAACACAACTCAGACGCGACGCGTAAAAACACTGCGACAAGTCACGCGTAACAAACGCACGATTATGATGTTTGACATCACTGCCGTGTGGTGACAGGTTTAGGCCTATTGTTTGCTTTAGTATGTTTCAATCAAAGCGTTTATGCTGAGCTTGGAATAATTAGAGTATATTTGCCTTAATTTTAAGGAAGTAAACAACATGTAGATACTACCCTGACACTGACTGCTTTTGAACGAGGTTTGTTTGTTCACCTTCCTCCTGGACAGGAACTGCAGTGGCAAATCTGAAAATGGTTTCAAATGGAGTATCATCGACCCGTCCCAAAAACACAGCAGCCCGTGGAGGCCGTCTGCAGGATATGCTCAACCACCTTTCTTGCATAGCCACCTGCACTTTCCAGGATTTAAACGAAGCCAACGAAAGAGCTGTGCAAGTGTGCATTATTTAAGTCCATCGACCGCAAAGAAGAAGATGTATATTTATTTATTATGAAGGCACCGATCGCGTTCAATGTAGTGAAAAATCCTGCGTTATTTTACTTTACCGTGGATTATGACAATATTTTCGTGCCTATATTTAATTAAGCAGGTAGGACAGCAAACGCCCTTTTCCCATGATCTGTCCACGAAGTAGACACAATAGTTTAACAATGGCTTCTCGACCAAATTGTTCATTTGACAGATCATGATTTATAGTCTAAGATCCCTTAGAGAACGACCTTCACCGAGCTGGTTAATGGATGAAAAGTATTTTATATCAAATTAAATATGTCAATAAATATGTATATATTGGACTGACATTTTTAGTCAACCCATTTGCAATATATTTATTGACATATTATTAATCACTACATAGTATAAAACAAAGTCGCTTTCTCTGACCCTATACCCTAAGTATGCTTAAATCTTTAAAACTACGCAACGGATTTTGATGCGAGTTTTTTTAATAGATAGAGTAATTCAAAAGGAAGGTTTTAGTATATAATTTGCGGGCGGGCAAAGCCGCGGGCATCAGCTAGTTTAATATAAAATACTTTTCATCCATTAACCAGCTCGGTGAAGGTCGTTCTTTAAGGGATCCTATCCAATTAGGGGAGAAATCTTTCCACAATATATTAAGATGTCTAACAGACAATCCACAGGCATCCACTAATAATCCTAACTGCACTAACAGGCTTCACTTACACGTACTCAAAATAAAGTAAAGCTTTTGCGAATTCCTCACAAAACAACAACTTTCTTCAATACCAGTAATGTATGAATATAAAGTTTTCTTAAGACCAGCTTTCGTTCACTAACTGTCTGTAATGAATTTTCTTCAGGCACTTCAAGCTTTTTAATTATTATATACTGAGTTGTTTTACGTCGTATATGAGGAAGCAATGATTTTGATACTTGCCATTTATTTTATTGTTAACTAGCTGATGCCTGCGGCTTCGCCCGCCCACAAATTATATACTCAAAGCTTCCTCTTGAATCACTCTATCTATTAAAAAACTCGCATCAAAATCCGTTGCGTAGTGTTAAAGATCTAAGCATACATAGGGACAAACGTGGTGGGCGACTTTGTTTTATAAAATGTAGTGATGCAATTTATTTTTGAGATTTCTCAACAAATTTTGTAAAACTGCAAATATTATGTTGGTCCGAGTTTTATTTATTTATTTCGCTGCCTTATAGAAAATATTTTATTTGTGACAAGCCGTGTTGGGCCTTGGACCTGCAAAAAAACCTCACTAAGGGAAAAAAAAACAAAAATCCATCCTTAGTGCTAATTCTTGTAATTTATCGAACTATTGAGATCGACTAAAGGCGGAGCTTGCGAGCAGTGATGCGTCAGTTCTATCAGTCACCGCTTTGGTATTCTATAGGCTAAAAGATAATCCGTCTATTAAAATTCAATTACCATTCCTATACACATATGTTCTATTTGTATTCAGGTTAAACATAGAACTACTTACTTTCTTTCACTGATCTATTACAAGCCACCTACTTATGGTAATAAAAACATTTCTATTCAAGGTAAGGAAATCAAGGGATAAACCTTACTATCCATTCCTGAAATGGTGTTTATGTTTTCATCTTGCTGAAGAGTTACTACATTTCAGGTACGCACTGTCAATAATACAGAATGAATTTCAATCAGCCCTTATACAACCACAACTGAAATGCTTCGAAGCAATTCCTTCTGAGGGCCAAGATAAATTGACTATCTTCCAGCGATAATATCACCTGCCTATCCTATTCCCAACTCTGTTGGAGTTGGTTTCCAGTCTAACCTGATGCAGCTGGATACCAATATTTTACATAGAGAGACTATATTCTATCTGACCTTCACAACCCAGTTAGTACTGCAATAATAGAGTACCCCTTCGCAAGACTGGTTGTCAGACTTTTGGGCCTCTGACTACCTGTAACGACTGTCAAAGATCTAGAAATGACAGTGCTTTCCCAGGCACAGAGGAAATTTGGTGTGTAATGATGGTCACCCATCCACAGACCGACCTTAGCAAGCGCGGCCTAAGCTTGAAGATCGACCAGTGCGAACATTCGGCTCCATCACTAGTACTGAAAAGCTTATCGTTAGATTTAGTTATTTATTACTTTATATTTGGTTGAAATAAGACACAAATTAATTGATTGTACTTTTTTTATATTCACACCTGACCTTAGAGTAAGTAGGAGAAGATGTTGTCTATAATCTATCTTGTGTCCGGGCCGACATTTTTGCCCTCTATTAGTAATAATAAAACACAATTTAACACTCCAACACTTATCAATACCAAAAAGCAATCCAGTTGCAGTACAAAGCGCTTTAAATGGGACTGCTACTTTGTATAGGCACTCTGGTCCTCTCCGACTAACTAGCAAGGGTGCTCTGAGCCCGCGTAGTGAGTTACTTCTTCTCACAAAGATGAAGCCTGAATCCCAACAAAGGGAACATTGTAGTCTGGTTATACTTATGCTAGACCTTAGTCTTTTATTTATTTATTTAAGGAAAAACAAACAGCAGCACAATAAGAATTCGAAACAATATTTTAAATATTACATTTTTAAACAATTATGCTACCCACAACATTCTCCACAGATTACAATTTTAAATATTTATAACTAGCTAGTAACAACACAAATACAATACATAAATACAACGGCCATTGTCCTGGAACGAATATCTAGATTTTTAAATGTATGTGATTACATATATAAAGTAAAAATAAATTTGTGTGCGTATTTAACATTACGTTATTAAATATCTAATTATACAGTAATTTGCTGGTCCTTTAGGGTTTCATTGATTTGCTTCCTAAATGCATTTTTACTTAAAAAAAGAATGTCGATTGAATGGAACTCATTATTGTATGTCTCAACTAAACGATGAAGTGGTGAACGCGAGCCAGCGTTGGATTTACAGAGGCTAGTAGCAAATAGACGTCTTGAAAAGGTTACTATGTTTTTTTTTTTACATATGGCTACCTGACCACAGACACGCAGTCTAAAACTCCCAATTTACATAAACAATCACTATACTTATTCAAACTCAGGTCACATACTCTAAAGTATTTGTAACAGGGTCATTGCCAAACTGTCCACGTATAGTGACTACTGTTCAGCACATACTTGTGGTAAAATACTAGTTCTTCTAGTAGGATATTATGTATATTTTTAGGGTCGATTTCACTTTATTTGTCACCAGGATATAGAAGTGACTTATGTTAAGTAACTTGAAAGTTTATTGGATTTCTAAGTGGTTTTCTGTAGATTTGGGTCTTGAAGAAGATACAGCATGGGGTTAGTAAATGTAAATTCATAAATAACATAACATCACGCGTGTAATCCCCAAAAGAGCTAGGCAGAGGTGTAGCTATTATTACACCCACTCGCCCCCTATTACATGGGTAATAGGGGGCGAGCCTATTGCCATCAACCGGACGCAAATCCAAACTCAATGGCTGCTACTGAAATCCTAAAATATCAATTTGACCGACCTGGGAATCGAACCCAGGACCTCATACTCAGCAGCCGCGCTTGCGATCACTAAACCAACGAGGCAGTCATTAGTAATTTAAGGTACGATAATATTATTCATAAACATCATCATTATCATCATAAGCAGCCTTGTTTATTGGCTAAAAATACGCCTCTTATTTCGTTTGTTTGTGTGAGTCTCATTCGCGCCAATTACGAGTACATTACGTTTACGTAAAATAGGGATACCTTGAGTCAATCAGCAACGTTACACGTTGTTATTTATTCCTGTCCCTATACAGCATAATTTTTGCAAACCGTTAAACTAGCGTTAAACTATCAAGCTCATAGACAAAACAAGAGCAAATAAAAACATCAAACAATTATGAATACAAACATTGAAACATACAATTGTTAAGAAAACAATATGGTTTCAAATCGGTCCCGACATGAGAAAACCATGGCATCAGATGAATATCGCCCAGCAAAAGGGGACGAGACGTGTCAAGTGAGAGAAAAAAAATTTGTTATGATCTGTTGATGATTGTGATCTACTTGATGTAGACTTCGAATGCAATAGGAAAATCATTTCTACAGTTTATGAGCTTACAAGAGGCTTAGGTGCTGTAGTTATAACAGATAACAAACGCATAAATGAGGATATTTAATGGATGCTTGATAAGAATTATACTGTGTATCTCAAAGGCCTTTAACATTAATTTGAATCATCCAATAGGCAGAAGACATCCCCAAACAGCAATTTATTGCCAGTCAGTAATTCAGTTGCAGAAGCAACATCGAAATAAACATTAAACAAAAAGTCACCAACTTTTATACTTACCAAAATTTACTCATACTCATAACGCGTGTCTGTGTGCTCATAATATGTTTCAAAATAGCTAATGACTCAAAATTCTCAGTTTCACTTATTCACAGTCACATAATATTTTCGATAATTTATCAAAATAATAAGCTCATTGAGTCGAGATTTTATAAAAGGGAAAGTCAGTAATAATCGCCGTCTGTTCATTGTTTTACCATTTTGTGGGAAGAAAAAGTTTTTAGGTTACCACCATTCTTCAGTTTTAATAACAACTAATTTTGTAGTAGATATGACGATAAACGGAGCTGAGAAAGAAAATATGGTGTATGCTTATGGGAAACGTGAGAAAAGCGAAGAACTATTTTTTTGTGTTGATAAAAATTGTAAGTTATATGTTTTCTTTGTCGAAAAAAACTGCTTCCACAATTAACTGAAAGTGAGACATAAACGAGGAACTTAAACCTAGTTTATCAGTAAACATAGAAAGGATAACCAATATCAAATAATAAGCAAATATGCCAATACAATTAATTTAATGACATAATACACATAATTTTGACAAAACGAGTCGTAGAAATATTGTGCCAAAATTGGGTCAACCAGGCGCGTGTTCTATCAATAGTTCTTGTAATGAAAGTGGTCATAACCATACGTGTTGACCAAAAACAATAAGATAACTGACAAACGCTACACGGAAGTGAAAGAATAATTGATAAGATCTGGACGCAAACACAAAATGGTATCAAATACTTGTGTTTATAATGTAATGTAAATGTTTGTAAAAATATTTCTAACTATGTGCTATGAAAGATTCTAATTTAAAAAATTTCACTAAAGAAACTAAACAGGATATTTTTCTCACGATTCGAATCTATGAATTTTCGCATTTTGGCAAACTTGACATATTTCCGCACCAAAAGTATCAAGACCACGCACTCCTCATACGATGCACCACACTTATCAACTGTCACCAAGATCTACGACCACACCCACACAACTACAAAAAACCACGTGCGTTCCCCGAAAAATGTCCGTAGGTACAACAAAATAATTTCGTAGGTACCAGTTTAATCGACCGACATCGGCATCGAGTTCACTTTTCTTGACCGCCGCGGTAGTGGGGTATGATGCTTAAAACAGGCCGTCATATACAACGTCGCTACACTTAGTGCCAAGCTTTCTGTAGGGGTAGTTTGATTCGACGCCATGATTCGATACATCGCTGTTCTCGTTCTTTTCGTCACGGCGCAGGCAATGCCGGCGCTCGACAAAGAACCCAACGAAATCGGAGTTTTTGGCTCCATATTAGGAGTTGTTAAAGAGTGCGTCGATGGAGACACATCCCTGTGCATAAAGGTGGGATCAGTGAAGTGATAACCGTGAAGTGCTTTAAGTGATGTGTTACTAAGTTCTTATCTTTTGGTTGCAGGAGAAGACGTTGAAATATGTGGAGGCTGTGAACACTGCGCGGGAGTTGGACCTCGCTGACGGTGTGGCGATACTTAGCAATGGTTCCCCAAGGTCTGCTAGGGCCTTGGAGCCATTGTCCGAAGAGCCTAAAGCCAGGGAAGCTCAGATCGAATCCAGGCTCGTGGATTCAGCAGCTGATTTCTTGGAAAACCATGTGATCCAGTTCAAACTGCCTTCATCAGCCATTGAGGGCATGAAGAGGTCCCTTGAGGAAGGTAAGCATCCAAAATTCTTCTTCACAAAATTAAACTCTATGCTGAATCACATAGGTAGTAAATTTAAATGAGCGTATATAATAGAGTGTTAATAGCTCAATTACTCGTTAGATTATAGATAAAAATTTGAATGAGCAGAACTATTATTATGATTCATTCAAACAAACATAGTTAACATAATAAATGGCTTTCAACAAACCAGACGTTAATAATAAAAACGAAATTAATTGGACAAACGTAAATCAAAATGTGAATCGATTGCTAATGATTTTAAACTTATGCATATTAGTGACGCAAATCGAACGACTTAAGATTCAACTTTTGTTTTCAAAGTCTTTGAACTTGCAAAGTTCAAACAAGCTGAAATTAAAAGAAATATTATGAAACAGGAAGAGGAAATAAATAAAAGAGATTTAAATCAAATGAATCATTCATCCGAGACTAAAGTACTAGAAGATTGCGGTTTTTTAGATGATGATTAAATAGAGCAAAACAATTGTTTTCTGAACTTAACTTTTAGTCACGTTTTGTGTTAAATCTCTCCGCTTTATCATACTAATTACACAGTTCTTTTTATTTTTAACCGACTTCCAAAAAAGAGAGGTTATCAATTCGGCTGTTTTTGTATCAAGTTATTCATAGAATGTATAAAAAATCGGATATATTGCTAAACAGGATATGATTATGAAAAATCTGAATTCTTCCAGAAAAAATATTTGACACAATCGTGTTGCTGACGATATTAATGTAGGTCTATCAACTAAACATGATATCTATAAGTAAATATCTACTAATCGAATTAACACTCAAGGTAAAGATGAACGTACATCAGTCGATTAAGAAGCACAAGGCGAAGAATCGGTTACAGAAGTATCGCTTTTTATTAAGTAACTTTGCATTGTTAGCTTATGATCATGACTTACTTAACCACAGTTAAACTAACACCGTGAGCAGCGTAATAATGACACATTGAAAGTGATGCTGTGCTCTGTAGTGGTACTGCTCTTTGCCGAGCTTATGATTTCTTAAAAATATATTGGGCACTATATTGTCTTAGCAATTCAGTCAGACCTAACACCTGCACTTTAGGAGACCTAAAAGACGCCAGACACGCCGCATCTAACGTCGCCACATATAAGTCAAACCATCGACATGAAAGAAGTCATTGGTAAGAGAAAGAGATAAGAGACGCCACACACGCCGAAATTAACGTCGCCACATATTGGGGCCCAAGAAATTTTAACAAGTCGAACCATCGACATGAAAGAAGTCTGATTACTAAAAGCAATTACAAACTAGACAAATTCAGAAAACTCATAAGATAAAGTAGATTATATCGAAACTAATTTGTCATGCTCACTACGAACAAACATGACCAAATGCGCTAACAAACATCACACTCCATTGCCAGAAACTAAAAATTAACACATTCTAAACCAAATAAATGCTAATAATCCAGAATTTTACGATGTTGGTGAATAAGTCAACATTTGTCACCAAGCGAAAACACAACCTCATATTGGAAAGTCTAAAGCACTTAATGCTTAGATTCCCATGAATATAAAGTGTTCGTACACAAAATATAGGCGACTGTACTTAATACTTGTCCAAGTTATAGCTCGACTGTACCGTTACATATTACAAATGCAAGGTGGCGGTACAAAACAAGAAGCAGGGTTGCCACAGAATATTGAGTTCTAGTAGAGATATTTTTAATATTATTTTCAACGAATAAGAATGTTGTTCATTTCAGGCCACTATTACGCTAAAATTGACTTCTAAATATTTATTTTAATGTATGAAACAGATAAAGGACCCGTAATATTCACAATCATAGCCATAACAAGTTCAAGATAACTTACATAATACATAATTCTGTAAACTAAACCTGTTCTTGAAAAGCAAAATAATACTTTATTTTATGAGGTATGTACGAAAACCTCGTATGCTCAGTGAATGGTAATGATAAGAAAATCATAATAATAGAAACAAAAAGATTTATGCCAATCTTATATACTTGAATTAATAACCAAATAAAATACCAGTTTATTGATAACATAACTCTAGTAGAAACAGGAAACAATAACTGCCAGCCATAACCATATGCATGTAACAGTTAAATTTAGTAGACCACTACAGTTAATCTAACTATATTAATAGAAAGCCTAACTGCCCCATTAGTCAGCGATGTACAATTTTCATGCCTTGAAATTGTACGCCTGAATAAATCTTTATAATTATAAACATGCGATTTCCTGATATACATACCAACCGTATGGAAAGATGCTCCACTTACATTAGTTCCGATTGTAATTCCTGATTAGGTAAGTGGAGTAACATTTAAACCGAATCACTTTCCGAAGCCATTTGAGTGCATTTATGATGTTTTGTTCAAACATACTAGATTTATTTATCAAGATAATTATATTTAATCAGTGACTTTGATATAATTAATGTTTTGAACTGTAATTTTACTTGCAGATGATATCTTGTTTAACTCAACTTGTTTACTGCAATGTGTTTGCCCGTTGATAAGTGCAATTACTGTAATTTTAACTTTATTTCTTGCTTAATAGGTATTTCCTGTAATGTATCTGCTGTGACTGGCGTTTTGTCATTACTAAGGCTCAACTGATAAATAATGTATTGTATCTACTCTGTACGCCTGCGGTTTTTCTTACTTTATGTTCTCGATGTCACCAACCCCGGTCTTGGTTTATCTGTGTACCTTTCATTTAAATCCGTTCCGTCCAGAGAGACTTTCGCATTAGTTGTAAATTACTCTTATCACAAAGTTCCATCTCCTACAAAATCATAAGACCTTTGAAATCTGCCTACTCTCAATGCATAAAGGCCGTAAAGATAGGAAAGTCTTACAAGTGGCCTTCACGGATGTTACATGAATGGTAGCTTGCTACTTAATCTTGTGAATGAAACTTGAAGCGGACGTACTCGTTAAGTTCACTACACAACTTCCTATAAATTGTTACGATTTTATTCCGGTTTTAGGAAAATCCATAATTTTCGTCTACGAGTATTACAACAAAAAGGTGTGGTGTTACATAATCAGTTATGTTAGTTTTATGGAAATCAGTGGCCTCATTAGCATGGAAGTCATTTGAGTCATTTTGCATTCAAACTGTTGTTCGATACTGGATATTTTCTTTCCATCGTCTTATTCTCTAAGACGCTCTTCCAATAACAGAAATACTTCAGATTGCAATTATTGCGTATTAAAAAAGTTCAGTTTTTTTTTTTTAACCTGAGTGTTCAATTTGTATAAACAAATCCTGATCCATTTCTGATAAATCTTACGCCTTCTTCTTCTTCTTCTTTCGTCTGATTTAGCAATTTTTCCTCCCAGGCCCACGTTAATCACCTGTACTCTCATGGCTCTTGGAAAACTATCGTCTTCTTCACGATCAATTCAAATCGAGACACATTAGGCTCGAAGACACATTGCGAAATTAGACCATCTCTATTCACTACTTCCGTATTGCGAAAACGTCACTCCATAAAAAAGGCCTCCACATTGAGATTGTCAACAACATGTAGAAACTCGAAAGCGGCACATTCCCTCTACGGCGTTAGTTCGAAGTCCTGTCTCTAAACCAGTTTAACAAGTCATCGAGAAATCGTGTAAACGGCACTCCTCGGCTCTTCTCCGAAGAAAGTTGCCTTTCCAATATTATGATATGTGTTCGTGTTACAAGTTCGATTGATACCAATTATGACGTTAGGAGTCAGGTTGTTATTTTTAATTGTCTAATAATTCTTAGGAAATTTTGAAACTATTTTCCGGATTACCGTTGTGGTGTCTTGCTTCATTCACTTCCGTCAGTATTCGTTTATTAATGTTTCCTTATCAGACACAAGCTTTATCATCTGCCAATCTTCATTCGAACTACATGTTGCTGAATAACGACATGCTACTTATACCAACCTACAAATGCATCTTCCTCCATTGACAATATTATTAATAGGTCATAACCTATTAATAATATTGTCATTGGAGGAAATTGTCCTTGTAGTAACTATGGTTCTTAGTTATTAATAGTGTTTTCATTCATCTAAGTCGTGACATGTACTTTCTTTACACCCTTGCAGATCCAAATACTTATACACAAATAGTTGTGTTATTTACCCTCATAAATTCAACACTCTCGATTTCTTTCTGGGTTACGCACAACTTCAAACATTATCTAAACGTAAGTCAAGGTTATTTAAGAACAGTAATCGCTACTAATTAGAATCGGGTCCACATTATCATTAACAACTATCTACCTCAATATGTTATCGTGAATAGGGTAATTTTTACAAAATATCAAGATTCCTCATGTTTGTATTGACACTGTAACAACTAACAATAAAACAATCACATTCAATCTTACACCTTGAACCACCGATAGGCTTATTGTCCTAACACTCACGATCAATTTGAGACACAATGACACAGCGATTTCACTGCCAATGTCAACGTCGTGAGAATTTCTTCGATAATTGAGTAACATGATAAACGCATTTGGGATCTCCCACCTTTTCACTGTATTAGGTGTTTTGTAAGAATGGGCTCAAATTGTTCAACAGGATGTAAAAGTAATAGGGCCATAGGCATAACGTTTTTTTTCTTTCTATCGGTAGCAGAACAATAAAACATGCAGAATGTAGACTTAAAATTAATCAACAGTAATTCGACTCAGCCTATCGCACTCCACTAGTCGACATAAACCTATCCCAAGCAGCGCTACAACAGGGCACCTCAATGGGTTTTATTCGAAGTATTTTTTCCTGTGCCCATTTGCATGTTTTTGTAACCAAATCATCATTCATCATTTTTGACTTCCCAACACCTATTTACCTAATATAATATTTGATTAAAGTATTGTCTCGAATGTAAAAATTATTTATTTCAATATAATTGATAGGCAGAGTTTCCATTCATTAAAATGTTGACCGTCAATAGGTGATCAAAATGAATGGCTGTAGGTTAAGGTCAATGAATGTAGTACTGGTATATTTGAGTTTAACAAGTTTACAGGTCAATTTAATAATGAACTTGGGTTTTTAAACAAGGTGATTAAGATAAATGATGATAGAGACTGATGGTCTTGTCATTCTAATTTTGTTTTGTGATCAAAGTCCCGGTGCTGACTATTGAGTGGTCATAGGTTTGACAGAAAACGATACATTAGTGGATGACCTTTCCTCTGTGTCTCAGAAAGCAGATGAAAACGTTAGAGGTAGTCAGAAGCCCGATAGTTTGTCTCTCAGTCTTACCGAGAAGTATCAGTACCCAGTGAGTGGGTTGTGGATTTCAGAGCAGTCACTCCATTAAAAAAGTGGTATTCAGGAGCATTAGGTGAAAATAAAATATGACCCCAAATTAGGTGGGACACTAGAACCTTATCTTAATAAAGTTAGGGAAAAAGAAGGAGAGAAGGTGATTCAGGTGGAAAAATGAATCACTTACTGGATACAGTTTTACTTTCGACCAAACTTGTTCCATCATGTTTGTTAGCCCTACATCGTTTATTGAGGGAAGTATGTCATATAGGTGCTTGAAGGCAATGGGCCGTCGATGTCACTATGTCAATCATAAACAAGTTTTAGAACGGTGTCCATTTGTACCTGTCTGTCTAGCATTTGTTTTGCTTTTTTGTTCTGCATCATTATTTTGAAATCAAGGGCCGTTTGACAGTGAACTCTTTCCTAGTTACTACTTTATTTTACTTGTTTTCATGAAATTAGCCGCCATTTGTACTATAGGTTAGATATAAACCGAAAAAAAATCCGTAGTAAAACTGGTTATAAACTAAAAAAAATAATGTAGACTAAAATAAAATTACAGCACCATCATAACCCAAAAAACGTCCTTTTATTGTGTCAACCAGTAACTATTAGCAATTGACCAAGAATTCAGAATAACAAAATACAACTACATCCTCATCCAAACATTTTTAGATCAAACTCTTTTTACAAATTCATACATAATTTCATAAACCAAACAATAACGATCTAGTTAGAAAATGAACTAAAACTGAAAACACCAACAAGAACCAAGTGAAACTTATCGAGCAGTGAAGTTCAAGGAAAGCACAAGACTTGGTAGTTCACAGTCAATGTCATAGATGGCGACACTGCTCAAGGCTGTGGTTGCACTAGCAGTGCGTGCGATGTAATGCTAAAGATACAAGTTCACAAGCTCCTCGAACTTGCAGTGGTAGCTGAAGTTAACGATATAATCGTTATAGTGGAGTATTTTGTATTAATATTAGTGTTTTATTTCATAATAGATAGGATAGAAGCATTTAATCCAATAAAAAATATGGTTTTCATAAACTTTAAAACATGCTTTAGTTTCGCTAATCACCATGCCGTATTCTAGATGAGTCACTGTTCAGTGTTAAGGACTGTATTTCCAGGGTTTATGGCTGGTGGAGTTGAGAGAGAGGTTTGTGGAATAAAAAACGTAACTTGTTCATGGAGACAATCGAGATGCTATATTTTTCTTGAACTGATCAACCAACTGACATTTTATATGACATTGACACAACATGACAGGTGAAGTGTTGCAAGCCAACAAATATAATTAATGAAATGTTGGGGATGCCAACAGTCACTAATGACATACATAAAATTGAAGACAAAATTATTCCTTCATAACACTGTAGTTACTCTGAGAAAGAGCTAACTGTAAAACGTTGATAAAATCAACTTAGCAGTTAACCAGAATGCGTTTTGTGACACTGGACATAATCATGCAAAGCAAAAAGAGGAATGTTTTAAACAAATAGAAGAGATCTAAGAAAACTAGTTCAACCAAAGTATTCCATCCATTAAATCACATGTAGGCAGTTGCAGCCAATGTTGACAAACCTTGTACTCATAGTTTGTACGTAATGGACCTTGAAAATGATGCCAACAATTTTGTACCAAATTCTCTTAAAACAAATGTGAAAGCTGTAGAAATATGATTTGTAGTATAAGGTACAATATATTTACTGGGTCTAAGTATTCGTCTAAACGTAAGGCAATAATTGATTATTTGGAAACGTGTAATTGAAGAAGGCATTCTAAAAGTACGCTCACTTATTTTTATTTGCCTATCTAGTAATAGATGTTTTAAAATGTATTCGATTCCCATATCAAGTTTAATTTAAATACAAGAGACAGCAAAATGTTATCTCAATTTGTTTTCACTGGTCCTAATGTGTCACTCTAATGATTCCAGCTCGTGGCAAGAAGAAGAAGATCAAGCAGCTCCTGCCCCTCCTTGCCCTCGCCAAGCTGAAGATCACGGCCCTCATCCCTCTTTTCCTCGGAATCATCGCATTCGCTGCTGCCAAGGCCGTCCTCCTCGCCAAGATATCTCTCCTCGTCGCCGGTATCATTGCCCTGAAGAAGCTTTTGGCAAGCAAACACCATGAGACCAGCTATGAAGTAGTCGCACACCCTCACCATGAGGAACACTACGCTAGCAGCGGTCACGGATGGGGACGATCCATTGATGACGGACAGGACCTAGCCTACTCCGGCCACGTCAAAACTGATTAAAGCCATGGAATTCCCAAGGAGCTATTCTAAGTCCTCTACTTATTGTAACATAGTGTGAAACGGAATGTACTGAGTTTATTTATTGTAGTGTTTAAGGCGTATTTATTTAATATTCTACGAAGAATTTCCCTTTGTAAGGGATTTTTACCGAAGACGCGATTTGTTACTGTTTTCCCATAAAATGTTGTTCTAAGTTTGTATGGTCTTTCATACTGTACTATATTAGTATTTTCAAACCCTATACGGTATCCGTATTTGTGTATTTTGTACTTCAAAATGTTTTATTTTACTGTTAACTCTCATAGATTTATTATCTAGTCCTTTCTTAATAAGTCCTTATATTAACTGTGTAGTTTTATTTGTATATTGTTATGTATATACGTTTATGCATAATGTATATGTATACGTTTATTTTGTGATATGACTAACTATATATTTACGCTATTATTCCTTATCTATGACGTTTATACATTTATATATATATTTCACATTCATATTTCCACCAATTCATCTTCATAATAGTATAATTATCTACTTATTCTATAATCATATACCACCTATAATATTATTTACAATATCGTTATTTTTACTATCTTCTGCTATATAAATATTATTGAATTCACATGTATCTATGTGCCACTTTGGGAGTACAAATATATTTTATATTTCCATACTTTCTTAGACATATTAATATTTTAACCATTTCTTTAATGATTCGTACAAATAAAGAACTAAAAATGTTATTGATTCTATTTATTTAACCTTAAAAATGATGAAAACACTGGCATAGCTAACCAAACAAAAACATAACTATAAGCAGCCTTTGAATATATAAACTTTCACTGTCTTGAGTATAAAAATAGATTATAAAGCAATAGTTAAACATTATAAATAACTTTAACCTTTGACAATTTAGACTCATGTCAAAAGAAAAAGAAACCTTCTTCTAGAAAAGAACTAACGAGTGAAAAGAGTAAATTTTCAAAAATCAAAGACGAATCAATTCATCATCATTCTTCTGCCCTAATCCCGATATATTTGGGGTCAGCACAGCATTTCTTCTTGTTCCTACTTCTCTTTTAATCAAAGACTAAAATGGAGAAATAAAATTGTTTACTATTGGCAAAGCCTGGATAATCCACTCTAAGTAATCTTCTAACTGACCTTCGATCTTTCTTAATAATGGATAAAATCACAATAACTCAGAAACATCTAAAAATAAAAGAGAAATTACCAATAACCAATCAACAATCTCACACAAACTTACTATTAAAGCCAATCTCACTGGCAGTATCAGAAAGCACATTATTATTTTCAATTTTATTAAACACAATATCAATCTCACTATTATCATTAACATTACCGTTACCTTGTACAATAACGAAACGTTTTCTAAACCCATCATCGTCAAGATTGATAACATCGTCATGACTTATAACAGTGTGTATTTCGAAACAATGTAATATATGATTATGGTCAATACCACCAAGTATGGTGGTAACAAATTACTTAATATAAAACTTTCTCTAATCGTTGCGTAAGAGCTGTATGATATTGAAGACGAAAGTTTGGTTGATGAACCGTGTTTTAATATTTCTTGAAGGATGTTTTTGCATGCTTGATTTGTGAATGCCTCTTGTGTATAGTGGTCGCAATCGTGACTGCTAAGCATGAGCTGGTGCTAGGTTTAATGACTGTCTTGTTTTCAAATCAAACCAATTAATTTGCTACCAATTTAACATGGAGTAAACTTAGGCCTAGACTAACAAAATCTGGGTTTGGAATAAAATTACGACGAGTAAGACTTTCAGTCACTCAAAGCCGTCATCATCATCATCATCCACAGCCCGAACTCACCCACTGCTGGGTTTAGGTCTCTCTTTTCTTGTGCCAATCTCCACGGTCCCGTGCCAGCCCCATCCAGGTTTTTCCCCCGATGTCAACTACGTCGTCTGCCCATCTCGCCGCTGGACGACCCACGCTTTTTTGCCAATTCTTGGACGCCATTACCGAATGGCGTCCAACTGCCGCAAGAGCCTTAATCGACCTGTCATCACTGCGCCTTGCTAGGTGTCCTGCCCAACTCCAGTTGAGTTCCGTAACGCGTTTTCCAATATAGTAAACCTTTGTGCGTTTTCGGATTTCGACGTTAGGAACACGATAACTCAAAGTAGGCGAATCATATTATTGCGTGTAGAACAATTACAAAACATTTTATAAGATTTACAAACGTAAATCATTCAAGAAATAAACCTAAAGATAATTAATTAAATATGACCACTTACTCAAATATTAGCTTGCAAATTTTGTTGAATTTAACTGACACGCATCATCTGAGAGCTCTGATGAGCTGTAATTATTATTACATCAATCGATTTAGCTTATTCTATATAGACAAAATCTATTACTTGTTAAAGAATTCCATAAAAACAGACTGGCATCAATAATCCTTGTACAGTACTGCATATCTACAATTACTAAAAGCTTAAATATTATCATGCGAGTTGCATATTATTCGGCGTATATATAGCGCATATTATCGTACCATGCTCTCATTGTGGTTTAGCTTAAGAAACGAACAACAATAGGTTGTGACTACAACTTCATGATTTTTTGTTTATTTTATGGCAGTAGTTGCACAAACTATCGAAATACACAAAACGAATCAACATACGCCTAGTTAATGCACAGTGACTGAAAATAACGACTTAAACGTATTATGAGACAAAGCTAATCTGCAATATTGTATTACAAATACAATTCAAATCACCTAATTTTAAAACACCGCAACAGATGATACAAAACCCAAAACACTTGAAAATATTGATGGAGGCAAACCACAGACTATATTTACGAATCAATTAAAAGACAAAGTAACAAACGCTAACATAATCCTAGTAGCAGACCAAAAAAAAACACTACAAAAAGGAGAATAAACACAAAATTAAATATTGACTAACTAAACACAATGAACACGCAAAATCGATGATCCCAGACAAGGCACAGTTATTCACGTGAGAAAATTAACATCTTACATAAAAAATTTAAACGATTACAGTAGAAATTTCTAAAGTATTAATACAAAATTTTATAATACTTTTACTTGGCCATCATAATAATGTTAATTTTGTTGCATAACAGTATGGTTTTTAATTTAATTTATGCGTATGGGAATGAAAGTGTAGTTGGACGTAAGGTAGATGTGACTTGGGTGTGTGAAGTCGGTTTTGAGTTACATGACATTTATGACGTCAATGTCTTAATCAGAGCGTTTACGGACAATCATGTCACTCTTCTAAAAAATCTTCTATTTAGTATAGATTATTTTAGTAATTCTAACATAACAAAACATCGCGCTTTGTAATCCCGAGCGAGCCCATTGGCATTAACCGCGCAGTTTGACACCGTGGCTGCTACTGATAAATTTCTGATTGAGAAATAACACTTTGCCCAACCTGGAACCTTATGCTTAGTAGTGTAAAAAAAAGCAGTTTTTGTGGTTGGTTCTGAAAAGAAGTTAAATTTTATGATTTAAATAGACAAAACTACTGCAAGAGTAATGATGAAGTATTTAAAACCCCTGCAGTTACATGACCTATGACTTTATAACAATTAAGAGTAAGGCTACCAATGATGAATGTATAAAGCATTCTTGCAACATCATCGAAGGGATTATGTAATGTTGAATTGCCAGACATTCAGGCGTCAAAAGCAACCTCTATCTCGCGACGATCGGTCACAAAAACAGGTCCTACAGAGCATAATTATCAAATATTCGGCATAACCGTTAGGTTAAAGACTAGAATCGCCCGCGGCATCGCCCGGTTTACGCAGTAATATTATTTATTGCGAATACAAGTATTGATTAGAAAGAAAGTTTGGGAAAAACTTGATTGGTAACACGTGGGGAAGTCGTTGGTGAACAATTCTTTTTTATGAATGAATTATGAAGGTTTTTAACTCGTAGTCTTACAAGTAGTGGGTTGGGTAACAGTCACGTCGATGAACTGGCCAGTAACTTTTGCGTAACTTTATTTTCAATGCAGTAAATTATAAATATGAACTTCTGTAAAAAAATATACCTGCCCTCCCCTCAATGACGCACTAAGCCGAGGCCCGAACCCCACAGGGGGTGCCCTTAGTGACTGTTCATTTAATTTAAATCCTTAGTTTGTAAGCCCTGGCTGGGGGCCTTAAAGTAATTTTTGGTCACCACAGAATACTCCGGTTAAGCAGTCAAACAACCTTAGCGAGTTGTCATATCAAAAAAAAAAAAATGTATACCTAAGTACAAGCTTTTGCTCTGGCTCTGCTCGCGTTATGATCGGAGATCATCCCAAGGATACGTCTTGTTTTTTTTAGGGTTCCGTACCCGAGGGGTCCCTATTACTAAGACTCCACAGCCCGTCTGTCTGTCTGTCCTGTCACCTGACTGTATCTCATGAACCGTGATAGCTAGACAGTTGAAATTTTCACAGATGAAGTATTTCTTTTGCCGCTTTATCAACAACCAAACCAAAAACAGAATAAAATAAATGTTTAAGTGGGGCTCTCGTACAACAAACGTGATTTTTCACTGTATTTTGCTCGATATTAATAAAGGCAACAGGTAGACGCTTGAAATATTCACAGAATATTTACCTGTATATTCACTTTAAAAATAAGTTATTAAATTAAAATAAATATTTAAGGGGGGCTCTCATCCGGGGCTGCGGGACTATCCGGGGCTGCGGTACTATCCGGGGCTGCGGGACTATTCGACCGGGGCTGCGGGACTATTCGAAAGAGATACCGTGGCCCCGGAACACGAAGGGCGATGAAGGAACATGGATGGGTTTTAGTCAGTAAAAGTCTGACACTCCCTCCTGCTCCGCCCAGAGCGGGAGAAGTCATTTGATGATTTCCCATCCGAAAAAAAAAGAAAGGGGGGCTCCCTTACAATATATAGATAATGGTACGGAACCCTTCGTGCGCGAGTCCAACTCACACTCGGCCGGTTTTTTTAATATGATATTTTATGACACTCGGGGATAATGTAGCTTCCAATTTATGAAAGAATTTACTGTCAGCAGTGCCGAAGTTTTTTCCCTACATCCAAACTTTTTCTCTATAAAATATTGGTGAAGATGAGCAGTAGTTGATATTGTATGATTATGAATAAATTCATCTGAAGAAATATAAAAATTAAAAATTTTATAATTATTTTTCTCTTCTATTATGTTTTCTATACAATTAATATTAAGTGACTTTCGTTGCTCTTAGCCCGTTATACGGAACTTCAATACCTGCTTATCATCACAAACAATGGTTGCAATAATAAAAAGTTTAAGAGAAAATGTTTTTATAACGTGTGAAACTAAACACTAGTCTAGCAGATTCATGGTTTTCACACAAACTGCTTTTTTAGAGTTCCGCAAGTAAAATGGATGTTGACTTTTATGGTCTTGTGGTTGCATGAAGAATAATGGAACATTGAAAACACCACAGATAATACAAATTCTGTAAAGATGATATTTTGATGGATTTTAAAATAATAGTAATATTGATTGCGCTACAAATTTGCGAGTTAAGTGATGGACGAAAGAGATACATAATATAATTATGACATCTATAATAATATTGGTTGACCGCATTGTTCCTATGAAATTCATTTTAAGGAAAAATCACATCACGTTCACATCAGGGGAGTTGTGACCCAACGCAAGCCTATATAATATTTATTATAAAAAAACAAAGCCTTTTACTGGACTTTGAGACAGCAAAGGCAAGAATTTCAAGGACTTAGGTTAAGATGGCAAAGGAAGGCCTTATTTGATCACGAGAAACTACATACACAACATGTTTAAAGTTACATAATATTGAGCTTAATTTCAGAAACAGAAGCTAGGTCTACCTAAAATTACAATAAAAAGGTTTATATTTTACTACATGCTGCAGTATGCAAATTAATAATTCACTTTTACTTCCAAAGGCAATTGAAACCCTACAAAGAATGTTTGCTAGGCGCATCATAAATAGTGAATGCTAACAGACATGTGTATGCAAAGCTAGAAATGTGACAGTTTTAGCAAAACATTCGTTGGCAAGGCGCCAGGTAGGAAGGAAATGTAGCCAGTGCATATTTTGACTGAATGATGTGATTTAATTTCTCTCCGATTTGATTTGCATATTGAACAACGTGAGCTTAGAAATCGTTTACTCTGTTATAGATATTTTGCAATGATTAATATTAATGGTTTTTTTATTAATTTTTTAAATCATTCGTTTGTGTGGGCACGTCACCCACAACTAGCTATTTGACCACTACAGGGATCATGTGCTATTATACACCCAGAAAGCATGGCAGCGGACTTCGTAAAAGATGGCAAGACGAGCAGGACTAAATCAACAACTAGTGGGCTACATAAGCCTTACTTCGAAATAACTGGAAATCGTGGAGTCTTTGCCTAGCCGTAAAATGACGCAGACTAACAGTATTAAAAGAAAGAGAGCAGAAGAATGAAACGAAGAAGAAAGTAGCAAAAATTAATTTCATATTTGGCTATCATAATGTAAAATAAAATACCAACTACGGAACCAGATAGCTTTAAGCACTAAGATGCACTTCAATAACTCTTTTTTCTCGACACAAGTTCAGTTCCCACAAGATACAGTAAAATATCTTCATAGCATTTAAGTTACATTTAATACCGTGGCTAGACCAACGGTACATTTTGAGAGCAAAGAAAACAACGATGATGTTTCCAAAAATGATGATGATGATGACCCGTAGTATTTTGAAAAAAAAAACAATAATAACAGTTCATATTTTACGACAAAATCAACACTCTTAGGTAAAGAAACTTGCAAGGCTAGCATAGTACAAAAGAGCCACAAATATAATGTTAATGTTAGATAAACATAATCTAGAAGGGCTTTCGAAAATTCATGAAAGAAATTATGTATAAGTAAGGTACTTGACCGCAAATAAGTAGAAAGAAAAACGAATGATACTGCATATTCTTCTACCAAAGACACCAAGATGATAGCAGGTACCTACGTTAAACAATGAAAGGTCACAAACATGAAATGAGTGTAACAATGAGAACTATAATCATTATGCATTTGATGCCCTACTTGATTGAATGAACACTTGTTCTTAAATTCTGTTAAGTCATCATTTTGTACCAAAAGACATTTCTCTTAGTAACTCTAATACCTCTTGTATACAATGGCCCACTTTACTCACACTTTATCAACCATTGCTTCTTTTGTTTTCTTCTAGTCAATTAAAGTCTTCAGTAAGGCATCAATGGTCAACGAAGTATGTTTAACAGCGAGCATTACAACAAGCGTAGGATGACAAGCATTTGATACACTTTCGTTTTTTGTAGACATCAGCTACATGACAACATGACTTTGAGATTTGAGTCACTGTTGAAATTGCAGGTTGGAATGACTTAAAGCTGTACTTACTTGCGTTAACAGCCGTTTAAACTGTAAGTGAAAAGCCACAAGAAATTAGATGAATATAAACTAAAGAGACGTACATAAGTTACGATGAAGATGATTTTGAAGATCAGATTATTTAAGAAGACTTTAAACACTGGTTTGTGGTACAATCCATTCACCTTTTCACAAATGTTCTGCTTAAAATTAGCCTCTTACAGAATGCTCTACAAAACATATCCAATAAAAGCCGTTTATTTTAAAATAACCAGTGTTTGAGATAGTCAAGTCATCTATTAGTAGCCACAAGTAACCACGACCTCACTACGAGCTAGCAAACGCATCCATTGACGTACAGACTACAAAGTACTCAAACAGGACCCACCGTTCGACAAAAGCTCATACATCATTAACGTCACCTACAACGATGGAGAAATTTCCCTTTACACATTCAGTATACGACCAGAAGCGATTAACTCATTCACTGTCCTAGCCAAGATTGTATCTAGATAACAATGAACCTTTTAGAAATAAGCTAACTTTAATTTGGAATTTAACCTTCTCAAGATAAGAGTCAGTTTAGGTTGGAATTCTAAAATGTCTCAATGTGTTGGGACAAAAGACTCTCTCCGATTTGAATGTGATTGAATAGTTTGTCAATAGTTCCTATTGAGGCGGTAATGAGCGAATAATGATGAGACTTATTGTGTCTAGAGTATGTAAAATATCGTAAAGCACATGAAGAATGAAGATACGCTGATGTAAATCAAGTTCTAGACATTTGCTTATCATATTATTTGGATAAGATTTATCAAGAGCTACATTTAAAAAATGAAGAGTTACGGTATCAGTGGATAAATAGGAACAATTAGATTAATTTACCGGTTGTCTTTTTGAACCACAAATCATTCACCATCATCATTTTTATGCCCTCATCCACATTTATTTGGGGTCAGCACAGCATGACTTCTGCTTGAAGAACCTCTCACTTCAAATAGACAACACACAGAAATCATAAATAAATAAAAGTTTATGTACTTAAATCAAACTGAGAAAACATTTCGAATCCTAATATTAACTGTTTTTTGTTTTTTTAAACACACTACGATTAAAAAAACACGCTCGACCAGAAAATAAACAAAATCAATGCGAATGATATTTTCAAAAACAAAATTTTAGTAGTTGTCGTCAGCACGTCTCAACATCATATGAGTCGAAGCCCAAAATGAAAGGAAGATCGAATTTGTAATGAATTTAAAAAATCTCAATGACGTAATTATTCATGAATCCAAGAAAGTCTACACATTACGCAATGGACTCGAAGTTCAACCTAAATGAAATCAAAAGTGTTTAAAACAAAAGACAGGTTGGCAATGACTATGAATATACCAACATAATTCCACACTTTATATTCCAAATAGACATATCACCTTTGTCTTTAAGTACCACAGAAACTTTCGCTCAGTACAGACAACTATGCCTATAAATGGACTATTAAACAATTTACTTTAGAATACAAATGGTCGAAAAATATAGAAATTCAGACTATGATGATATAAGTGTATTGATAGGTTTTAGAAAGCGATTTGGCGAAACCCTCCGAAAACCGGAAATACGCGCGGTATTCCAAATATTTCGGACGGAGTAATTATTTCAAAAGGATTTCCGAATTATTCTCAAAGTTATGAAACTACTCACGTCTGTTACGTTTGTGTTTTCTTACTATACTTTATAGGAAATGTTACATGAAAGTAAATCAAAGTAGCAAAATGTTAATTGAAAAGAAAACACAGGTTTCTAAATGTTAACGAAATAATAAATGAAATATAAACCCACAACATATAAAACTTATATCATAAATCATTACTGTACATAACTGCAAAATTAAAAAAAACATAATTCTGTCTGTAGTAAGTTCATTGGCAGCAACTCCAATTCGAATCTTTTCCCGCGCAAAATTAAAAATTTCGAAAGCTAACCCATGAAACATCAAAAAACCTTTAAGGCCTAAATCGTGACCGTATTGCCACCATAACACACATTCCCATGTAACCTGACAAATACCTGCTAAAATGCTCACCCCATGGTAGATGTGTTCGTATTTCGTCATAGGCCTCACACTCCGCGCCGAAGACGCCGTGACATATGGATACAGATACAGAGAGGGGGAACACAAAATAAAACTCACGCTCATACAGTGATCTTCAGCAATTTGTGTTTAGCCATCGAGTAAGATGAAGGTTGTAGTGCTTTTGTGTGCTGTGGCAGTCGCCGGGGCATTGCCCATGGCAAAGGAGGAAGGAGCAGCCGAGAGATTCATCTCCGCTCTAAAGGATTGTCTGGACACAGATACTTCTTTGTGTCTCAAGGTGTGTTGTGAAGTGCAGTGAAATGTGACAAAGTGTTTTGTGTTGAGGATCTCTGGGGTTGTCCGGGCTTCTAGCCAGAAAGTGTCTCGTTTTGATGTTAAAACTCAAGGACTTTGAAAAATAGTAACAGTTTTATTTGTGATGGAGCTTGTTAAAAATGCTGGAGATCTTATCTAGATTTTCAGTATTTACTTTGTTGGATTTAAAAATTAATTCGCCAATTTGCTGAATTGAAATATTTCCTTCGAGGCGTTTAAACTTTAAGACTTCACCAGTTCAAAATTGACTTATTTATTTTTCAAATAAACCTTAGCGATTTATCATCAAAAATCAGTTCAAGTCCCAAATAAACCCAGACTCGAATCACAAGAATTTGACCAAAACTAAATAACAACAAAACTAAAAGTAATCCTTTTGTTTCACAGGAAAAAGCAATGAGATTTACTGACAAACTAGTAGCTACTTCAAGCCTGGAAGTCCTCGATGGCGTCAGTTTCAAGAACACCGGTGGAAGCAGATCAGCTCGCAGCTACGAACCTCTGCCCGATGAACCTAAAGCCAGGGAAATGAAGGTTGAAGAGAGGATCATGGAGAACGTTGTGGACTTCCTTGACAGCCATGTCCTGCAGCTGAGAATGCCTAAAGCTTTGGAAGATGACAACACCATCGATGAGGAAGGTATGTAGAAGGAATTTGATTTAACTTCACTCGATATATATTTTTAGCTTACAAAGACATGACTGAGTCCTGTCCGGTGTAACAAAGTTGAACACACACGAATTATTTGAGTCATACTACAATTTGAGATTTAATTCAGAACACACTTTTAAAACAATCTGAGAGCAAAGTTCACAGCAATTATGGAAGTCAAAGTTATAAAGAGACCAATTTAAAAAGTAGCTTTGTTGCACACCAAGAAATCGATGAAGGCGTCTCATAAAGACAAATAATTACATGAAAACTGCTTAAACTTGTAGTAAAAGTTTACGTAGCGCGTAAATAACGAGCCATTAAAAAGTATTGTAGGCTTTTAACCTAGAACATTATCACCAAGTAGCACTCATTAGAAAAGTGCTTAAGTTGTTGTTAAAGAGAAATAACCATTAATTACTTAGTAAGAAAGCCTATTATCATTGCAAGCAAGGAAGAAAAACCCAATGAAGTAATTGCTATTACCTAAAGACATCAAAACTGCTCCGCATGATAAGAAGATTCGCTAAATAAATCTGTTAACAAATTATACAGAAATTCAGACACAATCGTTCAGAAAACTCTCAAGATCGTAGATACAGTGCATGCCAACAATAAAAATATTCGTTACGGCATTAAGCATACAAAATCTAACGTGAATCACAATGTATGAAATTTTTCCCACGCAGCGAGATAAAATCAGCAAGTAATGTGTTAATTTGATACAGTAGTTTATGCACTTTCTTGAGATCATATTGGATTTCTTCGATAGTGGGATCAGCAGAGTTGAAAGTGACTTTAATGTCAGAGGTAATGCTCATAATGTGCATAATATTGTAATAAGATTAAGGCTGTTACTGATCCACAATATATTTGTAATTGTGGCAGAAGAAAAATACATCTTTACTAGTTGTTATACTTGCTTCCAGGGACAATTCGGGCAAAAGGGCAAGATTTAAAATCATAGGGAAGCAACAAAAAAGACACTGGCAGCATGTCACTCTTTGTATAACCAAAACTGCAAACATAAACTACGAACATAAAGTCACACAAATGAACAATAAACATAAAGTTACACAAATGAAAAATTACTAATATTTATAGCCAGCTTCTATATTTGGCTAAGCTATGAATGTTTCTCAGACACACTGTCTAGTGCTTTGTCAATAGAAGCTTTTCATTCGCACTCAGGCGTGAGTGTTTTTCTTACAATATTTTGTTTGCACTTTCATTAAATTTTATTTGAATAGTATTTAGCTAAAACCGGAACTTGAATGAAATCAAATCAAAATCAGAATGTAAAATTTTAGAGACTAAAAAGTGTATTTAGATGAAAGTAAATGTGGTTTTGAAAAAGATTACATCTACGAAAGGTTAAGAGTCGCCAGTTGCCAAAATCAATTTCTAATTTTTATTTCTAAACTCTTAATCGTTATACATTAACGTCAGAAATCAGTTTGACTTTTAAAAACTTTCACTTAAGATTTCAAGTTTATGTGAAGTATTATACTCCTTTGAAGGTGCGGTTTCACATAAGCTAAAAAATTGCGACCGCTCCCACATGATTTGGCTTGTTCAAAAGTTACTTTAAAAACGTTTATGATGCGGTTTCCGTTCCGTCCAGTTTTATCCTTTCTATTTAAAGTATTTTCTTTATTGTTACTTTGTAATTTGTTTTTTGAATTTTGTTCTGAATAAACTTAGCGACATGAATTACTTATTTCGTATTTTGCAGGTAATCATAATTATCATCTACACAATCAATTCTAGTCACATTCAAATTCTGGAGATCATTTTGTAACTTGCAACAATAATTGCGTGTACTTAAACATATTATTCTCTAAAGGAAAGATCGAATGACATAACACAATGATCACTCGGATTTCGTTTTCACTCCGACCCGTTTATTTATGTAAGAGCTTGTTAGACCCGTTTCTAGTTACTTTATAAGTTCAGTGTCTTTAGATTTCTATCTGCAAATCGGCCTGTAACTTAAGACCATTGATCTGTCTAGGCCCGTCACTAATTATGTAATGATGTCGTCAATAAACTTCGTCGCTGGCTTTAACGGATGCGTTAACATGTTATAGAGCATCATTAATTTAACATTCAAAAATAACTTCATTTCTCAGAGTATTTTCATTAATTTCAAGATATCTTAGCGCGATATTTGAATGCCAGCTTAAACGTAAATCGATTAGTATCTGTTTAATCGTTCACCAAAATTTCAACTTTTGCGACCATTGAAAATATGGATATAATTCTCACTTTTGACCTTTAGTCCGTGACATACATGCGATGACTTTCTTAAAATTATAATTTTATTCAGCTATGACTGCCAAAAGTTGAAGCGGCTTTCTTTTAATTGTTGCATCTACGTTTACAAAGGCCTTGTGGGAAAAGTTTTTTGTTAACAAGATTGTTCAGAGTTCGCTATGTGAGATTAAACGGTCTTTAATTCCTTTGTTAGCTGGATTTGTCTTTGATATAATTAGTGGCATATGTGTGACTATAACGGGATTTAGAGAGTCGTCATTGATTGTTTACTTCTAAGCTAGTTGCATTTGAGTACTAAGCTTTACCGAGAATTCCTTTGTTGTGTTCTTGTGATGATTCACGTTTGTCTCGATACTAACGGATTGAGACTTTCAATCAGGTTTCCTTTTTTATAAAAAAGAAATCTTTTTATTTAAATATAATTATTTTAAAAATGATACATGTTACAGATGACATTTTAGTCATGTGACTAAAATTGATATGCAACTTTTGATTTGGATCTTGAATCAACATAAATCTACCATCATATAATCTTTACTTATGATTTGATATCTCAATTCCAGGCCGTGCAGGCAAGATAAAGAAGAAGAAGCTGAAGAAGCTCCTCCCCATCCTGGCCCTCATCAAGCTGAAGCTGACTGCCCTCATCCCTCTGTTCCTCGGTATCATCGCCTTCGCTCTCCTGAAGGCCGTCCTGCTCGGTAAAATCGCCTTTCTCGCCGCTGCCTTCGCAGCCATCAAGAAACTCCTCGAATCCAAGAAAAGCAGTGGTGGTGGTGGTTGGTCAGAACCCGCTCATGAAGAGCACCACGGCTGGGAAAGCAGCGGTGGTTGGGGAAGGTCCCAAGATGCCCAGAACCTGGCCTACGGTGCCCATGTCAAACAGGCGTGAGATTAAATTATTAATTTATTTATTCTAGTTAAAGTTAATTTATTAATCTCAACGTAAATCTTCTTCTTCTTCTCTGTATATATTTTGACTACCGTTCGTACACATGCTAAGTTTTTTTCTGTATATATCTATTTTATTTTAAGTTTCATCCTTATGACTGATTTAGTTAGTCTCTTCTCTTATTGTATTTATGTATTTTTATTTATTATGTTTAAGTATAATTCACTTGATTTTTAAGTGAGTGTTGATAGTACATTTTATTATTTTAATTTTTCAGTTCCAAAGATATTTTATGTATTATTATTTACTTTAATATTTTCAATTTTGTTTTTTGTTCGAGTCATATTTTTTTTTTGTATGTGTATGGGTATATTTTGAGTCATATTTATTACAACCAATGTGTATTTAAATGCGAAGAATGTTAACAGTTTGTTTGTTGCGATGTTTTAATTTATTATTTTACGATGGATCCTCGTAAAACTTAAATAAAGACGACTTTTATAAAAATTATGTTCTTCTTTTATTGATTTGTGCTCCTGACCTGATGCGAAGTATGATTAAATAATCTGTCAAATAAACATTAAAGTGCCTTAGACGATTTACTCTTCCTTATTAAATTAAACAAAGAAATTGATTTAAAAAAAAAAAATGGAAATTAAAAATAGTGTACATTTTCGTAATGATTCAACTTTAAAACTCAATATTGCTGTTATTTTACATAATAAAAAAGATCAGTTTAATTTATTATTAAAATTTGTTTTTTTTTTTTTTCTCTTTAATTTTATGCTGTTGTTACGGCATTTAAGTTAGTCAAGAACGATTAATTATTGTTAGGTATTGCCGTACGATACTGAAAGTTAGAACAAGAGCAATAAACGATTACCACTTTATTTCTATCTCAGACCAAATAAAAAGGGAAAGACGGAACTCTGCGAACAGCAAAGTGAGGCCCGTCAAATTACGTTGTCGCTCTGTTCATACACGCTCACACGCACACATTTAAAATCAAACTTCAATTAACCTATGCCTCAATAAATGCACAACATGTTTACGAAACCGGCCTCACTTCTCTGTTCGTAGAGTTCCGTCTTAACTTTTTTTTTTTGGTCTGAGTGTACCCAGCGAGACGTAATTTGACGGCCTCACTTTGCTGTTCGCAGATTTCCGTCTTTACCTTTTATTTGGTCTGAGCTTTCTACTAAATTATCAAACAAAATTGGTAAATGGACACAATCATAAACTTCTGTAAGCCTCTCTCTTCTCTAGTATAGCTTATAACTCAGCGAAGATCGTATTCATTTTGATAGTTCATGTCACGGGAAGTACAGAATGTTATTATAACACCCTGTACTTTTTTGACATCAATCGATAGGGTCAATCACATTGATCAAATCTCTCTAACAAACCTGATAAATTAAATGAAAGGAAAACCATGACATCTAAAGTTATAAATTCAACGGGATACGATAAAGCACTTTTATTCAATGGATGGACATGTACAATTTGAAGCAAGAAGATTGCAATTTGCACAAACAAAAACGTGGAAATTGCAATCTTCTTATCTAAATAGTCCTTCGTCATTTTAACGTCACAGTAACATCAAAGATATTGTTAATTATAACATAAGTAATTGGATGGACCTTTGAGGATTGAATTTCATGATTAGAAGTGCATGTATTTTGTACAATATACGAAAATAATAAAGCTATCATTAACACAGAAAACGAGATATTTACCATGGTTACTATTTATTGTGAGTTCCCGATGTTTCGTCACGTATTTTCTATAAAGAATTTCGCGGGCTACCCCGCTTCCACCTTAAGGCGACTACGGGAGCTAAATTAGCAACTCTATTTGTGGTGATTCAAACTTCGTTTGAAATACTGTTGGAATAAAGTTCTAAACAGCCTGCACTACAAAGTGGTTGTTACGTCAGTCACTGCGGGCCGAATAGTGCGAAATGAGTGTTTTTTTGCGATTTACAAAAAATCCATTGATTTGACTACAAAAATAAAACACTATCATGCTAATACGTTGCTTGTAGAATTGTTTGCCAAAAAATCAGAATGATCGCATGTATTTTAGTGTGGTTTTTACTCGTTAATAGAAATTTTTAGAGATTAGTTACTGATTTTTTTGTATCGAGTAAAATTAGTTGTATTATGTTATCAAAACACTATCATACTAGCATATATCCTGAAGAATATCATATATTTTTCTGGTTTTGTTTATTGCAGTAAATCATAATCCTTTTTTGCATTATAAAACTCGCGTTTAGCTACTGTAGTCCCCTTAAACAGTATGCGCAGTTCACGTCTTACCACTAAGTTGTGGTTGACGGTACCATCATATTGAACGTGAACACAGAACCACTAATACATCATTAAAATCTTAGAAAGTGTAAAATTAATTTCACAAATTAATAATCGAACTTTCACACGGAGTGATAATGAAGTAAGACTCTATAGAAGCAATGAGAATATTTGTAGAATAATGATGAGAACTTCTTGCTATTGAACTCTATACAATCTACCCTTGAATTAGTATTGACCTGTTCATTAATTTATTATTCCAAGAGCACTTATCAGTATGATAAATATCAGTAAATCTTCTCACGATTAATGAAGATGTAACAATACAATTGTCTATGTGAATTACGGCATCAGTAACTGCACTTTATCTTGTTACTAGATAATTACATCGCTGATAAAACAATTTGTTATTAGTGACTCGTAGATTCAGTAGTCTGAGTATGATGAAGCCATGCGCTCAATTCTCATATCGGGCTTAGCACGCTTAGGGATCTCGTCAGGAGTCTAGATCAGTCGCCGGCTAATGATTGGTATAGATGGGTCTGGCAAAATGTGGGCGTTATATGGGCACTACTCCTTGAGGTCTCTTCCTCTCTCTTCCTATCCGGTACGCTCTTGACAGAGCGGTCGTGATCGCTAAGTACTCGTAGCGGTATTGGAAGGTGCAGGTGTGATGCACTTCACGACATTTCGCAACCGCTGCCTGCTAGAAGTCATCCTGCTGCATTCGTTAACTGAACCTCCAATGGCAGACTTGATCTGGTCAGTCCAACGCGTGGGTGACCTTTTGCGCAGTCTAGTTCCTTCTACTTTCCCTTGGACGACAAGGCGTTCTATGGACCGATTGTCATACCGGAAAACATGTCCGAAGAATGTCAGGATGCGAGATTGTACTATCGAAAACAGACGCTGCCTGATACCGTGTTCTTGAAGTATCGAGACGTTCGTGCGAAACTTGGTCCACGAAACCCAAAGCATTCTTGAGGTATCCTTCGAGAAAAATAAGCATAACGTTTTTGTGTTATTTAATTTAGCATTTTTTTAAAATCACAATGCATTTGAAGATCTTTTCATCTCTTTTGTGTGGTTAATGCCTAACCTTGTATCAGGATTTTTATGCCGCCCATGGGCTAATCTAACTTGGCTTTACATGCCGTCGAGAAATATCTTTTAGGCATGTTTTTTTGGTTTCCTCACTTGAGTTCGAACTCGAGACCTAGGACTTGGCAGTCCGACAGTCACTCTACTAGGCTGTCACTGCTAATTTGAAGATGACTTATGTATTAAAAAGGTCACAACAAAAACATACAGACATAAAAAAAAAAGGAAATCCTTTTTTCTTATTAATGTAAACTATAGATTCATACCAATCAAACCACCTCTTATTTGCAACCAGAACTTTCTGACAGTGGACTACCTATAAATCAACTACTTAACAATCTACATAATTAATACTTCATCTCAACATAACTGGTATGTATTTAGAGGCGTTTATCTCTACTGTCACTGGAACATTATGGGGGCAGTGTGCCGATATGCCGTTCAGAACTAATAACAAGGTAAGTATTAAACTGGGGAGTATAGTTTGACGGTAATTATTATAATTCTTAGCAGATGAATGACAGAACGGTATTATTTTGGACTCAGAGCCTACAATCATATGAGTCAAAAATTGATGGTATATTTTGACTAATATTATATTATAAAGAGGTTATTTGTTTGTAAGTTTGTATGTAGGGGTAATCTTCGGAACTTCTGATCCGATTCCGACAATTCTTACACTAACGGGAAGCTACATTTTCCCAAGTGTCTTATGCTACATTAAAAACGTGTCCGTGGGTTAATTTCCGTACATAACGGGGGCGAAGAAAAAAAGCTAAAAAGAAAATGCAAGTTTAGAGTCGTTTTTCGTTGTCTAAAATTTAATTTAGTGTTATTTGCAGTTTTTTCTTCACCATACAAGGTTAAAGGACAGTCTTTATGACATTCAATTCAGTCAAAAGCACCCGACATTAACTTACCGTCGGGCAGTAGCCCTGTTGGGTTTTTGCTGTTAGTTCTTCACCTGTGGCATAGATGGCGCTGTATTACATTTTCTTACTATGTTGCTGTAATGCTTTTTTCAAGACATTTCCTCGAAAACTGGTTCTTTTCGCAATACGATTAGGTTCAACATGAAATGTATTTCACACGCGTGCGATTTTTTTCATTTACCAAAACGTGTGCGGGAAAGAAAATTGCCACAGATAACTATACCTATACTTAGTCCAAATTGGTTCAATGCATAAAGTCGGAGGTAAATGTTTTTTTTGGCAAAGCAATAATGCGTCTTTACGGCGTAAATATTTTTTGAATATTCAAATTGTGTGTATAAATAGAATATCATGGATAAGCATGATTATTTAAAACTAATATTTACTTTTATAAACAAATTAACATTTATTTGTGTTCTAAATTCAAAAATATTAAAAAAAAAAACAATTTTTTATGTTAGGCTGTTTAGCGGCTTCATACCTTTGCTTCTCTTTCAACCTGGCAAAAGCAAAGCGCGGAAAAAAATAAAATTAAAATCATGGTTTCTTATTAATTCATGACAAAAATATTTGTCGTTCTTTTACTTTATATCTTCAAAAGTATATTGAAAAACGTCGTTTGATAAACGGGGACATTTGTTATTGCAGTTCTCGGCTCAAAAACACCCTCGCCTGCGGCTCGGGAGTTAATTCCGCCTCGGATGCAATAACAAACTTTCTCCACTTGTATCAAAATGTACTATTGTAGTGCCGCTACATGATCTTTAAATCTTTTATAACTACTATTAACTTGTAACACATTGTAAGCTCTAAAGACCGCATCAAGCACACTAAACTACTGCATTCTGTTCAGTCTGTCTGCGCTCAATACCGGATGTCAAGTGCGTACCTGTGCATGTGCGCTATGCACTGTGCAGTTTGCAACTTATTTACCTTCTTTACTAAAATGACTATTCCGGAGAACTAAGTGATGTGGCTTGGTAGAGATGTTGGAATTGTTTCGATAGAGTTTAAAGTAAAGGATGATATGGCAAGAAAGGAGGTGTCTGATGAGGTGACGAGTATTAATAGAGAAGTATAGAAGAGGAAGACATGCTCCCCAAATTAATTGGGATAGGGGCAAAAGAATGATGATGATGAAGTTTCGTAAAAACAGCTACTTTTCAAAATTAAGTGTAAATAAAATACAACTGTTGTTAACATTTTATAGAATGATAATTGAAAAATGAATTCGGCTGGGTTCACGGAAAGATCCCGGAAATGGCAATCCGATGTTAACAAAGATTTAACTACTCCTTGCAAAGTCAGACAGTCTTAATGGTTAGTCAGAAGCTCGAAAGTCTGACAACCAGTCTTACCAAGATCGTATTACCCAGTACTAACAGGGTTGAGGAGGTCATATAGGCAGTCGCTTTATGTAAAATACTGGTATTCAGTTGCATCTGGTTAGACTGGAAGCCGACCCCAACATAGTTGGGAAAAGGCTAGGTAGATGATGATGACTCTCAGAATAGGCCTGCGACACACGCACTTGACATGCGTTTAGGATGACTGAGTGGAAAGCCACGCGGATGTATTCCGCTCGTAGAAATCCTTAGCTTTTCACACGACTCTAGAATAAATTGCATGCCCGTTTGTGGTCTAATAACTTCTTTAGTTTTCCATTTTCCCGTACTGTAACATTTTACAGCTATAACAGTTTTGTTAGCTTTAACAATATTTATTATTGGGGTGTGTTTTTGTAGGTTTGTCTTTACATACGAGTACGATGATAGGATTTTCCGGTCTAACCAAATGCAGTTGAATACCAGTATTTTACATGGAGTAACTGCCTAGAGTAGAGTGGAGTAGAGACTCCATTTTCCGCATTTAGACTCTCCATTCGGTCCGTTGTGCTTAGGTGTCCTGGCTAAGTTAACCAGCCTAGCTCCGCCCAGAAGCACAGAAGTTTCCTGGGAGCTTCACAGGCTTCGCGACGCGACCTCACCGTTCCGAGTATTTGTTTGAGTTGGGTAGCCACGGCCTCGCATTCCAGGATGACGTGGGCGGCTGATTCTTCGGCGTCAAAGCAGCCCCTGCAGAGTGGGCTGTCCGTGGCGCTAATGTTAAAGATATGTTTTTTTAGGGGGCGATGGCCCGTTATTGTCCCTATTATTATTCTGAGGTTATTTTTACTTAGGCTGAGCAGTCGTTTTGTTGGTCGCAGGTGTAGACTTGGCATCACCATTTTTGACTGCCTGCAGTCTGTGGACCGTGACCATGTGAAGTTCAGTAGATCTCTGGCGAATCCATGTACGGAATTGTGAGAAAGGTAAGGGAAGGAGTGGGTACGGGCCTAGCACTGCTATCTCGGAACCTCTCTTAGCAAGTTCGTCTGCAGCGTCATTGCCTAGGGATCCACTGTGCCCCTAAATCCACTGGAGGGTGATTCTGTTAGGCGAGTAACTGCCTATCTGACTATTGTTTGCAATTGCAAGTAATTCCCTGTATCTCGCACAAGGATTGCTTGTGTCTTGGAATGCAGTAAGGCTAACATGGTTAATTTTTAAATGAATGATTGTAACAAAACTTGCTAAAAAGCTGACAACTAACAGCTATTTTTAACAACTTACTAGCCGGTTTCGGTAGGTTGCTATCTCTGTCTTTTTGACATTTTGCTTACTGGACGGTTAGAAACAAAACGTCACAGAAAAGCTTTCTTTGATTTTTCTATGAATCAAGTGACAGGTAGGTGACGTGGATAGGATATTCTTTGTTTATAGAAACACCGATAACTGCGGAAGAAGGCATATAAACCAACAGTTATACGTAAGTAAGTTATAGAAAATGGCCGTAAGACAGTTTATTAAAAGTAAACTAATAAGCATTTACATGACATCATAGCATCACGCCTTGATCACGCCTGTAATCTACTAAGGTTCAGGTAAATAAATATAATTTAGAATTATGTAAAATGGAGGTTTCTGGACAAGAAGTTTTGTGCTTTTGGGCGTAAATATGTATGAATGAACAGTCAGTGACCGCCGCTTTTCACCAGGTGGGTCACATAATGTTACATAAAATAATGTTCAATGAATACGCATGTTATTATGTGACTATTACGTCTACACAAATCCTGCGGACCACCAGTTTTTATTGAGATAGACGTCTAGTGACCGTGAGAGTCTAATGTCATAATCAACTGCTTGAGAAGCGGATCCTTAACTGAGAAACACATGGGAAACATTATCTGTACAATTTTACATATATTATTTATTATGTATATTATTTATTGTGTATTGTCGTGATGGCCCGGAGGTTAAGGCCTCGCCTCCCATGTATGAGGTTGTGGGTTCAAATCCGGGCAAGTACCAATATGACTTTTTCAATTCATATGTACTTTTCTAAGTTTATCTTGGACATCACAGACATCGGTGAAGGAAAACATCGTGAGGAAACCTGGACTTAAAATTAATATAAGTCTGAAATCGCCAACCCGTCTTGAGCAAGCGTGGTGATCAATGCTCGTGCCTTCTCTGAGAAGAGGCCTTTGCCCAGCAGTGGGACAGTAATAGGCTGGTATTATTATTATTTATTTTGATTTATTATGTATAATTTTAACAATACATAACATCACGCCTGTAATTCAAAAAGGGAGGGAGTTTAGGCAGTGGTGTAGCTAATAATACACACCGAAATTTGCTACTTATGTTTAAGTCGTATGTAATAGGGGGCGATCTTACTGCCATCAACAACATCATCTCCGTGGCTGTTACTGAGAAATCTTGGATGCAAAAACTCAATAACACTGTGTCCGACCTAGGTATCGAACGCGGGACCTCACATACCAACGAAGTAGTTATTAGATAATGTATTTAAACATAAATTTTTATGACCTCACACGCATCTCGCTTTCACTCTAAATATAATTTATGACTCCAATAATGCCATGTAATTATACGATCCAAATATGTACCCTATACATATTAATATATTCTGTTAATTAAGATTGTAAAAATATTAGAAACTCGATAGGAAATTCAGAAAGCGGCTAGATATCCACTTTCTGTGGAGTTATAGTATAATTAGATTTTGTGGTATAAGAATAAAACACGTATTATTATAATGTTTCGTGTTTTTATTTACTATTCATAATATTAGTTGCATAAGATTCAGGTTTAAACTAGAGTTTCTTACATCGTATTGAACGGGTCAAGTGCAGAATATTCAACTCAAAGAAGTATAACCGTTTTATCGATCTAATACTTAATAATAAACATACAGGTCTATTTTCTTTTGCAAATCTCGCAATCGTAATTTGGTTTGCTGTAAGAAAACCTAATTCTGTGTTGTGTGATCACCATTATACAAATTGAAAATAAGCTATAATATGGCTTATTTTCAATTTGTATAATGCTAATATGTTGTATAATGCAATAATATTATTATTGCAATTTTAAACTATAAACTAATAGTGACCATAAAAAAAAACCAAAATGAACAAAACGGCTACATAAGATGAACAAAACGGCAACATAAGCTATAGCAACAAATCAGGTTAGATAGAGTAGTTCCTGCTAGTATTACTATTATGCTATTTATGTTTAAGTTCCATGTAATAGGGGGTGAGTCTAGCGTCATAAACCGGACTCAGAACTTGACAATTGTCTAATTTTAAGAAAATTCTACTGGAAAACTCAGTTACGCTTTGCTCGACTTGGGAGCCAAACTCAGAACCTCATGATAAACAGTTGTACTTTGCAACCAGTAGACCAACTAATGTACGTTTATTCAAGTTTAGAAAAAAAAAACGTGTCGCCAAAACGGTTATAAATAACCTACTCGTAACACTGCAAAAACAGAATAATGTGTAACAAAATCCAAAAAAAAAAACAAAACGTAACATGCAATAAAATTTGGAATTCCTTAGCTTTACACCCAAAATACCTGATGCTCATCACGTGTACCTAGCGTGTCATCGTTACAAAACAGCGCACAAGTTCATTTCCGGCGGCCTCCCAAGTCAGGTGGTACTTACTTTAGGTGCGGCTCGCGAAAGTGCCGGCCGCGCCTCGATTTTGACGTCGGCACTCACTGGTTGATAGTTTTTTATTCGAATTTATCGAAATAATTTTTGAAAATAAATAAATATCGCTGGACATTACACACATCGCCATCTAGTGCCACACTAAGCAACGAGGCTTGTGTCGTGGACACCAGATAGTTGATATACTACATAGATACTTTTTGTTTGTAAATACATACTTTTAATACATTTTTTTTTCTTAGCCCGTTATGTGTCCCACTGCTGGGCAAAGGCCTCCCCTTTCTGCTTCCAAACCTCTCTTTCTTGTGCGATATGTGCGATATGCGCTGGCCATGTTCGCCCCGCAAACAAGATCAGATTTTATACATATAAACATTAAAAATGTATCTGTTATGCTGCATGTTTTTTATGGCGCTTGATTGACATTGACAGGACAACGCTATTGGTGATTAACCTTAACACATTACCGCAATTCACTGCTGGAGATAGACATCTCCAGATGTCAATTGCGTGAATTGCGGTAATATAGTCTCCCTGAAGCTGCGCCACAAATATTTTTCATTACTTTTGAAATTGTCTGATAAAGTTGTAAGTATTGCAAAAACAATATGGTGGTACTAGTTTTGATTAAAGCCACGCGTTAAAATATCCATTTACTACCGAGTTCACTTACAGACTGTCACTTTATTTCACCCTTATATCTGAAGTAATAAGGTTGAAAAGTGGTTGACAGGCAGTGTTACATAATATAAAAAACCGGCCAAGTGAGTTGGACTCGCGCACCGAGGGTTCCGTATAAAATACATATTTGCGATTTTCAGATTTTTTCCTTTACACGTGCAGTAAGAAATTGCTTCTTGCCAAATTTCATGATTCTATGTCCACGGGGAGATTTGATTCCCTTGAGAGTGTTAAAATATTAGCGGCTTTATCTTGTGTTTAAATTAACTTAGAAGTTTGAGTTTTTCACAGCTTCAAGGGACTGAGTTAATATACAGTTCTTAATTTCAACTCGATACCTACACGCGTTCTCGAGATAAAGGGTATTGTCAAACAGATGGCGTACTTTAAATAAAGACTATGATTTTTCCCAGTTTTTATAGTTTAACACGATGAGCGCCAGACTTAAAACCATGCTTAGCCCAGTGGGCTGCGGCGGACACCTTGTGACCGCCAGTATAGCGGGTCCAGGGGGTCGCGTCGGACACCACGTGTCCGCATGCCCTCGATCACTTCAGAAGCCTGTAGGCGGCCGACGGACAGGGTTTTTCGACTGTTTTTACGAAGGAAAGTGAATTTTTCAGTACAACCTGTCCTATTGGCTCAAAAAAACCGAAAGGAAAGGAAGAGAAATATGGACTTTTCAACAAGTTGTTTCCAAAAATGTGCTAGGTTGATGAAGTAAGTATTTTGAATTATTCAATTGACATTATTTTTTCTAGGTAGACATTAATTTTTAGACCTTCTACGGCACTGTTAAGGCATTAAAATTGTAATCTTTTCAGTCAAGTCTGTATCTAATAAGTAATGGGTTCAGTAGGTAATTTACGTAAGAAAATGAATTAAAGTCATAATATATTATTTGGACATTAAATGTTTATTAAAGAAAGAAATCAATCTTTTAAGACAGTATTACTTGCCAAATTTCATAGTTCTAGGTCAACGGGAAGTGCCCTATGAATTTTGATTCTCTTGAGAGTGTCGAAATATACGTTTTTATGCGGGATAAACGGTCGTATCTTTTTTTCACGTTAACTTAGAACTTTGATTTTTTCAACTCGAAACCTCCACGCGTTTCCGAGATAAAAGGTCTTGACAGACAGACGGACAGACAACAAAGTTAGAACCTTTAAGGGTTCCGTTTTTTCGTTTTGGGATTCGGAACCCTAAAAACGATAGGTATGGTAGGTACGGTTGAAAGTTTGTATTTTTTATTAGGAAAAAATAATAAATCGCCAAAATCGCTTCGCTTGCGTAAAATATGCATTGACGTCTTTGTGTGTTACGCATCCAACTAATGAGATGCTTTATTTAATCTAGATTCAAACATTTAAAATTTAACAATATTATAATTTGCTGAATTTGAATAGTTATAAACATATGACGTAGTCAAGATGGTAAGTATAATCATAGTTCAATTTGGCGTAATACCAACGACCTTTTAGGAGAAAGTCAGTTTTTTAATCAATTACATATTCTAATTATTATAATTTATTCAAGTCATGTTCCGGTGATCTCTAAAATTCATACACATGTAATCTCATCATATATTCGTACGCAAATATTTTTACATATAGCCTAATTTCCAGTTTTTTACATTCATTGGTACTTAAAGCACCGTTATCCTCAAGGTCGAACTTTCCATAACTGGTAGTTAATATAAGATAAGATAAGATAAGATAATATTTTATTTGCTAAACATGTGTCATACATACAAGAAAATACATACATGCAAGATGGTAACAGAACAACACTATTAGGTACAGCATGTTTGCCACATGATATGACGTGCAAATGTCCAGAAATGTTATTAATTTAAACGTTCTCTCACAATAACAATAAATTAAGTAATAAAAGAATAATCATCATCATCAGCCTATTAATGTTCCCACTGCTGGGACACAGGCCTCCTCTCTAAGAGAGGGAATGGGCTATAATATACCACGCGGGCCCAGTGCGGATTGGTAGATGTCACATGTCTTCGAATTTTTTGGTTCTAGGACATGCCGGTTTCCTCACGATGTTTTCCTTCACCGTTTTGAGAACAGCGGTGATGTAATAAATTACACAAAGTAATGCACCTGCCTGGGTTCGAACCCACGACTTACTGTTCGTAAGACGGGGCCGCCACCACTGGGCCACCGCTGCTCTCAAAGAATAATAATATTGCAATAAATTATATAATATAATTATATAAAATAACAAAAATCAAACAACATTAAAAACAAATTATTAAGACTGAATTACAATAATCATGTCAACAGTAAAAATTAACAGTAATAGCAGCAGCAGCAGTATTAGCAGTTTTGTTTCTATTGCTAAAAGAGATAAGTCACGATCAATCAACTTAGCCTGTAGCAGTCCATTGCTTGATATAAGCCTCTATCAAGCTGAGTCACGAAACCTGATCTTCCGCTATCCGAATGCAGTTGCTGAAATTTCATAAAAATCGGTCAAGCCGTTTCAGAGGAGTTCGAAAACAAACACTGTAATACGAGATTTTTATATATTAGATAATTACAGAGACTGCCTTATTGGTTTAGTGGACGCAAGCGTGACTGCTGACCTTTAGGTCCTAGGTTCGATTTCCAGGTCGGGTAATTAATTATTGGGTGGCCACAGAGTCAGGATTTGCGCCCGGTTGATGGCAATAGGCTCGCCCCCATTACATGGGACTTAGACATAACTGGCGAAATTTGGTTGTACTATTAGGTACACCTCTGTCTAACCCTTCGGGGATTACAGGCGTGATGTTATGTTATAAATTATTATAGAGAGTTAGCAAAAATGCCCCTTAAGTTAAAGGGGAAAATATACAAGTCCGTGATTAGACCTGTCGTACTGTATTTATCGGAATGCTGGGCTGTGAAGAAAATGTATGAATAGTACATTATGATGTAAGTGCGGTAAGTTGAAAATTACAGCCGAGGCGATATTGCTAGCCCGAGCCGCAGGCGAGGGCTATAAGAAAGCTGAGGCTGTAATTATCAAAGCGCACGTATGTCATACGACGTTTTATAATAACATATTTACGAGGAAATAAATAAAACAAATAAAAACAATACAGCGAAAATAAAAGCGCGCGTAATTATTTTTACTTGTTCACAAATTAGCGCGCTTTTTTTTAAGGCAAAGACACAAAAACAGCTAGTATTACTAATAAAGTAAATTTATATTTTTGTGTTTTAGTTACAGATAAATGGTTGTAATTTATTGTCAAAATTAATAAAATTAAAGTATTAAATGTTTGTTGGTTGTATTTGTGTTTGTTTGTTTTTTTGTTTGTTTATTCATCTCCCAAAGTTAATTTTATTCATTAAATGTTGACCACTTTTCTGACATAAAAACTCTTTGCTAAGATTTAAAAAGTACCGTTCGGTTTAGATGGAGCATCTTGATAAACCGTGCGTTTTACTTACAATAACGCACAAGTACGTAATGAGATACATTACGATATTGAAATTGGTGAAATAAGAGACCGTTTACGAGCAAATGTGTTATAAAAATATTACATGTAGCTGACAAGGAGATGAGAATGTTGAGGTGGATGTGTGGTGTGACAAGAATGGATAAAATAAGGAATGAGTATATTAAAGGAAGTTTGAAAGTGGCGCCAGTTACAGAAAAGTTGAAAAGGAGTCTTGGTACGGACATATGATGAGGAGGGAAGAATCGCATGTGACTAAAAGAGTGATGGATGGAGAAGTAAAGGAAGACCAAAGAAACGATGGATGGATTGTGTGAGGAGTGATATAAAGGAAAAAGGTGTAAATGATAGCGTGACGGATGAAGAAGGGGAGAATGGAAGAAGAAAACGTGTTGCGTCGACCCCGAGTAACATGGGAGAAGGCAGGAAAATTAAGTCCTCGTAATCTAAGTAAACAAAATAAATAAATAAAAAATTTCACTCAACATTAACACACAGCGCCATCTAGTGCCACACTAAGCTACGAGGCTTGTGTCGCGACACCAGATAGTTGATATACTAAATAGATACTTTTTGTTTGTAAATACATACTTATCATACATATAAACATCCATGACTCGGAAACAAATGTCCATGCTCATCACACAAACATTTGCTCCAACTGGGATTCGACCCCGGGACCTTAAGAACGTAAGGCAGCCTCACTACCGCTGCGCTATTCGGTAAGTCATTGTTTACATTTTCGTGTGATGTCTTTTTCATATTGTCGTACTATAAAGTTATGCTGTAGATGTAAGTGGTTAGTCTTTATAACAGTTTATCTTAAAAATAAAAATTACTTTCGAATAACTCGCATAAAAAATCCCGTTATTCGAAGAGCTCCATCAAACATTCGCACCGTGTGGTTCAACCGCTATCAAAGTCCCGTTGCTCTCAAGGTCGGCTTCGCGCGGGCCGCAAGTGCGTCTGACTCACGGCACTTTCATCTTGATAGTCGGTTAGGTAAGGATTAACAGGAGTTTGCTGTTACGTGAGCTTATTGATAGGATTCTGATGCTAGTGGGTCAATTATTTTTGTTATGCGAAAGTGAGTCTGTTTTGTCTGGTAGGTATACAATTTTGCAAAGAAGTAAAGGAAATACAAGCCCCGGTTCTATGCTTTCTTTTAATGCCTTTTTGACTTATTGAGGGCTTTAAATTCCTTCTTTATCGTGTAGTTAGTGCCTAACCTGGTACTTTTAATTCCTGATATTAAGCAAGTACGTTGTATGTTCACAATTACTTTAAATAAGTTATTTCCTACTGACCTTATAAAAGTAAACAGCTGACGTGTTTTTTTTTAGAACAAAATAACACGTTCCCACTCCTAGATTACAGGACTCTTTTGTTTGAGTTTTGGGAAAGAATAGTCTATAAACCACTACGCGAATCCAGTGCGGGTGCAGTGGTTTGTGGAACCCGTCTTGAGTTCTTTAAGAATATATGGACAATTTATTTCACCATCACCTAATAATTTATGAAGGTAAAGTGCTTGTATGGTTTGGAAACTATGACATACGACCCGCAAGTCCTACCATTAGGTTACCATTAATCATACACAAAATAAGGAGAATTATATATTTTTGGGAAATATCATTACTTCCTGTGGATACTTAATGAGATGTCTTCAAGATTACTTTAGGAATGTAAGCGCAACCTGTGCTTTAATATCATAATATGACTAACGATATGTCTACTACCGCTGTGAACAGTAATGCTAGAATTTATACATCCTGTTTCTCATCCAAATTCGAATATATTACAATGTCGATAAGTTCAGAAAAACATGACAACAACAACAACAATTTGAATTATATTATTTAATCAAGATTGTTAAAGAAAATACCTACTGTAATGTAGAGCTGGATACACCGACAAAGAATATTTTAGATTGTTGAAGAAAATACCTACTTCTGACCATCTCCTATAACAATGTAGAGCTGGATACACCGAGAAAGAACACCAACACACCACATTTTATAGTACTAGTATCTCAGCGTGATTGATGATCGATGAAGTTGCCTGAGGAGCGGATTGAAAGTAATACTTTTCAGCTCTTAGGGAGAATCGTTTTCAACTGACAAGTTACTGTCAAATTATAAAAAAATAGTTAATTTTTCTATTGAACCATGTTCCAACTTTTTTTAGGTACAGCCACGATGTAAAATTGAAATTAACACAAAGTTACTGTATACTATACATACTATATATGATAAAAGAAAAACATGAATCAACTCGAAATAACGAAATATTTCGTTATTTCGAGATGATTCATGTTTTGATTTTTACTTTCCTCGTATTCGTAATGAAAAGCAGAGTGATTACCTCGGGTTAAAGATTTATTTAGTCCCTCGAACTATTAGCGCCCTCGCTGCGCTCGGGCACCAAACCCCGTCTCGGGACTAAATAAGTTACTTTCACCCCTAGGGTAACAATGAACTATTGTAATTTTGTAAGCAGGGGGTAAAATTTTCAGAACAACAGAAACGATTCCGAAAATTTTCTCACTAACGGCTACATTATTTTCGAGTATACTATATGAGTAAATATAGTAGGCTACATTTGAAATGTCATGGTGGGTTAATTTCCATAAATAATAACAGGAGAGAAACCGCAAGCAAAAGCTAATAAATAATACTTCTATTCTTTCACAAATCAAAACTATTGTCACCTACACAAGTCAAGCTTACTCATAAGCTTCGTCATAGCATATCAAATTATGTAGAAAGTGAGCCTATGGGATATATTGGAACTAAAGGGCGTTGGCACACATTCATACAGACCTCTTTGTTAGTTCTTTGCTGTGACATCTTAATGAGCTATGTCGGTGTTCGAAAAAAGTTAGTTGACAAAGAAAGCTAGAAGGTTTAGACTATCAGCCTCTTTAAATGTCTCTAGACAGTTAAAGCGTTGGTCAATGTAAGAAAACAGGTCCGACTACCTGCTCTAAGGGAAACACCGTGACAAACTCAGAGGACACACAGTCTCTTTTCAACTCCAGAGAGAACTTATAAAGATCATGCAGATTAATATATCTGAGATAGTCTTTTGAGAAAAGCATCACACCCATAGAGGTTTTCCTCTGAAGTCCTGCATCATAGCTCACATCAATTTTGCTCGTAGACCCACAAAATAGTATCATGTAATAATTACGTAACTCTCTGCAAGAAATTCTGGCCTACAACAGTTGTGTCTGCTTTTACACATTCCTAATTTTAAGACTTCTTGGTACAACTTTTATTTGCTCTAACTTTTTATGGGGTCCGTTTCTCGTTAAAATTGTTCTTAGAAAACAAAGCAAACATTCATCGAAAAGTACTAATAAAGGAATGTGTAGGTACATACTAGTATATGACATGTATGATTATAGAAAGTGTCCTAAATTCTACCTCGATTCGTAACTTGGGAGCGTCTCTTCGCGCAATATTCCTTGCTTTATGGCTTGTGACTATTACGTCGTATTAACGGATCCTGCATATTTCAGCATCCCACTGAGTCAAATTGAAAGGCTCAGAAGTACGAGTATCATGTGTATAATTTTGAATGGTTATATATCATCAGCTGCAAGCCTTGGTTTAAATCAAGTAAATTATTTTAGTACAGAGCGTTATCAAGAGTTTGTAGTAATAGTCTCTCTCACCAAAGGGCGACCTGATTTTGCAGAGTATATTCCAAAATCATGTTATTTATTACCAAAAGAAGTCTTAAGAAGCACTATACGATAATAAACGTTAAAATCACTTAGTTTAGTATTATAACTCTCACTTTTCAAATGTCCTGCGGAACTATTTTGGGTACTTGTGACCCCGGAAGACAGAAACCATGACAGCAAACATCCTCCTATTGAATACCTTCAAGGAATATCTTCTAGTACATGTGCTGCATCAAGAATGGATCTCTATGATGGTAGTTAGACGAAGAAGTAGAAGGTACCATGCGCTAGTGCAACAATCAGTATGCATCCATAGCGGTTGAGGCCAGAACTAACATGTATAACTGGTTTTTTTTCGAAGCTGGCCTCAAATGTCACCACGGACAACGGAACTCTGTGATAGTTCTCTAGATATTTTGTTTAACTCCTTAGATTTTATACTTTTGCCCGCGGTTTCGTCTGCCTGGAGGTCGGGAATTATCACTCGGGAACGTGTTACTGGGATAAAAAGTATTCTATGCCTTAACACAAGTCTGCTCAGCTGTTACGATATAAAAATTAATGGACAAACAGGCAAACAGATCGATAATATTAGTACGGATTCAGACAAACACATACCTATTAGTTTAATTCCACTTAAGTACTAACGAAGTACAAATATTAGTTTATACTCTCTGTCAATAGACACACATAAATGATGGTCATTAGGATTTTAATATTACATGTTAAAAGGTTCATAATTTTCTTAAGGTCTATTTAAGTTAGTTGAGAAAATAAATTTTAGGTTATTAAATTAGAAGAAAAGTTGTACTGTTCTATTCGAACAGTCATTAGCTTTCGATACGCCTAGTACTTATATTTTAATGTAAATTCGCATTTGGTTTGTTGTAGTTAGAAGAGCAAAGTATTAAACTCTCTGTAACTAGGCTTATAAATTTTGAATCATAGCTGAAATAAAAGTTGCATATTCTGATGGAGTTCCCCAAGGCACTGTTATCATCCCATACTTAAATTAAAATAGAGAAATCACCATATTTTAATAAAACTGATATCAAAACTGAGGAAATCAAAATAACCACGCAATTGATGACAATACTGAAACCAAAACACCAGATTATTAGTCAGAAAATATACTCTTCGAAGCTTGAGGTATTACTGAAGCAATGTACGGTTTACTACACTTCATTCACAGTACATACATCTACACATACATACATATTAGCGACTCGTAACACGACTTTTTCCCTGCAAGTCTTGCAGGCGTCTCTGAGAGTCGTGAATTTAAGAAGTGTGTGAGGTATTCGTGTGTACTTTCACTTGTACAAAGTGAGGAGGTTACATCATTGGCACATTTCGTACACTTGAGCTCAATTATTTAATCGTTTTATAATAATTGTGACCTAGACATTTTGTTGCTATGCGTAGCTTCTTTTCTTAAAATTGTGCGGTTTTTGTAATTTGTTTGGTTTATGAAAAAACTTTGGTTCTTTTCTTAATTTCAAATTGTAGAAGCACATTCTATTTTTGTTGGCGTTTTCTAACCATCGTTCGTATTTATTTAATGTTTAAAATTGTATTGTGTGGAAACAGTGCTTGGGATTCAGTATTATTTATATTTTTATCTATTCTTTGATTTATCTGTCTATAAAGCATTAAAAAGTTTAAAGTGCTCTTTACCTATGAATACAAAATTGCACTCAAAGTATTATCACATCACACACACCCAATATTATTGAAATTGATTCACACTCGTTATGCGGTTTTACTTAATAGTTGTACACTCATTTTTATTAACTTTTACCACTTTAATCTCATGTATAAAATCAATTAATATTAATTTAAATATTGCAAAAGAAAGTGAATGTTTTATAATCGTTTTCCATATCAAAAATCACAAAATTTTCACAATAATTTTGGTTTCAGTTTGATCTACACACCGTGCGGTCAGCACGACTCTGATGCCCGTATGAAATCATCAAAAAGAAATTAGAATACGAAAAAAGTAGAAAATTCGTTATTCTAAGGCCGGTATACTATACGACAGAAAGTTACGGGCCGAGTCTCTAAGATTTCCGGTTTCCGATACGACCTCGAAATCTAAAGTATTAGAAAAAAATAGCTACATATGAAATTAGACAGAGTTCATGAGAGAGCGAACAATGAATTTCACTAAAAACAATATTTTATTACAACATTAAAAATTTTAACGTTACATCGTGTTTTTAGAAATTACGACATTCATTTGCACCTCCGCATATGGGACTCACGAAAAATCAAACAATCACACACTTTTTCTTTCGTTTTTAATTTACACTGCTCATAACGTATGAATGCCTATTTTAGATGTCGTAAACGCAAACTTCGCTTTCTAACATCCAATATTTATTTTTCTACTTATCCTGACGTCTGAGCTTAAACGATCTACGGTCGATCAGTTAGCATACGGCTTCAAACAGCGCGCACACACTTTACGTCATATTGTCAAAAAATTGTAGTGGGGAGGCGAAGGATAAAATCCATCAGTTTTTTGGGAAATCATCATAAGTTTGCCAACGTTGGCACTTGGAGTACAAGCATCCAGTGAAGTAGAAGTTTAAATAAATTTAAAAATGTGGAAGAAAATAGCTTTGTTAGCCATTTTGGCTTCAGTGAAGTGTAACCCAGTGCAAGAAAACGGTGTTGCGGAGAACTTAGTGGGTGCAGTTAAAGAGTGCATAGAAACTGATACTTCGTTATGTCTGAAGGTGAATATTGTGGATACCAAGTGTTGTGGAGTGCAGTGACCAGAATACCAAACGAGTGTAGTCGTAACGACGACGAAGCTCATTGAATTTTCAGTAAAAACCATTAACTTAACGAGTGGCTACTTACTGAGGATTTGTAGTAAAATCATTTCTCTGCTATTCAAAAGTTAATGGAGACAGTGTTGCATAAATGTGGATTTCTCGTAGAATACTTTGAAAGCACAAGTTAAATCATTCAAGTGGCAAAAAAACATTCTGTTTTTTAAGCATCGTCAATAGCAAATACCCAGTGCATTTATGATTTTAAAGTCATTTCTATGGATATAAAATAACCTTTGATTCTGCCGCTGTCGAATCTCTTTCAAAAATCCAAAAAATAACATTCATTAATTTAAATATCCATAAAACAAAATCATTAAAATCAAACTCTTATTCCACAGGAAAAAGCCCTGAAATTCACCGAAAGGCTCTCCATCGTGAAAGACCTGGATATCTTCGAGGGAATGAGCTTGGTGAACACCGGTTCAGCTCGATCAGCTCGTAGCTACGAGCCATTGGCTGAAGAACCTAAAGCTAGGGAACTTCAGATCGACGAGAGAATTGCTGACAACGTTGGCGACTTCTTGGAAAATCACGTACTACAGATGCGTTTGTCTTCTCCCGATGATGAAGAATCTAGGGGTCTTGATGAGGAAGGTAAGAAAAAAATCTATACATATTTCTATCTTAGGTTTCGAATAAAACAATAAATAAAATATCTAAAAAAACATAAACGAAAATTGTGAATGAAAAAAAGAAATAAAGATTTGATAATTAAAGACAAACAAAATTCCCGTTTCCCACAATAGCAATAAGGGTCTAAAAGCTTACGTAAAACCCGAAACTCCTATTAGCAAGGCAATAAACAAAACTATTGTCACAACGAGAAACTTTGCCACTAAAGTGCCAAACGGGTTTCAAACAATGCATTGAAACCTAGGTACCTCACAGCTTTCTCTTGCACACATATTTACATACACAGATGTCAAACAAAGCCCTTTACTCGAGAAGGTGCTAAATGAGAAGTTTTGTATTGAGAATAATAATTTCAAAGCTGGTTTTTGACACTATTTTTACAACATTCTTCATTATTAGTTATTCCTTCATTGTCATTCTGTTGGTTTTTATGTCGGTGTTATGCCGTAACACTCTGTCATCTGTAACTCCATAAATTGTAATGAATTCATCAAATATTCATCAAAATTACGAATTTTGGTTCCGCTTAAACATTTTTATTCGACATAAAAGAACTTGAATATCTTTTTCATAAACAACTCCATAATTTGAATACAACAAAAAATTCCAAAGCAAAAAATAAGCGTAGGAACATTAGAGTAATAGGCGTCTATTAAATAGACTCAACATACAATTTTCAGACACTTAGCGGATTAGCATAATATTACGCGTGATATTATATAACTCCTTCAAATTATGACGCCCTGGTACTTTCGATCCCACATTCTCACACTCTCATAATTCTAATGTTTTCTCTTTACTTCCAGGCCGTGGCAAGAAAAAGAAGAAGAAGCAGATCAAGAAACTGCTGCCTCTCCTTCTCCTCTTGAAGCTCAAGTTTGCTGCCCTCATACCTGTCTTCCTCGGAATCATCGCTTTCGCCGCTCTCAAGGCCGTCTTCTTAGGAAAGATTGCTTTCGCCATGAGCGCTTTCAGCATCATCAGGAAACTCTTGGCCAAGAAGGGCGGCGGCGGTCATTCATCCTCTAGCATATCTTATGCTGCTCCAGCCCACCAAGAGGAACACCCGGGATACTCTTACGAGCCAGCTAGCACAGGCTGGAGTCGGTCAGCCAAAGATGGAGCATCAATGGCCTACGCAGGTCAACTGAACAACTGAACTGGTCTAGAATGATTGTTAATTTATTTGTGTGAATGCGTCCTATTTATTCATGTTTGTTGAAGCCATGTACAAGTACCTCAGTCTTAATTTATTTATTTAAATAAATATTTATGTTCAATTTTATTTGATTTGTTTTGTTCGTTCGCCTCCTTATGAAACATTTTAACAGAATTATCTATCGTGATTTAGAGTCGCATAGAAAACTAATCTCAAACAATAGTTTAAAAGGTCTAGCAGAATGAAACGTGCTAAAACGATTATTTAAATGTTCCTCAGACTTATTTGAGCACTTATAGTTTCTTATTCTAGTCAATCAAGTGAATTATAAGACACAAGTAACATACTTACATACACACATACAAACTACCAGAACACGTTTCGTTTTTCTTTCCAATTCAATTTTCTTTATATTCAATTCGTGTTTCTTTTTCGTCTGTAAAAGGTAAAAGAAACACGAATTATGGAAACCCTCTGAAATGAACTATACTGTAACAATGGCTTTTATTAAAGTGCACCCTTGAATAGTGTTTACTTATTAAAAATCGTCGTATTAATCATTAACATTTATAGAAGCCTACTTATTTGGGCTACTACAAGAACAAACAACAATTTACATGAGGTAAAAATAATAAAACAATCTGGAGATACATAAATCATTCAGTTAACACCTTTTGCAAGCATAAAAATAACACTTGTATTGGTTACAGTATAGCAAAAGCAGTAGGTACCTATTGAACGAATTAACATAGTCAAGTATTTAAGCGTAGATCATCTGCCTAGCCCTTTCCCAACTATGTTGGGGTTGGCTTCCAGTCTTACTGGATTCAGCTAAATACCAGTATTTACATGGAGCGACTGAGGTTAATTATAGATGAGGACATCTTACTACTTTTATAATAGCGAAAGTTTGTGAGGATATTTGTTACTCTTTTACGAAAAACTACGGAAGGGATTTGGATGATATTTGGCACACAAATAGTGTATAACCTGAATTAATACAGGATACTTTTTATCTCGGTAGTACAATCCCGTGGGACAATTACTGAACTACACACAGGCAAAGCCATGGGCATAAGGTTGTACAACTATTAAATAGGAAATATAAATAATAAATAAATATCGCTGGACATTACACACAGCGCCATCTAGTGCCACACTAAGCAACGAGGCTTGTGTCGTGGACACCAGATAGTTGATATACTTTTGTTTGTAAATACATACTTATTATACGTATAAACATCCATGACTCGGAAACAAATGTCCATGCTCATCACACAAACATTTGCTCGTACCGGGATTCGAACCCGGGACCCTAAGAACGTAAGGCAGCTTCACTACCGCTGCGCCATTCGGGTCGTCAAATACCCATATAATGACCTCAAAATAGGCCTAAAAACTAGTTCCATCGTACAAAGGGGACATCATAATCCAATAATTGGATTGTGGATGTCTAGTTTGCATTGCTTCTTGTAAAATATTGGCTGCATCCAATTAGGATGAATCTGACTCCAATACAGAGTGTTAGGACATGGCTTGGCAGATGATGATGATGATTTTTGATTTGAAAAAACTTCTGAAGTTCTAACCAACTATTGTATACCAGGACGTACTATCGAGGACACTCCCGCCTGATCACCACTAAGCTTATTTTTGCTTGCACTTAAAACATAGAAACGCTCTCTATCCCCGCCCTGTGACTTTATAATAAATAATTAATGAAAAAAATACCGATCGGTGACACATGCCAAACGAGAGTTATTGTTATTTTGCGCGCCAAAGTTGACGCTTTCCTAATAGGCCTAAAGTTTAAGGTGGAGTGGCTCGGCGCCTCCGCATGATTTAAGCAAAAAAAAATTTAACTGATCAGGCGGAAAAGACCACGACTGTACCTATAAACCTAATGTCATCTCATGTTTGAATAATTTACTTAATCACCTGCATTTCCTATTACATGTTTCTGTTATTCGGTTAAAAAAACAACCAAGGAAACCAAAAACGCCAGAGAAATTGTCAAATCTGAGTAGTGGTGCATAGTGCACATTTTTCTCAGAACAGATAGCTGATGGGGGTGGCAGCCCCGTACCGCAAGGCAAAGTTTTAGATCTCCCACATGACTAGGGCCTGGTGACAATAAAAGGAACCCGCTTCATGCGGGAACAGAAATTTTGTTCAGTAATTTTACCCCGCAGCTTTAAAAAGTTGTAATAAAAATAAATAAATAAACCTGACCATCTCATCATCATCATTCTCTTGTCCTTATCCCCATTAATTTGTGGTCGGCGCAGCATGTCATCTTCTTTCATACTTCTCTATTACTCGTCATCTCATCAGACACCTCCTTTCTTGCTATATCATCCATACCATAACCAACTACAAATATAAAATTAGATAGACCATAATAATATGAGCATCCAGAACACTGATTACTGTCGTTGATCAACAAGCTTCTAAGTTGAAGTTGGAATAAATAAAAATTAATAATAAATATCGCTGGACATTACACACAGCGCCATCTAGTGCCACACTAAGCAACGATGATTGTGTCGTGGACACCAGATAGTTGATATACTACACAGATACTTTTTGTTGGTAAATACATACCAATTTATACATATAAACATACATGACATGACACAAACATTAGCTCCTACCGGGATTTGAACCTGAGACCCTAAGAATGTAAGGCAGCCTCACTACCGCTACGCTATTCGGGTCGTTAAATAGGCAATAGGCTGGCTACGGCTGCCGATAAGATGTGGGTCAAAATAGCAGCTAGTGAAATCCTGACACAGTCAGAAGGCTAGAAAAAGATGATAGAACGAGCTGAACAAAACAAACCGAAAGTGGTCCACATTACCTTGAAGTTACAGCTGAAGCCTTTGTACAGGTAGAAGTTGAATGATACAGAGTGACAGTAACTAGAAGAAGAGAAGAAAAGAAACAAAACTAAATTTCCACTAGGTGCAGTTCGACGCTAATTGAACAAATCAGAAACTCCTAATGATACTGATAGAATAGTTCAACATATTAAGATGTATCACAAAAATGACAATCCCAAAGTCCATTTCCAATTAAAAGTATGAAGGAAGCAAATGTAGGACAGGAATTCACCAAAAAGACAACGAAGTGACTAACCCAGTAGGGAAATCCCTCAGACTAGATGGAAACCAACCTGCCAACCAACCTAGATGGAAATCGATAGATAAGTATAGTGGAAGACCGAGCATAGTGACGTTGAGTTGAACATGTAAAAGGATTTTGATAATTATTGTTGTTATGAGATTAAATAAAAACAATCTTGTCAATTAAATCTTGAAGCGCTATTTGGTTAAATCAATAACCATACAGAACAGAATCCACCATACCAAAAATAAGAACACTGTCCGTTACGTTCACTTTGTAGACTGTTTAAAATTGGACTGTTAACAATCATTAACAAAGTACCTTTTGGTTTATTTATGCAAACAAGCTCCGCAATGGTTATAAAAATCTAAATCATGGCAGGCTTAACAAAACATCTCACGACAAATCACAAACACGACTGCTTAGCGAAATTTCTCATAGAACCGTCCATTCCTACGAGAATACATGGGAATCCGGAGAAAGTGCCCAGACGCACAATATTTCACTAAACTAACCTTTAAAACGAAAAATAAGAGAAAAAAATCGAACGTGAATTTCAAATATATATAAATATTAATGAAAACAAAGTATGCCACGCACTTTTGCATAGTATCGTCTCGTTTCCATATAGAAGAGATGACATTAAAATGTTAATTCTTTAAACTTTTGAGTGGGGGGAGTTTGGATAAAAAATACTGATCCAATCGAATTATCATCACAGTTCGAACGATCTTGGATTAGTTGAGTCCAGAGCAGAGCAGCAAAAAAGATGAAGACCTTCGTTGTGTTCTTAAGTGTTGTGGCATACGTGTCCTGTGGACCTGTTAGTTCTGAAGATTCAGTGCTGAAATCAGTCCTTGGAAATTTCGTTAACTGTAACAGTGATTTGGGTCTGTGCATGAAGGTGAGGAGTGACAGTGAAGTGATATTTGTTTTGACTTGACACATGGACTTATCGAAACATGGATTTTATTCGGAAAAATATAAAAGTGATTTTACAACATTGATGATTTGAAGTGCAATATCAATGATATCAGTCAATGTGTCAATAAACCATTGGATCCATTTTTCATTCACGAAAGTAATAATACTTTGAAGCTCGTTTGAGTCCAAGTGTCAAGTGCAAATTTAAAATAAATATTTTTGCTAATGATCTTTTACAAAGATAGCTTCCAAGTAAAAGTTTGAAATACAAAAGGAAATATCCTTATTCGAATCGACCTCAAAGTTAAGAGAAAGGAAAAGTGTCAAATCCTGCCAAATGAGGTTTTGTGGTGAAAGTGATTTTTAATTTGTGGGACACTCATTAGATACGTCAATATAGAATTAGCGATAGGCAGTAATTGATCACTGTTATTAAAATAAATAGTGTTTGTTATTTAATTGTCAAAGTAAAGGTCATGGGTGATTGTGAACTTGGATTTGCACGCAAAGACAATTTTGACAACGGTTTAAAAATTTATGATCGTTTGATAATTTATTCTCAAATGGGTTGATTGAACTTCTCTCTTTGGAGACGGCATTGTACGACGGTATTGCAGTGAATATAACTATCAAATCTCGAGAAGACATACATAAACTTACGGCCCTTTCATTTTTTGGGTAGACTGAATAACTAGGACATTTACTGATATCAGGAGGATTTTTTACAATAATAAAATCTAATAGCTGTACACCTGGCTATTTTGTTAATTCAGCTTGTCAATTCACAGCCAAAATTCTAACAAAACTCTCTCTTCACAGGAGCATGCGCTCAAAGCAAGCGAAAGACTCAGCGGTGCTCGTCAGCTCAGGATCTACGAAGGAATCACCCTCTTGAACAACAATCCCAGAGAAAGCAAGAGCTTGGAGACTCTTTCCACGGACCCTTCCTTGAGGAACAAGCAAGTCACTGAGAGACTTTGGGAGACCGCTTCTGGCTTGCTGCAGTCTACTGAGTTGGAGCTCAGCTACAGTGGTGCTGAAGACGATGAAGAGGAATCCAGGGCTATTGGTGATAACGGTATGTTTAAAACTGGTGATATTTAGACTGGGATGATTGTTGCACTTGTAATAGATGAAATTGGTTTGAAAGGAATGGTAGTGAAACTTAATGCAAATAACGGGAAATTTTGACCATTTATAGGAGTGTTTTGTTGTTATTCTGGTTTTGAAAAATGTTGATTGAGAGAACTAGTTTGGGAAAGCAGACAATTTTAATGTTTGAACTTGTTTATTTTGTAGTTTCTATAAATATGATCAACGGAAATAACCTATACCGTAGAAAGAAATTAAAAGCTACAAATAGAACCATAAAGTCATGGAGTTTTCATTCCCAATTAGGAGAAATTTACGAAGCTATGTAGCCCTGATTTAATATCTTTGATTAAATGGTTTTTAACGATTGAATATAGATACAGCTGCTTAATAATTTTTATGTATCCTTTCTATCGTTATTTATTTTCTATTATTGTTTCGACGGCATAATAATTGCCTATCTACATTATCCACATTGTTAGTGATTTGGCTCTTAAGGTTTTCTTTATTTAAACACTTCATTTAAGACAGAGTTTTTCAATTATATTTCTTTTACAGTTGAAGAAAGCCGTGGCAAGAAGAAAAAGCAGATCAAGAAGAAACTGAAGGTCCTGATCCCCCTTATCCTCCTCGCTAAAGCCAAGGCCGTTGCCATCGTAGTCATCGCCCTGGTCATCATCGCTGCTTCTCTCTTCAAGTTGGCTCTCCTCGCCAAGATCGCGTTCATCATCAAGCTCATTGCCATTATCAAGGCTCTGCTTGCCAAGAAGCATGCCCACACAGAGGAAGTGTCCTGGGAACCTCATGGTTGGGAGCCCCATGTTGAGCACCACCCAGTTGCTGCCGAGCATGGTCACGGATGGGAAGGTGGTTGGTCTCGCTCGCAAGCCAACAACCTGGCGTACTCCGCATACAACAATTGAATTATGTTACCAAATATTATGTATAATCTGACCCCTTAACCATCTAAGAGTGAGTGTATTTAAGTATGTTTGTCGCTTTTTTTTCTTTTTTAGTTCGTTTTGTTTTATCTTTTTATTCTTTTCAGTCATTTTATATCTTTTTGCTTTTACTTGTGACTTTGTTAATCTGACTGAAAAGGATTCTTGCTTTTCTGGTATATGTGATAGTATTATTAGTTATTTTATTTATGAATATTTTAGTATAACGGGTATATTTTATACGTATTTGTTTTAAATCGTAAGTTGTATCTATAATAATTTATAGTAATGAGTTTTCCACCAAAAAGAGGCTAGTTTCTCTATATATTTTTGTATATGTATTTATTTATTTTATTATTTTTTTAATTGTAAAGTTATGAAGTACCTGTATGATTCTCATTGTATAATTGATGTATATATTTAAAATACGATCTCTTATATATTTATTATTTATTTCAACGATGTATATTGTATCGTGTATCACGACTTGATGAGTTATTTATTTTATTTGTATGGATGAGTGTGAATTGTTAATTTATTTATTATTTATAGCCACAATAAACCAAACAGCAATTATTTACTTACTTGTTTCAATGAACACTTTTGTCCCTCAACAACAATATTTATTTATAGATCATATCAAGTATGATCATAATTTAAAACTTCAAGTTTTAAAAAGGTTAAAGAAAAAGTCAATAAAATTCCATAATTCGAACATGTCGCTTGAATTATGTAACATTAAGTTAAAAATTATATCAGTGAACTTATTGCAATTATTGCAGCTTGTGATTTTTTTAAATCTGTTCTGTAAATAAAAAGAAATCAAGACTACTAACGGCCAGATTTTGATTTGAGTATTTAAATTGAGAGCTAGTCAAACTACACACGGTGATCTTTTAATGTAATGTAACACTCGAAACTCAAAATCTTAAACTTTCATAGAGTTAGATGAGTTCTAAAAACTCAATTCAAATACTCAATTAAATACCAGCAGTAAGTATTTCTAAAGCTGTAAAGATAAACTTTTAGCTATTATCCTCTAAGATTTCGATAATGGTAATCCTATTCAATTAATAAATTAAATCATTTCATATAGCGTGTCCTGTGTCCTGACTCCTGACAGATTTGACTTGCAAAGATGGACCAATAAATACTTATTTACACTTAATGCAATAATTATACTTTGCATACAGAGTTAAAAGTATCGGAGGGCTTAAGTTTTTCTTCGTAATTATATTTGTCGTTTCTCATTGAATCCATCAAGCATTATGTAATAGTGTCCCCTAATTCTTGAAAATTACATGTCTAATCTTTACGATTGACCATTTTCAACAATTAAATAAAATATTAATGAAGGAATATTGGGAGTCCGTGTCTACACAGTAAGACAGTGGTTAGGGGCCCGCCCTAAAGAAGCAAGATAATAATCATGGTATTCAAGCCATTTCAATGTGTATTTCATAAGGTCCTGTTGACCAATAATAATGTGTGTATTACCTAACATTGACATTTTTTTTTTCATTTTCCATTTATTATTACGTATATAACTTTTTTTTAATTTTTTTTTCCCGTTCTCAAAAATGCAAACTATCGATTAATAAAACGACAGATTTATCTTTTCTTTTTAGATCCTACTACACCGTTGTTACAACATACACGGAAAGAAATGATACTATTTCTAAGTTAGGACTCCACTGTACGGTCGGCATATCAATGTTTGTTTAATTAATTAACACAAACACCACGTAGAGACAACATATAAAATTATAACAGCGTATTATGATAATGTGTTACATTACTTTGCATATTTATATTTTGCAAACTAATAAGAGCGCACTGTTTAATACGGAACGCGACGTGACTAGAGCAAATTATGTATATTTATATGTCAAGATCAAGGAAATGCTCTTGCTAACGTTCGCTAAGTTTTATAGGCTGCACATGAATGATTTATAACATAACATAACATCACGCCTGTAATCCCGAAGAGGTTAGGCAGAGTTGTAGGTACCTAATAGTACACCCACCTTCGCCAGTTTTATGTTTAAGTCCTATGTAACGGTGGGTGAGTCTATATATTTCTTGACCTCCATAATCCAGATCAGTACCCGGATAACATGATACTTCTTGTTAATACTGGGAATGAGCCTTACAAATTTCTGAACGACGCGACGGTTAAAGATCTACAAATTATATTTTTTTAATAAATATTTCAATTGTTCGGTAAATCGGGGTCGGCGCAGCATGTCTTCTTCTTCTTTATTACTCGTCATCTCAGCAGACACCTCTGGTCTTGCCATATCATCCTGTGCACAGTACATTATTAGCACTATTCAATAGCAACAATTGCTTTTCTTTAGTTCACGGTTACAACTTGATAAGTATACTGTTATACCGCCTACATATATCTTGAAAGCAAAGCCTCCGACACGCGTGATGGTGAAAGCTTTCACCACTCTTTTTTGTGAGCATTCATTTATTTTGCAACATTGCTATCGGGGTTTTAACAGGGTTTCAGAAAAAAAATTGCTCTATATATTTGTACCTAGAGGTTAATCTGATCCTATTACTGGCTCACAAGCAATAAAACTATCTATGTTAACTGGCTTAGGTAATATTTTAAGCCACATAGATTTTGTAGAACCAGTGTAGATACCTACTTGTGCATTGCCGGATTATTGATTATTTTTTAATTCTTAGGGACTGCTAATTTACATGAAAGTGTGATCTCAACATCGTTAGTACAAGATATTTTTTTTATTTAAAATTGTAGGGTATCTAAAATGGACGTTTTAACACAATCATAATAACATGAATTACGTTTCAATTCATAATAATTATGGTCACAATGTAACAATTCATAATGGTAACTGCGTCTATGACCATTATAAGAATTTTAACGTAATTCATATTTGAAACGGAATTCTAGTGGATAATTATGTAAAACTCCTTACGAAATAATAGACTGACATTAAACTTGGTGCTGGTCATTCTGTACAAGTGAAGCCTAGCCTTGCACTTGGCCATCTAAGCTTGACTGGTTCTTGCATGAGGTGTATACTTCAACCAAATAATATGTGCAGCCGGGAAAACACAGAACTAAAATAAATTTACCAAGATTGACATATTCGATGCAATATTCTTGACAAGCAACGCCACCTTGAACTGCGCGCTTAAAGTGGTCATACTATAAACCTTGGCAATGGCATTGATAAAGCTCTCAAAATGACAAATCAATTAAATCGGTTTAAAAAATGTATGAGTTATGTCTAAGCTCTTTTGTTTTTAATTATATTTTCAGTATTTGTCGTCCCAGTTTTTTGAGCTGCCAGTATTAAAAGAGAGTCTTTGCGTAAAATAAAATTTATTATCACACATCTTGCAACAGCGTGAAATAAAGAAAAATAAGACTAAAAAGTACAAATGTTTGCCCTTCAAGATAGCGCCATCTGTCTCTGACTATGTGAACTTGAAAAGAAATGAGTAGCATCTTGCACATCTTAGTTTCGCGTACTTTCACCTCATCTCTCTGACGATCTGGCGTTGGTGTTGCAATAGAAAGTAAGGTAAGCAGAGTTAAAGCTTGTATGGTAGATAGCTATGGAAGTAGTGAAGTTACATTGGATTTGATTGTTCTAGTCCTTTTTTTTTCGGGTGGGAAATTATCAAATGACCCCCCTCTGAGCGAAAGGGAGTGTCAGACTTTTACTGAATAAAACCCATGCATGTTCCTTCTTAGCCCTTTGTGTTCCAGGGCCGCGGTATCTCTTTCGAACAGTCCCGCAGCCCCGACGCCTGCATCTGCACTTGCGGACCCCTTCCTTTTTTGTGGACACCATGTAGCCGACGTCCGGTGCGTCTCACTCACCTTCCGCCACCTCCATCGCTAGCATGACTGCTTCCCATTCCGTTTCGCTCCGGACCATGGATTGAACCAGGGCCGGACGCGAGAGGTCGGCGCTGCCGATCGCCGCTACGAGGACACGACGGTGTTCCACCCCCGGAGCAAACCTCCACAGTGTCCTCCACCGTGTCCTCGTTGTTGTAACCCTTTGCTCACATTTTACGTTTTATAACACACAGGAGTCACAGACACTGCGATTAACGTGCTCACATACACACAGGTCCTAAGACAGCGCAGGTTAATTTAACTAACACAATCATAACATAACATCACAGGTGTTTTCAGTTTGGCAGAAGTGTACTGATGTCTGATGAGATGACGAGCAATAAAAAAGTATGGGAGACAAAAACATGCTGCGATGACCCTAAATAAATTGGGGAAAAGGCAGGAGAACGATTAAAAGTGTACGTCCATGGTCATACACGCACGCCCTTTGCGAGTGCAAAGCATTCATCATCATCATCATCGTATTAATGTTCCCACTCCTGGGACACAGGCCTCCTCTCTAAGAGAGGGAATGGGCTATAATCCACGACGCGGGCCCAGTGCGGGTTGGTAGATGTCACATGTCTTCGAATGTTCAGTTCTAGGACATGCTGGTTTCCTCACGATGTGCTAAGCATTAGAAGACTTTAAAAGCGGCCTTCAACACTATAATTATGCCTAGAATAAATACCTAACAAATAGATCTATCTTTTCTCAGGTTGAATGAGCATGGTTTAATAGAAAACTGTTTAATTTTCACAAAAAGAAACTTCATAACAACAATTATTTATTATTACAGTGATTTTCCAAAATTGTAACAAGACAGATTAACCCACATAGTCAACTACCGTCAAGAAATTAAAATAACCGGCATCGTAAAATAGTTAAAATGCTTAATATCTAGTGTGTCATTATAACTTGTTTTCGTATTTATCTTCTCGCTTTTTACTTTTTTGGTAAACAGAAGTTTTACCAGGCCCTGCAGTCTCGACATAGATAGCGACAAAATCGTTAACTTTCGATCGCTAATAACTCACGAAAAAATTCGGTTGCAATAACGATGCTTGCGGGAAATGCAAGTCTCTACATCCAAGATGCGATTCTCGCAAGCATCGTTATTGCAATCCAAACTATTCGTTAGTAATCAGCGATCGAAAGTTAGCGATTTTGTCGTTATCTCTCTCGAGACTGGCCGTAACTAGACTATTAATTCATCATAGAAGGATAATTACATTGTATTACGTTACAATTCATAAAATGGTCACAAAGTGACAGTAAGACACAAGAACCAATATGTATATGTCACAGTCAAAACTGTTAATAATAGTCAAAACTACTTTTGATCGGTGAAAACAATTTTAACAATAACTAACATTAACTTAAAAACGTATTATGTTCTTGGTTTTTTTTTTTTGTAACCAATAGAATTAAATTCTAAGCCTAGGTAATTACAACTGACGCGTTCTAAAACAACATATTTTTTCTAAAAACGCATTTTAACTTCATAAGGATTTTGACCGACACCAATCAAAAGTGGTTTTGACCGATTAACAGTTTTGACTGTAACATTCGAGTAATATTCACTTTAATGAAAAAATAAAATAAAATATAATATATATATATATATATATTATATTCATTATTAATTTATTAATTTAATGTTTTTTTCGTGAAAAAGAGCAATGAAATTTTTTCAGTTGAAGCACTAATCTGAATGTGTGCCCTGTTGATAACAATAGGCTGTTATAATTAAGTCCCACGTAATACGGGTCGCTCTATTTATGGTACTTAAATATAACTGGCAAGCTGTAGGGTAAATCTCTGCCGAACCCTTCAGAGATTACAAGCGTGATGTTATGTTATGTTATGTAAAATTTAATGTGATTAAATTCACCAAAACAATAATTAAAACTATGACATAACCAGGCAGCCAATAATAACTAAGAGATGTTATAACAGCCATAAAAACTATTAACTAGATAAAATCTATTATGATGAGTATTGTAGTATTATTACTTTAATAATACGTCTATTATTTTAGTATCATCGTTACACTTATTGCCGTGTGATTCTTTTACATTGTTTTTAGTACCGTGTAATGTTAGTAATTACATTACATGCTCACGCAGTTTACATTACGTAGTTAAGAACCTCCTTCTTTTTTACATATAGCCATTCCAGTAGTCATTTAATACTGTTCCCGGCACATACTATTTAATGTCTTTTTTAGACCAGCTAGTCAACAAGAGAACTCATTTTGGGAATAGATAACATAACAACATAACATAACACCACGCCTGTAATCCCCGAAGAGTTAGGCAGAGATGTACCTAACAGTACACCCACATTTCGCCAGTTATGTCCCATGTGAAAATGAGCCTGTTGCCATCAACCGGGCTCAAATTTAGACTCCGTGTCTGCTGCTGCGAAATTCATGATGGAAAAAATTCAATAACACATTGCCTGAACTGGGAATCGAACCCAACAACAAAAATGATTTACAGTAATTTTCTGATACACGACCGTCTTGTGCATCAGAGAATTTCAGTAAATCGTTTTTTGGGTTCCGTAGTCCTGACAAGGAACCCTTATAGTTTCGTCATGTCCGTCTGTCTGACTGTCCTTCCGAGGTTTTGCTAGGAGACCGTTAGTAATAGAAAAGCTGTAATTTTGTAGAGGTATGTATATAAATAACGCCGAGGAAGTGGTAAAATAAAATTGTGGAAAATATTTAATTTTTAGGGTAGTTCCCCTACATATTGTGAAGTGGGGATGAATGTTTTTTTTTGTCGTCTAACCCATCGTGTGAAGTATCGTTGAATAGGTCTTTTTAAATGACTTTTCAATGTAATGCTTCATTTACAAAATAGTAAACTTTAAAGTGCAAATTTCTGTTCCAATAGGTCGCCCCCCCCCCTCTAAAACCGAAACTGTGGGCTTGAAAAATGTGGAAAAATTCATGATGATGTGTTTCATGAACTTTAAAGGAAAATTATAGCGGTTAAGATAACTTACTAACGCACTTGGCCAATTTTTTTTTTCTCATAACTTTCTCACTAATTTGCAATACCACTTACTTAGCAACATCTTTTCAAGACAGTAAAAGTATCAGTACTTAAGAAATGATCTTATAAATAATTCATCCATAGATAGATAGTCTTGATTACTCTTACTTGGTACAAGATGATATCAGTAGGCGTAAGCTACGAACATTGTGGAATTAAAAAGCGTAACAAGACACGTGATAGCAGTAGTATGTTTATTAATTAGGTTACGTAATCCTTATTAATTATATGGGTCATCAAAAAGTGTAAGCGGAATTTTTTTTTTCAACAGTTTTGAGGTGCTTATCTGCGAAGCCAGCCTCATCGAACAAAACGATTTTATCCCATGATCTGTCCACGAAGTAGACACAATAGTTAGTAAACAATGGCGTCTCGACCAAATTGGTTATTCGATCATGATTTATTTAGGATTCGACCAGATATTATTATTCAGGTTCAATTTTTCAAGTGGGCGTGGATAGCTAAATCCAAAACTATGAGGAAAAGCGAAAAATCCTCAAAGGAGTGTCGAGCCCGATTTCAATGAAAACCAGAACTGCATCATTGGATTGCCAGGAATCGATAGCGTTGCTATTAAGAATCAAATTTTGAGTCGTAATGACATCCACTTGAAATAATCACCCTGTATAATGCATGCGAGCACCATGCGAGAGAAGTGGAAGGAATAGGGTCAGGCTTTTGCCCAGGAGGACAATATGGGTTAACTAAAAAAATATATAATATTTATTGTCCTATGCGCCTATACGATATGATGATATTATTATCATGTCTGTTATCCCTGAAAGGTTAGGCAGAGTTGTGCTTATTGTGCACCCACATTTCGATAGATAAAATTGAGTCGGAGGAGGCGACTCTATTGACATCAGAAATTCCTGATTAAAAAATTCAATAACGCTTTGCCCGTCCGTGGAATTGACCTCAGGAACGAGGCAGTTATAGTTCGTTTATGGGGGATGCACCAGGATAGCCCTCGAAATTATTTTTTTGCAATTTGCCGGTCAGTATTCGGCTGTATTTGATTGATTGGTTGATTAAAATAAGATTAAATTCGATTATAATATATTTTACAATAAGCAAAACATGCAAGAAAAATTGAATTTCGCGGGTTACCCTGGTGCTTCCTGAACGATTTTTGAGGAAAACGTATTGTCATCATCTGCCTAGCCTTTTCCCAACAATGTTGGGGTCGGCTTCCAGTCTAACCGGATGCAGCTGAATACCTGTATTTTACATGGAGCGACTTCCTATCTGACCTCCACAATCCAGTTAGTACTGGGTATACTTTGTAAGACTAGTTGTAAGACTTTTTTGGCCACTGACTACCTATAACGACTGTCAAAGATCTACAAATGGCAGCCGGGACCAACTGCTTAACGTGCTTTCCGAAGCACGGAGGAAACTCGGTATGTAATGGGTGGTCACCCATCCACAGACCAACTTATGCAAGCGCGGCTTAACCTACAGATTAACCCGAGCGGCTGTTATTATTTAGCCACGAGCTCCTCTATATGGTTCGTGATCGTAATTATATATTTTACAATAAGCAAAACCAAAAAAAAACGAATTTCGCGGGTTGCCCTGGTGCTTCTTGAATGATTTAAAAAAATCGAATTCTAAGGTAGTTTATTGCGTGCTGCGGGACTGTTGGGCTGTGGGACTGTTCGAGCTGCGGGACTATTCGAAAGAGATACCGTGGTCCCGGAATACAAAGGGCGATGAAGGAACATGGATGGGTTTTAGTCAGTAAAAGTCAGACACTCCTGAGTCATTTGATGAATTCCCATCGGAAAAAAAAGTGGTCTTTGGGGTTGTCCTTGGCTTTAAACTTTCAAAAAGAACTGATTCTCAGCCTTTTACGGATGAACTCTTTACCAACATTTCTACTGTCTTCGAGAACCCAAGAGAGCGTAAAAACACATAATAATAATTATGTAAAACAGTAACACAAAATAACGATTTTTAAAGTTTTCGTTTTATGCGTGGGTGGGTTGGCAAGGAAAGTGTCGGTATTACTGACCTGGTAATCGTACTCTTAGGTACAGTAAAGAGAAAAGCTTTTGTTTACATTCTGTTTTACGGCGGTTGCTTTAACTACGTTTACTTTTAATGAGTTAAGTACCTTTTAAAACCGTTTGAGGTTGTGATGTAACCTAAGGTAGGTTTTCTATATCTCTTCTCTATAACTTTTCAATAACTTCAGCTTAATACAGGACAGAGTAACCATGGTGATATTAAAATATATCAAAATTATTGGGTGGGATAACCCACCATGAAGAAGAACAAAAAATGACAAGAAAACTTAAATCTAAACCCAAAAAAACTCCCGTTACCCATTAAAGGGACCGCTTCTCTCCAGGGCAGAGTCATTCTCCTGCTCCACCCAGAGCGGGAGGAGTCTCTTGATGATTTCCCATCAGAAAAAAAAAAATGGGCAGAGTCATTCATGAATCGCCCCCTGAGCAGGTTTTCCTTGCTGCGGCCAACCTGGGTCCGGAGTCTATTTAAAGACTTCCAGGTCAGCCATAGTAACTCATGTCCAGGTGGGAGATTTTCAGCAGGTGGAACGAATGGGATTGGTAAGGACTACCTCGCCACAGCTTTTTTGTTTAAAGTTGCGAGCTCTTGTGGCATGTGAAAACTTTTTTTTGTTCTTTAGTGGTTTCTTCTTTCGTCTTTACTGGTTTACATGGGTTATTAAGTAAAACGATATTATCATGTTCCTAACTATCCGTTACAACGGCCAATGATCTACAAATAACAGATGGGACCAACAGCTTTACTTCTTTGTCAGAAAACATAATAGTCTATGTAATGGTTAGTCACTGGTTATCAATCGAGGGTCCAACCGTACCCACCCCATAGTATGGTATGGGGTGGGTATGGTTGGGCCTTGAACAAAGGTACTTTGGCAAGCGTTACATAACTTTCAAGATATACTTGCGGCTGTTATTATTTACATACAAGCCCCAACAAACATACAATCTATAAAGGTATATCCATTTTGATTGCATATTGAAGGTAACCTCAAATCGTGATGTCGGTCTTGTGTGATTATACCACATTATACACAGAATTTCTATTTTATATCACTTTCTCGATGCCGGCTATTGAGCATAGATATAATTATTGATACTTATGTATAATTAAGTGGGACTGCTAGTCTCGACATGGTGTGGTAGAGGCATTTGGTTTTCGACTGATGTCTATCGAAATGCTTTCATTTAGACCGATTTTAATTGAGTATTAATTACATTAATAGTCTCCTGTAATTGAAGGAACACACTTAAAAGAACCTTTGTATACGTATGACTTAAATTGTATATGTGTATTTTTTGTTGGAGATCCAAATAAATAAATAAATAAATAAAAAAAAAAAGCTTCTGTGGCTTTGGCACGAGCGCGTGGTCTGAACGTAACGTGAACATGTTTTTGATCGAAATACCATTATTCTAACGAATTTTAGTTTTTTAGGTATTATAGTCATAGTTATTCGGGAATCCGCTGAATGCGAGTCGCACGGTACTTTTTTTTTCCAATGTGGTGACACTTGGGAGAGGCCTATGTCTAGCAGTGGACTCCTTCGGCTGAAATGATAATGATGAAGATTTAAGTTAAATTGTTTGCAAAAAGCACAATTAATATCATCCTAGATTATTAAAATCATGAAAATATTATTTGTGAAACGAGTATTTTTGCACTGTTTTAGACTTTCACGGTTTTTCACTACACTTAAAGTACTTACAGAATGATATCCGTGATTTTCTTTTGTTACAATGAGCTCCCGATATTTCGACGCTGTTGCAAGCAATGTTGAGAACACATAACAATGAAATATGGTGGCGTGTCCTAGAATCAAACATTCGAAGGCATTTGTGACATCCACCAGCAACCTGCCGGCGCCCGTCGTAGATTGTAGCTCACTCCCTCTATACCAGTAGGTATAGACAAAGAGTAGGCCGGTGTCTCAGCACTGGAAACGTTATTGGCTGACTATACTTCAACCAACTAATCTGTGCAGGCGGGAAAACATAGAACTAAAATAAATGTACCAAACACTGCCGGCGCCATGTTCGCGGGGTGACTACAAAAGCACCAGCAACAGCACTTGCAACAGCATCGAAAAATCGGGAGCTCAAAATAAATAATACTTAATCACGGAAGATATCCCGTAACCTCTCACTAGCCACGCGCGCTACTTTTCTGCACGGGTAACGCCGCGAGCTCATTTGAGAGGGTAAGTGACAGTATAAATTTAAATGTACCAAGTATGACATAGCGCTGAACTTTTTCTTTACAAGCAGCGCCACCTTTAGCTGCACACTTAAAGTGGTTATACTGTACATGCAAGCCTGACAACCTCTTGTCAAATCAGTTTGACACATTCGGCTGTTTTCAATTTCAATATTAGAATTTAGGATTTGTTAACCCTTAATTAGTCGCGTGGGGTCCATCGGACCCCAAGCAACTTATATTTCGTCATAATTCAGCAAGTATTATAGGTAAGCGACTGTGCGCCCTATTATCATCCTAGCTTAGGCACCCCTCCCTCCTCTATGCTACGCTAGCCACGACGATAACCGAACGTGCCATACGGAGGTGAATGGGGTCCAACGGACCCCGTGCGACTAATAGTGTAGTAGAATTTTACCCTCAAATTCTGGAAGCAATTATTGTGGTTCCAAAGGCCGTTATAATCTATGTGTAAGGTTTGGACCTTACACATAGATTAGACATAGACAGAAAAACGAGAATCCAGTGTGTTAATTGTTATAAATGTTTAAATGTAACGAACACCAAACCAAAGTTTGTGATTCATGTGCTAAGTAATTACTAATTATCATTCAAGGCTGTTTTAGAAGTTTATATTTTGTATTTTTTTAGAAATTTACTATTTTTGTTAAAATAAGATGTTGTTCTTCAAGTTCCTACATAAAATAAATATTTGAATTTATTGTAATATCTCATAATTAATTCTGGGGTTCGAAAGGACCCCACGCGACTATCAGTGTAAGTATTTTGGTGCGGTTAATATGATTTGATAATGATACCATTAACTTTACGAAAAATAATCTCATATTTAAATCTTCATAAATGATTTAAACGAATGACGTCATTAGTAAAAGTGTTAGATATTTTATTATAATTAATGTTATGTTAATTTTATGCCGCTGCCTCGTCTATGGAGATTTAGATGCGTGTATATCAGTTTGTGATACTCGAAAACTGCTGTAAGATTTCTGATGCTGTTTGATTTTTATTAATGAAGTTTTGTGCGATTGTGCTTGTTTCAGTCACTAAGGAAACATCTATATTAATGCCTAAATATAGCGGAATTGAAGCTCTCGTCGTCGTCGGAAATCTATTAGTGCGCTTTTATTTTAGGCATTCATGTAAGTGTCGCCTAATGTTAGCACATAACATACAAAAAAAAATACAAGATGTTTTAAAAGTTTCTTTATTGGCGTATTAATAGGTATCAGAAATTACAGTTTGGGTTGGCAAAAAAGCTAAAAAGTCTCAAGGGCGCTACATGCTTGTCGGTTCGATTCGGCAACATTTTATTGAACAACAAAGCCGACCCGAAGACATTTGTGACATCCACCAGTAACCTGCAGGCGCACGTCGTAGATTGTAGCGCACTCCTTCTATACCAGTAGACAACGAGTAGGCCGGTGCCTCATCACTGGAAACGTTATTTGCTGACTATACTTCAACCAACTTATCTGTGCAGACGGGAAAACATAGAACTAAAATAAATGTACCAAACACTGCCAGCGCCATGATCACGGGTTGACTACAACAGCACCAGCAACAGTCGTAATGTCACTGCCCACTCTTGAAAGAAAGTGATAGTTAATTACGCCTACACTGGCTATTTCTATGGGATTGACAATGTATTATCGACCTTAAAAACAAAGCTAAAAAGTCTCAAGGGCGCTACATGCTTGTCGGTTCGATTCGGCAACATTTTATTGAACAACAAAGCCGACCCGAAGAAATTGTGAATGTGGATGGTTATAAGAGAAGAGAAAGACCAAAGAAACGATGGATGGAAAAAAAGAAAAAGAATGATTTGTCAAGAAAACAGGTGTCTGATGAGATGACGAGTAATAGAGAAGTATGGAAGAAGAAGACATGCTGCGCCGACGCCAAATTAGATAAGGGCAAGATAATGATGAAAGCCGACCCGAAGAAACGACTACATATATTCCACTTTTATTCGGCTTTTACCGTTTGCTAAACTCCGTTCGGCAAAATACCATCACTGAATCATCGAGTGGGCTTAGCAAAATTCGAGTTAAAACGACAGGCATTTTCCGGAGAGCATAGGCTCTCCGGAAAATACAGATTATTTTCACAAAGCCAAATCAAAATCTAGCAAGACTGTTTGGTAGCAAAGATAACTAAGCCATCATCACTTCTTCGAATCCATTTAGTAATCGAATCTCGATTTTTCTCTGTGGAAAAAAAAATGGCCGTAAATGTAGGAAGATAAGGATCTTCCTACATTTACGGCCATTTTCAATAACTTACTGGCCGGTTTCGGTAAGTTGCTATCTCTGTCTGTTTGTCATTTTACTTACTGGACGGTTAGAAACAAAACGTCACAGAAAATCTTCCTTTGATTTTTCTATAAATCAAGTGACAGGTGGGTAACACGGATAGGATATTCTTTGTTTATAGCACACATTAACCAACAGTTATACGTAAGTAAGTTATAGAAAATGGCCGTTAGACAATCATTATACCCTATGTAATTAACAACTTCCTAACACATAAAGAAAAAGCGAGAAGTTTCAATACTAACATTAAAAGTGAAATCCGTTGACAACCGGGTCACCCGGCTTCGCTTACAACCGGATATGATGTTTGAGTTTCCTCTCTTAAGTAAATATGATGAATTATTTATGGCATTTTATGTAAATGCGAATCAACAAGATAAAAAAGTTCTTAGCGTCCGCATTGGGAGCTTACTCAGTAATCTACTATTTATTTATGAAACTGTGGTTTGTGGTTTTGGACCAAGATAAAAATTAGAATTCTAAATATTGCCATCTTTTTTTTGTCTAAATAAAATTGCAAGGAACCAACATGGGTTGTTTAAAAAATGTAAATAAATAAAGAAACATTTATTGATATTAGTGGACTAGCGACATTGTAAATGAAAGCAACAGTATTAAATGGATCGCAACTCGCAAGAGCCCTCTAATAATTTATCATGATACAATTATTTTTCACCGTAATATAACACGACTATATCTATAACGAGTAAATACAAAAGAGAAAAAAGTGGTAATTAAAAGTAATGCTCCCGTGCTATTTATAGGTACTTCTCTATACTAATCTAAATATATAAAAGAAGAAACTGACTGACTGACTGATCTATCAGCGCACAGCCCAAACCGCTGGGTCTACAGATTCCAAATTTGACAAGTAGGTTTCTTAGGTCATCTAGGGGTGCACTAAGAAAGAATTTTTCAAAATTCAACCCCTAAGGGGGTTAAACGGGGCTCCAATGTTTGTATGGGGAAACAGGATTAGTTAACACTATTTTATTCAAAACTTCGCAGGAGTGCTCCTTTTGATAAATGAGTAGAAACGGGTTTCAGGTTTTTTCAGAATTCAACCCCTAAGAGGGGGAAATTGGGTGACAAAGTTTAAAAATCAATGCACAGCCTAAACCGCTGGGTCTACAGATTCCAATTTTGGCAAGTAGGTTCCTTATGTGGTCTAGGGGTGTACTAAGAAAAGATTTGAATTCATCCCCTAAGAGGGATAAACGGGGTTCCAAACTTTGTATGGGGAAACAAGATTAGTTCGACTATTTTATTCGAAACTTCGCAGGAGTGCTCCTATTGATAAATGAGTAGAAATGGGTTTCAGGTTTTTTCAGAATTCAACTCCTAAGAGGGGGAAATGGGGTGACAAAGTCTGAAAATCAACATTGGTATAGTTTGTATTCGATTTTAAGATTGAAAATGGCGGACCTGAAATACCATCATCCCCTATTGAGGTGCGATGGGATTGAAATGTTTAAAAATCAATATGGGTATCGATACCGAGATTATCAAGGGTGCTGATTACGAATATGGCATTTATTTTGAGATCCAGAAGGTGGTGGATTTGACTTCTATACAGGGTTATTTTAGATTTATTGTGACAGTGATTGTGACAGTGATTGTGACAGTGATTGTGACAGTGATTGTGACAGTGATTGTGACAGTGATTGTGACAGTGATTGTGACAGTGATTGTGACAGTGATTGTGACAGTGATTGTGACAGTGATTGTGACAGTGATTGTGACAGTGATTGTGACAGTGATTGTGACAGTGATTGTGACAGTGATTGTGACAGTGATTGTGACAGTGATTGTGACAGTGATTGTGACAGTGATTGTGACAGTGATTGTGACAGTGATTGTGACAGTGATTGTGACAGTGATTGTGACAGTGATTGTGACAGTGATTGTGACAGTGATTGTGACAGTGATTGTGACAGTGATTGTGACAGTGATTGTGACAGTGATTGTGACAGTGATTGTGACAGTGATTGTGACAGTGATTGTGACAGTGATTGTGACAGTGATTGTGACAGTGATTGTGACAGTGATTGTGACAGTGATTGTGACAGTGATTGTGACAGTGATTGTGACAGTGATTGTGACAGTGATTGTGACAGTGATTGTGACAGTGATTGTGACAGTGATTGTGACAGTGATTGTGACAGTGATTGTGACAGTGATTGTGACAGTGATTGTGACAGTGATTGTGACAGTGATTGTGACAGTGATTGTGACAGTGATTGTGACAGTGATTGTGACAGTGATTGTGACAGTGATTGTGACAGTGATTGTGACAGTGATTGTGACAGTGATTGTGACAGTGATTGTGACAGTGATTGTGACAGTGATTGTGACAGTGATTGTGACAGTGATTGTGACAGTGATTGTGACAGTGATTGTGACAGTGATTGTGACAGTGATTGTGACAGTGATTGTGACAGTGATTGTGACAGTGATTGTGACAGTGATTGTGACAGTGATTGTGACAGCGATTCGATCGTCATAGTGATGATAATAATTGTGATCATTATGAAATTTGGCACATAGATAGTTTATAACCTGGATTAACATGTAGGATACTATTTATCCCTTTAGTATGATGCCGTGGGACAGTTACCGAACTTCACGCGGGCGAAGCCGCGGGCAACAGCTAGTAGCTAGCTATCCTGTGGGTGCTTTAAGTGTAACGCCTCCAGCCAGGGCAAAAACTTGCAATTTAAGCGACTACACGCTAAGAGCACCCCCTGCGGGATACGGGCCTCGGCTTAGGGCGTCGCTGGGAGAGGACAGCAAGGGGACAGACATGCTGGATCGGAGTAGACTGATCCGATTATGAAAAATCTTTCACTAATAAGAAACTACGTTATACCTTAGTGTTATAATCTATATTAACGTTCCCTTGGGATAATTTCCGGCCATTACGCGAGCTAAGCCGGCTGCAAAAGTTAGTCGCTTATAGTTCTTCACACATTCTTGGTATTTTTCAAGAACAAAGAACAGTCATAATCTGATGTTATTATGTAGTACAGTTGTAGTGTGAGTGTGTTGTTGTGGAAAATGTCGTGAGGAAAGTTTTGAGTATGACTGTGAATGATCAGAGTAGAGGAAGACCAAATAAGCGATGAATGGACTGTGTGAAGAATAATATGGCACGAAAGAAGGTGTCTGCTGAGATAACGAGTAATAGAGAATAGGCATGACGACTGTATCAAAAAATTGCAAATCTATTTAGTCCAACAGTTAGAGTATTGGAAATTGATGGACACGTATTTTTTGTTTTTGTAAATCAATGAATATTAACAAAGATAAAACGCATCAAAACTCGTGACGACAGAACTAGCTAAAAATTATACAATGGCGTGCCGTATTGAGAATTTTCTAGTTTTTCTAGTATCTTCGTCAATTTTGGTTTACGTTACAAAAGAAAAAACACGGGTCAAATATTTTTGGATAATCTAACTGACGGACTAATTCGATTTTTTTTTTATCGTCTCGCCTATTATGGAAGGGGAATACATGCTGCGCCGACCCCAAATGAATTGGGACAAGGGACAATGATGACCAGTTGTAGAAGCTTATTGTTCAACGCTGGACTGTGATACCCTGAGTTATAAGTTATAACTTACCTATGGTTTATCACAAGAGAGATTTGTGGTTATTGAATCATGGCAACAGTCGTCTAATGTAGTTCACTTTGAACGTGAGAGGTCGCACAGCAATAGATCTCTTACAATTACAGGTAATAGAATTTTATTAGATTCTAAAGCACTTAGTAGATGTCTGAGACCATTAAATGTTTGTAGTACAATACATACGTACGTACATAACAACAATTAAACAAGATCATGCCTATTTTGTCTGAATATCGCGATTTATGTTTAAGTCCCACCTCGGGCTATTAAATGGGAATTAATTTTAATAAAAAAAAATAATGGCAATATGTGAGCTTTTTTTTTTAAAAAAAAACCGAACATTAATAACAACAACATTTTTTTTTTCCTGGCAACTTTGGCCCATATATACCACCACCACACCACCACCTTACACACTAACGTACCGATAAAACACAAATTGTGTTAGTAAAAAGAACCTTAAAACTACGTTAGTAACACTTCACTTGTCATTCAGACTCCGGGATGCTAATGAGAAAGACCTAATAACACTCAGCCCGATCTAGCAATCGAACCTAGAAAGAACATACCCAGAAATAACGCTTGAAATCACTTGACAAACGAGGCAGGGTTGCTATATAGAAACTTATTAGGGTTCCGTACCTCAAAAGGAGAAACGGAACCCTTATAGGATCACTTTCTTGTCCGTCTGTCCGTCTGTCACCGCCCACCAACGATTTTCTCAGAAACGGGTGGAACTTGCAAGTTGAAATTTATATTTATAGTCCCTTTTTAGGTGTATAAAAATCAAGTTCCTGAGTCAACACGATAAAAAGATATGAGCAAATTTAGATTTTCGCGAAAACTTGTAAGTTCCAAAATTTTCCTTGATTTTCAACTTAGGGATCGAACAGCAAAGTTAAGTTTGTCTTTTAAAAATTTTGTATGGAACCCTCGTCAGCATTGGCCATCAACAATCATAGACGACTCCTTCAACGCCACAACCCGTTTTCCCAAATGCATAGATTTAGAGGAACCGAACACTTTCCGTCGAAGATAAATACAAATACGAAGATTCTAATGTCTTTCGAACAGCCGGTTGTACTTAACCTGCAGTGGGGCACACAGGCGATTATTAGTTGCTAGCTATAAAGATGATTAGTGGCAATTTAGTTGTATTTTATGAGGCAGGCTTTGGAATGCTGATGATGAATGAAATATTGCGAATATCATGAGCAATTTAGTTTTATGTGTTGAAGCTGAACTTGGGGTCCTGTTAGAGCAGATGACTGGAAAGGTCTTAAAAGGTAAAGGTAAATAAACCAGGAAAAAACCGGAGAAACCAACCGGGTACCGGGGAAATAAACCGGTAAATAGAGAAGTTAATTTGCATAATGTAACACTAACAAATTGTAACAAATGTAAGAGCTTGTGTCCAATAGAAATAAACGTTATCCATTAGGATAATCTAACATTGATCACTCGGGAAACAGAAAATGAAAGCTTTATTTAAAAAAGAAGTTAAGAATTCAAGGAAAAAATCGAGATAAAAGCGATACATAACAATATACGCCAATCATTATAATTATACTAACACAAAAGTGCTAGATACTAAAAAAACTTCTTCTTTCCTCATCTATAATATGAATACTAAAGTAAGTAACCACTTGTAATTTTAATGCACATTCATAAGTGAATCCCTTTTCTGCAAATCTCGCTATCAAAATTAGGTTTGCTGTAAGAAAACCCAATTCTGGGTTAAGCTCGCCTTTGTACATAAGCTATATTATTGCAATTACATGTATATTTGTTTTTTGTTTGTGTGCAATAAAGAATAAAGAATACTAAACAAACAACCATTAATCTCCCATATGATTAAAACCCATTTAAATAAAAAAGTAAAACGTTATCCGACGTAATGTTTGAAAGAAGCACTTATCTCATTGAGACACAAAGGCTCAAATAAATAAAAGTTCTTCATACCTATTATACGGTACTAGACACACACAAAAAAGCCAAGTCACACTTGACGCAATGCAAGTCATAATTCATAAGCCATTACATCGCAACTTTCAAATCTACACTAACAAATCCTTCTCAGTAAAAGTTGCCTAGATCTTACAGGTTAATGAGCAACGTCATAGATGAATAATCTAGACAAAAAATCGCAACGTCACAAAAATCGTGATCAAAAGCTAGTTACAATTACTAAATCGTGACTATAGGCGACAAAAAAATTGCATTGTCCAAACCGACCAAAAGTTGCTGCGTCTGGGCAGTGAAGTCACACTAACCGGCCGTATTCTCGATGAAGATGAAATTGGACTAAAACACGTGAAATCTCATCTATAGAAAGTCGAAGCTTCAATGTGTATACTTTTAACCTGTTTTATCGTTTACCAGTTTCAAGAATCAACTTTAGCTATGTTTATTAACTTTAGATTATGTAGAACATTTATTAAAATAAGCATATTAATATTGGAGAGAGTTGGAACTCTTCTTTTTAATGTTGAATTAGAGATATTAGCAAATACTTCCGTAGCCATGGGAAAACATGACCTTGTCTTATAATTTATGCATGAGTGAGTATTTAAAGAACCAGTGATGATTTTATGTCGAAATTTAGAAATTTTGTCTCGAATGTTTCCGCAACGACCACACCTACGGATGCTAGATATAATCAAAAATGCGCACTGCATTTACATTCAAAGGAATTATTGAAATTCCAACCAAAACGATCGGTAAGGAAGTTTTGACTATTCACGCCTGGGGCCAAGTGTCAGTTATAAATAATATCAATCATGGAATGAAAGTAAGACGTAACAAACTCGTTTGGTATGTTCGTGAACTCACACCACCGAGAGACTGACATGGCTTCCAGTAATTTCGATTTCCGTTTCGAATCAATCGAAAACAAAATATAACGATCTAATGACACCTTTCAATCTCACAATAAAACGAACGAAATAATTGGTAATAATAAATAGTTCTTTATTCAACAATAAATTAATGGCAATAAATTAAGATAATAAATAAATTCTTTGTACAACAGAGGTTACTACGACGACCGTCGATTTATGCTAAAAAAGTCTTTGAATTATGTTGAATGAGAATATGCGCTGTAGGCGAGATTCTGGGCCTCATCCAGGTTCTTGTTCCAGTCCTGGCCGTAGCTGGAGTATCCTCCGTGGCCGCCACCGTGTCCAGCATCGTGGGCGACGTGCTCAACGTGCTCAACGTGGACGGGGTGATGAGACTCGTGGTGATGAGCGTGAGGGATGACCTCATAGGTCGTCTTGGTCTGTTCACCCTTCAAGCAGTAAGCGACGAAGAGGATGGCTGCAAGGACGAGGGCGATCTTGGCGGTGGCGAGGGCCTTGATGGCGATGAGCTTGACGATGAAGAGTTTGCCGAGGAGGAGTTTGGCGCCAAGGAGACCGATGATACCACCCATGCCGCCTCCCTTCTTTTTCTTACGACCTGGTAATAGGAAATACTCATTAGTTTTATATTCAATAACATTGGAACAAATCAGTCAGACTTGTCAAGACACTTATGAATTAATCTGCCATGATTTTAACTTTAGTAAAGTTTATTGATATCTAAATCACTTAATATTACTCTTCAGAAATAATCTATCAATCAATTATCACATCATCAGTAGTCTCTATTAAAATAATCAACGCTATTTTAAGACTCCAACAAACCGTTGCAAATTATAAACTAATTAACCTTTTTCTCGATTCTATAATTACTGCATTCATTTAGAGTCACTGACTTAACTGTTTCACTTTTTTATTTATATTCTGCTGTGGATTCTACTAATAGATTTTCACTGATTATACTCATAAGTTTGCACTTACCTTCTTCAAGTGATCTTTGGATGGTGTCTTTGTCAGCTTGGTTCATTTTGACCTCAAGGGCATGAGTTTCGAACAAGCTCACGACCCCATCGACCAGTCTGTAGTTGACCTCAGCGTCCCTAGCCGTAGGGTCAACAGGCAAAGCATCATTTTTCTTGGCGGACCTTGGTTCAGGTTCTCCGTTGAAAACCACTCCGTCCACAATGGTTATGCTTTTCGATGCTCGCAAGTTGTCGACAACTCTGAGCATTTTTTCCTGTGAAAGAAACATTGGATTAGATTTTTGGGTTGATAAAACTTTGATTATTTTGAATTAAAAGTTTCTGAAATGTTATTTTGATTTTAAACTTGGATTCTATTTTAAAAATTGCAGTACTAAAGAAACTGCTGTATATTCTTATTCGGAGGAATTTACGGTCAAGCTCCAACATTTTTGAGGCAAAATTGGAAACGTTAATTGTTTTAAACAGCCGTTGTAATTTAGATCGTATGCACTCTTGCTACGAGTGAAATGAGAAATCCTCGACATCAACCACTGCGAAACCTGATTCCACAACACACACTTCACTTTCACTTTATTAATACAAAATTATTATTAACCTTCACACATAAGATGTAGTCTCCTTTGCAGTCCTTAATGAAGTTAATCGCCGATTCTAATGTGTTATCACTGTCTTCTGCTGAGACAAAGGCCGTAGCCACCAAGAATACTAAGAAAAGCTTCATATTGTTTTTTTTTTTATTTAATTTTTTTTTTTTAGTTATATTCAGACATCTAGGGATGTCAAGCAATGTTTGGCGTGGCGATTGGACCGCTATACAGTTTTATCATATTCCCCCCCACCTGACTTCTATACGAAGCACGTTGGACCATCTAGGTTAAGATGAGGATTTTGTGATTATGAACTCTAATGTGGTCGGTGTTAGACTGGTTTTTAAGTGAAAGTTTCTTACTAGGGTTTGTTGTGCATTCTTAAGGTCAGGTTCTTGAATGGTCGGTTGTAAAATATTTGTATATTCTGATAGTCGTTTACGTGAAATGAATAATTTATCTATGTGGGCTATTGGAGGCATTGTGTGCATACCATTAAGGAATAATTATTTTTGGTTATGAGTTTTCGAAAGTAGTATTGATTTTTGGTTAATGTATGGATCTTAAAGGTGTTGAAATTTTGCGATTTTATGAATTAAATGAGTCGAAAGTGATTTTGGTCACTTTGTAATGAAGCCTTTTCTTTTTAACACCGAGGAGAAGAATAAAGGACATGATTTAATAAGTTTTCTATGTTCTACCATTAATACATAATTATAATAAATACCACAGATCTAATTCAGAAAGTTAAATTATGTATTTCGCTCTTAGCAACAGCAATGGATAAGTGGTTATGTTTGCGGCTACAATGTTGCTTTTTGTAGAGTTTGAAATATACCTGGTCGATGATTTTGCAGGGCATTGTTTGGAAGGGATTTTGGAGGAGGTTCTCAATTCGTCGGAACCTTTTTTTAATTTTTTTATGTATGTTCCCCTATTACTCGAAGATGGCTGGACTAATTTGGTTTTTTTTTTTTGTTTGAAAGGGTATACTTCCCAGGTGGTCCCATGATCATCAAGTGAGGATCTGATGATGGAATCTTGGAGAATTAAAGAGAACTCTTCAAATTTTATAAGCACACTTGAAGCGATTTGGGTAGTTTTTAAAAGACTACTTTCACGGAGTGGTTGCATTTCAATGGTGAAGATGAAAATGAATGTTCTGATTAAGAACTTCGGAGGTAGGCAACGGAACTCCTCAATAAATGATAGGAAATGGACTGGGATTGCTGAAATCTCATGTCTGTCTATTGTTTACACCAGTTCATAACATAACATCACGCCGGTACGCTGTGAAGGGATAAGCAAATGTGAACCACAAAAAAAGTAAAAAATTAAAACTTTTTTGCAAATAATAAAACCGACTCCAAAAAACACAAAAAAGTGAAAAATAACTTTAGCTTCAGAAGTCGGTGACCTTTGTTTGATTGTTTTTTTTTTTTTGTCAACATTTTTTCATCATCTCTTATTGACAGAGGAGGAAACCGGCATGTCCTAGAACCAAAAAAGACAGAAGACATGTGACATCTACCAATCCGCTCTGGGCCCGCGTGGTGGATTATAGCCCATTCCCTCTCTTAGAGAGGAGGCCTGTGTCCCAGCAGTGGGAACATTAATAGGCTGATGATGATGATGATGATGATGATGATGATGATATTGACAGAGGAGAATTGAAGAAAAAACATGTTGCGCCAACTCCAAGCAACATGAGACATGGGCAAGCATAGGAAAGATGACGAACAAATGAAAGGTAAGTTTAAGATATAATAAAATTTTGACAATAATGCAATTTAGATTTGCACTGTTTTATACTTTTACGGTTTTTCAATACACTTATACTTACGGGATAATATCCGTGATTTTCTTTTGTTTCTATGAACTCCCGATATTTCTACGCTGTTGCAAGCATCATGATCGCGGGAATACAAAATCATGGATATTATCCTGTAAGTATTTTGAGTATAATTTAGATTTCGTTGAAATCACAATAATTAAGATTTATATTAGGCGCCCATACGTTAATCTATCTTTTTATTTTTAAGGCCGCCTTTAACGACATCTTAGGAGCGACCAAAACTAGTCTGCTACTTTAACCATGACTATTGTTGAAATAATATTATTACAAAATATATAACAATTATATCATGGAGTCCTTACTGCCGGTAGCTTGGACCCTGTTCCCGATACCGATGGGCTACAATTTTACATTTTTTTAATGTTTTCTAATATTGATATTTTTTTAATTTAAAAAGTATAATAATTATAGGATATTAATATCAAAAAAACATTCAAACGCCAAAATAGAAAACCTAATTTATCTTAATTAGAAATTCAGATATTCTGCAAATCTATTTAACATTTTTAAGCGATAATACTTTTATAATTTCTATTAAATAATTATACAACTCATTCTATACCTTACACAACTTCACAAATAGATATTTCAGACTATCTGTTGCCCGCGGCTTTGTTCGATTGAAATTCTTATAAAAATAATTTATTTTCTTTTTTGTATCAGATTTTGTAGCCTGAGTCATTCCATATAATATCAGCTATCTGCCAGTAAAAGTTTCGTCAAAATCGATCCAGCCGTTTCAGAGATTATCCGAAACAAACAGACAGACAGGCAAAAATTGAAAAATAACGTGTTTTTAGGGTTCCGTACCGCCGCTATAACAACAAATACAAATAAAAACAGAATAAAATAAATGTTGAAGGGGAGCTCCCATACAACAAACGTGTTTTTTTTTTGCCGTTTTGTCTAATGTTGTATAGATAATGGAACGGAACCCTTCGTGCGCGAGTCCAACTCGCACTTGGTAAATATCACCGTATAATCTGTATTCAGTAAAAAACTGTTATTTTAATACAACAAACCGACACAACAATTTAATTTATTTGTATAGATTTTATTTATTCAGACTGTGTAATGTGGTGATTATTTCTTGTCTAGCGGTATACCGCGGCTTCGCTCGGCTAGTCTTCAATCTATCGTGTCTTCACTACCGTGATAAGACATATCCTATATGTTTATTGGGGTATTAAGGATAACCGTGAAGATTCCGTTAAAATACGTCTTGTTAAATTTATGGTAGAAACTTGGAAGTTAATAATTATCAAATTGTTTCGTTTTTTAGTCGTAATTTATCGGGGAATATCTTTGGGATTAAGATTTCTGGTTGAGTAGTGTTGGTAAACTATTTTAATAGGCTTGACGACAGTATCAAAAAAATGCAAATCTATTTAGTCCGTCAATTAGAGTATTGGAAAATAATGGCCACGTATTTTTTGTTTTTGTAATTCAATAAATATTGACAAAAGATACAACGCATCAAAACTCGGGAGTGGGAGCTCGTGACGTCAGAACTAGCTAAAAATTCTTCGTCAATTTTGGTTTACTTAACAAAAGAAAAAAACATGGGTCAACTATTTCTTGATAATCTAACTGACGGACTGATTAGATTTTTTTTTTGTCGTCTCGCCTAGTTCCTTGTGCGAAGGATGATATGGCACGAAAGGAGGTGTCTTATGAGATGACGAGTTATAGAAAAGTATGGAAGAAGATTGAATTGAAGATTGATTGAGAGAATTGCCAAACTTAAGTGGCAGTGGGCAGGTCACATTGCTCGTAGAACGGATGGCCGATGGGGCTGAAAATTTCTGGAGTGGCGACCGCGAACCGGAAGACATTGCGTTGGAAGGCCTCCCACTAGGTGCACCGAGGACCTGGTGAAGGTTGCGGGAGCACGCTGGATGCGAGTCGCTCGGGACCGGTCAATGTGGCGACACTTGGGGGAGGCCTATGTACAGCAGTGGACGTCTTTCGGCTGAAATGATGATGATGATGATGATGATGGAAGAAGATGACATGCTGCGCCGAACCCAAATGAATTGGGATAAGGGCAAGAGAATGATTATGAGGATGATGAGTTAGAGTTCCTTGTAACATAAATAAGATACCATCTTGCTTGCATTTCCCCAAAAAGTAAGGCAGAGGTCAACCAGTAATATATGTGTATAAATTAATTTCAGAGTAGATACATAGACAAGTCACTATCGAGGAGCTCGTGTCGAAATAATAACAGCCGTTTGGTTCAATCTTTAGGTTAAGCAGTGCTTGCCTAGGTTGGTCTGTGGATGGGTGACCACCCATTACAAACCGAGTTTTCTTCGTGCTTTTAAAAGCACGTTAAGCAGTTGGTCCCGGCTGTCATTTGTAGATTTTTGACAGTAAATAAGTCATAATCAGTGGTCCAAAAACAGTGGTCCAAAAAATATAACAACCAGTCGTACCATGGGGTATCGTATTACCCAGTACTAACTAGGTTGTGGAGGTCAGATAGGCAGTCGCTCCATGTCATCATCACAGCCTTTTTAGTGTTCCCACTGCTGGGACACAGGCCCCTCTCTATGAGAGGGGAATGGGCTATATAATCTACCACGCGGGCCCAGTGCAGATTGGTAGATGTCACATGTCTTCGATTTTTTGGTTCTATGACACGTCGGTTTCATCACGATGTTTTCCTTCACCGTTTTGAGAGCAGTGGTGATGAAATAAATTACACAAAGTAATGCGCCTGACTGGGTTTGAACCCACAAATTACTGCTCGTAAGTCGGAGCTGCCACCACTAGGCCACCGCTGCTCTCGTCTCGTCGCTCCATGTAAAATACTGGTATTCAGCTGCATCCAGTTGGACTGGAAGCTGACCCCAACATGGTTGGGAAAAGGCTAGGTAGATGATGACAAGTCACAATCGGTTTTAAAGAATTACGTATTTTAACAACTTTCAAAAGTAACGTTTATTTTTATCGTTTCCTTCATAGTTTTCGCAGAGAGTCACGATTGTCTAGCCCCTTAAGATAACTATCCCTTTTCTTAAGGCCAAGTTCTGTGTTCGAATTTGAAAGGTGCCTTAACATGCTTAATACTATAAAACGAACTATTGAGGACTGAGCTATTACAAACTTATGTATTCCATGTAATTGATAAATTTACATTATTTACAAACTACAAATAGATCTAAAATAATAATAAAAATGTGTAGAAGTATCAAAATTGGAAAAGAATTAGAAGGCGTCCAAATATTCGTCCGACATCGCTGTCAATAGGAAAAGTGCCAAGATTGATGAATTGATACCGAAAATAAGACCTTAATATTTGTAAGAATGTGATAATAGTAAGCATGCAGATCAAAGGTAGCATCTCCCAAAATAAACAAATTTGAAAATAATCCTACTTAATTATATTCATGCGAAAGTTTGTGAGGATGGATGGATGGATGTTTGTTACTCTTTCACGCAAAAACTACTGAACGGATTTGGATGAAATTTTGTAAACAGTTAGTTATGACTTAGATTAACTCATAGGATACTTTTTATCTCGGTCGTACGATCCCGAGGGACATTACCGAACTCCAAGCGGGTGAAGCCGCGAGAATAAGCTAGTCCATCATAAATATAGTAATGTAAAACTACTTGCTAAAGCACTTACTTCGATTAAAATTTCTCTAAATATTAATAGCACTCTCGTATTATGTAAATAAAAACCAGACAGGTAAATAAATCTAGAACGTTTTTTGTCTAATCTAACTCCCAAGCGTCTGAATCATAATTCATTACATTGGTTATGTTATGAACGAGTATTATCTGTTTTTTTTTTCATTAATTATAATGTTACGTCTATTAAACACTACATAATAATCAGCTGTTATTATTTTTATTCACATTTGATTAATTTTATTGCGTAATTCGTCCATTGTTTTAGGCCGGTAACTTTTGTTACTGTTATGGTTTGCTTAAGCCTTTAGCTCTAATGGGTATGTATATAAAGTATCTTTTCGACTATCATCCTGCCCTTCTCACTTTATCCCGTTATTTGGGATCACTGCGTCATACATCTTTTTTTCCATTTTTTAGGGTTTCGTAGTCCTGACAAGGAACCCTTACAGTTTCGTCATATCCGTCTGTCTGTCTGTCTGTCTGTGCGAGGTTTTGCTAAGAGACCGTTAGTACTAGAAAACTGTAATTTTGTAGATGTGTGTATATCAATAACGCCGAAAAAATGGTAAAATATTTTTTTTAAAAGAAATATATTGTTTTAAATCGTTGCTCCTCTCTTGGAATTTCACGAGTATAGTGGGCGCGTTTACAAACATTTAATCTCACATACACAAACAGACAGACCCGGAACAACTATCTGTAGGTCATTCAAATATTAATTCTTCCGTGCGAGGATCGATCCCACGACACACAGCGCAGCAGCCAATTTTCAGCCACTGCGCCAACCGTGCCGTCAACTACTACTTACTTATTCAATCAACCCCTTTACATACATAAAGGGTGTAAAATACCTCTTAACGAAGCCGAAAGGCACTTATTCTCCTCGTCATTGCGATCATTTTTGTTCTACACTATACCTTCTAGTTACGGAGATATTGGGGGTCAAAGTTTCAACTTTTTGACAACTTTTTTTTTAAATACAAGTTTTTAATGTAAGAATTTTACTTTAAACACCTTCACGACCCCCGTACTATTCAATCCATCCAGCAGCACATTGTTTTGAGTTGTCATTCGAGTTCTACCACAAAACATGATTTTTCAAAAAGTCGTTCCCAGCAATAATTTTTGCGTAAAGTTACTTAGTTTGATGTACAGAATGCTTGGTTGACAGCTTCGTGATGAGGTGGTTTACACCCTGTATATAAACTCGCCTCCTTTTTTCAATGGGGGTAGACAAAAGCTACAGAACGCGACCAACACTATGATCCTAACATACTCCATAAACTCTCTCCTCACTCCCTTTCTTGTAACAATGGTCATCTTTCTCGAGTCAATCCATTTCCTTTTCACCCTGATGTAAACGTTGATAACAGATGATCAACATTTGTGTCTAACAAGATCTACTTACAACAAATAAATATCTCATTTTTTTTTCCATCTCAAAATTCTTTTTTTGTTAATTTATCCACCGTCGCATAAAATTAGAAAATGGCCGCCTAACGGCTTCTTTTCAAGCCAATACAACATTAAGACAATAATAAGTAGACGTAGAATTAGAAACTGCACAAAACCTGTTTTCAGTCTGTTATGGGGGATATAATTCTAAAATGCCTACTTTGAAACGTGCTTGTTTTAAGGCGGTGTCACACGGACGCGATTTATCGTTCGATAATGACGGCTATTCTTTTTGAGACCACCAGATGGCGCCATTGGCGAGTACGGTCCTTCCATTAATTATATTTATAGTTTGAAAGTACGAATAACTTCATAAAATTATATTGTTACGTACAACAACATAGTGTAAACTTTAGATCAGTTATTAAACGAACAACGTGAATATTATGCGTAATTTAATTGCATCGTTGGTCTAGTGATTACAAACGCTACTGCTGGGATTTAAGGGCTTAGTTTCGATTCCCGGATCGGGCAAAGCGTTATTGGGTTTTTCAACCCGGAAACTCTCAGAAGCAGCCCGAAGTCTAGATTTTTACCTAATTCTTTATCTTGTCAACTTAAATAGTTTATGACTGGTGAAATATGATCGTACTATAGGGGATACCCTCAGGAATATTAAGCAGGCGTAATAATATTGTATGTGAATTATTGTGTTAAAACTCGTTGTTTTTATTTTATATAATTAATTTTATAAGATTATTCATTTTACATATATATTTTATTTTTTAATTGATTCATTTGTTATTTGTTTTGTTATTAATTTTATGTTATTTTAGAAATAATTTAATGATTAATAATTGTGTATTTTTTATGATTCTAATGTAAAATTGTGTTACGATTTTTATTTTTATTGACATGTGAAATGCTATGGACGAATTTTTTAGTCTGAAATAAACGTTTAATAATAAAAAGTCGTTTGTCGAGAACTTTTAATGAATTTCTTTGTAACACGAAGTTTTCTCGTAATCGCGTCTAACTAGTGTGGCGACGCCTTTACCTCTAACCTACTGCAACCAGGTACTAGTGCTATTATCTTCTACAAATATCGAAGGAATAGATTATGTTAAGTATTAATTTGATGTACTATAAATAGAAAGGTTTTTCATTTTTTCATTTGATTCCATCATGAGAGCTCAAGGTTGGCACTCACGGAACGGCTGGTCCGGCTGCCTATGCTTGGAGTCTCTCTAAAGGATTGCATCCGGAATGAGGTGATCTGATAGAGTACCAGAGTTGTCGACATAGTTCACAGAATAAGTAATGTGACGTGGCCGTCTATATTAGCCGTAGAAGTGATGACCGTTGGGGTAGACGTGTTCACGAGTGGACACCGCGAATTGGTATCGTAAGGTGTGACACAGGCTCGCTGGAGCGACGATCTCCGCAGAACGGTAGCAACTGTATGAGAGTTGCCGAAAATCGATTTGAGTGGCGTGCAATTGAGAAGGCCTATGTCCAGCAGTGGACTGTTGTCATGCTGATGATGATGATGATAGGAGCTCGTAGTTAAATAAAAACTGCCTCAGCGCAACCGCGCTGGCCTAGCTTGCTAGCTTGGTCTGTGGATGGTCAACTATCTGGTGTCCACTACGCAAGCCTCGTTGTTTACTGTGGTGCTAGATGGCGCTGTGTGTAATGTCCAGCCATATTTACTTATTTATTTATTTTATTTATGACACTCCTGTGCCTCAAAAAGTACATGAAGCTGTTGATCCTGCGCCTGATTTCTTCATGGCCGTGTCGGACTACCGTCCTATCGGACTGAAAAGTCCAAATGAAGAAATAGACACTGTATCAATATCGTAGCGTACACGACTAATTTTCGTTGAGATTTGCCGTTTTCCATTTTCGTAGTACAATTAAAGCAATGTTGGTCAGCTTTGTTTTTCCTCTGATTTCTGACAGGTTGACTGTGATTGTATTAGGACATTAAAGCTTTGAGCCGACTGGCATCCAAAGAAAAGAGAAGTGTTGGTCGTCCGTAAGCAAGATGGGTAGACATTGTTGCGGTTTCGTTTAAAACCTGGATGAGGCTGACACAGAAGGGTGGAGATTAGCACAAACACAGAGAGGCCTATACCCAGCAGTGGATGATGAATATGATAAGAAAAAGTTGTTCGGGATAACGAAGATCTCCATAAAATAATAATCGTGATCTGCTCCAAATCGTCTAATAAGATACCATTCACTTGCACACGTCTGCGCATCGATGGACACTAATAATTTTTCGTACTATTAATAAGTGTTATGCAGTTTGATCGACGTCATCTTTTTTGTCGTGCATCTCATGAATGCATTATAACTGCTGGTCATTGACGCATTTGCTGATGTTTTGCATTGTCTAAGAGCTTTGAATCTAGGTTCGATTAGGTGAAGCAGTAACTGTGAGTATCGATTTCAGTTTTTATCTCAATATTTTATAAAGGAGCTCGTGGCTAAATAATAACAGCCGCTCGGGTCGATTTTCATATTAAGACGAGCTAGCCTATGTTGGTATATGGATGGGTACACATCCCATTAAATACCAAGTTTCCTCCGTGCTTCGGAAAGCACGTTAAGTCGTTGGCCCCTGCTGTCATTTGTGGATCTTTAACAGTCGTTAAAGATCAAAGTCAGTGGCCCCGAAAGTCTGACAAGCAGTCTTACTGAGAGGTATCGTATTACGCTGTACTAACTGGAGGTCAGATAGGCAGGCGCTCCATGTGAAATACTGATATTCAGCTGCATCCGATGTGACTGGAAGCCGACCCCATATTAGTTAGGAAAAGGCTATGCAGATGATGATCTCAATAGTTTTAGTGGCTAAAAAGACACCGTACGTGGACTGTTGACGGTTAAACTACGCTTGCCAGTCTATCCAAACATAATATCAAGACTCCTCTGTTCCTCAGAAAGCACGTTAAGCTTTTGCACCTGGCTGACACTCGTAGATTGTTGACAGTTGTTATGGCTAGTCAGAAGCCTGAAAGAATGACATCCTGTTTGACCAAGGAGAATGACATTATCCAAGAACTTGGTTCTGAAGGTCAGATGGGCAAGCGTTAAATGTTAAATGCTGGTATTCAGTTGCTTCTACTGAGATAATAAGCTGGTTCTAACATAGTTGGGAAGAAGCTTGGGAATTAAGCAAATTAATTAATTAATTACAAATAATATTTTTTTTTAATATTTTTTTTTATTTTAATATTTTTTTTTAAATTCTTTTTTTATCCTTTTTATTAATTATTTAATTAATTACATTTATTAGCTCACAGTCATTTAATTTATACTCTAGGCTACATGGCTTAGTGACTTCAACGTCGAAATCAATTGAAAAAGAAAATAGCTACATACATTTATTTTTCATTCCAGTAAGTTATCGTATATGACGCACGTATGATATGTTTTCTAATGATTACTGCTGGAACCAAATCAATCAGTGACGCTTTTATTTTCCCATGGTTGGTGGAAATAATATTTTCTGTACCTGTGCAAAATGAAATCGTATAACTACAAAGATGAAATGGCTTGGCCTACACATCTACAATTTCAATAGATTCTTACAATACTTTTCTTTTCTGTTCAAACTGAAACACAGTATCGCATTGACAGCCAAAATTATTCCATACTACCATACCATACAACAGCCCCAGTGTTTCAAGTAACCGCTTCAAAAAATCGAGTTAAGAATTGATTTACAAGCGTAAAACGAGTTACGTAATCGATAATGTGACGAGTAATCAATTTTACGCTTATTGCGTGCCGTCTGACCCCCGTCAAACGCGGAACTAAATGCGCAGACTTGTCTAGATGCGTGTTTGTTATTTAGTCTGATGCATGTTTGTTTAGCCCAAGAATCTAATATTTGTAGAGATTTACTTGGATGTCCCAGGCTGATTTTATTTATATTTTAGTTGAATCATTCAGACTGTTGGGTGTTTTTTCAAATAACAACTTCGGGCTTGATTTTTCAGAGTTCTATTATTCTTCAGGGCTAGTCGATTGCTTAAGTCTTGCGTGTAGAGTGAACGGCGAGAGTGTCGAGCGTAGAGTCACTCGTCTTTCGTATATCCAGCGATTGTTTCATTGAGGAAGGATATTGTCAACGAACAGTGCATCAGTGTACTGCAATAAATACAACTGACTAAAGGCGAAGGGTTTTTTCGGCGAACAGTACATTGAACTAAATTTTTTTGAACAAATCCAGGATGAAGGGAACTGCGTAGCAATCGTGCTTTCGGTTTAGGTTATTTTGAATGAGAATAATGATGATCAGATGAACTTTACCGGATCCTAAAAAAATAGACTAAATGCTAATTCCATAGCCATGTTACTATAAAAATGGCCTATTATGTACAATTCAATTTGAGGTAAACATTGTGAGAATTATGTCAGTAAGATGGTCGCAGGCTATGATCGACTTGACTACAATGCGTGATTATGCAAATTGTAGTGGTTTCTGGTTTACTTACTGATAAAATAGCTAAGAACACTGTATGTTAAGGTCTAGGCTTCGTGTAAAGACGGCTGTGTCAAAGTTTCCATGCCGACAAAATCAAACTATCGTGGGATATAAAATTTATAGAAAGAAATGCAACTTTATGACTTAGGGCTAAGGATCAAAATGGCAGACCGTCAGTGAACTCGGTAGGCCATCATCATCTGCCAAGCCTTTTCTTAGCTGTGTTGGGGTCGGCTTCCAGTCTAACAGGCTGCAGCTGAATACCAGTATTTTATATGTATTAAGCAACTGCCCAGACCAGAGAAAACTACCTGGAAGGATATAATGTGGAAGGCCTTTGCCCAGCAGTGGGACATTCAGGGCTAGTAAAAAAAAAAACAACTGCCAATCTTTTTTTCAGATTGTAGTTATTAGTAATATATGTTACCGAATTTGTAACGACTGTCAAAGATCCAAAAGTGAGAAAAAACGAAGGGTGGTTACACGGCGAGATACCGTGGCCCCGGAACACAAAGGGCGACAAAAGAACATGGATGGGTTTTAGTCAGTAAAAGTCTGACACTCCCTACCGCTCCGCCCAGAGCGGGAGGAGTCATTTGATGATTTCCCAAACGAAAAAAAAAGGGTGGTTACAAGGTAGAAAAAGCATTTCTTGTTGATAGAAATGCATGCTTTTCCCACATTATAACCTCTTTTACAGTAAGAAATGGCGAGTGTTTAATAAGACGTCATGTTGCTATCTTTCTTCTCTGTGGTCATGAATGTTCTTTAGGATTAATTTGATCCAAATTGAGTTTCCTGTTCAACACCAGTTAGCATATCGGATCCGTATTTGGTTACTAATAACGACCATTTTGCTTTGCTTTGCGGGTCCATATTTAGCAGTACATATCCATATTTCTTTACCAGTTACTCAATCCATCTCTCTCCGATCTGCCAAACCCAGTACCGGATCTCGGCTTTAAATATAGCGCCGAGCAATTACCCAATCAGCTGCCACTTTCCTTATTGACTGTCAAATATTGCGTGGGCAATGCCGTCGATATATTTCTAACAACCTCAACACATGTTAGAAAGCCATTAAGAGAACAATTAGATGATCAGTGAAATACCGAATATGTGGGAAAGGGATGGAAGACGGATTGTTTTGTGTTAGAAAGGGACCGGTGATGTTAATCGATAGATATCGAAAGTTAAGATGTAGATGACAGGGGACCGTTAGAAGATCTTTATATGACACGATTTGTCGTGTTGTCGTGTTTCGGATTGGTGTTTTATTATTTTGTAAGTTTAATAAGGCTGCGTTGTTGTTGTTGGAGAGGAAGCGGAAGGCCAAAGAAAAGAATGATGAATTGTGTGAGGAATGTTATGAAAGAGAAAGGAGTAAATGATGCCGTGACGTCTGGCAGGGGAGAATAGAAAAAGAAAACGTGTTGCGCTGACCCCAAGTAGAATGGAACAGACAGATGATGACGAAGGCTGCGTTGTAAGCAGTATTGGTTCGAACCCAGAGAGGCCCTTCACTGTTAACAACCCTGTTGGTTAATTAAAATCTCTCGCACAGTGGAGGGTAGCCTGTGTCTCATCAGTAGAAAATAATATATTATAGTTAATTTTAATATTACGCATTCCCTTTATGCAAGGCTGCGTTCTCACAGTAAACGTATCATTTGTGGCAGACTATGAGCGATTATTGCAAAGTTTACTGTTTTGCCATAATTTTTTAAATTATTTAACATTTCGAACCGACAAAAGGTACGCACGCTATTACGGCTAGATCCCATGTATCACAGGGGCTTTGATGTGAACGCGGCCAAACTTAATTTTAAATTATTATACGCGTTTCAAAATACCACATCCAAAAGAGCAAACATGTCCAAGCTTTTTATTCATTCAATGTAAGCACTTTTCATGAAAACTGCACGCTAGCTGAATAATGGCCTAAATAAAAGCATGCTGTTGAGTTTCAATGTTCTGTAGGGCTATTACGTATCTCTGTTGACAGCTCAAAATGATAGTAACTGGGCTCAGTGTCGCTCAATTAACTGTCAAAAGGTTAGTTTCGTGTTAAGTTTGACCTTGTTAGTCACCGTAAAGTGATATCCACTCAGTGTGATACGTAATACCAATATTATGACATTCACGGTTGTCATCAAAGTTCGGTGTACAACCGAAGCTTGATAGTCACTGGATATCAGAAAGATACGTAATAGCCCTGTTGGTCAGCATCGAAAGTTTTTTGGCAGTAGTATGTAAGTTATGAAAGAGCAGCACATCAAAACTCTCGACAACCACCCTAGAAAGCCATTGATAGCTCGCTGTGGCTGAAATCAGCTTGATGGCAGCATCATCACAATCATCATGTTCCCGAGGGATAGAGCAGAGTGCGCCGCAGCCTTGGGCAAACGCTTGTAATTCTATAATTTTCATAACGACATTGCAACGACCTCCGATCGCACACTATAAAGATCCCGCGATCAATATGGTTAATTTTTGAAACTCATCGCCGCACCGACGACACAGTGGAGCATCGTAACTTTCGATTTCGTACACACCTCACTTTCATAGTTTTAATGAATTCTTTGCATAGTTCACTTTCTACGTGAGGTCAAAGGTAGGACTACCTTTGTAGGTAGAGCTTATGAAGGGCGAGTGTAATGAAAAAAATAAAAAGTGATAATGATTTGAACTCTAGTCGCATCTGCTGAGCCTTTTTACAATGATATTAGGGTCCACTTTCAGACTGATCTGTGTGCCTGTCTCCTTTTCATATCTTGACAAACGATTTTTGAAGGGCACACAGGTATACCTTGACCTAAATTAGCTAGTTCATACCTATACGGGGTGTAAACAGACTCTTCACGAAGCCATCAACCAAGCAGTCTGTACATCAAACTAAGTAACCCTACCTAAAAGATTTTTCTGGGAAATGACTTTTTTTTTGTTTTTTGTTCGTTGAAAAATCAGACTTTTCGGTAGCACTCAATGTAACGCACTTAAAACATTGGGCTTATGGATTGATGAATAGTACGGGGGTCGTAAAGGTGTTTAAAGTAAAAATCTTACATTAAAAACATGTATTTTTCACAAGTTTTATTTTCTTAAACTTGTGAAAAAGTGGGAACTTTGACCCCCAATATCTCCGTAACTAGAAGGTTCCCAGGTATGGTCTAGAACAAAAAAAGTATCGCAATGAAGGGAAGAATAAGTGTCTTTCGGCTTCGTTAAGAGTCTTTTTACACCCTTTGTAGGTTATTTTTTATCCCGATACAGCCAAGAGGCACATGGGCGGCATAAAAACTCTGACATCAAGTTAATCACCTGCGTTATGATTAGAAAAAAGGTGACTGCTGAGATGACGAGTAAAAGAGAAGTAGGCATAGAAGAAGAAGACATGCTGCGCCGACCATAAATAAATTGGGTTATTGGGCCCCTGAATAATGGTGATAATGACCATGTTAGGCACTAACCCCTGAAGAAAATCCCTGTAGTCGGTTCCCTTGAGTTAATTTCCGACTACAACGAGAGGCTACCTGCGGAGAAAACCTAGTCTACACTAATATTATAAAGAGGAGAGATTTGATTGTTTTTATTGTTTGTTTGCATTGAATAGGCTCCGAAACTCCTTGACCGATTTGAAAAATTCTTTCACTGTTGGGAAGCTACACTATCTCCGGTGAACATAGGCTATATTTTATCCCTTTACTTCTACGGGAACGGGAACTACGCGGGTGAAACCGAGTGACGTCCGCTAGTATGTTATACAAATACAACAGACGCGCAGGCAAACAAGGCCGGTACATTAATTTTAGGAATCCAGTTGTCCAGTTAGACATTAATGAGTCATGTGTAAATTCCTTGAGTAATTTTTGCAGACACATACATTACACACCCTTTTCCATCGGGGTTAGGTAGAAACAACAGGACAATTAATTAATGCTGATTAAACATAACACCTAGTTTGAAATCTCCGAAGAATTAGGTAGAGGTCGGTCTTAAAAGTTATGTTAGCAAATACTAAACCGATGAGGAAGCATTTATGGAGATCTAACTTCAAAAACACGTGCACCCGTTAGATGGATATGTAGCCCACAAGTGAGTGACAACTTACTACTTCAGTGCACTTGAGTGATCTTATAAAACCAGTTTCTGTCAATCACTGACGATTTACGTTTGAGGAACAGCCGGTGGTTCAAATATAATTCATTTATGCGACTCTCACATGGTATATATAAAGGGCCCACTTTAACTAAGCCCATCACAGGCCATTCATTTGCCCAGCCTTTTCCCAACTTTGTTGGTGTTGGCTTTCAGTCTAACCGGATGCAGCTGAATACCAGTAATTTACATGTAACGACTGCCTCTCTGACCTCGGATCAATCTTCAGGTTAAACTGCGCTTGCTTAGGTTGGTCTGTGAATGGGTAATCACCCATTACATTCCAAGTTTCCTCCGTGAATCAAAACGCACGTTAAGCTGTTCGTAGCCGGGACGAACATCAATCAAAAGTCAAAAGTCTGACAACCAGTCTTAGCAAGGCAATCATACTTCCAGTACTAAATGGGTGTGGAGGTCAGATAGGCAGTCACTCCATGTAAAATACTGGTATTAAGCTGCATCCGGTTAGACTAGAAGACGACTCTAACATAGTTGGGAAAAGGCTAGGTTGATGATGAGATTCTTACAGAATCACTGGACAGATGGACACTGACTGTTGGTTATTATTATCTCATAAGGTATCTTCAATCAAATGTTTTCACCCATTACATCGAAAGTCAATCTCGAAACACAATGGGGTGTTATGGGAATGAAACTCAATTGTCTGTTTAAAACACATTTTAATACTGTTCTCACAAGATGTTATTGTACATTACGTACTTGAATGGTTGGAAATCATTATCATTTCAGCTGAAAGACGTCCACTGCTGGACATAGGCCTCCCCCAAGTGCCGCCACATTGACCGGTCCCGTGCGATTCGCATCCAACGGATCCCCACAACCTTCACCAGGTCATTGGTCCACCTAGTGGGAGGTCTTCCAACGCAACGTCTTCCGGTTCGCGGTCGCCACTCCAGAACTTTCCAGCCGCAACTGCCATTCGTTCTGTGAGCAATGTGCTCTGCCCACTGCCACTTAAGTTCAGCAATTCTTCGGCCTACACCGGTAACCTTGGTTCTCTTGTGGATGTCTTCATTTCAGGTAGGATATGCAACTGTCGTGAACTTTTAAACCGCCAAATCTGCTTGAGAAATAAGAACAGTATAGTAAAGCTTCGTTGGTCTAGTGATCACAAACGCGACTGCTGAGCTCGAGGTCCTGGGTTCGACTTCCAGCTCGAGCAAAGTGTTATTGTGTTTATCCATCAGTTTTTTTTCGGTAGCAACCACGGAGTCTAAATTTGTGCCCGATGGTAATAGGCTCGCCCCCTATTACATGGGACTTACACATAACTGGCGAAATGTGTATGTACTATTAGGTACACCTCTGTCTAACCGTTCGGGGATTATAGGCGTGATGATATGTTATATCGTCTTTATAATTATTATTCAAAAGCGGTTGTTATGCCCATTTATCAAAAACACACTGTACGTACTTATGGATTTCATAGTACCAAAACTGTAGGCTTAAAAAACTACACATCACAATGATAACGCGATATGATGATATAATAATACACACTGATTTAAATATTCATAACTTATATTGTAAATAAGTAAGAGTGGCACTTTCGGTTGTACGGCTAGCAAAAAAAAATTATGAAATAATGTTATTATGAATTATTGAATAAAATATTTAAACTAAATGAAACTAACAGAGATTTTTGAAACGAAAAAAGTACGTCCGTCGACAAATACATTGGGGTAAGTGAAGAAAGACGGATAATATTGCGATTTTAAAAACAATGAAATTTTATACTCTTCGTCATTTTCTTGCCATTTCTTTGGGAAAGCATTTGTCTTCTCCTTTAATTTCTCATTCATCCCAGCAGGTTGCTTGTTGTTCCTCAATCTTTCTCAAACTCATACAAAAAATCTGAAAAGCCATTCCTGCGTATAGATTTTTAACGCCAATTTAGATGCCCAAGTTTTAAGTTTAGTTGCTAACCGTACCCACTTAATTAGTACATTTATTAATATGCATGACTTATGTAAACGGATGCGATGAACTAATTAATATGTAGTGTGACACTTATATCCTTTTGTGGTTGAGTTCGAACTCATTTGTGTGTGTGTGAGAAGTGAAACTGTTTTGGTTTCGTTTTCAATATTCATATTCTACTAGCTTATGTTTAGGCCCACGGCTTCGCCCGCGCCGAGTTAAGTAATTATCCCACGAGATCGTACTACCGGGATAAAACGTATTTTATGTGTTAATCCAGTATCTGTGTGCCAAATTTCAACTAAATCCGTTCAACCGTTTTTGTGTGAAAGAGGCACAAACTTCCATACATCACAAACTTTCGCATTTATAGTAGGTAGTACTATTTTTTTTTTTTTCTCTTTATTTGTTTTGGGGTTTTTATCTAACCAGATATGTCAACCCCATCGTGCCTTTTACCATTGTTACATTAAACCTTACAAATAACACTTACTATTACTACTACTAACAATAACAACAAACAACAACAAAACAACAACACACGTAACACGGGTAACAATTATATAAAACAGTTGGGGTAAAGATAGAAGTCACCGATGAAGGACTGTTATTAAATGACATAACTTTTTGGCACCTTCTGAAGTTGGTTGGGATAAAATTGATTGTATCAATCCTACGTTAAGCCTATTTAAGTCTAATTCTTTCAAAAGAGACTCCCTCTCGCACCTGTTGCGGACACAATCCATCAGCAAATGCTGTACGTCTTCAATCTGATTACATTCTCTGCAATTCGGTGAATCAGTTTTTTTCATAAGGAATGCAAACTTCGCTGATGGATAGTGTCCAGAGCGAAGTCGTAAAATTAATTTAACATAATTTCTACTAAGTTGATTGACATTGAACCAAGGCGGTAGTACTAAGATAGTAAGATTTTATTGAAAGTCTACTCTAATTTATTAATGCTATAGTGCTTGTACATTTACTGTACAAGTGCTGACGCCTTTTAAGTGTTTTGTATTTCCGCAATAACTTATAACGGGGTTCATAAAGCTTTACGGTAGCAGCGGCGGCTATTTATTTGTATAGTTGTGTCTTTGGTCTGGTGGTTGTAATTGGACTGCTGAGCACGATTCCAAAGTCGGCTAAGGTGTTATTGGGCTTTCCTAACGGTACTTTTTCATTAACAGCCTGGAAGGAATAACCAGTTCTCGGTTGATGGCAAATAAGCTCGCCCCCTTTTTTTTTTTTTTTTAGGATGGGAAATCATCAAATGACTTCTCCCGCTCTGGGCTGAGCAGGAGGGAGTGTCAGACTTTTACTGACTAAAACCCATCCATGTTCCTTCATCGCCCTTTGTGTTCCGGGGCCACGGTATCTCTTTCGAATAGTCCCGCAGCCCCGGCAGAAGCTCGCCCCCTTGGAAATGGACGTGGTACTTAAAATATTACTTGAAAAAGGTAGGTGCACTATTAGACACAGCTCTGCTTAATCTTTCGGAGATTACTGGCGTGATGTTATGTAATGTCATAACCACATGGTAGCTCATATTAATTCATTTTTATTACTGTGTCTTTGGTCTAGTGGTAGTTGGGTGTTTTTGGAGTTTTTCATTCAGGACTTTCTCAGCCTGGAGTACGGATTGGTTCCCGGTTGATGGCACTAAGCCAGATTATTACTTGAGAATCCATCAAAACTGCTGCACGTTCCTAACTTAAAGATGGCATTGACCTTGTGTTACAACGCCATCTATAAGAAAGTCAATGTGACATTTCATCAACCAGTAACGTCAAGAAAGGTATTTGGAAAACTTCAATTTTTACTTTCTTACCAAAGTCGTATTCGTGCTCGCAGTAAAAGTTAAATACCAGTTTTGGTTCATCATGTTTGTCAAGCTCGACCTTGAGTAAGACGTGTGTGGTATTAGTTCTGATAGATTCCGTTAGATAGCGCTCTTCGCAGTAGAGTGAAAAAAAAGTAGAGATAAATGTTAGTAACATTATATCCTTTGTATCCTGCCTCAATGATCCAGTAGTTGAAATCGCGACTGCTGAGCAGGTCCCGGGTTCGATTCCCGGGTCGGGCTAGTTGTTTTTAGCTTTTCCATCAGAAATTTCTCAGTTGCAGCCAAGGACTCCGAATTTGGGCCCGGTTGATGGCAATAGGTGCGCCCCCTGTTGCATAGGACTACATTACTGGCGAAATGTGGCTGGTCTGCCAAACACTTTGGTTATTACATGCGTGATGTTTAATTACTAAGCTAGATTTAAATATCAATATAATTAAATAGTAAGACCTCCGTCTATTTTTTTTATTAAATACCAAAACAAACGTGTAAAATTATAGTGCGGTCGATGAATTTTCAGGTCAATACTGCTTGGTGTAAATATTCACTGCCAACGTAGTAAATCTCGAAATAAACATTTCAACAATGATGTGTGAATGACTAAAATTACTGACTCAATAGTGATAAACATAGAGTTGGTTAAGCTAATGGCCCATGTGAAGCCAAAGTGATGGATTATGGAATTTGAACCCCCATCAAATAATAAAATGTTATACCACTTTATTATTCGATGAGGGGTCCAAGTTATAAGGAAAAATAGAAGAAAGGTAATATCATTCTTAAAGATAATAATTATTATGTATCTTTTATAAGCTGTTGCATTCAGAAACTGTCTTCTACAGTTTTATTCGAAAACATCAGTCTTAATCTCCTAAAGAAAAGACATCAACGCGCTAACTATATTGCAAGACAGTGCGGTCAAACCAATCGCATCGCACTGCGGACTGTACAGGACTTTGACATATATTACAGTTAACATTATATAAAAGTTCGTTGACCATGGCTGGCAGTCTCGACAAAGATAACGACAAAATCGAATTCCTTCGTTAGTTATTAGCAATCAAAAGTTAGCGATTTTATCGTTATCTCTGTTGAGACTGCTGGCCCAGAGTCTGCTTCCGTTAGTTTTACTACACATACCTATGTGTATTAAAACCAACGGAAGCAAGGCTCTGAAAGACAAAAGTATCTATATAATATACCTATATGTATAGGTACTTTTCTTAACATAAGCATCTAGCTTGTTTACCCCTGAAAGGTTAGTCAGCGGCGTACTTGTAGTACACTCGCATGTCGCCAGTTGTTCCAGTACCATGTATTAGTTTACAAGTCTATTGCGAAATCAGAACCTCACGCTCAATCGTCAGGGGGCCTAATATGGCCGATTTAGCAGAAACATAATTGAATTATGATATGAACCAGGTTAAAATTCTTAAAATGGTCGCGCAGTAATGATATTCTGAATTGTCACTTTGTGACAGTTTTACGAATTGTAAGGTAATTCATATTTTTGTCCTATTATAATTCTGCAAATATATACCTACGAGGTCATTTTCTTTTCCTTAAATTAATTAAAAATATAATGACATCAGCAATTAGTGACAATCGGGTGTAAATCTTACGTAAAATGTCTAAAATCGTTTAATAATAGTATTTTATGTTACGTAAGATTTAAATGATGATGTAAAATATAGTGGGAATGACACGAGATATTGTAGCAGCCGTGGAATACACGAGTCGAACGTTGTTCATGCATGTTCGGGGGATTGTTGGTCGAGCATGTTTGATGAGATTGTTGGTCGAGCTTGTAAGGCGGACTGAATCTTAGATTTTTAACTTTTTTTATTCCACTACCAACATCTTCTGCACTGCTAGAAATAAATAATAAAAAAAAAAGTAAAGGTAAGTTCGCAATAACTTCTTATTTATCTTGTTTTGACCGGTCCCGTGTGACTCGCATCCAGCGGATTCCCGCAACCTTCACCAGGTCATCGGTCCACATAGTGGGAGGTCTTCCAACGAGTCTAGTCGAGTCGCACGGGACCGGTCAATGTGGCGACACTTGGGGGAGGCCTATGTCCAGCAGTGGACGTCTTGTGGCTGAAATGATGAGGATGAGGATGATAATGATAATCAATTATTTGCCTTAATCTAATTAATCTATACATATAATAAAATCGTTGAGACCAAAAAATCTGTTCATTGAAGATTTAAAAAAAAAAACCAGCCAGGGTGACTTAAAATAAGTAACAGAACATATTAAATCCATTTAAAAAATTTTTGTTTGTTTGTTTGTTTGTTTGAACGCGCATCACGTAAAAACTACTGAACCGATATTGTTGAAATGTTCACAAATCTATTTAAATAAATTCAGAATAACATATAGGCTATAGAAATTTTGTTTTTTTTTGGAAAAAGGGGGTGAAAAGGGGGGGGTAAAGTTTGTATGAAAAAAAAATTTTAGATTGTTCTAGAATCATGAAACTCAGAGTAAATACTTATTAATAAAAATAAAGAAATACCTGTTTTAGCATTTTTTTTAAATCTCATCCAGAGACACAAAAAGAGGGTTTTGTGTTTAAAATTAATAAACTTCAAACACCTATACAATCAAAACCAATGAAGTGTAACCTTTTAAAGTTGCTACATATACTTCATATCTAATACAGGTAAATATAATTTCTCAGTTTTCTTGAAATTTGATTTTTGAGGTGAATACGCACAAAATAGTGGAACTCAAGAAAATCAACTTACTTCGGTAAAAGTAGTTGCTACGAAATGTTTGTGCGCGCATCACGTCAAAACTACTGAATAGGCTTCTTGAATATTTAGGGTATATATTACCACGCTACTTCCTTAAGGGGGTAGGCAATTTAACATTATGTCCGTATACTTCAATTGTATGACGTTTCAGTCATGACGTAAGTACATGAGAACGGCTATTTGTAGCTTATGTCGACGAAGTAAATAGCCTAGCGATTTCATGACCGCTCTGCAAACTATGGGGTTGCAGGTTCAAACCCCGCAACATTATTTTCACTTTTTGTGATTTGTTAATTATTTTTTTTGAGGCTGTTAGATTGCCTATATTTCTTTTTGTATTTAAATTGTTTGCATTTCTATATTTCTTACTTTTTCGTGATGTTTTTTCCAAAAAGTCATAGAGAAGTATGGAAGAAGAATACAATCATGCTGCGCCGACCCCAAATAAATTGGGATAAGGAGCAGGAGTATGATGATGATTTCTCCAAAAAGTAGTATAGCGAACGGAAGCCTGATAAATTCACGTGTTCTTGACGTGCAAGAACTGTGCTGTGCATACGCAGTTTACGTAGATTATATTTACAGCTATATTGTTATTGGCCTCATTCCATGCATCTTGGTGAGAATTTAAGACCTGCCTGGACTGTCATCGAAGGTCTGACGGTGGAGACAAAAGTCAGTTGCAAGAGGTTCGCGACAGTTTGCAGCGGCTAAATCGTGTTTGGGCTCATTTCATGGACCTTGATGAAAACTTTAAACTTAGCTAGAGTATGACTTTCATCGAAGGTCGACGATGGAGACGGAAGGCAGTTGCAAGAGGTCATCAAGAGTTTACAGCATCTATATCGTGTTTGGGCTCATTTTATGCACCTTGATGAGAACTTTCGACGTAGATGGAGTATGACTGTCATCAAGTGTCTAAGGATGATAACGTAAGGCTGAGGAGGCTAGGGCACGCCACGATAGTGGCGGTAAGTCCCCTCTTTGAGGAGTGGCTGGAGAGACGCCACGGCGTCCTCACCTTCCGCCTGACGCAGGTTCTTACCGGACACGAATGTTTCGGTAAGTTCCTGCACCGAATCGGGCGGGAGAAGACGCCCGGGTGTTTCCATTGTGAGGATCGACCGGAGGACACGGTGGAGCACACGGTGGAGGTGTGCCCTGCTTGGGTGGAGCACCGCCGTGTCCTCGAGGTGGCGATCGGCGGCGGCGACCTCTCGCTTCCTGGTCTCGCTCGGCCCTGGTTCGTGCCATGGTCCGGAGCGAGACGAAATGGGACGCCGTCACCTCCTTCTGCGAAGCAGTCATGCTTGCGAAGGAGGTGGCTGAACGTGAGAGGGAGATATCCTCACGCCCCGGCCGCCGCGGGAGACGCCCCGGGCGTCGGGGGCCACGTGGTGGCTTCCGGCCACCGTAGGCGCGGGCCTGTGGACGGGGAGCTATGGGCTAGCTCGCCGTCCGTCCGTCTCATGACGACAGGCCGTGTCGACGGCGCGTTCGTGTTCCACGCGCGCCCCCAAAGAGAGTCAGCAATAGGGAAGGGGTTCGCAAGGGCCGAAGCCTGCCGGGGCTGCGGGACTATTCGAAAGAGATAGAATAGAATAGAATAGAATTTTATTTTGCAAAGATACCGTGGCCCCGGAACACAAAGGGCGAGGAAGGGACATGGATGGGTTTTAGTCAGTAAAAGTCTGACACTCCCTCCCGCTCCGCCCAGAGCGGGAGGAGTTATTTGATGATTTCCCATACTAAAAAAAAAAAAAAAGGCTTAGGAGGCTGGCGAGGGAAGCCCTTTTTTAGAAAAACTGAATATTTTAGCGATTAATTAAAATATTTCAGAGAAATTAAATTGTTACCTACTTGATTCTATACTATACCTAATATTATAAAGCTGTGTTTGTTTGGTTGGTTGAACACGCTAATTTCAGGAACTACTGGTTCGAGTTTATCTATTACTGTTGGATAGCCCATTAATCGGGGAAGGCAACAACGAACAACAACGTTACAACGTTTATATAAAATCACGCTACAATCAATAGGAGCAGAGCATCAATGAAAAATGTTGCAAAAAAAGGAAAAAAATATTCTTTTTGAGATCTTTCGTTGCGTGCGCTGCGTAAACGGTTAAAGTTACGCAACAATCGTGTATATATGACGGAAAAAATCTATAAAAATCCGCGATAGCATTATTATGTCTATCTTATAAGGGTGTCTCACACTCTCTCTAACCATCTCTCTGTCTCTCTTATATAACGCAGACGAAGTTGCGCGGGTCAGCTAGTTCAAAATAACTGCAGTATCTATGAAAACTAGAACCTGTCAACTTCATGACTAATTACTATTATAGTCATAATCTTCTTGTCTTCGTCTTATTATATATTTCTGGTAGAAGTGTTGAGCCACCTTGAAAAGGTAAAGCTGACATTGCTACATCACTGTGGGAGCCCTTCACCCCAACAGCGCTGCGGGGGCGGGGTGGGGGGCATGCCTCTGAAAGCATGGTGAATGGAACAATTATTCCAATTCATTTGTGGTCAAAAGACCATGTCTTCCTCCTTTTTTTTTTTTTTTTGCATGGGAAATCATCAAATGACTCCTCTCACTCTGGGCAGAGCAGGAGGGAGTGTCATCCATGTTCTTTCATCGCCCTTTGTGTTCCGGGACCACGGTATCTCTTTCAAATAGTCCCGCAGCCCCGAGCCATGTCATCCTCCTTAAACGTCATTACAGAGTTTGTTGGGTGATCAACCAGTTCAACACACAACGCTCAACACAACAAACACCCGTATATCTCCACCTTAAAGCTTTTCGCACGCGCCGAATCACGATCACTTTCACAAGATAGACTGAACGTGAGTATTAACATAAAGCTATGTGGCAGGCGATAATAATCAGCAAAATGCGTCAAGAGTAACTCGTAAGCACCTGCTGATAAAATGACCATTTTTAGGGTTCCGTAGCAAAAAGGAAAACCATTCAAATTCATTAATTATTGGTGTGATTTTTGGAACATTTTCCATAAGATCTTAACTCATGCAAAGATGATGTTTGAATTTCATTTCGGTCTGTCCATTCATAATAATTATGTCATCATCATCATTCTCCTGTCCTTATCCTAATTAATTTAAGGTCGGCGCATCATTTGTTCTTCTTCCATACTTCTCGATTACTCGTCATCTTAGCAGTTACCTCCTTTCTAAACATATCATCCTTTACAAAGTCCATCCATCGTTTCTTTGGTATGCTCCTACTGTTATACCCATATTCATGCTCAAAATCCTCATGACATTAGCGTTTTTTTTTTTACACGTGGCACAGCTAGTTTACTCAGAGACACCATTGACACTATATTTGTGTAGACGTACCATGTAATCTATGAACAGCTAAACAAATAATGGTTCGCAAGTCAAGTAGTGTTTATATTAAACAAAATTGTGAATCTTTTCATCACATTGTGATTATGCCTTTCATATTTTATTTTCAAACAATAAAATATCAATCATAGAGACGTCCTGTTCTATTAAAAAAACTGTGACTTAAGAAATTCGGGTTTTGGTTGAAGATAGTTATTTGTATACTTATTCTGTGGCAGCAACAATGCACATGGAGGTCAGTGAAGATGAAAACACGATGATAACGTCGTTAGCATTTTCATTTAGTTAATTAATTACAATTTGTAAGGGTATTTAACTACGTTCAGGTAGAAATGGAAACTGTTTTTTATGACACAGTGGAAAGTATTGTTTTAACGACTTCATCTGCTTCATGGATACTAATACTTATCTACAACAATAATTATATATCCCTAGAATCCCAACCGAGGTAATTTTAAAAGTCTATCTTGATAGTAAAGTCACATCATCGGCATAGCCTTTTCCCAAAATTGGGGTTAGCTTCCAGTCTTACCAGATGCAGCTGGAAACTGGCAAATACGGCACCCCTTGGTAAGAGTGGTTATCAGACTTTCCGGCCACTGACTACATCATCCTGGTAGAGAAGTCAAGTTGTTTAATGAAGACGCAGACCAATGTTGGACATAGGTCTGTCCCAAGTAACTTTAAATCACTAGACTTTTACCCGCAGCTGCTGCTTGACAGCTTTTCCAAACCTGGGAAGACAGTTGTTGCTCCATCTAGTGTAGACACCTTTCGTTACGTTTCTGATTCATCATTTCTTCTTATAACTATTATAATTCGGCGGTCTTCAGTCCATAGAAACCACTGTCTTAATTTTGGTTTCGTCTATTTTGGGCTATTTACAACTGTTAGGTATTATTTTAAATTTTTTCTTTTATATAATTTTGTGTTATCCAAGACTTACAAATACTTTTTGTTTATTTCTTTTAATATCAATCTACATATAAAACCTGAGGCAAGGTGATTCATGGCACCCTTACAGAAAAAAAACGCTTGAACCCCAGCAGAGAGAACGTCACAGGCTGCTAGTGTATTAAATTTGTGATTCTTTTAGCTCTTAATAAGCGGAATAGAAGACATTTAATCACAGACACTTTAACTTAATGGATTGATATGGTTAGTTTAACGACGGTGTTAAATTGACTATGAATACATAACAACTCAGCGATATACATGTTAATCTGAGAGTTTAGAAAAATGTTCCGAGTCTATCAGTTGTTTGATGTTTTGAGATATAAAACCTTTTAAACACAATCACAATGGCGATAATTATAATTAATGTATGTTTTGTTTATCTTCATGTTTTCAGGAAATTTTAAAACTATATTTTATTCAGCTATTCGAATGGTTAGTAATATCATTCTGAGAATATTGTTAAGTATCTAATGTGATTGTATTTATAACAGCAATATCCTGCTGGATAGTCTTTTGAAAATTGCAAACGGATGTTCCATTTTCAAGATGGGTTTAAGGATCGAGTAGTCGCCCTAATAAGAGATATCTGTAATCCTGAAGGGTTAGGCAGAGGTTTTTAGGGTACCGTACCTCAAAAGGAAAAAACGGAACCCTTATAAAATCACTTTCTTGTCCGTCTGTCACCACTAATTTTCTCAGGAACGGGTGTCTACCCGTTCCTAGCAAGTTGAAATTTATACCATATACTGAAGTCTATAGTTCCTATTAAGTGTATAAAATCAAGGTCCTGATTTAACACAATAAAAAGATATGGGCAAATTTTGATTTTCGCGAAAACTTGTAAGTACCAAAATTTACCTTATTTTCAACTTTTATTTGTATTTTTCGGACTTTTCCCTTTACTTGTGCTGTACCATGTGACCACCACTTCCCAGGTGGTCCCATGATCATCAAGTCAGGATCTGATGATGGGATCCTGGAGAAATAAAGAGAACTCTTCAAATTTTATAGGCACACTTGAAGCGATTTGGGTAGATTTTGGAAGGTTACTTTCTGGGAGTAGTCTTATTTCAATTTGGTGAAGATCTGATGAAGAACTTCGGAGATAGGCATCGGATAAATGATAGCAAATGGACTGGGATTGCTGAAATCTCATGTCTGTCTATTGTTTACACCAGTTGCAGAAGGGGTAAGCACATGTGAACCACTAAAAAGTGAAAACTAAAAACTTTTTTCTGAAAAATAACTTTAGCTTCAGAAGTTGGTGACCTTTGTTTGATTGATTTAGTTTTTTTGTCAACATTGTCCATTTTTGTCCATTTTTTGCAAAAAAGTTTTTCCATTGGACCTATATCAAAATTTCTAAAATATGACACACATTACTGGTACACGCTGTATTAAATTCTCATTACGCTTAAGTCCCATTAAAATATTTTTTGTAAATTGACATTTTTACTTCATATCAAAGCTGAGACCATGCTATTATGTAGGGTGTAGAACAGTCAGGAAAAGAATAGTACATTGTGTATTAAGGGCGGTAAGTAAGGAATTACGATCGAGGCTCTAGTAGAAGCCCGAGGTGGAAGACCGATGGCTTTTTGAGTCGAGGTTCGTATTTCCCGTACCGCCCATGATACATACAATGTTTTTCATTACATTTGCGACTAATTCAATAAAATTATAGGGCAGAAAAGTAATATGTAGCGAGATTGCAATAAAATTCCTGTTTATATAACATTTTAAGACAATTTTTCAATTTCGATCTGATGTAAACTCCTTGCTTGAACTTGAACCTGCATGACCTGTGCGCAGTGCTACAAATTTAAAAAAAAATACTTACCGACCTTATGCTTCATGGGAAGAAAAAGGGTCGAGGGTTTTATAAGGGGCATGCGGTCAAGTTAATCTGCATGTTTTGATACTGTTTACATGTCAGTGTGATGAAAAGAAAACTAAGTGCTGCATTTCCTACTATTAAGGCAAACTTATTAAAGCTTGCCAACCTTCTTCTCAAGTCAATCAATCAAATTGACTTCTTACAACCAACTGCTGGAAATTGGCTTCTCTCTAATTGCATCACAAAGACACATTCCTCAAGCCTATATTTGAAAATCGAAAACCAATGAAACGGTACCATCGTCTAGCCATGCTTTTATTCGATTGCAATTCAAATCGAATCATTAAAGGCTATATCGATGTCGTCCGTCGAAAGTCGATGATGCGAATAATCGCATGATATGTATTCGAGTTACGCCTTAAAAGACGTGAGAGAAAATTTGTCGCAATGATGTAATTAGGCATTTGTGCACTTCCGGTGTTACGGAATTTGATGTTTTAAGGTTTTGTATCCTGGAAAACCTTGCCTTTGTAGCAAAAAAAATGTTGTTACCAAGGGAGGGTCCGTAGAAACGATTTCTACTTTTGTTCATTTGGTGAATAATTAAATCTATTTTTACTTTCGTGTTATAATTTGAGTTCAGTGTAATTTAATCAAAATTAAAATGACTTTTGCAAATTGTAAAAAATAATAACACTTTGAAATGTGTGCCACCAGCCAGGTGGCTGGTGGCACACATTTCAAACACATTTCGCGTTTTTCTTCGATCGCGTTCTCATTCGGGACAGTTCGCTCATTTTCAGCGCTTGCCTTCCAAAACTTCGGTCCGTTTTGGACGAAGGTGGCCGAAGTTAAATCCGAAGCTTCGGTTAGACACTAATGAAATCCACTTTTAGTAGTTAATTATCTTCTTGGAACATTAACAATTGTTTATGTCTCAGCTGTGCAGCTATGGTAAGGCAGCCAGCACCCGTAATACCTACCTACTCCATTTCCGCAAGGATTTGAAGAACTACATTTACACCATTTTGGTTGACATCTTAAAACGCAATAAATGTTGTTGAACTCTCAAAATAAATAGCATCGGGAATTCGAGTGTGTTACACAATTATCGAGTCTATTCATTGCGGTTATCAACAAAAAACTAAAAACGGTATCAAAACCACTCGATATTATCAAAACACTTATTTCTATGCCAATCTTACTCTCCTACGTCAAAATTACCGCTATATATTACATCACTATCTATCTACTATCGATGTCGATGAAAGTTTTATTATAGTGCAGCGAATCTCCAATGTATCGATATTTTGCGTGACGACGCCCATTTGTAACACGCTCGTGGGTTCAGGAGTGAGAAGATGAGAGCTTTTTTGGATGCGGTTTTTTTTCTAATATCAAAGTAAAAGCTTGAGTATATTTGCACTACTTGCCGTCTTTGTCTTGTCGTCATACCGTTAAGCTTGTATTTATTTGTATTTATATTGTATTTTTTTTTCGGATGGGAAATTATCAAATGACTCCTCCCGCTCTGGGCGGAGCAGGAGGGAGTGACAAGACTTTTATTAACTAAAACCCATCCATGTTCCTTTATCGCCCTTTGTGTTCCGGGGCCACGGTATCTCTTTCGAACAGTCCCGCAGCCCTGGCAGGCATCGGCCCCCTTCCTTTTTGCTGACTCTCCTTGAGGCGCGCGTGGAACACGAACGCGCCGTCTACACGGCTTGTCGTCATGAGACGGACTGACGGTGAGCTAGCCCATAGCTCCCCGTCCACAGGCCCGCGCCTGCAGTGGCCGGGGGCCACCACGTGGCCCCCGACGCCCGAGGCGTCTCCCGCGGCGGACTCTACATAATCCTTAAATACAAAAGTAACTCTGGCTGTTTGTCTATCAATCTGTGTATTAATTTTATGATAATTTCTCCCAACCTCTACGCATGTAAAGCTTTTAAACAGCTCGTCGTTTCACCAATTCTTGGTTAGAGTGTATTTAAAATTAAAATTAAATTATTGAATAGCCGGTTATTATTACACCATGCTACCTAATAAAAATTCTCTCTCTACAATATTTGCCGCATCCATTTGGTTGTTACGCATTGGTACATATCATTCGATATGAATGGAGTAATAAGTAATAACGTTGTGATTTTCCTCGCAAATGTTAAGGCTTCATTCAATATTAAATGTCATTTACTCTTCAATTTCATTCACTCTCTTTTTCTTTATTGTCGAGAGATGGTTCATGAGCGGTAGAGATCGATCTCCGGCTACATGGTGGACTAGCATGACGAAGCTCCTATTGGAGGAAGAATTGACCGGACAACCCCAGACAAATTGTCCTGGCGCCAGAAAATTAGGAGAGCTGACTCCAACTAAAGTGGGATTGCGCTAGGAAGAAGAAGATCTTGAGATGGTTCATATACTTAGTGTCGTTAACCTAAAGGATTATTCTTCTGGCTTTTTATTTATAAAATAGAGGATTGTCTCAAAGTAGAATGGCATGGCGTACACTCTAACAAATCCTAAACTTCAAATGGCTACTGAGAATCTTGTTATCATCTTTCTGCCTTTCTCCCTTGTCCTATTTAAGGTGTGCGTAGTCCGTTTTCTTGTATTCTCTCCTGTTAACCGCCACGCTATCATTGTTTTTTTTACTTCATATCATTCCTATTTCTTGAAGTATGTCTAACCTTAATCCCAATTACGCAGCTCAACCGGGGAATCGAAGTCAAAGGCCTATAGTTATTAGTCGCATGTGTCAAGCAGCCGCCACTTTTATTATCTCATAAAATAAACTGAGTTCGTAAAAGATATTAACACCGACGCCAACCACCGACGCCACCGACGTAGCCCAAAGAATTCCCAAACTTAAGTGGCCGTGGGCAGGGCATAATGCTCACAGAACGGATGGCCGATGGGGCCGAAAAGCTCTGGAGTGGCGACCGCGAACCGAAAGACGTCGCTTTGGAAGGCCTCCCTCTAGGTGGACCGATGACCCATAGGTGAAGGCTATGGGAATCCGCTGGATGCGAGTCGCACGGGACCGGGCAGTGTGGCGACTCTTGGGGGAATCCTATGTCGAGCAGTGGACGTCTTTCGGCTGAAATGACGATGATGACGATTGACACTGAGCTGTAAAATAAACTACCTAAACTTTGATGTACTCTTTAGAATCCATTGAATAGCCAGTACAACTGACACACTGAACATGAACCGTGTGATGCAACTAGAATACTAACGCTAGCTCAGTTCTTTATTCAATAATCTTTATCTTACTTGCTAATCCTGACGCCGCCGCCGGCTGTCTGTTTAGTTTCCAGTGCAGCATATCACCGTTTCCTGTTGATGTAGTCAAATACCTCATCATTATCTGCATACCATCTACCTATCCTTTTCCCAAACTATGTTGGGATCGGTTTCTAATCTCTTCAGTGTTTTAGATAGAGCGGCTGCCCATCTGATCTGACCAGTAGCTGAGTAGGTCAAATAGGTACCTGAGTGTACCCTACTTGTTATGTAGTTGGTGGTGTTTTTGTAGTTAATACCTATGACCAAAGAATGTTTGACACTGTCGTCCCCGTAAGAAATATCAACCAAATCTGACTTCCCAGGATGAAACTTTACATAAGAATCTCTACCAAAACCTTTATTTGGCCCACTCCGATCCAGCCTGTCCCCTTGCTGTCCTCTCCCAGCGACGCCCTAAGCCGAGGCCCGTACCCCGCAGGGGGTGCCCTTAGCGTGTAGTCGCTTAGTTTGTAAGTTTTTTGCCCTGGCTGGAGGCCTTACACTTAAAGCACCCACAGGAAAGTCCGGTTAAGCAGACGACAACCTCTCTGGTTGAACTGCGAGATGCCATTTCAAAAAAAAAAAAAAACCTTTATTTTATTTTTGGAAGTTTGTTCACAAACTCTGGACCCATGTTAACCAAAGGGTAGTATTTAAACGAGTGACTGTGGATTAATTAAGGTTTTAAGTGACAAAAATAATTAATTTAGGTCATAATATTACTAAGTGAGCGACTGACTGCGATTGACGAGAAATCAACAGAACAGCAACTTACTAACATTAATTTGAGTAACTTAAAATTCAAAATGAGTAGCTTCATAATATTTGAGCGACTTAATATTTGTTTGAGTGTCAACGTTACGTCCTGCATTTTTTTCTATATTTGGCAAATTATTTATTTATACTGAGCGGTATGTTATCTTATATGAAGTGTTTCGAGTAGTCATGTTCTAAAAATAGAAAACGTTGCATCAAAGATAAAGGTTCGTAAACCCGCGTTCGCTTCGATCGCATATTAAATAACACTCTTTGACTTCTGTCCCCGAAGTGCCGGGCCACCGCCGCCTCCTTCATCGGCCTACGGCCCGGTGCCCATGCCGCCCATAAAGGATTTAAAAAAATAGGAAAAATCGACTCTTTCTTATTATTGAAGTTGCCCTCTCTGTATTTCTAGTCGCTCACTTAGTAATTTAGTCGCACGGCTAGAATTTAATATCTGAAATGGATTAATCACAACCCACTTTTTGTAAGCTCGTTCTGGATTTTATTACTAATTAATATTCGTCGTTAGTTTAGTTAATTTTTCGCTTACTCAACTTCATACCGCTCAAGTTATTAAAACAGTATCTCATCATCAGTCGCTAAGTTTTTTTTATTCGCTCGTTTTATAATTCCCCTTAACCAAACCAAGGAACAGCTGCACAAATGGAGATTCGATGACTCTCCCCTGGAGTGTGGTCCGAAGCTTAACCGTTATGATATCATGCAAGAAGACATTATTATAAAACAAAATACGTTAGACCAAACAGTTCCGTAGATGCAGCTGTTCCGCGATTTAAAATCGGTGATATGATTAATTAACATGTATATTTATCTTATTATATCATAGTTTAGTATCATATTCTTGCTTAAATTTTCAAACTACAGCTACTTAACAAGGCCAATGAACTGTCTCTACTCATACCGTAATATAAAATATAGCGCTTTAGAACCACTTTTACTTTTTAGTTTTTGCTTTATAATTTGCACAACTAGTTTATAATGCACATAACATAAGAAAGTTGAATAATTCCATGATAAGTTGGAATTTTGTAAAAAAAAAAACTAGTTTTTACGTAAAATTAGACTTTTTTTAAATTTGTTTTCACTTTTGAGTTAATTTTTTAACAGTGGCTGACCTTGAGGAACTTGGTTTAGTTTTTAGGCGTATGAAAACAGTTACATTTTGCATATTTATTAAAAAGTTTAGGTTACCAAAATCGATTCCAACATTTACCTAAATTTTACAAAACAGGTCTAAACAGCTGTTTGGTCAACCTCAAAATAATGTTAGACAGTTGCAGAAAGAAGTTACAAAATAAAGATCTTAAGGATTCTGCCCACTACACCGTACCATACCACGACCGTGCTATGAACGTTTATATTTAAAACACCACAATAGGTGGCAGCACGCCTCTAACCTGAAAAGGTTAAAACAGAGGTACTTACAGTACACTCACATTAATCATCATCATCATCATCATCATTTCAGCCCGGTATTACCTACAGAATGGTATAGGTCTACCCTATCTAAATCTTCTTTGTTCTGTACGTCCCTTTCCCACCCGACCCTTGCTTGAGCCAGCCCGCGATGCTGACCCAGTAGTGATAAATGAGCCCCTAAATAATCTAACTCAGATCCAGCCTGTCCCCTTGCTGCCCCCCCCCCAGCGACGCCCCAAGCCGAGGTTCGCCTTAGGGCGTCCCCCACAGGGGGTGCCCATAGTGCGTGGTCGCTTAGTTTATATTTATTATGGCTCTGGCTGGAGGCCTTTAATTCTAGGCATCCACAGGATTAGCCCGGTTAAGCAGAAGCCAGTCTCTCTAGACTAAACTGCGTGATGCCAAAAACAAAAACAAAAAATTGGCGTTATCGGCAACCCAATGCGCTTTTGGACGGCCCTGGTTTCTTAGGCCTCCTAAACCAACCTTGGCCACCATTCAGTTAAAATCTTACTCTATTGGGCATGTGTAGTTTATCCAGATGTTTTACCCAGCTCCACTTTAGGCGTATCGCCATGTCCCTGACGTCGAAGAATTTCGTCCGAAAACAGTTATCGGTGTAACATACTCGGTCTATTAGGGTTATGGACACTCACATTACATATTAGAAACTTCAAGATATTTCCCTAGCAACATTCTTGGAATATTTTTTATCGCCCCATTCATCTACCATCACTTTACACTAATTAAATATTTAATACACACATTGTATCCACTTCGAAAGTGAAGACAAAAGTTTTTGTATTAAATACGTCATTCCATTGTAGCGAACGAATTAATGAATGAAAAACGAAGCGAAGTTTGTTCGGCAATTATATCGCACGCGCTAATAGTAAGAGTAAATTGAAGCAAAAACTCTTGTTAATGTGTACAAGACTATTTGCTTATTGACGTCGACATGAACTTGCAAGATGTTTGTATGTATAGTTTTTTCGTGTGGAAATCATGATCTTTTTTTATCGTGTGGTTAGTGCCTAACCAGTAGGCCTAGCCAAGTTATAAACGATTATCTTTCTACAATCGTAAACGTTAAGTCACGTGGTCAAAACAAGCGAATAGAAACTTCGTAGACAAGTTTACATCGGTTAAGACGATAGGAATGAAATCCTATATAATTCGTACCTAACTTACAGTTTTGACTGAACTTTAAAGTTTCTATTCGTTAGTTTTGACCATGTGACTTAACGTTGAAATGATGTCATTCCCATACATTTGGTTAGTTTTCTATTAGCGTTCACGATTGTAGATTGACAACTTGGCTAAGCCTACTGGTGTTACAGTTTTTAAGCCGCCCATGGGCCTCTGACTTGGCTTTACATGCCGTCGAGAAATATCTCTCAGGCATGCTGGTTCCCTTACGATGTTATGAAGCAAGTGATAATTATACAATACGCACATGAATCCGGAAAATTAAAGGTGCGTGTCTTGAGTTCGAACGAGACCTATGACTTGGCAGTCCGACGGTCACACCATAAGCTATCAATGCTTGTAAAAAAAAAAAAAACATGATGGATAATAAATAATGTAATCTAATAATCTCAATAATAACATAATTTAATAATTATCTTTCTATATAATCTTAGTTTTAAAGATTGTACAGGGAGGTACCACTTTTCTCTTAAGGGGTCATTGTTCTCATAATTATTATCATTTTTGCTGCAAGAACAACCCTGAAATCGGGTATCGGTAGTATCGGTCCGGATTCAGCTGAATCCGGTAAAACTGGAAGCTGGCCCCAACATAGATGAAAAAGGCTAGGCAGATGATGGTGATATCTTGTCAATTATTTGCCAAATATACGGAACATTTACACACACAACTTTATTTTTGCCCACCGGATAGTTCTTTTTGTTGGGCGGGGAAACTCCGAGCTTCTGGACTGTTGATGACTTTGCAGCGGCTCGTAAGCAATTAAGGACGAATTTAACAAAGGAATCTCAATCAACATACATTGCATTCAAAAGCTGTAAGTGTCATAACATTGATGACACTAACAGAAATTGAACGCAGTTTAAAAGAGCTGAACGCATTCAGATTCGTTGGTGAAATTCGTCGTCCGTAGTATTTTGTCTTTGATTTATAATACAGACTTGTATGACCAAACTGTTAATATAATGATAAATATTACCAGGTCATTGGTTAGATCATTAGCAGTCGTTCAGCATTAGAAAAATAACAACATTACATAATATAACACACTGTTATAAGTATTTGGTTCTCCAAGCAGAATGTTCTTGAAAGCTGTTTCATGAACCGGTTTTAAAGATCTGACGAAATATAAATACTTGATTCAATCATTATCTTTCACTACTCGTAAAATGAATACAAACAAACAAACTGTAATTGCCTGTATCATGTTTTTTTTATTTGTTTATGTTTTGAATGAGAATATTATTTATTTTGATTTTATGCAAGTCGTCGTAAATGTAATGTAATGTGTGTAGGACGAATTGATAAATTACTCGAACTTTCTGAGATGAGATGGACTCCAAGTCCATCCAATAATCGGTTTTCCCATCCGTATACAAAATAGGTCCTATGAACGTGGAGTTCCGGGCACCACCCCATTAAACAATACAATACATTACAATTTTTTCTTCTTCGTAACATTATTGACATCACTTGGTTATCACGTAGCAACTTATGTAAGAGCAGATATGATTCGCCTTACAATCGTTTGCCAGTTTTGCCTGCTTATTCTGTTACCTATAGGAGACTTTGTTTGGTCAGTCCATCGTCATGAGTTACTTTCGTCTCCTTCTGCTACACTACAAGGTACAATCATAGCAAAATTCTGATAAATCCCTACAAAACAATGTCACAAGCTAGCAAGTCACCCAACAAAAACCATCTCTAAAATCAAAAACAACCAACAAAATATTATGAAACAACTGACCTACATTTTCCTTCACCTCTGAAATATTCACAGCCAACAACACGTCTACATAGCGATCTTTAATTTAAAATTGGCACGTAATTGCTATGTGTGCGGTTGTAATACCTACCTTTTCATTATCAATGGAGCTCGCGTTTTGGTTCGGAATTTTATTCGCCTACTTATTGGTAATGGGCTCCGGAGGTTTATAGTCTGCCTCTTCCCTTTCAGTTGGTCTTTCAAAATGAAAATCAATCCTGGGATGAAGGATGGTATTAGTGTCTTCCAGTCTATTGGGGTCAATATATTCTTATTCCCTAAAACTCTATCTGTATCAGCAGCCATTTCAGAATTAACTCGTGTGTCCAGCCAAATCACCTATTTTCCGTAAGTAAGAAGAGCTAAGATAAAATTAAACTTAGTAAAAACCGTGATATTTAAACTTTTTGCATATTGTTGTACTGGTTTTATTTTAAAGAATAATTAGATTGAAGAAAACTGAAGCATTACGACCGTCACGAATATCCACGTCGCATTATCTGTCACCGTTTACGATGCACGCAAATCTTAAAACGGACTCAAACACAATTAGATAAACGATCAAAATAATACACTAAAACCAAAGTAGCCCACAAACAATAACTAAAACAATCTCAGACCAAAAAAACTGAATATAGGAAATCATACTTGTAGCTGTAGTAGCGCACCGGACATTACATAAAATAATGTTCACGTGCGAACATTGTACGAATTAAAATATACGCTCGAAACACCTGCACGATTATGCAATTTTAGAAATCATAAAAAGTACGTATTTCTATAACTTCACGGCCGTATAGCCTAAGGGGGTAATCAGAGTAATTTGAGTATTAAGTAGGCATCCGCTTTCTGCGCTTAGGGTCGCTTTTTTCGTGTGTCTGATAGGCTTTCTTTTGACTCAGAGGAAGGAAGAAAGAAATTTAATAGGCTTGTTTCTTAACCAGACATAATACTTCAAAGTAGTTACTTACATCAAAAGAAACTTCATCAGGAAATACTCTATCATCGGGCAACAAAGTTGCGAGTCCAAAGTCTTTTTAATGTGCCGGTAGTCATTACTATGTTGTGAATCATCTCATCGTAAATTACTACAAACATTATTGAATCTAGTAAAGTGCTCATTGAAACAGAACGCATTGAATTGAATCAATCAAGGTTACTTTGAAATATTGCAGTTTTTACAAAATTAGTTTACTGGTATCTATTTTTAAATATGTTGTCTTTGTTTAGTGCCACGGAAAAAAAATGATGAAAACACCTTAAAGGAATTAGTACAGTGATTCAGGCAACTACTACAAACAGAAAGAAGGCAAAAGGAATAAAACATCTCCATGAAATAGCCTACAGTCGCAATAGACGCGAAAAGTGGAACAAGGGAATGGCTTTTGCTCTGCAGTGGAACAGTTTAGGCTCAAAATAATGAAAAAAAAATAATAGAACGATAAAGAATGAGGAAGACCAAGAAAACGATGGATGGATTGTGTGAGAAATTATATGATAAAAGGAGTAAATGATAGCGTGACGGTTGACAGAGGAGAATGAAAGAAAAGAACGTGTCGCATCGACCCCGAGTAAATTAATGGGACAAGAGCAGGAAGGTGACGATGAAATATAACGATCAATACAAATGAAAGAAGAAAAGAGAGAATATATATTATTTTCGTTTATTCTTTTTACAATATATTTAAAAAAAATTAAATATTCCTAATATAAAAACAATATAAATAAAAACATTTAAAAATATAAAAATAGTAGCCTACCCGCGCTGGGAACAGGGTCCGAGCTGCCGGTGGTCAGGGCTCTTGAGAGAGGAACCTCCTAACAATACGTGCCGTGTCCAGAAGTACTGCTTTATAATTATTATGATATTATAAATGATAACACAGATAGTAATGTAACTGTAGAAGCATAGCATAGTTAACAATATCAAAAACCGGCCAAGAGCGGTCGGACTCGCGCACCGAGGGTTCCGTACAAACTTTTTAACAAACTTAACTTTGCTGTTCGATCCCATGAAACGGTTATTGCACCAACCGCAAATAATAAGTTTGTAATAGTAAAATCGATTTTTTTTGTTATTAAACTACATATTTACGGTTTTCAGATGTTTCCCTTTACATGTGCTATAAGACATTGCTTCTCGCCAAATTTCGTGAATCTAGGGCAACGGGAAATACCATGTTATAGGTTTTCGACCCAAAACCTATAGGGTACTTCCGGTTGACCCAGAAAAGCAAGGTCTTACAGCATAAGTAAAGGGAAAATTCCGAAAAATAAACAAGTTGAAAATTTTGGTACAAGTTTTCGCGAAAATCTAAATTTGCCCATATCTTTTTATCATGTTGACTCAGGACCTTGATTTTAATACACTTAATAGGGACAATATACCTCAGTATCAGGGATATTACAAATTTCAACTTGTTTGGTTCACCCGTTCCTGAGAAAATCGGTGGTGACAGACGGACAGACAGACGGACAAGAAAGTGATCTTATAAGGATTCCTTTTTTACCTTTTGAGGTACGGAACCCTAAAAATCAATCAAGTGGACAAAACATACGGCCATTACGGGTACCCAGAAGCCCGAGAGTCAACCAGTCTTACCAAGAGGAATCGTGTTACCCAGAAACTGAGTTTTGGAGGTAAGATAGGCAGCAGATTCATGTCATCATCATCATTTCAGCCGAAAGCTGGACTGCTAGACATAGGCCTCTCCCAAATGATCTATGTAAAATACTGATATTTAAAAGCATCCAGTTAGACTGGAATTCTACCCCAACTTAGTTGGTAAAAGTACGCTAGGATCATAAAACAAATATCAAACCTTAGAGAGTTCATTGTAAGTACTAGGAAAGCAAAGCATCTTTAATTCAAGTCGTAATTCATAAAAACCAAACTGTATTGCATGACGCAACACATCCGTAACTCCAATCATCATTTGCACTGTAATATCCAAATCGACTATTACCAAAAACCACACACGTAATTTGGCTAGAAACAAAACACACGCATCACTATCACTTTTATTTTAGAAAATATCTACACAAACATGAGTTTGCTGAAAAGTTCATTCAGAAATATAGACCAATTTATTTTGACCGATGGACAAAAAAGGAACTAAACTTAAATTAGTATGGAATCTGACAGTTATATGACAGATGGGTGAAGATAGTCGTGCCCTCATGAAATGTCAAGATACAGTGGACCGCAGCTTACTACGGTACGTTACCTGATTGATACTTATATCAATGAGTAGAAATGACCAATCAGGTACCACCTAGAGCCCTCGATGCAACTTGTACACATTACAAATGTTTAGACTCGATTATTCGCCCTACATACAGAAACGGAAGTTTCTAACTAGACAATTACTTCAAAATATAAGATAATTATCATCCATTTTGGTTAAATTAACAGATGCGAGATTATTACAAAGATGATGATTTGTGAATTGAGATGCTGTGATTTGATTTTGAATGTATAATTTCAAAAATACTATTCAATGTTTTCCGTTTTTGCTAGACTTAATGCTTACATGTTTTTGGAATCCTCATCATCTATCATATTTAAACAGATCTCTCACATTTTTGGCAAAGGTTTACTGGCTAAAATCAATGTTGTAATTCTAAAATATCGATACCAAAACAGTCTGGGTAGCGACACAATACCCATTCTTTATAATTATTACAACGATAGATCACACGTTGACACGCAAAGTTTTTATGATGTAAGTAGTTATTCCAATATTTCATCGTTGTAGTCACTATAGTAAATCTCTGCTTGACCCTTCAAAGTTACCGGCGTGACGGCTCAGTATGATAACTCACATACTCAGAGATATAATAATATAAAATTATACATATTTTAGTTTCGCATTCGAGGCAAAAGAAAGTATATTATAAATAATTATGCGTGTGTGTTAAATTCACGCCTTTATTATTTTAAGATATGGGCAGAATTTGAAGTAGAAAATATTTAGGCTTTTTGATTTCTCTGCCTAGCACCATCCTAGAAGTTTTCTGACCTAGTGTGGGGCCGCTTTGCTTAAAGGAACTGGCTGTGCCCTCGTTACGATGCATAGTACTTGTGGCTTCATTGATGGAGCTAGAGAATCAATCGATACTTCTAAAACGATAGATAATAAGTGAATACTACACTTTATTTTATATTGAGAGATAAACATCATTTGTAAATTACAAAAATACTTAAAATACTAATGAAATTAAGTAGCTAAATGTATCAAAAGGTAAAAAAATCTAAGAAGATAATGTTAGTTAAGACGAAAGACAAAATTAATGTAGTCTATTTTGAATGTTTATTACAAATTGACGTGTGTAATTAAGTCGTCCCTTTTTGAAAATGATGATATAATCCAGATAGAACAGATATCAAAAGACACCAATCAATTTATAATTTATCCACAAATATAAATTGATATTCATTTAAAATTCTAATCAGTCCATATAACAATCTGAATTATTTAACCGTCGACTTATGCATGATATTACATCACAGTATACAAATATAATATTTCCTGCAGTACAGTAAAATACTAAAATTTCTATTTTCTACATTACACTCTGTAGCATTTATCGTCACGAAAATTTCACTTAAAATTGTTATCAATTTTGTAACAGTTCTTGTCATATTTAAAGTCCCCGAATTCTTCTGGAGTCTTTTGCTTTGTTCTTAACCCCCCAAAATTGGAAGGAAATTTTGATTTCATCACCCACATCATAGAACAGGACCCATAAAATTCAATCTACCCTGCAGCAAAATCATCACCATCATAAAAAAAAAGTATTCCACCTGTAGTCGCTTCTATTTCATTCGTAACACGCACCGAGCCGCGCATTTCGGCTTAAACCCCGCAGTGGGGGGACGGAGAATAAAACCGCATTCTGACAGTCCCCTCACCACATTTCACTAACCACCGTGAAGGAGTGTAGGACCAAAAAAATGAAGATCTTCCTTGTATTCTTAGTGTGTGTGGCAGCAGTCAGCTGCAAGCCAGCCAGTTCCGACGATGACGTCATCGGTTCCGTCGTTGGGGTGGTCAAGAGTTGTGCCGAGGAGGATACCTGGATGTGCCTTAAGGTGTGTTGTGATCGTGTTTAAGTGGTGTCCCTTGGACTTGAGCTTTTCGTCTTTAAGTTCCTCAAAGCCTCAGAAATCTGCAACCTTTTTTGGTTCTTCATTATTTTCCATGTTTGACTTTTTTAACAAGTCTTCTCAACTCCAGAAATATTGATCACCATTTTTGGGTCAAATCTCAGCATTAAATAGGTACTTTAAACATCCTTCCATTTTAATTGTGCTACTTCCAAATCACTAACTACTTAAGTCTTTTATTTCATTAACAGCCACTTTGCCTTAATATTTCCAATCAATAAAACTTTTTCTAAGTTCCTAATCGTAAAAAAACTAACAAGCTTTTTGGAATTAATTATAAGTCCAAATCAAATTAATATAACAATTTTCAGTACAATAAACACTTCTTCAAACAATATATGATAATTGATAACTCAATTTCGTAACCAATTATATTTGTATTATTCTATTTCATCAAACTTATTTTCATCTCAATTCAAATGAGCATGTAGCATTGACTTGCAAATCATTCCACATTATGCTCTAACTGCATAACAAGTTCATGATTTGGCAGTTTATGTTGACTAAAGACTAAACGGCAAATGTTTGTACAGCTATTTGCCGCCAACTCACTGCTTGAGTCAGCACAAATCCTTGCTTTCTTGTCTAACCAGCTTTCAAGTTCATTGCAATTAAAATATTTTCTTTGGAAACTTGAACCATGAAGAATGAAGATGTTTTTGGCGCAAGCTTCAATTTAAAAAATAAAACTTCAAAATTTTAGCCCAACATTTTTTTTTGCCCACAGGAAAAATCGATGAGATTCTTAGAGAACGCGGCGTCAGCTCGGGAATTGAAACTTGCTGATGGCCTCGCGATCTACAACCTCGGCAGCACTCGTTCCGCCAGGTCCTATGAAGCCCTACCTGAAGAACCTCAAGCTAGGGAGAACCAGGTTGAGGCCAGGCTAGTCGATGCTGCTGCTGACTTCATGGAGAACCATGTCATCCAGCTGCGCATGCCTAAGAGCACTGTTGAGGATATGAAGAGGTCCCTTGAGGAAGGTCAGTATCTTTTATTTGTTTCACCTTATGAGTCTGCAAAATTTCCTCTATTTCCAACAGTAAATACGATTGCACGATGATGAATCTAAAAGTAAAGCGACTGCAAAAGCTTTAAATACAGAAATAGTAAAATGCACTTGCTCATTTTATGACAGCAAGTAATAAATTCTAATGATTAATAAATCTTACGCACAAAATTCTACATAAAAGATGGCTGATCAAAGCCTACAGAAATGCCGACAGAAAAGTATTCTAAGCTTCTTAACACACTTCTCATAAAAATAACTCATGCGTAATTTTTTTCCCACATAACAAAAATAATAACAAGTGTCACGTCCAATAACGATGTTCGCACAAAAAAAGCAGAGATTTATCACCACGGAACCTGTATTTAACATCTACCATATCATTAAGGCGCAATTCTCGTAAGTGGTCAAATTATTTCAACGAAACAAGTGAAAGTATTATGAGGAACATAATCATGAACAGTTAAAAAAAGATGGACAATGCTATCTTGTTAAAAGGGCAAGACATTTTCTCAAAGGGTCAATCAAAATCTCATCAGCATCGTCAAACAAATGTTCCCTTATTAGCTTATTGACAAAAGTATGCCTAAACAATTTCACGCTCCATTGTCGCTTGTTTAAAACATTTTGTTCTGCCAATTCGTTACGGGCCATTATGAAACTGAATATTATGTAAGGCTCATTCTCGCGCTCATAAAACTGGGTTTCCGTAAATTTTGATGATATCGATAAAAAGAAATGATGGAGTATCAAATCGCAAGTCATTGTCGTAGAGAAAACCACCTACAAAGCTCTCAATTATATTTCATATTAATCAAGTCACGACATAGACTTGCGTGGTAACATCATAAAAGTAAAAAGTAGTTATATAAAACCTTGCAGTCATGTTCATATATAATTCCCTGCATAACTCTCGCCAAATAAATTAAAACATGCCAAAACCTGTTCGGCGTGCTTGAGAATTTTAAAATAGAAAGTACTATCAAAAAAATAATCTGATGTTACACATGACTAGACGATTAATACCGAAACTAAAACAGGTACATTACGAAATATAGAAAATTTGAAACGGACATCCGTAAAGCTTGAGAAGCTAGAAAACGTCCGAACAAGTCTCTAGAGGGTTTCTCTAACCTATTAACAAGGCTGATTATCGTGGAAAGCGGACGAACTGATTCTGGTTTTTGCTAGATGTCCATACTACACGTTTACTATGTAGGCTCGGCTTGTTCTGAAGTTCCGCTAAGACGGTTCGCGATTGAAATCTCTATCAAGAAACGAGTAAAAGTAACGCTCCAGGCATAATCTTGCTAACGAAATATGGATGTAGGCTTTTGAAGCTTTCGAATTGGTACCAACAGAACACTTTCTATGTGAATGGGGTTATGCAAACTACATGTTACATGGTGAATTTCAATTTCAGTTGGTAAGGACATTGAATTGCAATGAAGTTTCCATAGCCGATTAACATTTGAACCTAAATAGTAAATTATCTAAACTAAGCACGGGGCTATTTTAAATTCAAATAACGACGTTTGCCTACAAACGCCTTTTCTTATTCGACCGAGTCCAAGTACATGTTAACGGTCACTTTAGCTAGAAAGTGTATTAAGTTAATTGAAATTTATAAGCTTCTGCTAGCGATGTTTGCTATTGCCGTTAAACTTACCATCGATTATAAGTTGAGATATTTAATTTAATATTTATCTACAGTCTACGTATTTGCCTGTAAACGTTTTTAAACAGCGGTTAGTTTTGCATAAAGAGTTCATTTTCCGAATCGTGGAAAACTTACTTAGTTGCTTAGTTCAACACAATTGAACACTGCCAAATATTTTTTGTGAGCATCTGTATCGTCTCTAACCCTTTGGGACTCGAAGTTTAAAATCTTCCTCACGAATGCTTTATCATTAACAATATTCTATAAATCATATTTATCTTTATAGGCCGTGGCAAGAAGAAGAAGTTGAAGCAGCTCCTCCCCATCCTCGCCCTCCTCCAGCTGAAGATCCAGTCCCTCATCCCTCTGTTCCTCGGAATCATCGCCTTCGCCGCTGTCAAGGGTCTGATGCTCGCCAAGGCTGCTCTCCTCGCCTCCGCTCTGGTCCTCCTCAAGAAACTCCTCTCCAAGGGTGAGCAACATGAAAGCTACGAGGTTGTAGCTCACCCACACCATGAAGAACACTTCAGCCACGGCGGTGGGGGTGGTGGTCACGGCGGCTGGGGCAGATCCGCTGATGCCCAAAACCTGGCCTACAGTGCCTACTCCAACTAATACCTAAGATTCTAAGTCCCCTAGGGCCATGTTAATCTTCTTGTAACTTAGTTTGGACCTCAAAGTAACGATTTTAATTTATTATTTAATAATTTATTTAAATTATTGTAATGTTAATTGTTGAACGAGTGAATCTTGTCTCGGATTGTTTATCAGCATCGCCGATTTCTTTTCAAATCTTCTCGACGTCTTTCTTTACTTTATAATTACTACATTGTACCTGTTTTTTATTAGTATAATTTTCTTAAAGTACAAATGTATTTACGATATCAATAGCTTTAATTTATTATTTTTTGTTCACCTCAAACCGACTGGCAAAGCCAAGGAGGCTAATATTTTTATTTAAGTACTTATCAATTTTTATGTGTTCATTTCTTACTAGTCGATCTTTTTTCCCTTTTCCTTATATTCTTTTATATAGCTTTTGTAAATATTTTTCGTATCAAAGTATATAAGTAAAATATTATTGTTTGCATCTTCGTTTGTTGTTATATCTATCATATATATGTTATTTTAGAGTATTTATTTCTTAGGTGATGTCTTCGCGTGTACAAATCTTTACTCTTTCTATTAGCTGTTATAATTTATTATGAACCACCCAAATAAACTAAATATAACAGTTGTTTTAAAATTATTTTGTGTTATTTGTTCCCCAATTGTATTGTCATCATTTTTAAAAGGCTCAACATTAGAAAAAGCTTTACATGTCCAGTTTCTTCAAATATAAAAGTTTTAAATAATTTCATGTGTCACAACAAAACATTCAATACTTTCTGTTTGCACAATAATTAAGAAATAATTTGCTAAATGAAAACTTAAAATGCTACCTGTTACAAATGCATGAATGAAGATCTAACACAATCGATAAACCAACATCTTTGAAAAGCGTAGTTCACTTTTGATCTTTATACGATAACCAAAGCTAATTCAGTGAGTTTTCTAATCTACAATTAGATTTTCATCCGGTTTATAACGTTAACCATTGAGTAAATTAATTCTACTTAGCTCCATTGAATGTTTTCTATTTTTCTCATTACCATCCATCCGTTTTACTGCAAGACCAAAGTTAAAGTTATCATCATCTTCTGTATCATCATTTTCACGCCCTTGTTACTTAGTTTCCTTGCTACACATTTCTCATCAACTTTTTCAACTGATTGTAATTTAAATCAGACCCAATAGTATGCCTACACAATATGCTTATCAAGCCTGCTCCTCAATGGGTCACAGACATTCTTTAGCAATGACCTAGCAGGCTTGCGACCAGTCGCTACTACTATACTATCTAGAGAATTTGATACCACTATACGTAGTACTATTCTTGATGACCTAAATGGTAGGTTCCGTGTGAGAGAATCGTGAGTTGATGACGAAAAGATAGTGAGTTCACTAATTATTGTTTTAGATATTTTAATCTTGTTATGATGTATGTGTACACTTTCTAAGGTCACCTTTTTTTCGTTAGTGAAATTGCTTTGGAGTTCCTTATAGTTGCTGGTATTGCAATTATAGCTGATGCGGCAACCAATTCAATATCTCAATTCTCTCTCTCTCAAGTACAGCGTAAACTGGTTGTAATTAACCTTACCTTATTTAAAAAAAAAATGTTTTTTAGGAGCACATTATTTTGCCTAACCATATAATATAAAGTTTCGTAGTATTTGTTTATTTTTAATTTATGAGAGAAAGCCTCATTAAAAGTATATAGCTTAATTAATTAGGAGAAAAGAGTTTACAATCCAATTTGGAGTTCAAAAGAACTTGCAATTTAAAAAGCGTAACGTTGAGTGTTATTTTGATACAAACATAGATACATAATCAGTATTATTTTGTGTATCAGATAAAATTGGATAGCTTATAAGTTTGTCTTGAAGCTTAAAATATAGATATGCTTTTAGGTGTAAAATTCTGTTTGACAATATGATAGATTAAGGAAATTATATAATTTAAATTAGAGATTTATTTAGGCCGTCAGGGGGCCTAATTAAACAAAAATTTTATCAGAGATAACGATGACAAAATGTCAAAAGTATTTAAGATAAGAAGAATCGAAAAAAATAATTTTATTTCTGTTGAAATTTCTTATAGAAATACGATTGCCTCTCGTCTAGACTCTCTAGGTTCTAACATATTTTTAAACCGAATGAGTTCTTGTAGTCATAAAATGAAATACAAGTATATTATAAAATATAAAAGTAAAGTAAGTAGTAATATAAAACTATATTAAGACTAATAACATCATATAAATATATTATTTACTGTAAGCAATAAACTCCATCTTTCGTAACTGTTTAGCTGCAATGTTTAACCAGCTCTTCAGTTTAAAAGCGGTAGTCTAACTAACACGTTTGCGGTATCTGCATGCCTGTAGTACTGTTTGGCAAATACAAGTAACACTAACGCCATTAGAACTTTGCCAAACAGTAAATCTTACGGTTAGAGTACTTCTCATGAGGAAAGATCAGAAATCAATTAATCAATCTTCTAAGAATAAGTGAAGGTAGCGTAGGACAGGCGGCAGCCAGGAATATTATGGCAACGTATCTGTTTAAATTCATAAGGATCGATCAACACCTTTATTTTCATCATCTACAGCCCGATTTTACCCACTGCAGGGTATAGGCCTCTCTTGCTTGTACCAAGCTCCACTTCAATGGCAATAAAGTCTTCTGCCCATCACGTCGCCGGACGACCAACACTTCTCTTTCCATTTCTTGGACGCATCCCCTCCCTGGCCTGAAAATTTAACAGACAGACTAACACAGTCACTTTCTCATTCATAATTTAATAATATAGATGGATTAACACGACCTATCCCAACCAATCATCTATTGTTCCTAAAATCCAATACACTCGAAGCCACACACCGCATATCGTTTCACGCCACATCACCAATTATCTACAAAATTCCCACACCATACACCATAGCATCGACATAATTTAATAGCATTAAACTACAGAAGCCAAACAGAAAGTGCACAAGCCAAACAATGGTTCGTAAAACAATAGCTTTCAATTTCTAAAAGCGTGCGCTCTTTGACAAGACAAAAATACTTAATGTAGTCACGCCTTCAATACTGCACAGGTATTCCAATTTACACATTCCGTAACATGGTGGTCTAGATTTTGAAGTTGTTGAGGAAGTAATGTCTCTTTTAGATACAACTTTTACCCTTTTTACCTGACTACGGCGAAGCCAAAAAGAAGGGTTATGATTTTAGCCTTCTATATACGTGTTTGTATTTATGTATGTTCCTCCGTAGCACCTAAACACCGGTTCATCCGATTTTAATGAATAAGGTGTCAACCGATTCGTTATCATGGCCCGGGTAAAGGCTACATTTTAACCGACTTTAAAAATTACGAGTCGATTTTACCTTGTAAACCCCTTGAATTTAATTAGAGCGTGATTTTTCAGTGGTCGGGTTTTTAGTTGTGTTGAAGAATAGTTTTGGCAAAAGCTATAACTTTTTTTGCTGGTCAAAGATGATTGTGATTGATCAATTAAATCCTGAAAATGAAAAGGCACTAGCTTTTGGAAGATTTAGATGGATGTTGCTAATGGAGGATAGAAGCATAAAGGTCGTATTCAATAAGATAAAACACTGATTCTACAAATATGTTCAAATTAACACAGTCCGTATTTTATTTCGGAGTTGCAAAGGAAGGAAAAGAAAAAAGAGAAATTAATTTATCTCTTACCGGAGATTTTGATGAAGATATATATATTGGAACAAGAAACCTATACTTCACTGGTCTAGGATGTGGACTATTAAGTAGATCTTAAAGATAAAAATAAGAACTTGATGTGGACGTACGAGACGCTTTCAAAGGAAATAAAAGCTTATGTAATACTGTCACGTCTGTGATACTACACCGATTCCAATTTACACATAATTATACGGTGTCACGGTGGTCTACATTTTTAAGTTGTAGAGGAAATAATCTTTCTTAGTTGACTTTAACATTATTTCCGGAGATTATGGTAAATATATTTTGGCAGAAGCAATACATTTTCGGTTGGTTGAGGAAGCAAATAATTAATCAGATCTCGTCCGGTTGATGATAAACTGTATTTAGAAGTTTTGGACGGACGTTGCTAATAAGAGATAGAAAATAATAGATCGTTTTCAATACGACAAGACCCAAATACTACATAATTATTTGAATTTTCACTTACCGTCTAGATTTTAGAGTTGTAGAACAAATTGAAGAAACAGTAGAAATTACTTTTATACTTTCCGTAGATTTTGGTTAAAAAAATAATTCTTGGTCTACGAAGACATTTCTTATGAGATGACTAGTAAAAGAGAAATTATGGAAGAAGACTACATAATGATGATGGTCTAGTCTAGAAAGACAGTAATTAACTGTACCTTTTTTTTTTTTTTTTTTTCGGATGGGAAATCATCAAATGACTTCTCCCGCTCTGGGCTGAGCAGGAGGGAGTGTCAGACTTTTACTGACTAAAACCCATCCATGTTCCTTCACCGCCCTTTGTGTTCCGGGGCCACGGTATCTCTTTCGAATAGTCCCGCAGCCCCGGCAGGCTTCGGTCCTTGCGGACCCCTTCACTGTTGCTGACTCTCTTTGAGGCGCGCGTGGAACACGAACGCGCCGTCGACACGGCCTGTCGTCATGAGACGTACGGACGGCGAGCTAACCCATAGCTCCCCGTCCACAGGCCCGCGCCTACGGTGGCCGGAAGCCACCACGTGGCCCCCGACGCCCGGGGCGTCTCCCGCGGCGGCCGGGACGTGAGGATCTCTCCCTGTCCTGTTCCGCCACCTCCTTCGCTAGCATATTTGCTTCGCAGAAGGAGGTGACGGCGTCCCATTCCGTCTCGCTCCGGACCATGGATTGAACCAGGGCCGGGAGCGAGAGGTCGCCGCCGCCAATCGCCGTTACGAGGACACGGCGGTGCTCCGCCCAAGCGGGGCACACCTCCACCGTGTGCTCCACCGTGTCCTCCGGTCGATCCTCACAATGGTGACACCCGGACGTTTCCTCCCGCCCGATTCGGTGCAGGAACTTACCGAAACAACCGTGTCCGGTAAGAACCTGCGTCAGGCGGAAGGTGAGGACGCCGTGGCGTCTCTCCAGCCACTCCTCAAAGAGGGGACTTATCGCCAAATTAACTGTACCTTGAGTAGGAAATTTGACTTAGAAGTTACAGACACTGATATGAGAAAATGGACATTAATTGGCGGCTTAGTAAAGTGAAGAATCTACAAGATCCTCAGGATAGTAAAAAACTTGTTGTGGTTGTAGATAAGCTTTAAAAGAAACGGTCCCCATATAGATAGAAGCGTTTAAAAACCAAGCCACCAAATACTAACGAAGCTTGTGTTTTGACATACCTATGTATTGGTTCTTTCTTTCTTTTCAAGATATAAAGCTTCTTCAATTCACGATTTGTTTTCGCTCTACGTCCTACACACATGCATAAACTCACGCCTTTTCACATTGAGGATCTCAGAAACTAGAAGGCCACATACTTAACTGCGGTCCTTAGTCGTATTCTCTTAATCTTTTTCATCGCTTTAACTTTCATTGAGTTAATTTTTAAGACGGTTGTAGTACTTAACTCATTCTTACCAGCTCATTTACTTAATTGACTCATTACAGTCAGTTTTAATACACTTCATGTACACTCATGGAAGTAATCAATTACCAATAAAGTTAAACAAATTAATCTACCTACTTATCCGTGACTCTATAATCATTCTAAATGCTACCACCACCTAATCATGACCTGCATCCACGACTTCCTGAAGATGCGCAGAATCGCGTGCATAAATTGTATGTAAGTCATCATTCGTTACCATTTCCTTTGCGTTTCCTCTACTGTTACGAAGAGGAAATCACGCACGTTGAGCTGTTTGAAACATGCTAGCTGGGTCACAGCGGAATCTAGGGCTATTAGCATAGGTTTTACCATAGTTAAAATTTTTTACGAGCAATTTTGGTTACACATAATATCACGCTTTTTCCCGAGGTGAAGGTAAAAACGTAACATCACTTTACGGTCCTTACATACACCTTTCGCCTCGTTCACATTCACACATCTAGTCGCACGCCGGTTGCGGCTAATAAGCACCTGACCTTTCTGAAAAACCTCACCAATAAGGTCAGTGTATGTCCTTGTAGAGCGTCCCCTACCAGTTTTGCCACTTGCATCTGCCCTGAAAACAATTACTTTGGTTACAATTTACTACAGTACCGTGAACTGTTATGGTTGACTGACTGCCTCGTTGATTTAGTAATTCTAGTGGGTCACAAGCTTTACTGCTATGCTAAGGTGTTGTTCGATTCCCAGGTCAAAGTGATATCAGGTGATATTGGGCGTGGTACGCGACGATGACAAAAGACCGGACGACATGTCTTTGTTCTATGGAAGATAGGTAGGTCTTTAGTGTAAGACGAAACTTGTATCGAAATTCTAGTGCCATCCTATCTTCTTAGCGCAGCGTGTTGTGCTAGCGCTGCACTCAAGCAGCGGCGTACGGACGACCTTTGCTGGTAACTTCTCGAGCCGTTTGGGGTTGGAACCTTCGAGCCATGGGGTCGGGTTGCTAATAACCTTTTCATAGAAGTATCCAATCATTTATTTGAAGCTTCCTGTGACCCAAGGGGGCTTTTACCTTAGACAAAGGCTAAGCACTCCAAACAGCGTGGCCATGCCACCAGTCTCTTGGTCTAGTTAAGGCATTTATTGAGGCTATGTTTAAGGCACATTACAGAAATAAACCCAGTATTAACACAATTATACTAATAATTCATCTCTTGTCCAGTTGAGGATTTTTTTGAGGAGCCTATGTTTAAGGTTGTTGCACATTAAGGTTATTTTATTATAGTTATTTACAGATATAAACCCAGTAATGATCGTAGTCATCAGCAAACTAATTCATAAACATTCTCGTTACTGGACAAATGACTGTGATCTTTTTAGTTTTACATCAAGATTATTCCATCTGTATATTTCTACTACGTAGAATGCACTTGACAGTAGTTGTATCTAATTGTCTGCTGCATGGCTACGGTAAGTTTCTAGTGCGACGCTAAGCGCTAGCGCCTGACCTCTACAACCCTTTGGGAAATCGAGGTTTCTCAATGTTGTGACGTAATTGTTTTAGAGAAGCTGCATTCATTCCTTTTACTAGGGGAGGTCCGAAAGTTCACAGAATAGAGGGGTTAGAGAGGAGAGAAGGTAATTTTTTAAACTGTCACTACTCGGTGTCTCAATATAACTATAAATACTAAATTTTAGCCCGATCGGTTCATTAACGTTCGCTATAATCAAGTCAATCGGGAAGAAAACAGAAACAGCAGCGTGTAGTGAGAACAGAGATGAATTTGTGAACCAAATCCTGACTGGGTATGAAACTTGAGTCCATCATTATAACCTGAGTTGAAAAAAGAGTACATGTAATGGCACAAAAAAGCTCAGAACCGCCTAAGGACTTGAAGGTGCCAAAATCAGCCGAAAAGATTTTTGGGATTTAGGGGGGATTTTATTGAAAGATGACAATGATAAAGATTTTAATATTATCATGGGTCAATACTACGCCTACATAACTACAAAAACAAAAAAAAAGTAATTCGGGAAAAAGAAAGGGGAATGTGATCTCGTGATGACCTTCTCCTGCACGAGAATGCAACCCGTTTACAAGAGCCATGTTGCAATGGCTGCCTTACACAAATTCGAATTTAAAACTTTGAACTATTTTAAACTCCCTATAGTCCAGAGTGTTCACGTAGCTAAATAATAACAGCCGCTCAGGTCAATCTTCAGGGTAAGCCGTGCTTGTCTAGGTTGGTCCGTGGATGGGTGGCCACCCATTACATACCGAGTTTCCACCGTGCATCGGAAATCACGTTAAGCCGTTGGTCCAGGCTTTCATTTGTAGATCTTTGACAGTCGTTACAGGTAGTCTGATAGTGGCCCAATAAATCATGATCTGTCAAAGGACAAATTTGTTCAAGACACCATTGTTTAACTATTGTGTCTACTTCGTGAACAGATCTGACAACCATTCTTACCAAGAGATATCGTAGGTATTTTAAATGGAGCAAAAGCCTCCACAAGCTAGTTAGTACTGGGTTGTGGAGGTCAGATAGGTTGTCACTCCGTGTAAAATATGGGGTATTCAGCTGCATCTGCTTTGATTGGAAGCCGACCCTAACATAGTTGGGAAAAGGCAGGAAAAAAATGAGGTCTAAAATAAGTCACAAATTCCCATGTTTACTATTATCAAGCGCAACCTAAACGAACGGCTATTAAACTTCACCATGAATGTGAAACCATTAATTTTTGAATCATCGAACACGATTTACGAGTGTTGAAGCTAACGGTGCTTTTGAAAAAAATGATTCTCGTTTGTAATATCAGATTTCTTAGGGCCTGTCAAACGACAGTTTTAAGACATGGTGACCTACTAAATTCAAACGTACTACCTAAGTAATTAACTTGATTTTAAGTCGAGTATAAATGATGTAGGTACGAGTACTATAAGGTAAAAGAAGACAAACTGCACCTTCTTTAGGGCAGGTCGTAATGATAATAATACCTATAATCTTTATAGCAGTAGGAGTAATAGTGTCATTTATATTATGCTGATCTCAAAAGGTTTGGGCTGGCTGTGGACCAGGGTACCTACTCAATGTAGCTTTAAAGCTGATGTCGAGATAAATAAAGATTTATGATTATGATTATGAAGCAGCTAATAACTACTTTTGAAACAACAAACATACATAAATGAACAACTCATTATCTGCCCAGCCTTTTTCAAACTACTCTGGCCTGCAAAACTAAGTATTACACTTTTAAATTGCAATAACTTTTCAAGTACACAAGATTCGAAATGAAAAGGACTCGAAAAAGAGTTTTATTTTGTACATAAAAACTTCATAATCGGTAACCTAAATTGCTATAAAACGTTTTTTTTTTAAATCTCTAACTTCTATACATTAGAAAAAAAAAAAAAAAAGTGTAGTACTTAGTTTTGCAGGCGAGTGTATGTTGGGGTCACTAGTCTAACCGGATAAATTGAATCCCAGTATTTTACATGAAGCAACTCTGGACGATACCCCTTGGTAAGACTAGTTGTCGTAACTAGGTACTATGTGTGAGAGATAAAAAATATTCGTTGCTGATAACAACTTAGCAAAGTAAAAATAGTGCCATCTAGCAAAAACAACTGATGTTTAAATGAAAGACTTTGTTCATGATTGCCTAGTAGTTTCGCAACTTCGATCCGACGATCCTAGTTTTCACAGTAAATCTTGTTAGAATATATTTAAACCAGCGCCATCTCTCGTTACTCCACAGAACTTTTTTCACGGCCACGTTTGTTTACATCGTCAAGTTTTAGGTGAACAAAAGTTCAAGGTTCTACCGCACCGCGGGCGCAATCATGAGTCGACGAACTCTGTGAATTTATTTATTACGTACGTTTTTTAACTAGATTGTTGCACTTTTATTAGTTTTTGTGTTAGTCTAATGAATGAATTTGTGTTGTAATTTAGTGTTGGATTTTATTATCTAGTTTTTTTTAATGGTTTTTTTAACGAGTCTCTGTCTAGATCTTATGATATCATTATATTTGAGTGCTTGCACTATTATCTTAAGTAGATCGGAGTTTAAACCATAGATTAGGGTTTCAACGATTACTTACCTACAAATTTAAAAGGTCTATATTAATTGCTTAGTTAATTTGTATCCCATGATAATGTATCCAAAACTATCCCAACTAGGTAAAAATACTAACTCATGGTTAAATCCACAGATGAAATAAAAACAAACATTCTAGTTTTATTATTCCAACATTGTTGTATTCACTATCTTGTTTTATCAATAAAACTACGTTTTCATTCATAAAACGAGCTTTACCAAGGTTACGCACTCGCGCAAAGATGAATGAAACAGACGGCCATGATTGTCGATTGTCTTTTTGTTGCAACCGTCGTCGAATAGATGGCGTTGTTTTTGTTTTTTTCTTTGCGAAACTCGGTTACTGTGGCAGTGCATTTACTCTGGCTGTCGATGTCGTCTTATTTTTATGTTGTGAGGTAAGCAGTTATAGCAGTTATTTAATAATGTTTAGTTTTTTGTTTGCCGGAACATTTTTTAGTTTGTGTTTGTTATTTTGTGTTTACGGTTGTTTTGTTTGAAAGAGATAGATTCATTATTATTTTAAAATTTAAATGATTACCTAATGCTGTTTGAAAATAGGTAATAGTTAAATGTAGAGTAGTACCTACTAAATTGAGATCCATTGGCTGTGTTGTTGTTCTGATGAAGAATGGATGGAACTAAACGGAGCTTTAAAGTTCCTGTGTAATGATAATAATATAATCAATCTACCCCCTTAGTGGATATCCGACCTGCCATTATTTGCAAGGTGCCAGATTTCTAAGCATAGTCAATGATATATAAGCATAATTATTTTATTTAGGTACGTCCTATATTTTCCAGGACAAACTTTGAAATCAAATTTCAAAACACCATCCTCTGGATTTTTATGACTGGAAATTTTATGACTTGTGAAAACAATCTAAGAAGAAAAAGTAAATCACTGTCCAAAACGGCTCAAAGGAAAGCTCAAGCCGTCAAATTAAAATACACCTCAACATCTGCGCACCCCAATAAACGTAGCATGAATATAATTTCTCTGTATGTGCCGTCCGTTTTCCTTCCACGCACAGAACTTGTTCACAACCGGCTAGTTCCTGCTTTTCCAACCTAGTTTACAAATACCAGGTATTTTCTCTCTATAATGGTTGTATCCTACAGATTGGAAAGACTGTGTCTTGGTTATAAATATCTCTACTTGTATGTTAAAATTTATTTGGGATTGACCGATGATCATTAAATTATCTTTAATTATAACATAACATAACATCACGCCTATATTCTCCGAAGGGTTAGACAGAGGTGTTCCTAACTCATATTTTGCCAGTCACGTTTAAGACCTATGTAAAATGGGGCGAGTTTATTGAAATTGTCTCTATGAAGTCTAAATAATATCTTTGAGCAATTAACAATGTACTCATTAGTAGAAGTGGTTAACAGGCATTTTACTCAATGGCCTTGTAATTGCAGCAGGAACCCGTTGCATGCAAAGAAAACAAGACCGATCGATGCGACGAAGATTGCTAGAGGTCTATGTCAGCAACTTCTCGGCTGAAATAATGATGATGATGATGATACAATGTTACTTTATTTTGTGACACCACCCACAGCCACAGCCAAAATAGTAAAGTAAAGTAAAGTTTTCCAAAATATTTGTCCTTTAGTGTGTTGAATACTGCGTTCCGAAGCACAGCCAGCCAGCATTAATCGAGATGTCATCGTATGTATTTTTTTACAACTAAAAAGGTAAGTGCTCTCTTAATTTCAAATTAAAATTAAATTAATTACAGTGATGTACAGCTTAATATAATTATTAAGAGAGAGTTTAAAAACATGTCCGTAGAGGTACTAAAATTCATGTTTTCGTTTTTTTTGGAGAAATTAATGCATCATAATTACATTATGAGAGTAATGTTTACGCGTTTCTCTTTGAGATGCGGACTACGCTTGTGCATGTAAGTGACCTTAGAAAGAGCGTTGGCAGTCCAACAGCAGGGTGGGCAAATTCTGCGGTGCCGGAAGCGGACCACGAAAGTGACGACGACGACGCTCCGGAAGTGACCGGGGTAGACATGAGAGTGGCGGTACGCAGGCTCAGTGCCAAAAATACCGCCCCGGGACCCGACGGCTTGCCTGGCAAAGCCTGGGTCCTGGCCTCGGAGGCTCTCGGTCCCCGACTGGAGGGGCTCCTAAGCGCATGTTTGGAGAGAGGCCAGTTCCCGCTTCGTTGGAAGACGGGGAAGCTGGTCCTCATCCGGAAGCTGGGGCGCCCGGCGGACTCTCCATCCGCCTACCGGCCCGTGGTGCTGCTCGACGAGGTGGGCAAGCTCTTTGAAAGAGTTATTGCAAACCGCCTCGCCGAGCACCTTGCGAGGACTGGGCCGGATCTTGCGGAACACCAGTTTGGTATCCGCAAGGGGCGCTCTACGGTGGACGGCATCATGCGCGTGAGGGCCCTCACGACGAGGGATGCGGTGTCCCGGGGTGGGGTTGTCTTGGCGGTGTCTCTCGACATCGCCAACGCCTTCAACTCTATGCCCTGGAGCTGCATAAGGGAGGCACTCCGGTATCACCGGGTGCCGACCTACCTCCGTCGTGTGGTCGGGGACTACCTGACGGACAGAGCCGTCATCTACCCCGGTCGCAGCGGAGAATGGAACCGGCGAGAGATGTCGTGCGGTGTTTCGCAGGGATCGGTTCTAGGCCCGTCCTTGTGGAACATCGGTTACGACTGGGTGCTGCGCGCCGACCTCCCTAGCGGCGTCAGCGTTGTCTGCTATGCAGACGACACGCTGGTGCTGGCACAGGGGAGGTCGCACGAGGCGGCGGCCGAAATAATGACACGCGGGGTTGCGATAGTCGTTGAGAGGATCCGGCAACTGGGCCTCGAGGTGGCATTGCACAAGTCCGAGGCCATGTGCTTTCATGGGCCTCGGAATGTGCCACCTCCGGGATCAGCAGTGACGGCGGGAGGGGTATCCATCGGCGTCGAGTCGACGTTAAAGTACTTAGGTCTCGTCCTCGACAGCCGGTGGAACTTCGCGGAGCACTTCCGACTTTTGGCCCCTAAACTGGAGCGGATAGGGGCTGCCTTCAGGCGGCTCCTGCCCAACCTGGGGGGGCCAAACGCCTCCTGCCGGAGGCTCTACGCGGGAGTCGTGCGGTCCATGGCCCTCTACGGGGCCCCGGTGCGGTGTGGGCGCGTTCATTGAGGCAGTGAGCTGCCAACCATTTGAACGCGCCCCAAAAGGTGGTGGCCGTAAGGCTGATCCGGGGGTACCGCACGATCTCCCGCGAGGCGGCGAGCCTCCTTGCCGGATTGCCGCCATGGGATCTGGAGGCGATAGTCCTTGCGCGCCTACACGAGTGGCGAGCGGAGGCGCTACGCCGGGGGGAAACTCCGCTGCCGCGGCAAATTGTCGCTCAGCGGAGGACTTCCGGCGGGATCTCATGGCGACATGGAGAGAGCGACTGTCGCAACCCCGTGCAGGGCACGCCACGATAGTGGCGGGAAGTCCCCTCTTTGAGGAGTGGCTGGAGAGACGCCACGGCGTCCTCACCTTCCGCCCGACGCAGGTTCTTACCGGACACGGATGTTTCGGTAAGTTCCTGCACCGAATCGGGCGGGAGGAGACGCCCGGGTGTTTCCATTGTGAGGATCGGCCGGAGGACACGGTGGAGCACACTGTGGAGGTGTGCCCTGCTTGGGTGGAGCACCGCCGTGTCCTCGAGGTGGCGATCGGCGGCGGCGACCTCTCGCTTCCGGCCCTGGTTCGTGCCATGGTCCGGAGCGAGACGGAATGGGACGCCGTCACCTCCTTCTGCGAAGCAGTCATGCTAGCGAAGGAGGTGGCGGAACGTGAGAGGGAGATATCCTCACGTCCCGGCAGCCGCGGGAGACTCCCGCGCGTCGGGGGCCACGTGGTGGCTACCGGCCACCGTAGGCGCGGGCCTGTGGACGGGGAGCTATGGGCTAGCTCGCCGTCCGTCCGTCTCATGACGACAGGCCGTGTCGACGGCGCGTTCGTGTTCCACGCGCGCCTCAAAGAGAGTCAGCAATAAGGAAGGGGTCCGCAAGGGCCGAAGCCTGCCAGGGCTGCGGGACTATTCGAAAGAGATACCGTGGCCCCGGAACACAAAGGGCGATGAAGGAACATGGATGGGTTTTAGTCAGTAAAAGTCTGACACTCCCTCCTGCTCGCAGAAGTCATTTGATGATTTCCCATCCTAAAAAAAAAAAAAAAAAAGGTGGGCAAATTACAAATGATCGTGGGTGAAAGGTTAATGAACCACATCCAGACCACAGAAGCGGGGGACACTAACGGACCGACACTCAATGGTGGTTGAAACATGGCTGCCATGTTGTAAACTACGGCCAAGGTTTGCAACAAATGGGGGAGGTCAGTTTTGATATTCTGCATAAGAAGAAACTTAACAGGGTGGAACAAAGCTAGTTAGAAAGCATATATATACATATAGATGAAGACGGCGGAGCTAAATAAATCATGACCGATTTAGTCGGGACGCCATTGTTTAACTATTGTGCTGCTATAATGCTCTAAATGCTAAGGTAAATTGGCAAAATAGTTTTTATGTAGATTTTAATTCTGGCCTATCTGTTGTTTTTTTAATGGAAACTCTCATAAAATCTCTGTCATAATGAACGCGGGTGTCGGTAGCTTCGCAGTTTGGACCCTATTCATGGTGTTTTTAGTGGTGGTTTTTCTACGTGCGTAAGAAAGTAGTAAGTTTCACAGATAAAGTTTATAATGAATGGTCAACGTTTTGGTTTAGATGGGTTTATGAGTAGAGGGAGACTAAAAAGCGATGGATGGACTGTGTGAAGGGTGATATGGCAAGAAAGGAGGTGACTGCTGAGATGACGAGTTATAGAGACGTATGGAAAAAAAGACATTTTGCGCCGACCCCAAATAAATTGGGATAAGGACAGGAGAATGATAATGAATGAAGTTTTATTTTACCAGAAACCTAGGAATTTCGTCGTCTTAAAAATGACTATAACCTTACGAAGGTTATAGTCATTTTTAAGACGAGTACAGTGTTTTAGTAGAGTAGTTTTTTTTCCAAGTACTATCGTAAAACACTGTAAGCAAGATGATACAAGTAAAATTTTACTTTTATCGCAGTAGGAACGTGCACGATGAGTGATTTCACCGTAGTCTGTACAGTGAACACCTTTCTCTGTTAGGGGCAAATGTCCGACCTGGATATAAGGAAAGCTGCGTGGTGTATGTTATAGGCGATAGCGGGGGACGGCATGGGAGGTTTCGAACACTTTAATAGCATTTTTTTTTTCTTTTTCTTCGGATGGGAAATCATCAAAAACTTTAATACTAAATGCTTTAACTATTTGTTGATTTTTCGTTTTTTTTTATATTATCCCACTTAATCTTTTTTCAAGACAAAAACCTCTCCAAAATTCTTATAGGTTTTTTTTCTTTGGCCACTGTAATAAATTGTGTAGAGCAAATAGGTAAAATTTAGTGTCGTTTTATGTAGAGACAGTAACCTTCGTATAACACTGTTTATTTTTTTAACTACTAGTCAGTTAGATGCACAGATGCAGAGTTTAATGCAAAATCCACTGGATTAAGGAGTGCAAAAGAGGTCACAGCATTGAGTGGTTACAGGTTGAAAGAGAGAAACCAGATACCTACGTCTCAATAATCACGTGAATGCAAGACATAACAAAATCATGTTTGCCAGTCAGTCACGTCAGTAACAAAAGTAAATTCCTTTATTCATCTTCTATTTTCTAAGTCAACACCTTAATACAAATACCTATTATATCTTTACCCATAATAAAGAGGTCTCAAGTGCTGACCACAAACACCACAGCAGTGTTATAAATTCATTCGCTCACCGCGGCCATTAGACTAAATCACCTCGTTCAAATGGCTAGTTATATTTATAAAGCGTGCCTGCCAGCTTGCTGTCTGTGGGCATTGAGTTTCTAGGATCATTTGTCAAGGTGATATTGGCTTTCTTATTTCAAACTAAAGGACACGCGTTGACTATTCGGGCTGCGGGACTATTCGAAAGAGATACCGTGGCCCCGGAAGACAAAGGACGATGAAGGAACTTGGATCGGTTTTAGTTAGTAAAAGTCTGACACTCCCTCCTGCTCCCCCCAGAGCGGGAGGAGTCATTTGATGATTTCACATCCAAAAAAAAGAAAAAAAAAATCGTTGAACAGTGTTGTCCGTGTTGTTGTTTATGCTTTCAGTTTTTTCTAAATTATGATTTATTACCTGATGGTTTGGTGGTTGGTTTGGTTTGGTTAAGCCGTTGGTCCCGGCTGTCATTTGTAGATCTTTGATAGTCGTTACAGGTAGTCAGTGGCAAAAAGTCTGACAACTAGTCTTAGCAAGGGGTATCGTATTACCCAGTACTAACTGGGTTGTGGAGGTCAGATATAGGCAGTCGCTCCATGTAAAATACTGGTATTCAGCTGCATCCGGTTAGACTGGAAGCCGACCCCAACATAGTTGGGAAAAGGCTCGGCAGATGATGATGGTTTGGTACCTTGTCCTATTACCTCACAGTATAGCAAAAGATAACATTGGAAATAAGCCATTCTCAATTTCCATGGGCGTCGGTAGCAGGGGGTTTACTTGTACCCCTCTGTCGGGAAAGAAAGAAAAACTATCCGAGGCGGAAATTAAAAATTTTCCAGCCGGCAACCGTGCAAGTTACTTAGACATGAAGTCGTGTTTTTGAATACCGTTTATTTTGAGGGCAAGCTCGATCCAGTAGTAGTACAGCAATAAACACATAAGTTGCTACGCAAAAAAAGCGTTGATGAAGGAGCAATATACTTAGGCCGTTGAAAGTTGAATTTAATAGAAGTCTAATATGAAAGTCAAATCGACTGCAAAACATAACACAACATAACGCTCCCTACTACCTGTTTAATGCAAAAACATAAGTAAAAACCAGAAAGGAAAAATCGACTACAATATATTTTTGTACGAAAATGCAAAGTTGCGACTTATTTCTCATCGCTTGGACCATGCCAATTAAAGTTAACACATCATATTTGTACAAGGAGATTATAATAGTGCATTATCTCCGCACGTGGGAACATAAAACAAATACTTATTTTTAAGTATCAGGCACTCTCGACCACTTAGTTCTAGAGTATGATAAATAATAAAATACCCAAAGAAAAAAAAAGAAAAAAAAAAGAAAAAGTATGCGTGTGTCTCGCACAACACAAAAGAAAATGATGAAATTAACCGAACTATTAACTCAAACAAGAAAAGTAAACGTAAATGAAAATTATAATTCATAAAATAAGACACATTCAACTAAGTCCATCGCATTGAAACTTGAATCGTGACCTAAGCTGTATTATGTATTTTGGAAACATAAAATGGTAGAAAACATGTAAGTTGCACCAGTATTTAAAATATTTGTTTACCAAGTTCTGCATCATACCAAGATCTAACACTGTCTATTACATTCCTTTCTAACGTTGTGGGCATAATTCAACGCCAGTAGACTTATATTATCGAGTTAGGCCTCGCGTCCACAACGCTACTCAAAAGCAGTCAATCACGAACATAGTTAGGCCACCATTCATATACCAGTAATGCGTCGTGTATATCTCACCAACCACCGACCTTACACCTACTAAAGGAGCTAATTTGTTGCCATTAAACTTTCGATTCCGATCCATATGCTTAGCCTTTTTCTCAAACTATATTTGTACAGCTTCAAGTCTAACGGGATGCAGCTGAATACCCAACCTAGTGGTGTGACCGTCGGGCTGCTAAGTCATAGAACTCAAGTTCGAACCCAAGGCACGCACCTCTGATTTTTCGGATTCATGTGCGTATTGTATAATTATCTTCGGTGAAGGAAAACACCGTGAGGAAACCAGCATGCCTGTGAGATATTTCTCGACGGCATGTCAAGCGAAGTCAGAGGCCCATGGGCGGCTCACACGATAAATATATAAGAAAATAATAAATTGATAATAATAGATAGTAAAATACTAATAGAGTAAGTAAATAAATGGAAATATTATAGGCTAAGAAACATTTCAAACTGAAAACTAATAAAGCACATATTTACTAAATTTGCTGTGCCCGACAGGGTCCATAATTGTTTCTATGTTTTTATTTACCACCTGTAAGTGTACATTATGGTTTTAGCAATAAACGATTTGACTTTGACTTTAATGAAAGAAGCTGAATACCAGTGTTTTATATGGAGCGACTGCCTATCTGACCTCCACAACCCAGTAAGTAACTTGGTATGACCGATTGACAGAGTTTGGGGCTTCTGAGCAGTCGTGATGACTGTTAAAGATCGATAAATGACTTCCGAGACACGGAGGAAAACTCGGTATGTAATGATGGATGGATGATTACACATTCACGGACCAAGCTCGTCAAAGACCAACCTGTGCGGCTGTAATAATTAAGCCACAAACTCCTCAATATAATTACCAGTGTGGGAAGCAAGCCGTGGTTACTACGTATATTTAAATTGAACTATTTTAATAGTGGAAATAAATCCCTTTCGCTGATCACAAATTTGGGCTTAATTCCAAATAAATTGTGGGAAAGAAAGAAGTAAGAAATAAATGGAAGGAATAACAACCTTGTGTAGTGAAATTCTAACAATGATGGAGGCTTGATAAAAGTAATTACTATGTAATTAGAATATAATCTCCGAATTCCCATGAATTTGGTGAGAATGGTTGAAGTTTGAATGGAATTAAAGTGAAAATTTTAACGTATAAGTAGCCTAGCGTAATTTTTATAAGACGATATTCGCAAAAAAGGTGATATAAGGTTGTTGAGAAGCGACAAGAGGGCTAAGACTTTTTCGGTTCTTTCTCTTTTTCAACTTTTTTTCATTTTTCGGAATTTTCCCTTTACTTGTGGTACCTTGCTTTTAACCGAAATTGACAATTCTAGGTCAATCGGAAGTGGGTACTTCCGATTGACCTAGAATTGTTAATTTTGGTTTTGGGTCGAAAACCTATAATTATGGTAGTTCCCGTTGACTTAAAATCATGAAATTTGGCGAGACGCAATGTCTAACAGCACATGTAAGAGGAAAAATCTGAAAACCGTAAATAATTATGTAGCAAAATACCTACAAGATTATACGGAACCCTCGGTGCACGAGTCCAACTCGCACTTGGCCGGTTTTTTTGAACAATCAGAACCAGTTCCCTAAAAGTGTTTCAAAAGTTTTTATCACTAACCGCAATAGTGTCAGTTTGAGCAGTAATTAGATTTTTTGTTTGTTTTCGATAATATATCTGTAACAGTTATTTTTTTAGTTCCGTTTCTGCATACCACAAAAACTAACACATCGTTTTTATACTAAGTAAGGGGTATTACACCTAATTCGGGTCGACACATTTGTTGAACAGCAAATAATCATCATCATTTCAGCCGAAAGACGTCCACATAGGACATAGGCCTCCCCAAGTGTCGCCACATTGCCCGGTCCCGTGCGTCTCGCATCCAGTGTATTCCCGCAACCCTCACCATATCATCGGTCTACTTAGTGAGAGGTCTTCCAACGCAACGTCTTCTGATCCGTGGTCGCCACTCCAAAACTTTTCGGCCCCATCTGCCATCTGCCCGGCGAGCAATGTGCCCTGCCCACTGCCACTTAAGTTTGGCAATTTTTCAGGCTACGTCGGAAACCTGACTCGAATACCACTCAGTATATTCGGCATTCATTTGCCTCTTACCGATTGACAAAATCCGGTCAGATCAGCTTGGCACAACTCGATCTTGACTGTTCCTGACCGTTTAGTTTACATAAATGCAATTTTGAAACCCAGCTGTGTCGTATCATTCTCACCCTTCATTAGGTACTATCGAGGACACTCCCGCCTGATGACCACTAAGCTAATTTTTGCTTGCACTTACAACATAGAAACGCTCTCTACCCCCGCCCCGTTGACTTTGTATAGAAATAATGAATGAAAAGATACCGACCGGCCGAGCGAACTGACGACGCACGCAAAACGAGAGTTATTGTTATTTTGGGCGCCAAAGTTGACGCTTTCTTAATAGGCCTAAACTTTAAGGGGGCGTGACTCGGCGCCACCGCATGATTTAAGCGAAAAAAAATTTAACTGATCAGGCGGAAAAGACCACGACTGTACGTAGCGACCCTAACATACCTACCTACTAAATCTAGACTTGCTAGATCTCTCTTTGTAACGAGAAACTGATGTACAGACACACATACGACTTGTATTTGAACACATTATAAATAAGTATCATTTCTATTTCCTTTATGAGCACATTATATTTAAATGGAGGTGCCATTAGGGGTAAATCACCAGTTAAAAGTGAGCCAGAAAAGTTTATATCTGCAACTTTGTATCTGACAGCAAAAAGGAATAGACGGGTTAGACAAAGTCACCTTCCCCCAGCGATAGAGATGTTGGAAAAGTCAAAAATGTGTGGGACTGACATAAGCTATTGTAAAGCTTAAGGTGGAAGCGCCAGAATAGCCCGCGAAATTCATTTTTTTTTCTCTTTTTTTTTGCAATCTGCCGGTCAGGTTCACGGTTGCGAATTATATTTTGTTCAAATTCCAGCCTGTGCTGTAATTTGAACAAAATATAATTCGCAACCTTAACAAATATGGCCGTATTTAATTCCACTGAATGACTGTTTTATGAATGAACTTAGAGGGTTGTGTTTATGATTTTAATGATTATCATTGAACCCGTATTTGTTACGGTTGCGAATCATATTTTGTTCAACATACACCTTGACACTGACAGACATTCTATGAGCAATAACGATGTTGGAAAAATAAAGAATGTATAATGAGACTGTCATTAACTACCGAAAAGCGTTATTCCGATCCCATTGAAAAGAGCTATTGTCACCACTTATCGTAGCCATCAAACCTGCATGCATGAGAGATATTTCTCGACGGCATGTAAAGCCATGTTAGAGGCTCATTGGCGGCATTAAAATTCTGACACCAGGTAAGGCAATAACCACATGAAAAAGAAAGAACTCGTTGAGGCTATTTCCGTGTTTAGTCATTTTATTAGTACAGGGTAAAGATTACCACTGAAATGTTACATCTAGCGTACTATCAACCATTTTTCTCAAGAACTTCCGGTTTCCAAAATTTTCATGTAAGCTTCGTCCATGGATCTGATGCATGGTTGTGTTTGTATGACAAAAGTTCTATTGAAATATTATTTTTCAATGAACACGATTCGGTAACAGATAACATTGATGAAACATTCAGAAGACCACGGAAGCTGTAAAGGTTTGGTTTCGTCAGATAGGAAGGAAAAACTAGAATATTTACGATGAAAATAAATCTAGCAAGGAATACTGTTGAAGGTTAACAAGGATGCAATTGCAGCTTAAGATAGTTTATTATTAAGAGCATCGTGGATATTATACACATAATATCACGTCTGTAATCACCGAAGGTTAAGGCAGAGATGTACCCATTAGTAATACCAACCCACCAGTTATAAATAAGTCACTTGTAATAGGAGGCGACCCTATTGCCATCAACATGGGCCCAAATTCAGACTCCGTAGATGCTACTGAGAAATTCCTGATAGAAAAATCCAATAGTACTGTGCCCGACCTGGGAATCGAACCCAAGACCTCATGCTTAGCAGTCACGCTTGCGAACAGTAGACCAAGGAAACAATCAGACAGAACAGATTTAAAATTAAATAACATTAAAAAAAGAAGCATCTTTCTAACTAGAAGATAAATCATAATAGGCATGACGACAGTATCAAAACATTGTTTTTGTAAATCAATGAATATTGACAAAAGATAAAACGCATCAAAACTCGGGAGTGGGGGCTCGTGACGTTAGAACTAGCTAAAAATTATACTTAGGCGTGACGTATTGAGAATTTTAAAAGCGTCATATCTTCGTCAATTTTGGTTTACGTAACAAAAGAAAAAACACGGGTCAAATATTTTTTGATAATCTAAGTGACGGACTAATTAGATTTTTTTGTGGTCTCGCCTATTATAAACGTGATGGTACCTAATACAAAGATAATACGAACTGATTGGTAGTAAATATTTCAAGTAAGAAATGAATAGTTACTCTCTATCTGTCTATTGCTTTATGAGGGAACATGGCAACTGCTCTCTGCCTTAACCTCAGAATTACGAGGTCGATTTATTAAGGCTTAACATAACCTTTATATTAGCAGTGCAATCTTTATATTCATTAATTGAATCATGTATTTTGTGCACAAAATTGTGAATTACTTCAATAAAAATACCGAACAAAATTGCATATTTTTATTTGTAATAATTATAACAATTAAACATCTTTGTATCGTTAATTACATTATTACAACGATAATTATTTAAATTATGAGTATTTAAGAAGAATTAGCTACATAATAATACATACGAAATAAATAAATCCTTTGATACCTAACATAGTCGTGGGGAAACCATACATAAATAACGAAATACGTACACAGTCTTACATAATTATTACTTAAAAATATTAAAGCCAGGTACTGAGTTTTAAATAAAAATATACATTACCAACTAAAATACTAACATAAACGAAGTATATACAAATAAATAAATAGAGAAAACGTTTCGAAAAAATATAAAAAATCAATATGACTTGAAGTGACTAAGAAATAAAACGGCAAAAACGTCATTTAATAACATTTCATGAGTCATGGCATGACGTTGATAAATTAAAAATAATTCACTCAATAAATAGCAGGCACACACACATCCGTACAAGATAAATAGTACTTAAATACATTGAAGATCGGAGAAATCAGAGAAAAAGGGGCCACGGAACCGGGTCGCTAAGGTTTCTGCGCGGAATACGCTAAGTTTTGAGCTTCGAGCGAGCGCCCCCATCCGCCGCCACCGCCGTGACCACCGCTGCCCCCGCTTCCGCTGCTACTGTACGAAGATCCTCCCGAATCACCGCCGTATCCACTCGTTCCTCCACTACTATAATCATGACTCGATGTATGATGAGGATGAGCTATTACTTCATAAGTTACATGCTTCTGCTGAGACAGCAACTTCTTCAACCCGATTATCGCTGACAAAACTAGCGCAAGCTTTCCGATCAGCAACGCCTTGCCCGCAATCAGTGCTATCGCTCCAATAGCCAGCGGCATCAATGCCATCAGCTTCAAAGCCACTGCTGCCATCAAAGGACCCAGGATTTTCTGCGCCTTCTTTTTCTTCCCACGTCCTTCACTAATTTCATTGTCTTCAGTAAACGATGACACTGTATCTTCCAACGCGCGCCCAGCACTCGACACTGCATCAATCACATCGGAACCTTTCACTTCTACTCTCAAGGAATGCGTTTCGAAGTAGTTCTTCAACCGCGAAACAGGATCTAAAGCTCTCGGTGCTCCAGTATCAGTGGGTACGTCACCGGATTTGACAACGGTGACTCCGTCGGTTAGTGAAAAAGATTCCTTTTGTCCAATCATCTTGTCCACGAACGAGAAGAATTTGTATTTGAGGCATGTCGTTGATTCCTTTTTGAGGCAGTCTGTTAGTCCGTCTATGTCGTTGTCTGTGTGACCGGAGTCTTGAGCGGGAAGCGCGTGTGCGACCGCGATTAAGAGCAAGACTGTCGACCGTCTCATTGTGAGGTTTAGCTACGTCTGCGCGCCGGCAGTCGCGACGCTCCTATATAGCCTCCTTCAAGTGTGGCAACCACCGAATTGGACTTTCTCAGCCTGGGAGTAAAAGTAACGTCCAGGTTTCGTAACGAAAGGTTTGTGCGGTCATTGCGGGGGTCATGAACTTGAGGTGGGTTTGCAAATGTTTCGGCGTAACTTAAACCTCACCTACTTGGTGTTGGTAAGGTTTTAGTTTGAACTACTTTTGAGTAGGTCAGTATAGTGCGAAAGTTCATTGCGTTTTTTAATTGTTATTGTTTGTCTGGGAATTAGTTTATGGTTAACTGTTTCTGTTTATGCTTGGAGAGGTTGTTGGGTGCTATGAATACTTATCTTACTTAGATTGGCGATTTTAAAATAAATAATTATTCGTTTCTTAACGTCGTTTACAGTTAATTTTACCACCATTTTCAGTGTCATATTAAAAGTCTTTTCGTATCTATAAAACAAAAGTGTGTTGAACCTACACGAACAGCGGCTAATTTCCAGTTTTGTTCAAATAACATGTTGAGGCAGAAATGGTCTATAGGACGCTTGGGAGAGGCCTGTGACCAGCAGAGGACGTCCTTTAGCTGATATTGAGTCCTAGTGTAGACTTATTTCTTTTAAACACTTGGATACCGACTAACGACTACATCAAACTTATTTTTAATTAAATCGTACTTTTCTTAATTGGTGATTACCAGTATAATGTTAATCTAGTCTCCGAATTTACCTAGAATGGCGATTTTTGATTTTTTTAGTCTGCAAAATTATTCAAAGCGAAAAATACAGTAAGTGGGTACCTAATGACAAAATATTTTGAAAGTTAAGTTAAATTACGACTACTTTTCAAAATTATGTAATTGACTTTTTGTTTATTACTTTTGCTACTTATTACATAAAAAGCTTAACGACGTTTCAGTTGAAGCTAGACTAGCACTTTCTGTCGATGTATGACTAGTATTTTAATAAATTATCATATCCGGTGTTAATGCTATAAATCGTGATTGCATTCTCTTAATTGACAACAGTTCATAAGTTATTAAAATAAAGCTAGTTAAATTGAATCCTAGCAACAATGATTTAAAAATCTAGTATAAAATTCACTTCGACCAGAGGGCTGGCTCTTTCTTTGGCCAAAGAATTAGCATTGCCATTCAACGTGGCAATGCTGCCAGTCTTCAGGGCACGTTTCCGAATGACAGCGATGCGGAGGAGTACTTTGACGCCTGTTGACGTCGTTGGATATAATAATTATGTAGACTTACGTTTAGTTTTATTTTTGTAATTATATGGAGTTCTAGTTCTAGTATGTAAATAATATAATATGGTTTATAAATAGATTCACTGCAGTATAAAGTTGGTTTTAAAAATTTAAGAAAAAATATTAAATTGTATAAGTACATTGTATTCACTATGTTGAATTTTTTGTAACGTCATCTCAAACTAGATTATTTTATTTTTTTACTGATGAGACTCATACCTACTCTTATTTTGAACCTAACCTAACTTTGCCCTACTAAGTGGCAATCTTATATAAATTACAATATTTGTATACTTACTTACTGATACCCTATTACATGGGACTAAAATGTAACTTGCGAAATGTGGGTGTAGGTACTATTAGGTAACTTCTACCTAACCCTTCGGGGATTACAGGCGTGAAGTTATGTTTATGTAAATGATAACAATTTTGGGATAAGGTAGAGAACAACAATAAACCTCTCTCCGTGTTATTATCATAATGTTTAAATTATGTAAATTAGGTAAGACCTGATTTTCCGGTTTCAAGGTCGAACGGCACTCGGTCATTGTAAGCCGAGAAACTGGCCTATTGAGCTGCTATTTCACTGTCTATGTAGGCTCGTGCCTGCCAGCTGCAATACAATCTCGATCCTTTGCAGAAAAGCAACCGCTGAGTAAAATAGGCCACTGCAAGCTTAGTCATGCCAAATGGGGGATCATCATTATTCTCTTGCCTTTATCCCACTACATTTGGGGTAGGCGCAGCATGTTTTCTTCTTTCATATACTTTTCATTTACTCATCATCTCAGGAGTCACCTCCTTTCTTGTTATATCATCTACACAGTCCATCCGTCGTTTCTTTGGTCTTCCTCTAATCTTATACCCATCCACATTGATGCTAAAATCTTTTCTGATGTTACAACTTACACCCCACCTAGTCAGTGCGAATATTGTGCCCAAACTATGCCCCACTAGTTGGAGTGCCAACAATACCCATTCCCCTGCAATTCCAAGGACCTAATAAGTCATATAAATATTCAACTTAAAGAAACAGCTCGCTCTGAAAATCAAAATTGTATACAACAAAAACCGTCTCAACGCCACTTTCCCGTTTTTAAACTAGGGAGAAAAAGTGGAGGAACAATCTCCTTAGCAACACATTTGCCTGTCTCATTCACAAACATGTATTACAAACAAAAAGTATCTATGTAGTATATCAACTATCTGGTGTCCACGACACAAGCCTCGTTGCTTAGTGTTGCACTAGATGGCGCTGTGTGTGATGTCCAGCGATATATATATATATATTTATTATTCCGAAACGAATTAAAAAGAAGATATGCATGAGAATTCTCAAAGATCAATGACACTTTAAAGCTCAGATTTGTCCTACCCATTAAAATGTAAACGACTCTAAGAACATCACAAGTAGATTTATGACTCACGTGTACTTGGGAGGTCATTACTAAGGAAAGTGGCTAACGTTCTCAAGTACTCAAACTAAATATTTAAACCGTTGGATATGCCCTGTTACTGCATAGATCATCCCACTACGCGGCAAAGGCAGGAAAAACTGAAAACGTTTATTATGTTTCATTGACAATGACATTTGAGCAGTATTGTCTCGCTTACTTAATAAAAATCATTTCAGTTGGTCCGTGTTTACAATGAGAACAAGATTGAACATACCATGTGGTATGTTCAATCTTGTTCTCATTGTAAACACTTTCCGTGACCTTAGGCCAAATTCAAGGCATTGGACGAGACGATTTGCGGCATTGATCCGCATGTTGTCACCTATTTTACATAAGTCGTGTCCTGGTTATTTGTGGCAGGCTCTAAGCAACTTTTCATTTCCCCGCGGATACTGTCGTGAGACGCGTGTTTCTTGATCGTTTAGGTCGTGGTCAAAAGCTAATTACGGCGAGAGCACATCCCGAGATTTAAATCTTTGTTTCAAACTACAAAAAAAGATTTTCCCATAGATACGCCAGGAATCTTATAAAACGTGTTTCTGTAAGCTATTGGCCCGTCTTGAAAGTTAGAAAGCTGCGATTTAACAATATACTTAAATTACTTAAGTTATTCCGATAACTGCACTTAAAGAACATTTACTGACTTATACAATGTATTCATTTGTTTTTATTAGTTTGGTCACCGACCAAGAAGATACAAAGATTTACAGTACAGGACAACATTGTGAAGAAACTCTGATTTAAGAGTAAAAAATCGCAAAACGAGTAGTCAATGTGAGCAGTACTCGTCATCTATCAATCTATCTTACTCTGACCTTAATGTAATAATTGTGGAGAGGTTTTTACTAAAGTTTGTTTCATCACCAATAAAAGAAACATTGTGCAGAAACCGCAATTTTCTAGAACCGAAAATTCAAGGATATACATCCATCAATCCGGACTGGGCCCGCTGGTTATAGGCATGGCCGACGCCCTTTGACGAGAAGAGGCCTGTGTCTTAGCACTGGGAACGATGTAGGCTGGTTATATATATGGGTCTAGGGCTAATAAAAGTCGACTTTCACTACAGTCGACTATAAGTCTAGTGGTAGAGTAAAATACTGTGGCTGTGGAGGTCAGATAGGCAGTCACTCCATGGAAAATACTGGTATTCAGCTGCATCCGGTTAGACTGGAAGCTGACCCCAATATTGGGAAAAGGCTAGGCAGATGATGGTAGAGGAAAATACTGTGAAGAAGCTCGGAGTTCATGTGCCAGTCAGTCAAATCAAATGGAGCTGAATACCGGTATTTTACATGGAGTGACTGCCTATCTGACCTCCTCCACCCTAGTACTGGGTAATACCAATGATATCCCTTGGGAAGACTAGTTGTCCGACTTTCGGGCCACCGACTACCTGTAACAACTGTAAAAGATCTACAAATTAAAGCCGGGACCAACAGCTTAACGTGCTTTCCGAGGCTCGGGGGAAACTTGGTATGTAAGGTATTGTCACCCATCCACAGACCGACCTAGGAAAGCGCGGCTTAACCTCGAAAATCAACCCGTGCAGCTGTTATTATTTAGCCCCGAGCTCAGAGAAGAAACTCAGAGTTGGTGGTCGAAAATTACGGAGAAATAATGAGCTTGAGTCATGGGTCAAGTGCTAAGATCAAATGGGTAATGATCAACGAAAGCATCACTCCTGTAGGCTTAGCCAAGTTGACAATCTACAATCGTTAACGCAAAGAAAACTAACCAAATGTATGGGAATGACAATTTCAAAGTTAAGTCACGTGGTCAAAACAAACGAATAGAAACATTAAAGTTCAGTCGAAGCTGTAAGTTGGCTACGATTTATATGGGATGTAGCAATCACGATTGTAGAAACGAATACATTTCATTCTATCATCTTGATCGATGTAAACTTGTTTACGAAGTTTCTATTCGTTTGTTTTGACCACGTGACTCAACGTTTACGATTGTAGAAAGAGAATCGATACGAATCGTTTGTAACTTGGCTAGGCCTGCTGCTTACTCTGTTACTCTATAAATGTAAGGTGAGGTCAAAAGGTAAACAATTAAAAGTAAGTTTAAAATAAAAAAGCCAATTGTCATTCTTTAAACGTCAATCTTTCAATCAAAATAAAAAAGTCGACGTTTGCTGACCTTCCAAGTCATTATCAACCAATTATGTACATCAATCAACATCTAAGTATATTTAAGCTCACGAACTCTTTGCCTGAGTCACACAATTATTCTACTTTCATGCTTAGGTAACGTTGGATATCAGGATATAACTTTCTTCGAGCTTAGTCATAAAATATCTGCACGAAGTAAAACGGATGAAAATTCCGGTGCAAGCGTAAAGTGGTGCGCGAGAGTGATATCCTTCACTTTTTGGATAGTAATATAGATAGATCACATAACTAATCTCTATTCTGAGTCCGAGAGAACTATATTGGGGTTGGCTTCCAGTAAAACCGTATGCAGCTGAATACCAGGACTGCCTATCTGACCTCCACGAGCCATTCAGTAATAAGGAACCCCTTGGTAAGACTGGTTGTCAGACTTTCGGGCCATTGACGGCCTTCAAAGAAAGATCTACAATTGATAGCCGGTACCAACGGCTTAACGTGCTTTCCGAGGCATGGAGGAAACTCAGTATTTAATGGATCGTCAGCACACATCCACGGTCCAGCTTAGGCAAAAAATGGGCTCTAATCTGTGTGTCAGCTAAAAATTAGAGCTTTTTTGCTAAGCATTCCTCATAATTTCACAATATCTTAAGAAATGCTCAATTCTACATTAAAACAATTCTAAAAGTCGAAAATCAAAATAACATAATCATGAACACTGCCCACCGCACAAAAATTCTCAACATTTTTCAGCATCGTAATTTACTGGTTTTTTCTCCCAAACTCATATTGCCCGTATCATAACAAATAACAAGCCGTAAATTCCACTGTACCAGTCTTTCACCTACATCACATCACGCAATCGCTAACCTCCAATTAAAGTATTATTATATCCGGAACCCGAAATACATCTCGAAGAGCCGAGAAACCCTTTCACTTTTTTTTAAAGAAGAAGTTCGTCGACTACGCTATTTGTAAGTGTGTATGTATATTTTTAGTATTGTATTTTGTAAAGTAAGAGTGCTTTTGAAATGAATGTGATTATGATTATGCTTTACGTATGCGATGGTGCGTTTGGATACAGGAGGCTTCATATTCAGTTGTTTTTATTCATATTATGGATAATAATTATATTGGTCTGTGATTTTAAAAGGGTACAGGTATGAGTAGGGAATTTTCAGCAAATCGTGATGTTTTTTTCTAGTCTTTGCTTTAGTACCACAAATGTGGTACAAAATGCAGCAATCTAACAAAAAAAAAACTCTGTCAAAATCGGTTTAGTCGTTTTGGAACATGCAGACAGACAGATAAACAAAAATATTTAAAAAAGTGTTAATCAAATGTTTTCAGAAAAAAATGTTATTTTTAAATTATAAAGATCAATTTTATTTGTAGATGTTTGGAAAAGTGTTTGGTGACGTTGCTATTGTTGTGTACAATAAGGTAAACATATGTTTTAATTACCCATATGCTGCTTTTGTTTAACGATTATTGCCAACAAATAAATAAATATCGCTGGACATTACACACAGCGCCATCTAGCGCCACACTAAGCAACGAGGCTTGTGTCGTGGACGCTACATAAGATAAGTATCTATGTAGTATATCAACATATACTACATAGATACTTTTTTACTACATAAATACATACTTATTATACATATGAACATCCATGACTCAGAAACAAATGTCCATGCTCATCACACAAACATTTGCTTCTACCGGGATTCAAACCCGGGACCCAAAGAACGTAAGGAAGCCTCACTACCGCTGCGCCATTCGGGTCGTGAAAATACACAGAACAAGACATTTAAAATTGGAACCCTACTTTCATGATTTGAAACAGAAACAGCAATCGCTTCTTTTGGCTTCATTCCAAATTGAACAGCGTGCTTAGCATAATAATTATCAGCCTATAATGTGCTTACTGCGGGACACAAGCGTCCTCTTTGTGATGCTTAAAATTTATCACGCGGGTAGATGACACCATGTTTTAAATTTTTTGGTTTTAGGACATGCCGGTATCCTCCCGATTTTTTTCATTACCATTTACCTTGCTTGATTTATGAATGTTAGTAAATTATTTACAAACTACAACACTATGTAAAAAATTAAAAGTAAAGTAATTAAAATGACAAAAAAATTGACATTTTAATTACCATACTTTTCATTTTTAACTTTTTTAGTACTCATGAAAATGAACAACTATGGGACCGACAATGAAATCTCGTAAAACATATCAGCTGCTTGAGCAGAGTAGAGATGAATTAATTCAACCAAAGTAAAACAACAGTAAGAAGCGACCTTAACTACTGCCCAAACTAATTTAACAGCCTGTATAATATTTGTTATTCTAATATGTATGAGTATGTGTGTGTGATGTATGAATTGCTTGTCATAGTGATGTTAAGGGTCATACAAGAGAAATTCTCTAATAATGTGCTTGACATTCTGTTACTACTTACGTTTTTGGGTTGCTTGCTGTGTATGAAAAATTGCAAATGAATTTATGAGTAGGAATATTGTTCTTAAGTTATGTTTTTTATTGATATAGTATTGTAGATTATTCTTCATATAATCTAACTAGACTAATTGATGAAATAACAATATTGGAAAAGGAAAGTAACATTTTTTTTAATGCATGTTAGTATATATCTATGGGCCAAAGTTAACTGAGAATAAATGAATGTTGTAGTTGTTAACTGAAGTAAACTCGATGTAATTGACGTTACCTCTTAATGGCAATAATAAAATTAAACAGTGCGTTACTCCACCATCAAGTGCCATAAGAATTCTTTACTAATTAAATTGTATGGGAGAAAGTGCAGTCTTTTGTATGATAAACAACCATAGTCAAAATATTATTGTGAAAGGTGAGATGTTGTCATACATCTAGCGGACGTTTTATTCGTGATTATTTGTAAAGAAACCTCTGTTGTCTGTCTTGCCTCTAGCAAAAAGTTCATCTGTCAGATAGGTCTTATGTTCGAAGCAAATTACATCTCACCTCTGATTTTTCGGATAAAACACTTTATTCGTTGAAGAAAAACATCGTGAGGAAACCAAAACCTGCAGCATGCCTGAGAGATGTTCTTCGGCGGCATTTAAAGCCAAGTCGGTGGCCCATGGACGGCATAAAATCTCTGACACCAGGTTATTCACAACGCTTCGATTCGATTTTCGATTCGGTAAGTCGTATGTCTATCTTTTTTTGACCTTACGAAATCGAGCGAGATAGACATACGAATACGAATCAAAGCTTTGTAAATAAGGGGCCAGGTTAGGAACTAATTAGATGAAAAACAAAAAATAGAAAAACAAAAAGTTTTAGGGAAAAAAGTCATTTTAAAAAAACCCGACTGCAAAATAAAAAACAAGCGCATTTGGAAGCAGGCGGGAACATTGAAATATTAAATGATTAAAACATGAAATGGGTCCCACCTGCTTCCTTGCTGTTTCTTTTAATTAGTATTTTCTTGTTGAAATTATAAACTCTATATTTTTGAAAGTTTTTCATCATAATTTTTTGTTATGAAAGAAAACATTATTTTAAACTGTAAGTAACTCTAAGCAAAATCATCGTGATATTTTAAGACAAGACTTCAAATCGCTTATCGCTGGCACTGGTGCCTCAGGTACAAAACCATAAATATTTACGACGTTCATCTCCTCGTAATGATTGCGTCAATAACAATTATATCCGACTGCCTTCATTGATGTGTTTTACATTTCTAACTGTTATGCTCGATTTTATTGATATTTCGTGTCGGAAGTACTTACTTTCATTTTTCTTCAGTATTTTAGAATCAACTTTCTTCAAAGCTGTAATCAATAATTATTAAGAATTTGTTCAGTTTTGAGAATGGGTAAATTTTTGACATTTCAAAAAATCAATATTAATGTTTATCAAAAGTCTTTTCTTAAACCTACTGGCTGTTCGTTGATATAAAGCTTGCGAGAATAACATCCTAAGAACCTAAGGCGGAAAATGTTATTAGGTTTCCATTTGGATCTCCTCAATTCAACTCGAAGTCTGGACTTAACATAACATAACATCGCCAGTGATGTTAAAATCCCATGAGTAATAGGGGGCGCGCCTATTGCCGTCAACCAGGCATAGATCCAGACTCCTTGGCTGCTTCTCACATTTCTAATGCAAAAACCCAATAACACTTTGCCTGACCCGGGAATGGAACCCAGGACCTTTTACTCAGCAGCCGCGCCAGCACGATACCTACATATGATAATATGAGACATAAAAATGACAGGTAAAATAATGATGATGTATGTAAGATGTTAGCTATCTGTTTAGATAGTCCAGCATCCAATATGTTTAAACAATACAACCTAAGCAGCAGAAAAGGGGAAAGCAGAACCGTCGCTCTGAAACCCGAGGAATCCGGTACAGCGCTGTCCAACAAAGCAAGAGTGTGATAAGGGCGGCTTTACCATAGTTCTGAAAAAGAAGAACAAGCCTACTTGTCGCAATCAATGCGGTACTGGACTGTTAGGACCAAATATACTGCTGCGTCCAGCGATACCATCGACGTTGCTTTATGTGTCCCGACTGCATCACTCCACGAAGGTTGAGGAGTTTGTAGAGTACATGAAGGTGAAGACCAGCTGGACCTTGAGGGTCGAGAGGTTGGAGCCGCGTCACAACACCAACTTCAAGTCGTTTGTGGTGCGAGTTTCGACACAACATTTCGACAAGTTTCTCAAGAAAGAGTTTTGGCCGAAGGGTGTAGTCTACCGACGGTGTCGCGGTACTAACATAGTTTTTTAAGTTGCTTAGACGAACAAAAATTGTTTTGTATTTATATTTATGGGTCTTTGTAACCTGAAATAAATGGTTTATTATTATTATTATTATTAAAAATATGTCACAGAATGAAGAAGCTTAACCGAAGTTATTTATGGGTGTACTTTCTACTCGTACATACCCTTTGGAAAACCCACGTTTATGAAAAAGCCACAGCATGGAAATGTGCCAACATGAACTTGTCTTATCACAGATAAAATTAACACCTCACTCCAAACAAAATTATCAACTTAAAGCTAAACACAAGAATCTGACAAACTGATTAGCATAGACGTTGACCTTCACGGTTACGCATAACTACGTAATATTTAACGGTTTGTTTTGACAGGTTTTACTGTTTTGACAAGTACGTAATATCAGCTGGTGACGAGCGGTGTCAGGTTTATTCGGTTGTCTTTTGTTTATTTGGTAGTGTTGGTGAGAGTAATTAATAGTTAAGTGAATTTTTGAGCTCACTAGATGGCACCACGGTCGAGTTATGTCCTGTCATTGATTCTATTTAATAATTTAATACCAATAACTTTATAAAAAGCTTATTTTATTATGTATAATCACAAAGTGTGAACTTTAGATGCACATTTACGATTTTCTCCCTAAAATTGGCAAGCATAAAAAATATATCATTCTACCTCCAAGTACTAACAAATAAAATCCTCTTGCTAATTCAAATCTTCAAATCCTAATTAATCAGGAATTGCTCAATCTAGACCACAATCATAAATATCAGTTAAAATACGTGATAAAAAAGAGCGCAAAGCGTGTTCACTCTATGACATCTGACATTTTTGAAGACCTTACACTACACGAACGCCTCTAGCGGCGAATTCATGCGCGATAGCTCATTGATAGGTTTGTGAGGGGGTGCTATACATTCGGGTCGTTAAAGATATCGATAAAATTTGAGAAGGTATTCGTTAAGAGGTTTTTATAAAAATATGTCCCTTGGCTGAAGCTTCGGTCAAGGGATAAGGGGAAATATATTAAATCCAGACTCCGTGGCTGCTACTGAGAAATACTTCTAAATGTTACCGGTACAGTCGGAGACTAAACAGAATAATTATGTAGATAATATGTCGAATTCAAGGTCTTTCAGCGCGCTTGGAGCGGGCTACTAACATAGTGAGTTACAGTAGAAACGACCAACTCGAATTGTGCACTTTTTCAAGACGTTTTATAAGTGCCCATGTAGCCTTATTTAATAAAGGAGATGTTCCAGAAATATATGGAGCCTGGGCCAGCACTATGTACACTCCAAGTAAATATCGCTATATAATACAGTAACCGTGTTTTATTGTTAATTATTATTTTCTTTAATTTCACTTCGTTTTAATGTATATTCAAATTAATTTGGTCAAGGAGAGTAACACAACATAAAATTAAACATGGTGGATCAGAGCAGCAGTATGCAAAAAAATTTCATTTTGACGATGACATTTCATTGAACACATCCAATCTAAACTCAAAGCAAAGACAGATTCATAGACGTCACTTATTAAAACTGTCAAAGTCGTCAAACGTCATGTTACACAACTGTCATGGCTGGCCTAAAAATAGGGTTTGATAACCCTAAAAAACTTTTCAAATTATCACTTTTGTACGCCAAATTAAAAGCGACATCAACAAATTAATTTGAAGAAGGGTACATTCTTCAAATATATTTTTTGGTGAAATTCCCCTATTTTTACTAATTATCTACATATGTAGTGTACATAGTGGTAGCCCAAAACTAACATCTCCTTCATTTTGATGATTTAAGGCAATGCTCACGCTGTGACTACAGTTCGTAGCTTTGAATCTATTAATTATAATTTATCATTAAAAAGAAGCCTACCATTCCCCATAGTCTGCTCTACTGTAGAGTTCACACGACAACAATGAAGCGCCATCATAATTACGTGCTCTATGTTAGTAGAGCGCTTACGGTAGAGTCTCTGCTTACCTACTTCTGTGTAATGAGGTATGTGATACAGCAGGGTTAGTGGCTTATGTGATGTTGATGATGATGCTCGTAGCATGTGTTTGGATGTACGATGGAAATTTAGTTATGGCTCTCAAATCATCTTGGCAAAAGTGTGATGGGAAAATATAATCAATAACAAGAAAACTGTTGAGTCTTTGGAAATTACAAAGATTGGCTTGTCACTAAGAGATGATTTCAAATTGTTAAAGTTTTTAGCTAATCTATTATCATCTGACTAGGCGTTACACAACTATGTTATATTCGGCTTCTAGTCTAATCAGACGCAGCTGAATACCAGTATTTTACATAGAGCGACTACCTATCTGATTTCTACAACCCAGTTAGTACTGCGTAATACGATATCCCTTGGAAAGACTGGTTGTCAGAATTAATCCAGAACTCAAAACCATACTAAGACTTAGACAAAGCGTTTACGGTGATGGAAAAGTCAGTATATTATTGGACTCGATTGACATTTAAGTTACGAAATAGCTTAATGCAGAAGTATGCAACGCTTTGAAAGCAAATGCCACTTGTCCAGGCTTATGAGAGCAGTGGTGGCCCCGACGTACAAGCAGTAAGTCGTGGTTTCTGGGTTCAAACCCACGACACACAACACAACAGGCATGTAATTTAATTCATCACCACTGCTCTCAAAAAAGGTGAAAAAAAAAATCGCGAGGAAACCGGTTTTTCCTAGAATCAAAAATTTTAAGACATGTGACATCTACCAAACCGCACTAAGCCCGCGTGGTGGATTATAGCTCATTCCCTCTTATAGAGAGGGGCCTGTGTCCCAGCAGTGGGAACATTTTAGGCTGATTACGCAGGCTTCATCTTAACAATGATAAATTTTATAGATTCGCCGTAAAGTCGAGTTCTAAAACATAAGCTGCCTTCGGCACAGCAGGGCAGCAAAATAAACGTTCGATTTTGGCGTCCGGCTTGTAGAATCCAGCCGACAAGACCATAGCATCTTTAAATAATCACATGTATTGCGTTATTGACAAAAGGTTAGAGATTACTTTTACAAACACTGCAGAACTTTCAATCATCATGACACACATCAACATGTTTACTACATCCTTTGTTATGAGCACAGCCAAGGAGTAGAATAATTCTCTGCCTGCGTGTTTCCAAGTTCATATGACCCCAATCTATTCAAGTCGCGAGTTAATAGGCTTCTTTTAGATTATCTCGTTCCATCGTCGACCTCATCTAGCAAAAAGCCAAAATAATGCAAAAAATTCATCATCATTCTGCTGCCCTTATCCCAATTTATTTGAGGGTCGTTGCAGCAAGTGCATGTTTTCTTCCATATTTTTCTATTGCTCGTCATCTCATGAGACACCTTCGTGCCATATCATCCTTCACACGTTTATAGTCATCTACATTCACATATATGATTACACCAACACCAGTGCGAAAACTACATATTTCCAATAAACCAATTCCCCAATCAATGACCTCTCCGACTAACACCATCATAATCACCACTACAAGCTACTTCATCTGATTTCCCACATTCATCTAACCCTCACCTCGATCCACACATTACTATAAGTGGTGGTCAGCCGAGCAAAGAAGCGAGAGTGGGTGAAAGCATGCACGGGTTAAATAATATGAGCGTAGGGACCGTATTGTGATAATATGGTGGTTTTGTGTTGTGTAGCGATATAAAATGCAGGTTCACTACTTTCATGTATTAAATCACTTCACGTACTTCTTCTTTTTCACGTCTCGTCTCGACGTAATGCGCTGAGTCGAGGTGTCATGTAGCCTTCCGTGAAAATGCCGAAACACCCTGCGGCCAAAATTCCTCCTTCATAAAAGTTTGGAGATGGTCTGTCGAGAACCGCACAACAAAAGACTTAAAATTAATCTTGTGTCGGGACTCCAAACTCTCGACTCTCAAGGTAAACTTGGTCTTTCTCCTTATACAGGGTGGAATTTTTCAATGCCACCTGGAGGGAAAGTACTATAAATACTGGAGATAGCAAATTTTACTCAAAGGCAACATTCCTTTATTTTTAAATTTCTCGTTTGGCATCGTCAGTGCGCTCGGCCGATCGGTATCTTTTCATTCATTATTTCTAAGCGAAGTCAACGGGGCGGAGCTAGAGAGCGTTTCTACGTTGCGAGTGCAAGCAAAAATTAGCTTAGTGGTGATCAGGCGGGAGTGTCCACGATAGTACCTAATGAAGAAGGGTGAAAGTGAAACGCATGTTACTAAAAAATTTAAAGATATTAATGTTGGTGGATGAAGAGAGAGAGGAAGACCAAAGAAAAGATGGATAGATTGTGTGAGTAATGATTTGAAAAAGACAGAAGTAAATGATGCCGTGACGTCTGACAGGGGAGAATGGAAGAAGAAAACGTGTTGCGCCGAACCCAAGTAGAACGGGACAAGGGCAGGAAGATGATATGATCTGTCAAATGACCAATTTTTTCGAGACACCAATGTTTTTACTATTGTGTCTACTTCGTGGACAGATCAAGGGTTAAGATTCTGTTTTCAAATATCATGCTAACAATATTTTTACAAAATTAATGGAGCAATAGTAACCAACCCGTATCGCAAGTTGTTGGCAACCCTCGCAGGGGCTTGTTGTTGTTGGATGGCTAGCAACGAGGTGGCTTACGATATTTTTTTAATTTCTAAATATTGTAACTTATTTCTTGTGATCCAATTATTATCCCCAATTGCACCTTTTACTGTCTTTGATTTGGTGCTTAATACAAGTTTTCCAGCCCTATACAAGTACACAGTGCACAGTGCTCCATCGCGAACGCCCTTTTACCTCAGTTGAACTCCGCTCCCTGCTCTCACTAGCTCACGCCCCATCGATCAACCAGATTACGTGACATTACGAACTAGAAAGTTATAATTTTACAAACAAATTCACACGCAACATGTTGAAACTCATCTCTCTTTGCAACTCGTAGATGAAATTTCGTGATTCGACATGGAAGCGAATTTTTTTGTTGTGTTCATGAAATTACAAGGCATTGTACTGTTTCGTTTTTGTTTTTGAGATTTAAATGAATAGAGGAAGTTCATTCTTTAAATTAGTGTGTAATTTGCGCGTAGTTAGTTTTCTTTTTTATGGGTTCTGTTAGTTGATTTACTTAGTAACGGGTGTAAAATTACCCTTAGCAAAGCCGAAAGGCACTTGTTCTCCCTGTCATTGCGCTATTTTTTTTGGTTCCAGACCATACCTGAACCTTCTAGTTACGGCGATATTGGAAGTCAACGTGACGACTTTTTACAAGTTTTTTTTTAATACAAGTTTTTAATGTTATAATTTTACTTTAAATACCTAAAAATGTTTAAATGTTTTGAGTAAGTTACAATTTAGTGCTTGCGTACAACGTGATTTTTCCAATTTTTAACCCAAAAAAAAGGCGTTTCCCAGCAATAATTTTTGCGTAGAATTACTTAGTTTGATGTACAGAATGCTTGGTTAATTGAAGGCTTTGTGAAAGGCCCGTTGACTCCCTTTATAGCAGAGGACTAGCTTGTTACTGGTTTCTGAATTCAATTTGAAGTTTAAAGCATGTCAAACTCTACTGCACTACTGACTCCTTCAATATAGCTTTAATCATACAATTTGATAGGTGCCGTAAGTTTTCAATTTCAAATTTTCAACTCAGGCACCGAGAGTATGCTAACATTAGAAATAAACACTTTCCATGAATGGGGCACTGGACTGGAACGGGTGAACTTGACACGCATCTGAATCCACTTGAATAGAGCCGAAGTGTGCGTTTTAAAATAAAGTTAGCATGTCAAGCATATCTTGTAGAGGGAAAGAGAAGACATTCTTCCTTTTTTCGATGATCTCAAGTTTGTTTACAACAAAAAAAATAGCAGTTTGGGACTATTTAGTGCTATTTTGTAAACAATTTATTAGATCGGCATCCAACTTCCCAGTTTTTTTTATCTCCCTTTTTTTGTAGTGCGTCAATCTTATGATATTGAATTTATTTCGAAAAGGCACACAATGGCTACTGCGAACGGACACGACCATGACCCAACAACTCTTTGCCCGACCTTGGAATCGAACCCAGGACCTCATGCTCAGCAGTCGCGCTTGCGACCACTAGACCAACGAGGCAGTCAACGCAATAAATATGATTGAATTTTCAAATTTAAGTTTTGTGAGGGAGTTAATATATAATAATATTTTATCGCTGGACATTACACACAGCGCCATCTAGTGCCACACTAAGCAACGACTCTTGTGTCGTGGACACCAGATGGTTGATATCATCATCATCATCATCATTTCAGCCGAAAGACGTCCACTGCTGTACATAGGCCTCCCCCAAGTGTCGCCACATTGACCGGTCCCGTGCGACTCCCGCAACCTTCACCAGGTCATCGGTCCACCTAGTGGGAGGCCTTCCAATGCAACGTCTTCCGGTTCGCGGTTGCCACTCCAGATCTTTTCGGCCCCAACGGCCAACCGTTCTGCGAGCAATGTGACCTGCCCACTGCCACTTAAGTTAGGCAATTCTTCGGGCTACGTCGGTAACCTTGGTTGTCTGGCGGATATCTTCGTTTCTGATTCGAGCGCGCGATAGTTGATATACTACACAGACATTTTTTGGTTGAAAATACTATGCTTCGACAACACACTTACACACACCTTCGAAAAACACTACTTCGACAGATCCCTTCTTCGATATAATGCACTTGTTTGGCGGATTCCGATTTCGGCGGAACAAACCTTCGTTATTCTTAATTGAAACCTATATTATTCCCAACAGTAATTTAATTCACTGTTAAATTTCTTACAGGGAAATCAGCATGCCTTAGAAATATTTCTCGACGGCATGTAAAGCCAAGTCAGAGGCCCATGGGCGGCATAAAAACTCTGTCACCATATTAGGCACTAACCACACGCGAAAGTGAGAAAGAAGAATCGTAATGGATTCTTGAAAAAATAACTTAGTTGCGATTAATGATGATACTTAGAAATACACAATGACATCAATACAACCATCTAATATCCCCACAAAAACAGATGCTAAGACGAACATACACGGAGAAAACGACATGACAAGTAACAAACAGATGACAACAAACTTTTCATCCATACAATCATCCATACATCATTGGTACAGTCTCCACAAATGAAAGTGTTACCTATTGTAATGTCATCTTCTTGCTCATTATTGTATATCAATTCTTAATTAATAATGTTTGTTCGAAAGTGTTCGCTAGAAATGGAAACTGGAAAAGTATTTATGAAAGTATATTAAGTAATATTGACATGAGCTAACAAAAAACTTGGGAAATAATTATAACAAAACCGGCCAAGTGCTAGTCGAACTCGCACATGAAGGGTTCCGTACCATTGTGGCAAGGGAGCCCCTTTTTTTTTTTTTTTAGAATGGGAAATCATCATATGACTTCTCCCGCTCTGGGCGGAGCAGGAGGGAGTGTCAGACTTTTACTGACTAAAACCCATCCATGTTCCTTCATCGCCCTTTGTGTTCCGGGGCCACGGTATCTCTTTCGAATAGTCCCGCAGCCCCGGCAGGCTTCGGCCCTTGCGGACCCCTTCCCTATTGCTGACTCTCTTCGAGGCGCGCGTGGAACACGAACGCGCCGTCGACACGGCCTGTCGTCATGAGACGGACGGACGGCGAGCTTGCGCATAGCTCCCCGTCCACAGGCCCGCGCCTACGGTGGCCGGAAGCCACCACGTGGCCCCCGACGCCCGGGGCGTCTCCCGCGGCGGCCGGGACGTGAGGATATCCTCTCACGTTCCGCCGCCTCCTTCGCTAGCATGAGTGCTTCGCAGAAGGAGGTGACGGTGTCCCATTCCGTCTCGCTCCGGACCATGGCACGAACCAGGGCCGGGAGCGAGAGGTCGCCGCCGCCGATCGCCACCTCGAGGACACGGCGGTGCTCCACCCAAGCAGGGCACACCTCCACCGGCTCCACCGTGTCCTCCGGTCGATCCTCACAATGGAAACACCCGGGCGTCTCCTCCCGCCCGATTCGGTGCAGGAACTTACCGAAACATCCGTGTCCGGTAAGAACCTGCGTCAGGCGGAAGGTGAGGACGCCGTGGCGTCTCTCCAGCCACTCCTCAAAGAGGGGACTTACCGCCACTATCGTGGCGTGCCCTAGCAGGGGAGCCCCTCAATTTTTTATTTGTTGATTTAGCGGAAACAGAAATACACATTCAGTGAAAATTTTAACTTTCTAAGTTTTATGGATCAGGAAATACAGCCCGCTGACAGACAGACGGACCGACGGACGGACAGCGGAGGCTTAGTAATACGGTCCCGTTGGTTACCCTTCGGGTATGGAACCCTAATAGAGATAACTAAGTCATGAAAAAATACAAAAATAAATATCAGCTTGTGATGTTTTCACTAATAAGATGCAGCCTTTATTTCTGTATATTTTTTTGGAAGTTGCAATAAAATAACACTAAGCTTTAGGAAAAGCACATCATCATCACCCGCCTAGCCTTTTCCCAACTATGTTGTACTTCCGGCTTACGGCTACCAGTCTAACCAGATGCAGCTGAATACCAGTATTTTACATGGGGCGACTGCTTAAATGACCTCCACAACCCATTTAGTACTGGATAATACGGTACCCCTTGGTAAGACTGGTTGTCAGACTTTCAGGACACTGGCTACCGCTCGCTGGGGCGCTGGCGACTGTCAAAGATATACAAATGGCGGCCGGGACGAACGGCTTAACATGCTTTCTGAGATGCGGAGGAAACTCGGTATGTAATAGGTGGTCACACATCCACAGACCGACCTAGGCAAGGACAGTATAACCTGAATATTGATTCGAGCGGTTGTTATTATTTAGACACTTTAGGAAAACCACAAAGACATAAAATGCGCACTTTATAGGTAACGGATGCCAAGGCCGAGATAGACTTTTAACCACAAACAATCTAACAGTTATTTTGTTACGTCACAGTTCTAGCTTTGTCGCAAAGTGGATTCTGTCATTGCGTGTGCATCTTGCATCTGAAACTTGTAAGATGTCCAAACAAATCGTTATTCACTAGCTCTAGGTTCTGAGCGCAGTAGCTAAGTGGATGTAGTACACCCTGCCAGTTATATTTAAGTCCCATGTACACAGGTCCCATGTAACAGGTCCCATGTAACTCCCATGTAACTCCCATGTAACTCCCATGTAACTCCCATGTAACAGGCCCCATGAAACAGGTCCCATGTAACAGGTCCCATGTAACAGGGGGCGAGCTTATTGCCACCAACCATTAGTTGCCACGGCTTATTTGTTTTTTTTTTTTTCGTTAACTGTTTGAGCGTCCCACTGCTGGGCAAAGGCCTCATCTTTCTTCTTCCAAACCTCTCTGTCTTGTGCGGTATTTGGCCATGTTCGCCCCGCAAACGAGATCAGATCGTCACACCACCTTATTTCAATGAATTATTTTATTTTTGAATTGTATTTTTTTGTTTTTACTATTGACACTTTTAACGTGCACATCTAGCTACATCGTTCTTACACAATGTACCATCTCAACATGAATACCCAACCAAGATACCATAAATAACCAAGATTTTGTAACAATATTTTGATTTAAAAGAGTGTCCATGGAGTTTCTTGCCAATTCTTCTCCATAGAGATCTACGCTATATAATGGAAAACTACAGTACTTTTACAGTTTTTATGTCTTGTGACTGGGACTAGCTACATTTAATTTACATCTTTCTTTCAACAGTTCAAAAGTGCCTGTAACTGGCCTACTTAAAATTAAATTAAATGCTTTGATTTTGATTTTTGAACCGGGCATAAACGCAAACTCCATGGCTGCTGTTGAGAAATTTCTGATGGAAAAACTCAACGAGATTGAGAAATTATTATCACAAAAACTTGTGAATTATCAGCAAGAAAAATTCCTTAGAGCACATGCACAGAGAAATTCCCACAATCAAGTACTACTAACCTAGACCATGTCACGGGAACCCGACTGGCAATAATTAACTATTCCACAGTATATCGTGCCTAGGTCACCTTCGAGCATGTCAGGTCAGATAAAAAGTAAAACAATAGACGCTGTGCTATAATTCATTTGATGGCATCGGGCTCTCTTGCACTTGACTCATGTGTCTGTTTTGTATAACTAACACGCAGACAATATATTAAGCTTTGCGAGTATCATAGGATTTGTCGAATTGGTTTTAATCGAATCCATTTGGTTTCTCAGCTGTCTTTTCTAAAGTTTGTTTTTTTGATCTATGTTTGTGCAAGAATTTAGCTTTACTTTGTTCAGTGTATTTATGTTTCTGTTGCCAATTTCTGTAAAATTCCAAGGAGTGTGTTTCGTGTGTTAATAGTCTGAACGAAAAAGGAGCATTAATTCGTGTTTCGGATTCTACACAGCAATGATTATAATGGATTAATACAATAATTATGAAAGTTTTTTCTACTCAATATGACAGTGCATACAGATTTTTGTCAAGGCCAGGGGTACGCTGCACGTACATTTAAGTACTACTCATGGAGACTGTTTAACACATACATTTGCATGCAGTGAAAGCAAGTCCTCATAATCGGCCAGTTCACTTCAACCTGCTGTAAAGTGTACATTCCTAGCTTACTTTTGCTTTGAACTTGAACTTCATTCCTCCATACGTTATCAATGTTAACTTACCCCTTGGCCACAAACTACACACTCAAGCGACACGCTTGTTGTGACAAAAAATTATTACTGACTAATGATTAATGACTATTTCATTACGGGTCAGTTCAGCTAAAATCCTCGTGCAGGCTCGAGCCTGCTCCGGTCGCAATTCTATTCAAGGTGTGACCAATAACGTGCTTCGAGACTGTGCGATGTTAAGCGGCTCGAGACCCTACACGAAAACCTGGGATAATTCATGTATGAGGATGTCAGAATTCGCTCGCGTGGCTTCGGGTATCCTAGAGGACTTCCGAGCATGCGCGAGGAGGCGTGTGACTTAGTAGCATCTATATTCATACAACTTTCTACTTAAAACAATAGTACGTAAATGGTCCTATTTTCAATGCGGCCAGTAAATTGCGCGAGGAAGAATCCTCGTTCAATTTACTGGCCGTTGTCTGAATTGACCCAATGAAATACGAATAGTATAGTCTCGCTCCACGATACATGCTCATACCACACACTGTGTATCTATTGTTGAAGTGTAGACACTTTTTCGCGAGACTTTACAGTGACAGTGGGCACATCTATGGGAGAAATAAATGCAAGAACATGCCACGTCACCGTGTCGCGATTTACCATTCAACTACGCGAAGGCGAAGCTCAAATCGCATCGTACACACCACGTAAACAAAACAATCACGCACGTGTCGCATGACGCAAGTCGCGTCGCAAATCGTATCACCGGAGGTCGCGAACGTAGCGTCGAAGGGAATAAAATCTATGTCAAATTACCGACTTCTGTTTGATATGGTCGTCACGCGTGTTTCCGAATTACAATGTGTATAGGCCTCACCATTCACTTGTTTTTGAAAGTATTTGAATATTTTTTTATTGCACTTTCGTTAGTCATTTGTTAAAGAGTACTGTGGGGTTAGCATGACGTCTTAAATCAGTATTGTTTTACAGTCATTCCAGTGTGGGAAAGGGACAGCGCTATACGGAACGTTTAGCGCTGACTCTTTTCCACACTGGAATATGATTAAAACAGCGCTGCTTGGTAGGCCAGCTGATCTAGGATTGCAAGAACCGATCTGAGGAGATCCTGGGTTCGATTTCCAGGTCAGGCTAAGTGTTATTTGGTTTTCTATAAGGATTTTTTAATAGTAGCCAGAGTCTGGGTTTTTTTTTTGGTGAAGTTGGTACAGGTACCTGTCTTACATTGGGATAGATAGGCTGTTAGTTAATTCTGTTATTCTCCAAAACTGCAATAATTTATTTTGAAGCAAAACGCAAAGGACTACCTTCAAAAATATCACTTCAACTCTCGTAAAATATCACGTTCCATTCAAAAGTTCCCTACAAATGCCATCATACATAAACTCGTATAAATATCCACGAGACCGCTGTGTCCGGTTTGTATGTTTCGAGGTAAATCGCTCTGCGACGCACTTTCCAAGTAAATTGCCTAGACATTTATATTATGACTGTGATGGGGCATCAAATGGGGAGGCGTGATGAGCGTTAGATGTCGACTTGATTTCTTTTTTTTTATATGAGTTTTTTATTGGTGACTTTAATGCAAAGGTGGGGGGCGATGGCAGGAAACTCCACACGATGGTTTCCGGAAGACGAACGGCGCCGCCGAGGCTGGCCCAGAAAGAGGTGGCGAGACTATATATCTAGACGCGAAACAAGAGGGCTAGTTCGAGGAGGTAAGGGAAAAGAGCACATGGAAGGAAAGGTAGATGACAAAAAAACAAAATCGAATTAGTCCGTCACGTCAGTCAGATTTTCAAAGAAATATTTGACACGTATTTTTTCGTTTCTTACGTAAATCAAAATTGACGAAGATACGACGCTTTTAAAATTCTCAATACGTCACGCCGTGGTATAATATTTAGTGAGTTCTGACGTCACGAGCCCCCACTCCCGAGTTTTGATGCGTTTTGTCTTTGTCAGTATAAAACAAAAATTGAGTGGCCTTTACCCAGAACCCTCCCCGTCCCTTGCTCGTGCCAGCTCGCGTTGCTGAGCCTGTAGTCCAAAGTCAGTCCCTAAATAATGACACCACTCCGATCCAGCCTGTCCCCTTGCTGTCCTCTCCCAGCGACGCCCTAAGCCGAGGCCCGTACCCCGCAGGGGGTGCCCTTAGCGTGTAGTCGCTTAGTTTGTAAGTTTTTTGCCCTGGCTGGAGGCCTTACACTTAAGGCACCCACAGGAAAGTCCGGTTAAGCAGACGACAACCTCTCTGGTTGAACTGCGAGATGCCATTTGGAAAAAAAAAAAAAAAAACCCTATCCCAGAAGTAGGACAGTAAAGGCTATTTTTTTTTTAATTACTCATTTTTTAATTAATCTCCCTGCCTTTATCCAGGCGCAGCATGTCTTCTTCATGAACATTTGCTTAAAATAACCAAATCAGTCCAGCCATTTGTAACCAACAAATAAACAGCTTTCATTGTTCTTTGTACAGTTTTAAATATTTTGGAATTTGTTTAAATTAATGAACGTTAAAGCGTATACAATATCAATCATTGTGGTTACCTTCTTACTTACGTTACGCATGCTTGTTACGCTTGTAATTTTGTAAGTAAATAAGTATGATGGAATATGTATGGTTGTTAGGTTAAAAAAAAAACGTTTATGTTCGCCAGCATAATTATTATGAGTGAAAACAATGCTGTAATTAAATAAATAGGTTTTATGCTATTCTAGATTTTTGTCAATTCTGCTGTTTTTCCATCAGAAATTTCTCAGTAGCAGCCATGGAGTCTGGATTTGTTCCTGGTTGATTCCAAAAGGCTCCCTTATTTACATGAGACTTAAACATAACTGGCGAAGTGTTGGTGTACTATTAGGAACACCCTCTGTCTAATCCTTCGGGGATTACAGGCTTGATGTTATGTTATGTTATGTTATAAGTATGATAAACCAAAAATACACGTTTTGATTCCAATGCACAGTCAAAACCAGGTTTACCTACTTAAAGAAAACATATTTTATTCCGTCTGCTTAGCCTCAGATCTCTTTGTAGAGATGTGATGTTATTTCGCCTTAGGATATAAGCTACTTTACATTCAATAGATCGAACTGAACGGCACCTATTTTGTTTGGATAGAAAACGTTCGTAGAATAAATATTTACGTAGTCGTATTATTCTACTTTTCGGATTTTTGGAAAGTTTTAATCGAATCCAAATGTTTTGAAAAGGTTCCAATTGGAATTGGATAGTTATGTTCTATAACTTCTATTGCGTCGTAATGCACAAACTAATTAAAATACGTCTCCAGTTACAAAATAAACATAAGCTATAACCATGATCAAACTAAACATTAATAATGTGTGAAGATTCACACTTACTGGACTCCACTCGACATCACTCCACTCCACTCCACTAGCTGTCTATTGGTCCTGCAAGTGGAGTTAAAACTCAACATATCTTGCTCACCGCTCAGACGAATCTCACTCCAAACCAATAAACAATAGGCCTTGTTATCTGCCATCAAAATAATTATTAATTAACACTCAACTGGAAGTACAGACACCTACCTAGTAATAAAACGGCGAAGCCTACAAGCTAGGAAATCGGCATTACAGCTAAGTTTATATCTTCTATGTAGTAGGTACATATACGAAAAGCTATCACGAGTTGTGTAGAATCTCAGATTAAGTATATAGAGCTAGGTTTCTAACACAACAAGGCCAGAGACGATTGTAGCTTAGTATAGTCGAGTGCAAAATACAGAAAAAATGATTCAGCAAAATGTTTGTTTTTTGTGTATCTTGGACTTAATGTCCTATGATCCCTAGATGGGGCAGGGGGCGTCCACAGATGTCCTCCGTCGTGATCGGTCTTGAGCTTCACGCTTCACATCGTTCCACGTCATTCCGATGCTCGCCGCTTCTGCCAACACGGTTTGACGGGGACGGCCACGCTTTCTTTTTCCTTGGGGATTCCAGTCCAAAGCTTGTTTGGGTATGTGGTCGGGTTCCCTTTGGAGCGTGTGGGTAATCCATCTCCACTTGCGGCTCTTGATGTGGCGGTCGATCGGGCTCTCGTGGCATTCCTCTAACAACTCTCCCTTTTTGTGTATCTTTTTGTGTATCTCATGACAATCATCATCTGCCTAGCCTTTTCCCAACTATGTTGGGGTCGGTTTTCCAAAAATCGAGGAGAATTGCGTGTGTATGGATAGGTCTTCTAGTAGTCCTACCAACGTGCTGTAGGCTGATGCTGATCAGATTTGACACAATCCTCAAATAAAAAGATAATAACAGTCCCAACCGGTGTCAAACGCTGCTGTTCATATTTGTTTCATTCCATATTTACACGACACCGTAACATTGACAAAATAATGTTATCTTCATAAAATAGGCATGACTACAGTATCAAAAAATTGCAAATCTATTTAGGCCGTCAGTAAGACTATTGGAAATTAATGGACACCTATTTTTTGTTTTTGTAAATCAATGAATATTGACAAAGATAAAACGCATCAAAACTCGGGAGTGGGGGCTCGGGACGTCAGAACTAGCTAAAAATTATACCATGGCGTGACGTATTGAGAATTTTAAAAGCGTCGTATTTTCGTCATTTTTTGTTTACGTAACAAAAGAAAAAACACGGGTCAAATATTTTTTGATAATCTAAGTGACGGCCTAATTAGATTTTTATTGTCGTCTCGCCTATTGAACTATCTCAATAAAAAACGGTGCCAATAATAATATATATTTCTATCATTTTCCTTGTGTGACCAGATTTTCTCATCGCCTGTACCCACCAAGCCTGATCACCCGCAGCTGCTTGCGCCGCTTCTCACATAATGACCACTTCCTCTGTCTCCTCAGGATGTCCGCTGACGGGAAATCTTAGCTCACCTTCCGACCTACTTTGGTGAGGAAAAGCGAGATTTGATCCGGAAAAACGAGTTTCTAAATGAAGAAAATTAAAAAAAAATTGCAATACGGTCCACGGTCAGAATGTATGGTACAGCTGATTTAAAAAAAAAAACTATGCCCCCGGGTTTCGGAATGATGTAGGTAAGTACTGACTACGTGGTAGGTAACCGTTTGTGTTTCTATGCCTTCCACGCTGTATAAACCAATAAAAGTCAATCTACACTGGTCTGCAAAAATAAGTATCACACTTTTAAAATTGCAATAACTTTTTAAGTACAAAAGATATACTTTCGAAACAAACAGGACTCGAAAAAATTGTTTAATTTTTTTCAAAAGAAAGCTGATAAAAATTGGTATAAATCGTTTAATTATTTTAAATCTCTAACTTCTATTAAAAAGTGAAATTTTAAAAGTGTAGTACTTATTTTTGCAGGCCAGTGTAGAATATTGGTTAATAATTTACCAAATAGAAAAAAATGCATTTTATTTCCCGATTTCTCTTTCATTTATAGGTGTGGAATTGCTGGAAGTTTATCATTAAAAGATGCTAAATAATCGATGATGTATCATAAAATGGTAAACTTCGAGGAATTAACAATCGCAGTACAATTTTGGTACACAATAAAGTAAATTTTAGGTATGTATTTAAATTGTTGAGCTTAAACTGAACATGCCGCTGAATATAAAGAAAGAGGAAAGAAGGAATAAACCATTATGTATTGAGTCCAAAGCAGTAAAAAACTGCATGTAAATACAAGTGAAATTCACATCGGTATGTATGTGGATGATGCACATTTTATGTTGACACCATCGTCAGATCTCAGTTGTCACCTTGTGACACTGACATAGTTTTACATATTATTGTACCTATGTCTACTTCCTGTTTTGTCTAGTGATGTGCTACAAGATACTCGAGGAAAATCGATATAAGACTTTTATTGATGGTATCTTTCTTTTGGCACGTAGATAATAAGTCCTTAGGAGTTAAATGTTTAACTTACATAAGTGCTGAATATTATTTTACAATGTTGACGTGAGCGATTTTCACTTGTGTCAAATTTTTGAACTTATCCATCAACATTTTAAGGTTTAATATAATTTTTCTTTTTTTTACCCAAAATGGCCACACACATGAGTGCGAAAACGCGCAAAATGGCCGTCACAGTTTATGGGATAAGGAAATATTTTTTAAAAGATCTTTTTTTAAATTTAGTTAGATCCCCTTCGGTTTATTAGACAGACACTCAAAATGGTCCTGTAATTGCTTGTTTCTACTAAAACATGCTAGCATCAATGTCAGACAAAAACCATGATGGTATGTATGCACACCTCAACAAAACAATGTAGGTATTGTCAACGATAGTTTAAGATAGACTTACACAGCCCAATCCTGTCGAGTTATCGACTAAACCACATCACTACACGTAAGTAACCTGCTTTACGCCATGCTCAATATGTGGGATGAATGTAAACTTCACTTTTTATATCGGGCGAGGCTGCGCGCGTGCTGTACGTGTACGAATTCCTCCTCTTTGCTGAGTTTTGGAATACCTACATTTCTTGTATTTTTTGGTTGTTAAATTAATTGTATTTCATTGTCGTTACAAGTCGTACAATATTTTACATGTCACAATAAATTGTGTTTCAAAACTAAGTAGATGAGGACTAAAGAACTACCTTAGCGTACTTTTTACATTGTTTCTCGCTGTTGGTCAGAGTTCGCCGCTTTCTCCGCCCTAACCTATGTCTTGTGCAATCTGTAGCTATTGTTCTTATGTAAAATTACGAGGTCATCTTGGTTTTCATAAACAGAGTTAGTCCTAGGCCAAATTTTCCTGATTTGTAACTTATCTCAAATCAGTCATTTTTAATCACTGATCTCCTTCACGCGTAGGTAAGGCCTGAGTCCAAACAGTAGCAAATGTTATTTAATTTGATTATACTAAGCTGATCAATGGATGATTAATGAATCAAAGCTAACATCAGACTGCTTTAAGGGTCAAGCTTGGGACAAGACGTGAAAGGCAATATTGCAGAGCCCTCTATGTAATTATTTCGAAAGCACGTGAAAAGATAGGTGAAAGGTACAGTAAAACAGTTTGTAGTTCCCTCAACATTGTATAGATGGCAGTGTTTATAATAAAGGTGAAACGGAGAAAGTGTAAGTAACTCAGCGCCATCTATGAAATGTAAAGTGCCACCAGTTGGATTCAAGGAAAGTGGTAGAAAGTTAAGGTGTGGAGGTACAGTTGTTTTGGTACGTTTAAACGCCAATCGGTGGCCTTTCATTTTTAGTAACCCCACTTTTTGTTTGAAGTTTTTAAGGTACTTATTGCTTAACTTTTTTTTATCTTTCAAGTATCTCCAATAGCAGACCTATATCCACTCACCAGCCCCGCGCGCGAAACTTTTGCACCAAACCGCCACGCGTGCAAAAAATTGCGAAATATTCGCATGTAATTTGACACTTTAGATAAACAATCGCAAACTACAAGAGTTATAGCTAAATAAAATTTACAGTGAATAGCTGAATAGTTATGGAATCTATTTATTAAAAAAAAAAAAAAACTGATATTAATTTGAAACTCAAAAAAAATGTAGAACATGAAAAACAGTGATGAAAACGGATATTTCGCTATTAAAATATTAATTTTTCGAAATATTAAATTGCAATTAAAATAATTTTAAAATAAACTAGATTATATTTCCTTTCCAATAAGACCATAATCTTATTAGTTTATTTACGATAGTCTAGTTAGAATTAAATTAGAATTTTGATACTCACTGTTTATTTTGACGCGGCCTGCGCCAACGACTGTTTTTGAACACGGTTATTTACGTACCTATAACTTTACGAAGCCACTTGTTTTTGTATATACAATTTAGTAATATGCTCACAATACTAATTATGCACTGTTTTTCCGTTAACACACACGTTTTAATCACAAAAACACTTATTTCTTGTATAAACACAATCACTATAGGTATTGAAACCTACCACCTTTCGGAGGCGAAATACTCAACTTTGAGATTCGAAAACTAGATTTCCTTTATGATAATATAGTAGCACAGATTTTCACGATTAATTTGATATATAACACTATCCGAAAACAACAATATACATAACAGAACAATTGAAATACGACGCCACACGTCAGAAATGGCGGAGTTTGTTTACAATAAAGTTTTTACTTTTATTTTGAAATTTGTCGATGGAATAGTGTTGCTATTGTTGGTCCGAACGTTGAGGAATATAGTATAGAGATTGCTACAAGAGAAATAAGCTCTAGAAATAGCAGTTTAGTAGATTTTTTATTGCATTTGTTGGACGAATGCGCTACTGGCTGCACATGCAGCCAGGGACATTTAGCAAAACAGCTACTGGCTGCACATGCAGCCAGGGGCGGTTGAGTGGATATGTATGTCGAAAACATATACACAGTACAGTACAGCAGTATGCAGGCTATACATCCCCATCTATACAAGCTTTTATTAAACTAGCCTTGTTACGTAAAAATATGTAACGAATAATATTGCAGAGCCCTCTATGAAATTATTTCGAAAACACGTGAAGAGATCGGAGAAAGGAACAGTAAAACAGTTTGTAGTTAGTTTGACAATAATATATAGATGACAGTGTTTACAATAAAGGTCGTAAGGAGAAAGTCAAGTGAAAGCTAACGCAACGCCATCTATGGTATTATTATGTAAAGTACGACCAGTTGGAAACAAGAAAAGTGGGAGAAAGTAACGGTGTAGTGGTACAGTAGTTTTAGTACATTTAAAAGCCACTAGATGGTTCTTTACTTTTTTATTTACCTGACTTTGTTTTGTCCGGTTTTCCATAAATTGTGAAACTACAATAATTATATACATTTTTTATTTATTTTATTAATTTGTCTTGTTAGTTCGTTAGTATGTATTATAAATCTTGCAATTGAATTTCAAACCAGTTCCTCCAACTGTTTGAGAAGTTTTTTTGGTTTGAACCTTTGGTTCTGGTAAAAATATTTTTTACGATAAACCATGACTTGATGCTGCAGCCAGGACCATTTCCTCATAGGAGAACTCCACAATGGTTAAAAGTTGATGTATCTCAGCAGTGCAGAGCAGCGGTGGCCCAGTGGTGGTGGCCCCGACTTACGAACAGAAAGTCGTGGGTTTGAACTCAGATAGGTGCATTACTTTGTGTAATTTATTTCCTCACCACTGCTCCCAAAACGATGAAGGAAAATATCGTGAGGAAACCTGCATGTCCTAGAACCAAAAATTCGAAGACATGTGACATCTACCAATCCGCACTGGGCCCACGTGGTGGATTATAGCCCATTCCCTCTCATTGAGAGGAGGCCTGTGTCCCAGCAGTGGGGAGATTATAGGCTGATGATGATGATGATCTCTACAGTTCGATTCCCGAATCGATTCAGAGACCCTAGTTCTCCTATCCCTACACTTATAACTCTGAATGCATACTCTACTGCTTTTGTTTAAAACCGACGACCCGAATGGTGCAGCGGTAGTGAGGCTGCCTTACGTTCTTAGTGTCCCGGGTTCGAATCCCGGTAGGAGCAAAAATGTTTGTGTGATGAGTCACGGATATTTATATGTATAATAAGTATGAATTTACAAACAAAAAGTATCTATGTAGTATATCAACTATCTGGTGTCCACGACACAAGCCTCGTTGCTTAGTGTGGCACTAGATGGCGCTGTGTGTAATATCCAGTGATATTTATTTATTTAAAACTTAATAGCTTCAAAGGGTCGCCGTTACCGAAATTCTTTAATCGGAACAGTGGTAAATACCGCATCGAATTTAAAAAATTGCGATTCGATAATTATAAGAACAAATTTATCACATAGACAGGCACGAGAAGAGAACTATCATTGGTACCAGCCGACTATTCAGGAGAAAATCTAGTGCATGGAACGTTTACAATCCGCAAGCAAGCGTTAAAAGTACATAATACATCATGACAATATAATAGTGTACCTATTGCATCAATTATATTATCATTTCAAAATGTCGCAACTACGTTGACATAATACAGTTTTGTTCATGTTGCATCAATTTTCTGGTGAAAGGCTTTTAAAAATAATATAAAATAGCTTAAAAACAAGTGAAAGTGTATCGGTTCGTTCGAGAGAAAAGTGGTTTGTAGTTTTTTTATTTATTTCGTTTTAGTTCGTTTGTGTGCCTTATTATAAAATTCTTTTAAGAGAAACTAGATTGTCTTTTCTGGCAGTTTTTAATTCTGTTTGCCTTTTTGGTGTTTTCTTTTTTCATATTTGGCCAGTGTCAGTTATTTTCCTAGGTGATACTAAAAGTTGAGGTATTCCTCAGAGCGCACCTATTTGTAAACGCAACCATCTGAGCGCAACTAAATTATTCCTCTAAGCGCAACTATAAGTTGCGCTCAGAAATTCAAATTAAAAATATTACATGCTTATTTCTCAGAGCGCAACCATGCTGAAAAATAAAGAGGGGTATGATGGATTCATTAATTATATCGAAAGACAGTTTTAAATAATATGTCCTAATTGTTATTTATTAAAAACGGACTACCAGACAATCAGAAAGAACATTGGTGATAGCCCAAAAAAAACCCAGAATCGCAAGAAACTGCACATGGGCCATTTTTATGGGCATAATTTATGTGCGTCAAAAATATATAATAATTTACTGCAAAAACGATGTAGTTTATCCTGCATGGTTGCGCTTTGAGGAATAATTTAGTTGCGCTTAAAAATAGGTGCGCTCTGAGGAATACCTCTAAAAGTAGAACATTTTTTTTTTGGCATTTTGTTAAAGTGGGAATTAACGCCGATTTTTTTTTGTCAGTCAAGCGCCAAATGGTCCATGTACAATTTTTTACTTTAGCGGTATCTACGTACGCTTTTTTAAGATTTCAAAGATAAAATGGTACCTTTGTTAATAGTTTTCTGCAGACAACTAAATTTAATGTCATTTCCCATTTTCCAAGAGTTTACCTAAGCTGTGATCTTAGGTAAAATCTTGTCCAAGAGACAAATACAATTGTAATAAAAAACCTGGCTATTCGTGGAAGGCTGAAACGAGGATAATAGGAGTTGCGACACATAAAGCTATACACTTCCAGTATAACATGGCCTTGCTTTGTTTAGATTTCCCATACAATGAGAGATCCGCATTAACTGGTATTGATTCGTCGTCGTCCATATGGAGAAAGGTCTTATTACAAAAACTGACTTTGATCTTAAGAAAGCATTCAAAATGAGAAGGGAGATAAAAAAAGCAAAATAAGTAAGACCAGCTTCTGCCAGCGGCTTCGCCCGCGTGAAGTTTGATAATTGTCCCATGAGATCTTACTACCGGGATAAAAATTATCCTATGTTTGAATCCGGTTTATAAACTATATGTGTGCAAAATTTTATCCAAATCTGTTCTGTAGTTTTTGCGTGAAAGAGTAACAAACATCCATCCAAACATACATACATACTCTCAAACTGCTGAGCATGAGATCCTGCTGAGCAGGAGAGTTAGATTCCGAAGACGGGCAAAGTGATATTGGGTTTTTCTATCAGGAATTTCTCAGTGGCAGCCACGAGTTTGGATTTGTGCTCAGTTGGTGGCAATAGGCTCGCCCCCTATTACATGGGACATTAAACATAACTGGCAAAATGTGGGTGTACTATTAGGTACACCTTCGGTGTGGCACTAGATGGCGCTGTGTGTAATGTCCAGCGATATTTATTTATTTATTATTTATACCTCTGCCTAACCCTTCGAGGATTACAGACATGTTGTTATATTATGATAAAAAATAAATAATACAATATTAATTTTATCTATCATTTTCGCTCCCCCGATTACGCAAACTGAACCCTAAGAATCAAAATATCACTCCACTTGTAAACCCAAGCGCATCCATCGCTTCGCAGCAATTCACCCACAATGGGTGTTGACAATCGTGACTACATTCCATGGTAAAGGTGGGTAGTTCGTGACTTGAATGAAGAACGTTTTATGGTGTGACAAATGGTGGAAATGAAGGCGGGAAGTTCATTCTGAAAAAGGGGAAAATGTTTTCAGGTACGAGTATGTATGTTTTTTGGAACAATAAAACTTTTTTTTGTATGTTTGCTCAAGTTTTGTGAAGAATACTAATTATTCAGTACCTGAGCGACCAAGCTTTTGAGAGCTCGATTTTCTCAGATATGAGAAATAGCTAGGTCGATTTTACGCCCCCAAAGTCACTATTTGCATCGTCAAAGATAATAAGGTCTAAAAAATCTAAAATAGCCTACTACACTCTCCATCATTTGCACATATTGGTAAACACTATTGTACCTAAGGGATCTTTTTCCCTCACACAGTTAACACAAGAAAAATAAAACACAAACCAATAAAAAAACAAATTATTTAATAAATAAATCAATAAATTATACACACCCACAAATAAATAACTTATCTACGTTACGAACTACCCTCGTACTGCTTCCACCCCCTATAGGGGAGGGGTGTAGCGTCGTGAACATCCCTCCTTCTTCTGTGATGACCGTGGTGGCCAGCGTAGATGACCTGGTGGTCTTCTCCTCCTTCGTGGGAGGTTAACTTCTTGACTCCGACGATGGCTGCGAGCATGAGTGCAAGTGCTGATGCTGCTAGAGCCTGAGGGTGGAAAGATAAGCGTTATCTTCATAGTTACGACTGCTAGAATGTTTATTAGATTTAAAGGTGGCTGTATACTCTCGCGAGACTTTCTGAGGCACGGCGAGTGCTAGAGTTTACAGTGTCAAGTGAGGAACACTGAGGCTAGATGAGCACTACTGTGTGTTGTTGTAGTATCTCCTACGTCTGACCTTGCAATTGCTTTAGCACCTTTGGTATCAATTTACAGAAAATTTAAAAGGTTTAAATTATTTTACTGTCACGTCGAAAATTAAACTTTAAGTCTTTCACAATGCGACTAGTTTCTGTCACCGGCAACGATGAAAGATAAGTCATTGATGTCGACTGACATATTATGCTACTGAAAACTCATATCAATCCTGTTGTAAATCGCTATAGACAAACGAAACGCTTTGTTAGCGACTGACACCTAGTCAAATCGATTTTACTTGGCAAAACAAGTGAATGTAAAACTTGTACCAAAAACTCTTAATTGCAAACAATAGCTATCGCTACCCTACCCTAACTTTCGCTAAATATCATATCTCACTCGTATCATAATGCAGAACCAGGAATATCGACTTTTCGATATTCCTGTTATGTATGATTGCCTGTTTGAGGCGCCTCTTCGAGCATAAGCCGTTTTTGTGCAGTTTTTTTTAGCCAACTCCTCTTTATCCAAATGAAATACCAACTAATAAAAAATACATTAAATTTCTACATAATCTTGACTTTTATTTTTTTAAGTAGCACAATGTTTAATAAATCACCTCACAACGAAAGCACATAAACGAGAAATAATGATTTATAATATACATCTCCTCGTAAAGTAACCATTATTTTGATTTGCTACTTATACTAATGAATAGGCAATTTAATAATGAACATAATGGTAGTTTTTTTTTTCCAAAAGACGAGAATTTGATTTTATAAAGAATAAAAACCACTAATTTCGCACTATTCGGCCCGCAGTGACTGACGTAACAACCACTTTGCAGTGCAAGCTGATTAGAACTTTATTATAACAGAATTTCAAACGAAGTTTGAACCACCACAAACAGAGTTGCTAATTTTGCTCGGGGAATGCCTTCAAACAATTCTAATATAAGCGCATAGTTATAGCTCACGTAGAATGAAGAATATAACCGTAGTTCCTCATATCTAACAACCACAAACGAGTTCGTACAATCTTAATTACCGAGCCAAACTTAATTAAGTCATAAAGAAGCTCATATTATTATAATCATAGTAACTATTATATTTCCCTTTTATGGCACACTTATAGAGCTGTAAAATTACATGAGGAGTCTGGCCTAATTAACTTGTAGTAATAAATTGTCGACTTTTTCAATTATGTCCTAAGTAATAATGACTTCTTCGTAATCGGTTACGTGATATGGACATGTGATGCGGAGGAATTAGGAAAATGTAGTGAGAATGTTGAGTATGAATGTAGATGGCTATAAGAGTACAGGAAGACCACAGAAACAATGGTTGGATTGTGTGAAGGATGATGATTATGGTTGCGGAGGAAGAGGAGGTGACTACTGAAATGAAGAGTAATAGAGAAGTATGTAAGAAGAATTCATGTGCGGTGCCGACCCCAAATAAATTGGGATATGGGCAGAAGAATGATCTGCCGGGGCTGCGGGAATCTTCTGTGGCCCCGGAACACAAAGATCGAAGAAGGAACATGGATGGGTTTTAACCAGTAAAAGTCTGACACTCCCTCCCGCTTGGCCCAAAGCGGGAGCAGTCATTTGATGATTTCCCATCCCAAAAAAACAACAAAAAAAAGGGCAGAAGACGATGATGATGATTTCTTCGTTGTTCTAGTGGTGCTACGCTGCTGCTGGGCGTGATATCCTGGCTTCGATTCTCTGTTCGGGTCAAGAGAGTGTTATTTAATTTTGCCTATCAGTCATTTTCCAGTAACAGCCCGGATCCTGGATTTTTGCCCGGTTGGCGGCAATAGGCTCGCCCCATGTTACATGGAACTCAAACATGTATCGATGTCAAATCTGGATGTAATACACCTCTGCCTAATCATCATCATCATTTCAGCCGCAAGACATCCACTGCTGGACATAGGCCTCCCCCAAATGTCGCCATATTGACCGGTCCCGTGCGTCTCGCATCCAGCGGATTCCCACAACCTTCACCAGGTCATCGGTCCACCTAGTGGGAGGCCCTCCAACGCAACGTCTTCCGGTTCGCAGTCGCCTCTGCCTAATACCACTTTTATAAAAACCATGCAATAGGACTTTCAGGATCATAATCTCATAGGTTATGTAATTTTGTTTATACCTACTACACTTGCTTAGTAAGTATACCAATACTACCCCACTAAATGGCTGTTCATTAAACCTTTTCAAAAATCATGGCAGATATATTGTATGGAATTTCATTACTGCCCTGAAAATCAGGATAGTAATCCATTAATAACGCGTTTTGTTTTTTTTTTTAAGTCTTGATGATGTTGTAAGCAAGTGTAGTATAAAGCAGTATATATCACTCGACGTGTGGTTCACAAATGCACACTCGATTAGTAATCTGTGCTTTACTCCCCTTTTTTTTTTTTTTTTTTTTTTTTCGGATGGGAAATCATCAAATGACTTCTCCCGCTCTGGGCTGAGCAGGAGGGAGTGTCAGACTTTTACTGACTAAAACCCATCCATGTTCCTTCATCGCCCTTTGTGTTCCGGGGCCACGGTATCTCTTTCGAATAGTCCCGCAGCCCCGGCAGGCTTCGGTCCTTGCGGACCCCTTCACTATTGCTGACTCTCTTTGAGGCGCGCGTGGAACACGAACGCGCCGTCGACACGGCCTGTCGTCATGAGACGAACGGACGGCGAGCTAGCCCATAGCTCCCCGTCCACAGGCCCGCGCCTACGGTGGCCGGAAGCCACCACGTGGCCCCCGACGCCCGGGGCGTCTCCCGCGGCGGCCGGGACGTGAGGACCTCTCCCTGTCCTGTTCCGCCACCTCCTTCGCTAGCATGACTGCTTCGCAGAAGGAGGTGACGGCGTCCCATTCCGTCTCGCTCCGGACCATGGATTGAACCAAGGCCGGGAGCGAGAGGTCGCCGCCGCCAATCGCCGTTACGAGGACACGGCGGTGCTCCGCCCAAGCGGGGCACACCTCCACCGTGTGCTCCACCGTGTCCTCCGGTCGATCCTCACAATGGTGACACCCGGGCGTCTCCTCCCGCCCGATTCGGTGCAGGAACTTACCGAAGCATCCATGTCCGGTAAGAACCTGCGTCAGGCGGAAGGTGAGGACGCCGTGGCGTCTCTCCAGCCACTCCTCAAAGAGGGGACTTATCGCCACTATTGTGGCGTGCCCTGCACGGGGTTGCGATAGTCGCTCTCTCCATGTCGCCATGAGATCCCGCCGGAAGTCCGTCCGCTGAGCGACAATTTGCCGCGGCAGCGGAGTTTCCCCCCGGCGTAGCGCCTCCGCGCGCCACTCGTGTAGGCGCGCGAGGACTATTGCCTCCAGATCCCATGGCGTGCTTTACTCCCCTAGGTGAATAAATAGCTATTTTCGCGAAATTTAAAGAAGATGGCGGATACAGAGAGTACAAACGAGACTTTTAATAACTTTTACTAAATACTTCAAGATAGTAAGAAAAGGCAATCTTGGCAAAGTTAATGGAACGACGGATTATGACGACAGATAATAATATAGCAGCCATTTTGGATTTTAAGAAACGCTTTCTTGATTAAGACTTGTTCCTTAAAATTGGTTATATTAATTTAACTGTTACTCATGCAGAACCTCATTCATACTGAAGGGATCAGAGAGCCTAGAAAAAGAAAATTTCTCAGCGATAAAAATGTTTTTTTTTAGCCTATTCTGTCCCACTGCTGGGCAAAGGCCCCCCCCTCATTCCTTTCCCACTGTCTCGGTGTTTTTGTCTAAATTGTTACGCAAGTCAAGCCGAAAATGTTTTGACCGTCGGAAAGTTGGTGTAAAAATAATTTAGTTGAATGTATTTACGTATTTATCATAGTCCAATTCATATTTGAGGGAGTGTCAGACTTTTACTGACTAAACCCCATCCATGTTCCTTCATCGCCCTTTGTGTTCCAGGGCCACGGTATCTCTTTCGAATAGTCCCGCAGCCCAATAGTCCCGCAGCCCAATAGTCCCGCAGCCCATCGTCTAAACCCCTAAGACACCAGATTTATTCAAAGGTGTTCTTGGAAATGCCGTGTGTTTAGACCGAACAAAATACAATGATTGCACATTGATTTTAATTGGGAAAAGTGTGTAATTACAACGGATAAGCGGGCCAACCCGCGCGCCGTGACGAAGAAAACCGACGGCCCGTGTGCTAGATACTGTACGTGCTTGGTGTAGCAGGAGGAGGCAGCAAACAGAGACCTATGTTCAATAATAGAAACGTTTTTGGCAGATTATGGTGTTTAAAGTTAGACTTACCAGGGGGCTTCGTATTATCCAGTACAAATGGGGTAGTGGAGGTCAGATAAGCAGTCGCTCCGTATAAAATACTGATATTTAGCTGCCTCCGATGAGACTGGAAGCCGACCCCAATAATAATAAATAATAATAATAATAATTTATTTATTTAAATAAATAAATATAATTTTTTTTTTTTCGTGAAAGCAGAAAAAGATAAACAATTTAAATATCTAGATCTGGCTCGCGAGGTTGTTGACATGTGGGACGTGAGTACAGCAGTCATTGTGCCGATAGTCGTGTCGGCCAATGGCTTAATAGCCAAGAGCCTCGACCAACATCTTAGGAGGCTCTCGCTTGGCAGCTGGATCAAGGGCTTGATTCAGAAAGCAGTACTTCTGGACACGGCACGTATTGTTAGGAGGTTCCTCTCTCAAGAGCCCTGACCACCTGCAGCTCGGACCCTGTTCCCAGCGCTGGTGGGCTACTATTTTTATATTTTTAAATGTTTTATTTATATTGTTTTATATTAGGAATATTTAAAAATTTAAAAATATGTTATAGAATAAATAAACGAAATAATAATTTATTTAAAAAGTAGATAATACAAAAGTGTACATTTAAGTGCAGTAGTGTTATTTCTTAAACTATTGTATAATTAGTGCTTAGAAGTAAACTATCACTACAAAATATTTAACAGTCACAAGTAACGAAAATGTCGAGTTCAAATGTTAGGTAGCGACCTGCCTGATCTAGGTTTATTTAAACCTGTGTTTCAGGCATCAATATAGTTGGGATAAGGCTAGGCAGATGATAATGATGGTGTTTAAAGTTTGTGAGTGTTTGATGACAAACGCATATACAGACATGACATGGTGAAGATTATTTTGTCACGTTTCCGTTGTTGGTTCTATGTAACATAATTTTCATTGCATTTTTTATTGTTTGGTGCTTTGCCTCTGTAGAATATTTACTCTTTGGCTTGCATCTTGTAATCTATTAGTAGTGTGAGCTCACACTACTACACAACTACACACTACTGCAAAATATTATTTTCATAGAAACTGTTCCTACCTACTAATGAGCTCATTAGTAGGTAGGAACAGTTTCTATGAAAATAATATTTTCTGTTTTGGTACTCTTTGGTAGCTACCAAAAGTTTACCATTTAGGCCCTATATTATAAAATATAAATTAAATTTAAGTAAAAAAAAAAAACATTTTATAATTTATTCCTCGTTGTAATTCCGCGGTAGCCGCTGTTTAATAAAGCAAAGAATGCCTGAACGAAACTTGTCAAATTGTCAAACTGTCGGATTGTCTAACTGTCGGATTTTTGCCTGTCTCTTGTCGTGTGTTTTATTTTTACTATCCTCACGCTTTCCGGACATATACCTTGCTCCCTGTATATTAGCAACTTTGTCGTTTGGAACACATTTGAATTGAAAAAAGTTAGTATGGTACTATTCAGTTGCATTAGGGCCGCGATTATTTGACCCGAAAATAAAATCGCACCAACGGAAAACCGCAAAGTGTCCCATCGATGACCGCAGTCTAATTGCGTAACATTCGAATTTCGAATTGACAAACGCTTTTTGGCAAAAAGAAAAATAAAATACCTACCCATTGCTTAAAATGGGGTTGTCAACTTGGTCAACCCAATTCATTACTATTAACCAATTCAACCATACCCATTTCGTTAAATTTTAATTTCATTTTGTTGTTGGCAAAACATGAAATAAATTAACAGATTTTTAAAAACAAACGGGACTATCTGCATCCCAATTGCGTTACACACTTTTCTGCCACAATCCGAAGGTAATAATTTGCATGCCGTAAGGTAGACTGTAGCCGATCTCATTGATTTATTTACAGCATCTTATACCTGTACTTACGTTCAAAGCAATTAAAGTTCTGATTTTAATTCTGAAAGATTTCCTAGGAAACTTGTGATAGGTTGCTGCATAAACAGTATGTTTACAAAATTCCATATCTGATTACTAAGAATGTTGATGGATTGACAAAATAAATAGCAATGGGTACTTCGTACGGGTTGCAAAGGGGCCCTTCACAAAGCCATCCACCGAGCATTCTGTGGGTACACGAAACCCCGTAACACACCGCAAAACCGATTGCTGGGAAACGATTTTTTTTTTAACATGGAGGTTTTAAATCAAAGTTCTAACATAAAAAAAAATGATTTTTTTAAAACGTGTGAGAAATTTGGAACTTTGGCCCTCAGGTATGGTCGTTAACAAAATAATGATCACAATGATCGGAAAAACACGTCCCTCTCGGCTTCGTAGTCTTTTTTACAAACGCTATAACTACAATGCTAATCTAAGGCTTGAATTCTTGTCGCGCTGACGGTCGGTCGCGCACGTTCGGTCGCGTACGAGTATATATTGTGTTCTATATAGCACCATACTGCGACGCTGACGTCAGCGGCGACCGACAGCCGTATTTTGTTCTCGCTGACGTCACGACCGACCATACGCGACCGACCGTCAGCGCGACAAGAATTCAGGCCTAAAAAGCATTTGATCCTTTGAAAAACGTGTCTGGCTGACTGCCACTTCAATGTGCTTACAGTGTGCACTATAGTTGGTGCCAGTTATGATCGCAAAAGCGGTCATTGACCCACCTAGATTTATTAAAGTCCTTAACTTTGAAATCCAAAAATAAGCCTGTTCAAGTCTTGAATCATCATCTATCATGACCTGCAACATTTTTCTAATGAAAAACGATACATGGATCATTTGTTTTGTTTTGTGGACGAGATATTCGGGAAAGGGCAATGACCGCTATTGCGAGATCGCAATAGCGGTCATTGCCCTATCCCTAATATCTCTAACTGGCACCAACTAAAGCACACCAATGTATTTCATTAGTAACTTACCTTCATAGTCAGAAGACCCAGTCCACCGATACCAATGGCTCCAAGCGCCTTGGCGAACATTAGTCCAATCAGGGCCACGCCTCCACCACCACCACCGCCCTTGCCTCTGCCAGTTACTGGAAAAAAAAAACAAATGAACATCATCGGTTTCGCTCTTATTATGCATAAGATAACATCACGCCTGTAATCTCCGAAAGGTGCGCCAGACTAGGTGTATCTCATAGACCCACATTTCGCTAGTTATGGTTAAGTCCCATCCCATGTAATAAGGGGGAGCCTTTTGCCATCAACCGAGCGCAAAACCAGTCTCCGTGGCGGCAACTAAGAAATTCCTGATGGATAAACCTAATAACACTTTGCCCGACCTGGGAATCGAACCCAGGACCTCATGCTCAGCAGTCGCGCTTGCGACCACCAGACCAACGAGGCAGTCATATTTCGTCAGTCACCTCTTGCTATACATAACATCGATTCTTTTTCATCTAGAATCAATGACTTGGATTTTTTCCGACCACTACGTAGCGACGTGGACTGCTCTGTCATTTTGCTTCATTCAAGTCCTGGAGGGTGACATTAGTTGTGCACGATGGGTTGGGGCTTGAAGAGAAAGTGTGGGCTATCCAGTGTTGGGGCTTGAAGAGAAAGTGTGGCATATCCAGTGTTGGGGCTTGAAGAGAAAGTGTGGCATATCCAGAGTTGGGGCTTGAAGAGAAAGTGTGGCATATCCAGTGTTGGGGCTTGAAGAGAAAGTGTGGCATATCCAGAGTTGGGGCTTGAAGAGAAAGTGTGGGCTATCCAGTGTTGGGGCTTGAAGAGAAAGTGTGGCATATCCAGTGTTGGGGCTTGAAGAGAAAGTGTGGCATATCCAGAGTTGGGGCTTGAAGAGAAAGTGTGGCATATCCAGTGTTGGGGCTTGAAGAGAAAGTGTGGCATATCCAGAGTTGGGGCTTGAAGAGAAAGTGTGGCATATCCAGTGTTGGGTCTTCACACTCGCATTGTGCCCGAAATGGGTAGATTAATACCCCATCTAACCAAATAACTTCGATAACATCACAACAGACGCACTGTTCGATCTTCAAGAGAAAGCAACGCTCGCTTAGGTCGGTTCATGGATGGGTGTTTTTCGTTTGACAGTCACGGGAAGTCGGAAGCCCGAAATCTTGTTATCCACTTACTGGACTGTGTGTCAGATAGGATATGATAATACTGGAATTCGGCTTCATCCTTTTACACCAATAAATACTTTTTCTTTCTTTACATTGAAAGCCGACCCCAACATAAAGTTAGATTAGGGGATGATGACGTTTTTAAAACCAATTCAAATCCAATAGCAACACGAACAGAAATATATGATACAGATATACAGATATATATAATAGATGTGACCAAGATTTTGTAACAATATTTTAAATTTTAAAAGAGTTTCCATGGAGTTTCTTGCCCGTTTTTCTCCATAGAGATCTGCGCTAGGGAATGGGCAACTACAGTACTTTCTCAAATTATTATGCCTGGTGACTGTGACTGTACCATTGCTTTTATTGTATTTTTGACATTCAAAAGTGCCGTAATGGTCTAATTGAAATAAATGCTTTGAGTTTGAGTTTGAAATAGCATTAGCCAGAAAGTAGGTGAGTTTTATCTTAAAACTATATTTTGAAACATTAACTAGCTTAATTAAAATAATGCACCGTCTAAATTTCAGCGAAAAACTAAGGCAAAAATACATAAATTAGCTAAACCCATCAAGCTCGAAGCCTCAAAGTTTATAGTGCAAAATTTCGAAAACCGAAACCTGTATTTATTAATAGTTATTTCCATCAAAATTTAACGATACAGGTAGCAAGTTTTCGTCGGTGGTCAAGATAACAATATCAAGTGTTACACGGAACTCTAATTATTTTTCTAAAATAAAAGTAGCCTAAATTACTCCTTACAACATCAGCTGTCTGTGAGTAAAAGTTCCGTCAAAATCGGAACAAACAGAGAGACAGACACAAAAATTAAAAAAAAAGTATAATTATATAAGTACCTACTAATACACTTTCATATGCATTCAGTAAAAAGCTGTTATTTTCAAATTATAAACAGACAATTCAATTATATTAATGTGTATGATCTTGATGAGAGATAGGCATTCCAACCTTCAGGATTTCAATCAATTAAACAAACGGAGCGAAAACTTCCATCTAAGAGGGCATCACCCTAGGCTATGAGCCAACATCTCGAATAATAACCCTCTCAAACATTTTCTAAGCAACCGAACAGTCAGAGAATGGAATTAGCTCCCAGAAGATGTAGTCTCAGCCAAAAATGCAAACCAATTTACAAATCGACTTGACAAATATCATGTATTAGCGTGAAGTTTAATAATTGTCCCATGGGATCTTACTACCGGGATAAAAAGTATCCTATATGTTAATCCAGGTTATAAACTATCTGTGTGCTAAATTTCATCCAAATCCGTTCTGTAGTTTTAGCGTGAAAGAGTAACAATCATCCATACATCCATACTCACAAACTTTCGCATTTCGAAGTAGGATATCATACTGCAAGAAAAAAATCGAATAGGGAACAGTAGGATATAGGCAATCGTCGTCTCAACTGCCTGCTTGATAATCATAATAAATTAAAACCAGACTTTCGAAGATTACTGTTGGTACAAAACCCCTTTGGGGCTAGCGAATGTCACGTGTCTTAGATGTTTTGGTGGTGGATCATGTCAGTTTTTTCATATTATTTATTCTTTTACCGTTTTGAGAGTAGTGGTGATGAAATAAATCCCATAAATTGAAGTATCTACCAGAGTTCGAACCTACGATCGGGTCAACGACATGACGACGTGTTTACCATAAAAAAAATGGTGATGCAGTGGTCTGCATCACCATTTTTTTATGGTAAACAGACAGATATTTTCAACACACAATTGCTTGGGGTCGGTGCAGCATGTCTTTTTCCACCTTACTTCTCTTTTACTCGTCATCTCATCAGACACCTCCTTTCTTGCCATATCATCCTTTACACAGTGCATCCATCGTTTCCTTGGTCTTCCTCTACTCCTTTACCCATCCTGATTCATACTCAAAACTTTCCTCACGACATTTTCTTCATTCCTCTGCATCATATGCCCATACCACGACAACCAATTACCACACAACTTTTCAGTAACCGACGCCATTTTCAGACTTCCTCTTATATGTACTTATTTATTGATTTATCCATCCGCGTAACACTACACATCCCCCTTGATATTCTCCTCTCAGCCACATGCAAATACCCTTCATTCATCCCTTTTGTGGTCTAACATTCTGACGGGTATAAAATGTCAGAGGCAATATGACCCGCTGACTTGAGCACTTATACACCGAGATTGTCACGTGCTCGGCCCATCGATCGCCGAGAAACAAATAAAAATAAACAATATTTCCCTACCGCAATCTATCCATTATAAAAGTACAATCACTTTAGTGTCAGACCGGCTGAGTGAACGTTGATGGAAAGCGGAAATTGTGTTCCACAGGAAATTGGATCAGCCATACTTTGCAGACATTTCAAGTGACAGTTTGTTGTTTGAAGTATTATGTCTTGGGGAAAATATGTGATGAAGAGAAATGGACGGGGATTTTATCTTTGGTCACAGATTTAGGACTCCTGTTGCAATTTTATTGTCAGATTTTGTGGAAAGATTCACATTATTATTATTTTATAACTAGCCTGTATTGCCCCACTGCTGGACAAAGGCCTCCCTCCATTCCTTCCAACGGTCACGATTCTGTTCTATTTCTTTCCAATTCTCAAGGAAGACATTCAGTTCGTCCCGCCATCTCTCTCGTGGTCTGCCGTGACTCCATGGCACTGTTTCAGGGCACCATTCCTGAGCCTTACGGGCCCACAGTTCATTCGGCATGCAACAGACATGTCCAACCCAGTCCCATTTAAGTTGGGCAGCCTTTTGAGCTACGTCAACGATTTGCGTTTTGGAGCGCAGTGTAGTGTTACGAATACGATCTGTTAATTTGACACCTAAGATACTGCGCTTCATAGTACGTTGGCAAACCTTGAGTTTGGATTTTTGGATGTTAGTCAAAGACCAAGTTTGTGCACCGTAGATCAGGATGGGGAGAATACACATGTCCATCAGCTTTCGCTTCAAAGACATGGGCAGAGTGCCCTTAAAATATTCCTTCATGGAACAGTAACTCTACCAGGCATTTTCCGTTCGTCTAGCAATTTCCTTATCTTGCCTTGCCTGGAAAGAGATTACTTGGCCCAAATAGATATATCCCACAGGGCTAGAGCAAATGCTACAAGATCAAGCTTTGAGGTTGGACTGAAGATGAACATATCGAAGACCAAACTCATGACCAACAGCTCCAAGAGGAGCATACACGTAGGCGGGGAGAATATACAATTCATATAATACAAACATAATAATTATTACGCTTATATTTCCCCCAAGGATTAAGCAAAAGTGTACCCATATTTTTATGTCAGTTGTGTTTTAGTCAGGCGAGTCGATTGTCATCAATTGGGCAAAGATCGAAACTAAGAAAACCGTGCTGCAACTGAGAATTTCCTGATGAAAAACCTGCATTATACTCTGCCTGACCTGGTGATTGAACCCAGTCCCGCATGCTCAGCAACAGCGCATGCGACTAGTATACCAACGAGGCAGTTAACGGATTGCAATTTACTTAATAAGTTGGTAATACTTAGATGTCCTTTTAAGTACTTTGCTGAATAGCAACGATCTCATGAGTAATATTGGTTGATTGTGGTGATCAAACGTGACTCCACGTTTGTAGACTACATATTTTTTGAGAAGAGATGTTAGAACCACTCCGAGACTTATAATCACGAGAAAGTGTATTAAACAAAGAGATTTAAAAGATTTAGAGAGCGGACATTGGGAAAATTTTCATACAAAAATTTGATCCCGAATATTTTTGGTGTTGATACACGAATGCTACACGACAAGCGGACGTATGGCACTAGACAGAACCATTTGTTACTAAGTAGTAACAAGTATTGGAATACGACTATCTTCGTCTTGTCCCGTCTGTCGCTCGTAAAAATTTGATTGTCTTTGGTATTAAATAATGTAAGGGTAGTGACCCACAAGTGTATGTGCAATGTATCTAGCTGGAATTCGCGCAGACCGGGGAATCATTGCCCAAAAATGAAAATGGCCGACACTAAGTAGTTGATGCAAGAAAGCTCCCAATGATAATGATGACATGACACTTTTCGATGAAATTAGTCACTTCATTTCGATCATAGCATTATAACAATAATCAAGTGATTGTCTGCCTTTAACACTAAAGATCACTTCGAATAAAACACAGAACTTACCAGAATTCTCCTTATAGCTTTCATCGACGACCTTCAGCGAATCAGCCAAGAACTGCGTCACGCGATCCTTTTCAATCAAATTTGGTAACTTCACATGGAGCTCGTGTCCTTGCAAGAACTTCGCCATCCTATATAGAGGAGAATTCTCTCCGAAGGACCGTCCTTCATCTTCCAAAGAGTTCGTCACTGGTATTTTTGCTAACCGCACCCCATCGATCAAGTCGATATCACCGTCTAGTAACGAAGCTAAAGCAACACCACATAGGGCGACTAAAACCGTCACTTCTCTATACATTTTCTCGCTGATGGTGATTCGCGCAATAAGCAAGAAAGGGAGACTCCAGTTCTTATATAGTTGGTTAAAAAAAATAAGAAGTATGAACGAACGATTTCTTTGAAGCTATCACTGTGAGTGGTAAAAAAGTGTAGCGATTCTGCAATTTGTTCGTAAGAAAGTTTTAGTTTTGTTTGTTTGTTTGTGTTCGGTTTTTTTTTTTTGTATGGTTGATTAGGCGTGTGATGGTAATTTGTAGTTTTAAGTGGAAAACTCTTTTGTTTTTCTACAGTATCACACAACGTAGAATACTTTGAAAATATGGAATTTTACTTTGATCTTGTTCATCTTAGAAAACAAAGCATAATTTCCGTCATTAGCATAAGCATAAGCTTCAATTTCAGCTCACATAAATTATTTTCTGACAAACAAATACCTCAAATTTTATCTTCCTTTGCCTGTAAATATTTTACCACAGGGGAGCACTTTCGATTATAAATATTAATTTATACTTTTCAGTGAAAACACAAGTGAAGCCAGTGCATTTTACAAGTATACAAAAACTTACACACTCTGTTTGTTTATAAAATTATAGTTATTACTATGTCTCTCGCGGTGTAAAATTGCGTGGCACTTGACACTTTTCAAAGTGCCAAGATGATTTTATTTCAGATTAAACTCCGAACTATTGTATTTTCAATGCCATTATAATGTTATTATGATCAAAGCAAGTATATATAGCGTTGTCTGAAATTATTAAATTTTTCTCTCTCTCGCTCAATCAAGCTTTTTTGTTAAAACAAGATCTGAACTGTTGAGACTTAACAGACCGTGACTAATAAGTTTTAGATATTAAAATTGTTTTTAGTTGGTCTAGATTTATGTGTTAAATAATCTAGTATATTTGTATTTCTAACTATAACTAGATTGAATAGACTAATATTTTTAAAAAGTTTGTGATTTTATTAAAGCCACTGAAAGAGAATACTTTTCGAATAATTTCGGAATAACCCTATTATTAAGAGCGAGACATTGAATGCTGTCGAATAAAAATAAAACAATAGTTTACACTTGATGACAGGCATTTAGATATGCTAGATGTGATAGTTGAATAACATTGAACGTAGAGTTAAGATTTCAACAACGAATATTTGTTTTGGTATTGTTTGTCAGTGGGTCAGCCTGGTCTATGCGCTGACTATACAGTCATGTTATTTTCTTTTTAAACATCTTAATAAAGATCCTAATTAAACTCTAAAAACAATACCCATGCATGTCGTGTACCTAGTTAGTTATTAGGATATTCACACACCGCAACATATATATATTATGTAATACTGAATAGACAAAGATGTTTTTTTCAGGGAAAATACCACTCTTTTATATTTCTAATTTAATTAAATATTTTACGCGTAGTTATTGTAGTGTCGTTACAACCCAAATAGTCGTAAAAATTTTCTCGTGCCACATCTAGTCTCCGTGCATCTGTGTTATAGATAGTGATAACTTTACCATTTTCTTCGGTGACTTCCATTTTTTTCAATTTTTGGAGACGGTGAGAGTGCTTATAGTTAAGAAGGGCTACAAAGTTATGGTTTCGTGAAAACGTAGGAAGTAAACAAAAAGGACTTATAAACGTAGTTTATTAGGGATTTTCTATTGCTTATTATATGTTTTGACTGCTTCGTAAGTTGGTCTTGTAGTCGCAATCGTGACTGTGCGAACCTTATTGCAAGGTTAAAGTTATTTTTCACTTTTTTTGTGTTTTTGAAGTCGGTTTCATTTTTTGCAAAAACGTTTTTTTTTAAACACAATTATAATATTGGTTAGATCCGCGGGCCTAAAATGGCCCCTTTAGCAGAATCATAATATGAATCACGTTATAAATTTAAAATTCTTAAATGTATTTTTAGGGTTCTAACCATAAAGTCCATTTTAAGATTTTTTTTTTTGGATTTATGGTCATAATCATAAAGTCCGTTTTAAGAATTTTAAATTTTTAACATGATTCGTAATATGATTCTGCTATAGCGGTCATTTTAGACCCCCTGGTCATTAGTCCGAACTTGGAATGAATCGCAAACGCGCTGGTGGTAAAGGGACCTATACCAGTGTTGAGTCTCCTGGAACTGTACCCGATTCATTGTGCCCCGTGTTTTTGTGTTAAATTGTAATTTTAAATAATTTGTTAGTTTAACAAAAACAGTGTATATCGCACCCAGTGTGATTAATTACACGAAACCCATGTTCTGCATATTATGACGTACGAGTGTAACGAAATAAATCCTGAAAATTCGACATATTTGTAAAACATTTGGGCTTTAAAAGCAAACGCCACTTTGCTGATATTTAAAAAAAAAATCACCGCCGGCGACGGGAATTGAACAACGTTGTACCTACTTTATAGGTATCAGTGGAAATAAAACACTAGTAGGAATTAAAGAAAAAATAACCACGAGTGTGAAATACACTGCATTCTGAACCTAATAGTAGTACCATAAGAGCCAGTTTTCGTGGAAAAGAGTTGAAAAAAAATATGATTCGTCACCTGTCCCGAAATTCGTGTAGATTTCATCGTTATTTGTAGTCAAACAAGAACCTTTGTTTATATTCGTACATCGTGTTTGCCCAAGCTCTCATTCTATGTAAACCTGTAATATTTGTAAGGTGTTTTATTTTTGGGATTATTCAATGTGTTTCGTCCCAAGGGATGGTTATTTTCGTTGGTTCAAATCATCCTATTTACATATTCAAAAATAGGCATCTTATTTATTTTAGGAGTACCAACAGTTAACATGATAATATTAATTATGCAAACAAACAACAGCACCAGCATCAGTTTGAAACGGACATAGTCCATTTTATGGCATTAGGCTTGACCCCTATTACATAAAACTTAAACATAACTGGCAAAATGTGGGTGCACTAAAGATACACCTCTGCCTAATCCTTCGAAAATAACAGTCGTGATGTTATGCGTATGTTACAATCTGACACTGAACACCACTATGTCAGAATGAAAAGCATTGAAATAGTCACGCAATCGCCGTGTTGTTTGCAATGCTATCTGAATCAATCATATTTTTGGAAATATATAAATATTTAGTTAACATAATTATTTTTGTTGTGTGGCAAAATACCCTATTTTGCCTAAAATAAAACCCAAATTATTTATTAAATTTAAGACGAAAACTTCCCAAAAGAAAAAATCCTACAAACAACTCCAGTTTATATTTCTATAACTTAAACAACACAGCCTTAATTTACGTTACCTAAATAAATAAATATTAAACTCGTCAATTTCTTGTATCGTTGTACAATTTAATTACGAACTGCCCTCCTGGCGCTGGTTTAGGCTCAGACCCCTAATTATTACTTTGGCTTAAACACAACAAGATTACTCATGCAGACGGCTTTTCATTTGAACCGTTGTTTACGCTTATATTGTTGGCTATTTTGCTATACAACTATTTTACCTGTTGCGAAAATGAAGGCTTACTTTAATGAGAATTCTACACTGAAAAAACGTAAGGGTTAAAAATAACCAAAATACTGTTGAAAATAACTAAGCATGTTTGTCAATATAGCACCTGCAAAGTTTGTAGCTAAAAACAAATACGTCAACTTTGCTATTTTTTTTAAATTACTTGTTTAATATTAACCGTTACAATTGTTTAAAAATACTTTGTTATTATTAGCACAGCAGCCTAGATTAGTAACAACAGAGTAAAGTTGGCTGTGTTTAGCCAATTTTACTTTGTAACCTGAGAAATTACACCTAGCAGACTTATTTGTCACATTCAATCAACTTAAAACATTGGGTAACTACAACCGGTTCACTCGGTAGCTGCTGCAACGTTACTCGGTCTTCTCAGCCAAGTGAATTTACTTTGTAGCCACAACCGACTCTCTCGGTACTTTGAGCTAGTTTACTAGGTAACCACAGCCAACCTACTCTGTAGTATTAGTGATTTTACTTTGTAGCCACAACCGACTCTCTCGGTACTTTGAGCCAGTTTAGAGAGGCACTGCAACGCCGGGCCGACCCGCGACGTGAGTGGAGCGAGCCCCGAACATCCCGTCAGCTATCAAAAATCAGATTAATATCCTGGTCTTTCAGTAAGTGAACTTTCAGATATTACGCTGAAAAGAACAGATACTACACTTTTACCTTTGCCAGAAGGCCGAGAACTGAGAAGCGATCTGCTATTCCGTTCAAAGTAGAACCGGGGAGGGTCGTTCAATCGCAGAGAATCTTAACACCGCGATTCAGAAACGCGCGTCATCAGCATGGTGACATCTAGCATAGCGTTTGAAACTATCTCCGCGGATACCTAACCCAAAAATTAAGTTGTAGAGATGTTTGGGGTTTTTGATCATAATTTACACATTTTCTTCTTTCTTGATCTTTTTACCCGACTACAGCGAAGCTAAAACGAAGGGCAGTCTATGTATATTCCTCCGTAAGCCTACACTATTCACCCGATTTTGATGAATAAGAATTTATTTGTTATTATACTTCAACAATTATAGGAGATTTTACCTTAAAATAAATAAACACACAGCTGTAAATAAACCATCATACATCTAAAATTAACAGATACTAATAAATAGTATTGTCGGTTAGCAACTAACAAGATGTTCTTTCTGTTGTATTTAGCAAAGTTAGTCGATTAATAGTGATGCAGTTACTTAATTATTTTTAACACTGTGTAAAAATGGGTAAAAATAACACAAATCTGTTGCTACAGCTTATTAAGTGAACTTTGTTATTTTTAATGAAATTTAAAAACTATAAAATTAACCGATTATCTCATTTTCAATTTACTGAGTTAAGTGTTGGTAATAATCAACACGAATTAGCAATGTTCTCATGGTTGTTAATTACCAAACGTACTTCAAGCTTTTTAATAAGCGGGTACACCGTAAAAACTAAAGTATTCAGCTCCGCTATTATTTAATGTATTTTTGTAAATGGCCAGTATTTAGCCCAATTCTAATGTAAACAAAATCAAAGTAGTCCAATGACTAATTGTGAGTGTTATCTTTCAAAAAAACTAAAGAATCAGTGAAAAAGCAAAAATCTAAGTCGGTCAGTTAAAAGTGTCAAAGAAAAATAACAAAAACTCAACGATTTTGTGTCGCAAAGCAGTGAAACTAAAGCAAGTGATAGTGATACATAAATAATATAAATTGACTTAATAAAAGGTGGTGCATAAATAAAGAGAAGAACAATAGTTATTTCTCATGAGTCATCATCTAACGACTTCATTGGTTTAAATAATTATACGTGTAGAAACCAACGCGTAATTTTGATTTCATACCCAACAGTCCGTTTGGTTGAGGGGCGATAACGTGTACCTCGTACTTAAAAGGTTGCGAGTTCGCGTCTGACAAACTGCGAAAGTTTTTGGAATTTTACAAATCGGATTGTTTCTACGTATCTCTTCGACTTGACCGAGACTTGACTCAGTTGACTAACGACACTACATAATATTATAATGGAGGACGAACAAATTGTAAATAATATAACATTTAGAAAACCACAAAGATCTAGTTCGCTGTGTGATTTGTCATCAAACCAATCCCTCTTTGACGCAACTATGTTAAGTTTACCAAATACGTCTATCAACGAATCTCAAAACAATAAAGAGCTACACGATAAAATTAATCTTTTACAAGAAGAGTTACTAATCGCGAACCAAAAAGTAACTAACTTAAACATGGAAAACGCTACCTTAAAAACAGAATTAGAAAAATGTAAAAATGTTATAAATAATTATAAAAAAGTCTGTACAGCCGGAAAAACTATTCGGACACCTAAACCGTATCGCCCCACGCATTTATAACAAAGTACCTGATGTAATAAAAATATGACTGTAATAAAATTTAAAAGGGCTCTAAACCAAATATTAATTGAGAAATGTTATTACACAATTGACGACTTCCTTAATGATAAATCGCTGTACTGATTGACCAACTATTATTATGATTGACATAACATATGCTTCTTATTGATATACCTATCATTCCGTTTGACATTATTGATAAATTTTTACTACTGACATTTTATTTTGTGTTTGTAATTCGTGTTGTAATTCTAATGATTTGACATCTAAATTTATTCGGTATCAATCAATACAATTCTTTGATTTGAATTGAATATTATTTGCATGCCTATGCGACGGTAGAATATGGAGGACTACGAAAACATCTATGTACCAATTACTACCCATGTTTGTAAAGAAATAAATGATTTGATTTGATTTGATTTGATTTAATAATGTCTTTGTCAATATTAAATAATATGCAGTTAACCGAGCCAAAAAGGTCCTTGGTTAACTTTCAATTTTTTCCGTGTATGCAGGATTGTATTATTATCACTTGCTTCGGAAAAGGAAAACATCGTGAGGAAACCAGCATGCCTGAGAGATATTTCTCGACGGCATGTAAAGCCAAGCCAGAAGTCGATGGGCGGCATAAATATTCTGACACCAGGTTAGGCACTAACCACACGTTATAGAAAGAAGATAAAGATTTTAGAACAAGCCAGGTGTGACATTACAAATACAAATACAAATCATTTATTTGCATGACACAGGTTCAGAGAATGTTACAGAAAGTTCATAAGGTACACTGTATTATAACCATGCTAGGTAATAGGTAATATGTTAGGAACATTAAGAGATTAGAATTTATTCATATTCAGAGTTATAATGTCATTTAGAATTTAGATGGTCATACAATTAAACACATAATTAAATTTGAATTATTTTATTAGTAATAATAATGTCATAGTAATTATATTAGCCATCATAATTAAGTATTGAACAAATAAATTCTATTATTAAAATTTAATCTAACTGACAGACTAAAAAGAATCATATTTTTCTTGGTCAGGAATCATCCCTATTGTTGTTCAAATAAATACGAGACAATACATTTTATCTTCTTCTACTATTGAAAGTGTATAGTATTGTCAACAACACGCTAGGACTGGACGTTTGCACTCCTCAAACTGTAGATAATACTTCACTCATCTCATCATCATCTGCCTAGCAAAGGCTAGGCAGATTCCCTCCTTTTTTTATTAGACTGGAAGCCGACTCCAACATAGTTTGTTGGGGTCGGCTTCCAGTCTAACCTGATGCAACTGAATACCAGTATTTTACATGGAGCAACTGCCTATCTGACCTCCACAACCCAGATAGTACTGGGTAATACGAAATCCTTTGGTAATATAGGTTGCCAGACTTTCGGCCCACTGAATACCTGTAACGACTGTCAAAGATCTGACTGTAGACTGAGATCGTCTAAGACTGTCTAGATCAGGACCTACGGTTTAACGTGCTTTCCGAGGCACGGAGAAAACTCAGTATGTAATGGGTGGTCACCCATCCACAGACCAACCTAAATACGCACGGCTTCACCTGAAGATTGATCCGAGCGGCTGTTTTATTATTTAGCCACGTGAACACGAACACGCGGCCACTTCATTCAACTATGTATGCGAATACTGTGGACAGACAGACAGACAGACGGACAGAACGAATCTATACGAATCTATTCCGAATTTGCCATATGAAAGAAAGAAAGAAGGAAGAAAATTGTGTTTATTTGGCATTAAAAACATTTACAAAATTCCACAAAATAAATAAACAAACAAAACTAATAATGCCAAAAGGGCCTCAGCTCAGCATAATGCCAGATGGCAACACAAGGTGTACCACTTGACGATTTTCAGCTGCAGCCCACGAGTGCCATACGCTCGACAACCTAAACGAACACATATAACAACGTAACCCTAAAAAACGTAACCCTAAAAAGGCCAAATACCTAACTGCACGTCACAATTCAAATGAAATAGTGTTTACAAGCTTGTGATTCATGCCACAATATTATTTAAAACCGACTCAACCGACGTAACAGATCGATAATAACTTTCATTTTCGATAAATAAACTAAAATAACCCAATCATTGTTACTATTGTGCTGCCAAAATAAGAAAAAAGAAGAAAATTAAACTATTGTAGGCTTTCTACATGCGCTTGAGTTGATTACACTTTCACTGTCAAACGTGACACTAAGAAAAATATATTTATCTCTGTCTGACACGTTTGATTTGTATTGATTTCTCTTTTTCGCTCAGATAGGTTTTCTATTGTATTACGAGTGACGTTTTCCTTTTGTTGTATTCTTGGCATATATTGCTAATTATGTTCGTTCGTTAAAATATGTATTAATATCAGTAGGTTTTGATGTTTGTAGGACAGATATTTTTTATGGTTTTTATTTGTTTTTGAATGTGTAGGATATGAGACCGATGTGGAAAGGATCTCCATCATCTGCCTAGTGGCTTCCAGTCAAACCGGATGCTGCTTATCTGACCTCCAACTCAGTTGGTACTGGGTAATACGATCTTGGTAAGACTGACTGTCGGACTTTTGAGCCACTGACTACCAATTGCTTAACGTGCATTCCAAGACTTGATACGAGAGAGAGAGAAAAACTTAGTACAAGATGGATGGTCCACGGACTGACCTCGGCCAGTTTTTGCGGACAAAGGGGTAGTTATTTATAAAGTCAGCCTCTTTTAGGCTGACTTGTCAAAAATTGTAATATGATGTAAATTGCTTCTTCGCTGATCCCACGGCGACCCGGAGGGGCGTAGCGCGCTGACGACGTGTAGAACAAATTACATCACTTACTAGTTAACTATACAGATTGTCGTTTTGCATTTAGTCTAGCGTACCCGATGGCAAAACGCTTCCCGATACTAGTACTCCGCCGTGTAACGAAACCATAGCGCGATTCAGGAATTCACCCGGCAAGGCACAACGCCATCTATCGAACCTCATGGCAACTCTCGGTTGGCGTTGATTTGTTAGTGTTAGTATTATTAGTTTTATGATGTTAATTTAATATAAAATATATTGTTTTTGTTTTAATTGCTGTAATAGAAAAAAAAGAAAAAAATGTGGAGCAACCTTTCAAAGCAGTTTTTACTTTAAACTTAATTTAGTACAGGAAAGAGACGAAGATATACTAAACGTGAAGCTCCCTCTCTATCGGCGCGGTTGACAGGGGTGAATAAAAGAATGAAACATGTTGCACTGACCCCAAGTAAAATGGGATATGGGCAGAAAGACGATGATTTATCTAAAGTTGCAAAGCTAGAAAATGTAAATAAATCAAATTACTTGGGTGCGCAGTCGATTGAACGTTTTGCTTATCAGTATTACTTGGATTACCATTGTTTTATATAAATTATAAGCATTACTTATTTTTTTGTAAATGTGTAGACATTCTATTATCGTTAATATGGCTTATTGTAAGCTTTAAGATTTTAAATGTCTTTTTTTTCTATTTATACTTCTACTTTGTATTACTTGTGCTCGCATATAAAAACAACAATAGTTTACCCAGGATTACAATCATAGAGAGTCAATGGAGTTTCTTGCAAATTCTTCTCCATGAGATCTAGGATTTTGGAATGGGAACTATAGTTCTTTCGCAGTTATTATGCCTGTGGCTGACTGTAGGCAGCAAAATCAAAATCAAGTTCCATTCACTTTTGAATTGGCGAAACAAAGATGAAAATTAAATGTAGCTACAGTCCCAATAACAAGACATAAAAACTGTGAAAGTACTGTAGTTGCCCATTCCCTAGCGTAGATCTCTATGGAGAGGAACGAGCAAGAAACTCCATGGACACTCTTTTAAATCAAAATATTGTTACAAATTCTTGGTAACATCATTCATTTTGAGAGCTTATTTTTAAGTGTTTAAAAGTGCCTGTCATGATTCTATTTGAAATAAATGCTTTGAATTTGAGTAGAGTACGTGGGACAGAACGAAGTATGTTTACTGCTAGTATATTGTGCGAGTTCTTTCCACATCGTACACCTCTTCCTTAGGTGTTCTTGTCTCATAGCCTGTGTGCAGCAAAGAAAATTCTTCTAACCATCGAATTTGAACATGGCTGTTGGATCCATATTTGTTGAAGGGATGTTGGGAATCAGATCCGTGGTCATTCCTCACAGTTGCAGCAGCTGGATAACAGTTACTGAGAATCGACCAGAATGGCGTACAATTAGAAGGGTTTATAGGAGTGAGCAGCGGTGGCCCAGTGGTGGCGGCCCCGACTTACAAACAGTAAGTCGTGGGTTTGAACCCAGACAGGCGCATTACTTTGTGTAATTAATTTCATCACCACTGCTCTCAAAACGGTAAAGGAAAACACCGTGATGAAACCGGCATGTCCTGGAACCAATCCGCACTGGGCCCGCGTGGTGGATTATAGCACATTCCCTCTCATAAGAGGAGGCCTGTGTCCTAGCAGAGGGAACATTAATCGACTGATTAGGACGATGATAGGAATATGAAGAAAAGGGTGTAACTTTACACCCTTTGCACTTATGTGCAATAATACAACACACACATCTTTTTTCCATGATGGTAGGCAGAACACCTCACCACAGAACGCCATCTGCTACGATACTTATTTACCTCGTCGACGTTCATGCATCTGGTCATACACGCACGCCGCAGTACTACGCACCTGACCTTCCACACTGACATTACTGGTAAGGTTCTTCTACTTCCCAGTAATGTCAGTGAAGGTTCTTCTAGAGCAGTGGTTCCCAACCTGTGGTCTGCGGACCACCGGTCCGCTTCGCCGCTAGAGCTTCGAAAATGGTCCGCGAAAGGTAATTTAATTCGTACTTTTTAAGCTGCACAGAAGATGCAAGCTCAACACAATCTAATTGAAAACCTATCAGAGGCCAGGTGCTCAAAATGTTTGAGCTTGCTGCGCTCGCTCTTGCAAGATTCATACGCATTTCTACAAAAATCTACTTACTTATTCCTATTTCTGTATGAATGGTGGCTACATTTTTTGAGTTCACTTCGTTCACTCTTGTATCTTTCACTTTCTAAGCCCCCCCTAGATATAATCCTGTCGGTGTCCATGTTTATCTAGGACCTTATGGTCCCTGCTAACAATAAAGACACCAAAGTGGTCCCTGGGCCAAGAAATGTTGGAAACCACTGTTCTAGAGCGTCCCCTCCCGGCTTTGCCACTCACATCATTCTAATTTGTAAATACCTTTTATTAGTCGCCTTTTACTCATACAAAATAAAAAATTCAAAATATTGTCAACAAAATCAATACACACTAAACTTAAATTATATCTTACGAAGCCTGGCATTACCTGTCAACGAAATCTTGTATTTTGATTCTCTAATACCTGTCATCATACGGATTTTCCCATAACAAGTAATATTTTCTTTCTTTTGAAGTTAAATTGTCTAGGAAATTAATCGTCAAGCAAATGACACCCTACACCAATTTCCCACCTTATTAATAGCCATCTCATAAAACTGCCAATTGTGAATACTATGATTTGAAATAAAGGTAGTCTGTTTTTTATGTGGTTTTTTCCTAGCCTGCTCTGTCCTACTCCTGGACAATGACGTCCCTCCACTCTTTCCATTTTTCTGTCTGCGTCTAGATCGTCGCTCCATCTATCTTCTTCGTGGCCTTCCGCGCTCCTCACTGCGTCAGGGCACCAGTTTCTTGCTATTTTAGCCTACACTTTGCCCAGTCATTAATTTCCATGACTTTACTTGTACAAACTGTAGGTACAAAGATAAATGCATCAATAAATTATGTAGATAGTTTAGAAACACAATGTAAAGAAGGAAGGAAGGAGGTTTCATCACGACATCGCGTTCCTGAACGATTCGATACACCTAGCTGTTTCACGCTAGGTAGTAGTTTTACACTTTTATCTATGCGATGTTTCGGTGTGATTTTCTTGTAAAGCATGTCAGATTGTGGGAGGTAATGAAAGGTGTTTATGAAAATAAAAAAAACACACGGCTGGTGGTTGTATAATCGGCTAGGCGCGATCATAGTAGAAGTATTGTAGTCAGTTTAGGGTTACAACTTGGTTTGACTTCTACTTTTAGCGCTCCATACCCAAAAGATAACTAACGGTTACCAAGCCTGTTACTAAGCCTCCGATGTTTGTCTGTCCATCCGCCATACTTGATCTGTAAAAAGTTTCAATGATACAATACAATACAAGTTACAGCTAAGCTAAAAGTGCAGGACTCATTCACAAGCAGCTCTAGTTCAGATATTCCATGTAATTACTCAAATACCTAGCCTTGAGAAAAATAAACATTTTTATCAACAAACTTACTAATTCAAGCGCCGATAAAACTAAGAATGTAAACAGCAAATAATTTCCTGGTGATAACGGAAACGTTCGGACAGTCGGCGCAATTCAAGCTAGTCGTGCCACATGTCGACCGTTACCGACTGCGACGCAGAGCAGTTGCAATACAGAGGCGACAGATCTTCATCAGGGTCTATTGATAGTAGAGGTATCATTATAATTTGAAGAAAAAAGAGAGAAATGAGCAAACTGGTGTTCGGTGACTGTTAATTACTAGCTGATCCCGAACCAAAGCCATGAATATGGTTGCAAGGAAGCATAAGTGTAAGTGTACGTTCTTCTAAGCGTGTTGATGACAATTTTTTATTAAATATGTTTGGCCCAAAATTCAGCTATGCGAACTCCGCTCTCTGATGCAGTTAGCAAGCTAGGCCGGCCGTAGCAAAGACAATCTCCTCAGATGGGGGTTTATTACGGATCAGATCTCAAATGTGTATGCAGAGTGTCTCCACAGACAATGGCCCATCACCTGCACACTTGACGATCTTATGACTGCATCTGCGAGTGTACCTTGTAGTATGGAGTTTAATAGACACATACCGAATAGCTCGATTTAAGGCGATGCTGGCTTAGCGTAATGCTCATAACTGCGTTGATCTTTACTGTTAATAACAATAATTGCCAGCCAACAATAATTAGAAGTAGTTGTATTCAGTCAGTAATTTCAATGTATGATTCTGCTACCGGTCTATCGGAAAATGCGGACCACTCTATTATAAGGTGGATGTTATAACTTATTTGTAAATTCCACTCACCTGTCAAAATCACACTGAATAAGGTAACAGTTGCTGTAGGCAGAATCTTAAACAGCAAAGAAAATTACAGAATGGTAGGGTCATTCTGTAATTTTCATAATCTTTGTGAATAGGAAATTAATCATTATGCACGGACTCTTTCCATGCGTGTGTTGATGTTATTCCTATTCTTCATACATTGAACACTTCCTAATTACTGGCGAATTCACACCTTAAATCATAATATGCCAATAATACGACTGTAAAAAGTTTGTACGAATTTATAATTGTTGATTTTTTTCCGAGAATTGTGTGTCGTTTTTTTATCCTTCTTTATTTTATGGGGTTTATAACAGATACATTCAACAACTTAAAACTAAACAATGGGTAATAAACAGTTATTATTTATTATGACCTCTTAAGACCCTATTCCTTCTGTTATCTGAGAGTCCATGGAGTTTCTGGCCCGTTCTTCTCCATAGAGATCTACGCTAGGGAATGAGCAACTACAGTACTTTCTCAAGTTATTATGCCTTGTGACTGGGACTGTAGCTTTGTTTTTTTGACATTCAAAAGTGCCGTAATGGTCTAATTGAAATAAATGCTTTGAGTTTGAGTTCGTTGAAGGTAAACATCGTAAAGAAACCAAACCAGATGCCTGAGAGGCTGAGAGATATGTCTCAACCGTATGTAAAGCCAAGTCAGAGGCCCATGGGTGGCATAAAAACTCTGACACCACATTAGGCACTCCAAAAAAAAGAAGACTTTCCCTTTCTGTTTTTATTTATGGTTTTACTTAATGCAGTTAAATTGTGTTTTAATTTTACATATAATTATCATTTGAAACATTTCAATTTACATACGTAATAATACACTTTTAGCATGATAAGTTGATGTTGATGTGTGAATGGCGTGGTAAGCGATAACTTGCGGTGTGTAACAACTTATTATAATTTCCGATTTTAATAATAGTCGCCAAGACTTTGACTAAGAAGCATTTGTGACAAATTGGCTGTAGCAAACCGCACAGAAGGAAGAGGGGAAGGTTATGGGTTGGCCTTCGCCCAGCAGTGGAACAATATAGGTATTATCCCATGATCTTTCCACGAAGTAGACACAATAGTTAAACAATGGCGTCTCGACCAAATCGGTCATTCGACAGATCATGATTTATAGGAAAAAATAATAATAATTATGGTCGCAAACGCTGTGGAGCTTGAAGTATTTGGTTCGATTTCCAGGTCCGGCAGAATATTTTTGAGCATGTTTATCAGGAATTTCTCAGAAACAGCCCAGAGTCTTGATTTGTCCCCGTTTGGAGTGGCAATATGCTCACCACCTTTTACACGGGACTGGACTTAAATATAACAGGCAAGATTTATGCATATTTAATTGAAATAGAATAGGTAAGAATTTAGGCCCGGGTCTGATCCAGGCATGCATGCATGCATGTGAGTGGCAGAGAACTACGTGTTTCGGCGCAACTTATATAGGATGAGTTTAATATTGACTGAATGGAAATAGCTTTCTACTACTTATACCTAAAGTATAATGGCGATGCATGGCAGGAAACCTCTGCAAAACCAATTCTGAAAAACTGCTATTTTAATTTGACGTTTGTCGTTTGACAGCGCGGTTGGCGCAATGGCTGAGCGATTGCCTGCTGCGCTACGTGTCGCGGGTCTTTGGATTCTCGAACTGACCACCTGTTTGTATGGCCTACAGGTAGTTGTTCCGGGTCTGGTTATTTGTGTATGTGAGTTTAAAATGTTTGTAAACGTACCCACGATACAGGAGAAATTCCTAGTGTGCGGCAACGTTTTGTTGGTATGAATAATAAAAATAAGTTGAGAATTCTAGATTCAAAAGCTTAGACAGGTTTAACTCATTCATTTTTTTTTCCAAAACACAAAATACTAAATCGTTTTGATTAACGTTTTCCGATAATTGTATATAGTAAAGATAAAATGTATTCGTTTTAATATTGACACCCTTTGAAAACAACCGCAAGGCACGTGCCGTTGAACGTCAAAGGAAGCCGTTTCGAAGAACAAAGTAAACGATACCGTCATCGCCAGTGACGTAAACTAAGAAAACTGTTTTATTTAAAAAAAAAAACGGATTCCTTAGCGGATTTGAAAGTACGATAGACTGTACCAACATAAGTTACATAATAAAAGAAATTAACACTGACATTGAGCAATTACAATTTATTAAGAACTACTGAAATACACACAAACAAGATTGTGATCATTAATTTTGCGCATTAATGTAAATCTATCAACAAATATACATATTTACACAAATAATAAAGCACAAACAAACATTTTGCAGAAGTGACATAAAATTACAAAGTGTACCTGAAATGACACTACCAATAGATCGATAAGTCTGATACTTTCAAGATTTTATGTATAATATCAACTAGTCAACGAGTAATTTATAGCTTCTGAAGCATTATTAATAATTGATGGCTTTTATCAACGTTGATCAACAAGAAAAAACATGATATATAGTATAGACTGGATGTTTTTAAACGTTCGATAAATCTTGCCGTCATTTTTATTTTATTAGGATTGAAAGGAGACAGCGATAAATTAGCTACTGGCATACTTCTAGGAATTAAAATCAAGTGGAAATGATGTTTGTTCTACTCCTCTATTTTTTTTTTCTAATAAGTAATTTATTGTTTTTTTATTTGTTTATATACAGATCTATTTCACATATTTATGCTATTCACCACCACCATTGACACAAAACATAAAACTGGTTCACATCCGTAACCTCACTAATCCAGGTTCAGTTGAAAACCAGCGTCGGGCACTAGTTGTCCGGCATTTTGCTGAACTGGGCCTATTTGGCGCAGCCGTGAGGCGCACAGTGTCACATTATTATTATTTTTGTTAAGTTTTATGTTTTTTATTCATTTTTATTTTTCTTTTTTTGTTTATTTTTTTTTATACTGTGTGCACTTGTGGCGTGTGCCAAATAAATGTATTTTCTTTCTTCTTTTCTTTCTTTCTTTCTATTACTTTTTTCTGATTAATTTGAATCATTCCCCCTGCGTCGAGTCCCTTTGCGTCGACTCGTGATCTTTCTTGGTTTTTATGCACTGTTTTGGTGGCAGGATCCAAGACGGTTAAATTGTTTCTCTAAGACTTCGTCGTGCTACATTGTCTAGGCGCATTTCTGGTGGTTGCCATTGTTGGTTCTGGCTTTTATCAAGATCAAGTGAAAATCACGGGAATCCATTGAATTGAAGAAGGGAGGCCTTTTCCTAAGGAAAGTCTATCAACCGAGCCTAGGGCAACTTTTGGTTATGATGGTAACAGAATGTACAGTATTTTATTCATCATCATCATCTTCCAGTTCATGTCCCATTCTATTTGGGGTCGGCGCAACACGTTTTCTTCTTCCATTCTCCGCTGTCAGACGTCACGGCATCATTTACTCCTTTCTCTTTCATATCATTCCTCACACAATCCATTCATCTTTTCTTTGCATTCCTCTTCCTCTTCATCCATCAACTCAACTCACTCTTATAGTCACATGCGTTTCATTCCTCCTCATTACATGTCCATACCATGACAAACGACTTCTTTTATTTTTCTCTGTACATTGTTTTGTTATAATGATGTAAATAATTAAGTCATAACTAACAAGGGCTGCCTAAAATAGACAACAGTGCATAGTTCCGGACACAAAATGTGATATATAGTTTTTTGTTAGTAGAGCAGTAATCGCGTGCGATACGCTGACGATTAAACAAAATAAGTTTCATTTGTAAGTACCGTTGGCAAATAAAGTGTTGACTGTAGATCTAATGATACAGTTTTTAATGTATTTGGCGTAAGAGCTGTTAGAAGAGAGAATAACGCGGTTATAGTAAAGAACTATTATAAATTTAAATATAAAATATTATAAAGAACTCGAACACATCGATATATTTACATGCTCCATGCAAAAGTTTCGAAGCCTTTTGTATGAGACACTCAAGCTCTTAGATTAATTAATTAATTAATTAATGTTATGTTATTTAGTAATTATATGGAATAACACTTTTTTATTTATTTTTGTAATTGTAATGAGTTTTAACTTTCATGCATGAACAGCTTTTCCTAGCAATTTAAGATTAAGTCATTAATGGTAATCTGTGGACAGCGCTGTGGGCTACGTTATTATTTAGTTATTTATGTTATCATGTTGTTATATCCCTTAATCTAGCTGTTTGTTGTTCCCATTTGATAAAATAAAAATAAAATAAAATAGTATTTTGAAATAAGTGAAAGAGCAGACTGTTGAGTGTTGATATTTAAACAAAAATGTCTCTATTTGGACTGTGTGAAGCATGATATGGCAAGAAAAGAGGTATCTGATGAGATGACGACTATGGATGTATGGAAGAAGAATACATGCTGCGCCGACCCCAAAATGAATTGGGATGAGGGCAAGAGAATGATGATGCAGTATTTGTTGAGGAGATCGATAAAATGCTTCTTATAAAGGGTTCAAGGCAGATGTGAGTAGAAATGCAGAACATTTTGCTTTAGACACTGACACTGGTCTTATTGGTGAGGTTCTTCAAAAAGGTCAGATGCGTAGTACTCGCGACTGGCGTGCATATGTAATCAGTAGGCTTAGCCAAGTTGACAATCTACAATCGTTAACGCTAATAGAAAACTAACCAAATGTATGGTAATGACATCTATCAACGATAAGTCACGTGGTCAAAACAAACGAATGGAAACTTTAAAGTTTAGTCAAAACTGTAAGTTGGCTACGATTTAAATGGGATGTAGGGATCACGATTGTAGAGACGAATACATTTCATTCTATCATCTTGATCGATGTAAACTTGTCTACGAAAGTATATATTCGTTTGTTTTGACCACGTGACTTAACGTTTACGATTGTAGAAAGAGAATCGATATGAATCGTTTGTAACTTGGCTAGGCCCGCTGGGGTATGATCCTGGATAATGCAAAAGCAGTTAGGATGGGTTATAGTAGGTAGTGTTTTCTACATGCGTGAAAGGCACTTACGCCTTTCACGCATGTAGAAAACACCACCGTACTTGCTATTTCAAATATTGAAGGCAGGGTACGCAACCTACTTTGAAGAGAGGCTTCGAAATTTTACTGCCCAGTAATATTTTTAAATGTAGGCCACTATCTACTTGATGTTGAAAATCTGTTTGAGCTCATAGACGAAGAAGAATGACTTGCAATGATTTGTATAGAAATCGTTACTTAAAATACTTTCTATCTCTCTTCTCATCTGTCGTCTTGAATCCCATGGATTTCTTTGCTATTCATTATATTCTCCGCTGAAGCGTCCTTCATTGGCTTCTTAATTCCATGTTCCAGCTAGTGGGCTCTGGTAGCCCATTTCTCGAAATGAAGTAAAACTACTTTCTTGAAAAATAATATCATCGCCTTCTCTGCAGCTGCTTTACATTTTAAATTGTTCGTCGTCAGTTCAAGAAATTTTCTCCGTTCGTGGTCAGAAAACTCATTTGCGAGGATATATTTTTATTCCGGTCACTAACGTTTACGTCTGGAGAGCCATATTTTTTGTTGAAGCGTAACTTCTTTCCCAGTTGTGCACGTATTCAATTGCCTTTTTCATTATATTGCTTAGTTCTTGTAGTCTTCTTTTGTTTTTGTATTTAATTTGTCATCATTAACATCATTCGTAGTTTGTTTCATTTGTAGGTAAAGTCTGGTCTATTTAGCAAAAAAATTACCGACTTAAGCTTGACTCACGCTAGGCCGTGTTGGGTCCGAGCCGAGTGTTGACCGCGCAATTTTGTATGGACACACTCACGCTACCGAGCAAATGGATTGTGCTACGGCCGACACTCGACTCGAACCCGGCACGGTCTAGCGTGCGTCATCCTTTAACCACAAATGTCATTCTTTGACAGTTGTATGAAATGGCTTTAAAGGGGTAAAATAGATTTGGTGCATCGATTTGAAAAACAGGGTGCATCTGCATCTGTGTTGTTGAAATACGTGATAATTATCGTGCTGCAGTCCAAAAGTCATAAGTTTAAACTTCTGCAAACTACTGTTGGCCTAATTGCTTGGCCACAAACCCAAGCCATACGCGTGATGTGACAGCGACAGAAGCCGACGAGGTCGTCGGAAAACTAGACAGATTTTAATGAAAACCATTTCCAAAAGGAGACAATCTTTTAGAAGAAGCACATCATCTTGAGATTACTACCACTACTAAACTTGATCAGCCAAACATTCTGAACTTCACTTAGTCAATTATTCAGCCATCAGCCCCATTGCAAAATCTATTTAAAACAGAACTTTAACTGGTAACACTTACCAACTACCGTCACGCCTTCGTAATGATATGCGTAATTACTAAAACTTTACAGACTCTAAAGTTTAGAGTTGCAAACTCGTGGCAGATGTCGGTACACTAATCATGTTGAGATTTTGATTTTAAAGTTAATTTTGTGTCAAAAAGGACTTTTTGATGTTGGTTGGGAATGTGAAATTAGTGATAGGTGTGTTATTTTATGATGGTGAAGGAGACAAACAAAAATATTTTTTGGAGTGTTTTTTAAGGTTTGAATGTAGTGCCATTTCTTTTGGGCACTAACTAAAAGAAAAAAGAAAATATTGGTATTTTAGATGCTATCGCACTATTTATTATATTCTATTTAATATTGATGATTGTCAATATTAAAAAAAGTTTAATGTCTACCTTTAAAGATACTGCCCAAATTGTATGTGATAAGAATAAAGAACTAAGTAACTGTTGTCTCACGTGGCGATAATGATCCACTTTCCCATCGTCATCATCATTAGCAGACTTGTTCCAGCCCTGTCTCCTCCAGCTTGTGCCATTCTTCTTTAGTCTGCGCGAGTCTTAAATTAATTAACCACACTTTCAAAATACAGGAAAATTTTAATTAATGATTGTACTCTGTATTTTGTATAGATGTTGTTCCTGTAAAATTGCTCGCAAAAACCGTACATTTTTGTTAAAATATATTGGATATTTTGATTTAAAAAAGCTCTTAAAAGTATAATATCATTTTGACAGATTCATCACTTAGTTTGTAATAGAAATCCTCTTTGTTTTGCATTTTGATATTTTTAAATGATCCCAAGAATTCGCAAAAGTTTTATGGTTCATGGAAAAGAAAACTAAGCTTAATGAGCTTTTCTTTGTGAACAATACCCGAAATTTTCTCTTTGTTTTAAAATACTTAAGATAGGATGATATATTTATTTGCTAAAACATGTGTACACATACAGTAATATATAATAAGTGCATGTAGGATGACATAAGTAAAAATTTGTTCAGACATTTTTGCCACATACTATGGCATGCAAATGTTTTTAAACAGACACTTTTAATGACTATGTCAAACTCATTATTAAAATGTATTTCCAAGTAGGTATGAGGTATTCGAGCGGTATTTTATAAAAATTAAATCCCAAATGAATTTGCCGACCATACATATGAAAGTAAAATATTGATTCACTATACCTATTAGCGACGTATACCAAAGCGAAACGAAAACATTTTTTATGTCACACATCAATAATTCGCGATAAAGCACCTTAAATGTGCGGATCACGGAAAATTCTTGAATAAAAACGTGTGCGGTGGAAAGAAAAGTGGTGTAGCATATACATGCAAGTGAAGAACTCAATGAAAAAAATAATGCACACGCCGTCCGCGGTGGCCAGTGCAGCGTGACGCCAGATAAAAATGATCAGGCAGGCATAGAGGGACTCATTAACCAAGTAGCCATCGATGTAGATGGTTCGGAAAGGCGTGACCCACAAATGGATTGGTGAAGACCTGTGACACAGTGTTTGTGAAAAAGACATAGGTGAAAATGAATCCCCTTGCCCTTTTGGTCGCTTTTATGCTGATGGGGGATGTTAGGGCGATTGTAGAACTGAACTGTAGTGATAATGCTACGTGCATCGATCATATGGCGAAGGAGATCCTGAGGAGTTTGAAGCAGCAGAAATCTGTGAAGGTGTTCAATGTGCTTACGATAGAACCGTTGAAGACGAGGCAGGCGAGATCGAAGGACTGGTGGCTGACAAACTTCCTGGACAGCCACGCATTCAGCTTTGATTGGAATGACTACACCTTCAAGCTCTCACAGGCTGATGGAAACGACGCCTTGGATTTGGAGATATATGACGGAAGAACTGCTAAAGGTAGGTTTTAGATTAAATAAAACATAAAAAATATTTGAATCCCTTAAAAAAGAACATTAATGAGCATTCGTTTAGAATGTAATAAAAAGTTTGAGCAGAATATTTTACATTAAAATGATTTAGATTTTGTTTTTTAATCTCGACGAAATAAAAAAGCTTCTTAATTTAATGTTATTACGTGAACAAAAGTACTTTTAAAAACTTAATTAACCTCAGCCTTATAATTACCATTTTTGGTATAGACATGATAAAAAAGCTACATTGGCAGAATTCTTTATTAAAATTAATCTAGAGCGCTCACAGTTTCTAAATATTTATTCAGCTCTTTCGTTTCTTAAGATTTGGTTCTACAGAAGCATTCAATATTCTAGACCGTATTTCTTTTTTTTAAATTTCGTAAGTCTTATTACTAAAATCAATCAAGTCAAAACCAAAATCTCAAGAATTTAACTAAAAGTTAAAATCTAATCGGTTTCTCGTGTATAAACACACAATTACAGTTGCACTTTTACAAAATCTTCACGTGCATCTATAACATGATCATCTCTTCCTGTAATTTCATCAGTAGCAACAAATAATCATTCATTATATCAAAAAGAAAGTTAGGAGCAGCCAATGAATTATCAAGTGCAATCAGATTAACGTTAACAAAGTGCTAATTCACATCTGTAAGCACGCTTCGATGCATCATAGCGTTACCATTTAAGGCAATGTGCAGACGTTGGTCTAATGGAATTGTATTAGCTACCGTTAGTTTAACTTTTAATTTATGATTAGGTTTTATGACTCCTACTTCATCATGTATTGTTAAGTAGATAGTAGCGTTAATTACTGTAACAAGAGAAAGTAATAGAGAAGTGGTTACATTAGTATTGCCAACGCTTTTTGCGTCCACCCTTTCTTTTTTGACTTCAGTTTTCACAGTTTAGATCTCGTTATTAACATCCTTCTCAAAATCAAACAGTACTATTCCTCTGTTTTTCGAGATATTATTTGTTTTTATTATTTGTCGCAACAGAATAAATTAAATAAATGCGACTTTTCTTGTATCTTTAGGAATTACTGCAAAACCGACTATGTATAAACGTTCCAGTGAGAATTGCTGATTATTCAGTTTTTAGTTTAACAGTATTTATTTTAAACGTAAGAATTGTTTTGTTTACTTGGAGACTTTGAATGCAATCATCACAATTTTCTACGTTAACATTATATCATCATTATTGTTATAATTATCATCATCTACTTGTTTTTTCCCAACTATGATGGTGTCAGTTTCCAGTCTAACTGGATGCAGCTGAATATCAAATACCAGTACGTTACATGAAGTGATCACTGCGTATCTGCGTATTTTAAAATAGCATAAACACACCTGTTTCTAGTTTAGTATGGGGAAATTCTCATGAATACCCTCCAACTGGGAAGAATAGGGGGCTATGTCGTGGTCTTACCGACTAAAGTCCCACTGTTTCTACTACTACCATAAGATGGCCCTGGAGATACAAGTACATTCGCGGAAACCCGACTGGTATCAGCCCGCGGGTCCCATCACCAAGAGTGATCGACATTATCAGACCTATCCACTGTGTGCATAAAGCCTTACTCAACTTCATTGTCATGATGCACAGTAATTACCTCGTTAGTACTACAAAATCGTGTTCCGGCTTTTCCTAACAAGAATTCAGTTTGAGATTTTTCTTTCACACTACTCGTAAGATGTTCAATGCATAATTCATAACATTCTTTAATCTGTGTTTTTTTGGTGTTTAATTTTTAATTGACCATCTTGAGCATTTTTTGAATATTTTGAGGTTTTTTTCTTCAGTGTTGTAATTTATTTAAGTAGAATCAAGACATTGTTTTGGCCCTCTTATTTAGAATTTATTTGAGTCGGAGTAAAAATATATTGTTACAACATGATGCTCGAATTCGTCCCAGGACTAGAACTTCCAGGAGAGACTTTTCTGAGACGAGATCAGGAATCATCAAGCGTAGAGTAGAACGTTCTGAGGGTAGGTAGGCGGATAACTTTACAAGTAAACCAAGCAACGACGACGATAGAATAGATGAGAGTAGCAAATGATCAAGCTCAGTGTATTAGGAAACACGTTATGGGTTGTTTTACACCCGTTATGAAAGATTTTTGTATTTAGTCTAGTTTTATATTCTTGGAATCTACGTAGTAATAATTATATTCTATCTCTGAACACCCACTTCACAAACATTCCTTCTTCTACATAATAATGAAAATTCTTCTGTTCGTGCCACGTATTGACCGCTCAGAACAAGTGTTTCTATTAGCATATTCATAGCAAGTTTATTTTGATTCAAATGATAATAGTGCATTTATAGAACTTTGCATGGAGTATATTTATATTCTAAGTAAGTAAAGTAAGAAATTTATTCTGAAAACTTCAAAACCGCAAAAATACCGCATTTCATTGTTTCAGTAGTGGTCTTTTCGTTTCGTCCAGTATAATATCATTTGCAGTCATTATCTGTCCTCTTTTCAACAACTTTTGGGCCGGCTTCCAGTCTAGCCGGATGAATGCCAGTATTTTACATGAAGCGAATGCCCATCTGACTACCACAACCCAGTTAGTACTGGATAATATGGTACCCCTTGGAAAGACTGGTTGTCAGACATTCGGGTCACTGACTACCTGCAACGACTGTCAAGGATCTACAAATGACAGCCGGGACCAACGACTTAACGTGTTTTCCGAGGCACGGAGGAAACTCGGTATGGATGGACACATTCATAGACCGACCTTAACAAGCATGACTTAATCACAATTAGCCTATAATGTTTCCACAGTTGGGAACACAGGCCTGATTTTTCTGAGAGTGAGAGCATGTAACACACAATGGCAACCCCGTGCGGGTTGGTAACAGTCACGTCATGTCTTAAAATGTTTGGTTCTCGAACTTGCCGGTTTCCTCACAATATTTTTTATTGCGTTTTGATTTCAAGTTGTACGTTTAGTATATTGTACGTTTATTAAAAAAATATAAATAATAAAAAAAAAAAATATTATACGTTTTTAAATAATTGTAAAGGTCCTGTGAATGACCCGTGTTCGTTTAAGTTCACTCACACTGGTAACTTCCAGTAGAAAGCAGTAAATCCAATATTAACAAAGTTGTAAGTGCGTTTGAAGGTTTCTTACTAAGCCCATCACGTTGCTGTGGATCAACTTACCTTCCTATCTTTTAAATTCCACCTCCAAGTTTAGGTGCACTCGGTCACCGTCAAGGTTATTCATCTCAATTTTATACATGTAATAAGGCAGCTCTTAATAATCCACATTGTTCATACAGATAAACCATTTAATCCAGGGAAACGCTTCAATCTCACGCTTATGAATACATAATCATGTTTTGGAACTGATGTACCAACATAATTAAGATGTTCTGTTAGTAAGTGATACTGAATAATGTGGTAGGTACTTGACTTGTTGGTTAACACAGAATTGCGTCCAACTACAATAGGATTTAGGAAATTACTTAGTTTTTTTATTCAAATTAGGCTGACAATATTTTTTTGAACGTTAATGGTAAGATTAGACAGTCATCCAAAACGTGTATGTCCCTTCATCACTTTGTAGTGTTTTAGCATGGGAGCAAAAGTGCCGAAACAAACTCCCCAGCAACACTCTGCCCACTCTAAACGTCTTCTCTCTTCAGGCTATTCTAAATACAAAAAAAAAAAAATGATAAATAATTCTAATACAAAGTTGATTTTTAGCCCAATTTGAAAACACAATGTGTAATCGTCCTTATTAGTACGTGTCTTGCAAGGCAGCACATTAGTGAGACATAACTTATTTTTATAACACCTATGTGTCACAAATAAACATTTTTGAATTTGTATTCATCATCATATACTCCTGCCCTTGGGGTTGGCGCAACACGTTTTCTTCTTTCATTCTCTTCTACATCATTCCTCACACAATCCACCTATCCTTTGTTTGGCCTGCCTCTCCCTCTCCATACATCAACATTCATTCCCATCACTCTTTTACCAAATCAGACTCCCTTTCAATTTATCTGTAACAGGCACCATTTTCTCTATTATACTCATTCTTTATTTTATTCATTCTTTTAAAATATTGAGATGGATGAGTATCATCTCAGCATTTTCAACTCCGCCACATGCAATCGTTTTTTTCATCCATCTTTTTCATAGCCTCTAAGCTTCACTGAAGCCTCGCGTCTAAAGTCAAACCCAAGAACACTATGCTATCTTCAGGATTCAACTCTTCGCCTTTGACCAACACACAAAACACCCACGTCACTTTAGGAACTGTAAACAATGCATTTGGTTTTTTTCATTACGAAGTAAGACAACATTAGTAATTAGTGTTGTCTTGCCTGTCCTGTTGTTTGCACATCTCAGGATCTGACATCTGGACATTATTGAGAGTGAAAAACTCGTCGCTAATTTCAGTGCCAACTCAATTTAGATTGTCATCGACATGCTAAGTAGAGTTATAAATAAAAAGCAACAGACCAAACCTAATGTTTGCTATCCCTAGTATATACTGCACTATATCAAGCCTCCAAAGATCTGATCAAACAGCACCTCGTTAGTTTCACATTATACCGAAGAGCATCGTAAAGCACTTAGCAACGGTTGCTACATTAAATCTAATCCAAAATGGCCGACACTCCCTGGTGTAACTTGAAATGTCATTAGCTGAAACTGGTCTTTGGAAACTTATCTCGGTATTTTATGAGTTTAAGATTCAGTTAAGTTATTTTGGCTGTGTTGGCGTTTAGCCAGCGAAGGCGTAGTTAGACACTTTGTGTGCCATGTAGACGTTACGTTTAAACTGGATAGATAGTAGTCGATTTGATCAAATGAACGGTTTTTACGGTCGGACACAAACTTTTACCACAGATTCAGTACATGTTCCTGTAGCGGCACTACAAAAAAACACTACAGCAACATACTACAAAAAATACTGCAGTACCATCTCTGTGCTACAAATAAAGAACTAACATCGAATTCCAAAATGGCAATTTTAAAGTTCTCCGCGACTTAAGAACATATTAATAATAGAAAAACCCGACAACAACACTGTCGGGCAGTAAGCCCACCAGTCACAACACCCGTTTGGTCAGAGCATCCTCCCTTTTCTATGGGGGATGAAGAACTTTACACCCTGTTCTTCATACCACTTTATTTTTAAACCTGCATGAATAAAAATCATGAGTCGGTTCTTGAAAAAAAAAAAACAAGCAGTGTTAATGCAATGCATGGTCAAAATAGCATTTTTACATCTATGCAGTAACACTAGGTCTCAAAGAAACTTAACTAACTAAGAACTTCTCGGGACAAGGAAATCAGTAATGCTTTACTGCTTTCCTTGTCCCTGATGGAACTTGTAACTTTTGGCAGTTCTAACTTCAAATAATTACTAAACTACAGAATAAAATCGTATAATAAAAACGACGTATGACACGTATTACTTGCTTGTTAGTGTGCTCACTAACACTACACAAACATATTTATATACAAATCGTATAATACATTTTATTACACGATTTTTATTCTGTAGTTTAGTAATTACTTGAAGTTAGAACAGTCAAAAGTTAGGATTCGTTTAGGATAGGTTCTTACTTCGTTTAAATTCTTGTATATTGCATTTAACATGTTTGCAATTATAAGTAATTACTTAAATTCAAGTTATTACTTTAACTTGATTATAAATACGGATGTAGGTCAGCGTTTCTGTACTTATGTGAGTTACCTATCTACTATAGAAATCTTCGTTCTCGGGCTACGAAGCCCGAAAATCGGAGATTATTCTAAACTTATAATATCGATAGTTGCCAGTAATTGGGTAGTAGAGATCAGATGGCACGCATTCAGTGTAAATTATTGGGTCGCATAATATTTGGTCGCATCTGGTTTCATCGGAAATCGACCCCTACATAGTTGGGAAACGATTTGGGAAACGATAAAAACTAGGGTAGTATAATTTTAAGTAAAACTTACCTTTTTTTTTTTCGGATGGGAAATCGTCAAATGACTGTTTCCGCTCTGGGCGGAGCAGGAGGGAGTGTCAGACTTTTACTGACTAAAACCCATCCATGTTCCTTCATCGCCCTTTGTGTTCCGGGGCCACGGTATCTCTTTCGAAAAGTCCCGCAGCCCCGGCAGGCTTCGGCCCTTGCGGACCCTTTCCCTATAGTTGACTCTCTTTGAGGCGCGCGTGGAATGCGATGACTGGCTAATATGATGAACGTCCCTGCCTACCTAACTTATTATTCGGGTCAAAAAAAAAAAAAAGGTATTTTAATATTATTTACAAATGTATACCGTCATACTAAATTATTAAATAATCCTAATGCAATATCGATATTGTTAACAAGCGCTTACCTCTTATCAACCTCCTTTTTCCTTTATCTACTTCCACTTTCACTTGAATACACTTCAACGACCTATTTATGGATGGCACGGTGCATAGGTAATTTAAATTAGTCTGTCGCGCTCGGCGGCTTGCAGCGTATTGTGAACGAAATGAACAGGTTCTTCTAACATGCTTCCGTCCCATTTATGTATCTTTCTGTTTTCTGATATACATATTTCAGTTTTGTTTTGCACTTTCGTTCAGTCACTCTAGTTTATTTTTCTAATAAGTAATTTATTGTTTTTTTTTTTTTTTTTTTTATATACAGATCTATTTCACATATTTATGCTATTCACCACCACCATTGACACAAAACATAAAACTGGATCACATCCGTAACCTCACTAATCCAGGTTCAGTTGAAAACCAGCGTCGGGCACTAGTTGTCCGGCATTTTGCTGAACTGGGCCTATTTGGCGCAGCCGTGAGGCGCACAGTGTCACATTATTATTATTTTTGTTAAGTTTTATGTTTTTTATTCATTTTTGATTTTCTTTTTTTGTTATTTTTTATACTGTGTGCACTTGTGGCGTGTGCCAAATAAATGGATTTTCTTTCTTCTTTGGAACACGAACGCGCCGTCGACACGGCCTGTCGTCATGAGAATACAAGCCTCGTTGCTTAGTGTGGCACTAGATGGTGCTGTGTGTAATGTCCAGCGGTATTTAAATATTTTATTTATACCTACAATCTACTGGCTTCGCCCGCAGCTTCGCTCGCGTGAATTTTGGTAATTGTACTACGCGATCGTACTACTGGAATAAACGGTATTCTATGAACAGATAGGACACCGTTAAAACTATCTGTGTCTAATTTTACCTAAATCCGTTGAATAACAAATATCCATCCATCTCTAGATGGATGTTCCATTTCTAGATGGATGTTCCATCTCTAGATGGATGTTTGTTATTGTAGTTTTGTCACCGTTTCTGTAGTTACATCCATACTGACTGCAACACTACAGCGGGAATAATTAATTACCAAAAAAAAAAATGTCGTGTTCGTTTCATTTCGTGTACTACAAATTCCATTGAGTGGCTTTGCCGAAGGGCTACAAGCCCCCGATAAGTCTCAGATTAATTTTTGAACAGCAGTTAATACTAGTTCTAACAAAGGAAGTTAGAAAAAACTAGTTTTAACTAGGGAAAACGCGTTTTAACTAAAAACGGGTTTCAACTGAAACATTATACTATTACAAAACAAAGTGTATGTCTGCGAAACTACGTTAAATTTTAAAACTAAATGACGTAATTAGATGGGGTTTTCGCCTGTATTTAGAAGACTTATCCCAGGTAAACACATTAATTTTAAACTTTCATTTATGTAAGAGAAGGATCTAAGTTTTGCAGGCCGTGTCGACGGCGTGTTTGTGTTCCACGCGCGCCTCGAAGAGAGTCAGCAAAAAGGAAGGGGTCGGCAACGGCCGATGCCTGCCGGGGCTGCGGGACTGTTCGAAAGAGATACCGCGGCTCCGGAACACAAAGAGCGATGAAGGAACATGGATGGGTTTTAGTCAGTAAAAGTCTGACACTCCTTCCTGCTCCGCCCAGAGCGGGAGGAGTCATTTGATGATTTCACATCCAAAAAAAAAGGATCTAAGTTTTATAAAGTCATATTATACCATTGGAAACTGGGGGTCAATCACTCTTTATGTACCTAATTCTACTGTCGCAGAAGTTTTGAATAGACCCACAATACTTCCGGAATGATGGCTTTGCTATGTTATAAAGTTAATCAAATGGCATTATCTACTACAATATGAATACTAACACTTTTTTTTTCTTTCATAATTACTAATATTAAAAATTTCCATTTTGTATCTATAATCCTCATTCCGCTGTACGTACTTATTACCTTTTAAGTGGAAATCATTTCAGTGCAAAACATTTCAAATGTATAAGCGTAAGCTTCCTCGAATGTATTATATTCCCAAAGGTCCATTGCCACTTACGCTTACTCATCCTACGGGCTATATCGACTTGTCTGATTCTACACCGGATTAACTCGATTCGGAATCAATCCCTTAGAGACACTACAAATGTACCTATCAAGCGAATTATGCCAGAAACCAATCGTTTCTTGTTTTTCTCGTTAAAATAACCCAAAACTTAAAGCCTTGGCCATGAGTTACACACTCGAGCGACCTGCGTCATAGGAGAGCGATTGCAGGAGAAAACAAATAAAAGACACATTGTGGAATGCAATAAAAGTATTGAGTATTGAGTAAGAAGTTCCTTATAATAGCGTGTTACGGCTACTTGCGGACTGCTTCGTTGGTTTAGTAGTCGTGCTGCTAAGCATGAGGTTCTGGGTTCGATTCCACGGTCGGGCAGTCGGGTTTTTGCATCAACAATTTCTCAGTAGCAATCACGGTGTCTGGATTTGATTGATGGCAATAGGCTCGCCCCCTATTACATGGGACTTAATCATAACTGACGAAATGTGGGTGAGTTCGAACAAGACAAGATACCTACACAACTCTGATTTTTCGGATTCATGTGCGTATTGTATAATTATGACTTGCTTCGGTGCATGAAAGCATCGTGAGAAAATGCCTGACAGATATTTTTTGTCCGCATTTAAGTCCAAAAAAAGAAAACAGCTACTTGCATAGCGATGGTTTGACGAGTACCTATTACTCGCACGACCGGTCATGAGAACGCGCGCTCGTCCGCCACAAAATCGCATCGCCTGAATTTGTGAACGGAGACTTACCGACCGTTGGCCAGCCCTCAAGAGATTTCTAGTCCATCGCACATTTAGGTACTGAATATTTTAAAACATCGGTTACAATTTAGTACTATTCCAGACTAATGGATGGTAGACATCTTTTAGGCTCATCCTTATGATTTAGGCTATACCGTATAGCAGATAAATATCTTAAGTAGAGCGTAAGGCTATTAATCCAGATTCTCAGTACAATGTGTACATTTGCTCTCGGGCCAAGTCGTGTTAAGTAATATTTGCGCAAGCTGATGTAAGCGGATAACATTTGAAGCGGGATCTGAAGGTGTGCTTAAAAGACACTTTCTCACTCTTATATCCAAGTGTGAGTTCTGAAAATGCATGTCTCAAAGTACGTTAAGCAGTTCAGGAAATCTTTACAAATCAGTACTGACCGGCTACTTCCGTGACTATGGTTACGGTTACAATGATTAGGAACTTGATTTTAAATACCGTTAAGGCCGGTACCCGGGACAAATCGTCTATGCGTCTGCGGACACCCCTCAATCGCAGATAATGTTCTTACTTAAGGTGGATGCTCCAGGGTAGCCCGCGAAATTCAAGTTTTCTTACGTTATTTGCAATTTGCAGGTCAGTGTCAGGTTGTATGTTGATTCGCGGCTGTAACACGTATGTAGTTACAGAATTATAATCATCAAAATCATCAATACAACCCTCCAAGTGCATAAAGGTGCAGGAATGAATTTGACCTTGCAAAAATTCATTCTTGCACCTTTATGCGCTTGGAGGGTTGCAAAAAACGTAAGAAAATTTATATTTCGCGGGCTACCCTGGAGCATCCACCCTATGTATAGTCCGCGCACGAGCTCCGAGGAAACGGTGGCTTATTCAAATCATCGGTGATTTTATTTCAAGTACATAATATCCTCATAAAATGATTTCATAATTTAGTTCGCGCGGAGTACTAAATTATGAAATCATTCTGTGAGGGTTTTATGTACCTGAAATAAAACCACAGATGATTTAAACAAGCCACCGATTCCTCGGAGCTCGCGTGCGGACTATATTTGTCAGTGTCCGATGCCTAGTTTTCACCATTTTAAACCTTTACTGGTTAAAATAATACTATGTCAGACAGACCGTAAAATAATATTGTAGCTGCGAACAGTGTGTTACAAATTCAAACTCAAAATAATAAAACATGACACTTGACTGGAGCTTGATTCAGAAAGCAGTAGTTTTGGACACGGTCCTCTCTCTAGAGTCGTGACCTTGACCTTTTTATATTTTGTTTTTAAGAATATGAAACATTAGGTATATAAAATAAATGAAAAGAAACAACCACAATAAACACTGTCCAAATACCTAATTCAGAAAAAATAATAAACTATAAGATAAAAATTCATTGTCTAAATAATATCGCGACGGCCACTAACTAAATAAAGAAACGGTATTATGACTGAGTGCGTACGTGCGAGATTTTACCGCAGTATCGCTGAATTACGTGAGTTACATCGCAATTTTCTCTATGAAGGATCAAGTTCCGGAATTTTGACCTTGAACCTGGCGAGTTCAACGTTAAAAGTCGTTTGACCTTTGTGACTTTTTTTTATTGGATTTGTAAAAGCATGCGTACTATTAAATATGATTTCAACGCAGGAAATATAGCATGCAGTACGCCGTGTGTCAGTGGTAACAAAACCAGTATAAGCTGGCCTCTTATTCTATTGAAATTTCGCCCAGATGCTAGGCTAGCTCAAGGTCAAAGTGATACCATTAATATACGGCATATTTTATTGCAAGTTAGATGTAAACACTGTTTTAAGCTTTCACGGTTTAAAACTAAACTTATATTGTCACAAGACTAACGGGATATCTTTCATGATTATTATTTGTTTTGAGCTCCCGATATATATAAATGTTTTTTTCGATGTCCCGATATATATGTTTTTTTTCGATGTGATGATAAGTGAGTTGTAATATAAGTTTAAGTTTAGATATTAAGACAATCTACGATAATCCTCATTTAATTAAAAATAGTAAATGTTTCTTCGACGCGGACGAAGTCGGGCACAGAAGCTTGTCAAACTTTTAGAGGAGGAGCACCTGGTTAAATAACACTCGTGGTTAAATAATAACAGCCATCCGGGTTGATCTTCAGGATCATCTTGAAGCTGCGCTCGCCTAGGTTGGTCCGTGGATGGGGAACCCATTACATACCAAGTTTCCTCTGTGCCTCGGAAAGCACGTCAAGCCGTTGGTTCCGGCAAACATTCGAAGATCTTTGACAGTCGTTACAGGTAGTCAGTGGCCCGAAAGTCTGACAACCAGGCTTACCAAGAGTCAACCCTTATATCAGGTATATTACCCAGAACTAACTGGGTTGCGGAGGTCAGATAGGCAGTCGCTCCATGTAAAATACTGGTATTCAGCTGCATCAGATTAGATTGGAAGCCGAGCCCGACGTAGTTGGGAAAAGGCTAAGTAGATGATGATAAAACATTAGCAATATTTATGTTCTGTTCACCGGGTTATCTGTAATGGAACTGAGAGACATCGGTATGTTCACTCCCAAAGTCAGCCGATAACGGATTAAGTGTACTACTCGAGGTGTACAATGGACCTTAAGTAGAATACCATAAACCTTAAATTATATATTATGGCTTTTAGGTATCCGTGGACCACACAGTCCATTCCTACTTACAATTCCCAATTGTATTGTTGATAGTAATTCCGACTCGTTCATTGGAAATATTACTACAATTCCCATTGTTGAGAAATTGGTACTTGAGAGCAGGATACTTTTCTGTATTTGCTCTTTCCTTCAGTGGCTGATGTAGCTCGTGTGTTCTGCTATAATATAACTTAAGATTGCTAAGTTGATTTTTTCTTGCAATATCTTTTTATTAACGATTTTTTATCGAATTTCTTTGAAATTTAGAATTTGCAAATGAAATACTGAATTGCATGTTATGATTATGGTTATTTGGAATAAATCGTTGTGTACATAAAATATGATTTTTGTTTTTTTTTTCTATCACACAATGGTGCACCAAGGCTACGCTATTGATAGTAAATTGGAAATATTAAAGACAAAGATATATCTTTTAGGATCCGTACCCAAAGGGTAACCAACGGGACCCTATATTACTATGCCTCCGTTGTCGGTCCGTCCATTCATCTGTCTGTCAGCGGGATGTATCTCATCATCTGTAATAGGTAAACAGTTGAAATTTTCACAGAATGTGTATTTCTGTTGCCGTTATAACAAAAAAAAAAAACAATACATATTAAATATTTGAGGGGGCTCCCCAAAGTACGACGGTACGGGGGTTCCGTTCATGCGCGAGTTCGATTTGCACTTGGACGCTTTTTTTGTTTTGTTAGCTGAAGCCAAAACGTGTAATTCCACATTATTTCATTTAGGCAAAACTCGATAAAATAAAAACAATACAAATGAAAGGTAACCTTAAGACATCTGAAGTAGAATAGCTTTAAACCTCACTTATAAAGTTTAGTTTGCGGTAAAACTTACAATTCTTTGAAGAGTTTTTTAAAACCTGAAATTAATTTACATTAGCATAAAGAAGAATACAATTTAATTTTCATTCCACGGTATTTGTTTATTATAATACCACTGTAATTTCCAGATATTTTGGGTTTATTTGAGATTTGGGTTAAGGGAGGATTATTTTATTAAACTATTTAAGCATTTATTAATTTTATCTTTTGCCGTAAAAAGTGAAGTTCAATATTTGAAAACTTTTATCTTTTGTTGTAAAAAGTGAAGTTCAATATTTTAAAACTAAGTTTATTTATTATATAAGCAGTCGCGACTAATGTAACAATGCAGCTTCACTTGTTTCCGTACAAAATCGTATCATGTATTGTTTCATTACACGCCAATGTTCCAGGCGAGGGAGCGTTGCTGAGGATGCCTTCCGGGTTTTTGAACAAATCAGTGTCATATACTATGAATAGAATAGAATAGAATATTATTTATTTGCTTTGAAACATGGTATCAAAAGATGATAATATACAAAAAAAAACAAGAGCATACAAATGTTTTTGCTTAATAGCGATAAGCGTACAAAATTTATGCGACCGCTTTGCTTAAGATGAAGACACAGGGAAGCTCACATTTACTCTGGTATAATTAATTGTTTTATTTGATTGAAAATTAATTAATTTGTCAAATTAAATAATACAATTTTTGATTTAAGTAATTCATCATGTTCCTGCCTTATTCAATCCATCCACCAGAACAATGTTTTTAACGCGCTACATTGAGTTTTATCACAAAACATAATTTTTCACACCAAAAAAAAAAGTCGTTTCCTAGCAATATTTTTTGCGTAAAGTTACTTAGTTTATTGTACAGAATGCTTGGTTAACGGCTTCGTGATGAGGTTGCTTACATCCTGTATGTATACTCATACATACAGGTTGTAAGCCTATTGCATACACTCGTAAACAATAAATAGGCTTATGTGGTATTGTTTTATTTATAATGTATCCGTCAATAAACCTCTTCTTTCTCTTCTCTATCTCCATTCTATTGTTTCCATTAATCTTTTTCAAAGTTGGTATGTTCTACCAAGTGTTATAATATCTCCTATGTTTCTATATTCTATGTAATATCGTAAAAGAGGGTAATGTTTGAGAATATTACTTCCAAGTTGCGGTTCAAACGTGTTTCGTACGCAATTTCCTTTCAAGAAGTTAATGACTATTTGAACATAATTTATTCATTTTCAAATTATGTTTTTGGCATGATTTATGCTTTGAATGAAACTGAAAATCTCTGAACATAAGGCAGAAAATTAAACAGCTGGATAGTTAGATAAGTAAGTTTGCCGAACGTAATTTTGAAAATGTAATTCTTGCACATGTTCTGAAAAACATTCATTATTAAATATTCATTAAGCTTTTACCTGCAGCTTCACCCGCGTTATGTAGTACCTCGGGAGCGTAACCACCGGGATTAAAATTATCCCATATCCTTACTCAGGTGTTCCTGTGTGCGGTTACCTGGTTTATCAAATATAATCAAAATAATTTTAATTTAAAAATGAGGTAGTTAGCCGTTCTTTCTCCATAGACGTCTACGTTATGAAATGGAGAACACAGTTTTTTAGCCTTTTAAAAGTTAAAAACAATACTCAATACTCAATACTCAATACAGATTTACTTTCTCATTTATAATATTTCATATTGTATGTACAAATTATTATTTGTTCTTCCAGGAGGTCACATTAATCATTATGACAGTTCACTAAGAAAACGTTGTATGTGAGCAATTGTGATTTTTACAGAAGGAACAATTTGTCATTGTCCTGTGAGTTTGTGTTATTCCTTGGAGAGATAAAAGTATTGCTTTATGATACAAATATTTTTTTGGTTCACGTATACTAAGTTCAATTTTCTGGGAAAACTGTATTGCTTCTGCTTGTATTTTTTTTTCTTTTATAAAAAAAGCCTGATTGTTAAGTCTGTCCAAAGAGAGATTTATAGTAAGTAACGGTGCTTTTACTTTTCCACCCACGTTTAATATTTGTTTCTGGCTATCTAAAATTCACATTGAATTTATTTTTTTGACATTGAATTGATAATGAGTCATTTTTGCGCCAAAACAATAATATTATCAAAGTTATGATAGCAAAATTATTTTATCTTCAATAAATCATTCGCTTTTTTAATAATTATTTTCGTTTTTATTCAAAAGACAGTGGATAATAATATAAACTAATATTATTTAAGGTGAATTATTTTATTCATACACGAAATCTCATAAAGGCTCATCGTACTCATCATTATGAACAACTTTTACTATGGGACAAAACGCTGAATCGCGAAAAAAAATCAGCTGTTCCGTACATTTTGACGAGTTAATGCGAACACAATTATTGTAGCAGATTTTTTTTTTCGTGATTCAGGGTTTGTATGGATACACCTTATATTATAAAGCTGAAGAGTTTGTTTGTTTGTTTGGTTGAACGCGCTAATGTTAGGAACTAGGTACTGGTTGGAATTGATAAATTATTTTTGTGTTGGATAGCCCATTTATAGAGGAAGGCTATAGGCTATATAACAACACGCTACGGCCAACAGGAGCCGAGTAAAACGAAAACAAGTCAGAAGTGGCTGGTGAAACCGCGGGCGCGGGACACAGCTAGTTGATGATAACACTGACATTGACAGCTGTTGACTGTGGTTTATATGATCGTTCAGTTCCTTTGGTAAAATTTGCTCTTATCTCCTAAATACAGGGTGTAAACCACCTCATAACGAAGCCGTCAACCAAGCATCTGTACATCAAACTAAGCAACTTTACGCAAAAATTATTACTGGGAAACGACTTCTTTTTTGGGGTGAAAAATCATGTTTTGTGGTAGTAGTCAATGTAACGCACTCAAAACATTGTGCTAATGGATGGATTGAATAGTACGGGGGTCGTAGAAGTGTTTAAAGTAAAAATCTAACATTAAAAACAATATTTAAAAAAAAGTTGTCAAAAAGTTGGAACTTTGACCCCCAATATCGTAGTAAGTAACTAGAAGGTTCCCAGGTATGGTGTAGAACAAAAAAAATATCGCAATTATGAGGAAAACAAGTGCCTTTCGGCTTCGTTAAGAGGTGTTTTACACCCTTTATTTAATATATGTATTTTAATTTTGATGCTGAAACCGAGGTCGTAAATACTACTGCTAAGCATGACACCCTGAATCTTCTGGGTTCCCAGGTCGGGCATATAAAAAAAAATAACTTGGGTGTATCCATTAAGAATTGATAAAACAAAGAGGATTACAGGCGTGATTTTATGTTAAGTAATACGAATGAAGATGTTCTAACTTAAATCAATGTTTTTTTCAGACGTTTCGGATCCGAATGCGAAAACATCGAGCAGTAAAAACGAAGAGGAGAAAGTAGATGACAAGAAGGCGCCACACAATAAGTTGGGTCTACGTAAGTGCTTAACGTTTTTTTTAATTACTTAGCTCGCGTTATGGTAGGAATTTTTGTACCACAGATTTTAAATATTGTAAGTATTGTAACCGATGACACTTTGGGATGATGAAGCTTTTTATTAGAGTAAGAATTTTCAGAATCTGTCGTTTCGGATCGGATCTGTAGTTTCGAAGACCCTTGTAGTACGATCTTTAGAAATAATGCTTGGTATAATACTGTTTTTTAGGACACTAGAAAATGGTTCGAGACTCGATCGATTGGATTGAATCAATGCAAATAGTGTACTAACATTTTGAAATGGTTTGCTGTTAGGAAATTTTAAGTTCTTCAAATTAGCCAATTTATCACTGAAGTCAGATCTTTACTTAATTTGGCCTAAAAACATAAATTTTAATACTCAAAAAAAACAAAGAACATATTTTTCTTCTATAAAATGAACAACAATGAAAGCTATGAATTGGAAAATTCATAAAAGCTTGTCAAAAACAGAAACCACGACAAATTCAGACGAGAAGAAAATCATTACCATATTAACACAAAAAAAAATGAAATAAAAGAAAAATCAAAATATTTCATGCGGTAAAAGATAAAGAAATAAAATCTCTTCTAAACACTTATTACGTGTTCTAAGAAAAAGATTTGGAAATATCTTCACGGAAATTTTATTTCGCCAAAATGTGGCAATAAATATGGTTTTATGCTCCATTAGCTATTTTATGTATGGATGATCAACGTTTAAGGATTATTTCATGATATTCTGAGAACAATTTTTTTTGCAATTTCAACTCAAGAAGTATATTATTATTGTCGAATTCTCGTATTTATTATCATGTAAGGACTGTCAAACTAAACGATTTTTGCTGTTTTTAGCTCGATATTATTAATGGCAACAGGTAGACGCTTGAAATATTCACAGAATACTTAGTTGTATATTCACTTTAAAAATAAATAATTAATTTAAAATAAAATTAAATATTTAAGGGGGGCTCCCATACAACAAACGTGATTTTTTTGCCGTTTTGTTTATTAATGTTGTATAGATAATGGTACGGAACCCTTCGTGCGCAAGTTCGACTCATTCCGGTTTTTTTTTATATTTGTTGATAAATCAACTAGCTTTTACCCCAGTCCTCACTCGCGTTATGGTCGGAAATTATTCCACGAAACGTTTTAATATAGCCTATAACACGCAGGGATAATGAAGCGTTCGATTATTAAAACCTTTTTTTATTGGATCAGTAGTTACAAAAATTAGCCCTTACATCCAAACTTAATAATTTTTCCTTTTATAATATCACAATAGAAATATTATCTATAGACAACAATGTCAAAGTGGTAAACAATTGCAAATCATTTGGGGTCCATTTAATTATTTCCCTGCCTTCAGCCTTATTTATGACATGACGTAATTTTAATAAATCACGTAACACTTCCACCTTCAAAGACTCCGAAACGTAACCGTCTTTGTATTATTTATGAACAATTTCTTACAATGAAAGTGTTCCATAAGCACATATAAAATGAAGTATCTCAGACAATTACAATAATTGTCCAATCAAAGTGTTATAGCACTCTAATAAATCCCATTTACACACAACGCTACTTACAACACATCAATGTCAAAATAACGGCCAATTTTAAGAAAGGAATGACACACAACTGTCATTAAGCAACCAATCAGCGAATAGCATTTAAAAAAAAATTGAGCAAAGGAATCTTCATAATGCAGCTAAGTTTTCATTGAATTAGTTTCTAATATAGCGTGTTTGAAGAAGGCGTGCAGTGATTTTAATTAGTGCATTTTACTTTTCTCTCAAACGATTTGACGTACTTTTATGTACTAGTATGTACTAGTATGTCACACGATATTTCAATAAGTATCTTTGTCTCTTGGTCTCGGATGACTAGCACCGACTTTCCTCCATTTTTTCTAATTTCCATTCAGTATATTAACTAATTCTGCTGCTCCATATTCAGACGTCCGTTTATGCGATCATTCGAGCGAGAAGGTTGCATGTATACATACGCTGATTTTGTCGTACATTTACATAAAATTAATTGCCGATCAGCGAAAGAAAGTAGGATGTTTACTTAGTCTATTTTTCTAGTCACGCAAGGAAATAGTTTGGATGAATTCCTTACATCATTTGACCAAACAGGAACTTTGTTTGGTAAAATGATGGATGGAACAAGCTGTCATTAACGACTTTGTTGCAGTTTATCATGTCGCATTATTTTATCCGAAATAAAATATGTCAACACTGTTAAATTCAGGAAACGTAAAATAAATTATAATTTATTATAGGTTCGGTTTTACGAGCACCGACGTGTTATTATTAAGCTTTTAATAATTACGTTCGTTTATTTTATAAAATCTTATATAACTATTTTTTAAATAAATTGTAGGTACTACACAGATCTTTAATCCAAGTGGTATCTTTTCACTGCTGCTCACATCAGAAACTGGAAGGTAGTACCCAATTCTAATTCTCCCATTAAGCTTTTACGGGTCCAAGTTACTACTACTGTAGATAAAATATCTGGCCGTGTTTTGTTCCCGCTGATGACACGACCAACCGTACGCGACCGACCGTCAGCGCAACAAGAATTCAGGCCTTTTTTTTTCGAATTGGAAATCATCAAATGACTCCTCCCGCTCTGGGCGGAGAGACAGGGAGTGTCAGACTTTTACTGACTAAAACTCATCCATGTTCCTTCTTCGCCCTATGTGTTCCGGGGCTACGGTATCTCTTTCGAACAGTCCCGCAGCCCCGGCAGGCATCGACCTTTCTGCTGAAATCTCTTTGAATATAAACGCATATACAAAGTTTCGTGTCCGCGCTTTTACCATTGAAGAGTTCTTGGTGTGGAGACGACCCATAATTTTGAATCAAACTATTACCATGGATACCAACTGACGTTTTCAGTAGCTTTTTGCCTTCACAAAATGAAGAAAGACTTCAGCTGAAATAACCTCGGAACTTTAATGCTAGCAAAAAAGAGTTGAAAATAAAAGAAAATTTTTAACATTGTACGACGGAAGGCATAAATAACTCAAGCACAGACTGTAGTCGTGTAAGGCTCATATTTTCAGTCGAGAATTTTCAAATTAACCAAACTTGATCATGATTTATAACTTGAGTGTTAATTTATGTCTTTTCGAGTTCTTTTTTTGTGTAAGATTTTTTTTCAGCGTAGGTTTTTCGTGAACAAAAACTTTTGCGTTCAAAGTTACCCACATAATTAAAAAAGATTAATAGACTCGATAAGACAAGTACCTGTATAATAAAGTGTGACCCAGAATTAACGAAAGATTTGAATGTAATAGAAAACTCAGTTTAAAAATTAGGTACACAAAATAGGCTTATGTATAATATGTGTGTTAAACCCCATGATCTAGGGGAGCGATTCTAATTACCGAAACGAGAGACTACACGACAAATGAATCTCTAATGCGGTTATTGATTCGTTTCACGGGCTGTATGGCGTTGTTCAGTGCTCCATTTTTATTAAAACCCTAAACTGTCAGCTTTCAAACTGTCTTTTTTGGTTGCCAACCCTTTACTGCAGAAATGGCGGCAGATTGAAATCTTGCGTAAATTTTGGGACACCTGATATAACTCCAACTTTACAATTTTTTTTTTTTTTTGCTTGCGCGATGTAGGATTTAGATAATTAACTTTATTTAAATATCAACTTCACATGAAAAAACTTTACTATGATTAATCCATATATAAATCCAAGTAAAAGATAACATATCGTCACGTTGACATTAACAGTTAGGTTTTGTAGCTTCAGATAAATAATGCATAACATAGAAAACTAGTTCAGTCATAAGAAAAACTTAAAACGGACTCATTTTTGCCTATTAAAGATTTGTGCTTATATTTTTATCCAAATACTCAAGAGACTTATAAATAACTAAATAGCCACTTGCTTATAAAAAGTCCCAAACGTAATAAAAAAGAGACCTTTTCATGTATTTTCGTTGAATTTTCCATTATTTTTCACGTCAAATCCAGCATGAATCAAACTTGTTTTTCGGGACAAAAAGGTAAAATTTACAACATCATAAATAACAAATGTTATGTGGTACACTGATTCCTTTATATTTCTTGATTGTAAAACGATAACTCTACTACTGATTATTTATGCCTTGGTATGACAGAAATATTTACAACCTCTTTTCATTTATGGCTGTCGAATTCAGGGTGTCTGAAAACTTAGTCTGAAGGCGGTATAAACATTTTTGACTTTTGTGTTCTGCAGTGTCAAATGCTCGGATTAAACGTCGTAAATAAAAATATAGCATTATTATTAAGGTAAGCCTTGATTGCCCGGAGTTGGTCGCACATATAACTTTTAACACTCCCCTACGGCGCACTCGTCACACGCCAATGTTGCGCATTCCTAGACACTCCACTAACTATGCCAAGAATATATATATAGTAATATATTGACTCGCATTTCTCGAATTTATAACTCGGAATTCTTTGAAGATCTTGATTTATTTAACTGTAATAAACCGTCATTCAAAAAACGAATAATGAAAATTATAAACGGAGTTAAATGACAAGCAACCAATCTTCTTCTTCTTCTACTATCTTTTATTATTCAACATGTTTGTTTTAAATTTTTCAAATTGTAATCTAAATCTAAATTTAACATATTATATATAATTTAGTATTGTTTTATAATTTTATTTTGTTGTTTATTTGGAAATATCTGGCATAAGTCCGTTCGTATGTATTATACACATATCCCAGTTATACAGGGAAACCTATAATTGGCCATCATAACTGTCAGACGCATATTTTGTAAAATATTTTTATGTATCGCTGTTATAAATAAGATAAAATAAAAATAAAATAAAAAAGGTAAAATATATTTTCAAGCTGGCATTCAATCTGATTGGGGTGGGTCAGTATACTTCAAAGCGTATATCGTGTATCTGAAATATTTTTGCAGTCTTTTGGCAGCATCGTTTGATGTGATGATTAAAGACTCTTGCTCTTGTCACTTGGCATTTTTAGGTCTTTGAGGATACAAACATGTCTCAGAACCAAAAAATTGAAGACAAGCGGCATGCCATAGTGGGCTTTACACAGTTAGAAGGCTTATGTCCCAACAGTGGTTATATCATTATCGTGAATAGCTTTATCCCTTGGTTTCGGTCGCGTTGTGGTCGTAAATTATCACACTCCGAATATGACATTGCCAACTCGCACTGGGCCTGCGTGCATTTCTGAATAAAGTATAAATAAAAAAAGCCCTTGACCCAGCCATGCAATGAGAGCCTCCTAAGGTGTTGGTCAAGGCTCATTACTAGTGTGTCGACGGCGCGTTCGTGTTCCACGCGCGCCTCAAAGAGAGTTAGCAAAAGGAAGGAGTCCGAAAGGACCGACGCCTGCCGGGAGCTGCGGGACTGTTCAAAAGAGATACCGTGGGCCCGGAACACAAAGGGTGATGAAGGAACATGGATGGGTTTTAGTCAGTAAAAGTCTGACACTCCCTCCTGCTCCGCCCAGAGCGGGAGGAGTCATTTGATGATTTCCCATCCGAGAAAAAAAATGTAAAGGCTCATTTTTAGTCCATTAAACGACTATGGGTACAATGATTGCAAAGTCCACGTCCCACACCCTCGTGTTATTTATTTTATTTTATTTATTTGGCTCACCAACAATTGCATAGACACTGCTACAACGATAACTTGATACATATCCAATAGAGTCACAGTCCAGTGTACCAACCTCTTACAGGTAAGCACATCATGAATAACTTATTTATCGTTGAGTGCCTACTAACTTAAAATCGGATTATGAATTATTATGATGGTGCTTCAAGAACCCGTCTACCCCGGTCATAGGTTTTACGGCTAATAAAATACGCCCGGGCCTTAATAAGTCACTTCCAGAAAATAAAAACCATAAAAAATAATGATGAAGTGAAAACACTTATCATTCCAAATAATTCACAGCTATACAGAGTGTACCAATAAATTCGACAGCTAATAAATATTCAGTTTGAAGTAAACAAACGTCGATATTTCATTGTTTTACGATTCCTTTCGATCGCTGATCGTAAACGTATAAATATTTGTTGCCCTCGTAAATACGGAATTGTGTTCGATTACTGAGTGCCTACTTGTTTTGTTTAAAGGATAGGTCTGAAATAGGTAGACGCCATTATTTATTACGATGGTTTTCTTTTCGTGTGGTTATTGCCGAACCTGGTGTCTGAGTTCTTATGCCGTGATACCCATGAGCCCTTGACTGGGCTTAACATGCCGTCGAGATACAAATAAATATCGCTGGACACTACACACAGCACCATCTTGTGCCACACTAAGCAACGAGGCTTGTGTCGTAGACACCAGATAGTTGATATACGACAAAGATACTTTTTTTGTTTGTAAATACATACATTTTATACAATAAACATCCATGACTCGGAAACAAAATTAAATGTCCATGCTCATCACACAAACAATTGCTCCTACCGGGATTCGAACCCGGGACCACAAGAACGTAAGGCAGTCTCTACCGCTGCGCCATGTTGGTCGTCAAAAAACATACGTCTCAAGCATGCTGGTTTGGTTTCCTCACGATGTTTTTCTTAACCAGCAAGTGGTAATTGAACAATACGCGCATGAATCTGAAAAAATTGAGGTGCCTGTCTTGGGTTTGAATTCGAGACCTAATGACTTAGCAATCCGACGGTCACACCACTAGGCTATCACTGCTGCTAACTTATTACGATGGTACCAACCCTTTATACAGAGTGGGATTTTTTAATGCCACCTTGAGGGAAAGTACTCGAAATACTGGAGATAACAAATTTTACTCAAAGGAAACATTCTTTTATTTTTAAAAAGAAACAAATCCGTATTCACATATTTTCGAAAATTCGCTTGTGACACTCGGGAATCGAACCGACTAAAGTTCGATGAAATAACATCCTGTACTTTTTTTACATCAATCGATAGGGGCAATCATATGGATCAAATCTCTGTAACAAACATATTAATGACCCTATCGATTGATGTCAAAAAGGTACAGAATGTTCTTTTTTCGAACTTTAGTCGATCCATCCCGGGTTCGATGCCCGATTGTGGCAAGTGAATTTTCGAAAATCTGTGAATGCAGATTTGTTTCTTTTTAAAAACAAAGGAATGCTTCCTTTGAGTAAAATTTGCTATCTCCAATATTTAGAGTACTTTCCCTCCAGGTGGCATTAAAAAATTGACCCCGTATATTTAAAAAAAAACTCAAAAGACCATTATTTTCATTTGTCACATCATGAGATGACACAAGTGGGTTAAATATTGTTAGGCATTATTTTTATTAGATGAACAACTATGTCTGCTCGATAGTACTCAAATCTAAACGGTACTAGTAGTAAAAAGTGATCGTAAAAAATATAAACGTTAATAGACCTTGCTAACAGCTTCTTTGCAATTATCTTACGTGCGCTCATCTTCTAAACATTAATTTCGCACATCACGTCACTCAAGACACACACACAGACACATCACTCGAGATATTAGAAAAATTGCTCGATTGTTCTCCGAATCGATACGGATTCAACTTTCTTTATAACCGGACACGAATCGATTTGACACTGATCGCAATCCGAGCAGCACTAACTACACTACAAATCAACGTTGGGGAGAATTACATCGTTTGATTTTCAACTGTATGTGCTTGTAATAAAGTATGGTTTCGTTTGTTCGGTTGGGTTGGTGTATTTTTTTGCGAAATTGATTCGGATTGAAGTTTTTGAAGGCTGAGGAATGTGTGTTGAGGAAAATGTTTGGAAAACTTTTGTAGTGGTGATAGTACGTTCGTAGAAAAATAACACCGTGAATAGAGCCGAATCCGCATGGAATATTTATTGTACTGCACGTATAAGAGTAGAGGAAGACCAGAGAAATGATGGATGGACTGTGTGAAGGATGATATGGCAAGAAAGGAGGTGTCTGATGAGATGACGAGTAATAGAGAAGTGTAGAAGAAGAAGACATGATCCGCAAATAAATTAGGATAACGGCAGGAGAATGATGATAACATCACTTAGTATGCAATCTCAAACTATATGAAAGAGGTATTGGATATGAGGAGAAAGTAGAGTTTCACTATTTAGTTTTATTTGACGCAGTATAAAAACAGACGCAGTACACAAATCCGATCATTGTTGCGATGCTTGCAAGCTGCCTAATTTCTGCAGTAAACGACCACTTCGCATCGATATAAATTTTAGCTCCTTTTCCATTTTTTTTCTCTCAAACAAAAACAATATTGATTTGCGAATCTTAAGAAAAAGATCTGTGATTTTCATTTTCTAAGTCCGGGACATAACTAAAGAAACAACTACGGATATGCAAATAATTTCACTGAACTTATTAACATAACTAGAGAACTTGCTCAGAAGAATATTCAAGTTACAACAGTGCTATCTCATAGTACTACAGTTACAACGTTAGATAACTTTCTTGGCTTAGGAAATTATGTAAAACACTTGTCCAAAGGTTTTATCACAAGTATTCTCTTGTGTTTCTTGTTATATTTGAAGAAAGTTCGATATCCTAGCCACTTTAGCAAAGCTCTCGACAACCACCTTAAAAAGCCATCTAATGCAGTCGGTGTGGCCGAAATAGGCTAGATGGCATCATCATATTCGAAGAGCAAATTTGTCTTATTTCCGTTTACATTCAGAACGTAACATCAGAACGTAACGTCTGTAATCGCGTGCTCATTTACGGAGACGCGGCGCGTCGTGAGGCGCGGCCCGCTTTTATTTCAAAATTAATATGGCAACGTATGAGAGCGTTTACGGAGAAGCGATTTTATGCGCGTTTGTTTGAAATGCAGCGTCGCCCGCCGCGTTGGACGTGGCGGTGCACGCGGCGTCCAACGCGGCGGGTGACGCGGCATTGTACTATCCTTACCTACTAGTATTTAAGGTGGTAGCGCCAGGGTAACCTTCGAAATTTAAATTACCTTACTTTTTTTGCAATTTGCAGGTCACTTTTAGAATTTATGTTAATGAAAATATAATTCGGGTCCGTAACACGTAAGTAGTTACAGAATTGTAATCATTAAAATCATAACATATACCCTATTGAATGACTTTTTCATGAAATAGTAATTGAATGGTATAGAATCGAACCAATCTACAATGTGTGCAAACAATGCTTTCCCACAACGTGAAATGTTTCATGTCTAAATTTAAACAGAGAACCGAGATTTTGTGTGTATCTAATAATCCCAAAGCTGTCTATTCCATGATGCGTATAATGGGGTTTAAAATCCTCAAACAATACCCTTTCAAATTAAATTAAATATATCCAGACCTTCATTTGCTGGGGCGAGCGAAATCTACTTACTCAAATTACATCTTTGCATCCGAACTATTTGGCATAATTTATGAGCTGTTGGCCGTGGACTAATGAAACCCAAGCCGACATATATTCTTTTAAAATTATTTGATCACAACTTGACTCCTGTCAAAATGTCCTAGAACCAAAACTTTGAAGACATCTTCATTACTTTTTCATTAGTTATCAGTAGGGCTCGGATAAATATGTAAACACATATTTTTAATTTGAATCCTTTTCGTTCATTATTTGGTTTTCTCCATAAATTATGATGTTTTGAGCTGGGAAATGAGGGTTTTAGAATCCATATTTTTCCATATTTCAAAGTTAAGACCATATTTTTAGAATTGAATTACATTAGTCCATATTTCCTATCTTTAGTAATTAAACTAGCAAAAACTCCATAATTTTTGCTTTCATAGCGCCGTGCCGCGGGAATAAATTGTCGTTGCGCGGCATACACGAATGTAGGTAGAGTCGTGCGGGACTCGTGCTCTATTTTTGAAGTGATAAAATCGAAAATAAGGTCTGTCCTCGAAAAAATAAAAGATTTACGACGCTGCAAAAAATTAACAATATTCTCAGTCGACCACCAAACGGCAATCCAGAGGAGGCATATTCCTGCCGGGGCTGCGGGACTATTCGAAAGAGATACCGTGGCCCCGGAACACAAAGGGCGATGAAGGATCATGGATGGGTTTTAGTCAGTAAGAGTCTGACACTCCCTCCTGCTCCACCCAGAGCGGGAGGAGTCATTTGATGATTACCCTACCGAAAAAAAAAAGAGGATATTCGCCTACATAGTTGTACAAATTTAAGTTTGCGCCAGTTACTTCCTGTGACGTAGAGATAAAGTCATTCAGTCAATATAAAGCGTTTTTCCGATCAAACAGGAGCTTCAATTTTGAAAATTTGAAGAAACATATCGTTGTATACTGCCTCCTATTACATGGGCCCTTTTTTTTTGGATGGGAAATCATCAAAATGACTCCTCCAGCTCTGGGCGGAGCAGAAGGGAGTGTCAGACTTTTACTGACTAAAACCCATCCATGTTCCTTCATCGCCCTTTGTGTTCCGGGGCCACGGTATCTCTTTCAAATACTCCCGCAGCCCCGGCAGGCATCGGCCCTTGCGGACCCCTTCCCTATTGCTGACTCTCTTTGAGGCGCGCGTGGAACACGAACGCGCCGTCGACACGGCCTGTCGTCATGAGATGGATGGACGGCGAGCTAATTACATGGGCCCTAAAATATTACCGGCGAAATGTGAGTGAGTGTACCTACTATTAGGTACACCTCTGCCTTATCCTTCGAGGATTACAGGCGTGATGTTATGATATTTTATTTTAAATATCTCCCTTCTGTAATTCCAGGCCGAAGACAAAAGAAAAAGGTGATGCAAGTGATAATCCCGCTGCTTTTCGGCATGAAGTCGGCGGGAATGGCAATGTTTGCCATGGCAATAGTAACTACGCTCACGTTGAAGGCATTCTTCGCGAGCAAAGTGGCACTTTTGGTGACAGTCGGCATGGCTGTCAAGAAGCTGTATGAAACTTATGGAAGTGGGTGAGTAAAGAGTGTTTTGTACTTTTACATCTATTTATATTTTTTTTTTTTGTTTTGAGATTTTGTATGCCAAGTGTAAAAAATATGAATAGAGGTTGTATATTAATAATTATACCAGTCTGTTACTGTCCCACTGCTGGGCAAAGGCCTCTTCTTGTATATTAATAAAAGAGAGTAAAAAACAAATGAAGATCACAGTCGCTAAAATGATAACATTAAAAAGAAATCCCGGAATGTGGATTGGTGCTGAGTTAATGAAAGTAGCCTTGCGAAGTCATATAACAAACAAATAATAAAATTGGCAAAATTTAGATGTAAAAACATTATAATATTGAAGTCCGCTTCTAATGTGAACTACGTCATAAATCTGTAAATTATCAGTAAAGAGAGGTTATCCTCTCTGAACAGTTTTTAATTAAAAAAGAACAAAACTTCTTCATATAAAAAGAACTTAAGCATTAAAACTTTTAACATTCATAAGATGCAATTAAAACTACTTATCCCGTTTTAAACTTATGGATAAGACGAAAGTAGTTTGCACGTGGCGCTTCTGAGTTACTGTGGTTTACCCTATATAATTGTATAAAAGGTACGAGAGGAAAATCCACGTGTAAAACGAATTCTAATAATATCAATAGGAAATGGGAAATTGCTTGGCATATAAAACCTTTTACTGAACAACTTTGAAATCAATTCTCTTTATTTAACTTAAACAACGTACCTTTGGCTTTGTTTTATTTCGTGATTGTTTGTCTATCTAGGTATTTCTCGTTTTCTACATTGTTAGTCATGTCTTTATGCTCTAACTAACTTCAATTCCGTTGCATTTGTCATTTCTTTTAGTGACTTCTGTGCAAAAAGTCACCCTAAATTCAGGAGAAAAGGCTTTAAAATAATGGTAGTCTATTTTACTCCATTTATTTTTTTTGATGCATTGATTGACACATCTTTATACTTGTGGCTTTTTGGTTGTTTTCACAGAATAAATCCCCCATACCCACTCTATTCACCAACAGCTAGCCTGTGGAATTCACCACCGGCTTCTTTGTTCGCTAATCATTATAATCTGTAACTTTTCAAAGTTCGAGAGAATCGATTGCTTCTAGGCAAGCGTGTTTCACGAATAATGCTTCGGTCAAACGCAAAAACAAGAACTGAAAAAGAACCATGTCTTATCTTTAGTACATGCCAAGAGATATCCCTGAAACATATCAACTTAAAATAGAGTATCAAAGTAAACACTTCCCCCCCCCCCCTCTTTTTACGAAAGTTTACCCCAATGTTGGTAGTATTGTAATTAAAGTTTAAGTCTGGAACAATTGTTTTTTTGTTTATATGGGCGTTGATAGCTGCGACACAGTTATAAACTCTTGTAGCCATCATCGTTGTCTTTGTAATTGTGCCAATTGTCTATGTTCCACAGTAAAAACTTTTTACTTTACTTTAAACATGACTTGGACACAACACTGATAGAAAATGCCGCAATTTCCAATTTCCTCATTCACCCCAATTTGGGGACTTTGATTGGAATTAGTCCACACATCCATGGGCTTTACGGGAACTGTCACTGGACACCTTTTTCACGGTCCGTCAACTTATCCCCAATAAGGACGAGGAAAAGGACAAACGATTAAATCAGGGTTTCCATTTACAAATTGATTAGTTTCAATGCGATTTGGTTTGAAGTAGATAATAATGACGTCAATGAATTTAATTTAATTTATGAATACTTAGTCAAATAATTGGTGTGTAAGTCCCACTAAAGGAGTTTTTACGTCAAGGTCTAAAAACTTTGCCTTTAACAGGGTATAAACAGACTCTTTAAGAAGTCGTCAACTAAGCATTCTGTACATCACATTAGCTAACTCTACGCAAAATTTTTTGCTGGGAAATTACTCAATGTAACGCACTTAAAACATTGTACTGATGGATGTAATTAATAGTACGGGGGTCGTGAAGGTGTTTAAAATAAAAAAAAAATAACATTAAAACATGTATTAAAAAAAAAAAACTTGTTTTTAACAAGTTTTTTGTTAGTTGGAATTTTGGCCCCCAATATCTCCGTAACTAGAAGGTTCCCAGGATGGTATGGTCTAGAAAAAATATCGCAATGACTTGGAGAACAAGTGCCTTTCGGCTTCGTTAAGAGTCTTTTTACACCCTTTATACATTCAGTATTCTTTCTTCATCAAGTAAATCTCAAGAATATTTTACTCGACTCATTTATTGTACATCACTTTTGATCTCTTTTAGCTCCCTGTTCTCAGCCAACATTTTTACTCTCCTTTTTTCCGTTTTAAAATTATTTGCGAAGCTAAAAGCTCTACCTCTCATAAAACTGCCTTTCAAATACAACAATTGAACTTAATTGTGTATCGAAACAAGAATTGACTTCAAGGCTGCTCACCAATATTTATATTGAAATGAAAATGTTTTCACGGAATTTTCATTGCATTATTATTCCTCGTGGATTCAATTTGAATCTGAAGCATTTCCTTTTACAATATTGCAATCATGTCCTTATAAAACTCTTTTCATTTCATTGTACAGTTAATTCTGAAAATGTATGCGCTTGGGTAATTTTTGGTTTCGGTTGTGCCGTCTTGATAATGGTTCTCATCATAGCGCGTTCTTATCACTGAAGATAGCCGACAATTCCCGAAGCGTAATACTTTTCTTGGACATTTGTACGATATGTTCGTTTCTATTTTGTTATGTATTAGTGTTAAATGATGTTAATATGATCTACGAAGCATGACTGGAATGACTGCTGACTGACTTGCACACAATGATATATTGCTTGAAGAAAGTTCCGTTGTAGCTAGCATCGTTATTTGTGCTAAACGAGATGAAATAGTTGCTCTTGTTGCAATGTGTAACGTTGCGTCTAGCGTGACGACTGAAATGTAGGTGGTTGTGGGGTATTTGGGTAGAAACGAACACACACTGTTAGCTATGAATGTAGGAACAAACGTGATAAGTATACGGTCTCTGAATTGGTACTAATATTTATAAATAAAGAGGCATGAGAATGTTATTCCTGTAAGAACAGATGTTGAACAGTTGTTGTATGTGTTGTTAATATGGAAAAGGTAGCATTTATGTGATAAATGTTATTGCTAATCAGAATGGCTTATCCCTTGATTTGTCCACGAAGTAGACACGATAGTTAAACAATGGTGTCTCGAACAAATTGGTCCTTTGACAAATCATGATTTAATCTTGGAAGATATTGCCTAATTAATCTTTAATCCATCGATTGCTGACTCCAATGTTAACTTACCATTTTGTACAAGATGTAGTCACAAACATAAATAATGTTAAATGAAACTTAGAGTTAAGAACTAATTCATTAGAACAAGATATCCAAGATCCAATACTATTCGTGTTCTTAGCGTGCCGATGGCAATTTTTCATTAAATACACTGGCCTGCAAAAATAAGTATCACACTTTTAAAATTGCAATAACTTTTTAAGTATACAAGATATACTTTCGAAACAAAAAGGAATCGAAAATTAGTTTAATTTTGTCTGTAGTTTCAAAGAAAGCTGATGAAAATTAATATAAAATGTTTTTTTTTTTTTTTAAATCTCAACTTCTACAGTTTAGGAAAAATTGAAATTTTAAAAGTGTAGTACTTATTTTTGCAGGCAAGTGTATATTTATTATACCATTATTAAGACAACCCCATAAGATATTTTTTTTTCACAAGAAAAGACCTTAAAATTTGCTTTGTGAATAATTTATTTTAAGCTCGTGCATTGTACTCCAGAAATACATCTACTAAAATTAAACAAGTAACATCATTATCTCTTTCCTTGTTAATATCAGAAAATTCTATTTGCAGGCCTTGAATGTGACCCACCTACACACACGTTTTCCTATTAATTACATTACGCTTTTTATTAAATGTTATAAATATAATATTTGGTGGAAAGGCATTCATTCGTAATATTTGACGAGTCTTCAATAAGCCTTTTATAACATTATTGGAATCAAATATTGGCTGGAGTAAAAATAGAATCCAAGCAATATATGGGCGTTCTTATTCTTTGTATTGGACTTAGATTTGGGCAGACGAGCGAGTTCCTGTTAGTTTTGCTCAATTTTTAAAAAAGCAAAATTCATCTATATTGTAGCCTTGTCAGCCAGTATTACTAAGGGGTATAGTATTACCCAGTATTAACTGGGTTGTGGAGACCAGATAGGCAGTCGCTCCATGTATACTGGTACTAAGCTGCATCTGGTTAGTTTGGGAGCCGACCTCAACATAGTTGGGAAGAGAGTTTCATGACCGATAATGTAGTAGCCTTGTCAAAAAACTAGGATGTTGCAGATATGTTGTATCAATGATCGTTTAAATTAGATTAATGCCGATGGCACTGATATATATCTCACACAAAACATCTACGAATTGAACATCGCTTTTGAATTCATTTGTTACAGATTTATTTGTATTATGTATTGTACTGCTGCCCGCTTTAGCAACATGAAATTGTTCGTCTGTTCATAAATCTTATAAAACGATCCAGACTGGTTATCTTTTATATCTGTCTGTTTCTTTGCGAAATTCAGTCATCATGAAATATGTAAAATATTCTGATCTATTTACTATATTGGATTGAATAGTGACCACATATGGCCCACTTTTCACAGAGGGGAGACCTGTTTCCCTGCAATGGGGACTGTTTAAGTTAATTATTATGACGGAACTTGCTTCTTAAAAAAAAAATAATTCTTGAAAATCTTCTAATTCTTCTATATTTAAAGTGTTAAGAAAATAATCCCGTTCATCAAGTCAAAACGTGTTTAATTAAAAAAAAGTGTACTAATTCTGCAAAGTTTTCCACAAACATAATTTCCAGTGGAGTGCAGTAGTTACTGCAGTAGAATATAATGTAAATGAACCATTTCTATGCAAATTGAGCACAGTAGAGAAAAATGCACAGACATGACGAAATGACACTGAATATTATGCTTTTCCTGCAAATGTTAAAGTTCAAACCTTCAGACACACTGAAAATTCTTTTAATAGAAGACTGAACAGCGTGGGTTAAATAAACAAATATTAGGTAGATTTGGTGGGTTTGATGACGTTTTAACAGAATCGACTGAATGACATAGATTTTGTGAGTAAAAGACAAAAATCATTTCTAGTTTGATAAAGTAGGGACTGGTACCATAATGTCAGTCAGATTTTAGATGTTATCAAGAATAAGGACACGTCAATGGAATTGACAAAATCGTTGCTGGAATATGATTATGCGAATAACTTTATAGAATTTCCAATTTATTATTGACTTAAAATAAAATAGTTGCAATGACTGACATAGTACGTTTAAATATTTCAATCAGATTAAACAGAAAACAACTTCAATGAAAAAATATTATCAGTTTTTTTAAGATTATTCACTTGCTTTGGCTAAAATCATTAAATAAGGGTAAGCCGCAAGAATACAAAAACAAAAGTTAAAACATTTCTGTCGACTGGAACTTTAGAGCAAAAATAAAAATGGTAATAAAGTTATGAAGAAAATAAAGAATCACTCTCTAGCAATTCAAATGCGAAACCAAAGTCTGACCTTACTTTTAATGTTTTAATATTAGAAAACCAAGTAATTTAAAGTCAAAAAACTTAAACCTCAAGCTCTTGTTTTACCCATAATTTGTTTTGTTTTAGACTTACAAATTAAGTCTGACGTAAACCTAGCCCTAGTTTTATTTAACGAATATAAACCTAAAACACTTTAGATAATTTTAATAAAAGCAAACGATATTATAAAGTATGATGCGTAGGTAGATTTGAACGCATGTCAGTCAAGGTAACTTAAAATATATGACGTATTATTTGGGAAAAGTTTTTGACTCCACAAAATGATGAGACAGACTTGTGAACAAGACTTGACGAAGACAATAATGCGTATGAAGAAACGAATATTGAGTACAAAAATAAAAGAGGGACTCAACATGACAATGATAATGCTGCTGACATTGATAAAATTGAATAAGGTGAGTCAACTGAAGATAACAATAAAAATTGTTTATTCCAGCGTCGGTTTACAAAACCACCCGTATCTATACTCGCAATATCCGATCGATTTTCCGAGCGCCTCCTCGCACGCATACTCCGTAAGCGGAGTGAGCCCACAATTCGCGTCCCCGGAAATGTATAGCCCCACCGCGATGGGAGCACACGGGCAGAACAATGAGATCATACACCAAAGCGACGCGACAGCTCAGCAGTCGCAACAGGCGCCCACGTTGCTCGTAAACTCAACGAGAGCGGCGGAAAGATGGGATGGTAAGTCGAAACTACTCAAATTCCTCGAACCGATCATCGACGGCGTCAAGACTATAATAGACCCGATAGCGAACGTTTTCTATGGAGCCATGCCCGCTACCTTCCGAGGTCTTAACTCTGATGTTCCGAAAGCGAACAGCGTTGAAACTGTCGACGATGATCTGGATGAGTTGGAGATTGTGAAAAAACCTAGACAGATACTGGTCCCACAACCTAGGAATATAGCTCAGAGGAAAATGACACATAAGAAGAATAGGAATAGGCCCAAGAAATACGCGGATTTAAAAGTTAGTTTAGATAGGTTGAAACAGAATAAAGATTTGTACGATTATGTCAAAACTAAAAAGTACAAATATAACTATCCTAACACTTATTTTTACCCTAGGGTCAAATACTTTGTGAACCCTAATACTTTTTATTATAAACCTAATAACAGTAGACTTATGCCATACAGAAAGGAAGCTTCTGAAGTTGTAACCGCCACAATTCTTAAAGATTCTGACTGGAAACCCATAGTTGTATTGAATAATACCAGTACTCATACCAATACTTTCTCAGAAGATGTAACTAAAACTCCACATAGGAGAAGATTTCGTAGAAAACATACTAAAAAACGACGAGTTAGGTCAAAAAGAAGTTTAGATTTCAGTTCAGAATACCGTAACATCACTGCAAGATCTTACCACGAAAGCGACTCAAACAGTACAGTTAGAGGATTTTTTGATTTTCTACAATTCTTTTTTGCAACTGATCCAATAGGACATCTAATTCAACAGTCAAATGAATATGCTAAATCAGTTCTTAAACAATCATTGAAATCTAGAGAACCGGGTTACTACACAGCAGCTTATAATGTGGTCATGATGACCTTAGATGTGTTTGAAGGTCTCCTCCATGTAAATGAAGTTTTAGAAAATCATATATTTGAAGATGATCTTAAGATGAGAAGACGTAAAAGGAGAAAGTATAAAAAGAAAATGGATAAAGCCAATGTCAATGTTGTATCAAATTGTACACGTACTGTAGAAACGAATGCTGAAAATACAACAGAAAACTCAATTGAATCAACAACTCCTTTATCTACTGAAGAAGTAAAGCCTGCAATTTGAAATAATATAAAATTTTCAGTAGTCATGTTATTTGCATTTATAGAAGCATTTATTGTAATTACAATATATTTGTTGGTGATGGTTTTTATTTCAGGATATTCACACGATAGTAATGTCCCACTGATGTTTAGGTTGTAAGAGGGTTATTTTTGTTTTGTAAATATCAATGAGAATTATAATATTTTAGAATGGAATTTAACTCGATGGCTCCTGCATATTTAATGACTGCAACAATATAATTCTGCTAAAGATTGGTATAATCAAATTAATATCGAGTTAATCTCCTAATGCTCAGTTACTGAAGTTTTTGGAACGCTATTAATTCTGTTTTATTCATTTTTGACTGTAAATGCCTTTTACAATAATTTCAGAAACAGAGCACCCAAAATTCAACGACACTACCAAAATTTGAATTGATATTTGCACTGCACTGTAATGTATAATCATGATCATTATGTTATAGGCTTCCGGAGACGTCCAATGTTTTATGGACAGTCGCGCGCTACTTCAGAATCCTATTCGGCCTTCCGGCACCGCCATTGAATCCAGCCCAGACCATGACTATGCCTATGTACGTAATGCCACAGATGTACGGTCCCCCCATCACAATGCCGCCGCCAATGTCTCAGTAAACAAAATTGGACACCCATGGATCAAGTGGCGATAACTTAATGCCAAGCAAATTGCCAAGCTAAATGCCAGCCTGTCACGTGGCTTGATCCGATTTTTGTGATAAACGTGGCAGTCTGGCATTTAGCTTGAATACAACTGCAGTGTCTTATTCTCTTGGACCTTGAAATTTTCTTTTTGCTTCCAATTGGTCATTATCTTGTCCAGATTTTAAGACATTGCAACTCCCACCCTTAAGACTGAATACTTATTTTTTTGAAATGCGCGAGCCCGTCGACTTTATTTTAATTATTTGTATTGTAATTTATTTTAATTTAAGTTGTTAAGACTTATTTATTCAGCACTTAGTTAAATAAAATAATGTTAACAAAGTCATTGCTTGTTTGATTTGATATTACCTTAAAGAAAAAGCCACCGGTAGTTACATGACCATAAAGCTGAATTAAAACCCGAAGTTGGAGGCAAAATTACAGTAACAGGGTTGAATTGAAAGGCAATTGCTTCATGTAAAAACAGGTCTTGCTGCTAGACTGACATTAGGTAAGATTGACAGACAGATACCTAGATAGACAGGTGACCCCTTTCTAGTTAGTATAGAACTATGTCCAAGTTCACTATCTAGCACAATCCTAAAATAAACTAATACAGCTATCAATTGAAGCAAATTAAAAAAAGCACTCAGAGCCAGAGTCACACCAACCAAATTAAAATGAAATTGAAGTATTGGCACTTCATAAAGGTTAGAATTTTTCACTAGTTACATTAGCAAAACTATTGACGGAACTTTCAAAGTAAGTTTACCCTCATCAGCTGGTACAGACGGAAACGTTCACGATAAAAAATATATTACTGAAGTTACTTGAAAGTTTTCTTTGACAAAAGCCGAGTTACTTCTCCAGGGAATGACAAGTTTTGAAACCTATTATCTACCTCCTTTGAGGCAAGAAACTACTCAAAGAATACTTAGTAGAAACTGATGTTGGGATAAAAGGAACGCCATTTGTCAGTTCTTGAGCAATCAAGATTAGATTGTAAGTTGTTGAAGAGCTTCCAAGTGGCGTTTGAAAGGATTTAACTGTAATGCTTGCTGTTAGTTACAGGAAGGGGCCATTTTATTGTACTCTTGAAGAAAACAAAGGAGTAAAATCGAGTTAAATAAAGATATTACGAACTGAACAACTGTTTTACCTTTCATCACGCCTTTAATCCCCGAAGTGTTAGGCAGAAGTGTATCTAATAATACGCCGACATTTCGCCAGTTATGTTTAAGTCTCATGTAAAAGGGGCGAGCCTATTGCCATCAACGGGGCGCAACTCCAGACTCCGTGGCTCCTACTGAGAAATTCCTGATGGAGAAACCCAATAACACTTTGCCCAACCCGGGACTCGAACCCAGGACCTCATGCTCAGCAGTCGTGCTGGCGACCACTTGACCAACGAAGCAGTCCAATGAGGCAACGAGGTAGCTCCTTGTCATAAATAAGTAACGCAAACGTGTCTGTAATTGATCACAATACGCTTACTAAGTACGTTTTCGCGATATCAGACTATCATGGACAGGTTTTCTAACCAAGTTTTCCGGGGCTAGCACTCTTAAAAACAACTATACTACAACGGTACTTTAAAGGTATAAAATACAAAACCCAGAAACTCGAACGTGAAGTTTTATTGAAGCAATGAAAGATGGATAACTTAAAATAACCGTAATTCAAGATGTTCACGTTAAAAGCAGGTCATTTTACGTGAACACGATTAATTATGAAAATTCAACATCCAGTGTTGCTTTGAGTAGTAATTGCTTCAGTCTAATTACGTTCTGTTGTCGAGTCGTATTTATTCGTCCACGTTAGGTAATTAAACTGATTGCTTTCCTTGCTTACAAGTGTTATTTTAAAAGAATTTGAAAACTGCTATTCAGAGTTTTTTAGCAAAAACCCTGAACCGTGCAATTGCATTGAACGTCCATTGTCAAAATTTGATTCAGAATAATTGTTGAGACTGAGTATAGAATCAAAGATAGCACCGACAATCTCTGCAGATAAGGGTTCAGGTTCAGGCCACCGTAGGCGGGGGCCTGTGGACGGGAAGCTATGGGCTAGCTTGTGCTCCGTCCGTCTCATGACGACAGGCCGTGTCGATGACGCGTTCGTGTTCCACGCGCGTCTCAGAGAGAGTCAGCAAAAAGGAAGGGGTCCGCAAGGGCTGATGCTTGCCGGGGCTGCGGGACTATTCGAAAGAGAAACCGTGGCCCCGAAACAGAAAGGGCGATGAAGGAACATGGATGGGTTTTAGTCAGTAAAAGTCTGACTCTGACTGAAAAGTCCGCCCAGAGCGGAAGGAGTCATTTGATGATTTCCTATCCGAAAAAAAAAGGATAACAAGAAGTTAAGTATAGCATCATTTTTGTGTCAATAATAACTTACTGTGAACGGCTTCCTTTTTGCTGACTCTCTTTGAGGCGCGCGTGGAACACGAACGCACCGTCGACCCGGCCTGTCGTCATGAGACGGACGGACGGCGAGCTAGCCCATAGCTCACCGTCCACAGGCCCGTGCCTACGGTGGCCGGGGGCCACCACGTTGCCCCGACGCCCGTCTCTCGCGGCGGCTTGTAACTTGGATCTCTCCTTCGACTTCTTGTAATCCTTCAATCGTCTCTTACGAGGAATCCTATTTTTAGAAAGTCTCGTAGTGACGTAAATACGGAACCTGCTTGTGTAATAAGAAAAAACTTGGAATCTGCGCCGCATGACTGCACTCCAGAAATACCTACGGTTTCAATGGCTTGTTCGTTCCGGGAAGATAGGAGTATGTGGAATGAGGATAAGGAAACGGATAGGAATTTCTTCTAGATTCATAACACGTGCGTGACTTATAAAGGTTATTTGACAATATGGCAACATAAAAACATACGAAATTATCTGGCAATTTTAATTTTCTTGATATTTATTTGCATATCTCATATTCTTCTTATTATGAAGGATGTTTTCGAAAATGTGATGGCTTATTTTGTACTGTCCGTTTCGCCTAGAAATAGAAGAAACGGACAGTACAAATTATAGTTGAAACTATACAATTAAGCTTCTTATGCTCCTCGCAAGCTATCTGGTAGTCGCAGCCGTTTCACAATGTTTCTTTTCCAGTTGCTCCAGTCGTAGTATAAACTCGGGTCCGTGAATACCTCGTAAGTCACGTCCTTTTTCTGTAAAAAGTACTAAAATTACAATAAACTAAGAGCAACACTCTTTGATCAAATCCACCAAATTCTCAACATAGAGTGTTTTGAGAATTGTAATGGTGGCTGGTGGCTGAACATTCTCGCCGAGACACTCCGAAACAGGGTTAGTGCGAGAGTGTACAGCCAAGCAAGAAACTGAGACGAGACGAGCGCTCGCTCGCTCGCTGAATAAATATAAATATCGCTGGATATTACACACAGCGCCATCTAGTGCCACACTAAGCAACGAGTCTTGTGTCGTGGACACCAGATAGTTGATATACTACATAGATACTTTTTGTTTGTAAATACAAACTTACTATACATAATAAACATCCATGACTCGGAAACAAATATCCATGCTCATCACACAAATATTTGCTCCTACCGGAATTCGAACCCGGGACCCTAAGAACATAATTATGGCAGTCTCACTACCACTGCGCCAATTGGGTCGTCAAATACTGTCGAAGAAGAAGAGGATTACCAAAAAAAATTGTTACTACTGAATTGAAGTTAGTAGCTGAATTAATAAAGCTATGTTAGTGTACCATTGTGTATTTCACCAGTGTTTTTTACCAGTGTGTATTTAAGATTATCAAGACCGTTTATGGCATTAAAGATTTTATGTACCAACTAGCGACCCGCCCCCGCTTCGCACGGGTCCAATGTAAATACTAATGTCGGTAATTTATACATATAAACCTTCCTCTTGAATCACTCTATCTATTCACCATTCGACGCCTGGCCGCCGCTGAGTGCACACGTGCGCTCCGCTCTGTCGCTGCCTTGCTCCCGCGCACCCCGCGCCCCCCGACTCGGTTTCGCTGCTACGCAACGTCAGTCGCATCCGCCGCCTCGCCGAGCTCCGACGGCCCCCGGCCCGCCAAGTCGTAGTGTGACTACAGTCTTTGCCTTGTGCTCGGACTTAGTTGCGCTGCGCCGTGTCGAATTAACTACTTGTAGTTTAAATTAGATACGTTAAAAACTGTATTTTTCAAGACAAATTTCCTTAACGGCAATCGTCAAAACCACGTCCGCGTTTTTTGCCCTTCAGGTGAAATCCACGATTTTTAGTGGTTCTTGACGGAAACCTCACGGTGTTAACGAAGTCAAGAGGGTGGTGACCCGACACACCCGCCGATCCCCTTCAGGGTGAGGCAACCCGTTGGAAGGGCTCTGACTGCGGCCTTGGGGGATCTCCTAGTCGCAGTCTGGTAGCATCTAATCCCCGTTTGTCCACAGCTGCACCCGGGACGTCTGGGTGTCTCTACCCCAGCGGCCCGGATCGGTCGCAAGACCCATAGGGCCCTGCCGCACAATAAGATCGGCGGCAGGTTTACAAGCTTAGGGCACACCTTAGAACTCACCTCCCTGTAATCCCAACAGGGAGAGAACACATCCCTGGGTTATCCCACCCGGGGAGTTAGGTTTTACAGTGTTTTCCGGCCCTTCTGGCCATTCAGACAGCAGTGGAGCTGGCGAGTTTGTTTGTGTTTTTCTTCTCGCCAGTGGAACACTAGGAAAAACTCAGGTGTAGCCTCGTTTTAAGGGAGCTGTCTGCCCGGGGAGTTTACGTTTCACGTACCTCCTCGGGATAGGTTTGGACTAGGCATAGGTTAGGTTATGTACTAGATCCCCCCTTTTTAATTCTGCCATAATGGCAACGCCCCGAACCGAGGAATTAAATTCCTCGCTAGGAGTGCTCCTCAAGCGTCTGCTAGAGGACAATAACCCCTACATTAGGGAAGTCTATGATGGGCTCCTTGAGCCATTTAAGAAGGAGAACTGGGGCAAGCCAGACGACTCCAACTCAAGATCTCCCTCTCCTATTCCCCGACCCAACTCCGCTGATATGGACGTTGTGGTCAGCCCCGAAGCCCCCGATAGCTCTCCCGAGTTGGTCTCCTCCTCTGAGTCCTCACCATCCGAGCCAGAGGAATTCCAACTCGTCCAAAACGGGAAAAGAAAGAAGGCTAGGAAATCCAATGCTGGAAAGGCCAAGAAGGCAGTCACGGCATTGAACGCCCCCCTCTCCGCTTCCCTTTCCCACATCCCCTCTACCGCCGGAGTAGCTGCTCCCTCAGCCGCGACCCCCATCAACCGCTCTCCCAGCCGAACGGCTACTGGCTCGGCTCCTGCCAGCCGCCCGGATAGTCCAATGGAACCGGTTCCATCCCAATCCGCTTCGACCAAGAAGCTCACACCCCCTGCTCTGTACATCAGAGAAAAGGGGAAGTGGACTGAAACAATAGGGTATAAAAGTCAAAGTCCCCACCTCCACCGACTACAGACAGTTGGTGCATGCCCTTCGTGGAAGGAATATCGCCTTCCACACCTTCTCCCTCCCGGAGGAAAAGCCGACCCGCGTGGTCATCAGGCGGATCCCGAAGGAGATCCCTGCCCAGGACATCCTGGAGGATTTAACCTCCCTGGGCATCCCCGTCTCGGCGGTTCACCGCCTCCACAAGAATAGGTCTCAAGGGGGTGACGAGTACGACATGGTGCTCGTCATCTGTGACCCAGTCGAGGGTCACCACCCCATCTTCAAAATAAAATCCGTCTGCTCCTTATCAGGCATCTCAATCGAGAGGCCCAAGAAGCAGAATATAGTTGGGCAGTGTCATCGCTGCCAACTATACGGACACAGCCAAAAGCATTGTTACGCACCGCACAGGTGCGTAAAATGCCTAGGAGAACACGCCACGGCAGATCTCCTCGCCCTCGTCCCAAGGACAGGAGTCTGTGCACAGAGCCGCCTAGCTGCGTGCTATGCGGTCAATCTGGCCACCCGGCAAACTACCGGGGCTGTCCCAAAGCCCCCAAACAATTCGCCAACAGACTGGCGAATCGCGCTCAAGCCCGTCAGCAGAGGGAAAGCCCCCTGACGAAAGCCCCATCCAAAGACCTCCCTGAGCGTCTCAGCCCACAGAGGCCCTCTCCGTGGAACCAGCTCAACCACCAGCGTGCCTTCCCTGCCCTGGTGAAATCCCAGCCCAACCCGTTGCCAATGCCTGGCCTCATGGACAACCCAGTCCCAGTGCCCACTCCAGTGGCTCGGTCCCAGGTCCCTCTATCCTCCCCTAGCCCTCGGCCTTCCAACCAGGAAGAGGAGAGTACAATCGACACCCTCATGAGGTTCCAGGTATTTATCTCACCTGAGGCCGACTGCTTAGCAGCCGAGCTCAGGTCAGCTAAGGACCTGAAACAGATATGGGATGTATACGCGAAATATCCTAGGATCGCGGAAGCCCTTCGTTACCTCATCCAAACTCAGTAATGGATATCACACCCGTAGCATCGTGCACCCAACCCCGGTCCCTAAAGTTAGGCATTTTTAATGCTAATGGCATGGGAGGGCAACGCGACGAGATCGCGTCCTTCCTTCGCGATTATCAAATAGACATTTTCCTCATCCAAGAGACTTTTCTAAAGCCCAGCAATCGTGATCCTAAAATTGCCAACTATCGTTTAGTTCGCAATGATAGGACACGTTGTCACAAAGGCGGTACGCTCATCTACTACCGCAAGGAACTGCACTGCATCCCAATCGACCCCCCTCCCCTAGAATCCCTACTGGAGGTTTCAATCTGTCGGCTAGCCATGACAGGTCATCAACCGCTTCATATAATGTCTGCCTATATGCCCCCCTCAAACACGTCTGAGAATCATAACCTCCTGGTTAATGATCTCACCAAACTCTTCGGCATGAGTGGTTCCGTTATCATAGCGGGCGACTTCAACGCCAAACATCCCGCCAGGAATAGTAGTATGACTAACCCGAGAGGGAGAGTCGTCTGCGATCTAGGACAGAGCATCAACTTCGATCCTATTCCTTGACAGTGTTTTGCAATGTTTACTCGTTTAATACTGCTGACAATCATATTAGTATTAGCAAATAAGTGCTACAAACTGTTTTCCTTAGATTTATAAACATGTGTGACCTTAATTATTTTTTTTTTGTTAGTATCTTTTAGTAGCAATTAAGTACATTAGGTATTAATATATTAACCCATGCTAACTTATTTCACTATTATGTTTTATATTGTTAAGAAATCCATTGTCCAAATAGTATTTAGTAGAAACATGCCGCCTGTGATACAGGTTTAACCTAGTACAGGCATCGAACTCTGTTATACCAACATTATTTTTAAGATTTAACTTGTATTTTTCGTGCGAATTTTAAATTTGAATAAATATATTATTATTATTATTATTGCTCCTATGGAGAACACGCACTATCCCGACACCACTAGTCATCGTCCCGATGTGCTCGATATAGCGCTGCTCAAGAATGTTAGCCTCAGGTTACATTTAATTGAGACGCTACACGAGCTTAACTCTGACCACCGCCCAGTGCTCATGCACCTAGTTTCTCGCTCGGGTATCTCTGACCCTAGCCAACCCACTCCTACCACCCTAATAACCGACTGGAAGAAAGTAAGCGATATGCTGAAATCCGACACGTCACCGCACCTAGACGGTATCCCCGACCACATTGTCTCAGTCGCAGACACCGAGGCCGCTATCGACTCGTTTACAGTTCACGTGCAATCCATTTTAAAGGATTGCTCTCGGGAAGTCCCAGTTTTGAGTGATCAACGCTGGAAACTACCCGACGACATCCGTGAACTGATAAACGAGAAGAACGCGGCCATACGTGCCTATAGCGTCTGGCCCTGCGATGAGAACAAAGCTCACATGCGTTATTTACAGCGTGCTGTAAAGAAGCGCACTAGTGAGTTTCGTTCAAATCAATGGGACAAGATGCTCAGCGAACTGGAGCCAACCCACCAAGCCTTCTGGCAACTTCAGAGGAAGCTGAGGTCCTCCGAGGAGGCCTCTTCTCCACCTCTCATCCGTCCTGACAAGAGCGTCGCTTTTGACGACTCTGAGAAGGCAGAATGCCTGGCCGACAGTTTGGAATCACAGTGCTCCCCTAGCACCTTTCCAGTAGACAAGCAGCACCTCGATGAGGTGGATGCAGAAGTCGAACGAAGAGCTACACTCCCTCCCGTAGAAGACCCCGACGATCCCCTCCCTCCGGTCACTCCAGACGAGGTCAAGGATATAATAGACAAGCTCAAGCCTCGGAAAGCCCCTGGCGCCGACGGCTTCACCAATAGGATTTTTAAAACCCTCCCCGCTCACAACACTTAAAGTACTTACGGGATAGCGCTCAGCTCATAGTCCTTTTGGCAGCCATCTTCAATGGCGCCTTGAGCAACAACTTGTTTCCCCAAGTGTGGAAAGAGGCCACCGTCATCGGTATTCCCAAACCTGGGAAACCGAAAGCTCAGCCTTCGAGCTACAGGCCGATTAGTCTCCTGAGCGCGCTCGGCAAAATCTATGAGAGACTTATTTATAAGCGACTCAGAGATTATGCCGAGACAAAAGGCCTCATTCCCGACCAACAGTTCGGTTTCAGAACCGAACATTCATGCATACACCAAGTCCACCGCATCGTCGAACACTTGAGCGCTGGTTTCCAGCGTGGAGCGATGACGGGGGTGTTGTTCTTCGACATAGCGAAAGCCTTCGACAAGGTCTGGCACAACGGCTTATTATACAAGCTGTATAAACTCGGTGTGCCGGACCGTCTCGTGCTCATCTTACGAGACTTTCTGTCGGATCGCACCTTCCGCTACCGCGTGGGAAAATCTCTATCTTCTCCCCACCCCATCCGAGCCGGAGTCCCTCAGGGCTCCGTCCTCTCTCCTCTAGTTTTCACGCTGTTCACCAGCGACATCCCAACGAACAAGAAAGTTCAGGTTGCCCTATTTGCCGACGACACGGCTATTTATTACACCGGCCGATCTCAGGTTCGCATCCATCGTGCACTTCAACAAGCCGCCGATTCACTCGGCGCTTGGTTTCGTAAGTGGAGGATCGAAGTAAACCCTGAGAAGAGCCAGGCTGTTCTCTATCAGAAGTTACGCCATCAGCGACCGTCACCTGCCCCCATCACTATGTTCGGCAAGCCTATCCCTTGGGAGAAGCAAGCCAAGTACCTCGGTGTCATCCTCGACGAACACCTGACTTTCGCGGCCCATATCAAAGCAGCTCGTAACCGAGCAGCCTTTGCCATGGGCAGACTCCACTTCATGCTAGTCAAAAAGAGCAAGTTGTCACTCAAGTGCAAGTTGCGTCTTTACACAGCAGTTATCCGACCTATCATTACATACGCTTGTGTCGTATTCGCTCATGCCCATCCCCGCCACATCCACAGGATGCAGACCTTGCAGAACCGCTTTCTCCGTAAGATCACCGGAGCCCCCCCGTACGTCCGTAACGATAGTCTTCACCTAGACCTTAGAATCCCCACTATTCAGCAATTCATGAAACGTCTTGCAAAGCGTTTTTTCGACTCCTCTATTAAGCATAGGAACCCCCTGATCGCCTGATCGCATCGGCCGCCCGATACGACCCATCGCGTATCAGCTCAGTCCGCCGTCCTCGGCACACTCTAGTCACCCCCGACGACGCTATTACCCTCTTACAGGAGAGTAGCAAAGACACCAGCACCGTACGTAGAAAATACAGATACAAACCGAAGACATACCGACCTCGCCGCCGAGGTCCGGCGCGTAATCCCCGTTCAATTCCCCCCCGACCCTTGCTAGAGCCAGCCCGCGATGCTGAGCCAGTAATTTCAAACGAGCCCCTAATTAATGACACTCAGATCCAGCCTGTCAAAAAAATCTATTGCTGAAAACTGCATTAAAATCCGTTGCGTAGTTTACAAGATCTAAGCGAACAACTATGAAGATAAAATAAATAATAAAGATGTTTTTCTTTTATCTAACAGTTGCGGACGTAAAATTGCAGGCGCTTCGCATAAAACTCTTGGGCCTTTGTTTTCACATTGATTCTCTTAGTATACATACAGGCAACATTATGGATATTCTTTCTTTTGATATACCATCCTTAATTTTCATGAAGGTTACTAGTGATAAAGTACTTATGAAATGAGGTACCTGCACATAATCGGGTAGGCCTGAGCGTCCCTAAAACCGGGTGGCAACCCGGCCAGTGCCGAATCAGACTGACCCAGTAAAAATTTAAAAGTATTCTGTGGGTAGGTACTCCTACAGAATACTTTTAAATTGCACGAAGAAAACACATAATTAATTTGCCCAACAATGCAATTTAAATCTTATCAGTCTAATCGAAGAGTTATATTTCGCCTGTCAATATATAAATATCGCTGGACATTACACACAGCGCCATCTAGTGCCACACTTAGCAACAAGGCTTGTGTCGTGGACACCAGATAGTTGATATACTACATAGATACTTTTTGTTTGTAAATACATACTTATTATGCATCTATAAATATCCATGACTCGGAAACAAATGTCCATGCTCATCACATAAACATTTGCTCCGGGATTTGGACCCGGGACCCTAACAACGTAAGGCAGCTGCACTACCGCTGCGCCATTCGGGTCGTCTGTCAATCAAATAGGACTCCATTAAAACATATAGGGTGTAAATAATGCACTTTTTTAGACTTTAGGGTATAAATAGATTCTTAACGAAGGTGAAAGGCACTTGTTCTCCCTATCATTACGATATTTTTGTTGTAGACCATACCTTCTAGTTGCAGAGATATTGGGGTTCAAAGTTCCAACGTTTTCACATATTTTTTTTGAATACAAGTTTTTAATGTTATAACTTTACTTTAAATACCTCCATGAGCCGTTTACCACGCAATGCATCCATCAGTACAATGTGTTAAATGCTTTACATTGAGTTTTACCGTAAAGTGTGATTTATCACCACAAAAAAAGTAGTTTCACAGCAATAATTTTGCGCAGAGTTACTCAGTTAGATGTACAGAATGCTTGGTCAACGGCTTCGTGAAGAGTCTGTTTACATCCTGTGTGATACATATCGAAGTAGCCTACAAGCTAAGCCTTTTCCAGTACATTGGTCTCACATCACCAAGAATCCAATAAATCGTTTTGACACATTGAACCGTTGCGAAATTCAATTTATTTTCAATCAAACCCTCGCGCTATTGTCTTGTTATTGTGTATTGAAAGAAATATAGAAATAAAGAAATGTATACGGTGTCAATGTTGTAGGAACTAGACTATACTGTTGGCACACGTTTTACGATACGGTTTTATGAAAAGGATGGATTTTTTTTATTAGAATGAGCCATGAAACTGGAGTCGTCAACCTACCTCAAGCAAGTGTAGTGGGGTGGCAATGCTCATACCTATTTTGTATAAGAAGAAGCCTTTACCCTGCAGGGACATCTTTTTTTTAAATTTAAATAATTAAGAAACATATTTACATTACAATTGACAGAATATACGTTCCAGAAAATCACAGAGGTTTGTTAGGATTCAGCTGGTAGGTAATAAAAATAGAAGACAATATTATCTAAGTGATTGAACGGTATGCACATCGTGTTACCAACCCATCTATGCAGTTCATATCGGCGCGGCTCTGTCGACTGTCGGTAAGCATAATGTTCATAAGAGTTTGTTTCGATTATATCTGCCTGCACAGATAGGTTGATCGCACTAGTACTACTACCACAACAGTAATAGATAGATCATACACACATGCATAGCTGGGTACGGCACACATCTATGGTTTGCTAATAACCAGACACAATATTGGCGTTGTCGTCCCTAAACTTCGTTATACTGTATGATCTGCCATCTTGTATTGTCATTTTGACCTCAATATCGTCTTTAACACCCATGAAAACGATAACCATGCCGAAATTTTGAGAGTTTTCGGTCTTTGAGCCTAACATTATATTTCTTTTGCTTTAGCCTTGTTCATGTCTGTTATGGGTCTTAAAAGGTTTTTGGAAAGATATTGCGATCCCTTAGCGAAGACTAAGAACTAGATTAATCCTACGTGCAGGCGTTATGCCTATATCGCGGGGACAGGTCTGTTTTTAATTTATATGTACCTGTCGACTACTTCATAGCAATGTTGTTTGGCGGCAGAAAATGTTGGTAAATGGTATAGTGCTGAAGAAGTCTCATAACACGGATCAACTAAAATGGATTTGTGTTGTGTGTAATGTTCATACAAAATCCTGATTAATTAATACAAAGAAGTAATTATAATGCGCAGACACGCATCATAAACTTTGAATAATAATTTTATAATCATCGTGTTATTGTTCCACTGAAGGGTTAAGGCCTCTCGGTTCTCATACAGATTTGGAGTGAGAGAGAATCACCATAATGGCCCACGTGTAAGTATATTAAGACCATTGCAGCTTTTTCATGCGATGATTTTGAGCAGTGCCTTATAGATTTCTCTCCTCCCATTGCAATATGGCAACAGATTCCAGATTCCTATGAGATGGACCAGGAAGAGAAAAATATAATACCAAAATCTTGTAATATCTTCGAAGGAACAGCGAAATTATACAAAACGTGTGGCAGATTTGGACGGAATATTATGGAGATTCGTTTTTTTATGAATCTGAAGAAAATTCGTTTAATTTCAAAGCTTTGTACCTATATTGGCCGTGTGTCCCAGCAGTGGGAACATTATAGGCTGATTGCTTATGTAAAGTCAACAAAACAGTTAGGTATGCAGGCTAGCAATCTTTTTACTACTATTATAAATGCGAAAATTTGTGAGGATCGATTTTTGTTATTCTTTCATGCAGAAACTACTGAACGGATTAAGATTAAATTGCAAACACATTGATTATAACCCTTTCGCATTTATAATAGTATTAAGAACGTTGCTAGCCTGCATAACTACTAGAATCTTTTGGGCACCATTACTCGCCGGAGACTGTCAAAATCCAAATCAAAAATCAAAGCATTTATTTCAAGTTGGCCAGTTACAGACACTTTTGAATTGAAGTTGCCCATTCCCTAACGTGGATCTCTATGGAGAAGAACGGGCAAGAAACTCCATGGACACTCTTTGAAATCAGAATATTTTTACAAAACCTTGGTTACATCATTCATGTTGAGATGGTACATTATGTGAGAACAATGTAGCAAGATGTGCACGTTAAAAGAGTCCATAGTAAAAACAAAACAAACAATTCAAAAATAAAATAATTAATACAAATACAAACTCTATTCTCCCTATAACATGAGAGGTTTCAGTTCTCAAATACTTATCTATCTAGGTCACTTCCAGGGAAGCGTTAGACCGTCACTTTCGTTAATTGTTTGATTGTTGACCGCATCTCCGCTTACTATTAGTTGATATTATACTGATCCGCAAAGATGCCTTTAAAACGCTCAATGTGAAATTTTATACATTTTCAATACAAATGACGTGTACTAACAACAGCTGTAACTGTAAAATTTTCACAATCAACCTTGAACCTAATGCTTTAGCGATAAAGTTGAAAATGTATTAAAGAAATTTGACAGATTGAAGTAGCTTGATGTGCTGGCCATCTGTACTTTAGCAGTAACAATAATATAAATAGGGTAGATGACACACCAATCAATTGAGATACTTTTAAAGAGCTGTCAAAACGCGGTTCTCTCATAGATTTTGTATGGCAATAGCAAACTTTGACGTCACTGTTTAGTTAACTCAATTACTCAACTATTTATTGTTTTCGAAGCAACTAAAAATCGAATTTGGCAATTAATTGAAAATAAATCGGGTTTTCAGGCCCAAAATAAAGTGTCTTTTAGAGATTGGTGTCTTGGAATGTTTGTTTTAAGGTGTCATCTACCCTATTAAATTCATAGCAAATTTAATTGTAACTGCTGTCTCTAAACACTGTCAAAGCGCGGTGTCTGTACATCTGAGTAAGAGTTTGCTTTGACTTTGCTTAATATTGAAATGTAATTTCATTTTCATCAATTTCTACCTTAATGACATTTGGCGAGATTAAAGCCCTTCAAAGTCTAGCTCAAACAGAACCTGCTACCTAATATCCTATTTTAATTGAGTGTTCTCCTATCTTCCACATAAATGACCTGACACAGGACAATGGGTAACCCTTTTTGAAACAATAGGGTTCGAACCTAAGGGAATCCTGTTAAGTATGTGTTTGACGTCTATGTTGTCAACTCTTGATCTGGGGTTTAAGTGGGATTGTTTTGTTCAATAAAATCACTTAATGCTGTAAACTAGATGGAAATAATACATCCTAAGTTACACCAAGTTATTCATGAAATGTGAAGAAATGCTGCCAGAATAGTTGATTCTATTGTAGGTAAAGAATCATAGATTCAATTTGCATCATACAAAATGTCGCATAAGGAACACCTGCAAAAATAAGTACTATCTACACTTTTAATATTTCAATTTTTCCTAAACTATAGAAGTTAGAGATTTAAAATGAAAAAAACGTTATAAAGCAATTTTTATCAGCTTTCTTTGAAACTATAGACAAAATTAAACTATTTTTCGAGTCCTTTTTGTTTCGAAAGTATATCTTGTATACTTAAAAAGTTATTGCAATTTTAAAAGTATGATACTTATTTTTGCAGGCCAGTATATTTGATAGTTTTTGACACATACTAGGATTTTTTCCTGTACCGTGGGTGCGTTCACAAATATTTTAAACTCATACACACAAATAACCAGACCCGGATCAACTATCTGTAGGTCATAAAAACATTAGTTCCGTGCGGAGATCGAACCCGCGACACGCAGCGCAGCAGCCAATCGCTCAGCCACTGAGGCAACTGTGTCGTCACACATGACAGTATAACTAATTGATAGATAGCATTAATTACTCTATTGCCATGAGTCTCTCTTCTGTGAGAATGACTGGACCATAATACAGTGAGCCCGGTTTATATTGATGGACGTCACATATGATCGCATTTTTGGACATGCTGTTCTCCTCACGATGTTCTCGTTAACCATTTTGGCAGCAGTGGTGATGAAGTATATTACACGAAGTAGAATGCTTGTCTTCCAGACCGCTTTCTCCGTAAGATCACCGGAGCCCCCCCGTACGTCCGTAACGATAGTCTTCACTTAGATCTTAGAATCCCCACCATTCAGCAATTCATGAAACGTCTTGCAAAGCGTTTTTTCGACACCTCTATCAAGCATAGGAACCCCCTGATCGCATCGGCCGCCCGATACGACCCATCGCGTATCAGCTCAGTCCGCCGTCCTCGGCATACTCTAGTCTCCCCCGACGACGCTATCACCCTCTTACAGGAGAGTAGCAAAGACACCAGCACCGTACGTAGAATACCTCGCCGCCGAGGTCCGGCGCGTAATCCCTGTTCAATCCCCCCCCGACCCTTGCTAGAGCCAGCCCGCGATGCTGAGCCAGTAATGTTAAACAAGCCCCTAATTAATGACACTCAGATCCAGCCTGTCCCCTTGCTGCCCCCAGCGACGCCCTAAGCCTAGGTTCGTACCCCACAGGGGGTGCCCTTAGGCGTGGTCGCTTAGTTTGCTAGTTAACATGCCCCTGGCTGGAGGCCTTAGCTTCAAGGCATCCACAGGTCTAGTCCGGTTAAGCAGTAGCCAGTCTCTTCTAGACTGAACTGCGAGATGCCATAAAAAAAAAAAAAAAAAACAAAAAAAAAAAAAAACTTGTCTTCCAGACATTTTCGGTTCGTCTTATGACTTCCTTATCTTGCCTGGACTGGAAAGAGGCTAACTGGTCCAAGTAGATGTATTCATGGACATATTGCAATTCTTCACCATTCACTCGGATCTTGTATTTAGCAGTGTTTGACATCAGTTTGCCTGGAAGAGCTACTGGTTCATGAAAGAGCTTATGAAAGGAAATCTTTCTTTGTCACTCAAACGAAAAATCATGGACATGTGCATTCTTCCCATTTTGACATATGGATCTCAGACTTGGTCTTTGACAAACATTCAAAAGTCCAAGCGCAGTATCCTAGGCGTCGAACTCATCGACCATGCACGCAACACAACACGGCGCTCCAAAACACAAATTACTGACGTTGTCAAAAAAGCCGTAAAGCTAAAATGGGGCTGGGCTGGCCATATCTAACGTATGCCTGTCGAGCTGTGGGCCAAAATAACCACGATGTGGAACCTTGACACAGCCAGAAGGCGACGCGGTAGATCTCGCAGGAGATGGCGGGACGAGCTGGACAAAACTAACGATCAGTGGTCCACATTGGCACTGGATCGAAGAATATGGAAGACATGGGTAGAGGTTTTTGCCCAGCAGTGGGATGACATAGGCTTACAGTAACAGAATGCTTGTCTAGATGCGAAACCACAACCTTATGATGGCCGCAGCCTTCTTTTAACTAACAAATTCCAGTGAAGAGGACCATTACAGTTTTACTGATTTTATATTTTTAAATGCAATACCTACCGCACTAGCGTGTACTTGAAAACTCAAATGATTTTCTCAATGCAACCGTTATTCTAGCAAGAAAATATAAGGTTACGTAAATAAACCATAAAGGACATAGTCCAGTATTGTTCTTATATCCACGTCTAGCGCTAAAGTGTCCTTCAGTTTGCTAATCATATTTAGTGCAGAGAAGGACACGGCCTGCGAGCCGGATACCTCAGAGTAGGTAGCTTGTAATGTAGCGTTAAGGACAATCTTCTAGGTTACATGTGTTGCATGTAGCATCTCTCGATGGAAGTAGGTATAACAAGTTAAAATAATAAGGAATCACTTCACTCTCTCACTCACTTCGCTCGCCCTCTTGTTGTTCGAACCTAACCTGTCCGAGTCAAGGTGGCCCAAAGCCTGAGCTCGCTTCGCTAAGTCTTGCATTTCAGCAAACTCTGATATAATTATGCTCAATATTGAAGTCTCTGTTTTTACTTCAATTTAGATTACCCAAAATTCAATTGTATCCAAGACCTCAACAAAGTATTATATTTCACTGAATATTCTACACGATTACCATCATGTACTTCATTTTAATACAATTTACTTGTAAACGTATCTGTCTACGACTAGATAAGTTACATGTAATTTGACTAAATTCAAATTGTTTAAAAAGTTTTATTTTAAAATTTCGAAGTAATTGAACTCTAGAAGCTATAGGAATTTGGTCTAGACATCGTAAAGTTCATTGTAAGGGACTTTTTACCCTGAATAAAGAGGATTTTTTACATTGAACTCAAAAACTCTGCCCAAATCGCAGGCCAAATAGACATCTAAATCGGTATTTCTAAGAATACCTGCGTTACAGAAATTATGTTGAGCACATTTAATGAGAAAACTTGTAAGGTGCGCTCAAATGTCTGTGTTATTAATACTTCTTGGAATCCTGAAAAGATTGATTCGAAAGTCATTTGGTCCTCAGCATTATGCGACTAAATTTGAAATTCGCTTCAGAATTTTGTGCCAAAAAGATATGATTGTCGTAAATTCACAATAATCCCGAAACTCGTAGGACAGAGCTTTTTGGATAATCACTTCAAGCAGCATTGCTTTGTGAGTAAAGGGTATGACTTTTTCCATTTGATTCGATATTCACAAAAGTTATACGTAGTAGTTGAGTACGCAAATTACGTTTTTTGTCCTCTATAATGTTTGGTTGTACACTTTGGAATTAGCATAATTATGGGACTGAGTATGGTTAGGAGAACCGCCTTCAATTCGCACTGTATAAGATTATGACTACTTATTTGCCTCAGGGTCCTCGATTTATTAGAAAATTGTATTTGCTTAAAGATCTGATGAATTATAGTTCATAGACCAAAACGATGTAATACAGTCGTATGCTATTCATAGTAGTTTCGACCATGTTAATTTCAGGAATACCAAAATGTCAGTATGGTTAGATTATTAGATACACAGGAAAACAAAAGTGTTAGTATTCATTTCGTTTATTCCATAATAAATAAATTAGTACAATTAATGCAATTTTAATAAATTAATATTTTAATTAAGGCAAATGCTTAGTTATTTAAATGCGAAATTAGCATCATTGTACAAGTTAGTAAGTACATCTAAAGTTAACATGTTATAAATAAATAAATAGTGTTATTTACATTAATAATACGTACATTCATAATTAATTGAAAAATAATATAATAAAAGTTGACAAAAAACGAGCTGTATTTAATCTGTCAAAAAATATATGTAGACTGAAAGTTTTTAGCTCATCATGTTTGACTTATTTAGCTAATTCTTTTTTTTTACTTTTTTAATAAGTCATAATTATTTCTTTTTCAATTTCTTTGGAACTTTTTGTCAACTTTTACACAAATAAAACCTATTACACTTTTCTTTAGCTTTACTGCAATTTTTGGTGGGTTAGTATCATTCCCATTTCGGTCACATTTTGGTACTTTTTATTTTGACTCGGGTACCAAAAATCTAATAATTACGTACAACAACAACTAAAAACATTACTATTTATGGTAGATGTTACACAAGATTTCAAAAAAAGGTGATCTTTTTGTATTTTTGACAGCTGTGGAACCAAAATACGTAATGTTTTCCTCTGACATTTTATCTGGTACAGTCATACACAGAAGTCTATAAATGTTTTTAGTTTTTTTTGTACTTTCCATTTTATCTCCCGTATTTGCATAGTCATATTTTATCCTAGCAAATAAATTGTGTAATAAGCCTGATTTTATGGTTATTTGTTGAGGTAAGTATCGCCGTTAACTCCATTCAGTGTCATTGATCCAATTGACTTAGTCCTTTTTGCCAATAGCCTGAAAAGTATTCGTACTTTAATTTCTTTTAATTTAAGTTTAATGTACTTTCATTAAAAGATTGGTTTACTCAGTTCCAAACGATTGTCTTGAATCGATTGACTGAAAAGAAAAGAAAAAGTACATTGACATTATTAGTTGAAATATTTACAAAAGTTAATTTGGGGCTGGTTAGAAAATACTAATCTCACATGTTAGAAGGAAAATAAAAAAAAACCCTTAAATCTACAGGCTGCTTAAATATTCGTGATCGTGTGACATGGTTTCAAAGAATTGTCTTTGAATTCAGTTTTATTCTATTAAACAATATAAGAACACAAATTCAGAAACAGCCTGCAAAAAATAATAATAATAATTGTCTCATAATATAGTATAGTGCCAATACCATGTAAGTACCAACTTATTAAATGAAAGCTATAATAAAAAAATATTTTAGCTGTATTAAACTGATAAAGAACAACAAAAATAATATAAAATAAATCACTGATATTAGCACTTAAAAAGCGAACCAACTTTAAATACATGCATACTAAATAAAACTAACTAATAAAATTACACTAATAAAGCAAAGCAAATATACATTCCTCTGTCATTTAAACGTACCAGGTGTTTGTAATTTGCATAAATATTGTGTTATAAATAAAGTGTAGCATTTTGCAAAAATAATAAATGTATGTGAACCGACAGTACTCCAATATTTTAGTTCCACAAGTGCCAGTGAAGTTTAAGTCCCAAAAAAAAAGGGCGAGCCTATTGCAATAGGCGAGACGACAAAAAAAATTGAATTAGTCCGTCAGTTAAATTATCAAAAAATATTTGACCCGTGTTTTTTCTTTTGTTACGTAAACCAAAATTGACGAAGATGTGACGCTTTTAAAATTCTCAATACGTCACGCCTTGGTATAATTTTTAGCTAGTTCCGACGTCACAAGCCCCCACTCCCGAGTTTTGATGTGTTTTATCTTTTGTCAATATTCATTGATTTACAAAAACAAAAAATACGTGTCCATTAATTTCCAATACTCTAACTGACGGACTAAATAGATTTGCAATTTTTGATACTGTCGTCGTGCCTATTAACCAGGCACAAATCCAGACTCCGTGGCTATTAATCAGAAACTCCTAATGAAAAAAGCCCAATAAAATTTTGCCCAATCCGGAAATCGAACCTTACGCTTAGTTGCGCTTACGACTAATAAACCAGGATGACAGTCCATTCGTTGTAAACATCGAAATATGTCAGTAAAATATAATGTATGATGTGTAATATCGCATTTCATGCAAGAATTTAATTGAAAACCCCTGGAAATGATCCATTAGCTGTTCATAATCACGTGTAACAAGATGGATGGTTTTGTTGGACATAATGAAATACCAAGACGTACTTAAGTGTTATTGAAAAACTTAGAGAAACTGTGTTACGTAATGTGTTATTTACGATTTTTTGTTGGTTACTGAATTTCATGCAATTTTTGATTTTCTGTCCGACCAATAACTTATAATATAAAATGTTCTCAGGGGCGCTTAGAGGTATGCAAAATGTGATTCATACAATTAAATCTTATTTCATACAAGTTACGATTCATTTTGTGGCACACACCAACGATTTTAATCATTACATTCGCCTACCGTGTCAAAAAATTATCACGTTCAGGTTTTGTTTACATTTGAATAATAATATCTTAATCACTTTTAGGGAGATGTACCATGGGCTCAAACGAAATCTGCTCATATATAAAATATAAACCCGTGCACACGATGTCCACATCTGTTTAACCCTTGTTGTCCCTTAACGAATCATCGACACGAAGAAGAAGAAGAAGAAAGTGTGCAGACCAATAGTAGTAAAACGACAAAAAAATTTGCGACCTTTTTTTACGTTATGCTTTGTTTTACAAAAATTCTATTCTATTGTTTGACCACCTTTTTTGACTAATAGGAATAAAACAAAAAAAAAGGACAAAGGAAGAGAAAGTTTTGCGCTTCAATAGCGACCTGATGCTGCAAACAAAAAGAGCCATATTGGTGATGAGATTTCGTCCGTTGAGATGGTACATGGCGGGAAGAACTAGATAGGCTCCGTCAGAACTGGAAAAAAGACGCCTAGGTTCACGAAAAGAGAAGTGAGTAAAAAAAGAGTGGAGGGAGACCTTTGACTAGGAGAAAAATAGAGTAGGTTAAGAAAAAAAACCGGCTAAGTGCGAGTCGGACTCGCGCACGAAGGGTTTCATACCATAGTCTACACCACATTAGACAAAACGGCAAAAAAATCACGTTTGTTGTATGGGAGCCCCCCTTAAATATTTATTGTATTCTGTTTTAGTAAATGTTGTTATAGCAGCACCAGAAATACATCATCTGTGAAAATTTCAACTGTCTAGCTATCACGGTTCATGAGATACAGCCTGGTGACAGACAGACGGACAGTGGAGTCTTAGTAATAGAGTCCCGTTTTTACCCTATACCCATAGGGTAAAAACGGAAAACGGAACCCGAATAACACTTTTACTAAAAATTGTTTCAATGGTTCTATTTGGAATGTAGAAGTTCACTCTTGTTTGTATTAGAGAATGGGCGCTATCAGAATACCAGCGCTGTGAAGTTCTTTTAATGTTACAGCACCATGCTGAGATAGGGGGGGGGGGCCTTTTGGCCAATTTCGTTTGCTTTTTTTTCTGTTTGTTTTATTTTTATTACTTTGATAATTTCAACATTTTACTTTGTGTTTTGTCCTGTGCGGGCTAATAAATGTTTTTTCTTCCTTTCTCTCTTCTTCTAGTAACACTCGAGCAACCTAAGTACGCTGAGGGCACTTTTAAGAATTTAAATATTTTTGAAACACAATTTATTTCAATCGTTCTTACTTTGTTCTTAGAAGTACAACAAATTGCCATACTTGTGCTGAAACCTTGCCTTTGTGCAAAGGCGTGTGAGACTTAAGTAGGCCTAACCTTTTAATAATGTCTACCAACGGAGTAATAATAGCCGTAGGCGTCTCGCAATTAACTGTTAGGTCAAAAAAAATTGAAATGGGTTATTATCATTTATAATTAAAATATACAGATCAAACAATGTCTTAATTTGGGTGCTAATGTGGGTTCTACATTCCCGGGACTCAAACAAAGTATTTAATTACATAATTATTACCTATTTGCAATGAAACCCTACTCCAAAATGTTGGTAAAATCATTGCCCGAGGGAAGTGGAAATTTTGTTAATTTTCCCAGAAATTTACTTCGGAAACAAAACGTTGTTCAAACAAAGTAATAAAAACGTTTTTTTTGCCGTTGAGGTCTAATGGGAAATACTAAAATGAAAATAGTGGTTTTATTAATCGATGGCAGAAAAAAAATGGTTTGGACGATAAAGAACTATAAAAGATACGAAAACAAACATATTTTGTTAAATGATAAGCACCGCTGTCCTCGATTGTACAAGGAAAATTGCATCCCGTACTCATAATAATCATCATTTCAGCCGAAAGACGTCCACTGCTGGGCATAGGCCTCCCCCAAGTGTCACCACATTGACCGGTCCTGTGCGACTCGCATCCAGGGGATCACCGCAACCTTCACCAGGTCATCGGTCCACCTAGAGGGAATTTTCGTTCTGAACTAGCTCAATGGTTTATTAGGTATGCCATTTATCGTGTACTTTTATCATGAAATTAATTCTTTTTGTTTTTAATTAAGGTGCTATACGTTTTTAAATCCTTATGAAAGTAGGCACATCCGTCGACCATTTGAATTTATCAAAAGACCGGCTGCCCGTGAGACCTTCTTACCCTTCAGATTTATGCCTATTACCCTTATAATTTATATGTTCAGGGCTTCAAGCTAAAATATTACTGATATGAATAGGGCTTTTAGCTTTAAGACCTTTTACATATGCTAATAAAACTTCACAACGGTCCACCTGAATAGTGATAAGTATCCTACCTTTTTCAAAAGTGTTAAGTACTTTTTTTTCTAAGTACCTTTTTGCGGTCAAACTTTTAGTTGGCTCATGGGTAGTTTTAGGTGTTTACCCAACCACTAAAACTTCGCTTGAGTGTTAAAAAGGAAAACTTATTTAAACGATAGTCCCTTTTTGTTTGAAGGAAAGTTATCAATCGCCTTTCAACTTATAATTTGATGGAACATTGGTACAGTGTCTTATAACCATAATAATATGTTGATTCCTCATTTGAATAATTAGAAACTTGTAATTGCATTTTATCCGAGCTAAGCTTTTGAGCAGCAGTTTAAAGTAACACTTTTGTTTGTTCGAATCCCGGTAGGAGCAAAAATTTGTGTGATGTGCCCATTTTGTTTCCGAGTCTTGTTTATAATATTATGTGTATTAGGTATGTATTTACAAACGAAAAGTATCTATGTAGTATATTAACTATCTGGTGTCCACGACACAAGCCTCTTTGTTTAGTGTGGCGCTAGATGGCGCTGTGTGTAATGTCCAGCGATATTTATTTTATTTATTTATTTTCATTTGACACTTTCATTTCACACAATTTTTGTATCTAGCAGCTGTAAATATACTAATTTATTAGTCAGGTTTGAACAGTTGTGAACAATATGAAATGAATGCATTACAAATAAGATCTCTTATTTTTCGGGTCAATTAAAAAGTTTTAAAAATCCTTAAACAAGTTTTTTTTTATCTTATATCCTTATTTGAAGAAAAAAAACTTAGTTTACGGAATGGTATTGCTTTATTCACTGCTCCATCCTTTAAACTATGTTATTACCTGTATCGGACACTGCATTTCTAGTTCAGTTCCCTGCCAAATGCTCAGTCACGTCTAGGTTTAAAAAATGACGTTCGACGCAATTTTAATATCGTGAAGTTTGAATTATCTGTGAATTCATTTTAAATTCTTGCTTCGTGAAAATAATTTCACGGATAATTTCTTAAGCGAAGAATGCAAACCTTTTACCGTATTGAGATAAAATTAGTATTATGTGGTACCAATTTTGAATTATCTTATTTATACGTATTTATTTTTTCCCTTTATTTTATTATTATTTTCCTCGTAGAATCGTAAAATATGCGACATAAACGGTCATATCTTTTGATCGCATTGACCTACAAGTTTATTTCACTGCGCTGAGAGGTCCATTACGGTTCCGTTTTTGCCGACTAAGGTACGAAACCCTTAAATATAAATAAGCTACGGTAAAACCCTGACATTAAAAGCTGTTGACATCCGCCCAACTTCTGCTTATCCCTTTTAAAAGTCACGCACCCTAATTTTAAGCAAAATATAAAAACCGGTCAAGAGCGAGTCGGACTCGCGTACCGAGGGTTCCGTGGAAACTTTTTAAAGGACAAACTTAACTTTGCTGTTCGATCCCTAGAAACGGCCATTGCACCAACCGGAAATAAGAAGTTTGTAATAGTTAAATTGCTTTTTTTATTAAACTACATATTTACGGTTTTCAGATTTTTCCCTTAACATGTGCTGTAAGACCTTGCTTTGGAACTACCATATATGTTTTCGACCCAAAACCTATAGGGTACTTCAAGTTGACCTAGAATTGTCAAGCAAGGTATTACAGCACAAGTAACGAGAAAAGTCCGGAAAATAAAAAAAAGCTGAAAATTAAGGTAAATTTTGGTACTTATAAGTTTTCCGCGAAAATCTAAATTGATTGATTTTTATACATGTAATAGGGACTGGTATGCTATAGACTTACAGTATCTGTAATAAATTTCAACTTGCTAGGTCCACCCGTTCCTGAGAAAATCGGTGGTGACAGACGGACAAGAAAGTGATCTTATAAGGGTTCCTTTTTTACCTTTTGAGGTACGGAACCCTAAAAAAACGGACGATGTTTTAATTTCTAAATTACATTTTTCTGCTTCCTGACCCCCGTTAAATTACGTTTACCCAGCTTAGTATAATCCGTCTAATATTTAAAAATACATCAAGCGGGTTTTCTGACGAGAAATTAAAAATGGTTATTTTTTTTTTTTGCGTGCGCGTTACATCCGTAACATATGGTAAATTACTTCGTTTTAGACGATTATAGCCAAATGAGAGCTCCATATTGTGTCCAAATTAAATTATGCTTTATGACGTTTTCGCCCGTTTCCTCTTACACTATGCAAAATCTATAATATGTTAGCTACTTAAGGCGTAAACCTAATATTTTTGTATCCATTTACACATTATGAAATGAAATGATGATGATGAAATGAAATGATGTTTATTTTTGCAAGTAGGTTTTTACAAACACTTTTACACGTCATTTTTTAAAAACTAGATGGGGCCGGTGTTTCGTACCTGACTACTCTGAGAAGAAACAGCCGAAACCAACTCAGAGGTCACAGTCTCTTTTGAAGTCCAGACATAATCTTGCTCAATTCACATGAGGACTATGCAGATTAGTGTCTGAGATGGTCTTTAGAAGAAAGAACCACACATATTTGAGTGGACTTGTCCAGTCTGTGCAAGCATTTGTCAGTTATCGTGTAGCGTATATTAGCGCTAAAAAACTAACAAGCAACAGATAGAGGAGGCTAAAGTAACGAAACCGTTTCGCCAATCCGTAAATTTTAATCAACTGTAATGGTTTGCCTGTTGAAATCATTTTCAATTCAATTCCAATTTCAAATTCCTAGCAACAGATATTTATCATTAACTTTTTTATTTAGCTATAAAAAAGAAAATTAAATTTCGAGCCTTACATTGTTGCCTACTGAAAATCTGATAATGGTGTCGATTCTGTTTTGCACAAACTGAACTTAATTTGCTGGCTTGCTTGCTTGCTTGCTTGCTTGGCTTGCTATCTTTTTCTATCTAATAAAACAAGAAAGAGACGGACGTAATTTAGAGCAGTCAAATTTAATTGGAACTAATATTTCCATACAAATGAAGGGTGCACGTAAAAACATGTTGACTAAAAACACGGTGAAGTGCAAGGCATAAACTAGTTTGACATCCCTAACTTAGTTCATAGCTATAGCCGTCCTTATCTCGCACTGCCTTTTAGTAAAAGATAGCATAGCCTAAATTAAGTTTAGTTTGTGCACAACAGAATCGACATCAATGTTACGGGATAACTTAAGAAATTACTTTCTTTTGGCGTACGTTACATAATTTACAACGGCCATAACTTTACCTACAGTTGGTTAATAATATCAACATTGGCATTATCTACTATTTTCTTTCAACTATTGGTTAAACTATTTAAAAAACTAAAAGAAGGAAACTAAACCACTTCAATTGCAAAATCTGTTTTTGAGTTCCCATTCCCGGTATTTTTTCCCAAAATGTGGAACATAAATCAATTCATCATTTTTCAATCGCTTTTTACTAGCAGAAGCCAATTTCCGCAGAAATATTCAGCACTTGAAAACAACGCTTGCAAAATATGATTGAATTTCTCGTCGGTACTGAGAAAACTGCACAATACCATATTCAAGCTGTTCCAGTAAATCATATTGGAATGAAGACGAAAAACCGCTGGAATTTCCCGAGAAATTCAGGCTTTGCATGACTTTAGTAAAAATTTTGTTGGCTAAATAAAATATACTTTGGTCTTTAGGTAAGTGGAAAAAGGTTGGCAGAGTCCTTTGCTTTATAACAAGCCTATATTTTCATGTTGTATAGCATAAGTAGAACCCATGAGTTCATGGTTATGCTTAGGTATGCTGTACAACATGTAGTATCCACGAAGTAGACACAATAGTTAAACAATGGCGTCTCGACCAAATTGGTCATTTGACGGATCTTGATTTATAATATAAAATCAATTTTGACCGACTTTGCAAATTATATTTATGAGTGCCAAAAAAACGTCAAATACCACAATAAATTCAACACAGTATTTTCTCAGCTACTTTGGGGTTGGTGTCCAGTCGAACTGGTTGCAACTTAAGACCAGTAGTTTAAGTGGAGTGACTGCTTTTTTACAGAAACCAATTACTAACAAAAAACATGGTAGGAACCTACCTAAATTATTAAGGAAATCAATTACCAAAACTTTATTGTGCTTTTCAAAGAAATTCATGCAATTTTAATTACTAACATGCAAAAATGCACATGCAGTGAACACAAATAAAACCCCCAAAAAATAACACATGAAATTCACATTAAAACATCTCAGTCAACGGTGCCGTCAAACCGGTACGGACAGATTGAAGACTAGCTGCGGACATACTATTACACGACTAATCGATAATTCAGTACATTATTAATTAGAGTCCAGTCTCTGGAGCTACGTCTACAATTCGTCCGTTTAGTATCTGTTTGAGCCCCTTTAATCTTGAAAAAAGAAAACAATTGAAAGTTACCAAAACTTGTCCCCAGTCAAAGAAAAAAAGTCGGAAAAGTCAAGAAAAACAAAAGAGACACATTTTCAGTATTTAATCAATTCATGCAACATGCTAATCAGAATCAGTCGTTCACCTGAGAAGAGAAAAGCTTCTTCAGTCCAATGATGGTTGACAATAACAGGGCTATCTTGGAGATCAGGAGGGCCTTCCCGACCATGAGGGCCAGGACTTTGAACGTGAGGGCCCCGAACAGGCCGAACTTCAACGCGGCTAGGGCCAGAACGGGTCCGAACGGCTTCTGACGGCCTCTGCCGCTTTCGTATACTTTTGGTGGCTTCATTGATACACCTGGAACGTAAACAAAAGCAATCGAATAATGGGTCATGAAATTTTTATTTAGGAAATATGCGTAATCATCATCATCTTCATCTGCCTAGCCTTTTCCTTACTATGTTGGGGTCGGCTGGCAGTTTAACCGGATGCACCCGAATGCAGCTTGGTAAGACTGGTTGTTAGACTTTCGGGCCACTGACTACCTGTAGCGACTGACAATCATCTACAAATGACAGCCGGGACCAACGGCTTAAAGTGCTTTCCGAAACTCGGTATGTAATGGATAGTCAGCCATCCGGGGCCAAGCTAAGCAAGCGCGGTTTAACCTGAAGATCGACCCGAGCGGCTGTTATTATTTAGCCACGAGCTCCTCACGTAACTTATGCATGATAATTATAATACTCAACCAATTCAAAAGATGATAGATTTAAAAATAACAAAGTGCCAGTTCGGTTCTAATAAGCATACACTATTTAAGGTATGAAAATGCTGCTGCCCTGCAGAACGCTGTAGGATAAATCTAATTGATAAAGATTAATTTTTAAAGAATACTTCGAGTTATTTATTTGAATTGAATATACATAATTATAGAGGATTTGGTACAGTCAAAATTAAAAAAAATAATATTCCTTATTATAAAATATTTATCAAGTAAATATTTTTATGGAGAGGGAGGCCTGTTTCCCCGCAGTGAGAACATTAATAGGCTGATGATGATTATGAAATAATTTTAAAATTTATTTATTTAGATTTGTTAGTATACACAACAATTTAAACTCTCTTTAGGCTCAAGCCCCCAGAATACGCTGATCCAATGATGATCACTGGTTTACCTCCCTAATTAATCCTCAGGGATGTGCTCTTAACTGTGTGGAGTACATCCCCAAGGATGGTGGTGTCTCTCAGTCGGATTAGTCGGTTACTGAATTGATTTATGTAGATCGAATCAATGATTACGCTTCGCTATTACTTGAATACAGAGTGGTCTTTCGAACATTCACAAGACAGTACACGTGTTCGGTCCACCACGATTTGTCACAGGATTGGAAGTAAATTTTATGTTCGATTTTGCCGTTTCACCTTTGGCCTATCAAACCGAATTAGGCTAAGTCTTAGCATAAGTTCAGTGAGAGAAGGAGACGAAGATATACAGCAGGTAAAATACGACTCATCATCATCTGCCTAGTCTTTTCTAAACTATGTTGGGATCGGCTTCCAGTCTAACCGGATGCAGATGAATACCAGTGTTTTACATGGAGTGACTGCCTATCTGACCTGAATTATTAACATAATTTGAATATATCATTATTTTTACATTGGCTTTTAATCTATAAAAATAAATTAAAAAAACGGAAATCATCGACACAACGAAGAAGAAGAATCTTTTTCAATGACACTTACCAACACCAAGGCTTCCATCCTTCTCCTGCTTGCCAGAGATGACGAGGTCAGCATCATTAAGCAGCCTGTACCGCAGGGACCTGGAGCTGACGAAATGCCAGAGCTTGTCCATGATCAGCTGTTGTGCCTGGTCTTCGAGGGATGTACCGGCTCTCGCCAGGGTTTCTGATTTCACTGGGATTTCTGCTGCTGCGCCGTGGCTGGAATATAGTTTTTCGACTGTTAAAATTATTTTAGGGTTCCGTACCTCAAAAAGAAAAAACGAGTACGACAACGGTTACAACGAGTAGCTTAGTATGTCGAAGAATGGGCAGAAGTCGGCATACGAATCCATGGAACTGATACTACAATTTCTCGCTTGACCGTTACAAGTAGATTAGCGAATCAGAAATACCAATGAAAAGCAACCAAACCATCATCATCATCATCATTTCAGCCGAAAGACGTCTACTGCTGGATATAGGCCTCTCTCAAGTGTCGCCACATTGACCGGTCCCGTGCGACTCGCATCCAGCGGATCTTTGGCAACACACACTGGTCATAGATTTTCGTCTTGAGACACTGGACACTTGGCTGGGCAGCGTTGACTGCCCAGCCGAGTCGGATTCGACGATTGACCTCTTTCTAGAAGTTAGACCTACCTAACTGGACCGTATGTCCCAGGTACACATAATCGTCTACAACTTCGAGTGTAGAGTCTCCGATCTTGATAGGAGTGGGTGTGACATGGGCATTCAACATGACCTTGGTTTTGTCCATGTTCAACCAAATCATAACAATGAAAAATATAAATCAAGAACCAGTAAGTAACAAGTCTTGTACAACAAGAAACTTCAGATACCAATATAAACCCTTTATTCCCGAAAAAATCTTTGAAAAGAATTCTGTGAATCCGAAACAGTTCGGTGGAGTTGAAGATAAAAAGTTTTTTATTAATGACGGTATAATTCAGGGTTGTTTACTTTAGAATTAGAACTTTTTCAAGAAAGTACCTTAAGGGTTTAGGGGGTGGAGACGTTTTGCGTAGGTCCCTTTTCTATTTTTGTTTGACTACCCTCCTAATTTATGAGATTTGGAAATCTTTTTTCCTTGTTTACTCTTTCATTGAGTTTCCCGGTCAAGATGTTTGTTTTGAAAATACAGTTCGAACAGATTGCTTGTAATACGGGATTAATTTATTATGTTCTTGGTATTTTTGATCAGTTGGACTAAAGACATGAAGAAGTGTGGAAAACAACGGGCAAAGATAAAGCGTTATTATGTTTTTATTAAAAAAAAGATATTCTGAGATATTTTATTGGTCTAAGATGTGTTGATGAAACATCATCGACCACAAAAAATCGCTTCGTTCAAAATACTGTAATTAATACAACCATTTGCCTCGTTGGTCATGTGGTCGCAAGCGCAACTGCAGAACATAAGGTCCTGTTTTCAATTCCCGGATCGGGAAAAGTGTTATTCGGTTTTTCCATCAGGAATTTCTCAGTAGCAGCTCCAGATTTTATGATGATTTGAGACTTGTACTAACTTAAAGTCCAGCTGTCTAGGTACACAAAGATTTCCTTGTCAATGATTTTGAAGATAAAGTAGCTTACCTCTCATCGACAATCATGACATCTTCGCCCAGCTGGAAGGATGCTGTCCGGAGCATCCGGTCGACGTAGCCCACCAGCTCGATGGCAATACATGAGGATGTCTCCCGCTGCACGCATTTGTTGGTCAGCCCTCTCTTGAGGGTTTCTTCTGGAGCTTTCGTCTGGAAAGAGAAAATATTAAGCATTAGAATCAAATAACGTTTTTAAAGTTTTCAAATCTGCTGCCGTCAAAATTGGATGTGCTAGTTAACAAATTTGCCCTAAAAAGCAATGCCTCCACACATTACCTAATATAATATGGTGGAAATCTAGTCACAAAAAATTCCGCAGCCCGATCACTCTGTACGGCAAGCATTTCCCTTGGGAGAAGCAATCTAAATACTTAGGTGGATCACACCTAAGTATTTAGATTGCGATCATCACTTGACCTTCCAGGCACATGTAAAGCAGTTCATGTTTTTTTTTTTTTTTATTAAAACTCCTGCCCCGCCAGTCTCCCTCTGACATGATCAGAGACCTTTGTATCGGAGGTTTGCCTTACATGTCTCTGAAGTTTAGGAGGCCGAATTGACCACGCTCTATTTATTTATGTTTTGACGTATTAATTTATTATCTAATTATATGTTAAACAGTGTAATTGGCTTCGGCCGTTCTATTTAATTAAATAAATAAATAAATCTATTCATGTACCTATATTTGTTTATCTTTATTGTTTATGTTTTACTTTTATTGTTTACTGTTTATTCTACTATCTTTTTTAAATTCAATGAATTTCGACTATTAAAATATACTAAAATCTGTTATAATACTTATGTCCTTTAACTATTAATTACAATTTTTTACCTAATATAATTTAGAATTTTGCCCTTTTATAACCCAGTTACTATAGTTATTTTACTTTAAAATAAAAATGTGTTTATTATCTTAAATCTATACAGTTAAGTTGCCGGGGCTTCCCAGGAAGTAATCCGAAGATACTTGTGATGGGAAGTCATTTTTAGTTTTTATTCCTTGATATCGAAGCCATATACTCAATATATAGTTTAATATCAAATATTTTAAATTCGCAAGTAGTTTTATTTCGAATCTGATCAATTCGACACAACTTAACGATGCCACTAGGGCTATCTTCGGTTCAGGTATAACCTGAACTAGTTTCTCATGAAACTGATCAAGTTGCAGCTTTTACTCTTGACAACCCTAGTGGTTCGATTGGCAGCTCATGATTGAACTGCTTTTGCCACAGCTAGGTTTCAGTTAATGTTGACGACATAGAGCAGAAGAGCAAGGGCAATCTCGGTGTATTGGGTCGGACGGTGGGCAGGATCAGTACCCTGCCGCCGAGCAGACAGAGAGGGAAAAAATTCAAATGTTGTTTTAAACATTTAACTAATTTGGTTAATATTGTTAATAATACTGTAAAACCTATGTATACCTAAATGCTGTACACAGAAGCTGTTGGTGAACCTATATTAATAAATAAATAAATATTGAAAAAAAATAGGATTAAAAATTAGTACAGGGAATTATTTTTTGGTTAGTAACAGTAGTAGTAGTAGATGTCTGGATGGTTTTTTTTTTGTTTTCTTTGATATTTCGTATTAATTAATAAAATAACTGTTCATCCGACTGTACTTCTGTCTTTAAGCGAATCTGTCCTAACGCGAATCTGGCGTAAAGCGAATCTGTCCATAAGCTAACAAATCGTTATTTGAGTTGCAGTTTATTTTACTACAGTTAATATTACTTTGCTATTTTAACTAAAAGCAGATTGTTGGGATATTCAATTTAATCACCCAATAGGAGGCCAACAACTAACCACATTGTTGATTTTAAGTTTTAGATCCAACCAATAACATTTTGATCAGTAAAGTAGATTGCAAACGACAAACTACTCCAACCGAATGGACCACTAAAGGCTAATCCAAATTTAGTCACCAATGGCTAAAGCCGAAGGCAGTTTGGATTGTAAACAATACAAATTTATTTGTTAAATTCACAGAACTCGGTCCATCAAAACGGCCATTGGTTTTAAGGGTAATGGCATTGCCCTGGTTCTTCTCTGTCACACCTGCATTGCACGGGTGCAAACTACTGAAATGCAATTTCTGTACAGTTGAATATTAATTTATAACACAATATGATGATGAACACCGCATTAAAAATCTAAGTAGTATCTTAAAAAAAACTACTAACCGATCACACTGGCTGACACGAAAATAGTGGTTTTGGACAAAAACTATTTTCCGCTTTATGATTTTTAACCGACTTTCATTATAAAGGATGAGGTTTACATTTGGCGGTGTTTTCTACAAAAAAACTTTTTTGCACAATAAATAACATCACTTTCGGGAGGCGGTGGCAAAAAAAGACATTGAAACAAAAAAAATAAAATCACTGACTTCCAGAATTAAAGTATTTTTTTTACTTTGTTGTGTTTTTTTTAAAGCCGGTAATTTTTGGTGCAAAAAGTCATTTTTCTTATTACTATTGCCTACGTTTTTCAGACTTTTTAGCTGAACATCGATAGTACACATTATGTTGCCAAGTCCATCACTGGATCTATCACACCCTTATTCCCAATCGGTTTAATAATACGATTGAAATTGTTTTTTGTGTTTCTTCATAGCCTGAAAAATATTTGTTTGCTTAAACCCTAATATTGTTGAACTGTCAAAATGAAACGCAATGCAGAAAATGACTACCACCTGTAATGTAAACACCTGTAGTGCAAAGACAGCTTTCATAAACACTTGATAATTCTTTAAAAGGTAAGGCCAGGTGGCCTACCTTGACGTCTTAAAGCAGGATCGTTTTAATCTTGTTCCAGTGTGGGTAAGAGACGGAGCTATAGAGGACGTCTAGCGCCATCTCTTTCCTACACTGGAACAAGATTAAAACGATCCTGCTTTAAGACGTCATGGTAGGCCCGCTGAATTACTGTCACGCCGACAGTCGGTCGCGCACGGTCGTTCGCGTACGAGTATACATAGTTTTCTATATAGCACTATACTGCGACGCTGACGTCAGCGGTGACTGAAAGCCGTATTTTGTTCCCGTTGACGTCACGACCGACCGTACGCGACCGACCGTCAAAGCGATAAGAATTCAGGCCTTAAACATCAATAAATTCCACTTTCAAATATAGTTTCCACAATATGCACTCTTCCTTCCTCAGAATTCCATTACAATGTACTACAAAAAGCTGCCACAACACGTAGTTAGATGATCAATGTTACGTTTTTGTGAGGTGATCTCTTCTACTGTTTACTTGTTACACAATGACCGTGTGATTACTTTGATTTATTGGCAAGAAATGGTGTGGTGTTAAGGTGAAATTGATTATAGTTTGAATTTATTTATTTATTATTTATGGCGTGACCCGATTTTATCATGTTTGCGGGGCTAACATGGAGAAACGGGAGGCTTTTGCCTAGCAGTGGAACACGATGTAGGCTAGCAGAAAATTATAATAATAATTCAGACCAGATCCATAAAGTGTTACCATAATCGTAACCCATTGTTTGTAAATAACAATAACAATTACATAAAAAATAAAAGATACATTTAATTGGCTACATAAACGCCTATGCGCTCATGTCTACCTGCCTAGTGCCTGATAAATGGCCCATCAATTTTGTCTGCCAGTGTGGCTAGAATATTAATTGTTAAAATTATGTTTTTATTTTTAGGATAAAAATTAGTGTCATTATTTTACAGTCAGTTTATCACATAATATGTATTAAATTTGTAAAAAATATTTTTTAAATTGTCACTGTTATCTAAAAGTATGGACAGGCTTTTTTATGTTCGACATAATTTAAACTCTAATCGCCGAGCCAAACGTTGAAAATATACATAATTATGTGGCCTTTATTAAGAGCATTTTTAGATGTAGAAAACATCTCAGCTTTAGTGAAAAAGGCTTTAAATTGTAACAAATGTCTACGGTGACCTGAAATAGGCGTGCCGTTAGTCAAATGTAGCATTGGACTACTTTGCCAAGAAAATTACGGTCCGGAGTCCAAAATTATATCCTTTGCCTGTTTTTTATGGCCATCCTGTAATTCAAGTTCTACTAATTAAACGGTAGGAGTGCAACAGCTTACATAATTTATATTTTGCTCACTGTAGGGTTTTTAAGCTGAGGTTATGGCTTAAATCAGTAAATTTACTACTGTGAAAAGTTGGTTAATATTATTCGTCGTCAATTAAGTGTCCAAGGCGAAAATTTGTATCATTAATTTCCTAATATAAATAAAAATAGTGAGAAAATCTAATGATTAAATAATCATTTCGATCCAAGACTGAGCTGACTGATTTTAGCTGTCTTGAAGGTATTAGCGATACAAAAAACTATAATAATAACGTGACGAAAAAAGACAAACGAAAAAAATAAAAACAGTATTACCTAATCAATATATCGACACGTGTAGTGTGTACCCCTTAACACTGACGATATAATTCACACGCTACACATCCCACTGCCCTACTTTCCAGACAATTGATACCTCATATTGAGTGACAACGTCCAAGTCATGAGAGAAAGCGAGCGCTTTCATAAAGAGAGTGATTTTGTAATAATTGCAGAGGAGGCTGATTAGTAGAGCAGCATGCAAAACATGTTGTGATAGTTTTTGTGCAGTAATTGTTTGTAATCTGATGATTTGTGGGAGTGATTGGTAATAATTATAAACTAATTAAATTGATGAATAGTTTTTTATTAATTGTATTCTTTAATCTACTACGGTGTTGCCACATTTTTTTCACCAGTTCAGAGAAAAAGCAGAATGTCGCAATTTGTGCAAAACTTTTACAAAATAATCAAAAGTATTTTTTTTTCTGTTATGTTTTAGACAAGAGGGCGTTACAATGAAAAATAAAAAAATCCATAGTTTTCATTATTTAAATTAACCTTATTTTATCCCTGGATTTTAAACGTGTTTAAACGGCTCTCAAAACGTCTTATCAGCCATTTGTGATTAAAGAAAAATAACAACAAAGTTTTAGACTTTCGCGGTTTTTCACTACACTTAAAGTACTTACTATTGCAAGCATCATGATCGCGGGAATACATCATGATGCTTGCAACAGCGTCGAAATATCGGGAGCTCATCGAACAAAATCAAAATCACGGATATCATCCCGTAAGTACTTTAAGTGTAACAACAAAGTTGATTGATTATCACAACGGCACAAGTTTAACGAAATTATGTGGATTTTTAACCAACGTGTATAAATTGCAAGCAGCTTTTTTTTTTGCTTGTTACAAATCGCTCATCGCTTCTAACTTGTAACCCAGTCAGCAATGTTAATGAAACTTTAGTATCGACTGGAGTTGTTGATAATTATAGCGACAAGTGAAAACCTAATTATAAAGTTCCGATGTTTAGCCACGAGCTACAACGAGTCACCGTGAACTCGTGGACAGTTAGCGAGGGTTGAGCTAATGAGCACTCTGGATGGAACTGTACGCCTTGGTTTCACTTTACGGGATTTTGAGTAAAAAAAAAGGTACTTTTTGTAGTTTAGTGTCTAGAAAGTAGATTCTTCTACGGATTGTGGTCAAAAAGTGGGCCTGTAATCCCCGATGGGCTAGGCGATGATGGTTTCTCCTTATGTCATCATGTCCTCATGACATATTTATGTATGGGAATCATCGAAACGAATCTGAAGAAGACTGATAAAGTGAACTGATTGCATAAAGCGGAGTTTATGCCAAAGGACATTGACGGGGAGGATCTACAACATTAAAGATTTTTTTTTCTTTAACCTTTTCCAAAAAGCTTAAAGTTTTCTTAGTCAGTCACACCTACCAAACCGAAGTTCAGCTCTATCCCTCTTTTTTTTTCACATACAAAAGTTAGAAGTAAGAGCAGCCGTTTAACTATGTTGAATTGGAACTTTAACACGAATTCAGGCGATATTTCAGCTGAACGCTAAAGTTTCACATACCTATGCAGTACATAGGTTTCTCCGCTCTCAAAACGTTGAAGAAAAACATCGTGAGGAAACCGGCATGTCCTAGAACCAAAAAATTCGACGACATGTGAAATCTACCAATCCGCACTGGGCCCACGTGGTGAATTATAGCCCAATCCCTCTCATATTAGAGAGTAGGCCTGTGTCCCAGCAGTGGGAACATTATAGGCTGATGATGATGATGATGATGATGACATAGGTTTTAACAGCTGTCATTTTTTTTTCGAGGCAGAAGCCCGACATAGACAGTGAAAAAGTTTTTATTTAAGTTAATTTAGTAGATAGGTACAATCGACGACGCGCTTCAAACGGCCAAGGATATTATTATGAGACGTACGGGACCGGTGAGAGTGGTGACACTTAGGGGCGGTCTATGTCCTGCAGTGGACGTCTTTCGGCTATATTGATGATCATGATGATGATTATGAAGAAAAAGACTGCTACACTAACTGTGGAAGGAGGAGAGTCTTTCTTCCCTAAAAATTTCGACTGCTAAATTCTTTCTCTCGTTGTCTTAAGTTAAATTACTGTACAGACGTAGTGTAGAGACGTAAGGGCCTAAGCACACGGCCTATTTTAAACGCGCAGACGACACGCAGATGACGCGCGTAGGTATACGTTCTTAATACGAGATTTGAACGCAACCTTGTAACCTAAGCACACGGGGCGATTGAAAACGCGTCTACTGCGCGTTTACGCGCAGATACAGCGATACAGACGCGATGTAGTCGCTCGCAGTTTCCGCGTTTTGGTCAGAGACTCCTCGTCAGTTGTAAAATGGCGTCCTTTTGTACGCGTTTCAAACGAGTTTCGAACGCGCGTTTATATCGCGTTTCACGCGCGTTTCAATCTATTAAAACGCAAAAATCGGCATCTCCATTGCAGAAAACGCGCTTCGTCTGCGCGATTAAAATACGCCGTGTGCTAGGGCTCTAACCTCTATGGATATTTAAGAATGTACTGGCATAATAATATTGTAATTAGAAGGAGATAAACACTTATTTTATAATAAGAAGTCATGACCACAATTAGTGTCATGAATTAAAAGTTATTTAATTTAGCTTCGAAAACGCCTCTTATTTACAACGTCTTTTATAGTAGTCAGGAATCTAATATTCAGTACAAATGTCACAATCAGGCAATGAATACGTACTATCAAAGAGCCTACACTAACTTAAACCAAACTAAGTTAGGAAGTTTATCTTTCACTAAACATAGGAGACTAAAGTTATAAAGTTCAGACGAACTTAGGTACAAGCTGAGGGTGTTAGATTTCAACCGTTCCTTGATTTGATTAGCATATCTTGTTGACTACAGACAAGTAGCCTTTCAGAAAATCTTGTATTACATAAAAAAAAATATTTGGTTTTTACTTCTCTTTATCAATCGGTCAGAAGAAGGTCGCAGAGATTTAAAGCGTGATCAACTTAAAGCTGGGCCATCCACATATAATGTCGTCAATGGTGTTCGGAAAATGTCCGCTTTGTGCTTGGAGTTTTTCGGCTCAAGTTGGATATTGCCACTTGAGAGCACATTAAAGAACAGCACACCAAAGCTCTCGATACCCGACCACCCTAGAAAGCCATCGTTTGCAGGCGCTGTGGCCGAAATCGGCTAGATGGCATCGTCATCGTCATCAATCGGTCGAAAACTTGAATTTCATATAGATTTTATTCCTATACTGCAATATTATTGATAGACTCAACCCTTTAACACAATACGTTAGGTACCTGGTTGAAACTGCGTTTATGTTAGTTTTAAATTATATCGGTCGTTTAGCAATCCATAAATTACTAACTAGTAGGTCTCTAAAAATTATTTTCTGTTATGGAACTCGTGGCTAAATCATAACAGCCATTCGGATTCATTTTTAGGTTAAGCAGTGCTTGCCTAGGTTTCTCCGTGGATAGGTGAACACCCATTGTATATCGAGTTTCCTCCGTGCCTCGGAAAGTACGTTAAGTCGTTGATCCTGGCTGTAATTTGTAGATCTTTGACAGTCGTAACTGGCTGGCAATGCTGTAAAGTCTGACAACCAGTCTTATCATATTACTTAGTACTAACTGGGTTGTGGAGGTCAGATAGGCAGCCGCTCCATGGAAAATACCGGTATTCAGCAGCATCTGGTTAGACTGGAAGCCGATCCCAACGTAGTTTTGGGAAAAGGCTAGCCAGATCAGGCCTCTAAAATATTACTTATTTAAGTACCAAGGTCAAAGGTTTTCCAGTGAATGTGAATATTGTAACATATCTAAGTACTAGCGGTCAGTGATAAATTGCCAGTTATTGCCTAGAGTAGCCAGAAAACCTTGTAAATATTAACATGCCTCGGGAAAAAGGCATTAATCCTCAACATGAAATAGTAACCACCACTTTATCGCTACGGAGTAAACATTATTATCTATCGAAAGGTTGTTCAGCCATAACATAGCATCACTGTAATCCCCCAAGGGTTAGCCAGAGGTGAACCTAATAGTACACCCTTATTTTGCCAGCTATGTTTAAAATTCTATGTAATAGGGAGCGAGCCAATAGGCGAGACGACAAAAAAATCTAATTAGTCCCTCACTTAGATTATCAAAAAACATTTGACCCGTGTTTTTTCTTTTCTTACGTAAACCAAAATTGACGAAGATACGACGCTTTTAAAATTCTCAATACGTCACGCCATGGTATAATTTTTAGCTAGTTCTGACGTCACGAGCCCCCACTCCCGAGTTTTGATGCGAACTATAAAATACATGTCCATTAATTTCCAATACTCTAACTGACGGACTAAATAGATTTGCAATTTTTGATACTGTCGTCATGCCTATTGTCGTCAGCCAAAATCAGACTTCGTGGCTGCTACTGAGAAATTCCTGATGAAAAAACCTAATAACACTTTGACCGAACTAAAAATCGAACCCAGAACCAGAGTCCCGCTTATGACCGAAAATGTTTTTCTTTACTTTATTTTCTCTCTCAGAAAGGTGAACCATAATCTTCCACGCGGCTTTAATGCGGGTTGATAGATAATAATAGATAATAAATAAATAATAAAAAGTTTATTTCGTAATCAACAGGTTTTAACAGATACATTGTAGAGGCCTTCTTTTAAGTATGGAAATACCTGTAACAGAAGACCTCCCTCTTCCATGTTTAAGTGCAAACATTTTATAAAGCCTGTTTATAATTAAAACAAAGTAGGAAAAAAAATATAACTAGAAAATTTAAAAAAAAAAAGTGTGGTGTCTGTGTTATGTGTGGGTGTGTATATGCGTGTGGGTGTGTATATGTGTGTGTGGGTGTACGAATGTGTGTGTATGTATCTGTGTGTGTGTGTGTGTAAGCAAATAGGACTAGTGTGTGTGTGAGAAAGAGGACACCAAAAGCATATTATCAGTGTGAAGTATATGACTGTAGACATTCGTTTATTAATAAAATAATAATAAAGTTTATGAAAGGTGTTTTATTATATATCTGAATGAAGAAGAGCCTCAGTTTCTTCATATGTAAGAGTCTTTAGCCATGCAGTCAGGGTTTTCTTACATTCGTGATGTGATTTTTGGTAGATAGCCAGTTTTTTGTTAGTGGCATTGAAAGCAAAAGTAGTTAGGGCAACATATTGGCGTATTGCGAATGCAGTACGAATCTTTACCCCAGTTATACAACCGTGTCTTCTTCCTTTTCTCAAAATAATTGAATCAAATACCGTTGTTTTGTGCATTTTCGGGTAGAAATAAGAATAATATGGATGGTGCATATTTTATGGGATTCTGACAATAACTATCTAATATTTGTTAATAAATTGTTTAGTGAACTTTACAGACGCCATCTCAAGTGTAAAATGATAATTGAATCAATTTCCTTACACGTGCCATCTAAATAGCTTAAACTTTAATTAGCAAACTAACTAACTGACACAATCTATTAGTAGATAGTTAATTATGATATTAATTATTACTGTTAAATTAAGCTTGTTGATACGTTTCTTACCACACAAAGGAAGCTTTATTAATACTAATAAATCATTTTTAGTTTGGTTTTAAGAACGGATTAATATTTCAATTAAAATATCAATAATAATATCTTGTATAGTGGTCGCACGCATGACTGTTGAGCATCGGTACTGAGGCTGCCTTACGTTCTTTGGGTCCCGGGTTCAAATTCCGGTAGGTGCAAATGTTTGTGTGTCGAGCATGAACATTTGTTTCCGAGTCATGGATGCTTATATGTATAATAAGTCTGTATTTACAAACAAAAAGTATCTATGTAGTATATCAACTATTTGGTGTTCACGACACAAGCCTCGTTGCTTAGTGTGGCACTAGATGGCGCTGTGTGTAATGTCCAGCGATATTTATTATTATTATTTACTATTTGGTACACCTCTGCCTAACCCTTCAGGGATTACAGGCGTGATGTTATGTTTTGTATTATCTTGGTCTTTAAGTTACATCTACGTCTAAATAGGTGATCACTAAATGCGTTTATCGTCATCATCATCTGCCTAGCCTTTTCCCAACTATGTTGGGGTCGGCTTCCAGTCTACCCAGATGCAGTTGACTTGTACCAGTATTTAACTTGAAGCGACTGTCTATCTGACGTCCACAACCCAATTAGTACGGGACAATACGATACCCCTAGCCAAGACTGATTGTCTGATTTTCAGGCCACTGATTACCTGTAACGACTGGCTAAGATGTACTAATGACAGCCGAAACCAACGGTTTAACATGCTTCCCGAGGCACGGAGCAAACTCGGTGCGTAATTGATGGTTACCCATCCACAGACCGACCTTGCTAAGCGCTGTTCTTGAAATTCAATCCGCGCAACTGTAGTTATTAATTAGCATACGACGATTATATATTACGATAAACACATTTAGTGCGTGAGAAGCTCGTGTCTCACGCACTAAATGTGTTTATCGTTGAAAGTATTTCAAGTTTTATCTTTTCAAGATGACAGAGAAGACAACCTCAATTTTGTTGTTATTAATTGTTGTACTCAAAGCTGACTAGTTTAAGCTTGCTTTTAAGGTTGTATGACTGTTTGTGAAAAGGTATTTTTAATATTAGATAGAATACTTATAAATAGTACTTTTTACTGTGAGTATTCTGTCCAAGTTTAAGGCCCCTTTTCCCATTTCTTTTTTTTCTATAAAGTTCGGCTGAAGACGGCGCGGTGCGTGCGAGCCGTTTTACACGTTTTCATTTTATATAAAAATAAGTGCCATATTAATAATCTATCCAACAATATCCCTATCAAACCCGATTAGTAAATGGAATATATAATTTTCATAAAAATTGCGTTCCCCCAAGTCTCACCCAACTTAAAATACTTTCAAAATCCACTTTACTTCTTATTTCTTTATGGAGCAAAATGTTAAATATTGTGTTTTTATCCAAAAAAAGTCACTAGATCAACCATGTAGGTATGTACTATATAATTTTTTCCGAATTCAAATATTGTTATTTTTCTAAAAACAACTCGATCCAGAAACGTAAATCTCGTAAAAGGGGCCCTTAACCAAATGATCCTATATTTTTTACTAGCTTTTACTCGTATGATTGGAAAATATTACACAGGATTTTTTTTAACATTTAATCTATTAATATTTTAGAGAGAAAATATTGTTTTGTTTATTTGTTTGTATCGAATAAGCTTTGCAACAACAGCAGAAAACAACTGGACCAATTTTAACCATTTGTCACCAATAAAAAGCTACATTATCAGGAATTAACTTTTTACTTTATATATATTTTAATCATGTTAAATTAGCTGATCTATCGACGAAGTCGTGGGCGATGTGCTAGTTTGAAACAAAATACCTAAGTCAAACATTACTTATACCGATCTCACGATTTACATCCACACATCCACTTAAGGCATTCATCCATGAAATCAACGAGGATTTTGGGAGGGGTGAGGTCTCTTATCCCTCCCTACTTCCTTTGTGTTTAATGAGTTTGCCTGAGTATGTAATTAATAAGGTATTTGAGGAGTCAGCAGATCATCATAATGTGGTACATTCTTGTGTAATGAGTCTTGTTTGTTTGTGGCTTAATTAAGGAGGGGATTTTGATAAAAGGGGGAAAAATGTGCGATCTCGAGGATAACTCTTTTTGTATGACTTTAATTTTATTATAATGTGACGTTGTTGATACCGCCATAATAATTTAATTATATGATTTGCGTTGCAACTGTTTTAAAGTTTACTTCGATAGAAGTTACGGTGTCACACTATTAAGACACTGCATTCTTAAAAGCGACTGTTCCATTTAAGTCCACGCAGGAAGGCGTATTTTTTGTTTAAAAATTAATACAAAATGAGAATAGAATAAATTTAACTTTCTCATACATTATTATTATTAATTATCAAATCTAAAATAATAATAAAATGAAGTGCCTGTATCAAAAGCAAAAAAGAATTAAAGGGCGTAAAAATTTCGTCTGCATCGCTGTCAACGGGGATTTTTTTTACCGTTTGGCGATATCCCGAAATACCAGGCGGGAAATAAAATAAAATATTAAATATGATCATTTTAATATAAACTTTAGTGACTGTTTATTCTACGTTATTTACCATTACTGTTTACGACAGTACCATCACTCCTTGTCCGTAAAATAGAAACCTAAAATGCTCCAATGAAATACCCATTAAGTAATTTTATGATAAAAATTCCTAGTGCCATAAAAGTACTTAACAAATTAAAGGATCACTAAAATAATAACACGAAGTACTTTTAGTGACAATCATAAAGTACCGGTAATTACCAAGTCGTTACATTAAGAGCAATTTCTCATCAACATTAATTTGTATTACGTACTGCTGAAATTGACGTGTAATACAATTTATGTCGTCTAATTCAGTAATTACGGCTGGAATGTAATAATTATTATCTTTCCTACGCATTTTACGCAGGACAAATATTACTAAGACTGATTTCAGTCTGTCCGTACATCAATTGCCTAACTGGATGCAATTATTTTACTCTAGCTTCTGCCAGTACAGCGGCATCGCCCGAGTGAAGTTTGATAATTGTCCCATGGGATCTTACTACCGGGATAAAAAGTATCCTATGTGTTAATCCAGGTTATAAACTATCTGTGTGCAAAATTTCATCAAAATCCGTTCAGTAGTTTTTGCGTGAAAGAGTAACAAACATCCATCCATACATACATACAATACAATACGCACAAACTTTCACATTTATAATATTATTAGGATATTATGTAGGATGGAGCAACCACCTATTTGACCTCCACAGCTACTGGGTCATACGAAACCTTTTGGTAGACAGTCTGTCCTGACGTCTTAGCAGGACTCAATCTTGAAACCAAATTTTATAAAAATCCTTTATAAAAATTACTTTGAAAATAAACTACTCACAATATTACTTTGATTTGTTTGGCGGCTGAAATATTTGTAGGTTAGATACGTTAATAATAAAAACTTCGTAGTGTAAAGCACAGAATTAACACAATTACGGAAATAATCTGCGGCTCCCGCATTCCTCTTAAACTTAAGGGGAAGATTTATAAAACACTGGTTAGACCTGCTGTCTTGTCTGTTTCAGAAATTTGAGCCACAAAAGGTGTGAATGAAAGGCATGTAGCTTTGATGAGAATGCCAAGAGGGATGTGTGATGTTACGCGAATGGATAAAATAAGAAATGAGTACATAAGAGGAAGTCTGAAAGTGGCGCCGGTTACTGAAAAGTTGTGTGGTAATCTGTGGTCGTGGTATGGGCATATAATGCGGAGGAATAAAGAATATTTCGTGAGGAAAGTTTCGAATATAAATGTGGATGGGTATAAGAGTAGACGAAGACCAAATAAACAATGGATGGACTGTGTGAAGGATGATATGTCACGAAGGGAGATATCTGACGAGATGATAAGTAATAGAGAAAAAAGTATGGAAGGAGAAGACATGCTGCGCCGACCCCAAATGAATTGGGACAAGGGCAAGAGAATGTTGATGTTGATAGTACTTCTCCAGACAAAAACCTTTATGTACCGAAACGCTGACTTAGCTTAATTAATCACCCTATTCCCACTGTTGGGACCCACTGCTGGACCACGATCGTAGTTGCGAAAAGAAATCTGCTGTCCCGTTCAAAACTTCAAAACCTACTTAATCGATCCAAATGTATGGGGCAGCTGTTTGTTATCGCGATTTCAATGTGACTCCCATGGAGAAAGTTACTCAGTTTGATGGTTAGTCACACCCTGAAATATGACCGCATCGTTTTGGTACACGCTGTATAAGAGGAAGTGAGCCACAAGCCACAGTGAGAGCCCAGAGCAAGACCTTGTCTTACACTTGAGCAAATACCTAAGCAAGTTTCCAGGAAAGCATTGCAATTAACTAGACCCAACACGTTTGATACCACACACTATATAATAACGTTAATATTATATTATATACTCTACGCTAACCTTGCTTCGGAGTGTGTTCAATCACTAGTTCTCCCCAGCTAAAATACTAGAAAGTGGCGTATGGCGGGCGTTTTGGAGGTCTGGCATATGTAGTTTGACGATCTGATTCTCAGATTAATTTGAATAAAGATGTCTCTTAATTCTGATGTTAAGACGATTTTTATCATCATTGTCGTTAATCGAGATCATCATCTGCTAACCTTTTTCTAACTATACCAGGTTTGGCTTCCAGTCTGACCAGTATTAACATGGAGCGACCGTCTTTCCGACCTCTCTTCTCATAAGACTGGTTATGCGACTTTATGGATCCTTCAAAGATCTTCAAGTCCCTGGGTTCAACGGCTTAGCCGTGATTATAGCGGCATTGAGGTCTCGGTATGTTAAGGATGGTCATCCATCCATAGAACGACCTCAGCAAGCGTTGCTTAACCTTGAATATTGACCTGTGCTGTTTTTGTTATTTAGCCACGAGCTCCTCTAATGCAATGGCTCCAGCCGTGATACATTATTAATTAGTGTTAACTGTAATATTTAATTAAGATACGCATTGCTTGCGTTCACTTGGATGTGTCCGTTATGATACACACGGCTGCTGTGGTTGGATGATGTTATTTTAAAAGTTAAACTTGATATATTTTTTTGGTCCAAAAAGATCTCTCCTATTGCCTTGAAATCCACTATTTTAACCAATGTGTCCTGCCAACAATAACCTACTTAGCCGAGTCTGAGTAGCACACAGGGTCATGGAGCGAGCCAACCATCGGCATAACCATACTAGATCGAGTGCGTAACATCAAAATCCGTCATCAACCAGAAGTCTGCAACGTCGATGACCGGATGGTACGCCTCAAATGGATTTAAGCCGGACATCTGGTTAAACGTGGTGATGGCCGATAAAGCAGGGACGCTCAGTACCGGGAATAGGGAATATGCATGAAATAGAAAACTCTTTTTATTTATGAAAAATGCCTTGTATTGGCGCATAAAAACATTGTGGTACACTTGTTTAAGTTTCTAATACATCACTTATTTTACAATTTACTGTTTTATGTAGCATGTTTTTGGTGAAACGGAACGCTCTGTCAAAACACACCGTCCGGTATTGACGTCGAAGTTCATTGTGTCAACAAAACACTTTTATTTGAAAAGTACTAAAAGTTTCACTAAAATTTTATTATAATATTGTAATTGCAATTTTTACTCGAATAAAGATAGATAGATACATACAATTGGTAAAATTATTTTATTAATGCCAAAAAAGTTAGATGTAAACAAGGAAGATTGTGGATAATGACGTCACACCATGGCCGTGACAGCTACGGACGTTTGAACTGTCGTAGAAAATTGCAAGAGTTTACTATTATTTTTGTGCGACAAGCAGTAGTTGAACTTAACTTTTAATATTTTTTTTGGGTTGATAGTACAGACTGTGTTTTATTGATTTAAGTGAAGAAAAATATGTGGCAGAAGAAAAGGAAGGCTTGTACTATGTATCATGGGAAAAAGGCTGTGGATGTACTATGTGTTCGTTTAGAAATTTAAAAAAACGAGCCCAGTTTCGCGCACAATGCGTTTCTTACAACAAAATGTATTTATTTACCTTATTTTTTATTATACGCTGTAAAAGAAGCCATACTAACACGCATTAAGTCAAACGATACGATCTCGACCCTAGTAAAAGAGACCTGTTTAATCTTTGGGTTGGGTACGGAAACCTAAATAAGACTGAGGGTCTAGGCAAAGAAACATTCACTTGCGATAAAGTATATGGAGTCGTCATAAGATAAACATACACTCTCACGAACGGATTTCTTCTATGATTTTCAATTATTCTGAGCTCCTACCTACTGAGATTTCAACGCTGTTGCAAGCTCCATGATCGCGGTATGACAGGAGAATGCGGGTGGATGGTCAATAAGAAACCAAAAGCTTACGTCATTCCTGAAAGACCTAATAGAAATACGGATGGTTTTGGAAGCGATTGCGACTTGTCTAGACGCTCTAGTCAAATCAATATTTGTAAAAAAAAAAAATTGTTTTAAAATCGCTGAATCAACCTACTGGAAAATTTGAAACAGAAGTTTAATTCCGCAACTTTCACCGTATTCATAACAAGTCACCCGAAAGTTAAGCCAACTTTAAACCTCATCTAACTTACTTGAAACTTAAAGTAGCAACAGTTATGGAGCAAACGGAACTATTATAGGTTCACTGTTTCACTACAAGGACCAAAAACAAGTCACAACAAATTGGCTATTATCAGATTTTATACAAAGACATATTATTTTCATAAAATATTCCAGTGACTATAAACCTACATGGATGAAAATAAGCACTATTCAATATGGCTCCATATTACACAGCCATCCGCCAATTGGAGCAAAACGTTTTCACAATAGTCAAAGGAATATATTTTTCGCGATAACTCGGTTTGATAGAATGAACGTATTTGTAACAGTTTGAAAATGAAATAATTTTACTAGGAAAACGCTACAGACGAAGTCTTGATACTTTTGTTGTTGGAACACGACTCGTTTCAACATTATGAAGTAGTCGTTTCAACAAACGTTTTGATCTATATTTTGCAGAGTGTAATATTAGACAAAAAAATACTCAAAAGGTGGAACAAAGTTTATAGTTATCGGATTATCATGGAACTTTTTTATTAAATATCCAGAGGAGTGGAGGAAAAAAATTGCTACTCGGAATTTTAGTTTCCGTTGTAATATTTTTCTTTTCGTTTATGTTGTCGAATTTATATTAGGTATGGCGTAGTGTGTGTATCCATTACACACTAATTTCGTCTGTATATTTGTTGATTGTTGTCGACGAAATGCATATTAATTTCAAGTTGTTTCCTATTTTTTTCAATTATTTCTAAAACACAGAATTTTAAGGCTTAGATTTCTTTCGTCATTGGTAACTGATACTTTTACACAGATTACTGGGCGTAAAAACATTAAAGAAACACTGTATAAATTAAATTAATATTTCAGGAGTTATCGCAAAATAAAAACTTTCGCGTGACAAAAATAATTACGATGGTGGTCAGCGGTGCAATGGCGGGGCAGTCGCTTCGGGACGGGCCCAATTATGCATCCACCAGAAGTCATCCGCCTATACATAATTACTGCCATAAGTTAAGTAGAAAACAGTTTTTTTATTGACCTATTCTATCCCACTGCTGGGCAAACGCCTTCCCCATTCTTTTCCAACTCTCCCAGTTTTTTATCACATCTCCAGGATGGGTCAGGACAGAAAGGCCATGAACCGTCACACAGTGGGTGCGTGAAGTCGGTCGTCGTCACCAAGGCAGGCCCAAGAACACTGGCGTGACGATTTGGACTCGTTCCTGACTGATTGGCCACAGAAGGCAAAATAGAAAATGAATACCTCAAAATATTGACCAACCTGACCACCCGTGTGTCTCAACAGAATGCACCATAACAATTCTAAGAAAATTCATTAGTTAGCGCATTGCGTGAACGCGCTCAGGTGTAACAGAGAACCGCTTTCAGTCAAATACCGATAATCATGATCTGAGGCATTCGCTAACGTGGTAATTGGACGGCAGTTAGCTTTCCACGCTTTGTCTTAATGAGATTGTTGTGTTTTAATGATGATTTATAGGTCTTGTCGATTCTTGTCTTTGAATTTTTGGTACTTATAACACATATTTGTAGATCTTAAATGCAGCAGTGTGGTCTCCACACAGCGCATAATGGCGCATCTTGCACCACATATGACACGTCCTGTAGACTTGTTGACCTTTTGATGATCAGTAGTATCAGTAATTTTGAGCGTATCGATGGCCAAAACTTTATATGCGTTTGGTAATCCGATGTTTTTGCCATCGATACGCCAAGAATAAGGTAAGGAATATTTGTAAGGTTTCTTGTTTACTTCTAAAAGTAACCCAACATGAAATGAAACCCATTCTACCATGAGGCATATTTATTTGGCTTATCTTGGAGAATAATTTATGAACGTTTTTACTAGTTATTTCTTAGCCTATTTCATATAAAAATTGATCAAATTGATTCTTTATCGTGTGGTTAATGACTAATCATCACACGAAAAAATATCAAAATATTTTATTTTACATATACGCTTAGATGGGCGCTTATAAAAAGTCGAAAAAGGTGCACGGTTCGCGTTGGTCGTTTCCATGGAGAAGAACCGGCAGAAAACTCCATGGTTACTATTTTCAAATCATTTGGTATTACAATATTATTTTTGTTACAGCATTAGTACTTAAGTATGGGGGGACAGCGTAGGCCCGACAATAGGTCGTAAAGAAAGAAGAAGAAACAAGACTAATCAAATGTACCGGAAGAAAAACTATAAATAGAATTCTTCGCACGTTTTTAATAACAAACCATCAATATCTTCCAAATATAACAATCTTTCATCGTTCACTGATAAAAAACTCTTCAATACCAAGAAAATTCATATAAAGAGGTGATTGTGCCGATCCTAAACTTGAACAAAAGCACATATTCCCCGATAATCTTCCAATAATCGAATATTATCCCCGCTTAAGAAAAAACGCGCTTTTTTCCGATACCGACGAACGGATTATTCATGTGAGAGATGAAAAAATGAGATAAAAATTGGAGGATGTATTATGTGATCCGGTTTTAATAAACGGATACGTTTAAAACATTTTTAGCCTCTTAATGAGGTCGATTGATCGCAGTCAATTTACTTTTAAATGGGTCAATTCGAAAAGAATTTAAGATAATTATCTGCCATCACAGTTGCCATGCACAGGCAACTGTGACGACGGAAGTTGGGTGCAGATAAAATTATGATATTTTTTATTCTTCAACCTGTATTTAGTACACATCAAATATTATATTTGTTTAATAGTATTTTTTTAGACGACCCGAATGGCGCAGCGGTAGTGCGGCTGCTTTACGTTCTTAGGGTTCCGGGTTCAAATCCCGGTTGGAGCAAATGTTTGTGTGATGAGCATGGACATTTGTTTCCGAGTCATGGATGTCTATATGTATAATAAGTATGTATTTACAAACAAAAAGTATCTATGCAGTATATCAACTATCTGGTGTCCACGACACAAGCCTCGTTGCTTAGTGTGGCATTAGATGGCGCTCTGTGTTAATGTCCAGCGATATTTATTTATTTTATCTTATAAATTTACATTCGTATAACTGACCGTGCCATTACTTTAGGCCCTATCAGAATACCAGCGCTGTGACTTTTGTTTTTAATGTCACATCACCTTGCTGAGATAGGAGCCTTTTGATCTTGCACAGGACCAATCAAATTTGATTGTTTTTTATGTTTCTCATGTTTTACTTCTCTAAATAATTTTGTCGTACCTAATTCTATCTTTTTGTTTATATTATGTTCTTCTTTCTTTTTATCTGCGTAGCTTTCATTGTTCAGGTAGGTTTCAGTCTAACCGCTGAGTACCAGTGTTTTACATGGAGCGATTACCTATTGGATATCCACAACCCAGTTACTGAGTCCCTCACAGGATAGCCTTGCCAGACTGCCGGGCTTCTGACTTTATACAGGATGTCCCAGAACTCAACGTCAAGCCGAAACGAGGTGACAGGATTGATTGTAAACATCACGAGAAAAATCTGAAAAAAATATCTATCCCATGCAGTTTGAAAATTATGGGCATTTTAAGAAAAACCTAGAAATTTGATCAAACTACCATTTTTCGGTTATTGTGGTTATTCGTTTTTTATTTTTGTTCATTTGAACTTTGGAAACGTAACCCTAAATAACATTTCTAGAATCCCAATAAAAATTATGACACAATTGCCTCAAGTTTCCGAGAATTTTAAACTATTTGTTAAACCACAAATTTAAAAGTTTTCTACTAATTTTACTAACTTTTTTTCACTTTGGTAACAGTGGCGTCACTATCTGTCTCGCTCACTCATGGCAAATATACCCACTATCCATCTCGCTCATCATTTTGCCTTAAAATTAAGAACCTACCTAGAGCTTGTGCGAATCAAAAACATTTTAACTGAGATAGCAAAAATCGGGTTACTTGAGGTTTTAATTTTTTTACTCTTTTTTATTGCATGGAACTAACAAGCACTGTACCATTTTAGAATTCTGATTAAATGCGCCAACTTTTAATGCCACTTGCCAAGGCACTCTAGTACATTTTTTTTAAAGGAGGGCCTGTCAAATTCGACGAATCTTGAAAATTTTAAATTCGTAGTTAACAAATAGTCTCAATTCTCAGAAACATGAGGCAATTATGTCATTATTTTTTATTGGGATTCTAGAAATGTTATTAAGGATTACGTTTCCAAAGTTCAAATGAACTTTTAAAAAAGAATAACCACAATAACCGAAAAATGGTACAGTTTGATCGAATTTCTAGGTTTTTCTTAAAATGCCCATAATTTTCAAACTGCAAGGGATAGATTTTTTTTCAGATTTTTCTCGTGATGGTTATAATCAATCCTGTCACCCCGTTTCGGCTTGACGTTGAGTTCTGGGACACCCTAAAAGCAATTCCAAAACCTACTGATTTGACAATTTCATTTATTTATGTTATTCAATTACCTCAACAGAGGATATAAAACGCGGTATGTTAAGATTTCAAAATAAAAATACTACAAAAGAATCAGTATGTTAATTAATCATTTATGAGCAGTTTTTCTTACCTATTCGATGTCTCAACATGTCCTACAAATAGTACTACAGAATTTTATAAGAATACTTGAATATCCGGACTGTAGAAATCCGGCTTTGAAATTGCATGAGCAACTTTATGACTATGTACTTTTTGTGTTGTGACTCTTTTCAGTAACAGTTGCCTGTCAATAAAAAGTTCAGTTAAATAAATAGGCAACGTAAATACCCACAAACAGTTGTACAAGCATCGTTTGACGAGTGTCCCAAAGCAAAATCAATGCCGCCATTTTGGTTTTCAATACGATTCATCTAAATGATTTCACTTATGTTTACTAACAACGCCCCGATATTGTTGTAGTAATTGAATGGGACACAAAAAAATTCATTAATAAAATACCATTTTACAAATCAAAAGGAAAGATCACCGTCAATACTTAAGAAATGTCAATTAATTAATACAATTTCAATTTTGTTTGTAGCGTTCTGAATCAGTTTTAATTGATATTTTAATTAATTAGCGTCTTCACTTAAAATACGACTTCTTCAAAATGATTCGGAAAATTTAATCGAAGAAAAACGTAGGCAGTTATTATTTCCATTTGAGACGTAAATATTCAGTTAATTTAATTAAGAATTGATTTTAAGTAAAATAAAGTCATAGTACTGTTCAAAGAAAATAAATAAATAATTTAGAATTCATTCTAATTATACCTTAATTTAATGATACCTTAGTAACCTATGATCTAGAATAAATTCTACTTCCCTTTAAATTTGACTTTGACTTTGATCTAAACATGAACATCTAACTAAGTAGGTATTAGTAAATATAAGTGGTTCTCCGTAACAACTATTCCTAACATTTTTATTCCTAACTATAGTATTTTTTTCACACTCATTTTATATGTCGTAAAACGCATCACATACACTTAAACCAAAAAGGGACAAACAATTTTCTCACCTCCTTAACGATTTCACTCGCTTTCACGATACCGAAAATCAGGACCGCTAATAGGTACGCGCTCTTCATTTTTATCGATATTATTGTCTTTTCACTTCACTAACACAAATTCAGTCGATGGTTCTATTGGCTGACGCGTGTAAACCAAATGCTTGAAAGTGCTATAGTATAGTTTTATATATGAAGACGCTTCACTGATTCCATGCAGTGGGGCTTAGGTGCAATAGGAAGAAATTATGCACTTATGATTGTGTGTTTGTCACTGGCTTTAAATCAATCATACGTTATTTTTATACTAATTAAAAAGTTATAAGCTCATTGTCTGAAAACACACGAAGGCTACAAAGTTGTAATAGAAATTCTGTGAAATTGTGAAGATTTTTTCATTTTTCCAAGTGCATTCATAATATTTTATCGCCCACCCTATTATTACACAGCTATAGATAGCTGTGTAATAATAGTTAAATTTTAAACTTAAAATATTAGCTTGCCTGCAAAGATAAATGTGAAATTGACTGCCCAGTTAAATAATCAAAAATGTAAACGAACAAATTGTGCTCTTATTCTTTATTGCACATAAATATTTTGCTTGCGAAATTTGCAAAAGAGGATAATTAAGAAAAACAGATTGTGCTTTTGCTTAGCAACAGTAATAGTCATTTATAACTCAATCTACAGTAATATATTTAGTTGATATTCATTTCAGCAGACATAGAATCAATTGGAATCAAAAACTTCAAAGAACATTAATATAAAACCTACTCACTTAAATCCCTAGCTTCTTTCATTACAGTTGACGACCTAATTCCGTTTCAATCAAAGTTATATTTACAGTACCCACTGCCTTATCAGTCCCACGTGTCACCGAAGCCTTTATAAGAAGTTCCTCCTCCATAAGGAAATAAAATTAAAACAACCCACTTCTCAATCAACTTTATTAATTAAAGGGGAACGAAAGCACTTAGTGATCGTTCTAGGTAGCTGGCTTGCACGAACGTCTGGCGTGAATGACTTTATTACTCCTAAGATAAGACAAAGGTGTGGAATCAAGAGGGTTGTATGTTACAGTCTTTTTACTAGGGTTCCGTACCCAAAGGATAACCAACGGAACCCTCCGCTTTCTGTCCGTCCGTCTGTCTGTCAGTTTTTCTAATCAAGCTCAGAAATCGTCACATTAAAACAAAGAGAGAGAGAGAGGTATCTGTTCCGGGGCTGCGGGACTATTCGAAAGAGATACGGAACGGCGATGAAGGAATATGGATGGGTTTTAGTCAGTAAAAGTCTGACACACCCTCCTGCTCCGCCCAGATTGGGAGGAGTCATTTGATGATTTCCCATCCGAAAAAAAAAAAAAAAGTATCTGTTCTCGTAATTGGATCGAATCCAATTACAAAAATCATTTTAAGCTCAGAATATTACTACTGATTGCTGTGGAACATGTTTTATAGTCTAGCTCGTGGATATTATAATTATAACTTAAACCTACTGGAAAAAATACGTTCTATAGAAGTATAATTATGACCTATTTACAAGTAATGAAATAGTTCCATTACCCAATTTGACAAGTAATCTAGAAGACTGATCTATTAGAAGCCCTTCAAATTGAGACGTCTTCGGTAATTGGTTTTCGATCATAGAATGTCGGGAGCTGGCTTTGCTAGAACTAGGTATTGGTCATTATTATTTAAGAGTGTAGGATATTTTGGTAGTGAACGTGTAACTATTTAAGAGCCCATTTACATTTTGGTTTTACGTTAATAAAATTGTAGGGCATATAACGAATAAGTATTATATTATTATGATGATGAAAAAAATGTTGATTGTCTTTATATTATTCAATAGGATCTACAAATTAGAGGTCCCAAATCATGAAATCAGGTTTCCGTGAGTTTTTGCTTAATTAAAAATGCATCGGGAGAATTAGTATTACTAAATAAATAATTAAGTTATCTAAAATTCGTTCTATTATTATTGAAGTAGAGGAAACAAACTACTTGTAACAAGTAATTGTTATGTCAAGCAACGAACGGAAAACATATCATTTCAACGAGTAAAACTCGCAATTTCACGTTTTTTGTAGCAGGCCTCTTACTGGAGGAAAAGTATATTATGGTTGAATTTTGAAGTCTATTAAAAATTGTTCATGTTCAAGTTCTGCAAAATATGCTAAGATTAAAATCAAAACTTTTATTAAACACTTTTGTAACGATAGATATTGTTTTTTTTTTTAATTTTTTTATCCTTTGCAAAACTCGTACAGGCACCTACTACCTACATAAGTAATTCACGGGTATGGTTTAAAGTGTTTTCTAAGATTCAATTATCACCTTCCTGCCCCTGTCCCATGTTACTAATTGGGGTCGGCGCAACACATTTTTTTCTTTTATTCTCCTCTGTCAACCGTCACGCTATTATTTACTCCTTTTTCTTTCGTATCATCTCTCACAAAATCCATCCATGGTTTCAACATTTTTATATAATTTACTGTTTTAGTCACACGCGTTTCGACCCTCCTCATAACACACCCAACATTCATTTTCTAAAATTCACTATCCATAATAAATAGAACGAAGTACCTTTATTTATCAAAGCTCAGAAGCGGTACGATGTATATGAAATATAAATTCAACCAGACAAAACCGCAGGATAGACAGAACGCATGCGTAGAGGTATGTAATTATGTATTCCACGTATTGGCGTAACAGAATGCATCAGCTGTTTCTTATCCGCGACGCCATTTTGTAAAAGTCAGCTGATTTATACGAATACAGTTATCGGTGCAAGAGGACTTGAGGTGAGTTACATTGTCTTATCATTGTTCTCCGGCCCTTATCTCAATTTATTTGGGATCGGCGCAGGGCGTCTACTCCTTCTTTATTACTAGTTATCTCAGTTGTCAAACTCTTTCTAGCCATTATATCTTTCACATATTCATTGCACTGTCGTATGTTGAGAGGTATTTAGCGAAAAATACTTGATCAATAAAGATATGAAAAAGACGGTTCATATTTTGTAGAATATCTAAACAAATATAATTATCATAATGACATGACGAGTAATAGAGAAGTATGAAAGACTGCGCCGACCCCAAATGAGTTAAGCACAGCTTTTAAGAAAGAGGCTGTGATTAGCAATGGACACAGATATGCTGAGAGAGAGATTGATTGATAATAAAGAAGCCAACGGAGTACAATATAAGATGAACCAACCATTAATTCTTCTTGTACCTACGTCTAATATTGTTATGTAAAATTCAGCGTATAAAAGAATTCAGGTCTCTAGATTTTCATGAAACCCAATACTTTCAAAACTAAACATCATACTCAAAGATCTAACTCAAATATTGGGGTAAACTCGCCACTCAATACACTCTGTAGAGAGATGAATTATTTTATTAAATCCTCTCCTGATGTCTGGTGTTTACCATAATTCCATAAAAAAAAACCCAATTACTAGATTCCCGAAAATCGCAACACAATGTTTTGTTATGCTAGTATTAATTAATGATTCATTTGTTTTTTTTTTTTATTTTATTTTATTTTATTATATAAGTATGTTATTTCTTTCTTTATAACAATGTTATTATAATTTTATTTTTATTCATAGTTCTGATCTCATTTTTATGCCTTACACGAATATTCAATTATCTTGTCTTTTTGTTTCAAATTTAATTGTAATTAGTTAGTAAAATTACAGCGTATGGTTTTCTTTTTCTTTGTATGTTATGTTTCGTAAGCTAAGTAATCTCTTAAATATAGGGTCTACTATTGTATTTCATGTCTATAGCCACTCATTTTTATTTTTTTTCTCTTATTTTAACACTTACTTTTGTGAATGTGGGTTACCTGTAATTGCCAACTGTGTTAGTCCAAGACTGTAAAACCTATGTATACCTTAATGCTGTACACAGAAGCTGTTGGTGAACCTATATTAATAAATAAATAAATTATTTTGCATAACATTTTCCCAACTAATTTAAGGTCGGCTCCCAGACTAAAACAGTGCAGTCTAACATCAACAACCTAGTTACAGGGTAATACGACATCCAAGAACAAACATGTTAAAACCAAAGCTGAATTTTCCAAAGACCCGAGAAATACCAAAAAGGACACTTTTATAATAATAAAAACTATTTTCCCAAACGTGTATAGTTTTCTGAACTATACAATATATCGCCAGTAATGGAAAATGTGCCTGGCAAAGTTTTGGTACGACTTTTAGTTAAAACATTTTATTGGCTCTCCCACAGACCGAGTTACCGAAAACTTACTTTTCTGGAAACCAGCCAACAATGGTCGTGATGGACGGCTTTCATAGGAATTCTAAGCTGGATTGGAAATATTTTTGCTTTGAAATGTTCTATCATACTTGCAAGTATAATAGAACATTTTGGATAAAAGTTGTTGACATGGAGACTTAACTTTTGAAGTTATGTCAAAACTCAGTGACATTTTTCATTACTCAGGAATTTCTGGTATCAGCCTGGATTCTGGATTTTTGCCCGGTTGATAGCAATGATAAATTATACCTTTTTATTTCTGTAAGTTGGTTTAAAAAAAAACGCTTTTATACGCCACTATTTTCATCTTTTTTTTCTTTTTAATAAAGTAGCATCGTACAAACTGAGATAATTGATTGAGTCAATAGGTTTAATTCGACGACGACCCGAATGGCGCTGCGGTAGTGAGGCTGCCTTACGTTCTTAAGGTCCCGGGTTCGAATCCCAGTAGGACCAAATGTTTGTGAGACGAGCACGGACATTTGTTTCCGAGTATGTATTTACAAACAAAAAAGTATCTATGTAGTATATCAACTATCTGGTGTCCACGACACAAGCCTCGTTGCTTAGTGTGGCACTAGATGGCGCTGTGTGTAATGTCCAGCGAAATTTTATTAGCTACAATTACAAGGGACTCGAACATATATGTCTAAAAGTATGTTATTATGGACACACACCAGTCTACCTAACTCATATGACGTTACAGCCGTGAAGTTATGTTTATGTTTTGTTTACTAAACAAATATTATATTAAACATTAATTTAATTTAGCAATTCACAAAATGAAAATCTCAAATGTTATGTGCGAAACACTTCAAAATCATAATTGTTTATAATTAATTGCCACCAACGCACGTCAAAGCAATCAAGAGTTTTTTCAACGAACGTTCAAAATGAAATATTACTTAACTATTTAGCAATAGTGAAGCTCGTGAAAAGCGTGACAATTCACAGTAAATTGCATTTTAACGGCAAAAGTCATAAGACGTCGTTTTTTTTTCAACATTGCGTGACAAAATTGTTAATGATTTAAATTATTTGTTTTTGTTGCTAAAGGTTGGACACCTCTGGCGTGTGTCTCTACACAGGCAAACTTTAATGCTGTTAAGTTTTTTGGCAAATTTTTTTAATCAGTCGGTGGAACACCACTAAGACTGGTGGGTTTGTTTTTAGTAAGGTTCTGTAAGACACAAGGTTTTTGTTAAGAAATTATCATTCTCTTGCTCTTGTCCCAATTCATTTGGGATCGGCGCAGCCTGTCTTCATCTTCCATACTTCCCTATTACTCGTTATCTCATCAGACACTTCCTTTCGTGCCATCACATCCTTCACACAGTCCATCCATCGTCTGTTTAGTCTTCCTCTACTCTTATACCCACCCACAGATATACTCAACTCTTTGAACCAATAATACCAATAGAAGTACAATTTCGAAGTAGAACGCAACCGCAAAGGGTAGCCACCCATCGCTATGGCAAAATGCAAGTGAATACAAGTATTTACATGAAACAACTGCCTATCTGACGTAAACAACCTAGTACTACGATAATAGACGAGACGACAAAAAAATCTAATTAGTCCGTCAGTTACATTATCAAAAAATATTCGACCCGTATTTTTTCTTTTCTAACGTAAACCAAAATTGACGAAGATATGACGCTTTTAAAATTCTCAATACGTCACGCCTAGGTATAATTTTTAGCTAGTTCTGACGTCACAAGCCCCACTCCCGAGTTTTGATGCGTTTTTTCTTTTGTTAATATTCATTGATTTACAAAAACAAAAAATACGTGTCCATAAATTTCCAATACTCTAACTAACGGACTATATAGATTTGCAATTTTTTGATACTTTCGTCATGCCTATAATACGATACCCTTTAGCAAAACTGGCCGTCGGTGTAAACACACTTTTCAGTTTTTCCTTCTATTTTCTTAAGTACCCACCTAATATTTAAAATCTTAATGTAAACATCTGTAGCAAAGCCTTCGATAGGAAAAAGATAGCAATCAATTCGAGAGCATGAAAACTTTCCTCTCTTCAATAATCATTTATTCCAAGATTCTAAAATCTTTGACCTTTTTAATAAAATATCTTATTCAGATATTGAGTTAAAATGTTCATTATCTCTGATGGATGACAAAATAATGTGTCAGTCTTCGTCCTCCCTAATAACGTTGCATTAGACGACATTTTGAAATCATCAGTCGGCCTTTTGTGATATTGTGAGAAAAGACTCATTCAATAGTTTTTAGTTCAACTTTAGCATTAACACTGAAAATGGGATATTTACCACGTTAACATGTGTAAATAAACATAGTTGACGACCCGATTGGCGCAGCGGTAGTGAGGCTGCCTTACGTTCGTAGGGTCCCGGGTTCGAATCCCGGTAGGAGCAAATGTTTGTGTGATGAGTGATGAGCATCGACATTTGTTTCCGAGTCATGGATGTTTTTATGTATAATAAGTATGTATTTACAAACAAAAAGTATCCATGTATATTAACTATCTGGTGTCCTCGACACAAGCCTCGTTGCTTAGTGTGGCACTAAATGGCGCTGTGTGTAATGTCCAGCGATATTTATTTATAGTAAATATTCCGTGTTCAGTGTTAATGATAATGTTAGTGACTATGCCAGTTTAAAAAAGAGTATTTTAACTTAATGATCAACTTCGGTGAATGCATAATCATGAATTGAATGGGAGAGATTCCAATGAAAGTTAATTATAAAAGTGATGAATTTATAGTTTCATTTTCTTTCATGAGCCATAAAGTGCATTAACTGTTAAGATCGAAGATTATTTGTTTATTATAAATCAACAAAGAACGAACAACAGATGAACGAATAACATTATTCATAAAGTCTAGAAATTGCCACTTTTTATCTCTTTTTAAGTAATAAAAAATATATTTATCGATGGACTGGACTGTCCCGTTGCTGTCACGGAGTCTAGATTTGTGCCCGGTTGATGGCAATGGGTTCACTCCATATTATATGCTCAGACCAAAAAAAAGGTAAAAACGGAACTCTGCGAACAGCAAAGTGAGGCCGTCAAATTACGTCTCGCCGTGTCCACCCAGACCAAACAAAAAAGGTAAGACGGAAATCTGCGAACAGAGAAGTGAAGCTGGTTTTGTAAACATGTTGTGCATTTATTGAGGCGTAGTTTGATGTAAATGTGTGCGTGTGAGCGTGTATGATCAGAGTGAGACGTAATTTGCGCTGGCCTCACTTTATTGTTCGCAGCACTGTCTTGTGTTTTTACTTGGTCTGAGATTATATGAGACTTAAACATAATTGGCGGAATGTGGGTGTACCTATTAGGTACACCTCTGCCTATCACCGGGAGTGCAGGCGTGATGTTATGTTATATTTATCAATCGACTACATATGTATATATCTTTATGCCTGTTGGTCCAAACGGCAAGGCACAGTCTGAGGTGTCCCTACACCCAAATTTAGCAAGCTATGTATAAATCATATTATAATATCAAACTGGCACATATGTAGACTGCGGATTGTTACTGAGAAATTACAGACAATAACCCCATTTGCCTGCAGCAGGTCAGTTTGCGACCACTTGACCAACCAGGCAGTGTGAATTTATTTTCTCTGTAATCGTTCTAATATGTCTTCAAAAATATGAATTAGTAATTTTTCATGATAGTAGGCATACGTCACGTTCTTTGAAAGAAGTCATTCGTTAACCTTAAATAATGAATTTACGAAAACGTAAAAGGAAAATCCTACAGTTTCAAATCAAAAATAATGATTCAAATAATTGCAGAGAGTTGTAATTGTTACATGCGTATTCTGTGTCTGAAATTCAATCATCATAATTTTATTTTCAAAAAGTAAATAATCCAAAGCGAACAAAATTAATTCGGAAAAAATTTGAATATTAATAATAATCTCATTTCGTTTTTCGCTGAATTTCTGTTCAATACCTAATTAAAAGTAAAATATTCTTAACAAAAAGTATGTAATACTAGGATTAACCAATTATGTTTTACTTATATTTAAATAAAATAAATAAATAAATATCGTTTGACATTACACACAGCGCCATCTAGTGCCACACTAAGCAACGAGGCTTGTGTCGTGGTCACCAGATAGTTGATATACTACATAGATACTTTTTATTTGTAAATACATACTTATTATACATATATACATCCATGACTAGGAAACAAATGTCCATGCTTATCACACAAACATTTGCTCCTACCGGGATTCGAACCCGGGACCTTAAGAACGTAAGGCAGCCTCACTACCGCTGCCGCCATTCGGGTCGTCTCCGTATTTGCTATACCTGGTTGAGACATATAAACACATTGGTGTCTTTCTTTTTTTACACACTATATCGTCTATTTACTTTTCGTTTCGCAGATATACTAGCAGAAATTCCTTTAGAAATAAGCAATACCTTGTACTCAAAGTTCATATTATGCTATTGCGCATTCGCACCCGCGTTGTCTTCTGTGTGTACATACATATAAATAATAAAATTAATCGTTTCACAGTATAGCATAATCAACTTAAAATGTTCCCACTGCTGGGAGTGGGCTATAATTCATGACGCAGGCCTACTGAGATTTGGTAGATACTATTAATGTCGTCGAATTATTGCTTCCTAGTTGCTTGACAGTTTCCTTATGATGTTTTCCATCACCGTCACCGTTTTGAGAATAGTGGTGATGAAACAATTTAAACCATTCTGGGATCGAACTGACGGACTTCTACTCTCAATGCTAATAAAAATAATGCAGATAAATTAATTCCGAACAAACGAATGCTCTTTTTATTGTTTGCTGGAATTGTATTCAATATAATTAATTAAAATTAATCATTACACGTGTCTGCATAATTGATGCTCTCGTATTAATAGTATACTATAAATGTGAATATTAAGTGAATATTTAAACTTATTAACGTTATTACTATATTTCGTTTATATTTTTGTAGGAAACGGTACATGATTTTCATCCGTGAGTGAATACCTACTTTCAACCTACAAAGCTGCTGCAACGTGCTTTCCAAGGCACGGAGGAAATTCGGTATGTAATGGGTACCGGTGTAATGGGACCATGGTGTGACCCATCCACAGACCAACCTTTTATTTTGTTCACCGGGGGGAAACCTTCAAAAGGCGACTAGTCTTTGGGGATAAGACCGGGGAGAATGAGATTTCTACTTCAGAAAACCACCTTGGTGGTCACTTTATTACCAATAGCAAAGGGTCCATTTCTGTAAGAGGTAAGCCGTAGTACATGTATTTAATGTGATTATTATTATAAATAAATAAATATCGCTGGACATTACACACAGCGCTATCTAGTGCCACACTAAGCAACGAGGCTTGTGTCGTGGACACCAGTTAGTTGTTATACTACATAGTTACTTTTTGTTTGTAATTATTTGTCTATAGAATACTGACTGTGCCATTTTTCAAAGGAAATCCGGTAGGAATCGAGTTGTATGACACCTTCGCCACTGGTGGTCACCATTCACACATGGGAGAAAACACCGTTTCCATCCACAGACTAACCTAGGCAAACGCAGCTTAACCTGAAGATTGATCCGAGTGGCAGATATTACATGGCACGAGCACGAGAATGGATGGCACGAATCTTCAATATTGAGAACGCTCTCTGGGCTCTCTGTTTGTACCTCAATAGTGGAGAAAGAAATTGTGCAAGAAGGTACATTGGAGGTCCAAATTTAAAATCAACAAACCCCTAACTAAAAATAGCATCCAGCATTTTCCATTGTTCATATATATTCTGTATACATAATAGATAGATAATCACGATACTGGTATTCGGTTGCGTGTGCGACTGTCGTGACGTACTTTCCACGCGAGACATTTGCGAGATCATTGCAGCTCGAAAGTATTTTTTTTAGAGTTCCTTGTTGGTTTTGGTTCGGTGGCTTAGTGGTTCAAGGTTAGTCGTAAAGGAATGATAGTTAATGTGGAGTTTTTTATTATCATTGACTTGTAAGTAAAAGTGTTAAGACTGACGCGCATTAGGCGAGTTTGTAGTACTATGGAAAATCATCCTCAATAATTATCCATTTATTTTGTAAGAAACATCACACACTACACGTAACTTGTCTTAAAATGTCAAATAGTTTTCTTCTTCTACACGATTTTCAGCACTGTTGACAAATCTTTATTGTAGCTTAAGTCACTCACACTCACAATATATTTTTTTTTTCCGTTATCGTTATTGCTGATGAATCACTATGTTTACCAGTCTTACCAAGAGGTATCGTATTAGCCAGTACCAATTCGGTTGTGGAGTCAGATAGGCAGTCGTTCCATGTAAAATACTGGTATTCAGCTGCATCCTGTTTAGACTGATAGCTAAACCAAATTTAAGTGGGAAATAGGTCACGTTGATGATGTTGATGTTGACTCGCACCGATCAGGAATATCTGATGCTATTGATGTAATGTAGTGACATGATGTTTTCCATTCTTTTTCGGAACTATGTTTCTAACTTTTTCAATGTAACACGCAAAAGTTAATTGTCTTCTACGAAATAAAATAGCCACTTTTTCAGTTTATTACGAAAATTAGGTTGACTAGACTAGGAACTTGACTTGATAATCTCAAAAAGATTCCATTAGAATTCGAGGTCAGATTTCCTATAAAAAGACGAAACTGAAACTTGAGGACGACAATATCTTTGAACGTCTCCTGAAAGTTGATTCGGTGTCAGTGACCTCTGAAACTTCAGTTTAATAACTTTTTATGGAACAAAATCTCCAGCTGTTACGTTGGATACTTTCTTTTTAATATTCTATCTTGTCTTTGGGACGACTTTTTCAGCCTGGAAATGGATCAATATTGGAGTCCTCTTGTCGGTGACCTTTTTAAGATGTCTGAAAAGAGGTTTTAAGTACATACTACAAACGAATATTGAATCCTTAATTTTCAGAACTTTTCCTACCACGGTTTGTCTCTGCGTCACTCATGGTTGACTGGTAAAAAAAGACCTATGGCAATAAGTCACGGAGATACATTTACGTGATATAAATCATGATCTGTCAAATGACCAATTTGGTCGAGACGCCATTGTTTAACTATTGTGTCTACTTCGTGGACAGATCATGGGATAAGCAACATATACCTGATCAAATTACTTTATTTGTTAAATTACTTTGCTTTGCTTTGCTTTTTTATTTTGCTTTTACTTTTTTTTTGTTATTTGTCAAATTACTTTGTTTTTTTATTTGTTTGTACTTTGTTTGTTGTTCTTTTTTTGTTTGGGTATCTCTTCGTTTAGGTATCTCTTCTATCGATACAAGACAGGCATCACGGATGTTGGCGATAAGTCTGCGAGGTTGAAATGGGACTGGGCAGGTCACATTTCTAGAATGGGTCAGGACAGATGGGCCAGAATCGTCATACAGTGGGTGCCTGAAGACGGTAGTCGTCCCCGAGGCAGGCCCAAGAACGCTGGCGTGACGATTTGGACTCGTTCCTGACTGATTGGCCAGAGGAGGCAAAACACCGGGAGAGATGGAAGGAAATGGGGGAGGCCTTTGCCCAGCAGTGGGACAGAACAGGATAATTAAAAAAACAAAAAAAAACGGTATCTCTTTGCCTGATCATAAATAAGACTTTCAACTTAGTTGAGCAAAAAGAACATCATCATACTGAAACACGAACTCAAGCTGTGAGCAAGAGTATGCATTCTGATCAATGAAAATCTTCTCGTCATATATAGGTCTCTCTTTGCCCACAAGATAATACTTCAACATCATTCTCATGCCCTTCATTTAGAGTCGGCGCAGCATGTTTTCTTCTTCCATACTTCTCTATAACTCGTCATCTCATCAGACACCCTTTCTTACCATATCATTCATTACACAGTCCATCCACATACATACTCGAAACTTTCCTCACGATACTACTTGTCATCGCGAAACCAAGACTACAGGAAAATAATAAAAAATACCGGTTTTTTTCAGCAAAAATAACTAAAGAGAAATGCAACGGAACCCACGCATGATCAAATCGTTCTTGGTCAGTTTTTCACACGATTTTCCCCGATGTAATGTCGAGTTAATTATTCATGCTGTCGGTGGAGGACTCTCATTCTTTTTCAACAATCCTATGTTTATTTATGGATATCATAATTGGATTCCGATGAATTTACCAATTGACAGAGACGTTGAAAAGAATAGTATTTATTAAAACAATATTTATCATGACGCCTCTTTACCAAAGCGTATAATGGTGTTGATTCTGTTGTGCACAAACGAAACATAATTTAGGCTATTGCTATCTTTTTCTCTCTAATAAAACGAGAAAGAGACGGACGTAATTTAGAGCTGTCAAATTTAATTGGAACTAATATTTCCATGCAAATGAAGGGTGCACGTAAAAACATGTCGACTAAAAACACGGTGAAGCGCAAGGCATAAACTAGTTTGACATCTCTAACTTAGTCCATAGCTAAAGCCGTCCTTTTCTCGCACTGCCTTTTAGTAAAAGATAGCAATAGCCTAAATTAAGTTTAGTTTGTGCACTACAGAATCGACACCTATGTCTGACTTCTAAACACCCCCTTATTTCGCCAGTGACTTTTAAGTTTCAATGCCTTATTTGCATCAACCGGGCAAAATCCAGATTCCGTTCTGCAACTGAGACATTCCTGATGGAGAAACGCAATAATAGCAACTAGTATTCATTTAATATGGTTTTTTTAATTTGACTAAGACGGACAGCCCAGTCGAAACGCTCGCGAAATACAAATTGTACGTTGTTTGTTCGACAGTTCCCAGACAGGCCATTACTTTGTGCAAATTATTTCATCGCCACTGCTCTCAAAACGGTGAGGCTGCTCCCAAAAATGTGACTAAAAGAGTGATGAATATAAATGTTGTTGGATGGAGAGGGAGAGGAAGACCAAGGAAACGATGGATGGACTGTGTGAGGAATGATATGAAGGAAAAAGGTGTAAATGATTGCGTGACGGTTGACAGAGGAGAATGGAAAAAAAAACATGTTGCACCGACCATGGGAACATGGTACAAGGGCAGGAAGATGGTGATACTCTCAAAACGGTGACTAAAAATAATAGAATAATATTTTTAAATATAATTGACGAATTGGTAATCTCGGATTTAAACTCTATGTCGGTTCAAATAAATACAGATTGTAAATAACACCGATGACATTTCGATCGATGCGACGTAACATGATTGGATCGTGGCCAAAACGTTGCTAGGATTAAGAAAATAAAGACAACATTCTGACAGTGTGCAAGCGTTTTGAACCGTGGTGACCTCTTGGAAGTGACAATGCTTTATGACGTCCAGTGCTCCTTGGTTAGCGGTCATCCGTTTTGGAGCAGTGTTTGTAAATACAAAATACCTTCAACTTACCCAAAACTGAAATTGTTCAATAGCAGTTTGGATTTGCGCCCGGTTGATGGTAATAGGCTAGCTCACTGTTGAATTGGAATTAACGTAACAGGCTTAATGTGGATGTACTATTTGTATAGCACTCACTTCGACCTAGGGGAATAGGTGTGATGTTATTTTACGTTATGGAAAGTCTTGAAGAAAAATTATATATTTTTCAACACACTCATTCATCATTCTCTTAAAATGGCTCTAATTTGACCGCAATTAGGCACATAATGACACCTGTAATTAAACTGTGACTTTTGCATTATTATTCTCAAGTGAGTTATAGGGTTTTTTTTATTTGGTTGAGTTGCTTTGTTCTTAAAAAGTTTCGATGCAAAAAAGATTGTGTCCAATAGTACAAATAAACCTTTTATCTACTAAATAAAATGATTTTTTAGGATTGTAATCTTCACAAGTGGGTTGAAAAACGTCGTATGATACACGTGTGTATTGATGATTACCGTCCTCGGCTCTCTTAAGACCCTCACCTAACGGCTCGGGTCCCAATGGCGCCTCAGCGTGATCACCAACATTACACACTTGTACCATAATGTACTATACGTACGTATTAACCTTAGGCTGTGAGATGTTACTACGTTAATAATAATATAATTTATTTGCTCAGACAACAATGATCCACGGGTTAGTTCCTAAAAACTTAAAATCTATGGTAGTGTGTAATATTATTACGCTCACAGAAAATGTATACATATTTATTATTATACAATATCATCAATGATACACTAAACGATACACTCCTGCCTCAACAACACCTGCATGAAGTGGATCATTATCTGTAAATAAAATTTATCCAAAACATCTATTTTCGGGTCGACCGTGGCGAAGGTGGTGTGACGATCTGATCATGTTCACGGGACTTATGCCCGACTCGTCACTGTTCCACCTTGTCACCAAAACCTTTTTACATACAACTCAAAAGTTTTTCCAAAAACTTAGTCTCGACTCGTGACCATAAGAAGTACAGTTAGTAAGAAAAATATTCGCGTTCGCGGGACTGGGCAAGCGTGGCCAGAAATTGCACAGAACAGAGAGGTGTGGATCCCGAGAAAGGGGAGGCCTTTGCCCGTTTGCCCAGCAGTGGGATACAATACAGGCTATCGAAAACAAAAACATCTTCAGAAAGCTATTAGGATCGATCCATCGACCACGCTCTCTCTAATAGTGACGCCATTTTCTTTCTCACCATTGCGTGGAAATGTCGTCAGTATTGAAGTGTTTATGACATAATTGAATTGGAACGTGTATTTATTTTAATTGGATGTTCGCTGTTCAGTATAATTAATTGAAAATGAGCGATAAGTACCCACTTAGCCGCTTTTTGCTCGAGTTTCGATAGGTGTAAATAAAGAAACTGCCATGTGCGTGACGGTTATTACATGTTTGTGCCCAGTCACAAAAAGTCATCAACAGTGGTCAATTAGAATTGTTTTTTTGTTGGAATATTTGTCTAAATCCATGTTATGCTTCACTGTCATGCTGCGCTAAATTCTGATTAAACAAATTTAAATATTGAGTAAAAGTAGATCTCCTTAACATTGCACAATAGAACGATTATTTCGTCGTTATTTTTTTCTTACATCGGAAAACTCATACTTTGGCCTAGACCTTTTTATGAGCCCCAGAAAGATGACCGCCGCCTAAAACATCACAAAATAAAATATCACGGTCTAAATAGTAAAACAGATAGTTTAAGGAAGATTTCTGTTTTCAAGTAGTACACATATGTAAATAACATAACACAATAACGTAACTAATAGAACACCAACATTTTGTTAGTTATGTTTAAGTCTCAAGTTATGGGGGTGAGCCTATTGCCATCAACCGGGCTCACAATTCAGACTCCGTGGCTGCTACAGAGAAACTTCTGGCGAAAAAAACCAATAACATTTTGCCCAAGTTGGGAATCGAACCCAGGCCCTCGTGCTCAGCAGTCGCGCTTACGACCACTAGACCAACGTGGCAGTCAGTTAATTATAGGTAGCATTTTCACGTAAAAATGTAGCTGTGTCTTCTTGTTTGCTAATGATAACATTTACTTCTCATCATTCATCCGTTTACTAAAGACTGCTCAAGAAATTTATACTAAAATAATAAAATAAATATCGCTGGACATTACACACAGCGCCATCTAGTGCCACATTAAGCAACGAGGCTTGTGTCGTGGACACCAGATAGTTACTTTTTGTTTGTAAATACATACATATTATACATTACATAATATAAACATCCATGACTCTAAAACAAATGTCCATGCTCATCACACAAACATTTGCTCTTACCGGGATTCGACTCTGGGACCCCAAGAACGAAAGGCAGCCTCACAACCGCTGCGCCAATCGGGTCGTCAATACTGCGTATTAAGATAGACAAAAAATATCTGCTTAAAGGTAAGATTCGGAATCACCACACATTGTCAAAATTGCTCAACATTTACCTACAATGAAAATAAGTAGCCTCATCAGAAATCCGAGTATACGTTTAATGGCCGTTAAAACAAGAGAACACGCAATAGCAGGGTATTACGGCGGTGAGCTCAGTGACAATGGAAGCCGAACAATGTACGCATTGAAAGCATTTACACTCGCTACCTGGGAGCTGATATACGGAGGCAAAGGCTGGAAAAAATGGAGTCTCACTTTTTACAGTTTGTTCATGTTCCTTTAAGATAAAATACTGCTAAAGTTGGTGCTTATGTCTGTAGAATGCATCAGGACCGATGGGCCAGAATCGTCACGCAGTGGTTGCCAGAAGACGGGCGTCGTCGCCGAGGAAGGCCTAGAAAACGCTGGCGTGACGACTTAGAGGCGTTTGTTAGAGATTGGCCTGAGAAAACCGCATGTAGAGAAGAGTGCAAGGCTATGGGGAGGCCTTTGCCCAGCAGTGGGATAATATAGGCTAATAAAAAATTTAAAAAAAGTTGGTGTGTAGAGCAGCGGTGGCCCAGTGGAGGTGGCCCAGACTTACGAACAGTAAGTCATGGGTTCGAACCCAGGCAGGCGCATTACTTTGTGTAATTTATTTCATCACCACTGCTCTCAAAACGGTGAAGGAAAACATCGCGAGGAAACCGGCATATCCTAGAACCAAAAAATTCGAAGACATGTGACATCTACCAATCCGCACTGGGCCCGCGTGGTAGATTACAGCCCATTCCCTCTCTTAGAGAGGCCTGCGTCCTAGCAGTGGGAACATTAATAGGCTGATGATGATGATGATGATGGTGTGTATTTTGCTGTTGAGATTGAAAAATAATAACACAATTAGGTACCTAACACAAAAATCAATCATCCCAGTCTATTGCAGCTCATTGTTACATATAGATATGCCTTTCCCAAACTGCGCCTCATGCATGTCGATACGTGGTCTCCACTCAGTAATTTGATCGATCGACCATCGGTAATTTGACAAACATGGTCGGCCCATTGCAACTTCAAATTGCCCATAACACCAGTTATTTATGGATGAGTTTACTCGGAACTTATTCTTCAAAACATCTGGGCATAGCTAGTTCCATATCGCACTGAGTGACCTCGAATTTGTGGATATCACTATCAGTGTTCACGTTTTGTTATTTTAAACTCTTTTTATTTTTGCATCGGATATCGTCAATTGCAAATGTTCCGTCCATAAATGTTCAACAAACAAAGAGCCTGTATGTAGCAAACAATCTCCATTCAAACAAGAAATACAATTTTAAGGAATTTGCAATCAGTTTCAAAGTCATGATATCCTCTATAGAATCTAGAATCTACAGGCACAAACGATACCATCTGGGGTCTAGATAGAACTCGAGCACATTGTGTCTTATTGTAAGAACTGTGTGGTGATAGTACCTTCACGAGATATAAAGCCTGCTACACATTTACGTGGGTTAGCACATTCCATTCGGCTTTACTTGTTGAAGAGAAAGCAGATCCGAAGCTTACTTTAGGGTTAGACTAACATTCAACACTTACAATTGGTTTGTGCCGTTTAGCAAACACCGACGTTCGGCACCTTCGCCGCATTTAACAAGTTGCATGCAATTAAGTTGAGTGCGTACAATTTTATTCTAAAAGCGACATAAACCGCAAAACTATAGCTAAGACTGCTGGGACACGACTGGTTTCTAAGAATACTGTAAAAGGCGGCAAGTTTGCCAAAAGCATTGAAACCATTTTTGAACCCGCAATCGTTTTCCCGAAAACATTTTCTACTAAGATTTCAACGCCCGGAATGGAAATGATCAACATCATTTCCATTCCGGGCTTTGAAATCTTAGTAAAATAACACTGTATTTAACTAAATGGAATTTAAATAATTCTAAAACTTTCTGAAAATCAGGTTATTAAAGTCGAACTAAATACAAATACACAGTATTGACGTTTTTTTTTTTTTTCTCTAAATCCAATCATCTAAATCCATCTCTAATCCAAGTGTTGAAATGCGGGAATGCGCTGGATGCGAGTCGCACGGGACCGGTCAATGTGGCGACACTTGGGGGAGGCCTATGTCCAGCAGTGGACGTCTTGCGGCTGAAATAAAAGGAGCTTCACTTTTCAAGCAAAAGTACATACTTATCTACCTTCTCTTGGGTTTGTTTCGTTAGCCAAACATCAAGAATAGATAACGTTATGAAGTGACGTAGTAACTTTTTCATTTCAATGATTTTTCGCATTTTTGTTTCTTTTTATTTAAATGAATAACAAAAAACATGAGAACTTCTCCATTGCCGATGAACGCCAGCCTGAAGTGTGAAGCGCGCCTCATACTAGAGGAGAGCTATGTGGGACTTCACTAAAGAATGCGCCAAAGGATAAATTTCTACGTCGAGCAATATGAATAGGAATGGAAACTCGAGATGGAAATCTCTGTATAACAATATTTTCACGGGGCTACTACGAGCACTGTAACGATTGATACTACTGCAGTAATAAACTATTTTTAAACTGTAAAATTATGCAAGATGTTGACAATTATAGTACCCATGTACTAACGTATAGTCGAACAAAGGATTGGTTTACTACACTAAAAAAAAAAACAAGTTTTATTTGCGTTGCAGTTAGATAGTTTGAATTTTAGTAATGTGAACTAAACAAAGGAACAAGAAGCTTGAAGTGCCACAAGCGCCTAACAAAGTAAGACATGCAAAATGTTGCATTTAACATACATAAACTCACGACTTTTTTTTATGGGGAAAGCAGAAATCACCGAACACCTGCAACGATCCTGACATACTTCTTTCTTCTCGCCCACGTTCATAGTCATGACGTCAAACACGCGCGTTGTTGCGGAAAAAAAATGCTATTTCAAAACTACAGGCGCAAGCATTACCAAGTAAGGGTCACAATAAAGTTCACGATCATAATTTTAATGTATCTGAAACCATAAAGCCATTTCCTTTAATATTTTATTACAACCTTAGTATGAAAGGCTCCGAAATATAAAATTGGAGTTCCCTCAAAGCACAATCACGTTGTAGATCGTATAAAAGTCACGGGTCACTTGAGTGAAGTTGTAAAGTTACAAAAGTAGGTACTGAAATAGTGATGTGCTATTAAACTTTTTCCGGGATTTTAAGACTTAGTTGAACTGCATTATTAGTACAACGTTATGGACGAAATAAGACTTATTTACGAGACATAATAGTTCATAATAACCAATGTACATACACATAGAAACACATTGGTTATCTTTGGTTGGTTATTGATTTGGTTACTACTATGTCTGGTACTACACAGCAACAACACATCTTCAAAGAAAAACAAAAGTCACTTACATATCAAGCTACGTGTCTCGATATTTGCAAACGGATTTTGCTTGCTATCTACAGAAATAGAGACTGCATTTGCTGTTCTATTATGGATACATTTTAGTACCAAGCAAAGTAATTAACCCGTTAATTACATAATTTATTAATTACGTAATTATGCATCCCGCCCATATGCGTATCACTACCAAATGACCTACATCATATTATATAACGTTGTCACGGTCATTTGGTCTCATAATAATTAGTGAGGGTTGCCAATTTCAGTATGTTTTTATTTTATGCGCAAATTAGTTGTCATAATACAACAACCATTTATGTTTTGTCTAACAATTCACTACATGAGATTCTCTGCATTTATGCATGCGTTACTGTGTTACATTGACAAATGAATTCCGGGGATTACATAAATCCCGCATCCCTGGCATTCGTGTTACATCACTATTAATAGACGTACTCTCGAGTGGTCACTTGAGACACATTTTGATGTTTTTATATGGTGATAAACATCACTATATTTTTATTATACCTGAAACTTTATTTTCTTTTGCACTTTGGGTGTAAAATTATAAGTTTCTGTTCCAGGATGTTTAAGTCTTTTGCAGCTGTGCAGTTGAAATTAAGTTTTCTCACATAATTAATTAAGTCTCCTATAAAAGTTTACCGTTTGGGTTATTAATGTTTTAACGTTAGCTTTCGTTAGCTTTCTTTTTTACCAGAATTTTATTTTGTAAACGACTAATACTAGCGTTTATCAGAGTGTTGAAGATGACAGCTGGCGTCGACCAGGAAAGGGTTTCCAGGCTCTTCATGTTAACCAGATGAAGTGAACTGAGTCAAGGTCGCTGATGAAACTAAGGTAGCTGACGAGATACGTGCGTCCGCAGTTTGCTAGTGGTCAGAAGTACCCGTCGAAGCTGAGGTTGGATGCTGGCTGGCTGTGTGAACCGCTACTTGGAAGCTTGAGAAAATGATTTTTGATGGTGACGTCATGTTACTCGAAGGCTGCGTCACCGTGTTTTCATTTAAAGGTGTGATACAGGTGGCCTACCATGACGTCTTAAAGCAGGATTGTTTTAATCGCGTTCCAGTCTGGGTAAGAGACGGAGCTATTGAGGACGTCTAGCGCCATCTCTTTCCCTCACTGGCACGTAATTAAAACGACCCTGCTTTAAGACGTCATGGTAGGCCCGCTGGCCATCAAACTGAACCATTTTCTCCACAGGACCAACATCCTTTTGCGGAGTCCCCATAGAAAACTTCAATACGTACTCGACCCAAACTTATAGAACGACTGATATTTTTTTCGCGATGACGATGTGATGACTTGCAGCATCAATGGCGAAGGCAGGGGGCCTAAAATGGCCGCTTTAGCAGAATCTTATTCTGAATCACTTTAAAGATTTTAATTTCTTAAAATGGGCTTTAAGTTCATAACCATAAGGTCAATTTTAAGAATTTTAATTTTTTTTAATGCGTTGCCTGGCTTAATTGCCAGCTTTTGTATTAATTCACCAATCATCAATAAAATACAGTTTGACTAGTTTCCTATTACTATTCATCATCAACCAAGCCCTTTCCCAACTATGTTGGGGTCGATTTCCAGCCTTACCTGATGCAGCTGAATACCAGTATTTTACATGCAGCGACTGCCTATCTAACCCAAAACCCAGTTGGTACTGGGTAATACGATACCCCTTGGTAAGACTGGTTGTCATACTATCACTATGACAAATACTTAAACCTCTAGCTGAAAATTCATGAGTTACATGCGTATCTTCCCAAACCCAAATGAAAAGGTATTTTTATAGTAAATTATCAATATCGTGTGACCAAAACTTTCCAAAGGAGAGTTATTTTTTCAAATTAAGTTTTATTAAGCCTGCATTCTGTTTTTCTTTAATTTCAACAAAAGTAAAGTCGTAGAAGGCCAAAGAGTCTGAAAAGGTCGGGGAAATGAATTATTGTTCTTTTTACTGCCTCAAATTGAAGCGGAAGTGGCTGTTTGAAGTAAAGACTTCGGTGTTTTATGTTGAGTCTTTAATTATGGGAGAAAAGAGTAAGGATTAATTTCACGGTTTGGTATTTTTCAGACAGATTTTTTTAGTAAAGATTTTTTTCTTTAGTAAAGAGCCTTCTTGTTCTATACTTGTGTTTTTGACTCGTCATCTATTCAATCGCCCACTTTCTAACCTCTATATAAGCTCTCTGTGAGTGAAAAATTCAGTAAGCCACCTGTGGTATAGATATTGTGGTTTGACCGCTATTGTAAAGAAATATTTATTCTTCAGATCAAACAGTTGACTGACTATTTCCTTTTTTTCAAACTTTGCCCCACACTAGGCATTTCTCCTGTATTGATGGTGCGTTTATAAACATTTGAACTCACTTATACAGACAGCTAACCGGATAGGAAGCTGAAAGGCACTTGTTCTTCTCGTCATTGCGATCATTTTTTGTTCTACACCATACCTGGGAACCTTCTAGTTACGGAGATATTGGAGGTCAAAATTCCAACTTTTTGACAATTTTTTTTAAAGTACAAGTTGTGTATCAATGTAAGATTTTTACTTTAAACACCACGACCACCGTACTATTCAAGCCACACATCAGCACAATGTTTTGAGTGCGTTACATTGAGTTCAATCTTGTTTCCCAGCAATAATTTTTGCGTAAAGTTACTTAGTTTGATGGACAGAATGCTCGGTTGACGGCTTCGTGATGAGGTTGGTTACACCCTGTATGTATATTAGTTCCGTGTGGGGATCGAACCCGCAACAAGCAGCGCAGCCACCAATCGCTCAGTCACTGCGCCAACTGTGTCGTCTATATTAAATTCCAGTTTATAATATAATAATAACAAAATTTATTTCAGACCAAAAGTCCATATACAACATGTAATGTAATTAACGCACACCCTCAGACACCCCAATTAGTTTATTATGTTATAATCATAATACATGCACTGAATTTTTAATTAAACATGTCTAGGCAATGATTATTTTTAATAAATTAGTTTTCCTAATTCCGGAAGAATGTTGTAGTCACAGTACAAATCAACGAACGCACACAGTCGCATACGTAGGTCTCATACCTACGTATGCGACTGTGTGAGTCTTGCTAGCCTAGTAGGTATTCGCTCGCGTTCGAGATCAGCTGTTAACGTCGTCGCTCGACTCAACTTCAATAGAAAAGTTCAATACATTTTTATGCCCGTTTTCTAAATTGATGTTTTAATTTAAAAAGCACTTCATAATTTTTATCAAAAGCGTTCACTATCCTATTTTTTGCACTAAAATAAACTAACGATTTAATACGTCCCCACAAAAAAAAGTCAAGAGGCGTCAAATCAGCTGATTCTCGGGTACTGGCATGGGGATTCTCATCGAAATAGTCTAGTATTTCGTTTTGAAAACGAGTACTTACGTGTACGCCAATCGGCTCCCCTGTCGATGGCCGTGTTCGGACGGAACGTTCCGTGGCCAAGAAGCCGCTGAGTAGCAGCTAACATAGCCCTGCGGTCTACTCTTTGCCTTTGGTTGAATTTTCTGTCAACTAATAACCTAGAACCACACTATCACCACACCGCACCGTGCCCAAGTCCTCATTGCACATTATTTTGTTTATTGGAAAGACTTCGCGCGTAAAACAATTAGCATACACTTTACGGAAGTAAGTACCTACATCCCACTTAAAATGTTCGTGCGTGACTAATAACATTTAAGCTTTCATACAGCAGCGCCCGCGCGCCCGGTGCCCGGTGTCATGGTGGCTATCTCGCTCTATCCCAGGTTTTTAATTTGCACGAGAAAGGGAACGAAAACAAGTATGTCATATTTCGCATTTTGTTGGTATGGGTAACTATTGTTTCCTTTGTATCCAGTACCTGTTAGTGTGTGCGTGCAGTTAAATCGCCAAGTTTACTTCAACTGTTTTTGTGAAGACTTTAATTTGCTTGTAATAAGGTTCATTTTTCTTTATTTTGTATTGAATGGCGGAATTTGTTTTAATACAAATAAAACTGAACTTTTAAAAGTCTTATTGCCTTGAGTTACAGTCCATTTCACTTTGTTCTGACTGTACAGGGGTAGTGTGACTATAAATTACATATATTTAATTATTTTTGGGATAAAAAATGACCTATATTAAAAATTATAGAAATCGATTCAGTAAACGATTCTGAACAAACTGTTTTCAGGATGTGCGTTAATTATGTTACATGTTGTATACACATACTTATAACACATAAAAAAGAAACACTCACAAAACATAAAATGAAAAGACACAAAAGACACAAAAACACATCAAATAAAATGATATACAGATATCGATAATTATGGACCTTACTTTAAATATTTATAAGACGCTCGATAAGTGGTCATCCAGTGCCACATCATTCTACCTACCAAATAAAACTAATATTTGGCACTTTTCTTTTTGGAAAGTCGCGTCTACATCCGAGAAAAACAACAACAACAATTGTTTGCGCTATCTCCCCAAGCGCGATCCTTGACAAACGTTTATTCTAGATGTTTCCGGCCGGAAAACATCACGCCTGTAATCCCTGGATGGTTTTTTTCTTTGTTTTTTTTAGGTTTGACCACTCACAGTTGCAACTCGCTAAGGTTGCCTTACTGCTTAACCGAACTATCCTGTGGTGGCCAAAAATTACTTTAAGGCCCCCAGCCAGGTCTTACAAACTAAGGATTTAAATTAAATGAACATCACTAAGGGCACCCCCTGTGGGGTTCGGGCCTCGGCTTAGTGTGTCATTGAGGGGAGGGCAGCAATGATCAGGCTGGGTCGTATTATTATTTAATGGGGAATTTAAAGCTACATGTTCAGCGGCGCGGGCTGGCTCGTCGAGCAAGGATCGGTCGGTGGCTCCCTGGATGGTTAGACTGTAACCCTTTAATACACCTTATTTTACAGGTAGTCAGTGTCCTGAAAGTCCTGCCAACCAATATAACCAAAAGGTATCGTATTCCTCATTCTCTCTTTTATGAGAAATTATGCGTTTAGAAACTACTATTTAGCAGTACGTACTAGTTTCAAAACGGTGCCGGTGCAGGTAAACTTTGTGAGAAACCGGAAATATTTTTAGTTTTTAAAGTTTTAATACAGAAAACTCCAAGTCGTACTTTGACATGTATTAAGTAGCCCAAAAGACTGACAACCTACCAAGGGGTATCGTATTCCCCAGTACTAACTGGATTGTGGAGGTCAGATAGGCAGTCGCTCCATGTAAAATTCTGGTATTTAGCTGCATCCAGTTAGACTGGAAGCCGACCCCAACATAGTTAACCCAACATAGCTGGTTGGTTGGGATGATTTTACCAGTTTTGTGTGACTCTCATGTAGTAAGGGACGAGCCTATTGCCATAAACCACAAAATCCGACTGCTTCTGAGAACTACCTGATGGAAAACACATGACAGACCTGGGAATCTGACCCAGGACCTCATGCTATACAGTCGCTCACAACCCCAGTTGCTGTAATATGAACTTTTATCTGACCGACGATATGACGACCCGAATGGCGCAGCGGTAGTGGTAGTGTAGCGGTAGCCTTACGTTTTTAGTGTCCTGGGTCCGAATCCCGGTAAGAGCAAATGTTTGTGTGATAAGCATGGACATTTGTTTCCGAGTCATGGATGTTTCTATCTATAATAAGTATTTGTATTTAGAAACAAAAAGTATCTATATAGTATATCAACTATATTATGGTGTCCACGACACAAGCCTCTTTGCTTAGTGTGGCACTAGATGGCGCTATGTGTAATTTCCAGCGATATTTATTTATTTATCCTAGAATGTCGCGTCTGCATCCCGACTAGGGAAACAAATTATTTGTTCCGTTTCGCCAAGAGCGATCAAATGTTTGTTCCGAACCTTCCCGACAGGTTCTTTATACCTATGTCACTCCAACACTCGAAGTAAAATGTTTATTTATGTTCCTCTTAGTACTGTTTATTTATTATTTACGCTTAGGGAAAATTCTTCGTGTAGGGGTTAGGGGTTATCGAGACGGAGGCTCTACGCGGGAGTCGTGCGGTCCATGGCCCTTTACGGGGCCCCGGTGTGGGCACGTTCATTGAAGCGGCGTGCCGCCCACCACTTGAACGTGCCCCAGAAGGTGGTAGCCGTAAGGCTGGTCCGGGGCTACCGCACGATCTCCCGCGAGGCGGCGAACCTCCTTGCCGGATTGCCGCCATGGGATCTGGAGGCAATAGTCCTCGCGCGCCTACATGAGTGGCGCGCGGAGGCGCTACGCCGGGGGGAAACTCCGCTGCCGCGGCAAATTGTCGCTCAGCGGACGGACTTCCGGCGGGATCTCATGGCGACATGGAGAGAGCGACTATCGCAACCCCGTGCAGGGCACGCCACAATAGTGGCGATAAGTCCCCTCTTTGAGGAGTGGCTGGAGAGACGCCACGGCGTCCTCACCTTCCACCTGACGCAGGTTCTTACCGGACACGGATGTTTCGGTAAGTTCCTGCACCGAATCGGGCGGGAGGAAACGCCCGGGTGCTATCATTGTGAGGATAGGCCGGAGGACACGGTGGAGCACACTGTGGAGGTGTGCCCTGCTTGGGTGGAGCACCGCCGTGTCCTCGAGGTGGCGATCGGCGGCGGCGACCTCTCGCTCCCGGCCTTGGTTCGTGCCATGGTCCGGAGCGAGACGGAATGGGACGCCGTCACCTCCTTCTGCGAAGCAGTCATGCTAGCGAAGGAGGTGGCGGAACGTGAGAGGGAGATATCCTCACGTCCCGGCCGCCGCGGGAGACGCCCCGGGCGTCGGGGGCCACGTGGTGGCTTCCGGCCACCGTAGGCGCGGGCCTGTGGACGGGGAGCTATGGGCTAGCTCGCCGTCCGTACGTCTCATGACGACAGGCCGTGTCGACGGCGCGTTCGTGTTCCACGCGCGCCTCAAAGAGAGTCAGCAATAAGGAAGGGGTCCGCAAGGGCCGAAGCCTGCCGGGGCTGCGGGACTATTCGAAAGAGATACCGTGGCCCCGGAACACAAAGGGCGATGAAGGAACATGGATGGGTTTTAGTCAGTAAAAGTCTGACACTCCCTCCTGCTCAGCCCAGAGCGGGAGAAGTCATTTGATGATTTCCCATCCGAAAAAAAAAAAAAAAAAAAAAAGGGGTTATCGAGAATTATTTATGTTTATTCTAGGTACCTTGTTGGCCTAGTTGTCAAATGCACCACTACTGAGAACGAGGTCCTGTGTTCGATTTCCGGGTTGAGCAAAGTTATTGGGGTTTTTCACCAGGTTATCAGTAGCCGCTCGGAGGCTAGATTGTGTTCGGTTGATGGCAATATGCTGCCCTTCTATTTACATCGGACTAAAACATAAATTAAGAAATGAAGGTCTAGCCGACCCCGACACAAACACTGTTTTAAGCTTTCACGGTGCTCCGGTGCTTCCGTGAGCTCCCGATATTTCGCCGCTGTTGCAAGCGCCATGATCACGGGTTGACTCAGTCAAAACAAATAATAATCATGGAAGATATCCCGTAAGTAAGTGACAATACAGGGTGTAAACCACCTCATCACGAAGCCGTCAACCAAGCATTCTGAACATCAAACTAAGTAACTTTTCGCAAAAATAATTGCTGGGAAACGACTTTTTTTTTGGGGTCTAAAATCATGTTTTGTGATAGAACTCAATGTAAAGCACTCAAAACATTGTGATGATGGATGCATTGAATAGTACGGCGGTCGTAGAGGTGTTTAAAGTAAAAATCTTACATTAAAAACTTATATATAAAAAAAAAGTTGTCAAAAAGTTGGAACTTTGACCCCTAATATCTACGTAACTAAAAGGTTCCCAGGTATGGTGTAGAACAAAAAAAATATCGCAATGATGAGGCGAACAAGTGCCTTTCGACTTCGTTAAGAGGTGTCTTACACCCTTTATAAGGTTGACCCCAACACAGTTGAAAAAATGGTCAGGCAGATAATGATCTCTAGCTCGTCAGTGCCCTTAAGAAAATACAGAACTGCAAGATGTTAACATTCCCAATGATACCTATTCAGGAGGTACCAGGTGTTCATAAAAGAGCAAGTGGTGCTAAAGTTAAGGACACTTCATTCCATTTATAGGTTGTCAATAAAGAGGTTGAGAAAGTGCAGTAAATGTTTATGAGGCGGGACGGGAGTTGTGATGCATACAGCGCGTTTATGTGTTCCTGGTACTGCTGCGTTAAGTTATTGGTTGTTGTTGAAGTGTAGAGCTTTCTTACTCTTGGAGTGATCAAAAGTTTTAAGTAAGACAAGTCGTGTCTTTATTTCTGATTATTTGTTGATGACCGCAGCGAAATTATTTAGATAATAGTTCATGCCCGCGGCTTCGCGTGGTGTTCGGTAATTGTCCCACGGGATAAAAAAGCATCTTATGTTAAAACAATTATGGCTAGGCTATAAACGATGTGTACCTTTCATCCAAATCCATTCAATAGTTTTTGGGAGAAAGGGTAACAATCATTCATACATCTAACAATCCTCACAAACTGTCGCAGTTATAATAGTAAGATAAGATAACATTACACCTATAATCAGTTTGGGTTAGCAGAGTACCTTTATTTCAGCCATATTTTGCAAGTTACGTCTAAGTCCCATCCCATGTAATAAAGAGCGAGGCCGTTGCCATCAACCGGTCTCAAATCCAGACTCCGTAGCTGCTACTGAGAAATTTCTGATAAAAACACCCAATAGCACTTTGCCTGAACTGGGAATCCAACCTAGGGCCTCATGCTCAGCAGTCGCGCTTGCCACCACTAGACCAACCAGGCAGTAAAATTAATACTACTGAGAACTGAAATAGGCGAGACGACAAAAAAAAATCGAATTGGTCCGTCACTTAGATTATCAAAAAATATTCGACCCGTGTTTTTTCTTTTGTTACGTAAACCAAAATTGACGAAGATACGACGCTTTTAAAATTCTCAATACGTCACGCCATGGTATAATTTTTAGCTAGTTCTGACGTCACGAGCCCCCACTCCCGACTTTTGATGTGTTTTATCTTTGTCAATATTCATTGATTTACAAAAACAAAAAATACGTGTCCATTAATTTCCAATACTATAACTGACGGACTAAATAGATTTGCAATTTTTTGATACTGTCGTCATGCCTATTGTCTTGGTTTTGATCGAACCATTATTACACAAGAAAACCAAAAACTTCACTTTAATCAAACATTACAAATACAACAGATAGCAAACGAATCAAATCAGTTTCGAAGATCAAAAGGGTCAATATCGACTAGCAATAAAACTTTTTACTGTCCCAGTAAACGCTTTGGGCCAAACCTTCATGGTTTCCCGGTTTCCTGTAGTTTGGTAACTGGAAAAGTTTTCGTGTTATTTGTTTGCTTTCAAAACTATCAAGAACTATGATTGTAAAGCTGTTTAGTTCTGTTATATTGAAAGGTAGACCTTCCTATCTTGTTTTATGAAGAGACATCATCATTATTTTGCTCTCGAAGTACACTCGAGAGCAATGAATCCGGGTCACTTAAAGAATCCTAAAAATCTCGGAAACTAAAAATGCTAGGTTAATGCAATAAATTCTATTTAATAAACAATGTAATACTCCTTAAATGAAGGTAGGAAAATTTCAATGGAGTTTCCCATCTAATCCAAAATTCTATTAGCGTTTTACAATGGAAAAGCTTCACAATTCTATTTAGGCTTCCCCTTCTATTACATAGAACTTAATTAAAATATCTAGTGAAAGCTTTGCCTAACCCTTCGAAGATAAACCTACGTTTGGCGTGTTGTTATGTTATCTAATAATACTACTATGATATGTCACATTTCATATTATGTGTACCTTACAATGATTTATGACAACTACACTCGAGAGCAATGAATCCGGGTCACTTAAAGAATCCTAAAAATCTCGGAAACTAAAAATGCTAGGTTAATGCAATAAATTATATTTAATAGACAATGTAATACTCCTTAAATGAAGATATTAAAACTTCTTAGTTATTGTATAGTTATATCATAAAAAAATCAAATTTGAAAAAGGGCCACTTTCGAAGATGGAACTACGAAATTACAGCATTTGGTTTTGCTTTTGTTTGTAATCTGTCATTTATGTGGGTACATAAACCATGTTGATAGTGCTCTATATTCATTATTCAAGCTCAAATTATGTCGCTTACGCCTGAAGAATGCACCAGAATACTTACAATGCTGGAAACCGGCCGGAGTCAGCGCGATACAGCCAGGACTGTCGGTGTGTCGCTGTCAACAGTACAAAGAGTTCTCCGACGTTACGAAGAAACTGGTTCTAACCTACGCAGACCAGGAACGGGCAGAACCAGGTGTACCACAGCACGAGAAGACCGATACTTGGTGAACACCATGCTTCGAAATCGCTTTCTCACAGGAACTGAACTCACAAATCAGTTTCGACGCCTCGGAGGAAGTAACCCAAGTGCATGGACAGTAAGACGTCGGCTTGCTGAATCTAACTTAAAACCCCTTAGACCTGCAAACGGCCCTAAACTGGAGCGTGGGCATCGTATTTCAAGACTAAGATATGCCCAGAGCCACGTAAATTGGAGTATTGAAGATTGGTCAAAAGTTATGTTCTCCGATGAATCAAAATTTATGCTCTACAAGCACGATGGAAGATACAGAGTGTATCGAAGACCAGGGGAAAGATTCAAGCAAGCATGCATCGAAGAAAAAGTAGCCTACGGTGGTGGGTCTGTACTTGTGTGGGCCGGAATTTCTTCTGAAAGTCGCACAGAGCTGGTGATCATAGAAAACGGCTCTTTAACTAGCGTAAGATATGTGGAAGAAATCCTCAATGATCACGTTGGTCCATTTATGGTCAATTTAGGTGAGGATGCTATATTTATGCATGACAATGCCCGACCTCATACAGGTAGGATTGTGAATGACTACCTTCAAGAGATGAACATTACTCGTATGGAGTGGCCAGCGCGCAGCCCGGATATCAACCCGATCGAGCATGCTTGGGACGAGCTAGGCAGATGCGTAAAACAACGAAACCCTCCCCCAATCACGCTTCGTGAGCTCAAAATTGCTCTCACAGAGGAATGGGAGAATATTCCCCAAAATCGTATAAGGAACTTGGTGTACAGCATGCCAAACCGCGTAAACGCAGTAATGGAAGCACGAGGAGGCAATACGAAGTATTAAAATTCAAGAAAATCGTAATAAAGTTCAAAAATTTCATGTTTCCTATTTTTGTTTTAAAGAGAGATCAGCAGTTTTTTTTTGTAATTTCGGTGTTAATAAAATGTATGGTGACTAATATTTTTTTTACTTTCATTTAAGGAGTATTACATTGTCTATTAAATACAATTTATTGCATTAACCTATCATTTTTAGTTTCCGAGATTTTTAACATTCTTTAAGTGACCCGGATTCATTGCTCTCGAGTGTAGAATCGTCAAGGACATTACGGAGGAGCTCGTGGCTAAATAATAACAGCCGCTCGGGTCGATCTTTAGGTTAAGCCATGCTTGCCTAGGTTGGTCTGTGGATGGGTGACCACCCATTACATACCGAGTTTCCTCCGTGACTCGGAAAGCATGTTAAGCAGTTGGTCTCGGCTGTCATTCGTAGATCTTTGGCAGTCGTTAAAGGTAGTGGCCCAAAAATTCTGACAACCAGTCTTACCAAGGGGTATCGTATTCATCATCATCATTTCAGCCGAAAGACGTCCACTGCTAGACATGGGCCTCCCCCAAAGGGGGGTTTTTGCCATAATCGCCACGCTTGGCAGGCGGGTTGGCGATCGCAGTGCGGTTGTTACAAAATCACAGAGAGCGCTGCTGCCCATTCTCTGGTAAGTCCCTTAGTCGACTCTTACGACACCCACGGGAAGATATGGTATGGTGCTATTCTTTACGTCCGACACCATACAGAACAGGGGTATCGTATTACCTAGTACTTACTGGGTTTTGGGTTACATAGGCAGTCGCTGCATGTAAAATACTGGTATTCAGCTGCATCCGGTTAGACTGGAAGCTGACCCCAACATAGTTGGGAAAAGGCTAAGTAGATGACGGTAGAAGCGTCAAGATGACCCGGGAAATTCAAATTCTCGTCACGTTTCTTTTGCAATGACGGTCAGTGACGGCCTGTATGTTGAACAAAATATGATTCGCGACCGTAACTCGTATGTATCTACAGAATTATAATCATTTAAATCATCAATATAACCCTCTAAGTTCATAATTTTATTATAATCCCATTGAATGACTATTTCATGAAAAAGTCAACGTACAATCTGACGCTGACCTGCAAATTGCAAAAAAACGTACGAAAATTTGAATTTAGCGTGCTTTGACGACCCAAATGGCGTAGCAGTAGTGAAGCTGCCTTACGTTCTTAGGGTCTTGGGTTCGAATCCCGGTAGGGGCAAATGTTTGTGTGATGAGCATGGACATTTTTGTTCGAGTCATGGATGTATATTATGTAGGTACAATAAGTATGTATTTACAAACAAGTATCTATGTTGTGTATCAACTATCTGGTGTCCACGACACAAGCCTCGATGCTTAGAAAGGTTTGTGGCTCTCGATGGCGCTGTGTGTAAAGTCCAGCGATATTTATTTTTATTTAATTTTTATTTTACTAATCCAATTTTTTTTTTTCGGTCGGCGTAGCTTTGTCTTCTTCTTCTTGGATACTTACCTTTCTGGAAATATCAACCTTCAGACAGTCCTTCTATCGTTTCTTTGGTCTCCTGTAATTTAAGCCCTATTCAAAACTTTCCCCACGGCATTTTCCAGATTTCATGAAAAGATAGAAGAAAATCAGTGCTTGTTTGCAAAATCTTTAATGTTAAAAATCTTTGTACATTATTTTGTCATAAATCAATAAATATTTCATTAATTCTAATCGTAATATTAAAATAATTTATTAAATTAAACTAAAATAAACAGTCATAAAATCTATAACAAATAAATGCAGTATAAGACAGTGCGTAAACATATTAAAAAGATATTTAAAGTTACTTAGAATATCATTTGAAGTCATACAATCTTGAACCTTACTAACCAGGCAATAGACATGACGTTACAGTATTCAATAAATAAACTGTGACTCTTTCGAAAAATTCCATAATTTTAACTAAGTAGTTTTTTTTTTGCATAAAATTAACCAAATTCACGTTGGTGCGGTCAAACCAACCGGACTGGCAGCGGACACCGAATTTTAACATTTTGTGTATAAATCTATTTCAGATAAATTTCAGCACATTTCTGTGTATCTTGAAAATATCGCTATAAAGTGAAGCGCCAGGCTAGTCCGCGAAATTAAATTTTTCTCTCGTTTTTTGCAATTTGCACGTCAATTTTAGGTTTTATGTCGATTAAAATATGATGAATTTCTGAAATAGTCATTTAATCCTACTATATGACATATTTCAGAAAAAGTGACTCAATCACTCCTGTTTTGTCCAACTTAAAGCATGACACTGACGCGCAAATTGCAAAAAAAGGAAGAAAATTTGAATTTTGGGGGCTGCCCTGACGCTTCCAGCATAAGTCTTAAGACCGCCCATTGTGTCACCCTATTTAAAATGTTTTCTTTGATGAATGCTACTTGTAGCCATACAAGTAACATTCATAAAAGAAAACATTGTATTATTTAATATGTCCACCAGTACATAATAAATAATATTATATTCTATTTCGTCAAAGCCTGATGTCCAGAGCTTTGTACAGCGTCCGTTCTGATGGGTTTGAAAACACCTATAATGGTATTTAAAACTGAACAAATAATAAACAAAAATACATTTTCCGATACGACAAGGGTACACGATTGTATCACAATAATATGTGGGGTCGACGCGCACGTGTGAACGCAGATAATGATGTAATCATGAAAACGTGCAGAATAAATACAGTGTGAACGTCCCCACCGACGCAAAAACGTTACCAGATACTCAGTTCATCATTTTGAACCCCCATCCCCCCCACATACATGGAAATTTTTAATCGGTATAAAAATAAAAAACAGCTGTTTTCTACAAAAGTGCGCGGTCAAAATGTATGGAAAAGCTGTTTTTTTTTAAATTACCGATGAAAAATTTCAATCCGTACCACGAAAGATGACACCTCTTGTATGCAAGTTAATTGTGTAACGAAATACTTATTTTGACATATAGGTGTACAGGTCGTAAACCATATTCCTACTTTGTCTTCTTAATGTTTTACCTCGAGGCATAATCAAGATTTCACAAAGTTTCACTCCTTTCAATTGATGTGACAGGTTTCATCTTTCGTGGCACGGTGTATACTGAGTTCGTGGCAAACGTTTTCGCGTCGGTGTCCTTTCCACTCCATATAAATAAGTACAGTTACGAAGCAATATTGCTAGCTAGCTGACGTCAATTTTGAAGCTGACTTGGTTCTGAGGGGTTCATATCACTAATAGATCGTTTGATAGGGCTTGTTCTGATATACATGTTGCGACTCTGGACACTCCGTCAAGGAAAAATTTCGTGCAGCAAGGTAACCACTTTAAAAGCTCTCGCGATTTTTGAAGACCTCAAAAATGTGTCCCACATTCATACATTGTATCAAAACAAAGCAAGTTTGAAGCTGTTAAGAAAAACTGTTTCTCTATGGTGACGGTCTAATGGTAATACGATGTACTATCGAAGACACTCCCGCCTAATCACCACTAAGCTAATTTTTGCTTGCACTTACAACATAGAAACGCTCTCTAGCCCCCCCGACCCCGACTGCCCCGTTGACTTTGTATAGAAATAATGAATGAAACGATACCACTAACGATGCACGCCAAACGAGAGTTATTGTTATTTTGCGCGCCAAAGTTGACGCTTTCTTAATAGGCCTAAACTTTAAGGGGGCGTGGCTCTGCATGATTTAAGCGAAAAAAAATTTAACCGATCAGGCGGAAAAGACCACGACTGTACATTCGTCAGCACATCAAGTTCGCACAAACTGTCACATTTCAATTTTGAAACCATAAAATGTTGATCGTTAAGATCAAAATTGAATGAGACAATTTGACAGTTGACAGCAAATGATGCGACGGCGACTGTACAGTAAGCCGCTCGTCTGTGGTAATAAAACTGGAATAAGCTAGCCAGCCTATTACTCTATTGAAACTCCTTACTATGCTAGTAAAGTTTCAGGCCAAGTATTACCACCGGCATGCGATCAACTAACTGTACATGAAGTACAAAGAAATAAAACAGTAATTCGGAATAGTCAAAGTAAATTAAAGTTTCGGAGTACTGGAAGAAGACTTTGCTCTGTTGAAAGTTCTCTTTATTTCCATTCCCGTTAGTTTGACTTTTGGTCACATACCTATGCAGTTATCTACTCGAATACTGCAGTGTTACATCACCAAATTGCACGTGTGTCAAATCGCTTTAACTGGGCAAAACAAGTTAAAATCAACTTGTACCAAAAACCCACAATTGAAAACGATAGTTATCGCTACCCTTACTAACTGTCGCTAAATATCATATCGTTTACAAATTGCGAGTTTTGGTACAAGTTCACTTTCCCTTGTTTTGCCGACCTAAAACGGTTCTACTATAGTCGCTTTTTCTTGCGGAAAAATGACATAATTATAATACGTTTGTGGAATTTAAAAGTATATAATTATTATCAGAAGAGAATGGAAACAAGATTGCAGTCAGCCACAAAATGAATAGCTGTTTTGACGCAGTGTATGACCGATTGACTTTTGAACTACGTTAAGTCAATGGTTCATCGACTGCAATGAACCGAACATGTTCATGAACGGATCGATCGTAGGTACAGAAGATTGTAGATAGATAAGTTCATTGTCGGGTATAATTCCCACTTGGGATACCTATTTTGTTTATTTTAATGTCCGAGTTTTGATGCAAAAAGCAAGATGGGTTTAAGTTACAAAACACACCACCAAACGGAGTGAATAGGATCACAGGGATAAATCGGGACAAAACTATGAACGGGATTACAACGTTGAATACAAATATTTTTTAATAAAAAGTAATTGGATGGATTTAAGGTTAGTGTTATTTGTTTGAATTGTATAAAAACAGGGTCTCGGTTCACCCCCGCGGTGCTATTCACCCCGTTGGTAGCTAATAGGGATCTTTTAGGGCGTAAGTGAAATTAGACCACAGTTTCAACTTTGTCCAAGAGCCTACGACCCATGTCAGCAACTTTTCTCATAAATCATTCTTAATACAAAATAATAAATACACGCTTATCTCCTATCAATCTTATGGCCTCTACGCCACAGCACCCGGTGCAGTAATATAACTGGGTGACGGAGTAGGCCTATGCTTCATTAGGTTATAAGCCCGGTTGGAGGCCCAGTCCTTGCCGTAGCCCCCACTGGCTGAATAAGCGTAATTGTTGTTGTAGTCTTGTGAATAGTCGCTGGAGTCACTGGCGCCGAAATACGAGTAGGACATCGGGTGATGGTGTTGCTGGAAAATAGAAAAATGAAGAAAATAATTTACAGTTTTGTACATTTATTTTTTACATTTAGTACCACATAAGGACAGTTTAGTATCACATTTAGGACTAATAAAATTTGATTGTTTTTTCATGTTCCTCATGTTTACTTCTTTAAATAATTTTGTCATACCTGTCATGATTTTCAAATATGTATTAATTAATAAGATCTGCTGTGATCTATTTAAACTAATATTATGTAGGGTTTTAAAGATTTTAATAATTCGTTTTATTTTTGAGAAATGGCAACACTGCCTAACCGTCAATGTTGTAGCGGGAAGGGGTAGTTGATAAAGCATGGCACTCAGCCGAGAGAGGTCAGTTCGTTGAAAGAAATTGTGGAGTTAAGACTAATAGTCGAATCTATGTCCGATATCCGATAACTGTCATAATTATTGTATTTTGTATAAACTGTGAAGTAATATATGGAATATACTCAAAAGTTGATATGAGTTACAGTGGTTTTATTACATACCTAATTGTATCTTTTTTTTCTATTATGTCCTGTGTGAGTTTAATAAATACTTTTTCTTTCTTTCTTCTTTCATAAGAAAAAGTATTTTTTTGTCCGCACAGAACAAAACCCAATAAAGTGGTTAAGTTAACAGTACAACAAAATTATATAAAAAGTTCACATAAGAAAAAAAAACAAAAGATTGTCCTTTAGAGGTAAAACGCCTCTATCTGAGCATGGTGCTGTAAAAACACGTTTGTTGTATCGGAACCCCCTTAAATGTTTATTTATTCTGTTTTTAGTATTTGTTGTTATAACGGCAACAGAAATACATAATCTGTGAAAATTTCAACTGCAGTCTAGCTATCACGGTTCATGAGATACAGCCTGGTGACAGACAGACGGACGGAAGGAGAAGTCTTAGTAATAGGGTCCCGTTTTTACCCTTTGGGTACGGAACCCTAACAAGCTAAGCGACATTTTGTCAGCAAAAATAATCAAAAATATGTGGGACAGGCATTCAATGTTTACAAGTTACTTACATTATAAATAGTTCGTAATTTTAATTCGGTAGATTCAATCAAAAATTTTTACATCAATGCCCTTTCAAACTAATGTGTCCCATGAGATGGGACACATTCATGGGCTTTAAAATACCACGATCAATTTCTGCAAGTGAACGACGAATGAATATGCAGTCGTTTGTCACTCATTTGTTCGGAAAAACACAATAAACTGCCGGCATGATGACGTGTTTGGGTTCGCTGAACAAAATGCATGCGACGATCGTGTTTTTTTTTATACAATGGAGTAAAATATAGATTTCAGAGAAGCAAAGCAATCAATTTTGACACGGCGTGGGGCATATTAATTCAAAGCCGTCCAAAACTGAAAAAGAACATTTCAGATTGACCGTGTTGACGGTTTCATTATGTTCTTTTGTTATGGAGAAAAAATGATTAAAAAACGTAATTTTATGAGAGTCGAGTTTATCAACGTCACTGAACTGAGTAAGAGTAGAAAAAGTGACATCACTTCTTAGTGTTTTCTAGTTATAAGGGGATATTAAAGCCCGTGGTAGACGTAACATAACCTCACGCCTGTAACCTCCAATGGGTTAAGCAGAGATTATTGAATAGTACATCCATATTTCGGCAGTTATGTTTAAGTTCCATGTAACGGGGGCGAGCCTATTGCCATAAACCGGGAGAAAATACAGACTCCATTGCCGCTACTGAGAAATCCTTGAAGGAAATAGCCACTAACACTTTGCCCGAACTGGGAATCGAACCCAGGACCTCATGCTCAGCAGTCGCGATTGCTACCACTAGACCCACGAGGCAGTCCGTGGTAGATACTGATTCATCACTAAAAAAGCTTCATATCATGAAGATTTTAAAAAATTGACTTGAATAACAAAGCTTTTAATAATGATGAATCATAGTAATGACAAATCATAGTTGCACAATGCATAGAAACTACTTGGAAATATGTAAAACATTAAATAAGTTGCTAATCATAGAATTGACAAGTGCTCAATAAATAAAGTTTTATGTGAAACTCTCAGTGTTACGTGACTTTGCTCCAATAGAGTGCATTTTATTTTCGTCCACTATAAAGCTATCGAAATCTGAATCAGATTTCATCAAAAAAACACCCTTACAAATTACAACATTACTTTTAGCAGCTTTGTTTTATAGTGCCGTCTGATACACCACCAATGAGGAAGGATGAAATAACATTTTTGTAATTTGACATGGACTAAATCACAGACTTGGTAATTCATTACCTTGTCCTTTGGGATTTGGTAAACTAGAAGATATTTTTCGGTCCAAAAAGATCCCTCAAAACCGAAAAACCCGCCTTTACAAGCAGTGCGACCTGCCAACAATAACCTACGGTGCCGAGACATGGAAGCTCACAAAGGAGACGAGTGGCACAAAGGGCCATGGAGCGAGCTGTGCTTGGCATAACGCACTTAGACCGAGTGCATAACACCAAAATCATCTGGCGAAAGTGTAAGACGTCGGAGACCGGTCGGTGCGTGTACGGTGTAGCTGATGAAGACAAACCAAAAGACTCGCTGCGTTGGGGTAGTTACAGAAGAATGATGATGACAATGACCCTCTATTTGATGCATCACCTATATTCAAAAATTCAAATACACTAAGCAAAGCACAAGCAATTAACCGCCATTGCGCTAGTGTTAAGTGTTATCGTTTTTAATAACTAGTATATTAAAGTCTGTATTTTCCCATTGCAGAGCAAAAACGTATAGTATCCTTTCACTTTTCTTTAGCACTTCTCTCCAAATTATTCTCTAGACTCCAAATTTGATCACTCTCTCTCTTTTGAAGCTCTACTCTCTAACGTTTCGTCCGTATATTCGGATCTATCCGTCTCTCTCACTCGCACTTATCTGCAGACGTGCGCGAGAGAGACGGATCCCTGCTCATTGTGCCATCTCCTGCAGAGATTTCGCTTGCTATGTGATGGAACACAGGCATCAGCTAACATACAAACATACACCTCCACATTGGTGGTACTTCATAAACAATTTCGTACCAAGGACATTGGTATCTATAAAAGCTCTTATCAAGTGGATACAGATAAATTTATTTATTTTGATGCGTTTGTGCCGCGAGTGGCTGATAAGGAGCTGGGATTGCGTTTAGATCCTCTATGAGTAACGTCGGGTACATGGAAAATACTAAGGGTTTAGGAGATAGAGACTTAAAATATAAACAAGTCGATTGTTTAAAGATAAGGAACCATGGAGAAGAAGAAGAAGGGAAAAAAATGATAGGGCAGACCATTATACAGCATTGATTGCACAGAAGAACAATAACGGGGCTGCAGCAGATAGGGACTTTGTATAGGTAGATTATATGAAGATATAAAGGAACAAAGAATGGGTAGAAAGTAATTGGGCAACGATTGGGCAAATTAAAAATGATGAACAATAATTGAGCAGAAGATAACTTAGCATTCTTTGAGCAGAAGATCCATGACTGGGCAGACGATTGTTGAGTAACCGCGGTAATGGTTCATAACGAACGGATTGCAATAGGATTTTCTAGGAGTAACGTCAGTTACGCTGATGATAATAAAGCTTTAGGGACTAGAGACTTATCGTTAAAATTGATATTTTGAAGACAACCATTGAATATGTTAAAGAGAGAAGGAGGATTGAGCAGAAATTAAAATGTCAAAATTTACGCAATTGGAAGGGAATATTTTGCAGGCCAAAGTACAAATGGGGTGGCTGATAATCAGAAGATCGTGGGTAGGACCTATTTGATTCGAGACTCGCGAAGACTGAAGAAGCATTATACAAAAAGGAGATAAAGATTCTTACTCAGTAGTGGATGGACCAAGGCTGCTGTTAAAAATGATGATATTATAAAGGCAATCACACAAAGTTTCTTGACTAAAGAAGTTAACGTAGATTCATAATTTGTGTTCAATATTCAATAAGATCAAAGAGAGAAAACTGAAACAGCTAAACAAAGCAATCCTATCATAATAATAACTTTGATCTTCAATCTTATTTCAACCGATACAATATTCATCAATAAGATCAAAGGGAGAAAATTGGAACAGCTAAACAAACCAATCCTATTACATGAATAACTCTGATCCTCGATTTAATTCCAACCGATACAGTATTCATTATCCCTATCATTACAAAGCTGGTTATTGTAATCATCAATAAATACTCTCTCACTACTAATTGCTTCGGACCCGACAGTTTAAACCCAAAATGAAACAACATTTTTGGCCAGACGAACCTCAATAAACGAATCAACGCTGTAAACCAAACACATTTCGTTTAAATTGATTTCTGACTGAACGAATTTTTGGTCGACACGGCTATTCAAATTATGGTTTTCATATTTTCTGGTGTTCTGAATATCACTGCTGGATATTTCAGTTTAATCAGATTCCAACGTTGGTTTATTTCTACTCTTGTGGACGCTAGGGTGGACGCAGAGCGTGGGGTCTTGTATTTTATTCCCAAAATGGGAAAATTGATAATGTGATGGTCTGAATAAATTAATCAAATGGATTTTCCTTTAGGAGTTGGAAGTGGGTGGTGAGTCATCCCCGTGCGATGCGCCTGATTTCTCTACGTTTGTGTCGTACTTCAGTGCCGTCAAAAATGAAATTAATCATAGTTTATGGGACTACTTTCTTTCTACTCATGGTAACAGTATTGGTAAGAAATAATAGACTGATTTTATTTCCCAATGTGTCCCCTGTTTTCCATATTATATTTCCTCTGTTATAACCCATATTTTTGGAGTAACCCAAAGATAATTGCCGACAATCTCGCCTAAAATGACCACAATTGCCTACGCACGTGACCTAATAACGCAATTTTGTGGTCAGAGACCATTTTGAGGTCACGGTACGTCATAAAATTTGGCGATAAGCCCCAATTTTAGTGAAAAACTGCTCCAATATGCAATTACTTCCTATAGCTCTGTTTATTTTTTGGCACCCAGATTCTAATTAGAATTTAAGTGGCAAAATACGCTTGAATCATTTTTCCCTGTTTTTTTTTTGGCGTAGACTTTTTCAAAATCGGATATATTTTATCCGTGGAACAAATAAATATCGCACAGCTCTTGTCAGGAAAAATAACAAAAGTTGAATCGAGAGAGTTGATCATCTCCACGTGACACAGAGAAAAATTAAATGAATGCTATTTCAGTCCTTTCCTGTATTACATCAAAGTACATTTTAATTGCTTAAATTAATCTGATTTGCTTTCATGGTGATGAAAGCAAAACATTTCATCTTCCTAGGACGACACGTGTATATTGACGTGGCATTTTTTTTACAGTAGGTACCTTGTAAATTGATCACGGTTTCTTACGCTTCGTGATAAATGAAGAGCTTTCGAAATATCGGAATAAGGGTTAATTTTAGTTCAATTAGTGATTGCTGAGAGAATAAATGAAAAGCGATTCATTTATTCTCTGCGATTTGATTACAAATTAATTTTGAGTGGGTGATAATTCAATCTAAAAGCTGCGCAAACATTTAATTTAGTAGATTGTAACACTACTTGCAATATAGGTGAATAGAATTGACAATGATTGCTAGTAGAACACTACTACATCAGACGAAAAAATTAAAATTGATGATTACCCGAAAGAAAAAAGGTGGATTCCATCGAGATCTTGTAGCAGTCATGTCGTAGTGTCATGAATCTAAGCAAGCATGAACCAGATTGAGGCCAAAATAAATCCATGAATTTTTTGATGGATTGAGAGCAAAATAAAAATTAAACCGATTAAAAAAAAAAAACGGGAATAGCCCATCTGACTTATCTAAAGGTTTAAACAAAAACACATGGAAAAGTAAAAAATGGATTGGCCTGATATAAAAACAAGACATTTCGTTGCGGTCCGCCACACCGATTGGGTGTCTTTGCTGCTGTTGTGTGCGGTTGCAGTCACCTTCAGTATTTTACCATTATTCAAAGCATTCATACCTTGCAAGCCTTCAAAGTGCTGAGCACACTTGGCAGCAACAAGGCAGCTATCAGCAGCAACTTCTTGATCAGCAGCACTGACAGTAGGATGGGAATCAGTAGCAGCTTTAACTTGAGTACTGCAAACAGTGTCAGCAGTGGTACTATTACTGCTAGCTTCTTTTTCTTGCCTCGGGCTGAAAATTAAAAGATGGCTGGTGAATTTAATGTATTTGTAACTTAATCAAAAATAATTTTAAAAGGTACCCTAACCTAATTACAAAAAAAAATATATTTTGATATATTTTGAAAGTAAAACTAGTATACTTGGATAATAGTCCAGGTTGTTGAACTAAATTGTGTTGTTAAGATTTTCAAAAGTTTTGTTAACAAACAAAAAGGTTTTTTTCATAAATTGAATATAATATTATCGATTTTAAATCAGCTCTAAAAGTTTGGTCTATAAAAACGAAACCTGTATATTATAAGTTATAACAGTAAGCTCATGAAGAGTTCATTTCTAACACTTTCATTACTTTATCATTTCTGATCGGTGCGTATTTACCACTGATCCAAAAAACTATCTAATTCATTACGCTCACAATCACAATCGTGCGACTCAAATCAAATAATTATAAAAACCAAACATTTAACTACTAAACTACTAATCGCTTAACATTTAAATATTTAACTTCACGCCCCAAATTCTACCAAATTCATGTAAATTCGATTACACAGTTACTTAGTTCGGGTCGAAACATCTGTCGGAACGGGTCAAATCCCACGTTTTGACCTTAATACTTATGACCCGGACGATCTAAAGTAATTACGATGATATGGTCGTTATTTACGATTGTTAATTGCTGTTTTTATGGTCTAGTTTGATAGACGGGTCAATTTGGTTTAATGGAAATGGGTTGTCACCGCTATGGGGGTGATAACTATTAGTGTTAAAGAGCGATAAGACGATAAATAAAACTATTGGAGAACGAACTCAGTAGTCATTAAGAGGGCTATTACAGTTTTTCTTGTTTTTGAGTGTTTTAAGAGTCTAGCACTCAAATACAAGAAACATTTTGATTTTTATTTAAAGCGCTCCTTAAACTTTCTCGGGCATACTTTTTATAAATTTTGTGGCCATATTAAACCATAATCACACATCAAAAATCTCAGTTTAGATGATTGTGTGATTATGGTTTAGATATGACCAAAAAAAAAATGCTCGAGAAAGTTTGATTATTTCTTTATTGTGGAGCGCTTTAAATGTATATCATTTTTTTTCTTGTATTTGAGCGTTATATAAAACATTCAAATACAACAAAAACGTGACTAATAATTTGCAGTTTGGCAAAGGTGTATTTTTAAAGACATTATAATGTTATGTCTGTGAACAAACACTTTTTATTTCTGTTATCTCTCCAAACTTGCTAGGTTTAAAACTATTATGTAGTTTTAGGGTCTAGGAGTACCAACTATCTTAAAGAAACTTTAACACTGTTACCCCCGAATACTGAAACGTCACTCAAACTTTAAGTAGCACTTACATTTAACAGATACTCAAAAGTGACGATTGGCCATACGAAATTTAAAGTTTAGGAGCTGCTCAAATGTTAAGCAGCCCTTAAATTTTGAGTGACGTTTCAGTATTTGGAGGTTATTCTGTCTAAATAAAATGTAGTTTAAGCCACAATAACAGCATTAAGTTTTTTAGTCCTACTTTTATATCCATCTATTATTATCATTCCATTCACCTAAACTGCCTCGTTGGTGTAGTGGTTGCAAGCGCAACTGCTGAATATGAGGTCCTGGGTTCGATTCCCCGGTCGGGCAAAGTGTTATTGGGTTTTCGATCAGGAATTTCTCAGTAGCAGTCACGGATGCTGGATTTGTGCCTAGTTGATGGCATAAGGCTCGCCCCTTATTACATGGGACTTACACACATCGGGCAAAATGTGAGTGTCCTCTAGTAGGTAAACTATAATAATAATAATAAATTGTTTATTTATCCGCATAATACACACAGAAACAGTTCAAAACAAGGTGACAAAAATACAATACAATAAGCATATAATTTAGTTTGTGCACAGAAGATTTAAGTCTACAATTAATAAGTGCATACGAAATAATAATGAACCCTGTCTCATAAGCTCGTTCATATTTATCAAAATTTTTGAAACAAATTTAAAATGGTCTCTTTTTACACCCAACGGTAGGTTTTGGGATCTATTTATACAGCACTTTTACAACCTACATTCTGCAGAATTACTAAAAACAAGATTCCTTGCCAACAGTTTTGCGGTATGTACAAACATGAGAATTCTTGTATTCGCCACAGAAATAAAGTTAAGAAATATCTGACACCTACTTGGCTGAGGTACAATCGAACAATGCGCCAAAAGATGATAAAAAATCTTTTTTAAAGTATGATTGCTGTTGTTATTTGTAGTATTTTAGTTGTAGTATTTCACACAAATCCTTATAAAGCATCAATTTCACAATGTAACTAGAAAATATTAGCACATCATCCAGATAGAACTCCGGCCCCCAAGATACAGGCACAGCCTAGTTTGGGGACCTCTGCTTTCTAACTATTTTGTTAAAATTTCACTTGTTACGATTTTGTCATAATGCTAAACTAGGTTAAGTAAATGTCTGTAACAATGGATTAATAAATTATTAATATTCTTAGAGACGAAGAAGAAAAATGCATATACAAGATAACTCTTAAAGTACCTAAGCAAAGCAAAGCCTCCGCTATCGAATGAAAACAAAAGTGGCTGAGAAATCGGTGAACATACATGAAAAGGAATATATAACACCTCCTTTTTAAAGTCATTAAAAAAGAAAGCAAGCTTGTGGCGAAATATCCTATACAAAAACCAATCTTGCACTCGAATTAAATCATTGTCTGCATTTTCCTGTGTTGAGGCAGCTGAATACCAGTATTCTACGTGAAGCCTATCTGACCTCCGGGGCTGCAGGACTATTTGAAAGAGATACCGTGGCCCCGGAACACAAAGGGCGATGAAGGAACATGGATGGGTTTTAGTCAGTAAAAGTCTGACACTCCCTCCTGCTCCGCCCAGACCGGGAGGAGTCATTTGATTATTTCCCATCCGAAAAAAAAAAGCCTATCTGACCTTAACAATCCTTCCTGAGTTTACCCAGTTAATATTCTTAATAAGACAGGTCGTCAGACTTTCGGGTGTCAACTTTCTAATTATCAATATTATACGAATGACTGCGGGGGCTTTGCTTTCCGAGGGACTAAGCTTTGCTTTCGATAAACTTTATAATTACGACCGAAACTATAACGGGTTATACATTGGACATACAAGTTAGCAATAAAAGCAGCAGCAATTGGAGTTGAAACAATTTTTAGTGATTTATGTTTCAACTTTTTAGCTGGTGCATTCCTATTTATTTTCAGTTGAAATGTCGTAAGTGATGAGAGCGTGCCGTTGGATTTTCGACAATCGGCACTTAGCTGAACGTTGGAAATCCAACGACGTTATTTATTTATTTTCTCCTTCAAGGTTTTTTACAAGGGTTGGTACACACCTGATTTGGAATTGATTTCGCGTTTCTGGATACTTTTAGCCTTACGTTTATCACCCTCATTGTTTTCGATATCTGGGAATCAAAGAAAAAAAAAGATTTTACAAGTTGTTTATTTTTTCATTTCCTTTTTTTTTGTGGTGACGAAGTGAGGAGCTCATGGCTTAATAATAACAGCCGCTCGGGTCGATCTTTAGGTTAACACGTGCTTGCCTAGGTTAGTTTGTGGCTGGGTGACCACCCATTGCATACCGAGTTTCCTCCGTGCCTTGGAAAGCACGTTAAGCCGTTGGTCCCGGCTGTCATTTGTAGATCTTTGACAGTCGTTACAGGTAGTCAGTGGCCCAAAAAGTCTGACAACCAGTCTTACCAAGGGGTATCGTATTAGCCAGTTCTACCTGGGTTGTGGAGGTCAGATAGGCAGTCGCTCCATGTAAAATACTGGTATTTAGCTGCATCCGGTTAGACTGGAAGCCGACCCCAACATAGTTGGGAAAAGGCTAGTCAGATGATGAATTTTTTGGTGACCAAAAAAAGGTATTTGATGCTATTTATTAGACAGGCTACAAGATTTATAATATAGCACCATTAATTTATTTAGCAACATTTCAAAATTTCATAGAATTTTCAACATTTCAGAATTTAATTTACGAGGTGCCTGCATTTTACTTTCAAAAGTTACTTTTATACCGTTCTTGACTTTCTGACCTTACGATAAAAAATATGAGCATTGCTCATATTTTATTTATAGCTCTGCCCATGTGATGAGTTTTTTTTTTAAGTAAAACAGATTATAATTATCGAAAGCAACAAGACACAGTAGAACATTTCTAAATCATCTTCAAACACGCAGTTAAACAAAACAACCAAAACAAATCACGTGCCCAACCCACTACGTAAACAACATTCAGCCACAATCGGTTAAACACAAACAATATACCAACGCCAAATCTAAACACTGCCAAGTAGGGTGAGGTACATCATTATCGGCGTGGTTACTATGCTCTGTTTGTCTTTGTGGGCGACCGCAAGTGGTGCTTTCACCCTATATCGTTGGAAGTGGGAAATTATTTGACCTTTATAAACAAAAAGTGTTATAAATTCTAAATCAGTCTGACATTTTACCGTTCGCGTTGTTATGTTTTTAATACATTCTTAAACCACGCCTTTTTCCTTTGGACATTGGGTAAGCAGAAACCACATCACGCCACCTGCCATGATTATTTATTTAGGTAACCAACAGAGAGTGAAAAGTAATTAGTTTTTTAATTACCTTCATGTGACATAGACAAACTCAAACAGCCAGTAAATATACTACTATTATCTGTGGAGTGTGGACCATCTTCATTGCGAAAATGTTGAGAGTTTTAGTCGAAATATGTACGGTTTTAAATAAATTTATTAATTTCCAGTGACAGTGAAGAGTTTGACGTCGAACAAAGAGCAAAAGACTTAATAGAAAATCTTTTGCCGCCAAAATCGCAGAAGATTTACCTAAAAACTCACTAAAGTTCTATGGACTGGAGGAATAATAAATGTTTTTGTACTAAATTGACTATTTTTCTCGCTCTCAAAGTGAAAAGTAAAGTTTGCATCTCGAGAGTAAACGCCAACTTAATATACCCTCGGTTTCATTGACTCCCTCGCAGTATATTGTGGCTTCGTTTAATCCCTCGAAATAAAATATACTATTGTTGTCGCCTTTCACTCATATTTTCAACATTACCAAACGTTTAAGTATAACAAAACATAACATCACGCCTGCAATCCTCGAAGGCTTAGCCAGAGGTGTACCTAATAGTACAAACACATTTCGCCAGTTATGATTAAGTCCCATGTAATAGGGGGCCAATTGCCATCAACAGGGCACAACTCCAGACTCCATGGTTGCTACTGACGAATACAATACGTCCTATTTCCTGAACTTGTTTTTTTCTTTTCAGTTTTTATTTAAAGTTATTAGTTGTTTTTTACGCAGTCGGTTTTTTTTTTTTTTTGTAAAGTCTTGGTAACTAGAATATTGCCACTGAAGCGATGCCAATTGATACACCTAGCAGAAGTAGCCCAGTCATAACGGCCCCGATTTATTAGTTGTAGATCGTACTTTGAAACTCAAAACTATGAATAAAAAATTGTATCCCAGCATTAGGAACATTACATGCTGATTAGTTATGTTGGGAAATTTCAAAGTCCAATATTCAGAGGGATGCTGGACTTTCAACAATCAAACGCTTGACACGACGCGTGGGTTGTAAAACTCCAAAGTGCTATCGCAACTGGCGTGTCGCTTGAGCGTTTAGCTCTCGGTAAAATGGTAAGCCCACGTTCGCATGGGCTTGTTTTTATCTTGCATTTAATATTCAACTCTCGGCTTAACGCTGACAGTTGAAAATCAGTGTCTTTTTCTAACGCTCTGGGGATTAATTCTAAACAAAACCGAACTAAAACTGTTCTGTCTAAAACTTTTAAAGCCAGTTTAATCCCAAATCAATTATATTTCTGAACTCAACTTCATAGTTTAATAGAGAAGATTAAACAACACTTTGTAAAGTTGGAAAACAATTCAAGTTGTCAGAATGGATAAAGTACTAAGAAATTATGTTTAAATGAAGAACTAAAGGGAAAACCAACACAAGGAAAGATTATCTGTGTTGTTTGTTGTTGTTCTTTTGCAGTTCGGAGTTTGAATTTGTGCTCAATTTTATTACTGGCGATTCATCCCCTATTACAATATGTATTTTGTTTTATTAGTAATTTACCCGAACTTTTTTATGTTCTTTCGAGGGGTACTAAAAAGCCAGAAGTTATGTTTTCTTTGATTGATATTTTTTTAAGAACTCATTTAAACTTCTGACCAAACATGTACACGTATCTTAGCAAAGACTAATGTACTGCCTCGTTGGTGGTCCTGGTTTCGAGTTACAGGTCGGACATTGCGTTATTGAAATTTTCCAACAGGATATTTTCAGAAGTCAGGCTCTGAGCCTCGTTGAAAGATAGAGACTCGCATCCTGTTACATTGGACTTAAACATTACTTCGAAATGTACGTGTTCTACTAGATATACCTCTGCCTGTCCCTCCGAGACTACTTACAGGCGTGATTTAAATAAATCAATAACTTGTTCTTAAAGTATAAAAAATGCTTATAGATTTAGATCTGTAAGCATTTTTTATACTTTAAGACTTATTCTGTGCTTACAGATTTAGATCTGTAAGCATTTTTTATACTCACATGGTCTTCTACCTGCTATCACTGAACCAACCAGGGGGCGTTCTTGTATTGATCATATCTTTGTTAAATCGAAATACAGATCCGAAGGACTAATCGGCAAATGCTCGATAACGGATCACGATACGGTTCTGGCTGTCATTTCGCAAAATAATATTGGCACTCGATCTTATACAAGATCCCGCTGTACAAACAGAAGTTGCTTTGTGACGATAGTTATAGATCTTAGGAGCTATGCCTATCGTCACAAAGCAACTTCTTACTCTCCATTATCGGTCAAAACCTTCCAAGCAATGACTTACTAAGCCTACTACTACTACTAGCTACTAGCAATCTTTTTGAAAAGGCAACTATAAGAATTCCATGCATGTATTATACTTTGTTTAACAGGGATTTAATTTCTGAAATCTTATTATTTAGGCTGCCTTTGTAGGAGAAATGATAGTAATATTGTTTGGCAAAGGCATTGTAAGATGGATAAAGAATAACAGATGCACGGATTGATCTTCTAGGTTAAGGTTGCCGAGGACGGTCCGTGGATGGGTGACCGTTTGTAACCTAATGGAGGGGTCTCGTTATGTAATGAACTGTGCTTCGGAAAGCACGTTAAACTGGTGACTTCTGCTTGTCTTTGGAAATTTGATAGTCGTTATGTGTAGGCCGAAGCCCGTAAGGGCCGTAAGTCAAACAAACCAGTAAAACTAGAGATATTGAGTTACTTCGTAACTGAATTGTGGATGTGGTGGTCAGATAGTCACTTTTTGTAAAGACACACAACAATATTTTCGGCAGTGCCATTAACAAACGACATATTATTTGAACAACGCTTTATCGGCAAAGCTTTATTGCACTTTATATTAGGGGAGGTTTGAAAGTTCCGTAAGTTACAGAAAAGTTAAAAAGGAGGGGACTGTCGGAGTATGGGCTTGTACTGAAGAGGGATGAATCGCATGTCACTAAAAGTAACGATTGTTAAGATAACTTTGACCCCCAATATTTACGTAAGTAGAAGGTTCCCAGGTATGGACTAAAAAAACAAACGTTGACTTCGTTAGGGGTATTTTTACGCCCATTAGACAGATCGGGCGAAATGTAAGCGTTAAAGGTAAAAAAAAAAAAAAAAAAAAAAAACGCTGGACATTAACACACAGCGCCATCTAGTGCCACACTAAGCAACGAGGCTTGTGTCGTGTACACCAGATAGTTGATATACTACATAGATACTTTTTGTTTGTAAATACATACTTATTATACATATAAACATCCATGACTCGGAAGGGTACAGTTCTGCTTTATGTACCTACCCTTGGGGCAAAACAAGCATGACGTTATTGTGTTATTTAATCTTGATTTTGACTTATGTTTTAATTAATTAACTGTAAATGATAGCGTGACAGTTGACAGAGGAGAATAAAAGAAAAAACCGTGTTGCGGCGACCCCAAGTAGCATGGAACAAGGGCAGGATAATGATGCTTTATTGCCAAATAATCGGTGATAGAAGTGCGTGAAAGATGATAATTATAGCTGTTAGAAAAGAATAAAGACATGAGAATCATGACTTAAAATTTGCACTGCATTATTAGGTAAAGAAAAGGTTAATTTAGAAGTTTGGTGTGGGACGCAACCTGTGTCGACACCGGCGGGCCGTGCAGGCGCTGCTGCTGCGGCTGCTGAGATCCTCAAACGGCGCCAATACTGGGTCGAAACGCTCTGGTCATGGGGTCCGAGTGCGCGTCTCCTTTTTAAGGAAATCTCTCACCGACTGGTCGACACTTCGCGTGACCTTATTGAAGAAAGAGGCAGTCTTTCTTTGGCCAAAGAATTAGCATTGCCATTCAACGTGGCAATGCTGCCTGTCTTCTGGGGACGTTTCCGGATGACAGCGATGCGGAGGCGTACTTTGACGCTTAGTGACGTCGTTGCATATATGTAGGTACTTACGTTTAGTTTTATTTTTGTAATGATATAGACTTCTAGTTGTAGTATGTATTTAATTTAGAAGTTGACATGAATCTAACTGACCGCATCTTAGATGGACGGTAAAGACTGTAATAATTTTCATTTATTTTAAGATGTGCCAACGAGCATATCCTCAATTTATTTCGGGTTTTCAATATAGTGGTTATCCCACAACGAATATGGAAGAGTTCAAACACAAAAACTGTCAGAAGGCAAAGTAGAACTAGTTCCGCATTTCGTATTGCAACAATTTGACCCCCATCTAGGTAATGTGTTTATGGTTATCTTACTGTTGACTGCCTCGTTGGTGTGATGGCAAGCAAGACTGCCATGATCATGAGGTCCTGGGTTCGATTCCCGGCTCGGATAAAGTGTTATTAAGTTTTTCTATCAGGAATTTCTCAGTAGCAGCCACGGAGTCTGGATTTGTGCCCTGTTGGTGGAAATAGGCTTGGGGGCAAGCCTATTTCCACCAACAGGGCACAAATCCAATATTACATGAGACTTACGTACTGTATTAGGTACGTCTGCCGAATCCTTCGGAAATTACAGGCGTGGTGGATGATTTTAATATTCTTATTATATGTTGTGGTTCATAGACCCCTAACCTTTCACACTCAGTGAATTTTCTGCATCCAACTAACATGTGGTTCAAGTATCAAACCGCAAGCCATCGGATCACGTCAGCTAACTTTTTATTAGGGTTCCGTTAGTAAATAGCCGCGAACCCTTATAAATTGGTCCACTCCATTAGTTTGTGCATCAGTCTGTAACAACCTCAATTTTGTTCCTGAAATGTTCTCTTTGCTAAATATTTGATGTATGAACGTTAAAGTAGTTTTACTATTGGTGGTCGGTTCGATATTTTGGAGAGTTTATGAGGCTAGCCCTCGGTAAGCCATTTCAATTTGATTGTTGTCAAGAGATGGGTAAGTTGAGCGTTGTAACATGCGATTTGAATATAACATGATAAAGAAATACTGCGATATAGAAACATAATTGAGCACACGTAAGTACAAAATTGGAATGTCAAATCTGGAGTAGCGACATTATGGAATAAAATCCATAGCACCAGTGTGAACACTGTATTGGCATAAAATCGGTTCAATTTATACGAGTATGCGTTGCTGGTAATAGTGAAAAGCTTTTACATGTGACCTTTATCTTGAAATCAATTCTATAAATTAATAAGCAGCATCACAATCTCCAAGGTCAATTTTTCGTACAACCTATCACTAATTAATTCTCAAAACAAATTAACTTTGATTAGAATCAACAGAACCATAATTTAAAGAAAGTACCAAACCTTGTAATGACCTACTCATTTAAAAAAATAATGAGGTATAATTTTCTTTGTGGTTACCCATTCAGTTAAGGTCATTAGGTTTGACTTTGGACAGGACAAAGAAGGTTATTTAGACTGTCCATCAAATTTTTTTGTGACATTAATAAATTAATGTTTGCTATGTAAATGTACTTTTGATATATTTACACGAATGTTTCTTAATTGTATGAATAGTTTTAGATTAATATGAATGATAGTAATATAGCTATTAATAGTATGACTAGAAAGGAGGTGATTGATGAAATGACGAGTAATAAAGAAGTATGGAAGAAGAAGACATGCTGCCCCGATAAATAAATAAAAATAAATAAATAAATATCGCTGGACATTAACACACAGCGCCATCTAATGCCACACTAAGCAACGAGGCTTGTGTCGTGGACACCAGATAGTTGATATACTACATATATACTTTTTGTTTGTAAATACATACTTATAATACATATAAACATCCATGACTCGGAAACAAATCTCCATGGTCATCACACAAACATTTGCTCCAACCGGGATTCGAACCCGGGACCCTCAGAACGTAAGGCAGCCTCACTACTGACTACTAAATTTGGATAACGGCAGTAGAATGATGATATAATTATATAGAACCACCATTCAGATCTTCTATCAACAGCGTTTAATCAAAACAAAGACCGAGTTAACTATGCTGCAACTTATAAGAAAATAATGGCATCTCTCTTTGTAAATTACGTAACAAATAATTGTTTGTAGTAAACTCTCTAGTGAAGCCGAAACTGTTTCTGCAATATTTTAATAACCAAAGAGTCTTCAGTAATAAGTTCTTTTTATGCAAGGCTTTATAGAAATCAGACGACGTTATTGTCCTCAAACAGCAAAATTCCAAACTTACCGCTATCATCTTCTTCTTCTTCCTCAACAGTTCTTGCACCTTCGGGCAGGTTCACTTTCAGTCCCTTTACCCTGAAGAACTCTTGTACCAGCTTCATAAAGTACTTGGCTAACTCCGCCCATTCCGACAAGAAACCTCTCGCTTCATTCGTTGTTTTTACTTGGTTCACTTCTATATTCTCCTTTATTCCTAATCGTTCTATCGTCTCATCATCTAGAGGGACTAAACTCACAATATTGTTAGCTTTAATAGTCTCGTTTTTGTTTAAACTGTCTCCGAATATAGCCTTTTTGGCTATTTTGACTGCTTTATATTTGACACATGATAGGGCTTCGCCTCTTAGGAAGCAGCCATCTTTGACGTAGCGGAGGTAGCCGTCTTCTAATGGGTTGATGTTTTGTAACGTAGCTAGTAAGAGGAAGGCTTGGAGAAGAAGTGATGGCTTGAGTGAGGTCATCGTGATATCTGAAAAGAGAAAAAACAGAAAATATTTGAAGAAATGTGTTAAGCGATTTTATTTTGAGATGAAGTTTGACCTTTCAAATATGACACTCTTTTTAGGCAGTGTTGTAGAAAGAGACTTTTTAGAAAACACCGTTCACCTGTGTGGCAAGCATTATTTAACACAATGATTTGCTGTTAAACAAGTTAACTGTGACCATGATTTAAGCACATAAATCTTCTCCGCAGCGTTAAAATAATTCGTCAATTATTAAAAAATAACCAGCTGTTAGGTGTGTCAAACAAAAGTGTGAACGTGTTTTAAAGTCTACACCAATGTACGGTCAAATTAATCTATCACAGTTTACTCCTTGATTACCTGCATCGCTTGATCCTTTCGAAAAATGTCAATGCAAATTCACGTTCACAGTAAACGTCAAACTAGGAAAATATTAAGCCTGGTAGATTTTTTTTTTGTACTTTCGTTTTGCAGGGGCATTGTAAGCCATATCTAAACGATACCCACATAACTAATAAGAATTCAGACAGATAACGTTTGTAACTCGTTATGAGGTACGATAACGAGTTACAAAGTAAACGTTATCTGCTTATTCGCGTTTACCTTAGTTTGTCATGAAACAAGATTTCCTTATTGTCGACAATGGCAGCAAGTTTCTGTTTCTGTTTATTTATAGACCATTAAACAGACTGAAAGTTTTGGCCATTTTAAAGATAAACGATAAGCGAAATTTAATGTGTGTTTATTGTCTTTCATACAAAGTTGTGTTGTGTTTTCATCGAGAATATCAGGAAGCAAAGCTAGAACTTAGTCTATTCTATGATGACTGATTAGATTTTGAAACAAGCAATAGCACCTATAGTCCGCGCGCGAGCTCCGAGGAATCGCTTACTTAAATAATCGGTGGTTTTATTTTATATCAAGTACATAATACCCTCATAGAATGATTTCATAATTTAGTTCGCGCTGAGTACTAAACTAAGAAATCATTCTATAAAGGTATTATGTACCTGAATTATAACCACCGATGATTTAAGTAAGCAACCAATTCCTCGGAGCTTACGCGCGGTCTATAGTCAGTTTGTGATGTCAACTGTTTTTTTTTCCAATTATAATTTTTGGTTATTGTCGACCCAACTTTCAATTCATATTAGGGCACCGGTTTAAAAGAAAGCATTTAACAGTCGAAAAGCTAAACGTGATCTTTTTAAGACAACCTTTGGATGTATTACAGGAAGAGAGAGTGACAAAACTGCAGGTAGTCTGTGGTGTAGCAAATTCGTATCAAAAAACACATAAAGGGTGTAAAACACCTCTTAACGAAGCCGAAAGGCACTTGTTCTCCCCGTCATTGCGATCATTTTTTTGTTCTACATCATACCTGGGAACCTTCTAGTTACGGAGATATTGGGGGGCAAAGTTCCAACTTTTTGGCAACTTTTTTTTAAAAACAAGTTTTTAATTTAAGATTTTTTTAAACACCTCCGCGACCCCCGTACTATTCAATCCATCTATCAGCACAGTGTTTTGAGTGCGTTACATTGAGTTCTAACACAAAACATGATTTTTCACTCCAAAAAAAAAGTCGTTTCCCAGCAATATTTTTTGCGTAAAGTTACTTAGTTTGATGTACAGAATGCTTGGTTGACGGTTGCGTGATGAGGTGGTTTGCACCCTGTATACATAAAGCATAATATACAAATCTATATAAATATTTACATTTAATAATCATTTAGCAAGAATAGAGAACCATGTATAGTGATGTTAATGGTTTTTGATCATATTTTTGAATGTGGGCAAGCTTTTGGCCTGTTTTTTAACCGACTTCAAAAAGGAGGAGGTTCTCAATTCACCGGAACCTTTTTTTATTTTTTTTATGTATGTTCCCCGATTACAAGAAGATGGCCGGACCGATTATAATTTTTTTTTGTTTGAAAGGGTATAATTCCCAGGTGGTCCCATGATCATCAAGTTAGGATGATGATGATGGGATCCTGGAGAAATAGAGAGAACTCTTCAAATTTTATAGGCACACTTGAAGCGATTTGGGTAATTTTTGGAAGAGTACTTTCTCGGCGTGGTCCCATTTCAATTTGGTGAAGATCTGATGAAGAACTTCGGAGATAGGCAACGGAACTCCTAAATAAATGATAGCAAATGGACTGGGATTGCTGACATCTCATGTGTCTATTTTTTACACCGGTTCATAACATAACATCACGCCGACACGCTGTGAAGGGGTAAGCACATGTGAACAACTAAAAATGGAAAAATAGAAAACGTCAAAAAAGTTTTTTCGAAACCATTATTTTCGCTTGCTCAGTTTTATAATTTGTTTTCTTTTGCTTATTCTAACCTGTTAAATTCTCACAAGTTCCTCTAGAAATACGAACCGTACAAAAACATTTAATATTTATTTACTTTTACCTACAGCTAGCGTTACTAAAAAACTAGTCTACTAATTAGTGTCTGTTGAGCGTCTGCTTAATTAACAAGCTTCAAGGCGCTTTGTGTTTTCTTTATACCTGAGAGAAACCTGTAAGTGGCTTTCATGCCTTCAGTAAAGTAAATTCAAGTCAGTTTAGTCTTGAAGTATAAAATTATAAGGTAAAATAAATAGTTGGTGAATATTTTGCTGCCGCTGCGGCTGCAGAGAACCTCAAACGGCGTAAATATAGAAACCTTTGAGGTAACTATATTTTCGAGCCGTTTGGGGTTGAAACTCTGGGACCGTGGGGTCCGAGTGCCCATAGCCTGTTCAAAGAACTCTCAAAACGCCTAGTTGACGCATCCCGTGACCCGACGGCTGGTCTTTTACCTTGGTCAGAGGCTAAGTGTTGCAATACAACGTGGCAACGCTGCCAGTCTCTTGGGCACATTACCAGCTGACAGCGTTGAGGTGTAGTTTGTTTATTTATTTTAGTTTATTTTTTGTAAATATACCGTTGTAAGAAAAAAAAAACCTTTAAATGAGCATGAACTAACTCATTAAAGTCGTATAACATTATAATTAATAATAATACAAAATAATAATACCAGCCTATTACTGTCCCACTGCTGGGTAAAGGCCTCTTCTCATACAGAGAAGGCACGAGCATTAACTACCATTTATTTTTTCCATATGTGTGGTAAAAAAATGATAATTATGCATTTTTAATAGAACAATAATGGCAACATTGAATATATTCATTTGTTGCAATATTCGAATAGGTTTTTATAAGAAAAGAAAAATGTAAGTCTTCGACGAACATTTTTAATACAAACAAATTGATCATTTAACATCATAAGTTTTGACTTGAAAAACCAGTTTCAATAATAAATTCCAAAAACTTCAAAACAACTGAAATTATATTGTCTACTAAAAGTTTCGGGGCTTTGTTATTATTTTCTTAGCTTATGATGGGTTTAACAAAATGCCTCGAGGCCCTACTCTCTAACGTTCCTATTTTATTATTGATCTATCCGTCTCTCTCACTCGCACTCATCTGCAGACGTGCGCGAGAGAGACGGATAGATCCGAATATACGGACGAAACGTTAGAGAGTAGGGCCCTGAGCAGTTCAATCTTAATTTTGTATTGAAATTATAGGCTATGATTTATAAAGATATTCTGTAAAAACTAGAATTTCCTCTTATTGCTATTGTTAATCCTTACTTATTGTACAAAGTATCTTTCTGTCAGTCAGGCGGAATAAAAGGTTTTTGACATTAAGTTTCCCGTTGCATAGTTTCCAACCTCCATGGAGGCGGAACCATTTTATTTTGTGATTTAATGGTACAACTTCATACACCAATAGCTAAGCGTCAGCTTGCATCACTACTGTCGCCTGATGGGATGAAAAGATTTATCTGGTATTTAGTTGAAAAATTAAATCGTAAAAAGTTTTTATGATTTCATTTTGTGTAACTTGCAGTATCATAGAAAAGTTGTTTGAAGTACCGACCTTTACATAACATCATCACGCCTGTTATATCCATAAGAAGTGTAACTGATAGTACACCCACATTTGGGCAATTTTGATTTTCAAGTCCCATACGATAGGGGGCGAGCCTATTGCCATCAACCGGGCCTAAATCCAGACTCCGTGGCGTGAGAAATTCCTGATGGAAAAACCCAATAACACTTTGCCTGACCCGGGAATCGAACCCAGGACCTTACGCTCAGCAGTCGTGCTTGCGACAGCTCGACCAACGAGGCAGTCCCCGACCTTTAATTTTCTAGAAAAACAAAATCACCTCTTCTATTCGCCATTTATCCCATTCAATCTAAACTATAGTAAACTAATTAGAAACTTATTAAAACTACCTCCATAATATTGGAGTAACTACTAATTTTAGAGAACTCTCGTTATGTGGGGTCAACCGGCGATCAATTAGGAACTTTCGGTTGAAACATATGTTTTATAATGACATAGATTAACTTGCGGCAAAGTTTTGGGTAAATAATTCATTTGAAATAAATGACGGTGTTAGTAGACTGTGACTTCTAAAACAAATAGATGTACGAGAAAATTTTGTTATTTATATTTTGATATATTTTCACGCCCGTAATCCCTGAAGGGTTAGACAGAGGTGAAACTAATAGTACACCTACATTTCACCAGTTATGTTTACGTGCTTTTCGAGGCACGGAGGAAACTCGGTATGTAATGGGAGGTCACCTATCCAACGACCAACATAGGCAAGTTCGGTTTAAGGCGACTACAGGAACTAAATTAGCAACTCTTATTGTGGTGGTTCAAACTTCGTTTGAAATACTGTTAGAATAAAGTTCTAATCATCTTGCACTACAAAGTGGTTGTTACGTCCGCGTCAGTCACTGCGGGCCGAATAGTGCGAAATGAGTGGTTTTTTGCGATTTACAAAAAATCTATTGATTGGACTAAAAAAATAAAAAACTGTCATGCTAATATGTTGCTTGTAGAATTATTTACCAAAAAATCAGAATGATCGCATGTATTCGAGTATGGGTTTTACTCGTTAAAAGATTTTTTTAGAAATAAGTTCGTAATTTTTTTTTATCGTGTAAAATTAATTGTATTATGTTATCAAAACACTATCATACTAGCATATACCCTGAAGAATATCATATATTTTTCTGGTTTTGTTTATTGCAGTGAATCGTATGCTTTTTTACCCGACTGCGCCAGAAAGAGGGTTATGTTTTTCGAGAGTATGTATGTACGCTCTGTGGCCTGAAAATGTGGCCTGAAAATAAAAACTGAAAAACTAGGAGCTCGTGGATAAATAATAACAGCCGCTCGGGTCGATCTTCAAGTTAAGGGGACTACATGAGCTAAACGCGAGTTATATAATGAAAAAAAAAAACATTAAAAAAAAAACCCGACTGCATAAAAAATAACTATTAACTTTTAAATAAAAACTGAAAAGATAAAAACAAGTTCAAGAAACAGGACATATAAACTGCAACAGTCGGAACCCATTAAATAATCTAGACTAAAATCATTACATCCAATATGGATCCCGACTGTTGCAGTCAATATGTCCTGTTTCTTGAACTTGTTTTTATCTTTTCAGTTTTTGTTTAAAAGTTAATAGTTATTTTTTATGCAGTCGGGTTTTTTTTTAATGTTTTTTTTTTTGATTATATAACTCGCGTTTAGCTCATGTAGTCCCCTTAACTTGAAGATCGACCCGAGCGGCTGTTATTATTTATCCACGAGCTCCTAGTTCTTGTTATCCCGGTTCATGTTAATTTCTAGACCACTAGCAAAACGCACAACATAATTATAATTTCACTTCTTTCAAAGCAAGATTTTCTTTCAAATTGCATGGTGTAGTTTGCGTGTTTGTAAAAAATAATTTCTATAATTTGCACTGCGGTTGAAAGTATGGGAGCACTTTGAGTACCTACTTTCAAGAAAATTGTGGTGTGTGCTGGTTATTTACTTGGTAGCCAATAGTTGTCTTACTATTGATGTATGGGGTACCTTAATCATTCGTATTAGCTATTTTTAGTATGAAAAATAATGTTTTTGGAAACAGTGGAGTTAGAAGTCTGAAAGAGTTATAGTGCTACTGGGTTGTGGAGTTCATATAGACAATCACAGTTGTTCTCGCCGATTGATATGAAAAACATGCGTCCTTTATTTTGTCATTTACTACTTGTGGAAACTTGTTATTGACCATTTTGACCATTTGAATTCGACATTTTCGTTACTTGTGACTGTTAAATATTTTGTAGTGATAGTTTACTTATAAGCACTAATTATACAATAGTTTAAGAAATAACACTACTGCACTTTTGTATTATCTTCTTTTTAAATAAATTATTCTTATTCTTCTACTCACTGTCTGTTTAGCTGTAAGTTTTACTAAATGAAATAAACAAATAAATTTAGCAGCCATTGAGTCTGGATTTGTGCCCGGTTGATGGCAATAAGCTCACCCCTCATTACATGAAACTTGAAACATAACTGGCGAAATGTGGGTGTAGGTACTCCTCTACCTCACCCTTCGGAGATTACAGGCGTGATGTTATGTAATGTAACTTAAGGTTATATTTTTTGCATGTTTGTCCTTTTAAAATAACATAAAAGTACTATACAACAGAACTATCTTAATCTACACTGACCTGCAAAAATAAGTACTACACTTTTAAAATTTCAATTTTTCCTTAACTATAGAAATTAGAGATTTTAAATAAAAATACGTTATAAAGCAATTTTTATCAGCTCTCTTTGAAACTATAGACAAAATTAAATTATTTTTCGAGTCCTTTTTGTTTCGAAAGTATATCTTGTGTACTTAAAAAGTTATTGCAATTTTGAAAGTGTGATACTTATTTTTGCAGGCCAGTTTAGTTTCCCCACCAGTCTGATATGCTAGTTTTCCTAATTACAAAGAGATTGCGATTTCGCCGCAGCAAGCGTGAAAATAAACGGAGTTTAACTTGTCACACGGCGAAACGAGGCATTTAGTAATTATGTGGTCGGTGATGGTAATCAGTGCTTTACACCGCAGTGCCGCGTCTTTACACGATGGCCCTTGCTGGATGAACTTGGTTTATAGTTCTTTAGGAGCTTGAAATGGAAATGAGATAAGTTTTTGTAGCTCACAATAATTCACTTTGTTTCTCACACATTTCTTTGTATAACTTCAAATTCTGTAGAATTCGATTTTTGGGAAAACTCATCTTAGTTACTTTCCATTTTGATTTTTAGGCTTATCTTTTGACTACAATCTTGCAACGCCTAACTTCACGATTAAATTATGTTTTATAACAGCCCACGATTAAATTATGCTGTATAACAGCCGGAACTAATAGTTTGTCCCCTTTTTACAAATGAGAAGGCATCTCAGTGCCTATAATTTCGTTTGACTCAAATTCGCAATTTGATCGATCGACTTTACTGTTGTTACAACTTATCATTTCAATGAATTAATTACTGCAGTTTGAGGATCAAACAAAATTACCGTTTTTTATCAATATTTCTTTATAGACACAGTGTATCATTTTATTTAGTATCGGGATTCGGTCATGGTCCACCTGCTTAGTTCACTTAGATGAACCACGGGCACTTTTTCTTGCCAGTGGTCCACCTTTAGAAATTTAGAACCTGCTACGACTCCATGACGCGCACTCGCTTCGCTCGCATATTAAATAACACTCTTTCGACTTCTGTCTCCGAAGTGCCGATCTTCCGCCGGCCTCCTTCGTCGGCCTACGGCCCGGTGCCCATGCCGCCCATAAGAGATTAAAAAATACAGCACTGTTCCCTGGTGATATCGTTTAACTTTAAAAAACCCACCGTACCACCAGGGATACGGTAGGTTTGGTCCGGTCTGGTCTGGTCTGGTCGGTCTGGTCTGGTCTGGTCGGTCTGTCTGGTTTGGTCTGGTCTGTATCCTATTTTTTAATTGTAGTTAAATGACAGGATCAGGATGAGGATTTTATTTCCGTGGAATTATTTTTAATTGGACCATGGCCAATAGACATTTTTTATTTGCATAATCCTCATAATTTAGGTGATCCACCGGCAAGAAAAAGTGCCCGTGGTCCACCCAGGTGAACTAATCAGGTGGACCACGACCGAAACCCTTATAAAATAATTCCCTTCTTAAGCCCTATCATCCGATCTATCAAAAAACAAGAGAAAAACAGTGTTGCCATGTGCCATGTCAGAAACTCGTTGGTCATGCTCTAACGCCTACCTGTTAGTAGAATCAATGGTGTGTGCAGATGTCATAGTCATCAATCTAACTGTAGCCCGATGGAAAATCGTCTGTCTAGCTTTTTGGGTACAGTGAAGCCATTTTTATGAAGTGGTTTTTTGATTATTTAGCGTGATTCCCGATGTTTTACCGATTCAAAATCCATTAAGGAGTAGTTCATTCTTTAAAAGCATTTTCAGTTTATTTATTTTTCATTCTTTACAGCAAAATAAGCAAGTTATTAATTTGCACTTGCCAAGTGTTATTGGGTTTTTTTTTATCAGGAATTTCTCACTAGCACCCACGGAGTCTAGATTTGCGCCCGATTGATGAAATAAATATTCTCGCCCCTGGACATTGGACTTAAACGTAACTGGCGGAATGTGGGTGTACTATTAGGTACACCTCTGCGTAACTCTTCGAGGAATACAGGCGTGATGTTATGTTTATGTATGTGAAAACACAGATTCAAGCCTAATTCTCGATGTTTTCCCACCCACTCAAAATAGGCGAGACGACTGAAAACAACTAATTAGTCCGTCACTTAGATTATCAAAAAATATTTGACACGTATTTTTTCTTTTGTTACGTAAACCAAAATTGACGAAGATACGACGCTTTTAAAATTCTCAATACGTCACGCCATGGTATAATTTTTAGCTAGTTCTGACGTCACGAGCCCCCACTCCCTAGTTTTGATGCGTTTTATCTTTGTCAATATTCATTGATTTACAAAAACAAAATATATGTATCCATTAATTTCTAATACTCTAACTGACGGACTAAATAGATTTGCAATTTTTTGATACTGTCGTCATGCCTATTAACTAAGAAGTTTTTCATTCTTTAGAAGCATTTTCAGTTAGGTATTTTCATCCTTTTGCAGCAAAATTACCAAGTTAGTATCTGCGTTTTTGTCTCCTTTTTGTTTAAATACCAATTTCTGTTTTGGAAAGTCTATTTGTACCAATATTGAAGTTAATGGCCCCAAGTTACGTGTCTAATCATGGGTTCAAACTCAAGAAAGCATATTACTTTCTGTAATATTTATTTCATCGCCATTACACTCAAAACTTTGAATGAAAACATGACGAGCAAACAAATGTCCTAGCAAAAAAATTGAAGACTTAGTGACATCCACCAAAGATTCCTGGGCCTGCATGATGGATTATGGCCTCTCCAGCCTGAGGAGAGGGCCTGTGTCACCAATGGCAACATTAGAAGCTTATTTTGCTATATTTTTGACAACAATATTGAATTTTTCTTTTGGAAAACATAAACTACACAGTCATGTAGCTGATGTTCGTTCCGTTATAAGCCGGATCTGCTCAAGTTTGAATGCGGTGTATTTCGGGACGGGTCGCATATAAATTGTGTGATCATACTCTATGCAACGTGCTTAGGGCTGGTACTTAGTGAAAATTGTGTTATTTGAAATGTTCGCATAAGGCAAGAAAAGACAAGAACCATGTTCTATTATGATATATTTTTTTGTTTCTCATGTAGAAATAGACTAAGGCCTATTTGTTGAGGTGTGATCAGGGAATAAATAAAATAGCTTGTTAGTAAGGTATCGTCACTTGGGAAGGGATGCTCAATGCACTTGCGTCCTTAGATTTTATCATTTTGATTGAGAATAAAAGACAGTTTTACAAATAAAAATCAATACTCGTGCTTATGAGTTGTGATATATGCTTACGAGATGAGGAAAAGTTATATCGGATATAAAATATAGTTTCAACAAAAACATTGTAACAAACATCTTCGAGCATTTCAGTATGTTAACCGCTTCAGGTATAGTTGGCATTCTTCTATTCATTTTAAATACTTGCAAGGGCATATTCTGAGGTTGCCGGGGCTGCGGGACTGTTCCCGTGGCCCCGAAACACAAAGGGCGATGAAGGAACATGGATGGGTTTAAGTCAGTAAAAGTCTGACACTCCCTTCCGCTCCGCCCAGAGCGGGAGGAGTCATTTGATGATTTTCCATCCGAAAAAAAAAGGGCGCCTGATGTTGTTGATTATAATATGTAATCCTATCTCTACCTACTCTATAATAAATTAAATCACTGATTGTTTTCCGGGCTTGTCTTGCCCGTTCATCATCATGGAGATGTTTGGCAGGGGAAACATCGCCTGTAAATGGTTTTATAAATAAACTCTTTAGTGCCAGCCCTGATACAATAACAGAACGGAGCGCTTCAGTCACACTCAGATTGAAATTCAATTTGTGCTTATACCGCAATACAGCGAGCGTTAAGATGAGACACACACGTTTGAAATGCGGAGGCTTTAATTATTTCAATGTGAGTAAATAAGAGGTGCTTCACATTTAATTCGGCAGTATTTGGTTAACGACAAAGCTGACTGAATTACGACACAGCAGCTTTGTCGTGCTGGTGGAAGAATGGGAAAGAGATGGCTCTAGACGTTCCCTATAGCTCTGTCTCTTACCCACACTGGAATAAGATTAAAACAATCCTGCTTTAGGACTGATCGGCAAACTCTGTTCAGCATTTACCGTCGCTGAATCCTGTTCGGGTCGGTTTGATACAATTAGAGCTAAGCTGAGTGGTGTTTCATATCTAATGTTTGTGAGGAAGGATGGATGTTTGTTACTTTACGCAAAAACTGAAAGGATTTGGATGACATTTGGCACACAGATAGTTTATTACATGGATAATCCCGGTTGACAAGCCACGCGGGCGAAGCCGCAGGTATAAGCCAATATTTTTGATTCTGCTGCCTGGCTGTCCCTAAAATCATACATTGGTATGATTTTAGGGACAGCCAGGCCATCATGTGTGAAGTACCCCTCAGATATCACAAATTCAATGGAAGTGTAAAAAGGGATTATTTTGAAAATCTCCTTTCAAAGGATTACTGGTACCTAGCGATTTCGGCGCAAAAGGAATTACTTATTTTTACATCTCAAATGTTTGAAAGTTGTTTAGTTTTTATTCGATTTGGAAAATAAGCTTTTGGGGTTTCAGAATGAGTTTTGGTAAACGGATCATTCGAATACACCTTACGTAACGGGATTGTAATAGTCGCGCGCGACGTCGTCGCCGCACCCTAACGCTGCGAGCGCGCGAAATCCTGACAGTTATTTGAACGTTTCCGACCTTTGCGATAAAAACACCTATAGATCGCAAACTACAAGTGCTAGAGCAATTTAAAATATACTTTTGTAAAGCTGAATAGTTAAGGAATCTACTTATATAAAAAGCAAGATGTATAACTTTAATTTGATACTCATAAACTAAATGTATACCTATTTGAAAAACAGCTGCGAAAACTGATATTTCGTTAGACTTTTTCATAGGTAAAATATTGCAACTTCGAGATTCTAAAACGTATATACGTTTACAAAATATTATAGCACGGTTCTTAAAGAAAATTTTGATATATAAAAGTATCAGCTACCATTAAAAATATCAGAGTACTCACGACATTTTCTGCATAAATAATTCCTTGTGTTACTCAAGCAACGAGCGCTGTCAAGTAAAAATTTTGTTTTTTTTCTTGTTCAACTTGTCCATGGAATAGTGTTGCGAAGGTCGACAGGAATATAGTATCTATAGTATCTATACTACAGAGTTGCTACAGGAGAAATAAGCTCTAGAAATGGCAGTTTAGTAGATTTTTTATTGCATTTTTTGGACGAAACAAGATTGATATCGTCATAAAAGTATAAAGTCTTTTTTTATCTCGCTAAAATGCCAAACGAGTCAACATCAGCCTTTTCCCAACTATGTTGGGGTCGGCTTCCAGTCAGCTGAATACCAGTATTTTACATGGAGCGACTACCTATCTGACCTCCACTACCCAGTTGGTACTGGGTAACTGTACCCCTTGGTAAGACTGGTTGTCAGATTTTTTGGGCCACTGACTACCTGTAACGACTGTCAAAGATCTACAAATGACAGCCGGGACCAACTGCTTCACGTACTTTCCGAGGCACGGAGGAAACTCGGTATGTAATGGGTGGTCACCCATCCACAGATCAACCTAGGCAAGCACGGTTTAACCTAAAGATCGACCCGAGGGGCTGTTATAATTTAGCCACGAGCCATGCCAAACGAGTCACTTGAGTAATACATTATTTAAAAAAACATGGCAGTTTTTGTAACCTATTACAATCTTTTCTCCTTTTTAACCCAAAGGTTGATTGGTAGAAAATGCTTTTAGGCATTAAGTTCATCTATGTACTACGACTGCATGAATTTCATAATATAAATAGTTAATTTAGAAATTACTTAAAAAAAAGACTTACTTCACAATTTATTAAATCACGTTAACCGCACGTTTATCACAACACTTCACTTTTACAATAAATTAAAAGTTATAAAAATAAAAAAAATGCAAAATAAAAAATAAAAAAAATATTGATGTCAAATGAGTTGCGCGTGCGACGGTAGCCACAAGATCAATGTCAGCCGAACGCTCCTGATTCGCTATTTAAGTGATCTAGAATCGAAGCTATAATACGATCCGGACAAATTGAAACTGACTCGCAGGGATTGTAAACCTTTGAAACTAAAATTCTGCGCACTGCATTTATTCAGCATTTTTTTTTAGTAAAATCATTGTAGTAAGTAGGACGTTACGCCTTAGATAAAAAAATATAGACTACAGGAAATAATTATTTGCTTTTGAACATGAAATAAGAATTCCAGGAATTTCGTTTGTTGGACTGGAGATTTTTTATTTTATTTTGAAAAAGCTTTTTACTTTTCATTAGACGAATTTGTGAAAAGGTTCACCTTCCCCGCCGTATAACTTACAGCTCAAAGGCTTGTGGTTTTCCTCACTTTTCTTTTGTCTTTATTAATATTGTGTAATGTTTGAAATTGATGGTTTCCCTTTAGATTGATAGTAAAAGTGAGTTTATGGGATGTGAAATGGAGCATTCTTAGCCTAGTGAATAAAGGTTGTGGTTTACCATAATAGTGAAGAGTATCTTTTATTTTGATTTATCAAAACAAATTACAGTAACAATTTTTTTTCCTGGTGTGAAGCGATGATGCGGGCTATAGGGTGGAGCACGCTTGCTTAGAAGAAACCGATTCATTCGAACTTTGAATAGATCCAGATTATAATGATCAGGGAACAGAGGAGCCGGCAGTAATTTTAACAGTGATCAATAATTTACTTTAATGTCAACACTGTAAGCAGTGTTGACATTGAAGTAATTTATGATTAGCCGATTTTTTTTTTTGTGAAATTTTAAACGCTAGTCATCTCCAAAGGGTTAAGTAGAGGTGTTCCAGAAAACCCATATTGCATTAATTATTTTCGAGTACCAAGTAATATGGAGCGAGAAGATTTTTAGTGCTTACAATATTACTTTTTGTGATACTCTAAGGGCTCATTTACGGAGACGCGGCGCGTCGCGCGTCGCGACCGGCGGCGCGGGCCGCTTAAAATACAAACATATGGCAATGTATGAGAGCGTTTACGGAGAAGCATTTTTACGCGCGTTTGCTTGAGATGCAGCGTCGAGCGCCGCTTTGGACGCGGCGTCCAACGCGGCGTCCACCGCAGCGGGCGACCGCGGCGTCCAACGCGGCGTCCACCGCAGCGGGCGACCGCGGCGTCCAACGCGGCGTCCACCGCAGCGGGCGACCGCGGGGGGTCACGCGGCGTATGACGCTGCATCTCAAGCAAACGTATTGAAACAGTACATAAACACTAGATAAAAATGTTATTCGAAAGTTGCACTGACAGAAGTATTTATTCAATAGACTTATGCGTATTAGACTGGTATTTTTATTTATTCGCGAGAAGATGAACACAAAGAGCTTAACCTTTGATCTGTCCACGAAGTAGACACAATAGTTAATTAATTGTGTCTCGAACAAATCGGACCGTTGACAGATCATGATTAGCTGTTTGACATCCGTGACGTGACATGATGACATAACGCCGAGTCCAACGTGGCGTCCAACGCGGCGTGTGACGTCGCGAGCAACGCGCCGCAGCACGCGCCGCGTCTCCGTAAACTACATCTTACTTTGCCATATGTTTGTGTTTGGGCAATGATAACGTAGGCCGCTGCACGCGCCGCCTCAAAAAGACGCACAACGCGTCGCGCGACGCGCTGCCCGACGCGCCTCGTCTCCATGTTTGTGTTTGTGTCTGTGTTTAATTTTCATTAGTTGTACTGTTAATTTAACCATTTATTTTGTGTGTTTTGTTCAGTGCGGGTAATAAATTCTTTTTCTTTCTTTCTTTCTTTTTAAAACTAAATTAGGTTGACGACCAAATGGAACCTGTGATGACAGATTCGATTTGACGGATCGGATGGTCCAATTTTCTACAAACAAAGATATCTATTTCCAGAATGGTACAAATTCTATCAGTCAGTTTATTATTTTTGCGTAGGTCTTGAGTTTGGGTGATTTAGTCCAGATTAAAGTTCTTATACAGCACATCAGGCTACTACAATCTTTTTTTTATTTTCGTATGGGAAATCATCAAATGACTCCTCCCGCTCTGGGCGGAGCAGGAGTGTCAGACTTTTACTGACTAAAACCCATCCACGTTCCTTCATCGCCCTTTGTGTTCCGGGGACACGGTATTTACAATACTACAATCACTACAATCTGACAATTTAATAAAAAATAGATTTTCAACTCTATCGCTTAAGATTTAGGTTCACGGTTGATTGGGAAAACTTGACGGGTTTAGGTAGCTTAATGTGCTGGCATGTGTACTTTTTAGAAGCACCAAAGAATTTATATATAAAGGGTGTAAAAAGACTCTTAACGAAGCCGAAACGCACTTGTTCTGCCCGTCATTGCGATAATTTTTTTTTCTACACCATACCAGGGAATCTTCTAGTTTCGGAGATATTGGGGGTCAAAGTTCCAACTTATTGAAAAGTTTTTTTTTTAAATACAAATTTACCGACCAGCGTAATGTTCAATCCATCCATCAGCACAATGTTTTGAGTGCGTTACATTGAGTTCTACCACAAAGCACGATTTAACACCCCAAAAAAAGTCGTTTCCCAGCAATAATTCTAATCTCAACCAAGATTATTTTAAAACCCGATCCTAACTTTAATCAACACTTTTACTTACTCACTGCAACTTAATCCGTAGATTTTCCCCGTATCGCGTTATACTTGCATTTTCTACGTTACACGCACCAAAGGGTCAATGTACGGAGGTCATTCACGGCCTACGTGGTTAGCTAGGAGGGTATAAATAGGTAAAGTTACTAACTGACCCTTTTTGGTCGTAGTAAAAGAAAAGCTCGAGTTTTTGCTCAACAACAGGGATTTGTTTTTGTAAACACCATTCTAAAAGGGTTGATTGCCCAGTGTTTTTCTGGAACATTGTGCTTATGGGTTAGAGACCAGCAATTTCAATTAATAGTACATGGTAATACAAGGGGCTAAAATGACCCATTATATTCGAGGTAGTTGTACTACCGAGCTTTAGCGAGGTAGTAAATAGGAAACGAGTTGTAATGGGATTTTAGCGCCGTGTGTTACACTGTACTTTTCAATTTGAGTGCGAGAAATTAGTCATTTTAGTCAGACGGACAGACAGACGGACAGACAGACGTACAGACAGACGGACAGACAGACGGACAGACAGACGTACAGACAGACGGACAGACAGACGGACAGACAGACGGACAGACGGACGGACAGACGGACAGACAGATGGGCATACAGACAGACGGACAGACAGACGGATAGACGGACGGACAGACAAACGGACAGACGGACGGACAGACGGACGGACAGACAGACGGACATACAGACGGATAGACAGATGGACAGACAGACGGACGGACAGACAGATGGACAGACAGGCGGACATACAGACGGATAGACAGACAGACAGCGGATTCTTAGTAATAGGGTCCTGTTTTACCCTTTGGAGTTAGTCTATATCACATGAAGGAAATTAGAAAACTAATTACTTTTACTCCATAAAGACTAAAAGGGTCACTTTAGTCCCGCTTTGTAGGGCAATATTGGCGTACTTTTAGAGCATGAGAAGTGAAAAGAATAGTTTAATAGCATAGTTAGTCATGACTAAAATAAATTATACCTAATTTATATGTTTTTAAATGTCCAGTTACAAAACAAATTGAATACCGGCTTCCATTCCCAGGTAGGGCAAAGTATTATTGGGTTTTTCCATTAGAATTTTTTCAGTAGCAGCCTGTGTTTGTGCCTTGTTGATGACAATAGGCTCGCCCCTATTACATGGGACTTAAACATAACTGGCGAAATGTGTGTGTACTATTAGGTTCACCTCTGCTTAACCTTTCAAGGACACAGGCATAAAGTAGATTGGGTAGAATTTGTAGACGCAATTATTTTACATAGGTATTGAGTCTGAGATAGAATTGGGTCTAGAATTCTAGATAGAAATGGAAATGGAATTTGTTGTCGTTCCGAGAAGTCGTAAAATTTGGATTAGGGGCAAACTAGGTGGTACAGAAATGAGATGAAATAATATTTTAGTGATAGGTTTATTGCTCAGGCATGTTTGTCAAAGAAAATTCCCATCAAAAACACGAAAAAAAACGTGATTATCAAAACACGTTTTTTTTAAAGAATTGTAGAATAGCTGACTAGAAAGGAATTTTCTTTACTATAAACATAAATACAAAGTTATGCTGGAAGAGATTTCTTTACAAATAAGCATCAACTTTGTACTATTTTCTGTTCCTTTTCTTTATTTCAGCCAAGTTCGTATAGTGAAGGGTTCCGTAGTCGCTTTGAATAATTTAATAGTTCATCCAAAAAAAAAACTTTCATTTGCAGTTGAAAAACATGTCCTCCTGTCCATTCTGTCAACGAGAAGTACGGAAGGTTTTGATTTACTTGCAAGTGTCAAAATATTCTGCATAAATGGCACAAAAACCCTTTTATCTTGTGATTGCGTTGACTTACAAGATTTTACAGCTCCAGGGCACCATGAAGAAAGCAGTGACCATTTAAGAAAGCAAAACGGTCTTGACATAGAGACCTCATAGAGACATAAATAGACAGACTGGCAACAAAGTGACTCTTAAAGGCTACGAACGCACTGACTGGCTTGCTGAGCGCCTAGACTCCATAGAGGCATGCTACTTCGATGGCCAAGCGAAATACAGCGAGGCGCCTTGCTAATATCGTTTTTGCTTTTGAGGCACGGAACTCTACGAAACCCAATTCATAATTACTTTCGTACATTCTAACTTGTTATGATCTCGTCCATTCCTTCATCTCATCTAACGGAAAAATAATTATTTTCAGTTATAACCTCGGCGAGAAAAGATTAATTCTAATTGTAATTCCAAATTCTTGGAAAATTCATTACAAAATTGGAAAAGTCTCATTTCCGTACAATTTAAGGTCTACGACGAATTGTCATGAGGTGTCATGATTAATTATGGAAGTCATGTTTTTCTTCAAAAACATGAAAGTTAACTAATTTTACTAAAGCTCTGTTCACAACCTCGGGCAATACGATTTGCATCAAAAGAAACGCTCGCGCGACACTTTTTTTCTTGACATGAGTACCGTCTCTCCGTAAGTTGCGTCACGGGGCTCATAACATGTTTTAAATAACTGCTTTCATTTGTGCTTTTGCCGTTTTTGCTGTCAACACGCGAGTCTATATATAGAGGGAAAGAGTAACAACTCTGTGGTAAAATTTGCATGTATGGAATGTGCTGCCACCTTGAGTTTTGTGAGTGAACTAATGCACATTATATACACATACTTAGGTACTAGCTGTTGCCCGCAGCTTCGCTCGCGTTTTGGTTGGAAATTATCCCACGGACACGTTGTAAATATAGCCTTTGGCACACGGGAAAAATGTAGCTTTATATTAGTGAAAGAATTTTCAAAATCGAGAAACTCGGGAAGCGCATCATTGTCGGGAAAGCCGGAGTTGATTGACAAACACATGGCCGAATGGCGACTGTGACATTAGTTTGACAATTTGACAAACAAGACAAGATGGCTGCCAAGTTTTTTTAACGTACCAAACTCCAGATGTCGCTGTCGTCTATGTAAATTGATTACAGTGCTAAAGTGCCCCCTGCGAGTCGCTTGTGCGTATAGCTCGTGGACAAGCGGTAAGGGATGAGGAAAATATTCTAATTGCTAAAAGTAATATAATATGTATGTTTTCTTATTACAAAATAATATATATTCCGTATGATGAAAGTCATATTTTCTATGAATTTGGTTTTAATTGCAAGGCACCATCTTTGTCGAAATAAATATCTGCCTCTGTAGTTGCCATGGTTGCTAAAAAAAGACGAAAAGGACTTTGATACAATAAAATACAGTACAATTTTCTATGAAACTTCATGAACGTATTGTATGTCTCTGTAGGTCGTTTGTTGCCTTTTTCATAGAATGACATAGAACTGAACACTGCGGACGTCTCCGAAAACGTATCTTAAAGTGCTCACATCTGGGAATCAGACTTCCTCTCTATTAGAGTGGGTAGTCGTTTTGGCTTTAGAATATTCTTGGTTTTCTCAATGTTCTTAGGTTTAGTGGTTGCAAGCGTAACTGCTGCGAGGTCCTGGGTTCGATTCCCGGATCGAGCAAAGTTTTATTGGATTTTTCCATCAGGAATTTCTCAGTAGCAGCCACCAACCGGGCATAAATCCAAACTCCGTAGTTTGGATTTATGCCTGGTTGGTACGTGGCAATATAAATATAATATAATATATATATATCTATTACCTACATGGGACTTAAACATAATAGGCGAGGCGTTAAGGCGAAATGTGAGTGTACTAGTCACACCTCTGCCTAACCCTTCGGAGATTATAGGCGTGAATTTGTTATTTTCAATGTTGATGATGAAACAGAAAAAAAAACGAGTAATCAGAGAGCCTACCTGTAATTTATTCTCATTTATCTACTTAGGGTCGAACGGCAGATAAACTGCAGCCGTCGCCACCTGTTGACGGCCGCTGTCGACGCGCCGGGTGGCAGCCGCCGATGCGTCAACGACTGCCGTCGACGGGTCGCGACTTTTGCAGTTGTGGCATGCCGCGTAAATGTGTGTCCACGGCTGCCGTCGACGCGCCGGCGGCCGCCGCCGACACCACAACTGCAAGCGTCGACGGCAGCCGTCGACAGGTGGCGACGGCTGCAGTTTAGCTGCAGTTGGCAACGTGCCGCTCGTCTGTAAGAACCCTTAGTAAACCACTAACTGAAAGCTAACAACCAACATTCCTAAAACATCTGCATTTCGTCAAAAAAAGAAACGAATCCATTAAATCTTCGATTCACACTTTCTTAAGAAGTAATTATTTAGTGGAACAACACTAAATAAATCTTTCAATCTCCCATCACTACGCCACTCAAACAGTTGCCCCCATTTTCCACGCTTCTTTCAAATCAGTTTTAATACTTACCTTGAATTTAAAGGTAAACCAAACGCGGTAAACGGTAAACAAAATCTAAATATAATACCGGCTTCAGATGGTAGTATTAAACTATACATTCGGTAAATGTAAGTATAAAATGTGTTTTTAAGGCATAGAGGACTATTTCAGAGAGGGCCTGTGGACGGTGAGCTATGGGCTAGCTCGCCGTCCGTCCGTCTTATGACGACAGGCCGTGTCCATCGTCCGTGTGTTCCACGCGCGCAAGGGCCAATGCCTGCCGGGGCTGCGGGACTGTTTGAAAGAGATACCACGGCTCCGGAACATAAAGAGCCAAGAAGGAACATGAATGGGTTTTAGTCAGTAAAAGTCTGACACTCCCTTCCGCTCCGCCCAGAGCGGGAGCATTTGATGATTTTTGACTTAGTTTAGGAGTACAACCTCTAAAGTAAGATTTAAATTGTTATTAGATTAAGAAATTCTTGTACCTACCTTGATGTAAATAAATATATTATTATAATTTCCCATCCGAAAAAAAAATAAAGGGTGCTACACTCAAGCTCGGGTCGGTATGGTTCGGCACCGCCAGGTGGCAAAATCGATTACACGTACCGAGATATAAAAATAATGTACAGTCGTGGTCTTTTCCGCCTGATCAGTTAAATTTTTTTTTGCTTAAATCATGCAGAGGCCGGAGCCACTCCACCTTAAACTTTAGGCCTATTAGGAAAGCGTCAACTTTGGCGCGCAAAATAACAATAACTCTCGTTTGGCATGTTTCGCCGATCGGTATTTTTTCATTAATTATTTATATATAAAGTCAACAGGGTGGGAATAGAGAGCGTTTCTATGTTTTAAGTGCAAGCAAAAATTAGCTTAGTGGTGATCAGGCGGGAGTGTCCTCGATTACGCTCGGGAAAGGCAGACTTCCTTCTACGCTGATCGGATTAGTTGCTGAACCCAAACTAATATGATTCAGCAACACAGTAAAAGCCGAACTGAATTTGACTAACGAACTGTTGTACAGTAAATACATTTCTGGCTAACCCTTCACAAATTAGAGGCGTGGTGTTTATGTTATGTGAACACATATTTTTACTAAATGGCGACTTCTCTAATTTAGTTTAATTAATCATACAATACAATACTCTTACGTTGAAAAATGTTTCTAATACAAATAACCAGCTAAAAAAATTCATTCATTCCTCTAAAAAAAGTGTCAATTACTTCGAAAGTGAAAATAAAGCATAAAATATATATTATTTCCAACTCGTTGTAAAAATTCAACTAGGGAATGGGAACGGAAACAATTAAAAAGACATACTAAGACGCCGGCGATGTTCCGCTAGAAATAAGAGTTTATGTAATATTTAAAATTACTTAAGTCTTGACTCATTACTTAGCTCTGAAGTCCTAGTACGAAGGCGCGACGTAAACGTTAAATCGAACCATTTTTTAATCAAAATTATCTAAAATATAATTTACCTGTCAAGATCAAACCAAAAAGGTGCACGGTTCGCGTTGGTCGTTTCCATGGAGAAGAACCGGCAAGAAACTCTATGGTTACTCTTTTTAAATCATATTTAAATATTATTTTGTTACAGCATTAGTACATAAGTATAGTGGCCAGCGCAGGCCCGACAATAGGCCGTTGCTTAATAAAAAGCGTAAATCAGAAAAATACTTAACAGAAGTTAACAAGCATCTGGGAATCTACAAAGCCTACAATGTTCACTCATTCACAAATAATAGGTAAAAAACCGGTAAAGGTAAATTAATGACACAAATATTTTCATCAGTGCTGTAACTATTTTGAGCTAAAGATGAGAAATAAATGATTTGAAAACTATTGTTAAAATCAGAATAGAAAAAAAATATGAAAATGAGATTGAGAATAGTTAGAAACATCTACAAATTTGTGCCGTTTATGAGCTACCATAGCCGCATGCGCAGAAGGAACTAAAGCTAAACTTCTTTATCTTCAACGTAGTCCTTGATTTTGTAATATGCTTTTTTAATAAGGACACGTCTAGTATAGTTTTTGAACTTTCCATCGGTCAGTTCAAAAACTATAATTCTCCTGCTCTCATCCCGATGTATTTAAGGTCGGCGTAGCATGTCTTCTTACTTCTCTATTACGGTAGTCACCATCTTTCTGTGAATGATGACATAGTTAATGTCATCATTCACACAATTCATCCATCTTACATTAACATGACCTATACCATAACACCCGATTACTACACAACTCTTTTGTCATTAGGCAAGAAAGTTGTAAGAATGAGAGACGAAAGTGTTTTTTGGAGTTCCTCATACGTACTGATTTCTTATTCTATCCCCTTAGCATTTTTATCTCAACTGCCTTACATTCGTCCCTTTTGTGACCCAACATTCTGATCCATAGAACGCAGCAGGTATTACAAAAAAAAATATATATATATATATCTGAATAAATATATATAAATCTTCCCTGCAGTAAGCTCTCATTCCGTCCTCGCCGTCGAGGCCCGTCGCGACGCCCCGATACGAACCCTCCCCGTCCCTTGCTCGTGCCAGCCCGCGTTGTTGAGCCTGTAGTCCAAAGTCAGTCCCTAAATAATAACACCACTCCGATCCAGCCTGTCCCCTTGCTGTCCTCTCCCAGCGACGCCCTAAGCCGAGGCCCGCGTACCCCGCAGGGGGTGCCCTTAGCGTGTAGTCGCTTAGTTTGTAAGTTTTTTGCCCTGGCTGGAGGCCTTACACTTAAGGCACCCACAGGAAAGCCCGGTTAAGCAGACGACAACCTCTCTGGTTGAACTGCGAGATGCCATTTCGGAAAAAGAAAAAAAAAAAAAACCTGCAGTAAGCTCAAGGGTAATGTCACGACAAGCACAATTATTATGACCCATAAATATGAACCAAGTCTTCCCATCTTCCTAGTTCATCGTGCTGTGCAGGGCCTGCCACTGCGGCAGCGGAGAACCTCAAGCGGCGAAAATATAGTAACCTTATTGGTAACTATATTTTCGAGCCGTTTGGGGTTGAAACTCTAGGACCGTGGGGTCCGAGCGCTCACAGCCTTTTCAAGGAAATTTCCAAACGCTTAGTTGACACTTCCCGTGACCCTAGGGCTGGCTTTTACCTTGGCCAAAGGCTTAGCGTTGCCATACAGCGTGGTAACGCCGCCAGTTTCTTGGGTTTCATTACCAGTTGACAGCGTTGAGGAGGAGATTTTTGACGCTATTTTTTAAATTTTTAGTTTTTTTTTTTTTTTTTTGTTAGCCTGTACTGTCCCACTGCTGGGCAAAGGCCTCCCCCAATTCCTTCCATTTGCTCTTTTCCCGTGCCTCCTCGGGCCAACCCTCGCGGTACGCGTCCAAATCGTCTCGCCACCTTTTTCTGGGTCGGCCTCGGCGGCGCCATCCGTCTTCCGGCAACCATCGTGTGGAGACTTTTGCCCAGCGGTTAAATTTTTAGTTTAAGTTAGTTTATTTTATTTTAATAAATTTGTAAATTCTAAATAATGTAAACACTTAATAAATATAGAACAGTCTTAAAACTACGAAAATATTTATATTTGCAGTGAGTATTTTTAATTCTAAAATCGTAAGAAATTGGAAACGTGCTGAACTTTTATATAAAATTGAACCTAAGTAGTACCTACGGATATTAAAAATTGGGTGCAATACCTACATTAGGCTTTAAATCATATTCAAATTGCGACGTTTTTGTTTTCATTAGATTCTCATTAAAAACAACCAGGCTTGAATTTAGATGAAATCTATTAATCATTTTTTTTTCTTTAGGTACCTTACATGTAATGTATATCTATACAAAATCAGTACTTACACTATTTCAATATTCAAATATTGAAAATGTGTACTGCTTTTATATTTGTTTATCCAATTTTCCATACCACCTTCACAAAATATACGACCTTCGGATATTAAACGAATTTCTTTGCATCTTTATCAGGTATTTTATGGCATAGTTTTCGGATATTAAACTGAGCATATCACTCGTAATCGCATGATAGCGATTCAATGTTCAAGTTTTTTCTAACGTGTTGTTATATTTTTATGTGAAAAGTCTATGTAATGTTTTACAATATCTTATAACAATAAATTGTCTAGATACGGCGTTCAGAAATGATTTATATTTTCCTTGTTCTAGTTGGTGTTGTTAGATTTTGTAAACACTACATGTTAGGTATTTTTGTTATAAGTGTACTTTTCAGATCTCAAGGTAAAGCGTAAACTTTTTAAAACATGTTTTTGTTTCACGAGTCGTTATAGCGGGAATCAAAATAGAGGGAATGATTACTGAGGTATGTAAGTTGTAAATATTAAGGGAACAATATACATAGTTGAACAAAGTGTCAAGGCGTGGGTTTGTTGGCAGACAATTTATGAGGTTTAACACAATAATCAGAAAAAAATGATTCTAATGCTGGGTCCCCTTATAGTGCTGGAAACTTTGGTTTTAGGACATGGGCGGTTTCCTGACAATGTTTTCCTTCGCCGTATAATGGAGATTTTGAACAAAAAAATATACCTTTATTCCTAGTAAATATAATTGAGATAAACCTCAAGCCTTACCGAGATTTAGATAATCGCATTCGTTCGCATCGTTTTCTATTCTTAGAAAACGTAAAGACGGAGATTTGATTGTGTACATCTTACAATAATTAATGCTTAGCAGTTTCATCAAAAGGATTATAGAGATGCCACTTATAAATGACGATACTTATCGGGTCTTTGTATTGTACTCTAATGACGGTATTATCTCTTCATTTTATCTATAAATGATATTTATGAACTAGAATACAAATACCTAAGTAATCATACCTTTTTCATGGTGGATAAAAAGAGTGTCTTGAAGACTGCTTCGTTGGTCTTGTGGTCGCGACTGCTGAACATGAGGAAAACACACGGTTTATCAAGATGCTCCGTCTAAAACGAACGGTACTTTTTTAAATCTTAGCAAAGAGTTTTTATGTCAGAAAAGTGGTCAAATTTTATGAATAAAATTAACTTTGGGAGATAAAATATAATAAATAAACATTTAATTCTTTAATTAAATTAATTTTGTCAATAAATTACAACCATTTATCTGTAAACAAAAACACAAAAATATTAATTTACTTTATTAGTAATACTGGCTGTTTTTTGTATCTTTGCCTTAGAAAAAATCGCTGATGCGCGCGCATCGCTAATTTGTGAACAAGTAAAAATTATTCCGCGCGCTTTTTCTTTTTGCTGTATTGTTTTTATTTGTTTTATTTATTTCCTCGCAAATATGTTATAAAACGTCGTATGACATACGTGCGCTTTGATAATTACAGCCTCTGCTTTCTTGTAGCCCTCGCCTACGGCTCGGGCTAGCAATATCACCTTGTCTGTAATAATGTACAGACGTGATGTTATGTCTATTTAAAAATAATGCACATTTTCCAGCATCTGGTATACAAACATTCATCAACGTTGATGCCATTAATTAAAGCTTGATTACTTAAAGCTGATGAATGTTTTCAAAACATGACAACACTGTTAGTAAATATTACTTCTTTCGCGTCAATTTCAGCCAAAACTGTGCAGGAATCAGTTGCTATGTGAATATATAACCCATGTTAAATAGGGCTAGACAGTGGTTAAATAATAACAGCAGAACGTCAAACGATGGTTAAGCTGTGCTGGCCGAGGTAGGTCCGTGGATGGGTGACTCTTTATATATGCTAGACAGACATACAAGGTGTAAACTGTCCCATCAAAAAGCCGTCAACCTTTGTTAAAAAAAAATTGCGTAGTGTTACTTAATTTGATCTACAGAATGCTTTCATTCTGTAGATCAAATTAAGTAACACTACGCAATTTTTTTTTGCTGGAAAACGACAATTTTTTAAAGTGAAAAATCACTGTATAAGGTAGGACTCAATCTAATGCACTCAAAACATTATGCATACGGATGCATTGAAAATTAAAGGAGTCTTGGTAAAAGTCATAACGTTAAAAACACGTATTAAAAAACTTGTGAAAAAGTTCGAACTTTACTTTCGAACCTCCAATATCTCCGGAACCAGTAGGTTCTCAGGTGTGTTCTAGAACAAATTAATGATCACAATATTAGGGGAAAAAAGTGCCTTTCAGCTTTTTTAAGATACACCCAATATTATAGCATACACCAAATGTCCCGCATTATTGATTTCGGCCCACTCCCTCTCAGAGCGTGGAGGTCTGTGTCCGCAGGAGAACTTTTAAGGCTGATTATGACGTCAAACATTTTCACTGGTATTCTAAAATCCGTCTTAAGTCAATTTCTTAAATCAGTTATTTCATGACAACGCTTGAAAACACCCACCAAATCTTATTATTAGCCGCAACCGGTATAGATCCGTTTTGACAGACGATTCCTTATGAAAATCCAATTGTGGGCGTCTAAGTCATTTATAAACAAACTATAGCTGTCATTGTGTCAAGTGGGGTGGATTTAGGGCGTGTGCTAAGTCAGCGACTAAGAATATCAGTATTACTGTCGTCAGCCAACAGCAAGATCTTTTGTTACAAAAATGGGCAAAAATTGTCAACCCAAAATACATTAAAATTAACACAAATTAAAGTTTTACTTCCTAAATGCAAAAGGGCAAGATAATAGTCAAGCATGGCATGCAAAACGCGATTAGAACATTAACCGTTTAGCCATTTATAACTGACAGTTAAATATAAACTGTGCGTGAAGAGTGACCGACATTGTCACGTGACCTTGCCATAGAAATTGCTGGTTTTATGCCATGATGACCTAATTAGTTTAATTAAGCTTAGCACATGTTTCTCGTTTTATTCGTAATACACTTTCCAGTCCTCGTAGAAGATGGCGGGACGAGCTAAACAAAACCAACTACCAGTAGTTCACATTAGCCTTGGATCGAAACAATTGGAAGTTATGGAGATAGGCCTTTGTCCAGCAGTGGGATGATGCAGGCTAACAGTATTAGTATACTCATCGTCATCATTCTCCTGACCTGATCCTAGTTTATTTCTGGCTGGCTTCTTTTTGTCTTTTCCTTTTTTTTTCGAAATGGCATCTCGCAGTTCAACCAGAGAGGTTGTCGTCTGCTTAACCGGACTTTCCTGTGGGTGCCTTAAGTGTAAGGCCTCCAGCCAGGGCAAAAAACTTACAAACTAAGCGACTACACGCTAAGGGCACCCCCTGCGGGGTGCGGGCCTCGGCTTAGGGCGTCGCTGGGAGAGGACAGCAAGGGGACAGGCTGGATCGGAGTGGTGTCATTATTTAGGGACTGACTTTGGTCTACAGGCTCAGCAACGCGAGCTGGCACGAGCAAGGGACGGGGAGGGTTCGTAACGGGGCGTCGCGACGGGCCTCGACGGCGAGGACGGAATGACGGCTGTTTGCATCTGTGCTTCTTAAGCGTGCTAGTTTCCTTCCTGCTCTCCTGGAGGAGGGTTGTAGCGTCATCGGGATCGACTAAAGCATGCCTTGGGCGGCGGACCTGACGGATTCGCGAGGGTTCGTAACGGGCGGCCGCTGCGATCAGGGGATTACGATGTCTGACGGCAGAGTCGAAGAAGCGCTTGGAAAGGCGCTTCATGAACTGGGCTATTGTGGGGATTTTAAGATCTAAATGTAAACGGTCATTGCGGACATAATAGGGAGCTCCCGTGACTTTACGTAAGAACCGGTTCTGGAGGACCTGCATCCTATGGAGATATTTAGGCTTGGCGTGAGCGTACACGACACAAGCGTAGGTCATGATGGGGGTCCTGTCTTTTCCTTCCATACTTCTCTATTTGAACTTTGCTGTTCTTACTCTACTTCTCCTCCTAGCCATGACGACCGATGACCTAAAAAGGTGGCTAGGTCAGACTGTGCAGAAAGCGGAAGACAGTGAGTTGTGGCAAACTTGGGAGAGGCCTACGTCCAGCAGGCTGTAGATAGCAATACGATCAATTGAGGTATTCCTTACCAGAGTGTATTTAATCGAAAGGGCTGTTGTTTTAATATTTTTTTAAACTGAGCTCAGGAAATACTTGACTAAAAGAGATAATTTTTACGGAACAAAAGCTTTGTATGACTTTATTTGAAGGCTTCAGAAACGGGCAATTGGTAAGGGTGATAATATCCATCCTGTCGTCCCAGAACTATATTAAGTGGACTAACTGTCCACTACTGGGACGACTGTATATTAACCTGCGATACCTAAAATGACTTATCAGTGTTTTAGCTGAGGGATTTATGTGCTTACGGATACAGGCATATAAAACTTGTAATTATTTCAGCATACAGGGTGTTAAAGTAGTCGCGTGCCATAGCTTAGGGGTGAGTTTAGTATCGATAAAGGAACCAGAAAAAAATTTAAAAAAATCGAAAAAAAATATAATAATAAAAACATTTTAAAATACTGATAGATCAACCTAATTTAGTACCTACTAACTTAAATTATTATTATTTATTAGTTAGTAGCAGAAGTACTGCTTTCTGAATCAAGCCCTTGATCCAGCTGCCAAGCGAGAGCCTCCTAAGATGTTGGTCGAGACTCTTGGCTATTAAGCCATTGGCCGACACGACTATCGGCACAATGACTGCTGTACTCATTATTATTATTATTTTGGATTTTTTTTTGGTTTTTTCGGGTTCCTTTATCGATACTGTACCCACCACTAAGCTATGGCACGCTACTACTTTAACACCCTGTATTTTAATTTTTATTCCAGATAAAAGTTAAATACAGTACCTGTACTTTACAATAGTTGTTGGCATCATAATTGGAAAGGCTTGGTAACCATTTTAGTAACCATGAAATCAGTCCCATGGTAACAAATATGGTTGCCAAGCCCCTTTACCCAAAAAAAAGATATAAAAACAACATAAATCACAAATATTTATATCCCGTTTACACTGATGTAGCACTCGCATGTTATTCCGAATACAGTAAGCACATTTATTTGAGAAATGTTCTATTTGCATGATAACTGATATAAAAGCGTAGGTATTTTTCTAACAAATGGTTAGGATTTGCATTTTATTGTGACGAATGAGGTAGCTTTGATTTGTTTTGAACAGGAAAATTATAACGGACTACCTCTAGCCAGCGGGTTCGGCTCACGTGGGATCATAATGTCGAGATAAGAAGTATTCTGTGCCGTAATCCAGGTCACGGTCTACATGTTTGCCAAATTTAATCAATATCCGATCAGCCTTTAAGACGTGACATTAGATATTTAGTTTTTTTTTGTAGGCTGTTCTTTTAAATCACTTGCAATTTTGGACGAAGCAGGAATTCAAAAGTGATGTGGGACGAACTAAGAATTTTTTTAGATGTGGGACAAAACTTCGGGACGAACGAAGAATTAACCAAATAAAATAACAGTTTACTTGTGCATAAAATAGTTCTAGGATATTTTCTTATTGTTCTTCTCGTATTGGGCTTGTATTGGCTTCTCACATAATATACCATCTCAACATGAATGATGTAACCAAGATTTTGTAACAATATTTCGATTTAAAAGAGTGTCCATGGAGTTTCTTGCCCGTTCTTCTCCATAGAGATCTACGCTAGGGAATGGGCAACTACAGTACGTTCACAGTTTTTATGTCTTGTGACTGGGACTGTAGCTACATTTAATTTTCATCTTTGTTTCGACAATTCAAAAGTGCCTACTTGAAATAAATGCTTTTGATTTTGATTTATTCTCTTTTTATTTTGTCTTTGATTTTCATATAGTATTGCTATCAAAATAATAAAAAAAAATCTTTAAATCAACTTTACCGAAAAAGGGCAACAATTTGACGCGACAACTGCGACAGACTTTCCTCACAAACCAAATCCGCAATCAATTCTCAAAACCGCAGGGCACTTAAAAAAAAACAACATCGCCCCACTTTAGGTACCAAACTAGAAAAGATCAATATAGAAAAGCAATTCATCACAATCTATAACTTAAAAATTTCTCCCACTTTACTCCTCAACGTTCTACTTACTATCTCTAGCAAAGAAACGAACACAGCATAGTATATACAGAAGGTTTGGTTTCAACAATGAGTGTAAACGGTCGCACGAACAAAATTAACAAAAGAAATAAAAAAACCGGCCAAGTCGGACTCGCGCACCGAGGGTTCCGTACAAACTTTAAAAGCACAAACTTAACTTTGCTGTTCGATCCCATGAAACGGCTATTGCACGAACCGCAAATAATAAGTTTGTAATAGTAAAATCGCTTTTTTTACTTCATATTTACGGTTTTCAGATTTTTTTCCTTTACATGTGCTGTAAGACATTGCTTCTCGCCAAATTTCGTGATTCTCGGTCAACGCGAACTCCGGTTGACCAAGAATTGTCAATTTTGGTTACAAGCAAGGTCTTACAGCACAAGTAAAGGGGAAATTCCGAAAAATAAAAAAGTTGAAAATTAAGGAAAATTTTGGTACTTACAAGTTTTCGCGAAAATCTAAATGTTAAGGTTTTTTTGTAAGGAAATAATCAAATGACCCCTTCCGCTCTGGGCGGAGCGGAAGGAAGTGTGAGACTTTTACTGACTAAAACCAATCCATGTTCCTTCATCGCCCTTTGTGTTCCGGGCACGGTATCTCTTTCGAACAGTCCCGCAGCCCCGGCAGGCATCGGCTCTCGCGGACCCTTTCCTTTTGCTGACTCTCTTTGAGGCGCGTATCCTAATCCCAATTTATTTTGGGTCAGCGCAACATGTCTCCTTCTTTCATACTTCTCGCGAGATCGTTTGCACTCTCTATAAGAACTGTCAACCTTCTGTTGGTATAATTATTCTGTGTCTTAGGTTTCATCAAATGGCTGCAGATCACGTATCGCCTGGGATACGTAAATACGGCAATTTCGTTGATTATCGCTTATCTACGTGAGAAATGGGGGAGTTTAGAAAACGACGGGTTTCGTTTTCTATGTACAGTTGACATTTTTGTTAGTCATGGTTGATTCGGATTCCAATCAAAGATTTCATGATTTCAAATTTCAGGATTTCAAATCAAATTCAAATGTATGTTTTTCTGTCTGTTTATTACATTTTCAGGCCTTGATGGCTGAATAGGTTGCAAAGAAAGTCATATAGTGGCACTACAAAAAGCAACAGTCCAAAAATTACTACAGCGCCATCTATGACCCAAATGGTTGCGATTAGTTAACATCAATATTCCGAATCATGCCATTTTTATCCGCAACTAAAGATGATTGATGATGACCTTCGTTTGATTGGTCTCTTCTATCATTGGAGAATCCATTTTTATCCACAACTGAAGTAACTGTATAGAAAAACCGATGCAAATGTCGGGTGAAAAGTAGTCTGGAACACCCGTCTGGTCGGAGAAACCCTGTTCATCATAATTCTATAGACACATCGGTAGACATAATTATTATGTTCAAATTACAAATGACTTTCGCAAAACTGAATAAGAGGAATGTAAAATGCCGCTACCGTCAGAGTTGTGACGTCACTTTCGGCCTTTCACCGAGTCATGCCCAACTCGTCACTGTTCCGATTGGACACCAAAAACTTTTTCCATACTAGAAGTCCCGACTCGTCACCATAAGAAAACAAATGAATTTTTGACTTTGAATTGAATTCCCGATTCGTCACCAGTGTAAATTTGCATGTCAAAAAGTACAGTTAGTAAGAAAAATATAGTAGGACTTATAAATCAATTTATTTAATAAAACATAACCCTTCCTTGGCAGTCGGGTAAAAATAATTTGTATAGTTGTTCATTAATTGATGATACTTTAGCATCGATGACGAATCGGTACTAGAAAAACAAAAATTGTTGAAACTGTTGAGTTGTGAATCGTGATCTTTTGTTTTTTGATGACGAGTAGGAACAGTGACGAGTCGGGCATAACTCCTTTCACACCGTAGCGGCATTGTCGCATGTGGCTGTCGTCGACCGCAACGCCACTGGCTCTCCATATTCATTCTCACTGGCTTCGGTGAAGGAAAACATCGTGACGAAACCAACATGTCTAAGAGATATTTCTTGACGACACGTTAAGCCTAGTCAGCGGCCCATATGAGCGGCATAAAAACTTTGGCACCAGGCAATAACCTCACGATAAACAAGAAGAAAATAATTCATTCTCAAAACTTTTTTTCTCAAAATTTTCCACATTTTATATTAGATTTTATTCATGGAAAAATGTAGGTAATTTAAACAATTTCATAAAACTAAAATAGGCATTGCCAATAGAATTTTATACGCCTAAAGTATATTCTGGTTTATTATTTCACGTTTGATTATGAAATATTGTTTCGATAAACTGGCGAATTTGATTTAAAACCAGGTTTATTTTATTAAAATAGTAAAATTTATAGCTTAGGGGTTTAGGTGGGTGGCACACTGTTGCACGTAGCGATATCGCTCTTTCTCGTTATGAAAAAAATATAAAAAAAAAAAAAAAAAAAAACAAATATACTAAATAGAAATGAGCATTTTGTACTTAAACAACCTATTTAATGCCTTTCTAATTTCATTTACATTACAGTGCTGCAAAAGGAGCCATAAAAACTAAATTAAATGAAAAAAGAGGACCTTACGCTACTAAAAACTAAAATTTATACGTAACTTCATCACGGCTTGGAATCTCCGAAGGGGTAGGCAGAGGTATACCTAACAATCCACCCACAGTTCGTCAGTTATGTTTAAGTCCCATGTGATAGCGGGCGAGCCTATGCCATCAACTGGACACAAATCCAGATTCCAGAATCAGCCAATACCTGATGGAAAAACCCAATACCAACACTCGATCTGAGGATCGAACCCAGGATCTCAGGATCTCGTGCTCGCCAGGGCTGCGGGACTATTCGAAAGAGATACCGTGGCCCCGGAACACAAAGGGCGATGAAGCAACATGGATGGGTTTTAGTCAGTAAAAGTCTGACACTCCCTCCAGCTCCGACCAGATCGGGAGGAGTCATTTGATGATTTCCCATCCGAAAAAAAATAAAAATAAAAAGGATCTCGTGCTCAGCAGTTGCGCTTGTACCACTAGACCAATGAGACAGTCAACTAAAATTAAAGATGTCACCAAAAGTCCGTTTTTGCTAAAAAAAATATTCTATCGTAACTACTATTTGTATTGTGGCCATCTAAGATCACCCTTTATGATCCCTATTAAAATTAACAAAGGCGATAAAAATCTATCGCTAAGATAACCAGTACATCAAATACCTAACATTACCACACCAATTTAAAAACAAGCTTAGTAAAATTTATGTTTCCCTTCTAACAGTCTTCAGTACTAAAACCATACACAATGTTTGGCTGGGTGGTGGGTAATGTATTAACATATACTTTTGTTAATTTTGTAAAAAAAAAAAAAAAAAATCGAAGCATACTTACTGTTACTGTAAGCCTTGACATGCTTCTAGTGGGCAAAGGCCTCTCCCCAAATAACCCCTGGAGCGCTGGACAAACCCAACGACGAGTGATCAACGGTCCACAATTGCCCTGGCCAATGTGAAACGTTGGTACTGTCCAGCTCATACTGCCATCTCCTGGGAGGTCTACCGCGTCGCCTTCTGGCTGTGTTAGGGCTCCATATCGTGGTTATTTCATCATCATGCTGGATATAGCCCTCCCCCAAGTGTCGTCACATTGACCGGTACCGTGCGACTCGGCTCCCAGCGGATTCCAGCAACCTTCACTAGGTCATCCGTCCACCTAGTGGAAGGCCTTCTAACGCAACGTCTTCCCTTTCATTGTTGTTATTTATAGCATTTGAAAATTCGAAGCAATCCTAGCCAATAAAAAAAAAGAAATTATTTTTTTAGCTTCCAATGTTTGTAAAAACAGGGGCCTGAGCTAGATCTACTTGCCCTACATACTAGTAGTTACATATTAGTAGTCCCTTAGACACGTTTTGTATACGGAACCCTAGAACACAACCTTGTACATTTTTATGGATCACATTTTTTTTCAACTTTCAATATTTTTTTTATTATATGAAAACAAATCATACAGACAGGATAAGAAGACAAGAGCTTGACAAAGAAGATGATCACCATTTTTTTAGGAGATCGTTATCGTATTGTTGAATACTAAAACCACAGATTTTGTGTATAATAACAGTAATAATACACTGATGGCACGGTTGGCTCAGTGGTTGACCGAATGGCTGCTGCGCTGCGTGTCGCGTGTATGCATGGCCTACAGATAGTTGTTCCGGGTTGTTTGTGTATGTGAGATTAAACGTTTATAAACACACCTACGATAAAGGAGAAATTCCTAGAGTGAGAAGCAGTCTTAATATAAAAAAAAAACAATCCAATAATATTGTATTAACCCTGACGGAAACGCCAAGGGCAGACCCAGGAGGAGATTCTGGGGCAAACTTGACCCTATTCTCGAGGATCGACAACTGACACAAGCACAAGAAAGGTATAAGTAGGAGAAGGGTCTTTGCCTTGCAGTGGCTACAGATGCCAGATACTAAATAAATAACCCTAGTGTAATAGTGTTTGTGTGTGTGTAGTGTAGTGTGCAGTGTGTGTGTGTGTAGTGTGCGCTGTGTGTGTTTGTGTAGTGTGTGTGGGTGTGTGTAGTGTGTGTGTGTGTAGTAGTTTTCTAAGTCAAGAAACCCTAGAATAATATTGTACTGTTTTCTGATGTCAATTATTTAATTGTGGCCTTTTCTTCTTCAGGTTTTGCCTTCGGTACGTTCGTCTTATTACCCAGTATTGAGGCGAAAAAAAAGTACAGGAAGGAGATCATCCACTACCCTCAAGATACACAGTTTTTTGCGACAGACTTCTTTGTCCAAGGGTGCAAAAACTTTCTAGACCGTTGTCCTAGGGCTTACAAGTACGTTGGTTTAATATTGTTATAACTAGAGCGTGTATGAAAACAGTATTGCAGTGTGGTCATATTTATGTATGTAACAGATTGTCATACACCGTTTTAAGCTTTCACGGTTTCAAACTAAACTTGTATTGTCATTTACGGAATGTCTTCCGTGATTGTTTACTATTTTGAGCTCCCAATGATCGCGGATTGACTCAACCCACCCGCGATCATGGCGCTCAAAACAATAAACAAACATATACGTTGAGTGTTATCATACTGAACAACTTTCTGTTGATCTGTCCACGAAGTAGACACAATAGTTAAACAATGGTGTCTCGAACAAATCGGTCCTTTGACTGATCATTGGAACGTAGTTGGACTACGGAGAAATTTGTTCAGTCTCACAGTCCTTATCACCTCTTTCTGGTACATGCTGCCTGTATAGCACAATCATTAAGTGTACAGGGTGGAAGAACATCAACGCACAAACGGTTAGTTACCACATAAATTATTGAGTAAATCATTCTGAACACCCTGAATAGGGATGATGACTGACTAAAAATATATATGATTCTGTTTAGTCCGTAAGTTAAATTATCGAAAAATATTGGTTACGTGTTTTTTGTTTTATCAAATTAATAAAAATTGACTAAGATAAAACGTGTCAAAGATCATGAGTAAATTTTTATTAATTTGATAAAACAAAAAACACGGATCCAATATTTTTCGATAATCTAACTGACGGACTTTTTTTTTCATCTTGTCTTCATTTTTTGTTTACGTGAAAAAAGAAAAAAAAATGTGTCCAATATTTTTTGGAAATCTAACTGACGGACTAATTAGATTTTTTGACTAATTAGTTGATTTGTCATTTACCCTAATATGATCCTACTGCGAAACAGACCTCCTCTGGATAAGAGTGAGTGGGCGTATACCACAAGAGCCCAGTGTAGGTAAATGTAAATTTCACATGATACGTCATTTTTTTATTTATTTAAGATCAAGCAACAAAGCATACACCAAGAATACATGTTTAAGAACTCATGTTGAGTTTAACATTTTATAGTGTAGCCTTAATTAAAGGCTGCCACGGCATGCATTACACATAGGAGAAATAAAATGCAGTTACAAAACAGATTTTATTTGTTTAGATGTATCTAAACTAGTAAAATCCGCTTTGGCCTGCTTTGACTGTTTGATTCTGTGTCTATTAACTGTATTTATATACCAATCTATTGGTATATAAAAACAGCCAATTGTGACATAAAGCTGACATACAAATAAAAATTAAAAATTACATTATACATTTTTGTTCGACGTTGTGCCAACCAGAAAGAAAAAAATACAAACACTTTCTCTATCATAAAGTACAATCTTTTATGACAATGCCATACGCAAGACAGACTTGACTTTATGTAAAGAGTGAGACATATCAATATCTATATTAGGTGAGCGTGACAGGCGATTCTAGAACATTTGGTTCTAGAATATACTGGCTAGTGGCTACCTAACATTTTTTCCTTCTCCGTTTTGAGAATATCATCATCATACACCTGTCTTTTCAGAGCAGTGGTGATGAAATTAATTTACTTATTTACCTAAGTTTGAACCTACGGTTTGTTTCAGAGTACAACTAATCTGTGCCCGTAGCTATAGTGGAGATTTTAAAAACTTCGGAAATTACTGTGAAATGCAGTACGAGAATTGTAATACTTGGAAGAGTAAGTTTAAGTTTCAATATTTTTTATACGGTACCTTACTATACTATCAATCTGTAAGGATAAACAGCAGCAGTACTGACCGCGGTCAGTTTGTAGATGGGTCGCTGGTCAACTCCGTGACTAAAATGATATTGAGATGGTTTCTGCTGTCATATAAACATGTATGACCGTTATGGTAAAAAGTGCCTTTTTCAGTCATTTATTATGCATTTTTAACCAAAAAAACACAATAAATCTTAATGACGAACCCCATTCAAGCCACGCAATGCTCCATTTTCAGAGATTATGGAAATAAAAATAATTTCCCATTTATAGCAATGATAAACCCTTCAAATAAATATGAATTTACTTGATATTGGAGCAGGAAGTAAACATTACAGTGGATTTACACGGTGCGGTACGTTCACGTCACGATACAACGATGCGAGATTTAAGGTCGTAATGTGTAATTAAATAAATAGGCTGTTGTTTTCATGTCATATTTTAAGGTATATCATACAATGGGATGCATGAAGAAAGATGTTTCTGGAACTCTATGGTTCCTACCTTACCCAAAAATTTTATAAGGCCTACAATAATTAAAATATTTAAAACAAAATGTTCAAAATCTAAGAGTCACTTTAACTAGGCCCGCAGTGTCGATTATAACTCGCTTCCTCTCAAAGAGAGGAGGTCTGTTTCCCAGCAGTGGGAAAGTTGTGGAAGATTATCTGCTGAACAAAACGGCTCCTAGCTAAATAGTAACACCCGCTCGGGTCAACCTTCAATGTAAGCCGAGCCCACGTTTACTTAAGTGTGGGGCATCGTTTTGTAAAACAAAAAAGAACTGTACTTTTGAAAGCCGACAAATTGATTTTCGTCTTCCTAGAAATATAAAATCTACATCAATGTTCCTTAGAAGTTCTGAAACTGGTGTTGAAATCTGAACGGGATTTTAGATTAAGATTTTAGTATTAATATTGGAAGATTGAAGAATAATATTGGTGTTAGGAACCTCTTAGTGGCTAAATCAATTCAGTTGAGAAGGCAATTTAAGTAATTTATTATTCAGCTAGTTATTATAAGCCAGTACTTAGTAGATTAGATCTAAAGATTTATACCCATTTTCACTAAGAAATCTGAGAACTGACTGCCTCGTTGGTCAAGTGATCGCAAGCGTAACTGCTGAGCATAAGATCCTGGGTTTGATTCCAGGGTCGGGCAAAGTATTGTTGGGTTTTTCCATCAGGTTTTCTCAGTACCACGGAGTCCTGTTCTACCCGATTGATAGCAAGCTCAATTACAAGGGACGTTGATATAACTGGCGAAATGTGGGTGTATGTCGTGTACCTGGTACACTATCTACTATTAAGTACTCTGCCTTACCCTTCGGGGATTATAGTCGTGATGTTATCACTTCACTACATATTCCCCTAAAAAACCAAGTCCAGTAAAACTAAGTCCCCCGCCGCGTCTGTCTGTCCCTATGTATACTTAGATCTTTAAAACTACGCAACGGATTTTGATGCGGGTTTTTTAATAGAAAGAGTGATTCAAGAGGAAGGTTTTATTAAATAGTTTGTCAAGCGGGCGAAGCCGCGGGTATCAGCTAGTGTTATCTAAACACCGTGTTTCCGGGCGATATCGATAAACTTCAAGCGGTCATTGTACTCATCATTATGAACAACTTTTACTATGGGACTAAACCCTGAATCGTGAAAAAAAAAATCAGCTGTTCCCTACAATTATGTTTGCACAACTTGTCAACATGTATGGACCAGCTGATTTTTTTTTTCGATTCAGGATTTAATCACATAGTAAAAGTTGTTCATAATGATGAGTACAATGACCGGTCGAAGTTTATCGATATCGTCCGGAAACACGTCGCACATTATTATCTGATGCATGACATAAATTAGAGATTACCTACTGTACAGATTTCATAATTGTTGAATTATAGGACACTGGCTAATGTCCAGGGCTTCGACGCGTGGAGTTCTATAATTGTTCCACGGAATCGTTTTACCGGGATAAAAGTATTCTATGTGTTAATCCAAGTTTTAAACCAAATCCGGTCAATAACTTCTGCGAGAATAGAGTAAAAAAACCGACATTCATAAAGGGTATAAAACACCTCTTAACGAAGCCGAAAGGCACTTATTCTCCTCGTCATTGCGATCATTTTTTTGTTCTACACTATACCTGGGAACCTTATAGTTACGGAGATATTTGGGGTCAAAGTTCCAACTTATTGACAACTTTTTTTAAAAATAAGTACAAGTTTTTAATTTAAGATTTTTACTTTAAACACCTCCACGACCCCTGTACTATTCAATCCATTCATCAGCACAATGTTTTCAGTGCGTTACATTGATTTCTATTACAAAACATGATTTTTCACCCCAAAAAAAAGTCGATTCCCAGCAATAAATTTAGCGTAAAGTAACTTAGTTAGATGTACAGAATGCTTGGTTGATGGCTTCGTGATGAGGTGGTTTACACCCTGTATACATCTTCAGAAACTTTCGCCTTTTTTATTATTAAGTAGGATTTAAAGCTTTCTTAAAATTGCCATCAAAGAAAAAGAACTTTAGTCCACAGACGAATATGATGAACGCGATAATTTAGTTATTTCAATAGTCATAACAATAAAACCTAATGGTCGCGTCTAGACAAAATGGACAATAGTGTGGAATAATGGTCCAATATTGCTTATAAAACGGCGATAAAAATTACTAAAGAAGTGCTAGTGCTAAGTGATAACGACTAAATTTGTTTAGATGTAGGTTCATACGGTGCTAGCTGATGTCCGCGGCTTCGCCCGCTTGACAAATCATATAATAAAACCTTCCTCTTAAATCACTATATCTATTTAAAAACCCCGCGTCAAAACCCGTTGCGTCGTTTTAAAGATCTAAGCATACATAGGGACAGACAGACGCGGCGGGGGACTTTGTTTTATAATATGTATGTTAAGTGATAACGACTAAATTTGTTTAGATGTAGGTTCATACGGTGCTAGCTGATGTCCGCGGCTTCGCCCACTTGACAAATCATATTCTAAAACCTTCCTCTTGAATCACTATATCTATTAAAAAACCCGCATCAAAACCCGTTGCGTCGTTTTAAACTCAAACTCAAAGCATTTATTTCAATTAGACCATTATTACTTTTGAATATCAAAAATACAAAAAAAAAAACAAAGCTACTACAGTCCCAGTCACAAGGCATAATAACTTACGAGCGTACTGTATTTGCCCATTCCCTAGCGTAGATCTCTATGGAGAAGAACGGGCAAGAAACTCCATGGACACTCTTTTAAATCAAAATGTTGTTACAAAATCTTGGTTACATCATTAATTTTGTTATTAAACATATATGTGAGAACAATGTAGAAAGACGTGCGCATTAAGAGCGTCCAGAGTAAAAGATTAGATCAACAATTTAAAAATAAAGGAATTAAAATGAACCGTGGCAGCTAAGAGATGACCAGTCCCAACTGACAGCGCCCGTTCACGAACATGACGCATGTACTGGCGTCATTCAACTCAACCATATCGAAGGGAACTAAATAAACGTTAAAGATCTAAGCATACGTAGGGAGAAACAGATCTTCGGGTTAAGCCGCGTTCGCCTAGCTTGGTCTGTGGATGGGTGACCGCCGATTACATACCGAGTTTTCTCCGTGCCTCGGAAAGCACGTTAAGCTTGGTCCCAAATTCCCTCTACCTAGAGAAACGTACCCACAGAGTAATCTTTAGTACAGCCGTTCTAAAGAGTACTCTGTTTACTACCCATCCGGGATAACGGGTGTGGTGTTACGATATCTATTAAAACTCACAACCAGAAATTTTGTATTAATTAAAGTACAAATACATGATAACACAGTAACGTAAATTTAATTACATTTCAGTATACTTTGAACTGGTTTTAAATGAAGCCATTGCCTCAGGCGGCCATGTTTTTCATGAATTGGCTTTTATTGTATATTATTACGGTTTGATGTTGCAACAATACGAAAAATCATGTTTATAGACTACCAATTAGTCGGTACATTCAATATTTTATAAAATAAAACTAAGAGCGAGTCGGACTTGCGCATAAAGGGTCCCGTATCATCGTAGTATGGCTCCCATTAATTTTTAATTATTTTATTATTATTTGTTGTTAAACCGGTAATACAAATACACATTCTGTGAAAATTTCAACTGTCTACCTTTTACAGATCATGAGACATAGCATGTTGACAGACAGAGAGACGGACAGCGGAGTCTTAGGAATAGGGTCCCGAAGGTTACCCTTCGGGTACGGAACCCTAAAAAACGAGTGTAATTTTCGTGTTTTTCATAGATTTTAATAAAGTTTACGGAAAGATTCCGAACAGGGGACAACGTATTAATTATTATTGTATAGGCTGCCTTACGTTCTTAGGGTCCGGGTACGAATCCCGGTTGGAGCAAATGTTTGTGTGATGAGCATGGACATTTGTTTCCGAGTCAATGTTTATATGTATAATAAGTATGTATTTACAAACAAAAAGTATATATGTAGAATATCAATTATCTGGTGTTCACGACACAAGCCTCGTTGCTTAGTGTGGCACTAGATGGCGCTGTGTGTAATGTCCAGCGATATTTATATTTTTTTTTATTTATATTCTACTAGCTTGTTGCCCGCAACTTCGTTCGCGTGGAAATTTTGATGTGTGTGTGTGTGAGACTAAATACTAAATAGCCTACGACCTATTCTCCGAACTACCAAAAATACACAAAAAAAAATCTTTTGTCAAGCCCTTTTGGAGGAGTTCGATAACAAACACTGTGACACGAGATTTCTATATAATAGATTTATTTAGGACAATTTATAATTTAAAGTGCTTCCTACGTAGTCAATTTCGTTTAATTCTATTACAAAACTTGATAAATAGACTGCGAAGATAAAAAGGCCTTTTAATGGCTTAATAAGGACACATTAATATCGTTTTCCTCGTGAAACGACAAGCTTTTACCGCGGCTTCTTTTGGACATTTAATGTTAATAATATGGATTATAAACGTCCTGAATTTCTCAGCCATGATTTCAAGGTTTGTGCCCGGTTGATGGCAATTAGACTCGCCACCACATGGGACTTAGACATATTATACCTGAGGTTCTTTTATTGTCTTTTCTAAAGTCAAACATTAATCAAACTAGTAAAAATGAAGAAATTTTAAGCTAAATAAATTCTCCTGTCTATATGATTGATGGCTGAAATCAAATAAAATATGAATTTAAACCCGTTTTGCAAAGCCAGCAATAAAGTGAATGCTACCGTACGCTGGCAGAAAGCCAGAAAAATGTTAGGATTAAGTACTAATCTGGCAGTTATACATAATTTCATAATCAAGGATAGCTATGTTTCAGCCTACCTTTCTGCCTGGCTGGGTGCCAAATAAAATAAGATTGAACAAAGAGCATGATGACTTTTTTTGTGTTTCTCTTTGTCTTTGAACTATTGAAGGTATATTAATTTTATGAACTCGGTTCGATTCAATATCAAACATAAATATATTTTGTAATCGATTTTAGTTTAGTCGGTTTTAATTGTCTGTGGTAAAATATTTAATTCGTAATTTCATACTGGCAACGTCGCCACCTTTGGTTTTTTCTTCTTGACTCTGCACCATTGTAAGACACACACAGATCCCAGTGATTTAAATTAATAAATTCGTTTTTGCCTCATTCAATACAGCATGTTTATTGTACAAACTCCTTAACCTCTGTAAGACTTAGCAGCTGAAAGAGTTTTGGTAAAAAAGTTACACCATGAGCTTTTACAACATGGGATACTTTTTATACTGACGTTTTAAACCTTTTTTTTTTACTTTTTGGCTAAATAATAACAGCCAAACAATCTTTACGTAAAGCCGTGCTTGCCTAGGTTGGTCTGTGGATGGGTGACCACCCATTACATACCGGGTTTCCTCCATGCCTCGGAAAGCACGTTAAGCCGTTGGTCCCGGCTGTCATTTGCAGATCTTTGACAGTCGTTACGGTAGTCAGTGACCCAAAAAGTGTGACAACCAGTCTTACCAAGGGGTATCGTATTACCCAGTACTAACTGGGTTTTGGAGGTCAGATAGGCAGCCGCTCCATGTAAAATACTGGTATTCAGCTGCGTCCGGTTAGACTGGAAACCGACCCAAACATAGTTGGGAAAAGGCTAGGCAGATGATGGTTTGCCTAACAGGATTTTTTCCAGGAGGTGTACCTAATAGTACACCCACATTTCGCCAGTAATGTTTAAGTCCTATGTAATAGGTGACGAGCCTAATGCCATAAACTGGGCGCTAAACCAGACTCCGTGTCTGCTACTGAGAAATTTCTGATGGAAAATCCTAGTGACACTTTACCTGACCTGGGAATTGAACCCAGGACATCATGCCTAGTAGTCGCGCTTACGACTACTAGACCAAGTAGGCATTAATTGGTACATCCTAAATCCAGTCCCTGTAAAAATTTCAAGCGATCATAACTTTTTACTTGTTAAAGCTACAAGGTGGACATTGAAAGACGTGAGGGTAGCAATCAGGTAGGAATTACTCAAGTTAAAATAATAACACGAATTTGATTAGTTTACGCAAACGGAGAGTTGACCAGCCATCCTGATATCAGAATGGCTGGTCATTTTGAAGTCCCTTTATTTTGTTTACAAGTTAGATAGCAATTAATTGGCTATAGGTAGCAATGGGTAGCAATTTTTGGTCACCAGCCTGGCGCGGAGCGATACAGACAACCAGCAATTCTGACGTTTACTATTTATCAGTTAAAATGACGAACTTTCCTGTTATATTGTGTAGAGTACCAACAATTATATTCTCCTTTCATTCCAGACTGGCACGTGTATAAACGAGAAAGATGCTAATTAATTGATGAAATAAAATAAAAGAAGAACTATGTAAACTGGCGTTTTATTTCCCGTTGTGATTCAGTTCTAATACATAAATATAAAATGCTATCAAACCTAACTTAAAGCTCTACGAGATGAGTACGGGGATTATTATTTTCAGTCCATAAGTTTAATTGCTATACCTTAGCCATCCATCAGTTACTCGCGCAAACGACGCTTGACGTAAATCGTAACGCCCGAGGCCGTGAATGAGGCATTTGGCATATTCCCCACACATGACAGGCTCTAAGCAACTTTTTGCATTTAATAGCTCCGTAGATGTAACTGTCTGTCACAACACGAGCGTGTAGATGCCTCTATATAAATTATACGAACATATAAAGGTAAAATATTCCTCGCGAGTGTAACTACATACGGTAGTTACAGAATTATAATCATCAAAATCATCAATACCACCCCCCAAGCTCATACAGGTGCAAGATTGACTTTTTCAAGGTCAAAATCATTCCTGCACCTTTATGCGCTTGGAGGGTTGTTTTGATGATTATAATTCTGTAACTACATATGTCTTACAGTCGCGAGGAATATTTTAATCAACATACAACCTAGCACTGGCCTGCAAATTGCAAAAAAAAAAAGCATCGACCTTAATGCCCGCGGGATCGCCCGCGTGGGGTTAGGTAATTGTCTTACGGAATCCTAGTACCAGAATAATTAGTATCCTATGTGTTAATCTAGTATATAGACTACCTGCGTCACAATTTCCAACCTAATCCGTTTGTAAGTTTTGCTTGAAAGAGTTAACAAACATCCTCACAAACTTTTACTTTTATAGTAGTACCAGCTTTTGGCCACGGCTTCGCCCGCGTAAAGGTCATTAACTGCACCACGGGATCATACTACCGGGACAAAAATGTACTATATGTTAATCCAGGTTTTAAACTTTCTATGTGCCAAATTTCATCCAAATTCGTTCAGTACTTTTCGCGTGAACGAGTAACAAAGATCCATCCATCCCCCCAAACTTTCACTTTTATAATATCGGTAAGTTATAGTAGTAAAGAAGATATATTTTTTTATAGAACAATGGAATTGTGATTTTCAATAGCATTCACAAAAAAGTTTTCCCGAATAGCGAATTTTTACGGAGCAGAAAATCATATTTTAAACTCATATAGAAGCCATTCATTTCTGCTGCAAAAATGAAACTTATTCTACCTCAAATAGAGAAATATCTACTAATAAATTCGGAGCATGTGCAGTTTTTGAATGCACACTCGTCACGTAGGTGTATTGATGCCATTTTGTGGTTGTAAGCTGCTTTTACAATCGTCAGTCCGGTTATTCTGAAAACCGATTTGTAGCAAGGATTTGTCGGAAATTCGCTAACTCCAGTAAAATCCATCCAGCCGGATACGGAATTTCGCAGTAGCAGCTCGGATAATGGACTTTGGTGGCAATAGGACCACTCTCTATTGCATAGGATTAAAAGATAACTGGTGAAATGCGGGTGTACTGTACAGGGGAAACCTTTCAGCGGGGCAGTAAGGGGAACTGACTTTTAGTACTCCAACCTAGGTTACTCCCATAGAAGTTTTTGTTTTAGAAAAGAGATAGATTGGAGTAGATAATTATCTTTTTTTATGGTGTAAAATGGAAAATGGCTATTTTCTTGCTAAGAGTAATTTTTTTGGAAATCTGTGAATGCGGACCAAAATTTTATGAAAATACAACGGTTAAGTTCCTCTTACTACTTCGCAGAAAGTCCAACCTGTATAGTAAAATGCACGCCTTCGTCAACCCCTTTGAGAAAAACAACAAACAAACAACAAACAGGCGGGACGAAACGATAAACGATTAATTAATGAATTCTACTGAAGGTGTCAGACCTGTAGTTTAGTACTGGCCTGACACAACTTGGATAGCGATCGTCACGAAGAACAAGAAGAAGTTTAGTCTTAATTAGATGTTTAAGTAGAAATTCAAAACTGGTCTAAAACTCCTGTTTTACTTGAATTTACTAAAAGCTATTTTGATACTAATTATTGTTACCAAATTTCCAAGTAAACTGTGTTTGTTGTACAAATTCGGAAATAAGTAATTAGTGATTACCGTTATCTACATTTACGACTATCTTCTATAACTTACTTACGTATAACTGTTGGTTAATGTGCCTTCTTCCGTAGCTATCGGTGTTTTTATGAAGAAAGAATATCCTATCCGCGTCACCTACCTGTCACTTGATTAATAGAAAAATCTAAGAAAGCTTTTCTGTGACGTTTTGTTTCTAACCGTCCAGTAAGCAAAATGTCAAACAGACGGAGATAGCAACTTACCGAAACCGGCTAGTAAGTTATTGAAAATGGCCGTAAGGGAGATAAAGCCGTCAAATTGTACGTCCAAAGAAATTAGTCAAAATTGCTATACGGTTCCATTTTAAATTGGTTCAATACTTTTATTAAGTACGCCTCGTGATTGCGTAGTGGTCGAAAGTCAACTGTAATTCATCCATATTTTTAGATTGATAACGCTAATGCGTCTCAATAGCTATTAACAAAAAAAATATGTGGATTCGAAAAAAGAAAACTAAATCATTGTATCATAATGGTTGACGACCCGAAAAACCGAATGGATAATCAGTACGGGTCTTTAGTTTTTCAAGCAAACTCTGTATGAAACAAAAATATACGTTCGCTGTTACAAATGAACCAAAAAAGTAGACATTGTGCTATTTTTGTTCCATGATATTCATGAAAAGTTAAAACGGGAGGATATGCCTTTGTCATTGTGACCTACAGAAATAGTAAAACATACAATCACGAGCAACAGCGGTGGCCTAGTGGTGGCGGCCCCGACTTACGAACAGTGGGTCGTGGGTTCGAACCCAGGCAGGCGCATTACTTTGTGTGATTTACTTCATCACCGCTGCTCTCAAAACGGTGAAGGAAAACATCGTGAGGAAACCGGCATGTCCTAGAACCAAAAAAATCGAAGACATGTGACATCTACCAATCCGCACTGGGCCCGCGTGGTGGGTTATAGCCCAATCCCCCTTATCGAGTGGAGGCCTGTGTCCCAGCAGTGGGAACATTAATAGGCTGATGATGATAATGATACAATCATGTAACTGTTTGACATTGAAAGAGCGGAAATGGTAGTAAGGGAGAAATATGCAAGCAAGGGAGAAATATGTAAGCATGACGATGTAGCGTACCGTCGATTTAGTGTACTGTCGATATAGCGTACTATCGGTTTGGTGTAATGTCGATGTAGCGTACCATCGATTTAGTGTATTGTCGATTCATTAACCCGTCGATGGAACGTTGTCCATACAGCGAATGTCAATGTAGTTACTGTCGTTATTATGAAAGTAACCCATTTTTTTTTTCTGATGGGAATTCATCAAATGACTCCTCCCGCTCTGGCCGGAGCAGGAGGGATTGTCAGACTTTTACTGACTAAAACCCATCCATGTTCCTTCATGGCCCTTTGTGTTCCAGGGCCACGGTATCTCTTTCGAACAGTTGCGCAGCCCAGGCAGGTATCGGCCCTTGCCAATCGCTTCCTTTTTGCTGACTCTCTTTGAGGCGCGCGTGGAACACGAACGCGCCGTCGACAATGAAGGTAACCCGACTTTGGACTTTAACAGGGTAACATAACATAACAGAGTAACATATCATAACATCACGCCTGTAATCCTCGAGGGGTTAGGCAGAGGTGTACCTAATAGTACACCCACATTTTGCCAGTTATGTTTGAGTTCCATGTAATACTGGGCAAGACTATTGCCATCAAGCGGGCGCAAATCCAGATTCCGAGGCTGCTACTAAGAAATTCCAGAAAAATCCAATGTCACTTTGCCCGACCTGATAATCGAACCCAGGACCTCATGCTTAACAGTTGCGGTTGCGGCAACTAGACCAACGAGTCAGTTAGAATTAGTAATTGTAGTAAAAAAACTGTACTGCGGTTAGTACAGTTTTTTTACTACAATTACTAATTCTGACTGACAAGACTCTCTCATACGCGGTCATTTCGTATTATTTCTCCCAAAATTTAACGGCAAAAACTATGACAAATTATTTGCCAATAAAATTCAATTTTTGGCCAAATATTTAGATGATAACACACATTCTTACTCAGAATTTTCTCTTCAATAATATCTGAGTCTATCTATTTCAGGCTGACTAGGCGAATATACCAGTCCTATGATTTTATGAAGTGCTTTCGGCAAGAACGAATTACGTAAATTGATTTATGATGTACCTGTCATTTGAGCTGTCCCGATGTTTGTTTTTTTCAAAGACTTAGTGCTTGTGTAGATACATCTATATTTTCCTAGTCAAGCTGCCGTGCAGTTCATGCAGATTTTTATGCTCTCGTTGTACGGGTAATCTACAGGGTTTAAACAGAGCCTTCACGAAGCCGCCAACCAAGCATTCTGTACATCAACTAAAATTCTGTAACTCTGCGCAAAAATTATTGCTGGTAAACGACTTTTTTTTGGATCGAAATATTACATTTTACGGTAAAACTCGATGTAATGCTTTCAAAACATTGTGCTTATGGACGCATTTAACAGTAAACGGGCTATGGAGGTATTTAGAGTAAAGTTATGAGCTTAAAAACTAGTAGGAATGTTGAAAAAAAACTTGTGAAAAAGTTGGAAATTTGACCTCCAATATAATAATAATAATACTTTATTGATACAAATCCTTACAATATGCTTAATATCTAGCTAAAGTTCACAATAGTTAAGGCGTACAAATCTGAAACCCTGACTCCTAAGCTAGGGAAACCTGTGACTTAGGAGTCAGATATAAATATCTCAGTAACTAGTAGCTTCGCTCCCAGACATACCTGGGAACGTAGCTAGCCTTTCGGCTTCGTTAAGGGTCGAAGCCGAGGCCATGTTTTATTGGAAATGTACAGCGTGATGTGCCGCTGAGTGTAGAACAAGTGCCTTTCGGCTTCGTTAAAGGTATATTTACACCCTTTATACAAAGAGAGGCCATGTTATATTGGAAATGTATAGCGTGTGCCGCTGTGTGTACTTCTTTATACGACAAAGAAAAAACATAATAAGGTAGACACCATTAAACAATAATTCCAAGACACCAATCTCTAAAAAAACACTTTATTTCGGGCCTGAAAACCCGATTTATTTTCAATTGATTGCCAAATTCGATTTTTATTTGCTTTGAAATCAATACCTAAATAGTTGAGTCATTGAGTTGACTAATTAGTGACGCCACAGTTTGTATTGCCATACAAAATCTATGAGAGAAACGCGTTTTGACAGCTCTTAAAAATTACCTCAATTGATTGGTGTGTCATCTACCCCATTATTAATTTTATATTGCCATCTAAAACCTAGAAAACTGCAATACCTACACGGCAAAAATGGCATATAAAAATACATATGGTACAGCAGATTTTTTCATAACTGTCATGATTTTCAAATATTTATTAATTAATAAGACCTGCTGTGATCTATCGAAAATAATATTATGTAGGGTTTTAAAGATTTTAATAATTCGTTTTATTTTTGAGAAATGACAACACTGCCTAACCGTCAATGTTGTAGCGGGAAGGGGTAGTTTATAAACCATGGCACTCGGCCGAGAGAGTGGATTTTGTTGGAAGAAATTGTCGTGTTAAGACTATTAGTCGAATCTATGCCCGATAAAGCTGATAAGTGTTGTAATTATGGCATTTTGTATAAAACGTGAAGTAATATAGAATTGTGTAATGCCAAATACTTTGAAAGAGTAACCATGGAGTTTCTTGCCGGTTCTTCTCCATGGAAGCGACCAACCCGAACCGTGCATTCTTGTCGACGTTCATAAGTGCCCATCCAGGCCTATGTGGAATAAAATACTTGAATTTGAATATACCCAAGAGTTGATTGGAGCTACAGTGGTTTTATTACATAACCTCATGAGTTACTTACTGCCTTTTAGGATCTGTCAAAATAAAACTCTGTAAAGTGGCATGGTACTAAATCTTTCCATTAAAAGACTAGTCTAGACCATTACTTTACATCCTTTGCTCATTTTTTATTGGTCCATAAATTATACGTCTGGAACCCCCGGACTTTAAAAGAAAACTTGACCTTAGAGGTCAAATCTCCTTTTGACATACGATTTTCTTTAACTAACGTAGCTGAATTTATGGTTTTAATGGAACCTATAAAATACTTTAAAAAAAAACTTACTTTGTAAATAAAAACATTCACAACACACACAATTAGTGAAATGTACTGAACTCTATTTACTTAACCTGCTTCTTTGCTTTTGATTATTTTGACTGCTGAGCAAGCGAACCTGGTCAATGTGTTATCGTGTTTTTCCATCAGGAATTTCTCACGGAGTCTTGATCTGTGCCCGGTTGATGGCAATAGGCTTACCCCCATTACATGGAATTTATTAACCCATTACATTAACATAACTGGTGAAATGTGGGTGTACTATTAGGTTCACCTCTGTCTAGCCCTACGGGGTTTACAGGCGTGACGTTGTGTTATCATTATTTGCATTAGTCCTATAGGTACGTTACGGAGTTACATCACTCTATTAACGTATCGTAAACGTACTTTATAACACATTTGCTCGTAAAGGGTCTCTTATTTCACCAATTTCAATATCGTAATGTATCTCATTACGTACTTGTGCTGTAAAGTAAAATGCACGGTTTATACTTTTTTAAATCTTAGCAAAGAGCTTTTGTGTTATGTCAGAAAAGTGGTCAACATTTTATGAAAAAAAATAACTTTGGGAGATGAAATTTAATAAATAAACATTTAATTCTTCAATTTAATTAATTTTGACAATAAATTACAACCATTTATCTGTAAAAAAAACACAAAAATATTAATTTACTTTATTAGTAATACTGGCTGTTTTTAAAAAGCGCTGATGCGCGCGCCTCGCTAATTTGTGAACAATTAAAAAGTATTCCGCGCGCTTTTTCTTTTCGCTGTATTGTTTTTATTTATTTCCTCGCAAATATGTTATAAAACGTCGGATCACATACGTGCGCTTTGATAATTACAGCCTCTGCTTTTTTATCGCCCTCGCCTACGGCTCGGGCAAGCAATATCGCCTCGGCTGTAATTTTCAACTTACCGCACTTATATCATAATGTACTATTATAAACTTTGTCATAAAAACTCCTAGACCAATCCATTTGCTTATGCACAATTCGCTGAAAACATTTTTATTGAATTTTGGTCCGAACATAAAAGTTTTATGTAAGTATGTTCTTGTCCACTGGTTCACGCCTCTTGATATAAGACATAAAATGTCTGCTCTTGGTAATTGATTAAATGTGTAAAAGCATTGAGTTACTGTATAAAAACATTAAGTGAATATTGATGTTGTATGACTTGGACACTGTTTTGGCATTGTAATGTTGGGTCAATGTCTTTTTTCATAGAAGGAATTTCAGGTCCCGTTTAAAGAAAATAAGTACAATTTTTTTTTTTATAAATGATTAAGAAACGCTGGGAGAGGACAGTTAGTTGGAAAGGTTGGGGATGATGCCCTGGTAACTAATTTATTTGTCTTACATATTATATGCATGCTAGATCCACTTCTAGTAGATGTCAATCGGAAATATTGTGTTGTAACTTTTTTATTGCTTTTGTGAATGTACATCAGTTTTAAGTAAAAAAAAATAACTCATCATCATACTTATGACCTTACCTCAGTTGCGGCTGATGCAGAATGTTATATATATTATTTTACCTCTCAATAAAATTATCGATTGACACCTGCGTTTGTTCATTTTCGCTATAATTTTGAAGTTATTGTTCGACGATTTCATTCAAAAGCTATTCAAGAAACTTACTGTGAATTATAAAGCCCTCCTGGTTTCCTCACAGCAAACAAATTACAACTCTTAGAACGCTACGAAAACAAAAATTCTAGTAATCCAGGTATTTTCTAAGTGAGAAACTTACAAAGGCACTTTAGCTTAAGTTCTCACTTAAATTATAACACTTCGTTAAACTACGTCTACGCTCTTCATGAAGAACAAAATTCTAGGAAACTTTGGAATCAAACCCGCAAGGGAAGAGAGTAAAGAATAAATCAAAAGCCTAAACGGACGACCGACGGCGGTCAGTTGTAAAAAAAAAACAGTTTTTAATTAAACCTTTGTGGGACGCCAGTCTGCAAAGAAAACAAAAAGGTCATGTAAAATGTCCAAAGTCTGTAAGTTAAACATGTTGGCCCAAAAAAAGTATTGTCCCACTCTTGACCATAGGCCTCCCCCCATTTTATTTTTTTACTCTTCCCGCTCTGGGCGGAGCAGGAGGGAATGTCAGACTTTTACTTACTAAAACCCATCCATGTTCCTTCATCGCCCTTTGTGTTCCGCGGCCACGGTATCTCTTTCGAACAGTCGCGCAGCCCCGGCAGGCTTCGGCCCTTGCGGACCCCCTCCTTTTGCTGACTCTCTTTGAGGCGCGCGTGGAACACAAACGCGCCGTCGACACGGCCTGTCGTCATCAGACGGACGGATGGCGAGCTAATCCATAGGTCACCGTCCACCACAGGCCAACAGGCTAGGGAACTTTGCAAACAAACCCGCAAGGGAAGAGAGTATAAAGAATAAATCAAAAGCCTAAACGGACGACCGACGGCGGTCAGTTGTAAAAAAAAACAGTTTTTAATTAAATCTTTGTAGGGCGCCAGTCTGCAAAGAAAACAAAAGGTCATGTTAAATGTCCAAAGTTTGTAAGTTAAACATGTAGGCCCAAAAAGAGTATTGTCCCTCTCTTGATCAAAGAAAGACTCTTGAACATTCCTTCCTTCCTTCACTTCTCTCGATAGGACACTCCTTCTTCCTCGGTTCCTGTGTGGAGTGAAGGGGGAAGGTAACGTAGGGATAATTCGGACACTCCAGCTAGTGGGCCATGGTCTGGTCGGGAGCACCACATTATTATTTTGTTTTATAATTTTTTTTTAATTATTAAAATGAATGCGTTACAAACCTTCGCCAGCCCATTCGTTCAAAAACACTTCATAAACCTCTTTATGTTCATAACATCGAAATTGATGACTGTTGAAACTAGCAATTTAGTTGCACTACTAGGCTTTTACAAACCGACAACTTTCTGAGTTGACGTTTGGAAATAACTGCAGTAAATTTGGACTTAACAAACAAAGATATTGTAGATCCAGCGCCTTTCCATTTTTAGGGTTCCGTAAAAGGAACCCTTATAGTTTCGCCATGTTTGTCTGTCTGCCTGTCCAAGGTTTTGCTAAGGAAGGTTAGTACTAGAAAGCTGTGATTTTGTAGAGGAGCTCCCCTACATGTGAAGTGGGAATTAATTTTTTTTTTCGTCGTCTACCCCTTCGTGTGGGGTATCGTTGAATAGGTTTTTTAAAATGAATTCGGGGTTACGAAAAGCTAAATGGAGCGGATGGTAAATCATCAAATGACTCCTCCCGCTCTAGGCGGAGCAAGAGGGAGTGTCAGACTTTTACTGAATAAAACCCATCCATGTTCCTTCATCGCCCTTTGTGTTCCGGGGCCAAGGTTTCTCTTTCGAACAGAAGCCCCGGCAGGCATCGGCCCTTGCGGACCCCTTCCTATATGGACTGAACCTTCTGTGTACATTTACACTGCAGTTCAATAAAACAGGCCTTAGTCAGTGCGTCGTAAAATCATTTAATCACACCTTCCGTTAGCATTTTCGTGGTAAATTACTGGGTTTTACTTACTATGCTCGTGTAACAGATGCTGCCGTGAAGTTGGTTGGTTAGGTGGTTGGTTGTTTGTTGTGTACTTTTATGTGGACAAACTACATTGCTGCTTTCGTTCATGCGTACAATACACTTTAAAGCCCGCTTGCACCTGAATTTAAAATAAATACGGCTAGTGCTATTTAAATTTAAAGACATCGTTCTGTTTTTTTCAAACGTTTGAAGATGAAAGAGACAAAATTATGTGTGATGTGAATGATGAGTGACCGGTGAGCAAGTGAGCAATATGAGAGTCTCTATAGAATGGGGTCCTTGGAGATGGAAGGCACCGTCGAGGCTGGCCTCCAAAGTGGTGGTATGATGAATTAGACGCTAACCGACGGACTGGTGTGAGACGCAGCGCAGCATTAGAAAAGCGTCCTTGGAAGGCCTTTGTCCAGCAGTGGAACGGCAATGGCCACTAAAAACGTTTTTCGTTCTCCTTTCTTATAACGTTGGCTTTGCACTTCTTCCTCCATCTACGTAATGGCCACCTTCATATTTTAATCTTGTTACACAAATAAGATTAAAATAAATCGTCTAGCTATAAATGAGATTTCGGGAAACAGCTTCTTTTACAAATACACCTACTTCTTCTTCTTCATTAAATCTCACAATTTACTTTGTCCTTTCTAGGAGGAATTTAATCTTATTTTCTTACAATTTCGAATTAAAATGCAATTAAAATTCTAGAATAAGATATATTATGTTGTCTTTGCTATTCACTGAACAAAGATATATTTTGAGAACAATGAGGAAATAGATTGCAGTTTCAGTAAAGAATGGAAATGTTTCTTATTATATCCAAGAAAGCTACTGCATTCAAAGGAAATGGTTGAAAGACGGCAACAGATGGTGCCAACGCAAAGGAGAATGCCATATAGCAGGTTGTAGATGCGTCTTTTCAATTTTTATGCTTAAATCTCTTTGTGTAAGCAAATAGATTATAAAGATACACCAACTTTTTCGTGAACGTAGTGCGACAACACAAACATTGGAATATTAAAAGTTATTTTCTATATTTCACCGATGATTCTGTCGAAACGCTAGAACAGCCATACTCCCATTTTGTTGGGCAAACCGTTATTAGAATTTTTATCGGAAATTTCTTAGTATCATCCATGTAGTTTGGATTTGTGCCCGTTTGATGGCAATGGGCTCGCCCCCTATTGCATAGAATTTAAACATAACCAGCAAATTTTGGGGTTATGTACTACTCGCTTCTGCCAGAGGCTTCGCCCGCATAATGTTTATAATTGTCCCATGGGATCTTACTACCGGGATAAAAAGTATCCTATATTTTAATTCAGGTTGTAAACTATCTGTGTGAAAAATTTCATCCAAATCCGTTAAATAGTTTTTGCGTGAAAGAGTAACAAACATCCATACATCCAAACTTTTGTATTTATAATATTTTTATATTTCGGGTACTACAAAATGATGTTCCGTTATGTTAGTTGTAACATAAACTGGCTTAGTTAATATCAAATAACAATGAATATGTAAATAACCTAAAGGCCTAAACAGCACACAACGCTGGCACAATCTGTGGAAACCATTTAGCCGAGACTACAACAATAAACACAACTGATTGAACGTCAGCATCCAACATATTTATGTGTTACTATTGTTTTTATTACACCGTTTAAGCTCATAGTACACTAATGTGGACTTAGCATCCGGCCCTGAGTACCTGTCTCTTTAATCGGGCAGATGGGAAAAACAGTCACATCGTCCCCACCACTATTGCGTTTAAAGGGGAGGATGGCACTGATTTACTTTAATTTGCGCCGTCATAAGAAGTAAGCATTACATCGTATTAGTTATTCCTCAGTTTAATGCACTTTTTAATCTATAATGATTTGTGTTTTTATTTTTTTTACCTAAAATGTAATTTTGATAATTATTAACTAATAAAATATTAAACTAAACTAACTGTGCGTTGACCTGAAACGTAAACTTCAAACATGTTTAAACGTTACAATTGGTTTTATTGCATTGCTCTGTAATGCTCAAACCGTTTTATTGCATAGTCTATTATCATGACGACTAAGTTTAACCGCGAGAGTCTTTGTGAATATGTGATATTATGGTTGCATCTTTGGCAATGTAAGTAGGAAAACTGCTCTTTCAAAAGCGTTCTGTGAAAAGATTTCAAGTTGCAACATCTAAAGATTTTAATCCTTAGATTTGCCCTTACCTTCCTCGACTAGTGTCCAACTTTACATGTTTATACTGACAACAGTGAGCTCACACATTGGCAAACCATACTTGGTAAACGAACTCAGGAACAAAAATGTTTTCTATAGAAAAACATAACTTTAAGGAAGTTGCCATTTTCCAGCTGATGATGATAATGTTTTCCATGCACGATCTGTTTCAAGAACACCAAGACACATCAGTATTAACTTTAATAACTACAAATGGTAACAAAAATCATAGGATACTAAAGATTTAAATCGTATGATGATCCCTCAGCGTACATAAAGGTTTCGTGAGACTGTTTACAATTAGAAGAGTGATAAACACACTTTCCGCATGGAACGACGTAGGTAGATACCACGTATATACAAATAACATCACCTGTAATAGTGTAGATGACAAAATAAATCTTATTAGTCCGTCAGATAGATTTCCAAAAAATATTGGACACATTTTTTCTTTTTTCACATAAACAAAAAATGAAGACAATACAGTGCGTCGAAAACTCGTGAGACGTCACATTTGAGTACATTTTTTACCCGAATGTGACGTCACAAGCCCAACTCATGATCTTTGACACGTTTTATCTTCGTCAATTTTTATTGATTTGATAAAACAAAAAACATGTATCCAATTTTTTTCAATAATATAACTGACTGACTAAACATTTTTTTTTTTATTTAGTCATCATCCCGATTCCCGAAGGGTTACGCGAACGTTCCATGTAATAGGGAACGAGCCTATTGCTGTCAGCTGGGCACAAATCCAGACGCAGTGGTTGCTAAAATACTATACAAACGTCAACGAAACAGAAACTTCAAACACAAAGATAGAAATATATCTTTTTGTTTTTTAAAAAACATTGATACTAGGAATTTCTAACTGTATCGTGAGCGCATTTACACAAATAGCCAGACTCGGAACAACTACCAGTAGGACATAAAAATATTTGTTCCTTGTGGGAATCGAAACCGCGACACGCAGTGCAGCAGCCTATTGCTCAGCCACTGCGCCAACCGTGCCATCATTTTATGACGTGGTCATCGAATGTTTCAAATCTTTGCAGAATACAAGGTTGTAAAAACTGATGACAATGTAAAGCTTACGAGAACATAGGTATGCACGTTTTAGCTTTAAGATGTAGGTAGGTAATAAAATGTAATACGAACACGTCTTAAAGTTATTTTCCACTCAGATTTGGGAATTAAGAATTCTGACAATGCTGGAATGAGAAAATCTGGGTAGAGTCTACCATCTGTGTTACTGCTTATTACTTCTCGGAAATTGTGTTAGAGATGATGATGATGATGATTGGGCACCACACCCAGCCAGGTGCAAGCCTGAACCGGACAAGCCGGATACACCAGGATACACCGGATACAAAACAGTGCCCCTGTTTTGTAAGGAAAGACATGCTCTAGGATGGGATAGGAAGCCCGACCAACCGCAGCCAGTCGGGCACAATCAGCAGACTATGCAGCCTAGAGCCAATAAAAGAATAGTGGTAAAGACAGGTACAATCTATAGGAATGAGCATTGGTGTTTTGACCTTCGTTTGATTAGTCTCTTCTAGCATTGGAGAATAATGTTCGTTTCTGGTGGTTGTGATTTCATTTCTTTTTGACACGTCTTATTTAATCATTATTTTCGTGTATTTGTTTCGTCGTCAGTAGTATTTGTTTCATTGTAAGTTTCGCTGAGGTGATATATTTCCTGGGTGACTGACTTATATTTTTCTCTATCTGCTGCTAGCTGAATCCATTATTCTTTGGTTTTGGTGAAATATTCCATGTCTTGTTGGAGTGATTCGTTCCAATTATATATTGGTCTTCCAACTTTTAACCGTTTCGCCTGCTCCTTATCGGGCATCTCAATCGAGAGGCCCAAAAAGCAGAATATAGTCGGGCAGTGTCATCGCTGCCAACTATACGGTCACAGCCAAAAACATTGTTACGCACCGCACAGGTGCGTAAAATGCCTAGGCGAGCACGCCACGGCAGATTGCCCTCGTCCCAAGGACAGCAGTCTGTGCACAGAGCCGCCTAGTTGCGTTCTATGCGGTCAATCTGGCCACCCGGCAAACTACAGGAGCTGTCCAAAAGCCCCCAAACAATTCGCCAACAGACTGGCGAATCGCGCTCAAGCCCGTCAGCAGAGGGAAAGCCCCCTGACAAAAGCCCCATCTAAAGACCTCCCTGAGCGTCTCAGCCCACAGAGGCCCTCTCCGTGGAATCAACTCAACCACCAGCGAGCCTTCCCTGCCCTGGTGAAATCCCAGCCCAACCCGATGCCAATGCCTGGCCTCATGGACAACCCAGTCCCAGTGCCCACTCCAGTGGCTCGGTCCCAGGTCCCTCTTCCCTCCCCTAGCCCCCTGCCTTCCAGCCAGGAAGAGGAGAGTACCATCGACACCCTTATGAGGTTCCAGGTATTTATCTCACCTGAGGCCGACTGCCTAGCAGCTGAGCTCAGGTCAGCTAAGGACCTGAATCAGATATGGAATGTATACGCGAAATATCCCAAGATCGCGGAAGCCCTTCGTAACCTCAACCAAACTCCGTAATGGATATCACACCTGTAGCATCGTGCACCCAACCCCGGTCCCTAAAGTTAGGCTTTTTCAATGCTAATGGCATGGGAGGGCAACGCGACGAGATCGCGTCCTTCCTTCGCGATTATCAAGTAGATATTTTCCTCATCCAAGAGACTTTTCTAAAACCCAGTAATCGTGATCCTAAAATTGCCAACTATCGTTTAGTTCGCAATGATAGGACACGTTGTCACAAGGGCGGTACGCTCATCTACTACCGCAAGGAACTGCACTGCATCTCAATCGACCCCCCTCCCCTAGAATCCCTACTGGAGGTTTCAATCTGTCGGCTAGCCATGACAGGTCATCAACCGATTCATATAATGTCTGCCTATATGCCCCCTTCAAACACGTCTGAGAATCTGCATAACCTACTGGTTAATGATCTCACCAAACTCTTCGGCATAAGTGGCTCCGTTATCATAGCGGGCGACTTCAACGCCAAACATCCCGCCTGGAATAGTAGTATGACTAACCCGAGAGGGAGAGTCGTCTGCGATCTAGGCCAGAGCATCAACTTCGATCCCATTGCTCCTATGGAGAACACGCATTATCCCGACACCACTAGTCATCGTCCCGATGTGCTCGATATAGCGCTGCTGAAGAATGTTAGCCTTAGGTTACATTTAATTGAGACGCTACACGAGCTTAACTCTGACCACCGCCCAGTGCTCATGCACCTAGTTCCTCACTCGGGCATCTTTGACCCTAGCCAACCCACTCCTACCACCCTAATAACCGACTGGAAGAAAGTAAGCGATATGCTGAAATCCGACACGTCACCGCTCCTAGACGGTATCCTCGATCACATTGTCTCAGTCGCAGACACCGAGGCCGCTATCGACTCGTTTACAGTTCACGTGCAATCCATTTTAAAGGATTGCTCTCGGGAAGTCCCAGTGATGAGTGATCATCGCTGGAAACTACCCGACGACATCCGTGAACTGATAAACGAGAAGAACGCGGCCATACGTGCCTATAGCGTCTGGCCCTGCGATGAGAACAAAGCTCACATGCGTTATTTACAGCATGCTGTAAAGAAGCGCTTCTTTACAGCATGCTGTAAATAACGCATGTGACACTAGTGAGTTTCGTTCGAATAATAAAATAAAAAAAAAAAAAAGCAAGCAAGCAGCACCTCGATGAGGTGGATGCAGAAGTCGAACGAAGGGCTGCACTCCCTCCCGTAGAAGACCCCGACGATCCCCTCCCTCCGGTCACTCCAGACGAGGTCAAGGATATCATCGACAAGCTCAAGCCTCGGAAAGCCCCTGGCGCCGACGGCTTCACCAATAGGATTTTTAAAACCCTCCCCGCTCAGCTCATAGTCCTCTTGGCAGCCATCTTCAATGGCGCCTTGAGCAACAACTTGTTTCCCCAAGTGTGGAAAGAGGCCACCGTCATCGGTATTCCCAAACGTGGGAAACCGAAAGCTCAGCCTTCTAGCTACAGGCCGATCAGTCTCTTGAGCGCGCTCGGCAAAATCTATAAGAGACTTATTTATAAGCGACTAAGAGATTATGCCGAGACAAAAGGCCTCATTCCCGACCAACATTTCGGTTTCAGAACCAAACATTCTTGTATACACCAAGTCCACCGCATCGTCGAACACTTGAGCGCTGGTTTCCAGCGTGGAGCGATGACGGGGGTGTTGTACTTCGATATAGCGAAAGCCTTCGACAAGGTCTGGCACAACAGCTTATTATACAAGCTGTACAAACTCGGCGTGCCGGACCGTCTCGTTCTCATCTTACGAGACTTTCTGTCGGATCGCACCTTCCGCTACCGCGTGGGAAAGACTCGATCTTCTCCCCACCCCATCCGAGCCGGAGTCCCTCAGGGCTCCGTCCTCTCTCCTCTCGTCTTCACGCTGTGCACCAGCGACATCCCAAAGAACAAGAAAGTTCAGGTAGCCCTATTTGCCGACGACACGGCTATTTATTACACCGGCCGATCTCAGGTTCGCATCCATCGTGCACTTCAACAAGCCGCCGATTCACTCGGCGCTTGGTTTCGTAAGTGGAGGATCGAAGTAAACCCTGAGAAGAGCCAGGCTGTACTCTATCAGAAGTTACGCCATCAGCGACCGTCTCCTGCCCCCATCACTATGTTCGGCAAGCCTATCCCTTGGGAGAAGCAAGCCAAGTACCTCGGTGTCATCCTCGACGAACACCTGACCTTCGCGGCTCATATCAGAGCAGTTCGTAACCGAGCAGCCTTTGCCATGAGCAGACTCCATTTCATGCTAGTCAAAAAGAGCAAGTTGTCACTCAAGTGCAAGTTGCGTCTTTACACAGCAGTTATCCGACCCATCATGACATACGCTTGTGTCGTATTCGCTCATGCCCATCTCCGCCACATCCACAGGATGCAGACCTTGCAGAACCGCTTTCTTCGTAAGATCACCGGAGCCCCCCCGTACGTCCGTAACGACAGTCTTCACCTAGATCTTAGAATCCCCACTATTCAGCAATTCATGAAACGTCTTGCAAAGCGTTTTTTCGACTCCTCTATCAAGCATAGGAACCCCCTGATCGCATCGGCCGCCCGATACGACCCATCGCGTAACAGCTCAGTCCGCCGTCCTCGGCACACTCTAGTCTCCCCCGACGACGCTATTACCCTCTTACAGGAGAGTAGCAAAGACACCAGCACCGTACGTAGAAAATACAAATACAAACCGAAGACATCGACTGACCTCGCCGCCGAGGTCCGGCGCGTAATCCCCGATCAATTCCCCCCCGACCCTTGCTAGAGCCAGCCCGCGATGCTGAGCCAGTAATGTCAAACGAGCCCCTAAATAATGACACTCAGATCCAGCCTGTCCCTTTGCTGCCCCCAACGACGCCCTAAGCCGAGATTCGTACCCGGTTTCGCGTACTCTTTATCATATCTTTAAGAATAAGTCTTTCGTATCTTCTGAGTTTTCTCGGAAATTGTGTTAGTATGTTTTTATTCGTGAATTCTGTACCTTGTCCACTCATTTCGAAAATTATAGCATTCGCGAATAAAAAATTAAAAAGGAGTAAATGATAGCGTGACGATTTACACAGAAGAAACGATGAAAAGAAACGTGTTTCGCCGACCCGCAAAGATGACATTGATGATGACTACCCATGTGCAAAGCGTGAGTTTATGTAACTTTGGTTCGTAAAATATCCGTCTGTCCGTCTCATGATGACAGGCCGTGTCGACGGCGCGGAAGTGTTCCACGCGCGCCTCTAAGAGAGTCAGCAAAAAGGAAGGGGACCCCTTCCTGCAAGGGCTGATGCCTGCCAGGGCTGTGGGACTGTTCAAAATGCCGCAAAACCGTGGCCCTGGAACACAAAGGGTGCTGAAGGAACATGGATGGGTTTTAGTCAGTGAAAGTCTGACACTCCCTCCTCCTCCGCCAGAGCGGGAGTAGTCATTTGATGATTTCCAAGGTTCGTAAAGTATTTATCTTTGAATAAGAAATATAAATTACAAGATTACGTTGACACTAGTCGCGGGTTCGAACTCGTTGGAGTGGCCAAAAAGCACGCTGTCTCACCTAGCATCCCGACAGAGTGAGTTCAGTGAGATGCACATTAATTCATAGTAAAAAGCGCGCCTAAAAAAATACAAAAAGGCATTTGGAAAATCGAGGTGGTTTTTGAAAAAACCACAGCATAAATCAATTACAAATAAAATTAATTGAATTCTTTGATAGTTGTGCTTTGCATTTTATTTTATTGCGGTATTGACTTTGTTTTGGAAATTTGACACTTCTTTTAATACTAATTTACGCCCAAAGTTGCGTTAAAATTGGCCATAAAAACGAATCTTTGCATTGGTAGCTCGTAACATTTTAATGGCTTCTTATTTTACTATTCTGTTTCCGCACAGACAAAATTAATAATGAGACAAAACGATATCATGTCTTTGGATGTACAATGTCAAAGTGGAGATGATACCCTCCCAAAATTTCTATGGAAAAAATGTCGACTAGTGTCACCTTATGGTACCTATTGCTTTGAACCATCGCGCGTCACACTGTGCTACTACTAAGTAAATAAATAAGTTCAACCAACTCCAAAAATGAGTAACCGTCATATCCAATTAAATCTGTTAATCCCTTAATACTATGTAAATGGTGGTAAATGCCAGTTCTAGGATACTGTTAACCACAATGTGCAACAGTTACTGTCGATTTTTCACTTGCCATACACAATCACAGAAGCTTCTGCATTAATCATCATCTGTGAATCATCATCGCTTAGCACTTTACTAACTATGTTGGGGTCGGCTTCTAGTCTAACCGGATGCCTCTGAATACCAGTAATTATAGAGACTGTCTAACTGACCTCCTCTCAGTACCTGAGTAATACGATACCCCGTAGAAAAACTGGTTTTCAAAATTTCAAGCTTGACTACCGTAGCGGTTGTCAAAGATCTACAATTGACAGCCGGGGCCAACGCTTAAACTCAATTAATTATCGACCATCCACAGACTGACCTTAGCAAGCACTGCATAACTTTGAAGATCAACCCACGCAGCTAGTATTATTTGTCAGTACAAGCCCCTCATAAGCTAGTAGAAGTAAGAAAGAAGAATGCCAATATATCATGATCTGTTGAATGACCAATTTGGTAGAGACGCCATTGTTTAACAATTGTGTCTACTTCGTGGACAGATCATGGGATAAGCTTTGCTAAATCCTGGCACGTGTAAGAACCACACAGTTTACATCGTGTATATAGGTGACAACAGCACGTGTATTTTCTAAATAAATCCGTTCAGCTTTTAAACCGTATTTTTCAGTTTTCACACCAATGCGAAATCTATTTATTTTCGAACCCGTTTTCATGTATGTTACCTACTAACTGACATTCGCCAATCTCTAAGAATAGTAATGGTCTTACTCAGTTTATAAAAAACCAGTATATCAACTCGGTTTTATTGAAAAGTTAAACGCGTGTGTGTGTGGGTGGTAACTAAATTTTTCCATGTTGCACAGTCTTTCTCTTTTTTTTTCCGGATGGGAAATCATCAAATGACTCCTCCCGCTCTAGACGGAGCAGGAGGAGTGTCAGACTTTTACTGACTAAAACCCATCCATGTTCCTTCATCGCCCTTTGTGTTCCGGGGCCACGGTATCTCTTTCGAATAGTCCCGCAGCCCCGGCAGGCATCGGCCCTTGCGGACCCCTTCCCTATTGCTGACTCTCTTTGAGGCACGCGTGGAACATGAACGCGCCTTCGACACGGCCTGTCGTCATGAGATGGACGGACGGCGAGCTAGCCCATAGCTCCCCGTCCACAGGCCCGCACCTACGGTGGCCGGAAGCCACCACGTGGCCCCCGACGCCCGGAGCGTCTCCCGCGGCGGCCGGGACGTGTGGATCTTTCCCTGTCCCGTTCCGCCACCTCCTTCGCTAGCATGACTGCTTCGCAGAAGGAGGTGACGGCGTCCCATTCCGTCTCGCTTCGGACCATGGCTTGGACCAGGGCCGGAAGCGAGAGGTCGCCGCCGCCGATCGCCACCTCGAGGACACGGCGGTGCTTTACCCAAGCGGGGCACACCTCCACAGTGTGCTCCACCGTGTCCTCCGGTCGATCCTCACAATGGAAACACCCGGAGGTCTCGTCCCGCCCGATTCGGTGCAGGAACTTACCGAAACATCCGTGTCTGGTAAGAACCTGCGGCAGGCGGAAGGTGAGGACGCCGTGGCGTCTCTCCAGCCACTTCTCAAAGAGGGGACTTACCGCCACTATTGTGGCGTGCCCTATGTTGCACAGCCTTGACTTATTTTCGAATAAACAAAGGCACTAATGACCTAGCGTTGATTCATATTTAAAATTCAATGTTGTATCTTCAAATCACTTATTTTGTTTCCAGTATAGACTAACTGTATAACCGAATTCAGTAGGTCAATAGGTTTATTTATTTTACCTGTATCTTAATTTAGAAAGTGTATTTTAGGCTTATCAGCGTTTTATCAGGATCGGAAGATTAAATATGAACAATACCCGAAAATAACGTTGAAGGCATATTATTTATACCTTTCCTACAGGTAAGGTATAAATAAAAGGTCACAAGGAAAGGTGTTCTATGTGGGTACAAAGGAAAATAATCCTTAAAGATTTACCCAAGCTTTCAGCAAGGCAGACCCCTTGTCACCAAACAAAATGAATTACTTAAGAGGGTATAATACAGAAATTCCTAACGATTTATTTATTTTTGTGCTCTTACAATTTATTCTTACTGATTATATTTCTTTTCAACGTTTATACATATATACGGTAATAGGCATGACGACAGAATCAAAAAATTGCAAATCTATTTAGTCCGTCAGTTAGAGTATTGTAAATTATTGGACACGTATTTTTTGTTTTTGTAATTCAATGAATATTGACAAAGATAAAACGCATCGAAACTCGGGACTGGGGGCTGGTGACGTCGGAACTAGCTAAAAATTATACCATGGCGTGACGCATGGCAAATATTAAAAGCGTTATATCTTCGTCAATTTTGGTTTACGTAACAAAAGAAAAAACACATAATCTAAGTGACGGACTAATTCGATTTTTTGTCGTTCGCCTATTGGTTGTTTTGATGTGACGCGGAGGACTGAGGAAAATGTAGCGAGGAAAGTTTGAGTATGAATATGGGGCTAAGAGTAGAGGATGAACGCTTAGATCATCCTCTTTTTTTCTCTCCTCTTTCATTTTCTTTCGTAAAAAATCCGGTCTGGCACAAAATCCGGGCGAAGTCCGGTATTGGCATTAAAAATCCGGTCAATTTATCCGGTCAGATGGTAACCCTACCCATGAAGGACGCAAGAGCGAGCGAAGAGAGTTCGAATTTATAAGTTTTCTTTTGATAGTCCCTGGTACTATCCTTACAAAAGTTTGGGTCCTTAAAGATCACTGGGTTCTGGGCACATTCTCGTAGTGGGCAAAGTATAGCTAGCCCACACTCACTACCAGTGTGTATTGTGTTTTTTTTTTTCTCGAAAAAAGATGGTAAAGTTTCTCAAGTCGAGTCCTAATCTAAAGGTTAGTCAATAAAAAAATAGTTTTTGCTTTGCTGCTTTTGTCTTTGATAACGTACCGTAACGTAATTATCGTTTTTGGTTACGTATTTTTTTTATAAATGTCTAATTATTGCGTCGTTGGGGGGTCCAAAAATCATCTGCCTAGCCTTTTCTCAACTATGTTGGGGTCGGCTTCTACTCTAACCGGATGCATCTGAATAACAGTATTTTACATGGAGTGACTATACTTAAAATGTCACTTACGGGATATCTTCCGTGATTATTAATTGTTTTGAGCTCCCGATATTTCGACGCTGTTGCAAGCGCCATGATCGCAGGTTATGGAGTGACTGCCTATCTGTTCTCCACAGTCCACAACCCAGTTAGTACTGGGTAATACGATACCGCTTGGTAAGACTGTTTGTGAGACTTAACCAAACAAATCCCTAACACAATTCAAAAATAATTAGTCTCTGAAATGAATACTCATTCAATCTGAATACTAACTACTAACCATCAAGTCTACTCATAATTAAGAATAAAGAATCTATTTATATACAAGCATTTCAATTAAATTAAACTAAGCCTTCGAAAGCAGACTTCACAGAAATCCACTTGAGAACAATTAACCAGTGCATACCCACGCGAAATATGAATGGAAGAACAACAAACAAAATAATTACACTACAAACTGAACAACATAGACTAACAACAAAGTCTTTAAACAAAATATTATAATTGTCGGAGTGTGTATTAATTTGAGAACGAACTAAAGAGCGTTTGATGCACCCTATAAAACAATAAACTAGTTATGTACTATCGAGGACACTCCCGCCTGATCACAACAGAAGATATCGGAGTAAGTGACAATAAACACACGTTTAATTTTAAGGCGACTACAGGAGCTAAATTTGCAACTCTATTTGTAGTGGTTCAAACTTCGATTGAAATATTGTTAGAATAAAGTTCTTATCTGCTTGCACTTCAAAGTGGTTGTTACGTCAGCCACTGCGGGCCCGGAGGACACGGTGGAGCACACTGTGGAGGTGTGCCCCGCTTGGGTGGAGCACCGCTGTGTCCTCGAGGTGGCGATCGGCGGCGGCGACCTCTCGCTTCCGGCCCTGGTTCGTGCCATGGTCCGGAGCGAGACGGAATGGGACGCCGTCACCTCCTTCTGCGAAGCAGTCATGCTAGCGAAGGAGGTGGCGGAACAGGACAGGGAGAGATCCTCACGTCCCGGCCGCCGCAGGAGACGCCCCGGGCGTCGGGGGAGACGTGGTGGCTTCCGGCCACCGTAGGCGCGGGCCTGTGGACGGGGAGCTATGGGCTAGCTCGCTGTCCGTACGTCTCATGACGACAGGCCGTGTCGACGGCGCGTTCGTGTTCCACGCGCGCCTCAAAGAGAGTCAGCAATAGGGAAGGGGTCCGCAAGGACCGAAGCCTGCCGGGGCTGCGGGACTATTCGAAAGAGATACCGTGGCCCCGGAACACAAAGGGCGAGGAAGGAACATGGATGGGTTTTAGTCAGTAAAAGTCTGACACTCCCTCCTGCTCCGCCCAGAGCGGGAGAAGTCATTTGATGATTTGAAAAAAAAAAAAAAAAAGCTACTGCGGGCTGAATAGTGCGAAATTAGTGTTTTTTTGCGATATACACAAAATCTATTGATTGGTCTAAAAAAAAAAACACTATCATGCTAATATGTTGCTTGTAGAATTATTTGCCAAAAAATCAGAATGATCGCATGTATTTTAGTTTGATTTTTACTAGTTAAAATAATTTTTTAGAGATAAGATTGTGATTTTTTTTATCGAGTAAAATTAGTAGTATCATGTTTTCAAAACATACAACAACTATCATACTAGCATATATCCTGAAGAATATCATATATTTTTCTGGTTTTGTTTATTGCAGTGAATCATATGCTTTTTTGCATTATAAAACTCGCAAATAGCTCCTGTAGTCGCTTTAAACCGTGAAAGTTTATAACAGTGTATATTTCTTCTCTCAATTATAATAAATATACGATAAGTATGCAACTATCCAGTTGTAGGGACACCTTCAAATGACCACGCTTTCCTAGTTGTCGTATACGAACATTACAACATTATAGCTAACTACAGAAACTGAGTAGCTTATAGCTCAATGTCCCAAGGTACGATAGTACTTAATTATTGAACGGGTTTTAATATAAATCGCTGGGAAGGGGTGACAGAAAAGTGGAAAGTTTTTAGTGATAAAGTATGTTGAAATTTTATTACTTTACATACATTTTTCTACACGCTGTTACTCAAATTTGAAATTCGATGGCTTTTTTTTTTATTATAAGCGCGAGACCAATCTACTAAAGAAAATGACAAAAAAAAAATTGTAAACTGATCCCGCGGGTGCCAAATGAGCGGGATCAATTTACTAAAGAGCCGCGAGCGGGCCGGAACAATTCAGCATTTGTTTCGTGCGCGGCGGATTCCGCTTACGCGATGCGTCGTCACACAGGACACCCTCAGGTAGTACAGGAGCTTAGGAGGGGAGATAAGCCAAACTATTCGTACGAGGAAATTAGGGTGAAATATAGCTTATTAGCTTTAAAAGTCAGTTTAACCTGATTTCAAAATGCGGGATTTATTTTGTTCAGTATGGAAATTATAGAGATGAACTCTCAAAACTTTGCCCCTGCGATTTAGTGCTTAAATCGGAATCTGGACGAGCAATAGATAAATGCATAGGTACTCTGGAGAATTGAGCAATGCAATTAAACTTATCGAGCGATAGTTTAGATAGCAGCGGAGAGCACAGATTCCAATAATTTAATTAGTCTGCAATTTATACGTTACTAGTTTTTGCTCGCGGCTTTGCTCCCGATCTGTACGGGAACATTTTAAATGTACTGTTTTAGACTTTCACGGTTTTTCACTACACTTACACACACACTTCACTCACACTCTCTCTCTCTTCTCTCTACTCTCTTCACTTTATATCATCCCGTAAGTGCTTTAAGTGTATTTTAAATGTATCCAATGACACTCGGGAGTAATGTAGCTTCCCGTTAGTGAAAGAATTTTTGGGATCGTATCAGTAGTTCTGAAGATTACCCCCTACATAAAAACTTACAAACTTTATCTGTTTATAATATTAGTATAGACAATAGAGAAATCTAGATATTAGGTCAAGGACAATGGCCGTTGCACATGTATTGTAATTGTGTTGTTACTAGCTAGTTTTAAATACTTAAAATTGTAATCTGTGGAAAACGTTGTGGGTAGCATAATTGTTTAAAAATGTAATATTTAAAATAATTTTTCGAATTCTTATTGTGTTACTGTTTGTTTTTCCCTAAATAAATAAATAGACATTGACACTGCAAGCAAAGGAGAAGTTTAAATCTAATACTGTTAGGCTAGGGACTTGCCCCTGGGGTGCTACCTATTGGTTCCAAAAATAGTCTTAAGTCTTAATAATCTTTTAAACTGCAACCCACCCATACAAATTTTCATTTAAATCGGTTTGGTGGTTTCAGAGATTACCTTGTACGAATATAGTGACACGTAAGAGACAGAGGCACGGGTCGATCTTCAAGGTTAAGCCGCGCTTGCCATAGTCGATTTGTGGATGACCATAATTAAATACCGAGTTTCCTCCATGCCTCGGAAAGCCCGTTAAGCTGTTGAGTTGATCCCGGCTGTCATTTGTAGATATTTGATAGTCTTACCAAGAGGTACAGTATTCATCATCATCATCATTTAAGCCGCAAGACGTCCACTGCTGGACATAGGCCTCCCCCAAGTGTCGCCACATTGACCGATCCCGTGCGACTCGCATCCGACGGAGTCCCGCAGCCTTCACCAGGTCACCTCCACCTAGTGGGAGGCCTTCCAACGCAACGTCTTCCGGTTCGCGGTCGCCACTTCAGAACTTTTCGGCCCCATCGGCCATCCGTTCTGCGAGCAATGTGACCTGCCCACTGCCACTTAAGTTTGGCAATTCTTCGGGCTACGTCGGTAACCTTGCGGTACAGTATTACCCAGTAGTAACTGGGTTGTGGAGGTCAGATAGCTTCTAGATGCTCCATGTAAAATACTGGTATTCAGCTGCATCTGGTTAGACTGGAAGCCGACCCCAACATAGTTGGGAAAAGGCTAGGCGGATGGTGATGATGAAACCTACTCCTCAATTTACACAAAATATGCAACCAAATCTGTTTATTAATTATATTTTAATTAATGATCTTACGTTAAAAGCCGACATCAAACAAGTTCACTTACAAATCAGCTAATCAGCGCTCATGCTCCACAATCCGCCATGTTGTTACAGCTGTGAGAATTATCGTAAGTTATTACAACACGGAGTCAAGAATCTAAGGAAATGAGAAGAGGATTTTAATAAACCGATACAATTGGGGCTAAATAGTAACAGCTGCACAGGTCGACCCACAAGGCTAAGCAGTGCTTGACAAAGTTGGTCCGTGGATGGGTGACCAGCCATTATATACAGGATGTAAACCACCTCATCACGAAGCCGTCAACCAAGCATTCTGTACATCAAACTAAGTAACTTTACGTAAAAATTATTGCTGGGAAATGACTTTTTTTTTGGGTGAAAAATCATGTTTTGTGGTAGAACTCAATGTAACGCACTCAAAACAATGTGCTGATGGATGGATTGAATAGTCCGGGGGTCGTGGAGGTGTTTAAAGTAAAAAAACTTACATTAAAAACTTGTATTTAAACAAAAAGTTGTCAAAAAGTTGGAACTTTGACCCCCAATATCTGCGTAACTAGAAGGTTCCCAGGTATGGTGTAGAACGAAAAAATGATCGCAATGACGAGGAGAACAAGTGCCTTTCGGCTTCGTTAAGAGGTGTTTTACACCCTTTCGGTACTAAGTTTCCTCTGTGCCTCGGATAGCACGTTAGTCCGTCTGTCATTTGAAAATCTTTGAGTCGTTTCAGGTAGTCAGTGACCCGAAAGTCTGGCAATCAGTCTTACCAAGGGGTATCTTATTACCCAGTACTAAACTACAGGCACACATATCGACAAATATGTTTAAGTCCCATGTACCTAATAAGGGGCTAAGCCCGCCACACTATTCCCAAACCACTGTAACTCCTGAAATCCAGAATAAATAGTGGCGACCACCAGAAAGGCGCGGAGACAATGAAGCTCGATGAAGGCCCAGAGAAAGAATTTAACTGTATTGGATCCCGCAACGAAATTAATCAGAAAAGTATAGCGGAGGAATAGGAAAAGGGGGCGAGCCTTTTGCTGTCAACCGATCTCAAATCTGCAGGCCTAGCCAAGTTACAAACGATTCGTATCGATTCTCTTTCTACAATCGTAAACGTTAAGTCACGTGGTCAAAACTAACGAATATAAACTTTCGTAGACAAGTTTACATCGATCAAGATGATAGAATGAAATGTATTCGTTTCTACAATCGTGATTCCTACATCCCATATAAATCGTAGCCAAATTACAGTTTTGACTAAACTTTAAAGTTTCCATTCATTTTTTTTGACCACGTGACTTATCGTTGATAGATGTCATTCCCATACATTTAGTTAGTTTTCTATTGGCGTTAACGATTGTAGATTGTCAACTTGGCTAAGCCTACTGGTACTGAGAAATTCCTGATGGAAAAACCCAGTACCACTTTTCCCGACCTGGGAATCGAACTCAGGACCTTATGCTCACCAGTTGAACTTGCGATCACTCGACCAACGATGCATTCAAGTCAAAGCAATCATTCATATCCATGATTTCGTACTTCCACAACATCAAACGCTGTAATAAGTTTATCTACGGAGATGACTCGGATCTGTTTTGTATTCTTCACAATTTGAACTCAGAACGTTGGAAACACATTGATCTCGAGTTTTGAAGTAAAATATAGGATTAAACTGTTATGAGTAAGTTTCAAGGTTTCTATTTGAAGAATTGTGAATTGATTTTCTTGTTAGTTGAGCTTGAACATTTTTGTTTTGCATTTTCCGAGCAGGTAGCGTTCAGTTGTTTCTGCCTAACCCCCTGGGGAAAAGTCTGTTTATTTTATTTTATTGTTGTAGATGAAATTAATGTTTTAAGTTTGCTTTTTTAAAATTTACTGTTTTCTGAAATATGCATTTCATCGACAACAATGAACAAATAAACAGACCGAATTGGCGTTTAATGGATGCACACAGGTCACACTATTATCCTACAGTAAAAATTCGTCGAATTTCAAGTTATATAAAAACGAAAAAAAAAATTCAATAAGAACAGAATTGTATTATGCAGCGAATTTCTTTTTATCTTTTTTTTCTGGGACCAAAAAAAAAACATGAAAATCCGACCACTATATAGTATACTCCATTTTTTGTCCCGTATACCATTTTTTATTTTTTTCCAAAATTGTTATCGCTGACAGAATGTCACATAATTATTATACGTTACACGAGGCCCTCAAGTTTCACCAGTTATGTTAATAGTTCCATGTACACCATTAACCAGTGCCTACAAGTCCGGGTTGCTTCCTAGAATTACCTAATGGAATACCCATTATCACTGTTGATCTAATTATCTTTTGATGTTAGAAATATAGGTACCACAATTCATAATATTAATTCAACGTACAACTTGTATTAATGACGAAATTATTAATCTTTTGAACATCAGCGAACAGCGCAACATTATATTTGTTAGAAATCAAACTATTTAGTGAAAATATAACTTAGACAAAAATAATGTGTAGTAATTAATAATTGTATCATTACTGCGTCGTATTAAATTTCGATCATCAAAACTTGAAACTGCGTCACAAAATTTCCAAAAAACATAATTATATGACTTTATCCCTAATGCCATAGGGGATAAAGTAAGTAGCAGCTTGGCCCGCGTGGTGTTCGGTAGTAGTCCGATGAGATTGTACAACCGGAATAAAAAGTATCCTGTGTTAATCCATAACAACAGCACTGGATAGAGATAAGTGAAAAGAGGGAAGGGAGGCCTTTGCCCTGCAGTGGGACACACAAGGCCAATAATAATAATAATGGCTTAATAGCCAAGAGCCTCGACCAACATCTTAGGAGGCTCTCGCTTCGCAGCTGGATTCAGAAAGCAGCAGGCTTAGCCAAGTTGACAATCTACAATCGTTAACGCTAGTAAAATGACATCATCTCAACGTTAAATCACGTGATCAAACACAACGAATAGAAAATTCGTAGACAAGTTTACATCGTTCAAAATGATAGAATAGAATGTTATCGTTTCTACAATGTTGATCGCTATACCCTTTGGTAGGAACGCTCACCATAGACTAAAGCGTAGGTTTTTTCTACAGACATTATAGAACGAGCGATCGACTCAGTCGTGTCAACTTGGCTACCAATTTAGTGCCTTCTACAATCGCTTACGCCGAGGCGTTTACTATTGTAGAAAGAGAATCGATATGAAACGTTTGTAACTTGGCTAGGCCTGCAGTACTTCTGGACACGGCACGTATTGTTAGGAGGTTTCTCTCTCAAGAGCCCTAACCACCGGCAGCTCGAACCCTGTTCCCAGAGCTAGTGGGCTACTATTTTTATATTTAAAAATATATATATAGTGTTTTTTGTATTGGAATGTAATGTATGTAATAAATATGTATGTAAAATAAAGGAAATAATAATAATAATGTGTTAATCCAGGTTATAAACTATCTGTGTGCCAAATTCTATCCAAATCCGTTAAGTAGTTTGTGCGTGAAAGAGGAGGAAACATCCATCCTCACAAACATTCGCATTTTCAATAGTAGCAAGATAAGATTTATTTTGACTACATTGAAAGCATGTCCTCCATCATGGCATTTCACACGGTTATAGGAAGGATGTTTTGAAAGGACAAGCACCTATTTCGTAGGCGGTATTATTTTTAATCTAGAATCTTTAAAAGATTATTTTTGAGTTCATCGTCCAACGCACGAAAAGAAAATAATCACAGTGTAGTATAATCTGAAAATAGTTTCCAGATCTTTTTGATAGCAATTAAATGAGTCGAAAAATAAAAACTTACGAAGAGAGTAATGGCTGTTTCACCTTGGTAATGTTTTAATAAAGAGTCATTGGCATATTTGGATAGGTCAGGAGAGTCAAGTTCTCTAGTCAAATGCATGAGACAACCAGAAATGCATTAACTTTTTTCAGGGACATGTACAGTAGGGTCAAAAATACACTATTAATGCGCCTAGATTGAGCTGCAATTCGGGCCTTGACCTCGACCTCCGAGGAATCGGTGGCTTACTTAAATCATCGGTAGTTTTATTTCAAGTACATAATACCCTCTTAGAATGTTTTCATAATTCCGCGCGACCTAAATAATTAAATCATTTTAAGAGGGTATACGTACCTACTTGAAATAAAACTACCGATTTGTCGGAGCTCGCGCGGGTACAGCCCGAGAATTTCATGCCTCGGAAAATACGTAAAAATGGTTAGGTCCCAGCTATCATTCGTAGATGTTTAACATTCGTCATTGAAAGTATGAAGCCTGAAATACTGTCAATCGGCATCATGGAAGATTTTTGGTAAAAAGACTTGTGTCGATAACCGGCACGATCAAATTCGTATTCTCACCTTGAGTTTAACGTTTCCATATAACTAAACAAACCCATTCCTCGTTATTAGTTGAAGTTCAATTACTTTTAAAATAGCAAACGCGCTTGTTTTTTCCGTTATTTTCCGTTTCCGAGAACGCTATTGAACATACAAACATGCGTTTCCGTTTTTTCAGTATTCGAGATTTTTTTAAATTGAATTATTGAATGTGTTTAAAGTTTTTTATTATAACGTTTTATTAACTGAGGTACCCGGTCTCTAATTTCAGGTCAACGCACACGTAGGTACTGCAAGAGATCGAAATCATCTCACCTGATTGCCATAGTACTCAGAGCGAGCATGTAACTCCGAGGCATCGCAGCAGCTTCGCTCTCACTTCCAACTGCGTGAAGGTGGTAACGATAGGTACGGTTAAAGATATTTTATTTCTCAAAAGAATTACAAATTCACTTGCAGAGAAAAACATGAATACGTTTACAATGTTATCAGCCAGTTAAGCGTAGATAAAAACAAAAACAAATATGCATCTTAAAACTACGTTACAATAATACTTCGACTTAGCATTCATCGTTTTAGCATAAGAAGTACAAAATTAACAAATCAGAAGAAGGTAGGTTACACACAAGAAACAAGAAAGAACACAAAAGTTTTGGGCAGTGGGGATAGGGTGCAATTTAATAGTTGTTGCGTGTTTACTAAGGCCTACGACATAGTGTAGAACATAAGCGATTCATTGGAATGTTTTCGGTGGTTCGTTCATAATCATTCTCCTGCCCTTATTCTAATTTATTTGTGGTCGGCGCAGCATGTTTTCTTCTTCCATAATTCTCTACTACTCGTCATCTCAGCTGTCAGCGTCCTTTCTAGCCATATCATCCTTTACATAATCTGTCCATCGTTGCTTTGGTCTTCCTCTACTCATAATGCCATCCACATTCACATTCATACTCGAAACTTTCCTCACGACATTTTCCTCATTCCTTTGCATCTCATGTGCATACTTACGATAACCGTGGCGACGAACCTACGTCAGTCAAAAATTGTCATACTCGTAATTCAAGTAATACGATTGCCTAAGGGTTAGCAGCACACCATACCGGGTGATGGCTCGCCGTATGCAGGGTGACTGCTGTTACCTTGCTAGAGTTTAACGTGTATATTTTTATATCCGTAAGTCTGTCTGTGGCAAAAAATAAATTTTGGGACGAAGGAAGCATACTGTTTGGGACAAACCAGGATTTTGTTATGTGGGACGAAACTCAGTGGGCCGAACTAAGAATAAATCATCGTAGCTCCTAAGCGAATATACCGATACCGATAAATATATTTTGTTGCGGTTTTCTCTGTTTGAAAGCTGACGTGATAGAGAATTCGAGATGGTTCTAAGTTATAATTTATGAAGATATGTTCAGGCGTTTGACGATTATCAGCTCATTTCCCCCACTTTTTATTGACAGAATCTCAAAAGGAACGAGTTGAGCGAATGCTGTTCCGTACAAACCTCACACTTGTACAGCACATCAAGCTGCTACAAGCTGACAAATTTCTTAGATTTTCAACTTTATTGCTAAAGCATTAGGTTTAAGGTTGAATGGGACAGTTTTGGGTAGCTTGATTTGCTCACGTCTGTATTATGCGTTGACCTTTATTCTACCGTTTAATCCCGGTTTTTGCAACTTCTGCTTAAAGTTTTAATAGGACGCTAGAAACTAATTTAGACGAGTCCGGTTATAAAAGAGATTTTAAGGCACCCGGATATTACCTGATGTTCTGGACAGTCCGTGCGTTTCATTAACATAAACTAGCCTACCTGGAGCACATTATAACAGGGTCTATTAGCTTTTGTTTATGGTTACAGGACTTTATTAAAATGAGCTAACTGACTAGAATGGAAGCATTATTTATTTTTACCGTTTACTTTTATTAACTTTGAGCATTATAAATAATAATAAATGCACGCGAATTTAAATGACATTATCCGTCGATCTCTTGTCACCGTCGGCGTTCCAGCTTTATTAGAACCCAATGGCTTGGGACGCGACGATGGCAAGAGACCGGACGGCATGTCTTTGTTTCCATGGAAGATGGGTAAGCCTTTAGTGTGGGATGCTACATGTGTCGATACTCTTGCGCCTTCCCATCTTCCTAGTTCATCGTGCTGTGCAGGGGCTGCCGCTGCGGCAGCGGAGAACCTCAAGCGGCGAAAATATAGTAACCTTATTGGTAACTATATTTTCGAGCCGTTTGGGGTTGAAACTCTAGGACCGTGGGGTCCGAGCGCTCACAGCCTTTTCAAGGAAATTTCAAAACGTTTAGTTGACACTTCCCGTGACCCTAGGGCTGGCTTTTACCTTGGCCAAAGGCTTAGCGTTGCCATACAGCATGGTAATTCCGTCAGTCTCTTGGGGACAGCGTTGAGGAGGAGTTTTTTGACGCCATTTTTTAAGTTTTTAGTTTAAGTTAGTTATCTTAGTTTATTATAATAAATAAATAATAAATATCGCTGGACATTACACACAGCGCCATCTAGTGCCACACTAAGCAACGGGGCTTGTGTCGTGGACACCAGATAATTGATATACTACATAGATACTTTTTGTTTGTAAATACATACTTATTATACATATAAACATTGACTCGGAAACAAATGTCCATGCTCATCACACAAACATTTGCTCCAACCGGGATTCGAACCCGGGACCCTAAGAACGTAAGGCAGCCTCACTACCGCTGCGCCATTCGGGTCGTCAACTGAAATGTACATGCCTCAGACATTTCACCACTAGAAAACCGTAAAAACACGAAAGAGCTCGTGACTAAACAATAACTGCTACACGGGTCGATCGCCAAAGTTAAGCAACGCTTGCCAAGGTTGGTCCTTGGGTAGGTGACCATTCATAACATACCGAGTTTCTCCACTGCCTTTGAAAGCACGTGAAGCCGTCGTTTCGGCTGTCATTTGTAGACCTTTGACAGTCGTTCTAAATGGCTGTTCTGGCAGGCGGATAAGGGTGATGTTTTGTCACGTAAAATAATTTCATGACCTTTTTTTTGGGTCGTGTAGAAAATGTTTCACAAAAAACAAAAATTAACGAAACCTGAAAATCTAACTGATTTAATAATGTGTAGACGTGAAAATTTTCATTAAAATATTAAAGTATGCGATTTTAATGTTCCAAGCGCTCGCCCCAATTTATAGTCAACGACTGAAACATTTTAATTGGATTTATTTGGTTTAAACCTTGTTGAAATTTTAATACTATATTAAGTGGAAAATATTTCAATCATGGCCGCTGGGTGCAAGCTTATGGCTTTGCGGGTTACGTGCTAGATTTCGTTTTGGCTGCAAGAGTTATATTTTCGGTATTTAATTTCATAAGCATAGGTTTTGGGTGGTTAATTAAAAATATTGGTCAGGCTACATGAGACATAATTACACCTAAAATCACTATTAGTATAATGTATGACTGGCAAGTTATAGACAATGTAGTTGTGACCAGATCCAGACAGGCGCATTACTTTTGTGTAATTTATTTCATCACCACTGCTCTCAAAACGGTAAAGGAAAACATCGTGACGAAACCGGAATAATAATAATAATAAATAAACATTTTATTTCTCTTTCACAAAGGCGCCTTAAAATATGATTATACTACATCAGATTAATCCTTTGTGGGAGACTGGTATCTGTACTAGGAAAACCCTGACACGAATTTTTGGTTCTAGGACATGCGTGACAGGCTAGAACCAAAAATTCGAAGACATGTGACATCTACCAACCCGCACTGGGCCCGCGTGGTGGATTATATCCCATTCCCTCTCATAGAAAGAAGGCCTGTGTCCCAGCAGTGGGAACATAAATAAGTTAATGAAGTTGACCCTCCTTCTGAGGCAGTCGGGTAATAAATCATTACTCATCTTTTTACTCACCTCCGTTTCCGCCTCCGTTAACCGCATCCGCGAGGAAAAGCCCTTCACCGCCGCATTCGCCTCTACTTCCGCTAAAAATACCTCCGGTATAACTCTAATACAAACTACGCAACGTACTATCGAAGACACTCCCGCCTGATCACCACTTAGCTAACTTTTGCTTGCAGTTACAACATAATTTTAATTCCAAGGTTACATACGCAGTTACTGAAGCGATATGGCGTTCTGAGTTTAGAGTCCAGGAGACTTCTTCTGGGTGCAATGACACTACATGGCTTGTGTAACAATAAATTCGACTGTGTTGAACTTACTAATCAGTTATGTTATAGAGTACCCAGAACTGTTGTCCAACGGGGGGTGCGCGTACCCCGACTATTCCATACAGACATGTGCAAAACTAACGCCGGAATGCGCGCACCTCTTCGTCGCCTTGTTGAGATATACAACACACACTTTATGGAGCTTGACATATTTAGTCTATCCAACCAGACATTTAAAAAAAAAGTTACAGATATTTTATCAAAAAAGCAGTGAAAAGAAGGTGATAATTTTTTAATTTAATTGAATTGAATTATTTTGTATTTTATTTTGAATTATTGACAGAACTGAATTGAATTATATTGAACTGAATTAAATTATATTGAACTGAATTAAATTATTTGTATTTGAAATATATTGAACTCAATCTAATGAAACAAAATTAAATTAAATGGAATAAAATATTTAATGGAATTAAAATAATTTGTATGTAATAAAATGAAATTAAGATCAGTTTAACTGAATTAAGTGGGAATAAATGAATTACATTAATTTGTAATACATTCAATACTGCCGTCACAGAAGGCTCTGTTTTCTGTAAAATCTACCACAGTCTGTTATTCTTTTGTTAAGACGTGGATATTGGTGTGGGTTACATGTTTGTGATCTTTAGTTTATAAGGTTTTTTTTGTATTTTCTTTAGCATGTAACTGTTTTATGTCCCGAATAAATAAAATAAAATAAAAACGCTCTCTAGCCCCGCCCCGTAGACTTTATATAGAAAAAATGAATAAAAAGATACCGATCGGCCGAGCGCACTGACGACGCACGCCAAACGAGAGTTATTGTTATTTTGCGCGCCAAAGTTGACACTTTCCTAATAGGCCTAAACTTTAAGGGGGCGTGGCTCGGTGCCTCCGCATGATTTAAGCGAAAAAAAATAACTAATCAGGCGGAAAAGACCACGACAGTACCTGACGAAACGCCAAACTCCTACATGGCACAAATATAATTAGGGAGAGAGGAAAAGAGGGGACAATAGGAGATTAAGACATACGCAATAGTCCGACCAAAACCATCGGGCAGAAGCCCGCACCAATCAAAACTTACAGCCTTCAGATCGTGCCTTTTCAATGGATCCTAAAAAACTTTCCACTCAAAAGACCTCAGTGGAAATTGTGAAGAATGGGTATGCAAAAGTATTACCATACGCGCAAAACAAAAGCGTTCCGAGTATTAGGGTTCGCAAACTCCGAAAAAGCTCCGCTATTGTAACGCATGTCTTTGATCGGAATATATGGACACGTATATCGGGTATATTATATATGCAAAAGTAAATTCATTTGTTACACTGTTGTGATTCTAGGCAGCAGCAAATGACCTGCTTTTTGGGGGACTGTCATTTGTCATTTTGTCGCTAATTCTCAGCCTAAATGAAAAAAAATCTCTATATAACATGTTTCAATGGTTTCCTATTTTTTCCTGCTAAACATCTTGTCAAGATGTCATAGCCATCCTTATACGTCAGGAACTTTTATCTTTAGCTACTAATGACCCATATTCCGTGGCGTGAGTGTCCGGTCCCAAACACTGTCATGTCAATGTATTAACGTCAATGACACTCCATTGTCAGTGTAATGGCTACCTTAATTTGACACCTCTGCTGAGCATTGTGTTTCTACTTATCTTCACGCTCTATTTCCTTTATGGGATGAGCAGGGGCTAATGTGATGTTTTGGTAAAAACTGGAGGATTGTGTAAAATGAACATAACTATTCGATTTAAAAACAATGGAACATGAAGCGGATACTGTTTTCATCTTTCAGGTTAATAAACAAACCTTGCAACTAGACGGTGTTTTTCAGACAATCTTTAGCTTAATTTCGCTTTTCTTCTTCTTAAGTCGTTCATAAGTTCTTGTCATCATCATCATCATCAGCCTATTAATGTTCCCACTGCTAGACCACAGGCCTACTCTCTATGAGAGGGAATGGGCTATAATCCACCACGCGGGCCCAGTGCGGATTGGTAGATGTCACATGTCTTCGAATTTTTTGGTTCTAGAACATGCCGGTTTCCTCACGATGTTTTCCTTCACTGTTTTGAGAGCAGTGGTGATGAAATAAATTACACAAAGTAATGCGCCTGCCTGGGTTCGAACCCACGACTTACTGTTCGTAAGTCGAGGCCGCCACCACTGGACACACCACCAACATGCAGAAAACATGACATGCAGTTAAGGATTAATTTCCTACCGTTTGTGCAACACAAGGCCTTGGATATAAAACCCTTTGGCTAACGAAGACGTGCTGCCGCGTTTGAAAGATAAAAAATATATACAGAGTAGTTTGACATTAGTAAACCAAACTAATCTGGAACTCGTCATTAAACTGTCATTAAATAATAGGTGTAACATTACCCATAGCGAAGCCGAAAGGCACTAGAACAGTAGGCTTAGCCAAGTTGACAATCTACAATCGTTAACGCTAATAGAAAACGAACCAAATGTATGGGAATGACATCTATCAACGATAAGTCACGTGGTCAAACCAAACGAATGGAAACTTTAAAGTTTAGTTAAAAATTGTAAGTTGGCTATGATTTATATGGGATGTAGGGATCACGATTGTAGAAACGAATACATTTCATTCTATCATCTTGATCGATGTAAACTTGTCTACGAAAGTTCATATTCGTTTGTTTTGACCACGTGACTTAACGTTTACGATTGTAGAAAGAGAATCGAAACGAATCGTTTGTAACTTGGCTAGGCTTGGTTCTCTCCGTCATTGTGATAATTTTTTGCTTTTGGTTTCCAAAAGGGTTCCGTTGCTAAAAAAAATTGAGAACCGCTGCTCTAGACCATGGAAAACTTCTAGTTCTGGAGATATTGGGAGTAAAAGTTCCAACTTTTTTTAAATTTTGCTAGCCTACATAAGGTACCACTGCTGGGTAAAGGCCTCCACTTTTCCTTTCATACCTCTCTATCTTGTGCGATCTCCGGCCATGTTAGCCCCGCAAAAGTTCCAACTTATCACAAGTTTTTTTTTTTTTAATATATGATATTTTATTTGTTATAATTTTACTTTATACCTCCACGACATTCATATTACTCAATCCATCCATCAGCACAATGTGTTGAGTGCGTTACATTGAGTCCTACCATAACACGTGATTTTGCACAACAACAAAAAAATGTTTCCTATTTCCTAGCAATAATTTTTACGTAGTTACTTAGTTTGATGTACAGAATGCTTGGTTGATGGCTTAGTGAATGGTCCGTTTACACTCTTTATGAAATACTGATTTCCATTTCCACAAGGTTATATTTTAAAAATAATAATAGATTTATCAAAAATCCATCTCTATTATCATAAAATAATCTGTCCATCTGACAGCTAATTTGAATCCAACATTAAAATAGATTTCCTACAACAAATAATTTTCTTCCGCCAATCACTGTCGTCTAACTACTATTTATTAAATCAAAGACAAATCCTTTGGTCTTTACTCCTTCCAAGTCAGTGCTCAAAGAAGGCAATTTTCTATTCAATAATCTATTAGTATTTCACAACAAATCTGACAGTTAAACTCTTGTCGTCGTTTAGTATTGCCAACCTTGAATATTTCGGAATAACATTGATGGTATTGTAGGACGAAATGTAATAAGCCAACTCGGTAGAAACCAATAGAAAAATCCGTTTTCCCTTTTTCAGTGAAATAGCGACTCATCATCTGCCCAGTTTTTTCTAAACTACGTTGGGGTCGGCTTCGCTGCGCATCGTAAGCTGCGCTTGCTTGGGTTGGTCCGTGGATGAGCCCACCCATTACATACTGAGTTTTCTCCGTATCTCGGTTGGTCCCGGCTTTCGTTTGTAGGTCTTTGACAGTCTTTACAGGTAGTCAGTGGCCCGAAAGTCTGACAACAAGTCTTACTAAGGGGTACCGTTTTACGTTTTATGACAGGCAGCAGTTTTACCTACAGGGTGTACATCACGAAACCGCCACCCAAGCATTCTGTACATCAAATTATGTAACTTTACGCAAACAATATTGCTAGGAAACGAATTTTTTTTTTTGGGTGAAAAATCATGTTTAAAAAACATCAAAACATTGTGCCGATGGATGGATTGAATAGTACGGGGGTGTGGAGGTGTTTAAAGTAAAAATCTTACATTAAAAACTTGTACTTTAAAAAAAAGTTGTCAAAAAGTTGGAACCTTGACCCCCAATATCTCCGTAACTAGAAGGTTCCCAGGTATGGTGTAGAACAAAAATATGATCGCAATGACGGAGAAAACAAGTGCCTTTCGCTTCGTTAAAAGGTGTTCTACACGCTTTATAAAATACTGGTGTTCTGCTGCATCCGGTTAGACAGGCGCGCAGATGATGACAGTCCACGCCACAATGGAGAGAAGTGTTGTGACAGTTTGCTACTTAAGCAAGATCTCCTAGAAAATACTAAACCTGAAATTGGACTTCTGCATTTTACTTAACTGTTCCAATAACCCGAGACCTCACAGCGTTTGACCTCGTAAATCAACATTTTAGATATTATTTAGCAACATTTTGTTTTGGCAGGATTTCTAATTGTAACCATTTTAGGGAAATTCCGGATATTATACTCGTTATCATTTCACAATAGGGATGATGACTGACTAAAAAGAATATGATTCTGTTTAGTCCGTCAGATAGATTATCGAAAAATATTGGATACGTGTTTTTTGTTTTATTTAATTACTGGAAATTGACGAAGATAAAACGTGTCAAAGATCATGAGTGGGGCCTGTGACGTCAGATTTGAGTAGAAAATGTACTCAATTGTGACACACAACACAAGTTTTCTACACACTATATCGTCTCCATTTTATATTTACGTGAAAAAATGAAAAATATTTCCAATATTTTTTGGAAATTTATCTGACGGACTAATTAGATTTTTTTGACATCTACCCTATTTTCTGTGATATAGAAACAATTTTACCGTACGTCTATCATAACCATGACTTGACATTGGCATCGCCTTTATCGTGGTATCAGTAATGTCCTTTCATTGTTAACTTTGATCTTGATTTTACAATACAGTGAACTTTATTCTCATCTACATAAGTTTCAAAGGACTGGAAGAATTTAAGTACTACCACTGAAGCGGACGTGTGAATTAAATATTATGAACATAAACATGAATCTGCTTCGTTGGTCCAGTCTGCTGAGCATAAAGTCCCGGGTTCGATTCCCAAGTCGGGCAAAGTGTTATTGAGTTTTTCCAACAGGGATATCTCAGTAACAGCTACGGAGATTGAATTTGTGTCCTAAGCTTGCACTTCTATTACATGGAACTATAACATTAATGGCAAAGCTGCTACGTAGGTATAGATATCTGCTTCACCAATCAGAAAACAAGCGCGAAACTTATGAGTGAGTTGGTCGACTTCAAAATCATCATCAGCCTATTAATGTTCCCACTGCTACACACGACCTTCTCTCTATGAGAGGGAATCAGTATAGTATCGAGTACCAATATAGTGGCTGCAATAACTGATACACTGTCCCAGTTATCTTCAAAATAGATAAGATTCAAAAATTCAGTGCATTCTTGTCGGCACGTTCTATTGTTCCAAATTCAAAATGTTTTTATTCACTCAGTGAATTTTAATTTTTGAGGGGCCGCGCCGTTTCCTCGCTTGTCGATACGTGGTCTCCTTTCCAGGAATCGTTTGCTGCAGTAGCTATTCGTCCTTGGCCAGCCCACTGCCACTTCCGCTTGCCTGCTCTGCTAGCTATGTCGGTAATTGTAGTTTTGATCTAGTCTTTAAGGGTTCCGTACCCGAAGGTTAACCAACAGGACCCTATTACTAAGCCTCCGCCGTCCATGAACTCTTCACCCGTATATGTAAAAAAACCGGCCAAGTGCGAGTTAGACTCGTGCACCGAGGGTTCCGTATAATCTTGTAGGTATTTTGTTATTAAACTACTGTATATTTACGGTTTTCAGATTTTTCCCTTCACATGCTGTAAGATATTGCTTCTCGCAAAATTTCATGATTCTAGGTCAACGGGAAGTACCCTATAAATTTCGATTCCCTTGAGAGTGTCGAAATATAAGTTTTTTAAAAACAAACAAACAAACGGCCGTATCTTTTTAAAAGTTAACATAGAAGTTTGATTTTCTCGCTTCAAGGGACTGCAAACTTAAAGTATACGGTTTTAATTTTAAATCAATACCTTAACGTGTTCCCGAGATAAAGGGTCTTGACAGACAGACGGCGCCAGTCCGACTCGCACTTGGCCGGTTTTATTTAGTTTTTTTTTTCTTCTTTATGTTAATGCATAAATATCTTTTCAAACATTTAATTACTATCTTCTTTCAAATCTATCCCAAAACTATGAAAGAGCTCATGAACTACCCAATTTTTATTTTTTTCTTTCATTCAGGCCGTGATTACCGGCCAGACAGTTTCTATTCAAGTTGGGCTACAAACATTCATTTTATATTAAAAGAGCTTGAAATATTCTGAATTCAGAACATTTTCATTTTAGATTTGGGTTATGTGGAATGGAATAATGTTGGTTTTCGAAATTTTGGTGGAGGGGGGGAATGTTCAAGAGTAGAAAATGTTTTGGCTAAAAAGTAGAAGCTTTGCGTGTTTATTTTATAGGGACGTATAATCATGAAAATCTTTTCTCAAATGTATCATCATGAATCATGAATGCTGCTAATTTTCCATTCCGTTCAATGAATATGACTATGATAATTATGTAGCCATCATCCGTCGATCTCTTGTCACCGTCGGCGTTCCAGCTTTATTAGAACCCAATGGCTTAGCACGCGACGATAGAAGAATGGAAGATGGGTAGGCCTTTAGTGTGGGACGCTACATGTGTCGAAACTCTTGCGACTTTCCATCTTCCTAGTTCATCGTGTTGAGCAGGGGTATCGGAGAACTTCAAGCGACATAAATATAGTAAACTTATTGGTAACTATATTTTTGAGCCGTTTGGGATTGAAAGGTAATTTCAAAACGCTTATTTGACACTTCCCGTGACCCTAGGGCTGACTTTTACCTTGGCCAAAGGCTTAATGTTACCATACGGCCTGGTAACGCCGCAAGTCTCTTGGGGACATTACCAGTTGACAGCGTTAAGGAGGAGTTTTTTGACGCCATTTTTTAAGTTTTGAGTAAAATTTGGTTAGTTTAGTTTATTTTAATAGATTTATAAATAGATATTTATTTGACATTTGCAAAATTACATTTGTGGCCTATATAATTATAGTACCTACTTGGAGATGGTCTGGATTACAATTAGTGAAATAATTTTCCAAGTTCCAAAAATTATTTCCTAAATCCAAACCTACACTAGCATAAATAAAGCTATTTGCCCAAAGGGATATTCGATCCCCAAAACAAACGTCATTCTCTCCGTTCTTAAAACTTATCTTCGTTGTTTATACAACGGTTAAGGCTTTGCATTGTCTGTCAGTTAATTTAATATTTATATAAAGTTAAAGTCTTGAATCCAACACACACACACTCACATTGGAGGCTTTCACTCTTAAAACATGCATAAAGAATAATATGTTTTATTTAAATGTATAAATTGAAATGTAGCCGGAGGAGCTATGGGCTAAAGTAACCACCATAGCTCCTCATTGTGAGTTTTCACAATGAGTCCCAAAAAGCAGGAAACGCCAACGCGGCAGGCCCAGAAGGAGATGGCAGGACGAACTCGACTCTTTTTGATCGGATTGGCGAATAAAATCACTGGATAGGGATAAGTGGGAAGAGAAAAGGGAGGCCTTTGCCCTGCAGTGGGACACAAATGGCTAATAATAATAAAAAAAAAAAAAAAATCAGCGATTAACTATGCTTGTTTCTTAACATGCACACTTTTCAAAAGTCTGCATATTTAAAAACAAGCACGTATTTTATTCTCAACTCTGCGTTCTCAGTTTTAAATTGTATTCGATTTAAATGTGCCCTTTCTGCGAAAAACCTATTATGACAAAGAGCACCTTTATAGTATTTTCAGTGTCAGTAAAAGCGACAGCTTTAAAGTAGATTTATTTTAGAAATTTCTACTGATATATTCACACTAGTCGGGATTGACATTATTTTTTTTCAGAAATCTCCACTGGTAAAGTAAAAACAGGCTAGTGGCATAGTCCTCTTGGTGCATGGCTATAGTTGGGACTAACGCTACTAAACAAATTCACAAATGATTACCAACGACGTCACTCCGACAATGCCATTCAAGCGCCAAAAGAAACATGTTGCACTATTTATTAATAGTTGCTGGCTGACGATAGAAATAAACTATTAGAAAGAGAGTCCTATTTTTACTAAACTGCTCAAAACGTACATGTACATAAGTCATTTATCATTTATTTTTCAAGTTAATTTGAGTTTATTTCCCTAAAAATTGCTTCGTTTGCGTAAATCGATAAAATTAAGAAAAGAAGTTACTATTGACTAAGTTTAAACATTTTTAAATCTCTATTACAAACTCATACAGACTGAGTGTAAACAGACTAGACAGAAATAATGCTTGGTTGTCGGCTTTGTGAAGACAAAGCCGACAACCAAGCATTATTTACAACATACTAAGTAACTTTACGCAAAAAATACTGCTGGGAAACGACTTTTTTTTTGGGTGAAATATCACGTTGTGTTGATGGATGAATTGAATAGTACAGGAGTCATGGAGTTGTTTAAAAATCTTACCTTGAAAATATGTTTAAAAAAAAAAACTTGTGAAAAAGTTGGAACCCCTAATATCTTCGTATCTAGAAGGTATACTCTAGAACTCTAGAGCAAAAAAAAATATCGCAATGACGGAGAGAACAAGTGCCTTTCGGCTTCGTTAAGGGTCTTGTTACACCCTTCATATCATACTTAATGACTTATATATAAATAATTTAAATGTGTATCATAATTAAGTATGTCGTACATAATTTGTATCTTTAATAAAAATAACAATAAACAAAGGAGACGCTTTTAGCTTGGCTTTTAAAAGCAGTGTCCCCAACATAACAAGAATAAATAATGCTCCTTTTCCCTCTATTAAAACCAGCTGATGCACTTTTCCGCCATTTTAATTTTTCTTGTTATTATGTTGGTAGTAAGCTCACATTTAATATTGTTTATTTTTATGAACATAGCTGTACTTAGTCAGTTCTTATTTGAGTTTGTAGCTTCCAAGTTAGTGTCGGGTAAATTTACGTTTAGGTTATATAGCTTAAGAGTTTAATGTCGTAAATAAGGTTAATCGTTTTATACACATTTCAAGAAATCAGTTTACCCGATAGTTTCAGTTGCATGATCAATAGTTTTTTTGGTCTTATTCTTTATTGCACACAAAATTACAAAAATATACACACAAAATTATAGTAGATTATTGCATCGAGCACAAAGTAATTTATTATTGCACCGAGTGCCTGATTTAGAGCCCGAGCGTTAGCGAAGGCTCTAATCTAACAGGCACGAAGGCAATATAAATGACTTAAGGTGAGGTGCATAATCTGCTTTTCTTTCAACTATTACCTATAGGAATAGTAGATAAAAGAAACTCATATCAAACAGTTAAAATAGAAGTTTAATTATTGAAATTAAAAGTTATACTTGAGCAATTAGTAAACGTAAGGTTAAGAGTTTTGTTGGGCAAATTTATATTTGTTTGATTAACTTGGGACTGAATAAAAAAATAATAAAGTTCCCGCCAAATCACTTTATTAAATTTCTTTCATTTTTAAATCAGGGTTAGCAGCAATCATTTTTTAAATTTGGAACAAGTAGGATTTTTAAAGTGGCGGGAAAGCAACAGTGTGCATTCACAGATTGAGTTTATTTAAAATAAAATAAAAAACAGTTTATTCGGTAATTTAAAAACTTGGCTGCATGCTCTAGCGTCTTTACCAACATTTTTACGCAGCCACGGCAGAAAATAATCCTCGCGCCATTTTTCTCAATTTTTTGTTTTTTTTTTGTACTTGTATTGTGAATATCTAAAAATGACAACTTCTAATAATGAAGATGAGCAATATATTACTTCAACTCCACCGGATATACTAACAGAAGCGCGAACCGCATGCGACAGTTTGCTGCCGTCAATATCGAAGGACAGATACATAACCACGTATGAAAAATGTTTTTTTTTTTCTGTTTCATCGCAAATGTGTTAAAAAACGTCGTACGATATACGTGCGTATTGGTTATAACATGCTCGACCCAATTACGCCCTCGCCTTCGGCTCGGGCTGAAATTCCGCCTCGCATGTTATAACCATCTTAACGCACTAATATCGTAATGTACTATTTTTACACACTGAATAGATGTAGGATGTAGGATTCATCTATGTCATAGATGGCGTTGTAGTACTTTTTGCTCCATGTAGCGTTATAGCACTTTTTGTGGTGCCGCTACAGCACTCCCCCTCGGAGACCAGAGTTGATTGTAGAAAGATGTGCCATAGAGAGGTGCCGTAGAGGTGCGCCGTAGAGAGGAGCGCCATATAGTAGCTCTGTAGAGTAGCGCCTTAGAGTGGCACCGTAGAGTAGCGCTGCGATGTGAATGACTGCTGGCGCTGACTGGGAGGATCAGCACTCGGCCGGCCGTAGTAGGTGCAGTGCCAAGGTCGCTAGGTCGGTGCTGACCAGGAATGCGCTTCCGCTGCATGCTGGTGGTCAGGAGTACCCTTTTGAAGCTGGCTGGCTGTATCTCTTGCTGCTCGAAAGCTTGAGGCAGTGATCTTGACGATGATGATGACGTCTCGTTGCTGGAAGGCTGCGCTGACATCCATTTTCGGGGTCAACAATTTGGGGGTATGAAGAACAGGGTGTAAAGCTCTTCATCCCCCGTGGAAAAGGGAGCCGACCAGACGGGTGTTGTGTCTGGTGGGCCACTGCCCAACAGTTGTTGTCGAGTTCTCGTATGTAGTCTTATGTCGCGGATAACTTTGCTTGCGCGATGTAGGATTTCTGACGTGTTTCGCTGTTAGTTCATCATCAAATGAAAATGAAATGAAATGAAATGAAATGAAATGAAATGAAATTGTTTATTCAGTAAATAGGATGTAGGTATCACTTTTACACGTCAACACATTTTAAACTTAAGCTAGATGGGGTCGACATTTCGCATCCGACTACCCTGAGAAGAAATGGCATCTGTGTCATAGATGGCGTTGTACTACTTTTTGCTCCATGTAGCGTAGCACTTTTTGTGGTGCCGCTACACACTGAATAGACTTCCGTTTGGTCGCAACTCGCCTGATGTGAAGCGATGATGCGGGCTAGGGTGGAGCACGCTTGCTTAGAAGAAACCGATTCATTCGAACTTTGAATAGATTCAAATTATAATGATCGGGAAACGGAGAAGACGGCATTGAATTCCACAGGTTTTAATGATGATTTAATTAATCATTTTTCTGTTTTATATCTTCAAAGAACGGTCATATCTTAATAGGGAATTAACATGAAAAAAAATTGAACATAACCTAACCCTGAGCTGCTTACTCAATGCTTATTACCCGACTGCGCCAGAAGGAGGGTAATGTTTTTCGAGAGGATGTATGTATGTATAATTGTTTGGCACGCTCTGCAGCTTGAACAGCTCGATGGATTTTAGGTTGCGAGTTGTCGTTAGATTCATATTTACTGTGAGAGTGACACTGGGTATATCAAAATAAAAATAAAAAACAAAATTGCGAATTTTTGGCGCCAAATTCAAAAGTTTGGCACGCTCTGCAGCCTGTACGGCTCGATAAAGGGCTCATCATGAAGATTTTAAAATGGTATTTCTAAGTTACTAAAAAGCGTAAAATTAAAAAAATAAACTCGACAGCGTAAAAAGTAACTAATAACTGTAAAATAAACACTGAAAAGAAAAAAACGGGACCCATTAAATAATCTAGACTAATATCTTTACATCCAATAATGGGTCCCGACTGTTGCAGTCAATATGGCCTGTTTCCTGAACATGTTTTTTTTTCTTTTCAGTTTTTGTTTAAAGTTATTAAATAGTTTTTTTATTATCATCTGAAAGACTCTGAGAACAGGCTGAAATCTAGGCTGAAGGCATTGACCTAGGTAACGATCTAGTTTATCTCGTACCTACTTACTTTAGTTGAGGTCGTAAAACTGATAGTGTAATATCGACATCCGAGAGATAAAACTGAATCTCTTGTCTTCAAGGGATATTTTTTGATCGTAGAAAAGTCAATGACCAAAATGTATGGAGTAATGTGGCGCCTATGTTTTTTTCTTAGTGATATTTTCATGAAACTTCTATTTACAAACAGCCAATTACATAGAATTAAATAAAAATTCCAAATAACAACCTTTTTCTGAATGCATAATAATAAATATGGAAGTATGTAGTGTACAGTACTTATAACAAACTAGCACTTCGCCCACGACTTCGTCTGCGAAAATTGTGATAGCTCGGCTAATGAATATGTAGGTTTCTAATGGTGAAAGAATTTTTAAAATCGGTTTAAAAGTTTTTGAGTTAAATCGTAACAAACACAAACAATAAATCAAAACTTTCCTCTTTATTATATTATTATTATATATAACTAAAAATAAAATTATAAATTAACATTTTTTTTAATTTGTCCATCCTCTCCGTCTGTTTGTTCCGTCTAAACTTCGAAACTGCTTAACCGATTTTGACGGGACTTAATCAGGCAGATAGCTGAGGCTTAAGTTTTTATTTTAGAATAAGGACTCTCCTTCCCCCTCCTTCTAAGGAAGACTCCTTATGCGAAGCAGTCTCCTTCTGCGAAGCAGTCATGCTAGCGAAGGAGGTGGCGGAACGTGAGAGGGAGAGATCCTCACGTCCCGGCCGCCGCGGGAGGCGCCCCGGGCGTCGGGGGCCACGTGGTGGCTTCCAGCCACCGTAGGCGCGGGCCTGTGGACGGGGAGCTATGGGCTAGCTCGCCGTCCGTCCGTCTCATGACGACAGGCCGTGTCAACGGCGCGTTCGTGTTCCACGCGCGCCTCAAAGAGTGTCAGCAATAATGAAGGGGTCCGCAAGGGCCGAAGCCTGCCGGGGCTGCGGGACTATTCGAAAGAGATACTGTTGCCCCGGAACACAAAGGGCGATGAAGGAACATGGATGGGTTTTAGTCAGTAAAAGTCTGACACTCCCTCCTGCTTCGCCAAAAAAATTAAAACCTTTTAAAATTGTAATTAAAATACGTTTCAATTAAGGAAGTAATATTTTTATAATAATTTCATGCGAAAAAAGATCGCGGGTAACAGCTGGTTCGGAATAAAAATAGCTTCCATAAAAAAAAATCGTAAGGACAATGAACCTTGACGAGTCCCAGAGAAATTGTTTAATAGCATTAAAGCCCAACACACAAACAAAAAATCACGTCTGTTTTTCTCCTATAAGTGAGCTCGTGGCTAAATAATAACAGATGCTCGGGTCGATCTTTAGGCTAACCCCCGTGCTTGCCTAGGTTTGTCTGTGGATGGGTGACCACCCATAACATAACCAGTTTCCTCCGTGCCTTGGAAAGCACGTTAAGTGGTTGGTCCCGGATCTCATTTGTAGATCTTTGACAGTCGTTACAGGTAGTCAGTTACCCGAAAGTCTGATAACCAGTCTTACGAAGAGGTATCTTAATACCCAGTACTAATTGGGTTGTGGAGGCCAGATAGGCAGTCGCTCCATGTAAAATACTGGTATTCAGCTGCATCCGGTTAGACTGGAAGCTGACCCCAATGTAATTGGGGAAAATGCCAATATGCAAATGATGATGCTCTGATTGATCCTATAAGTGTGACCCGCTCGGTCCCATTTCAATCTCGCAGACTTAACACCAACATCCTAATTAGCGGTGATAGTCTAGTGGTATGACCATCGGACTGCCAAGTCATATTTAATAATGTCTCGAGTTCGAACCCTAGACACGCTAAGAGAACATTTTGAGGAAACCAGCATGCCTGAGAGATATTTCTAGACGGCATGTAAAACCAAGTCAGAGGCCCATGAGCGGCGTAAACCCCTAACACCTGTAGGCTTAGCCAAGTTGACAATCTACAATCGTTAACGCATACTTAGAAAACTAACAAAATGTATGGGAATGACATCATTTCAACGTTAAGTCACGTGGTCAAAACAAACGAATAGAAACATTAAAGTTTAGTCAAAACTGCAAGTTGGCTACGATTTATATGTGATGTAGCGATCACGATTGTAGAAACGAATACATTTCATTCTATCGTCTTGATCGATGTAAACTTGTCTACGAAGTTTCTATTCGTTTGTTTTGACCACGTGACTTAACGTTTACGATTGTAGAAAGATAATCGATATGAAACGTTTGTAACTTGGCTAGGCCTGCTGATTGGACACTAACCACACGATAAAAAAGAAGATCACCAATATCGACGACACCTATCTTGGTGCGTATAGCGGTTATTTTGTGCAATTACCTCGCAGGATAGCTTAACCTAGTAGACGCTAATGCCTTCCATAATTATAATACATAACTATAACATTAGTAAGTACTATGCCTACTTTCTGAAAATTATCCTTAAACACACCTACAGAAGGTAATGCGCCAGGTAATAATTACATACAATAATGTATTAATGCAATGCGTAGTTTGACCATTGTAAAAGGAAATGGTGTAAGCTTTGTGATAAATAAATATCGCTGGACATTACACACAGCACTATCTAGTGTCACACTAAACACCGAGGCTTGTGTCGTGGACACCAGATAGTTGATATAATACATAGATACTCTTTGTTTGTAAATACGTACTTATTATAGATATAAACATCCATGACTCGGATACAAAATGTCTATGCTCATCACTCAAACATTTTCTCCTACCGGTATTCGAACCCGGGAGCCTAAGAACGCAAGGCAGCCTCACTACCGTTGCGCCATTCGGGTCGTCATCGGTCGTGATGAGAGTGTTATGTTAATTCCGAGTATTCATACTCGAACAACTCAAGAATTTTTTACTCCATTTTTAAATGGAGTAAAAAATGCTTGAGTTAGATTCCTTGGTTGGGCTACGTGTCCTCAATAGTATATTCCTGAAAACACAGCTGTCGAAATGTTCTGCCTAGCCATTCAGAAAACAGGTGTGATAATGTACCCTATCTAAGTGGAACATTCTGCCAATCCTCATAAAATAATTCCTAATCTCCTCATTAAACGTACCCACAGAAAGTAATGCTGACATACCAGAAATTCACACGGCCATTTTAATGACGTCATAAAAGTAATAGCACAAGCAATAAAATCCAATCATGAAAATTTTGTGAAATAAAAACTAAATCGGGTTAAACTAAAAAGTATCATTGAGTTTTTCGTCACAAATTTACCAGTAGCAACCCGAAAACTGGATATGTGTATGTGTGATGGCATTAGGCACGCCCCCTATTACTTGGAAATTTAAAATAACTGGCGAAATGACGCTGCATTATAGATAGGTACTCTGGCGACACATCAAGCTATATACATACATTTCCAGTATAACATGGCCTCGCTTTGTATAAATTTCACATACAATGAGAGATCAATAAAAACTCGAATTGTATAGTTTGATTGGTTGCCGTGCGTAGGTCTCTTCTCCCCTTTCGCAGATTATTTGTATGTTAACACAAGAGAGCATTCTGCCTATCCCTTTTCACACCATTAACATACTCAAAGAAAGCAGAGCTATACCAAATGTCATACCAGAAATTCACACGGCCATCTTTAATGACGTCATAAAAGTACTAGCACAAGCAATGCACACAGTAGCTTGTACGGTGTTCATTGTTTAATTTATGTGAGCGTTTCGGGACCAAGTAGGAAGTAATGCGGTAATAGATGGTGTAGTGTGACTTGTGACCATGTTGGGCCATTGTGCATGGGATTGATGTGCTTTTTGCGTGGTTAATGTGATATTACAATCATGGAAATTAATAAAATAAATACAACACTGGCTTCTGCTTGTGGCTTCACACTATTATAGGGAATTATGCTGTTTTTTTTCGGATGGCAAATCATCAAATGACTCTTCCCGCTCTGGGTGGAGCAGGAAGGTGGTTGGTTTTTAGTCAGTAAAAGTCTGACACTCCCTGTCAGACTTTTACTGACTAAAAACCAACCATGTTCCTTCATGGCCCTTTGCGTTCCGGGGCCACGGTATCTCTTTCGAACCGTCCCGCAGCCAAACAGTCCCGCAGCCCTACCTACAGTCCCGCAGCCAAACAGTCCCGCAGCCCGGGAATTATGCCCTTAAATGCTAAGTAATCAAAACGTATTTAGCCTACAGAAATTCACTGCTATAAGCATGTCCAATCGCAAGCTATTAAACTTGGTTCTCGGCATCTCTTATCCTCTTTGCCCGACCCGGGCATCAAACCCGTGACCTCATGCTCAGCAATCGTGCTTAAAATGTAGGCGTGTGCACTTGTGATATGCGTTATAAAACTATTTAGATAAGCTAAGATCTAAAATCTTATAAATACAACAAACAAATAATCTTACTACAAAAGCATCATGAATGAACAACAGAAAGAAAAACAAACGATAATACGACAGCAGTCAATTCCAATGAAACAAAAACGTGGATCACAGTAAATAAAAAAAGAATATCCTAAAAAGACAAGCAAGATTAATTACACAAATATTTGAAAACAACCGAAAACACGAAAGAAAAAAAAAATATCGTCGTAACAATCAATGAGCTATTTCATTGTATCGATCACTAAAATGTAAGAAAAAGTGTATTGTGTTTCATTAATCAAACAATAATAATAAATAAATGAACGAGCATTCAGAACCGTTGAAATATTTCTTAAACACTGTGGACGTATTTTAACTCTAGGACAGATAATTTTCAGGTTGGCTCCGTCGCTTCAGTTTGGTTTCAGCAGCCGTAGCGACCTCACGTCTTTTCAGCGCTCCGACCTTACGAAACTTTCAGTTCAAATACTAACACCGAATTTTCAAAGTGTCCAACGAAAAAATAAAATAATAAAAAACCTAGCAACTGTCAAAATTCAAACATACTCGACCGAATAAAAACTTGTTTTGTTTTTTACTTTTTTGAATTTTTATTTTAAAAAGTTTTTTTGTTGATTTTTTAATAGTTTTTAGTTTAAGTGTTGCCAAGTTGAGTGCAGTGTTTTTGTCGATGATGGTGACATGTTAATCGGTCAAAATAGGTGACAAAAATGTTTTTGGGCCTGAGCAGCCTCTGTGCGGTGGATTAGAAGTGAACTGGACGTTATGTTATTATCACATCAAGCGCATACTAACTATCCTGATGCCTTTTTATGATGACATAGTAAGTATTTGTTTTTTTTATTGCTTCGGTCAAATTTTTTGTAATATTTTGAGGGACACTAATTTGGTAGGTAATTAAATTAAAGTAAATGTGTTTCGTGCTTGGAAATTATTGTAAAGTTCTTATGCGTTTTAAAAACTTTGAATTTGATGTTAATTGGTTGTATTAGGGCATTAAATATCTTAATAGACAATTAAATACTATGAATATTTTACTCGCGTCTTCCTTAAAATGACCGCTAATTTCCTTTCGTCTTTTTTGTTTCATTATTTGCTGCTCAAATAATTAATGAAAGTTATTTTAATATTTTGAGCATTATTAAAACATATCTTTAAAGTTCTGTTAATCTATGAACGTAGGTATGTACGTATTGTATTTTTTGTTGATGGTATTTTTTTTATTTATTTTTTTATTTATATCATAAGGTTATCCTATTTTAATCCATAATATGTTGACTGGTAGAGAAAGCCTTGTGGCATTAAGTCCGCCGATTATACCACTGTTGCTCATGACTATGTAACAAACTGTGTAAGGACATGAGCGCCGCAGGACCAATAACCATAGCGACTACTTCCGTATTAGCTAGATTCTAAGTGGCTTTCAAACGCATGTAGTTGTATACAGATATTATTTTAATAGGCATGACGACAGTATCAAAAAAATGCAAATCTATTTAGTCCGTCAGTTAGAGTATTGGAAATTAATGGACACGTATTTTTTGTTTTTGTAAATCAATGAATATTGACAAAGATAAAACGCATCAAAACTCGGGAGTGGGGGCTCGTGACGTCAGACATAGCTAAAAATTATACCTAGGCGTGACGTATTGAGAATTTTAAAAGCGTCATATCTTCGTTAATATTGGTTTACGTAACAAAAGAAAAAACGCGGGTCAAATATTTTTTGATAATGTAACTGACGGACTAATTAGATTTTTTTTTGTCGTCTCGCCTATGTTGAGTAGCTAAGTATACTTAACAATATTTGACGGTCCAAAGTTCAATCTTTCGACCGCTGCTCTATAGGCTCGTCCTATGGACCTACTAGGAAATACCACCCACACGCAATATTAACAGCTCACGCACGTAACAAAGATTTAGCATACAAATGGACCAACGATATGAATGACAAAATAAAATATGAATAGTTAGTATTGAATAAATTATGCTTCACGAAAGCTAATGAATAACATAAATAAAACGCTCACGACTATAATAAATACATTTTCTTTCCATGATTTTTCCTTACTTTGGGTATAAGGAAAAAATAATGGGAGAAAACTTGAAAACAAAAACTTTTTTTTTCGGGGTGACATATTCTTTACAGAAAAAACCCCGTAACTAAATAAAGATTGAAAAAAAAAACTTTTTTCAAAAACAAAAACAACAATGAGTTTAAACGTACTGAAATTGTTATTATTACTTGAAAGTTCTCAGTATAACTCTTAGTATAGATTTTATTATTTTTAGTGAATAGTGTCTTTGTATTCTCTAAAGAGTGCAGGCATAAATTATATTGAACATAAAAATTACAAACCTTGTTAAATAATTTGCTTTCTCTTTGCTCTTGCAGTAAGCATTAAAAATATATTTTATAAAACTTAGATATTCTGAACGCGTAGTTCATTAAAGATTTTTTTTTAAATATTCCGTTATTACAATGGGCCACCCATGTAGATGGGCCCATATAACTATAAGAAAAACAAATGAGTTTAATATTCCTTCGAATATTATTGATTATTTCGATTACATCGGCAACACCCCTCTTGGCTAAATTACTTCCGTATTTAAGTTTATAATGGTGCTGGCCTACATTGCCACACGCATTGTAAAGTAGGATTAGATACAAGTTTTCCTAAGTTTCGGCTAATATTGAACGTTTTTTTTTTTAATAATAAAATAGTATTCACCAACAAAAGATACGAAAATATTTATGAAACTAGCTGATGCCCGCGGTTTCGCCCGCCCGCAAATTACATACTAAAACCTTCCTTTTGAATCACTATCTACACTCGAGAGCAATGAATCCGGGTCACTTAAAGAATGTTAAAAATCTCGGAAACTAAAAATGATAGGTTAATGAAATAAATTGTATTTAATAGACAATATAATACTCCTTAAATGAAAGTAAAAAAAATATGAGTCACCATACATTTTATTAACACAAAATTACATAAAGAAAAAAACTGCTGATCTCTCCTTAAAACAAAAATAGGAAACATGAAATTTTTGAACTTTATTACGATTTTCTTGAATTTTAATACTTCGTATTGCCTCCTCGTGTTTCCATTACTGCGTTTACGCGGTTTGGCATGCTGTACACCAAGTTCCTTATACGATTTTGGGGAATATTCTTCCATTCCTCTGTGAGAGCAATTTTGAGCTCACGAAGCGTGATTGGGGGAGGGTTTCGTTGTTTTACGCATCTGCCTAGCTCGTCCCAAGCATGCTCGATCGGGTTGATATCCGGGCTGCGCGCTGGCCACTCCATACGAGTAATGTTCATCTCTTGAAGGTAGTCATTCACAATCCTACCTGTATGAGGTCGGGCATTGTCATGCATAAATATAGCATCCTCACCTAAATTGACCATAAATGGACCAACGTGATCATTGAGGATTTCTTCCACATATCTTACGCTAGTTAAAGAGCCGTTTTCTATGATCACCAGCTCTGTGCGACTTTCAGAAGAAATTCCGGCCCACACAATTACAGACCCACCACCGTAGGCTACTTTTTCTTCGATGCATGCTTGCTTTAATCTTTCCCCTGGTCTTCGATACACTCTGTGTCTTCCATCGTGCTTGTAGAGCATAAATTTTGATTCGTCGGAGAACATAACTTTTGACCAATCTTCAATACTCCAATTTACGTGGCTCTGGGCATATCTTAGTCTTGAAATACGATGCCCACGCTCCAGTTTAGGGCCGTTTGCAGGTCTTAGGGGTTTTAAGTTAGATTCAGCAAGCCGACGTCTTACTGTCCATGCACTTGGGTTACTTCCTCCGAGGCGTCGAAACTGATTTGTGAGTTCAGTTCCTGTGAGAAAGCGATTTCGAAGCATGGTGTCGGTCTTCTCGTGCTGTGGTACACCTGGTTCTGCCCGTTCCTGGTCTGCGTAGGTTAGAACCAGTTTCTTCGTAACGTCGGAGAACTCTTTGTACTGTTGACAGCGACACACTGACAGTCCTGGCTGTATCGCGCTGACTCCGGCCGGTTTCCAGCATTGTAAGTATTCTGGTGCATTCTTCAGGCGTAAGCGACATAATTTCAGCTTGAATAATGAATATAGAGCACTATCAACATGGTTTATGTACCCACATAAATGACAGATTACAAACAAAAGCAAAACCAAATGCTGTAATTTCGTAGTTCCATCTTCGAAAGTGGCCCTTTTTCAAATTTGATTTTTTTATGATATAACTATACAATAACTAAGAAGTTTTAATACCTTCATTTAAGGAGTATTACATTGTCTATTAAATATAATTTATTGCATTAACCTAGCATTTTTAGTTTCCGAGATTTTTAGGATTCTTTAAGTGACCCGGATTCATTGCTCTCGAGTGTATTTAGACATGAAGGTTACACTGAAAAAGGCTATTTAAAAGCAGGAGTTAGTAACATAATTTTAAAAAAACCCGCATCAATATCCGTTGCGTAGTTTTAATAAAAGATCTAAGCATACATAGGGACGGCGGCCGACTTTGTTTTATAATATAAAAGTGATAGTGAGAATACAAATGTTGCAAAATCTGTACAATAATTTACATAACCCTGCCTCTTAAACTAAGATCACCTGTATTTTAAGAGACTATGTTCGGCCGAGCAGTTCCTTAAACATAATTTGATACGATATTTCAATATACGAGTAACTTCCCAAGCAGGAAATTCTACTTAAATCTAAGGTTCTATGAGAACGATTATCTTAAAGTTGCTGATTTAGTAAATCAGCTCAAATTTTGGTTTTTCTGAAAAAAAAAAATATAGTATGTTGCGTTCCATGTTCATTATTTTGTTAAAATACTTCACGGGTGAAGGTTCTTTCCGAGTCAGGAAAAGTGGGTGCAAATTGTGTTCATATTTCGAATGAATATAAAAACACATGTGACTAACAGAGTAATTATTGTAAGTGTTGATGGATGAGGAAACGGAAACAAAAGAGGAGATGAATGGATTGTGTTACGGATAATAGCTTTGTATCCTGAAAAAATCTATTTAGTCCGTCAGTTAGATTATCAAAAAATATTTGACATGTATTTTTTCTTTTCTTACGTAGACCAAATTTGACGAAGATACGAAGCTTTTAAAATTCTCAATACGTCACGCCGTGCTATAATTTTTAGTGCGTTGTGACGTCACGCCCCACTCCCGAGTTTTGATGCGTTTTCTCTTTGTCAATATTCATTGATTTACAAAAACAAATTAAATCAAATCATTTATTTCTTTGCAAACATGGGTAGTAAATACGTGTCCATTAATTTCCAATACTCTAACTGACGGACTAAATAGATTTGCAATTTATTGATGGTGGAAACTAGACTATTATGAAAGAAATGGGAGTGAATGATGATGTGGCAGTTTATAAAACTTTTTAACTTCAAAAAAAACAATAGGTTCGCTCTCTATTGGGAAAATAAATAAATGGAACAGAACAGGAAATGTAGTTTTGTTATTATCGGAATATTTAGCGATACTTAATTACACGGACACAGAAAAACTAAGTATTTACTTAATTTAGTTTTAATGTTAATGTTTAATGTTATTTGTACCAATTTGATTATCCATAAAGTCGTTAATAGATCTCTTTTATTTTATAACTTTTACTGACCTAGCTAATTTGTGCTATGTAAAGTGATGGCTTGAAACACAGGTTTAAATAAACCTAGATCGGGCAGGTCGCTACCAAACATTTGAATTCCACATTATCGCTTTTTGCAACTGTTAAATATATTCTAGTTATAGTTTACTTTTATGCACTAATTACACCATTGTTTGAGAAATAACACTACTGCACCTAAATGTACACTTTTGTAATACTTTTTAAATAAATTATTCTTATTCTAGAAATATCTCTCAGGCATCTGGTTTCCTCAAAATGTTCTCTTAGCGTGTCTTGGTTTCGAACTCTAGACATTATTATTTACTTGTTATATTACATGGGACCTAAACATAACTGGCAAAATGTGGGTGTACTATAAAGCATGTCTTTCTACCTCTGCCTAACCCTTCGAAGGTTACAGGCGTTATTACCAATACCGGCTTCTTCTTCTTTATCGGTTTTAAATTTTTACAACAACTCAGCCATATCGATAGCGTTGATGTTTAACTGTAGGTCTTTCGTAGTGGAGGTGTTCGAGCACTTGAGTAGTGTTGAACTAGTGTCGGACAGGCATTTGTCGCACTAGCGTGATGTCGAGCTTCAGTATGTCGCACAAGTGTGCATTCGAACTATGGTTAATCGCAGTGCAGTTTTGTCGCACAAGCCTTAATAGCGCTTCCGTTTGTCGACCTCACGTAAAACAGTCTTCGACGAGGTGTTTCACAGTCTGTGGTACATAAGAGTACCGTCATACCTAGTCTATGTGTAACAATTTCCAATCAACGAGATGCTTTTTCCGTTTAAAACCAACGTTGTCGTTTCATTTGTTGAGTAGTTTTCGAGTTAGCTTCAAGAATTGTTAACAATTTATGTAGTCCGTCTATTTTTCCGATTTTCAAGTTTTCGCATTGTGAACTACAGTGGTAGGTATTTACAGGAATTTAAATGTAGTGCAACCAAGTAAATCAATTTAAATCAGTTATAAAGACAGCGTTTTCTTGTATGCTCGACCATGCAATTTGGTTTACATTTTAACATGCAAATTACATTGTAAAATGTAAACCAAATAGCTTGTTCGACCTTACATAATGGCACTCAATATAATATCTACCTATATTATAGGACACATTATAAGTAATTATTCGTGTCTTTTTGTGTAACCGTTTATAACGATTATAATAATATCTTTGTAAGTAAAACACAACAATTTCGAGGATTTAGGATGTCAAGATGTAACAACCGTGGCAAGCAAGAGCGGGTCGCTAGTAAACTATACATAAAATAGTAGAGTAATTCAATTCCGTAATGATCAAACGTGTGTAAAATCCGTTTGACTGACCGTATTGTCTGTTTGCCCGTTTATTTGCCTTCGGTTCGGGTAGTTAGGGGAAGTGTCAAAGCAAACAGTCGTTTTGACGCTGTCCAACAATGCTGTGGATTCAGATTGAGAGTATAATGGTATGTCGCAGTGGAGTTTAGTTCTACAGGGTTTTAAAAAGAAAGTCCATGGAGTTTCTTGCCCTTTCTTCTCCATAGAGCTTCATATGTTTGACAGCTCACAAGTGCCTGTAACTGGCCTGCTTGAAAAAAATGCTATGATTGGTTTTTATTTAGTTCGATTGCATTGTACTCGTATATAGGGATGGTTCCCGCAACTTTACATCCAAAGCGCGGGTTTAAAAGGTATGTCTAGAGAATTTAGGTATGATCTTAATTTAGGTCGTTGGTTCCAATTTAATGCTTTTCTTATGGATGAGTATATACCCAGCAACTGGGTAGTGGAGGTCAGCTAGACTCAAGTGCCATGTAAGATATTGGTATTCAGCTGCATTCGGGTTAGACCGGGGTTCGGAATTATGTACTGGATGGTGTCTCTTTCACCACGTATAATTGAGGAAAAGGCTAGGCAGATAAAGATATCTACTGATGCACTGCTACATTGTTCTCACATAATATACCATCTCAACATGAATGATGTAACCAAGATTTTGTAACAATATTCTGATTTGAAAGAGTGTCCATGGAGTTTCTTGCCCGTTCTTCTCCATAGAGATCTACGCTAGGGAATGGGCAACTACAGTACTTTCACAGTTTTTATGTCTTGTGACTGGGACTGTAGCTACATTTAATTTTCATCTTTGTTTCGACAATTCAAAAGTGCCTGTAACTGGCTTACTTGAAATAAATGCTTTGATTTTGATTTTGATTTTGCAGATGGCTTCAATTCAAAACATGACAAACTCTTTAAATTATCCTCTTCAAAACATATTATAAAAAAAAAACTAAATTTGATATTATGTTTTTACTAACTGTTTAGATATTTTCTGAGGTTCAAGTTTGAAACAATTTCACTCCGGTTTATTTTTTGTTTTCGGAGTTAGAAATAATAATTGCACATGACTGCGAATAATGACGTCAAATAATATAATATTGTTTTGGTTGAGTAGAATACAGTATGCGAAGTGAATCAGAATTAATTAAGTGATTGCAATCAGCACTGCTTAATATTTTTTTATAGCCTAAAATTATTTATCAATATTGTTTAATTTGTTGTAGATTCTTAACTACTCTGGCTAACTTTTCAATATTACGCAGCACAATTTTTATGTTTTAATGGTTTTGTAAGTTTTTTTTTGCCCAATTGTGTATCAAATATTACAATGATAGTAATCATAATGCACCTCTTAACAAAGCATTTCAAGTGAATTCATAGTATTCATACTATTCAAGTGTTGGTAGTAGGTAAATACTTTGCACTTCATCTATCTGCGATACTGGTCAAGATAAATGTTACAAGTGGAACTTATCTAAGTTCTCAGGGCATTTGATATTGTACTCACGTTTTGATCCGAACATATGGCACGTTCTGAACACGATATATAGGTATTACACCGACTAGATGGGTTCTCAAAGAACCTTCGGTATACAAAGCTGTTCAGGATGGGTTAAAAATATCAGTCATTTAAAGAGGGCACTGGCTCTTGTACCATAGGTCTATCTTAGGGATTATGGATCTGGATTATTTATGTTAAGACCGAAATTGTACCAATACTTTGTTGCAATTTTTTTTTTATTTGATTTAGCACAGGGAGTCAGGGACTTTAATCTTAACGTACCTTATCGCACCTGCCTCGTTGGTCTGGTGATCGTTAGCGTGGCTGCATTTGGCTGATTAGGGAACTTAAACTAACTGGTGAAATGAGTGTGTAGAGAGAAATGTAGGTAATGTATGTAATGTACACCTATGCGTAACTTTTTGGGGATAACAGGCATGGTGTTATGATATATTTTATATATACTAAATATGTATTAATTTTTCTTAGCCTATCATGCGTCCCACTGCTGGGCAAAGACCTCCCCTTTCTCCATCAAAAAAAAAACTAAAATTAAACATAATTAAAAATATTTTTATCATCAAGAATAAACTGGTTATACTACACAAATGATTGTGTCCTTTAGTATTATAATCATTGGAAGTATGTGGCGCAAAATTATCATCCAATTTTGTTTTGTTATAAAAAAAATGAGTGTATAATAATATAGCGGTCCATTGCTTGTCTGTTTGTATTCTGCAGCTGTCTTGTTGCAAAAAATATTTATAAAATTTTCTGATAGGGTTATTAATTTTGCGCCACCTTGTATAATATGACGTACAATCCAGGATATTCCAGGTAACTGACGGTCTACCACTTTTCAACCTGAGCATAATGTTGTAAAGTGGTTGACTGCCAGTGAACTCGACAGCACCAAATAATTTTCAAAGGCCAGTATATGCTCCCAAATTATATCTAACGAACTGTTCAGGAATATATGTATTTATCTACAAAACACTTGCCCTACTTCTTGTATTTATGAGATAACAAGTCATAATATTATGAATGGTTCGTTCCAAATCTTGTTATGTACAATTTATTGGTTGAATAATTTTCTAGTAGGTACTATCTTGTAATGTTGTTGGTATTGTTAATTTGTATCTTACGAGTATACAGGAAAACGGACCCTTTACGAAGCCGTCAATCAAGCATTTTGTACATCAAACTAAGTAACTCTACGCATAAATTATTGTTGTGAAACGACTTTTTTTTTGGACTGAAAAATCACGTTTTACTGTAAAACTCAATGTAACGCACTCAAAACATTGTGCTGATGGACGCAATTAAATTAAACGGGTTAAGGAGGTATTTAAAGTAAAAACCTTAAAAACTAGTATTTGAAAAAAAACTTATGAAAAAGTTGTAACTTTGACCTCCAATATCTCCGTAACTACATAGTAGGTTGCCAGGTATGGTCCAGAACAAAAAAAATATCGCAATGACGGAGAGAACAAGTGCCTTTCGGCTTCGTTAAGAGTCTATTTACACCCTTTATGTGTGATAATATTGACATTTGTCATAGAGAGTATCTTAATTCGCATTGTGAGTATTCAGGGTTAACCAAGGCTTATGCTAGAAGACTTCTTTGATGTGCGTCCGTGAAAATAATACATCATTATAGAAGCATTCGGGTGTGGTTTGTCTCCTTGATGACAGCGTTTCTGTGATGTCCCTGGCAGTGCAGATGGTTCTAAGCTACTTGAACCACGTACCACCTAGCCTGCTTGCTTGTTTACTACAAAAAATATTCAAAATACATTAGGAACCCATCCGTTAACTATGTACAATTTGTACACAAACAAAAAGCCAAGTCATGCACCCCGAACCTTTTCAAAATTAACATACATGTCTACATACCTCTTGCCCGGACCCTGGTGACCTCTGTCATACCTTAGTTTTAATAACATTTCTGTTAGTGTCTTGATTTGGGTCTGACAGTCACATGCCGCCACTTCTGTAAAACTTTTAGAAGGTAGAAGAATGGTACTTCGGAATTTGTTAGTGAATTGTTGGGAAACAGTAACGGAACAACGATATTCTGTAAAAGAATTAAAAACTCTGGAAGAAGATATTTAAAGCAGAAGATTAGTAAAAAAAGAATCATCAAAATCGGTTCTCCCAGTTGAAAGTTCTGAGGTAACAAATACAAAAAAAAACAGTCGAATTGAGAACTTCCTCCTTTTGGAAGTCGGTTGAAAAGACCACTGGATTTTCGGGAGATTGTCAACCTTATGTACACACATAAACTCGCGCCGTTTTCCCATGGACGTGTGTAGAAATAGGGATGATTCCTGACTAAAAAAAACATGATTCTGTACGATTCTGACGGACTAACGTCAGTTACATTAACGAAAAATATTGGGTATGTGTTTTTTGTTTTATCAAATTAATAAATATTGACCAAGATAAAACGCGTCAAAGATTATGAGTGGGGGCTTGTGACATCACTTTCCAGTAAAAAATGTACTCAAATGTGACGTCACACGAGTTTTCGACGCACTTCGTCTTTATTTTTTGTTTTACGTGAAAAAAGAAAAAATATAAAAAGAAAGAATATGAAAAAATATAATATTTTTTGGAAATCTATCTGATGGACTAATCCGATTTTTTGTCATCTGCCCTATTACAGAAGGTTCTGTTATCCTCACATACTCCTGCTTCGTCCATGTTCTTACTACCGAGTTCAATGACGGTCGAGCACTTTTCAACTTATTACTTAGGACATAAAGGTGAAAAGTGGCAGACCGTCAGTCCCGTCAGCCGCTCGGGTCGATCTTTAGGTTAAGCCATGCTTGTCTAGGTTGGTCTGTGGATGGGTGACCACCCATTACATACCGAGTTTCCTCAGTTCCCCGGAAAGCACGTTAAGCCGTTGGGCCCGGCTATCATTTGTAGATCTGGTTCATTTGTTTTGTTTCGTAGGAAGAGATATTAGAGAAAGGGTAATGACCGCTATTGCGATCCTAACTGGCACCAACTATAGTCATACAATCACACCAGTTTGGGGCCTGCGCAGACCGGGACGGCATGGCAAGGGAGTTAGTTGTTTACCAATGAACATTCAAACATATTGCTATAGAAATACGACATACATTGCTATGCTTTAAAATGATCCTATGGCATGCTGTGGCATCGAAAAGGATTTGCATTGAAAGACGCGCCACGGTCGTATTTCTATATCAATACGTTTGAATGTCCATTGGCAATTTAAATCCCTTGCACATGCCGTCCCAGTCTGCGTAGGCCATAAAGCATCTGACCTTCCTGAAAAATACCAACAATGATGTCTGAAGGACATAGATTTCATTATCAGCGTTTCCATCGACCTTGGGTGATTATTTTTAGTCTGATTAATCATGAACGATATGAATATTGCTGATAAATAAATAAAATAAAACCTTTATTTTCAAGCTACTTTGGCCCATAGATAAATACCTTACAGACTAACAAATACAAACAAAAAAAAAAAGATGATAAATTATACATCGACCTTAAGGTTGGTAGACCACCTTTCCGACATTAGTTCAATACGGTCAATTTGTTGTCAATTATGCGATCACGCTGGCGTCAATTGGACCTAGGTCATGAATTGAAATGATTCTAGATTGACTGTCTAATAATCACTTAGAAGCATGCAGTGATACAAGGAGCTTATAGCAGTTGAATAATATTTACTGAGGGGGTCGTTGATGATGAACTCTTCCAAAATTGGTTGGAAATGTTTTGAAAGAAAATAACAGCGGCGTAAGTTAAAATTATGAGTACGTTCCAAAAGATCCTTAACTATAGTCTTGTGTATTTATTTATTTATATAGGGTGTCCGGCAAAGAATGGATAACCTTGAAATGGCCCATAGCAGAACCCATGGCCATTCAGAAAAAAAATACGAAAAAAAAACTATCTTATAAAAAAAATATCCGCAGATGTAGGGCCTGCATAAGAATGGGGGGCAATATTACATTTTTTTGATTCAGTATTGTTTTCTCCTTGTCTACATTAATAGTAATAATTCACTGACAAATTATTAAGCATTATCAAATCTACTTGAAACCGACATGTATGCATACTTTTTTTTTTACCCAAGATGTTTAAACTTTGTTAAAAAATTAATTCATACAATTTTTTCAAAATAAATGAACTTGCTTACAGGTACTTCTTATGATAGATGTTTTTGTTTTTTTTTTTGTCATAAATTCTACTATAAGCCATTTCAAGGTTACCCATTAATTACCGGACACCCTGTATAACAGTTACTTACTGATTGCACCAAAGCGTGCAGCGAGCCAACAACAAAGCATCAGCTAAAGTTGTTCATGCAATAATTACTTAACATAATATATCTAGATTCGCTTTCTAAATAATCGGGACGCTTACCAGATACATCGCCTGGGTTGTGGGCGTGAGCAGTTTGGGTACACACAGAGGGAGCCGCGAACGTATCTGCAATTCATTGGTTATGCAGCAGCCAGTACTTTGATAGAGCCCCCTTCGATGTACCCTTCTAATACACTGCCCGCAGCAGCTAGTTTTTTGATAGAGCCCCCATCGATGAACCCTTTTAATACACTGCCCGTAGCAGCTAGTTCTTTGATAGAGCCCCCATCGATGAACCCTTCTAATACACTGCCCGCAGCAGCTAGTTCTTTGATAGAGCCCCGTCGATGAACCCTTCTAATACACTGCCTGCAGCAGCTAGTTCTTTGATAGAGCCCCCTTCGATGAACCCTTCTAATACACTGCCCGCAGCAGCTAGTTCTTTGATAGAGCCCCCTTCGATGAACCCTTCTAATACACTGCCCGCAGCAGCTAGTTCTTTGATAGAGCCCCCTTCGATGAATCCTTCTAATACACTTCCCGCAGCAGCTAGTTCTTTGATAGAGCCCCCTTAGATGAACCCTTCTGATACACTTCCCTTTTTGGCGGTATTTTGCTTTCTTTCGATGCACCTATAAGCGCAACACGGCACATGCAGGAAAGTAAAACACTGTCTGCCTCATTCACATTAATTATTATCAGTCATTACCTCAAAAGTGGTTATAACCTATTTACCCAAGCCATAGTCTGCGCCATATTTACAACAACATTGACGCAGCATTTTATAACAGAAATAAAAATATTTATCTTTATAGTAACTCTATCTATTTATTGCTTTGATAACTAGATAGGTGCCACATGCTTATTATGCAATAGAAATTCTAACGGTTTACTGTCATCAACAGAATGAAAATTATTCTTTATTCCACATAACATCACGCCTGAAGTCTCTGAAGGATTAGGCAGTGGTGTATCTAATAGTACACTCACATTCCGCCAGTAATGTGTTAAGTCCAGTGAAATAATGGGCGTGTCTATTACCATCAACCGGGCACAAATCCAGACAGAGACATTCAAAAATAGAAAAATAAGGAAGATACGGAAAATCCCAATAGGATAGATGACAAAAAAATCTAATAAGTCCGTCAGATAGATTTCCAAAAAATATTGAACCCATATTTTTTCTTTTTTCACGTAAACAAAAAATAAGTATTATACAGTGCGTCGAAAACTCGTGTGACGTCACATTTGAGCACATGTTTTACTCAAATATGACGTCACAAGCCCAACTCGTAATCTTTGACACGTTTTATCTTCGTCTATTTTTATTAATATGATAAAACAAAAAACACGTATCCAGCCATTTTTCGATAACCTAACTAACGGACTAAATAGAGTAATATTTTTTTTAGTCAGTCATCATCCCTATTACACTGCTTCTTCTAGCATGCAGCATCACGTGTGGACACCGTATATTTCCATTTAGGGGATCTACACCATTTTACATACATATTGTAAAAGAGCAAGTCAAGGTTTGAATGATACTTCAAAAACCCTGACCGTACCATCAAATAGAGCTGATTGGTCTCAATAGAAAACCTATACTTGAGAGATTGGAAAAGCAACCTTCATCATATAACCATAGAACCTTAAGCATGTTAACTATTCTGATTCAATCACTCGAATCAACTCAGCCTGACTTAGTCACTGCTGGACCAAGGCCACTCCCAAGATACGCCACAACTTCAGCCATTTTTTTAAGAGTAATAAACTGTCTTTTATTTTGTGACTCTTGTGATTGGTTGACACAAATACCAAATAGCCAATCAAAGCACTTGACAACGCATTAAAGTAAATAGGCTTTCAGAAACCAGTGACAAAGTAGAAATAAAAGGAGATAGCTCACACGGGGCTCGTTAAATTGTGATTAGATGGCCCTTTCCGACTGAAAACCTAATTTTATTGTTAGTACTTGTAGGATGATGACCTCAGCGTTTTAGTTCGTAAGTGTTCCATAAAAGAAACCTACAATAACTTCACAAATGTTATGCTGAAGATTCAATCAGAAAAATATTATTAGAATAGATTAGATTTTTTTTTACGAACATTTATCATACAAGTGGCATTTCTAAAAGAAAACATTTCACATACGGTGACACAATGGGCAACATTATTCTTTTAAAGAAACTCAAAATTCCGTCTGTAACTCCCGTTGGTTATGGTAGACGTGTTAGTAGTACCATTTCACCATATAATAGGAGGCGAGCCTATTGCCACTCATCATCATCATCATTTACGCCGAAAGACGTCCACTGCTGGACATAGGCCTCCCCCAAGTGTCGCCACGTTGACCGGTCCCGTGCGACTCGCATCCAGCCGATTCCCGCAACCTTCACCAGGTCATCGGTCCACCTAGTGAGAGGCCTTCCAACGTAACGCCTTCCGGTTCGCGGTCGCCACTCCAGAAGTTTTCGGCCCCATCGGCCATCCGTTCTGCGCGCAATGTGCCCTGCCCACTGCCACTTAAGTTTGGCAATTCTTCGGGCTACGTGGGTAACCTTGGTTCTCTTGCGGATATCTTCATTTCTGATTCGATCGGGCAAGGAAACTCCGAGCATAGCCCTCTCCATTGCCCTTTGGGTGACTTTAAGCCTTCTGATGAGGCCCATTGTGAGCGACCACGTTTCGGCTTATTGCCACTAACTAACACGACACAAAACCAGACTCCGTGGCTGCTACTGAGAAATTCCTGATGGAAAAACTCAATAACACTTTGCCCGACCTAGGTATCGGACCTAGCGACCTCATAAACTTGCAACAACAGGCTTTTAAAGAAAATACACAAACATTATGGCCTGGTTTCACCACATAATATCACTTACTACAGCATGCGTTTAACGCTCACCGTTTTTAAAACGTCATTCTACAGGGTGTAAACAGACTCTTCACGAAGCCGATAACCAAGCATTCTATACATCAAATTAAGTAACCCTACGCAAAAAATATTGCTGGAAATTATTGTCTTTTTTTTGGGGTGAAAAATCACGTTTTACGGTAAAATTTAATGTAACGCTCTCAAAAAATTGTGCTGGTGGATGGATTGAATAGTGTGGGGGTCGTGGAGGTGTTTAAAATAAAGTTCTTACGTTAAAAACGTGTATTTAAAACAAAGAACTTGTGAAAAAAATGGAACTTTGACCCCCAATATCTGCATAACTAGAAGGTTCCATGAAGGTATAGTCTAGAACAAAAAAATGATCGCAATTATGGGGAGAACAAGTGCCTTTCGGCTTCGTTAAGGTTCATTTTACACCCTTTATATAAATCATTTGAAAGTGAATGAGATATAATGATGTCTTAAATAACTATGGTTCGTGCTAAAATACAATCCAATAAGTGAGTTTGAGAGTGTAAGACATTTTGTCAGTTGATGACGACGAATTGTAGAACTAAATTGAATTATTTCTATAATATTACGTAATGAAGCTATTGCCTGCGAACTTCGTCAGCGTGAAGTTATTTTAACAAGATTGCTTTCCTGTTTGAATCGGAATTTATTAACAATTTCAAGGGTTTTATATTTTTTGCACGGAACCCTATATTTTTTTTTTCTAAAATAAAAGTAGCATATGTTAGTCCCTATAAAATCAACTATCTGCCAGTAAAGGTCTCGTCAAAATCCAGGTCGGTACAGCCGTTTCGGAGATTAGCCGGAACTAACAGACCGACAGACAAAAAAATAGTTTTGTTGTAATAATTATACCGTAAATACTTTATCGTGCATTCAGTTAAATGCTGTTATTTTGGAATTACAAACAAACATATCAATTTTATTTATTTGTATAGATTTTCACACAAAACATTATTTCAGTCGAGTGAAAATGGAAATTGAAAAGTGATAGAAAAATGAGATATTTCCAAGTCAATGAAGTACTACAAAATAGGTATGCTGGCTGAAGATTTTTCGATAACAAGATAAAAATGTCACAGAATGGCAGTCGATATAGATAAGATTTTGATGGGAACCAAATCGTCGGATTTCTACTTTGTGTCGGGGTACTAAAGTATATTCTTGCCTGCATTGTACCGACATAAAATGATGTTGTTTAGTTATGTTTTTATTTACTTTATTGGTATCTTGTAATCCATATTAATATATCTGAAATAATAAGTATTTTCAAAACAGACTAGAACCAGACAAAATAAATATAGTGAACAATACTAATAATCTGGGAATTCCCTGATTGCGATGTTGATAAGATATAAGAAAAAAAAAAGAATCCCTAGCAAATAATAATATCTGATAGATAAAATATTAATAAGGCTTTGAGATAAACATTGTTGTAAGACTTTATCTCCACCTTCTACAGTATTTATATTAGTCTTCTATTTAAGGTTTTTGATCTGCGTAGTTAAAGGCCTGGATGAAGCAAAACTCTTTCAAAGCATTATTTATTCCTGCACCGTGTTTTTTTTTTCGGATGGGAAATCATAAAATGACTCCTCCCGCTCTAGGCGGAGCGGGAAGGAATGTCAGACTTTTACTGACTAAAACCCATCCATGTTCCTTCTTCGCCCTATGTGTTCCGGGGCCACGGTATCTTTTTCGAAGAGTCCCGCACCCTCGGCATTATCGGCCCTAGAGGACGCCTTCCTTTCTGGTGACATCTCTTTGAGGCGCGCGTGGAAGACGGGGCCACCACGTGGCCCCCGACGCCTGGTGCGTCTCCCGCGGCTCCTGCACCGCCTTCCAACAGGATTGATGTGAACTTTTCAGTAGTTTATAAATCCAATACGAATGCTCTGATCCTTTGGATACGTTACTTGCAACAATGATTCCATGGAGCGTTTGGTGATTCAGGGTAAATCGAAGGGACGAAACCACGTGGACGATCACCAACCCAATGGTCAGTAAGACTATATCAAATCTGTCACCAAGATTCATGTGGCAGAATGTGCTCGCCACGCACCTAGAGACCGCATGTCTTGACTTCCCAGAATTTGTTCCTTAGATTAATTAGCGACACTATCGAATGGTGTAGTAATAATAATAAAAAATATTCAAAATCAACGGGTTCGATTTCTGACTAGGAATGTTGATTTTCTAAACATCTAATGAAGCAGTTTTAGTTTTCGTGAAAATTCCTCCTTTAAGTATTATAATTCAGCCTGTAAACCATCGTAATTATAAATTCAAACTGAAACACAGCAATGCTGTTTGACAGCAAAAATTAAGATTTTCGCAAACAAAAAGCACTTTCAGAAAATTTCTACGGAAGTGCCATTACGATTTTTTAATGGATGCGTAAAGAAAGATGAATGATAAGGGTTGGCTTTCATCTCTATCCAAGTGGCTTCAGAATCTGTCATGGCGGATTATTGAAAAGAAAACAAAGGAAAATTTTACGTTGGTTTTTCCTTAAGGCGTGAAATATTGAAGTGGAAAGATTATGATAGCATGCTTCTAATTTTTGAATGGAAAAGGCAGTCTTTATGAACGAAACTGTTATCTTACTTTGGATCTTTGACGATAACGATGACTTCTAATACCATTGACATACACTGAACTTGACTTAAAAACCCGAAACTAGTGCCAAAAATGTTGATGCTTAGAACTTGCTTACTGACAAATGAATAATGAAACGGGAGTAAGTTCCTTAGGAAATTTTGTAGGTCGAAATAGCATTAACATACTTGGCACTGTTTTCTTTGTTTTTCCAAAACATCATGAGGAAAACAGCATGCCTTTTTTTTCGGATGGGAAATCGTCAAATGACTGTTTCCGCTCTGGGCGGAGCAGGAGGGAGTCTCAGACTTTTACTGACTAAAACCCATCCATGTTCCTTCATCGGCCTTTGTGTTCCGGGGCCACGGTATCTCTTTCAAACAGTCCCGCAGCCCCGGAAACCATCATGCCTGAGATATACTTCTCGATCCGAATCTGAAAAATCGGAAGTGCGTGTCTTGGTTTCGAACTCGACATCACTAGGCTAGCTCTGCTATACTACCGCTGTTGATACCTCTGTGGTGGAATTTGGTTTCTTTTCGGAATTCCAGTGGAATCCCCATTATAAATTCGTACCTAAGTATCGTCACTACAATTTTACCAGTCATTCTCATGTTCTAGTAAATTTTGGTCCCATTAATCACGACAGAGCAACACAATACTTGGACAGCAGTGCAGCCAACTGAAGACACACAAAACCACTAACTACCAGAGCGATTAATTAAAACATCACAATTGCCTATGGAACTGTGCCAACACTCCGAGTTAAAGTTGATTCATTTTAAAACTGCTGGTTTAACGTTTCAACTGACATGCTGACAGAGATGAACAACGCTAGGGTTGATTCTGAAATGGAGGACCGTTTGTTTAATTTTGTGTAAGAGTGTTTCGGACTTGATTTTTCTGCTCGATTTTCGATGTTTTTTGTTTTTCCGTGGTGAGACAAGGAACCCTTCTAGTTTCGTCATGTCCGTCTGTCTGTCCGAGGTTTTTCTAAGAGACTAAGAGAATAAATTACCATAAGTTTCACAAAGCTGCCGCTAGATGATGCTGTACCAACGGGTTCGTTCTATATTGTGATAACGGGCTACTACGGAACCCTACAATGCGCGAGGCCCGACACGCACTAGGCCGGTTTTTTTTTTATTTAAGAAACTATTTGAGAGGATTGTTTCTTATTATGACGATGATTGTCATCTGTTTTTTATCGTTATTTTTTTTGGAATTTTCTTCTTTATTTTTGACTCATTAAAATCCGTAGTCATTGATATACAGCACTGACGTAGGTAGGTACTTACCGTAAGTTATTTTCGAACTAAAGCCGTTTTTTTTTTATTTCTTCACCTTCACTTTATCATAAATATTAATAAACAACTTATATAAACAAATTTATGTGGAATTAGAAAGTTATTAACTAAGAGTTGGAAAGATCTATAACAAAGTTTCGCAATTCTGTTAATTAGAACTCCAAAGCAAATTATGGTAAAATTGTGGTGGAACAACCCGTGTAATATAATACAAGAGTATTATTTCGTAGCGGCCAGTACTCGTATAAGGCGAAAACCCACCGCGGCGCGTACTGTATGTATTATTACTATTATTATTTCATTATTTTTCTAGTATTATTTCATTAATTTTGGTTAAACGTACGATGTAGGTTTAACCAAAATTAATGAAAAATGTTATTTTGAAATAAAAAGTTTTTTTTTTTTTTAAGCTTGACTTATTTGTTTGACACGTGTGTGGCCCACGCGGCGCACGGAGAGGCTAAACACGCTTTTTTACCAAGACTTTTTTTAAACTGACATGATCACTATTCACTAACAATAAAATACACAGAAAACAACCGAAACCCAACACAACAGGAACTCAAAACAAACAGTAAACACGTTAATTTTATACCGTTTTTGTGTAAATAATTATGTTACTACTTTTCACGTTTTTTTTTTTTAATACAATGTTTTAAATGTTGTAACTTCACTTTAAATACCTCCATGGAGACCAATTTAGTGTTTTCATTGCCACTAACGTGTGGTCTATTACACTGTGATAAGCTGATTTTTTAAAATTAAATTAAAGTATTTTTATGTACCTATATATTATTGTGTTGACCTTGAATAATTTACCTAAATGACCTTTGACCTTGAAAAAAAATTTGCTTAAATCTAATCTCAAGTTCCGTTAGTCACCTTTTATACAATAGTTACCTACCAATTACTAACACGCAATGCTAGAATTACGAGTTGACATTAAACTAAGGGTGCTATTTTGAAATATCGTGGGTTTTAGTAGAAATTTCTGGTCATAAAGATAATTTTGGGTAGTAACATTGTAATGAAATACTCCAACGCACAGTATAATTACTATTTTTATTATAGGAACTTTGTTTGAGCTTTGAGATTATAAAAACAGGTGAAACTATTGCGTACTAATAGATGAAGACACGAAAGAGGGTTTTTTTGACTTTAAATGATTAGGTGCGCCGTCTCAAGGTCAAACTGTTATCACTGTCGTTTGGCCTACTGTACTTTTACTGTTTACTTTGGAAGTGGGGGAAGAAATTCTATTTTGTAAATGTACTTAACTAAATGATTATTTGAACACACATAAAACATAACATAATAATATTACGGCTGTAACCCCGAATGGTTAGGCAAAGGTGAACCTAATAGTACACCCACAAACAACAAACAAAAACAACTTACTTACAAACTTTTTAAAGGACAAACTTAACTTTGCTGTTCAATCCCATGAAACGGGTATGGCACCAACCGCAAATAATAAGTTTGTTTTAAACTTCATATTTACGGTTTTCAGACTTTTTCCTTTACATGTGCTGTAAAACCTTGTTTTTTGCCAAATTTTGTGATTCTACGTCAACGGGAACTACCATATAGGTTTTCGACCCAAAAAGTATGGGGTACTTCCGGTTGACCTAGAATTGTTTATTTTGGATAAAAGCAAGGTCTTACAGCACGCGTAAAGAGAAAAGTCTGAAAAATGTTGAAAATTAAGGTAAATTTTGGTACTTGCAAGTTTTCGCGAAAATCTAAATTTGCCCATATCTTTTTATCGTGTTGACTCAGGACCCTGATTTCAGGGCCTTCAGTATATGGTATAAATTTAAACTTGCTAGGTCCACCCGCTCCTGAGAAAATCGGTGGTGACAGACGGACAGACGGACAAGAAAGTGATCTTATAAGGGTTCCGGTTTTTCCTTGTGAGGTACGGAACCCTAAAAAATACCTAATGATTACTATAACGTAACATTAAATAATGATGTTTATTGAATTGAATGATATTTTATGATTTTTAATGAATTGAATGATATTTTTATGAGTAGGTATTAATGATTTCTTTACTACTCTATCTGTTTCAATTGTATTTTTCTTGTGTATGGGTATCTTTGCCTGCAATAAAACACTATTTATTTTATTTTTTTATTTTATTAATTGACGTATATAATAGGTGCCATAATGTCATAACTTTTGCTATTTTTGTAAAACTAAAACAACATTCTGAATATCATTTTCTAGTAAATATCAGTGTCCGATACACTCGCTCTGGGTAAGGATTGCGGTAGGGACAGTTAAATAAATGTACATAATACAGGGTGTAAACAGACTCAGACGAAGCCGTCAACCAAGCATTCAGTATAATACATCATACTAAAAATTGTTGCTGGGAAACGACTTTTTTTTTGGGGTGAAAAATCACGTCTTACCGTAAAACTCAATGTCCCACAAAACATTGTGCTGGTGGATGGATCGAATAGTAAGAGGATCGTGGAGGTGTTTAAAATTAAAATCTTACATTAAAAAAAAACTTGTGGAAAAGTTGGAACTTTGAGCCCCAATATCTCCGTAATTAGAGGGTTCTCAGGTATGGTCTAGCACAAAAAAATGATCGCGATCGGGGAGAACATGTGCCTTTCAGCTTCGTTAAGAGTCTTTTCACACCATATGTTGTAAATGTATTTCGTTTTGTAAAATTCTTTTGTGATTGTGTTTTTGTAACCCTAATATCATAGTTTTTATGGTTCAATTGTTACTAACCATTATAAAAAGTAAATATCTGGTGGTTCCATTTTTGGCACCACATCCATTAAACCTTGATATACCTTTTTTTTTTTTTTTGACGCTGGGAAAAAATGCATTACGCATACCCTCCCATCGGGGGACGGGAGGGGTATGTGGGACTCCCCAGGCGTGCAAAATCCGGTATACCCACTAAAACGACCCAGCGCATTCCCGCTTCGTCAAAGTGGAGGGGGACTGGGAAACCGGCACAGCCTTTACTTCCACTCCCCCGCCGACGAACACAAGGCAGACGCCCCCTCTTGCCCTTATCGCCCCGGGCGTGGAGCCTGCCATGCCCTCTGCTACGCCCGCTGCTCAGAGGGTCACGCAGGGGAACGCACACCGCACTTCGCATGACGGGAATTGATCATACGAAGTGCGATGCGCCAACCCCCCCCCCCCCCCCCCAGAATGCGCCTGGTGGTTTTTGTTGCGTCTATTTGTTATGGAATTAGAGCAAGAACAGGGCGGCAACCACGTGAAGGTGAACACACCAGACTTGCCTTGAGGATCTACACGACCGTAGCGCTCCCCCTCAAGACCCCGCCACCCTACCGCCTCTGAGGGAGGCAGTAAGGTAGACCTGCATCTATGCTACCAAGCAAAGCATGAGCAAAGCATGTCGTTGTGCAACCGCGAAAGCATAAATACAGATCCGCCCCAACCTTGATTTACCTACTTTAAGTTCTTGACGAAAAATCTGCCAAAACCCAACATCCATGTATATTTCTTTCAACACCAAAAACCATGTTAGTAAACAATCTCAAAACAGACACTAGCTAAAAATACCAACGTTCTGAAATCAGAATTAAATTCTTCCACAAATTATGTCAAAATGTTTACATTAACGTTTCAAACACTAGAACGTAAACGTTAATAATTTAATATTGTAGATAATAACGTTAGGTTATTATTACGTCATCATGCTGGTTAATATCCATTGCCAGTCTTTTAAAAAATGAAACATAAATTACTAACTCTAATTTTAATAAAAGAGAGAATTTAAGAGATAAGCCACTTTACTTCGTGGCTCCATCCGCCAAAAGAATTATAAACTTTATAAGCAGTATTTATTATTGTGATTTACTAGCCAATTGTGGAAATCCCAGAAGGGTTAGGCACAGGTGTACTATCGAGGACACTCCCGCCTGATCACCACTAAGCTAATTTTCGCTTGCAGCCCCGCCCGGGCTAGAGAGTGTTTCTATGTTGTAAGTGCACTATGTTGACTATGTACGTTGACTATGTATATAAATAATGAATGAAAAGATACCGATCGGCCGAGCGCACTGACGACGCACGCCAAACGAGAGTTATTGTTATTTTGCGCGCCAAAGTTGACGCTTCCCTAATTAGGCCTAAACTTTAAGCGGGCTTCCGTATGATTTAAGCGAAAAAAAAATTAACTGATCAGGCGGAAAAGACCACGACTGTACCTAATGGTATACCCACATTGAAATTTCTTAAAGTTATGTTTAAGTCCCATGTAATAGGGGCAAACCTATTGCCATCAACCGGGCACAAATCCAGACTCCGTGGCTGCTACAGAGCAGTTCCTAGTGGAAATACCCAGTAACACTTAGTCTGACCTGGAAATCGAACCCAAGACCATGCTCAGCAGCAGACGCGCTTACAACAAGACTAACGAGGCAGTAATACTGAAAGATTGAAGTAAAATGGGGTGTGATACAATAGGCATGACGACAGTATCAAAAAATGGCAAATCTATTTAGTCCGTCGGTCGGTTAGAGTATTGGAAATTAATGGACACGTATTTTTTGTTTTTGTAAATCAATGAATATTGACAAAGATAAAACGCATCAAAACTCGGGAGTGGGGGCTCGTGACGTCAGAACTAGCTAAAAATTATACCATGGCGTGACGTATTGAGAATTTTAAAAGCGTCGTATCTTTGTCAATTTTGGTTTACGTAACAAAAGAAAAAACACGGTTCAAGTATTTTTTGATAATCTAAGTGACGGACTAATTAGATTTATTTTGTCGTCTCGCCTATTCACTAATACATTACGAGTAAATTGAGTTTGCAACTAACCTACAACTAAATAAAAAAACAATGTTACATAACCTGATAAATAGATATAAAAACAAACTCGAAGTCATCAGCGTACGCACTAATTACAGTAGAAAGACATATTATTTGAAGGAGTTCATCTGTTCAATGAATTATCGGACAATATTAAAGAGTACGATAACACATGATCTGTCCACGAAGTAGACACAATAGTTATACAATGACGTCTCCACCAAATTGGTAATTAGACAGATCACGATAATTATAACGTTAATACATTTAAAAAATATGCTTAAGAAACATGACTATGTACATTATAACTTTTAATACTCTGGACGAAATAGTATTGTATTATCATACTTATTACTTTGTATCTCATACTAAGCGGAATAAAAAAATACAATAAAACGAAATTAATATCTTTAAACCGATGTTACGTTTGTGCATTAAATAGACATAAGATATGACGTTTGTTATTTTCAGGGAAAGATCTGTAAACGCTACATAAATTTGAACAAGGGCCTGTTTCACCACCTACAATTAAGTACCCGTTAACTTACTAGGCAGATAATTTCAAACAACAACACTTATATTGTCACTTGCGAGATATCTTTCGTGATAATCCATTATTTTTTGTGTTATTGTGTGTTGTCATAGCGCTTGCAACAGCGTCGAAATATCGGGAGCTCATAATGATGGATTTTATTACGGAAGATATCCCGTAAGGGATAGGTGTAGATAATTTCAAACAAATTCTGTTCCATTTTTGAATTTATTCGGTAAGGAGTGCTTATTTGAACACCTTTAAATAGGCCCTAAGCATTATTAGAACTTCAAGATAGAGACGGGAGATTGACCTAAAATACTCGAACTTTCAAAAGAAGTACTTTGTTCAAACTGAATTGATTTTATTATTTTCAACACGTAATAAACTAAATATACAGCTGCACGATTCGATCTGAGGGTAAGCTAATCTTGCCGAGGGTGGTCTTTAGATGGGTGATTTGATTGCATAATAAAATTAATCGAGACTCCTTCGTGTCTCGGGAATTACGTTAGGCTGTTGGTAGTTTTGTTTGCGTCTGACAGATGCCTGACGCAAATAGTGTGTGTTATTATTAACTTCCGGTTTAGTAACCCTAGAACTAGAATTCCATCAACGTATATTTGAACAAAACATTTGTGATCCTCTATTTAAGAGGACTCTACACTCGAATAAATATCATTTTCATTGTACACCACAAATTAAATAAAAACCTTTTAAAAGTCTTTGTGTAGCACAAAACGGTTTTATATGCGAGAACTACGCTTATAAAAAATAAAAAAAAACGTGTTGGGGATTATCTGAGTTGGAAAATTGTGGAAAAATACAAAATGGTTGGGTAATACGCCTGATTTTTCCGTAAACTGGTTGAAAATTAATTGGACTGATGATTGTGTCCTCACCGTATTTAAGTAAAAAGAGTCTTGCTTCAGTCGAAGAAGTGTTAAATCGACAATCTAAATAATCCAATATTCTATAAAAGTGGTTGTAAAACCAGAAATGCTTTCAAAGCGTTTGTCATATCGCATCGCTTGTAAACAAGTTGCAACTGGCATGTATTAAGTGAGGTTAAAATTTTTCCCCAAACAAAACTTTATTAGGGAACCTAAGTCTAACAATACCGCAATAAAAACCCTATTCCCAGAATCTAGATAGAAATAGTTTAAAGCTAGGCATCCAATAAAACCGAGCTCAGTTGTAAAACTAACCAATAAAATTAGAAGCAGACCAACTGAATACTCTTGTGGTTGACTTACTGTTGTATATTAAGGGGGCTACAGGAGCTAAACGCGAGTTTTATAATCCAAAAAAGCATATGATTCACTGCAATAAACAAAACCAGAAAAGTATATGATATTCTTCAGGATATAATTATGCTAGGATGAAAGTGTTTTGAAAACATAATGCAACTAATTTTACACAATAAAAAAAAAATCACGAACTTATCTCTAAAAAAATCTTTTAACGAGTAACCATACTAAAATACATGCTATTATTCTGTTTTTTTGGCAAATAATTCTACAAGCAACATTTTAGCATTATAGTTTTTTATTTTTTTACTCCAATCAATGGATTTTTTGTAAATCGCAAAAAACCACTCATTTCGCACTATTCGGCCCGCAGTGACCACTTTGTAGTGCAAGCTGATTAGAACTTTATTCTAACAGAATTTCAAACGAAGTTTGAACCACCACAAATAGAGTTGCTAATTTAGTTCATGTAGTCGCCTTAAATAGAAGTCTTACACGTAGGTATTTGGAAAACATTGGCGATTGGAGCTCCTTTTAGTTCTTGGAACTTAGGAAAATTAGTTAAACTTGTTGTAGAATATAAATGTATTAGTTAGAATCACTTGAAGTTTGGGATAATTTTCTCGTCGTATTCCTATTTAAATTTTCGAAGATAAAAAAAACTCCTGAGGGCTGAGAAAGTAAGTTATTTATGAGTCTTTAAGGTACGAACAGAAATAGACATTGATTTTTATTTATTCAGAAATAACTATAACTTAAGTAACAATTACTACTTGCCTAGGCCCTCTAAGATGTATCTGGTGTTGCAGGTGTCTAGCGGTGGTGACCACTTGCCTTTATATGAGCCACCTGCTTGATTGCCATACATACCCTACATACATATCACGTCATTATTCCCTTGCTCTTATCCCAGATAAGTAGATCGGAAGATCGCCCTTCATGGACCAGCAGCTCTTTCAGAGTAGACGGTCCATCTCTTTGTCCTGCCTGTTTTTGAAGGGAAATTTTTGACTGGAGTAGATTGTATTCGTGGAGGTAGGTAAGTAGATGTATTTTCTGCTCATCGACCTCGCCACTATATTTAGCGACATTGATCATGGCTTTAGTCTTTGACCAATTCATCGTCAGTCCAACTCAAAGCTTGCTCTAAACTGTTCTGGTCTTGTAGCATTTAATGCAATTGATAAGCTATCGAAGCAAAAAGAACATCGTGAAATTTATGTTCTATTAAAAGTTGATTATTACCAGCTCAGAAACAAATTTTAAGAAATCAAACGGAATATCTTGACTTAGTTATAAGTTTGCTAATTGAATACGAAAGCTTTTTATCGTATTTCTTACATACATTTTTATAAGATAAAATTGTAAAGAAAAGTTTGGCGAAAAACAACCGTCCTTTGAAAAATTATTGGACCAAAGATTATTTTATGAAAAATCGTCGTTTCCTTTCTAGAATTACTTGTAAAGTTATGTAAGACTATGAACAGATAAGGTGCTGAAAATATTATTAGTTTATCTTTTGGCATCCGAATTTGAATGTTCTTGGTTTTTTTTTTGACAAAACAAGATGGATTATTTAAATAACATCTGACTAACTGAGAAGCACTTAAATATTTGAAGTTTTATGTGAAGATACAACGAAGATTTTAAAGTTTTTGATCAGACTGTCATAATGACTTTGTTATAACATAACATACAGATGGTTCCCTATCCATTTGCATAAAATTTTAAGACCTAATATAACTTGGCATACTTTTGTTACTCTTAATTATATTTTCACATAACAATTTTTTTAAGCATAATCTCTCTAATCATAATTATGATTTATTTACGCATAATGATATTAAAATATAATATTTATAAGCATTACAAGGAATCATAATAATTAACTCCTAAAATGTAATTGGATATACCAATTTATTTCGATAATTGAAAAAAAAGCAATATCTCCTGAAGCAGGTAATATTTAACATATTTGTTTTAAACATAGTTGATTGTGAAGATATGTGGGTTTTATTCCTTGTAAGAAGCATGCAAACAAGCATACACCATGCATGCAGCATGCAAACATGTAAACAAGCATACACAATGCATGCAGCATGCATGCAAATATGTAAAAAGCGCTGTGCTGTGGGCTCCCCATAGCACAGTATTCATGCTGAGTGGTTTAACCTGTTCGTCGCAACCACGACGTGCAACTTTTATTTTATCATTATTTTTTGTTTTTGTCTGTTCTGTGTTGCAAATTTTATTATAATGTGGTTATGTTGTATTCTTAATGTTTGTGTTTGTCTAAATATGTTGTATGTTTATTGTTAATTTTCTTTATATTGTATGCACGTCATGTCCTTGCGACGAATAAATATTTTTTATTTCTTTCTTTCTAAACAAGCATACACCATGCATGCGGCATGCAAACAAGCATACACCATGCATGCAGCAAGCATGCGGCGTGCAAGCAAGCATGCAGGCAAGCATGCAGTATGCAACATGCAGCAGGCATGGTTTCTGTCACGGTTCCGGCGCTGCGGGGCTCCGGCGGTCCCACGCGAGCTTCTCGTCGCAGATGTATTTTACGCTCACCACCGCATCTGAGGACCACCTCGCCCCTCCGCGCCTACGCGGGCTTAGATTACACTCTAGGGGTAGTGCAGACAAGACTACGTGGAGTCGGTTTTGCAGCGATTCGTTTCTGTCACTAACTTTTGTAGCACAACATAGTGAAATTTTAATTCAAAATAAATACGTAAAAATAACTCAAATTTGATTCCGTTATTTATATTAATTGTATGCCTAAATACTGTTATGCTGTTATGCTAGTATAGTCATTATGCCTAGTATCATTATGCGAATTCAATTTATGCCAAAACAAATTAGCCTTCAAGATAATTATGCCAACATAAACTGTATGCCAAAAAATATAAAAAATATATAAATATAGAAGGGATCCCCATACAGATCTGTTGCTGAAGAGTATGTTCCCCCATTTCTGCTCCTCAGCCAAAACAATAGGAAGGGGCGAAGGTCGGGCATTTTGGGGGACTGCCTCATGTTATTTTGACTTTCAAAAAGTACTGATCCTGAGTCAATTTTATTTAAATAATTACACTACTTATATACTTGTGGGACGCAACTTGACGTGGGCTGCGCTGGGGGCGGCTGCTGCAGGTGCTGAAAACCTAAAATGGCGCAAATACAATAATTTAACTTGTAATTATGTGTTTGAGCTGTTTGGGGTTGAAACACTACAGCTATGGGGTCCGAGTGCATACCTAGTATTTCGAGAAATCGCCAAGTGGTTGGTCGACTCTTCACGTGACCAGAGGTCGTGCCTATTTTTTGGCCAAAGAATTAACATTGACATCCACCGTGGCAATGCTGCCAGTCTTCTGGTCACTTTTCCTGTTGACAGCGATGTGGACAAATTTTTTGACACTGTGTAACCGTTTTGTAGGTACATATTTTTATTATTATTTAGAGTTAGAGTCAATTTGTATTTTTAAACGTTGCCCCACTCTAGAAATTTCTTATGTACCGTGGTTGCATCGAGAAATTTAAACTCACAAACAAAAACAGCCGAACCCGAAACAACTATCTTTATGCCATATGCCAAATATTTGTTCTGTGGTAATCGAACCCATGACACGCAGCGTAGCGCTGCAACCAATCGCTCAGCCAACGCGCCAACCGTGCTGTCTTGATACCAACACAGCAAGTCAAATAATTATACAACCCTAGCAGTATAATCTAAGTTCGTCCCAAGGTAATAGTTCTAGGTATCGGATGTAACTTATACAATGTAAATATATATTAGTAAAGAAGACATAAAGTTCAAATGTCTAAATTTAGCTCAAGAAACTAGAGCAGGCTAAATTTAGGAGACAAATAGAAATTGAGATTGAAACTTTGGTTAGATTTTGTGTACTGTATTACGAACATAACATCAAATACAAATACAAATACAAATACAAATCATTTATTTGCATAACACAGGTTTAGAGGATGTTACAGAAAGTTCTTATGGTACACTGTATTATAACCATGCTAGGTGTGCAAATATTATTATGTTAGGAACATTAATAGATTAGAATTTATTCATATTCAAAGTTACAATGTCATTTAGAATATAGATGGTCACACAATTAAACACATAATTAAATTTGTATTAGTAGTTAATAAGTAATAATAATGTCATGAAAATTAATAATAATGTCATGCAAATTAATAATAATGTCATATGTCAAAGTAATTATATTAGCCATCATAAGTATTCAACAAATAAATTCTATAATTAAAATACAATATTTTTTTCTTCTAGATAGTCTTTTACATTATAATAACATTTTTTAATTAGGAAGGTGTATAATTTATTCTTAAATAGAGGAGTAGGTAAGTTTTTAATCTCATCGGGCAATTTGTTATAAATTAGTGATGCCATACAAATAATACTTTTATTGAGTAGTGCTGTTTCCCCATACGGTATTTCCACATCTAACCTTTTTTTGTCTCGTAACTGTCTATAGTAGCTTTTAAAGACAGTCTTATAATAGCTTGGATTCGATTTCACAAATACATTTAATTCGTATATGTACAAGGAAGGTAATGTAAGGATTTTTAAATCTTTAAAGGAAGATTGACAGCTTGTAGTACTATCTAGATGGCACATTGCTCTGATGCATTTCTTTTGGGCTTTGAATACAAATTCCTTGTCTACCGAGTTGCCCCAGAATATTACTCCATATCTTAATATAGGTGCTACAAGTCCGTGATATGCAGTTAAGACGGCTTCTTTGTTGACAATTTTGGAAAGTTTGTAAAGAGCGAATGAGGATTTATTAATTCTTTTACAGAGATTATTTAAATGTGTTTTCCATGACAAATTGTAATCTATATCAATTCCCAGAAATCTGGTATTTGTTACAGGCTGTACTCTCTCTCCATCGTAATTAACATTAATATTTTTAGGTTGAATTCTTTGGTAAAAGTGCATTATTTTTGTTTTGTCCATATTTATTTTAAGGTTATTGTTTATTAACCATTGAATTATTGTACTTAGTGTTTGATTGATTTCATTTTCATAGTCATTTGGTTTGTCACATTTTATTATTACTGTGCTATCGTCTGCAAAAAGTACCATTGGTTGCTTGACGTGTCTAGGCAGATCATTAATGTATACTAGGAAGAACAAGGGACCCAAAACAGTACCCTGTGGGACTCCAAATTCTATGGTTCTAGTGTGGGATCTATATTTGATCTCATTTCGTGTTTTCTGGCATATTCGTGTAATTTCTGTGACTTGTTTTCTGTTAGTAATATACGACGAAATCAGGTCGAGCGCTTTACCTCTTATGCCGTACATATTTAATTTCTGGAGCAATACTTTGTGGTCAACACAGTCAAATGCTTTGCTCATGTCCATGAAGATAGCACATATTGGATTTTTTTTGTCCATACCAGTCAAAACAGTTTTGATTAAGTCATAAATAGCAACGTTAATTGATTTTCCCTTGCGAAATCCTTTTTGTTCGCTTACCAAAATATTATATTTTTCTAAAAAGTTGTATAGTCGACTATATAGGATTCTTTCAAATAGCTTTGAGAAGATGGGGATCAAAGCTATCGGTCTATAATTTCCCATGTTTTGTTTGTCATCTTTTTTATGGAGTGGAATAACAACAGATGTTTTTAGTTTTTCTGGGTAAATTCCAATAGAAATGCATAGATTTATTATGTAGCTTAAATGAGTAGCAATAGATTTTGACACATGCTTTATAACTTTGGTGCAAATACCATCATAACCCACGCTTTGGGTATTTTTTAATTGCATTATTTCCCTATCAACCTCCATTGGGGTTGTGGGGGCAAGAAAGATTGAATTTATGTTAGTGTCAATGTTGTGATTCGAGGATGGTTGATTATTTTTAGAATTACATGTATTTACTGATACTTGGCCGATAAAATAGTCATTAAAATGATTGGCAATTGATGTAGGATCACTAATTTTGTTTTTGTCGTTTAATATTTGAGTAATGGGTTCTTTGGGAAAGTTAAATTTAGAATTATTTATAATTGACCATGTGGCTTTTGATTTGTTTTGTGAAGTACTTATGTGATGATTATTTTGTGACTTCTGTGTTAGGTATATAATTTTTTTAAACTTAGCAGCGTATTGCTTGAAAATGTGTTTGTTGGTTTTTGTTGGATGGGCCCTATACTGCCATAGTAATTTTCGTTTTATTTTGCTACATGTTTTGATACCTTTTGATATCCATTTAGATTTTTTATTTAACGTTTTCGTTATTATTTTGTAAGGAAAACACAAATCATAAAAACATAAAAACAGTTCTAGAAAACTATCATAGGCTTCGTTAGGGTCACCTGTCAGATAAATGCCAGCAAAGGTTAAATTGTTCATACAGTTTTTAAATTTTGTAAGGTTTTCTTTACTATAATCACGTCTTCTAATACGCCAAGATTTTATCACACATGTTTTTTTAACTGGAAAATGTAATATTTGGGCTGTATGATCAGATAATCCAAATTCAATTATATCACTTTTGCATCTAAAAGCATTATGAGCAAAATTGTCAATGCAAGTGTTACTGCTAAGTCTAGTTGGATCTTTAATTTCTAGTTTCAAATTATGGCTTTCTAGAACATTTTCGAAGTCATTTGTTTGCCGGTTCCTTTTTAATATGTTGATATTAAAATCTCCGCATAAAACAATTTTCTTATTAGTGTTATCACAAATTTCTTGTAATAACTTTTCTAAATTATTATAAAATACTGTAATACATGAGTTTGGTACTCTATAAATACAAACTATTATAAGACTATGTTCCGTTAGTTCTATAGCACTATATTCTATGATTCCTTTAATCGAATGTCTATTATTTAATACTACATATTGATGTCCAATTCTAGTGAATATACAAGCACCTCCCCTATTTACGTCTCTTGAAAAACTAGCTGCTAAGCGAAAGTTGGATAAATTAATAGTAGTCTCCTGTCCTGTCGTCATAAAATGTTCAGTGATACATATTACGTCAATGGGAATATTCTTTAGTTCCAGTTCCTCTAAATGTACCGCCAAATTATCAGACTTGTTTATAAGACCTGCAATATTTTGATGTAGGATGCGAATGTTGTTATAAAAGAAAAAACTGCGAGTTTTGTACATTTTTGTCACTGGTTACGTAAGGGAATAACTCCAAGTCAATTTTGATCCTATTCATTATATTTTTAAATGTGAATTGTATTCCAGCGTTATTTAATATACCTGATTTATGTGAGAACATGTCAAATTCAAATGCTAGGTCATAATTAGTATCAAAATGGTATGCGTATTTATGATATTGAAGGTCCATATAAAGTAAGTTATTAAACATCTCAACCTTATAGTTATAAATAGGCGCTCCTCGTACATACGTAGGAGTGCATATTATTATATTTGTGTCAGTTATCTGTACCAAGCTTTCGTTAATGACTTTTACTAAATCAATAAAGTTATTGCTATATTTAATGTCAGTGTCTCCTAATAAAATTATACAATAATCATTCATGCTAAAGTCTCTCAATTTTGATTTTATATCAGCTAATAGTTGTTTTATTCTAGAGTTCGGTAATGAATAACTACAGAATTTAAATTCCTTAGGACAATTTTCTTCAATCGCCTGCAGTATGCCTCTTTGTGAGCTATTACTTAATACACACAGTTTCCTTTGTATTGAAGTAATTGGTTTACTTTGCTTGTTGGGGGTAGGCGTCTTTGTTTTATTTTGCATGTCGGGGGTAGACGTTTTCGTTTGTGTCTGTAAACATTGCAGAGATTCCGCTTCAGAAAGCACGGTTGATTCGTGATGTTGTGATATTTTGACAGGTGACATAACATGATCAGTTTGTGTTGCTTGGTGGGATTTCTGCAAAGAATTGGTTTGTTTTCTTGGGGTAGACTTTACAGCTTTACTCTTATTCCGATTTGGTGTTAGATTTGTGTTATCTGTTAGACTAAGTTTTTTATATGTTTCAACGACTTTCAAGCTCTTGTTAAGGTCAGACTTCAAGCGAAAGTTCTCGGTGTTTAGGTTCTCAATCTCCTGGTTAGCACTCGTCAATTGGTTTGTAAGTTCAGTTATTTTCTCATTTAATTCAATGACTGTTTGACTTTCGTTAAGTGACGTGTTCGGGAGGCTTATCATAGTGGTATCAAAAAGAGGAGACCTACTGCTTGAAAGATCGTCAAGTGAGCTTGCTCGTTGGGGTTTGCTAGTGCGATATGTGATGTTCTGCTCAAGATCCATGATGCCTTGTAACGCCCTCGTTTATTCGTAGACGGGAACTACTGGTAGTGATTGTGCTGCCTTATTTTAAGTGTGGAGACAATTAACAAGTATCGATTGAGCAATCATGCAATCGTGTTACCGCTATCGCACAATAGGGGTCGCTAATGAAGCAGTTGAGTCAATTGATTTTTGTAATTATTCTTTAGTCGTCTGTTCCTTCAAGGTTCAGCTATTTACTGATAGGTGTCACTGCTAAATACCTGCAATGTCCCATATAAAGTGCTGCCATCTATTTGATAGCTTCGATTTATAACTTACGACTTGGATATTCAGCTATTCACCGGTAGGTGTCAGTAATAGCGTTTATTGATTTTTGACAAAGAAAGAGCTGCCATCTACAATTGGTTTTGGGAATAATTCTTCGTAACGGTAAGTAGTTCAAATCGTTAATTCCACTATTGTCCACTAGGTTTTTATGTGTAGTTTTTATTTAATGTTTTCTTTTCGTAGCACTTAATTATAGATTTATGTTATTACTCACGATGCATGTTCTTGTTTGTTGATAATGACTATTTGAAGAATGAATAGAACAATATTTAAATGGTGTTTATGTCAGTATGGTCACAGCACGAATAACTTTCGTCACAGGGGTATTTAGTTTTAGATAACGTTTCTACGCAAACTTTCCTTCACTATAACTGTTCCAATTGTTCACCAAACACTTTTACTGCACAGGTTTAATTTTTAACAATTTTTGAAAAAATCTTTGACAGGAGCCAATGTTTACTATATAAGCGCCCTCTAGCCTTTTTTACGCTTGTAATTCCTGAAGGGTAAAGCAGAGTTGAACTACATCTAAAGGGACGAACCTATTGCCAACAACCGGTCACCAATAAAAACTCCGTGGTCGCTACTGATGAATTCGTGATAGAAAAGCCTGTCACACTTTGGCCGACGTTGGAATGAAACCCTGGGCAGGCAAGCATGGTGGACCAAGCTTAGACCTAAATCTTTCTTAACCATTTGGCTACGAGATAAACGCCAGTGGAGATGCAAATGAAAGAAAATCATGCCACGACAAGTCATGAATGTGAAAATCTCGCTATTGTAAACGAAATATCGTTTATCGTGAATCGAGTCTGTCACTAAAATATCATTATCGAACTAGCATCGTAAATACAGGACCTGTAATATGTATTATGATATTTCACAAAAGTTAGTATCGATAGCAATGAATATACTTCTTACTTACTATTATAAATTTGAAAGTTTGTGATGTATCGATGTTTGTTCCTCTTTCACGCAAAAACGGTTGAACGGATTTGGATGAAATTTGCCACTCAGATACTGTATGACCTGGATTGACATCTAGGATACTTTTTATCTCGGTAGTACGATCTCGTGGGATAATGACCGAACACTAGTCTAGCCTAATTAGTCATTTATGATAAAATTGGGAGTTTTTGGTACATACAAGTGTATATTCATTTGTATTGCCCGGTTACATACAAGACAGTGTATATTCATTTGTTTTGCCCTGTTAAACAATTAGACTATAATGTCGTGAATAGGATGTAACCCTGCCACGAGAATTTAATACTATTTTTAGGTTCAACAAACTGCGGTGTTTGTATTATCGAATATTTTTTGTTGAATAAATTACTATTTATGATTTTCGTTAAAAACACACAAATTAAGATAACGTCACTGTTTTGAGTTGACATAAACAAACATTAATATCTGGGCCCCGACAGCAGATAAAAATGACTAAAAATGACTGTGATATTTTTATCAAACTAATTTTATATTACGCTTATAATGGTCACGGGATTATGCTAACGACCTCTGAGGGGGTCGGTGAATGTCATCATGAAGTTTTTTCCCAAAGGGGTAAGCAGGAATGTATTGGTAAATTCACCCACGTTTCACCGGTACCTTATGGTAGATGTTTCTGCTTGAGCCTTGAGAAAAATGCGTGTAGTTATATTTCCTGAATGACTCGACTGATTTATTGCCTCGTTTTTCTAGTGGTTTCAAGTGCAACTGCTGTGTTTGAGGTCCTGGGTTCGATTTCCGGGTCGGACAAAATGTTATTGGGTTTTTTCACTGATGTTGTTTCACCGTGTTTAAAAAATACAAAAATGATAATAGAATCGAATTGTTAGGGATTTAAAAATTATAATTATTACCACCCTTATCTATACACAAGTCAAATTGACTAAGTACCTACTTGTGTAAAAGGAATAATTATGATACGATTTTTATCCTGTAGTTTAGTAATTGCTTAAAGTTGGAACTGACAAAAGTATAAAACTTTAGCTTTGCTTTCTATGGCGGCTCTTACTCGTTTAAATATTTTCTATTGTTTAAAAAATCTTTGCATAAGTCATTATACGGGACTGACAGCGCCATCTAGTGCCACACTAAGCAACGAGGCTTGTGTCGTGAACACTAGATAGTTGATATACTACATAGATACTTTTTGTTTGTAAATACATACTTATTATACATACAAACATCCATGACTCGGAAACAAATGTCCATGCTCATCACACAAACATTTGCTCTTACCAGGATTCAAACCCGGGACCCTAAGAACGTAAGGCAGCCTCACTACCGCTGCGCCAGTCGGGTCGTCGATATATATATACATATATTATATTTTATTAGGGGTGTCTGCAATCTTTGCATAAGTAATTATACGGGTAAAGTCTTGGAAAATGAAGATCAAGATCAATGTAGTTATTGTATATGTTTTTCTTTGTATTTATGAGTAGGTATGTATGTATGTATTGTATATTAGGTATATTAAAAATAGTTAAGTATCTGTTTTATTCTTTTTTACTCACTATGTGTATATCTCTTTTTTTAGTATTTCCTTTCGCAGGTATGCTGGAAGAGATTTCTTTAGAAATAAGCATCACCTTTGTACTATTTTCTGTTCCTTTCTACTTTTTTTTAATATTTAGTGAGTACATAAATTGTTAAATAAATAAATAAATCAATCCTGCAATCTGGCTGACAGATTTCCTCGGAATCTTCTAAGTACATGAGTGGGTTACAAATATTAGCAAGCTAGCAAGATTGCTTACAGAGCTGTCTGTGCAAAGGGTGTGTAAAGTATCTTCACTCGTGCAGGCTCGTTTAATGTCCCCCTTTATAAATATCAAGATCATTTACATTTATGAAGCTATAATTATGTTTTTTATCTTCCTTACTTATTTATGACTTCGAGAGATTACAACTGCGTTATTTGTCGAGCACTCGCAAGCGCAACTACTCAGCATGAGGTTCTGGGTTCAATTTCCAGGTCGGGCAATATATTATTGGGTTTTAACGTAAGGTATTCTTCAGTAGCAGCCACGGAGTCTAAATTCGAGCTCGGTTGATGGCAATAGGCATGCCTCCTACTACAGGGACTTAAACATAACTGGCGAAATGTGGGTCTACTATTAGGTATACCTCTATCTTACCCTTCGGGGAGACTTGATGTTATGTTATGTCATTATCAGTATTACTTCAAGTTTATCCGAACGCGATTTGCCACTTCTTTGCGTCTCTAAACGCGAAATTGTAAACTTAAAAAAATATGGTCACAAACATTGGCGTTGGACAAAACAAAAACTTAATTTCTAGTACATTTTTATTGGTTTTCTTTGTTACCTACATTTCACTATTTAGAACCAGAATGATAATTACAAAAATGCCACAAAATAATAACTCTGTTTGGACTGAATATGAGTACAAAAAGCGATTTGAGTAAAAAATTAAAGATATCAAGTTATGGGTCAGCATGGATGATAATTATCATTATAATTATCTTAATAATTACGAACCCTGATTTTAATTAATTAATGATATGGAGATGTAATTATTTATTAACGAGAAAATGTCTCGTTATACTGACTAAGTAATGCTTTTCGTATTGCTCGGCCAGACTCATGTATTACATAATATACGCCTACATTAATAAGTACTAGTATTTCTTTCATCTTTCAGAGACAAGTCCTTGACATTCATGTAACATCTTCGTAATTAGTACAGACAGGATGTTAGTTATAAATGGTATACAGCTAGATACAAAGTTGGCAAAGAAAAAAGAAAATTAATGAAAAGATAAAAAGGGCCAAATTATGTAAGTTCGTAGTTCTGATCGTCGAGTCGTTCTGAAAAAAAATGTTTAAAATTAGTGTACTTATAGTTAAAGTAAATTTTGAAAATATGTATTTTTTTATTGTTAAAATTATTATTATTCTGAATTCATTATTTCTCTTATAATTGTTTTTTTTTCTTATATTTTAAACTGTATTATTATTTCCTTTATTCATTTTCTTTGTTTATTATTACAATTTTAACTATTCCTACATAAAATTAATATTAAAAAAAAAACATTCAATTATAAAAAAATCTTGTTCATACTGACAGGCCCCTAGTCAGTAGCAATGCTTTGCTTTATGTGAAAGCCCAAAAACAAAACTAAATCATTGCTTTCATGTAAATGGTACTTATTACCATTAATTTATCACAATCATATTAAATATCATAATAATTCACTTTCCAGTGACAATCCTTATAAACGTAGAAAAGTATTCCAAAGGGAATATTTTTTAAAGACACGCGATAAACTCATTACTGAGTAAATTTGTTTTATAGTTTTGATTATACCGTCCTTTCAGGTAATTTTACCTTTAAAAGCAAGCAAACGGTAACCTTAACACCATGAAAATAAAACTCACTATTATCTGAAATCTAACATAAAACAACTGTAAAAGGAGTCATAAAATAATCGTATAGAATCCATATAAAAGAAAATGTTTGAAAAAAAACAATTGTTTTAATTTAGTAGTAGCTCTAATAAGGCACCTATAAAGTTTTTGACCTTGACCTTTTCCGATAATCATGTTTTTTTAAACAACTCTAAAAAGAAAGTCTCATTTGTCGACTCGTTACAGACTAAGACCAGTTTAGTGATAAAGGTACAGTAGACCGCAACTTGGTGGAAACACTATGACCTTGAGTAGGCCTTTTTTTTTCACGAATAGAAAAGATGAAAATCAGACTCCTTGAAAACTTTTTTGTTTCGAGAAATCTATTTTTATTGGAGGCTATATGTCTCTCATGTTATCATACAGTTTTAAAAAAACATTTTTTTCTTTTTATTTCAGCCCCAGAACAAGATGGATAATAATTCCTTTGAGGCATGGGTCAGTACTCTTTTTTATTTTTAATAATCACGCTTAGACTAACTCGCACAAAGTATTCACGTAACACGTGTAAATAATACGCACTCTAACACAATTACTTGTATGTTTATTTAGTCGTAAATCAACGAATAAAACAGAACTTAGTTTCCAATTAAGTTAAGTTAATGTCCGTTGTACTTTAATTGACCTTTTAACCTATATAGGGTATGATTGATTAAACGTGGACAATAGGCATGGCGACAGTATCAAAAAATTGCAAATCTATTTAGTCCGTCAGTTAGAGTATTGGAAATTAATGGACACGTATTTTTGTTTTTGTAAATCAATGAATATTGATAGATAAGATAATACAAAGATAAAACGCATCATAGCTCGTGACGTCAGAACTAGCTAAAAATTATACCTAGTCGTGACGTATTGAGAATTTTAAAAGCGTCATATCTTCGTCAATTTTGGTTTACGTAACAAAAGAAAAAACACGGGTCAAATATTTTTTGATAATATAACTGACGGACTAATTCGATTTTTTGTCGTCTCGCCTATACTGAGGCCCCAGCACGATTGCGCGGTGTAAACGTTACGTAGAACCGGCGATTTTTGTAACTATATCTAAGTAATGTATTTATTATTATCTATAAGTGCAATCTGTATCATCCATAGATTATGAGTAAATTATAAAAAATATAATATAATAATAAAAAAAAATATATATAAATGAAACAAATATTTTTAAATTTTAAAACCGACCGACCGACTTTCAAGTATTTACGTTGCGTTTAAACCGCGCTCAAGTGCTAGGGCCTATTTATGGGAGTGAAGTACTTTTAAATATAAGCAACTTAAGAGCTGCTTATCTGGTGCTTAAGTTGCTGTGGGATAAACTATTAAATATTATTTAAAAAAAAACTGGCCAAGTGCGTGTCGGGCCACGTGCAGTATAGGTTTCCGTAGTAGCCCGTTATCACAATATAGAACGATTTGTTCTAAGGATTTTGTATTTGGTACAAAATTATCCAACACCCAAGTTCAAAGACAATAAGTGCTAAACTAATAAAATTATCTTAACTGCTATAATTTTCCTTTACAGTTCATGAAATGCACTATATCATCTTTAATTTTTCTTGATTTTTAAGCCAGCAGTTTAGCTTTTAGAGGGTTAGGCGTCCCCGCCCTACTAGAACAAAAATGTGCACTTTAAAGTTTAATATTTCCTAAACGGAGCATTAAATCGAAAAATAGTATAGCATGATAGTATTGCAACTCCTAAGTCATTTTAAAAGACTTATTCAACTTTGACTGACAAAATTTGCTTTTACCAGTTTTTTGGCGTTATTGTACGATGAATACCAGTTTTGCGAAATAGCTTTCCACTACTTAACGTTAAACCTGAATCCTAGTAGCTATATAGAATGGACCGCTAACTGCACCCACACGTTATTGTGCTCCTACGCATAGTTAGTCATAATCGGCTAATTCACTTGCACTTCACAATACAGGCGATTGTTTTATGAAAAGGTTTTTCGGCAGTTTCGTAATTATGTTCTAATTGTTCTTTGTTAATGATTTTTGTCGTAGAACAACACTTTTGCAGACAAATTATGCAATAATCAAACTAGAGAATGCTAGCTGAATGTTCTCCCAAACCGGTGCGGACAAATTGTGTACACCGGACAATGGCAGAATGTTTCGTACAATTATCTGTCTGAAGCTACGTCTGGAATGTCCGTATCAATAAAAATCAATTTATATCAATGTCAAATCAAAAAAAAATATGAATACATGTCGAATACATACAACCAGTTTACAAAAAACCTTGCGTCACCAGAAATCCACAGCCCCTAGACGTTCCCGGTGCAAAGGAGCCCGTCATGGGCTCCTCTGGACTTGCTTCGTTTCCGCGATGAATTGCCAGGGCTAGCCTCTGCACCAGGAAAGAACCAGAGCGTGGGTCAACGCCCCTCTTTTTAAGTCGACGGCCGCACCAGCAACCAGTGGATTCTACTGCCAGTGGGACAAAATAGTACTTCGCGTCTAAGGCTGCGTATTCAATTTGACCGATCCTTTGAAATTTAGTGCGTTCGTCCATTTTAATTATTTGCTTGGCGGTCAATTTTGCTGCTGAACTGATCTGTAGCACTTATACTTCAGCCGAGTCAATTGTGCAGGCGGTAAAACACAGAACTCAAATTTTATCAAGTTTGAAATTTCGATGCATATTTTCTTGACAAGCAATGCTACATTGAACTGCAAACTTAAACTGTTCATACTGTAGCAATATTATACTTCAACAATCATGTATTTTAAAGCGCTATTTTTTAATAATAAAACCGTAAACAAGAATAAATTTGAGTTATCTGTAGTTTGCATATATTTCAACTTACGGAGTATTCTTAAGCTCCAGTTTTGGCAGTTGAATTTCGTCGTTCAACTGCACTTGACAGCTGAAATTTTATACCACACCCAAATTTCTATATAGAAAAATATGGCGGACTACGATTGGACCACAAAGCTCGACAGCCATTTTGCTTATTTCGCACATAATCTCCGAGTTCCGGCGTTTCCACTTCAGATATACGAGATAGGTCCTTTTCAAATTATCTTTACTCATCTTTTCACGTGACTGACTCTCTGAGGCTTTGCAGAGGACACTCGTATCTTTCATCCCTTGTCAGTATATAATAGATTTATATCGTAATGCGTTTGTATCCTTTTTGCGACTGTCTATTGTTTATTTTCTTGCAATATGAGTATCATAAAATTGGAAACGGACTACATTCGAATGTTCCGTAAGAAGATAATATAACGTTGATAATGATCAAATTTTTCAGGTATTTATTAACATTGCTTAGGAGACAAACGACTAGGAATTAAAAATATGGCAGACGTTAATAATTAGTTAGAACAGCTTGGTAGCATTAAAAATATTTTGAAAGGCGGTTCTTTCACTGAAAGATTTCTAAGGCATATGGTAGGCGATGGCGAAAGAATTTTTCGGCAAGCATATTTAATATGATATTTTGTTAGTTGAGTAGACAGGACGTGACAAGAGGACGAAATGGTTTCTAACTAAAGCCCTTCGGCCAGCAGCGGCCCACTTGGCGATGTGGCCCGCTGGAATGGCGTGCTGATAACAGTCACATACATCGTAGTAATAGGAACAGTGGGTTTTTAATCGGTGAGAGACCAACATAACCCTGCGCTTGCCCCAGACGGAGAAATACACGAGGATTCCCGAATGGCGCAGCGGTAGTGAGGCTGCCTTACGTTCTTAGGGTCCCGGGTTCGAATCCCGGTTGGAGTTTGTTTCCGAGTCATGGATGTTTATATGTATAATAAGTATGTATTTACAAACAAAAAGTATCTATGTAGTATATCAACTATCTGGTGTCCACGACACAAGCCTCGTTGCTTAGTGTGGCACCAGATAGCGCTGTGTGTTAATGTCCAGCTATATTTATTTATTTATTTATTTATTTTCCTACTCAAAAACAAGTGGCCCACTTTCAGTTTTCAAAAAGCATCAAATACAAACAATGGGCTGTACAGCAACGTTGATTTTCATCTTATCGTACGGGGCCTGAATCAAAACGACTTAAACGGGCAAATCTTAAGAAATCCCCACAAATAAAGTATTAATATATTTGAGATCCTCCTAACGAGCACTTTCATTTGATATACATATGAGACAGTAAGGTTTGCAAAACTTTTTTTTTTTAATTTCCTAATTTGTACCCCGAAAATGACCCTTAATTAAAAAAATATTTATTTACTATGCACATCTGTGTTTCGGTCTTAAGATTTCACCATCCTACCAAATTTCACCTGATTTGGTCCAGTAGATTCAGAGCAAATTGGCTGTGACAGACGTACAGAGAGACAGACAGAAGCACGAGTGATCCTATAAGGGTTCCGTTTTTATATTTTTTTTTGTACGGAACCCTTAAAATAAAGGTAAGTTATCACCGATAAGATCGCCGTTGTACCAATACAAAAAGTGTATAAATGTTGTTCTGTACAATAAATGTGCGATAAACTGATTACTGTACGATAAATGTTTAATGTTCACTAATATGGGTCAATGACCTGAAATAAATGAATTTTATTTTTATTTATTTATTTTATAAAATATCTTCTATCTATCTATCTATCCCCTACCAATAGTATTGTGTCAAGGTTACGCCGGACAAGGACTTGACGCTTGAATGAGTTGTTGAAAGTAGTGATATTAGGATCCTTTAAGTAGAAGTTCCTAGTATGTTAAACATGACCTATAAAACCAGCCGACCTTTACAGGCTTACCTATTATTAATGTGATACCCTCTTAAGTAAGTTCCGATCTTATCCTTAGTCTACGTCTACCTAACAACATCTTGGATTACATTAACGGGCACAACAAGAAATCGATCGTTGGTACGAACCACGTATGAGGCAATAAACATGCATAAATTAGGTATCAGCTTTTTATGTTGAGTCAGCTGGAACTGAAGCCTACTCTTTTTCCGGGGCCCCGGAACACAAAGAGCGATGAAGGAACATGGATGGGTTTTAGTCAGTAAAAGTCTGACACTCCCTCCTGCTCCGCCCTGCAGAGCGGGAGAAGTCATTTGATGATTTCCCGACGCAAAACAAAAAAAGCCTACTCTTTTGAAGTATGTAGGTGCCTATACAGGGTTGGGCCGTAATCCCGAGGTTCATATCCAGCAAAAATAAATTGTTAGTATTAGGCAGTAAACATGCATGCATGCATAAATTATCAGAATTTAATGATCAGCATCTTCCTGCCCTGATCTCATAGTACAACTTGACCAAGCTAATTTTGCACCTCGCGTCAATTCTGTCACACTGACGCTTAGGTACGGTCTGCAAAAAAGGATTTACTATGGCTTTAAAAAAGTAAACAGATGTTTGTTGGATTTTACTTTGCGTTAATTGTTTCTAACATTATATTAATACATCCATTACATTTCATCCATTACATTGCATTACATGCATTAATTGTTTTTAACATTATGTAAAGGGTGTAAAAAACCTCTTAACGAAGCCGAAAGGCACTTGTTTTCATCGTCATTGCGATCATTTTTTTGTTCTACACCATACCTGGGAACCTTCTAGTTACGGAGATATGGAGGGTCAAAGTTCCAACTTTTTTTTTAAATACAAGTTTTTAATGTAAGATTTTTACTTTAAACACCTCCACAACCTCCGTACTATTCAATCCATGCATCAGGACAATGTTTTGAGTGCGTTACATTGAGGTTTTTTCACCCCAAGAAAAAAGACGTTTCCCGGCAATAATTTTTGCGTAAAGTTACTTAGTTTGATGTACAGAATGCTTAGTTGACGGCTTCGTGATTAGGTGGTTTACACCCTGTATACCAGCGAGGTGCAAACTTAGCTTGGTCGAGTTGTACTAGAGGTCGGCGCAACACGTTTTTAACTTCTATTCTCCTGTCAACCGTGTATGATTGACTCTTTTTCTTTCATATCATGCCACACACAATCTATCCATCGTTTCCTTGGTCTTCCTCTCCCACTTCATCTCTCAACATTTATAGTCATCACTCTTTTAGTCATACGCGATTCGTCGGCCCTCATTACATGCTCATACCAAGACAATCGATTCCCTTTCAACTTTTCTCTGGCGCAATTTTCTAACTTGCTCTAATAAATTCATTTCTTACTTTATCCATTCTTGTCACAACACACGACCACACAGAATTTATTTATGCAGCGAACTAAAAGTTTTTCTATGGAAGTGGGGTCGGGCCATAATCACCCATCAGGGCCTAGTGCAAGCTTACTTATGCTAGTTTACGCTAACACTAAACCATACCCAAACAAGAACTTACTGTTGGGATTTTAACTATTAAGTATATAACGCTAAGCCGAGTATTGCAAATTAAATAGTGCGTTTCTGCATTTATAAACAGTGACAGTGGTACCGAGTGGAAAAAACCGGCCAAGAGCGAGTCGAACTCGCGCACCGAGGGTTCCGTACAAACTTTTTAAAGGACAAACTTAACTTTGTTGTTCGATCTCTAGAAACGGCTATTGCACCAACCGCAAATAATAAGTTTGTAATAATAAAATGCCTTTTTTTTGTTGTTAAACTAGATATTTACGGTTTTCAGACTTTTCCTATTACATGTGCTGTAAGACCTTGCTTTTTGCCAAATTTTGTGATTCTAGGTCAACGGGAACTACCATAATTATAGGTTTTCGAACCAAAACCTATAGGGTACTTCCAGTTGAAAAATAATAAAAGTTGAAAATTAAGGTAAATTTTGGTACTTACAAGTCTTCCCGAAAATCGGACGGACAGACAGACAAGAAAGTGATCTTATAAGGGTTTCTTTTTATACCTTTTGAGGTACGGAACCCTAAAACGAACAAGAAAGAGGGTAAACCGATTTCTCTGCTCATAAACACACACCCGCAATAACTTTAGTTTAACAGTGATCAAGTTTGACGACCCGAATAGCGCAGCGGTAGTGAGGCTGCCTTACGTTCTTAGGGTCCCGGGTTCGAATCCCGGTTGGAGCAAATGTTTGTGTGATGAGCAAGGACATTTGTTTCCGAGTCATGGATGTTTATATGTATATTATGTATGTATTTACAAACAAAAAAGTATCTATGTAGTATATCAACTATCTGATGTCCACGACACAAGCCTCGTTGCTTAGTGTGGCACTAGATGGCGCTATGTGTTAATGTCCAGAGCTTTTTATTTAAGTTTGCAAAAGCGCCGAAATATCTGGAACTCAAAACAAACAGTTAACATGATAAATATCCCGTTTCCAGTGTAAATGATAATGCATTTATAAAATTGGTAAAACGACAAAAGAGTGACGACACTTTGGTGCTGCAAGTTAAATTTAATGAAAAAAAGAGGTAGCCGATTCAAATTCAAAGAGTTTACGTGAGTTTATCAGACTCCAACATTTATAAATCCAATTCGCCCACGTAATATCAAAGCGTAGGAAGTGACGCCCCCGTAACGTCATAGCTTGCTCAGCTAGTGATGTACCGACGCTGCTTCTAGGGTTTAATTGCAAATGTGATGTTCGGAATTCCGGTTATTTATTTTTTAATTTACTTAAGGTTCACCCACAGCACATACATACATATACATTAAACTTAATCATATGGTGATATTCTAATATATATGCCAATTACAGGTAAACACAACATTGAATACAAAGACGCCAGAGTACCGCTTAGTTGATAACTTAAGTCTAGGTGTACAAACGATTAGGGAAATGGGATACAAAATTTTTTACGAAGAAAATAGAAAATAAAAAGAGTAATTCATTGAAAAACAGTACAGAGAAATGTTGACTACGTTTCATTGAGGTGTGGAGGGAGGCCAAGATTCTTGATTTAAACTTCACTCTACGTTCATTAAATATATCTACTTCGGTACGGACTTATTAAATGAATTAAAGTTTTCACACATCTTAACGAGTGGTGAGTTTAGACCTCTGTTATCACATAACCATAACTGTTATTACAGAAGGGTAAAGCAGAGGTCTACTTAATAGTACATCTAGATTTCGCCAGTTATATTATAATCTCATGTTATAGGGGGCGAGCCTTTTGCTATTAACCGAGCACTTATTTAAACTCCATGGCTGCTACTAAGAAATTCCTGTTGGCAAAATTAAACAACCCTTCCCGACTTGGCAATCGAAATTATGACTTCAAGCTCAGCAGTAATGCCTAAAACCAACGACTAGGTATTCAGTTATCAGTAAGCAACAAACGTATCTTCTAAACTTATTTACTGACGCTACTTTACCGTCATCTAGTCGGCCATCTTTAAATGTTACGACGACGTCTATAATACTGTACGTCCATAATGTCTTAACATTAGAGATCCTCAACTACCTATTCCCTATTACGGCCTCAACAGGAAGCACATTATGAGGTCGGTAAACAAACAAAGATATACTTTATGGACTATAAAATACGGCAGTAATTCAATAACGGCACAGTTTAGGTGATAACTGAATGATAATGGAGATACTGGTACGGAAATATTTGGGGGAGGGAGCTGTAAATATTAAAAGTGTAACAGGGAGTAGGTGGAGCATCGTTCGTTATAGTTTTTCAGAGTTGGGCAAAAACCTTACTGAAATTTGACGTGTGTAAAAAAACCCCTAAGATAAACAGAGGCTGCGATTCTCCATACAAATGTACCTGTCCTTTTTCATGCAGCCGAAAGGCACTTGTTCTAACCGTAATAGGCATGACGACAGTATCAAAAAATTGCAAATCTATTTAGTCCGTCAGTTAGAGTATTGGAAATTAATAGACACGTATTTTTGGTTTTGGTAAATCAATGAATATTGACAAAGATAAAACGCATCAAAACTCGGGAGTGGGGGCTCATGACGTCAGAACTAGCTTAAAATTATACCATGGCGTGACGTATTGAGAATTTTAAAAGTGTCGTATCTTCGTCAAATTTGGTTTACGAAACAAAAGAAAAAACACGGGTCAAATATTTTTTGATAATCTAAGTGACGGACTAATTAGATTTTTTTTGTCGTCTTGCCTTATTGCGATATTGTTTTTTGTTACACCATACTTTTCTAGTTACTGAGTAATTACTTTCTAGTAATTGTGTGAGAGGCGCTATTGGTAACCATTTGGAACAACTGAAATAATGTGTGTGAAATTAATGTATGTACGTGTTTTGTATAAGCTATATTATTGCAATTTAAATGTATATTATTTTGTTATTTTTTGTGCAACAAAGAATAAAAAAAAAAACGTAATCTCGATGTTGATAGTTTGGTCATGCGTCTTATGATCTATATACAAAAACACATTATAAAGTAAACCTAAAAATAAACGTTATTTTACTTGTCCTTTTCGTTACGCAATAATAATAATTATATCAAATGTGTTTGTCTATAATAACCTGCTCCTACCCTTGAAGCAGTTCTGGGAAAAGATCATTCCTGATGATCCAAAAATTTTCGGTATATTGTTACCTCCGAGTAATATAAACAATAAACATTACCGAGAATTGCTAACGATGTTGTAAGTAATACCTGCTTATGTTTGGTACTAATTTCTTAGAGCTATTTTGACCAAACTTAAGACCGAAATAGCCAAAAAATGAACATCATATTTAGTCCAAAGATGAGAGTTTTACAAAAAAGAGGCTAATTCTAATTTTCACAGACCTGAACCTTTTTATTTACTTTTTCGTCAAAATCTAGATCTGGATTGTGTGATGTAGGGTCCACTTCATCAGTAGTATATATTTTTTGCAATACACTTAGTAAATACACAAATACTTGAAGTTGTTATTTGAAAATGAGGATCGGTCGAAATTCATTTTTTTTTGCAAAGATTTTGACAAAGTTATCAACTTTAAACTGTCAATTTTAAATCGGGTTACTAAGAAAAACAAAAGAAAATGACATTATTTTTCTATTCTTTTAATTAACTACCGTAAAATGGTGTGTATAGAAACGCAGAGGTGAATCGAGACAAAACTTTGAGAAGGATTATAACGTTGAAATAGTAATTATGGTATGCTGCCAACGATCGCGATATCTCAAAAAAATTAAGCAAATAAAATAAAGCACTTGTTGGTAACGTCATATCAATTCAACGTTAAAATCCCTTTCAAAGTTTTGTCTCGATTCACCCCTGCGTTTCTATACACCCCATTTTACCGTATAAGAAAACCACGTCAGCGTATGAAGTAATTATTTCAGGTACAAAAAAGAAATGAGAAAACTTTATATAATTTTGTTATTTGTTCTAACTTCTGCTCCAACTGTTCCCGTCGATTGAAGGTTTATACAAAATGTATTTAACGAGATTGTCACAAAAGACATAAATTACGATACCCAGTCAAATAATTAATAAAGCTGCTTTTTAAATTGTTTAAATTTGACAGTATTATTTCAGAATAACACGAAAGTAAGAAGAATCACCCATCAAGCGACATGTCTCTGTGTGCGTTTATTTGTGTGTGTGAAGGCCCGGTTATAGGGCCAGATACGGGTGGTTTACACTTAAATTTTCAGAAAATAAGTAAAATAAAACTTACCCATTTTATTATCAATTCGGGTCGAGAATCATTAGCATAGATACCTCCTTGAATTTGATTAGGATGCAAAGCGACACCTTGTATTATTCTGGACATTAACCAGTAAAAATAAGTACCAGAAAAGACTTACATGCGGTGGATTTTATTACCACTCATTAATTTTAGAAAATAATAGCACTAAATATTTAGTGAGTTTTAGTGCGAACACTAAATTGGCGAGTGTTATTAGTTCTTCTTAAGACACCTTTGTCAATAGAATATAATACGGTGGTTACTCTTTTTTAAAGTTGTGGCTTGAATTTATAGACTTGAATTTAGGTTTAGACATTTATTGATACTTAATTATCTTTAATATTAACAAATCTATTTATCGTGTATAAATAAGAGGTAAAATATTATATATTTATATTTTTTTTAAGCATTCAGTGTATAAATTGATTTGTTAATATTAAGTATTTGAAAAAATCTAAATTCATTTCAGTTTAAATCTATCTGTTTTAGTAAGTCCGACTGCCTCGTTGGTCTAGTGGTAAAAAGCTTGACTGCTGAGCATGAGATCCCGGGTTCGATACCCGGATCAGGCAAAGTGTTATTGGGTTTTCCTATCAGGAATTTCACAGTAACTGCCTCCAGTCTAGATTTGTGCCCGATTGATGGCAATAAGGCTCGCCCCCTATTACATTGGACTTTACTATTAGGTACCTCTGCTTTACCCTTCGGGAATTTCAGGCGTGATGTTATGCTTATGTTAAATAACAACTTTGATATAAAAACAAAGGATAAAGTATTAGTATGTGGGAAAACTGTTTGCATGATCTTGTAGCTTTACACCACAGAGTTTGTTCATACTTGATTTTGTAAGAGGGCTAAATTATGTTTTTTGTACTTAAACCTGTATAAAACTTTGTTTGAAATTGTTCGAGATTTGGTTACAAAAATTCCGGAAAACCACAACCCAGTTCGTACTGTGTAATACGAAACCCCTTAGTCAGACTGCTTGTCAGACTTTCGAGCCACGGTTGCACCCACACCCAACGCATACTTTTCATTTCTCTATATTTAGACTGCGTTTTATCTACAAGACAGTAAGTCAAACACTTAACTAGAAAGTCTACCATGATTTAAACTCACTGAAATACTAATACAATTTTCCTTCCACTCGACTAATATTATTCTCAAAGACAAAATTTTCTTCATGGAACAGTAATTCCCGTTGAACTAACTCTAGGCGACATCTAAATCGGGCTGTTGGATTTTCGACTCTCCGCGCCGAGTCGAGCGAGGAAATTACAATAACGCATTTTCGTTAAAGCATTACATTTAGTTGTCGCTCAGTGTTCTTGAAAACGGCTTAAGTCGTCCAGACGAACACTTAGCTTATTTATAATATCAAAAGACGTAATTTTCCAATTTTGTTTATGTTACAAGAAGGTGATTTAATTTGTTTCCTGTTGTCTAAGCACCCGTGAGATCTACTTAAGAAAGTAAATTACAATGGGCGCCAAAATGATGAGATGAGAATGAGTATTTACGTAATAACGACCAAATTATAAAGGGTGTAAAAAACTTCTTAACGAAGCTGAAAGGCACTTGTTCTTCCCGTCATTGCGCTGATTTTTTTGTTCCACATCATACTTGGGAACCTTCTAGTTACGGAGATATTGGGGGTCAAAGTTCCAGCTTTTTGACAACTTTTTTTTAAATACAAGTTTTTAATGTAAGATTTTTACTTTAAACACCTCCACGACCCCCGTACTATTCAATCCATCCAGCAGCGCAATGTTTTCAGTGCGTTACATTGAGTTCTACCACAAAACATTGCCTATATTAAAATATGCAATAAACTCGTATTCAACGAAACGTTACAATGTTTGTCCCACATGCCTAAGACGAATTGTCGTAAATGGAAATTCAAATAAACTGAATGGGGTTGAGATGGCTGTCTTAGGAATATCCTCTGGGCTGACAGGTATTTGGTTATATGCTTTTTCAAGGCCTAAAGTACTAAAAACTTTAAATCCAGCTAAACTATGGGTATAGAGAGTACGTCATGCTCACTCAAATGTCTCGATAATGGCGGCGCATGTGTTGGATCATTTAGTTCCCTTCAAAATGGTTGAGTTGAATGTTGCAGATCCATGCGTCATGTTCGTGAACGGGCGCTGTCAGTTGTGACTGGTCATCTCTTAGTTGCCACGGCTTATTTGAATGAATTATTTTGGTTTTTGAATTGTACCTATATTTGTTTTTTGTTTGTTTTTACTGTGGACACTTTTAACATGCTACATTGTTCTCACATAATATACCATCTCAACATGAATGATGTAACCAAGATATTGTAACAATATTTTGATTTAAAAGAGTGTCCATGGAGGTTCTTGCCCATTTTTCTCCATACAGATCTACGTTAGGGAATGGGCAACTACAGTACTTTCACAGTCTTTCAGTTGTGGACTGTAGCTACATTTATTTTTCATCTTTGTTTCGACAATTCAAAAGTGCCTGTAACTGGCCTACTTGAAATAAATGCTTTTATTTCGATTTTATATATAGTCATGAATTTTATACAAGGTGTTTTTTTAATAAGCTTTCCTTGTTAAGAAAAGGATGTTTGCTGACCATTGTATGAAAACCATTTTTAACAACAAACAGTTATAATCGGGCGAAAATGACATGTAAGGCTATTATGATATAGCGAAGGAGGTGGCGGAACGTGAGAGGGAGAGATCCTCACGTCCCGGCCGTCGCGGCAGACGCCCCGGGCGTCGGGGGCCACGTGGTGGCTTCCAGCCACCGTAGGCGCGGACCTGTGGACGGGGAGCTATAGGCTAGCTCGCCGTCCGTACGTCTCATGACGACAGGCCGTGTCGACGGCGCGTTCGTGTTCCACGCGCCTCAAAGAGAGTCAGCAATAGGGAAGGGGCCCGCAAGGGCCGAAGCCTGCCGGGGCTGCGGGACTATTCGAAAGAGATACCGTGGCCCCGGAACACAAAGGGCGAGGAAGAGAGAACCTTTTTACATAAAGAGAGCGAGAGAGAGAAGAGAACCTTTTTACATAAAGTCCCTGGTAGATACCATACGGTACTGTGAGTTAACAAAAAATAATAAAAATCTTTGTTTTCTTTTCTAAGTCCATGTCAAATCGTGAAAAGAGAACGTGAGAAGATTTTCATAGAAAAATATAGAGATGAGATATTTATCTAGTTTTGACGACTATAAACAATATTTATACAAATGATTATAACTCAATTCTCATGCTTGAAATGCTTTTATTACGTACTTAAGGGGTTTCAGTCAGCATACATAAAACGGCAATAGCACTTTATTGCAACATTCTTTTCCCAAGCTCTAGCCACAAATTTCCTCTCGTATCGAGACCTCATTCCGTCGTTTGCATCAAATATTTAAAATGTATTCACTAGGGGTTAAGCAAACTACCGAGCGATACTAAAAAGAGATAGAGTAGTTAACTTTAATGCTAGACATAACCTGACGGGTTAAACCGCCGTTAAAATTGAACTGAACTCGACTTAACGTACATATGGGTACTAACCGTGGATGTGCTGTTTATTTTTCTTATTACAGTGTTGATGGCAAAATAATGTATTTTTAGGGTTCCGTAATTCAGTCTACAAAAATGGAACCCTTATAGGTCTGTCTGCCAAGGCACTTTTTCTCAGCTACGCGTAGTGGTATTGGGCTAAACTTATTGCCCAATACTCGGGTCTGCTACCTCGTTTTTTTTTCGGATGGGCAATCATCAAATGACCCCTCCCGTTCTGGGTGGAGCGGAAGGGAGTGTCAGACTTTTATTCACTAAAATTCATCCATGTTCATTCATCGCTCTTTGTGTTCCGGGGCCACGGTATCTCTTTCGAACAGTCCCGCAGCCCCGGCAGGCATCGGCCCTTGCTTTTGCTGACTCTCTTTGAGGCGCGCGTGGAACACGAACGCGCCGTCGACACGGCCTGTCGTCATAAGATAGACGGACGGCGAGCTAACCCATCTCGCTCACCGTCCAGAGGCCCGCGCCTACAGTGGCCGGGGGTGGCCCCCGACGCCTGGTGCTTTTCCCGCGACGGCTGAGACGTGAGGTTCTCTTCCTCTCACGTTCTGGAACGTGAGGTTCTCTCCCTCTCACGTTCCGCCACCTCCTTCGCCAGCATGACTACTTCGCAGAAAGAGGTGACGGCGTCCCATTCCGTCTCGCTTCGAACCATAAATTGAACCAGAGCCGGACGCAAGAGGTCGCCGGGTCTGCTACCCCTTGGAGCATTGAAAAAAAATCAAACTTTTAAGTCAAGGCGATCAAAAGATATGACCGTTTATGTCGCATATTTTGCGACGCGCGCTTCGCTCGTAATGTCGTCACGCCCGCCCGTGCCTCCGTGCCGTGGCCGAGTGGTCGCAAACGTAACTTCTGAGTATGAGGTCCTGGGTTCGATTCCCGAGTCGGGCAAGGTCTTATTGGTCTTTTCCACCAGCAATTTCTCAGTAGCAGCCACGGAATCTGGATTTGTGCCCGGTTAATGGCAAAAGGCTCGCCCTCTATTATATGAGACTTAAACATAATTGGTGAAATGTGGGCATACTATTTAGGTACACTTCTGCCCAACCCTTCTGGGGTTATAGGCGTGATGTTATGTTATAAAAGAACACTTTACACTTTAGATAGCTTAAACAGGCAAAACTACGTAAAACTTCTCTCAAAAAACCTCAAAAATCAGATCCTTTCTAATAATTCTCAGAACTACCCTCTTTATTGGAAAATTTAGTCGCACCATTACCCAAATAGACGTTTTCTTTACCTACCCTACCCACAGACGCGGAATACAATTTCTAAGTTACCGAAAAAGATTACCCGTCTATATTTGCTGACAAGCTTAACGGAGCGATTTTCGCACAAAAAATATTTTATAAGACATGTACCATGGAGCACGGTGACGACTAGGCAGACGCAACTAGAAGCGGCATTGTGAACCCTTTCAATAATCCAAGCGGGTCACTATGGGCGCACTATGTAACGAATAGAACTTAACAGAGTAGGGTTCAGGGGCCCTACTCCCTAACGCTTCGTCCGTATATACGGATCTATCTGTCTCTCGCGCACGTCTCACGTTAACTGACAAATGCTTGCACTGTCTGGACAGGTCCAATCTAATCTATGTTTTTTTCTTCGCAAAGCAAACTACCAAGCGATACTAAAAAGAGATAGAGTAGTGAACCCTTTCAATAATCCAAGCGGGTCACTATGGGCGCACTATGTAACGAATAGAACTTAACAGAGTAGGGTTCAGGGGCCCTACTCCCTAACGCTTCGTCCGTATATACGGATCTATCTGTCTCTCGCGCACGTCTCACGTTAACTGACAAATGCTTGCACTGTCTGGACAGGTCCAATCTAATCTATGTTTTTTTCTTCGCAAAGCAAACTACCAAGCGATACTAAAAAGAGATAGAGTAGTGAACCCTTTCAATAATCCAAGCGGGTCACTATGGGCGCACTATGTAACGAATAGAACTTAACAGAGTAGGGTTCAGGGGCCCTACTCCCTAACGCTTCGTCCGTATATACGGATCTATCTGTCTCTCGCGCACGTCTCACGTTAACTGACAAATGCTTGCACTGTCTGGACAGGTCCAATCTAATCTATGTTTTTTTCTTCAGAAGACCATCTTGATGAGCTAGACTCTTTGGCAAAGGATTGGCCTACAATCGCATTAGATCGCGAAATGTGGAAGGAGGGAAGGGAGGCCTTTGCCCTGCAGTGGGACAACATAGGCTTATAATAATAATAATAAGACCATCTTAGACACTCTTCTTCTTAGCGTGTCGATGGCAATCTAAATTGTGTCGGCCCAGAACTGAGCGACTAGTTTGGCGCTTTCGGTAGCGTCCATCAGTTTCTGTAGTGAACAAACAACAGGACACGCTATTAAGCGCCCCATCTCAGACACTAATCTGCAAGGTCCTCATGTGAGTTGACCAAGATTATTACTAAAAGAGACTAAGACCTCAGAGTTGGTTTCGGCTGTTTCTTCTCAGAGTAGACAGGTACGAAAGACCGACCAAAACAAGTTTAAAAAAAAATTACATGTTTTAAAAGTGTTAGTTATTTGCAATATCATACGGCATATTAAGCTGATTATGCCTTCTCTAGACGTTGCCGGTGATTTCTGGCTCTATGACATGTACGAACGCTTACATTTGAGCCAAGGAGTTGTAATTTGAAAACGTGATAATGTATTCAAGCGTTTGCAGGCTTATAAATGAATAAAAAGCTTGTTTGAGATAAATCGTTCTGATCTTACGCGTGTTTAGCGTTGTAAAGCGTTCATCATCATTCTCCTTCCAGCCTTTATAAAAAATATGTTAGCCTAAAAAAATCGTTTGATAACTGTCCGTTGTTTTATTTTCATTAAATCATCATCATCATCAGCCTATTAATGTTCCCACTGCTGGGACACAGGCCTCCTCTCTAAGAGAGGGAATGGGCTATAATCTACCACGCGGGCTCAGTGCGGATTGGTAGATGTCACATGTCACATGTCATGTGTTGTGTTTCATTGAATACTAAAGCCTAAATTCCAGAGATAATTTTCAAGGATAAAGGTACTAAAATACAAATGAATTTGCGGTATGATGTAACATATTATTACGGATTAGGTGAAACGGGTTTCAGCAACGATATTACGTGAAAATACGAAAGCAATGTATTTTTATACAGGGTTTGTACTGAACCGTATGCCTCTTTCTCTTATGTTTACATTTCATTTGAATAAAGAAACAAGTGAACATGAATACGTTTTTGAAAAAAATATTTTCCTCGATGGGGTAAGTAGAGAGATAGATGCATAATCCAGTTATGTCTTAGTCCCATGAGGGGCTCGTTGCTAAGCAATAACAGCCGCTAGGGTCTACTTTCAAGGCGGAGCAACGTCCCAAGGTTGGTCTGTGGATGGGTGTGTTAGGGGTTCATCATATATTATAACGTGGCTAAAAACACGTTAAACCTTTGGGTCCGGCCGGCATTTGAACAGTTGTTTGGCTAGTCAAAACGGAACATCTGCAAGCCAGTCTGAATAAGTTATGATATTATTGTTACCCAGTTACTAAACTGGGTCGTGGAGGTCAGAGAGGATGTCGCTTCAGGGAAAATAGTTTCCAGCTGCACACAGTTACAGTGGGGCCGACCCTAACATAGTTGGAACAAAATTGGCAGGTGTTTGTGTTTTTTTTGGGACAAACCCGCCATATTATTCCCAAACCACTGCAACTCCTGAAATCCAGAATCAACAGTAGCGACCACCAGAAAAGCGCCGGGACAAAGAAGCTCGACGAAGTATAAGAGAAACAATTTAACTGTCTTGGATCCCGCAACGAAATTAGTCAGAAAACAATGGAGGAGTAGGAAACATATCTTCCACTTCCATGTCAGCAGGAGACAAAAAATAAACAAGTTTGTGTGTCGAATCTGAAACACCAAGTCGCACTGGCGACCACAAGTCAGACCACGCAACCACAAAACAAAAATGTATCTGATATAAGTTTCAAAAGGATTGCATAATATTGAGGTCACTGTTTTCAAAGGCTATTCTTAAACGGCTTTAAACTTCTAAACTAGTTATTACAAAGCTGTCTGAACGTCATCCCCGAGACCACTACTAAATCATACCTTTTAATTACTACAGCGATCGATTTCAAACTTGAGACGGACATTAAAAGGCGCCTTGAACGAGTGCTTTTATGAACTTGAAAAGTAATAAATGTTATAATGGACGAATTAAATATGTACATGCTCGATAAAACGATATAATAATAGGAAGAGAACAATGTTTTATAGAGTATATCATTTACTAAATTATTTGGAGTTGAATATAACATAACGGCAGAGGTGTACCTATATAGGTACACTGTATGTACAGTCGTGGACTTTTCCGCCTGATCAGTTAAACATTTTTCCGCTTGAATCCTGTGGAATTGCCGAACCACGCCCCTTTAAAGTTTAGGCCTATTAGGAAAGCGTCAATTTGGCGGGTAAAATAACAATAACTCTCGTTTGGCGTGCGTCGTCAGTGCGCTCGACCGATCGGTATTGTCTTTCATTCATTATTTCTATACAAAGTCAACGGGGCGGCTAGAGAGCATTCCTATGTTGCAAGTGCAAGCAAAAATTAGCTTAGTGGTGATCAGGCGGGAGTGCCCTCGATCGTACCCATGTACACTTAAATTTTGCCAGTTAGATATAAGTCCCATAGGAGGGCAAGCCAGAGGTGTGCCTAATACCTAGTAAATCCACATTTCGCCAGTCATGTTTAAGTCCCAAATAATGAGGAGCGAGCCTTTTGCCATAAATGGGGCACAAATCTATGCTACTGAGGAATTCCAAAATCGAAAATAACGACTGTCAAACATTTGCAGCCAGGACCCAACGGTATCACCATTTACAGCAATTACTGCCTCGTTGATCTAGTGGCGGCTATTGAGCATGCGGTTCTGGGTTCGATTCCCAGGTCGGACCAAGTGATATTGGGTTTTTCCATTAGGAATTTCTCAGTAGCAGCCACAGAGTCTGGATTTGTGTCCGGTTGACAGCAATAGGCTCGCCCCCTTTAATGTAACTGCTGAAATGTGAGTTTACTATAAGGTACTATCGTAGACAATCCCGCCTGATCACCACTAAGCTATATTTTGCATGCACTCGCAACATAGAAACGCTCTCTAGCCCTGCCCCATTGACTTTGTATAGAAATAATTAATGAAAGACAAGACCGATCGACCGAGAGCACTGACGACGCACGCCAAAAGAGAGTTATTGTTATTTTGCGCGACATATTGACGCTTTCCTAATAGGCCTAAACTTTAAGGGGGCTTGGCTCGGCGCCTCCGCATGATTTAAGCGAAAAAAAAATAACTGATCAGGCGGAAAAGACCCCGACTCTACACCACGGCCACTGACTACCTGTAATAACTGGCAAAGATCTACAAAAATGACATCCGGGACCAACGGCTTAACATGCTTTCCGAGGCACGGATGAAACTCGGTATAAAATACATGATCACCTATCTACGGACCAACCAAGGCAACCGCGGTTTAACCAGAAAATCAACCCAAGCGTCTCTTATTATTTTATTTACGCACAAGGTATACGAATAACTCATCAATAATGTTAAATATAACATAAAAACTCTAAAAATCACGTAAAATAGGGGCGGGTTCCTTGTAATTATTATTTTTAACGGTTTATGTACACACTACATACAGAAAGGAACAGAAAAAATACATAGGTGATGCTTATTTCTAAAGAAATGTACGTATAAACGTACTTAGATGTATGTATGTGTAATGTGTACTTTTTAAATTGCAAACTTTATTTCTAAAAAGATGTCAACCACCTAGCTTTTAGTTCTGAACGAGTGCACGTTAATCACCCACGTTCCATTGCTTTCGTGAGTTTAACAGACGATAAAATGCATAGTCTACACTTATATTATAAAAAGGAAAGATTTGTATTTTCGTATTTTTGTGTGTGTGTATGTTTGTAATGAATAAACTCAAAAACTACTGCGCCGATTTCAAACATTCTTTCACCATTAGAAAGCCACGTCTTTACTGAGTAACATAGGCTATATTTTATCCCCATAATCCCACGGGAACGGGAACTACGTGGGTGAAACCACGTGACGTCCGCTAGTATTTTATGGTAAGAAATTACTTAAAGGAGACAATTTCTTTTTGTTTGGAGATTAGGCCACCCACATAAATTGTAGCGTTTAATAATGAAACGTACATTGATTTCTTCCCTAAAATATCTAAATTACAGTGGTTATATTAGCTAAGCCTTGTCTAACCGGAATAAATGCGAAAACTGCAAAAACACTCTTACGTAAATCGAAATAAACAGAAAGAGTAAATGTCAAAATAATGAAGTTGCCTGTCAACCACTAAAAAGGCGGATTTAAAACGCTCCGTGACACGTTGATTGTTTAAACAATCTACGCGATTTTAGCGTAAACCTTTAAAAATAGCATTAAAATGCTCACAGTTTAGTAATATTTCATTATAAATTCTATTCTGTTTTAATTAAAGCAGATATGTTACCACTGGGTACCGTACTTTTTTTTTGTCAACGGAAAAAACGTCCCTATTCACGTAAGTATTTTTTGTCAAATGACATTGACCACAACAGGAATGATTTGACTCGCAAAAAAATATCGTAATATAACTTTTAATCATGATTTTAAGATTCCGGTTTCGTTTCTATGTAATCTTTCGTTTGTTACTATGTTAAAACTGTTACTTATTTTTGGTGTAATATGAATAATAAACGCAACGTCCAAGTGGGCCTAAAAAAAATTGTCTCCTTTCAGACTAAGGTCAAATATGAGTAGTACAACCCAATTTGGCAGACATTGAGAAACAATTTAACGATACTAACGTTTCACAATCAAGCCAGTAATCCTTGAAGGTGAACCTAATAGTACACCCACTTTTCGGCCGTTATGTTTAGGTCCCATGTAATAGGGGCGAGCCTATTGCCGACACTGTTTTGGTGTATTTTGTTGCAGGATATTCAATAGGTCATTAGCTCATGAGTCACCCCATTTCTAGCCCTTTCATCATTATTACAGTTCATCCATCGTTTCATATTCATATTCTTAAATGCACACAAAATTGAAAAAAAATACACACGAAATTCAAATATAAAATAATTAGCATAGGTACATCGGCGAGCTTAACCCAGAATTGGGTTTTCTTACAGCAAACCATATTTTCCTTTTTTTCCTTATTTTTATTTTCTTCGCATGTTTGGTCTTCCAATACTCTTATAGCCATTTATCACATACCCCTGTCTACCCTGTAAACGTTTTGAGTCAAAACTTTTAACATGTCAAGATTGAGCACACAATCATTTTAAAGTTACTTAAAACTTTATTTCGCTGAAAACCCCTTTGATAAACCAATCTAAAATAAAAAATAAACACAATTTGATTAAAATGTATACTAAAATACATAAAAAGAAAGGTCACGAAAAAGGTCTAAAACAAAAACAGTTTTTAAATAAAACCTACCTGGGTTATAAAAACAGGTTCAGTTCACTATACAGTTTATTCCGTAACAGCCACTCAATCAAGTCTAACAACTGAAAATCACGAAAAACCTAACTACCTCAATCACACCGATTTAGTACAGTCGTTAACTAAAACGGGTGCAAACTGCGCAATAGTCTCAAAATATATATAACGTGGAGGTTAGCTATAAGAGTACAGGAAGACCAGAGAAAAGATGAATGGACTGTGTGAAGGATGATATGGCATGAAAGGAGGTGTCTGATGTGATGAAGAGTAATAGAGAAGTATGGAAGAAGAAGACATCCTGCGCTGACTTCCAATAAATTGGGTTAAGAGCAGGAGAATCATGATGAACCAGTAAACCAGAATTAAAGATAAAAGTGAAAGTAAGAAGACCATTGAATGTTATGTTATTATTTATATTGCTTAGTGAAAACAAGAACGAATTAGTTTGCAAATTCCATTCATAATCCCATTTTCATTGCATTTCAATAGCAACATTCAAAATTACAGCCTTCATACCCATAAGCTCGACCCCTATTCCATAGAACGATATCCAACAGCGGGTGCAATTTACACCCCTTCCCAAATCCGTTGAGAATCACAGGCCTCACTGCTATAAAATAGGCACAGAACCATTTTACGAGGAATACGTCTATAACTAATAAATTCAAAGTTCCGAATGTTCTTTTAACGTTACGTTACGGTGTGATAGGCGGATTTATGTGGCGGTACAGTCGTGTATACTCGGTTTTTATGTGCGTTGTATTTTTATATTTTGTTGGCGGTGAACAAAATATTCTTGGATTTTTTCGGTGGAAATAACCGCTGAATGGCGTGGTTGTAGCTGTTAGAGATAATCGACTTACGGAAAATTATTCTGTATCCGCACCATTTTTTCATGAAGATTGTTGTGCAGGCAAGTATGAAAAGTTTGTTTAGGCACTTATAAAACTACCGAATCGTCGAGCAATTCAGTATAAATTAGTACCCCAACCATTGCGATATTTTAAAAGTTCAAAAACTCTAATTTATATTAGAGAAAACTCCATTCAGGTTACATTACATCACCAAATCAGACCCAAAATAAAAATGTTAGTGTGTTTGTTCTAACAAGTATTTCAATATTTACAAACTATACCATTTTAAAAATATACACAGTGATTTTTTTGTCGTCTTACAACGGCAGCACATTTCATGTATACAACGAGTACTACACATTCAATAAAAAAAAATGGTATTTTTGAGATAAAAAAAAAAACATTATTATGACGCATGACGTAGTTGAAACACCCTGTTGCGAGCGATGATCTACAGGACTCGTGCGCTGTGTAGGTATGGTCTACTGTTTGACACGTAAACGTTATTAACAGGATGTTTCATAATTCTAACGTACTAAATATTTATTTTTATTTGAACCTATTATCTAAATTAATTGTTAAATATAAATAATCGCACCTAGCGGTGTTTTATGTCGGATACAGTAAGTGGACCACTTTTGTAAAACGACTAAAAAGTCACGGTGTGTATGTATTATCATGATACGATTCTACAGTAATTTCCGCCTTTAAAATATTACCTCATAATTTTTAAAAGCTTCGGCATTTAGCAATCTGTTGAAAATTCACAAAAAAAATCTAACCATAATATTTTGACACATACCAGATGCTCAATGTTTCAGTAAAACATGTCTTAATTTATTATTAATTGCTGTTAATATTAAAACACTTGATTAAGTAGACTTGTCTGAAACTATTTGTTAAATAAGCCAAGTGTTGAGAGCTGACATAATATTTTTTTTTTATAATGTTTATGTTTTGATTCGAACTTTGACGGGAATGGCTTTAAAATTAGAAAAACTCACGATGGTTTTTTAGTTTGATATTATGAGGAAGCAGAATATTTACTCACGATCTTCTTATATAATTGAGATTTAAGCACTGTGGCACCATAAAGGTATGATTCCGAACCACGCTGCACGCAGCAGTGCTGTCGCGGCACTACTGGTCCCCATACAATCTCTATATGCTTATATGAGATTACATTCCGAGCTAGGCAGCAAAGTCGCGGCAGCATAGTAGCGGCAGCACTGCTGCGCGTCAGTGTCACCCTACCGCCACGACAGACCAGTAGTGACGCGTCTGTCGCCGCAGCAAGAGTACCTACGTGAATGTTGACAAGTAAATTGACCGCAAAAGGATTTATTCTCTGATTCAGAAGAGTAACAGAGTGACACTGCCGCCTTGCTCGAAATCAGCGCGGCAGGCAGCACTGCTGGGCAGCACCTTAGTGGCAGCACTGCGGCAACAGCACTGCTGCTTGTTGTCGAGTTCGGAATCACACATTTATTCATAGATCTTTTAGTCATTACAGGTAGTTAGAGACCCGACAGTCAGACAACAAGTCTAACCAAGGGGTATCGTATTACGCAGTACTAACTGGGTTGTGGAGGTCAGATAGGCAGTCACTCCAAGTAAAATACTGGTTTTGGCTGGATCTAGTTGGATTAGAAGCTGACCAATATAGTTGGGAAAAGGATAAGCAGATGTTGATGATGATGATAGGTAAATGTCAGTATAAGTTGCCGAGAGAAGTGTTAGTGTGAGTTTGTATGATAGGTACTGATTTTTGTGTTTTCCCATCCGGAATTTCTCAGTAGCAGCCACGGAGTTTGGATTTGAGCCCGGTTGATGGCAATAGGTTAGCCCCTAATTGCATGGGACTCAAACATGACTGGCAAAATGTGGGTGTACTATTAGGTACACCGCTGCCATACCCTTCAGGGATTCATTACAGGCGTGTTGTTATGTTATGTTAATTCCAATGAAACTTCTCTGCGGCACCTGTATTTGTGCTCAGTTGATAGTACAAGGCTTTCTTTCCTATGGGACTCAAATCTAACTCCACCTTTTTTTTCTTTTTTTTTTCGAATGGGTAATCATCAAATGATTCCTCCCGCTCTGGGCGGAACAGGAGGGAGTGTCACACTTTTACTGACTAAAACTCATCCATGTTCCTTTTAGTAATTGTCGTACACCTAAAAATATTGTTCTCTACTTTTTATTACATCGCTCTACTATCGCTCGTCTATTACTCATAACATTTATTACTGTTCAAGTTCATAAAAGCACTCGGTCAAGGCGCCTTTTAATGCTAGTCTCAAGTATGAAATCGATCGTTGTAGTAATTAAAAGGCATGATTTAGAAGTGGTCTCGGAGAAAAAGTTCAGACAGATTTGTCATAATTAGTTAAGAAAGCAGGATGCAGCTAAATGCTGCTCCCGGTAAGACTAAACAGACCCCAAAAGGTTCAGAAAAGGCTAGGCTGATGAGTTTAATCATTGTCAATTCTGTCTTTGGGCGTTAAGGGGCCGGCGGAGCATGCGTAGTTCATACAAACGTAATGATTGAAAGGACAATGATAAAATTAAATAAAAAGGACAATGATATAAAGATAAGATATGAGGAATTTAAAATTTCTATAGAAAACTCATTTTTCTCATAACTCTTGCTTAAAACAATGTCCATTCAAAATATATATTAACAAAATATCCATGTTAAGTAATTTATCCACCATCGTCTTAACTTATTTGTGACCTTAAGCATATTAAAATTGTTGAGAAATTTATAATAATAAGAATATAATGTTTCAAGCCGCAGTTTCATTCGTCGTTTACTCCATACACTTCACTACCTTAAGAATATGTTTGATTTACGGATGATTTTGGTATTACGTTTGTATGAACAACTCATCCATAAATAAAATACAAAATCCAAATAAAAATTCTGCTCTTAAATAAAAATTCCAAAAACTTTGTATTTTCGTGCAAAATAAGTTAGATGTACAGTAGCCGTACTTAGGACGAGATGAGCGAGCCAAACAGTCTTATCTAACTACTATTTTAAATGCGAAAGTTTGTAAGATAGATAATTATGTAATGATGTTTGTTACTCTTTCATACATAAAACTACTGAAAGGATTTAGATGAAGTTTGGCGCACAGATAGTTTATAATCTGGATTAATACATAAAATATTTTTTACCCCGGTAGTACGATACCATGGAACAATTACCTAACTCCACGCGGGCGAAGCGACGGCGACGTTGCGTTGGAAGGCCCCCCACTAGGTGGACCGATGACCTGGTGAAGGTTGCGGGAATCCGCTGGATGCGATTCGCACGGGACCGGTCAATGTGGTGACACTTGGGGGAGGCCTATGTCCAGCAGTGGACGTCTTTCAGCTGAAATGATGATGACGATGACGCGGGCGAAGCCGCAGGCATCAGCTTGTAGTTCTACATAAATATGCAGAAAAACTATGACATATTTTATATCTCTCTATATTATAGCACAAAATCCCGAAAAAAAGCCGTTGATCCCGGTTTCTCAGACGGATCCCGATTAAAACCGTTATCCCACTCGCATCGGTTAAGGGTCGAATAGTCGGGATTACAGGAACGCGCGGGAACTGTGTTTGGACAAATAACATCACACTTGCGATCTCGAGTAAAGCCTTTATCGCATTAAATGTCTCGGGTATAATTATTTGGCAGTATGTGTGTGTTTGTTTGGGATGCGGAAATGCTGGTAAATGAAAAATTGTTGGTGTTTTGTGATGGGTTGTTATTTTTCAGTTAATTGGATGAGTGGAAAACTTAATTGTACTATTCCAGTTTTTCTGAAATGCATGGTCAAAAATCCATCCTAGGCCAGCAAGGTAAACGATTTAAAATTGATTTACTTTATTTAGAACTAGATTTGGCTTCGCTCGCATTAATTTAAAATTTGACAATCAATTCGGATTGCACTCTGCTTGTAATAATATAATTCGAAAGACACGTGGCGCCATCTATTTTCATAAAAACGTTATTGTTGTTTTTCTCAGGATCAATTTTTTCTTCCGGGATGAAAGGTACCCTATGTCCGTTTCTGTACACCTGACAACGTATATGCAAAATTTCAGAATGATCGGTTCAGTGGTTTAGGCGTGACAAGGTAACAAACAAAACAACAATCATCACTACTACTTTCATCATCATCAGCCTATTAATGTTCCCACTGCTGGGACACAGGCCTCCTCTCTAAGAAAGGGAATTGGCTATAATTTATCACGCGGGCCCAGTGCGGATTGGTAGATGTCCCATGTCTTCGAATTTTTTTATTCTAGGACATGCCGGTTTCCTCACGATGTTTTCCTTCACCGTTTTGAGAGCAGTGGTGATGAAATAAATTACACAAAGTAATGCGCCTGCCTGGGTTCGACCACCACTGGGCCACCGCTGCTCTCCTTCTTTCGCATTTCTATCTTATTTTCGCATTTATAATATTAGTTAGGTTATTTCAAAGACTATCATGCAGAAAATACCCGTCGATGAGTTCGGTTTGCTATCATCCATGTCCTAATAGAACCCTAATTGCGTAACGTACTTTTTATAAAAATACCGAGGTTTCTTGCAGGAAAAAAATTACGTGATAATTGCCGAGTCTCCCTTGTGAGATTAGGTGAGATTCATCTCGACCCTCTCCCCCTTAAACGCCTCACGTAATTAATGGACGCCTCTTACCTTTGAAAATGTTTGTCTGCTCGGGAGGGTACCTTAATAGCGCAAAGTAACTGACTGGCAACAAGCAATTACTCAAATTACTCCACTGAGTGTCGCACGAATACGCTACAAGGCACACTTCAACCAACTTATCTGTGCAGGTGGGAAAACATAGAACCAAAATACATGTAACAAGTTTGACAAATCGATGCAAATTTTGTTGACAAGCAACGCCACCTTGATCTGCACACTTAAAGTGGTCATACTATGCGGCAATCTGAATTCACAATCAAAGATGCAGTTTATATCGTTTGTTAGAAAAATATTTTTAATCATGCTATGCGTGAGATGATTACAAATTATTTAGGATGTATTTTTTCAATGTAATTATTTATTTATTTAACACTTCAAGCACAAAGTACAGAGGCGGACTTAATGCCGTAGGCATTTTCTACCAGTCAACCTTTGGGTGATGCAGAGACAAGCAGTGGTAGGTGTACATCTGAAAATAATTTAATTAATACTAAGGTAAACTACAAGGATATATAAAATACTATAAATGTATATTAAACTATTTATTACTGTAAATAGATATATAAACGGAGATACTAAAATAAAAGACAAACAATAGAGAAAACATGTATTTTTTTTTGACTTTCATAAGTATGTCCTATTTTTTTTTCCTCATATAGTTTTTTTATTGTTTTTAATTTTTGTGTTGTCCGTTAAATCAGAAAATATAAAAATAATTGAAATTTGATTTTATTCAATCTTCGTACTACTACTGTGCTAGATTTAAAACAACACTCTCCTTTGTGTTATGATATAGATCTCGTATTCGAAACATCGTTCTACTTACCGATCTCCAAACTCGGAAACCGGACATATCCTATCTATGCAAAACCAACACCAACTTCATCCATCTGTCATCCACAAAGGGTCACCATAAAGTATGCAAAGAAGGTTTCTCTAAGAAGTCTTAAGTGTGTTTGAACCGAAAAGTATTTACTTTGTGCCTACATCTCACCGTTTTTTTACTAAAGAAAACATTATACTTAAGTTGAAATTGAATTTACTTGAAAAAAGGGTTCAAGGGACACTGTCGTCTGGAATATAAATGGATTTAAGAACTAGGCTTTCTAAATATTTATTTAGGACACTACAGTCAATGCATTGACAAATTGCTTTGACGAAAATGTAGGTAAAAAATATGTACATTTTAGCGCAAATCCTTGTCACGTAAAGTATTGAAACGTAAACGGATTTTCAATAAAATTTCAATAAATTCGTTTTGTGAATCGAAAATGGAGGATACTATGATGCATTATTTTTATTAAATTTTTCTTCCATGGTAGCTGAGTAAATACAAGGTGTCCAGAAAGAGTATCGGGTATTAAACTAAATGTAATCAAGAATACAAAATGGAAAATTATTTCGAAAAGATAATGTTATCCAAATGGTGACCGTTACGTTTACAATGGTGACCGCTGCTGGCACTCTTCTAATCTATTACGAAGATGATGGTGATAACACACTGACACAATAGCCCTCGACAGTGTTGCCATTTCTGACCTGATGTTTTGTTTCAATTGCGTTAGGTTCGTCGTATTATTCTCATAAACCTTACTTTTAACGTATCCCCATACCAAATAGTCGAGTGGGCTAAGATCGGGGCTTCTGGGACACCAGTTGATGTTACCTCTACGTGTAATGACCTTATTAGGGAATAATTCGTTAACAGCTTCAATTGATTGATTTCATGTATGGCAAGTGGCCCCGTCTTGTTGGAATCAGGATCTTGTATTGAATCCTTGAAACTCCTGCAACTCGGGGCCCAAAAATTTTGCAGCATATCGCTTACTTCAGCGCTGAAACAAATACCCGATACTCTTTTTAGACACCTTGTACTAAGTTAGTCTGGTACCTAAAAAAATATAATAAGTTTCAAAGGGGCTTGAATATTTGTCTTGCCTATTCGTTTATTTAGATTCCGCTATTTTATTTTGTTTTCAACATAGCAGTCACGCATAAAACCTGCTTACCTGAAAATGTTTACCATAATGAGCAGAGTGTAAAAAGAAAAAAAATATTTACCCCATATTTCCTGTTTTCATAATTTTTACTTGATAAAGTATAATTCGTGTTATATTTTGTTTATAATAGCCATTGAAGTTCGAGGAATGGAAGAAAACAAATTGTTATAGTTGCCTCATCATTTTATTGGTGTTTCAGAACCTTTTTTTTTTTTCGGATGGGAAATCATCAAATGACTCCTCCCGCTCTGGGCGGAGCAGGAGAGTGTGTCAGACTTTTACTGACTAAAACCCATCCATGTTCCTTCATCGCCCTTTGTGTTCCGGGGCCACGGCATCTCTTTCGAACAGTCCCGCAGTGTTTCAAAACCTGGAGTTCGATTTTAACAAGACTGTTCCTTTGCTGTGAAAATAATGATTGCTGTAATCATTTTGGTATTGCACCATTTAACATTTCATAAGAAATTCCATAATGAATACCACTTGTATTTCAATATCAGCGGTGGCCCCGTAGTCACTGCAATTAAAACTTACGTAAAATACACACTAGGTTCAAAACCGCAAACTTATTTAGCATTACATTATAACAATATCTCCGCTTCTCCTATAATGAGAAAAGACATTTCCCCCAACAAACCATTTAGATCGTCGATATCAACCTTTATTTACTGCAATAGAAAAAGTAAGGCCGTCAAGTGACAGGATGCATGTGTGACACAAAACGGAAACTTATGTGGGTCACAGTAATGATCAATTTCCTCTGGCTGACAGGTCAGGGTAACTTTTGAATGTGAGGTTGTAGGGTTACTTTAGAAAGGTAGTTTTTCACGCTTTTCTTTAGGGTGTGTTTGACGCCAACTTAAATCAATTTGGGTGACCTGTGGTAAAGCTGAGTAAATATTTGTCACCAGAAAGCTAGGGACTCACTGAGTTTATGGTACAATCCACATTCATTCTCCAAAAGAAATGTCTTAAGAAAATATATAACATGCATAGTACCGAATCATTAAGAAATGTCTTCAAAACGGAGGGTTTCCTGTCACTGACTGGTATTTATATACTCGAATTATGTTTATTTGTTAAAAACAATATGCAATATTTTAATTTTAAATCAAATTCTAATAGAAACATTCGGAAACAATATAAATATGATATTAATTTACCAGTTATTAACAATATGATGTATTATAAAAGTACATATGTTACTGCTATTCGTGTGTACAATCATTTACCACCGGCAATTAAGCAATTAAATGGAAATATGTTTAAAAATAAATTGAAAAAAATGTTAATTAATAATGTATTTTATATTTATAATCTGCATGAGTTTTTTGATCAAAAATAATATTGGTTAGAACCTAATTTCTTAAAATACTATTGCATATCCGACTTGGGTAGACTGTTGAAACCATAAATGTAATGTTTATTAATAAGAACTTAATGTACACAGTTACGCAATAAATATATCTTTATCTTTATGGATTTGTAACCTGGTTAGCAATGTGACTAACGGCCATTTTCAATAACTTACTGTTCGGTTTTGGTAGGTTGCTATCTCTGTCTGTTTGACATTTTGCTTACTGGACGGTTAGAAACAAAACATCACAGAAAATCTTTCTTTGATTTTTCTATGAATCAAGTGACAGGTAGGTGACGCAGATAAGATGTTTCAAGCTAACTTTGTTTATAGAAACACCGATAGCTGCGAGACGTGACATTTTAACTGACAGTTCTAAGTAAGTTTCGGGCCTTAGTTAAACAGTATTTCGTTTTTTCCATCAGCAATTATTTTGTAGCTGCCACGGAGTCTGGATTTGTGCCCCATTGATGGCAATAGGCTCGCCTTCTATTACTTGGAACTTATTTATTTATTATTATTTATTTAGTACAGTATTTAAAACCATTAATACTAAATTAAATACCTAATCCTTTCACTCGGTCTTCTCACGGAACCACAAACATTCTAACATTATCGTCTTCCATTCATCAGCAAGCAAGTCCAATCCAGGGTTGGTCTCCACGAGCGCGAAACTTAAACATATATGGCGAAACGTGGGTGTATTTTTTTTGTAGACAGAGCTGAGTATTTTTTTTTTGAACTAAAATAACAAATAGTTGTCTGCTTTATGTTTAACTCATATGGATTCCATTTTCTCTTCTTCTTTTACACACTATGTCTACATCTCTTTTTTAGTCTTTCGCAGGTATGCTGGAAGAGATATCTTTAGAGATAAGCATCAACTTTGTACTATTTTTCTATTCCTTTCCTCTTTTATATATTTAGTATGCAGATAAATTGTTAAATAAATAAATAAACCATGTTTGACTAATAATGATGTTTATGTATTCTGACACCATATTTTATCTACAACACGTAATATATTCCTACTTGTAAATTATTCAGTATCGATATTGGGATGCCTGATAAGATAAGATGTGAATGACACTTCCATTGAAAAATTGATAACGATCTCGGCCATTAGCGCCAATACTTGCCATGTTTGGCAAGGACTAAACAAACAATATTTAGAAATATCTTTTAAAAAATAATCACAGTCATCATGCGTGTATTTACAAAAAACCGTCAAAGTGCGAGTCGGACAAGCACATGAAGAGTTTCGTACGTTTGTTGCAACAGAAATATGTATTAATATATAATTCTGTGAAAAATTTCAACCTATTACGGATCATGAGATACAGCCCGTTGACAGACAGTTGGACAGACGGAGGCATACGGCTTGTACACATAAACACGATACGACGTCGCATCGTGCTACGACGCGGTATCGTCTCACGATGCGGCGTCGCATCGGTGGCCCCGACTTACGAACAGTAAGTCGTGGGTTCGAACTCAGACAGGCGCATTACTTTGTGTAATTTATTTCATCACCACTGCTCTCTAAACGGTGAAGGAAAACATCGTGAAGAAACCGGCATGTCCCAGAATCAAAAATTCGAAGACATGTGACATCTACCAATCCGCACTGGGCCCACGTGGTGGATTACAGCCCATTCCCTCTCATTGAGAGGAGGCCGTGTCCTAGCAGTGGGAATATTATAGGCTGATGATGACATGGACCGACTACCTATCTGACCTCCACAAACTTAGCTAATAATATTACTTTTGAATTATTCAAAAGTAATATTACAAAAATATGGACCCAAGCCCATTCCCTTTCATTGAGAGGAGGCCGTGTCCCAGCAGTGGGAATATTATAGGCTGATGATGACATGGAGCGACTGCCTATCTGACCTCCACAAACTCAGCTTAAAATATTACTTTTGAATTATTCAAAAGTAATATTACAAAAATATGGACCCAGAAATACATGTCTCAAACACTTGATTTTTCAGCCACCTAATATTTCGCCTTCACACTTGAAAAAATATTCAGTACACACCAAATTTTTTGAATGAAGTGGTTTGAATAGGACTCGTAACGGGTAGGCTCTCATTTCGAGGGTCCACTGACCCAGTTCAGAAGTACTGGCTGTAAGTAACGGTAGTACTTATGTTCTGTTGTATAAGTTACACTTTTGCCCATCGGGGAGAAAGTATTTGGTTACGGATTTATGGTCGATTTTCAATAAAAGAAAGATGGCTGTCAATGTTTGACAGAAGTTAAAACACTCACTTTGAAAGTTAAAGGAAATAAGAATGAAAACTTCTGCTGCGAGAATCTTTGATAAAGAAATTGACACAAATCTATGACGCGGTCCTAATCGTGCCAATTTCGGTTGAGGTCGAACATTCATTCATTTTTTTCTCATCTTTTCATTCCTCTAATCTCTAGCACTGGTAGGATAAATAACAGTTTTTTTTTAAACCTCGCCCCCTACTTATAATGTCTCCTGTATCGGTGCGTTTACAAACATCTAAACTCACATAAACAAACAGCCAGACCCGGAAAAACTACATGTATTATTTTAAGCCAAACAAATATTTGTTCCGTGCAGGAATCGAAATCGCATTCCATCGCTCAGCCGACTTCCGTTGGATTGACATAAACTTATTGGTAGCTTTTGTTAATCCAATACATTTGTGATTGTTCAATCAAGATTAACACTGATCGTTTTCACTTTGTCCAGATCTTTCGAACCTTTGTTACCTATACCAATATTGAACCTTCCTCAAACACCATTAACCATCACAATATTAACAAAAGAAGGTTTTATTTCGTTCCTTTTTTCAATCAGAAGCGTTGACCGTTAACTCTTCAAGCGAGGGCCGATTGACCTATTTTCTAAGTATCTGCTTTAAGACTGATGTTGGCGAGATGTGGAAGCCTGTATAAGCGGTTGAATTAAAAAGTAAAGGGCTCGTGTGGAAGGGCGGTACGATATTTTGTAATCTGTTTTGGTTAGGTTGGTTTTGAGTAAAAACCCTTAAAAGTAAACCTCTTTCAAATACATTGCCGTTTTTGTTAAACATAATATGGGTAGAAGTATGGTAGAAATTAAATAGTTACTGTTTTTTTAACTTTATTTATTGGCGAGCATCACAATGACAACACAACAGAATTGCCACGTTGGTATCGTAATCGCAAGCGCAACAGCTAAGCGTGTTTTCCAATAAACTTGATTTAGATTTCCTCCAAACAACACAAAATAAATTTGAAACTGTCACAATCAAGCGAATTTTATGTACGAAATTCTCCAAAACAAGCTGAGCGGTTCCTCGAATGAAAAACGAGTTATTTCGAAACAAAGCCAGTCTAACTTTGTTTTTCCGACAGCACGGCGAACATGCTCGAATTCTCTCATCCTAGAAACTCAATTTTAAACTCTCTATCAAACTACCTATGTACAAAAAGTGGTAAACGGCTAAACTGCATGCCTGACTGAAAGAGTTGAGGCGTTACAGCCAGTTTGGCGCTCGTAGCGAAATTTTTATTAACAAATATTGTTAGGCTGCCCTGGGAGATTCTTAATAGATACAGGGGACCTCGCGTCGATGGTTACACCTTTGGTTTAGAGCAGGCTTAGTGCAGTAAAAAATACAATCAGATGCATGACCTGCTTCCCGTTTTGTGTGTACTAAAGTGAGGCCTACCGTACTTAATTCTGGCAAGGAGCTTCAATGAAACTGGGTGTATAACAACTCTTTAAAACATAAAGTACAGTATGAAGTAGGTCCTCTGTAAACTAATTTCATAACTTAAAAAAACAGAGGTAGGAAAAAGTGAACAAAATGAGTTGACAACCCTCAAAACTTTGCGGTAATGGCACAAACAAGCAACATTGTGAAACATATTTCAAGCAAAACTTTTTGGTCGAACTTTTTAAATGAGCATTAGGGACTGGTTGGTAACTTCGTCAGGAGTTGACCGAATTTTTTTAACCCCACGGGATGTTGATGGTACCTTGTTAGAGGTTGCTTACATTGAGTTTTGTTTATGATATGTTGCTTTGGAAGTTGACTTAATTAAACAGATTGATTTTCCAAAGGTCCTCTGGTGCTGAAGGAATACCAAGAATATACACCCTTTGGTATAGTCGCAATTGCATTGTTTTTATAAATTTTGACAGGAACTCTTAGTACCTAAGTCTTAAAGTAAGTGAATAAAAACTTTATTACCTGTAGAGTAAGTTATCGATCACACATTCAACGTACAAAATTTTGAAACAAAAGAGTGTCCATGGAGTTTCTTGTCCGTTCTTCTAAAACCCGCCCTATCGACGACCCGAATGGCGCAGCGGTAGTGAGGCTGCCTTATGTTCGTAGGGTCCCGGGTTCGAATCCCGGCAGGAGCAAATGTTTGTGTGATCAGCATGGGCATTTGTTTCCAAGTCATGGATGTTTATAATTATAAGAAGTATGTATCTATAAAAAAGTATATATGTAGTATATCAAGTATCTGGTGTCCACGACACAAGCCTCGTTGCTTAGTGTGGTACTAGATGGCGCTGTGTGTAATGTCCAGCGATATTTATATTTATCATAGTTGTTATGCCTTGTGGCTGGAACCATAGCTTTATGTTTTTGTTTTCAATTCAAAACGTGCCTATAACTGGTATATCTATACAAATAAATAAAATTGGAGTGTCTGTTTGTAATTTCAAAGTAACAGCTTTTTACTGAATGCATAATAATTATGAAAGTTTATACAGTCCCTAATGTTTTTGTCTGTCTGTTTGTTCCGGCTAATCTCCAAAAAGGCTGGATCAATTTGGCGTGATTTTTCAAACAACAGATAGCCGATATTCGAAAAAAATTTTTGTTCAGGGTAACAGATGGTTTTAAATTAATTTATCAGTTAGAATTTCCTTGTCATGAAATAATTAAATACTGGAAGGTCAGCTAAATTTCACCTCGCTCACGAGTCAAAACTTATCAATAATGCACAGTGGAGCCTCGTTAAAATTCATACATGCGTGCGGTACTGTTTAGTGAAAGAGCCCCCGCTGTCTACTTCAAAGATTTTTGAAGTTTCGCCTAGCTATCACGGTTTCACCCATATTACTTTTGGAATGAGCTTTTACGCTTTCGGTTTGGTAGGGTTTCCATTATACATTCTGTTTTGAATAAAAATAAGGTCACGCATAACTTTAACTGCGCGATTTAGAATTTTGATATTAGTTCTTCATTTGTGTCATAGATGGCGCTGTAGCACTTTTTGTACTATGTTGCTGTAGTAGTTTTGTAGTGACGCTGCAAGAACAACACTTTTCTTGTTGAAGTCACAGTACATATGTGCCAGTTTCCATTCGCGTTAACTTCTCTACTCAATACACCGTTGCATAAATCCCAAAGGGCGGTAAAGTCGATCGTCCAGTTGGTCACGAGATACAAGCGTGTCCCGACATTGACTTTATTTATTTTATCAAACCGACAGCGAAATGTAATAAAGAGAGTAGTGATATTAAATGTGTCATGCCCGTACTAGCCGCCGAGAAGTTCCGAGTCGCGCAGAGGGGCATGGAGAGAGCTATGCTCGAGATCACCCTACGGGACCGGAAACGGAATGATTGGATTCGAAGTAAGACCAAAGTGAGAGACATTATGGCCGTAATAGCGCAAAATGGGCGGGGCACATTGCGACAATAGACAAGAGCAGCTGGACAAGACGAGTCCTAGAATGAAGACCCAGAGCGAACACCCGAGGGCGCGGAAGACCACCACAGCGCTGGGTAGACGACATCCAACAAAACGGAGGACGAGACTGAATGAGTCGGGCACAAGATCGACAGGAGCGGAAGAAGAGGGAAGAGGCCTACATCCAAGATTGAACTCAAAACCCAAACTCAAAGTTTATTTCAATTGGACCATTACGGCAGTTTTGAATGTCAAAAATACAAAAAAGCAAAGCTACAGTCACAGACACAAGGCATAATAACTTGACTACTGTAGTTGCCAATTCCCTAGCGTAGATCTCTATGGAGAAGAACGGGCAAGAAACTCCATGGACACTCTTCTAAATCAAAATATTGTTACAATATCTTGGTTACATCTTTCATTTTGAGATTATGCATATATGTGAGAACGATGTAGGAAGACGTGCATATTAAGAGCGTCGAACAATTTAAAATTAAAGTAATTAAAATGAATCGTGGCAGCTAAGAGATGACCAGTCCCAACCGACAGCGCCCGTTCACGAACATGACGCATGAACGTGAACGCCGCGTTTTAACAAGGGACGAAAATGCATACCTGATTGCGATATTTTAACTACATCTTTCATGCAGTATTTTTTTGATAACTGACGACCCAAGTGAATCTGTTTATATCTTAAATAAAAAATCGTTTTTTCCATTATACATAGGTACATAAATAACATCACGTCTGTAATCCCCGAAGGGTTAGACAGAGGTGTACCTAATCTTCTGTCTTTATCGTGTGATTAGTGCTTAACCTGATGTCAGAGTTTTTATGCCGTCCATGGGCCTCTGACTTGGCTTAACATGCAGTTGAGAAATATCTCTCAGGCATGCATGTACCTAATAGTACACTCACATTTTGCCATGTACCAGGGGGCGAGCCTATTGTCATCAACCGGGCCCAAATTTAGACACCGAGGTTACTACTGAGAAACTCCTGATAGAAAACCCAATAACACCATCATTGATTATTCAAAACATCAATGAAGGCACTACGGATTGTGATGGATTCGCAATCGTTTCACAGTTACCTACTTTTTTCTGATGTTGCGTCACTTTGTGAAATCAAAGAGATGTTTTATCTCGTTACAATAACCATTACACCTATTTTAGTTCTGTGTTTTCTCGCAGATAAGTTGGTTGAAGTGTAAAACAAACCCAAAAGATTGTTTAGATATGTCATACAAACCAACACAAAATCGACAGATTGTTCAGCAAAAGACGATCACAGATTCCTATTTCAAATGTTAGGAATTTTTCGGTTACCGCTAAACGATCTGTCGGAAAAAATGCCAAAGATTTTCTCGAAACCTTTTTTCTGTGAATTGCGTGGGTTAAAGAATAAAATGCCATAACACTGTCTGGGTTTCACCTGTAAACAATTTGCTAGATTTATTGTTAGTCTGCATTATACTAGAGAAAACATACCCTAATAGTTACATCTATTTCGGTGTCTAAACCGGGTCTAAACATTGTTTTATAAAAGAGTGAAAGCAATGTGTAATATTTAAGCTAGATAAATCAGATTACACGATGAAAAATAGTCTGCTTTCTATTTTCACTAAAAGCCAGACATATTTGCGCTAAGTCGTGAGAAAAATTATAGAAGAAAAAAACAAAATTATTATTTTCACTTTCGGGTTGGAGTGAGTTTTGTGACAAAAATACAAGTCGTGGTAAGAATATTTGCTGGTTTGTAAGTTTGGTAGAGGGAAGAGCCTGGACGTAAGTAATCATCTAATCTTCTGATGCAGGCCTTATTAACTGCTTATGGTAACGATAACTGCCTCGTTTATCTGCCGGCCGCAAGCGCTAGTGCTGAGCCCGACGTCTTGTGTTCGATTTTTCGGAGGAGCTAGGTTTTACGGGGAGAGAAAACCTAGCTCCCCCTAGTTTAAGATTCTGGATTAGTGTGCGGTTAGTTGTAAAGCCCCTAAACCATGGAACTCAACAAAAAATGGCAAAATTTGGGTGTGCTAGAGCACTGCCTAATCCTTCAAAAATTTACAGACGTGATTTTATGTTTTGTAAAAACACACCGAATTTGCATAGTTTTTTTTTTGTTTTTAACCCCATACAAATCAAAAATAAACAAAATTACAATGTAACCTCCAATTTCGTACAATGTACCTCCTAATCCCGAACAATGCAGGGATAACAAACCTTTTTGCCTTCATAAATGAGAAATCTTACGCGTCACCAAGCACATTCAACACAACACACACTTATGTACGAAGCCCTGTAATTTCTCATGCCCTTTGTAGTCAGACCTTGGTCCTATTACGGCCTTTTGAAGAATGCGGAACTAAATTATTACAAACATGCTTATAGGCCATGCGAGTTATGCCACAAATGTTGGGGACCCATTGTTGACATTCTTGGCGTATTATGTGTGGTACTTACATATGTAAGTACGTGATATATTACATCACGTCATGTCTGAAAGAGTAGACACTGGAGCTCGTGGCTAAATAAAAAAAGCAGCTCTGATCAATATTTAGGTTAAGCTGCGCTTGCCTAGGTTGGTCTGTGGATGGGTGACCACCCATTACCGAGTTTCCTCCATGTTTCAAAAAGCACATTAAGGCGTTGGTCCCGACTGTCATTTGTACACAGTCGTTAGTGGCTTTTGACCATATTTTTGAAAGTGGACAAGGCCAGATATTTTGCTGACATAGGCAATTCATTCTATAACCGCACTGCTTCGAATGTAGTTTGTAACAGCAATTTTATTGTTGCTTCGTAACATTGATATTGATATGTAAGTAATTACAACCCTTCAGCTCCTAAAGGTCCATTTGGAAAATAGCCACTTACTAAAATATCAATTTCCTTGAAAGGTTCTTTTTCTGGAAAGTCCATTCCCAAAGAGATCTCTCCCTTGAGGGGCACTCAATAAAATGGATTGATTACAATATTAGGACCGTTAATCTCAGCTGCTTTTGGAGAGAATAATTTCATAAGGAATTTTAATTAGAAAAAGAAATAACATCTATTCGTTCTCATGTCGTTATTATTATGAAACTCTTTTGCTTGTGCAACATAGTTAGATTAAAGAAAGAATAGGCTTGTGTCCTGAAAAAAATCTAATTAGTCCGTCAGTTAGATTATCAAAAAATATTTGACACGTTTTTTTCTTTTGTTACTTAGACCAAAATTGACGAAGATACGCCGCTTTTAAAATTCTCAATACGTCACGCCGTGCTATAACGTTTAGTGCGTTGTGACGTCACGAGCCCCCACTCCCGAGTTTTGATGCGTTTTATCTTTGTCAATATTCATTGATTTACAAAAACAAAAAATACGTGGCCATTATTTTCCAATACTCTAACTGACGGACTAAATAGATTGGCAATTTATTGATGGTGGAAACTAGCCTATTTATGACAATGTCATAAATAGGCTAGTTTCCACCATCAACAAATTGATGTCATCATTATCTCTTTCTTCAACCTTTGGCCAAACATTGCTGAGTATAGGTCCCTTCCAAATCTCTCTACTTTTGGCGGTTTTGTGTCATGGCTATCCAGTTTCATCCAGCTACTTTGATAAGATCACCCTGTCCACCTAGTCGGTTGTCTTCCCACATTCCTCCGTTCCGTCCGTGGTCTCTACTCCAGCATTTTTATCCCCCATCTTCCATCCAGTCTAAGGCATATACGACCCGCGCACTTCATTCTACTTCACACTATGACATCATTATCATAAAAGATAATTAACCATTAAGTCTATTCATCACCTTCCTGCCCTTGTCTCATTTTACTTGGGTTCGGCGCAACACGTTTTCTTCTTCCATTCTCCCCTTTCAGACGTCACGGCATCATATACTCCTTTCTCTTTCATATCATTCCTCACACAGTTCATCCATCGTTTCTTTGGCCTTCCAAATATTAACATCCAAAAATAAACCTTCTGGTGATTGCAATAATGAATGGTAAAAGCTTTGGCATCATTACTAAGCTTGACAGTACACTTAATTGATAGACGAACTTTACTGATATTCCTAAATATAAATGTAAATGAAGCTCTCTTATTCTTCATTTAATTTTTTTTCTTCATTTTAACTTGGACTGCATACGTTATCTGTGGTAACGGTAGGCTTGCACTATGTTCGTTCTACGAGTAGAAAAAATCTCTTTGGATTGATAGAAAATTATGTGAACACGTTTTGGAGATATTTTATAAAGACTATTGAAGCAATAGATTTTAATGTTGTTTCTCCTTACAGGTTAGTAATAAGTAGAATTATGTTGTGTTTAGAAAAGTAAGTACGGTTCACTCTTTGTAAAATGTTTTCTCTAAATTAAATTTCTCCTTACAGAGCAATAACTTAGATGCAGTTGTTTCAATAAATAACATATTACACAAATTAACAGAACTGTCTACGGCCTTGGCGTGATCTTTAAGTCGCATTTTAAGTACCCCAAATAGCCTTTGATATTAACAATGGCCATTGGTGTGATGCTGATGATGCCTCAGAAAACAAATCATCACGCCTGTAATCCCTGAAGCGTTAGGTTCTCATAGTACACCCACATTTCTCCAGTTATGGCTAAGTCCCATTTAATAGGAGATAATTTAAGGTATAACAAGACTTGCGGGATCTTCAGTCGCCATCATAGCTTTCTAATTCTCATCGACTCAAATAATAATATTCTAGGACCGTAACTGGCTTTTAGTCGCCATCTTCCTTATAGTAGTAATAATTCGGAATAATAAGTTCATTTTGAGGTCTCTCAAAGGTTAGTCCCATCTGGCTTTGTTCATTGATTCATTAAATGTACTTAAGAGGGATAAATGGTGGCAGTTAATGAGGTCTTAGGTTCGATTTCCAGATCGAGAAAAATGTTATTGGATTTTTCGATTAGAAATTTACGGACTTCCCCGTTGGTCTAGTAGTCGCAAAGGCGACTGCTGAGCCAGAGGTCTTGGGTTCGATTTCCAGGTAGAGCAATTTGTTATTAGATTTTTCCATAAGAAATTTCTTAGTAGCAGCCACGGAGACTGGATCTGTGTCTGGTTGACGGCAATAGGCTCGCCCCCTATTTCATGGGACTTTAACATAACTGGCAAAATGTGGGTGTACTATTAGGCACACCTATGCTATTTGGAGTTTATTATTATTAAATCATTTATTTTTCAGACAACATAGCCCATATAGTGTTAGTACAAACAATTCCTTAAAACTATGTTAGTAAACACAATTAAAGTTACAATATTGGCACATTATCTTTGGTAAGTTTATCAAGTCCCACTAGTTTACAAGCGTGATGTTATGTTAATTTCACAATATTTGCCTACGTTCTGATTTGTTCCCGGTTGATTGCCTCCTATTAGAGGGGTGTAATGACCGGGGTTCCAAGATAACTGAATGGATAAAAAGGAAACAGGTAGTCTTTAACAGATGAATTTACTAAAGAATGGTCCCCAAGTATCTTAACGCTAACACCTTAACAACTAATCACATGAAAAGAACTACAAGTAAATAGCATGTGTACAAGACAAAATATAACAAAAACAAAGCAATAAAAATAAAATAAACACAAAATGTCCATGCACAAAAAGTAATCCTTTAGCTGGGATCGATTTAATTTCCAAATGATGATGGCTTTAAAATACACAGAATTATGCAATTTATTACGGAGCAACCGTTACTTTCCGTCTGTCTTCAATTGACATTTTCTCCGGCCATCTTGTATTAGATTGGAGGACTAAAACATCGATCATTACAGGGGACTTAACCAAAACTAATGAAATAAAGGTTTACTCTAGCTAAACCTCTGTTTAAGCCGTCGGGAAAATCAAGCGTGAAACTAAGTTACGTTTTAAATCCTACTTCCTACAAATATTATAAGTGCAAAAGGTTGTGAGTTTGGATGTATGGATGTTTGTTACTCTTTCACGCAAAAACTACTGAACGGATTTGGATGAAATTTTGCACACAGACAGTTCATAACCTGGATTAACACATAGGATACATTTTATCCTGGTAGTAAGATCCCATGGGACAATGATTAACTAGCCGCTGGCAGAAACTAGTTATCACTACATAGTATAAAACAAAGTCGCTTTCTCTGTCCCTATATCCCTATGTATGCTTAAGTCTTTAAAACTACGCAACGGATTTTGATGAGGGTTTTTTTAATAGATAGAGTAATTCAAGAGGAAGGTTTTAGTATATCATTTGCGGGCGGGCGAAGCCGGGGGCATCAGCTAGTACATAATAAACCTTAAAAAATATAAATATGAAAACCAACTGGTTCCCTAACAAGAATAATTAGATGAATTGCGAAAGCATTAATTTAAGTGCTAACGTGTGCAAAGGTTGTAGTCCTGGACGTGACTCAGAGTGAATCCTGAGCACTTAGTGCTGATGCTACTTAGACCACTCTCAAGCTTTGTAGGGAAGAATGTCAAGTATACTGGGTACTCAGGATAATGGGCGATTTAGGTGTCCTTTTTTAAAAAGTTGCTGCGCACTTTGGAGACTGCAAAATTTCGAGTTGGGTACATCTGTTTTTTCTTGCAAATAAGTTGTAAAGGAAAACAATCTTTAATAATATGTACCTCTAATCTGACCACCAGTGTATCGGTGATTATGACCATTTTAATTCACTCTCACTTATGCCTAAAATATTATAAGCACTGCCTCGTTCGTCTTTGTTAAGGCGACTACAGGAGCTAAACGCGAATTTTATAATGAAAAAAGCATATTATGATTCACTGCAACAAACAAAACCATAAAAATATATGATATTCTTCAGAATATATGCTAGTATGATAGTGTTTTGAAAATATAATACAACTAATTTGACTCGACAGAAAAAAATCACGAACTTATCTCTAAAAATGTCTTTCGACGAGTAAAAACCATACTAAAATATATGCGATCATTCTGATTTTTTGGCAAATAATTCTACAAGCAACATATTACACAAGCAATATATTGATAGTGTTTTATTTTTTTAGTCCAATCAATAGATTTGATGTAAATCGCAAAACACCCTAATTTCGTACTATTTGGCCCGCAGTGACCGACGTAACAACCACCGTGTAGTGCAAGCTGATTAGAACTTTATTCTAACAGTATTTCAAACGAAGTTTGAACCACCACAAATAGAGTTGCTAATTTAGCTCCTGTAGTCGTCTTAAGTTATATTAAAGCACCGGTGGAATAAAAATGCTACAGTGTGCTTTTAATGGGCATTTATTTAAATATCACAGCAGAGAGCAGCGGTGGCCCAGTGGTGGTGGCCCCGACTTACGAACAGTAAGTCATCGGTTCGAACCCAGGCAGGCGCATTACTTTGTGTAATTTATTTCATCACCATTGCTGTCAAAACGTCGTGAGGAAACTGGCATGTTCTAGAATCAAAAAAATCGAACACATGTGACATCTACCAATCCGCACTGGGCCCGCGTGGTAAATTATAGCCCATTCTCTTAGACCTCTCTAGAGAGGAGGCCTGTGTCACAGCAGTGGAACATTAATAGGCTGATGATGATGACGAACCGACCACAAAAGGTTCCGCGTCATTTATCGAACCACAAAAGAATTTTTAATAGACACTACAGTGACTAGTGGTTCACAATAAAGAACTAAAGGTAATCTGATCGCACATTAAAAGGCAGGTAACACAAACGTTTGCGGTGACCTAATTACGGGCAAACACTTGAACTCGATATTTTTTACTTAGGTAGTCTCGACATTTTAAACGCACGCGCGTGTCCTCCTTGTCAAGCCACAATTTCACCGCAAATGCAGGCACAATAAGAAAAGAGATTCCAAAACGATATACTTGTTTATTTCAGGTTAAATTGTATTTTTTGTAACATATTTGTGTGGGCACGCGCTTGCTAGTCACGCATATGTGACAATGGCGTTCAAAAGGTTTAATGGTTACAAATATTCAGGTTATTTGTATATATTATGGCACTAGGTCTAATTGAATGTTTGAACTATTTAAGTATTTAAAAAAATGTATTGACACCAAAATCAAAGGTGTGTGCAAAATTTCAGCTCAATCCTTTGGTCCCAACTGGCTTGAAATGTAGTTGCAAGATTTGACCAATTTAACAAACTAGCTACACGGGTCGAAGCAAATTAATAACTATTGAAATCATCGTCACGAAGAGGCTTCGAACTCACTTTAAGACTGGGGTACCTGCTAAATTAGCAACTCTATTTGTGGTGGTTCTTAAACTTTGTTTGAAATACTGTTAGAATAAAGTTCTAATCAGCTTGCACTACAAAGTAGTTGTTAATATGTCAGTCGCTGCGGGCCGAATATTGCGAAATCAGTGGTTTTTATTTATTTGTAGCCTAATAAATCATTAGATCAAAATGCAAATTGTACACTTTATGAAAAAAAAAGTGATAAATATTTGTGTGAAAAAAAAATACTAAAACGTTATGCCGTTTTTACGAAATTTTAAAGAAAAAATGCTTCACTATGAATATTTTTTTCTTATAGTAATAATAAAGTTAGAATTATTTCAATTGTACCAATTAAAGTTTAGAGTCTAATAAGCAACATATATTTTTTTTGCACACTTATATTCACTCATCAAAGAGGAGTTACATTGAGAAAACCTCTCGTTAGCAGATACCACCCCCTTAAGCAGTTACGGTTGCGATCAAACGGGCCGGTTACGGACAGTACCAATCTAGATTTAAGTAGGCCAACGAAAAAAGCACTACATCCAAATAAACAAACAGGGCAACTTACAGTGCCAATTAAGGTCACTCACTATGAAAACAAAACCGTAAACAGGGAAGGAAAAATACGGAAAACAAACGAAAGGGAATAATGAAAAATCCGCGCAAGTTTATGTAAACACAGCTATTGAAATCGTCGAAGGTTCTTGCTTACAAAATGCTTTATTAACCGACGCTGAGCTCAATCCCTGCCCTGTCTTTTAAAGACTTATTGGAGAAACTTTATTAGTTTCCTGGGTTGTATAAAATGGGTTTACTTTTCAGGGTTAAACTTGAGACGGTGTTTAAATATTGGAGAAATACTAGTTGGGTACCTGATCTGTATTTTACGTATTTAACGACGGGTAAGTCCTCGTTGGTCTAGTGTTTGCAGGGCGAATACTGAGCATGAGGTTCTAGGTTCGATTCCCGGGTCGAACAAAATGTTATTGGGTTTTTCCTTAAAAAAAATCTCAGTAGACAGCCACGGAATCTGGATTTGTGCCCGGTTGATGGCAATAGGCTCGCCCAATATAACATGGGACTTAAACATAACCGGCGATATTGTGGATGTACTATGTCTTAGGTCTACCCTTCCCTCTGTCTAACTTTTCGGGGATTATAGGCGTCATGTTATGTTAGGTTGTTCTCTGTGATTCTTTCATTCTCCAGTATTGATGTTTGTATGTTTTCGTATCATATTCATAAATAAAACCACTACTCTCCTTTTACACTTTTATCTTTTCTGTTGCATGCAAATATACCACAAACGTGAATTTTCAAGGCTGAAAACATAGTGTGGAATGAAATAAAAACATAAACCTGTTTTGAATCATATCTCGGAGCTCCATATAAGTAGCTGTGTACGAAAGGAAAACAATTTTCTCGTTTGGTTAAGCTTGCTACACACGTAAGTTCGGTTTGGTGCATTCGATACAGCAGTTCATTTTTCATGTGGTTAATGCCTAACTTGGTGTCAGAGTTTTTATGCCGCCCATGGGCCTCTGGCTTGACTTTACATGCCGTCAAGAAATATCTCTCAGGCATGCTGGTTTCCTCACGATGTTTTCCTTCATCGAAGCAAGTGACAATTACTACAATATGCTTATGACTCCATAAAATCGGAGGTCTTGGGTTGGAACTTGAGACCAGGCAATCCAGTTCTAACTTTATTACTAACTAGCACTTCGCTCGCGACTTCGTCCGCAAAAATTGTGATAGCTCAGCTAATTTGCAAGATATCAATATAATTTATAATCTATGTTACTCGGTAAGGAGTAGCTTGTTGTGTGGCTTTCTAATGGTGAAAGATTTTCTTAAGTCGGATTACTATCGTTTTTTCGTTCGTAATAATTCGTAATCGGTCAGTTTCAAAACTTTCATTAATTATGATAGTTAAACGCCTACTACTCAAAACAGTGAAAGAAATCAAAGTGAGGAAACTGAAACATTTGAACACTATGTGTCTGATTATGCGTCTTTTACTATATTCCAACCAAAACATCAATTTTAACAACAGACTTTCAGATTCCACTGAAAAAGTCCTGGTAAAAATATTCCGTTCCGTTTTTAACAAGAAATAGGTAACAAACAACCGATTTATATTCGTATTCTTTTTGGAAGAGTTTTCTTTTCAGATATTTTTTTCCCGAACAAGGAAACGGACAAAAACTTGTTTACAAAAGTTTGTAAACTTTGAAACCTTTGTAAAGTCATCCGTTTATAAATTCTGAAACTTCTACGGATTCTTTTGAATCTTTCTTTCTATTACTTTTTTGGAATTACTGTTATTTTCTTCACAAGTATTTTATGTTTTTAGATGATTAGTTACTTTTGAGTTTATTAGAAGTTAAAGATATAAAAGTAGGCAGAATTTTATAGTATTATGAAAAAAAAAAAAAATTAAAAAAAAAGAAAAAAAATTTTTTTTTGAATCATTTAAAAAGAGTTCAAATGATTGAACCCTTTTTAAATTAAAGATCGAAGGAGAAGGTAGACATAATTTCAAAAACTTTTAACACAAAGTCGCTTTTATTCAAAATTAGAAGTTCAAAAAGAAAGTTTTATAACGATGAGACAATGAAATTAATTAATGTTTCAGTTTTTTTTAAATAGCCAACATAATAATTTTCATTATTCTCCTGCCCTTATCCCAATTTAATGAGGTCGGCGCAGCATGTCTTCTTCTTCCATACTTCTCTATTACTCGTCATCTCATCAGTCGCCTCCTTTCAGCCACACATCCTTCACACAGTCCATCCACTGTTTCTTTGGTCTTCCTCTACAATTTGGTAATATTAATTTTCGAGATTACTGTTAGCTGGCGATTTTTTTTAGAATTTTTTTTTTTTGTTTTTTTTTTTGTGATTTTTTAGAGTGCCTGAAATAGAAAGTATCAAAGCGGTTTCGCACAACGTCCGATCCGAATCCAATCCGTGAAATGAAGACAAAGTGTATGGCTCTGGGCCTTTTTTTCCGGAAAGGAAATCTTCAAATGACCCCTACCGCTCTGGACGGAGCGGAAGGGAGTGTCAGACTTTTACTAGCTAAAACCCATCCATGTTCCTTCATTTCCCTTTGTGATCAGGGCCGCGGTATTTCTCTCGAACAGTCCCGCAGCCCCGGCAGGCATCGATTCCGCAGGACGTTTTCTGGTAATTTTATAATTACCTACATATTTTGTAGAGGATTACTAGTACATGTGGTTTTTAAAGGTAAACAGGCATACCATACCTTTATGACTAACTTTTCACGGGTATGGATCGGACTCAGAACGGACGTAAGTAGGGACGGGTGTAGTAAGTAACCACTTGTAATGTTAATGCACATTCATAAGTGAATCCCTTTTCTGCAAATCTCGCTATCAAAATTAGGTTTGCTGTAAGAAAACCCAATTCTGGGTTAAGCTCGCCTTTGTACATAAGCTATATTATTGCAATTACATGTATATTTGTTTTTTGTTTGTGTGCAATAAAGAATAAAGGATAAAGGACGTAGTGCAAAACCGCTCTAAAAGTAGGTCTAATACACTTTTTTTCAAGTCAACCTTTCGCATGGCCTTTGATACCATCTGGAATACCAATATAAATATTTTAATATCGAATATACAAACATTGCGAAAAGGGATAGAAGCAATAAAAGTTTATTTACCCACCCCATTTTTATACAATATAAAAAAAAAATCCGAAGGCTGGCTAATACCGATAAAAAATGTACTGCGATAAAAACGTATGTGTAAGGGCAAACACGTGCCGATTTAAATATAACTTGCAACACAGAATGGGAAAGGTCGGTGTTAAAATAAAATCGTTTTTATTATCAGACGTACAAGGCATCATATGCCTTGTGAATATTTTATGGTGTTTAGATTATGGAGAAAAGACTAGCTTCGTCTTCAAGGACCCACCAAGCAGACCCACCGGTGGGTCTCCGAATACTGATGTGTCTCCCAAGACCTACTGACTGGTAGGACCTATGTTACTACTTAGTTTTAAATCCCCTGAGACCCACCAGAAACTTAAATACACGAAAGAAGACAATTACAAATAATCCTTTATGGGCGGCATGGGCACCGGGCCGTAGGCCGACGAAAGAGGCCGGCAGAGGTCGGGCACTTCGGAGACAGAAGTCAAAGAGTGTTATTTAATATGCGAGCGAAGCGAGCGCGGGTTTGACGTTACGTTTTCTATCATAATGGTATATGCGTTTGGGGTGAGAGGATTTTTTTTTTGTTTGTTTGTGCAAATACATGTTTGCATTTTTCTCCAAAACCACTCCGACGTCCGAGTGGGTCTTCGAAAACAATAAAATCTCAGAGGACCCACTAGTAGGTCTTGGGAGACACATCAGTATTTGGAGACCCACCGGTGGGTCTGCTTGGTGAGTCCTTGAAGACAAACTGAAAAGACTCATCTTTTTTGATAGAAAAACTCTTCGTAAAGCCCTTAAAGCCCTTTGAAAGTATTATTGACAGTCACTTCATCTGCCCATATAGCCTTCCAGTGTAACTGAATTCAGTTAGATACCAGTAGAAACAGTAAAACATACAGAGAATTAGAAGGAATAAAAGCGGCCTTTGCCCAAGAATGGGACAGTACATGTTAACTAATAAAACTTTTCATCACAAGACCTAGTGTGCAAAGAGAGTAAAGTGCAATTTTATTAGCGAAATGATAGAAAATTTAAAAATGTATTGTATTTTTAGTGATTGAGTACTAATAATAATAGTGAGGCTAGCAAGTTCTTGCAAAAGGCACAATAAATGGAATTTTTAGAATCGACAGACGTCAACAACAATTTTTAATCACATAAAGGAAACATCAGAAAAGAGTATTTAGAACATGTAGTTAACAAAGGCTACCAAAATGTTTTTGTCAATGCTAACGAGGAAAACTAAAAAAAAATAGACTGTTACCCTTTCAATACTTTCAATGCAATCTAAAAAAGAGTTCCGAGAGTTCCAAGTTTCCATAAGCAAAAAGCTATTTGAATTTGTACTGCGGTCTTAGAATTTATTCTTGTTTATGTAACGAAGAATACAAGGCACCTCATTATTTTGTAGCTGGAAACCTTTTAGTTATTGAATTTATTTTTATGTCAGATACAAATTGTTGTACTGATTTGTGATTTTCTGTGGAATATTTCGAAGTTAGAATAAGCCCGAGGTTTATTTTACGGACATTTGCATATCAACCACTAGTGATATATTTCTGTGAAAATCTTAAAGAATAAGTACAAATTGTCATCACTGGTCTTTTTCTTCGTCTTTTAATATCTACGCTACATCCGAATTTTACTGTTTGGGCCCGTTAAGAAGCCACATTTATTGCTTATTGCGGTCAGAGTGGTTGTTCAAAATGTTCATAATCATCAAAGGTGCAGACAAACAGACACCACTCCAGAAGTGGTCTTAACTAAATGTAGAGAAACAAAGAATGTAATTTTAATTAACAAGGTCTTATTTAATCAGAGTCAAATTAAACTAGCTAGTGATACTTCACAGATGTGACGGGTGTAATAGGCCCACTACTTTACATAAGCTTTGCGTTGCGACCATCTCCATCTTTTGTATTCAGTCTATCTCCATCATTATCTGCCTAGCCTTTTCCCAACTATGTTGGGGTCGGCTTTCAGTCTTACCGGATTCAGCTGAATACCAGTATTTTACATGGAGCCAATGTCTATGAGACCTCCACAGCCCAGTTAGTACCGGGTAATACAATACCCCTGGTAAGACTTTCTGGGCCACTACCAAATGACTGTCAAAGATCTACAAATGACAGCCGGGACCAACGGCTTTACGTGCTTTCCGAGGCACGGAGGAAACTCGGTATGTAATGAGTGGTCACCCATCCACAGACGAACTTAGGCAAGCACAGCTTAACCTAAAGATTGACCCGAGCGGCTAGTATTATTTAGCCACGACCTCCAGTCCAGTCCATTATGAGCAGCCTTTTTATAAGTATACCTTCTAGCTTAGTAAACATTGGTAGCCCCGTAGTAACGGCACCAACTTACGAGTTGTATGTCATGGGTTCAAACCCAACCAAACGCATTACTTGCTGACTGTTAGCCTACGACATCCCACTGCCGGGCGAAGCCCTGTCCCCATGATTTCCAAGCACATTAATATGTGTAATTTATTTTATCTTATTATATTTTCTACTGCACTCAAAACGAAAACATCGCGCGGGAAGGCATGTATTAGAACCAAAATATCGAAGACATGTGTCAGCAACAAACCTGCACTGTACCCATTCTCTCTCAAGGGGGCCTTGTATCCCAGCAGCCGGCACATAGCATCTTCTAGCTTTGGCGTTAGCTGCTAAAATATTTTATCTAAACCTCATGTAGGATTGCTGCTATAAAGGGGTAAAACACCTCTTAACGAAGCCGAAATGCACTTATTTTCCTTATCTTTGCGATCATTTTTTTGTTCTACACCATACCTGGGAACCTTCTAGTTACGGAGATATTAGGGGTCAAAGTTCCAACTTTTTTTTAAAATACATGTTTTTAAGATTTTTACTTTAAACATCTCCACGATCCCAGTACTATTCAATCCATCCATCAGCACAATGTTTTGAGTGCGTTGCATTGAGTTCTACCACAAAACATGATTTTTCACCAAAAAAAAAAAGTCGTTGACCAGCAATAATTTTTGCGTAAAGTTACTTAGGTTGATGTACCAAAAGCTTGGTTGATGGCTTCGTGATGAAGTGGTTTAAACCCAGTAGGTACATCTTTTTGCGAAAGTTCTAAGCTACCAATTCAGTTCGTCCCAGTAAAACGTTTCAAAGATAAACTAAACTACAAAGTAAACACGGTAATAAAGCATTACACTTCAAGTTTAAGTTTAAGTTTCAGCAGTTAACAGTTGTCTAACTGCCTGGACTCGCTCGCTGGCACTTAAAACTCTGACAATTATGGCGTTTTCACTTGAATTTAAACTTTAGTCTTAGTTCTCTGGTTTGGTGGTTTTGTTTAAAGAATGGATTTTTTTTCAGATAAAACTATGATCAATAAATAATGTATTCTGTAAAATTCAGTTATTCAGAAGTGTACTTAATAGCCAGTTATCGTATTACCTATTATTCTGGGGGTCTACTTTCTACGTCTGTCAATGAATATACGGGCCTGTCCGAAAGTAGCTCAGTAATTCGAAATGAACCCTACTCCTCACTATTTTCGGATTCATGAGCTTTGAAAACACATCGGGAGTAGGGACAGCAGCTATCCGAACGTGTAGTCACCAATTTTTAGCACGCGCCCGGAGTAGGTAGGTCGAAGTTACGGTACTTCGGGCGCAACTACGGTTTTCATACTTAGAGAGTAGAACCTCATGTTCCGGGTCAAAATTAAATAGTCCTATCTTCATAAGTCCAAGCTGGCTTTTATCCGTGTTAAACAATCAGCCTGCCATTCACGAAACCCTTTCATAGACAAAAATCATAAAACAGCTAACCTACAACAAATAGCTCTTCATTCAGGAAGTTACTATAAATTCTTTTGTTATATTACTTTTATGAACACATCATGCTACATTAATTATGAACTTATTATAAAACCTACCAACACGTGCTTTATCCACTCCGACAAAAGATATTACGGTCTACTAGGAGACTTCTGGAAATCTTCCGACACGTACCTACACGTGTCTTCCTATTCGTTAGAAGCCGTCACGTATCTGTCCGTATTGGCACGTGCGAATCAGAACAGCTCTCAGAGAGGACAGTTCCTAGTAATATGATATTATCTACTTTCATATCGTGAGGTGTTAAGATCTAGGTTATGTTTTGTAAAACGCTTGGTCATGAATTTTGATTTCAAGTCTTTTAGGAGATTTTGGAGGAGTTTAAAGCATTGGTGCCGCGATTAGTGTGGCGATTTTTACCCATGTTATTTACCATAATAATATAATGATGTATATTACTACTTATTTGAAAAGAAGACCTTGAAATCAGTTATTCTTACTTTGTTTGAAGATGAAAAAATTCAAAATTAGAGCTCATCTCATCAGTCCAGCTCGATTATTTGTATAGACCTATTAGGCTGACAGGGATTAGGGAGGAGGGAATCCCTGACAGCCTGGTTATGGTAACATTAAGTCAGCAATAACGATGGTGGACATAATGTATATTAGCCGAGTTTAATAAGACGAACAAGTGAAACGCAGTTTATTAGTTGTCGGATTATCATGAGACTTATTTGTTGAGCTCACAGGTGTACCGACAGAAGGAAGTTAATATGAAAATCTTACGATTTTAAACTTCATTCCAATTTTTGAGTATTTTTTGTCTAATATATTGCACTCAATATAACGCATTCAGCATAACCTTTAAAAAAAACCGGCCAAGAGCGAGTCGAACTCGCGCACCGAGGGTTCCGTACACACTTTATAAAGGACAAACTTAACTTTGCTGTTCCCTAGAAACGGCTATTGCTCCAACCGCAAATAATAAGTTTGTAATAATAAAATCACTTTTTTTTTGTTATTAAACTACATATTTACGGTTTTCAGACTTTTCCCTTTACATGTGCTGTAAGACGTTGCCTTTTGCCAAATTTCGTGATTCTAGGTAAACGGGAACTACCATATAGGTTTTCGACCCAAACCTATAGGGTACTTCCAGTTGACCAAGAATTGTCAATTTTGGTTAAAAGCAAGGTCTTACATTACAAGTAAAGGGAAAGGTCCGAAAAATAAAATAAAAGTAGAAAATTAAGGAAAATTTTAGTACTTACAATTTTTCCCGAAAATCTAAATTTGCCCATATTTTTTTATCGTGTTGACTCCGACCTTGATTTGTATACACCTATTAGGGACTATTATATAAACCTCAGATCCTCACGTCCCGGCCGCCGCGGGAGACGCCCCAGGCGTCGGGGGCCACGTGGTGGCTTCCGGCCACCAGGCAGGCGCGGGCCTGTGGACGGGGAGCTATGGGCTAGCTCGCCGTCCGTCCGTCTCATGACGACAGGCCGTATCGACGGCGCGTTCGTGTTCCACGCGCGCCTCAAAGAGAGTCAGCAAAAATGAAGGGGTCCGCAAGGGCCGAAGCCTGCCGGGGCTGCGGGACTGTTCGCAAGAGATACCGTGCCCCCGGAACACAAAGGGCGATGAAGGAACATGGGTTTTAGTCAGTAAAAGTCTGACACTCCCTCCTGCTCCGCCCAGAGCGGGAGGAGTCATTTGATGATTTCCCATCCGGAAGTATGTATATGATATAAATTTCAACTCGTTTCTGAGAAAATCGGTGGTGATATACGGACTGATGGACAAGAAAGTGATCTTATAAGGGTTCCGTTTTTTCCTTTTGAGGTACGGAACCCTTAAAATAGACATTTATTTATTTATTTAGGTTAACCAACAATTGTTTACACTATGTACATTTCTGACTTAATGACTAGAGTAACATTTACAAGTGCAACAATTAATTACAGGTTAACACCACATGCACAAAAAAACGGTTTAACATAACATATTTATAAATTATAGACATTAGAAACTTATACAAACAAAGAATAATTAAAATATTAATAAAGAAACTATCAAATCATTAATTAATAACTGTTGTATACAAACTATAAAGAAAAAGATATTGGGATGTAAAATTACTGATTAAAAATTATAATTGATTAAATTGTGATTAATTGATTGGATTATGAAAAAATATAACGACCATGGATTGATAAGAAAATAAAATAAAATTAAAAGAATAAAAAACAAACACAGAATAAACCAAGAAATTAAAAACAGGTTCAAAATAAGATTAAAATAAAATTAACTCAAAACTAAAAAAAAAAAAAAAATCGGAATTAAAATCAAAATTAAAATTAAATTAAAATTAAAATCAAGATTAAAATTATATCGAAATTAAAATCAAAAATTAAAATCAAAATCTAGTTTAAATTAAATCAAATTAAATCGCCATTGGATTATTTACAAAAGCTCGAAGGAATTTATTTATACTTTCGTGGTGTATATCTACTAAGTCACTGTGGCCATTAAGGATCTTGCACAATCTAGGTATCGGAGAATTCGCACCAAGCACTGACTTTCGAAATGGCGGACACAGGGGTGTTATCTTAGTTCTAGGATATCTAGAAGGCGCACGGAATCGAATAAGCTTCAGTAAACCGGGGCAGTCGATCTTATTGCGTAACAGTTTGTAAAGAAACATAACATCGCTTATATCTCTACGCATAGACAACGTCTGCATCTTGAAATGGCATAGACGGACTTTATAAGAGGGCAGGCGCTTAGATTTCCCGTCACTAAAGGCTAAATGCCACACAAAACGTTTCTGGACCCTTTCCAGACGCAACATGTGAGTGGCATAGTGAGGTCTCCACACAACACTACAATATTCCATAACACTGCGTACGAGACTGTTATATAACATTATCTTGGTGCTACTTTTACGAAAGCCTTTGGTGTTACGAAGTAGGAACCCAAGCATTTTTGATGACTTTTTAATAATGTTATCAATATGAGGCACAAAAGTGACCCTCCTGTCAAAGTGTACTCCTAGATCCCTTATTGTTTCGACTTCTTGGACTTGCTCTTGGTCTATGAAGTACTCTGTGTCAATACAGCTAATTTTTCTCGTATATTTGACATGGTAACATTTCTTCGGATTTAGTTGCATTTTATTATTGCGGCACCATTTTATAACTTGGTTAAGATCGCGTTGCAGAAGTTCGCTGTCTCTTTTAGTCTCTATTACTCGTGCAAATTTTAAGTCATCAGCATACATAAAAGGTTCGGAAAAACGAAAACACTCAAGAAGGTCATTAATGAACATAATAAATAGTATTGGAGCTAAGTGAGATCCTTGGGGGGCGCCTGATGTTATTTTGTGTGCAGCTGATCGAAAACCGTTTACAACGACAAAGAATTCGCGTTCAGCAAGATAGGACTTGAACCAATTTAATAAAGGCCCTGTTATACCATATGCTGCTAGTTTATATATCAGAATGGAGTGAGGCATTTTATCAAACGCCTTACTGAAGTCGGTGTACACTACGTCAAATTGTTTGCCGCCATCTACAGCCTGTATTAAGGACTCCGTGAATGACACCAAATTTGTGGCTGTAGATCTCGATGCTACGAAACCGTGTTGGTTATCATTAAGATATAACCGTAAATGTCGCTGAAAGTGTGGACATATAATAGATTCAAAAATCTTTGCGAATGTGGATAAAATTGAAATTGGCCTGTAATTGCTTACGGTATCTTTTTCTTCTGACTTATGCACTGGGACTACCTTGGCCTTTTTCCATTCCGACGGGAAAGTTCCAGTAGCCAGCGATGCATTATATATTATAAGTAAAGGAGACAATAGAGCTGTAGCACAGTTATAAATAAAAACAGGCGGGATGCCATCCGGGCCAGGTCCTTTACTAATATTTACTGTTTTTAGTTTTTTTTGTAAACAGTCGCGGTCAATCACTGGAATACTCAAGCCCTGACTATTATTATGCAGTGCTTGAAGGTACTTTGTATGGCAGTTGATTTCTGTATCTTTGTCAAGCGTGTACACGGTTGCGAAATGGTTAGCAAAAAGGTCGCAGATTTCAGAACCGTTAGATGTAACAACCTGTCCATCAGTCATTGCCAAAGGGTAGCCACTAGAGCCACCGCGTTTCGCTTTTATGTAACTCCAGAGAAGTTTGGGATTATCCCTTATGTCCTTCTCAATTCTATCAATATAGTCATTATATAGATTCATGGCTAGTTTTTCACACCGCTTGGAAACCAGTTTCAGTTCAATCTTATCTAGAGGATTCTTGTATTTCCTGTAACGCAACCTCAACCTGTTTTTTTCCTTTAATAATTTCATTAATGCTATATCAAACCACGGCGGATAGCGCCTATTGTTTGGTTTCCGATCAGGCACAAATCTACCAATAGCATCACGGAGACACTTGTAAAAAATTGCCACCATGCCATTCACATCACGAGTATTTAGAAAAAGTTCATTCCAGTTTAGCTTATTTAGGTAATTATTAATTTCATGGTAATTAGCCCTATAAAAGTTAGGTCTTGAGTCCATACTATATGGTAAATAACAATTATTTAGCAAAGCTATAGTTAGTTCAAGGGGGGGATGCAATTTATCGACAGCTACCAGAGAATTGCTAGACTCACTCACCAAACAAGTTTGCTCTGTTGATAAGACCAGATCTAGTATTCGGCCAGAACAGTTTTTTACGTGATTACGTTGTGATAGTTGATTTACATTCATAAAATCCAACATCATCGTTATATATACAACCTCATTATATATACAACCACTAAGGGGTATTCTCATTCTTTCTATTTCAACAAATAAAGCAGCGGTATCCTAATCAAGCCATTCCACCTCTCAATATCTCTGCAACTCCAACAACTGAAGATATTTAATTAATAAATTGCAGTAGCGACGTCCATAATCCCAACTTGATGAATATGCATGATGTATAATAACTGGGGGATATTGGCAAAGTTTTATATACTGAGCTCTGTCGCCATATTGACTTGTGGCTGCCATTTTGTTTTTAAGTTACGTTTTGTTGGATAAAGCGTGATAAAATACGGTATTTTTAAGGGTTAATTAGAAAGTAAAAAAAAAGTTATTTATAAATGCTGGATAAAACTTATTCAAAAAAAACTTACTTAAACTTATTTAAATTGTTGTTGTAGTACTCGTATGAAATAATGTCTCCAATACCAAAGCTACATTTTATATAAGTAAAAACTACTTTACACATAATAAGGACTTAGACCTCAATATCTGGTATAAATTTCAACTTGTTAGGCACACCCGTTCCTGAGAAAATCGGTGGTGAAAGAAAGTGATCTTATAAGGGTTCCTTTTTTTACTTTAAAAATGAGGTGCTATCATCGTTTAAGTACTATCGAGGACACTCCCGCCTGATCTAGTGGTGATCAGGCGGGAGTGTCCTCGATAGTACTGATAGCTTATTTTTGCTTGCACTTAAAACATAGAAACGCTCTCTATCCCCGCCCCATTGACTTTATAATAAATAATTAATGAAATAAATACCGATAGGCGACACATGCCAAACGAGAGTTATTGTTATTTTGCGCGCCAAAGTTGACGCTTTCCTAATAGGCCTAAAGTTTAAGGTGGAGTGGCTCGGCGCCTCCGCATGATTTAAGCGAAAAAATTTTTAACTGATCAGGCGGAAAAGACCACGCATGTACCTACTAACACCACGTAAGTCAAAAATAACAACTTTACAGGAGAGTTAAAAAACAGCATATTTTTTTTTTATTTGTGTTCACTTCAAATTAGAAAGAGACGTTGCTCGTTTCTGATTGGCTGAAACAACGCGTCTTCCGATTATCTAGCAAACGGCATCAAAACCGCAAAAATTGACTTACGTGGTGTTCGAACTTAAACGACGTTATGCAAATTCAGTGCAACTAAGCCAAGTCAGCGGCCCATGGGCGGCATAAAAACTCTGACACCAGGTTAGGCTAGGAAACTTATTTTTCACATGCCTTCTACAATGGCACATGAGTTTAGAAATACACACAATAATGTACATTTGGGCATAATTTTGGTACATTTATAAGCACGAATATTCCATCACCACCCACGGTTCCACTTAGTCATCATAAAATTTTCCATAGATGTGACACATGCACAATATTCCACAATTTTAAAATGCAGCATAGCGTCATTTTTGTCGTTTATTTCCACTGCTTCTACATCGTGTAGTCTTGCCCCTAGGGACCTATGATGATGTCACATATTGCCACAAGCACGCTTGCTACATACAGTGCATACAAGATAATTAACCAGTTATTAATGTTCTACTGCAAGGGAAGGAACTCTTTTTTAGAAAAAATTAAGCAACAAGCATCGATCACCGTGTTTGCTGTTTGCAGACAATTTAGTTAAAGTTCCCTGCGTCGTAACTTAACCTTTTGAACGTTAGACAACGAGCATCAGTTCCACGGCACAATTTTACCTACCATTTTGTCACATAATTGTGTCGTTTGGCGTCCAGGGCACGCGTTTGTATGTCACGTATATGTGACTATGGCGTTCAAGAGGTTAAGCGATGTCAGCGTTCATTTGTCACGGTGTCGACGACCTCACGATCAGTGTTACCAAACCAAATGAACGCAACAATCGCTTTGATTAGGGCGCGGGGTCACAGTCAGTGGCTATACGTTAGGTAGGAAGCGGCCTAAAGATAAAAACTGAATCTAACCTGACTTTTTCTCCCGCTTCAGCTGCCGGATCGTCAGTGGCGAAATAGTTGGGTCAGTATGAAACCTTTCACACCTACCTACACACACTATAGGCATGACGACAGTATCAATATATTGCAAATCTATTTAGTCCGTCAGTTAGAGTATTGGAAATTAATAGACACGTTTTTGTTTTTGTAAATCAATGAATATTGACAAAAGATAAAACGCATCAAAACTCGGGAGTGGGGGCTCGTGACGTCAGAACTAGCTAAAAATTATACCTAGGCGTGACGTATTGAGAATTTTAAAAGCGTCATATCTTCGTCAATTTTGGTTTACGTAACAAAAGAAAAAACACGCGTCAAATATTTTTTGATAATCCAACTGACGGACTATTAGATTTTTTTTGTCGTCTCGCCTATTGTTACCTAGCTTTCTTATAACTGCATGGGTTGAACTATCTAGCTTGATGACGTCAGTCTGTAGATGACATTCATTTCCTACTGAGAAGCATGAAAGGGCGTGCTAGCATATTAAGCCATCAATCCCAGCTGTCATTTACAAATCTTTGACAACTTTTTGACAATCATTACGGGTATTCAGAAGCCAAAAATCAGATCAGTATTACCAGGTAATTATGTTGATGAGGTTAGAAAGCCGGTTGCTCCTTGTAATGTACTGGTATTCAGCTACATGCGGTTGGACTAGACGCTGACCACAACTTTGATGGGAATAGCTCGTATATTTGCTACTGAGCAAGAGGTATTTTAAAGTCGGAGAATGTGAAAAGGGTCTTAGTTAGTGGAGCTTAGGGTAATATAGTATATTGTAAAGCACGACAAGAATCTGCCTCGTGGTTGAGTGGTCGCAAGCGCGATGGTTGAGCATGAGGTCATGGGTTCGATTCCCAGATCGTACAGTGATATTGGATTTTTCCATCAGGAATTACTCAGTAGCAGCCACGGAGTATGGATTTGTTCCCGGTGGACCGCCCCCTTTTTCATGGTACTTAAACATCACTGGCGGAATGTGGGTGTACTATTAGATACAGTCGTGGTATTTTCTGCCTGATCAGTTAAGATTTTTTTCGCTAAAAATCATGTGGAGGCGCCGAGCCACGTCCCCTTAAAGTTTAGGCCTATTAGGAAAGCGTCAATTTGGCGCGCAAAATAACAATAACTCTCGTTTGGCGTGCGTCGTCAGTGCGCTCGGCCGATTCGTATTGTCTTTCATTCAGTATTTCCATACATAGTCAACGGGGCGGGGCTAAAGAGCATTTCTAAGTTACGAGTGCAAGCAAAAATTAGCTTAGTGGTGATTAGGCGGGAGTGTCCTCGATAGCACACCTCTGCCTTTCCCTTCGGGGATTACAGGCGTGATGTTATGTTACAACTGGTGGCCTACCATGACGTCTTAAAGCAGGATCGTTTTAATCGCGTTCCAGTGTGGGTAAGAGACGGAGCTAAGAGGGCGTCTAGCGCCATCTCTTTCCCACGCTGGCGCGAAATTAAAACGATCCTGCTTTAAGACGTCATGGTAGGCCCACTGGAATCTTTTGGTGGTTCAGCGGTTGTTGCTAGCAAACATTTTGTAAAACTGTGTTGAAAAAACAAAATGGCTGCGTTCATTCCAATTTTAACCACGCGCAAATAGATCCTTGTGCAACAACATTTGACATGTTGACATATGAATCGCCTGAAAACAACCGTAAATTCTTATTTAAAACTTTTATTTTTCGAAGTATCATAATTTAAACTCTTTGAAGTACTTAAGGCGAGACCGTTTGACCTACTTATCGTCTCGGATCAGAAACTGATGGCGCAGCAGAGTCTTGACTTGCCTACGTTTTTGTAGAGTGTACTAGATAATTTAACTTATAGTTTTTCTTCAAAGGGTAAAAGCAGAGCACTCATATTTTGTTAGTTATTTTTGAGTCCTATTTAATACCACACAAAATTGGATTTTGATCTAGCAGCAGATTGGTACTGAGAAATTCCTGAAATCCCAGAGTGCCTCGTTGGTACTGGCTTCGACTTCCAGGTCGGCCAAAGTGTTTTTGGGTTTTTCCATCAGGAATTTCTCAGTAGCAGCAATACCCTTATTATATGGGACTAAAACATAACTGGCGAATTATGGGTGGTACTATAAGGTACACCTCTGCCTTACTCTTTGCATATTACAGGCGTTATGTTATTAAATTATACCCGAAATTGTGGTATTCGACTTACTGATCCTGAAGAGTCGTTCAAAAATGCAATAATTATATTCCATCGATAAACATCAGTGACTCTTATATTATTTTTCTTTAACAAAGCGATGATATTTTTCTAGTTATGTTGTAAGTCATTAATGCCTCTTAATTGTTTTTTCAATAACGTCCCTCTTAACAAATTAGAAGCTCTGAGAGGCTCTAAAACACAACAAGTACCCCTCCACATTTTTATTATTCCGGACCTCGTTTCTCGGCAAAATAATCGTGTTTTCAGTGTAATTACTTAAGGTAAAGTTGTAAGAAAACATTGTTAATCTCCATTACGATCCGTGGTTCTTAATTAGCCCCATTTCACAGTACTTGTCACTATCTTTTTGTGGCTCGTGGCTGTGTTTCTTACTTTTCCATTGCTTCTGTATAATTTGATTAAATATTAGCTATTTAGCCGACCCCCAGTAACATGGGACAAGTGCAGGAAGGTGAAGGTGATTGGATTGGATTGGATTGATGGCTACTTAGTCCCTCGACTATCGTCGACTTCTGGTTAAAGACATTTAATTCTTATAAAGAAATGTACATTTTACTTACATGAGAACAAATTTAAACATTAATAACATTACATTACTTAAGTATAAACTAATCAGTGTCATTCGACACTCAGACTTACAAATTAACTTGGGTACTCCCAAAAATCTCACACTGTGCCATTATGCGTAAGAGAGACAGAGAGCGGAGCAGAGTGCGGTCCCGCTGTCACAATGCAGATACATAAGTCAGTAGTACAACTTTTGTTTACAGCTTTTTTTTTAATGAATACTTATATTTTGAGGAACATATTTTTTAAGTTTGGTTTTAAAAATATTGATCGAATTCGCACCCTTTATCTCATCTGGTAATTTATTGTAAGGTTGCACTCCCTCATAAACAAGTGACTTGAATTTAGTCCATCGTATCCATAGTTGCTAACGCAGCTCTGTCGTTTGTGATCACGGCCTGCATCGGTCCATCTCTCTGTACGTCTTTTTGTCTACATCTGTCTTTCTTTAATCTGTCTATCAATCTATTGGTCCCTCTTGTTTTGTCTAAATGTCTGTCACAAGGATGTGTCTTGTAAACAATAAAAGCAGTCAGTTATCACAGAAGACGTTTTACTGTAGCACTGTTGTATTTTTCAAACCAACTAAGCAATGTTTATTTTTTTTCTTTGTCAATTTATGGCAACATGGCATCTCATTGATATCTCATTGATGCCTGTTTACACGCTGTTACATTTGAATGTTTGTGTAGAATTATTATATGTCGCTCTATTAGTGGAAATTAGCAGTACAGCACATTTTAGAAGAACGTGAATTAAAAATGTAGCAGTTGTAAAAAGCAGAGATCTTCGCTTAAAATAAATCACTAATAATGATCACTTTCTTCAGCTAAAATAAATTCATTTGACGCCCCATTAATTCTTTGATTGCTCCATCAATAATAATTGAACTGTCAAAAATGTCAGCGTCGAAAAGTGCCAAAGCAGAATAAATTAAATTATATTCGAAGCCATCATAACGTACAACCTTTCAAGAAATTAATGACATTTCCCTCTATGTTAACATTCCTCTTTTGAAATACAAAAATAAAATGTTGCTGATTTGGGTAGTAAAGGAAAATAATTATGTTCATTCTACAGTCTAAACACGTAGGATGTAAATAAATTTGTAGGTACCTGTAATCAATAGAGACCGAATTATATGCAAATTCATGTTATATTACACATGCATTTGCATTACAATTATTTTGTTTTTTTTTTAGGATAATGCAAACTTTAGCTACGTGCCACGTAGTTTTTGGGCATGTTTTCTTTTATTACAATTCTTTCTAACAAGAAAAATTAAAATTCTCCTTCCGGCTAACTAACCTTCTTCTAGCTCTCTCTCTCCGGATCTTTCAAAAACCAATCTTTGGAAACAATACCTTTTGGTCAAGTTACAGGTGTTTGTATCGATTGGCTAAAGACCTAGTCCTCTGTAACTGCTAAGATTAAAGTTATAACTACAGATCTTAACAGGCCGTCTTCAGGGGACAGGGGATCTTTGACAGTCGTTACAGGTGGTCAGTGGGGCGAAATTTTGACAACCAGTCTTACCAAGAGATATCTTATTGCCCAGCGACTCTGATCTGACCTCCACAACCCAGTTAGTAAGCATATAAGCAGTCGCTCCATGTAAAATACTGGTATTCAGCTGCATGGTTTGGAAAAGGCCAGGCAGATGGTTTAAGGAATTTATCTGTGTTTTTTCACAAAAGCCATAATGTTCCTTCAACAGGCTTTAGAGCCCCTTAGAGCTTCTTCAAGGGGGAAAAAAGTATGGTTTTGAATAAATATAGTAACGCGAGAGACCATATACTACGCAAAATCGTAAGAAATGAAAACACACTGGGGACCGAACCTTAGACATTGGAATTGTGCTTTATAAACATATTATTTTACCTACAGATTCAGCTGAAAAATAAACAGAATGATCAAGGGTTTTAACTGACTTGCAGAGCTAGTTTATTTTATTTTTCTTAATTAGCAGCGACCTCTTCGTTACGGGTAGTCAGTGGCCCAAAAATTCTGACAACCAGTCTTACCAAAGGGTTTTGTATTACCCAGTACTAACTGGGTTGTGGAGGTGTGGTTAGCCTGGAAGCCGTCCCCAACATAGTTGAGAAAAGGCTAGGGTAGGGATGACCTCGTCACCAAAAAATTAAAGAGGTATCAAGTAAAAATCCACGTAGTTATCGGGACAAAATAAAGGATAAAATAATCGGACGTACTTATATGGCTATGTTTTTAGTTGGTTATTTAATTCAGTTCGTGTAGTAAGTCTTATAATAAATTTCCCTAGACACTGCATCTTTTTATTTTTAGTATCCTTGCATGTCCCACTGCTGGACAAAGGCCTCCCTAATGTCTTTCCAGGGACTGCATCTGATGCTGATACTGTTAGCCTGCGTCATCCCACTGCTGGGCAAAGGCCTCTCCACATGACTTCCAGTTGTTTAAATCAAGGAAAACATCGTGAGGAAATCGGCATGTCCTAGAACCAAAAAATTCGAAGACATGTGACATCTACCAATCCGCACTGGGCCCGCGTGGTGGATTATAGCCCATTCTCTCTCATAGAGGAGAGGCTTGTGTCCCAGCTGTGGGAACATTAATAGGCTGATGATGAATCCAAGGCTACATTATTCTAAAGTTCAAAAACTAACTATATTATCATTTAGTCTCTTCCTAAAGCACTCGTGAATAGATGTAATTTAAAATTCAAAGGCGTCGCTTAGCCCGCACAATTTCTCTTTTACTACACTTTTAATGTTAACATCAAAACTTGTCCTACGATATAAACAGAAACAGGAACCAAATAAAAACAACATATAACAGTATATTGTAGTCGAGACTGGCAGAGAGAGTTTATTTTCTAGAAAAATACAGGTATTCCGAATGGTACAGTTCCGTCCAATCGGAAACAACATAAAATAGCTATAAACAATAAAAATAAAATATTTTACGGGAGCGCCAATAGGGAGTAATACTTTTATAGTGTTCAAGCGAATTTCCTATTCTTACTTAGAGGTATATGCATTTTGACACCCCGGGAGCCACGTGGTGGTTTCCGGCCACCGTAGGCGCGGGCCTGTCGACGGGGAGCTAACTCGCCGTCCGTCCGTCTCATGACGACAGGACGTGTCGTTCGTGTTCCACGCGCGCCTCATAGAGAGTCAGCAATAGGGAAGGGGGACCCCTTCCCAAGGCAAGGGCCGAAGCCTGCCGGGGCTGCGGGACTATTCGAAAGAGATACCGTGGCCCCGGAACACAAAGGGCGATGAAGGAACATGGATGGGTTTTAGTCAGTAAAAGTCTGACACTCCCTCCTGCTCCGCTCAGAGCGGGAGGAGTCATTTGATGATTTCCCATCCGAAAAAAAAGGTATATGCATTTTATATTTTCGAGAAATTGTTTTGATTATAAATATGACCTCCTTTTTCATCAACCATTAGCCACCCAATGCTGTAAGTCCAGTGTAGATCTCTTCTAAATCTCTCCACTTTTGGCAATATTGTGTCATGGCTATTTAGTTTAACCGTGACATTGCTTTGCCAGTTTTGAGATCAATTAGTGATTTAAAAGTCAAGTCAACTGACTTTACCCTGTCCCTGAAAAAAACATGTTCCCCTGGGATAAATTCCGACTGCCTGCGAACATAGTACTATCGAGGACACTCCCGCCTGATCACCACTAAGCCAATTTTTGCTTGCACTTACAACACAGAAACGCTCTCTAGCCCCGCCCCGTTGACTTTGTATATAAATACTGAATGGAAAGATACCAATCGGCCGAGCGCACTGACGACGCACGCCAAACTAGAGTTATTGTTATTTTGCGAGCCAAAGTTGACGCTTTCTTAATAGGCCTAAACTTTAAGGAGGCGAAGGCGCCGCCGGCCTTCACATGACGTAATCGAAAAAAAAAACTGATCAGGCGGAAAAGACCACGACTGTACCTACATAATATTCCATCTTTTTCCACGCATGAGTACAAAAGCATCAGCAGGGGTTAGATAAAAAACCACAACATGTATCGGTAGACTTCCTTATGAAGGATTTCTCTAAGGAAAGTAAAATACCCGAAACTTCTACACCCATAGGACGTTCCTGTGACAGCTGCGAGCGACGACGTGACCGTTGCAAAGAGTTTATTGGAAGACTGAGTTTTAACCAGCGGATTTGCCTGCGTGTATGTCGAACATTATGCCATTGTAACCCGGCGTGTAGTGTATTATTATACATATATTTTGCCAGGCGTCAGTATAACACTCAATCTACTTATACTTATATTAAATTGAACCTCTAATTGAATATTTACCGCATGTTGCGGTATGAATGCAAAAATACTTAATCAGAATGGTTAAAATCACAAACGTACGATGAAATTGAACTTATATTAACCAGAATTTGCTAAAGTAAAACCTGTAACCAATTTTAACAAACATAAACCGATCAATCATTAACACACACACACCACTTACACCCACACCCCGCATATCCACCTTCCACAAACACTCACACACCACAGTCACCACACACACACCCACCCACCCACACCCAAAAACACTAGACATACCTGAACTTGCTACAATAATTTTGTAACATTCTTGAACCTAAAATTTGTTATTTTCTTTTTTAAATTATGTCTCAATATTGTAAACTGTAATCCATGGGAAGTTGCGAGGTAACCCCAACACTAGTATCCTTATAACTTAAAGGGGCTGCCTCAATTGTGCTGTAGAACAATTGTATGAGAAACAATAACACTTTTTTATTATTTATTATTATTATCCGGTTAAAAATTAACTCCTAACTCAGGTCACCAGCCTGAGATCAGGAGAAAAGGTAACTGACAGGCAGACACATCGATGAATGGACTGAGTTACTTTCGCTGTTATCTACACAAATCTACACTAATATTATAAAGAGGAAAGATTTGTATTCTTGTGTGTATGTTTGTAATAAATAAACTCAAAAACTACTGCGCCGATTTCAAAAATTCTTTCACCATTAGAAAGCCACGTCTTTACTGAGTAACATAAGCTATATTTTATCTCCGTACTCCCACGGAAACGAGAACTACGCGGGTGAAACCGCGTGACGTCCGCTAGTATTTTATAAAGAAGTATTGATTCGTACATATTGACATGGACCATAATGAAATCAGCAGGGTAAAAAGTGCTTGTACAAAATATGATTAAAAAAAAATCTGCATTTGTTTTGAATTACGAAAATTACATTGTCTTTTTTCAAAGGGTTCTGAAAAGGGTTTATAAGGTCCTTCATAATGATCGAATTGCAATACCATTCGTGGGGAAAACCCTTCTTTTGTTTAATGACTTTTGATTCATCCTTTCTCATACAAATCATATCCTTTTCAACCCTTGTCGCTATGATTTTCTCCTTGTTATGTGTTTTATTTAAATTACCTTACAATATCATCTTTCCACGAACACGTGTGAGTGGAAAATCCGTTTTCCTTTTTTGTTAAAACCTGACGATGTAAAAGATTCTTTGTGGAAAATGACGCTCTTGTACACGCGTTAGCATGAATAATTTTTGATTTTACCTTGAATATAGGATATATTTTTTGAATGCCTACCTCATTTTTTTTGCATGAGCACCATTTGCCTCACGGATATTAATACTGTTTTTGGACACTATAACATAACATAACGCCTGTAACCCCCAAGGGGTGTACCTAATAGCACACTCACATTTCGCCAGATATGTTTCATTATCATCATGATCATATCAGCCCGGAATCCCCCACTGCTGGGTATAGGCCTCCCCTTGGTTCTGCCACAGTTCCCAGTTCTGTGCATCCCTTATCCATGTGTTTCCCGCGACTTTGACGATGTCATCAACCCAACGAGCTTTAGGACGGCCCTGGTTTCCTGGCCACCATTCGGTCAAGGCCTTGCTCCATCGGCCATCTCCACTTCTAGCCAGATGTCCTGCCCAGGCCCACTTGAGGTGCACCGCTCGGTCCCCGACGTCGTAGAAAGTTATGTTTAAGTTCCATGCAATGGGGGGCGAGCCTATTGCCATCAACCGGGCACAAATCCAGACGCTATGGCTGCCACAAAGAAATTTCTGAGGGAAAAACCAAATAACACTTTGCCTGACCTGGGAATCGAATCCAGGACCTCATGCTGAGCTGTCGCGACTCCAACTACTAGACCAACGAGACAGTCAGTTTTGGACACTATAAGGCTGCGTTTCCACTGTCCATAAGCGAGGATGCGTTGCGAGGGATGTGTATGGAAATAACTAATCACATTGGCTAGAATAGACCTAACTCAAGCTGTGAAACAGAAGCGACACTATTGGTCAGTTTCACACATCCTAGCTCTGCAGCATCTGGTGGAAACGCAGCCTTTTTTTTTCGGATGGGAAACTCAAACTCAAACTCAATCTCAAATCATTTATTTCAATTGAAGACCATTAAGGCACTTTTGAAAGTCGAAAATACAATAAAAGCAAAGCTACAGTCACAGTCACAAGGCATAATAACTTGAGAAAGTACTGTAGTTGCCCATTCCCTAACGTGGATCTCTATGGAGAAGAACGGGCAAGAAACTCCATGGACACTCTTTTAAATCAAAATATTGTTACAAAATCTTGGTTACATCATTCATGTTGAGATTACACATATATGTGAGAACGATGTAGAAAGACGTGCACATTAAGAGCGTCCAGAGTACAATAATAAATCAAAAATTAAAAAAAAAAAGTAATTAAAATGAACGAACCGTGGCAGCTAAGAGATGACCAGTCCCAACTGAGAGCGCCCGTTCACGAACATGACGCATGTATCGGCGCCAAACAACTCGACCATATTAAGGGAACTAAATGACCCGACACACCCGCCACCATCAGCGAGACATTTGAGTGAGCATGACATTCTCCCAATCAATGGAAATCATCTAATGACTCCTTCCGCTCTGGGCGGAGCAGGAGGGAGTGTCAGACTTTTACTTACTAAAACCCATCCATGTTCCTTCATCGCCCTTTGTGTTCCAACGCCACGGTATCTCTTTCGAATAGTCCTGCAGCCCGGGCCGGGCCCGTCCGGGACGTGTGGATCACTGCAAACGCAGCCTTATATTAACTTATTCTACTTCACTATATGAACCAATAACCGTCGGTACTATAAAACGACAATGTTCCACATACACCAAGTACGCGTAAAGTGGGGCTTTATCATCAAAGTTATGGCGGCGAACAACACGTCAAATATTGTGCAATAAACTTCATGTGGCGGCCGTTTTAATTTATTAATGTGTTTCTGGTTGTTAGCGGTAATGAAATGGCTGCATGGCTGAACGATGCGTGGTTAAATGGCTTTTTGTGATGAATGAGTTCTTGGTGTGGTTGAAACGAGTGCTGTGGCTTCACTGGGTACTTCCACAACAATGTGGAGATTGATGGCTGATTTAAGCGTTTGTTACGCATATTCAAAATTATATTGGTAAACCTTTTAATGAATGCGTTTGTTTTAGTGACAATAATGATTTATTGTCATTTAAAAAAACGGCACGGTGTTCATAGAATCATTAATCTTATCATCAGGCTTTATACCAACTATTATAGTGAAATCACATAAACATAGGTAGTTAAGTACTACCTAACAGTACACCCACATTTCACTAGTTTTGTTTAAGTCCCATATAATAGAAGGCGAGCCTTTTGCCATCAACTGCCCACGACTCGAGACTCCGTGGCTGCTACTGAGAAATTCCTGTTGGAAAAACTCAATAGCGCTTTGTCCGACTCGGGAACTGAACTCAGCACTTCTTGCTCAGTATTCGCGCTTTTAACCACTCGATCGAAGAGGCAGTCAAAATAAAGACAAAAATCGATAATCTGTCATTTTGATCTCAATGTGATATTTTGCAAAAACCTTGGTTCAGAAACAAACATCCGCATCAGCCTTTTCCCAACTATGTTGGAGTCGGCTTCCAGTCTAAACGGATGCAGCTGAATACCAGTATTTTACATGGAGCGACTGCCTATCTGACCTCCACATCCCAGTTAGTGCTGGGTAATACGATACCCCTTGGTAAGGCCTAGTTGTCAGACTTTTTGGGCCCCTGACTTGTAACGACTGTCAAAGATCAGAAACAAACATAAAAGGGCTTAATCAAATTCTATTTCTATCCAGCCACGATCAACTTATCATTTAAGATCTTCTGTCCAGTTCCCTGACCCGAAGTAATGGAAAATAAAAAGAAATCTCGTCCAATAAAAGTAATTCCATTCAACAGGGAACGTTAAGACAGTTTGCATACAAATGTAAACATTTAGCTAGAGAACCGCATAATGATGTTAAAAGATAAGATGATAAAAGAAAAAGAAAGTGTTTTCTTTCTTTTCTGGTGTTTTAGGGAATTAGTTTAGTAGTCTTGTTAAATTTAGTCTGTTTTTGTGAGTGAGATTTTATAAGAGCCGGATCGTAACTAATATTGTAAATGCGGAAGTAAGTTTTCACGCCTAAACCACTGAACCGATCACTTTATAATTTTGCATGTACGTTGTCAGGTGTACATAAACGGCCATAACCCTATGGCCGTTTCTGTACCTTTCATCCCGAAAAAAAGTACTGTTCCCGAGAAAAGCAACAATAACGTTTTTATGATAATTGATCACGACCACGTGTCTTCCTAACTATATGTTCGCGACGAACGTCACCAAATCCAAGTGTACATAGTGTTTCTACCATAAACATATAGAGTCAGTGATATGGGCAATAACAGTGACAAGTAAATGAGTGAAACAGTGCATTAGAATAAGCAAAACAGTCATTTACGTACGCGCTAGACTCACATGTACTCGCAAGTGGAGCTTTAAAGTCATAATTTAACGTAATCTAGGTAGCCTAAGTTGCGACATAGGCCTGGATATAGTATTTGTTTAGAATAACTTAGTCCCTTCAGGAAAACCACTTGCAGAGAATGTGACAGTCTAACGCGTCCATCTTCGTTTTAACGTGTAAAATTTCGTCTAACAGACTGACAGTTGAAGGATCATTACAGGCTGAAAACCATAGACTTGTAACTATAAACAGTAAAACTCGAAAGGTCATATACTTTCCCAGTATATGGCAATTATATGCTTACGGTCTCAATGACGGTTTTCATGAAAACTCAGCTGAAAAGATCCTTCAATCAGCCAATTAAGTAAGATTGTATAGTTTCTAGTTTTGTTTCTTTACAGACAATAAAGATAATTTTATTTTTGTACCAGTAGATAGGTAACTGTACCTAATAACTTGTGTTATCTTGAATATAATCAGATATAAGCACAAAGTTATATTTTTTGTTAAAATTGTAAAAATTTATAGAGGAATAATTTTATAAAAATTTCCAAAATCAGGAAGCGATTCATGGCTCTCGTTACAGTACAGTCCCGGGGTACAAAAGAGACGCAAAATTCAGATAGAATCGTAGTCATCAGTACGGCAAATATGCCTCTATAACAGTGAACAAACAGTAAAAAGTAGTGCAGAGAAAGTCCTGAAGTTCCGAATCTCTTCCTGAACAGTTATGAAAGTTTATCAGTGTTATTATTCCCAGTAACCCCCCTTCCCAAGTAACAATGTCTGAGGTAGCCTGAACCTACAGGTGTAGGACGTCAGCGCCGTCTAGGAGCGAAGAACACGTGCGCACAGTGCAGTATACATAGGCACATAGTCCGTTAGGTACACGCATACATCCTCGCGCCCAGCGATCACACCCGTCCGGCACACTATATAACTATAGAAACTTTAGTAGTGTGTTTAATTAGGCTTGTGTTCTGAAAAAATCAAAATAGTCCGTCAGTTAGATTATCAAAAAATATTTGACGAGTTTTGATGCGTTTTATCTTTGTCAATATTCATTGATTTACAAAAACAAAAAACGTGTCCATTATTTTCCAAAGCTCTTACTGACGGACTAAATAGGTTTACAATTTATTGATGGTGGAACTAGCCTATTGTCAAATTACGAAGTCGCGGACAAAAGCTAGTTTCTAACAAATTTCGAGGTATTAAATATAGAAATTTAAAATATTTTTTTTTCTTGTGTAATATTCTTGTGGATACGGTAGAATAGCCAGACAGCTATTCTACCGTATCCTACGAATAATGTCTCTGTCTTTGTCTTGAACAATTAAATCGATTCTTCTTCTTGTCGCTGGCATGGCATTGTTTTATACTTTGATGTCCCAAAACTTCGATCTCTACGGGCGTCACCGGTGGTAGCGCAGAGGTCAGAGGGATAGGAGGTGGAACATAGTTTGCTCGTCACCCACACAATTGATAAAATAACGTCATTGACGTCTGAAAATAACTACCTTCAGAATTTTAAATAATCACTTCGTAATAAGATTTAAAAGAAAAGAAAAATCCATCCATCGCGCAACGCACTAATGAATTTTTAACTCTCGGCTCACCGTCAAGAGTCGCAATTCCAACACTGAAATAGTATCACAACATTCATTAAAATGTCACTTGGTGTAAGCGAAAACGGGCATTAAAATCCTATCTAACAATAGTGCTTTTTCCTTTGAAGAAGTAAATAAAATACTGGTACTAAGTAAAAGAACAGACTTGACGCAGATAATCTAGACATAAATCTTTTAAGTCGACAACAGCAAAGAGTTACTTAACTTCTTATTCTTTTTACTTCTACTTACAAACTCACAACTTGTAGTGAAAACGGATTTTAAAGGTAAGCGTCCACATGTCCGCATCATAAGCATCGGACGCATCGCATCAAAAGGATGATTGTTTCACAATGCGTCCACTGTATCAGCAGCGATCGGATTTGCCAACGCAACTATCAGCAATCGGATTGCTGATGATTTACCAGCAACATCAACCGTACGGTGCAGATCAGTGGGCGCACTTATGTGACTTTCTATACAAAGAATACTACGATCCGTTTGATGCGATGCGTCCGATACTTAGGATGCGGACATGTGGACGCTTACCTTAAAGCCCCACTCACGGCCTCGGGCGATGCTACTGGCGGCGAACGAAACGCGCGCGTCACTTGTTTCTTTCACGTGAGTATTACCGTCACTTGTGATGCGACTACTTCCAATTGTTTTCTCCTTGATCATTGTCACAGGCCGCGAGTTGCTTAAGCGCTAAACTTGTGGCCAAGAAGTTAGATTAGCTTGGCACGTGCCAGAAGTTAAACCAAGGATCTGCAGGGTTTTCATAGGATTAAAGTTTCAGCTGGTCTTTACTTACTTTGAACTAATTTTGCACAAAACTTCACCAGCTGGCCTTATTGCGGTTCGAAAGAACTAATTAGGCCTAGTTTATCCTATGCCGTAGAAACCCGAAGTTTAAAACTTCGAAGACACGTGGCTTCTACCAATAACATTAGGCAATTTCGAATTTATTATACTGTACGGTAATAGGGGCAAGCCGATTGCCATCAACCGGATACAAATCCAGACTACTGAGCGGCTGCTACAGAGAAACTTATAAGGAAAAAACCCAATGACACTTTGCCCAACCTGGGAATCGAACCCAGGACCTCATGCTGAGCAGTCGCGCTTGTCCACGAGGCAAGCAATTTATTGATTATTGCGCGTTGTCTACATTGTATCCCTATACATGCTACATGTACGGATTCAGTATAATTTGTAGCATTATGTTACATAATTTTAAATATCTAATGTTCACGTAATAAATTTTGAATTTGAACGAAGCTCTCCTGTCACACTAAGGAGGCTTAAATCCCAGCAGTTACAGTTCATCAGACCAAATACTGTTCATGTAATATGCTGAAGTATATCCACTTAGTATGCTACATATTAAGTTTTATTTATTAACTTAACGTCACTTTGAGTCAATTATTATAGACAATGATATGAGATTCTAAAGATTTACGCTCAAAACGTGCTTGAAATCTTATAAAAGAATCTATCTTTTTCAGGTCTCACAGGTTACACCTGCGTTCAATATATAAAGATAAAAGAGAGTTATCTTTTCACGATTTATAGTCTTATATTTGTAGCCAATAGACACTTATTGTAGCCTGGAGCCTTTTCTGAATCTACATCCTATTGTTTTTTATTTGGCTTGAATTTATGATGATCTGGTACGTTTACGTATTTTTTATTTAGTCGCAATTTTTCACATTATTAAAATCAAATTGAACCATATAATATTTTTCCAAAGTTGACTGGAAAAATATTGTGATGAAAATCAAACTTGTGGTATGGGGTTTTTATCATAATTTTGATATTTTTGTGTTGTGTATTTTCACATGTTGCATTCAACTTGCTAATAATAACTTTGAGGAGTCAAGTCTCAAAAAGCGTGCGAAATAGGGGCGAATTGCTAGTCTATACTTCTATATTTTTGACATTTTATTCATCTAGGCCCACGTGAAAAAAAAATGATTTTTTGAAGAGTTTGCTTGGTTGAACGCGCAAATCTCATGAACTAATTATTCGAATTTAAAAAATATTGTATTGTCGGTTAGCCCATTTATCGAGGAAGGCTATAGCTAGCTAGCTATAGGCTACATAACATCACGCTACGACCAAAAGGAGTGGAGCATCAATGAAAAATACTGCAAAAACGGTCGCGGGCAAACGCAAGTAACTTATAAAACTGATTTTAAAAAAAGCCCCATAACTCTCTTCGATCCCAATTTAGCTTCCATTACTGTAAAATCTTCAAAGGTATCCCAAGGATAAGATAGATAGGACTATTTTCGGAGTGATATGAACAGACGAGGGGTAAATGATAGATTGACGACTGTCACGGAGGGATAAAAGTGAAAAACATGTTGTTCCGAATCCAAGTTACAAGGGGGTACTCCAGAAATTGAATAGGTTCTAGAATGGAATCATTATGTAGAGAGTTAGTGTATATCATGTTTTTATTTTTATTTTTTTTAACACATTTGCTCGTAAAGGGTCTCTTATTACACCAATTTCAATATCGTAATGTATCTCATTACGCACTTGTGCTGTAAAGTAAAATGCAGGGTTTATACTTTTTTAAATATTAGCAAAGAGTTTCTATGTCAGAAAAGTGGTCAACATTTTATGAATAAAATTTACTTTGGGAGATGAAATATAATAAATAAACATTTAACACAAAAATATTAATTTACTTTATTATTAATACTGTCTGTTTTTTGTGTCTTTGTCTTTAAAAAAAGCGCTGATGCGCGCGTCTCGCTAATTTGTCAACAAGTAAAAATTATTTCGTGCGCTTTTTCTTTTCGCTGTATTGTTTTTATTTGTTTAATTTATTTCCTCGCAAATATGTTATAAAACGTCGTATGACATACGTGCGCTTTGATAATTACAGCCTCTGCTTTTTTATCGCCCTCGCCTGCGGTTCGGGCAAGCAATATCGCCTCGGCTGTAATTTTCAACTTACCGCACTTATATCATAATGTACAATTATCGCACACTAGGACGATGGTATAATTCTAGTAAAAATTTGGCTATGGCATTGAAGGAGTCTCTTATTAATGCCTTGTAGAAAACTTTGGTTTGACCGCCGGTAGCTAGGACCCTGAACCCGATACCAATAGGCAACTATTTTTAAATAAATGTTATTAATATTATTTTATATAGGAATATTATAATGTATCTAATGTGTATAAGAATAAATAAAGGATATAACTATCCCACAAGTAAGTTAAGGAATCACCTTAATAAATTTAAATGTTCAAACCAGTTTTTCACCATTCACTCAGTTAAACTATGTAGATACATACTTAAATCTAACCCTATTATTTAAAACAACAAAATAATAATGTAACGTATGATATGCTGACCTGTAATAGGTTGGTACACTAGTCTGTGTCTCTATTGGATATATCTCATATCTTGTAGCAGTGTATTCAATTGTTGGTGAGCCAAATAAATAAAGTAAAACAGAGTTTCAGTCCCAGTCCGTTTTCATTTAGGTACTTTCGAGAACCTAACTCAATTACTTACAATTCTGCCAATCAATTCATCCAAATTGATTGATTTACGGAGCCTCTTCACTTGACTCTGTATTTAGGAGAATTTCTTGATAAATAGAAAGTTGTTTCGATACGGTTCGTGGAAGTTTTTGGAACTGTATTTTTGACTACTTTGTGAAATTTACTATTCAATGAAAGGAACTAATTGGTTGATCGAGTGTTTTTTTGTAGTTTAAGCTCTTCTATCTAGTCTCAGTAGCACCTCGGAGACTAGTACCTAGTTGATAGCATCAGGCTCGCCCCCTATTACGAAGCCTAGTTGTCGTTGTGTACTGTACTGTCAGTACCAAATATACTGCTGCGTCCAGCGATACCATCGACGTTGCTTTATGTGTCCCGACTGCATCACTCCACGAAAGTTGAGGAGATCGTGGAGTACATGAAGGTGAAAGCCAGCTGGACCTTGAGGGTCGAGAAGTTGGAGCCGCGTCACAACACCAACTTCAAGTCGTTTGTGGTCCGACACGACATCTCGACAAGTTTCTCAAGGAAGAGTTTTGGCCGAAGGGTATAGTCTACTGACGTTTTCGCGGCAAGCTACGTGACATCGCACAGCGTAACACGACGCCGCCACTTCATGTGTCATAGTTCATAGTTTATAAGTTATATTTTGTGTGTATTAGTATATTTTTATGTTGTAATGTAATTTTGTGTATTTTATCTATTGGCCTTAAGATGCCTGTTAATAAAATGATTGATTGATTACATAGGACTTAAACATTACTGGCGATATATGTTTGATCTATAGGCTATACAAGGGGTGCACAGACCCTCAGACCCCACGAAGCCGCCAATCAAGCATTCTGCATATCAAACTACTTATATTAGCTTTACACAAAAATACAAAAAAAATATACGAGAAAGGACGTATTTCTCGAGGTGTTAAATCACGGTTTACAGTAGGATTGCACTCAAAACATTGTGTTGATAGAATATATATATAGATAGTTGTTTTTTTTTTTATTCCAACCACCCAACCAGGGTACCAGAAGGTTCCCTGGTATGGTTCAGAATATAAAGTTCAGAAGTAAGGAGGCGAAATAAAGCACAGTATTACTTTTCTATTTCTTCGTTGTATATTTCTCAACAAATATAACTGCACTGGTTAATAAACAATAATGTAGTAGTCGCAGCGGCTGGAGCACAATAAGATCGGCGGCAGGTTTACAAGCTTAGGGCACACCTTAGCACTCACCTCCCTGTAATCCCAACAGGGTGAGAACACATCCCTGGGTTATCCCACCCGGGGAGTTAGGTCTTACAGTGTTTTCCGGCCCTTCTGGCCATTCAGACAGCAGTGGAGCTGGCGAGTTTGTTTGTGTTTTTCTTCTCGCCAGTGGAACACTAGGAAAAACACAGGTGTAGCCTCGTTTAAGGGAGCTGTCTGCCCGGGGAGTTTACGTTTCACGTACCTCCTCGGGATAGGTTTGGTTAGGACTAGGCATAGGTTAGGTTATGTGCTAGATCCCCCCGTAGTTAATTCTGCCATAATGGCAACGCCCCGAACCGAGGAATTAAATTCCTCGTTAGGAGTGCTCCTCAAGCGTCTATTAGAGGACAATAATCCCTACATTAGGGAAGTTTATGATGGGCTCCTTGAGCCATTCAAGAAGGAGAACTGGGGCAAGTCAGACGACTCGCACTCAAGATCTCCCTCTCCTATTCCCCGACCCAACTCCGCCGATATGGACGTTGTGGTCAGCCCCGAAGCCCCCGATAGCTCGCCCGAAGTAATCTCCTCCTCCTCTGAGTCCTCACCATCCGAGCCAGAGGATTTCCAAATAGTTCAGAACGGGAAACGTAAGAAGGCTAGGAAAGCCAATGCCGGTAAGGCCAAGAAGGCAGTAACGGCATTGAACGCCCCCCTCTCCGCATCCCTTTCCCACATCCCCTCCACCGCCGGAGTAGCTGCTCCCTCAGCCGCGATCCCCATCAACTGCTCTCCCAGCCGTACGGCTACTGGCTCGGCTCCTGCCAGCCGCCCGGATAGTCCGATGGAACCGGTTCCATCTCCATCTCAATCCGCTTCGACCAAGAAGCTCACACCCCCTGCTCTGTACATCAGAGAAAAGGGGAAGTGGACTGAAGTGTCCAAGATGTGTGCGGATCGCAAGATCCAGTACACAAGCGCGACGTCTACCCAACAGGGTATTAAAGTTAAGGTCCCCACCTCCACCGACTACAGACAGTTGGTGCATGCCCTTCGTGGTAGGAACATCGCCTTCCACACCTTCTCCCTCCCGGAGGAAAAGCCGACCCGCGTGGTCATCAGGCGGATCCCGAAGGAGATCCCTGCCCAGGACATCCTGGAGGACTTAACCTCCCAGGGCATCCCCGTCTCGGCGGTTCACCGCCTTCATAAGAATAGGTCCCAAGGGGGTGACGAGTACGACATGGTGCTCGTCATCTGTGACCCAGTCGAGGGTCACCACCCGATTTTTAAGGTCAAGGCAGTCTGCTCCTTATCGGGCATCTCAATTGAGAGGCCCAGGAAGCAGAATATAGTTGGGCAGTGTCATCGCTGCCAACTTTACGGCCACAGCCAAAAACATTGTTACGCACCGCACAGGTGCGTAAAATGTCTAGGCGAACACGCCACGGCAGATTGCCCTCGTCCCAAGGACAGGGCTCTGTGTACAGAGCCGCCTAGCTGCGTGCTATGCGGTCAATCTGGCCACCCGGCTAACTACAGGGGCTGTCCCAAAGCCCCCAAACAATTCGCCAACAGACTGGCGAATCGCGCCCAAGCCCGTCAGCAGAGGGAAAGCCCCCTGACGAAAGCCCCATCCAAGGACCTCCCTGAGCGTCTCAGCCCACAGAGGCCCTCTCCTTGGAACCAGCTAAACCACCAGCGTGCCTTCCCTGCCCTGGTGAAATCCCAGCCCAACCCGTTGCCAATGCCTGGCTTAATGGACAATCCAGTCCCAATGCCCACTCCAGTGGCTCGGCCCCAGGTCCCTCTTCCCTCCCCTAGCCCCCGGCCTTCCAACCAGGAAGAGGAGAGTACTATCGACACCCTCATGAGGTTCCAGGTGTTTATCTCACCTGAGGCCGACTGCTTAGCAGCCGAGCTCAGGTTAGCTAAGGACCTGAAACAGATCAATGAGATTTACGCGAGATATCCTAGGATCGCGGAAGCCCTTCGTAACCTCAATCAAACCCAATAATGGATATCACACCCGTAGCATCGTGCACCCAACCCCGGTCCCTAAAGTTAGGCTTTTTTAATGCTAATGGCATGGGAGGGCAACGCGACGAGATCGCGTCCTTCCTTCGCGATTATCAAATAGACGTTTTCCTCATTCAAGAGACTTTCCTAAAACCCAGCAATCGTGATCCTAAAATTGCCAACTATCGTTTAGTTCGCAATGATAGGACACGTTGCCACAAAGGCGGTACGCTCATCTATTACCGCAAGGAACTGCACTGCATCCCCATCGACCCCCCTCCCCTAGAATCCCTACTGGAGGTTTCAATCTGTCGGCTAGCCATGACAGGTCATCAACCGCTTCATATAATGTCTGCCTATATGCCCCCCTCAAACACGTCTGAGAATCATAACCTCCTGGTTAACGATCTCACCAAACTCTTCGGCATGAGTGGTTCCGTTATCATAGCGGGCGACTTCAACGCCAAACATCCCGCCTGGAATAGTAGTATGACTAACCCGAGAGGGAGAGTCGTCTGCGATCTAGGCCAGACCATCAACTTTGATCCCATTGCTCCTATGGAGAACACGCACTATCCCGACACCACTAGTCATCGTCCCGATGTGCTCGATATAGCGCTGCTCAAGAATGTTAGCCTTAGGTTACATTTAATTGAGACGCTACACGAGCTTAACTCTGACCACCGCCCAGTGCTCATGCACCTAGTTTCTCGCTCGGGTATCTCTGACCCTAGCCAACCCACTCCTACCACCCTAATAACCGACTGGAAGAAAGTAAGCGATATGCTGAAATCCGACACGTCACCGCACCTAGACGGTATCCCCGACCACATTGTCTCAGTCGCAGACACCGAGGCCGCTATCGACTCGTTTACAGCTCACGTGCAATCCATTTTAAAGGATTGCTCTCGGGAAGTCCCAGTGTTGAGTGATCAACGCTGGAAACTACCCGACGACATCCGTGAACTGATAAACGAGAAGAACGCGGCCATACGTGCCTATAGCGTCTGGCCCTGCGATGAGAACAAGGCTCACATGCGTTATTTACAGCGTGCTGTAAAGAAGCGCACTAGTGAGTTTCGTTCGAATCAATGGGACAAGATGCTCAGCGAACTGGAGCCAACCCACCAAGCCTTCTGGCAACTTCAGAGGAAGCTGAGGTCCTCCGAGGAGGCCTCTTCTCCACCTCTCATCCGTCCTGACAAGAGCGTCGCTTTTGACGACTCTGAGAAGGCAGAATGCCTGGCCGACAGTTTGGAATCACAGTGCTCCCCTAGCACCCTTCCAGTAGACAAGCAGCACCTCGATGAGGTGGATGCAGAAGTCGAACGAAGGGCTGCTCTCCCTCCCGTAGAAGACCCCGACGATCCCCTCCCTCCGGTCACTCCAGACGAGGTGAAGGATATAATCGACAAGCTCAAGCCTCGGAAAGCCCCTGGCGCCGACGGCTTCACCAATAGGATTTTTAAAACCCTCCCCGCCCAGCTCATAGTCCTTTTGGCAGCCATCTTCAATGGCGCCTTGAGCAACAACTTGTTTCCCCAAGTGTGGAAAGAGGCCACCGTCATCGGTATTCCCAAACCTGGGAAACCGAAAGCTCAGCCTTCGAGCTACAGGCCGATCAGTCTCCTGAGCGCGCTCGGCAAAATCTATGAGAGACTTATTTATAAGCGACTCAGAGATTATGCCGAGACAAAAGGCCTCATTCCCGATCAACAGTTCGGTTTCAGAACCGAACATTCGTGCATACACCAAGTCCACCGCATCGTCGAACACTTGAGCGCTGGTTTCCAGCGTGGAGCGATGACGGGGGTGTTGTACTTCGACATAGCGAAAGCCTTCGACAAGGTCTGGCACAACGGCTTATTATACAAGCTGTATAAACTCGGTGTGCCGGACCGTCTCGTGCTCATCTTACGAGACTTTCTGTCGGATCGCACCTTTCGCTACCGCGTGGGAAAATCTCTATCTTCTCCCCACCCCATCCGAGCCGGAGTCCCTCAGGGCTCCGTCCTCTCTCCTCTAGTTTTCACGCTGTTCACCAGCGACATCCCAACGAACAAGAAAGTTCAGGTTGCCCTATTTGCCGACGACACGGCTATTTACTACACCGGCCGATCTCAGGTTTGCATCCATCGTGCACTTCAACAGGCCGCCGATTCACTCGGCGCTTGGTTTCGTAAGTGGAGGATCGAAGTAAACCCTGAGAAGAGCCAGGCTGTACTCTACCAGAAGTTACGCCATCAGCGACCGTCACCTGCCCCCATCACTATGTTCGGCAAGCCTATCCCTTGGGAGAAGCAAGCCAAGTACCTCGGTGTCATCCTCGACGAACACCTGACTTTCGCGGCCCATATCAAAGCAGCTCGTAACCGAGCAGCCTTTGCCATGGGCAGACTCCACTTCATGCTAGTCAAAAAGAGCAAGTTGTCACTCAAGTGCAAGTTGCGTCTTTACACGGCAGTTATCCGACCTATCATGACGTACGCTTGTGTCGTATTCGCTCATGCCCATCCCCGCCACATCCACAGGATGCAGACCTTGCAGAACCGCTTTCTCCGTAAGATCACCGGAGCCCCCCCTTACGTCCGCAACGATAGTCTTCACCTAGATCTTAGAATCCCCACCGTCCAGCAATTCATGAAACGTCTTGCAAAGCGTTTTTTCGACTCCTCTATTAAGCATAGGAACCCCCTGATCGCATCGGCCGCCCGATACGACCCATCGCGTATCAGCTCAGTCCGCCGTCCTCGGCACACTCTTGTCACCCCCGACGACGCTATTACCCTCTTACAGGAGAGTAGCAAAGACACCAGTACCGTACGTAGAAAATACAAATACAAACCGAAGACATACCGACCTCGCCGTCGAGGTCCGGCGCGTAATCCCCGTTCAATTCCCCCCCGACCCTTGCTAGAGCCAGCCCGCGATGCTGAGCCAGTAATTTCAAACGAGCCCCTAATTAATGACACTCAGATCCAGCCTGTCCCTTTGCTGCCCCCAGCGACGCCCTAAGCCGAGGTTCGTACCCCACAGGGGATGCCCTTAGGCGTGGTCGCTTAGTTTTTAGTTATCATGCCCCTGGCTGGAGGCCTTAGTTTCAAGGCATGCACAGGTATAGTCCGGTTAAGCAGTAGCCAGTCTCTTCTAGACTGAACTGCGAGATGCCATTCCCAAAAAAAAAAAAAAAAAAAAAAAGCAGCGGCTGGAGAAAGAAATGAATCCCGCTCAGTCCAGAACAGCTGCGACCTAGACTATTCCCGCCATTGCTTTACCGCCCATTCTATTTATTTTAATTAAAAGCGTAACTTCCGGAATCAGTCATCTTACGAACACTTTTAAATCAATTGATCAACTGATATGAAACAACCACAGATAAAAATAAAACACTTTTAATCAATTGAGCAACTGATACTAAACGTAAAACAAATAAAATATAACAGTCGGCCATTCTGAACTTTGCGAGTCCTCTCGTAACTTAATTTAATTGAATTTAAACAATACAATCATGGACCTTAAAGCATGAATTACATTAAAGTAAACAATCAGAAACTGAAATCGTACAATCATTCATGTTTCTATTTTCATCAAACTTTACAGCTTCGGCCATCTAGTAAAACTAAAATTGTTCCATCAATTTAAAAATGAAGTGTAATTCTTAAACAAGATTTGCCTAGTAACAAAAATTAACATAGAATATAAAATAATTTCATCTATTCAAATAATTTTCATTTTCACGTAAAGTATTTGCACACTCCCTTATTGGTTTATCGGCCTCATGTGTGGAAATACCGTACTCAATACAATATGTGGCTAATAAAAGAAAACGATAAAACTAAAAACAATTTCAATATCTATTCAAAATCATTTTCATTAGGTATCACTCAACGTATTCGCACACTCCCTTATTGGCTTATCGGCCTCATACGCATCTTGTACCTTTCAAACTTATATTTATAATTTAAACTCTACACGGATGCTCCCAAAATTGGCTTATCGGCCTCATGTGCATCTTGTACCTTTCAAACTTATGTTAATAATTTAAACTCGTATAATCTATCGTAAAACTTATCAAAGTATTTCCAAATTATTCATACAATCATTTGCAGGTTAAAAATTATTATGCTAAACAAAATATTTCACATCTCAATTATTATTTACGTCTTGATTATCATTGTCTACTTCAGATTCTTTATCGGAATGATCTGAACCCTCATCTGTGTCATCTAAGTACTTTTGGGTATATGTCAACCAAGGATAAATTTTATCTATTGATATAACTGCCTCATACCTTCTATTTTGTTTTCGCGTCAAAGGAGTGTCCTCCACGACATATCGATCATGATCTAATGCTTTAATTATTCTATAGGGACCTTGTATTTTAGGTAAAAGCTTTTTTGATTTTCCGTTATTATTTGCTATTTCCCTCTCTATCCTAACCAAGTCTCCAGTTTTATAAATTGTAGCCTCTTTTCTCTTTTTATCAAATCTGTTTTTCTGCTTAATTTGTTCATTCGACACCCTTAAATTTACTTCGTTCCTAACTTCACTTAATGTTTTTGATTCGTTTCCATCGCAATCTAACAACGAAGCTATCATCCCATCTCCCTTAGTTCGTACCCTTATACCAAATAATACTTCGGATGGACTTTTACCTGTAGTTTTGTTAACCGTTGTATTTATAGCTAACTGTATCTCCTCTAAGTGTCTATCCCATTCGTTTTCGGAGCAATTATGGTTTTTAGTGGCAAGTGAAGCTAAAATTGTACGATTGAAACGCTCTACTTGACCATTCGCTCGAGGAGTTGCAACCGCATTTAAAACATGACGTATACCTAGTTTATTTATATAATCTTTGAAACCCTTACTAGTAAAAGACGTTCCTCTATCACTTATTATCCTACTTGGTACACCAAACAGACTAACGTAATTGTTTAAAACTTTTAAAGTTGTCCGTGTTTTAGTATTTTTAACGGCGTATAGATTGATATATTTTGTGTATGCATCGATTACGACTAATATGTAGGTATTTTTAGATTTACTTTTGACAAACGGCCCTAAATGATCTAAATGGATGGTGTGAAAAGGTTGGTCGAGTTTTGGGATAGGATGAAGCATTCCCTGTTTTTTACCGCCGGGTATTTTGTGGTAAGAACACTCCAGACAAGATTGAACATATTTCTTTACAAATTTCCTCATTTTAGGGAACCAATACAGATCTTTTAATTTATCTAGAGTTTTCTCCATACCAAAATGACCTAATTCGTCATGATTTTTTTTCAGTAATTGCCACCTTACCCCTTTTGGCACCACCCATTTAAGTTGGTCATTAACTACACGATAAACCTTTCCATTTTTAACCTTGTAGTTTTGATAGATATCCATTACATTTTTAGCATCAGGATCTTCCAATATCTGTTTAATTTTTTTTTATCTCATCATCAACATTTTGCATAGTAACCAACCAGTCCTCTGTCTCAACCGCTAGAATATCGAATACAGGTTCGGACTCAACATTTTGTTCGATCGCATTTCTGCTGAGTGCATCTACGTGATTCATTCGAGTTCCTGGCCGGTATTCAATACTGCAGTCGTACTCTTGCAATTGTAACCACCACCTAGCTATTCTGGGTATTATATCTCTTTTGGACAGGGTTGTTCGCAATGCATTACAATCTGTAACTATGGTAAATTTTATACCGAGAATATAAACGCGGAATCGATTTAAAGAGGCAACTACCGCTAGCGTCTCGAGCTCAAAAGAATGATACTTTTGCTCTTCGAAATTAGTCTGGCGACTGTAATAAGCAACAGCCCGCCACCTACCCGATTCGTCTTCTTGCAGAAGTATACCAGCGATGCCCGTCTTACACGCATCGGTATGAACTTGAGTTTTAGCCAAGTGATTATATATTGCCAAAATTGGTCGTTTTATTAGTTCTGACTTTAATAAGAGAAATGCTTGGTCTTGGTCACGGCCCCACTCCCATTTACTATCCTTTTTTAATAATTTTGTTAGAGGTGAAGCTATTATTGCAAATCCTCTGACAAACCGCCTAAAAAAACTTGCAAGCCCAAGAAATTGTCGTACTTCATGTTGGTTTGTGGGTGCCTTGTATAATCTTACGGCTTCGGTTTTCCCAGAACCAGGTCTAACGCCATCCTCCGAAATTTCAAACCCCAGATAGTCAATCTTAGTATAAAAGAATTTACATTTGGCAACTTTAAGAGTAAGACCAGCATTCCTTAATAACTGAAGTACAGCTTCCAATCGCTCCATTCCTTGTTGAACATTTTGTGACGGTATTATAATGTCATCCATGAAAGCAAAGGCCTCACTGTTTCTAGTGTTTTTTAACATTTTGTTGATTGTTTTTTGAAAAACAGACGGCGCATTGGCTAACCCGAATGGCATACGAGTAAACTGATACTGCCCATCAGGTGTTACAAATGCGGTTTTGTCCTGAGAGGAAGGAGCGATTGGAATCTGGTAATATCCAGACGCCAAATCTAATGTAACAAAGTATTTATAACCCCCAAGGCTGTCAATTTGGTCCTCCACTCTGGGTAACGGATAGTGCTCTTTGACAGTCTTGGAGTTCAATGCCCTGTAATCTACACACAGGCGCTGGTCGCCAGTTTTCTTTTGTACCAGTAATATCGGACTAGCGTAAGACGAGGTGGATTCCGTTATAATTCCGCTATCTAACATTTCCCGTATCATACCCTTAACTTTCTCCTTTTCAACATGAGCTAGCCTGTATGGTCTGTACACAACAGGAGTCGTGTCATTTAAAGTTATGGTCATTTCTGTTAAATTTGTCAACCCCAAGTCACTTAAACCGAATGAAAAACAATCGCTGTATTTTTGTAACAAGGTTTTTAATTTTAAAATCTCGTCAGGTGTTAATTTATCTCCTAACGATATTTGATTTATAATAGCGTCAGGTTCCTCGACTTCGACTTTATTTATATTTAAAATATTTTTATCTTTAATAATCGGAGCTCTTGTCAGCAAGGTGTTTTTAATTAATCTTAAAGCTTCCAAACCCAAATTTACTAAGAGAATACATCCAAAACCATTAGTGATTGTATAAGCGCCCGGCATTATATAATAATTATGTTTGTTTACCGCACGTACGGACCCACGTACATAAACGGTGCAAGTCCTATTATCTTCAACCTTAATTGGTACAGCTGCCATAGAATTAATGCTTGTATCTGATTCAATAATTAATTTTAGTTTTTCTGCTACATTATCGTACATTTGCTTTTGTAAAATTAAATGCTCATCAGTCTTAATAATGATTATGCCGGCTTGTTCGGTAAATGTATGACCTAATAATATTGGGTACTTAAGCAGGTCGTTTCTTACTATCAATACTTCTGTTGCAGCAGAAACGCCTTGAACAGTTAAATTAACAATTGATTTACCTATAGGACTAATCAATGTATCACCAAAACCTTTAAGGGATGGCAAATGTGTATCAGTATACGACACTCCTAATGTTTCAAAATCGCTTTGTCTAATGAGAGTACTCTGACTTCCAAGATCAACATAACAAGTCATTAATTTACCGTTAACATTAATATCTAGAACGTATTTACTGTCTAAGGCACCTGCTATTTTCACTTCCGACACCGCCTTGTCACCGTTTTTATTGCTAGTATTATTATTACTACTAGTAGTATTATCCATGGTGTTCCTCAAAAGTCGTCTACAAGAAGATGACTGGTGTCCAAGTTTTTTACAGATGTTACAGGTTACAAGTGGTTTCGAGCATTTAAAACTAGGATGACCTAATTCACCGCAATTAAAGCATTTGATCGTACTACTACTATTACTACTCTTATTGTCACTTTGCCCTTCAAACCGCTTCTTTATGAATGGTCTCCTAATTTCTTTACTATCTTCTAATTTAACCGTTTGTAAATAAGCTAATAACTGTTCAGGCTGGTTATAGTTAGCTGCTTGAGCACCTAATCGCATACTCCTGTCTTCTAACCCGTTTATAATACAGTCTATCGCTTTTTTATTATATATTTCACATCTGTTTAATAGATTCATCTTGTGATAAAAGTATGTTTCTAAGGTTTCATTGGGTTTAACTTTTCTATCTAACATTTCTTGTAATAATTGTGCATAATTTTGAACGGATGGAAATGTTTTAATTAATTTATCTTTCCATTCCGACCAAGTGAAATTGACAGAAGGAAGTCCCTGATACCACACCTTTGCTAACCCCATTAACTTGGGTAGGGAATAATGCAACAATTGCGGTTCACTCCATCCATACAATTTAGAGCATTCTTCTAATTTATTTATCCAAATATCAACAGTCTGTTCTTTGTTAGATGGGTCAAATTCAGGAATAGCATTATTATTTATTAAAAAATGATTCTGTGAAGTAGGCAATGACTTTAACAAATTTAACAACTCACGGGCAGAAACATTATTTACAGATTCATCGGTTCCTTGTTTAGTGTTACGTTTTTTTGAACGACTTGCACTAGATTTTGCAGCAGACTTGCTTCTTGAAGAGGCACTATCAGTAGAAGAAGATAATGTACTTACAGTCGAAGACCGCCTCTTCTTCCGCTGGTGTCGATTGTGATGCTTCCGGTTTCGGTCATCACACCTGCTGCGACGATCCTTTGGTGTTCCACTTTCACGACGCCTGCGTCGCCGACGTGGCGAAGATTTTGATTCGCTGCCACGATCGCGACGTCTTCGTGAGAAACTCCGCTTTCTGGATCGACGATGATGCACTGGATTAGGAGGGGTCCCCGACTCCTGGATAAATTCTCGTTGAGCTTCCTCAACTTCAAACATCACGACGACCGTTAGGTTTTGTGTTAATATTCAGTTTCAAGTTTTTAAACTGTCACTTAGTTGTAGGCGCGGTAGGAATTAAATCCTTTTACAATCCCACTTCTGAACTATAAAGTTCAGAAGTAAGGAGGCGAAATAAAGCACAGTATTACTTTTCTATTTCTTCGTTGTATATTTCTCAACAAATATAACTGCACTGGTTAATAAACAATAATGTAGTAGTCGCAGCGGCTGGAGAAAGAAATGAATCCCGCTCAGTCCAGAACAGCTGCGACCTAGACTATTCCCGCCATTGCTTTACCGCCCATTCTATTTATTTTAATTAAAAGCGTAACTTCCGGAATCAGTCATCTTACGAACACTTTTAAATCAATTGATCAACTGATATGAAACAACCACAGATAAAAATAAAACACTTTTAATCAATTGAGCAACTGATACTAAACGTAAAACAAATAAAATATAACAAGAATAAAAAAAAATGTCCTTATAACGGGAGAACAAGTCAGTTCCTTTCGGTTTCGTGAAGGATCTTTTAACACCCATTTACACCTCTTCCTTCGGGGAAATTCCGGTTGTGATGGCAGTACGTTATGTGATGACCTGTCGTATCGTTTTTTATCTGTCTCACCAAATACGTGGCCGAAAGTTCGACGGTTGATCGTGCAGTCTCGTGTTTCATGTTATTCGGGTTCTCCTGTAGGGCTGGTAGCAACCCGTTGTTGGCTGGAATCGTGCTGTCAGGTTGCACTGTATTTTACGTCATTTACTCTATGAATGCCATTTAATAACTTGTTGAACCAACACTCCTATTGTCGGCAACCATACAGTGAGGGCTGTTCACAATATTTTATTTCACATAGGCCTAGATGAGCACTTATAAAACGTCGAAAAAGGTGCACGGTTTGCGTTGGTCGTTTCCATGGAGAAGAACCGGCAAGAACCAAACTTTCTATATGTCCTACCCCATGTCAGCTGCTACCTGTATTCCGACATTTTGGACTACTTGGAATTTCTGATTTACGGACTCGGTCAACCAGAAAACAGCCTAAAACGTTTCAAGATTACAAAAGCTCCATATTATAAAAAAAGACAGACAATCTTAAACAAAAATACTAAGAAAAGTTTCCAGTAAGATCTTGTTCACAATCTCTGAATGCAAAGCCTTAACAACGCTATATTTAACTTGCGAAGTTTGTTTAAGCTTTTACAGATATAAAGCAACTTAAACTTATAGTACTTTTTTGTTTTAAATTACCCACATTTCTGTTCTTAGGAACTTTATACTTTGGTTCTAGTATTTCTCATATTCAAGGTCGGTTTCCTGTCTCAGACCGATATACATACTTCAACTTACTTATCTGTGTGTAGACGGGAAAACACAGAACTAAAATAAAATATACCAAGTTTGAAATATTGATGCGTTTGCTGGGCAAAGGCCTCCCCTTTCTGCTTCAAAACCTCTCTGTCCTGTGCGGTATCTGGCAATGTTTCCCCGCAAACGAGATCAGATCGTCACACCACCTTCGCCCGCTTGCATTATTAATCACTAAATGCGTGGCCCAGTGGTGGCGGCCCCAACTGGGTTCGAACCCAGACAGGCGCATTACTTTGTGTAATTTATTTCATCACCACTGCTCTTAAAACGGTGAAGGAAAACATCGTGAGGAAACCGGCATGTCCCAAAACCAAAAAAATCCAATACATGTGACATCTACCAATTCGCACTGGACCCGCGTGGTGGATTATAGCCCATTCTCTCTCATAGAGAGGAGGTCTGTGTCCCAGCAGTGGGAACATTAATAGGCTGATGATGATAATGATGAAATGCGTTGAAAGCTAAAGTATTTAAAACATCAGTCAGTTTTTGTTAATGTTTTAATGATGACAATATGTTTCTTTATTTATAAAAGTTAATGTTAATCCTTGACTTTACCTATGTTGGTATGTCCGTAACCTTTTCACGCCTCATCCCCTGAACGTATTTGGATGAATTTGGTATACGCATAGTCCATTACAGGACTGAGAATACTTTTATCCCGGTATTGCGTCCCAGTGGGATAATTTCCGAATTCTTAACAGGCGAAGCCGCTAGAATAAGCTAGTATGATTAAAATGTCACTTACGGGATATCTTCCGTGATTATCCATCCATCCCATCCCGATATTTTGACGCTGTCGCAAGCGCCTGCTTGTAACAGCGCCTGCCTGTTGCGCGAAATATCGGGAGCTCAAAACAATCGATAATCACGGAAGATATCCCGTAACTGACATTTTAAGTAAAGCTAGTATGATTTAAACTGCTTTGATAATGGACTGTTAATTTCAAGCTCCTGTATTAACTGGAGCTTGAAGGGGTATTTAATACATCTCACGTTGATGCGATGTGTACCTGATATAGGTGCGCTCTGAGGAATACCTCGATTGCATGGCCTTAATGCGTTTGGTTGAGTTATCGATAGTAATTAATATGCCTCCCGCATTAAACCTGCATCGGAACATTGTAGGTACCAGATACATGTATGTACATATACACAGTGTGTAGAGATAAACCACATATCAGGAACTGAGCTCTTGTTGCTGTTATGAGCTATCGCTGTTTGTCGCAACTGTGTTGCGGAGTCTGCAGCGGCATAGTAACAAAAGTGGCTGCACGTAGAATACGTAATCTAACATTAATCGAAATTTATTACAGATAAGACTGGAAGTCTGACAACCAGTCTTACCAAGGGGTAGCGTATTATTCAGTACTAACTGGGTTGTTGAGGTCAGATAGGCAGTCGCTTCATGTAAAATACAGGTATTCAGCCGCATCTAGTTAGACTGGAAGCTGATCCGAACTTAGTTGTGGGAAAGGCTAGGCAGTTCATCCTGAGTATAAACAGCTATTCAATAAGTCCTCTATCCTCATAAATGAACACTTAAACAAAGTCACATTATGTAAAAAGCATATCAAATTCTGAGCAAATCCAATGGTTTAATTTCCACGAAATCCCTGATAATAATTTGCCTAAATCCCTCCATTTATTTGATCCAACAAATCTCAATTACCTGATGTTTTTCACCTGACGTTCTTTTATGAGGTCAACCTCACTGAGCCATTTATCATCGGAATTGTTTTAGTGGGATACCGTAACTCAATGTAACTTAGGTAGTCGAGGGACGTATCAAATGTAATCGGCGCCATCTTTTTTTTTTCTGGAATCGACGTGATTATGGTTTTTGTAGCTTCTAAGTTCCAGGTTTGAATTAAGAATGAATAATTTGGCTCGTTAGCCAGTAAGGAGTTTTTGTTTTTATGGTACTGGCATGAGAGTTTTTGCTTGTGAAACATGTTTGTGTAATTATTACTTGGAAATTTTGTTGTGTGTGTCATTGTTTTTGTTGCGTCGACCCCAAATAATAGACACGGACAGGAAGAAGACGATGATGGTATTTTATGCCACTAAGCTGCCGCTGAGTTCAATAGAAGTTTTCATGAATTTAGACAAAGAGTACCTAACGACTTAGCTCTTGAAGAAAAAGTCCTTTAAAAAAAACTACCGTAGACAAAGGTATCAGCTGATATTTTAAAAACCATACCAACATAACAGAAAAAAGTAAAACTGGACCATAAAACAGTTGGCACTTTTATGAAAATCGAATACTATTGAAATCAAACATCGAAGCTTTAAACCAAGCAGCGGCATGTGACAGGCCAACAATAAATAACAAACAGAACGCAAATTCAATTTTATTCTTTTTCCATTTTACTTTCCTACACTCCAATATGCAAAGAAATGTCATTTTGAAGTATTACGATATTTAAGATGAACGCACACGTAAGCAGAAACCCATGACTAAAAACTAACAGCCAAACGGGTTGATTTTCAGCAACAACGAAACAACGCGGAGGATGGAGGACCCTCCATTTCATATCGCATCCTCTCGTATCCTCCATTTCATATCATAAGCACGTTAAGCCGTTAGTCTAAAGTGTCATTTGTAGATCTTCGACAGTCGTTACAGGCAGTCCGAAGCTCAACAATCGGGCAACTAGTCTTTCTATGGATTTAGGCGACCTACAGCCCTTTAAATACTTATGTAACACACATACAATGATGTAGACCTTTCTACTTGCTGCTGTTGAAAATTAGCCGGAATGACTGTGAATGGATTCTATTTAGAGGATTCTAAAAGCCACAAATAATAGTCCCACTTTAAGGCCTGAAATACTATCATGCTGTCGGTCAGTCACGCACGGTCGGTCGCGTACGAGTATACATTGTTTTCTTTAAAGCACCTTATTGCGACGCTGACGTCAGCAGCGACCGACAGCCGTATTTTGTTCCCGCTGACGTCACGACTGACCGTACGCGACCAACCGTTAGCGCGACAAGAATTCAGGCCTTAGATCATTGTCTATTTTTACTCTATCTTGATACAATATTTTTTTTCTAATAACCTAGTTACGTTTATAGGGGCTATCTTTAAAAGTAACGACTAAAATTGCAAAGTAAGTTTTACCGGGGACTGCTAAATTTGCATTTTCTAGAGACATCGACTGTATCATATCCATTTATTTAGATTGGGGACACAGTATGTGTCCTGCTTATAAAAACTTGCCTCCAGGCAATATTCAAAACAGCTTTGGGATACAAAATGACTCCAAATATTCCGCTGTTTGGAGTAATTCTGTATCCCATATAACGGTATCATAATATTGTTATTATAGGACGTGTCTTCGGTCTGCTTATGTAAATCTATTTAAGTAATCCTCATCCTTTGTTTGAAAATATTATGGCATACAAATTGCGAATCAATTCTGTACTAAGCCGTTACCCAGTAGCGAAAAACAGTAACACATAACTGTTATATATTTAAATGGTGTTGTTGTTTATGTTACCGGAAATATATGAAATCTAGGAATTGTACACAATACCTAGGAATTGTATACAATTCCGGGCCTACTTAGGAAATGTGTAAAATAATGTTTTAAAGATTCTCTAATACACACATTCCGTCCGTCATTGTATACAATTCCTAGGAAATGCATACATTTCCTAGGAATTGTATACAATGACGGATTTCATAAATTTCCGGTGACATTTAAATGGGGAATTTAAGGTAATTTAGTGTACTGGCTTTTATAGGTAAACCTAAACCTCAAAAAGAAAATCTTTACTAATTATAAGTATTGCGTACGTGTATGTTGCGTACATAAGTGTACGTATGTGCTACGGAGGAATGAGGAAAATGTTGATTACGTATGTAGATGGCTATAAGAGTAAAGGAAGACCAAAGAATCGATGGATGGACTGTGTGAAGGATGATATCGCTAGAAAGGAGGTGACTGCTGAGATGACGAGTAATAAAGAAGTATGGAAGAAGAAGATATGCTGCGCCGACCACGAATAAATTGGTTTATGGGCAGGAAAATAATGAAGTATTGCGTACGGAAGATTGTCTCTCATTTTTATATAATATTTGCAAGTTTTTGGTTCGTGAATCGACTTAATTTTGTAGTAGGTTCTTATTCATGTTGTTTAACTCAAGTTGACACGGACTTCTTACGTTTAATATTATGCAGTAAAGCATCAAAACACATCACTAAGTCAGTAACTCGCACTAGGGTATTCAAATTATTTTTCTTAACAAACCGTTTCTTTTTGTTTCAGGGGCTGGAGCCCAACCAAAACCTCACACTAAACGCATCCGCACGATGGCTGATAGAAGCTTCCAGAGGAATACAGGACCCGAACGTTCTTCTAGAAAAGTTTGCGCAGAACAAGAAAGTGGATGATCCAACGAGGGCGTTACTCCTTACGTTCTATGGCATCCTGGTAGTCATTGGCGGTGTTGGCAATGCACTCGTAGTTATTTCTGTAAGTTTTGTATGTTTTCTTGTGAGAAATTTCTTTCCTAAGTTGATCTAGTGCTCGTAAGCTTTATGACTGAGTATGTCTTTGGTTCAATTTCCAGATTAGGCAAAGTGTTATCGGGTGGTTAATTCTGAAATTTCTCAGTAATAGCCTTTTTTTTTTCGGATGTTGGGAATTCATCAAATGACTCCTCCCGCTCTGGGCGGAGCAGGAGGGAGAGTCAGATTTTTACTGACTAAAACCCATCCATGTTCTTTCATCGCCCTTTATGTTCCGGGGCCACCGTATCTCTTTCGAATAGTCCCGCAGCCCCGGCAGGCTCCGGCCCTTGCGGACACCTTCCTTATTGCTGAATCTCTTTGAGGCGCCCGGGGCGTCTCCCGCGGCGGCGACGTAGGGATCTCTCCCTCTCACGTTCCGCCACCTCAGTAATAGCCTACAGTGTGAATTTGTAACCGGCAAAAAGATCGCCCACTATTACATGAGCCTGAAACATAACTAGCAAAATGTGGGAGCACTAAAAGACATACCTGCGTCATCCCATAAAAGGATATGTGTTATTTATGTATTTATTAGAATCTTAATATAATTATAATATTGTTAGAGCATTGGCTGGTATTTTGTCTCACTATCTGTTAGAGTGATGCCAACAATTTTATTGATATTATTATGTGATTAACGCGTGCTGTGTACTATCTAAAGAGTTCTTGCCAAACAACATACTTTTGGCAAAAGGCCAAGAGTCATCTAAATTACAAGATATAACGCCAATAGTTATGATATCTATCATAACTTTGCCATTTTCTACCATTAATCCATATTTTTCTCCATTACCAAATGATGGATAGACAAACACAGTTCTTCCATTATTTCTAGCACTTTTCTCACCAAAAACAAAACGACTGTTTCGCTGACCCCGGAACTTAAGTAACACAAACATTGATGTTTGGGTTTCCCCAATCCCGGATTTATTCTTATTTTTGTTACCAATCTGATCCCGGGAGGAAAGGAAACGTAAATATTGCAATATTGGGATTCTGCTTATTGAGATGAAACCATTTCATATCCATTGGTAGGGCGTAATACTATTAGAGTATTATATTTTAGTAAAACGTTGTTTTAGTAGAAGGAGATTTTGTCTGAATTAATAGAGTTAGTGATTTGTTTCCAGAGTATGCGTAAATGAGTAAATTTTATGATTGTAGAACGTTATTAACCGGTAAACATGTAATAAAAAAACGTACTTTATTCTTCTTACATACAGGGTGTAAACAGACCCTTCACGAAGCCGTCAACCAGCATTCTGTACATAAAACTAAGTAATTCTACGCAAAAATTATTGCTGGGAACCGACTTTTTTTTTGGGGTGAAAAATCACGTTTTACGGTAAAACTCAATGTAACGCACTCAAAACATTGTGCTTGTGTGTCAACGCATTTAATAGTAAATTGAGTTATGTTATGGAGTTGGGTTATGGAGGTATTTAATTTTAATTATAACCATAAAACTAGTATTTAAAAAAAAAATGTGAAGAAGTTGAAACTATGAACACCAATATCTCCGTAACTAGAAGGTTCCCAGGTAAGGTCCAGCATAGCTAATCACAAACGCTCGGTTACGATTTCGATTCGGAAAGTTGTATGTCTATCTCGCTCGATTTCGTAATGTCAAATAAAGATAGACATACGACTTTCCGAATCGATAATCGAATCGAAGTGTTGTGAATAAGGGGCCAGAACAAAAAAAATATGTCAATGACGGGGTGAACAAACGCCTTTCGGCTTCGGTTAAGCGTCTATTTGCACCCTTTAGATTGTAGTTTTCATATTATTTTTAAGAGAATACTATTTAACGAACATACTCGTAGTTATGTTCTCAGAATAACAAACATTTGTTAACCGAGGATGCAAACTAGGCATTGAAATAAAACGCAAATTAAAAGACTACAGGCGAATACAGGAGCTAAATTAGCAACTCTATTTGTAATGGTTCAAACTTCGTTTGAAATACTGTTAGAATAAAGTTCTAATCAGCTTGCACTACGAAGTGGTGGCTACGTCAGTCACTGCCGGCCGAATAGTGCGAAATGAGTGGTTTTTTGCGATTTACAAAAAATCTATTGATTGGACTACAAAAATAAAACACTATGATGGTAATATGTTGCTTGTAAAATTATTTGCCAAAAAATCAGAATGATCGCATGTATTTTAGGATGGTTTTTACTCGTTAAAAGAATTTTTAGAGATAAGTTCGTGATTATGGAAGGTATTGGGGGAGGCCTTAGCCCAGCAGTGGGACAGTACAGGCTAACAAAAAAAAAAGTTCGTGATTTTTTTTTATCGAGTAAAATTAGTTGTATTATATTGTCAAAACACTATCATACTAGCATTTATCCTGAAGAATATCATATATTTTTCTTGTTTTGTTAATTACAGTGAATCATTTATGCTTTTTGCATTATAAAACTCGCGTTTAGCTCCTGTAGTCCCCTTATGAAAGAATTATGTAATTTCCTGTAAAATGGGGAGGAAATTATTCGGAAGTGAAACTTCATCGTTTCAGCCTCAATCTCTCTTCAGACTCAGAGCGCTGGAGCTTCGTCGATAATGTTTGAGATTTAACTATTGCAGATCAGGATTACAATGCAAATACTGTTACTTTGTATTTTGTGGACAGCATAATCTATAATCTCCGAACGGTTGGGCAGCAGTGTACAAAACAAACCCATATTTCGCCCAATTATGTTTAACTCTCATGTAATAGGGGCAAGCCAATTGCCATCAATCGGGAACAAATCTAGGTTCAGAGGCTGCTACTAAGAAATTTCCGGAAAATCTCAATAATACGGTACGATCTGGGCATCGAACCCGGGACCTCATACCCAGCAATAGCGCTTGCAACCAACGAGGCAGAAAACAAAAAGGAAATGCTAATATTAGCATATGATTCTAATATCATCGGCAAGAATTCCAAGTTCTTTACTTTGAAATTGTAATTCGATTCAACTTGCCAGAATACATAAACAACCTGCCTTGTTACGAAAAAATATAGACGCAAGAAATTCTCTTACAAATGTCTGATAATCTAACATGTATAAATTAGCTACCCCAATATTTCACATTGTTTTCATTGAGGCAGATAACAAGCAGAATATAAATATACATGCCATTACCATATCAGTAGACAAAAAAGTGTTTAATGGAGTTTCTAAAGCGGCTGATAGAATAAAATACATATTTACAAAGCTTGATTGACAAAAACAGATTGGTAACAACATTAATAGGGATTATGCTACATCACCAGTTGTAAGTGATACTGATAAAATGGCTGTCTGTTTTATTATCAACCGTTTTCTATTGCCAGAACACGAATACAATACAGATAACATTGAAATGTTTTACGATAGCTGCGTATTGATTTTGGTATAGTCGAGATAATTTTCACAAAAATTCAGAGCACAGATGATTTAATCAATGCGGATGAAATTCCAGATAGTTACAGTATTTCGACTTTTGTCACACAAGTTCCAGATAAAAATGTTGAGACCGTTTAAATATTAATTACAATGTTAGTTGCAAGTGCATCTTCAACGAATTTTCTGTTAAATAATAGTATTGTATTTTTTGATGAAGTTATTATCACATGATCCGCGTATTTTTTACAAAGGGTTTTGTAAACATGGGCGTAAGCGCAACAAAATTGTAATATAGCTCAAATCATACATCACAATGAGTGCTCCAATTAGTACTATCGCGACAAGTTACAAAAGACCAAGTCCAGCTATATTGAAAATGTTGCGATTTCCTGTATTTTGTCGAAGATTTAGACTTAGGGATTGTTAGGCACCAAATCAAAGACAATAAAAGGTGCAATTGGGTATAATAATTGGATCACAAGAAATATGTTACAATATTTAGAAACTAACGTAAGCCGCCCCGCGTCGCTAGCCAACCAACAACAAACCCGCGTTGCCAGATCTGTCGCCAACAGATATGTTATCTAAGAATGAAGCGAAGTCCTAATTTTAAGTTACTGATTTGAGATAATATTCCAATTATGTTGGTCTTGCAACTAGAGTTCTTAAAAAACGTCAATCTCTTCAATCTAAATAAATCAAAAAGTTAAAATATGCGTAATGAATGAATATAACATACAATCAGGCCTGTAATAACTCTCGAAGGGTTAAACAGAGGTGTACACACACATTTTGCCAGTCATGTTTAAGACCCATGGATATAACTTGCCTCTTAACATGTTGTAATCCTCAAGGGTTTGACACATGTGTACGATTACCTTATGGTACGCACACAATTCGCTTGTTATGTTTAAGTATACCATGTAATAGGGGACGAGCCTATTGCCATCAACCAGGCACAAATCTAGGCTTAGCAGCTGCTACTGAGAAATTCCTAATGAAAAAACTCAATAACACTTTGACCGACCCCGAATCGAATCCATGACATCATGCTCAACAGTCGAAATGTCAATCAAATCAATGAATGAATATAAATCATCGATATCACTTTAACTTCAACACACTGTCTTCAGACCTGAAAAACACTTCGAACCCATTTCTTGCTTTTCAAGAACATCTACTAACTAATACTAATTTTATTTTCCAGGTAGTTAGAAAACCAGTGATGAGGACCGCCAGAAACATGTTCATCGTGAATCTGGCTGTGTCCGATGCCTTAGTCTGCTGCGTGGGGACACCGTTGACGTTGATGGAACTTTTGACCAAACATTGGCCACTACCGGATTGGCCAAGTCTGTGCAAGGCATGTGGAGCGATACAGGCAATATCTATATTTGTGTCAACGATATCCATTACGGCGATTGCATTGGACAGATATCAGGTTGGTACTGATTTGATTGTGTATGTAGGTGTTTTGTTATTTTGGGTTAGTCTGTGTTTGAATGTTGTAGAATTATGTCAGACACCTTTTTTGGGACACCGACATACGTTACAATATTTAATTGTAAGTCTGTCAAAGGACCGATTAGTTCGAGACACCATTGTTTAACTATTGTATTTACTTCGTGGACAGATCAAGGTTAACGTATTTAGTATAACCATAGAAAATCTAAAAAACGTATTTCTTATAATATTTACGAGTTCAACAGAAGATTTACATTTACTTTTCTTAACTTTGGTGTTATTGTTCTTCTTCCCTTTTCTTTCGGATGGGAAATCATCAAATGACTCATCCCGCTCTGGGCGGAGCAGGAGGGAGTGTCAGACTTTTACTGACTAAAACTCATCCATGTTCCTTCATCGCCCTTTGTGTTCCGGGGCCACGGTATCTCTTTCGAATAGTCCCGCAGCCCCGGCAGGCATCGGCCCTTGCGGACCTCTTCTTTTTTGCTGACTCTCTTTGAGGCGCGCGTGGAACACGAACGCGCCGTCGACACGACCTGTCGTCATGAGACGGACGGACGGCGAGCTAGTCCATAGCTCACCGTCCACAGGCCCCTTGTTCTTCTTCCCTGGTTGCAGTAAACAATATCTTTATAGTATCTCTTTCTTTATTTCAATTCTTCTTCTTCTTCTTTATCGCGCAGTTAGTGCCTATGACTTTTTACTTTAAAGTTTGTTTTTGGTTTTCTTAGATATTTAATAGGGATCGTCCATGGTATTAGTATCTACATTTATCATTTCAAGTTTACAATAATGATGTACTGATATAAGATTAAGTTAGATAAATACTGATGCATCTAAAGCAATTTCCAGCCATAGAATCCTCTACAATTTCTCTACAAAAAAAATATATATTCCAAGAGAGAAAATTGAATCAATTCATGAAATCATACCTGTATTGTGCAGAGTATCAGGTTTGTTAAGGCTATTCAAGTGGTTTGAATTTATTTATCTAAAATACTAGGTTTTAAATTGCCTTTTGCGTCATTGCTCTACTAAGGTCATAAGGATAGTTAGTTTAGTGCAGTTAGTTTTTATTCAGAGTATTATCGTAGAAACAGAGATAATAAATTTATGGTAGTTTTTCAAGAAATATTTTGTATTAACAAATTGGTTTGAATCATCCATTTCCAAATGATGAAATTGAGTTGAAAGGATGCATGCAATCACCCATTTAGAAATGGAGTACCTATGAACTACGAATTCTATGTACTACCAATGCAAATAGGAACAAAATTATATGGAAAAACACTAGATTCTGCCAGCGGTTTCGCCCGCGTGAAGTTTGATAATTGTCCCATGGTATCCAGGTTATAAACTATCATTACTATATTATAACTACAACTGTAAACTGCAAAATTTCATCAAAGTCCGTTCAGTCGTTTTGGCGTGAAAGAGTAACAAACATCTATACATACATCCATACTCAAAAACTTTCGCATATTTTATCATATTTGTAGGATTTGTCATTCACATTCCAGTGAATGTGAATTCACATTCCAGTGAATGTGAATGACAAATCCTACTAGCGACTGCTTATCTGACCTCCACAACACAGTTTGTGGAGGTCAGATAGGCAGTCGCTCCATTTAAAATACTGGTATTCAGCTGCATCCGGTTAGACTGGAAGCCGATCCCGACATAGTTGGGTAAAGGCTAGGCAGATGATGATACGACGAGAAGGTGAAATTAAAACCAACATTATAATTATTACATTTTAATACCGTCGACCGCCTCGTTGTCTAGAGGTCGCAAGCGCGACTGCTCATGAGGTCCTGGGTTCGATTCCCGAGTCGGGCAAAGTGTTATCGGATTTTTCCATTAGGAATTTCTCAGTAGCAGCCACGGAGTCTGTTTTTCTGCCCAGTTGATGGCAATAGGCTCGTTCATTATTACATGGTATACTTAAACATAACTAGCTTAAACTAACTAACTGTCGACGGCGCGCGTGGAACACAAACGCGCTGTCGACACGGCCTGTCGTCATGAGACGGACGGACGGCGAGCTAGCCCATAGCTCCCCGTCCACAGGCCCGCGCCTACATTGGCCGGAAGCCACCACGTGGCCCCTGACGCCCGGGGCGTCTCCCGCGGCGGCCGGGACGTGAGGGTCTCTCCCTCTCACGTTCCGCGACCTCCTTCGCTAGCATGACTGCTTCGCAGAAGGAGGCGACGGCGTCCCATTCCGCCTCGCTCCGGACTATGGCACGAACCAGGGCCGGAAGCGAGAGGTCGCCACCGCCGATCGCCACCTCGAGGACACGGCGGTGCTCCACCCAAGCGGGGCACACCTCCACAGTGTGCTCCACCGTGGCCTCCGGTCGATCGTCGCAATGGAAACACCCGGGCGTCTCCTCCCGCCCGATTCAGTGCAGGAACTTACCGAAACAACCATGTCTGGTAAGAACCTGCGTCAGGCGGAAGGTGAGGACGCCGTGGCGTCTCTCCAGCCACTCCTCAAAGAGGGGACTTATCGCCACTATTGTGGCGTGCCCTATCTCTTCATCACCCTAAGGTAGACTGGTAGAGAATGCCCGAGGCATTAAATCCGCCTTTGTACAGTTTTTACTAGTGCATAAAGTTTTAATAAATAAATAAATACTATAATTTTAAATCCCCAACTATTATGCTGTCTCTGTTCATCCAGCCTTATTGATTCATCACACGTAAATACCAGTTCTTTGATCCTCCAGAAACGTATAGGTACTTCACATCTAGCATCGCTAGTGACGTCAAAATGAGCCCATAACGCTATTTCCACCGAATCCGATTTACGTAAACGCTTATTTATCATTATTTCAACCGATTTTAGATCCGGGTGTTCAGAATTATAGTCAATTGAGGTAGAACAAAAATATGTTGTTTGATGATAATTTTGGAATTTACAAGCTGATTCATGTGAAATCCATTCATAATTATTATCAAATGAGATTGTTTTCAGTGTTTGTAATAGTTTACCAAACAATATTTGGAAAAATATCTAAAGAATTATCTCACACAGAGGAAGTCTTTGTCCCATTGGACATTTTCTAAAAATATTCCATAAACGAGCATTTTTGCCTCTGAATTTTCTGGTTCTTATTCTTATGCTATTGTACGTCAGACACAATAGAACATCTATTGTTGCTTGCTGCACTGGGATAGTGCATAAATCGCTCGATGTAAACTACCCATTTTATATTCTATTCTCCAGCAGTAATTGCTCTAAAACACATTCAGAAAATATAAAAATTATGTTTGATAGAGATGGAAGTAGGTATGGAACAAGACAAATTAAATAAAACGATAAAAAAAACTCTGAGCGGTTTATCCCACCCACCTTCCCATTTCGGCGCGTATTTGGAATCTATACCTTCAACAACTATCATGACGTCAGAGACCGTGTTGCCGTCGTCGGGTATGTTTTCAAATCCAGAAATCGAGAATTAATAAATTAAAACGTACCTTTACCTAACATATGTAACGTCACTGACCGGGTTGACATCGGGTATACTTTCAGATATAGGAATTTGCGCGTAGTTATTTTAAAACATACCCGACCGCAACGAAGCAATCGTTCGGTACCTACTTATACTTTCGTTAAGTTACTATTTCATTTTATTTGTTTTTTCCTTTCCATTTCAGATATTAAAATTCTAGCCGTGCGACTAAATTACTAAGTGAGCGACTTTAGAAATACAGAGAAGGCAACTTCAATATTAAGATAGAGACGATTTTTCCAATTGGGGTTTTTACCTTTATGGGCGGCATGGGCCCGGCAATTTGGGGACAGAAGTCAAAGTGTGTTATTAAGTGTGCGAGCGGAGCGAGCACGGGTTCACCTATATTTTTGTCACTTAAAACTTTAATTTACAGTTACTCGTTTAATTACTACCCAATGAAAAGTAGACAATGAAACGGGTATACATTACAGTATAGCAAAATGGAGTATCCTACATGAAAGTATACCTCAGAAAAATGTTGCGGTCGGGTATATTTTGAAATCCCCAGCACGGGTGTATATATTTTTATTGTATACCCGAACTCAACACTATAGAGCGTTGGCTGAAGGTATAGATTCCAAAAACGCCATCTCGGCACCCATGGATTTATAGTTGTCATAAATCATTGTTAGGTACCTACACATAATATGAAATGTAACATATCATAGTATTATTATTTGAAAACATAACAACACGCCAAACGTAGGTTTATCTCCGAAGGGTTAGGCAAAGCTTTCACTAGATATTTTAATTAAGTTCTATGTAATAGAAGGGGAAGCCTAAATAGAATTGTGAAGCTTTTCCATTGTAAAACGCTAATAGAATTTTGGATTATATGGGAAACTCCATTGAAATTTTTGGTAATCTGCTATCTATTAAATGATTAAAATCTATACGGGAAATCAAGCAAAATCAGCCTTTATTGTTCCCACTGCTGGGACGTAGGCCTTCTCTTGGTGAAAGGGATTACGCCGTAATTCCACATGGGCCCGGTACGGATTGGTTTATGTCGCAATCATGTTTTCGATTTTTTTTTTAAGGACATTAAGCCGGTATCTTCACGATGTTTTCCTTCACCATTTTGAGAGTAGCGGTAGTGATGAATTAACCTTTCTTTTACTTTTACTACTGGCAGTACGCGGATCTACGACAAAATCACCTCACGCCATTTCTTTCAGATAACTTTAGTTTAGTTCGAGGGTCCTGCACGTTCATACCACAGGTTAAATTAGACAAAGTAAAGTGTCTTCTTGGGTTCGAACCCACGACCCACAATAAGATGACAAAATAAAAACCTAATTAGTCCGTCAGATAGATTTTCAAAAAATATTGGACACATAATTTTTCTTTTTTTACGTAAACAAAAACTGAAGACGATAAAGTGCGTCCAAAACTCGTGTGACGTCACATTTGAGTACATTTTTTGCTCAAACCTGACGTCACAAGGCCCCACTCATGATCTTTGACACGTTTTATCTTCATCAATTTTTATTAATTTGATAAAACAAAAAACACGTATCCAATATTTTTCGATAATCTAACTGACGGACTAAACATAATCACATTTTGTTGTTAGTCAGTCATCATCCCTATTCGTAAGTCGAGGCCGATACTACTGGACCATCACCGCTCTACTAATATTATATTAATACATGAAATCCATTAACTGTTTATATTAACGATTTATTTAATAAATCAGTACGGTAAAGTAAACGAACGTGTAATTGATTCCAAGCCACACTTCAAAGAGGCGTTTGTATTAATTTGAAATCTATTACAAATATTATATGTTCCTGATTTCATGTACCTCAACTAATATAAACATTGTTAGGATCAAACAGTGTTTCACAAATTCGCAATACACATCAGCAGGGCTATTACGTATCTTTCTGATATCCAGTGACTGTCAAGCTTCGGTTGTACACCAAACTATGACGACAACCGTGAATGTCATAATATTGGTATTACGTATCACACTGAGAGGATATCACTTTAAGGCGACTAACAGGGTCATACATAATACGAAACTTACCTTTTGACAGTTAATTGATGGACACTGAGCCCAGTTACTATCATTTCGAGCTGTCAACAGAGATACGTAATAGCCCTACTGGACTTAAGCCATTATTATCATCCCCTTTGTTATGTTTTGTCAGCGCAGCATGTTTATTCTCCTCTGTCAACCGTCACACTATCATTTTAAAATTACTCCTTTTTCTTTCATATCATACCACACAGATCCATCTTCACAAACTTTTGCGTTTACATTAGTAGTAAAAATATTTGATAAGGCACAGCTAATGTAGCTCTGTCTGTTTTTTTGTATGTTTCCTTTTCACGCCTTAACGGGTAATGAGATTTCGAACGGCACACAGGTCGACCATGCCACAGTAAAATTATAAGCAGTAGGTTGGCTTCAAAGAAACGACTGAAACGCTGACGTAATTAACCGCACGCCCCTTCCCCCACTCGTAAGGATACTTCAAGGTGCGAAAAATAAAACTGAGAGTCGCGCGCGCCGCGTCATTTCCTTAATGATAAACCACACAGTATACCCGACAGTAGAGTGACCGATCCATAGTCACACCAAATTGCCACACCAGTGTGACTATGGTTAATTTTATTTATCCTTAGTCACTGGTGTGACTACCCATAATTTTCGTGAGATTTAAATCCCCATTCACAGATTTTCGAAAAATGTACAGTTAGCAAGAAAAGAGCCATTTTACACAAATCATTTTTAGATGCCAATCGATGATGTTTCTAATACTGATCAAAAAGTTCTATCGGACCAACCCAGGTTGGAGTACTACAAAAGTCAGAAATTGCAAAAAAAAAAAAATGAAAATTCCATTTAATATATATATTTTTTTGAATACAATTTTGATCGGTTTTTATTTTTGATCGTCGAATCGATCGAAGAGTGTGTCGGGCTTTTGAAATAAAATTAACCATAGTCACACTCGTGTAGTAATTTGGTGTGACTATGGATCGGTCATGGATAGTAGCAACCCTAGCTCTGATTAACAGTAGGCATTGAATTCAAGGACACGTCCGAGTCACACTACTGCTTATCTTTTTACTGTGACCATGACCCTGGGGCGGAGATAGGATTCGTTTCATCCCGGTAGTGCGGTCTCTAAGGATCATTTTCGATCTGCACACGGTCAAAGGCTGGTTCTCTATTCAGTTTACATTTCTTTTTCTTTTATAACACAAATTGTTAGCTTGTACTTATAGAACACCACTAATTTTTAAAAGTACAAAAAAATAGGGCTCTATCCGTACCCTTTACTGATCATATTAATGTTGTCTGAAGTCCTGAAATTGTCTACGAAAATTTGTCATAATTTGTAAACTCATAACTGAATCAGTCATTCATAACAATTGCTACTAGAAAAGACCACGCGAACGCGAGAGCGAGACAATCGATTAATGAACGATGAAAAATGGAAGGGCCTGTACAATATTTCCATAAATTAAATGACATTTTGGGATATAAACAAACGCTAATAACTTTGCTGTTTATAATATTGTAGTGAGACTTTACATAATATATAATAAAAAGACCTTCTTTAATAGTCCCTTTAAGTACTTGTACTAATTAAAAACTAAATTGGATGGATTGTGTAAGAAATGATATAAAAAAGGGGTAAATGTTAGCGTGACGGTTGACAGAGAAGAATGGAAGAAAAAGTCGTGTTGCGCTGACCTCAAGTAACATGGGACAAGGGCGGGAAAGTGATGATGTTCTTATAATATTTTTTGGTTTTAAATAATCGAAATCAGATTTGTACAATTGGATGATAAGTTTGGACAAGCACCTGTTTCCGTTATTCTTTGATGTAACTTTATACAAGTCTGTTTTATATAAGTCTGTATTGTACATTGTGCAGTGAGACACAAGCCAAATGGTTCAAGCCCATTCATTTATTCTAACTACGTCAATTTAAAATAAATACACCAATAAACAGCTCAGCAGGCCTAGCCAAGTTACGTAAGCGATTGTAAAAAGCGCTAAATTGGTAGCCAAGTTGACACGACTGAGTCGATCGCTCGTTCTCTAATGTCTGTAGAAAAAACCTACACTTTAGTCTATGGTGAGCGTTCCTACCAAAGAGTATAGCGATCAACTTTGTAGAAACGATAACATTCTATTCTATCATTTTGAATGATGTAAACTTGTCTACGAATTTTCTATTCGTTTGTGTTGATCACGTGATTAAACGTTGAGATGATGTCATTCTACTAGCGTTAACGATTGTAGATGTCAACTTGGCTAAGCCTGCAGACCTTGTAAGTAAAAACGGACCCTTGAAGATGTCTCTTTTTCACATATAAACCTCGGCCATGTCACAGGTATCCCATAATATATTATATCATATTTTCTTGATTAAGTTTCTCTATAAGTAAAACCTAAAACAACTGTAGAATAAATTGATTTCTCATGAACTAACTATCAATAACTTTATATGTAGAGAGTAGTAATGAACTCTACCCACTCCATAGATAAGCCCTATCTAAACGTCTATGCAACGCAAAATACATATAATATGACTGACATGTTCAAGAAATGTTAAGTCATGTCGTCAATATGTAACAATTTAATCCTGCTATCAATCTTTTAATCTATTGGCGATACCGTGAGATGTATCGCCTGTAAATCTGACAATTTGTTCAATCAGTTGTGTTTTTAGGTATGTCAAAATCTTCATAACAAATATGTAACCTATCTCCACGTATCTTCAGTGAGCAACCTTCGAAATGTCGACGATATACCGTATGCAACTGTCAAAGAAAAAGACTGGTTGTGATTACATACACGGATAAATTAGGTTGATAGGCAATTTCCTAAACAAGTAATTTCTTTGTGTTTACATTTCTGTCCTAAATCATTTCCATTACATTCTATCAGTGACTTACATTATCTATTTTGTCCCCAGCTGATCGTGTATCCAACCCGACCTGGTCTCCAAACGATGGGTGCCATCATCACGATGTTCTGCATCTGGGTAGTTGCCTTCACCCTCGCATCACCGCTCTTTGTCTTCCGAAACCTCAAGACTCACTACCTTGGTCTCATAGGGATGGACTCTCTCAGTTTCTGCATAGAAGACTGGCCTATCCCAGATGGACGAGCAATCTACTCCGTGTTTAGTTTAATCTTCCAATACTTACTGCCCGTTCTAGTCGTAGTACTAGCGCATATTCAAATACATAGGAGATTAAGAGGACGAAGACGAACGACAAGGAAAACCCCGGCAATTCTCATAGCCATAGCTGTAACTTACGTCATAAGTTGGCTGCCTCTGAACGTGTTCAACTTGGTAGCAGACTTTAGTGAACAGCCTTTCATGGAAGAGAAGACGATGACGATAACCTACGCAGTCTGTCACATGTTTGGGATGTCAAGCGCAGTTTCAAATCCTCTACTCTACGGGTGGTTGAACGACAATTTCCGAAAAGAATTTGAGGAGATACTGTGCGGCTGTAAAAAGAGACAATTGAATAAGAACACGAGGATAAAGAGTAGGAAAATGGACACAGAGTTAACGGCACTGGCGCAGTTGGAACACACTGTCACCGCCAACACGAAAACCTCACAGTGCTCCCAAATTTTCTGACTAAAGGCCTGCTGCAAATAGCATGAACCTCTCAGTGTTGAGATGCAAAGCATTTGAACTTTAATAGTGTCAATTTTTTAACTAATCTTAACGGTGTAAAAAGTTCCTTTATTTTCAAGTTGTTAGACTATAATTTCTCCTGTAAATATCTGTAGATATACTGTATTATTGTACTTAAATATGATAATATTGTACTATACGTTTTCTTGAGCCCAAAACGTACAGTGCTAATATTTGATACGAAGCTTTATTTCGTTTATGTAGTTGTAAGAGTCTTTTTTTATTAAATAAAAGTGTTGAAGACAAAATATTTGTTCGGTTTTATTTACTTCTAAAGTGCCTTTCTGTTTAGGATGTCATCAGAAATTCCACGTGTCAAGTAGGAACTTACAGACAGGAGCCATCCTGCAAAGTATTGCCTTCCAATAATTAGAATTTCCCCTATTTCGTGGGAACAACTACCTTCCCTAAAAATTTGTTCCGTGCGGGATTCGAACCCGCGACACTGTGATGTCACTACTTAACCATGCATTGTCATCCAAAGTAACCGTGTATGCAAAATTTCAGCTCAATCGGAAACCGGGAAGTGGGTCAAAGTAAACTTCTAAGATTTTTAACTTAGTTAGTTACAGGTGAACTCAATAAAAGCGTATTAAAAAAACCGGCCAAGGGCGAGTCGAACTCGCGCATGAAGAGTTCCGTACTATCGTATATATTTTTAAATAATTTTTTGTTAGAGCGGCAATAGAAAATTCATTCGTTCGACATTCTGTGAAAATTTCAACTGTCTAGCTATCACAGTTCATGAGATACAGCCTGGTGACAGACAGACAGACAGACGAAGTGGAGTCTTAGTAATAGGATCCTGTTTGTACTCTTTGGGTATGGAACCCTAACACTATATAATACAGTTCGACTCCGTGTGATAGTAGGCCAAGGGTACGGTCGGCCACCAATCAAGCTATACAAAACTAATTAACGCGGATCTCTTAGTGTACGGAAAATCTATACAAAACGGGGCCATGTTATACTGGACATGTACAGCTTATGTGTCGCCGTGGGTACATCTAAAGGTGGGTACTGACCAGTGTTACGGGCCGTAAAGCCGGGTCCAGACGTGTGTAACGCGTAATGTAATGTATCGTGAAATGTAACGCAAATTCTGTGTGTGGACGGCACTACGAGCATTAAATGTAACGCTTGCGCCGGTGCTCGTAGTGATCCATCGGCTGTCGGTTTTTAGCGCGAACACAAAGGCGCCTGCAGTGCCGTCCACACTTTTGACGCTAAATTACACGTAATCTTACATTGACTGCACGTACGCTCGCTGTGTAACACGTTACATTACACCCCGTAACGCCGGTCAGTACCCACCTTAACGATGTCTAATTAATTTAGGGGTTATTAAAGTCACCACTAGACGACTCATTAATTTTCTCATAATTGTTCCACTTAAATATAGATTAGTAATTATTCCAGTTAATCATGGAGTTTTTAATTACTACTGGTGATGGTAATGGTAGGTATGTTTGATTTTCCTTTTTTTTTGGACACAACATGAATATTTTAGCAACAATCATTTTGTTAATAGGTAAGTGCAGGTCAAACATTTAAGAATAAATTGGGTTGGTCTTGGTCGTCGGTCACAAGCACTACTGCTAAGCGTGAGTTCTGGGTTCAATACCCGGGTCGAGCAAAGTGTTATTTTCTGTAATCTTATATTGTGCCACAGTAGATCCTCCCCTATATTTTTCCAGTCCACTTCACGTTTTGCATATTCTGGCCAATCCGGTAAGCCTAACCAGACGTAGACACATAGAACACTAGTATTTTACATGGAGGGACTGCCTATCTATCTTTCACACCTAGTTACAAGAAATTATGACAACCCGTGGTTTAACTGGTTGTCAGATTTTCAGGCTTCAGATTATCTGTAACGACTGCCAACCAAAAGTCTACAAACGACAGCCAAGATCAACGTTTTACCGAGGTTTGTCAAAGCACGGAAGAGTTTCTTTATGTAATGGTCATGGCCCATCTACAGACCGACCTTGACACGCGTTGCTTAATCTCGAAGATCCACCTGAGCAGCTCTTATTAAGCAGCCATGAACTTCTTTTCCTGCGGTGACGACGACCGAGTACCTACTTTAAATATAAGAAGCATTAACCAGGCTTGAACTTCGATTAATGATTAATTTGCCTTCAGCCTTCTCAAAACTATCAGACCAAGATGAGGAGCTAGGTATAGCGTATGAGATATTACCGTATCTTAAGAAGCCGCCAGAGGGGTTGCAGATACCTGCTGATCTAATGTCAAAGATGTACAACAAGACGGAGGAGGACCTAGCTTACGAAGACTGCATGGAATCATTCAGTTCGTGTATGATTGGTTACAAGGCTCGGTAAGGAAACATTTAAACAGAGGGACCACAAAGGTTTTATTACAAAACTGTTTTTAGGGTTCCGTAACTCAAAAGGTAAAAAAAGAAACCCTTACAAGATTACTTTCTTGTCCGTCTGTCTGTCCGTCTGTCACCACCGATTTTCTCAGGGACGGGTGGACCTAGCAAGTTGAAATTTATACGAGATTATGGGATTTATGCGGCCAGCAGGCGGACTGCGAGCTTGCCCCTCGTGGACGACGCGTAGTTAGCGCGCTGGCAGCTAGCCGTATCTTAAATTCATTATCAATTATAATTATTTTAGGGAAGAAATCAATGTACGTTTCATTATTAAACACTACAATTTATGTGGGTGGCCTAATTTCCAAACGAAAAAAATTGTCTCCTTTATAAAACGACACACGATTTAAAGCTGTAAATATTTGAATAGCAAGTTAATTGCTGGGTTGGAGCGGTGCTGGTGCGGTGCCGGTATAGTGTACCATGACATTATGAAGTAAAACGTTTGATTTCAGAACTGATGACAATGGTCGAATATGTGCAATTGATAAAAGGACTTCAAGTAAAAGGTCGTTCGAAACAATCTGTGAAATGATTTATGAAAACTGCAAAAGTGAAAACGGTAAATTACTGCCACATTGGTATAATGTTTGCAGGTGTTTCTGCTGAGTTTGAAACCCAGGTTTTGATACTCAGATCGGGCAAAGTGTTGCTGCACGTTTCCTTTAGGAATTACTCAGTACAGATTAGATGCAATAAGTCTGGATTTATGACCGGTTGATGGCTTGATACTGCAATGTGAAAGTATACATGAAAACAGCCATGATGTTATGTTATTACTGTTACTTATTTCTCGCCAAAAATTGTCATAAATAAATCATGATCGGTCAAAGGACCGAGTTGTTCGAGACACCATTGTTTAACTATTGTGTCTACTTAGTGGACAGATCAAGCGTGGCTTTTAAGTGTAATCAACTGCACATCAGAGGCCAATCTTGCACTACGAAAATCGTCCCTTACTGTTATAGTCATTCACATTCATACTAAGCGTTTTGAAATATCCTTGAAAAGGTTGTGAGCACTCGGACCACGCGGTCTTAAAGTTTCGACCCAAACGGCTCGAAAAGATAGTTTATAATAAGGTTACTATATATTTACGCCGCTTGAGTTTCTCCGCAGCCTAACTTCCCCGAGGAGCTATCTACTTATGTAGGTATGTAGTAAATAGCTGAACTCCCATTATGCTTACAATTTGGCATTTAAGATTATCTGGATATTAAATTCAGGCTTCCTGTATCAAAGGAAGATAAGAACCACATAATAAACAGGGCTAAGGAGGTTTTCACCAACATTAAGGGACGCCTATAGCAAAAAGACCCAGTTCGGACAAAATGTTATAGATTGTTCCCACTAGAAAAAAAAACTCTGTTACAGCCTGAAGTCATTATTTGAAACCGATTGATGACAATAGGGTCACTCCTTATTACATGGGACGTAGGATATATAATTGACGAAATATGAGTAACTAACTTATGCCCGTGACTTCGCCCCGGCCGGTAATTGTCCCACGAGACCGTATAATTTCTTTGTTTGGTCTATATTGTCCCACTGCTGCGCAAAGACCTCCCCATAGCCTTCCACTCTTCAGTCCCTTCATGTGGTTTTCTCAGGCCAATCTCGCACAAACGAATATTTAGCGCAGGACTCAGAAAAGAAGGCCTTTTTCATACAAAATGTATAGAAGCGTCGCGACGCGAAACACACAGAAAAGGCAGGGCGCAGACACGACGCTTGCCCGTCTGCGCCCTGTTGTAAAACAGATAGAAAGGATGAGGCACGGGCGCGAGCGGACGAAGGGCGGGCGAGAACGGGGCTGCGGGTGGGGTGGGGCGCGGGTGCCGGAAATCAAGCTGCGCGCGCGTCGCTCGTGGTGTCTCGTGGCGCCCGGCATCACGCCCGTGCCTCGTCATTTCTGTTTTAAAAAGTCGCGACGGCGGGCGGCGCCCCGTCTGTGCCCTGTCTGCACCCCGTCCTCATCTTACATCTTTTCTGTGTGTCCAGCGCTAAAGTCGTCACGCCAGAGTTTCTAGGCCTCCCTAGGGGACGACGCCCGTCTTCTGGCACCGACTGAGTGACGAATCTGGCCCATCGGTCTTGATGCATTCTACCGACATAGCTAAGGGCACGGGACCGTAATAACGGGATAAAAATAAATAAACTAACTATTGACCGCGACTTCGTTCGCAAGGAGATTTGAATGTGTTTTTTTTCAAAAATTAATAACTCATGTGTTAATCTTTGTTATAACATATATGTGTGTCAAATTTAAACCAAATCCGTTCTGGCGTAATTGAGTAACACTCATCCATCCATCCAAACTTTCGAATTCATAAATTTTTGTAAGTTGTGTATTTCAGCCTAACCGTTTAGGCACGATGTTATGTCATATTATTGTTTTGTTTCTAGCTACCTGGGGATATTTTCACGATGGCAAATGCAAAGTAGAATTTGTTGAAGACCCCGAAAAACTACCATCACCAGAACCAACAAAAATCATCGAAGTTCCACCTGAACCCGTAAAAGCAACATATGTTTAAAATAAACGATAACTTATTAGGACAACGACTTTATAATGTTCCCCTTTTTAGGGTTCCGCACCCGAAGGGTAACTAACGGGACCCTATTCCTTGCCTCCGTCTGTCTGTCAGCGGGTTTTATCTCATGATCCGTAATAGGTAGACAGTTGAAATTTTCACAGAATGTGTATTCCTGTTGCCGCAAACATTTAAATAAAGGAGACAATTTTTTTGTTTGGAGATTAGGCCACCCACATAAATTGTAGCGTTTAATAATTAAACGTACATTGATTTCTTCCCTAAAATATCTAGATTACAGTGGTTATATTAGCCAAGCCTTGACTAGCCGGAATAAATGCGAAAACTGCAAAAACACTTTTACGAAAATTGAAAGAAAATAAAAATATAATAAAATGAAATGAAATAAAAATAAATTATATAAAAAAAAAATTATAATCATTTTTTTTTTTTAATAGGTAGACAGTTGAAATTTTCACAGAATGTGTATTCCTGTTGCCACAAACATTTAAATAAATTTAACATTAAAGGGGGCTCTCCTACTACGATGGTACGGAACCCTTCATGGGCGAGTCTTGGACTTGCCCAGTTTTTTTTTTTCAAATACAGCAACAGTCAAGAGTCTAGTGTTGAGACCAGTTGATGGCATTCCCCCCCCCCCCCTTATCATCCCCCTATTCATTACATGGAATTTAAACAAAACTGTAACGCACCTATTGTGATATCAAATATTTGTTACTAAAATGAAAATTCCACGTAGGTATCTCTCTTCTTATCCCTGAATATTTGACCCTCTAAGTTTATTGGCTAATCGGCTGAAAGGCTCTTTGATGTTAGCAAGAACAAAGAGAAAATTCCACATTAGTCCTTTAACGGTTTAAAACTTAAGATTCAAACTATTTCTTGGTTTTAAATTACTTTTCATATTGATAGTTAAGTTGAAGACCAGCATTCAGTCTCATCACTACCTGCCTAGTTTTTTTACATTATATCGCTGGACTTTACACACAGCGCCATCTAGTGCCACACTAAGCAACGAGGCTTGTGTCGTGGATACCAGATAGTTGATATACTACATAGATACTTTTTGTCTGTAAATACATACTTATTATACATATAAACATCATGACTCGGAAACAAATGTCCATGCTCATCACACAAACATTTGCTTTCGAATCAGCTTCCGAACCCGGGACTCAAAGAACGTAAAGCAGCCTCAGTACCGCAGCGCCATTCGGGTCGTCAATTATGTTTGGGTCAGCTGCTAGATAAACCAGATGCAGCTGAATGCTGGTATTTTACATGGAGCGACTGCTTATCAGATCTCCACAACCCACCAGGTGTCACAAAAAAAACCAGTATATAATAAAGTGATTTAATTTTAGGCGCCTTGTGAAAAATGGATAGCAGTATTGTTTTCCGTTAACATCTTACATGCTTGAACAACGTCCATTCTGAAAAAAAAAAATGTTTACGAGAGATGAGTGGAAGGCTAAGGGGAAGGCCTTTGCCCAGCAGTGGGATAATATAGACCAAAAAAAGAAATTATACGGTCTCGTGAGACAATAGGCGAGACGACAAAAAAAAACTAATTAGTCCGTCAGATAAATTATCAAAAAATATTTGACCCATGTTTTTTATTTTGTTACGTAAACGAAAATTGACGAAGGTATGACGCTTTTAAAATTCTCAATACGTCACGCCTAGGTATATTTTTTTAGCTAGTTCTGACGTCACGAGCCCCCACTCCCGAGTTTTGATGCGTTTTATCTTTGTCAATATTCATTGATTTACATAAACAAAAAATACGTGTCCATTAATTTCCAATACTCTAACTGACGGACTAAATAGATTTGCAATTTTTTGATACTGTCGTCATGCCTATTACCGGCCGGGGCGAAGTCACGGGCATAAGTTAGTCACCCATATTTCATCAAATATGTATAAGTCCCATGATATAAGGGGTGACCCTATTGTCATCAATCGGATTCAAATAAGGACTTCACTTCTTGTTGGAACAATTTATAACACTTTGTCCGTATTGCGTCTTTTTGCTATAGGCGTTTCTTAATGTTGGCGAAAGCCTCGTTCTGTTTATTATGTGGTTACCAGCAGTGGGACAAATTAAGACTAAGGAAAAAAAAGTTTACTAAGAAGCATAAACGTAAATTCTGGAATTATCAACCCCGATCGTAACGGAGACCCCGTTGGTAGCACTTGCGACTGTTGAGCGTGGAGTCCAGGGTTAGATTCCAGGGTTATCAGGTTCTGCCATTACGAATTTCTCAATAACAGCCCGAAGTTGGAAGTTGGCGTTGTGATACCCCCGTGCCTCGAAAACCACGTCAAGCCATTCTTTTTCTTCTCCTAGAATCGATTATTCAGATTTTGTCCGACCTTACGTAGCGACTTGGACAGCTCTGTCGTTTGCCTGGGGTTCTTTCTTTTTTTTTTTTTTTCTGATGGGAAAACATCAAATGACTCCTCCCGCTCTGGGCGGAGCAGGAGGGAGTGTCAGACTTTTACTGACTAAAACCCGTCCATGTTCCTTCATCGCCCTTTGTGTTCCGGGGCCACAGTATCTCTTGCGAATAGTCCCGCAGCCCCGGCAGGCTTCGGCCCTTGCGGACTTGCGGACGGCGAGCTAGCCTATAGCTCCCCGTCCACAGGCCCGCGCCTACGGTGGCCGGAAGGCACCACGTGGCCCCCGACGCCCGGGGCGTCTCCCGCGGCGGCCGGGACGTGTGGATCTCTCAAGTCCTGGGGTCCTGCGATAAGTTGTGCACGATGGGCCGAAGAGAAGGTGTGAGGTGCATCAAAGGAGCCCGAAGTGGTGTATCAATCGAATTACCGTTCCAAATGCCCGGCGAACCCTGGACAGCTAACGCTTTACGCTTTTCTTTTTTTTCGCTTTTAGCGATAAAGACCGCCCGTTGTGCCACCCCTTGTAAAATGTTCTTACATTTGTATCTGTAATTTTTATGGTGTACGCAGAGTTTAGCTGACTAATCCTTTCACCACGATGACTCAAACTCAAGTCAAGCCATTGATACTGCGTCAGGCTAAGAGAATAATGGAACAGAGAGTGCACCTGATTCGACACTGAGAGTGACCTTCGTTCCCGAAAACGGCCAGGAAGACTACTACATTACCATTAACACTGTGTTTTGTTTTGTGTGACATGTATGATAAAAATTTAGTCACTTTGCCCGAGACTTTTTCCGCGAAAATTGTTATAGCTCGGCTAATTTGCATAATATAAATATAATTTATAGCCTATGCTACTTCCTGATATTTTAACTTCTAATGGTTAAAAAAATGGTTAAAATCAGTCCAGTAGTTCCGGAGCTTATTCGGTACAAACAAACAAAAAATCTTTCTTCTTAATATTAAGTATGGATTACTTACGTCGCCAACTATTGCAGTTTTCATATTCCATTTCACAGTAGTTATCAAACGTTTTAAACTGTCCATCATAGTGACGAGCACAAATTATATTACGTCTGAAACAAATCAATTAGCATAAAAGTATAATTATTCAGTCTATAACGGGTGTAAAAAACCCTTAACGAAGCTGAGAGGAAGGTACGTGTTCTTCCCCTCATTCAGATATAAATTGTTTTGTTCTGGACCATACCTGGGAATGGGTGATTGGATAGGATAGGATAGGGTTCAGAATAATGTACCTACTGAATACGTCGTAACCGTTTTAGCGTCAGTGTTCCTTCCACCTTGTATACAGGGTGTAAGGCCTGAATTCCTGCCGCGCTGACGTCGGTCACCTGCGTCGGTCGCGCGTACGAGTATACATTGTGTTCCATATAGCACCATAATACGACGTTGACGTCAGTGGCGCGTATTTTCTTTTGTTTCTTCGCTGGCGTACGCACACGGGGCGCGACCAACCGTCAGCGCGACAGTAATTCAAGCTTAAAGGCCTGAATTTTTGTCGCGCTGACGGTCGGTCGCGTACGAGCATACATTGTAATCTGCATGGTATCATACTGCGACGCTGACGTCAGCAGCGACCGACAGCAGTATTTTGTTCTCGCTGACGTCACGACCGACCGTACGCAACCGAAAATATAATTACATACTACAGCAACTTACTTGTAAATTTCAGGACATCTTTTGATGAATGTGACACATCCAAAGTCAATTAAATCAGCTTTGTGAAATAATGTTTTCTTGGGATAGTATAAAACTTTCCAAGGTTTACGATGAGTGCTGTTGACATAATGTCGTAAGCAGTTGCCGTTATATATTACCATCAGTACTAGAATAAAAACCAGAAACATCGTCTACTAAAGTTTTACATAACTGTTTTGGCGTCGACTTTCAGTGTAAGCGGTGCAGCTGAATACTACTATTTCACATTATATTTTTATATCTGATTTAATTTTTTTTACATTCTTTAATTGACATCCATCATTTTGTAAGATTACTATTTTTATTGAAATTAATATAATTTTGACATAAATTTTATTGTTATGAAAAAAAAATACAGACTAAGATCAGAACAGATTAAGATCTCACGATCATAATCTGTTTTTATACGTTCTTACTTACTTAACTTATATCAGGGGAATTGCAAATGTTTTACTTTTTAATGAATTTATTTTGGTTACTGTTCTATTAATAAATTTCTATTGTAATTTTATGATTTCTATTGTAATTCTTTTAAATTTATAATTTAGTGTAAATTTTCGATACAATGTAAAAATTGTTACAGAAATTAATTAAATGAAATGAAAATAGGACTGGCTCAAGACTTTTTAGACAACTGATCCAATACAGGTGGAGGAGCTACGGGTCCACTCGACTTAATGCATGTTTAAATTGGTCAACTAGACCCGTCCACCATCAAGCGTTAGGGCTACCGTAACGATAAAAAATAAAACAAAAACATCAATCATCATCATAACATCTGGTTTTTTTTTTCGATGCAAAGTTTGAGCGTTCTAGTGAAGAGCCGAGTTCTGGTGTCTCATGATCAGCCTATTAATGTTCCCACTGCTGGGACACAGGCCTCCTCTCTATGAGAGGGAATGGGCTATAATCCCTTACGCGCGCCCAGTGCGGATTGGTAGATGTCACATGTCTTCAAATTTTTTTTGTTTGGTTCTTGGACTGACGGTTTCCTCACGATGTTTTCCTTCACCGTTTTGAGAGCAGTGGTGATGAAATAAATTACACAAAGAAATACGCCTGCCTAGGTTTGAACCCACGACTTACTGTTCGTAAGTCGGAGCCGCCATCACTGGGCCGCTGCTCTCCTTGGGTGTCTATAAAATATTATTTTATTTAAAAGATTTTTCTTACTGGAAATCATGGCGTTATCTTTAGTAAAGTATCAGATAAGCAGCGTTACTGCAGTGATAGCCTAGTGGTGTGACCTTCAGACTGCCAACACAAGATCACACCTTTTTTTTTTCGGATGGGAAATCATCAAATGACTCCTCCCGCTCTGGGCGGAGCAGGAGGAGTATCAGACTTTTACTGACTAAAACCCATCCATGTTCCTTCATCGCCCTTTGTGTTCCGGGGCCACGGTATCTCTTTCGAATAGTCCCGCAGCCCCGGCAGGCTTCGGACAAGTTCACATCCAAGACACAAGTACGGTACGGTGAGTATTGTATCAATATCACCAGCTTCGGTGAAGGAAAACATCGAGGAAACCAAACATACCTGAGAGATATTTCTCGACGGCATGTAAAAGCCAAGCCAGAGGCCTATGGGCAGCATAAAAACCCTCGACACCAGGTTAGGCACTAACCACACGCGAATTAAAGAAAGAGCTATAAAATACAGATCGTTAAATATTTGATGTACACAAAAGGTAGCTTACTCCAAATCAAGTTAGGCATCGATCCCTTGGCAGCTCTAGTTACCGTGCGATACAAATAGTCGTTAGGCTCGTCCAATGGCCTAATAACCAAGAGCCTCGATCGACATCTCGGGACAGTTAGATTGGTTAGAGCAACCTACCTATAGTCTTAACGACAAATCGATACTAATAACGATATGGCACAGATTTCAAAAAGGCTTTTGTACATAGACAGTTTTGAGCTCTAACCAAAGGCGCTATGAAGTGATGCTGGATTAGGGCTAGTTTTTTAATAGAGAAAATTAAAATCGTTAGTGGTTCAGTTTTAAGCTTTCACGGTTTAAAACTAAACTTAGTACTACACTTAAAGTACTTACGGGATGATATCCGTGATTTTTTATTTATTTTTTGGTAATAATTTTCGTCCCGCCTGCATAACTCTTCAGTATTCCCGCGATCATGATGCTTGCAACAGCGTCGAAATATCGGGAGCCCATCGAACAAAAACAAAATCACGGATATCATCCCGTAAGTACTTTAAGTGTAGTGAAAAACCGTGAAAGTCTAAAACAGTGCATTTAACTTAGTACTAGCTAGCGCGCTAGATTAGTACTTAGTAATTTAGTAGTTACTGGTATTCAGCTGCATCTGCTTGGAGTGAAAACCGACTCCAAAACGGGTTGGAAACGGCTAAGCAGGTGATGAAGTAAAAATTAACAGTCAGACAGGTCAGCAGATGCCTTGGAACCTTGCTTATTATAACCAAGCCAGATTAAAAATATTGAGACGAAAGACAAAATAAAAACAAGCAATAAAACCAATCCTGCAAATTCTGGATAAATTAGTTTTAGTTGGTTTTCGACATGATTCGGCACAGCCAGGTGGCAGAATCGTGAATATGTAGAAATACGTTCACAAAAAAACAGTTTTCCCTGAATTGTGCCAAACAGAACCAGCGATGGTAGAACCAACCTTTGCTGATCAGCATCAGCCAAGTGAAAGCCAAAATTTGTATAGTAATTGCTTGGAGTCTGTTTTTTGTAAAAGAAATACACAGCCAACAATAAAAATATACGACAGTTACTTACACAGTAATAAAAATACTGAAGTGTATTGTACCATTTTACGCAAGTCTTGTTCGAGAAATATTTTACATGCACTATTATTTCCTCTCAAGAAACTGAAATAATAAAAGTTATGTAAGTACCATTTCTAATCTTTATTGTGTTACGTTATAATTATTAGTTTTTCTCAAGATTACCTTGTATGTTATGATTACTTTTGTTTTCAAGTAGTGTGAGACCTATTTAAGTCCTTAGTACGTAATAATACTAAAACCCGATGGAAAAATGGAATGGAATGAATAAAATAGAATGGAATGTTGTAATTTGGAATTGACGTTTGAATGTTATTATTGTATTAATGGTATTGCACTGTATTCATATTTTTATTGACTAATGTATTTAATGACTACTTTGACATTTAATTTTATCTGAATAATATACTTGCTGAACTGTAATGATACCTAATCTTTAATGAATAATAATGATTTAATAAGTCCTTACCTACATAATTTCTCTAATGTCATTTTGATGATTATTATCACGGTTTATGCAGCATCTCTTCCTACCAATTTGTACGCCGCAATGTACGGCTAAACATGTTTGAACTTTTCTGTTTATTATTATTATCTTGAATGCAATGTATCATGTACACCATGTTTAAACAAATAAAATTTTACTTACTTACTTAAAGTACAAATTGTTCATATAGTCTCTCATCTACTGGTATTATACCAAAATCTCTCACACAAAGCCTCAACACTCTACAGATACCTAATCACACACTTTACATGCTGCAAAAAGCCACCATTCTCAACACCTGTCGAATCACCCGAATGTTTCTGACTTCATCCACACTATCATAAAGTTTCTCTATTTAAATTTCACCTTACATCCTTGGTTCCAACCCGCGTTTAAAATTTTTTAGGCTCTCTTAGGGTGCTTACAGACGAGCGGCACGTTGCCAACAAGCAAAGAAAGTGTCGACGGCTGCCGCCGACGCTTGCAGTTGTGGTGTCGGTGGCTGCCGCCGGCGCCTCGACGGCTACCGTCGACGCTTGCAGTTGTGACATGCCGCGCAGTCGTGGTCGGCTCTTTTAGTGCAGGACAGGAGCTAGTCGTAAAAATGTCTTCCGATGAAGAAACACTGTTATTGCTTTTACTCCGCCGTCGTCATCGCCGACAACAACGGAAAAAAAGACACGTTCATTATGGGTTGTTGCGCCGGCGGCAGCCGCCGACACCAACATGTGGCGACGGCTGCAGTTGGCAACGTGCCGCTCGTCTGTAAGAACCCTTAAATGAGAAGAAACATAAAGAACAACTAAATAATAATAATAAAACCTTTATGTTCAGGCTACTTTGGCCCATAGATGACCATACAGACTAAAATAAATAAATAAATAAAATATATAAATAAATATCGCTGGACATTACACACAGCGCCATCTAGTGCCACACTAAGCAACGAGGCTTGTGTCGTGGACACCAGATAGTTGATATACTAGATAAAAGTATTCTATGTGTTAATCCAGGTTATAAACTACTTGTGTGCCGCATTTGATCCAAATCCGGTCAGTGGTTTTAGCGTGAAAGAGTAACAAACATCCATACATTCTTCTTTAGTAGTTGTACATAAATACTTTTTGTTTGTAAACACATACTTATTATACATATAAACATCCATGACTCGGAAACAAAATATGTCCATGCTCATCACACAAACATTTGCTCCTACCGGGATTCGAACCCGGGACCCTAAGAACGTAAGGCAGCCTTTCTACCGCTGCGCCATTCGGGTCGTCAAGGACGTCTATGACCTTCTCTCTTCTCTCCATCCGTTAACATTAATATCCATCACGAGGCACATCTCCTCTCATACTTGAAGGCATCACAACATAAGTGAATAGGTAATTGTCAATTTCCGACTTTATTAGTGAAAGGTTTAGTTCAGATTTTCTTACGATGTTTAGGTATACAGACGGGTGAAATAATAAAGTGTTTAAAACTATGAGTAAAAATCTAGTAGACGGTTTCACATGTTTGATTTTCTTTACTAATAATAGGATATTTAAATTTGAAGCAAAGATACAATAAAAAATCCAAAAGAGAACAATTTATAAAAACATAGCTGAAAAACTTGATCGAACCAAAAACCTTCTCAGGATTTATTTAGTAGATACTGCATAAATGAATTAAATCAGTCAAAAATTAATACCTCTAGAAGTGTTGGTGAAATTGAAAATTTACAAAATGTGATGAATGAAATCATACAAATATGTGATCAACAAATTAAAATCGACGAACAATATTCTGGAAACTGGGCGCTAATGACACTTATAATAATTATGTACCTACATCTATCATAAATCATAATTATTTTTTCTAATCTTCATTGCTCGAACTATCAACCAATCCCTTGGCTTTGGTAAGTACGTCCACAGCCGGGCCAGCACTGATGACGGCATCACGGACTCTTTGTCCAACTCCCTCCTGTAAAAACACAAAAATATTGTCAACTCTATCATCATCAAACCCTTCATTCTCTAAAGTTATTTTGTTATAAGCCAGGAATGTCCCACTTCTGGGTAAAGGCCTCCCCCATATCCTTCCAGGTACTCTTCTCCACCTAGAACCAGCCTTCATGATTCAAATCAAATCGTTTAATTTTGAAACATGGGTTACATGCAGGTGTTCGTCACAATCCCGCCACCTTTTCGTAGGCCGGCCTCAGTGGCCTCGTCCGCATCCGTGTGGTAGCAGTCACGTGACCTACCTAATCCCATATATCAAGATATCTTTATAGGATAAGGCCGCAAATTCGAAAACGCGTTGCTTGTAGCGTGCAGCGGAGCGTTATGTGAGCAGTTCCATTAAACGCCCCGCTGCACGCTGCAAAAGAATCTGTACCGAATTTGCGGTATATGGGACAGGTGTGTAGTAAAGTCTTATTTACAAAACGCTGGCGTGACGAACTAAAGGCGTTTGTGAAAGATTGGCGTGAGAAAACCACACGGAGAGAAAAGTAGAAGGCTATGGGGGAGGCTTTTGCCTAGCAGTGGGATATTAGAGGCTATGTAAAAAAAACGAATTCTAATGCGGTTTTTTTTGCGGATGGATAGATGGATGATTGTTACTCTTTCACGCAAAGACTACTGCAGGCCTAGCCAAGTTACAAACGTTTCATATCGATTCTCTTTCTACAATCGTAAACGCCTCGGCGTGAGCGATTGTAGAAAGCGCTAAATTGGTAGCCAAGTTGACACGACTGAGTCGATCTCTCGTTCTCTTATGTCTGTAGAAAAAACCTACACTTTAGTCTATGGTGAGCGTTCTTACCAAAGAGTATAGCGATCAACACTGTAGAAACGATGACATTATATTCTCTCATATTTAACGATGTAAACTTGTCTACGAATTTTCTATTGATGTTGATCACGTGATTTAACGTTGAGATGATGTCATTCTACTAGCGTTAACGATTGTAGATTGTCAACGTCCATGCCAACATCCTGCTGAACGGATTGGGATGAAATTTGGCATACAGATAGTTTTTAACATGTATTCATATATTTTATTCCGATATTACGATCTTGTGCGAGAGTTACGAAAATCTACACGGGGGAAGCCCCGGGCATTAGCTAGTTAAAAATATTTCATTTGTCATTCAAATATTGTACACTATTAATCTTAAAAACATGAGATTGATCTATAAATATGTCTTGCTATGGAGGACTGGCATACACATACAAATATTAAAGAAAATAGGTTTTAATATTACATGGAATCAGTAAGTTATTTTTGGAAGAAACACAAAACACTACACCTGACGCTACGCTTATTCTTGTTACTTCTAGAGACCAACGGATGTAGAATACAGCAATTTGAAATGGTCAGGTTCTAGCCCAATAAATAAAAATGGCTGTATTAAATCGTCGCTTAAATTGAAGAACCTCTTAAAATTGTCATAAAACGCTATAAACCGATCTCTAACGAGTCCAAGAAAAGATCTTAAAGTAATAATAAAACTTACAATTTCCTTGAAAAGATCCCAAGCGGATGCCGTAGACATGATGACAAAGCAAACGCACAAAAAGATGACGATTTTGGTATTCATTTTGATTTAATTTAATTCGAACTTGGCTTGAAACACTACCGTGCACGTTTTTAAGTTACTTGGATCAAGAGTGCAAGTAAAATGATGTCTCGAAAGTAAAGTTCTTCTTATATACTTACTCCATAAAGTCCAGGCGCTTAACATCGACACTAAGAATGAAAAACACTAGCCATTCTAATATAATTCTTACACTCAAACATTAAGACAGATTTTCCTGTTTCTGGCTTTCTTTACCCATGGCAATGGAAAATAATCTTTAGCCTTCGCGCAGTACGTATTCATTTCGAATGTTCCTTATAAATGCAACAAGATAGTAAGTTCATAAGGTGAGTAACCATTACTGACCGTAGAAATGGGGAACTCCTGTATTGTAAAGTACCTTTGTAATGAAATTTAGCTATAAATAATTTTCAAAATATTCGGTACGGACATGGGGATTAACATCGAACATGTAAATTGGTTGATAGAATAAACTAAAATTAAAGGGACTACAGGAGCTAAGCGCGAGTTTTATAATGCAAAAAAGCATGTGATTTCATTTTAGAAACAAAACGAGAAGACATCCAAACACGCTATCTACTCAGACACCGATCTAGACTAAAATTACCAGTAATGTCCATTAAAATATATAATAAACTACACGCATCAATAAAAAAAGAAGAAAAAATTAACACATTTTTTAAAAAACTTAGACAATTTTTGATAAATAAAAGCTACTACTCGGTTAATGAATATCTAAGTGATACACTTATAAAGTCATAACTAGTCATTATTCGAGACTATTTTTTTTTTGTTTGATTTATTAACTCCTATTATATCTCTCAATTAATACCTGTTTATATTCTATACTATTGATTTATTAATTTAATACTATTAATAAATATTTTATACTAAATACATAATTAGTAATTTAGTAAAAATTCCTATTGAATTTTTACTAAATTACTAATTATGCATAATTTTATACAATTAATTAATATTCTATGCTACTATAATAATAATAATTTTAGATAACTAATAATCATTTTATACTATTACCTACTACTATGTTGAGAATTTATAAATGCTTACTCTCGCCTAACTCACTTATTTTGCTGTGACCGACAGGGTCCATGTGATCTAATTATAAGTTTTTACCACCTAAGTATCTACATGTGGAATGCAATAAAGTATTGAGTATTGATTCATTGCAATAAACAAAACTAGAAAAATATATGATATTCTTCAGGATATATGCTAGTATGATAGTGTTTTGAACACTAACACACCTAGTTTTACTCGATAAAAAAAAATCACGAACTTATCTCTAAAAACATACTTTATCTCTAAATACATGTGATCATTCTGATTTTTCGGCAAATAATTCTACAAGCAACATATTAGCATCATAGTGTTTTATTTTTTTAGTCCAATCAGTAGACTTTTTGTAAATCGCAAAAAACCACTCATTTCGCACTATTTGGCCCGCAGTGACTGACGTAACAACCACTATGTAGTGCAACCTGATTAGAACTTAGAGTATCCCTCTGCCTAACCCTTCGGGGATTACAGGAGTGATGTTATGATGTTTTTAGGGTTCCGTAGTCCTGACAAGGAACTCTTATAGTTTTGTCATGTCCGTCTGTCTGTCTGTCTGTCCGAGGTTTTGCTAAGAGACCGTTAGTACTAGAAAGCCTTTAGGCACATAAAGTCTACTTTACCAAAAATACCACTTTCCCAATATGACCACTTTTTCATAATGACTACTGCGTTTCACAAAATGATCTCTTTACCAAAATGACCACTTTTTCATAATGACCACCGCCCCCACAATGCACATAAATTGTACTTTACCAGAAAAACCACTTTACCAAAATGAACACTTTTTCAATGACTTCTTAGTCAGTGGAAGGGGAGGGGAGGGGGGGGGGGAGGGAGGCATTTTGGATGACAGCTGTCAAAATTAAAACGGCTCTCGGAAATTATCAATCTTAGACTAGTCGTGTGTAGAGACAAGTGATAGATCTCGATGAGATCTACATTTCGGATGGCAGCTGACAAAATTAAAACGGCTGTATCTCGGGAACTATCGATCTTAGACTGATCATCTGTAGGGACAAGTGATAGGTCTCGATGAGATCTACATTTCGGATGACAGCTGTCAAAATTAAAACGGCTGTATCTCGGCAACTATCGATCTTAGACTAATCGTCTGTAGGGACAAGTGATAGGTCTATATGAGATCTACATTTCGGATGACAGCTGTCAAAATTAAAACGGCTTTATCTCGGAAACTATCGATCTTAGAATAGTCGTGTGTAGGGACAAGTGATAGGTCTCGATGAGATCTACATTTCGGATGACAGCTGTAAAATTAAAACGGCTGTATCTCGGGAACTATCGATCTTAGACTAATCGTCTGTAGGGACAAGTTATAGGTCTCGATGAGATCTACATTTTGGATGACAGCTGTCAATATCGCGATTTCGTACATCGGGATTTGATGAGTCGCGATAAGGTTTGTTTGTCGTAGATTCCGTGTTTCGGGTTTATGTGAGTCGAGATCTGTCGCACTAACGTGCAACGAGCTGGCGTGTTTCGAAATTACGTAGCCGACTCAGCGTAGTTGGTAAGTACTTTGCGTGTTGCAGTTTAGGAATTAGCGTAGTTGGTACTTTGGTACTCTGCGAGCTTGTCTCTTTGCGAAGTTGGTACTATGAAAAAAAAATCGGACAGGTGCATGAAGAGTACCTAGAGTCTGGCCAACGAAAGCTGTCCAAGAAAAAAAGCGGGAATTCATTACAAAAAATCAGCAAAAGGATTAAAGTTTTACGGTATTATTTAAAATCATTATTGAAAATCAACAGTATTTTTTTTGTCAGTAAATGATTAGTTTTAAAACAAGAGAAATTTACTTAAATAAATATAAAGAAATAAAAAAATATGCACTGGACAATTCTATTTGAATCATGTTAGTTTTAAAACTCTACCTTACTTCCTATATTAGCAGAAAATAAAATTACTTACCATTTTAAATGTGAAAATACCACCAATTTCTTTCGCCAGATGGCGCCACTTAATTAATAGTAACAATAAATTGCTTAAGTTAAAATAAAAAAAAAACGTATCGTAGGTAAACTTTTTTTGCTGATGTTACTTAATAAATAAATTTTATAAAATGAAGTGGGCCGAAACAGCGAATGAAAATAATACAAAATTTAAGATTCGTCGTTTCGGCCCACTACTGGTCCCAAACCTGTAGGCCGAAACGACGAATACCCCTATGTGTGAGTCGAGTCTGTAGACGTTTCGGGAAAGTAGACGTTTCGGGAAAGTAGACGTTTCGGGAAAGTAGACGTTTCGGGAAAGTAGACGTTTCGGGAATGTGGACTTTTCGGGAAAGTAGACCTTTAGGGATACAGTCGTTTTGGTAAAGTGGTCATTTTGGTAAAGTGGTAGTTTTGGTAAAGTAGACTTTATGTGCCTAAAGGCTAGAAAGCTGTAATTATTTTCCTTTCCACCCGAGCTAAACTTAAACAACTTATGCGGACACAACCGGCGTCGATCTATCGTGAGTCTAGCTATGAATGAGACAAAAAATAGTTTTGCACTCTGCGCGCGCGTTTTTTCTTGATATTTCGTCGAAAGCCAGATGACATGGCTGTGTGTTTTAATCCCGGCACCCCCGCACGAAAGTGGATCGATTTTTAGTAATTGTATTGGAATCATTGATATTATTTGATGTTATTTGATTAAATACGAGTGTCTTTAGGTTTACTCATCAAATTTTTGCAAATTAAAGCAAAAGTTTCGAAATTATTTTCTGTCAAAATTGAACACGCACGATCATGCGACATCGATCGTAGCACGTAATGTTGTTTCATTTTGTTATTTTGTATTTTATGTGGTATTTTGATCCTATCCAGTGTTAAAATGGCCTTTCCTTCTTTATTATGGGTCCGAATCACGGATTATGTAATATTAGACCAAATGATGAACGGAAATCTATCAGAGATTAAGGATTTTAACGATGAGGACTTTGATTTTGAACCAAATACCCTATTTGATCTATTGGCTTGCGAAGATCTCTCCGATGGTGACAATCCTAATGCAGGTGATGAAATAAGTCACCAAACATCACCATCGATATCCACCGGTGGTGGAACCTCCATCTACATCGACGCCACGACCTCCTGCGTCATTAATGACGCAATATCCTCCGCCACCGATGATGCAATTTCCAACAACAATACAACCTTCCTGCCTTCCTTTATTATCCACTTCGCGTCGTTCTTCACATTTAGAATGGTAAATATATTTATCCTCTGATCGATCGAGATCAATCAGCAGTCCTTGGGGAAGAAGATCGGCGTCAACACGATGTTTTAGAGGGAGAAGATTGGCATCAAGACCAAATAGTTGGAAAAGAACATGGAAGCAGGTTCCATTTGTAGATAAACTGCATAACTATCTTCCCTTGCCTACAAAACCAGTAAGGCATCCCATCGACTACTTTCGTGATTACATAGATGAAGAACTAGTTAACAGAAACGATATCTCACAGTACTAACTTACGTACTACAGGCCGTGAATTGAAAAGTTCCAGCAGTGAGACAAAGCTCGTGACAATACAAATAATCATGGGACGTGTTCCTTATCCCCGACTGCCCATGTATTGGAAGGCTGTTAGGTTGGAAATAATCAGCGGTTTAATGCCATGGAACAGGTTCTTTACTCTTCGCAATGCACTACACGTAGTTGACTCACGTTCTCCATCTCCAAACGAAACTAGTTATCCACTATGAAAGCTTCAATCCATAGTCGATCAAATTATGCAAGGAAAGACACGTTGGCTTTACTTGATTTCCACTTGGATGTAGCAGATGCCTTATCTTGTAAACCAAGTGGAGATCAAAGGGATAGTGAAGATGATGACCACTTATCAGGTCCTCTTCTCCACTATAAAATATATAGACCCCCGAATAGACCGCTGAAAAACGATAGGTATGATCGGTTTAGGCATTTTTCCACCAGCGGCGACATAAAAGTACCAAGGAACTGCCAGTTTCCTACAGGGGGTTGGAAACTGGGAGCAGTCATTCAAAAATTTGGTGTGATAAATGTAACGTGTATTAAAATTTATGCTTATTTCGTGATTAGAATTGTTTTATGATTTATCACACACAATATTATGTCGATCTCATTAATTGCAGCATGTAAAAAAAATAAGATCTTGTTGATTGTTGAAGTAAATAAAGTTCATTTTGGTTCTGAATACAGAAATTAAAAAGATAACTTGTAATACGTGATTTTACAAATAAACAATAGTTTATTTTGTAATAGAGACTGATTAAAGTATAACATAACAGAAAATCATCATATTTTATTTGAATTGGTATTAATTATTTCATTTATTTGAACTAAATCATTAATTATTACCATATACTCACGATCGTGCGACTAGCAAATTATTCCTGAACCTCACGAATGTGAGGGTCTGATTGCTGGAGACCAGCTTTCGTGTGATTTTTTTCAGTATTTTTTCTAGGACGTCTGAACAGTTTCAAAACGTTTACTAAGTTTTTACTGCTCTATGCGAGTTTTTACACTCCCGGTTGCAAAGGGTATGTATATATCAATAACGCCGACAAAGTGGTAAAATAAAATGTTAGAAAGCTGCCGCTAGATGGCGCTGTACCAACGGGTTCGTTCTATATTGTGATAACGGGCTACTACGGAACCCTACAATGCACGAGACCCGACACACACTTGGCCGGTTTTTTTTTTTACAAATTTTGATCAATAGCGTAATCCTGACTTTGTAATTCAAGTGCCAAAAGAACTACGCCTACTACACTATAATATTTAGTAGTAAGTACAAACCCTCAATACAGCTGAGTCACAAAAACATCTTCTTTGTGGTTTTTAAAGGAAAATGTAAAGTAGGTACATCAAACTGTTCACGTATTATAATAATATTATTTACTGATAAAAAAAACATAATTAATAATATTATGAACCATGGTTTTGGATAGAAGGATTCCCCTTAGAAGAAGTAACTAAAGTCCTGAGCAATGAAAACAATAATTTTCCTGCTGTCTTAAACAGTTGGTTAAAGTTGGATTTAAAATATGGGCAGGAGCCTTTTTATTTATTTATTTATTTATTTAACACTTCAGGCACAAAGTACAGAGGCGGACTTAATGCCGTAGGCATTTTCTACCAGTCAACCTTTGGGTGATGCAGAGACAAGCAGTGGTAGGTGTACATCTGAAAATAATTTAATTAATACTAAGGTAAACTACAAGGATATATAAAATACTATAAATATATTTAAATACCATAAATATATTTACTTTTTAGTGGTCAGATGACGTTGAAATTGTGATAAGTAAACCATTGTATGTCATGTTTAAATTTTTTACAAAGAAGCCGTTATTTTTTTAATGTCAATGAAGTTAGATTTTAAACCAACGGGCACTGCAAGCAGGAACAGTCCTTACGGTCGTGACGATCGTGGTGGCCCAGTGGTAAAGGCCCCCCGACTTACGAATTGAAGGTTGGGGGTTCGAACCCAGGTAAGCTTTCAAAGAGATCAAAGCCTTGAAACTTAAAAAACAGTTATTGTTGCGTGTGTGAATATTGTAGTAGTGTACCCACTTAGATGTAAGGAGGCCTGTCCCACCAGTGGGAATGAGGCTTTAGATAGCTAAAGCCTCATTCCCACTGCTGCTGCGTGAGCTAAGCTCGTGAACTAGCTCCTGTGTAAAGATCTCCTTCTTTGCATCGCTGGCACGACAATTGAGGCTAACAATTTATACGCGTCTTTTGGCCTCATGAATTTAGTTGAATTAGTCTTATTGTTTTTTTTTCTTGTTCTATTTTTATTTCCTTTTGTTTTATTGTTTTGGTCTGTGCGAGTCTATTAAATACTTTTTCTTTCTTTCTATTCAAAGAAAGCTGAGAATTAGCACGTTTTGAATGTCAAAAATTACCCAAAAATGTCCCCCGAAACGTGAGTCTTTCACTAATTGCTAGTGTTTAGCTGAAAAGACAAACTGGCGGAACAAACTTCTACCCATCTGTCAATATTCCTACATAAGTCCTCCTTGCCCATCCATCCCATTCCACAGAACCTATTAGGGCTGACAGAAATAGAACTTTTATCAGTGAGGTGGCTCCCGATAGCCTATGCCTGATAATGATAATATAATAAATACATGTTTTCGCCGGCAGTTAATTTATAACCTCACTGATAATACCTAGGGATAAGGGGAGGCCCCATAAATAATGCTAACCTGAAATATTACTGCAGGTAAAAAGTAAAAACCGACTAGTTAAATGTCGAGGGAATAAGTATTTTTGGAGCGCTTTTATGCACTGAGCAGATGTGGCTTTGGGAACCCAGGCCACCACTGCTCCCAAAGCGGTGAGGAAACGGAACAAGTGAAGTTCCCCGAAAAGCACGTTAAGCCGTTGGTTCCGGCTGTCATTTGTAGATCTTTGACAGTCGTTACAGGTAGTTACTGGCAGGCATCAATGCGCAAAAAAATTGCTGGGAAGTTAAAATAGACGTTCTGCTATACAGACCATCTGATAGTTGGACGTTTTGCTACATGGACATTTTGCTAATTAGACTTACTGCTCATTAGACATTTCGCGCTGTTGGACATTTTGCTACTGAGACCTTCCGATCAGGAGGGCTTTTTTTCTGGTATCCAACATTACAATTTACGGTAGCGCCCAATCTTATGCAATCAAAGCATTGCACTGGTGGATGCATTAAATAAAAGAATTTAAAAAAAAAGAAGTGAAAATCCGGTTAGACTGGAAGCCGATCCCAACATAGTTGGGTAAGGGCTATAAAGGGTGTAAAACACCTCTTAACGAAGCCGAAAGGCACTTGTTCTCCTCGTCATTGCGATCATTTTTTTTGTTCTACACCGTACGAACCTTCTAGTTACGGAGATATGTTAAATACAAGTTTTTAATGTCAGATTTTTCAGCACAATGTTTTGAGTGCAGCGTTACATTGAGTTTTACCACAAAACGTGATTTTTTACCCCAAAAAAAAAGTCGTTTCCCAGCAATAATTTTTGCGTAAAGTTACTTAGTTTGATTTACAGAATGCGTGGTTGACGGCTTCGTGATGAGATGGTTTACACCCTGTATAGGCAGACGATGAGTTTATTTTTCGCTGACTCATGTCACTTTGTCTGGGCCCCCAGAATCATTAATCATTTATTTGGCCAGTCAATTACTTTAATAAGTAACTTTAAAACAAAAGAAAAATTAATGTCTCTGAAGAAAAATTAATTACTTGCAAACTTTGATAGATTCAAAGTTTCGTCTTTTACAAAGGATCGGCTGAAATTGTTGCGAATTGGTTTTTTTCGCTCGACAGGTTATTAATTTTGTTTACTTAGGTTTTGTTTCTTTTTATCATTAAATAATTATATTAATTTCCGTAGTCAGTTTGCACGTTTTTAGTCAGCATCATCTACAGATGACGAAGATGTGAATATTCTTCTTGGTGGCTGCTACTAGAGGCCGCTTTATCAAAAAAATTCATACACACTGTCACACATTTCATACACACAAAGCGTTTCAGCGTTTATTTGCTTAATAAATGACTATTTGGGGTTACAGTCGTCACTTATGGCACTTTGGCCGTTACAAATTGTGTTAGTACTGCCATTAGGCACTGGTAGCGCTGCTATTCCGTGTTTCGTGATTTCATCTATCGAATCAGTTCAACAAAGAAATATGACAGATGGACGGCGAGCGGAGGCCTAGTAATATAGGGTCTCGTTGTTAACTCTTCGGGTACGAAACCCTAAATATAGAGCCGTCCGGAAAAAAACCCAGAAAATTCCAGACTTTAATTTTCAGTGCGTTTTTCTGATATGTTTTGTAATACCTGAAACTTTGAAGAAAATTCAAAGGCAAAAGTCGAGGTATTCCTCAGAGCGCAGCTGATTTTCTGAAATGGCCTTTGTTTTGTTGGTCCCTTTGTTGGAATTTATTTTTATTTCTAGCTAAATATTCTGTTTGATACCAAAAATGTGTTTTTTATATTATGGGAGCATGCCCATAATATAAAAAACACTTTTTCAGTTTCGACGACAATCTTTCAAACACAATTTTTATATTATATCATTCTGTTTATTAGTCACATGTCGACTTACTAACTTGTAGTAATTGAGTTAACAACCCCCTAAAAACACCTCCCTGTGCATGAATTAAGACTTCACTTATGAAGTATCTAACTGTCACATTCAAATTACCGTCGACCATGAAGTAACTTGCACAAGTTACTATAAGCGCTCGCGCCATTGCTCGTGCACTACACCAAAACTAGCAATCCCAAACAAAACTGGTCGAACGCCCAGTCGTGCTAAACTTTAGACGCGTAGTGCGCGAGATATCCCTAAAGTGGGAAAGCAATCTTCATCTGCCTAACCTTTTCCCAAATATGTCGGGGTCAGCTTCCAGTCTAACCGGATGCAGCTGAATACCAGTATTTTACATGGAGCAACTGCCTATCTGGCCACCTAGTTAGTCTGGGTAATATGATATCCCTTGGTAAGACTGGTTGTTAGACTATAGATACGGGTTTACAATAACATAATAAGTAAATAATGATTCAATTTTATTTTAATGCATTTATTGATGAATGAGTATACAAAGTTATGGCACTGAAGGAGTTAATTAAATGCAGGTCTTATTCTATGACCGAAATAAGAATTATTTTCCTTTGGACAAGAGTGCTGCCTTTCCAACCACGTCAACGGCTGGTCCTGCGCTTATGACTGCATCACGAACTCTCTGGCCCATCTTTTCCTGAAAAAATACGACATAAATCAATGTTAATAAACACTGTTGGATCATTCTTGCTGGTTGACTCGTTTCGTAGCGACTAGGAGGATGGCAATAAAGTGACAGTGGCTTTTGAAGCATTGTATTTATAACAACTTTTAGTATGATATGATACAAACTTTTCATTCAGGGGTCATCAACAGATCGGCGGCGGCGACCTCTCGCTTCCGGCCCTGGTTCGTGCCATGGTCCGGAGCGAGACGGAATGGGACGCCGTCACCTCCTTCTGCGAAGCAGTCATGCTAGCGAAGGAGATGGCGGAACAGGACAGGGAGAGATCCTCACGTCCCGGCCGCCGCGGGAGACGCCCCGGGCGTCGGGGGCCACGTGGTGGCTTCCGGCCACCGTAAGCGCGGGCCTGTGGACGAGGAGCTATGGGCTAGCTCGCCGTCCGTCCGTCTCATGACGACAGGCCGTGTCGACGGCGCGTTCGTGTTCCACGCGCGCCTCAAAGAGAGTCAGCAACAGTGAAGGGGTCCGCAAGGGCCGAAGCCTGCCGGGGCTGCGGGACTATTCGAAAGAGATACCGGGCCCAGGAACACAAAGGGCGATGAAGGAACATGGATGGGTTTTAGTCAGTAAAAGTCTAACACTCCCTCCTGCTCCGCCCAGAGCGGGAGAAGTCATTTGATGATTTCCCATCCTAAAAAAAAAAAAAAAGGGGTCATCAACAGGGGCCTGTCTTTTCAGCCACAATAAAAATATTAGACCTATATATAGTTTGTGCTAGTTAAGATGAGAATATCTGCCTAGCCGTTGCCCAACTATGTTGGGGTTGGCTTCCAGTCTAACAGGATGCAGCTGAATACCAGTATTTTACATGGAGCGACTGCCTATCTGACCTCCAAAACCCAGTTAGTACTGGGTAATACGATACCCCTTGGTAATACTGGCTGTCAGACTTTTTGGGCCACTGTGACTACCTGTAACGACTGTCAAAGATTTACAAAATGTGCTTTCCGAGGCACGGAGGAAACTCGGTATGTAATGGGTCCACCACAGACCAACCTCGGCAAGCACGGCTTAGCCTAAAGATCGACCCGACCTGCTGTAGTTATATAGCCACGGGCTCGTCGTTCACGAAAATGGATGTAGAAATTTCGATGAAAGTTGCAATACCCCCAATGTATTGCAACTTTCTAGAGCCGTTTTCGGGAACGTGATTGCAAATATTTAAATTAATATACAAAATTGAGACAAAAGCGGTGCATGGGGCTACGCTTTCACAGCATAAGGGTGTTTCAGATATTATTTAAAAACCAGCTGGCCTAGCCAAGTTACAAACGTTTCATATCGATTCTCTTTCTACAATCGTAAACGCGTCGGCGTAAGCGATTGTAGAAAGCGCTAAATTGGTAGCCAAGTTGACACGACTGAGTCGATCGCTCGTTCTCTAATATCTGTAGAAAAAACCTATACTTTAGTCTATGGTGATCGTTCTTACCAAAGAGTATAGCGATCAACATTGTAGAAACGATAACATTCTATTCTATAATTTTTAACGATGTAAACTTGTCTACGAATTTTCTATTCTTTGGTGTTGATCACGTGATTTAACGTTGAGATGATGTCATTCCCATACATTTGATTAGTTTTCTACTAGAGTTAACGATTGTAGATCGTCAACTTGGCTTAGCCTGAAGAGACGATTAAATTCACAATAAATTAACACTTACCAAGTCCTTGAAAAAGTTCCCAGGCGCTGCCGACACGGTAGCCAGAGCCATGAAACAGGCACACACAAAGAACAGCACCTTGGCGAAATTCATTATTACTGAGAATTGAGTATTTTTCTCTGAAGAACTCGAAGTATGGACAGTTCTACGACTTCTTTGTGAATGCTTTCTTAAGTTACCCGCGGAATATTTATAGGTAAACGATTCAGTTTAGGGTTGGCACTTTCTTGTTTCTTTCTTAACAGTAACCGGTACGTGCAAATTACTAATAAGAACGTCACGCCTGTTATTCCCGAAGGATTCGGCAGAGGTGTACCTGGCACACCCACATTTCGCTAGTTAGTTATAAGACGCATGTTATAGGGGGCGAGCTTATTGCGATCAACCGGGCACTCCAGACTCCGTGGCTGCTTCTGAGAAATTCCAAATAAAAAAACCCAATAACAATTTGCCCAACCCGGGAGTCGAACCCAGGATCTCATGCTCAGCAGTCGTGATTGCGAACACTAGACCAACGAATCAGTCAGAAAGAAGATACTATACTAAAATATCAGTCAAAGTCCGGTATCCGGAACTGCGTCCGTAATCTGTCCGGACCAGTTTAAAGGTACAATTATTAATTTGGGCAACCGTGTAATTTGGCCAATGAAAGGCCATGAATTGCAAACGCTTTGCAAACAGATTAGTAATTAATCGTCTTTAAAATGGTTAGATTCCTGATAAAATATTTGCATCATCATTCTCCTGTACTAATTACAGTTTGTTTCGGGGTAGCGCAATATGGCTTCTTCTTCTATAATAAGTACTTCTATAAGTAATTCTATCTCGGTAGTACTAAAATACAATATTCACAATCAGCCTATTAATGTTCCCACTGCTGGGACACAGGCCTCCTCTCTATGAGACGGAATGGGCTATAATCCACCACGCAGGCCCAGTGCGGGTTGGTAGATGTCTTCGAATTTTTTGGTTCTAGTACATGCCAGTTTCCTCACGATGTTTTCCTTCACCGTTACAAACACAATATTACTTTTCTTAAAAGACCGTCCCGTTGGCCTAGTGGTCACAAGTGCGACTGCAGACAATGAGGTCCTGGGTTTTTCCATTAAAAAATTCTCATAGCAGCCATGGAGTTTGGATTTCTGCCCAGTTAATGGCAATAGGCTGGCCCACTATTACAAGGGACTTAAACATTACTGGCGAAATGTGGATGTTCGATTAGGCACACGTCTGTGTAACCCTTCGGAGATTAAATTTGACGACCCGAATAGCGCAGCGGTAGTGAGACTGCCTTACGTTCTTAGGGTCCCGGTTGGAGCAAATGTTTGTGTGATGAGCATGGACATTTGTTTCCGAGTCATGGATGTTTATATGTATAATAAGTATGTATTTACAAACAAAAAGTATATTATGTAGTATATCAACTATCTGGTGTCCACGACACAAGCCTCGGTGCTTAGTGTGGCACTAGATGGCGCTGTGTGTTAATGTCCAGCGATATTTATTTATTAAAAGCCTGCTTCCCCAGGTTAGCATGTTATAAAGGTTTTAAGTCTTCATAAATCATGATCTGTCAAATGACCAATTTGTTCGAGACACCATTGTTTAACTATTGTGTCTACTTCGTGGACAGATCATGGGTTATATTATGTTATCTCAGATTTTAAAAGAGAAATGGGGTGTAATGATGCTGTATATAGGTGGTTACACTTTATATGTCTCATCTTCATCTGCCTAGCCTTTTCCTATCTTTTTTGGGATCGGTTTCCAGTCTAACCGAATGCAGTTAAATACCAGTACTTAATTAACATGAAGCGACTGCCTATCTGACCTCCAGTTAGTGCTGGGTAATATGATATCCCTTGGTAAGAATGGTTGTCAGACTTTCGAGCAACTGACTACCAGTAACGACTGTTGAAGTTTTACAAATGATAGCCGGGACCAACAGCTTAACGTGCTTTCCGAGGCACGGAGGAAATTCGGTATGTAACGTGTGGTCAACCATCCACGGACCAACCTAGACAAGCACGGCTTAACCTGAAGGTCAACCCAAGCAGCTGTTATTATTAAGCCATGAGCTCCTTAACTATACTTTTTCTGTCTGAGCTCTTTAATTAATTATTTGAATATTACGTAGGTACTTCGCTGTTTACAATCAGTAAAAGTTGTCTATCTCCCTGTATACCACAGAACATCACACATTGAAAACAATTTCAAAACCTTTCATATTTTATTAAAAACCATTCATTTCGAACACTTCATAGATATGAAAGCACTCTAACTTCAAACACACAAACTTTTGGATACGTCCCAACATAACTTACCGATCACTAATTCAATATTCCCCAATAGAAACTTGGTGAGAATTCGGTTACCATAAATATCTGCACGAACAACGGCTAAAACAAAATGAATGGCTACCGATTACCAAATACGGCCAAAACGGCCATAGTATTAATTGCTGGAATGTCCAACACTGAACATTAATCTTGATGGTAGAAATATATTGGAGGCGTGACCTGGGTTTCTTGAAGTATTTGGGTGTGGAACGGGTATTGGGCATTCACCCTTTAGAATTGAATTTGTTAGGTTAAACGTGGGACTGTCTTTTTAGGAGGTACTATTTGTTACATTCGTCTGCGTAAAATTATTATAAAAACCAGCACTTCGCCCGCGACTTCGTTTGCAAAAATAGTGATATCTCGGCTAATTTGCATGATATCAGTATAGTTTAACTTATGATATTCGGTAAAGATGTAGCTTTCTAATGGTGAAAGATTTTTTAAAATCGGTTGTGTAGTACTTGAGTTAAAACGTAACAAACACTCAAAAAAAAAGTATAGAAGTATAGATGTTTATAATATTTTTATAGTATAGAAGTATAGATATTACTTCACTATTTGAATCGGATTTTGTTAACAATTTCAAGGGTTTTATTATTTTTGCACGGAATTCTAATATTTTTTTCTGAAATAATAGAAGCCTTAGTTACCCCTTATAATAGCAGCTATCTGCCAGAAAAAGTTTCGTGAATCATATGGCCGCAAATTATACTTTGTTCAACATAAAATCTGACAGTGACATGAAAATTGTAAAAAAAAAAACGTAAGAAAAGTTGAATTTCGCGTTCTACCCTGGACTTCCACCTTAAATATAACGCAAACGTTATTTTCTTTAATGAAAGGCGATATACGTTTGTAACAAAATAACCCTGTAGACAAGGCCACTAACATTTCTCCCGCTATTAACACACTTAAAATCAAATCGAAATTGTTCCCGTCCAATCCGGTTTGTGATTTATACCCACGATAACAGATCGGGCTCATTTTCCGAAAATATAAATAGAAACAGGCCAATTTTCTCATTTATCTAATGGATTGATTCGGCCATTGAATTTGAAGGATAAGATTAATTTATTTACTGCTGGATCATTTGTTTCTCTCCTCTGGATAATTTATCTCAAAATACGTGGTTACAATTACATAATTTTGGATTGTAAAGATAATAAATACTTGGGAATTAAATCAGGAACTGCTCTACTTTGATTTATCTGAAGACGCTGTGAGCTGGTCAGGACGACAGCTGATGGAGCAAACTAGTTCTTGAAACAGAAACAAAGCGTGGTACGCCCGATGGACTGAAGATCTTATAATGGTGGCTAGGTCAGATCCTGCTGCCCCCCAACACACGTGTGCGCGTACACCGGTGTGATTTTAGTCAGTACGAGTCTGACAGACCTCTCGCTCTCTCCAGGGCGGAGGACATCCATCGAGGATTTCGACATCGAGAAAAAAAAGACTGGATTAGAAGGCAGAGGATGGAGGGTGCTCCGGTACATCTTGGTAGAGACCTATGTCCAGCAGTGATTTATTGTTTAAGCTAGCCTTGAACCTTAGGTAATATATCGACGGTAAGACGCAAATAAAAAGGTAAGTATAAATTAATCTTTACTTCAGCTGGTAAGTGACAACCCTTACAATTTATTATGTCTTGTGAAAAGGGACTTTCCTTTGCATTTGCCTCAATGAATTGAACTTTATGTACCTATAGTCACTGATTAATGCGTTCAATGGTAGGTATGTCCCCGTTTTTATTAAGCTAATGATCGACATTATACGAAACTCTGTCAACAAAATATCTGATGTTAGTTTTTCTGATTAGAAACCGAAGTGCCAAAAACCAATCCTACTACCTAAATATAAATTATCACCTATACATAAATTGTCACCTTCTGCATAAATTAAAACCGGCCAAGTGCGTGTCGGACTCGTGCATGAAGGGTTCCGTACCATCGTAGTAGAGGAGCCCCCTTTAAATTATTATTTTTTGTTATAGCGGCAAAAGAAATACACATTCTGTGAAAATTTCAACTGTCTACCTATTACGGATCATGAGATACAGCCCGCTGATAGACTGACGGACAGCGGAGGCTTAGTAAAAGGGTCCCGTTGGTAATCCTTTGGGTACGGAACCCTAACAATTACGAGTGTCACTATGTTTGTACACGCTTATCTTCAAAACCGACCGACAGATTTCAATAACATTTTGCGAATGTATAGGTATGGTTGGTTCTAGCTCGAAAGAAAATATAGTTAGTTAGACAATCTACAATCGTTAACGCTAATAGAAAACTAACCAAATGTATGGGAATGACATCTATCAACGTTAAGTCACGTGGTCAAAACAAACGAATGGAAACTTTAAAGTTTAGTCAAAACTGTAAGTTGGCTACGATTTATATGGGATGGATGTAGGGATCACGATTGTAGAAACGAATACATTTCATTCTATCATCTTGATCGATGTAAACTTGTCTACGAAAGTTTATATTCGTTTGTTTTGGCCACGTGACTTAACGTTTACGATTGTAGAAAGAGAATCGATACGAATCGTTTGTAACTTGGCTGGGCCTGCTGAAGTCAGCAAAATGTTGAAAATATAACCGACAGGCATCGAACCGGCATCTGTAATAGTAGTGTGGATTAGTTTGAAAGTTACTGCTAGATTTACACACCAACGAGCCGTAAATGTATAGAAATAATCACAGTCTAGTGCATTTAAATTTATATTAATTTGGAAGTGTGTGCCTACATCTTAACAATAGCGTCTGGCGTCTAATACACAATATTGCTAAGAGTTCAAACGTAGGTGTCATGCAACACAATTTTAATTATGTTACTAGCGATTGCTCGCGGTTTCGCTCCCGTTATGTAGGGAATGCACTCACGGGGACGGTTTAAATGTAACTTATAACACACAGGTATAATGTAGCTTCCCGTTAGTGAAAGAATTTTCACAATTTGTATGCGAACAAATTTAGCAATTTTGCATACAAATTTAGGTTTATAATATTAGTATAGAAATAGATTATTCCTTGAAGTGAGCGCTATTTTAGTGGTAACTAATAATCTGGAATATTATCGAGGCTTGCATTTATTAAGTATTATGATTTACAGAGCTTTACAAAGACACAGACACTGTAAAGTCGCCACTCCGATCCAGCCTGTCCCCTTGCTGTCCTCTCCCAGCGACGCCCTAAGCCGAGGCCCGTACCCCGCAGGGGGTGCCCTTAGCGTGTAGTCGCTTAGTTTGTAAGTTTTTTGCCCTGGCTGGAGGCCTTACACTTAAGGCACCCACAGGAAAGTCCGGTTAAGCAGACGACAACCTCTCTGGTTGAACTGCGAGATGCCATTTCGAAAAAAAAAACAAAAAAAAAAAACACTGTGAAGTCGAACTTTTGAAAGTCGCAGTGTTAATATTTTATTGAGTAGAGTCCCTCGAATTAAATTCCCTTTTTTCACTTGTTGTTTAACTAGATACTACTGCATGCGTTATATTGAAAGCCAATCCCAACATAGTTTGGAAAAGTTGGTGGCAAAAAGTGAATTAAACAATATTTGTATAACGATTTCCGAAACCTAATCAAGCCTTCACTTTTTATATTGTTTACTGTATGGTGTTTTTTTCTTTTTTGAAGGTGTTTGTTTTTTTGCAAAACATTGGTTTACTTCGAAAATTAATACCCGACGTATAGTTACAACTTGCATAGATACTGAATTTCCTTCTTAATATCGAAAAGATTCCATCATTATTTATCTTATTAATCTGACGGCTTGTAATCTGTTTATAATGTAATATTATGATAAAGGGAATGAGTAATTACGCTAAACGAAGCGAAACTTGGCGCCATATTGCGATTTAAATTAAAAGGAAAGAAAGATGGCGTTCATCTTTGTAGCTATTGTAGATATAGTCATAATTGTGTGACGATGATAATTAGTTTATTAATAAATGAGCAATAATTGCAATTTTGTGCCCGGCTGATGGCAATAGGCTCGCCCCTATTACATGAGACTTAAACATAACAGGCGAAATGTGGATATACTTTTTAGGTACACCAATGCTTAACTGAGGATTACAAGCGTGGTGTTGTGTTATTCACATTCTCGAAAACGACTCTAACGATTTCGATGGCGAAAAATCAAACTAGCTAGGTCTAATCTGGGAAAATTTAATCGTTTTCTTTATTGTCACCCGAGTAGAGCTTGAAAATCAAAATGAAAATGAAAAAAAAAATATTTATTGGTTTTGCCAAGTTTTTCTTACAAACTAGTGATTGGAGTTTTCTTTTAGGTGTTAAAGCCTGTGTTAGGAAACTCCTCTCTTCCAGAACTGAAATTAATATTAGCAAACTTGTTTTTTTTTTAAATAAGAGCTTGGTCATCCAGGTACTGATTTAAATTCGAAAATAAAGCTGATAAATAATAGGGAAGTGATAATAACATTACTTACTTTTATATTAACATTACTTACTTTTACATTAACATTACTTACTAAATTTTGGCAAACAAACTCGTAAAAAAAAAAAAAAAAAACCTATGCCAATCTCTGCCTAGTCATCGTTATCTGCCTAGCCGTTGCCCAACTATGTTGGGGTCGGCTTCAAGTAAAACCTGATGCAGCTGAATACCTGTATGGAGCGACTGCCTATCTGACCTCCACAACCCAGTTAGTATTGGGTAATCCGATACCCCTTGGTAAAACTGATTGTCAGACTTTTCGGGCCACTGACTACCTGTAACGACTGTCAAAGATCTACAAATGACAGCTGGGACCAACTGCTTAACGTGGTTTCCGAGGCACAGAGGAAACTCTGTACTTATGTAATGGGTGGAGCCTGAAGATCAACCCGAGCGTCTATTATTATTCAGCCACGAGCTCCTCCGCGCGCATAAAGTAACGTCAATATTTTTACATACTTGGAAAATTAGCTCTATAACTCAAGCCATAGATCACTGTTTTATATCTACAACTGTGAACACGTAATACATTGAGTAGGTATTTAAATAAACTTTATTATTATAAACATTGGTACGTAGTTACTTGTAAATGATGCAGGTCAAAACACTGATATGAGTACTTTCCCGTATCCCACACGCTTCATAAGATTTGACCTATCAACTTCCATTAAGATAATTGCAATTAACATTATCAAAACTGTACCTAATGATTTATTGACGACCCGAAATGGCGCAGCGGTAGTGAGGCTGCCTTACGTTCTTATGGTCCCAGGTTCGAATCCCGGTAGGAGCAAATGTTTGTGTGATGAGCATGGACATTTGTTTCCGAGTCATGGATGTTTATATGTTTAAAAAGTATGTATTTACAAACAAAAAGTATCTGTGTAACTATCTGGTGTCCACGACACAAGCCTCGTTGCTTAGTGTGGCACTAGATGGCGCTGTGTGTAATGTTCAGAGATATTTATTTTTTTAATACTAGCAACAGTACGCGGATTTTCTCGTGTGGAGTTTGAAATATACGCGTCGGGATCCTACCCACCACCTGGGTTAAGAAACCACCTAAGTACCACTTTTTTACAGATACGAGCCCACCAAGCTACCTGAAACTGTCAAATCTTCCCAATCAATCTTGAAGCGAATGCTTTGATGATGATGATGATTGAGCACCACACCCAGCCAGGAGCAAGCCTGACCCGAACAAGCCGGATACACCAGGGGGCACTGTTTTGTAAGAAAAGACATGCTCTGGGATGGGAGCGGAAGCCCGACCAACCGCAGCCAGTCGGGCACAATCAGCCGACTATGCAGCCTAGAGCCAAATCAACCTTGAATCTAATGCTTTAGCGACAAAGTTGAAAATCTATAATTTCCCCACAGCTGGGATACAGGCCTCCTCTCTGAGAGAGGAGAGAGGCTAATATTTGCGCTGCCCCAGTGCGGGTTATTGTTGATAGATTTCACATTGAATTTGAATTTATTGGTTCCTAGACAAACCGGTTTCCTCTAGATATTTTCCTTGACCGTTTTAAGAGCAGTGTTTATGAAATAAAGTACATAAAGTAATGCGCCTGCCTGGGTTATTGGTGGTGTCAGAACGCTACTTGATCGTCGAGTTTGCCACCCCTGGTGGAGGATTCCACTAATTTAAGTGTCATCGGGGCAAATGTGACTCCACTGACGCAACCAGTGGTGGTAGATGCGACAAATAGTTGCAACTGGCGGACCGGTGGTGACAGACGGGAATAAAGGGAACTCACGACAGTCACGACTTACCAATCGAAAGAGTTGTTGGTGTTTACTTGGTTGGTGATTAGCTACTAAATACATTTGTTTTTTTTTTTGTTGTTGTGATCGCTTACCCTCATATTTGTTTTTTTTTTTTCAATGAACTTAGATTCTGTACGCTTGTAGACATTGTATTTAAATTTAATTTCTCAGTAAGTGAATTATTGTTATTTCTTGATGAGGAATAATGAAGTTCTTAAAACATAAAGAGGTGGCCGTCACCACTGGGCCACCACTGCCTACATCTGCTATCTGATCCTTAGATAATTCTTTTGTTTTATCCACGTTCATACATCTGTGGGCGTATCATGTTATAATGTCACTCCAGTGTGTGAAGGAGACAGAGTTATAGAGGACGACTCTTTTCCACTCTAGAATAAGATTAAAACAATGGTAAGTCAGCTGGTCATTTACGCACGTCGTTGACCGTGTGTCAACATTCGTCGGAATCTGTTCAGCATGATAAGGCGAAAAGGTCAGACATACAGACTAACAGCAGTTACTGTCGCATTTATAATATTAGTATATTTAAATTTCACAGATTGTATTATGTACTTAATAACAAAGTTATTAAATCACACCATCGGGGAAGAACATGCTATCAGACCATTTATATTTATAGGAAGGCAGGAAAACCAGGTTGTGGTATACTAGCTGGCTTATAGTTGTAATAATTAATTAGCTGAGGATTTATTTATATACTTAATCATTTATGTACAAAAGAATGAAAACTGTGGTCGAGTGGTCACAATTAAGCGCGACTACGTAGCATAAGGTCGATTCCCGATTCCAGCAAAGTGTTCTAGAGTTTTTACATCGAGAATTTCGCAGTACCAGCCACGTTGTCTGGATTTGTCCCCTTGATGACAATTGGCTCGCCCTTTATAACATGGGAGCCCCATGTGCCTAATTCTTCGGGGATAACAGGTGGACTACCATGACGTCTTAAAGCAGGATCGTTTTAATCGCGTTCCAGTGTGGGTAAGAGACGGAGCTATAGAGGACGTCTAGCGCCATCTCTTTCCCACACAGGCACGAAATTAAAACGATCCTGCTTTAAGACGTCATGGTAGGCCCGCTGGCGTGTTGTTATGTTATCAATAAAAACACGTTACAAGACGTGATTATAAGTAGGTACTACATCATTGACTTGACTCATTACTCTAGTGGTTGCTAGCGTTACTGACGGGCATCTGGAAGTCTTGGGTACGATTCTCAGGTTGAGCTAATTAAATGAACTTAAAATAGAATCACTATTATTGGAATCACTTTTACAGCTCATTTAAAAGACACAAGTTGAGATGGTGTTGACATTTCCTCGCTGACTACCTACTCTGAGAAAAAATTGCGAAACGAACTCAGGTTTTTCCATGAGAAGTTTCACGGGATTATATTCAAAGGTATTCAGACGCGTGTGGTTAAGGGGGAAGACACCAGGGTAGCCCGCAAATACAAACAAACAACAACAGAACAGAAACAATACAAGTTTAAGTTCATTTAATCCCATTAAATGACTATTCCATGTAAAAATCATTAAATGGGATTAAATGAACTTAAAGGGTTATAAACTAACTTCACAGACAACGATTACATCGTACAGGACTTTGCTATGTTCAGCAAAGTCATTCGGTGGTAACTTTACTAAGTTTAAAGCTAAGGCCTCGGGAAACGGGTTCATTGAAATTACACGTCTTTAGCAAGTTTTCGGTAGCATTGCACAGAATCTTACTAACATAAAATAAATGCGAAAGTTTGTGAGAGTGGATGGATGGATGTTTGTTAGTCTTTCACGCAAAAACTACTGAACGGATTTGAATAAATTTTAGCACACAGATAGTTTATAACCTGGATTAACACATAGGATACTTTTTATCCTAGTAATATGAACCCGTGGGACAGTTGCCGAACTTCACGCGGGCGAAGCCGCGAGCATACGCTACTATTGTATATCTACACTATTATATCTGCCTTTGACAAGTTACCTTTGCTGGGATTTCTTGTTGGATTCATTGAAATCGCAACATTCTAGTTTTTAGACGTCTTTTTGACGATTATAACATGACATCACGCGTATGATCCCTGAAGGTTTAGGTAGAGGTGTACTTAAACAGTACTCCAACATTTCCCCAGTTATGTTTAAGTCCCATGTAATAGGGGGCGAGCCTATTGCCATCAACCTGACACAAATCAACACTCTGTGGCAACTACTGGGAAATAGGCATGACGACAGTATCAAAAAATTGCAAATCTATTTAGTTCGTCAGTTAGAGTATTGGAAATGAATGGACACGTATTTTTAGTTTGTGTAAATCAATGAATATTGACAAAAGATAAAACGCATCAAAACTCAGGGGCTCGTGACGTCAGAGCTAGCTAAAATTTATACCTAGGCGTGACATCAATACGTCACGCCTAGGTATAATTTTTTTGAATTTTAAAAGCGTTATTTATATCTTCGTAAATTTTGGTTTACGTAACAAAAGAAAAAACACGGGTCAAATATTTTTTGATAATCTAACTGACGGACTAATTAGTTTTTTTTTTTTTTCGTCTCGCCTATTTTTGATGGAAAAGCGCAATTACATTTTGCTTGACCTCATGCTCAGAATGCGGTGCAGGTAAATAAATTATTTAAAAAAAGAAGTCTTCTGAATAATTTAATTTTCAAATATAATAAAATTAATACTTCTACAAATACGGCTTCCATCAATTTCAGTCTTAATTCAGTGAATTCTTATCGTTCTTTGTGATGCAATAAGGTTTACTTTCCCGCGATTGACGCTGCTTGTCCTACCACAGCAACTGCAGGTCCAGCTTTGATGATACCATCACGAACGTGTTGACCAACCCTTTCCTGAAAAAGAAGTAAAATATAGCATTAATCTTTGCTCTAATGCCCAATGAGCTCTGGGCAAAAATAACTACTTTCTGGAGCCCTGTTAAGCCAGAAGACATTGCAGCAGACTTAATAGAAGATGTTGGGGTCGGCTTCCAGGTTAACGGGATGCAGTCGTATACCAATATACTTACTTATACTTGGAGCGACTGCCTATCAAAACTCCTCAACCTAGTACTGGCTCATACGATACCACTTTGGCAAGACTATAGTTGTCAGTTTTTCGGGCCACCAGAAAACCTGTGTTAAGGAGAACCAGTCCGGTCCCCTTTTATTTTTTTTACGGATGGGAAATCATCAAATGACTCCTCCCGCTCTGGGTGGAGCAGGAGGGAGTGTCAGACTTTTACTGACTAAAACCCATCCATGTTCCTTCATCGCCCTTTGTGTTCCGGGGCCACGGTATCTCTTTCGAATAGTCCCGCAGCCCCGGCATGCTTCGGCCCTTGCAGCAATAAGGAAGGGGTCGTTCTTCCTTATTGTTGACTCTCTTTGAGGCGCGCGTGGAACAAGTCCGGTCCCCTAAAGTCTAATGATGTAAAGGTTACATGGTGCTTCCGATGTTACTGCTGCAATTTCGGAGTATTATACAAATACCAACTACTTCGAGGCACAGAGGAAACTCGGCAAGTAGGTATGTAATGGATGGTCCCATCCACGGATCGACCTTAGCAAGCGCGGCTTTACCTTGAAGATCAACCCGTGCGGCTGTTACTATTTAGCCTCTAGCCTATTATTGAAAGGGCTGTAGTCTAGTCACTTAATGTTAATCATTTCATTCTCAGTTCTTTTAAAAGAAATATTTATAAAAGACTAGCGGACGTCACGCGGTTCCATCAGCGTAGTTCCCGTTCCCGAGGTAGTACGGAGATAAAGTATAGCCTATGTTACTCAGTAAAAACGTGGCTTTCTAATGGTGAAAGAATTAATGAAATCGGTGCAGTAGTTTTTGAGTTTATTCATTACAAACACACACACAAAAATACAAATCTTTCCTCTTTATAATATTAGTGTAGATTATAAGTGTAGATGGCCCATAGTGCATTGACAGACATAACTTTATCTAATAGCTTCTTTGAGCGTGTTTAGTAATTTTTGATTGGTGTTTTATATAAGTAGTCTTATTTTTTTTATGTCAAGTTATTTATATACTACATGTGGAAACTTGTAATTGGCCATATTTTGTTTAAACTATTACTCACTATCTGTTTAGCTATAAGTTTTCCCAAAACGACGACCCGATTGGCGCAGCGGTTGGAGGCTGCCTTACGTTCTTAGAGTCCCGGGTTCGAATCCCGGTTGAAGTAAATATTTGTGTGATGAGCATGGACATTTGTTTCCGAGTCATGGATGTTTATATGTGTAATAAGTATGTATTTACAAACAAAAAGTATCTATGTAGTATATCAACTATCTGGTGTCCACGACACAAGCCTCGTTGCTTAGTGTGGCACTAGATGGCGCTGTGTGTTAATGTCCAGCGGTATTTATTATTATTATTAAAAATGAAATAAATAAATAAATAAATCTGATCCTGAGATTTATAGTCGAAACCGAAATATTTGGATTAGGCCATGCTAATATTTTTTTTCGACAGATTTTACTCGGACACAAAGTGCAAAATGTAACACTTCCAGTGATGGTACTATAATACATTTCCTCTTATCTTTTAATCTAGATAAACTTGCTTTTCCGTATTGCATATTTTTGGCTTATTTTTGAGTAGATAGCTTTGTTTTATTGTGCACATTAACATGACAAAGAAAGAGACATGACAAAAAACAATTTGTGTGACATACTACCACTAAAATAAACTACTGACAAATTACGCTCTAATTAAATTCGGGGTTTACAAGGTAAAATCGACTCCTCCTATTGTTGAAGTCGGTCAAAAAGCCCATGTTACCCGGGTCATAATAACGAATCGATTGACACCTTATTCATAAAAATCGGATGATGTAGGTGTTTCGGAGAAACATTATGTAAATACAAACATACATAATATACCTACATAAAGGGTGTAAAAAAACCTCTTAACGAAGCCGAAAGCACTTGTTTTCCCCGTCATTGCGATCATTTTTTTGTTCTACACCATACCTGGGAACCTTCTAGTTACGGAGATATTGCGGGATATTAAAGTTCCAACTTTTTCACAAGTTTTTTTAAATAAAAGTTTTTAATGTAATATTTTTACTTTAAACACCTTCACGACCCCAGTACTATTCAATCAGTACATGGTTTTGAGTGCGTTACATTGAGTTCTACCACAAAACATGATTTTTCACCACAAAAAAAAGTCGTTCCCCAGCAATAATTTTTGCGTAAAATTATTTAATTTGATGTACAGAATGCTTGGTTGACGGCTTCATGATGAGATTGTTAACACCCTGTATAGATTGCTAAAATCATAACCTTCTTTTTGGCTTAGCCGTAGTCGGGTAAAAAACGCAAGATCCAACACCAAAAAGGAAAAACAATATTAGGAAAGGAAAGACCGTTACTAAAGGTTTAGTCAAACTGTTAGGTACCCATGTTCGATATCTAATAGGTTCAGGTCAAGAGTTTCCTAGAAAAAGGGTTTCCCCTGTGATCAGATAAAATAGGGTATAATACCACATTTTCGTCATTTAAGTATTTCGACTTAGTAATAATGTAAGTCGCTTCGTTATTGATCAGAGTTCATGTTAGCGGCAATAGCATTCTGGCAGTCATTGCGGATAAATTGGACTGCCCTATTTTATGTCATCACATTAGGGTAGGTACTGACAAAAAGGAACAACACAAAATGAATATAAAATGAATATGAATTAATGTAACTAAATCACCTAATTTCTCACCGCTAACATAGTTCTTAAGTACTCTCTTACTAACCCTTATGGACCTTGTTGTTCGCAATAAATAATTATTTGATTTGATTTTTGATTTTGATAAAATATTTGCTATATTTCTCGAAGCCTGAACTGAATTGGGTCTGGATTCGTGCCCAGTTGAAGCTAATAAGCTCGCCATTTATTAGGTGCATAGGACTTAAACTTTACAGGCGAAGTAAGATCTTCCAATAGGTAGATACATCTCTCTTTTAACTTTTTGGGGATTGCATACGTTACGAGTATGTTATGTGTTCAAATCATCAAAATGGAAAAAAAAATGGATGGATGGATGAATTGGTTTAAAATGGAGTGGTCGGAAGTGCGACTGCTGAGCATAAGGTCCTGGGTTCGATTACCGGGCCTGGCAAAGTGCTATTGGGTTTTTCCATCTGGAATTTGTCAGTAGCTGCCACGAAGTCTGGATTCGTGCCCGGTTGATGGCAATAGGCTTGCCCCTGTTACATGGGACTTAAACTTAACTGGCCAAATGTGAGTGTACTATTAGGTACATCTTTGTAGCTATGGGCTAGCTCGCCGTCCGTCCGTCTGATGACGACAGACCGTGTCGACGGCGCGTTTGTGTTTCACGCGCGCCTCAAAAAGAGTCAGCAATAGGGAAGGGGTCCGCAAGGGCCGAAGCCTGCCGGGGCTGCGGGACTATTCGAAGGAGATACCGTGGCCCCGGAACACAAAGGGCGATGAAGGAATATGGATGGTTTTAGTCAGTAAAAGTCAGACACTCCCTCCTGCTCCGCCCACAGCGGGAGGAGTCATTTGATGATTTCCCAACCGAAAAAAAAAGAGGTAAGTACATCTTTGTCTAACCCTTCCGGAATTACAGGCATGATGTTATGTGTTACGTTACGATTAAAAAGGATGAAAATAACTCAGTTAAATGAGTTGCAACATAATAAAAGTACATAGTAGTGTAATTAAAAGATACTAAACACTGTAATCATCGTTCTTTCAATATAATATTTAAATCTCATATTTTTTATCACGGACGACAATTAGTTTCTTTACCTTATAGGTACCGTTCGGGAATACCTATATTCAATTTCTAAAGACGTTACAGATACTTTTCAAACATGAAGCCAAAGGGTTGTCTTGGATACGATAGGTAATGAAGAATTACTTTGCCTACATTTCTGACAGTGAAAATATAGTATAAAGGCAGTCAAACCGAACTGCCTGCGGACACCGAACTTTCTCGGTCCGGAGTCATCTTTTATACGAAAAAAAAGGAATGAACCGAGGATCTCACGCTTGGCAACCAGACTCAAACAATTTTTTTGATAACCGTAAGTACCTAGAATTTATAAAAAAACTTACAACTTTCTTGAAGAACTTCCACCTGGGTTCAGGCGCCGCCGAAATAGTTGACAGGGCAACCAAACAAGCGAAGACAAACAAAAAAATCTTTGCGAAATTCATTTTTCAAATATATATTTTTTTTTTTTTTGAAATTGTTTTATTGAATTTCGTATTTCGAATTCAGGTGATACGACTCGAATGATGCTCCACCTGGATATTGTGCGTTTAAATACTTTCTTTCTTTCTAAAGTGGTTTAGCTATCTCCTTGTTGCTTTCAAAGTGTTTTGGACTTTATTTCAAGTAGTTGTGAGTCATTATTGAAATGTTGACGTTTTTAACAGTAAGATCGTACTCAATGCATACCTTGGCATGGGGACTCCCTCAGTCCCGACTAACTCTCGATACCATGAACTGAGTTCAATTAGTTTTATTTTTTTAATATAATTTTGAATTGTGGTTTTGTACTGATGATTTATTTAATTAGCAAGCTTTTCCTGTTAAGAAACCATTAAACGTTAGTAATGATTGGTATAACAATATTGATGATATTATTGTAGATTTCTATAGTTTATCCTGTATGTCGTAAAAAACTAGTTAGAGAACCCGTTACATAAACCGATTTCAATACTAGTAATTGAGTATGTAAAAAATGTCTGCTTGACTCATGTAATTTACTTTGGTTTTAAACCCATTTTTTGTATGATTATGATCGTCGTTTTTTTCTATAGCGATAGGTATAACAGCAAAAATGTGTGACGGCACTATAATAAAAATTGTCTCGGTATATCTATTATTTTTTTTAAACAGTGTAAAGTAAAAAACATAAAATTACAAAATCAGTCTGAAACTTCTCATTAAAATGTTAGTTAAATTACTTTTAATTATTATTATTGTTCAAATTGTCGATAAATAATAACAAACGCATTTTAATACGATGTTAAACGACTACATAAATAGCTAAACCACAATTTAAATATTTATCGATGATTCACGTAACGTTCTGTACGGACAAAAAACAATGATCAAGTATGTTAATTACCTACAAAATATAAGCGGAGCAAATTGTGGAGAGCTGTAACATCACGTCTATAATCCCCGCAGCTAAACAGAGATACACCCCTGTACACACGGTACAATTTAATCCTCCAGCGAAATGTGTCACGTTAATTGATAGTTCAATGTAGTTTAATAAGATTAGAAGAAAATCGTGCAAGAATAATCAATTGCGTAGTAGATACCGTGGCTCCGGAACACAAAGGGCGATGAAGGAACATGGATGGGTTTTAGTCAGTAAAAGTCTGACACTCCCTCTTGCTCCACCTAGAGCAGGAGGAGTCATTTGATGATTTCCCATCCGAAAAAAAAGGTACTCCTAACTGGCAAAACATGCGAATGTAAACAAACTAGTGATGATGCGGCTTCATCCGCGTGGTGCCGTTCAGTAGCTTTTGCGTAAAAGAGAAACAAACACCCGTACACAAACTTTCGCATTTACGATATTGGTAGGATGTACGATCCAAGCAAAAAGAGTTTGTAAAAAGATCATAGCAGGTGGTATTCCATAGTTTCTGTCTAACACCTTGGATGAATTAGTATTACCGAACCGATTATAACCCGAACTGAAAAAAAAGAAAGTATAAATAAAATAAATATAAATATCGCTGGACATTACCACACAGCGCCATTTAGTGCCACACTATGCCACGAGGCTTGTGTCGTGGACACCAGATAGTTGATATACTACATAGATACTTTTTGTTTGTAAATACATACTTATTATACATATAAACATCCATGACTCGGTAACAAATGTCCATGCTCATCACACAAACATTTGGTCCAACCGGGATTCGAACCCGGGACCCTAAGAACGTAAGGCAGCTTCACTACCGCTGCGCCATTCGGGTCGTCAAAATATACACCGTGAGTTACAGTATATCTTCCGTGATTTTCTATTATTCTAAGCTCCCAATATCTCAGAAGATATCCGTAAATCACAGTCAAAAGTCCATTTCTTTTTCCTCAGAAAAACAGATCATGCAACAACAAACCATTGACATTATTATTGAAATAATGGAATACATTGTCATTAACCTAGATCTTTAAAGATAAAAGAATAAACTGAGTGGAAACTGAAGAATCTGTAATCTTGGCATACATTTACAAGTGTTGAGGTAAATATTTCGCAAAGAAATAATTATATAAAGAAGAAATATTTTGTAAGGGCCTAGTAAGTAAGTAAGTACTAACTCAAGTATTTTGTAGATTCAGATAAGTATATCTTGTAATACACGAGGTATTCAGTAGCTCAGACGTCTCTTTTGTTAACATGAGAAAAGGGAAAAAAATATAAGTATTTTCTGTTTAGTTGATATTTTGCAGGCCATGTACAGTCACGGACACTAATAGGTATGTATACAACGAGCTACTTTTTAAAGTAATTTTATCAAACTGTCCTGATTTACGTTTTAAGTTTCCTCCAAAGTTATAGTATTTTGTAAGACATATTGTTACGAAATAGGTCTTATCACAAACTAGAAACCGCTGTTTCACGAGAAAATCGCTTTTGAATTTTGCTAAGTGTATACATATTACGATTCGCGACTGTACTTGTTCCTTTCTCAAAATCTGTTACAATCAACATTTACTTTGCTCGTGCGTTACCATGACAACGAAGAAGTAGCGCCTGTATATCCTGTAATCCCTGAAGGGTAAGGCGAAGGTGTACCTAATAGTACACACACCCACCCACACACCCATAGTAGCGAGCCTATTGCGGCCTATTTTCGGATGGGAAATCTTCAAATGACTCCTTCCGCTCTGGGCGGAGAGGAGGGAGTGTCAGACTTTTACTGACTAAAACCCATCCATGTTCCTTCATCGCCCTTTGTGTTCGGGGGCCACGGTATCTCATTCGAACAGTCCCGCAGCCCCGGGCCTATTGTCATCAACGTGGCAATGAAAAAATTCCATTTGAGAAAATTCACATTTGCCCGACCTGGGAATTTAATCCCGCAGCATGGTCGCTTAAAATAAAAAACTCAGCTTAAATAAAAAAAAAATACCTACCCAATTAATAAAATATAGAACAAATCGTAAAATACTTAATCATAATAAAAACAACTACGACAAAAATTGCAAACAATAACGTAACTGTTGGATAAGGGAATTAACATACAGGACTCCCCTCGACCACTAATTAACTGAGAATCTTCTTATCTCAAACGTTTTGCGGTTACAAAACTACAAAAACAACACGTAAAACTTATTCCTCAACACCTAAAGACCAAACTAAAATGAGATAAACTTAAACAACGGCAAAATTAAGTTTGTCTGGTTTTATTAACTTGGTATAAATATGTCATAACGCTTGATAGAGCATCATTCGAACCGTTTGCACTACAGTGTGATTTTGAAATTGTTTTAATGAAATCATTTTATTAGAAAATACAATAAACAAACATGAACTTCTCAAGGATATTCTTGTTCGTGTTCGCTTGTTTGGTTGCACTGTGCACTGTGTCGGCTGCTCCTGAGCCCAGGTGGAAGGTGTTCAAGAAAATTGTGAGTATTTTTTATTATGATATAACATCACGCTTGTAATCGCCATGGGTTAGGCAAAGATGTACAGTCGTGGTCTTTTCCGCCTGATCAGTTAAATTTTTTTTCGCTTAAATCTTGCGGAGGCGCCGAGCTACGCCCCCTTAAAGTTTAGGCCTATTGGGAAAGCGTCAACTTTGGCGCGCAAATAACAATAACTCTCATTTGGCGTGCGTCGTAAGTGCGCTCGACCTATCGGTATCTTTTCATTCATTATTTCTATACAAAGTCAACAGGGCGGGGCTAGAGAGCGTTTCTATATTGTAAGTGCAAGCGAAAATTTGCTTAGTGGTGATCAGGCGGGAGTGTCCTCGATAGTACATCCCCACATTTCACCAGTTATTTTGTGTAGTGGCAGTACTTTTTTACAAGCCTAAAAGTTTAGCTTGCCCTTATAACGTGCTACTCTTCATGATGTTAGGGTTTCTGAACAGTTTGCTCGCCTTATGGGCTTACCATATTGTTGGTCCCCAGACACGCCACTGGAAAGATACAAATTACGGTACTGGTGAGCGCAGGCCCCTTAATAACAACGCTTCGATTCGATTTTCGATTCGGAAAGTCGTATGTCTTTCTTTTTTTGACATTACGAAATCGAACGAGATAGACATCGATAGAAGCGTTGTGAATAGCTATGCAGGTCTTGGGTTCGATTCCCAGCAGGAGGGAACTTCTCAGCAATAGTCCGGAATTTGGATTTATAAATAAATTAATAATTTATTTTTACATCAGCATCTATCGCACTGACCTTTATAACTACTTCAGCTGCAAATTCAATAAAAGTCAATCGAGTGCAATGAGTTCACATGTGCGATAAAGATTAAACTAGTAGCCTATTGATCTAATAAACTGCGCAGATGTGACTGGCGAGATAGTTACTTACGCAAGTCACTGGCTCACTGGTTCACTTGGCAAATTCATGCTCTCTAATAGTGCATTTTGCTATAGTTATGTAAGATGCTTATGAATGTTACAACGTGCTTTTTCAGGCATGGTACATGTTCGGGTTAGCTTGTGCCGAATCACGCGTTATTAGGGCTGACCCACCCATCATGTGCTGACTGTCTCGTTGGTCTAGTGGTTGCAAACGTGACTGCTAAGGATGTGGTCCTGGGTTCGACTCCTGGGTCAGGCAAAGTTTTATTGAGTTTCCAATCAGGAATTTTTCAGTAGAAGCCACGGAGTCTAGATTTGCAGCCGGTTGGTGATAATAGCCTCGCCCCCTATTACATGGGATTTAAACATAACGGGTGAAATGTGGGTGTACGACTAGGTACACCTCTGTCTAACACTTCGGGAATTACAGTCGCGATGTTATTGTAGGTATTTTTACCTGTAAACTTTATTTGTGATTGAAAGTGCTTCCCAAAACATTTCAGATACACTATCTACCGGTTCTGAAACATCTTTACCATAAAACGAATTATTTCATAGTAAATTAACCTTTGTGTTTCTTTATTTTTCCAGGAGAAAATGGGCCGCAACATCAGGGACGGGATCATTAAGGCTGGACCAGCGATAGCCGTGCTAGGAGACGCCAAAGCCTTAGGATAAATCTTTGTAATGATTTAGTGATTAAGGATTATTTATAAGTTACGTCATAATACTCAAGTCTGCCATAAAATAAATATAATATTTTAAAGTACTTACTTTTAGTGTTTATTTTTCGTACCCATCAGCTAAGACACCGTAACATACGCGATGTAAGAGACATCTCTACACAAACATGAACCATCGATTCAAATCTTGATTCTATTCTTCCTGTTTCATAAAAACAAGAATTTGTGTGGTATACTTACAACTAAAACACCCGACTACTGAAGAATCACGAGGTAAAATCGCCGGTAAACATGTTGCCTATGTTACCAGGGCCATTTTAACGAATCGGTTGACACCTTATTCACCAAAATCGGATGAATAGTTTAGGCGCTACGGAGGAACTTAGGTAAATTCAAACATACATACATATTAGACTGCTAAAATCATAACCCTTCCTTATAAAAAATAGGCTGTTTCATACAAAAGTGCAATAAACACAGTAAACATTTTTCACCATAGTAAACGAAATACTAATGGATCATCCCCAATTCCAGTGGTCGGACACAGGGATTCATTATCATCATATTCCTGCCCTTGTCCCATATTACTTGGGACAAGGAATTATTTTGGTAAAAAAAGAGTGGGCCATCAGTAATCAGGCGTAGGTACTCATACATCTACGATCTATCAATCAACTATAAAGGGTGTAAAACACCTCTTAACGAAGCCGAAAGGAACTTGTTCTCCTCGTCATTGCGATCATTTTTCTGTTCTACACTATACCTGGTAACCTTCTAGTTACGGAGATATTGGGGGTCAAAGTTCTAACTTTTTGACAACTTTTTTTAAAATACAATTTTTTAATGTAAGATTTTTACTTTAAACACCTCCACGACCCCCGTACTATTCAATCCATCCATCAGCACAATGTTTTGAGTGCGTTACATTGAGTTCTCTATCACAAAAGATGATTTTTCACCCCAAAAAAAAAAAGCCGTTTCCCAGCAATAATTTTTGCGTAAAGTTATTTAGTTTTATGTACAGAATGCTTGGTTGACGGCTTCGTGATAAGATGGTTTACACCCTGTATATGTATAAGGTCTATCTATTCATACACGAAATCTCTTAAGGAGTCATTGTACTCATAATTATGAACAACTTATTGGGACCAACCCTGAATCGCGAAACAAAAATCAGCTGTTCCATACATTTTGACGAATCATGCGAACATATTGTATGGAACAGCAGATTTTTGATTTTGGTTTTTTTTTTTGCTGTGGTCGTTTCGTTGAGCTCCTTGAGTTATAAGTCGAGCTACACGATAATTGACAAATGCTTGCACTGACTGGACAGGTCCACTCAAATTTGTGTGGTTCTTTCTTCAAAAGACCATCTCAGACACTAATCTGCATTGTCGTCATGTGAATTGAGTAAATTATGTCTGGACTTCAAAAGAGACTATGACCTCTGAGTTTGTTTCGGCTGTTTCTTCTCAGAGTAGTCAGGCACGAAACACCGGCCCAATCTAGTTTTAAAAACTGACGTGTAAAAGTGTTTGTAAAAACCAGCTTGAAAAATAAACATCATTTCATTTATTAAGCACACCTCTGCTTATCCCTTCAGAGATTATATGTTAAATAGTAGGTACTTAATTGCACGTCAAAACCCAGCTCTCTACATCTTCCACTCTACCAGTCAATAACATTGTAACACTTGGTGCGTAAAGCCTACAAGCCTAAATGTACCTACCCAGTTTCCGAAAGGAGTTGAGGTTGAAGGCAACTGCGCTGATTGGCCACAGTGTTATTTGAACGACATTTCAATTCAGCGTTCGCTTATTTGGACGACAGGTGTCGACGCTGCGAAACATGACAATACTGACATGCGTTAATTAAACTCGAGTTAAGGTCTAGGCACATTTATGAGCACTGCTCGGAGCAAGCATCCTTGCTAGAAAGAAAAGAATACAGTTTTTAGAATGAAAAACGGTTTATTATTTATATTTTAATTGACATTATACCGCTATTTATTTGACATAATTATATTGTATTTTTTTGTTTACTTATTTAAACCAATCATTCCAATTTTTATCAATTTTAATAGGCTTATGAATGTATTTGTTTCTGCATGTGATAATTTTATTTAATATGTAATGTTCAACACAATGTAAATTGTTTATGAATAAATAAATGATTGAATATTTATTTTAAAGTGCTGTTGGGTTTAAATTTCCCACCCATATTTTTTCAGTGGCAGCCACGGAGTCTGGATTTGTGCACGGTTGATGGCAAAAGGCTCGCCTCTTATTACATGGGACTTAAATATAACTGGCAAAATGTGAGTGTACTATTTTAGGAACACTCTGCCCTACCCTTCGGGGATTACAGGCATTATGATGTTTATGTAGTATTTGTATTTGTATACATATGGAATGCAATAAAGATTTGAGATTTGAGATTTGAATCTCTGTATTAATTGTTTATTATCTAAAATCAGTTTGCAATAAGTATTTGTAATGAGAGGTTTTCTTTTTGAGTATTTAAAAAAAATAGTTTCTAAGAACTCGGTAGATGGCGTTGAACTGACTACGTTACTAGGTGCCAAAGTCAAAACGCTTGAAAAAAAAAACATTGCGTCACGTCACATACGCTCGTTGACTGACACTTTCGTTTGCTTATACTTCCGAATATAACCATTACACCCAAGTGAAATAATGTGACGTTCCGTTATTTGAAGTAACTTACAAAGTTCAGCGCCATCTATCCAGCGACTAGGGAAGAGTTGAAAAAGAAAATCCCTCATTGCTAAGCTATTATTTGCAGTTGTCAAACTCAACACCATACTGTGTACATCTGTATTTGATAAAATGAAACATAAACAAATTTTGTCAACTAATAATCTGACCGCTTAGGTCACTTTGTAAACGTTCGTATTGATAAAACACGAGCGTGTTTTGATTACAGGGAAGTCCTACTCTGTTAATGAGGTGCGATAATAGCATAATTATTATTTCCTAATTATCACCATAATCAGCCTATAATGTTCCCACTGCTGGGACACAGGACTCTTCTCTGTGAGAGGGAATGGGCTATAATCCACCACGCGGGCCCAGTGCGGATTGGTAGATATCGTTAGGAAACCTGCATGTCCAAGAACCAAAATTTCGAAGCTATGGCACCAACCCGTGCTGCCTCGTTTTGTAAATTACAACCCACCCCCTGTCACAGAAAAAAACCTTCGCAGAAATGGAAACGTATTAGACTGATTAATCTGCTCATTCAGTGCACGCATGTGTCAGTATGATAAAATTAAACTGATAAAAGTTCTACGTTTTCATTAAAAACATACTAACAAACTAAACATACTAACTAATGCATACTTTCCAAGAGCCAGTCGCAGTTTTAACGAAGTTTCTTGTTTTTGATCCCGGTTTTGATCTATTCTGCACCAATGCAAGCACAGTAAGAAAACTATTGAGAAAGCCATTTTTTGTACAGGAGGCACCTTCTTGCTCTATATCTATATCTATCTATATTATGGACCCTCATCTTCATGAGGGTTTAGGTTTCCGCACTTAGTCCCTAAAGTGGATCATTGTGCGTGAACCTTCTTGCTCATGAACCGTTTATTTTTCAAGTTACCTTAAGGTGCAGGAATTACTTTTTCAAGGTCAAAGTCATTCCTGCACCTTTATGCGCTTGGGGGGTTGTATTGATGATTTTGATGATTATAATTGTATAAACTACATACGTCTTACAGCCGCGAATCATATTTTAATCAACATACAACCTGACACTGACCTGCAAATTGTAAAAAACGTAAGAAAATTTGAATTTCGCGGGCTACCCTGGAGCATCCACCTTAAATTATAAACAATTGAATAAAATTAACCAACTTTTTGAATTTTAATCAATAATTTGACAGTACGTACTGTGTTAGGTTATTTTGTAATAAGGAACTAATTAAATCTATTTTTTTTTTACATCTATCTGTGGAGGCTTGTTATTAGCAATTTAGTTATATATTTTTGTTACTATAATGTTATTAGTCTGTAAGCTTTCCTAAAATATAATAAATAAACACCCTCAGGCCTGGCGGAGCTACGATCTCCACAAAGTGGCCAGTAGCAACTGGACGAGAGTTGCTGAGAATCGAGTTGAGTAGAGTTCGATTGGGGAGGCATATGTCCAGCAGTGGGCTGTAGGCTGATGTCGTTCGCGCAAGTGTCCTGATACCGAGCTCAAGGTACAATGCAATGAAATAATACCTTCTTGAATTCATGCCCGCCTAGTACTTTTCGTAAGGTTACTGGGCCTATTGTTTAGTTTAGTTTAGTTTATTAATTAATAATTATGAATAATTACAGGTCAATTTACATTTAAAAAGTAAAAACACAAATCATTTAAAAGAGCATCGAATTACAAAACCAACACACTAACAATGTCAATGCCAATTGTAATGATAAAAAAAAAGATCAAAAGGGGGGTTTTGTATCTATACATATAATAAAATCGTTGAGACCAAAAAATCTGTTCATTGAAGATTAAAAAAAAAAAACCACCCAGGGTGACTTGAAATAAGTAACTGAACATATTAAAACCATTTAAAAAAAAATTGTTTGTTTGTTTGTTTGTTTGACCGCGCATCACATAAAAACTACTGAACCGATTTTGTTGAAATGTTCACAAATCTGTTTAAATACATTCAGAATAACATAAAGGCTATAGAAATTTTGGATTTTTTTGGAAAAAGGGGGTGAAAAGGGGGGGTAAAGTTTGTATGAAAAAAAAAATTTTGATTGTTCTAGAATCATGAAACTCAGAATAAATACTTATTAATAAAAATAAAGAAATACCTGTCTTAGCATTTTTTTTAAATCTCATCCAGAGGCGCAAAAAAGAGGGTTTTGTGTTTAAAATTAATAAACTTCAAACACCTATACAATCAAAACCAATGAAGTGTAACCTTTTAAAGTTGCTACATATACTCCATATCTAATACAGGTAAATATAATTTCTCAGTATTCTTGAAATTTGATTTTTGAGGTGAATACGCACAAAATAGCGGAACTCAAGAAAATCAGCTTTCCTCGGTTTAAGTAGTTGGTACGAAATGTTTGTGCGCGCATCACTTCAAAATTACTGCATAGGCTTCTTCAATATTTAAACTATATATTATCACGCTACTTCCTTAAGGGGATAGGCAATTTTGCATTATTTCCGTATACTTCAATTGTTTGACGTTTCAGTCATGACGTAAGTACATGAGAACGGCTATTTGTGGCTTATGTCAACGAAGTAAATAGCCTTGCTGTTTCATGACCGCTCTGTAAACTACGGGGTTGCAGGTTCAAACCCTCCAACGTTATTTTCACTTTTTGTGATTTGTTTAATTTTTTTTTTGATGCGGTGAGATTTCCTATATTTCATTTTTTTTTTGACGACCCAAATAGCGCAGCGGTAGTGAGGCTGCCTTACGTTCTTAGGGTCCCGGGTTCGAATCCCGGTAGGAGCAAATGTTTGTGTGATGAGCATGGACATTTGTTTCCGAGTCATGGATGTTTATATGTATAATAAGTATGTATTTACAAACAAAAAGTATCTATGTAGTATATCAACTATCTGGTGTCCACGACACAAGCCTCATTGCTTAGTGTGGCACTAGATGGCGCTGTGTGTAATGTCCAGCGATATTTATTTATCCAGCGATATTTATTTTGTATAAGTTGTGTGCATTTCTTATTTTTTTCGTGAAATATTTTTGAAGAAGAATACAATCATGCTACCCCCAAATAAATTGGGATAAGGGCAGGAGTATGATGATGAGGATGATTTCTCCAAAAAGAAGTATAGCGAACACCAGAAGCCTGATAAATCCACGTGTTCTTGCCGTGCAAGAACTGTGCTATGCTATTCGCAATAATCAATAATCCATACGCAGTTTACGTAGATTATATTTACAGCTAAATTGTTATTGGCCTCATATCGTGTTTTCGGGCGGGAGGAGACGCCCGGGTTCTTCCATTGTGAGGATCGACCGGAGGCCACGGTGGAGCACACTGTGGAGGTGTGCCCCACTTGGGCGGAGCACCGCCGTGTCCTCGAAGCGGCGATCGGCGGCGGCGACCTCTCTCTCCCAGCCCTGGTTCAATACATGGTCCGGAGCGAGACGGAATGGGATGCCATCACCTCCTTCTGCGAAGCAGTCATGCTAGCGAAGGAGGTGGCGGAACGTGAGAGGGAGAGATCCTCACGTCCCGGCCACAGCGGGAGACACCCCGGGCGTCGGGAGCCACGTATTGGCCCCCGGCCACCGTAGGCGCGGGCCTGTGGACGAGGAGCTATGGGCTAGCTCGCCGTCCGTCCGTCTCATGACGACAGGCCGTGTCGACGGCGCGTTCGTGTTCTACGCGCGCCTCAAAGAGAGTCAGCAAAAAAGAAGGGGTCCGCAAGGGCCGATGCCTGCCGGGGCTGCGGGACTATTCGAAAGAGATACCGTGACCCCGGAACACAAAGGGCGATGAAGGAACATGGATGGGTTTTAGTCAGTAAAAGTCTGACACTTCCTCCTGCTCCGGGAGGAGTCATTTGATGATTTCCCATCCGAAAAAAAAAGCTATATCGTGTTTGGGCTCATTCATGCACCTTGATGAGAACTTTCGACCTTTCTGGAGTATGACTGTCATCGAGTGTCTAAGGATGAAAACCTAAGGCTGTCGAGGGAAGCCCCAAATTGGAAAAACATATACAATATTTTAACGATGATTGCATATAATTCCGAGAAATTAAATTGTTACCTACTTGAATCTATACTTATTATTATAAAGGAGAAAAGTTTGTTTGTTTGGTTGGTTGAACGCGCTAATTTTAGGAACTACTGATTCCAGTTAAAAACATCTTTTAGTGTTGGATAGCCCATTTATCGAGGAAGGCTATACGTTATATAACATCACGCTACAATCAATAGGAGCGGAGCATCAATGAAAATTGTTGCAAATACAGCGAAAAATTATTGCTTTTGAGAGCTTCCTTTCCGTGCGCTGCGTAAACGGTTAAAGGTACTCAACAATCATACATGTGTGACGGGATTGTTCCTCTTAAAAAGTCCGCTAAAGCATATTATCTGCATTTTTTTTAGGTTGACTCACACTCTCTCTAAGCCTCTCTCTCTCTTACGTAACGCAGACGAAGTTGCGCGGGTCAGCTAGTGATATTATAAATGTGTGGTGTGGTGTGTGGTGTGTGGTGTCAATGTCAATGTCAATGCCAATTGTAATGATAAAAATAAAGAAAAAAAGGGGGGTTTTGTATGTTATTATAAATGTGTGGTGTGCTCCAAATAAAAATAATAAGTTAAAGTGAAAATTCGGGCGCCAGGAGTACACACAAAACTATGCCTAGGATAGACTTACCTGCGGGAGCTGGCTTTTAATCTTCAAGCGGGAACGTATCAATAAAAATCGACCATGAAAGTTACAGATCTATTTTATTACCCGAAGGCTGCTGGTTGGGAGAAAAACACAAGAAAATTCCTTTCTAAAATTAACAGATATGGTTCTAACTAGAGGTGTAAAACTAAGATGGAATAATTGTTATTTTATGGCCTGTCATTATTGCACTTTTGAAAATCTAAAATAAGTACCATAAACCATACTAAATTCCGTCGAATAAACTAAACACGAGGAGTCAAAACATGCTCATCTTGGTGACCTCCGCTGAGATGCCAACGGCGTCCATGATAAATTTTGGTAGAGGCGAGCGTTCAATTATTTAAGTTGAAGAAGAAAAATATAAGAAGAAAACAACTAGCATATCTCTATTAACACTAGACAATGTTGTGATGATTCAATATTTTATAAGCAATTCTTTTTCAACACCAACACTTTTACTGATTATTATTTTATATATACTATTACTATACTATTATACCTTTTTAATTTTGATAGTAACGTGAGACGAGTTGCAGAATGAAAATATTATTTATTTCGATTTTCATCAACTCGTCCAAATGGGCCGTATTCATGTGGGACCAGTTGATGAATTACTCATAATTGACAAGCGCAGAGCGTTATCATTGCATAACGCATGCAACATATGCAACCCTACAGGATAGGTTATCGATTCTAGGTTCACAGGGCAAAGAGAGCGAATAAGCCTTTATTACATAGTTATGTCAATGACGTTGTGACTGCCTAGTTGGTCGAGTGGTTGCAAGCGCGGCTGCTGAGCATGAGGTCCTGGGTTCGGTTCCCGGGTCGGGCAAAGTGTTATTGGGTTTTTCCACCATGAATCTATCAGTAGCAACCATGGAGTTTGGATTTGTGCGCGGTTGGTGAGCAATGGCACGCCTCCTTTATACATAACTGGCGAAATGTGGGTGTACTATTTGGTACAACTTTGCCTTACCCTTTGGGAATTACAGGCGTGAAGGTATGTTATGTACTTACGTCAAATCTGATATTACTGCACGAATTCTTATGATGTTGGGCGCTTATCTGAAATTGGGTAATAACGACGGCCAATTAAAATACCAATCCAACCAATCAATACATAAGATGACTAATAATTATTGATACGGGGGATAACTATTATCATCTCGGGAACGGGACTTTTCTGCAGTTCCTCTGAATGAGAAGGCTTATCAGTACAACGTTATATTTGCAGCCACAATAAACGTTAATTAAGCAAAATAATCATTGTGTGGAGGCCACAAAGTCGATACTCAGTTTGTTTACATGTTTTCCAATTGCAGAACATATTTTGGTTGATTGAGTAGTATTTAAAACGAGATTTATGCAAGTAGTACATCATTCAACTCGAAGAAGTCTTCGTGAATTCAATTAAATAAAAACTTGAATTACAAAATAATAGTAACAATGAATTTCTCTCGCATATTGTTGTTCGTGTTCGCTTGTTTGGTTGCACTGTGCGCTGTGTCGGCGAGGCCTGAGCCCAGGTGGAAGGTGTTCAAGAAAATTGTAAGTAGATTTTCTTTTGTTAAAGACCTTAATTTCCTAAACTAAGAACTCGGTCAGTTAGACAACAAATAATAAATTGATCCCAGAGGTAGTTTACTCACCTCTACGTTAATACACCTTTCCGATCGATCGATCCCCAGGTTAAGCCGCGCTTGCCTGTGTTGGTCCGTGGATGGTTGACAACCTTTTACACACCAAGTCTCCCCCGTGCCTCGGAAAGCACGTTAAGCCGTTGGTTCCGGCTGAGATTTGTAGATCTTAGACAGTCGTGTAGTCATCAGCCCGAAAGTCTGACGACCAGTTTTCCAAAGAATATCGTATTACCCAGTAGCTGGTTGTGTAAGTCGGATAGACAGCCGCTCCATGTAAAATATTGATGTTCAGTTGCATCGGGTTAGACTGGAAGCCGACCCTCAACCCCCGATAATAGGCATGACGACAGTATCAAAAAATTGCAAATCTATCTAGTCCGTTAGTTAGAGTATTGGAAATTAATGGACACGTATTTTTTGTTTTTGTAAATCAATGAATATTGATAAAAGATAAAACGCATCAAAACTCGGGAGTGGGGGCTCGTGACGTCAGAACTAGCTTAAAATTATAACAAGGCGTGACGTATTGAGAATTTTAAAAGCGTCGTATCTTCGTCAATTTTGGTTTACGTAACAAAAGAAAAAACACGGATCAAATATTTTTTGATAATCTAACTGTCAATACGCACATGAATCCGAAAAATCACACGTGTGTGACTTGGGTTCGAACTTGCGACATTATGGTAGTCTAAGATTCTAATATAGTTATATTTTTTCTTTTTACAGGAGAAAATGGGGCGAAACATCAGAGATGGCATCATCAAGGCTGGACCAGCTATTGGAGTCCTGGGTGACGCTAAAGCTTTAGGCAAATAGTTTTGATTAAACATTATTTGAATTGCCTAAAGTATTTTAATTTGTACAGTGTAATTTTATGTAAATAACAAATGCCAAAGTATTTATTTTTAAGCTAAGTACTTAACTCGAAACATTTTTAATGTAATTCTCAAGTGCCATAAAATAAATTATTTTTAAGTTATTTTTTTTTTCTTTTATTTTTTTTTTCTATTTATTCAAAAGTGTACAGGGTGAATGGATATGCCAATAAATTAGTTATTAGAGTAGTCCGTGGATGGGTGACAACTCGTTACATAAATCGAGTTTCCTCCGGTTGGTCCCGGCTGTCATTCGTAGATCTTTGACAGTCTACCTAGTACTCACTGGGTTGTGGAGGTCAGATAAGCAGTTGATCCATGTAAAATACTGGTATTCAGCTGCATTCGGTTAGACTGGAAGCCGACCCCAACATAGTTGGGAAAAGGCTAGCCAGGTGATGATTATTCCCCCAAATCTCAAAGTAACCGACCCGATAACTATAAAGTCACAATCTTAACACATTTTCTAGTCTGTGATCACAATACCAGGCAGCATCGAAATAGTTGCCTTAATAAAAGGGCGCTAAGCAATTTCAACTTTGGTAAATCCCACAGTTTGCTTTTAAAAACGGACATAAATATGAGTATCACAAAAAAGTACATTGACACCACAATTAACTGACAGATTATTTTCACACACACATTGTTACAGAAATGACGTAAAAAGCACTATCTTTTTCAAATAAGTTACAATTAGCCCAGAATTTGTATGTTGGTAGTATGTTAGCCCCGTGACTCGGAAAGGGAGGCCCAAAATTGGATAAATTCTGGCTGTTGATGATGATGGTAGTGAAAATTGAGTTTTTCATTTTATAAATATTTTTGTGGTTAATGCTTTGTATTTTGTTTTTGTATGCACGTCAGGTCCCTGCGACAAATAAATATTGTTTCTTTCTTTCTTTCTTTTGTGTCATTACTATTGGAATTTGATTTTATAATTGTAGTTTTATTTTCCTTTATTCATCTTATGATCTCATAATTAACATTTTAAAATATTTCTTATAAAAAACATAAAAACATTTAAAAATATCAAAAAATAGTAGTTTGCCGGTGTCGGGAGCAGGGTCCAAGCCACCGGTGGTTAGGGCTGCAGAGACAGGAAACTCCTCACAATGCGAGCCGCATCGAGGAGTACTGCCTTCTAAATCAGGCCCTTGATCCAACCGCCTAAAGAGAGCTTCGATAGATGGTCATCGAAGCTCTTGGCTATAAGGCCATTGGCCGTCACGACAATCGGCAGAATGATAACCGAGTTCATATTCCACATGTCGCGAACCTCGTGTGCCAAGTCGAGATATTTTATTATAGTTTTATTATTAAAGTTCTGTTTTAGCAGAACTTTCAAATTCCAATAGTTTTGGGTAAATACAAGGAAAAACATATATGTATAACTTAAAAAACAATAATTTATTTTCACTGCAGCTCTTACATTAATATTTACATCATTAATCCTAATTTATGAATAAATACTATCACAGCAGTCTATCCTAAAGCTTTGGCTTGTCCGAGGACGCCGATGGCTGGTCCGGCCTTGATGATGCCATCTCTGACGTTGCGGCCGATTTTTTCCTGAAAATATAATTAAACAATGTTAGCAAAGGTTCACTATATTAGAAACTAGCACTTTTCCCGCGGCTTCGCCTGCGTGAATATCTCAATTACAGTCTCATGGTGTGACCGTCGGAATGCCAATTCTCGGTATTCTCTCGTATTCTGCCAGGTCTCGAGTTCGACCCCAAGACACGCACCTCTGATTTTTCGGATTTATGTGCGTCGTATTGTATGAATGATCAATTGCTTCGGTGAAGGAAAACATCGTGAGGAGACCTGCTGGTCTGCCTGAGAGATATTTCTCGACAACATGTCAAGCCCTTGGGCGGCATAAAAACTCTGACACCAGATTAGACCCTAATCACACGATAAAGAAAGATTTCATGGGTAAGTTCCCATAAGTAGTAGTAGTGAGTAGTAAGTACTACAGCGATAATAATTCCCTATGTCCTAACCTAGAAATGGTAACAGACAGACCGATTTACTTTCACTTTTATAATATTGGCATAAGTGACTACTGAGGGACTGTGACAATGATCGCAAGCGCAAGTGCCACCACGTTTCATCCGTTATGTAAGTCCTATATTATAGAAAGCGAGCCTATTGCCATCAACCGGGCACAAAGAAATATCCAATAACATTTTGTCCAACGAGGGAATCGAACCCAAGACCTCACAAGACCAAGGAGACAGTAAAATCAATCTACTGAGTAAATAACACCAGTTGCATCTAAGATAATTTCGACAATGAAATATCCTAAAAAATCTAAAAATACTTACAATTTTCTTGAACACCTTCCACCTGGGCTCAGGCCTCGCCGACACAGCGCACAGTGCAACCAAACAAGCGAACACGAACAACAATATGCGAGAGAAATTCATTTTAACTATTATTGTTTTTAATTCAAGTTATTATTTTATTGAATTCACGAAGACTCCTTCGAGTTGAATGATGTTCCAGTTTCAAAACGCTCTTTTTATATACGATTTAACTGTCCAAGATAATTTTGCTGTCAACAAATTCAAAATCATGCAAACGTACACCTTACAGTGTTGATACAAAGATTGAATTATTTTCACAGATGTTTTCCTGTATGTAAATGTCAGTTTGCATCGATAACGGTCTGCGGCGTATTGACTCCAGGGAACTCCCGATTTTGTGAGCTTAATGAAGTCCCTCACACATACCTATAAGCATCAATAGAATGTATAGTCAACCATATTATATAATAATCTATTATATTATATTTTGCAATAACCATATTATTTTATGATCTTTGTATACTTGCTGAATCACTTTTGAATATCATATTATTCAGTTCTTTTTTGGACTGCCTCGTTGTTCTAGTGGTGGTATGCGCGATTGCTGAGCACGAGGTCTTGTGCTCGATTCCCAGGACGGGCAAAGTGTTATTAGGTTTTTCCATCAGAAACTTCTCAGTGGCAGCCACGGAGTTTGGATCTGCGCCCGGTTGATGGCAATAGGCTCGCCCCCTTTTACATGGGACTTAAACATAACTGGCGAAATGTGGGTGTACTATTAGGTACACCTCTGCCTAACCCTTCGGATTTACAGGCTTAATGAGTATGTTATTCACTTTTTGCTTTTTTTTTTTCGGATGGGACATCATCAAATGACTCCTCCCGCTCTGGGCAGAGCAGGAGGGAGTGTCAGACTTTTACTGACTAAAACCCGTCCATGTTCCTTCATCGCCCTTTGTGTTCCGGGGCCACGGTATCTCTTTCGAACAGTCCCGCAGCCAAGTTTTAATTTACTGGGGTACATTAAATGGGTAGAATTGTAGAAACTATCTTATATAAGGTCAGGATCTATAAACGTTTCTTGGCAAAGTGGAGATCGGTGCCATGTCTTTTTCAGACTGAAAAAAGAGGATCTTGGCCGGTCATTATGGAAAGCAACCCCATGGTAATCCCGCTAAACCATTTTAATAAAAGTCTGTTTCAATCCCGCAACCATGTGTTCGAAGAGTGAATTCCTGCAACTTCACGACATTATTGTTATAGAAATAACTGGTATTCATCTGTAAACAGTAACTGTCGTCAGCATAGTAATATTTGACCACTGTTTTAAGCTTTCACGGTTTAAAACTAAACTTATATTGTCACTAACGGGTTGCAGCGCCATGATCGCGGGTCAATCCGCGATCATGGCGCTTGCAACAGCGTCTAAATATCGGAAGCTCAAAACAAATAATAATTGCGGAAGATATCCCGTGTGACAATATAAGCATAGTAATAACGTAGACGCTCACAGATTTGCATAAAATGCATTGTGAGATTTGCAGTAAAAGAGTCATCATCATCTACCTAGCCTCGTCCAAACTATGTTGGGGTCCAGTCTAATCAGACGCAGCTGAGTGGAGCGACTGCCTTTGTGACCTCCGCAACTCAGTTAGTACTGGTTACCATATCGTATTACCCAGTACTTATAGTACCGGATTATAAAGGCAAAAGGAGTGAATGCTCGATTGACGTTGACGCATGGGACTGTTATAAATGAAAACAACTTCCAGAGCTGACCTCAAGTAACGCGCGGGCCTGTGGACGGGGAGCTATGGGCTAGTTCGCAGTCCGTCCGTCTCATGACGACAGGCCGTGTCGACGGCGCAGGAGTGTTCCACGCGTGCCTTAAAGAGAGTCAGCAATAAGGAAAGGGTCCGCAAGGGCCGATGCCTGCCGGGGCTGCGGGACTGTTCGAAAGAGATATCGTGGCCCCGGAACACAAAGGGCGATGAAGGAACATGGATGGGTTTTAGTCAGTAAAAGTCTGACACTCCCTCCTGCTCCGCCCAGAGCGGGAGGAGTCATTTGATGATTTCCCATCCGAAAAAAAAACCCCAAGTAACTGGAACGAAGGTAAGAAAATTATAATGTAAACACTTTTTTTTTAATCGCATAAAGGCCTCCCCCATATCCTTCCAGGTACGCTTCTCCTGCGCCACCTCAAACCAGCCTTCTTGATGCGCGCCTAGATCATATTATAGTCTCGCCACCTCTTTCCAGGCCGGCCTCGGCGGCACCGTCCATCTTCAGGTATCCATCGTGTTGAGATCTTTGCCCAGAGGTCTTTATGCATGCGGCTCACGTGACCTGCCCAATCCTATTTAAGCCTGGCAGCCTTTTTGCCTACGTCTGTAGATTCGTTATATAGAAGGAATAATTAGCGTGGCAACGTAATGTATGGTTGTTAAGCGTAATCAGAAACCCAAGGGTATCGCGTTACCCAGTAGCTCGTTAGTGGAAGTCAGATGGAAAATCGCTCCATGTCAAAGTCATGGCATTCAGGTACATGCAGCTAGGTGGAATTCGATCCTTACATATTTCGGAAAAGTCTAGACTAAACAGATTGTGTGATTTGTATGTCCTGTAGTGGTTGCAGCAAAAGTTGGCTAGCTAATGTTGTTACAAAAATTGACATAATGCTGTGTGCAATGTGCGAGAGTGTGTGTGTGTGAATGTGTGTGTGTGTGTGTGTAATTTGTGTGTGTGTGTGTGTGTGTGTGTGTATTTACAAGACAGAGATGAGTGGCAACGCCGGTAAGGGACGCCTTAGGGTCAACTCAGACCGAAATGGTAGCAGTCGGCAGCGGCCAGCAGAGTCTAGGTTTTCGCTGTAGTGCGCTGCTTTGACGGGCCGCGTGACGTGACGTACATTACCTAATGGATATGAAGCATAAAATGGTTTGAAAGTGAAACTGCCTCTGCACTGCCGACCGCTGCCATTTCGATGTGAATTGACCCTTAAAATGACATCCACTGCCCTCATTGGTAAGGTCCCATATAAAGGTCAGGTGCGTAGTACTCTCAACCGGCGTGCGTGTTAAACCAGGTGGCCTACCATGAAGCCTTACAGCAGGATTGTTTTAATCTTATTCCAGAGTGAGAAAGAGGTGGCGCTAGACGTCCTCTATAGCTCTGTCTCTTTCCCACACTGGAATGACATTAAAACAATCCTGCTTCAAGACGTCATGGTAACCATGCAGATGTATGAACGTGAACGAGACGAAAGGAGTATGTAAGGATCGTATAGCAAGAGGCGTTCCGTTGATTGTGCCTAACCCCATGAAAAACGGCGTGAGTTTATGTATTTAAATATTCATGTAGTTGTAAATATCAGATACTGAAGGTTAATGCTAGAATGCAATGCTTACCTAATCAAAAAGGTTTTTTTGCTGTATAAGAGTTAGTACATAGTAAAAGTTGTTTATTTTTTGTGTTATCGGATGGCTAACAAGTCATCAACAGTTAGTAAGAGGTTTAAATCTAGAGGTGGGTACATAATATTACCTACATATTATATTATGTTACATAGAAGTTGCTTTTTCGTGTCTTTCTGTGTGAACGCGTTATTCTTCTGAACTAAACGGATTTAGTTGCGATTTTCACCGTCATTAGAGAAATACACTGGCCTGCAAAAATAAGTATCAGCATCATCATCATCTACAGCCCGACTTCACCCACTGGGTATAGGCCTCTCTTTGCTAGTGCCAAGCTACACGCTCTTGTGCCAACCTCATCCAGGATATTCCCGCAATGGCAACAATATTACAATATTACAACACACAACTCCACCTGCCATCACCGCGCCTTGCTAGGTGTCCTGACCAACTCCATTTGAGTACACTTTTAAAATTGCAATAACTTTTTAAGAACACAAGATATACTTTCGAACCAAAAAGGACTCGAAAAATAGTTTAATTTTGTCTATAGTTTCAAAGAAAGCTGATAAAAATTGCTTTATATTTTTTTTTTTTTTTTTAAATCTCTAACTTCTATAGTTTAGGAAAAATTAAAATTTTAAAAGTGTAGTACTTATTTTGCAGGTCAGTGTGTATTTAGAAACGTTTATGTAAAATACAGTACCCATTAGCTGACTTTTACCTTAGCCAGCCTCTTGGGCACATTATCAGTTGACAGCCCGTTGAGGAGAATTATGACATCATTTTTAGTTTATTGTTCGGCTATTTAGTTCAGGTTATTTTAAGTTGTTAGTGTATTAATTAAGTGCCTAATTTTTAAACATTTGCCAAGAAGCCGGTACAAAAAATACTACAAAAGAGGGTAAGTATGTAATAAGAAACGCACGAAACAGGGGCGAGATACTAGTTGCACATTAATATTGCTGGCTTTTCAAGTCAAGGACGAATATTTAAAAACAGCCCAAAGGATTACAAAACATAAGTCGAGTGTGAGGCAATCGTATAGCAGAACAGTTGCCTGACGGAGACGGAAGTCGGCGTAGTTAAGGGGGATGCTCCAGGGAAGCCCGCGAAATTCAAATTTTCTTACGTTTTTTGCAATTTGCAGGTCAGTGTCAGATTGTATGTTGATTAAACTATGAATCGCGGCTGTAATACGTATGTAGTTACGGAATTATAATCATCAAAATCATCAATACAACCCTCCAAGCGCATAAAGGTGTTGGAATGACTTTGACCTTGAAAAAACAAATTCATACACCTTTATGAGCTTGGAGGGTTGTATTGATGATTTTGATGATTATAATTCTGTAACTACATACGTCTTACAGCCGCGATTCATAGTTTGAAGAGGGAACAGAGCCTGCGAGGAATTTTAAGAAACTAGTGCTGATAGGGACAATTGCTGCGCAGCTCACATTATATCGCATAAATTTTGACGAGATTGACTATTCGTATTACCCTTTTTCTTCTTGAAAACTGAGCCAATACAAATATGTATGATATTAAAATTTTAAGAAAGACTATGTTATGGTTCCTATCAATTACTTTTATGTTAAAAACTTATCGAATTTGTCTGGCAGTCCTATAGACAGGGTCGTAAAAATGGGGCATTTTCTGTCATTTTTGGAGGGTCATATTATTTATTAAAAAGGAAATGACAGGGACATGTAAAAGGAAAACCTGGATTTTATGAAAAAAAAAATGATTACTGACATTATTCAGGAAAAAAAGGGAATATTTGTAGGAAGCAAACGTCGGCTTAAAAGAGAGCTGCGAAGCTCTCTTTTAAGCCGACGTTTGCTTCCTTGACAAATCATCATCTACTTGTGTAGCCCTTTATAAACTGTCGTGGTTAGGTGTGGCATTTATTTGGATCACCTGCCTATCTGACTTTCACAGGCAAGTTTCCAGACAAATGTAATAAGTAACTAGTGGAGGTATGAATTTGTATTGTCTATGTGTAAGTACCTGCATATTATTGTGTAGATGTTTTAGGTGTTTAAAATAGAGTTTGTAAGAAAAAAACGGAAATAAATTTAAAATATTAATTTATATTCACAGCATTTTATGTACAGTTATTAAAATTAACTTATATTTAGTCCTTAATTAACAATACTGCTACTAAAGTTTATCCTAAAGCTTTGGCTTGTCCTAGGACGCCGATGGCTGGTCCGGCCTTGATGAGGCCATCTCTGACGTTGCGGCCGATTTTCTCCTGAAAAGACAAATAGAACAATAATGTTAGTAAAAGTCTGGCAATAACAACACGCCTGTAATCTCTGAAGGATTAGGCAGAGGTGACAGTACCTAATAGCACACCCAAATTTAATTTTGTTGTGTTTAAGTCCCATGCAATAGGGGGCGAGCCTATTGCCATCATCCGGACACAAATCACTCCGTGGCTGCTACTGATAAATTCGTGGTGGAAAACCCAATATCACTTTGCCCGAACCCTGAATCTCATGCTCAGCATTCGCAGTTGCGGTACCACTAGACCAACTAGGCAGTCAAAAAATTGACCCTATTGTCAGTACAGTAAATTAATGTCTTTGAGATATTACAATCTAAGTAACTCTATGACTGATGGTGTTTTTCTGAAGGATGTCGATGGATGTCGCAGACTGAGAGAGACTTTATAGGCTGATTATAATCGACTGAAAACTAACGACATTACAGGAAAAAAAAATTGAAATACTCACAATTTTCTTGAACACCTTCCACCTGGGCTCAGGCCTCGCCGACACAGCGCACAGTGCAACCAAACAAGCGAACACGAACAACAATATGCGAGAGAAATTCATTTTTACTATTATTATTTTTAATTCAAGTTCTTATTTTATTGAATTCACGGAGACTCCTTCGAGTTGAATGATGTTCCAGTTTCAAAATTCTCGGTTTATATAGTATCAAACTGCCTAAGTTATTGTTTGCTGTCAATGAACTGAAATTTGCACAAACGTAGACTTTATGGTGTTGACTTAAAGATCATTTTGTTTTGACAGATGTTTTCCAGTGTGTAAACGTCCGTTTGCGTCGATAACGGTAAGCGGTTTGTTGACACCAGGGAACTCCCGATGCGGGCCTGTGGACGGGGAGCTATGGGCTAGCTCGCCGTCCGTACGTCTCATGACGACAGGCCGTGTCGACGGCGCGTTCGTGTTCCACGCGCGCCTCAAAGAGAGTCAGCAATAGGGAAGGGGTCCGCAAGGACCGAAGCCTGCCGGGGCTGCGGGACTATTCGAAAGAGATACCGTGGCCCCGGAACACAAAGGGCGAGGAAGGAACATGGATGGGTTTTAGTCAGTAAAAGTCTGACACTCCCTCCTGCTCCGCCCAGAGCGGGGAAAAAAAGGGAACTCCCGATTTTGTGAGCTTAATGAAGCCCCCACGAATGTACCTACTTGTATATCGATGGTATACTCCTAGCTTCGATTTTCTAACTAACCGACGATTTGACGATTCAAAAGTAGGTACGTCTTAATGGTTTATCTGTTCATGTCCGAAAGACTAGAGAGGGAGAAGAAGGTCAAAGTAAAAATAGATAGATTGTGTGAGGAATTATATTATGAAAGAGAAAGGAGTATATGATGCCGTGACGTCTGACAGAGGAGAATGGAAGAAGAAAACGTGTAGCGCCGACCCCAAGTAGAATGGGACAAGGACAGGAAGATGATGACCTTAAAGACTTCTAAAGTACTAAATGGATTTTGATGAATTTTGCACATTGTTCTACATACGGCATAAAGCCGGGCACAACTAGTTTGAAAAAATAAAGAAAAAATGGTTTAAGGTTTTGAGACCTCAACTATTTCTCAGGAGTACGGATTTACTCCGCTGCCGCGGCAAATTGTCGCTCAGCGGACGGACTTCTGGCGGGATCTCATGGCGACATGGAGAGAGCAACTATCGCAACCCCGTGCAGGGCACGCCACAATAGTGGCGATAAGTCCCCTCTTTGAGGAGTGGCTGGAGAGACGCCACGGCGTCCTCACCTTCCGCCTGACACAGGTTCTTACCGGACACGGTTGTTTCGGTAAGTTCCTGCACCGAATCGAGCGGGAGGAAACGCCCGGGTGCTACCATTGCGAGGGTCGACCGGAGGACACGGTGGAGCACACGGTGGAGGTGTGCCCTGCTTGGGTGGAGCACCACCGTGTCCTCGAGGTGGCGATCGGCGGCGGCGACCTCTCGCTTCCGGCCCTGGTTCTTGCCATGGTCCGGAGCGAGACGGAATGGGACGCCGTCACCTCCTTCTGCGAAGCAGTCATGCTAGCGAAGGAGGTGGCGGAGTGGGACAGGGAGAGATCCACAAGTCCCGGCCGCCGCGGGAGACGCCCCGGGCGTCGGGGGCCACGTGGTGGCTTCCGGCCACCGTAGGCGCGGGCCTGTGGACGGGGAGCTATGGGCTAGCTCGCCGTCCTTCCGTCTCATGACGACAGGCCGTGTCAACGGCGCGTTCGTGTTCCACGCGCGCCTCAAAGAGAGTCAGCAATAGGGAAGGGGTCCGCAAGGACCGAAGCCTGCCGGGGCTGCGGGACTATTCGAAAGAGATACCGTGGCCCCGGAACACAAAGGGCGAGGAAGGAACATGGATGGGTTTTAGTCAGTAAAAGTCTGACACTCCCTCCTGCTCCGCCCAGAGCGGGAGAAGTCATTTGATGATTTCCCATCCTAAAAAAAAAAAAAAAGGAGTACGGATTTGTGCCCGCTTGATGGCAATAGCATTTAGCAATAGCAAATAGGGGTATTTCATGGGCCTTAAAAATAACTACCCAAATGTAGGTTTGCCTACTATAAGGTACACCTCTGCCCAACCCTTCGGGGATTACAAGCGTGATGTTATGTGTGTAAAGGAACACTTTCTCCATACATGAGCTGGCCTATCGTAGCGAAGAGTTTCAATAGAATGCGAGGTCAGCTTATAATAATTATGTTGCCAATGACGTGCGGCTTATTAAGAACGATTTATCTATTTATCATGAAACAAGGATTGTTAGCAGTGATAGTCTAGTGGTGTGACCGTCGGACTGCCGAGTCATAGGTCTCGAGTTCGAACCCAAGCCACGCAACTCAGATTTATCTGATACATGTGCGTATGCGTATTGTATAATTATCATCTGATTCGAGGAAATCAAAACTTCGTGAGAAAAGCATGCCTGAGAGATATTCCTCGAGCCGGCATGTAAAGCCAAGTCAGAGGCCCATGGGCGGCATAAAAACTCTGACACCAGGTTAAGCATTAAACACACGATAAAGAAAGAAGATCAAATACGGAAAATATATTTTTTTATCTAAGAAAAGTCGTGTCAACATGACCTGTCTCCGTGACTTGTATCCGTTAGCGTAAAAGCGTCATATTAAATAACAAACATGATGCATTATCTCTGTGTGCGCTCGGATCAGAAACAGTTCCTGATAAACAATTTATTCGGAGCTCGGTTTATTAAAACTGCGTGCCAGTTTAGCGGCGATGACGTCAGAGGCCGAATCTTCATCAGCTTTTATTGTTCCCGCTACAGGGTTACAGACAGGCGTCCTCGCTGTGAAACTGGGTGGACCACAATCTACAACGTGAGCCCAGTGCGGGTTGGTGGATTTCACATGTAAAGAAAGAAAGAGAAGAAAGAAAGAAAAGAATGAAAAGAAAGAAAAGAAAGAAAAGAAAGAAAATAAAGAAAGAAAGAAAGATTTAAAGAGAAAAAATAGAAAAGAAACATTATTTATTAAACTTGCAAAGGACAAAACAATAAAAAAATGGCTTCAATCAATTTTGACTGGTGAGACGGGAAAGGCATTCTCTCCATTGGCATTAAGTCCGCCTCTATACAGTATGTGTGCTTAAAATATTAAATAAATAAACAAACTAGATCGTATGAGGAAGATAATCCATTCATTTCAGGCAAATGCATAAAGGAACGCGAGCCATGACCGTGAAAGTCAAGACGAAAAATACAGATGTTTCAAAGTCAATATTTTATCTATGACATTGAGGCCACTAGACCGGTACGCTCGACAACCAATGAAGCTTAGATAACCAAATCAAGCTGATCTCTTATTGTACGGGAAGCTCATACAAAACGAGGTCAGGTTATACTATAAATGTAAACTCGATGTATCACCGTATGTACATTTTTCTAGGGAAATAACCTCTTATCTCGACTTAATTAAACTAATTTGTTATCAAGAGCAGTTAAAAACTATTGACACAGTTGGTTTAATAACAAAAATAGTTTTCCTTGTTTTTAAAACTTTTGTTTTATTCTGTGACAAATGATTTATCGTTCAGTTTCGGTAAAGTACCTCGCACTGCGTTTTGTTCGAAATTATGTGTTTTTGTTTGCATGTAAATTAGCATTTAGTTATGCATTTGTTGATTGTTTTTGTAATTTTCTAACATTAGCATTATAGTGACAGACATGTACACACACACATGTGTGTGTGATATTAGGCTACCCGAAACTGTCAAATTTTCCAAATCAACCTTGAACTTAATGATTTAGTTATAAAGTTGAAAATTAATTGGAGAAATTTGACAGATTGTAGTTGCTTGATGTGCTGGGCCTTGTTATCAGGCTTACTAATTTTAAATCAGAGAGTTTTTCTAGTTCATTTACGAATCAAAACTGCACAATCTTCAGTCCATACACTACACCATGTACTACACTAATATTTTATGGAGGAAAGATTTGTATTTTTGTATGTAACGAATAAACTTAAAAACTACTGGACAGATTTCAAAAATTATATAACCGTTAGAAAGCTACATCTTTACCGAGTAACATAGGCTATAAATTATATTGATATCGTGCAAATTAGCCGAGCTATCACAATTTTCGCGGAAGAATCGCGGGCGAAGTGCTAGTATTACGTAAACACGACATCACGTCTAGGTAATCCCCGAAGGGTCCCAGGTAGAGGTGTACCTAATTTATAGTACACCCACATTTCACACGTTATGTTTAAGTTGCCTGTAATAGGGGACGAGCCTATTGCCATCAACCCGGCACAATCCGTGGCTGCTACTGAGAAATTCCTAACGAAGAACCCAATAACACTTTACCCGACCCGGGAATCGAACCCAGGACCTCATGCTCCGCAGCAGCGCTTGTGTTTACTAGACCAATGAGGGAAACTACTGAGAAATTCTTGATGCAAAAAACCCCCACACCACACCCTTTTTTTGTTTTTTTTTTTTAGGATGGGAAATCATCAAATGACTGCTCCCGCTCTGGGCGGAGCAGGAGGGAGTGTCAGACTTTTACTGACTAAAACCCATCCATGTTCCTACATCGCCGTTTGTGTTCCGGGGCCACGGTATCTCTTTCGAATAGTCCCGCAGCCCCGGCAGGCTTCGGCCCTTGCGGACCCCTTCTCTATTGCTGACTTTCTCTGAGGCGCGCGTGGAACACGAACGCGCCGTCGACACGGCCTGTCGTCATGAGACGGACGGACGGCGAGCTAGCCCATAGCTCCCCGTCCACAGGCCCCACACCACACCCTGACACTACTTTGACCGATGCGGGACTCGAACACAGCAGTCCCAACCGACCGGACCCAATGTTCTGCGTCCGGCGATACCATCGACGCAGCTCTAAGTGTTCCGGCTACATCAGACCACGAAGGTTGAGGAGATCGTGGAGTATGTCCGAGCGAAGACCAGCTGGACCTTGAGGGTCGAGAAGTTAGAGTCGCGCCACAACACGAATTTTAAGTCGTTTCCTCAAGGAAGAGTTTTGGCCGAAGGGTGTCATGTATCGGCGATTCCGCGGAAGGCTACGCAACACCACGCAGCGCAACATGACGCCGTCTCTTCATGTTCAATAGATTAATTAGGTTTGTGTGGATTTTATATATATGTATGTTAGTCTGTAAGGTATATATGCTAAGGGCCCTTTGTTACCTGAATTAAATGATATATTATTATTAATATTATTATAAGTTACTTGACAGAACAATAACATTACACGCTACCTTGATTTACACACACACACACACAAACAAATCATTGACGGGACTGCACCGCATTATTCACGCTGCTTATTATTACAACTTACTACAATTCTACAAACTGTAGTAAATTCTTTAAGAATGAGTGGAACTAAAGTTTAATTGCGTTTTCTTATAATAGGTCATAGGTGTGGGGGAATGATCTGAAGTGACTCACCCTGTACTTCCTAGTTGTGTGAGGGATAAAGAAAAAACATAAGTTTTGTAGGTAAATAGTTCATCTAATCATTTATTTCTTCAATGAACTTTATTGATGACTAAATTTTTCCTGCGGCTTTGCTTGCGTTAATTTAGAATTTGTCAATCAATTCAAATGTTATTTTATTCTTATGATAACATTTGAATTTATTGGCAAATTCTAAATTAGTTTAGCTAGAGCTGAGTTAGTTTAGTTATTGTTGTTTTCCACTGGAACAGAACTTTTTTACGAGATGAAAGGTACCTTATGTCCGTTTCTGTAAACCTGACAACGTATATGCAAAATTTCAGGATGATCGGTTCAGTGGTTTACACAAGAGACAAAGTAACAAACTTACTTTCGCATTTACAATCTATTATTAGTTAGGATTAATAGTTCATCGAATCATTTATTTCTTCAATATACGTTATTGATTATTGCTTCGTCGCTGTATTCTGGATACTGTTAATGTCGTAATCCTTAGTTCGATTCGGTCGGGCAAAGTTTTATTGGGTTTTTCCACCAGGAATTTCTCAGCAGCAGCCACGGATTTTGGATTTGTGACTGATTGGTGACAATAGGCAAAAGGAGCTCGTGGCTAAAACAATAACAGCCGCTCGGGTCGACCTTTAGGACCACCCATTACATACCGAATTTGCTCCGTGCCTCGGAAAGCACGTTAAGCAGTTCTCCCGGTTGTCATTTGTAGATCTTTGACAGTCGTTACAGGTAGTAGTCAGTGGTCCAAAAAGTCTGACGACCAGTCTTACCAAGGGGTATCGTATTACCCAGTACTAACTGGGTTGTGGAGGTCAGATAGGCAGTAGCTCCATGTAAGATACTGGTATTCAGCTGCATCCGGTTAGACTGGAAGCCGACCTCAACATAGTTGGGAAAAGGCTAGGCAGATGATGAAAATGACGTTTTCAATAAGCTCGCCTTATTTTACTTTGGACTAAATCGTAACTGGCAAAATATGGATGAACACGTACACGTACAGACGGAACTCGTACATGGTGAGAGCGAGTCGTATGTACAACACAACCTGCCGGGAAGCTGAGATCGACATTTTTAATACTAGTACCGCTAAATCGAAGAAAACTTTATCTAATAGCTTCTTTGAGGGTGTTTAGTAATTTTTGTTTGGTGTTTTATATAGTCTTATTTACTTTTATGTCATATTATTTATATACTACATGTAGAAACTTGTAATTGGCCATATTTTGTTTAAACTAATATTACTCACTATCTGTTTAGCTGTAAGTTTTCCTAAAAATGAAAAAAATATATAAATAAACAAACTACTTATAAGGTAGGTACACTTTTGCCTGCCCTCCGGAGATTACAGGCGAGATGTTATGTTATGTGAGTGAACGTGACGTTTAATTGAGTTTTTATCGGCCTTATGAGTAGGGGAATGACCTGAAATGACTCAGACATTGAACTTGAGCTGTGGAATGCAGGAAAAACATAGTTTGTATGATAAATGGATGATCATTGATTGCTTATGTTGTATCATTCATTTATTGCATGAATGACATCGATTAAAAGTCCACTGAAGTGAAATAAAACCATTTATGTTTTATTTAAAAAGTATAGTTAAGTACTTTTCACTTGTGGTTTGATTTGAACAAAATTCTGGTAAGTAATGTCAATGCCTATTTCTGGCAAAAACTGCAGCAGCTGTATCAATCGGATTATACGGAAACCCGGCCTCAACATTTTTGGGTAAAGTCTAGTCAGATGACATCATGACAATGAGAAACTATAGCAAACCGCGTTGTCTAAAAATAGGGCATTTTTTGTAATTTTTCGAGGGTCATATTTTCTTTACTTATAAGTAGCTGAAAAAAAAATGACAAGGACGTGTCTTCAGCAGCCCTTAATTATGTGAAAAAAAAAGGAATACATTTGTATGGAAAATCGCAGACCCTGTTACCTTACCTAAGATTGCTATCGACTCGCTAAGAAGAATAGAATACGAGTTAAAATACTGGTTTTGTTATCGCTTACATGCGGCTTCCTGTACCACGGGAAGATCCCGCATACCACAGGACTCATCTGTCATTTATTTCCGCGAAACCATTTAAACTCACTAATCATAATTATAACTATTGGATTTCACAGAATTTTATTATTTCCCTATTTTATCGTTGACGATCATAATAAAACCCGGTTACAGTATCTCTGGACCTGGCGTCGATGACTTTTATAAAACAATAAAACCCCCCCCCTAAAGACACTATCTGAATTTAGGTGCTTTTTGCATTTTTCCAGATAGAGCAGATAAAAGCCCAATTACTATGCAAGATATCCCGATTATAGCTAAAGTATGCATTATTTTCAAAAAACACAAAAAGCACCACTAAATGCAAATGCATAATTCGAATGCATAATATGCAAGTATGCATCCATCGGCCGGGTACACAAACTCCGTGGCTGCTACTGAAAAATAATTTTCATCGTAACAGTAAAACTGTCGATAATGCGCAGTAAAATTTATCTACCTACGAGGGACATAATTAAGCTCACAGAATAGGGAGTTCCCTGGAGTCAACACACTATGGACCGATATCAACACAAACTGACATTTACACAAACTCGTTAAACGAAATGATCTCTAAGTCAACACAATAAAGTCCACGTTTGTGCTATTTTGAGTTCGTTGACAGCAAACAATATCTCGGTCAGATGAGTAGTATATAAAACGAGACTTTTGAAAATGGAACATCATTCAACTCGAAGAAGTCTTCGTGAATTCAACAAAATAATAAATTGAATTAAAAATAATAACAGCAAAAATGAATTTCTCTCGCATATTGTTGTTCGTGTTCGCTTGTTTGGTTGCACTGTGCGCTGTGTCGGCGGCACCTGAGCCCAGGTGGAAGGTGTTCAAGAAAATTGTGAGTATTATTGATATTTTCTATTTATCTTTTACTCAGCAACTGGTTTAGTTTAAGCGCTTAAAAACGCCTTCGTGGCTGAATGTGTAGTTATTGATTATGATTATGAGGTTTTGAGTTCGATTCATCTGCTAGGTACAGTAAAATATTATGATAAAACAGTAAACAGTACTATTACTTTGCCTGACTTTCAAGAAATTTTACGGTGAAGGGACAGCTGTTACTTTTCTTATAAATTTTGTCCGAAAATATCTAAATTATATATAAAAAACCATTTGATATTTCAAGATAAAATCATGATCAACAGTTATAATCAAGACGTCAGATTTTTTCAATGTCCTTAGCAACTGCCAGAAAATCCATTTACAGCAATAACCTTCCTATAACAGTTTCCAGACTTTTACTGATATTATATCAATTTGTTTTATTTCAGGAGAAAGTCGGCCGTAACGTCAGAGATGGCATCATCAAGGCAGGACCAGCCATCGGCGTCCTCGGACAAGCCAAAGCTTTAGGATAAACCTCAGTAGCAGTATTGTTAATATAGGACTAAATATAAGTTAATTTTAATAACTGTACATAAAATGCTGTGAATATAAATTATTTTAAAAGTTATTTCTAGTTTTTCCTTTTTTTTTTTAATTATTAAAAATTTTTAGTTCCTTTCATAAGAAAAGTAAAGCTATTACAGCATGGCCACGATCTCGTGATCCATCACTTGAAATCAAGTTTTTTTTTTTAACTTTGACTTCTAGTAATTTCTCGTGTAGCCATAGTGCGTTTACAAACATAATACATAAACCCACAAACACAAATAGCCAGACCCGGAACAACTAACTGTAGGCCTAAAATATTTGTTCCATGCGGGGACGGAACCCACGACCCGCAGTGTAGCAGCCTATCGCTCAGCAACAGCGCCAACCGTGAATATGCCACGACTCGAAGACCTTGTCGCGACTTGTGACGATACGACACTTACGTCAAAGAAACAGGCGACACGCGCGTGTTTTTTGACACAATTTGCAAGTAGCATCGCCTGCAGTCATGACCAGGCCTTAACACCGAAAATCGATTTGTTACATCTGACTGCATCCGCTTAATTCCCGAAATAATTACAAAATTAATGCTCATTTCATGCAACACATAATGAAGTGATCTCTAGTGAAACGAAATTGCCAGATAACCCCGACCCAATGCGGTTATATAACCAGCAATTTATATGAATGGAATTTATCAAATTACTAGCTATTTTAGTGAATCCAGTCATCATCATCTGCCTAGCTTTTTCCCAACTATGTTGGGGTCGGCTTCGAGTCTAACCGGATGCCGCTGAATACCAGTATTTTACATGGAGCGTATTTTTAGTGAAACAATATTGTAGCAAAATGTCTCTACAGTTGTTCCGTTCGATAAAATGGATTTTCGGTACCAGAAATCCATCTAGTCACCATAAATTAACATTACTCCTGGTGTCCTCTTAGACAGAGGTGTACCTTATAGCACCCACATTTAGCAAAGTATGTTAAAGCCTCGTGTTACAAGGGCCCGTGTTACAAGGGCCCGTGTTATAGAGGCCCGTGTTATAGAGGCCCGTGTTATAGGAGCCCGTGTTTTAGAGGCCCGTTTGACAACGACTCTTACTTTGGTAAGAATCGTTGTCAGACGGGCCTCGTATTCCATATTACCCAATATCTGGGTCGTGGAGGTTAGATAGGCAGTCACTCCATGTTAAATACTGGTATCCAGCTGCATCCAGTTAGACTGGAAGGTGACCCCAATGTAGATGAGTAAAGGCAGGCAGATTTCTATCCTCCCTCCAGTTGAAAACCAGCGTCGGGCACTAGCTGCTCGACATTTTGCTGAAATGGGCTTATTTGGCGTAGCCGTGAGACACACAATAATAATATATCATTTTCTCTTTTATTCTGTTTATATTAAAGTTTTATTTTTTGTTGTGGGCACTTGTGGCATGTGTCAAATAAAAATGTTTTATTTCACACAAAAAGTTTCACTACTTTTAGGGTTCCGTACAATAATGAAAAAAAAAACGGAACCCTTACCTATAGGATCACTCGTGCGTCTTTCGGTCTGTCCGTCCGTCTGTCACAGCCAATTTGCTCCGAATCTACTTGACCAAATCAGGTGAAATATGGTAGGATGGTGTGATTCTATGAGCTAAACACAGATGTGCAAAGTAAATAAATATTAAAAAAAAGGGTAATTTTCGGGGGACAAATTAGGAAATTAAAAAAAAGTTTTGCAAACCTTACTGTTTCATGATTATCAAATGAAAGGGCTCGTTATGACGATCACAAATAGGTTTTTGTTATTATTGTAAAATATATAGTTTTGATTTTATTCATGAAAGAAGACAAAAATTGACTATTCCTACGCCCTGATCTCCGAAACTATTGAGTCTAATATTTTGAAAAAAATACAAAACATAGTTCATTGCTTGTAGATTATAGGAAAACATATAAGAATTCTATCAATTGAAAATTAAGTGGTTAACTCAATATAAGACTTTGTACGGAACTCTCTCTTCTCGAGTTCAAGTCGCACTTGGCCGGTTTTTTCTCCAAAATATCAAAATATTGTCTTCCAAAACCAAAAGCAAAACGAAGTGTTTCGCTACAATACTGCTACCAAAGATCGAACACTAAAGATTTCACTTTGATGGTACCTCGTAAAATACGATGGCAACTTCAATTTGCTATGAAGATATGACATCTAGAAATGTTTCGGTCCCAATGTTGTGATGTGGTATGACTAAGTACGCTCGGCAACAATTTTATAACTATACACTTCCAGAGTTCCAGTTCATGAAATAATAACTTAATTGACGATATGGTTGGCGCAGTAGCTAAGTGATTGACTACTGTGCTGCGTGTCACGGGTTCGATCCCCGTACGGAACAAATATTGGTATGGCCTACAGATAGTTGTTCAAGGTTTGTGTATGTGAGATTAAATGTCTATAAACGCACCGATGCACGATTGTACAGGAGAAATTCCTATTGTGTGTGTGTTAATATTGTTAAAATCACTACTACAGAATGATATATGTTACCTGTTTTGGTGATATAAGGCTTCAAATATAATATCCTTGGAAAATTCAATTTCCTCGTGTATCAGAGGCAACCAAAGGAGCGTCTTTGTAGTCTATAAAATACTGTCTTCAATATTATGGTACCTATTTACATAGGAAGGCTACTGGTATACGCTTCTATATAGGTAGGAAGACGACTTCATGATACTTTGTACTTTAAGAATTAATATAACCGCTGCGGAGAACCTTTGTGGAATCTATAATTTCAAGCCGTTTGGCGTTGAAACTCTGGGCCTGTGGGGTCCAAGTGCTCACCACCTTTTTAAGAAAGTTTCTAAACGCCTAGTTGACGCTTGCCGTGACCCAAGTGATGGCTTTTACCTTAGCCGGAGGCTAAGTGTTGCCATGCAACCTGGCAATACCGCCAGTCTCTTAGGCACATTACCAGCTGACAGCGTTGAGGAGTTTTCTAATGCCCTATTATAGTTTATGTTATTGTTTTTAATTCTAATCATGTATGTAGTTTGGTTATTAAAATAATTAATAATCAAAGACCCGAATGGCACAGCGGTAGTGAGGTTGCCTTACGTTCGTTGGGTCCCGGATTCGAATCCCGGTAGGAGCAAATGTTTGTGTGATGAGCATGGACATTTGTTTCTGAGTCATGGATGTTTAGTATGTATAATAAGTATGTATTTACAAACAAAAAAAAGTATCTATGTAGTATATCAACTATCTGGCGTCCACGACACAAACCTCGTTGCTTAGTGTGGCGCTAGATGGCGCGGTGTGTAATGTCCAGCGATATTTATTATTATTTATTTATTAAAAAAGGTATATAAGATAAACATGCGCCTCGTTGGTCTAATTGCCGCAAGAGTTACTGCTGAGAATGAAGTCCTTGGGTTCGATTCCCAGAACGGGCAATGTGTTATTGAGATTTACGGTCACGGATTTCTCAGTAGCTGCCCGTGCAGAGTTACAATTTGTATCCAATGATGTTATATATAATAGAGGCAGATACGTTTTACCGACGTCAGCGTGGCAATGCAAACACAAGCTGATCAGCTTGTGTGACCTCAATCCGTCCTGTGCGACGCGAACTGACGTTTAAGCGGGAGTTTGGTGTATGAAAAGAAACAAATAAGGCAAATTGTGTGTTCACAAAGTGCAATACTTATACTGGGCCAGCTGTATTAATGAAGTAGGACGTATCTTTTCATTTGTTAGTACTGTTTAGTCTATTTAAAATGGAAAATCATTTTAGTTTTTCAGAAATTTATTTTACTCAAAAATCTCTGCCGCGCTGTAGCCGTTTTGACACCTACACGAACGAGACAAGTAGTGCTTTGCATATGAGTGACAGAGAGCACGAGAAAGTGGCGTGCGGTGTTGTCAGTTCGAACGACGCGTTCGAATATCGTCATGTTTTTATTTCTTTTTAATGAGTATGACGACTCTATTGGTAAAATCTCATTGTTGTATCCGATTGACTGCAAACTAGGCTCGCCTTAATACATGGGACTTGACCATAGCTGGTGAAAAGCGGGTGTACTATACGTACACCTCTGCCCAACCCTTCGGGGATTGCGAAGTGTGATGTTATTCTTGCAAACAAATGGCTTTCTATATAAGTAAAGCCTTAAAATCCGTATCTGTTTATTCTCCCAGATATCTTCTATCTGTCACTCGAAATGACAGATGTCTTTTGTTTACAACCGAAATAAAACCTCCTTGGATTTGGGCCACGCAAAATTGTTTTAGGATAGCATATACACTGGCCTATAAAAATAAGTTGACAATATAGGATGAAAAGATAAATATGTTTTGTATTTACAGAATCTACAATCAAGGGAAATCGTAATGCGAATGGGGTAAGGCAGTTTCTTAGAAACTATTTATTCGCAATATCTAGTCCAAACATTGAGCAGCGGTGGCCCAGTGGTGGCGGCCTCGACTTAAGAACAGTAAGTCGTGAGTTCGAACCCAGGCAGGCGCATTACATTGTTTAATTTATTTCATCACCGCTACTCTCAAAACGGTGAATGAAAACATGGTGAGGACCGGCATGTCCTAGAACCAAACAATTTGAAGACATCTGACATCTACCAATCTGCACTGGGCCCGCGTGATGCATTATAGCCCATTCCCTTTCATAGAGAGGAGGCCTGTGTCTCAGCAGTGGGAACATTAATAGGCATGATGTTGATGATGAGTCCAAACATTGGGCAAAAGTCACATTCAAATTTCGTCAAAGGACCGATCAAACGTTGTTGGTTTGACCGAACCGCGTAGGTGTGTATTTATCTTTGCTCATAAGTCCCTGCACCATATTTAGTTGACAACATTTTTCTATCAGTTTTTTTTCCGGGAAAAGGTCGCAAAGAGGAACTTAGTCTTCTTCTTAGCATGTCGATGGCAATCTAAATTGTGTCGGCCCAGAACTGAGAACTTGATTAATGGTCTACATGTGTGCTAAAAACCGTTCAGCAATTAAGACGTGAAACATACTGCTTTAGTACTCTTCATGTAGTCAGACAACTGTTTTCTTTATATATATTTGTATGTACAGTCGTGGTCTTTTCCGCCTGATCAGTTAATTTTTTTTTCGCTTAAATCATGCGGAGGCGCCGAGCCACTCCACCTTAAACTTTAGGCCTATTAGGAAAGCGTCAACTTTGGCGCGCAAAATAACAATAACTCTCGTTTGGCATGTGTCGCCGATCGGTATTTTTTTCATTAATTATTTATTATAAAGTCAACGGGGCGGGGATAGAGAGCGTTTCCATGTTTTAAGTGCAAGCAAAAATTAGCTTAGTGGTGATCAGGCGGGAGTGTCCTCGATAGTACAATAGGGATGATGACTGACTAAAAAATATGTTTCTGTTTAGTCCGTCCGTCAGTTAGATTAAAGAAAAATATTGGATACGTGTTTTTTGTTTTATCAAATTGACGAAGATAAAACGCGTCAAAGATCAAAAGTGGGGGCTTGTGTCACACGAATTTTTGACGCACTGTATCGTCTTCATTATTTGTTTACGTGAAAAAATAAAAAATATGTGTCCAACATTTTTTGGAAATCTATCTGACGGACTAATTAGATTTTTTTTGTCATCTACCCTATTAACAAAATGGTCTCAGTATTTAATTGAAAAAGCTATTTAATTAGGCGTGCAAGATTCCATGTTCCTCTAGAAAACATTTTAATAAGCAAGATTTCATTGTAATGAGATTTATCTCAACCTTTAGAATATTCTGTTATATTATTATCTCCGTCTACCGCTAAATCCAGCACGTCTTCAAAATGTCTGCTGCTATCAAGTCAATGAACCGTCAACTTTTTGCTTCTTTTTTTTTAAGGTAGGCGCACCTTTTTTTTCTGTGTTTCAGTTTATTTTGTTGTGTGCACATTTTTGTGGCATAAATGCCAAATAAATTGGTATGTTTTCTTTCTTCTTTCTGTTTGTTTAATCTCAAAGATGTATGTCGTTGGAAGGTCAATTCTACACTAACAATCGGGATTAATTCTTCCTGGAAAAAATACTTGCACGGCCTAATCCAAAGTCAAAGTATTTATAAGTGTGGTTTTTGGTGATAGTTGGTCTTACACTTAGGTTATAGTATCTCAAAAAACTACCCATAAGGGGCATAACTACACTATTTATAAGAATTGAAAAATGTTACAAATTAAACATTTAAAATATTTTTTTTAATACACCCCTAGAATACACATTATACAATATCATAAATTCAAATGAATACTTTATAAAAATGCAATGTCATCAATTAAGAAATAATACCCTATAAATTCAAATTATTAAGTAATGTTTAATGTCAAAATAATTAGAAATATTTAGTTTCCGTTTAAATTGTATCAAGTTTGAATCTATGATGTCATTTGATATTTTATTGAATATTTTCGGAGCCATGCAGAGGAAGCTTTTGTGCACAAGGGCGGTCTTTGAGGCTCTTAGACGTAATTCGTGACGATATTCTTGTCTTGTCGATCTATAGCGTTGCTCTGAAGCTTTTTTAAACAATTCACTATTTTTCTTGACCAACAATGCGGTCTCGTATATGTAAAGACAAGGCAATGATAGTATTTAATGAGATTTAAAATGCGGTTTGCAAATAACTTTGTGTTCAGTGTGTTCGTCAAGATTATTTGCCGTCAAAGCACTCCGGTATCTTTTCGCAAAAACTGTGATATTTCAAATTCATCTAGGTACCCCAGACACTATTATTTTTCTGATAGTTGGACAAAAACTTATCAAAATCGGATAGCACCAAAACAGGATTACAAAAAGTTACGGAAAGAGAACTTCGGCAGGTGCTTCCTATATTTATAATCTTTCAGACAATAGTATTGTGGTGTTTGCACAGTGCATGATTAGCTTAAAGCAAAGCTGCCTACAGTCCTCTAATTGCTAGGATACTGACCTCCCTCCTCCATCTGAGAGGAAACAGGCCGTAATCATTCACATAGGCTCAGTGCAGGTTATTCGGGTTGGCTTCGAGTTTTTGGTTTTAGGACATGGACACGCCAAGCACCGGTTTTCTCGGATCGGATGTTTGAAGAAGATACAGACATCAAGCTACTACAATCTGACAAATTTCTTTTATAAATTTTCAACTTTATCGCTAAATATTAGGTTGAAGGTTAATTGGGACAGCTTCGGGTAGATTGATGTGCTGCTGGCATCTGTACATATTACGGTAAAGTTCGTGTAAAATGCCTGGTATCGAACTCACGACTTCTAGATAGAAACCTTCGGTTTTTTTTCATAGCTTTGTTTATCCATCTGGTCCGTCCAGTTGAGCTAGTTTATTTTTTGCTTTCATATGCTTGCTATAAGTGTGAATGCAACTTTGCCTTACCTTTCACGGAAAGCAGGCGTAAAGCTGTATGTTTTACATTGTTTCAGAAAATTATGGTGACGAACCAAACTGTATCACTGCCACGCATCCACGTTTAAATAAATTCTATAATTTCAAGATAATCTTTGTAGCACAAATGCAAACTATAAAAACTTTTTTGCAAAAAAATGTTTTGGAAGTCGTTCGTTCGACTTTTGCTATTTTTATTTCCTTTTTTGACACTGGCTTTCAAAACCATCTGTTTGCAAAAAAGTTGAGCAAGAGCAACATTGCTACTATAACATTCATAGGTACTTTTTACGGAAGATTGGTCACAATTTTATCCTATCCGTCGGCCTCCAGTTTACCCGGATGCAGCTGAATACCAGTATTTCACAAGGAGCGAATCAACTCCTGAACATTATCCTCTACAATTTAAACCATTTCATTGCTTACCTAGCCATTTAGCAATCTGAAGAACTTTACGGTCTTGGAGCTTTTACTGGAGATCATCGTAAACTTACCAGGATATTATGATCACAGGACATTGTGGTAAACAAGGGAACATTTTAAACCCTTTTTTTTCTTCGGATGGGAAATCATCAAATGACTCCTCCCGCTCCGGGCGGAAGGGGGAGGGAGTGTCAGACTTTTACTGATTATAACCCATCCATATTCCTTCTTCGCCCTTTGTGTTCCGGGGCCACGGTATCTCTTTCGAACAGTCCCGCAGCCCCGGCAGGACATTTTAACCCCTAAAATATGTAGTTCAATGAGTTTAAAACCCTTGTACATTATCAAGTGATATTATTGTTTGAAAGTGGTTTGTACATTCTGTTTACAACACTTGGCTGTGTAGCGTTGGATTGTGGAAAGATAGAATATAACTTATTAAGGATTATAATAATTATGATTTTGATAATAAGTACTTTCACACTAATATTAAAAATGCGAAAGTTTGAATGCGAGTGCGCATGTTAGTTACTCTTACACTTTAAAACTATTGTACGGATTTAGATGAAATTTAGCACACAAATAGTTTATAACCTGGATTAACACATAGAATACTTTTTATCTCAGTAGTATGATCCTGTCGGACAATTATCGAACTCGACGCGGGCGAAGCCGCGGGCATGAGCTATTGATAAATAATAACGGCCGCACGGGTCAATCTTCAAGCTTAAGCAGTGTTTGCCAAAATCGGCCTATGTCAAGGATTACGGCCAGTTCCCTATCAGATACAGGAGGTCAGTATTCTAGCAGTTAGAGAATTGTAGGCCGCTATGGTTTTAGACAACTTTTTAACACAAAAATATTGTCAGCAAGCTACAAACATTGGAATCACCTGTTCAAGTTCTCTTCCCGTAACTCTTGTTTCGTGATCCTGTTTAGTTGCTATTAGATTATGAAAAGTGTTCGTACAAATGTCTGAAAAATAATTGTGTTTGAGGTAACGGATGTTACATCTGTTAGGAAAACTTGTAAAACGCACAAATAATGCACCTAAGAAGTTATCAAGGCAATTGATAAGGTCGAACCAGTGTTCGACTTTATCAATTTGAGCCAACGAATCAGTGCCACAAGTCTTATGAGAACTCGTACAATCATTGAGACTGTTTAGTTTCGACGGTTTAGTTTAGCTAAGCGTTATCGACGAGGGTAATCTATATTGGGTCCATAACGATCCAACACAGTACTAATTTAAGGTTTGGTCAAGAACTTAATGAAAATCGGCACACGGTAGTTCTAGTTTTTCTTAGCGTGTCGATGGCAAATTTCGCACAGCATTCATATCGGGGTCGGTTTAAGGCATCCACTAATAATCCGGCACGTCTCATTTAGAGCTGTATCCACTAGGTTGGTGTGGGCAGAACGGTCAAGCGTATTCGCCAGCGAAGAAGCAGAGCGCTATTCCAGTTGTTCGCAGAACTTGAGGAAACGCCCCCCATTTGGTAGATGTAAGGCGGCGCAGCAAGTTATTTCTGGCACGCACCTTAATTTTTATTGTTTGTCAATTATTATTATTATAGGTAAACGACCGGTCTAAAGTTATACTGAGGTATTTCGGGTGATCACTATGGGCGATTGGTAGCCCCTGGCAGGAGATGTTTAGATTATGACCCGCTTGTCTGTTTCGGAGGTGGAAAACGCACGATTGCGTTTTTAGGGATTTGGTTTTAAAGCGTTTTCAGCCTAATAGTCGCTTAGGTCACTAAGAGCTGTGAAAAGTACGGCTTCAATATCCTCAAAGTTAGTATCTTGACAAGTAAGTGCAAGGTCGTCAGCGTATAGAAAGCGGGTTGTGTTTGGGCTAACTGGTTGGTCGTTAGTGTAGATATTGAATAGTAGTGGGGCCAATACACTACCCTGAGGTAGTCCATTTTTTTGGGCTCGCCATCTACTTTTGTCTTCAAGGAGGTGCACCTGAAATCGACGGTTACTAGATGAGCAGTTCTTGAAGAATCTGTGTAAACTTGATGTCCCCCTGTCAGGTTGGTCACTTTCCCTAGTAGACGTTTAGGATGGTAGGTAGGAGATTTTGTTTTTGGGCTTATCCCGTCTTTATCAGACCCCAAAGGTGATGGCGGGACGAACTAGACCTGACCAATAACCAGTGGTCCACATAAGTCTTGTATCGAATGAACTGGAAGTCCAATGGACTAAAAGGAGGAAAGGATTGTCCTTTTCTCACTTTACCCAAAATGTCACACAAAATACCGTGCAAAGGCTTAATAATTAAGTCTTTCTAAAAAATTATGTTCACGCAAATGCCCTGTGTAATGCTAACAGTGCGAAGCTAATAACTTACTTTAATATTAAACATCTTAATAGCAGTGATGCCCTTGACTGAAAAAATAATTTGTAAGATTTGCTAGTCGTCTGGTTCGTGATAAGTAACCATTTAATGTGTTACAAGTTCTTGAGAATATTATAAAATAAAAAAATAATAAAAAGAACTAAGATTTATCATCGTCACCCCTACCTAATTGCCCAGACGTGGTAGGCCGCGACATTCGATGTATATGGCATATCATTGCGAAAACTGTTACTGGTAATTCTGTTCGCGATTTATGCAAAATTGTCAAAGGACCAGTAACCAGTGCATTTCTAGGTATTTTTGATTTGTTATACAAGGTGGAAGGGACACTAGCGCTAAAACAGTTCCCATGTAGCCAGTACATCATTCTGAATGCCACCGTCGGTTATTTAAACAAAATAGCTGTTTCCTACAAAACTGCAATACCTACCTTTAGGATCAATAAGGTACGTCGCGTCTCGGTGTGAACTGACGCTTAGACGACCCGAATGGCGCAGCGGTAGTGAGGCTGCCTTACGTCCCTAAGGTCCCGGGTTCGAATCGTGGTAGGGGCAAATGTTTGTGTGATGAGCATAGACATTTGTTTCCGAGTCATGGATGTTTATATTATGTATAATAAAAAAATATCTGGTGTCCACGACACAAGCCTCGTTGCTTAGTGTGGCACTTGATGGCGCTGTGTATAATGTCCAGCGATATTTATTTATTTACCTCCACGGTCAAAATGTATGGAACAGCAAATTGTTTTTTAAATTACTAATCAAGGGTTCAGAATGATCCTTCTGCGAAGCAGTCATGCTAGCGAAGGAGGTGGCGGAACGTGAGAGGGAGGGATCCTCACGTCCCGGCCGCCGCGGGAGACGTCCCGGGCGTCGAGGGCCACATGGTGGCCCCCGGCCACCGTAGGCGCGGGCCTGTGGACGGGGAGCTATGGGCTAGCTCGCAGTACGTCCGTCTCATGACGACAGGCCGTGTCGATGGCGCGTTCATGTTCCACGCGCGCCTCAAAGAGAGTCAGCAAAAAGGAAGGGGTCCGCAAGGGCCGATGCCTGCCGGGGCTGCGGGACTATTCGAAAGAGATACCGTGGCCCAGGAACACAAAGGGCGATGAAGGAACATGGATGGGTTTTAGTCAGTAAAAGTCTGACACTCCCTCCTGCTCCGCCCAGAGCTGGAGGAGTCATTTAATGATTTCCCATCCGAATCAGAATGATGAATACGTGGTAACCGTTTTAGCGTCGGTGTGCCTTCCACCCTATATATCTTCCTTTCTTATCTGGACTAGGAGACTAACCGCCATTTACAACAACTTACTAACAGGTAACGAAAGATTGCTATCTCTGTCTGTTTGACATTTAGCTTACGGACGGTTGGAAACAAAACGTCACAGAAAACCTTTCTTTGATTTTTCTATGAATCAAGTGACAGGTAGGTGATGCGGATATGATATTTTAAGCTTACTTTGTTTAGAGAAACACCGATAGCTACGGACGTAGGCATATTAACCAATATTAACATATTATTAACCAAGTAAGGTCAAGTATAACGCTTTCTATCCCAAACTTTGTGGTGTTTGTCAGTCTTTGCTTTGACATGTTTATCCCCCGTGCAACCTCAAGGCTTACATCACTGACTTATTTTAGTATCAGTTCAAGTTCAAATTAATGCAACTAAATGTAAATCAAACAAAACGGGAAAATAGCCAATATTCCAGAATTAGTCAGAGTCTAATTAGTATTAATAACATGAAGTGCAGTTTGCACACCAATTCGGTCCACGCTCATTGAACAATATTGGATCACTAATTACATTACAACAATATCGTAATCATCCTATTTGGAGTCTAATCTGATTAGGTAATTGCATAGGTACTAATTGAATTAAATTTTGGGTTGTGGATATCAGTAGGCGTATTACGTATCTTTCTGATATCCAGTGACTATCAAGCTTTGGTTGTACACCGAACTTTGATGATAACCGAAAAATGACATAATATTGGTATTACGTATCGCACTGAGTGGACATCACTTTACGGTGACTAACAGCCCGGGTACGGTGTAACGTCTTTCACGAAAGCCACTTCAAACTCAGTTGTCATCAATTTGTTGTCCATTAAGCTTACATAATCGAAATAATAGCCCATTCACTGTAATAGAGAGGAGGCCTGTGTCCCAGCAGTGGGAACATTATAGGCGGATTATGCATGTGGTTAGACTGAAGGCCGACCTAAACACATTTTGAAAAACGAGGCAGACTTTAGGAGCTTATTAATAATAATTGCATCAGGTTAACTACTGAAATAAATAACAAGTTTCCTTTACCTACCTATTGATTTATAATAATAATGTTTAAATACCTGTTTAATTTTATTCAAATGTAAAAGCCAATTGAAATGATTTAAATCATGAAGTATACGGGAAACACTGACAGACACCACAGACTTTGCAGGAAATCTATGAGAAAATATTTAAAATTTAATATGATCAAACCAACATAGTCTCAGAGAGTGATTAGAGAACTATCAGACAAATTCGAAAAGTTATTAATATAAAAATTAATGATAGGAACCCAGACAATGGACGAGGACAATATATTCTTATTTTAAAAATAACAATAATAATGGAATCAGCTCAGTTTTCGAGGATATTTTTTTTTTTGTGATATAATCGGTCTGAGCTGCAGCTGCTGTCCTTATCGCACTCTACGGGGGCAGGTTTGATACAGTGCGACGGCAATAGTTTCTTCAAATAGGTACATATTTTATAGGTAATATAATAATATATAAATAAATAATACAATAGGTAAATTTCCACGCAGGCCCTGTTATCTTAAGATGTGCAATGCAAAAAGCAATTTTTAAAACCGACTAACTGGTAGTAATTCCAGATATTAGCGCATTCAAACATATACACAAACAATTCAGATTTATTATATTGGTATAAAATACATCAATAAAAACTGATACAACATTGCATAGATTTACCATACAATGACAGGCCAACTTATGCTGGAGAAGTATAGCTTGATAAAATATCGCTACGACTGAAAACGGAATTTTGTAGATAAAACACGAATTGGATTATATCCAAAATGTTAGTGCAGAAAACAATAAAGCAATATAAGTACAATATAAGTTTATGAAAGCCAAGTTCGATTGTCAAGCTAAAAAGTGATACTAATGTGATTTTATTTCTGTTTGTTGATTTGGAATAAAATATTGTAGAACATTTCCAATAGTTTATTGCATAGAATTGTGTCATATCGAACGATTGCCTACAATTTGCCGTTTAAACGATTGTATTTTAAGTTTGTTACGAGTATATTTTCCATGAACTAACGTAATTTTCTGTTCCAGCACATACCGCTGATTCCCCGACAATGCCTTCTTCCTTCACTCTGTGAACCATATATCGTGGATTTGGCACTTACAAATCCTTCTAATCATGAACTTGTTTAGAAGTGTGTAAATATACCCACCCATAACAGATCCGAATAGCACTTGCTCTCCTCCTCATTGTCATTTTTTAATTACGGAGATATTGGAGGTCAAAGTTCCAACTTTTAATTCTAGTTTTTAAGGTTATAACTTTATTTTAAATACTTCCATAACCCGTTCACTATTCAATGCATCATCATCATAATGTTTTGAATGCGTTACATTGAGTTTTAACGTGATTCCACGCCCTAAAAAAAAACGTTTCCCAGCAATTATTTTTAGGGTTACTGTTTTATGTACAGAATGCTTGGTTGACGGCTTCTTACCCAGTATAAAACCGGGATCCCAGTATTTCAAAACCACATCATCATCTGGGTAGCTTTTTCTCTATGTTGGGGTCGGCTTCCAGTCTGACCGGATGCAGCTGAATACTTGTATTTTACATAGAACGACTGCCTATCTGACATCCTCAACCTAGTTAATTAATTACAAAATAAATGGTTATAGTTAATCGGGATATATCATACCCCTTGGTGAGACTGGTTATCAGACTTTCGAGCCATTGACTATCTGTAACGACTGTCAAAGCTCTGGAAATGATAGCCGGGACCAACGGCTTAACGTGCTTTCCGAAGTACGGAGGAAACTCGGGATGTAATGGGTGGTTCGTGGTTGGGCACCACGAACCAACCTTGGTAAGTCAAAATCAAAAATCAAAATCAAAGCATTTATTTCAAGTAAGCCAGTAACAGGCACTTTTGAATTGTTGAAACAAAGATGAAAATTAAATGTAGCTACAGTCCCAGTCACAAGACATAAAAACTGTGAAAGTACTGTAGTTGCCCATTCCCTAGCGTAGGTCTCTATGGAGAAGAACGGGCAAGAAACTCCATGGACACTCTTTTAAATCAGAATATTGTTACAAAATCTTGGTTACATCATTCATGTTGAGATGGTATATTATGTGAGAACAATGTAGCAAGACGTGCACGTTAAAAGTGTCCACAGTAAAACAAACCAAAAAAGCAATAAGTACGACTTAATCTAAAGATAGCATAGCATAGCATAGAAGCAGCAGGTATTATTAAGCCACGAGTTCCTAGTATTTGAAAACCAGAGACACAGGAAAATAATGCGTGATACTGAAGTCAAGATTATAATTATTCACAATTTCGCAAAAATGTACTGGCTTGTACAGGGTGTAAACCACCTCATCACGAAGCCGTCAACCAAGCATTCTGTACATCAAACTAAGTATCTTTACGCAAAAATTATTGCTGGGAAACGACTTTTTTGAGGTGAAAAATCACGTTTTGTGGTAGAACTCAATGTAACGTACTCAAAACATTGTGCTGATGGATGGATTCAATAGTACGGGGGTCGTGGAGGTGTTTAAAGTAAAAATCTTACATTAAAAACTTGTATTTTAGAAAAGAGTTGCCAAATAGTTGGAACTTTGACCTACAATATATCCGTAACTAGAAGGTTCCCAGGTATGGTGTAGAACAAAAAAATGATCGCAATGACGAGGAGTACAAGTGCCTTTCGGCTTCGTTAAGAGGTGTTTTACACCCTTTATAGAAAACGCAAATAAAGACTCAGGGTTGGGTACATATAAAGTGCATTGTCTAGTGAGGGAAAAAAAACCTTCACTGGTAATCTCTGAATATCCGGTCCACGATCGTTACTGTTTCTATTGTGTTATTTTTCTTTTTACTTTATACCATTTATAATTTAATGATTGCATATTGTTTATTTATGTTTGCATTTCGTTTTAGTTATCACATTATAATTATTGTCATCTGCGTATACTTATTTAGTTTAGTTTGTAATTAGTTCGTGTAGTGTACTGCTTTACGTTAAACTATTATAATTTTGCAAGTGTTGTGCACTCCTATAATCGGCGAGACGACAAAAAAATCTAATTAGTCCGTCAGTTAGACTATCAAAAAACATTCGACCCGTGTTTTTTCTTTTGTTACGTAAACCAAAATTGACGAAGATATGACGCTTTTAAAATTCTCAATACGTCACGCCTAGGTATAATTTTTAGCTAGTTCTGACGTCACGAACCCCCACTCCCGAGTTTTGATGCGTTTTATCTTTTGTCAATAATAATTGATTTACAAAAACAAAAAATACGTGACCATTAATTTCCAATACCTCTAACTGACGGACTAAATAGATTTGCAATTTTTTGATACTGTCGTCATGCCTATCGACATGTTCAATGTAATCTGAAAATTCTACTGTGTTTATTGTGTGTGTATTATTGAATAAGTTGTTGGAGAGCCATAAATAAATAATTAATTACAATAGGTTTACCTATCATTGTCTCATCGTACATTTAAAATAAATCGATGACCTCAACATTGCAAAATAATTAGTCCTTTGTAAAGTCATTGGGTTTTGATGATAAAGGAAATCAACAAGAAATACCTAAATGAATTTTCCTTAAAGTGTTGCACATTATGATTTCATCTAAACTATTTATAGCCGGTTAAGGTATATAATATAGTTATTGATTTTTAGTTAGTTATTTTCATGTTATACAGGATGTTAACCACCTCATCACGAAGCCGTCAACCAAGCATTATGTACACCAAACTAAGTAACTTTACGCAAAAATTATTGCTGGGAAATTACTTTTTTTTTAGGGGTGAAAACTTATGTTTTGTGGTAGAACTCAATGTAACGCACTCAAAACATTGTCCTGATGGAAAAACAACTTGCATAAAAAAAAAAAAAAGCCAAAAAGTTAGAACTTTTCCCCCAATATCTACGCAACTAGAAGGTTCCCAGGTATGGTGTAGAACAAAAAAATGATTGCAATGACGAGGAGAATAAGTGCGTTTCGGAACGTTAAGAGGTGTTTTACTCCCTCTAAACACCTACCACTATTGGCACAAATCCTACAAATATAAAAAATGCGAAAGTTTGCGAGGAAGGGTAGATGGATGTTCGTTACTCTTTCACGCAAAAAATACTGACCAGATTTGCATGAAATTTGGCACACAGATAGTTTTATCCCGGTAGTACGATTCCCTGGGACATTACCGAACTCCACGCGGGCGAAGCGGCGGGCACTTTTGAAGAGTTATTCAATCCTATGTACACATGGCAGGATGGAATACCTCCTTTCGAAAAGTTAAGAAGACGGTTAGTTTAAAAAAAACCGGCCAAGAGTAAAATAAATAGCCAAAGATTTGTTGCAGAGCATTGCCGGGTGTTAAAAATATAAATTACGAGTATAAATGTTACTTACATTATTTCTGTGTTGGTACAAAGACGTAAGGGATACTATTTAATGTATTAATTAAAAAAAAAAAAAAAATGTTTTTTGGATATTCAAATTGTGTTTATAATTAGAATATCATAGATAAACATGATTATTTAAAACTAATATTTACTATTATTAACTAATTAACATTTATTTATGTTCTAAAAAAAATTACCATTTTTTATATTAGGCTGTTTAGCGGCTTCATACCTTTGCTTCTCCTTCAACCTGGCAAAAGCAAAGCGCGGAAAAAAAAGAAAATTAAAATCATAGTTTATTATTAATTCATGACAAAAAAAAATCTTTTATTTTATTTCTTCAAAAGTGTATTGAAAAACGTCGTTTGATACACGTGGACGTTTGTTATTGCAGTTCTCGGCTGAAAAACAACCTCGCCTACGGCTCGGGTGTTAATTTCGCCTCGAATACAATAACAAACTTTCTCCACTTGTATCAAAATGTACTATTACTTGACATAAGGCTCAAAATTCATTTCTACATTGACCCTGTACAGCTTTGTCGGAGTTACAGCCACGCGCTACAGCCACGCGCCACAGCCACGCGCTACAGGCACAAGTGACAGTAACTATAGAAAAACTGATGTACGGATTCTTAAGAGGGAACAGGGCCTTCGAGGAATTTGAAAAAATAGTTATTTGCAGAAGTTATTGCCAAGGCGCTGCTTTAAGCAGAGTGCGATCAGCTGCAGCTCAGACCGATTATATTACAAACATTTTGGCGAGATTGACCCCTTTTTTTTCTCCGAAAACTGAGCCGATTCAATTATTTTTGACATTTAAAGTTAAAAATAGAGTAGGTATGTCTAGGTTTCTATGTTTTTTTTTAAGTTTAATTTGTTCCTGTAATCTCTTAGCCACGGTCGTAAAAATGGGGCATATTTTTAGAGGAAATTTTAATGAAAGGGACTGGTGTCAGGTGACAGGTGTCTACAGCAGACCTTGATTTTATGAAAAGACAAAATGATTGCTCTAGAAGTCTAGAGGCATTCTTTAGGAAGAAATAATTACGGTGAATACATTTTTATGGAGAATCGGAGCCCCTGTTCCCTTTTAAGAGCATTCACACCTTGACGTATATTGCGGAGCAACGGTAGTTTGCGAAGGAAACAAGTGACGCGCGCGCGTTTCTTTTGACGCAAGTCTTATCACCTGAGGTCATACGGCTACACATCAAGCTATATTATTCAGTGTAACCTGACCTCGTTTCGTATGAGCTTCCCGTACAATGAGAGATCAGCTTAATTTGCTTTTCGTAGCCATCGACCCGAGCGGTTATTTGAAGAAAAAATAAAAAATATTAAAAACACGGTGACGCACAACATAGTCATATAGGGAATCCCGGATATACTTCACGCTGACGGTCGGTCGCGCACGGTCCGTCGCATACGGATTTTCATCAACTCGTCCCAAATGGGCCGTAGGCATGTGGGACCAGTTGATGAATTACTCATTGTGTTGGGGGCCCAGAAGATACAAATACATTCGCGCGCACAGGCATCAGCCTGCCATTCCCGGCGGGGCCCATCACCAAGTGCGGCCCAGATTCGATTAATTTTGCAAAAAGGAATGGGAGCGACACGCAACTGACCAAATACTAATTAATTATATTAATACAGAATAAAATCTTGATGACTCATAGTTTTTATCAAACCAAATAAAAATAAAATATTTGCAAGAAAATACAGACAAATTATTTACAAGGAAAGATCTGATCTAATAATAATCGACAAACTTTATAAAAACAATACCTATCGACGCGTCGATCGATCTTATTGAGATAGACTCGTTTTCAATTTTGTTACGTCTTCTGCAAAATATTGTAATAAAAACAAGTTTATTTTTGATTCAATTCAACGAATTAATATAAATGAATTGTTGACTTTTTGTTATCCACTTTACCTGTTGACGTACTTGATTATATTTAGGAATTCCCTATTGGACAATACCAGACTGGTATATAAATAATGTGATCACAAAAATATAGACAGAACACGAATCTCTGTCCTCGCAAAATGAGGTCTTCCTTAAAATATTTTGTGTTAATACTGAGCCTGAACTTCATTGGTAAGTAATCAACCATTATACACTGACCTGCAAAAATAAGTACTACAATTTTAACATTTCAATTTTTCTAAACTATAGAAGTTGGAGATTTCAAATATAAAACGTTTTAATTTTAATATTTTAAATAAGGTTACCGACTATGAAGTTTTTATGTAGAAAATTACGAGTCCTTTTAGTTTCGAAAGTATAATTATCTTAGTTGATTCCACACACCTCGCTACTGGATCCTCGTTCATCTCTGGTGGAAACGGACCCTTACAACCCGGTCGAGCTAAGTCTGCACCTCACTGTAATGCCGGGCCATCGAAGCAAGGTGCAAACTTAACTGAACCGAGTTGTACGTGCTAACCTTGAAACTTAATCATGTTGTGAAGCTTCAGGTTTGAGGTGAATTTCAGCAATGAAACTCAACGCAATCAGGGTTCAAAAGTCAGTTTAATAATTCCTACGGAATATTGAAACTAATGGCTCTTGAACTCCGTTTAGATATCCTGACCGCGACAAAGAAGAAATTCGCCGTTCATACTCTGTCTCTATCAACTTCAAATAATTAACAGGAATAGAAAGGTGTTTGTTGCAATTGACCACCGGTTTGGCCGAACCGTGATGGTGTAACTGTTCAATCTAAAACAGCATCATTATTTTATTTTTCGTCTTTTCAGAGGGATCACAATTGTTAGGATGTGGCTACAAATACAATTCAGATACTAAGGCATGGTTCAAATACGTTGCTGAACCAGCGACTTGGTACAATGCTCAGAAACACTGTGAACGAGAAGGTAAGATCTCTTTTGTCCAATAGTGTCTTTGTTTTCTCTGCTTCACTTTCTTGAAAACAAATGACGAACGCGTATTTCGCTCGACGTGTTAAGGTCTTAGCCCAGTTACACGACTCCGCTCCCACCCGGCAAAAAGAATTTAATTCAAATATGGGCTTTAAGTATTTCTCTATATATATACTTTACATTGGCATTGACGGCGGTAAGCCCGCTGACAGCGAGCTATCTGCTAGTTTATGTTGCCAATGTAAAGTATATCTAAACAGCAATACATTTAATAGCACATTTTTGAATTATATTCTTTTTGCCGGGTGAGAGCGGAGTCGTTTATGTAGGCTAAAACCTTTATATTACTTTTGAAAGGTTTCGAGTCCTGTTTGTTTTTGACTGCCTTTTTATTCTCGGTCCCAAAAGTGCGTATTTATCCCATGTAGTAGCACTGCGAGCCTATTTCCATCAAAAGCCATATCATAATGTAGATGTGATGTTGTGTACTTGTTCTACCTCTTCGAAGAATTCAGACATGATGTTTTTCCTACAGGTGCTGTATTAGCTTCTCCTACCGCAAACGAAATAGATGATGGAATCGCAAGCATCCTTAACGCCACTTCATATAAAGAGGAGGATGCTATCTTCACTGGGATTCATGCCACTGCCTCAAATCCAGTTTTTCGTGATGCTGATGGTGAGTCCATTCGTTTTATTGAAGCCTTTGTGAATCAATGCTGGGCACTGACTCACTTTTTTGTTCCTAGCATAACACTCTTGTGCGATTTTTGGCCATGTTTGCACCGCAAACATGATTAAATTGTCTCACCGTCGACTTCAATGTTGATGTCTTCCTTTAGGCGTGCAGTAATGCCTTTGTCCAGCTCCTAGGGTGCATTCGTGCTACATGCCTAGCCAAAATCAAAGTTTGATAATTTCTCTTTTTCCTTGGAAAGTGAGTAAGATTATTAATCAAGAACATAAGATCTCATCCTCTTTAGTCCCTTCATTCAATGTATCTTTTTTAAGGGACTAGCCTTTGCCGGTGGATTCGCCCGCGTCGATGTTGAAAATTATTACATGGACGCGTACTACCGGATTATCAATTCTATCTATCTTATATCATGGTCTATTAGTGTGCCAAATTTCATCAAAATTCATTCTGTCGGTATGGCGTAAAGGCGTGACAAACAAACTCACTTTCACGTTTATATGATTTTGAATAGTTGGACTGCGTCGTAGTAAAAAAGTGTGAGATAAAAATAATGATAAATAAATTACGCTTATCTGTAGAGGTTCATAGGTTATCCTAATAGCCTGTCGCACTTCGGGAAATACGATATAATATTAAAAACAAAACAGATTTTTTCATTATTGTTTAATGTGTTATTAGAAAGTATCAGGAAGCCTGGATTTGGTTTGAAACGGTTCTCTATCACATGGTAACCAAATAAAAATGTCGTAAATTGTACTAAAGGTAACAACAATACTGCTTAACTATTCCGGGAAAACTTTTTAATTTATCGATCTTAGGCGAAGATTTAGACGGACGCGGATTTATACCTGACAAGTAGTGATGCTCCGCTCCTGTTGGACGTAGCGTGATGTTATATAGCCTATAGCCTTTCTCGAGAAATGGGCTATCCAACACTAAACGATTTTTTAATCCGAACGAGTAGTTTCTGGGATTAGCGCGTTCAACCCAAGAAACTAACAAACTCTTCAGTTTTATAATATTAGTGTAAATGTGAAGATTAATGCTGAAAAGCCTCATAATGCCATACTAATGTGTAAAATAATACTGATTTATAAATTACAGGTACACCGTATCCCGATTTTCGAGATTGGGAACCAAGTAATGGCCAGAATGATACGTGTATCATAATGTATAACAATGGTGATGGATCCTTAGAAAATGTTGCGTGCGAAGAAACTTACCCTTATGTCTGTTATCATTCTGCAAAGGCTGATGGAAAAATCAATGAGTGTGGGACTGAAGATCCAGGTAAGGATACTAGTCTTAAAATTCGCTGAAGTATCCTATGAGTGCAAGAACTCAGGCAGGAGAACGCATTTTTTTAAAGTGAAAGCTTCTTTAGGCGCGTTGAGCACTTTTGGGTAACCTTAAATCATGGAACTCGCGTCATCGTTCGTTTGCGCTTGCTAAAACTCGAGACCGGCTGGGCCGATTTAGCTGATTTTGGTTTTGAAATGTTTTTCGTGGCCCAAGAAAAGTTTAAGCGGTGAGAAAACAAAAAAACACTACTTTACAAACCAAAAATAACTCACAAATAATAATCTATTAGCTCGACGATACAATTCACAAGTTACTTAGTTTTCACTTCTATCGGCAGTCCCCAAAGACTGCACCGCATGTTTTTTTCTAGCAGTAGGAGTGCTGCTTAAAAATCAGCCCTGATTACAACCATACAAATCTTTTACAAAAGTCCCGATATCGACTTTTCTCTTTGTATCTGCATCAATCTTATCACCCGGTGTCTAAACGAAGTGACTACAAAGGAGGTAACGGTGACAACAACGTTAAAAATTTAACAGATTGACATTAGCTATCGAAAAGCGTAGGTATAATAACATCGATTCTGTTGAAATTCGAGGAAAGAAACACGAATAACAGCAATAGTCACCTATCGAAGCCCGAAAGAGGTGGAATAATAACATAATTTATAACACTCATTTCTTTTTCAGAATACCACTTGGATAGCAGAACGAATAAATGCTACAAGTACCACACCGTTACCCGTGTTTTCTCCCAAGCTGTCGTTAAATGTGCAGAAGAAGGCGGCCATCTTGCTATTATTAACAGTGACACCGAAGCCAGGGTACTCAGTGAAATCTTCTCTCAACATCCTTACGAAACTTTGGTAGGAACACGGTGGAGAGAAATAGCTTGGGTCGGCATTCATAATTTCGACAAGAAGAGGGATTGGAGGACTATTCATGGTAATTTATATTTTGTCTTTTACGTTGTACGGGTTTATTTTGTGAATCGGTCACAAATCTGTCGTAACTATGTACTACCGAGGACACTCCCGCCTGATCACCACTAAGCTAATTTTTTCTTGCACTTACAACATAGAAATGCTCTCTAGCCCCGCCCCGTTGACTTTGTATAGAAATAATATGTGAAAAGATACCGATCGGCCCAGTGCACTTACGACGCACGCCTAACGAGAGTAATTGTTATTTTGCGCGCCAAAGTTGACGCTTTCCTAATAGGCTTAAACTTTAAGGGGGCGTGGTTCGGCGCCTCCGCATGATTTACTTTTTAACTGATCAGGCATAAAAAAGACCACAACTGTACAAATGTATAAAAAACGTGATGACAATGTCTTTGCATGCCTTTTCAGGACAAACACTGGAGGAAGCAGGGTATGCCAGATTTTCTCCTGGAGAGCCAAACGATGCTGGATCAGGTCAATACTGTGGTTCCATATATCGCAATGGGCTAATAGATGACATGTTCTGTTGGGAACCAGCTGTTTTTATATGCGAGAAGAGTCCAGAATATAATGCCGCTTGTTCTTTACCGATCAAAACAGTATACGGTTTTTATAAACCGCAATAGTAAATTGTGAACACTTATTTTAAAATAAATAAATTTTCACTTTCACATTTTTTTTTTCTATTCTTTATCTACTCACCCGCATTTCTCAAATCTTTCCTAGACCTCAAACCAGCGTTCATGGTGTGCGTTTCGGTCTGTATAAATATGAACATTATCGATAAAAGACTAAGGTTCACATCTTTGTATAGAGCGTTTAGGTAGGTATTTAGCAAAGTCAAAGTGTTATTATAATAAACACAAATAATCATAACATCTCGCCTGTAATCCCTGAAGAGTTTGGCAGGGGTGAACCTGATTATTAACGTCGGCTGGCCTGTCCGGTGATGTCACCCAGGCCTGCACGATCGAGGCTTCCAGGAGGAGCTCCCGGTCCAGCTGATTCAGCGCCCAACGCGGACCACTCGGGGCCTGTTGGACCGCCGCGGGAGATGCCCCAGGCGTCGGGGGCCACGTGGTGGCTTCCGGCCACCGTAGGCACGGGCCTGTGGACGGGGAGCTATGAGCTAGCTCGCCGTCCGTCCGTCTCATGACGACAGGCCGTGTCGACGGCGCGTTCGTGTTCCACGCGTGCCTCAAAGAGAGTCAGATATAGGGAAGGGGTCCGCAAGGGCCGAAGCCTGCCGGGGCTGCGGGACTATTCGAAAGAGATACCGTGGCCCCGGAACGCAAAGGGCGATGAAGGAACATGGATGGGTTTTAGTCAGTAAAAGTCTGACACTCCCTCCCGCTCCGCCCAGAGCGGGAGGAGTCATTTGATGATTTCCCATCAGAAAAAAAAAAAAAAAGGGGTGTACCTGATAGTTCATTGACATTTCGCCAGAATTTATTGTGACACTAGCTGACCCGCGCAACTTCGTCTGCGTTATATAAGAGAGACAGAGAGATGGTTAGAGAGAGTGTGAGACACCCTTAAAAGATAGACATAATAATGCTATCGCGGATTTTTATAGAATTTTTTTCGTCATACACGATTGTTGCGTAACTTTAACCGTTTACGCAGCGCACGCAACGAAAGATCTCAAAAAGATTTTTTTTTCCTTTTTTTGCAACATTTTTCATTGATGCTCTGCTCCTATTGATTGTAGCGTGATTTTATATAAACGTTGTAACGTTGTTGTTCGTTGTTGCCTTCCCCGATTAATGGGCTATCCAACAGTAATAGATACTTTCAACTCGAACCAGTAGTTCCTGAAATTAGCGTGTTCAACCAACCAAACAAACACAGCTTTATAATATTAGGTATAGTATAGAATCAAGTAGGTAACAATTTAATTTCTCTGAAATATTTGCATTAATCGCTAAAATATTCAGTTTTTCTAAATAAGGCCTTCCCTTGCCAGCCTCCTCAGCTTTACGTTATCATCCTTAGACACTTGATGACAGTCATACTCCATCTACGTCGAAAGTTCTCATCAAGGTGCATAAAATGAGCCCAAACACGATATAGATGCTGTAAACTCTTGATGACCTCTTGCAACTGCCTGCCGTCTCCATCGTCGACCTACGATGAAAGTCATACTCTAGCTAAGTTTAAAGTTTTCATCAAGGTCCATGAAATGAGCCCAAACACGATTTAGCTGCTGCAAACTGTTGCGAACCTCTTGCAACTGACTTTTGTCTACACCGTCAGACCTTGGATGACAGTCCAGGCAGGTCTTAAATTCTCACCAAGATGCATGGAATGAGGCCAATAACAATATAGCTGTAAATATAATCTACGTAAACTGCGTATGCACAGCATAGTTCTTGCACGTCAAGAACACGTGAATTTATCAGGCTTCCGTTCGCTATATTACTTTTTGGAGAAATCATCATCATACTCCTGCTCCTTATCCCAATTTATTTGGGGTCGGCGCAGCATGATTGTGTTCTTCTTCCATACTTCTCTATTACTTTTTGGGAAAAAAATCACGAAAAAGTAAGAAATATAGAAATGCAAACAATTTAAATACAAAAAGAAATAAAGGCAATCTAACAGCCTCAAAAAAAATAATTAACAAATCACAAAAAGTGAAAATAACGTTGCGGGGTTTGAACCTGCAACCCCGTAGTTTGCAGAGCGGTCATGAAACCGCTAGGCTATTTTTAATCATATCAGGTTAAATACAATTGAAAAGAGAAGGTATGACATGCTAATGGCCAGATCAAATCCTAGTTGCAGAGCTGTGAAATGAGGTTCTCTTTATGATGTGTACAGGATAGATAAGGGCCGGTTTATTTTAAATACCCACGGATTTGTTTTGATGAAGTTGTTGGTAAAGTGCTATTATACTTTTCACTGAGAAAATAAAATTAGCTAGCATGATACATTAACATAAATATTGATGAGATGTTTTTTTGGGGTTAGCAATCGCAGTCAGTTAAAATATTTCTTTGGAAATTTTAGAAAATCTTATTCACGTGATTGAGCTGGTCGACCTGGCAAACGCCAGGATAATGTGGATTCTTCTCGCAGATAAACGAAAAGTTCTTGTCACACCACACGTCATTAAGATACCCATTTCGCCAGAGCGAACCGCAGAATTCACCAGCTGTTGCAGTTGGCTCTCCTGAATTCCATTTGTCGTACCCTGCTTCAGACAGCGTTTGACCTGAAAAGGAAAATATTTTAGTAACATTGTTTGGACACACACTTACACACTAAAAATAATTTGCAACTAAAAGTATGAACATAAATAAAATAATTGATTGTATTGATAATTTTATTGTACGACGAGACAGACAAAGCGTGAGTTTAAAATGTACCTATAGTATGTAATAGAACATGAAATTACCATGTACTGTTCTCCACTCTCCGTTTTCATTCCAATTGTAATATCCGATGAGAGCTGCATGTTTCCAACTTTCTGGTATTCCCAACATACTACTTTTAGGGATTGTAGCAAAGAGTTCTTTGAGAGCTATGGCTTCGTTGTCGCTGTTAATAACAGCAAGATGGCCGCCTTCAGCAGCACACGCGGAGGAGGCTCGGGAGAAATTTCGTGGTTCTAAGAGGAACTTGTAACATTTGTTAGTTCTTGTATCCAAATGATATTCTGAAAAGAACATAATTATTGTGATACCATTCATAAAAATATCGATATTGGGACTTTTTAGTAAAAGATTTTGACATTGAAATATAGAGAAATAATCACAACAAAGAAGAGATTGATGACTTAAACGTCTTTGGTTTCTGTGGCTCCATGATAAATACTGGTATTCCGCTGCCGCCTGTTAAACTGGAAGCCGACTCTAACATAGTTGGGAAAAGGCTGGGCAGATGATGACGGTTTGTGCGGCTCAATATACTGAAACAATGTCTGTTATGCCATCTCTACGGGAATGTTCATTTTTACCTGGATCTATAGTGCCGCACTCATTGCTTGCTAATTGAGGGTCCTCAGGGCGGAAACAGATGTAAGGACGAGTGTCTTCGCAGGGATTATCAGCTACCTCTCCGTTACTATTCAAAGTGAGACAGTTTTCCTTGTTGTCCTTATTATCTGGCTCATTTTGAGCCCAAATCACTGGAATTGTCGCGAGCGGTGTACCTGTAATATTATCTCTGTAGTGGTCTCAAGCACTTTTGTATCTATCATCAAAAGTACTTGTAAATAATGTTTGTAGGATGAGTAATATTTTCATTATTCTTTAGTCGAATAGGCATGACGACAGTATCAAAAAATTGCAAATCTATTTAGTCTGTCAGTTAGAGTATTGGAAACTGGAAATGGACACGTATTTTTTTTGTTTTTGTAAATAAATGAATATTGACAAAAGATAAAACGCATCAAAACTCGGTAATTATACCTAGGCGTGACGTATTGAGAATTTTAAAAGCGTCATATCTTCGTCAATTTTGATTTCCGTAACAAAAGAAAAAACACGGGTCAAATATTTTTTGATAATCTAACTGACGGACTAATTAGATTTTTTTTGTCGTCTCGCCTATTGAATCCATATTAAGGTGAATAAAATAAGTATAAGCAATTGATAATAATTATCAGTTTTCAAGTTCATTTAATCCCATTGAATGACTATTTTATGTAAAAGTCACCATATTTTAATCAACATACGAGTACCTACAGCCCGACACTTACCTGCAAATTTCAAAAAACGTAAGATTTTTTTTTTTATATTTGCAAGCTACTGCTTTCTCTTTCACCATAAAGGGAACTTACAATTTTTAAATTTACCAAACTGACTAACTAACCTTCGATTTTATGGTAATCTCCTTGAGAGAGAGTGGCGTGAATCCCGGTAAAGACATCTCGCTTCAAAGTGGATACCTTTATGATTTTTGTCATATCAGATTTTAGTCTCTCTGTGGTTGGAGAAGCTAGAACAGCACCTGTAGATAGAAGCGTAATTGAATTATATTCAGCTTATTATGTATTCATTGCTAGGATTAAGGTCTCCGCTCTGGAAGAAAGAGCGAGTGGTTCACTATATCGAATTCCTATTATATAAAACATCCACACTGCTTTTTGTTGATTTCAGAGCAGTGGTGTTGAAACGTGAGAGTCCCTGGATAGTAAACCCCAGTAGCACAAGGCGATGGGACGACACTAGTGGGGTCCTATGTCAAGCAAACTTGAACTCAAAGCACTCACTTCAAAAAGAACAGTAATAGGCATTTTTTAATTGTCAAAAAAAGGTGAATGTACCTATGAAAACTTGTGACTGAATTTACACATATTTTTCATACATGTGGGCGAATACACTTTCAATGGTTGGAGTTTACAAAATGTGACGAATTTACTTTATGGCGAATGTACAATAACCCAAGCTACAGTTCAGTTACAACACATAATAACTGTAAAAGAGTCGTAGTTGTCCATTCTAAATTGTAGATCTCTAAGGAGAAGAATGAGCAGTGGAAGTCTTTTGGTTGATGATGATGACCTCCCAATATGTACGGTCCCTTCACGAAGCCGTCAATCAAGCGTCCTGCGGGCCTACCATGACGTCTTAAAGCAGGATCGTTTTAATTTCGTGCCAGTGTGGGAAAGAGCTTACCCACACTGGAAGAAAGATATTGTCTTTTAATTATAGAATTTATTTGTTCAATACTTAATTATGATGGCTAATATAATTACTATGACATTATTATTAATTTGCATGACATTATTATTACTTATAAATTACTAATTCAAATTTAATTTTGTGTTTAATTGTGTGTATATTGACCATCTGTATTCTAAATGACATTGTAACTCTGAATATGAATAAATTCTAATATCTTAAGGTTCCTAACATAGTTGCACACCTAGCATGGTTATAATACAGTGTACCTTTTTTTTTTTTGGGATGGGAAATCATCAATTGACTTCTCCCGCTCTGGGCGGAGCAGGAGGGAGTGTCAGACTTTTACTGACTAAAACCCATTCATGTTCCTTCCTCGCCCTTTGTGTTCCGGGGCCACGGTATCTCTTTCGAATAGTCCCGCAGCCCCGGCAGGCTTCGGTCCTTGCGGACCCCTTCCCTATTGCTGACTCTTTGAGGCGCGCGTGGAACACGAACGCGCCGTCGACACGGCCTGTCGTCATGAGACGTACGGACGGCGAGCTAGCCCATAGCTCCCCGTCCACAGGCCCGCGCCTACGGTGGCCGGAAGCCACCACGTGGCCCCCGACGCCCGGGGCGTCTCCCGCGGCGGCCGGGACGTGAGGATCTCAATACAGTGTACCTTATGAACTTTCTGTAACATCCTCTGAACCTGTGTTATGCAAATAAATGATTTGTATTTGTAAAAAGAGATAGCCTGTGTCCCAACAGTGGGAATATTATAGGCTGATTTATGCTTAAATATGCAACTACAACTCGCAGACGCTGTTGCATACGCATAATCTGAAGATTCCACGGGCTCCTATAAACTTAAAGGTGAACGAAAGGTGAAAACTCAAATTCTTAGATGTATAGTTCAGTATATCAGACTAACATAAACGTTACTGATTTCCAATAGGCTTGTTTTTAATTTCCAAAATATCCACCAAATCACGGCTAACATGAGTTTTAAAAAACATGGGAATAAAACACAAATGAGTCGTTTATTGCTATAATTATATATTCTAATATATCAATAATTATGAAATTGAAGCACGACAAAGGCCAGGAAAACTTGGATCCTTCTCGCAGATAAAAGCGAGTGGCTTCTCACTCCACCATTCGGTCAGAAGACCCGTTCGGTATATTCCGAGACATCCGTCAAGGTCTGATTTCGGGTTCAGATGTGGCTCCCCATTAGAATATATGTCGAATCCTGCTTCTTTTAGGGTTTCACCTGAAATGAAAAGTACTGTTATGTTGCTGTTTCAAGCCCCGTCCACAAACTCATACTTGTTTCCGTCGCGTGAGTACCGTCGCTCCGCATATCAATATTTTACATTGGTTTTTCCTCAGTCGCTGTCGAAGCACGCGTGTTATTGGAGCGTGTAGCTCAAAGTTTGGCTGACAACTGCTGACAAAACTCCGCTTGCTTCAAAGTTTCACAGTCATTTAAAAACCGGCCAAGTGCGAGTCGGCAATTGTACATGATTTCTGATTCTCCGTGGGGATTCAAAAGATTATGAGGTCACGATTGGCGTCACCCTAGTAGATGTTGGGTAATGTCCCATGGGAATGGACTAAGGGGATAAAAAATGTCCTAATAGAATCTATACACTGGAAAATAATATTAACAACCGTATGTTATTAATTTAAATTACCATAAATTGTCCTAAAATCCCAAGGTTCACCCGACTCGTGTACCCCGATCATAGCTATATCTTTCCGGAAATCTCCCACTAACTCGGATTCTGGATATTTAGCGAAGAGTTCTTTCAACACTTTTGCTTCTACTTCACTGTTTACAATGACAAGATGGCCGCCTTCAGCTGAACATGCCAAGAACGCTCGCGAGAAATTTCTTGGTACTTTATGGAACTTGTAGCATTTGTTAGTTCTTTTGTCGAAGTTGTATTCTGAAAGAAAATTTTCAGTTATCAGAATTCACATTTTGGCAGGATGCAGCAAAGGGGGTGACTAAAAAAGACAACCCAAATGTAGTATGTTGGGATGAGGCAGGGTATGAAGATAATGATATTGATGTTATTGCAGAATGTAAAGGAGCCTGTAGATAATAATAGAGACCGTGTTTTTTAATACTCCACACTGGTTATAATTTATCAACTGAAAACTTCACTAACAGATTTAAAAGACTGTTTGCCTATCTTTACGAGTATTACCTGGATCGATAGTGCCGCACTCACTGGATTCTATCCGAATTTTCTTTGTGTGGTAACAGATGTAAGGGCGAACCTTTTCACAGCGCTGATCTGCTGATTCTCCATTACCGCTTAAAGTGATACAACTTTCTTTGTTGTCCTTATTGTCAGGCTCATTTTTAGCCCATGTCACTGGTATTTTTGAGAGTGGTGTACCTGTAATTTTAAAATCTGTATTCATCATCATCATTTCAACCGAAAGACGTCCACTGCTGGACATAGGCCTCAGCCAAGTGTCGCTACATTGACCGGTCTCGTACGACTCGCATCCAGCGGATTCCCGCAACCTTCATGAGGTCATCGGTCCACCTAGTGGGAGGCCTTCCAACGCAACGTCATCCGGTTCGCGGTCGCCACTCCAGAACTTTTCGGCCTCATCGGCCATCCGTTGTGCGAGCAATGTGCATTAAAATCTGTATTAAGTTCAATTTACTCTTTAGCATAAATACTTGCCTCCATATTTCAGTTGAATTTTTTTCACTTCAAATGTAATGTCTTATTTTCGATTTCAACTGTTCTAGTTTGAAATGTTTGAATTGTGTATCTACTATTATAAGGAACCACAGAAGATTTCCGTAAGTGACAGTACAAGTTTAGTTTTAAACCATGCAAGCGTAAAGCAGTATTTGAAGTGTTATCATAATCATCATCATCATTGGTAGCCTTGTTCTACCGAGTTATGCCCGACTCGTCACTGTTCCTACTTGTCATCAAAATACAAAAGATCACGATTCACAACTGTTTCAACAATTTTTGTTTTTGTAGCACCGATTCGTCATGCTAAAGTATCATCAAATGAACAACCATACAATTCATTTTAACGAAAACGATACCCATGATAAAAAAACGTAAATTTTCCTTGGCGACATCTTGTTTGTATGTTTTTTTTTAAGTTTAAGGTTGTTGTAAATAAATTGATTTAAAAGTCATACTATATTTTTCTTACTAACTGTACTTTTTGACACGCACACTGGTGACGAATCAGGAATTTAATTCAAAGTCAAAACTTCATTTGTTTTCTTATAGTGACGATTTGGAACTTCTAGTATGGAAAAAGTTTTTGGTGACCAATCGGAACAGTGACGAGTCCGTGCATGACTCGTTCTCTACTGCTGGCTATCGGCCTCCTCTCTTATGTACCATACTTCTCTCGTCTGCGCGAGTCTCAACCAGATTTTACCCACGAATCAACATCATCATCGTTCTCCTGCCCTTATCCGAATTTATGCGCAGTGTGGTTCTTCTTCCATACTTCTCTATTACACGTCATCTCAGCAGCCACCTCCTTTCTAGCCATATCATCCTTCACAACAGTCCATCCATCGTTTCTTTGGTCACGATTTCACGAATCATCATCACCTTCTGAATATATACCATCCATCTGGCGGTTGGTCAGCCAACACTTCTTCTACCGTCTTACGGTAACCATCCACTGAGGTCTCCACCTGAATCCACAATATCATAAAATTCTCTACTAATTAACTAACCTTCAACCGTATAATAATCTCCCTGTGAGAAAGTGGCATGAATCCCAGTAAATATCTCATATTCCGGATTGGAGGTATTTATGATGTTTGTCATTTCAGCTTGTATTTCTGGTGTGGTTGGAGAAGCAAGGACAGCACCTGATGACAAAATAAAATATACATAACATCTCGCCATTTTTTTTTTTATTGTTTTTTTAGGGAGAGCTGATGTACCTCAATTATTTTTAGAGGATTACCTCCATTGGAGCAGTTTTTTTCTAGTATTTCCTTTCTCTTGGTTTATGATATTCAAAAATAAGTAACTTACCTTCTAGGGAGCATCGTAGTCGGGCATCGAACCAAGTCGCCGGTACAGCAAAGAGTTTAAACCATGCTCTTGCTTTTGGACTATATTTGTAGTCACATCTAAATGCTCCCTCTAAAAATACAAGCAACACAATATTACTTTTAATTACATACGCCTTTGGGTCCTGTATGATTTAATCATTTAGGTATTCTGTTAGGAGACCCACATTTTGCGATTTCAGTTTAAAAAAAAAACCGGCCAAGTGCGAGTTGGACTCGCGTACGAAGGGTTCCGTAGCATTATCTATACAAGATTAAACAAAACGGCAATAAAATCACGTTTGTTGTATGGGAGCCCTCGCTTACATATTTATTTTATTTTAATTACTTGGCTCAATCAGTTGGGATAACTGTTTTAAAATACAGTTGCAAGATTTAATTGTAACAAATCTACAAACATTGCAAGTTAAATAAAAGCTTATAAAAAACAGCTTACCAGCACAATTCACGACGAATAGTAACAGGAAATAAATTAAATAGGACTTCATTCTGTAAAGACTGAAACACAAATTGTGAAGACACGTAATTCTAACTGATTTATAAGTTGGCACTTAGATAAGAGCTAGCTCATCTGTTCGCGACAGTGTTAACAGTGAATCATTATAAGCATAATTGATAACATTGGTAGTATAAATTGATTTAGAAAGCATGAGTAATTATTTTCCGGGTATTCCTATGTTTCGAGTGCTTGCTGTTATCATTAATAGTAACGTACGCAGGTACTTTGCGTCGTTCCTATAACAATCTAGACACGTGTGTGCGCTTACGCAAACTTATAAAAAAACTGGAAATTCGACCGTACATCGAGGGCCCAAGACCTACTTCTTTTTCGACCAACTTCAAAAACCTCCTCCTTTGTCTCAATTCTTCGGAGCCTTTTTTTTATTTTATATGTATGTTCCCCGATTACTCGAAGATGGCTGAACCGATTTGGTTCTTTTGTTTTTTGTTTGAAAGGGTTTACTTCCCAGGTGGTCCCATGATCCTATTCCGACCACCGGTACATCCGGTTCGACGTCTCCACCCAGACCTCAAGCGCGCCGGTCCAACAGGCCCCGAGTGGTCCGCGTTGGGCGCTGAATCAGCTGGACCGGGAGCTCCTCCTGGAAGCCTCGATCGTGCAGGCCTGGGTGACATCACCGGACAGGCCTGCCGACGTTAATGATGAGGCAGGGTGGTTCCAGGAGGCCATGTCCGACATATGTGACGTGGCAATGCCCCGAGTCCGGCCAGGAAGCGCCCGGCGTCAGGTGTACTGGTGGTCGCGAGAGCTGACGTCCCTACGGGAGGCGTGTGTGGCTGCGCGACACCTGTACGCCAGGCACCGCAGGCTCCGCATTCGCCCACCGAATGCGGCAGCCATTGAGGCGGAGCTTTATGAGGGCTACAGAGCGGCGAAGACCGCCCTCCGCGAGGCTGTCTTGCGGGCCAGGGATCTGGCCCGCGAGGAGATGCTGGAGGCTCTCGACAGAGATCCGTGGGGGCGCCCTTACAAGATGGTGCGGGATAAACTCCGCACCTGGGCCCCCCCGCTGACGCAGAGTCTCCGGCCTCAGCTCGTGGAGGACGTGGTGAGCGCTCTGTTCCCCTCGCGAGGGGAACACCCGCCCCCGCCTATGGCTCCGCCGGCTGCGGTGCCGGAAGCGGACCACGAGAGTGACGACGACGACGCTCCGGAAGTGACCGGGGTAGACATGAGAGTGGCGGTACGCAGGCTCAGTGCCAAAAATACCGCCCCGGGACCCGACGGCTTGCCTGGCAAAGCCTGGGTCCTGGCCTCGGAGGCTCTCGGTCCCCGACTGGAGGGGCTCCTAAGCGCATGTTTGGAGAGAGGCCAGTTCCCGCTTCGTTGGAAGACGGGGAAGCTGGTCCTCATCCGGAAGCCGGGGCGCCCGGCGGACTCTCCGTCCGCCTACCGGCCCGTGGTGCTGCTCGACGAGGTGGGCAAGCTCTTTGAAAGAGTTATTGCAAACCGCCTCGCCGAGCACCTTGCAAGGACTGGGCCGGATCTTGCGGAACACCAGTTTGGTTTCCGCAAGGGGCGCTCTACGGTGGACGCCATCATGCGCGTTAGAGCCCTCACGACGGGGGATGCGGTGTCCCGGGGTGGGGTTGTCTTGGCGGTGTCTCTCGACATCGCCAACGCCTTCAACTCCATGCCCTGGAGCTGCATAAGGGAGGCACTCCGGTATCACCGGGTGCCGACCTACCTCCGTCGTGTGGTCGGGGACTACCTGACGGACAGAGACGTCATCTACCCCGGTCGCAGCGGAGAATGGAACCGGCGAGAGATGTCGTGCGGTGTTCCGCAAGGATCGATTCTAGGCCCGTCCTTGTGGAACATCGGTTACGACTGGGTGCTGCGCGCCGACCTCCCTAGCGGCGTCAGCGTTGTCTGCTATGCAGACGACACGCTGGTGCTGGCACAGGGGAGGTCGCACGAGGCGGCGGCCGAAATAATGACACGCGGGGTTGCGATAGTCGTTGAGAGGATCCGGCAACTGGGTCTCGAGGTGGCATTGCACAAGTCCGAGGCCATGTGCTTTCATGGGCCTCGGAATGCGCCACCTCCGGGATCAGCAGTGACGGCGGGAGGGGTATCCATCGGCGTCGAGTCGACGTTGAAGTACCTAGGTCTCGTCCTCGACAGCCGGTGGAACTTCGCGGAGCACTTCCGACGTTTGGCCCCCAAACTGGAGCGGACAGGGGCTGCCTTCAGGCGGCTCCTGCCCAACCTGGGGGGGCCGAACGCCTCCTGCCGGAGGCTCTACGCGGGAGTCGTGCGGTCCATGGCCCTTTACGGGGCCCCGGTGTGGGCGCGTTCATTGAGGCAGCGAGCTGCCAACCATTTGAACGCGCCCCAAAAGGTGGTGGCCGTAAGGCTGATCCGGGGATACCGCACGATCTCCCGCGAGGCGGCGAGCCTCCTTGCCGGATTGCCGCCATGGGATCTGGAGGCGATAGTCCTCGCGCGCCTACACGAGTGGCGCGCGGAGGCGCTACGCCGGGGGGAAACTCCGCTGCCGCGGCAAATTGTCGCTCAGCGGACGGACTTCCGGCGGGATCTCATGGCGACATGGAGAGAGCGACTGTCGCAACCCCGTGCAGGGCACGCCACAATAGTGGCGGTAAGTCCCCTCTTTGAGGAGTGGCTGGAGAGACGCCACGGCGTCCTCACCTTCCGCCTGACGCAGGTTCTTACCGGACACGGATGTTTCGGTAAGTTCCTGCACCGAATCGGGCGGGAGGAGACGCCCGGGTGTTTCCATTGTGAGGATCGACCGGAGGACACGGTGGAGCACACGGTGGAGGTGTGCCCTGCTTGGGTGGAGCACCGCCGTGTCCTCGAGGTGGCGATTGGCGGCGGCGACCTCTCGCTTCCGGCCCTGGTTCGTGCCATGGTCCGGAGCGAGACGGAATGGGACGCCGTCACCTCCTTCTGCGAAGCAGTCATGCTAGCGAAGGAGGTGGCGGAACGTGAGAGGGAGATATCCTCACGTCCCGGCCGCCGCGGGAGACGCCCCGGGCGTCGGGGGCCACGTGGTGGCTTCCGGCCACCGTAGGCGCGGGCCTGTGGACGGGGAGCTATGGGCTAGCTCGCCGTCCGTACGTCTCATGACGACAGGCCGTGTCGACGGCGCGTTCGTGTTCCACGCGCGCCTCAAAGAGAGTCAGCAATAAGGAAGGGGTCCGCAAGGACCGAAGCCTGCCGGGGCTGCGGGACTATTCGAAAGAGATACCGTGGCCCCGGAACACAAAGGGCGAGGAAGGAACATGGATGGGTTTTAGTCAGTAAAAGTCTGACACTCCCTCCCGCTCAGCCCAGAGCGGGAGAAGTCATATGATGATTTCACATCCGAAAAAAAAAAAAAAAAAAAAAAAAAAGGTGGTCCCATGATCATCAAGTCAGGATCTGATGATGGGATCCTGGAGAAATAGAGAGAACTCTTAAAATTTTATAGGCACACTCAAAGCGATTTGGGTAGTTTCTGGAAGAGTACTTTCTTTCTTTCTTTCATTTCAATTTGGTGAAGATCTGATGAAGAACTTTGGAGATAGGCAACGGAACTCCTCAATAAATGATAGCAAATGGACAGGGATTGCTGAAATCTAACGTTTATGTGGGCTATGAGCTTAAGTGGGCTAACACTTTTACGCACACACCAATATCCACGTCTTAACAAAAGAATAACAGACTGTGGTAGAACAGACATAAACAGTGTTCGTAAACTTAATTTGCCCTCTGAAGGCGCCATGTTTTTTGTTTAACCTTTGGTTTTGCCGGTTTCAGCTTCTAAAATATAGGGAATAATAACTGAAAACGCAGTTGTAATCAAACATTTTATTTTCAAGCATTCTTAACCTTTGAACGGTGCGCCATATGATACGTGAGTGCATATCAGCATCCACTAGACTTAATGATGAAATTCCTAACCGCACAATGCATTTAATATTCTTCATGAACACGACACATTGCAGGATAGTCAGGACTCTTCTCACAGATAAATGTGAATGCCTCGTAACACCACAAATCGTTCAAAAGCCCTGAGCGATATATAGAACCACAGAATTCTGATTTCAAACCATTTGGTTCCGACGGATCGAATTTGCTGTACCCTGCTTCCGAAAGTGTTTCACCTGAAAAGGAATTTTATGAACCGGTTTTAAAGTAGAAAATAAACGCATATACACAAACAGCCTGGCCTTTTTTTTTTTTTTTTTGGATGGGAAATCATCAAATGACTTCTCTACGCTCTGGGCGGAGCAGGAGGGAGTGTCAGACTTTTACTGACTAAAAACCCATCCATGTTCCTTCCTCGCCCTTTGTGTTCCGGGGCCACGGTATCTCTTTCGAATAGTCCCGCAGCCCCGGCAGGCTTCGGCCCTTGCAGACCCCTTCACTGTTGCTGACTCTCTTTGAGGCGCGCGTGGAACACGAACGCGCCGTCGACAAGGCCTGTCGTCATGAGACGTACCGACGGTGAGCTAGCCCATAGCTCCCCGTCCACAGGCCCGCGCCTACGGTGGCCGGAAGCCACCACGTGGCCCCCGACGCACGGGGCGTCTCCCGCGGTGGCCGGGACGTGAGGATCTCTCCCTGTCCTGTTCCGCCACCTCCTTCGCTAGCATGACTGCTTCGCAGAAGGAGGTGACGGCGTCCCATTCCGTCTCGCTCCGGACCATGGCACGAACCAGGGCCGGGAGCGAGTGGTCACCGCCGCCGATCGCCACCTCGAGGACACGGCGGTGCTCCACCCAAGCGGGGCACACCTCCACAGTGTGCTCCACCGTGTCCTCCGGTCGATCTTCGCGATGGTAGCACCCGGGCGTTTCCTCCCGCCCGATTCGGTGCAGGAACTTACCGAAACAACCGTGTCCGGTAAGAACCTGCGTCAGGCGGAAGGTGAGGACGCCGTGGCGTCTCTCCAGCCACTCCTCAAAGAGGGGACTTATCGCCACTATTGTGGCGTGCCCTAAACAGCCTGGCCTTGAACAACTACCTGTAAGCCATGCGTTATGTGCGGGAATCGAACCCAAAAAATGGTTACAAGAGGGCCTGAAAATAGAAGTTTTCGACTATTTTCTCGCTCAAGAAAAGTACCATAGATACATAAGTCACAGGAATTTTTGATCATCATCAAAGATTAGTATGGCGGTAAGCTGCGTTGGCCGTGTGTTGGGAACCTGCGGATTCCATACAAGCCAATGCGACTTGAGACCGCTTCACCACCCGACCTAGCGAGCTAGCGGTCTCATCTGAGAATCGCCTAAGAGAGCGCCGCTAAACGACTTTTTTTTCCCCATCGTGCCCGCGGAATCGCTCATAGCATAATCAGCTTTTAATGTTCCCGCTCCTGGGACACACGGCCTCTTATCTATGAGAGAAAATGGGCTATAATCCACTACGCGGGCCCAAGTTTTTCTTTTTTTTTTTTGGTTCTAGGACACACGGTTTCCACACGATGTTTTCCTTCACCCTTTTGAGAGCAGTAGTGATGAAATAAATTAAACAAAGTAGTGCGTCTGCCTGGGTTCGAACCCAAGACTTATTGTTCGTAAGTCGAGGCCGCTACCTATTTTTTGTACCAACAGCAAGAAGAACCAATGTATTAGCACGCTATATAATACATTTTCATTGTATGACAGCATTGTGTGTTTCATTCATGATTTTCCTTCAAGCATAACGCCCCATTAGTGTCATGCAAACTGCTAGGCAGAGCCGGCGATGGTAAGGGGCAGCGCAGACGGCAGACTTTTTGTGTGCGACAGACAAAAAGTCTGCGACAAATTTTGCTTAATTGATGTGTTTGACTACTTTTTTGTCCACTATAAGGACCTACTGATGAAAAGGATTCTACTGATCGCCTTATAGTCGACAAAAATGTACAACAAAGTAGTCAAACACATCAATCACGCAAAATTTGTCGCAAACTTTTTGTCTGTCGCACACAAAAAGTCTGTCATCTGCGCTGCCCCTTAGATATTTGAAAAAAAAAATAGAATTTAAAACAGGCATTGTGAATATACTAAGTCTTACTTTAGTCTTATGGTGAAAATAAATACACTGATATGCAAAAATAAGTATCACACTTTTAAAATTGCAATAACTTTTTAAGTACACAAGATATACTTTCGAAACAAACAGACTCGAAAAATAGTTTAATTTTGTCTATAGTTTCAAAGAATGCTATGCTATCTATTCTACTTCTACAACTTCTTCTTCTTAGTGGAACTCTTGTGTGTGTGAAACTGTAACCTGTGTCTGTGCAATAAACTTTCTTCCTTCTTCTTGTGTACTTTGAACTTTTCTTCATCCCTACATATATCTGAACTCATCCAACATCACACACACCTACAAGCTGACAAAAATTGCTATAAAACGTTTCTTTATTTTAAATCTCTAACTTCTATAGTTTAGGAAAAACTGAAATTTTAAAACTGTAGTACTTATTTTTGCAGGCCAGTGTAAATTACCATGAATTGTCCTCCAATCCCCGCGTTCATTCCAATCATAAAAACCGATGAAAGCCACTTCTTTCCAAGTGGGTGCCATTCCCAACATGTCACTTCTTGGAACTTTCGAAAATATTTCACTTAGAACTTTAGCTTCAATTTCACTGTTTATAATAGCAAGATGGCCGCCTTCGGCTGTACATGCCATGGACGCCCGGGAGAAATTCCGTGCTGTCATGTGGAACTTGTAGCATTTGTTAGTTCTTGTATCCAAGTGGTATTCTGAAAAGAGAATGATGATGATGATAATGGTGATAGCCATAACATTTCTTGGTCATAACATTACATCACGCCTGTAATCCCGAATGGGTTAGGCAGAGGTGTTCCTAATAGTACACCCATATTTCGCCAGATAAGTTTAAGTCCCATGTAATAAGGGACGAGCCTATTGCCATCATCCGCGCGAAAATCCAGACTTCGTGGCTGCTACTGGGAAATTCTTTAAGGAAAAATCCAATAACTTTTTGCCCGACCTACGAATCGAACCCAGGACCTCTTGCTCAGCAGTCGACGAGCCAATTGCCATCAACCGTGTGAAAATCCAGACTTCGTGACTGCTACTGAGAAATTCCTGATGGAAAAACCTAATAGTAGCGCGGAATCTTTTTTACAATGTACAATAAATAACCACCTTCATGATTCTGGCCTCCTGGTACTTTGCGATACTACATTATCCGTTTGTTCCCCAAAAAGTACCAGGTTGGCAAGAGCTCAAGGATGTATGCATTTCAATAGTTTTGTGGTACAGGATGTGCTACATACCTAGTACAGCGCATCCGCATGACGGCCTCGAAGCCGATCTTCCTGGTGAGGTACCGGGTCAATATGCGCGCAAACTGCTCCGCCTGCGCCGGCCGGGTAGCGCAGAATCTTATTTTTTTGCCCGACCTGGGAATCGAACCCAGGAACTCTTGTTCAGCAGTCATGCTTGCGCCCATTAAACCAACGAGGCAATTTCAAGGCTACTATAGCCCCTTACCTAGCTTTAATTTTTAATTTATGTGTAGACCAAGGAGTTTTCCCTGATTTAATGAAATACAGTAAAGTCATACCTCTTTTCAAATCCGGGGACAGTAAAGACACTAATAATTATAGACCTGTATCGGTTTTACCAGCTTTTAGCAAGGTTTTTGAAAAGGTAATGCTTAATCAAATGCTCTATCATTTTAACACCAACAGAATCTTACATGATCAACAGTATGGTTTCACCAAGGGACGTTGTACAACTGACGCCGGTGTAACCTTATTAAAGCACATATTTACTGCGTGGGAAGAGTCTCAAGACGCCATAGGAATTTTTTGTGACCTCTCCAAAGCGTTTGATTGTGTAAATCACGACACATTACTTTTGAAACTTGAGCATTACGGACTGGGTAAACTTGCACTTAGTCTGGTAAAATCTTATTTGAATGAGTTGAGCTGAGTTGCTCTACTAGCACTCAAGTAGAGCGGACGTGTGTATTAGCGGTTTTATTTACTGTATGACGTAAAAATAATATTCAATTGATCTGTGACCTAGATACCAAACCGCTTTTTTGTGCTAAGTTTGTGATTTACTTTGGTGAATAACAAGTAGTAATGAGAAATATCTAAGAACTAAGTAAATATGTCAAATATTGAAAACAGCCCTCGGAGTATTCCACCTCCTAGCAGCCCTGCGGCCAAACCCCAAACACCTTACCATGCGGCAGAAGGAAGATCAGAAGCAGTGGAAACCAGCGATATCAGTAACTGGTTGACCTCCATCGACAAATGCCTGACTGAAGTGTGTCTCATTGCACAGGAAGGAAAGCTGAACTCTGAACAAAAGTTAAGGATCAATAACCTTTCGCGCAAAGTAGAACATGGCGTTTCACAAATGGCTGTTTACTACCAGGACTTGAGGCTCAAAGTCAAAGAATATCAAGTGATGAAAGAAAAACGGGACCTCACAAATTGCCTTGAAAATTTCCAGCAAACAATTCAAGCTAGCATTGAAGAAAACTGCATCAAGACAACTATGGCAGAAAAACTGTCGTTTGCTGACATGGTTAAAACCAATAACAATAATTACTTGCGCCCAAATAACATCAGCTCTATTGCAATTTATCCAACAAATAAATTAAAGTCTAGTGACGACACAAAAACTTTGGTCCAAAAAATAATATGCCCGGAACAAATGAAATTGCACGTTCGAGGATTACGCAAAACAAAAAACGGGGGCGTTATTATCAGCACAGAGACAAAAGACGACATTGAAAAACTTAGACAATCGTCACAGCTAAGCAGTTCAGGCCTGAAATTGGAAGAGCCCCATAAGAGAAGACCAAGAATTGCTGTTATAGGAGTTCCGACCGTTTTAAGTGATCAAGAAGTCTACGATTGCATTTATGAGCAGAACTTAGCGGACAAGCTGCCTAATTTACCTCGTGACTCATTTATGGCTTCCATAAAATTAAGTCACAAGTCGGGTAAAAAGGAAGGACCTACGTGTAACTTTATTGTTGAAGTTACTGCCAGCATAAGAAAGGCCCTTATAAACCTAAACCGAGTGTACATTAATTGGACATCCTGCCCAGTGAGGGACTTTACACTTGTGACCAGATGCTTTAAATGTCAACAGTATGGACACGCTGCAAAGACTTGCCGGGAATCTACCTACACGTGTGGACATTGTGGAGAACAAGGTCATCAATCCAATGAGTGCAATAAAAATGCTGAGCTGCCACAGTGTGCAACATGCTTGCGTTTTAAACAACCGAGCAACCACAAGACAGGCAATCTAGAGTGCCCCGCTAAGAAAATAGCTGAGGCAAGATATATCAATTCAATTGATTATAATGACGCGTGAGAACGCCGATTTTACTCAATACGTTCTGTTTAGTAATTTGTGTTATACTTAGTTTACTCTTAAGCATATTTTTGACCTTACCTACTAATTGTCGCACTTATTATAATTTTAGTATTTAGTATTTATACATTTTCATACAATCATTACATTACATTTATTTTACATTTTAGTCACATAGCATTTTTCTCTGTAGACACAAAGTAAACGTGACCTGGATTTTAGTGTTATGCTTCATTGCGAAAATAATAGAATATTGCAGAGAAGTTAGCTAAACAAACTGTTTTTTCGGACATTTAATAGAACCACAATAATTATGTACCTAGCATATTTGTAGATAAGTTATTTACTAGTTATTTGTTTAAGGAATCTTAGATAATATTTAGGTATAAGCGCTTGAGTGAGTTACCTGAGATACAGGTTTATTCCTAGTTCAGGTAGAATCCAATTATTGTATACCTATAGTTTTTAAGGCCATATTGTAATATTTTTGTATTTCAATTATTTCAATAAACAATTTCAATTTTCAATAGACAACAACATGTTCAAATAAATGGTGTTAATTCACATGGTTTAAAAGTAAAAATGGGGGTTCCACAAGGCTCAATATTGGGTCCTTTCCTTTTTCTAGTATATATAAATGATCTACCCTATTTATTGAGAAACCAACCTCAAAATATGGTGTTATTTGCTGATGACACTTCCTTAATTTTTAAGATAAATAGGCGGGCCCAAAATCTAGATGACGTAAATAATGCCCTACTTCAGGTCCAAAATTGGTTCACAGCAAACAATTTGGTATTAAATGAAAAAAAAACCAAATGCATAAGATTTGCTTTACCGAATGTTAAAAGTAGTGATTGTGATATAGTACTGAATAAAGAGAAACTTGAATTCGTAGATAAAACGGTTTTCCTGGGGATTACGCTTGATTCAAGGCTACAATGGGGTTCTCATTTAACATCTCTTGCGGGGCGGCTAAGTTCAGCAGCATATGCCATTAGAAAAATCCGTCAGTATACTGATGTAGATACCGCTAGACTGGTTTATTTTAGTTACTTTCATAGTATAATGTCTTATGGCATTTTGCTATGGGGACGGGCTGCAGATATTGAGTCTATATTTATTCTGCAGAAAAGAGCCATCAGAGCCATATATAATCTTCGTAGGCGCGATTCTCTAAGGGAACTGTTTAAGGATATTGGCATCATGACAGTACATTGTCAATACATCTACGAAAACATAATGTACGTCAGAAAAAATCTGCACCTTTTTGGTAAAAGGGGTGACAGACATAATTACAGTACTAGAAATAGGGACCAACTAGTTCAGCCAGGCTTCAGACTCGCTAAAGTAGACTCATCTTTCATGGGGTACTGTTTGAGATGCTATAATAAAATTCCACAAAGTATTCTTGAACTGAATGAGACGAAATTTAAAACATGTATTAAACGCACACTATGTAAGCAAGCATATTACAAGTTGAGCGATTATATCGCTGATAAAAATGCTTGGCTCAATGTTGGTCCTGCTCCACAAGGACAGGGGCGCTTAAATTGATAGCATTAAATGGTATTGTTGGAGCTGCTGAAGATTGTACAACTATCTTTGCATTGTATAGATTCAATCTCTTTAGTATTATATAATCGCATAGCCCATATTGTGTGAGTACTATGTACTAGAAAGCTATCATTCACTGGAAACCTACGTCTTTTCTTGACTTGAATGTGCCCTGGCGGTTGAGAATATGTCATGCTCACTCAAAAGTCTCGCTGATGGTGGCGCATGTGTCGGATCATTTAGTTCCCTTCAAAATGGTTGAGTTGAATGGTGCTGATCTATGCGTCATGTCCGTGAACGGGCGCTGTCGGTTGTGACTGGTCATCTCTCAGTTGCCATGGCTTATTTTAATGAATTACTTTAGTTTTTGAATTGTTTTTTTTTTCTGTTTTGTTTTACTGTGGACACTTTTAACGTGCACATCTTGCTACATTGTTCTCACATAATATACCATCTCAACATGAATGATGTAACCAAGATTTTGTAACAATATTCTGATTTAAAAGAGTGTCCATGGAGTTTCTTGCCCGTTCTTCTCCATAGAGATCTACGCTAGGGAATGGGCAACTACAGTACTTTCACAGTTTTTATGTCTTGTGACTGGGACTGTAGCTACATTTAATTTTCATCTTTGTTTCGACAATTCAAAAGTGCCTGTAACTGGCTTACTTGAAATAAATGCTTTGATTTTGATTTTGATTTTGATTTTGATTGAGGTCAATTAAGTAAAGTAGCTAGTTGTTAGAATCACCCGTCTCATTGTCAGATAGGCAGTCACTTCATATAAAGTAGTTGTATTCAGCTGCATTCTGTTCCACAGGAAACTGACTCAAACATAGTTTGGAAGAGGTTAGCCAGGTGATGAGCCTGTTGGCCCATCCCTCCAAGTATAATTATATAAATATTGCTGGACATTACACACAGTGCCATCTAGTGCCACACTAAGCAACGAGGCTTGTGTCGGGGACACCAGATAGTTGATATACTACATAGATACTTTTGTTTGTAAATACATACTTACTATACATTATAAACATCCATGACTCGGAAACAAATGTCCATGCCCATCACACAAACATTTGCTCCTACCGGGATTCGAACCCAGGACCCTTAGAACGTGACACAGCCTCACTACCGCTGTGCCAATCAGGTCGTCATAAAATAATTATAATTATAAATAATACGCGGTACTCCTGGACACGGCTCGTATTGTTAGGAGGTTCCTCTCTCTGGAGCCTTGACCGCCGGTAGCTTGGACCCTGTTCCCGATACCGGTGGGCTACAATTTTTATAATTTTAAATATTTTATATTTTTTTTTTGTAAGGAATATTTAAAAATGTAATTATTTGTAAAGAAATAAATTATAAATAATAATATAATTACCTTGATCTACAGTTCCGCATTCATTGGCTTCAACTTGAGGGTTCGCAGGGCGGTAACAGATGTAAGGACGAGTGTCTTCGCAGGAATTATCAGCTAAATCTCCGTAACTATCGAAAGTAATACAACTTTCTTTATTTTCCTTATTATCTGGCTCATTTTTAGCCCAAGTCACTGGAATTGTCGCGAGCGGTGTACCTGTAATTTGAAAATCTGTAACTATTTTGTAATTTTATAAAAAAAAATGCCGTTCCAATGCCGACTGAGTTATTGCACTTGTAGAAAATGGTGGCCCAGTGGTGGCGGCCCAGACTTACGAACAGTAAGTCGTGGGTTCGAACCCAGTCAGGCGCAATACTTTGTGTAATTTATTTCATCACCGCTGCTCTCAAAACGGTGAAGGAAAACATCGTGAGAAAGCCGGCATGTCCTAGAACCAAAAAATTCGAAGACATGTGACATCTACCAATCCGCACTGGGGCGGCGTGGTAGATTATAGCCCATTCCCTCTCATAGAGAGCAGGCCTGTGTCCCAGCAGTGGCAACATTAATAGGCTGATGATGAGAAAAAACAGTTGTTTTTCATTTCCGACGAAATAATTCCATGTGGCGGAGCTCAGAATGATGTAATGATTAAGACGTGATAACAGTTTTGGCGTTATTGTCCCTTTCATCTTGTATAAAAGAGCGTAGGGTTTTTTTTAAAGTTTTGATCTACTTTCAAACGGACGTATGTTCGTTGACGGACTAACGGCCATTTTCAATAACTTGCTGTTCGGATTCGGTAGGTTGCCATCTCTGTCTGTTTGACATTTGGCTTACTGAACGGTTAGAAACAAAACGTCACAGATAAGATTTCTTTGATTTTTCTATGAATCAGGTGACAGGTAGATAGTACAGGTACTGAGAAACACCGATAGCTGCGAGACGTGGCATATTAACTAACAGTTATACGTAAGCACGTTATAGAAAACAGGCCTTAGAGAGGGTCTACTCTCTTTTTTTCTTCGGATGGGAAATCATCAAATGACTCCTCCCGCTCTGGGCGGAGCAGGAGGGAGTGTCAGACTTTTACTGACTAAAACCCATCCATGTTCCTTCGTCGTCCTTTGTGTTCCGGGGCCACGGTATCTCTTTCGAACAGTCCCGCAGCCGTAGACCCATTGAATCAAGGTTTTGATTTATCATGTAGTATTATCATGACGATTTACAAACCTTCAATTGTGTTATAATCTCCTCGAGATAGTGTGGCATGTATCCCAGTAAAAATATCTCGTTTCAAAGTGGAGTCCTTTATGAAGGTAATCATATCAGATTTTATTTCTTGTGTGGTTGGAGAAGCTAGAACAGCACCTGATGGCAGAATTAAATTAAATTATTAAAATGTAATGGAGGTAACCACCTAAATTATGTATAAATAGTAAGTTTTCGCCCGTTTTTATAACTTAAATTTAGTTTATTACCAAGAGAAACCGTCGCTTATTTATATTAATTATACGTTTTTCCTCATAGAAGTTAATAATAGTATTCTTTTTGAGCGAAACAAATTTTCTGTAACTGTAATTCACACCGTGAAATATGACCACACCTATCTGGTACTCGCTGTAGATTAGATTGTTTGTTCAATTGTACTCATAAATAGCTTACCTTCCAATGTACATCGTAGACGAGCATCGAACCAACTCGCCGGTATATCAAAGTGTTTGAACCATCCATCGGACACGTTACTATATGTGTAGTCACATCTAAACGAGCCCTCTAAAATGCAAGAAAAACACTTGTAATATTATTGAAATAAAAATATACATATGTATATACAGGGTGTAAACCACCTCATCACGAAGCCGTCAACCAAGTATTCTGTACATCAAACTAAGTAACTTTACGCAAAAATTATTGCTGGGAAACGACTTTTTTTGCTTTTGGGATGAAAAATCATGATTTGTGATAGAACTCAATGTAACGCACTGAAAACATTGTGCTGATGGATGGATTGAATAGTACGGGGGTCGTGGAGGTGTTTAAACTAAAAATATACTATAATACATTAAAAAAAAAAAACATTAAAAAAAAAATGATGGATTTTTGACCCCCAATATCTCCGTAACCGCCTATCATTTAAAGTCAAATAGAATTTCCTACTTATTAATTTTAATATATAACTTTTGAGACCCGATTTAAATTTCTCAGATGTAAATAAATCTGAATGTAGAAAAATCAGCCCTCAGAAAAGAAATCGCTTACCAATGAAATTCAGGCAGAAAAGAAATATAAAATATTTTAAAAAACACTTCATTTTGTGTACCTATGTTATGTTATGGTGAAACAATAATACTATCGATTATATTTATACTCGTAATTCTATGGGCAGTTTACCTGTTGAGACAATGGCTCTCAAATACAGTTGACATGACAACAATTTTTCCCCGACTACGGCGAAGCCAAAAGCAAGGGTTAAGATTTTAGCAGTCTATGTATGTTTGTATTTACGTATGTATGTTCCTCCGTAGCGCCTAAACTGTTCATCTGATTTTGATAAATAAGGTGTTAATCGATTTTTCTTTACGGTCCGCAGGCCCGGGTAATAGTAATATAGGCTACATTTAACCGACTTCAACAATTATAGGAGGAGTCGATTTTACATTGTAAACCCCGAATTTAATTATAGCGTGATTTTTCAGTAGCCGGGTTTTTTAGTTGTAGTAGGTACTTCACACAAATTCTTGTTGAAAATTATGTAGTTTTCGACTCTGATTTTTAATAGTCATGCACATGCAAAATTTTTAACTAATACAAAAGCATTTTAAATTGAGCAGTAACTAATAAATTAAACAAGTCGATAGATACATGGTGCTCATAAATAATAATAATTTAGTTAAGTTTCTCTTTAAGTGAACTGTAATTTGTTCTTTGCGAAAATAAATGTCTTTAAACCGAAATATTCACAACTATTATATGAAGGACTACATTATCGTCGATATTTTCAAGTAAAAATATATTTAGGAAGCAAATCCAAGCAACCATAAAGGACCAGCAAATTATACAGTAATTTGCTGGTCCTTTCCTAACACAAATACAAAACAAATTTATTTTTAAAATTTATTTTTTTAAATGTCTAATCACATACATTTAATAATCTAGATAGTAGTTCCAGGACAACGACCGTTGTATATGTATTGTATTTGTGTTGTTACTAGCTAGTTTTAAATACTTCAAATTGTAATCTGTGGAGAACGTTGTGGGTAGCATAATTGTTTTAAAATGTAATATTTAAAATATTGTTCCGAATTCTTATTGTGCTATTGTTTGCTTTTTCTTAAATAAATAAATATATTATTTTATTTATTCATAAATAAATATATTATAGTAGACCTTTCGTCATTCTCTTGTCCTCATCCCAATTAATTGGGAGTCGGTGACATGCTATCTTCTTCTTTACCTACTTCTGAATTAGTTTAGTCATCTCATGAGTCTCTTTTCTAGCCATATTATCTTTCACAAAGTCCATCTATTGGCTACAGTAGCACCTTCAAAATAAAACTAAAGGAATTCCTATTGAATAAGTATTGAATTAGTTTTATATTAAATTTTATTGAACTGTAATTTTTATTTTTATTGTGAAAACCATGTTGAATTTCATTGGATTTTGTTAAGTCTGATTTATTGGTATTATTATTTTTAATTAGTTTTAACAATCTATCAAATTTATTTTTTGTTTATTATTTTATTGTTATTATTATTAAATTTTAAGCTGTTGACCATATTGTTTCATTTACATGTCGACATGTTGATGATTAAATTGTTGTTATTGATGATTTTTTTTTTTTGTTTAAATTCAGAGACAAGTTACTTGTATATGATTAAATTACTATGAGTATGACTATTTTAGGTCTGCCCTTACTCACAGAACGATCCACATTCATACCCAAAAGTTTTCTCACAATAATTACTTATCTCATTCCTCCGCATCATAAGCCGAATATACCATGACAACTGATTATTTTAGATCCTTGCGCAACATAAATCATACATATGAAATAATCGAATATTTAAAACAGCGAAGTATTTGAAAATCACTGACTAAGGAAAACAGGTCTCTTTTAAAACACTTCAGTAAAATCTATTTTTAACATCTAAAACATTGCTTATTAGATTGTTGTTTCAACAATTGTTTACATAAATTAATGCCATCAATCATTGTCAGTATATTATTTATTATATTCTTAACAAAGTATTGTGGTTATGTTGCTTTTCGGATTTGTTTGTGCGGCAAAACTACGCAATTTTATTATTCTATGCAGTTTTTTTAATTACATATATAATTCATCATTATTCCTGCCCTTTTTCCATATTATTTGCCCAAGGCATTAAGTCCGCCTTTGTACATTATTATCTTCTATATTGATCTTAACATCTTATTATTTTCATTTTTTAAATATTTCTTATAAAAACATAAAAATATAAAAAAAAATATTATTATAGCATTTATTTTGGGCTACGCCTATAGTGTTAGTAACAATGGTCTTAAATACTGGTGTTAGTATAGTAATAGTAATAATATAATACATGTTTTAATAAGTGTGGAGTTTCATCCAATGTCGCAGCATTGGAGACTCCCATCTATCTGCGAATAAACTCAACATACTGTTGGTACTGCCACAAAGACGAGCGAGCAGGGAAGCGCTTCTCTTTCGCATGAAGGCCGCAAAACCATCTATATGCCTTTCCGCAAACATTTACATTTTCTTTTTTTTTACATTAGGTATGTGCATAAAGTTTTAATAAATAAATACATTTCGGGTCGGCGGAACACGTTTTATCTTCCAATCTCCCCCCGTCAGTCGTCACACTATCATTTATTCCTTTTTTCTTCATAATTTTCATTTCGAACACAATTCATCCGTCTATTCTTTGGTCTTCCTCTCCCTCTTTATCCATCAACATTTTTAGTGTTTTAGTAAACTTTTCCAACTTTCAACTTTTCCGTTACTAGAACAACTTTCAAACTTCCTCTAATTTACTCATTCCTTCCTTTTTTCTTTTTTTTTAAATGTTTTTTTAGTATTTCAATGTAACATAGTTTTTAATTAAAGTCGTTTTACTAACACACATTATGGACCTATGTCTGAAATAAAAAGATTTTTTTATTAGTTTTTTATAAATTCTTGTCACACTACAAACTACTTATGGAATTGATGCTGCAAAATATCACGACAGCTTCAATCAATTACTACCAATAATGAACAATTTACGTTTGTTTACTGCCTCGGTGATCTAGTGGTTGTAAACGCGGCTGCTGATCATGATCCTTTTTTTTTTTTTTTTTAGGATGGGAAATCATCAAATGACTTCTCCCGCTCTGGGCTGAGCAGGAGGGAGTGTCAGACTTTTACTGACTAAAACCCATCCATGTTCCTTCATCGCCCTTTGTGTTCCGGGGCCACGGTATCTCTTTCGAATAGTCCCGCAGCCCCGGCAGGCTTCGGCCCTTGCGGACCCCTTCACTGTTGCTGACTCTCTTTGAGGCGCGCGTGGAACACGAACGCGCCGTCGACACGGCCTGTCGTCATGAGACGGACGGACGGCGAGCTAGCCCATAGCTCCCCGTCCACAGGCCCGCGCCTACGGTGGCCGGGGCGTCTCCCGCGGTGAAAGGTACCCTAAGTCCGTCTCTGTACACTTGACAACGTATGTGCAATATTTCAGCATGATCAGTTTCGTAGTTCACGCGCGCCTCAAAGTGAGTCAGCAAAAGGTAGGGGTCCGCAAGGGCCGATGCCTGCCGGGGCTGCGGGACTATTCGAAAGAGATACCGTGGCCCCGGAACACAAAGGGCGATGAAGGAACATGGATGGGTTTCAGTCAGTAAAAGTCTGACACTCCCTCCTGCTCCGCCCAGAGCGGGAAGAGTCATTTGATGATTTCCCTTCCGAAAAAAAGGGTACCTTTCACCCCGAAAAAAAGGACTATTCCCGAGGAAAACGACAATACCGTTCTTATGATAATAGATGGCGCCACATGTCTTTCGAATCATGATTGAATTATATTGTTAAAAGCAGAGTACAATCCGAATTGATTGTCAAATTTTAAATTAACGTGAGCGAAGTCGCGAACAAAAGCTAAAGCTAGTTAGAAAAAAGGCTGTGGTGGCCTGTGATAACGGCCTCGACTTACAATTGATAGTTTGTGGTTGCTAACACAGGCTAGCGCATTACTTCGTGTATTTTATTTCATCAACACTACTTTCAAAACGCTGTAGGAAAACATCGGGAGGAAACTGACATGTCCCAAAACCGAACATTTGAAGAGAGAGAATATTCGTGATGGATTTTAGCCCATTCCCTCTCACAGAGAGCACCGAAATTGATATCTAAAACTTGGCCGTCGGCACAAGTTTGCAGGATATGCATACGTTCATAGTACAAGGTGACGCAAAATTAATCATCCAATTTTGTTTTTGAACAACTTTTAAACCTTGATCTGTCCTCGAAGTAGACAATAGTTAAACAATGGTGTAATAGAATAAAAAACTAAAAAAAAACTTGAGTGATATGAAATCTTTATTTGGACCTTTACATTTATTTGTTGAACTATGTTTTTTTTAATTTTAAGTGTGCTACAATATCGCATTGGGCATAGCCTGTAAGGATATTTGTATGTTTAGAGAGTAAATAAATAAATAATAAATAAAATAAATTTTCTGTTAAGTGGAAAAGAGGTTGCCGCCAGTGTTGATACACATTTGTGCCAGTTTTCGCATTTTCCATGACTTTCAACACGGTGATAACTGTTCGCATTCCTGTCGAATATTCTCCTTAAGGGTCTGCAATCTTCTCAGGCTTGTTGCCATAAACTGGGATGCTCAATTCGGGCGATCTTGCTGGCCATGCCAAATCGCCAAAATAGAAGATTACGCGACCAGGAAACGTTTCCTTGACAATATCCATCGTAGCTAGCGGAGTATAGCGCTCCATTGCTTGTTTTTAATTAAAACATCTTCCGATAGGGTTATTAATTTTGCGCCACCTTGTACATCCAAACATTACTCGAAGCCACACATTTTGTTAATCAGAAAATCAGTAATGTCTGGACAAAATAATAATTGCCGTTTCATACCCGACCGTGTTTTGAACCAAAAATTCAAAGACATGTGACATCTACCGACCCGCTCTGGACCCGCGTTGTTGATTACCTATTGCTCACTGAAGTGGGAATATTATACGCTGATTATGCTTAAAACATAGGCATGAAAACTGCCGACATGTAACATTTCTAAACACTTTCATGTACTAATTTAATGGAAACGTTAACTACAATAATCAGAAATTAAATTGTGTGTTGTTGTGTGGGTTAATTGAATTCACTTCTTTTGTTATTTTAATTGAATACAACTCTTTTTTTTGAGTCAGGGGTTCTCAAATATACACACACGGTATTGGGGACATCGATACATGAACCATCCCTAGTCTTACTTCTTTTCATCGTGTGATTATTGTCTAACCTGCAGGCCTAGCCAAGTTACAAACGATTCATATCGATTCTCTTTCTACAATCGTAAACGTTAAGTCACGTGGTCAAAACAAGCGAATAGAAACATTGTAGACAAGTTTACATCGGTTAAAGATGATAGAATGAAATGTATTCGTTTCTACAATCGTAATCGCTACATCCCATATAAATCGTAGCCAACTTACAGTTTTGACTGAATTTTAAAGTTTCTATTCGTTTGTTTTGACCACATGACTTAACGTTGAAATGATGTCATTCTCATACATTTGGTTAGTTTTCTATTAGCGTTAACGATTGTAGATTGTCAACTTGACTAAGCCTATTGGTGTCAGAGTTTTTATGCCGCCCATGGCCCATTCCATACTAATATTATAAATGCGAAAGTAAGTTTGTTTGTTATGTTTTCACGCCTAAATCACTGACCTGATCTTCCTGATATTTTGCATATACTTTTTCAGGTGTACAGAAACAGCCATACCTTTCATCTCGAAAAAAAAATACTGGTCCTGAAGAAACCAACAATAACGTTCTTATGGTAGTAGATGGCGCCACGTGTCTTTCGAATCACGATTGAATTAATATTATTACAAGCAGAGTACAACCCGAAATTATTGGCAAATTCTAAATTAACGCGAGCGAAGCCGCAGAAAAAAGCTAGTATTGTATAGTTCTTCAAGCTTGTGGCCATTATTGGAACTACGACCGCCATCGCCATACTGATTTATCAATACAATAGGGATGATGACTGACTAAAAGAAATATGATTCTGTTTAGTCCGTCAGTTAGATTATCGAAAAATATTGGATACGTGTTTTTTGTTCTAACAAATTAATAAAAATTGACGAAGATAAAAAGTGTCAAAGATCATGAGATCAATAAAAAGAACAGTGGGGGCTTGTGACGTCACACGAGTTTTCGACGCACTGCATCGTCTTCATTTTTTGTTTACGTGAAAAAAGAAAAAAATATATAATGTCCAATATTTTTTGGAAATCTGTCTGACGGACAAATTAGATTTTTTTGTCATCTTATTATCAATTTCGCTCGTGCGCTCGTTGCTTAACAATAACAGCCGCTCGGGTCAATCTTCAGGTTAATTCGCGCTTGCCTAGGCTTGTCCTTGTGTGAGTGACCAGACCACCCATAACATACCGAGTTTCCTCCGTGCCTCGGAAAGCAAGAAACGACTTTTTTTTGAGTGAAAAATCAGTACGGTAAAACAATGTGGCACACTCTAAACATTTTGCTGATGGATGCTTTGAATAGTAAACGTGTCATGAATAGATAATTAAAGTCAAGTTGTTACCTTAAAAAGTAGTACCTCAAAAAAATAAAAAATAAAATCAAATTAAATTTTTCACAAAGTTATTTTAAATATTTTTGTGAAAAATTTAGAACTTTGACTACCAATATCTGCGTAGGTATACTTGGGAACCTTCTAGTTCCCAAGTATATAATCCAAAAAATATATATACCTATATATATCAACCGAATTTTCAAACCAGTTCCGAACCGATTGAGCTGAAATTTTGCACACGCCTTTGGTTCTGGTGACAAAACATTTTTATGACAGGCATGACCTAATCCTGCACCCAAGATGGTCTCCTCACGAGAGAACACTTCACCATTTGTTAGTACTGACACAATACTTTTTGTTAGATAAACTTAACTAACTTAACTTTATAATTTTAATAAAAAGGCTGTTGTTTTTAATAAAACGTTAGTTTTAATTAATGGTACGGATGTAATTAGTACAGGTAGGTACCATATTTATTATCTTAAGGATGTTTTGAAGTCTATGAGTACTAACCAGGACTTATTGGCTCATTAGTTGAATAATACTAGGCGATAAGCATTATTTAAACAAAATAATAACAGTATTTAAAATTATTAGACTGAATAATAGGTATTATTTTCCTTGTAACCTAACGGCTTTTTTTCTGCATATGGCAACCGGTTTACAAATAACATATATATACTCAATTATCTAGACTTCAACACTAATATTATAAAGAGGATTTTTTTTTGTATTTTTGCAAGTTTGTAACGAATAAACTCAAAAACTACTAGACCGATTTCCAAAATTCTTTCACCACTATAATGCTACATTATCCATGAGCAAAAAAAAAAATTCCAAAATGGAATAATAATAATAATTTAGAAAAAAAAAGTCCAAAATAGATAAAAATAAATGTCCACCCGTGCGAAACCGGGACGGGCCGCTAGTTTTATTATAAAGAAGATTATAGGCATGTTAGGGCGGCGTAGGGGATAATCTTTGGAAAATGAATGTTGAGTTTTCCAAAAATAATTTCCCTAATGAAATAATTATGTCCTAAATTGGGCATAAAAGTACCCACAGGGTTGTGGATGTCAGATAGGTAGTCGCTCCATGTAAAATACTGGTATTCGGCTGCATCCAGTTTGACTGGAAGCCGATCCCAACATAGTTGGGAAAAGGCTAGGCAGATGATGATGATTTGATTTGATGTACAGAATGCTGGGCTGATGGCTTCGTGGAGGGTCCGTTTACTTACACCTTGTTTATTCATCGCTTTTATGTCGTCCAATGTTTGGAAACCACTTACTGATTCTTTTGTTTCATATTCATGCCGATGATATAAATGTATTTGAAAAAAAGGATTGGTGCAATTTCAATTTAGTCTTTACAAAATGATGTATTTTTGTAAATATTTTGTGTTTCTATTTAGCTTGAATTTCATTGGTAAGAAAAAAAAAATATTCTAACAATATTACTTCCTTATTTGAATCGGATTTTGTTAACATTTTATGGGTTTCAATTCTTTTTTCACAGAACCCTTATTCTTTTTCTAAAGTAAATGTAGTCTAAGCAACTCCATAGAAAATCAGCTATCTGCCAAAAAAAGTCTCAGTCACGCCGTTTCGGAGATTAGACGGAACAAGCAGACAGACAGAACAAAGTTTTTTTTATTTTTTTATAATTATAAATACCCTACTACATTATCCTTTCATATGCACTCGGTTGTTATTTTGAAATTACAAACAGAAATTTCAATTTTATATAATTGTATAGATATAATTGAACCTGGGTTCATTTCCCAGGCTGTGCAAAGTGTTATTGGAATTTTTCGTAGCAGCACATGGTCTCGATTTATACTCAGTATGGCAACACTGTCGGGCAAATCATGCTTTCTGAGGCACGGGGCTAACACATTGCCAACCTCCGACCCAGCTACCGGGAAACTTCTTTTGGAAAAACCCAATAACACTTTTCCTTTCCCAGGATCTGAAGCTCAGCAGAATAAAAATCTAGGAAAATAAAAATCTAAAAAAACCCATATAAAAAGTACTAAGACATCCTGCTGTAAGTTAGTAATACATTTCTTGGTACGTCATACTTTTTTAGATAGTTAGTAAAATATGGTTTAATGATGGATTAAAGTTACTTTTTTAATAATTATTCCATATAAGGAAACAAAATTCCGTGGACATGGTGATGGTGATATCAGTTTATCAACCCGCACTGGTCTCGTGTAGTAGATTACAGCCCACTACCTCTAGCACATCATTACCTAGCTGTGGGAACATTCTAGGCTGATTATAAAAATAGGCGAGACGACCAAAAAATAATTCAAATTAATCCGTCAGTTAGATTATCAAAAAATATTTGACCAGTGTTTTTTCTTTTGTTACGTAAACCAAAATTGACGAAGATATGACGCTTTTAAAATTCTCAATACGTCACGCCTAGGTATAATTTTTAGCTAGTTCTGACGTCACGAACCACCACTCGAGAGTTTTGATGCGTTTTATCTTTTGTCAATATTCGTGAACGTCAGAATGGCTGATTGTCTGTATCGCTCCGCACCAGGCTGGTGACCAAAAATTGCTACCTATTTGCTACCCATTGCTACCTATAGCCAATTGCTACCTAACTTGGAAACAAAATAAAGGGACTTGAAAATGACCAGCCATTCTGATATCAGGATGGCTGGTCAACTCTCCGTTTGCGTAAACTAATCAAATTCGTGTTATTATTTTAACTTGAGTAATTGCTACCTGATTGCTACCCTCACGTCTTTCAATGTCCACCTTGTAGCTTTAACAAGTAAAAAGTTATGATCGCTTGAAATTTTTCCAGGGACTGGATTTAGGTTATTGAATAAAATAATGTATAAAACGTTTACATTAATGTTTATTTTTATTGGAATACACCGACTAAAACTTTTATTTTGTTTCCAAGTTAGGTAGCAATTAATTGGCTAATAAGTAGCAATGGGTTGCAAATAGGTAGTAATTTTTGGTCACCAGCCTGGCGCGGAGCGATACAGACAACCAGCCATTCTGACGTTCACCAATATTCGTTGATATACAAAAACAAAAAAAAACGTGTCCATTAATTTCCGATACTCTAACTGACGGACTAAATAGATTTGCAATTTTTTTATACTGTCGTCATGCCTATTCCACTTTACTACTACTCTAATTTCTACTTTGCTTTACAACGACTCCCTTGTCAAAGCCAGGCTTGCCAGCCTATCGGTTTGTTATCGGTTACATTTCGGAGAGTGTGCTTTGGAATTACACAATCTAATTCCCCCATACCCATTCCATCATAGGACGGGCAGAGATACGCCGAAGCGTCTCCGTTTATGGTTGAAGTTCCACGGACCCCAACAAAACGCTATGCCTCTACATTTACTAGACGGCGAAGAATTCCATAGACTGTCACTGTCAGTCTATGGAATTCATCGCCGTCTTTTCTGTTTCCCGATCATTATAATCTAGATTTCTTCAAAGTTCGAGTGAATCGGTCTTTTCTAGGCAAGCGTGCTCTATCCCAGGCCACGCCAAAGCTTTGAATCAGGCTAGTTGCGGCCAAACGCAAGCCCATTTAATATTCAAACCTTTTATTTCTTTACACAAAAAAAAAACTTTGCCCTACACTAGCATTATACGCACATTTGTTACATACTCATATAGGTACTTATTCTCATTTTAGAAGGAGCGTTTAGATGTGACTACAAGTACAGCACAGCGGCTAAAGCATGGTTCAAGCACTTTGTGATACCAGCGACTTGGTTCGATGCCCGGCTACGATGCCAACTCGAAAGTAAGCAGCTACTATTTCTATTGAAGACATTACCATCTTCTGTGAAGATGCACATTGTGTTGAAACAAATCCCCCACCACCACAAACCACCACCACTTCGGCAAAAAAATTGGCTTGGTCAAGAACTACAGTTTCCAAAACGGAAATCTGTGAACCGATGGGGCTCAAGTTGGCCGCTGCCGATCTACTTTGGCTAAATGAGGTATAAAGAGACATCTCGAACACAATGTGAGTGTGGAGCCCCAATGCGACAAAGATTTTCCGTAAAGGTCCTAAAGGATGCCAAGAAATTCATGTATGCAGATGGGAAATTCTTTCCAAAATCCATTTAAAAATTAGTTTTGGTTATTTATAAATAACAACTTTATTAATCTTCTTCTGAACGTGTCAATATCGCCATTGATCCACTACAAGTGTAAGGTCTTTAACAGCTTCCATCAGTTCCTGTAACACCCTGGACACGATGGAAAAAAACCACATGTGTGCCTCTAGAAACTATCATTGCTAGATTATTGAATCATTTCATTTATCCCGGTAGGAGCAAATGTTTGTGTGATGAGCATGGACATTTGTTTCAGAGCCATAGATGTTTATATGTATAATAAGGATGTGTTTACAAACAAAAAGTATATAAGTAGTATATCAACTATCTAGTGTCCACGACACAAGCCTCGTTTCTTAGTGTGGCACTGTGTCCAGCGATATTTATTTATTTTCATTATATTCGTTATCAGAGAACTCATTAAATTAGTAGGCACTTATGTTAAGACAATTAACGTTATAATTGTTTAGAATAATTATTGCCATTTTAAACATTTGATTTTAGAGAGTCGTGATGGCCCAGAGGTTAAGGCCTCGCCTCCCATGTATGAGGTTGTGGGTTCGAATCCGGGCAAGTACCAATGTGACTTTTTCCATTCATATGTACTTTTCTAAGTTTATCTTGGACATCACAGACATCGGTAAATGAAAACATCGTGAGGAAACCTGGACTTATAATTAATATAAGTCTGAAATCGCCGACCCGTCTTGAGCAAGCGTGGTGATCAATGCTCGTGCCTTCTCTGTATGAGAAGAGGCCTTTGCCCAGCAGTGGGACAGTAATAGGCTGGTATTATTATTATTATTAAACATTTCTCATACGTGTACAGTGATGGGGTTTCTTTTGTCACCAGGTGCAGCACTCGCTTCCCCGACAACACCAGAAATAGAACAAGAAATGACTCATATTATCAGGAACTTCTTTGCTTCAGAATCTCAAATCTTTACTGGGATTTCTGCCACCATCTCGCAAGGAGACTTTTTTACGATTGAAGGTCAGTCAATGGGCATCACGACAGTATCAGAAAATTTCAAATCTATTTAGTTCGTCAGTTAGAGTATTGTAAATTAATGGGCACGTATTTTTTGTTTTTGTAAATCAATGAATATTGACAAAGATAAAACGCATCAAAGCTCGGGAGTGGGGGCTCGTGACGTCAGAACTAGCTAAAAATTATACCTAGGCGTGACGTATTGAGACTTTAAAAAGCGTCACATTTTCGTAAATTTTGGTTTACGTAACAAAAGAAAAAACACGGGTCAAATATTTTTTGATAATCTAACTGACGGACTAATTGGATTTTTTTTTGTCGTCTCACCTATTGGTAAAGAGTATGATGATCAGTGGTCGGAGGGTAGATTTGTTTAGGGTCAATGACGTTAGACATTAGGTTTTTAATACAGACATGTCTCTGGAATCTTGAAAACTTTTAAGATTTTTTCCTCTGGTTTAAACTATTACTATTCTAGTCATTGGCGTTGGGAATAGGGAATATGCATAAATTTTCTTGTTTTAATTTCGGTACGGAATGTAAAAATACTGTAGAAATAATGACAAAAAGTGAAAACAAGACCAAAATCGGCCAAACAAAGTTGTAACCAATAAAACTTTTGTTTCTATCTCTTTCTAGATAAACGGAATTTAGTTTGTATGGATTTTGTTCGTCGATAAGTCGAATGACGTCATGAATGGTATCGGATCTCTCTGTCTAATCAGCAGTTTCAATTGCTCATAACTTTCTCACTTTGCTATTAATTCTGAAGTTAATACGCTTTGTTTAGAGTGATAAAAATTATGCATATACCCTATCACTACCTAGTAATCGCCAACTCCAATGACTAAAATAGTAGTGTCAAATCAATAAAAATTGACAAAGATAAAACGCATCAAATAAAATAAGTGGGGGGCTTGTGACGTCACTTTCCGGTAAAAGTGTACCGAAATGTGGCGTCACACGAATAAAAGACACTAGTAATTCCCACCAACCCAGTGGTAAGCTTGGGGGTGGCAAATGGGAATAAAGGTTTTACGCACTGTATCGTTTTCATTTTTTGTTTACGTGAAAAAAGAAAAAATACGTGCCCAATATTTTTTGGAAATCTAACTGACGGTCTAATTTGTTTTTTTTTTTGGTCATAGACCCTGTTGATGCTAATGAAGAATTATAAATTACAGGTATACCGTTTTCTGAATTATCACAAACTTGGACTGACAATGAACCAGACAATATGCATAATAAAGAAAATTGTATTGCTTTTAATGGTAATGGAGACGTATCAGATAAACCTTGTGATGATACTCGTCCTTACATCTGTTACCGGCCTGAAAAATTTGAAAAGAATGTCACTGAATGTGGAACTGTTGATCCAGGTAACTATAGGCTAACTGACTGACTTGTCAAACATATTTTTCAGAAACTACTTAAAATCTTGTTTAAATTGTACACACACGAGATGTTTTCGCAGAGATTTAAAAAACCGGCCAAGTGTGAGTTGAACTCGCGGACGGAGGGCTCCCTAAAAATTTGTAGGTATTTTGTTATTAAACAACACGTTCCGTTTTTCCTTTTGATGTACTATCGAGGACACTCCCGCCTGATCACCACTAAGCAAATTTTTGCTAGCACTTGCAACATAGAAACGCTCTCTAGCCCCACCCCGTTTGTATAGAAATAATGAATGAAAGACAATACCGATCGGCCGAGCGCACTGACGACACATGCCAAACGAGAGTTATTGTTATTTTGCGCGCCAAATTAACGCTTTCCTAATAGGCCTAAACTTTAAGGGGCGTGGCTCGGCGCCTCCGCATGATTTAAGCGAAAAAAAAATTTAACTGATCAGGCGGAAAAGACCACGACTGTACGGAACCCTAAAAAGCGTCGGATTTTTCTTTTTTTAAATGCGTTAAACAATAAATTAATATAATCCTCTGCTTCTTTTATATAAAAAAAAAAAAAAAAACTTTTTTATTAGCCATTTGTGTCCCACAGCAGGGCAAAGGCCTCCCTTCCCTCTTTCCACTTCTTCTTCTTCTTAGTTCGATAAATATAAAAATCTCCTTTTCAGAATATTACTTAGATACAAGGACCAACAGTTGCTACAAGTTCCACACAGTACCACGAAACTTCTCCCGAGCCTACTTCGCTTGTTCAGCTGAAGGCGGCCATCTTGCTGTTATAAACAGCCAAATAGAAGCCCAAGTACTTAAGGACCTTTTTGCTAAATATCCTGCTGGAAAGATGGTGGGAAACTTCTGGAAAGACGTAGCTTTTGTAGGTTTTCACGCCTTGGACGAACCTATGGATTGGAGAACTGTTCATGGTAATTAACACTATCTTGTACATATTTTTAAGGGTCAACAGGATATGTTGTTGTTCAGGGATAACATGAAGTAAAAAGACAGTTATGGTGACTGGTGTAAAATGTTATGAAATTAATTTACACACCTTACACGATGGAAAAACTTAAGGGAAAACTAAAATATTAGTACGTGAGCAAGGACAAAAATAGTGAATTGATAAGTAACTTATTGGGTTAAATGGAAGACAATACTTTTAAGAGTAGTGTGATTAGAGCATGTTAAATGGGACATACGAATAGGGTATTTGACAAAAAAACAAGTAATAAGTCCGTCAGATACATTTCCAAAAAATATTGGACACATATTTTTTTCTTTTTTCAAGTAAACAAAAAATGAAGACGATACAGTGCGTCGAGAGCTCGTGAGTACATTTTTTAGTCAAATGTGACGTCACAAGCCCCCACTCATGATCATCTTTGATACGTTATAATTTCGTCAATTTTTATTAATTTGATAAAACAAAAAACTCGTGTCCTATATTTTTCGATAATCTAACTGACGGACTAAACAGAATCATGTTTTTTTATTCAGTCATCATCCATATTCCAATCTCATAACAACATAGACTCACGCTTTTTTCCCGTTGGGGCAGCAGAAGCCACAGAACGCTATCTGTCACGTTCCTTACATACATACTTCTTTCGCCTCGTCCACATAAAAAGCAGCGGTGGCCCAGTGGTGGCGGCCCCGACTTACGAACAGTTAGTCGTGGCAGGCGCATTACTTTGTGTAATTTATTTCATCACCGCTGCTCTCAAAACGGTGAAGGAAAAAACATCGTGAGGAAACCGGCATGCCCTAGAACCAAAAATTCGAAGACATGTGACATCTACCAATCCGCACTGGGCCCGCGTGGTGGATTATAGCCCATTGCCTCTCATAGAGAGGAGGCCTGTGTCCCAGCAGTGGGAACATTAATAGGTTGATCATGATGACATAAAAATCACATAATATTTTTGAATTAAATTAGTTGCTAGAATTTGACAACGATACATAAGGTCGATTCAATGAATTCGACAAAACATAATCATCACCTTCCAGCCCTTGTCCCATGTTATTTGGGGTCGGCGCAACACGTTTTTTTCTTCCATTCTCCTCTGTCAACCGTCACGCTATCATTCACTCCTTTATCTTTCGTATCATTCCTCACACAATCCATCCATTCGTTTCTTTGGTCTTTCTCTACTTCTCCATTCATCAACATTATTTTATATTCATCACTCTTTTAGTCACATGCGATTCATCCCTTCTCATCACAATGTCTGTACCGACAGTCGATTCCTTTTCAACTTTTCTGTAACTGGCGAACTTTCAAACTTCCTCTAATATACTCGTTCCTTACTTTATCCATTTTTGTGACACCTCAACATTCTCATCTCGACAAAATATAATATGTTAGTAAAATTTCTAATGACATTAAACTTTTTACAAGAGTACCACTTTATTGAATCCTATTTCAGGTCAATCGCTGTGGGAATCAGGGTACTACAAATTTTCTGGAGGTGAACCAAACAATTCGCCACCAGGGGAAAACTGTGGTGCGATATACCGCTCGGGGTTCTTAAATGACTTGTGGTGTGACAGACCCGCCGCGTTTATCTGTGAGAAGAATCCAAATATTCCTGCAGTTTGTGAAGCCGTTCTAGTATGGTAACGGAAGCAACTAAATAGATTTAAAATTACAATCTGAATATTAAAACTGAATGTTTAAATAAATGAATTAATCCGATTAAAAATATGTATTCAAATAATAGCGATAAGTGTTCGGAATATAAAAAAAAAAACGAAAAAATAACAAAAATAATGAATTAGACATATTGGTTGTGGTTGCCATAACATTTTTTTTTTAAGGATTTCTATTCTGTGTCGGTATATAAGGTAGATCATGCATCTGTTTGTTTTGTTCATAAACTTCTTCCATGTCGATGGCAATCTAAATTGATTCCCCTCAGAAATTTACTACGAGCTCGTTTAGTATTTAAAAAAGAAATATGTACTAACAGGTTTTAGTTTAAATTAACAAGTCAGTTTATAAATATATTTTTTTCAAAAAAAGGATGTCAGGTATATACTAAGACCTCGCGTTCCTATGTAATGTTCCTCACTGTTAGGTACTGGCGAAATGTTTTGTGTTACTTTTCTGCTTAAAGTATATTGGTAAGATATTTTATTTTTACTGTTTTGTCTCAAAATATGGAACTCTCTCTCTCTCTCTCGGCATCTGTGTTCCCTTCCACATTTAACACATCTGCTTTCAAAGCAAGAGTGAACAGGCATCTTCTGGGCACGCTCATCCCATCATAGACCTCATCCATCGCTTTCTATCGGTCGTGATTGAAGTCAAGGGCGGGCCCGTTTTGTAATAAAAAAATAAAAAACAAAATAAACGCTGGCTCGCAGTTATCATGCTTTGTTTCTTAATTTGTTATACAGCTCGTTGGTGTTCGCCAGCCTCCTGACTTTATTATTATTTATAATTTAAATCTTTCATACAATTCCATAAATTGCTATTTTCAATGCACTGTTTTTTTTTTCATATGGTCATCGAAATCTATAATTCCCATTGTTCCTACAAATCACATTTCTCATTATCCATACCACGGGGTTTTTCGTAATTACTTTTAAAAATAACCATCAGGCGTTAGGTTTCCTTCAAATGTTTCTGTGTGATTTATTTTACTCGTACTTTCAGAAGGATCATTTCGATGTGACTACAAATATAATTCAAAGGTCAATGGCTGGTTCAAGCACCATGTTGTACCAGCGACTTGGTTTGACGCCCGACTGCGGTGTGCGTTCGAAGGTAAGAACTTCTATATTTTATCCTGATCATCATCATCATCATTTTACTGCCCTTATTCCAATTTATTATTCATCATCATCATCATCAGCCTATTAATGTTCCCACTGCTGGGACACAGGCCTCCTCTCTGTGAGAGGGAATGGGCTATAATCCACCACGCGGGCCCAGTGCGGATTGGTAGATGTCACATGTCTTCGAATTTTTGGTTCTAGGACATGCCGGTTTCCTCACGATGTTTTCCTTCACCGTTTTGAGAGCAGTGGTGATGAAATAAATTACACAAAGTAATGCGCCTGCCTGGGTTCGAACCCACGACTTACTGTTCGTAAGTCGGGGCCGCCACCACTGGGCCACCGCTGCTCTCCATTCATATTTCCCTATAACTCGTTATCTCAGCAGTCACCTCTAGTTAGAACCATATCTGTTAATTTTAGAAAGGAATTTTCTTGTGTTTTTCTCCCAACCAGCAGCCTTCGGGTAATAAAATAGAACTGTAACTTTCATGGTCGATTTTTATTGATACCTTCCCGCTTGAAGATTAAAAGCCAGCTCCCGCAGGTAAGTCTATCCTAGGCATAGTTTTGTGTGTACTCCTGGCGCCCGAATTTTCACTTTTACTTATTATTTTTATTTGGAGCACACCACACATTTATAATATCATACTAAACCCCCCTTTTTTTCTTTTTTTATCATTACAATTACCCTCTTTCGTCCGAATCGTTGTCCAGTGCAGACGTGCTTACCAATTTCTAAGCAAAAAGTTAACTCTATCTGCGATAAACAATAGTTCCTAATTGCAAGTAAATAAATAAGATTTTTGAAAAACCACTACGCCGCATAGTCCGGAGGACAGCAGCCGCCGCCGCGTCAGAAGCGCCCCGCACTTCGAGCCGCGAGAAAGAGAGCTCCTCAATAATTGCCATCCCGCTCTCGCGCCGCTGGACTTGTGATTATAACCTGCGCCTGACTCGACGAAGGATATAAACAAACAACAAGCAAACTTCGGAATACTTATTTCTCGCTACGCACCACTGTTGTGAGTTTTTTTTTAATATCTATACTCCTACATTAGTATCTCAGAATAATGTCGCGCACACCACCAAAATCTCTTTCTGCCTCAGACTCCAATTTAAACAGAGCGGAGCCAGCACATCGTACACCTAGTCTGAACGTCACCGTGAGACCTAACTCGAAAAGGGCTTGTCTGGAAGAAAACGTAGTCAGTGATAAGTTTGAGCTATACAAGTTAGATGTCATGGAAATGCTCACGTCAAAGTTAGCCCCTCTGTAGGCTTAGCCAAGTTGACAATCTACAATCGTTAACGCTAATAGAAAACTAACCAAATGTATGGGAATGACATCTATCAACGTTAAGTCACGTGGTCAAAACAAACGAATGGAAACTTTAAAAGTTTAATCAAAACTGTAAGTTGGCTACGATTTATATGGGATGTAGGGATCACGATTGTAGAAACGAATACATTTCATTCTATCATCTTGATCGATGTAAACTTGTCTACAAAAGTTTATATTCGTTTGTTTTGACCACGTGACTTAACGTTTACGATTGTAGAAAGAGAATCGATACGAATCGTTTGTAACTTGTAGGCCTGCTGATTGCACGGCTGGACAGTGTAGAAAGGTGTTTACTTAACATCACACAGCAGAATACAGACATTATATCGTCTAATGGGGAGATGGTCTTCCTCTGCTCTTATAGCCATCTACACTAACACTCTATTTTATATTTATCATAATATTTACCTATATTTTAAATATAAAAGTGTGTTTGTTTGTTTGTCGCTACTTCGTGTTTTAACGGTTATAGTATCTGCGTGCTACAGACATTTTATACTTACACTTGTCATCCATTCTGCCCTCGTATATGAAAACACAGTAACTTAAGTTACTGTGTTTATGCGTGTATAGGTTATTGTAATAAGGAGACCGAGCGCTATCTGGGAAAATTTTCGGTTTGTCTGTATCTATCACCGTTACAGAGATACGATAGATAAAAACACAGTGCGTTAGAATTTTTAGGTTTGAACACAGTAAATTACTATTACTGTGCTGTAATGTGTTCATGTATTTTTATAAATATGTTTTGCTTGGCTATAAAACAGCTTCTTCAAGTACTGTGGTTTTAAGTAAAATTTCCGTAAAAATGTATCTTAAGTTAAACTTAAATTAATCACAGTATCTTAGTTACTGGGTTTAAGATGCCTGCGAAGCCGGCTGTTATTAGGTTTTAACCCAGTATGTGTACAGTTACTGTGTCCTAATAACACTAGAGTTCCTGTCTTTAAATGGTTAAAACACAATAACGTGTAAAACTAGCCTAGACCACAGTACCCATAACCACAGTTACTTGGTTTTAACAAATAAAAATACAATTTTATGAATTTTGTTTCTATTTTATAACACATTAACTGATTTAATTAAATAAAAAACAATAAAATATTATTATTTATTATTCAGTGTATATAACACTGAATTGAAGCTTTGTTTATTTTACAACATATAAAAATGTAGTTTTCAACCTAACTTAAATGTTTTGTCTCTAACAAAACGATTTAACAATTTAACTTTAACCGCGTTTTTTACAAAATAGCATTTTTCGGAGTTACTGTGTTTACATTTACGAGGGCAGCATTAATGTCCTGTATTATACCTTTTTATTGGTTTTACATTAGCATTCTGCGAATCAGTCTAAAACGATTCGTTTTTACTAAAATTTCTGAAGTAAATCATTAATTTTCATATTTTTCAATTTTATGACACGTATGTCAGAGTTATCAAACTGTCAGTTACTTTTTCTTTCTGGCTTAGTCTATGATGGTTACTTTTTGGTTTATTTAATAGAAAAGGAATCCCGCAAAGAGTGACGGGAGGTACAGAAGAGTAACATTTGGTACCGGCTTTAAAGATCATGAATTCACTTTTTTTAGCATTGTAACTGAGCCCATGGGCCTCCGCATACGTCTCACAAGTACGCAAAAGTTTACGTAACGCACCGATAGATGGGCTCAGCAACACCATATCATCCGCGTAACTAATGTTGTTTATACACACTCCATCTATGGAACATCCAATATTAGTGCTGCTGAGCTCACCGATCAGCCGGTTCAAGTACAGGTTAAAAAGGCGAGGGGAGGATAAGCCCCCTTGCCTCACCCCGCATTCCAGCCTATACAAGTCCGACCGCGCACCCGCCCATCTAACAGCATTCTGCTGTTTACTGCACCAGTACCGTTTTGAAAAGCAAACGATCAAATATACTAAAGACGCTTATGTCCTGACGCGTACCAACACTTCTCAGGTGATCTAACTAAAAGGGGTCTCCCTTGTTGGACCGAAAGGAATTTGACAAATTTTCACTTCCCAAAAAATTTTTCGCTTGATTTCATTTGCCAAATTATTACTTAGCAAAAAATCTATTTACAAAAAATTGTAACGCAAACCTAATTTTTGGGAAATGAACGTTTAAACTTTAACTTGTTTACCAACTAGTACTTTTAACTTTTTTTATTTATTCAAATATTTCAGTTGGAATAACAGTTTTTACGCAAAATCAAATAAGCCAAATATTTAGGATCGTCAGTTTTCAATTCACCCTTTCCTATTCAGTCAAATGCTTCAATGACAAAAATGTAAACTGCTAAGTGGGTAGGAGGTAAATCATAAATGTCGCTTAATGTGGGTTAGTCAAGCAAACCACTATCACTAACCTAACCTAACCATTTTGTTTAAAGAAAAATTAACCTAATCTAAATAGTTCAGTTCCGGGTAACCTACTGCATGACGCCCTTCTAGTTTACACTGATGCCAGTTCCTGTCTCTCCTACAGTGCTGATCTGATTTGTTACCAACTAAGTGCGTGATCTCTAAAAGTACCACCTTCATACTTAGAAATCCTTCGTGTGTGATAGGTAGGTCTTTTTATAATTAGCTGTATTTTTATCTCATTTGTTTGTATTTTTTTATCTCATTTGTAAATTCATTTCTATCCATTATTAAATTTTAAATGTACAAGTCTGCTTACATCCCTTTATTTTGATAGGATCAAGTAAATTTGTTACACGGTCTGCAGAGATTTGTTAGCACACAGGTAAACCGTGGTCTGGATTCGGACCCAGGATACAGGATATATACATAGACTACAAAAAGAAAAGAACCAGTACTAAGCCTTGTGGTACCCCCATTTTTACTTATGGTTCAGGTAAATAATTATACGCTATTTATTTCTGCTTGCTGCATTTGATATTTCAAATAATTATGATTTTAATAAGATAAGTGCTGGTTTTCTCAGTCTGTTATGCTTAAGTTTTACTAACCGTGTTTTATGATTCACGCTATCAAACGCCTTGGATAGGTCGCAAAAGAGAACTATATTGCATCTTGTGCCTCTTTCCACTTAACAGGGCAAGGTGAAACTTTCGCTTTTAATAAAGCACTTAAAGTACTTGCGGGATGATATCCGTGATTTTCTTTTCGATCGATGAGCTCCCAAGAAAATCACGGATATCATCCCGTAAGTACTTTAAGTGTAGTGAAAAACCGTTAAAGTCTAAAACAATGCTTTAATAAAGCAGTTACAAAAGCTTTCAATAATTCTAGCATTTCTATCGTCACAATTGAAATATTGGTTAAGTACGTTGCTAACTTTTCTAGTAACTTTCTTTTGTCACCAGGTGCTGCACTAGCTTCCCCAACAACACCAGAAATAACAAAAGAAATGACTCACATTATCAGGAACTTCTTGCCTGCACAATCTGAAATCTTTACCGGGATTTCTGCTCGCATCTCTCAAGGAGATTTTTTTACGGTTGAAGGTCAGGATGATGATCAGCGGTTGGAGTATGTAGATTGATTTAGGATCAGACATTAAGTTAATAGGAACATACCTACGGAATCTTAAAACTTTAAATAATTAAGACTTCATAGTTGGCAAAGCTTGGTTGTTTAACTGGTTAGGTACTTTCATGGTACCAGAAACCCACCTTACCCTACTGTTCTATTTAATACTCATCAATATGTAGTATTCCATAGTTAAATTTATAAAAGACACCTTTGTCCTCTTATCTGAGTGACATGTACGGGATTTTTCGATAAAGAAGGCATGTCCATATTGTGGCTGTTTGATGCAACAACTATAAATTAATCTATCTACTCGGATCACTGATGGTGACATGAAGTAAGTCTTTCGCAGTTATTTGACCTCAGCCACAACAAAACAGCAATCTTTATGTAATAAGGAATTATGAATTACAGGTACACCGTTGTCTGAATTCTTACTACCTTGGGCTGACGATGAGCCAGACAATAAGGATAATGGTGAAAATTGTATTGCTTTGAATGGTGGTGGAGAATTATTAGATAAACCTTGTGCCAACCAAACCTCTGCTTCTTTTAATTTAGAAAAGACACGAAATACAAAATCTTTTTTCAGAATACCGTTTGGATACAAGAACGAACAGTTGCTACAAGTTTCACGCAATACCACGAAACTTCTCTCGAGCCAATTTCGCGTGCTCAGCTGAAGGCGGCCATCTTGTTGTTATAAACAGTGAAATAGAAGCACAAGTACTCAAGGAACTTTTTGATAAATATCCTGCTAAAGGGATAGCGGGAAACTTCTGGAAAGACGTAGCTTTTGTTGGTTTTTACGCCTTGGACGAATCATTCGATTGGGTTACTGTTCAAGGTAATGTATTAACGTAGTCTTTATGGGTAAAAACAATGTGGTTCAAGTACTTTTGGGTTTACATAAAACCAAGTGATTTTTTTTGCATTTTTTAAGATTGCAAGGATAGAACAGAAACACAGTTCAGTTTCACGAAAAAGTCCCATATCTAAATAGCTAAATATTCATTATTTTTCATACCAATATTCGTTGACATCAACGTTTTGAACAAAAATTTTTCTTTTTCTTTTTAACGTTGTTTCAGCTGGTAGGTAATAAAAATAGGAGACAATATTATCTAAGTGATTGAACAGTATGCACATCGTGTTACCAACCCATCGAAGCAGTTCATATCGGCGCGGCTCTGTCGACTATCGGTAAGCATAATGTTCAAGAGAAACCTCGATACAGAAGAGTACTTACTCCACACAGCTTATGTATACGTAGATTTTTGTTTTCAACCTTCTGTTACATGTACGAGAATGTACCCCTATTTTTTCATTCATTCGTTAATAAACAGTATTAAAGAAGACACTTTCTCGCCAAATTTCAACTGTGTGGTGCTTACAGTCTCGGAGTAAAATTACTGTGAAATACTTACGGAAGCACAGACAGATATACGATCGGAACGAATCTATCAGGGTTTCATTTGTGCTATTTCAAAAAAGCTGAAGACAAGAGCTCATAAAAAGTATTGAATAATTAGTCACTTCAATTCACATTATTAAAAATCTTGTTTTATTCGTTAAAGATTCATTAGATCTATTTAATGAATGTGATTGACAAAATATTAATTTAGTTTGATTCCGAATAACACTACACTTTTGTGGTGTTCACTCGTACACTAGTTAGGGTTTAGAGTAAACCACCATATTATTATCAGTGTGGTGTCTTTATTCAGGGTTGTACAATAAAATACTGTTTCCAATATTACTTACGGCGCGGCGTGCTGTCGCTACGACTGTTCGGACTAGACTGAGAGTGCGGCGCATCGTACCACGCGCATCCCCCACCATAGCACGCATAACTCATTTATTGTATTAATTTTATAGCTTTATTGCACCTAGATTATGTAATCAAATTAATAAAATAGAAAATATATTTAATTATAATTCAAAACAATATAAGGGAAAAGTAACTTTAAGGCTGTTGGAGTTGGACTATAGGGAGACTGAGGAACTCCTGGAAATAAAAAAGTAAATTTAATATCAGGTTTTGTAGTATTTTGTAACACACAATCACCACACACCTCACACAGTACACTCGTACATGAACACACGCTCATACTACAGCACTCATACACTGTCACACAATTACCATACACCACTCATTAAACACTCATTCATAAACACACGCTCATTAGACATCGCTCATACACTGCCACACGAAAACACACTCGTTTACTCTTCTACTCTACCTTAAATAAGTACTTTTAATATTAGTTTGCCTATCTGGTTTTAGAAACTTTGATGCGTATTGTAATATATTGCAATCTTTAGCCCTACTTTTGTTAGATTTCCTAATAACTATCTTAGTGGGGACCTGGTGTCCTAAAATACAGGCCTCGGCTTAGTTTAGGCACCAGTCTCCCACAAATAAAATACTTTTTCCTGTATATATATGTTACAACGTAAGTACTGTATGTTCTTTATTTGTGGAAGAGAAATAAACAAATTTTATTATTATTAAACACCACAAATTTAATCACAAGTTTTGTGAACACACAAATTTCAAAACAGTGTCACTTTTTGGAATCCTGTTTCAGGTCAATCGCTGTGGGAATCAGGATACGACAAATTTGCTAAGGGTGAACCAGACAATTCGCCACCAGGGCAAAACTGTGGTGCGATAAATCGCATGGGGCTCTTATGCGACTTGTGGTGTCACAGACGCGCCCCGTATATCTGTGAGAAGAATCCAAATAGTATTGCAGTTTGTGAAGCCGTTCTTGATGAAGATACAGAAACGGTAGCAATTTAATCGATTTAAAATGATAACTTGGATATTAAAAATGAATGTAGGTATCAATAAATATATGAATCTAATTAAAATTTTATTGTGTTTTGTTGTTTTTGTTGAGTATAGGCCTCCCCTTTCTTCCGCGACCCTTCCCTGTTCTGTGCGTCGCAAATTTGACGATATCGTCCTCCCAGCGAGCTTTAGGACGGCCCGGGTTTCTGTGACCAAACCTTGGCCACTCGGTCAAAGCCTTGCTCCATCGGCCATCTCCGCGTCTAGCCTAGTTCTAGTTCAGCCAGATTTCAGGCTTGCTAACATAGATTCATCTTTCATGGGGTACTGTTTGAAATGTTACAATAAAATACCTCCCCACATTCTTCAACTGAATGAGACGAAATTTAAATCTTGTATAAAACGCACACTATGTAGGCAAGCATATTATAAGTTGGGGGATTACATTGATGATAAAATGCTTGGCTAAATGCTGGTTCTGCTCCACAACCATAGGGGCAAACTAATTGATTGTACTGGTCAGGCATTATTTGAGTCTATCGACACGCAAAAAGAAGAAGAAGAATTGATTCCCATGTTAATGTATTGTGGAAGCTGCAGAAGATTGTAAAAATATACCTACTTGCATTGTATAGATTCCAGTTTTTAGTATTATATTATTGCATAGCACATGTGTGAGTACTTTGTACTGTTCAGCCACTACTTACATTTAGTTATCTTTCATTGACTTGAATGTGCCTTGGTGGCTGAGAGAATATCAAATGTCTCGCTGATGGTGGCGGGTGTGTCGGGTCATTAAATTCCCTTAAATATGGTCGAGTTGAATGGCGCCGATACATGCGCCATGTTCGTGAACAGGCGCTGTCAGTTGGGACTGGTCATCTCTTAGCTGCCACGGTTCGTTCATTTTATTTACTTTCTTTTTAAATTTTTGATTTATTATTTTTCTCTGAACGCTCTTAATGTGCACGTCTTTCTACATCGTTCTCACATATATGCATAATCTCAACATGAATGATATAACCAAGATTTTGTAACAATATTTTGATTTAAAAGAGTGTCCATGGAGGTTCTTGCCCGTTCTTCTCCATAGAGATCTACGTTAGGGAATGGGCAACTACAGTACTTTCTCAAGTTATTATGCCTTGTGACTGTGACTGTAGCTTTGCTTTTTTTGTATTTTCGACATTCAAAAGTGCCGTAATGGTCTAATTGAAATAAATGATTTGAGTTGAGTTTGACTTAACTCAACGTTGAGCCAGATGCCCGATTTAACACAATGTTACATACTAAAGAATAGTGTACGAAACAGAAAATTGTTTTTGACATTGGAAATGTCTATCTGTTCGCTCCAGTATAGGCTCCGATTTCACGAAAAATGCGATCCCGATATGTGTCAGAGAGATACGCGTATTTATAAGAACAGCTGTAAGGTGCAAAAAGAAATATTCGAGAAAGTCAAAAACGCAAAAAGTTATGGCCGAAATAGTGAACAAAAAAAAAACGATTTTTTTGATTTTGGCACTCGATATTTTGGAAACGAAGAATGATATAAAGAGAAAAACGTCGCTGAAAAATTTAGTCAGCTACAATTTGAGCCTAAAACATAGACGATCGGGTTAAGGGGTTGCCCTGTAGCCTAACCTTTTTGAAAAAAGTCAAAACGACATTAATTTTCACATGACATTTATGACTTCATGGTCAAAAGTATTTTTTTTCAGGAGAAGCATTTTAAACTTTCGTATCGTATTACTTGATGATACTTCATGATTAAGAAAAGATGAATAGCGTATATCGTTGGAGAAGTCATTAAGTCGAGCTCGATGATACTAACTCGTTCTAGCGAGAAGTCATTAAGTGCAAAAAGCTAGTTTCGAGATAATCGCGTTTTAATGTTTTTTTTGTTCTTATAGTCGGTATGTATTGACCTTACGAAAAAAAAACAGATCATTGAAAACATGAAACAATGTTTTCAATGCTCTGTTTGATGATTGTATGAAAGATTTAAATTTTGAATAAAAACAGGAGGCTGGCGAACACCAACGGCCTGTTTAATATTAAGAAACAATATGAAAACTGTGCTAGCATTTGTTTTGTTTTATTACAAAATGGGCCTGCTCTTGACTTCGATCATGCCTGTTGGAAAGCGATGGATGTCTATGATGGGATGAGCGTGCCCAGAAGATGTCTGTTTACTCTTGCATTGAAAGCAGATGGGTTAAATGTGGGAAGGAACACAGACGCCGAGAGAGAGAGAGAGAGAGAGAGAGAATTCCACATTTGGAGGCAAAACAATTAAATATATATATATATCTTACCAATATACTTCAGGCAGAAAAGTAACAGATCTGGGATTACAGGCGTGATGTCATAAGTTATTTTAGACCACGTCAAATAGGAAAACCTTGTCACAATGACAGGAAAAATACACAAATTAAAATGCACGTAGGTGAGGTTCTATTTGGGAACAATTGACTGAAAAGTTCATATCTCTACCGATAACATTGGAATTACCTATAAATAATGGTAAAATAATTGTATCGCCACATAAACAACCCAGTCCTGATATGATGAAGTCTTGGTTAAAATATTTTGTGTTACTTTTCTGCCTGAAGTATATTGGTAAGATAATTTTGTGTTTTTTTTTTAAAGTTATTTTGCCTCAAAATGTGGAACTCTCTCTCTCTCTTTTCTCTCGGCATCTATGTTCCCTCCCATATTTAACCCATCTGCCTTTAAAGCAAGAATGACCAGGCATCGTCTGGGCACGCTCATCTTATCATAGAACACATCCATCTCTTTCCAACAGGCGTGATCGAGGTAAAGAGCAGGCCCATTTTATAATTTAAAAAAACATATTCTAGCACAGTAAATCATAATTATTTCGTAATTTGTTATACAGGCTGTTGGTGTTTGCCAGCCTCCTGTCTTTATTTTAATTCGTTTAAATCTTTCATACAATCATTGCTTCATGTATTCAATGCTCTGTTTTTTTTCGTAAGGTCATATAAAACCTATAAGGCCTTTTTCCTACGTATCACATTTCTCAATATATCCATCTATACCACAGGGTTTTTCGTAATTAACTTTAAAGATGCTTTCTTTCATACCTAGAAGTATTTATCAACAGAGTTATGGCAACATGGCCAACTTTATGTTGCTCTATCACGTGTTAGCAACCCAAGGTACCTTTTTGTTTACGCTCTGTGTAATTGGTGAAAGAAACGTATTTCCTAATAAGGCAATTTTCTATTTATAGTTTGTGAATTATGTACAGACGCCAGCTCCCAAAACTGTAAAATTTTCCTAATCAACCTTGATCCTATTGCTGTAGCGATAAAGTTGAAATCTATTAAAGAATTTTGAGAGTTTGAAAGTAGCTGGATATGCTGGTGTCTGTACATCAGGCATTAAGTTTCGTTTAAATGAGTCTGTGTGATTTATTTTACTTGTTTTTTAGAAGGGTCACAATCATTTCGATGTGACTACAAATATAATTCAAAGGCAAGCGGGTGGTTCAAGCACCATGTTATACCAGCGACTTGGTATGACGCCCGAATGCGGTGTACATTGGAAGGTAAGAACTTCTAAAATTTATCCTGATCATCATCATTCTCCTGCCCTTATCGCTTCTTCGCGTCTTGCCGGTATGCAGAGATTTGTAAGCACACAGATAAGCCGTAGACTAGATTTGGATGTGGGATACAGGTAATTTCATTAGAGTCGAAAAAGAAAAGGCCCAATATTGAACCTTGCGGTACCCCCATTTTTACTTTTAGTCCTAATGAATATATGATATTTATTTCTATTTGTTTTTTTTTTATTTTGATATTTCAAACAATTATGATTTTAATAAGCTAAGTGCTGGTTTTCCCAGTCTGTTATACCCACTCTGTCGCCCCGCGCGCGACTTTTCTGCACCAAACCGCCCGAGCGTGCAAAAAATTGCGAAATATTCGCATGTAATTTGACACTTTAGATAAAAACACTTGACAATGCAAGCTACAAGAGTTATAGCTAAATAAAATTTACAGTGAATAGCTGAATAGTTATGGAATCTATATATAAAAAAAAACAAATATTAATTTGAAACTCAAAAAAAATGTAGAACTTGAAAAACAGTGATGAAAACGGATATTTCGCTATTAAAATATTAATTTGAATTTTTCTAAATATTAAATTTAAATTAAAATAATTTTAAAAAACTAGATTATATTTCCTTTCCAATAAGACCATAATCTTATTAGTTTATTTACGATAGTCTAATTAGAATTAAATTAGAATTTGGATACTCACTGTTTATTTTGACGCGACCTGCGCCAACGACTGTTTTTGAACACGGTTATTTACGTACCTATAACTTTACGAAGCCACTTGTTCTTGTATATACAATTTAATGATATGCTCACAATACTAATTATGCACTGTTTTTCCGTTAACACACACGTTTTAATCACAAAAACACTTATTTCTTGTATAAACACAATCATTAGAGGTATTTAAACCTACCACTTTTTCGGAGGCGAAATACTCAACTTTGAGATTCGAAAACTAGACTTCCTTTATGATAATATATTAGCACAGATTTTCACGATTAATTTGATATGTAACACTATCCGAAAATAACAATATACATCACAGAACAATTGAAATACGACGCCACACGTCAGAAATGGCGGAGTTTGTTTACACTAAAGTTTTTACTTTTATTTTGACATTTGTCAATGGAATAGTGTTGCTATTGTTGGTCCGAACGTTGAGGAATATAGTATAGAGTTTGCTACAAGAGGAATAAGCTCTAGAAATAGCAGTTTTCGAGATTTTTTTGCATTTGTTGGACGAAGGCGCTACTGGCTGCATATGCAGCCAGGTACATTTCGCAAAACAGCTACTGGCTGCTAATGCAGCCATGGGCGTTTGAGTGGATACTGAAGTTTTACTCACCGTGTTTTATGAATCACGCAATCAAACGCCTTGGATAGGTAGCAAAAGAGGACTATTGCATCTTGTGCCTCTCGTGTTTTAATAAGGTGACACTGGAGCAAACACCAGTGTGGATCAACAATATGGTTTCACCATAGGACGTTATACTACAAATAGTACAACGTCCTATGGTGAAACTATATTGTTGTTCGTGTAGGATGTTATTGCCATTAAAATGATTTTTTTTTTTTTTTGATTTAGCATTACTTAAAACTGGCAAAACAGATACAGGTCTTTAATTACTGTGTCTTTGTTGTCTCAAGATTTAAAAAGTGATATTAATTACCTTACTTCATCAATGAATATGGAAATGCCCTTTGGTCTATGCATAAATTAAGAATCAAAGCACCTACCTCTGAGATACTGAAAGCCTTCATGACTATGACAGGATAAATATTATTACATTTACATTAAAATTTAACAGGGTGCGGTGAAACTTTCGCTCTTAATAAAACAATGGCAAAAGATGGCGATGAATCTAGCATTTCTGTCGTTACAATTGAAATATTGGTTTAGTACGTCGCGATTTCTTTATCAACGTCGACTGTTGCGTTAGTGAGCCATCGGAAGGTAACAAGTGAACAAGAAAAACAAGTGATACACGCGCGTGTCACTTGACGCGAGTTGCTCTGCCCCAGGTCTTGAACAGGGTGTTGGTATCATTAAAATGTTCAACTTTTCTATTAATTTTCTTTTGTCACCAGGTGCTGCACTAGCTTCCCCAACAACACCAGAAATAACAAAAGAAATGACTCACATTATCAGGAAGTTCTTGCCTGTACAATCTGAAATCTTTACCGGGATTTCTGCCCGCATCTCTCAAGGAGATTTTTTTACGGTTGAAGGCTAGTATGATGATCAGTGGTTGGAGTACGTAGATTGATTTAGGATCAGACATTAAGTTAATAGGAATATACCTACGGAATCTTGAAAACTTTTAATTAATTAACACTTCATAGTTGGCAAAGCTTGGTTGTTTAACTGGTTAGGTACTTTCATGGTACCAGAAACCCACCGTACCCTACTGTTCTATTTAATACTCATCAATATGTAGTATTCCATAGTTAAATTTATAAAATACACCTTTGTCTTCTTATCTGAGTGACATGTACGGGATTTTTCGATAAAGAAGGCATGTCCATATTGTGGCCGTTTGATGCAACAACTATAAATTAATCTATCTACTCTCACTCACGATCTCTATCAACGATCACTGATGGTGACATGAAGTAAATCTTTCCAAGTTATTTGACCTCAGTCACAACAAAACAGCAATCTTTATGTAATAAGGAATTATGAATTACAGGTACACCGTTGTCTGAATTCTCACTACCTTGGGCTAACAATGAGCCAGACAATAAGGATAATGGTGAAAATTGTATTGTTTTGAATGGTGGTGGAGAATTATTAGATAAACCTTGTGCCGATACTCGTCCTTACATCTGTTACCGTTCTAAAACCTCTAAATCTCTGAACTATGAAAATGCCAATAAATGTGGAACTGTTGATCCAGGTAACTTCAGGCCATCTGGCTGATTTGTAAACATATTTTTCACTAGCCTTGTTAAAATTGTTTTGAAATGTGACAAATAAGGAAGTTTAATTTTTGGAGGTTGCGTTTATTATAACTTTTTAACTGAGATGTGATCACATGATATGTTTTCGCAGAGATTTTGTTAAATAAAACCCCAGGTTTCTACCAACTCTTTAATAAATACCTACAACAATAAATGCAAACTTCTGCTTCTTTTAATTTAGAAAAGGCATAAAATACAAAATGTTTTTTCAGAATACCGTTTGGATACAAGAACCAACAGTTGCTACAAGTTTCACGCAATACCACGAAACTTCTCCCGAGCCAATTTCGCGTGCTCAGCTGAAGGCGGCCATCTTGCTGTTATAAATAGTGAAATAGAAGCACAAGTACTCAAGGAACTTTTTGATAAATATCCTGCTAAAGGGATAGCGGGAAACTTCTGGAAAGACGTAGCTTTTGTTGGTTTTTACGCCTTGGACGAATCATTCGATTGGGTTACTGTTCAAGGTAATTTATTAACGTAGTCTTTATGGGTAAAAACAATGTGGCTCAAGTACTTTTGGGGTTACATAAAACCAAGTGATAGTTTACGTACATTTTTTAAGATTGCAAGGATAGAACAAAAACACAGTTCAGTTTCACGAAAAAGTCCCATATCTAAAAATCCAAATATTAATTATTTTTCATACCAATATTCGTTGACATCAACCATTAACTTAAGAAAAAAAGTATTTGAGAAACGATACAGAAGAGTACTCCACACAGCTACTGTATACGTTGATTTTTGTTTTCAAACTTCTGTTACATGTACGAGAATGTAGCCCTATTTTTTCATTCATTCGTTAATAAACAGTATTAAAGAAGACACTTTCTCTCCAAATTTCAACTGTGTGGTGCTTACAGTCTCGGAGTAAAATGACTCTGAAATACTTACGGAAGCACTGACAGATATACGATCAGAACAAATCTATCAGGGTTCCATTTGTGCTATTTCAAAAATGCTGAAGACAAGAGGTCATAAAAAGTATTGAATAATTAGTCACTACAATTCATATTATTAAAAATCTTGTTTAATTCGTTAAAGATACATTAGATCTATTTAATGAATGTGATTGACAAAATATTAATTTAGTTTGATTCCGAATAACACTACACTTTTGTGGTGTTCACTCGTACACTATTTAGGGTTTAGAGTAAACCAACATATTATATCAGTGTGGTGTCTTTATTCAGGGTTGTACAAACCGGGGCTGCGGGACTATTCGAAAGAGATACCGTGGCCCCGGAACACAAAGGGCGAGGAAGGAACATGGATGGGTTTTAGTCAGTAAAAGTCTGACACTCCCTCCTGCTCCGCCCAGAGCGGGAGAAGTCATTTGATGATTTCCCATCCTAAAAAAAAAAAAAAAAGTTTTGTACAAAAAAACACTGTTTCCAGTATTACTGCGTTAGGCGTGCTGGTCGCTACGACTGTTCGGACTAGACTGAGAGTGCGGCGCATCACCCTGCACTCCCTCCACCGCGCATCCCCCACCACAGCACGCATAACTCATTTATTAAACACCACAACTTTCATCACAAGTTTTGTGAACACACAAATTTTAAAACAGCATCACTTTTGGATTCCTGTTTCAGGTCAATCGCTGTGGGAATTAGGATACCACAGATTTTCGGGAGGTGAACCAGACAATTTGGCACCAGGGCAATACTGTGGTGCAATTTACCGCTCGGGCCGCTTAAGCGACTTGTGGTGTAACAGACCCGCCGCGTATATCTGTGAGAAGAATCCAAATAGTATTGCAGTTTGTGAAGCTGTTCCTGATGAAGGTACGGAAACGGAAGCAACTAAATCGATGTAAAATGAAAACTTGAATATTAAAAATGAATGTTTAAATAAATAAATGAATTAAAATTGTGTTTTGTTGTGTATAGGCCTCCCCTTTCTTCCGCCACACTTCCCGGTTCTGTGTGTCCCTGATCCAGGTGTTGCTCGCTACTTTGATGATATCGTCAACCGAGCGATCTTTAGGGCGGCCCGGGTTTATTTGGCCTAACCTTGACCACCATTCGGTCAAAGCCTTGCTCCATCGACCATCTCCACGTCTAGCCAGATGTCCGATTTAACACAATATTATTTACTAAAGTATAGTAAATGAAGCAGTTTTTTTTAAAGTGTATATTGTTTATGACATTAAACAAACCATACATGAATCTATTAATACTATGCAAAGGGCTTGGAAGATTTTTTATGAAGCGTGGCCGGATAACTTCCACCATTTTGATTTTTTTTTTCAAAGTAGCGGCCACGCATAAGCCCACATTAATCGATAGCTGGTATCAATACAAACAAGTTTTGTACGAATCAAAACGTTCTAAAGGTTCCCTATCCATTTGCATACAATTTTAAGACCTAATATAACTTGGCTTACTTTTGCTACTCCTAATTATATTTTCGCATAACATTATTTACGCATAACAGCTTACGCATAACTTTTTTAAGCATAATTTATCTAATCTTAATAATGATTAAGCATAACATTCTCAGGTATAAATTTATTTACGCATAATGATATTAAAGCATATTTTTTATAGGCATAACAAAGAAGCATAATAATTAACACCTAAAATGTTAGACATACCCTGATTGGATATACCAATTTATTTTGACGTCTAGAAAAAAACTATATCTTCTGAAGCAGGTACATACTTGTTTTGAACATAGTTGATTGTAAACATATGTGAGTTTTTTTCCTGTATGTTTGCTGCATCTATGCAGCATGCAAACAAGCATACGCCATGCATGCAGCAAGCATGCATGCAGCAATCATGCAGCATGCAAACAAGCATACGCCATGCATGCAGCAAGCATGCATGCAGCAAGCATGCAGCATGCAAGCAAGCAAGCAAGCATGCAGTATGCAACATGCAGCAGGCATGGTTTCTGTCACGGCTCCGGCGCCGCGGGGCTCCGGCGGCCCCACGCGAGCTTATCGTCGCAGATGTGTTTTACGCTCACCGCCACAGCTGAGGGCCGGCCAGCAAGCCGAAGCTGCGGTGGTGAGCGTGGCGTGCGTTAAAACCACCTGCTCCTCAGCTTGCGGGCCGCCTCGCCCCTCCGCGCTTACGCGGGCTTAAATTACACTCTAGGGGTAGGGCAGACAAGACTACGTGGAGTCGGTTTTGCAGCGATTCGTTTCTGTCGCTAACTTTTGTAGCTCAACTTAATGAATTTTTAATTCAAAATAAATACGTAAAAATAACTCAAATTTAATTCCGTTATTTCTATTATTGGTATACCTAAATACTATAATGCTAATAGTCATTATGCCTAGTAACATTATGCGAATTCAATTTATGCCAAAATAAATTAGCCTTCAAGATGATTATGCCAACATAAACGGTATGCCAAAAAAAAATACGGCGAAGTATTATTATGGCAAAACAAATTATGCCAAAACAGATATGCCAAAGTATATTAGGAAAAAGAACATTATGCAAAAAGAAGGGATCCCCGTTCTATAGTGTCACGTTTCAGAGATATGAGCACGAGTCGAGCAAGCGGTGTGTGCGAGTTGCTAAAAGGCAGAAAATCAATCAATAAAAGCGTCAATTATTATAAAACAGTTGATTATGAACATAATGTGGATTTTATTTCCTTGTAAGAAGCATGCAAACAAATATTCACTATGCATGCAGCAAGCATGCAGCAAGCATGCAGCAAGTCTGCAGCAAGGATGTAGCAAGCATGCAGCAAGCAAGGACGCGTACACTATGCAAGCAAGCATCCAGCATGCAAGCGAGCAAGCACCATGCAGCAGGCATGGTTTCTGTCACGGCTCCGGCGCTGCGGGACTCCGGCGGTCCCATGCGAGCTTATCGTCGCAGATCCACCATTATTACTTGTGTTGTTTGTTTTATCTGTGCTTACTAACATAGTCGTAAGTTTTACTGACAGCTTTTTTGAGTCATGCTCGAATAAAGAGACATTCTATTCTATACTTAAAGTACTTACGGGATGATATCCGTGATTTTCCTTAAGTTCTATGAGCTCCCGATATTTAAGTGTAGTGAAAAACCGTGAATGTCTAAAACAGTGCATTCTATTCTATTCTTAACGCTCAACACCGCAGCGCCGCGATTCGTTTCTGTCACTAAAACCTATCTTTTAGCAAATGTTTTAGGACTAACAATTTATGAATGAACATTCGGAATAATACACATTATATAATACAATACTTAGGAAATATGACTTTGTGTTGACTTTATTTCATGTAAAATTAGGAGATTCAATTATTATAGTATTCGATATTATAACAGTATAGTTTTAGAAGTAAAGATAATTATGTAAAACAAAATTTCGGGATTTTGAACATTGTGGTTACTGAAGTTTATAGCAAACGTGTTATAGATAATGCTTTTCAGACAAAAAAAATAGGAGAATAAAGGGAGTACGCCCTATCTTCCATCATCCCCTGTCAACCATTATGCTATTACATACTTACTGTACTTTTAAAACATTCCTCATATAATCCGTCATTCTATTCTTCGTCGTCATTCTGGTCTTGCTTTCCAAAGTGAGAAGATAAATCTTAGATCACTCTTTTAGTCACAAGCTTCTTTAAATTTTCTCGTACCAGAATAATTAGGAATTAATGGATATCAAGGTTCGTCTGCAAGGGAGGCCTAGAAAACGCTGGAGTGACGACTTAGAGGCGTTTTTGCGAGATTGGCCTGAGAAAACCGCACGGAGAGAACAGGGAAGGCTGTGGGGAAGGCCTTTGCCCAGCAGTGGGACAATATAGGCTAAGGAACAAAAACTGGCGAAGTGGATAGTAGGTACTTCTCTGCCTAAACCTTTAGGGATTACAGGTTTGATGGTAATTATTATACTTATGGTCATTTGTGCAGCAGTTTATTTATACAATGGTGCGATAAAGTTTGCAGTTATTATTTACACCAATGAAGTAGTGTTAAGGATGTTTTGATGTTAAATTGGCTAAGCGTCCAGGTTTTTTCCTAGTACTTAAATACCTATACCATTTGTTTATTTATACAAAGCGTTAAATAAAGCTTTTCCATTATAAAGATAAGTGTTTCCTTCCGTACCTGTTATTTTTTCATGTGTCAGTGGTTTTCAAATTTTGCGGTTTTCTGATAAGGTAATTTTAATGGTCTACCGCATCACTCGATGTAAATTAAAATCCATACTAAAATTATAAAGAGGTAATTTGTAAGGGATATGCAATTAAACGTCCTTTTTAAGCACTAAAATGTCTTATGTTTAACTTAACTGACCACTTTCACAATTTGTCTTTTTGATAAACATTCACTCACGAAATGATTGTACTAGGAACAAGCGCGAGAACAAAGGACAGCGAGTTATATATATAGGCTGGCTTTTAATTGGCTAAGAGTTTGTATTTAGGGTGTAATTTCTGGAAACAAAGATCCAATTCTAAAAATTCTTTCACTGACAGAAAGCTACGTTATTCGTGGCCGATGCCTGCCGGGGCTGCGGCACTATTCGAAAGAGATACCGTGGCCCCGGAACACAAAGTGCAATGAAGGAACATGGATGGGTTTTATTCAGTAAAAGTCTGACACTCCCTGCCGCCCAGATCGGGAGGAGTCATTTGATGATTTTCCATCCGAAAATAAAATAAAAAAGGGTGCTATAAGCTATAAATAAATTATATCATGCATATTAGCTGAGCTATCACAATTTTTGCGGACAAAGTCGCGGGCGAAGTGCTAGTCTATACTAAGATTATAAATAAAGATTTAAAGTTCATATTTAAGTGTGTGGGTCTAACACTCTTAGTTTGTTGCATTAAACTACTTTAGGCTAAAAACTTGATCCTTTAACTAATGAGAGCATTAAACATTGTTGCCAACAATATATTGAAAAAATGAATGGAATGAACGAGTGGTTGCGTTTTGTTTTGAAAAGTATTCACAATTTGTGTATTAATTGGCCGACACAAAACGCGTTTGACACATAATACGGTTTTTTTACGACTTTAAGGTGATTCCCTTCTGCAAACATGGGCACCGCCGTATCCAAATTCCAAAACATCTCCACGGTGGTTTCGGGTCACGATTTGACTTTTATTATAAGCCTCTTCTGCGTTTGTTCGAGGTTGCAAAAATGGTACAAGTAAATAATTTTTATAAAAAATATCCACTGTCCCCCAATAGATGGTATTTTCCATATTTGCCCCTCTCAAAATCTGCACATAAATGTGAGTTGTTGAAAATGGTACAATCGTGCACCGAGCCGGGTCAGCGAGCTTAAGTATTCCTTATTTTTAGTGATGCATCACAACTTGAACATTAATGGAAAAATATCCTTTTCTGCAGCGGAACATTTCAGCTAATGAGCCCCCAATGCTGTTGATCTTTACATGAGTGCAGTCAAGAGCTTCTGCCACACGTGGGAACCCATTAATGGCATAAAAAAATCTTCAGCTACTTTTCGGAGCTCGTTCCTTTCAGGCATATTGATATAGGTGGAGTTTAATGCAGCCAGCTTGCGAGACACCTTTTGTACGATCCGACAAACTATAGAGCTGTTTATGTTCGTCGCATCAGCTAGTACCATCTGGAAGGACCCCGTGGCGAAGAACCGCAAACAGATTAGAAGCTGGGTAAGACCACAAATAGCCTTACTTCTCAGGATCTGTGGCTCCAGATTGAGGCGGTCTCGAAGCTGCAGCGCTGCCTCCTTTGAAATTCGGTAGCGCAACCGGAACTCTTCTCCATCATGTTTTTCGAATAAATTTATTCTGTCTGGGATGTGGCGGCGGCGAGGAACATCTTCTAGATCAGACAGTGACGATAGGTCAAAGACATATTCAGCAGCAAAAATAAAAGTGAACACTACGTAAAATTGGTTTAATGGCCCGTCGTCGACCCATTAAAAATGATAACCTCTAAAATGTCATTTAATTACCTCTGATGCGCTAAAGTCGCTTCGTGCAATGAAAAATACCGTTAATGGGTGGTTTGACACTTCAATAAGTAAGTTTGACATTTCCATAATTAAAATTTAAAGGAGCTTTAAAATGCATCTTATTTTCTTTCCTGCAATGCTTAAATTTAATGAAACATTAGGGTTTAAAGTGGCATTAAAAAGATAAAAATCTTTCTTGCAATTGAGTGTAAGTTTGGATGTAGAAATTCTTCGGAACTACTGATTGGAGTCCAAAATTTCACGTGACACTATCCTCGAGTGTCATAGGCAAACAAACGTTCCCGTAGGATAGTTTCCAACCATAACTTGAGCGAAACCGGAGGTTAAAGCTAGTAGAAGTATGAAAATAACCACAAATGGAACCTATTTTGTAAGACTTATAACTTATCATCATCATATCAGCCAGGAATCACCCACTGCTGGGTATAGGCCTCCCCTTTCTTCCGCCACACTCAAACTCAAAGCATTTATTTCAATTAGACCATTACGGCACTTTTGAATGTCAAAAATACAAAAAAAAACAAAGCTACAGTCCCAGTCACAAGGCATAATAACTTGAGAAAGTACTGTAGTTGCCCATTCCCTAGCGTAGATCTCTATGGAGAAGAACGGGCAAGAAAGTCCATGGACACTCTTTTAAATCAAAATGTTGTTACAAAATCTTGGTTACATCATTAATTTTGTGATTAAACATATATGTGAGAACAATGTAGAAAGACGTGCATATTAAGAGCGTCCAGAGTAAAAGATTAGATCAACAATTAAAAAATAAAGTAATTAAAATGAACCGTGGCAGCTAAGAGATGACCAGTCCCAACTGACAGCGCCTGTTCACGAACACGAACACTTCCCGGTTCTGTGCGTCCCTGATCCAGGTGTTTCCCGCGACCCTGATATCGTCAACCCAACGAGCTTTAGGACGGCCCTGGTTTCTTTGGCCAAACCTTGGCCATCACTCGGTGAAGGCCTTGCTCCATCGGCAATCTCCGCGTCTAGCCAGATGGCCTGCCCAGGTCCACTAGCGCACCGCCCGGTCACCGACGTCGTAGACTTTCGTCCGACGGCAGATTTCGGTGTTACGCACTCGATCTAAAAGAGTTATGCCGAGCATGGCCCGCTCCATGGCCCTTTGTGCCACTCGTACTCGGTGGACAGTCTCCTTTGTGAGCGTCTTATAACTTATAGACGAGAAATTATTACTTCATATCAAAGAAATAAATTATTGCTCATATTACTACGTTGGTCCAGTGGTCACAAGAGCGACTGCTGAGCATGAGATCCTGGGTTCGATTCCCAGGTCGGGCAAAGTATTACAGGGTTTTCATCAAAGGGAATTGCTCAGTAGATGTCTGGATGTGTGCCCTGACCGGGCTGTCAATAAGCTCGCACCTTATTCTATGAAACTAAATCGAATATAAAACTACTCGTAAAGTAGTACACCTCTGCTTAGGCCTTAAGCTTACAGTTAGCTTAGGTCATAAGCTATTTTAGACCACGTTGAAGCTATGACAGGAAAACCTTGTCACAATGGCAGGAAAAATACACAAAATTAATATGCACGTAGGTGAGGTTCTATTTGGAAACCATTGACGGAAAAGTTCATATTTCTACCGATAACGTTGAAATCACCTATAAATAATGGTAAAATAGTTGTTCGCCACATAAACCTCCCAGTCCTGACATGATGAAGTCTTGGTTGAAATATTTTGTGTTACTTTTCTGCCTGAAGTATATTGGTAAGATAATTTTGATTTATTAAATTGTTAAGTATAAGTTGTTTGCTTCAAAGTATGGAACTCTCTGTGTATCTGTGTTCCCACATTTTAACCCATCTGCCTTCAAAGCAAGAGTGAACAGGCACGCTCCTCCCATCATAGACATCATCTATGGCTTCTCATCAGGCGTGATTGAGGTCAAGAGCAGGCCCTGTTTGTTATAAAAAAATAAAAATAAAACAAATACTAGTACTCTCAGTTATCATGCTTTGTCTCTTAATTTGTTATACAGCCTGTTGGTGTTCGCCAGTCTCCTTTCTTTATTTTAATTCTTAATTTAGAACCTTGTTTTCAATTTAAATTTAAACATTTGTTTATTTATGGCAACTAGGCCCAATTGATAGTAACATAACATTATGTCTAAAAAGTATTGTTAATAAAGAAAACAGAGAAACACACACAAATACAAAGAGAAAATTGTGAGGTTAGGTGTGGGGGTCTTCTGACCAGCACATCCACAGCGTTCGACAACCAAGCTCAATGCTCTGTTATTTTTCATATGGTCATCCAAATCTATAAGCCATTTTTCCTACGTATCACATTTCTCAATTTAACCATCTATACCACAGGGCTATTCGTAATTATCCGTACGAAAAATTACCATGAAAGATACTTTCTTCCATACCTAGAAGTATTTATCAACAGAGTTATAATGCCATTGCAAGATTACAATATAAAGAAAACGTATCTACTGCTGATTTTTTCGGCTACAGACAATCCACCTACTAATATTGTTTGCCTTATTTTTCGTTTATTCATCTATACACACATATTTTATATTTTCACAGTTTTGTATGAGACAAAATGTTTTAAAGCATCAAGTTTCCAAAACACGTGGCGTTGTGATCGCTACTAGCACAATTTTGATAGCTTACATCTCGGAAACATGACGCTTTAGAAGATTTTGTCTCAGAAAAAACTTGTTTGTATTGATGCCAGCTATCGATTGATACACACAAAAAAGTTGTGCTGAAGATGCCATCAGTGAATGGACTTTAATTTTGACAAAATGTTTTAAAGCATCAAGTTTCCAAAACACGTGGCGTTGTGATCGCTACTAGCACAATTTTGATAGCTTACATCTCGGAAACATGACGCTTTAGAAGATTTTGTTTCAGATAAAACTTGTTTGTATTGATACCAGCCATCCTGTAATATAGGTATTAGACCTACTGTAACCGCTACTTATAAAAAAAAAATCGTAAGTTAATCCGGCCCAAAAATTAAACCCCATTTTGGTTTTATGACATGCCGGTTTCCTCATGATGTTTTTTCACCGTTTTATGAGGTGAATAAATAAATTACACTAAGTAATGAGAATGGACCACCTCTGTTGTGAATAATAGTTGTTTCCTAATTAGGCATTTTTTATTCAAGTCTATTTATAGTTTGTGAATAATGTACATCAGGCATTATGTTTAATTTAAATGAATATGTATTTATTTCATTTGTACTTTTAGAAGGATCACAATCATTTCGATGTGACTACAAATATAATTCAAAGGCCAATGGGTGGTTTAAGCATCATGTTGTACCAGCGACTTGGTTTGACGCCCGACTGCGGTGTGCATTGGAAGGTAAGAACTTCTATATTTTATCTTGATCATCATCATTCTCCTGCCCTTATCCTAATCATTCACATATTTTCTCTATTACTCGTCATCTCAGCAGTCACCTCCTTTACAGCCATTTCATCGTTCACACAGTCCATCCATATTCTCTTTGGTCTTCCTCTGCTCTTATAGCCATCTATACTAACACTTTATTTTATATTTAAAAAGTGAAAGTAAGTTTGTTTATTTGTTTCGCGCTACTTCGTGTATTAATGGTCTGCAGGGATTTGTAGGCACACCGATAAACCGTGGTCTAGATTCAGACTTAGGATACAGGATACATTATGTCCCTGCAGAACTTTCCCGTTGGTTAAGTTATTATTTACACGCAAGTGAAGTCGCCGGCAAAGGCTTTCAATAAATAATTTTCTTTACAATTTTAGGGTAAAATAGCATTTTTTTTTTATTTTCTATTTATTAGAGGGTACTCTAATAAATAGGACATTAAAAAAAAACCCGACTGCGTAAAAAGTAACTAATAAGTAACTTTAAATAAAAACTGAAAAGAAAAAAACAGGCACAAATTATAAATTCTAATACGGTACATGTTGACGTTGTCTGGAACAGTCGGGACGTTGGATTGATTTTAGTCCAGATTATTTAGAAATGGGTCCCGACTGTTACATTAAATGATTATGTTCCGTATTTTAATTTTTTACTATGTTACTCGGGATAATACAAGAATTGTAGCGATACCACGGACATCGAAATCGGTTCAGGCGGTTAGAAGTTATGATAGAATAAAGAAACTCACAAACATACATAATACATCGGTACATACATGTAGGAGAGGGGCGTGAAGAGAGAAACAGTTTTTTCTTAATTTCTTAGTTTATTTTAGCTCGTTACACATAAAAAATACTTTTTAATTCTAACATCGTCGTAACGTTACGTTCTCTTATTCCGCTATTTCTTTCATTCTCCTCCATCATCCTTTCGTTCACTCCTCTTACGTTCCATTCTATATTATATCCATTTGATGTTTCATTTTACGGTTAACTTTAATTAAAATAACTTGTATTTCCACGAAAAATGACCCCACATACATACATACCCTAAAAATGTAACACTCCATTTTTTGAGCAGTCGTGTAATAACTGTCATAGGAGTATGTTATAATATAACTTTGTGTGAATCTTTAGCTATAGCTGTCGCTCGCAGCTTCTCTTACGTTTTGATCGGAAATTATTTCACTGGAATGATTCAAACATACCTTGGCATTTTTTGTACGTATAGAACTAGCTTAGCGGCTCGGACCGCGTAGTTTATTGTTTTTTTTTAATATACTATGCCCATGTCCTTTGCGCAAGCATAAACTTGACAAAGTTTTATCGCAATCGGATGAACAGTGTGAAAGAAAAAACAAACATATTTTGTAATATTATATTATACAAGCTGTTGCCCGCGGCTTCGCACGCGTGGAGTTGGATAATTGGATGAAAAGTATTCTACTCGTATGTGTTAATCGAGGTTTTATACTGCCTGTGCGCAAAATATAATTTTCCCTCTTAGGGGTTGAATTTTGGAAAACCCTAAAATACGTACTTAACTCATTATTTTTGCCGCTCACAATTCATACGAAATTTCATGCAAATATGTCCAAAGAATAAACAGTTTCATACAAACTTATCCCCTATTTCACCCCCTTTTTTTTTTTTTTTTTTTTTTTTTTTTTTCGGATGGGAAATCATCAAATGACTTCTCCCGCTCTGGGCTGAGCAGGAGGGAGTGTCAGACTTTTACTGACTAAAACCCATCCATGTTCTTTTCATCGCCCTTTGTGTTCCGGGGCCACGGTATCTCTTTCGAATAGTCCCGCAGCCCCGGCAGGCTTCGGCCCTTGCGGACCCCTTCCTTATTGCTGACTCTCTTTGAGGCGCGCGTGGAACACGAACGCGCCGTCGACACGGCCTGTCGTCATGAGACGTACGGACGGCGAGCTAGCCCATAGCTCCCCGTCCACAGGCCCGCGCCTACGGTGGCCGGAAGCCACCACGTGGCCCCCGACGCCCGGGGCGTCTCCCGCGGCGGCCGGGACGTGAGGATCTCTCCCTGTCCTGTTCCGCCACCTCCTTCGCTAGCATGACTGCTTCGCAGAAGGAGGTGACGGCGTCCCATTCCGTCTCGCTCCGGACCATGGATTGAACCAAGGCCGGGAGCGAGAGGTCGCCGCCGCCAATCGCCGTTACGAGGACACGGCGGTGCTCCGCCCAAGCGGGGCACACCTCCACCGTGTGCTCCACCGTGTCCTCCGGTCGATCCTCACACTGGTGACACCCGGGCGTCTCCTCCCGCCCGATTCGGTGCAGGAACTTACCGAAGCATCCGTGTCCGGTAAGAACCTGCGTCAGGCGGAAGGTGAGGACGCCGTGGCGTCTCTCCAGCCACTCCTCAAAGAGGGGACTTATCGCCACTATTGTGGCGTGCCCTGCACGGGGTTGCGATAGTCGCTCTCTCCATGTCGCCATGAGATCCCGCCGGAAGTCCGTCCGCTGAGCGACAATTTGCCGCGGCAGCGGAGTTTCCCCCCGGCGTAGCGCCTCCGCGCGCCACTCATGTAGGCGCGCGAGGACTATTGCCTCCAGATCCCATGGCGGCAATCCGGCAAGGAGGTTCGCCGCCTCGCGGGAGATCGTGCGGTACCCCCGGACCAGCCTTACGGCTACCACCTTCTGGGGCACGTTCAAGTGGTGGGCGGCACGCCGCTTCAATGAACGTGCCCACACCGGGGCCCCGTAAAGGGCCATGGACCGCACGACTCCCGCGTAGAGCCTCCGGCAGGAGGCGTTTGGCCCCCCCAGGTTGGGCAGGAGCCGCCTGAAGGCAGCCCCTGTCCGCTCCAGTTTGGGGGCCAAACGTCGGAAATGCTCCACGAAGTTCCACCGGCTGTCGAGGACAAGTCCCAGGTACTTCAACGTCGACTCGACGCCGATGGAAACCCCTCCTGCCATCACTGAGGATCCCGGAGGTGGCGCATTCCGAGGCCCATGAAAGCACATGGCCTCGGACTTGTGCAATGCCACCTCGAGACCCAGTTGCCGGATCCTCTCAACGACTATCGCAACCCCGCGTGTCATAACTTCGGCCGCCGCCTCGTGCGACCCCCCCTGTGCGAGCACCAGCGTGTCGTCCGCATAGCAGACCACGCTGACGCCGCTAGGGAGGTCGGCGCGCAGCACCCAGTCGTAACCGATGTTCCACAAGGATGGGCCTAGAACCGATCCCTGCGGAACACCGCACGACATCTCTCGCCGGTTCCAGTCTCCACTGCGACCGGGGTAGATGACGTACCTGTCTGCCAGGTAGTCCCCGACCACACGACGGAGGTAGGTCGGCACCCGGTGATACCGGAGTGCCTCCCTTATGCAGCTCCAGGGCATGGAGTTGAAGGCATTGGCGATGTCGAGAGACACCGCCAAGACAACCCCACCCCGGGACACCGCATCCCCCGTCGTGAGGGCCCTCACGCGCATGATGGCGTCCACCGTAGAGCGCCCCTTGCGGAAACCATACTGGTGTTCCGCAAGGTCCGGCCCCATCCCCGCAAGGTGCTCGGCGAGGCGGTTTGCAACTACTCTTTCAAAGAGCTTGCCCACCTCGTCGAGCAGCACCACGGGCCGGTAGGCGGACGGAGAGTCCGCCGGGCGCCCCGGCTTCCGGATGAGGACCAGCTTCCCCGTCTTCCAACGAAGCGGGAACTGGCCTCTCTCCAAACATGCGCTAAAGAGCCCTTCCAGTCGGGGCCCGAGAGCCTCCGAGGCCAGGATCCAGGCTTTGCCAGGCAAGCCGTCGGGTCCCGGGGCGGTATTTTTGGCACCTAGCCTTCGTACCGCCACTCTCAGGTCTACCCCGGTCACTTCAGGAGCGTCGTCGTCGTCACTTTGGTGGTCCGCTTCCGGCACCGCAGCCGGCGGAGCCATAGGCGGGGGCGGGTGTTCCCCTCGCGAGGGGAACAGAGCGCTCACCACGTCCTCCACGAGCTGAGGCCGGAGACTCTGCGTCAGCGGGGGGGCCCAGGTGCGGAGTTTATCCCGCACCATCTTGTAAGGGCGCCCCCACGGATCTCTGTCGAGAGCCCCCAGCATCTCCTCGCGGGCCAGATCTCTGGCCCGCAGGACAGCCCCGCGGAGGGCGGTCTTCGCCGCTCTGTAGCCCTCATAAAGCTCCGCCTCAATGGCTGCCGCATTCGGTGGGCGAATGCGGAGCCTGCGGTGCCTGGCGTACAGGTGTCGCGCAGCCACACACGCCTCCCGTAGGGACGTCAGCTCTCGCGACCACCAGTTCACCTGACGCCGGGCGCTTCCTGGCCGGACTCGGGGCATTGCCACGTCACATATGTCGGACATGGCCTCCTGGAACCACCCTGCCTCATCATTGACGTCGGCAGGCCTGTCCGGTGATGTCACCCAGGCCTGCACGATCGAGGCTTCCAGGAGGAGCTCCCGGTCCAGCTGCTTCAGCGCCCAACGCGGACCACTCGGGGCCTGTTGGACCGGCGCGCTAGAGGTCTGGGTGGAGACGTCGAACCGGATGTACCGGTGGTCGGAATAGGTCTCCACCCCCTCCATGACGCGCCAGTCAACGACACGCGGTGACAGGGCGGGGCTAGCGAACGAAATGTCCACCACCGACTCGCCCCGCATCCTCACGCACGTGGCGACAGAACCCCGATTTAGGACGACCAGGCCCTTCTCCAGGGCCCAGTCCTCCACCATCCTTCCCCGCACGTCTGTGCAACGGGAACCCCAAGCCAAGTTCTTGGCATTGAAGTCCCCGAGGACAAGCACGGGGAGGGAATGGTTTCCGACGACGACACTCAACTCTGCGAGAGAGTTGTGGATTTCACCCCCTTGGGGGTTGAATTTTGAAAAATCCTTCCTTAGTGGATGCCTACGTCGTAAGAGGAATACTTGTGCGAAATTTCAAGATTCTAGCCCTAAGGGTTTGGCCTGTGCGTTGATACATCAGTCAATCACTTTTGCCTTTTATATAATATTGATTATTATTACTATTCTAAAGTACCATAATAAAGATAAGCGAGAAGTAATCTTTTTTTTTGTCACCAGGGGCCGTTCTAGCTTCACCAACCACACACCATATAAAAACCGTGTTGACAAAGATCACAAATTCCTCTGAATCTGAACAGGGATACGAAATATTTACTGGGATTCATGCCACTTTCGCTCAAGGAGCTTATTTTACTGTTGATGGTAAGCTGCAATATTATAAAGCTACGTTCACACCAACGCGTATAGTTTGCGGCCGACTGTGAGTATCCAGTACAAAATGTTCGAAAGATTAACTTCAGCCACCGACTGATTCGCTTTTGTTTTTTAAACATTTGCGAAGTCGACGGCCGACTATACGTTTGGTTAGTCTTAAGTTATCTTGCTGCGCCCTTACAGGATCATGTACTCACTAGTTTCAAGCCTAGCTTTTAAACATTATGTTTAAAGCAAATAAATAAGTTATTCACCATAAAGTAAAAAAATATGAGATGAAGCTCCTTTCTTATTGAATAAAATACAATTTTTTTACGAATGCAGAACAAACTGATCAACTTCCTCCATGGAATTAGCATCGTAATCACAAAAAAATACTTAGCTATCCCATAAATTTGGATCGAGTAGGGGTTCTACAAGGGTGGGTACGGGGTCCATACTTTACCCATTGGTCTTTTTCGCAATTACAATGTTGATCCCATAGAAGAAGTCGTTCAGTTTGTTGGTCTGTATTACATCTATAAATATACATACAAAGAATGGAAATAAGTTTATATAACATATAATAATTATAATGTTTGCATAAGATTCAATTGAGCTGAGTAATACTGAAAAGGCTTATAATGTAATATTGACTTACAGAAAAAATTAAGACTAATACAGATATATAAATTACAGGTATTCCGCTTTCCAAAATTCCTAAGACTTGGGCACCAAATGAGCCTGACAATAAGGACAACAAAGAAAGTTGTCTCACTATGAATTTCAGTGGAGATTTAGCAGATCTATCATGTGAAGCAACTCGTCCGTATGTCTGTTTCCGGTCCGCGACTAATAGACTGAGAGTCAACGAATGTGGCACCACAGATCCCGGTAAGAGTAATCGTAGGGAAAGAAGAGGAGGAAGAGGGTCTCGTTGGTCTAGTGGTCACAAGCGCGACTGTTGAGCATGGGGACCTGGGTTCAATTCCCGGGTCAGGCAAAGGATTATTGGGTTTTTTCGCCAGGAAGATCCCAGTAGCAGCAACGGAGTCTGTATTTGCGCCCGGTTGATCGCAATAGGCTCGCCTCCTATTACATGGGACTTAATTTATTTAGTACATGGAGGACTTACAGCTAATTAAAACAGGAAAAAAAGGAAACCATAGTCACCAAAAAGCCAATTACAAGTCCTCACGTATAGACGTATAGTAGTAATCTATGGTGTAAGCACAAGAACACATAACACACAGCTTTAAATAAGTAAGAAGCTATATAAAGACTAATTTGCAATTTATAAAGCTGAAATAGTATAGAAAATAATACTAAAACTAAAACCAAGCAATATATCCTACCGCTATTTGAAAAAATTTAGTCTTAACTGTATAATACGATACCTCGTTATCGCATTATCCAGTACCAACAGGGTTGAGGAGATCAGATGGACAGTCACTCTTATAAAGTACTGGTATTCAGATGTATCCAGTCAGACTGGAAGCGGACCATAACATAGTAGAGATAAAGCAGGCAGATGATAATGACGAATGGTCAAACAGGCTTGTCTTTAGTATTTCCTAAAATAGGTTTTCAGTTTTATATTGTGGTTAAGCAACGAATTTGGATGGCTGTCTAGTAAGGTACTACGGTTAGTTGTTGGTATTCCTCTGTTAGTCGTTTGATTTTCAAAGTTTCTTATATCTGCCGCCTCAAACACTCAATTTCATATTACTTACTTTCTGCCTTTTCAGAATACCGTTTGGATGCCAGAACCAACAGTTGCTACAAGTTCCACACAGTAGCAAAAAATTTCAGCCGAGCCTTCTTCACTTGTGACGCTGAAGGCGGCCATCTTGCTATTATAAACAGTGAAGTCGAAGCCACAGTACTAAGAGAACTCTTTGGCAGATACCCTGGGGGTAGTATGAGGGGAAATTTCTGGAAAGATGTTGCATTTGTCGGATTTCACGATTGGGGCGAACGTTGGGATTTTAGGGCAATTAATGGTAATTATTTATTTAAACTTCTTGTACAATACTGGGTACACAGGTGGATTTATTGATTTAATGCCACGAAGCATTCTCTACGAGTAAACATTTGGGTTGAATAGGACAGCATTACCATTTGTTAATTATAATTATTTTCTTTGATTTGTTGGTAAAAACTATACAAAGTTTTCTCTGTGCCTGGGAAAACACGTTAAGCCGTTAGTCCTGGTTTTTTTTTGGAAATCTTTGACAGTCGTTACTGGCCCGAAAGTCTGACAACCAGTTTTACCAAGGGGTACCGTATTACCTAGTACTAACTGGGTTGTAGAGGTCAAATAGGCAGTCGCTCCATGTAAAATACTGGTATTTAGTTGGTTCCGGTTAGCCTGGTAGCCGACTCCAACAAAATTAGCAGAAGGCTAGGTAGATGATGATGAATCACACAATAACAATAACGTTCTCGTTTCAGGTCAAACAATGGAAGAAGCAGGGTACACCAAATTTTCTGGAGGGGAGCCAAATAATTCTGCACCAGGTGAATTCTGTGTTGCGATATACCGCTCGGGTCTAATGGATGACTTGTGGTGTGACAGGCCAGCTCCGTTCATCTGTGAAAAGGACCCAGATTATCCTGAAATTTGTCAATCAGTTTCTAAAGAACAGGAGTAAGCTTAAGAAGTTTTACTCATAAATAAATGTTTAATACAAAAACTGTGTTCTCTTAATTTTTGCGACTGAAAAGGAAAAGATTCCTTATCCGACGGCAGAAACAAGGCGTCAGTTGGTGTACCACAGGGCTTTCACCAGGACCTTAGGAATTACAGTGTAATTCTCGTTGATGATGACTATGTTTTCGTTTATAGTCGACTTAGTCATCAACTTATCGAAACTTAAGCGCATTGGATGACTCATTTATTTAAACAAGTAGAAGCATTTATTTCAATACCTAAATGATGTTATTTTTTGCGTAAGTGGTTCTGAAATACCTTCTTGCCTGCACAACTCAAAGCTAGTCTCAAGTTAAGCTAAGCAGAGGTGAATGTTTAAAATTGAATTTGGTGTACATCAAGGCTCGATACTCCGCCTTAATCTATTTGATATTTTTACCAAGGACTATCTGACATGACACTGCATATAATGTTACGGAATTTCAATATTTAGTTTTAATTCAAAGTATGGCGCATGTCACATAGAAGGTGCGATAGTTATAATACAGAATGCAACCCAAACTTCAGTTGGACGAGTGGGCGAAACAAATATATAGGTTTAGGTCGAAGATAAACCGTCCGTTTGCCGCAGATATAGGGTATCCATTATCCATGAGTATTTTTCCAGTCAATAAAAAAGAAAAGGTCAAAACTCGCTGACCGACCTTGAATTTGATAATTTGAAATTTAATAAGGGTAAACACACCTATTGTTGGCACCTCACCAATTTCAACACCCTAGTAGTTTTAATAATAAAAAACCGGCCAAGCGCGTGTTGGGCCACGCGCAGTGTAGGGTTTCGTAGTAGCCCGTTAATATAACGAACCCGTTGGTACAGCGCCATCTAGCGGCAGCTTTGTGAAACTTATGATAATTTATTAAGTTTTTTTTTTTTTTTAATACGTCTTTACCCGTTATAAACAAGCAACTACTTCATCGTAGTAACTTTATAGGATCTATTCCAAGGATTTTGTATTTGGTACAAAATTATCCAACACCCAAGTTCAACGACTATTACTGCTAAACTAATTAAGTTATCTTAACCGCTATAGTTTTCTTTTAAAGTTCATAAAATGCACTATCATCACAAATTTTTCCAGATTTTTCAAGCCAGCAGTTTAGCTTTTAGAGGGGGGAGGGGACGCTACTGCAAAAAAAACAAAAATTTTCACTTTAAAGTTTAATATTTCGTAAATGGAGCATTAAATCGAAAAGTAGTTTTAGAAACCCCTAAATCATTTTAGAAGACCTATTCAACGATACCCCACACGATGGGGTAGACGACGAAAAAAATATTCATCCCCACCTCACATTTAAGGGAGCTACCCTAAAAAAATATATTTTGAAAAAAAAAATTACCACTTTGTCGGTGTTATAGATGTGTGTATATTATACACACCTCTACAAAATTACAGAGACGGACGGACAGTGCAGACAAACTGTAACGGAAATTAAGCTTTAACCTTTATTACATTGAAGGCAGTCTTTACCAGTTCTTTTGTTAAAGAAATCAATTTAGGCACAAAAAATTGTGGTGAAAAAGTACTTTAACAAAATCAACCAGATTTGAACAATTTCCTAAGTTTGAGTTGTTTTTAAAATATTCTTCAACTTCATGCATGCACATTCATTTTATTGTCGCGCATGACAATAACTGGCAAATGTTATGCCTCGTTGGTCTAGTGGTGGTTATTACGACTACTGAGCATGAGGTCTTGGGTTTGATTCCCAGGTCATGCAAAGATTTATTGGGTTTTTTCATCAGGAATTTTATTGGTCAGTAGCAGCCACGGAGTCTGGATTGAAATGATGAAATGATGTTTATTTTTGGAAGTAGATTTTTACAAACACTTTTACACGTAATTTTTTAGAAATTAGATGGGGCCGGTGTTTCGTACCTGACTACTCTGTAGGCTTAGCCAAGTTGACAATCTACAATCGTTAACGCTAATAGAAAACTACCCAAATGTATGGGAATGAAACCATTTCAACGTTAAGTCACGTGGTCGAAACAAACGAATAGAAACTTTTAAGTCCAGTCAAAACTGTAAGATGGCTACAATTTCTATAGTATGTAGCAATCACGATTGTTGAAACGAATAGCTTTCATTCTATCATCTTAACCGATGTAAACTTGTCCACGAAGCTTTTATTTGCTTGTTTTGACCACGTGACTTAACGTTTACGATTGTAGAAAGAAAATCGATACGAATCGTTTGTAACTTGGCTAGGCCTGCTGAGAAGAAACATCCGAAACAAACTTAGAGGTCATAGTGTTTTTTGAAGTCCAGACATAATTTTGCTCAATTTACATGAGGACTATGCAGATTAGTGTCTGAGATGGTCTTTTGAAGAAAGAACCACACATATTTGAGTAGACCTGTCCAGTGAGTGCAAGCATTTGTCAGTTATCGTGTAGCTCGACTTATAACTCAAGGAGCTCAACGAAAAGACGAACAATACCAAAGAAAGGATTTGTTGCCCTATCACATAGGACGTAAACATAACTTGCGAAATGTGGGTGAACTGTTAGGTACACCTCTGCCCAACCCTGCGGTACATACCAATTATGGACTCTTTGTTTGTAAAGTTCCTCATAGGTGGTAAGGTAGGTCGTATCAGTTTTAATTAATTGGACAAAATACACTGTCTGGATGCCGAGCTCGATGTCTTCACCGCTGCATCCTATTTTCCAAATTGGTGAGTTCTTCTGCATAAATCGACGAAGTTGAAAACTTGGTGTGTGACTTCAAACATTTAACACTCGCTTTGTGGAGCTTAAGCTGCACTCTCTGAAAATCATTCAGCGCATTATTGAAAGTATAGTATTTGAGAATAAAAAGCAAAAAAGATAAGTGAGCAAAAAATACCGAGTTTGAAGACGACGACAAATAATACGAAAAATAAATCGTTAATAAGAACCATTAGTTTAGCTTCATTTGTTTTTCGTAAGCGTTATTTATGAACAGTATTCGTGCATTTGTCGTTGGTTTTTAGTTGGCAAAAGTCGTGGACGACAGTAATCGCGTCGTCCTATATGTGAACACCTCCATTTAAATACACAAGCCACGACACTTAAAACTACACGATTATCTGTCGTCATGACAAAGTGGGAACGCGGCTTTAGGGATGTCAATAAACTGGTATTTGGAATGACAATAATTGGCCAAAGAGATTGTTTTATTATAGTTGAGAAAAGTAATAGTATGCATGTAATATTTAGTTTTTCTTTCATGACTTTTTATAGACATTTAAAAACGTTCTCCAGTTCTTTTATCTTACGAACTCATTTTAACTCGCCCTGTGGTTTCTTTTGCGAGTTTCAATAATAATTGGGTGATTTACCCTACGTAATCACCAACCAAAAAATATCATTACAGGATATCCCAAGGATGGGATTCTTATCTTAGTGCCTACTCATCATTCAGTTGATGTGTTAGTATCACCACAATTTGTGTTTATATCGCTTCAGAATGAAGTCCTTGTTAAAATATTTTGTGTTACTTTTCTTTATGAATATTTCTGGTAAGCTTTCATTTGTCATATTTGGTTAACTTAAAGTATCCAAATTTTAAATGTTCTTCATCTGTTGACCGCCACAGCATGAACACTCGCGCGGGCCCTCCACGCCAAGCCACCATTTTACCTACTATTTTGTCACATATTTGAGTCGTTTGGCGTACAAAGCACGCGCTTACTTGTCACGTATAAGTGACTAGCGATCAAAAGGCTACCTTGGAACCTACCTAAAAAGAATTCGTTAAAAAATACCAACGAATTATTTTTTCACCAACCTACAATTTTACTTCGTTAATCATTTTAAACACGCTTGGTTGCCTTTTTAGAGGGATACTACAGATGTGATTACAAATACAATTCAAAAAGCCGAGCATGGTTTAAATTCTTTGTTGTGCCGGCGACTTGGTTTGATGCCCGACTACGATGCTCCCTGGAAGGTGAGTTAGTTATTTTGTAATTTAAACTAATACTTTACAAACCAAAAGTATCTATGTAGTATATCAACTATCTGGTGTCCACGACACAAGCCTCGTTGCTTAGTGTGGCACTAGATGGTGTAATGTCCAGCTATATTTATTTTTTTATTAATACTATTTTTTGCCCGCGGTTTCGCTCGCGTTCATTTAGAATTTGAAAATTAAACTCTCAAACAAAGTTTCTATTAAAATATAATTCAATCATAATTCGAAAGACACGTGGCGCCATCTATAATCTTACGGACGTTATTGTTGTTTTCCTCGGGAACCGTAGAACATTATTTCGGGATGATAGAACATATTTGCAAAATTTCAGGATAATCGGTTCTGTGGTTTAGGTGTGATAAGGTAACAAACAAACAAACTTAATTTTGCATTTATAATATTAGTTAAGAATAGTTAGGATTCATCATCATCAGCCCGGAATCCCCCACTGTTGGGTATAGGCCTCCCCTTTCTTCCGCCACAGTTCCCGGTTCTGTGCGTCCCTGATTCAGGTGTTTCCCGCGACCGTGACGATATCGTCAACCCAACGAGCTTTAGGAAGAATTAAAAATTACAGGTACACCGCTCTCAGACATTTCAGTGACTTGGGCTAAAAATGAGCCAGATAATAAAGACAACAAAGAAAAATGTATCACTTTAAATGGTATTGGAGAATTAGCAGATCATCGCTGTGAAGATACTCGCCCTTACATCTGTTACCGCCCGGGGAGATTTCAAACAGTCAATGAGTGCGGCACTGTCGATCCAGGTAAAATACTGAGATACCTTGACATCTTAAGCACTTAGAGATAATAATAAATAAATAATAAATAGCCTTTATTTGCCTTAACAACTCTTACGATACAATAAATTCATTTAGCCTTATAATTAACAATAATAAATTTAATTAGACATTACATTTGACACAACCTAATATTTAACAATAGGTACCTGTAGCATTTTATTAAACATTACATTTCATACACTATACATTTAACATTTCATCTCATAAAGTTTTTAACATTATAAGAAACATTAGTACATTTCATTTATATTTCATTTTTAATATTTATTTAAACATATACTTTTTTTCAATCCTCTTTTTTTTCCACACAGTGGTAGGTACATTCATTTCATGATATTTAAAACTTTTTTCATCAAACATTAGCACATTACATAATAAATAACATTGGCACATTACTTTTAACATTTCATTTAATGCAGCATTTCTTTAATATTACATGACACGTTACAATTACATTTAATTTAATCAGGTAAATAATTTTAACATGTCATCGAACATTATTACATTTAATTGTGTTACATAGCTTTTTTTTTTATTTAAGCACGTAGAAATAACCCTACGTTTATATTTGTTTCGTTTAGATGTTTATCGTTTGTAGCTTTATGATGATAAACGTTTTTATAAAAAGTTTATATAAAAGTTGAGATTATAACACAACACAGTCTCTTTTGCTGTTTGTGTTTAAGTAAACCTTTGCCTCTTGCTAGTACAATCATCACCATCATTCCCCTGCCCATGATCTAATTTATTTTGGATCGGTGCTACATTATTGTTTTCTCCTTCCATATTTCTCTACTAGTCGTAATCTTAGTAGTCGCTCCCTTTATTCCCATTTTTTTTTACGGATAGTAAATCATCAAATGACTCCTCCCTCTGGGCGGAGTAGGAGGGAGTGTCAGACTTTTACTGACTAAAACCCATCCATGTTCCTTCATCGCCCTTTGTGTTCTGGGGCCACGGTATCTCTTTCGAATAGTCCCGCAGCCCCGGTCCCTTTTAATCCCTGCAATGACATAAATAATAAAAAAAAGTCTTTTCAGAATACAAATTGGATAAAAGAACTAACTAATGCTACAAGTTTCATACAGTTTCAAGAATTTTCTCTCGAGCGTTTATGGCATGCTCAGCTGAAGGTGGCCATCTTGCTATTGTAAACAGTGAACTCGAAGCAACGGTGTTGAAGGAGCTTTTCGCCAAATATCCAGATATAACGATAATTGGAAATATCCGGAATGATTATGCTTTTATCGGTTTTCACGATTGGGGCGAACATTTGGAGTTTAGGACAATTCATGGTAATTTAAATTTTCTTGTATTGTATTAACAAGCACAAAGCACCAAAAATACCACCTCAAATTTATAATAGAGTGTATTTGAATATCTCTAATATTTTTTTCTCTTTCCAGGCCAAACAATAACTGAAGCAGGGTTTAATATATTTCAGGGTGGAGAGCCAAACAATGTGCCACCTGGTGAATCCTGTGGTGCGATACTCCGATCAGGTCGATTTAACGACTTGTGGTGTGACAAGGTAGCCACATTTTTCTGCGAAAAGAATCCAGGTTACCCCGATGTTTGTCCTGCTGATTCAGAATAACAACAATAAAGCATGGCTATTAAGGTAAAAAAGCTTGGTTGATTAATAAATGTTTAATACAACATAGTTTTTTCTTAATTTTGGTGCAGTGCTAATAATGTACATGACAATACAGCTTCGGCTACTAATACTATTAGATTACTATGGTCAAGCAATGGTCTATCGTTTGCTTGACGATAGTAATCTAATAGTATTAGTCCGGTACGACAGGGCGCCTATCAAGACTTTCACCTCGTGTGCCTAGTAAGATATTTTATTTGTTTCTCTTTCTCAGGTTTAACGAGGTTCTCGTCATGCGGAATGGTAATATCGATTATCATTTTCAACGATCATCGTTCGATTTTTCTATTTCATCGATTTTCATTTTTTTTTACGCGGCGCACTGTGTAGCTATTCACAACGCTTCGATTCGATTTTCGATTCGGAAAGTCGTATGTCTATCTCGCTCGATTTCGTAATGTTAAAAAAGATAGACATACGACTTTCCGAATCGAAAATCGAATCGAAGTGTTGTGAATAAGGGGCCTGATCGGTCTATCACCATTATGTCAGGCTTATTATATTAGCTTCGACCAACGCCTTAGGAGGCTCTCGCTTGGCAGCTGGATGAAGGGCGTGATTCAGAAAGCAGTACTTCTGGACACGGCACGTATTGTTAGAAGTTTCCTCTCTCAAGAACCCTGACCACCGGTAGCTCGGACAATGTTCCCAACGCTGGTGGGCTCCTATTATCCAGTACTAACTGGGTTGTGAAGGCCAGATAGGCAGTCACTCCATGTAAAATACTGATATTCCGCGGCATCCGATTAGATTGGAAGTCGACCTCAACATAGTTGGGAAAAGCTAGGCAGATGATGATGATGGAGAATAAAAGAAAAATGAAAATATTTTTGAACGACATTACAAATAGGCGAGATGACAAAAAAAATCTAATTAGTCCGTCACTTAGATTATCAAAAAATATTTGACGCGTGTTTTTTCTTTTGTTACGTAAACCAATATTGACGAAGATACGACGCTTTTAAAATTCTCAATACGTCACGCCATGGTATAATTTTTAGCTAGTTCTGACGTCACGAGCCCCCACTCCCGAGTTTTTAAGCGTTTTATCTTTGTCAAAATTCATTGATTTACAAAAACAAAAAATACGTGTCCATTATTTTCCAATACTCTAACTGACAGACTAAATAGATTTGCATTTTTTTGATACTGTCGTCATGCCTATTGACGTAGTGTCTATCCTACAGCTAAGCTACAGTGGTGGATCTTTTGACGCTCCATTGAGGTTGACAGGAGAGTGCTCTTGGTAAACATGTGCGAAATGTATTGAAAAAATAAGATGCAGTTAGTTCTGATGTTGCCCATGAATGGTTATAAATTATGTTATTCGAGCCAAATGCAATGTTATAAAAATAAAAAATCTATTGAGAGTATTTGTACAAATGAACGCGAGCTTTTTATGTGTGGTCCCCAGATTGCGTGGAATGTCGCCTTTGTTCTTTTTATTGTAAACTAGAATAAAATTTAAATATTATATTTATCATTACAAATTCTCAAATAAACATCATGTGACAAGACGTCTTTGTTTTTATTTGACTTGGTCATCAATTTATCTAAGCAAAACCGCATTAGATCACTCATTTAATTTTATTAATACAAGCAATAACAAGTAGAAAAGTCTTTGTTCGAATAACTCTACAAGCATTTAATTCAATAAAGTCCTAAATAAAGTCTTTTTCCATCAGTGGTTCTCAAATACATAAATTTTAAGTCCTGCAACAATTATTCACGCTTGCCTGCAGAACTCAAAGTTATATAAATGAAGCTTTAAACAGTAGTAAATATAGCAAATTGAAATTGGAGTGCATCAAGGCTCTATACTTAGTCCAATACTATATATTTACTATCCATAACTGGACCATTCAGACATAACACTACATATTTCATTATTACGTTACTACTGTTGTTGTTATCCCTGAAGGGTTCGGCCGAGGTATACCTAATATTCAATATTTCTTATTCTTATTCTTTATTGCACACAAACAAATAATATAGCTTATGTACAAAGGCGAGCTTAACCCAGAATTGGGTTTTCTTACAGCAAACCTAATTTTGATAGCGAGATTTGCAAGAAAAGGGATTCACTAATGAATGTGCATTAACATTACAAGCGGTTACTTAATTTTATAAACTAAACTACAAACATACAATATAATATACGTAATACATACATATCTATAAAATCCTATATATATATAAACATGCATACATACATATTGATCATGTTGACAGGATCTTTCTTATAGTACGCCCACTTATTGCTAGTTAAGTTTTAAGTCCCATGTCATAGGGGACGAGCCTATTGCCATCAACCGGGCACAAAGCCAGACTACATGGCTGCTACTGAGAAATTTCTAATGGAAAAACCCAATCACACTTTACCCGACCCGGGAATCGAACCCAAGACGTCATTACTCATCAGCCGCGTTTGCGACCACTATACCAACGATGAACGATTTAGTTTTAATTCCGTCAAAAACTACTAGACTTGTATGTAAAATGGCGCATGGCCTGCCTGATGCAGTATGTAGAAGGTGGAATAGTTTTAATGCAGAATAAAACCCAAACCTACTCTCGACACGAGTTTAATCCCTCTCCTGGGCACGATTCGACTCGTTGACGACTAGGACGTGTCGATGTCGATGGATCACATGTCGAGTATTCGCCGACATCGATAGCTTTAACCCACGGTGACGAAAATTCATTACTTGGGCCCAATAATCAATATGATGACAATATTGACAATTATGTTAGAAGTAGCATTAGTGTTCCCTCTGCTGGAAACAAAGAACTCCTATCTAACTTTATAATGTAAGTATATTGTTGCAAATTATTTGGGAACCACTGACTCAGGGAGTCATAGGTCTGCCGACATTACCTATCCTTGGGATTGCCTATAAATAATGGTAAAAATAATTGTATCGTCATAACTTGCATTTCAGTCTTAGCAAAATGAAGTCTTGTTTCAAATATTTTGTGTTACTACTCTGCTTGAATTTTATTGGTAAGCTGTTTTTTTTATTATTTTGTTAGCTCAATTCAATCAAATCAACCAATATTCCTTGTTCAATAGTTTTGCAACAAAGCTTGCGAAATGTAGTTAACTATGAGAAATGTTATTCCCAACAGGAGCTCGTCTTGTCTTTTTAGAGGGATCATTCAGATGCGACTATCAGTACAGTTCAAAAGCTCGAGCATGGTTTAAATCCTTTGTGGTACCAGCGACTTGGTTTGTTGCCCGTCTACGATGCTCCTTGGAAGGTGAGTTAATGATTTTGTAATATGCAAAGAAATAATACTGACTTACAATATGAATTCGACAAAAGGAGTACGAAATACGATGCCTTTTCAGAATACTAAGTGAGATCATTTTTTATTTTATTTTGTCATCAGGTGCTGTCCTTGCTTCTCCAACCACACCAGAAATACAAGCTGAAATGAGAAACATCATAAATACCTCCAATCCGGAATATGAGATATTTACTGGGACACATGCCACTTTCTCCCAAGGAGATTATTATACGATTGAAGGTAAGTCTTATAGAGTACTAGATTTCCCGGCTTCGCCCGCGTGGAGTTTGCTAATAGTCCCACTATATCATCCTACTGGGATAAAAATAGATGCTAAGCCAGGTTATAAACAATTTTTTTTAAAATATTATTTTGCAATCAGTTTAACAACTATGAGCAGATGATTTGCAGGATATTATAAACAGTTTGTGTGCAAAATTTCATCCAAAATCAATAGATTTTGCGCAAAATGGTGCAAGTTAACTTTTGTGGAGCAACACTGTGCAAAACGGTAACATATGGTAACTGAAACTTTTGTGGCTACTTGTTACTTGCTGTTGATTGTTACTCATCGCGTTCATACCACAAATAACATAAATTAACAAAATATAATCATAACGTACGTTATGAAATTGACTAAATTGTGAGTCATCAATTTTAAAAAATTACAGGTACACCGCTCTCAGACATTTCAGTGACTTGGGCTAAAAATGAGCCAGATAATAAGGACAACAAAGAAAGTTGTATCACTTTAAACGGTATTGGAGAATTAGCAGATCATTGCTGTGAAGATACTCGCCCTTACATCTGTTACCGCCCGGGGAGATTTCAAACAGTCAATGAGTGCGGCACTGTCGATCCAGGTAAAAAACTGAGATACCTTGACATCTTAAGCACGTAGAGATAACCCTACGTTTATATTTGTTTCGTTTATATGCTTATCGTTTGTAGCTGTACGATGATAAACAATAACCAGTTTTATAGATTATTACACAACACAGTCTCTTTTGCTGTTTGTGTTTATGCTATGTTTGTCCTCTTGCAATCATTATCATCATTCCCCTGCCCCTGATCTAATTTACTTATAATATTCTTTTCAGAATACACCTTGGATAAAAGAACTAACAAATGCTATAAGTTTCATAGAGTTCCAAGAAATTACTCTCGAGCGTTCATGGCATGTTCAGCTGAAGGCGGCCATCTTGCCATCATAAACAGTGAAGTCGAAGCCACAGTACTAAAAGAACTCTTCGGCAGAAATCCTGCAAATCAAATGGTGGGACCATTCCAGAAAGAAATTGCTTTTATCGGTGTTCATGATTGGGGCGAAGGTTTCGATTGGAGGACCATTCATGGTAATTTAAATTTTCTTGTGTACTAAGCTCAAATCGTTTGCTGAACCACGGGTATTTGGAGCAGCCATGAAGCACACAATATTATTTCTTATTTTTTTCTGTTTGAATCGAAGTAGTTTTATTTTTTATTAGTGTGTAGGTACTTGTGGCATGTGCCAAATAAATATGTATGTTTTCTTTCAAATATTCTTGTGTATTGTCGCAATGGTGGAATACATGTTTAAAATTATACTAGTAACCACAGAACATTGTGTAGAATGAAGAATAGATGATATAAATAGAAATAACACTGACGGAGTAACGTACAAACTTTTAAAAAGTAACATTATTTTTCTTCTTTCAGGCCAAACATTAACAGAGGCAGGTTATAGCAAATTTAATCCAGGACAGCCAGACAATGCTGCACCAGGTGAATCCTGTGGTGCAATATTCCGCTCGGGGCAAATGGATGACTTGTGGTGTGACAGGCCAGCTGTATTTATCTGCGAGATGAATCCAATTGTCTTGACGTGCAATGACTCAGAAAGTGCAGTAACAAATAGACAGTATGGTTAAAAAGTTTAGTTAAAAATAAAGATTTCAATACAATGTTGGTTCTGTTAATGTTTATACACCCACCGTCAGTTATTATGCGGTACATGTAATTGAGGGCAAGCCTATTGACATCATCCAGGTACAAACCCAGTGGGTGTTACTATAGATACGACTCGTCCTAACCCTTTAGGAATCATAGGCGTGAAGTTAAGTTCTTAAGTTTTGAGACTGAAAGTGAAAAAATGGCATTCATATACTTTTTAGTACAACAAAGGTAAAAATAATGGAAAGCAACCTCTGGGATACCACAAGGTCTCTAGGACCTTTGATTTTCAATTTTTTCGTGTATTAAGATAGATATTCGTAGTCAATTATATATAACAACATCGTAGTACGATTGTAAACTAAGCAACTTTTAGAACAGAATATTATTTCCCCTTGATCATTCGCAAATAAATAAATAAACACAATGTTATGAGGATGTTTTCGTATATTATAGTCGACTAGGTTTTCAAGTTATTCAACAAAACCGCATTATGTGATTTATTTATAGAAGCAAGAAGAAAACTTTGTTCTAATATAAATTAAATAATTTGCTTTAGTAATGTTATTTCCCGTGTCAATGGTTCTCAAATACTCAAAACAATTATTGTTTGGCATAGAGTAAATGCCAGAAATAACATTTATTTTTCAGTTTTATTTTGGCGATCGTTAGTATGTCAACGACCGATAAAAAGAAATGGAGAGGCACATACATCAGAAAGTGATTAGGGACTTCATGACTGCGGTAGTGAAAGGAGATCAAGATGGACGAATTTTTCGGGCATCTATTGACGTAAAGAATAATAGAATTTTGGGGTAAAGAAATATTAAAGGAACAAACGAAAAACAAATAAAACGAAAAAATAATAATACAAGATTTTTTTTATTGGCACATTTTTCATAAAATTATTTTTACTTACTGACTTTGATTTATTTTATTTATTGTTTTTGATCTATTGAGTTGTCAAGTTTCAACGGCAAGGTGGATGGGTGACCACCCATTATATACCGAGTTTCTTCCGTGTCTCGGAAAGCACGTTAAGTCGTTGCCATCATTTGTAGATCTTTGACAGTCGTAACAGGTAGTCCCAAAAATCTGACAACCAGTCTTACCAAAGGGTATCGATTGCCCAATACTAACTGGGTTGTAGAGATCAGATAGGCAGTCGCCTAATTTAAAATACGGGTATTCAGCTGCATCCAGTTAGACTGGAAGCGGACCCAAACATAGTTGGGAAAAGGCTATGCAGATGATGGTGAGTTGTCAAGAGTGTTTAATCTTTTTTTTTCATACTCAGTTTTGCTACAGTTTATCTTAATGGATCGGAAGAAAAACTCTGGACAGGGTAGGGTCAAATTCTGCACTATTTTATTATTTTGGAACCACTGGCCCAAGGAGTCGTCTGTCTGCCGATACGGTCGTTAGAATTACCTATAAATAACATGATTGTATCGTCATATTATGCATTCCTGTTCCTACAACATGAAGTACTGTTTCAAATATTTTGTGTTAATATTCTGCTTGAATTTTACTGGTAAGCTATTTCTTTGTATGGATTATGTGTATAGATTTAAGGCCACTAAAACCAGACATAGTAAAAATTAAATACAGAGAAAACGTAAAGGACTCTGTTCCAGTTAATAAAGAGGTTTTGCTCGATCTTAATAACCTTGGTATCCTTAGCGCGAGACCCTCACTCCTACTCACTTGAGGGGTTTCATTTAGTTCGCTGAAATCAAATCAACGAATCAATCATACCTTCTGTTTTTTATATACGTTGGAAAATGTGAGTGTTCACACACACCTATGCCAAACTTTTCTAAAAATGTAGGTGTAATGTAATGTTTTGTCTTGCAAAATTATGCTTGCATTTTTAGAGGGAGCATTCAGATGTGACTACAAATACAGTTCAAAAGCCCGAGCATGGTTTAAATATTTTGTTGTACCAGCGACTTGGTTCGATGCCAGATTACGATGCTCCCTGGAAGGTAAGTTACTTATTTTATAATATCTTTAGGGCCCTAGTCTTCTGCGACCATTTGCAGCATGCAATAGCTATACGGAAACAGCTGCGACACCTGTCAAAATGCAAATCACATCAACAGCAGGCTGCTGTCTAGCTAATATTTCGTTAGTAATAATATAATAGACGTAATGACCATTTTTGTTGATGGTCTTGAAGTTGCGCTGCTACTAAGCATGCGGTCCTCTGGGGTCCATTGTGCCCAGCCCCATGACAGAAATTGAGCCTGTTTGATGACAGTAGGTAAACTAGGATCCTCTAGTAGGTACATGAAACTTCACGTAACTGGAAAAATAGGTAATTTTATTTTGTTATCAGGTGCTGTCCTTGCTTCGCCAACCACACCAGAAATACAAGCTGAAATGAGAAACATCATAAATACCTCAAATCCGGAATATGAGATATTTACTGGGATCCATGCCACTTTCTCCCAGGGAGATTATTATACAATTGAAGGTAAGATCGAATCAATGAAAGTTGTGGTTAATATCAAATAAATATCAAAGATTTGCAAAAAATTGTTGCTACAAGAGAGAACGAGCTGTATGTAATACCTGGGCCCAGTGCGGTTTGGTTGTGAGGATATTTTCTTTAACATCAGCATTAAGACGCCTACAGGAGCTAAATTAGCAACTCTATTTGTGGTGGTTTAAACTTCGTTTGAAACACTGTTAGAATAAAGTTCTACTGAGCTTGCACTACAAAGTGGTCACTGTGGGCCGAATAGTGCGAAATGAGTGGTTTTTTTGCGATTTACAAAAAATCTATTGATTGGACTAAATAAATAAAACACTATGATGCTAATATGTTGCTTGTTATTTGGCAAAAAATCAGAATGATCGCATGTGTTTTAGTATGGTTTTTACTCGTTAAAAGAAATTTTTAGAGATAAGTTCGTGATTTTTTTCTATCGAGTCAAACAAAATAGTTGTATTATGTTTTCAAAACACTATCAAACTAGCATATATCCTGAAGAATATCATATATTTTTCTGGTTCGTTTATTGCAGTGAATCATATGCTTTTTTGTATTATAAAACTCGCGTTTAACTCCTGGTAGTCGCCTTAATGAAAATGACGGATGATGAGAAAAATGAAGTGAGGATAGAATTTAAGTAGAATTTGTAAGAAGGGTTGAGGTAGATGGGCCAGAATTCCACTACGTTGATGTGTAGATACGTTTGCTCGAGCCTGCAAGTCCCTAGGATAACATTTTATTGACCAATTATAGTTTCTCTTGATTCAATACTATGATATACTCGTAATCACCACGTTTGACATTCAGTAGAGCCAATATGCACTTGATTTTAATTTCATCATCTGCCTAGCCGTTTCCAGTGCGACTGCCAAACTGACCTCCACAACTCAGTTAGTACTGGGTAATATGGTAAGATAGGTTGTCAGACTTTCGGACCTCTGACTACCTGTAATGACTGTCATAATCTTCAAATGACAGCCGGGAAAACTGCTTAATATGCTTTCCGAGGCACGGTGGAAACTCGGAATGTAATTGATGGTACCCACATCCACCGACGAACCTTGGGAAACGCGGCTTAACCTAAACATCGACCCGAGCGGCTGTTATTTAGCCACGAGCTCCTACTAAGTATAGCGATATTTTATTATGGCGATGGAAGTACCGTCAGCAATCAATACTGTTTGCAGTTGGTTTCTAAATAAATGGGGTAGATCATTTTTTATACTTATTTGCAAACATGCGATTGGTTCCTGAACCATAAGCAGTTGTTTTTGAAGAGTACTTGACATAATATTAGGCGTGCCCTCCCATTGTTAGGCTGCCTTTGGATATTGCTATAATCAAAGCATATTATCCCAAGTGTTCCTTCGTCTTTTAAGACGTCTTGTTGGCAGCGATTCACTTAGAGCCTGAGCAAGTCTGTTTTTGTGATTTATTATCCTATCTCTGTAAGCTTTTGTCATAATTCTGTTCCGTAATTTCCTCTTTGATGGTAGATGGGGTAGATCATTAATAACACAATAAAAGAGGAAAGAACCCAATTTTGTAACTTGTGGCATACTCATTTTTACGATAATCATTTCGACTGCGCGAGCGCTAGTTTACCAAGTCCGTACAGCTCAAGCTTCAAGAGCAGATTTTCTTGATTTGCGCATTCAAATACCCACTACAGGTTGCAGAAGACTCTCGTAGCATCTTGTGCCTTTCTACAAAGAGATTAAGCTCATCTTACTGCCAATGCCAACCGACAATAAGGATACGGGTCTGTAGTTATTGGTGCAGTTATTGATATCTTTATTCATAGGACTCACACAGATTTACAAATTTACAGGTACACCGCTCTCAGAAATCCCAGTAAAATGGGCTAAAAATGAGCCTGACAATAAGGACAACAAAGAAAGTTGTATCACTTTAAATGGTATTGGAGAATCAGCAGATCAGCGCTGTGAAGAGACTCGCCCTTACATCTGTTACCGCCCGGAGAGACTTCAAATGGTCAGTGAGTGCGGCACTATCGATCCAGGTAATAATCGTGGGGATCTAGTCTTATTAATTTATTCACAGCCTCGTTTATTGTTTATGTTCATTGATTGACATTTGTCTTCAGCAAACACATCGACATCAGTGTAAGCATTCACGGGAATGCTGACACGGGTCGGTGCTACATTTTTCTCGAGAGAATTTTGATTTTTTCTATTGCTATTATAAACAGTGAAGTCGAAGCAACAGTGTTAAAGGAACTCTTCGCCAAGTATCCAGTAACCAAGATGATGGGAGCTTTCCGGAAAATGCTGACACGGGTCGGCGCTACATTTCTTCTTCTTTTTCGCCATTTCTCTATTAATCGTCATACCCAGTAGATGCTCCATTTCTAGTCTACTACAATGATATAAACTTAACTTTCTTTTCAGAATACAACTTAGATAAAAGAACTAACAAATGCTATAAGCTGCATACAGTTCCAAGAAATTTCTCGAGAGCGTTCATGGCATGTTCAGCTGAAGGTGGCCATCTTGCTATTATAAACAGTGAAGTCGAAGCAACAGTACTAAAGGAACTCTTCGCCAAGTATCCAGTATCCAAGATGATGGGAGCTTTCCGGAAAGATGTTGCTTTTATCGGTCTTCACGATTCAGGCGTAACTTGGGATTGGAGGACCATTCATGGTAATCTAAAACTTCTTGATTTCTCCTTAATTTTATTGCGGTGTTAGGTTAAAGGAAATTACGTTCCTTAGCTAGACAAGTTAACTCAAAGCAATGCACAGAATAATGAATAGTTGTTTTATAATCCTGTGTATTTGGAGCAAGCGAAGTCTTGTGACACACAAAAACGTCTGGTGCAAACGAAGTTTGAAACAGTCACATGATAGTATTTTTTTTTTTTCAGGACAAACGCTAGCAGAAGCAGGATACAGCACGTATGCTGCAGGGGAGCCAAACAACATGGCTCCTGGTCAATCTTGTGGAGGGATATTCCGCTCGAGTGTTCTGGTCGACCTGTGGTGTCATAGTCCAGTCGTTTTTATATGCGAGAAGAATCCGGGCCCTGCCACTTGTCGTGCTTTACCTGAAAATATACAATTAATTAATAAGAAATAAAGCAAACACGTAGTATATTATGAATCTAACATGATAATTTAGTTAATACAAATCTATAAATAAATAAAAATAAAATAAAAAATGCCTTTATTTTCCTGTAAATTTACAATTCTTATAATTTATACATGTTTTAATGTGGATTATTCTGTGTGTTTTTATTTACTACTATTATAATTATATAATACTATTTGTTTTATATAAATTTATCTTTTTCTAATGTATAAGTACCAATAATTAAAAAATAATATATTTAATTAAATAACTAGCTATCTGTAACTATTTTTTTTTATTTAATCTACCGGAACCCCATTTGACTCTGTCCTGAGCCACTTGTCTCCAGTTTGGATCAGTTATTGTTTTGATATCGTCTTCCCATCTTGTTCTTTTGACTATTGGGCCATTCCAGAATGTTACTTTACTTACTTACTAATACAAATCTATAAATAGCAATAAATAGTGTGATAATGTGAGTGGAGCAGCGGTGGCTCAGTGGTGGCGGCTCCGACTTACGAACAGTAAGTCGTGGGTTCGAACCCAGGCAGGCGCATTACTTTGTGTAATTTATTTCATCACCGCTGCTCTTATACGGTGAAGGAAAACATCGTGAGGAAACCGGCATGTCCTAGAACCAAACATTCGAAGACATGTGACATCTACCAATCCGCACTGGGCCCGCGTGGTGGATTATTAGCCCATTCCCTCTCATAGAGAGGAGGCCTGTGTCCCAGCAGTGGGAACATTAATAGGCTGATGATGATGATGATGATGAGTGTGATAATTATTTTTCACTAGCGTCCGGTGACCTTTCAACCTTGTATAGTACCTATATGAGAAACTTAATAAAAAAGTTGTAACTTTGCCTAGATCTTTAAGAATTTCGTAAGTTTTTCGGTTGCTATGGTCAATCCAATACAAAATTTCTTGACTTTCCTCCATCAATATAGCTGATCGAGGGTCACTTTGTGTTGACTTTTAAATCCTCTATTGGTTCAAATAAAAATAAAATTCGTTTGGGTTCAATAAACAATTTGTCTTTGTTTTCTTTATCAGCTTGACTTAACAAAGGAATTATTTATAACTATGACTATGATATTGTTGATTTATTTCAATACAATAACAACCAATTAAAGTATATATATAAATATCGTTTTGACTTCATTATCTTGTTTTTTTTACCTGTGCCAGTGGTTTTCAAGTATAATAAATAACTAGCCAGACTGCCTCGTTGGACTACTGCTGGCTAGCACGACTTCTGAGCATGAGGTACTGGGTTCGATTCCCGGGTCGAGGCTTATGTTACTGGGTTTTTAAATCAGGAATTTCTCAGTAGCAACTACGGAGTCTTGGTTTGTGCCCGCTTGATGACAATAGGCTCGCCCCCTGTTACATGAGATTTACAACATAAATGGCGAATTAAAAAATATAAAAATAAATATCGCTAGACATTAACACACGGCGCCATCTAGTGCCACACTAAGCAACGAGGCTTGTGTCGTGGACACCAGATAGTTGATATACTACATAGATACTTTTTGTTTGCAAATACATACTTTACTTATAAACATCCATGACTCGGAAACAAAATGTCCATGCTCATCACACAAACATTTGCTCTTACCGGGATTTGAACCCGGGACCCTGAGAACGTAAGGCAGCCTCACTACAGCTGCGCCATTCGGGTCGTAAAAATGTGTGTGTGTGTGTATTTGTGTAATCATCATCACATTTTCAGTTGGTTTAAGTTCTCCCATTGCCAACTTTCAGGCCTTTCAAAGAATTGCAGAAGTTTCGCTTTGGATTCTGTTGGAATGGAACCCAGCATTCTGGACGTAAAAAGACATGACGGAGAAAACACCACACTGCTTTCCAAAACGGGCATAATGAAAGTTGTCAAGAAGGGTCCAGGTAAAACTGAACTGAGTGGGTCACGTCAGCCTCAGGCACGAAGACTCACAATTTATAGGTGCTCGAAGATGGACGTCGCCACCGAGGTCGGAAGAACTAGTGAGACCAACTGGATGCGTGCCACGAAAGTTGGTTCTAGGTGGCGCTGAACTAGAGCTCCTGGAAGGACTGGGTGAGGGCTTTGCCCAGCAGTAGGACAGTCTTTCCTTACCGTATGGTTAGTGCCTAACCTGGTGTCAGAGTTTTTATGCCGCCCGTGGGCCTCTGACTTGGCTTTACATACCGTCAAGAAATGTGTCTCAGGCATGCTGGTTTCCTCACAACATTTTCCTTTACCGAAGCAAGTGATAATTATACAATAAACACATGAATTCGAGAAATCAGAGGTACCTCAGGTTCAAATTCGATACCTATGACTTGGTAGTCAGACGGTCAAACCACCAGGCTATCACTGCTATAGTGGGACTGAATGATTAATAAAAAAAAACTAACTATTACCGAATATTCTGTCCCGTATAAATTTTGTTATTTTATTTAACATTTTATTTTGGAACCACTGGCTTAACAGGATAATAAAAATATATCTTTCGGTGATGATAATACAATAAAGAGCACCACGTATATAAGTGTCTGCTAAGGCAACTGTTAATTACACAGTAGGTACCTCACTCATCACGAAATGAAGTCCTATTTAAAATATTTTGTGTTATTTTTCTGTGTAAATTTTATCGGTGAGAATTTTTTTTTAATATTAATTGTGTAGCTCAAGTCAAACCAACCATTAAATTTTACTTTGTTAAATTATTTTGAAACTTAACTTGTAAAATACGGGTGTCTACATAGGTACATTTCTGCTTAATCTTTCAGAGATTACAGGCGTGACGCCAAGTAAAATATTTTGCTTGTATTTTTAGAGGGAGCATTTAGATGTGACTACAAATACAGTTCAAAAGCCCGAGCATGGTTTAAATCATTCGTTATACCGGCGACTTGGTTCGATGCCCGACTACGATGCACACTGGAAGGTAAGTTTCATTGTATTATCAAAAGACAGGAGACATAACTGTTTTTTTTTTTTAAGAATGAGTCACGCCAACGTTTTTTGTTATCAGCATGTCGAAAAAATAGGTAACTCGAGGTAAATGAATCTGTTTTAATTTTTTTTTTCTATGTTCAAAAATGACAATGGGGATATTAAACGTTAAAGTACGGCCTCCGCGGCAAAATACGACTAAGCTACCGCTCTGATGTGTGACGTCATGTCGTGCGCTGCGAATAATTTAAAATAATTAATTAATTTGATAACTGATCCGAGGTGGCGCAAGAGAAGAGTACCAGGAAAGATATGGGGGAGGACTTTCCCCCGCAAGGGGACATACGAGGGTACTAAAAAAAACAATAATATTTAAACACAAACACTTAAAATAATAAGTGCAAACCACTTGACAAATCAAATTTTATGAACTTAAACACTCCGCATCACCCGCAATCGGACATGACACCACCACGTGACGTCATCGCAGTAGCTCACGAACGCACTCGCAAACGCAAAGTTAAAAAAGCGGTGAAACTTTACAACGCTGTAACTTTGGAAATCCTGGCCCAATTTCGATGCAACAAAAACTATTATTATTTGCACGATTATGCGCATTAACTTTTATAGTATTGTTTTGATGTGTTGGTGTCGGTACGCACGACGGCTCAAGCGAATCAAGCTATAAAACCTAGCTATTGTTAAATTTATGCGGATCTCTTAGTAAGTTAAAGTCTTAAAGTTCCCTCTTAAAGTTTCAGGTGTTGGACCTACATCTGAAGGATACAGATCTGTTTACCCCTTCGAGAATTATAGGGATGATATTTTTTTTTGTCTTCAGGTGCTGTTCTAGCTTCCCCAACTACAATAGAAATCCAAGCTGAAATGCAAAACATCATAAATTCTTCCAGTCAAGGAAGGTTTTTTACTGGGATACATGCCACTTTCTCCCAAGGAGATTATTATACAATTGAAGGTAAGATTGAAACATTGCGGTAACAGGTATATTTTCAGTCTAAGTCCCCACAAAAAGATCTTATTGTGGATTGTGGATATTTTTTAAATTCACATTACATAAAATAACTTTCAAAACAATTTTATTAAATTTAATATACTACAAATATTAAAAAATTCATAAAGTTTTTCAATCGTTAATTAGTAAACGATGCTAGCAGCATTTATGTAACAGACTAGAGACTCATACAAATTCACAAATTACAGGTACACCGCTCTCAGAAATCCCAGTAACTTGGGCTGAAAGTGAACCAGATAACAAGGACAACAAAGAAAAATGTATGACTTTAAATGGTGACGGAGAATTGGCAGATCAGCGGTGTGAAGAGACTCGCCCTTACATCTGTTACCGCCCGGAAAGAATTCAAATAGAACAGAGCGAGTGCGGCACTATCGACCCAGGTAATACTCGTAAACCTTTAGCATAGTTATGCACTCTTTCGAGGAGGACCAAAGAAAGAGTGCATAACTATGAGACTCGCCCTTACATCTGTTACCACCCGGAGAGAATTCAAATAGAACTGAGCGAGTGCGGCACTATCGACCCAGATAATACTCGTAGAGATAGACTAACAGTCTTTTGAATTGGTTTAGTTTATGTAACATTTATTTATTTATTTAAAATTATGTAAATAACACCTTAACAGTTATAAAGCCAATGCGATATTACTACCAAGATACGCATACCTCTAACTCGCGTACAAAAAAACAATTAGAAAAAACAGTTAACTTACATTAAAAAAAACCTACAGTTAACAATCATCTCTGAACATTCTCAATGAACAATCAACCAATCATCGATTACTCTATTGCCTGCTACTTTCGTCCCCGTGAAATTATACTATATAAAGCTGAATTATATTTATATTTATATTATATAAAGCTGAATTACCACTGACTCACTGACTCATTGACATAATTGTTCTCCCAGATGGTGGATGGGGAGGTGGGTATTTTTTGACAGATTCGTAAACAAGTAACTCCCGCGAGTATGGGAAAAGTGCCAAACCTCCCCTTTTTGCTCCCCGTCCTCCCCCTCCCTATCGTATCTCGGAAACTAAGGGACCCGTATTTTTTGTTTTTTACGGGATCGTATAGAGGAGGCTCGGAAAAGTAAAAACCAGTTTTCAAAGTTGTCCCCCTTTCTCCCCTTCTCCCCCTCTTTAGGCGGATCTCGGAAGTTAAGAGACTTGGAACATTTTTTTTTTCAGATTTGTATAAAGGGGCCGATTGTTAGTCGAAATCATTTTTCAAAACTCCCCACTCTCCCCCCTTCACCCCTCCCCCCATCGTATCTCGGAAACTAGGACATGTAGCGGAATTTTGATTTTTACTATACTTTATTATTGAGGGGTGTTGAAATTTGTATTTCCTCCCCTCCCCAACCTCCCCTTTGCTCCCCTCCGCTTTCCGGTGGTAGGTAGGTCCTGAATGGAGCGAGCCTGCGAGACCGAGTAGAGCGAAGGGGGGAGGTGGCGAGTGAAGCGAGCCGGCGACCTCCGTAGCGTAACGAAGGTTGAGTGGGTGAAGCTCCCCTCCCCAACCTCCCCTAAAATTGAAAGGGCTGTAACTTCATAACGGTTAGAGATAGCTATTAGGTGTTTGAACAAATATTATAGTAGGCGTCGAAACCTGTTCGGTGGGAGGTAGGTCCTTTTTCTTGATGACTTCTCCCGCTCTGGGCGGAGCAGGAGGGAGTGTCAGACTTTTACTGACTAAAACTCATCCATGTTCCTTCCTCGCCCTTTGTGTTCCGGGGCCACGGTATCTCTTTCGAATAGTTCCGCAGCCCCGGGGAGGTAGGTCCTGATTGGAGCGAAGGGGGGAGGTGGTGAGCGAAGCGAGCCGGCGACCTCCGTAGCGTAACGATGGTTGAGTAGGTGAAGCGTAACTCAGGGGCGACGACAGGCAAACTTTAGGTTAAAAGGTTTTAGATTTAATTAGGGGTTCGTAGGGGTTTTCATACTGTTTTAGGGGTAATTCTAACGGATTTTCCAATTCATTTAAGGATGCCTATTGATTCTCAAAATTTTATAAGGGTAAGTAATACTTCTCAAAAACACCAAACACGCGAGCTGCGCGCAGCTCGCGCACCCACGCAAACTAGTTATATTATATAAAGCTGAATTACCACTGACTCACTCACTGACTCATTGACATAATTGTTCTCCCAGATGGTGGATGGGGAGGTGGGTATTTTTTGACAGATTCGTAAACAAGTAACTCCCGCGAGTATGGGAAAAGTGCCAAACCTCCCCTTTTTGCTCCCCTTCCTCCCCCTCCCTATCGTATCTCGGAAACTAAGGGACCCGTATTTTTTTGTTTTTACGGGATCGTATAGAGGAGGCTCGGAAAAGTAAAAACCAGTTTTTAAAGTTGTCCCCCTTTCTCCCCTTCTCCCCCCCTTTAGGCGGATCTCGGAAGTTAAGAGACTTGGAACATTTTTTTTTTCAGATTTGTTTAAAGGGGCCGATTGTTAGTCGAAATCATTTTTCAAAACTCCCCACTCTCCCCCCTTCACCCCTCCCCCCATCGTATCTCGGAAACTAGGACACGTAGCGGAATTTTGATTTTTACTATACTTTATTATTGAGGGGCGTTGAAATTTGTATTTCCTCCCCTCCCCAACCTCCCCTTTGCTCCCCTCCGCTTTCCGGTGGTAGGTAGGTCCTGAATGGAGCGAGCCTGCGAGACCGAGTAGAGCGAAGGGGGGAGGTGGCGAGCGAAGCGAGCCGGCGACCTCCGTAGCGTAACGAAGGTTGAGTGGGTGAAGCTCCCCTCCCCAACCTCCCCTAAAATTGAAAGAGCTGTAACTTCATAACGGTTAGAGATAGCTATTAGGTGTTTGAGCAAATATTATAGTAGGCGTCGAAACCTGTTCGGTGGGAGGTAGGTCCTTTTTTTTTTGTTTTTTTTTTTTTTAGGTTGGGAAATCATCAAATGACTTCTCCCGCTCTGGGCGGAGCAGGAGGGAGTGTCAGACTTTTACTGACTAAAACCCATCCATGTTCCTTCCTCGCCCTTTGTGTTCCGGGGCCACGGTATCTCTTTCGAATAGTCCCGCAGCCCCGGGGAGGTAGGTCCTGAGTGGAGCGAAGGGGGGAGGTGGTGAGCGAAGCAAACCGGCGACCTCCGTAGCGTAACGATGGTTGAGTAGGTGAAGCGTAACTCAGGGGCGACGACAGGCAAACTTTAGGTTAAAAGGTTTTAGATTTAATTAGGGGTTCGTAGGGGTTTTCATACTGTTTTAGGGGTAATTCTAACGGATTTTCCAATTCATTTAAGGATGCTTATAGATTGTCAAAATTTTATAAGGGTAAGTAATACTTCTCAAAAACACCAAACACGCGAGCTGCGCGCAGCTCGCGCACCCAAGCAAACTAGTTATATTATATAAAGCTAAATTACCACTCACTCACTGACAGAATTGTTCTCCCTGATGGTGGATGGGGAGGGGGGTATATTTTTACAGATTCGTAAACAACTAACTCTAAAACCTATGGGAAAAGTGCCAAACCTCCCCTTTTCGCCCCCCTTCTCACCCCTCCCTATCGTATCTCGGAAACCAAGAGACTTGGAACATTTTTTTTTTCAGATTCGTATACAGGAGGCTCGGGAAAGTAAAAACCAGTTTTCAAAGTTGCCCCCTTTCCCCCCTTCTCCCCCCCTTTAAGCGGATCTCGGAAGTTAAGAGACTTGGAACATTTTTTTTTTCAGATTCGTATAAAGGGGCAATGCATTAGTCGAAATCATTTTTCAAAACTCCCCACTCTCCCCCCCTTCACCCCTCCCCCCATCGTATCTCGAAAACTAGGACACGTAGCGGAATTTGGTTTTTACTATATTTTATTATTGAGGGTCGTTGACATTTGTATACCCCCCCCCCCTCCCCAACCTCCCCTTTTCTCCCCTTCGCTTTCCGGTGGTAGGTAGCTCCCCTCCCCAACCTCCCCTATAATTGAAAAGGCTGTAACTTCATAACGGTAAGAGATAGCCATCAGGTGTTTGAACAAATATTATAGTAGGCGTCAAAACCTGTCCGGTGGTAGGTACAGAGACTTGGAACATTTTTTCAGATTCATATAAAGGGGCAATGCATTAGTCGAAATCATTTTCAAAACTCCCCACTCTCCCCCCCTTCACCCCTCCCCCCATAGTATCTCGAAAACTAGGACACGTAGCGGAATTTGGTTTTTACTATATTTTATTATTGAGGGTCGTTGACATTTGTATACCCCCCCCCCCTCCCCAACCTCCCCTTTTCTCCCCTTCGCTTTCCGGTGGTAGGTAGCTCCCCTCCCCAACCTCCCCTATAATTGAAAAGGCTGTAACTTCATAACGGTAAGAGATAGCCATCAGGTGTTTGAACAAATATTATAGTAGGCGTCAAAACCTGTCCGGTGGTAGGTAAAGAGACTTGGAACATTTTTTCAGATTCATATAAAGGGGCAATGCATTAGTCGAAATCATTTTCAAAACTCCCCACTCTCCCCCCCTTCACCCCTCCCCCCATCGTATCTCGGAAACTAGGACACGTAGCGGAATTTTGATTTTTACTATACTTTATTATTGGGGGGCGTTGAAAATTTTATACCCTCCCCTCCCCTCCCCAACCTCCCCTTTCTGGTGGTAGGTAGGTCCTGATTGGAGCGAACCTGCGAGACCGAGTTAAGCGAAAGGGGGAGGTGGCGAGCGAAGCGAGCCGGCGACCCCCATAGCGTAACGAAGGTTGAGTGGGTGAAGCTCCCCTCCCCAACCTCCCCTATAATTGAAAAGGGCTGTAACTTAATAACGGTTAGAGATAACTATCAGGTGTTTGAACAAATATTATAGTAGGTGTCGAAACCTGGCCGGTGGTAGGTAGGTCCTTAGCGTAACGATGGTTGAATTGGTAAAGCGTAACTCAGAAAACTTTAGGGTAATGTTTTTTATGGGAAAAGGTCTCAGTTTTTAAATAAGGTTTTATTAGGGGTCCGTAGGGGTTTTCATACTGTTTTAGGGGTAATTCTAACGGATTTTCCAATTCATTTAGGGGTGCCTATAGATTCTCAAAATGTTATAAGGGTAAGTAATACTTCTCAAAATAAATAAGGTTTTAGATTTTATTAGGGGTTCGTTGGGGTTTTTAATACTGTTTTAGGGGTAATTCTAACGGATTTTCTAATTCATTTAAGGATGCCTATATATTCTCAAAATTTTCTAAGGGGAAGTAATACTTCTCAAAAACACCAAACACGCGAGCTGCGCGCAGCTCGCGCACCCAAGCGAACTAGTTATACTATATAAAGCTAAATTACCACTCACTCACTCACTCACTGACAGAATTGTTCTCCCTGATGGTGGATGGGGAGGTGGGTATATTTTGACAGATTCGTAAACAACTAACTCTCAAACCTATGGGAAAAGTGCCAAACCTCACCTTTTCGCCCCCCTTCTCCCCCCTCCCTATCGTATCTCGGAAACTAAGAGACTTGGAACATTTTTTTTTTCAGATTTGTATAGAGGAGGCTCGGAAAAGTAAAATCCAGTTTTCAAAGTTGTTCCCCTTTCCCCCCTTCTCCCCCCCCTTTAGGCGGATCTCGGAAGTTAAGAAACTTGAAACATTTTTTTTTTCAGATTCGTAAATTTACCTAAATTTAAATTAGCTAAATTACCACTGACTCACTGACTCATTGACATAATTGTTCTCCCAGATGGTGGATGGGGAGGTGGGTATTTTTTGACAGATTCGTAAGCAAGTAACTCCCGCGAGTATGGGAAAAGTGCCAAACCTCCCCTTTTTGCTCCCCTTCCTCCCCCTCCCTATCGTATCTCGGAAACTAAGGGACCCGTATTTTTTTTTTTACGGATCGTATAGAGGAGGCTCGGAAAAGTAAAAACCAGTTTTCAAAGTTGTCCCCCTTTCTCCCCTTCTCCCCCCCTTTAGGCGGATCTCGGAAGTTAAGAGACTTGGAACATTTTTTTTTTCAGATTTGTATAAAGGGGCCGATTGTTAGTCGAAATCATTTTTCAAAACTCCCCCCTCTCCCCCCTTCACCCCTCCCCCCATCGTATCTCGGAAACTAGGACATGTAGCGGAATTTTGATTTTTACTATACTTTATTATTGAGGGGTGTTGAAATTTGTATTTCCTCCCCTCCCCAACCTCCCCTTTGCTCCCCTCCGCTTTCCGGTGGTAGGTAGGTCCTGAATGGAGCGAGCCTGCGAGACCGAGTAGAGCGAAGGGGGGAGGTGGCGAGCGAAGCGAGCCGGCGACCTCCGTAGCGTAACGAAGGTTGAGTGGGTGAAGCTCCCCTCCCCAACCTCCCCTAAAATTGAAAGGGCTGTAACTTCATAACGGTTAGAGATAGCTATTAGGTGTTTGAACAAATATTATAGTAGGCGTCGAAACCTGTTCGGTGGGAGGTAGGTCCTTTTTTTTTTTTTTTTTAGGATGGGAAATCATCAAATGACTTCTCCCGCTCTGGGCGGAGCAGGAGGGAGTGTCAGACTTTTACTGACTAAAACCCATCCATGTTCCTTCCTCGCCCTTTGTGTTCCGGGGCCACGGTATCTCTTTCGAATAGTCCCGCAGCCCCGGGGAGGTAGGTCCTGAGTGGAGCGAAGGGGGGAGGTGGTGAGCGAAGCGAGCCGGCGACCTCCGTAGCGTAACGATGGTTGAGTAGGTGAAGCGTTACTCAGGGGCGACGACAGGCAAACTTTAGGTTAAAAGGTTTTAGATATAATTAGGGGTTCGTAGGGGTTTTCATACTGTTTTAGGGGTAATTCTAACGGATTTTCCAATTCATTTAAGGATGCTTATAGATTGTCAAAATTTTATAAGGGTAAGTAATACTTCTCAAAAACACCAAACACGCGAGCTGCGCGCAGCTCGCGCACCCAAGCAAACTAGTTATATTATATAAAGCTAAATTACCACTCACTCACTGACAGAATTGTTCTCCCTGATGGTGGATGGGGAGGGGGGTATATTTTTACAGATTCGTAAACAACTAACTCTAAAACCTATGGGAAAAGTGCCAAACCTCCCCTTTTCGCCCCCCTTCTCACCCCTCCCTATCGTATCTCGGAAACCAAGAGACTTGGAACATTTTTTTTTTCAGATTCGTATACAGGAGGCTCGGGAAAGTAAAAACCAGTTTTCAAAGTTGCCCCCTTTCCCCCCTTCTCCCCCCCTTTAAGCGGATCTCGGAAGTTAAGAGACTTGGAACATTTTTTTTTTCAGATTCGTATAAAGGGGCAATGCATTAGTCGAAATCATTTTTCAAAACTCCCCACTCTCCCCCCCTTCACCCCTCCCCCCATCGTATCTCGAAAACTAGGACACGTAGCGGAATTTGGTTTTTACTATATTTTATTATTGAGGGTCGTTGACATTTGTATACCCCCCCCCCCTCCCCAACCTCCCCTTTTCTCCCCTTCGCTTTCCGGTGGTAGGTAGCTCCCCTCCCCAACCTCCCCTATAATTGAAAAGGCTGTAACTTCATAACGGTAAGAGATAGCCATCAGGTGTTTGAACAAATATTATAGTAGGCGTCAAAACCTGTCCGGTGGTAGGTACAGAGACTTGGAACATTTTTTCAGATTCATATAAAGGGGCAATGCATTAGTCGAAATCATTTTCAAAACTCCCCACTCTCCCCCCCTTCACCCCTCCCCCCATCGTATCTCGGAAACTAGGACACGTAGCGGAATTTTGATTTTTACTATACTTTATTATTGGGGGGCGTTGAAAATTTTATACCCTCCCCTCCCCTCCCCAACCTCCCCTTTCTGGTGGTAGGTAGGTCCTGATTGGAGCGAACCTGCGAGACCGAGTTAAGCGAAAGGGGGAGGTGGCGAGCGAAGCGAGCCGGCGACCCCCATAGCGTAACGAAGGTTGAGTGGGTGAAGCTCCCCTCCCCAACCTCCCCTATAATTGAAAAGGGCTGTAACTTAATAACGGTTAGAGATAACTATCAGGTGTTTGAACAAATATTATAGTAGGTGTCGAAACCTGGCCGGTGGTAGGTAGGTCCTTAGCGTAACGATGGTTGAATTGGTAAAGCGTAACTCAGAAAACTTTAGGGTAATGTTTTTTATGGGAAAAGGTCTCAGTTTTTAAATAAGGTTTTATTAGGGGTCCGTAGGGGTTTTCATACTGTTTTAGGGGTAATTCTAACGGATTTTCCAATTCATTTAGGGGTGCCTATAGATTCTCAAAATGTTATAAGGGTAAGTAATACTTCTCAAAATAAATAAGGTTTTAGATTTTATTAGGGGTTCGTTGGGGTTTTTAATACTGTTTTAGGGGTAATTCTAACGGATTTTCTAATTCATTTAAGGATGCCTATATATTCTCAAAATTTTCTAAGGGGAAGTAATACTTCTCAAAAACACCAAACACGCGAGCTGCGCGCAGCTCGCGCACCCAAGCGAACTAGTTATACTATATAAAGCTAAATTACCACTCACTCACTCACTCACTGACAGAATTGTTCTCCCTGATGGTGGATGGGGAGGTGGGTATATTTTGACAGATTCGTAAACAACTAACTCTCAAACCTATGGGAAAAGTGCCAAACCTCACCTTTTCGCCCCCCTTCTCCCCCCTCCCTATCGTATCTCGGAAACTAAGAGACTTGGAACATTTTTTTTTTCAGATTTGTATAGAGGAGGCTCGGAAAAGTAAAATCCAGTTTTCAAAGTTGTTCCCCTTTCCCCCCTTCTCCCCCCCCTTTAGGCGGATCTCGGAAGTTAAGAAACTTGAAACATTTTTTTTTTCAGATTCGTAAATTTACCTAAATTTAAATTAGCTAAATTACCACTGACTCACTGACTCATTGACATAATTGTTCTCCCAGATGGTGGATGGGGAGGTGGGTATTTTTTGACAGATTCGTAAGCAAGTAACTCCCGCGAGTATGGGAAAAGTGCCAAACCTCCCCTTTTTGCTCCCCTTCCTCCCCCTCCCTATCGTATCTCGGAAACTAAGGGACCCGTATTTTTTTTTTTACGGATCGTATAGAGGAGGCTCGGAAAAGTAAAAACCAGTTTTCAAAGTTGTCCCCCTTTCTCCCCTTCTCCCCCCCTTTAGGCGGATCTCGGAAGTTAAGAGACTTGGAACATTTTTTTTTTCAGATTTGTATAAAGGGGCCGATTGTTAGTCGAAATCATTTTTCAAAACTCCCCACTCTCCCCCCTTCACCCCTCCCCCCATCGTATCTCGGAAACTAGGACATGTAGCGGAATTTTGATTTTTACTATACTTTATTATTGAGGGGTGTTGAAATTTGTATTTCCTCCCCTCCCCAACCTCCCCTTTGCTCCCCTCCGCTTTCCGGTGGTAGGTAGGTCCTGAATGGAGCGAGCCTGCGAGACCGAGTAGAGCGAAGGGGGGAGGTGGCGAGCGAAGCGAGCCGGCGACCTCCGTAGCGTAACGAAGGTTGAGTGGGTGAAGCTCCCCTCCCCAACCTCCCCTAAAATTGAAAGGGCTGTAACTTCATAACGGTTAGAGATAGCTATTAGGTGTTTGAACAAATATTATAGTAGGCGTCGAAACCTGTTCGGTGGGAGGTAGGTCCTTTTTTTTTTTTTTTTTAGGATGGGAAATCATCAAATGACTTCTCCCGCTCTGGGCGGAGCAGGAGGGAGTGTCAGACTTTTACTGACTAAAACCCATCCATGTTCCTTCCTCGCCCTTTGTGTTCCGGGGCCACGGTATCTCTTTCGAATAGTCCCGCAGCCCCGGGGAGGTAGGTCCTGAGTGGAGCGAAGGGGGGAGGTGGTGAGCGAAGCGAGCCGGCGACCTCCGTAGCGTAACGATGGTTGAGTAGGTGAAGCGTTACTCAGGGGCGACGACAGGCAAACTTTAGGTTAAAAGGTTTTAGATATAATTAGGGGTTCGTAGGGGTTTTCATACTGTTTTAGGGGTAATTCTAACGGATTTTCCAATTCATTTAAGGATGCTTATAGATTGTCAAAATTTTATAAGGGTAAGTAATACTTCTCAAAAACACCAAACACGCGAGCTGCGCGCAGCTCGCGCACCCAAGCAAACTAGTTATTATATAAATATGACTTCCCCATTTGAATCGGATTTAGTTACTAATTGCAAAGGTTTTTATTTGTTTTGCACGGAACCCTAATCCTATAACTTTGTCTATACTTCTGTGCTAATATTAGTATAGAAGTATAGACATAGTTATAGGATTAGGGTTCCGTGCAAAACAAATTTCAACAAACTTCCTCAAATTTCAACAAACTTCCTCAAATTTCAACCAATTTCCTCTTTATAATATTATAAAGAGGAAATTTGATTTTTGTTTGTGTGTTTGTTACGATTTAACTCAAGAACTTCTCAACCGATTCATACGACCATTACAAAGCTACATCTTTACCGAGTAACATAGGTTATAAATTATATTGGTGTCATGCAAATTAGCTGAGCTATCACAATTTTCGCGGACGAAGTCACGAGTGATGTGCTAGTCTAAAATAAAAGTAGCCGAAGTTACTCCTTATCAGCTATCTGCAAATAAAAGTCCCGTCAAAATCGGTCCAGCCGTTTCGGAGATTAGATGGAACAAACAGACAGACAGAGAAACAAATTTTGCTTCCACTTCAATTTCTTTTATTTGTATAGAGATGAACATTTTTTCCACCTCCAATAGATCATGATCTGTCAAATGACCAATTTGGTCGAGACGCCATTGTTTTACTATTGTGTCTACTTCGTGGATAGATCATGGGATAACATGAACATCAACATTTTCGTTCTACTGCCATAAATGAACGTATTTGGAATCATCTTCTTCCAAAGTCGCACCTTCGAGCTTCGGTCGGTAAAATCTAATAATCAGCAATTTCTTTTCAATTTCTTTTTCAGAATACACCTTGGATAAAAGAACTAACAAATGCTACAAGTTCCATACAGTTCCAAGAAATTTCTCGCGAGCGTTCATGGCATGTTCAGCTGAAGGCGGCCATCTTGCTATTATAAATAGTGAAGTCGAAGCAACAGTACTGAAAGACCTCTTCGCCAAATATCCAGGAACCAAGATGGTTGGAAATTTCTGGAAAGATCTAGCTTTTATCGGTGTTCATGATTCGAACGAACAATGGGATTGGAGGACGATTTATGGTAATTTATAGTTTCTTGTACATTTTATGATAAGTACTCTTAGAAATATACATTTAGGGATATCTTCGGTCGCGGGCCTGTGGACGGGGAGCTATGGGCTAGCTCGCCGTCCGTCCGTCTCATGACGACAGGCCGTGTCGACGGCGCGTTCGTGTTCCACGCGCGCCTCATAGAGAGTCAGCAATAAGGAAGGGGTCCGCAAGGGCCGAAGCCTGCCGGGGCTGCGGGACTATTCGAAAGAGATACCGTGGCCCCGGAACACAAAGGGCGATGAAGGAACATGGATGGGTTTTAGTCAGTAAAAGTCTGACACTCCCTCCTGCTCCGCCCAGAGCGGGAGAAGTCATTTGATGATTTCCCATCCTACAAAAAAAAAAAAAAAAAGGGATATCTTCGGTGACAAAACTCTATCAGGATACCATTTTGTACCAATAGTACGTTCCGTTGGTGGTTGGTGGTGACGTCATTTAACCTTGAGCAATGCCACAATTATGGAGTGTGAGCCCACTATCTAGACAAATGGCTAGCCTTTTGCCATCAATCGGGCACAAATCCAGACTTCGTGACTGCTACTGAGAAATTCCTGATGGAAAAACCAATAACACTTTTCCCGACCTGGGAGTTAAACCGAGGATCTCATGCTCAGCAGACGCGCTTGTATCCACTAGACCAACGAGGCAGACAAATAAAGAATCAATGCATTTGAATTCTGACAACAGAATTTTTTAAGCATTCGGTTACTTGCAAGCGTTTGTAACATAGCCTTTGCGCTACACGGTCTCTGTTTCGACAGTGACTGCAGTAAAACAAATAAAGAAATAGCTTATGCCACGAATCATTACGATGCGAAATGCGGAGAGACAGTATTCACGGGTTCGAAACAAGTAAATCGCACGTGTCACTTCATGCGATTCATCATTATCATCATCATTTCAGCCGAAAGACGTCCACTGCTGGACTCCCCCAAGTGTCACCACATTAACCGGCCCATTAGACTTTTGTCTTGAGAGACTGCGTTAAGTTGGACGAGAAGAACCACGCAACTTCCCGAACGCTGCCCAGCCGAGTCGGATTCGACGATTTACCTCTTTCTCAAAGTTAGACTTACTTAACTGGACCATTTTTCCCAAGTAGACATAATCGTCTACAACTTCGAGTATCGAGTCATGTGATTCACATCGTCTAAATTGAACGAGGTGTGAAACAGTTACTTATTCGTATTTCTCTTTTCAGGTCAAACGCTAGTAGAAGCAGGATACAGCGCGTATTCTCCAGGGGAGCCAAACGCTTCGGCACCAGTTGAGTCCTGCGGTGGGATATTTCGCACAGGTCTTCTCGTCGACTTGTGGTGTGACAAGCCAGCCGCTTTCATCTGTGAGAAGAATCCAGGTGTTCCTCTCTCTTGTCGTAGTAAGTTTTAATTGATTGCTAGGATCTTTTCGGCAACTTCGACATAATGTGTCTGCAGCCAGTAGTAATAGAAATGCAACCATAATGCGTTGTGTTTAAAGATTTTTTTAATATTTTCCTCTCTTTCTCCAAAACGAACTCTAAGTATGCCAACCTCAAAATATGTCCTCGCAATGTTTGTAAATGCAAATATTTTCTTCTCGAATTAAAGAATTTAATAAATGTTTCATAAGTGTTTTATTCCCATTTTGAAAGAATGATTAACTCGTTTCAGCTATTTTTCAGTGGAATTTCCGTTTATTAACAAAGTATTCAGGACGTCAGTTCTGGTGTTACAGTCACATTATCTGCCTGTCACTGAATAATTGACTTAATAGAAATGCTACACTGAGAAATATAATGATGGTATAGTGAATTTCTACAGTTATCTATTAGAATTCACTTGAGAATATGCTCTTATTATGACTTTCGAAAACTTTAATTTAACATGCTTAAAACATTGAAAAAGATAGTGATGCGTTTAATATTTCAATCGAAATTGATAAGAGAAAAAAAAAGATTTAATAAACATCTGTATAAAAAGCTCAATCACGAAAAATCTGAAAAGAAAGGCAACAAAATTGACCATTGTGCGAACATCGGTGGACGTCTCTATTTTGTTAGAGAACAGAAGTTCCATTTTAATCAAGCAAGGTGCCTAAAAGGGTATTTTAGGGAAAAATTTAAATAAGACTCTTCTCAGAGATCTCCTTGTTTATTTGCAATTTGTCTTTTAAAAAGTACCTCAGATCATTTTAAGACAATATTGATGCAAACCAAGTTTGTTTAAAATCAAGAACAGCTGGTTTAAATTGAAATAATAATAAGGCTTTCAATTTCCGAGAGAAGAGGAGATTGATGATTTTGTTTAGTAAAATAAACCGATAAAGTAATTTACAATTTTAAGAAATTGCTTAATTGTTGGCCACAACGTGTTTTTGGGGAGACTAAAAGAGCTGACAAATGTTTTACCGACTGTATGACAGCAAAGACAGGGTATAAAGTTTTTCACAGTATTCTGTATACCCTTGAAGCATTCATATGGCTGGATGGATTTTAATACAAGAAGCGTCCTACGACTCTTCGTAATGGTTTAGTCTAGGTTTAGTGTTGTGAAATCAAAATAGCCAGATTAAAACGTAAAAAAAAATATTGGTCCCTTGGGTTTGTTGACTTTTTCCATTCATTATCTAATAACTATTTCCTTTCTAACAAAACTGTGTATCGATAAATTTTTCCCACAAGAATCCCATCTCTACTAATTCACGTCGTACAACAGGGTAATGATAAGTGACGTCCACAATTTTAATATCGAATCGACGAACCGTATCGACAGTGGAACACACTGTTTTTCGATACTTCGCGCGAGTAACCACCGCGCCGCCGCGAGTTTTGTGTTCAAACGTAAAAACATAATTGATAATTTTAAAAATAGTACTTATTGTGTTTCGATAAAGTGTGCTTCACTAATTGGTAAGTGATTTTGTTTTCGTTTAATAATGAGTTGTTATTTTTATGTTATGAACCTAGAATTTCGCCCGCGTGCAGTTCGGTATTATTGTCCAACGGGATCGCATTACCGGGATAAAATATAGTAACTTAAGTGTTATGGTTACAAACTATCTGTGTGCCAAATTTCGTCCATGTAAAAGAGGGCGAGCCTATTGCCAACAACAGGGGAAAAATCCATCCTTCGTGGCTGCTATCTGAGGAATTCCTGAAAAACTGAATAACACTGCCCAACCTGGGAATCGAATCTAGTACTTCATGCTGACCTGTACTCATATTTCTTCAGTTCCCAAATCGATGATCTAGACGCAAGCTTGCTAGATGTAGCGGCGATCTTAACAGGGTGGATTAATAACAAAGATTAGACAACTGGTTGATCTACCTCGACTTTCAACATGTGATTTTCGATAGCTAGTGTCATATCGAATACATTTTTGACGTTTCCACTAATCGCTAATGTAATTCTTTATCTATCGATCAAGTCCGTTACTACAGTTAAAAAAAACCTATGTCCAACAGTTCTGAACTGAAGAACGTGTATCGGGAAGCGCAGCGTTGGACGGCCCCTTGCTAGATAGACCTGCTTTGGGAATGGCCTATGCCCACCTGTGGACTGTGGTAGGCTGAGTTGAATAATGTCCAACAGTGGACTCCTATTATGCAGGGTGAGAGAAACTTGAATTCGTAGATAAAACGGTTTTCCTGGGGATTACGCTTGATTCAAGGCTTCAATGGGGTTCTCATTTAACATCTCTGGCGGGGCGGCTAAGTTCAGCAGCATATGCTATTAGAAAAATCCGTCAATTTACTGATGTAGATACTGCTAGATTGGTCTATTTTAGTTACTTTCATAGTATAATGTCTTATGGCATTTTATTATGGGGACGGGCTGCAGACATTGAATCTATATTTATTCTGCAAAAAAGAGCCATCAGAGCCATATACAATCTTCGTAGGCGCGATTCTCTGAGGGAACTGTTTAAGGAAATTAACATCATGACGGTACATTGTCAATACATCTACGAAAACATAATGTACGTGAGGAAAAATCTACATCTTTTTGGTAAAAGAGGTGACAGACACAATTACAGTACTAGAAATAGGGACCAATTACTTCAGCCAGGCTTCAGACTCGCTAAAGTAGACTCTTCTTTCATGGGGTACTGTTTGAGATGCTACAATAACATTCCACAAAGCATTCTTGAACTGAATGAAACAAAATTTAAAACATGCATTAAACGCACATTAAGTAAGCAAGCATATTACAAATTGGACGATTATATCGCTGATAAAAATGCTTGGCTCAATGCCGGTCTTGCTCCACAAGGACAGGGGCGCATAAATGGATAGCACTAATTGTATTGTTGGAGCTGCTGAAGATTGTACAACTATCTTTGTATTGTATAAATTCAATATTTTTGGTATTATATAAACGCATATCCCATATTGTGTGAGTGCTATGTACTAGAATGCTATCAGTCGCTGGAAACCTACGTCTTTTCTTGACTTGAATGTGCCCTGGCGGTTAAGAGTATGACATGCTCACTCAATGTCTCACTGATGGTGGCGCGTGTGTCGGATCATTTAGTTCCCTTCAAAATGGTTGAGTTGAATGGTGCTGATCCATGCGTCATGTTCGTGAACGGGCGCTGTCAGTTGGGACTGGTCAGCTCTTGGGTGCCACGGCTTATTTGAATTAATTTTTTTTTTTTTTTTTTAATTGTTTGTTTAGTTTTTACTATGGACACTTTTAACGTGCACGTCTTGCTACATTGTTCTCACATAATGTACCATCTCAACATGAATGATGTAACCAAGGTTTTGTAAAAATATTCTGATTCAAAAGAGTGTCCATGGAGTTTCTTGCCCGTTCTTCTCCATAGAGATCTACGCTAGGGAATGGGCAACTACAGTACTTTCACAGTTTTTATGCCTTGTGACTGGGACTGTAGCTACATTTAATTTTCATCTTTGTTTCGACAATTCAAAAGTGCCTGTAACTGGCCTACTTGAAATAAATGCTTTGATTTTGATTTTGGTGTAAATGGACCGTTCACGAAGCCGTCAACCAAGCATTATGTTATGTTACATCAAACTAAGTAACCCTACGCAAAAATGATTGCTGGGAAACGACTTTTTTTTGGGGGTGAAAAATCACTTTATACGGTAAAAATCAATGTGGCACATTCAAAACAATGTGCTGATGGATGCTTTGAATAGTAAATGAGTCATGAAAGAAAAAAATGTAATTTTGACCTCCAATATATCCGTAACTATAGTCTCCGCCAGATAAGTAGGAATTAAAGGTCATTGTTCTTTCCTTAATTTTCCTGGGTACTCCGACAATACATTTTGAATCGTTTTTTATTACTAGAAAAAGTCAAGGATCACGATAAAGGTCGTTTTGGGACAAGTTTATGTCATTATTTCTATTTTCGGAATTACGTATTTGAATAAATGTATGCGGGTCAATGACCTATAATTCCTACTTATCTGGCGGAGACTATAGAAGGTTCACAGGTATATTCCGGAACAACAAAATATCGCAATGACGGGGAAAACAAGTGCCTTTACACCCTTTATAGGCTGCGAACCAAACATTGAATTATCAAAACATGACAGACTTGTGTTACTTATTTAGTTAACCTGCATATTCAAAGTATTGTTGGCGCGGTCCAGTGGACCGGATAATATTCGCGTACGACACTCGTACGGTAAGCGGCCGTGACGATATCGTCTGTTATTACGAGATTTTTTGTTCGTTTCTGGATTGCGATGGGTGGCGCTTACGCTACTAGCTTTGTTTGCAGGTTTGTCCGCATGGATATCGGAAATCATACCATGGGGCTATAATACCGGGATGAAGAAGTATGTTATGTCATAACCCAGTGCGCAATTTTATTGAAATCCGTTGCACTAGGTTTCGCATCACCAACGCGCACAGTGCCGATTTATTTCACTATCGAATCTGGTCTGAGTGTTGTAGTGGCATAACACATCTATGGCATAACATAAAGTACTACAGCGCGATCTATGTCACAAATGAAAAACGAGCATCAAAATTCGTATCAAGCTATTGAAGTAAGCCGCGGCTTAAACGCATTTAAAAAAACCGACAACAAATAAATTTCGGGCAGTTAAATAAATAAATATCGCTGGACATTACACACAGCGCCATCTAATGCCACACTAAGCAACGAGGCTTGTGTCGTGGACACCAGATAGTTGATATACTACATAGATACTTTTTGTATATTAAAAAATATTTTATATTCCTTCTGTTGACAATTTTCTTGTTTAGTTTTTTTGTTTTGCGTTGTGTAACTTTGAAACACCGTCTTAGTTACCTAATTTAAAGTTTGTTTCATATTTAGTTTTGTAAAATTAGTTGTAAAATGTATTTCAAAATTAGCATCTAAAACTATTAATGTTGGCATGCCAATTTTATGGCGAAATGTGTCCATTTGCTCTATATATTATTTTTACCATCTTTTGTACCACATTTATTGCAAATAAATAATTTTGACTTTTGTTTGTAAATACATACTTGATATACATATAAACATCCATGACACGGAAACAAATGTCCATGCTCATTACACAAACATTTGCTCCATACACATACATACACAACATAACATCCATAATATAACATAATATAACATCTGAAAGTTAAATTCAAAGGTCATTTTCCATGGGGGGGTGAAGGAGGATCTTTGCACTCTGTACTTCATTTCCCTATTAGATAGAAAGGGTAATGGACAGACAGACGGTATTATTTTTACATTTATAATATTATTACTTTGCATACAAGTAGGTATATTATTAGGTTTTTGATTTTAATGTTCACAATTTTTCAAGCTAGCCTTGAAAACCGTGGGTACACTATAGATAAAAAAAAACAACGTAAATAAACCCAATAGCCTTAGGAAAAAAGACGAATGTTTAAGGTCATGGAAACTGGAGTCTCTAATACTATAGTTATTATTAACCGACTTCAAAAAAGGAGGAGGTTATATGTTCGTCTGTATGTATTTTTTTTTTTTTTTTTTTATGTATGTTACCTGATTTCTTCCCGATTTGTGGACCGATTGTCAAAAAAAAAAATTTATTCGAAAAAGTATACTCCTGAGGTGGTCCTATTTAAATTTGGTGAAGATCTGATGCTGATCTTCGGAGATATACAATGGAACTCTTCAAAAATAGACGGCAAATCTGAGGTGATCGCTGCAATCACTTTGATATTTATTGTTTATACATCATCATGACGTAACATCACGCCTGTATGCTCTGAGGGGGTACGCAGATGTATACAATACACATTTTTTTTAGGTATGTTCACCGATTTCTCCCCCATTTGTGGAGCGATTCTCAAAATTCTTTTTTTATTCGTAAGAGTATACTTCTGAGGTGGTCCCATTTAAATTTGGTGAAGATCTAATGCTGATCTTCGGAGATATGCATTGGAACTTTTCAAAAATAGACGGTAAATCGGTCGTGATTGCAGCAACCGCTTGGATGTTTATTGTTTATACAACATCATGATGTAACATCACGCCTGTATGCTCTGAGAGGGTCGTCATCATCTCATGACGATAAGCTGATGAAGGAAGGCACAACTCTTTAACTGTTAGGAGTTGGGTGATTTCTTGTTCTAGAATAATGTATAGAGACTTGTTGATATCGTAGAGGAATGACTTAAGGTCAAAGTCATTCCTGCACCTTTATGAGCTTGGAGGGTCTACAAACACGGTATTTATTTACAATAATCTCAATCGTTGCATTTCACACAATGCTTTTTCGTCGTGTGGTTTCTTCAGTAGTTTATTTGGCTCTAAATCGCAAAGAACAATGCCATCTAGTGTCTTTACACGGCTCAGCGCAACAAAAACTTGACCTTTGGCGAAAATTTTTTCTATGTTAAGTTCCATTTATTGGGGATAAGCCTATTACATGACATGTATTGTTAACAATGAAAAATAAATTCATGGCAAATATTTGTTTGGGAACTAAAAATGGAAAAATAAAAAACTTTTTTGCAAAATATAAAACCGACTTCAAAAAAAAAAACACAAAAAAGTGAAAAATAACTTTATCTTCAGAAGCCGGTGACAAAAACACCAAATCAATCAAACAAAGGTCAAGCTTCAGAAGCCAGTGACAAAAACACCACCGTTTGGTGTTTTAAGTTATTTTTCACTTTTTTGTGTTTTTTTTTTGAAGTCGGTTTTATTTTTTGCAAAAAAGTTTTTTATTAGCGTATACAGGGTGGTCCAAATATTGATGTCATAAAAAATAGATTACTTGTGCCCAGCGGTATCCGAAAATACCCCTATAAACACATCCCGCGATTCTTAATAGTTTTCGATAGTTTGATAGTTTACTAAACCTATCTTTAACTTATTAGGTAGGTTTAGTAACAAGCTACAAAGTTTTCCTAGGCAACCTCGTTATTTTAAATTAGAAGCAAACACTATTTTTCTGTATTTGTTTTGTAATATAAATGTCCCTGTCAAACGTTCTAGCGTCGAATAAAAATAATGGTGTACAAACATGGACCAATGAAAGCAAAAAGTGAACAGACAACGAATTGGTTCGCTTTAACCAGCGGTATTTCAGCGGTTTACTATGAGGTAAGAACGGTTTGGAGTCACTATCTTTAAATAGTGTGCTTTAGCTTTATTTAAACTAGCGCCCGTCCCGGCTTCGCGCGGGTGGTCATTTATTTTCCTCTAATTCCCCCCCCCCCCTTATTTTTTTCTAGTAATAAACATACCCTATGACACTCACAAATAACGAGGCTTTCTATTGGTAAAAGAATTTTCAAAATCGGTTCAGAAGATCCAGAGATTACCCCCTACAACCTCACAAACGTTACCGCTTTATAATATTAGTATAGATAGTATGGATAATTACACAAAAATAATAAATTAATTACAGAAATAAATATAATATAGAAGAACGTGAAAAAACTAAGGAAACACGTCACTATCCAGCCTAAAAATCAGAACCATGATTTGACGCTCGCCAATCAAACATTTTTATCATCGTCATCTGCCTAGCCTACTCCCTATTCCGACGACTGCCTATCTGACACTCTTTTTAAACAGTTGTTGTAAGTTTTATCAAGGTAATAATAATTGGGTAAAAATTTCGTTCCTTTTGGGGCATGAGGCTAACTTACAACAGCCACACGGTTAGATCGAAGGTTAGGGAAGGTTTTTCAAGGTCAGTCCATAGATAGGTGCTATTGAATATTGCCTTTTGAAAATTAGCTCCTTGTAATTTGAATTTGTGCCCGATTACACACGATAATTTTTAAAAATCTGGGGCCACGGGAGTGCCCCCGTCAAGACGACCCAGCGCTATACTAGGCTCGTCTTGGCGGGGCCGTTTCGTTACTACAAGAACTATTGTATAACAGAAAAGTAATGAACAGTGGATAAATTTTTCACCTTACGCCCAAAGCCCATGTGAATGTAGCGAAATACCATAACCAAGCCACATATTTTGACTAAGGTGTAGAGTTTGTAGGGCACGCCACAATAGTGGCGATAAGTCCCCTCTTTGAGGAGTGGCTTGAGAGACGCCACGGCGTCCTCACTTTCCGCCTGACGCTGGTCCTTACCGGACACGGTTGTTTCGGGAGGTTCCTGCACCGAATCGGGCGGGAGCAAACGCCCGGGTGCTACCATTGTGAGGATCGACCGGAGGACACGGTGGAGCAGACTGTGGAAGTGTGCTCTGCTTGGGCGGAGCACCACCGTATCCTTGAAGCGGCGATCGGCGGCGGCGACCTCTCGCTTCCGGCCCTGGTTCAATCCATGGTCCAGAGCGAGACGGAATGGGACGCCGTCACCTCCTTCTGCGAAGTAGTCATGCTAGCGAAGGAGGTGGCGGAACGTGAGAAGGAGAAAACCTCACGTCCCAGCCGCCGCGGGAGAAAAGGTGTAGAGTTTGTGAAGTTAGACTTTGTAGAGTTAGGGCGTGTAGAGTTAGAAGCTTGGCTCTGCATGAGATCTGATAACTTTTTGACAGTGCGAGTCATATGGTCTCGACTTAGCAACTTTTTACATGAAAATGTTTTTGGTGGGATATAACTGACGAACCTAACCTAAGACTAACCTTTCGAAAAACACGAAGGCAAAGTAATATCATTTAAAAAAATTACAACTTATACCGACATTCATTTAGTAGCTCCATGTCACGACAAATGCTCCTTCAGTGCAAACAAACTGAAGTTCCCGCGACAGAGCAGAGCAGCTAGCAGAATGTAGCTGCTCTGCTCTGTCGCGGTCGCTGTCGTCTACCACAACTTGCCAATGCATTTACTTTGGTAAATGCATTGGCAAATTGTGGTAGCTTTGATTTGAATTCGGAACGTGAGCGTTTTCGATGCTATGTGATCTCTGAAAGGGTTGCTTACGTCACTGAGATATGAAGAGTAAGTTATGCCAAACCAATTCCATTGGTCATCATGAATTTAGAACGTGGAATTTTAAATTTCAATGCATGGTTTTCTGAGGTATCTTTTTACTGGAGTTTTTCTGTCCGATTTTGTTTTTGTACGAGTATAAATTGGCAATTGCGATTCTGAATACTCCGTTTAGAAAAAAAAATTGAACTGAAGGGGCAAAAACGAACTCGGTGAATCCAAATTTAGTTAAGTTATATGTTTATTAAAACCGGTTTATATAAGCCGGTATGGCAGCGTTCCATGGTTTTGTCATAATCCCATATCTGGAAAATAAAAGTAAACTGAATTTGTTAAGTCTTCTTTATGACATTTACATATTACACATTATAAAATAATATTAGAACTGATTTCACACGATGAATGCGATGACTATCGTCAACATTATTCATGTAAAGTCAATCTATAATTGCCTAAATAATAATAGATGTTGAACACACAAAGAGATAAACAATCTTTGTGACAAACTACGACACCGTTTGACCGAATTGACTTATACACACTGTGACATTATGTCGATTTTTTTTCATCAAAAATGTTATATTCCGATCCCGATAAGCTTTTGGCAAAACCTTCTTTAATACAATTTCTCCGGTACTCCCGTATTCAAGAAACTTTTGTAACAAATCCCTAATGACAAACTCCCATTCCTTTGAAATCAAAGACTGACAAAAATACATTTGTATACAACATTAAAAGTACGTTGGAAATCATTCTGGTTGTCAAGTAAGGATACGCCTCAGAATTTGAGTTACAAAGTTACACAAAAGGCCGGGATCTGATGCGGAAACTGGCCCTAAAGAAATGAAATGGATCGTGCTTGTGCAAATCAGAACACTGGGAGTGAATCTTCATTTTGGCTTTCCTACTTCTGTTTATTTGTATCTTACAAATTCATTCGCTAGTCAGGAAGCGAATGAATTTGTGAAAAAACTGCACAGTCAATACCGCTGAGTCCAGAACAAAAAGAGAATAAATAAATAAATAATAATAAATATCACTACACTTTACACACAACGCCATCTAGCGCCACACTAAGCAACGAGGCTTGTGTCGTGGACACCAGATAGTTGATATAGTCATAGATACTTTTTGTTTGTAAATACATACTTATTATACATATAAACATTCATGACTCAGAAAAAAACATCCATGTTCATCACACAAACATTTGCTCCAACCGGATTCGAACCCGGGACCCTAAGAATGTAAGCAGCTTCACTACCGCTGCCTGATTCGGGTCGTCAAAAGAATGCACAAAAGTTATTTAAATTCATGGTCTTTTTAGTACATGAATGACATCCTCCAGCGCTGTTGGTGAACGTTGTTGAAATTATCTGTGTTGTGTCCATCATCTTCGTCATTTTCCTGCCCATAACATAATTTATTTGTGTCAAAATTGTGTGCCCGTAAAACATAAATCTCCATTTCTTTTAAGGGCAGTGTCTCCGGTCTCTTCGGATACGCTGTTGTCTAAGTATACACCTACTCGATAAATTACCCGTGTCTGGAAACTTTGGACAACTAGCGGACAAGTTGAGAAGAAAGTATCTTCATTCTATTAAGTTAAGATAGAGCAATCTGTTATTTATGGAAACCATCTCGTTGTAGAACTTCAATTTAATGTCAATCAGGCTTGCCTTGGAGTAAATTTTTATCACCACTGCTCTCAATGCCATGAGGAGCTCTAGTTGAGTGGCTAGTTAATAACAGCCGCTCGGGTGGATTTTTAGGTTAAGCTGCGCTTGCCTGAGTTGGTCCGTGGGCGGTTGACCACCCATTACACACCGAGATTCCTCCGTGGCTCGGTAAGCTCGTGGCCCCGGCTGTCATTTTTAGATCTTTGACAATCGTTCCAGACTTACCAAGGGGTATCGTATAACCCAGTACTAACTGGGTTGTGGAGATCAGATAGGCAGTCGCTTCATGTAAAATACTGGTATTCAGCTGCATACGGTTAAACTAGAAGCCGACACCAACATAGTTGGGATAATGCTAGGCAGATGACTGCTCTCAAAACGATTACAGAAACAACATCGCGACCGAAATGTCTTGAAATCAAATCAACTATCGTGTTCTGTGTTCTTAGGCATAACTTTGGATGCCAAGCTGCAGTGGGGCCCGCATATAGACAAATTATCAAAAAAACTTAACTCTGCAGCATTCGCCGTTAGAAAAATTCGTGATTTAACTGATTTAGAGACTGCCCGTTTAGTTTACTTTAGTTATTTCCACAGCGTGATGTCGTACGGTATGCTCTTGTGGGGTAATGCCGCCGATATTCAGACAGTATTTATTTTGCAAAAAAGGGCAATTCGTTCAATTTATAAATTAAGTCCCAGATACTCCCTCAGAGAAAAATTTAAAGAGATTAATATTCTTACTGTGCCCTCTCAGTTTATTTATGAAAATCTTTTGTACGCACATAAAAATATTAATTTGTTTAAAAAATACAGTGATATCTACAACATAAATACGAGGAACAAGCACAAATTTGTTGTTCCTGCAATGAGGCTCAAGAAAATAGGGGGTACGTTTAGATGCCAATGTATACGTTTTTACAATAAACTTCCGAGCCATATTCAAGCACTAAGCCTAAATAAATTCAAATCGTTTATAAAACGGAAGTTATGCCTGAAAGCCGACTACCATGTTAATCGCTATCTCGAAGATAAAAAGGCTTGGGATTAAGCTGCTCCAATGAAATTTACTCTGTGAATGTTGAAATTTCGAACTTCGCTTATTTATTATTGATTCCTTTCTTTTATACACGTTGACATTGAATGATTTGACATGAATATTTATTTCAGTATTTTTTTATTTTTATTACTATTATTTATGACATTTACTGATTTGACAGGAATACTTATTTTGTTAAGTATTTTACTTTTTATTATTATTGTGACATTTATTGATGTTTTTTATTGACATTCATGTTGTAAATTATTATTAATTTTATTTTAACCCCACGACTGTCTGGCAGTTTGAGTACTATAAGCGACCTACCCAAATGTATTCTTTGGTATTGTTCGTCGTTTCGTTGAGCTCCTTGAGTTATAAGTCGAGCTACACGATAACTGACAAATGCTTGCATTGACTGGACAACTCCACTCAAATCTGTGTGGTTCTTTCTTCAAAAGACCATCTCAGACACTAATCTGCATAGTCCTCATGTGAATTGAGCAAGATTTTGTCTGGACTTCAAAAGAGACTATGACCTCTGAGTTTGTTTCGGCTGTTTCTTCTCAGAGTAGTCAGGTACGAAACACCGGCCCCATCTAGTTTTAAAAAAATGACGTGTAAAAGTGTTTGTAAAAACCTACTTGCAAAATAAACATCATCAACTATCAATCCAAACTGGGTCCACGTGCTGTGTGTTATATAATGATTATGTTTCTGTTCGGGAAATTTAAAATCAGTTCATCAGAATTAATTAATGAATTCGGTATCAGATTTTCCCCAATAGAACCTTTGAAATGTTTGCCTAGGCTCGCCCTCACGACTTATTTAACGGACAATATGTTGCTTAAATAATACATTTAAAAGTCTGTAACATCAGACTTAATAATACACCTCTGATCCTTTAAGATTAGTGTCTCTGCTTTATCCACCAGTAATTGAACCTCAGACACTACATTTGTGTCAGCTTCCCTTAACACCTTGTCTACGTTGTGCAAAACTTTGCCAAGTTAGCTAAGCTCTTGTGTTGTAACTTCGACAGAAAATGATGTCCTCTTTTATATTGTGCTAATGGATCAAGTTACTCAAAGTTAGGTTATCTTAGTTTTTCTATGTGCGAAGAAAAGATCAGAGTGTCGCCTTAAATTACGAATTCATTGACTGTCTCGATTGAGTTTATTATAATACTAGCTGTGCCCCCCGGTTTCTACCCACTTTTTATTTTACTTTTTTATTTTTGTTCGTAGCGTGATGCTATTGGCGGCAGAAAGAGTTATTCTAATTCAAATAGTAGTTCCAGAGATCACCGCGTTAAACAAACAAATTCTTCAGAATTTTGTATTTTGTACCTACACATAGATTTGAGGAGCTCGTGGCTAAATAATAACAACCGCTCGGGTCGATCGTTAAGCCGGTTAAGCCGTGCTTGCATAAGTCGTGGTCTGTGGATGGGTGACCACCCATTACATACCGAGTTTCCTCCGTGCCTAGGAAAGCACGTTGAGCCGTTGGTCCCGGCTGTCAGAGCACCAAAAAGTCTGACAACCAGTTTTACAAAGGGGTATGGTATTACCCGGTACTACCTGGGTGGTGGAGGTCGGATAGGCAGTCGCTCCATGTAAAATACTGGTATTCAGCTGCATCCGGTAAATCTGGAAGCCGACCCCAACATAGATGGGAAAAGGCTAGGCAGACGATGACATAATTTGTTTTATAATGTGGTCTTAAAATATTTATTAAGGACAAAAATTATTGAATGACAATGCGAATAAAAATGGTTTAGTACTACTTTTAAAATAACTGGTATTGTAATAGAAACCAATATTTCCCTATAATTTTCTTCGGCTGCATGAATAACGGTCATTACTTTTCCGCCATTTGGACAGACAAGACATTTGTCACATAGACGTCACGTACGTCAGTCGACCGTAACCTTTCCATAGAAAGTTAGATTTTTGTCTTCTAGGTATAAAACAGTAGGCAAAGCTCGTCAGCCACACCATAATAACCAAGATTTATTTTCCATTCAAACAAGACTGTGACGCCAAATTGAATCTTAACCCATCCACTTTAAAGTCTATAAAATATTCCCAACAACTTTCTCAAAGTCATCAATTAATTAGTCGAACGTGAGCTGTGACAAACATAAATTGCCAACTAAGAAAACTGATGGTTAAACTTTATCACAATGACATAAAATTGAAATTTGATCGAACAGTGGTAAGACAAACGGTAAAGAGAAAGTTGTTAACTTTGTAATCAGCAATACCTTAGTATCAGAAGTATGTGAAAGTGAAAACGACCGATTTCGAAGACATTAAGAAACGGGTCACGAATGTTTTACGATCCCATAACTGTAACTATTAGATTATGAAATGAAAGTGAAAATTTAATATTAACATATAATTTCCCTTTTATCCTGTTAAGGGCAAGGCAATTTAATTTACGTCATTGTGTTATGCTGATTGAATAAATCTAAGGAGTTGTTATAACATGGACTGGATTTGAAATTGATCTTGTTTAACAGTCTTACCAATTATACCCAGTAATAACTGGGTTGTGGAGGTCAAATAGTCAGTCACAGACTGGAAGCCGACTCCACCAGCGTTGTTAAAAGACTAGGCAATTGATGATAATTATAACGTCTATATAAAACAAGACTCACACAAATCGACGCTTTGAAGAATTCTATCTTCTGTATTATTATGAAAAATCGTTCAGGAAAAACTGAATGACGGATACTAATCGTCGCAACGTCGGTCACGAATGAAAGAACGAGTAATTGAAAATTGGACGATGTTGAAGCTGATATTGGGTTTATCTGAAGTCTTCTTTGGGCGTGGGCGAGCATCTAGGTTAAGCAGAAGATGATTACAGAAAAGACGAGACGACAAAAAAATTTAGTCCGTCAGTTAGATTATTAAAAATTTTTTGACCCGTGTTGTTTTTTTTTTGTTACGTAAACCAAAATTGACGAAGATTTGACTCTTTTAAAATTCTCAATACGTCACTCCTTGGTATAATTTTTAGCTAGTGCTGACGTCACGAGCCCCCACTCCCGAGTTCAGAGAGAGTCACAATCGCTGTCACAATCACTGTCACAATCACTGTCACAATCACTGTCACAATCACTGTCACAATCACTGTCACAATCACTGTCACAATCACTGTCACAATCACTGTCACAATCACTGTCACAATCACTGTCACAATCACTGTCACAATCACTGTCACAATCACTGTCACAATCACTGTCACAATCACTGTCACAATCACTGTCACAATCACTGTCACAATCACTGTCACAATCACTGTCACAATCACTGTCACAATCACTGTCACAATCACTGTCACAATCACTGTCACAATCACTGTCACAATCACTGTCACAATCACTGTCACAATCACTGTCACAATCACTGTCACAATCACTGTCACAATCACTGTCACAATCACTGTCACAATCACTGTCACAATCACTGTCACAATCACTGTCACAATCACTGTCACAATCACTGTCACAATCACTGTCACAATCACTGTCACAATCACTGTCACAATCACTGTCACAATCACTGTCACAATCACTGTCACAATCACTGTCACAATCACTGTCACAATCACTGTCACAATCACTGTCACAATCACTGTCACAATCACTGTCACAATCACTGTCACAATCACTGTCACAATCACTGTCACAATCACTGTCACAATCACTGTCACAATCACTGTCACAATCACTGTCACAATCACTGTCACAATCACTGTCACAATCACTGTCACAATCACTGTCACAATCACTGTCACAATCACTGTCACAATCACTGTCACAATCACTGTCACAATCACTGTCACAATCACTGTCACAATCACTGTCACAATCACTGTCACAATCACTGTCACAATCACTGTCACAATCACTGTCACAATCACTGTCACAATCACTGTCACAATCACTGTCACAATCACTGTCACAATCACTGTCACAATCACTGTCACAATCACTGTCACAATCACTGTCACAATCACTGTCACAATCACTGTCACAATCACTGTCACAATCACTGTCACAATCACTGTCACAATCACTGTCACAATCACTGTCACAATCACTGTCACAATTACTGTCGCAATCACTATCACAATCAACATCATCGTTATCACAATCATCACAATAAATCTAAAATAACCCTGTATAGACTTCAAATCCACCATTTTCTGGATCTCAAAATAAATGCCATATTCGTAATCAGCACCCTTGATAATCTCGGTATTGACACCCATATTGATTTTTAGACATTTCAACCCCATCGCACCCCAATAGGGGATGATGGTATTTCAGGTTACAAACGACGATTTTAAGATTGAAAATGGCGGATTTTCAATCTTAAAATGGTTGTTTTCGTAATACACCATACAAGCTATACCAATGTTGATTTTCAGACTTTGTCACCCCATTTCCCCTTCTTAGGGGTTGAATTCTGAAAAAACCCGAACCCCTTTTTATACTTATTTATCAGTAGGAGCACTCCTGTGAAGTTTCGAATAAAATAGTCTAACTAATCTCGTTTCCCCATACAAACTTTGGAGCCCCGTTTAACCCCCTTAGAGGGTGAATTTTGAAAAATCCTTTCTTAGTGCACCCCTAGACCACATGAGGAACCTACTTGCCAAATTTGGAATTTGAAGACCCAACGGTTTGGGCTGTGCGTTGATAGGTGAGTCAGTCAGTTTCTTCTTTTATATATTTAGATTTATTTACAAAAACAAAAAATACGTGTCCATTAATTTCCAATACACTGATTGACGGACTAAATAGATTTGCAATTTTTTGATACTGTCGTCATGCCTACATAATTATACTAATATTAATTCCGTCTGATTGAAAAAGTGTTTACTGTTTTAGTGATCACGGTATAAATAATTGCTATACAGAAAACAATGGTTTGAACCAAGCATTTTGTAATAGGTACCTGAATTGAATTTAGTGGATTCTCTTGCCCATTTGTCTTCAAATCTACGTTTTGGAATGGTTTTTCTCAGTCATCATTTAGTCGACCGACTGAATGCTTAGTTTGGGTCTGATCTAAAGTTGAAATCACAATTGAAAGATTGGAATCACATCACGATTATAGCTGTTTTCCCACGATTTATCAGGTTAACAGTATAAAGTTCATAAAATATTTTTTTTCGCACCTTAGTAAGCTTACATATTTTTTTAAATATATTTTCATCGATAATACCATCATCATTAACATGATTCATAATATGGAAAAAGTAAGAATATTTGAATTTCGCGAGCTATCCTGTCGCTTCCACCTCAGCAGGCTACCTGGTCCGCCGTCCGACCACGCGGAGGAGCGGTGCTCACCGCCTCTCTGCGCGGCGCACCTCTAAATAATCATCGTGCCCTTGACACAACCGTGTGGACGAGTTCAGGAATCGCCTTAGACTCTATAGTTGCTGCCAGTTAAGATGACAATAGCGGTCATTGACCCACCTACATTTAAAGTTCTTAACTTTGAAAACTAAAAATAAAAGCCTGTTGAGGTCTTGAATCGTCATCAAGTGTGATCTTCAACATTTTTTCCAATGAAAAACGATACATGGTACATTTATTCGGTTCGAAGAGATATTAAGGAAAGGGCAATGACCGCAATTGTCATCTTAACTGGCACCAACTATAGTATAGCCTAGTCTAGATCAAAATAACTATCAATAGGCACACAGAACATTGAGTAACGGCCTGTTAGAGTACACAATAGAAACAAAGTTAAAATATTATACCGACCATTGGTCTAGAACTGACGAGGGTTTCCATTGAAGCCAATCCCTAGGGCTTTCTGTCGAATGCCGACCCATTGTGGCAACTTCTATTGCCTAGTTTAGTAAGTTCTCTAACAATTTTCTATATAATGAAACCGGCCAAGAGCGAGTCGGACTCGCGCACCGAGGGTTCCGTACAAACTTTTTAAAGGACGAACTTTTTTAAAGGACGAAATTTTAATTTTGCTGTGCCCGGAAACGACTATTGCTCCAACCGCAAATAATAAGTTTGTAATAGTAAAATCGCTTTTTTTTTTGTTTTAAACTACATATTTACGGTTTTCAGACTTTTCGTTACTTTCCTTTTTTTACTTTGAAAAATAAAAAAGTTGAAAATTAATGTAAATTTTGATACTTACAAAATTTCGCGAAAATCTAAATTTGCCCATATCTTTTTATCGTGTTGACTCAGGACCTTGATTATTATACACCTAATAGGGACTATAAACCTCAGTATATGATAATTTCAACTTGCTAGGTCCACCCGTTCTTGAGAAAATTGGTGGTGAAGGACGGACAGATAGACGGACAGACGGATAGACGGTCCCGTTTTTCCCTTTTGGGGTACGGAACCCTAATAAGGTCTGAAATGTAACTACATATATTTTAGTGGTATAAAGCAGTGATAGCCTAGTGGTGTGACCGTCGGACTTTCAAGTCATAGGTCTCGAGTTCGATCCCAAAGCACGCACCTCTGATTTTCGGATTCAAGTGCGCGTATTGTTTAAATATAGGTGATGGAAAACATCGTGAGGAAACCAAACATGCCTGAGAAAAGTCGGAAGTCCAATGGGCGGCATACAAACTCTGACACCAGGTTAGGCACTAACCACACGAAAAAAAAATAGTAGTATAAACTGGTTTTCAGACTTTTGAGCCACCTGTAACGACTGTCAAAGATCTAGATTTGACAGCCGGGACGAACTGTTTAACGTTCACGTTAAATAAATAAAATAAATAAATATCGATGGACATTACACACAGCGCCACCTGGTGCCACACTAAGCAACGAGGCTTGTGTCGTGGACACCAGATAGTTGATATACTACACTTATGTACTTTTTGTTTGTAAATACATACTTATTATACAAATATAAACATCCAGTTTTTTCCAAGGGGTTTCGTTTTACCAATGACTAACTGGTTGTGGAGGTCAAATAGGCGGTCACTCTACATTAAATACTGGTATTCAGCTGCATCTGGTTAGACTGGAAGCCGACCCCAACATCGTTGGGAAAAGGCTAGGCAGATACGATGCTGAAAAGTTGTTTGATTAGCGTAAAGTCATGGTGTTGAATTTTAGTCTGGATAGTGACTTTGTTTCCTTAGTTTTTGCAGGTTCTCTTACATTCTATTTAATTGTGTATAACATTTTGTAAAAGTTAAATGAACGGCTCGTCAGCACACAGATAAACCCTGAAAGGTTTTCGATGTGTGGCTAGATCCAAACTGTAATAGATTAAGTTTTTTAGATATTAAAATAAATAATAATAATAATTAATTTATTATTTTTGTGTAATTCTTTTGCAATATGTTAAACGTTTAATCACACTAAAACCAAGGCAAAATTGATCGCCATTGAATAAATATCTTTATTTACTACATAATTAATCCATATTGCAAGAAGTCACCAAATCGGTTGGATTTTTAGTAAATAGGTTTGTAACTATGACTTATTCTTAGTTCGTTACTAACTTTTTATTTCATATGCTCCACTGAATGCAAATGCTTAGCAAGCAGAAAAAACTCAATTAAGTTCTTTATAAACTCGATGTCTGAAGGAATAAAGTTTCTGACGTTTACGGATTATTAAACGGTTAAGTGCAAGAAAACGTAGACTATAAGACTATAGGTCGTTCAACTTTGCGGCCGATAGCAAAAAAACATGTTTTTTTTTTTGGGGTGAAAAATCACGTTTTGCTGTAAAACTCAATGTAACGCACTCAAAACATTATGCTGATGGATGGATTGGATAATGTGGGGTAGTGGAGGTGTTTAAAGTAAAGTTCTTGCATTAAAAACACGTATTAAAAAAAAAAAACTTGTGAAAAAGTTGGAATTTTGACCCCAAATATCTCCGTAACTAGAAGGTTCTCAGGTGTGGTCTAGACCAAAAAAAAATATCGCAATGACGAGGAGAACAAGTGCCTTTCGGCTTTGTTAAGAGTCTTTTTACACCCATTATACGAGACGTTCTTGCGGAATCATTTATGACTGTAACGCGGACGAAGCTGCTGGCAATATAGCTATTGCCCGCAGCTTCGTCCGCGTAGGTATAAAGAACCCTGAGTAAAACAGTGTCAACTGCTTCATTGATCTGGTTGTAGCAAGCGCCACAACTGAACGGTCCTGGGTACAATTTTCTGATCAGCAGGCCTAGCCAAGTTACAAACATTTCATATCGATTCTCTTTCTACAATCGTAAACGCCTCGGCGATCGCTTATAAGCGATTGTAGAAAGCGCTAAATTAGTAGCCAAGTTGACACTGAGACATCACTGAGTTATCACTGTTGCGATTGAGTCGATCGCTCGTTCTCTTATGTCTGTAGAAAAAACCTACACTTTAGTCTATGGTGAGCGTTCCTACCAAAGAGTATAGCGATCAACAATGTAGAAACGATAACATTCTATTCTATCATTTTGAACGATGTAAACTGTAGGCTTAGCCAAGTTGACAATCTACAATCGTTAACGCATAGAGAACTAACCAAATGTATGGGAATGACATCATTTTAACGTTAAGTCACGTGGTCAAAACAAACGAATAGAAACATTAAAGTTCAGTCAAAACTGTAAGTTGGCTACGATTTATATGGGATGTAGCGATCACGATTGTAGAAACGAATACATTTCATTCTATCATCTTCATCAATGTAAACCTGTCTACGAAGTTTCTATTCGTTTGTTTTGACCACGTCACCTAACGTTTACGATTGTAGAAAGAGAATCGATACGAATCGTTTGTAACTTGGCCTGCTGGTCTACGAATTTTCTATTCGTTTGTGTTGATCACGTGATTTAACGTTGAGATGATGTCATTCTACTAGCGTTAACGATTGTAGATTGTCAACTTGGCTAAGCCTGCTGACATGTGTTATTAGGTTTTACATCAGAATTTTACAGCCGCAGCCAAAGTCATGATTTGTGCCCGGATGATGGCAATAGGCTCACTCCCGTACGTGGGACTTAAACATAACTGGCGATTTTGTGTGCGTGAACTATTAATACCTTTTTCTAATATTATTTTGAGTAAAACAATGTTATGTCACGTAAGTAAGGATCTTCTTGCTGTCTACCAACTTAAAGTAGGGTTATATTTTAAACTGCGTTCATATTGTGGAGAAAGTCTCCTCAAACCAGTTTTCTTGGTACCTAGGTATGCGCCGTTTGGATGCCCGAGAAAGTGCAAAATTTTTATTTGGCACTTAAAGTTTATGAATCTGGTTTCATCTTTAGCGTAGATTGTTATTTTGGAATTGCTCAGAAGCGGTCTGATGATAGCAATGTTATAGGTTTACTGCCAAGCATAACAGAGGTGCGGTGGCCCAGTGGTGGCGGACCCAACTTACGAACAGTAAGTCGTGTGTTTGAACCCAGGCAGGCGCATTACTTTGTGTAATTTATTTCACCACCGCTGCTCTCAAAACGGTGAAGGAAAACATCGTGAGAAAACCGGCATGTCCTAGAACCAAAAAAAATCGTAGACGTGACATCTACCAACCCGCACTGGGCCCGCGTGGTGGATTATAGCCCATTCACAGAGACACATAGAGAGGAGGCCTGTGTCCCAGCAGTGGGAACATTAATAGGCTGATGATGATGATGATGATAACAGAGGCACTAGCACGAACACGCGGTGTAAACGTAACGTAAATACGTCGATTTTAAAATTATAATATTTTCAAAATTTTAACAATTAATTCATTTTGATGGATGATATGATTGTGCTTCATCATCTGCCCAGCCTTTTCCAACTATGTAGGTCTTGGCTTCCAGTCTAACCGAATGCAGCTGAATACCTGTAATGTACATGGAGCGCCGCCGCGTACCACCTGTATCGACTGTCAAAGATCTGCAAATGGCAGCCGGGAACAACGGCTTAACGTGCTTCCCGAGGCTTGGAAGAAACCCGGAATGTAATGGGTGGTCACCCATCCACAGACCAACCTAGGCAAGCATGGCTTAACCTAAAAATCAATCCGAGTGGCTGTTATTATTTAGCCACGGGCTCCCCGATACTGATTGTGCTTGTTGCATATAATTTAACTAAAATGCTTTAGGATAATAGTTTTTCGATTCCTAAATCGAAGTATTTACGTTACGTTATAGCGACTACAGGAGCTAAATTAGCAAGTCTATTTGTGGTGGTACAAACTTCGTTTTAAATACTGTTAGAATAAACTTCTAATCAGCTTGCACTACAAAGTGGTTGTTACGTCAGGCACTGCGGGCCGAATAGTGCGAAATGAGTGGTTTTTTGCGATTTACAAAAATCTATTGATTGGACTAAAAATAAAACACTATGATTCTAATATGTTGCTTGTAGAATTATTTGCCAAAAAATCAGAATGATCGCATGTATTTTAGTATGGTTTTTACTCGTTAAAAGAAATTTTTAGAGAAAATACGTGATTTTTTTGTATCGAGTAAAATTAGTTGTATTATGTTTTCAAACACTATCATACTAGCATATATCCTGAAGAATATCATATATTTTTCTGGTTTTGTTTGTTGCAGTGAATCATATGCTTTTTTGCATTAGGTATAAAACTCGCGTTTAGCTCCTGTAGTCTCTGTGCAAATGTAGTAATGACATACCCACTGTGGCACAGACCTCCTCTCTGTAAAAGGACCTTTATCAAAAGCATTAAAATGCTCAAGATTTTATTTAAGTTGGCCTAGTGATCGCAATCGCTACTGACTTCCAAGGTTAATTTTTCTCAGTAGCAGCCACGGAGTTTGGATTTGTGCCAGGTTGCTAGCAACAGGCTCGCTCCCTATTACATGTGACTTAAAAAATATAACTGGTGGAATGGGGGTCTACTATTCTGTACAACTGTGCGAGGCCCAACGCCTCCACACAATTGGGAGCAGCCAAGAAGATCTGTCGATGGGCTGCAACGATCAGAAAACGCTCGCCTAGAGAAAAAAACTCTTACCTCAGACGTTACGTGCGTCCTGTCCTTGTTTTGTTGATTTCACAGCAGCGCGCAGCGATCACAGTTTTGAGAGATGCTCGCTGCGTTTACTTTACGAGTTATTAGTTGTATACAGAATAAGAGTTCCTCAGTTTTGAGACGTACGTGGTTTAGAGAAAATTGTTGTACAGATTTTTTAAATAAATCTGACAATCGCGCATAAGAGTTGTTTTGACACTAGTCTCTTTGGTTTAAATTTCGATTTTGATAGTGGCCAGTTAGATCGTTGCATCCGAAAAAGGAGGTTGTAATGAAACAACACTTCCTTCCAAGATTAGAAGCGTGATAATGTTAAGTTAGTATTTTTTGTAGTTTTGTAGGTAAAGCCTGTTTCCCGAAGTCCAGTTCATTTTTCAGCCTCTAGCTGGTGTCACTTAATATAAAAGTTCATCTGAAAATCGCTGACATCCTTGACCAGTGAAGTGGAAATAGCTATTTGCTGGTGACGCAGATACAAGTTCTATATATTCCCTGTTGGCCACCAACATCTAAGTAGATTTTAAATAAATAAATAAAATATTTAGTTTGCTTACTGACCAACAACGTACAGCATGAAAAACTAGTTCCAGAACTGTAATATTGTATCAATTTATACATTTATGCTCGTAGAACTGTTATTAGATGTTCATTGTCATTTAGGGAAACTGTCTTGTTATATAAAATATTTCTAACGTAAGCAAAATCTAGACAAAAACTGAAATGATCAGGATGAAAATTGTGAATTCCGTTGATAGTCCCGTACATGTATGTTTATTTATTGGTGCAAATATGTTCTTAGCTTTGCATAAAAAACGTTGTTCGGCTTTTTTTTTTATTTACACCTACCACCGTTTATTTCTGCATTACCCAAAGGTTGACTGCGTATGACATTAATTGGCTGTGTTTGGTGTTTGTTTTATAACTATGGGCCAAAGTTGCCTGAAAATAAATGAATGTTTTGTTATGTTATTAAATCCGTTTCTGTACTCTATGCTTTAACTGTTAAATCTTCAATTTAAATATCAATATCTGTCTGTCTGTTCTGTTCTTATCGTATGGACTTCTAAACTCCTGAACCGATGTTGGTGGATTTTCCGTTCTTTTAGAATTAAACAAATTACTCAAGATAAAATACGGAATCTGACGTTACTTTGCGAAAATCCAAGCCACAATAATTTTTAATGCAAGAATATTCAACGGGTTTGGATACAGAATGCCGTATCGCATGCAAAAATATGCCGTAACAACCATAAGTACTGAAACATGTTTTGTTACAGCATTTATCAAGGCTACTGAATTTACCTAATATTTTCACATAAAACAATAATATCTAAGAGATAAACGTAATCGTGTTATAGCTGTCCTCTAAGACGAAGAAGAAAACACTACTTGAACACAATAATAACTTGGGTAGACAGAAACATTCCCTACTTTGCGGATTACATGGCCTTACTGGACCTAGGGCTGTCGCTTTCGTGAAAATAGATCAAAATTAGACAGCATCCGCTGTCTGGCGTTACTGAAAGTGAACCGTCTTACTACAACACAACAACATTACAACAACAATACAACATTTTATTATATAACGTTTTTTTTCAGATCTAAATGATCAACAGATCAACAGTGATCATACAAAATCGGCCCGATATGTACCGCTGCTGCGCGCGAAGAAAAATATATATATTTCTCCTGGTTGTAGAACTATTTTATCTATCCTAGTGGTGTCAGGTCAAGAAAAACTGACACGCACCGTCGAAAAGGTCAATGGATGCGCATACCAACCGCCACTGCACCAGAGGAAAGTGTATGATTTTTTTTTAACGCAGATAGCTATTTGCTACATACATACGTAACGTAAACAATGAAATTCCTGATGAAAAATTCCAGTAGCAATTTGCCCGACCGGGTAATCGAATCCACGAAAATCAAATCAGAGGAATCAGCAGCAGGTGCTGCTCAGCAGTCGCGCTTGCAACCACTAGACCCACAAGGAAGTTCGTTTTTCTTGGTTACTTAAATGTATCAACCCTACAACAATACCCCGTAATATTACGAACTTGTAATGAGAAATGGAAGGATGGATCTGATCTCTATCAACAAAATACTCAGGGGTTTATCTCCCTTGAATGGGTCGTAAAATGAAACCCAATAATTATGGTAGAAACATAGACAAGAAAGAGGTAGAAAGATGTCTATGGTTAGGGAATATCCTGACCGGAAAGAAAACTGGTTTAGGCATAAAAAGTTGGATTAGTTTTAGTTAAGCCGCACTGAGGCCGTGTAGTAGATTAAAGCCTTCTCTCTCTCATAGAGAGGAGGTTTTGTCCAAGCAATGGGAAAGTTACAAGCTGGTGCTTATAACATTCAACAAAAATGAGTGATTGAAATACATATTTGATCTACTTATCCAAAGTAAAGCAGTACGCAGCCACTGAAGCTTTCAAAATGATCATACATAGATTTGTATATTGCTGGTGACAAGACAGCTGTCAGAATCTGTGTGTGCACGTCACATCTCACGGGCCGACCCCAGGCTGCGACAGGGCCGCTGCGCTCGGAGTACCCACTCAGCTCACAGACGCGGGATACTCCGAGCATTAATTCTTTGTACAGCCTCCACACGTTGTACTTCCTTGGTAATTGTGGTTTTATACCTATATCATACAGTGCACTAGTTTCATTATCAAGTACCAACCGAACTTTTTAAGATGATGTTAGGACACTGGTTTCCTCGCGGGCCTGTGGACGGTGAGCTATGGGCTAGCTCGCCGTCCGTCCGTCTCATGACGACAGGCCGTGTCGACGGCGCGTTCGTGTTCCACGCGTGCCTCAAAGAGAGCCATCAAAAAAGAAGGGGTCCGCAAAGGCCGATGCCTGCCGGGGCTGCGGGACTATTCGAAAGAGATACTGTGGCCCCGGAACACAAAGGGCGATGAAGGAACATGGATGGGTTTTAGTCAGTAAAAGTCTGACACTCCCTCCTGCTCCACCCAGAGCGGGAGGAGTCATTTGATGATTTCCCATCCAAAAAAAAAAATACGAAAAGGACACTGGTTTCCTCACGACTCGTTGTGACACTCACTGACTTCATTAATTCCACACAAAAAAATACGCTTTTTCTTAGCATAGAAAAGAAACACAATGGATTTCAAGAAAAACCAAATGAATAAATTATTTTCAATTAAACCACGTTGCTTCATCTCTTTCTTTTTTAATCCTTATTCTTCTAAAGGAGCAGAATTGGTTTGAAGAAAGGGTTAAAAAACCATTATTTCCTTCCAATTCCTTAAATAAATTCCCCACAAAAAATGGCTTCGGTATTTTTATTCCACTCAAACCACGATTTTTCAATAGAATTTCGTGTTGGTTTTCTCCACAAGTCATTTTCTTTTGTCAATAAAACCCTAATTGAAATCAAAACCATTAATTAATAAAGGAACAGTCGAAAACAAACCTATTTAGTGGGTAAAGGTCAAAATACGTTTGTTTTATTGAGAACCATTCACTAGAAAATTGTATGTGAGCTTTTTATTAGATGATTCCTCTCGTTAGTTAGTAGTTTTATTATTTGTTGGTTTAGCGTATACTACTTTTCGTACTTTTGTACAATGAAAAAATTGTTAGTTGAAAATGAAAATGAAATTTTTATTTGTAGACATAGGTAGTACAGTGGTGTGTGGTGTGAAATCAGTTGTTATATCAAAAATATGATTGTCTTCTCGTGTGAGCTCACCTCGCGGTCTGGTTATTGAAGCCCCATTCACTAAAATGGTTAAGCGTGTTGTTAATTAAGAAATATTGTCATTTAATAAACACTTAACGTTTGTGCAAAATTTCATGCTACTAGACCCAGCAGTTTCAGCTGTGCGTTGATCGATTAGTCAGTGAATCAAACAGTCAGTCATGATCTTGAATGATTGGTTGTATCCTTTACGATGTCTGATGTTGGCTACCACGCGGACGAGGTCGCTGGCAATAGCTAGTCAAGTTATCTGACAGTCAAATAATATATTCGACTGCCCTCCAAAATAAGTATAGCTGACATGGCTCTAAAGGCTGCCCAACTGAAATGGGACTGGGTTTGTGTTCTGTAAAAATCTATTTAGTCCGTCAGTTAGATTATCAAAAAATATGTGACAGGTATTTTTTCTTTTGTTACGTAAACCAAAATTGACGAAGCCACGACGCTTTTAAAATTCTCAATACGTCACGCCGCACATCGCGCCGTGCTATAATTTTAAGTACGTCACGAGCCCCTACTCCCGAGTTTTGATGAATTTTATCCTTGTCAATATTCAATGATTTACAAAAAAAAAATACGTGTCCATTATTTTCCAATACTCTAACTGACGGAATAAATAGATTTGCAATTTATTGATGGTGGAAACTAGCCTATTGCCGAAACTAACTAACAGACAGACATTCCTTCCATCCGTACCAAAAGACATTTCTTAAATCAATAGTTTCTGTGAACTTTTCTAATCGTGAAAAGGTATTGGTTCTATCAATTATTTTCTGTAATAACTAAAGAAACGATCTCAGAGTTTATTTAATTTCATTTATGTTGATTTTCGTAATGAAGGGAAAACTAGATAAAAGCTTTCTATGTAAACAAAAGATAATTGCTTTTATTCTCTAAAGAGTAGTTTTTTTTTGCCATTTTCTATAGATTGATCTTTAGACAGATGATAGTAATATTATTGAATTACGTATATTATTAAATTCATATCATCTATCAACTTACTAGAATAATTATGTTTGTTTTTACTATTTTATGTTCCTTTCTTCTTTTCTAAATGAAGTGTGTACATAAATTGTTAAATAAATAATAAATATTTGTTTATTTATAGAAATTATTTATAAAAGTAGAACAGAAGCAGATAACTATATCTAATAATAACTTAATGTTTGCAATAATATCATTGTTGTTATTATTGCAAACATTAACTGAGTAGTGACGCACTGCGGTGTTACTATTAAAAAATACTCAATATAAAATATCATTAAAATAATATCACGCCTGTAATCCCCGGAGGGCTAAGCAGAAGTGTACATAATACTACACCCACATTTCGCCATTTTTTTCCATGTAATAAGGGCCGAGCCTATTGCCATCAACCGAGCACAAATCCAGACTCCGTGGCTGCTACTAAGAAAAATAATCAAATCCATTGAATATTGTAGTATTTATGACAATAGACGACTTTTACCAATACAATACATAATTATATTACCGAGTTTATTTCCCGATCTTGTTAAGTGCCCGATTCTTGTTGTGAGACCTACACTATCTGAGATACCGTGGCCCCGGAACGCAAAGGGCGATGAAGGAACATGGATGGGTTTTAGTCAGTAAAAGTCTGACAAACCCTCCTGCTCCGCCCAGAGCGGGAGGAGTCATTTGATGATTTCCAATCCGAAAAAATAAATAAAAACCTACACAATCTTCTCAGACTTATTAGCACTGTAGTACGCATTGTAAACTAGCGTCAGACAACATCACCTGTCTGGCATGAATGCTGAAATGGACCTTTTTGGCGCAGCCGTGAGGCATACAGCACATAGGTACTATGTTTTTCTCCTTATTTTGTATCTTTTTTATATTATTGTGTGTGCTTTAATAACTGACGTCAAATAAATATTTTTTCTTTCTGTCTTTCTAAAAGCTAAATACCTCTAGTTATATATTTTTCAATTATTGTTAAGAGTAGCACAGTAGATTCTTGCCGGTTCTTCTCTGCTGGAAACAACCAATCGGGACTGTGCACCGAGCTTCTTACGCCTCATAAGTGCCTAATTTGTATTTAGGTCGCCTTTTGCACACAAATGGACTTTACTTGCAGGCTTGCAGTTACGTAATGTGTCCTCTATGGAACTCAATTTTTCATGAAGGTTTTGCAACAAAGAGATTTAAAACACTCTTAATATAATTGAATGTCTTTGTTTAGCAAGCACATAAAACTGTCATGCATAAACCTGCCATCTAGAGGCCTTAAGATGTGTGTTTTATTTATCGTGTGGTTAGTTGCTAACCTGGTGTCAGAGTTTTTATGCCGCCCATGGGCCTCTGACTTGGCTTTACATACTGTCAAGAAATATCTCTCAGGCACGCTCGTTTGTAGCTATGGGCTAGCTCGCCGTCCGTCCGTCTCATGACGACAGGCCGTGTCGACGGCGCGTTCGTGTTCCACGCGCGCCTCAAAGAGAGTCAGCAATAAGGAAGGGGTCCGCAAGGACCGAAGCCTGGCGGGGCTGCGGGACTATTCGAAAGAGATACCGTGGCCCCGGAACACAAAGGGCGAGGAAGGAACATGGATGGGTTTTAGTCAGTAAAAGTCTGACACTCCCTCCTGCTCCGCCCAGAGCGGGAGAAGTCATTGTACAATACGCACATGAATCCAAAAAATCAGAGGTGCGTGCCTTGGATTTGAAGTCAAGGCCTATGACTTGGCAGTCCGACGGTCACACCACTAGGCTATCTGAGTGAATCCACGGGCAAAACCTAGTAAACAAACACACGTTCCTTAAAACAAAAATCATAAAATGTACTACTTCCACAGACTGACGAGTCACCAACTAGTTTAAATTCACACACGCATCGTCTTTGTCCACTCTAATAGCTTTCTCGGACACTAATCAGTTTTACTTTCTTGTCCGCTAAATTCTTCACAAACCAGTTTCTAATATCTGTCTGTGTTTGCGTTAGTTCTTGTGTTTGAAGTGGGGAATGGAGGCTGGTGTGAAGTATTTTTGTCTGGTGAAGGTCATTTGTGCATTTAGAATAATATAGTCAGTCTCGTCATCTTTCTCCGGCCTTATTTTATGTTATTTGGGTTCAGTGCAGCATTCCATTTTCTTCCATATATAACATAAATGTAAATGTATTTAAAATAATAATAATACAATAAACAAAATAAATGTCAATGGAAATAATGATGAAATAATGTGAATGTGTGTGTGTGTGTGTGTGTGTGAATGTGTGTGTGTGTGTGTGTAATAAATGTGTGTAATGTATGTATGTGTAATGTATGTAATCCCTTAAGGGATAGGCAGAGGTACAATCCACATTATGTTTGTTTTAAGTCCCATATGATAAGTGGCGAGCCTACTGCCGTCAACCGGCCACAATTCCAGACTCCATGGGTGCTACTGAGGATTTCTTTATGGAAAACTCCAATAATAGTTTGCCCGACCCTGGAATCGAACCCAGGACCTCACGCTCAGCAGTCGAGCGACCACTAGACTAGGTATAGCCTACCGTGTTCTTAATTTAAATTTTATTTCTAAATTTATTTAAATTTAAAAGCAGTTTTGAGGTCATACCAATCACAATACCTAATAGATTCCGATTCCATTGAAAAGCATGAAAGCATGAATGCCTGCATTGTGATCGATTCTCAATATTGGCATAGTACCTGTACTTACCTACTTTAAAATCCCTTCGTAACACTTGTGGGCACGCTCAATGTATTTTACTGCTAGCTTTGTTTGCGGTTTTGTGGTTCTCTACAAAGCGTGTCATAAACCTTATTATATCATGAACCATAACAATATAAAACTGCCTATACCAGCAGTGAACACTTTCTTTAATAAGAAAAGCAAAAATAGGTGGACATGGAGATCTCCCGATGGAAACACCAAAAATGAATTAGACTACATACTTACCAACCTACATAAAAACGTTCAAAACGTAGAGGTACTAAATATTCAATACCCGTCAGATCACAAGTGCGTAAGGGCAACTTTTAACTTAAAAAATTTCAAAAAAAGAAGAAACAACTACTCGGGTTACTCAAAAAGCACATTGAAAAATAATGCAGAAATTTCTAGATATTTAGAAACACTGAGCAATTATCAAGAGTCTCTTGACAACCATGAAGGCGACACAGTCCAGATTTACTACAATAAAATAACAGCCGCTATTGAAAACAGTTTGAAAACGGCTCTACCACCTAGTATTAAAAAGTGCAGTGCTATGTCTGAACGCACAAGAAGATTAATAACACGCAGAAAAGACCTACAAATGACGAAGCCTAAATCAAGAGCAATGAAAAATGAATTAAGTGCCCTCTACAAACTTATAAGCAAGTATATACGACAAGACTACAAAGACCATCGAAGACAAACCATAGAAAGACACCTCAACACATCAGGGAGTTTAAAAAGAGCATACAACGCACTCAAATCTCACAAAACATGGATTGAGGGTCTTAGCGAATCAGAAAGAGTCACACACAATAGAAAAAACATACTCCACATAGCCACTAACTTTTACAAAACCTTATATGACGCCCCAGAAATAGACAACGAAAGCGCTCTACATCTGCAAAATGAAACTAACACCACAGAAATAGACCCAATAGACCAACCTGAAGTTATAAGAGAAATTAAGCGCCTAAAATCAGGAAAAAGTCCGGGCCCAGACAAAATAACTAATGAAGCAATAAAAGAGGCCTACACAATCCTAGCCACACCGCTGATGAATCTCTTCAACAAAATACTAGACACCTCTACTACGCCTCAGCAGTGGTCAGAGTCAGACATTATATTGTTATATAAAAAGGGTGATCCCAACGATATAAACAACTACAGACCCATCAGCCTTCTGCCGTCTTTATATAAACTTTTCTCGTCAATTATAAAAAATAGACTTAACGCTACACTCGATTCATACCAGCCAATAGAACAAGCAGGCTTTCGGAAAGGTTACTCTACAGTTGATCACATCCATTCTGTGGAGCTACTTATTGAGAAATACCAGGAATTCCAGCGACCGCTCTACATAGGGTTTATAGATTACCAAAAAGCCTTCGACACTATACTCCATTCATCAATATGGGAAGCCCTAAAGTCTCAAAATGTAGAGGCTAAATACATCAAAGTGTTAAAATACATCTATGAAAACGGCACCAGCAGAGTGAAGCTAGAAACAACTGGATCCCCTATTCCAATTAAAAGGGGTGTGAGGCAAGGGGACCCCCTCTCACCAACAATTTTCATCTCAGTATTAGAGTCCATAATAAATAAACTAAATTGGAATACGATGGGTTTAAACATAAATGGAACGTTTATAAATCATTTGAGATTCGCTGATGATCTTGTCTTGCTATCTGAGAACAGCGTAGAGCTAGAACACATGATAAATGCACTACAACAATCAAGCAGACGATCAGGCCTAGAAATCAACTTCAACAAAACAAAAGTGATGACAAATTCTTTGAAAAATGAAATAAAAGTTGATAATACTTCGATAGAATTCGTCACCTCATACATCTATCTAGGCAAACAAATCTCTTTCGAAAATAAAAGTAATGACCAGGAAATTGAAAGAAGGATAAAAGGGTCATGGAAAAAATATTGGAGCCTAAAAGAAATTTTCAAAAGTCAAATGTCAATTAAAATTAAGAGAAACGTCATGAATACCTGTCTCCTACCGTCACTCACATACGCTTGCCAAACGTGGAAATTCACACGAAATGTTAAAAATAAAATAAACTCATGCCAACGGAGCATGGAAAGAAGCATGATGAAAATCCGTAAAATTCAAAAAATTCGCAACTCTACTATAAGAGAAACAACTGGAGTAATAGACGCACTAATCTATGCTATGAGATTGAAATGGGCGATGGGCGGGCCACGTAGCAAGAATGAGCGATGATAGATGGACTTCTCGACTGACGTCATGGCCAGGCCCCCGGGGAAATAGAAAAAGAGGAAGACCTAGAAGCAGATGGGCTGATGACATTGAAGGGACGGCTGGTAAACTGTGGAAAGAAAACGCCTCAGATAGAGACTACTGGATATCTTTGGAGGAGGCCTTTACCCTCAAATAGAGGGGTTCACGCTAATTAAAAAAAAAAAAAAAAAAAAACAACAATTCAATCATAATAATACAATACTTAATAATAAATTTATAATTAAAAATAATTTAAAAATATTTAAAATGTACAATACAATGCATGATGATTTTCAAATTCCACATAATATTTTATACTACAACCACATTAAGAAACTTATCAATGTAAAATGTGTCAGTTATCAGGTGTGAAATAAAAGGCTTTTTTATTTTTATTTATTTATTTATACCAGCAGTACAACTGTCGGTATACGTGGTTAAGATTTATTTTTTAAAACTCGTCATACATTTTATAAGCTTAGTTTGTTTGTTATTATGTATTGGTCAAATCTTGCAACTGAATTTCAAACCAGTTCCCCCCAACCGATTGAGCAAATTTTTGCACACACTTTCTGTTTTCTCACGGTTCTGGTGACAATATAATTGTATTACATATATGACTTGATCCTGCAGCCAGGACTACCTCCTCACGAAAGGACTCCTCAACGGTTAATGGCAAGGACACGAAACATTGTATTCACGTTCAGTTAGTCCATAAATAAACCAAAAGTTCCATTTATTACATTTCACTTAAAAACAGGGTTTTAATGATATAACTTTAAATACCGTTGTAATATAAGACAAGGTACATAAATAATAAATCACAAAAAACTTCATTTAATTTTTGTTTAACTGTGACTGAATAAAATATTTAATGAATAAGTGGAAAATTTTCAAAATAATTGATTCTGTTATAGTAGTTGTATTTAATAAATTGGTATATAATGTATGACGTTTAAACATTAAAAATCATTAATTAAATAATAATAATTGTACCGAAAATATTTGCACGTCATGAAAAATGGCAGACATGTCGTGAGCCACCTCTTATTTAAGATCTTGCATGCATGTATTATTTTTCTGTATGTAAACGCATGTTTGAGCCAATAAAAAATCTTATTCTTATTCTTACCTCCACGACCCCCTAACTATTCAATGCGTCCATCAGCACATCGCAAAACGTGAATTATCACCCCCAAAAAAAAAGTCGTTTCCCAGGTGAGCAGAATGCTTTGTTTTGACTGTTTCGTGAAGGATCGTTTTGACGACCCGAATGCGCAGTGGTACTGAGGCTGCCTTACGTTCTTAAAGTCCCGGGTTCAAATCCCGGTAGGAGCAAATGTTTGTGTGATAAGCATGGATATTTGTTTCCGAGTCATGGATGTTTATGTGTATAATAAGTATGTATTTACAAACAAAACAACAAAAAGTATCTATGTAGTACATCAACTATCTGGTGTCTCGACACAAGCCTCGTTGCTTAGTGTGGCACTAGATGGCGCTGTGTGTAATGTCCAGCGATATTTATTTATTATTTATTAATTTTAAACCTTTCATTATTATTTCAAGCAGACTACTACTGCAACTAGCTATATCTTTTGAACTTCAAAACCTAACGAATTTTTACGAAAATTCTGTACAATCTAAATCTTTAAAATTACATGTCTTTGCCGTAATATTGACAAAATCAAAAGAAAGTGAAAGAAAGAAAGTTACAAATACGTCGTAACATTGTTTGAAGTTAAAATTGTCACCCACGCCTCTAGTTAGTGTCTAGTCACTAATATATCAAATTGTACCCACGAGCGGAGTTTTCACTTCAATAATACGAATAACGAAGACAAGGAAAAATTACCGCGTGTTGGTGACTTTCAAGACCATCATATTCTTGGATTAATGGTAGGTATATACACTGGCCTGCAAAACTAAGTACTACACTTTAAAAAATTCAGTTTTTTCTAAACTATAGAAGCTAGATTTAAAATAAAAAAAACGTTTTATAGCAACTTTTATCAGCTTTCTTTGAAACTAAACTTACAATTAAAATCTTTCGAATCCTTTTTGTTTCGAAACTATATCTTGTGTATTTAAAAAGTTATTGCAATTTTTAAAGTGTGATACTTAGTTTTACAGGCCAGTTCCTGCACCGAATCGGGCGGGAGGAAACGCCCGGGTGCTATCACTGTGAGGATCGGCCGGAGGACACGGTGGAGCACACTGTGGAGGTGTGAAGGGGTCCGCAAGGGCCGAAGCCTGCCGGGGCTGCGGGACTATTCGAAAGAGATACCGTGGCCCCGGAACACAAAGGGCGAGGAAGGAACATGGATGGGTTTTAGTCAGTAAAAGTCTGACACTCCCTCCTGCTCCGCCCAGAGCGGGAGGAGTCATTTGATGATTTCCCATCCGAAAAAAAAAAAAAAAATATGAATTTTTTGTCCTTCTTGAGAATCCATAAGATATCATTTATTTTGAAGGTGGACGAACGATATGATACGGTATGTTTTTTGTTTTCTCTTTTTTATCTTTCTCACTATCAATCCTTGGTTTTGTTGGACTGCTTGTTTACCACCTTGCTTGCTTGTTGTTTATTTTAACACCTTTTATACAGACCTAAAATAAAATATGTACTATCGTGGACACTCGCCACAGAGCTAATTTTTGCTTGCTTCTACAACATAGAAACGCTCTCTAGCCCCGCCCCGTTAACTTTGTATAGAAATAATGAATGAAAGACAATATCGATCGGCCGAGCGCACTGACGACGCACGCCAAAACGAGAGTTATTGTTATTTTGACGTGGCTCGGCGCCTCCACATGATTTAAGAGAAAAAAAAATTAACTGATCAGGCGGAAAAGACCACGACTGAACATGATTGTATTAAAAAGGGAAAATAATTAAAGGGCGCCAAAAATTCGGTCCGCATCGTTGTCAACGTGCAAAGTGCCCTAACCCTTTCTAGTCCCAAATTCCTTCCTAGATAGCCAATTACGTTTTATTTTTAAAATGAAATGAGATGAAAATCTCTCTCTTTATGTCTAATTAATCTACTTCAACAATTATTCATTATCATGCCACAAACTCCTCAGCTTATCATTCAAGGGCAGTCGACCGTGAAGATAAATTTTCGTCTGACTTACACAATCAGATGAAAGTGAAGAAAGTAGACAAAACTTGTATAATATTGTGTGAACTGAACTATTGTTGGTCAGAAATTGTTACCACGGAAAAATGTACAGAAGTATTATCATTGTATCTTTATATCTTGCTAGCCTCGACGCTATCAAAATGTTTCACCATCTATAGAGCCTTTTCCCAATTGTTTTGGCATCGGCTTCCAGTCTAACCGGATTCAGCTGAATATCAATATTTTACATGGAGCGAATGCCTGTCTGATCTCCATCACTTAGTACTGGATAATACGATACCATTTCGTTAAATGATAATGTTATATATGATGTTTATTTTGCAAGTAGGTTTTTACAAACACTTTTACACGTCATTTTTTAAAACTAGGTGGGGCCGGTGTTTCGTACCTGACTACTCTGAGAAGAAACAGCCGAAACAAACTCAGAGGTCATAAAGTCTCTTTTGAAGTCCAGACATAATCTTTATACATATATCACGCATTTTTATTTTTTTATTTTATTTCATTAGAACTTTTCTTATAATCCTTTTAAATAGTCCTACTAAAATTGTCATAATCCCAATCCCGGCGAGGGGTCAGGAGTCCATAGCACAGGGTATCCTAGTTTCAACTCCTGACTCCCACAAACCTTTGTACCTCCAATATTTGTAACACCTCTATATTGTAACTGTACTTTGTTGGACAAAAATAAATGTTATTATTATTATTAATCTTGATCAATTCACATGAGGACAATGCAGATTAGTGTAGCGTCAGACTGATTGTCAGACTTTCGGGCCACTGACTACCTGGAACGTCTGTCAAAGATCTGCATTTGACAGCCAAGACCAACAGCTTAACGTGCTTTCTGAATCACGGAGGAAACTTGGTATGTAATGCTTAACCTAAAGACCGGCCAGTGTGGCTGGTATTATTTAACCACAAACTCAGTAGCAGCCAAGGAGTCTGGATCTACGCCCAGTTGACAATAGGCTCGCCCCCTATTACATGGGTTGCAATTAGAAACACCTCTGGCAAACCCTTCGGGGATTACAGACCTGGCCCCTTATTCACAACGCTTCGATTCGATTTTCGATTCGGAAAGTCTTATGTCTATCTCGCTCGATTTCGTAATGTCAAAAAAGATAGACATAAGACTTTCCGAATCGAAAATCGAATCGAAGTTTTGTGAATACGTACGCTGATGTTGTTGTGTCACATTTTTCCTGTATGATCATAAACAAGACTTGCACTTCTGCGGCTTTCTACTAGCTGTGGTGACGGTGACCAGTTGCCGCCAATCGGTCAAGAGCATTCACCTGCTGTGACCTAGCAGGGCTACGAGCGATTGTCGATTGATAATCGTGCGTGTTTAGCGCGAATAAAGAATCAGTTGTCTTCGTTATACTCAAAATCAATTGCAATGTATTTTTGTATTAATATCTAAAGTTTCACATATCAATAAAAAATGGTTAAGCTTAGCATAATTACTTATGTTTATTGAACTAACAAGTTTACGCACATACGGAAAATAGAAGCGAAGATAACGCTTGATAAGAGACACTTAAAACCTAGTTTATGTATTTGCAAATCTATATTCTGCCATGTTATATTAATTATTTTTAAATAATAATAGATATAAAACATAATATAGACACATACATCAATCCCCGAGTAATTGTTGAAATGTTATATTTATCATAAATGAAGGAGTATTCCATAATTTATTTCTACATCTACATATATCCTTTGTTGAACGTCTATATTAATATTATATAAAGGAAAGATTTGTATTTGTATGTTTGTAAAAATTCTTTAACCATTAGAATGCTACACAATCCCTGAGTAACATAGGCACCCGTGCGAAGCAGAGTTAGACCGCTAGTCCTAAATAAATAAATCTGATTCATATTATCATGTTCTCAAATAAAACTTCATCTATTGTCATTACAAAATCTAAAAGCGTAACAAAACAACAACATATCAAGTCACTTGAAACGAAAATGACATAATTAAGCTACAAAATAACATATCATACCCGAAATCATCTATTCAAATTGACCGTATCACATAAATGTCATCGAAAAACTTTCAAATAAATCTCGAAAGACTCTCACTCAAGAAAACAACGGTACCGCATCGTCGCCGGCGCAAGAAAGGGACAGAGCATGCGAGAAAGATCCATTCACCATCGCAGACCCGAACAGAAAACTCGTTTCTGCTTCGGTACATCGAAAAATAATAAAAAACACCGACTTATGTATATCGAAATATCGAAAGTTGACAGTAACATTGACCTACGATTTTGACCAGGTGTGGTAGGGAGAGGTTCTGTGTTCCCAGTGGCCGGTAGCGATTCGGACGGATTACGCGTCGTCACGCACCGAATACCTACCAACCAAGTGCAATTTGTGATAATATAGTGGAACTCTGTGTGTATGTGTTAAAAAATTAACAGGTTTTTGTGAAATACAACGTGCAAAAAGAACTGTAAGTTCGCGAAATTTCACTTTTTCGCGATTGGATTTTTTCCGGTGATTGTTCGGACATGTTTCTGCGGAGTTTCTTTATTGTGAGTACATTCTCTTTTTTTTGGAATGCATTGTTGTTCAATACCTAGTTCTTATTTTCTTTTCGGGTTATAAGAAATTGCAGCCATATTAACTAACACTTGCGAATTTGATTTAAATAAATTACTTGTCTCCACTATCGTCGACAAAAACTTCTGTTTTATAAACGCCAAAAAGTTAACCACCAAAACTAGGCCAAACTTGATAATCCCCGCACGAATACGGCCAACATCCTATTCACAGGTTTAAACCAGTTTTCTAGTCCATAAATACCAAAAAATATGACACGTGCGAAGCCTGATAGGTTAATCGACAGCAAGAATTACAATCACCTGTGTTCTTCCAAGCTTTCATCTAGAAAATCAACTTTTTACTAAAGATATTTTGCTCTAAGTCTATAGCCTATTGGATAAGAAAGTTCGCATGTATTGTGATACTTTCCCTTACTCGACATGTAAAGGAAATATAAAGCGTGTCAATGCTATGTAATATGTATAAGGAATTTGAAATCCTCGATGACGTGAATGAAGTTAGAATTGGGGTCAATGCATTGGTCAGTTTAATGAACAGGATAATGATAGGTATCGACGTTGTGAAAAATTTGTATATTGATCCATAGAGATAGAGAGGAAGACCAAAGAAAATATGTATAGATTGTACGAGGAATGGTATGTAAAAAGAAGAAGTCAATGATAGCGTGACGGTTGACAAAACGTCTTGCATCGACCCCAAGTAAAATGGGACGTGCAGAAAGATGGTGATAAATATGGATGTAGACGTGAAAATATTATACTAGGCATATTATTATTATTTATTTATTAGGTTTTGCTCAAAACAGGAAGACAGCTTGTTGAAAAAAAAAGGATGCCCTCCTAACACGCATTTGTACAGTATCAATGTTACTGTTATAATGTATTTTTGTAGTATAGTCAGTCTGGCTATCTTCTCACTGTTGGATCTAAATGATCAGATTATGTGTGTGGAAAATTTACAAGCTAAATTCTGTTGAGACAGTTCTCACTCTTATGACTGTTCATCAGTAGAATTTTGGAAGACTCTGCTCTTCCAGTTTAATTTTAACTAGTGGTCTATTCTCCAGTCAACCTCCTGAAGTCTAGTAGTAAGTTCCGTAATGTTAGTGTGTATGAATAATATGGATTTCATCTTTGTGGGTTTTCCGTCACGCGGGTCCAGTTCAGGTTGATGGATCCCTTGTGCCTATCTATTATTCTGCGAACTTTAAGCCAATAATAATTGACTTAAGAAAAGGAAATTACAACCTCATCTACATGCACTCTTTCTCTTAGTCGCCTTCTTAGAATAGCACGGTATAATGATCAGTCAATACTTTCTACGTATTATTTGCGCTCACACTGGTACTAAAACTGTTTCATGTTTCATTTGCTTCACGATTCACGAGACGGTGTAATAACTTTACTTGTTTAACTTCTAATTTGCCTCTATTGTACTATTTTGTTCGACATTGTTATTTGTGACAAATTAACTCTTTATCAGATTTCTGTTCAAAATTTCATCATTATCAGAATTTTGTTCAAAATTGACAATATTTCCTTTAGATTCTGACTCTTCATCATCATTCATTAGCATTTCAGTGTCTAAGGTTCCCGCTGCTGGAACAGCCTCTTCACAGTGTGGAAGTGGGCAATTATTTGCCTTGTCATCCCAGTTCGGGTTAGTAGGAGGATGTGTCTGGGTGGCTGTGTTTAGTGTCTTATAATAATAATATTAATGCCTTCTCATTATCGTCCAGTTATTCTGTGCTTTTCCCTATGTCAAATTTAATTCAAATTACTTCAACTTCAACCAACAGAATATTATCTATTACTAGAACATGGATCATTAAGAAACAGCTGTCAGAACCAATCTCGGAATTTGCAATTCTGTCTATTTACGGGGAGAAAACGAATAACAAACTAAACGCAACGTCAATTTCATAAACAACATTCTTGAACAGAATTATGAACTTCATCATCAGGTGCATTCACTTGTGTTGCACGCTATTGTACACTTCCATTGCAGTTTGTGTTACCATATTTTCTGCTACCACTAACCAAAGAAGGCAATGTATCACTTTTAACTCTTAATTGTTTCTTATCAGATCTTGCTATGTAGATATTTACCTACATGCAATGGTTATCATGGTGATATGGCAATGAAAGAGAAACTATCAGCTGTTTATCACTCCATTAGTGTTAAAGAGGACAGCAGAATAACCGGTTGTGTTGAGGCCGTGGATTAGAGACAAGTCAATACTTAAAGGTTTTTATAATTTACCAGTTAAAGATGCTCTATGCGTGTTAGGTTTTTGAAGAATTTAACGAGGGTTTCTTTTAGCATAGGCATAACCAGCCTATATTATTCCCAGTGCTGGGACACAGACCTCCTCTCTATGAGAAGGAAAGGACTAAAAGCCACTACGCGAGCCCAGTGCCGGTTGGTAGATTTCACATTTCTTCGAATTTTTTAGTTCTAAGACATGCCGATTTCCTGCCGATGTTTTACGTTTTGAGAGCATTGGTGATGAAATAAATTACACAAAGTAATGCGCTTGTCTGGGTTCGAAACCACGACTTATTGCTAGCAATTGGGCCACCTCTGCTCTCTGTTTCTTTTAGGGTTATATTTAATAATGAAAATAACTTCGATGAGTGTTAACTAACGTCGATTGGTTTTTTTCCAACTAGTTTTGAGCTTATCCGTCAGTGTCAACTAATCTTCAATAATGTTTCTATTGACACCTGGCAACCTATGGTACAGTCGTGGTCTTATCAGTTAAAAATTTATTCGCTTAAATCATGCGGAGGCCAGCCACGCCCCCTTAATGTTTAGGCCTATTAGGAAAGTGTCAATTTGGCGCACAAAATAACAATAACTCTCGTTTAGCGTGCGTCGTCAGTGCGCTCGGCCGATCGGTATTGTCTTTCAATCATTAATTCTATACAAAGTCAATGGAGCGGAGCTAGAGAGCGTTTCTATGTTGTGAGTGCAAGCAAAAATTAGCTTAGTGGTGATCAGGCGGGAGTGTCCACGATAGTACACCCACAACAGTTCGCCAGTTATTTTTAAGTCTCATGAAATAAGAGTCAAATCTAGTGCCAGGCGATTAATAAACTAACAGAAGAACACGATAACACTTTGCCCGAGTCAAAAATCTTAAATTCTAAACCATACTACACTGGCCTGCAAAACTAAGTAGGTATCACACTTTTAAGATTGCAATAGCTTTCTAAGTACACAAGATATACTTTCGAAACAAAAAGGACTCGAAAGATAGTTTAATTTTGTCTATAGTTTCAAAGAAAGCTACTAAATGTGTTGTTTTTTTATTTTAAATCTCTAACTTCTTTATTTTAGAAAAAAATGAAATCTTAAAAGTTAGTACTTAGTTTTACAGGCCAGTGTAGTATGTGGAAGTAATGTTTTTCATACTCCTCCGCTATATTCTTCTGTGATAAATTTCTGTTAACTAACTCAAACTCAAACTCTAACTGTTTCTCTGGGATATCGTCGAACTTCATGGTTTTGACGACCCGATTGGAGCAGCGGTAATGAGGCTGCCTTACGTTCTTAGTGTCCCGGGCTCGAATCCCGATAGGAGCAAATGTTTTTGTGATGAGCATGGACATTTGTTTCCAAGTCATTGATGCTTATATGTATAATAAGTAACAAAAAGTATCTATGTAGTATATCAACTACATATCTGGTGTCCACGACACAAGCCTTGTTGCTTAGTGTGGCACTAGATGGCGCTATGTTTACACACATCTAGTGCCACACTAAGCAATAAATAAATATTAATTAATAATTAAATATTTAATGTCTCGGTGTTTTTCTGCTCGCCACTGTTGATTCTGGGTTTCAGGAGTTACTTTGGTTTGGGAATAGAAGGACGGGCTTGTCCAAAAAAAAAAAGTTCAGCAGTAGCGGTTGCGTAATTTATCTACCTCCTTTTTAAACTTTGATGTCTTTTTTCTAAAGAATATCAACAGCCTACTGCTTAGTCATACTGAATTAAGTTTTAGCCTCAAAAACGTTTGTTTTAACGGAAGCGTGAATGATTAAGACCAATCAGTCGATTTCGATTCGGTTCGAGTGGTCTCCATTTCTAAATTGTTTGTTCGTTCATTAATTTCCTCTTGGTAAATAGAGATTTATCTTCTAATTATTACTAATGGTTTTAAGGGTGAAGAAAGTCTAACGAAAAAAATGGAAGACAGACAATTTACTTACACAATTTTTTTCTCCATTTTACATGGAGCGACTGCATATGTGAGCTCCACAACCCAGTTAGCACTGGGCAATATGATATCCCTTGGTAACACTGGTTGTCAGAATTTTGGGCCACTGACTATAACGACTGTCAAAGATCTACAAATTGCAAACCAATGGCTTAACGTGCTTTCCGAGGCAAGGAGGAAACTCGGTATGTAATGGGTGGTCACCCATCCACGAACCAACCTAGTCTTGTGCAGCTTAACCTGAAGATCAACCCGAGCAATGCAGATTCTTGAACGCAAATAGCAAAAATGTCAAACAGTTATTTTAGTCTATCATCTTCCTTAATAAAAACTCAATGAAAATCTCCAAACGACGTTCAATGTCTTTCAACGCAAGTACAATGTATATAGGTACATGTATGTATAAGTATTTCAAAATTATTCGGGTTACGATATTAACATGGTCGCCAGTCGGCACACATACCTACTATAACTGAACTCTTCAGTTTTAGAAAGCTAATTTTTTATTTCACTTTCTATAAAAACTTTGGATTTTGATATTCATATGCAGGAAATGGATCTTGAATTAAGAAGATCTCTTGATGGTACTTACTCATTCTATTTTGAGCAAAAAGTCGAAGCAGTTTTTACTGTCTAACCTCTTTCTGTCGTGGCTTTATGATAAATGTTACCTACATAGTGTAAGTTAACTAAAAGTTTCTTCATGAGAAAAATACGTTTAATATTTTAGAATTACTTAACTGCTGCAAAAAATAAATAGTTTTTCTTTTGAATTTTATGCAAATTCGTGTGTATTTTGATCTCGAAATGGTTAACAAAACTGGTACAGTGACTGGCATGATTTTCAAAATGTTTCGTGCCTGTTAATTAAATCCTTAGTTTTTTTAATTTTTTTATTTAAGTTTCATTTTAACAGTACCTCGTTGGTCTAGTGGTCGCAATCGCGACTGCTGAGCGCGAGATCCTGGGTTCGATTCCCGGGTCGGGCCAAGTGATATTAGGTTTTTCCATCAAGAATTTCTTAGTAGCAGCCACGGAGTCTGAATTTGTACCCAGTTGATGGCAATAGACTCGCCCCCTTTTACATGGGACCCGAACATAACTGTGTGTATTAGGGGTGTAGGATTAGGCACACCTCTGCCTTAGCCTTCGGGAATTACAGGCGTGATGTTATGTTATGTTTAAACAATAAACAGGTTCTTTATTATTATACTAATGTATTTTAAAAACAACGACTGATACCTATACAATCAGTTAAAAAAGTAATGAACATGCATAATTTAAGTATTTTAAAAGTAAAATAACTCTGAACTCAACTTAATAAACGCCACTATAGAGTTGATCTTCCTTTATGTGGCAATAACTTGGCATAGGAAGCAAACATTTGAATAATAGAGCTTAATGAATAACTTTCTTCATAAATATTCTTCTCATGTTCCCATATGTCACCCGTGTATAACGAATTATACAGATTAACCAAAACTATGTTAAACAAATAAACGCGTCTCTATGTAAATATATTATAGTAATTAACACACATAGAGAAACTTCGAAGGAACAGTGTTATAGGTATTCAGAATTTTATTTACTTGATTTTCATAATTCGTTTTATGTCCGTGATGTTACTAATAGTAGGTTATTAAAGCAAAGGTGGCTCAGTATGTAACGGTTAGTCACCCATCCACTGACCAACCTTGGCAAGCGTAGCTTGGCCTTCGACCGATCAATGCAGCTTATAGTTTGCCATGAATTGTTTCTTTTTTTTAATGAAAATACCTAGGTATGTAACTATGTATTTAAGAGCTGATGACTTAGAAGACATAAAATCAAATTTAAAATCGTCTACGATTTCTTGAAAACAATTTCAAATTTGATTTATTAAATATTATAAATTTACAATATTCATGTTAATTTATTCCATATTATTTTAATCTTGTATTGAGATTTTTCTAATCTAAATCCAACATATCTTTCTAAACTGCTTTCTTTAAGTTGAGTTATGTAAGATCTTTTAAAGTAAAATGAAATCAGCTGTGAAAATAAATCAATTTCTACGGTTAATTTTTATGTCGTTTTATTAAATTCATTTCTAGGAATTCAAACTGCTTTCTTTCAAGCTGATTTCATTTTACTTTACAAGATCTTACATAACTCCCAGTAAGTAATCTACACAATCTTAGATAAATTACAATATTTGTTTGTGTAGACATTCCTTCTCAGGGAACAGTAAGGAGACGCTGGTGCTTTCTAGTTCAGTTTTATATGGAACAATTGTCTATCTGACTTCCACAACCCAGTACTAACTAGATGCCAAGCTTTCTCAGACTAACCGTAACGATTTTCAAAGATTTACAAATGGCTGGTGGGTCCAATGCCTTTACGTGCTTCCGAGGCGCAGAAGGTACTATGTAAATGAGTCCGTAGATGGGCAACTAGAGGTGGCGGAACGTGAGAGGGAGAGATCCTCACGTCCCGGCCGCCACGGGAGACGCCCCGGGCGTCGGGGGCCACGTGGTGGCTTCCGACCACCGTAGGCGCGGGCCTGTAGACGGGGAGCTATGGGCTAGCTCGCCGTCCGTACGTCTCATGACGACAGGCCGTGTCGACGGCGCGTTCGTGTTCCACGCGCGCCTCAAGGAGAGTCAGCAATAAGGAAGGGGTCCGCAAGGGCCGAAGCCTGCCGGGGCTGCGGGACTATTCGAAAGAGATACCATGGTACCGGAACACAAAGGGCGATAAAGGAACATGGATGGGTTTTAGTCAGTTAAAGTCTGACACTCCCTCCTGCTCCGCCTAGAGCGGGAGGAGTCATTTGATGATTTACCATCCGCAAAAAAAAAAAACACAGATTGGCAACTACGATTGACGGTTGCTTAAACTCGAAAAAGGACCCGTGCGGTTATTAAAAAACAAAACAGGATTTTGTTTTTTTTTTTTAGATACTGTTTCTTGGTTTACGAGAGCAAAAGTATCAGTTCCGTAAATTCTGAAACCGACGACCACCGATCAACCGATCCACCGATATGTTCGTTACCCATAACTGCAGTGCCATCAGTTTGCCATGGTACCTATAAACGAGATTGATAAATAACGATATAGTCAGTAGCAACAGCGAGTGTGTCCATTGGACTATTTTGGCTATTCGTTGTAAGAATAGATGTAATTTGGGTTTTGTTATAATTATCATAGTCGCAAAAGACATCTCGATAAAGTGTTTATATCTTGCTTTATCACTGCTGATGTCCTTAGGTACTATCGAGGACACTCCTGCCTGTTCACCACTAAGCTAATTTTTGCTGCACTTACAACATAGAAACGCTGTCTAGCCCCACCCCGTTGACTTTGTATAGAAATAATGAATGAAAAGTTACCGATCGGACGAGCGCACTGACGACGCACGCCAAACGAGAGTTGTTGTTATTTTGCGCGCCAAAGTTGACGGCGGAAAAGTCCACGACTGTACCTATAGTACATCCACATTTTACAAGTAATTAAAAAAATGTGATGGCTAATACGCAAGAAGTTAAATATGAAAAAACAAGCATTTTGCAAGATTATAATAATCAAATACCAATCAAAGCCATCACTAAAAATTACGAACTTCTAAATAAACTAATCCCTGGTTTAACGTTTTAACGTTTAACGTTTAGTGGATGCATTACAAAAAAATCGAATTCAGTTTTCGCTTTCGTTGTCTACGAAGCGTTTGTGCAAAGTTTTATGCTTCTAGACGGTTGTCTGTCAGCAAAATTGAGCTTTTTATTAATTTTTATTTGGTCCCTGACATTATAATTTTGGAATTTTAGTTTTAATTTATATTATTTAAATGATTGTTTTGTATAATATACAAAAAAAAAAAACAATTATAAAATTAAAATGTCAATCAGGCTGATTGAGATTTTAATTTTTTGTTAATTTTTATTTCAAATGTGTGCATAATATTATGATCCATAATGGATTGAAATAAATTATTTTGAATTTGAATTACTTAAAAGATTTATTGAATAAAACAAAATATAGCAATGCTTTAAAGTCATCGCCACTACCAACAGTCAGTAACGAACCAGAAACACTCGATTTACATGGTTGACCCTGTTGATAGGCATCGCATAATCATCAGTTGTCACTCTATACTTTTATAACAATTATATCATTCGTTGAAGTTCTCAGCCAGTGTCGGGCTGGCCATTAACCTGATGACCCGGCGCTGTGAGAATAACAACTTACTCTTGATGTAAAATGCAGTGGAGGTTTTGAACAAACCCACTTTTCATGTTTTTATGTTTTACTGCTTATTTTTGTAATTCACTATTCTTTTTTTTTCTTTTCTTTTTGTTTGTAAAAAGGTATGCCTCTTTTACCTACTTAACTTGCATCTATCACATCAACAAATGTGTTGTAATTTTAAGTAAACGCAACTCCAGCCCCCAAGATACAGGCGCAGCCGAATTTTTGTTAAAATTTTACTTATTTTACGATTTTGTCATAATGCTAATGTTTGTAACAATGGATTGATCAATTTATTCTTATTTTGGCGTCATGTTTTGCGCAGTGGCTGAACGATTGGCTGTTGCGCTGCGTGTCACGAGCTCGATCCCCGTTGACCGCTTATTCAATTTTCCGTTTTGCCCGACCCGGGAATCGAACTCAGGAAATCATGCTACTGAGCATGAGTTCCTTTAACAAGTAAAATTTAAAATAAAATTTGAGTAAAATTATAAATAAAATTTTGTCTCTAATATCGTCGTATTATGAAAACGCACGCTACCCACAAACACAGTGCCCTGCACATGCATCCCTGTCCACGCACTATCGGACACCTATAATTAATACATGTAGCCACAGACCTGTCACGAGACCGGTCATATTTCTTGTCAGTCTCGTGACAAATTGAATTTTTTTATGGTCACGGAGACCGGATTCTATGAGGTCGAGTTGAATTTGATGAATGTTTTTGTGAGGCTCTTGAACTAAGATGACCTTTAATTTTATTTGGCAAAAAATATACTGTTGAAACTTTGACATTTAGTCTGATAGAGTTCATGAGTGTGTATTAATTATTAAAAATATTGCTTTTGATTATTTTTATGTTGGTGAGTTTTCTTAGTTAAGTATTATCATAAACAGTTTAAAGTTGTTGAACTAATATTATTTTGTAGACAACCCAGGTTGTCAGCATAAACAAAACACGCATTTGTAAAATGAAAAAACCTTTTGAATTACTATGCAATGTTTAAACCGAAACAAAGACATTTTTTTTGGTTGGAGATTAGGCAACCACATAAATTGTAGTGTTTAATAATGAAACGTACATTTATTTCTTCCCTAAAATATCTAGATTACAGTGGTTATATTATCTAAGCCTTGTCTAACCGGAATAAATGCGAAAACTTCAAAAACACTTTTACGAAAATCGAAATAAACAGACAGAGTAAATGTCAAAATAATGAAATTTTCTGTCAACCACTAAAAAGGTGGATTTACAACGCTCCGTGACACGTTGATTGTTTAACCATCTACGCGATTTTAGCGTAAACCTTTAAAAATAGCATTTAAATGCTCACAGTTTAATAATATTTCTTTTTATATTCTATTCTGTTTGAATTAAAGCAGATATGATTACCACTGGATACCGTACTTTTTTTTGTAAACGGAAAAAACGTCCCTTTTCACGTAAGTATTTCTGTCAAATGACATTGACCACAACAGGAATGATTTGACTCGCAAAAAAATATCATAATATATTTTTTTATTATGATTTTTAATTCCGGTTTCGTTTATATATAATCTTTCGTTTGTTACTATGATAAAACTGTTACTTATTTTTGGTGTAATATGAATAATAAACGCATCGTCCAAGTGGGCCTAAAAAAATTGTCTCCTTTGTACAATGCAAAAACCCTTACGTATAAATGACTATGCAATTAGAATTAATCATCCTTATACTCTTTCTCTAGAACAGAGGTCTTTGCGATCACGTCTCACTTTCCCCGGAAACATTTTACATTTTGATCACATACGTTTGACAGCGGTACATAAATTATTCATCAGCCGAATGTGACAAGAATGTTAATAAAATTTGTATAATCTCGCACTTATGAATACGAACATGACTGTCAGCACTATTATAATGAAATTAATATTATCTGCCTCGTTGGCTTTGGGGTCGCTATCGCGGCTGCTGAGTATGAGAACTTGGGTTCGATTCCCAGTTCTGGCTAATTATTATTAGATTTTTCTATCACGAACTTCTTAGTAGCAGAAACGAATTCTGGGAATACAGGCGTGATGTTATGTTCTGCGGGCCTACTACCATGGCGTCTTAAAGCAGGATCGTTTTAATTGCGTGCGAGTGAGGGAAAGAGATGGCGCTAGACGTCCTCTATAGCTCCGTTTCTTACCCACACTGGAACGCGATTAAAACGATCCTGCTTTAAGACGTCATGGTAGGCCACCTGTAATGAATATAATCATTGGTACTCAAATATTTATGCATGTCTCATACAAATTACTAGTTGTATAAAAGTGAATTTGTAACAATTAATAGAGAGAGAGAGATTTAGATAGTACCGACTCCTCTGCCTTATCTTTCGAGTAAAACACGAGCGATGTTATTATCACGTGATAATTTTATTCATCAACATCATCATTATCATCCACAGCCCGACATCACCCACTGCTAGCCTCTCTTTGCTTGTTTTCTAAGCTTTAACCATGCCAAGATAGGCGCTATCCGCCATTTAAAAAACACGAGGTTATTCGGTTACTTAAAAGGTTAAGTTAAACCCACTCATCCAAACAAGAAAAGAACATCGACATAAAAGGTGAAACGCCCAAAAATGCAAAACAATGTTATTTGGCAAAACCCAATGGTGAGATCGAGGGGCATGCCAAAAAGCGGCCATTACGAATGGACAACAAACTACTTGATCAAAAGTGTGCCAGCATATGTAAAACAAGTAAGATGTTCTTATCCGAATTGTTATAAGATTGGGGATAGTGCAAGAAGAAATGTTTATTTTCAGTACATTTTTTTATGAAATGTGTTTCTCCGACTCAAACTAATATGGGACAAGGACAGTAAGAAAGGATAATAGTATACATATACAGGATGTCCGGTAATTAATGGATAACCTTGAAATGGCTTATAGTAGAATAGAACCATAGTTCTTATAGAACCCGTGGCCATTTAGAAAAAAAAAAAAACAAAAAAAATCTATCGTAGTACCTGTAAGCAAATTATATTGTTGTTATATTTTGGAAAATTTGTATGAATTAATTTTTAAACAAAGTTTAAATAATCTTGGGTAAAAAAAATGTACGCACACATGAGTGACAAAGAAAATTTTAAAATAATGTCGGTTTCAAGTAGATTTCATAATTTTATCTGCCTTAGATAATGAATTATTGCTATTAATGTAGACAAGGAGAAAAAAATACTAAAGCAAAAAATGTAATAAGGTCCCCATTCTTATGCAGGCCAATCTGCGGATGATTTTTTTTAAAGATAGATTTTTTCGTATTTTTTTCTGAATGGCCATGGGATCGCTATGGGCCATTTCAAGGTTATTCATTCGTTGCTGGACATCCTGTATATAAATATTTTTTAATCATAATCTTTTTTTTTCTTGCCGTAATTAGCAATATACAGAATTGAGTAGAAAAGGAAAGCGATACCTTTGGCCAGCAGTAATAATACAAGCTAGTAATAAGTATTTTATTGGGACCATGTTAAAAATATCTACCCAATTGTTTATTATGAGCACAATTATCGAAACATTTCTGTGATGTCCTTATAGATTTACCATCAAATCTTCATACAGACCGCAGAAATCTCAAAGTTCAACCAGGCAAGAAAAATAAATAAAATTAGTTAACTTTGTATAATAAATATTACTTCGTAAAAAGGATCAGGCTTTATCTATTTGTAAATAATTAAAACCTTTGTAAATTATTTTCACACAATTTCTAAAATTCTTTAGTTAAACATTTGTGCGCGGTTTAATTTCCAGAATTCTTAAGGTACATATTTGTACGTGGTTAACCTACTGACCTCAAAAAAAGTTGATGATTAAGAATCTCTCAGCAGAACTAATGACCAAGTCATGACTATACTGGAAGAGCCTACTTTAGTCATCTCACTTTCCTTGTAGGATGACTGTTCAAAGAAATTTCACTATGTGTTTTCTCTGTCTCGAATGTCAAATGAAATCAATTCTATTTTTATGACTAACCTGATGAATATTTAGCACATTAACACAGTTTTAAGATGTGTGGAACATAAAACCGGTGGGAAGTTGAGAAATATGGAAATGTGAAATTAATATGAAATGAATTTTCCAAATCAACCTTGAGAATAATTCTTCAGCGGTAAAGTTGAAAATCTATTAAAAAAAATAGACGGATTGTAGTAGCTTGGTGCTGGCGTCTGTACATAAAATTGATTATTATTTTGAATGAGGGAGTTTGAGGTAATATTATAAATTAATATCCATGTAGGGATTTCTCTAAGTCCCATTTATGCGTACCGTACAACATCTTGCTAATGAATTTACAGTGGAATTGAAGATTAATTTCACCGTAGCCCCAAATTCAGTTCAAGCATGTACGTAACAAAATATAAATGTATAGCCTTAATTCTCTCCACGGCTGGGACTCGGATCTCCTTTTATGTCAAAGAATGGGCACAGTGCAGGTTCACAAGGTTGGGCATCTGTTACTTGATACAAAAATAACATTTACATCCAATCGTTTTTTGACTTTGATAGAATCATCATACAAAAAGTATTAAAAATTATCTATGTAGTATATCAACTATCTGGTGTCCACGACACAAGCCTCGTTGCTTAGTGTGGCACTAGATGGCGCTGTGTGTAATGTCCAGCGATATATATATATATATTTATCAACATCATCATCATTTCAGCCGAAAGACGTCCACTGTTGGACATAGGCCTCCCCCAAGTGTCGCCACATTGACCAGTCCCGTGCGATTTGCAGCCAACGGATTCCCACAACCTTCACTTATAAAATAATGAATTCTAAATACCATAAAAGACTTAATTACAATAAGAAACTAACTAACCAAATATTACAAGTACGACAAGACAACAAAAGCAATAGGACGCTTAGACGTCAAAGCACTGCTCCACATCGCTATGGAACGTGTCAAGAAGATCGGCAACATATTGCCACGTTGGTGGTTGGTTGGATTTTTTCTCAAAATCTAGTACCAAGAATAAAGTGCAATTTCTTCCAAAGTTTATAATTATAGTATAATTTAGTCTATAATTATGGTCTTTGTATTTTTCTTTTCACTCGCTTCGCGTATCTGCCAGTGTAGTCACCGAAGAGTTTGTACTGCGGCCCACTTGGCACCGGTTTCTTACGATATACCGTCTCGTCCTTACCCTGCAACTTTCTATTATCAACATTCATTTGTTATTTTTACCCTTCTTCTTTTAAATTTTGTGTCTGTTGTTTATTTAATACAATAAGGATAATGACTGACTAAAAAAAGTATGATTCTGTTTAGTCCGTCAGTAAGATTATCGAAAAATATTGGATACGTGTTTTTTGTTTTATCAAATTAATAAAAATTAACGAAGGTAAAACGTGTCAAAGATCATGAGTGGGGGCTTGTGACGTCACATTTGTATAAAAATGTACTCAAATGTGAGGTCACACGAGTTTTTGACGCACTGTATCGTCTTAATTTTTTGTTTACGTGAAAAAAGAAAAAATATGTGTCCAATATTTTTTAGAAATCTATCTGACGGACTAATTAGATTTTATCATCTACCCTATTGACTCTTGATCATTTGTTGAAATAATGTTTTTGTTCGTCTTCTTCGTTTCACAGATATTTTTTTCACAAAAAATATTTCTGCCCATTTTCTAAAGACATAATTCCTACGATATACGCTAACTGGATAGTAAGCGTATTATATTGTCATATTGTATTAGTCTGTAATGGCATCCACATCTAGAACGTTTCCTAGGGTGGTCCTCAATATAAATTTATTGATGCTCGTACTTATCCTCGTTGATACAGTGGTCGCAAGCGCTACTTGCTGAACATGAGGTGCTGGATTCGATTCCTAGGTCAGGCAAAGTGTTATTGTGTTTTTCGATCAGGAATTTCTCAGTAGCAGCCACGCAATTTGGAGTTGTGCCGGTGTTTATGGCAATAGACTCGCCCCTATAACATGAAACTTAAACATAAAGCGAAATATGGGTGCATTATTTAATTAAGTACACGTTTTCTCTTCTTAACATATCTAAATCAAACAATATTCTGATTTTATTACAGAATCATCAATCCCAATAACGTTTCCAGTATGAGCGTCTATCTAAGTATAATCAACAACAGAGATAACGTTAATACCTAAGAGCTCTAACTAGTTTACAGCTTAGACCAGTCTTATCTAATGATGCCCTGTCTTTACCCAAATTCAAGGTCATGCAATAATCTACAATTTCAAGTCCTAGATATATAATAGTACTACGGACTAATAATGTTTATGTTCAGTTAAACAAGACTAACTAACACTGGTTTAATTTGGGTCGAATTTAGGACTGATGTGGGACTATATTGATGTTAGTTGTTTAGTTTAAATCTACATAAGATTAGTACATGTGGGACTCTATAAATTATTTATTTATTTACTAGCTGAAATTATTATAAAAAAAAAAAATTAGGTACGTAAATGATGTTGGGATATAAGCAACACAAATAATGCTGCTTATTAAATGGAATGCTTTTTTATGTTTCTTTATGTTTATTTTTTGTTTACTGAATGTTTTATGTTATATAATTTTGCATGCCGTACGGCAAAATGTATTGGGACTCTCATGGAATTTACCATCATATCTGTATACCTACATTATGAGCAAATAAATGATTTCATTTCATTTCATTTTATTTCAATAACAATAACAATAATCTAATTACTCTGGTACAATGACGCGTACTAGTTTAAATACCTGATGAACTCGCCGCAGCTCAGAACTCGGTGTGGCCACGAGACTCGCGCCTCCGTGTTTGCGCCCATCAGCTCACATACCCCCCGGCCGTTTTCGTAACTGCGATTCGCAACCAGTTGCGAATTAGCAATTTTTATTCTGTGTTCGCAACCAGTTGCGAATCAAGAAAACTTTTTCCTTTTGTTTTATTTTCTCTATTTTAATTGCCTCTACATATAGCGTCTTCGTGTGTTTTTTCTAAATTTTCCACAGTAGTTTCTTTTTGCAGACGCCATAAATGCAAATATTTCTTTCGGTTAGTTCCCTTAATTTCAGTTGAACCCACGCTTCTTCCTTTCCTCACTTCGCTATTTGGATATCTACTTTTTTTTAACCAATATCCATTTTTCTTCTTTTCCTGGATAGGTATTCATGTTCTTTTTCGATAGCGTAACTGGTATATTGAAACTCCTCTCTCTTTTTTTGATTCTTGTTTTTTCCCAGTTATTACTGTGTTTGCCGATTTTGTGGCCACACATTCCTTAATTGGTACAAAATTACTAACTACCTTAATTAAATTTCCAAATTGACCAGGCTAGGTTGTAGGAATTTATCATTGTTGTTATGATTTCTAATTCAATATACAAACAGACGTATTGTTGAGATGTTTGTTCCGCCATTTCTTTTTTCCAGTTAATAATCACTAGAAAACGGTGAAGGAATATTTTATGTAATTTTAAAATTTAAAAAGTAATGTCTGCTTGCCTAATTTAAACAAAATCGAATACGCAAGTTTTGGAGTACCAATATAAGTGTTCTAAAAGTCAGTATTTAACATACGTTTTTAGGGTTCCGTACCTCAAAAGGAAAAAACGGAACCCTTATAAGATCACTTTCTTCTCCGTCTGTCTGTCCGTCTGTCACCACCGATTTTCTCAGGAACGGTTGGACCTAGACCTTTATTCTGTAGTTTAGTAATTGCTTGAAGTTAGAACCGTCAAAGTTAAAATTCTTTACTTTGCTTTTCTTTGACGGTTCTTACTTTGTTTAAATTCTTGTCTATTGCATAAAAATGGATGCAAAAGTAATGAGCCTCAAGTAATTACTTTAACTTGACTATAGATACGGCTGTTAATAACTTTGCCTTCTTTGCATGAAAATGGTTGCATAAGTAATTACTTGAGTTTAAGTAATTACCTACTTTAACGTAACTTTAAATACATGTTTAAGTCTCGAAACTATAATAACATCACAAGCAAGTAGAAACGTTATCAAAATCACCAATTCTTAATACACCAACCACACAATCTCTGCTATTACATGCGATCCAGTTTTTAAACCTCAATTCTTCGCCGCGGCTGCTAGAAAGTATAATGCCATTTAAAACAGTATCATTTCCTGGTGCTCTTTTATTTTATTTTATGTTTTCGTTTGTGAATAGATTTAAAAGATATTGTCTTCGTTGGCGCAATCTTTTTGGTTCATCGTCGAGATTATAAGCTTTGGTAGTAAGAGTTTGGCCGCCGCGGTGGTATAGTGTGGTCATACGCGTCCTGGGTTCGATTGCTACATCAAACAAAATGTTTAGGGTTTACTAAAAATTTCTCAGTAGCAGCCTGTTTTTTTTTGGATGGGAAATCATCAAATGACTCCTCCCGCTCTGGGCGGAGCGGGAGGGAGTGTCAGACTTTTACTGACTAAAACCCATCCATGTTCCTTCATCGCCCTTTGTGTTCCGGTTCCACGGTATCTCTGTCGAACAGTCCCGCAGCCCCGGCAGGCATCGGCCCTGGCGGACCCCTTCCTTTCTGCTGACATCTCTTTGAGGCGCGCGTAGAACACGAACGCGCCGTCGACACGGCCTGTCGTCATAAGACGGACGGATGGCGAGCTAGCCCATAGCTCACCGTCCACAGGCCCGCGCCTTACGGTGGCCGGGGGCCACCACGTGGCCCCAGACGCTCAGTAGCAGCCTTGAGTTTGAATATGTGCCTGATTGATGGCAATAATCCCTTAAACATCATCGCCATCTACAGCCAGAATTCATCCGCTGCTGGTTCCATAGGCCTCTCCTTTTTAAACATTTTATTACAGGACTAGAACTTAACTGGCGAAATGTGTGTGTACTGTAGATACAACTGTGCCTAATCCTTCGGTGAATGGTGTTATGTTTTATGTTATATTATGCAGCTATTCTTAACAGGTTGTGTCGGTACGGTTGGCATGTGACATTCTGTCTTTAACTTGAATTTGGCTTGCAGTTTGAATGCAGAGAGGGTGCCATTCGATACAAGTCAAACACTATTGAGAACTGTTTGAATGCAGATGACTAAGCATAAATCGTCTAACTTTACCTGTAAAACAGATTCATCAATGTACAAATGACAAACAATCTACTGGTAGTCTGGGTCGGGCAATTTATTTTTCCATCAAGATTTGTGCATGGTTGCTGGCAATAGCCACGCCCCTATTACAATCATGGGACTTAAACATAACTGGCGAAATGTGGGTGTACTAATAGGTACACCTCTGCCAAACCTTTCGTGGATTAAAGGCGAGACGTTGTTAATATGTGGAAAATGTCCTTCACTCAAGGCAAGTAATAAAATCCTTCAAAAACTGTGATCGATTCTAACCAGTGTGTCTAAAACGGGTTATTCCCAAAGTACTCCATTTCCTTTGAACTACAAATATAATAATCTAATACATTAATTACCAAGTTACTCCATGGAATTGTTATTATTTAGAAATACTTGTCAATTCGTTATGTATCTGACATTATTCTCAAAGTACTCCACCGATTCAATTCTCATTTGTTTTTGTACAGTACAGTCAGCCCCAAAAGTTACAAGGAATCCTCTTGTTGATGTTGCTATTTTTAGTCTTTCTCGGGCACTTAGGGTTTGTTACGAGAGAACTCAATTTAGAATTTGAACAGAAAGTACTAGGAGAACAGAATCAAGAAAAAAATGTTGGTGCCGCTAAAATCGTCTTTTTTCTTCTCATCTCTGCCATTACTGCCTAAACTCTCGTTAAAGGCCATGGCACACTATGCCGGCACCGCACCGGCACCACTCGAACCCAGCAATTAACTTGCAATTCAAATGAGAGCATTAAATCGTGTGTCGTATAATATATTTCATAATGTCAATATGAAAAAGCCCACAGCAAGCAGTCAGCGTGCTTGCTGCTACCATACAACTCGATTCGTAGCCTGCGCGCTGCAAGCGGACGAAGCGCATGCTTACAGCGCTCCGACAGCGTGCTTACATTACGCCGACTCCGAATCGCCAGCGAAATTTATATAAATTCGAGGCGACGCCGCCGTGGCGCTGCTGTGCAGTTGCGGTGCCGGTATACTGTGCCATGACCTTAATGCTCTAATCTATTACCCGTGTTATCACTTGACCTTTAGTTAACTAACACCTGTTAAGAGGTTAATTATTTAGCCTGCGGGCAGATTAGCTAAAGTTTTGGTTGTTACCTGAATTTGATAAGGGTTATTCAATTAGGTCCCAATAGAAAATTTTCAAAGTTCATTTAGGCCTTTTGTGCCATTTAATTGTGCGATCTTTGTTAGCGTCTGTTTTTACAGAAAAGACCTTCAGTTTTCCAGTTATTCAATTTACTGAAAATATTAAACGTAGTTCACGGAATTTGACAGTTTTTGTGAGTTTAAATGTTTGTAAACGACAATAGAGGAGAAATAAAAAAAAAGACGTTTCAAAAATGGATACTGGCAATATAATAATGTTCCCGATGTTAGAAGAAAGGTTTCGTCCCGTAAATTACGATTATCTTATATTATTATGCTCACTGTGTTGCCCAATTTCTCACAGGTCATGGAACCTTTAAGAGTAAATTATTTTCCTTTAAGCTCGTTGACTCGCCTTTTTGTCAATGTTCCACATCTGACTGCGAATATGAACAATCAGCACATCACATTTTATGGGAGTGCAGTCTTTGGCAGAATGAACGCAATATTACGTTGGATAGTGTACAGGTTACATCCAGAGTTATTGAAACGGACCTTGTAGAAACTAGAACAAATTTCCGTGCGTTCAAGCGTTTTTGCCATACCCATCATTGGATTCAAATATAATTGCTCACAACTAGGGATCCATTTTATTATTATTCCTTGTATTACAAGCTGAATGGGGTATATCCATTATACCCATTGATGTGCCCTACACTATTTGTTCTGGGTATGGTAGGGTATAACACTCTAAGAGTACGACGGGAGTTTTCGCTCGTAGCGTATGTAGTGAAACTACTACGTGGCGTGGCGCATAACCCGGGAGTGCTGCGACACCTACAGCTGTACGTGCCCGACCGGTACGTGTGGAGGCGGCACCGCCCGCCCCTGCTCGCTGTGCCTGCAGCCAGGACCAACCTACTGGCGAGAACTCCTCTCACTAGAGCCATACGTGTGGTGAATGAGGTTCACGGGAGGGTTGATGTATTGTGGTGCAACTTGAGTGAATTCGCAAAAGTTACACTATATGTAATAAGTTATTTAGATTAAGATATTTTTTAACTAGGTATAAGGTGTAGATTTAGGATTTAGTTAGTAAGGCCACTCTGTCGCATTGGATCATAGATCTGTAATGATAGTGTAGGTAAGATTGTTATAAATTAATTAATTAATTAATGTTAGTATTTATCCGTGGTGCTAGGCAACTGGGCCTATCCCAGTTGTAATCGTCCCTTTGTGCTTATTGCCCTTGTTTTATTTTGTCTACCTGCTGATATGGAGGGAAGTGGAAATGACTTTTTTTTCCTACTCGTCCGCTATACTTTTCTGATTTATTTCGTTGCGGGATCCAAGACATTCATTCTCTGGGACTTGGTCGAGCTTCATTGTCTCGGCGCTTTTCTGGTGGTCGCCACTGTTGATTCTGGCTTTCAGGAGTTACAGTGGTTAGGGAATATTGTGGCGGGCTTGTCCCAATTGAAAATTACGATTATCAGATTGGATAAAAGTTATTGTCAGTACTGCAACTCGTTTCGTATTTATGCTCGGATGACGATTATAGGCTCGCGTAGGCTAGCGAAATATGGGTACAAAATACACACCTGCCTACCGGTTTCGGGGAACGTAGATTTGGAAATGTTCCATGAATAAGAATCTACGCTCCATGTCTACCTCGCACGTCTTAGGGCACGTTCACACCAAAACGTATTAAACCTCATTCATCATCTGCCTAGCCTTTTCTCAACTACATTGGGGCCGGCTTCTAATCCAACCAGATGCTGCTGGATAATAATTTATTACACAAGCCTAAGGCCTGTCCGACTTCCACAAGCCAGTAGTTGCTTTTGGTAAAACTGGTTGTCACTCCCGACAATAGTAACGACTGTCAAAATCTACGATTGACAGCTTAGAGCAACTGCTTAACTGGCTTTCCGAGTCACGCCTGGTCACTTATCCAGGGACCGATACGATTAATCTTCGATAGACCCGTGCGTTTGTTATTACTTATCCACGAGCCTCTACACCTCCCATCCCATGAACGAACAGTACCTATTTATCAAAACATACGTTTTCCATACTCTTTGACAATCTTCGACTAGGATATGCTCCGTGAGAACCCGGCTTATGAAATTGCGCAATAGAATCCTCATGAAAAGGCACGTACGACCGTTCCGGTTGATACGAATCACGTACGTTTGGCGTAGTTTGCTAGACTTCAATACGACTGCTTCACACATGGATGGGCTTTGAGTTGAGTGTGAGCTGTTTGGTGCAGTAATCCCTACTGTGATTGGGATTTCTTAATTTAGGGACTACTTTATATTATATTTTCGTTATTTCAGTATGAGAGATGGTGCTAGTTTTGGTGTCTTTAAAATCCGAATTTTATCATGTTATGTTATGCCTTACCGTCCTGTAACTATGTCTAATATCTCCATATCCTTTAGAAGCTTTGTCTAGCGCTTAGTAACGTACATTTCTAGTCGATCTGTCACCGCTAGTTTCGCGTCACTTTAACAATAGGTCGCCTTCTATCTAGACGTCTTGTTTCACGCTCGGATTGGCTTCCAGCTAAGTGAGACCAATAAAATTGCTAAAACGAATGTGCGGCAAGACTTACTATTTCTATTTCTATGAGATGATGATAAAAGTTATGAGATTCCAATCTCATAACTTTTATGAAAGTAAGGTCAAAAAAACCTATAGAAACCTTATAGTTCTAAGCACGTACCATTCATCATACTCGATTATACTCCTCTCAATAACCTCACTTGACTTGAACAATGGCTTGCGTTCCAACGAGACGTCCTGTTTCACGGTTAGCTTGACTTTGACTTTAGACTGTATTGGTTCAACTCTTCGGAGTTATTTGTCTTCTAGTTAATTGTCTTCTTGTTCTTTGTTTGTAGGTTGAGAGTTGGTAGTTCTAACAGCATTAATATGATCTTTATTGTTTAAGGTTCGATTTCCTTCTTTATACTGCATCAATTGTTTCAAATGCAATTTTTCGTACCTTTAACACTTCCAAACTTTTGCTGTTACTGTTAACGAGCATGATCCTACTACTGGGCCAAATCCTCTCCCTATTATTCCAGTTCTTTTAATCCTTTGCTAATGGCTGTGATCGTTGGTTTTATCAAAATCGTTCCGCCATCTTCTGCGATGTCTACCGCGACACCTTCTGGTTATGATCGGGCTCCATATAGGGGCTATTTTGGCCCACCACTCATTTTTTCATTTAATAAAAATGAAAGCCACACTATAAAATTGTTCCTTGTTATTCAAAATTTTCACGTTATTCTTAGTCTAAATGCTAACCATCTATATTATAAGTCTAAATGCTAACCATCTATGAATAAACTCAGCAATTTCTTTAAGAGCCGACCAGACTTGTCATCATTTATACTTACTTGAGACATGATTTATCGATGCCATGCAAACTTGGCTGCCAAGCCGATCATTTATCATAGTGACACTGGCGTGACGTGGCCTATACTCCTGAGTGGGAAAATTAAAGTATTAGGACACTCATGTTTTTTGAATATTTATACTCGTAGAGGACGAATCTTGTGGAGCCCGAAAGTCTGACCACCAAATAACCTTTTATCAAGGGGTATCTAGTACAAGGTATCAAAACTATTTGATGGTTGTTGATGCTAGTTTTTGAGTGAATTCCACACGCTACCGTATAAGCAGCGCCGCGCGGAGACGGTGATCGCCGCTCGTCCGCGCGAACGAACGGTGTACGTGTGAATCACCTAAATAAAAACAGAGCGAAAGAAGAATATCTGACACACATTTTTCACTACAACTAATAACTTATTTTTCTTCTATTTTAAATAAAGTTTCATTGTTATTAAGTGAGGTGTGAACGTCATAAGAGCAGTCGGTCCATGTAAAATACTGGAATATAGCTGCATCTGATACTGAAAGTCAACTTCAACATGGACAATTAAGTTGAAGTTTTCACCCAAGACAAAAACACACCTCATCATCTGCTTAGCCGTTGTCCAAACAAAGGCTAAGCAGGTTATGAGGCGTGTTTTGTATAATACGAAAACAATATTTATTGTATTCTACATAAGAAATTGGTAAAGAAAAAAAGGTTCTTTCGAATAATAAATCGTTGTTAAAAAACGGGTTTCAGTTAAAATAATCTTTTTATTTTCTTTATGTTTATTTAGGTCGCTGCCCGAGGCCCTTGTTACTTTATTAGGGTAAAAAATAAATGAGAAGCAACAGTTACCATTATTTTCTTAGGTAAAAGTTTCCGCGGTTTTTCCTATTCAAACTTCCATATTTTTAATTAATAATTATTACTTAGTGTAGAGTTATGAAAAAGTTTTTTTTTTTTAAATTACGATCAGCAAAAATTATAAATTTCTCTAGAAATGTGATATTTTTGTAAAAATTATAAAATATCGAATAAAATAATGTGTATGCATTTGCAAATTTAAAAAAAAAAACACCTTACTGATTGCTTATTAAAGTAATTTATTACGGTACTTATAACAAAAAAACAGTGTTTATTTTTTTACTGTCTGTCTGATTGTTCCGGCTAATCTCCGAAATGACTAGACTGATTTTGACTGGACTTTTACTGGCAGAAACTTCAAGTTTCTATAAGGAGTAACTTAAGATACTTTTTTTATAGAAAAAGGATTAGGGTTCAGTGCAAAAGAAACAAAACCCATAAAATTGTTTGCAGCATCCAATTCAAATAGGGAAGTAGTTTAATAATATCACGCGAACAAAAGCCGCAGGCAACAGCTTTATTTACTGATAACATTAGCAACATTAGCAACAGCTTTATTTACTGACTAGCTGACCCGCGCAACTTCGTCTGCGTTACGTAAGAGAGAGAGAGAGGCTTAGAGAGAGTGTGAGTCAAGCTAAAAATGCAGATAATATGCTTTAGCGGACTTTTTAAGAGGAACAATCCCGTCATACATGTATGATTGTTGAGTAACTTTAACCGTTTACGAAGCGCACGGAAAGGAAGCTCTCAAAAGCAATAATTTTTCGCTGTATTTGCAACAATTTTCATTGATGCTCCGCTCCTATTGATTGTAGCGTGATGTTATATAACGTATAGCCTTCCTCGATAAATGGGCTATCCAACACTAAAAGATGTTTTTAACTGGAATCAGTAGTTCCTAAAATTAGCGTGTTCAACCAACCAAACAAACAAACTTTTCTCCTTTATAATAAGTATAGATTCAAGTAGGTAACAATTATTTTCTCGGAAATATATACAATCATCGTTAAAATATTGTACTATGTTTTTCCAATTTGGGGCTTCCCTCGACAGCCTTAGGTTTTCATCCTTAGACACTCGATGACAGTCATACTCCAGCTAGGTCGAAAGTTCTCATCAAGGTGCATGAATTGAGCCCAAACACGATATAGCTTTTTTTTTTCGGATGGGAAATCATCAAATGACTCCTCCCGGAGCAGGAGGAAGTGTCAGACTTTTACTGACTAAAACCCATCCATGTTCCTTCATCGCCCTTTGTGTTCCGGGGCCTCGGTATCTCTTTCGAATAGTCCCGCAGCCCCGGCAGGCATCGGCCTTTGCGGAACCCTTCTTTTTTGCTGACTCTCTTTGAGGCGCGCGTAGAACACGAACGCGCCGTCGACACGGCCTGTCGTCATCAGACGGACGGACGGCGAGCTAGCCCATAGCTCCTCGTCCACAGGCCCGCGCCTACGGTGGCCGGGGCCAATATTTGGCTCCCGACGCCCAGGGTGTCTCCCGCTGTGGCCGGGACGTAAGGATCTCTCCCTCTCACGTTCCGCCACCTCCTTCGCTAGCATGACTGCTTCGCAGAAGGAGGTGACGGCATCCCATTCCGTCTCGCTCCGGACCATGTATTGAACCAGGGCTGGGAGAGAGAGGTCGCCGCCGCCGATCGCCGCTTCGAGGACACGGCGGTGCTCCGCCCAAGTGGGGCACACCTCCACAGTGTGCTCCACCGTGACCTCCGGTCGATCCTCACAATGGAAGAATCCGGGCGTCTCCTCCCGCCCGAAAACACGATATGAGGCCAATAACAATTTAGCTGTAAATATAATCTACGTAAACTGCGTATGGATTATTGATTATTGCGAATAGCATAGCACAGTTCTTGCACGGCAAGAACACGTGGATTTATCAGGCTTCTGGTGTTCGCTATACTTCTTTTTGGATAAATCATCCTCATCATCATACTCCTGCCCGTATCCCAATTTATTTGGGGGTAGCATGATTGTATTCTTCTTCCATAAGTACTACTCTATTACTTTTTGGAAAAATATTTCACAAAAAAAATAAGAAATGCACACAACTTAAATACAAAATGAAATATAGGAAATCTCACAGCATCAAAAAATAAAATTAAACAAATCACAAAAAGTGAAAATAATGTTGGAGGGTTTGAACCTGCAACCCCGTAGTTTACAGAGCGATCATGAAACCGCAATTCTACTTACTTCGTTGACATAAGCCACAAATAGCCGTTCTCATGTAGTTACGTCATGACTGAAACGTCAAACAATTGAAGTATACGGAAATAATGCAAAATTGCCTACCCCCTTAAGCAAGTAGCGTGATAATATATAGCCTAAATATTGAAGAAGCCTTTAAAGAAATCTATGCAGTAATTTTGACGTGATGCGCGCACAAACATTTCGTACCAACTACTTAAACCGAGGAAAGCTGATTTTCTTGAGTTCCGCTATTTTATGCATATTCGCCTCAAAAATCAAATTTCAAGAAAACTGAGAAATTATATTTACCTGTATTAGATATGGAGTATATGTAGCAACTTTAAAAGGTTACACTTCATTGGTTTTGATTGTATAGGTGTTTGAAGTTTATTAATTTTAAACACAAAACCCTCTTTTTTGCGCCTTTGAATGAGATTTAAAAAAAATGCTAAGACAGGTATTTCTTTATTTTTATTAATAAGTATTTATTCTGAGTTTCATGATTCTAGAACAATCTAAATTTTTTTTTTCATACAAACTTTACCCCCCCTTTTCACCCCCTTTTTCCAAAAAAATCCAAAATTTCTATAGCCTATATGTTATTCTAAATGTATTTAAACAGATTTGTGGACATTTCAACAAAATCGGTTCAGCAGTTTTTACGTGATGCGCGGTCAAACAAACAAACAAACAAACAAACAAACAAACAATTTTTTTTTAAATGGTTTTAATATGTTCAGTTACTTATTTCAAGTCACCCTGGCTGGTTTTTTTTTTTAAATCTTCAATGAACAGATTTTTTGGTCTCAACGATTTTATTATATGTATAGACTTCAATGAACAGATTTTTTGGTCTCAACGATTTTATTATATGTATAGATAACATTTAGCCCTAAATATATCGTAGGACAGCACATCCTATAGTACATTACTGCAGCGGCCAGCAACAGAGGCATTGATGAACGAACTTCGCCTCGGCCCACATATGTAAGTCCATCAATGCGGTCAATGTGGCCAAGGCTTGTATAGTACTTTTCTCAAATAATGCGAAGAAATTAATACAATTACTCATTGATGTATTAAAAGCGGTAGATACGGGACTTAGTCACAGCGCTGTCAACTAAGTGATTGCCCGTAGTTGGCACTCAGTCGCGCACGGAACATCGTTGTGATCACACACCTCAATAATTTCCGTTTATTTTTTTATAAATACGCATCAAAATGACTTCTTGTGCAGCTAAACAGTGTTTCAATAATACCAGGAAGAAAAATAATACACACGGGATTACTTAACACTCGTAAGTAAAGCCAAAAAAATATAATTTGTTGAAAATTACTATAATATTTAATGTTTGCTTCGCCATGTTTGTGAGAGCGAGATAGATCTTACAAACATGCGTGAGAGACACGATACGCACATAATGCGCGAGTTGCACGAACGCGACGAGTACACGGAGTATACCGTAGTTTAGTATTGCTCAAATTTCCAAGCATGTTTGAGAAAAATCAACTTACCGAATAGAAGTTTAATCCAACGTATACATTAATCCAACAATAAATTATAAAGACTTGACTCATTTTTCACACATTCCATAAGCTTAACTCTTCCATAAACCTCATAAACCTACGAGTACATATTATTAGGTATGTCTTCAATACGACAGAAACTCGACGATTTCAATGTCTTAGCCACTAATGCAATAAAATTGGATGCAGTGATGCGTACTTCAACCCACTCTTCCCGAGATTTTCATTTTGTAAATTGTTTCCATTTACGCGAATGACGTAAGAGTTATGCTTATCCAGTGTGAGTTGATGATTTTAATACAAGTATGAATTGTGTTGCTATGTTTTATTTCTGGAAAAATTAGAGATGTTTGAGATAAACTTTAGAAACCATCTTTTATCGTAACGAAGTCCGATATTTGTATAAATATTATTGTAAGATGTCAGCAGAGGTGTAGATCCAATTTTCGCAATTCTTTACACATAAATCCTATCAAGACAAAGATCTTATTACTATTAACCAGGTACAAATTCAGATTGAGATCCTGGATTCGATTCAGGGTCAGACAAAGAGAGCAGCCACGGAGTCTGGATTTGTGCCCGGTTGATGGCAATAGGCTCGCCCCCTATTACATGGGACTTAAACATAACTGGCGAAATGTGGGTGTACTATTAGGTCCACCTCTGCCTTACCCTTCGAGGATGAGAGGCGTGATATTATGCTGTAATGTAAATTCAGATTACGAGCTACTTCTCCGTACGGACTGACTTCAATAAAAAAAATAAAACCCTAAGAAAAAAAACAAAATAAATCCAGATCAACATCGCCGATTGCAACCACTAGGACAATGAGAAAGAAAATTATTTAATAATAGTCTTATCGGTACTTGCAACCCGCAGCATCGACCTCTAAAAGGGGCTCCGACATTATGCAAACACAATGACGTAAATAAGCCTCTTTCATCATACATATATCACAGACGACGTTCTTTGACGTCATCTTGAAAATTCCGGGATGACACGTTTTTCCTGTTTCTTTCTAAAGCTAGAAACACACGTAACTGTAAGTCGTAGCGATTTAAAGCTTCACATAATATATTGAACGTTACTGAGGTCTGTAAATAAGCATATTGAGCATTTAATGTCCCCGCAGCTGAAACACAGGCACTGTGAGAGTGAGAAACTACGAGATCGATATTCACTTTACTCAGTTTTCAAAGGAATCTCGCATAAAAAACATGCCTTTTCCGGTTGACGCAACAAAAAGTTCGTTACAAATAAAATGCACATCTCGAGTTAAATGCGAATTAAGGATTGCGACTTTGAACTTTTTATCGTTTTTTTTTTGTTCATGCATCATCATCTACATGCTACGATAAATCGTTTTGTCAACTTTTTTATCGTTCATAACGTAAAGCACGTTATAAACGATAAAAAAGTTGACAAAACGACAACTTAATTAAAAACATACCTTTTTTTATTTTTTTTAGGATAGGACATGATCATAATGACTCCTCCCGCTCTGGGCGGAGCAGGAGGGAGTGTCAGACTTTTACTGACTAAAACCCATCCATGTTCCTTCCTCGCCCTTTGTGTTCCGGGGCCACGGTATCTCTTTCGAATAGTCCCGCAGCCCCGGCAGGCTTCGGCCCTTGTGGACCCCTTCCCTATTGCTGACTCTCTTTGAGGCGCGCGTGGGACACGAACGGGCCGTCGACACGGCCTGTCGTCAATTATATTTTAATTAATAACTATAATTAATTAAAAACATACCTGATATGCTCATATAGCAGATAATTTAGTCATAATCGTCTTCATGCTCTTGTCCCATTCTACTTGGGGTGCGAACAACACGTTTTCTTCTTTCTTCCTCTCCTGTCAGACGTCACGGCATCTTTTATTTCTCTTTCTTTCATATCATTCCCATCGATATACTTTACATTTTTATAAACATCATCATCGTCACCCTGACCTTGTCCTATGTTACTTGGAGTGGGTGCAATACCCTTTTTAATTTCATACTCCGCAGTTCGCCGTCACGCTACATTTATTCCTTCATAACTAGATACTCATTATAATGATAAATCATTTTTACAAACACACTATGAGTTATTATTTAGTTTATATTACTGCCGCGGCATAATATAATAAAATAAATAAAATTCATTAAATTCAGATAACGTTATCCATACAGTGCAATTAACATAAAATTATTAAAAATAAATTAACATTAAAACCAAAAAAATAAAATAAATTACCCTCAAAATTAAAAATTTAAATAAAAATAAGATAAAATAAAAATTATAACATTCAAATTAGACTAAGATAAAATTAAAATAAAAACATTCAAATTACCCTTTTAATTAATGACACCCAAAACGGAGAAGAGATCCTATCTGCTACAGTCTTCAGAATTCCGTTGCACCTGCCACGCATTCTGCAGATCAGGGAAACAGTTTTCTTGCGAATGACGGCATAAAAGATATCAGTTCGATACAGCGCGAACATCCCCGATGCACTACAGAAGCAGATACTATGCGAACCGAATAATATCAACAATTTGAAAACAAAATCAATTTATCTATGCAGATCCCTTTCCGCCGATGAATCGTCACAGTCATGTGAAGCCAGCATTATAGTAACAGAACCCAGATGTATGAGATCAATTTACGATGCGGCTCAAAGTCAAAGGAATCCCTTGTGACCGACACTTTCTGTCCGACGTGTCCCACTTTACTTATTTTGGTCGAGATTTCGCTATTTTTGGTCAACATGTGGTTGTAAAGGTGTGTGAGTGGTATTGGCAATATATTATAGTGTTATTGTTACTGTTTCTTGTTGGTCTACTGTTTAAATTGCTTTTTTATAAGATTGATGTTTCATAAATTGATGGATGGATTTTGTGAGGAATAGTATGAAAGAAAAAGGAGTAAATGATAACGTGACGGTTGTTTGGACACCAAAGTTTTATCACAATCTGATCAAAGGTTTAGGAATGCATATAGGACAAACATACAAACAATCATTTTCATTTTCAGAAATGATAATCGAGTATTATATAGCTTCCCATTAGGGAAAGAATTTTTGAAATCGGATCAGAAATTCCGAAGACCTACATACAAAAGAACATATTAGACTATTCGATATTCAAAAAAATGTATTGGGGTCAGTCATGGGTCAGTAAGCTTTCTTATAGCTACACAAAAAAACCGTTTAAGCCTACAACGATAAAAAGGTTAACAAAGATTGAAATCAATCAGCATTATTTTAGCTTATCATCATACTGTTATAGGAATGGCTTTCACATTCATAAGTTTTATGATTGTGAATAACTTGCAAGGTCATTCCAAAGAAATTGATTTTGGCACAAAACAACATTTTTGTGTATAGAATATTAACCAACTTTAAGTATAAAACGTTGATGAGTACTCTTTTACATATTATCACGTCTTTAATCCCCGAAAGGGTAAGGCAGAGGTGTATCTAATTATAGTACACAATACATTTCGCTAGTTATGTTTTAAATCTCACGTAGCGGGGCGAGCATATTGTCATCAACCGGGCATAAATCCAGGCCCCGTGGCTGATACTGATAAATTCCTGGTGGAACAACCCAATAACACTTTGCCTGACCTTGGAATCGAACCCAGGAGCTTATACTCAACAGTCGCTTGTGACCAGAAACCCATTTCAGTACATTAGTAGATACCTGGCTCACTGCAATTACGACACGAAGTTCACCAGATGGCCGATGAACGTAATCATAATCAAGGCTGTGAGAACCGCGATAATTATTACATCTATCATCAACAAGACATCGAACTCTTTACTTGCCGTCTTCAATTTCAGCGAAGTGAAAGTCTTAGTTTCACGTCATATGCATCGAACGAATAAAGCTGTGTACAGACAGCGTGAGACATACGCTGAGACAGAAAGACGGAAAAAAAATACAATTTGGGCAAAACAAATTCAGAACACGAAAAAAATCTGATTTCAACAATCATTAAATTCGTTGCATGAGTCACTGTAACCATCCCGAAATCTCAAATTATTCAGCAAAATTCTGGAGTAACCGGCGCCGGTTACTAGATTGCAGGGATAGTAAGGAAAAGTGGCAGTGAGCCGGCCATGTTTGTCACTGAATCGATAGAACTTGGACCTCTCCAAGTCTCGTTCTTAACACCTACTATCGATTCGAACGCGAATCCGTAAGTATGACAAGGGACGCTTTCGAGCGAGGCTAGCTAACGTTAAAACGCCGCATCAAGATGGCTGTGATAGTTTTGATGCGGAGTGTTGAGAACTTCAGATGGGCCTATATCTAGGACTACGTCGCCTTAAAATGTATAAACACAACTAATCCCGTTCACACATTCTCAGGCACGCGCGGCAAATCATTCGTTTACTAAGTCCGTGTCGCGTCTGTACGCAGCTTAACTGCCGACTGATGATCATCACGAAAGTTTTTTTTTGTTTTGCAGTACATTGCACTTTCGCGTTCATGTAATTGTGTGTTTCATCTGTTTTTGTCTGCATTGGATGTCGTTTTTGTTTTGTTTTACATTCGGTGTCTTGATTGGTCTGGTCGCTTGTTACGAATTGTTGCATTATTGTGCATAGACTTTCCATAATTTGCTAATGTATCATTTCAGTGTTGAATGGCAACAAAAACCTTATTTTTCATTTCATTATCAAATATGAACCTTCTATATTTCTAACTTAAAATAAAAACACTCCGAGGATTTTTTGTGATTTTAGTCATTTCGCCAGTAACTTATTACATGGGGCATAACCATAACTGGCGAAATGTACTGTAGAGGCAAATGCCCAACCTTGTGGGGATAACTGTTGATGTTTAATTTTCCTAACTACGTACGTTACCGTTTTATTTCATAAAGATAAGTCTCTGTACAAAATTTGGCTGCAACCCTTTCTTCATAGGGAATGAAGAAAGGGTTGCAGCCAAATTTTGTACAGAGACGCAGTTTCCTTGTTTACATAAAAGTTTAAGACCAATAAGAACTTATCGATATTAGCCCCAATAAGATTACATGCTCTACTACCCTATGTTACCCTTTACCTTGTCGTATCGTCCACGATATACTTATCTTAGTATACATTATATGGATGTGCACTTCGTCACGGAATCCGATCGTCAAGATAAGTTATATTACGGTCCCATCCTGTAGATAATGACTTGGGGACAGTTATTAACCAGTAATATTTGTGTTCATCAGACCAAGTCGTAAACCTAATGCTATTACTTTCTAATTACATTTTCAGGACAAGCCATAACAGGTATAAAAAAATAATGGGTGTAAAATACCCTTAGCGAAGCCGAGAAGCACTTGTTTTCGTCGTCATTGCAATTATTTTTTTGTTCTAGAACATATGTTTTTTTTTTCGGATGGGAAATCATCAAATGACTCCTACCGCTCTGGGCGGAGCAGAAGGGAGTGTCAGACTTTACTGACTAAAACCCATCCATGTTCCTTCATCGCCCTTTGTGTTCCGGGGCCACGGTATCTCTTTCTGGGAATCTTTATCTCTCTCTAGATATTGGGGGTCAAAGTTATGACTTTTTCAAAGATTTTTCAATAAATAAATAAAATCCATTTATTTTTCCAGGCAACACGCGCCCATACGGAAGACACATTTTAAAAATTTCAAAAGTACAAATTCCAGAAAATCAAATAAAATTACATTACATTACATTATTATTATCCATTAATTTTATAACAATAAGTTAAACATTAATAATAACAATTCATTTAAAATGATAAAAATAAAATAGATAAAAATATTAAATAAAAAACTTTTAGCCGTAATCTTGACAGCCATATTACAATGAAATAATTAGCTTCAAATATGGCTCTCAATATTCCATTGTCAGAATTGGCTTGTATACGTCTCATAAAGGAGGCTCTCGCTTTTCTTAATAGGGCATAGAAATCATCTACTCTGTTTAATAAAAGTTGCTATTTGATGTACAGAATGCTTAGTTGATGGCTTCGTGAACAGTCCGATTACACCTTGTATAAATACCTATTATCTTTAAATGCCTCCTATTTCTTACCTATTACAATGGAGTTAAATATAACTATCAAAATGATGTGCCTACCTACTTTAATAGTTACACCTCTCTCTAACTTAACGGGGATTACTGGCGTGATATTATGCTATATATTTCTGGGGATTTTTTGAAATAACCCGTTGGCCAAGGTTACACACATTCGAATAATGTTTTGATTGATACCTCATCCTAGACTAGAATTTCTGCTATAAATAAATAAAAATAAATAAATAAATTTCGCTGGACATTACACTTAGTATTGCTGGAAACGATTTTTTTTTGGGGTGAAAACTCATGTTTTGTGGTAGAACTCAATGTAACGCACTCAAAACATTGTGTTGATGGATGGATTGAATAGTACGGGGGTCATGGAGGTGTTTAAAGTTTAAAAATATTACATTAAAAACTAACATTTAAAAAAAAAATATCAAAAATTTGGAACTTTGACCCCCAATATCTCCGTAACTAGAAGGTTCCCAGGTATAGTGTCGAACTAAAAAATGATCGCAATGACGGTGAAAACAAGTGCCTTTCGGCTTCGTTAAGATGTTTTCTACATCCTATAAGATAATAATAAAGTGGCAGGTCCGGGTGGACTTCTCTATGATGGCGGCAAATCACTAAACGACTGCGTGCAGCCGTATCCAGCGCGCCAGTATCGGAGAGTCCCACCGGTCCGCCAGCGCGCGCAGGAAGGTGGGACTGTCGCGCGTGCGGAGCATGATAGTTGCGCACTGTTTGCGCATGATGGCCGCAAAGCCGTCTGTGTCAGCCGCCGCTATGAGTTCTGTTGGCCTATAAGACCTTCGGACAGGCTTTGTGGCTGATAAAGAAGGTAGCAGCTGTAAGCCAAATTGGTTTGGTACTGACGATAAAGCCTTCAAATCCAACGAATTTGATTCCTCAATCGAATTCTTGGAACAGGTAGACTAGTCAATGAAACAGATTTGAATGAATAATCTCTAGTGTACAGTTTGCGAGTTTGCTTGGTCTTGCTGGTCATTTTTATTTGTTATTTTGATTCTAATCTTATCGCTCATTACCTTAAGTGATTTTTTTTCTTCAATGAATGTTACTTGAAAAAGCCGGCCAAGTGCGAGGTGAACTTGCGTGGAGAGGGTTCCGTACAATGCCAAACTCTTATATTGAGTTTACCACTTTATTTTCAATTGATAGAATACTTATAGGTTTAATTTATAAGCAATGAACTATATTTTGTATTTTTTTTCAAAATTTTAGGCTCAATAGTTTCGGAAATCAGGGGGAGGTGGAATGGTCAATTTTCGTCTTCTTTCATGGATAAAATCAAAACTGTTTATTTTAAAATAATAACAAAAATAAATATTTGAGATTCTCTTAGCTAGCAGCCCTTTCATTTGACATATGAAACAGTAAGGTTTGCAAAACTTTTTTTTTTAAATTCCTAATTTGTCCCCCGAAAATTACCCTTATTTAAAAAAAAATATATTTACTTTGCACATCTGTGATTGGGTCATAGGATTACATCACCCTACCAAATTTCACCTGATTTGGCTTAGTAAATTCGGAGAAAATTGGCTGTGACAGACGGACGGACAGACAGACAGACGCACGGTTTTATTAGACCTATTGATTTACAAACCATGACATCCAAGTCCATTTTTCATATACTCTTTTTACATTGCAGAAAATATCAAAAATGTCTGTTAGAGAGAACGAAAACAATAATTTCAAAGAAACCAGAAAGAAGATAGATCGAATGCACAGAACGGCTTAATTTAAATCCAGATAAATCTTTGTTCCATGATCTAGTTCTGACCTTGGCTAACAATACTTCAGACAGTACAGCTGCGGAAAACGGATCGAGTTTCAAAGAAAATCCTTTAACCAACTCATTTCTCTCCAGTCGAGCAAAGGAACTTTTAAAAGTTCGCTTTAGATCGTTTACGTTAAAGCAAGGATCGGAAATTGAAAGACTTTCGATTTGACTGCGTTTCTTTCAAAGGAGGGCAGGTGTTTGTGTTGCTTTGGTGTTGAAAATAAGATAAACTAGACGAAAAGTGTACTCATATACGTAAGTACACAGGCTGGAATTTTTCAATGCCACCTGGAGGGAAAGTACATTCAATTACTTGAGATAGCAAATTTTACTGAAAGGAAACATTCCTTTATTTTTAAAAAGAAACAAATTTTCGAAAATTTTCTTGCCACACTCGGGAATTGAACCGACGAAAGTTGGAAAAAATAACATCCTGTACTTTTTTTACATCAATCGATAGGGACAATCATAAGGATCAAATCCTAAAGATTTGATCCATTGGCAGTACCGTAATACCTTACAATTCTGAACACTTAAGATTTACCGTAACACATGTCAAAAAATTATCATGTTGCTGTATCGATGAAAATTATATTCATTGTTCCATGCGGGATTTGTGAACTCACTCTTCGCTTTTACATGCACAAAGAGAAACGTCATCAAGTCATACATGAAAACACACGCGATTAAAATAAAATAAGTAAACAACACCAAGGCTATGTTTAAATCCAAACAGTTGATGACAGGCTAAACAAATTCAGTGCAAATATAGCTTCAAATAACAGTACTACGACAATAGGTTGTCAACTAGTAACCGCTCATTACTTGAGTATACACCAAGAAGTTACGGTTGACCAAAAGTATGTGTGACATGGTTTCGTCAACCATGACTGTGCCGAATGGCGCCGTGAAGACCGCCTCCTGCCAGGGTCTAGTTTGTCCAAGACTCGTCATTTGCTTATTAGAAAGCTCGTTTCCTGATAATCTATTCATGGTTGTGAATATAGTCATTCATAAAATAGCCTGCAAGGTTGATGATACAAAAATATACGTACGTTTGCCCGGTTGATGGCAATAGGCTCGTCCATTGTAACATGGAACTTAAAAATATAACTGGCGAAATGTGGGTGTACTATTATGTACACTTCCTTATGATTACAGGCGTGATATTGTGCTAAGTGATTGTTTGTACTACGGACCACCGCTGTCGCTTTGGTCGTTGTCAGTCTTTGTAACTCCAAAGAGCAGTTAGCATTCTTCGTCCTAGTATGTAGCAATCTCTTAGTTTATCACGTCACGATCATTGTTGTCATTGCTATGATTTTTATCTTCACTTTGGAAACTACAGCTTCAATATTTGTTATCAAACTCATCATCATTCTTCTGCACTTATCCCAATTTATTATTGGTCGGCGCAGCATGTCTTCTTCTTCCATACGTTTCTATTACTCATCATCTCATCAGACGCCTCCTTTATTGTTTTCATTCTCAATTTCTCATAACCAGACTGAGATTGGATCGGGCTAGCCTGAAGCTTCCTACGATCGACTGTAGTGTGTTGTTTATATTGCCCCATCATCATCATTTTCCTGATCTTTTCCTGTGTTATTTGGGGTTGGCTTAACAAATTCTCAAGTTCTTCAGATATGCTCTTTTTCTCCATCATCCATCCATCTTTTTTTGCAATTTTGCTCAATTGCAAAAAAACTTATTGCCTTGCCTCAAAACTTATTTCTTTTTCGATCAAAAAATTAAAGAGCATATTAATTCTCTCTAGCCCTCAAATACCAGCTATTTCTCCGCAGAATGTATTGCCCACAATTAACTGCAACTTGGTACGTCCGTAGCGTCAAATTGTGGGTTCGTCAAGGGTCATTTGTCGACCGCCAACCGAGCGGGTGTTATGGCTGGTGAAATGACCAGAATTGAGTTACGTTCTTATTAGGTACGTTAATTGCGTTACTACCTTCCCGTAGTTATGTCAGCCTGGTACATAATGTGCGAATGAAATGGTTTCGAGATGTAATTAATGGAATTTAACACGAACAAAAGTTTCATGTTGATAGGGAATCGCAAAACAAACAGCTTCGATTTCTGCTTTGCTAAAAGTACAAAAATAAAATATCAGATTTATCCTACTTTGCTGCCTATGTTTTAGGATTCAAGCGGCCTTAACAACAACACTTAAAGGTTTCAGGATCAAAAAGAATCAAAGTGATCTTCCTGCCCTTGCCTAGCAAATAAAATATTATCTTATCTTGTCCCATGTTAATTGGGAACATTTTTTTCTTTCCTCTGTTAATCGTCACGCTATCATTTACTCCTTTTTTCTTCGTATCATTTCTCCAGTCGTTTATAAATTCATGACAAAATGAAACCATACTCTCAAGTCTGTTGTTATTTAAAAGAATATCTCCCACACGACATCTCTCTAAACACCTACTTATCACGGCATCTCAGCATTCCTCCATTACACCATGAGTGCTTACCTCAAACCATGGCGAAAGCTGATGGCAATGCAATGGCAGTTTAATGTTGCGGAAAATAACTCAGAGGTTCCTTAAGAACGTGAACAATTATGAACTGTTGATGGCGGAAAAATAGTTTTCTTATAGCATTGTTGTGTGTTTTGATGTATTGTAGTTCTCAATAATCCCGCATGAGTTGTTCGAGAAAATAATAACAGCTCGTGGCTAAATAATAGCAACCGTACGGGTCGATCTTCAAGGTTAAGCAGCGCTTGCCGGGGTTGTTTCGTGGATGGGTGGCCTTCCATTACATTTGAAAACCTCCAACCTTCGGTAAGCCATAGGTCGTGGCTGTCATTTGTAGATTATGTATAGCCTTCACAGGTAGTCAGTGGCCCGATATTCTGACAAACCGTCTTACCAAGGTGTACTGTTGTACTAACTAGATTGAGGAAGTCAGATAATAAATTACAGGGCGTCAAATATTTGTTCACATCCCTGTCAACGGGAAAAGTACTCAGAACGCTGAAAGCATTGTAAATTATAAATTGGTTTTGAATGTTGAAGTATTGGACTAACAAATAATTTAAAATGGCCTTCGCTCACAATTCCAGGAAAGTTAAATAGAGTCATAGTTTATTTTTCCATGTTATTTGTTCGGATAAAAATTCACACAAAATCATGGCAAGATTTTTAAAACAAAAACAAGCAAACAAAACTGTTTTGAATAAAAACAAAAAGCTTTTGGTTGAAAATAACTATTTTGATAAAGTTTAGCTTTGTTTAAAGCTAACAAAACATTTTGTTTTATAGTTTTAAAAGTGGAATTGTATAGGAAAGCCGATTTAATATTATATAAAATCTTTGCAAAAAAACCTTTTTTATTTTATTTCGATTATAGCATCAACGGATCCGTACAAAATAAGTTTCAGATACGAAAACAAGTTGCTCTAAATATCGTGTCACAAGCACACAAATCAAATCATATCTATCTTATATCCACTTACATAGAAACATATTAAGTAATACCATAATCAACCCAGCAAAATATTCCCACTGCTGGGAAACCAGCCTACTCTCTATAAGTGGGAATGTGAACCACCATGCAGGTTACGTGCGTGTAGACGTCACATGTCTTTGAATGTTTACTTCTACATCGTGTCGGTTCCCTCACGCCGTTTTCCTTCACAGATTTAGAGAGCACGTAAGTATTCCAAGTAATAACAATAATTATGAAATCTCTAACGCCAAAAAACAAACAACCAATCACAGCACGTTGCAATTTCGTCTAGTCTTTTTTAACTACAATTTCACTTTTAAACTCATTACCAGCTGCCCAATGTCAGGGTCATACGTAATGAGGGCAACGATCATTGGTCTAGGTGCTTATGACTTGCAATCTTAGTGACCGCCGGGTTTTTTTTATAACTTGAGATTAACGATGTCTGAAGATATTAAATCAGTGGTTGAATTAGAACAGGTCATTTTTCGTGTATCTTTTTGTGACTGGCTGACATGAGGTTGATGATTGTCTTGCTAAGTATAAAAACTTTGCCCGCGGTTTTGCTCGCTTTAAATAAAGCTTAGCTTGGGGCATAATATAGCTTTCTATTAGCAAAATATTTTTAGGAATCGGATCAGTAATTCCGAATATTTTTTTACCCCTATATCCAAACTTAACCTCTTCATAATTGTATTATTTAGATGTTGGCGTGATCATTAACTATGGCACACGTCCATGCTACACAGGAATATTGGCAGATGCATCACTAGCAGATGAACCAGACAACATATATGGTAAACCGCTCGGTACAAATTCTGACTAACAGTTGATGGCTAACTATTTTTTCAATATGGCCGGTACCATCCAAGCGTCACGGATGCATTACAATTCTAATAAATGAGCTTGAGAAAACTCAACTGCTAGTAATGTTGGCCTTCTAATCAATGGTAATGATGAAGTCTGAATCGGAACTTTCCCAAACTCTTTCACAAGGAGTTCTACTGCCGTTACTTATCTTAGGGTAAGATTAAGATTTACATATTTATTACCAATGTTACAAATGAATTTGCAATTCCTAGGCCCATCTATTTATTTAGACGTTATTATCAAGGTGAGCAATTAAATGACTCGTGAAGATTCAGAGCCAGGCGTTTGATTAATGTGTGCTTGAGACTTCAAACGTACACTTTGAATTATTTCCTTCGAAGTGCCAATAAATCTTGTAATTCCAAGACAATTTCGAGAGTTCAAAATCGTAACGTTTAAAACTATTGATGAAGACATTATTCATCTTTATTTGTGGCTTGTAACACCCACTGCTCGGTATTAGTCTATTGGGTTCCCACTAGGCATGATTTTGGGCCCTTAGTTTACGTAGTGGCTAATCTAGATTAATAGGCTTTGATATAAGGAAATTTCAGCGTAAATACTACTGAACCCTTCGTTTTTAATCTGGTTAGGGAGAACACAACATTGTTCAAGAAATTATAATCAGATGATGTCTTAATTTACAATAAAGATCAATTTGTGCCAGAGCAAGAAAAAAAACCGCACATTGCATATTTGATATATCGTTATTGCCACGCTAAGAAGAAGATTTTTGGTGACAGAACGTCCAGCATATTGTTTTCCCATTGCTGGGACCTTAATACACCCAGGTCCAGAACGGGTTGGTGAATTTTAAATGTCTTCTACGTACTGGATTGACATACGCCACTGAAAAACTTACATCAGTTCTTTTAACAGTCGGTCTGTGTTAGACCGAAAGCTAACTCCAACAAAATTGGGCAACGGTACGCAAACGATGATGTTGTGACTTTGAAACCTTAAAAGAGATTACAATTCATCATGACCCTTAAGCTTCGTTTCTTTACGATTCTCTTATATAAAACCCTACTAAATCATACCCTGTCTTCCTATCAACACCAATTCAGTACAACATTAACCAACATTTCAGCATATCTTCCGTCCGTTAATAACATAATTAGTTTAGGTAAGACGCGGAATACCAGTCCGTTAGCGGTGAGCATCGATCACGAAACGATGAGAGAAAGTGAATGCCGGGTGATCGTATGAAAGTCGAGCGCTATCGCTGCTTAAGTAAGTGTTTGTGTTTTTAATGATAGTGGGTGTGGATCTGGATTTTTGTGAGAATTTTGATTTCTGTGATGGTTTTTGAAGATCTCGTATATATAACGTAACGGATTGTAATCTCTAAAGTGTTTAGCAGTGGTGTACTTATAGTCCCATGTAATAGGGAGCCTCGGCCGGGCACTGATCTAATTTACATGCAGGATGTTACTGAGAAATTTCTGATAGAAAAACCCAATTACAGTTTATCCGACGTGGCAAGCGAACCCAGGACCTCACGCTTAGCAGTCGCGCTTGGAACCACTAGACCAAAGAGCGAAAAAAACGTGAGAATGTCACCTACATTGTCTCTGCGTCAGTAAAATACTAACTTTTCTTTTCATAATATTAGCGTAACGTGAGATAGATCGGAATTTCCCTCATTGCTGGTAATTTCTTCGCAGATTCAGCGTGAAAGATTAGCAATCTTGACACTTATAATGATCTTGTTATCACGCGATTAGTGTTATTTTCCTTAGTTTAAATGATAGCATATTACTTTTATAGTATTGTTGTTATAGCTACATTTCGTTTTTTGATGGAAAAAATAAATAATTATATTTATAAAATATGTCAAAACTTCTATAAATGCCCGTGGCTTTGCTCGTGTTATGGTTAGAAATAATCCCACGGGAATGTTCAAAATATTACCTATGAAATCCGGAGATAATGAAGCTCGAATCACTAGTTCCGAAGAAGATTACCCCATGCATCCAAACTTACAAACTTTACCTCCTCATAGATCAGTATGTGGGGTACTGATCCCAAATATGCTGGTCAGCCGTATGTTTTTTTCTCAGGGAAACAGGATGAAGCCAAAAAACTAACCGGTATTCAATTGCAAGCCGCAACCAAGCTAATCCAAAAAGAACAGGATGACGGTTATCGAATTCCTCTCCCGATCCGAATTTTTCAATGTTTTTTCACCGTTTGCAATCCAGATGTCAATACTGCGGAGTTTCGAACGTCCCGAGTGACCGACAGACGCGTCATAAATATTCCCTTGTACTGTCAGGTGACAGCGATACGGGCAGGCAGTTTTTTTTAATCCTTCAAACTGTTTCGCGCTTGTTTCGATATGGTTCGATGATACGTCAAATACAAATATCGGATAGTGTCGCAGTATTTGTTTAAGTTTCAGATAGACTGAAAGCAGACCCCAATATAGCTGACAATAGGCTGGCAGATAGTAATGATGATGATTACCAAACTCTAGTTTCAACTACAGTTCGACCACTTTAATTAAGTGTGCAGTTCAAGGTGGAGTTGCTTGCCAAGAAAATTTGCATTGATATCTCAAGCTTGGTACATTTATTTTAGTTCTGTGTTTTCCCGCAAGCACAGATAAGTTGGTTGGTGTGTACTTGGCTTCACATGCCGTCGAGAATTATCTCTCAAGCATGCTGGTTTCCTCACGATGATTTCCTTCACCGTGGAACATGGCTTGTGGGGCTTCACAACGGGCTAAATAGTTCACTTACGGGAACTGTTTAGTGCTGTAGCACCCAATTGTTTCGTTTCAATCAAAGTTAGTTCCAACCAGTTGCCGTCATAATGTGCTCCAAGATTGCATTGTAACTGAGAAGGGTTGAACAAATAGCTCAAGGGCTTTGTGCGTGGAGTATGAATAGTATGTAGAGCGCTAGCAGCATTCAAAATTAGAATTAATATCCGTCCAATGTTTGCAATTTTTTTAAAGATGAAAATACAAATGAATAACTATCTAATCAACTCATTTTTCAGTATTGTTCTGGCATTGTTAAAATTCCTTCGATAAATTGTTCCTTCATCGCCCTTTGTGTTCCGGGGCCACGGTTTCTCTTTCAAATAGTCCCGTAGCCCCGGCAGGCATCGGCCCTTGCGGACCCCTTCCCGGATGACATACCTTGCGAGTTATTCTCTGTAAGGTATTCTATAGCTTATTCATACCCAGTGTCACAACCACAGTCGGTAACTCTTACCTTTACCCTTGGCTTACCTCATTATGTTGGCTTCTTACCTCACGGTTAGGGTTGCCAGTAACAGGCTTTGGTTTAGTAAAATATTTGCTTTTTCCTCTCTTATCTGTAATGGAACAGTTGATGTTTACATTTTGTTTTGGGTTAGTGTCTCGGATTTTATTCTATGAGCTAGTGCGATAACATTTTAAGGTATGTAGAATCTCAACGGACGCAATCACAATACCAGCACTGTGATTTTTTTGTTTTTAAATGTTGCTGAGATAGGAGCGTTTTGGCCCCCGTACAGGACCAATATCGTTTGTTTTATTTTTTCTGTCTTTGTTGTTGTATGTTTACTTTTACGTTATGTTTTTCTTATTAATTTAACCATTTTTTGGTTTGTCTGGTGTATTGGTTGTTGTTTCCTGTGTGTAATAATAATACTTTTTCTTTCGTTCTTTACACGTTTAGGTTTTCTACTGTAACCGGTAAAATTAAGCACTTACAATACAACAACGGTTGAAAACTACCTACAAATTATTTTACTCTAGCGGCTTGCCCCTGCGTCGCACGAGAGCAATAGTGATATATCAAAATATCGAGATTTCTGTGCTTCTGAGTTAAGTGTTTTGGAATAATTGCGTTAAGGGGTGACGAAAACCGCGTCAAGTTCTAATGTGGATTTTAAAAAAAGTTAGCGGTCACAAAAACAGAGATAAAGTATGAATAGCGACTTTAAATTTATAGTATTTATGTCTATAGGTACTAATATTATAATTTGTTTGTAAGTTTTTATGTAGGGGGTACTCTTCGGAACTACTGATCAGATTCCAAAAATTCTTTCACTAACGGAAAGCTAATTTATCCTCAAGTATCAGAAGCTATATTTAAAACGTTCCCGTGGGTTATTTTGGCTTCGCTCCCGCTATTTATGGACATAGTAGGATCGAACCCACGAGAAAAAGATAGTTCTTTATATTTTAATAACTGCAGCACATTAATGTCCCCAAATAAGCAAAAAATATTGACTGAATTTTGTTACCAACCCTAATGATCTTGTTGAAAAATAATAGAAATAAGCGACATCTGCCTGTCGTTATTTATTCTGGTCCTTTTCCTTGTCTAAACTAATATTATAAAGAGGAAAGATTTTTGTTTTGTTTGTTTGTTATTTATCTCAAGAACTCCTTAACTGATTTTAAAAACTCTTTCACCATTAGAAAGCTACATCTTTACCGTGTAACATAGGTTATAAATTATATTGATATTATGCGAATTAGCCGAGCTATTTCAATTTTCGCGGACAAAGTCGTGGGTGAAGTGCTAGTTTAGTATAAACTCAAAGATGTGAGTATTTTAATATTTACATCTGTACTAAAATGTTGGTCCATTGGTCAATGGTTGGTAGTATGCAACCATACTGTAACCACCTATCCCCAACTAAGTCTGTGTTGACTTCGAGTCTTACCATATGCAGTGGAATAGCAGTGTTATTTATGGAACGATATAATATCACGCCGGTAATCCCCCAAGGGTTAGCATAGGTGTATCTAATAGTACATCCACACTTCGCCAGTTATGTTTAAGGCGACTACAGGAGCTAAATTAGCAACTCTGATTGTGGTGATTCAAAAAAACTATTGATTGGACTAAAAAAATAAAACACTGTCACACACAAATGATCGAGTGTATTTGAGTATGGGCTTTACTCGATAAGAATTTTTTAGAGATAAGTTCGTGAAATTTTTTTATCGAGCAAAATTTGTTGTATTGTGTTTTCAAAACACTATCATACTAGCATATATTCCTGAAGAATATCATATATTTTTGCATTATAAAACTCGCGTTTAGCTCCTGTTATGTAGGCCCCAAGTCTCATGTACTAGAGGGCGAGCCTTTTGATATCAACGTGGCACAAATTAAGACTCCGTGGCTACTACTGTGAAATGGGGTAGATGACACACCAATCAATATTCAATTGAGATACTTTTTAAGAGCTGTCAAAACGCGGTTCTCTCATAGATTTTGTATGGCAATAGCAAACTGTGACGTCAACTCAATGACTCAACTATTTATTGATTTCAAAGCACCTAAAAATCGAATTTGACAATTAATTGAAAATAAATCGGGTTTTCAGGCCCAAAATAAAGTGTTTTTTTTAGAGATTGGTGTCTTAGAATTATTATTTTTTGGTGTCATCTACGAGTCAGACTCGCGCACCGAGGGTTCCGTACAAAGTTTTTAAAGGACATTTTTCCGGTTGACCTAGAATTATCAATTTTGGTTAAAAGCAAGGTCTTACAGCACAAATAAAGGTAAAAGTGCGAAAAATAAAAAAAAGTTGAAAATTAAGATAAATGTTGGTAAGTACTTACAAGTTTTCGCGAAAATCTAAATTTGCCCATATCTTATTATCGTATTAAGCCAGGACCTTGATTTTTATACATCTAATATGGACTATAGACTTCAGTATCTGGTATAAATTTCAACTTGCTAAGTCCACCTGTTCCTGAGAATATCGGTGGTGACGGAAGAACAGACAGACAGATGGACAAGAAAGTGATCTTATAAGGGTTCCTTTTTTACCTGTTGAGATACGGAACCCTAAAAAACCACAGGACACAGTGTTATTGGGAATTTCCCATCAGAAATTTCTCAGTTCCCTGGAGTCTGGGTTTGTGCTCAAAATTTAGGACTTAATCATAACTAGCAAAATGTAGGTCCTGGTAGGTACCTCTGCCTTCCGGGGCTGCGGGACTATTCGAAAGAGATACCGTGGCCCCGGAACACAAAGGGCGACGAAGGAACATGGATGGGTTTTAGTCAGTAAAAGTCTGACACTCCCTCCTGCTCCGCCCAGAGCGGGAGGAGTTATTTGATGATTTCGATTGATGATCTTTATATGTAACTATGCTATTAACAGGTTTATGTTTCTATGGGTCCGTTTTATGTATCCATGTACTTAGGTTGTTTGTTTTTGTCTTGCACTTCTCTCGGTTTTTTTCATTCATTAATCTAGTTTATTTCTATTATTGTACACTTATTTATTTTATTTAAGTATCTTTTCATACAAACACATATATAATTAGAAAAAAAAATATATAAAATAAAAATATAAATTAAGTATAATAAAAAAAATGAAATTTAAAATTTTGAATTATATAAATAAAATAAATTATTAAGTCCGTAACATCACCATCTCAGGTCCAGTTGAGAACCAGCGTCGGGCACTAGCTGCTTTAGTTTAGTTTAAGTTTTATAATTGTGTTGTTTTTATTTTATCGTTATTTTTGTTTTGTTGTGTGCTCTTATGGCTTGTGCCAAATAAATATGTTTTTTTTTTTATATTTTTCTAGTCAAATGCATCTGGTTAGACTGGGAGTCAACACCTACTTAGTTTGAAAAAGGTGAAGCAGATGATGAAGGCAGTATGATTGCTTACTACCAACCAATGATCATTCAACAGACGAAGTGTTACGAGTATAATAGGGATGATGACTGACTAAAAAAAATATGATTCTGTTTAGTCCGTCAGTTAGATTATCTAAAAATATTGGATACATGTTTTTTGTTTTATCAAATTAATAAAAATTGACGAAGATAAAACGTGTCAAAGATCATGGGGCTTGTGACGTCACATTTGAGTAAAAATATACTGAAATGTGACGTCACACGAGTTTTCGACGCACTGTATCGTCTTCATTTTTTGTTTACGTAAAAAAAGATAAAAATATAATAAAATAAAAATAAAAAATAAAAAAATAAATAAAAAAAATCGTTTATTCTATAACCAAAACAGGACAACAAGTTGATGATTGGAGCCTCCTTTTAAGCAAAGAAAAGCCTGTATTAGGAGACTCCGCTCTTTCATAGCTAGACAATAATTTTGCAACAGAACAGAATAATATATTATATATAACATAACATAACATAACATTTTTCACGTGTAAGTTTATGGGGATGGGGGGGGTTGTGTGTGCTTAGTGCGTGTGTGTGTGTATGTGTGTGTAGGTGAGTGTGTGTAGAGAGAAATGGGTGAGTTAAACTATGTGTTGTAAGAGCGCCTCAGTATCATCATAAGAAAGAGGTTTTATCCAATTTGTTACCATTTTTTTACATTCATGTAGTTGTTTCGTGTATATGTATATCTCCTTGTTTACCCTATTATAAAGCTGAGCAGAGCGTTTGTTGTATTGTATAGCAGCGAATTTTGATTTAGTTTGTGGGATTTGAGCAATTATATCTTTCCGTCTCTTTGAGAGTGTGTTTGCATTATAAGGAAGTGTTTTATGTTTTTTTAGGACTGTGTAAGAAATGTATAGTTTTCTAACAGAAAGTAGGCCACTCATCTGGTAAAGACTTTCAGTTGGGTATCTTTTCTTTTTGAAGTACATTATTTTTATTAGTGCCCGTTGTGCTCGTTCTACATCTATAAATCAAATATGTGTCCAATATTTTTTGGAAATCTATCTGACGGACTAATTATTTTTTTTTTGTCATCTACCCTATTAAGTATGTTAAAATTCATCAACAGACTTCCTCTAAGTGTGATCACTTTTCCAGAACTTTGTGCCGTAGTGCCATTACGGTTCCGCATTGTTTTAGTTTATTTTACACATTACTAACAAATAGGCCGTAATCGTAGGTTCGGACCCAAGCGCATTACTTTGTGTAAGTAATTTATTTCATCACGACTGCTCTCAAAACGGTGAAGGAAAACATCGTGAGGAGACCGGCATGTCCTAGAACCAAAAATTCGAAGACATGTGACATCATCTACCAATCCGCACTGGGCCCGCGTGGTGGATTATAGCCCATTCCCTCTCATAGAGAGGAGGCCTGTGTTCCAGCAGTGGGAACATTAATAGGCTGATGATGATGATTACAAACAAATATTGAACATATATATATATTTATTCAACTATTCAGCCAACTGAAATGTAATGTGAATTTCTCCCAATACATACACTATCCTTGCACTAAGTGGTGCCTACAATTCATGACGTGTCTGGAATAACCGACGTCCCTAACCTAATTGTTATGTAAGACGCTGCTAAGCTTACAGCTCTTTGCTATTAAGATGTTTGCTTATACGACTCACAGGGGAGCTGCTTAGTTGGTAAAGTGATGAATTTAGTAGATTACTAAATGTTATAGACATTAGGAGGAGTGTGAGGTTGTGTGTTTAAATTTGTAGCTATGTTATTAAAGCAAAACGAACAAACTAACTATTTCAAATGATAAAAAAAAAATAGTTTTTTTTCCTGATATTAGTATCAAGCGTTTATCGTTAAGATAGCAGTGATAGCCTTGTTGTGTGACCGTTGGACTGCCAAGAAAAGGTCTTGAGTTCAAACCCAAGGCACGCAACTCAATTTTTTGGGATTCTTAAGCGTATTGTATAATTATCACTTGCTTCGGTGAGGGAAAACATCGTAAGGAAACCAGCATGCTTGAGAGATATTTCTTGACGGCATGTAAAGCCAAGTCAGTCCCATGGCCGGCATAAAAACTCCGACATCAGGTAAGGCACTAACCGAAGATCGTTCAGATGAATGAAGCAAAAAATATTATGATTTGTATACTGCCAAACCATCATTTCTGCATGCTCTTTTTTCACAAATCCATAGTTATGAAATCTATTTTAAATAATTAATAATAATACCCAACTAAGAGCAAGTTATTTATATCTTTTAAACCAACCAAACCGCTTAAAACAATAAACAAAAGCTACAAAACCAAATTTAAAACCGCCTCAGTAACTCCACCACAAAAAGCTACACGAATAAATACCTTTTCCTGATACAATCTAAGGAACAGGCGAACAAAGGTGAAAATCATGCAAATAAAGCCCGAGCATAAAGGTGAAAGGACGTAAATGTTTTAGGGCAAACCCTATCAGATAGGATACGGGTCTATGGGTAATGTTGCCGCGGAATTGCTTGTCATGGTTTTATTTAAAATAGGAAACAAAGTTTTGGGTGGGTGGATGGGTGCTATTTAGCAACCACAACGAAGGCCTATTTGATTTAAAAAGGTTACATAGGCTCCCGCGAATATGCCCGATAGTGCTGGGCGACACAAACTATTATGCCTAATTTATAAGGGTGTAAAAAACCTCTTAACGATGCCGAAAGGCACTTGTTCTCCCCGTCATTGCGATTTTTTTTTTGTTCTACACCATACCTGGCCCTTTATTCACAACGTTTCGATTCGATTTTCGATTTGGAAAGTCATATGTCTATCTTTTTTTGACATTACGAAATCGAGCGAGATAGATATACGACTTTCCGAATCGAAAATCAAATCGAAGCGTTGTGAATATGGGGCCTAGGAACCTTCTAGTTACGGAGATATTGGGTGTAAGAGTTCCAACTTATTTTTAAATACAAGCGTTTAATGTAACATTTTGACTTTAAACACCTCCACGACGACCCCCGCACTATTAAATCCATCCATCAGCACAATGTTTTGAGTGCGTTACATTGAGTTCTACCACAAAACGTGACTTTTCACCCCACAAAAAAAGTCGTTTCCCAGCAACAATTTTTACGTAAAGTTACTTAGTTTGATGTACAGAATGCTTGGTTGACGGCTTCGTTATGAGGTTGTTTACACCCTGTATAGTATACTAGAGTTAGCCTGAGGCTTCACCCACGTGGAATTCGAAAATGATCTCACGGTATCTAAGTTATAGGGTATCTGTGAAACAAATTTCATCTAAATGTGTTCGGCTGGCATTACATAAACACCTATCCATTCATCCAGGCTCAGAAACTTAAGCGGTCACATGTCTGGGCTCTTTAACTTTTAACTAGAAGAAGAATAATCCCTAAATACTACTACAACATACAACTGTTTGTTAATTAGGTCCCCAAAACAGGGATCAAATGGTCAAAAAGGTTGTTTTGAATACATTATGAGATCCTGAATAAACTCAGGTAGCTGTACTCTGTCGTAATTTAGGTAATGTAAGTTGGGATAATACTTATGTATTCAAAGAGACAGGTAACATTAAAATTCTAGTTTTTTAGTAGAGATGAAACTGTTTGTGTAGCCACTCACCCGCCCCGCGCGCGACTTTTTTGCACCAAACCGTCCAGGGTGCAAAAAATTGCGAAATATTCGCATGTAATTTGACACTTTAGATAAACAATCGCAAACTACAAGAGTTATAGCTAAATAAAATTTACAGTGAATAGCTGAATAGTTATGGAATCTATATATTAAAAAAAAAAAAAAACTGATATTAATTTGAAACTCAAAAAAAATGTAGAACTTGAAAAACAGTGATGAAAACGGATATTTCGCTATTAAAATATTAATTTGAATTTTTCTAAATATTAAATTTCAATTAAAATAATTTTAAAATAAACTAGATTATATTTCCTTTCCAATAAGACCATAATCTTATTAGTTTATTTACGATAGTCTAGTTAGAATTAAATTAGAATTTGAATACTCACTGTTTATTTTGACGCGGCCTGCGCCAACGACTGTTTTTGAACACGGTTATTTACGTACCTATAACTTTACGAAGCCACTTGTTTTTGTATATACAATTTAATAATATGTTCACAATACTAATTATGCACTGTTTTTCCGTTAACACACACGTTTTAATCACAAAAACACTTATTTCTTGTATAAACACAATCACTATAGGTATTTAAACCTACCACCTTTCGGAGGCGAAATACTCAACTTTGAGATTAGAAAACTAGATTTCCTTTATGATAATATAGTAGCACAGATTTTCACGATTAATTTGATATATAACACTATCCGAAAACAACAATATACGTAACAGAACAATTGAAATACGACGCCACACGTCAGAAATGGCGGAGTTTGTTTACACTACAGTTTTTACTTTTATTTTGAGATTTGTCGATGGAATAGTGTTGCTATTGTTGGTCCGAACGTTGAGGAATATAGTATAGAGAATGCTACAAGAGGAATAAGCTCTAGAAATAGCAGTTTAATAAATTTTTATTGCATTTGTTGGACGAAGGCGCTACTGGCTGCTTTAGCAGCCAGGGACATTTGGCAAATCGGCAACTGGCTGCTAAAGCAGCCAGGGGCGGTTGAGTGGGTAGAAGTTCTTTGGGGAAGTAATACCACAAATCTCACAAGTAATACCACAAAACCCACATTTCGCCAGTTATGTTTAAGTCCCATGTAATAGGGGGCGAGACTATTGCCATCATCATCATCATCATCATATCAGCCCGGAATCCCCCACTGCTGGGTATAGGCCTCCCCTTTCTTCTGCCACAGTTCCCGGTTCTGTGCGTCCCTGATCCAGGTGTTTCCCGTCAACCGGACCCAAACCCAGATTCCGTGACTTCTACTGAGAAATTCTTGATTGAAAAATCCAATAACACTTTTCCCGACCGAATCGAACCCAGGACCTCATGATCAGTAGTCTCGCTTGCGATCACTAGGCTAATAGTAATAGGAGGAGGTAATTCAATTTTGTTCTTCAGAAACAAATGGCTCGCAATCCATTAGCTCTAAACGACATCTATACAGAATATTGTGCCTAAAGTGTTAGTACTTTACGATTCTATTCAATGGTGCATGTATATTATTTGGAGCGATAAACAGGGCTAACGTATTGACTAGTTATTTATTGTTTTTGACAAAACTGCTGAAGTAATGTTTCTTCTTCTTTATCACGTGGTTAGTGCCTAACCTGGTGTCAGAGTCTTTAAGCTGCCCATGGGCCTCTGACTTGGCTTTACATGCCGTCAATTTGATAATGTACCATGCGAAAAAAAAAAACAAAAAAAGAGGGGTCCGCAAGGGCCGAAGCCTGCCGGGGCTGCGGGACTATTCGAAAGAGATACCGTGGCCCCGGAACACAAAGGGCGTGGAAGGAACATGGATGGGTTTTAGTCAGTAAAAGTCTGACACTCCCTCCTGCTCCACCCGGAGTGGGAGGAGTCATTTGATGATTTCCCATCCGAAATAAAAAAGGTAATACCAGGTTTTGTCCGTATTTTGCAGAATATTTTAATGCCCTGTTTTTTTAATATTAGGCCAGCGTGCGCGTAAGAGAGCAGCGGTGGCTCTGTGGCGGCGGCCCCGACTTACGAACAGTAAGTCGTGGGTTCGAACCCAGGCAGACGCATTACTTTGTGTAATTTATTTCATCACCACTGCTCTCAAAACGGTGAAGGAAAACATCGTGAGGAAACCGGCATGTCCTAGAACCAAAAAATTCGAAGACATGTGACATCTACCAATCCGCACTGGGCCCGCGTGGTGGATTATAGCCCATTCCCTCTCTTAGAGAGGAGGCCTGTGTCCCAGCAGTGGGAACATTAATAGGCTGATGATGATGATGATGAGGCCAGCGTGCAACCGGGCAATTGTCGTCACATACGCGCGTTCCCATTGCATTTTTGACCATTAATTCCTCGAAATCTTTTGGAACACGATAGAAAAGAATGTCACACCACAAGGGTGCTGGATACGCTTTTGCAGGGTTCTTAAAACTCGTAAAGCTACATCATTTTTATTTTTATGACACGCTTTCTACTAACACCAATACAAAATTCGTCTGTAAAAATATCAGCTGGTGCTACGCTGTTTTTTTTCAACACGGACAGGTAAAAAAAAAACTAAGGTAGGGTATTGACCGCTAAATGTAAGTGCAAATGGTTCACATCACATTATTCCCCAGTTCGGGTGCCCATGGGACGTGGAAAAAGGATTTTCTTACTTCAGAATAAAATATGGTCTGAAGAGCTAAAAACTTAATGTGTTTTTTTTTAAATAGCAGTAATAACCACTTTTTAGTGTTAACATTAAAATTAGTCAATTTGTGTTGCTAAGTGGTTCCTGTAATCTAGCAATTAGTAAGAAAGAAAGAAGAAAGAAAATATAATACATATATATATTTTTCTTTATGGATTATGGAGGTCAATTAATAAGCAATCGGTCCATCTAAATATTAGATTTTAAAACATTGGTATTGAGCTGTTTGCCACAGCTGATCTTAACATAGCTGGGAAAAGGCTTGGGAGATAACGATGACGAACAAATTGTTGAAAACCATTTCATGCAGCGGGTTTTACTAAAATAATGTAATTTGTACGTAAAGTAATAATTATACACCTGTTTAAATAATTGTTGGGTACTTTATTAATAAAATAAACGTTGTTTTAACAAATCGGAGTAGAGTAGGGTGTAGGGTGATTTTATCATTCATTTACGCTCCTTGTATACTTTGAGTTTGGTTCAATTAAAATATTATGTTTAATTGTTTCGGAAAATTTACCAATAAAATTATTTTAAATTAATTAAATTCTATTTAAACGATGACGTAGGTCAAGTGGCATGATAGAGTGTACATATTCATTTAAAATGTTTTAAATTATTTCTATGAATATTGCAGCTTTGCCCACCCCATATCAAATTCTTATTTTCTGCACGATTTTGTTTTTATCTCTATGATTTTTTTACAATATTCCCTTCATATCCTAGACAAAAACAAAATGTTGGTTATCCTGAACACCCTCATAAAATGAATAGTAAATACGGTGTAAAAGAACTGCGTATTTGTACGAAAACTTGTTGCTGTAACAAAAACTGTAACACTGCTTTAATATTTATCAAGTGTAAAGCTCTGACTAAACCAAAGAGATTTAGGACCGGAATCTACCGAAGCGGAGACGAAACGAGACAAGAGATGTGTTGTAAACCACTAATAGTATTTCGTTATTTACACTTCTCGTCTCCGCTTAACTTTTGTGGAAACGGTTGAGCGGAGAGGAAAGGAGATGACTGTGTACTTGTATAGGCAAGCGCAGACGCCAAGAGACGTAAGCGGTGTGCTGTGAGCGGCATGCCACTTTGAAATTTCTCCACTCCGCTTTGCACACAGTTTCAGTGGAGACACCCTAGCTTTAACGCAACTCCTCTCCTATCCGCTTCACACATATCTGCTCGTCTCCGCTTTGGTGAAATCCGGGCCTTAAGGTGAAAGCTCCACGGTAGCCCGCGTTGTAACCTGATTGAATGACTATTTCATGAAAATCTTTTTTCATGAAATATTCAAGGTTATCACTTTACACCCTGTGCCCCATATCTCGAAAGACAAAAATGCCAAGTTTGGAGCGAGGCGACCCAGTTGGTTCTTGGAAGTATGTAGATCAGATTTTGTTTGTGTTGTACCTACTTATCGTCCATTGTAAGTGTATTCAAATATCTTTGTTTCCAAACTAAAGCGATTCTCATTCGCTCGCACCGTCTGTGTCTAACTTGAATGAAAGTGTATAAATAGTTGCAAGAGTAATTATAAACATTAAATGAGCGCAGTCGCGTCCAGCATGACCTTTGTCTCAGTGTGGTCAGAACTTTACACAGTTTTTGTTCAAGAGATAAAAATTTCATAATAGTAAGTTTTTAAACTTACGTGGGAAGCAATTTCTACACCTTTTCTCTTGGGTATCGTAAAGTAAAAGAATTTTGCAAATTGAATGAGGAGCTTCTATAGCCTTATAACACACTCGGACGTTCTGACAAAAAATAGTGTAATGATAAATTCATTCTCTATCGACTGTTCGCTATAAATTATATAATAAATCAAGTTTTCATCAAAATTATCATCAAGCGCAACCCACGAAGACAATAAACGCTGACATAACTTACCCAATCAGCTAACAACTGTCCTATCCCCGGCACATTTAACCGACCTACACCCTCACTCAATGTCTCCCAACTCGCTCGTAACGCGAATCTAGCGTGCCAAGTCACAGTGTCACTACTTACAGTGGTTCACCTACCATTTTTTTACTGTGACGAGGTACACAATAAGGCATACATGACAGCTGTTGGCAAGTTTCTAGTTTAGATGCAAGATATTTTTTGCCATTTCCTCGTTTTTTCAAATATATAGACATTTTTAAAACTTACATTTGGCATGACCGGCGGATATGTCAAAAAAATACATTTTTGAATGCCTTAGAGATAATCGACTAGAAAACTAATTGACATTCCACAGATCTCCTATAAGTGGCAGAATTCTGATTCAGGACCTCTTTTATGAATGAAATTAAATTAAATGATGTTTATTTTTGCAAGTTGATTTTTACAAACACTTTTACACGTCATTTTTTAAAAACTAGATGGGCTGGTGTTTCGTACCTGACTACTCTGAGAAGAAACAGCCGAAACAAACTCAGAGGTCATAGCCTCTTTTGAAGTCCAGACATAATCTTGCTCAATTCACATGAGGACTATGCAGATTAGTGTCTGAGATGGTCTTTTGAAGAAAGAACCACACAGATTCGAGTGGACCTGTCCAGTCAGTGCAAGCATTTGTCAGTTATAGTGTAGCTCGACTTATAACTCAAGGAGCTCAACGAAAGGACAAACAATACCGAAGAAAGGATATTTGGGTCGGTCGCTTATAGTACTCAAACTGCCAGACAGTCGAAGGGATAAAAAAAATATATATATGACCCACATTGTCCTCACATGCACAATAATTAAATAAAATTAATAATAATTTACAAAATGAATGACAATACAGTAGGTCAGACACATAATATTGATTGGGGCTTTTCCGTTGATACCTGCTCGAAATGGAGCCTTTGACGTACGTACACCTACTAACTTCCAAAACTATAGTATGACAGTTCGGGATATAAGCTCATCCTACTTTCACCACTGATCCTCCACACAACATCACATCATTTTGTTTAGTCATGTGCGAGATAAATAAATATTTCTTCTTTCTTTTAAATAATTGCTCTTTTCAAACATTCTCATTGAACTACTGTTTGTAGCTACACTGTAGCCATGTGAACTGAAATGGGCACTATGTGTTAAGTGACATAACACTGTTAGCTCCACAAATTGCTTTCAAGATTTGGTGTTAGTTATGTTAGTTACAGCGTTACGTGGCTTGTGGAGAGAACCGGCCATCTTGTCATCTCATAGGTGTAGTTTGGAGGTTTGGCAGCAGTTCCTTATTGCCGTGTAATTTAAAACTGCAGTTGTAAGTCACTAACATACTGTGATAATTTAAGTTTCTTATTTTATAGTCAATATTATTAACCCATGATCTGTCCACGAAGTAGACACAATAGTTAAACAATGGCGTCTTGACCAAATTGGTATTTGACAGATCATGATTTAAATAAGGAACTGTCTTGTATGGATCAGAATGTTAGTACACAAAAGGGATGAATGAAAAGCATGTCGCTAGCAACACAAGTTGTCTATGATATTACATAGAATATTACATAGTCTGTTTTGAAGAGCTCTTTTTGTCTCTGAATGGTTCGTTCTCTCTTCCTCATACGCTGCGATAGCTAAGACATTGTGTCCGTGTTAATAGTGATAATAAATAGTTTTGACTGTGCCAAGCTTTGGACTCTTTATTTAAAACCGACCTAAAACAGTCCACACAAGACCGAAGAATCAAACAAGGCATTTGCATTTGGCTGAGATGAGAAAAAGGATGATATGGCAAAAAAGGAGGAGTTTGGTGAGATGACGAATAATTGAGAAGTATGGAAGAAGAAGACATGCTAAAATTGGAATATACGCAGGAGAATGATGACGACTTAATAGTAAGTATTAGTTACAGAATACTAATTACAAGTTGTGAAGTGGGCGTTTTGGAGGACTGTATGATGTTACTCGCCTCGCCTCGCCTCGTTGCTTAGTGTGGCACTAGATGGCGCTGTGCGTTAATGTCCAGCGATATTTTTTTATTATTTATTTTGACGTTCAAAAAGTCCTAGTTCTCAGCCAAATTTAAATAAATGAGTAATGATTTGATTAAAAAAATTGCTGCCTACTTTTCTGGGTGACCAAGTATTCAGTTGTTACAGAATGACAGTAGCATTATCAATAGAAAATGGAATATTCAATGTCTTAACAAGATCCAGATTGTACTAAAAAAGACTTGTAACCAGGATAGTAGCCCATTTTATCGAAATGCGGTCAAGCGCAAGTCTGTTTAGTATAAAAAATCTTACGCTGCATGTATTGAGGGTTCTCAGGGTAATACTGTATAATATACAGTAACATTTTATATTATACTTACTCATATCATAGAATAAGAGTAAGAATTTAGGAGAAAGCCCAGCGAACTATATTCATTAGCGTATTGACGCCCATTCCTCCTCATTGGGTCTTATTAGTCAACGATTGATAAGGGTATAGGAAAAATCACCCGTACCCGAAGAATATGTGATTAGGTACATAAATAAGTAACTGCTATCAATTGATTTGGCCTAATTTATCTCACTGCCTGCAGCAGACGTTTCAACAAAAACAAGGCCAAAATCTGCCCTTATTATAGGAATATATCCGGATGGCACACCCTGCGAGATACAGGCCGTCGCTAATGTCTTGGCTTTAACCTCATCCCTTAATCTTGGGGTGTAATACCGCAGAAAACTTGGGCACAGAAGGATGAATTCATAAAATGAGCGAAAACGCACACAGACAATCTTTCGGTTAAAAGAGTGCAAGCGCACTCATGATTGGCATTTATTTGATATCGTGGACTGTAGCTCATAACTCGACCTTGAGCAATACGATTTTCATCAAACGATATGCCACGATTAGATAGGTCCGTACTTGTTAAGGTGTCCGATCTTGTCCGGAAAATTCCAGACGTATTGCAACCCTACGCTCTAAGTTCTCCGGAATCGACCAGTCTTACCGAGGAGTACCGTATTACCCTGTCTTAACTGGGTTGTGGAGGTCAGTTAAGCAGTCGCTCCATGTTAAATAGGGTTATTCCCAAAGTACTCCAAAAAGAGTTCCCAAACTACTCCATGAAAAATAAAATATTTTTAATTCGGTTTCATTCTACTCCATGCCATTTTTATAGAAAAGCTAATTTAAATATGTAACGGATTTTTATGTTGCATTTTACTATGAAAGGGTAGCTGACGTACAGTCAGCCTCAAAAGCTTTGCATTAAGTGGTATTCTGCTGCATCGGGTTAGACTGGAAGCCGACCCCATCATAGTTGAGAAAAGGCTAGGCAGATGATGATGTCTTCTCCGGAGTCGCCGTCCCAAAATAGGCCTTCTGTATTTATCATTCTGTGGTTTGCATTTTGGGTGTATTACGTTTAACGGGGCTGCCAACATGTGATATAATGTTAATTGTGCCGACGACGCCATATTGTAAGACAGCATCAGTTACACACAGCTATGTTTGTTGTGGTTTAAGTAAATACGGAGGCTTTCTTATAGGAAATAATTGTTTTTTTGTTTTGCAGCAGTGTTAGGATTTCTCGCTCTTTATATAAATGAAATAAAAATAATGTGTGCATATTTTTATTACATTTTATACACACACAAACACACACACACGCACACACATATCCACACACACACACACACACCCAATATTTTAATATTTAAAACTTTATATTTTATTTTTTCTGAATTAACTGTAATCATCTGATTTTAGTGTTTGACATACAAACCTGTACATTAGTATTGTAATATTATTAGGTCAATAAAATTTATTTAATTTAAATAATTGCTCACCAGTTTAAAGAAACTCCTAAGTATTGTCATGCTGATGGATGTTTTCCAGTATAAATCCTACGCAAAAATTTCATATGCAGAGAGAGAACGCTCTGTAGTTCACCCATGTGTTATCCAACGTTATCAGTGGTGCATATAATGTCCAAAATTCCAGCCAACCAGTGATTGCAGCTCATTTGAGAATTCATGCTTCTACGTGAATACGGTATTATTAATTCTGGGATAGTATCTGAATAGAATTTACTGAAACAGATTGAAGGTTCTTTTGTTTTGTGTGACTTTAAACATACAATTAAAAAGTAATGTAATACAAGATGCAGACACTTCACAAAGCCGTCAACCAAGCATTCTGTACGTCAAACTAAGTAAACGCAAAAAATATTGCTCGGAAACGAAAATTTTTTTTCAAAACCTCTTTTTACGGAAGGCTCAATGTAACGCAATTAATAAGTACGGCGGTATTTAGTAATTAAACAATATACAATAATGTCATTACTAGACACAATAGTAACCATATTATTAATTCTTCACTACGATTTTATTGAACAACTAATAAGTCTGACAGTGATTTAAGACCGAAAGCCGTACTCGAATAATGAGTATTGTCATGATCGATATATCTTATCAGTCATATACACCTTAAATAATAAAAAAACGTGACCTGGGCCACACTCCTTAACAAGAGCTTATAAGACCAAGATTACACTTAAGTAATTCTTGACCCGTCGCACAGCAAACTTCGTTACGCGTGACTTTTGCTCCGTAAATACTTTTTTGATATCCCCAAAACTTCTCTTCTATATTAGTGTATTACCGGCTTATTGTTTTCGAAGTGCGTGAAGCTCCTATTAAGTTGTTGGAGTTGAAGGACTGGGTTTTTAAGCGTCTGGTATCTGACGTGGGTCAACGTGGGTGTTGTTTCAGGACTAGGTTTCGGGTTTATTACGCTATTTCTGTGTAGTTTTCCAAAACGGGCATAATGGTAGGATTGGCAGGTCACGTAAGCTGCATGCGGAATGAGCGCTAGACAACAGTCTCCACTCAATGGGTGGGTGGGTGGTGTGGTATGGTGGCGTGACGACTTGGACGTATACCGAGAGGCCCTGTGCTGGTCCCGTCTCCCATCATTATAATCTGCGTAGCCCATTCCTTGTGTTTTTCAAAGAACGAAGTTGTCTTGATATGCAATGGATGGTCTTGGTCACTATGATGAGGGCTCGTGGTTAACAAAACCGCTAGGGTCGATTTTCAGGTTAAACCGTGCTTGCCTAGGTTGGTAGTTGATAGGCAGTCGCTCCATGTAAAAGACTGGTAATTATCTGCAACCGGTTAGACTGGAAGGCAACCCCGAAAGGAGTAAAACTAGAGTATAGAGCAAGGTCTCTTCGGCCTCTTACTAAATAGTCGCAAAACAAGGCAAAATACTCGCTACAAAGGTCTCTGATCATGTTAGAGAGACACTGGTTAGGCAGGAGTGGTTTTTAGCCGGTTCGAGTCCGGCACTAGCTCAACTATCTCACAAGAGATATTCCTGTGAGATAGTCGGGGTGTCCGTGGGGATTTCCCACTCCTGCCCAAACAAAAAAAAAAACAAACAAACAAAGTTGGGAAAAGGCTAGGCCGATTATGATGGTTTGGTCACCCATCCACGAACGTACCATCGATCGAGCCGTACGACTGTTATTAATTTTCCACAAACCCCATAAAGTCTATACCAAGTTTTTCCCATCTGTAATACGAAGAATCTAGGTAGACTGAAAGCCGACCCCAATTCACCCGATAATAATACAAAATCATCAATGATGTATTAAAAGAACATCATTGTCTAACGATTACGTTCCGTATGAAGAAACACATATTGTTACCGTGGGACTTGATACGTACTTTCTAATGAAATTACTCTATTATCATGTGATGTGATATGATGTGATGTAAGTTTTTTTGTTATTGTCTGTTACATTTAAGAGATTTTCAGATTGTTTTGGGGAAATGGTATGTTTTTGTTTTCGTTCAAGTCTGATTACGTATGAGAGAATATTACAGTATTGTGAAACGTTTGAGCTTTGTTTCTGAGATGGTAATGAAGAGTCAATTGCGAGGACTCTAAGTTTCACTTTTGGCCTTTTCAACTGACAGTAAATAAATAAATATCGCTGGAAATTACACACAGCGCCATCTAGTGCCACATTAAGCAACGAGGCTTGTTTCATGGACCACCAAATAGTTGATATACTACATAGATACTTTTTGTTTGCAAATACATACTTATAAACATATATTAGTTTATTAATTGCATTATATAAATACACATCACATTATATACCATTGCATTATATACTTATTATACATATAAACATCCATGACTCGGAAACAAAATGTCCATGCTCATCACACAAACATTTGCGCCTACCGGAATTCGAACCCCTAAGAACGTAAGGCAGCCTCACTACCGCTGCGCCATTCGGGTCGTCGCTACTCTTGCCACTACTGATATCACTGTGTCATCGACGCACATACGGTTACCACATGTTCAGTAATCATTCCGAACCCCATCCCGTAGAATATTTTCATCGGTATTTTTTTTTAATCAGCTGTTCAAACCTATGAATAATTTCTACGCGAACATATAACTTCTCATCCTGTTTTTTTCATACTCCTATAAACTAAAATCAATCATTTCTTTTCTTTTATGACGTGTATTTCGTGACTTTGTTCGACATCGGAACTACTCGTAAAAACCCGAAACCAATACGTGAGTTTAACCATAAATAAAGACCAATTACTATAAAAGCATTGACAAACGTAAACCAAACACTATTTACTTAAAATATTAAACGACGGCGCGTTTACCTTTTTATTTCATCGGCAGTAAACAAAAAATAACCGTTTCATTCTGGCCGTGACCTTAAAAATCTCATATTTGACAAACATCTAAGCTCCTGAGTGAAAGTTCCATGACTTAGCAGAAAAACATATGAAATGAATCATGTCAACCAATAACTTAGTAGTGGAGAATTCTTTAGTAAACCATTAAAATTTATAGTAAGTAAATAAAGCTATTGTATGTAATTTATTATTATTATTATAAGCCTATATTGTCCCACTGCAGGGCAAAGGCTCTTCCCTCCTTCCACATTTCGCGATCTAATGCGATTGTAGGCCAATCCTTTGCGAAAGAGTCTAGCTCATCCCGCCATCTCCTTCTGGGCCTGCCGCGTTGTCGTTTCCTGCTACTTGGTATCCACTGAATGGTAATTTTTGCCCATTGCTCCTCCGACATGCGGCAGACGTGACCAGTCCAGTTCCATTTCAACCTAGCAGCTGTAAAGCCAACATCAGCCATTTGAAATTATTTATATATTATATATACATATATATATATAAATATTATTATAATATTTAGAAAAAAAAAACATAAATATAACGACACGCCTTAATAACCGAAGGGCGAATACACTCACATTTTGCCAGTTATGCTTAAGTTCCATGCAATAAAAGGCGAACCTAACTATCTACCGGGCACAAATCCAGAATCCGCCGCAATAACTGAGAAAATGACTATTGGCAAAACCCAATAACAATTTGCGCGACCCGGGAATCGAACCCACGACCTCATGCTCAGCAATCACGCTTGCGACCACTAGACCAACGAAGGCTAGGTTTTAAGAACATTATTTGCAAATAAAGTTAACGACTCTGAATTTCAAACAATATAGTTTGAACAAAACTTATATTGTCACATACGATATCTCCCGTGATTAAAAATTAGTGGTGTTTATACACTACATTAAAGATAAAAATACTTTATCCATAGTGAAAACAACAACTTAACCTTTATAACTTTTGTCTAAGACAGCTGACCATAAGCACGTCTTTTATTTTTGTTATAGAAGATCTTTACCATTTAAATGACATAGATTTGATAAATGTACATTCTGGGGTACAGGCTCATACATTTTTTGGCCTTTTCACTTGCTAAACTGCATTCTGGGAAATGAATTTTTTGAAATCGTGGAATTGGACATTCTGAATCTAGATGGTTTTGAGCTCCCGATGTTACAGAAAACAGAAACAAACAAACACTAAAAACACACTAAACAAAAACACACAAAACAAAAATAAATACAACACACACACTTAAACAGCTTTCTGTCAGTCTCTTAATTAACAACTTTACAATCACTTTACAAATCATAAACCTAGTAAAAGTACCAGGACTGCAAAGACGCGAGGCGGATGAACCGTGTTAAAACAACAGAAACTCTCTATGTAAATATGTATTAGCATTATACTTGGACAAACTTAGGTGAAACTTAGTGAGGGTTTTAGCTCAAAACTTTGGTAAATATTATGTTAATTTAAGTGAAGGTATTGTTGGGAGGGTGAAACTTTGAGTGTAGGGAATGGTAGAGAGAGATTAGGACGTAAACTTGAGTTAAAACATTGATTGCACACTATGAACTTAGGTAGCTGTGAATTTATAACACGAAGTCATAACCCTTGATCTGTCCACGAAGTAGACACAATAGTTAAACAATGGTGTCTCGAACAAATTGGTCCTTTGACAGATCATGATTATAATGGACCCTGTCAAGTACATTAAATACGTACCTTGGCCTTTTTCGCTGAATGGCAAATATGTTTATAGGGATAGGAATCGCATCCGATGTGATATTAAAGGGCCGGTCTAGACCAGGCCCCTTATCCACAACACTTCGATTCGATTTTCGATTCAGAAAATCATATGTCGTTGTGAATAGCTATGCAGGCCTTAAATAGAAATCTCACTAGGAAACACTAAACTTATAAAAGCACACTATTAGAGTGTCAATGCTTGGCTCAGCGTCAAGCGTTGATTTCCAACAGTGAGATTGCCATAGTTAAATTATACACCCACATTTTGCGAATTATATTTAAGACCCATGTAATAGAGAGCGAGCCTATTTCCATCAACCGGGCACATATGCAGACTCCAGACATTATAAACACACACTTGGTAAATTCAGTATACGGAAACTAAACACACAGCAGCTCCAATGTCTGAATCATCATCTACCTAGCCTTTTTCCCAACCATGTTGGGGTCGGCGTCCAGTATAACCGGATGCAGCTGAATACCAGTATTTTACATGGAACGACTGCCTATCTGACCTCCAAAACCCAGTTGGTTCTGGGTAATACTGTACCCCTTAATAAGACTGGACGTCAGACTTTTTCGGCCACCTGTAACGACTGTCTAACGAAGATCTTCATAATATCAACATCTAAATAACAGCCGGGACCAACTGCTTAACGCAATGCAATGCAATGTCTGCATATTGTACAATATTAATTTCAGAATTGTGGTCACTTCGCGTGAAACGGGTTCCCTAAATGTGGTTTTATTGTTTAATATTTAGTTGGCACCATGTGGGTACTGTCTATTATATTTGTAGTAAGATTGTAGCTAGCTATGGCTTACCACAAGTTGACACGAGTATATCAAGATGAACACATAATTAGTACCTAAACAAAGATTCTCGAGGAAACAGAGTGTGAAAGCGTAAAGCATTTTTGGATGCGTTTTGCATTTGTATGTATGTATTACGGCAAGAATAAAGCAATGAAGATTTATCTGTTAATTATGAATCCTGCGTTCAATAACGAAAACTACAAGAGTGGTGGGATCACCTATTTATTTAAATATCTACGCCATACATTGACAATATAGTCACCTTACAAGAAGATCCAGTTACAACAAAATCAAGAGTAACACACACACGGCCAGACACACACTAGATAAGGTAGAAAGCAGTGACCGTTGCACGCGCCGACCGAATCATTTGCATTCGTTAGCGACGCTTGCTCACGGGCCATTTCACTGCGATTTCCAAGTTATGAACTGGAAGCGGTCGGTAATGCGTTAATTTATACATAAAAATAAGACTATCATCGTTGTGAACATTACTTTAGTATCCAAAACTACTTATGTTTGTAAAATTAGATTGCTCGACAGCGCAACAAGATCAATATTTTTGGATTATGAAAATAATAGCATTGGGCTAGAATGTAACCCCTAAAATTTTTGAGGTGTTTTTGCTGAGCCCTACAGGGTCCGTAATTTTACGTTACCTTTAAGCCCATTGTAAGATCTTCACACATTACGGAATGCAAATAAAGACGACTATGAAATTTCTATGCGTCGTTGTTTTAAAAAACATTGATGACCTGGTTAAGATTGCGGGAATCCGCTGAATGCGAGTCGCATGGACCGGTCAATGTGGCAACACTTGGGGGAAGAATATGTCTTGCAGTGGACGTTCTTCGACTGAAATGATGATTGGTCTCATCCTGTTTATGTCATAGGAAGCTACAAAAAGCCACTTAACAACTTAATAAAACTTAGAAATACACAACCTCAAAGTTTAAACTCTAAAACAAATGAAACTTCAATCAGGACCAACTAGTTCAGCCAGGCTTCAGACTCGCTAAAGTAGACTCATCTTTCATGGGGTACTGTTTGAGATGCTATAATAAAATTCCACAAAGTATTCTTGAACTGAATGAGACGAAATTTAAAACATGTATTAAACGGACACTATGTAAGCAAGCATATTACAAATTTGAGCGATTATATCACTGATAAAAATGCTTGGCTCAATGCTGGTCCCGCTCCACAAGGACAGGGGCGCTTAAATTGATAGCATTAAATGGTATTGTTGGAGCTGCTGAAGATTGTACAACTATCTTTGCATTGTATAGATTCAATCTCTTTAGTATTATATAATCGCATAGCCCATATTGTGTGAGTACTATGTACTAGAAAGCTATCATTCACTGGAAACCTACGTCTTTTCTTGAATTGAATGTGCCCTGGCGGTTGAGAATATGTCATGCTCACTCAAAAGTCTCGCTGATGGTGGCGCATGTGTCGGATCATTTAGTTCCTTTCAAAATGGTTGAGTTGAATGGTGCTGATCTATGCGTCATGTCCGTGAACGGGCGCTGTCAGTTGTGACTGGTCATCTCTCAGTTGCCATGGCTTATTTTAATGAATTATTTTAGTTTTTGAATTGTTTTTTTTTTCTGTTTTGTTTTACTGTGGACACTTTTAACGTGCACATCTTGCTACATTGTTCTCACATAATATACCATCTCAACATGAATGATGTAACCAAGATTTTGTAACAATATTCTGATTTAAAAGAGTGTCCATGGAGTTTCTTGCCCGTTCTTCTCCATAGAGATCTACGCTAGGGAATGGGCAACTACAGTACTTTCACAGTTTTTATGTCTTGTGACTGGGACTGTAGCTACATTTAATTTTCATCTTTGTTTCGACAATTCAAAAGTGCCTGTAACTGGCTTACTTGAAATAAATGCTTTGATTTTGATTTTGATTCAGAAATCTGAGAAATTCCCCTAGAAAATCTTCACACCTTACTAAACCAAACAAAACGAATTATTCCAAGAATTATACAGATTGCAAAACAAACAGTCTCCCTTCATTAGTTTACCTAGTGCCGTCGCTTAACTGTGTTTTGACGAGTTCCGAGTTGAAGGACTTTGGGCAACAACAGTTGGTGGAAACTTTTCATTAGTTTCACCAGGAAGGTTAATAAACGAAGGCTGGCTGGGGATAATTTTAGTAGAAATAGTGTTTCACTTTTTTTTTTCATAGAAAATAATAGTTAATTGTCAAGGATCATATTTTTTTATATCTATCAAACAATTTATACCAGTCTATTAAAGTCCCACTGCACACTGCTGGTAAAATGTATTGTTGTTGTTTGTTGTAGTATTGTTGTTTGTTGTTGTTGCTTAGCGTTGCTATACCGCGTGGTAACGCCGCCCAATCTCTTGGGGACATTACCAGTTGACAGCGTTGAGGAGGAGTTTTTTTGACGCCATTTTTTAAGTTTTCAGTTTTAGTTAGTTAGTTTAGTTTATTTTAATAGATTTGTTAATTGTATATACTGAATTAAAGTTTTAATTAAAACATCAATGTCCCCCAAATGTATTGTTAGTTAAAATGTGTAACAAAGGGGCTTTCTTATTGTGGCACCTTTTTTGTGAGAAAAATAAAACGCAATAATATTCAAATAATTATTAAGTATCTGACATAAAACAATGATACATTAAGTAGTGACTTCTTGTGTCGCTACGACACTCATCGAAGGAGAATTCAGTAGGCTACTTGGCTATAATAGGAACATTCCAAAGTACTTATTTTGTCAATGTTAAATTCCTAAGACGCAATCTCGACAATACCTCCGGAAATTTTGCCCAATCGGAACGTAATTTATTTCATAAATAACAATACAAATTGTGCTAATCTGAGAAACATTCCGGCAGAAATATTCTGAAGATAAACGTAATTAAGATCAGAGTTATAAGATTGGACTGATTTAAATAATTTCCTTCACAGGTTCTAGTGACCGATAAAGATAGCAATAAAGAAGACCGTTAAAAGCTAATTGTAGATTGCGCGGCCATAGCTAGGTCTCAATCTAACCAATGACGTAAAGCTATTTGAAACATAAAATGACATTACCAGACTTTCAACCAATGACGATGCTTGGAACGAGCTATACTAGCGCCATTAGTTTCACAGTTGTCATCCCCATTACCAGGCAAAATTTAAACATGCAGCATTTTTTTATGGATTTCCATAGTATTTAGCAAAAGACATACATAATTTGTATTTTTTCCTTTGTACTCGACGATTGAAATGTAACCTGGAGATCGGACTCATTTATGAAATAGCTATTGTAGATTGTAGATATTTATGGTGTTCAGTATCACTTAACCCATGATCTGTCCACGAAGTAGACAAAATAGTTAAACAATGGCGTCTCCACCAAATTGGTCATTCGACAGATCATGATTTAATATTGTTTTTCTTTATTTTTATTAATTAATTTTGTTTCTTTACAGGTAAGTTGAATTTGAAGATTCTTGGATGAAAATACAGCCATCGTGGAAAATTCTTGACTTAAACCGGTAACTTATTTATTTAAAATGTTGTCTGTTTGATTTTCTTATTCTTCTTCGCCTTTAAGAAGACCTAACAATCATTGGTTTGTTAGGTATGGGTTGGATTGGTATGTTTTCTTTTTCAAAACTTGAGAATTCAATACCTATTGAGGTACTGAAATCTCAAGTTTTGAAAAAGAAAACATACTGTAAAAATATTACAAGCATATAAATGACTCTGGGAATGCTATCGCTACCTCTCATAGCTTGCACCGCTCCATAAAAATGACCGAGCGAAAGTAGCGGCTCGTCGTCGTCGCTTGGTGAAGCATCCTTGAAATATTTATTATTAATAAACAATATAAACGATGTAAGTGTTTCGTAATGTTGTTGCATATATTCACCAAGATTTTGTTAATATTTAAGCGAGAAAGTGTTGTAAAATGTCGCCAAAGTCACACGAAGAAACTGATGTTGATATTTATTTATTATTCCAACCTGATGCAGTTCGCGTCATTACTTTCTACACGATTATTACATTCTATCTTCTTATCTGTATGATATTATCATTAAATACTCTTATTAGATATATCATTAAGATCTGTATCCTTGTGAAATGAATGCCTCATACTTTATCTAAAAACCTTACATTAAGATGGTACACTTTTTTATCTAAATTTAAGTACTTAAATGACATTAAAATTAAACTTAATGTTCCTATCATCATCATCATCATTCTTCTGCCTTATCTCAATAAATTTAAACTCCTCCCCTACTTTTTATAAATTGAAATAAGGGCAGGAGTGATTTCTTTTCCAGTCATTACATCTTCGGGGGTACGAAGAACAGGGTGTAAAGCTCTTCATCCCCCGTAGAAAAGGGAGGATCCTCCAACCAGACGTGTTATGTCTGGTGGGCCACTGCCCGACAATTGTTGTCGAGTCGAGTTCTCGTATAGTCTTATTTGCCGCGGATAACTTTGCTGGCGCGATGTAGGACTTTAACGTATTTCGCTTGTTAGCTGCAGTACTTTTTGTCCAATGTAGCTGTAGTACTTTTTGTAGTGCCGCTACACATCTGTGACAATTTTTTTCACATTTTCAACAGCCGTATATTGGCACCCTTTTCTATCTATCATCATTATAATCCTATTATTTAACATGGAGCATTTCATTCATTGTATACTAGAACTATACAAGATGGAAAGAACACCGACACGCAAACGCCAAGTATTCAGTACATCATACTATCTAAATTATTAATTGTTTGTTTTGTTTTTACTATGGACAATTTTACTTTTGCACATCTTGCTACATTGATCTCACATAATGTACCATCTCAACATGAATGATGTAAACAAGGTTTTGTAAAAATATTCTGATTTAAAAGAGTGTCCGTGGAGTTTCTTGCCCGTTCCTCTCCATAAAGATCTACGATAGAGAATAGGCAACTACAGTACTTTCTCAGTTTTTATACCTTGTGACTGGGACTGTAGCTACATTTAATTTTCATCTTTGTTTCGACAATTCAAAAGTGCCTGTAACTGGCCTACTTGAAATAAATGCTTTGATTTTGATTATTGATTACCGACGAAATTTTCTATCGGGGGCATAGAAAGAAAAATTTGCAACAGTAATTAAAAATCAGAAAAACAGCTGTTCCATGATTTCTATTGTAATTCTATTATTTTTATAATTTAATGAAAAATTTCGATACAATGTTAAATTGGTTACTGAAATGAAATTAAAAATGAAATAAATAATAATAATATAAATAAATATCGCTGGACATTACACACAGCGCCATCTAGTGCCACACTAACGAACGAGTCTTGTGTCGTGGACACCAGATAGTGAAATACATTTTAAGAACTAGCTAGAACGGATGTGACTGCTGTGATGACGAGTAATAGAGAAATATAGAAGAAGAAAAGCTGCGCCTACCCCAAATGAAATTAAATTTGATAAGAGCATGAGAATGATAATGACTTTTATCAAGGACAATAAAGAACTCAAAATTCCCTATAAACCAAAATGACATGAAACATTTCTGACCCCTTTCAGAAAGTTCGGGGCTGTCTCGCAAGCCTCGTTTAAAGAGATTTAGTAACACTTAACAATCATTTACTGGTGTTATAAAAACCTTTAATATTTCAACAGCAGAGGAGAAATTGGTTATTCGCGGTTTTGTGATTTTCTCTTTTTGTAGTCTTATGGAAAAAAGGTGATTGTTTTTTTTAATTTTGACTGTCGTTTTGTTTTGTGGAATTTCGACAGTAAATTTTATTCTACTGTAATTACATTGCTGCCTTCGGTGGGAACCATTTTATTTTCCGGGGATTTAGGTTTTACCTAGTACCAAACTCAAATTCAATTAGGTCTCATTAAAGATTCTTGAAATATTTTAAAGTAGTCTTCTCCAAGTAAAACATCTTCAAATATCATTCGCAGCATATCTTCTTCTTCCATACTTCTCTATTACTCGTCATCTAAACAGTAACGTCCTTTCTAGCCAAAAGTCTGCAATATTAACACTAATAAGTTTGACATCAATAACGTTTGTTTATTATACTCATTTAAAGATAAACTGACGTCCTTTATTTCCGTACATATAACTAAATTTACATTTCTTTGTTTAAGGAAATATTAAGCATTTTTTGCAAAGCGTGAAAACTTTCTCCCGCCACAAACTTAGCATTCAATTGTTTACAAAACATTACTACCGTCTGGTTTTTTTGAAAAAATAAACTTGAATAAAATATTTAAATAATCTTGACATTGACTTTTGTCTGTGACATACTTGAGAAGTGAAACGCGACAGGCAAACGAATAATTATAATTTTGAATAATAGTTTACCACTTAATTTATAAGTTTTTTTTTTTAAATGCGAATGATTAGCACCAACTCTTTAAGGTCAATAGGTCTTCAAGGTCATTGTCGTGTTGTGCTCTGTAGCCACTCCACCGTATATTTTTTATTATGATATAACCCATTTTTAAGTACGGCCGACGGTCATGACGTACATGCATTGTTTGTGAATGTACGACTTTTAATTTAAAAGAAAAAAGTAAATTAATGTGGCGTTGCTGCGGAAAATTCTCTGTAGCCACGCCACCTATAACCAGCATTTGTAGATACAATTTCAGCTATTTTTCTGAAGTTATATAATGTACGAACGCTGTGTATTATATATTCGCGTGATAAGTATGAAAAAATATGTTAATTCTAAACTCACAAATTGTCCCCTAGTGTTTTAAACTAATGTATTTTAGCGATTACTTCAGATTGACAGGAAAATTAAAATAAAACTAAACAGATTTCATAAATAGAAGTTACTTATTATATATCCGTGTTATAACAAATTCTGAATAATTATAGCCATACGAATGCTATGCGGTATGTACTATCGAGGACACTCCCGCCTGATCACCACTAAGCTAATTTTTGCTTGCACTTAAAACATAGAAACGCTCTCTATCCCCGCCCCGTTGACTTTATAATAAATAATTAATGAAAAAAATACCGATCGGCGACACATGCCAAAAGAGAGTTATTGTTATTTTGCGCGCCAAAGTTGACGCTTTCCTAATAGGCCTAAAGTTTAAGGTGGAGTTTCTCGGCGCCTCCGCATGATTTAAGCGAAAAAAAAATTAACTGATCAGGCGGAAAAGACCACGACTGTACGTATGAAAAAAAGTCCTTAAATATAAATGATCCATGTCCAATGGCAAAAATTTAAATCCCTTGCCATGCCGTCCCGGTCTACGGAGGCCATAACTCGTCATCACAACAGCCATCGGTTCTTTGGTCTTACTCTAGTCTATAGACATCCATCAACACTACTAAAACAAACATTAAATATATTTCTGCAAGCTAAACATTCTCAATATCGAACTGGCCATACATTAAAAACCTAACATGAATGTATCAAAATTTAAATTCCTTCGTTGCATTGATTTCGAAAACCTCGGTGACAGATTTACAAAATAAGTGATTTTATACAACTTCGTTGGCCCAGTGGTGGCGGCCCCGACTTACGAACAGGACGTCGGGTGTTCGAACCCAGGCAGGCGCATTACTTTGTGTAATTTATTTTCATCACCACTGCTCTCAAAACGGTGAAGGAAAACATCGTGACGAAATCGGCATGTCTTAAAACCAAAAAAATCGAAGACATGTGACATCTACCAATCCGCACTGGGCCCGCGTGGTAGATTATAGCCTATTCCCTCTATTAGAGAGGAAGCCTGTGTCCCAGCAGGGAACATTAATAGGCTGATGATGATGATGATGATGATACAACTTCCTTTGAGGAGCGGAACCTAAAAATGAAAATAATGTTCTATAAATAGAAGTTTTAACTCTGGCTGCTTGACCACAAAGTAATTTTATTCTTGAAATGAATTCAGTCACGGTCTAACTAACGATCGCAAATAGCAACCGTGATAAAAAAAAACTAAGCGTTTTATTATCTATCTTGATATCATTGTTGTTCTTTTACTTTTAGTTTAGTAAGTTCAGTTCAGTTTTTATTTTAGTAAGTCATTAAAATATTTATCCAGATTTTCAAGTTATTCATAAACGTTTCTAGTTTGCTACAAAGCTCCCGTATCACGAACAAATCCATATAGCAATATTTATAATCACGTTCTCGAACACGGCTCTAACGTTTTCGATGAAAGTTGCAATGATGATGTTTTCGGGTTCGAAAAATCGATCTAGCTAGGACTCATACCTAGGAAAAATCTTCTCTATATTCACCCGAGCTGAGCTCGGTCGCCTGGGTATTAATAATATAAATGCGAATGCAATAGGGAAATTGCACGTAATTTTTTCTTCACTTAAATCAATAAAATACAGTACTATCAACCCAAGAAAAGTATTAAAAGTTAAGTTCAACTATAAATATAATCTGCCTTGTTGCCATCTAATTTTTTTGGCATTAATTAAATAATTTTACCAATTGTATGTGCTCTAGTCAAGTAAAAATTGCAATAACAATATTATAATGAAATTTTAGTGAAACTTTTAGCTCTTTTCAAATAAAAGTGTTTTTTTGACACAATGAACTTTGACGTCAATACCGGCGTTATCGAGGACAGTGTGTTTTGACAGTGCGTTCCGTTTTACCAAAAACATGCTACATAAAACAGTAAATTGTAAAATAAGTGATGTATTATATAGAAACTTAAACAAGTGTACCACAACGTTTTTACGCACCATTACAAGGCATTTTTCATAAATAAAAAGAGTTTTGTATTTCATGCATATTCCCTATTCTGTCTGTCTGTTTGTCTGTTACATGCCAGTTACCTTTTAACTCCTTTAGCCCATTTGGCACACACACCTAGGGTACAACATTATTTTTTTCAAGCCAGTGTAGTATGGCAAAGCCGCGTGTAAAAGCTAGTTCTTCATAATATCCCAACAACTGAGCAAAAATCTCGCAAACAATACACCCACATATTCACAAAGACCTTTCAACTTTCTCATATTCATTACAATACGGGACAAAAACACGGGGAACAACAGACTGAAATCTCACAAAGGTACCCAACTATCTTCACTCTTAATTTGATTCTCAAAAGATTAAAACTTCAGCACAATACGGGTGGTATGAGAAGTATATTAATCTTGTATGCGGGTAGATTTCAGTTCGTAGAATTTCCTATTTTCAGTTGTTTGTCATCCGTCTGAAGTAAGAATGTTTTGAACATAGACTATTAGTAACTTGTGGAAGTGGCACTTCTACATAGTTCTTTGTTAATTTCCTTTGTACGTATTTCTGAAATAATCAAGTCAAAGGAAACATTTGTCAATTAAATATATCAAAGCCACTGCTTTCAAAGCTCAAAATAGTTCTATCAGAATTGTTTTTGAAAATTGTATTTCTGAAATATAAGTATAAGGAAATAGGTACAACTAGGAATAAATTTACTGACCAGTGTTGTGGCAAATTATTAAGTAGGCTAAATATTTCTATAAAGTTCGACATCTTCAAATTGAACAAATTTATCTTAAATATAAAAAAAACGCGGAAATCCATTTCATTTTGGCGGAAGAGCAGCTCCGTTGGTATATCCTACTGGCCTTGTAGGCTAGTTTGTCTTCAAAGCGATTGCCGCATCTATTTGCATTAATATTTAATCATCTATGTCTTGTTCAAATGCATTCTACATCGTAGTTTCGTTGACATTTTCATCTGCCAGTTGCATTCTTAGTAGGTACTTTAATTATGGAAATGACTTGAATTTACAATGGTCTTCATGATAATCGTTGTTGAAGTGTGGATGACACGAGTTGTACCCTGGTATCCATAGTCAAGTAAAGCTAATGACTTGAGTTAAAGTAATTATGCAACCATTTTAATGAAAAAGACAAGAATTTGAACGAAGTAGTAGTAACTTTTGATAGTTCTAACTTCAAGCAATTACTAAACTACAGAATAAAAATTGTATTCTTTATAGATATGGGTGTTAGGTTTTCGGTTTGGTTCTAAGATATACCGTTCTGCCGGTCGCAGTTCTAACCTGATTTGGCCGGGTATCTTAACTTAGCAAGAAAGTTCCTGCGAAGTACGAGTCGGACTCGCGCATGAAGATTTCCGTACTATTTGTAGTAAGCCCCTTTATTATTTTATTTATTTGTGTTTTTATTATTTATTGTTAAAGCGGCAACAGAAATGCATACACATTCTGTGAAAATGTGTATGCAAATATGTTATATATATGTATATATATTACGTAACTGCTAGTTAAATCTAGGTGTACTACCATTCGGGGATTACAACCGTGATGTCACTGTCAGACAGACTATGTATTCTCGCTCGCACTAGTAGGATAATTGTCTGTCTAAAGACAGTCTTGTCTAAAGGGTGTAAAAACCTCTTAACGAAGCCGAAAGGCACTTTTTTTCCATTGCGATCATTTTTTTGTTCTACACCATACTTGACAATTTTTTTTTTAAATACAAATTTTTAATGTAAGATTTTTACTTTAAGCACCTGCACTGTACTATTCAATCCATCCATCAGCACTTTGAGTATGTTACATTGAGTTCTACAACAAAACATGATTTGTCACCCCAAAAAAAAAAAATCGTATCCCAGCAATAATTTTTGCAAAGTTACTTAGTTTGTTACTTTCGTGATGAGGTTGTTTACACCCTGTAAAGTGTGCGGTGGCCCTTACGCGTTTGCTATCCTAATTACGCAAGTATAAACAAATTCAAGCCACTACAGAAACACTACACATGAGAGAAGTTCCCAACAAATAAGCTAGTCTGAAATTAGTTCCGCAACTCTAATGTGAAACCCAATTAACACTGAAATCCAAGCTTTGCTTATTAACCACTCTTGCTTTTGACCGCGGTTTCGCTCGCGATAATTTAGAATATGACAAGCAATTCGGGTTGTACTCTGATACTGATAATATAAATAATGAAAAAATAAAATCATTTTATTTCAGATATTAATCCATACGTTGTTTTTTTTTATTATTTAATTATTTACAATTTACAAATCTATTAAAATAAAATAAACTAACTAACTTAAACTAAAAACTTAAAAAATGGCGTCAAAAAACTGTCCATAATGTGTGTTAGTAAAACGACTTCAAAAAAACTATGTTACATTGAAATACTAAAAAAATTAACAATTACATTAAAAAATACAATTAAATAAAAAATTACATTAAAAAATTAAAAAGATTACATTTATAAAATAAAAAATTACAAAAAAAAACAAATATTATTCAATCATGATTCGAAAGACACGTGGCGCCATCTATTATCATTAGAACGTTATTATTGTTTTTCTCGGGGACCGTACTTTTTTTCGGGATCTTACGAGACCTTATGTCCGTTTCTGTACACCTGACATTACAAAATTTCAGGATGTTCGGTTCAGTGGTTTAGGCGTAAAGAGGTAACAAATAAACTTACTTTCGCATTTATAATATTACTAATTAGGAAGTTAGGATATCAGAAACAAGTGCTGTTTAGGAACTCGGCGTATAAAGAAGGATTTAGAACTAAAATTATTACTATTGGTTGTTTTAGAAGCAAATTTTCAACCACAAATTGTTTTGGCGTGGAACCGCTTGAAGTCAGTTATCTTTATGGTAGAGAGGTCGCAAAGCAAGCGGAGCGTGAGCGGTAGCGGGCAGTTATTTGTATCTTCGAAACAAGTGACAGTTGTCCAATTTCATGGTTCTAGAGACCACACGGGAGGATTACACCTTGATGTAAGCACAATGTAGAAAGAGAAAAAAAAACAAATCGAAACTTAAAGACTGGTAGTTATGTATGATGGTAGTCACATTAACATGTACTCAACCTGATCATCAAATACTTTATTAAGAGATACCTTCCCAGCCGCTTTCTGTGCGACTTGTACTTTTTATTACATAAGTAGCAGAAGTACCAACCAATTTGCTGAAGTGACTGAGAATTTGCGTGGGCAGAAATGCAGTGATTATTCAAATGTACCGACTAGATCCTTGGTTAAACTACGTATTTTACTATGTTAACCTTTGGCGCAATTCTGCAGTGGTTTTTAAATCAGAAGCTTATTGTGTGAAATGAAAATTTAGTTTTTTGCCTACAGCAGTCCACTGCTGGATAGGCCTCTTCAATCGCACGCCACTTAGCTCGTCTCTCGGCAACTCTCATCCAGTTGCTACCAGATACCCCATTGCGAATATTGTCGCTCCACCTAGCCTGAAGGCGACCTTACGCTGGCCGATTCGCGGTCTCAGCTCAAGAACACATCTACCCCAACGGTCATCGGTTTTACGTCTAATATGGTCGGCCCATGCATGGCCATTTCAGCTTAGGTACTCTTATTCTGAGAGCTATGCCGACAAATCTGATTCTCCGCCGGATCATCTCGTCCGGATGCAATCCCTATCCTTATAAACATATTTGCAAACCATTTATTGAAAACGCCTATTTGTTTTCCCATTACCGCGTGGCCCATTACCCACCTATTAGGAAAGTGGATGATCTAACATTTGCATAAAACAAAATAGACAATTTGTTTGGAGCACCATACAAACACAAGCCCAAGCCCTCCAAATATGATGAAGTGAGGAAACTTCTCAAGACAACAATAGACGTAAGTAGATGTGAAGTACATGTCTGTTTGAAGACGTTATTTCACGCTTATTCACTGAATGATAAATGGTGGCACTTAATCGGGTGTCATTCATTGTTGTGAATCAAGCGTTTGAATAGCGGCATTTGTTATGAGTACTCTTGATAATAAAGATCCACTGTATTCTGTTTGTATAACTAAAACTGCAAAGGAAGCTGATTTAGAAGGAGTTAGAGATGTAAAATCAGCTGTTACACCAATAAATAAATTGAGAAAATCCTTACTGTTATGAGGACAGTTGTGCAAGGCGACTACTTGATCAAAAATGAATTTTATTGAAAGATAGAATTAAAAAGAAAGATTTTGTATAAAAGAGATAAGACAAGTCAAGGACGAACAACACAACTCAAATAAAGAAAGGCAGAAAAATATTTGAAAACAGTAACGTCACTGAAATAGGCAGTCACGTCATCTCAAATACTTGACTGGAGAGCAAACATTGATTAAAGTCAAAGTTGAACTGTTTATTTCAGTTACGCCAATACAAAAAAAAAGAAATCACAGTATCGTCACTAATATCCATAAGGCCTAAAACCCAAATTCCATTGATCTATACTTTGTTGACCCACATGATCCAACAGACGCGAACGTGAGCGAAAACACGAAAACGAGAAAGAAAAGAAAGTTCCGACAGAAACTTGTTTCAACACGCGTGTTTATTTATATCTGTCGTTGAAGATCGATTAATATGTAGATGAGATGATAGATCGTCAAACTTGGGTGAAATTATTCAGAGATATATAAAACAAAAGGGAAGAAATGATAGCGTCTGACTGACAGAGGAGAATGGATGAAAAAAAACCTATTGCGCCAATTATTATCCCAAGCAATTTTAAACAAGGGCAGGAAGATGATGATTATAAAAATAAAATATTTATTTTTTATTTTTATTTTTCCTTTTAATTTGCGGATGATAAGGTGCTAGTTGACAGGAATGAATGAAATAAGAAAAAGATTGCTCTCACCCCTAGTAACATTGACACCGTGTCGGAAAGATCGTGAGGAATTTGACATGTTCAAGAACTTAAAACTCAATACGACATGACTGTGGCGTATGTCCCAGCAGAGGGAACATTTTAGCCCGATTATGCTTATTCAAGTAACTAGGTAGGAAGGAAGAGTTCGACGCCGACCTTCAGGTAAAGCCGCGTTTGTTTAGGTTGGTCCGTGGATGGGTGGCTTCACATTACATACTGAATTTCTTCCATGCCTCGGAAATCACCTCAAATCGTTGGTCTCGGCTGTCAATTGTCAGATCTTTGACAGTCAAGGACAAAGTGGCCCGAAAGTCTTACCAATAGGTATCGTATTAACCAGTACTAACTGGGTTATGGAGGTCAGATAGGCAGTGATCGCTCCATGTAAAATACTGGTATTCAGCTGCATCCGATTAGTCTGGAAGCCGACCCCAACATAGTTAAGAAAAGGCTAGGCAGAAGATAACATAACTAGGTAGACAGACATTTCATTGCAAGAGTACAGTTTTTAAGCTTTGCATTTAAAAACTGTATCTGTTATTTACCTTTGCTTTCACATACAATTACTTACTTGGATCAATATCTTCGTGATTGCTTGACATGAAACGTCCCTATGTACATATGTAGATTCAAAATCTTATTAACCGGGATAATTAAATATTCTCGAATAGAGCTTCGAGCAATGCTGTTAAATTTCGCGTAGATTGAAAATTACGTACCTACTGAATTTACACCTGAATATTTAAAATTTCTTACTGTGAGTTGGTGGAGTTTTGAGAGATTTTTGACAAAAATACAAAATGAACAGCGTAAAGAAGAACGTAGCTATATTTCAAATTAAATTTTTTTCGTTATCGTTCCGTTTCCAATTCATGTGATTTCCACTAAAACGAATATTAACTTTTATAGTTGTGTTATTTAAGTAGATTTTAGAATTAAGTAAAAGATTATGAAATGTTTGAAGTTGTACCGTACACAGAACTTGATGTTTGAATTTAAAAATGTTTATTCCTAAAGCACATAAATCTGTTGACAATTTCGAAAAATAAACTACAAAAGATACACTGAACAGCCAATGTAATTAGAAAAACTTTCACTGTAGAATAAAATTAAAACTCCAATCATTAACAACAAAAACTTTTTCCAATTTTGCCACACGTTGCCAATCTAATTACTGCATATCCAAGTCATTACAGGACAGATTTGAATCCAATCTAACTTTGTGAACCAAGAAACAACACGCATTAACACCACACATGCAATCTATAAATTGGACCGAAAGTTGAACGCCGTGGAATGGATTAAGATTGTAATCGCAGTGTGTTTTACAATTAATGACTTACTTTTTTTTTAAATAAAAACATTTCGGGAATCGAGAATTTTCGCATAGAGCTTATAAGGTGTAAGTTATTAGGGTAGGCAGATAATGAAATATGTCAAGAAAGAATAGACTTAATTATGACATAGAGGTTTGTGTATTTGGTGATTGAAATCGAGTTGTATCTGTAACTTTAGAAACTGAATTGGAAATACAGTTTGTAAACGTTTATTAAACAATAGGCACGATTTCAATTTCGTGTTTCGAGATTTCGGAACAATATTTGTATTTGTTTCAGACTGATTTGTTTTGGACCTCTATGCTATTGTGATTTCAGCAATGTTTAAAGGGTGTAAAAAGACTCTTTATTTATTTTATTTTATTTTTTTATACCTCCACGACCCCCGTACAATCCAATCCATTCACCAGCACAATGTTTTGAGTGCGGTACTTTGTGTTCTACCGGATAACGTGATTTTTCACCCCAAAAAAACGGCTTCGTGATGAGTCTGTTTACACCCTGTTTACACTTTAATTTTTAATCGTTCATGACATGGATACTGAAAATTATATTGTCTTGTATTTCTATGATTCATAATAAAAATTAATATAATTGCTTTACTAAGGTTTGACCTCGGGGCAAGTACTCGAATAAAATACCCACGGTAAAAGATAAGCATTTCATTGTATTTTTATGTGCTGAAATATTAAACATGCTTATAATATTGTTTTTTTTTTGTTACAGGTAAGTTGGATTTGAAGAGACCTTTGGAGGAAATTAACATTACAAGGTGGAATTTTCTGGTAAACGTTAATAATGGGGTTGGCCGGTGAAAGCTGAAAGCAGTTGGCGCTAGCATATAGTTTGTTCCCAATCTGACCAATGAGGTCAAGCCATTTTGAAATATAAAATGACATTACCAGATTTTCATTTCAGCGCCATTAGTTTCACGACGAATTGAGAACCTCCTCCTTTTTGAAGTCGGTTAAAAAGTACAAACAACTACCTGTTTTAGAATTTGATACTTACAGTCATAGGTTTATTTTTCAATATAGTAAGATCGGCTTCCAGTCTAACCGGTATCGTATTACCCAGTACTAATCGGGTTGTGGAGGTTAGATAGGCAGTCGCTTCATGTAAAATACTGGTATTCAGCTGCATCCGGTAAGACTGAAAGCCAACCCTTCGGAAAAGACTAAGCAGATGAGACAGTATCAATATTCTCAGTCTTGAGATTTTAATCATTGAATTTAGCACGCTAACACGCACTCTTAGGCAATGGGGGCTATCGTTTTCGCGCTCACCAGATGGCGCTACTGTCGAGTAAGGTCCAGTCAATAATTCTATTTTATATCTTAAAGTACCAATAATTTCATAAAAAGTTTATTTTATTACGTTTATCAACATAGTGTAAACTTCAGATACATATTCTCTCTAAAATTAGCAGGTATGAAACATTTAAAAATCATTCTACCTCCAAATACTAACAAATAACGCTACTTAATATCTTCAAGTCATAATAAATCAGAAATGGCTCAATCTAGACCACAATCGTAAAAATATGTAAAATACGTGCTAAAAAAGCACGCAACGCGCGAACACTGTATGACATCTGACATTTCGGAAAGACCCTACTCTACACGAACGCCTCTAGCGGCGAATTCATGCACGATAGCCACCATTTATAAAGTTCTTTATAGCAACCATGCTGCCTTGTAATTAAAATATTCACACACATAGGTAAATTACAACATACAACTGTATTCATTAGAGATTACAAGGTCTGAAGACATGTATTTTTAATTAAATTAGCTTATGCCTAATTCATTATGGCACAAGGCTGAAATTGGCGTGAAAATTTAAATTCATTGAATGGAGCTTACAATATTAAAGTGACATAGAATTACTTGCTTCCAGTAATTAACAACCCTCATTACAAATTACTAACCCTAGACAGCTATTGGATATTTCTAGACTTTTAGGTCCAACCTTCATTTAAGGCTAAGTAATTAGGACTCCTATTCAAATATACTTGACCACAAATGGAGCCTTTTACTTTTAACCTCCTTTTGTTTTTAAGTTGAAAATGGAAATTGGAAAAAAAATCACTAACGTAGCAAACGGACTACTTCCAGACAAAAATCGAGGCTAGGATTGTAAATGTCTACGATAATTACATCATAACATCACGCCTGTATTCCCCGAAAGTGTAGGCAGAGGTGTATCTAATAGTACACACATTTCGCCGGTTATGTTTTAAGTCCCATGTAATACCATTTTTTTTTCCGCTGGGAAATCATCAAATGACTCCTCCCGCTCTGGGCGGAGCAGGAGGGAGTGTCAGACTTTTACTGACTAAAACCTATCCATGTTCCTAAATCGCCCTTTGTGTTCCGGGGCCACGGTATCTCTTTCGAATAGTCCCGCAGCCCCGGATGTTATACCATCAACCGAGCACAAAACTAGACTACATGGCTGCTACTGAGAAATTCATGATGGAAAAACTGAATAAAACTGCCCGACGCGGGGATCGATCCCAAGACCACATGGTCAGCATTTGCGCTTGCGACCTCTTGACCAACGAGGCAGTCTAATTCGATTCCCGAGTCGGGCAAAGTGTTATTGAGTTTTGGTCAACGTGCGGAATCTTGTGGAGGTTATCTGTGGCTCCCAGGTTTGTAGTCCAGTAACTTTATACATCACAGAATGCGTCAAATCCGGTAGTTCTGATTTTTTGCAAAGTTGTTTATGATGTTGGTCTAATCAATAATCCAAGTTTGTGACCCCGAGCGCTGAACGCAAAATCGAAAAAAAAAATAGTTTCTGTTTTTCAAATTTTGGTGATTATAACCATAAAGGCTAGTCCTTTGACGCATACTACCCCATACTTTCAGGCGACAAAGTTACAGGTCCAGAACAAAAAAGTGATCGCACTAACGGGAAGAACAAGTGTTTCTCAGCTTCGTTAAGGTGGTTGTTACACCCTTTATAAATCCCAGCAGTAATCCGCTGCTTGGCCTTTTCCCAGCTATGTTGAAGCCGGCTTCCAGTCTTACCGGGTGCAGCTGAATGCTAGTATTTATGGAGCGACTGCCTATCTGACCTCCACAATACAGTTAGTACTGGGTTAAACGACACCCCTTGGGAAGACTGGTTGCCAGACTTTAATACAGTGTGGTTAAGAATTATGTCGTGTGCCATATCGGAAGCCTTTCTTCAACTGACTTAGTTGGGCTGAGTTAAGATTCAAAATCAAAACATTTATTTCAAGTAGGCCAGTTACAGGCACTTTTAAATTATCGAAACAAATATAAAAATGATATGTAGCTACAGTCCCAGTCACAAGACATAAAAACTGTGAAAGTACTGTAATTGCCCATTCCCTAGCGTAGATCTCTACGGAGAAGAATGGGCAAGAAACTCCATGGATACTCTTTTAAATCAAAATATTGTTACAAAATCTTGGTTACATCATTCATGTTGAGATGTTATATTATGTGAGAACAATGTAGCAAGATGTGCACGTTAAAAGTGTCCAAAGTAAAAAAAAAAAAAAACAAATATACAATTCAAAAACTAAAATAATTCATTCAAATAAGCCATGGCAACTGAGAGATGACTTAGTACACACCATACCCCTATTCTTGTAATTGGAAAAGTTAACTAGATTGGAGTCATTAGCAGGTAGGTGATTAACTATTAAATTAATATTATTAACTATTGCCTTTTGTTTTACTCTCCTATCCGACATACGTTGAAAGTACAAACTGTTTCTCTACGCGAAGGAGCCTATTCAAATTAATATCAATTATTATAAATTATAATTATAGTTTGTTTGTAAGTTTAGTTTTTTGCGATTTTCAGGTCAGTGTCAGGTCGTGTCTTAATTAAAATATGATTCGCGGCCGTAACAAATATGTCTCTACAGAGTTATAATCAATAAACTCATCAAAACAACCCTCTGATTTAATTTAATCCCGTTCAATGACTGTTTCACGAAAAAGTAACTACATACGCAGTACCTTAATAGTTCTAAATACGATGAGTTGTACGTAAATTACTTTAATAATCTCCTACAAATTCAATGTTTTCTCCCAACTTGGAAACTTCTCAAATAAAGACTTTCCTTGCACATCAAGTTACAAAACAGATTAAAACTTCTAATTACAAAGCTCTTATATTGGATAAACAATGTTCAATAATATTAACTTTCGAAGTTAGTTGATGCAAAATAACGATTTGATTACATGCAAGTATTCCTAGAAGTTTTGGGGGCTCTGAACTTTTGGGGTTTAGAACTCAGACCGAATTATTACAGAACAGTGCATCACATGAAATGGTAAAAGAATTTCTTTTTCAATCAATCTCTCCATTTCCGATGTGTTTTATACAAGTAAGACTCATTAAAAATTAATCATTTAAATCTTGACTTTAACAATGACTGTGTGACTTTTTCAATGTTCTCAGTAACAACTATAATTAATTCATGATCAATGTGTTTCCCATAACTAAGCTAAGATATATCCATTATCTACTATCTTTCGAGGAATGTAATTACGCGTGTTGCTACTTGATAATATGATTAACGCAATTAGTGTTATATCTCTGCGATTGTTATTGATAACAATTAAAGATAAATAACACACGTTTACATAAACATTACATTTGAGATATTCTTCTCTGAAGAAAACCAAGTTAAATTGTAATTCATCATCATTATCTTGCCCATAACCCAATTTATTTGGGATCTGCGCTGATGTCTACTTCTTTCGTACTTCTCTATTACTTGTCATCTCATTAGAAACCTCCTTTCTTGCCATATCATCCTTCACGCAGTCTATTCATCGCTTCTTTGGTCTTCGTCTACTCTTATATTCATCCACATTTATACTCAAAACTTTCCTTACGACATTTTCCTTATCACATGCCCAAACCAAGCCAACCGATTACCACACAAATTGTAATCCAAAGCTATTTATTTCAATTAGGCCATTCGAAGGATATTTTGGACGAAAAACACGGATGTACGAAAATGTATTTTAGTTGCCCATTCGCAAAGGTTTATATGGAGAAAAGAAAACATTTCATTTACATTTGTCTACACTAATATTATAAAGAGGAAAGATTTGATTTTTTGTTTGTTTGTTACGGTTTACTCAAGAACTACTCAACCGATTATAAAAATTCTTTCACCATTTGAAAGCTACATCTTTACCGAGTAACGTAGGCTATAACTTATATTGATATCATGCAAATTAGCCGAACTATCACAATTTTCTCGGACGAAGTCGCGGGCGAAGCGCTTGTTTGTAATATTTGCGTAGAATAGATGATCACCCATGTATGGACTGAGCTCGGGAAGCATAGCTTAATCTTCGCTCAAACCGTGTGCTTGTAATACCTTAGCCACGGGCCCCTGCATCCACGATAAAACCTCATATAAATCTAGTTTGTTAATAAAAATCTACACGGAGACTATACGTTTATACCTAGTATTTATGGATAGAGCAGGTTAATATCACGTAGGTAGCATACCCCTCACTGTGTGGTAAGTCTTCTGTCATGAAATATTGCACGTTACCTGGAAAATTAGATGAAAAAAAAACCGGCAAACTGCAAGGCGGACTCGCACACAAAGGGTTCCGTAGCACTCAACAATATAATCACAATATTGTAAATGCTCATTCAATTTACACTCAACGGTTAAACTTCATTATTTTGTTTTTCATAGTTAACATTGTAGACACAATTAAGGAATAATGGTTGTAGACAATGATATGGTTCCTTGTCCGTGTTTACATCTTCTTGGCGCTGACTTTACTATGAAAAACAACATAATAAAGTTTTGCCGTTGCTGTACCACAGCTGCAATTTCACAAAAAAGTTATTCAAACCAATTTTCGTTGAAAGTTTTTTTACGTTTTACAAATTAATATTTTGAGGTTCTTTTTTAACAGTGGGAACTATGCAGGCTGATTATGCTAAGCACAAATGAAAAACGTCTAACGTACTACCTTAGGCAGTCAATCCCGCTAACTCACAAATAAACTATTCTCATTATCGTTAGTACCAATACGGGGGACCAAGAATTCTAAATACGGGACGCCGTCTGCATTGTTGGCAACTTCACAACCTTCGATCGAAGCCTTAAATTACCGATATGTATCTAGGTATCCAACAGCATAAAGTGCTTTCCGAGGCATGGAGGAACTCGGTATGTATGTAATAGATGGTCACCCATCACCAGACTGTGTGACTGCTATTATTCAGCCACAAGACGATTCACGAAAAAAAAAAACTTTTCGGACATAGGTACCTACAGTCGTGGTCTTTCCGCCTCATCAGTTAAAAATTTTTACGCTTGAATCATGCGGAGGCGCCGAGCCACGCCCCCTTAAAGTTCAGGCCTATTAGGAAAGCGTCAACTTTGGCGCGCAAAATAACAATTCAATTCATTCAATTATTGCATCAAATATGGTAGGTACATGAAGTTCCTATATAAAATATTTAGTAACACACATTTGGCTAATATATAGCATGCAATTGGTTTTTACAGTTAAGATATTTATTACTAGGCAACTACATTCTTTTCAGTTTATGTCTACTTAACAGTTAAATATTTCTGTGTTTTATAGTATAAAAATTACAGGGACACTTTTGAAAGAACTCATCTATCGAATAAAAACACTCTTCCAACAACCACGTCCGCAACGCAACACAAAACTTATTGAAGGGTAGTTGAGTAATTGCCCTAGGTAAAGCAATATAAATTAGGGGAGCCAAATAAACGCAGCTCCGCCGAAAAAGTTCTAGCTTTGGGACAGGCATTTCATCAATCTAAATGTGTAGGTTTCCTTTTATTTGTGTTATCTTTCTGTTAAAATAGTTCAAGATTAGACCTCACAAACCTAGCAAATTCGTCAATATAAATGCATGGAACCGTCAGTAGATTGTGCGACTTGAACATAGGCTTACATGAGTCAGACCACTTATTTTTTTTTTTCGGATAGGAAATCATCAAATGACTCCTCCAGCTCTGGGCGGAGCAGGAGGGAGTGTCAGACTTCTACTGACTAAAACCTACCCATGTTCCTTCATCGCCCTTTGTGTTCCGGGGCCACGGTATCTCTTTCGAATTGTCCCGCAGCCCCGGCAGGATTCGGCCCTTGCGAACCCCTTCCTTAATGCTGACTCTCTTTGAGGCGCGCGTGGAATACGAACGCGCCGTCGTCATGAGACGGATGGACGGCGAGCTAGCCCATAGCTCCCCGCCCACAGGCCCGCGCCCACGGTGGCCGGAAGCCACCACGTGGCCCCCGACGCCCGGGGCGTCTCCCGTGGCAGCCGGGACGTGTGGATCTCTCATGAGTCAGACCACTGCATTTTGAATATTGCACGAATACACTTCTTTAGGGCGATGAATATCTTCGCTATTTCGGAAGAGTTTCCCCACACAACTATACCGTATCGTATTACTGAGCAGACGTACGCGTCATACACCATTATAGCGGTACGAAAAGATGTATTAACTTTAATTCTTTTCAAAGCAAATACGTTTTTTTTTTTTTTAATTATTTCGATGGGATTCTTCCAACTGAAATGCTCATCAAGTGTTACACCAATGAAGTTTGCATTACGTACCTGTTCGATAATAGTATTATAATAAGTAACTATTTATTTACAATAGACTGACTACGAAGAAAATAAATGTAAAGCCAAGAAATTACTATTGTAACGTATCTAATTATGCTAACTACCATAGTTTATATCTATACCTTTGAGAAGAAGCTAGATATTATGAGGATAAAATGTAATAGGAGCTCGTTGTTCTTCATAAGGCGTAGTTGCAAGCTGCTACTCAGCTGGCAACCTGCCACTAAAGTATATCTGCTATATCATTAGGTAAACTAAAACCGTTCTAACTAAAGCTAAATTGCAATTTCATACTAAGTTACCTCATTGGAGCTCGCGGTTAAATAAAAACAGCCGCTCAGGGTCGATCTTTAGGTTAAGCCGTGCTTGCCTAGGTTGGACTGTAGATGGGTGACCACCCATTAAATACCGAGTTTCCTCCGTGCCTCGGAAAGCACGTTAAGCTGTTGGTCCCGGCTGTCATTTGTAGATCTTGGCAGTCGTTATAGGTAGTCAGTTACAAAAAGTCTGACAACCAGTCTCACCAAGGGGTATCGTATTACCCAGTGCTAACTGGGTTGTGGAAGTCAGATAGGCAGTCGCTCCATGTAAAATACTGGTATTCAGCTGCGTCCGGTTAGACTGGAAGCCGACCCCAACAAAGTTGTGAAAAGGCTAGGCAGATGATGATGACTAAGTTACCTCATTGAAGTTGTTAAACTCTACTTGCACTATTATACCTACCTATATATACGTATATGTCACTATTAGAATGATAACCGTGAAGCTTTACTATGAAAACTTTTAACATAACGTCACGCTTGTAATCCCAGAAGGGGTACGCAGAAGTGTACTTCCACATTTCGTCAGTTACGTTTGAGTCTCATGTTATACAAGGCGAGCCTATTGCGACCAACCAAGCCTAATCCCAGTTTTCGGGCTCCTACTGAGAAGTTCGAGAAGAAGTAGTAATACCCGACGGATAAGGCAGAGATATACATAACAGAACTCCCATATATCGTCGGTATGGTTTTTTATGTCGCATGTAATAGGGGACGAGCGTATTGCCATCAATCCGACACAAATCCACACTCTGTGGCTGTTACTGTGAAATTCCTGATGGAAAAACACGTTGCCGGACCCGGAAATCGAACCCAAGACCCCATGTGTAGCAGTCACGCTTGTGACCACTTGACCAACCAGGCAGTAACTGACAGAAAAACAAATCACAATTGACTCGTCCTAGGAATCGTACCCACGACCTCATGTTTAGTGTTAAGCGGTATCGCTTGCAACTACTAAACCAACGAGGCAGCCATAAAACTATTAATTTCATTTTGCACCTATTCTAGTTAAGTACTAAAATCCTTCTAGCTGAGCTTCTTCATAAAATCACGGAGAAAAACTTATTTCAAAGCAATTTTCTATCCTTCGGTTGTAATAAAGTTTAGCTAACCTGCAGCTGAACGGTTATTAAGAATATTTATGAGAACGTTGGTCTTGAAGATACACCTCTTTTAAGCAAGGATTTTTAAATGTTTGCCCATTTTTTAGTAAATATTAAAAGCATTTGTAAAATGTATTTATCGTGGTATTTAAAGTTCTGGAACTTTTTCATTATTTTGTGGAAAAATCTATATGAAAACCCTCTGTTTAAGGTGTTTATGTCAGACTCCTACCAACAAAAACTAGACAGTTTTTAGATTCGTACTTCTCTATAAGTCAGAGACACTTCGGGACCTATGATTTTACCCTGCAGTACACCTCAAATCTTGCAGCGGAATCTTTAAGGTAACAAATATTAAATTAAGTTTTTACAGATTTGTCGAAACAACGATATCATAAATAGTTCACAATAACCCGTTAAATAATACATTAAAAGCATTATACATGAACAACACTCTAAATATTACACGTACCAAACCCTACAGTGAGTACTATAAACTTGCAAATAAATTATCATATAGTTTTGACGTCAATATATTCCTCAAATCAAGTTACCCTCCGTCCATGTCGGTACACCCGTTACTTTCACAAAGAGATTTAGACGAACCAACTTATGAATAGTTCTGCCAACAGAGATTTGAAAACGAATTCGGTATCAGTTATGAAACTTTTCGGGCATTTTTCCCGATCCCGATCTGTTTGCAGTACAGATTCGTAGAAAAAAAAAGCAGTGTTCAGATTTATTTTATTTTATTGTAACTTATTGGTATTCAGTTGCATCTGGTTAGACTGGAAGCCTTTTCGCAACAATGTTGGGGAACATTGTTGCGAAAAGGCTAGGTAGGATGATGATTTATTGATTTTCATCGATCGCTCAAACCTCGCAACTAATTTTTTTGTAAGTAATTGAGAAATTAAATTGTGCATTTTTTGTTTGAATCTATTCATTTGGAAGTCCAACTAAACAGTTTGGCTCTCGGAATAGCACGTAGGATCCCTTTTTTCTCACACATAAACCACGCGAACGAACAGACTAGCGGGCAACAGTTAGTTATCTTAATAAATGAAGCTCTTTATTATAAAACGGACGATACACATAAATATAAAGTAAAGCAGCAATGGTCATTTTCTCGCTTTATCGTAAAATATTTGATGTTTTCTCCATAAAATACTTCTTTTATTGCGCATAACTTTCAGTATGTTAGTTATGTGATAATTGCAGGATCGTTTATTATATTTGTATATTGTTTTATTTAACTTACAATAACGTCCACTATCTTCATTCAATCTTTCACTTCATTTAATCTTTCCCTCTTCTTGGCGACATGCTCCCCCTGAACATTTTTTTTTTTAAAATCTAAATCATCATCACCATCTGTCTAGCCTTATTCCAACTACATACTCATAATAGGCGAGACGTCAAAAAGAAATCTAATTAGTCCGTCACTTATATTATCAAAAAATATTTGACCCGTGTTTTTTCTTTTGTTACGTAAACCAAAATGGACGAAGATACGACGCATTTAAAATTCTCAATACGTCACGCCATGGTATAATTTTTAGCTAGTTCTGACGTCACGAGCCACCACTCCCGAGTTATGATGCGTTTTATCTTTGTCAATATTCATTGATTTACAAAAACAAAAAATACGTGTCCATTAATTTCCAAAACTCTAACTGACAGACTAAATAGATTTGCATTTTTTTGATACTGTCGTCATGCATATTATGTTGGGGTTGGCTTCAATTTTAACTGCATGCAGATAAATACCAATATTTTACGTGGAGCGACTGCCTATGTAACCTCTGCTACTCAGTTAAGGGGTAACACGATAGCCCTTCTCAAGACTGATTTTCTGATTTTCAGGCTTACACTTAACTACCCGTAACGACTGTCAAAGATCTACGAATGGAAGCAGGAGCCACCTAGTTAACGTGCTCCCCACGACTAATATTATGTTTTTGACATCAATCAACCAACTACTCAATTGTCTTAAGGGAGGTGATTATCTTCTTGTTATCAAAAGTTTGTTTGCTACTCAGTCCTCCGTAATGCGTCTCATCATTCTCCTGCCCTTGTTCCATTTATTTAGGGTGGCAGCATGTCTTCTTCTTCCATACTTCTCTGTTTATCAGACCAAACAATGCCCCACCTGACGGAGTGTCCTAGGTGTCCGTCTACCTGCACTGTTGACGACTTGTACAGCGCCTCCACCGCTGGAATAAACGTGGCCACCTACTGGGCCCACACCGTTTAATTGGAAGGAAAATCGATACGATAAGAAGAAGAAGAAGAATCAGACACATCTTTTCTTGCCATATCATCCTTCACACAGTCCATCCATCGTTTTTTTGGTCTTTCTCTTCTTTCATTCCTCCACATTATACTCAAAACTTTCGTTCGACATTTTCCTCATTCATCACATGCCCTTAAACCGATGACCACACCACTTTCTAGTCACCGGCGCCACTATCAGACTTCCTCTCATGTACTCATTTCTTATTTTATACATTCTCGTAATAACAGAGATGACAAAAAAATCTAATTGATAGATTTCCAAAAAATATTGGACACATATTTTTTCTTTTCTCACGTAAACAAAAAAATGAATACAGTGCGTTGAAAACTCGTGTGACGTCACATTTAAGTAAATTTTTTACTCAAAAGTGACGTCACAAGCCCTCACCCATGATCTTTGACACGTTTTATCTTCGTCCATTTTCATTAATTTGATAAAACAACCTGATGAAGGTTGCGGGAGTCTGCTGGATGCGAGTCGCACGGGACCGGTCAATGTGGCGACACTTGGGGGAGGCCTATGTCCAGCAGTGGACGTCTTTCGGCTGAAATGATGATGATGATAAAACAAAAAACACGGATCAAATATTTTTCGATAATCTATCTGACGGACTATACAGAATCATATATTTTTTTAAGTCAGTCATCATCCCTATTGGCGTCTGTGAGTCTGTCTGGTCAAAAAAAAAATCACACACACATAGAGTCAACAGTCATCAATGACACGACCGTCTTTGACGGTTTTCTATTGGGCACACGACCTTTGCCCAAAACCTACAAAATACATTTTAGTGGGCATGTACAAGTGTGCAATAGCCTAATAATTATGATATCTTCAATAGAAGTAATTTTCAACTATCGCATCTAATTGCCACGCGATGATACGCCGTTCTTTAAATAAATGAATGTTTATTTTAGTGTTATTTGTGGCCACAATTATTAAATTATTATGATTTTTTTTTGTTGTTCACTTAGAAGTTACTACTAGAACGTAACATCACGGTTATACCTACACTGTCGGTTCTATTTAATACCATGTTCCACCAGTAAACCAAGTTTGGTACATGACTACACCCATGACTCAATTTTATGCTTACCAACTGCAACCTATATAGTATACCTATTGAACTTACTTAATCTAATATTACAAATTAAACGGAACTATAAAGTGAACAAACTCGTTAGCTTGTTTAACGTGGCTAGGTATACGCCAAGAAAGGATTTCTCGGAATTACGCCGCTAACTTGGTGAAATGTAAATTAATATTATTTAAATGCATTAGTATATACAGTAGTAGCCTGGAGTTCGGGTGAGTGCCCGCTTGATGGCAAATAGACTCGCCCCCTCTCGAATGGAACTTAAACAAAACTACATTGCACCGTTGACTTCTGTTTCACCAAGTTAGTGGCGTTAATACTATGATTCTAGCCCATTGCGAATAAGCTAGAATAGAATGAATTCTATTACTTTGTTTGGTTTATCATTCATAATATGTAAGGCACATAAATAAATTATGGGTGGGTTTGACTTTGTCCAAATTATGTTTATGCATTCCTTTTCTCACTTCTTCTTTCTTTTTCGTGTGCTTAGTGCCTAACCTGGTATTAGAGTTTTTATACCGCCCATGAATGGGCCTCTGACTTGGCTTTACATGCCGTCGAAAGCCAACCAACATGCCTAAGATATATCTCAGGCATGCTGGATTGCTTTCCACACGAAATTTTCCTGCACCGAAGCAAGTGATAATTAATTATACAATACGCACATGAATCCGAAAAAATGAGGGGTGCTTGTCTTTTTTTTCTGATGGGAAATCATCAAATGACTCCTCCCGCTCTGGGCGGAGCAGGAGGGAGTGCCAGACTTTTACTGACTAAAACCCATCCATGTTCCTTCATCGCTCTTTGTGTTCCGGAGCCACGGTATCACTTTCGAACGGTCCCGCAGCCCCGGCAGGCGTCGGCTCTTGCGGACCCCTTCCTTTTGCTGACTCTCGGGGGGTGCGTGTCTTGGGTTCGAACACGACCTATGACTTGGCAGTTCGGCGGTCACACCTATATCCATAAGCTATCACTTTCTCACATTTGTATATGACTACCAGTATTTGCCACTTTCTTGCACAAATCAAATCCCATTTCAGACCCTCAAACACCAATATTAAATGATACACACGAGTAACTCAGAAATCAATAAAAGCCAACTATTCGTCAAATGGCTCAAACGCTTTTATTATTCAATTCATATCAAATTGATAGAACATTTGTAACACTCCGGTTGAGCCTTATTACATAATTTGACATTGCTCACAATATCGTAGCAATAAAATCATGGCCTTTGGAATAAAATAAAATATATTATGAGGAAATATACGGATGAGTAGTGTGGATGGGAACGCAATACCCTCTATTCATACAGCCCACTTTTTCGGGTCGCCATCATTATATTAGATGTATGTTTGGGGAATAAGCCGCTCGGCAATAGCTTTAATAGGCTTGTGTCCTGAAAAAATCTAATTAGTCCGTCAGTTAGATTTTCAAAAAATATTTGACACGTATTTTTAATTTTGTTACGTAGACCAAAATTTACGAAGATACGACGCTTTTAAAATTTTCACTACGTCACGCCGTGCTATAATTTTTAGTGCGTTGTGACGTCACGAGCCCCCACTCCCGAGTTTTGATGCGTTCTAACTTTGTCAATATTAATGAATATTGACAAAGTTAGAAAGCATCTAAACGCAAACGCATCAATGGATTTACAAAAAACAAAAAATACGTGTCCATTATTTTACAATACTCTAACTGACAGACTAAATAGATTTGTAATTTATTGATGGTGAAAGCCTATTGTGTTGAGTCGACTCGAACATAATGCAGCGACTAAGCGAGGATAGATGCCGATCGGTACAAACTGAATGCAAGCCGAACATATTGTGCAATCCTTTTCCCTTCCTTTTGGCTTCGCCGTAGTCAAGTAAAAATTGCCTTGAGTCGGCTTTGTTACAGATATTGTTAGCCTGCGTCATCCCACTGCTGGGCAAAGGCACCCCATGACTTCCAGTTGTTTCGATACAGGGCTAATGTGGACCACTGATCGTTGGTTGGGTTTGTTTAGCTCGTACCACCATCTTCTATGAGGTGAGCCGCGACGCTTTCGGCTTTGTTATTCAACATATTTATTTTGCCGAATCAAATGTACTTCTTGATCCGAATATTTGTGTAAGTTGTAGTCCAAAAATATTTCATGAATTCTTCAAATATCATAAAAAGACATCAGAATCTTAAATACGTCGTTGTTTTATTTTCCTGAAAATTCAAAAGTAACCAGGAAATAAAGGTTTTTTTATGGGCATCATTATTTGGTATGCGGGTTTGTTAACGGCCCATTTCTTTATCAAACGATTCGTTTGGGACATTCCCTCAAGCGCCATTGGAATGTTTAGAGTATAAATTCACCGTACCTACCAGATCCTTGTCTTTGAAATTAAAATTCAAAGGATTTTTGTCACATTGCTTTCCTTTCATTTTTTATTAGATAAACGATTGTTCTTTTTTGTCTTTTATCAAATTCTAGCTGTTGCCCGCAACTTCGTTCGTGTGGTTTGATGTGGGGTGTGTAATATATGGCATAATACATTCACATGATATAATTTTCATATGCTATAAAAACAAATAACCTAATTGAATGTGATATAATGTTATATTTCATATAAACTTCTTTTGCTCTAAATAACATTTAGTATCACGTTCATTTCGTATAATTATCAATTTGTATAATGCTCTTTTTATATAACGTTCAGTTGACCCCATTTTCATATTTACTCATTTTCAGCCAAAATTCTGTAATGAATAAGTAAATATCAGGAAGCTTTATACTGTTGTAACCTCATCTAACCTAAATGATTCACTAACAATTGAGAGGATCTTGCGCTCGGCGCCCACTGCCGCGCCACGCTTGCTTCGTTCGCTCACCTTCGCGCACTAATGGTCACTGTTCTAACCTAACCCAGGTGATTCACCAACAATACAGGGGTCGGGGGAGCACGAAGATGGTAGGCGTTTATAATCCAATCACTTTTTGCAAAAAAAATACAAAACAAAGTAGACGTTTCAAAATTATAATAAACGTTATTATAGATTTTTAATATTATACTAACTAAATATTATATTAACTGAATATTAGTTCAAATGTGCATTATAGAAAATGTTAAATAAACCATATAAAATTAGAACTGAAATTATATCAATAATTCATTAAATGAAATTAGGTCATGTGATCATTAGAACTTTTGTTATTGTAATTATCAAATGGTACGCACCCTTTGATGTGTATGTGTTAGCAAAAACCCCAACCAATCCACAATGTTCTCCCCCAGGATATAATCTATCTCCTTGCTAAATGACATTACGATCCGATCAGCAGTTTAGTCGCGAAAAGGTAACAAGCAAACAGATTTACTTTCGCATTTTTATACCTACATATATCACGATTTTCTTGAAATAAATAAATAAATATCACTGGACATTAACACAAAGCGCCATGTGGTGCCACACTAAGCAACGAGGCTTGTGTCGTGGACACCAGATATTTGATATGCTACATAAATACTTTTTGTTTGTAAATACATACTTATTATACATATTATAAACAGCCATAACTCGGAAACAAATGTCCATGCTCATCACACAAACATTTGCTCCAACCGGAATTCGAACCCGGGACCCTAAGAATGCAAGGCAGCCTCACTACCGCTGCGCCATTCGGGTCGTCAATGTAATAACTATCCCAATAAAAGTATATAGAAAAAGGCAAATTTCAATAAAATGACGAAATAGAGCATGCCAAGTCCCTCACACTTGAATCCCTTCAATAAAACCAATAGATTCCTTTCTGTAGTAATATTAGTGTCATCGAGATTTACACCGATTCCTCTTTGTTTTGAACACGCTCTATTGAATGGGAAATAGAATGTGAATCGGAATGACGCGAGAATTTCATATGAGATATTCAGCGGTTTAAGGGTAAAGATTCTCTGTTTTTAGATACTATTTATTTTTCTATTTGAAAAGACATCTGACATTTTTATCGTAATTATACCAAACATGTCGAAAAAACGTCTAGTAAAGTATTTATAATTAAAATCATACAGTCGCTCCATGATATATACTAGTATTCAGCTGCATCCGGTTAGACTGGAAGCCGACCCAAACATAGTTGGGAAAAGGCGATACAAATGATGATGATGATTCATACAACAAGAAAAGAAAATTTAAAACAAGAGTGTTGGTTTCAATTTTTTCATGTTTCCCTATAATCTGGTAAGAAACGATAGTAATAGATCAAAAACCGGCCAAGTGCGTGTCGGGCCACGCGCAGTGTAGGGTTCCGTAGTAGCCCGTTATATTTTAGATTTGGTTTTTCAATGAAAGTCTTCACCCGTTATAAACAAGCAACTACTTCATCTTAGTCACTTTATAGAATTTATTCTAAGGATTTTGTATTTGGTACAAAATTATCCAACACCCTAGTTCAACGACTATTACTGCTAAACTAATAAAGTTATCTTAACCGCTACAGTTTTTCTTTAAAGTTCATAAAATGCACTATCATCATGAATTTTTCCAGATTTTTCAAGCCAGCAGTTTAGCTTTTAGAGGGAGGGAGACGCCCTACTGGAACAAAAATTTGCACTTTAAAGTTTAATATTTCGGAAATGGAGCATTAAATCGAAAACTAGTACTGGCAACCCCTAAGTTATTTTAAAAGACCTATTTAACAATACCCCACACGATGGGGTGGACGACGAAAACAAAATTCATCCCCACTTCACATGTAGGGGAGCTACCCTAAAAAAAAATATTTTCCAAAATTTTATTTTACCACTTTGTCGGTGCTATTGATATACATACCTCTACAAAATTACAGCTTTCTAGTACTAACGGTCTCTTAGCAAAACCTCGGATAGACAGACAGACAGACGGACGGACAGACAGACAGACAGACGGACATAGCGAAACTATAAGGGTTCCTTGCCAGGACTACGGAAACCTAAAAAATATCCGCATAATATTTTGAATCCTTAAAAATGTTTGCCGTTTTTTGTATATTAGCTTCACCTTTATTGACTTCTGAATAATTATTGATAAAACTCTGCGCGTTTTACAAAGTATTATTTGCCCTCTTATTTATTTTCTACTTCAATGAATTTCCAAGAATTTGCTGAATTCCAACATCTTGAAAAGATTAAAGTTTGTAAGCTAACAACATTATCTGTAGTTGAGTTCAGTGGCTGTAAATTCTGTGATGAAGTTACTCATGTCAAGTCTAATCTACTGTGCAACAAACAAAATTGAATTTTTTAAAGTTAAAAAATGTTTTCATCTTGAAAATCTGGTATGAAAATGGTTATAAAGTAAATACAGACAACATGGCAGATTTAAATAATTGACTGGAATAAAAATAAATAATTAAGTTGCTGGTTACAATGGAGTTCCAAAAAAGAAGAAGAACAACAAGAAATCTGAGTAACAACTTAAAAAAAAATACTGTGACTTTATGTAAAATAACGTTATTTCTACCGAGCTTTAAAGCGTCTGGCAAAAATTTCCGCCAACGGAAAATATCTGGCAGCATTGATCATATTAACAGTACCTATTCTCTGCAACATACATTCATTAAAAGCATTCGGGACTTAAGAAAAGTGAGTAATATTTTTACGTAACTTCAGAACCTTTTTAACTTTTTGCTCTGGGCGGAGCGGAAGGGAGTGTCAGACTTTTACTGACTAAAACCCATCCATGTTCCTTCTTTGCCCATTGTGTTCCGGAGCCACGGTATCTCTTTCGAACAGTCCCGCAGCTAAAACAGTCCCGCAGTTAAATCATGATCTGTCGAATGACCGATTTGGTCGAGACGCCATTGTTTAACTATTGTGGACAGATCATGGGTCAAATGGTCAACATCTGCAAATTGGCCGTCGCTTGGGCACAAGTTAGCAGATATGCATACGTTCAGAGTACATACTAACACTACTCGTTGCCACACATTTCGTTAATTAAAAAATAGGTAAGGTTTGGAAGCCCTGGGATCTTGCTCTACAAGTTAAGAAGCAACGAAAACACAAAATAGGGAATAATCTTTACGAACACTGTTCTAAGCTTTCACGGTTCATAACTATACTTTAAATGTCACTTACGGGATATCTTCCGTGATTATTTATTGTTTTTGAGCTCCCGATATTTCGACGCTGTTGCAAGCGCCATGATCGCGGGTCAACTTGAGAATGTGGGTGGATGGAAAAAATTGTTATGAGCAGACAAATCTGTCTACCCTCTTTCTTTGTCTTTTGCTACGCGCACCACTGGAACTCGATACTAAGTCACGGCAAAACACACTCACAGTATCACCAAGTTCTTATTATGTTGCTGGCTGCTACTAAACAATAAATAATCACGGAAGATATCCCGTAAGTGACATTTTAAGTATAATCTTTACGAAATTTGGAGTAATGAAGAATTTATACACACAATGGCCAAAAAGGCAATCCAAAACAAGGCCAAGTTATACATCAACACACATATTATTCAAAGTTGAATACAAAAGTTGCCTTACACAACTCTTCTTACGTCCCGCTGGGATCTAGCGTGAAGATATATTGGTTAGGGTCGACCTACACAGCTAGGAGCTTCGCTTCGTAGGTGCGCGTTGAATGACTAACTGGTCACTTAGTAAATCTCTAAGGGTCCGTTTCTACCAGGCAGAAAAACCCTAGCACGGTTTTTTGATGTCACTGAATAAAGGACTGTATGATTATTGCGTTTAAGTATAAAATTGGGCACTCGCATCCTCGAACACGCGCGAGAAGAAGCTTTGCCTGCGGTTAATTTTGCCTTTTCGAATAGTCTCCTTTGACGGGTCGTGGCATGGTGTGTATACAGGGTGAAAGGAATATCGACGAACAAACGGTCACAGACAAATTTTACATCGGCCATTTTTAAAAAAATCTGCTGTTCCATACATTTTAACCGTATATTTTTGCAAGAAACAACAGATTTTTACCAGTTGTTTTTACCTACACTGGCCTGCAAAAATAAGTATCACACTTTTAAAATTGCATTAACTTTTTAAGCACACAAGATATACTTTCGAAACAAAAAGGAATCGAAAAAGTGTTTAATTCAGTACATAAACACTTCAAAGAAAGCTGATAAAAATTGCTTTATAACGTTTTTTATGTTAAATCTCTAACTTATATAGTTTCGTTTTTTTATTATAGTACTTAGTTTTGCAGGCCAGTGTAGTTCAGAAAACCACACTACACCACTGACCAAGTATAGCGCAAAACATAGTTCCAGTCTGTGTGGCCCCAGCCTTACTATTCACTTGCAGTGGCTGGCATTTTAACAAATTACGTGTTTTGTATTCAGCAGCTCCATCGCACCCCGGGCATGACTTCCAAACTATTCTGCATCCGTTTCAGCGGAACTAATTGATTTATCTCAAAATACGTGACTTTCACAGACTCTCATACTAAATTCGAAACTTATGCAGTTATCAATTTTGGAGTTGGTTTTAACTATGAGCATAATTTCTAAACTGTTGAGGAGTTGTTTACTTTGTCTACTGAAATTGCAAGCAATGTTTGTTGTTATTATTTAGCTTGTTAGTTAATTTTGTTCATATATTATTTACGCTATGGTCATATATTTTTATATTATCAATAGTCTAGAGACTAGTAAAAACAGCGTGGAATATGAAATACAAATTAAGAATGCACTTCCAAAATTAATAATTCAAGTATTAGCTAAGATCATCTGTCTCCCTTTTTTCAACTATGTTTGGGTTCGATTTCAGTATAACGGCCCCAGTGTTTCTGAGTACACATAACGACTGTCAAAGATCTACAATTAACAGTCGAGACACTGAGGGGTACGTAATGAATGGTCATCTATCCATTGACTGACCTCGGCAAACTTTGCTTAACCTTGAAGATTCTCTCCGTAATCATCCCGTGCCCTTCAGAAATACAAATGACGAATATTAATTGGACCAGAAATACTGACACAATGTACTGCCAAAATTAATAATTCAGTCATAACAATAGAATAATATTCTCTAACACATTACGACAAACTTTCATAATTAATCACTAACATTAATTAAAATACCTCACAACACAATCGTGGGAACATGTGTGCTGATATAATAACATTACAATTTATGAGAGTTCTCACTCAATATTGTCTGCATACAGATCTTGGAACCATATAGACATTCACTACTTTCCATCCTGATATTATTGATACGTGTGAATCAATTGAAGGGAAATGCGTCTGTTAGTTTACTTTCTATAAACAGAAAACATCTAGATTACCTGGCTCACTGATTTTGCTAAACATACTAGCAGGTAGTCTTAATAAACGTAGCGGCAACACAAAAAGTACTAAGTACAGCAAACATAGGACAAAAAGTACTACAGCGCCATCTATGACACAAATGAAAAACTAACATCGTAATCCCAAAGGCCGTTTTCGATAACTTACTTATGTATAACTGTCAGTTAATATGCCTTATTCTCGTAGCTGTCGGTGTTTCTATAAACAAAGTTAGCTTGAAATATCCTACCCGCGTCAGCTACCTGTCACTTGATTCATAGAAAAATCCTTCGATCAACAATTAGGAAGCGGCAAGCGACGGTCTTTTCATTACTAGGCAGAAATTTATGAATTTCGTATTTTTGTTTCAGATCTCCCGATAAATGAACGCAAGAACAATCAAAACGTGGACGTAAGTGATGAAGTTTGAGAGAACCCACAAACATGGACTCTATAGAAGGCTTAAGAAGTAGCAGAACGAAATGGAGGTGCACCAACCTCCTCACTCTGTACATACTACTCCTCGCTGCACCCTGCCAAGGAGACACCAGTCATACTGATTTAACCAAAACAGAAGAAAAATTAGATAATAATGTAGATTCTATTCACTGCCATAGCTGTTATAGTAGTAGTAACAAAGAATCTTTTAACGTAGGCAATTATGTAGATTTCGTAGACGAGTTAGTTGGACAACTTAACAATTTCACTGATGAACACTTGAATTTAAATAAAACAGTTGGTTACTTAGAAAAGGCTGTCGAAGACATCCTAGATAAAGCACTAAGTAAAGATAAGTTTAAGATTTTCGAAGGAGTTGAAGTAAACCCTGCGGGTAATAAAAATGATACAAAGCTTGAAAAGAAAAGCGACGAGGAAGGAAGAGCATTATTTAGTAAATATACGTATGAATACAGAATGTATCAGAAGATTAAGAATTTCGTCAATACACATATACTTTCGATCAATTTGCCGATGGCCGCGAAATGTGAGTATGACTTTGTATACTATTTTAAGCTTAAACTTTGAACTATTTTTAATGTACTAAGTAACAGTACTTGTAAGTAAGTAGTAACAATACTGACCACTGACGTTGAAGGATGTAGAGAGTGGTAAAGACGAAAATAAAGATAGATGGATTATGTGAGGGATGATATGGAAGTAATATGAGTGAATTATAGAGGGACGACTGATAGTAAGCAGCGGTGGCCCAGTCGTGGCGGCCTCGACTTACGAACTGCAAGTCGTGGTCTCGAACCCAGGCAGGCGCATTACTTTGTGCAATTATTTCATCACCACTGCTCTAAAAACAGTGAAGGAAAAAATCGTGAGGAAACCGGCATGTCCTAAAACCAAAAATTCAAAGTCATGTGCACATCTACCAATTCGCACTTTGCCCGCGTGGTGGATGATAGCCCATTCCCTCTCATAGAGAGGAGGCCTGTTTCCCAGCAGTAGGAACATTAATAGGCTGATGATGATGATGATGATGATGATGACTGATAGTGGAGAATGAAAGAATAAAACGTGTTGCATCTACCCCAAATAACATGGAACAAGGGCAAGAAGATAAATAAATAAATACAATAAATTTAAATCTATCATATTTCCTTAAATAACTAATTTAAAAAAAATAGCTTGTGCACAATGTTGCTCATTTGTTTATAATTATAATACAGTTTTTTTCAATTAGCAACTTTATTGTTAACTAACATCCGGGCAAGAAGATGATAGGTAGTAAACAGTATACTACCGCAAAACATTTTAAAGATACTCAATAATAATTAAAAGCGTTTTTTCTATATTATTTCATTCCTTTGTTAATTATAACAGTAGCCAAATATCCATCGTTAACCACTAAATTAATAAAGGTTTAATAATGTACCACATTTCCCGTTGGATAGTATGTGGTTTCACCTGTAAGTGGAGCATGATATTACATTTCAATCTTGATACCCTTCGGGAACCACTAACCACGTTATAGTTCTATCTAATTTAATATCTATTGCGCCTTGTCATCTATGTTGGAAATAGGTTAAAGTTTACCCTTACGAGTAGGTACCAATGCAGAATCGTAGATCGCTTCATAGTGAATTGAAATTGAAAGAATGTGTAAATGTAAAAAAATGAGCCGTCGCGGGACGCCTGGCAGATGTGAAACATCGAAATTATTTTGTACAAGGAATATGCTTAAAAATAATCAATACAAAAAACAAACGCAAAATCAAACAAAATGACTCGATTCACAAAAAGAAAATCCTTATGCTGGAATCATAGTAACTCAGCGCTCTGTGCCCCGAGACCAGCTGGCTTGTTGCTGGAATATGTAGATCTTGTGCTGCTTCAACATGTCGGTAGTGTTCGGGATTGCCATGCTCGCCACGAATTATTTATTTGTTTTTTTTTTTTTGTTTACCCGCGCCTATAGATGTTTCACATCAATAAGGACTTGCCAGAATTAATGATGAGAAATGGTTTAATGAAAAGATGGACGTCTTTTTTATGGAAAATAGAGAATTCAAACCTAAAATAATTAATCCATATATTTCTTTTCCAGCGTTTGGCCTCAACAAATTCTTCGTACCAATACTAATAGGTGGACAGGTGCTGATAAAAACGATACTGTTTGCTATGTTCCTCCCTAGCATACTGGGAAGTTTCGGCAAGATGCTGAGCAAAGGTAAGCCAGCTAAAGTCTCAAACACACTTGTGCTTATAAACCCAGGGTGTTTTTAGCAAGCATTGCATCTCGAAAACTTGATAACTGAGGAGGCAGGACGTGATGAGAGAGTGCCAAAGGTTTGTATTTGAAATAAATAAGATTAAATACAAACAGCCATCAAGTTTTCGTGCTAAACAAATGCTGCTGAATCATAAAAAAATCCCTTTCGTTTGTACTAAAGATAAAATTTGAAAATAGTCCTGCTTGTAAAATAGCAAGAGTTCCAAAACATAATGTTAGCAGCAATATTAAATTGCAATGCACTATCAGCAAAGTAGCAATGCAGCTGGGTTGTAAAGGCTGGGCAGATGATAAAGTATTATTATTGAAATGTTGAGGTTGGCATCCAGTTTAATACAACTGAATACCAGCATTTTACACGGAGCAACGTGTATACAACACTATACATAGCCGTGCTCGTAACAGTACAAACTTCTAATGATTTCGTAACTTAAGATAATATCATGCTATCTAGCTTAAGTGAGAACGTGTACACGAAGGGCTGAAAATATCTGAGTGAAGTTACCCGTAAAATTATTCGAAAGTTTACACAAGTGTTCGTGCAAAATTTTCAAGTCTGTTGAGGTAATTTAGAAGTCACGGTTCTATTGTTTTGTTATAAAAATATTATACTAGGGGTGACAGCCCTGGTTACCAGGTAGTAAGTCCCTGTGGGTCTTGGATTCGAACCCGGGCAAGCACCGATTTTATCACCACCAGTCGAAATAATGAAAGAGAACAGCGGTAGTAAACTGGCATGTCTTACACCTCTATCTATAGTCAAGATACAGTAATTACTTGAGTGTAAACAATTAATATTGCAAACATTTATAAAATAGACAAGAATTTAAACAAAGTAAGAACCGTCAAAGAGAGCAAAGCTAGGGATTCTAGCTTTTGACAGTTTTAACTTCAAGTAATTACTTAAACTAATACAGAATGAAAAACATAATATCTTAAACTGTCGGGCGTCACGCAGTTTCACCCGCGTAGTTCCCGTTCCCGTGGAAGTACGGTAATAAAATATAGCCTATGTTACTCAGTAAAGACGTGAAATCGGCGCAGTAGTTTTAGAGTTTATTAATTACACATTACACACACAAAAATACAAATCTTTTCTCTGTATATTATTAGTGTAGATTATGACTTTTACTGAAGTAATTACTTTGACTTGTGATAGATACGGGTATTTGAACCAAAAATCGAAGACAAGTGATACCTATCTACCTACCCGCATTCTAACAAAGAGAGGAGGCCTGTGTCCTGTGACACAGTAGTCGGAAAATTTACTTTGTTTGTGCTAAGTTATCTCGTCCGGCGGCGGGATGGGCAGACGATATAGTTGCCGTCGGGGGAAAAACCTGGATGAGGTTGTCACAGGACTGTGGAGATTGGCACAAGAAAAGAGAGGCCTATACTCAGCAGTGGGTGAGTTCCGGCTGTGGATGATGATGATGATGATGCTAGAGTAATAACTGGCAATAGCCATGACCGTGACTCAAGAAAAATCAATCAAGTAAAATTATTGAAAATAGGTCACTTTTCAATAGAAAAATGACTTTTTGTTAAACCTAAATAAAGTAATAAAGACATTGAAAAATCAACAGTTACAGAAAATAACTGGGTCGTACCATTGTAGGGCTGAACAAAACCTGTCAAATGAAAAGCAATCTTGTTAAAACGACCTATTTCTGTACTTTCGTCCATTGTAATCTGAATACCCTTTTTTTTTTTTTTTTTTTTTTTCGGATGGGAAATCATCAAATGACTTCTCCCGCTCTGGGCTGAGCAGGAGGGAGTGTCAGACTTTTACTGACTAAAACCCATCCATGTTCCTTCATCGCCCTTTGTGTTCCGGGGCCACGGTATCTCTTTCGAATAGTCCCGCAGCCCCGGAATCTGAATACCCTAAAGGCCAGATTACTGTGTATTAGGTACCTACGTTATAACATACAAAGATATAAATCGAAGATGTGCCCTCGCCGTACTTAGGTTACGTGAAAAAGTCTTTAGACTGATCAGCGAAGTCACACATCCCGCATGAAACGATAGATATGATGTGCAGTAAGAGTGAGAGAGAAAATATTAAAGTTGTGGAGATTTTTCCGTCCCTTATTCTTCCCAGCTAAAACACTAGGAAATGTGGGCTAGCGTTTCTGGGGACTGTTTCTTGTAAATCTTGATGTTCAAAAAGTGCTGATCATCAGCCTAATTTGAATCAATTTTTATTTGATTTATTCAAATCTCATTTTTAACGAAATAGAAAATGTTTTTGGCGCGGTATGGTGAATCTATAAATTAAAATCAATGCGTTATTAATATGCGACCCGGATTTGCGTAGGCAAAATTGTACCACCTGTGCGAAATCAATTCTCGCTTAGGGATTTTACTGTCAGTTGTATTTCTGTATTTTAGTTGTCTAAAAATAATACAATAGGCTTGTGTCCTGAAAAGAACTAATTAGTCCGTCAGTTAGATTATAAAAAAAAGTTAACACGTATTTTTTCTTTAGTTACGTAAACCAAAATTGACGAACATACGACGCTTTTAAAATTCTCAATGCGTCACGCCGTGCTATCATTTTTAGTGCGTTCACGTACGTCACGAGCCCCTACTCCCGAGTTTTGATGCGTTTTATCTTTGTCAATATTCATTGATTTACAAAAACAATAAAACGTGTCCATTATTTTCCAATACTCTAACTAACAAACTAAATAGATTTGCAATTTATTGATGGTGAAAACTAGCCTATTGTTGCGAACAATGTCGTCACTAGCACTGAACTTTGCTAAAGATAATTTAAACCTTTTGCTTCCAAAAACACCTGTGCCCCAACAGTTCGGCTATTTTTATCTACATTGTTGTTGAGTTTTTTTTTTTTAACTTTTCTGGAGATTTGTTTAGTTGCCTCGTTACTCATTGGTTATGTGGTCACAAGCGCCACTTTTGAGTATGAGGGCCTGAGTTCAATTCTCGGGCCAGACAAAGCGTCATTGAGTTTTTCCACCTGGAATTTATCGAGAGTAGCCCGGAATTTAGATTTTTGCAACGGTTGATAGCTAGAAGGTCGTCCCCTATTAAATGACACAAACAAATGTGGGCGTACCACTGGCTTACCCTTCGGAGATTACAAGCTTGATATTATGTTGTGTTTTAGCAGATCACAGAAAATGCTCCATCCATTTAGATTTATCTTAAAATTATTCAATCTTCTAGGAAATTCACTGTTATAAACACAATGTCACCTAATACCTGTACATCTTTTTTTGCTTACAAAGAGAGTTAAATCTGGATCTCAATCAAGCTTTTCTTTAAAAAATGTATGTCGTTTAGATGTCCTAGCGTATTTTATATCTACACAGTTTTTATAAAACAAAGTCGCTTCAGATGTCTATCTGAGTGTCCGCCTTGTTCTTCTCGGCTACACAACAGACACGTCACCATAATTCTCTCGTTGGTCTATTTGGTCACCAGCGCGATTGCTTAGCGACAGGTCTTGGGTTCGACTCTAGGGTAGGGCAAAGTGTTATTGGGTTTTCCCATCAGGATATTCTCAGTAGCAGCCACGGAGTCTGGATCTGGGCCCGATTGATGGCAATAAAACCGCGCCCTATTACTTGGGACTTCAACAACACTAGTGAAATGTGGGTGTACTATTCGGTACACCTCGGTCTAACTCTTCAGGGATTATAGACGTCTTAATGTTACTCTCTGTTCACCATCATTTCGAGAATCCGTTCCGAAAAGTTTAAGTATAAAATATGTTATTTTTGCGGTACATATTCAATTCAATTCAATTCTTTATTTTTATACAAACTATAACTCTAAATAATAATAAAAATATGTACATCAACCTGTAACCGTTACAGGGCGTCAAAAAATTCGTCCACATCGCTGTCAACAGGAAAAGTGCCCAGATGGCTGGCAGCATTGCCACGTTGGATGGCATTGCTGATTCTTTGGCCAAAAAATAGGCCCGCCCTCTGGTCACGTAAATATGTTATTGGTTAACTTATACATACATAAACACACACAAATCTTTGATGATTTGACAAGTCGTCATTGTATTCGTGTAAAGCAAGGCGGGATACTAGTATAGCTACATAAACCTTTAGTCTTTATCGTTCATTGTTGCTACAAACATTCGCGTTTCACTGTTAGCAATGAAGTATGAGTGCCCGTTAACTCTGAACAGGCTGTTAAGCTATAGAAGTTCTACATTAGGTTTAACAGGGTTGTAAGAACACGTAGTTAATGTCTTGTTTATGTTTGTACTGGATTTTTCCGTCGGCTTCACTCGTATGGAGGCCGGATATGATCTCATAAAAGCTTTCGAACCGGATAAAAAGTATCCATACCCAGGCCATGGTATACCTGTGTGTCATTCAATTTCATCGAAATCGTTACAAACAAACTCACTTTCACAGTAATATTATTTAGGATTCTCTTAGGATGAGCAAACGAGATTGAGTCAGCTGTATATTTTATTTAGAGACACAAAACACAGTATCAGTCATAAATATTGGACTTTTGTTGATAAAGACACTCAAATAGCTGTAATATTGTGTTGGTCTTCTTTATAAAGCGAATAAGGTGATTTTACTCAGACTATACAAGAACTAACCGAATCATTATCTGAATATTGAATGACCATAACCGTCGATGAATGCTAGCATCGTGTTACCGATTATTTGAAAGTACAAAAAGTAGTCATAGTGCGAAAGCAGGCATCGTGCTTCGAAATCGTAGGGCGCTGTGTCTTTTAAACGCTGGACTTCAACTTTCTGACTCACTCACTAAGGCTCTATGACAATTCACCACCACGATTCACACTTAGGGGATACGCGTATCGCGACGACGGAACAAAACTTGTTCCGTTGTCGCGACACGCGTGAAAAACATAACTTCTCATGAGCTCATGAGTCCCCCACACGCGACAGTGCTAGCACTAACTCTAGGAAGTGGCGTGGACGTTTTTCGGGACGCAATTGCAGCTTAGGGTTCTTACAGACTTGCCACAACTGCAAGCGTCGCGACCCGTCGACAGGTGGCGACGGCTGCAGTTGGCAACGTGCCGCTCGTCTGTAAGAACTCTTATTTGAATAAATTACTTTTGATTTTACTCCTAACAGTACTTAGCCTTGCTATTTTTTTTAATGTTCCAGGGTTATCTACAATTTCAGCATCATCCTCCCAAGCCAGCTATCCCCCTATAAACGCGGATGACCAAGTCGGATACAACTCCGATAACAAAGACTTCATGGGTTACGAGACAAGTCAAACTGGGACGTTCGCCTACCCGCAGGACGGGATGTATGGCGCTGATGCAAACGAGGTCAATGACTTGGGGAATGTTGATATGTCACGGTAAGGGGATAAATATTTTATTTATTTACACAGGCAGTGATACACTGCGTTATTTTCTTTGAATTTCATACGATTGTCAAAGAATTAGAGTTGTGATTTGAATAATCTACACAAATATTATCATCATCATCGTTCTCCTGTTCTTATCCCATTTTTTTGGGGTCGGCAGCATGTCTTCTTCTTCCATACTTCTCTATTACTCGTCATCTCAGCAGACACCTCCTTTCTAGCCATATCATCCTTCACACAGTCCATTTACCGTTTCTTTGCTTCTTCTGCTCTTATAGATTTTTTTTTACATTAACACACAGCGCCATCTAGTGCCACACTAAGCAACGAGGCTTGTGTCGTGGACACCAGATAGTTAATATACTACATAGATACTTTTTATTTGTAAATACATACTTATTATACATATAAACATCCATGACTCGGAAACAAATGTCCATGCTCATCACACAAACATTTGCTCCAACCGGGATTCGAACCCGGGACCCTAAGAACGTAAGGCAGCTTCACTACCGCTGCGCCATTCGGGTCGTCAAGGTCGTCATTTACACTCAACATTTTCCTTATTCCTCCGCGTCACATGTAACCACGATAACCGATTACTACACAACTTTCAGTCACCGGCGGCGGCTAACGTATGTATTATCAGGTAGATAATAATGTTCTGATAAAAGTCGTGCTTTTACTTCATAAAAAATACTAATAATAGTTACCAGCCAATAAACCTGTGGAAAATTAGGAATAACAACGATTTTTCCCCCAGATACAACGCAAAAATTAATATTCTTGTATCCAGCCCAAAATTATCTTACAAACATTCGACGTGTATTAAAGTATATTGTGTATATAAAAGGAAATACGACACGAAACGAGGAACAGACAATAACGGAATTTGATCATATAGGAAATTATTTCGTCATTTTTATTCAAATCAATTTGACAAAAGAAAACCTATTATAATGTCGGAAGCATTGAATTTAGACTTAATTTCCAGAAAAATATGGTTCCTTTTTATTAAATTATTGATTTACCGTCCTTCAAGTAACTTCATTGGGGAGATTGGGCGTAATTCAATCATGCTCCCCAATTTGCATATTGCCAATAACGGCGAAATTTTCTCCGAAACTGTTTTTTTGAAAATTCAGGCTTATTTATCAAGTTTGCCATAGCAAAATGGTGCTAAATAAATGTTAATCTCGTGGCTAAAATTGAATTTGTTTAGGGGTGGCCAGAAGAACGGCTTTCGAATAAATATGATAATTTGAAAATTTGATGCCTCCAAATCAGTTTTTTATTTCTTTAAGGTGGATGCTCCAGGGTAGCCCGTTTTTTGCAATTTGCAGGTCATTGTCAGGTTGTATGTTGATTAAAATATGATTCGCGGCTGTAACACGTATGTAGTTACAGAATTATAATCATCAAAATCATCAATACAACGCTCCAAGTTCATAAAGGTGCAGGAATGAATTTGACCTTGAAAAAGTCCTTGTAATGAATTTGACCTTGAAAAAGTCCTTGTAATGAATTGACCTTAATATTGAATTCCAATTATTCAGTAAAATAGTGAAACAAATATCGTAAAATATTTTCAAATAACTATGGTGTATTTTCATGTTTTCCAGGTTTGGCGACGGTCAGAAAACAGGATTCCTGCCTTCAAAGAACAGCTATTATAAGAATCAGATGACTACAGCCAATAACTATAAGGTATGTTTTCCAATACCAACAGTCCACTTGTATTGCCGTTTTATCATCATCATCATCAGCCTATTAATGTTCCCACTGCTGGGACACAGGCCTCCTCGTGAAAAGAAAAAAAAGAGTATTAATAATAAATAAATATCGCTGGACATTACACACAGCGCCATCTAGTGCCACACTAAGCAATGAGGCTTGTGTCGTGGACACCAGCTAGTTGATATACTACATAGATACTTTTGAGTATTGAGTACTTACTTAATCCAAGAGACATACAGAAGAGATTTATTTATTTAAAGTTTATGCACAAGTAAAAACTCTACAAAGGTAATGCCTTGGACATTTTCTACCAGTTTACCTTAGGGTGATGCAGAGATAATACACAGTAGGTGCAATAACAGAAAAAAAATACTAGATTTTTTTAACATAAAATATTCGCATTATTACTATTATATATTTACATACACGAAACAAAATACACTGGCCTGCAAAAATAAGTATCACGCTTTAAAAATTGCAATAACTTTTTAGTTCACAAGATATACTTTCGAAACAAATAGGACTCGAAAAATAGTATAATTTTGTCTATAGTTTCAAAGAAAGCTGATAAAAATTGCTTTATAACGTTTTTTAATTTAAATCTATAACTTCTATAGTTTAGGGAAAATTTAAATTTTAAAAGTGTAGTACTTATTTTTGCAGGTCAGTTTATATAAAGATATGGGAGATAAACAAGAAAAACCACTACAACATAATTCTGAGACAAAGAGATTGAATCTTCTATTATCTATTTAATATCTATTTTTAAACTTTAGCACTTACAATGATTCTAAACATATGTACATTTTACTAACTAGGTCGCACAAACGAAGCATATCCTAATAAATTTCTCACTATGATTAATTCCTAAACCAATTCCTTAACTCGCGACGCATCACTGATTTATATTTGACATGCGTTCCAGCAATTATTTAGTTGGATTAGCATTCCGATCAATATTAATGAAATTGAGAGATTAGAACTGTTAGATATTAACGTACTGATGGATTTGACAAACCCTGAGACATCACGCCTCTTTCGAAGGGTTAGGCAGAGAGTACACCTATATTTCCGTAGTTATATTCCATTTAATAGGGGGCATGCCTATTGCCATCATCCAAGCACAAATCCAGCTGCTACTGAGAAATTCTAGCTGGAAAGACCCAACGATACATTAGTCAACCTAGGAATCGAATCTAGTAACAAATGCTCAATTGTAGCGCTTGCAACCAGACCATCGAGGCGACCAATTTAAAATGATTTTCTTTTAAAATGACAAATTAAAAACCAAGAGACCAGAACCAAACGTGAGATAAAATTCTCTTTAGTAAACCAATAATCTTCGCAGGGTTGCTTTTCATCAATATTATAATCAGACAACAACAGAAGCTTTTTATAGAATCGAGTAAAATAACGAGTGTTTTTTTTTTATCAAGCCAAAAGACATCTCAGATACAAAGCATAGCATCTCATATTTAATGAAAAAAATGCATCTCTTATTAAACCAAATTAATATTTATGTTTTAACTTTACAGGTGTTCCAAAAAATCCCAGCCTCCTCAATGATCCTGAGTAACTACGACCCGTTCTACTCTCCACTCTTGTCGAGACTGGACGGTATATTTGCTAGGCTAGGTAAGTTTATCTAACTAATTAAATATTGATGTTATGTATTAACAGGTTTCCTAGAAAATTGGACTCGAAAAATAGTTTAATTTTGTCTTTAGTTTCAAAGAAAGCTGATAAAAATTGCTGTATAACGTTTTTTTAATAATCCACTAACTTCTATAGTTTAGGAAAAATTGAAATTTTAAAAGTGTAGTACTTATTTTTGCATGTCAGTGTAGATTCACAAATGGTTCTGCAGAGGCTCAAATTCTTAAGTACTTTTCAGTACTGTAGTTCTCTTACTTTTTATGCTTTACGTTCAAAATCTACATTACGCTTTTGTTTTAAAAAAAAAACAAGTAACATGACCTTCACGAAAACATAAAGTATGGAGTAAAGTTATTAGTCGTAATGGGAGTAAAAAGACCCTTATCGAAGCCGAAACGCATTTGTTATCTCTGCCATTGCCACTTTTTTTGTTCTAGACCATACCTGGAAGCCTTCTAGTTACGGAGGTATTGGAGGTCAACGTTCAAACTTCTTTACTTTTTTTTTAAATACAAGTTTTTGGGAACTTTACCTTAAATACCTCCATGACCCCTGATGATGTTATGAGTGCGTTACACTGAGTCTTACCCTTAACAATGATTTTCCACCAAAAAAAAAAAACGTTTCCCAACAACCATTTCTGTGTAGAGCTACTTAGTTTGATGTACACGCTCGTGAAGGGTTCGTTCCTTTCTTGTATATATCGCGCTTCTCTGCTTACGTTATTCGCCTGTTGTAGCATCTGTGTCACAGACCCATCAGCGACTTCTAAAAAGGATGAGTTTGTACATTCTGATGATTTGAAATAAGAATATTGCTTAACATTCCTCCCCACCTGGTTCCAGGTCTAGCCCCCGTAGAGAACGCAGTTGACGAGAATATCGAGCCGTGCCGGGAGCAGCTCATCTGCCTCATGTACGCCAGCCCTGCAAAGTTCGCACCCTACAGTAACCTGGTATCAGCACAATTGAGCAGGTGGGTACTTTTTTTTTCTTTCACAAATCCAGTGAAAGTGACCTCTCGCTGCTACCAATGACGTCGTGTAAGAGAACTCGGTGAAGAGAACATCGAGGCGTGCTGGTATCAGCTATTCTGCCTCATGTACAGTCGTGGTCTTTTCCGCCTGATCAGTTAAATTTTTTTTCGCTTATATCTCCTACCCCTTAAAGTTGAGGCCTATTAGGAAAGCGTCAACTTCGGTGCGCAAAATAACAATAACTCTCGTTTGGCGTGCGTCGTCTGTGCGCTCGGCTGATCGGTATCTTTTCATTTATTATTTCTATACAAAGTCAACGGGGCGGGGCTAGAGAGCGTTTCTATGGTCTAAGTGCAAGCAAAAATTAGCTTAGTGGTGATCAGGCGGGAGTGTCCTCGATAGTACATCAGCCTTGCCAAGTTCGCGCCCTACAGTGAACAGGGTGTGGATGTAGACCTGATTTGCAAACTGTATTCCGCCTTTCCTAACCCAGCCCAGTTGAGCAGGTGGGTATTACGTACTACTGCGATAAAACTTTTGAGCAATCAAGGAAAAACGTTCGTGGTAAGAAAATCAAAATAAGCTTGCGATTTATTCTTTTGAAACTCCGGCTCTAGCCGGAATTTCCAAAGCAGACGAGGAGAGGGGGAGCGAATTTGTGACCTTGATCTGTTCTAACAAATCAAGGTCCAAAGTGTTACCATAGGCGTGTGATCGACTATTATTATACACCACAAGCCACGACTTCTGAAGCTAAAGTTATTTTTCACTTTTTGAAGTCGGATTTTATTTTTTGCAAAAAAGATTTTTTATTTTTTTCCATTTTTCAAGTGCGGACTCGCGCATGAAGGCGTCCGTACCATCGTAGTAGGAGAGCCCCCTTTAATTTTTAATCAATCTTTATTTTTATTATTTGTTGTTATAGAGTCTAGTTTAGACCTGCAAATAAATCATCTTAACTTCTATATTTCACACATGCTTCTTATTGAGAAAAACTACCAATATTTAAACCTTCCTTAAACTATAGCCTGCGCCAGATAACTAGGAAATAATGATCATTAACCCGCATACATTTATTCAAATACATAATTCCGAAAACAGAAATAATGACATAAACTCGTCCCGAAACTACCTTTTTCGTGATCCTTGACTTTTTCTAGTAATAAAAAACGATTCTTAGTGTATTGTCGGGGTACCTACGCAGAGAAATTAAGGAAAGAGCAATGACCTTTTATTCCTACTTATCTGGCGCAGACTATAATACCTATAGCGTAACATCGTCAATTTCTGACTACATGCTGATTTTGTAAGGAGACTATTGCTTATTATGAATTGATAGAGCTCAAAATTTAGATCTACATATACTAACTTGGTCTCACCACCAAGAAATTTAATTACCTAAGGGATTGTTATTTATACCGACAAAGTTTTTCTTGAAATAGGTAGGTACATGCTGGCGTGCATCATGGCAATCAAGCACGTTGTGTTGAGTGTTATCGATACTGTTCGCAACTCAATTTTTAGATAGGTACACCTTGTATAAACAATTTTCATTTCAGTCTCTTGTGTGTTACAGTTAGATCAGTTAGATCAAAAACAATAATGAAGTCTTTACTTGCATAATAAATTTAAACCACTATTACAAATATGCAAGAAGGTTGAACTCAAGCTGTTACCTTCTTGCGTAATGAAAACAAAACATGATGATTTACGCAGGATTCTGTACTCGGCTTTAAGGAAATATCACACATATCAACTCGGAAAGGGATCGTCACCATATTAACTCGAGCCATTCAGTATTCTTTGTATGAAAACTTGGGACAAGCTCACGAAATACACGAAGCGAAAGGCGATATGGTTACGATCCCTTTCCGAGTTGATATGTGTATTATTTCCTTTAGCTAGTTTTTTAGCTGATATGCTTTCTAGAAGTGGCGACCGCGCAACGAAAGACGTTGCGTTGGAAGGCCTCGCACTAGGTAAACTGATGACCTGGTGAAAGTTGCGGGGATCTGCTGGATGAGGTCACACGGGACCGGTCAATGTGGCGACACTTGGGGGAGGCCTATGTCCAGCAGTGGACGTCTTTCGGCTGAAATAATAATGATGATGCGATCTAAAATATATCGAAACAACACAATCTAATACATTTTATTCCACCTTCCCACAGAGAACTCAACGAGCTCCGAAGGCCTGTCTCCGATAACCCTGAAATCCTGAGGTTCTTCAAATATATGAAAGCAGCGAGGCGTGGGCAGGAAGCTTCCGACTGCATGTACTCATACCCGACTTGTACTTCCAATGCTCCTAAAACCCATACGATGGTAGCAGCCTACCATGACATCAATAAACTGGTCACTGCTAGGAAGTTGCACTAATTTGTTGCAGAAATATTAAAATATGCGGAGGATATACAAAGAAAGACTAATTCTAAAAATTATTTAAACATCTGAAAAACTGCAACTTTATTGCAGCCGTTAGATCTGTCATTCAGACAAAAGACAATCGATGGACTGTCTATGAACGTAATCTAGCTGCCATCCACCACACTGAAGCGATTTAAATGGTTGATGTCATCGGTCTAATGCAACCTAGCTGAAGTTTTAAATGACATTCCATCTTTAAAATGAAAAGCTCTGCAGCAGTAGATGTGCGTTTAGCTTCGAAACGGCAAAGTGTCATCTTCAAATACTGAATTATCGTGAAAGTGAAATCTTGTGAATATTATCAAAGGATAATTTTTTATCTGTATTCAATTTCGTCTTACAGAAACCCTCGAAAATATTTTGCGGACTTTTTGCATAATAAATTATGACTTGTTTGAAAAAGTTTTGGAGTGAACATCTCAAGTGTCTGATCAAAGGAATTGAAAATAAATTTCAAATTGTAGGTACTTCTTACTCCTATGATTATATGTAAATATAACTTGAAAACTTCGAGCCATGTATCTTTGTTTCCAAACTGTGAACAAATGTGTATTCTTCACGAAGAATAACTTTGATTAAATGGAGTAGCTCCTTCACAGGTGGCTTTTCAAACTCATTGAGTGTTGAGGTAACTTTTGTTGGTTTTCAGTGAAGTTTGAGATCGAGATCTAATTGTTACTTAGCACTGACTTAACTAAACGTTATTCGCGACAGTCACACAACTTTACTATCAAAATACTAGTGTATAATAGAGACGGAAACATAGTGTCTTAGTCAACGCATGTCTAACTTTTATAGATCTCTGACTGACTACTAAAAAGCCAGAACCTGTATGGAGATCATGTAAAAAACAAAAAATATGAGCATGTTTTACTGAAAATGTATTTTATAGACGCTTTTGAGAAGCTAAAAATCGAATTATTAATTAATTTATTTGAAGTGTGAATGTAATTTATTGTGTGGTTGTTTTACATGTGTGTAAAATCTATTTATTTTTTATTTATAATAACTTATTATCTCCGTTTTTTTGTGTTTTGTTTTTTAATTATTGAGTTTTGGAATAAGGTTTTTTAATTAATGTTTGAGCTGTTGTACCACCGTAGTCTGTTCAGAATAGAATACTTTTAAGATAAGAGACAAAAATAATTCGGTAAATTATCTATGCTAAGTAAATTAATCCGAATTTAAGTCTCAATTATTTCTACTAAATTATTTTGAGGCTAAAAGCTGAAAAAAAATCTTATAATCATTATGTTAATTTTATTACTTTTGTATAAACAAAAATATTTTTTTGTAAATTAAGTTTATTTATTATTATTTCTAATTTTATGTTTTGAAATTAAAATGATTACTAACAAAAAATCTAGGTACTCTAATATGCGCATGAACATCGAACATTTCAAATCTAGCCAACGACGACGCTAGATTTTTCAAAATGGCCGCTTGGCAAGCGATGATGCACATATTACAGAATGATTTAATTGTGTAACCTATCACTGTGTGATTGAATAAAGAATAAAATGGCGACTAACTTTATTAATAAAAATGTTGATGAATACCTACTTGCATAATGAATTACAGACAGTGTTTCAAAATGCAAGAAGATTGAACCCGAAGGAAGTACCTACTTGCGTTATGATTGACACAAGTTTTACCCTCGGTTGAATGTAACGTCATGACTATTGTGTAACGTCATAATATTAAAGATACTCTTTTAAAATGTAAGAAAGTTGAACTGGAGTTGTTCCCCCTACTTGAATTATGAAAACATGACGGTTGCACACTTGGTTGTCAAGCTGTGTGTAAGCTTCTTGCATATTGAAAAGGCACTTTTTTGTTTGTAATCTGCACAAATATTGATGTATTTTTATTAATAAAGTCAATAAGACGGACTAAAACCATGGTGTTGTGTATTTATTATTAATTGTTGTAGTCATAATCAAGTAAAATGTAGATTGAAATAAAAATTGTTGATCAAATAATATATTTTTATTAATTTGTTCATCCCGTAAGAATAAACTAGATTAGCTTCTTTTAACAGTTAATGTCCGAGTGGTTGCTTACTTTGTTAATTATAAAGATTTCGGTTAATCAGACACTCTTCCAGTATTAAAATTAACATGTAGTAACATGGATAGGTACGGTTTAGAAACGAAAATATGTAGCAAAAACACCTTTTTTATACGCCTGCTATATCGCATGTCACCTTAACTAATTTAATTATATTCTCTTTCAAAATGTTTCAGAACCGCACCGTCGAAAAAAAATGAAGAAATCAACTAAAAAGTTGACTGAGCGTAATGTGTCGTAATTACTATGCTTTCCTTTTTTGAAATGGCCACAGCTTCTATTTTATCTGTCACGGGACTTCATGAAACAGCCGTGAAAATAAATATAATATTTATTTTATAATTCGGTTTGTGCAAATATCATAGCCAACTTTTTACGATAGACAAGGGAAAAGATAAGGCTTATCCGAACATCCGCCAACCAAAATGAGAATATAAAATCATTAAAAAGTAATTAAAACTTTGTTCCGGTCGGCCGTAAAAATGTGTAAATAACTCATAATATGTTTCATGTGTTATTATGTGTGTAATGAAGTTAATATGTTCCGAATTATATTTCTCAATTTAGGATCAAAGCTTCTTTAATTACGTGATACCCATTGGTATTAACTTCGTGGTATTATAATTACCTACTCATAAAATACAAAATGAAATAATTATTTATTATTTGATTTTAAAGCTTAGAAGACCACGTAAAGTGTTATTTTCTTGGGCAAAGTGTTATTGAGTTTTTACACGACTGCCCAAAAAAGGAGTGTTATGTTTTAGGGTTCATGTCTGTATGTATGTTTGTGAGTTTCTTTATTCCACCATAACTAATTCTGAACGCCTAAACCGATTTCAATGTACGTGGTATCGTTAGAATCCTTGTATTACCTCGGGTAACATAGGCTAGTGAAAATTAAAAACTTTTTTTATTTTAAGCTAAAAAGTGTAAAATAAAAAATAAATGAAAAAAACCCGACTGCTTAAAAAATAACCAATACTTAACTTTAAATAAAAACTGAAAAGAAAAAAAAAACAAGAACAAATAATAAATTCTAATGACGGAAAATATTGACTGCAACAGTCGGGACCCATTAAATAATCTAGACTAAAATCAATTCAATATGGGTCCTGACTAGTTCTGCAACTACGGTTAAAACCAAAATCGATGTCACGTTTTTATTTGTCTGACATGGTATTTTATAAAAAAGAAAATTACCAGATGTATGAACATTGATAAGGCGGAAGGAGCATGTAAATGGCTCTAGCCCACCACGTAACTTTCCCATTTCGACAACTAAACAAAATAGCATCACAACCCAACTATAAATATAATTCCGTCTCCCACATAGTCAAATAATATAAAAGAAAAACAACAATTCCTTGTTGTCTTTTTTTTTTTTTATTAGAAATATTTTGAAAATTCCTTTTCAAAATATAGGTAATATATGAATATAATACATTTTTGTTTTTTTTTTATTAAAAATATTTTTAAAATTCCTTTTTAAAATATTTTTAATACTTAGCATATTTGTAATCTGTTTAATGCTGATCCCACGACGCTCGACGGATCGCTTCGACAATATAATCTAATAAGGCATGTTAATTCCATTGTGATCCTCCATATTGGATTACACCAACCAGCGAGTGTAGACCGGGTCTATTTATTACGTTATGTATGTGTGATATCGTATGAGGGTAGTATTTGATAAAGATATTAATTTTAGCAATGTTTGTTTTGATGAAATGTGGTGGTCCCGAACGAAGGGATGTATTTATTTTGCAGACCACGAGTAGAGGTCTAATGAAAAATATACATTTATGAGTCCGGACAGAATTACTAGCTGATCCTGATCAGATGCGATGCCGGTACGATGCTTGCGAGTGCCTGTGTGTGGGTGATTTCATAGAAAGAATCCTGAGCGGCTCGGGGCGGTTCGGATTTGATCTCGTCTTGGGCTTTATTAAGTGCCAGGAGGCCAGAATCATTAAAAATCAATCAAAATTAAGAATCATAACATGCTGCATGAAAATCGAAAGTCTGACAACCAGTCTTACTTACGGATTTCTGATTCTGACTACCCGTAAGTCTGTAACGACTATGCAGGATTTACAAAGGACAGCCAGAAAAAACGGCTTAAGGTTTTTTTCTCCTTTTCCTTTATAAATATCAATGAAAAAATCATACAATCGTCGTTCATGTAAAATGCCATAAATATACCTACATTTTTGTGGTTACAATTTATCAAACATTTTTCCTTACACATTTATTGTTTTCCTGTTAGGCAGTAAATGCCTCCTGGCAACAGGAAAAGCCTTATAGCAAATGGTTGTCAAGCCGTGAACTGACAGGCAGCTTTAGTAAGGACGCCATAGTAAATAACATCGGTGGTAAGTTGAAATGATACTAGTTTAATAAAAGATCTGTCAACTGTTTTGTGAAAGAAGACCTCGTGGCTAAATAATAACAGCCGCTCGGGTCAAGCTATAGGTTAAGCCGCGCTTGCCGAGGTTGATCCGTGGATGGGTGACCACCCATTACATACCGAGTCACCTCCGTGCCTTGGAAAGCACGTTAAGACGTTGGTCCCGGCTGTCATTTGTAGATCTTTGACAGTCGTTACAGGTAGTCAGTGGCCCGAAATTCTGCAGGCAACCAGTCTTACTAAAGGTAGGTACAACCCAGTACTAACTGGGTTGTGGAGATCAGATAGGCAGTCACTCCATGCCATATATAATACAAGTATACAGCTGCATCCGGGTAGACTGGAAGCCGACCCCAACATACTTGGGAAAAGGCTAGGTAGTGGTGATAACCGTTTTGTGAAAATTGAAAAATAATCAGCAGTTCCATAAATTTGACCGTAGACATTTGACAACCCGAATGGCGCAGCGGTAGTGAGGCTGTCTTACGTTCTTAGGGTCCCGGGTTCGAATCCCGGTAGGAGCAAATGTTTGTGTGATGAGCATAGGACATTTGTTTCCGAGTCATGGATGTTTGATGAAATGAAATGAAATGATGATGATAATAAGTATGTATTTATATACAAAAAGTATCTATGTAGTATTATCAACTATCTGGTGTCCACGACACAAGCCTCGTTGCTTAGTGTGGCACCTAGATGGCGCTGTGTGTAATGTTCAGCGATATTTATTTTATAGGTATTGCACTTTTGTAGTAAACAGCAGATTCTTTTATTCATTACAGATGAAAGATTTCTATGTATGATTCGGAATGATTTACTGAACACGTGGTGACCGATTGTGCGTCAATGTCCCTTCCATCCAGTATAAGAGTTCCTACAGGAATTTTTTCCACAGCCACTCATGATTTTCTATAAAAGGATGGCTTCCAACGTGGCAACGCCGCCACTTGGGCACATTACCAGCTGACAGCGTTGAGAAGTTTTTTGATGCCCTTTTATAGTATGCTTTTAGGTTTATTTAATAGTTTTTAATTGAAATAATGTATATTATGGTGTATCTATTCATACACGAAATCTCGCACTCATCATTATGAACAACTTTTACTATGGGACCAAACCCTGAATCGCGAAAAAAAAAACCGGTGGTCCACATATTTTGACGAGTTATGCGATTATTGTAGGGAACAGCTGATTTTTTTTCGCGATTCAGCGTTTTGTCTCTTAGTAAAAGTTGTTCATAATGATGAGTACAATGACCCCTTAAAAAATTTCGTGAACCTTAAATACTTATTTACTTTATTTAATCTATTTATCTAAAAGGCAAAAGTGAGTGACTGATGTATCAACGCACAGGCCAAACCCTTAGGGCTAGAATTTTAAAATTTCGCACACGTATTCCTCTTATGACGTAGGCATCCACTAAGGCAGGGTTTTTCGAAATTCAACCCCCAAGGGGGTGAAATAGGCTGTTCGACGAGGTGGGCAAGCTCTTTGAAAGGGTAGTTGCAAACCGCCTCGCCGAGCACCTTGCGGGGATGGGGCCGGACCTTGCGGAACACCAATTTGGTTTCCGCAAGGGGCGCTCTATGGTGGACGCCATCATGCGCGTGAGGGCCCTCACGACGGGGGATGCGGTGTCCCGGGGTGGGGTTGTCTTGGCGGTGTCTCTCGACATCGCCAATGCCTTCAACTCCATGCCCTGGAGCTGCATAAGGGAGGCACTCCGGTATCACCGGGTGCCGACCTACCTCCGTCGTGTGGTCGGGGACTACCTGGCGGACAGGTATGTCATCTACCCCGGTCGCAGCGGAGACTGGAACCGGCGAGAGATGTCGTGCGGTGTTCCACAGGGATCGGTTCTGGGGCCGTCCTTGTGGAACATCGGGTACGACTGGGTGCTGCGCGCCGACCTCTCTAGCGGTGTCAGCGTAGTTTGCTACGCTGACGACACGCTGGTGCTGGCACAGGGGAGGTCGCACGAGGCGGCGGCCGACACTATGACACGCGGGGTTGCGATAGTCGTGGAGAGAATCCGGCAACTGGGTCTCGAGGTGGCACTGCACAAGTCCGAGGCCATGTGCTTTCATGGGCCTCGGAATGCGCCACCTCCGGGATCCGCAGTGATGGCAGGAGGGGTTTCCATCAGCGTCGAGTCGACGCTGAAGTACCTGGGACTTGTCCTCGACAGCCGGTGGAACTTCGTGGAGCACTTCCGACGTTTGGCCCCCAAACTGGAGCGGGGCTGCCTTCAGGCGGCTTCTGCCCAACCTGGGGGGGCCGAACGCCTCCTGCCGGAGGCTCTACGCGGGAGTCGTGCGGTCCATGGCCCTTTACGGGGCCCCGGTGTGGGCACGTTCATTGAGGCGGCGTGCCGCCCACCACTTGAACGTGCCCCAGAAGGTGGTAGCCGTAAGGCTGGGCCGGGGGTACCGCACGATCTCCCGCGAGGCGGCGAACCTCCTTGCCGGATTGCCGCCATGGGATCTGGAGGCAATAGTCCTCGCGCGCCTACATGAGTGGCGCGCGGAGGCGCTACGCCGGGGGGAAACTCCGCTGCCGCGGCAAATCGTCGCTCAGCGGACGGACTTCCGGCGGGATCTCATGGCGACATGGAGAGAGCGACTATCGCAACCCCGTGCAGGGCACGCCACAATAGTGGCGATAAGTCCCCTCTTTGAGGAGTGGCTGGAGAGACGCCACGGCGTCCTCACCTTCCGCCTGACGCAGGTTCTTACCGGACACGGATGTTTCGGTAAGTTCCTGCACCGAATCGGGCGGGAGGAAACGCCCGGGTGCTATCACTGTGAGGATAGGCCGGAGGACACGGTGGAGCACAATGTGGAGGTGTGCCCCGCTTGGGTGGAGCACCGCCGTGTCCTCGAGGTGGCGATCGGCGGCGGCGACCTCTCGCTCCCGGCCCTGGTTCGTGCCATGGTCCGGAGCGAGACGGAATGGGACGCCGTCACCTCCTTCTGCGAAGCAGTCATGCTAGCGAAGGAGGTGGCGGAACGTGAGAGGGAGATATCCTCACGTCCCGGCCGCCGCGGGAGACGCCCCGGGCGTCGGGGGCCACGTGGTGGCTTCCGGCCACCGTAGGCGCGGGCCTGTGGACGGGGAGCTATGGGCTAGCTCGCCGTCCGTCCGTCTCGTGACGACAGGCCGTGTCGACGGCGCGTTCGTGTTCCACGCGCGCCTCAAAGAGAGTCAGCAACAGTGAAGGGGTCCGCAAGGGCCGAAGCCTGCCGGGGCTGCGGGACTATTCGAAAGAGATACCGTGGCCCCGGAACACAAAGGGCGATGAAGGAACATGGATGGGTTTTAGTCAGTAAAAGTCTGACACTCCCTCCTGCTCAGCCCAGAGCGGCATTTGATGATTTCCCATCCTAAAAAAAAAAAAAAAACAAAAAAAAGACCTTCGACACAGATAAAGGACCTATCTCCACCTTTAACCCACCCACTATCTTTGTTTTGTGAGTACTTATCTTGACCAATCGCGTGGGTTGGTACTTGTGGGTAGTAAAGGAGTTTTGTTTCGTCCTTTTAGAGTTTTGGTTATGTAAAAGGAGGTTTGATGCCTCTATTATGTGACTGTGACGACCCGAATGACGCAGCGGTAGTGAGGCTGCCTTACGTTCGTTGGGTTCCGGGTTCGAATCCCGGTAGGAGCAGATGTTTGTGTGATGAGCATGGACATTTGTTTCCGAGTTATGGATGTTTATATGTATAATAAGTATGTATTTACAAACAAAAAGTATCTATGTAGTAGAATTATCAACTATCTGGTGTCCACGACACAAGCCTCGTTGCTTAGTGTGGCACTAGATGGCGCTGTGTGCTAATGTCCAGCAATATTTATTTATTATGTACAGACACATCAAGCTACCCGAGATTTTCAAATTTTCCCAATCAACGATAAACTTATTGCTTTAGCGTTACAGTTGAAAATCTATTCACGAAAGGAGAATGGCGAGGTTGGACCAACGTAATTTAAAAATCAACGGAGCGCCGTTCACAGACTAGTTTATATTAATTATAGTAAAGAATTTAGCAGAGTTCTATCTAAAAAATATTCAGTTACTAGGCGATGGGAAATAAAAGTTACGAATGATTTTAATTCATATAAAATTAAGTTATCGTGCAGTTTCCGAACGCAACGTTTAACATTTACCTTCTTACAACTGAAAAATGGAACGTCAGTGTCAAATTCATCTGTGGATATAGTCTGTGAATCATTCCATTATTTTTTTGTGTTCAACGGCTACGTGGAATACGGATAAATGCTATTTTATGCCATTCTACTACTAAATAATAACCAATAAGTCCGTGCCTTAAGTTAGGTTATAATCTTCATACGTCGGGATCGTGCGATCGATGGCCCTCTATATGGGGCCCCGATATGGGCGACCGACCTGACGGCCCGCACTATTGCAGTCCTGCGCAGACCGCAGAGAGCGATGGCCGTCAGAGTCGTACGGGGATATCGCACGATCTCGTACGAGGCGGCTTGCGTACTGGCCGGATCCCCGCCGTGGGACCTGGAGGCGAAGACCCTCGCGACACTGTACCAGTGGCGCGAGGGGGCCAAACATCGGGGCGAGAGGCTGGTGCACCGACAGATTACGGTGTACCGGTCTCAGCTCCGACAGGTCATGGTGGCGGAATGGCGGGGGAGGCTAGAGCTTCCCACCGCCGGCCTCGACACAATCGAGGCGATCCGGCCAGTACTCGACGACTGGCTCGGGAGGAAGCACGGCTCCCTGACGTTTCGGGCGACGCAGGTGCTCTCGGGGCACGGCTGCTTCGGGAAGTACCTGTGTCGCTTAGGCAGGGAGCCGGACGCCCGGTGCCATCACTGCGTCCACTGCACGGAGGATACGGCGCGACATACGCTGGCCGAGTGTGCCGCATGGGATGAGCCGCGCCGTGCCCTCGTAGCAGAGGTTGGAGGAGACCTGTCACTGCCGGCCGTCGCTCGCGCGATGGTTGGCAGTGCAGAGTCCTGGGACGCAGTGGTGTCCTTCTGCGAAACCGTCATGTCGCAGAAGGAGGCTGCGGAGAGGTTGAGGGAGATCGAGACCGCTCTCCCGACCCGCAGCAGACGCACCGGGCGTCGGCAGAGGGCTGATAACGCTCTCTTCCGGCCCCCCTAAATAGGTCCAGGGGCGACGGATTCGGGGACATCCGTCGCCCCCCATGACACTGGACCCGAGACGGCGGCGCGTCGTGTTCCACGCGCGCCTCTCCGAGACGTAGCGGGGGGAGTTTGACACCTCACTCCCCCCGGGACGAGGCCCGCAGGTCAAGCGGGCCGGCACAAGTCCGGGGCAGCGGAAGTCGCATCAGATCCCGCTGCCCCCCGACGCAAGTGTGCGATGGAACACCGGTGTGGTTTTAGTCAGTACGAGTCTGACAGACCCCTCCGCTCTCCCCAGGGCGGAGGACATCCATTGAGGATTTCCACATCGTGAAAAAAAAAAAAAAAAAAAAAGTTTATAATCTTCTAACTTTCATATCTTTTTTCTCCCAACTTCTATAACCTACTTACTATTTGCTTTTTGTTAGTCTTAAGTCGTTCTTTAACTATTCATAAGTTTCCACAATGTACGCTACCCCTTTTTCTTTTTTTTTTCGGATGGGAAATCATCAAATGACTCCTCCCGCTCTGGGCGGAGCAGGAGGGAGTGTCGGACTTTTACTGACTAAAACCCATCCATGTTCCTTCATCGCCCTTTGTGTTCCGGGGCCACGGTATCTCTTTCGAATAGTCCCGCAGCATGTACGCTACCCCTATCACTAGGTCCCGATTTACATGAAATCTCGCCATTCTCCTTTGACAGATTGTGTCAAGTGTGTTGTGTTTTAGTAGCTTGATGTGCTGGTGACTGTACTTTTGTCCCCTAATGCTTGAATAGGGTAGAAGGCAAAAAAAACTAATTAGTCCGTCAGATAGATTTCCAAAAAATATTAGACTTAAATTTTTTCCGTAAACAAAAAAAGAAGACTATACAGTGCGTCGAAAACTCGTGTGACGTCACATTTGAGTACATTAATCATCGGAAAGTGACGTCACAAGCCTCTATTTTATTAATTTGATAAAACAAAAAACAAGTATCCAATATTTTTCGATAATCTAAGTGACGGACTACACAGAATCATATTTTTTAATCAGGAATCATCTCTATTGTAGCAGCCCAGAGATTGATTTTTTTTATGGACAAACCCTCCACACTATTTTCAACCTCTAAACTCCTGAAAACTAGAATTAACAGGGCCGACTACCAGAAAATCGCCGAGGAAATTAAGAGGAAATTGGATTTGTGCTTCTAGAAAGAAAAGAAAAAGTATTTATTAGTACGCACAGGACAAAAAAAAATGGTTTAGTTAATAGAAAACAAAATGATAATATAAAAAAAAAACAAATGAAATTGATCCTGTACCCCCTATCTCAGTATGGTGCTGAAACGTTTACTACATTTAGATACAGCTCTACTTACCCCTTTCAGGGTGACAGACAAGGTAATTTGGTGGTATAAAGCCAAGACGCTGCATAAGGGATATCCTATAAGTCAATGGAGTCTACTCGAAAAGTAACAATCAATATCAACGACTATGGTGCAACTGTATCTAGTTATTTGTGACTTCATACGAAAACCACAATATTTCCACAACACCGTTCTACCATCCGTATGAAAGTAATCAAGTATCAATGACTCACTGTCCTCAAGACTTTTCGCAAAAAACAATTGTTGACAAATATCAACAGGCATGAGTCACGCTATACGAACGAGACAGATCCGGTTTTAAGACTATCCCTACCACTTTCTTAGTAGAAAGTTGACCTGCCTCGTTATCATTTCAGCCATACAAGATGCCACTTTATTTCTTGAGAAACAAAGTCGAAATTTATTTGATATGAAAAGGAAAGAGACGTATTGATCATCACCGACATCAACAAGGGGTTTTAAACTTTGCCACTCAAGAGTTAAAGCTGACATTTCCTTGGACTACACAAGAGTCAGTATTAATCATCTGTTTGTAATATTTTGTAATACAAATGTATGTTTTTCGGTTAGTAGTGCCGGATTAATGTGATTGCTCCGGGCATTAGGTTCGTTAAAGGTTGTTGACATCTAAGTGGTCAAGCAGATTTGCAATGTTTAAGGAAAACTACGGCTTGTGATGCAGTAATCTGTTAAGAGTACTGAGCAGCATTTACAGACGCCAGCAGATCAACTTACTACAATCTGTCAAATTTCTTTAATAGATTTTCAACTTTATCGTTACATCATTAAGTTCAAGGTTGATTGGTAAAATTTGTCAGTTTCGGATAGCTTGATGTGCGCCGTCTGTACCTTCTGTAAGATATTAGATGAATTTGTTACACATACTGTTTTTCCAAGGAGTGTTACAGGGAGGATTATAAGGAGCTGTATGTTTAGCACCAAATCGTGTTTAAGTACACATCACGTCTGCAAAGTTCCACTAGCTAATTTAATTTGACCTTGTCAACTTACGTTTTACGCAAACTGAAAAGCAAATCAACTACGACTATAAGGACAAACTAACCAACGACGGCTGCGCATGAGGTCCTGGGTTCGATTTCCAGGTCGAGCAAAGTCTTATTAGGTTTTTCCATCTGGAAGTCCATCAGTAGCAGTCACGGAGTCTGGATTTCTGTCTGGTTGATGGCAATAGGCTCGCCCCTTATAACATGGGACTTAAGCTTAACTGCCGGACATGTGGGTGTACAGGTATGCCTCTGTCTAACCCAATGGTGGTTACAGGCGTGACGTTGTGTGTGTATGCATGAGGAAATATATATATTTATAATGTGTAATTCAAGTCACATTCAAAGTGAGACAGGAAATGATTTGACTACCCATAGTATTGAAAGCAATAATAATAATCATTATTTTTCCAGCTTACAATTCCAATGTCACTACATGCTTCAGTAATATAATATTTAAGTTGAGAATTGTACTTAACACAGAAATATACACCTCTGACACCCAAGCTAAGATTGAACTTGTGTTATGAGTGTCAGGGCTCTCTTAGTTCACTATACATCAAAATTCGGAGTTTGATAAACGTCAAACGGGAAACAAAGACATTGGTAAAAAAAATATCAACAAAATAATAATTAATTAATTAAATTAAAAGGCAAACCATAATTATGTGTATTGTGTTTATGTTGTGTGTTGGAATGTGTGTGCGTGTGAGTTTGAGAATATGTGGGATGGAGGAAGGTTTGGGAAGGGGGGAGGGTAATAAGGTCATGTATTAGAATTAGAATTTAGAATTCTTTCGACCTAATCATAACAGAGAGTGCTGATCTATTTAGTGACTAGAACCTAGCAGTCATATTTATTATATTTATAAATGTTGCACTGTTTGTTGACAAAGTTGTATATAATAAACACTCCTACAGTTTAGGGAGCATTCAGTATAAGTTCATATATTTCCTTATGTCGCTGTCCTAACGGAATAAACCACAGCCGCAAGCAAAGTTACGTGAAACAAGACATTCACCTCGACACTTGATAAATGTTATGTAGCAGTAGGACTAGTAGATAGTACTGGTTATATAAAAGCTGTAAATAGACTCATAACAAAGCCGAAAGGCATTTGTTCTCCCTGTCATTGCGATATTTTTTTTGTTCTAGACCATGCTTGGGAACCTTCTAGTTACGGAGATATTGGAGGTCAAAGTCAAAGTTCCAACTTTTTTACAATTATTTTGTTTTTTTTAAGACTAGTGTTTATGGTTATAACTTTACTTTAAACGCCTCCACGACCCCCGTACTATTCAATCCATCTATCAGCACAATGTTTTGAGTGCGTTACATTGAGTTCTACCACAAAACATGGATTTTACACCCCCAAAAAAAAATCGTTTCTCAGCAATAACTTTTGCGTAGAGTTACTTAGTTTGATGTACAGAATGCTTGGTTGACGGCTTCGTGAAGGGTCCGTTTACACCCTGTATAGCAATAGGACTAGTACATAGAACTAGTTTTATACATAGACTAGTTGCAGTTGCATTGGGGTAAACACGATGACATAAAGTTATGGGCTTACCGATACGGATGTAGGGTAAGTTACTAATAAAGAAAGTATACAATAAGTAAAAATAAATAGAAGAGTAAGTGATAATGATGTCATACCGATTTCGGCCACAGCGACTGTATTTGCTTTCTTTTGGCTTTCTATAGGGTGGTTGTCGAGAGCTTTGGTGTGCTGCTCTTTCATGTGCTCTCAAGTGGAAGAAGAAGTAAGTTCAAAAGGTATCACTAACTAACTACTAACAATAGCAGGACACTCCCTGTGTCGACTTTTCCTGACTAAAACCCATCTATGTTCCTTCATTGCCCTTTGTGTTCCGGGGCCATGGTATCTCTTTCGAACAGTCCCGCAGCCCCGGCAGGTCTACCACATACCCTGACATACAGTACTTTACTGGTGATGCTCTTCAGAAAGACGTGGGTCTCGTCGGTTTAGAAAAAGAGTAAGGCGCTTACTTTAAAAGAAAAGGCAATATCATTCTACTTTATCAATTATTGTAAAGCAATGAAAGATCATTGCTTTAATTCATGAAGACATGAATTGAACTTGCAGCAGCCTCAACAAACAACAAAGAATGTCAATTCAAAATCAGTTTCCAATGACAATTTTAAATGATAAAAACTTGGGTGAAAAATTAATGATCTACTTAATGTCATCGATGGGACTCAAGATGATAAGACTAACTAAGTATTAATATAACATTTATATGTTAATATATGCTTTACATATTATGTAAATGTTGGCCAGTCCAACTTTATCATCTGCAAGCGCCGCCGTCGGAAACGGAAAGTACGTAGCACTCAACTGCATTTAATGAGGTCTCAACAACTGCACGCCGCTTCCTAAAAGTTCGGTTATATAACTGAAAGTAGGTCTTCGCACGTCAGCTGTACGTCGGTGCAAAGTTACATTGATTCTTTGGGGAAAAGAGATTGGTCATAATACATTTTGCAATTAGGTTTAAAATAGCTTATGAATATTTTTATGTCATATTTAGTCAGTAACTGAGCAAAGCTTTGCCTGAAGTAACAGTGGAATTGTAGGCATCAATATGGTTAAACTTATACAGCCACATAAGAGGTCTATAATTATATTCCGCTATTATTAACTCATCATTTCAGCCGAAAGACGTCCACTGCTGGACACAGGCCTCCCGCAAGTGTTGCCACCTTGTCCGGTCTCGTGCGACTCGCATGCTGCGGATTCCCGCAATCTTCACCAGGTCATCGGTCCACCTAGTGGGAGGTCTTTCAACGCAACGTCTTCCGGTTCGCGGTCGCCACTCCAGAACTTTTCAGCCCCATCGGCCATCCGTTCTGCGCGCAGTGTGCCCTGCCCACTGCCACTTAATTTTGGCAATTCTTCGGGCTGCGTCGGTAACCCTGGTTCTCTTGCGGATGTCTTTTCTTTTTCGATTCTCTTTCTGATTCGATCGCACAAGGAAACTCCAAGCATAGCCCTCTCCATTGCCCTTTGGGGGATTTTAAGCCTTCTGATGAGGCCCATTGTGACCGAACACGTTTCGGTCCCATATATAATCACTGGCAACACACACTGGTCATAGACATTATTAATTATTTTGAGATAATTATTTTCCTGATATTTCGACGCTGCTGCAAGCGCCATGATCGCGGGATTACTGGAGAAACAGTATACATTTTGGTTTTAACCCGAGAAAGGTTAAAACAGAGATCAATATGGTTGTTTGGAGTAAAAGCAACGTAACCATAAACAAACATTTGGAGCCTTACAAATGTCAGAATAGTCTCTGAAGTCTACTGATACATTTTTAATAATAAACTCCACTTGGTCATTGTTTTTTTTACATAGTTGAATGTCTAAACGAAATGTTGTGTTAATATTTTGATCCAATACCACTGTCGAATCAATAAGCCCTGGCTAAGATTTTACTTCTAAATCCGGGCGCTACACCGCAAGCAAGCAGCGATACGATTTTTGAACGAGGTGCGATTCAACAACAGCTTGTGAATTCGCTGAGCTTTGCACCTGTTCGAATACTTTCCAAAGTATTGGATTTTATACGAACCATTTAACTTCTGCATTTTATAATATTATAATAAACAGCAGAAGTAAAATTTGTTTGTATAAGTTTGTATGTAGTGGGTAATCTCCGGAACTAATGATCTGATTCTAAAAATTATATCACTGGCAGAAAGATACATTATTCGTAGGTGCTTTAATTTATAAATTATATTTATATCATGCATATTAGCCGAGCAAATACATTTTTTGCGAACGCAGTCTCAGGCAAAGTGATATTTTACATAACAACGTAAATTGTTGTACCCAAGGAATGTGTTTGCAACCCATCCAACACGTTTAAGAAGCGAATTCGAAACAAGCTTGCCAATTGCTCAAGCTAGAGCTACCGAAATCTTGGTAGAAAAACCCATACCAACATTAGCACACAACCATAACACTAACTATCAAGGTTGATCTGACTGATAAAAAGGCATTAGAAAATGATCGTCAAGCAATACTGAAGTAAATTCCTGATAATTATATCTCTACTGTAATCTTTCAAATACTAGGTTTACTTAAAATGATCTATATAACAATTAAACAAAGGATTAGTTAAAAGTAACTCTATGAATGTGGATGAGGAGAACTTATATGTAATCAAAAAAATTCGTAGCACAGTGCATTGGCATCTGCTACGATTTTTTTTTATTTAATTCACACCAAATTTTTTTAATTCAATGCCATCTGCTTTTTTTTTAACAAAACCGCCATACGTTATTCCCAAACCACTACAACTCCTGAAAGCCAGAATCAACAATGGTGACGACCAGAAAAGCGCCGAGATAATGAAGTTCCACACACTTTAGCACCTGCTTACCTGAGCTTTACTCTATAGGGGTATAAGTAAGAATAACAACCAAAATCTCGGAAGGAAAACCCATATTAGCACACAACTGTTATTACCAAGGTCGTGACTGACAAATAAGCGTTACAAAACGATCATCAAGCAATACTGAAGGGAATTCCTGATGCTATCCATGAACTGAATGTTGAAATGCACCAGGATACAACAAATGGAGTGTGCGGTGATGATAGTGTGGAGACGGCTTCTTAAGAAAATTATACGATTGGATTAAATGTTAACTAAAAGTTGAGTCAGAGATGTTTTCGTTGCCGTAGACTTTTAAGAAGACATCGTATGTTGATTATGTTCAACATGCTCATGTAGACTAACCCTGGATTGGACTTATTTGCTGATAAATGGAAGACGATAATGTAACCATGCTGGCGGTTCTGTGAGCAGACAGATTGATAAGATTAACTTATTTTAGTATTCATGGCTAATTTACTGTACTAGAGAGTAACTAATCCATAAATAGTAACCCAATGTATTACTGTGCGCTTGAAATATTGCCATATGACGTCGTCACTCCAAAATCACTGGCATATTAATGATATAAAGTGGTTGCAAAAGGTGGAGATGAGAGTTAAGTCAAATATTTTCCTAAAAAAAATCACTTGCCAGTAAGTGTTAATCTAAAAATCCATAGCACGTAGTTATTTGTAATAAATAAAAAATATACAATAAAAAATGCTCTCCATACTTGACAACTCACGACAATATTCGCTGGGATATCCCACGTTACGCTAACTTCATTCAAACTCCGGTTTGCAGGTTCTTTACGAAGATAACTGTTCAAAAAGCAACCGTATCACATTCAAATATGGCTCAATTTTGTTTAACGCTAAAATTTTGTCCGGTGCTCAACTACTTAAGTTTGCCAATACCACCGAAAGTTTTTCTAAAAAAGACTTTATGACTATTAGGTTAAAGTTAAAAGTGTATTATGTAAGTGAGTACAATCGACAGAAAGATAAAGTTGTGTTCAAACGCAGGAAGTATTGGTTGCTTGACATTACTAGTGCGCGTTTTAGAAAATATAGTGAAGCTTTTACTTCAGGAAAAATACCTCTGTCCATACAGAGAATCACGCTTGGTCAAAACGGGTTGGCTTTCCCAGATTTATTTATAAGCCAGGTTCCCATAGTACTATATTTTTCTAAACCAATGTCAGAGATATCCAAGCACACATATGGTTTTAAAACGCGACATTGATACTTACCCTGATTTAAGCCCATCGAGAAAAACAAGAGAAAGTTCCGTGAAAAAAACTAAAAAATCTGTTAAACAAGGTTGGTAAATAATCATTATTTACCTATAAACACGCTAAATGCTTATAGGTTTAAATTATTATTTGCCCATGCCGAACTAATTAATGTGAATGTTTAAATGAGTAGGAGTCTCAATACATAAGTCTAAACTCTTCTCGGAGAGTAAAATTAAAAGGTTTCCCTATTTTAAAAAGGTTTAATTACTGGAGCAGGTTTTTTTGAAATTTTGTTTACAATTTGTCTCTTTTTTTCTGTGCAAATGCGTCATCGTCGTTGTAGACAACTAAAAGTAGCACCGTCTGAACAAACCCTCACCGAAGTTTATGCAATTCTTATGTTTTGTTATTATATAAGGTTGTTTGGCGCTAACCAAGCCACTCTCGTCTGCATCGCTCAGTGCATTGAACGCGATCTAGATATTTGGATCACTAAGTTTTGTGTTAATTAGTTTTCAGGTAAGACTTGGATTTTTGTTTTGGTTATTTAGTTTTAGTGATTAATTAGTATAATGATTAATTGTCAAATCAAATTCTTTCATACAGCCGCTTTCAGAGTGCAATAATTTTTGATAAAGATTTGATAAAAGTTCATCCCATAATGTGTGTGATAAAAATGACAAGAAATCATGCATCGCTTTTCATCAGTAGAAATTGAGGTACCAAACTGGCCTTTTCACAAAAAAAAATACCATAATTGACCCAAATAAAATTCAAAATGCATTTAAAATAGAAATAACTTTCAAAATTTACCCCAAAACAGACACTAAACATAGCAATAATAATACAATTCTTCTTTTAGAAGCACAAGTCAGTGAACCATCTCTTTAAGGATAGCAAGTGAAAGTAGTTCATGTAACAACTATTGTTCCATCCAAGAAGAGATTGCTATCTCAGTATTTTCACTAAAATCTAACGTAGACCAGGTAAGCTTTTGTTCAAAAGCAGTAATTGAAAGGTTTTTTATTACTTAATTTAAAAATTAAGCTAGGCTAATAATAAGATCCTCATTAGCTACTACATACATGGTAATTTTCGACAGATTATATTTCTCGAAAATTACCATGTTGTTGAAGTCGTTTTCATCAATATTACCATTATCAATAAGAATGTCATTCTCTAGCCCTACTTTTTATTGGATAGATAGATAAGTTCCCGTATTTGTAATGTACTCCAAAAAATATCAATTGACTTTACCACTTTACTTTGAATCCTGCCATAAATTTCTGAACTGTGTGTACTGTTAGTAGAAAAAAAAATCTGAAACCTGCAATGGGTGGCGCAGTAGCTTTATTGATTTTGCTATTGTAAGTCGCAGGTTCGATATGAATATTATGTGTATGGCCTAGTTATTTCAGGACTGGGATTTGTAACATGTGAGATCTGAGTTTATAAACATTTCTAGTTAATATGACTCAGGAAAAATATTGTCTAATCATTAAAAAAAAAAAAAAACAAAATGATCAAAATGAGTCATAGTACGCTGTCAGGACACAGGCCTACTTAATGACCAGTAGAAAGTTATCCTGCGTCACCCGTATACTGGGTCAAGAACATGGATGTGTAAAGCAACGTGTAATAATAATGTGACATAACAATGTCATCAGCTTCTTGAATCCGAATAAATTGTATGTCCATTTGTGTTTAGAAATTGGTCATTTGAATACAATTGCAAATAACAATTGCCTCGGTAGATGCTCAATTGGTCATAGTTTTTGGGGCATAAGCCAAAGAACAGTTTCGGAGATTGATAAAAATCTAGGTTTAAACAACGGAAATAATTGACTAACGGTGCGACTGTTTTTTTGCGATGAGTAATAGAGAAGTAGGCAAGAAGAAGACATTAAATAAATTGTGCTAAGGGCAGGAGAATGATGATGACGTCTACTTGTTCTGCATCATCATTATATATCTTCAACAGCCTAAACCAATGCGTATTTATTTCGTGAATTTTATCTCCTTACTTTGATCATAAAAGTTCGGTATAAGACAGATCTCAAGCTAATCTCATCAAAACAGTTCAAGATGTTTCCTTCGACCTTTTTGCCTGACAAAGTAATTGTATCTAAACTTACTTTCTGCTATTTTTATTAGAAGCTCGTGTTTCTATTGTCGGAATGTTTTCTATTTGATTTTAGTAGATTAGTCTTGTACTTAACGTCAGAAACTGTTTATAGATTTTCCTTTTCTTTTATCTATTTTATCTTTTAGATTACTTTTGTCTAAAATAGTAACGTCTTTTATTGTTTTGTCATTATTAGGAGCTATTTTAACTACATATTCTTTAGTATACTCATTTAATGATACTGTTTCAAAATTTAATCATTATTCTTTCATTCAAGTTGAAAAATCTTCATCATTTTTCACCTGCATACATTTATTGGGGTCGGCGCAGCATGTTTTCTTATTTCATACTTCTCCATTACTTGTTATCTCTTTTTGGCCATATCACTTTTTTACAAAACCGTCCATCCATTGTTTCTTTTGTCTTGCCCTACTCTTGCAGCCATCCACATTCATACTCAAAATTCTCATCACTACATTTTCCCAATCACATGACAACCGATTACCACCAAACTTTTCAGTCAACGCTGTCACTTTCAGAGTTCCTCGTATAAAGTTCCTAATATACCATATCTACTCCACAACTGCAACCAACATCTCTGCCTCTGCAACTTTAACATGCGGGTCACATAGAAACACTGGTCTACGCACCATAAGTTTTTTGTTTCGCATCGAGTCCAAATGATTGAGTTCCTTAACTTACATTTCGAGAACCATATTCAACGTGTTTGGAATTGAGATGTACTCGTATATGGTTATAGAAACATATTTGGTACTTGATAAATGGTCCGTTTGTCTTACTTTTGCTTTCATTATTGGCAGTATCTTGATGTGCTTTATTTGTATATTATTGAATTTCATCATCTATAATACTTTATTCTTCTTCATTATCATCGTCACCATTGCCTGCGTCGACCCTCTGCTGAGTGTATGCCTGTCCTAGGCAATGTCTTCTTCATCAGTTTTTGTATTTTATTCCGAAAGTTTAATATTTTCTTTTTATTTATCTAGTACTTGCAATGTTTCACTGCCCATGATTATTGCGATTCTTTATAAGGATTTAGTGAGAACATATTATTATTTTGAGCACGTTTATGGGCTGTTATATCATTCTCCTATATAATTTTGATGTCTCACCATTCAGGCTGATTATGTATGGATTTCGGGACACGGTTTGAAACTATAAAGACTTTCTAACATTTTTATAAATAAAATACGTGATGAAAAATTGCGTGACTTGTAATCATAATCTGACAATCTAATAAACGAAGAATAAATAATGAACAGAACAGTCAATTAATATTATTTAGTGGACAGTTACAAAATAAATAAATAATTAGATAATAAACTACTTCTCCCACTTAAATGATTTTCCAAACTTTCGTAATATTGTAGTGTTTAAATTTTTAATCACCGTTGCCTGAAACACTATTACACTCCCAAATTGAAGTCTCTCTTTCAGTGCTAATACCATGCCTGAAAGGTAGTATACACCTTCGTTTTCTTCAATAAAGCCTCAATAAATTAATTATATGACTCTATTCAATATTATAGAAGATTCCTCCACAATTAGGTCAACTAATGAATGTCATAATAATTATAATGTATTGTCATTAGACACGCAATATGAACACATCAGACATCTGTCTGTCAGCTATACATCATGAGGCATTTTGGTTCCATCTTGTTAAACAGTAACTATATTATTTCGTGCTTTCAAATAACCAAGACCATGAAATTACATTACATCAAATCACGTCACGTATTACCCGAAATGTAAGGCTTAAATTTACCTATATCATAATCATCATTATCCTGCACTTATCTCAATTCATTTGGGGACGGCACAGCATGTCTTCTTCTTCCATACTTATCTAATACTATTCATTTTATTAGACACCTCCTTCCTTGCCATAATATCATTCTTCACACAGTCCATAGATCGTTTATTTGGTCTTCCTCTACTCTTATACCTAACCACATTCAGATTCAACTCTTTTCTCACGAAGTTTAATACACAATTCGCATTGGTCAACCGGCCATACGTCCTGCTTTTGCGCTTCTACTGAGAAATTCGTCACAGAAAAACCCAATAACACTTTGCCTAATCCAGAAATCGAACCCACGACCTTATGTGCAGCAGTGACGCCACCACTAGACCAACGAGGCAGACAACTATGCAATTACAGCCTAATTTTCCAAAGAATAATACCATCATTACCTCTTCACTTTTTTTTCTTAAATATGGCGACCGTTATTTCCCGCCGACTCGCGCGCAGTGTACCGTCGCTCTTCGTGTATCTCGCTCGCTCTTACCATGTGTTTTGAACTGACCGTGTTCCATTTACAAACTGTGTCTTTAGCGTGTTGATTTTCGCTATGTGAAAATTGTTTTGTGTGTTCAAAAGTAAGCACTGTGTTTTCGTGTTCTTCTTTTTGGTTGGTTTGGTTATTGGAGTGTGAAAATTCTTGACAAATTATCTTGTATGTGATACGTCTTAAGTAAATTAGAATAAGGTTCAGTTTTACTAGTTTCGGCATTGCTTTGCTCTCAAAACATTTATTTAATGCACTCAAAGTACACTCAATAGATACTTTCCTATTGTCTATTCCAGAATTATGTTTCAATTCTACTCAATCTTTATAATCGTTTTAATATCCATCATTCATGCTACTCATAACACCCAGTACTGTTACCAATTTCAATTCATCAATTCAAAGTAATGCGAAACTAATTTCTTGCATGACTTGATCAAAATAAGCAACTTTCTTTAAATCTACACCGGTCATTGTCCACTAACAACTTCACAGTTTACTTAAGTTTTCTTTCCCTAAAACTTTTGCTTCTAAACATTTTGGTTTTATACCTTTTTGAAGATCCTTTTCAACTAGGCGTGGGTTAAGGGGAACTGTTTTGTGTAATCGACGTTCGATATGTGCTGATTTTTAGCCTAATTTAAATAAATGACTTTTGATTTTAAACTACTATTTCTTCTATTACTTTCATTCACTTTGTGCATCATGACAGTAAACATATTTTTTCTAGCTTACCGCCGTGTCCTCGAGGTGTCGATCGGCGGCCGCGACCTCTCGCTTCCGGCCCTGGTTCGTGCCATGGTCCGGAGCGAGACGGAATGGGACGCTGTCACCTCCTTCTGCGAAGCAGTCATGCTAGCGAAGGAGGTGGCGGAACGTGAGAGGGAGATATCCTCACGTCCCGGCCGCCGCGGGAGACGCCCCGGGCGTCGGGGGCCACGTGGTGGCTTCCGGCCACCGTAGGCGCGGGCCTGTGGACGGGGAGCTAAAAAAAAAAATAAAATAAAAAAAAAAAAAAAAAAATGCCCGCAACTTCACCCGCGTAGAGTTCCATAATTGTCCCATACAAACATACTACCGAGAAAAAGTATTATATGTGTTAATCCAAGTTATAAGCTATCTGTATGCAAAATTTCATCCAAATCCGTTCAGCAGTTTTTGCGTGAAAGAGCAACAAACATCTATCCATCCTCACAAACTTTCGCATCTATAATATTACTTGTATTATTTATTTCGAATTTTAGAGTGAACATACTGATATCGGACCAGTCCTATTGACTTCTTCATCACCATCACCTGCCTAGCCTTTTCCCAACTATGTGAAGATCGGCTTCCAGCCTAACAAAATACCAGTACCTAAACTTAGAGCGACTGCCTATATAGCCCCCATATCCCAGTTGCTGGGTACATGATCCCATTGATTTAAAAGAAAGAAATAAAGAAAGTAAAAATCTTTATTTATCGCAGGGACATGACGTGCATACAAAATTTCTTTCTTCTTTCTCTTCTTTCTTTCTTGCTTCTCTCTTCTCTTCTTTTTTCTCTTTCTTCTTTCTTTCTTCTTTCTTACTTATTTTCTTCGTGATGGGCCGCTGACTTGGCTTTTGATTCCTTACTATGTCCATAGATAATGCAACCAATAGCCTTACTATCAAATGCAAAACCGAAAATGTGGGAGCAATTTCTCGCATGGCTTGATCAAAATAAGCCACTTTCTTCAAATTCAGTTCAACCGCTAAGTCACGTACGCCATTGTCATTAACTACGGGTCCTCACATAACTGGACCATAGTTTTATTGACATAAATACTTTAGAAGATTCCATCGGGTATTCAACCTACCTATCTTTGGTAGTGGAATTCATGGTTAGGCCCCGTTCTCACTATGTCGTGACGATTAATTTATCGTTGTTTTTTTTAGTTGGCAAAAGTCGTGGACGACAGTAATCGCGTCGTCCTATATGTGAACACCTCCATTTAAATACACAAGCCACGACACTTAAAACTACACGATTATCTGTCGTCACGAAATAGTGGGTACTAGGCCTTAGTCGTAAATGTAAATTAAATAAATAAATATCGCTTGAAATTATACACAGCGCCATCTAATGCCACACTAAGCAACGAGGCTTGTGTCGTGGACACCAGATAGTTGATATACTACATAGATACTTTTTGTTTGGAAATACATACTTATTATACCTACATTTTATAAACATCCATGACTAGGAAACAAAGGTCCATGCTCATCACACAAACATTTGCTTCTACCGGGATTCGAACCCAGGACCCAACGAACGTAAGGCAGCCTCATTACCGCTGCGCCATTCGGGTCGTCGAAATTATGATTACTCTGTGTAAATTATGTTTTATACATCCTTAATAAACTTACAATCTCTTAAGTACTGGTAGTATGTTCTTATGCGTTTTCTCAATTCAGGAAGTAATTCAAATACAGGCTGTAAATCACCTCATCACGAAGCCGTCAACCAAGCATTCTGTACATCAAACTAAGTAACTTTACGCATAAATTATTGTGGGGAAACGACTTTTGTTTTTGGGGTGAAAAATCATGTTTTGTGGTAGAACTCAATGTAACGCACTCAAAATATTGTGCTGATGGATGCATTGAATAGTACGGGGGTCGTGGAGGTGTTTAAAGTAAAAATCTTACATTAAAAACATGTATTTAAAAATAAAGTTGCCAAAAAGTTGGAACTTTGACCCCAATATCTCCGTAACTAGTAGGTTCCCAGGTATGGTGTAGAACAAAAAAATGATCGCAATGACGAGGAGAACAAGTGCCTTTCGGCTTCGTTAAGAGGTGTTTTACACCCTTTATACCAACAAACCGGTAAAGTAAAGAATACTTAGCAGATCTGACTTCATCAATCCTTCTGAATCATCATTATTCTCCTACCCTTTTCCAATGTATTAGGGATTGGCGCAGCATGTGTTCTTCTATACTTCTCTATTACGTCATCTTATCAGACACCTACTTTCTTGCCATAATCATCCTTTACACAGTCCATCCATCGTCTATTTGGTCTTCCTCTACTCTAATACCCATCCACATCCATACTCAAAACTTTCCTCACGACATTTTCACTAACTGATCTGACTTTGAATAAATCTCTTTAATGACTCTAAGTTATATATATCAGTTATATATACCATATCTAAACTATAATCACACATCTAAACTGATATTTTTGATGTGTGATTATGGTTTAGACATGGCCACAGAATTAAAAAAATAATATGCCCGAGAAAGTTTGATTATTTCTTTAAGGAGCGCTTGAAATTAAAATCAAAACTTTTCTTGTATTTCAGTGTAGTACACTCAAAAACAAGAAAAACTGTAATAGCCCCCTTAAACCTCCCTACTTTATCCAATTTCTTCAATTAAACTAACATCCTTCTACCCAGCGCTAATAACTCAAGATGAAGTTCAAACCAGTTAGACAGCGAGCACGAGCTAGAACAAGTTCTAAACTAGTAAATGCAGTGTCGTGCTGTACTTAACTAATACGGAGTAGAAAGTACTGCCAAGTACAACCACACGTAAAAGTAGGGAACTGACGTCGACTGTATGTTACGAGTTTTTAGTATTAATCAATTTTAGAATTTGCTAATACTAAAGAATGATTGAATAATAAAAAAAAATAAAAAAAAAACTGCCATAAAATAACTAATACTGACTTTAAATAAAAACTGAAAAGAAAAAAACAAGTTCAGGAAACATGACATATTGACTGCAACAGTCGGGACACATATTGGATGTAATGTATGTAAAAAAAAAAAAAAAAAACTTTTTATTTAAAAAAAACATAACATTAATTTTGGTTAAACCCACATCGCATAACCAATATAATCTTAAAAATGTGTACCCTCTTTCTGGCGCAGTCGGGTAAAAATGGGCGACCCATAAGATTACATACCGAGTTTCCTCCGTGCCTCGGAACTCACGTTAAGCCGTTGGTCTCGGCTGTCATCTGTTAGATCTTTGACAGTCATTACAGGTAGTCAGTGGCACGAAATTCTGTCAACTAGTCTTATCAACGGGTACCGTATTACCCATTACTAACTGGGTTGTGGAGCTCAGATAGGCAGTCGCTCCATGTAAAATACTGTTATTCAGATGCATCCGTTTAGACTGGAGGCGACCCCAACATAGTTGCGAAAAAGCTAAGTAGATGATGACGGTTAGAAAGATATTTTACGAGAAAGGTGCAATAACACCAATCTGGTACTGCTGGTCAAAGATAACTTCTAGTAAAGACCCTTCGACTGCACAGAGAGCGAAGTTCACGATTATAGCGAATTTTGCTTATTTTTTTCCGATGTAAAAAAAAAGTTATTGCATAGCATTTGGCATAATAAGAGCCAACGCAGACCGGGACGCATAGCAAGGGATTTAAATTTTTGCCAATCGACATTCAAACGTATTGATAAAGAAATACGACCGTGGCGCGTTTTTCAATACAAATCCCTTTCGATGCCACTGCATGCCATGGGATCTTTTTAAACCATAGCAATTTATGTCGTAGTTGTATTTCGATAGGTTTGAATGTCCTTTGGTAAAACATTTAATCCCTTGCCTTGCCGTCCCAGTCTGCGTTGGCCTAATACTACTGCCACTGCCAGTCTTTCTCTCTATGAAAGGATATGTTACCTAATTATGTTCGAATTTTTGATTTTAGAACACGTCGTAGTTTCAAATAATATCGAAGAAGATTTTTATTAACTTAATTATTTTTGTTTACTTTTTTGCAAATAAACACAGCCACATTTTGCGAGATAAATTCAGATATTTTTCCTTGAAACTTTAGACAGGTATGAAAAACCTTCGACGACTTTCCAGAACTGTAACAGTACAGTTCTGGAAAATCGTCGAAGGTTTCTAAAGTACAGGCATTAGAAAAACCATTACGAATATTAACATTGATCCACCCGTGCCAATAATTCGAGTCTTTTTCTTTACATGGCGCCATCTTGGATAATATTTTCTTCTCGTAAAATGTTATGGATGTGAACATCACAGAACATAATATCCGTAAATATGATAAGCAATCTTATCTTGTTTGTGGAACTAATTGGCAAAATATTTGATGTTCATATTCCAGGAAAGTAAACGAGTAAAAAATTAATATTTCGTACCTGTGTGATTTTTATGCTTGTTTTAAATAAACGAACCTAAGATATAGTTATTTTTTTCATAGAAGCTATCTAGTTTTTTATACCTATTATATAGCTAGTATAACAGGCAGTGGCCTTGTGGTGTGACCGTCGGACTGCCAAGTCATAGGTCTCAAGTTCTAACCCAAGTCACGCCCCTCTGATTTTCGGATTCATGTGCGTATTGTATAATATTATTATCACTGGCTTCGGTGTAGGTAAAGATCGTGAGCAAACCAGCATGCCTGACACCAAGCTAGGCGCTGACTAGACGATAAAGAAATAAATCAAGAAGAAAGATATAGCTAGTACATGAAGTGACAAATATCTCGTAATTGTAATAAAATTGTTTCCATTTGGTAATTTCTTATAAGAAGAAAAAACAACATCAAACCATACTCTTACACGATACTAACGAATTCGAACAATTTTCATCGGGCCAACCTTTCATGTAGAAATGTACGCCTCTTGAGATCAAACGGAACACGCAAACCTTCGTAACCCCTTAGGAAATAAGTGGAAAACACAGACCTAATTCAAACTTCAATGGATTGGAGGAGTTCTCAATACCCTTAACAATTTAAAAAAAAACGTAAATGTGGCAGTCGGACTTGTGCACCAAGAGTTCCGTACAAACTCATATGTTGATGGTTTGTCCAACACGGAAATCAAAGGCCCTACTCTCTAACGCTTCGTCGGTGTATTCGGATCTATCCGTCACTCTCGCGCACGTCTGCAGATGAGTGCGAGTGAGAGAGACGAACAGATCTGAATATACGGACTCGGCGTTAGGGAGTAGGGCCTCAAGTAATCATATGTTTAAGTTCATAAGCTCTTAAGAAAAGATAAGTCGGATTGTAGAACAAATTTATTTTGCAGTTTAAATTATATTCTCCCACAAACTCTCCACGATATAGGTCACGTTCCATTCTCCAACTGCAAATATTAATTTTTAATCGCATTTTTTTATGATGCTGTGTTTCGTTTTCCTATTGAGGTACAGAACCCTGAAAGAGCTCGATTTTATTCCCAAAAGCCTTTCGAAATCAGAAAAATTCAACTACCTTTGTCAGAAGTATGTTCGTGAACAAGGAATTTGGAAACTCTCTTAGATCCGACCATACTTAGACCTAACTGAGTACCTACTAAGATTTTCATGTCAAAGAATTACTGTTTAAGTAAGCTGACAGATTCAAAATAAAAAACTATGTTCTATTTATATTTGGGTTCATAATAAACGTATTATATTAGGGTTTCATTTTTTTTTATTCTAAATAGGCTTACTTTTGGCCGCAACTTGTATGTTGTGAAGCGATGATGCGGCCTAGTATTGAGTATGCTTGCCTAAATTCTTGTCCGTAGCACTCTTAACTCCAATATAAACTAATCCTGCAGTAGAAGATTGATGATGCAGAAATACAAGCATAATCAGCCAATAATGATCCCAATTCTGAAACACAAGCCACCTTTATGTTAGAGAGCAGACCGTTGACCACCACGCGGGCCCAGTACAGATCGTTGGATGTTTATTTATCTGTCATAGAATTTTCGATTTCAGGACAGACCTCACGGTATTTTCCTTCTATTTACTTTCCTACAGTTTTGAAAGCAGTAAAATAAATTACACTGAGTGGGTAATGCACCGCTACTGGGCCAACACTGCTCTCTATGATCATCATTATTATGATGATGACTACAATTTATATGCTAACAGATACTATTCTCTTCACTCATCAGATCATAATTCAAGATGCTGGGTCAAGCTCGATGGCTAATGCTGGTGATAGCAGCTGTGCTGACGCTGCAGTCAAGAGGGGAGGGTGGCATCAGGTTACCTGATCAGCCACCTAAAGAGGAAGGCGAAGGAAGGAATTTGAACTTCGGTGGAGGAGGAGATCATGGAAGATCGGTAAGCTTTCTCTTTTACTATCTCTACTTCTATAGTTCGGTGCATTTTCCTTTAAAATTTTCTGTTTAATTTTAATCGCGCATCAGCCCTTCTCTCATTTAGCACACCAAGCTGCATCACAGCATCCTTTCTTTTGTCTTCCACATCCAATCTGTCCAAACCAGCTTTTTACGTCTTCGGTCCGTCTAGCAGGCGTCCCACAGTATTCTAATCTAAACGCCATCTTTAATCCAGAACTCGTTTACTATAACAATCATCGGACCTTCGACATCATTGCAAGTCCGCTGCCACTTCAGCTTGCTTACTTATTTCACCATTTACATAATATCTCTGATATTTACTTTAACCCAATCTTCTAGCCTCAAGCCCAAGGCCGTGGTCTTCTAGACTGGCTCGGCTTCGGAGAAGACCAGGACCCTTACATCCAGCAGTCTACCCAGCAGTGTCTCAACGGAGACCTGGCAGACTGCTTCAAGGCACAAGCTCTGAGGTCTTTTGATGACTTCTTTGATAAACAGGCTTACCAGTAAGTAGTTTTTTGTTTCTTATGGCTTTTTTAACTTCTGTTTGAGTTTCTTGCAAAGAAGAAGAAGAAGTAATTACTCACCATAATTTATTCTTAATTCGATTGAATAGATACTTGATTTCAGAAATATGCTCTACCAAATCGCAGGACTCGCGAAAAATTAAATACAATTAAACCGAAATACAATCATGAGAAAACTGAAAACATGAATAATTCGTGTAGTTTAGATAACCTATAAAAGCCTGTCTCAAAATATCTGCTTGACTGAGTACAGACTTGTATGCAACGGGAACTTGATCACATTACATTATTTTGTTTCTTGTAGAGTACAATTTGATCTAGCAAAAATAATCAAAACCTTTGATAATTTCCAGGTTATCAGAGAACGCAGTACTAGTGAAAGTGGACTCTCAAGCTCGCGCATTGTCCCGAGAGCCTCCTCAGCTAGAATCACAGCCCCGCAGCGAAGACTCTGACTGGGAAGCGCTCGTCAAATACGGCATGAGGAAAATTGAAAGGTAAATGTTTTACTGAGTTATTTCTGTAACTAATCGTTTATTTTAACGACGATAAATGAATTTGGAAATTTAATACTGGAAATGTTTTTTAAAGTTGAATATCAGATACGTTTGCTTTAATAATGTTTTTCTTCTATTTGGATATTTTCCAAAGAGGGGGCGTATAAAGTACGGCCGTATGCATGGAAGCTTATTTTATAATAAAACAATAAAGAAGATCTTCTAACAACAACTCCAACGATTCCTATTACCAGCTTATTATTATTTATTTATTTCAGAGAATCTCCATATAAGTTACATTAGTTTTAGTGTGCTATTAACACAAAAATGTACCTAAAAATATGTTAGTATTTTTTAGTACCAATATCTAACATATGCCTATGGTTGTCCTTACCCACTGATTCTGGAAAGGACAGTCAAAACGAGCAGCAACCGCATTTAGAATGCTGGTGCAGCATGGAGTTTGCTTTCTTGCGCAAGATGGCTTGAAAACCATCCGTACACGCTTCAGCAAACATACCAGACACGCTGCAGCGCCACAGCAGCCCCAACAGCATCCTAAAAGCGTTATTATACTGTGTGCGCAGGGCTGTGCAGGTTCGCTGCGTATGTTTCACCCGCAGGCCACTCGAGTAAAACGACGGGCAGACGCCTTACAAAGTGTTATCTTCACCTCGTTGGTGCAGCGTGCGCACCTGCGAGCGAGCATATTGCTTCTCACCGCGAAAGCGGTTATATTATCTATAAATACCGCTACTTTGTAATCCAGACATATATTTCATATTGATTCTTGACAAACAAAGTTCCTCTCACAGCTTTAATTCTATAACATTTCACGATGCAAGCTCAAAGTGATGTGTGTGAGTGAGTAGTATTCTCGTCTAGTGTCACAGCTGAGTATGGGATCCTGGGTTTGATCCCCAAGGTCGGGCAAAGTGTAATTTATTGGGTTTTTGGGAATTCTCAGTATCTATCAGCCCAGAGACACGATTTGTGGCCGGTTGATGGTAGTAGGGTCGTGTCGAAAAAACTTATGAAATATGTGGGTGTACTATGATTCTTACACTTCTGCTTTACCTGCCGGGAATTACAGCCATGATGTTATGTGGACTGTTGGCAAACCAGTTCGTCTCATTGCCAAAATTGTGTGACAAACTTTAACATAACTTCATTTGCAAGTCACAAGCTCCAAATCTAATTTAAATAAAATAAAATACGCTTCATAAAATGTAAAATGGTTTGAAAATAAATTTTGGCCCTGTTTTGAATACTAAAAGGTTCGGAATTTCTTTGGAGCATATTTTTGCCTGAAATATTTGCTTTTGCATCAACAACTGCAAATCGAATTTAAACAAAGTTTTGTGTAGTTGTTTTTGAAACAGTTTCATCAATTAATTTATTGTAATAAATGCAATAATGCCGCAGTCATTTCACTAATTAGATTTCAGGATTAATAAGTAGGTAGTAAAATGATTTTACTGTGACTGTATCTTTAATAGATTTCATTGTGCAGTTTTTTTGGTGTATATTAAAAATTATTCTCACACAATCACAAGAGTTTGTACATTTTCATTAATAAAATAAATAAAATATACCTTCTTAATAGTAAAAAACGATGCCGAAACCAAAAATCGAAAACAGGATGTAATTTTGTATGGCAGCTCGGAACATCTAAAATTAAGCTGCGTGGATCACATCTTTAGGTATCAGCGGGGTGCAGATGAGCCATCGTCTTGACTGTATAATGCGCAGACCGTCACTAGCAGCTAACTTCTGAGCCGCCATAAAAATAATAAATAATAATAAAAAGTATAATTTATTTCCCAAAAACATGGCACTTTGCACTGTCTACATTCATACACATACATCATAATGTATTTTTTTTTATTATATTTTTTATTATGTTAATTTTTTTATTATTTTTTTATATATTTTTTTTATGATGCAGTAGTAGACTCTATCTTTTAAACTAGGACTAGCCTGTAAAAAGCCTGCCTGCCTGTATAAAGTTTGAACTATACAAACGACAACAACTCAACATTCGAAAAGTAGACAGACTTCTACTAAAGTTTAAATTATGTTGTTGTTGTTCTGTTGTCTTTCTAAATTCAAATCCTCCTCCTTTGTCTCCAGGTTCTTGCGGTCTACTGCCTTGGAGATGCAGTTGGATGAAGAGGTGACCTCTCGTGGTGTCATCGCTCCCCGCTTCATTGAACAAATTGCTGATGAAGTGGACATCATTGAGGATAAGAAGGCGCCTTTCCGTGAGTACCATTTTATTGTACTTTTCTTGTTAGCCATGAATGAAGTCCTCTTGTAGTCTAATCGCGTGGTAAAAAGTACCTAATTGCTTAGAGAATGCTACAAGTCATCGAGACGTGACTTGTGACGTGGCGGTACTCATGCGAAGTGACGTCACAAGTATCATTGTCTGAGTTCGTAAGTGCGACCGTTTTGTTTGATTGAACCCGACCGACCGTTTTATTGAATTTAATCAATTCAATTCGTTCTTTCTTTTAACTCTATAGAGTACCTACCAATCACTTTCCATTTCGGAACGATTTGTTCCAATCAATGAATTTGTAAGAGAACTTCTAAATGATACAAGTGTAAGTAGCAGTAAGGTTAGATACTTATAATCGATAAGAATAGTGAGCAAACGTATAGTTCAATATAAGCCGAGTACCTTTCCTTGTATGAAAAAAAGTTAGTAGAATTAAATATACCTTCTGAATTTTAAATTTAGTATTACAAGCATGGTTTATAATAAGGCAACATATCACACGCATTTTTAGTCTTTAAGGTGGATGCTCCAACCAGCCCGCGAAATTCCTTTTTCTTACGTTTTTTGCTATTAGCAGTCCAGTGCTAGGTTGTATGTTGATTAAAATATTGCTCGCGACTGTAAGACGTATATGTAGTTACAGAATTATAATCATCAAAATCATCAATACAACCCTCCAAGCGCATAAAGGTGTAGGAATGACTTTGACCTTGAAAAAGTCATTCCTGCACCTAAATTTGAATTTCGCGGGCTGGTTGGAGCATCCACCTCAATCACAGGTCTTTTAACTAAGTCCTCGTCTCATAAAGGCTTATAATTCTAGAAAACACAAGGCATTTCGTTAATGGATAGAATTTTTAGTATTTAGAAACCTCAACTCAAGCAACATTAATTAAAGAGTACCACTTAAAGCATTTTCAGTACTTAAATTAAAATAAAACAAATCTCAAGGCATTCGATGGGCACATCTGTGGCATTCTTTGGAGCTCAAGTTTTCTGAAGTATGATTAAATTCTATAAATAAAGTATTAGGATCTAACGACTCTTAGCATCACGCCAGTAATCCCCGTAGAGTTAGGCACAGGTACAGTCGTGGTCTTTTCCGCCTGATCACTTAAATATTTTTTCGCTTAAATGATGCGGAGGCGTCGAGCCACGGCCCCTTAAAGTTTAGGGCTATAGGAAAGCGTCAACTTTGGCGCGCAAAATAACAATAACTCTCGTTTGGCGTGCGTCGTAAGTGCGCTCGGCCGATTGGTATCTTTTCATTTGTTATTTCTACGGCGGGGCTAAAGAGCGTTTGTATGTTGTAAGTGCAAGCAAAAATAAGCTTAGTGGTGATCAGGCGGGAGTGTCCTCGATAGTACCTAATAGTACACCCAATAACAATTTGCCCGACCCGGGAATCGAACCTAGGATCTCATGCTAAGCAGTCGCGATATCGACCACTAGACTGACGAGGCAGTCTTTAGGTAGTTCTTAGGACTCTTTATTTTGTAAATTGATCACACAAAATAAATAATAGTACATTTTGATACAAGTGGAGAAAGTTTGTTATTGCATTCGAGGCGGAATTAACTCCCGAGCCGTAGGCAAGGGTGTTTTTGAGCCGAGAACTGCAATAACAAATGTCCACGTCTATCAAACGACGTTTTTCAATACACTTTTGAAGAAATAAAATAAAATAACGAAAAACATTTTTGTCATAAATTAATAAGAAACTATGATTTTAATTTTCTTTTTTTCCGCGCTTTGCTTTCGTCAGGTTGAAGGAGAAGCAAAGGTATGAAGCCGCTAAACAGCCTAATATAAAAATGTTTTTTTTTTTTTTAATTTAGAACACAAATAAATGTTAATTTGTTCATAAAAGTAAATATTAGTTTTAAATAATCATGTTTATCTATGATATTCTATATATAAACACAATTTGAATATTTTAAAAATATTTAAACGGTAAAGACGCATTATTGCGTTGCCAAAATTAAAAAAAAAACATTCACCTCCGACTTAATGCATTGAACCAATTTGGGATAAGTATAGGCAGTATAGGTATAGTTATCTGTGGCAATTTTCATGCCCGCACACGTTTTGGAAAATGAAAAAAATCGTAGTGCGTTATGAACCAGTTTTCGAGGAAGTGTATTGAAAAAACTATTAAGCATCACTACGATCTCAAGTCCGCTAATTATTTGTATGATTAACAGATTAAAAACCTTTTTATCTTTATTTATAGGCCAACACAAACTCAAGAAGCTGATCATCCCCATGCTGTTGATCCTCAAGTTGTTCAAGCTGAAGCTGCTCCTTTTCCTGCCCCTCATTCTCGGACTCGCCAGCTTCAAGAAGTTCCTCGGATTCATGGCTCTCATCATTCCTGGTATGTTTTACATCATTATGTTCTTATGCTTATGCCTCGTAACGATGGGAAACTAAATTACGCATTGTTTCCGCGACATGTTTCGAAACAAAAGCCAAGCAGCATTGTTTTCAGAAACATTTGGTGTTGTGGGAAGCATTTTCAATATCTTAGGACATTTTGATTTAAAACTGTCTATCGATATAATTAATGAAACCATCATACCCCTCTTTATTTTTCATCATGGTTGCGCTCTAAGCAATAAGCATGTAATATTTTTAATTTGAATTTCTGAGCGCAACTTATGGTTGCGTTTATAGGAATAATTTAGTTGCGCTCAGATGGTTGCGTTTAAAAACGCTCTGAAGAACAGCTCTAATTTTTGACCACATTTAGGCAAGCATAAGAGGCTGAGGAGAGATATAACTAGTCTCTCAACGCAGATTGGTTACCAGATTGGTCGCCAAATAGACGATTAATGTATAAAAGTGAATTGACGAGAAAGAATTTGCCGTCAATCTTAAAACAAGCGATATTACAAAAAGTACATATGTACAGCTTAGGCCGCAATTAGACGACGTGAAAAATTTCTTGCAGCCACCGCGCGGCGGCCGCGTAGATGGAATGGTCTGTAGTTAAAAGAGTTAGAGGGTTATCGTCGTGTCGATGAAACATTTTGTACCTGTAAAGGGCTGTCGTCGAAAGTGACATATATGAAAGTTTGTCTCGGCGAAATGTCCGTAGGTGAAAGACTCTGCCGGGGAAACGGAAACAAAAGAATCATCCTGTTGACGAACAGTCCAATGGCGAATCGGTCTCAGGGGAACGGTTGCGGAATCAAAGTTGCTACATTATCAGAAGCCGACATACTATTTAATAAAGAAAAAAATCAGCCTTTAAAATATAAAGAAAAACATTTCTATATTCTTCACTCCACTGTTCAGTTAATTTGTCACAATCTCTCCTAAGCATCACTTTCCATATTCCAGGTGTTATCGGCTACTTCAAGTTCTGCAAGCCCAACTCCTCGCCGTTCTCGTCCAGCCACTTCTCAGGTCCACAGTACAGTCCAGCTGGTATTGGTCTTGGACCCTACAGGGAGTCCCCACCGCAGTCACATTACGCTCCGTCTCACTATTCTGAGAGCTATCCCGTAAGTATACTTTTTATTTTGTCATCTTCTTTCTCTTTCACTTTATCCACAATTCATCCTACTTTCATATTATCTATTAGTATCTTTTTCTTACCTTTACGTTCGCTTTTTCTCCAGGGGTGTTGCATTACCAATCAACAGTCAAATTCAAGACAAATCATCAATTCAAAGTCATAAAAGTCTTTTACTTTTTCTACCACTTTGAGGTGACTTCGATAGCGATAGTATTATAACGTCTTAAAGTTCAATTTTCATTGAGAATTCAGAGGTTTTAAATAAAATAAGTAGAATGATGGTTATAGTCTTTCTCAATTGGTAAGGACAGATGTATAAATAAAGAGCATCTAATTTATTTGTCATTGCAATTACAGTTGAGCCCTTTTAGAAAACGATTCATTTCCACGAATAAGAAATTCGAGCGAATATAAATACGATATTCTTATAAGTCCAATTATGACTCCAAACTTTTCTTATAAAACTGTCTTCACAAAGGTTAACTGAAACACATGACAGGTGATTAAAAGTTCAGGAGTTGACGTGTTTGGTGTCATAAATCAGGCTAAATTGACTATTCCCTTTATTTTAATAGGACTGTACGAGTTTGGTAAAATTGATCGCATTTTTACCTTTGATTTTCGTCTTAATTAGGGTCTAACTAGACAAACGACTGTTGCTTTCAACGTTTTGCAATTCTATAACGATTGCAACAGGATTGATATGAACTTTTCGGTAGCTTACGTCAGTCACATACAATGTTTACTATTACGTCATCGTTGTCGTAGTATAATATCACTTAATGCAGACTGCATTAAGTGATTATTGAGTGTCACATTGTTAACTATAACTCAGTTTATTTTGCATTGTGAATGCAATTGCATTGTGTGCAATGCACTTCCTTTGACTATTTTATGTTTATATTTTATTTTTTATTTTACTCACCATCTAAGACTTTGTAATTCAATCTTTGACTGTATCCATCTAACTCTCGAATATTATAATTTCAGGGTGGCCACAAATACGGCTCTAGCGGTATTTCCTTCAGGGAGCATGACACCAGTCCTCAAGACCTGGCCTACCAGGGTTGGGAGTACAGAAGCAAGCAGGGTGCTGAGGATATCAAAGCTGAGCAACCTTAAGACTGAACGTTATTGTAAGCATTGTCATCATCAGCCTAGTCTTATCCGAACTTTGTTGGGTATGGCTTCCAGTCTAGCTGGATACAACTAAACAATAGAATGTTAGATGAACTGACTGTGTGTATAACCTCTACAACCCAGTTACTGTAATTACGATATTAGGTAGGCATATCATAAGGTAGGCAGGAAAGTATTTCATGTTAGGTTAGTTGTCAAAAACCAACAATTTAAAATACAATTTCTAATACTGGTATTGTTAAAAACTATTGTACCTACATAGAACACCACACATAACATTCAAGAAAGAAGAATACAAAATAAGCATGCAAGACGCTTTTGGAGCTCGACTACTTTATCTCTTTTATGAGCCACAACCATATTTTAAGATACCAATGTGTTAATAACATATGAAAAACATTTTTAAAACTTACAGCCGCTTATATATTTCAGTAAGACCTGCTTATAAACTATAGTTTAACTAAGCTTTCTTAATTAACTACACCACAAAGAAGCTTGAATGCTTAAGGTATTTCGAGAAAGTTCTGTGGTTTCTCATTCGAAGATCCAAGTTCTTGTGGAACGTAATCATTTTATACCGACGCTGTGTTATGTCTTAATATATTTGTTAAAGTTGTTTTATTGCGAGGGTCTTTGGATTTTCGGCTCAAATGCAGCTGTTAATAAATCAGCGCATCCGTTAGTGCAGTAAGTTCATATCAGCCATTTTGAGTTCATACTCAGCGTCGTTGTTAGTGATGATAAGCAAGTTTTTTTTTTTGCAAAAATTCCTATCATCATTCTCCTGCCCTATTCCAATTTATATGAGGTCGGCGCAGAATATATTCTTCTTCTATACTTCTATATTACTCTTCATCACAGTAATTGTCACCTCCTTTCTAGCCATATCATCCATCACACAGTCCATCCATCGTTACTTCGCAAAAATTCTTATATAATTACGAAAATTGTTCTTAATTTTCAATATCTGATCCTCTGCAAAAAATATATTCTTCCATTCTTCTTTACACACAAAATTTTGTGATATTTTGATATCATGTGACTGTGTTGTAACAAATGTAGTTTTGTTATACAACAAGCCATAAATTGCAATTACTATTGCAGTTTGCAGTACACGTAAGGCTTAGACATCACGTCGAGCGCGTACAATTTATTGCCTCTGACTCAACATCCTACGCAATGCCGGATAGCAATTTGAGGTTACCTAGTCTGTTTTATAACACGAGTAGTCAGTAGTAGTAACCTCAGTTTATCATCATCATCATCATTCTCCTGCCCATAATATACAATATAATATAATGTATGTAGTGTATGTTGTGGGATTCGAAATAAAACGGCAACTTTACTTCTTGAATTTAATCGTTTGAAAATTATACGTCTTCCATCTTTTCTCATCCGTCGTCGTACTATATAATATTGATGCTCTGCGCACCGTTCTTGACACAGTGTTGTCGCACCATCATCTTACATTCCCTCATTCAACCAGTGTTGCCACTTAACTCACCTTACATTCCACCATGTATATACTCGACAACTCAGCAGTCACCTTCTCTCTAGCCATATCCTCCTTCTTACAGTCCATCCACCGTTTCTTTGGTCCTTTCGTTTCTTTTTAGTAGTAACCTCAGCTGTTGATCGTAATTTTTAACTTTTCTTTATATATTCATCGTACTTTTTGTTTGGTTCAAAAACTCCATCATCAATTAATTTACGACATGTGCCTCTTACCAGCTACGCCACAAAACCATTCCTCCGCCTTCCACATTAATTCTGTCCTAGCCATATTTTCGAGGTCGTTGAAAAGTCAATCATGATAATCAGAATCATCTTTTCTCTCATTCAGTTATTCAGTTTCTTATCATCAGCCATCTCTGGTGTTTTGACATCGTACCATTGCTTTAATATCACATCTCATACTATCATGTCTTATATTTTGCTCAGCGTTCTCTCTCATTTTGCCAACTGCACGTTCATGGTCACACTTAGACCTCGAGCTAGCCTAGTGTAGCAGGGACTCTCAATAAGAGGCCAACTTATTCTGGTTTTGTTACAGCTGACGTGTATCTACAAATCTTGTATAGTATAAAATCAAACCTTGAGTTATTGTGTGTCGAACCAAAATTGATGATCGCCCTTTTGGACTCAATTCAGTAGTGTCTGAAATTAAGTGCTGTCGAGATGCTGGATTCTGAAATATAGACAGAGATCGATCTTTGTACAGATTTGTTAATTACTTATTTTGTGTTTTGCTTACTTGTTTATGGTAAGTGAATGAAAAGAGTTCGTCTATGTAAAATTTATCTTGGCATACATTTTTATTGTTTTCTTCTAAGCCGAGCGAAAGTCAGGCCCCTTTGCCACATAGATCACTGTTCTGACCATCCTTCTGTCTCAATCATCTTCAAACGATTGACTGAAAGAGAACGACGATTTAAATTCGTTAAACGCTTGATATTTTGTGATTTGTGGTGTAACTGGGCCTTATTAATTTAGTTCTAAGCATAGCTAATATTACTTCTAAATACCCACGCAAGTGTGTCGTGGTTCATGTAAGTTAAATAAAAAGATAGTATCTATCTTTGTGTGTGTCAAGTTTGACATTATAGCATTAATTTTTAATTATTAATTTAATAGTTTAACTGTATCATGTTTCTTTTATAGTCATGTATCAATAAGTGATGTAAATTATTTTTTGTGTATGCGAATAAAGTGTTTTTTTTTTCGTAAATTTTTTTTTTTTTTGTGAATTTGACGACCGATTTTTCTTGATACTACCCTAGTTGGTTTTCTTCCTTTACACAGTTTTGAAATACATTCTTTTCCACTCCCACACACACAACCACCACACAAAATCCACACACAATCTTCAACAACATTTGAAAGGCAAAGGTTGAACGAGTCACAAAAAACTTGATTTGTTTCAAATAATTTCAGTCAAGCAAACCCTTTTTAGAGCTTATTGTGCCTCATTGTACACGTGCGGCCTGTGGTTGAATCACACCCAAAAAACAAAAAGGCCTCCGCGTCCAGTACAACAACGAATACAGAGCGCTAATGGGGACTCGGGCGTGTTCGCCAAGGCGTCGACAGCTTCTCTGCATCGACGCGTAAGCGGAGCGTCCTTGGTGCCCGGCAGCTCCAACAACGTCTCACGTGACCACTTTGGTGAACTCCGGGCCTAATGCTGGTTTCCCATTACTTCCTTTCATTTTTAGACAATTTTTCCAAATCTCCACTCATCTTAAAAAGTGCTTGCTTGCTTTTGCGAAGTGCACCAGTTACGAAGTGTGCCATATGAGAAGTGCACCAGTTGCTAACTTCACCATTTGAGCAAGGTGTACAAGTTGAGATGTGCACCAAATGCGTCAAAGTCCCCTAAACCGGCTCCATTTTTAGCTTATTGACACTCTGGCTGGTCTTTCCCAGTGTCTTTGAAGAAAACTATTCGTTTCTTATCGAAAGTGAACTGACCTCGACTACCACGTTGGTCTGGTGGCTACAAGCACTAACTCTAGTGACATTCTATCAACGATAATCCGTTAATCCCAGCACTGCCAAACTCTAAGATGGAATCAGGGATATGTTATAGTCTGCGGTGACATCTACAGCATCACATAATGATTTACGCATCGTACCTGACGTCACACAGATCCTACAACACGAGAGCACAGTTATCCGTGTGACTAGGATAAAGACAACAGATAAATTACAGAAACATGCGTTATTTTGCGGAAATCCATGAAATTAAATGTTATGCAAAATATGTACAAGTAGGGCCAATAGGCATGACGACAGTATCAAAAAATTGCAAATCTATTTAGTCCGTCAGTTAGAGCATTGGAAAATAATGGACAAGTATTTTTTGTTTTTGTTTATCATTGAATATTGATAAAGATAAAACGCATCAAAACTCGGGAGTGGGGGCTCGTGACGTCAGAACTAGCTAAAAATTATACCATGGCGTGACGTATTGAGTATTTTAAAGGCGTCGTATGTTCGTCAATTTTGGTTTACGTAACAAAAGAAAAAACCCGGGTCAAATATTTTTTGATAATCTAAGTGACGGACTAATTAGATTTTTTTGTCGTGTCGCCTATTTAATAGACCACATTTGACATCTGTCAGTTTAGCTCTACTATATTTTAAAGTTACCTTGTTTTGTCATTATTACAATAATTATGTAATCGTAATTGAAAAAGTACATACACTCATTCACAGATTAATTAAAAGGGCACAAATTCTCGATACCTTCTCAGAAAATCCGTCACGAATCATAATTCTAATTTATTCAAATAAACATACATAATTAAACAATTTTGCGAGTTATTTTACCGTTTCGTTGAGATTGCTAATTTTACTGAAACGTGTCTCTATGTTTTAATTATTAATTCATAACGTAGAAGCTTCGACGCTCTTATTTTATGAGAGGACTGGAAGCACGGGAGAGTATGAAAGTAGGTAAAATAATATGTGAAGGCCTACATCTAACCACGAAATATATAGCGTATTTAATAGCTATTAAGTCAGTATGAATATCTGGATTTTTATAGGTGTAAGGCTGCGTTTCCGCCAGAAATGTGCGAGGTAGTTGGGTGGTGCGAAGATGCATATATAGCGAGGCTGTGGAATGGTGTATTTTTTTTTTTTTACTCTGGACGCTCTTAATGTGCACGTCTATCTACATCGTTCTCACATAATATGTATAATCTCAACATGAATGATGTAACCAAGATTTTGTAACAATATTTTGATTTAAAAGAGTGTCCATGGAATTTCTTGCCCGTTCTTCTCCATAGAGATCTACGTTAGGGAATGGGCAACTACAGTACTTTCTCAAGTTATTATGCCTTGTGACTGTTACTGTAGCTTTGCTTTTTTTTGTATTTTCGACATTCAAAAGTGCCCTAATGGTCTAATTGAAATAAATGATTTGAGTTTGAGTTTGTAAGCGTTTCCACCAAAGATGTGCTAAGCCGCTGAGCGGTAAGATTAGTTTGTTAGTACCTAATCGTTACGTGTTATTGAAACGAATCTTTTAGGCTGCGTTTCCGCCAGTTTACGCATCTTCGCACCGCCAGCTACCTCGCACGTCTGTTGGAACGCAGCATAAAAGGGTCGTTTCAATGACACGTAACGATTAGGTATAACAAACTTAACAAAAAAACACAACATAAAAATTTGTTTATAAAATATTTATTTAATTTGAGTGATCATAAAAGGTACTTATGTTTACTTGCCTAATACTTATGCTAAGCATTATGTTTAAACTTCATAAAACGACTCTTCTCCGGCGCCCAGGCAATAGTTAGTTTTTAAAATGACATGGTTACTAACGGCCGTTTTTTATAACTTACTTACGTATAACTCTTGGTTATTTTGCCTACTTCCGGTGGCTATCGGTGTTTCTATAAACAAAAAATCACCTATCCGCGTCACCTACCTGACATTTGATTCGTAGAAAAATCAAAGAAAGCTTTTCTGTGACGTTTTGTTTCTAACCGGTCGGTAAGCAAAATTTTAAACAGACAGAGATAGCAACCTACCGAAACCGGCTAGTAACTAGTAAGCTATTGAAATTAACCGTAAGACTACCATTAACACTGAAAACGGGATATATACCATGTTGAATTCAAATTCAAATGTTTATAGCTCAACACAGTAGGTACATTTTATACACTTAAAGATGTCAAGTGAATGCGCATTCCACTGTGTGTTCCAATTCAGGCATGCAAAATTTATCATTAAAGTCCTTCCAGTCTAACCGAATCCAGCTGAATACCAGTATTTCACACGGAGCGACTGCCTATCTGACCTCCACAACCCAGTTCTTACTGGGTAATACAATACCCCTTTGTAAGACGTTGTTAAACTTTCAGATAACTGACGACCTGTGACGACTGTCAAAGATCTGCAAATGACAGCCGAGACCAACGGCTTAACATGCATTCCGAGGTACGGAGGGAACTATGTACGTAATAGATGGTCACCCATCCACGGAATAACCTATACAAGCGCGGCTTAACCTTCGAGATCGACTCGTAATTATTTAGCCACGAGCTCCTTTGTCTATACTATCTAATATGATAAAAGTGAAAGTAAGTTTGTTTGTCACGGCTGAAAGGTTTAACAGATTTCGATGAAGTTTGACATTCGGATAGACCAAGACCTGGGTTAAGACATAGGATATGGAGTTTGACCCCGATAGGACGTTCCTGTAGTATAATTTTCAACCTACAGTCTAGTGTCTTGGCAATATATTAGTTTGCTAATTATTATATCTGGGGGAGCTTATTTAATTATCTTTTGTATAATCATTTGTAACTTGATAGACAATACATTTCACTGTCTACGGTTCTAACAACTACCAATACTTCTTAAAATGTGCTTTCACTACACTGTAGTCCTGATCTAAATCCTCATTGTTCGTTCCTTTGTTAAAAACCTGCATTGAATTAAAGTCTTTGAATATAAACTTGTTACGCGTTTCTCGTTTTGGTCTCTTAAAGGTGTTCTTTTTCTGCATTTTCTTGTAAGGCAGTGGGTACCGAGGTAGCTTCTTCACTAGTTTTCCACCATATTTCTTCATCTTCTTCTGTTGGTCAGGTCTAGTCGTCATTTCTGCGTTTCGAGAAGAATATTCATCATCATTGTCGAAGTCATACTTTGTCACCACTGTCGGTTTCGAGCTCACCTGAGCAACATACAGCTTCTTTAGCTTAGTCTTGTTCTTCTTTATAATCTTCTGTATGGTTCTCCTTGGTGACTTTTTTAATGCTTTCTTCTTGTTTTTCATCTCGTTGTTGTAATTTTTCAACGCTGGTAGCCTGATCATGTTTTCTGCTTTGTCTATGTATGTGGTGTTGTAGGGAATCTGTAACGAAATGGTAAAAATAAATACATAATTTTAATTAAAACCATACGACAGTGAATGTAAAAAAACAAATTCAAAGCTACAACAATTTCAAAGACGCGACTTACGAAACCGAAAGAAAATGGTAACAAGGGATTTGACGCGCGAGTGAATAAAATATACTAGACTAGCTAACAGCTGGGAGACAACGACATCAGACGACTTCAGAGCGAGCATGACTGGCAAGCGTGGTCTGCTAAGGCGATACCCACACGGCACCGCTCGTGCGCGCGGTCGGGCGGTGTCGAATGTTAGGCATCAACGGATTTCATACAAACCAATGAGACGTGAAATCCGGGGAAGCGCCCCCCGGCGAAAAGTGTCCTGTGATAACCGCCTAGCGGCCATTTTCAATAACTTACTAACAGATAACGGAAGGTTGCTATATCTAACTGTTTGACATTTAGCTTACTGACCGTTAGAAATAAAACGTCTCAGAAAAGCTTTCTTTTTTTTCTATGAATTACTGTCCTCCGAGTGACAGGTAGTTGACGCGGATAGGATATTCCAAGCTAACTTTGTTTATAGAAACACCGATAGTTTCAAGATGTGGGCATACTAACTAACAGTTATACGCAAGTAAGTTATAGAAAACGGCCGGTAATTGCCGTCGCCACTGACAGCTCTTGGCATGAATCCGCGTGTGTCGCATCGCCAAATGTTAGGAACAGGGCCTCAAGTTTCTAAACTTAACATTGAAATGAAAGCTTTTAAGTGCGTAACAGCCGGTTAGGAGCCTGACGAGTTAAGTCGCGAACAAAACTCTGTTATTACAAAGGCCTTCAGTTACGTTAATTAATTAAAACAAATCTTATTTTCTCAGAAACGCGACTAATTGGACGATTATTAGATACAGAAGGAGCTTTTCCGGAATTTGGGAACAGACGAGACACAATTAGTTGCTAGGAATCCCGTGAAATGTTTTTGGGCAATGGGAAAACATTTTGACTGACGTGATTTTAAAAACATTTTCATTACTCATACTTTGAAAGTAGGTCTGAAGTTGCCTGAGGAGCGGGTTGAAAGTAATACTTTTCAGCCCTAGGGAGAATCGTTTTCAACTGACAACAGTCAAATTATAAAAAAAAAAACATAGTTCATTTTTCTATTGAACCATGTTCCAACTTTCTATACAGCCACGATGTAAAATTGAAATAACAAAGTTAAGTATTAATTAAAGAATATATATTTTTTAAATAACTTTTTATAATTAAGTTTCAACTATTTCTTTAAAATAACATAGATTTGGGCAAAATATTTACAATTTTTTTGATGATGAAAATGATAAATAGGTATTGGCTGAATAGCTGGCCGGCCATAGACAAAAAACAAAACAAAGTAGGCGGGAAAGCGGCAACACAATCTACATTTTTTTTTTATGATGATTCATGTTTTTATTTTTACGTTCCTTGTATTTGTAATGAAAAGCACAGTGTTTACCTCGGGTTAAAAACTTATTTAGTCCCTCGAACTATTAGCGCCCTCGCTGCGCTCGGGCACCAAACCCCGTCTCGGGACTAAATAAGTTACTTTCACCCCTTGGGTAACAATGTACTATTTCTTAATAGCAAGTTCGGAATTCTATTTAGATTGTGTCTTGTGAGTATAAGAAAGAAAATCCAAAAGAATTATGGTCTGTAATGAGTTTTACACTCCAATTGAAATGTATTGAAGGTAAAAAGAAGAACACATAAATGTTAAAAAAAAAAACCCAAAAAAAAAATGGAGCGGCACCAAAGTCAAGCAATTGAATTAAGTATAGCGTAAAATTGAGATACCCAGGTTGATTAATGTTTCATGATTATTTATATTTGTTAGGAGATTGTTGTATTATTTTCGCTTTTGAGTTAATGTTTTCGTCGGTTTAATTTTTGTTATGAAAAGTAAAAAATACATGAACCCTGAAAACATAACACTCCTTTTTTTGGGCAGTCGTGTAAAAAATCACACAATTTCACAAAGCAGAATTTTATCCGCGATAATGGTGATTACTTTTTTGTCCTGTTGTCCTAGTCTTCTCTTTGCATTCCTACGAAAACTATGATTGAGAAAAAAAAAAACAAAAAAGCCAGTCAAATCTTTCAACTAAAATATAACAATTGGCAAAAGAAACCCATAGTAAAGTCGAAAAATAGAAGACCTGTTAGAACAAACTATGAAATAAATGAATATTAATTACTCCTTTATGGGGCTTCCAATGATGCTGATTCCAAAGGCGGTACCCGGTCGATTTCATTCTTCCCTATGAGGAAAAAAAATTATTACAAACAGAGTAACCGGAACCTCATACAAACAAAAGTAAGCCAATGAAACGCCTGATAAAAGAGTGCGAAAGGTAATGTTAATAGCCATGCAAAGCGATTCCTTTGCAGCGCAACTGTTGCCAAATTAAAAAAGGGTCCCGTCTGCAAATATTTCTTAGGAAAATTAATGTTTTACTTACTTTTGAGCCAATGACTGCCTTATTTTCTGTGTCATCCTTTGATATGTACTGAAATAAATGAAAATATTCCGTTAGTTTTTTTTTATAATATAGGAACTGTGCAATTGGTCTAGTGTACGCTAGCGGTAATAATGACAACTCGACCTGAGTTGTCATCATTACCACGACCGGCATTTTATCTTATAAGAAGGGTTTCGAGTAGTCATGTTCTAAAAATAGAAAACGTAGCGTCAAAGATAAAGGTTCGTAACCCCGCGCTCGCTACGCTCGCATATTAAATAACACTCTTTGACTTCTGTCCCCGAAGTGCCGGGCCTCCGCCGGCCTCCTTCGTCGGTCTACGGCCCGGTGCCCATGCGATTCGCTTACTCAAATTCATACCGCTCAAGTTATTAAAACAGTATCTCATCACCAGTCGCAAAATTTTTTTTATTCGCTCGTTTTATAATTCCCCATTTCAAAGACGCACAGCACGAACAGTAAAGTATAGTTATATAGAAGCTATATCTACATAGTTGAGTTAGCACTCACCCTGTGTCTAAATTTATTTGCGTACAAATTTTAATACCTAAGTGTAAAAACATTGTAAGTCAGGAATAAACTGCCAGTTCATGAAATGGTAACTATATTGAGACATAGTTTTTTTTTGTTTTATAAAATACATACTAACACACTTTTTGCGATTTTAAGTTTGTGTTTGCAATGTAATTTTATACAGATGTTGTGGTATGACATTCTTATGACATTCTTACTCATAAAAATTCCTTAATTAAACATTTATACAATAATGTTATCATATAAAAGTGTAGCTATTCCCTCGTTGCTTAAAATTTTCAAGGTTAGTTGGCTGAGATTTTTTAAAATATTTGACACGCTCTCCTGAAAAGTTACTTAAAATGAGTTACCTACAATGTTATTGTTATTGTTCGCTATGTTAGTAACAACATTAAATTTTAATCAGAACAGAAGGAGATAATCTCTTTTAAAAGTTGTTAAATGTTTACATATTGATGCTCGTAACTGTACATAGTTCCAGATAAAAAGTGATTTAATCAACGTTATTTAGTAATTAGAGGTTATCAACCTTAGGGCACAAAAAACAAAGCCAGTCCAAATTACTACGCTACACGTAAAAAATAACCATAGTATAACAACAAAACGGTATAAATAAAATATTGTTTCGTACAAAAACTTAACACGAATGCCAGATAGTATATTTGTTTATGTGTTTTTTAATGACTGCTTCGTTCATCCATTGGTCACAAACTAAGTTATGTGTTTTATTCGCCTGCCTATTGTTAGACGGAAGAAAACCGAAAACCTACTCAATCGATACAGCACAGCACTACGTGAGGACGCTATGTGGGACATCACTAATCTTTCTTCTTGACATTTGACGATTTGCACGGTAAAAGTGTCTCGATTGTAATAAAGTTTAAAAACTGGATTATATGATTAAAAACTCTTTTAATTACTAATACTATCTAGGAACGTCACATTGCTCCTCTTGTCGAAGCCTTAGCGAGTGTTGAGAGGTCAACGCACCAGCCTCCAATCTGCAGCCCTTGGGGCACGTGACCACTACCTTCTGCCTTAGACTGCGTCCATCATCTGCGGTGCCCACTAAAAGCACATAGTAGTAAATACCTAATGTCCAACTAACTACCAGTGAAAGAGCCGGCACGCTACACCAAGTCGGTCAAAGAGTTATTCCGTTTTAACATTAAGGAATTTTCCAGTAGCAGCCAGTGTAGATTTGTAGTCAGTTCATGACTTTAAGATAGACTTACTATTGCCTTATATATAACATAACATAACATAACATCACGCCTGTAATCGCCGAAGGGTTGGGCCCGTGTGCCTAATAGGCATGACGACAGTATCAAAAAATTGCAAATCGTTTTAGTCCGTCAGTTAGAGTATTGGAAATTAATGGACACGTATTTTTTGTTTTTGTAAATCAATGAATATTGACAAAGATAAAACGCATCAAAACTCGGGAGTGGGGGCTCGTGGCGTCAGAACTAGCTAAAAATTATACCATGGCGTGACGTATTGAGAATTTTAAAAGCGTCGTATCTTCGTCAATTTTGGTTTACGTAACAAAAGAAAAAACACGGGTCAAATATTTTTTGATAATCTAAGTGACGGACTAATTAGATAACTTTTGTCGTCTCGCCTATAGTACACCCATATCTTGCCAGTTATGTTTAAGTTCCATATAATAGGCGATGCTCTTGCCATCAACCGGGCACAAAACCAGACTCCGTGGCTGCTACTGAGAAATTCCTGATGGAAAAACCCAATAACACTTTGCCCAGACCCAGGATTCGAACCGAAGACCTCAGCAGTCACGCTTGTAACCACTAGACCAACGAGGCACTCAATAAAACAAACAAAAGGCCTTAGAACTTATTTAGAATTATGATTAAACACGTCATTTTTACCACCCTACCAAAAATTTGAAGACATTAGACGTTCACCAACTCTTGGCACAAGAAGTGGATTACGAACCAGTAGGCTTAGCCAAGTTGACAATCTACAATCGTTAACGCTATAGAAAACTAACCAAATGTATGGGAATGACATCTATCATCGTTAAGTCACGTGGTCAAAACAAACGAATGGAAATTTTTAAGTTTAGTCAAAACTGTAAGTTGGCTACGATTTATATGGGATGAAGGGATCACGATTGTAGAAACGAATACATTTCATTCTATCATCTTGATCGATGTAAACTTGTCTACGAAAGTTTATATTCGTTTGTTTTGACCACGTGACTTAACGTTTACGATTGTAGAAAGAGAATAGATACGAATCTTTTGTAACTTGGCTAGGCCAGCAGCTCCACTTGCGGAGTAGACCTTCGTCTCAGCAGTGTCCACATATTAATTACTAGCGGACGTCACGCGGTTTCAGCCGCGTAGTTCCCGTGAGAGTTCGGTGATAAAATATAGCCTATGTTACTCAGTAAAGACGTGGCTTTCTAATGGTGAAAGAATTTTTGAAATCGGCGCAGTAGTTTTTGTGTTTATTCATTACAAACATACACACAAAAATACAAATCTTTCCTCTTTATAATATTAGTGTAGGTGTTGATGTGTTTATTAATGCTTAAGAATCGACTGTCTTAGTATGGGTATGTGATGAGAAGAGACGAATGTTGATGGGTGGAGAGGGAGAGGAAGACCAACGTAAAGATGGATGGATTGTGTGTTGAATGATTTTAAGGAAATAGGAGTAAATGATTGCGTGACGGTTGACAGAGGAGAATGGAAGAAGAAAACGTGTTGCGCCGACCCCGAGTAACTTGGGACATGGGCAAGAAAGTGATGATGCTAATGTTTTATTACATTTTTGCTTTTTAAGTAATTATACAAAATTACATAAATATTTCATACTTCTCAAACATTGTGTAATACATCAATTGAGGCAACCCCAGTAAGTTACAATAGTACTTATATCGGAGCTATCTCGCCCTTCCCGTAAGAGGTATCCTAACAATGAAAATGAAGTCAACGAATAGAATAAAAATATAATAAAAAGTAATTAAATTTAAATATCGCAGGGCATTACACACGGTGCCATCTGGTGCCACACTAAATAACGAGGCACTTTTAGCTTTATAGGTAGGTACTCAGTTTATAGGTACTTTTTGTTTGTAAATACATACTTATTATACATGTAAACATCAATGACTAGGTAACAAATGTGCATGCTCATCACACAAACATTTGCTCCTACCGGGATTCGAACCCGGAACTCTAAGAACGTAAGGCAGCCTCACTACCGCTGCGCCATTCGGGTCGTCTAATTTAAACTTTAAAGCAATAAGATAAAATTAAAAGCAACTTACATGTATATCACCAGCATCTATAAAATTGATTAAAACCGAAGAAATAATTAACTGTACGTACATTATAGAGACATGTGCCCTAACTAGTGAATGTTCGACAACTAACTCGGAACTTTTATAAACTATCCTAGTCGATAAGTACTGTGAAAACTCTAAACATCATTGTTTCATCCGCCATGTTGAAAAAAAAGAGAGTGTTTAAACATGGCGGATATGACATTAGTTGGTTTCACCTTTCTGCAGTCCTTTAGTGCTTTTGTTATATTTTCTTAGACTAAACATAATGTATGCACAGAAACATAGATTTAATAAATGTTTACAGTCTACTAAGGAGATGTGTTCAGTAAAAAAAATATAAACTGTTGTGTGTTTTCAAACAGTGATCGATTTTACCGGAAATGCGAGTTTTCTATAAAATGTGATGATATTTGATTTATTATTCTTATAGACATTGTTGTTTATTGAACGATTCAAATAATTGTAAAACAGTGTTTATTATAAATACGTGTAATGTGTTGTTAACGTTTCCCCCAATGTGCGAGCTTTACCAAAAAGAAAATCTGAGTATACCGCAGCTTTCTAAAAATAATTCTGTTTAAAATCAGTGAAAGAGTTTTGTTTTAAAATCATTGAATAATTCATAAACAGTAAAAGTGTATCAAGAAAAGTAAATCATTACAAAATTCTAAAGAAACAACTACAAGTTGAAATATTTCTGCGCAAACAAAATAAATTGTTCTTTCAAACAAAAATGAAAGAAAATAGTGATTCATTATGAAAAGTGTTCCAAATTCGTGAAACGATTGATTATTGCTTCAAATGGTGTAAAAAGGTTCCATTCTTTTGACGTTTACTGTGATTTTAAACTAAAAGGGACTAGAATGTGTAGACAGCGATAATTGTGCAGTGAAATATAAAGATGATTGTAAAGGTATGTTTACATTGATTTTTTTTTCTGATTACACCAGTGGCTAAATAATAACAGCCGCTCGGGTCGATCGTTAGGTTAAGCCGTGCTTGCCTAGGTTGGTATGTGGATGGGTGACCATCCCGTACATACCGAGTATCTTTGACAGTCGTTAGGTAGTCAGAGGCTCAAAAAGTCTGACAACCAGTCTTACCAAGGGGTATCGTATTACCCGGTACTAACTGGGTTGTGGAATTCAGCTGCATCGAGTAAAACTGGAAGCCGACCTCAACATGGTTGAGAAAAGGCTAGCCAGATAATGATGACCCTATTAAAGATAGCAGAACAAACTGAACAATAGCAATGAACACGTCGGTTGATACACGTGGACATTTGTTATTGCAGTTGTCGGCTAAAAAACACCCTCGCCTACGGCTCGGGTGTTAATTCCGCCTCGAATGCAAAAACAAACTTTCTCCACTTGTATCAAAATGTACTATTTCAATACACTTCCTCGAAAACTGGTTAATAACGCACTATGATTAGGTTCAACATGCAATGTATTTCACACGCGTGCGATTTTTTTCATTTTCCAACACGTGTGCGGGAATGAAAATTGCCACAGATAACTATACCTATACTTAGTCCAAATTGGTTCAATGCCTATAGTCGGAGGTTAATGTTTTTTTTATTTCGGCAAAGTAATAATGCGTTTTTACGGCGTAAATATTTTTTGAATATTCAAATTGTGTTTATAAATAGAATATCATAGATAAACATGATTATTTAAAACTAATATTCACTTTTTTAAACAAATTAACATTTATTTGTGTTCTAAATTCAAAAATACAGAAAAAAAAACTATTTCTTATGTTAGGCTGTTTAGCGGCTTCATACCTTTGCTTCTCCTTCAGCCTGGCGAAAGCAAAGCGCGGAAAAAAAGAAAATAAAATCATAGTTTCCTAATAATTCATGACAAAAATATTTTTCGTTCTTTTATTTAATTTCTTCAAAAGTGTATTGAAAAACGTCGTTTGATACACGTGGACATTTGTTATTGCAGTTCTCGGCTCAAAAACACCCTCGCCTACGGCTCGGGAGTTAATTCCGCCTCGGGTGCGATAACAAACTTTCTCCACTTGTATCAAAATGTACTATTTAATATTGAAGAGGTGAATAACCCCGTCCAAATCCAGATCCTGGAATGACTTCCAGGATTTTAGTCTTTAAATTTTAGGGTTTCATTAATTTCAATATCAAAATCTTTTTAGGCTATCCCAAAACGTGTAGAGCAAAATTTGTAGTCATACTTTACAAACTAATTGCCAATTGCCAACCATTTATATGATCTTCTATGTATTTTACGAGACCCAGTTCCATCTTAATAAGCAGTAGGTAACTAACTTTATATCTTCTACATCGCTGATTGATTTTGTCACTTAACCAATGCTGAACCGAGATTAATTGATTTTTAGGGTCCCGTATCTGATTTGTGACCCACGGGACCCTATTACTAAGCCTTCGCTGTCCGTCCGTCTGTCTGTCAGCGGGCTGTATCTCATGATCCGTAATAGCTACACAAATTTTCACCAGAATGTGTATTTCTGTTGCCGCTATAACAAAACTAAATTAAAAATTCAAGGGGGCTCCCCTACTACGATGGCATGATACTGCATGCGCGAGTCCGGGTCGCTTCAGGGACCGAGCATCGTATACCGTATTTCGATGTAGCTAATGAACAAATGGCACCCAAATAATTAAGGCCAATGCCTTTTTAAAATCGCAGACGTCGTGTCTGTGGCCTTTAAAAAACCAAAACATACCATAGATTACCTTCAAAATGATAACACGAAACTTATAATTAAAGCGACTTCTAAATTAATGACCATGATTTGGAAGTCCCATTTCAATTGCGAGTGTTCCCATTAACATCATATGCGCACATAATGTAAATGTTCATTACTCTAATGCATCAAAGTTTCTGTGTGAATGCGAAATATGTATTTCATGCTTTCAGTAATTGAAATAGTTTTGAGTAGATGTGAGCCCTGAAACTTGCATAGGTATATTTATAGACTGTGAGTATACGGTGTAAGGCCCGGATTTCACCAAAGCGGAGACGAGCGAAGAGGTCTCCCCTGACTAACTCAAACTCAAAGCATTTATTTCAGTTAGACCATTACAAGCACTTTTAAATGTTAGAAAAATAAAGAAATCGTAGCTACAATCACAGCTACATCCACCAAAGCTTCCACCGAACCTATGCAAAGGTGTGCAAAGTGAAGAGGAGAGATGTTTATAACCTAGGTTACAGTATTTGTATAATCTTATGTCGCAGGTTTTTCATAAAATTAGTTTTTTGATCAAAAACCGGAAGAACCATTTTAAACTCAATTTTATCATAAACCTGTAGCAATCCAGATGTTTGATCAAAAACCTGAACTAGTTTGGGTTTATGATCAATCTGATATACATTTACATCTTGGATACATCATGGATGTAAAATTTTGATAAATAAATAATTGTTTTCTTTCTACTAAGTTGCAAATGATGATGAATTGTTTATTTATTTGTCATAAAACAAAGCAAACCCGTAATTTTGACAAAAAAATTATTATAAACCCAAACTACACTGACCTGCAAAAATAAGTACTACACTTTTAAAATTTCAATTTTTCCTAAACTATAGAAGTTAGAAATTTAAAATGAAAAAACGTTATAAAGCAATTTTTAGCAGCTTTCTTTGAAATTATAGACAAAATTAAACTATTTTTCGAGTCCTTTTTGTTTCGAAAGTATATCTTGTGTACTTAAAAAGTTATTGCAATTTTAAAAGTGTGATACTTATTTTTGCAGGCCAGTTCAGGTTTTTGATAAAAATCTGAACTAGTCTGGATTGTTACAGGTTAATGATGAAATTGAGTTTAAAATGTGTCATCTTCCGGTTTTTGATCAAAAACCTAGGTATTTGATCAAAAACCAAATTTTATGAAAAACCTGCGACATATATATATTGTATAACGGGCTGGTGTCTGGAACTCCACGTCAAAGCGCGTATTTTGCGTATGGGCTATAATCCACCACGCGGGCCCAGTGAGGATTGGTAGATGTCGCATGTCTTCTAATTGTTGGTTCTAGGACATGCCGGTTTCCTCACGATGTTTTCCTTCACCGTTTTGAGAAAAGTGGTGAGTCTCTTCAAGGCCACGTCCGAGCCACACTACTGCTTCTCTTTTTATTATGCCTAGGGTGTATCTACCGCATACCACACACAGCACACCGCTCACCACAGCACGCCGCTCACAGCACACCGCTCACAGCACACCACTTACGTCTCTTCAAGGCCACGTCCGAGCCACACTACTGCTTATCTTTTTACTATGCCTAGGATGTATCTACCGCTCACCACAGCACGCCGTTCATAGCACACCACTTACGTCTCTTCACGTCTCCGCTGGCCTAAACAATTACGAGAAATGTCCTCTCTTCTCCGCTCAATCGTTTCCACAAAAGTTAAGCGGAGGCGAGAAGTGTAAATAACGAAATTCTGTAGGTTGTTTACAACACATCTCTTCTCCTCTACTCTCGTCTCCGCTTCGGTGGAATTTGGCCCTGAAGCGTCCATGACAAGGATACAGTTGCCTTCATATGATGAGGAGAAATGAAACGCATGCGACGAAGGTCTGATACTGAACTTGATTGCTGACAAAATTGATCATACAGAAAAATATAAGTAGCGTTTCATCATAAGACAGATTCTTCAACAAAAATGGAACCTTCCCAAAAGGCAAGAAAACGAAAAGAAGAATATTGAGTCAATGTTTGTAGATTTTTTTGGTCCTTTTTTAACAAACATAGAGCACGATTCCAAACATTAACGAAACGGAAAGAAAAATTGGCCCTAATTAAGGCTTATCGGCAACGCAAATAAAAAAGTAATGTCAAAACATTTAAGTAGGCCACCAGCATCTTTTTTTTATATACACCGATTTCTCTGCGAAAAAAAAAAGGATAACAGAAATCGGAACAGTAACTTTTCCGATTTCCGTTATACATTTTTTTGTGGAGGAAGCGTGCGCGGTCTTTCCATATAAATTTAATTAACCTGAGTAATTTGAGCTATCTTCTATAAAACGTATTTTTTCTTCTTCATCATTGTTGATGACTTTATCACAACAACTTCTCGTTTCAAAGTATAAATAATTATGACAAGAATTTGTCAATATCTCTAGGTGAAAAATAACCTTACTTTCGAAAGTCGGTGGCAATAAAGTCAATGAAAAATACAAAAACAAAGCAAACCCGTAATTTTGACAAAAAATTATTGTAAACCCAAACTACACTGACCCACAAAAATAAGTACTACACTTTTACATTTAATTTTTTCCTAAACTATAGAAGTTGGACATTTAAAATAAAAAAAAACGCAATTTTTATCAGCTTTCTTTGAAACTATAGACAAAATTAAACTATTTTTCGAGTCCTTTTTGTTTCGAAAGGATATCTTGTGTACTTAAAAAGTTATTGCAATTTTAAAAGTGTGATACTTATTTTTGCAGGCCAGTTTGGAAGTCACCGACTTCCATTTGTATTTACGTTTGGGATATCCCTGACTGATAGGTCGCAACGTCTCGTCTGTTTCATCAGTGAATGTTCACAGAATGTGTTTTCTCCTTTCTTTGTGTGAGCTCAACATGACTGATAGATAATGATAGGAATATTATCAGCAGAATGTTTTGTAGCTATGTTGGACGGCAAGTTTGGCGTAGTGACTGAGCGATTGGCGTTACGCATTGCGGGATTGGTCCCCGCACGGGACAAATATGTGTATAGCCTGTGTAAGGTAGTTGTTCCAGGCTGCGGGACTATTCGAAAGAGATACCGTGGCCCCGGAACACAAAGGGCGATGAAGGAACATGGATGGGTTTTAGCCAGTAAAAGTCTGACACTCCCTCCTGCTCCGCCCAGAGCGGGTTCATTCCGGTCATTTGATGATTTACCATCCGAAAAAAAAATAAAAAATAAAAGAGGTAGTTTATCCAAGTCTGAGTGTATGTTTAGTGAGTTTAAATATTACAAATTCCTAGTGTGTGGAAAAAAGCACAACGACAACATGTCCCCAAGTGCCTGGCGACTCCAGCTGCTTTGCTGGCGTTGACGGGCGCCGACTCGGCACTGGAGTTAGGGGCGAGGTGAATCTCCGGGCGAGTCACTCTTCTTTACGTGCGGTTTTCGGTGCGTGGAGGCCTTTGCCTTTGCAATAAAGGCTAAAATAAAAAGTGGGAAAACTTTTTTTTTTTTTTCATATACCATAATATTACGCTTGATATCCCTGATAGTTAACGCAGAGGAGTAATAAGTATACTCGCATTTAGCCAGTTGTGTTCAAGTAGTAAGGGCAAGCCTATTACCATCAACTGGGCACAAATCCAGGCTCAGGGCGCGAATTGTGCTATTACTGTTTGAACCAAAAATGTATTAAGACGAGCGCTAATCCCGCCGACAAACTGTTAAGCAGTTTGGTGGGTGTATAGAATGTAAAAAAATATTTGGTCATATTTTTTTAATAGAGGAAACCAAATAGATTTCAACCGATTTGAGAATCGCAGCCAACATCTCATCATCAGGTACTTTCTCGTCTCCTTAAGGGGACTACAGGAGCTAAACGCGTGTTTTATAATGCAAAAAAGTATATGATTCACTGCAATAAACAAAACCAGAAAAATATATAATATTCTTCAGGATATATGCTAGTATGATAGTGTTTTAAAAACATATAATACAACAAATTTTACTCGATAAAAAAAAATCACGAAGTTATCTCTAAAGAAATCTTTTAACGAGTCAAAACCATACTAAAATACATGCGATCATTCTGATTTTTTGGCAAATAATTCTACAAGCAACATATTAGCATGATAGTGTTTTGTTTTAGCCCAATCAATAGATTTTTTGTAAATCGCAAAAATCCACTCATTTCGCACTATTCGGTCCGCAGTGACCGACGTAACAATCACTTTGTAGTGCAAGCTGATTAGAACTTTATTCTAACAGTATCAAAGTTTGGACCACCACAAATAGAGTTGCTAATTTAGCTCCTGTAGTCGCCTTAAGACAAGAAAGAAACCTATCCCCATCTATCTTATCACATGTTAAATATTTACCTTCCAGCTACTACCACTGCTCCTGCTCACCCTAAAGACCTCAAGATGCTCGCTGGTCATCGACACACGGGACCAGTGGGGTGTTCACCTGAACGAATTATGTCCCAACATGAAGTTTTGCAGAGAAGGTGCTCATATTATGTGCGTGTACTACAATCCTGTGAGTACATAATTGCTAATTTTTTGTACAGGTCGGCCACCTTTTTTAGTCGATGTCACTTATATGGGTACTACCCTTTTTTTTTCTATTTTTTTTTTCGGATGCGAAATCATCAAATGACTCCTCCCGCTCTGGGCGGAGCAGGAGGGAGTGTCAGACTATTACTGACTAAAACCCATCCATTTTCCTTCATCGCCCTTTGTGTTCCGAGGCCACGGTATCACTTTCGAATAGTCCCGCAGCCCATGGGTACTACCCTTAATACCAAAACGGGGAAGAAAAACGTGGAGAAAAAGTGCGTTTCGGTTTCGCTAAGGGTTTATTTACTCCCTATTAAATAGACCCTTAACGAAACCGAAACGCACTTTTTCTTTCTTTTTTTTGCTGCATCCGGTTAGACTGGAAGCCGACCCCAACATATTTGGAAAAGGCTCGGCAGATGATGATGATGATGGTGATCCCTGCATAAGTCTAGTATAAAGCGTGTTCAGTAATTTTTGTTTGGTGTTTTATATAGTCTTATTTTTTTTTATGTCATATTATTTATATACATGTGGAAACTTGTAATTGGCCATATTTTGTTTAAACTATTAGTCACTATCTGTTCAGCTGTAAGTTTTCCCAAAAATGAAATAAATAAATAAATAAATGTGGCCTTATTGCGACCACGGCCGTGAGAACGTCATATCACTACCCCGGCATTACGATTACCTCAACAAATAATAAGCAAACAAACTCCGCTGACCTCACTTCCGTTTGCCAGATATTTCGAGTGTTTTCGGCTGAAACCCTTCAAAATAATGTGTGTGACATCGTCTCATTATTTTGATTGTTTCACCAAAGTAACTTATTATTCCTTTGACCTGACACAGTGAGGACTTGTGTGGGAAGCACAAAAGAATGCTAAGGTATATTTTGGGATGTAGCTATTTTATATTTCCTCCATGTACATTTTGCTTTGTTTGAGAATAAGGTGACCTGCATCTAAAAATAGTTGTAATGGGTCATGACACTCGTGACCTGTATCATGACCTAACTTGAAGAGAACCGTCGCCGCGTCGGCAATAAAAACTTTTTTGCCACCCATCGACTTACGAGAGCAATGCTATTGCTATTTTTTTGCGAAATAGTTTTTATTTCAGCATTTTAATACCAAATAATAAAGAAAGAAAGAGATAAAAATTGTTTCAAAACAATTGTATGTTTGCTCAAAGTAATTTAGTTCGTTGTGCAATACTTTTAGAATGCATAATTGAAGGCAATGTGATTTTTCTCCTAAGACCATGCATTAGCAATACAAGGTGGAAGAGTCACCGACGCTAAAACGCTTACCAAAGTGTTCAGTACATTATTCTAAACTCAAAATTTTTTATGTGTCGTCGGTTATTAAAAAAAAAACTGCTGATTCCTATAAAATTAAAATAGCTACAAGGTCAAAATGTATGGAATAGCAGTTTTTTTTTAAATTACCACAGAAAAAAAATGGGTGGAGACGGGGTTCAGAACAATGTTTTGTTTTTTTTTTCTTTCTAGCCTGCTGTCCCCGTCCTGGGCCAAGGCCTCCCTCCACTCTTTCCACTTCTCGCGAAGCCGAACGTCCTCCTTCCAGTTCGGATGGAATTGTCCAGTTAGTCCCGCCATCTCCTTCGTGGCCTGCCGCGACTCCGCCTTACTGTGTCAGGTGTACTGATGTACTGAATAATTATGTGGTAACAATTTTAGCGTCGGTGTGATATCATCATCATCATCAGCCTATTAATGTTCCCACTGCTGGGACACAGGCCTCCTCTCTACAAGGGAATGGGCTATAATCTACCACGCGGGCCCAGTGCGTGTTGGTAGATGTCACATGAATTTTGATGTGATATCAGTGTAAATAAATTAACTAAAAAAAACCATCCCACAGAAATTACACCCCGAACCCAATTCTCTATTGAGAACACAATCAAACCACTGCATGATATGCTCAATTTGAAGCCAACCGACAATTTAATGAGAAAGGAATTAACTGGTCGGTCGTAGGCTCGCAACACAATCACTGCTTAACCGCCTCACTGCAATCATGACCATCAGGAGTCTGCAGTTGGACGCTCACCAAATGGATTGGACTGTAATTTGAAATCAAGTGGGTTTCCAATTTAGCCATGGCCTATGTATTTAAACTTCATTTACAATACTGGAGCTCATGGCTAAATAGTAGTAATAACAGCCGCTCGGATTGATCTTCAAGTTAAGCCGCGCTTGCCTAGATTAATCCGGGGATGGGTGACCACCCATTACATACAGAGTTTCCTCCGTGTCTCTGAAAGCACGTTAAACCGTTGGTCCCCGCTGTCATTGGAGTGAAAGTCTGACAACCAGTCTTACCAAGGGGTTTCGTATTACCAGTATTAGTTGGGTTGTAGAGGTCAGATAGGCAGTCGCTCCATGTAATATACTGGTATTCAGCTGCATCCGGTAAGACTGGAAGGCGACCCCAACATAGTTGGGTAAAGGTTATGCAGATGGTGTATAATACTAGTAACTACATACGCGAACTTAAATGCCACAAGGCATTCTCTACCAGTTAACAATGTGTTAGGAAACAAAAAACAAACGCACACTCAGGGAATTTATTTGGAATCCACAATAATTATGTAAGATATTATTACCAATGTAAGTTTATCTTGGACATCACTGAGGACAGTGAAAGAAAACATCGTGAGGAATTTATTTATACAACAACCGCTGCGCTTACAGTCATAATTGCTAAGCTTACTAAATATTTTAAAAGTTTCTATAATTTCAATAATTACCTTAGAGCAGCATGCGCAGTCGCATGCCAAGTCAAAACATTAAAATTTCCAATAAAACATAGTTAGGAAACTTTAGTATTTTCACTTTTTCAAACGAATTTTCGACTGAGTGGGCTTGGTATCAATTTTGTTAATAGTAATAAAATTACTCAACAGCTGCCTCATTGGCCTAATGGCGACTCGCACTATCGCTGAGCTTTAGCTCTTGGATTCGATTCCCGTTCGAGCAAAGTGTTATTGATTTTCCATTAGAAATGTCTCGGTATCAGCCCGGAATTTGGAATTTAGCCTGGTTTATGGCAATTGGTTCGCTCCCTATTATATGGGACATAAACATAACTGGTCCTATATGGGTCCCTTTGCCTAACCCTTCTATTTTAGATTATGTTATTTAACAACAATCTGTCCCTTCTAAAGTTCTATCTTACCTTAAGTGTAATTTTATGTTAAGTACTATACAGGGTGTAAACGAACTCTTCACGAAGCCGTCAACCAAGCATTCTGTACATCAAACTAAGTAACTTTACGCAAAAATTACTTTTTTTTGGGTTGAAAAATTACGTTTTACGGCAGAACTCAATGTAACGCGCTCAAAACATTGTGCTAATGGATTGATTGAATAGTTCGGGGGTCGTGGAGGTGTTTAAAGTAAAAATCTTACATGAAAAACATGTATATAAAAAAAAAACTTGTGAAAAAGTTGGAACTTTGACACCCAATATCCCCTTATCTAGAAGTTTCCCAGGTATGGTCTAGAACAAAAACATGATCGCAATGACAGGGAAAACAAGTGCCTATCGGCTTCATTAAGAATCTTTTACACCCTTTATGTGTGTAGGCAGAAAATGTATCCCACTTACAAACACAAAACTGTCCAACAGCTGTCATCACTCGACCCAACATGGCGACGTGACGGGACGAATTGAGAGCGTAATATAGACAGCAGTTTCCTGTGGTGGCGAAAATTCATTAATGAAACCTTTTGAAGAGCAATATTTAGTAGAGTCGATGTAGCAAAATTAACATAATGTTAACTTGCTACCAGTTTATTAATTTTATACTACACTTGCTTAGAAAGTGTACCAACACTACCCCAATAAAAGGCTTGAAAGCTATTCATTAAACATTCTTAAAAATCTAGGCAGTTTATTGTATGGAATTTCATTACTGCCCTGAAAATCAGGGTAGTAATCCATTACTAACGCGTTTTTTTTTTAAGTCTTAGTATAAAGCAGTATATATCACTCGAGGGTAAGTACAGATTACTAAACTCGAGTGGTTCACGGCCCTCCGCTTCGCGTCTTGCCTCAAATGCACACACGATTAGTAATCTGTGCCTTACTCCCCTTGGTGAATAAATAGCTATTGCTTAGTTCAAAGCGAAACATTAATATAACGTTTACACCGAGTGTTAGTGCTGGCCCCAGTGATGTTTAGGCAGTTAGGTACAGTCACATGCACCAATATGTATACACTTTCCTAAATTTGAAAGAGCAATTTTTACCTCTGAATTTACGTCAGTATCAAAATACAGGCCATTTTATGATAATCAGTCCCGTCCCTCACTCTTCATTTGTGACGGACCGCCAACTTTTTGTTTGCCAAATGTCATTGTCATTCAATTTGAGGGTATTTTGAAATAATTCTGGAATACCTTCCATGGGTGTTTAACTTTGAATTCTATTTTGAAACTTGGTAATTTTTAGGATATTTTTTGTATACGGTTTCACGCAATAATAATTTCCAAGGAATAATTTTTTCATGGGGTTACTTAGTTTGATGTACAGAATAATTGGTTAACAGCTTCGCGAAGGGTCCGTTTACACCCTGTATAAACAAACAACAGTTAAATTATGTAATTCTCTAGCTTTTCTTCATTTCATTTCATTTATTCAATAATAATAGTCTGAATGTTACAAAAAAAAAACAAGTTTAAATTAGTTGAATAAACAAAAAAACATAACTCGATTAATAATAAATAGAAAAATATACCATCCCTAAGTCAAATTAAATTAATAAAATCACTATACTTAATAAACAATGACAACATAATAAAAAAAAAATTAAAAATGTCGTAAGTACCAAAAACTTCATCAAATGTCAAAAATTAAAATCATGTTACATAAACTCCATCAAGAAAACATGGCATATAAAATAATAAATAACCACAATGTAATAATAATAACCATGATACTTTGTTACTACTTAGTAACAAGTATTGGATTACGAGTTTCTTCGTCTAGTCCCGTCATATAAAATAATAAATAACCACAATGTAATAATAATAACCATAATACTTGTTACTACTTAGTAACAAGTATTGGATTACGAGTTTCTTCGTCTAGTCCCGTCATATAAAATAATAAATAACCACAATGTAATAATAATAACCATGATACTTTGTTACTACTTAGTAACATGTATTGGATCACGAGTTTCTTCGTCTAGTCCCGTCATATAAAATAATAAATAACCACAAAGTAATAATAATAACCGTAATACTTGTTACTACTTAGTATATTGTTACTACTTAGTAACAAGTATTGGATTACGAATTTCTTCGTCTTGTCCCGTCTATCGCTCGTAAATATTTTAAAGTCTTTGGTTCACGCTAAGATTGTTATTATAGCATGTAGTTATTTATCTTTACAGAAAAAAGTGTACGGACCACGTTGTTACAAGCCAACCAACGTCACCATGACCGCTGCTATAGCGGGACAACTGCTTGATGTGGTAAACACGTAAGTTTCATGGTGAACTATGTATTTCCGAACTATCCTACTTCCTACCAATATTATTTAAAATCCTATCATTAATTAATAATATAAATTCGAAAGTTTGTGAGTATGGATGAATGGATATTTGTTACTCTTTCACGCAAAAACTACTGAACGGATTTGGATGAAATTTTGCACACCGATAGTTTCTAAGTTTCTAACCTAGATTAAAACATAGGATACTTTTTATTTTTATAGTAGGATCTAATGGGACAATTATCAAACTTCAAGCGGGCAAAGCCACTGGCAGAAGCTAGTACCTTATTAAAGAGGAGTTAATATTAACACGTAACGTGCGTTAATAATAACAGCCGCTCGGGGCGATCAGGTTAAGTCACGATGCCTAGGTTGGGCCGTGGATGGGTGACTACCACCCATTACATAACGAGTTATCTCCGTGCCTCGGAAAGCACGTTAAGGCGTTTGGCAATTGTTAAATTATTATCAATCGGTAATTAAAAAAAAAAAACTGTTGTTTCCTACAAAACTGCAATACTAAGGCCGCGTTCCCTCTTTGTCATGACGACAGATAATCGTGTAGTTTTAAGTGTCGTGGCTAGTGTATATATATGGAGGTGTTCACATATAGGACGACGCGATTACTGTCGCCCACGACTTTTGTCAACTTAAAACCGACGATAAATTAATCGTCATTAGTGGGAACGCCACCTAACACGATTAAAATATGTATGGAAGAGCAGATTTTGATGTGAAAAATCACGCAAAAAAAAAAAAACACGAGCGGATAAACAAAAAAGAAATGAAAAAAGAAATGAAAAGTGTCGCGACGCTTTTGCCGTGGCGATTGTCAGCCGGCCCAAAACAATCCCGATTACTACCGACTTGTTGGAGCAGCATAAGATCTACATATTCGAGACGATTTTCAACAAGTCTGATGGTGTGATCTGTGCAATCAAAATGACTAGGTACAATACGAATCCTACGGCAATCAACCAGACAAAAATCCAGACTCCGTGACTGCTACTGAGATAATTCCTGATGTAAAACCCAATAACACTTTGCCCGACTCGGGAATCGAACCCAGGGCCTCATGCTCAGCAATCACGCTTGCAAACACTTTACCAACAAATAACTTACAACCTTCCTCAAGAATGTGGCTATTAAAAAAAAAATGCTCAAATCGGACAAGTAGTTCCGGAGATTAGCGCGTTTAAACAAACACACATACCCAACTTACAACCTTCCTCAAGAATGGGGCTACAAAAAAATGAATTCTTCAAATCGGACAAGTAGTTCCAGAGATTAGCGCGTTCAAACAAACACACATACCTTATAATTGACGTAATAGTGTTTTATTTTCAGGATAAGGAGTAAAATAGCTCAAGGGAAGGAAACTGGGAAGGATCGTAAGTTGTTGCCGAGGGGCTACGGCATATTCCGTTTGGTATGTTTTGTTTTACCATTTTTGGAACATTAAACAATATATTTTTGTCGTCTTTTACGGGTTAGTAATTAATAGGGTAGATGACACCATAAAACAATAATTCCAAGACACCAATTTCTAAAAAAAAAACACTTTATTTTGGGCCTGAAAACCCGATTTATTTTCAATTAATTGCCAAATTCGTTTTTTAGTTGCTTTGAAATCAATAAATAGTTGGGTCATTGAGTTGACTAAACAGTGACGTCACATTTTGCTATTGCCATACAAAACCTATGAGAACCGTGTTTTGACAGCTCTTAAAAAAGTATCTCAATTAATGGAAAAAAAAAAACAGAACGACGGAGCCAGGAACTCACGACACAGGGAATCCTAGTGTAACTTTCAGGAATCAATGCATTGAATGTACTTTTCTTAACAATAAATTATTCTTATTCTTAATTAGTGTGTCATCTACCCCATTATAGGTGTTGTAATGAAACATGAATACTTGTCGTTAACTATTATTTTACAGTTCAATGCAATACTGTTTTCTTTTTTTAAGGGCTTTTCATTTTTAGGGTTCCGCACCTCGATAGTAAAAAACGGAACCGTTATAGGATCACTTTATTGTCCGTCTGTCCGTCTGTGTGTCAATTTATCTCGGGAACGCGCGGAGGTATCATGGTAATAGGGGGCGAGCCTTTTGTCATCAATCGGTTATAAATCCAGACTCCGTGGCTGCTATTGAGAAATACCTGATCGAAAAACGCAATAACAAATTGCCCAACTCGTGAATCGAGCCCAGGACCTTATCTCACCATCTCAGCAGTCGCCATCGCGACCACCGAGGCTTTCATTGCGGTATATTAAGTACACCTTTACCTAATTCGGGGATTACAGGCGTAATGTTATGTTATGTTTGGCAGTCAAGAAATTTATGCCAGTATGCATCATGCCTAAATTCCTCGATCCTATTCTACGATTCGATCTATTTTATTATTTAAACGGATTTTTAAAATTATATTCAATATCAAACGGATTTTTGTTTGGTATTCAATGCCAAACAAAAATCCGTTTACATATTATTTTATATTTTCAAGCGAATTTAATACTTTGGACCGAAGTCTCAAAACTGTGTAAATTCATAAACGAATAATTTACTTTTAATTTAACTTCCAAATGTCCTTTGTTTCTAGAAATGGGACAGCGAGTTGGCAACTTTTGCGCAACTGTTGGCGAATCAGTGTATCCTAAAACATGACATGTGCAGGGCAACTAGTAAGTACCTTTTTATAACCCGGTTCCATTATCTTTGGACCTGGCGTTGATGACTTTTAGAACAATAATAAAAGTCCAAACGTAACAATAAAATGTTTAAAATTACAGCTGTTTATAACACGAAAATGTCAGGTCATGTATCGGCAAGTTTTTCGTCAGTACGGTTAAAGTGTTAACCGTACTAAAAACAAATGAATAACAATAAAAAAAAATGAAAAAGTCATTGACGCCAAGTCCAGTTCTTCACATTTCCGCTTACCCGGTCGGGGAAATCAAGTGTCCCGTTATGTGACATTTGTGGTGGCAACAAGGTGTAAACGGTCCCTTCACGAATACGCCAACCAAGCATTCTGTTCATAAAACTAAGTAACTCTATACAAAAAAAAAAATTCTGGGAAACGACTTTTTCTTGGGGTGTAAAGTCACGGTTTACAGTAGAACTCAATGTAACGCATGATGTGGTTCCATCATGTATGGATATGTATCATTATACTCGTATTATGATGACGATGTTATTGTAAACTATTTATTTATACAAATAAAATACCTCGACTGCCTCGAGTGGTCGCAAGCGCGATGATGAGCATGAGGTCCTTAGTTCGATTCCTGGGACGTTGTATTACATGATTACCATGTTTCAAAAATGCAAAAAAAGTATCATAATATTCTGTCTATCTTTTACAGAAAGATTCCCGCATCCCAGCCAAACGATTGGCGTCGTCCGATTCGAGTATCCTAATTGGATCCCACTGTCCAACGGTACGGAGCGTACCAATGGACTGACGCGTAAAAAAATAGATTATGCGCTCAAAACGATCATGAATACGTGGTACTATCCCAAGTCCCAAGTTACTGAGGCCATGATTAAAACTTACCCCGATTGGACTGTGTAAGTTGAAACTCTTCTTAGAATATCTAGGCATAGCTGCACAATGATTTTTTGGCCCGTGTAACGCTGCCATTTTGTTTTTTTTTTTATACATCTATACTAATATTGGCTCTGGCCGTGTGGAACCGGCCTAGAATAGACCACCCCTCTTCTCCCATGGGTGTTGTAAGAACCGACTAAGGGATGGTGTAGATGGTTGTAACTATCATCCTACATCCATCATCTATCATCACACAGGTATAGGTACCTGTGTGAGTACTCGAAATATTATTTTCACCTCAGCACCTCAAACAAGCAGGTTTTGCTGTTTATAGACAGTGAGCAAAATTCGATTTTGCTGCGAGCGTGAGACAAAGTAACTTTTTAATTATTTTTTTTAAATACCGAGATCTGTGCAGGTCTACTCACAAAATTCGAAAGATTTCAATTTCACTTTGTTCTGTCACTTTTATTTCGATACGAAAAAAGCGAGAGATAGAAACAAGTCGATTCGAAATTCGATTTTCAAATTCCATATCTAGTAGGCCCAAAAAAGAAACAAACAATAAAACGTTCGGATACCGATTTTGTAAATCGATAACCGTAATATTGCGTGTTTAGGTTGTAAATGAAAAAATGTTATATCGCTGTTTATTTCGAATAATCGAATTATATTTTTTATATCAAGATCAAGAATGTTGAAGAAAAAAATACGAAGTTTATATCTACTTATTTATTTTTAGTTATAACAATCTTTAATATTGAGACAGAATACCGCGAGTGTAGCATCAGAACGCATTTTAAAAAAATAGCGGGGTTTAAATTTTTATTGTTTTGTACGCTAGCAATGAATAAGTCAATGTACACTAACTACAAAGTACAATAAAATTTGGATAATAAAGTAATAATAACAAATAAATATCAGTGAGTCCAGTGACGAAGTCTGCTATTTAACTCCCGAAGAATTGAAGCATAATGTAAAAAATACAGAATTAAGTTTCCTGCCTGAAAAGTCTCGCGAAAAATATCTAAAAACTTATGATATTTTTAAGCAATGGAAGTCTCCAGTGTTACTTTTTATTTGCAAAACTGCAACCATTTTACTTTTAACTTTTGATTTTTTGATATTGTTAAATGTGGTCATCATCATCACCCTATTAACGTTCCCACTCCTGGGACACGGCCTCCTCTCAATGAGAGGGAATGGGCTATAATCCACTATGCAGGCCCAGTGCGGATTGCTAGATGTCACATGTCTTCGAATTTTTGGTAATAGGACATGCCGGTTTCCTCACGATGTTTTCCTTTATCGTTTTGAGAGCAGTGATCATGAAATAAATTACACAAAGTCATGCGCCTGCCTAGGTTCGAACCCACGACTTACTATTCGTAAGTCGGGGCCGCCACCACTGGGCCACCGCTACTCTCATGTGTCAATGTCTTAATGTGGTGTGCTGATTTAATTTTTACCATGTTGTTTTTTTACCTTTAGGTATATGTTCTCGCTGCTGAGGTGAAAAGTTGTATGTGTTACACGAGACCAAAGTTATTTGCATCTCGTGTCTTTGAATCCCTCGCTACGCTCAGGATTCTAACCTAGAATCACTCGCTACGCTCGTGATTCAACTATAGAATCCTTCGCTTACTCGGGATTCAAAATCAACACTCGCAGCAAAAACCCACTTTGCTCTCTTGTTGCACAAATAACTATTTCACCACACTAGGCCATCTTTGGCTCGGAAAAGTGTTTCCTAGAGGTCTGGATGGATCAGTCGGCATCAGTGCAGGATGACGACTCCGGGCGGTGGCGGATGAGCGTCACGCACGTCAACTGCAGCGCCCAAAGACCCAGTCAGGCGGCCTACCATCACCAACCCGCATTAGACAGGCGTGGTTGGTTTATTTTGTCTAAACCCCTTCCCAAAATGAACGACCCTATGTTCGGCATAGTGCTCGGCAGCTCCAGTCATTGCACGACTATTGGAAGTAGGCAGGTGCACGCTGGGGCTGGGGGTCATAATCTCCGAGCGACGCGACAGTCCACTGCCAAACAACCAAAGCAAGCCAAAAAGACAAAAATTTTCTTAATATTTTAACTTTCAATGTTCGTACTTTACGAACTGAAGAACTTCTAGTAGAGTTAGAAAATGCACTGGGTTACATCAAATGGGATATTGTCGGTCTGGCTCAGGTACGACGAGAAGGAGAAAAATACATTCGAAAGGCAAACTAACATATTTTACCACCACGGAGAAACAAAAACAAGTTATGGCGTTGGCTTCCTTGTTTCAAAACGATGGAAGGACAACATAGGCGAAATTGTAGACTATTCAGACAGAATTGCTTTGCTAAAATTTTTCATCAACAAAAACAAAACTAACAGTAAATCAATTGTATGCTCCAACATCCTGTGATGAACATGGAGGTACCTGGGCATTGGATTTCTGTCAACACCAATATTCAGGGACCCCACGGACAGGTTTAGGATATAGAAACGAACGCGGCCAGCGCCTTTGACAGTTCGCTTTTGGTCAGGATCTTAGTGTCAGCAACAGCTTCTTTGTTAAGCAGCCTCAACGTCGATGGAGGTGGCTTTCTCCTGTCAGTCACATAAAGAACGAAATTGACTTTTGCCTATCCTCAAGTAAAAGTATTATTAAAAATGTAAATACACTCAATAAATTAAAATTTTACTCCGATCACCGGCCATTACGAATAACTGTAAATTTTGATTTGAAATTACATCGCAAAAACGTATTCAAAGTTAAAAATTTAACGTTTAAATATATGTACACTTATTGCAAATAAAGAACCGTTACACATAAATATTAAAAACACCTTCAGTTTATTAGGTACAGATTCAGAGGTCGTAGATATTAACCCATGATCTGTCCACGAAGTTGACACAATAGTTACACAATGGCGTCTCGACCAAATTGGTCATTTGACAGATCATGATATACACAGTATAAAAACATAAAGAAAGCTATTAAATCCGCCAGTCAAAAAATCGTGTGCCTCAAGAAAAATAAAACTAAACGTACTGACGGCAAAATACTTATAAAAGAGCGACAGAATGCAACGTTCCAAACTGCTGGCCATAGGGATCTAGACAGAAAAGTAAAGAGGAACATCAAAAAGGACTTAAGGCACTATAACACAACTTGTCCATGCTGCATTGACAAATAACCAATGGAGATAGGGCAAAAATTATAGAGATAATTACCGAATTTTATAAGTCTCTAACGACCAAACATCCCAACACACAACCGAAGCTTACTCATGTCCTGAAGAGGTCCCAATACTGGCTATGAAGTACACCAAGCTCTCAGAGACATGAAGTCCCGGCGAAGATGGTATTACAACCGAATCGCTTCGAGCCGCGAATCCTATCTTGTTGCCATACATCTGCAACTTATTCAATTCAATATTGCAAACAGGTGTTTTTCCAAGCAGTTTCTACCACTCGAGCGTTATCCTCCTCCATAAAAAAGGTGATACAACAGACATTGGCAACAACCGCCCCATCAGCCTCATCGCACACCTTTACAAAATATTCATAAATGTTTTGGAAAACCGCATTTTTTTTTTTTTTATAAGTGCCCACCTGGGCTTATGGCCTAGATGGGCACTTATAAAACGTCGAAAAAGGTGCACGGTTCGCATTGGTCATTTCCATGGAGAAGAACCGGCAAGAAACTCCATGGTTACTCTTTTCAAATCATTTGGTATTACAATATTATATTGTTACAGCATTAGTACATAAGTATGGGGGGACAGCGTAGGCCCGACAATAGGTCGTTGCTTACAATACAAAAAGCGTAAAACTGACTTAACAAAACTCCTAAGCATTTGATAGTTTATCGCACAACACCATATTTGAATCTCTTCAAAATCAAGACATTGAACCTACATACATTAACTTACTTCAAAAAATATATCAAAATAGCACAGCAGCCATAAAAACTTTTTTGTAAAAAATAAAACCGTCTTCAAAAAACAAAAGACATGTTTGTTTGATTCAGTTTTTTTTGCCACCGACTTCTGAAGCTAATGTTATTTTTCACTTTTTTATGAAGTCGGTTTTTTTCATATTCATCCCCAGATCAACATCTCACCAACAAGGTAGAATTTACCTCGATATGATCCATGGTCCAGCCACGCACATGGGCTGTGGCATGTCCGGGTATTCCGAATACGTAAATTATGAGAATAAACGCCAGGGAATACAAAATGTAAGTTAAGTGTGATTAGTGCTATTTTGTTAAGTTGACTTGGAACGGCTACGTCCTTAGCTTGCAACTGAATACTAGTATTATATAGACCGACTGCCCTCACAAGCCAGTTACTTGACGACACGATATCCCTTAGCAGTACTGCGTAGAAAACTTCCGGGTTTTTGATTACCTGGAACCACCATCAAAGAAATAACAGCTGGGACTAATTGCTTAAAGTAATTTCCAAAGCATGGAGAGTTCTTGAAATGTAATGGAAGGCCAGCTATCCTTGGATCAATCTCAGCAAGCGTTTGGTTTTCGTTTAAGGGACCTATACGGCTGTTTTTATTATGCCTTGAGACTCTGACTGTAACACCCAGCTTTTTGTGTTTTTTTGACATTCAAAAGTGCCGTAATGGTCTCATTAAAATGAATGCTTTGAGTTTTAGTTAGGCCATTTTATCCTCTCAAACAAAATGTATTACTCTTTCCGCGCAGTCTCTCCAAGTGGTATGCAACTTCTCGTCTGGTGCTCGCAAGGGAACAAACACATACGAGACAGAACCTCCAATACCTGGCCAGGGTTACAGCGCTAAATGCGGCTGCCCTCCTGGTTCTCAGGAAGATGCCGATTGTCTCTGCATTGAGCCGACGCCCAAACCACGTGAGATTTGTTGTTGCTTTTACCTAATTCCAACAAGGTTCAGTTAAACCAGTACCGACAGCTTGCGCACCAGGTGCAAATAACAAACAGAAAGATTTTAGCTTTTTTATACTAAATAAGCTTCTGTTTAGCCGCAACTCGCCTGATGTGATGCGATGATGCGGCCTAAGGTGGAGCACACTTTTGCCTTGAAGAAACCAATTCACTCGAACTTTGAATATATTCAGATTGAATGATCATGGAACAGCTCCCTTGCAACTTCTACACTAATAATGCAGTCAAGTTAATTGATGTTGCGTTTTGTACTTTTCCAGCTATTGTTATACCACCATCTACGTGTCCTTTGGGTGAAACATCTTCATACTGCGATCCGGCGCTAGTCCTGCTGCCCATATTCACGATCGAGGATGCACCGCCGGAGAAATTGTACCAATTTGCTGAAGAAATTAAAAACCCTCTAATAAATAATTATATTTTGCAAAGGTAAGGCTTAAATTTTTCTTTCACCTCTTGGTCTACCAACGTCTTATGATCTTTTTTAACTATTCAAATCATCATCTACCTAGCATTTTCCCAATTATGTTGGGGTCGGCTTCCAATCTTAACGGATTCAGCTGTATACCAGTATTTTACATGGAGCGAATGCCTATCTGACCTCCACACCCCAGTTAGTACTAGGTAGTACAACCCTTTCTAAGACTGGTTGTACTTTCGGGTCACTACAATAACGACTGTCAGAGATCCATAAATGCCCACCGGGACCAACAGTTCAATGTGCTTTCCGAGGCACGGGGGAAACTCGGTATGTAATGGGTGATCACCCATCCATGGCCAACCTATGTAAGTTAGGCTTTACCTGAAGATTGACCCAAGCGGCTGCTATTATTTAGTCACAAGCTCCTTTTAATTTAAAAAACAGAGTCTAATTAGTGACTAATTTTTTTGTCACACTCATAGTTTAACCAGGCTTCAAAACTTCCACTGCTGGAACATATGCAGGTCTCCTCTCAGTGAGAGGCCTTAGTGGATGACTGTAATCGAACACGCGAGCTCAGTGCAGCTTTATAGATGTCGTGTTTGAATATTTGATTCTAAGATATATTAGTCTCATGCTTTTACTCTTCACCATTTGAGGGCAGTACCGATGATTTAAATTACTCTAAGACCTGCCTAGGTTTGAATACCTACTCATTAGTAGTAACGATACTTTCAAACAAGCCTAAAAAGCTTGGTTTCCCATAAAACTCACTACTCTTCATGATGTTAGGATTTCTTAAGAATCTTGCTTGCCTAATGGGCTTGCCATAATTGCTGGCCCCTACGCACACTACTGCTCAGTCTAGGTCGATACCAGCACATTACTCAGTCAAATTGAAACCCCACAGAAAAAACTTTAGTTTGAACTGAAAACAATTACATAATAAGTATAACAATCAGATTATTTTTGTCATTTCTTAATTTCACAGAGTAAACAATACGAGTGATGCTGTACAAGATAATTTCAAGCCAGTAGCTCGTGCACAATCATCGAACGAGATGTTTAACGTCTTCAATGACAACGGCGCAGAGGTAGTTTTTATAGAAATACTAGCTGTTGCACGCGACTTCGTTCGCGAGGTTTTTGATGTGTATCAATGTGTGAGACTAATAAATAGCCTACGACCTATTCTCAGATCTACCAAATATACACACAACAAAAAATATTTAATTCGGTCAAACCGTTTCGGAGGAATTCGATGACAAACACTGTGACACGAGATTTTTATATATTAGAATAGTATTAACATGTTACTGCAAGATTCATAAATATACGATATGTTTGCAAGAAGCGGAAGGAGTGGAGGTTGGCCTTTGCCCAGGAGTAAGACAGAGCAGACTAGGAAAAAAAATGCTGATGGATCAATTAAGTGGAGGATTATATGACTGAAAAAAATTGTAAATAATGAGGTGACGGTTGCCAGAGAACCTCCCCTTAAACAACCTCTTCTTCCTAAGGGTTCTTACAGACGAGCGGCACGTTGCCAACGGCAGCCGTCGCCACCTGTCGACGGCTGCCGTCGACGCTTGCAGTTGGTGTGTCGGCGGCTGCCGCCGGCCCGTCGACGGCAGCCGTCGACGGGCCGCAACGTTTGCAGCTGTGGCATGCCGCGTAAATGTGTGTCGACGGCTGCAGTTTATCTGCAGTGGGCAACGTGCCGCTCGTCTGTAAGAACCCTTACGCGTTTTTAGACTATTTTATCCCCGACAGCAGAGAACTAAAAGCAACGTTATTTTAAATAAGATAAATAACACTGTGATTTGGCAGTGATACAGAGCAAAGGTTACAGTCGTGAAAGGACAATTTTATAATTCCTCAGAACCATATTTAGTTGATGATTGTAGAACCAATGACGGCCACTATTTATTGTGTACCCGCTAAACATAATGTGTGCAATGCAATTTATTACGCATGCATTTTACGACGAAATTTTATTGATCAATCTTTAGCAATTTTCTACCATTTTCTCCTCTTTTCTAGAATGCGATCTTTCAACATGGATATAGAACGTCTTTAGTACAATCAACCGCTCCGCCGTATGAGTAAGTAATTCATTATTTGAATGTATTTCACTAAGGCACACAAACTTCGATCAATAATCACACAATTCGCAGAATTTCTTCTTTTGTCAGTCTTTTGTTTCGTGTGGGCGAGATAAGGAATGTTTCATGTGCATGATAAATAAATTCATGGGTGCCGAGATGGGACTAAACGGGAATCGGGAACTAACCCGGGACACGCTGCGCAGCAGCCTATCACTCAGTCACTGGGCCAACCGTACCGAACATCATCTTTACATCATCTAAGTAGTGAATAGTAAAGGCATCACTAATAATTTCACTTCTATTACTTACTAAGCCTTTTCGAACGCGAGCCTGTAAACTATGAGCAATGGGCCACCTCGCGACGACAGGCCGTGTCGACAAGCGCGTTCGTGTTTAACGCGCGCCTCAAAGAGATGTTAGCAAAAAACAAAGGGGGCAAGGTCCGACGCCTGCCGCGGCTGCGGGACTGTTCGAAGAAGAAGAAACATGGATGGGTTTTAGTCAATAAAAGTCTGACACTCCCTTCCGCTCCGCCCAGAACGGAAGGGGGTCATTTGATGAAAAGAAAAAATCTTTTCGAACCATATTAGATGGGTAACCACCACACTTTACGGATATGGGCAGTTTTTGTTATCAACTGACTGCGGCAAAGCCCGAAAGGAGGGTTATGTTTTTAAACTTAGAACGAATGATCTAATAAAATACAATAATTACTCGAAATTCCCTCAAAAATGGCCGTATTACAATTTCATTATATTTCCTCTTTTCAGAAACAATACAATTGAGGCCATCTTTGGAAATAGCAGGTTCCAACCAAAGGCACGTGCACGGTCATCGCAGGAGTTGCTGGAATTCATCCGCAAAAAAGGCAAACAGGTGAATTTTATTCAATATCTCCTAATAGGAGTAAAATCGTGAGGAACCGGAATGTCCTAGGACTAAAGAAAAGAAAGTAGACATGTGGCATCTACGAGCCCGCAGTGGCCCGCGTAGTGGATTCAAACTCAAGGCAATTATTTATTTCAATTAGACCATTACAGGCACTTTTAATTGTCATAAAAACAAAGACAAAGCGAAGCTACAGTCATAATCACATGGTATAATAACTTGTGAAAGTACTGTAGTTGCCCATTCTAAAGCGTAGATCTCTATGGAGAAGAATGGGCAAGAAACTCCATGGACACTCTTACAGCAGCAAATCGATTACTGCCATTTCTCTCTCAGAGAGTAGGCCTGTGTTCTAGCTCCCGCTTCTGATTATGCTTATACTATTAACATGATTGTGTGAGTGAAGACCGGCAAACGTAGCCTCAAGCATCTAAGCATTTAAGATCGTGATGCATAATTTTAAGAACATGGTGCTGTGGCGCGGCGTGGTGGTAGAGTAACATTAATAACAGAACCACATAAGCACAATTTCGGGTTTTTTCTAAACTTTACTAAACTAGTTTTTTTTTGTAGGATGCGCTCACCTGGCCACATGCAAATAAACAGTCCTCGGTAGAGTTTCCAGAATTTAATAAGTGAGTATACAACATTGTCTGTCGCTGCATTGTCAACTGATAGATCACCAGTCCGACCGATCCAATTAACATGAGGACCGATCCATCAGTGGTCGTGGTAGGTAGTCCGATCTATCAGTAGACAATGCAGAGAGAAGACAAAAGCAATACTTAGACATCAATATTTTATCTTAGGCCAGTCTCGGCGACGAAGCCCGTCTACAAACCATTGTGTGAATTCTCTGGTCCTAGGGATACATAAATAAAGTATTTTTCTAGTCTTTACAGAGAACAGCAATCACCGGCACAATTACGTTCGGCCCCGGATTTGAAACCACCGCCATTCCCGCCTCCGCCTCCTCGCCGGCCTCCAGCTCTTCGACCTTCACCACCCGCGCGTCCTCACCCGCGCCCTCGGCCCCCGCCACCGCCGCCCTCATCGCCGAGAATACCACCACCACCACCCCCACGCGTAGAAAAGTACTCAACAGCATTACAGACTCATGTCAAACCAAGACCTGCTTCTCGAGACAGGAAAGGTCGACCACCACCGAAACAGCCACCAAAACACCACCAAATGAAGAAGGTAGTTCTCGATTTTATGTAAGAAATTTCAATGAGAAAAGGAAATACAGGGTTATTTGTAAAACACCGGCAAACTCTCAGGACTATGTTACTAACATCATAATCAACAACTTTTGTTCTATGACTTTTAAAAAATCATCATATTTTAGTTAATCAGATTTTCATACAAAAATAAAAATATTTAAATAGAACATAGTCCTGAGAGGTTGCCGGTGTTTTACAAATAACCCTGTATAATAGAGATCTTACTGGGATAGTTATGGTATTAGCTACTTGGACCTAGTTTCGTTATCGTTTGACTTTTTTACTGGTTTTAAAACAGATTCTTCAGTGATCAGAAGTCTTAAAAATTAAATACTTTATACATATTTAATACTATTTATTACTTTCAACCCGCAATATCTATCCCATAGATAAAATGTGTGTGAACTTATTTTTAAAATAAAACTTTAATTTTTTTTTAGAAAGTGAGTATATTCACACGAGTAGAACAGTTCCAATTACCCAAAAGAAGACGTGATTCGCCTTTTAAAGTTTTAAAAAAAGATGTTGAACCAAGAAAAGATTTTTCAAAAATAAACCAAGTTGTCAATGATTATTTAAAACGTCATCCAGGATATAAAATAATCAATGGCAATAATGAACCAATTCAGTCAACGAAATTTATAAAACCACACGCAATAATAAAAGCACAAACAGACGCTGTGGCAATTGAGACTGGTTTGAACAGAGTTGAAGAATCTGTCATAAATTTTAACCAATATTTAGGCCAAAAAAATAACAGCAACTATAACGACAAAGATGTCGATATCAAAGATGACAATGATAATAAACTTTTATCTCTTCTTGATACTTTAGAAAGAGAAGTGAAGCACATAGCACTTGATGGCGACGAAAAACAATTATTTGATGCAAAAATAAGAAAAATATACGGTTCCATCGTAGGCAGAACTGCACAACAAATGTTTCCAAAACCAATTCTATTCAGTACCCCAGATCCAGGAGCAGCTGAAATCGATTTTGGGGAAACAAAAAGTAGAGACCAACTTGAACCCAATCCGGTAGAAAATGACCACTTAAAAGTTATAGATGAACCCAAACAAAAGAAACGTTTTAAGATTGACCAGAGAGTCAAACGAGTAAAACATCCAACTCCGTCTGTCAAGGGTCATAAATGGAAGAATAAATTCATGGATAGTTTTGACCAAAAAAAGTATAATACCGACGTTTCCGATAATGTAGATAGGAAATCCAGAGATACGTATAGTGATATACAGCATCAACGTATGGATGACTTAGATCACAAACATAACGAAAATTTAAATAAAAGGTACAACGAAAATCATTTAGATCACGAATACAATGAAGTTTCACGTAAATTCGATGAAAACTTTGATCATCCTACACATCACTACAATTTAGATCGAAAATATGATGATGACGAACCTACAGCTAGAAGTAAGATGTACCAGGTTGATCGGGGTGTCTTTAGAGAATTCGAACATAATTCACTAGGATCACAAGAAGACATAACACCTAGAAATTACAAAAACACAAGATCTAATCAAGGTGCTCCTGATGTCCCCTTGATAACCAAAGGCAGAGATAAAAGAATAAGAACCGAGAAGAAATATAAGAAAAGAGTTAAAAGCCTTGGGTCACGCAATGAGGACATATTAGGTGTTGAAAGAAGGAAATACTATCAAGAAAAACTAGATAATATTAAAAGAAAGCTTCATAGGCGGAGGAATGGGAGAAAAAATGATGTAAGTTTTATGTAATACTCGTTATACTACACTTATTTATCAACCCGTACCGGACCAGCGTGTCGGATTCTAGTCCATTCCTTCTCACTGAGAAGAGTCCTGTGTCCCGACTGTGGTAATATCTGTAGTCGTGTTTTACTACACTTGAAGGTACACTTCCAAATATGACAACATACCACAGATTGCAAGGACGCAACCGTTTCAACTATGAACTTCGCTTCGACAGCTCTGGCAATAGGCATGACGACAGTATCAAAAAATTGCAAATCTATTTAGTCCGTCAGTTAGAGTATTGGAAATTAATGGACAAGTATTTTGTTGTTTTTGTAAATCAATGAATATTGACAAAAGATAAAACGCATCAAAACTCAGGAGTGGGGGCTCGCGACGTCAGAACTAGCTAAAAATTATACCAAGGCGTGACGTATTGAGAATTTTACAAGCGTCGTATCTTCGTCAATTTTGGTTTACGTAACAAAAGAAAAAACACGGGTCAAATATTTTTTGGTAATCTAACTGACGGAGTAATTAGATTTTTTTGTCGTCTCGCCTATTCTCTTCTTCGGTTTCGCGAAAGTAATTTTGTCAAAACAAAGTCTATATCATAGTCATCATATCATAGTCTATGTCTGTCTATGTCACTTGAGAAAGAGAGTCTTCAGAGTTTTTGTAGAGGCTTTAAGAGATGATGACGTGCAAACAAAACATGCATTCATTGGCATGATTCTAACGGTTAGAATCATGCCAATGAATGCATGTTTTGTTTAGAATCTAACCCCACCAGCGTTGATTCTTTCATCCCTACTTAGTCAACAGCATGTTTTAATACCGTCAATGTTCCTTACACCGAAACTTTCCTCTTTATGTGCCCGTTGCAATTTGTTGAAAAATTATACAACAATAACTGATACCACCATCATCTTCATGCCCGCCCTAGTCTCATGTTATTTAGGGTCGACAAGACGTTACTCCTTCCATTCTCCCCTGTCATTTACTCCTATTTTCTTCATTATAATTACTCTCAGAATCCAAGAATAACTGGGAATAATAAGCCTAATTTAATTACAGCCCAAGAACGAACCACCGCTACGACGGATGCACATGAAAAACCGGGAAAGCTCAAGAATGAGATCAAAAGATCAAGCAGACAACTTTTATATGCCAGAGAGAGCGAGATTTTTGAATGGATTCTGATGTTGCAAGAATAAGTGATTTCCTTTGGGTTGCTACACGGTTTTTCGGATTCCGCACATTTCATTCGGCTATTTGTCAAACATTAAAACCGAACCAAAATCAATACTACAACATAATGAATGCAGCTTTAATTCTGGTCGTACCGATTGGCAACTCTGTTCGAAATATTCCTTCGCTGGATCATTTCGGGCACAATTCAAGATGAAGTTTTTCTATAGTTAATCTACTTAATTGATTTACCACTCAAACGCACTCGGTGGTGATCACAGCCGAGCGCTTTTCGCGTCAATCCGCGCTCGGTAGTGATTACAGCCACTACGCGCCAGGCGCACCTGCCTTCAAAAGATGCATTAAAACCCGTTCGACTCTGCCTATTCATACCGAACCGAACATGTATGTAGCCCCCTCGCGTTAACGTAGTGTAGTGAACTGATCTAAAGTGTTAGAATTATTTTGTATTTTCACTAGCGTATAGCGTCAGTAACTTGGACGCGCACCTTTAATGTCATAGGTATAAAAGAACCCTTCACGAAGTCAAAAGGCACTAATTTTGCCCCGTCTTCGCGGTATTTTTTTTGTCCTGGACCATACCTGGGAAGTTTTAAATGTAAAACCTTGAATATTGACAGGATTCCTGTAGGACTCAATGTTTCCACCAGCATATGTTTTGAGTACGACATTGAGTCCGACCATAAGCCATGATTTTTCAACCCATCGTATCACAGCAATAATTTTTGCATAGGGCTACTTAATTTGATAAGTACAGAATGCTTGGTCGTCAGCTTCGTGAAGGGTTGGTTTACACCTTCTATTATTACGATTAATAGTAGTTTTCACGATTTTAAAATATAAGAATGTTTAGATATACAGTAGTTTTAAGGAAAAGTGAAATAAATACAGTTTATGAATACAAATTATTGGTTTTCTTTGAGCATCCTCATGCACTTCTTCTAACGTGTCGATTGCGATCTAAATTAGGTCGGACCAGAACTGAGACATTAGTTAGGCACCTTCTTCTTATGCACTGAAAAGTAAACAAACTCCACACTAACTTTTAATTAGTTGACGAAACTTAATGTGATAGGTTCCTTTGTGTCATTCAAAATAAAATAAAAATGATTAAAACATCATATTAAACGTTTTATAATAATACCTACGAAATACATTTAGATTTCATTACAATTTAAATGACCGGGGGACAGACTTTAAATTCATTTTCACAGTAACTTAGTAATATTTTTATTGTATTTTGACTAAGCCATACCCATCATGTCTAAAAAAACAACTAGGTATATTGGTTTTCCAAAAACAACGCAAAATGTTTGAACTAAAGAAGAGAAAGAAGAAAAAAGAAACGTCTAAGGAACAAACAAGAACAAAACTTCAACATCAACAAGAGTAGGACAAACAGCAGGAAGTTCTAAATATTTTTTTAAAAACAATACCGGAAGATGACCTATGGAATTATATACCTATACATTGCTACAGACTCAAGTCAATCAGAAATTAAAAAAAAAGCATAACAATCAATAGCTTCAAAATTCTACAAAAAGACCTCATGTCCTAATTACTAAAGCAAATAATAGGAACAAAGTCAGTTTCCGCTAGAAAAACAAAAGAGCTTGATTGGCGTGTTTTGAACAGAGTTTCAAACGATAAAGCGATTTATAGGAAAATAGCACAACAAAAAATAACGGAAAGTACGGAACAAAGGCACTGTTATTCATGCAAATCAGAAGTGAACATTTTTGGAAAATAAGTCACAGTTAGAATTAAATGACCGGTAAATAATAAAACAGTTGATAAAGATCATAAAATAATAACTCATGAAAACAATTTAATGAAAACTAAAACAACATTGGATACATAACTAGCAATTACAACTAGTAACATTGCAAACGATTTTGCTATTAGTGACAAGTGGAATATTTTTAGAATATGAGTTTAACTAAGTGGACTAAAATATTTTAAATAACGCACTATCAAAATTTGATATGAAACAAAGTGAACGTTACTCAAACTTGGACTAAGGAAAGAAAAGAAGATGATGCCATAAGTGGGATAAAATAAATTAACTAAATAATCTACATCACTTGGAAGTTTTAAAAATGATTTTACATGTAAGTACTCTTCTAACTCTTACGGCCAACCAACGCAGACCGGGACGGCATTGCAATGGATTTAATGTTTCACAAATGGACGTTCAAACGTATTGATATAGAAATACGGCATTAATTGCTATGCTTTAAAATGATCCCGTGGCATGCAGTGGCATCGAAAGGGATTTGTATTGAAAGACGCGCCACGGTCGTATTTCTACCTATATCTATGCATTTGAATGCCCATTGGCAAAAAATTAAATCCCTTGCCATGCCGTCCCGGTCTGCATCCGCGCCCTTAACTATAAACAGAGAAAATGAAGTATACAGAGGCATTATTTCTATCACCATCCTCCTGCTCGTGTCCCAATCTGCTTGGGGTCGGTGCAACACGTTATCTTCTTCCATTCTCCTCTGTCAGACTCGTTGGTCCAGTGGACGCAAGCGCGACTGCTGAGCATGAGGTTCTGGGTTCAATTCCAGAGTCGGGCAAAGAATTATTGGGTTGGGTGGTACCAGGAATTTCTCAAAAGCAGCCACGGAGTCTAGACTTGTGCCCGGTTGATGGCAATAGCCCACGTCCACTTTTACAAGGGACATAACAAAACTGGTAAAATTTGGATGTACTATGTATTAGGTACACCTCTGCATTACATCACACATTACAGGTGTATCCAGTGATCTAGTATTATAGCAGAGCAGACTGACAATCAGATACGAATTTCCCCGGTAAAACTGGTAGACATCTATAAACTAACACATGAATTTCTGATAAATTACAGGTGATCCTAATTCTCATCATACTAAAGTTGTCACAATGTTCACTCGTCCTCGACGCCATGTCGCAAAACACTCTTTATGTGTCCAGCTACTGTCCAGAAATTAAAAACTGCATGAAGGGATCTCATGTGATTTGCCAGTACTATGATCATGTAAGTTTCTTTATGAATTTAGATCTTCTTCTTTATCGTGTAGTTAGTGCCTAAACTGGTGTCAGAGTAACCTGGTGGTGGTATCCTGGTGTATTCATACACAGTAACCTGGGGTGGTATCCTTTTTTTTTTTTTTTTTCTGATGGGAAATAATCAAATGACTCTTCCCGCTCTGGGCGGAGCAGGAGGGAGTGTCAGACTTTTACTAAAAAAAACCCATCCATGTTCCTTCATCGCCCTTTGTGTTCCGGGGCCACGGTATCTGTTTCGAACAGTTCCGCAGCCCCGGCTGGGGTGGTATCCTGGTGTATGAATTTAGATTTGCAACAGTAAAATCCTTTAACAAGAACTAATGCGACATTTGTGACCGGGATTAAAATGCTCTGATATTTCAAAAGGCCAAGAAGCCAGAACTCTCAGAAAAGAAGACCACAACGACTTCCAACAGCATTGAAAAAGCTTTTGTCAGCCTCTTGCATTTTTGTCCCTGCCGGTACATTTTCGCTTACATAATGTTTCTTTGTGCCTTCACAATCTCATCCGTGTGTAGTTGCCAAAGGAAAGGCTAGTTTTTTGTTATCGTTAGTGAATTGTCTCACTCTTTCTAATTTGTTCATACAATTTGTTTATTTGGCAGCGTCGTACGAAGGGGGAGAATTGTCTCAACTATGTGAAGGTATCCATAACTCCTCGAATGGTGCAACAAATACTTGACGAAGCTAATATGTAAGTCTTTTGGTACCAAAAACCTTTGCCACTTGTTTGATCGTTGACTGCACGTCAGAGGTAACAAAGTCAGTATTAGTAGGCCTTTTTTGCTCGACAAAAGGGTGGGTTATGATTTTAGCGATTTTAGCAGTCTATGCACGTTTGTACGTATGTGTTTATATATTTACGTATGTTTCACCATAGCGCCTAAACTATTCATTTATATATTTACGTATGTTTCACCATAGCGCCTAAACTATTCATCCGATTTTGATGAATATGGTGTCAATCGATTCGTTATTATGGCCTCCGGGCCATAGGCTACATTTTAACTGACTTCAATAATAGGAGTTTCAATTTTACCTTATAAAGCCAGATTTTAATTAGAGCGTGATTTTTACTAGTCGGGTTTTTTAGTTGTTGTATACGTACCACACAAATTCAAGGCCAGCTCAAGGTCAATGTGCTAAGTCTGTCATCCTTAATTTTGGACACCTACAATTACTTCTATTTCAGAATAAGAATGAAGTTAGCCATGGGTAAGGAAACCGGAAGAGATGACCAACCCTTACCAAGAGCATATGGAATGATGAGAATGGTATTATTTCACACTTCTATAAAATATCCTACAACATAAATTATTTACAATGGAAGTTTTGTACATTTTAAAGTTCTACCTGCTTAAGTACTCCTCAGTAGATGAGCAGGACTTTTGAGAAATAATACATCCGGAGAATTCTATACGAACTTGAAGGTTTTCAAAGAGCCTGGAGAAGTGCCAATTAGTTTTAAAAATGTTTCGTATTACTACAACACACCTGTAAACATCATTATCATACGTTTTTCGTCAGCTTATGTCAATCCAATACATTTCTGACTTTTTCGCCGTTATCGCTGGTAAACTTGAAGCTGGAAGATTATTTTTAGCGATAAGACCGCCTATTGTGTGGCCCTATGTGAAATGTTTTATATTGTGTAAACTGCAATTTCTATGGTGTGCATAATAAAGAATAATTATTATATCTATCTATCTATAGAATATCAATTTTTCTGCGCCCTCGGGTACTTAAAACTTAGACCAACGTCTCTATTCGTATTCGGTTGAAAATTACCCACATAGTATAATCCTCTAAAATATCTAACAGAAATTGTGTGTTTTATTTCAGCATTGGGATAGTGAACTGGCGACTTTAGCACAAGTACTAGCTGACCAGTGTCTCGGTTTGAGGGAGGATAACTGCAGAGTTACGGGTAAGATATCAACTACCTATGGGACAGAAAAATCCTCCTGAGACCCTTAAGGTTTTGACTACTTTGTAGTAATAGAGATAGTGGTCAAAAACACGATAGCTGAAGATGGAATCCTGAATATGTCGCCTTTATGACACAACACCCGTTTATTCGGAAAAGCCTTGAACATCGCCGAAAAATTGCCTATTGGTTTTATCGATTTAATTTCGGGGAGTGTGCTTTTTCTATCACCGGACGAGCAGAGATACAGCGAAACGTCACAGTTTTATGGTTAAAGTTGCACGGATCTGAACAAAGCGCTATGTATCGACGTTTATTGTGCGAACCACCAGTCTGCGGAATTCACTGCAAGCTTCTCTGTTCCCTGATCACTATAATCTCGATCTATTCAAAGTTCGAGTGAATCGGTTTCTTCTAAGCAAGCGTGCTCCACCCTAGGCCGCATCATCGCATCACTTCAGGCGAATTGTGGCCAAATGCAAGCCTGTTTAGTTTAAAAAAAGAATCGTACTTTCTGTTGAAAGAAATATGTTTAATAAAGAAACATAATTTTTTATTCATTTTTCTTTTTCTTTTTTATTAATTATTTTATACTGTGTGCTCTTGTGGCGTGTGCCAAATAAATGTATTTTCTTTCTTTCTTTCTTTCGTTCTTTCTTTCTTTCTTTCTTTCTTTCTTTCTTTCTTTCTTTCTTTATAACAGGACTGAAAACCGCTAACTAAATGTAGGCGTACTTTATATCTGCTGTTCAGTACACTGACATTTTGGCTGTCCATGCAATTATTTAATGTTTTCAGATAAATTCCCAAATCCGAGCCAGATTATAACAATGATAAACTTCAAGGCCCCTTATTGGGAATACCTCAATAGAAACACTTCGGAGCACGGTTTGAACAATGAAAAGATCACGTCTTCCATAAACAAAGCATTTAGGTCTTTGCAGACAATCAAAAAGCTGATTAGCCCGAATGACATCAACTATTGCCCAGTATTGGAGAGGTAAATACACTGCTTATTATTTTGATTGAGATTAATTATTATATACATTGGTGACAGCTTCTACATTCCATTCACGGTTGAAACTACATTCGCAGTTCCAAGGCATAAAAGCAAGCATAGCATAAGCAGGCATAGTTTCATCTTTTGATTTTTGATAGTTGAAAAGGGCACATAATGGTTTGAGTTTGAGCTGTCTACGCGGTGAAGCTTATATCTAGTACTAGATTTTTGTATAATTGGTATTTTTACCCGACTGCGCCAGAAGGAGGGTTATGTTTTTCGAGAGTATGTATGTATGTTTGTATGTAAGTATGTATAATTGTTTGGCACGCTCTTTGGCCTGAACAGCTCGATGGATTTTAGCTTGAGAGGTGTCGTTAGATTCGTATTTACTGTGAGAGTGACACTGGGTATATCAAAATGAAAAAAGAAACAAAATGGCGGATTTTTGGTACCAAATTCAAATGTTTGGTTAAACAGCTCGATAAAGGGCTCATCAAGAGGATTTTAAAATGGTATATATAAATAACTAAAAAGTGTAAAATAAAAAATAATAATTAAAAAAAATAAAAAACCCGACTGCATAAAAAGTAACTAATAACTATAAATAAAAACTGAAAAGAAAAAATAAGTTCAAGAAACAGGACATAGTTATTGACTGCAACAGTTGGGACCCATTAAATAATCTAAACAAAAATAATTACATCCAATATGGATCCCGACTGTTGCAGTCAATATGTCCTGTTTCTTGAACTTGTTTTTTTCTTTTCAGTTTTTATTTATAGTTACTTATTAGTTATTTTTTATGCAGTGGGGTTTTTTTTTTTAAATAGTAACAACGATACAAAGTCAGATTTAATGGAAATAGTACCGCGTACGTAACAGAAGGCCTGTGCCAAATTATACTTGACGAAACGATGTCCTGATGAAGTACATGAGGATCTGCTGGATGCTAACGGCAACGAGAGATCCAACAGTGAATATCTTTGAGCTGTATGACGATGTTGATGATGTAGACAATAAAGAGGCCTTTTCTGTGACAATGATAACATCCTTGTATTAATGACAAACTGTATTTTGTTTCACCAGACTTCCAGACAAGGGCTCTAGGAGTTACCTGAAGCTCATCCGTGGTAAAGCAACACACATTGGATGCGGCATATCAGCTTACACGAGAAGCCAAATATTGGGTAGCGGGTCTCAGCATATCTATAATGTAAGTGTGATTTATTCACCGTATCATCATCGAGAGCAGCGGTGGCCAGGTGGTGACGGCCCCGACTTACGAACAGAAAATCGTGGGTTCGAACCCAGACAGGCGCATTACTTTGTGTAATTTATTTCATCACCACTGCTCTCAAAACGGTGAAGGAAAATATCGTGAGGAAACCGGCATGTCCTAGAACCAAAAAATTCGAAGACATGTGACATCTACCAATCCGCACTGGGCCCGCGTGGTAGATTATAGCCCATTCACTCTCTTAGAGAGGAGGCCTGTGTCTCAGCAGTGGGAACATTAATAGGCTGATGATGATGATGATGATCATCATCATCATCATCATCATCCTGCCTGTTTCCCTTTTTTTTTATTTCCCGAATGGCGCAGCGGTACTGAGACTGCCTTAAGTTCTTAGGGTCCCGCGTTCAGAATCTCGATAGGAGCAAATGTTTGTGTGATGAGCATGGACATTTGTTTCAGAATCATGGATGTTTATATGTATAATAAGTATGTATTTACAAACAAAAAGTATCTATTTAGTATATCATCTATCTGGTGTCCAAGACACTTTGCTTAGTGTGGCACTAGATGGCGCTGTGTGTAATGTCCAGCGATATTTATTTGTTTATTTAATTATTTTTTTATATTTATAGAGCATTCAACTAGTCTGCAACGTCTCAGACGGACCCCTACAAGCAGAACCAGTATACACAACGGATCCACCTATTTCAGACACAGGTTTTACCAAGAAATGCGGCTGTCCTGAAGGATACAGCGACTCCACGGGCTGCCTCTGTGAAAAAGACACCCGTGGAAATATTGAAAGTCAGTATTCGTTTTGTAACTCAGCAGATTTTGGAGAAAACAGCCAAACTAGAGAGGGAGTTGTGACCACTTAGCACTCGGAGAGGTGGGCACAGAATGTGATCAATGGCCACCTGACGGAGGATCTCACCGCTGAGGTGTGACGATCTGATCTTGTTTGCGGGGCGAAGATTGCTAGAGATCGAACAATATATACAATATGTTAAAAACCCTGTCCGATCCGAAACCGATATCGTCCGGGAACACGTCGTATGGCATATACGACGTGTTCCGATACCGGACGATATCGATAAACTTCGACCAGTCACTGTACTCGTCATTATGAACAATTTTTACTATAGGACCAAACCCTGAATCGCGAAAAAAAAATCAGCTGTTCCATACATTTTGACGAATTACTCGAACATTATTGTAGGGAACAGCTGATTTATTTTTGTATACGTAGGTATACCAATGACATGGCCAAATAAAATAAGAAACATCAAAATACTAATGAAAGTAAAAATATTAATGAATTTTAAAATGCATGATTTTTGTCCCAAATTGCCACCGTTTCCCTAAATTCTAACATTAATAAATTCCTCATTTTATATAATTTTAATAGGGGTATTTATACTATCCTTACGGATCGGACAGGGTTTTTTTACATATTGTGGAGAGGTTTTGAAGGAGAAACGGGACGGCCTCTGCCCAGCATTGGGACACATGAAAGGCTCACAGAAAAAAAAAAGTTACGATCATGAGCCCTAGCACACGGTGTATTTTAAACGCTGTAGATGCCGATTTTTGCGTTTTTATAGATTCAAACTGGCGTAAAACGCGATACAAACGCGCGTGTGTAGCACGTTCGAAACTCGTTTGAAGCGCGTACTAAGGGTCAACTGACGAGGAGTCTCCGACCAAAACGCGGAAGCTACGACCAACTACAGCGCGTCCGTATCACTGTATCTGCGCAGTAGACGCGCATTTTCCGACCGCCCCTTGTGCTTAGGTTACAAGGTTGCGTTCAAATCTCGTTTGAACCGCGTATACGGGCGCCATCTGTGCGTCATCTGCGTTTAAAATACGCCGTGTGCTAGGCCCTAAGATAACAGCTGTAGTGACCCAGAGGAAACGGCTGTGACTTACAAGTTGAAGATACATATTAGGTTCGAGCACATGCGGTTTCTTTACATTTTGTAAATATTTTTATGGCCACTGCTCTGAAAACGGTGAAAGAAACATGGTAGGAAAAGTTATATGTCCTAGTACCAAAAAATCGGACAAGTGTGACCTCCAAGTTATAATAATATTATTATTATTTTCTTACAAAAGTTGGGTACGATTCCTAGGTCAGGAAAAGTGTGTTATTTAATTTTATTTCTGGTTTCAGATACAGAAATTCAATGGCGACATTTCAATTTGAATAATGGTATGTAATGATTAGTCAAGACCCACCATGTTCCTTCTTTGCCCTTTGTGTTCCGGAGCCACGGTATCTCTTTCGAACATTCAAGTAGCCCCGGCAGGACTTTGCTACCCCTTCGGATCCCTTTCCACCAACCGGTAAAATAATCGCTTGGTGGAAACGGACCCAAACCAACCACAAAGGCTGCTAATGTGATATTTGTTACATTATAGGTAACAAAGGACACACCGAAGCCCATGAAACAGAACCCTGTGACGCCTCTAACGAAATGTGTGAAGCTGAAAATGTAGGGGTGCTACCAATATTTCAAATACAGGACGCCCCCGAGAGTTCCGACGAACCAGAGAATAATGCTGAAAAGCAATTCGATCGTGGGTGAGTTGTCCATTTATTTTTACTAACAAGTACAAAGGGCATCCATCAAAACATCTCTAAATAAATTCCAGTCATGTCGGCCAAAGTCGGAGGAGACTAGCCATGGATCGAGTAGTGGTTGTAGTGCAGAAGTGCATGTGCAAATACATGAGCACTCTCTATTCCCTGACTTACATAGTTTAAATCCAATGGTACGACATTCTGACACTACCGGAGAGGAACCAGGTGCAGAACCCAAAGGCAAATACGTTGCCATCCAACAGATAAAGCTAAAATATCTCGCCTGTCTGTTTATGTGTGTCTCTTCAAACTGAAACACAATAACGCAGCTTGGAGACATTAACTTTAATAAAAACATTTTTTTAATTTCACAGATTTGGCAACATGAGTTTCACCCCGCCATCAATGGAGGAAAATGAAATTCCAGATAGCAAAGTTAATCCAGAGATGGAAAATTTCAGACGACATGCATATCGTCGTAAACAAGGGGTCTCGAGTGAGGAGCGCAAGAAAACCTACGACAGTGTTCCTATCAGCAATGAAGAGGCAGCCGAACCATTTCAACATGTCTCCCGTACTAGTATGGAGGATAATATTGTTGAACACGATCTAAGACAAAACAGTGGTTACGATGATAGAATGGAAGAAGAGAACTCTTTCTTGGAGATTCTTGAAAACTTAGAAAACGCAATGAAGAATATTAAACTTGAAGGCGCAGAAAGGGATATATTCGAGTTTAAAATGAGAAAAATTTACGAAGCCGCTCTTAAATCAAAATCAATACGTAGATCTAATGAACTTGAAGATGAATTTCAAAAATTAACAGATTATTTAAGGACTAAGTCTGATGCCGCGGTGAAAGATGAAAGTGCACACAGTAATGAGATATTCAATTTCGCGAGTCGAAGAGGCAATGACGACGATGAATTTATCAATGATATAGATGAAAAGTTACTTGAGGTCTTAAATAAAAAACATTATCGCAAAGATGACAAAGATGACTATTTTAGTAAGCATGTTAAGAAACCTCCATACAATTTTGAAAGCAATGCATACATTTACCCCCAATCTAGAAAACAAAAAAAGATTAATAATAATTTAAAAAAACCAAATAAATATACAAGAATTTTGAATATACGCAACTATAAAAGTTTACGTCCATCCGTACGTAAGTCACAATACGAAGATGACAGAAAATTAACTAAAAAGAAAATAAATTACCAAAGACAGAAAAAACTGGCGGTTAATAAGAGAAAAATGGGAATATTTAATAACTTAGATAAAGCCGTTAAAACTTTAGGTAGAAGAGCATATTCGTATCCAGGACGTAAAGCGCGGAAATCTTGGAATTCTCCTGGCGTTAGAAAAGTATTTGAAGTAAGTATAAGAAATAGTCGTAATTTTTTTTTGCGCTTAATGACCAGGGTATTAAGCTAGGGCCACTTCTTGTAATAATTGTAATAAATGTACTGGAAATAATTATAGGGCCTAATCATTTACAGGACTTTTTGGCTTGCTAAAGTAGATTCATCTTCCATGGGGTACTGCTAGTAAATGTTACAATAAAATACCTCCCAGCATTCTACAACTGAATGAGACGAAATTTAAATCTTGTATAATATAAAACGCACACTATGTAGGCAAACATATCATAAGTTGGGGGATTACATTGATGATAAAAATGATTGGCTAAATGCTGGTCCTACTCCACAATAATAGGGACAAACTAATTGATCCCATGTTAAGTTATTGTGGAAGCTGCAGAAGATTGAAAAAAATATTCTTGCATTGTATAGATTCCATCTCTTAGTATTGTATAATTGCATAGCACATGTGTAAGTACTATGTGCTGTAAAGCTACCATTTACATTTAGTTATCAGGGGTGAATCCATTGTATTTAATCCCGGGCTTCTACCTGCTTATTCTAAGTTCTTAGTGGTAGACCCAATAATACTGTATCCGACCTAAGATTCTAAGGCCAGACTTCATGCTTTAAAAATTGAACCTCATGTCTCTTACTTAGCAAAAGTTCTTGGAATCACAAATGCGGCAGCAGTAATAAGAAGGCTTGTCCAGGGCGTCTTATTAACTTTTAGACATTTCCAGACTTAAATAGGTTTGAATAGAACTCGGAATAGGTAAAATAGTCAAGGTAAAATTCTCACACTAGGAAATACTCTGATTAGCTTATCATTGCCATTCCCTAGCACTATTCAATAAGCAATATTCAGTAATTTCAGACCGAGCATGAAAGACCAACGCTGCCGCCGTCCACACAAAAAACTGCAAAAATAAGGCTTGAAATTGTCAGCAAAAAGAAAAAGCAATATCTGAAGAAAGACAGAGCAATATTGTGATTGGGCAAGAATGGAACAACTATACCTACTAGATGTCAAAGATTTAAATGAAAATAGAAGGCTTACACTTTAACCAACTTATCTGTGCAGGTGGGAAAACACTGAACTAAAATAAATGTAGCAAGTTTGACATATCGATGTAAATTTTCATGACAAGCAACGCCACCTTGAACTGCACACTTAAAGTGGTCAGACGTGTATTTTTATAGGGTGTGCACCTTTGCTGTCAAAGTAAATGTCATGCCCACAGCACTGGTGCACTGAGTATTGACTACAGCTTTTGAGATAACCAGCGTTATGTATACGTCTAATTGGGACCAACCTGAAGGCAAGTAAACAACAAAGAGGGCGTTTGAGAACGACCTTAAAATTGTATGTTTTTTGGAAAAAGTAAATTGCTCGATTTATGAACTGAGTGAGCCCGTGATACAATTTTCAGGAGGTAGATATTATTAAGTGAGACACACACACACACTACACTACTGTAGTGGCAAAATAATATGATAATACAAAAAGTATAACAGCGCCATCTATGACATAATTGGAAAACTAACAGCTAAATCCATAATTACGAATTCACGTTATTATAGTTTTTCGTTAGTAAGGAACTTAACGAAAAACCCGGCAACAACTGTCGGGCAGAGTAGCCTACCAGACACAATACCCGTCTGGTCGGAGGATCCTCTCTTTTCTACGGAGTATTGAGGACCTTTACATCCTGTTCCTCGTACTCCTAAACTACTCTTTCATTACCACGTAACAGTGAAGTTATCATTTTTATCACGGTGAAAGTAACAAACATCAATGTTTTTTTTATTTGTGTAGCTCTGAAGCAGCTGGTACCTACAACTGACAATATTTGTCAATAAACATACTTGTGTAATATTGTTAAATACGATAATTGCAAGTAAGACTGTTATTAGCTTATCGTATTCATAATTATTTAATTAAACATAATTTCCTTTATTAAACGTCTTAGTTATTTCTGCCCCCGCCCCCTTTCCGTACTCTGTGACAATAGGATATATGCAAGAAATACAAAACTCTTTTTATTTATTAAAAATGCCTTGAATAGGCGCATAAAAACATTGTGGTACACTTGTTTAAGTTTTTAAAACATCACTTATTTTACAATTTATTGTTATAAGTAGTATGTTTTTGGTTAAACGGAACGCACTTCCAAAACGCGTCGTCCTCGATAACGCCGGTAGTGACGTCAAAGACTATGAGTCAAAAACGCACTTTCATTTGAAAAGTAGATAAAGTTCCACTAAGATTTTATTATAATATCGTTATCGGATTTTTTGCTTGAATAAAGCACATACAATTAGTAAAATTACTTTATGAAGGCCAAAAAATAGATGTAAACAAGGCAGATTGAGGTAAATGACGTCACATCATGGCCGCGACAGTCACGGACGTTTGAACTGCAATAGAAAAGTGCAGGAGTTTAAATTATTTTTAAACGACAAGCAATAGCTGAACTTAACTTTTAATACTTTACAGACTGATCAAATAAAATATTTCAGAAATCCAACTGAAATTTAAACAGTGAGAGGACGCAAGTAACAGTCGCTAAATTTTTCAACGGGATTAATAGACCATTGTTACGCTAGGATTGAAAGTAACTTATTTAGTCCCGAGACGGGGTTCGGTGCCCGAGCGCAGCGAGGGAGCTAACAGTTCGAGGGACTAAATAAGTCTTTAACCCGAGGTAAACACGGTGCTTTTCATTACAAATACAAGGAAAGTAAAAAATAAAAACATGAATCAACTCGAAAAAACAAAAATTAAGATCGGATTGCTGCTATCCCGCCTATTTTGTTTTATTTTCCGAGGTCGGCTACTACCTATTTTTCATTTTCATCATCGAAAAAATGGTAAATATGTTGCACAAATGTATGTTATTTTAAAGAAATAGTTAAAACTGAATTAAAATAAAGTAATTTAAAAAATATTTATGCTTTATTAGTACTTAACTTTATGTTATTTCAATTTTACATTGTAGCTGTATTTCTATACAGCTACAATGTACAAACAACAATGTTTTCAGAAATTTCAGATGATTACGAATTATATAAATTAGATAAGAAGATTGGAACATGGTTCAATAGAAAAATAAAGTTTTTTTTTTATAATTTGACAGTTGAAAACGATTCGCCCTAGGGCTGAAAAGTGTTACTATCAACCCACTCTTAAGGCAACTAACAACCTACTTTCAGAGTAATAGTAGTAATGAAAAATAAATAAACATGCGCGAGTCCGATTCGCACTTGGCCTGTTTTGTTTTCATCTTACTACTACAAATGTGAAAATATGTGAGGATGGATGGATGTCTGTTACTCCTTCACGCGAAAACTACTGAACGGATTTGGATGAAATGTGGCTCACGGATACTTTATCTATACTGATATTATAACGCTGAAGAGTTTGTTTGTTAGTTTGTGCGAACGCGCTAATCTCAAGAACTACTGGTTGGAATTGAAATAGTACATTGTTACCCTAGGGGTGAAAGTAACTTATTTAGTCCCGAGACGGGGTTTGGTGCCCGAGCGAAGCGAGGGCGCTAATAGTTCGAGGGACTAAATAAGTCTTTAACCCGAGGAAAACACTGTGCTTTTCATTACGAATACAAGAAAAGTAAAAATAAAAACATGAATCAACTCGAAAAAAAAATGAAGATCGGATTGCCGCTTTCCCGCCTATTTTGTTTTTTTTTTCTATAGCCGGCCAGCTATTCAGCCATTACCTATTTTTTATTTTCATCATCGAAAAAATGGTAAATATTTTGCCCAAATCTATGTTGTTTTAAAGAAATAGTTGAAACTTAATTATAATAAAGTTATTTAAAAAAATCTATTCTTTAATTAATACTTAACTTTGTTATTTCAATTTTACATCGTGGCTGTATAGAAAGTTGTAACATGGTTCAATGGAAAAATGAACAATTTTTTTTTATAATTTGACAGTTGTCAGTTGAAAACGATTCTCCCTAGGGCTGAAAAGTATTACTTTCAACCCGCTCCTCAGGCAACTTCAGACCTACTTTCAGAGTATGAGTTGAAAAATTATTTTTGTGTTGGATAGTCAATTAATCGAGGAAGGTTATAGGCTATACAACATCACGCTACGACCAAAAAGAGTGGAGCATAAATGAAAAATGTTGCAAAAACGGGGAAAAATTATTCCTTTTGTGAGCTTTTTCTCTCTTATGTGACGTAGACGAAGTTGCGTGGGTCAGCTAGTTAATAATAATACCAGCCTATTTCTGTCCCACTGCTGGGAAAAGGCCTCTTCTCATACAGAGAAGGCACAAGCATTGATACATAAGCTAGTGAGCTAGTTAATACATAAAATAAATTTTATCACAGTACTACAATCCCGTGGATCAATCCCCAAACTCCAAGATGGCGAAACCGTGGGCATAACCTAGTAAATACTAATTATGATGATATTGTATCATTGTACATTGAATATGAATTTTGATAGCTATAAGAGAAGACGAAGACCAAAGAAACGATGGATGGACTGTGTGAAAGATGATATGGCTAGAAAGGAGTGACTGTTGAGATGACGAGTTATAGAGAAGTATGGAAGAAGAAGCTATGCTGCGCCGACCCCAAATAAATTGGGATAGGCACAGGAGAATGATGATACAGTAACAATGGTGGAATCACCACGAATACTAAGAGTGCTAGAGGGTTCTACTAACAACCCTACGAACAACCCTAAATATTATTACCCCCCTGTAATAATATTTAGGGTTGTTCGTTAAGCAACGTTTGCCGAGATTGATGAAGGTCTGTGTCTGCAAATTATAACTTCAACAGTGCATTTAAGATTAATGTTTAAGAAAAAGAAGACAAAGCTCACTAAAATGAGGAATGAAATGAAGGCAGTAGAACAATGAGTGTTCCAACGCATGTTTTGAACTGAGAGAATGCTGATTATACCTTAGATATGGTTTCAGAAATTCAAGAAATAAAACTATCTAAAACAAGAAATCACAAAGGAGCAGAAATTGGCGGAAATCAGAAGTGTTAAGAGAACAATATTTTGGAAATAAAGTTTGCGTTTGTGAAAAAAAACAGATTATAGATGTTACAGAAAATAAACCCTGTAAAGCCGACCTAAATATTTTGAAAGAACAAATCAACAACATTTTGTAAAGAATCGCAAATACTCTAATAGCTAGTAAATGAAATGTTTACAAACGAATTACTAATTATTGTCTACTACTAAATAAATAAACAAAACGTAAATCGATCAAACGCCTCTTTTTCTGAAAATATGTCACGAAACGTTTTATATTGTGTTACAAAGAAAATTTAAACAAATTACACGAAATATTGCGATCATTTGAATGATTTCTTTGACAATATTTTGTCTACTTTGTACTTGGGAATATAAAACAATGATTTTAAAAGTAAGTTTGTCTTTATATTTCCTCCACTCCGTCTTTCAGTATGTATTTATTTCCTCATCTCTCTCTCTTTCGAAGTGTCCCGCTGTCTCTCAAACAACTTATTCTTGAGGGTTTTGTTCCCAAAGGTTGTGAGCGCTACCCATGCTATTAATAAGCTTGTATTTTATGTCAAGTAACTCCACGTCTAAGCCCATATTTTGCGTAATTATTAGTGTAGTGGTTGTTTCTGGTGAAGGTTGCGGGAGTCCGCTGGATGCGAGTCGCACGGTACCGGTCAATGTGGCGACACTTGGGGAAGGCCTATATCCAGCAGTGGGCGTCTTTCGGCTGAAATGAATGAATTAATGAATGGTTGTTTCGACGCTTGAATGGCATTGCCAGGAAGGCGGAAATTGTATTGAAAACACAAGATAAGGGCGTCACTTCCGATAATCGCCGTGCGCCAAAAGAACACACGCCATGCTACATTTTTTTTTGTTTTGTAATGTTCCATTATTGCATCGGTACTTTTATTCTGCAAATCCATATCTTGTCTCCTCCTAATAACTTTCTTAGTCCACAATGAGTTGATGAGTTTTACTGTTCCAGGTTTTCATACTGGTGTTCATTATCACTAAATCAACGAGATGTTCTTTCGTCATAGATGCGTTAGACCAGGAATCGATCCACATGTCGAATTACTGTCCTAAACAAAAGTACTGCGAAGAAGGCTCTCATGTCGTGTGCATGTTCTACGACCAAGTAAGTAAATAACATAACGCCTGCAATCCTTGAAATGTAAGGCAGCGGTGTACCTATTGTACACCACATCGAAGTCCCAAACACGGGAGCGAGACTTTTGTTACTAACCATGACTGCTCAAATCTAGACTACGGAGTCTAGATTTGTGCATAAAGGTGAAATGAAAAATTCTTGACCGAATTGGGACTTCGCTATCCTCGGCAGCGACGCTTGACCACTAGACCACTCAGGCACATGCCTGCGTTATGCGAGGACATCCACTAAAGTGGAGACGAGCGGAACGAAGAGCAGTAGAAAAGTGCGGAAATCGACCAATCACAGACGAGACGAAAGACATCATCATCTGCCTAGCCTTTTCCCAACTATGTTGGGGTCGGCTTCCACTCTAACCGAATGCAGAGGAATACCAGTATTTTACATGGAGCGACTGCCTATCTGACGTCCACTACCCAGTTAGTACTGGGTAATATGATACCCCTTGGTAGGACTGGTTGTCAGACTTTCGGGCCACTGACTACCTGTTACGGCTGTCAAAGATCTAGAAATGACAGCCGGGACCAACGGCTTAACGTGCTTTCCAAGGCACGGAGGAAACTCGATTTGTAATGGGTGGTCACCCATCGACAGACCAGCCTAGGCAAGCGCGGCTTAACCTGGAGATTGATCCGAGTGGCTGTTATTATCTAATCACGACCTCGAGACGAAAGATACGAAAAGAATTTTAAAAATCTTGCTCATCCCTGCTCCGCTTCACTCGACTCCATTTCACCGAAAACGCAACATTACTTTGAAGTCCTGTTAACAATTCGTTTCATTTTCTAGAATCAAGATTTTGGTCCCGGCTGCGAGAACCCTGTTAAAATTTCGGTCACCCCTAAGATAATACAGAGTATACTAGCAAACGTCAATGAGTAAGTGGTTATTTAAATCATTTTCATCATGTTTCTTGTCCTCATCATCACATTTTATATTATCATCATCATTAACCCGAAGACGTCCAATGCTGGATTTAGGCTCCCTCAAAATACCGTCCCATTTGACCGATCCTGTGCAATACCTAAGAGCTACCGCACACTATAGACAAGACTGTCTTTGGACAGACAATTACCCTACTATTGCGAGCGAGACAGACTATGTATTCTCGCTCGCACTTATAGGGTAATAGGGATCATGACTGATTAAAAAAAATATGATTCTGTTAAGTCCGTCAGTTAGATTATCGAAAAATATTAGATACGTATTTTTTGTGACGTCACATTCGAGTATAAAATGTACTTAAATGTGACGACACACGAGTTTTTAACGCACTTTATCGTCTTGTTTTTTTATTAACGTAAAAAAAAATATTTGTGTCCAATATTTTTTGGAAATTTATCTGATGGACTAATTAGATTTTTTTGTCATCCCATATACCCTATTGCCTGTCTAAAGACAGTCTTGTTTAAACTGTGTGGTAGACCTAAGTATTTCAAAATAGTTTTATCGGTTTTAAGTCTGCTTTCGTATTTTTATGCGTAGTGAAGGATTATGAAACATTAAAAGCTTATCTACTTCGAAAAAAGCTCTATTATGTTTACGTATGACTCGTCGTTGCACACGTACAATAACCGCTCCTGTTCGAAGGGTATTGCAACTATTTTTACAAGATTTTATTAGCGTCACCTGTAACTAACTGTTTAAAAAATCTTAAGTTATATACTACAGGGTGTAAACAACCTCATCACGAAGCCGTCAACCAAGCAATCTGTACATCAAACTAACTTTACTTAAAAATTATTGCTGGGAAACGACATTTTTTTTTGGGGTAAAAAATCGTGTTTTGTGATAAAACTCAATGTAACTAAAATAACATGTTTTGTGGTAGAACTCAATGTAACGCACTCAAAACATTGTGCTGATGGATGGATTGAATAGTACGGGGGTCGTGGAGGTGTTTAAAGTAAAAATATTACATTAAAAACTTGTTTAAAAAAAAACTTGTCAAAAAGTCCCAGGTATGGTGTAGAACAAAAAAAATATCGCAATGACGGGGAAAACAAGTGCCTTTCGGCTTCTTTAGGAGGTTTTTTACATCCTTTAAATTTTTAATATTTAACACACTTCCCGGTTTCCGATTCAGCTGAAATTTTGCACACATGACGTTTACTTAGGATGACACACTGAGTTAAGGATGACAATGTTTGCTTAGCTTAGTGACGTCATTATAAATCCTGTGTGGAGTAAATATGTTGGACTCCCAAAAATGGCTAACTAGATATTTTGCACGCACTCCCATAGGATCAATAAATTAAGTAAAAGAGTTTTCTGTGAAGAAAAAAAAATGACGTCACACTTACGTATACATTTAGAAGTTTGTTTTTTAAAAATAATGTTTTTACCTGCTTAGCTTGTTATTTATAATTTTATTTACCTAACATAACATCACGCCTATAATACGCAAAGCAGCGGTGGCCCAGTGGTGGCGGCCCCGACTTACGAACAGTAAGTCGTGGGTTCGAACCCAGGCAGGCGCATTACTTTGTGTAATTTATTTCATCACTACTTCTCTCAAAAACGGTGAAGGAAAACATCGTGAGGAAGCCGGCATGTCCAAGAACCAAAAAATTCGAAGACATGTGACATCTACCAATCCGCACTGAGCCCGCGTGGTAGATTATAGCCCATTCCCTCTCTTAGAGAGGAGGCCTGCCATGTGTCCCAGCAGTGGGAACATTAATAGGCTGATGATGATGATGATTTCGCCAATTATGTTTAAGTCTAGGTAGTCTTTAGGGGGCGAGCCTATAGCCATCAACGGGGCACAAATCTAGACTCCGTGACCACTAAAGCAAAGTTTCTAATGTTTTAGTATCAGAGGTAAAGTAGCCACTGGCGTTGAACAAGGAAAGGATGGCGAAGATCTACCGAGAGCCTATGGACTGATGAAATTGGTGAGTTTTCTTATAAGTGTAGATCATCAGACTTATTCAGTTCAGCGACGGAACAGTGGTGGCTTAGTTGGAACCGTCTGGACAGGCATCTCACTTTATGATTCTGGGAAATGGACTTTTTGGAACCGTTGGTAATTTTGGGAATTGGACATTCTGAACCTAGACGATTTATTTGACTTCATCAGCACTGAAACTGTCAAACAAGTATAACACAGAGACAGTGCACGTCATGCACGTCATGTCCTGCCCATAAATAAAGATTGTTTCTTTCTTTCTCTAAAAAGGCCATTACATACCGAGTGTCCCCCATACCTCGGAGAGCACATTCATTCATTTCAGTAATTTGTAGATCTTTGACAGTCGTTACAGACAGTCAGTGCCCCGAAAGTCTGACAACCTGTCTTACCAAGGGGTATCGTATTACCCAGTACTAACTGGGTTGTGGTAGTCAGATAGGCAGTCGCTCCATGTAAAAGACTGGTATTCCGCGGCATCCGTTACCGTCTTAACGTAGGTGGAAAAAGGCAGGAAGGAGATGGTGCTCTAAAAAGGTCAAATTTTCCAACAAAAATGGTATAATCCTAAGCTTAAGCCACATCTTGAGATAATATTACAATTGCAGGAATGGGACAAAGAATTGGCATTTTTAGCACAAGTTTTGGCGAACCAATGTCTCGGTAGTAGAGAAGACTTCTGCAGAGCTACTGGTAAGTCTACTGCGTACTCTTCTATCTCATTTCGAATTACCACATTATCATCATCACCGTCAAAAGACGTTAGTTCAAATAAGGCCGAAAAACAAAACTTTTTGAGTGTCAAAACTACAGAAGCCTGTCCCTGAAAACGCCCGTTCTTCAACACTTTCTAAGTGTTTGCTAGCTGAAGCAATGGCGGAACAAACTCTTGTGTGTATTATCATCATAAACCTATCGCAGTCTACTGCTAGACAGCAGGACACAGTTCTCCTCAATCGACTATTTGAGTCCATCCTTGGTTACTTTTATCCAGCTGCCACCAGCAACTCTGTGAAAATCGTCACTCCACCAGACGTTGGGATCTCGAGGATCGACCGGAGGACACGTCGGAGCACACTGTGGAGGTGTGCCCCACTTGGGGGGAACACCGCCGTGTCCTCATAGCGGCGATCGGTGGCGGCGACCTCTCGCGTCCGGCCCTGGTTCAATTCATGGTCCGGAGCGAGACGGAATGGGACGCCGTCACCTCCTTCTGCGAAGCAGTCATGCTAGCGAAGGAGGTGGCTGTGACGTGAGAGGAAGAGAACCTCACGTCCCAGCCGCCGCGGGAGAAGCACCGAGCGTCGGGGGCCACCTGGCCACCGTAGGCGCGGGCCTGTGAACGGTGAGCTATGAGCTAGCTTGCCGAATATTTTTTTTTTGTCTCACAAAATATCCTACACTTTTGGAATACATTTTCGTTACACACCTATTTAGTATAAAATTGTAAAATCAGCACAACGCCGAAATGTAAGAGGGCTCTTAATATTTCAGACAGGTTTCCGAACCCTAGCCAGACCATTGCAATAATTCGTTACAAATATCCGAACTGGGAGTACTTACAGCCAAACAATACAGAAGAAGGGTTGAATGAAGGAAAACTGCTATTTGCAGTGGACAGATTCCTGAAGAGCACTCGTGCATTGAAAAGAACTGCCACAAAAGAAATTATTATGAGTTACCCACCTTTTCAAGAGTAAGTAATGTTTTTACTTTGTATTTTATTTTTTTTGTAATTTTATTCATTTACTCATATTCTTTATTGCACACAAAATTAAAAAAATATACACACAAAATTCAAATATATAGCTTACGTACAACGGAGAATTGGGTTTTCTTACAGCAAACCTTATTTTTGTTGCGAAATTTGCAGAAGAGGATATACATAGATACCTTTATTCATTTAAATGTTATCAAAGAAATAGTGATCTCGTAATAAACTGGCATAATAAAAATATATTTTATCTATTTGTTGATTAATCTTAAGTCAAGCATAAAAAACACGGTGTTGGAACATCAACTCGCAACACAATATGATTCTAGGCCCCCCAGGACAGATTCGTTTTGAAAAAAAAAAAACTGCTGTCATACCTAAGTGCTGCGCCAAATGTGTCAAATAGTTGTTTACAAATTATGTTCCTTCATCCCCTTCTTTAACCCCTTGGAAATGGAATTATCAAAAACGCTATGACACGTATGCATTAATTTTCAATCGTCAGCCTAACCACAAAATTTCAATATCCTATCTTTAAAACTGACGGACTTTCATACAAACTTTCATCCTCTATTTAACTCCCTTAGAGGTTGAATTTCGAAAAATCTTTCCTTATTCCTTGTCTATATTATAAAGGAAATCACTGTGCAAAATTTCAGTTTTCTAGGTCCAAGGGTTTGGGCTGGGCGTTGATGAGTCAGGCGGAACGTGACTGCGCGCGCGAAACGGTGTGACACTTTTTCGTGCGTGCAGCCGGTGTTCATCGATTTATAAGTCGTTATCAAGTCAAAAAATATGAAAATAGCCGTGCCAGCAATACGAATAAGAAGCTACATCATGTCCCTTTCACCCTAAATATCTGCCTCGTTGGTTTAATAGTCGAGAGCTTCTAGACAGGCATGGTTCCAGATTCGACTTCGAGGTCGGGCAAAGTGTTCTAGGTTTTTTCCTCAGGAATTTCTCAGTAGCAGCCCCAACTTGTGCCCGTATGATAACAATAGGCCTGCCCCTATTCGATGGACTTAAAATACCTAACTGATAAAATATAAGTTTGTAATCCCATTTTAGAATATATATATATATAATAAGTGTGATTTTGTCATGAAATATAATTTTATTGCAAGACTTCCAAACGGAAACTTGAAATTTTACTTCAACCTCGTACGTGGAGGAGCGACGCACATCGGATGCGGTATATCTGCATTCTCCAAATACAAAATGGATGGAAGTACTGACTCTGTACAAAACGTAAGTCCTTTAACACTATTATTTCTTCTGTCTTCAGAGAAGATTCTCTTGTCGAACGACACGCTATTATTTACTCCTGTTTCTTTTATATTATTCTCTCTTTCTCTCTCCCTCCATCCATCAAAATTTATATTCATCGACGTAAGTCCTTTACATCTTACTTTAAATTAGAAGCCATTTTTTACGCGACTGCAGCGAAGCCCAAAAGAAGGGTTATTGAAGTAATCAGTATAGACGTAACGAGTCGACGAGAAGTCTGAATGTCTGACAACTAGTCTTATCAAGAAGTAGTAGACATCAGATATGCAGTCACTCTATATGAAATACTGGTATTCAGCTTCATTCAGTTAGAGTTAAAACGGACAACAACATAGGCAGAAAGCTAGACAGATGAGCATAATATATGGAGGATGGTAATTTACCACATTTTGGAACACGGATAAGTTTGACCAAATTAAGTAAAACTGAAATTTCCGACATAGCTTGTAGAGAAAGCCAACTGAAATGGCTGGGCTGGTCATGTTTGTCAAAGGAAGGCACTTACAGAAGCAAATGCGGGCTGAAGAGAACACAGCGAATCAGCAAGCGTAGCGTGGGATGCTAGATGGGTTGACGGGTCCTTAAAAGTTTGTCTGAGTTAGACTTGATATCAAAGGCGGAGGTAAAGGAGATACAGTGTGTCGTGACCCACCTTGCCAGAGGCCAATGTCCAACAGTGGACTATGACAGGCTGAGTAGATTGTTGATTGACGAAACTAACAGAATCATTGTGATATGGGAGAATAGACGAGTTCGTGGCTAAACAACAACAGCCAGGGTCGGTCTTCAGGTTAAGCCGGGCTTGCCTAGGTTGGTCCGTGGATGAGTGACCAATCCATTTCATACCGAGTTTCCTGCGTGTCTCGGAAAGCACGTTAAGCTGTTGGTCCCAGCTGTAATTTGTAGATCTTTGACAGTCGGCACAGGTAGTCAGTGGCCCGAAAGTCTGACAAGCAGTCTTATCAAGAGGTATTAGTACTAACTGGGTTGTGAACGTCAGATAGGCAGTCGCTCCATGTTTAATACTGGTATTCAGCTGCATCGAAGATGATCGAAGAGACCCCAACATAGTTAGCAAAAGGCTTTGCAGATGATTGAGATATAGGAGTCTCCAGTTTTTTCAACTATCTCCCCATCTGTTTTAGACTTACACGGTTTTTCACTACACTTAAAATACTTACGGGATGATATCCGTGATTTTCTTTTGTTACTATGAGCTCCCGATATTCTCGTAAGTACTTTAGGTGTATCTCCCCATCTTCAGAATATTCTAAAAAACCAAAAGTATCTATGTAGTATATCAACTTTCTGGTGTTCGCGATACAAGGCTCGTTGCTTAGTGTGGCACTAGTTGGCGGTGTGTGTAATATCCAGCGATATTTATTTCTTTTATTTTTATTCCTATAATTATTACAGAATGTACAAATAGTCTGCAACATCTCAGACGCGCCGAGAACGAATCAGGCGGTGTACAGTATAGTACCTCCGACTGGACCAGGCTATAGCAAGCGTTGTGGCTGTGCTAGAGGATACAGAGAGACTCGCAGATGCCTCTGCGAAAGGGACCTGAAATATCAATGGAAAGGTAGGTTCGAACTTTTTAATCTTATTTTTAAACTTCATATTATAAATGCGTACATGTTTGTTACTCTTTCGCAAAAACTGCAGGATGGATTTGGGTGAAATTTGTATAATTATATAAATTTGTGTTTGTAACCTGGATAAACTTTTAACGATCTTGTTGGACGATTACCGAACTCCACGTGGGCGAAGCCGAGCATAAGCTATTCAACTTGCCACAGCAAGCGCGACTAACAGACATAATCCATTGCATTAAGTGTATAAAAATCGTTTACTTGATAAAGTAAATAACGCAATTGAAAATGTTGGATAATAGTGTAGAAATGAAAAGCGTTGTAAGCACTGAAGTCCTGAGTTCGTGCTCAGGGTGGACAAAAAGCTACTGAAATTTTCTATTGTAAATTTCTCAGTAGCATCCTGCAGTCTAGTCATGGCTAACTGGCTCGTTCCTAATTCCGGACAAATGTTGGCAATCAATACAATCACTAAACCCTTTAAAGAAAGCAAGCATGTGTATTGTTACCTCCAAAAGTTAGTTGATTCAATTGTTCTAATATATTAAATTCTGTTTTTTTTTTTTTATATATTTTAGGAAGCATTGAATCCGTAAACAACATTCAGAAGAATACAAAAGGTTTATAATAAAATTTATTAACTATCTTAAATAATAACGATTTATTAGAGAAAGTTATAATACTGGGCCTAAAGAGACCCTTTACGAAACCGTCAACCAAGCATTCTGTATATCAAACTATGTAACAAGACGCAAAAAAAACACATCTTACGGAAAGGTCTGGTGTTACGCACTTAAAACATTGTGCTAAGGGACGCATTTAAAAGAAGGCCAGGCAGATATTGAAAGTAAAGTTATAACATTAAAATTTGTTTCTTTTAGGTGTGAATAAATTGCTACTTCAACTTTCCAGCCGAAAGGCACTTACTCTCCCCGTCACGTCATTACGATATTTTTTTTGGTTCTAGCCCATACCTGGGAACCTTCTAGTTACGGAGATTTGGGTATCAAAATTCCAACTTTTTCACAAGTATTTTTTTTAATAACATGTATGTTTAAAAAAACTTACTGTAGGTACCCGTACTGTTTAATCCATCCTTCAGCAAAATGTTTTGAGTGCGTTACATGGAGTCCTATCGAACGTGATTTTTCATCCCAACATTAAAAAATCGTTTCCCAGCAATAATTTTCGCGTAAAGTTACTTATATGATTATATGGTTGACGTGAAGGATCCGTTTACACCCTGTAGATCCGATAATAAAAATGTCTCTTGCAGGACTCGATCACCAGCCAATGGATGGTTATGGAGAAAATTCAAATAAAGGCCAGCCACGTGTCGAAGATAATGACGAAGAAATAGACGATATTATTATGACAGCATTAAATAGCGAGTCAAAGCTTGCGTTAACACATGATTCTCTAGAAAAGAAAGACCGACAGACCAATGCTATTGATACGCTATCTAGCACTTCAAAGTAAGTTAAGATCAAAAAACGGTTAAAAACAATGTTGAAGATTACTACAAATCAGTACACAAAAGCCGAAGGAACACAAAAACTATTCAGCTGTAAGACATAATTTTGTAGAAGACAGATTCATATTTTTCTAATGTTCTTATTTTTGTGGAATACTGTTCAAAATTGCAAACTAAACTTAACGTGATAGTATATTCAAAATTAGGTACTGTTTGTAACAAAGATAAGATCACGTTTGTATGTGCATGTTACAGATCTCACAATGCAGAGAATCGACCTGAAGGAAAGAATATTCAGAATTACGATTCATTTGAAGAATTTGCCAAGGTAGGTGAAATTCTCAGTAAAAATTCAGTCATATGTGAATAATTTGTAAGAACTAATAATAAGAAATAATACAATGATGATTTTTACTTCTAATAAAACCTGCCTTTAACCAAATTTGCTTGGGGTCGGCGCACCATGCCTTCCTCTTCCATACCTCTCTGTTAGTCGTCATTTTAGGAGTCATCCTATAACTAGCCCTACAACATTTCACACAGTCCATCCATCGTTACTTCCATCTTCCCTTATTCTTCTAACCATTCACATTCTTACTCAAAACTTTCTTAACGGCCTTTTTAATGCAAACAATAATAAGATATTTTATTTACCAATTATTTTTATTCCAGATAACGTATGGATTAGTACCTAAAAGTATACATTCAAGCCACGAAAGGCCTGATCCAGTTATGATCTTCACTAGTGACACCAAATCTAAATCTAAAGATCACAAACCTAAACCGACATCCAATGCAGACGCATTTGAACAACTTATATTTAATATGCAATTATACGGAGATAAAGAAATCACTGGACATATAAACTCAAAGCAAAACCGTGACGTCAATCACGAAAAATCATTTAATTTAAAACGACTAAATGACCGTGATTCTAAACACAAGAGATTGTTGTCAATATTAAACTCGTTAGAGCAAGAAGTTCACAATATAAAGTTTGATGATGATTTGCAGCATTTATTTGATTCAAGAATAAGGAAAATATATGAAAGCGTCGTAAAGAAAGCAAAAGAAACTCCGTCACCAAAGACACCTAATGATCAACTAGACAACAAAGATTTGCATGAACAAATCAAGACTTTTCTAGAAAACGAAAATAATGTTAGTGTAGTAGATGAGATATCTACATTAAGGAGAATGATTCATCATTTGCCAAAAGGAAAACATATTAAAGATCACAAGATTAATTACGCTGAAAACGATAATAATCCAAACCAAAACTATAATCATATGGATCAACAATTTGATGAATTTCATGACATTCACAATATGGATAATTTGTATAAAGATATTTCAAGAAAATCTGGGTTAGCGGAGCATCGAGATAATCACATTAAATTCCATGACCTTTTGAATAATGAACCCAATTATCGTCTGACTGACAACAACAATAATCTCTACGACCGTTCCAAAACCAGAAATCAAGAAACATTTGCCGATAATAACGCACGACACACAATTTTCTCCAAAGCGATGGATCACCACTTAGAACATAGAAGACATAGAAATTTTTTCAATAACAGAGTGCAATTTAGTCAGCCGTTTAATGGAAGAAATGAAGTAAGTCCTTTAATTAATACGTATTATTAATTGGGTATATCCGTAAAATTATATTTTTAATTCAGTATGACTGATATAAAAACTAGTTAAACAAGACCATACCGTAAAATATATAAATTGCATAGAAGACTGACCTGAAGATAATAAACTAAAAGAAGTCCTAGAACACATCCTTTTAGAACTCCGTCATAGTTCTTGTAATACTGAGATAATACGTTTCCTCTATGGTTAGGCGCGAATGCTAGTTTCAAACAGTACTGTTTTTTTTTATATCTCCAACCATCTGCCCAGCCTTTTCCTAATTATTATGGCCACATGTGTGCTATGTATGTTGAGGTCAGCTTCAAGTCTAACCAGATGCAGCTGAATAGCCTATCTGACCTTTATAATACGATAATGCGATACCCCTTGGAAACACTGGTTGTCAGACTTTCAGGCCACTGACTACTTGTAACGGCTGTCAAAGATGTACATATGACACCCATCCACGGACCAACCTAGTCTAGAACGGCTTAACCTGAACGGCTCGATCCGAGCAGCTAATATTTAGCCACGAGCTCCGTCTTATTGTATCTCTAATAATTCAACATATTATTATTTATTTATTTTCAGAACGAGGAACTGTATAAAATGCTGCGACGACCAAACTTACTAGACAAGCCGCTAAGAATATCTAGTAAACAGCAGATACAGTCGATATATCCGAGTGAGAGGGAAATAATCACGTTATGATTAATAAATCATCATCGTCATCATCATCAGCCTACTAAGCAGTCCACTGCTGGACATAGCCCTCTTTTCCTCTCACCCTCATACGCCATTCAACTACATTCTTGGACACTCTCATCAAGCCGGTACTCCCTGCGAAGAACATCGCTCGACCTTGTCTGAGGATGTCCTACATTATGTTTACCGATTCAAAGTGGGCTCAAGAAAACGCCCGCAACGATTAGAGTTTTTAACAATATGGCCGGTCCATTCCAACTTTTTATTTAGTTGATTAGTACTATAATCATGGAACATGATTGGTGCAGTTGAAGACCTGATACTCCGGTTGACATCTGTGATTGGCCACTAAAATGTTTATAGGTATTCTTCAAACGAAAGGTCTGTCGTGGAAGAAGTTATTAATTTATTATTGAACCTATTTAGGAACATATTGTTTTTATATGAAGTTTAAACTAATTTAATAAAATAAAGTGTTTTACTTTTTCTTGCACTAAGGTATTATTAAAGGCTGGGCCGAAATCTCCCAGACGGAAACAATGTGAATTTTGGTCCTACGACAAGCGGATTTCCTCCCGAAGTTTTCCTTTACCGTTTTAAGAGCTATGACGTGATGAAAAACTTTACACAAAGTATTTTTTTTCCGTGAATTAAAACCTAATACTCGTAAGTCTTTTGCGCCCGGTCGACACTACTCTAGAGCCCACATCATACCTACTCATTACAGACAAATTTCTAGTAGCAGCACGAACCGTGGCTTTTGACGAAATGTGGCAGGCTGAACTTCGTTCGTTCAAAGTGGAAATTATGTTTTTCCTACTCCTCCGCTATTTTTTCTGATTAATTTCGTTGCGGGATTCAAGACAGTTAAATGGTTTCTCTGGGACTTCGTCGAGCTTCACTGTCTCGGTGCTTTTCTGGTGATCACCACTGTTGATTCTGGCTCTCAGGAGCTACAGTGGTATGGGAATAGTGTAGCGGGATTATCTCATTAAAAATAAGGCTGAAAGTCGTCTGTCTAAGGGAGCACATCAATTTCAACTAATCATATCGCAGTTCACTAGACATAGGCCTCCCCCACGCTGCACCACATCCATCCGGCTTCCCCAACCATTTTGTATTACCTCGTTGGTCTGGTGGCCACAAGGACGACTGCTAAGCATAAGACCTGGGCTCAATAAGGATGATGACTGACTAAAAAAAATATGATTCTGTTTCGTCCGTCAGTTAGATTATCGAAAAATATTGGATACGTGTTTTTTGTTTTATCAAATTAATAAAAAATTACGAAGATAAAACGTGTCAAAGATCATGACTGTGATCCCCCATAGAAAAAAGGAGTATCCTCCGACCAGGCTAATGTTGTGCCTGGTGGGCTACTGCCCGAGAGGTCGTTGTCGGGTTTTTCTACAATAGACTACTATCCACCATCAATAAATTGCAAATCTATATAATCCGTCAGTTAGAGTATTGGAAAATAATGCAGACGTATTTTTTGTTTTTGTAAATCAATGAATATTGACAATGATAAAACGCATCAAATCTCAAGAGTGGGGGCTTGTAACGTCACAACGCACTAAAAATTATACCACGGCGTGACGTATTGAGAATTTTAAAAGCGTCGAATCTTCGTCAATTTTGGTTTACGTAACAAAAGAAAAAATACGTGTCAAATATTTTTTGATAATCAAACTGACGGACTAATTTGATTTTTTCAGGACACAAGCCTATTATCGTAGTAGCGGATAACTTTGCAGTGTGATTTAGAATTTGGATGTTAGTTCTTCATTTGTGTCATAGCTGGCGCTTTATTATTTTTATGAACCATGTTGCTGTAGTACTTTTTGTAGTGCCGCTAGAAGTGGTTCAGTTTGAAGGTCTTATCACTTCCTTAATCATGACCAAACCTCGCAACATGCTGCATTATCTGGAGGGACTGCCTTTTCAATTCCACAACTCTGATTATCTGTAACGACGCGACTGTCAAACTTCTACAAATGACAGCCGGGGTAATGCCGGGACTTACGGCTAAACGGGACTCGGTATTTAATGGATGGTAACCCAACCACGGATCAACCTCGACAAGCCATGATCACCCGAGAACTTTGTTTTAATAACACGTGTTGATCTTCAAAAATTTTGTTTATAATAAGAACAGTTATGCAATAAATGTATCTTTTTGTAATGCATAAGCTTCGATCTCATTTAAGGTGGAATCGCCAGGGTAACCCACGATTTTTTTTTATTTGACAATATAATAATTACCTATTTTAATAAACATACAATCTGAAACTGACCGGCAAATTGCAAAAAACTTCAGAGAATTTGAATTTACCCTGTACCCTTATGTACCCTGGCTCTTTCGCCATAAATAAATAATATATCCTCCACGTATTTCAAAAAAAGTGAAAACAAAATCATCGAACACGGAAAAATTTAAATTTCTAACTATGGAACTCCGTTTGAGCGTAATCGCTGAAGACCAAAACAATTGCGTACTTTTTTGTCAACATGCCTTGCTTCCAAAAAGAATGAGTGAAAACCGCAGAATGCAACGTGAACGAAAAACCAGTGACCATCGCCTGTTCTATGTTTGAAGGCTGCAAAATGGCAGCACCTTTAAACGTTTTAATACTTTTAAGTTTATTTGTTTCTGTGTTTTCTAAGAATTTGCATGAGAAACATGTAAGTGATTTTGATTAGGTACATTAAATTATTGATGATGGTACATATATCTGTGATATTAGCTATTTAATAAGCTTAGACGATATACGCCTCTGAACATAATCCCCACTGGTAGGGATTTGTCGGTACAAAACAAATTTCGGTAAACCTCTTATATAAAATCATCAATGCCCGTTTTCACAAACACTGATTCGTGTATGCAATAGTTATTTGTGCAACAAGAGAGCAAAGTGGCTTTTTGTTGCGAATGTTGATTTTGAATCCCGAGTCAGCGAAGGATTCTAATATAGTTGGATCACGAGCGTAGCGTGTGATTCTAGGTTAGAATCCTGAGCGTATAGCGAGGGATTCAAAGACACGAGATGCAAATAACTTTGGTCTCGTGTAATTGAACATTTTACAAAGGTAAAAAAAAAACAAAATGGTAAAAATTAAACCACCACACCACATCACAAACACTCAGATATCCAGAAGATGATTTGTATATTTTTATAGGATACATTAAACAGGAAAAGATATTGAGATTTGTAAAAAATAATGTTATTTGGATTTGTGTCCTACTGACATTCTTTTCAAAAATGCAATAAGTTTGGGATAGGTTTCAATGTGCACGTCATCTTTTGTTTTTATTGTGGCTTTCAACATTGATTAAATACTCCACATTGTAGATGGTTGCCTAGTTTGTGATAATTCTATGAAGTACGATAACAGTACAGTCTTCAAAAAAGTGTTAGCACCCTTTGTAAGTGTCCATTGCTTAGAAATGTCATAAGTTTTTAGAGATTTTTCGCAAGACTTTTCAGGCTGGAAACTTAATTCTGCATTTTTTACATTAGGTACCTATGCTTCAATCTTCGGGTGTTAAATAGCAGACTTCGTCACTGGACTCGCTCATATTTATTGTACTTTGTAGCTAGCGTACATTGACATAATCATGGCTAGCGTAACAGAGAATAAAACAATAAAAATTTGAATCCCGCTATTTTTTTTAAATGCGTTCTGAAACTACACTCGCGGTATTCTGTCTCAATATTAAAGATTATTAAAACTATAAATAAATAAGTAGATACATGATTTAATTCGATTATTCGAAATATAACAATTTTTCACTTACTTAAAACCTTAAACCGTGATTTACAATATTACGGTTATCGAAATTTACAATGTCGGTATCCGAACGTTTTTTTTGTTTGTTTCTTTTTTGGGCCTACTAGATATCGAATTTGAAAATCGAATTTCGAATCGACTTGTTTCTATCTCTCGCTTTTTTCGTATCGAGGTAAAAGTGACAGAACAAAGTGAAGTTGAAATCTTTCGAATTTTGTGAGTAGACCTGCACAGTTCTCGATATTTAAAAAAAATAATTAAAAAGTTATATAATTTAAAAAAAACCTGCTTGTTTGAGGTGCTGAGGTGAAAATATTTTTTATAGGACACCTTAAATAACCCCTAAGATTTAGTTTAGTTTAGTTTAGTTTAGTTACAACAGGCAACTAAATCGCCAACCCGAGGAGGTTAGGCTATCCGTCATATTAAACAACTTTCCCAAAGAAACTCACATCCGATTCATGAATAAAAAAACAAATTCCCATAAAAACAGTAGAGACACTATCTCGATGCGTTTTTGTTCGCTAATCGGATGTCAATTTCTTTGGGCGAGTAGACTCACCTCCATAAAGGATACAGGTAATTAAATCGCCAACCTGTATGATTATTATACAAATATTGTTTTCTTTATCCGTTGTATAGTCGTCAATACCGATTTGACTTATCTTATTCAGTCCATTAATGTATTCAAGCGTCCTCTCTGACAGAAGTGAATTTTCGGTTCTAGACTATTTAGGTGTCCTTGCAACGTCTTAAAACTTTTCCTTCACTGTTCTGTTAGAAGTTTGCATAACAAGTTTATTTAAAAAATTGGCTCACAAATAAATCGGACACTATTCAGCACAAGTAGCATAAAAGGCGCATTTGACAATTGTAATTGCACGTACCTAAAATCATACTTGTAGATATTATAAGTACCTAGTAATTTATACTATCCGTTTTTATTTGCAGACTTTGGAAACCAAAGATAATAAGGAACTTAAGTCTTTTATGACCATAATCAATAATTCGGATTTTTTCAAGAACTACAGGGTACTGTATAATAATTTCTCTCTCTCTTCTATTTCTCTTTCTCTTCTCTGAATTTAATGTTCTCAATAAATTCTATTCCTATTATAAAAAAAAAACTAATTAGGACCTACTGGTACTCATTTTGAAGTTGATTAAAAGTGGGCGACCGTAGGGTGAACAGAGGGTAAACGATTTTTTCCCAGATATGAGATTAAAGCCGATTTTGAGAACGCGATTACAAATATTGCTCATTTATTAGTATAGAATTGTGAATAAAATAATCAATTTCATTAACCCTAAAACAAAATGATCACTTAGAGCCTTATCACACTAGCGGATTGCGAGCGGATTCAAAGCGGAGCGGGCGCGCAGCGAATTCGTTGCGGGCGCGTAACGGAATCGCCGCGGATGCGCAGCGAATTCGCTGCGCAACGCAAACTCAATTGTCAACGCTAGGCTTTGCAGCTTAACGTTGACAATTGAGTGCAGTTTCACGCTGCTATTTGCTGCGCATTCGCAATACGCTAGCGTGATAAGGCTCTAAGCGTGTAAGTTACATCAGTCACTCTATTCCTTAACCCCTCAGGGTAAAAGTCGGCAGTTATGAAGAAACATCAGCTGTTTTATAGAAAAGCCATCATCTTTCTCGCCTTTTCCTAACTATGTTGGAATCGGCTTCTAGGGTTAATATGCATCAGTATTTAATGTGTGCATGTGTGGAGCGAATGCCTATCTGGCCTCTACAACATGAAATTTGGTAAGGTACTGGGTCTTTCTTTATCGTGTGGTAAGTACCTTTAGCCTGGTGTCAGAGTTTTTATAATGCTCTTGGGCCTCTGACTTGGCTTTGTATGCCGTCCAAAAATATCTCTCAGGCATGCTAGTTTTCTACTGGGTGACAAAAGAGCACAATTAAAATAGCGAATCTTAGAAATCATAAAATGAATATCATGTCTTCCATTTCAGTATGTCCGCCACGTTAAAGCAGTCACAGAAAGTGTTCTAGATCATCTCATAGGAGAAATCAAGCAGCAGTACTTAAACGGCAAGTATAATGCGAACAGCCCAATACCGCGGCTCATAAAAAATCTAAACAAAGAATTGAAAAGAAACGAACAACAGAAGCTAGCGAAACAAAAAGAGAAAAAGAAAAACGCGACTAAGACTAAGAAAAAACCTTTAAGAAATAAGAAACCGAGGATGACAACTACGACGACAGAGCAAACTGTAGGTTTTATAATGGCATAAATGATTAATGTAATGGGTAGATAATATAAGATGAGGGAAAAGAAATCAACGACGATTCATAATAATCGCTGTTTATGGATATTGTAATTTATTTATTGAGAAATAATAAAAATGAGACCGTTTCTCTTTGTTTTTATTTCAGTAAGTCAATTAACACGTAACGAGTATACTAGCGAGACAGGCAGCGCCAAGACCATATATATAATATTTGACCGGCAATCACAACATTCGCAGATCTACCCTGCATTTCCTTTATCATCTACTGATGACGTGCCACTGATCTTGACGACGTAAATAACGCCCTACTGCAAGTCCTTAATTGGTTTACCGCTAATAATTTAGTACTAAATGGGAAAAAAACTAAGTGCATTAGATTTGAGTTACCAAATGTCAAAAGTAGTGATTGTGACATAATATTGAATCAAGAGAAACTAGAATTTGTCGATAAAACGGGTTTCTTGGGAATCACGGTCGACTCAAGGTTACAATGGGGTCCTCATTTAACATCTCTTGCAGGACGGATGAGTTCAGCTGCATATGCTGTTAGAAAAATCCGTCAATTTACTGATATTGATACCGCGAGGCTAGTCTATTTTAGTTATTTTCATAGTATTATGTCATACGGTATTTTACTATGGGGACGGGCTGCAGACATCGAGTCTATATTTATTCTGCAGAAAAGAGCCATCAGAACCATATATGAATTACGTAGACGCGATTCTCTAAGAGAACTGTTTAAGGAAATAAATATCATGACAGTACCTTGTCAATACATCTATGAAAACATTATGTTCCTTAGGAAAAATCTGCATTTATTCAGTAAAAGAGATGACAGACACCACTATAACACTAGAAATAGGCACCAACTAGTTCAGCCAGGTTTCAGGCTTGCTAAAGTAGATTCTTCTTTCATGGGGTACTGTTTGAAATGTTACAATAAAATACCTACCCACATTCTTCAACTGAATGAGACGAAATTTAAATCTTGTATAAAACGCACACTATGTAGGCAAGCATATTATAAGTTGGGGGATTACATTGATGATAAAATGCTTGGCTAAATGCTGGTCCTGCTCCACAACCATAGGGACAAACTAATTGGTCGGGTATTATTTGAGTCTATCGACACGCAAAGAAGAAGAAGAATTGATTCCCATGTTAATGTATTGTGGAAGCTGCATAAGATTGTAAAAATATACCAACTTGCATTGTATAAATTCCAGTTTTTATTATTATATATTTGCATAGCACATGTGTGAGTACTTTGTACTGTTCAGCCACCACTTACATTTAGTTATCTTTCATTAACTTGAATATGGCTTGGTGGCTAAGAGAATGTCATGCTCACTCAAATGTCTCGCTGATGGTGGCGGGTGTGTCGGGTCATTTAGTTCCCTTAAATATGGTCGAGTTGAATGGCGTCGATACATGCGTCATGTTCGTGAACGGACGCTGTCAGTTGGGACTGTTCATCTCTCAGCTGCCACGGTTCGTTCATTTTAATTACTTTATTTTTAATTTTTTGATTTATTTTTTTACCGTTCGTTGTATCGTTCTCAGATATATGTATAATCACAACATGAATGATGTAACCAAGATTTTGTAACAATATTTTGATTTAAAAGAGTGTCCATGGAGTTTCTTGCCCGTTCTTCTCCATAGAGACCTACGTTAGGGAATGGGCAACTACAGTACTTTCTCAAGTTATTATGCCTTGTGACTGTGACTGTAGCTTTGCTTTTTTTGTATTTTCGACATTCAAAAGTGCCGTAAATTTGAGTTTGATGAGGAGACCATGTTAAAACATCCAGTTGAACATATTATATCAAGGTTTTCTCATCTCTACGCGCTCTTCTACAATCGAGAAAGCCGAGCTAAGGGTTGTCGACAAGTCTTACAGCTCTTCTCCTTCACCCTCCTGTTTTACTTTACAGCAGGTACTTCAGTGCACCCCTTCAGAAATACGAGCCCTATTCCATGTGGCGGAACATTTTATAACAAGAAAATTTGGTTGATGAAGACTGCTGTGTGTTTTTTTTTGGATTTATAAATAGCTGGTCAATATAGAAGGTTATCGGCTGCTTAACTGGACTATCCTGTGGGTGCTTAGAGCTCTATCCATCAATCCTTTTATTTTATTAAATTAGTACTGGACTATTGGTTTTGGTGTATTTGGTCTTTCTCTTTTTTCAAGTATACTTTTTTATGTGTGTGTTTCTGGGGCAACAAGCTTCTTAATCAACGAGCCAACTTAATAACATTTCGCCCAATAGACTGATGCTCTCATTTCTAAATTTGAAACGTAAATTACTTTTAAAATCCGCTAAACAGTAAGTGCTCCACCAATTCTTCTCATCTCCATTTCCAATTCCTGTGATTGTTGTATTCGTGCTGTATATTCACTCCATATTTCTCGATTACTCTTCACACAAACTATGAAAACGTCCATAAGTATTGTATTAGAGTGAAATAATAGCGTTAGTAGAACTTGCACTATTTCGTGGAAAGGGCTACTCGTAATATAAAAAAATTGAATTAAATATCTTAACAGTAACAAAGAATCGGTCAGTATGAAAATAAAAGTGACTATATAGAAGCGTCGACAGGTTTTCATAGCTGTTTGCACGCGCTTGTAACAACTACGAAAAATATGTACCTACTAGCACAATAATGTATATGATAAAATTTATAACTAAAGGTAAAAAGGCTTTTTACCTTTAGTTATAAATTTTATCATGCATGAATGCTGTCGCTAGGATCATTTTAAAAGCAAAGTTTATCGCCACATCGAGATAATGACAATGTTTGTCCGAAAAAGTATATGTATGTGATTAACGCTTGGCCTAAACTATGCTGTATGTAACCAAACGCAACAAGAGGAATTTACGATCTAGTTATATGTTTATTGGTAAGCCTACATATTTATATGTAGGCTTACCAATAAACATATAACTAATGAATCGAATGATATTTATGATCTCTAATGATCGTTCCTCGCTGGCATAAAACATATTTTATGAATAGTTGACATTATTAAGAGCAACAAAGAAATAGCAACCTTGACTAAATGAATGTGATTTAATAAAGTTTAAAATTTTCCGGTTACTCATCGCAGCGTTGGACAGACTGGATGAGGTGAAAGAAGAGCGAGGTGTTGCGTCGCCTCTCAGTCACAGTTGGACATAGGCCACTCGGCCTATGTCCAACTGTAGGAGCTTTAGGCTGACTTGATTGATTTCTTGACACCCGAAATATGTTCGTTATAATGTTTGTTTAATCAAAAGTTGCATATTCATCGAAAATAAATGTTAGCACACTTACTTAAAACTAAAAATGTGTGTGTAGCTGTATCTCCAACTATGCTCCACCTCCTATCTTGGCCTCTGAACTCTGCACCATGTAGTCTTAGAGACATCTGCGCTGTTACCGGCAACGCAGTTAAAATGACGACGATTTGGGCGAGTAAAATACATTATGATACTGCCTGTATATGATGGACGATGGTGCCACCGACTTGAAAAAGATAGGCAAAAGAGACAACAAAGCAATTTACTGAGTGATCATTTGGACCGACGTTAAATTATTTAGACATTCGATTGAAAGCAGTTCTTCACTTTATGGTTGATGGTTTGGCATTCGATAATGTGGCCTTAGTACAGACAGGTAGGTAGTTTGCCAAGTAAAACTCTAAGATGTATCTTGTCATATGCCTTCGACATATCCAAAAGTATGCCAATGGCAACCGAATATTTTTATCACTTATAATATTTGCAACTTGTTGTAATATTAATAGACAGCTAGGGTTGTTAACCGATCCTTCTGAAAACCAGTTTGACCTTCGTCGAAGATTTTATATATTTCGTAAAATCTTCTAGTCTTCACGCTAGGGAATGGGCAACTACAGTACTTTCACAATTTTTATGTCTTGTGACTGGGGCTGTAGCTACATTTAATTTTCATCTTTGTTTCGACAATTCAAAAGTGCCTGTAACTGGCCTACTTGAAATAATTGCTTTGATTTTGATTTAGATTTTGTCTTTTAGTGCGCTAAGTATTAAATTCAGATGTGTCAATTTGGAAAAAAGGGTCAGGGGTCTTATACACGGATAATGCAGTTACCGATGTCTAGCATGATAATTTCGGTGCTGTTGTCTTTACTGTATTGAGTGGGAATTATACTTACGCCGCGCGCCGGGAGCAACAAACATTAAGTTGCCGTGCTTTGATAGATCTCGGCGAGCAGTGAGAGTCCAAGAATGTGGGGCCTGCTTTGGGAGGAATCCCGATGGGTCTCTTGAACACATAAGATGTCATAGTGCGTCTTTCGGGATAATTCAGTGAGGATTCTGATTATTCTAAGAGAACCCTTCGATGTTGATGGAGATTACACACAAGCCTAGTTTTATAAGGGACCTGTTTAAGAAGGATCTTTTATTTGCAAAGACTATGGGAAAGAAGAAATCGAGGATGACAGTGACCACAACAGATTAATCAATGATATATATTAAATTAATGATAATAGAAGTAATGGGTGGAAAATACAAGGTGAGGCAAGAAAATCATAGAAAAGAGAAGAAAACGTCAGCGAAAACAATATAGATCAAGTAAATGCTAAATAATAGGTGTTCAAAGAAGAAGGGTGTGAAAATAAACATGTATACTGTGTCTTTTTTAATTCAGTTGATTTTATTGTATCACTATAAACACTAACTAACTATAAAGCCGTGATTACAACCAACGAGCATATTGGCGAGACAGCGCCAAGACAATCTAATTGACCGGCAATCACTATACATTTGCTGATCCGCCCCTTCTTCTGTTTTCTGAGCTACTGATAAGGAGGCAGATAAAAATATCAATATTAACGTGCCATTTCAAAGACACCTCCTCTCTACTCGCTCTTCTACCAAACTAGCAGTGAGCTTGGCTGAAGCAATGGATTAATCTTGTCAGTGAGCGAAGGGTTGTCGACAACTCTAACGGCTCTTCTTCTTCTCCTTCATCTTCTTAAATATGTACAACTGATACTTCAGTGCACCCCTTCAGAAATATGAGATCTATACCATGTGGGGCTGAACATTGTATAACAAGAAACTTTGGCCAATCTAGGAGGTTGTCGGCTGCTTAGCTGAGCTATCCTGCCTTTTGTGTAAGGCTTTCAGTCAAGGCACTGCTTTGCTCTATCCGTAAATCCTTTTATTTTATGGAATAAGTACGGGCTATTGGTTTTATTATATATTTTCTTACATGTTGTTTAATTTTTAGACGTGAGGCCAGCTTTACTCTGAGGTGCCAAACTTCTTAATTGAGCCTCGAAAAATCGCGCCCAATAAACTGAAGCTGTTAACCCTATTTTTTTATAATTATAAACGTTAATTACTTTTAAACGCGGCTAAACAGTAGGTGCACCACCAATTCTTCTCATGCTCGTTTCTTGATTCTGTGATCGTTGATTCTTTGCTCGGTATTCATTCCACATCACTCGATTACGCTTCACACAGACAATAAACACGTCAATGAGTATTGTATTAGAATAAAACAATAACGTTAATACAATTTGCACTATTTCATTGAAGGGGCCTCTTAACACGTATAAAAATTGGATGAAATATCTTAACAACAACAAGGAATCGGTCAGTATGAAAATCAAAGTGGCTATATAGAAGCGTCGACAGGTTTTCATAGCTGTTTGTACGCAATTGCAACAACTACGAAAAATATGTACTAGCACAATAATGTATATGATAAAGTTTACAATTAAAGGTAAAATAGATATTAATGCTGTCACTATGAAAAAAGTAAAAGATATCTCATTCTCAAAATCGAGAAAATACATAACAAGACATATAATTACAGGGATGAAAGGTAATCCCCAAGCAAACAGACTATTTTTTAAATATTTTCTTCGGGTATCCGCTTTAAAAACTTTTACAATTTCCACGTAAAACATATGACTTAGAACTAACAACCAGTAGTGTTTTACTGTTCCCAGGAATATAAACAGAACATACATTATTTTTTCAGGAATAAAATCATTTTTGAGGTACAATGAATCCAGTAAGAAGTTGACAAAAATCATGTTAAGACACACATAGTTTCTGTAATGTCTAAATTTCTCTATAACGCACCATGATATAACTCCGCAGCCAATGATAGCACAACCACAATAATTAGAACAATTGTCACCAAATCTTGATTAAATTCTCTTAATCCAGCTTCGTAGTTATATTGTCGTTCAAAGTCATCATTAGTATTTGTGCCGTTGGACCCGTAATAAACCTGCCCAAAATCACTGGAACCGTTGCCCGTCATGACGAATTTCACTTTCTCAATAAAGTATGACGAATGATACTTGCACAATTATGAAAAACACTTTTAGTTTGTTCGAAAAAATATTTGTGAACTTGGCCTGAACCACTGCTACGCCCTTAACAACAGGCGTTTCTTCAAAATCAGTAGGTAGAACGAAAGCATAATACGTAACCAAACGCTACAAGAAGAATATAAGAACTGTTTCTATTTTATTGAAACACCTATCAAAAAACTAAACAATTATCTGCGTTTATTGTTATCAAACCGGTTAATTTAATCAAATTCTTAGATTTTCCTGTTGGTCGTCGCAGCCTTGGAGAAACTGGATGTAGAATGCGTTATGCGACGCATCTTGGGAGTGGCGTATGTCTAGCAGTGGTAACTACAGGCTGAGTCGATTTATTTGCCTCACACCTTAAACATCGAGTGTTCAGGGGGTATTTTGGGGCTCAGAAAGCAGGATAAGAGGTATGAACCTCTGGTATTGATGCAAGAGAGATACATGTGTTAGTCGACTGTAATAAGAGTGAAATACTAGTATTTAGAGCAGGCACATACTATCCCGCATATGTTTCTCCTGTCATTCTTAACGGTGCAGCCTTAAAAGTAGTGGACAGGTTTAAGTATCTGGGTCACATAGTAACTGGTGACCTTAAGGATGACGAGGACATAGAGAGGGAGGGAGCGCAGGGCTTTGGCGGTGAGAAGCAATATGCTCGCTCGCAGGTTCGCACGCTGCACCAACGAGGTGAAGATAACACTTTTTAAGGCGTCAGTCGCGACTGGCAGTCGTTTTACTCGAGTGGCCTGCGGGTGAAACATACGCAGCGAACCTACACAGCCCTGCGCACACAGTATAATAACGCTTTTAGGCTCCTGTGGCGCTGCAGCGCGTCTGGTATGTTTGCTGAAGCGCGTACGGATGGTTTTCAAGCCATCATGCGCTCCTTGCTTCACCGTCTATGAAGCAGCAGCAACAGAATTCTAAATGTGATGATGTGATGTGATGTGTGATGTGTGGTGTGGTGTGATTGCGATGTGTGTGATTGCTGCCCGTTTTGACTGTCTTTTCCAGAATCAGTGGGTAAGGACAACCATAGGCATAAGTGAGATATAGGTACTAAAAAAATACTAACATATTTGTAGGTACATTTTTGTGTTACTAACACACTAACATTATACGAGTATGTTTCTAGGTTTTTATTATGTTTAATGTTTTGTGATTTATTAATTAATGCAACTTATATGGGGATTTCTCTGAAATAAATAAATAATAATAATCGTTCGTGCATTAGTTAGAGCCTATGCACGCTGCGTTGCGGTGTGTGGCGGCGGTGCGGCTAGTTTTTGCCGCATTCGTGGGCACAAAGTGACCACTAAATCCCATATAATAGGAAGCGAGCCTACTGTCTTCAACCGGGCCGACTGCTACCAAGAAAACCCTAATGGAAAAAAATCCTATAATGCTGTACCTAAAATAGGACTCGCAGAAGACCACGAATGTGATGGCGAGACAACTTAGATAAGAAGAAGTAGTACAGCATAGCTATTCACAACGCTTCGATTCGATTTTCGATTCGGAAAGTCGTATGTCTATCTCGCTCGATTTCGTAATGTCAAAAAAAGATAGACATACGACTTTCCGAATCGAAAATCGAATCGAAGCGTTGTGAATAAGGGGCCAGAACTAGGAACGAAATAATGGAAGAAGGCCTTGTCCATCAGTGGGACACGACAGGCTAGCTATAATTCATTTTGGAACGCAATAAATAACTGAATATTATATTTAAAGCTAGTCGTTCATTTTAATATGTACAATAATATCAACAGGCTTTCTCCTCTTCACTTCATCGGACTCGGAGCTATTTGATTCTATCGTCGGTAACGTCTTGACGAACTTCCTTTTGTTACTCCTTCCTTTTACTCTTTTCTTGTGAGTTCTTCTTACGACTTTTTTGGGAACATCTACCTTGTCTTGATGATCGCTTACGTCTATTCTTTGTTCACGTGGTACGTGGAGATGGTCAGGCTTATTAACCCTTTTCCTGTGTTTCTTAACTACTCTCTTTCTTCTTTTAGGAGCTGTCTCTTTCAATTCTGGTTTTGTTTCCTGGAGATCTGCTATGTTCTAAAAAAAAAATTGTAGTTTACTATTAGTAGTCATTGAAATATCTAGCACCCAGTAGGAAGGGTTGCAAACCTTACATAATAATAACGTATCCTACTTTATTTTTTATGAAAAATATACTTCACACTTTTGCTCAAACTCAAGGTTTGCCAACGAGTAATGGAGCACAGTATACTAGTTTTTATATTGACGGATCGCGTTCGAAACAAAATTCTGCGCTCCAAAATGAATATAGCAGAGGTGGCACTAAAGGCTGCCCAACTTAAATGGGACTGGGCAGAATATGTGGCAAGGTTGGCTAAAATAGAACCTTTGCGGAGACAGTAAGGTCTGTTGTTGAAAAGTTACATGAGCAAGCCAAGCGCGCTCGACAATATGAAGCACTTTGCCTAGGATAATTATGTTCGATTTTCTTGGAATCATTCAAACAGATTATATTTAAGTTACAGATTATAGAACAGTTTGAGATTGTTTAATCAACAGACCTTATGTTACGTGATCGAGCGAAGCGAGCTCGAAAATCTTTGAGCACCTTGCCTCGGCGATGTTAAAATCTCTTCATCCGCGTCTGTACATTGAATATCAGAGACGCAACTCGGTAAAAACCATCATGGATTTGAATTGTTTTCATTTACATGTCTACTGACATGTAAATGGCATGGTAACTTATAGGATAAAATGTATGCAAATCAGCATAGTAGTTCCAGACATAAATATTATACAAGGTGTTAAAGTAGTTGCGTGCCATAGCTTGGGGTGAGTTCAGTATCGATAAAGGAACCCGAAAAAAATTAATCCAAAAAAATATTAAAAAAAATAAAAACAAAAAAAAAATATTGAAAGATCAACCTAATTTAGTGCCTACTAACTTAAAATAGCAATCGTTTAGAATTAAAATTATTTTATATTGCTATTTGAAGTTAGTAGGTACTAAACTCAATAATGACACATGGTCGAGCGTAATTGTATGGTTTTATTAGTTTCAATTTACTGAAACTTCGTTCTCTTGTACATTTGGGAATATTATAATGCCAATCATTTTATTTAATCAGGTGTAGAAGATTTCGGGCGTTTTGGGCACCCCCCCCCCCTCCCCCCTCCCAATGACAGCGCCCGGTGCGATCCCACCGCTCGCCCTGGGACCTCCTCTTGGAACTGGAAAGAGGGGAGGGAAGTCTTTGCCCAGGAAGGGGCACAGTAGTACACACTTACTTATGTTAAATTTTTACACGCGATTAAAACAATTAATCATTAATGACTAAATGAAACGTTACATGTGACAGGTGAAGTCATGAGTTGTGCCAAAAACACCCAAAAATGTGTTTTATGTGAATAAAAACAAAACAATACTCAATTTCCTTCCAAATACTTTATTTTCCAAATACTTTTCCCTTAACTAAAAGTTCGGCAACCCTCGGTAGCTTTGATTCTGATCTCAGCCCTTCGTACTCTCTTTATTTGTTGTCTCTTCGTGTGACTTTGTTTTGTCATGTGATTCTTCTTTAATAATGGCTGGTCTTGGTTTTTCATCAACCCGTTTACCCCATGTTGATCTTACTTCATGACTTATATCACTGACATCGTGGCCGGCGTCTATCTGTTCTTTAAAAACTTTTATTTTCAGTTTTTGTTCTTGAGTATTAGTAAAATTGGAAATGTTAACTGTTTTTTTAAAGGTTTTTATCACTGTACGTTTTCTTTCTCCCTTAGTGTCATAACCTGTTATTAGGCCTAGAAAATGTCTTACTGCATTCACAACTGTGCCCTACAAAATAATGGGCGTAAAAATACCCTTAAGGCTGGGGTATCTGCTAAATTAGCAACTCTATTTGTGGTGGTTCAAACTTCGTTTGAAATACTGTTAGAATAAAGTTCTAATCAGCTTGCACTAAAAAGTGGTTGTTACGTCAGTCACTGCGAGCCGAATAGTGCGTAATTAGTGGTTTTTATTTAATTGTAGCCTAATAAATCATTAAATCAAAATGCCAATAATTGTACACTTTGTGAAGAAATACGGAATCCTAAAACATGACAAATATTTGTGTGAAAAAAAATACTAAAACTTAATGCCGTTTAGGAGTAGTTACGAAATTTCAAAGAAAAAATGCTTCACTTTGAACATTTTTTTCATATAGTAATGACAAAGTTAGAATTATTTCAATTGTACCAATTAAAGTTTAGAGTCTACTAAGCAACATATATTTTTTGTGCACATTTATATTCACTCATCAAAGAGGAGTTACATGGAGAAAACCTCTCGTTAGCAGATACCACCCCCTTAAGAGGAAATGCGGGTGATCTTTTCTCCATACAAACGCTCTCGCCTGTTTTCTTTCTGGTTAATGCATGGTTTATTACTTTTTTTTTACAGTTAAAAAAATATCAACCTCTTCTATATCCCTGTTTTCCTTGATGATTATACATAATCTGTATAAGCACTAGAACTGAAACCCTTTTTAAAATACTCAAAATGACCTATTTAGACCGCTGTCAACAGAGCCCTAGTGGACAAATTTGACAACTATTAATAAAATAAAATAAATACAGGAACACAGTGTACAGGATGTAAACAGACTCTTCATGAAGCCGTTAACCAAGCATTCAGTACATCAAACTAAGTAACTCTACGCAAAAAATATTGCTGGGAAATTACTTTTTTTTTTGGGGTGCAAAATTATGTTTTACGGTAAAACTCACTGTAACGCACTCAAAACATTGTGCTCACGGATGGATTGAATAGTGTGAGGGTCGTGGAGGTGTTTCAAGTAAAGTTCTTGCATTTAAAACATGTATTTAAAAAAAAATTAAAAAGCTGGAACTTTGACACCCAATACCTCCGTAATTAGAAGGTTCCCAGGCATCATTTTTTTGTTCTAGACCATACCAGAACAACTGTCTTTCGGCTTCGTTAAGAGTATTTTTACACCCTACAATTATCCTTCTCAATCAGTTTATGAAATATCTTTTAAATTGGTCGAATATTGGGGAAGGAAATATTCTACATCCAAACCTCGAATTATACCTTGCTTTTTACTTGTCGGATCTGTAGTTCTTCAAATACCTACCACATTTTCCCTAGATACTTGTTCTCCTCGTCATTGTGATATTTTTTAGTTCTAGATCATACCTGAGAACCTTCTAGTTACGGAGATATCGGGGGTCAAAGTTCCTACTTTTTCATAAGTTTTTTTTAAATAGGTGCAAGTTTCTACTGTTATAACTTTACATTAGATACCTCAACGACAACGACGTACTCTTCAATGCATCCATCAGCACAGTGTTTTAAGTGCGTTACAGTCCTACTGTTGTTAACGTGAATTTCACCCCCAATAAAATGTCGTTTCCCAGCTATAAATTTGCTTATTGTTACTTGGTTTGATGCACAGAATGCTTGGTTGCCGACTTCGTGAAGGGTTCGTTCACACCTTGTTTAGGAAGAGATTTCATTGTTTGTTTTGTATGGATTGGAAAACGTAATCCAAACATAGGTTTCTTTTTACCATTTTTACCGGTATAATATAATATAATATCGCTGGACATGACACACAGCGCCATCTAGTGTCACACTAAGGTATACAATATAACTATTGCAGGCTCAGCCATGACTAAGTAAAAGTAGTGACTTAGTTAAAATATGATTTCAATGACATGTCGCAGTTAATATAAAAAAAGCTTTTTTTTTAGCAGGTTGATTACTAATTGAATGTTTATAATTATATTCTATCAGGTTTCATTTTAAGTGTTGGTAAATGGTTCCTACGTAATCAAGTGTAAGTAGGTACACGTAGATTATTTTCCTAGTACCGACCTCTTTAACATGATTGACTAGCTTTTGTACGCAGCTTCACCTCCGGGGATGTTAGAAATTATCCCGAAGGAAGAAACTACACAACACTGTGTACTATCTAATGGGTGTTATAGTACCCCAACGAAGCCGAAAGGTACTTGATCTACCCGTCACGTCATTGCGATTTTTGTTTTGTTCTAGACCACATCTAGGAACCTTCCAGTTACGTAGACATTAGGGGTCAAAGTTCCAACTTTGACCCCGTTTTTTTTTAAATATGCAAGTTTTTATTTTTAATCTTTACTTGAAATACCTCCACGACGCCCGAACCATTTAATTCATCCATCAGCACAGTGTTTTAAGTGCGTTATATTGAGTCCTATTGTAAAACGTGATTTTTCACCCAAAAAAAAAATCGTTTCCCAGCAATAATTATTGCGTATTGTTACTTAGTTTTATGTACAGCGGGCCTAAAATGGCCGCTTTAGCAGAATCTTAGTATGAATCACGTTAAAAAAATTAAATTCTTAAAATGGACTTTAAACTCATAAGCATAAAGTTCATTTTCAGAATTTTAAATTTTTAACGTGATTCATTTATGATTCTGTTAAAGCGGCCATTTTTTTTTGTTTTTTTTTGCGGCCTCCTGAATGCTTGGTTGTCGGCTTCGTGAAGGGTGCGCTTACACCTTGTATTTATAATAGGGGTATTTTTTATAAATGAGTAAATACTAATTACCTGAACAGCTTCAAACTGCTTTTCCACGCTGTTGTACCAATTACTATTTCCAACATTTTGTGTTACGACATCCACCTGCAAGAAAATCAAAGTTAGTTTGTTCATAGTCTGAATTATTTCAAGATTAAAAATGATAGTGGGAAAGAGATGGCGCTAGACTTCTTCTATAGCGCCGTCTCTTTCTCACACTGGAGTGACGTTCAAATAAAACTGCTTTAAGGTACTGTTACCCTGGTACTGTTTTTAAAATACTTTTGTTTTAAAATGTCTACTAAATGTAACATTTTCGTTGCAATTTTACACATTGCAAATAAATCAAGACATCTTGTGAAAGTTTTGTAGATTTTGGCAAGTTATGGGTATGAATGTGGATGGCCCTCTAGTGACGGCTTTCTAAGGATATCTCTCGCAAGAGATGATAAGGCTAGAAAGCGGTCACCCCCTCCTCATACCTCGGCTGAGATGATAACTTAAATATGTAAATAAGTATGGAAGTAGAGAACGAACGAGAGCAGCGGTGTCCCAGTGGTGGCGGCCCGACTTACGAACAGTAAGTCGTGGGTTCGAACCCAGGCAGGCGCAATACTTTGTGTGATTTATTTCATCACCACTGCTCTCAAAACGGTGAAGGAAAACATCGTGAGGAAACCGGCGTGTCCTAGAACCAAAAAATTCGAAGACATGTGACATCTACCAATCCGCACTGGGCGCACCGCGTGGTGGATTATCGTGGCCCATTCCCTCTCATAGAGAGGAGGCCTGTGTCCCAGCAGTGGGAATATTAATAGGCTGATGATGATGATGATGGAAGTAGAAGACATGCTGCGAAAACCCTAGATTAAGTGCGTCAGGCTCGTTGGTTGTGGAAGGTAGCGGCTCTGCTGGGGAGCTGCAGAGAATCAAGCTGAGTGGCGAGCGATTGGAGAGGTCTATGTCCAGCTTCGGACTGCTGTACTGCTGGACTTGCTGCCTGATGATGAAGGGCGAAATGATTTGAATAGAATGATAATAATTGACATAGAATGTTACCCACCGCATTGGTATAATGATATTGTACAACGAGAACTGTTATTAAGACAGTTTGAATCCAAAATATACACAAATTCATGGTCGAACGTGTGCTCCGTGGTATATTTCTAACAGTACTGATATACCTAAGTTTTGTTTTGTTTACTTATTCGTTTCCTGAACAATCGTTGTTTATGGTTAACTCGCGGATAAGGCCCTTTTGGTTGAAATTGTTTTATGAATGATGTTTCGGAAGTGGTCGCAGTTACTTCTTTGCTCTTTTTTCTTTATTTGGGTTTAAAGATTCTTTATTTATTCAAAAGAACATACATTGTTCACTTAGCGAATAAATACATAGCTATATAGTAACGTGTAGTCCAGTAGTTAACAGTTTTGTTTTCTTAATGTAGGTAGGTCGACATTTACTATTGTGTGAAAGACTGGGTTGTATCGTTAACATAATAGTTTTGTGTTGTTAGTGACGTACTTCTGACGGTCTATTTCCCGTTTAAGGGGATTACAGGAGCTAAACGCGAGTTTTATAATGCAAAAAAATCATATGATTCACTGCAATAAACAAAACCAGAAAAATATATGATATTTTTCAGGATATATGCTAGTAAGATAGTGTTTTGAAAAAATAACACAACAAATTTTACTCGATGAAAAAAATCACGAACTTATCTCTAAAAAATTCTTTTAACGAGTAAAAACCATACTCAAATACATGCGATCATTCTGTTTTTTTGGCCAATAATGCTACAAGCAACATATTAGCATGATAGTGTTTTATTTTTTTAGTCCAATCAATAGATTTTTTGTAAATCGCAAAAAAAAAACCACTCATTTCGCACTATTCGGCCCGCAGTGACTGACGTAACAACCACTTTGTAGTGCAAGCTGGTTAGAACTTTATTCTAACAGTATTTCATACGAAGTTTGAACCACCATAATAAGAGTTGCTATTTAGCTCCTGTAGTCGCCTTAAACCCAGCTAGATGGACCGACAACCTCAAAACGGTGGGTGGCTGTATTCGACTGGATGCGAAAGACGAAGAACTTATCCTTCGTCTGTGATGTTGTGGTGCCCGTGAAACTGTTATTATTTAACCACGAGCAAATGGCTGGAAACAGGCACCCACTTTTTAAACGTCAAAAGGCCGATTTTTCAGTCATCAGATAACTTTTACCTGAACAGTAAATGTGACGTTTTGACAGAATGTACATACAAAAACTGTCTAAATGACAAACTTATTAAAAAAGAAAAACAAAAAAAAAGCAAATGAGGAAAAAACAAAAAAATGGAGCATGAACATGGACATTTGTTTCCGAGTCATAGATGTTTCTAATATGTATAATAAGTATGTATTTACAAACAAAAAGTATCTATGTAGTATATAAACTATCTGGTGTCCACGACACAAGCCTCGTTGCTTAGTGTGGCACTAGATGGTGCTGTGTGTAATTTCCACCGATATTTGTTTGTTTTGTTTGTTTTTGTTATTCATCAGATAAAAGTTAACTGGCGATTGAAAAACCGGTCTGTGGAGTGAAGAAGTGGCGAAGTGAAACATGCTCTCTAGCAAAATATAAGTAGGTAATCTGTTTTAAACCCTTTGGTAGCCTGGTATCTGATTCTGGTGATATGAGAAACTTATGGCTTATACTTGGATTAACTTTTTCCATGGACATAATAGGCGAGACGACAAAAAAAAACTAATTAGTCCGTCACTTAGATTATCAAAAAAGATTTGACCCGTGTTTTTTCTTTTGTTACGTAAACCAAAATTGACGAAGATACGACGCTTTTAAAATTCTCAATACGTCACGCCTTGGTATAATTTTTAGCTTGTTCTGACGTCACGAGCCCCCACTCCCGAGTTTTGATGCGTTTTATCTTTTGTCAATATTCATTGATTTACAAAAACAAAAAATACGTGTCCATTAATTTGTATGTATGTCGTGATGGCTCAGAGGTTAACGCCTCGCCTCACAAGTATGAGGTTGTGGGTTCAAATCCGGGCAAGTACCAATGAGACTTTTTCAATTCATATGTACTTTTCTAAGTTTATCTTGGACATCACAGACATCGGTGAAGGAAAACATCGTGAGGAAACCTGGACTTATAATTAATATAAGTCTGAAATCGCCAACCCGTCTTGAGCAAGCGTGGTGATCAATGCTCGTGCCTTCTCTGTATGAGAAGAGGCCTTTGCCCAGCAGTGGGACAGTAATAGGCTGGTATTATTATTTTTTTTGGTTTAAAATATGTATTAGTTTATTATTGTTGTTAAATATTATTTTGTGTATTTTATCTATGGGCCTTAGTTGCCTGATAATAAAATGATTATTATTATTTATTAATTTCCAATACTCTAACTGACGGACTAAATAGATTTGCAATTTTTTGATACTGTCGTCATGCTTATTATTATGTGGATAGTATAAATTAATATGGTACTTTTTGCCTGCGTTTGCCTTCTCTTCTACCTGACCTGTCAGCTTTAAAAGCCAGAATGAAAAGGCATCTTCTGAGATCTGAGTACCTTTTCAAGTACAGATTCACAGATGACTCAGATTGCAGTGTAAATGTGGGTTCGCTAATGGGTCTTTCTGTCCTGTTCTTTGCGCATTACAGGATGTCTAAAATGGCCGCTTTAGTAGAATCATAAATGATCACGTTGAAAATTTAAAATTCTTAAAATGAACTTTATTTTTATGACTTTAAAGTCCATATTAAGAATTTGTTTTTGTTATACTAAGATTCAGCTAAAGCGGCCATTTTAGACCCGCAGGAACTGTGATGAAAGTGCCAAACTCGTCACCACTTTTTTTTTTTTTTTCAATATTCTCGAATCAATCGGGAAACGCAAAATAAGAATCTCAAAACTGAACTATGCTTAACTAAACTGAAAACCTAGTTATATAATAGGATACACCTAAGTTTAGCCACCGGTGTGCGGCTGCACCTAGTTCTAGCCGCTATGATGAAGGCTAAACCTAGTTCTAACCGAAGATAAATAGGAGACATCGGTTGGAGTGTAGCCTAAGGGGCGCTACGGCGCGAAGACTTAGCTTAAAATTTTTGCCAAAAAAGTGTTATTTTCGCAAATCGTTTACGTTCTCCATTCTATTGTTTAGAACACCTAAATATAAGGCTAAAAGGGTCTTAGTGTTTTTTGTCTCCGACTAACCGTTTGTCGTAAAAACGATGTCGAAGGGATCCATAGGTTAGGTTAGAACTGTGACCAATTACGCGCGAGCCGAGCGAGCGGAGCGAGTGGTGCCGTGGCAGCGGCCGGCGAGCGCTACCTCGAAATTGGTCGCGAAATTTTTCTAGTGCTTTTTTTCATTATAGTGCCCCCAAGACGACACACTGACCGATACATCTAAGTTGAACTGCATGTGGCCGGCTGCACCTGGTTGTACCCGGCTAAAACTAGGTGTAGCCGAACTTCGGCTATTATTTAGCCGTAACATATACATTACCCGTCACGTCTGTTAGGCGGAGTTTCCTTATCTTATTTATTTGGCGTTCTATTGTTGTCAATTCAGATGATTGAATTAGAATAGTATTGCTAATATTTTAAGTAGGTATCAGCGGAAATCAATGACCCGGATAGAAATAATAAATATAATTCTTACAAAAAGTACGGTAGGTTTTACTTTATTCCGACCACTTCGCCCGCGACTTTGTCCGTAAAGTGATAGCTCGGCCAATATGCATGATATAAACATAATTTTTAGATATAGCAGTGTTCCGCAAAGTGTGTGCCGCGGCACACTGGTGTACCGTGGTCATTCGTAGGTGTGTCTATCATCATGAATTTTTCCAGAATTTTCAAGCCAGCAGTTTTTGCTTTTAGAGGGGGGGGAAAGCCCTACTGAAACAAAAAATTGCACTTTAAAGTTTAATGTTTTGTAAATGGAGCATTAAATCGAAAAGTAGTATTTTAGCAACCCCTAAGTCATCATTAAAAGACCTATTCAACTATACCCCACACGAAGGGGTAGACGACAAAAAAAAAATCATCCCCACTTCACATGTGGGGAAGCTACCCTAAAAATATAATATTTTCCAAAATTTTATTTTACCACTTTGTTGGCGTTATTGATATACACACCTCTACAAAATTACAGCTTTCTAGTACTAACGGTCTCTTAGCAAAACCTCGGACAGACAGACAGACGGACATGACGAAACTATACGGGTTTCTTGTCAGGACTACGGAACCCTAAAAATGTTAATTAATATTATGTAAAATTGAGTTTTCATATATGGTGTACCTCCAAAATATTCCGATTTTCTAGATGTACGGTCGACCAAGCAATTTGGTTTACATTTTACAATGTAATTTGCATGTTAAAATGTAAATCAAATAGCTTGGTCGACCGTACCTTGAACACAAAAAGATTGATCACACTGATCTATAGCACCCACGAATAATGTATTTTTCTGTTAGTGAAATTTTTTTTTTAATAATTATTATTCGTTTCTGATATTATCCACTACATACAAACATACACCTTTTTATTTTAGGTATATCTTTGTAATATTAGTTGAACATAATGTGTGACCTACATAATTATTATAGTTCACGATAACTTAGTTTCAGCCTTGCATAAAATACTGTAAATCAAGCCTTCACTATCTACAATCAACACATTCTCCCTATCCATTCAATTTTATATAAATCAATCAACAACAAGAATTAGCACAAAATATTGTCAAAACGAACCTTTATCATATTGTCACTGAAAAAACCACAACGTCATCAAAAAGGTCAAAGGACCTGAAATAACAGTAAAAATATAACAGTCCTAAAAATGTTTTCTTATTTTGATCCTTTGCGGTCATTGACAGCCAGATTTCACACCTAACTGGTAATTTTATCCCCATCTCTTTCACACATATACAACTTTCAATGCCAACGATAGAGAAAAGAAATAGAAACGGTACATCTTTCTTATGGTACTGGAGTTCACAGTCAAGGACGAATGCACTCGGTGCGAGAAAGAGACGCAGCTGTACAAGTGATAAAGACATCGCTGTGGTCTCGAGTTGGACCAAAAAAGATCGTGGAGTCGTTGCTCGCATGCCGAACGCGGTATTCGAATTTTAAACTTCATTTTTTTTCATTGATTTAAAAGTGTTATAGCGTAATAAAAATAATAAAATACTTTATTTATATTTTCGCGTGTAGCAACATTTCGATTTAGATAATGAATACGTGTTTTCACAGTAACCGGTGAATAGTCATGGACTGTCATATCGCAGTGGGAAATCGTGATATTCGATAATAATTATATAAATAAAGATAATTATTTATTTATTTTTACAACACGTAAAGTGATTGTGTGAGTTGGGTGCTTGGAAATCTAGGATATTTAAATAAAGGTATGTCTAAAAATATGAATTAAATTAAGTTCAGATGAAATTACTCGAATTTTTGCCGCCACGTAACTTTTTACTTTTTTTTTTGTTTAACATTAGTTACTTAACTTAATCAATACATGAAAACCAAAAAACCCTTAAAACTTTGGAGGAACATTTTACCATGAATAAAAGAATTGCATGTAATACATAAATTACTTATCATTTTTGTACCGACGCACCTGACAAGTTTTGTAGGATTTTTATCAAGCAAAACTAATTTTATTGCACCATAAACGTATTTTATCGTTAAATATTCATATTTCTGATGGCAAATATCTTGAGAGAAAATAAAATCTTAATAATACCAAATAGTAGGTCACTTACAGTGCCACCGTTAGCAGAAAAGACGCATCTGTGGATAAAAAACCAAAGAAAAATAAGTCTTACTAGACAGAATACTTTTATTTGAAAGGCATCACGCAGGTCAACCTATGTGGCTGAATTTTGCTTAACCGGACTACGATACGGCTACGGCTTACGCTTTATTTAAATACGACTTTTTATCTAGTTAGACTTATTTCCGTTGTCCCTTTTTACCCAGAGGACCTTTTTTGCTAACGGACGGCAACAAAATCATAGTTCACAGCATGATCCATCCAATTCATGCTAGAGACACATCATCATTATCATTTCATCCTAGAACCACTTACTGCTGCGTATAAGGCTTCCTCTTTCTTCTATCATACTTCTTAGTTCCGTGCGTCTTTCATCCAGATATTGCCTGTAACTTTGACAATATCTTTAGGGACATAGCTGATGATTAATATAGAATGTCATCATCTTAGCCAAGAGATGCCCACTGATCAGCATCTGCCTGGCCTTTTCCCAACAATTGGGGTTGGCTTCCAGTCTAACCGGATACAGCTGAATACCAGTATTTTACATGGACTGACTGCCTTTGTGGCTTCCAAAACCCATTCAGTTCTGGGTAATACGGAACCCCTTGGTAAGACTGGTTATCACTGCTGTCATTTGTACATCTTTGACTACTGTCAAAGCCACAGCCGAGACCATCGGCTTAACGTGCTTTCCGAGGAATGAAGGAAACTCGGTATGTAATGGGTGTCCACAGACCACCTGAAGATCGACCTGTGCAACTGTCATTATTTAACCACGAGCTCCTCCGAAGAAGCCTACTGCTGGATATATACAACTTATTCTTCGTAGTAGTCAGAAGATCGAAGTCTGAAAACCCGAACGAAAAATTAGTGGTTTCAAATGGTAGTTCGCCAATTTCATTGGCCAGGCCAATAAATTGGCTCCTATCTAAGTCTGCCCCTAAAACGACCCACTGATCCAGCACGCATATCCAGAAACAACTATTTCTTCGTTACGGGTAGGTATAGTCAAGGACCCGATAGTCTGTTAACCAGTCTTACCAAGGTGTGCTAATCGTGCTAACCAGTAACTGGGTTGTAAAAGCGAGATAGGTAGCTCCATGTAAAATACTGCAGCTGCATTCCGTTAGATTGAAAGCAAACTCCACCATACTTGGGAATGGACTAATTTTCCAATTCTTTACGGATTAAAACCAATACCGCGATGCGACAGCAAATACAAAAGTAATTATAAAGAAGTTATAAACCACAGACGATACCTACCTAAACAAGGCCAAATAAATTAGCTAGCTTAAGTTGACAGAGGAGCTCGTGGCTAAATAATAACAGCCACGCTGGCCTAGGTTAGTTCGTGTATGGGTGGCCACCCACTACGTCCCGAGTTTCCTTCCGTGCCTCGGAAAGCATGTAAAGCTGGTGGTCCCGGCTGTCATTTGTAGATCTTTGGCAGTCGTATACATTGACTAGACAGGGTATAAAATGATTGACTATAGATAAAATATAATATTGTAAGGAAACCTAAGAGAACACATAGACTAAAGGCTGTCAAAGTCCAAAGACAGATTTGACAGTACGATGTTCAGCTACTTTTTGCTGGGGACAGCTCTGAGGACACATCCATAGACTTAAGTCTATGGGCACAACACTTCTTTTTCGTATCGTATTGAATTGATTATTATTTAGTTTAGTGTGTAGAGGCCAGAAAACAATAATTGTTGTGTTTGCTTTACTTTGATTATTAAAATTGTAAGTTTGTAACAATAATTCTTTCATTTTCTTAGAATATAATATGTACATTACCTATACGAGCTCGGCATTGTATATTGTATAGAATGACTGATTTATGCTTTGCCAATACAGAATAAATGATGTGCTGTTTGATTTCGCTTCCTAAACGGGTCAGGTACAAGTACCGTTACAACCGCAAACCACAGTGAGTTATGGGAACTCGCAAAAAGATGAATGCTAATTTTATGGCTGCTATGCGCATTATTATAATGGCTCGAGACCGTATACTCTAGCACGAGGTTATGGGTTCTTAACCGGGTAACACTAGTAGGTAATCTGGACCTATGTTAAGGAATATTTATGAAATACAAAACTTTTTATTTTACTTTTTATTTATGAAAAATGCCTTGTATTGGCGCATAAAAACATTGTGGTACACTTGTTTAAGTTTCTAATACATCACTTATTTTACAATTTACTGTTTTATGTAACATGTTTTTGGTAAAACGGAACGCACTGTCAAAACACACCGTCCTCGATAACGCCGGTATTGACGTCAAAGTTCATTGTGTCAAAAAAACATATTTATTTGAAAAGTGCTAAAAGTTTCACTAAAATTTTATTAAAATATTGTTATTGCAATTTTGACTTGAATAAAGCACAAACAATTGGCAAAATTATTTTATTAAGGCCAAAAAAATTTGATGTAAACAAGGCAGATTGCGGATAATGACGTCACATCATGGCCGCGACAGCTACGGACGTTTGAACTGTCGTAGAAAATTGCAGGAGTTTAATATTATTTTTGTGCGAAAAGCAGTAGTTGAACTTAACTTTTAATACTTTTCTTGGGTTCATAGTACTGTATTTTATTGATTTCAGTGAAGAAAAAATTACGTGCAAATTATCTATTGTCAATACGCTCTTAGCAAGCGTAGGGACGCAATAAGAATAATCAGCCTGTAAATGTTCCAACTACTGGGACAAAGGCCTTCTTTCTATGAAAGAGAGGGGGCCTGAATCCACCACGAGGACCCAGTACGAGTTGGTGGATGTCATATTATGTCTTCGATATTTCCGATTCTTAGTAGTTTGTCGCTTTCCTCATGAAGTTTTCTTTCACCGTTTTTAAAGCAGACGTGTTGAAACGCCCATTTGAAACTCAACTTTCCTCCTTGATTTATCCTTAGATCAGCATAGTCAGTAATTTGCGAACGAATTTCCATATATTTTAAAACCATTTTTTTTCTAGTGGTGGTGGTGTTGGTACGGGTGGAGCGATAGCCATTTGGTTTCTGAAAATCTAGTCAGAATCACGATTATATAATTCACTTAGCAAATCACATGATTTTTGCAGCGTGTTATGAGCTTATTACGGGCTATCACCTAATTTCTAAAGGGCTAAAGTTAGGCGAAGGTAGTATGGACTACCCTAAAGTAGGAACCTATCTTCTTAACCGTTTTAAAATGCCGTGATGGTCACATTCTTCCGACAGCATGTTGTTGATTGGCTGTCCTTACTGTCTACAGTGTCTACCCTGTGAGCGCCTCATTACAGATCGATTCGAAGACGCTTCAAAACGTTAAATTTTTTCAAAGACAACTTGAGCGTCATAAACACAGTTACAAACACCACCATGATCAATGTCTCTTCTAAGTTCTGGTATGTCGACTGACTCATGCGTCATCCAAGAGCCAAACAAATTCTATTAATTCGGGGCTAAATTCACCTTTCCACCGTTATATTGTAAAAATGTGTGTGTACAATAAAGTACCTTAATTGTAAGTACATTGGGTTTGAATTAAAAAAACGGACTAATAAAACAACAACGAAATATTCTTGTGTGTGGTATCTCTGTCTTCCGTAATTAGGTTTTACTGCTAATTACTCAAGCGTAAAATGTACTTATTTTGACATATTTACGTACTTTTCATTAAATTGAAGTTGTAAGCAAAATCGTATAAATTGATTGTCAGCAAAATTAAACATGTTTGTAATCATACAAATTCAGTAAATGCTGATTTAAATTGTCTGGGAAACTATTACGTGCTTAAATGGCAATAATTATGTACGTATTTCTTATTATTAAATATCTTGAAAGAAGACAGAACATTTAATTTTGTATGATTTCTTTGGTGTATGTTGATGTATGATGTTGTTCTGGATCATACCAGGGAAACCTTCTACACTGGCCTGCAAAACTAAGTATCACACTTTTAAAATTTCAATAACTTTTTAATTACACTAGATATACTTTCGAAACAAAAAGGACTCGAAACAAAGTTTAATTTTGTCTATAGTTTCAAAGAAGGCTGATAAAAATTGCTATGAAACGTTTTTTTTTTATTTTAAATCTCTAACTTTATATAAGTTAGAAATTTAAAATAAAAATAGAAATAAAATAAGAATAGAATAAAAATTTTTAAAAGTGTATTACTTAGTTATGCGCGCCAGTGTAGTTACGGAGATATTGGAGGTCAAAGTTCCAACTCTTTCGAAAGTTTTTCTTTTATGTACTTACAAGTTTTTAATGTTATAACTTTACTTGAAATATCTCCATGACCCCCGTACTATGCAATGCATCCATTAGCACAATGTTTTAAGTGCGGTAATTGAGTTTTACCGTAAAACGTGATCTTTCACCCCAAAAAAAGTCCTTTCCCAGCAATATTGCGTAGGGTTGCTTAGTTTGATGTTTGGTTGACGGCTTCGTTAAAGGTCCGTTTACACCTTGTAATGACTAAAATGAATGATAATAAGAGCGGCCTAGAAAAGCAACCAAAGGAAACCTTTGTGATTTTCATACTCAGCTGTTATTGTAAAAACCATCGATGATGATGTGATCATCGTAGAATTAGCAACTAATGAAATATTTTTAAACATAATGGGTAATATAATACCGGAAATATTCACTTCCATCTAAAGGAAAATGTTACTGAAAATAACTTTGAACTTATAATGTTTTTCTATGATTGAATGAGGATAACATACTACTTAGCATAATTATTGTATTATTCATTTCTAATATTTTGTTTCTTTTAGGAATTAACTATCGTCTTTTGCAAACGTAATTACATTGAGGTTTGCTATCAGGAAACCAAATTCTGCTCGCGCCTTTGTACGGTCGCACACCCCTTCAAGTTACCACAAACTGACAAATTTTCTTATTCGATCTTGAACTTTAACCATCAACATTTTATGGTTTAAAATCATTTGGAGAAATTTTACAGTTTGTGGTAACTTGATGTGCTGGCCACTGTACATAAACTGTAATGTATGTGTTCAAGAATATGTACCAGTGGGCCTGACTCAATTTATTTGAAAGAGATCTCAAGATGACCGTGTTGATCCTAGTACGGTGACGCTGGCGTCCTAAAACCGGACAAAAATGACCTTTTCTTATTTCCACTTATCTCCGCGTACAGCTGTCTGAGGCCAGTCCTTTAGGTAGGAAAATAGACGAGACGAAAATAGGAGACGACCCGGGCGTCGGGGGCCACGTGGTGGCTTCCGGCCACCGTAGGCGCGGGCCTGTGGACGGGGAGCTATGGGCTAGCTCGCCGTCCGTCCGTCTCATGACGACAGACCGTGTCGACCGCGCGTTCATGTTCCACGCGCGCCTCAAAGAGAGTCAGCAATAACGAAGGGGTCCGCAAGGGCCGAAGCCTGCCGATGCCGGGGCTGCGGGACTATTCGAAAGAGATATATACCGTGGCCCCGGAACACAAAGGGCGATGAAGGAACATGGATGGGTTTAGTCAGTAAAAGTCTGACACTCCCTCGTGCTTCGCCCAGAGCGGGAGGAGTCATTTGATGATTTCCCATCCGAAAAAAAAAAAAGGTAGGAAAATAATAGGAGCGCATTCATTATTTTTGCCAATATTCTCACTCATTGATTCGACTAGTAAATTTCCTAAAAGGGCTCGAAAGAAATGCAGTTTTTCAGACCATCCATTACAGTTTATCATGATTATTGCATGCCCTTAAACCCACGGCGCAGCATGTCTTCTTCTTCCATACTTCTCTATTAGGTAGGTACTCGTTATCTCAGCAGTCACCTCCTTTCTAGCCAACCATAATATCATCCTTCACACAGTCCATCCATCGCGTCTTTGGTCTTCCTCTGCTCTTATAGCCATCTAAATTCATACTACAATGGCAAAAATAAGTATCACACTTTTAAAATTGCAATAACTTTTTAAGTACACAAGATATACTTTTGAAACAAAAAGGACTCGAAAAATAGTTTAATTTTGTCTATAGTTTCAAAGAAAGCTAATAAAAATTGCTATAAAACGTTTTTTTTTATTTTAAATCTATAACTTCTATAGTTTAGAAAAAAATGAATTTTTAAAAGTGAAGTTTTTTTCTTTTTGTGTACTTATTTTTGCAGGCCAAACATTACATGTACATTACAGTTAGGTACCTATCTCATTGAAATGTAACATAACTTAGACCATAATCAATCAAAATCAAAATAGGCTCAAAAAGTAACCTACAAAAAAAAACTATAACAGTAGCCATCTTCATGACGTAAGAACAGATATTAACACTAAATCGCCGCGCACAAAAAGAGTGGGCCGTGGCGATTATAATACAAGTATCAAGACAGGTGGGTCAATGACTCGCGGCAGGTTATGTGACGTCAGAGCTATACCGCTAGGTAGGGTACCGACACACTCCGTGACAACTAGGAGGTTGTAGTTTTGATCAGTTGAAGTTTATGGAGCTTATTCATAAGCTCTGGTTAAAGTTACGAACGATTAAGACGGTCAAAAAGTGTGTGGTTGTGCAATCGTTAATCTTTGAGGAGAATACCGTTCATATGCGTAATGGACATGACATGACGTGAGGATATCTGCAAAAAAACCAGGCCTTAGGAAACACTAAAAGCTGAGACCGCTTGCATCACAAATAACGAAACGTTTCGCACCAAACGGTTTTAAAACATGTATTTCTGTCAATCATTTTTGATGTCATGTGATTTGTGGTGCGAGCGGGCCTACAGAATAAAACTAGTATTTAGCCATTTGATTGGCTGAAACTTGTTTTAAGTTTTGCTGGAGGCTTGAATTAGGTTCTATAATACCAGCCAATTAATAAAGGATGACCAAGGAAGCGATGAATTTTTCATGATGAAATGTATGGTAGAAGACATTCTGCGCCGGCTCCAAATAAATTGGCATAAAGGTAAGTAAGGCAGTGATGACGACTGCATCAGCGAGCAGAGTTCGCATAGCTCAATTTTGTGGGCCAGATATATTTAACGATTTGCCATCGACACGCTTAGAAGAAGAGATGAAGAATCAGCAGGAATACGCTAGAAGAAGCAGTAGGAATACGCTAGTATTCGTCAGGAAAATGACTAAGTGGAGGCTTTGTAAGGAACGGATACCAATAAAGTAACGTAGAATGATTTAATGAAGAAAGTTAGTAATATTGAATCAAAGCGGTTCCTGTTTTTTATGATAAGTTAATTAGAGAGGATCCGGACTCCGAGGATTCGGTTTACGAAAAAATGAATTAAGTTTTAATTATAAGTCGTAATTAGTCGTTTCGTAACCCTCGAAGCTGTAACATCTTTTAATTAAGAACCTACTGATTAGATTTTGTTCTCATCTTACTGTATAAAGCAGTCAGTAATGGGAACAGGATAAGAAGGGATGAAAAGGAATGATACAAAATATACAGTACTTAAAAATAACAAAAAAAATACGGCAGTACCTGGGCGACCGAGCTCTGTTGGGTTGGGTTAAAATTGAGAATACGAATTTTCCCAGAATGGGACTTAGCTATATAGATTTCTCGCCCACATAAACCACGAAATTACAACTTTCATCCAAAATCATTAGATCCGTTATCGAGAACGAGATTACAAATATAAATATACATGGATACAAATAATAAAATTGCTCATTTAATAGGATATGATTCTTATTTAGTTCGTGCCAATACAAGGAAAAAAGACTAATGTAATAAGGTAAAAACAAGAACTCAGCAATGCTTGAGCACACAGCCGATGCCACTAGATCAGCAAAAAATCTTACATCGTTTGCCGTGAGTATGCGTCACCGTAATGGCATTTGTGTCTAAGGGACGTGACACATAATTTGACATAGTTTGACAAATCTACGCATAATAACTATTTTTGACATAGGTATAAAGGCACTTGTTCTCCACATCATTGCGATATTATTATTTTTTGTTTTGGATCATACTTGGGAACCTTCTAGTTACGGAAATATTGGAGATCAAAGGCTACTATTATTAAGTCCTATAAAGTACATATTCATTATTGTATTGTAAAATGCAAGTATATATGTAACTCTCTCTGTTTAAAGCATTTTATTTGTAAATTATAAGTACTTTATTGTGTAAGAAAAATGAAAAATGTTCCAATACAAGTACAGAATGCTTGGTTGATAGCTTCGTGAAGGGTCCGTTTATACCCTGTGAGGAGACCTCTGTGAGGGTTTGGGGTCACGGACCTTTGTAAGACGTAAAAGCAGCCGAAGCAAACTCGCAGAAGTATAGGTCGCGAATCAAACTTTAATCCACACACAACCTGACACTGACCTGCAAAATACTTTACAAAATTTGAATTCTCAAATACTGAACCAAAAGATTTCTTAAAATAACGGTCAGTAAGCCAGTAGGAATCAAGTCATAAAACGTTGCGAATTACAAAATGTTGTACACCGTTATTCAAGAAGCCATTCCACCGGGCGTACGATGACCAACGCGACGGCGACGCGTACATATTTGGAATACCACTAATTGAATACCGGTGACGCATATTTGACTATTCCATTGAAAATACTTACAAGAATTCGATAAAAGTTAAAGAAAGTTTTGTGGGTTCTTAGAAATATGATAAAGCTGATTAGAATGAATAGGCTGTAAACAGGTAAACTAAATAAAAACGCAGATAATATAACATGAGTCAGTGTTTAGCAATCTCACTATGGAATCCGAGAGTTGGCACAAACATCGCTTCCTTGGTCTTCCTCTCCCTCTCCATCCATTAAAATTTATATTCTTCTCTCTTTTAGTCAAATACGATTCGTTCCCTCCTCATCACATATCCATACCAAGACAGTCGATTCCCTTTTAACTTTTCTATAACTGGCGCTAACTTCAAACTTCCACTAATATACGCATTCCTTACTTCATCCATTCTCATCTCATATGCAATCCTACATACTTTTTGATTCCTGATAAAACCAATATTCATAAATTCTTTGCCATGTGCACTGTCCACTGTGCGTGTGCGTGTGTACATTACTTCTATTCTGAACGTCTTTCATAAGAATTTCATTTGCTGTTTACTGTAATCTTTATTGTTATCTCTTTTACATCAAAACTTCCATTATGTATTTAACCACACACAATTAGTACCAACTGAGAAGTACCGTTCGGTACCCCGTTTTAATACACAAAGGTACCATTAAGTACTTTCTTCAAATCACTTGGATCTTCCAGTCATCATCCAACAAGATTGTCCTGTAATTATAGCTCTCCAACTTGCTTTCAACCTTGGAGTTTCGGTATAAGGTTGGTTATCTATTTTGCTTTTGTTCTGGAGGTAATAATACTTATTATAAAGTGGTTTAAGATCTATTGTGTTTTTAGTATAATGGAGAAGACTAGGATTATGATAGACTAGCTTTCGCTTTTGGTTTCGCTTGCTTGGTGGTTGTAAACGGTTGTGTTACACATGACATCCGTTCGGTCTCATTTCTATATGCAGTGACTTTTACCGTGGATTCAGTACATAATTCAAAACACAACAGCATTGAAAAGGTTCGTCAGTTTTTTAAGAAAAATATCAGTTGTTTCATACATTCTGATCGTGTAGGTATGTATTGCATTTTCTATTAACATTCATTTTCATTTAAGCTGAAAGTATATAACAAGTTTTAATTGGGTGGGCAGACAGGTAAACAAGCTAATTTTTTTTAACACCTTAAATAAATGATTTGACGACGTTTCTTCTCTGCAATTTCTTTTTATTGATATCCAGATATATAGAGGTTCATTAAAAATAACTAGTCCGCCATATTGGATTTAGAATGGCGTCACGTAACTTAGCTTGCCATTAGTCATCCGATTCAATTCATCCAATTCAATCAATAAATAAAATCCATCAATTGATTTTCAGCTCAATCGGTGACTGTTTTAAAATTCAGTTCCAAACTTGCTACTCTTGCAAGATTTAACCCAACCAAAAATTCAAACATTGCAAGTTATTTATAAGCTCTTATAAAGATTATTTAGTTCATTAACGTCTTTATTCTATAAATAACTAGTTAACTGAACTTTTGAAATGATATAAAGTTAATTTTCCAAGAATTTTTTTAGAATAAAAAAAAAGTTGAAAGAAGGCAATTATTATCATCAACCTAGGTTTTTACAGCGCAATTACGCAGTTTTCAGGCATTTGATTGCCTGTGACGAATGGCTATTTGCACTGCCACATTAAATAGACCTTGGAATATATCAAATTCAATATGGAAACGAGTAAATCACTTATGTTTTTCATATTCTTGCGTCGAAATCTTGAAGCAGCTTTTTATTTCATTTACATAAATCCAGAAACTACTTAACGCCACCTGCTACGATTCTTTCTATTGTCTTTTTGTATCGTCGACGTTCATACATCTGTAGGCTTAGCCAAGTTGACAATCTACAATCGTCAACATCATTTCAACGTTAAGTCACGTGGTCAACACAAACGAATAGAAACATTAAAGTTCAGTCAAAACTGTAAGATGGCTACGATTTATATGGGATGTAGCGATCACGATTGTAGAAACGAATAAATTTCATTCTATCATCTTGATCGATGTAAACTTGTCTACGAAGTTTCTATTCGTTTGTTTTGACCACGTGACTTAACGTTTACGATTGTAGAAAGAGAATCGATACGAATCTTTTGTAACTTGGCTAGGCCTGCTGGTTATACACGCACGCCAGTTGCGAATGCTACGTGTACGCTGAGCATGACGTCCTGAGTTTGATGCCCAGGTAGGGCAAAGTGTTATTGGGTTTTTCCATCAGGAATTTCTCAGTAGCAGCCGCGGAGTCTGGATTTGTGCCCGGTTGATGGCAATAGGCTCGCCTCCTGTTACATGGGGCTTAAACATAACTAGCAAAATGTGGGTGTAATATTAAGTACACTGTCCTACCCTTCTGGGATTGCTGGCGTGATGCTATGTTATGTTATAACAATATAAGTTGAATGAGTAGGAGAATACGAGAAGCGACGAATATACGAATGTAGATATGAATAGATAATAACTCTGACAATTCCGGTTTAAACACTTCAAAGAGACAAAACGTTATGAAACAAGCAGAATTTTAGAAAAAATACTTTATTATTTAGTAGTCGAGGACGTTAGCGTAACCAGCCTATACTGTTCCGGGTTCCCACTGCTGGGAAGACCAGAAGGCCATTTTGAACTGTAAGCCACCACGCGGGACCAGTGTGGGTTCGTACTTTGGTAGATGTCGCATGTCCTCTAATTTTTTTATTTTGGGACGGCGAAGGAAATTAACATGACGAAATCGGCATTTTCGTCATGTTATTTTCCTTCGCCGTTTTAAGAAGACGAGAGTATTAGTATCGAAATAACTAAATCACCTATAGTAAAAGTTGAGATATTTAGTTGAAGTAGGTACCTACCTAGATTTTTACCACATAACATCATATTCACAAACAATATCTGCTTTCGTACATTAACAAGCCTAAACTAAAATTGTCTTAAATTCTGGAATGTCGACGAATTCTGACATCTAAGCTTATTGTATTCGTGTATTCGAACCCTTGTGGTTCGAATCGCTTGAAACGTCTAACGATCCAGCCAACTTACAATTTCTATTCCTGCATCCGACATTTGATGGAGATTTCACTTTTATATCACTCGATGCAGGTATGTCGGAGAAACACGGATCTTTTGAAGCGAGACGATCTTACTGTTCTCGCTATCTTTTATTCATAATTATAATGTGTAGTGGGCAGTTTTTTTGGATACCGATAACGGAGCTAGGGTTATCATCTGAGACTTCAGCTTTTGTAAGATTGTCAGCATTTTCATGTTTAGCGGTTTCTGGCCCATCGGTGTTAGCTTTTAGTCTTCGTTTCCAAGTCCTCTTCAGAACTCTCGCCCTGTTGCTGGGCAAAACACCACTGATAATATCTACGCATGGTCCAGCGTACGAAATTCAACAGCGCTGTTTTATTTGGGTATTCATTTAAACGTCGCTTAGTTGTAGTGAAAACAGGCTAAAAGTGCTTAAATACTAGTTCTCTGAATCGTTCCTCCCTATTGTTTTTATCCTGACCGGTAGACATTTTCATTAACACAAAAATGGGAATGGTCTAATGGAATGAAACAGAATCATCACTTGTCTCGTTTTTAGCAAACACTAATGCAAGGAGCCCAATTAAAACAGTCTCTATGAGTGATTGATTCATCCTATCTTTGCTAACAGCATTGTGATCTCACTTACCGTGTTTACTTTACTACCACTTACTATTTCTTTGCTTATCATCATCATCATCATCCACAGCCTGACTTCACCAACTGCGGGGTATAGGCCTCTCTTTGTTTGTGCCAAGCTCCACGTGCATGAGGCTGGCTGAAAAGATAGACAGAAGTGTATCAAAAGAAAGAAACCAATTTTTAGGCCAGTTATGTTAAGTCCTATCTTATACCCCGGACGACCATATTACCATAAGTCGGGCACGACCTTAAAACTCCATGACGCTAATCAGAAATTCCTGATGAAAAACTCAATTTTACTATGCCTGAACTCGGAATCAAACCAAAGAATTCATGCTCAGCAGAGCGCATGCGTCTACTAAACAAGAAGCAGTGAGAAATACCTATATAAAGAAATACCTAGTAGCCTATGATACCTAGAATTTCTTCATCATCATCCACAGCCCGACTTCACCCACTGGGTATAGGCCTCTCTTTGCTTGTGCCAAGCTCCACGCTCTTGTGCCAACCTCATCCAGGATATTCCCGCAATGGCAACAATGTCGTCTGCTCATCTTCTATTTCTTTATTGTTGGTTAATTTTAACATCACTTTGAAGATAAGTTTGTACATTGTGTGCCGGAATAATTGGCAGTCATTTTTCACAAACACTTCGTGCACAAGCCTGATAAAATCATTCGTGTTTATGATAACCGCGACTATTTTCCGCAGCATCCCGCGTGTTTCATCTCTGTATGTATTACATTGTGAGGTGCCATTATCTATTCGTTTGTTAACTTTCTGGCTGCTATGTTGCATTGTGTGATTTGCACGCAAAGTCACGGGGCGGTGGTTTTATTGCTCAATATGGTCCTGCTGTAAACCGTTTAACAGTTCTGTAGAAATTTACAAGATTTTGTAGATCACCATCTGAAATGCCTCGTTGATCAAGTGATCGCAAGCGCTTCTGCTAAGGATGTGGTCTTAGCTCGAGAAAGTGCTGTTACATTGTGAGTTTGGATTTGTGTTTAAACCTACCACCAGGTTCTAACAGCAGAGAAATAGGCATGACGACAGTATCAAAAAATTGTAAATATATTTAGTCCGTCAGTTAGAGTATTGGAAATTAATGGACACGTATTTTTTGTTTTTGTAAATCAATGAATATTGACAAAAGATAAAACGCATCAAAACTCGGGAGTGTGAGCTCGTGACGTCAGAACTAGCTAAAAATTAAACCTACGCGTGACGTATTGAGAATTTATAAAAACGTTATATCTTTTTCAATTTTGGTTTACGTAACAAAAGAAAAAACACGGGTCAAATATTTTTTCATAATCTAACTGACGGACTATTTAGTTTTTTTTTGTCGTCTCGCTTATTCCTGTTGGAAAAACCCAATAACACTTTGCCCGACCTGGTAATTGAACCCAGCACCTTATGCTCAGCAATTACAATTATGGAAAATTATGTTGATATTCGACTTTAGGTAATTAAATCGCCTTATAACGTTCGCACTACTGGGTCACAGGCCTCCCTGAGATAATTTTATTGACTAAATACTAGTTAAATTTAAAAGAAGCGAAAAGAGAATTCGTCGGCCATTAAGGTGGATGCTCCAGGGTAGCCCGCGAAATTTAAATTCTTTCAAATTCGCAAAAAACGTGAGAAAATTTGAATTTCGCGGGCTACCCTGGAGCATCCACCTTAAGTGTGAGCTATTTATATATTTGCTCTTCTAATTTTCACATTCGTGCATATGTAATAAAACCAGTTAAACGTCAATGAACTTGATAAACATTTTCTTCTTCTTCAAATTCCTGCCGTGACATAGATACAACCAATTAACATAATAAATTTGGAAAAAAATCGATTTATAAAAAGACCACGTCTTCGCCCGCATGTAGGTAATATTGTTCTACGGATTCGTATATAGGTACTACCGGGATAAAAAGTATAATACCTCTGTTAATCCAGGTTATAAACTATATGTGTGCCAAATTTCATGCAAATCCGTTTAGTAGTTTTTGTGTAAAAGAGTAACAAACAGCCATCTATCTTCGCAAACTTTCGCATTTATTATAGTAGTAAGATTGTGAAGTAAGATGGCTAGGTAAACCAAGTCGCAAGCAAAATGAGCCTTACCGCTTGGCCACGCTACATGCTCAAGCGACTGCGGAGAAAACTATGAAAGAAATTGCTCAGAAAATGCCACTGCCACATTGTGGAGAGCAGCGGTGGCCCAGTGGTGGCGGCCCCGACTTACGAACAGTAAGTCGTGGGTTCAAACCCAGACAGGCGCATTACTTTGTGTAATTTATTTCATCACCACTGCTCTCAAAACGGTGAAGGAAAACATCGTGAGGAAACCGCCATGTCCTAAAATCAAAAATTCGAAGACATGTGACATCTACCAATCCGCACTGGGCCCGCGTGGTGGATTATAGCCCATTCACTCTCATTGAGAGGAGGCCGTTTTCCTTCACCTTTTTGAAAGCAGTGGCCATCATCATCTGCCTAGGCTTTTCCTTACTATGTTGGGGTCGGCTTCCAGTCAAACGGAATGCACCAGAATGCCAGTAGGTATTTGACATAGAGCGACTGCCTATCTGACCTCCACAGCCTAGTCATAGTATACTGGATAATACGATACCCCTTGGTTAGACTGGTTGTGAGACTTTCGGGCCACTGACTACCTGTAACGACAAAGACAAAGATCTACAATTGACGGCCGGGACCAACGGCTTAACATGCTTTCCAAGGCACGGTGGAAACTCGGCATGTAATTGGTGGTCACTGGTCACCCATTCACAGACCCACCTAGGCAAGCGCGGTTTGACCTGAAAATTGACCCGAGTGGCATAGTTGGTGCCAGTTAAGATCGTAATTCAAAAGCGGTCATTGCACTTTCCGTAATATCTCTTCCTACGAAACAAAACAAATGAACCATGTATCGTTTTTCATTAGAAAAAATGTTGAAGATCATAGATACATGACGATTCAAGACTTGAACAGGCTTAGTTTTGGATTTCAAAGTTAAGAACTTTAATAAATGTAGGTGGGTCAATGACCGCTTTTGCGATCTTAACTGGCACCAACGCAAGCTCCAAAAAGCAGTGGTGATGAAATAAATTAAAAAGTTAAGTGCAAAAACCACGTTTATTTATATCGGACTAGATTTTAACTGTAATTGACTCCACAATCACAATATCCTTGATTGAGGACCCCAAAACACGAGGGCAACGTTTCATTTTCCTCTATTGTTCGCTACAGCCATGGATTTCATATACAGGATGGGTAAAAAATCGTGGATCAAACGAAACAGGGCTTTAGTTAAGGTTATTTGCAGTAAAAAAAATCTGTGTGGCAAAGCCTTAACTTGATCTACTTAAAAGTTATGACTTTTTTTTTTTTTTAAGAAAATATCAAAGTTTGTAATAAATAGGTGGTTTAGTTGCTTCTAGGAAATGTAGGTACCTATCATTAATACAAAAGTGTTTTTATGACAGTGGGTACGATGATTTATGAGTATTGGCTCTTTTTTCAGAGTGTGATACGTGATTTAGAAAAGTGAAATACCGAAGATCACGTCCCCGTAAGTTCACGAATACGAAACTCTTAACAACGAATGCACGCTACCACGATAAACCATACGCCGCAGCTATGGGATCTCGAATAACTAAATCTCTAATTTCACCTATCCGAAACACTTCCCAGAAAAACTGAACACCGTAGCCATGCGATCTCGAATAAGTAAACCTCGAAAAGTCATCGTAAAAAGTTTTTATTCATTTAACAACTTACGGGGACGTGATCTTCGGTATTTCACTTTTCTAAATCACGTATCACACTCCTTTTTCAATACCTTTAAACTGTAAAAAAAAATACTATCAAAAAATTACCCTGATAGCTACAACTATCGCCAAGTTTCGTTTGATCCACGATTTTTACCAGCCTGTATATACCTCGGTTATGGTGACCATAACTCCAGAATTACGACAGACCGTCATAAACGCGACTTCTAAGCAATAACCATAAAACCTCTTTGTGAATATATATTATTTATGTATATACAGGAAGTATATTATGTGCTGCAAGTGTTGAATTAATATTTTAGCCATATATTGGTTCCTTCCTTCCATAACGTATAAAAAATAACTAGTTTTAAAAATATTAATTTAACAGTAGCAAAAACTGCTCTATTTAGGTAGATAAACAAATATTATCACGTCCTCGAAAAGGTAGACAGAAGTGTATCAAAAGAAAGAAACCAATTTTTAGGCCAGTTATGTTTAAGTCCTATCTAATACCCCGGACGACCATATTACCATAAGTCGGGCACGACCTTAAAACTCCATGATGCTAATCAGAAATTCCTGATGAAAAACTCAATTTTACTATGCCTGAACTCGGAATCAAACCAAAGAATTCATGCTCAGCAGAGCGCATGCGTCTACTAAACACGAAGCAGTGAGAAATACCTATATAAAGAAATACCTAGTAGCCTATGATACCTAGAATTTCTTCATCATCATCCACAGCCCGACTTCACCCACTGGGTATAGGCCTCTCTTTGCTTGTGCCAAGCTCCACGCTCTTGTGCCAACCTCATCCAGGATATTCCCGCAATGGCAACAATGTCGTCTGCTCATCTTCTATTTCTTTATTGTTGGTTAATTTTAACATCACTTTGAAGATAAGTTTGTACATTGTGTGCTCTTGTGCCAACCTCATCCAGGATAGTTCTGCAATGGCAACAATGTCGTCTGCCCATCTCGCCGCTAGACGACTAACACTTTTCTTTCCATTCTTTGGACGCCATCTCTTAGTCACAGCTTTACTCAACCTGCCATCACCTAATTAATCAGAGTTTAATCTATTATGTACAGATTTCTGAAGCATCCCAATGTTTAATGTAAGTGTTCTCTATCACTAATTCAAATTTTTTAACTGAAAGTACAATATTATCTGATGTGTGTTTTTGGGAAATAATAGCTATTTATTCACCAAGGGGAGTAAGGCACAGATTACTAATCAAGTGTGCATTTGAGGCCCGACGCGAAGCGGAGGGCCGTGAAGCACACGAGTTTAGTAATCTGTACTTATCCTCGAGTGATAATTATACTGCTTTATAATACACTTGCTTACAACGTCATCAAGACTTAAAAAAAAACGCGTTAGTAATGGATTACTACCCTGATTTTCAGGGCAGTAATGAAATTCCAAAGAATATAACTGCCCAGATTTTTGAGAAGATTTAATGAACAGCTTTCAAGCCTTTTAGTGGGGTAGTTGTTCGGGTCAATCACCGAACAATAATGAACATGTCAGCGTAAATGCGACACCGCGCTCTATGCCTTCAATATTTTATGTATTACAAGTAAAAATAGTCAGTACGTTTCGGACAGCATATCGGGTGCGACTCAATCTCATCTCCTTCACCTCATTAGTTTTAATAGTTTTCCCATTTGTATTAAGTACTCAAATATAGTTATCTTGATAATCTTTAATCTTAGTTTATCTTTATCTCACCCCAATCCCAAACAGTAGTATTGGTACACTTACTAAGCAAGTGTAGTATAAAGATATTTATTGTTATTATTACCTAGTATTAAATTTCCGATAATTTGTATTTGTAATGAACAAAATGGCTGTTTGAATTGTTTCCCCATAGCTGTTCACCTAGTTGGTTTCAAAAGATAATTAAAATTAAATATTTACACAACTGATGAGGGTTCTACGTATTATTTATTTTAATTTCAAAAATATAGTAGGTACTTGTGCTTCAAGGACGTTTGTAATCATGGTTATTATCTCTTGTTAATTTTAATTTATTCCATTTCAATTATTATTCTGATGTTCATAAAAGCAAAACTACCGCAGTTTTGGATAAAACGCGACTGAAGAATTTTACTTTTAATTATTTTTAGGTTATAACATAATATCACGCCTGTAATCCCCGCAGGGTTAGATAGGGGTGTACCTAATTGTACACTGATATTTCATCAGCTATGTTAAAGTCCCATGTAAAAGGGGGCGACCCTATTGCCTTACGTTACTTATAAATAGGGTTGCCATCCGTCCGGGTTTCCCCGGATTTGTCCTAGTTTAGAGGGCATACGGGGAGCGTCCGGGCGGGGCTTCATTTGCAGTTCGGGTTTAAAAAATTTAATTTAAGAATAAAAACATTCTAATTTCTTGAATAAAAAAAAAATTTCTTACTGATTATTAAAAGAATTTGTAGCAAACTGTAATAATATTATGTTTTGTTAGGTACATTTAAAATGATGATAAAAAATGATTAAATTTAATTTTAAGGTGAAAATAAAAAATAAAATAAATAAAAACGTGATTTATGACATATTCAACTGTTTTTTATTACACCGACTGTTTAAATAAACCTGTTGACATGTCCGGGTTCTGGTCTCTAAAATCCGGGGTTTTCACGCGTCTTGTCCTGGTTGCCAAATTTTAGTAAATTAACTAGTAAAATCACGAAACCTAACATTATCTATTAAATTCAAAAACTGCAAACACCATGATCTGCATAGCCTTTTCCCAACTATGTTGGAGTCGGCTTCCAGTGTAACATGGTGCAGCTGAATACCAGTATTTTACATGGAGCGACTGCCTTATGTGATCTCCAATACCAAGTTAGAACTGGGTTGTAGGTACATACTATGTCCTAAACGTTTTTAAGACCGGTTGTCAGACTTTCGGGACACTAGCTGTAAGGACTATTAAGGTGTTACATAATAAACGCACAATCTATGAAACTGGACATCTTTTGTTCTAGGAGTTCTCCAAATTTGAACAAAAGTTATTCACTATACTTAAAATGTCACTTACGGGATATCTTCCGTGATTATTTATTGTTTTTGAGCTCCCGATATTTCGACGCTGTTGCAAGCGCCATGATCGCGGGTCAACTGGAGAATGTGGGTGGATGGAAAAAAATGTTAGGAGCAGACAAATCTGTCTACCCTCTTCTGTATTTCTTTATCTTTTGCTACGCGCACCACTGGAACTCGACACTAAGTCACGGCAAAACACAAAAACAATAAATAATCACGGAAGATATCCCGTAAGTGACATTTTAAGTATAGTTATGAACCGTGAAAGCTTAAAATAGTGTTTAAAAGTTATTCAGTATCATAGGTTGTTTGATGTCTGAGACACGAGAAGCGATTGTGCGATTATAATGTTAAACTCACAATCTTACATCTTGTATATACACCGTGTTGCGAAAAAAAAATCAGCTGTTCCCTACAATTATGTCAAATGTATTTAAAATGTCCATACATTTTGACGAGTTATGCGCTATGCTGTTTAAAAAATCAGCAGTTCCATAACAGCAGATTTTTCTTCATGATTCAGGGTTCAGTCCCATAGTAAAAGTTGTTCATGATGAGTGAAGAGTTGTGAATGATGAGTACAATGACCGGTCGAAGTTTATCGATATCGTCCGCCAACACGTCTTAAATAACTTCTGTATACAAAACATTTTTTTTATGTACCAACATTTTCTATTTCCAGAATCATGGCGCGTCTTAGCATACTCCTGGTAATAGCCTGCCAGTTGATCAGCATCCCATCCATCAGGACAGCTGATGACAACAACATTATGGCTGACATAGCATCCACGTTGCTGCAAAACATGATGACTGAAGGCAACAACAAGAACAATATGGATGGCATGGCGGCTATTGGGAATGTAATTGGGGGTCTGATGCAGGCTCAGGGAGGAGGGAATGGAAACGTTGGGGATATGTTGTCAGGTAAGATATTTTTTGTTTAAGGTGGATGCTCCAGGGTAGCCCGCGAAATTCTAATTTTCTTACGTTTTTTGCAATTTCCAGGTCAGTGTCAGGTTAAATGTTGATTAAAATTTGATTCGCGGCTGTAACACGTATGTAGTTAAAGAATTATAATCATCAAAATCATCAATACAACCCTCCAAGCTCATAAAGGTGTAAGAATTTACTTTTTCAAGGTCAAAGTCATTCCTGCACCTTTTTGCGCTTGGAGGGTTGTATCTTTTCTCTAATAATCTTTTGTTAAAGTCGGTTAAAATGTAACCTATGTTACCCGGGCCATAATAACGAATCGATTGACACCTTATTCATCAAAATCGGATGAATAGTTTAGGCGCTACGGAGAAACATACGTCAATACATACATACATAGACTGCTGAAATCATAACCCTTCCTTTTGGCTTCGCCGTAGTCGGGTAAAAAAGTACGTTCGATTTTAAATTTATCAATAAAACGTGTTAGGTAACCGTAACCTAACTAATCTAAAAAAATACCAGTTTTAATTCGAAAACACTCTGCTAGTAGATTAAACTATAAATTATTCCAGAAGTAACTATGCAGTTGGTATATTGAACTCGAAGCAAGAATTTTTCCTTTACTATAAGTAACTAAGTACTTAATTGGTGTCATTTCAACCTATATTTGAATGTACAGTACCAAGCTATTTGATGAGAACCACTAGTACCTACCTAGTTTCAAAAAACTGTTACTTTGCTCTCGACTGGGATGACTAAGAAGCCAGAATAGGTTTTCAACCTTATTACTCAGGCATGAGGGTAAAAAGTGGTCGAACATCCATGAGCGCGGTAGTACCTTCTACGAAGATGAACGTTTTGCGCCTCCATTCCATACAATAGAATCATTAGCATTTCTTATGGAGTTCAATGACCGTACTGACCATTTTCGCAAAGCAAATAAACATGCACAAACATGGCGAACGTTGGCAAATAAAGAACGGGTTCAGCGATAGATATTTCCGTTGTAAAATAAATAACTATCAGTCATATGCTTGGTTTTTTCACCAGATATTTCTCAGTAGCAGCCACGGAGTCTAAATTTGTCTGGACTTAAACATATCTGGCAAAATGTGGGTGTGCCAGCTATATTTAAGTCCCATGTACTATCGAGGACACTCCCGGATGATAAGCTAATTTTTGCTTGCACTTACAACAATGACATAGAAACGCTCTCTAGCCCCGCCCCGTTGACTTTGTATTGAAATAATGAATGAAAAGATACCGATCGGCCGAGCGCACTGATGACGCAAGCCAAACGAGAGTTATTGTTATTTTGCGCGCCAAAGTTGACGCTTTCCTAATAGGCCTAAACTTTAAGGGGGCGTGGCTCGGCGCCTCCGCATGATTTAAACGATTTTTTTTTAACTGATCAGGCGGAAAAAACCACGACTGTACTTAGTAGGGGGCGAGCCTTTTGCTATCAACCGGACACAAATCCTGACTCCGTGACTGCTAGGTACTGAGAAATAATTCTTGATGGAAAAATCCGGCTGTTCCATACTTTTTGACTGTGTAGGTATTGCAGTTTTGTAGAAAACAGCGGTTTTTAGGGTTCCGTACCTTAAAAGGAAAAAAACGGAACCCCTTATAAGATCACTTTCTTGTCCGTCTGTCCGTCTGTCTGTCTCCACCGATTTTCTCAGGAACGGGTTGACCTAGCAAATTGAAATGTATACCATATACTGAGGTTTATAGTCCCTATTTGTTGTATAAAAATCAAGGTCCCGAGTCAACACGATAAAAAGATATGGGCAAATTTAGATTTTCGCGAAAACTTATAAGTACCAAAATTTATCTTAATTTTCAACTGTTTTTATTTTTCGGACTTTTCCCTTTACTTGTGCTGTAAGACCTTCCTTTTGACCAAAATGATCAATTCTAGGTCAACCGGAAGCAACCTATAGGTTTTGGGTGGAAAACCTATATGGTAGTTCCCGTTGACCTAGAATCACGAAATTTGGCAAAAAGCAAGGGCTTACAGCACATGTAAAGAAAAAGTCTGAAAACCGTTAATATGTAATATAATAACAAAAAAAGGGATTTTATTATTACAAACTTAATATTTGCGGTTGGAGCAATAGCCGTTTCTAAGGATCGAACAGCAAAGTTAAGTTTGTCCTTTAAAAAGTTTGTACAGAACATTCGGTGCGCGAGTCCGACTCGCTCTTGGCCCGTTTTTGTATTTATATTACTTCTGACAATAAAACTTTATAGCAAAGACAATTTATGAAGGTCACTGTGCGGAGTTACAAGTAAAACAAACAATGAAAGGACAGCATATTCAGCATTTAGGTACTTCTATGTTGACAGATAAACATTTTCCACGTTTTAATTAGAATGAAACACAGAAACTTGAATGTTGTTTATATAACATTATTTTGCTTACCAAACAGTCTCATTATTCGCTGAACTGAAAATAATCTCATTCTTGCAAAGTAATTATTTAGTTATAGTTATTTCTATAACAAACAATACAAGGACAATTAATACGTAAGGCAAAAATCTCACAATTAACAATATACCTGTTTGTTATTAACTTCAGACCCACAAAAAATAAGACCGCATCCTAACCAAAGCTATAGTCACGCGTATTCATTTTGTTACGCGAACCTGAACGCATGGTCACGCCGACAGAGGGCGCCTTCCGGTTTTCCAAACTTGTGACATGTACGATAGGAACGCGATGATCATATTCGCGCGACTGATAGCTTTGACTAGGATGCGGGCAAGAGGTTTATTTCGAAGCCCAAAATTCAAATAACAGTACTACTACATTCCAAATTCTTTTCACAGGTCTTGGAAGCTTACTAGGAGGTCAAGATGGCAAAATAGATCCCGCTCTAATAGGATCAGCGATATCCATGTTTGCCCAACAGATGGGAACCACGGAAGCCCCTAAACCGGCTAGAAAGAAACGAGAGAACACTGATGGTGAATTAAACTTAGAAAGCATGATGAGCCTTGCCTCTGGTCTCCTCGGCAACCAAAATCCTGGAGCTGGGGCAAGAGCAAACAAAGAAGGAGGTTTAGACTTAAACAGCATGATGACCCTAGCATCAGGTCTACTCGGGAACCAAAATGGTGCTGCAGGATTTATGCCCGTAATAATGAACGCATTAAACTCATTTTCGGACACAGAAGCCCAGAAACGTGCGGATGACCATAAAGACCATGCTTCGTTCCTACCACCAATGCTGGAAAAGGTTCACTTGTACTGGGATATCTTCATCAACTCAGAATTAGGGAAAACGATTTGGGAGAAATCAGGATTGAAGAGGACGCTCAAAGCGTTTACTGGTCCTGATGGTAAGATAAGCTTCCAGCAAATGTTCAAGAACTTTGAAAACCATTCGTTCCGGAGACACTGGATTAAAGCAGCAGCGAAGTATTTGACTGATATGGTGGTACACATCGCTAAACCAGAGGTTTACACCAGGTAACTAAAGTTCCTTGACATAGTTTAGCTCTCTCTAAAATAGGGGTTCTCAACAGTTACAACAAGTTAGTAGTATCGACAAAAAAAAGGGCGCGTACAGTAAAAGCTGTACGCGCCCTTTTTTTTGTCGATCTGTAAATTCTTAATAGGGATGATGACTGATTAAAACCATATGATTCTGTTTAGTCCGTCAGTTAGATTATCGTTTTGTTTTATCAAATTAATAAAAATTGACGAAGATAAAACGTGTCAAAGATCATGAGTGGGGGCTTGTGACGACACATTTGAGTAAAAAATGTCCTCAAATGTGACGTCACACGAGTTTTCGACGCACTGTATCGTCTTCATTTCTTGTGTAAAAAGAAAAAACATGTATTCAATATTTTTTGGAAACCTATCTGACGGACTAATTAGTTTTTTTTGTCATCTACCCTATTGATGTCTTCCGCCCTGGGGAGAGCGGAGGTGTCTGTCAGACTCGTACTGACTAAAACCACACCGGTGTACCCTTTTTTTTTTTTTTTTTTTTTTTCGGATGGGAAATCATCAAATGACTTCTCCCGCTCTGGGCGGAGCAGGAGGGAGTGTCAGACTTTTACTGACTAAAACCCATCCATGTTCCTTCATCGCCCTTTATGTTCCGCGGTATCTCTTTCGAATAGTCCCGCAGCCCCGGCAGGCTTCGGCCCTTGCGAACCCCTTCACTGATGCTGACTCTCTTTGAGGCGCGCGTGGAACACGAACGCGCCGTCGACACGGCCTGTCGTCATGAGACGTACGGACGGCGAGCTAGCCCATAGCTCCCCGTCCACAGGCCCGCGCCTACGGTGGCCGGAAGCCACCACGTGGCCCCCGACGCCCGGGGCGTCTCCCGCGGCGGCCGGGACGTGAGGATCTCTCCCTGTCCTGTTCCGCCACCTCCTTCGCTAGCATGACTGCTTCGCAGAAGGAGGTGACGGCGTCCCATTCCGTCTCGCTCCGGACCATGGCACGAACCAGGGCCGGGAGCGAGAGGTCGCCGCCGCCGATCGCCACCTCGAGGACACGGCGGTGCTCCACCCAAGCGGGGCACACCTCCACAGTGTGCTCCACCGTGTCCTCCGGCCTATCCTCACAGTGATAGCACCCGGGCGTTTCCTCCCGCCCGATTCGGTGCAGGAACTTACCGAAACATCCGTGTCCGGTAAGAACCTGCGTCAGGCGGAAGGTGAGGACGCCGTGGCCTCTCTCCAGCCACTCCTCAAAGAGGGGACTTATCGCCACTATTGTGGCGTGCCCTACACTGGTGTACCCTCACACACTTGCGTCGGGGGGCAGCGGGACCTGATGCAACTTCCGCTGCCAACTGGACTAGTCAAGTCTGACAATCGGTATTATCAAAGGGTTTCGTAGTAATCAGTACTAACTGGGTTGTGGAGGTCAAATAGCCAGTAGCTCCATGTAAAATACTGGTATTCAGCTGCATCCGGTTAGACTGGAAGCCGACCCCAACATCGTTGGGAAAAGGCTATGCACTTATGCAGATGATGACAGTTTATTTCTATAGTCGCTGGGTTGGGAACCTCTCTATAATAATTAATTGGATAATCCAAAACTTCAGCGGTTCATGGTTCAAATTCAGTTCATGGAGAAAATTCACTCCGACGTTCAAAATACTTGACAAAACTTAAATTGCTTTAAATGGTGCTGACATTGGTAGTTTAAAGTTTAGTTTAAAACTAACAATTAGGACAGAGAAAATTAATTAGAGCAGGTTTTGGAAAGTTAACGGTAACCTTAAATGCAGATTGATAAAGTCAGTTTTAACAAAAAGGTTTAATTTGACCCTCATAGAGACTAACTTTTGGGATAATAATTAAATTTAGAACTCTAACTAGTCGAACCCTATGTCAGTATCAGTTATTCTGTCCTTATGGGGTGCTACACACAGCTTATTCGTGTCGGTATATTCGATTCGTCAGTATTTATTAAATAAACAAGCTGACCCAGTGCAAATGTATGTACCACCTATTCGACTGGGGTTCACCTCAGCCTAATCCGACGAAGAGTACGGCGTGCTACTTCTTCTTCTCGAATGGACGACTCAGATTTTGTCCGACCAGTACCTACGTAGCAACCTAGATAGCTCTGTCGTTTACCTCATTCAAGTCCTGGAGAGTGCAACTAGTTGTGCACGACGCCGACGGGCAGGAGAGAAGGCGTGCCTTCTCTGTTTTGATGATATACGATTTGGCTCGTGCCAGTTGGCAAACTTTGTTCCGCATCGGGTTCGGTATGGGTCGGCTCACAATTCCAGCTCAAAATTAGACACTTGTCACAGCCGTGCGGAATCATGCCGACCCGAACTTGTGTATAGCACCCCTTATATTGCACGTTCACAAACAGCTATTTTTCTATTGCACGTGTTTCGCGGTTACAAACGTTCAAATAAATTTCCAATAATATGAAACTAGACATACATGACATGAGGAGCTCGTGGCTAAATAATAACAGCCGCTCGGGTGGATCTTTAGGTTAAGCCGTGCTTGCCTAGGTTGGTCTGTGAAGGGGTGACCATCTCATTACATACAGAGTTTCCTTCGTGCCTCGGAAAGCACGTTAAGTAGTTGATTTCGGCTGTCATTTGTAGATCTTTGACAGTACAGGTAGTGGTCGCACTCGCAACTGCTGAACAAATTGTTATTGGGTTTTTCAATCAGGAATGTAGAAGCCACGGAGACTGGATTTGTGCCCCGTTGGTGGTATAAGCTCGCCCCCTATCATATGGGACTTGACGAAATGTGGGTGTACTATTAGGTATATACACCTCTGCCTAACCAATTACCATGCAAACCATATTCATTTGTAGTCGTTCTATCAGACAGGACACCACAGTAAGAGTTACGAAAATCTTACAAACATAGCTAATTTTTCACACACTCTCCATGTCTCCACAGGTACCTGATCTCAGCCCAATACATCACGAACAGCTTCCTCGACTCCCAAGGTATACCGAAGAGCACCCACCTGAACCTGAAGAAACCGGAGCAGTCTATCACGACGCTGCTGAACTATGTGCTCAAACGTTATCTGGATATGGACACCGATGTTGCCGAGTATGTGGTGCCGGCTGTCGAATATGTTAAGGTGAGGGTTCTGAGGATTTAGAAGGAAGTATATTTGAGCTAACTTAGCAGTCTTGCACGCGATCCTTGCGTTTGCATCGCTGTAAACGTGCTGTGAACGCGCGTTTTTAGCGATGCATCGCGCAGAAAGCTGTTGCCATTTGATTATTACCGCTATCACGTCCTTCCCCGCATCACCAATGGCACAAACGCGCGGATAATCTTCAAAGAACCCTTTCTACGAAGACATCTTCGGTCGCATATCTACTATAAAAATCGTAAATTCGCTCAGTCAGACAACGACTCACAACTAGTGGGTCTAGAAGCATGCAATTTTGAACAAGAATTCCTTTTACGTAATCTCTAAAGAAGAATTTTTAGAGAAGAATTTTAGGGATTAAAAAAGGGATGAATGACATTTTTGCTCATACGAGAAATAGAAATTCCACCAGGCGCACAGCTTGTGTAGCATTGTGTAGTTATAATCAACTAGGCTGGTTACTATGGGTAAACAAGATTTTGGTTCAGATACAGTAGAAACTATTCATAAAAAATTGTCAATACGCTAACAAATGATAGGCGAGACGACAAAAAAAAATCTAATTAGTCCTTCAGTTAGATTAGGTACCAAAAAATATTTGACCCATGTTTTTTCTTTGACGAAAAAATTGACGAAGATATGACGCTTTTAAAATTCTCAATACGTCACGCCTAGGTATAATTTTTAGCTAGTTCTGACGTCACGAGCCACTACTCCCGAGTTTTGATGCGTTTTATCTTTTGTCAATATTCATTGATTTACAAAAACAAAAAATACGTGTCCATTAATTTCCAATACTCTAACTGACGGACTAAATAGATTTGCAATTTTAGGATACTGTCGTCATGCGTATTCTTCCTTAACTTTAAAACTACTGTAAAAGAAAGAAGTCTATCCTTCATTCGAATTATGCATCCCTTCCACAGCTAACCCTCAAAATGGCAGAAACCAAAACCAAGACCATGTCTTCTCGAGGCGACTACAACGCCATCGCCGACCGTCTGACAGACACTCTCAACCTGGAGGTCATCGAACCGGTCCTGAGGGTCTACCGCGCGTACCAGCACTCGGTGAAGGCGCCTCATTGCCAGGAGCACCTCATGTGCTTGGTTAACAGGCACCATGATGGAGACAAGAAGGGTAAGTTGGAAGAATTCTTATATCATCATCTGCCTAGCCTTTTCTCAACTAGGTTACGGCTTGCAGTCTAACCGGATGCAGCTGAACAGCAGTATTTTACATGGAGCGACTGCCTATCTGACCTCCACAATCCAATTTCTGAGTAAGCTACGATACGCCTCGGTTGGACTGGTTGTCAGACTTTCGGGCCACTGACTACCTGTAACGACTGACAAAGATTCGCAAATGACAGCCCGGACTAATGGGAGGCACAGAGTAACTCGGTATGTACTGAATGGTCACCCATCCACAGACCGACAAGCGCGGCTGAACCGATTTCGACGGGTCTTTCACTGACAGATAGCTGATGTTACAAGGACTTAGGAGCACCGCCGACGTGTCCTCGAGGTGGCGATCGGCGGCGGCGACCTCTCGCTTCCGGCCCTGGTTCCAGCCATGGTCCGGAGCGAGACGGAATGGGACGCCGTCACCTCCTTCTGCGAAGCAGTCATGCTAGCGAAGGAGGTGGCGGAACGTGAGAGGGAGAGATCCTCACGTCCCGGCCGCCGCGGGAGACGCCCCGGGCGTCGGGGGCCACGTGGTGGCTTCCGGCCACCGTAGGCGCGGGCCCTGGACGGGGAGCTATGGGCTAGCTCGCCGTCCGTCCGTCTCATGACGACAGGCCGTGTCGACGGCGCGTTCGTGTACCACGCGCGCCTCAAAGAGAGTCAGCAACATTGAAGGGGTCCGCAAGGGCCGAAGCCTGCCGGGCCTGCGGGACTATTCGAAAGAAATACCGTGGCCCCGGAACACAAAGGGCGATGAAGGAACATGGATGGGTTTTAGTCAGTAAAAGTCTGCCACTCCCTCCTGCTCCGCCCAGAGCGGGAGAAGTCATTTGATGATATCCCATCCTAAAAAAAAAAAAAAAAAGGAGGAGTTATTTTAGAAATAGAATTAGGGTTCCGTGCAAAAAAATTAAAACCCTTGATATTTTTTGACAAAATCTGATTCAAATGGTAAACTAATATTTTATAATAATTTCACGCGGACGTAGATCGCGAGCAACTAGTCTAATAATAAAATAACAATAAAATATAAAAAATAATAACATTATTCTTATCAAAGGAAATTGCGTGACCATTGTAACTCATGCCACACAATAATCAGGCATATATCTTTGATAATTATGGACAGTTTTTATAATTTCTAACTTGTTTTTTTTCCTGTATTTGTAATTATTTATGTAACTTTGTGTAATCACGATAGCAAAATAATAGGTACCTATACGGTGTAAGGACATCCGCGCGCAAAATGTTCTAGTTCGGTGCAAACTTTATGGCGTCTCGAAAATTAGCTGCGAGATCGCTGCGAGTGACGGTCTGCGCACAGTCAAGACGGTCAAGACGATGCGCCCTCTGCGCCCCGCTGATACCTTATATTGTTCTGCGCAGGTTAACGTTAGATGTTCCGAGCCGCCATAAAGTTTGAACTGAACGTACCTATTCAGCACGTGATTCTTCAATCACCCAGACTCAACATTTTTCAATTAGGTATTGCCTACATACTTCAAACTAAGTACTGATTATTTCGTCGAACGCAACGAACGAACGAACTATAAACTGAAGTAGGTATCAAACCCCTTCGCACATAAAATAGGTATGTAAAACCTACCTCAAAAACTTGAATTGAACTTTATCTAACTTCTATGTTCCAGGTCTTCCAGGCTTCAAGGCTGGACTCACGAAGCTGAGCAGCTTAGCAGCATCCGCGGCACTAAGCTTCCAGAACGGGAAAGGATTCTTCGACCTATACAACGCTATCCAAAATGATGTCAATTGTGAAGTAAGTATAACAAGGAAATCTTGACATTGTGCTGAAGAATAAAACTGTGTTCTGTCTGAAGATCAAAGGCATAATTATATGGCTGAGATGGGAATACTAAGGGAGATGTGTGGTGCAACGTAGATTATAATACCTATTTTATTAATAATACAGGGTGTAAACAGCCCTTCAAGAAGCCGTTAACCAAGCATTCTGTACATCAAACTAAGTAACCCTACACAAAAATTATAGCCGGGAAATGACTTTTTTTTTTGGGTGAAAAATCACGTTTTACAGTTAAACTCAATGTAACGCACTCAAAGATTGTGCTGGTGGATTGAATAGTGTGAGGATCGTGGAGGTGTTTCGAGTAAAGTTCTTACATTAAAAACATGTACCTATTTATAAAAAAAAAAAAAACTTGTGAAAAAGTTGGAACTTTGACCCCCAATATCTCCGTAACTAGAAGGTTCCCAGGTCCATACCTGTTCTAGAGTCTAGATTCTAGAAAAGTGATCGCAATGATGGGGAAAACAATGGCCTTATGGCTTCGTTAAGAGCCTTTTTACTCCCTTATTAAAACTCCTCTAAAAATCTGTTTATTTGCAATTTACCCTTTATGTATTTTTCCAGGCGGCCTACCCAGCAGACTGCTCGGCGTTCCACGAACACGAGATGAAAGTAACGACAGAAGTATACCACAGTGAATTATAAGCCTTAAGTAGACAAACTGGCCTGACATATTCCCAGCAGTGGGACAGTGTGGATTATTAAAAAAAAGTAGACGATATTAATTGATGTTAGGTACCTACTAATTTATGATTTCTGTATTAACTTCAGTTTCAAATCCTCTATTCGTTAGCAACGATATAGGGGTAGCTAACATAGCTATGTTTTGCTTTTTTTCTTCCTCTCTTTAGTAGATTGGCAATTAAATTTTTCATTTAGCTTTTTTCGACGACCATTTATTACATTAAGCAACATCATTATTCATTCACGTTCAGCAGTCATCTATTAGCATTTCATACAATCATTTTGTTCATCATCATCATCAATCAAAACCAACTTTAAGCACCATGTTTCCGGACGATATCGATAAGCTTCGACCGGTCATTGTACTCATCATTAAGAACAACTTTTACTATGGGACCAAACCCTGAATCGCGAAAAAAAATCAGCTGTTCCATACATTTTGACGAGTTATGCGAACATAATTGTAGGAAAACGCTGTTTTTTTTTTAAACACGGCGTACACCACTCTCATAACTGTACACCTGTTTCATCACGTGTCACACATATGCATTTACAATTTAATAAAATTAAACATTCACTCATGTTTTTCATTCATTAAATGTTCTTATACATCACTATTTATTAAAATTATGAAATCTTCAATAATTTAATAAATGTTCATAAAATTCATTCACTAATGTAATCACAAATTCATTCACCAACTTGTTCACTCTTCATTCAATTCATGCTTTTTTTATTTTTACAAACAAAATGCATCATTTTAGTGCTTTCATTTATTTTTATTTGTAATTTATACCTTAATGTTACTTAATTAATTTAATATTATATCGTGATACATTGCTTTTATTCAAACTACGTATTTAACTATTATTTTAAGATGTCGTCCAATTTTTTTTTCATGGAGAATGATTTCAATGTCTTTCAGTTTAGACGTATAAATAATTATTCACAGAATTTTGTGGTGTTTTAGAATTTATTTTTAATTGGTGTATAATAAATAAATAAGTATTCCATTTTTATGATGAAATCAAGCAATAAAATTTTAGTTTTTATTTTATTTTGAAACCAATGAATGAATCATTTAAAATGGAATATTTAAAAATGTACTTATGTAAACATAGTATTATAGTTACTATAAAATTGAAAGTAAGTAAAATAATTTTAGTTTTTTGCTGGACATTTTGGTGCTAAATCATTCGTTGCATTTAATATCCCCCCTGCTTACCCTAATAAACATAAGGTTTTCAGGGGTATTTAAATAGATTATTATAATATATTAAAATGTCGAATCTATATTTAATATTTTAACATAATAAGTAAACTATAGTTTGTTCAAAAAAAACTATATTTTCAATGTTTTGTTTCTAAATATTATATATTGTTACTTTTAGATTATTTTAATTTCTCAAGTCTTCCATATCACTTTCAATTTAAAATGTAAATACATTCCACATTTATGTAAGATATCAAATAAAACATGACTGGAAACTCGTATTTATTTATTAAAATGGAAGGTACCCATAGTATGCAAATTACAATCATATAAAAACTAAATTAGAGCAAACAATGAGGAATCAATTTTTGAAAAATATGCAAATTGATGTTAGTTTCATTTTTATATAGATATTCACATACATAAAATTCAATTAATATCTTGTTACGTTAAAATCAATTCACACTAGCCGGTATAACTTTACGGAAATTTAGAGAAAAAAGAGTATACAAGCAGATATAAATATCGTGAACTTTATTAATTTTAATATAATTATATGCCTTCATTTAAAATACAACATCTTTTAGGCAAAGGTACTTTAAAATCTTTGATGCTGACTGTACGTCTCTTTTCTCACAATATTAAGAATTAATGACCGACCAAAAAGAGTTAATTCTAACGATTTTTTTTTCTTTCGTCAGTTATGTATCAAGCCCCGTACATTAGGGTGTGAGCCTATTGCCATCAACCAACATAAATACTCCTGGAGGTTTAATTCTTTTTTAATATTAACCGTTATAGGCACCTTACTATGTGCAATCAAAATCACTAGGTACAAAGGGAATTAATTTTTTTTTCTTGAAAATATACTAAAAACTTACTGAAATATAAGTAATGGCAGCATAATAAATAATATAACTAGGTACCTACTAGCTAATTAAAATGACATCTTAAAAACAAACATAATTACAGTATATTTTTAAAATGATCATAATTGTTTTAAAATAACGTCATAATAATTCCTAATAAAAAAGAAATATTGTTTATTAGTATTCTAAGATTCTAAAGGAATCGACTGGAGTTTTTAGGTTGTCAGAAAACATCATATCGTTATAAACCAAAATTTAAATGGTCAAAGCATATGATTTTTTTTACCATTTCACTATTCACATTTTTACCATTTCAAATCTTTGACAACGCCATTTGAATATTGTTGTCTCGCTCGCTCATAATGAAAAACGTATCTATCGTTCCATGTCGGATGTGTGGTGATACCAAGGAATGGAAGACACTATTCTCAGCGTTAAATTATAAATACGGTACGGTAAGCTTACCTAACGATTTAAATATTATTTGCATAAAGAAGAATGAAGAATAACCGTTTATTTTATAAATAAGGGCACATTTACAATCAAATATAATATAATACCAATGCCCTAAGTGGCATTGGTTTTCTAATGATATATCTCCAAGATTTTTAGTGCGAAATCACCTTTGAAAATAAGTAACTTGGTCCGTTTACGTATAATTAGTTTCATTCTTATAGATAAACCATCAGTACTAATTTAAATTATAATAAATGGAATTATTTTTGATGCTGGATTTTCAGTTCAATGCTGTTATAGCCTCAAGCAAAACATTGCGTTGTTTCCACTAATACTACCGAACTGTTCCACCGGATGGTACTAGTGAGAAATCTCGTTCTCTTTAATACCACCATTTATTTAGTGGTACTAGTGAGAATATTTGTTCCCACTAGTAACATAATTATGCACAATGGCGTCTCGACCAAATTGGTCATTTGACAGACCATGATTTATTTTTAAATAAATGAATATTTAATTTCAAAATAAAAAAAAAAGATTAGATATTTTTCATTAAAACAATCTCCCCTTCCCCCACCGCCAGCCTTTGTGTCCCTCCGCCGCTTTTAAATGAATGATTTTTTTATTAAAAAATATATTTAAAAAAACTCACCCCCCCTCCTGCAACCTCTCACCACCCACGCGATTGATTAGAATCAATTTGGTAAGTATTTCGTCCCTTAAGTTTACAGTCGTTAAAAAAATAATAGGTTACACAATTTGCATAGGTAGTACTATTGGGAACAAACATTCTCACTAGTACCACTAAATAAATGGTGGTACTATAGAGAACGAGATTTTCCACTAGTAAAACCCGGTGGTACAGTTCGGTAGTATTAGTGGAATTATAGGAAAAAATTGCTATGTATTAAACATTTTTACTTTCTTTTTTTATCGAGATATCTTTTTATCTTTCCTTCCTTTCTTACCATAAACTAATAACATTGTTGACTGGCTGCAGAGCGTCGAACTAATTAAAATAAATAACTAGGTGAAACTAACAATAACTTTGGACGGATTTCATTAGACTAGAAGAACTTGTAAATTCAAAATAATATAATTATTTTGATTGGTAGTGTTTGTCAACAACACATATTATTATTAAAGATAATGATAGAAGTTCTATTATGTGAACCGTAAGGAATTCCTATTTTTGTAGAATAGTTATTTCTTAATCGGGATGTTTTTGCAGACCCACTCCATGCCTTCCTGTAACGAGAAAGAGACAAACTATATAGTTGTCATCATCATACTATTACTAAACGATTATAATTATTAATTACGAAAAGTGAACATGAACCAACCTTGACCCCGGTGCCGTCGGTAGCGACACACGCCTGTATCTGCCAAGTACGATCTCTGATGAGATGTAGACCCAGATGCTGGGCTATCTCACTGGCTGGTAAGGCTGTAGAAAAGTTAAAAAACGCTTCAAACTATTAAGTAGGTAGACTAAACTAATAAATATACACCAAATTATGTGAGTTTTTTAAAATAAAGAATTAAATAGTAATCTATTGTACAAGACAAAATTTAGAAAGAGCATTTTAAATTAGATTTTAGACTATTAGACCATTATGACGTTGGCTTTAGTTTTTCTTTTTTTAATTTATGAAACTTAGGAGCAAGGGACAAGACAGGATTTAAAAAATGAAGATAATGTTACTGTTGAATAGGTTTACAAACAAAAACTTTACTAATAATATTATTCACCTGTAGCCAAGTCCTGCTTATTGGCATACACCAATAAGGCTACTCCTCGCAACTTGTCATCTTCCAACAGTTCAGCTAACTCCTGGCCTGTCTCCTCTAGTCTTTGGTGATCAGAGCAGTCAACTACGTAGATCTAGAAATGTATGGAACACATTTTTACTGCATTAGTTGGAAAAAAAATTATTTAGGGTTTAGAACTAGGTGTACCTAACTACTTACTGCACACCCACATTTTGTTGATGTTTAAGTTCCATAGCTTGAAATGAAATGAAATGATGTTTATTTTTGCAAGTAGATTTTTACAAACACTTTTACACATTTTTTTTTTAAACTAGATGAGGCCGGTGTTTCGTACCTGAGAAGAAACAGCCGAAACAAACTCAGAGGTCATAGTCTCTTTTGAAGACCAGACATAATCTTGCTCAATTCACATGAGGACTATGCAGATTAGTGTCTGAGATGGTCTTTGAAGAAAGAACCACACAGATTTGAGCTGGCACATACATTGCTAGAAGGCACTTCCTACTCCTTCTCCTCATAACATGCAATTAAACTATCTTACTTCAATAAGTACGGGTTGGGTGGGATATATGTTATTTATGTAGTGATAGTGATAGTTATAGAAAGTTTATGTAATTGTAGTTTATGAGGTAGATAGTGCCTTCCTGCAACTTGCCTGAGTCGGAGGTGAGCCTATTGTCATCATCTGGGCAAAAATAATGACATGAGCTGCTGCTGACAAATTCCTGATGGAAAAACAGAACAGCACTTTGCCTGATGTGGAAATCAAACCCAGGAAAACTGTACTATACTAATGCTATGTAAAAACTTTCACACTAAATTGGGGAAACAATTAAGGCAAAGTTGATAATGAATACGGTTTCATGAAATGCGGGTTTTAGTTTATTAGTTCAACATGACTCAGCTTAAGTTCTGAAGGCCATAGGCTAATAAGGGTAAACATTATTTATTTTTAATTTATAAGCAAGTACCAACCAAAATATCAGTATTTTCGAAATAATTCCTCCAGTAGGGTCTTATCTTCCTCTGTCCGCCGATATCCCAGACGTTTAGCTTAAAACCATTGGATAGCACAGATTTTATGTTAAACCCTGCAGTAGGGGTGACGTGGTTCACATCTTCGGAAGCCAGCTGTTTTAGAAGCGTAGTTTTGCCAGCATTGTCTAGCCCAAGCAACAGCAGACGCAGCTCTTTATCAGGATTAGACCTCAGCTTTTTCAAAATATTCAGTAGGCCCTAGAAATTGTAAGAGTAATCAGCACAACAATAAACATGTTTTACCGCAAGAATTGGGTTATTTTGCTCAAAATACCATCATGGAGATAATCTTTGGAAGGTTGACTAAATAAAACCACACTTGAGTTATTGTTGGTAAAAAACAATGCTTTTCATCGTAATTAAATTATTTCTTCGCGACTCGCGTGAATTGAAGGAATTTTGTTGACATGTAGCCGTTTCCATAGTAACGTGACGGAAAAACGTTCCGTTCCTAAGATTTCAGTCTTAGGAACGGAACGTTTCGCGATGGTTTTGAAACACATGGATTAGTATTTGAAATATTACCTCTCTTGCCTCCCAATTTGAAATTATAAAAATCAACTAATACTAGGTTGTGACTTTGAGAATTACGATAAAATATTGAAAAACACAAAAGAATTCTATAATAGTCAGAAACTTTTTCGAGATTGTGTAGGTATGTTTGGAAACGTTTACGAAGATGATTTTATTCTGAAAGAAGAAAGTAATATTAATTAGTTTATTGATTTTCACGATAATTTATTGTTTGTTAACTCATTAAAATCATTTTTATACCATCTTGTTACACCAGAAGGCTTTATAAATTAGTTAAATAAATTCAAGACCCAAAATCGATAATAAACTGTATGGAGTTTTCGAACGTCAAATCATTCGTCAATTTTGCGTTTGCGTGTTGTGCGCGCGCACGTGTGTACGGCAAGAAAATATATTACAAAAATACCCAATTTTACCAAAATGGGCAAAATAAAGCAAGAACCAATAGATCAAGACGAACAGGGAGATACCAGCATCAAAGCTGAGCCACAAAGTTACGACGACAAAGTCGAGCACTGCAGTGTGATTGCAAAGCCCATGGCGCCGAGGAAACTAAGCAAAAAGATTTATAAACTCATCAAGAAGTCTACTTCACACAAAAACTTTATTAGGAACGGGCTAAAGATCGTGCAAAAACAGTTGCGGCTTGGTGAAAAAGGGTAAATAAAACATGATAATTTTTAAATTTTGAGGTTAGGTAAATACGCATCGGATTGTTTGCAAGAATCAAATCAGCTCAACAGTTCTGACCTTGTTACCACAAATTAAAAATAATTATTCATGTCACCATTGGTCGTAAAGCTGCAACATTAGTTTCCATCAATAATATCTTCATTGTTGTCTCACTGTTTAGACTATTATAGTAGTTTATTTATCCTATACGCCGTAAACCTAAACCATGTCTCCAAAAATGCTTCTCAAAACTACTTCTCTATTACCAAAATATTATTATTATTATTGAGTATTTTCTAGACCTACATGATTACCCAAAAAAGGTTAAGACAAACAGGTTAAATTATAATGCATCCTCTATCCTTTCCAGGCTTGTCTTCTTCGCCGGAGACATATCACCAATAGAAATCATGTGCCACTTACCAGCCGTGTGTGAAGAGAAAGACATCCCTTATTGCTACACCCCAAGCCGCAAAGACATTGGCGCAGCTATGGGAACCATAAGAGGGTGCGTGATGGTACTTGTAAAAGAGCATGATGATTATAAGGATTTGTATGACGAGGTTAGGGGAGAAATAAAGCTGCTTGGACATCCAATTTAACTTAGGAATTATAGATTGGTATTTTGCAGGGGTGATTTTTCAGTGTTGTCAGGAATTATAAGGTACTTTTATAACAATAGTATTGTACACTAGATAATTGAAAAGGTAGGTTTCCTGCTAATGTTTTTGATGTATGAATTATCTGACATTATTTTAAGAAGTAGCTTTGACTTGTAAACATTTTCACCAAAACAAAGTTGTTTTGTATTGTCAACATTAACTGCAAAATATCTTAATAAGCTACTGCTGGCTTACCAAGTACTGTATTGTCAAGAAATAAGTCACAGATTTGTCCAAAACCTGTGAAAAATATCTTGTATTGTAGTACTTGCAAGGCTGCTTGAAAATCTGATTGATGCAATTTATTTGACACATTTAAATTGTATGAAAAAGGTGTATTAACTTTTAAGTATAGGTTAAGTTCCAAATATTAGTATACAAGGAAAATATTGTGCGACAAGTTCTTGTGTACCAATTTTTTTTTAATATAGACAAATTATTCTTATGTTTTTGTTTTATTTTACCAACACATCTTGCTAGAATGTTATTCTACTTGTATTTGGTGATTTAGGTAGTTTGTGTACACTTATGACCAAAGTAAGCATCCTGCAGTCTAAATTATTTTTACTTTACTGCATTATCAAATAATTTAAAACATGTTTTGAACTTTACAATCACCAGGGAATGATATATTTTCTTTGTAAGCAGCAATGTAACAATCTGTATTGTAGTATATTTTACCTGATAAACAGAAGACCTTGAATTGTTTTTTTAATAATAAAAGGAATAAAACAACTGTATTTAGTTACACATACATTTAATACACTTATTAAAATCTATGGGTACGTAAAAAATGGCAGATTGTCATTATTACTGACAGTGAAGATTGGCAAAATAAAATTACTTTTAATTACGCTCTAGGATCACTAAAATATCTAAGCTAGAAGTCTAGATTAGCTTTGAGGAGCAGATTTCAGTAAACTTTTAAGTCACAGTAGAAAATGGAAACAAGGATATCCCTTGAATGCTTGGCTCAATAACCTTTTTTTAAGTTCAATAATAGGTACTTTGATGTAATTTTATTTTAGAAAACATGTTTACGAAGTTCTAGTCAGATATATTACATACATTGAATATCCATGTGCAGTGAAGTTACTGAAATCGTATCCTGAATAGTAACTAGTAATTGAAGCAGTATTTAATTTAATAGAATAACCCTGCTTTTGAATGAGTGCCCAGTAATGTATGAGATCATAGTAAATATTCATTAAAATGTTACACTTGCTTGCAAAAAAATGACCACGGCGAAATAACCATAGAAGAATAAAATAATGAGGCAGTATTTGAGCCATAAGTTGGATGGACACTTATTGGGCAAAATATGGGTTGTGTTAGTTTAAAATCAATAGACATTAGACTTGTTATTAAAAGTCCTCCTTCCCAGTTTTTTTTTGCAAGCAACTGTATGTACGGTCGACCAAGCAATTTGGTTTACATTTTAACATGCAAATTACGTTGTAAAATGTAAACCAAATAGCTTGGTCGACCGTACCCAGTTATAAGAAAATACAGGGTGTAAACACTTCACGAAGCCGTTAACCAAGCATTCAGTACATCAAAAAATTGCGAAAAATCACGTTTAAAACTCAATGTAAACGCACTCAAAACATTATGCTGGTGGTGGGATTGAATATTACGGGCGTCGTGGATGTGTTTAAAGTAAAAATCTTACATTAAAAATATGTATTTAAAAAAAAACAAGTTGGAACTTTGACTCCCAATATCTCCGTAACTAGAAGGTTCTCAGGTATAGTCGGTATTTCGGCTTCGTTAAGAGTCTTTTTACACCCTTTATAATTAGAGTTTACATTATGTTAATAAAAACTGTCCGATCCGAAAGGGGCATTTAAAGGTATCCCAATGACATTACCGAATAAAATAAGGAAAAAAAATATTAATGCAAGTAAATAACGAATTTTAAAATGCATGATTTTTGTGCCCAAATTACCACTATTTCCCCAAAATTATGCTAGATGCATAATTTTAAAACGTGAACAAAACCATCATCGGCTTTAGTATGTTTGATCGGCAATTGTTCGTTTATGACGTCACTACCCGAGCTGAAGCGAGTGTCGTCGCCCGCGCCCCTATGTTGCCATGTAAGTTTCCTCGTTTTAGTCCACTTTAATTTTTTACTTTTTATCTAAAAGGAGTAGCAGTTGACAGTGTTGAGGAGTTTTTTGACGCCATTTTTTTAAGTTTTTAGTTTTGTTTATTTTAATAGATTTGTAAATTGTAAATAATGGACTTAAACACTTAATAAAAAAGTTTAAAGGAGTACAAATAGAATCTAATCTCGATACCAAATAACAACTTCACGGATCGGACAAGTATTTAACAAATTATTGTTTAATATTATGGATTTAGGGCGTGCTTGTAAAAATTATATTTTTTAATTTTATGTCTATTCAAGTAGTGTTTTAGATGGATAAGAATCTGTATGTAGTGGAAAGTGACGATGACATTTTGTACTTCAAATTCTTAGGAGATTATTAACTACAAGTTGTATGTTATTGGATTTGTTTTAAGTAAGTACCATCATTATAGAGGTAGCTTAAGTAGGTAAGTTAGTTTTGCTCAAAATGTAAGCGATGGATTAGATTTGCAAATCACTAATGCCCATTTTCACCAAGATACACCTTAATAAAGCTCAAATCGAAGCCGAAAATTGAAAATACAACCGCACTAGGAGACAATTAAATAAATGCCTAAATAAAGATTTAAATGTCTCCGAATGCTAGTGAAAACATTTACTTATGATCCCAAGTCCTGACCAAAGCGATCGGTCGCGTTTAGGACACTACCTAATGAAGGAAATGATCGTGAAGATAGGAGTCGAAAATGGCCGTTATGCATTGAGCAAATATGATGATAAATATTCGTATTGAGAAGGAATAAAGGAATTTCTCCCATTTTTCTCTCAATTTTTCAATTTCCCTAAAACAAATCCAACACTGAACATCACTTATTATTACAAAAACATTAAATCTACGTTAGATGTATTAAATAAATCGTTTCATCGCGTCTACATTCAAAGCCGTAATCCAATTTCGATCTTACAACACTCACTTAGGGTTTAAAATTGTTCGCACAACTAATATTTATATAATATACCTAGTCAGGCTTAAAGAAATAGGGTTCTATGATCGTTGTGCGTGAATTTTTATTTGAAACTGCAAAACTAGCAAAATATTTGCAATATTTTTACTTTTGATGCCATTGTATAATAAACCTTATCATCACTACGTTAAGACCACAGTTGTTCGGACTTTGATGCAGACATCAACTGAATTCATTATAATAGATTCAAATTGGTCACAAATATTTTGCTAGTAGGGCCACACATTCAAGAATTTTAAACAATTTGAAGTCTTAGTTGATTATAACATTTGTAGTCACTTAAAAATAAGTGGTGACTTTTTCGCACTGAATTTTAGCAAGTTTTTCACAATTTTCGCTTATTTATTGAGCATAGTCAAATTAACATTTATTTCCTTGTGAACATTATATATTCCAAATTCAAAACCATTTAGCTTAGCGAATTACCTTTTAATTCTTGTTGCTGCCACTGACAGCATAGGGCACACATTTAGCCATTCAGCCTTTGAGTCAAAAACATTAAGACAGCTCATCAATCTTTTGATTAGGGCTCTCTTAGACAATATTATCACACTCGCAAACAAAATTACGTACCCACTACATTCAACAATCGATATAACTCTCAACACACATCACTTACAATAATATGGTCAGCAAAACAATCCAATAAAAAAAATCGTTTCACATAAATAAGAATCTTATTACATTACATTATGCCATTGGAAGAAGATATAGGTACCTGGTACATAATTATCTAGGAATTTGTGTTCATATCTATGAATCATGTTTTTTGTTTTGTACGTTGGCCCACACTAGGAATTTCTTTCGTATCGTGGGTGCGTTTACAAACATTTAAAGTCACATAAACAAAGAGCCATACCCAGCCAGGATAATTATTCCATAATTTCTTCTGTTGGCTAGATGATTTACATAATCAGCCTATAATGTTCGCACTGCTGGGAACAGCTGGTCTGTTCTCTATAATCTGTAATCCACCATACAGGCGGAGCGCGGGTTGGGAGATGTCACATGTCTCAGATTTTTATGTTCTTGGACATGCCGGTTTCCTTACGATGTTTCCTTCACCGTTTTTCAGCAGTGGCGATGAAAAATTTACAAATTTATACCTGTTTTGCTGACCATACATGACATCTTTAGTATGTTACGCGTGGTTTGACCGTACTGATCACAGTTCTGATTATTACCTATCACAGACTACCACCTACCGAGCTCCGTCAAGCAATACTGACACCAACAATATTCACTTGGTAGCTTAGGATTTGATTTTGTTATATAATCAATTCTATGATATTTCAATTCTGATAACAACAATACTGATATGCCACCCAGCCGCGACCACACGCAGCCACCGGCCAGCATAGCTTAACCTCGGCGCAAAGAGATTAAAAAAGCAAGTTATAGAGTGGATATAGGGAACAAATACAATTTTCAACACACTTGCTCATAAAATGGCTCTAATTTCACCGCAATTAGGCACATAATGACACCTGTAATCAAACTGTGACTTTTTCATTGCTATTATTCACAAGTGAGTTATAGGGTTTTTAATTATTGGTTGAATTGCTTTGTTCTTAAAAAGTTTCGATACAAAAAAGATCGTGTGCAATAGTACAAATAAATTAATGTACCTATTGCTTACTCATTTCATGCAACTTCGTATTTAAATAGATAATTTCAACTTGTACGTTTTTAATAAATAAAACTTTCACACAAATATAACTTTTGTTTTCTCTGTTATAAAGAAAACTTTGAATTCCCCATTTTGTACGTGGCTAAAACGCTATCCGCGAAAAGTCAAAAAAAAGAAACCTTATTCTTTTAGTCTATGGCCGATCGCCATTGTTAGATACGCGCGCATAGGAAAACTGATTAATTTTTCCCGCCATTGCGAATTATTTTTCACAACTCGTTTTCACTGTTGATAATGATTTTTTTGTATTATTTTCTTCACAAGTGTGTTGAAAAACGTCGTATGATACACGTGTACGTATTGATGATTACTGTCCTCGGGTCTCTTAAGACCCTCACCTATCGGCTCGGGTCTCAATGGCGCCTCAGCGGTAATCACCAACATTACACACTTGTACCATAATGTACTATTTTTTAATCCCGAACGTTGTGTGTCACTCGCGTTCGTATGAAACTAGACAGACCCCCCACTTGTTACTAAATAGTAGATAACGATTTTCTTCGTCTTGTCCCGTTATCACTCGTTAAATATTTTAATGTTGTATTGTTTTCTTTTACGAGCAGCCTCAACATATTACATTTCAATATATATACAATACAATACATATATATACAATTCAATACTCTTATAGAAACTACGATTTTATTCATAAGACGATTTTACCACAAAATCAAACCCAATTCACCATACTCCTAACTAAACAGAACTAACAATAATAATATAAAATTAAAAGCAATTGAATTCGGCGCATTACTCACTAAATTACATACTAAGGGAGGAATTGTGATGTTTCTAATACGGTGTACAAAAATATTCTGATGAGTAAATAAGTTAAAATATTTTTTACTTTAGCGTCATAAAATGTTGCCTGGTTAAAAGGATTGCCAGATTTACATTGGATTAAAAATGATGTTGAATTGATTTTATTACACATAGTATGTGTGGATAGTCAAAGCACTTAAGCACTTTCCTTTTAAAAGCAATTTTCGCGAGAAATAATGATTGTTACTTGGAGATAGGATCTTTTTCGTAAAAATAAATAATAATACCAGCCTATTACTGTCCCACTGCTGGGCAAAGGCCTCTTCTCATACAGAAAAGGCACGAGCATTGATCACCACGCTTGCTCAAGACGGGTTGGCGATTTCAGACTTATATTAATTATAAGTCCAGGTTTCCTCACCATGTTTTCCTTCACCGATGTCTGTGATGTCCAAGATAAACTTAGAAAAGTACATATGAATTGAAAAAGTCACATTGGTACTTGCCCGGATTTGAACCCACAACCTTAGACATGGGAGGCGAGGCCTTAACCTCATGAGCCATAACGGCATGGGCAGCTTAGCATAAAAATATGAGTACCAAAATGCCATGTTTGTAACAACATCAAATTTTAATCAGAACAGTAGAAGAAATACACTTTTAAAAGTTGTTAAATGTTTGCATATTATCGGTGGTTGTGACTGTACGTGTACAGTTAGGGAAATTAATTGCTAAACAAATTGATCCCTACTTGAATTTGCCATGATAAAGACATTTCATACTGCTGTCAAAAACACTTGTGCTTTAAATTTAAGGTCGTAATTATGTAAGTAATATTATGGTCGTAATTTAGTAATATTTTTTTTTTTAACAATCAATTTTCCTCGACTTTTATGTGTGCTTTTCGCCATTGGAATAAAACTGGCGCGACATGAATTCCATGAATGTAACATTTTATGATGTTTTATGTATTAATCTCTGTCAAATATCTTAATTAAAACACTTTTGACAAAGCTACATTGCAGATTTAGTTTAAAAACTCTCCAAAACATACTGTTATTTTTTAATCCGGCAACCTTCAACGTAGAAAACTATTCTTTACTGGCAACCCTGACACAAAATGGTACAAACCGTACTCTTTTCATAAAATTCGTTCCTAAAAGACCCTAACATGAACTTCTACAAGCACCAAGCTAAACTACCCTCTTATCTGCGCTCATTTTTACTTACTATTTTATATTTTAAACTGAACACCTTTGAGTTAAGGTTTAAAATCTTACTGGCAAATTATAGTGCTGGGGTTTATAAGTTTTTATTAGTGTAGAAAAAATAAATATAGAGTTATTGGTGATAAAATACATATTATTGTGGTATTTTTTAGTATTATTATCATTGAAAGGGAAAAGTGAAAGAAGTCTCACAATGAGAACTTAAAGATCATATTTTTAGGAACCAAAACCACATTTTAAAATTTCACAATTATCCATTACTCAGAATCAGAACAACATAGTATTACAAAAAAAACAACGATCCTGGTGCAAAAGAGACCTCTTAGCTTTAATACATTGAGCTCAATTTCCTTTACCTTAGCTGCGAGAGCAACGCAATTTATACATTAATGGAAAATAGACTAAAAACTATGTTTAATAAGGTCGAATTTCGCTCTGCGCTTAGTGACCAAACACTGAGGCTGGTGTTTTCATACCATTATTAAAAAATATGTGCTTTATTTTAAAATGTACTAATATTATTTTTAAGAACGAAAATATTCTAAATTAGTCATTAAAATGTGCTAATAAAAGACAAAGATTATAAACTATTTTAAAACGAAGTCCTTTACATTTGGATAAAACATATTGATTACATAGATTTTTATAAAATCATTTAGTAACTAAAAGCCAATCTGCTACAGATATACACAAGAATTAGCAAAATACAAGTACATTAAGCTTTCAATAATCAAAAGGCAATGAATATAAATAATACCTTAATTTACTTGAAAACATATTTTAATCAGAGAACTACTAGTTACACAAATTATCTGTTTCATCTTACTTGCATACAAAATATTTTTAATCAAATCCTATAAATTATACACATTTTTATCTCATCAAGACTATATTTTAATTGACCATTTACTTACCGTCGTTTTTAATTATTTTTGAAATGTTTACGATACTTTACCTTTAACGCAATTTAGCGGCAAATTTAAATATCTGGTAACACATTACAGGGTATCAAATATCTAGTACTGATAGTTTTTTACTTTCAAGGGTGATCACTCAAGACCTGCGCTGTGCTGTGGGCTCCCCATAGTACAGCTTTATGCTGAGTGGTAAACTATTTGTCGCACACACGACGTGCAAGCTGTCAATTTTTTTTATTTTTTTTTATTTTCCGTTTGTTATACTTATTCTGAATATTTGATACGTTTATTGTTTCTGTTATCAAATTTTGTCTTGACGTCACGTCCCTGCGATACATAAAGATTTTTTCTTTCTTTCTTACCTGTATATTGAAAAATTTCACAGACAAATGTGACGATTCTCTAATCAATTGAATTTGAATGTGTAAATGCGTGTAAAAATGTGTACAACTTAAGATTTGCCAAATAACATTTGGAACAGCCAAAGAACACCTCCCAGAAACACCAGCCTCCTAGCTAACCCTTGCCTTGTACAATACATTACATTATAACATTAGTTAGTGCAACGACGACTATTCTAATGAGCAGTGTTTAAGTGTAGACGTGGAAAAGTATCAGAATGGTCAGTATTGTGCTCATGAAGCACATCGATACTGGCAGGAGCACCGCGAAACGGAGGGACCTGCAATATAATGGGAATCTTTAGCTTTGACATCTTTAATGCAAATAAATTCAGGAGTACCTACCTATTCAGGACTGGTCGTTTAGTAGCAGAATCCATGCAACCGTCTAACGATTTTGGCGTTCAATTATGTTTAGTGATATTCTAAGACAAGATTACTAATATGAAGACAATTACGACGTATTAAAGTTCCAGTGAAAAATCGTGATACTCCCCTCTCGCAATAATTTGCTCAGGATTCCTCTACAAAACAATCTGAAGATCTATTTTAGAAAGTTCGTTTGGTTCTTGTCATCAAATTATCAGTCGAAACACGTCTACTGCTGCCCCTGAGCGCTACGTCGATACCGTCGTCCGGTCCTATGCTTCTCCAAATCAGTGGATTTTTGCGGGTTCAATCCAGGTCATCTGTCCACCTTATCGGAAGCCTCCCAACGCTTCTTCGCAAAATTTCTTTGAGATGGGGTCATATTTATGGGCATTTTGAGTAGTAGTCATGCTCACTATTTTAACATCATAAAATTAAGCCCTAAACCAGGACAAGGAGGCATAAGGGATCTCTTTCAGACAGTAATGTGATGTTACATGGACACGAAGCGTGGCCAAGGACCAGGTAAAGACCGTAGGAATCTGCTGAATGCAAGTAACACAGGAGTGGTCGATGTAGTAGCCTTCTTTGAGGTTTTGAGAAATGAGGAACATTTTGAGTATGAATGTGGATGTCTATGAGTAGAAGACCAAAGAAATGAAAGGATTGAGTTAAGGCTGATACGAGTAGAAACGGGGTAACTCATGACATGACGACTAACAGAGAAGTTTGGAAGAATGAAACATGTTGCATACTCCCAAAATATATAAGGATACGGGCAGGAGAACGTTGAGTAGACTTTTTTTCTTTCATTTCGGCTGAAATGATGAGATGTAACAAGCAGAACCTAGTGTAGTTTTACCTCCAGTAAGGCAGATGTCAGAGCGGCGGCTGGTGCTGGTTGAGTGCGGGATGCGCCCGCAGCGGCGCGTCGGCCGAGCGGCACAGCGCGGTCGTGACGTCAGGCCCCGGCTCGCTGTCGCGCCGGGTCTTGCCTATATACACACTGCTTTTACTCAATCATGTGGTTGTGAGACTGGTGAGAAAATTATGTACTTAGCTAGAGACAAATCCAGAATATCACATTTTATAAAAAAAAGAGTGAGCGGTGGAATTCTTTTTCCGTATATATCTTCTGCCTAGAAGTCAAGACACGTAGCACTTTATTCGGTGAGAATAATTTTATTTGATTAAACTTCATGATTGTACTTACAAGAGTGGTACAACAGAGGTGGAGCTAATGCCACAATGCATTCTTTACCAGTCAACCTTTGGGTCAAATAGGACAGCATTGTGATAGAATAATCGTCAAAAAAGGCTTTCAATATTTTGGATCTGTTCAAAAATGTACTATACCAAAACTTTTGTGTTATAGGTTTCAATACCCGTAGGTATTGAAATTTGTACGGAATAGTAATATTTATTTTCGCTCTTTCTATTTTGGTCTAATGGAGATGGGTTTACAGTTTGACAGTCTGTCAAGGTTGTGAGCTTTGAATATGACTGACCATTTTTGATACAATCTGTGTAGTAAGGGTGAAAAAAAAAGGACTGCAACACTCACTAGTGAAACACAGACAGCCAGTCTGCTGGTTGGCCTGCAGCGACGTGGTGAGTCGCAACTCCTTCTGCTCTTTACTCTGCTCGTTCATGCACTTCTGGTAGTAGTCGAACTCTTTCACGTACCTGTAAGGGAGAAATCTGCTGTACTCAGGTCTAAAAAAGAAAAAAGACTTGAAATTGAATCAAGCCCATCAATTTATTAAACATTACTGTATACTATATGATACAAAAGATTTTTGGTCCGGACAATATATTTCATTTGACTTTATAAGCAGAAGTATCATTTTACCATCTTCCTTAACACAATTTTTATTTTATCATAATACTAGCTGATGCCCGCGGTTTCGCCCGCCCGCAAATTATATACTAAAACCTTCCTCTTGAATTACTCTATCTAATAAAAAAACCCGCATCAAAATCCGTTGCGAGTTTAAAAGATTTAAGCATACATAGGGATATAGGGACAGAGAAAGCGACTTTGTTTTATACTATGTAGTGATTATGTGTGTAAGTCTGTAAGTTGCTATCTATGGGCCAAAGTAGCCCGAATATAAATGGATGTTGTTGTTGTTAGAACGGCAAAAGGGGTAGATTCCCCTACAATAATATAACAAATGTAGTATGTTACCAGACAGGCGGCCACCGGTTGTCGGACAGGTAGTCACGCGAGGGCTGGCTGAGGTGCCTTGCGCGACACACGCGGTCGTACGCGCCGCACAGGCGCCACATGCACCAGTCGGCCAGGTTGTGTGCGTTGTGCAGCTGGGACAGGACACATGTTGAGGATGCACATTACGTAAAGGTTCTTGAGCTAATTGACTTCATAAAACGATTGTTGTGTTGCGGCTGTTATAAACCAAGTTAAGGTTTAAAACAGCCGCACCCGCACGGGTTTTAAACTGTTTTTGATGTGAAACATCTATAGGCGCAGGTAAAACAAAAATGGCGCAACTGTCAAGTTGTCAACCCGGCCAGAACAATCCCGACCTGTTGCAGCAGCATAAGAACAACATATTCGCCACGCTTTACAACAAGCCAGCTGGTCTCGGGGCACATCGCTGGGTTATAATCTCGTGACTTCGAGTTCGATCCCAGCCTAAGGATTTTCTTTTTGTGAATCGAGTCATTTTGTTTTTTTTAATGTTTGTATTTAATGAAAATAAATAATTATTAAATAAAAAGTAATCATTTTCTGGGAAAAAATAGTAATATTTTATTTTTCATTAAGCCATATTTAGTTCCTGTCGAAATCTGTTCTTTTATGCTTATTACATGTACACAATAATTTGTGATGTTTCACATCTGCCAGGCGTCCCGTGACGGCTCACAATTTTTTATTTTCAAGTAGATCCTTTTTTGAAATCTTCAGTTGTATATTTATCTTTTTTTATAGATGTACGTCAATGGCAGAAATCGTTTTATTTAATAAGTAAATTACCTTGACAGGTTCCAGTAGGGACAGAGCTATCTCGACGACTTGATCATCATCGGCGCACACTCTGCCAACACAGTAAAGATCATTATAATCCTACTAATATTATAAATGTGAAAGTTTGTGAGAATGGATGTGTGGATGTTTGTTACTCTTTCACGCATAAACGGCTGGACCGATTTGGTTGAAATTTGGTATGTAGATAGGTTATACCCTGGATTAACATATAGGCTGCTTTTTATCAACACACCACGCGGGCGAAGCCGCGGGCGGAAGCTAGTGTTTCTATAAATAAACTTCCGTATAAGATGACATGGAATGAAGATACTTGCGAGGCTTTAACATCACCTCAGATGCACTTAAATGTCCTTCTAAGGCGATAGTGACCACACCTAGCGACGCGGAATCGGCGTGAGCGGGTTTAAAATAGGTTTGTGTCCATGCGATAAGAGCCAATAGTCTGAAGCAGTATCGAGAGTATAGACATGTCGTCTGAACCGAAACGAGACGAATGGTGAATACGAATGAAGAATGAATGTCTTTTTTATTCTATTGCATGTACATCAAGTTGTTTCTGACCAGCGCAAGTCGATTTCTAAAGCCGCAGCATTAAAGTTAGACTCACCTGTCTCTCTGCTGCAGCTGGTCTATGACCCTGGCCTCCACCAAATTGACGAGCCGGTTCATACACAGTCTATTGGCCAGCTCCAGCAGTTCCAGGCATCTGGTAGGGTCCACTGCTGGGATCTTGTCGCTGTAGATGTAGCTTAGCAGGATGTGGAATGCGTACATTTTCACCCCGGGGAATGAAATCTGGGTAAAAAAAGGGGGGGTTTAGCTGGGTAACTGAAGTAGTTTTGAATGGAAATGGTTATTGCTGTGTTATATTAGAAAACAGCCAGCATTAAGAAATATTTCGATGATATCGTGACATAGTAATATAACAGCCGGCTTGAGTGATGAAGAGATACTAAAAGAAGACTAGGGAGTTTAATTTCTTCATCATCATGACCCATCAAAGGGAGCAGCGGTGGCCCAGTGGTGGCGGCCCCAACTTACGAACAGTAAATCGTGGGTTCGAACCCAGGCAGGCGCATTACTTTGTGTAATTTATTTCATCACCACTGCTCTCAAAACGATGAAGGAAAACAACGTGAGGAAACCGGCATGTCCTAGAACCAAAAAATTCGAAGACATGTGACATCTACCAATCCGCACTGGGCCCGCGTGGTTGATTATAGCCCATTCACTCTCTTAGAGAGAAGGCCTGTGTCCCAGCAGTGGGAACATTAATAGGATGATGATGATGACCCATCAAAGGGTTTTTTGGCGTGCATCACATACCTAGCTCCTCCGTCAAGCATCAGTGTCTATGCCTACTTCCCTCTCTAGTTTATTTTCACGTAACTTCATGTCGCCACGAGGCCTAACTTACCTTCTCCGTTGGAAGGATTGCTACCTTTACGTCAAAATGATTTCAGACAATGTTGCTGACTACTCCGGAGGTTCTCTCGCAGAGGTGTCTCTGGAACATGGTCTTCTTGGGGTTTCGGGTGGTTGTGGTGGCAGTACATAGCTGCTAGCTAGCTAGTTATCATGGTTGTGGCTGGACTGTAAGAGCTTATTTTGACTTTTCAAAAGTGCCTGTCATGGGTCTATTTGAAATAAATGCTTTGAGTTTGATACTGAGCTTTGATGGGCTGTGATCTGTAAAAGACTTCATGGTATCATGATCTGTCAAAGGACCGATTTGTTCGAGACACCATTGTTTAACTATTGTGTCTACTTCGTGGACAGATCAAGGGATACTGACCACTCGGGAGGTACTCTCGCGGAAGTGTCCCTGGAACATGGCCTTCATCGGGTCACAGCGAGCCATCAGCACGGCGCGGTGTGCCAGGTGGATGCCGTCGTCCAAGTCGAAGGTTACGTCCGCGAACAAAGCGCGTTCCACGTACATATCACGGAGACGGGCTCCTAGAGGCTGAAGAATAAAAAAAACTTGTTGATAGATCTACTTAACAAAACTCTCCTACTAAATAAAAATCTTCAATTTATTAATTAATTGACTGACATTGTACAGCCTGAATAGCGATTCAGGCTGTACTATCGAGGACACTCCCGCCTGATCACCACTAAGCTAATTTTTGCTTGCACTTACAACATAGAAACGCTCTCTATTCCCGCCCCGTTGACTTTATATAGAAATAATTAATGAAAAGATACCGATCGGCGACACATGCCAAACGAGAGTTATTGTTATTTTGCGCGCCAAAGTTGACGCTTTCCTAATAGGCCTAAAGTTTAAGGTGGAGTGGCTCGACGCCTCCGCATGATTTAAGCGAAAAAAAAATTAACTGATCAGGCGGAAAAGACCACGACTGTACGTTGTCAGTCACTCACCGGTTTGGTAACTCACCGTATGAAACTGCAGCATGAAACCCTTGTCGAACAACAGGTGCTGGTCCAGAATGAACTGACTGAGCTTGCTCAGCTCATGGAAACCGAGCAGCTCTGCAGCCTGTCTGATTTCCTGGTAAAGATGTAACCACGAGTCAAAGATGTGTTTACCTGTGTTTAACTTTGTGTTTACATGTTTTTAACTCAAATACACAAGTCCCTTTGTACGTAAAGAATGTTCTGCTAGTACGTTCGGTGTATGCTTACCTACCTTTTCGAGTGACTTATCCTTTTACTTATTAATATAAACTTTTTAATATGTTACAGACGAGAGAGGAACGTCGCGATATAAAAATGATGACATAGAAAGCACTATACGTATTATATTAGAAAACAGTCCCGTGGAAAATTCGTCGCATTGAAAGAAGACAATTTAAATACAGGCCTGTTTGGTGCATGGTTTGCCAAATTGAACGGCCCGAAAGAAGGGGTCATTTATGTCTGTTAACCCCAAGAACACGTCATTGGCTCCACTGATTTTTAATTTCAAGTTTTAGGGGTCCGTAACTCAAAAGGAAATAAGCGAACCCTTATAAGATCACTTTCTTGTCCGTCTGTCACCACCGATTTTCTTAGGAACGGGTGGACCTAGCTAGTTGAAATTTATACCATATACTGAGGTCTATAGTCCCTATTAGGTGTATAAAAATCAAGGTCCTAAGTAAACACGATAAAAAGATATGGGCAAATTTAGATTTTTGCGAAAACTTGTAAGTACCAAAATTTACCTTAATTTTCATTTTTTTTTATTTTTCGGGCTTGTGCTTTACTTGTACCTTGCTTTTAACCAAAATTGACAATTCTAGGTTAATATTTATTTCATCGTTTTGTGTGATTTGTCAATAAAATCATCAATAATGCGGATTCTCACCCACATTATTATCATTGATTACTAGTTCTTAAACTGTACTAACTACTAGGGAATTGTAATAGTTGTAAACAGAAAAAACCGCTCTCTATCTCTACACACTATCAGAAACTTGACGACATTTGTTTTAGGTCAAGAATCTGGAGAATTTAAAAGCAAGAAGAAAAATAAACAAACTTATTTATATATATTTTTTTTTAAACAATATAAGTTTCGGAAAAGCTTCACGCAGAACTTCAGTCTATGCCGAAAGGGGACAAGACTGTAAGTAAATAATTTGTGTGTAAAATATGTAGCTAAAATTGTTTATAATTAAGGTGATACATCTAATGAATACAAAATAATAATAGAGACATTGATACCGCACTTTCTTCTGGCATTATTGAAATAATGTTTTTTTTTTTCTTTAAATTACGATATTAAAATAGTTGTTCTGAAGAATAATTCACATTCGATCAATAAATAGACCTACTTCAGAAAGTGCAGTGAAAAATATGATAAACTACAAAGAAATACATTCACAACATACAGGGTGCTGTTTTTATAATAATAATAATGGTCAAAATTAATAATTATGAATTTGTTTTAATGGTATAATTTATTGCAATAAGGTTTACCAGTAACAATCCGATAGCAGCTGACTGCAAAACATTTTTGTTATTATAAAATGATTAATTTTATATATTTTTAATTTGCAATATATTTTATTTGTAGTGGGTAATAGGTACATGAAATAGAAAATGGAAGCACAGTAGAGTAGAAAAATATTAAATATAAATTAATATAATCAAGTTTCTGTCCCTTTATCAAAATAATTTGATTAAATACTTCAGAATCTTTTGAACTAAACTGCTAGACCAATTTATAATAAGGTTTTCAAAAATTATTTTTTATTATTATTTATTTTGATAAGGAGACAGAGAGAAAATAGCCGAAGTCAATTCATAATAATATTTAATAATTACTTTAAATACACGTAGTAAAATATAAATATATTTAAATAGAAATACAAAGCTAAAGCTTATGTAATTTGAAATTGAATAAGATGTGATTTGGTAACAAAGTGATCAATATTTATTAAGTGTTTCCTAACAAAAACTGTTGTTTTAATAGACATAAGTATTGTTTACCTAGAAACACAAAATACAGACACGGAACAAAGACACACATCTCATCAGCCTAGCCTTTTCCCAACTAGGTTTTTATCTGCTTCCAGTCTAACGGGGTGCATGTAAAGATCCAGATTGCAAATAGGGAATATGCACGTAATTTTTTCTTCACTTAAATCAATAAAATACAGCAATAACAACCCAAGAAAAGTATTAAAAGTTAAGTTCAACTACTGCTTGCGCACAAAAATAATATTAAACTCCTGCAATTTTCTACGACAGTTCAAACGTCCGTAGCTGTCGCGGCCATGATGTGACGTCATTATCCACAATCTGCATTGTTTACATCAAATTTTTTAGGCCTTAATAAAATAATTTTACCATCAATCACTTCATCACCAAATCACAATAAACTCCAAACCCGTATACCTACAAACATAGAGCTCAATATCGACTGACCTGCTGTTTGAAGGCGCTGCTGTCTAGAGCCCCGGTGTATATAAAGTTGACGATCTCTTGCATCACTGTCTGTGATATCAACTTGCTCATTGTAACTATGGTTTGTGTCTGGGATGTCGCGTGTTGGATCTTGTCGCACTAAAATGGGAAATATAACTTAATTTTGTCAAGAGGGTAGCGGGACTGCCTCGTTGGTCTTGTGATGTAACGGCTCGTACACATAAACACGATACGACACACAAGATCACAAAGGAACTAAACGTGAAGATTTGTGGTGCCACTTGTAATAATTATTATGGTAGAAGATGTAGAAAGTTTGTAGTCCCAACTATTTTTAATGACCTTCCAGTCGATATATATATAACGCTTGTATCACTAAAACCTCCTTTATAAACAAATTAAATAAGTACCTATATAATATCTTCTGTCAAAGCCTCGCTGTAGTAGAGAATAGTTAAACAATGTTAACACACCTGTTTTTTTCATGATTTCTTGTTATTTTAAGGAATGCAAGAATAGTTTTATTTTTCTTTTTTTTGGGTTTTTTATTTTCCTGTTTTTGTGGAAAAGTGTCAATATGAAAATGTTAATGAATGTAAAGGAAAAAGGAGCTACGTCTGCCAACAAACTGCTTTGCAGTTTGGCGGGGGTAATTATGTACCATGCAAACAATATTACCGTGAATAAACACTTTTTTTTTTTTCACTTATCGTTGGAATCTACGTTTGAAGTCAACCTATCTTTTTACTGTGCTTTAGAACAGGGAAATACGACCTATTTTCTGCGAACACTGCAGATTTATTGCTACTTGTTTTGATATAGATTCCCACGATACGACGTCGCATCGTGAAACGACGCCGCGTCGTAGCACGTAAGACGTCGTATCGTGTTTATGTGTACGAGCTGTTGGGGCTTCTAGTGAGTATAAGGTCCTGGATTCCAGTCACAGGTTAGACATTATTTACGAAGGTCCAGGCGGCGGTGTACTTAATATCTAGTAGGTCTCCACACATCTCGCCAGATAAGATTAACCTTTTGAACGCCATTGTCACATATACGTGACAAGCAAGTGCGTGCCTCGTACGCCAAACGACACGAATATGTGACAAAATGGTCGGTGAAATTGTGGCTTGGCGTAGAAGGCACGCGCATGCATTTATGCTCTGGCGTTCAAAAGGTTAAAGGGGTCACAAATTCCGACTCCGTGAGTCCGTGGACTCAATAACCCTTTCCCGACCTGCGGATTTGTGCCCAGTTGATAGCAATAGGCTCGCCTCCTATTGCGTGGGTGTACTATTAGGTACACCTCTACCTAACCCTTTGGGGATTAGTATTTAATGTAAGTTTAAGTAGTTTGTAATAGCGGGCGACCCTTTGGCAATTAATTACATTTGCCACAAATCCAGACCAAATTGTTTCTGAGAAATTTCCGATGGAAAAACCCAATTACAACTTGCGCGACTTGGAAATCATACCCAGGACCTCACAGTCAGCAGGGGTACTTACTGATCACTAGACCAACGGGACAATCATTTTATTAACTTTCAACTAATACACGTTTCTAATGCTAAGCAGTTTTTTTCCAGAGGACTATTACTAAGAACAATAGGGTATTACACCCATTTTTGAAAACTGTTTCAATTAGATTCTATAGTAATGAACCACTAAAAAATTCACAAAAATTTTATTCAATCGTTAAGTGCCATAAAAATGCATTTAAATTTAGCATTTTCAAATTTCGCGCGTAATTTGACGAAAACCCTGGACGCAGTGGACGCCTTATTGCTCTGTGGTCATGACGTCACTTGGCTATGTAAACAAATGCAGTGATATTTGAAGTTGACAGTTTACACGTCTATGTTTACATAGCCTTATGACGTAATAACATGGCGACTACTATAATGGTGTTATGAAACAGATTAAAAAAGCTGAAACCTTTGAATTGAATTTTAAAATTTAGTTTGCTTTTTTATGAACTAAAACTAACGTTTTCCGACTGCTTTTTGCCTAAGCTATCTCAATAATATATTTTAGATTTTTTCTCGTATAGAGTAATATACCCTATTTATGTTACCTTTACAACTCTGATTGAGATGATAGCGGGGTGATTGACCTCTCTGTATAAGTCCGGAGGCTTTTTACAACTGTCGCTGAGAGGCAAGATCTGACATGAAGACCGACGCTTGATCTGATCCCATACTCTGGAAACAAAAATAGTAGAAGTGTGTTGATTGTAAATCTATACAAGGTGACCAAGATTGGACATGGTTAGGTTTTTAATGACCAGTAAAGACATAAATAGTACCTCATCTGTTTCGCCTGGTCCTGTCGTATCAAATACTCGGTGTCCTCGTTAAACTCGCCGGTAGTCGCCTCGCCCATACTGCTCACCTACAATAAAATAATTCATTTATATTTGGTGAAAAGCGTCTCTTTGCCTAACCCACGTCCGTGACTCTTGGGCTGTAATTTATAAAACGTACTTAGAGTTAACTTCGCTCAGTAAGCGTTTAACACAAATCTGATCATTATTTGTATTTAATTAATATTGGTATAAAACGCTAGCTACAGGTCGCTAAATATTTTGTCGTAGGGTCCTCGTCACATAAATGCATACGGACCGTCCGCCACGGATCATCCGTCGCGGATCATCCGTCGCGGATTGTGAAGCTTGTTAGCTTAATGGTGCATCCACACCATAGTTACTTTTTGTAGAGCAACGTTTCCAAGTGTTATTTATTGTTAGTATATGTTGCCGTGTTAGTATAATAATATGTTAAGTAATGTTGCCCTTTTGAAAACTGTCCACATGTGGTAACATTGAAGAAAATGTTACCTGAACATGCGGTGTGGATGCACTATTACATTTAATTTTGTAATCAATTTCTTATCGATATTTCGTAATCAGATTAAACTGAAAGTATGCACATTCGTGTAGTACTGAGAGAGACGAGATATATATAGATATCTCACCATGCTGCTCTCGCTGGAACTCCTAGCGAGCTCAGCGGACAGGCTGACACACTCGTTGGTCAGCAGGCGGTGGAACGCTTCGCATGCTGCCGCAATCATGAATCGGTGGACAGGAAAACCTTTCGCGCCGCATATTATCACCATGTCCGAGAAGTACTGTTGGAGAGAAAAAATGGGTTAGAAATTATAAGTATCCAAAAACAAATTGGGCTTTCAGATTTCAGTGGTTTAGGTTAAAACATGGCAAATCTTAACACCACCGAAAACTACATCAAAAGTTTCTTTCAACCTCGGTTTAAAGAAAATATTGCATTATTATAGTAGCAAGGTATTTCTAACTATGTATAATAAAAACCTATACTTTTATTACTAAATCATGGTCGACGACGAATGACCTCATTAATGGAATTATTGCATGTGGAAAAGTCAAATAGAGGTTTTCCTTAAACAATTTAAAAAACCGGCTAAGTGCGTGTCGGGCCACGCGCAGTATAGGGTTCCGTAGTAGCCCGTTATATTGAAGCAACTACTTCATCTTAGTCACTTTAAAGGATTTATTCTAAGGATTTTGTATTTGGTACAAAATTATCCAACACCCAAGTTCAACCACTATTACTGCTAAACTGATAAATTATCTTAACCGCTAAAGTTTTCCTTTAAAGTTCATGAAATGCACTATCAGATTTTTCAAGTCAGCAGTTAAGCTTTTAGAGGAGGGGGGCCCTACTGGAACAAAAAAAAAACAGTTTAAAGTTTAATATTTCGTAAATGGAGCATTCAATCTAAAAATATTACAAGACCTAGGTATAGGGAACGTGCAGGAACTATAGGTGGCAGCACTAAATCGACAAAAGAGACACTAGGCGGACAGTAAAGGAAACTTATCACCTGTCATCGTGCTTTCAATTTAAGTAAACAAAATTATGTCATCAATTATATTATTTTTGAATATGATAAAATGTATATCTATCAATAATGATCGTCAGCGTAATATGAATGTTTAATAATATGACTTTTATATCTTTCGTCTACTTTCTCTGATGAAAATTGTGGTGCATGAAGAAATGGAGGCTTTCCCGTACTAACAGTCTCTTAGCAAAACCTCGGACAGACAGACAGACGGACATGACGAAACGATATACTATTTAATCTGACATTTATTTGTTTCTTTTATTTTAATTATTTGTGTCATTGATTTAACTTAATTTCTTTATTGTTACCTATTTAATCAGCTGATTGTAAAATTGGCAAAAGTTTTGTTTAATAATCTCAAATATGGGTCAAAGACCTGAAATAAATGTTTTTTTTTTTTATAAGGGTTCCATGTCAGGACTACGGAATCCTAAAAAGTGCCTAATACCGTATCGTGCATGCCCTGTATAAAACTATATAGAAAAGTGTTACATCTTACTTCATTTACCTGTTGTCGCATTAAAGTGGTCATGTTCTCGAGGTACGTGCTGTTGACTACCGCCACTTCGGGCTCCATTGGACGGGGAGGCCTGAATGGTGCCTGGGAACAATAAATATAACATCACACCTGTAATGACCGAAAGGCTAAGGGTTCTTACAGACGAGCGAGCGGTACGTTGCCAACTGCAGATAAACTGCAGCCGTCGCCACCTTTCGACGGCTGCCGTCGACGCTTGCAGTTGTGGTGTCGGCGGCTGCCGCCGGCGCGTCGACTGCAGCCGTCGACACACATTTACGCGGCATGCCACAACTGTAAACGTCGCGACCCGTCGACAGCCGCCGACACCACAACTGCAAGCGTCGACAGGTAGCGACGGCAGCAGTTGTCAACGTGCCGTTCGTCTGTAAGAACCCTAAGCGGAGGTGTACCGTTATGTTTAAGCCCCATGTAAGAGGAGGCGAGTCTATTGCCATTAACCGGCCACAAGCCCAGACTTCATCAACGTCAATGGAAAAAAAAATAACACCTTTCCCGAACCGGTAATCGAACCCAAAAAAAAAGAAAAAAATAATAAAAAATAAAAGGACCTCATGCTCAGCAGTCGCGCTTATTTTTTGGCAAATAAGCCTACAAGCAACATATTAGCATGATAGTGTTTTATTTTTTTAGTCCAATCAATAATTTTTTTGTAAATTGCAAAAAAACGACTCATTTCGCACTATTCGGCCCGCAGTGACTGACGTAACAACCACTTTGTAGTGCAAGCTGATTAGAACTTTATTCTAAGAGTATTTCAAACGAAGTTTGAACCACCACAATTAGAGTTGCTAGTTTAGCTCCTGTAGTCGCTCTAAGGACTTACTACAACTACTTTATACTGGAATGTTCAAGTATGTTCCACCTACCTGCAAAAGCGGTCTCTGCACCCTCTTCAAGTTTGTCATCCAGAACCTTTGCTGCCTCCTGGCTATGAGAGCAGCCCTGATGGCGTTCTCGAACACCTCATTGACTCCGTAGTAAGTGAACACTGAGGTCTCGTAGTAGTAAATGCCGAACTCGTGCGCTAGGGCGCGCCCTTGGTCTGGCATTACTAGGTCGCTTTTTCTTGGAGCCCTATATGAGCGAACGGTATTTTTATGTTGTGTATTGATATTAGTAAATTTTTAAGTCATGGGCGTTATTGTTTTTCTTACAAAGAATTTTTTGATAGCAATAAAGGTTTGGCTTTCGAAAAACCCAAGTGAAAAAAAAATTTAATGCAGATAATGTCCATTAAAAATGGTGGATCACTGACTACTAACACTTAAATTAGTGCAAGCATTGTGCTGGTCAGTCATAATTTATGCTATAATCAACAGCAAGCTTTTGTATACAGAACAGATTTTTCTAATTTTTTATTCAAATCAAGTGTCAGAATGAAGAAAATAAAAATACAAGACTATTTTATTTGAGTCTTGATCTCACTAAAAAGCTACAAATGAAACTGAAAACAGTATTTTAAGTCTTACCTTATGAAAGGGCTGCGATCCTTGCAGTAATTCAAGTAAGTCTCATCTCTGTACATGTAACGAAGATCGTTCTTACATCCCACTAATAAAATTGGTGTATTTGGGCAGAACCGTCTGAAAAAATCATCAAATAGGTCATAATGAGCACTAACATGTATAAGTACATGTAACACATCATTATCTGACGAGCCTTTTCTGCCACTAAGTTGGGGTCAGCGCCAGTCTAACTGGATGCAGCTAAATAACAATATTTTACATGGACCAACTGCCTATCTGACTTCCATAACCCAGCTACTACTGGGTAATACAATACCCCTTGATAAGACTGTTTGTCAGTCTTTCGGGCCACTGACTACCTGTTCCAACTGTCAAAGACCTACAAATCAGCTTACCTGATCTCGGGATACCACATAGCTCCACAGTTTCTCAAAGATATAGGGTTCGTTATTGAAAAGCATAGGAGAACTACATCAGACCTGGAAGTGGAATAAACTTTTAGCATTAATTTTTTGTCATCCAGTGCCATTTGTCCAAAGAAAGGCTTTTAAGGAAAAGAGTAATTTTTGGAAAATATTAAAACGTTCTTTGTTACGTTACCTTCCATAAGCGAATCTCCTGTCTTTTTCATGGTCACCAAATGTGTCCCAAAGGCGTAGTGACACATTGACACCATCTACCACTTCCCATGATCTTTCTAGAACCTGTTGGTGCACAAATAAAAATAGGACCTATCAAAACAATATTATAAGAAATTACTTATTTGTAGACACACTTAGCACAGAGACTCACACACCCAGATTTTTCCAGTTATTTTTAAGTAGCATGTTACAGCAAGTGAGTTTATTGCCGTCAACGGCACAAAGCCAGGATCCAAGACACCAGAAGAGAATAAAACCAAAGTTTTTACAAATAAATTGAATGATTAATTGGTAGAAAATGCATGTGGCATTAAGTCCACCTCTATGCTCTGTCCTTAAACTGTTAAATAAATAAATAAAACAGGTGTTTTACTGGCAGTTCTTAGATTCATATAAAAAGATATGCTTTTTCTGTATGACATCTTGCAAAGACAGCTGCTTAGCAGATCTATCCTGTGGATGCCACAACTAAAAAACTAAAACAGTTAATGTCCCACTTACATCTTTATATATCCGGTACTGATCTATAGCCCACACAGTTGGCACATGCGTGGTCATCAGCTGAGACAGCGACACATGCTTGTTGCAAGCACGTGCACAAATGAGACGTGTCTTGCCAACTGCTGTGTCCCCAACAACAACGCATTTTACCAACTCTTGGTGGGGCTGCTCGTTGTCCATTATCTGGAAAGGAATAATTAATTTGTGGTGTTGAAAAGAATGATTAAAATATGGACTTCATTGATATCATAAGATTTAAGATAATTACAGAATACAAAGACCTGTCCCATTCTTGGTAAAAAAAACGGTTACAAACACATATAGGTACCACCTTTTAAAAAATAGTTTTTCCAAATGAATTGATGTTGTATTGAACATAGCTAAATTATGGTCTAATCTAAAAGATGCAAATGTTATTCCACAAGAAAATGAACTTTTGAATTTTTCATACTTTTTTATGTTATTAGACAGAATTTCGCGTTTATATTATGGAGTGGGGAAGGGCAGGCGTGTTTGGAGACAGCCTTATTTTGAGTACTGATTTTCAGTCTAATTTTAGTACAGGATGGTATTTTATCATGGGATAAATGAACAAAACCTGAATTGAGTGACAACAATTTCCTGTTCAAAATTTTGTGAATGTACTAAAAGCTAAAAAAATTCAAGAATGAGCTGGTATTGTTGAGCAGAGCAAGTGTCGATCATTGAAGTCCTACAACTTCTTAAAATTACAAATAAGTACAACAAACCCACCAAAGAACATTTCGATGGATCCCATTTCTAATTTATTACAAACACCTACGAATATTTTAAAATTAGTGTTCATGGTTTTTTGGAAATTGAACCAAGAAAATCTATCAAAAGTTAAGATGCACTGAAATTATTACACAATAACACAAGTTATATTTAAAAAAGCCTACGAAACTAAACTATTTAAGCTAGACCGGTTGGTTTAGATTCGTTGTAATTAAATAACCATTAATGTAAATACAAAAGAAAAATAAAACAAGAAATAGGACACAAAAACAATTCACGATCGAAAATAAAACATTTTTAATTCGAATTTCGAAAATTAAAAACATACTTCTGTCAACAACAGTTTTGACAATGGATTGACAGCCTGACAGAAACATTTAGCAAAAATCCAAAAATTAAATCGCGTTCAAAATAATTATTGACGTCTCCATTTCATTATTTTTAATTTACGAGCTCCACTCAAAAAAAAAGACTGAAATCGTTATGATATTCGTGTAAAGAGAACGTGAACATATTTTATGAAGACCAGCCGGGCTTTATGACTATGCAGATTCATTTTATAGCCTGTAGATTGTCTAACTTACGAAAGCCCTCAAATTAATGATTTTATTCCCTATATATTTCGATTTACACAAAATAACAATGCAAAACACATTCATAAAATTGATAGAATGATACAGCAAGACTCTAATTCACTTACCTACGTTTTCTTCAATGAATTCTTAATTGATTCATACACACGAAAACCTTTGTGACCACTCAAATCATTTGAACATCATCACTTCTCACTAGCACCAATTAATGATCAATAATACAGAATAAAACCTGCATTATGTCGTCTAAAAAGGTAATAATGCAAAAAAGATTATCTTTTCACGATATTTGAGGCAATGGAGTGAAGTTGATTTTGTAGCATTGCAGTGATCTGCGCATGTTGGACGTCTTGCGCAGAACTGTAAGAACGCGTACAGGGCAAGTTCATTTTAATTTTGTTATTGACAATTTTAAGTCAACGAACTTCGTCGCTATTGTTGAACTTTTGAATATCTTGAATACAGCAGCAGCTCAATACTCACAATACAGTATACAATGAAACACGTACCAATTGTAAATAAATACTTCCTTCTATTACTTATGGATGCGTTCAAGCACACAAAAGCCCTGTGTATCGTACGATACAGAATTCAAGTAGGTAGGTAATATGTATTTTTACGTATTCTAATTTGTGTTTAGTTGAATGTTTTGAGTTTAAAAACTCTGAAAAGTACAAACCGACTGTGTAGGAATCTGTCCAGAGATTGACTCATCTATAACATGTAAGTATCAAACATTTTAGTGCTAGCATCTAGTTAGGCGCTGACAACCCGGAAAGCGGCTTAGCTCCAAATAAAATAATAGAAAAATAATTTTGACAGAAACAACACAAGAAGGTTGTAATTACATTAAAATAAAATATCGAAACTTTTTGCACTTCCAAATGTTTTCTTCTTTCAAATAAGAGCCTTGTAATGGAAAAGAAGGAAAATATTTACTGTCTTCTGTCAGCGTTTATTGTGTGGATGTGATGAGTAAAAGTGACTACAAAAATGTGTTTCGTATACACAAAGACGAGAGTTTTAGCAATAACAGCTAAATAAAAAGCCATCAAGTATGGCATACTTCGCCCTGCTTTGGAAGGCGAGAACAATAGAAAACTATAGACTCAAATATGAAAAAGAGAAGATCAATTCTATAGTGTTGGGAAATGCACAATTAGAACAGACACTATCCCAGAGATGGCGCCTATATCGGTTCGACACAAAAAAAAGAATTTCAAGGTTCTTCAAGAAATTGTACCCTGATGGAAGTGTGATCTCCAATTTCTTCTTGTACTTGATGACTGACCAGACCTTCCCGAATTTTCTCCTCAAAAGTGTGATGGGATTCGTTGGAGGCATAATATTGACGTATCTCTGCTTCATGTTCTTTGTCTTCCAACTTGCGATATCCCTGATGCACGCGACCATTATGAGTTCTATAATTGGCGTTCTTTTGACTTTGGGCCTGGCTTTTAGCTACAGGATTAGGTGTGTATGACCAACAAATTACTTATTATTACACGACTGCCCAAAAAAGGAATGTTATGTTTTCAGGGTTCATGTACTTACCTATGTATGTTTGTGTTTTTATTCCACCATAACTTCTAAACGCCTAAACCAATTTCGATGTACGTGGTATCGTTAGAATCCATATGTCTCTGCCCAGAGCGGGACGAGTCATTTGACGATTTCCCATCCGAAAAAAAAAAAAAAAGAACCCCTGGATAACATAGGCTAGGCTATCAAATTAAAGGGCTCATCATGAGGATTTTAAAATGGTATATCATGACCATATTTTAATTTAAAAAATGTGTTATTTATTTATCTATAGGTACCTACAAGATACGGGCGGATGACTAGGTAGGTTTGTGAACTTTTAAGTGATAAATGTACACCACAATAAATAAAAATCGAAATTCTCCATCTTATTAATAAAATCGTAACTAAAAAGTGCAAAATAAAAAAATAATAATTTAAAAAATTCAAAAACCCGACTGCGTAAAAAATAACTAATAACTTTAAATAAAAACTGAGAAGAAAAAAAACAAGAACGAATAAAAAATTCTAATACGGAACATTGACTGCAACAGTCGGGACCTATTAAATAATCATTTAATAATCTAGACTAAAATCATTACTGTATCCAATATGGGTCCCGACTGTTGCAGTCAATGTTCCGTATTAGATTTTTTTATTTGTTTTTTTTTTTCTTTTCAGTTTTTTTTGTCTATCTGTCGTTTGTTCCGGCTGATATCCGAAGCAGCTGGACCGACTTAAACGGGACTTTTACTGGCAGTAACGGCTTGTAAATTATAAACAGGAGGGGCCGGACTACCAACACTTTTCTGGACCAGGGAATTGCGCCGATAAAACCTTTTTTTTTTTTTTTTTTTTTCGGATGGGAAATCATCAAATGACTTCTCCCGCTCTGGGCTGAGCAGGAGGGAGCGTCAGACTTTTACTGACTAAAACCCATCCATGTTCCTTCATCGCCCTTTGTGTTCCGGGGCCACGGTATCTCTTTCGAATAGTCCCGCAGCCCCGGCAGGCTTCGGCCCTTGCGGACCCCTTCACTGATGCTGACTCTCTTTGAGGCGCGCGTGGAACACGAACGCGCCGTCGACACGGCCTGTCGTCATGAGACGTACGGACGGCGAGCTAGCCCATAGCTCCCCGTCCACAGGCCCGCGTCTACGGTGGCCGGAAGCCACCACGTGGCCCCCGACGCCCGGGGCGTCTCCCGCGGCGGCCGGGACGTGAGGATCTCTCCCTGTCCTGTTCCGCCACCTCCTTCGCTAGCATGACTGCTTCGCAGAAGGAGGTGACGGCGTCCCATTCCGTCTCGCTCCGGACCATGGCACGAACCAGGGCCGGGAGCGAGAGGTCGCCGCCGCCGATCGCCACCTCGAGGACACGGCGGTGCTCCACCCAAGCGGGGCACACCTCCACAGTGTGCTCCACCGTGTCCTCCGGCCTATCCTCACAATGATAGCACCCGGGCGTTTCCTCCCGCCCGATTCGGTGCAGGAACTTACCGAAACACGCCGATAAAACCTGGGACTAAATTCGGCTTAAAAGTCACGTTTACCGCCATTATGCTGTAGAGGGGTAGTCAAACCTGGGAGTTATTTTAAATAGCTAAGTTGAATCCAGGTTCGCGAGAAATAGAACGAATGGAGCCTTTACCTCTGCTCAGGAGTGGGACAAAGCACGCCTCCCTTATTATTATACTCTTTGAAGCAGGCTAAAAAAAAGTTGAATGTTCCATTGCAATAACGCTCGTATTATTTCCAGATGCCTAGTCTTTCTACTGATCCCTCAGTTCTTCTCCCGCGTTGGACGGTACACCCTGACCTGCTACGCGCTGGTACTCATCCTAACAGGTCCTGCCACCAACACGCTGAAGAATTCTGAAGTACTGTCGGAATCCATGGCTTGTAGTCAAGTGAGTAGCAGATTAAAATATTGTTTTTTTGATGGCTAGCTTTGGCTTTGTCCGCGGTTTGGCTCACATGGAGGTTTGATATTATCGCTCGGGAACACCCATGTCCTGATGGCCCAGTTGTCAATTAGGACTGTGTATCATACATGAGGCTGTGAGCTCAAATCCGGGCAACTACCAATGTGATCAACCAAAATAAATTTTATAACTACCTTTTATCTTTACCTAAGTAGTACTTAAACTGACGATTGGCAAAGAAAAACATGGGTAATTGAATAACACGCTTGAGAGCAGTTTCTGACTTAGCGTATTTTGTAACGCGTATCATGAGCTCTTACCGGTAGCCGATAAGAGCCACATTACACGCACAGGTCGAAACGATACGAAAGTGCATACGCACACTATAGTCTGCACTGCACGTGTACGTTTGATTAGAATGACAGCTGTCAGAAGAAGTAGGACTTGCAATTTTACTGATTTTAGTCTGATAGACAGTATGTTAATTACGATAAGTACGAGAATGCAGGTCATAAGCTAATCTTAGGCCCATCGAAAAGGCGTAAAAAGGTAACTGACAGCACAGCTGACAGACAGGCGAAGTTACTTACCTAAACTTGTAAATTACAATAGGCTACTTTCCACCATCAATAAATCTATTCAGTCCGTCAGTTAGACTAAAGGAAAATAATGGACACGTATTTTTTGTTTTTGTAAATCAATTAATTTTGACAAAGATAAAACACATCAAAACTCGGGAATGGGGGCTCGTGACGTCAGAACGCACTAAAAATTATAGCACGGCGTGACGTATTGAGAATTTTAAAAGCGTCGTATCTTCGTCAATTTTGGTTTACGTAACATAAGAAAAAATATTATGTGTCAATTTTTTTTTTGATAATTTAACTGACGGACTACCTACCTAATTCGACACAAGCCTATTGTAAATTACAATTTACAGGTTTTATTAGTATTATTACAATGCGTAAAAGGTGCGCTTCCCTCGTGCGCAGGGTGTGGGGCTGAGGCAGCACCAACAGTGTCTTAAGTAAGCATGATTGCCAGTCGCCTGGACTGCGTTTATGTGGATCGCAGTTGTGCAATTACTCATGGGTTGTCGCAGCAGTGATCCACCGTTATGTGTTGTTTGCTTTTATTCAGTGCTTACTAACATAGATTTAAGTTTTACTAACAGTTTTCTGAGTCATGGATACCTACTCTAATAAAGAAATATTCTATTCTAGTATGGTTCGTGTGTGTGACTTTGCAGCGTCCCTCACGCACGTACAAATAAATCTAATCTAAGCTACTAAATCTAACTACCTAGCGTGTTTCATGTTATCGTCCAAATGCAGGGCAAAGGTCTAAGCGCCGTCTCCTTTTTCACACGGTGAATGAACTTTAATCATAGGTTTAGAGAATAGCCTATTTAGGTATTCATTTAGGTGTCGTAGACATTCCTTTAGTGTTAGAGAAATACACCACCAAAGAGGTACGGTTCGTACATATAAACACGATACGACGTCGCATCGTGCTACGACGCGGTATTGTGCTACAACGCGGCATCGTGCACGATGCGACGTCGTATCTACGTGGGAATCTACGTTTGAAGTCTACTACTACTATACTACTGCTTATCTTTTTACTGTATTTTGGAACAGGGAAATACGACCTATTTTCTGCGAACACTGCAGATGTATTGCCATTTGTTTTGATATAGATTCCCACGATACGACGTCGCATCGTGAAACGATGCCGTGTCGTAGTACGATGCCGCGTCGTAGCACGATGCCGCGTCGTAGCACGATGCGACGTCGTATCGTGTTTATTTGTAGGAGCCGTTAGGTAGGTACCCTACAACCTAAGGGCTCGTACATTTAACCTACATATTATTCACGAAAAAAAATGTAGACATGGAAACAGTCAATGCGAAATCTCAATGAGACTCTTTCACACCACTCATCTGATCCTTGTAAATATCAAAGTAACATTTTTGAAAGGTCTTCTTTCTTAGCTGCTTTCAACTATCGCTACTTAAAACGCCTTTTCAGTTTCATGAATGGTTATATGACGTTATTTAAAGAGATGAAGTAAAATATCGAACTAACTAGTAATACACTTCTATAATCGTTTGTCCTGCATACTTTTTATGGTTCCGTACCCAAAGGGTAAAAACGGGACCCTATTACATAGCATATCGTCGTCCTATATGTGAACACTTCCATTTAAATACACAAGCCACGACACTTAAAACTACACGATTATCTGTCGTCAATCAATCTGTCTGTCTGGCTATCAAGAAATTTCACAGACTATATACCTACCTATTTGTTGTCCCTCTAACAACAAACAATAAAAATAAAGATTAATTAAAAATTAAAGGTTCGCGAGTCCGACTCGCACTTAGCCGGTTTTCTAAAGTAAATGACTGTCTACTCTTGACTCACTTACTACTATCAACGCACAGCTCAAACTACTGGGCGGATCCGGCTAAAATTTGACATACAGGTAGCTATTATATGTATATGACGAAGGCATCCACTAAGAAAGGATTTTGGAAAATTCAACCCCTAAGCGGGTAAAATTTTGGTTAAAAGCTTTTAAGAAAACCCGCCACCGGTGCGGGTAGGTTCGTAGTTGACATAGGTACCTACCCACTGAAATAGGGCAAAAGTACTACAACGACCTTCCACCAAATTAGGGTTATTGAAGCATAAAGAAAGGCAGTAACTTGTAATTTGGACGACAGCCGGCGAAATTATAAATAACTATAGGTACAGAGTTAGGTTGGAATATAGGTACCTTCTTATTTTGTCTTTTCTGAAAAACAAGCGAAAATGTTTTAAGTAAGAATGCTGAAGTGCTCGGTAATCATCGACTTCCCACGATAAAGGCCACACAGGCGCGTTATTATCGCTCGATAATATCGCATGCGTTACTGCGATATCTGTTTTTATCATGTATAAGGACGGCTATGAACTTACGCACTGCCGCTATATAATAACGACGCAATAAGTAGGACGCTTGCGTTTCTGCGTCCTGCGATATTCCGACATGAGTAGAATATCGGACGATAAAACGCACTTGAGTGCAAGGAATAGGGACGCATTATCGCAATAAGGCATGCGATATTATCGAGTGAAAATAACGCGCCTGTGTTGTGGAGCCTATAAGCAGGATAGCCATTTAATTACTCTTTAGTAGACGGGTTGGTATAGTTTGTTATTGCCTCATAGACAAGAGGGTGCTCCTTGTCATCAGTAACGTTTTAATAAGTACAGAACGGGACATCAAGCTACTCGAAACTGTTACATTTTTCCCAATCAACCGTTATTTAACCTAATGCTTTAGCGATAAAGTTGAAAATCTATTAAAGAAATTTGACACAGTGGCTTGATGTGCTAACGTCTGTAGAGTCGAGGACTTTATTTGATAAGCACACTTTCACTACTTTCTAATTTTGCACTTTTATACATTCACGAGTACGAATATTACCGACTAAAATAACTGCAGCCGTCGACAGGTGGTGACGGCTCGTCTGTAAGAACCCTAAACCCGATTTGCATTACACAGTTAAAATACGAATAGTGCAGCAAATCGCTCATCAATTCTAATAAATCAGTTTTAATAGTTTGGTTGCGTTTCCACTTACAAACTGTGAAAACGTTTTTGTGGGGCATTGTCATAAATTAAGACTTTTATAAATAAATATAATAATAAAGTAATAATTAGTCCTCGGTTGCACATAGTTTTAGATCATACATGATATCTTGAGTATTCAAGTGCGCGTATCGGCAAGCTTAAAATGAGACGCCCCAGCTAGATGACCCTTCAAAAATAAATAATTAAGCTGTATGACATTGCTTAATTTAATATCTTAAAATATTTTAGGATTGTTTTTATTTATTTCACATTTAATTAGCTGACCTTTTATTTGTTGACTGTATTTTATGATTGTACACATTTTGCATGCCTTACGGTAGAATCACTTCTGCCGGGGCTGCGGGACTATTCGAAAGAGATACCGTGGCCCCGGAACACAAAGGGCGAGGAAGGAACATGGATGGGTTTTAGTCAGTAAAAGTCTGACACTCCCTCCCGCTCCGCCCAGAGCGGGAGAAGTCATTTGATGAATTCCCATCATAAAAAAAAAAAAACGGTAGGGTCACTTGAAACATGTAATTTTTTATAACACCATTGTAACAGTGTTTTCTGTTAAAATAAATGATTTGATTTGAAAAGGTTGTAGACTGAAAGCGGAAGGAGGACAGGGTCGCGTTGCGCATCTGTGGTAAAGGTCTGTCCAGCAGTGGATTATTTATTTATTTATTTATTAAAACTTTATGCACTAGTAAAAACTGTACAAAGGCGGATTTAATGCCTTGGGCATTCTCTACCAGTCTAGAGTCTTAGGGTGATGCAGAGATAATACACAGTAGGTGCAATAACAGAAAAAAAAGATAAAAAAAAAATTATATCTAAAACATAAAAATAAATACATATACATATACATACATATAACAAAATATACAAAGTTAAGAGAGATAAACAAGAAAAACTATAACAACTTAGTTTTGAGACGAAACTGCCAACTTCTTGTGAATATGCTCTCGAGCCTTCACTTTGAAAGTGAACCGACTAGTCAACGTCCTGATACTCTGGGGGAGTGCATTCCAAAGGAAGACCGCCTCGACAAAGAAGGAGGATTTGATGAAGCCAGATCGGTGAGAAGGACAGCGTAGAAGACAGTTATTGGAGGACCGAAGGTTTTTGCGATATGGGCGGAGTTGATGATATTATGTATCAATTTCATTCATCATCTGCGCAACTCGTGTGCTCTTAGGTATATATCTTAACATTCTAAACCGCTGAAAAAGTGTTGGTCTCTCAAATTAAATCATGAAATCGAAGGGTTCTAAAAATACCCCAAATTTTCCGCTCGTTTAGTTTTTCTCTCTAAGTATAAAAGTTTATCTCTAGTATTCGAAGGGTGTCGCTATCGCTAGACGTCTATAAATTGTGAAACTTGGGATATAACCAGTAAACATGTTGGGTGCTTGACCTCATAATTCATGTCTAGTCTGCAGTATCAAAATAGAATAAAAATGTTTGGTTTTATTGAGAGTTGCTTCTGTTTGCAAAAATATTTTTAAACCGAAAACCGCGAATAGATTTAGTAATCTCCAAAAAGGCCCCCGACTCATGGTAGCAGTAGAAGCAGTGGATTTTCAGTATAGGATAGGTCTACATAGGCACTTATAAAGCGTCGAAAATTAGGTGAACAGTTCGGGTTCTTCGTTTCCTATGGAGAAATTGGAGAAGAACCGGCAAGAAACTCCAACGTTACTCTTCCTAGGAAGGAATCCGATATAACCGTACTCCCCAAACTGAAGATAATCAGGAGGGTTAGAATGACAGGAGGACCGACAAAAACAAAATAAAATATCGGAATCGGATAACTTCCACTGGACATCTGAATTTTATCAGAGGGAACGCGGGACCTGCCCCCGTATTCACAAACGCTTCGATGCGATTTCGATTCGGTAAGTGGTAGCTATGTCGTCTATTCTGGCTTGCTTTCGTAATGCCAAAAAAAGATTGACATAGAATACGACTTCATCATCATTATCTGCCTAGCCTTTGCCCAACTATGTTGGGGTCGGCTTCCAGTCTAACCGGATGCAGCTGAATATAGTATTTTACATGGAACGATTGCCTAACTGACCTCCACAACCCAATTATCTGGGTAATACGATACCCCACCGAATCCACCGATACCTACCCGATAAGAATGACTATTTCATGAAAAAGCCATTCTTGACAGTTACATGAACTGAATATGAATGTTTGATGATTTTAATGATTATAATTCTGTAACTACATACGTGGTACATCCGCGAATCATATTTTAATCAACGTACAACCTGACACTGACCTGCAAATTGCAAAAAACGTAAGAAAACTTAAATTTCGCGGGCTACCCTGGAGCTTCCACCTTAGTTATAGAAATTGTATACATTCTACAGGCTTTACAAGTGTTTTGCCACCTTTAAGACTAAGCTAACTTTCTGCCCTGGCTCTTATTACGTAGCGTTGGCTCAAGTTTTTTTTTTCTCTCATTCCTCATCTTCCATCCCATTGTCAATCATCCTCCGTCAATCATTACTGGAAACACAACGACACTTCTTGACGGAAATAGGTTCAGTGACAGTATTTCGAGCTCAACGAGGAGCTCAACAAATTGTACTGCACGTCAAAATAACCAAGCCAGAACTCATTACCAACTTACCTAAGATTTCTGAACCACTTCTTCTCACCAGGAACAAATAAAGACCAGCGTACACCAACTAAATAATCTGATGAAGAAACCGATTAACGCCATGAACGACTCTCTGAAGCTGATGGTAGACCAGCTGAAGAAGATCACGGCGAAGGTGAAAGAGACTGTGATACGACTCGATCGATTGGTGCTGACTATCGGTAAGTTTTAAAGTTAGGCTTAGACTAGTAAACAATAGGGAATATGCATCCAACCCAAGAAAAGCATTCAAAGTTAAGACTTTGAATACTTTTCTTGGGTTGATCTTGATAGTACTGTATTTTATTCATTTAAGTGTAGAGAAAATTACGTGCAAATTCCCTATTGTTTTATTTCCCTATTGTACTGTATATGTGTATTGTACTGTGTATGTGTGTTGTATTATATTAAACTCCTGCAATTTTCTACGACAGTTCAAATATCCGTAGCTGTCGCGGCTATGATGTGACGTCATTATCATTCATTATCATTCGTCATTAGCCTTGTTTACATCTAATTTTTTGGCCTTAATAAAATAATTTTACCAATTGTATGTGCTTGATTCAAGTAAAAATTGCAATAACATTACTATAGAAAATTATGTAAAATTTTAGTGAAACTTTTTAGCACTTTTCAAATAAAAGTGTGATTTTGATACAATGAAGATTAATACGAAATCTTTGTTATCGAGGACGGTGTGTTTTGCCAGTGCGTTCCGTTTCACCCAAAACATGCTACATAGAACAGTAAATTGTAAAATAAGTGATGTATTAGAAACTTAAATAGTGTACCACAATGTTTTTATGCGCCAATACAAGGCATTTTTCATAAATAAAAAGAGTTTTGTATTTCATGCATATTCCCTACTTGTGAAGACTGGTTTGATTGATAGTGTTGTTGAAGTATGTGCACCGTTGCCAAATGGTATAGTCCTGGGATCATTTCCCGGGTCGTGCAAAGTGTTGTTGGATTTTTTCAGTAGCAGCCACGGAGTACCAGCTTTGTGCCTGGTTGATGGCAATGGGCTCGACCCCTATTTCTTGGGACTTTAAACTTAACTAGCGAAATAAATAATAAATATCGCTGGACATTAACACACAGCGCCATCTAATGCCACACTAAGCAACGAGGCTTGTGTCGTAGACACCAGATAGTTGATATACTACATAGATACTTTTTTGTTTGTAAACATATACTTATTATACATATAAACATCCATGACTTGGAAACAAAATGTCCATGCTCATCACACAGACATTTGCTCCAACCGGGATTCGAACCCGGGACCCTAAGAACGTAAGGTAGCCTCACTACCGCTGCGCCATTCGGGTCGTCATACGAATGAAATGAGGGTTTCCTATTAGGTACACTGGTGCCTAACCCTTCGGGGATTACAAGCGTGATGTTTTGTTATGAATCTGATACAAAAGATACACCTCAATTTAAAAATACATTATCTGCATCACACAATCCGTTTAATACCTGTAACATACTACCACTACTACCTACCTCCTACTTACTTGTACATTTAATTATTTAAGTAATATTTGTACACCACATAATGTGGTAGAGTGTATAGAACTTAAAAAATATATATTAACATCATACTATGTAAAACTACATTCTTACAAATAAATAAATTCTAATTCTAGTTTTAACACATTCCTTTTTTTACAAAGGTACAATACTTACCTTTTCGAACTACGCAAAATGCTTAACAAAATTGTTGCTTCGTCTGCATACGGCTTTTTGCAATTCTCGGTAATGCATATTTTATACAATCGATAAGTGTCATGTGAACTTTCTCATGCTTTCATAGACATCGACATTATAACTGCGTAAATATATTATTCAGAGGAATTCTGGTTATTGATGATTTTAGCACTTGTCTAAATACGTAGGTAGAAAATATGGCAAAACGAATTTCATGATCAAATTAATTAATTAAGAGTGTAATTTGCTAACCATTCGTATTTTACTCCTAGGCTGGCAGTCTTGACAGAGAAAACGTCAAAATCGCTAACTTTCGATCGCTTATTACTAATGAGCAATGAAATGAGTATATTCGGTTTGCAATAACGATGCTTACAAGAATCTTGGATGTAGAGACTTGCGTTACTCGCAAGCATCAATAATGCAACTGAATTTATTCGTTAGTAATTGGCAATCGAAAGTTAGCGATTTTGTCGCTATCTCTGTCGAGACTGCCGACCCTGAATTCATTTAAAGTTTCTTTAAGCATTTTGGAAAAAGATAACTGCTTGACTAATGGTGCATCCACACCGAGGTTACTTTTTTGTGGCGCAAAACTTTGCAACATGATACCTAACAACTTAACTCGAATATCGTAACTTTTGCAGGTTTTGCTATAACATTTTGTTATTTATTTTTACCAACTAACAACTTCGGTGTTTTAACGTTTTAATACCCTCTAAAATTGTCCTAAGATGAGTGAGAGTGATGAGTATTTGGCGTAGACATGCTTATTGCCACTAAAACCTCTTTCAGTCAACGCCATCCAATCCTCCTTCTCCTGGCTACAATCAATAGCAGATCTATGCAACGCCAAGCTCGGAACACCCTACGACCACTGCACCAATGCAATACAAGATAGATTCTCTCAGTGTCGGAAGACCTTGGACCCTCATGTCTTCGAAATCTGTGACTTGGTGTCTGTAGCCCAAGCTGCTTGCTATTCAGTGAAGCCTTTCAAAGCGTTCTGCTATGCCGTCGATTTTATGGATGAAGCCATTTTGGCTAGCGTCAAAAAGAGTAAGTTTATTGGTTGGTTTATTTTAATTGGATTAGTTTTAAAATGACTGTCTCGTTGGTCGAGTGGTCGCAAGCGCGACTGCTGAGCATGGAGTCCTGGGTTCGATTCTCGGGTAGGACAGTGTTATTACGTTTTTCCATCAGGAATTTCTCAATAGCAGCCACTAAGTCTGGATTTGAGCCCGGTTGATGGCAATAGGGGCGCCCCTATTACATGGGACTTAAAACATAACTGGCGAAATGTGGGTGTACAGGTACAACTCTGCTTAACCCTTCTGGGATTACAGACGTGAAGTTATGTATTATGTAGTTTTAAAATGACTAATAAGAAAAAAAAAATAGTATTTAAAAGGATATTACGAACAGTACCTACACAGGATCAGTTATATATAACTAGCTGATGCCCGCGGCGTCGCCCGCCCGCAAATTATATACTTAATCCTTCCTCTTGAATCACTCTATCTATTAAAAAAAACCGCATCAAAATCCGTTGCATAGTTTTAAAGATTTAAGCATACATAGGGATATAGGGGCAGAGAAATCGACTTTGTTTTATACTATGTAGTGATTTGAACTATACTTGTAGACAAAGATTGTATTAGTAAGAAAACCATGGTAAGTACTTACTAAAGCGCTAAAAAATCTCCAATTATTCACGTTACTGTAAAACTGCAAAACTAGTTCATTAAATGGCAGCACCGACGGATAATCTTGGGTTTTTTATTAAGTTGGGTTTTTTAAATTACCTATTTTATCCTGTTTCAATTACTTTTGAACCGTCGTGGTTTTTAAAAAAAAAAAAATTGACCGGTACTTAATTAAGAACGTTCTGAATATTGAAATTAAGGAATTATGAAAATAGGATTAATGATTTATCGAAGAATAACTCCGACTAACTCCTTATATCATTAATCCTATTTTCATAATTCCTATATATTCGGAATTATGAAAATCGATATTTTGGAATTCGGAATTGTGACTTTCGGAATAAAGATTTTCGGACTTATGTAGTGTACCCAGCAAAGAGTCCTAATTTCAGTATTCATTTTCCGACTACATCGTCGTGAATTTAGGCAATTGTAGAATGTAGATAGGTAGGTACTGTGCACAGCTTCAACTGTCGATGCTTCTACAGTCACGTTTCAAATTCATCGCATTCCAGACGTTCTAGCCGGTTTATTTAGGTATTCGGTCTGGAATTTCCACCAGACCACAATTGGATATGCCCAGGATTAATTTTAGCGGCCAATACGCTAGAGTTATGCTATCTATGAATATACCTATTTCTGATCTTCAAGAAGGTCTTGATATCACATACCTCGTTCAGTTGTAAGTCAATTGTGTTACGGTGTTCTCTCTAAGATTCGATGCTGAAACAAGTGAGCCGAAATTGTTACATTACAGGTGAATGCTCCCGGTATGGTAGTACTTTTATTTAGCTAATTGTAGAATAAGCCGCCGTCTTTAAAGATTTCTGAAATGTCCCATTCTCTTTCAGAACTAAGAAACTTTACCGAGCACCTCAGAGCTATGTTTCAAGTTGAAGTCCACATTCACCATTCTTACTCCTATAGTAGCAACACCAGTCAGGTCGCCGCTGGCATTGTTACTGAGATCAGGAACAGAGCTGATCCGATGTTGACCTGGCTTTCTTGGAGCTCCTGTGTCACTAGCTTGTTCCTACTGCTTATTATATTCAGGTACATTAATTCCACCTTCAGTAATAAGGCTAGTTACTTTACCAAACAGGTCGTAAACGGTATTGTCATTGAGATCAGGAACAGAGCTGATCACTATCTCGTTCCTACTAATTATATATTCAGGCAAAATAATTCTACCTTCATCAGTAGTAACGTCAGTCAGGTCGCTGATGCTGGTATTGTCACTGAGATCAGGTACAGCGTTGATCCAATGTTGACCTGAATATCCTAGAGTTCCCGTGTCTGTAGCTTGCTCTTATCATAATTAGGTGAATGTCCACCTTATCCGGTAGTTAAGCTAGTAATTGTTCTACTACTTAAACTGCAGTGTCTCTGAGGACTGAGACAGTTCTGTTTGCAACCAAACAAGAGGTAAAATGGGTGTTTTAGCCAAGCTTTACCTTTATTTAATACGTTGTTATACCTATATTTAAGTTTGTTTTAAAAAATGTTCTCCATTAGATAAGCTTAAGTTTAATGCAACACTCCAAACCTGAAAATTTTGGTTTGGAAGATGCGTTATTAAGATTACAAAACTTAACTTCCTACTAATTGCAGGGCAAAATACTACCAACACATGTATGAAACTCGCTACCGGTTTGACAATCGTTACGTAACAAAAGAACTACAGGCTCTGGATCTAAAGAGGCAACAGCAGGGTAGAGAGACGGTACTACCTTTACATAGAAGAGAGCGTGCTAAATATATCACAGTAAGAATTTTTGTTACTTTAGAAGCCGTTATAAAACCAATTGACTGTAAACCAATGGATAGTAAGCCCTGCCGCACACTATAGACAAGACTGTCTTTAGACAGACAATACTAGTGCGAGGGAGACAGACTATGTATTCTCGCTCGCACTATTAGGCTAATAGGCGAGAAGACAAAAAAAATCGAATTAGTCCGTCACTTAGATTATCAAAAAATATTTGACCCGTCTTTTGTTACGTAAACCAAAATTGACGAAGATTCGACGCTTTTAAAATTCTCAATACGTCACGCCATGGTATAATTTTTAGCGAGTTCTTAGACTCCCGAGTTTTAATGCGTTTTATCTTTGCCAATATTCATCGATTTACAAAAACAAAAAATACGTGTCCATTGATTTCCAATACTGACGGACTAAATAGATTTGCAATTTTTTGATACTGTCGTCATGCCTATTGTCTATCTAAAGACAGTCTTGTCTATAGTGTGCGATAGCGGTAAACGATCTGGGCCCGCGTAGTGGTTTATAACCCATTCCCTCACATAGAGAGGAGGCCTGTGTGTGAAAACACTGAAAACATTATTGGCTGATTATGCTTATTAAATTCTATACATGGATGATATCATGACAGTTGTATTTTTCACAGCCATCATCCTTTTATCTCGTGGCTTCAGAAAAGGTTTACCTGAATCGTTCAGCAGTATTCATGGCTATAACTACCTTCAAGCTACTAATACATATGGTAGCTGACTATAGTTTGTACTGGGTTTTGATGACCATACGTTGCCACGGGAGATTTCAATCGAATTTGATGCGTGAGTTTGAATATTTTCATTTACAATAAGCATAATTTTTAAACGTGCAATACAGGAACTTGCGAACTACGAAAACATGCGTTCGTCATGAGACGAACGCTTGTTTTCGTAGATTACAAATGGCACCTGTTACCATTTTCATAGAGTTACCTGACTAGTGTTACGAGCTGGGTATGGGATAAATTAAATACTACCTACCGATTAAACACCAAATATCTTTATTAATCACAAACCACCTATAACTCAATCACAAATACACTACTGATCACTATTAACTTAGATATCGCACTTTTAGTTCACTTCCGATTCGCTTAAATCAGTCTGACTGTTCCCACAAACACTGTAATGGCTATTTAAATGCCGATAGATCCTTTGAGAAAGTTAGACTCGAACGTAATATAGAATGCTCTCGTAAAGCAGCCGACGTAACACTAGTAATTTGACGTGCCACTGCGGCTTGTCGTTGCCGTTGCAGCTTTGCCGTTACGGTTTGTAGTTGTAGTGGCCTTTTTGTAAACTTGGATGGGCTTACAGAACATGTACATTAATGTTTTCAGCGGGAATACCTCACTCAGGAGCCCATGTATCTGGCAGTGGTTTTGTGGCAAGACTGTTTAGTTCCATCATCGGGACCTTGGACATACCACTGTCCTTTCCAGCGCCTTCACCTATTTCGTGCTTACCAGATCCTTATCCACCTGATTTGAGACGTTATACCCAGATCGGTGTCCTCATTTTTCTTCTATGGTTCTTCGCTTTGTTCGAACCTTACGGTCTTCGTCTACGTCATCTGATTATGGGGCATTATAGACCTGAACGAGCTAAAGCCAGAGCAACGTGGTTGTATAACCACATATTGAGGACCAGAGGTAGGTAACCGTTGACATTATTTATAAGCCTTTAGGCACATAAAGTCTACTTTACCAAAAATACCACTTTCCCAATATGACCACTTTTTCATAATGACTACTGCGTTTCACAAAATGATCTCTTTACCAAAATGACCACTTTTTCATAATGACCACTGCCCCCACAATGCACATAAATTCTACTTTACCAGAAAGACCACTTTACCAAAATGAACACTTTTTCAATGACTTAGTCAGTGGAAGGGGAGAGGAGGGGGGGGGGGGGAAGGGAAGCATTTCGGATGACAGCTGTCAAAATTAAAACGGCTATATCTCGGAAACTATCGATCTTAGACTAGTCGTGTGTAGAGACAAGTGATAGGTCTCGATGAGATCTACATTTCGCAATATAGCTGTCAAAATTAAAACGGCTATATCTCGGAAACTATCGATCTTAGACTAGTCGTGTGTAGAGACAAGTGATAGGTCTCGATGAGATCTATATTTCGGATGACAGCTGTCAAAATTAAAACGGCTATATCTCGGAAACTATCGATATTAGACTAATCGTCTGTAGGGACAAAGTGATAGGTCTCGATGAAATCTACATTTTGAATGACAGCTGTCAATATCACGATTTCGTACATCGGGATTTGATGAGTCGCGATAAGGTTTGTTTGTCGGAGATTCCGTGTATCGGGTTTATGTGAGTCGAGATCTGTCGAAAATCAGCAAAGGATTAAAGTTTAACGGTATTATTTAAAATCATTATTGAAAATCAACAGTATTTTTTTTGTCAGTAAATGATTAGTTTTAAAACAAGATAAATTTACTTAAATGAATATAATGAAATAAAAAAATATGCAATGGACAATTATATTTGAATCATGTTAGTTTTAAAACTCTACCTTACTTCCTATATTAGCAGAAAGTAAAACTACTTACCATTTTAAATGTGAAAATACCACCAATTTCTTTCGCCAGATGGCGCCACTTAATTAATAGTAACTGTGGTGTTCTGTCGTACACTGGTTAGGGTTTAGAGTAAAACCACCATATATCAGTGTGGTGTCTTTGTTCTGGGTTGTAGAAATAAAACACTGTTTCCAATATTACTGCGTTAGGCGTGCTGTCGCTACGACTAGCGACTGTCTCCGGACTAGACTGAGAGTGCGGCGCATCCTCCGCACTCCCTCTACCGCGCATCCCCTACCACAGCACGCATAACTCATTTATTAAATACCACAGTAACAATAAATTGCCTAAGTATAAAATTAAAAAAAAAAACGTATCGTAGGTAAACTTTTTTTGCTGATGTTACTTTATAAATAAATGTCATAAAAATGGAGTGGGCCGAAACAGCGAATGAAAATAATACAAAATTTAAGATTCGTCGTTTCGGCCCAATACTGGTCCCAACACCTGTAGGCCGAAACGACGAATACACCTATGTGTGAGTCGAGTCCGTAGACGTTTCGGGAAAGTAGACGTTTCGGGGAAGTAGACGTTTCGGGAAAGTAGACGTTTCGGGAAAGAAGACATTTCGGGAAAGTAGACCTTTAGGGATACAGTCGTTTTGGTAAAGTGGTCATTTTGGTAAAGTGGTCGTTTTGGTAAAGTAGACTTTATGTGCCTAAAGGTTTATAAGTACTTGTAGCTTTTGTCGATCTATAATATCTTCGGACACATTTTCAACGCGAGGGCTAGGCACATGTTCGAGTCGGGCTGAATAAAAATTCTGCAAAAGAAAATTCTAGCGTATTTTTTGCGGAGTATGCTAAACCAGTTCGACTCCTCTAAACATGTGTGTAGGACGCCTTATCATTAATTGAATTATAACGAAATTACTTTATTGATTTTCAGGTAGCTTTATGAAATTCGCTAGAAGAAAACTACATCGAGAGTATAAACATACATCAGAAGCTTCGCTTACATTTCGCCAATGGATCAGTGATCATCTACCGTAAGTTTTAACATTTTTAATATTCTTAGCAACACACTAAATGAAATGCTACTTTAATTCCTATAAAATATGTGTCAGTTTTCAGTGCTTGCGGACCTTGGTTGGATTAGGTCCAACGCAGCAATATTGTCTATTGTGTGGTATCACTTCCTCCAGCGATCCTGACTCACGACTGACGAAGTGAGACTAGGTTTTATTATTTGTTTAACTTTGTGGATCTTAATCCTGCAATAAGTCATATATTAAGACACCGATATTGTATATCTTGAGTTATTTTCGAATCTATGTATTTTGTAATTTTGTCTAGTCATTTTTAAATTATTAGTCTATGAACATTAGCCAGTTACCGTTGCTAATGAAAACAGCCACATATGCTTCACGTATGCAGTAGGCTTCCTGATAAACATTTATTAATAAACGGCAATCTACATCGTATATATTCCTGTACTTAGACACAAGATTGACATTCGTAAAAACTTCTTTGTAGATGTCTAACCCCTGGATGCCCAGGTGTATTCTGCAACAGCTGCTTCACTGACATTGGTGAGCTGTGCACCATATGCCTGACACCAGCTGATTATGGTGACCTGAGTGATGTCAGCTTGGAAAAGTAAGTTAAACTCTTTTATTTACCAACCTGGGTGGTTGATTCTTCTCTCTCGCTCTCAGGCAAAAGAGTAGAATCCTCTGTAAGTTGCATTCCATGGTCAATCTCAGATAAATCATTGCATTATTTGTTTATTTATTAGCCATTTGTGTCCCACTGCAGTACAAAGGCCTCCCTTCCGTCCTTCCATTTCTCCCTATCTACAGTTGTTATTGGCCAATCTTTAAGTAAATAGTCGACTTCGTCCCATTATCTCCTTCTGGGCCTGCCGCATTGCCGTTTACTGCTTTTTGGGACCAAGTTTGTGATTACTTTAGCCCATAGCTCTGCGGCATGCGAAAGATGTGGCCAGTCCAGTTCCACTTAAGCTTTGCAGCCGTGTGACCTACATCTGTAATTGTAGTTTTGAAACGCAGTATCAAGTTCCTTTTGCGATCAGTGAGTTTAAATCCTAAGATACTGCGCTCCATTGCTCGCTGACAGACACCGAGTGCGGACTTTTGATGCTTGGTTAGTGACCATGTCTGCGCTCCATAGATGAGGGTGGAAAGCATGCACATGTCCATGAGTTTTCTCTTGAGAGAGAGGGAGAGAATAAATAGTAGTATCCGAAAATATAGGAAACAAAAATTTAATCACATGTTTGATTTAATAATATTTTATTTTTAAAGATAGAAAAAGTATTTATTGGTCGCACACAGCACAAAACAATTAAAATGACCAATAAAACAAAATTATATAAAAGTAGACATTAAAAAAACTTAAAAATAAGACATACATTAGACTAAGATTGGTCCTGTTTTTAGAGGTTCTTCTGATGACAGTGACAGTGATGGCGGATTAAATGAAGGAAGAATGAATGAAAACGTAAGTGACTTACATCATAATCATTATTTTAAAAATAAGGAAATAACAAACGCTTATACAAATTACAGATAACAACATTACATTCAACTGCTGTAATGGAACGTACAAAATCAACAACAAGTAAAGAAGAAAATCGAAGATGGAGTTTTTTCAGGAAAACCAGCGGTCCAAGGGGACCACTAGATACAGTTGCTTTGGTTCAAACCCATACTTATAAAAGTAAAAATAAACGCACTGTTTTTATTGGTTTTCTTTTTAAACGTTTTCGAAACTTTAAAAGGAAAGTGAGGAAGCATTTTCAAGTTAAGAAGCGTACCCTTGATTGGGTCTTGAAACTTACCCCTGAAAACAAAATAAAGGCTTTTTCCAAGGAGGAAAATCATAACGTTTATTCAAATTCTGTTAAAATTGAAAAGTACGGTGAATTTAACGTTGGTAGCAATAGGACCAAGTCTGTTGGAGTTAATACAAACAGAAATCGAGGAGTTTTAGTAACTATGATAATGAACAGCTTTATTAGCCGAAAGGGAAAACCTCGAACCCGAAAGAAAGCCAAGCAAGATCTGAAACAAAATAAAAAACGACCAAGGCGCCGAATACAAGATCACACATCAGAAAGTAGTAAAAGAACATTGTCCGCTACAAAACCTTTTCATTCGTACAATTTTACAATATTCCAAAGGAATTTTAAGAGCATTGTAAGAAGTAACAAGGCCGAAAAGAGAAAACATAGGATGAAAGGGTCTAAAGAACTGAAAGGTACTATGAGAGCAATACGGCAAAATAGTAATGACATAAAAAATATATCAAATCAAAATAACGGTAATGCACCAAATAATTCTGCTCTTGAAGATAGAAAGAAAATTACTAAGCCTTCAGATAACGCTAAATTTGAAGGAAAGAAAAATAAGAAGAAATGCTCAAAAGACGATAAACCAAAGAAATCTAGAAAAAAGAAGGATATCAATAAGATTAATACGAAAAATTCTCGCAACAGAATTGCTGAATTTCATAAAATCTTTTCTAACCACTGGAATAATTTTAAATCCATTATAATGCGCGGCAATACCCAAAACAGATCTGATATTTCAATACTCAAGGAGAAAACAAATCACAAACGTAGAAAAAAACGAAAAGGCGTTGATTTGAATGAAACCGACATCGAAAAGCGTTTTGCGAGAAAGGATATTAAGCAAACGAGAAACCTTAGAATATCTGCGTTTTTAGCTGAACTGGAATGGACTAAAAAAAGAGGTTTTAGGGGAAAAAACAAAATTGAAAAAGAAAACGATTTCTTTTTGCGAGAGCGGAAAGCACCTCCCCCAGTATACACATACAACAACGATAAAATAGTAGGCGTAAGTAGATCATCACACTATATATCTACTGCTAAGGGCCCAGTCCACTAACTTTGACAGCTCGTCGAAATATTCGCGCAGGTTCACAATGTTTTTTTGAATCAAGTTATTAATGAATTGCAATTCTTTTTGATGCAACATAATAATGGTTCTATGCTTGATAAATAACTACGTATTTTTTAAAAGTTCTAAAATCTCGTTCTTCTTGCGTAAATCAAGCGTAGAAAAGAGTTCTCCCGCGCCTAACGCCTTCTATTTCCGCACTTCTTCCGAAGCAACAGAGGCTAAATCACAAAATCTATCGAGCCATTAAATACTTTCATATCCTTATCTTCAAAGTCGGCTCATCACTTTTTTTTAAATATCTTTTAATTTCTTAACCTGATTGCGATAATATTGTCAATTTCTCGGTTTTTGATTGATGATGTTATATTTTGTCTGTAACGAATCTCACGGGGTATTAGGCGTGTCTATCGCCCAAATATCAGTCGTACAAATTGTTTTTTTTTTATGTAAATTAAAATAAATGACTATTCGTGGAAAATATGTTCATTCACAACACGACTTTAACCTTAAGGCGTCTCCCCAACCAAAATTAGCAACTGTATTTGTGGTGGTTCAAACTTCGTTTGAAATACTTTTAGAATAATGTTCTAATTAGCTTGCACTACAAAGTGATTGTGTCAGTCACTGCGTGCCGAATAGTGCGAAATGACTGGTTTTTATTCTTTATATGATAAAATATTCGTCTCTTGAAAAAAAAAACGACCATTATGTTCATTATTAAATTGCCTATCCATTAGTATAAGTAGCAAATCAAACTAATGGTTACTTTACGAGGAGTAGCATGTTATAAATAATTATTTCTCATTTCTGTGGCTTCGTTGTGAGGGGATTTATTAAACAATTGGCTACATAAAGAAAAAAAACAGAATCAAGTAAAGAATATGTAGAAATTTAATGTATTTTTATTAGTTCGTTTTTCTTTTGGATAAAGAGGAGTAGGCTCCGAAAAACTGCTCGCTCAAGGTCATTTGCTCGGGGAGGCGCCTTAAGGTTTGTTCGAACCGGTACAGACAGAGAGTGCCGAGTGGTCCGCATTTTCTGAGCTACAAGAATGTTTTGGCGCGTAAATGAAATTGAAAAGTGATCATTTTATGAAATTGTTTTGTCGAATGTATTGAAAAACTAAGATGGCGGTGTTAGGTCCGATTTTTGCCAAGCACCAAAAGATCCTGGTGGGTGGACTCACTAATCCATTCATCAAATAGTAATCAAAGACCCTCTTCCAGATGGTCCAGCTAAAGAGTATGCCATTTCAATGGCGCGAAGTTCCAAAAGCTTGCAATAAACAGTCAGCTACTAGACCATTTGTATCTTTACCTAAACGTAAGTATGTAGGAGTACAGCTGTTTAAATGAAATAATTATATTCTTTAATAGCCTTGAATGTTGCTGGGCAAAGGCACATTCATATTTTTCCAGGCCTCTGCTGCGACGTCCATATTTATATTTTTACTTACATAATAAGCATTAATTGGTAAAACGTCAATAAATAGTTACAGAAAAACTCTTCGCCAAGAAAAATGTCGAAAAATTTCGTAATAGAGTAAAGGTGTCTTTAAGTATGGTGCCAAAATTGTCAAACAGCGTGTTTAGTTCGCGAGAGGAAAGTCCTTTCATTTATGGTAAGAATCGCCGTACACAATAATTCATTTTAACAACGCATCCTACTCTGTGGGCTAATTTCGTAACACACTCGCATTCGCGACGCTATTCGTTTTGAAAATTTAATGCGTTGTCAAGCAGTCGATTTTCAAATTTATTTATGAGTCAATAGATGTGTTACGATGAGGTGACTTCTCTCTTATCGAAACTATATAAAAGTCTTGGTAAAAAGGTAAGCCAGCTAGCAAGATGATAGCGAGGCTGACAGGCGAGGGTACGCGAATCATTGACTGCTATCAACTAAAACTGTGTCCTGGGCCTCACGTCTGCTATTACCTACAATAGTGTCAGAATAGTCTATCATTGATTTCATGATTGTTGATTTTGACAAGTTTGGTAATCTAGGTACCTACTAATATGAAGGTGTCATTATGACTTTCCAATGGTCAACAACTCACACTCCATTGAAAGAAATGGCATAGAATGGTAATCTCGTACATAATAACAAATGAATGACTGGTGCTATTTATGAACTTCGTACTACTTCAGATTGCGTAGAAGACTATTATAATAATATGTAAAAATATATATAAATGAAATCTGGCGGGTTTTATAATAATGCCAATACGACAATGTCATTATACCACAATTATATTAGGAAACCATTGACCGACCAATGATCGACCATTATGAATTTAGCAGATCACGAACTTTTAGCAAAATGAGAATGGGATGAGTATGGGATCGTGTTGGAATGATGAATTTCGTATCAGCGTCGTGATCCAATAACTGTGAACGCAAAGCCGCTCGAACGCAAAGTAGCTTTGCGCCTTTGAACGGGGCGAAAAAACTGACTCGCGATGGATCGGAGCGTAGCTATCACCATATGACCGTATCAAGACGCCGCCGGCGCCGTACCCGGTGCTGTACCGAACGGGCGCAGGCGTCCAAACTAGCGTTCTTGGATCGCGACGCTGATACGAAACGGAGGTACAGTACGCTCAAATAACATACACAGCTACTTGTAAACCATTAAAAACAACTGACGTTAGACATATCCTAGATCGTGTAAGCAATGTTTACAGAGAAACGTCCAGATATTTTAAATTTGTGGCCCATCCGAAATAATCACCAGTCTGGCATATAAAAGGTGTCACTTTGCATCCTGCTTAAATATAATGATTCTCGACTTGAATCGATACTAAAATGGGTAGGTTTTTTTTTCTTATTTACGGAAATCGGTAATTATAAACCACCCGTAATAAAACGCAGCCCGTCTGTAACTGGCCCTATCATCGCGGCTTCACATACACAAATAAACGCACATAGAGACATGTTGCGCGATGGGTGATTATGGTGCTAAAGCTCCTGAATTTTGACTAGGATGCAAAACTACACCTTGTATAGATCATCTCGCTTCAATGGAGGATGGAGGAACTTTTTATCCTGTTCTTCCATGCCTCCAAGTACGTACCTTACCATCTCTCTTAGTCTGTAGGGATGTCTAATGGTCTTAATCTTCATGTAATAGAAAGCTATGTTCAAATTTAATAAATTTGTTTTACAGAAAGTTCGATTTGCTTAACAAAACGCGCGAGTCTCTATCGGTGTTTTAGTCCTGGATGGAGTCAAGATTCTGAGTAAGTCATAAATTCTCCCTAATAAAATGAGTTAAGGAATCGAAATTTTGTTAATAATTTTTATTTTCAGCGTAATAAACACTGATTTGTTATTTGAAAATGCTAAATACGGCGGTGAATTGATGCTGGTAAGAAAACACGGTGTTACCTATTGATCACGAACAACACGCGCAAGTGAAAATTAAAAAAAAAAGTTGTTTGGACGTGCCACAAGTCATTGCGACGCGACGCGATGGCACCCTTCAAAGCAAAAAAAATAAATACGAACGTGTAGCTGTAGAGTGACTCGCCCAAGTCACTAAAGATGCCTAACGTCCAGACTCCACCAAAGCGGAGAGGAGACGTCCAGAAACCGAACAATCACATTACTTGAAATCTAATTATCGCGGCTCTCGTCTCTCCTGTGTTTGGTCGAACCTTGCACATCCTACTCTCCGCTCCGCCTGTCTCCGCGTGCGTGGAGTCCGGCCATCTTTTTTTTTTTTTTAGGATGGGAAATTATCAAATGACTTCTCCCGCTCTGGGCGGAGCAGGAGGGAGTGTCAGACTTTTACTGACTAAAACCCATCCGTGTTCCTTCCTCGCTCTTTGTGTTCCGGGGCCGTGGTATCTCTTTCGAATAGTCCCGCAGCCCCGGCAGGCTTCGGTCCTTGCGGACCCCTTCCCTATTGCTGACTCTCTTTGAGGCGCGCGTGGAACACGAACGCGCCGTCGACACGGCCTGTCGTCAAGAGACGGACGGACGGCGAGCTAGCCCATAGCTCCCCGTCCACAGGCCCGCGCCTACGGTGGCCGGAAGCCACCACGTGGCCCCCGACGCACAAACTGTTACCCTGAATTCAGTACACGATTCCAGACCCCCCAAGAGAAAATAAGTTTTCTGTCTGAATTTCGCTTGAGCGTGTAAGGTCGTGGTCAAGGGGTTACATACTGCATATTATAGTAGGTATTTAGTAAAGTTCACAATTTTTATAAAAGAAGTTTTAAGACACAGAGATATCAATCTACATTCTGCAGTGGCTACGTGGATTAGGCGACAGAAGAAATTGAAGTGCTATATAGGGTGACTGGTAATTAGTGTACGATACTTAATGATAACAAACAACTTTTACTATGGGACCAAATCTGAAATCGCGAAAAAAAATCAGCTGTTCAGTACACTTTGACCAGTTAGGCGAGGTCAAATTTACTGAACAGCTGATTTTTTTTTCGCGATTCTTATCAACGTAGCCACTGCAGAATGGACACGGACGGACATGGACACCGCCAGTGCCGCCGGCATAATCTGTTCGCCCCACCGTCATCTAAAACTGTCGCCAGAGCTGAATCTCCGGTATGTCGTACTCCCTTCTGCTTGCCAACCCTGAATGTGATGTGTTTGCGGATGAAGGGAGTAGGTAAGGTTATGCGAATATGTCTGATGTTCTGTGAGAGAAAGTATTTTATTAAAACGTTTTCTATATTTAAGGATTCTTCCCAAGACATACGTCCAATGTTTTCTGAAGAAAGCTCAAGGCCCTCGGCTGTCCTGGAAAATGACATCAGTGAGTATTTGTAAAACCTTTTTATCCAGTTTCATTCGTGAAATTGATCCATTTAACCAATGAAGTTGAACGTGATCAGCACATCTGAACAACGTTCAGAACCTGTCAAACTGCTATAAAGGGTGTAAAAATGGGTTTGAACAAGAGAATGATGATGATATCACCAGTATTGTAGGAACGTCTTTTTGATTTCCCATGGCATTGATTGTAATGTACGATTTTTACAGTCGTCTTTTGGGATGAAATGTTTTAGTAATAAATCTTTTCTTTGCTCCCTCAGTTGTTTCTCGCAGTACAATTTCAAAAGAACCAATATTAACATGCTCAAAATGTAATGTGTATGATGATCTACAAAGAAAATGGGACCATGTGAAAAAGTAAGGGATAATGCTAAACTAATACTAAACTGTGTGTGTTGTCTATGACAGGGGTTCCCAAAATGTGCGCTGCGGCGCGCTGGTGCGCCGCAAAGAGTGAAGAAGGGCGCTGTGGCCCGCGAGGCGCTTCTGTTTACAATTCTCCGGAAATTAATCTAAATGATTTTAAAAGAGTAACCATGGAGTTACCTTGCTGGTTCTACTCCATAGGGAACGATTAACCTGAACCGTGCACCTTTTTCGACGTTGGATAAGTGCCCATCTAGGCCTATGTAAAATAAAATATTTCTATATTTTTTTATGTTACTATTTGAGCTATTCGAAGCTCACTTAATGGTTTTTAAAATACTTTGCCGAAGACGATGTCAAAAAAATTTCGTGAATCCTTTCAATGCACAAGATCCACCAGAATTCACTTCGTAAAAAAGAGTGTCTCATTGAACTCTTGTGACAGCAGCCTTAAAACAAGGTTCACGTAATACGATTGGTGGAGTTTTGGATTTTGGATAAAAAAGAATATCGAACTTAATATTCAAAACCTCTAAGAATTCTCATTCCTCTTGCAACATCTTATTTATGTGAAGCCGGATTTTCAAATGTATTCTTGTGAGTCAACAATTATAAAAACTCTGCTTTTTAGTGCGCCGCGAACTGAAAAAGTTTGGAAACCCCTGGTCTATGTTAAACTATGTTTGCTATGTTGTTTTTGAATCAACATTTTTATTCTCATTCCAGGAATTTCACGGATTCGCCAGGGTAAATTAATAATAGTACCTATATTAGAGTTTTTCATTCCTGGGGAATACAATCTTGTTGGTAAATTACTCAAGATCACAGGCAATTTTAAAAACTTTTTATTTTAATAGTTAGGTGAAATATCGATCAAGCTTAGTGAGATCTTGACCTTTGAAACTCGAGGTTTTTACGCAATATTTTATAAATTATAGCCCTTATTCCGATGCATAAACTATATTATTGTAAAGTTATATCAAAATGCGTTTAGTGTAGTTTTTGCGGAGAACATCCATACATACAAGCTTTCGCGTTAGTAGGTAATATTATACATTTAATAACCTACTTAATATCATAATTATAGAACCAGGAATCCTTTAAGTATGTTGAAGAATTTCTGTTCCTCTCTATTTAAACTTACGTGTGACAAGGACACTTGTCCAAAAAAAAAAGACAAGGACGGAAAACAAAAGAATAAAGCACCAAAAGAATCACGCAAAACTGTCGAATCGAGCTCTAGTGGCAACGAAGAAGACGGGGACGGAAAACAAAAGAATAAATCACTCAAAAAATCACTCAAAACTGTCAAATCGAGCACTAGTGACAACGAAGAAGACGGAGACAAAAAACAAAAGAATAAATCACTCAAAAAATCACTAAAAACTGTCAAATCGAGCACTAGTGACAACGAAGAAGACGGGGACGGAAAACAAAAGAATAAATCACTCAAAAAATCACTAAAAACTGTCAAATCGAGCACTAGTGGCAACGAAGAAGACGGAGACGGAAAACAAAATAATAAATCACTCAAAAAATCACTAAAAACTGTCAAATCGAGCACTAGTGACAACGAAGAAGACGGAGACGGAAAACAAAAGAATAAATCACTCAAAAAATCACTAAAAACTGTCAAATCGAGCACTAGTGGCAACGAAGAAGACGGGGACGGAAAACAAAAGAATAAATCACTAAAAGAATCACGCAAAACTGTCAAATCGAGCACTAGTGACAACGAAGAAGACGGAGACGGAAAACAAAAGAATAAATCACTCGAAAAATCACTCAAAACTGTCAAATCGAGCACTAGTGGCAACGAAGAATACGGGGACGGAAAACAAAATAATAAAGCACCAAAACAGGATTCAAAACCCAAAAACAAAACTGACGGGTACACAAGTGACGGCGATGGGGTATTCCCAAAAATTAATAAACAAATTCTGACTGACCAAATCGTTAATGTGAATGTAGGAATTCAAACTCCAGAAAAGAGGCACAAGGAAACGCAACGGACAGCTATGGAAGTTATGGAAACAATAACAAGCGCCCTGGTTGCACAAATTGAAGGTGTGTAAAATATAAATACAGGGTGTAAACGCACCCTTCACGAAGTCGTTCTAGGGTTCTGTAAATACTATTAGTCCGCCAGTTAGGGTACAAAGAACCAGGGCGAAATCTTTACATTAATTTGTACAGAAAAAAGTGTTCATTTAGGATCATAGAGGATATAGAGGATACAAAATATTATTTCTCTGACTCAATTTAACGCACTCAAAACATTGTGCTGATAGACGCATTAAATAGTAAGGGGGTCGTGGAGGTATTTAAAGTTCTAACATTCAAAAAGTGTTTTTAAAAAAGAACTTGTGAAAAAGTTGGAACCTTGACCCCAATATCTCCGTAACTAGAAGGTATGGTCTAGAACAAAAAAATGATCGCAATGGCGGGGTAAGCAAGTACCTTTCGACTTCGTTAAGGGTAGTTTTACCACCTGTTATTATTCGTGCTAACTTAACTAGTCGAAGTCTTTTTTGTCGACGGAAAATGTCCCACGGCACTCGGCAATAGTGTAGCTTTGCATCCATAGTGAAAGAATTTATTAAATTGGATGAGTTATAGTTTCGTAGATTAACTCTCATAAAAACTTGCGTGTATCAGAAAGTTCATAATTATTAGCTGTCCCGTCATTAATATATAAAAAACCCAAGATACGCATTCAGTGTCTCAAAATTGTCCGCATAAAATACAAGCTCAATTAGTAATTGTGCGCCTATTTTCAATTAGTCTCACGTCACTCGCGTAACGTAAAATTTAATTGCTTTTTGCACACTGCTTTGTAAAAACTACTTTAAAAAATCCGCGTAAGGTTGAATTACCAAAACTAAATTTTATAGTACTACTTAAGTAGTAGTGGGTTGTAGACTTGGTGAGTGTTAGTTTTGTTCGAGACTGTGCATCTTGGGTTTTTTTGTATATCAATGTGTCCCGTAAAAAAATTTAATTCCTACTCGATCCAAATGTATGGGGCAGCTGATGTTTTTTTTGCAATAGGGTAGGTGACAAAAAAAATCTAATTAGTCCATCAGGTAGATTTCCAAAAAAATATTGGACTAATATTTTTTTTCACGTAAGTAAACAAAAAATAAAGACGATACAGTGCGTCGAAAACTCATGTGACGCCACATTTGACTACATTTTTTACTCAAATGTGACGTCACAAGCCCCCACTCATGATCTTTGACACGTTATCTTCGTCAATTTTTATTAATTTGATAAAACAAAAAACACGTATCCAATATTTTTCGATAATCAAACTGACGGATTAAACAGAATCATATTTTGTTTAGTCAGTCATCATCCTCATGGACTAACTTGTTCAGGTTTGTAATGTTTTGTATCATATTCTTAAATAAAACAACACCCCTTCTGACATAAATGATGTAGATAGCGGGCAAGACTAATTACAATTTATTTATTTATTACTTTCAGCACACAAATGTACAGTGCCAGAGACATACTTAATACCAGAGGCGTACTCAACGCCAGATGCGTACTCAATGCCTGAGGCAACGTCTAGCCTCCAGCCTCCAGCACTTTTGGGTGATGCAAAGAAAAACCATGGTATGTACTTTGAATAAGATCATATTTATAATCAACTGCCCCGTTTAGTGTCATCATGTCATGGTCGTTTAACATTAGGTCCTGGGTTCGATTCTCAGGGTGAGCAAAGTGTTGGTTTTTCCATTATGGACTTTCTCGGTAGCGGCCCGAAGTTTTTAACGTAATAGCGTTGACCTCCTTGCCTCGGAAAGATCGTTAAGACAAGCTGCGTACACATGTACACTATAATATATTCTGCGTACTTGGCTAATCCCATGGATGCGGTTGGGAGAATTTAATTTTCTTTTAAAAACGTACTCGTCTCTGTCTGTGGAATATGGAAACCTCTTTGCAAGAATTTTTATGTGATTATGTAATAGTAATATTTTATTACAGAGCACAAAAAAGTTCAGAGCACTGTCAGACCTGAGATGGCTACAAGGTAAGTGATATAATTATACTAACCCATCGCCGACGATAATCGAAAAGCGAGTTGAGCTACCTACCAACTAAAGGCACAGGGCCTCGAGTCTGCTATTACAATAGTGTCAGAATGGTCTATCATTGATTTCATAATTGTCGATTTTAACAAGTTTGGTAATCTACTAATATGATGGCGTCATTATGACTTTTCAATGGTCAACCACTGACACTCCACTGAAAGCAATGGCATAGAATGGTAATCTCGTACACAAATGAATGACTGGTGCTATTTACGAACTTCTTACTACTTCAGATTGCTTAAAACACTAAGAAATAATATGTAAAAATATGTAGTATAAATGAAATCTGGCTGGTTTTATAATAATGGCAATACAACAATGGCATTATAACACAATTCTATTACGAGACCATTGACCGACCAATAATCGACCATTATGAATTTATCAGATTACGAACTTTTAGCAAAATGACAATCGGAGGAGATTGGGATCGTGTTGAAATGACGAATTTATAAAAATAGCAGACTTAGGCCCCAGAGAGTCCTCTCCAGCAATGTGTCAGCAAACATCATAATCACCATCATCATTCTCTTGTACTTATCCCAATTTATTTGGGGTCGGCACAGCATGTCTTCTTCTTCCATACTTCTCTATTAGTCGTCACCTTATAAATTACCCCCTTTCTATAGTAAGTGCCAATTAAGATCGTAATAGCGGTCATTGTTAAGAACTTTAATAAATGTAGGTGGGTACATTTATTAAAGTTCTTAACTTTGAAATCCAAAAATAAACCTGTTCAAGTCTTGAATCGTCATCGATCGTGATCTTCAACATTTTTTTAATGAAAAACGGAACATGGTTCTTTTGTTTTGATTCGTACGAAGAGATTTTAGGAAAAGGGCAATGACCGCAATTGCGATCTGAACTGGCATTTAATTGCTATAGCCATGTCATCTTTCACACAGTCTATTCGTGGTTTCTTCGGCCTTCCCCTAAGGAAAGTTTTGAGTATGTTTCTGGATATTCATACTCAAAACTTACCCGACCATTTTCTCATTCCTCCGCTTCATGACAACCGGATTACCACGCAACTTGTCAGTCACCACCGGTGCCATTAATAATATTAATGTCACATTCAATTAAGATTATTATTTATAACTTTTACTGACGTTGACAACACCTACATGGACTGTACGTCCCTTGTCCTTTTTTTTTTCGGATGGGATATCATCAAACTCCCCTCCCGCTCTGGGCGGAGCGGAAGGGAGTGTCAGACTTTTACTGAATAAAACCCATCCATGTTCCTTCATCGCCCTTTGTGTTTCGGGGCCACGGTATCTCTTTCGAACAGTCCCGCAGCCCCGGCAGCCCCGCAGCATCGGCCCTTGCGGACCCCTTCCTTTTGCTGACTCTCTTTGAGGCGCGCGTGGAGCACAGCGCGTGTCGTTATAAGACGGACGGACGGCGAGCTAGCCCATCAAACGCTCTTGAGTACAACAATTGGTACATTTCAGCCCCTGTGAATCGGTCGACTACCCGAACTACTGTCATCGCCAAGTACAATATGATCTGCAAGATGCTCGAGACCCACATAAAAATAAGAAAAAGGTTAAATATAATAAAGCTATTGGATCTTTTCTGTGCCTTTGTGGTGAGCCTATTCTTGTTTATAAAATACTAGCTGATGCCCGCGCGCTTGACAATTTATAAATTACAACCTTCCTCGAGAACCACTCTATCCATTGGTGACACAGCAAACAGCATGAAAATTGGTAGTGACTAGCTTTTACCCACCTCCGCCGAGGAGATCAGAAATTGTTCCAGGGTAACATACTACCGGGATTAAAAGTATCCTCTAGTAAGTATGGCAAGGGTATAGATGGTCTGGTCTACCTGTGTTCTCCAAAAGAGAAAAATCCGTTCAGAAGTAATTTTTTTTGACATTTTCATGTTGGGTCAATACAAGGCCCTGAGGAAGAACCGATTCCAAAATATTTTTTTATAAACTCCTGCTAAAACAATAATAAAATTATTTTCACAGACGAGTCAGTCCAATTCAGTAGACACGAATTATGCACTTGTGCTACGCAACACGTCTCCGGAGTAAACCTCTTGAACATGAGGCACAGACCGTTGGCAATGAATGAAACGAGCTACCTCGCTAATAAGAAAACGCAGTATGAAGATACTCGTAAGTAACTTGGTACAGATATCTAAACAAAAGTACACGTTATGTAAAATTATAAGCGTATGCTCATAACTCGGGCGCGTCGGCCCCGCCCACATAGCCTATCTAACCTTTTTATACTGTTCTGTGATCGACTGGTTGACACACGTCAGCTGTTCTGTGGTCGACTGGTTGACACACGTCAGCTGTTCTGTGGTCGACTGGTTTACACATGTCAGCTGTTCTGTGGTCGACTGGTTGACACACGTCAGCCGTTCTGTGGTCGACTGGTTGACACACGTCAGCTGTTCTGTGGTCGACTGGTTGACACACGTCAGCCGTTCTGTGGTCGACTGGTTGACACACGTCAGCTGTTCTGTGGTCAACTGGTTGACACACGTCAGCTGTTCTGTGGTCGACTGGTTGACACACGTCAGCTGTTCTGTGGTCGACTGGTTTACACATGTCAGCTGTTCTGTGGTCGACTGGATTACACATGTCAGCTGTTCTGTGGTCGACTGGTTGACACACGTCAGCCGTTCTGTGGTCGACTGGTTGACACACGTCAGCTGTTCTGTGGTCAACTGGTTGACACACGTCATCTGTTCTGTGGTTGACTGGTTGACACACGTCAGCGTCTCAGATGCCAAAAGCCCATAAAAATGGGCTTTCGTTTTTTCACCTGAGGCTGCGCCCACAAAGCAACTCACTGTATTGCTCGAAAGCACAAATCCGGTAAATGTTTACTAAACTCTTCTTGTTAAGCAGACTATGAAAAAAAAATACTAGTTTATGCTTGCGGTTTCGCCCGCGTGGTTTTTGATAATTGTCCCACGGGATCATACTACCTGGATCAAAAGTAGCCTTTGTGTTTATCCAAAATATAGGGTGTAAACAACCTCAAAAGCATCAAAATCGTCAACCAAGCAGTTCTGTACATCAAACTAAGTAACTTTAACGCAAAAAATATTGCTGGGAAACGACTTCTTTTTTGGGGTGAAAAATCATGTTAAGCTGCCTGAGCGTGAAGGAGTAACAAACATCCACACATACGCATAAACACATACAAACTTTCGCCTTTATAATATTAGTGTGATTAATGTGTACAAATCAGAGTTACAATTAGCATTCTTTAAACGACGAAAAGCAATTCAACCCCAAACTTAAGTTTAAGTGGGAAGATAAAGTGACAGAGAAACTACCCAGTAAGCTAAGAAATCTGAAAGTTGAGATTTGCTTGATTTAATGACGAAAATAATATCGCCAAAAATGATAAAATTGTCACTTAATGCTTGTCTTGAACTAATATTATTGTGTACGCGTAAAAGCCGGTGGTTCAGCGATGAATCAGAAGCTATCCCTGGACAGTAACGTAATGTTAGACTGTACATAAGTGGAAACTGTTCTAGTTCTTCTAAACAGTTTAGACTAGGGTCTTAACTGCTATTTTCTGAGCATCACGAGGCCCAAGCTCAAGCAAGCACAGAGTTCAAATATAAGGTTTAATTTCAAGTCGCAAAAACAATAATAATAATAATAACTTTATTAGGGAAAATACAAGTTTGACACATATTAAAATACACAACAGTCACAAAAGGTAGGTACAGAAAAATTTGCAAACAGAAGTAGTGTGCGAGAGATGAGTACAGTACAGTCAAAACGTAGCTGAACCAAGTAGCTGAATTAAATATAATAATAATACCAGCCTATTACTGTCCCACTGCTGGGCAAAGGCCTGTTCTCATACAGAGAAGGTGCGAGCATTGATCACCACACTTGCTCAAGACGGGTGGGCGATTTCAGACTTATATCTTAATATATATAAATCTCGTGTCACAATGTTTGTCCTCGATGGACTCCTAAACCACTTAACCGATTATAATAAAATTCGCACACCATGTGCAGTTCGATCCAACTTGAGAGATAGGATAGTTTAAATCTCAAATTATACTCGCAATTTTAATTTATTGCTAATTATTTGTCTGTTATTATTTGACAGTCACAATTATCTGTTAACTCAAAATGATTCTAACAGATGTCGATACCTTTCGACTGGGTTGAGTAAGTAATCAATAGATGGCGCTGCTATGGTAAATCTACGAACGTGTCATATAAGCTAAAACAAAAAAAAAAAAAAATTACCAAACCCGTGCGAAGCCGGGACGGGCCGCTAGTTAATTATAAGTCCAGGTTGCCTCACGATGTTTTCCTTCACCGATGTCTGTGATGTCCAAGATAAACTTAGATATGAATTGAAAAAGTCACATTGGTACTTGCCCGGATTTGAACCCACAACCTTAGACATGGGAGCCATTAAATAATTTTAATTAATCAATCAAATCATTAATACTCGTTACACATATTATAATATTTACATAATTTTAAGAATTTATTTACTTATATCTATGGACGATATCTACTGATTGTGCTTGTTGCAAACAATTTAACTTAAATGCTATAGGATAATGGTATTTTCGAATCAAAACGCATAGTTCAAATATAAGCTTTAATTTCAGGTTACAAAAACGAAGCTCAATCATCGAATGAAGAGCAAACCGATACCGTTAGCGAGTCATCAACCAGCTCAGCATCCTTAAGGAGCGATGGAAGCAAGACAGACACAACGATCTGCAGCCTGGCGACGATGAACTACAACGATACCCCGCGACGCAAAAGATTTAAAATCAAAGTCCTCACCAAGGCCAATCAATCAACATTGACTGATAAAACTCCAGTTTGCGATACTGGAATGGTAACCGATGATTGGTGGAGCCCCATAGTAGAAAGAAGAACGAACAACACAATTCGGCTAGAAAAGAAGAAAGGATTTAATGTTATAGAGAGGCAGAAGAAAGAATTGCGGGAGCTGAAGGGTTTGAAGCAATTGCAGGAGCTGAAGGGATTGAAAGAGTTGAGGGAGATCAGAAAGAGAAGCAAGAACTTTGGGATGACGACTGATGGTAGGAATGTTACATTTAGGAGCACGACGCAGATTATTCCGCCTGGTGAGCTATAACAAAAAGTTGATAAGATTGTTGAATTTAGAACTCTCTTAGATGTACTCGCGCATAAATATGAATTCAAAAATATGGGCACCAGGCGTTGAAGTCCACGTTCTAAAGTCATGTTGAAGTCTATTCTTAGGACTTAAGTAGTGTAATCTGAATAACTAAGGTGTTTATTGAGGCCCTAGCACGAACGCGTGGAGTAAACGTAAAGTAAATACATCGATAAAAAACCTCGTTGTACTTACTTAATTATAATATTTTCATAATGTAATTAATTTATTATCTATAGATGGATACTGATTTTGCTTGTTGCAAACAATTTAGCTAAAATGCTATAGGATAATTATTGTATTTTCGATACAAAAATCAACGTAGGTATTTACGTTACGTTTGTGTAAAACTATCACATGCTTCGGTGAAGGAAGGAAAACGAGGAAACCAAAGAAATGACACAACCAAGAAATATCTCTCAGCTATGCACCTGAGAGATATTTCTCGACGGCATGTAAAGCCAAGTCAGAGGCCCATGGGCGGCATAAAACTCTGACACCAGGTTAGGCACTAACCACACGATAAAGAAGAAAGACCGCGCGTTCGTGCTAGACCTACTATTTACCAAGTTTAGTGACCTCGCCAATTGTAAATAATGTACCTATACGACTCTCTGTCAATTTGATAAACGTGTACCAATTACGGAATTAAGAAGGTAAATCATCTGAATGTGAGGATGATGATGTTGACTCCTTGAATTTCTCACGTGCTTAGCACAAGCTAACTGGAAAAAGCTAACCGGCTTTTTAGAGGATCATCGCTGTCACTTATACCATTGTGTCGTTGTCCTTTTATAGAAGGCTTTGGTGATGATCAACGGTTCCTGTCTGGCACGTGTTATACCGTCACCCAGGCCCTTTGCTACGGTGTTTCCATTGTGAGGATCGACCGGAGGACACGGTGGAGCACACTGTGGAGGTGTGCCCCGCTTGGGTGGAGCACCGCCGTGTCCTCGAGGTTCCGGCCCTGGTTCGTGCCATGGTCCGGAGCGAGACGGAATGGGACGCCGTCACCTCCTTCTGCGAAGCAGTCATGCTAGCGAAGGAGGTGGCGGAACGTGAGAGGGAGAGATCCTCACGGCCCGGCCGCCGCGGGAGACGCCCCGGGCGTCGGGGGCCACGTGGTGGCTTCCGGCCACCGTAGGCGCGGGCCTGTGGACGGGGAGCTATGGGCTAGCTCGCCGTCCGTACGTCTCACGACGACAGGCCGTGTCGACGGCGCGTTCGTGTCCCACGCGCGCCTCAAAGAGCCTAGCCTAGGCCGAAGCCTGCCGGGGCTGCGGGACTATTCGAAAGAGATACCGTGGCCCCGGAACACAAAAGGCGAGGAAGGAACATGGATGAGTTTTAGTCAGTAAAAGTCTGACACTCCCTCCTGCTCCGCCCAGAGCAGGAGGGAGGAGGAGTTATTTGATGATTTCCCATCCTAAAAAGAAAAAAAAGAAAAAAAAAATAAGCCCTTTGCTACGCTCCATAGAATTTACAGCACAAGGCCACGCCTACTTAGGTGTGGCCTTCTGTAGCTACAGTGCTAGTGCACTAGGCCAGTTCAGATTTTGAACTGGCCTAGTGCGGAGTCTCGGTAGAAAAAATTCGCCAGCTAATTTTATATTCTGCCTTTGTTTCGTCGTGCAGCCTACAGTACCGACATTATTGATAGTAACCTTACCTGACCTGTTCTAACCTATGCTGAACAGTTTGGATTCCGATTTCTAAACACTCCTTACATGCTAACTTTGTTGAATATTATTATTTTGCAGTTCTCGTTCCGGGTAAGGATGTTATGTCGCCAGCCCGATATCTTCTGGAGGTAAGACAAAGTCACTTATTGCGATTTAGGCTGATATTTTCTTTTTGCCTGTAATGATTCCACTGTTAACTTAGGAAACAGGACTCGCCCTTTCTGTGAAACAGAGTGGGCTATGATCGACCACATTATCAGATTTTTAAGATTCTCAACCTTAAAAAGTTAAGAATCTTTTACAATCTCCCTTTTTGTTCATATCTGTCGCAAAAGTTTTAGGACATGTTTAGATTATTTTGTAATATGTAATGATTACCTTTTTTAGTCTCAGAAGTATTACAACGAGCTATACGCCTTCAACTACCGCCACCCTCCACAAATGGCGTACAACTACGTCACTCAAGTGCCGAAGTCTTATGACAAGGAGAAGAACAGGTCATCCGTTGGAAGTCGTAGGAGTAAGAACCTTTACCTAGCTGTTGTTGCTAAATTTATTAACTGTCAGCCATCTTGCATCAGCATAGCTATTCAAAAGGGGCCTGGTTGGGACCGGCTTCACCTTATTTATGTAAGTTGTCGGGCATTTATTGAAGAGTATCGGGGTTTGCACCATTCGTTTATAGCAACGCATCTGATGACCACAGACTGCACCGACGAAATTATCCAAAAAACGTTAACACTAGTCTTTAATTCGACAAAATGTAATTCATTTTTGCAGATCACCAACATAAGACGAAAAGGCTGGATGAATGCTACTCACCAAGAAGACAGGTAATGAACTATTATTTTTTTGTCCCTGTTCTAGTTATATGTTAGCCTGTATCATTAAACTTCAGACCAATAGGGTAGGTAGATGACAAAAAAAATCATATTAGTCCGTCTGATAGATTTCCAAAAAATATTGGACAAATAAATAAACATTTTTTCTTTACAAAACATGAACCTGATACAGTGCGTCAAAAACTCATGTGACGTCACATTTGAGTACATTTTTTACCGAAAAGTGACATCACAAACCCCCGCGTTTTACGCGTTTTATCGTCGTCAATTTTTATTAATTCGATAAAATAAAAAACATTTAGACAACATTTTTCGATAATCTGACGGACTAAACAGAATCATATTTTTTTTAGTCAGGAATCATCCCAGACCTCCAGCGATGGCAAGGCCAACGTGAAAAATCATTTGTTAGTTCTCCCCTGCTCGTACACAATCTCCTAATTTAAGTCTGCTACTTCACCTTCGCCTCTTTCCTTTATATGCTTTTCCTGCTATACTTATTTTAAATGGTTTTGGCACAAACCATATTTTGCCTTTTTAAGGCATGTTAAAAATTATTATAAAATTTAACAACTGGTAACACCTGTATTTTAAGCAAATACATTATTCTTATTCTTGAATCTTCTTCTCTGAACCACATACTTCTTTCAACTTGACTTAAATGTTTAAGGCAACGTCTCCAAGGAAACGTAAAACGGAAACTACGAAGTCACCGGATCCACCTCGTCGGAAACATCGACAAGATCGACAGTCAAATAACAAGTTAGTGTTGCCAGATTCTTCTGAAATAAAATTATCATCTGCCTAGCCTTTTCCTTATTATCAGTACCAGTATTTTACTTGGAGGGACTACCTATCTGACCTTCACAATCCAGTCGTTGGGTGATTTCAGAAACACCAGTTCTGGAAAAGGCTAAACTTAAAACCATCTGCTCGCGTAGGTTTCTTCGAAGAAAAAATCGACAAAATGACAGATTCATGCTGCGCGGGCTGAAGCAAAATACTAGCCAAATTCAATGAGGGATTTTCTTTTTCAACTCTTCCCTAGTCGCAACTATCTTTGCATTGTATAGATTCAATCTCTTTAGTATTATTTAATCGCATAGCCCATATTGTGTGAGTACTATGTACTAGAAAGCTATCATTCACTGGAAACCTACGTCTTTTCTCGACTTGAATGTGCCCTGGCGGTTGTGTGTATGTCATGCTCACTCAAATGTCTCGCTGATGGTGGCGCATGTGTCGGATCATTTAGTTCCCTTCAAAATGGTTGAGTTGAATGGTGCTGATCTATGCGTCATGTCCGTGAACGGGCGCTGTCAGTTGTGACTGGTCATCTCTCAGTTGCCATGGCTTATTTGAATGAATTATTTTGTTTTTTTTTTGTTTTCTTTTACCGTGGACACTTTTAACGTGCACATCTTGCTACATTGTTCTCACATAATATACCATCACAACATGAATGATGTTACCAAGATTTTTGTAACAATATTCTGATTTAAAAGAGTGCCCATGGAGTTTCTTGCCCGTTCTTCTCCATAGAGATCTACGCTAGGGAATGGGCAACTACAGTACTTTCACAGTTTTTATGTCTTGTGACTGGGACTGTAGCTACATTTAATTTTCATCTTTGTTTCGACAATTCAAAAGTGCCTGTAACTGGCATAATTGAAATAAATGCTTTGATTTTGCTGGATAGATGGCGCTGAACTTGGTAAGTTACTGCAAGGAACGGAACGTCACATTATTTCACATGGATGTAATGGTTTTATACGGAAGCATAAGCAAACGAAAGTGTCAGTCAACGAGCGTATGTGACGTGACGCAATGTTCTTTTTCCAAGCGTTTTGGCTTAGGCACCTAGTAACGTAATCAGTTCACCGCCATCTACCGAGTTATTGGAAACTGTTTTTTTCTAAATACTCTAAAAGAAAACCTCTCATTATGCACATTTGATTCAAAACGACACTTAGATTACTGAACGAAACATTTATTTTTTCAGACATGCAAAAAATCACTCTCCTAGAAAAAAAGTCTTACAAAGAGAAAAAAATACGAAGATGTAAACGATGTTTACCTAAGTATAAGAATAAAAAACAGGACTGAATTTACAAAAGAAAGAAGACCTTTGTTTAAAAAATATTTCGTGAACGTTGAATTGTTGATGTCACAAAAGTTGTTTGCTATTTATTGTTGTTTGGTTTTTATTGATACCTAATATTTAATCGTGTCTGGCATTTTGTGTATTGTTAAAATTTTCAGCGTAATTATGATTGTGTATTTTTGGACGCGAAATAAAGTATTTTAATTATTAGACTATAGTTTTCCTCCTTAAAAGTATTTGAATCTTTGTAACGACTGTTTCGTTGGTTCAGTGGTCGCAAGCGCGACTGCCGAGAATGAGGTCCTGGGTTCGATTCCCTGGTCGGGCAATGTTATTTGGTTTTAGGGTTCCGTACAAAAAACGGAACCCTTATAGAATCACTCGTGCGTCTGTCTGTCCGTTCGTCTGTCACAACGTTTTGCAAACCTTACTGTGTCATTTATCAAATGGAAGGGCTCGTTATGAGGATCTCAAAAATATGTTTGTTATAATTGTAAAATGAATAGTTTTGATTTTATTCATGAAAGAAGGCGAAAATTGACTATCCCCCGCCTCCCCTCCCTGCATAATAGCTATTCACAAACGTTTCGATTCGATTTCGGTTCAGAAAATCGTATGTCTATCTCGCTCGCCTTCGTAATGCCAAAAAAAGATAGACATACGACTTGTCAAATCGAAATCGAATCGAAGCGTTTGTGAATAGCTATGCTGGCCCCTTATTCACAACGCTTCGATTCGATTTTCGATTCGGAAAGTCGTGTGTCTTTCCCTTTCCTTTTTTGGCATTACGAAATCGAACGAGAATAGAATCGAAGCGTTGTGAATAGCTATGCAGATCTCCGAAACTACTGAGCCTAAAATTTTGAAAATAATATAAAATATAGCGAATTGCTTGTAGATTACTTACAGGAAAACCTATAAGAAATTGAAAAGTGGTAAACTTAATATAGTACGTTAGCACCACTAGATAGGGGGAACATGGGGTTCCGACGAATTGAGAACCTCCTCCTTTTTGAAGTCGGTTAGCAATTTGATGGATCGCATATAAACAAACTAAAGGCCCACTCACAGGCCACGTGCTGGCAATCGGTCTGGAGGTCTAAAATGGCCGCTTTAGCAGAATCATAAATGAATCACGTTAAAAATTTAAAATTCTTAACATGAACTTTATACTGTAAAGACCATTTTAAGATTTTTTGAACGTTATTTATACTAAGATTCTACTAAAGCGGCCATTTTAGGCCCGCTGATCAGTTATTCTCGGTCAGATGACACGAAACGTTTGTACCTATATGACAGCAGAAACAATGTTTTTCTTCGCCGCGCCGCTTTGAGCTGTCCAAGCCGTGAATGCCATCATTTCCATTGCTATACGATCCCAAAATAATCCCAATTGATTATGATTCCAACTCCCAATGCATCATGAAAATAATGCAATTGATAAATGAATGTACCATTGTACTTTAGTTTATTCTGCTTGTATGACCGCATTGTTTTTTCATAAATACGCGTTCCGTCCAAACATTTTTGTTGGAAGGTTGATTCTGTAAAACTTAGCAGTGGTTGTAGTTCCGGTTGCCGTTTCTGTAGGACTAGAATATGCCCGCGGCTTCACCAGCGTCTAGTTCAAACCAATCGTAAATCCAATAGTCTAGTCTAGTAAGTAATCATCAACATCAGCCTACTCAGCGGTCCTCTGCTCTACATAACTACGTCCAGCTGCTAAGGCAGCAAAAAAACCGGCCTCGCGCACCGAGGGTTCCGTACAAACTTTTTAAAGGACAGAGTTAACTTTGCTGTTCGATCCCTAAAAAACGGCTATTGCTCCAACCGCAAATAATAAGTTTGTAATAGTTAAATCGCTTTTTTTTTGTTATTAAACTATATATTTACGGTTTTCAGACTTTTCCCTTTACATGTGCTGTAAGACCTTGCTGTTTGCCAAATTTCATGATTCTAGGTCAACGGGAACTACCATACTACTCCTATAGGTTTTTAACCCAAAACCTATAGGGACTTCCGGTTGACCCAGAATTGTCAATTTTGGTTAAAAGCAAGGTCTTACAGCACAAGTATAGGGAAAAGTCCGAAAAATAAAAAAAAATGAAAATTAAGGTAAATTTTGGTACTTACAAGTTTTCGCGAAAATCTAAATTTGCCCATATATTTTTATCGTGTTGACTCAGGACCTTGATTTTAAACACCTAATAGGGACTATAGACCTCAGTAGATGGTATTTTTAAATTGCTAGGTCCACCCGTTCCTGAGAAAATCGGTGGTGACAGACGGTCAGACAGACGGAGAGAGAAATAAAAGAGATGTCAGCACACCGGAAGGGGTCACCGGCAAGGGCCGATGGCTGCCGGGGCTGCGGGACTGTTCGAAAGAGATACCGCGGCCCTGGAACTCAAAGGGCTCTGAAGGAACTTATGTGTGTTTTAGTCAGTACAAGTCTGACACTCCCTTCCGCTCCGCTCAGAGCGGGAGGGGGCGAAAAAAAATGGCTTAACCATCAATAAAGAAAGCATTGTTCATTGTTCAAGCATGGGTTGCAGAATAACCCCGAGCGTTAGGTCTGCCGTAGTAAGGAGACACCGCACCGCAGTACAATGCGTGGTGTGCCTCGGAACCATGGACACCTGTGCGGGAGTGCTCTGGTAACGTTATTTTTTTTTATTTTAAAACGACTTTTTTGATAAAGCTAAAAATGCTGAGATATCGACTAATAGAGAAGAATGGGATTAAGATAAACTTTCAATGCAGAAGTTTAAAATGTTTGATCTGTTCGATCATTAAAATCTTAAAATAAAAAGAAAAAATATTTTATTTGAAAAAAAAGAAATTATATTTTTTCTTTGGAGAATTAAAAATTATATATTTTAGTGTAAGATGATGATTATTTTGAATTTTATTTTGTTTATTTAATGGATGAAGACAACATGCCGCACTGACCCCCAAAACATTGTGAATAAGGGCTGAGAGCAGTCGCCAGTCGTGGCCCAGTGCGAGACCAGTTTTCCGGTGCGGTGGTACCTACTCCGCCACCCCGCACTGGGTCCGCGTAGTGGATACGGCCCGCTCCCGTCTCCCCATTGCGAGGAAACCTGTGTTGCACTTGTAGGAACTTTATAGGCTGATTATATTTTTGTGTATAGGTATATCGTTGATCTTTGTAAAACGTTTACATTTTTTCTGTCCACAGCGTCTTCCTCATTGTTTGCGATAATGTGTTTAGCAAAAGTAAGCTGCGATCGTTTCCTTCAAACTTCCACTTTGGAGCGTCTACTTCTGCTTTCCAAGTCGAAGGAGGTTGGAACGAGGATGGTAAGATTAATTAGTGTTTTAACTACTTATTATTTCAACTAGCTTTTGCCCGCGGTTTCGCTCGCGTTAATTTATAATTTTCCAATCAGTTCTGGTTGTACTCTGCTTGTAATAATATAATTCAATCATGATTCGAAAGACACGTGGCGCCATCTATTATCTTATGAACGTTGTTCTTGTTTGGGTGCAATTGCCCCCCCCCCTGAACCGGACCGAATACATCATTAGCCAAGCTTGAACTAGGTAGTTTGACGGAATTGAAACTAAATATTCTAGTTGTATATCCTGTCATGGGCGTCGCCAGGAGGAGGCAGCTGCCCCTAGAGGCCCAGAATTTTTAAAATTTAAAGCTTTTCCTGTCTGATGCCATATAATGGTATTGTACGTAATAAATTGTAGCGTAAAATGGACTCTCAAATTAAAATATTGTTTAACCCTGCGGAAAAATATTTGTCAAAAAGGCTCGTTTTATCTACCTCTGGATTGCCACTCTTATCGGATTTTTGCCTGATCGACCGGTACAGACAGCCTGAAATAAATTAGGGGCTCCTTGCCCTGAGGCCTTATATGCAATTATAGCATAATTATCTAAGGCAATGATGTAAAAAAATTGCGAGCTCGCTTCGCTCGCTCTTGCAGCCTAGTTTTTCTAGGCTTTGTCTATACGAGGCCCAGGTAACTCCAGTAGGTCGAAACAATTCTAACCTGTTCAAGGTACGTAAAGTGTTAGAATTTTCGACTACTTTCTCTTGAATTTATCTAAAAGTCGACCGAGTAACTCTTAAATGAAGGATCGAATTCTAACCTGTCCAAGGCAAGGTGTCATAATAATTTCAAACTCGCTACGCTCGCTCTTGCAGCCTACTTCCTCTTGAATGTTGCCTTTGTCTGAGGGTCGATCTAGTAACCCCTGTATGAAGAGTCTAAACAATTTAACCTGCCCAAGGTAGAGTGTTAAACTTTTCGAGCTCGTTTCGCTCGTTCTTGGAGCCTTAGTTCATTTTGTTGTTAAAGTCGATTAAGTAACATCAATATTTTTTTACCAATTTTCCGTAAGTTAGGTAAATTCTAACAAAAATCCGCGCCTGTCGGGAATAGTAGTTTTTTTCCGGGATGAAAGGTACCGTAAGTCCGTTTCTGTACACCTGACAACGTATATGCAATATTTCAGAATGATCTGTTCTGTGGTTTAGGCATAAAAAGGTAACAAACAAACTTACTTTCGCATTTATAATATTTGAAAGATATCTAAAATTTGTTAATTCAATAATGGACATATAAATTTAAAGTTACCGTTTCTTTTTAAATATTTATAGGTAGGTAGGTAGGTACCACTTTTTGTTAGTATCAGAAAGTAATCGTGAATAGGAAAGTCCCGTCCCAATTTCTGTCATGACAATTCATAATCTGGTTCATTGCTGTTAGGCGATTCCCACAAGTCACCGCGGACGCGTGGTCGTGCGGTGAATCTCACGTCGTATTGGCTAGTATGAAATCCGCTGCTGCCTAACACACACGTACCCCGCCGCCCGCGCGGACGAGCAGTGTACGTGTGAGAATCGCCTTATTTTTACGCACCACAGGTAAAAGCCCATCCATATGGGATATGGCAACCCACAAGCAGCCTTCGCTGATCAAGGAAGAGAGCACAGCCGACGTGGCGGCAGACTCCTACCACAGACACAAGCAAGATGTGACAGTAGCTGCAGATCTTGGCCTGGACTTCTACCGGTTCTCCATATCCTGGTCCAGGGTCTTACCAAATGGATTCGCAGATAAAGTAAACCAAATTGGAGTTGATTATTACGACAAGCTTCTAGACGAACTCTTAGCCAAGAAAATCATGCCCATGGTAACAATGTACCATTGGGACCTACCGGCTAATCTACAAAAACTAGGAGGCTGGACAAATCCTACAATAGTCGAGTGGTTTACTGACTACGCGAAGTTTTTATTCGAAAAGTTCGGTGGGAAAGTGCAACAATGGATCACGTTCAGTGATCCTAAAGAGATTTGTGTAAATGGCTATGGAAGTGATAGCCAAGCGCCATTTCTGAACATCACGGGTGTTGCTGAGTACATGTGCACTCGGAACTTGTTGTTAGCTCATGCTGGAGCGTACCATATGTACGACGCAGATTTTAGGAAGCTGCAGCAAGGCGTAGTTGGAATCTCCATTGGTTTCGTGTGGTATGACGCCGCGTCTGATACTAGCGATGACCATCAAGCTGGTGTTGATGCCAGGGAGTTCGAAGTAAGTAACCAGAAGGCAATTTTAGGATCAATTAAAGGTTATTCTATGAATGTAAAAAGATCCATTCACGAAGCCGAAAGGCAAGGCACTTGTTGTCCCCGTCATTGCGCTCATTTTTTTGTTCTTGACCATAACTGGGAAACTTTTATATTTACGGAGATATTGGAAGGAAAAGTTTTCAACTACATATCATAATTAAAGTGCAAGAGATAAGGGCAAGAGAATGATGATGATGACATTTAAAAAAAAGAACAAGTTTTTAATGTAATAACTTGACTTGAAATACCTCCATGACCCCTAACTACTAATATCCGAGTCCACGATATTTCACCCCAAAACAAAGTCGTTTTTCCCAGATTTTTTTTTTGCGTCGAGTTACTTAGTTTGAAGTACAGAATGCTTGGTTGCCGGCTTCATGAACGGACCGTTTACACCTTGTCTAAGTACTGCAAAGGATAATGATAAAAGACAAAATACCTAAGTAGTCACGAAGGAGATGGCTTGACAACTTGGATGTTTGCAAGGGTTGAAAGCTAGACCGATGGAAAAAATGTAGAGAGGACTTTGCTCAGCTGTGGGACAGTAAAAGCTAACAATACAAATATAAATTCATTATTTTCCTTCCAGTGGGGCTTATACGCCCATCCAATATTCTCAAAAGAGGGCAACTACCCTTCAGTAGTTATAAAGAACGTGGCAATCAAGAGTGCGGAGCAAGGGTATCCCAGGTCCCGTTTGTTAGATCTATCACCGAAAGAAGTAACCTTGCTGAAGGGATCAGCAGACTTCCTGGGCGTGAATGCGTTTACCACTAAGATAGCATATAGGGACGCGTCGTTAGAAGGCATGTATCCTACGCCTTCGTTCATGGATGATATGGGTGCGGTTCTGGTCAAGGATCCCTCGTGGCCGCAGTCACAAAGTAGCTGGTTGCAGGTATTTTGTTTTACGGTTTTTAATATAAGGTGTATGTACCTACTATTTCTGTATTAAACTAAGTTTGTAATCAGAACAATTTCAGATCATGATCATAGTTCAGCTATTGAAGATCCAACTCTCGATCACCGGCTAAGCTTGCTTAGGTTGTAAAATCAATTACATCCCCGAAACTCGTCAATATCAGTATTTAGCAGTTCACAACACATTGCGCGTGAGCGTGGAGTCCTAGCCTCCTAGGTTCCAGTTTTAGGTCCGATAAGGTTTTATTGGATTTCTCAATTAGGGATGCTCAGTAGCAACTCGGAGTTTGGAAGCTGGCGTGTGCGCGTTTGCGCAGTGCCTCATGAAGCATATGATGCCGTTAGTCCTGCGTCTGATCTCTCCCCGGTCGTCTTGGATTACTGTCCCATTGAACTATAAGAAAAATTAAAGAAATAGTGCACTTGTGTCTGCGTACACACCGGTGCACTATAGTATCTCCCGCATTGATAATCATCAGGTTACTCTTCGCTATGATTGGCCCACAAACCCAATAACACGCCGTCATTTAACCTCCTTGCCATTGCAGGAGGTACCATGGGGATTCTTCAAACTCCTAATGGAATTAAAATCTGAATACGACAATCCACCCATGTACATCACAGCGAATGGCTGGTCTACCGCAGGAGGCCTGCTAGATGAAGACAGAATCAACTACATGAAGACCCATCTGAATGCTCTACTGGATGCCGTGGACGAAGGCTGCGATATTAGAGGCTATACCATGTGGTCTCTTATTGACACTTTTGAGTGGCGAAGAGGATATTTGTAAGTTTTTTTAAAGCCATAATAGACACGCAATATTTGTGCCTGCAGCCTCGTCGATGGTCGCAAGGGCGATGCTAAGCATGAGGTCCTTTCCTCGGTTCCCAGGTTTTCTCGCAAAAGTTAACCGTTAGGTCGAAATAAAAGGAGTTTAACTTGGGACGACTTTTCTACTTTGTAGTGGTTTATTCGAATTTTAAATACTATCTATTTCTTTTTTTCAGAGATAAGTTTGGCCTATACCAAGTGGATTTCTCAAGTTTAGAGAAGACTCGGACCCCGAGAAAGTCTTCATTTATTTACAAACAAATCGTCAAGTCCAAAATTTTAGACCCTGATTTTGAACCTGAAAAGTTTATCGTTGAAGTGTCGAGACCAGTAGATACTAGTCAAGAAATACGGTAGGGCGAATGAAATATATGGTTTTTAATTTTAAATTACTTATTTATTGTTTCATTTTATGTAATAAATATTTTTATCTTTGTGTTGGGCTTATTATTTTATCAAAAAGGGAAAAATCAGAATAAAGTTGTGACATCATAGAATAAGTAAGTAATGCTGAAAAACCCGATTTCAGTACATCGTCTTTAAATTCCTTAATGGGGGGCAAATCAAAAAAACGAATGACAACAAGTTCTGGGTATACAGTTTGGTGTTGCAGCTTCATATCTATCATCTCCATCCAAAATGTAATTACACCACTGGATAGCTAAAGGATCAAAGAATTTGTTACGCTAAGTGAGTACTGTGATGCCTCGCGCGCGGTGGAGGGGAAAGCGTCACCATTTTGAGGTTACCCTACCTCAAAATGGGAGTCTAAGGAAGGGTGAATGGCGCTCACCTAACTAAAACATAGTGTATTTTTTAAATTATTTATTTAAAAATCAAAATTAACAAAGTCTTTAACTATCCAGTAATCAACCATTTAAGAAAAAAAGCATATATCTTTGACCTAGTGGTAGTAGGAACACATTATTAAAAAAAATGTTTTAGCGGCATTGCCCCTGACTCTGGGTAATGCCGCTCAAGGTACAGGGGGAATGACGCTCAAACAATTTTTTTGGAACATAATAAGTAAGATACATTTTAATTAAAGAAATAAATAAGATCAACCTTATAATAAAAGTAAAGTCTAGAATCACAAATTAGCATCAATTATCCTAATTTGTACGTAATATTAGCCTTCTTCAATTTAACAAATATAGTAAAGTCTTGTTTTTGGAATATAACAAGTAAGATACATTTTAATTAAAGAAATATTAATGAGATCAACCTTATACAATAAAAGTACAGTTTACAATCACAAATTAGCATCATTATTATCACACAGCACAGACAACACACTTCCACCACATGCACACTTACACAAACACTCATTAACTCACACACTTTCACACTCAGACATACACACTTACATTATATAACCTTATTTTTATTTTTAATATAATTTGAATTGTAGTTCCTATATTATTATTTTTTACCTATATGTGTTACCAAATGGCAATAACCTTGGCTTTCAACTTTGTAGGGACACTCTCAAAGCTGTTAGATTAAAAATGGAATCCATGGCTGAACGCTGACCCCTAAAATACAGGTCTAGTTTGGGGGTTAGGATCAGATTTGTGGAAATACACTTTTGTGCTTAAATGTTTTTATTTTATTTTATTATCCTCATTTGTACGTATGATAAGCCTTTTTCAATTTAACAAATATAGTAAAGTCTTCGATGTCAAATCATTTAAATACATACAGGCGTTTGTTCATTTAAATACATATTTATGTCATTTTTAAATATTTCTGAATAAAACTATCTAAAAAACATTTAAAAATACAAAAAACAGTAGCCCACCAGCGCTGGGAACAGGGTCCGAAATGCCGGTGATCAGGGCTCTTGAGAGAGGAACCTCCTAACAATACGTGCCGTGTCCAAAAGTACTGCTTTCTGAATCAAGCCCTTGATCCAGCTGCCAAGCGAGAGCCTTCTAAGATGTTGGTCGAGGCTCTTGGCTATTAAGCCATTGGCCGACACGACTATCGGCACAATGACTGCTGTACCCACGTCTCACATGTCGACAACCTTGCGAGCCAGATCTAGATATTTGAATTGTTTATCTTTCTCTGCTTTCACGAGGTTCTCGTCATGCGGGACCGTTATATCAACAATCATTGTGCGACGCTCCAATCGATCTATCACCACAATGTCAGGCCTATTGGCAACAACAGTCCTGTCAATGGTGATAGGTCGATCCCAATACAACGTGATACTGCCATTATCGAGAACTGGGTCGGGCGCATGCTTATAGTATGGCACTAAAAAGGTAGACCCGGCACGGTTGACATATGTCGGCCATGCCACCGTCCGGGAGAATCGATCCGACCCATTATTTCTGGGTGTTCTAGTCTGGCTAATGGAGAGCACTTGCATAGACACAACCTTGTTGCCAGGATTATCCACCAGCAACTTGCTTTGAAGTACACCCTTGTGGAATCAGAAGTGCCATACTATAAGTATGGGGTCTACCTTTTATAGCAGAACTTTTTATGTCATAGTGTATAAAAATATGTATAATGTATAATAAATAGTGGATAACATAAACTTCATTTCGCAGAAAATCGTTTGGCAGACAATCATTTATCATACGTTCAAAACTCATATTTTTGTAAGTCAGAATCATCTTTAGGCATAAATTTCATAGCATAAGAATTAAAAGTAGAACCATGTTATCGCAGAAAGTTCACATTCAGAATCATCTTTTGGCTTGAATTTTATATCGATAGTCATTTAAAGGCAGAACTATCATATCTCAGAAAGTTTACAGTTAGAATCATCTTTTGGCATACATTTCATATGCATAATAATGGAAAGACTTATTTATCATATCACAGAAAATTCATTAAAATAGTTGATTGTGAACACGTGATTTTTATTTCCCTGTAAGAAGCAGGCAAACATGCAAACAAGCATACATCGTGGATGTAGCAAGCCTGCAGTATACAAACATGTAAACAAGCATTCAGTATGCAAACATGCAAACCAGCATACACCATGCATGCAGCAAGCATACAGCATGCAAGCAAGCATGCAGCATGCAAGCAAGCATGCAGCAAGCATGTAACATGCAGCAGGCATGGTTTCTGTCACGGCCCCGGCGCTGCGGGGCTCCGGCGGTCAAAAATGCGAGCTTATCGTTGCAGATGTGGTTCACGCTCACCACCGCTCCTCAGCTCGCGGGCCGCCTCACCCCTCCGCGCCTACGCGATTTTAAATAACACTCTAGGGGTAGGGCAGACAAGGCTACGTGGAGTCGGTTTTGGAGCAATTCGTTCCTGTCACTAACTTTTGCAGCACAACATATTGACTTTTTAAGACAATATTTTAATTTTAAATTAAGGTTAAAAATGCTATTATAAAGAAATGGCAATAATGCCAAATGAAATTATTCCAAATGAAATTCTGCCATCTTAAAAGTATGCCATTGTAAATTCGGACTCACAAACATTCGGCCAAAAAATAATGATATTAAATAAATTTTATGCTTTAAAAATATTCGTATAAAGAAAATTATGCCAAGTGTGTTATGCCAAATAATTTTCGGAGCATCAAATTTCTGCCAGATAGAAGGAACCCGTGTAGGACCCTACACAACCGTGAGGTAAACATATTATTATACATCGTATTAGCGTGATTTTGTTTTTGGTCGATAAGCTCCCGATATTTCGACGCTGTTGCAAGCATCATGATCGCGGGAATACTCCCGCGGGAGTACTCCCGCAAAATCACGGATATCATCCCGTAAGTACTTTAAGTGTAGTGAAAAACCGTGAAAGTCTAAAACAGTGCATCGTATTAGCATTTTAGAAGCCACGACCCCCGCACTTCCGCGGGATATACAGTCTCATCACCGACGACCGTGGGTGATGCATTCGATTTGCGGTCAGCAGTGTGCGTACCCTCCTATCCAGGGCATCAAGTTCCGTCTGAGTCCATTTGAGTATGCCGAAGGAATACATCAAAACTGGCATGACCCAACCGTTGAAGGCGCGCACCTTGTTTCCGCCTGACAAAAGACTGCCTAGCACCTTATTCAGGTGGCCAAAGAAGCGCTCCCCCAACGATTGCTTCATGCCAGTTACATTAATGCCTAACGCTTCCGACATACCTAAATACTTGTAGGTTTTTGTTGAGGAGAGGGATCTAAGGTGTATGGAATCCGAGATTTGAGTTCCCACAGATTCCATAATCTCACCTCGCTTCACATGCATGACTGCACATTTGTCCACACCAAATTCCATCCTGATGGCGCTACTAAAAGTTTCTGTTACCTTCAGTAGCTTCATCAGTTGCAACTTGTAAGGGGCAAAGAGTTTCAGATTATCCATGTAAAGAAGGTGAGATATGACCTCACCATCTTTCCTCAACAGATAGCCTAGACCTGAACGCTCCAGCAGTGTGCTGAGAGGGTTCAAGGCTAGACAAAACCACAATGGACTCAGACTATCACCCTGGAATATACCACGCTCGATCCTTATCGGTTCGCTGTTCCCCTGGATCTGTCGACATCCTGAATAGCAAAGAACCGTTCTCCCCATACATGACATCAGGTACGTAGAGTTGCATCTACTTTATACAACTCCAGCACCCTCATGAGCCATGTATGAGGCACAGAATCATAGGCCTTCTTATAATCTATCCAACATGTTGACACATTCTTTAGAGAGCGGCAAACCTGTTGGCTAATGGCCATATCAATGAGGAGCAGCTCCTTGGTACCGCGGGACCCGTTCCTACATCCATTCTGAGAGGCAGACATGATAGAATTACTCTCAATATGTTGGTTGATTTTAGCTCTCAAAATGGGTGTAAGAGTAAGGTAAACAAGTGATTAGTCTATAATTTTTGGGCTCCGCAGTACTACCTGATTTATGGAGCAGGTCGGTCATTCCTGTCGTCTAGAACTGGGGCAGAGACCCTGACTCTAAAGCTGATTCAAACTGGGACGCCAAGCTAAAGTGTGATCTTTGGAACCATTTGATCCAGAAGTTATTATTATAATTAGAGGTAAGGCAAATTAGAAATAGTAATAGTAGTTGTAGTTGTGTAGTTGTTCCGTTTTGTAATATTCTGAATGTTTTTATGTTTGTTATTTCTGTTTTCAAATTTTGTATGCACGTCATGTCCCTGCGATAAATAAAGATTTTTCTTTCTTTCTTCTTTCTTACTTATATGTTTTTGGACACATAAATCACATATGTTTCCATCTGGCGAATCCCATCAATAGTCACTAAGGGGTAATGGCGCTCAGATGAGCGGTACAACCCGAAACGGTCGTTTTATAATTAACTTGAAATTAAAAGAATCATACACATGTTTGAGCCAATAAAATTTCTTATTCTTATACACTATTGTTGAAAATTGATTGCATTATCACAAAATAGAATAGTTTTACTGTCAGAAAAGTAAAACTAATAATTAAATAAGCATTTAAGTTTTGGACATACCGACAAAAAAAACACGTAACCAAAAATTAGAACAAACGCACTTCACGGTCACACGACGCGAGCTGACTGCCCGTTTGCATCGTAGTCTGTTAGAGGCCTCCTCCCCCCGCGCTACACCTGACGTGGCGTGTTGCTTCGTTCCATTTTGACAGAGATACAGGGGTGAGCGCCATTACCCAGTGAGCGCTATTCCCCCGAATCGTTTCGAGATTTCCATTTAGTATAACTTTTGACTCGAAAAGCTTACGACGTTCGTTTAAAATTCAATCGTCGGCTCTTGCCATAATCTATCGATGCATATTTAAAACATTAGTGTAAAATAGTTACAGTGAACTTATATGGTGTTATAATGAAAAATATGTAATGTCGACCTATACGCGTCATAAAGCCAAATCCAAATACATAAATAGTATACGGTTTGAAAGGGCTTCTCAAGAGCTATCGAATGGTACCAATAAAACACCATATGACCGAGTCAAGCAGTGCCGGGAACGCATTCGTTCTTTTAGAATGAATGCGGCCGAGCCGATCAACGACGGTGCAAGCAAGAAAATAATAAATAAAGCACCCACAGACATTTACTAGCCAGTATTTTATTTTTAAAATGCAATGAATGCCAGCTCCAAAAGCTAAAAAAATGTTTACACTGAATCTTGCACAGCGCCATCTATCTTTTATCTGTGGAAGCTGGCCCTGAAAACACCTCATTGTACCCTGAAGCCTGTCTCTGTGTACGATTGTCAAATTCCCGTAGTGTACTGTATCTCTTTATTTCGCCTCCCGCAGAAAGTGGCGGAAAATGTTCGGCGATTCGCTCTATGCCAACTCTAGAGCTTTATCTTCAATGGTTTAATTTCCACATAGTAACAAGGTCGCATCACTAGAGCAGTAACCTTTCACAAATAGTACGAATCACCCATCACTAGTGCCGTGTCAAATTTGTTTTGTTTATATGTCACGTCAATAGCAGTTGCACTGAATTTTAGGTGATATAGTGGTTAAAAATGTGCGATATAAACGATAATCCTTTAAAACTAAGTGTTAAATGGAATGGCAAGGAGTATGAGATCCCGGAGTTTTCGCCATCGGATTCCGTGGCGATGCTCAAAATCGCCATCGAAAATGCCACGGGAGTCAGACCGGAAAGGCAAAAGCTTCTCAATGTTAAATTTCAGGGTAATTATAACGTGTTTCTCGTCATTATTGTAAATTTTACACACTCGACCGTAGTTCAACATTGATAATTTGCAAAATAATCTGCAGTTTTGATACTAAATCTCGTTTTGATAACTCATAATTCTGGCCAGCTCTTCTTTATGTAATATCACACCGGTAGAGACGTGTAATTCATTACGTTTCTCAGAAATGCATACAATGGCCTACATTTTGCTGACTTTTTAAATCTAGAACATGTTATTACATTCACATGCAGTTATTAAATGATTTTTCGCACAGTTCTAGTGAATGCTCAAATACCCCTTGTTGGTGGTTTGTCTTTACAAATATACATAAAGTCAAGCCCACAGGAGGAGGCAGCATCTACAGAAAGCCGCCTTCTACGATCCTAACACTCCTTTTGCTTTGTTCACATTAAATTTATACATCTGGTTTTTTTTAAATCTCATATTTAGAAAATACTGCTACAATTTACAGTTACTCTAGGATGTGTTAAGTAGCTCAGTTTTAATACAATGTTTTAAAACATAATGAAAACTTGATTCAGAATTCAATTCTAAATACAAAGCATAATAAGTGCCAATTGCAAAGGTAGCATTATGAAAACAGAACCAACACTAAAATGTACTATTTACTCTGAAGCATTGCTCTCTGCATTTGACTAGGGCAAAGCAATAAGATGGCTTATGTTTTTTTTTATAAGCCTGGTAAAATAACAATACTGTATTTAAATATATTACAGAACTTCGAGACCACCATAGAAATTGTGAAAAAAAAAATCTGCTGTCCCATACATTTTGGTCGAGTAGCTATTGATGTTATGTACTGGACAACTGATTTTTCTTTTGCAATTTCTGTGGTGGTCCCATGGAGAAAGTGGTTCTGTTTGGTGGTCCGAATCACACTCTGAATTAATATGACCACACCTTTCTGGTGCACTGTGTAATTACAACAGAATAGTGTTATTTATTATTGTCCTTTAATAAAAAAAAAACTTATAAAATGTTGGAAAAGGTGCACGCGTTGGTCGTTTCCATGGAGAAGGACCGGCAAGACACTCCATAATAATCCCACAGCTGGGACAGGCCTCCTGTCTGTGAGAGAAAAGGCTGTAATGACCACATGGACCCAGTGCGGACTGAATTACAGACATCTTCATGTATTTTTGTCCTAGGACATGCCGTTTTTCAAGATGTTTTCCTTCGCCGTTTAAAGTTTTATGTTTATTTTGATCGCCAGGCAAGGTAGCAACAGACAACTGCACCCTATCAGACCTGCAGTTGAAGCCGAACCTCAAGATCATGATGATGGGGTCGCTCGAGGAAGCGATAGCTGGTGCACAGACCAAGCCGGATGTGGGGGATGAGGTGGTGAATGACTTGGATATTGAAGAAGAGGAGGTCGATGTGGAGAATCAGGAGGTATGTAGTTTCAATATCAAAATATTGCTCCTAAAATGTGGTTTTTGTAGATGTCTACTTATCTTGGTTTGTGCACAAACTATGAAGATGATGACTGACCAATACTTTAACTATTGTATTGCGCTAGACATGGTATAAATATTAGTCAGTCAATAAGACAGCAGATGAGAGGGCGTTTATACATGGAGTTTTGCTAAGAGCATTATATTCCATAATTTGCGCCGCCACTTGCTTCTCCTTACCAGCCGAGTTATCCGACTTTAAACTAAGTGTAACATTTAATAAATAAGTTATGCATGCTGTGGGTTTTGTGCAGTGGAGGGAGTGCGGGGCTATAAAATAAATACATACCTCACAGGCCCTGTTCCCTCTTAAGGATCCTCTTGGTGATGGACTGCGATAACTACTCCACTAGATAAGCGGGATGGGCTATCATATCAACATTTAAACCGGTCTAAAATATGGACAAATAAAATAAATAGATACTTATCACATAAATCATGTTCTGATTCCAGATATACCTAGCTAAAATAAACAAGCGCGTCCGAGACTACAAGATCAACATTCTGAACGAACCGCGGCCCGGCAAGAAGCTGCTTGTGCTAGATATTGATTATACGCTGTTTGATCATCGTTCTGTGGCGGAAACAGGTATAGCCTTTTTTTATAAATATCTTCGGCCACGGGCCGATGCCTGCCGGGGCTGCGGGACTATTCGAAAGAGATACCGTGGCCCCGGAACACAAAGGGCGATGAAGGAACATGGATAGGTTTTAGTCAGTAAAAGTCTGACACTCCCTCCTGCTCCGCCCAGAGCGGGAGGAGTCATTTGATGATTTCCCATCCGAAAAAAAAAAAAAAAAACGAAGCCGAAGGTGGTTTTATGGCCCAAATTGGCCGAAGCCGAAGCTTAGGTCTGACACTATAGGTAACCCAAAACTGTCGGTTGAAATTACACTTGTGTCATTGTGAATACCGGAGCTTGGTGTACATAGTTAAGCATTAAATTCCTTTTCTTGCAAAACGCCCGTTTTCAAGAAATGTCACACTTTGACAAGTACTGTTCTCATACAAACAATAATGCCCAATGACGTTCCAACCCAATTTAAAGTTAAGCTTGGTACAGAACCCATGAGGGTTCTGTTACCTACCTAGATAAATGTTAAGAAAGGGTCAATATCACTATTGCCATGCTAATCTATAGCATGGCAATAGTGATATTTACCCTTTCCCTAATATCTCTTCGCATAAACAAAGACTAGATGTATCGTCTACCCATTTCATAGGAATGCATAAAAAAAAACTAGTCTGCCATCTTTGGGGGCCCGCCATATTGGATTTAAAATGAGCTTACTTAGCTAACCATGCATTGTCATCTAAACTAAACACGTATGCAAAATTTCAGCTCAATCGGAAACCGGGAAGTGGGTCAAATTTAACTTCTAAGATTTTGTTTGTTAAAAAACAAACCTATTAAAAAAATTTTAAAAAACAAACCTATTATAGGTTACGGATAACTTAAGGTGACACTAGTCACGGGCTCGAACTCATTGGTGGGCGTGGCCAAAAAACACGCTGTCTCACCTGGCATCGTGCCCGACAGAACTGAGTTCAGTGAGATGCACAATAATTAATAGTAAAAAAAGCGCGCGTAAAAATACGAAAATGCCTTCGGAAAATAGAGTTTTATGAAAAAACCACTGCATAAATGAATTACAAATAAAAATTTTTGAATTCTTCGATAGTTGTGCTTTGTCGGTACCGACTTTGTTTGGAAATTTGACCCTTCTTTTATTACTGATTTACGCCCAAAGTGGCAATAAAAACGAATATTTGATAGCTCGTAACTTTTTAATGGCTTTTTATTTTACTATTCTGTTTCCGCACAGACAAAATTAATAATGAGACGAATCGATATCATTTTTAACTTTGGATGTACAGTGTCAAACAGTAGAGTAATACCCTCCCGAAATTTCTATGGAAAAAATGTCTACTAGTGTCACCATAGATGATCAATTTATACTAACCTACTCTTTCGCCAATTCCAGGCTATGAGCTCATGCGCCCATTCCTTCACGAGTTTCTCACCTCAGCCTACGAAGACTACGACATTGTGATCTGGTCTGCCACCGGCATGAAGTGGATTGAGGAGAAAATGCGTCTTTTGGGCGTGTCCACTCATCAGGAGTATAAGATCATGTTCTACCTGGATTACTTGGCTATGATCACTGTGCATACGGCCAAGTACGGAACTATAGATGTGAGTAGTGTATTTTGTATTTATAGCTTTTAAGTTGTTGATCTTCAGGTTAAGCTGCACTTGGCTAGGTTGGTCCATGGATGGATGACCGCCTAATACATACCGAGTTTCTTCCGTGCCTTAAAAAGCACGTTACTTCGTTGGTCCCGGCTATCATTTGTAGATCTGGCGTCGTTCCAGGTAGTCAGTGGCCCAAAAGTCTGAAATCCAGTTTTTCTAAAAAGTGTCCTATTACCCAGTACTGACTGGGTTGGCGGTCAGATAGGCAGTCGCTCCATGTAAAATACTGGTATTCAGCTGCATACGGTTAGACTGGAAGCCGACCCCAACATGGTTGGGAAAAAGGCTAGGCCAGAGGTCGGCAACCTGCGGCTCTATAGTTGCGGGTTCTATAGTTCCATAGGCAAATATTATTTATTTATAAAACAAAAAAACTGAAACTGAAAAAAACTGTTGTGAAAAAACACTACTTATTTATGTTATATAATTATAAATAAATACACATATATTTTTCTTGTGAATAATAGATTCGTTTTTTTTTTTTATCAAAATACTTTATTTATGCAAGTACAATTTATTGCCGGCAAGAATAAAACTGTGGCTCTTTAAAATTTTTTTTTTTTTTTTATATTGTAATTTTTGACTCTTCCGACTCAAAAGTTTGCCGGACCCCTGGGCTAGGCAGATGATGATGTCGTTGACCTAACGGTCGCAACTGCTACTGCAGAGCACGAAGTCCTAGGTTAGATTATCAGGTTGGGCGATGTTTTATGGAGTTATTCCATCAGGAATTTCTCAGTAGTAGCCTGGAGTCTGGCTTTGTTTACATAACTGGTGAAATGTGGGTGGCAATTCGGCACTCCTCTGCCTAATGCTTCAGGAATAGGCATGAAGACAGTATCAAAAAATTGCAAATCTATTTAGTCCGTCAGTTAAGAGTATTGGAAATTAATGGACAGGTATTTTTTGTTTTTGTAAATCAATGAATATTGACAAAAGATAAAACGCATCAAAACTCGTGAAGTCAGAACTAGCTAAAACTTATACCTAGGCGTGACGGATTGACAATTTTAAAAGCGTCATTACTTCGTCAATTTTGGTTTATATAACAAAAGAAAAAACACGGGTCAAATATTTTTTGATAATCTAACTGACGGAATAATTAGATTTTTTTGTCGTCTCGCCTATTATAGGCATAATGTTATGTTAATACATCACCATCTTTTATTAGCAAAAATATTAATTAATATTAGTGTTTCAAAATAATTCACTTTCTGATCCTCAACATTTATTTTCCAGGTAAAACCTCTAGGCGTCATATGGGGCAAGTATCCCCAATACAGTTCGAAAAACACGATAATGTTCGACGACATTAGGAGAAACTTCATCATGAACCCTAAGAGCGGGCTCAAGATCAGACCATTCAGGCAGGCTCACCTGAACAGGGACCGGGATCGAGAGCTTCTACACCTTTCAACGTATCTTAGGGATATAGCACAGTATTGTGAAGATTTTGATCTACTCAACCATAAAAAGTGGGAAAAATACAAGCCTGACAAGAATAGGACCCAACAGGCAGGGAGCAAGAGGAAAGCTGAGGACAGCACCCCGTCCACACCCCAAGAATGACGGTAAAAAACCACAGACCGAAAATTCGGTCTCCGAATCGCCTTAATCGCTTAAAAGACTGCAGTCCTACAAAACAAGCTTAAGACTTAAACAAATTATTCGAAAACTAAGTCAAACATTTAAAATGTTAAGAAAAAAATGTTTTAAAAACAATCATTTTAATTATTACGAAATTAAGGCGATTTGCGTTTTTAGTTAGCGATTTCGTTGATCAATATTGTATCGAGGTTGATTTCTAATAACGATATTTTTTGTTGCTATTTAAAAAATATGATATTATCTAGAACAAATAAAGGTTAATTATGAGACTAATAAATGTAGTTAGTTTCAAAAATGGCGCTAGAGGACTCGTAATATATATATTTTTTAGCAATCAGTTGTGTAATTCTCAATTTAAAATGTTTTTTTTTATTAAATTAATTTTACGCTTGGCAACATTTAGATACTGCCCAAAAATTCTGCACACGAATAAGATTGTAAACCTTTATGATAACATGGCTCTTGTATCAATAAAGAAGTAGCATAGTTTATAATCGACCTTGTAACGACTTTTTTGCTTTTGACAATATTTTATTATTAGCCATTTGTGTCCCACTGCTGGGCAAATGCCTCCTTTCCCTCCTTCCAGTTCTCCCTATCCTGTATCCCGTTATTTGAGATAAGAGTCGAGTTCGTCCCGCCATTTCCTTCTGGGCCTGCCGCGCTGTCATTTGCTGCCGTTTGAAAAGAAAAAAAAAAGAATAAGTATTTATTAAACTCACACAGGACAAAATAGAAACAAAAAACAATCAAATTTTATTGGTCCTGTGCAAGGTCAAAAGGCTCCTATCTCAGCAAGGTGCTGGTTTGGGACCCATTGTGTGGTAATTTAGCCCGTAGCTCCTCCGGCATGCGACAGATGTGGCCCGGCCAGTATACCGCGATTTTTCTCCCCAAAAACAATGTTTTTTTTCCTAGCAATCATTTTTGGTCGAGTTACTTAGTTTGTTCTACAGAGTGCTTGGTTGACAGCTTCGTTAAGAGCCCGTTTACACCTTGTATGTTCAATAAAGTTGTGACGTACTACAATAGTCCGTGATAGATACAAGAGCCATTTAATGTTTAAGGATGTGTGTCATGACAATGCTGATGATACAGGTAACGAAACATTGCATTTAATGCGTTGTATTTAAAGGGGAACCTATTTTATTAGGCTCAGTAGATTTAAAAGGTATAATTGTAACAAAAATAAAAATTGTATTGACAAACACCCGTTTTTTTATTAATTTAAAGCTACATATTATTAAACTACTGTCAATCGTATGTGTTGCCAATTAAATCACACAAACACAAGATGACTTCTCATTCGTTGACCAAAGTATCATGATCTGTCAAAGCACCGATTTGTTCGAGACACCATTGTTTAACTGTTGTGTCTACTTCGTGGACAGATCAAGGGTTATCAGCTACGGAAAAAAAAAAAACTACCATGGTATAAGTGTCATCCATATCCTGGCAACATTTCGGTAATCTTTCTAGACTAACCGTTGTTTTAGTGTTGCAATAAAAAAATATATAAATATTTAAGTACAAAATAGTTTTTTTTTTTTAAATACACAAATAGTCTTAAATTAGATTAAAACTTGCTCTTATTCAGATCAATTTTCATTTAAATAATACATGTACCATTGAAAAGTACTGGGCCTAATAAAACCTAAGACCTTTAGTTTTAATTAAAAATAAGTATTTTTATCCTTTCAAACATATTTTTTGCGGTTGTGAAACTGTACTGTTTTGGTCATACACACATAGCTCACGAAGAGAGATTTTCTCTTCAAATACTCATGATAATGAAAATTATCGAAAGGATATGAAAAGAAGCAGGAATTCGTCTTTCTGTACCTACCTATAAATTTTATGTTTGCTTTTCGAAGTGTGATCGATTATCACATTTCCAAAACAAACTTAAAATGTCGTCCTACAAAAAATTGTCTCGTATGATCATTTCTAGGGTTCCGTACCCAAAGTCCCAAAGGGTAAAAACGCGACCCTATTACTAAGACTCCACTGTCCCTAAGCTGTATCTCATGAACCGTGATAGCTAGACAGTTAAAATTTTCACATATGATGTATTTCTGTTGCCGCTATAACAACAAATAATAAAGATTAATTAAAAATTAAAGGGGGCTCTCCTACTACGATGGTACGGAACCGTTCATGTGGGAGTCCGACGCGCACTTAGCCGCACAACTGCAATACCTAGCTATACGCTCAAAATGTATAGAACGGCTGTTTTTTTTATTACCGACGAAAAAATCTTATGTACGGTACGACCAAGCTATTTAGTTTACATTATAACATGCAAATAACAGTGTAAAAACTAAACCAAATAGCTTAGGATTTTTTTACTGAATACGGGAATGTTTGTGGGTCTGTGTCTCTTTCACCCTGTTTAAGTAATTGTAACAATCACTGTTTCTGTACAAAATCAAATCTTGTATTGTTACGTTACAGACGTGTATTGCTTGGATGTGTAGATTATATTCCTTTCCTAAACGACTGACGCTGCCTATTATGTACGATCTATAATGCTGCATGATAATAGTACATTATGATATAAGTGCGGTAAGTCGAAAATTACAGCCGAGGCGATATAGCTAGCCCGAGCCGTAGGTGAGGGCTATAAAAAAGCAGAGGCTGTACTTATCAAAGCGCACGTATGTCATACGACGTTTATAACATATTTGCGAGGAAATAAATAAAACAAATAAAAACAATACAGCGAAAAGAAAAAGCGCGCGGAATAATTTTTACTTGTTCACAAATTAGCGATGCGCGCGCATCAGCGCTTTTTTTAAGGCAAAGACACAAAAACAGCCAGTATTACTAATAAAGTAAATTAATATTTTTGTGTTTTGTTACAAATAAATGGTTGTAATTTATTGTCAAAATTAAAAATGTTTATTTATTATATTTCATCTGCCAGCCAAAGTTAATTTTATTCATAAAATGTTGAGCGCTTTTCTGACATAAAAACTCTTTGCTAAGATTTTAAAAAGTACCGTTCGGTTTAGACGGAGCATCTTGATAAACCGTGCATTTTACTTTACAGCACAAGTACGTAATGAGATACATTACTATATTGAAATTGGTGAAATAAGAGACCCTTTACGAGCAAATGTGTTATAAAATATTTTTCATTACACTTCCTCGAAGACTGGTTCTTATCGCACTACGATTAGGTTCGACATGCAATGTATTTCACACGCGTGTGATTTTTTTCATTTTCCAACACATGTGCGGGAATGAAAATTGCCACAGATAACTATACCTATATTTAGTCCAAATTAGTTCAATGCCTGTAGTCGGAGGTGAATGTTTTTTTTTTTTAATTCGGCAAATCACTAAGCGTCTCTAAGGCGTAAATATTTTTTGGATATTCAAATTGTGTTTATAAATAGAATATCATTTATAAACACATATCATTCATATTTAAAACTAAAATTTACTTTTATTACCAAATTAACATTTTATTTGTGTTCTAAATTCAAAAATAAAAACATAAACCATTTTCATATTAGGCTGTTTAGCGGCTTCATACCTTTGCTTCTCCTTCAACCTGGCGAAAGCAAAGCGCAGAAAAAAAAGAAAATTAAAATCATAGTTTCTTTTTTTATTAATTCTTGACAAAAAAATGTTTCGTTCTTCTATTTTATTTCTTCAAAAGTGTATTGAAAAACGTCGTTTGATACACGTGGACGTTTGTTATTGCAGTTCTCGGCTCAAAAACAACCTCGCCTACGGCTCGGGTGTTAATTCTGCCTCGAATAGAATAACAAACTTTCTCCACTTGTATCAAAATGGTAATCGGAAACATCTGACACGCATTCTAGACGTATAATAGGTAATACAGTGGCAATTTATTTATATACTTTCAACTGGGTGATTGTAGATGTTCCAATTTTACTCTCTCAATACTTAGGCTACGAAGCTACGCTGCGATCGCTCTTCGCTTAGTTCGTAGAGCCTAGCGAGTAGAGAAGTGAAACAAACATTCTAGAATCTCCGCCGCATTGTGCGCTTGGCGCCTTGCGTGTATCGAATAACGCGACTAAAATCGCATCAAGAAAGAATACTGCTTCGGCAAGGCAATTTTTTTTTAAAGAACCATACCTTTCAACGTTACTTCACACGTAATTTGGCTTAGCATTATTCTCGTCTCTCTCTAGCTCTTGTAGTGTGACAGAGACAAAAATTATGCTTACCCTAAAACAGTCGCCAGCGCATCAAGTTACCACAAACTGACAAATTTTCTCATTCGATTTTGAACGTATGCATCAACATTTTATGGTTTAAAATAGTTTGGAGAAACTGGACTGTATGTGAATGTAACGTTTATTACTTTCGGCTTACAAGTTCATTTCATGAGTGACCCGGAAACCGATACAAGTGTAATTTTGTGTCATTTTCAACAACTCTTTCAGTGCTTTTAAGTTCATTCGGATAGTCATTTTTTATATATTACAAAATAAGTCTTAGGGGCAACGCAGACGATAGACTTTTTGTGTGTACAAGTCTGCGACAGACAAAAACTCTGCGACAAATTTTGCGTGATTGATGTGTTTGACTACTTTTTGTCCACTATAAGGATCTACTGATGGAAAGGATCCTACTTATCGCCTGACAAAAATGCAGTTAAACACATGAATCACGCAAAATTTGTCGCAGAGTTTTTGTCTGTCGCAGACTTGAACACACAAAAAGTCTGTCGTCTGCGTTGCCCCATATAGTTACTGTCCATTTTTTATTAGATCTACAAGTCTTGGCCATGTATAGCCCATTGTACATAATTGCTACATGGTCAGTGTCTTAGATTATATTTTTAATTTATAAAATAAAATATTTGGAAAATCAATCTTGGGTTTTTATTTTATTTTTAGTATCGGTTGCAATGATAAATACATGAAAAGTAACTGACTTTCGTGATACAGGAACTCCTAGTACAAGAGCCATCATGTCATCATGTGTGTGTGTTGTGAGCAATCATTTGTCAATAAAGACTTTTTTTATTTTGACTTTTAAACTCCTATCTGTTTACTTTTTCCGCCGTTTAAACGGCTGAACGACTGAATAAAATTGGCACACAGTAATTGATCTGGGGTCCAGACGTAGCGTAGTACGGTTCAGAGGGATAATTGCCGATATCCATGCAGACGAATTCACGGCCAATATATTTTATACACAAGCTTCGACGCACCAACTATTACTAACACATTTTTTTTTCAAAAATCGAATGATACAGTGTTAAGGTCTTAGCCCACATAAACGACTCCGCTCCCAGCCGGCAAAAATAATTTAATTAATATATGGACTTTATGTATTGCGCTTTAGATATACTTTACATTGGCAACCGAACAGTCTGAAGGCGGTAACCGCGCTGACAGCGAGCTGTCTGCTAATTAAGGTTATGGTATGAGCTTTAGTTTTCGTCAAAATCGAGCTCGTCCGATACTTGAATATTTTTTGCTATTCCTCATACTTACTTACTTTTGGAGTATGATATAATATAGATACTGAATTCACCCCATCAGTCTGCGGAGGGCTGTCCCTTACCTACACCCTGTATTTAGGCGTTTATTTTAAGGGCTTTCGCAGACTATAGTCACGACTGTCAAAAGACAGTTAGAAATAGTCTGTCTCGCTGAGTAGGGCAATACAGTCGTGACCATAGAGTATAATAGTCATATCATGGTCGTGTCGGTCATGCGAAAGCCCTTAGATGTCACTTTGTGTAAGTAAAAACGGGTATTGGTCTAACAATGAATATTATGTACACAAGAATAGATGCATACGCCGTACAATATATTATCTGGCTTTACATTTCCAGTTTAGGTTAACCACGAAATATACAGAAAGCCTACACGATGCATGGCTAGTTTAATCTGGATATTTAGAGTTTGGTACAAGAATGTTTGAGCAAAATAGATTTAGAAACTATTTGTGGTTACAAACGGGTAACGGGAAAATAGAATGACGTCAAAGCCTACTATAATAAAATGATTAAGTCATTAGTAATTAAACTATTAATAAATACTGGGATTTTCAAGGTGCGGGAATGAGGAATTGTGATTTTATTCGAAGAGGTAAATGAGGTTTTGGTTGACTATACCTCCATGGTCTGGTGGTCGCTAGCGCAATTGTTGAGTTGAGGGCCTGAAGCCAGCACGTATTTAGGGGGGGGGGATAGTTAGGATATATCCCCCCCGAAATCTGACTGAAAATAAACGGGATCATAATTATACCACTGCAAAGTAGGTATGTAAATTGAGTGCAGTGATTACAGCGATTTTTTGGTTGTTTCAACGTTTGTTTTGTGCGTGTTCCCCCCCCCCCCCCCCCCGAATCTGGGGTTCAAGACCGTTTCCCAGGTCAAACTGTTGGGTTTTTCCATCAGGAATTTCTCAGTAACAGCCGCGGAGTCTGGATTCGTGCCGAGTTGATGGCAATCGCCCCTATTACATGGAACTAACCTAACCCTAACTCTTTTGTTGACTGTACCTACGTACTATTAGGTAGGGTATACCTCTGCCTTACCCTTCGGAGATTACAGGCGTGATGTTATGTTAGAAATGATGTGCGGTGATTTTATTCAGACAAGTAACGGCGGTGCGCTGAGTTGCTGAATTAATTAATGGGTTTTCCGCATCTAGAGGTATGAACGACACTTTACAGGATAAATGCCACTTTATTTGTCACCTACCTACGTAATGGGCATTACATAGTTCTATACTACAATTTTCTCTAGTTTTGTTCATGTAATATATTGTTTTTTGTGCCCTAACACAATGTTGTCCAAATAACCCAAAGGTTGACTGGTAGTGAATGCCTTTAAACAATAAGTCCGCCTATGTACCTACCACTATTGTACATAAAGTTTTGCATAGCGATCTGGCAATCGGAAAATATTGCTAAATAGGCATACTTACTAGGTATTATTTTTTTGTCCTTTTAATATTTATGTAATGAGTCATTGAAGCAATAGAAGAGGTACCTACCTACCAGAAACACTTTATTTAATTTTTCAGCTGAAAAATATGGTTTCTAGTAGGAATATACCTACCCTTTGTCATAAAGGCCATTACCGAATATCATAATTATGTAAGCCAAAGTGGCTGCATTTCTGTTATCTTTGCACGGCTGAATTGACTTCAATGCAATTTGGCAAACAGGTAGACCACGACTTGGGTTAGGACATAAAGATATACATATATAACACCTCTGGAACGAGGCCAGCAGGTCAGCGGAAGTCGCATCAGATCCCGCTGCCCCCCGACGCAAGTGTGCGAGGGTAGGTACACCGGTGTGGTCTTAGTCAGTACGAGTCTGACAGACCCCTCCGCTCTCCCCGGGCGGAGTACATCCATTGAGGATTTCCACATAGAGAGAAAAAAAGGACATGAGATATAGGTAGGTAAGATAAAGGTATAGATATGGTCTAGGTTCCAGGCCAGGTTATGGCCTAGCTCCCAGGCCAGGTTATGGCCAAGGACCTAGCCCATAACCTGGCCCTACCTAACTAAGCCCTAGGTAGGTACCTATGTGATCAAAATGCCTTTTTATCCTGGTACGTTTCCGAAAAAGAGGAGCTAAGCCGCGGGTAAGAGCTTGCTTTATATATAAGTATTACCTATCTTTTTTTTTTTTATTCTAGAAAAAGGGCTTTGTCGCGCATGCGATTATGCCGCCCTGGTTGTTTTTACAATTTTTAACAAATAATGAATGTACAGCAACTAAATCTTAATTAAATCTTAACATAGTAGTCTGTACAGTGCCCTAGCTGCATCAGAGAGTGGCGCAGTCAGAACACTGTTGCAGTAACCTATTTCTCTAAGCCTACAATCTAATCTGTATCTAAATTCTTCGTTGCGGACACACTCTGTCAATATGTGATAAACATCATCAACGGAATTACTACAAAAATCACACTTATCTGTTGTTGATTTTGCCATTAGAAATAAGAATTTATTACACGGTATGTGTCCGGAACTAATGCGGTAACAGTATCACATCTGTTCAACAACTGGTTATCTATCCACGGCGAGTTCAAGGGATGCGGCTGGATCGTTTTATACCAGATTCCTTTTTCACGAGATCTTTTATTAAAATATTCCTTCCAAAGTAAATAGCAATTCAGTTTCATTTTAGGTATAAAGTTTGAAAAGTAAGGAGAGAAGTCAACAGGAATTCCATCACATATGGCTTGTTTGGCTAATAGATCAACAATTTCATTGCCTCTTATTCCAATATGTGATGGAATCCATTGAAGGACTATGTGCTTTCCGTCAGATTGCAACTTCAAAATAGTTTTCAGTGTAGTGTAGGCTATCGGTGTTCCTCGAAAGGTCGAGGTACACCGAGCCAGATGTTGGAGCGAGCTTCTGGAATCTGTGAGAATTACAATGTATTTTTGGTGGATTGATTCTACATAAGACAGAGCTTCTGCGATCGCGAGCAGTTCAGCTTCCATTATACACACACTGGCATTTATTTGAAATTTCATTGAATTTCCTTTCTATCTTTGTCTGCAATCTTGTAATATCAAATAAGCCTGGTATGAGGATCTGCAGACAGACAGACTTCATATCAATGTGTGTGAATTGGTTCATTGGTATAAAAGGACATGACTGTAGCGTCGCATCGCTTAGCCTGTTTCTAAACGCCGACATAAGAGTGAGTGAACAATAATATCAATGGTGTTTGAAAAAGTTATTTCAAGCTTAATACGCCCACCGGATTTAATAAGAAAGAAACTGTCAATATTCTTGTTTCAAAGTTTCGAAGACTGTCGTTTACAAAAACAATCTTTAGCCCGCGACATCTAAATTTTCTTACGTATTTTGCAATTTGCAGGTCAGTGTCAGGTTGTATGTTGATTAAAATATGATTCGCGGCTGTAAGACGTATGTAGTTACAGAATTATAATCATTAAAATAATCAAACATTCATATTCAGTTCATGTAACTGTCAAGAATGACTTTTTCATGAAACAGTCATTCTTGATTCGTGTTGTATTGGTGATTTTAATGATTATAATTCTGTAACTTTATACGTTTTACAGCCGTGAATCGTATTTTAATCAACATACAACCTGACACTGGCCTGCAAATTGCAAAAAACGTAAGAAAATTTGAATTTTGCGGGCTACCTTGGAGCATCCACCTTAAGACGCGAGATCGGTTGGTCGATGACTTAAAAGTTTCATAAAATATTGAAAAGTAAGGAAAAACTAATACCTACACTATAATGTCGGAAGTGATATCTACCCAACCGGAGGCAAAAAGCACTGGAGCGGTCATCCAACCCTATAAAACAGATACCGAACCAACAGAAGAGACATGTAAAATATTTTGTTGCAAAATTTATTGCTGCGGTGATTATGACAGGAGGCATAATATGAAGAAAGGAAGATCTAGCGGCGGAGACTTAGATTTAAATTACGGAGGCGGTGTAGACACCGGCTTTGGCGGGTGCGAAATTGACTAGTACTTAACATCATTTTACATGGAGCGACTGCCTCCGACCATCACACCCTGTTTTTTATCCTGTACTGTCCCACAGCTGGGCAAACGGCCTCCCCCAATTCCGTCCATCTGCTCTTTTCCCGGGCCCCCTCGGACATTCCTTGATATCGGTGAGACTAGTTTATTATGATCTACTCGTGAGAAATATCAAAGATGTACAAATGACAGCCGGGACCAACGGGTTGACGTTCTTTCTGAGGCCCGGGGGAACTCGATATGTAATGGGTGGTCGCCCATCCGCGGACCAACCTTGGCAAGGTTTGCTTAACCTTGAAGATTGACCCGTGCGGTTCTTTATCATTTAGCCACCACGTCATCCAGAAATGTTCTATAGTTGGTGCCAGTTAAGATGAGAATAGCGGTCATTGACCCATCTACATTAAACTTCTTAACTTTGAAAACCAAAAATAAGTGTTCAAGTTCAACCTGTTCAAGTCTTGAATCGTCATCTATCGTGATCGTGATCTTCAACATTTTTTGTAATGAAAATCGATACATGGTTTATTTGTTTTGCTTCGTACGAGATACGAGATATTAGGGAAAGGGCAATGACCGCTATTCTCATCTTAACTGGCACCAACTATTTACAGTATCTGTCACTTACCTACCTTGTACCTACTATCTGTTTGTTACCCGCGACATCGTTAGCGTGGAAATTTTGATGTGTGAAAAAAATAAAATAGCCTGTATCCTTCCCCGGGATATGATCTATCTCCTTGCCAAATTTCATTACGATCCAATCAGCCGTTTAGTGGTGAAAAGGTAACAAACAGCTAGAGTTTCTTTCGCATCCATAATATTAGTATGGAAGAATGGATGAATGAAGTTTCGCTTACAATAACTGTCCTAACGTACACTGACACCGCCATACAAATGAGGTTGAAGTATCTGTCAGTGTCCGCTGTCCCCAGCCGGTCTGCAATTTGTCCGTACCGGTTAGACTGAACCTTTAGTCGATACCAGCTATAAGCAAGGTGTAAACGCGCCCTTCACGAAGCCGTCAACCAAGCATTCTGTCAAAAATTATTGCTGGGAAACGACTTTAATTTTGGGGTGGAAAATCACGTTTTAAGGTTGGGCTCAATGTAACACATTCAAAACATTGTGCTGATGTGTGCATTGCATAAGTACGGGGGTGCAGGTATTTAAAGTAAAAGTATATACCTAATAGGTATTAAAAACCGGCCAAGTGCGAGTCAGGCTCGCGCACGAAGGGTTCCGTACCATTATCTATACAACATTCCACAAAACGGCAAAAAAAAAACACGTTTGTTGTATGGGAGCCGGGTTCCCTACTTGAAATCGAATGACGTTAGATCTAATAACACTTGCTCGAAAACGTTAACTCGATAGTACTTGAAATCGATAAATTATGAGCTCGACTGTTCACTACCTCGATGCATCAAAATCTCGAATAACTATAAGCTCGAATCATCGGCAGCGCGAAGGCTCATTTTCTTGAAATATCAGTTCTCGACCGACCATCTAATCGATTAACAGAATAGTTTTAGGGATTTTTATTTGAGTACCTACAATATAATGGAACAACACAATACATATAAACAAACTATAATCATGAATATAAGAAAATCTTCTCGATACTCGACTACATAAGTATATTTGTTTTTATCTTCTAAATTTGCTTATAATGCAAAATAATGAAAAATTTGCCCCCTTAATAACCAACCTGCCGCGTAGTTCTCAACATGTAGGTAAAAAAATGAAAAATTTCAGTAAAAAAAAATATTGCAAATCATACAAAATTATAATTGTTTTTTTTTTTAAACAAACTTATGACATTTATAATTGTTTTTTTTTTTTTTTTAAACCGACATTTATTCCATATTTCTTACAAATATCTTTACTTCTTACCTCTTTGGTAAAATTATTTATTTATTTATTTATTCATGTACTCACAAAATATTTTACAGGACAATATATTAGCATAGAAGAGCACAAAGGTGCTGCTTAATTACTAAGTATTTGTAATGTTATTTTGTTAAGCTATCATTATTTTTCTAGATTAAGTTGATTTATATTTCTGCGCATGTATTGTTTCATTATATTGTAGGTACCTACTCAAATAATAATCCATAAAACTATTCTGTAAATCGAATAACGACCCTTCGCGCTGCCGATGATTCGAGCTTATAGTTATTCGAGATTTTGATGCATCGAGGTAGTGAACAGTCGAGCTCATAATTTATCGATTTCAAGTACTATCGAGTTAACGTTTTCGAGCAAGTGTTATTCGATCTAATGTCATTCGATTTCAAGTAGGGAACCCATGGGAGCCCCTTAAATATTTATTTTATTCTGTTTTTAGTATTTGTTGTTATAGCGGCAACAGAAATACATCATCTGTGAAATACATATCACAGTTCATGAGATACAGCCTGGTGACAGACAGACGGACGGACAGAGGAGTCTTAGTAATAGGGTTCCGTTTTTACCCTTTGGGTACGGAACCCCAAAAAGTACCTACTTATCTAAAACTCTGTAACTAGGAGGTCACAACTCCCAAGGTCAAGTCTTGAGCTAAATATTATTATTATCGCAATGACGGGGAGAACAAGAGCCTTTCGGCTTCTGTATAGGTATTTTTATACCCAATAATGTACCATTGTTGTTAACTAACATTGTTGAAAATGTTTGATAAATAAATATTTTATAAAATAAAGTGATTTTATTGCAACAGCATCATCCTCTTCGAACTTAACCTATCCAGTTTCTGAGGTTGGCCTTGGGTTGCTCGCTTGATCTCGATAGATCCCAACCTACCATGCTGGAGTGGGTGGGAACGATATTCCACTCTGGTGGTATTGTCGTTGACGGTGGTGCCGACGCTGACAGCTTGTCGAAAATACCTAGAAGAAAGAAGAAATAATAAATACCTAGGTACTTAAGATAATGATGATGAAGGCACCATCTACTTACTAGGTGTTTAATTGCAAAATGTAGGTACTTACCCAACTAAGGTACCTACTTTTTAATTGTAACTATAGGCTGAGCTAGGTTATGAGTTTTACGACTAACAAAGGTCAATGTGAACAACGCAAAGCAAAAACTACTTGCTATAAAAAGTATACCTACCTATATTATTATGTAAATCGTTAACTCTGTCGTCGAGTGTTTATAAAAAAATAAGTAAAAACAAATAAAAGATTTCCATGCAATCATGTTTGATTTTATGGCGCCTTTTGGCGATAAGAGCAATGACCTTGATTTTGACATTTAGCTGTTGGTGTTGCAATAGTAATTTTTAAATTACCACATTTTTCTCGATTAGCGAAACAATTTGCGCTACAGTAAGAATTTTTTCTTTAATGTGCTAAATTAGGTCTAATTAAACCTGTGTTACGCAAACTGGATTCCACAGATATGATGTCATTCGATACTATTACCTAATCATTTTATTAGAAGACTATTATTTAAATGACTTCTAGTTTGTTTCTATTTGCGGGTTTATGCTTTTTAATGTCTAGGTATTTCATATCATATCCAGGAGGATTATGTAGATAGATACCTACTTATGTAAGTACTATAAAATTAGCAACTCTATTTGTGGTGGTTCAAACTTCTTTTGAAATACTGTTAGAATAAAGTTCTAATCAGCTTGCACTACAAAGTGATTGTTACGTCAGTCACTGCGGGCCGAATAGTGCGAAATGTGTGGTTTTTAATCTTTATAAAATCAAATATTCATCTTTTGAAAAAAAAACGACTATGACGTTCATTATTAAATTGCCTATCCATATAGTTTTATTTTTAAGTAACAAATCAAAATAATGGTTACTTTACGAGGAGTAGCATGTTATAAATCATTATTTCTCATTTCTGTGGTTTCGTTGTAAGGGGATTTAGTAAACATTAAAAAAAAAAACAATTTTGGAGTCAAGAATATGTAGAAATTTTATGTATTTTTTATTAGTTCGTTTTTCTTTTGGATAAAGAGGAGTAGGCTCCAAAAAACTGCTCGCCATTTCTCGGTCATTTGCTCGGGGTGGCGCCTTAACAACAATGCACTAAAACATCGTGCTAAGTAAGTACTCAACGAACGAAATCTTACCACCAATACGGCTCTTTTTGTTTGCAGCATCCGGCCGCTATTGAAGCGCTAAACTTTCTCTTCCTTGTCCTTTTTTTTGTTTTTATTCCTATTAGTCAAAAAAAGGTTACGAAACAATAGAATAGAATATTTGTAAAACAAGGGTTACGTAAAAAAGGGTCGCATATTTTTCGGCGAAAAACTACTATTGGTACGCACACTCTTTGTGCGGACCAATAGAAGTCCTTCTTCTTCTTCGTGTCGACGATTTGTTAAGGGTGGTAAACAGATGTGGACATCGTGTGCACGGGATTTTATTTTGAACATGAGCAGATTTCGTTCGTTGTCATAGTACCTACCTACCAACTTACTACAAAACTCGTCGATTCTCCAACACATTCGGTAGAGCGCAGCGCAGTCTTGTTTACTGCGTGGCATGACTCAGACCGTTTCACAGTTAGTGATTATTTACAGACAGTCGCTGGTTCAATGTGTGAGTGCCACGATAACTTGTACTAGTTGTCCGTAGCGTGGCTATTCCTGTCCAGTACAATTGTGCCTCAGCGCCGAACAATACGTCAAACATAGTGAATTAATTGAAAAACGTGTTCTCAATAATAAATTCAAGCCTTGAAGGATAAAGTGACATTGTTTACCAGTTTCTTAGGCTGCAGTTTTGTTCTAAGTGTTTATTCTGTGATAAAAAAGTAAACAACAGGGACGTTTGAGTGGAGTTTATCAAAGGACTCTTTATTCAAAACTGTGAGTGTATAATGTGATTTATGGCATAAATGATATAAACCTATTTACGAACAGGACAGGATATTTTGAGTGGTTACGTCATGTTTCGGGAGCGGCCAGACGTAAGTACAGACTGACGAATAATTAAGTGCAGTTCCAAACAAACAATAAGATGTCGCACGTGATATCCGCCCAGCCGTCGGCCACATCGCCGTATCAACCGACAGCACTGCAAGAGGGCAACGGCGGTAATATCCCACCCAGGATACACAGGATAGACAGCGAACAACGCGACGATTGCTGCATCCACACACGAAACAAAAAAGGATGTTGTTTATTCGTTTGCACGCTTTTATCAATGTGTTGCGAGGGCATCAAAAACTGTACCGAAGGCTGTTGTGATTTCTGTGCAAACTGCTTGAATGACTGTTGCGAAGACAAACCTAGAGAGAGGAACCAAAGGATTTATAACAAAAGATACACGAACTCCGCAGGCAGTTACTATGATAACACTGCAGATAATGATGATTGGGGCATTAACAGCCTTTCGGCTCAGCATATGCATGTGGGAGTAGGCAATAATCTTAGCGAGCCCTCTCAAGAATTGCTGTCGAATTCGAATGATAATGACAACTCTCGTGGTACCGATTTGGCAACTCATCATTCAAGTCCTCACCGCGACACGGTGACGCATCATTCGAGTAATCATCACGACTCTGGCGCCCATAATTCTAGTAACCATCACGACTCTGGCGCCCATCACTCGAGTAGCCATCATGACTCTGGCACCCATCACACAAGTAGCCACGATACTTCAACTTGTCATACCAGTAGTCACGATACTGGTGGCGGATGGGATTCAGGTGGTGGTGATACTGGGGGAGGATGCGACTCCGGGGGAGGAGGAGGTGATGACTAAATTATAAATTATGGATGATATTTTTATACCTTTATATAAACATAGGTGTAAAACATAGATGTCTCACGTCTTTGGGCGAAACTCACCAACGAAATTGACCGCGATCAGGACATCGCGTTCAGGAGCTGCTGAGTGTTCATATTCAATAGCAATGAAGAGATTGACAGCTCTTCAACACAATTCAAATGCGCTGATCACGTTCAATTTCTTTAGTGGACCTTTTAAAGGCCTTTTGTACCTCGTCCACAAGACAGAACTTGCCTACGATAAATTTAAGGTTTATTGGTTTTCGCTTGTCGAAATGTCGACGCAGATTCTCATTAACATTATCATAAATAGGTATATTGAAGACCTAGAATCTTCGAATTCTCTACCTAAACATATTGGTTAGTCGTGGACGGGGTACTACAGTTTCTTGTAACATTAAGTAATTACTTTATGCTGTTTACTACAGGTACTTAATGCTTTTTGCTTCATCATTAAATATATATTTGTATCGCGTAGATACAATCAATGTTTTATTATGTACTTAATTGTAAAATTATATTCTATTTTAAAAGAATTAAAGTATGTTGCTTGCTTTTAAATTGATCTATTTATGTAAACTGATCTGATGAATAATCTGTTAGAGCAAAATTCCTAAAAAATCGTTGAATCAGTAGAATCTCCTCAAATTATTTTGTAAACATACTTAGTGGTTAAGTGGCTTTATCAGTCTGTTCCTAAATATAAATAAATAAGCAAGGCAAGGCCTTGTATTTACTGAGGTAAAAATTTTCTTTATTTATTTTAAAAATGTAAATACCTATCATACAAATGTATACCTACCATAATTATGTGCCTATATGTTGTATTAGATGATAGGTACAGTTTTTTTATATTTTATACTAACATTTTGATGTATTTATGTCTTACCAATCTTTAACATAAGTTAGCAAAAATCCCGGTTATTCCGGCAATGCATTGCTGACGACTACAGAGTGAATCATGTACCAATTTCGTCGTTTGCCAAAATACACATGTAAGAAGACTGTCTGCACCATAGAGCTATGTTATTGATTAATAAAAGTAGGTCAGTTTGTACAGCACGTCAGCAACAAACGACATAAGTGGCACGATGTGATGAGTACAACACCACAAAACTCGGTGCAGAGAAAAAATATGTATGCGTGAAATTTTACAAAAATACGCACAATTTAATTGTACAATGAAAAACGATTTAACTACTCGATTTAACAATCAAAAGATGTGTTCATGATGTAACTTCAGGCCCCCGGGACCAACCCTGAAATCGCAAAAACAAAAATTAACCACGGTATTTTCTTCATTTTGTCGAGATAAGCGAACAAAATACCTATATATTTTTTTCGGTACCTATTTCAAGGTTGATTCCATATTTGGTCCTTTGTGAAAAGTGTTGTGTTTTGTATTTATACGATGATTGATAAGAAAAAATATTTTTTGGTAAACAAAGTTGACTACCTACCATACGGCGTATACTATATTAAAATGTATTAAGTCAGGAATTATTAACATTAAATTAAGGAAACATTATATGTTGTGCTTTTTATATGTTGTATTTATTGTGTACTTATTAAAAATTGAGTCTTAAGAATCGTGCCTTACTTTAATTGAGTTCAGTGTTACCATGTTATTTTAACAATAATTACGGGTAATTTGGTGGTGATAGAGGTAAAGTTAGATCTGTTTCGGTGGGGAAAATAAATAATAGTACATAATTAAACCGTAAACGGTGCGCATTGTGTGGTGTTCAAGCTTGGTAGTGGACTGAGCCACTGTTGTTTAACTTTATTGATGATATTAAATTTATTGAAACACAAAATGACAGCATTAGTTCCGATTGACCATGCCACAAAAGAACCTTGCACCTACAGATAAGACGATACGAGAGAATACTTCAGGCTGAGATTAAAGAAAATCCGATTCAAACATGAGGTGTGAAAACGAACGAAACAGAATACTTAAATAAACTATCGCATTAGAACAACAATTTGAATGTTAGTGCGTAAGTATGACGTAAATATGTACAATTTCATTTTCTCAGTAATACTGGCTGTTTGCCACTGTATTACAGATTATTGGCTTGGTTACCCATCACCTGGCAAAGTGCATCCTCAATTATATGCATAAACATACACATAAAGAGTTAGGCAGGTGATGGAAGTTGCTTACATAACAGTACACCCACATTTCGCCAATAGGGATGATTGATGACTGACTAAAAAAATATGATTCTGTTCAGTCCGTCAGTTAGATTTTCGAAAAATATTAGATAGGTACATGTTTTTTGTTTTATCAAATTAATAAAAATTGACGAAGATAAAACGTGTCATAGATCATGAGTGGGGGCTTGTGACGTCACATTTGAGTAAAACATGTACTCAAACGTCACACGAGTTGTCGACGCACTGCATCGTTTTCATTTTTTGTTTACGTGAAAAAAGAAAAAATATGTGTCCAATATTTTTTTGGAAATCTTACGAAATCTTATATCTGTCTGACGATTTTTTTTGTCATCGACATTGAGCAGCGGTGGCCCAGTGGTGGTGGCCCCGACTTACGAACAGTAAGTCGTGGGTTCGAACCCAGGCAGGCGCATTACTTTGTGTAATTTATTTCATCACCGCTGTTCTCAAAACGGTGAAGGAAAACATCGTGAAGAAACCGGCATGCCCTAGAACCAAAAAAAATCGAAACAAGTGACATCTACCAATCCGCACTGGGCCCGCGTGGTGGATTATAGCCCATTGCCCCTCATAGAGTGGAGGCTTGTGTCCCAGCAGTGGGAACATAAATAGGCTGCTGATGATGATGATGATGATGTCATCGACCCTATAATGTTTAGGTCCCATGTAATAGGGGGCGAGAGGCGAGCATATTATCATCAAGCACCAACCTAGACTCCGTGGCTGCTACTGAGAAATTCCTAGTTAAAAAACCCAATAACACTTTGTTGCCTGACCTGGGAATCAAACCCAGGACCTCAGGCTTAACAATCGCCTTTGCGGCCACTACCAGACCCGTCTAATGTTTATGAATTTTCAAAAATGCTTCTTGTCGCTATAGCTAGATTGGTTTGGTAGGAATAAATTAAAGTCTAAAAAGTTGGATTTTCAACTATTGACTCTGTGCTGAGCTTTAAAAATATAATAGCAAACTTAAAAGCATTTATATGGGTGTGACCTAGTTTTAGTGAACAGAGACAGCACACGTGTCGAGCCTCTGTTTGTCGCACTAGCGTCATGTCGAGCTTTAGGGCTACCGCAAACTTGCGACAAGAATGTCTTGAGACAGACAATTACCCTACTAGTGCGAGCGAGAATACATAGTCTGTCTCGCTCGCACTAGTAGGGTAATTGTCTGTCTCAAGACAGTCTTGTCGCAAGTGTGCGGTAGCCCTTAGTCGCACAAGCGTGCTTTCGAACTATGATGAGTCGCAGTACAGTTTTGACGCAAAAGCGTTAATCGCACATCCATTTGACAAACGGATGTGCGATTAACGCTTCAGTGTTTCGAAGAATTGTCGATTTTGAAGTGCCAAAGGTTAATGAGGCGTTCAAATTGTTAAAATAAACAGAGCTGTTCGACCTTTCAGAGATTTATTCTCAGAATTTTATAGGTGCTTGGATATAACGTATGTCATTATTGTGATAACCTCTTGTGATCGCAAAAACACGAGAGGGCGAACTTTGCACTCTTTTTGCTCTATTTTAAGATCAAAATATTTTTGAGGAAGGTATGTCACTTAGCGCTAAGTACATGGGGACTTATGATACGTTAAAGATAGGTGTACGGGTCTGGTCGGGTTGGTCGTTCTCTATGGAAAAGAACCGGCAAGCCGGTCGTGGTATGCGGTGATGCGGAGGAATGAGGAAAATATTGTCAGGAAAGTTTTGGGTATGAATGTGGATGGTATAAGAGAAGAGGAAGACCAATGAAACGATGTATGGACTGTGTGAAGGATGATATGGCACAAATCGAGGTGTCTGTAATAGAGAAGTATGGAAGAAGAAGACATGCTCCGACGCAAAATACTCGCTTTGACGTGGAGTTGCGGACACCAGCGCGTTATACAATGCAATACAAGAAGACATGCTGCGCCGATCCCGGGTAAATTGGGTTAAAGGTAAGGAAATGATTTGTGAAATATGTAAGTAGTTGTAAAAGAAAAAAGGTCAAACCCTTCAATATCTCCGTAACTAGAAGGTACGATAGTCTAACAAGAAAACATGTTCGCAATGGGTGTTTTTGCACCCTTTATTGATTTTTTCAAGTTTGAATTAAAAGAACACGAAGTACCTAAACCAAGGTCCGAAAAAAACACAATGAGTTGGTTTCAATAAATAATAAGAAGATAGAATATATTTTATTATATTAAGTATTAAAATGCTACGGTATTTATGAGTCATGTAGAAACCTACGACACACACACAGTAGCATATAAAAGACACATGTCACAATATGCGGATATTTTACCTGCTCTTTGTTACTGCCAACTTCCTCTCCGGGCTGCTATTGGGAAATTCCTAATGGGAAAACATGTAGTAACACTGCACCACCTGAGAATCGAAACCAGGGGGCCTCAAAATGGGGTTTCCATCGGCGTCGAGTCGACGCTGGAGTACCTGGGACTTGTCCTCGACAGCCGGTGGAACTTCGTGGAGCATTTCCGACGTTTGGCCCCCAAAATGGAACGGACAGGGACTGCCTTCAAGCGGCTCCTGCCCAACCTGGGGGGGGGCCAAACGCCTCCTGCCGGAGGCTTTACGCGGGAGTCGTGCGGTCCATGGCCCTTTACGGGGCCCCGGTTTGGGCACGTTCATTGAGGCGGTGTGCCGCCCACCATTTGAACGTGCCCCAGAAGGTGGTAGCCGTAAGGCTGGTCCGGGGGTACCGCACAATCTCCCGCGAGGCGGCGAACCTCCTTGCCGGATTGCCGCCATGGGATCTGGAGGCGATAGTCCTCGCGCGCCTACATGAGTGGCGCGCGGAGGCGCTACGCCGGGGGGAAACTCCGCTGCCGCGGCAAATTGTCGCTCAGCGGACGGACTTCCGGCGGGATCTCATGGCGACATGGAGAGAGCGACTATCGCAACCCCGTGCAGGAGGAGTCCCCTCTTTGAGGAGTGGCTGGAGACACGCCACGGCGTCCTCACCTTCCGCCTGACGCAGGTTCTTACCGGACACGGATGTTTCGGTAAGTTCCTGCACCGAATCGGGCGGGAGGAAACGCCCGGGTGCTATCACTGCGAGGATCGACCGGAGGACACGGTGGAGCACACTGTGGAGGTGTGCCCTGCTTGGGTGGAGCACTGCCGTGTCATCGAGGTGGCAATCGGCGGCGGCGACCTCACGCTTCCGGCCCTGGTTCGTGCCATGGTCCGGAGCGAGACGGAACGGTCACCTCCTTCTGCAAAGCAGTCATGCTAGCGAAGGAGGTGGCGGAACGTGAGAGGGAGAGATCCTCACGTCCCGGCCGCCGCGGGAGACGCCCCGATTTCGCCGGCGATTCTAAAATGATAAATATTTATTTCACAAACTTGTAAGACTTCAAAAACATTTATTTCCTGGAACAAGTTTAAGAAATTTTCGAACACCATTTTTCGTTCAATGTTATCGCGTTCGCCGTGGGAGACGCACCGGGCGTCGTCGGGGGCCACGTGGTGTCCCCCGGCCACCGTAGGCGCGGGCCTGTGGACGGTGAGCAATGGGCTAGCTCGCCGTCCGTCCGTCTTCTTATGACGACAGACCGTGTCGACAGCGCGTTCGTGTTCCACGCGGGCCTCAAAGAGATGTCAGAAAAAGGAAGGGGTCCGCAAGGGCTGATGCCTGCGGGCTGCGGGACTATTCGAAAGAGATACCGCGGCCCTGGAACACAAAGGGCTAAGAAGGAACATCGATGGGTTTTAGTCAGAAAAGTCTGACACTCCCTTCCGCTCCGCCCAGAGCGGGTCATTTGATGATAAATATTCCATCCGAAAAAAGAGGCGGTATGAGGTGCGCGGGAGACGAGTAGTGCGGGGTTGGGGCTATGTGAGACAGGGGAGTTGCAAGAATATCACCGCTGTGGCTCTGGAATTCTGGATGAAACAACAAGCTTTTCGACCATGCTCGCGTTGACGATGGACGGGCCGGGAAGGGCCTCGGTAATTTTGGCACGCATGTACACAAGGTTGCAAAAAATAGAGCATTTGGACAATCATTTTGATTTCAAATAACATATTTTTAATATCTGAATTTATTCGAGGCAAGATGTAAGAATTTTCGGGCTCGCTTCGCTCGCTCGTGTAGCTTATTTCCTCTTGAATCTTGTCATTGTCTGCAAGTCAACCAAGTAACTCTTGTATAAAGAGTTGAAACAATTCTAACCTGTCCAAGGCAGGGTGTTAAAATTTCCGAGCCCGCTACGCTTGCCCTTGGAGCCTTAGTTTTTAAAATTGTCTTGTCTTGTGTAACTCGATTAAGTACCTAACCTCTAATTTTCTTTTAGTTCCTAGATTTTTTTAATAACTCTTCAAAATGGCTAACTTCTACTTAATTAAGTAATTTAGATTCTTAGAAGAACTTCAGCTGCAGCCGTAAATAGTGAACTTAACATCTCAAATCCGTTTTTACTCGCACCCTTCTTCCCTTGGCTCAAACAAAAGCTGGCGAAGCCCTTGTTCGACAGCGTCGCTATTCTTTTAGTTTCGAGTCTTTTCTTTATCAAAGTCGCAGCCTAGCCTTTCAACTTAACATTTTAGATGTTTTCTTCGGTTGATTCAAAATTTACATTAGTAGGTATTAGGCATTCCTTTCTCTTGAGAGTGGATCGATTGTCGACGGTCTAAAGTCTCAGCGGTATCTAAAGTTCATTCAGTTTATCAGTAGGCAATGCAAAGAGTATAATAATAATAAGGGAAGGAAAATGGTCCGGCTAGTATGTAGTCCGACTATTTAAGTGAGTGAACTTGTGTGAACAGTGAAATAAAATGATTGTGTATTGTGAAATCGTAAGCAAATGCGAGTTAGTTGCAAACTAAAATGAGGAAAAATCCGTAATTCATGATTTATGCGTGCAATCAATCGTAGGTAATCACGCTGTGGCTATTTTTGTATCCGACTAATTCAATAAACAGATCTTCAATCAAGAAACAGTAAATTCGCGCGCACACAATACGAAAAAATTCTACTACGGAATTTCAAGTTATAACTAATCAGCCTTCAGCAAGAAGCTCCGAACTTCAATAAGATAACACGCATCTACCAGGCAAAGCTGTAGGAACCCACAATCGCCCAAAATGGGGAAATGTATTAAAACAATCCATTCACATTTAATCCAACTGAAGAAGACCAAATAACTGACTCTTTGCATTCATCAGATAAAAGCACTCCACTAAATTGATCCACGGATGCTTCAATTGAAACTACGAATACACCAAAAAAAACCACGGATTCTTCAAAAGGAGCTTTGGGAACCTTGCAATGCTACAGGCATCTCAGACAAATCTGACCTGAATGAAAAAGGAAAAAAAGATAGTCGGCATCATAGCATTGCCATTAACTTTTAGGGGACCTGAGGCAAAGGCAGGAACTTGCCTTGGATTAGGCCTAACCCAATTCTTTCATTTTTAACTACTTGTTGTGACCGTTGCTGTTGTTCTGCTGTAACGATCTAGATTTTTGTGACAAATGTTGCATGGGGTGTATTCATGGAATGTGCAGCGTGTGACTAGTTTTTGTCTATACCGTGTGTAAACAGAGGAAGAGCCCCCCATTTCGCTGCTAAACGAAACAACGACAGCTGATGCTCACAAACTACCTCATCATCATCTGCCTAGCCTTTTCACAACTATGTATGTTGGGGTCAGCTAAAAAAGGTAATTTTGTATGATACAACAATATTTTGGTCAGAAACTAAAAAAGTGATGTAAACTAAACGTAATGTCAGAAAGTTTGAAGTTGCTGTCAAATATTAGTTTGACATTCAGTGATTCTGACTGATTATTCCTCATTCCAGTCATTCCATTCCATGATTCACATTCAATCAAATCAACATCACCTCACCTCAACCTGCCTGACATTCAATTCAAGTTTGTGTGCAAGTGTCGGCCGCCGCTACTAGGTTATTAGTGTTCTGTGCGCTAGGAGTAATAGTGTTCTGTGGTTCTGTGTCGACCGACGCGACCGTACAAAAATAATTACGAACTTTTGGTAATTTTAATAGAAGTGACTTTTGTGAAGTAAAATATTTAAAGAAATATTTCACTGGACTCATTTAAGTGCCTCATAAAGTTCATAGTAAAGAAACAGTGCAAGAAATAAATGAAGTTATTGTTAAAACTAAAGAGCCAAATGACCGAAAATAAATAAAAATAATGTAATACTACTGTGGTTTCAAGTGCAAATGAGAGACTTTATTAACTCTTTTGAGTTAAAATTAAAGAAGACACGAAGAAGATTTTCATAGAGGTGCTATAACTATTTTATAACTAATTTAAGTACTTAGTTATTTATTTATGAATACGTTTGGTTGATTATAGCCCCAAAACATTAGGCGGGATGACTTAGAAACTAGAAGACGATCTATTTATTGTCTAGCTCTGTCCAGCTTGCAAAATAATATTAAAGAAATAAGAAAAGAAAACTATATCTGAAAAATAATAGCAAATTCAAAAATGTCTCAAACTACAGTGGAAGCCAATGCAATCACATCACAGCCTTTAATGGCCAACATAACTGTGTCCCCTGATGCAGCAGCAGACGTAATAACTACTCAACCTCTAATGAATGAACCAACTGAAGAAGAACAGGATAAAAAAAAGAAAAGAGACGTCATTGATGTAGATGATGGTGATGATTGTGCATGGTGCTGTATTACTTGTGTGGACTGTACAAATGCCTGTGACTGTGGTGACTGCGATGACTGCTGCAACAACTGCTGCAATGATTGTGGGGACTGTTGCACAGGTTGCTGTGAAGATGGGCCGCCTGTGGACGGCGGGGGCATTGATGGAGACGATGTTGCGGGATGTCTTGAGTGTTGTGGCTCTTGTTTCGAATGTTGTAGTGAGTAATTATGTTTTTTTATACTGTTTGTAAAGTTAGGGAAACGAATTAATTAGTAAATTTGCACCCTATATTCTGCTGGGTTAAATAGCTTTTACATAAGACTGCCAAAACAATTAAGTTGTCATTTGAATGGATGTATTCCGAGTTCACTGACCGTCAACCACTTTTCACACCTATGCCTTGAGTGATAAGGTTGAAAAATGATTGACCATGATTGCAGTAGTTCAAATAATTTCAGTTAGTACTCATTTTGCTTAACAAATAATTTCCCTGACTGTACTTACTCATTAATTTATATTGTACTCTGCATTGCCAAGTTATATTAGAAAATACTAATCAATTATGTGGGTTTGTGATAAAGATATTTTTATGTATGTTGTTAGTACTTAAACCAAGATTTTATATTTATCTAACATTTATTTTATATTTTATATCGCAGTTATATTTTGATACTGCTAAGCCATTACAGCTTGATGTTTTTAATTAAGTATAGCTTTGTTAAATTGATGTCAAATGGTGTGCTTGACTCAATGTGCAACATACAACACAATCATACAGTTTACCCTAAGTACAGTGCCATATATTTACTATAGTGTTTAAGTATTGCAAAATGCAAAGGTTAGTTCAATAAGATTTCATATTTTTCAAGACATTTTGATATAAAAGCAGTGCCGGATTAACCCAGTAGTAGAAGTAGCAATTGCTACGGGCCCCGCGCGAATCGGGGGCCCCGCGTTTTCAAACCCGTCCACCGCCGTTGGGGGTTAAAACCTCCCCGAAATCTCGGACAACTAAAGAAACCAACCTATCCCAGGCGAAATACTACAATTTTCGAGTTCGATTCGCTCGATAATACATCCTTTACTTAGGTAGGTACTCAAATATGAGTTTGGATACAGCGCAAACGAGAGCCCCCAATTGCGCGGGGCCCTTTTCAAACCATCTTCCTACTTTGTCTTCCTCGAGGCATAATCAAGATTTCACAATGTTTCACTCGTTTCAAGTGGTGTGACAGGTCTTATCTTTCGTGGCACGGATTGCACGTTCGTTGCTGTCACGAGTTTTTTTTATAAATTGGCAGAATTCGTTATTTTTTTTTTATAACAGACAAAAGAAAACATCAAATTCGAGGTGAATGCTATGCTCTTCAATGCTATGTTTTATCAATTGATAAGCTTTTCTATATAAGTCGACAAAGTTAGTCCTTGCGTAAGTGGTCAAACGAGAGCTATCTCAAAGTAATTTTCTTATGACAATTCTTAATGAAGAATGGTCAGAAGAAAATATAACCTCAGGTGGAGTGTAAAAAATTCCGTACAATCTTTGCATTCACGAGTTTTTTTTATAAATTGGCTGAATTCGTTCTATTTTTGTATTAATAGATAAAAGAAAACCTATCAAATTCGAGGTAAATGCTAAAATTTTCGACCTCACTACGCTCGCTCTTCAAGTCATTGGTTAACCCCCTATTTGCTTTTTTCATTTAGGGTAAGCCCCCCCCCCAAATCAAATTCCTGGCTACGACCCTTCACACCACCTATCCCTACAATGGATAACTGTCCAATGGATAGTTTGTGGTATCAAAAGCTACTACAACAAATATAAAATTTAAAATATTTCTAAAAGTTAGCAATCTTTTATTAGCAATAATAAAAATAATATAAAAATTTTGTCAACGACGTTGGCAAAATATTTTTTGGGTCGTAGGTACCCTCTCTGGCAGATCAAGGGCCCCTCGATAGAATTTGCTACGGGTCCCGCGCTTGCTTAATCCGGCACTGGTAAAAGTTATTATAAATATAAAGTTTATATTATACTACCATAAAACTATGTGAAACACAATAAAGTTACAATTTAATGTAAAGTTACACAATTTTTTATCTCAAATATTATAATTTTATGGCTCTCTGTATTCTTAATGTGTAAACTGCAATGTTTTCTAAGCTTCTGGTTTTAAGAGAGGGGGGAGGATTATATTATAATGTTGTTAATTATTCACTATGAGGATGCTCTATTTAGACTAATTAATCATTTAAATGCTATGTTAGTTACTAATTAAACCTATAGGTTCATCGATAAATCTCATTTTATTGTTCAATGAAAGCTTATGTTGGATGTGAACGCACATTTAACGCGAGTTTACACCGAATTGCTAATTAATAGAAGTCCTAATGTACCATACTTAGGAATACATTATTTCTATTCTATTATAGGTACGCGATACATAACCAGCCTACAATGTTTTCCCAGCGAGTGGGTGTGCTATTAAAAAGATAGTACTAGTACCTAGTACCGAGAAATGTCAAAGCCGTAAATGCACACGGGCCTTCAGTTTCAATCTTTAAATTGCAAGCAATACAGTGTCAATTACATAGCTGTCCGATGTTTACGTTTACCCTAAGGGCTACCGCACACTAAAGACAAGATTGTCTTTAGACAGACAATTACCCTATGCGAGCGAGACAGACTATGTATTCTCGCTCGCACTAGTACCTAGCGTAATTGTCTGTCTTAATGCCAGTTAAAATCATCAATACAACCCTGCAAGCGCATAAAGGTGCAGGAATGAATTTGACCTTGAAAAAGTCATTCCTGCACCTTTAGGCGCTTGGAGGGTTGTATTGATGATTTAGATGATTATAATTCTGTAACTCACTCTCTTGTGTTTGTGTTCTTGTGTGTTTGTGTGTGTGGCCGGTGCATCCGTGCATCGCGCATCCGCGCGCAGTCTGTTAATTGATTTGAAATATTATTTTAATGAGGACTATGTCGATAACAGTTTGACAGTGAAAAATGCTCTGCGCTGCGCCCCGCCAAATGTGCGCCGGCCCTTACTATAAAATTGCCTAAATATTATATAAATTAAATCTTTAATGTTTTGTCGTAAAATAAAAATCCGTGCGAAGGAGGGGCGGGTCGTTAGTTAACAATTATAAAATAATTAAATAAGTATTAATAGTTTTTACTGGAAAGGCCTGCCATTTTGTTTAAATTGGTTATAATTCTTAGTATTTTAAGAAATATTATATTTTTATCATTACGGTAGGTATTTTAAAGATAATTCTCGCTCTCGCTAGTAGATAGTTTATCTACTTGCAGAAAGTGGTACCTACAGTCACTAGCAATGATTGCAACATTGAGATATATGTATATGACCCACATACGACCTATTTGATTATAGTTTAATCTCCAAAATAGTAAACTAGTTTGTGATAGGTAAACTTTGAATCGATCAACCTGTGGTTTTTATTTAAGCCAATTATACCACATATGAATTGCACCGTGCGAAGCCGGGGCGAGTCGCTAGTATCAAATAATAGTTATTTGTTATACAAGAGTGCAAAGTTGTTTTTTAACCGCGTGCTCAATTTTGATGACAGAGCAAGCGAAAGATTCTAAAATTGAGTCACGAGCGAAGCGAGTGATTCAAAACTTAGAATCTTGAGCGTTAGCGAGGGAATCAAAAGAGCTCGAGGTGAAAAATCTTTGCACTCGAGTGCAACACGTAACTTTTCATCCCACCTCAGCGAGGAAATGAATAAACGCAAAACAAAAATTGCGCATTATTAACAAATTCAGTTAATTCTGTTGGCGTCAAATAAACTTCCTCGTCGCTAGATAATGAGTGGTCATTTTAGGTTTTTCACTTGTTTTCAAGTTGGATTCCTTGTTTTTAACCTAAGGTGTTAACAATATGACGTGAAAAGAAAATGGTGCGCGCAAAACATATTAAAAAAAGTACACCAAGAAGGTTCCGAGTCTGAGTTCTTAACAAATAAAAAAAAAAATATGATAAATTCGGCACCATAGAGGTAGAAGTAAATAGGTTGATGTTTTGAATTCACATGCTTATTGCACACGATGTTCTAAATTCAAATTTACTTTACCCTCAAGACGATAAAAACGGCTTTTGCACTCAGATATCGAAGAGCAAAAATACTCTTTCCGAGATGGGGGGGATGAAAATAATATTTAATATAATATTGTCCTCTTTTTTCCTATACTTGTAGGTACCTAGTACATCAATAACGAAAAGTTTTTCAACAAATTGGCAATTAGGCCGGCCTCCAAGTAATATTAGCTTAGGGCCCACCAACATGATCCGCCCCTGTAATTGGTGCTTTATATACTCTAAAAATTATATGCCATATCTTATACAGTTCTATAGTACTTACTTACTTATTATTATGTTAATATTTCAATTATCTGGTCAACAATATAAAACTTAACCATTAGAGAAACGTAAAAGTTAGATTGTTGTAAAAAAAAAACTCAGGAAGGGGGCCATTAACACTGAGAAAAAAGAAATAAAAAGGAGGGTGATAAAGGCTGAAGATGGAAGATTTAAAGATATGACGTTAATCCTAAATGGGAAGTTTTAAAATGAAAATTGTTTAGGTAAGTAATTTGTATTTCGAATTTTAGAAGTTGTAGTTAGGTATCTACTTTGTATTTGGAAGTTGTAAAATCTAAATTCGAATAATATTGTACTTTGTTTAAAAATATAATGTTATAATTAAGTGTTTATTGGAATTATAATAAACTGACCATATACATCACAAAACATGTTGTATCATTTAGCATCCTTACTTTTTATTGGATTAGTTAGATGTAGAATGAGAAAAATCTAATAATGCTGCTAAAACACACTTAATAATATTCAATGTTCATCTGTAACCAAGAGTTGAAATTCCAGCACTGCAATCATAATATTGTGGCAGTATTTACCTACTTATATATTATATTCGTGAACGGGCGCTGTCGGTTGGGACTGGTCATCTCTTAGGGCTACCGCACACTTGCGACAAGACTGTCTTAAGACAGACTATTTCCCTACTAGTGCGAGCGAGAGATAAATAGTCTGTCTCGCTCGCACTAGTAGGGAAATAGATAAGTGTGTGCATGGAGTTTCTTGCCCGTTTCTTCTCCATATAGATCTACGCTAGGGAATGGGCAACTACAGTACTATCTCAAGTTATTATGCCTTGTGTCTGTGACTGTAGCTTTGCTTTTTTGTATTTTTGACATTCAAAAGAGCCGTAATGGTCTAATTGGAATAAATGCTTTGAATTTGAATTTGATTACATCGTCTAAGTGTGGCGGTGAAAACGGGCATTCCCGAAGAGTACCTAGTCATACAAGCCTACAAGCGTGGCTTGCCTTTAAAACCTACTACTCTTCATGATGTCATGGTTTCTGAACACGGGACCTGAATACGTCGATTTTAAAATAACCCTTATGTATTCCTACTAATAATATAAATGCGAAGGTCAATTAAGTATACCTACATTACCTACCTAACATCTAATATTCTTTTAGTTCCTAGATTTTTCAAATAACTCGTCAAAATGGCTAACTTCTACTTAATCAAGTAGTTTACCTAAATTCTTCGAAGAACTTCAGCTGCAGCCGTAAATAGTGAACTTATCATCTCAAATCCGTTTTTACTCGCACCCTTCTTCCCTTGGCTCGAACAAAAGCTGGCGAAGCCCTTGTTCGACAGCGTCGCTATTCTTTCGAGTCTTTTCTTTATCAAAGTCGCAGCCTAGCCTTTCAACTTAACATTTTAGATGTTTTCTTCGGTTGATTCAAAATTTACAATAGTAAGTAGTAGGTATTCCTTTCTCTTGAGAGTGGATGGATTGTCGACGGTCTCTAAAATCTTGGTTGTTTAATGGTTTAGGGTCCCAGTCCGGATCAGAAGTTTAGAACAGTAAACACTGAATGTTTACTGTTCTAAAGGCTCAGCGGTATCAAAAGTTCATATCAGTAGGCAATGGTCCGGCTAGTAGGTAGTCCGACCAAGACTGTAGTGAGCGAACTTGTGTGAACAGTGAAATAAAATGATTGTGAAAACATAAGCAAATAGGTACGAGTTAGTTGCAAACTAAAATGAGGAAAAAACCGTAATTCGTGATTTATGCGTGCAATCAATCGTAATCACGCTGTGGCTATTTTTGTATCCGACCAATTCAATAAACAGATCTTCAATCAAGAAACAGTAAATTCGCGCGCACACAATACGAAAAATGTCTAATAAGGAATTTCAAGTAAAAATAATCAGCCTTCGGCAAGAAGCTCCAAATTCCAACCAGATAACACGCATCTATCAGGGAAAGCTGTAGGAACCCACAATCGCCCAGATAACTGACCCTTTGCATTCATCAGATAAAAGCACGATTCCACTAAATTGATCAACGAATGCTTCACGGATTAAAATAAAAAAATATACGAATAAGTACACCAAAAACAACCACGGATTCTTCAAACGGAGCTTTTAATCCGCCAACCGGAACCTTGTGCTACAGGCATCTCAGACAAATCTGACCTGAATGAAATTGGAAAAATAGATAGTCGGCATCATAGCATTGCCATTAACATAAACGGACCTGAGGCAAAGGCAGGAACGGCTTGGATTAGGCCTAATTCAATTCTTTGATTTTTTATCTAGCTGTTGTGACTGGTGCAGCAGCTGCTGTAACGATCTAGATTTTTGTAAAAAATGTTGCATGGGGTGTATTCATGGAATGTGCAGCGTGTGACTGTAGTTTTTGTTTAAACAGTATGTAATGTAAACAGAGGTTCCCAAGTGCTCCCCATTTCACTGCTAAACGAAACAACGACGGCTGATACTCACAAAATACCTCATCATCATCTGCCTAGCCTTTTCACAACTATGTATGTTGGGGTCAGCTATAAAAAGGTAATTTTGTATGTTACAACAATATTTTGGACAGAAACTAAAAAAGTGATGTAAACTAAACGTAATGTCAGAAAGTTTGAAGTTGCTGTCAAATATTAGTTTGACATTCAGTGATTCTGACTGATTCGGTGATTCCTCATTCCAGTTATTCCATGAATCACATTCAATCAACATCACCTGACATTCAATTCAAGTTTGTGTGCAAGTGTTGGCCGACGCGACGGGAGAAATTAATTACAAACTTTTTGTAATTTTGTAGTGACTTTTGTGAAGTAAAATATTTATATAAATATTTCACTGGGCTCATTTAATGCCTCTCTATAGTTCTTAGTAAAGAAACAGTGCAAGAAATAAATGAAGGTAGTGTTAAGACAGTGCCAAATTACCGAAAATAAATAAAATAATTTAATGATAAGTACTGTGGTTTCAAGCGGAAATGAGAGACTTCATTAACTCTTTTGAGTTAAAATTAAAGAAGACACGAAGAAGATTTTCGTAAAGGTGCTCTATTTTCTACAAACTAATTTATGTACTTAGTTATATTATATAAACGTTTGGTTGAAATAATAGTCCCAAAACATAAGGCGGGGTGACATAAAAACTAGAAGACAATCTATTTATTGACTAGCTCTGTCCAGCTTGCAAAATAATATTAAAGAAGTAAGAAAACTATATCTGAAAAATAATAGCAAATACAAAAATGTCTCAAACTACAGTGGAAGCCAATGCAATCACATCACAGCCTTTAATGGCAAACATGGCAAATATAATGGTGTCTCCTGATGCAGCAGCAGACGTAATAACAACTCAACCTCTAATGAACGAACCAACTGAAGAAGAACAAGACAAAAAAAAGAAAATAGACGACATTGATGTAGATGATGGTGATGACTGTGCATGGTGCTGTATTACTTGCGTGAACTCTACAAATGCCTGTGACTGCGGTGGCTGCAATGACTGCTGCATCAACTGTTGCAATGATTGTGGGAACTGTTGCACGGGTTGCTGTGAAGATGGTCCGCCTGTGGATGGAGGTGACGTTGTGGGATGTCTTGAGTGCTGTGGCTCTTGTTTCGAATGTTGTAGTGATTAATTATGTTATTTATACTGTTTTTTTATAAGTCAGAGAAACAAAGTGATAAGTAAATTCGCACCCTAAATTCTGCTGGGTTAAATAGCTTTTACATAAAACTCCGAGTATACCGAGTGTATTCCGAGTTTACTGAAAATCAACCACTTTTGACACTTATGACCTGAGTAATAAGGTTGAAACGTGGTAGACCATGAATGAGTGCGGGGATTCAATAATTTCAGTTACTACTCAATTTGCTTAACAAATAATTTCTCCAACTGGTACTTACTCGTACTTGTTTATATTGTACTCTGCATGGCCAAGTTATATTAGAAAATACTAATCAATTATGTAGGTATGTGATAAAGATATTTTGATGTAAGTATATTGTTATTACATAAACTAAGATTTTATATTTTTTGAGATATACAACTTATTAGATTATAGTTTAAGCTCCAAAATACTGTGTTCATAACACATATTACAATCAATACTTTGAGTTTGTGATAGGTAAACTTTGAATCAATCAACCTGGGGTTTTTATTTAAGACAAATTATACAACATTTGAATTACACCGTGCAAAGCCGGGGCAAGTCAAATAAAATATACTATTGTCTCCTGTTTTCGTATACGTATACCTAGTACATCAATAACGAAAACAGTTTTTTAACAAATTGGCAATTAGGCAGGCCCCAAGTAGTATTTGCCCAGGGCGCAACGGTCACACGGTCCGCCCCTGTAATTGGTGCTTTTTTATACTCTTTATATTTTAAGCCTGTTCCTCTCCCAGTCAGTACACAGTTCTATAGTACTTACTTATATTATGTTAATATTTTAAATAACTGGTCAATAATATAAAACTTAACCATTAATAAAACAAGTGAATATGAAGGAATACAGGAAACGTCGTGAAAGTTAGATTGTTTTAAAAAGTTTTTGGTCAGAAAGGGGGCATCATTTAGCATCCTTACTTTTTATTGGTTTAGTTAGATGTAGAATGAGAAAAAAGAAAAAAAAAGGAGGGTGATAAAGGCTGAAGATAGGTTTAAAGATATGACGTTAATCCTAAATTGGATGTTGAAAAATGAAAATTGTTTACTTATGTAATTTGTATTTCGAATTTTAGAAGTTTTACTATACCTACCTAGTTATCTACTTTGTATTTGGAAGTTGAAAAATCTAATTTTAATAATTTTCTACTTTGTTTAAAAATATAATGTTATTTACGTGTTTATTGGAATTTTTATAAACTGACCCTATACATCACAAAACATGTTGTATCATTTAGCATCCTTACTTTTTATTGGTTTAGTTAGAGGTAGAATGAGAGAAATCTATATAACGCCAAAACACACTTGTTAATATTCAATGTTCATCTTTAGCCAAGAGTTGCAATTCCAGCACTGCAATCATAAATCGCTGGACATTACACACAGCGCTATCTAGTGCCACACTAAGCAACGAGGCTTGTGTCGTGAACACCAGATAGTTGATATACTACATAGATACTCTTTGTTTGTAAATACATACTTAGTATAAGTAAAAACATCCATGACTAGGAAACAAATGTCCATGCTCATCACACAAACATTTGCTCCAACCGGGATTCGAACCCGGGACCCTAAGAACGTAAGGCAGCCTCACTACCGCTGCGCTATTCGGGTCGTCAAATTGTTTAACTATTGTGTCTACTTCGTGGACAGATCATGGGATAATATTGTGGCATTACATCATTTATGTGTGGCGGTGAAAACGGGAATTCCCGAAGTGTAGGTACCTACCTTGTCATATGAGCCTACAAGCGTGGCTTGCCTTTATAAACTACATACTCTTCATGATGTCATGGTTTCTGAACAGAGGGCAGAGCACGAGCGCGCGGTGTAAACGTGACCTGAATACGTCGATTTTAAAATTACCCTTATGTATTCCTACTAATAATATAAATGCGAAAGTTTGTGAGGATGTATGTTTGTTACTCTTTCACCCAAAAACCATCTACTGAACGTATTTGGATGAAATTTTGCATACAGATAGATAGTTTATAACCTGGATTAAAACATAGGATACTTTTTATCCCGGTAGTAAGATCCCATGGGACCATTATCAAAACTCACGCGGACGAAGTCGCTGGCAGAAGCTAGTATTTTCATAATTTTAAGAGTTTATGCATATCTATGGATGACACTGATTGGCGCTTGTTGCAAAGAATTAAAGTAAAATGTATAAGATTATTTTCGATTAAAATATCGACGTATTTTTGTTAGGTAGGTCTGTACACCATGCGCTCTTGCTAAGGCCTCAGTCTGCTTACCTAATTTTTGGCTCCTAGCTAGGCACGCCACTGAGTCCTGCTGAACCCAAATTTCGATAGTTTCAGATGGAAAAACCCAACAACACTGCCCAACCTGGGAATCGAACTCAGGGCCTCATGTGCGGACGGTATTGCGTCCACTAGAAGATCAAAGAGGCAGTTGTGTTTTTTTTAATTCTATTAGGAAGTTACTAATTGGGTGGTTACTTGATTAGATATGCATAGTGCATAGTTTTACTGAATAATAATATATTTTATCGACAAATAATTATGTGGGTAACGTACGGTACGTTATCTACACACCTACCCATCGTAACCTACATATTTTTAATTAGATTGTGTTATGGTGAATGCGCCAGGGTGGCCCGCGAAATTCAAATTTTCTTACGTTTTTTGCTATTTGCAGGTCAGTGTCAGGTTTTATGTTGATTAAACTACGAATCGCGGCTGTAAGACGTATGTAGTTACAGAATTATAATCATCAAAATCATCAATACAACCCTCCAAGCTCATAAAGGTGTATGAATTTACTTTTTCAAGGTCAAAGTCATTCCTGCACCTTTATGCGCTATAGGAATGACTTTGACCTTGAAAAAGTAAATTCATACACCTTTAAGAGCTTGGAGGGTTGTATTGATGATTATAATTCTGTAACTACATACGTCTTACAGCCGCGATTCATAGTTTAATCAACATAAAACCTGACACTGACCTGCAAATTGCAAAAAACGTAAGAAAATTTGAATTTCGCGGGCCACCCTGGCGCATTCACCTTAAGTGTTTTTTGTTTTATCAAATTAATAAAAACTGACGAAGATAAAACGTATCATGAGTGGGGACTTGTGACGTCACATTTGAGTAAAAAAATGTGCTCAAATGTGACGTCACACGAGTTTTCGACGTACTGTCTCGTCTTCATTTTTTGTTTGCGTGAAAAAAAAATGTGTCCAATATTTTTTGAAAATATTTCTGACGATTGACGAACTAATTATTTTTTTTTGTCATCTACCCTATTGGAATACATAAATAATAATTTCCACATGATGACGGAGCATCACTTGGGGATGGCGGATTTATTTTGTGTTCGTAACTCAAAATAAATCCGCCATCGTCAGGACAGGGCAAAAAAGAAAATTTTTATAGTTTTTTGCTAACCACACTTCTCATGTTCTTCATTAGAAGGGAACAGGAATCGGTGGGAAGTCCAGGCAGGTCGCTAGTTTGGCCCATTTTTGGGACTTCTATACTTACTTTGTTTTTTTTTTTCGGAAATTGTTTTTTTTTTTGCAGTTTTGGGTTAACCTTAACCATAGAAACTATTTAGGTTCTGAGAGGCATGGCCCTACGTTGCGACACACCGTTTCCGAATTATGGGTCTCCGAATTTTATTCTTTGGTTTGATTCTTTTTTTTGCGCACATCTTGGCTTGGCTGTCAACTGCAAATCAATATGGTGGCCTAGCTTTGGCGGGCTCATGTTGGCTGACGTCACGTCCGTTCCATTTTTGAATAAACTTCGAAATTCAGTAATGGCTCGGTGGTTAAAACCTCGTTCTAAAGTTATAAGTTTTTTTGTAATAAAATAATTCAGAAGCATAAAAATAAAAGACAGTTTTTTTTTACCGTTTTAATCACACCGATCACAATACACATAAAATGACTAGATATAGAGATGTACTTACAACAATAAAATAGTTGAAAATTCCTCATCTAAAGAGTATTATAGATAGACACAGACGTTAACCACATTCATTATTGAGTGACGTAGATGATGACTATTTGGAATGTAATTATTACAAAAATAGTAATATGTAATGTTACAGTGTAACATTACATTTTGAGAAAGTTTTGACTAGCTCGATGATGATTGTCTTGTCGTTTTCTTTTGAGACCCACGATTACCAAATCAAAAACCCACGAATCAAATAACATATACTTAATTATTTATTTTATTATTTAAGAATGTAGGTACCTAAACACAAGAGAGAACATAAGATTCCACTTTTCCCCCTTAGGGGGACTTTTAGGGGGGATTTGTGGAGTAAGCCAAGGAGACAACATAACCTAGGAGTACAAAGGCACAATTTATTTAAAAAGAATTTTCTACCAGCATTTCTGCGAAAGAAAAAATGAAAAAGAAAGGCCTTAGAACACCAACAGGTTCATAATAGTCGATTTATTGCTCTTTTTATCATTCGCAGTAAATATTAATAATTCCACTAGTTCCGGTAATCATGTAGATGAGTCAATAGACAATACAACATGTTTTGAATTGATAATCTTCATATTCAAGTTCTATGGCCGGTTATTATTAATATTTAAAATAAGTAAGTAGGTACGATTCGTTCAGTATGAGATTATCTGTGGTATGAGTCAATATTTTTCGTAGTAGTAATTGAAATCCCTAATACCTTAGATTTATGATGAATGGCGCCACCTAATGTTACTTTTCTGGTGTTTTATTAGGATTATATTCCTAAATCACTTTGGTAAATAAGTGATAAAACCTTCACTAGTGAATTTCAACCGTAACTACATCGAGTGTAAAACTGTTTGGTCTAGTGGGACACTACGTTTACACTGCATATGATAGATCATCTACGTCACTCAAAAACGAAATATAAGTAGGTAATAAGTATATTTAGTAGAACGACTAAAATTGACTAAACTATACACGATACAGCACAGTTTCATAGTGAAAGAACGCGAAGAGAGATGTGATCTATTTGCTATAAATATACAAACAATATTGTTATACAATACAATTCGGTATTTTGGCCAAATATGCTACCTAGTTTTTTTTTGCCATATTGTTCTATGTTGTAGACCTCAAAAGTTTATATTGGATGGTATTTTTAATTCGGATTTTACGTTTTTGCTAATACTCTCGAGTTTACCGATCTCATTCTATAGATTGAAAGAAGAATATTTATTGGACTCACAGAGAACATACAATAACATGAAAAAAATAATGACATAACGAACAAGACTGGCCTCCACGGCACAGTGAAACCCCAGTGTCCTATTTTTAACCGACTTTAAAAAAGGCGGAGGTTATATATGTTCATGTGTAGGTATGTATTTTTTTTTTGATGTAGTGTAAGTCTTCTGAAACAATTAAGTACTTAATTTGTATTTTGTATAACGAAAAGAAGACGGTAAAATAGACTTAAATTAACTAAATTGGTCCCTATGATGCTGCGACATTAAGAATTCAGTCACAGCGCTGGTATTCTGATGGGGACCCCTAAGATTTTCACCCTAGGTGACGGGTATATCCTTGTCGGATTGCCGCCATGGGATCTGGAGGCAATAGTACTCGCGCGCCTACACGAGTGGCGCGCGGAGGCGCTACGCCGGGGGGAAACTCCGCTGCCGCGGCAAATTGTCGCTCAGCGGACGGACTTCCGGCGGGATCTCATGGCGACCTGGAGAGAGCGACTATCGCAACCCCGTGCAGGGCACGCCACAATAGTGGCGATAAGTCCCCTCTTTGAGGAGTGGCTGGAGAGACGCCACGGCGTCCTCACCTTCCGCCTGACGCAGGTTCTTACCGGACACGGATGTTTCGGTAAGTTCCTGCACCGAATCGGGCGGGAGGAGACGCCCGGGTGTTTCCATTGCGAGGATCGACCGGAGGACACGGTGGAGCACCGCCGTGTCCTCGAGGTGGCGATCGGCGGCGGCGACCTCTCGCTTCCGGCCCTGGTTCGTGCCATGGTCCGGAGCGAGGTGGAATGGGACGCCGTCACGAAGCGAAGGAGGTGGCGGAACGTGATAGGGAAAGATCCACACGTCCCGGCCGCCGCGGGAGACGCCCCGGGCGTCGGGGGCCACGTGGTGGCTTCCGGCCACCGTCGGCGCGGGCCTGTGGACGGGGAGCTATGGGCTAGCTCGCCGTCCGTACGTCTCATGACGACAGGCCGTGTCGACGGCGCGTTCGTGTTCCACGCGCGCCTCAAAGAGAGTCAGCAATAGGGAAGGGGTCCGCAAGGGCCGAAGCCTGCCGGGGCTGCGGGACTATTTGAAAGAGATACCGTGGCCCCGGAACACAAAGGGCGACGAAGGAACATGGAGGGGTTTTAGTAAGTAAAAGTCCGACTCTCCCTCCTGCTCCGCCCAGAGCGGGAGAAGTCATTTGATGATTTCCCATCCTAAAAAAGAAAAAAAAAATTAAAAAAAAAAGGTGACGGGTAAATCTTATTGGTGAAGCTCATTTTTTACTCCTTGAATTCCATCAATAGCTGCAAAAATTGACCCCCTCACCCCCCACATTATCTCACGTGAGATTTATCAAAACGCGTACTTTAGTATATTTATACTAAACTATGCGTTTTGATAAATCTCACGGTAATCTATGCTTGATTGTTTAATTATTGACAGTGAATATCTATTATTCAATATTATTGTGTACGATTTAGCCATATTTTAGTAGCGAGATAATATATTGAGTTAATTAAACCCAGATTTCTCGCAATTTAACACAGTTTCTTGCAGGGAGAAAATTACGTGATTTTGCAGAGACCCCCTCTCTCCCTCGTGAGATTGGGTGAGATCCCGCTCGACGCCCTCCCCCCCCTAAACGCATGAATGCCCCCCCCCTCCCCCTAATATCTACGCAACGGGTTTAAATGTCTTTAACGCATAATCAAATAGATAATTCTATAATACGACAAGTCCAGGAGGATATAATTGAACCAGGACTTAAATGAGGCAAACGACAGAGCTGTCTAGGTTGCTACGTACAGTACGTACTGGTTGGACAAAATCTGAGGAGGATATATAACCTGTAAAATACGTGATAACAAGAAAACATATGAGTCAACAACCCCGAGAAATTTATTGCAATACTAATTATATTTAAAAGGTAGTTTTCCTCAATTAGGACGACATTATTGCGGTTGAACACAGCTACATGAAGGTTATTTATTATTAACTTGGCGATGATATTTTTAACCCAATAAGGAATATGCAAGAAATACAAAACTCTTTTTATTTATTTAAAATGCCTTGTGTATTGGCGCATAAAAAAATTGTGGTACAAGTGTTTAAGTGTCTAAAACATCACTTATTTTACAATTTATTAATTTATGTAGCATGTTTTGGTGAAACGGAACGCCCTCTCAAAACACGTCGTCCTCAATAACGACGGTAGTGACGTCAAAGTCTATGTGTCAAAAAAACACTTTTATTTGAAAATAAGGTAGTTAAAGTTTCACTAAGTTTTTATTATAATAGCGTAATTGCAATTTTATTTTTGCTAGAATAAAGCACATACAATTAGTATAATTATTTTATTAAGGCCAAAAAATTAGATGTAAACAAGGCAGATTGAGGTAAATGACGTCACATCATGGCCGCGACAGTCACGGACTTTTGAACTGTCGTAGAAAATTGCAGGAGTTTAATATTATTTTTAAGCGACAAGTAGTAGTTTAACTTAACTTTTTATACTTTTCTTGGGTTGATAACACTGTTGGTATTTTATTGATTTAAGTGAAGAAAAAATTACATTCATATTCCCTATTCCAAAAGAAGGAGGTTATCAATTCGTCAGAATGTTTTTTTTGTTTTTGAGGCCTACAACTCTATTTAACAATTCTCTATCTAAGAATTTGAATACAACATTGATATATTAAAATCTCTCAACTTTGGTGTTCGATACTCTGTATTTTCGTTATTTAGACAACTAGATTCTTTCAAATTGTATCAATAAACATTGCATACCTCTACATATACTTGACACAGACTAATATACTTACGACTATTTTTGAGAAATATATCGTTTTATTTATTTGTAGGATTCATCCCCGTTTTTATTAACACTAAAATATAGGGTATAACAGAAAAACCACAATATGGTTATTCAGACCATAAACTGGGCAACTTTTACTCAAGGAATTAAATGGGTAGAAAAACAAATTAGCGTACCCATACTAAATACTTATTGTATCGGCTGACGCTATAAGTACGAAAAAACTTTTTTTTTTCTGTATATGCATACCTAAATAAAGGCGCGTTGTTTGATTTTACACTTTCAACTCTCGGCTTTTGAATGGAGAGTTGAAAGTCCCACACCGTGCATTTTGGTGTCGCCTAGTGTTGTATATAATTCTAGAACATTATTTCAACTGTCTTTTATATTGCCTACAGTGCAAGGCTGCTTTGACCTAACATCTACATTTTGGCCACTAATTGCTTTGCTAAATATTCATTGTTTTTGGCAATTTTAAACTCGTCAGAATAATTATATTCCTGGTTTCTAAAAGGCTTAATATCAGCATAAATATAAAATAATCCTGTTAACATGCCATTTGTTTATGTGCTTATAACAATGCTATCGACCAATTAGTGTAACTGCAAAGCTAATAATGATAACATTTTATAAACAATCAACTATCGCGTTTTGTGAAGCGAACTACACTAATTTATTTACTTTGCTCAACATACATATTTAACACTATTCTATGGTTATTTTTCTGGCTAGCGTAGGTATGTGAATCAATACATGTATTATAAATTATCTTAAAACTGACTAGAAGCTTATTTATTAATGACAAAAATTTATTTAAACATTCTTATTAATGTGTTCTTTAGTGACGTTTCTATAATGATAAAATATACATAATTATAATTAATAAAATAATGTATAATTAATGCTAAGGCAGGTACCGTTATAACTCACGAAAGTGACAATGATATGGCTCTAATAATACTTAAAATTACATATTATTTTTTAAACATTTAATATCTATTCTTGTAACGAATTTTACCAATGAAGAGGTCAAATTCACTCTTAGTAATATGTGGCAAGAATTTACAATTGGCGAAAATTTTCTAGATCAATATTTAGAGTGTTCGAAGTATACATTAAGCCGCGCGTATCTTAGTATATTTAACACTAACAAATAGATACCAACCACATATGCCTAGGGCACTAGCTAGATACTACAAAGTTTGCCGGACACGCTCTACAGAAATTCTACATGTGATACCTATTTACCAACCCGAACTGGGCCTGCGCGCTAGATTACGGCCGACTCAATCTTTTAGAGTGACCTTGCGACACAACTGTGCGAACATTATAGGCTAGATATGATATGCCCTACATAGAGATAGCAGTGGCGTGGCTAGGTGCCATTAATACGGCAAGCCCATAAGCCGAGCAGGCTGTTCAGAAACCCATAAAAGGGCAAGCCAAGCTTTTCAGCTTGTATGAAAGTACCGCCACTATATAGGTCCATTTTAACTACTCTGGCTCAGGGACCTAAAGATAGTCTCAGCCGGCGAAACTAGAACTTACTTCACTTTGAGTTTGAGAGAGATTCAATCCTTACTTGGCAAGATAAAAGTGGAGAGAGATGATCTACTCTATATCTACCACACTAAAGCACACAATTAAATTCTTGCCACAAACTACTACAAAAACAATAAATATTAATAAAATACTATATCATACGATTTAATAAAAGCTTATTTTAAGGAAGAAACGTGTTCATAACAATTTAAGTAATTTATATTTATGTAATTTACACGAATAAACAATAAGATCTTAATGTTACATTTGAGATTTGATGTTTATCTCAGGAACTACTGAACCGATTGAGATGTTTTTTTGTAGTGAAGATAGCTTAGAATTGTATGAAAAAATAGTATACGTTATGAGCGGCACAGTTTTTGTGTAATTTTTTAAAGGAAAATAATCATCCAGATGCAAAGTAAAGATACAAAAAAAAATTCTTACTTCTCAGTATAGGCAAACGAACGTTATTTCGTATAGCTATTACCTACTCTCGCAAATGGCTCATGCAATTTATGCAACATGTTTTGCCCTTTTTCGCCAACACCATTACACATCACTGACGAATGCCTAAATCCTCCACTCTAGTCTACTTAAGTCTAGACTGACAGAAGCTGAAATTCCAAAATGGCAATAATGTTTAAGCATTTAGTTAGAGCTCGAGTAGCGTCAGTGAAAACGGGAATCTATGACGTAACATTACCAGTGTTTTAATACGCACGGCGACCAATCAAGCTATACAAAACCAGTTTATGAGCATCTCTTATTGTATCGGGAATCTATAAAAAGCGAGACCATGTTATATTGGAAATGTGTACCTTGATGTATCGCCGTGTGTACAAGTTTCTTATAAGAAAGGTTTGTCTTCAACATTAATATAGTATTTACAGACAGTTTTGTGATATTGATAGGTACAAGATAGAAATATTATGTTACATTTTACTATATCTATGATGGCGGGCGAATGATTCGTATCTGATTATCACAATAGTGATGAGCATCGTATTATTATTTCTGGAGGGTATTATTATTAAGTACTTACTTATTATTTTCCTACTATACTTTTAGAAGTAACTATATAATTTATTGGCAATATTAAATAGACACCGAACACGTTATATTTCTAGTATTTTTATGTAAGTAAATATTGGGATTCTGTTTAGCTAAGATCATTTGTATATAATTTACTTCTAGATATGTAATTTATCGATTCTAGAACTTGGACCTAAAGTCTCGACTACGGCTTCGGGCTATCTGACTCGTGTTATGAGACAATTTTTTCATTTGTTTTCTCCGTAGTCGTTGTCGCAAAACACATGTCTCTTGGACTGCTAGCTCGTGGTCACAACGTAAGTGATTTCTTTGAAAATATGATATCGTTTTAACTGGTATAGTATCGGATTATTTTAAAAATAAACATACAGGACTCCCAAATTACTGAATATTTATATTTTATATTGTTTTAGCCACTTACTCGTAAATACACGCAAAAAATGTAAAATTGCAAATTAAGTACCCTGTGGTAAATCCCTGACTATACCCTAATTATTAAATAAATTTAATTATTTATTACACAAAGTATTGAGAAAGAGCGAAAACAGCAATTTTTAAACTTAACTAAGACTAGATGAGTATTTAAATTGAAATGAAATAAAAATCGAGATGATTACATTTAAAAAATTGCTAAAATTGTAATCATAATTAAGATTTGTAAAAATTATGATTACTAATAAAAATAATAAATATTTGGAATGTCATAGCTAGATTGTCAAAGAGAGATTATACAGGTTAAATTCAAATTGTTTAAAATTATTTAAGTATGCATAAAATGGCAACATTATAATGTAATATTTATAAATACATGTTTTTATTTAAACACATTAAACTTCATAGTTTGAAAACATCATACAATTTTATAATAGAGATACGACAAAACGTTTTAATTTGAAATATACTTTAATACTTTTTTTAAGTACTTAATTGGCGATTACTTATTTATTTGTAGGGAGTAGTTTCCATATCTTTTTATGTCATGTTGTTGCAAATAAGTTTACCTAGATTTTAGTAATTGAGGGCAATGTAGGTATCCGATTTAAACGTTCTACAGATTATTTTATGTCCTATTAGATTTTATAAGAACGCCGAGACTCGTTACAACCGCGATCATAAATGAAGGGGGGCACTACAAACCGAAGGGCAGTCTCGACAGAGAGACGACAAAATCGCTTACTTTCGATAGCTTTTGCTCTTCGAATTACTCACGAAAGAATTCGGTTGCAACAACGATGCTTGCGGGAAATGGAAGTCTCTACATCCAAGATGCGATTCTCGCAAGCATCATTATTGCAACCGAATATATTCGTTAGTCAGCAATCGAAAGTTAGCGATTTTGTCGTTATGTCTGTCGAGACTGTTGGCCCAGCAGGCCTAGCCAAGTTACAAACGATCGTATCGATTCTCTTTCTACAATCGTAAACGTTAAGTCACGTGGTCAAAACAAGCGAAGAGAAACTTCGAAGACAAGTTTACATCGGTAAAGATGATAGAATGAAATGTATTCGTTTCTACGCTACATCCCATATAAATCGTAGCCAACTTACAGTTTTGACTGAACTTAAAAGTTTCTATTCGTTTGTTTCGACCACGTGACTTAACGTTGAAATGATGTCATTCCCATCTAATTATTCTACATTTGGTTAGTTTTCTATTAGCGTTAGCGATTGTAGATTGTCAACTTGGCTAAGCCTACTGTACTAGCTGAGTTGTGGAGTTTACGTAAAATACTGGTATTCAGCTGCATCTGGTTAGACTGGAAGCCGACCCTAACATAGTTGGGAAAAGGCTAGGCCTATGATGACGTCATTCACAACTATGACGGCCTTCTCTATTAGCTGCGTTATCTCTGTCGAGACTGAGTAATACGATACTCATTTGTAAGACTGGTTGTCAGATTGACGGGCCACGGAATACCCGTAACGGCTGTCAACGATGTACAATTGACAGTCGGAACCAGCGGTTAAACGTGCTTTTCGAAGCACGGAGGAAACTCGCTGTGTAATGGATGGTCACCCATCCACGGACCAACCTAGACAAGCGTGGCTTAACCTGAAGATCGACCGATCGATGTCGAGAGGATCTACCTATCTGTAACACCGCCATTGTAATTTGACCTATGTTTACAAATAAAGCATTCTGATTTTGGTACTGACCCGAGCAGTTGTTATTATTTAGCCACGAGTTCCTCAAATAGTGACAGCTGGGATGGCGCGTAATAGAGCAGTATGCAAGAAAAAGACATGCTGCGCCGACCTCAAATAAATCGGGATAAGGGCAGTAGAACGATGATCAGCTCTTCAAGTGTGGAATTAGATAAGCAGCTGATATCGAGTCTCTGCGATTAGTTGTTGCAGGCAACGTTACAGGTAAAGGTTGCAGTTGCAGCCTTCAGACTTATTCAGCTTATATCCATAGAAAACAACGATTTTATATGAGACGCATACGCGCCGCGCGCGCTGACAGGAACGGATGCGCACGCGTCTCATACAAAATCGTTGTTTTCTATGGGCATAAGCTGAATAGAGCCGAATAAGTGTGAGTAGTCCCTAAATCGACTATATCGAGTTTTGTGTCATCTCGCTCCCACATTTCATGAACGCTGCCACGAACGTTAGCGCACACTACTGTACAGATATATCAGCACATTAAGCTACTACAACCTGTCAAATATCTATAAGTAATAGATTTTCAACTTTATCCCTAAAGCATTAGGCTCAAGATTGATTGGGAAAATTTGTCAGTTTCGGGTAGCTTGATGTCTGTATACAATTTACGCATCAATTACTAAAATCTATTCAAACATATGTTATATTATGTACTTAAATATCTGTCTCTTTAAATATACTGCTAGGACTGTCAAGATTGAAGTGTATGTACCGTGAGTTCGGCGAGTCGGCAACCGTTTCCGTGACCGTTTCGGGGTCTTCCGGCTTGATATGCTTCGGAGACGATTCAGAATGAAACTCCTGGCGGAAGTTGCCTGGAAAGTAAAAAAAAAAAAATTACTTTTTTTGTTCTGTTTTTAGAAACGCTTGGTTGTTTTGAACTGAATTAGGTCTGAGTCTAGATAAAGGGTGTAAAACACCTCTTAACGAAGCCGAAAGGCACTTGTTCTCCTCGTCATTGCGATCATTTTTTTGTTCTACACCATACCTGGGAACCATCTAGTTACGGAGATATTGGGGGTCAAAGTTCCAACTTTTTTTTAAATACAAGTTTTTAATGTACGATTTTTACTTTAAACATCTCCACGACACCTGTACTATTCATTCCATCCATCAGCACAATGTTTTGAGTGCGTTACATTGAGTTCTACCACAAAACATGATTTATCACCACAAAAAAAAAAAAAACGTTTCCCAGCAATAATGATTGCGTAAAGTTACTTAGTTTGATGTACAGAATGCTTGGTTGACGGCTTCGTGATGAGGTGGTTTACACCCTGTATAAATGGTAAGATTCACAGTATAATTTAAAATGTGTAAGACAATTTGATAAAAAAATGTAGGTATAGGTTTTCTAATTTATCATAACTCTAATTACTGTCAACTCTAATGGTAACAAAACACAGCTAACACACACAAACAGTGCTATATAAAGACGAAATCAATACTTACAAGCAAAGCGAACAACGACAACATCTTACTGAAAAATAACACAACAACAAAATATACGCATTTTACAGAAGCTCATACATAAGGCTAAAGTTACTGTCTGAAATAGGATTAAAAAAAAACTTGGCAAAACTACAAGGTAAAAATTCGACAATTTTTTGATTTTATAAAAGAAATCTAAAGTTTTTTAGGGGGAGTTTTACCGTTGTATCTGAACGCGATCAGCACATCTAAACGACGTTCAAGAACTGTCAGAATCATCATTATTACAAGATATTAAAATTGAGAGCTCTTGAACGGAGTTTGGTTGTTCTGTTTGCGTTCAGAGTCCCTAGCACGAGCGCGCGGTGTTCCTAGACGTAACGTTAAATACGTCGAATTTTGAATCGAAAATACAATAACCTTATAATATTTTAGTTAAATTGTTTGCAACAAGTACAATCAGTATTATCCGTAGATATAAATCAATTCTTAAAGTTATTAAAATATTATTTATTTATGTACACACAAAATACTTAACAGGACATAACATTAAGATAGATGAGCACAAAGGTACTGCTTATTTCATAAGAAATCTCTTCCAGCAGACCTGCGAGAGGAAAGTTGGATTAGAAATGTAAACAGTGTGTATTAAAACTTAAAACAAAAATATATCTATATGAAATAAACATACATACAAATACACGTATATAATAAATACTATATATATTATATGTGATGTGTTGATGTGTGTGTGTGTGTGTGTGTGGTGAGTATATGTATTCTATTATATGTGAAACGAAGATTTTTATTTTTTAAATCGTCGTATATACGTTACGTTTACACCGCGCGTTCGTGCTAGGCTTCGTTTTCAATGGTAAAATGGAACGTCATCTTAAATGGAATCACCTTACAGATAACTTTTTAACCTTTTGAACACCATTGTCACAGATACGTGACAAGCAAGCGCGTGTCCAGTACGCCAAATGACACAAATATATGACAAAATGGTAGGTGAAATTGTAGCTTGGCGTAGAGGGCACGTGCATGCGTTTATGCTCGGGCGTTCAAAAGGAGAAACTGATTTTTATTCATTGAAATGTTATAAATACTTTGAATGCAGACCAGATCGCTGGTCCATGCAAAAATCTTAGTTAAAAAGGCGCAATTCATACGAAAATCACAAAAAAAAACTATGTATCAGTGCAAAGAACGTTTATTTAACGAGTCCACCACGTCTGGCGTGGGTTACATAAAACGCGTCTTACGTATTAATGTTGAGTTAGCAGTAGGAAGACCTTACGTTTTAAGGTTAACTAGGATAATATGGCTAGCCAATGTGCTGCGAACGGCCATGAATTTTTTCGTATTTTAACATTTTATTTACACTTAGTAAATAAAATGTTAAAATACGAAAAAATTCATGGCCGGTTGTTTACTGTTTATCTATATAAATCAGGGTCTGATTAATCGGATTTAAAGGTTAAGCGGTTAGACCTATGACCCATATGTTTGATTAACCATTAACCGAAGAAAGAAGAAGAAAGCAAGACGGGTTAACCCTTTTAATATTTGGGTTAAGCGTTTCATCATCATCATATCAGCCGAAAGAAGTCTACTTCTGGACATAGGCCACATTGACCGGTCCCGTGCGTTTCGCATCCAGCGGATCAGTTAACCGTATAAATATTGCTAATTAAGCAGAATGAATAAGAGTGCGGGTTAACTCCGTCACATTCTTGCAAATTTTTTAACAAAAATGAACTCTGTGCGTGAACCGGTTTTTAAAAGCCGATTAACCCTATAATACGGGTTAACATTTACTCTAGGGTCCCTAAATCATACCCCGATTAAAAAAACCTCTATACGGTTAACCTTTTCGGTCCCTGATATAAATTAAAATGAATTGCCGTATGTGTGAAGGATCATCACTTGAGAACGGCTCGACCGATTTGGCTGATTTTGCTAGTCTAGTACCATTTTAAGTCTCAACAATATTCGGTGGACTCAAAACATTGATTATGTTCCTTTTAGAGTTCCATACCTCAAAAGGTAAACAAATTAACCCTTATAAGATCACTCTCTTGTCCGTCTGTCTGTCCGTGTGTCACCACCAATTTTCTCAGGAACGGGTGGACCAAGCAAGTTGAAATTTATACCAGATACTGAGGTCTATAGTCCCTATTATTCGAAGTAAGTAAAAAGTTTTGAAACTTTTTTCAAGTGTTATAAAAATGAAAACAGAGCCCTGTTTTAATTTCTTAAACACCCAGTTCTACAAATTAACGGATACAAGCAGTTCAAGAATTAAATATAAAAAGAGAATTAATTTACAATAATTTAATCCCTAATTTCTAAATTATTTATTTGACAATAAATATTAATTCGTAAGGTCTTGCCACTGCAAAAATAATTAAGTTTTATAAGTGATACCAGTCTTAAATTAAAATAGTGACTTAAAACCAAAAAATAAATGGTAACTAAAAGTGATAGTGACTATTATATTTAAGTTAATTTACAAGTAGAATGATAGTAAATCAATATTTATTAAGTATAATACTTTTTAAGTTAATGGTGATAGCATTTTGTTGAAAGATTCTAGAACAATTAGGCAGACTGGTGCCCCCTAGATTTAAGGTATTGCGAAAGACACAGCGTGGTTTTAGTAAAAAAAATCCTCTGCAACTTTTATAATAGGGATGATGACTGACTAAAAAAATATGATTCTGTTTAGTCCGTCAGTGTTGTTTTATCAAATTAATAAAATTTGTCGAAGATAAAACGTGTCAAAGATCATGAGTGGGGGCTTGTGGAGTCACATTTGAGTAAAAAATGTACTCAAAAGTGACGTCACACGAGTTTTCGACGCACTGTATCGTCTTCATTTTTTGTTTACGTGAAAAAAGAAAAAAAGTGTCCAATATTTTTTGGAAATCTATCTGACGGACTAATCAGACTTTTTTTGTCATCTACCCTATTTCCCGACCAGCTAGGATGGTTACCGAGCTGTGTCAATTTTCGGGAAAATCTAAAAAATAAAATTTATTGCTCTTAAATACCATTTTGTCCTGAGATTATGGATGTTTTGGGCAAGTTTTCTTTATTTGATCATTCATTTCTCAGCTTTCAGAAAAGTATCAATTAAATGCTCATTGATTTGAGCAGTTTTGTCATAATTAATTGTTTTTTGTAACTAAAATTTCTAAAAAATGTCAGAACTGCTACAGCTCGGTCAAACATCTAGTTTTGACCTCCAGTATAACCCCTTTCAAGGAATAGGCCGTTTCCCTGTCACCCTGTATATACTTAAATCAGTTTTCGTTTGTTTGTCCGTCTGTCTATTTATTCCGGCTGGACCGAACCATATTATATTTTTTTAGTTCCGAATATTTGGTCCTGTTTGCTAGAATTGATCAACAAAATTGTTTTATAAAAGAAATACATATTTAGTTATGTATTTTAAACGCTTGAGCATACAGACTAGATTTTATAAGGGGTGTAAAAAAACCCTAAACGAAGCTGAAAGGCAGTTGTTCTCCCCGTCATTGCGATTATTATGTTGTTCTAGCTAGACCATACCTGGGAACCTTCTAGTTAAGACGATATGAGGGGTCAAACCAACTTTTTCACAAGTATTTTTTATTTATTTATAGTTTTTAATGTTAAAATTTACTTTAAATACTTACACGACTACCGTAGTATTCAATTCATTCATCAGCAAAATGTTTTGAGTGCCTTACATTGAGTTATACAGTCCAAATAGTCGTTTCCCAGCAATATTTTTTGCGTACAATAGGCATGACGACAGTATCAAAAAAATGTAAATCTATTTAGTCCGTCAGTTAGAGTATTGGAAAATAATGGACACGTATTTTTTGTTTTTGTAAATCAATGAATATTGACAAAGATAAAACGCATCAAAACTCGGGAGTGGGGGCTCGTGACGTCAGAACTAGCTAAAAATGATACCATGGCGTGACGTATTGAGAATTTTAAAAGCGTCGTATCTTCGTCAATTTTGGTTTACGTAACAAAAGAAAAAACACGGGTCAAATATTTTTTGATAATCTAAGTGACGGACTAATTAGATTTTTTTTGTCGTCTCGCCTATTAATTAGTTTGTTGTACAGAATGCTTGGTTGACGGCTTCGTGAAGGGTTCGTCTACACCTTGTATAAACCATTTGGTATAATTATCATATTAGAATTAAATTTTCATATTAAATTAGCTGAGTAATTTATAAGTATATCAAATTATATTACTTATACCTGGACACGTATTTTTTGTTTTTGTAAATCAATGAATATTGACAAAGATAAAACGCATCAAAACTCGGGAGTGGGGGGCTCGTGACGTCAGAACTAGCTAAAAATGATACCATGGCGTGACGTATTGAGAATTTTAAAAGCGTCGTATCTTCGTCAATTTTGGTTTACGTAACAAAAGAAAAAACACGGGTCAAATATTTTTTGATAATCTTAGTGACGGACTAATTAGATTTTTTTGTCGTCTCGCCTATTAATTAGTTTGTTGTACAGAATGCTTGGTTGACGGCTTCGTGAAGGGTTCGTCTACACCTTGTATAAACCATTTGGTATAATTATCATATTAGAATTAAATTTTCATATTAAATTAGCTGAGTAATTTAGAAGTATATCAAATTATATTACTTATACCTAAGTCTAGTTTATTTTATTGCATTGAGTACTTTACCCCCTTTATAATAAACAATAAATTATTAATCGTAATGGAATTTAGGAGTAATAAGTATTAGGAATCACTGAATGATGGATATGCATTGTCTTAAACAAAAAGACTAGATCACTCTGGATTCTATTCGAATATCGAACACTTAAGAGTGGTGACTCGGGGGTTTTGTCCGCGATAAAAAATATCGATTTTAATCATTTCGACTAGTGGTAAGCACATAGTTTATCCCTAAGATATATTATAAAATAATTACAAAAAATAATTAAAAGCAGATTTCACCAATATAACTAAAAGCGATGACAGAGAGAATGACAGGTCTTAGGTAGATCCCAGGGGTCTACCTAAGACCTGTCATTGTCTGGCATATTGACTATGAAAGTTGTTGAACGCCGTTAAAATGTGCTGATTGTGTGTTAAATGTGAATGTTTCGATGGTGAAATCCGTCCTTTATTAAGATTCAATTTAACATTGATACGTTATAGTTAAAAAAAAATGCATGCGGTTTTAAATATTGTTACCATGCGCGTCCATGGTAAGATATTACCAGTTTTGGTCAAACACAACCTTTTTTCAAGGTTTAATCGTAATTATATGAGATTAAAACAAAAAACAGTCAAAACAGTGCATAACAATAAGAAAATAAAAAACTGCACAAACAATACATTGTCAAACGATTATTATCTTCGATTTTTTAAATCAATAATTACAAAAATCATTGATATTCAAAGTTTTTCTACTGTCATATTTTCAGAAGTCAAATAAATTACTCAAAGGTAATAATCGTCAAAAAAAAAATCGACTAAAACAACAAAAATAATAGAATCACATGACTTAAACTACAAGCTGTACTTGAATTCAGAATCTTAGATCTTTGCATTGTATTGTTAATCAACTATCTGATTTGAGTAATAAAAAGGTCAATTGAATTTCAACTTTGTCGCTTATGACATCAGTCTTAAATCATTTTCATTGCATTTTTAATCAACTATCTACGAGTACAAAAGAGTTGTGTGGACAAAGTTGATTTTTGATTAATAATTTGCATTCATGTGCAGTAACTTTTGCACTTTGTCCTTTAAGACTTCTTCTCTCTCAGATCATTGACCTTTTATTGGCGCTTAACTTTCTACTTAATGCATTAAAAAGGTCCTACATTGCATTAATGTGCAAATGGAATTTGAACTTTACCACTTAAGTCACACAGTTTGTTTTTAAAATTCGGAATCCAAGTTTAAGTGCAACACTTAGTCAAGCCACTACAATCACACTTCACTTTGTGCGCCCGTCTCCTACAGAACCCGTAACACTTCAACGCTAAACAACATAAACCTCCTTTCTTACTGGCTTCAGACTTACAAGACTCCCGACTATTCAATCTTTGCAATTCCGGTATAATTTTTACCTTCTCATCTTTGTTATTTAGTAACTTATCGAGTCGAGATTTTAACTGAGTAGGTGATACGCTCCGGTCTCGATTTAATTTATTCGATTTGCTAGTCGATATTTCTGCGACTTCAACTGAAACTTCGGAGCCAGATGACGCTTCTACGTTAGGACTATGAGAGTCGTTAGGACTATGAGAGTCTATACTCTCTGGTGTGTACGGATCAACGCATCTTCTAACACAGAGTAAAGTGTTATCAACGTCATTGACGTAAACACCATCGTAACTACAGTAATCGGCGCTTGTGATTTCAACATCTGGAATTCTAAGCATGGTCTCATTAAGAGACCCAGTTCGAGTTCTCCGTAATTCTTCGGAAAATTTATCAGGATGACTGATAGATACGTCTGGTAACTTAATCTTTTTGTTAGCGTAGAGGTCCGGGTCTGTGGGGAGACGCGGCAGGCGACGCAGGGGGGGTAGGGGAGGTGCGGGGAGCAGGGACAGCGTGGAGGGCAGGCGCACTGCGCTGGCGCACAGCGAGCACGGGAACAAGGCGCTGCAGCACTCCAGGGTACCTCGCTCGCTCTGCAGCATCACGCGCAGGTAGATCGGCTGTGGGAGAACATACTAAGTGTTAGTTTTTTTAGTTTATTACGTCGCAACGTTTATACTCTCTCTTGGGCTTTAGATTTACTGAGTGAACTTGGACTTTTATGAAGCTAACTACGGTAGAGTTTCATACAAAAATGAACCTTATACTAATAAAATGACCCCTCCGACTGGTTGCGAACCGGGCCGAGGTGTTTGTACAGTCGTGGTCTTTTCTGCCTGATCAGCTAACATTTTTTTTCGCTTAAATCATGCGGCGGCGCCGAGCCACGCCCCTTTAAAGTTTAGGCCTATTAGGAAAGCGTCAATTTGGCGCGCAAAATAACAAAAACTCTCGTTTGGCGTGCGTCGTCAATGCGCTCGGCCGATGGGTATTGTCTTTCATTCATTTTTTCTATACAAAGTCAACGGGGAGACTAGAGAGCGTTTCTATGTTGCGAGTGCAAGCAAAAATTAGCTTAGTGGTGATCAGGCGGGAGTGCCCTCGTATGTACATACCTTATGATCCCCCATACAGGTAGCGTCTCCTATGACGCCATAGGCAGCCCTGCGGCGGGCGGGCGGCTCGCGGCGCGGCGCGGGCTCGCCCTCCGACTGGTTGCGCACCAGGCGGCGCCGGCCGGAGCCGTCCGCGTCGCACATCCTAGGAGAGGACACAATAATTAATGTTACGCATAGCTTTAAGACCAGGTGGCGCCACACATAAACACATCATGAACAAAGCTAACTGTCAAAGAAGATATCATTAACATATGATAATGTATTAGGGAGAGGGCGCCACCGTGCCAACGTTCACATCGTATCCGTAATTAAAGCAAGATTAAAAATACAATAGTGAATAAAATTTATAGAAAAGTGACAAATTGTATAAAGTGATCAACAATTCATGCAGCAAGTATATAAAACACCGCCAGGACTGTATAAATAAAGTGTTTACTCGAAGAACAAACAAACCGTTATAACTTTCAAACAAGATCAAAAAGTGACAAGTGGCTAAATAAACGGATGCAATGAGTGCAAAATCAATGTTTTGTGAGTGTGTTGGCAATAAAACAAAGGAATCTGTGAAGTGAAAGTGTAAAAATCATTTGAATAATAACTGTATAACCTCCAAATTTATTTAAATGAATCACATCAAACTTTGATTCATTGGTAACAGCACCGACATCTAACAATTTTCGGTGGAACGCTGACAACATCCATACGACTTCCGCCATCTATCTATGTTTGAAAGAACTATTAACTAACTAGTTGAAGATTGATTGATACAATACGATCCTTTGAAGTTCTTAACTAACTTAGGAAGTGATACTTAACAACACCAAAAGAGGGCGCTTTCTCAAGTTTATACTTATGATGGAGGAAATAAAAGAGTTGTTAGTAAACATGCAACAAGAAATTAGACAGCAAAAAACCGAAATGTTAGAGATTAAAGAAGATATAAAAAATACAATCAACAACAATATAAATGAGAAATTTAAAAATTTAGAAATAAAAAATGAATCTCTTGAGAAAAAAATACAAGAACATAGCACCACAATACGTAATTTGGAAAGACATGTAAGACGCAAGAATTTGGTCATGTTTGGTGTGGAGGAAGGTGAAAAATCCTACCATGAATTAGAGGAAAGAATAGAAAAAATAATAAATACATATTTCAACGTCCATTACGACAGCAATAACATTGAAGGAGTTAGAAGATTAGGAAAGAAAGGCGAGAAGGTTAGACCAGTCATAATATCATTTAGTACAATTGGCTTGAAACTGAAAATCCTGAAAAATGGCAAACTTTTACGCAACACCCAATATTACATCAATGAGGACTACCCATTGGAAGTTTTAAATAAGCGCAAAGAGCTGCAAGCCGCACTTAAGATAGAAAGAGACCAAGGCAAAACAGCTTTCATTAAATACGACAAACTGATCGTACTGGACAGCAACAAGAACTCTTTCCACAACTACTACTCAAATAAAAGAAACCTGTCCGAATCTCCTGAAACAAGTCATTCCATCCGCCAACAAGACAATCGGAATATAAAACAAGTGTCAAAGAAAAATAAACCCACAAACATAAAAGACTTTATCATACAAAAACCAAAATTAACATTCAAACACACTAGCAACAACCAAGAACAACCAAAAACTACACAGGAAGATACAACATAGCAACCAAGAATGGACCCTCCTCATCTTTATCTCCCAGTACGGCCGGTCACCGAGGGAGAGTTCGACCACAACCCTCCAAAGATAAGTAAAGACAAGAAAAACATTTTCCATATTTGTACCTTTAATGTAAGATCACTATCTACAGAACCCAAACTTATCGAGCTAAAATCAGCGCTACAAGACATTGACCACGACATACTAGGATTAAGTGAAGTGCGGCGATTAGGAGAAAATATTATCGAAGATATCGATTACATTATGTACTACCTGGGTCAATCCAAAGGCATATATGGGGTGGGTTTCCTTGTCAGGAAAAAATATAAAGAAAATATTAGGAGATTTACCGGAATATCAGAGAGAGTTTGTGTACTAGAAATTGAATTAGAAAGTACTCTTTTTGCAATAATACAAGCGTATGCACCCACTGAAAGCTCATCTCAAGAAGAAATTGACAGGTTTTACGAAGACTTGGCGAAAGCACACGACACTGCCTCCACGAAATATGTCGTCTCTATGGGAGATTTCAATGCACAAATCGGAATACCCAAGGACCATGAACATTCAGTAACGGGTAAATATGGCTATGGAAACAGGAGCATTCGCGGCGAGAGACTCATACAATACGCACAAGAGTATAACCTAAAAATTGTAAACACAATGTTTAACTTAAAACCAAAGAACAGATGGACATGGATCTCTCCAGACAAAAATACAAAAAATGAAATCGATTACATCATGACCACAAAACCCCACCTATTTGCCAACTTTAGAGTCCTAACGTCATTCCCATTTGGATCGGACCACAGGTTACTAAGAGCTACAATCCACTTGAACCATACTAGAAAAAGCAGACGTGGTTTTTCAAATACAACAATTAAATTGAAAACGACGGAAGAACAAGAGATTTACCTCAAAAATCTAAGCAACTATATACCTGAACTTATAACAAATCATCAAGATTATAATGCAGAAGAATATTGCCAAAAAATTGTCGACTCTATTTTAAAAAGTTTAAAACCCACCAAAAGAACACGAAAGTCTACCATTTTATCCGAAGAGGCGCTAAAGCTCATGAAGGAAAGAAATAGACTACAAAACCAACCTCAATTAAATAAAACTGATAAAGAAAAGCTTAAAGTACTCTATAAAACTACAAACAAAGAAATAAGAAGTTGCTACGACAGCTACAGAATAAATACTATAAAAAGACACCTTGACCACTCTAGATCCGCCAAAAAAGCGTACAAAGAGCTAAATAGAGTAAAGGCATGGATTCCCTCATTACAGCCCGGCTCTACTAAAAGTATGTCCCGAGTGGAGATCATAAATGTAGCCACAGAGTTCTACGCAAAGCTTTATAGTCAACCAGGGGTTCTAAATCAAACAAGCACTGTTAACCAAAGCAAAGAAGCTTTCCCAACACCAGAGTTCACAGCGCCCGAAATCCTGATACAAATAAATAAACTTAAATCAGAGAAAAGCCCGGGACCAGACGGGATCACAAATGAATGTATCAAGTTTGCAAGGACTCTGCTATTAACTCCAATCACTCTACTATGGAACAAAATACTACTTGAAGAAACTGTGCCACGCAAATGGACCGAATCTGAAATTATCCTGTTGTATAAAAAAGGTGACCCAGCTGACATAGGGAATTATCGTCCAATAAGCCTGATGCCGTGTCTATACAAGTTATTTGCCTCCTGCTTGCTAGACAGAATAACCTCGGATATCGATGACCACCAGCCGTTAGAACAAGCGGGATTCAGAAGAGGTTTTAGTACAGCCGATCATATTCAAGTGGTTGACCAGGTGATAGAGAAATATCAAGAATTTCGCAGACCCTTGTATATAGCTTTCGTGGACTACAAGAAAGCCTTTGATTCTGTATCACATGACAGCATCTGGGAAGCATTGAGGTCACAGAATATAAAGGAAAATTATATAAGTATCCTTAAAAACATTTATGCAAATAGTACCAGTAGAGTTAAACTAGATAGAGTAGGGAAAAAAATTAACATAAATAGAGGCGTGAGACAAGGTGACCCGATTTCCCCAAAACTCTTCATAGCTGTTCTGCAGTACATTATGAAGGACTTACCATGGTCTACGCAAGGCATAAATGTTGACGGACATTTTCTGAGCCATCTTAGGTTTGCCGACGACATTATTATATTCTCAGAATCTCCTGATCAACTAAACAACATGTTAAACGACCTTCAGCAGGCTAGCACTACAGTTGGATTAGAAATGAATCTAGACAAAACGAAAGTCATGACTAACTACCACACGACACCTATTTTGGTAAATAACATCCCTCTTGAGTTCGTTGAAAACTACATATACCTAGGCAAACAGATTTCCTTCAGCAAAGAAAGAAATACTGAAGAAGTAGACCGCAGAGTAGCAATCTCCTGGAAAAAGTACTGGGCTCATAAGGACATATTCAAATCGCAGCTCCCATTGCCTACCAAGAAGATAGTTATGGACTCGGAAATCTTACCTTGCCTCACCTACGGCTGCCAAACTTGGACGTTCGACCTCAAAACCAGAAATAAAATCCAGACCACTCAAAGAAGAATGGAAAGAAGTTACCTGGGTTTGAAATTAAAAGATAGAGTGAAAAACATAGACATTCGCAAAAAAACTAACATAACAGACGCACTATCTTTTTCTCTACAAAGAAAGTGGAACTGGGCAGGTCATGTAGCCAGGTACGCTGATAACAGGTGGACTTTAAAAACCATAAAATGGAAGGGACCTCGCGGTACCAGAGCAAGAGGCAGGCCTAGTGCCAGATGGGTAGATGAAATTATGGCGGCAGTAGGTCGAGAATGGCTTGAGAGCGCTAAGGACAGGGAGAAGTGGAAATCTTTGGAGGAGGCTTTTACCCAAAGGGGGTCCATACAAAAGTAACAGTGAAAACTATTCGCTAAATTACTACCTAATACTATTATTATTATTTTTTATAATTTCATCGAATTTTTTATTATTTCTTAATGTTTATTATTGTCGGTTGTTGCATGTGTTAATTTGATGAAATTATTTATTGTTTGTTATTATTCAGGGTTTTTAATGTTATCAATCTGATGAAGTTAGTTGGCGAATTATTATTATGATTGGTAATTTGATGGAATTTATTATTGTTTATTTCTTAATTGCTATTATTGAATTGATCAAATTATTTATTGTTTAATTGATTTTTGATGATTATTGTTAGTTATTGTTAATCTGATGGAATTATTATCTAATGATTGCTGTTATAAACGATTATTATTTTTATTGATCTGATAGAATTAGTTAGCGACTATTGTAATTGATAGTTTGATGGAATTAATTATTGTTATTTTTTATAGTTATTATTGATTTGATTAAATTACTTATTTATTGCTGATGATAATTGTTAATTAATGTTTATGTTTATTTTTACTGATTATTGTTGTTACTTGTATGGGATTAAATAAAGCTTATTCATTCATTCATTCATTCAATGTATTAGGAGATTGTTTGCCCAGGGAGTAAGAAACAATTTTAAAGGCGAGAAGATTCTACTTTTTGGATCCCTCGCTACGCTCGGGATTATTGTCTAGAAACCTTCGGTCCGCTCTGGATTCAAAGAAACACTTTCGCCTTTAAAATAGTCTACTATTATCATCATAGATGACAGAAGACCTAAACTTTTATTGGCCATCCAAGCCCGCTTGAAAAATTCACTGTATATTACCCTAGCGCGTCAGTCGACAGGCGTTTCTTATCAGCGCGACGTAGCTGAACGTGCATAGCAACTCATTATTGCTGCACTGTGGTTCATGTTTTCCATGACAAAGTTACGTTCGACCGACATCCACGACAGGTCACCGTAAATCGAGCCTAAAGGACTGACGAAGCATACTCCTGGTTTTGACGGCAACCAACTCTTACTAAACATCGAGAAACTTACCTAGCACTGATAGCCTGCTGCACGCTAGTGGGGTCTGCGATACTCTTCCTGCTGAAGTTCATGCCACCCACTGGAACGGATAGAGCGTCAAGTTCCGCCATGCTGTTTTTCTTCTCCAAAGTCTTGCCAGGACTGCCCTGTAAAGAATTGAAGGTAACGCTATTATTACATTAAACTGGTAAAAGAATTAAAAGACGTGACTTTTGTATTCCTTTTTTGAAAAAACTCAGCTGTTCCATACATTTTGTCGGTCAAAATGTATGTGACAATGTGTGTTGCATTTTCGTAAGAACCAGTCCAACCAGTCTTTGCAGTAACCATGAGCTGAAGTGTTCATGACAACAATTTGGACCTCAAAATGAAAATTCAAGATGGTTTCGTCATGGGCGTCATTTCCATAGCTTTCTTGGTCGCTTAATAACGAAACTGAGGTCCAAATGAAAATTTAAGATGGCGCCTACGACATTTCCGGTTATTGTCATGGGTGTCATTTTCATGGTTTTCAGAGCCGCTTAAAACAAAAATGAGGTGCAAATGAAATTTCAGATGGCGCCGACGAATTTTTTTGTTTTTTTTTTGTATTTAAGGTTTAAGGATGCTTGTTACAAGCAGCATGCAGCAAGCATGCAAGCAGGCATGCAACATGCAGCAAGCATTGTTTCTGTCACGGCTCCAGCGCTGCGGGGTTTGGATGGCCCCACGCGAGCTTATCGTCGGTTTTAACGCTCACTACCGCAGCTTCAGCTTGCCGACCGGCCTCGCCGACAAGCTTCAGCCGCGGCGGCGGGCCTTCACCACCCCTCCGCGCCTACATCATCATCATCATCTGCCTAGGCTTTTCCCAACTATGTCGGGGTCGGCTTTCTGTCTAACCGAATGCAGCTAAATACCAGTATTTACATGAAGCGACTGCCTATCTGATCTTCACAACGCAGTTAGTACTGGGGAATACGATACCTCTACCCCTCCGCGCTTACGCGGGCTTAAATTACACTCTAGGGTGTAATTTAAGCCCGCGTAAGCGCGGAGGGCAGTGTAGTAGGGCAGACAAGACTGCGTGAAGTCGGTTTTGCAGCGAGTCGTCTCAGTCACTAAATTTTGTATTTGAAAATGTTGTAATCGGCTATATATTTGTGACCAAATAATATTTCTCAAAATCTTGTTTCGGTGTGGTGAAAATAAGGGCAAATAAATCATGTTATTTTGTATTTTGGTAAAATAAGACCTGACACACTTGATACTTCGATGATCTAAAATATGTCAATTAATGCATCTAACAAACATTAGCTCGCATGTAGGAAAAAAACATTACAGAATCCTATTACCCGTCATCAGATTCCAGATTAAAAAAATGTCGGTCAATAGTTTTCGATAAAATGAAATTTGAAAAAAAATAAATCGGTAAAGTGATCTGTTCCCACCTGTGTGTTCTGCCGCGCGGGCGACCCGGAGCGCGCCGGGCTGCTGTCAGACGACGACACGCGACCGCTACTGTCTGTGGAGTCTGTCACCGACTTCCTGTAAGTCATTCAGTACTACGTTTTACGGCACAAGTGGTAGCTGACAGTTTGAAAATGTTGTTGTTTAAACGATAATTTATTATTCATTCAAATAGGGATGATTCCTGACTAAATAAACTATGATTCTGTTTAGTCCGTCAGTTAGATTATCGAAAAATATTGAATACGTGTTTTTTGTTTTAAAAAAATAATAAAAATTGACGAAGATAAAACGCGTCAAAGATCATGTGTGGGGGCTTGTGACATCACTTTCAGGTTAAAAATGTACTCAAATGTCAAAATCACACGAGTTTTCGACTACTGTATTCATTTTTTGTTTACGTCAAAAATAAAAAATATGTGTCCAATATTTTTTGGGAAGTCCAGCTGACGGACTAATTAGATTTTTTTTTGTTATCTACCCTCTTGCATTGGTATTAAAGCTTATGTACAGTCGTGGTCTTTTCCGCCTGATCAGTTATTAATTTTTTCGCATAAAACATGCGGAGGCGCCGAGCCACGCAAATAGCCCTTAACGTTTAGGCCTATTAGGAAAGCGTCAACTTTGGCGCGCAAAATAACAATAACTCTCGTTTGGCGTGCGTCGTCAGTGCGCTCGGCCGACCGGTATCTTTTCATTCATTATTTCTATACAAAGTCAACGGAGCGGGGCTAGAGAGCGTTTCCATGTTGTAAGTACAAGCAAAACATTAGCTTAGTGTTGATCAGGCGGGAGTGTCCTCGATAGTACATACAGAGGCGAGCTTAACTCCGAATTGGGTTCTCTTACAGCAAACCATAGTGTGACAGTAAATAAATAAATAAATATCGCTGGACTTTACACACAGCGCCAACTCGCGCCACACTAAGCAACGAGGCTTGTGTCGTGGACGCCAGATAGTTGATATACTACATAGATACTTTTTTTTTTGTAAATACATACTTATTATACATATAAACATCCATGAGTCAGAAACAAATGTCCATGCTCATCACACAAACATTTGCCCCTACTGGGATTCGGACCCAACGAACGTAAGGCAGCCTCACTACCGCTGCGCCATTCGGGTCGTCAAAGTAAGATCAGTGGCGTACCTAGGAGCCAACAATACGACAATCCCATAAGGCAAGCAGGCTGTTCTGAAACCAGAGAAATTTACAGACCTTGAAGCGTGCAGTTGTCTGTTGTCAGCCTGCCTGGCGGTGTCCTGACTCTGTACCAACAGTCGCGCTGACTGTGAGAGTAAGATCCTGTCGCACCAAGATGGACATCTGAAATGTTACCACAAAATATTTCAAGAATGACATTGATCACAAATCATATGAAAAACCAGTGCGAGTCGGACTCGCGCACGTAGGGTTCCATAACATTATCAAAAAAACACGTTTGTTGTATGGGAGCCCCACTTAAATATTTAGTTTATTCTGGTTTTATAGCGGCAACAAAAATACATCATCTGTGATAATTTCAACTGTCTAGCTATCACGGTTCATGAGATCATACAGCCTGGTGACAGACTGACAGACAGACGGACGGTGGAGTCTTAATAATAGGGTCCCGTTTTTACCCTTTGGGTACCGAACCCTAAAAAAGAATACCACTAATGTTGCGTTGCCAGACCGAACATACCGGTGTACATTTCCCGCTTGCATTACACCACTAAAGCGGAGGACATCGTTGAGTACGGTCGACCAAGCTATTTGGTTTACATTTTACAATGTAATTTGCATGTTTAAATGTAAACCAAATAGCTTAGTCGGTCGTACGTGCACCAAAAGACGACGTACACACTGCGGGTGCAGTTACTGCAGTGGCGCTGCAACGTTAAGGCGTCCGCGGTGCGAGTACCGCATTGTTACCTGCTCCTCGCGCTGGTGGAACAGTTGGGAAGTTCCACTGGTCAAGTGAAGTTCTACTATCATAGTTTTAATTCTTATTTTATAAACAATAGTTCCTAATCTACCACCTGGACATGACCCAGCTAGCAAAATACCCTTACAAACAAAAGCTTTAAGAGCGATGGTTTCATATAAGGTTTATACGTGTTCTGATTAAGTCAGAAACTCTTAATACCCTTACAAACAAAAGCTTGTAAGAGCTGTGGTTTTATATAAGGTTTATATGTGTTCTGATTAAGGCAGGAACTCTTATAGTGCTATTTTATAAGTCTATTTAAGTTTTAAGAGCATTCATACTTATAACATAGTCTTATAGACGTATTTAAGAACACGTTATATGATATAAATAAGAGCCGTGGTATTATAAGCGCCTTTTACAAGTCTAATTGCCTTTGATTCTTAATTAATACTTATAAATTCATTTTATAAGTACAGTCAACCTTAGAAGTGACTACACTAAGTGTTTTATTAGACTTCTGTAAACTAGTATTTTAAAAGTGTGATTTATCTCACCTAAGATATAACAAAGAGTAGTAGCACTTTAAAGGGTCTACAACAATTCCCTATTAAGGGTTATTTATTTTCTTTGTTGTGTTGACTCCAGAAATTGTTATGAAAACAGGTAATAGACTATTTTAATATTTAGTACACATTATCATTAATTTTCTATTAGATCCTTCGACTTCGTCGTTTGGCTTGCTTTTACAAATTACGGAACCCTAAAAATATAAGCAACATGGCCGCGTAGACAGTGGTTTTAGATTTAATTTGACTTTTACGAGTGCGATATAAACCTTAGACAAGAGTACTGGATTTATATTGCTCTAATAAAGCACTTATAAGTCGTGGTTGGTCGTAATGGCGACATTTTGATATTATTTTACAAATAATTAAAAAATATATAAAGTAAAAGACACATTTTTGAAAAGGCCCGTAAATATATTGTTATTAAAATTTCAAAGTAATCGAGAAAACTACTTCGCAACCTAATAATCGCAAATACTTAGTGCGTGACAAATACACGAGTAAGAAATTAGAAAATATACACAGTAGCCTTTTGTAGGAAATATAAATTTAAATATAATACTTTATTATTTTCACAAAAGTTCCAAGGAGTTCGCGGTTTGTGATAACACTCTTATTAGGAGATCACAAAGAGGACTATAAGCGATATTACCCTTAAAATAGTATTTTATTTTATTAGTAAGAGGACTTTAAGGTTATTTACCCTTACAGCGCGCCATTGTAAGTCACTTGTAAGTTTATTTGTCATTATAAAAGCATCAGCAAGAGGCAAGGCAATTGCAAGGGTGAATATACTTATAAAGTGCGCCCAAATCCACACTTATAGGTGTCTGTAAGTGTGATATAAGACTGAAAAAAATATGGTCTTGGGATATTTGTAAGATTATTTTTTGCTAGCTGGGGAGTTACCATGGCTGACCTGAAAGTCTTTAACCCCTCAATAGACACAATTAAAAGCGTAGAACTACGTTCGTACGTACGAATACGGGTTTAATAGACTTCGAACCCAGGTTGGTCGCAGCAAGGAAACCCTGCTTAGATGGAGATTCATTAATGACTCTGCCCTTTTTTTTTGACTAAAACCCATCCATGTTCCTTCATCGCCCTTTGTGTTCCGGGGCCACGGTATCTCTTTCAAATAGTCCCGCAGCCCCGGCAGGCTTCGGCCCTTGCGGACCCCTTCCCTATTGCTGACTCTCTTTGAGGCGCGCGTGGAACACTCCTGCGCCGTCGACACGGCCTGTCGTCATGAGACGTACGGACGGCGAGCTAGCCCATAGCTCCCCGTCCACAGGCCCGCGCCTACGGTGGCCGGAAGCCACCACGTGGCCCCCGACGCCCGACGCGTCTCCCGCGGCGGCAATGACTCTGCCCTGGAGTGGCAATGTGGTGCTGTTCCACAAACGATGGGGCACTTAATAACGTGTCCTGCGCGTCCTGTTGTTTGTTCACAACATTTCTGTTGATGGACGCTACTGGATTCTACGATGGCGTAGGATGGACGTAGCTCAGTTCTGGGCAAACACAATTTTGATCGCCATCGACACGCTAAGAAGAAGAACACAAGTTTTGTATTTAGTTTATATATTTTGTTACCGAGTCTTCATGTAGTGTGTGGGTAGTTGCACGTCTTCTTCGAACGGGTAGGAGGGGGGGAACTTGACTGGGAACTCGTACAGGTGTGGCCGTAACGCTTCCAACTCGCGGTCGTAGCGTTGAAGCTGTAGACAATGAAGTATTAAGTAAAAGAACATATCATCATGATCAGCGGAAACACGTCCACTGCTGGACATAGGCCTCCCGCAAGTGTCGCCACATTGACCGGTCCCGTGCGACTCGCATCCAGTGGATCCCCTCCACCTTCACCAGGTAAATAATATAAATATAAATATCGCTGGACATTACACACAGTGCCATCTAGTGCCACACTAAGCAACGAGGTGTGTCGTGGACATCAGATAGTTATATAAACTACATATATACTTTTTGTTTGTAAATACATACTTATTATACATATAAACATCCATGACTCGGAAACAAATGGCCATGCTCATCACACAAACATTTGCTCCTACCGGGATTCGAACCCGGGACTCTAAGAACGTAAGGCAGCCATTTTACCGCTGCGCCATTCGGGTCACCGCTCCACCTAGTGGGAGGCCTTCCAACGCAACGTCTTCCGGTTCGCGGTCGCCACTCCAGAACTGTTCGGCCCCATCGGCCATCCCTTCTGCGCGCAATGTGCCCTGCCCACTGCCACTTAAGTTTGGCAATTCTTCGGGCTACGTCGGTGACCTTGGTTCTCTTGCGGATGTCTTCATTTCTGATTCGATCACGCAAGGAAACTCCGAGCTTAGCCCTCATAAAGAACAACCTTACAAAAAGGTACCATCAGCTGTAACAACACCTGCAGGGGCTGCGGGACTGTTCGCAAGAGATACCGTGGCCCCGGAACATAAAGGGCGATGAAGGAACATGGATGGGTTTTAGTCAGTAAAAGTCTGACACTTCCTCCTGCTCCGCCCAGAGCGGGAGGAGTCATTTGATGAATTCCCAACCAAAAAAAAAAAGCTGTAACAACATTCGTTTTAGGTTATGCAGATGTTGATGATCTAAGAGAACTACACTAACCCAAGGTTCTCTGAATATCTTCTGGTGGTCTACATGGGAGAACTCCTTCTTGCCAATAGTGAGTACTACTCGTCCGTCAGTGGGTGACTTGAACTGTAAGCGGGAAGCGTCCACGTTTGCGCCGTTCTGCAGTCTGCTGCCTAACAGTTCTTCTGTTACTTTCTGTGAAGGTGAAGAGAAGGGCATTATTAAACACTAGCTGTTGCTCGTCCGCGCGAAATTATTATAAAAATATTACTTCCCTACTTTTCTTTTAGAAAAAGGATTAGGGTTCTGTGCAAAAAATTAAACCCTCTGATATTTTAAACAAAATCCGATTCAAATAGGGAAGTAATATTTTTGTAATAATAGGGATGATGACGGACTAAAAAAAATATGATTCTATTTAGTTGGTCAGTTAGATTATCGAAAAATATTGGATACGTGTTTTTTTGTTTTATCAAATTAATAAAAATTGACGAAGATAAAACGCGTCAAAGATCATGAGCGGGGATTGTGACGACACTTTCCGGTAAAAAAATATATTGAAGTGTGACGTCACACGAGTTTTCGACGCACTGTATTGTCTTCATTTTTTGTTTACGTAAAAAAAGAAAAAATATGTGTCCAATATTTTTGGGTATCTATCTGATGAACTAGTTAGATTTTTTTTGTCATCTACCCTATTTTACGCGAACGAAGGTCGTGGGCAATATCTAGTTACTAATGTGTACATGCCTAATATAAGGTAGATTGTACAAGGCTCACCCATTTTATTATCACGTCTTATTGTATGTACGTGGTCTATTTCACCCGACCAGTTAACATTTTTTTCGCTTATATCATGCGAAGGCACCGAGCCACGCCCCCTTAAAGTTTAGGCCTATTGGGAAAGCGTCAACTTTGGCGCGCAAAATAACAATAACTCTCGTTTGGCGTGCGTCGTCAGTGCGCTCGGCCGATCGGTATTGTCTTTCATTCATTATCTCTATACAAAGTCAACGGGGCGGGGCTAGAGAGCGTTTTTATGTTGCGAGTGCAAGCAAAAATTAGCTTAGTGGTGATCAGGCGGGAGTGTCCTCGACAGTACCTACAATATATGCAAATAAATACTTTACATACTGCTATCGCCTCGTCTACATCCATATATCAGGTGGCCAACCATGACGTCTTAAAGCAGGATCGTTTAAATCGCGTTCCAGTGTGGGTAAGAGACGGAGCTATAGAGGACGTCTAGCGCCATCTCTTTCCCTCACTGGCACGCAATTAAAACGATCCTGCTTTAAGACGTCATGGTAGGCCCGCAGGTCTAATCTGGATACACGCATGTCGGTGTGTACTACGCATGACTGCTCTTACATGTTCGATAACATTAATCCTCACTAATGGGTAGTGGCATTAATTAAGCTCGCAATACATCAGACAGATAAGCACAAATAAATCTTTGTGTTGTAATACCGCGTCCCTCAATGCATGTATTAGGTGTGGTGGTGATGGAATTTTATTTTAATACATATTTCCAATGAGCTGTGGGCCAAAATAGTCACTTTCTGGAGCCCTGGTGGCCTACCATGAAGTCTTTAAGCAGGATTGTTTTAATCTTATTCCAGAGTGAGAAAGAGATGGCGCTAGACGTCCTCTATAGCTCCGTCTCTTTCCCACACTGGAATGACATTAAAACAATCCTGCTTTAGGACTTCATGGTAGGCCACCTGACACAGCCAGATGGCATTGCGACAGAGGTCCACATTGGCTTTGGGTCGAAACAACTGGAAGTCATGTGAACAGGCCTTTGTCCAGCAGTGGGATGATGCAGGCTTACAGTATCAGTATATTTCTACGACCAAATGTGGATTGTTATTCATCGTCATCATCATCATTTCAGCCGAAAGACGTCCACTGCTGGACATAGGCCTCCCCCAAGTGTCGCCACATTAACCGGTCCTGTGCGACTCGCGTCCAGCGGCTCCCCTCCACCTTCACCAGGTCACCGCTCCACCTAGTGGGAGGCCTTCCAACGCAACGTCTTCCGGTTCGCGGTCGCCACTCCAGAACTGTTCGGCCCTATCGGCCATCCGTTCTGCGAGCAATGTGACCTGCCCACTGCCACTTAAGTTTGGCAATTCTTCGGGCTACGTCATTAGCTGTTATTAGCTGATTGATAATGCAGCAATCAAGATGTATTGTTAGCGGCTTTCATAGGCCGATATCTATAAATATTACCTACTTAGCTCGTGCGTTCCCGTCTTCGCCTTGTCCTTACAGTTTGACAGTTGTGCGATATGGACCAGAAATCAAAATCAAAATTCATTTACTTATTCAAATTAAGCTGATAATCAGCAGTTTTCGAACGTCAATGTTTCAGTAGTCAGTCTCTCAAAACGCCCCGCCCTTCGCCATTTGCTAGTGTTTTAGCAGACTAACACCCAGTAAAAGTGAATATTAAGTATTTTTTATAGATCTCAAGCTGAGAGAACCATCGCGTACTGAACAGAAAAACAGAGAAGCTGCAGAATGTTACGAAATATGTTGCGAAAATAAGATGGAGGTATACAGGGAGTATAGTGGCGTCTATTTCGCACCGCTCAGATTGGTTTCTGTCTCACTTTCACAACGCCTGCGGTGTCGGCCCTAAAGTTAAAGTCTTCAAAGATGAAGTAGGGCGCTGCGTTCACGTCAGAGTGTAGGTGAGAATCACGTCACATCACGTCACAGTATACTTGTCACATAAGTATCTGTCTCACCTTAACTACGCCCGCGGTGTCAGCCCTAAAGTTAAAGTCTCCGAAGATGAAGTAGGGCGCCGCGTTCACGTCAGAGTGTAGGTGACGTAGTGTGTGACGTAACGCGCGGCGGCGGGAGCGGCAGTATACCTGGGACGCAAGAGAAACGGTTAAAACACATAGTCGTAAAAGTAGAGGAAGAGACTGGACGAAACAGAGAGTGACTGAGTGGATGAGAGAAAGAAATAGGAAAACTTCGAGGAGTTTCTGTTTACTAAGGTGAAAGCGTCAGGGCCCGCGAAATTCAATTTTTTCAAATTCATTAAAATCATCAATACAACCTTCTAAGTTCATGTAACTGTCAAGAATGACTATTTCATGAAAAAGTCATTCTTGACAGTTACATGAACTCAGTATGAATGTTTGATGATTGTAATGATTAAAATTCTGTAACTACATACGTGTTACATCCGCGAATCATATTTTAATCAACATACAACCTGACACTGGCCTGCAAATTGCAAAAAAAATTGAATTTCGCGGGCTACCCTGGAGCATCGTCTCCAAAGCCTGCTTCAACTTTCTACTCTAAGCATTCTGTAACATAACATAACTCATCAAACTAAGTAAATAAAAAATGTGTTGATTTTTTTGTTGGGGTAGAAAATCACGCCTTACGGTGGGACTCAATATAACGCACTCAAAACATTGCTGATGGATGCATTGAATAGAACAGTTGTCTTGGAAACATTTAAAGTAAAACTATAACATTAAAAGTTGTATTACAAAAAAAAAGGACTTAAAAAGTTGGAACTTTGACCTCCAATATCTCCATAACTAAAATCATCATTTTCATTTTGTTTTGTTTTACTACTGCTCTAGAACAAAAAAATTATCGCAACGACGGGGAGAACAGGTGCCTTTCGGCTTCGTTAAGAGTCTTTATACACCCTGTAATATACACTCACAGAAGGAAAGGGTTCAATAGCCAGCAGATTGGACGCGTCGTGGAACAGATGTATGTTGACGAACTCGATGGCCGTGCCGCGCATCCACCACCGCGTGCGCAGGAAACCTTTGCGCGACCATTTGCACTGAAACAAAACATTTAAAGATATATTTAAATAGTGGAAACAGTTTTAAACTGTTTGTGTTTTCTGACTAATGTCAAATGGAAACTTCAGTGGTCAGAAAGTCTGACAAACGGTCTTACCAAGGGGTATCGTATTCCCAAGTACTAATTGGGTTATGGAGGTCAGATAGGCAGTCGCTCCAAGTAAGATACTGGTATTAAGCTGCATCCGGTTAGACTGGAAGCCGACTTAAACATAGTTAGGAAAAGACAAGCTGATTAAGTTATTGTGTCCACGTGCAAATATAGGAAGCCATACACTCATATCTAATTAGTCCGTCAATTAGATTATCAAAAAATATTTGACAGGTATTTTTTTTTTGTTACGTAAACCAACCTTGACGAAGATACGACGCTTTTAAAATTCTCAATACGTCACGCCGTGCTATAATTTTTAGCGCTTTGTGACGTCACGAGCCCCCACTCCCGAGTTTTGATGCGTTTTATCTTTGCAAATATTCATTGATTTACAAAAACAAAAAATACGTGTCCATTATTTTCCAAAACTCTAACTGACGGACTAAATAGATTTGCAATTTATTAATGTTGAAAACTAGCTTATTACAGAATATTTTGAACAACCCCTAGAAAGTCTTATCTACCATTGTTCTAACTTTACACATTATCTATGTTATTTACAACCTTAGTAGGAAAAGTAATTTTGTTTATGGTGTCATTAATTATCTGTGCCTAATTAGTGGTTCACCGCCCTGTTCTAGTAGTCGCAAACACATTTCGCTAGTTATGTTTAAGTCCCATGTAATAGGGGCGAGCCTATTGCCATCAACTGGACACAAATCCAAACTCCGTGGCTGTTACTGAGAAATGAATGATGCTGATGGAATAACCTAATATCATTTTGCCCGACCCGAGAATCTAACCCAGAACCTCATGCTCAGCGGTCACGCTTTCGAACACAAGACTAACGAGGCAGAGAAAAAAAAATATCGCTGGACATTATACACTGCGCCATCTAGTGCCGTGTGGCCCTAGATGGCGATAAGCAACGAGGCTTGTGTCGTGGACACCAGATAGTTGATATACTATATACATAGATACTTTTTGTTTGTAAATACATTTACTTATTATACATCCTATCTGAGCTCAATAACCCAATAAGTACTGGGTAAAACGATACCCCTTGGTATGATTGGTTCTCAAACTTTCGGGCCACTAACTACCTGTAACGACTGTCGAAGAGTTACAAATGACAACATCCATGACTCGGAAACAAATATCTATTTGACTAGACTAGACTTTAGACTAGTGTTGTGGAGGATAAATAATATTGATTGTCCTGTTTATATGTTTAAAAATAGGTTAATGTAATTTTTCATGGGTGTAGGTAAGTTGGCCAAGAGCACAATATCCTGCTTTATAATGACGATAACATAAGGTATAAAGTATGTACATATGTCAGTCATATGTATGATGTACCAACTACCTAAACTGCTCGTTGTTCTTAGTGTGTTAGGTAATATGTGCGAATGCTAAGACGAATCCAGAAGGCCTTTTTTTTTTCGGATGGGAAATCATTAAATGACTCCTCCCGCTCTGGGCGGAGCAGGAGGGAGTGTCAGACTTTTACTGACTAAAACCCATCCATGTTCCTTAATCGCCCTTTGTGTTCCGGCGGCACGGTATCTCTTGCGAACAGTCCCGCAGCCCCGGCAGGCATCGGCCCTTGCGGACCCCTTCATTTTTGCTGACTCTCTTTGAGGCGCGCGTGGAACACGAACGCGCCGTCGACACGGCCTGTCGTCATGAGACGGACGGACGGCGAGCTAGCCCATAGCTCACCGTCCACAGGCCCGCGCCTACGTTGGCCTGAAGCCACCACGTGGCTCCCGACGCCCGGGGCGTCTCCCGCGGCGGCCGGGACGTATGGATCTCTCCCTGTCCCGTTGCGCCACCTCCTTCGCTAGCATGACTGCTTCGCAGAAGGAGGTGACGGCGTCCCATTCCGTCTCATCCAGAAGGCCTAAATCAGACTTTCGTATTTATACAGTAATTTTCAAAAAGATGAGTAGACTAACTCATAAACTACTCAAGCAAAGTTAATCAAATTTATACACGACCACCGCGCGGGCTTCCTCTACCAAATGACGTAAATCGGCACAGAAGTCACGGAGTAATCGGTGTAAATACAAGAAAAAAAAATGGTTGCCTGTAAACTCGGTTTACGGAAGATAATTTTTCGTGATAACGTCTTAGGAAAACATTGACGAAAAAGTGCATACTTTTATGAATTGAATTGAATTATTATCACTGAATTATCATTATTTTCCTTCTAGGGTGATTTTTCAAAAACGCTGAAACGTAATTATTAATTACCAACCAAAAGACTAAATGATTATTAGTGATTTTCACTTAAAAAACCAAAATTCATCCCCCTTTTCACCCCTTAAGGATTGAAATTCTAACAAAACCGTTGCGTTAGCTTCCAACCATACGCCTAGATAATAAATTTTATGATTTTTACTTCGAAAATTAAGGACTTTCCATACACAACTTCATCCCCTGTTTTAACCCTTTGGGGGTTGAATTTCGAAAAATCCTTCCTTGTTCCTTGTCTATATTATAAAGGGAACCAGTATGCAAGATTTCAGTTTTCTAGGTCCAAGGGTTTGGGCTGGGCGCTAATGAGGCTGGCGGAACGTGACTGGCGCGCGAAACGGTGTGACACTTTTTCGTGCGTGCAGCCATTGCAGTGTTCATCGATTTATAAGACGTTATCACGTCAAAAAAGGTGCTGGTAGAATACATAACCTCTTCCTTTTTTAGGGTTCCGTAGTCCTGACAAGGAACCCTTATAGTTTTGTTATGTCCGTCTGTCTTTCTGTCTGTCGGTCTGTCTGTCTGTCTGTCCGAGGTTTTGCTAAGAGACCGTTAGTACTAGAAAGCTGTAATTTTGTATTTTGTTGTGTGTGTATATCAATAACACCGACAAAGTGGTAAAATAAAATTTTCGAAATATATTTTTAGGGTAGTTCGTTCCCGTACAGCATGTGAAGAGGGGATGATTTTTTTTTTCGTCGTCTATCCCATCATGTGGGGTATCGTTGAAGAGGTCTTTTAAAATGACTTAGGGGTTGCCAATACTACTTTTCGATTTAATGCTCCATTTTCGAAATATTAAACTTTAAAGTGCAAATTTTTGTTCCAGTAGGTAGCCCTCTAAAAACTAAACCGCTGGCTTGAAAAATCTGGAAAAAATCATGATGATAGTGCATTTCAAGAACTTAAAAGGAAAACTATAGCGGTTAAGATAACTTTATTAGTTTAGCAGTAATAGACATTGAACTTGGGTGTTCGATAATTTTGTACCAAAATACAAAATACTTAGAATAAATCCTTTTAAGTGACATACCCCCGAATACTGAAACGTCACTCAAAATTTAAGTAGCACTTATATTTAACAGATACTCAAAAGTGACGTTTGGCCATACGAAATTTAAAGTTTAGGAGCTGCTCAAATGTTAGGCAGCCTTTAAATTTTGAGTGACGTTTCAGTATTCGGGCGTAAGTTGCTTGAATATAACGGGCTACTACGGAACCCTATACTGCGCGTGGCCCGACACGCACTTGGCCGGTTTTCAATTTATAACAATGCGCTTTTATTGCGTGCAGCCTGTGGACTAGTTATAGTTTACGTGCATATAGCGTTCTACGTGTTCAGTATAATAACGCAGAGGCTGCCATGGCAATGTAGCGCGTCGGCTTATTGATGGTTTTGCAGCCGTCATAAATAAAAGCGCTTCCCTGCTCGCTCGTCTTCGTGGCAGTACCAACACTATCCTGAGTTTATTCGTTGATAGATGGATGAGTCTCTAATGCTACGACATTGGATGAAACTCCAAACTGAATAAAACATGTATGTCTTGTCTACTAACACTACCACTAACACTAGTATTTAAGACCATTGTTACCAACACTACGGGCTTAGCCCGAAATAAATGCTTTATTAATAATAAATAAATCAGGATCTGTCAAATGACCAATTTGGTCGAGACGCCATTGTTTAACTATTGTGTTTACTTCGTGGACAGTTCATGGGTTAAGGCATTCAATGGGCACTGGCTTTTGTTTTAGAGCTCTCCTACATCCTAATAAAGCAACGACATAGCGTAACACTTTCACAGTCCAAAATATTTCGAATCTAAATGACTGTACAGTTGAAATCATTTTCCAGTGACGTGACAGTGCAAAAAGGAAAGCGGTTAGCCGCTAATTAGGTCAGAGGCCGAATGAAGCCGATGTAATCCGACTAGTGCTGATTGCCTTCCGCACGAATAGTCGCGATTTCGATTTGAGTACGGAAACAATTTTTGATGATGCAGCAAGCTGATAGGTGTGGCTACTTTCATTCAAGCCTACAAGCTTGGCTTGGCATCCTACTACTACTTTTCATGATGTTAGGGTTTCTGAATTATCTACTTGCCTTATGGGCTTAGCAATATCGATACGACTAGAAGAAGACGAATGAGCACGATAGATATTTCGTATCTGGGTTTCAGTGGTGAGATTTGTGTTTTTAAACACAGTTTCAATACAGAGGCGTTATTAGGGTTGACGTATTTCCTTCTAGAAAAAGGATGCATTTGGTTGTTTTGCTTCATTTAAGGGGACTACAGGAGCTTAACCCGAGTTTTATAATGCAAAAAAGCTTATGATTTACTGCAATAAACAAAACCAGAAAATATATGATATTCTTCAGGCTATATGCTAGTATGATAGTGTTTTGAAAACATAATACAACTAATTTTACTTGATAAAAAAAATCACAATCTAAAAAAAAATCTTTTAACGAGTAAAAACCATACTAAAATACATGCGATCATTCTGATTTTTTGGCAAATAATTCTACAAGCAACATATTAGTATGATAGTGTTTTATTTTTTTAGTCCAATCAATTGATTTTTTGTAAATCTCAAAAACCGGCTCATTTCACACTATTCGGCCCGCAGTGACTGACGTAACAACCAATTTGTAGTGCAAGCAGATTAAACTTTATTCTAACAGTATTTCAAACGAAGTTTGAACCAACACAAATAGAGTTGCTAATTTTGCTCCTGTAGTCACCATAAATATAAATTATTCCAAAAAATAGAGGCCTAAGCATCGTGGGTGACGACCATTATTCGTAATGAATAATTTGACAAAAATTGTCACCTTTCGACTTTACGTCAAACTGTCGGGGTAGATTTTTTGTGACATCACCCTTGTATTGTATTGTATAACGGGCTGGTGTCCGCAAATCCACGTACAAAGCGCTTATTTGATTATACCACCATACAACTAAGTCAAATGATTATACTTTTACGAACTATCCCGCGCCCCAACGGCTGGATTCTGCCACCGAAAATTTCTAAAGAAGGTACTTATTTAATACTAGCGGACGTCACGCGGTTTCACCCGCATAGTTCCCGTTCCCGTGGGAGTACGGGGATAAAATATAGCCTATGTTACTCAGTAAAGACGTGGCTTTGCTAATGGTGAAAGAATTTTTGAAATCGGCGCAGTAGTTTTTGTGTTTATTCATTACAAACATACACACACACAAAAGTACAAATCTTTCCTCTTTATAATATTAGTGTAGAAAATAAATAAAAAGGTTTAACTATTAGAAAACTCTTTACTAACCATCTGAATTTCAAACTGGTGCCCTGTTAATTTCAAAAGGCTCGACCTATTTTACATGGGACTATAACCTTAACGAACCCATACGAGAAATAAAATAGTTTAAAAAACTTACCTCCGGAAAGAAATGCTGCGGGAACTTGGCTTTCTCTTTGGTGGGGACCTTCTCAATGTTGCCAGCATGCACCTCCTTGCCGGTGGCCTCCACGTACGCCTTCAGCTCGAAGTCCCAGATCTTCAGGTCCGTCAGAGAGGTATGGGCGAAGTACATGTTGCCGAGGGCCTGGAAATGTAAGGCTTTAGAAATGTCTTGAAAGAAAGAAAAGTCATTTATTAGCCCGCAAAGGTCAAAACACACAAAAAAAATGGTACATTTAACAGTACAAAAAAAAAAAAAATAACGTTGGCGATCGACCAGTTTTCTACCTTATTATTTAGGGTATAAGAGTGAAATGTGGTCCATCGACGGTCAACCGTCGTGTTTTACCGAAATCAAACTCAATTAGCACTAATATAAAGTCGATTTGCGGAAATAACATCCAATAGGAAAGAAAAGAATTGGAATATGAATACGACTAACTTAGGCCTAGAAACGAGATCTTATTTTTTATGTCATAAACTTACATAAACATGAGACTAACGATGTTTACACAAAACAGTAAAAAAAAATTAGAACAAAAATTCTAGACTGGTTTAATAAAAAGGCTATAAAAATCTTTGGTCTAGAATAACATGACCTTTGGCCTGACATTAAGCTAGTATATTTCCACTATGCAGACCTGCAGCCTTCATTAGGCGCGGTCATATTTAGAGCTATTAGGGGGATGTCAACACCAAAATCTATTGCGCACACTGTCTATTTGTACCGGAGTAAACGAGAGCGAAAGAGTTACTGCGGCCAGGTTTTAGAATAAATATTGAAATAAAAAAAATGTGGATTATTTGTAAAATTATTACTCGTTAGCGGTTTAGGTATGAATAAGTTGACTTCATGTTTTTAATTGCGGACCCATACGTCAAAAAAATAAAGACATAAAAACCGTTTAATGATGATTTTAAGACCACTCTTTGCAATAATTTTCTATCGAGCCGATTTCGTCCAATTACGTATCGAGTCCGTCCACGGTCTTTGAAATATAATGAATATTAACATAATTATATTTTTTAATGATGTGCTAGAACAAATAGTTTTTCTTAAATAACATCAATAGGTGTTGTCAGCCCCTTAACAGACCTATACACTAGTTGGTAGTTTAGATATACAAGGCGTAAGCACTCTCCACGAAGCTGTCAACCAACCTTTCTGTACATCAAACTGAAATAGTAATTACGTTACCTAATTATTGCAGGGAAAAAACCTTTTTTTTTTGGGGTGAAAGATCATGGTTTGCGGTAGCACTCAATGTAACGCACTCGAAACATTGTGCTGATGGATGTATTGAATAGTACGGAGTTGGTTGTAAACTCGTATTAAAAAGAAACTTGTCAAAAAGTTGGAATTAATATCTTCGTAACTAGAAGGTCTCCAGGACTCCAGGTATGGTCTAGGACAGTGATGCCCAAAGTGGTCCAGATGGACCCTCCAGGGGTCCAAGGGAGACCCGTGGGGGGTCTTCGTTGGCGTGAAAAAATGGGGATTTATAAGTTGAAAGTGGGGGTCCACGAAAATGTATCTGGTTTCGATACTAAAGAACAAAAATGTTGGCTTGGCTTTATCTATCAATGTAGGCAGATAATTTACTCGAAAAAGTAAAAAAAAAAAACAAATATTCCGGTGATGACTACCGGTAATACTCACAGTGAACTTCTCCGGCGAACTGAAGTCTTCGTCCAGAAATATCCTGATCTTATCAAAGAGCCTCAGCTCGGGACAGTCGCAGAGTCTCTGTACGAAGTCCTGGACGTACTGCATAGATTTCTCGTACGCCTTGCCTCCGACCTCCTGCAGGTGTAGAGCAATGAACTTCGGGTCCATTCGGGAGACGGCTTGCAGGAACTCCGACGTCCATATTGGTAGCATTACTGAGGGCTGTGGGGAAGAGAGATATAGTATATACAGGGTGTAAAAAACTTCATCACGAGGCCGTCAACCAAGCATTCTGTACATCAAACTAAGTAACTTTACGCAAAAATTATTGCTGAGAAACGACTTTTTTTTGGGTGAAAAATTAGATTTTGTGGTAAAATTCAATGTAACGCACTCAAAACATTGTGCTGATGGATAGATTGAATAATACGGGGGTCGTGGAGTTTAAAGAGTTTAAAGTAAAAATCTTACATTAAAAACTTGTATTAAAACAAACTTGTCAAAAAGTTGTAACTTTGACCCCCAACATCTCCGTAACTAGAAGGTTCCCAGGTAAGGTGTAGAACAAAAAAAATATCGATGACGGGGAACACAATGAACCAGTGCCTTTCGGCTTCGTTAAGAGGTTTTTTACACCCTTTATATAAGAGATATGCAGATGTGAGTGTAATTTGCTTTACTAGCTGGAGACTTTACACTTAAGGTATCCACAGGATGCCGGGGCTGCGGGACTAGTCGAAAGAGATACCGTGGCCCCGGAACACAAAGGGCGATGAAGGAACATGGATGGGTTTTAGTCAGTAAAAGTCTGACACTCCCTCCTGCTCCGCCCAGAGCGGGAGGAGTCATTTGATGATATCCCATCCGAAAAAAAAAATAAAGGTATCAACAGGATAGTCCAGTTAAGCAGAAGCCAACCTCATAGATAGACCGGTGAGATGCCATTAAAAAAAAAGAGTCAATTTATTTTACACCAAAATTGCTACGCGTCTTTTTACATATTCTTGATCTATGGGTACAAATCCAGACAAATGTTGTATGGACTGATACTTAATGATCTTGATTTATGATAGGCGGTCGCTCCATTTAAAATACTGCTATTCGGTGCAGCTGGAAGCCGACCCCAACATAGTTGGGAAAAGGCTAGGTAGATGAGGAATGATCTTCATTTATGTATATTTTTTTGGGAACAACATCGAACATAGATACATCGAACCTAGGACACAACAATAGTTAGGTACTGCTTTGCGGAAGAAACAGTAGGCTTAGCCAAGTTGACAATCTACAATCGTTAACGCTAATAGAAAACTACCCAAATGTATGAGAATGACATCATTTCAACGTTAAGTCACGTGGTTGAAACAAACGAATAGAAACTTTTAAGTTCAGTCAAAACTGTCAGTTGGCTACGATTTATATGGGATGTAGCAATCACGATTGTAGAAACGAATACATTTCATTCTATCATCTTAACCGATGTAAACTTGTCTATGAAGTTTTTATTTGCTTGTTTTGACCACGTGACTTAACGTTTACGATTGTAGAAAGAGAATCGATACGAATCGTTTGTAACTTGGCTAGGCCTGCTGATTTGTTAGAACTTTCCGGTACGAGCTTTCCCGCATCTGAAAACTTTTCAAATTATCTGTGATGTCGGTTTTGTTCGTGATTGTTTTAGATAGCATATTATTAAGATAAAAAAACATATTTGCTTGGCTTTTATTTCTTATTTGACTGCCTATAGTCGAGTGGTCGCAAGCGCGACTGCTTAGCATGAAGTCTTGGGTTCGATTCTTAGGTCACGCAAAGCGTTATTGATGGGTTTTTCATGAGGACTCTTGTCCGGTTCCGAGTCCGGATTTGTGCCCGGTTGACAGCAATAGGCTCTATTTACAAGGAGATTTAACATAAGTAGGTAACTGGCGTAATGTGCTGCCAGACATCCATACATCCTCGCAAACTTTCGCATTTATATAATTAGTAGGATGTATTTTGTACCTACCAACATAATTTATAAGTTCTAATTGTAACTAACCATTATCATAAGCCTTATCTGAATTAATATTAAATAAAGTTTTTTTTGCTGGGAATTAACAACACAATTTACCATTATAAAAGGATGCTAACCGCAGGATATGACGCAAATGGTGTATAACCCTCGAATCCAACGTGCCCTGGTTAGATAACCACATTAACCACGTAAAACCATATCCCAATTTTTATAGTTTTGTTATGTTGGAACTATTAATTCACCAGACCCATGACACGGAATAACTATAAATAAATCAGTAAATAATATATAGGTAATAAAAATGCTATTTAGAACGATGATAAATACGAGGATATTTTGTTATTGATGTATGGACGTCACTGAACGTGGACAGGACAGAGAAGTATCTACTGTAGAGACCTTAACCTTTGTGGTAATTTAGGAATTAATTGCTCTGGTACAGTCCGTGCCATGAAAGATGAGACCTGTCACACCACTTGAAACGAGTGAAACTTTGTCAATTTTTGATAATGGCTCAAGGTAAAACATTAAGAAGACAAAGTAGGAAGATGGTTTACGACGTGTACTAGGTGTACACGTCGTAAACCATCTTCCAAAAGAAGTATTTCTTTTCGTCTCTATGTCAAAAGAGGTATTTCGTTACACAATTATCTCGTATACAAGATGGTTTACGACGTGTACACCTTTAAGTCAAAAGAAGTATTTCGTTACACAATTATCTCGTATACAAGATGGTTTACGACGTGTACACCTTTAAGTCAAAAGAATTATTTCGTTACACAATTATCTCGTATACAAGATGGTTTACGACGTGTACACCTTTAAGTCAAAAGAATTATTTCGTTACACAATTATCTCGTATACAAGATAGTTTACGACGTTTACACCTTTAAGTCAAAAGAAGTATTTCGTTACACAATTATCTCGTATACAAGATGGTTTACGACGTGCACACCTTTAAGTCAAAAGAATTATTTCGTTACACAATTATCTCGTATACAAGATAGTTTACGACGTTTACACCTTTAAGTCAAAAGAAGTATTTCGTTACATAATTATCTCGTATACACGTGGTGTGACAGGTCTCATTTTTCGTGGCACGAGTTGTAGGTAGTAAAAAATGGGGAAAAATTGATACAAGCATAGATAGGCATGCGTCTAAAGTGAGAGCTATGTAAAATGATAAAATATGATTTCTTTCCAATAATTTTATCAATTTATCGTCTAAACTCTTTTTATTTACTTACTAGCTATGCCTAGCATGCGTTGCAATATAGTAAAAAAAAAATGTGTATTTCATTCGTTCGTTCAAGAAACAGGGTTTGGAGATCACCTTTTAAGCAAGGAGATGCTTGTGTTAGGTGACTCCGCTCTTCCACATGCAATGCACGTTTTCCTAGCTACTACCTCCTTATACTTTTTACTAGTCCACTTTACCTACCTATAACCTTCCCCACCAACCTATCTAGGGCAGGTTACCTTCAGAAACCTTCCTTGGCGTATGTAGAACAAAGTTTCATCAAAATCACTTCAGTAGTTTAGGAGTAATTAGGTTTCTAACAGACGTACAGTTACAGAGTATATTTGAGACCAGAATTTGAATCAGTATGGATGTTTATCTGGTTATTATATATCCGATAAAATTATCATGATCAAAGAAAATAATTACCTATCTTTCGAACCTTGGGAAAAAGTATCAGACTGTATACAGAGTGTCATTCCCATTTAAATATTAGTACGGACGTATTATATGTATAGTAAGTAAATCTTTTAAATTATCAATAATAGTCGGGCAAGTAATCAAACAACAATCAAACGGTACACACAGTTTGATGATTATTATCAGCAACTAATATCGATAATGGAACAATCAAAAATGTACCTATTAAATTAACAAAAGCTACTACTATTAAGGTAATGGTCGTCCTATAAGAAACATAACGTATCATCTCAGGAGTGTAATCGGCTGAGGTATACAAATAAATCATGATCTGTCGAATGACCAATTTGGTCGAGACGGTATTGTGTCTACTTCGTGGACAGATCATGGGATAATAGTACAATCAAGTAATAAGAAATGAGCCTATTGCCATCAGCCGGGCACAATTTCAGACTACCTGTTATGGTGTACTCCTGATGGAAAAACCCTAATATAAACCAACCAACACAATATCCTATTGAAAGTAAGAAAAAACGAAACGATTTGAAATCGTAGTATTTAGGCCTTCCAATCTAAAGTTCGCGTATCAGGTTTTTCCACACAGTCAGTTAGAAAACAATTAACTCAGGGTATCGCAGCTGGACATGACTTCTCCCAAGCCGCACCCATTCTTTGCCTTCCGCATCGAGTCTTTCACAGATACCCATTTATGGTTGTCAGTTCACAGAGCCTTTTTTTTTCAAAACGTTGCCACACACTAGGAATTTCTCCTGTATCGAGGGAGCGGTTACAAACATTTAAATTCACATACACAAACAGCCAGCCCTGGAAGTTGTTCCGGGGCTGGCTGTTTGTGTATGTGAATTTAAATGTTTAAATGTAGAACAAATATTTATATGGCCTACCGGTAGATGTACCGGTAGGCCATATAAATATTTGTTCTGTGCGGGAATCCAACGATGGCAGGAGCCAATCGCTCAGCCACATCACCAACCGTGCCGAGTCCGGCGCGGCGGCGTCCCATCCAACGCTTGCTGGTAAACTATGTCCAATAGGCATGACGACAGTATCAAAAAATTGCAAATCTATTTAGTCAGTCAGTTAGAGTATTGGAAATTTATGGACACGTATTTTTTTTTTTGTAAATCAATGAATATTGACAAAAGATAAAACGCATGAAAGCTCGTGACGTCAGAACTAGCTAAAAATTATACCAAGGCGCGACGTATTGAGAATTTTAAAAGCGTCATATCTTCGTCAATTTTGGTTTACGTAACAAAAGAAAAAACACGGGTCAAATATTTTAAGATAATCTAACTGACGGACTAATTAGTTTTTTTTTGTCGTCTCGCCTATTAATGAAATTGTAAGTCAAAATGTTCCATGTTTTGGACGCGGGGTGAAAGCATAACCAATGTTTGAAACCAACCAACCAAGTGCTAACTTTCGATCCACACTTAATTTCAAATTAGCGCTTTATTAACGCAATGAATTATGTTCTTTGTTTTTCGCCGTCTTTCAAATCGAATCAGCCTCGTGATGATTGTAACGATATCATCGGGCTATAGTCTTTTCCGTACTAATTAAGAGGCGGCTTCCTATCTCACTGTTATAAGCTTTCACGGTTCATAACTATACTTAAAATGTCACTTACAGCATATCTTCCGTGATTATTGTTTTTTTTTTTTTTGCAACCCACGATCATGGCGCGTGCAACAGCGTCGAAATATCGAGAGCTCAAAAAAAATAAACAATAATCACGGAAGATATCCCGTAAGTGACATTTTAAGTATGGCTTCCTATCTACCCAGATGCAGCTGAATACCAGTATTTTATATGGAGTGACTGCGTATCTGACCTCCACAGTCCGGTTACTGGGCAACGCGATACTGTTTAGCAAGACTGTTTGTCAGATTTCCTGGCTTCTGACGACCAGTGACGATTGAGAAGAATCTAAGAATGACCGCCAGAACCAACTTGCTTCACGTACTTTTTCGGGAATGTAAAGATGGGCACCTAAGCTAAGAATCGGCCTCAGTAAGCACAACTTAACCCAATCGCTTGCCCTGCAGGGCTATTACGTATTTTTCTGGTATCCAGTGACTATCAAGCTTCGGTTGTACACCGAACTTTGATGACAACCGTGAATGTCATAATATTGGTATTACGTATCACACTGAGTGGATATCACTTTACGGTGACTAACGGGGTCATACATAATACGAAACTTACCTTAATTTGACCGTTAATTGATGTACACAGCCCAGATACTATCATTAGCACATTAATATCGTAGTAAATTATGTTCTTTGTTTTTGGCCGTCTCTCAATGGAATCAACCTCCCGAACCAGATTGTAATTATATTTTCGCCACTTATACACACATTAGTTCTATTAAACTCAGTTGACTCTTGACCTAACGCACCTCAAGACTCAAGAGGCGTTAATAATTTGATTACATCGCTTTGATGGTATTTTCGGAGACTACAAAGGCATAAATGACATGGGTGCTCATTGTTGCGCCGCGGAACTTGCGATAACACAACCCATTGTGTTTGTACTCTGTACAACATCACCATCCATCAGAGATAGTGAGTGAGTGACATGTGGATAATACCTGCCTAAAAAAAACCCGCAATGATTTTTTAATTCCGAAATAAAACTATTAAATTAGAGGGCGGTATAGGCGTGACGACAGTATCAAAAATTGCAAATCTATTTAGTCCGTCAGTTAGAGTATTGGAAATTAATGGACACGTATTTTTTGTTTTTGTAAAACAATGAATATTGACAAAGATAAAACTCATCACAACTCAGGAGTGGGGGCTCGTGACGTCAGAACTAGCTAAAAATTATAACTAGGCGTGACGTATTGAGAATTTTAAAAGCGTCATATTTTCGTTAATTTTGGTTTACGTAACAAAAGAAAAAACACGGGTCAAATATTTTTTGATAATCTAACTGACGGAGTACTTACTTAATTTTTTTTTGTCGTCTCGCCTATTATCTACAAGTTCATGTTACCTACTTCCTCGATGTTTAGACAGAAACATTATAGTATTCCGATCTCTGAACATCCTACTAATATTATAAATGCGAATGTTTGTGAGGAGATGGATGGATGAGTGGCGCGCGGAGGCGCTACGCCGGGGGGAAACTCCGCTGCCGCGGCAAATTGTCGCTCAGCGGACGGACTTCCGGCGGGATCTCATGGCGACATGGAGAGAGCGACTATCGCAACCCCGTGCAGGGCACGCCACAATAGTGGCGATAAGTCCCCTCTTTGAGGAGTGGCTGGAGAGACGCCACGGCGTCCTCACCTTCCGCCTGACGCAGGTTCTTACCGGACACGGATGCTTCGGTAAGTTCCTGCACCGAATCGGGCGGGAGGAAACGCCCGGGTGTCACCATTGTGAAGATCGACCGGAGGACACGGTGGAGCACACGGTGGAGGTGTGCCCCGCTTGGGCGGAGCACCGCCGTGTCCTCGTAGCGGCGATTGGCGGCGGCGACCTCTCGCTCCCGGCCTTGGTTCAATCCATGGTCCGGAGCGAGGCGGAATGGGACGCCGTCACCTCCTTCTGCGAAGCAGTCATGCTAGCGAAGGAGGTGGCGGAACAGGACAGGGAGAGATCCTCACGTCCCGGCCACCGCAGGAGACGCCCCGGGCGTCGGGGGCTACGTGGTGGCTTCCGGCCACCGTAGGCGCGGGCCTGTGGACGGGGAGCTATGGGCTAGCTCGCCGTCCGTCCGTCTCATGACGACAGGCCGTGTCGACGGCGCGTTCGTGTTCCACGCGCGCCTCAAAGAGAGTCAGCAACATTGAAGGGGTCCGGGTTGCAAGGGCCGAAGCCTGCCGGGGCTGCGGGACTATTCGAAAGAGATACCGTGGCCCCGGAACACAAAGGGCGAGGAAGGAACATGGATGGGTTTTAGTCAGTAAAAGTCTGACACTCCCTCCTGCTCCGCCCAGAGCGGGAGAAGTCATTTGATGATTTCCCATCCTAAAAAAAAAAAGGAGATGGATGGATGGATATTTGTTACTCTTTCACGCAACAACTACTGACCGGATTTGGCGCACAAATATAGTTTATAACCTGGATTAACACATAGGATATATATTTTTATCCCGGTAGAACGATCCCATGGGCGATTACCGAACTTCAAGCGGGCAAAGCCGCGGACATAAGCTAGTCACACATAAACATAACATCACGCCAGTTATCCCCGAAGGGTTAGGCAGATGCGTACCTAATAGTACACCCATTCGGCAGTTATGTTACAATTTTCTTTATATTAATAACTTTGTCAGATAGATAAACAAAAAAAAAAAAAAAAGAAAAATGCCGGTTTCAAACCAGTCAAGTACCTACTTACTAAAAAGTCAGCGAGAAGAAAATATGGGATTAAAATTTTCTCTGCAAGTATGCACTACTAACCCACACTAAGCAAACGTGATGATTAATATCGGGTTTGACGCAGAATGTGCACAACGCAAAATGTGAACTTGACGCAAAATGTGCACTTCGCAAAATGTGCATTTCGCAAAATAGCACTTCTCATAATGTTTCAGTGCCGATTCTCGTTAAAAAGATTATTTTCGTACAATTCTTAAGGTACAACAAATATAAAAAAAAAAATATTTAGAATGAAATATGACATGATCATGCTAAAAATCATCAAAAAAAATAAAAAAAATAGTTAGCAAACTCATTTTGAGTACCTAGTGCTAATTTTGAGAAGTGCACATTTTGCGAAGTGCACATTTTGCGTCAAGTGCACATTTTGCGTTGTGCACATTCTTCGTCAAACCCTTAATTTCATCATCATATCAGCCCGGAATCACCCACTACTGGGTATAGGCCTCCCCTTTTTTCTGCCACACTTCTCGGTTCTGTATACCTACTCGTTCCTTTTCTGTAAGCATGCAAAGAGGTTTTCATCCTGAAGTGGGGCAATTACAGTTCCCTTTAGCAGGCACAATAGAAAATTGCACTGTTGTCTAAGTGCATAAATTGCTTGAAAGCCTTCACGAGCGATTATAGGGCTGCCAAAGTTACGACCCCGTAGATTTAAGCCGTATGGGCGTTGTCGGTGCTTTACGTCGTCGCGACGCTGTTTTGAACGCATTGAGTACCACACGACCGATGCGGTGTCGACGCCCCTTATGAAGACCCTACTACGTCGCTGTCTGCCTAGCCTTTTCCCAGCCATGTTGGGGTCCAGTCTAACCGGATGCAGCTGAATACCAGTATTTTACATGGAGCGTCTGCCTATCAGACCTCCACAACCTAGTTAGTACTGGGTAATACGATACCCCTTGGTAAAACTGGTTGTCAGACTTTTGGGCCACTGACAACCTGTAACTACTGTCAAAGATCTACAAATGACAGCCGGGACCAGCGGCTAACGTGCTTTCGAAAGCACGGAGGAAACTCTGCATGTAATGGGTGGTTCTCCATCTACGGATCAACTCAGACAAGCGCGGCTTAACCTGAAGATCGACCCGAGCGGTTGTTATTTGTTAGCCACAAGCTCCTCTGCGTTTTAAACATCTTTGATATTATAAACAATACTGTGCTGCGTTGCCGCACCTCACCATTAATTTTACCACGAATTGCTTCGCGCCGAGGATAGGTAAACTATGCGAGGCCAGATATCATGCCTTACATCTTCAGCATAATTTCCCAAGCATTTTCCCAACTATGTAAGAGTCGGCTTCCAGTCTACCCAGAAGCAGCTGGATACCATTTTTTACACGGAGCGACCACCTGTCTAATCTCCACAACCCAGTTACTAAGTAATACGATACCCTTTATTAACAATGGCTGTCAGACTTCCAGTCTTCTGACTAACTGTAACGACATCGTCAGCAGCGCCATTGAATATTTAGGTATAACTAAGTTCTTATCTTATAGTTCACCCTTTTTCTATCTGCTAGCTATTCCTGCTCCGAGGTCCGTTTCCCGCACGGAACAAATATTTGTATGGCCTACAGGTAGTTGTTCAGGGTATGGCTGTTAGTTCATGTGGGTTTAATGTTTGTAAACGCACCCACGATACAGGAGAAATTCCCAGTGTGAGGAATTTCTCCTGTACGTTTTTTAATTAAAAAAAACATGCGGGGCAGTCTTTGGGGACTGCCGATAGTGCCGATAGAAGTGAAAACTAAGTAACTTGTGAATTGTATCGTCGAGCTAATAGATTATTATTTTTGGTTTGTAAATAAGTTGTAAAGTTTTTATTTCTCACCCTTTAAGCCTTCCCTGGACTACGACAAACATTTCAAAAAACCCAGCCGTTCTCGAGTTTTAGCGAGCACAAACGAATGATGACGCGAGTTCCATGAGTTTTGTTCACCCAGTGCTCAACGCGCCTAAAGAAGTTTTCACTTCATAAACCTTCCCGGTCTGCATTACAGCATTTACAGCAACCCTATAAATGTCCGCCGCACCCTTGGAAGTAGCGCTAGCAACCTTGCTGCCTGGTTAATCTTTTCACCACGGCGCGCGGCGCGGCGTGATCTATTTTCGTGACGGCGCGAAAAAGGATTTATCTTTTTGTAGATAGAATAGATTTATAGAATATACATACTTTATTGTAGCGCCAGAACTATAAAACGAGTGATAGATGTAGTTTTAATATGGGAAAGTGTTTGGTATATTTCTATCATTTGCAATTTCGGTTTCCGAATGAAAACTTCATGATGCAGAATCCAAAAATGGATGGGACCGTAAACGAACAACGCAAAAATATAGGTTGGAATATTTTATAACAATTAGGTTTTCATTATTTGTTTTAAAGCGGCCGTAAATAATAAAATAATTGCGACATGCTACATCTTGTGATTTGATATGATAAGCTGCAAAATGGACAGTCAATCTAAACAAAACATGGCTTATTAATTATTAATGTTCGTATCAAAGTTTCCGCGGCGAAGGTGGTGTGACGATCTAATCTCGTTTGCGGGGCGAACATGCCACATATTGCACAGGACATAGAGGTGTGGAAGAAGGGGAGGCCTTTGCCCAGCAGTGGGACACTCAAGTTTCTATATAATTGGCTGACCCACTTTCTTTAGCCTTGCTTTTTCTCATTTCCCAGACATTTACCCGTTTCTTTTATTCAACACACGACAAAATCTCCCAAAGTTTTCAATCTAGCCGTTTCATTCATATCATTATATCTCATCTCATTCGAATTTGACCTTTGACTCAAAGCCACAATGAAAGGTTTTATGAGAAGCCACAGACTGATTTATCATGCCTCGGTTCAATTTGCCCTGCAAACCTTTCCACAAAAGATTTATGAATTAACCGTGTCTGTATTGAGAATGAATTTTTGTAATTCGGTACATGTTTCTCTCAACAATTGGTTGCACGTAGAAGGAATACCAAGTGGCTAATCATTATTACTTTAACGTATATTTTGAGCTGATTCTAATTCATGATAAGAACGCCCCCTATGACATGGGAACTTGTATCGACATACTCTTATAGTATGATGATTACACATACGCCGCTACAGGTTGCTGTGGAGGCTGTCGCTTGGCAGCTGGATGAAGGGTTTGATTCAGAAAGCAGTATTTCTGGATACGGCGTGTATCATTAGAACGTTCCTCTCTCAAGAGTCCTGTCCACCAGTAACTCGGAACCTGTTCCCGATGCCGGTGTAATCCAAATAGTAGCCTATTTGGAGATTACATCGAGAGAGATTACACCGCTGTGGAGTAACCGAATGACAGAAATTGCTTACAGCATGCCACGTATCAGCGTACCACGATGGTACCTACTTTCACGAAGGAATCACACGAAGGAACCAAGTAATTCAGGTATGTGCCGTTAAACGCAAGTCGCATCCCTTCAGGTCTTAAACGGAGGGGTACGGTTGGGGACAAACGCGTCGAAATTAGATTGCATAATCACATGGAAAATCTGCCGAGTTCCCTCGATCAACGTATTAGGGGCGCGAAATTGTGCCTCGTTGTTCTACTCAGATAATGTTATTGTTATTTTTTACAAGCACGACATAAGCGTTAAGACTGCATAAGTGCTCGAGGAGTTGGCTTCTAATCTGGTTGCCTGTCATCCAAACTTTACAACAATTATACATCATGTGCGGCTTGTGGTTTGAGAGATGTAGGGCTATTTCCGTAAATACTTCACAGACTAAGTAGGTATACGTATGATAACTGGGACTGAAAATGAATGGTACCGAAGTACGAACCACTGCTTGTCTCTGCATCACCCAAAGGTTGACTGGTAGAAAATGCCTACGGCATTAAGTCCGCCTCTGTACTTTGTGCTTGAAGTGTTAAATAAATAATAAATAAATAAACACGAAAAGTTTTCGCTTTTTTCGTCGAGGACTCGAGGCCAAGCAGATTATAGGTAATCATCTTCTCCTAGCCTTTTAAACTTACAGTCTAACTGGATGCAGCTGAATACCAGTATTTTATACTAGCTTATGCCCGTGGCTTCGCCCGCGTGGAGTATGATTATTGTCCCATCATCCCATCCCTGTTGTGTGATCATACTACCCGGATAAAATAATCGTATGTGTTAATCCAGGTTATAAGCTAGCTGTGTACTAAATTTCATCCAAATCCGTTTAGTGGTTTTTGCGTTAAAGAGTAACAAACATCCATCCACACTCACAAACTTTCGCATTTATAAAATTGTAAGGATGGTAGGAAGAAGAATGGAGTGACTGCCAATCTGACCTCTACAAGACAGTTAAGTACCAGTTACCCGCAGGTAAAACGATAGCCCTTGGTAAGCCTGATTGTCAGACGAATTACCCGTAACGACTGTCAAACCAAGAAGATTTTCCAGAAAAATTTAATCGAATCCGCGTTCATGAGAAAAACCTCGTTGAAACGAATAAATCCAATCTCAAACCCATCAAACATAAATTGAACTGTATTGATTTTCTTTCAGAGCGGGGTCCGCAAATCGGTGAGTGAAGCGTGGGAAATCTCGCAGCTAGATGGATCGACGACCTTAACACGGCGGCTGGGAGTACAGCTTTGGTGAGGTCTAACTCCAGTAAGCTGGTAAAATAAAAAAAGAAGAATCTTTATTTGACACGACATACAACTCATACAAGGAACATATTTGAACCATAAAATAAAAAAAATGTGTCTCATGGCCGCGCCAAAAAGGTTAATTGCTGCAATAATGCCAGACAGATGTGTTCTGCCGCTGATTTTCAAATGAACTTTTACGGACGAGTGATGTATGTGTAACGGTTTAAACATTGTATCTAACTCGGTTTTCTGTTACTGATATCGTATCCTGCCTGTCCTGTAGCTTGCATATCACAGGAGCTGATGGAAGCTACTGAAAGTGCCAATCTCGTCGCCAAATTTTGTTCTGACTCAATTCAAACTGTCATCGACACGGTAAGAAGATATAATTGTAGTCGCCTTTCACTAATCTCTCTCGGGACCCACAAATGGTGACAAAATGGCGGACCAAAGCTAGCTTACTAGATCAACAACATGACATGTGTTGTTGTCAGTGTCTACGTCATGTTCACAAACAAATATTAACCTAAATGCATCACTTAAAGCCGACGTAACGAACGGGGGATAGTGAATAGATTAACAATACATTACTAGAGAACAATGAGGCGGCTACAGTACTTACTGAATATGCAAAGCAAGTAACGCTAGCGCGTTTAACGCACGAAGCCTTAATGTGGTGTGGATTGGAATTCCCACCGACGGATATTGATCTTTGACTATTGGGTTCATTTTGGCGTGAGTTTAAGGAAGGTTTAAGCAATAATGATAATGGAAAAGTAAAATATGTAAAGTATCGTCATAAGCTAGCAAAATGTTTATGGGAATTCTGTTGACAGTCTTTGTAGAAAATACGAAACAATATCTTTGAAATCCATTGCCCCTTGTCTAGGCTTTCAGAACCAACCAAAGTCTTGAGAATAAGAAATTGAAGTAGCTAAATGGATGACGGATATTTCTCGACGGCATGTAAAGCCAAGTCAGAGGCCCATGAGCGGCATAAAAACTCTGACACCAGGTTAGGCACTAACCACACGATAGAGAAGAAGAAGATGCAATGGATCCCTTAAATTGGTCGTAGAACGGCATGACCGTTGGGGTCAACGTGGTTATCTTGAGTGGAGACGGAACGAAACGGCAAACGTTTGGATGGCCTCCGGCTAGGTGAAGTAACAATCCACGTGAGATGCTTCTAACAGCAACCCAGTAGCACATGGATGAAAGTACCCAACGATTGAGTCAAATGGCATGCGATTGGAGAATTTGGAGCGACCCTTAGTCAAGTGTTGGATTGCTTTACCGACAGCATGACGATACTGATGGCGCCCCAACGTTATTGGAGTCGTAATATTATATTTTTTGTGCGAAAGGGTGCCATTCCTTTTACCAGTAAATGTTTATAGGCACACAAGAACTATAGCTGTCTTCACGCATGAATTTATATCAGCTTGCTGCTTAATTACAATAATTACTTGAATCGCTTTGGTTATTCAACCGTTAAATAGCGGTCGGGAAGCCATAATTTGCATTTATATCATTAAGAGGGTGTAATCTTACAATTTGCGACATTGTGCTGATGGCGAAAGGACTTTAGTCTGTCTGTTAACTGTTCAGGCCTTTAAAGCGAAGCATATCAATGCACCTTGGCACAAAGGTACACCATGGCCTGGATTAGGACATAGGATACTGTTTATACCGGAAGTTTGTTGCCGTGGGATAATTTCCGATCTACGAATATTTGCTACTAACACGACTTTTGGCAATTTGCAGTCCGATCGAGATTATTGGCCTAAATAGGTGACAAGTGGTAACCATCTCTCCCGAATAATTGTCCTACAAATGACCTCACTCAATCCAAAGGGCTAACTCGGGACATGCTAGCCGGTCACAAATAAAACCGATGACTATCAACACTAAATATAAACAAGAAAAAAAAACAACATTTTTTGCAACTCATAATAATATTACGTGCCAAAATAAATACGCCATCGAATCCCGGCCCCGCACTATATTTAGAAATACACCGCAGTAGTTGAATTAAATAAAGCTTTATCTTATCAATACATTGTTTAATATATTGCTATCCTGACGCCCACACGCTTTTATTACAATTCAAATTACATATTACCCGATTACAGATTTTATGCGTTGGAAATGCCAGTTAAGCTATGTGTTAGTGATAAAGACGGATTGTGGAGTATTTTCGCACGATTTTCTCGCGAAATAAATAGTAGTCATCTAGTCAACATCGACTTTGTATAGCGTTATAAGAACAGGAAAATACGCGTCGTCATCAAGAAGTTTTACAAATGTACGTAAATAGGTGTTCTGGGAGCAGTTGGCCTAGCGTATAGCATTATTTATTTAAACTTCACACACACACAAAAAGCACAAAGGCGGACTTAATGCCTTAGGCTTTCTCTACCAGTCAACCAAGGATGGTGAAAAAATAAGATCCAGCATAGCTATTCACTAATGCTTCGATTCGACAAGCCGATGTCTATATTTTTTAGGCATTACGAAAGCGAGCAAGATAGACATACGACTTTCCGAACCGAAAATCGAATCGAAGCGTTGTGAATAGCTATGCCTCTATTCACAAACGCTTCGATTCGATTTTCTTAATCGAAAATCGAATCGAAGCGTTGTGAATAAGGGGCCTGGTCCTCTGTTTAAGAGAATATAGGATATGCTCTTATTGCAGATGATTTCCTATCATTAGGTCCAGACCTTGTCATCATTCTCTTGCCCTTATGCCAATTCATTTGCGGTCGGCGCAGTATTCTTGATCCAAACTTCTCTATGACTCGTCATCTCATCAGACACCTCCTTTCTTGCCATATCATCAAACTCAAACTCAAATCATTTATTTCAATTATACCATTACGGCACTTTTGAATGTCGAAAATACTAAAAAGCAAAGCTACAGTCACAGTCACAAGGCATAATAACTTGAGAAAGTACTGTAGTTGCCCATTCCCTAACATAGATCTCTATGGAGAAGAACGGGCAAGAAACTCCATGGAAACTCTTTTAAATCAAAATATTGTTACAAAATCTTGGTTACATCATTCATGTTGAGATTATACATATGTGAGAACGATGTAGAAAGACGTGCACATTAAGAGCATCCAGAGTAAAATAATAAATCAAAAATTAAAAAATAAAGTAATTAAAATGAACGAACCGTGGCAGCTAAGAGATGACCAGTCCCAACTGACAGCGCCCGTTCACGAACATGACGCATGTATCGGCGCCATTCAACTCGACCATATTTAAGGGAACCAAATGACCCGACACACCCGCCACCATCAGCGAGACATTTGTCTGAGCATGACATTCTCTCAGCCACCAAGGCATATTCAAGTCAATGAAAGATAACTAAATGTAAGTGGTGGCTGAACAGTACAAAGTACTCACACATGTGCTATGCAATTATATAATACTAAAATCCGGAATCTATACAATGCAAGTAGGTATATTTTTACAATCTTCTGCAGCTTCCACAATACATTAACATGGGAATCAATCCTTCTTCTTTGCGTGTCGATAGACTCAAATAATGCCCGACCAGACAATTAATTAGTTTGCCCCTATGGTTGTGGAGCAGGACCAGCATTTAGCCAAGCATTTTTATTATCAATGTAATCCCCCAACTTATAATATGTTTGCCTACATAGTGTGCGTTTTATACAAGATTTAAATTTCGTCTCATTCAGTTGAAGAATGTGGGGAGGTATTTTATTGTAACATTTCAAACAGTACCCCATGAAAGATGAATCTACTTTAGCAAGCCTGAAACCTGGCTGAACTAGTTGGTTCCTATTTCTAGTGTTAGAGTGGTGTCTGTCACCTCTTTTACTGAATAAATGCAGATTTTTCCTAACGTACATGATGTTTTCATAGATGTATTGACAAGGTACTGTCATGATATTAATTTCCTTAAACAGTTCTTGTAGAGAATCGCGTCTACGTAATTCATATATGGATCTGATGGCTCTTTTCTGCAGAATAAATATAGACTCGATGTCTGCAGCCCGTCCCCATAGTAAAATACCGTATGACATAATACTATGAAAATAACTAAAATAGACTAGCTAAAATAGACTAGGTCATTAATATATACTAAAAAGAGGAAGGGACCCATCGAACCTTGTGGTTACACCCATTTTTACTTTTAAACCCATTGAATTGACACCATTTATTTGTACCTGCTGCTCATTCAAATACGATTTTACTAAACTGAGCGCAAGTTTACCTAAACCGTAATGCTCAAGTTTCAAGACCAGGGTTTCGTGATTTACGCAATCAAATGCCTTCGAAAGGTCACAGAAGATTCCTATGGCATCTTGTGCCTCTTCCCACGCAGTAAATATGTGTTTTAATAAAGTGACACCGGCGTCAGTTGTACAACGTCCTTTGGTGAAACCACACTGTTGCTCGTGCAATATTTTATTGGTGTTAAAATGGTTAAGCATTTTATTGAGCATTATCTTTTCAAACACCTTGCTGAAAACCGGCAAAACGGATACGGGCCTATAGTTATTGGTGTCTTTACTATCCCCAGATTTAACTTATCAGATTTAACATCCTTTACAAATCCCGAGGTAAGATCATCAGCCCATTTGGTTTATCGCAGTATGCAATGCGGTGAGATGCGGTGAGCCTCGGCCTTCAGATTAGGGGAAGGTCGGCGGCTATCTGGAGCCCTGCCATATTTCAGTCGCTTTATGTCTATAATTATAAGAGGCCAAGTTTGGGGTGGTCTTGACCTCATTTGCTTTCCCCTGGAGATTTGGCACGGGCCGCGTATATGTGGGGTTCAAACTCGGTTGAAAGCTCAAACTTTGGAGTTTCTCATTTGGGCATAATATGCCATAAGTAGGCCAAAACCTAATTCATGTCGCAGAATACGTAATAGGACAAGTACTCATTCTGGCGGAAAGACCAAAGAAATGATGGATGGACTATGTAACGGATGATACGGCAAGAAAGGAGGCGTTTGATGAGATGGCGAGTAATACAGAAGTATGGAAAATGAAGACATGCTGAACGAATTGGGATAAGGGCAGGAGAATGACGATGATGACTAATTCTGGCAGAAATTGAAGTATCTTTAATCAGTTTAATGTCTATTCTAGCGAAAAAAAATTTTTTAAAAGCGGCTCTAAGTTAACTCAAGTTTGAATATTCGAGGGTGACTTAAAGAACCCTCGAATTCAATCAATAGTCGGTGTCGTCGCCCCAAATATTCAATCGTTCAAGGTGCTTCCATTTTATTTGAATCATTCATGAGAATCAAGAAACGATTAACGAAAACGATTATAGATGTTGGAGAATAGATATAAGGATACAAATCCTGTTTTAATTTAACCACGTTGTGTTATAGTTTCTCGACGGTACTGTAAAGGGCTGCATGGATCATAGCCTAGCTTTTTCCACACAATGTTGGGGTCAGATTCCAGTCTAACCGTATGCAGCTAAATACCAGCTATCTGAACTTCACAAACCGGGTAATAGTATAATATAGATATCCCTTACTTTGTTAGACTTTCAGGCTTCTGACAACTGTACGGAAAGATCTACAAATTATACCAGGCACCAACGGCTTAACGTAAAGTACGTTAAGCCAAGGTACGAAATGGATGGTCACCCATCCACAGACAGACCTCGGCAAGCGTTGCTTAACCTTTGATTGACCCCGAGCGGCTGTTATAATTTAGCCACGAGCACCCCACCGTACCTCTGATATTTATTTTATACACGTGTAGATAGGGACGTTTAATTTCGTTCCTGTTAAACCACTTGACGAATCTTATCTAATGCGATGATTCATTAATTTTTATTCTAGGTACATGTAATAAACATAGGTTTTCAGATTATAGGGTGTGGCTTCAAGCGCAGGCCACACCGCCAGCTAGCGAGTGAGCGAGCGAGGTGGCGGGCGAAGCGAAGCGAGGCGCGAGGGAAACTATATAAACAAAGCGAAGCTTTGGCGAGCTAAACTATGTGTTCACACCGAAAACTATGGACGGACAAGCTAGCGAGGGGGCGGACGAATATCATCGTTAGCATCGTCGGGATATTTCGTTCGCATCATTTGTATCGCTGACGTAGCTTAGCTTTGTAATTCGCGGTGTGAAACAAAGTATGAAAAGAGGTGAACGATGCTCACCCGGCTCGATCGGTCGCTCGCTAGCTGGCGGTGTGGCCTGCGCTTCAAGAGCGCAAGCAAGCACAATTTACGTCACTTCAATGAGTAAAGTTTTTGACTCCTGAATATTGAGTTTACTTTTGAGCGGCATTTGTAAGTTAAATGAGTTTGCTGTTCGCGCTTATCTATCCTCGCCTTATGGGCGGCATAACGCTTAGGTAATTTAATATTATAAAGTGTGATGGAAAAAAAAACTTGGGAGTTTTGTACCAATTCTAGCTTTAATCAGTTTCTTTCTAAGTTTATCTTTTACATTACTGATATCAGTTTAAGAAAACACCGTGAGAAAACCTGGATAAAAGTCTGAAATAACCAACCTGCATTGAGAGAGCGTCGTAGCTTCTACTTATATTGTACTAGCTGACCCGCGCAACTTCGTCTGCGTTACGTAAGAGAGAGAGAGGCTTAGAGAGAGTGTGAGTCAACCTAAAAAAAATGCAGATAATATGCTTTAGCGGACTTTTTAAGAGGAACAATCCCGTCATACATGTATGATTGTTGAGTAACTTTAACCGTTTACGCAGCGCACGGAAAGGAAGCTCTCAAAAGCAATAATTTTTCGCTGTATTTGCAACAATTTTCATTGATGCTCCGCTCCTATTGATTGTAGCGTGATGTTATATAACGTATAGCCTTCCTCGATAAATGGGCTATCCAACACTAAAAGATGTTTTTAACTGGAATCAGTAGTTCCTAAAATTAGCGCGTTCAACCAACCAAACAAACAAACTTTTCTCCTTTATAATAATAAGTATAGATTCAAGTAGGTAACAATTTAATTTCTCGGAATTATATGCAATCATCGTTAAAATATTGTATATGTTTTTCCAATTTGGGGCTTCCCTCGACAGCCTTAGGTTTTCATCCTTAGACACTCGATGACAGTCATACTCCAGCTAGGTCGAAAGTTCTCATCAAGGTGCATGAATGAGCCCAAACACGATATAGCTTTTTTTTTCGGATGGGAAATCATCAAATGACTCCTCCCGGAGCAGGAGGAAGTGTCAGACTTTTACTGACTAAAACCCATCCATGTTCCTTCATCGCCCTTTGTGTTCCGGGACCACGGTATCTCTTTCGAATAGTCCCGCAGCCCCGGCAGGCATCGGCCCTTGCGGACCCCTTCTTTTTTGCTGACTCTCTTTGAGGCGCGCGTAGAACACGAACGCGCCGTCGACACGGCCTGTCGTCATGAGACGGACGGATGGCGAGCTAGCCCATAGCTCCTCGTCCACAGGCCCGCGCCTACGGTGGCCGGGGGCCAATACGTGGCTCCCGACGCCCGGGGTGTCTCCCGCTGTGGCCGGGACGTGAGGATCTCTCCCTCTCACGTTCCGCCACCTCCTTCGCTAGCATGACTGCTTCGCAGAAGGAGGTGATGGCATCCCATTCCGTCTCGCTCCGGACCATGTATTGAACCAGGGCTGGGAGAGAGAGGTCGCCGCCGCCGATCGCCGCTTCGAGGACACGGCGGTGCTCCGCCCAAGTGGGGCACACCTCCACAGTGTGCTCCACTGTGGCCTCCGGTCGATCCTCACAATGGAAGAACCCGGGCGTCTCCTCCCGCCCGAAAACACGATATGAGGCCAATAACAATTTAGCTGTAAATATAATCTACGTAAACTGCGTATGGATTATTGATTATTGCGAATAGCATAGCACAGTTCTTGCACGGCAAGAACACGTGGATTTATCAGGCTTCTGGTGTTCGCTATACTTCTTTTTGGAGAAATCATCCTCATCATCATACTCCTGCCCTTATCCCAATTTATTTGGTGGTAGCATGATTGTATTCTTCTTCCTTATGTACCACTCTATTACTTTTTGGAAAAATATTTCACGAAAAAAATAAGAAATGCACACAACTTATACAAAATGAAATATAGGAAATCTCACCGCATCAAAAAAAAAATTAAACAAATCACAAAAAGTGAAAATAATGTTGGAGGGTTTGAACCTGCAACCCCGTAGTTTACAGAGCGGTCATGAAACTGCAAGGCTATTTACTTCGTTGACATAAGCCACAAATAGCCGTTCTCATGTACTTACGTCATGACTGAAACGTCAAACAATTGAAGTATACGGAAATAATGCAAAATTGCCTATCCCCTTAAGGAAGTAGCGTGATAATATATAGTTTAAATATTGAAGAAGCCTATGCAGTATTTTTGACGTGATGCGCGCACAAACATTTCGTACCAACTACTTAAACCGAGGAAAGCTGATTTTCTTGAGTTCCGCTATTTTGTGCGTATTCACCTCAAAAATCAAATTTCAAGAATACTGAGAAATTATATTTACATGTATTAGATATGGAAGTATATGTAGCAACTTTAAAAGGTTACACTTCATTGGTTTTGATTGTATAGGTGTTTGAAGTTTATTAATTTTAAACAGAAAACCCTCTTTTTTGCGCCTCTGGATGAGATTTAAAAAAAATGCTAAGACAGGTATTTCTTTATTTTTATTAATAAGTATTTATTCTGAGTTTCATGATTCTAGAACAATCTAAATTTTTTTTTTCATACAAACTTTACCCCCCCTTTTCACCCCCTTTTTCCAAAAAAATCCAAAATTTCTATAGCCTATATGTTATTCTGAATGTATTTAAACAGATTTGTGAACATTTCAACAAAATCGGTTCAGCAGTTTTTACGTGATGCGCGTTCAAACAAACAAACAAACAAACAAACAAAAATTTTTTAAATGGTTTTAATATGTTCAGTTACTTATTTCGAGTCACCCTGGCTGGTTTTTTTTTTTAATCTTCAATGAACAGATTTTTTGGTCTCAACGATTTTATTATATGTATAGATAGATGAGAAGAGACTTTATAATGATGCTCGATGTACCTTTGGTCCTCAATGTAACAGACTGGTATTATTTGTAGCTTACTGGAGCGATGCATTCGAATTTTAATTAAGGTTTGTTCAGTAACAAACTACAAAACCACAGCCGAATTTAAAATTGGAATGTGGAAAAAAAAAACGGCAAACGCTAACTTTTTTTAAGACACTAGAATACCGGCTTTTTATAACTGCCAGCTCTCATATGAATAACAGATTGCATACCGACTATTAAAGTATTATTTTTCGTTTTAAAGACGAACCTTTCCTGCTTTGCACTGTTTATTGACTTCACGATAAAAAGCCATTAAATTATGGCAATTTGTTATTTTTGCATAAGGTCGTATTTGATAGTCATCATTTAAGGATAATTTTCTATGCTATTATGATATAATTGTTTATGATCCTTGACTTTTAAAATGTAAGTAAAGTTAATGTTTTTTTTTATACTAAATGGCTTCCATTTGGCCGCAACTCGCCTGATGTGTAGCGATGATGCGGCCTAATGTATGATTGTTGTCACACAGGCGTCAAAATAAAAGGAAAAAGAAAAGACAGTAACCTCAGAGCTACTGGTAATAGCACTAACAAATTCTTTATGTTCTTAATTCAGGAGTAACTTGGAAATAGTAGGGACTCCAAAATATTGTACGCGGCCAAACTCCCGTCCGCCTTTAAGGTACATATTATATCCTGTAAAGAATAAATAAACACTAAACAAGACTTTATTAAGTAAGTACCTACCTACATTTAACAATTTCAGTTGGTTGTAACAGCGGCCCTACTCTCTAGGGAGTAGGGCCTCTGAATCAGTTCTTCCTCTTTTCATCCAATATTTAACGCCTTTAGGGGGCCCTACATGCCGAAGTAATGACACGCGGGGTTGCGATAGTCGTTGAGAGAATCCGGCAACTGGGTCTCGAGGTGGCATTGCACAAGTCCGAGACCATGTGCTTTCATGGGCCTTGGAATGCGCCACCTCCGGAATCCTCAGTGATGGCAGGAGGGGTTTCCATCGGCGTCGAGTCGACGCTGAAGTACCTGGGACTTGTCCTCGACAGCCGGTGGAACTTCGTGGAGCATTTCCGACGTTTGGCCCCCATACTGGAGCGGACAGGGGCTGCCTTCAGGCGGCTCCTGCCCAACCTGGGGGGGGCAAACGCCTCCTGCCGGAGGCTCTACGCGGGAGTCGTGCGGTCCATGGCCCTTTACGGGGCCCCGGTGTGGGCACGTTCATTGAGGCGGCGTGCCGCCCACCACTTGAACGTGCCCCAGAAGGTGGTAGCCGTAAGGCTGGTCCGGGGGTACCGCACGATCTCCCGCGAGGCGGCGAACCTCCTTGCCGCCATGGGATCTGGAGGCAATAGTCCTCGCGCGCCTACACGAGTGGCGCGCGGAGGCGCTACGCCGGGGGGAAACTCCGCTGCCGCGGCAAATTGTCGCTCAGCGGACGGACTTCCGGCGGGATCTCATGGCGACATGGAGAGAGCGACTATCGCAACCCCGTGCAGGGCATGCCACAATAGTGGCGATAAGTCCCCTCTTTGAGGAGTGGCTGGAGAGACGCCACGGCGTCCTCACCTTCCGCCTGACGCAGGTTCTTACCGGACACGGCTGTTTCGGTAAGTTCCTGCACCGAATCGGGCGGGAGGAGACGCCCGGGTGTCACCATTGTGAGGATCGACCGGAGGACACGGTGGAGCACACGGTGGAGGTGTGCCCCGCTTGGGCGGAGCACCGCCGTGTCCTCGTAACGGCGATTGGCGGCGGCGACCTCTCGCTCCCGGCCTTGGTTCAATCCATGTTCCGGAGCGAGACGGAATGGGACGCCGTCACCTCCTTCTGCGAAGCAGTCATGCTAGCGAAGGAGGTGGCGGAACAGGACAGGGAGAGATCCTCACGTCCCGGCCGCCGCGGGAGACCCCCCGGGCGTCGGGGGCCGCGTGGTGGCTTCCGGCCACCGTAGGTGCGGGCCTGTGGACGGGGAGCTATGGACTAGCTCGCCGTCGGTTCGTCTCATGACGACAGGCCGTGTCGACGGCGCGTTCGTGTTCCACGCGCGCCTCAAAGAGAGTCAGCAATAAGGAAGGGGTCCGCAAGGACCGAAGCCTGCCGGGGCTGCGGGACTATTCGAAAGAGATACCGTGGCCCCGGAACACAAAGGGCGAGGAAGGAACATGGATGGGTTTTAGTCAGTAAAAGTCTGACACTCCCTCCTGCTCCGCCCAGAGCGGGAGAAGTCATTTGATGATTTCCCATCCGAAAAAAAAAAAAAAAAAAAAGGGGGTCCCTACATTTTTATACCTACATTTTCAAAAAACCCTTTCTCTAACTCTTTTTCGTTGGACTATACATAAAGATGAGAACACCTTGGCTAAATAATAACAGCCGCTTGGGTCGATCTTTAGGTTAAGCCGTGCTTGCCTAGGTTGCTCCATCGACTGGCTGACAACCCATTACACACCTAGTTTCCTCCGTGCCTCGGAAGCACGTTTAACCGTTGATCCCGGCTGTCATTTGTAGATCTTAGGTCCTAGTCAGTGACCCCAAAGTCTGACAACCACTACTAACTGGGTTGTGGAGGTCAGATAGACAGTCACTCCATGTAAAATACTGATATTCCGCTGCATCCGCTTAGACTGGAGGCCGACCCCAACATAGTTGGGAAACGGTAGGCAGATAATTGTTGCCATCGCGGGTAAATCCTGGATGTGCTAAGCACAACAACGTGGAGATTGGAAGAAGCAAAGAGAGGCCTGCAATGAGTGAAGGCGGGCCGTGGATGATGATGCTGGGCGAATTTAATATTTTTGCTAAAGTATTAGAGTGTATTATTGCAGTCATCAAATACTTTATTTCTAACTAGCTTATGCCCGCGGCTTCGTCCGCGTGGCCGCGGTAATGTGACACGAAATCGTACTACCGGGATAAAAAGTATCCTCATTTATTAATCCAGTGTCTGTGGGCCAAATTTCATCGAAATCCGGTCGATTTTTGCGTGAAAGAGTAACAAACAAACATCCATCGATCCATCCTCACATAGTTTCTTATTTATATTTTTTTATAATATCTACAGTAGGATTTACTTCTTTTAGTATGCGGAAAAAAGGTGTTATTACGAGATTGTAAAATGGCATTCATAGCAAAGAATTGAATGAAGTCTGTTCTTGTAAAAAAACAGAATGAAAAGATACATTTTTAAAGTAGACTTATTTCTTTTTATGGGACCAGTGAGAATCGCGGAAAAAAAATTGCCGACCCATACATTTGGGTCGAGTAGATATTAATATTTTGTATGGGACAGCCGAATATTTGACGCGATATCACGATAATGCTCCACGGAAAAAAATTGTAAAATAGTTTAGGGGTGGATTTGTAGTACTTGGAGTATAAACTTCATCATCATCATCATCAGCCTATTAATGTTCCCACTGATGGGACACAGGCCTCCACTGTTTGAGAGGGAATGGGCTATAATTCACCACGCGGGCCTAATGCGGATTGGTAGATGTCACATGTCTTCGAATTTTTTGGTTCTAGGACATGCCGGTTTCCTCACGATGTTTTCCTTCACCGTTTTGAGAGCAGCGGTGATGAAATAAATTACACACAAGTAATGCGCCTGCCTGGGTTCGAACCCACGACTTACTGTTCGTAGGTCGGGGCCGGCACCACTGGGCCACCGCTGCTCCCTAAACTAGTATAAACTTAGGGGCACTAATTGTGTGGCGATAAGTCCCCTCTTTGAGGAGTGGCTGGAGAGACGCCACGGCGTCCTCACCTTCCGCCTGACGCAGGTTCTTACCGGACACGGATGTTTCGGTAAGTTGCGCACCTGCACCGAATCGGGCGGGAGGAGACGCCCGGGTGTCACCATTGTGAGGATCGACCGGAGGACACGGTGGAGCACACTGTGGAGGTGTGCCCCGCTTGGGTGGAGCACCGCCGTGTCCTCGAGGTGGCGATCGGCGGCGGCGACCTCTCGCTCCCGGCCCTGGTTCGTGCCATGGTCCGGAGCGAGACGGAATGGGACGCCGTCACCTCCTTCTGCGAAGCAGACATGCTAGCGAAGGAGGTGGCGGAACAGGACAGGGAGAGATCCTCACGTCCCGGCCGCCGCGGGAGACGCCCCGGGCGTCGGGGGCCACGTGGTGGCTTCCGGCCACCGTAGGCGCGGGCCTGTGGACGGGGAGCTATGGGCTAGCTCGCCGTCCGTCCGTCTCATGACGACAGGCCGTGTCGACGGCGCGTTCGTGTTCCACGCGCGCCTCAAAGAGAGTCAGCAACAGTGAAGGGGTCCGCAAGGGCCGAAGCCTGCCGGGGCTGCGGGACTATTCGAAAGAGATACCGTGGCCCCGGAACACAAAGGGCGATGAAGGAACATGGATGGGTTTTAGTCAGTAAAAGTCTGACACTCCCTCCTGCTCAGCCCAGAGCGGGAGAAGTCATTTGATGATTTCCCATCCGAAAAAAAAAAAAAAAAAAAAGGGGCACTAATTGTGATTGGTACTTACTGCAATAAAATTGGTAATTTCCGAAAAAAAAACCTCAAAAAGTCCTCACCCTATTGGAGTTGTGCAGTATGGTGGTCCGTACTAATACCCAAATGACCAATGATGATGAGGGTAGAACGATTGTGGGTGTTCGGACGGACTGTTCCCGACCTGAGCGGACATTTTAACAGTTTCCAAAATATCCATTTATTTAGTAACCTACACAATGCCTGCCAGGAGGATTATGGCGCACTCCTGCTTTCAGAAAGCCCTGTCTCCCAGCAGTGGGAACTTTATTGGCTAATTTGGTATTATGGCAATAATCCCTATTCTGCGGCAGACTTCAGAATTTTCTTCTACCTATATATTTAGTACTGTTTATTAAAATAAAAATTTGCAACAGTTTTGTCGGCAGTTTGTATTTTCTTCTTAGTGACCACAAAGTTGATTCACAAACTGATCGCATTAAACTATGTCTATTACGCACAAACTAGTTATAACAAACACAATAGGCATGTTTTATCCTATAAGTTTTCAATAAAATTAATAATTAACTTAAAAATAAGGATAACCACTTGAAATTATTATTGTCCTGGTTTATTTAGAATGTATTGCCCAATTTAATGTTTTACTGAACAGTAAAAACAGCCTGATAACAAGCCTTTGTAACAAACCATCAATATCATCATCTGCTTTTACTTAACTACATTGGGTCTGCTTCCAGTCCAAAATAATAATTTTACATGGACTCACAGCCTTCCTGACAACCGCAACCCATTAACTGACTAACACAATACGGCTTGGCAAGCCTGGTTCTTATACTTGAAGGCTTTTTTTTCCAATTTTACTGATGTAACAAACATCAGTGAAATTGAAAAAAAAAGGCTGTGTTGAATATGGATCGTATCAAAACCGTTGTCACAAAATAAAAATAAAAACAAAATCTCATTTGTTTTAATACTGTTTTATCACATGCTACATGTAATCAGATTATATTAACATGTAACATGATGAAAAATGTTCTCCGGCAACTTAAAATGTATGTTTATATTGTTTATCTATTGTCGTGTTAATGACTCACTTGACTCTAGAGTTAAAAATTGTGTCCCGCTATTTTTAATACATAAGTACTTACAACGGGCTATTGGAACAGTTCATTAGGTTAGCAAAATAAGGCAGTATTTTATAATGAGTAAAATTTTTAAATGGATACTATTGAAATCTGAATTTAGTTGTATAGAGTAAAGTTGAAAATTAGTTTTTTTTTTAATATTGACTGTCTATTACAGTCAATAATTAAAAACTAATTTACAACACTAAATGTTTTGATGTGTTAAAACCTCTTTGCTCAAAAGTTATGTGGGTAAATATAAAAATATAAACCTGCCTGAAAATACTCTTTGCAGGCACAATAGATCAGCCAGCATTGAATGCATGAAGTCCATTGTTTTAAAATTAGAACAGTTATCTCACCATTGCATCGCGCGCTACAATTTAATTGAATTAACAACATAATTACATTCCTTGTCACTAATCTAAAGAGAACTGTAAAAACAAAAACAGCGATTTTATACATAATACTCACATCTTCGAAAATAGATCCGACGTTGGCGGTCACAAGCAGCAGTGGCACTTTATCCGAACCCATTTTTTTGAACTTCAACATGTTCCTGAAGAGTTATAAAATAGAAAACAATTCCTTTAAAACAAACGAGGTTATTTACAGCACAACGAAAGTTTTACCACTGTTTCTTTAATTAGGCGCGAACACGCCTGAACTAATAATACTGTTCTTTACATTATTATGTTTAAATAATACGTTTCCCCGTCAAAAACGGAAGATTTTGTACAAAGTAGTAAAATCACCCGAGTCGCCCTAGCCCTTTCTGACATTTGTATGAATGAATGACATTTTTTACGCTCACATTTGCACGTCAACAACCCGAATAATTTACGATGTTTACAATTTTAGTCCAAAATCAATTAACGTTTTATAAAATCCCAATAGAAATATTGAGAAAAATTATAACTAAATTACAAATATTATATTAATATTAAAATTCCATGTTAAAATAATAAATAAACAATTTAAATCTAACTTTACAGGAGACCCGCTTACGTTAGGAACGTAGATCGGAACGTAACCTTTGAACTCCGAGAACTTTTGAATTTGGTCGGTTGTTGCACCAATGACGTCGATGCTAGTTTTACGTCACGCCTACTTTCAGGGCCGTATTTGTTTGCGTAAATAAATATGAGAAGACTGTATTTAAACCCGAGAGGTCAAGAAATGCGTAAGTTGTGACGGCGAAAATTAAGAAATTAGTCATTTATTTATACGCGGTATGTGTTGTTAAATTTAATAGTAGACATTCCAACGCTTTGTCACCTTGCGACGCGTCGCAGTCGTCGATAATAATACAGATTTTTTTTTTAAATACTCGGTATTTTTATGCCATTGTATACCTACGGACCTGTCGATTTAATATTTTCTGAAATTAATACAAAAAAACATTTTTTTTAAGATTAGAAAAAAAGTACATCGCGCCACTATCAGACTGTTGAAATTAGACTTGAGAAAATAATAATCGTGAAAAAAACCTACTACCTACCTACTTAATTTTATTCTTCAGAATTGAATTCAGAATTAGTGACGTCAGGTCAGGTTGCTATTGCCAATTTTGCCATACAAATCAACGAGGGAATCGCGTTTTGAAAAATATGTCAATTTATTAGTGGTGTCAAGAAGTCTATTCATAAGAGTTTCTTTGCTGAATATTTTATTCGTAATTATTATTATCCACGTATTATTAGTAGTTGACGAGAGCGTGAAACAAAAGATTTCGCGCGCTTTTTTGAATTATATTTCCCGCGTGCCCGATTTTCCACAATTCATCTCTGTATGTTTTCGGGGCGTTCCTTCTCGTCGCACATGCGAACTATGTTCCGCTGGCGCTCAATGTAAACGGCTAAAATAGAAATCGATTATTGTTTCTATTCCCGTGAATTTAGGTCGTGTTTATTCCTTAAATCAGTGCAATGGCGACCCGGTAAAGAGTAGGTAAGTGGAATTTATATCATTTGAGTGATTTATTGCGGATTTTTCTTCGATCGGATGAATTTCCGTTTCGTGCGGGAATGTTAGGGATTTCGCCTTGATGCCGCTTTGGCCACGAGGTTGTGAAAAATGTTAATTAGGAATGGTTTTGTTGGTAAACAAATAATAAAAATCGAAATGTAGGTAGGTGTTTCAGGGTGGTACTTTTATTCATTTGTTTTTAACAGTGAAACTCACCATAATTAAATGAAGAATTTGCTTTCCATTGTTTTGAAAATATACTTAGTCAAGTGAGAAAATCTAAAAAGTTTTTATTTTTCGGTTCCCTCGTTTCTTCTCTTCTTGGGGACTAGTTTTTTTATTCTTACCTACTTGTAATCTAGATTTTAAATTATTTATTTTAGATTAAATTACTTACAAGAATTTTCTTCATGAGTTAAGATTCACGTCATCATAACGACCTTATAAATTGTAACAATAAACTACTGTAGCTTTCCAGACATAAAATAACTGCGACCTTCCAGACTAACGTCCCAAATTATTGTATTTTTAAAACCCTCAAGGACATTCTCATCATTTATCTTTTACGTCTGCGATCAAAGAGTTCTTATAAATAAATTAGGGACATATTACAGTCTACACAGCGCTATTCAACGAATATACCGGTCTCGATAACCCCATTTAAGCTTGATAATTGTGCTTTAAAAGAAGGGCAGGGGTGCCAGTTACTAGGCTACCGATGTAGCCCTTCTAAAACTCACGGAGGGGCTGGTTGGTACCTGTGGGGCATTGTAGTTAAGCACGTATAAGCAACTAACAAGAGCCCCAAAATATAGACTAACGGTCTAGTTTGGAACTGTCGTGAGGAAAGTTTTGAGTATGAATGTGGATGGATGTAAGAGCAGAGGACGTCCAAAGTAACTTTGGATGGACTGTATGAAGGAAGATATGGCATGAAAGGAGGTGTGTGATGAGATGGCAAATAATAGAGAAGTAGGTACAAGAAGACATGTTGCGCCTACCCCAAATATAAATTGTTTTAAGGGCTGCAGGAAAATGATGTCTACTTTGGAAATTACCTTACTATTAGCAACTTACATTGTAAACTAGCCGTATAGCCTTATCACAATTATTTTACCTCTGAAAGCTGCAACGCAAAACCAACCTTATTTGTAATGAAAACAAACATTACTGTCATCTTGGCAGACCTGTCAGTGAAACCTACCCAATACCAACTTTATAGTTACAAAATCATCTTAAAAATGCATCGTTGAAATGCTCAAATGTCAATATATAGTCTGATACAGAAAGCATAAGTCCGAAGGTTCACTTAGGTGCCCGAACTACCGCACCGTAACCATTGTCCATTGTCCACCGTCTCATGACGACAGGCCGTGTCGACGGCGCGTTCGTGTTCCACGCGCGCCGTCGACTGAAGGCCGATGCCTGCCGGGGCTGCGGGACTGTTCGAAAGAGATACCGTGGACCCGGAACACAAAGGGCGATGAAGGAACATGGATGGGTTTTAGTCAGTAAAAGTCTGACACTCCCTCCTGCTCTGCCGAGAGCGGGAGGAGTCATTTGATGATTTCCCATCCGAAAAAAAAAAAAAAAAAAAAGGCTTCCTTTATTGAGAGAAAGAGTAACGGAATCCACAACACGAACCTAGTGTGTGTTGGTTGCGTGTCTGGGGGCCAACAATATGGCAAGCCCATAAGGCAAGCAGACTGTTCGGAAACCCTAACATCGTAAAGAGTAGTTTGTTATAAGGGCAAGCCAAGCTTATGGGCTTGTATGAAAGTCCCACCAATAGTTGGTTGATGGTATATGCCTTAGATCTTTTAGTACTAGGACATGCCATTTCCCTCACGATGTTTTCCTTCAACTACTGCTCGAATTTATTCCGCTGCTTGAAAAGATCCTGCGATCTAGGACTTCTTTTTATTGCACCTCTATGAGCCCATGTTTATACTATGTACTTATGCGTTCGTACTAACAAAATCCATTACCTTTTCAGCCTTCAAGATGCATATACAATGTACATTGTTGCTGGCAGCTGCAGCGGTAGCGTCGGCGACCGTGGGACATTTGCACCATGCCGTCGAGACGGAGATGTTCGCCATACCTATAAGTCCGAATCTGTTTAACTGGACGTATCAAGGTGAGTTTGCATGCACGATCACTGACGAGACATTCGCATAAAACCCTGCAGACTGTTTAATTCAATTGAAACAAGAGGAAAAAGATACCACTACCAGCATGTTTAGTGTGAATGTTTCGGCATTGTAGGATTACACAGATATATGATTGCTGTTAGTGGTTAGTCACAGCTAGAGAATGCAATCTGGAACTCGAAACATTCTTCAAGATACAATCACCTTGGAGAAGAAAAATCTCGATATGAAAATGCCAAATCTGGGCCACACACCAAGCACTTAATATGTCGTCCAGCGTCATTTATCAAACATTTTGTGGACGTGTATGAAAAGTACTGTAAAGTAACGATCGCTAACCATTAGTGTCGTAGTGAGAGGCCCTTGGATGTTTGTCCTGAAGGTGCGTCCCTGCAGCTAGCATTCAATGCCCGCTGCACGTGACCGTAAGGAGCTGCAGCGGAGCGGTGGCCCACTTAATACGGTAGTATTAAGCTAGCCGCTCCGCTGCAGCTCCTATTAAGCACCGTATTAAGTATGGTACCCCATACTTAATACGGTGTTGGTAATTACGAAATAGGTTTGAAACGCTACCATTTGCTCGATGAGTTAGTTGAATGGGAGTGTGCGCATGTACGGCGAGCGTATGGGTGCGTTTATTTGACAACGAATTTCTACGCGCCGCCGTATTACAAAAGTCATCAGTCTTCACTCAAAAATCAAGCATTACTTAATACTAGGTTTAACCAATCAAATAACTGTCTGGTGCTGCCACTGCGGCTGCGGATAAATTCAAGCGTCATAAATGTGGAAACCTTTGTGGAATCTATATTTTCGTATTCAAATTTAGACATTTCTAAACGCCTAGTTGTCGCTTCCCGTGGTCTAGGGCTAAGTGTTGCCATACAACGTGGGAACGCCGCCAGTCTCTTGGGCACATTATAGTTACCTGACGGGGAGTGAGCGCCATAGACTACCACGAGGGTCTAATCCAGCGGTTGGTCCGCGGTTGCAACTGCAGAACTTTTCAGCGCCATCCCTCATCATTTGTCTATTGGTGTTTCAATTTTTTTATTAATAAATCGCACAACACGATGCGATAGATACACATAGGTACTCATTAGCCTAGCATTGTCCATGTTATGGTCGACTTCCAGTCTAACTGGATGCAGCTAAATACCTATCGGTATTTTATATGGAACGAATATCTCAATCACATGTGACTAAAAGATTAACGAATATAAATGTGGTTGGATGGAGAGAGGGAGATGAGGACTAAGGAAACGATGGATGGATTGTATGAGGAATGATATGAAAGAAAAACGGACGGTTTACAGAGGAGAATGGAAGAAATAATCGTGTTGCGCCGACCCCAAGTAACGTGGGACAAGAGCAGGAAGATGATGATGACTATCTCTCTGACCTCCACAATCCGGTTACTGAATTACACGATACCCTTGGCAACACGGGTATTCAATGCTTTTGACAAACAATAACCACTAAATATTAAAGATCTAAAACACAATCGGAACTGGTTTTACGCATGGAGGGGTCCCATTTGGATATTAAACGGTCACTCATTCAACCGACCTCAGCAACTGTTGCTTAACCTTGGCCGTCGACACGTGCTGTTATTACTTAGCAACAAACCTCTCGGTGACATTGAGACACGACACAAAAGCACAGAGGATAGATATTTTCCTATAGCGACTACTTTATTTAAAATACTCAAAGCATTTAAACTTAAAATGTCACTTACAACAACAGCAGCAACAACAGTGTTACTCAAAGAATTTATTTCAAACAGGACGATCTAATTAAAGTGGCCGGAAGAAACTGGATAGCCATGACACAAAATCGCCAAAAGTGGAGAGTTTTGGAAGAGACCTACACTCAGTGTTGGCTGGCCAAGTGTTGAAGGAGAGAGAGAGAGAGAAGATATCTTACACGCGGCTTCGCTCCCGTTATGGTCGTATATCCCATGGGGCACGACATTTTTTCCTTAGTTTGTTAGCCTAAAATTTCGCCACTTCCACCGCGTCGTCGGTGACAGCGCAAAAATCACTACGGCTGCATATTTTTGGGCTAAGAGGGCTGGATAGGAGGAGCATGATTTGGGACACAGCTCCACAACCACACCCAGCTGTTGTTTCTTTGAGGTTAACGAGGTTGGGGTTACATTACATCTTCCCACTTGAGGCTGTAAACGGTTCAAGGACTTCCAGGTGGACCTCGGAGGGTTAGATACTGCAGGAAGATGCTCACTTGCTGGTGAGTAGCGAATGGGAGGGGGACAGCTATTTTGTTTCTCAACTGCGCTTGCGTCTTATTCTCTTCAAACATGTGGAGGTGCTATGCTAGCTGCTGCTGAGGGGTATAGTGCGCTGACTGGGGTCATTTTGAGGCAGCCTGTAATAATCGGTCTGCAGGTTTTGTTCAAAGCAACACTACTTCCTTGGCGTGGGCGGAGCCGTTGCGAAACTGGGGATGCATATAGCCTATGACACGCAGGCACCCCATGGTACCCCATACTTAATACGGTGTTGGTATTTACGCAATAGGTTTAAAACGCTACCATTTGCTCGATGAGTTAGTTGAATGGGAGTGTGCGCATGTACGGCGAGCGTATGGGTGCGTTTATTTGACAACGAATTTCTACGCGCCGCCGTATTACAAAAGACATTAGTCTTCACTTAAAAATCAAGCATTACTTAATACTAGTTTCAACCAATCAAATAACTGTGCTGGTGCTGACACAGCGTCAGAAAATAATCCAAATGTAAATAACTAGCCCGCTTTAAATATCAATCATATCCCAATTAATTATTTACCTATTTACGAATCACTCGAAGACTATACCTAATTAATAAGGAATTACCTACACCCATACACACAGCCTACACAATTATTATTTTTGTAGCTAGGGGAAAAACTCCAAGGGTGAATAAAAGTCACCTTTATATAATCTAGAGGAAATTTCCTCTCTGGAAGGTTTCCCGGGAGCTAAATATAGATGTTTTTTGTATGGTTTTGCGTTCATACCGCCCGTGTCGAATGGTCCCACGCTGGGCGCCATTTGAGATTTATCGCGTCTTGAGTCAACATGTTTCTTTGATTGAGTCGTTAGGCAATTATTTTTTATTAATTAATATTTTATATTGTATCAGTTACTAAGAGCGTAGTTTAACGTGACCGCTGGGCTTTGACCAAACTGTTTCGTGGTCCATTCAATTTGGAATCTATACAATTCGTACAAAAATCACCATTACAAGTTGGTCCAGTGCTCCCGAAAAGGGCTAACTTCAGTGTAGACTTTGAGTGGAGGGTCATTTATCTGTTATTATTATTTGCAATGTCCGGCAGATAAAAAGTGATTTTATCAACCTTCATCAAAAGGTCGAGAGTTGAAAGCAACAGTCTGATTCGCCCACGTGACCATGTTGGCGAATGTGGTGTATTGGTTTAAACTCTGTACGAATATTGGCTCCAGTAGAGCTTTCGGGAAACTTCCATACTGATCAACGTGAAGTGAATGTTGGCCCAACATAATGGTCCAACATTTCTTTTGATATAATTCGTTCGAGAAGGTTGTATGTTGTGTTGGGCCAACTAGCTTCCGTTGCAACTTCGCGCATGTCCTGTGTCCTGTCCATTGCAACGTACTTCAATCGCCCATTTGGCCATTACTCATATTCGACATTGCACACCTTTGCTTGCGACGTAATAAATAATTATTTTTTTGGTTTATTTCATAGTTTTTGGTCGAAAAGTAGTCAACATGTAGAGCTTTAGTGGTGTTAGTGTGTTTGCGAGGCGGGCTGCTGAGTCTGGTAAGTGTTTTATAGTTTTTATTTAGATTTTTAGATTCAGGTAATGGACGCCATGTGGCGTGCCGTCACCACGCCACGCGCCCTTAATTTCGGGTAGAATTTAACTTTGAATTCAGTTTTGTTAAGAGACTTTCAGTGTTTCATTGTTTGATTCTAGTTTTTACGCAGATTTAGGTCGTTTTAAGATAATATTTTATTCTTATTGGTTAACTTTGATGGATTTCAATAACTTACTAGCAGTAGTAGAGGTTCATTCGTTATTTCAGCTTTTAGACTTTCCAGTGGGTTTGTAGTAAAGTGATTGTTTAACAGATTATTTTCAACTTTTCATGTTCATGAACTGGCTTTCCGACTAACATTCTCCACATTTTTAGTCCCAAATAAGTAGGCGCTACAAATAGTTTTCATGAACATCAATTCGTTTTTCGTATAAAATCGGAAAACGAATACTTAATTAAGTACTTTATTCATTGGACAGATTACTTTCTGAACATGATCATCAACGACTTTTATTTTCGTTCGGGAGGTTACGATTTTCACAATGTTATCCACAGCAACAGCTATGAAATTTCCCACATTGTGAATAATTTAACATCACAATTAGAGGGCCATTAAAATGGTTGAAGTCTGGATCAATACCAAATGCATACGGCGCATGTCCTAGCTTACCTGTGTGGAAGGGGTGTCTAGCATCCATATTGTGATTTATTGCTATTGATTGACGCGAAACGGACCACGAGACATCATTTACATTTTTATGAAGTGTCTTTGAAATTAAATTGACTTTCTTCTGTTTTTCTTTTGCCAAATGTAGTTAATTTTAGTGTTGTGTGGAGAGAAGTCGAAAAGGCGATAAAGGTGAGTATTTATGGTATAAGGCTTGATTGAATGTAGGGACGCCGAAGAAGGACGCGTTCAAAATGGCGGATGGCTTGATGGAGATTTTTATTGCGTCATTCATTTACTTATACGTCGTCATAGATATTAGGTAATTCATTGTTTTGTACTTTGTTTAGTTTATTGATGATTGAAAATAGATCAACTTTATCTAGATTCAGACATTCTAAAGCTAGAATCGGTTTTTTTAATGGTTTATATTAGAATAAATCGCTCTTAGATTGTTTGTTTTTCCGATTAAATATTTGCTTTACATTAAGGTATTATATATTCTTATTTTAACCAAGATAAAAATCGGGGCGCGGTCCATGCTTTCAAAATGGCGGACTATAACAGATGCAACAAATGAGTTTATGATAGATACTATTCTTTGTAATTGTTTAGTATTGTTAAAACTGATCCATTTGCACTCTTAAATTTATTTATATTATTTTTCCGAATAGAGATACTATTTCACAGGCTGAGTATGAACTAATTACGTTGGATTTTTTTTAAAGGTAATTTCATCTAGGTAACGTTATTTAGGTAAACAGCTATGAATTATTTACGTGGACTCAATTTAGACTGTTTGTGCTTAGGTTTTGTACTTTTACTTTGCAAATGGCCGCACTTATGGCGTCGTTTACGCTGTCCCGTGCCACGTGGACGGGACACGGAGCATCGCGCGTCGTCGCACGTTGGTACTTTTGGCTCCGTTTGCCGCACCTCGCACTCTCTAAACGATGCCTTACAATCCGAAACGTTATAACAACTAACACATTTTATTTTAATAATGTATCGACAATTCCAATAAGTTGTTATTACATTACGATTTCTGAAAATAAGCTCATTTATTACCTATAGTTTGGGAAAAAACTTAGATGAAATCAACCAGATTGTGGAACATAACGTCACATCATGGCGTTAATTGTGTCTCATTAACTGAAGTAATGGTAGGTAAAATGTAGGTTTTAATAGTTTATTTACATCTAAGTCTGTTTTTATCAGTAAGCACTTTACCTTAGACTTCCGACAACAAAGTGCACAACGTAAGAGTAACGGAAAAGGTATATTACCTTGCAGTACACCAATTTCGTTTCGGAAATAAGCAATTTGAATTCAAAATTACGTTTTTTAAAAATATGTCACGTTATAAAACGTTCTGTGCGAAATCTGAAGGAAAAGTAGGAAAAAAGTCTTTCGCCATGATTTATTGAGCGTAATGAAGAAAAATTTGAATCAAGTCAATCAAAAGCCTTTGTTCGCCATATTCCCTTGGGAGTTGGGAGTATTTCCTCACCCCACTCCGAACTATCTATCGAAATGATATAGGTATGCTATGAAATCAATAACTGTTGCACTAGAGCGCATGTCCTAGAATCTAGATTACCTGCGTGGTCGCATTTATGAGTTTGTGCTCGGACATACTTGTTGCGCTATTAATTGCCCTTCCGGTGTCGCTTCGATATATGAGTTGACTCTGTGTCTTAAACTGTTAATATTTGCGTGTTTTACGATCACCTTTTTCAAGGTGTTCCCGTAGTTATTGGTATGAGTGGTTCAGTGTATGTTTACTGTCAGCAAGCTCATCAGTCGCAGGTACGGTTTTTATTTACCCTTTTTTCTCTCGATCATAGTTTTTGGATCGTTGTTGTATTTTATTTGAATCTTGGGCAATTTTTTATGGTCGTTATTTTCTGACTTTTTTCTGTTGTATTAAAAAAAACCTTTAAAAACATCAGTGTTCATTGAAATCTTGGACATTATTAATTTATTCATTATAAAGTGTCTTTAGATAAAATATTTTATTGATATCTTAAACACTGGGTACGGATTCTTTCTCCAACATTTTCGCCACGACGTGGGTTGAAAGGAAAATGGCGTCCATAAACTCAAAATGGCGGAACGGTCGATTATCATTGCAGCTACGGCGCATGCCCTAGGCTTTTAGGGCGCTGCCCGGGACCAAGCGGGAAGGCGGAACTCAAAGCGTATTTCGTAACCATTATTCTAATGATGGACTTATATATTGTGCGCCTAGGCAGTAAAACCGACTCATAAATCGTGACGGAAGGTGGCATGGCGCTGTCATGGCGTGATGCTTCCTCTACGCCACGTAAAATCAACCTTTTCCCATTTCAATAAAGTTTGTAACGATTATTGATCTAAATATTCCATTTTCGAAAGTTCCACGATATTCAATTAGTGATTTAGTTAGATCGTATGCAGTTTTGATCAATATCAATCAAGCCTTTGTTCGCCATATTCCCTTGGGAGTTGGGAGTACTTCCTCATCACTCCAAACTATCTATCAAAATTAAATAGTTATGCTATAAAATCAATAACTGTTGCACTAGAGCGCATGTCCTAGATTTTACCTGCGAGAAAACGGGAGTCACTTTTATGAGGTTGTGCTCGGACAGATTTGTTGATTTGTTGTTTTTATGAGCTATCTTTGTGACTGTAACGTTTAATATTTGTAACAATTACGATCAGTTCTTGCTGGTTGTTTTGTGATTATTGATATGAGTGGTTCAGTGTACATTTATCGTCGGCAAGCTGACCAATCGCATGTACTTGTACGGATATAATTTTACACTTTTTTGTAGACTGATTTTTGGATAGCGGTTTTTGGATCTTCTTCGGTTTCTAATTGAATCATGTGCAGTTTTTTTGTGGGCGATAATTTCTGTTTTTATTTGTTGTTTTATTTCTTTTATTTAACTATCAGCGTTAATTCAAACCTTGGTCATTGTTATCAATTCACTAACGAAAACTATCAAATGTTTTACTAAAATCTTAATCACTGGGTACGAATTCTTTGGAATTCTTTGGTTTCGCCACAACGTGGGTTGAAACATAAATGCCGTTCTCAAACTTAAAATAGCGGAATGATCGATGCCCATTGCAGCTACGACGCATGCCCTAGGATTTTAGGGCATGCGTTGTGCCTATCTCCGCTCTAACTTTGGGCGCAGCCAGGGTGCGTGCGGGGGTGAAGCCGCAGAGGGGTGGCGGAACTCTAGGCGTGTTGCGTAACCAATGAACGTAATTATTATTTTTCGACTTGAGGATGTGTTTTTTTTAGAATGAAATGTACATCTCATGTGTGTTATTCTGATAAAAGATTCGCTTATCATCTAGAAATTAGTTATATTTATCAAGGCTTTAATGGGGACGCGGGCATGCTTTCAATATGGCAGACTGACTGTAACGGATGTTGTAATTTTGTTTAAGATACTACCGATGCGTTTTAATTAATAAGTGTTGTAAAAACGTATCTGTTTTCACCTAGTATATTTTCCGGGATAGAGAGGCCATCACAGTGTGAACCAAAAATAAATATGTCGAGCAATTTTTAGGAGTTAATAATAAAATACTTTCTTGACAATTTTAAAGTTACTTAGGAAAACAGCTATTAATAACGAATAATATAAATATATACGTAGTAGATAGACTTTTCGTGCTAAGGTGTGGTACTTTTCCTATGCAACTGGTGGCACATTAGGCGTTGCTCACACTTCCTCGTGCCACGTTTTGGAGCGCGGGACGCGTAGCCACGCCCGTTGTCGCGTAGTATCGTTTCCTGCATCTCAGTCAAGAGACGCTCGCAGTGCAAACGATGTCTAAGCATCTTAAAATAAACAAAATAAAAATAATCTTAAAATAAACATTATCTTATTTTTGTTTTTTTATTTTATTTTTGTATTTATCTTTTTAATGTTTTCATACAAATTGTCGTGTGTTAAATTAACACAAGCTATTTAACTGGAGTCTACGGTCACAGCGTGATTGTGTCTAAATCATTTGTTTTTAGCCAGATATAATTTTGGTATCTTTACTTCTAAGTCTTTTTGTTAGTAATTTTTTTTGGTAGGCCCAACGCTGTATTGATTTAAGCAAACAAAATAAGAGCGGAAGACAAATTATATTACCTTGTGGTACGCCAATTTGATTTCGGAATTAGGCAATTTGAATACAAGTTTGCGTGTAAAAATATGTGGACTTTGGGGTAGGTTTTGACAACAGCCTGTGCCCAAAAGTCGTAAAAGTAGGAAAAATATGTGTACCGATGAGCGTAATTAAGAATAAATTAAATCAAGTCAATCAAAAGCCTTTGTTCGCCATATTCCCTTGGGAGTTGGGAGTACTTCCTCATCCTACTCCAAACTATCTATCAAAATGGTATAGGTACGCTATAAAATCAATAACTGTTGCACTAGAGCGCATGTCCTAGATTTTACCTGCGTGAAAACGGCAGTCGCATTTATGAGGTTGTGCTCGGACTGATTTGTTGCGCTATCAATCATCCTTCCGGTGTCGCTTCGATTTATGAGCTATCTTAGTGACTGTAACGTTTAATCTTTGTGTCTTTGATCACTTCTTGCTGATTGTTTTTGTGGTTATTGATATGAGTGGTTCAGTGTACATTTATCGTCGGCAAGCTGACCAGTCGCAGGGACGGATATAATTTTTCACTAATTTGTAGTCTTTTGTTTTTTGGATAGCGGTTTTTGGATCACCTTCGGTTTTTTAATTGAATCATGTGCAGTGTTTTGTGGTCGCTTTTATTTGTTGTTTTATTTCTTTTATTTTAATTATCAGTGTTAATTCAAACCTTGTTCATTTTTATCAATTCACGAATAAAAATCAGTGGTATACACATGTTTTATTAAAATCTTAATCACTGGGTACTAATTTGTTTGTTTTCGCCACAACGTGGGTTGAAACAAAAATGCCGTCCACCAACTTAAAATGGCGGAACGATCGATGCCCATTGCAGCTACGGCGCATGCCCTAAGCTTTCAGGGCATGCGTCGTGTCTATCTCGGTTCAGACTGCGGGAAATGGGCGCTGTTTGGGAGTGAGCGGGGGTGAACCTGCTGGGGGGGGGGGGGGACTCATATTACGACTAACAATTATTTTAAAGATGACCGTGTTTATACTAAATGTTCTTTCGACTTGAGGATATGTTTTCGATTATACCTACGTATATCCAAGACTTCTTGATTCTATGATTAGCTATCGGTAGATACTAGTTTAAACCTTTGATGCGGATTGAAAATTTGTGCTTCTACAAAATGGCGGCTGTACCTAAAGCTTTCCATGGCTGGTGGGCGTTGCCCTTTTACGGCGCATGCTTTAACTAGTTACGTAATGTTGCCTACTCCGCTTCATTTCTTTGTTTCTGATACTTACTGAATTCGAATGAAGGAACTTATGACGGCCCATTATAAGAAATTTTGACCTTGAGTTGAGCTTTGTCTTTATTTAGCGAACAATGGAGTACTTTAGGATAAATGTTGCTGCTACTGTTTCAATATTTTCCCCCTTTGTTATTTTTTTTTATTTTACCAGTTGGTAGTTTCTCAAGTATATATCTAGCTTACGATAACATATATGTGGCTCTCTCATAGAAAGCCGGAAGTAGAAACATTATGTTAATTTACCAGACTCTGAACATTTTCTTTTCTTCCTCAGAATTCGATCAACAGTACCGCTTCCACGCGTCCATGCTGGGCAAACCTGAGCTACCTTCGTGGCTTCGCTATATCTATAGTGGCCGACACCACTCAGGGTTCATCTTCGGAACGCCCCCTAGAGGCAGCCGGGGCCCGCTCACGGTAAGTCAAGTTTTTCATAGGTACACTAGAACTGAAGAACTTAAGTACAGGACATCTTCAAGATCCCATGTTTATGTCATGTTCTAGCGTGTGCCAAGTTATTGAATGATTATTTTCATAAAATGCTGAAGAGTTATGAATGAAGTCTTTTAGATGGTGTGTGTATAAGTCTGCCTTTCTTTTCAGCTCGAAGTAATAGGCCTAAACCGACAAGACTATGAGACGCGGAGGGTGCTACTGACGTTGGACATACAGCAGAAGGAGAAGATGGCACGCCACGAGGTCGAGCTCAAGATCGATAACCTGAACGTGGAAGATCTGTTGGATGAGCACAAGTAAGTAGCATTGAGTTATTTCAATATAGTGAAGGGCTGCTAACAGTTTAATATTCTCCATAAAATTTTTCGCCACCGAAAGAGGCTTTCTGAGGTTTTTAGTTTTCAATTCGATCCGATGAGCTTTCTTTAAGACATATTTGTCTCTTCTTTCAGGATGACTCGCCTGAAGGACATCTTGCGGACGAAGCTCTGGACGGAGAGTAGCGGCGATCTGTACGCGACCTTCCTGGCGTCTGCTATCGACCTGGGAGCCCGACTGCCTTTAAAGCCTAGTGATGGAGAAGGGTGGGTACTTTGAGGATCATAATTTATTGTTTCGATATGAAATGTAACCGAAGAAGAAGAAGGATGACCTGGAAAAATTTTGGGGAAACTTGCGCCCAACACGGATACAGTATAGGATAGCAAAAATGGCAGAGCACTTAGGGCTTTATTGTCAAAATTTTAAGAATTAAAGAGGAGTTTTAAGAAACACCACAGTATGCCTGTGTTGAGTAAAACGCTTAGTTTCCGTCTTCTTTCCAGGTTGGTAGTCCGCCTCGGCAGTACCATGCCGTTCTCCTTGGAGTTGAAGAGGCTGCGCGAAGAAGTACGTCCTCTGTCTCGTCTGCCAAACTGTCCTCGGGAGTATAAGAGGACTACTGTCGAGAGATTCTTCAGAGATGCTGGGTTGACGCTGGACTGGTGTAGCTTTGAGCTGGTAAGTAAGCTTTTATAAATACATCAGAAAATCCTGCATCTTGCAATCGAGATTATCTGTATGGTTGGTCTTTCAACAGCCCTGCCGGAGGACTCTTCGTTTCCAATCGAGGAACTTAAAACCTTGTGCCTCCATCTCCAATGGACGTAATTGTTAACTGTAGATCAGTATAAGTATTGAGTTATCGTTCAATGATGCTAGTCTAACAAAACTGCAGTTTTGAACTCACCATTAGCGTCGTTTTAGTTGTAATCCTTGTATCCTGTCTTCGTGAAATAGACCTTAGTCTTTTGCACTTAAAGCATTATTTAGTTCAAAACTGTCGGCATCAATTAGATGAATAATAACAGAACTTTACATTGGTCGCCAAATGTGAAAATGTTTCTTCCACATTTACAGCTTTTGATTACTGTCCATTATAGTCATAAATAGTTACGTTAAATTAATCTTTCTCCCCTATTTTCAGTACAACACCATCTATAAGGAGCGTTCGACCCAACACCTAGAGTACTTGACAGAGGTCCCTAACACCAGCAAATCTGCCAAATCCTTCAAGGCGTTAGACACCAGGGATGCTTGGACTGCTCCTAATAAGGTAAGTGAACAACTGTTCAAGTGGAAATAAAGGAATTTAAAAAAAGTGTGTTTTTTTCCTCTTTATATCATTATAAGTTTGACGTGTCTGTGTATTTATTTATTTATAAAAAGATAAGTAAAATGGATCCAATGAGAATTTTTGATGTGAAAAAAAAATGAATGTTACAAAAACAAATAAATATCAAAATAACAAGTGAATATCACAAATTTCAACAAATTACTGTCCTGGCTCCTGGAATGGTGGAAAAAAGTCTTTGAGAACCAAAAGGGAAGATGAGGCAATGAATGAGGAGATGAGAGAATCTGAGATCTAAATGGGTGCCAAGTTCAATGGTCAGTCCTGTAATTTATTTATAACAACTTAAAATATGTTATAACAACTTAAAATATAATTTCTTCTTTTAGCTTAGGATAATATAAAAAAAAACTCACTAGATCCATCATAGATCTGGTCAATGGATCTTCTGAGAGTGATCATTCTCAGTAGATCCATATCTTGAAATCAGGATCCAATGAGAAAAACAATTCTCACTAGATCCATCATGGATCTGGCCAATGGATCTTCTGAGAATGATCGGTCTGTGGCATTGCAGCTCCCGAACGGATGAACCGATTTTGATTTTGTTTGTTTTTGTTTGAAAGGTGAATTAGTCGGGAGTGTTCTTAGCTTATATGTTTGATGAAAATCGGTCCAAGATGGCCGCCGCCACAAGATGGCGGATTACATATTTCCAATAACTCCTTCAATATGGCTATCAAATGAAAGGTTTTGACTAGTAGAATAATGTACACTATATTTAAAGGAAATGAGGAATATTAACTAACGAAATGAAAACTAAAACTTGAAAAATATTTTTTGTCTTATCAATGCCCTAGAATGAGGAGGAAAGTGGAGTGGTGACTGGTACATAGAACCTAATGAATATTTTTCTATTTAGCTTTTTGACGGATAAAAAACCTGATTAAACACAAAATCACCTGAATCATAACACGCAAGAAAATAAAAAATTAAATAAAAAACTAAGCATGGAATAAAAAAATAAAATAAAAAATTTAAAAACCCCCGACACAAAAAAAAAGTATAAACGTGAGACCCTATGGGTTTTACGTTTATACTTAATTATGACCCTACATGTCGGCGATTTTTTAAATTTAATGTAACTTATTTAATTTTGTCTGATTTCGTAAGGCCTGTAGGCTTAGCCAGGTTGACAATCTACAATCGTTAACGCTAATAGAAAACTAATCAAATGTATGGGAATGACATCTATCAACGATAAGTCACGTGGTTAAAACAAACGAATGGCAACTTTAAAGTTTAGTCAAAACTGTAAGTTGGCTACGATTTATATGGGATGTAGGGATCACGATTGTAGAAACGAATACATTTCATTCTATCTTCTTGATCGATGTAAACTTGTCTACGAAAGTTTATATTCGTTTTTTTTGACCACATGAGTTAACGTTTACGATTGTAGAAAGAGAATCGATACGAATCGGTTGTAACTTGGCTAGGCCTGCGGGTCAGCAACGTTGAAAATTATTTTATCTAAATTTTTATGATGTGTGTTGATGAGAATGATTTTGATGCGGGATCAAAGACGGTTGTTAGTGTTAGTTTGGATTTTCAAGAGTTACAGTGGTTTAGAATGGAGTGACGGACTCACGAGTGATAGGTATATCCTTGGTCCCGTTTTTTTCTAGATACTCTGTGAAGTATTATGATGTTTCTTTGAGACGGGATTTTTTTGTAACCACTCTATCTTCTGTTTAAAGGGGACTACAGGAGCTAAACGCGAGTTTTATAATGCAAAAAAGCATATGATTCACTGCAATAAACAAAACCAGAAAAATATATGATATTCTTCAGGATATATGCTAGTACGATAGTGTTGAACTCGAAAAAAAAAAAACGAACTTATCTCTAAAAAATTCTTTTAACGAGTAAAAACCATACTAAAATACATGCGATCATTCTGATTTTTTGCAAATAATTCTACAAGCAGCAGCATATTGGCATCATAGTGTTTAATTTTTTTAGTCCAATCATTAGATTTTTTGTAAATCGCAAAAAAAACACTCATTTCGCACTATTCGGCCCGCAGTGACTGACGTAACCACCAGTTTGTAGTGCAAGCTGATTAGAACTTTATTCTAACAGTGTTTCAAACGAAGTTTGAACCACTACAAATAGAGTTGCTAATTTAATTTAGCTCCTGTAGTCGCCTTTATGTCCATAACGTTTACAAGAATATTATGTCGCTATTTCAGGATTCCCTCCCGTCTCGTAGTTACGGTAAGCTTCTGACGGCTGCAGTCCTGGTCCCTCTGACTCTCATGCTACTCTGTGTCACCGCTCTCACCGCCGCCGTCTGTGCGCTGCATGCTACTGTGTAAGTATACCTTCACTTAGTTAAACATATTATTAGTTTTTGTAAAGATCTCGGGTCGATCCATGAACGAACTTTGGCAACTGATCTGAGCAGTTGGTGTCTTTGATCGACGTCGATCCACTGCAATCTAGTTGTATACCTTTAATCTTAATTCTGGTAGGTACTGATTCTACCAAATCTACAGTTTGGTCTTTGTTTTTTCCTTATTTTTGTTTTATTATTATTTCAGACGAGACCCGGAATCAGAATATTTTATGGATCATATATTCGATTTATTCTTCGACTATAGAAAACCTAATAGGTTCGAAATATTATAGTTTTAATTTGTGGTGACTAAAATGCATCCTGAAAAAATACTTATCTAAAATTACTATCTAATACTTTTCTAAAGTTAACCCTAAAATTACTAACTTATAAAATAAACTACCAAATAATGCTTCTTCTTTCTATATCGTGTGGTTAGTGCCTAACTTGGTGTCAGAGTTTTTATGCCGCCCATGGGCCTCTGACTTGGCTTTACATGCCGTCGAGAAATCTCTCTCTCACTGTTTTTGTTTCCTCATAATGCTTTACTTCACCGAAGCAACTGATAATTATTATACAATACGCACATGAATCTGAAAAATCAGAGGTGCGTGTCTTGGGTTCGAATAAGAGGCCCAGTCCGACGGCGACGGTCGCACCACTAGGTTACCACAGCTAATAACAAAATAAAATAATGTTAATATACATACATGCATAACCTGACACCTTTTTTCCACGAGACGAGGCAGAAACTACCTATCTACTAACATTCTCCGTTTTTTTCCTTCTATAAAATTAAATAGTGGGTATATAAAATAATGTAATTAACTAAAATCATTAATATTTAAGGGCGCACAAATCAAAAGTGGAAATGTGTCGTTACGGCACTGGCAACACTGAGCAGACTCAAGTAGCTGACAACACCAGCACCAAGAGCCTTGGAGTCAGGTTAGTACTAGCATGAGCATCTACATATGAATAACGAAAAGTACAGTAATAAAGAGTATAGTTACCTGCATTAGAGATGCAACGAATATTGATTTGGCCGAATACCGAATTTTCGGCGGCGCTCTCAGCCGAATACCGAATATTCGTCCGCCGAATATTCGGCGGGAGATCCAGTCCAGTACACTTCACGCGAACAAGTTACGACACGTTTTGGTGCGGTGCGTACGGAAAAATACCTGTCGTTACCGTGCAGTAGTGTTTATAGTGAGAGACTATTCTCAGAAGCAGGTATTGTGTATGAAGAAAAGCGCAATCGTCTCTTACCAACAAATACCGAAAAACTTGTTTTTATTCATAACAATTTGCTTTCAATTAATTTTAAATATTAAAAAAAAACATCACTATTCTTATTTTCACATTTAATGATTATTTGAATGTATTGATTAAATTGCTTTTTTATTTCCTTTTATAAGATATTCGGTATTTGGCCGAATAGTAAGTAGTATTCGGCCGTATACCGAATACCGAATAGTTGCCGAATACCGAATAGTTGCCGAATATTCGTTGCATCTCTAGTTACCATTGACATTATCGGTTTTGTCAAAGACCGCTACAATTAACAGTTATAGTATGATTTTATGTGAAACCGAGTCTTTTGCGCAAGGTCTTGGACCTGGTAACAAAAGAGCAAAATTTCGCCTGCTGACAATTGGAATAGGTTTTGAGCAAATATTTACTAATACGTCTTCGCTCTTTACCGGTATTCAGCTGCATCCGGTTAGACTAGAAATCAATCACAGCATAGTTATAAAAAAGCTAGGTAGATGATGATGACTCTTGAGCATGGACCATCAAACCAACCTAAATCTTCTTTCCCAGCCCTAACAACAGCCTGCCGCGTCCCTACAGCCCCAAATCAACGAGCAACCTAGCAGGTAACTACAACCGTCCGCAGCCTCCACCCTACATGGGCTCGGCAACCACCTCGCTCCACCACCGTAAGTCCTCGGACAAGACCCCATCAACCAGCGGGCATACTCCTGAACATCGCACTCACTTACTCGAGGAATCCTTAAAACTATTAAACGAAGCCAAAATCTGCAGCGAATTCGAAAAAAAAGAACCAATTATTGACTTAAATGACGGCACCGACGATTATGTCCCGATAAAATCGGATGGAACCGGCTACAAACCGGATTCAACCGGTTATATCCCGATAAAACCGGATGGGACTGGTTACGTTTCGATGCAAGATTTGGATGATATTGACGTACCCGATTTGGCCAAGTTTGGCATCGCGGGCGCTATATGACATGAGGTGGCGGCAGGTGAGCCGCCGGTTAAGACCTGGTTCTGTTAGATTTTTATTAATCTGTTAGGTTTTTTTTTGGCCAGCCTAAAAAAACACAGTAATACAAGGATCTTCTGGCGCTTGAATGACATTGACAGGGGAAGATGCGGGTTAACATCTGTGAAATTGTTTGTGGAAATGTTAAAAAAAAAGAAAGTGGCGGCAGTAGTCGTGATTTTGGTTTCGCGCTAAAAGATCCTTGTGTAGTTGTTTTATACTTTGATTGTGTCCAACCTAGCTAACATGAGCACAGTAAGTACTCCATTTATATTTTACCCTGTGATTTTAACGGGTATAACGAACGGTATCAATTGTATACTGTTACGTTGGTAACCCTAATACCATAAATAACCTAAAAAAAACCAATACGACATCAAAAAAGTTTTTTTATGTTGGTTATTTTTAGTAGTTTACGATCACTTGCCAGACGAAGCAAGTGTTTAGTGGGGATAGATTAAAATTCCACATTTAAGTCCGTTTTCATTGACACTAAGTAACAACAAAATGAATACCGAAATATGATCACGTTGTTGGATATTCAATTTTCGGTGCTGAACTGAGGGTTGTAAATCTAACACTGCGTTTTTATCTAGGTATTTGTGAATACGTCGCTAGTCTTGGTGAAGACGGGTACTAGGCTGAGATAAATACACATTTCTTTGCATACTATGGATCACAGGTAATCTGTCACTGTCGCACCATAGACAAAATGCCAGTGTAAGACAGAAAAATGTGCTAGATAATGTTTATTTTTCTTGCCGTATAACGTTTTATGCGTTATTTTGATATAGTACATTAGGCTAGATTTTTCGTTTTTATTTAACTAATGAGTAAGAGGTTGTCAAATAACTGTTAAGTTAGATAGGAGAAACAATAAAATAAGTATTGTATATTATGTACGTACTCGTACAGATATATAACAAAGCATCCTTAAAACTAAAAATTAGAATTTTAATATACTTAATAAAAAAAAGTTATTGTCTGGGTGACACCCACACAATCATTCACATCACGTCACATTTAAGATTTGTAATGATCTTCCTTATTTTTATTATTTTAAACAAAAGTTAAAAAAAAAAAAAAAAAAAACAAAAAAAAAATTGATTATAATGATTTTCACCAATTACACTGTAATAATATTTAAAATAAGTAAGTATAGTCAGATAGTTATAAGGGAAAATCATAGTTTTACCCGAATAAGCTGTAAAAATAATAAAAAATAATGGTCCAGACGAATGACAGGAGATTCGTAGTTAAACCTGAAGGTATACTATAGGAATATAGGTAGTTAGGTATAAGAATAACATCGTAAATAAAAAGGTCTTATTCCACTCATGTGATCTACATGGTATCGATGGCATTGATCGACGTTGATCGCTGTGTTCCAGTAACATGCCAAACGTATAGTCCTAGTCGGCGCATCGTATATCGACGCTATGCCTATGCTAGTGTGTAGATTAATTAACCAAAAACTAGCAAAGATCCTGAACGCCTACTTTTCCCATTAAGGGTAAGGCAGGCCGCTACGCTGTATTCTTCCATCTTTATTCATCGCAGGGACATGACGTGCATATAAAATTTGAAAACAGAAACAATAAACTTAAAAAAACATTCAGAATATAACAAAACGGAACACAAAAAAAAAAAAAAAGTTGACAGCTTGCACGTCGGCCTATTCGGGCCTACGCTGTCCCCATACTTAAGTACTAATGTTGTAACATAATAACATTGTAATACCAAATTATTTGAAAAGAGTAACCATGGAGATTCTTGCCGGTTCTTCTCCATGGAAACGACCAACGCGAACCGTGCACCTTTTTCGAAATTTTATAAGTGCCCATGTGAAATAAAATATTTTGCAGAGGTGTGTGTTCCTGAAGTGCACCTTCATTTTACTTGTTTTTTTCGAATATCCCATTTGACCGAAATTCATCTATTGCTATTAACCGGGTACAAAATCAAACTTACCACTGAAAAAAATCAAGAACATTTTACTCTACCCGGTTATTGGAAGCGCTTACGACCACTTGATCACAACCAAAGATAACACGACAAGTGGGTATTAGGAGCTGCAGTCATTGATCATCCTATGCTGCGCTGTTTCTGTGATACTAAGCCCAAAGCTTAGAGCTAAAGATACTGGAAACGCAACATTCAATGCAAGTTTTTCAATTTACGAAGCTCTTACGAGTTTCTTTAAAAAACTACATAAGGGGTTGCCCTTTCATCATGTGAGGGTTGACTGGGGTGGACGGCGGGAATCAGAAAAAAAAACGCTTTTTTCACAATGGGGGAAGGAGGGGATAATCTGACAATAACGTGTATTTTTTTTCGTGCGACGAAAAAAATGGATTTAATGTGTGACGTTTTATTTTTCCCAATAATCAAGTAAGAACTAGATCAAGGATTTTTTGTCTAAAAACCCGAGCAACCTCAAAAGGACCCTCGGTGCGCGAGTCCAATTCGAACTTGGCCGGATTTATTTTAAATTAAAACAAATTCTAAAACTATAGTCGAGTGCAATTAGACAATAAGGTGGAACGAAGTTTATAGTGGTCGGATTTTCATGTAAGTTTTTTTATTGAGTTTCTAGAGGAGTGGAGAAGAAAGTTAAAAAAAAAAATTCGTCTCTCGCGAATTTTTTTTTTAAATTTTCTTTGGAATATTTATTTTCGTTTATGACTAACTTCAAATTCGACGAATTCATATTATAGCGTAATAGTGTGACCAACGTGCATCCATTAAATGCTAATTTGCTCTATTTCTTTGTTCATTGTTGTCGATGTAAGGTATATTTCAAGCATTTTTAAAATTTCCTATTTTCTGCAATAATTTCTATAATATCGAATTTTAAGACTAAGATTTCTTTAAAAATTGGTAACTGATGCTTTTCACAAATAACTGGACCAGAAAGTATTAATGAAGACCACTTTAATGAGTGTAGTGACGTAAAGTTCATTCGGAAATGTAAGAAAATCGTCCATGTTAATGAAAGCATTTTTTTTTCCAAATATTTCTATGAAACTCTATGTGTAAATTATTGTCTTAATCCCCATTTTATTAGCTATCTAACGAGGTTTAATAACTAGATAAATATTTAAGGACACTTGTTAAATATTGGTAACTGCTGAAAAAGTAAAACATGACAAAATGCCTCTATCGTTAAGAAGTGGGAGTGGTATCGGTATCGGTATTGATATTAAATTGCGCACAGAGACCCAAGCTTGCAACTTATCTTAGATAGAAATCGTGAGAAATGGTTACGTTATAATTACGATATTTTTTGTAAATTTGCCAGCGTCCCCATTCCACCTTCGTCAGCAATAATGAACATTTATCGAGTACCACCAATTTTTTTTTTAGTTTTTATCATCTGTAGATAGCATATATAATAAGGATAGTTTCAGGATAATATTTACGTCATATAAATATTTTGAGAAAAATGGCCTTCTTTAACTTTTATATAGACGGTTTCCTGATAATTGTGAATACATTTTTAGTCACTTCACTCGTAAATATGGTTTTATTGAATATTTTTACATCCAATTATCTGTGAAAAAGTTTCAATTACCAATTTCAAAAGAAATATTGGTCTTAGAATTCGAGATTTTAAAATAATTGCAGAAAATAGGAACATTTAATAAAATACTTGATATATTGCATTACATCGACAACAGTGAACAAAGAAACAGACAAAATTAGCATTTAATGGATGCACGCAGGTCACACTTTTAGGCTACAATATGATTTTGTCGAATTTGAAGTTAGTCATAAACGAAACAAAGTAATATTACAAAGAAAATTAAAAGTAAAAAAAAAAAAACTGTTGCGAGCGGCGAAATTTTTATTTTTAACTTTCTTCTCCACTCCTCTAGGAACTCAATAAAAAAGTCCCATGAAAATCCGACCACTATAAACTTCGTTCCACCTTTTGAGTATTTTTTGTCTGTAATTGCACTCGGCTACTATCCGATATATTCAAAATTAAAAAAATACAAGTGATGCTGGGACAGGGGAGGAGGGGTAGCCTAAAACCTCACAACGGTTCACTAAGGGGGAGGGAGGCTATAAAAGTGGCCTAAAAAACCTCGAGTGATTAAAGGATGGCCCCTTAACTAAATTAACCAACACACTAGTTTTGCACATAAAAGAAACAATAAAATATCAAATCCTATTTCGGATTCCCCAAACCATTCTGAATTCAGAAGGTGATGTAACTTTAATGGAACTTAAAATGAAATGGAAAAAGCACTAGATGTATCTAAGAAGAATCGATCAGCTGTACTGACCAATAGTGCGCCTGTCACAAGAACAACAAAACTAAAAAATACATTTGGATTGCAATTAACTGTTACACATCACACAACACATTATCGTCAACCTTGATCAAAACATCGATGAAACGTCGATCGCGTGAGTGTAGCAACACCTTTAATAAAAATAGTTTAGTTTAGAATATTCTAGAAATAATCATTCGATGGTCGAATTTTTATTCACTGATGCACACTGACCATTGATTGATTCACACCACTAGGCTATCACTGCTATAGTATCGTCGTTTCATAAATTTTAAAATAAAAAATAAAACTATAAATCAACTTTAAGATTTTGGAAGCAATTACAATATTTGCTAGAAGAAAATAATGTACATTATTGAAAACCATAAATTCTTGCACAAAAATGAAAATGTCTTTTCGCGAATAAAGAAAATAATGTCTCAGTAACCGCAACATGGGGGTAAGACACATGTTCTGGGGATAAAAACTAGAATATCCCCCCTACTTATATGAAAACGGTTTCAGTCCGATTTCCAAACATCCTGTATACCGGGTGTCGCCAAATATTTATACTGAAACTTATTCATTACAAGATTGAAAAACTGCCAATGTTAAGAAAGAAGCTGTCTGATATCCCGTTTGTTACTGTATAGCCGAGTGCAATTAGACAAAAAATACTTAAAAGGTGGAACGAAGTTTATAGCGGTCGGATTTTCATGGGACTTTTTTTATTGTGTTCCTAGAGGAGCGGAGAAGAAAGTTAAAACAAAAAATTGCCGCTCGCGTTTTTTTTTTTTTTTTTTTAATATCCTTATTATATCTGCTATCCACAGATAACAAAAACAAAAAAAAAATGGTGGTACTCGATAAATGTTGATTATTGCTGACGAAGGTGGAATGGGGCCACTGCCAAATTTACAAAAATTATCGTAATTATAACGTAACCATTTCTCACGATTTCTATCTAAGATAAGTTGCAAGTTTGGGTCTCTGCGCGCAATTTTATAGCAATACCGATACCGATACCACTCCCACTTCTTAGCAATAGAGGCCTTGTGTCATGTTTTACTTTTTCAGCAGTTACCAATATTTAACAAGTATCCTTAAATATTTTTCTAGTTATTAAACCTCGTTAGATAGCTAAAACGGGGATTAAGACAATAATTTGCACAAAGAGTTTCATAGAAGTATTTGAAAAAAAAAATGCTTTCATTAACATGAGACGATTTTCTAACATTTCCGAATGAATTTAAATTCACTACACTCATGAAAGTGGTCTTCATTAATACTTTCTGGTCCAGTTTGTGAAAAAGCATCAGTTACAAATTTCAAAAGAAATCTTATTCTTAAAACTCGATATTTTAGAAATAATTGCAGAAAATAGGAAATTTTCAAAAATAATTGAAATATATATTACATCGACAACAATGAACAAAGACAAAGACCAAATTAGCATTTAATGGATGCACGCATGTCACACTATTACGCTATAACATGAATTCGGCGAATTTGAAGTTAGTCATAAACGAAAAAAAAAAATTTAAAAGAAATAAAATAGCGAGCGGCGTAATTTTTTTTAACTTTCTTCTCCACTCCTCTAGAAACTCAATAAAAATTCCCATGAAAATCCGACCACTATAAACTTCGTTCCACCTTATTGTCTAATTGCACTCGACTAGTACCTAGACAGTAGACCGCGATTCTTGCTTGTAAACTAGTGTACGTCTAAAATGTCGTTAATAAATGTCAAACAGAAAGCATTGCTAACAAAAAATAATTACAAGCTGTTTTTGAGAGGCAAGATGATAAATAAATATTGAGCCGATTAAGGAAAATTTTGTTTAAATCGATATACCTGATATTATAATATAATCTAATCGACTACTGATCCAAAGTCACAACAGTACGATTGAGCCCTAAAAATATTATTTAAAATATTTGTATAATTTGAAAACGACCGTTGTACATCAACTGAAGTCACTGGGCACTATTGGAATTAATGTAATATAAATTTGTCTAGTTAGCGATACTTAAAACTAAAGAAACATGCCCGAATAATGCACTATCAGTCGATTATAATATGCTATGCAATACCTTTAAAAATTGCCATCTGTTACATGTAAATGTATAATTGAATGAAATGAAATTAAAATGCCAATTTGAAATAACCTCACCAAATTTTCTCAAATCGAAGTCAATATCAAAATCAATTAATCAACGGCCATTATTTCAAATTGGGTTGAGAATCAGGAATTTATTAAAGTAAAAAAAAAAATGAACAGCCCCTTAACAACAGCGTCTTAATTTCCTAGAATTAACTGGGAAAAAGAACTGACGGAGCTACACTGACCGAGGACTTTTCGAGCTTCGCTATTTAAAAGTATGGGATCCGAATCAAGATTTAAAGTTATAGCAACAGCTAGACCAGATAACTATCTTGAACTTTAACACAAAGTGGTTGAAATTCCCTGCTACTCTTCGCAACAAATTACACAAGTAATAGTGGGTATATAACACCCCTAAAAAACTTTTTTTTGACAGCTAGATAGAATCTTATTTTCTTTCCGAAACGGTTTCCCAGTCTTCTGGGAACTTGAACAGAACAGGGGGGTGTTTGATAAACACTATGCATATTTTAGAAATTAGCTGTTGTTGTTGCCGATGTTTTCCCCAAGCGACATTGACACCTGTCAGATTTCTAAGGAATGTCATTTTATGTAGGTTTGACTATAATATAAGGTTAAGGAAATAATAAACTGTATATATAAAACACAACGGTTTGATAAAGATGACAAATTACGAATGATAATCAGAAAAAAAATGTTTTAGTTAAAATACGCGTTATGCGTTTCGGGAGTTACAAATTATTATTAATATTATAATTATTATATATTAAATAGGTTTAATTAAAATCTAAGGTTAAGGAAAAAATACATTGTATAAATAAAACACTGACATCGTCATCATGGAATATTAATAATTAATGTAAATAACACGTATCTCGCGTTTTAGAGTTTGAATAAAATCTTAAATAGAATTAAGAAATAGGTCGCTTAGAGATCATAGAACATTAGACAGATTTGTGGTATTATGGAAGATTCTTATTTTATTGCCAAAACAGTTTCCTAGTCGTCAGGGAACTTGAACAGTTTGATAAACCTGTTTTATAAACACAATACATATTTTAGAAATTACCCGTTGCTGTCCCACTTCTGGGAGAATGCTTTCCCCAAGTGACATTGACATCTGTCAGATTTCTAAGAAATGCCATTTTATTTAGGTTTAACCATAATATAAGGTTAAGGAAATAATAAACTGTATATATAAAACACAACGGTTTGGTAAAGATCACAAATTACGAATAATAATCAGAAAAAAATTGTTTCAGTTAAAATACGCGTTATGCGTTTCGGGAGTCACAAATTATTATATATTAAATAGGTTTAATTAAAATCTAAGGTTAAGGAAAAAATACATTGTATAAATAAAACACTGACACCGTCTTCATGGAATCTTAATAATTAATGTAAATAACACGTATCTCGCGTTTTAGAGTTTGAATAAAATCTTAAATAGAATTAAGAAATAGGTCTCTTAAAGATCATAGAACATTAGACAGATTTGTGGTATTATGGAAGATTCTTATTTTCTTGCCAAAACGGTTTCCTAGTCGTCAGGGAACTTGAACAGTTTGATAAACCTGTTTTATAAACACAATACATATTTTAGAAATTACCCGTTGCTGTCCCACTTCTGGGAGAATGCTTTCCCCAAGTGACATTGACACCTGTCAGATTTCTAAGAAATGCCATTTTATGTAGGTTCTGGTTCTGGTTGATCATAGAACATTTGACAGATTTGTGTTATTATGGAAGATTTTTATTTTCTTTCCAAAACGGTTTCCCAGTCGTCTGGGAACTTGAACAGTTCCCCCTGTTTGATAAACACTACACATATTTTAGAAATTAGCCGTTGCTGCCCCACTTCTGGAAGAATGCTTTCCCCAAGTGACATTGACACCTGTCAGATTTCTAAGAAATGCCATTTTATGTAGGTTTAACTAAATAATAAACTGTATATATAAAACGTAACGATTTGTTAAAAAGGTTGCCAGAAATAATAGCATTAGTTAAAATACGCGTTATGCGTTTCGGAAGTCACAAAATATTACATATTAAATATACGTAGGTTTAATTATATGTGGGTTTAACTATTATATAAGGTTAATATTTCTAAGAAATGCCATTTTATGTAGGTTTAACAAAATAATAAACTGTATATATAAAACGTAACGATTTGTTAAAAAGGTTGCCACAAATAATAGCATTAGTTAAAATACGCGTTATGCGTTTCGGAAGTCACAAAATATTACATATTAAATATACGTAGGTTTAATTATATGTAGGTTTAACTATTATATAAGGTTAATATTTCTAAGAAATGCCATTTTATGTAGGTTTAACTAAATAATAAACTGTATATATAAAACGTAACGGTTTGTTAAAAAGGTGGCCATAAATAATAGTATTAGTTAAAATACGCGTTATGCGTTTCGGAAGTCACAAAATATTACATATTAAATATACGTAGGTTTAATTATATGTAGGTTTAACTACTATATAAGGTTAATATTTCTAAGAAATGCCATTTTATGTAGGTTTAACTAAATAATAAACTGTATATATAAAACGTAACGGTTTGTTAAAAAGGTGGCCATAAATAATAGTATTAGTTAAAATACGCGTTATGCGTTTCGGAAGTCACAAAATATTACATATTAAATATACGTAGGTTTAATTATATGTAGGTTTAACTATAATATAAGGTTAAGGAAATAATAAACTGTATATATAAAACATAACGATTTGTTAAAAAGGCGAAAAATTACTAGAATAATAATCACAAAAAATAGTATTAGTTAAAATACGCGTTATGCGTTTCGGAAGTCACAAAATATTACATATTAAATATAGATAGGTTTAATTAAAATCTAAGGTTAAGGAAACAATAAATTATATACAACACGAACTTTGACATCATAATAAATTCGTTTAAAGGTAAGGTTTATAACTAGGGTAGATACCGCACCCGTTTTTTTTTCTTTTGTAGCAAAAAAAAAAACTTTGGATACCAGAGCAAATTAAAATAAAATTAAGAACTTAACAAAACTGTCGACATTCGATTTTTAAATAATTCAAGAAGGTTTTTGTTTTAAGAACAATTGTTTTGTTAATTATGTTTTATTTTTAATAGACTATACAATAAACGAGAAATAGATACTGAAAACAAAACAAAAATACAAATAAAAATACCGTTCGTCAATTAGGTACTTACTCAGTTAAAATAAGTAGGTGGTATACAAGACACTGTAACTGGTTTAAAAATACCTAACCTATAACGAAGCCGAAAACACTTGTTTCTTCTTGTCATTGCTGCTATCACATTCTTTTTCAATGGAATGGCCCACTTTGGAACCTTCGAGGTTGTGGAACCAGCGAGGTTCCAACTTTTTTTGCGTTTTTTTTACGGATACAAGTTTTATTATATGATATAATAGAACTTATAGGTGTTTTGCGTACGTTACATTGTGCGCTACCGCAAACAACTTTTTATTTCACAACAAAAATAAAGGTAGGTTTCCAGCTATCTTTTTGGTTTTCTGCAGTATAAATTATAATCGTTTGATCATTTAAATTTAATTCAGATTATTATTAAAAAACTTAAAATAAAATAATTACATATTTACAAATGGATTGAAATTATTGGATTTATTGACACTAAACCAGAAATGTGAATTTTAATTTGTGAAGTTACGAACAACCAAAAACCGTGAAGTAATTTACGAACAGTCGAAAATTCGCGTTTTTTTATGGGCCGACGTCGATCCGTAACGCGTTCAATGCTTCAGTGTTTTATTTTTGTATTAGCATAAAGTAAAATAAAAAATAAACAAACCAGCAAAGTGAGAGTCGGACTCGCACATGATGAGTTCCGTAACATCGTAGTAGGGGAGCCCTCTTTAATTTTTCTATTTTATTTTTTGTTGTTATAGCGGCAACAGAAATACACATTCTATGAAAATTTCAACTGTCTGCCTATTATACGGATAATGAAATACAGAGTAAAAAAATAGAGATCAAGTAATAATTATTAAAGAAATAAATTTCCTTGGTAATTTGAAACCGGAAGAAACATTTGTTTTTTTTTTTGTTGGTTAATTTTAATTTTTTTATCTTAATTTGTGTCACCCTCAGTAAGTGAAGTGAGATTTAAATATATTATTATTTAAAAAATACCTTAGGAATAGGAAATGGCAATAGAAATAATACACATAGGTAGAGACAAGAATTTTCTCTTTTTTTAAATATTGGATTATTTTATACGTTTAAAGTCAACATGATTTAAAATATTGAATAATTTGGCCCTGAACTCCTTCCAAACCTTATAAAACTGTTTCCACAAAAAGTCACTTCAATTACTAACCCATTTTTAATGATGATATCTTGAATGATCTGTACTTAATTGAGTATGAGAATGATCTACGCTAGAATATGGGCAACTACAGTACTTTCACAGTTTTTATGTCTTGTGACTGGGACTGTAGCTACATTTAATTTTCATCTTTGTTTCGACAATTCAAAAGTGCCTGTAACTGGCCTACTTGAAATAAATGCTTTTGATTTTGATAGTATTAAAATTAAAAAAAAAAATATTAAAACATCAAATTGAAAGTGTATTTTCGGAATTCTGACTTTATGAAATTTTACTTTTAGTCTAATTTCTTGAACTGAATCGTGTTGTTCAGATTTACAGAGAGCCGGTTGCAAAAAAAAAGAATAAATATCAACTATTTTCATAAATTATCAATCATGAACAATACCTGAAAAGGCTCTTTGAAAATTAACCCTGTAAAGGAACTGTTTTTTTTTGTGAGGAGTTCTAACGCCAAACTACCGTTTTTGATAAAGCGGCTATTTCTAGTTTCTATTACTACTAAAACCTCATTGTGTACTATCTCTATGTTCTAGACGTTCAGTCCTTTTACAGTTAAGTTACATAACGTCTGATTTTACATCATTGTCTTGTTGGCTTGCTGCTGCTGTTAAGTAAAATAATTGTGAAAAGACTACACTATTAAGATAATTGTACATTCAACCAATGATAATATGAACTCGAATGATGTCTTAAGGGTAGCGACGTAAATTGTATATAATGACGCGCAAAATACCTTCTATTTTGTAGGTAAATATATAATTAGTTAAGAACCTTGTATAGTTAGGGTTAAGATTTGAGTTTTTCTCTTATTATTTTCTTTATTGAACGTGTTGAAGACACAACTCGACCGTCAGCCACAAGCTCATACTACATCAAAATTTAGGAAAATTTGTAAGACAAAAAAAAATCTGATAGTTTTATGTAGAAAATAAGAACCTTATGCAGTTTGGTTTAGGGTTTAAAATAAATTTGAGTTTTTATACTTATTATTTTCTATATTGATAGTGGTGAATACACAGCAAAAGCGTCGACTACAAGCACAGATATATACATGCGGAAAATCATCAGATTAGTTTCCAAAGATAAAAAAAAAGAATCTTCTCGGCTAGTTTTAAGTATATAATAAGAACCATATAATTAAGTTTAGAATTTAAACGTTTTTAGTTTTTATACTTATTATTTCCTTTACGCAATTAACAAAAACGCAATTGAAAATGGCAAAATGATCGTAGATGCGGAGAAACCCGCAAGACGAAAAAAAATGGGCTCTTCTCCGCTAGTTTATAAGTAAAAAAAAACCTTAAATAGATAAGGGTTAAGGTTTAGAATAGCTTTTGACTTTTTATACTTAAGTATTTTTTCTTTTATTGGACAAGACCTTCGCTTGATTATAAGTAGACATCGGATTATGTGCACTATCTAAATATGCACGTAAACATGCACAAAAAGGGTATTATAATTATGGATATAAGGATTTACGTTTATTTTCGCAAAAGATTTATATCATATAATCGGTTGTTGTCGTGCAACTTCCATTATTTGACAGAAGTTGAAATTTAGTGCCATTTGTGCAGTAATGTCTTCAGGCAAGTTTTCGCCGGTGCCGTTGATATAATGCATTAACTTTCTTTAATCCTTCAAGACCCGGGTTTATAAACAATATGTTAAAAAAAACCCTGTCCTATCCGTGAACATTATTAGGTAACGCCGAAATTAAATTCTATTTATGAAATCCTTTTTGGGAACAAGTAAAAAAAAATACCCCGTTAATTAATAAAATGTAAAGTAAGGAAACGTCTTATCTATGGCAACACACGAGCGTGAGCGGTCGCTTCAAAACACAATTTATTGACGATCGAACATACTTATGCCGAAGATCGTGTTGCCACGTTTTAAAATTTTTTGAATTTAGGGAAACGGTGCATGGTAAGGGACATAAATCATGAATTTTAACATTCATTAATATTTTTACTTTCATTAATATTTTATGTTTCTTATTGGCAATGTCATTGGTATACCTATATGCCCCTTTCGGATCGGACAAGGTATTTTTTTAACATATAAAAAAAAACACATTATTTACATTATTGTATAAAAAATCGACGAAAAAAATACAGTGCTAAGCAACGCGCCTAACTTATTTAACCACTGAAATTAGCACTATCCATGAAAAAAATACTAAAACATGCAATAACGCCAAAAATTCGAGTTTTATAAATTTGCTTATGCATATAACCGATGTGTATTTATAAGTAAAAGGAACTTTGTAATTTATAGTTACAGTTTTAAATAAGTTTTGACTTCTGACACTTATTATTTCCTTTATTGGACATGACGATGACTCTTTTTACGAAAGTTTAGAAATAAGTAATAGTAAAACTCAAAACTTTTGATAAACTCTAACCTTAAATAAATTACTTTATTTATTTAAGGTTATAAAGTTTATCAAAAGTTTTGAGTTTTTACACTTATTTATTTCCTTTATACATGACATGGACATGACGATGACTCCTTTGACACTAGTTTATAAGTAGGTAATAGGATCTTTATATAGTTAGGGTTAGGGTTTAAATTAAGTTTTAAGTTTTTACACTTATTATTTCCTTTATTGGACACGACGATGACTCCTATGACACTAGTTTATAAGTAGGTAATAGGATCTTTATATAGTTAGGGTTAGGGTTTAAATTAAGTTTTAAGTTTTAACACTTATTATTTCCTTTATTAGACATGACGATGACTCCTTCGATACTTGTTTATAAGTATGTAATAGAACTTTATATAGTTAGGGTTAGGGTTTATATTAAGTTTTAAGTTTTTACACTTATTATTTCCTTTATTAGACATGACGATGACTCCTTCGATACTTGTTTATAAGTAGGTAATAGAACTTTATATAGTTAGGGTTAGGGTTTATATTAAGTTTTAAGTTTTTACACTTATTATTTCCTTTATGGGAACCCACTATGGAGCTTTCAACGGTAGTTTATAAGTAAAAAAAACTGTATATAGTTAGGATTAGGGTTTCAATCAATCAATCAATCATTTATTTTGTGAAACACAGGTATGGTTACAGATAGTGTATCGTCTTAAATGTGTGCACTATGTTTTGCCAATATATGGCGTACAAAATGGCGGACAAAACTAACATAAAACAAGCATAAACAAGCAATTACAATTAAGGTGGCATGTCAATATATTACATTAAAGAAAAACAATAATTCAATTTAAAATACATAAATGTCGGTTAGGTAAACATGTCATTACAGTTTTAGATAAATACACACATTCCATAATTAATCAATAAATACATTCATAGGTGTTTAACTGGGAAGTCGGAATCGTCATACCTCTGTTTATCAGTAGTAAATTCAGTGATGGAGTAATAACATCTATCTAAAAGGAGTTTAAACAAAGACCTCTTAAAGGATCCCAGACACTCTTTATTTCTAATAGCTGCTGGTATACTATTAAATATTTTTGGCGCCATGCCTAGCACACTTTTGCCAAAGAATGCGGTTTTATGAGTGGTTACATGAATGGTATTCTGATGACGGCGAGAGCGCAATTTTTCAAATAAATGCAAGTTACAACGAACAAACACTCCCAAATTGACTAAGCTTCTTTGATAAAGCGTCGATATGATGTTTCCAAGTTAGATGACTATCTATATAGAGGCCCAGAAATTTTGTGATTTTCAGAGATTACTACGTTACCATATTTTATATTCAGTTTCGGTTTATTTGTTTTTTGATTAAATGTCATTATTTTCGTTTTGTCAAGATTTACTTTTAGATTATTATTAATAATTATTACTATTAATTAACCAATTTATTATATTTTTGAGATCGTCATTTATATCATTTTCAAGAATATTAACCTATCTCTAATACCGTAACGCTCTATTTTGTTTAGCAGTATACCGTGATCTACATGGTCGAATGTTATAGACATATCCATAAACAAGGCCGCCACCGGAGTTTTAGCATCAACACTTGAAACAATTTTCTTGATAACATCATAAATCGCCATATTAATGGATTTACCTTTCCTGAATCCAAATTGTTCTCTTGCTATGAGATCATGCTTTCCAAAAAACGACGAAAGGCTATTGTATATCACCTTTTCTATAATTTTGGAAATATAAGTTTTGAGTTTTTACTCTTATTATTTCCTTTAGTGGACATGACGATGACTCCTTTGACACTTGTTTATAAGTAGGTACTTAATAGGAATTTTATATAGTTAGGGTTAGGGTTTAAATTAAGTTTTAAGTTTTTACACTTATTATTTCCTTTATTGGACACGACGATGACTCCTATGACACTAGTTTATAAGTAGGTAATAGGATCTTTATATAGTTAGGGTTAGGGTTTAAATTAAGTTTTCAGTTGTTACACTTATTATTTTCTTTATGGGACGCAACAATGGAGCTTCAACGGTAGTTTATAAGTAAAAGAAACTGTATATAGTTAGGATTAGGGTTTAATATAAGTTTTGAGTTTTTACACTTATTATTTCCTTTATTGGACACGACGAAGGCGCTTTCCAAGCTAGTTTATAAATAATAGTATATATAATATAGGTATCGTATTTTATTAAACTGGGGCAGTTTGGAACAGTTTTTTTTTTTCAACTCATTTTATGATAACTGCAAATGATTATAAAATAAATTATTAAAAGTACCTAAGATACAGATTTGCCTCCAATGTCTGAACCAAGAGTAAAAACACTTTATTATCAATTATTTGAGAAACGAAAACAACAGTCGTTTATTTGAATTTGGCTGAGAATCAACACTTCTTGAACGTATGTTTTGGTATTTTTCATTTTCATTACAAACTTAAAATATATATTTTATTTTATCGTATCTACCAAAACAGTCTTACCAAGGGATATCGTGTTACCTAGTACTAACTGGGTTGCGGAGTTCAGATAGGCAGACGCGCCATGTAAAATGCTAGTATTCAGCTGCATCCGGTTAGACTCCAAGCCGACCTTAGGGCCTAGTTGGGAAAAATCTTGGCAGATGATGATTAACTACCAGATACAACAATAAAGCGTCTTGCTCAAAATGGGTGTAAGTCTGACAGAATTGAAATATATCTTAAAAGCTCATAAAGCATAGCTGTCAATTAGTGACAAGTACTTAAGTCGCCCGAGACCAGAGCTGCGGCAAAAGCAAAATTTTGCAAAATTACCGTTTTTTTTCGAAGATTAGGCTACAACACTAATTTGTTTTTTAAAGTATATCATGTTGAAAGCATTGTGCTAAAGCTAAACACACAGTAATTAATCCGAGCTAGGCCGGAGAGGTGTCTAGAACTGACTAAGAACTCTAGACAATGTACTACGGAACCCTCTGTAAGTTAATACTTATTATTAGTTTGAATAATCGGTTAAATCTTGAAAAAGACAGACAGAAATAGGTGACATGACGTTTCAAGTGGCTCTTTCTGTTCTCCGATGAATTTAGAATGAAGTGAATGAAGTCTTTACAAGAAGAAGAAGAGAGGAAGTGGCGGGGTGAAGAGTTTTTGAAGTTTTTAGCTACAATTTGGCCATGACCCTTTATAATAATTATGTAAAAATCAAGTTAGTCTTCCACGTTTTAACTTTTCCAAATAAATAAATTTTGTTTAGCAACTACACTCAATAAACTAAAAAAAGACACATTCAAGTGCAAGTTTGTCTTCAACGAACTTAAAAAATATCTTTAACTGGTTATATGATTTCCTCATTACCTACTTTCTCAATTTATTTAATTAAATTAGACTTAAATTCGCTGTATAAGTAAGGTTCAAAATGTAAATATAAAGAGAAAATGATCGTGAAATAATGTGGAATCAATTCGTAATACTTACTATAAAAAAACTAAGTAGACAGGTGTTACAGCCGATTAGGTACATAATATGTTTAAGAAACTAAGATCGTGAGTACACGTTCTATTAGTTTTAGATATTATAGTTGGTAACAATTAGGTATACGCACAAAATGTGAGATCTGGTCACAAATTCGCCACATTTTTCTATAGGTTTTACGTCAAAGTTTTACGCTTTTCCTGCTATCAAAATTGAACCTACCAACTACCTACCACCTACCTACCACCTACCTACCACCTACCTACCACCTACCTACCACCTACCTACCACCTACCTACCACCTACCTACCACCTACCTACCACCTACCTACCACCTACCTACCACCTACCTACCACCTACCTACCACCTACCTACCACCTACCTACCACCTACCTACCACCTACCTACCACCTACCTACCACCTACCTACCACCTACCTACCACCTACCTACCACCTACCTACCACCTACCTACCACCTACCTACCACCTACCTACCACCTACCTACCACCTACCTACCACCTACCTACCACCTACCTACCACCTACCTACCACCTACCACCTACCTACCACCTACCTACCACCTACCTACCACCTACCTACCACCTACCTACCACCTACCTACCACCTACCTACCACCTACCTACCACCTACCTACCACCTACCTACCACCTACCTACCACCTACCTACCACCTACCTACCACCTACCTACCACCTACCTACCACCTACCTACCACCTACCTACCACCTACCTACCACCTACCTACCACCTACCTACCACCTACCTACCACCTACCTACCACCTACCTACCACCTACCTACCACCTACCTACCACCTACCTACCACCTACCTACCACCTACCTACCACCTACCTACCACCTACCTACCACCTACCTACCACCTACCTACCACCTACCTACCACCTACCTACCACCTACCTACCACCTACCTACCACCTACCTACCACCTACCTACCACCTACCTACCACCTACCTACCACCTACCTACCACCTACCTACCACCTACCTATCACCTACCTACCACCTACCTACCACCTATCTACCACCTACCTACCACCTACCACCTACCAGCAGTTAATTCGGACGGGTTGTATGTAATTATAATAATTTCGCACAAAAACAATGCACTTAAGCCCGCTCTTAACATTGTCGTCCTTGAGGGCGAGGAGAGCAATTCAGTAAAGAACTACCTCGGTCGACCCCAAAAGCTCACAGACTATTTGCGCAAACGACGCAAAATGGCCGCCATATTTCAATGGACTTATTATATTATAGTACAATACTTAGGACATGCATGACTTTATGTATTGTAAAATTAGGAGATTAAATTTTTATGCACTTACAGTACTTACGGGATGATATCCGTGATTTTGTTTTTGTTTAATCAACATACAACCTGACACTGACCTGCAAAATGCAAAAAACGTAATAAAATTTGAATTTCGCTGGCCACCCTGGCGCATTCACCTTAATAAATACAATCAATTTAAATGTTGTTTTTAAAATCTGGTATTCAGCTGCATCCGGTTAGACTAGAAGCCGACGCAAATATAGTTGGGAAAAGTAGGGCAGATGATAAACCCAACGTGGTTATGCACCCTCGCGTGCTTCCATACTTAGGTCTGATTACTCTTTTAAAATCTGAAAAACCGATTTCATCCAATAGATGAAATAAATACTTCTTGACAGGTTACATTTATTCGAACTCTATACTTCTTTTGAACAGAAAAAAATAACTTATAGACGAAACTGCTATTGCACAAGTCATTTTAACATTATTTTAGTAAAACAGCATTAAAACAAAATCAAGTGTAGTTTTTCACGTCGGTAAAATTAAATGAGTTCAAAATTATTTTTTTGTGGAGTAGTTTTTGTACACAGGATTTAAAAAATATTTTCACTTCTCGAACTACGTATCTATTAAGCCTCATCGCTTCTATATTAAAATGTGACCTTTTTCTAACTGGAATAACCATCGAAGTAGTTCCAATAATAAAAAGAAAGAAAATGAGATAATGCAGTCAATCCTGGATGATAAAACAAAATTTAATAAGGCTGATAATAATCAGCACTTGTTGAACTTTTTCGAATCGATGACTCAGGGGCCTGGGGCCCTACTCCCTAACGCTTCGTTTGTATATTCGGATCTATCCATCTCTCTCGCGCACATCTGCAAATTAGTGCGAGTGAGAAAGACGGATAGATCCGTATATAAGGACGAAGACGTTAGGGAGTAGGGCCTCAGGTTTTGTACGTAGCGATCTTGAACTTACATAAGACTGTCCCCCAAAACGTCTTTCAGTACTTTCTAAGTGCTAGCTGGGGAGAAGAAGTAGCGGAACAAACTCCGCAACAGATCTGTCAGTTATAAAAACTCGAACGAAATTTTGATGCCGTAATAGATTAACAGTCCTATCGCATCGCGACAGGTGCTTTTTAACCGACTTCCAAAAAGAGCAGGTTCAATTCGTCAAATTTTTTTTTATTGATCTTTTCTAAATAAATTTTTGTTCGACTTGGACATTTCACGCAAAATCCTGATAGAAACAACAAACTCACTATTAAAGCCCTTACCAAGACCTCTTTGCAGAGCAGGTAGACTGTATTACTCACAGCTCATGGTTCAAAATCGCTTGGCACTTGATGTGACTTTTAACACTTTTTGTCTGCTAAAATAGAACATGATTAGCCCCCATTATCTCATTTTCTGTGTCTTACCAACTCGACTCTATTGGTTTTACACCTACGGTTAAAAATCACATGATAGTTAGTTTATAAGATGTACATATACATAACAAGAAATGTCGATGAATCTGTAAATTAATTAAGTGAAATTCCGTACAGAAAACACAGTAACTCAAATTACTGAGTTTTCAGTTACGAAGGAAAAGTAGAGTTAGTAGTTTCAAGTTATTATAATGTAATGAAGATTTAGGTAGAGTATTTAAATATGAAAAAAAATAAAAAATGTAGTAACACTAAGCGTATCTATGATAGTTAGCTAAGACTTAAAATAACTACGGTTAAAAATCACATGATAGTTAGTTTATAAGATGTACATATACTTAACAAGAAATGTCGATGAATCTGTAAATTAATTAAGTGAAATTCCGTACAGAAAACACAGTAACTCAAATTACTGAGTTTTCAGTTACGAAGGAAAAGTAGAGTTAGTAGTTTTAAGTTATTATGATGTAATGAAGATTTAGGTAGAGTATTCTTTATATGAAAAAAAAAAAAAAAAAAGTAGTAACACTAAGCGTATCTATGATAGTTAGCTAAGACTTAAGATAACTAAGCTTAAGTAACAATGAGTAAGGCGGTCAAAGATACCTACTTAGTAGTTGTTAAGTGATAACTCTAAGTGTAAAGTTAGAATATAAATAAAAAAAGCAGCGCCAGATCAATTATTAGGCTATAAGGTATTATCCAATCATATCAATGCGCACACTCGGCTACTAAAATATCAATACCATGTAGAACGCATATCGCAAAATATGAGATTTCAACAACAAAACTGCGTGAAACTAAAGCAATGCTTCCGATTGGTGAGGAAATATTTGGAAGCTGAAGAGCTGTTTGCTCAGATGATGGATTGAAGGATTATGAGTTAAATCACTCAATAAACCAAGACCACATACAGTTTTTCCGTCGGTCTCAATAAGCCCATTAGTGCACAGTATAGTTGATGAATATCAAATAGAAAGCGTTGCTATCAAAGAAGAATTATCGATGTGAGGCAAGATCTTATTATTGAGACCAAATTGAAGTCAAAAACAAAATATAAAATCAGTTATTTTAATTATGTCATTTATTTTAATCAGCACTCTAAGAACCTCAAAATGACACTACATTTGGTGCCAGTTAAGATGAGAATAGCGGTCATTGACCCACCTACATTTATTAAACTTCTTAACTTTGAAAACCAAAAATAAGCCTGTTCAAGTCTGGAATTGTCATCTATCGTGATCTTCAACATTTTTTGTAATGAAAAACGATACATGGTTTATTTGTTTTGGTTCGTACGAAGAGATATTAGGGAAAGGGCAATGACCGCTATTCTTCTTAACTGGCACCTGGCACCAACTATAGTAACATACAAAAGACCGTAATCAAATCAATCAAACAAACAAACTAGCTGTTGGCTGCGACCTTCATCCTCGTGAAATTAATATAAAAATATTATACCCTATTTGAATCGGGTTCTGTTAACAATTTCAAGGGATGTAATTTTTTTGCACGGAACCCTAATACCTATTCTAAAATAAAAGCGTAGTCTAAGTTACTCCTTTTAACATCAGCCATCTGTCAATAAAAGTTCCGTCGAAATCGGTCCTGCCGTTTTGGAGATTAGCTGGAACAAGTAGACAGACAGACAGACAAAAATAAAGGTTTTTTACTAGAAGTTCTTTGGAAAAATCTGTTATTTGGAAATTACAAACAGACACTTTAACTTTATTTATTTGTATAAATATAAAGATAACTTTGGCCCGATAACAAATTAAAAAACCAAAATATACTTTATTACAGTACCTAAATAGGCGTACTTAATACCACAAGGCATTCATTCGCTAGGATATAGGATAGGATTTTTATTGCGATATCCAGAATGGAGTGGTATTGTCATGTTAATAGCCGAGGTAGCAATGCAGTTAGGTAATACGAAATCAATAGAAGTTAGACTTAAGTAGGACCTAAGTAGGACGTAAGTATGACGTAAGTAGGAGTAGGACGTAAGTGCGCGGAGATTAAAGTGTTTTGTAATTCAGTAGTGATCTAGAATGTAATTAGCTATATAATAATAATAATTAATATAAGTAAGACTTAAGTAGGACGTAAGTAGGAAGTACGTAGGACGTAAGTAGGACGTACGTAGGACGTAATAGGACGTAAGCAGTGAGGAGACTAAAACGGTTTATAATTCAGTAGTGATCTAGAATGTAATTAACTATAAGTTAAACCGAAATTGGCTAAATTGATATAAGTAATTAGGTACTTATGATGTAGGCGGTTTCTTTACAATAATGCACGAATCAAGATTTATTCATTCTTCTTTGTGCGAGTCGGACTCGCGCATGAAGGATGGCGTACCATCGTAGTGAGCCCCCTTTAATTTTTAATTTATTTGTTGTTGTGAAAATTTCAACTGTCTGCCTATTACGGATCATGAGATACAGCCCGCTGAGAGACAGGCGGACGGACGGACTGCGGAGACCTAGTAATAGGTCTCGTTGGTTACCCTTCGGGTGGAACCCTAAAAAAACACGTACCGTGGGTAGTTAGATCTTCAAAAGACATTTTATATCTGAATATTATATTTAAAGAAAATATTAACAACATAAAATAAAGTTATTCATACATTAAAATTGAAACAGCATTAACTAAATTCAAAAATTGCAATTTTGGCAAGACATTTTAAAACAGAATTTATAGGTATTTTAAAGAAATATAATCTACAATAACACGATTTAGACTAGTCTCAAAATAACATGAAAGTAAAAAAAAGCAATGTATAAGTAGAGCATTCTTGAATAATTTTCATTATACTATTAATTCAAATCAAAAGTCATACTATCAAAAAAAAAAAAAACTGCAACTGCGTAAAAAAACACTAATAACTTTAAATAAAAACTGAAAAGAATAAAACAAGTTCAGGAGACAGGACATATTGATTGCAACAGCCGGGACCTATAATGGATGTATTGATTTTAGTCTTGATTATTTTGAATCCGTTTATTATTGCATAGAAACCATTTAATATAGGTCGCTAGTAATCTTTAAAGCAGCTATTCTGGACTTTTCGTGTCAATGTATTGAAAAACATTCTTAGTTTAAGTTAATTCAGTAAACAAAATAAACTCATAGGTAGCAAAACCAACCTGTGAGTTAAGATATTTATTCTATATTCAAGAAATTACATGAATACCGTAAAATACCCTAAACTAAAATAAAAAAAAAACTTAAATATATCATCAAAAACATACCCCTCCTTTTTGGGTAAGTCGGGTAAAAACTCTTTTTCAACGGTATCAACTGGTCAATGTGCCAAAGAAACTGGCGGCATTGCCACGTTATGTGTCACGTGTTTAACCAAATTGACTATCAGGTAAACTTAATACCAATGACGCTTTAATGACAGCCAAAAATATTCCAAATTTTGTATAAACAAATAATTAATTGAAATCATAGAAGTTTATAAGTAAAAAGAATAATCAGACGACTTGATAACCTCCTGACTTTTGAAGTCGGTTAAAAAGAAAAAATATTTATTGGAAATTAACGAAAACCAAAACATTTATTTGCGATAGACATGACGCTTTGTAAAAAAAACATAAGCACATAAACACAAAAAGATATATGTATTTAGATCATATATCATAATATGTTATCTTCATCATAATACATTATCTTTGATTATGACCGTTACGAACTCAAATACACTAGAGTCACTAGACCCTTGGTCGATTGTAGCTGCTTTAAAGCATTTATAAGTTAGTCATTAATCACTTAGTAATAATGTAAAATTAGGAAGCATGACGATGTACTTACATCAGTGCCGATGATCGGAATGGACAAAAACCAAAGAAATAAAATAGTAGTGTGTAAATAGTTATCATAATTATTACATTTAAGTGGGGTTAGAGTATCATAATTAAACATTTAAGTGGGGTTAGAGTATCATAATTAAACATGTATGTAGGGTTACAGTATCATAATTAAACATTTAAGTAGGGTTAAGGTATTACATTTAAACATTTAAGTAGGGTAAGGGTATCATAATTAAACAGTTAAGTAGGGTTAGGGTATCATAGTTAGTCTTAGCTACCTATTCATAAGTACCTATGTAAATATAAAACATCAGATGTTTAAAGATGCCGTATAAAAATATAAGTAGAATTTACGTTAGTCCTTTACATTGTAGGTAAAGGTACTTTTTAATTTATTCTTCATAACAACACGGAATTAGACGGCGTCTCTTATTTCAAGAAATAGGTTATTATAAGAAACAGATTGCTGAACTTTATTTTTCAGTTGGAGCCAATTAGAATTTTCTCTTAGGAAATTCTTGATTATAGTCCTGCATCCGTAGCACTTGTGAATCGGGAAATATTATCAACAAAATAAATTATTATTATTACTTGAAAACATGACTATGTGGACTCTTCGCCCGTACTACAGAATATAGCCCCCTTAAACAACGAAAATAGGCGCACGCACACACATATGCGTACGTTCGGGGTGATCTCGACCGAATGCCAGCTACGAATGCGCTGGCATTCAGGTACGTGAAGCGTGTCTATGTGTGTGTGTGTTTCCGTCCTGTGTATGAGGTCGATATAGAAAAAAAAAGGAAAGCTTACCAGGGTAACAAAGTCCGATTTGTGCAAAAACCATTACTTCTTAATAAATAATGTAAATTTAGATAAATAGGCGACAACCTCTTACTCATTAGAATATTTAATTTATCTATTTATTAAATGCGGCTGAATGACGTACGTTCGTTACTAATGTAGGTAATAGGTAAGGATTATTTATTAAGGTAGACGTATTTTCTTATAGTCATTTATTATGGGAAGATGAATTAATAACCATCCTTTACGCTTCGCCGTAGTGGGGTAATGAACACAGAGGGTAGTTTGACGCAACATTTGTGAAAACACAATCATCATTATCTTGCACTTGCTGCGCCGACACCAAATAAATCCCAATTTATGTCGGCGCAGTTTGTCTTCATCTTCCCTATATTACTCGTCATCTCAGCAGTCACCTCCTTTCTAGCCTTGTGAAAACACAATAGCTTTGAGAATTATGTTAACCCATTGATGAGAGAAAGGATAATGTTTACAAACACCTCATGGATTTCTTAAATTTACCGACGGTTAGTAAACTGTCGCTTGAACCCGCCGATACCAAATAGTAGTCAATATGCTTACTATGATATAAAGGTACAAAAACATCACATCACATCACAATAATATGATATATATGTACATGTTATTGTGATGTGATGTGATGTGATGTATTTGTGCTATGATTGGTTAAAAAAAACACTTAACTGAGCATTATTTTTGCAGTTCCAAAATTACCATAAGTGATGAAAGATTTGGCAGAAACATCTTGAAGTAGGTACTCATAAAGTTAGTATCATATTGCTTTGTTACAGAAATGATTACTGAACTAAACTAACTGATGTACTTAAAGTGTACATCGGTTGCACTCTTTACTTAAAGATAGTTAAGAGAATATTTAAAATATTATACTAACTTTAAACCTCTATAGCCTTTTTTTTCTTGATTTTGTACAATTCTGAGATCCTCTTAAAATTGTATGACACATGGAGGAGGTCTGCTTTGCTATGACAGTGATAAGTAGATTAGTAGTAGTTAGTTAGTACTTTTGATTTTTAATTTTGTTTTTGTAAAATATTCTTATATCCACGGTTAAACTACCTTTATAATAGCAAATACAGTAGGTAGGTAGGTACTTGCAAAATGTTGGTTGCGATACAAGTTTCAAAAAGTTACTTTTATTTTGCGTTTGTGATGGTGAAGTAATTTGTAACCTTTACGGCGTTTTCTATAATAATTAATTTATTTAGTATTATTATTTATAGGTAATAATAGATACTAATTATAATTATCACACAATTTTCACACAAATTTAGCATTTTACTTTATTATTTGATCAAATAATGTTTTTTTTTTTCATTCCTCTTTGTCTTACACATGTAAGCCTATTCTGATGACAATCTCAATAAAAAATCAGACACTCATCAAACTATCACTTACTATATTTGCTATCACCAGGGCAGTATTACAAATGGAGGTTAATAAATCGCACCAGCCTAACAAGCTGTAACATAGCATACTTAATTTTAACTTAACATACTTAATTTTAACTTAGGCAGTAATTTTTATTTGTAATTATGATTATTTTTGTATAATATTCTGTGGTCCTCCTAATAATTGTAAATAACCTTGGAGGACGCAAGGGCAAGTCTAGTCATCAGTGAAATAAGGACAACCTAGTTGTAAGTTATAGTTTGCTTAGGTATCTACTATTATGAATAGTTTAGAGAATTTATAATAAGATACATTAAGTACCTACATTTAATGTGAAACCTAGGAAGTAAGTTTTATTTTTATGATTATTTTTGTATAATATTCTGTGGTCCTCCTGAAAATTGTATTATAATGTTGGAGGACGGGCATTGAATTCACTTCGATAGAGAGTATGAATAACCTTGTTGTAAGTTCTAGCAAATTTACTATTGAGACAGTTTAAATAAGGGAAATAAAGGGAAATAAAAATTAGATAGTTCTAGCTAGGAAGTAATTTTTATTTATGTCTTTTTGTTTTTGTATAATATTCTCTCAAAATGGATTCAAATACTACACGTACACTAAAGTTTTCACAAAAACGTAGCCGTTAGTAGCATAATAATTACTTGGAGACAGTTTATGGAATAAAAAGTAAGATAGTATATAATGCGAAACCTAGAAAGTAATTTTTAGTTGTTTGTTTGTGTTTGTATCATATTCTGTTGCCCTCATAAAAATGCGAAACAATAGTATAGGAGAATAACAATAAGGTAGTATTAAAACCTACATTAACTTCTTCTAATTAAGAAATCTAGGAATAACTTTTATTTGTTTTCATTATTTTTGTATAATATTCTGTAGTCCTCCTAAAAATTGTATTATAATGTTGGAGGACGTAAAAATGCCGATCAGTCGAATAGTGGTGTAAGGAATAAACGATAATAAGATAGTAAGTTAATATAAGATAAGATAATATAAGATAGTTTTAAAAACCTATGTTTAGTACGAAAACTAGGACATAAGTTTCATTTCTATCTTTATATTTTTGTATGATATTCTATGGTCCTCCTCCAATGTTGGAGGACGTGATGGCAAGTCTACTCATTAATGAAGTATGAAAAACTTAGTCGTAAGTCATAGTATAGTTACTTTAAAACGTAGTTTAGGGAATGAACAAAAATATATTATTATAATTTTTATAATTAGTTACAATTTTATATTATTATTATAAGTATTTATATGGAGTCCAGAGGGTCGGTAGTAGGTTTAATGTTTTTCATTATTTTCGTACCTATTACATATATTTTCATTTCTTTTCCTCATATTTTATGACACTTCAAAACGATTTTAAAGCAATTAAAGTCAATAGAAAAAAATGTAGATTGAACTATTCGTAAATATTACTTATATTGTAAACTTCCAAAGAGGCAAGATCAAAAATAACAGATTGAAGTAAAATACAAAGGCATAGGCCGTCAAAATGTATGTCAGTTCTGTCATTGACTTCTTATACTTTTCTTAAAGGGTTTGTAATTTAAGGTTTTTTCTTTCTTAATTAAATAGTTTATATTGGTTTCATGAGGCGTTCACTCTTCTTATTTTTGACGTGATAGTCCTTTGAACATTGATTAAAATAAATATAATTTATTTAGGTATTAAAAAATAAGAATTGACATGCATTGTTTCTAAATTAAACTAAAATGATTTGGTGATAAAATAAATTCTTGGAAAAAATCTAGATTTGAGATATTAAAAATAAAAAAAACACGAAATCGAGTCTAAACCTAACTTAAACCTTCTAATAATTTTATTAGATAGGTACATTAGTTCTACGTACAACATTTCAAGCGGGTTTTTATTTCGTACTAAAAAATAAGGCACATCTGATCCAGGGCCTTAAAAAAACAATTTTTGTTTCAATCTTGGAGGACGTGTGGTCAGGTCAAACTTTGACAAAAAATCCCATTTCGCTGATTGAGAAGAGATTCTGTTTTGCGTGTTACATTATTTATACATATAAGTTACAAAGGGGCGAATATTTTTTTCAACTTATTGATTAACAGTAGTAAGATATACGTTGTGAATAAAGTGGAATGACGTCTGGAAACATTGATGAGTATGATCCATTGATTGTAATAGTAGCCGTCACCTCGACCAACCCCTTGAGGGATAACAGGCGGGTGACGGTAAGTAAGCTAGATATAAGTAGATGTAAGTTATAGTTACAATTTTAAGTCATAAATGTATATACCTACCATTTAATACAATCTTTAAATCCCTATAATCATATAAGTAGTAAGATATTGATCAAATTTTTCATAAGAAGTAAGCTTCGAACATTGATTTAAATATTTTTTTTATTATAAAAAAATATAATTAAGAATTGGCATACAATGTTTCTAAATTATACTAAAATTATTCGATGGTAAAGTCAATTATTGGAAAAAAGTAATCTAGATTTGAAATCTAAAATTTTAAAAAGAAAATACTCGTTGATAAAGATGTTTGCTTGCTTATATAGAAAACGAGTCTAAACCTAACTTAAACTTTCTAATAATTAAATAAAAAATAAAATAAAAAAAACTTCTTTATCAGATATGTATGCTATATAGAAGTTTTTTTTTTATTAGATAGGTATTTCATTAGTTCTACGTAACGCCGAAGTCCTTAAATTTCAGGTGGATTTTATTTCGAACTAAAAAAAAACTATGTATTTCAATCTTGGAGGACGGACTAAAAAAATCATTTAGCTGATTGAGAAGCTTCTGTTTTGCGCATAACACTATTTATATAAGTCGGTTAACAGCCCCTTTCAAAGGGACGAATATTTTTTTAACTTATTGTAAAATAAAGAAAATAGTATTAAGGTATACGTCGTGGATAAAGTGGAGTGACGTACGGAAAGATCGATTGAGCATTATAGCATTGTGGTAGTATTAGTAGCCGACACCTCGACCAACCCCTTGAGGGATAACAGGCGGCTGACGGTAAGTACGCTAGATATAAGTAGATATAAGTTTTACTTACAATTTAAGAGCGGGCCTAAAGCAAAATCTTCAATCTTTGATTAGATTTTTACAGTAGTAAATCATCTTCAAATTGGAAAAAAAGTATATAGATCAGGAAACTTCATTATGAATGTGAAGGTTGGCCCTGACGAAAAACATAATAGGATAGAATTTTCTCGATAGAAAACCATCACAAAGTTACCTCTAATTTTCAAAATTTTTGGTTTGTATTCTATTTTGGTGCATGTTACTGACCCATAAACTAAATAAATATTATCAGTAATGCCTTGAACCTTGAGCCAACCCTAGCAGTTTTTCAAAATATTTTCTATTTTAAGAGATAACCGACTACAAAGCATTTGGCGCTTGCAACATTTTTAATCCGTGAAATACGCTCTTTCGTCTCGCGTGACGCGAGCTTGAGACATCAGTTTGTTTCACCAATCACTCGCCGATCAGTTGCCCTCGCTCTCTGACGTTATTATTATCATTATTAAATCTACTGTTTGTTTTGAGTAACATGGCTAACAAGAAAAATGATTATGGCTGATTGCTGAAATCGAAGGTACTTATGTTTTTTTACGTGCATAAGCGCATAGTAAACACAAAATAAACGGATGATTTAATCGTGCATTGTTTTTGTGCGAAATTATTTTAATTACATACAACCCGAATCCGAGTCCGAATTAACTGTGCACCTGGCCCCTTATTCACAACGCTTCGATTCGATTTTCGATTCGGAAAGTCGTATGTCTATCTTTTTTTGACATTACGTAATCGAGCGAGATAGACATACGACTTTCCGAATCGAAAATCGAATCGAAGCGTTGTGAATAGCTATGCTGGTAGGTAGTAGGTAGGTAGCAGGTAAGTAGTAGGTAGGTGGTAGGTAGGTGGTAGGTAGGTGGTAGGTAGGTGGTAGGTGGGTGGTAGGTAGGTGGTAGGTAGGTGGTAGGTAGGTGGTAGGCAGGTGGTAGGTAGGTAGTATGTAGGTGGTAGGTAGGTGGTAGGCAGGTGGTAGGCAGGTGGTAGGCAGGTGGTAGGCAGGTGGTAGGTAGGTGGTAGGTAGGTGGTAGGCAGGTGGTAGGCAGGTGGTAGGCAGGTGGTACGCAGGTGGTAGGCAGGTGGTACGCGGGTGGTAGGCAGGTGGTAGGCAGGTGGTAGGTAGGTGGTAGGTAGGTGGTAGGCAGGTGGTAGGCAGGTGGTAGGCAGGTGGTAGGCAGGTGGTAGGCAGGTGGTAGGCAGGTGGTATGCAGGTGGTAGGCAGGTGCTAGGCAGGTGGTAGGCAGGTGGTAGGCAGGTGGTAGGACGGTGGTAGGACGGTGGTAGGCAGGTGGTAGGTAGGTAGTACGTAGGTTGGTAGTAGGTCTAATCTAATCGAATTAAATATAGTTGACGGAACAACGTTTGTCGGATCGGTAAAGATTTAAAATAAAACCAAGGTCCAAACACTCGCTTGTTTTAGGTATCAGTTCCCAGAAAAGAATATAAATGGAGTGATCAAGTTTGTTGGTGGTTCTGTCGGTAGTACCATCGAGGTCGAAAATAATTTGAATGATGACCAAATTAGCCACCAGAGAGGTACGTTTATCCTTTCCTACTACCCAAATCTCACATACCTTATGTTCGAACCTAAGTTTTCATAAAGAATTATGAATATTTACTTTTTGTACCCAACTTTCAGAGTCAGACCAAATAAAAAAGTTCTGACGGAACTCTGCAGACAGAGAAGTAAGGCCGGTTTCGTAAACATGTGTGCATTTATTGAGGCGTAGTTTAATTGTAGTTATATGTAAATGTGTGCGTGTGAGCTTGTATGCACAGAGCGAGGCGTAGTTTTGCGCATGCCTCACTTTATCGTTCGCAGCGCTATGTCTTGGTTTTTTATTGGTCTGAGCTTTCAGACCTATGTTGAAGACCTTGGAGATAATAGGCGGTAACACTTCAGCCACCCAGCATGAACAATCAAATATTTATAGCTCCAGCAATAAAGAGGAATTTCTAGATAACATTCTTGCAAAGTATTTTCGACAGTTTTTTTTCGGTGATTATATAAGTTACACATGTACACAAGGCGGTAGATCAAGCTTTACATTTCCAATTATGTAGTCCATAATTACTTAGCCAAAAATTATAGGTAAATTAATGCATCCAACTATTCGATCTCTATAAAAATATTAAAAAAAAATTAAGATGAAATGGAGTACTCAAAACTTTTATTTCACGACATGACAAACAACATAGGAATGCATTGTATAGTAGGTGTTAAAAATTAACACAAATCATACTACGCACTGCTACAGTGGTACGTGAGCTTGGTCCCTCGCGAAGCGCGTCTTATTTTATTTATTTATTTAGTACAGTATTTAAATCCATTAACACTTAATTAAATACCTAATCCTTTTATTCGGTCTTCTCGCAGAACCAGAAACATTCCAACATTATCGTCTTCCATTCATCAGCAAACAAGTCCAATTCAGGGTCGATCTTCACGAGCGCGTTGAGCATCGTAAGCATACGCGGTATAGGGGAAGTGGATCGAGCTACAGTGCGACTAAATGGGACATTAAATAATGTATGTTTCCTAGAGCGAATATAATTATTTGGAACAAATAATTGACACAGCTCCGCATGTAATTTCGAGGCGTTGGTAAAACCATGTATAATTTTATACGCAATTGTTAGTTGGCCAACAGCACGCTTGACTTTAAGGGAATTAAAATTCAAAAATCCTAAAAGAAATTTAGTCTTGGCGCCGCGGTGTCGCTCGCCGCCCGTGTTTGTTAGCCGCACTAATGTGTGGGTGTGGCGAGACGCGCGGGGGAAATCTGAATTTATCCTGCCGTAGGGCCGCTCTTAAGGTATCCGTCGAGGACAAAGTGGTCTGACGTCTGGAAACATTGATGAGTATGATCCATTGATTGTAATAGTAGCCGTCACCTCGACCAACCCCTTGTGGGATAACAGGCGGGTGACGGTAAGTAAGCTAGATATAAGTAGATGTAAGTTATAGTTACAATTTGTCTTAAGTCACAAATGTAGTTATACCTACCTAATTAATTATAACTCAATATAAGTATACCTAAGTAAGTAAGTAAGTTATCGTTAACTAATTTTGCATAATTTAAAACAGGCTGTGGAGTAATTAGTTCAATAAGCAAAGAATAGTTTTTTTTTCTTTATCTCGGATCAAAATTTGATTAAATAAAAGCAGCTGGCCTAATTTTTTTATAAGTCTGTTCATTTTTATTAAATAACGAAAAAAAGCTGCTAAGTGCTTATTGTAAAAACGTTGGTCAATCAATATCGTTGATTCTTCGAAAGATTTTAAGTTTAGACTTCATTCTTACGTTGCTCAAAATGTAAAGCGTAAAAGATTTCTGTTGGGAGTAAATAATCCTATGTAAATAGGTTTATTTACTCCCTTTTTTAATTTCCTAAGTTATCCATTTTTTTCATTTCCGAAGTTATCCTGAAATACAGGCCTAACGTCTTTCCTACAGGCACTAGTCTCCTACAGTTGAATTAAAATGATTATTGTTCTTGATAGCTTGCAAAAAGTACTTTTATTTGGCTGTGAGAAGTAAATCTTGTAAAAAACAAGATTTAATTTTCTCGAAAATATAATATTTTTTTATTCTCCTTTGCCTTGACAATGATATGACAATCCAATGTCTATAGAAATGTTTGCTTACATAATATACTCACTAAAAGTCGTACGTAGCATAACAAAACAATATTACTCATTTAGATGTTTGATGATTAAATAATATATTATCTGTGTTTAGATGAATGTCTAATTTCTATGTCTATTTATGGTATAAATAAATGTGAAAAAAGACTTGTTTTATTTTTACTTTTAAACATCATTTTATTTGACACAAAAAAATCGATAATTTTCACCCTTGTACACATAAACACGATACGACGTCGCATCGTGCTACGACGCGGCATCGTCTCACGATGCGACGTCGCATCGTGGGAATCTACATTGCTACACGGTACGACGTCGTAGAAACTATCTTTCGCCGGTGCCGCATTCATTTGTTATTTGTCTAGTGCGGTCCATTTTTCGAAATCTACTGCGACCGACCACATGACGAAATTGTGACACGTTGCGATGTCGTGGCACGTTGTGATGTCGTAGATTCCCACGATACGACGTCGCATCGTGAGACGATGCCGTGTCGTAGCACGATGCGACGTCGTATCGTGTTTATGTGTACAAGCCGTAAGCTAGCGAACAGCTTATGTCATTCTTGTTGAGAATCGTAGCAGAAATATGAAGTCACAGCAGCGCTGTACCACGTCCAACGCACTCCAGTGCGTTGGACGTGGTACAGCGCTGCTGTGACTGTGAGCCGTCTGCGGCGGTGAAACGATATGCGTTTGCTCCAGCAAAGGCATATCGTTTCACCGCCGCAGACGGCTCCTATTCCCCGTGGACGATGCGGCAACGGGTTCCGACACGCTCGAACTTTCCACTGGCCCGGCAAGCATCGATCAATCAGATTTATGAACAACACATCCAAGTATCGACCTCCGGTTTCCGGGTGGAAATTATGTAGCGGGCATAATAAAATTACCAAAAAGACATCTACGTCGCTAAGAACTTATATCAAAATCCTGAATCGCGATCACGAATCGCATATAGAATAACCCAACTATAACCTACGTGTAGCCAACCAGACACAAGACCCGTCTGGTTGGAGGATCCTCCCTTTTCTATGGGAGATGAAGATCTTTACACCCTATTTTTCATATACCTAGACTTCTTTTTATCTTTTTGACGTGAAACGTCTTTAAAATCAGTACCATACATGTCAGACAACCCGACCGTAACGTAACGAATTGATGTGTTGGCCAAAACGCGTAAATGACGCGTATTCCACGGCGCTTACGACCTTTGTGTCGCGAAGTTTTAAGCGAGCCGCATTACACCGCTTCCATCGCTTTATTCTACTTGGCACCGCTAGACGCCGCATGCTTGGTGCTCCGCTGAAAGCGCTTTACTATCTTAAGCCGTTTGAATTGTACTGACAAAAATGTCAACAAAATTTCATTGTCAGCCGCATTACTATTACCTAATAAAGACGTTTCACGTTAAAACCAACGGCCGTGTGCACCGACACAGCCCCACCCGACTTTTGTTAATTAGGGAGTAAATTATAGCGTCAGTCAGGGGTGAATGTAACACAATCGTGTTGCGCTGACAAGTTATATGGGACAAGGGGCAACAGAGAGGTTTGGTTATTATCTTTAATGGTTTTATATAAAACCCGAACAGAGCAGATACCTACAGATCGAACTTAGTTTTGTATAAATTTCGAAAATTTTAGGTAAATAAAATACCAATGAGCACAAATACATTTATAACAGTAAGACGACAATTCCTTATAACACGACATACATAGATAGAACAGTTTTTTAAAAGAGTAACATTTAACAATCAGGCCCTTTTTGCAAACGATGCTAAAGCATGTTCTTATTTGTCGCGTTGCTAACCGACAGATTTAATTTAATTGTATTTTGATACATATAGTATGAATACAATATGAATACACACGGCCACACCTCAAGCTATGCATTTCCAGTATAATAAGGGATCGCTTTACAATGTAGTACAATGTGAGATTCGCAACTGATTTCGTATAGGTCGCTGTGCGTACAAAATGACTACGAAATATGAAAAATTTCATACTTGAGCATAGTTCCCGAATACGGGCTTGAAACATTTACAACTACAGTCAGCAAACTGGTCACACATACACATCATACTTAAACTACTAAAGATATACTCTATTTATAATAATTACAGTAGACAAAAGCGAGCCAAATAATAATACAGCCCATCTTGATTACTTCGACAACGAAATATTAATCATGTGTGAAACGCTGGAGGTGAAAACGCTGTTCTTTTCCACTCATTACCATTCTATAATTGGTCTGTATCGGCTAAAGTTACAATAAATAGAGCATAGTACCCTACCCTGCACGATCTAGAAAGTACTCACCATCTTATAATTTTTGAAAGGACTGAGAATGTGTTGTGGCTACCAAGAACCACGTTGAAAAAGTACTTCATATAGAAGCAAAACTAAGAAACGCCCGAAAGCTGTAAATAGAGATTTTGAATTGGATAGGTATATCCTTAACATTCGTGCAAGGGTTACCTACTTATACAAGGTGTAAACGAACTCTTCACGAAGCCATTAACCAAGAATCCTGTACATCAAACTAAGTAACTCTACGCAATTAAGTAACTCTACGCCAAGTGCAAGTCAGACTTGCACACAAAGCGTCCGTAGCACCAAGTAATGTAATAACAAAATTTTTAACGCTCATTCATAGGTCAATTTCCACTCAACAGCAAAACTAAAATGGTTTTTCATGGTATGTTAATGAAAAACAATGTTGCTGCTGCAGTTACACGATAAAAGTCCCTTAGCTCAAAAGCTAAATTTCAATTCGTTGAAAGTTTTTTTACTTTCTACAAACTATTTTTTTATCAACGGGTAAAACAAGTGCCTTTCGAATTCGTTAAGGGTCTTTTTCACTCATTATTTACTATAATTTATAGGCCAGTATAGTGGCCAGTACACAAAAACATTGATTCACATCTAATAAACAACAGACACACTCACACTCACTCACACTCACTAACGACGAATTTCCAATAACCTAGGTGTCCGTAAGTTTGACGTAACACGGATTAAATGGTTTTTTTTTAAACCTTTTGAGTCCCAATAACACTTCACGCAAGTATAGACTTGCGTGAAGTCGTTAGTGTATGTGTGTCTGAAAACATTTATACAGGGTGTTAGGCATAGCACTCCGCAAACTGACTACCTGCATTCAGCTCTTTATTTAGAATCATATTCCACCGGGATTTTCATTTTTTTTAATATTTTTTTCAGTTACCTATTATTTATTTATTTCAATATAAAATTACATTCTCTATGCGCAGCACTCTATTTATGTAAATAATACGGCTAAAATAAAAAAAGCAACAATGGATGTTGAAATACTTTAACGATATATTATCTATAGCTCTACAGAGTTAATCGAACTCGTCGTTGCGCTTGCCGCTCGCTACCTGCGTTTTGTCACGGTTAAGATACATTGCGTATGGGGAAATTAAACAAATCAAATTTATTGGATTCCCATAACTTTCCCGAAATAATTTCTTGTAGGTACTGGTCATCTTAGAATGATATACTGATTTCACCCCATCATTCTGTGGAAGGCTGTCTCTTACATCCTGTATGGAAAAGATTAAAAGTAAGTTTTTTGGCTTTTTGTTATTGAGATATCAATAGTGTATAGGTGTAACTTTACACTTTTCTCGAATACCTGACGCACATTTATGTGGCATTATGTTATCGAGATCAGCCTTTATACATAATATTACATAATTATATTAGGTACTTACACACTAACAATCAGAAGGTAATAAGATAGTTTCAGAAACATTTCAGAAATAGTCAAATTCTTATGTAATAAATTAATGGTATAATTAATAGGCGATTCAAAACTACAAAATTGAAGCAGTAAATTATTTATAAAAAAATATGTGTATTTTTTTAAATTTTATGAAAATTAACTTACCCTGTTCCCGGGTACAATAGGGTTTTTTTAATGATTTTTATAAAATAAACAATATACATGTAAGTAATATAAGTAGGTAAGTATAACTCTCATGTATAATTTAGAAAATGTACATATTGTTTTCCAAACTAATATAGGTCGCATAAAATTGTATAGTTGCAAATATTGCATTTAGTTATACTTAATTAATTCCCACAAAAGTGCAATACCTACACGTTAAAATGGATGGAACAGGTGTTTTTTTTTTAAACCAATCATGGAACTCTATTGTTTTTGCGAAAAAAAACAAACTATATTTTTAAACTTCAACCATTTCAAAATATTAACTAAACTCATTATTTATTTTTACATAAAAACAATAATTTCTAAGACTTATGTAAATAACTATATAATGATAGGAAGTACCTATTAAGCAAAAAAATGCTTGTATTAGGTACTTCTGTTATTCCGGTTTATAATATAAGTGCGAAAAATTCTACAATGAATTTAATTAAAATTAAAATCTTATTCAAAATCAATACCAAAATTAGATAAAATTGAAGTCAAAATTAAATAATAATCAAAATACAAATCAAAATTAGAATTAATAACAAAATTAAATCAAAATAACAATTGAAATAAGAATCAAAATCCAAATTAAAACCAAAATAAAATTCATATTCATGTCAACATCAAAATTACAATCAACATTTTTTGACATTATTGTCTGAATTTTGTTAAGAAAATAGTATAAGATTACACATTAAATTCGGTTTTAACATCCCTGTGTTCAATTAAAAGTAAGAAAAAAGTTTCAGCACAGTTTTGAGCAAATAAATAATAATTAGTTATTTTTGGCTATAAAAAATGCTCGTGACACTTTTAATTAAGTAATTTTAAATAACAAAAAAAATATAATTTTGTTATATTGTATCGGAATTGGATAAATTCCAGAATTTTATTGACACTAGGCAGGGGTAATAGTCGATAGGTGCAAAAAATCTAGATAAAGGAGATTGGCCAAGCCTGTCATGGCCAATATGTTTTTTTTTTTTTTTTTTTTTCTTTCGCCTTTAAAAAGGCAGGCATCGATCTATCGACCATTCAGCCTAAATGGCCATTATGGCGATTAGATTTCTGACAGCTAAATACCACAAAGTACTTTTATATATAACTAATTATCTGAAAACACAATGGTATGGCAAAACAGATATAGAAAGAGTTCGAACAAAATCTAACTATTGGATATAAAATTCCTTTCAGTTTTCGAGTTCGGCCATGTTGAGAATTTGAACCGGTTGGCAGCTTAAGGCTGGCTGGTTTCAGGTTGGTAGTTCCGTGAGTGTGATGGTATTGGGTCTCTGAAAAATAGTAAGATGAGTTATAATTTAGTTTTGGACAGACATATTAAATGACGTAGATGTCTAGAATAAAAAGAAGTAAGTGTCAAATATGAGTACTGAGTACAGATTTCCAGGCCGGGAAAAAAGTGCTATTGGGTTATTTCCATTAGAAATTTCTCAGTAGAAGCTCGGAGTTTGGAAGTTGGTGGTGTGATACCCCGTGCCTCGGTGCGCACGTTAAACCGTTGGTCCTGCGCCTGATCTCTCTCCTGTCGTGTCGGATTGCCGTCCCATCGGACTATGAGGGTAAAGGAACATAGAGTCTGAGCACTTGTGCACTATAATAACTCCCGCGCCGATGGGTAATCTCCTCTCCGCTAAGATTGACCGCCGTGAAAGACTATATATAGAACCCAGGATTGCATGATAAGCAGTCACGCTCGCAAACACTTGACCAATGAGGCAGTCAATTAAACTAAGAACTTATGACCTAAAATAAAAAATTTAAAGCAAAGATTACCTAAGTGTTTCCGTGTTTTTTATTTTTATTTTTTCCAACAGCTCCATATTCATTTTTAAATCACCTGAGTGAGTTTCCGACTGCTCCTTATTTTCGTCAAGATCAAAAGAAGTTTGAGTTTTAATATCTCGACCAATCTCTGGTGGGTCCACATTAATATATCTGATGAGAGAAAAAGGAATGAAAGATCAAATAATTACATATATTCGACAATTCGGCTCATAGGTTTAGTAGCCTCCTCTAGATATCGCAACTTATGCGCTCCGCACATCATGAGCTAGCACAAATATAACTCGATGCTCGTATTTATTTTCTTTAGTGTTGACCAGACGTTCGAGCCGTGGTAACGCTAACAAATTCTAGAATTAATAAAATTATGACCTGTAATTATTGATCGAATGCCAGCAGTCCTTTCGCTTTGGGCCGTTCAGACTTAATACCCAAAAAAGCGAACATTAATTTGCCATTCTGTCTAAAAATTACAATACGTCAGAATTTATGTTTAATGTCATTGTCCCATCACTACGGCAGGTGACGTCACTTTGAAATAGCCAATCGGATTGACTCCCCGCGCATGCCTACCGCTTTTGGTGTACTCGAATACAAACAAAATGTACATCATACGGAATCTAGAGGAGGTTATCTGTGATTTAACTGCACACAACACCTAGATACAATACATTTGTACGATGTAGGTGTATTCTATCACCTATTAACTCGTGCCATTAAGGCAAATTTTCTTGCAACTCATTTTAAGGTTGTTACATACCTAACAAAAGAGTTATAATTACATTTTTAACGAAATATATGTGCCAGTATAATTTTCAGAGAATTAAATGTAGGTATGTTTAAGTAATGCTCAAAGGATTCTATAATTAATTTAGTGATCCTCACATTTTTGATGTAAAAATTTCTTTAAGCGCGTTGAGCACTTTTCATGTGGAGGAAAAACATTGAACTCATCGTCACCTAACGTAACGTGCGGTCACGCTTCGTAACCCGTAGCCCGTAGCCCGTAGGCGATCCGCTACGGCGTAGCACCACATAGGCACGCGCGGGGCACAACTAGTGCTACGACTGGGGCGGGGATGAAGTGGGAAGCAGGAAGGGGGTGGGGAAGGGGAGCGGGGACAGAGTGGAGAGGGGAGGGGAAGCGCGAGGCGGGGAAGGGGGGCAGGGGTAAGGGAAAGGTGGGGTAGGGGGGAGGAGGGGTGGAGAGGGGGGAGTGGTGAGAATTGAGGGGAGAGGAGTAAAGTCAAGTCACACCATTAAAAACTTGTATTTAAAAAAAAAGGTGGGAAGAAGTTGTTTTCTGATTTGATTTTATTTATTATATAAGGTCTACCACCTTATATAATAAATAAAATCAAATCAGTTAATCAAATACTTGTTTAATAACATAAAAGTCAGCATTTTGATTACATATGGTTATAAAAAACAGTTTATATTCAAATACACCGCAAAGCTGGTGAAGGATACGCAATGCTACATAGATGTCACGAGCCAAGACCTCATACGTATCGCAGTGTCGCATAGCACATGTTATCCGCCCAGCACAGGCGGAAAGCTGCATTAACATTGACAGTTACTACCGTCAATTGCCACCGACATACTTAAGACAATTTTTTCCACAAGCGAAGCACCCTACGGGATTTGCTATTGACAAAATTAATGAACTTCTAAACCCTTTTTTTTTTTTTTTTTTTCGCATGGGAAATCATCAAATGACTCCTCCCGCTCTGGGCGGAGCAGGAGGGAGTGTCAGACTTTTACTGACTAAAACCCATCCATGTTCCTTCATCGCCCTTTGTGTTCCGGGCGCACGGTATCTCTTGCGAACAGTCCCTCAGCCCCGGCACGCATCGGCCCTTGCGGACCCCTTCATTGTTGCTGACACTCTTTGAGGCGCGCGTGGAACACGAACGCGCCGTCGACACGGCCTGTCGTCATGAGACGGACGGACGGCGAGCTAGCCCATAGCTCCCCGTCCACAGCTTATACCCCCTTGGGTAGATACTAAAGTGGATAATTTAAAATCATTCCTCGATGATTTTCAAAAAATTTGGTTTAGTACTCACCTTTGTTTGAAAAAAGAACTTGAACGAATTAGGTACAGCAAAAGCAAATTTAGAACTGAATTTGCGTTGGCTGTAATTGATGGCAATAATTGCTTCTTTAGAGTATGGAGAATCGAGGCGGGTTTGTTATATTGTGGATTAGTAAAGAAATAAAGTATTTAAATATTTTATTACCTTGTCTTAACAAGGCGGTCGCGTTTGGTTGCTTTACTCTTTAACAGTTTATACCCGGGGCTCTGGAACATGCGTTTCTTCTTCTGTCGTGTACAACATTGTTTCCTGGATGAAAAATAATATAAAGGTTTAGTATCGTTTGGCAGGAGGAGCGGGTGTGAGGAGGGAGTGTGAGAGGGAGGGGGATTCGTATCCACAGACAATTTCACAAATCTTTATTTATTTGATGTCGGGGCAGTATGTATTCTTCTTTCTTATTTCTCTATTACGCGCCATCTCACCAGATCATCCTTAACACAGTCCATCCATCGTTTCTTTGGTTCTTAAAACACCACACAACATCCCTGTTAAATGGTAAAGGCGGACAAGAACAAAAAAGTGAAAAAAAGAATTTTTTTGAATCCTTTGTGATTGATCTGCTGACCACACTGGAAAGGCACTTATGTTATCACTTAGTTTTACTTTAAAGCGCCAACCCACAAGCCAATCGTCAAACTTTTAAAAAGTGGCTTAATATAATATCACAAGAATCCCTGACATCTACTTACATATTTCTAGAACGTAAGTATAAAATTTATTCATCAGCGTCGACTATTCAAAATCATTACAATTTCTTAGGAAAATGGGTGACATTTAGTTGTGGGTAGGAACATTTAGACAAAACTAAGCTTTTTATTAAGTTGTGAAAGGTTAACTCACCAAAAAAAGGAACAAAACAAAGTCCAAAAAATCACAGTCAACACAATCGTAATTAGCACGGTTTTTAACGTTTCAGGGACTTGACACTCTTCAGTATCACTCATGGTGAGGACCGTGACGTACTGCCCAGCTCAGAGGTCTAGGATTCAATAGAGCAGCCTCCCAGGGCAGCAGTAAATTTGGGCTGGACATGCGCTGTAAGTGCAACAGGCGATAGTCTGAGAGTCGACGGCGTCGTTAGTAAACAAATCTGGAAATATTCTAACACGAACTTTTAGTTAACAATAATTATTGCTATTTATTTATCCTTAACTAGACACTCGCACACATTTATCATCTCAGTTTTGTCAAAATGCACTAATGATTGTCCGACTATAAAACGCGATGAGAAAAGAAAGAAGTACTAGGCCGTCATACATTTAGGATTGTATTCTGTTCCGTTCTCTTAGTTATGAGCAGTAACCTCACGAAAAGTGCTAGGATAGCATGAGTCCGAGATGGTATTGTATTGTTTAACGAGCTGGTGTTCGCAACTATAACATATAAATTATAGCATTCATTACTAGTTGGCCGATTCTTAAAAAAAACGTATCACCTTGAACTCATGCCAGCCTAGTACTTTTTGGGGTACATAATTTGAGCCATATATCCCTCAATGGCAACAAACGTGTTTTTTTCCGTATGTCGCTAGTGGTGACAAAGCCGGTGGTGACGACTGGGAAGAGACCGATACAGATGGTGACTGAACAAGACAAAGAGAAACGAGCTTTTGAGTGTCTACGGGACACATCTTGAAATATAATTGGCTACAAATAATGGATAATTATGAATTAATATCAAGAAAACTGTTCTACTTGACTATACATTTATCACTTTGATCAACCAGTTGACCAATTCAAACATGCATTAGGTCGAGTGGACCCGCGGGTCCCGCCTGTGTGGAATTAGTTGACTAAAGAGCCAGTTACTAACCAGAAACACAGCAAACAATGAGGTTAGAGGAGCCCCATTTATATGTTTCTACGGCATAGACAGTTTTAGGAAAAAATAAAGAGACTCCTTGGCTAAAACGGTGAGCACCTGTGGTACCTAGAAGTACCACTGGTATAGTGGATGTGCGGGACAAGCGACAGTGATCACACCATCAGATGGGCCCTAAGCTTGCATGCCACACTCATCTCCAAAACATTATAAAGGGTGTAAAAAACCTCTTAACGAAGCTGAAAGGCATGCACTTGTTCTCCCCGTCATTGCGATCATTTTGTTCTACACAATACCTTTGATACCACAATATATTGGGGATCAAAGTTCCAAATTTTTGACAAGTTTTTTTTTAAAATACAAGTCTTTAATTAATGATTTTTAATTTACCTCCACGATCCAATCGTACTATTCAATCCATCCCATCAGCACAATGTTTTGAGTGCGTTACATTGAGTTCTACCACATAGCACAAAATATGATTTTTCACCCCAAAAAAAAAGTCTGGTTGTAAGAAACAGCCACCCATGAATTCAGTACATTATAAACCATAAAAATATTACTTCTCTAATTGAATCGAATATTGTTAACAATTTCAAGGGTTTTATTTTTTCACAGAACCCTATATAAGTATACTATTAGTCACTGTCTCTCTGTCACCTTTTCATGCCTAAGTGGCGTGGCACCTAAATTCGTGGAAATGCTGTTGATTTCAAAGAACTTAGGTTTAGGACAGATCTTTTCTGTGTTTTATCCCCGTTAATCCCGATCTCGTGGTACAAGTTCAGACCTACAAGCAGGCGAAATCACCGGATAAGCTAGTAGCATATAAACAGAAGTTAATCACAGATTGCAAAACCAGTTTCGTGTGCACACTCATGAATAAAACATTAACTTTGTATCCTGGCTCCCTAACTACCGGCAATAAATATCTAGGGCATATCTAGGGCATGCGCCGTCAGGCACCATCTGCCCTTTCACCTGTCTTTGTAATTATTACTCCTGTCCCCCTCTATTGGTTCCAGGATGTTCTCTAGGGGGTGAAGGATGAAGGATGGGAGGCAATTTGTTGATTTGTTTTATTATTAAGTGCACGTTTTAGTATTCTAAAGGTAGACTAGAATGTTATTGCGATTAACAAAATAACTTCACTATGTAAATTTTTCCTAAAAAAATATTGCAATTTTCCGTGTCTCGCAAATTGCAAACACTAAAATAGCATTGTTAATTATGTAAAATTCGATCATAATCGTTACTGTTGTTTTAATTTTTTGTTAATAATCTTTTTATCGCTATTCTCCTCTGTTTTGGACCATATCTTATCGAGTTCTTGCCTTGCCTTAACTTCTGTGATGGTCATTAACTGAGTAGTTACTTAATTCAGTTAAAATTGAAACTGTTTGCTTACAAACCTTTAGACAGGTTATTTTGAGATAAGCAGCTAGGACAAGTAGGCACTTTTACCGTTGCAACTACAGGAGCACGGTCTACCACGCTTTTTCAAAAATCTGTGAGTTTTCTGTCCAAATTACTCTTAATTAATATAGTGCGGTGGAATTCTCAGGACGTGCAACGGGCAAAGGGCAACGGTCGTGGAGTACGTGCGTCAGAAGACCAAGTGCGTGGCGAGCGTGCAGCTGTAGGAGTCGCGCCGCAACGTCAACTTTAAGACGTTCGTGGTGCGAATGCAAACGTGTTATTTGCACGTCGTCTTGGAGGAGGACTTTTGGCCGCAGGGAGTGGTGTTCCGTCGCTTCCACGGGCAAGTGCCACATGGACGCCCGGTGACATAGTGCACAAGTGAAGTGATGCTAACGTTAAGGTCCTTTAAATTAACACAGTTTTGTATTTTATCACATGAATGTTAATCTGTAAGGTATATATCTATGGGCTAAAGTTGCCTGGAAATAAATGAATGTTGTTGTTGTTTTCCAATGAATTTTCTTCTAGTAGCAGGCCGGCGTCAGAATTTGTACCCAGTTGATAACTATGTGCTCACCTCCCTTACCCTTACCCTTTTCACCGCCACGGACTTCAATAGAAGTTCCAGATTTTCGTGCCACCAGCGCCACGACTTCATTAGAAGCTCTTCATTTTAACTATGTTATAAAAATAAATTTTCTGTATTGAACAGGTTTTTTCATTATACTATTCAATAATAGCACTGTCCTAGTAACCTGTTTTTTTTTCCACACAAAAGAAAATTAGAAATTGGCAAAAACAAAAACTCTGAACATTTTAATGTCCCCAGAACGCCAAGGACTTTATATATAGTCGGCCAGTGATGTGACGCGAAAGTTGTCACTGTTGTCAATATTTCACCCTTTGAAATATTTATAAATATTATTAAGTACCGAAAACAATTTGAGGTCAGTAAAATATAAACTTAGTTAACTACTTAATCACAAAGGGAAAATAGACTAATTTCGTCCTCCAGATGGGCGCTGACTCGGAATTAAATAGTTGTTAGCAATCCTTGTCGATAATTTATATTCCCATCTCTACAAAACAATTGGTTGTCAGTGCCCCGGGCGCCACGGACTATTATAGAAGTCCTTCTGTGACGTCACAAACGTACGGCTGTCAAAGTCACTTTGGCATAGTGCAGACTGCAAATACTAATCGGATCCTTTCACTTTGCTCATAACAATAGGTACTATTCTATTTTACTAATAGTAATAAGTAAACAAATAGGTAGTGAAATTAATGAAGAACTGGATTAGGATCAGCTTTTATACATTTTACAAGGTGTGGAATCGGACTCGGAGTATACTGTGGCAAACGTTGAATCAGGAGAAGATGATTCCGATTTCTGAATACCGTTTATTCATCAAAAAGTAAGAATTTAATAAGTGAAATTTTCGGTAAGCCACAAACTAAGCGTCGCGCATCGCTTTTAGGTATCTTGTGGCTCTGGACTGCGAATTTAACTAAGTTGAAATGGTCACTGAAGTAGTAAAAAAACTCGGTACCTCGAAGATAAAAATAGAAGAAAGACTATAGACCACATCCCTAATCAGAAATGAATTTAACGTGCTCTGAGCGCTAAGGACTTGAAATGAAGTTTTTTTTTTCTTATCTTGCGGGATCACAGTAGCCAATGTAGGTTCGTAGATGTCAACTGTATTCGATTTTTTATTATTTTAAGACGTTGAAAGGTGCAAGAAAGCATCCTGAGGGTTCTCCTCAGGATGCTTTCACCATTTGCACCATTTTGAGATAAGTGGTAATTAAACAATTTACACAAAGTAATGCGCCTGCCAGGATTCGATCCCACGACTTACAAAATCGGATGAGTTGTGGCGATACCTACCACTGGGCAATCATTGCAATCTGTGCCTGCTACATTGTTAGGAATTAATCAAATAAGTTTCCAAACTTATTTTTAGAACTCTAAGTACTTCAGGCAGAAGCTTTTTCAAAAAACCTTGTTTATTTTACTAGCGTTTCAATCGTTTTATTTTTCTACAAAAATGAAAAAGATGAGTGAAAAGCGACTAATGTAAGGTTAACAAGGCAGACATGAATGGCAATGCTGGAAGGGGACGCCCTAGCTAGAAAGATATACACTGACCCCTTATGGCGAGGTTAACTTCATTTTGCATCATTCGTAAATAGCACGGATTAAAATTTTGAAAAAAACTTCACTACATATTATAAAACAAGGTCCTCCGCCTTGTCTGTCTGTCTATTCGCCATAAACTCAAAAACTACTGCACCGATTTTCATGCTGTTTTCACCAATGGATAGAGTGGTTCTCGAGGAAGGTTTTAGTATATAATTTGGCAAGTTTTGTTGCGGGAACGGGATCAAAATTTCTTGATTACTTTTGGTCGCGATAACCGACATCCACGCGGGCGAAGCCGCGGGCATCAGCTAGTATTAGGTACTAGTATATTTCGGCTGTGCGATACTCGATTACATGCACTTAACTGCATCCAATTAAATCGCAAAGACAAGTCCAAATTATGGTCTAATTATTATTACATTTGAGTTATATTAAGCTTTGAACAATAAAACTTATACCATAATAAAGGCCGTAAAAAATGTAATAAAAATACAAAATCAAGTGTTTTCATATTTTCATACGCTCGCGACGCTCGCGTGTCGTTTAGTCCCGAGTGGAACGCGATGGAAGTCGGATGTGTGCCAAATTTTTCGACCGCGACAACACCGCTAAGCTCTGATAGGCTGAGCTATCGTATCTCCTTGCGGGATGCGATACATGCCTACGGCACTCGGGTTAACCTCGCCTTATTGGTGAGGTTCTTCTTATAGGTGAGGTCCGTAATACGCGCGACCAGAGTGCGTGTATGATCAGATGTATGATCCGATGTATGATCAGATGTATGATCCGATGTATGATCAGATGTATGATCAGATGTATGATCAGATGTGTGATCAGATGTATGATCAGATGTATGATCAGATGTATGATCAGATGTATGATCAGATGTATGATCAGATGTATGATCATATGTATGATTAGATGTATGATCAGATGTATGATCAGATGTATGATCAGATGTATGATCAGATGTATGATCAGATGTATGATCAGATGTATGATCAGATGTATGATCAGATGTATGATCAGATGTGTGATCAGATGTATGATCAGATGTATGATCAGATGTATGATCAGATGTATGATCAGATGTATGATCAGATGTATGATCAGATGTATGATCAGATGTATGATCAGATGTATAATCAGATGTATGATCAGATGTATGATCAGATGTATGATCAGATGTATGATCAGATGTATGATCAGATGTATGATCAGATGTAAGATCGATGAAAGATGTATGAACGTAAACGAGGCGTAAAAAGTAGTATGTCAGGATCGTAGCATTTGGCATTCAAAAAATCAATATTCCTGCCAGGAATCGAACCCGTTGATTTTGGACAAAAACACGCTGTCTTATTACGCCAATCGAAAGTGTCGCTCATAAGGATTAAATTCTGAGAAGTAATGATATAATGGAAAATTCACCTTGCATATTATAAAGATGTAATTAATAATGAGTAATGATGACTTGATCTTCTAAGCATCCTTCTTTACACTCAAATATATTCTCCGACTCTAAGTATTAGAAACGTATCTAATAAACAATCATTCAGCAATACTGCAGTGCGGTTCTCTGCTATTTTAGTCATACCGAGAATTACCTTCGCCCTCTGCACCCCATAGCATAGAGGATCGAATAGAGGAAGACAAAAGTAGTCATCACAAAGACAGGTGAAAGGCCCGATAGTGCATCCTGACGGCGCATGCCCTAGATTTATTGCCGGTAGTTAGGGAGCTAGGATATCAAGTTGATGTTTTATTCATGAGTACGGGAGCAAAGTTCGTAAGAAATCCCTGTAGTAAGGCCTCCGTGAAATCATATAAAACGAACTTTTGATAAAAAAATTAAATGTATTATAAAACAAAATGATTTAGATTACAGAATTACAGATGGTGTATGCTCCAACCAGCCCGCGAAATTCAAATTTTCATACGTTTTTTTTGCAATTTGCAGACCAGTGCTGGGTTGCATGTTGATTAAAATATTGCTCGCGACTGTAAGACGTATGTAGTTACAGAATTATAATCATCAAAATCATCAATACATCCCACCAAGCGTATAAAGGTGCAGGAATGACTTTGACTTTGAAAAAGTCATTCCTGTAGCTTTTTGAGCTTGGAGGGTTGGGTTGTTGTTGTAAATTTGAATTTAAGACCCTATTATTAATCAAATTGTAGAAACAGCTAAGCTATTTCTTTCTGCCAATAGCAAAGTTAAACTCGTAAAGACTTCAACGGCCATTTTTTCTTCGCGTATCGATAGCAAAAAGTTCAAATGTGTTTAGCCTGAACTCGGCCACGCGAACCCCGCTCACAGATGCAGAAAATAGATCTTCAAGTGTGCAGGTGATAGGTGCGGTGCAAGATGGAAGGTGGGCATCCTTGCACTACGTTTGGTGTATTCTTATATCTTATTGTTCGCTAACATAAAAAGAAGATATAATTTAAGCTGTAAAAATATACACGGAACAAAAGACATCGACGGGAAAATTGTTGGCGCGTGAACTGCTTACAAATTCAGTACATGGTTCTAGTTGTTACTTTTACATACCTTTAATCTAAATATATGAAACAGCTATGACAGAAAACGGAAGAATGGTTTTGACCCAGGAGGGCAAGAATGATGTCCTGAATTCATAGTAACAAGGAGTTCATGACTTTGTGAGAAACTTTGGGAGAAAGTCAAGAACTACTACTAGAGTTACTAAGAGTACACCGGAGGAAATAGGTCACAGTTTACAGGACAATAGTTAGTGTATGAGCGCGTTGGATGGGATGGATGGATTGTGTGGAGGTTAGGGCTAGAAAGGAAAGGAATACCGAGATGATGAATAAGCAACAGAGTATGGAACATTAAAACATCTTACTGTAGCACATAAATAAGATTGCGAGAAGCGAGGGCAGGAAGGTGAGGAGGAAGGATTCGCATGTCAAGTCTAAACAGACAACAAAACACTATCTTTGATTAATTTCCTTGTGGATTTCAAGATAGTTTCATATTTATTTATACATATGTTCGCATGAAAACAGACGACCTATCTGATAGTAAGTGATCACTGTCGCTATACTAGGGGTACCTCTAGGTACGACATCAGCAAGCTTAGCCAAGTTGACAATCTACAATCGTTAACGCTAGTAGAATGACATCATTTCAACGTTAAATCACGTGATCAACACAAACGAATAGAAAATTCGTAGACAAGTTTACATCGTTCAAAATGATAGGATAGAATGTTATCGTTTTTACAATGTTGATCATCTTCAGGATCTATTATAATTGAGACGAATCCTTGAACTACATTATGTCGTCGCTTGTCTGGTCAGTTACTGTTATTTATTTTTATCAGAAGACATGCATGTTAGTTAACCAATCATAGTGATCGTAAATGGGAAGTGATATATGAAGATTCGAATGACGTTATTGCGACACACGCTATTTCGAAAAACTTATTGCGAGTGGTACGTACGCCATCGCCAGTTCGAAAACACTGAGTCGAAAACCGCTATATTGAATGACGTTTCGCGAACACGGTGATTCGAAAAATTGATTGAATGGTACGCTACTACAAAAGTCTTAGATTCCCTGTTGCGGATAGCATATTCGCAGTAACGTCATTCTAATCTTCATATCACACCCTGATAAACGTGTGTGTAGTATAGGAGAACATTTTTCTTTGAATAATTATCACTTGCTTCGTTAAAGGAAAATATCGTGAGGAAACCAGCATGCCTGAGAGATTTCTCGACGGCATATAAAGCTAAGTCAGAGGCATGGGCGGCATAAAAACTCTGACACCATTTTAGGCACTAAACACACGATATAGAAGAGGGGAACATTAATTCATATTAATCAATTTTATACGCTTGGAGGGTTGCATTGATGATTATAATTCTGTAACTACAGTTGCGAGCAATATTTTAATCAACATACAACCCACGATATAGAAGAGGGGCATTAACAACATTAGATTATTTCTTGCTATACACATTCCGTAACCAAAAGTTTGTTGACTAACGACGCAGTCGGCTCTCGGACTATCGCCTGTTGCACTCACAGCGCATGTCCAGCCCAAATGATCGGCTGCCCTGGGAGGTTACTCTATTGAATCCTAGACCTCGGAGCTGGGTGGTCACCGCAGTCAAGTGATATTCCTTGCCCATATACTGCTGAAGTCATGGATACTACTATGAGTGATACCCCGGAGTGTGGTGGTGGCATCAAAGACAAGGAGGACGATTATCACATAGTCCCGTTTACGATTGTTTCTCTTCTGTTTTATTCGGTTTTCTTTTTCTTTTTTTTTCTTATTAAGCCGTATCGCGGGTAAGTTTATCTTTTTCATCTTTTACTTTACTAATATTATGAATGCGAAAGTCTATGCTAATATTATAAATGCGAAAGTTTGTATTGCTAATTTTATAAATGTGAAGTAACTCTGTTTGTTTGTTTTATAACTAAACGGCTAATCGAATCTTAATGAAATTTAGCACAGAAATAGATTATATTCTAGAATAGCACGTAGGATACTTTTCTCTCACACTTACTCATCAAAATTCCACAATGTGTATGTGTGAGAAAAAAAAAGGATATTTTCTTCCCCAGAATATAATCGTTCTCATAACGTGATTACAAAATATATCCTTAGTAGGATATATTTTGTAATCACGTTCTTGAAAACGGCTCTAACGATTTCCATGAAAGTTGCAATATGGGCGTTTACGAGTCGATCGATCTAGCTAGCTCTCATATTGGGACAAGGTTACAAAGTTTCCCCACTTATATCAAAATTATATTCTATTTAAAACACAATAGGCATGACGACAGTATCAAAAAATTGCAAATCTATTTAGTCCGTCAGTATTGGAAATTAATGGACAAGTATTTTTTATTTTTGTAAATCAATGAATATTGACAAAAGATAAAACTCATCAAAACTCCGAAGTGGAAGTGACGTCAGAACTAGCTAAAATTATACCCATAGGCGTGACGTATTGAGAGTGTTAAAAGCGTCATATCTTCGTCAATTTTGGTTTACGTAACAAAAGAAAAAACACTGGTCAATAATTTTTTGATAATCTAACTGACGGACTAATTCGTTTTTTTTTTGTCGTCTCGCCTATTTTAATATTCAATAAATATGTTTACGCACTAAAGACGCATATCTGTTTATCGAGATTAAAAAAAGAAACAATCACCGGTCGACTATAGGAATTGAACCAATTTGGACCCTTGATTTGGACTTAGTATAAGTATATCTGTTGTCTTAGTATACGTGTATTGTTATAATTTAAAAATCCAGTTGTGTGAAATACATTGCATGTCTCGCATAATCGTAGTGCGCTAACGGAAACGAAGTCAACGACTGACAGGTGGCAATATATTTAATGGTCCGGTATTATTTGAGTCTATCGACAGAGGAACAAAAAGAACGCGGTCGTGAATCATAATATTTTAATCAACATACAACCTGCAAATTGCAAAAAACCTAAGAAAATTTGAATTTCGCGGACTACCCTGGCACCTTCGGAGGGCTAACTTTAAATAATAGTTTAGTTTGAAGGGTTAGCTTTAAGGTGGATGCTCCAGGGTAGCCCGCGAAGGTGCAGGAATTACTTTTTCATCCCCCCATCTCGGAAAGAGTATTTTTGCTCTTCGATATCTGAGTGCAAAAGTCGTTTTTATCCTCTAGAGGATAAAGTAAATTGAATTTAGAACATCGTGTGCACTAAGTTTGTGAATTCAAAACATCATTAAACCTATTTACTTCTACCTCCATGGTGCCGAATTTATCATAGGTACCTACAACCTTTTTTAATTTGTTAAAAACTCAGACTCGGAACCTTCTTGGTGTACTTTTATAATTTGCTTTGCGCGCGCCATTTTCTTGTCAGGTCAATTGTTAAAACCTTAGGTTAAAAACAAGTGAAAAACGTAAAATAAGTGGTTTTGGCGACCAAGAAGTTTATTTGACGCCAACAGAATTGACTGAAACTGTTAATAATGCGCAAATGAGCTTTCTCCCTCAACAATCACGCGAGAAGGATTTGAAACAGTACGATATTTAAAAAAAATAAAAAAAATAGGTAGAAAATGCCCAAGGCATTAAGTCCGCCTTTGTACAGCTTTTACTTGTGCATAAAGTTTTAATAAATAAATAAATAAATATTACACTCAACTTAACTAACTGTAGCAACGTTACTTTAAATTTTTCTTAATTGTACCTAAGTATTATTTGTTATAATTTAAAGATTATTCTGTAATACTTACCTACCATAATGTAGTAGTTAACACCTAAACTGAAATAAAAGTAAAAGTATCTTGTGATTGTAAATGTTTTTTTTTTTTTGCATTTAGTCATTTCCTCGCTGAGGTGGGATGAAAAGTTACGTGTTGCACTCGAGTCAAAGATTTTTCACCTCGTGCTCTTTTGATTCCCTCGCTAACGCTCAGGATTCTAATTTTTAAAATTTAAAATTTTAGAATCCTTCGCTTGCTCGGTTATCAAAATTGAGCACGCGGTTAAAAAGCAACTTTGCACTCTTGTATAACAAATAACTATTTCAAGGTCAAAGTCATTCCTGCACCTTTATGCGCTTGGAGGGTTGTATTGATAATTTTGATGATTATAATTCTATAACTACCTACATACGTGTTACAGCTGCGAATCATATTTTAATCAACATACAACCTGACACTGACCTGCAAATTGCAAAAAACGTGAGAAAATTTGAATTTCCACCTAAAGCTTTTTTAATGTTTTTTTTTTAGTAATATTCTTATTAATTATTTCCATTCAGGTACTTGCACGTCATATTACATCGAGCACCAACGCATGCAGGACGCATACCTCGCAGGCGTACTTTGAGTTGGCGGCCCACGTCTCTGATTTTGTGGAACACTATCAAACCAAGGTATTTTTTATTTCCATCTAGTTTTAAAACAACATGATGTGACATTTAACAGTGTTTTTTTTTTAATTTACTGAAACTTATTATGTAGGTATTGTGATTTGATTATTGTTTTTTTTGTTTTCGCAAACGCGATTCTAAGCATGAGGTCCTGGGTTCAATTCCCGTGTCGGTCAAAGTGATATTGGGTTTTTCCATCAGGAATTTCTCAGTAGCAGCAACGGAATCTGGATTTGCGCCCGGTTGATGGCAATAGGCTTGCCCCTGTTACATGGGACTTAAACATAACTGGCGAAAAGGCATGACGACAGTATCAAAAAAATGCAAATCTGTTTAGTCCGTCAGTTAGAGTATTGGAAATTAATGGACACGTATTTTTTGTTTTTGTAAATCAATGAATATTGACAAAAGATAAAACTCATCAAAACTCGGGAGTGGGGGCTCGTGACGTCAGAACTAGCTGATAATTATACCTAGGCGTGACGTATTGAGAATTTTAAAAGCGTCATATCATCGTCAATTTTGGTTTACGTAACAAAAGAAAAAACACGGGTCAAATATTTTTTGATAATCTAACTGACGGACTAATTAGTTTTGTTTTGTCGTCTCGCCTATTTAGTTTACTTAGTTACAACATGGTACCGACATGAAAATTATTACAATTGTTTTTATTTGTGGTGGTTATAACAAGGTTCACCTGTATCTCAGGGGATAGTGTTCAGCCATTTACATTCTGATTCTTCTTAGGACATTATTTTGTGTGTCACTGATAATGATAAAGTACCATTAAAAATGAAAATTACACTTTCACAGCACAAAAGTACCTATTAGTTTGATCTTCCATTCCTTTTGCTCTCAGATCTGCGATTGGTAGCGGAAAAACGATGAAATTTGAAGCAAAACAGCCTCCGAATGGTGTTTTTGATGTAAGTGGCCGCGGTTGGATCAGGTAATCTTTGCCTCAAGAAGTTTATTTTTAAGTCATAAGTTCCTTAAGCCAAAGAAACCAGGGCCGTCCTAAAGCTCGTTGGGTTGACGACATTTCAAAGTTTAAGGGCGCGTTTGCATATCAGGTAAAATTATGCTGTTTTTCGGTACAATTTTATGGCATAACCAAACAAAATCCAATATAACTAATAACTACCTCGTATAGATTGGTTCTTCATCTTCAAATAATAGGAACTTGATCATTGAAAATTTTAGTTTTTTATAATGTTAAATCGATCTGTCGTTGCCATTTTCCTTAAAATTAACGATACAGGGTTGAGTTTAGGTACATTTTTTGTGCTATTATTAACATATTTTAGTATTTCTAAAAATACTGTATGTTGGCAAACATAATCAATTCTTAATGCAAGGATTTTTTTTTATCTAAATGATTTATATAGTTGCAGAAAAAATGAAAACCAAATCTTATTTTTTCACATTTTTTGCTATTCTGGATGAATCTTAATCGATTGCATTAGGGGTTATTTTATTTTGGATAGTGTCTTGATTTATTGCACAAACACTTTGAATGAAACTTTAGTCCGCGCACGGCCGCCGTCGAGAGTGGACACGTAACGCCTGTTTGGAGCGGCTCGAGTTGAAAAAGATCGCTGTACAAACACAAAATATTCGATAAATCAAATTTGATACTTGACAAGGCAAGATTTTTATTATTTATTAGTTATGATGAGACCTTACCTCCGGACTTGATGAAGTGATTGGTGACTGCTACTGGAACTCCTTGACGTGTTGTACTAGGTGAGCTGAGTTTGGGCTCGTTTTGTTAGTTATGATGAGACCTTACCTCCGGACTTGATGGAGTGTCCTGAAGGTGTACTTCGATGATTGCTACTGGAACTCCTTGACGTGTTGTACTGGGTGAGCCGAGTTTGGGCTCGTTTTGTTAGTTATGATGAGACTTTACCTCCGGACTTGATGGAGTGACCTGAAGGTGTACTTCGGTGATTGCTACTGGAACTCCTTCACATGTTGTACTAGGTGAGCCGAGTTTGGGCTTGTTTTGTTAGTTATGATGAGACCTTACCTCCGGACTTGATGATGTGACCTGCAGGTGTACTTCGATGATTGCTACTGGAACTCCTTGACGTGTTGTACTGGGTGAGCCGAGTTTGGGCTCGTTTTGTTAGTTATGATGAGACTTGACCTCCGGACTTGATGGAGTGACCTGAAGGTGTACTTCGATGATTGCTACTGGAACTCCTTGACGTGTTGTACTGGGTGAGCCGAGTTTGGGCTCGTTTTGTTAGTTATGATGAAACTTTACCTCCGGACTTGATGGAGTGACCTGAAGGTGTACTTCGGTGATTGATACTGGAACTCCTTCACATGTTGTACTAGGTGAGCCGAGTCTGGGCTCGTTTTGTTAGTTATGATGAGACCTTACCTCCGGACTTGATGGAGTGACCTGAAGGTGTACATCGGTGACTGCTACTGGAACTCCTTGACGTGTTGTACTAGGTGAGTCGAGTTTGGTCTCGTTTTGTTAGTTGTGATGAGACCTTACCTCCGGACTTGATGGAGTGTCCTGAAGGTGTACTTCGGTGATTGCTACTGGAACTCCTTCACATGTTGTACTAGGTGAGCCGAGTTTGGGCTCGTTTTGTTAGTTATGATGAGACCTTACCTCCGGACTTGATGGAGTGACCTGAAGGTGTACTTCGGTGATTGCTACTGGAACTCCTTCACATGTTGTACTAGGTGAGCCAAGTTTGGGCTCGTTTTGTTAGTTATGATGAGACCTTACCTCCGGACATGATGGAGTGACCTGAAGGTGTACTTCGGTGATTGCTACTGGAACTCCTTCACATGTTGTACTAGGTGAGCCGAGTTTGGGCTCGTTTTGTTAGTTATGATGAGACCTTACCTCTGGACTTGATGGAGTGACCTGAAGGTGTACTTCGGTGATTGCCACTGGAACTCCTTCACATGTTGTACTAGGTGAGCCGAGTTTGGGCTTGTTTTGTTAGTTATGATGAGACCTTACCTCTGGACTTGATGGAGTGACCTGAAGGTGTACTTCGATGATTGCTACTGGAACTCCTTGACGTGTTGTACTAGGTGAGCGGAGTTTGGGCTCGTTTTGTTAGTTATGATGAGACCTTACCTCTGGACTTGATGGAGTGACCTGAAGGTGTACTTCGATGATTGCTACTGGAACTCCTTGACGTGTTGTACTAGGTGAGCCGAGTTTGGGCTCGTTTTGTTAGTTATGATGAGACTTTACCTCCGGACTTGATGGAGTGACCTGAAGGTGTACTTCGGTGATTGCTACTGGAACTCCTTCACATGTTGTACTAGGTGAGCGGAGTTTGGGCTCGTTTTGTTAGTTATGATGAGACCTTACCTCCGGACTTGATGGAGTGACCTGAAGGTGTACTTCGGTGATTGCTACTGGAACTCCTTCACATGTTGTACTAGGTGAGCCGAGTTTGGGCTCGTTTTGTTAGTTATGATGAGACCTTACCTCCGGACTTGATGGAGTGACCTGAAGGTGTACTTCGGTGATTGCTACTGGAACTCCTTCACATGTTGTACTAGGTGAGCCGAGTTTGGGCTCGTTTTGTTAGTTATGATGAGACTTTACCTCCGGACTTGATGGAGTGACCTGAAGGTGTACTTCGGTAATTGCTACTGGAACTCCTTCACATGTTGTACTAGGTGAGCCGAGTTTGGGTTTGTTTTGTTAGTTATGATGAGACCTTACCTCCGGACTTGACGGAGTAACCTGAAGGTGTACTTCGGTGATTGATACTGGAATTCCTTCACATGTTGTACTAGGTGAGCCGAGTTTGGGCTCGCCAACTCCGTCAAGGAGTTCCAGTAGCAATCATCGAAGTTCACCTTCAGGTCACTCCATCAAGTCCGGAGGTAAGGTCTCATCATAACTAACAAAACGAGCCCAAACTCGGCTCACCCAGTACAACACGTCGAGGACTTCCAGTAGCAATCATCGAAGTACACCTTCAGGTCACTCCATCAGGTCCGGAGGTAAGGTCTCATCATAACTACAAAACGAGCCCAAACTCGGCTCACCTAGTACAACACATCGCGGAGTTCCAGTAGCAGTCACCGAAGTACACCTTCAGGTCACTCCATCAAGTCCGGAGGTAAGGTCTCATCATAACTAACAAAACGAGCCCAAACTCGGCTCACCCAGTACAACACGTCAAGGAGTTCCAGTAGCAATCACCGAAGTACACCTTCAGGTCACTCCATCAAGTCCGGAGGTAAGGTCTCATCATAACTAACAAAACGAGCCCAAACTCGGCTCACCTAGTACAACATGTGAAGGAGTTCCAGTAGCAATCACCGAAGTACACCTTCAGGTCACTCCATCAAGTCCGGAGGTAAGGTCTCATCATAACTAACAAAACGAGCCCAAACTCGGCTCACCTAGTACAACATGTGAAGGAGTTCCAGTAGCAATCACCGAAGTACACCTTCAGGTCACTCCATCAAGTCCGGAGGTAAAGTCTCATCATAACTAACAAAACGAGCCCAAACTCGGCTCACCCAGTACAACACGTCAAGGAGTTCCAGTAGCAATCATCGAAGTACACCTTCAGGACACTCCATCAAGTCCGGAGGTAAGGTCTCATCATAACTAACAAAACGAGCCCAAACTCGGCTCACCCAGTACAACACGTCAAGGAGTTCCAGTAGCAATCACCGAAGTACACCTTCAGGTCACTCCATCAAGTCCGGAGGTAAGGTCTCATCATAACTAACAAAACGAGCCCAAACTCGGCTCACCTAGTACAACATGTGAAGTAGTTCCAGTAGCAATCACCGAAGTACACCTTCAGGTCACTCCATCAAGTCCGGAGGTAAGGTCTCATCATAACTAACAAAACGAGCCCAAACTCGGCTCACCTAGTACAACATGTGAAGGAGTTCCAGTAGCAATCACCGAAGTACACCTTCAGGTCACTCCATCAAGTCCGGAGGTAAAGTCTCATCATAACTAACAAAACGAGCCCAAACTCGGCTCACCCAGTACAACACGTCAAGGAGTTCCAGTAGCAATCATCGAAGTACACCTTCAGGACACTCCATCAAGTCCGGAGGTAAGGTCTCATCATAACTAACAAAACGACCCCAAACTCGACTCACCTAGTACAACATGTGAAGGAGTTCCAGTAGCAATCACCGAAGTACACCTTCAGGTCACTCCATCAAGTCCGGAGGTAAAGTCTCATCATAACTAACAAAACGAGCCCAAACTCGGCTCACCCAGTACAACACGTCGAGGAGTTCCAGTAGCAATCATCGAAGTACACCTTCAGGACACTCCATCAAGTCCGGAGGTAAGGTCTCATCACAACTAACAAAACGAGCCCAAACTTGACTCACCTAGTACAACACGTCAAGGACTTCCAGTAGCAGTCACCGATGTACACCTTCAGGTCGCTCCATCAAGTCCGGAGGTAAGGTATCATCATGACTAACAAAACGAGCCCAAACTTGGCTCACCTAGTACAACACGTCGAGAAGTTCCAGTGGCAGTCACTGAAGTATACCTTCAGGTCACTCCATCAAGTCCGGAGGTAATTCGTAAAAACAGCAAAAATATTTTTTTTGTAGTGACCTACCATAATTTTATTTCTAAGAAATACGTAAAAATCTTTCAAAGCATCAAAATGAGTTCACTTGACTACTATTCCCGCAGTTAGTCGTGCGTACACTTGTGTGTATGACCCGTGTCAATGTAGTAGTTCGATTCTGTACCTATCAATTTTGCAAACGCGTCCTTAAGGGACGCACAGAACCGGGAAGTGTGGCGGAAGAAAGGGGAGGCCTATACCCAGCAGTGGGTGTTTCCTGGCTGATATGATGATGATAAGTTCTTTAGTTAGTTTGACTGCCTCGTTGGTCCAGTGTTCGGGAGCGTGACTGCTTATCATGGAATCCTGGGTTCTATACTCAGGTGAAGAACCAAGATTACCCCACGTAGCCCAAAGAATTGCCAAACTTAAGTGGCAGTGGACAGGGTGCATTGCTCGCAGAACGGATGGCCGATGGGGCCGAAAAGTTCTGGAGTGGCGACCGCGAACCGGAAGACGTTGTGTTGGAAGGCTTCCCACTAGGTGGAGCGGTGACCTGGTGAAGGTGGAGGGGACCCGCTGGATGCGAGACGCACGGCACCGGTCAATGTGGTGACTCTTTGGGGAGGCCTATGTCCAGCAGTGGACGTCTTTCGGCTGAAATGATGATAATGATGCTCAGGTGAAACAAAGCATTGGGTTTTACATCAGGAATTTGTCAGCAGCCCACCGAGTTCACAGCACAACGCTTGCCCCTTATTATATATTATTAGGGGGCATTGCTGGTAAAATAAAGGTGCCCTGAATCACTTAAAAAGAAGAATAGGAGAAAAAGCGTGTAGTGGAGAGAGTGTAAGAACTCTGAAGAAGGGTCAGTAGTTTATTACGTATCTCTGTTGACAGCTCGAAATGATAGTAACTGGGCTCAGTGTCCATCAATTAACTGTCAAAAGGTTAGTTTCGTATTATGTATGACCCTGTTAGTTTGAGCGGAGCACCGCCGTGTCCTCGAAGCGGCGACCTCTCGCTCCCGGCCCTGGTTCAATCCATGGTCCGGGGCGAGACGGAATGCGACGCCGTCACCTCCTTCTGCAAAGCAGTCATGCTAGCGAAGGAGCTGGCGGAACGGGACAGGGAGAGATCCACACGTCCCGGCCGCCGCGGGAGACGCCCTGGGCGTCGGGGGCCACGTGGTGGCTTCCGGCCACCGTACGCGCGGGCCTGTGGACGGGGAGCTATGGGCTAGCTTGCCGTCCGTCCGTCTCATGACGACAGGCCGTGTCGAAGGCGCGTTCATGTTCCACGCGCGCCTCAAAGAGAGTCAGCAACAGTGAAGGGGTCCACAAGGGCCGAAGCCTGCCGGGGCTGCGGGACTATTCGAAAGAGATACCGAGGCCCCGGAACACAAAGGGCGATGAAGGAACATGGATGGGTTTTAGTCAGTAAAAGTCAGACACTCCCTCCTGCTCCGCCCAGAGCGGAAGGAGTCATTTGATGATTTCCCATCCGAAAAATAAAAAAAAAGCCCTGTTAGTCACCGTAAAGTGATATTCACTCAGTGTGATACGTATTACCAATATTATGACATTCACGTTGTCATCAAAGTTCGTTGTACAACCGAAGCTTGATAGTCACTGGATATCAAAAAGATACGTAATAGCCCTGCAGGTAACAGAGGCACTGACAATAATTCGTCTACTCTTTATATTTGATACTTACTTCTTTTTTTAAGGTTCCGTACCTCAAAAGGAAAAAACGGAACCCTTATAAGATCACTTTCTTGTCCGTCTGTCCAGGCCCGGACTGGGACCCAAAACCGGCCCGGGCAGAGAAAGGAAAACAACTAGGTACAGTCGTGGTATTTTCCGCCTGATCAGTTAAAAACTTTTTCGCTTAAACCATGCGGAGGCGCCGAGCCACACCCCCTTAAAGTTTAGGCCTATTAGGAAAGCGTTAACTTTGGCGCGCAAAATAACAATAACTCTCGTTTGGCGTGCGTCGTCAGTGCGCTCGGCCGATCGGTATCTTTTCATTCATTATTTCTAAACAAAGTCAACGGGGCGGGGCTAGAGAGCGTTTCTATGTTGTAAGTGCAAGCAAAAATTAGCTTAGTGGTGATCAGGCGTGAGTGTCCTCGATAGTACCTAAGGTAAATTTTGAATTGACCGAAGAAACCATCTAAATTAGAATAATATGCTGAAATGTTGAGCTGCGACTTTGATAAAGAAGAGACTCGAAACTAAAAGAATAGCGACGCTGTTTAACAAGGGCGTCGCCAGCTTTTGAGCCAGGAGGTGGCGCAGAAGTTATTTGAGAAGTCTATGAATTAAAAAAACCGACTTAGGGAGACAATTTTTGAAACAAAAAGAAGTAAGGCTCCAAAAGCGAGCGAAGCGAACTCGAAAATTTTAGCACCCTACCTTGGACAGGTTAGAAATATTGTTTCGACCCTTTATACAACTTGGTCGATTTGCAAAGAAAGCCAAGATTCAAGAGAAAGTAGGTTGCAAGAGGGAGCGAAGCGAGCTCGAAAATTTTTACATATAGCCTTGAATAAATTCAGATATTATTAATATGTAATTTGAGGTCAAAATACTCCATTTTTTGCAGCCTCTTGGCAAATTGGCGGCGGTGACCTCTCGCGTCCAGCCCTGGTTCAATCCTTGGTTCGAAGCGAGAGGGAATGGGAAGCCGTCACCTCCTTCTGCGAAGCAGTCATGCTAGCGAAGGAGGTGGTGGAACGTGAGAGGGAGAGAACCTCTCGTCCCAACCGGCCACCGTTGGCGCGGGCCTGTTCGAAAGAGATATCGCGGCCCTGGAACACAAAGGGCTAAGAAGGAACATGGATGGGATTTATTCAGTTAAAGTCTGATACTCCCTTTGGCCCCGCCCAGAGCGGGAGGGGTCAACGATGATTTCCCTTCCGAAGAAAAGGGCTTGAAACATTTGCATATGTCTTTCTTTTCGTCATATAAGGAAGACCACAGCCAGGACGCAATATTATCTGATATTACAAAAAGGCCTCGTGCCAAAGGGCTCCTAATTTATTTCAGCCTCTGTCTATATCCAAGTCTATACCGGTCAATCATGAGAAGATCCAATAGGAGAGCCAATCCAGAGGCAGAAAAAAGGCCGCCAATTGGCCACACCGGCCCATCGGGCATCCGGCCCATCGGGCATTTGCCCGATTTGCCTGTATCCGTATAGTCCGTATAGTCAGGGCCTGCGTCTGTCTGTCCGTCTGTCACCACCGATTTTCTCTGGAACGTGTGGACTTAGCAAGTTGAAATGTATACCAGATACTGAGGTATATAGTCCCTATTAGGTGTATAAAAATCAAGGTCCAGCAATTTTTTTTTTTTCGGACTTTTCTCTTTACTTGTACTGTAAGAATTGACAATTCTAGGTGAACCGGAACCAAAATCTATAGGGTACCCTATAGATTTTGGGTCGAAAACCTATATGGTAGTTCCCGTTGACCTAGAATCACGAAATTTGGCAAAAAGCAAGGTCTTACATCACATGTAAAGGGAAAAGTCTAAAAACCCTAAATCTGTAGTTTATAACAAAAAAAAAAAGCGATATTACTATTACAAACTTATTATTTGCGTTTGGAGCAATAGCCGTTTCTAGGGATCGAACAGCAAAGTTAAGTTTGTCCTTTAAAAAGTTTGTACGGTACCTTCGGTGCGCGAGTCCGACTCGCTCTTGACCGGTTTTTTTTTATTCAAAATACTTTGTCATTTCAAAACCGATGGTATCCGGTGGCCTAAAATGCTTTAGCAGAATCATAACATGATAATAAAATGTACTATGAATTACGTCACAATTCGTTATATGGTCATAAAATGACAATTCATAATATTGTGACAGAGATTGAGATGGTTAAATTGTATCTCTGGGACATCGTCGAGCTTCATTGTCTTGGCGCTTTTTTGGTGGTCGCCACTGTTGATTCTGGCTTTTAGAAGTTGTAGTGGTTTGGGAATAGTGTGGCGAGGCGGGCTTGTCCCAATTAAAATTCATAATTTAACTGCGTTTCTGACCATTTTAAGAATTTTACGTTGTTCTAGTATGATTCTGCTAATGTGGCCATTTTAGGCCCCCAGGCTTCGTAGTTAACAATCTCATAATATTTTGTTTATTTGTTTTTCAGATACATCATTGAAAACGAACTTCAGCGTAACAATGGGACATAAAAATTACATTTAAATATTTTTGTTTCCAATAATGATAATTGTATAATTGTTCTCATCATGGCCGAACAGCTTCTGATAGGATTTTATTTTGATTGTTCTTTCTCTGGTTTTCTTCTTTATTTCTGTATTATTAGCGCATATGTTTTGATAGACTGCTTTTTGATGTGGCTCGGAAATATGCCACGAAAACTTTAAGTCCTAACTACAAGCTACAGGGGGCTTACCATCAACTTATTATAGCACTACTTTAAACTATAACGTATAAGTATCTTCATTTTAAATGGATGTTGTAGTTGTTGTTGTTATATCTCTCCCACACTGAAGTAAATTTAAAATAATACTGTCTTAAAAGGTGTCCCCAGAAGATATCTGAATAAAAGGAGGTTGATCAAGCTATCCTGTAAGTATAGTGATCAAGTTTCGAAAAATATTAATCATCCCAGTAAATACATCCAAAAATGGTACAAATCATGATTTTGTCCAAAATACTATTTTAACTGAAGTTTGATAAAAACATAAATTAAATATTGGTCAATCTCCTTTGTCTATAATAAAATTTAGTAAATCTATAATAAATTTGTTTTTATCTAGCGACCATTTCCGATCATGGGGCTACTCTCTACTGTCAATAAAATTGTGGAATTTAACCAAATATGGTGCAAAATTAAACACTTTTGTAGAAGATAAATATTTATTGTCAAATAAATTACACTTAAGTTTCTTTTAAGTCAAAAGAACTATCTTAATTTAATCCAAATTGTAATTTACAAGGTAAAAATATCACTATCTTATAACGTATAGAGATCTAACATTTATAGCTAAAACTATATTTATTTGCTCTAAAAATATATATTTCTTGAAACAAGGTTTTATTTCCTTCTATTGATTTTTGAAAACAAGAATTGGCTTAACTTTTAACATTATTAAAACAAATCAGATCTGGGCAATAATTTGTGAAATAATTTAAAGATTTAATGTACATGTATGTGATATTTTTGTTTTAAAATAAAAAAATATAATTAATAGATCTTGTTTTGCGATGTCGTATACGTCGTACATATAGTCGTAGTCGTGTGTTGTAGTAGTGTTCATCCTCATACTAAATCAAAATTGCTTGCCAGGTTGTGAACAACAGGGCCAAATTTGTTTTTTTAATGTTCCTTTAATACTTGGGGAAAAAAACAGTTTTCCAGATTTTCATGTTGTTCACGTTATTATATTATATGCACGTAAAAAAAATATATATGGGAACAGAGTACATTTTTAGAAATGAAAAAATTGCTTTGAATAAAAAAATACAGGGAAATTTTTATTTGATTGACAACATTCTGTATTGCTATAAAGATCTATTTCAACGTATTTTACTACTTCTATTGTAGAAAATTTCTCAGTACGGTCTAATGGCTAGTGTGTTCTGGTTGCTGGTGTAGTGAGTGTGTGTATTGACGGCTGATTTATAGTAGTTTAAATATGTAAGTGGTATATGTGTGACCAGCTTGCTGGCCGTAGATGATAATAATGAAACCCCGTGTTAAAAAACTATGCTCAAGCATGAATACCTCCATATTTGGTAGTCATTTTGAATTCATATTAGATGTATTAAATTCTGATAACACAAATTGATCGTGATGTTTACACGAAAGGATAAAAAGGGTCTAGAATGCTTTAGCATAGTTATAAAAAAAAACTGTTTGTTAAATGTTACTCTACATGAAACTGTTCCATAGATATCATGTTATGAGCAATTGATGTCTGTCTATTATAAATGTATGTGAGCACATTGTTTTTTTTTAATTACCTCTAATCACAAGGAAAGTGAAAATAAATATCTGCTTTAATTATCTTATGTCTAAAACTATAATTATTTTGGTAACATAATGAACAAAATGATTTTTAACTTAAAAATACTTAATAGTAGGGCGTGACCCACATAATATCAAAAAAAAAAAATAATTAAACACAGAATCTTGCGAGGTTAAATAATAACAATCAAAACATTTAAAATACCACAATATTTTTCTAATAATCTAAATTTTAGTTGTTTTATCACTGAATTTACACTCACTAAAGTTACTAAACATTTAACATATTTTTAACATTTTAAAACTAAATTAGGTCTAAAATATTTCAATACAATGAACGTAGTTCGGCAGAAATGACCTAACCCACAATCTCTTATTAGTTTAGACAAACAGGTCATACTAATCCAACATTTTAAATTATGCTACTTTACAATTCAGTTAAATCAGTCTGACACATATAAATTGGTGAATTTTGGTTGCGGATTGGTATATTTAGGCAGAACCACATTCAAAAAAGGTCACTAAGTTTTTTTAAACAGGCAAGATATAGACAAGTTTCACTGCTTTGTCAAAAGCAACAATCACTGAAATTAACAATCACATCGACATTTACCTAAAGTTTTCTAAAATAAGCCTTAACGTGTTGGTACAACGTCTAAATTACTATTCATATAGTAATCACCTCAAGGGTGTAAATAGACCCTTAACGAAGCCGAAAGGCACTTGTTCTCCTCATCATTGCGATCATTTTTTTTCACTTCTCATGCGCTAAAAGTACGCCAGTATAGCCTTACGAAGCGGGAGTAAAGTGACCACTTTAGTCCCTAGGGAGTAAAAGTAGTTCGTTTTTTAATTTCCTTCATGTGACATAGACAAACTCAAACAGCCAGTTAAACTACTATTATCTGTGGAGTGTGGACCATCTTCATTGCGAAAATGTTGAGAGTTTTAGTTCCATGGTTTTTCCGCAAGGAAGGTGGCGCCATGCGTTTTAAATTCTTAATCTGTGACTGGAGAAGAAAAAACTGACCGCGAAAATTTCTGAATTTTTGTCGAGTGTAAATTTGTTCGGTTTTATATAAATTTATTTGGAATGTCCAGTGACAGTGAAAAATTTGACTTCGAGCAAAGAGCAAAAGACATAATAGATAATCTTTTGCCGCCAAAAACGCGGAAGATTTACCTAAAAACTTACGAAAGTTCTATGGACTGGAGGAATAATTAGTGTTTTTGTACTAAATTGACTATTTTTCTCGCATTCAAAGTGAAAAGTACAGTTTGCACCTCGAGACTAAACGCCAACTTAATATACCCTCGGTTTCATTGACTCCCTCGCAAGCTCGGGAGTCAAACCACCTCTGGTATATTATGGCTTCGTTTAGTCCCGTTACTAGTTAGTCGTTATAAAATATACTATTGTTTTACACCATACCTGGGAACCTTCTAGTTACGGAGATATTGGGAGTCAAAGTTCCAACTTTTTATCAAGATTTTTTTTCAAACAGGTACTAGTTTATAAGGTCATAACTTTACTTTAAATACATCTATAACGTGTTCACTATTAAATGCGTCCATAAGCACAATGTTTTGAGTGCGTGACATTTACCGTAAAACGTGATTTTTCAACCCTAAAAAAAAGTCGTTTCCCAGCAATATATTTTAGAAATTCGTAGAGTTGCATACTTGCATAGTTTGATGTACAAAATGCTTGGTTGACGGCTTCGTGAAGGGTCTGTTTACACCCTGTATGCAATCTAACTTATTTTTCTTATTTTATAACTTTTAACAAAAAACATTCACAACGATCTGTACAACTTGAAATACACATCATTTTGAGCTTTTTTCATTGCCTCTAAAGCCAATTAAAAATCTACCTTAAACAGTCGTTAAAAGGCCAATTTTTAATTCTCGTAACACCTTATTAAAGCTCACCGGTTCCTGAAAATCACAACGGACATTACTACACAATCTAAAATATATCTAATCCTTAAGGATATGAAGGCTTCTTTACCTTGCAATATATCACAGAGTTAGTCCAGTGGTTTCCAACACACGATGGCTCTCATGTCATCGGGGGCTTTCCCGAAGATCCTGTCTCCGTTGGGGTCGACGTACTGGTTTATTTGGTAATCCAGGAGGGTTTGGTAACCCAGGACATCGGTACCTAGTTGCTGAAAAGAAATAGTTAAATCTATTTAGAATTTTGCGAGGAATGACACTACTGGAAACCTTGCAGAAGATGGTACGTGGGTCACGTATCTACAACATCCCTGGTTCAATCCATGGTCCGGAGCGAGACGGAATGGGACGCCGTCACCTCCTTCTGCGAAGCAGTCATGCTAGCGAAGGAGGTGGCGGAACGTGAGAGGGAGAGATCCTCACGAAAGAGATACCGTGGCCCCGGAACACAAAGGGCGAGGAAGGAACATGGATGGGTAGTCAGTAAAAGTCTGACACTCCCTCCTGCTCCGCCCAGAGCGGGTGGAGTCATTTGATGATTTCCCATCCGAAAAAAAAGGTAGGTATCTACAACATATTTAAGGTTCCCTCAGCTGAGGCACGGGTCTCCTCTCCTCTGTTATGCTTTGTATGTTTATTGTATTTATTATTTGTTGCTATTTAATAAGCACGTCGTGTCCTTCCGACAAATATTTTTTCTCTTTCTCTGACCATAACAGATGTGAATAAAAAGTTCCCTCACAATTATTCACAAAGGGCAATGATATTGTGTTGCGTAGAGCCTATACAAAGTGCATAAGATTGAAATAAGCTACCGAAAAGGGGGGTGTCCATTAATAACGAGAGGGGTTTAGGGGGGAGAACGTTGAGCTGAAACTCATGCAATCTCACGTTGGGTGGGGGAGAGGGGGGGTAAATATTAATTATTGGCCGCGAAAAAAATAATTGTAAACATTGCTCTATACATTTTGGGCATTAGTTAGGCTACTTTAATTTTTCGTATTTTTTTTTTTTGAAAATATCACGAATAATTAAATTTTATTTTTTCAGTTATTTAAAAAAAAATAACAGTCCCAATCGTTTCGAGTTCGATGATCGAGTTTATGGCTTTCGGTTCCAGAACGACCTAAAATGAACGGTGTATATTTGGTTCTATTTACCTGTGTCAAAGGACTGGTGTTGGTAGTGAACACGCCCCGGAAGCCCCTCTCCTTGGCGACGGTCATGGTAGCGTTCTCCAGCGCCCTGATGGCGGCCACGTTCTCTCGCGGAGTGAGGCTCTCTGCTGTCGCCATCATGAAGGAGTGGAGGATTGTGCCTACAAAGACGGAAGATAAAGAATGAGCTGATGTAGCTAAGAATACTATTTTTATGTTTGAAACTTTTTTTTTTGTTTTCTTCTTTCTCGGTAAAAAAAATAAAATGTAAATTTTACGAAATACTTTATAGTCTTTCACGACTGATGATGATTTACCAGTTTTTTGTTTTAATGAGAGAAAGCAACTGATTAGACCAAATTGAATAAGGGTATTTCTAGATGTACATGGCAACTCCTTCGAAGGAACTTTTCACACTGGTCTTAAGCAAGGTAATAATTTATGGTTTTAACATTTAACACACATGAATACATTAACGGTCTTGCACTTTTCGTCCAAATAATAAACATTATTTGCGGTGTAGCTGGCAAGTATGGTCCAGATCACAGATCACAAAATTAGGGCAGTCAAAGTCCCAAAAGACAATGATATTGATAATGTTCACTCACCCTTCCCTGGTGGCAACATGCTATCCCTGACGGAACCCTCGACGAACTCCAAGAACATCATGATCTTCATCAGACCGCCCGTCTCTTCGGACTCCACGTCTGGCTCGTCGCGAGCGTCGAAGTTAAGGGCTACGGCTACTGGGGCTCCTGACGCTGCGAAAAAAGGACCGGTTTTAATATTCTTGACAATTATATTCGAAGAACTCCACGTCGAAACCTATTGCACCGATATAATATGTTCACCCCGCTTATAGCAGTATACTGTTTTAATCTTACTTCAGCCTGTGAAGGAGTTGAAGCTAGATGTCCTGAATAAGTCCCTCTCTTTCCCACACTGATGTATATTAAAATATATATGCAATTTGACGCTTGGTAGTGGATATAGGCCCTGAAGACCTAAACAGGTGCAATACTTTCAAAGGGCTTCATATATCTGCAAAGAGTTTCATTAGAATTGGCATAAATGGGCATAAACTTTTTAGTAGTTTACGCTGATGAAGGATCACTTTTTAATCCCTCAAGTAATAGATTACTTCGAAAAGGCCGAAAGGTTATGATGAGCTATTTCTGGACAGAATCTTTTTCTACAATGGATGTATTGACTGAAGAACGTAGTAAGAGTACTTACAATTCTTAAGCACAACGCTTAGTTTAGCGTTGATGAGCGCTGGCCAAGTATCGCTAATGAGAACTGCGTAGTCATTCGTGTCGATCTCGTGTTTTAGGAACTGTTCCAACTCTGCCTTGTTGTAGAACGATGATACTATCATTCTGGAAAACAAAATCATGAAATTAAAATCGGCATTCTCCGAAACAAAAAACCTAAACTAAGAGTATAACTATAACAATGAAAGTCAGATTACCTATGATCAAAGCAGATCCTTCTCAATAAAATTTCAAGTTGGCATAGTCAGTGTTTTGAATAACTAAACTCTTTCAAAGAAGAATAGGAAACAAAGGGTTAGGTAACTGACTGTCTGTACTAGTAGATGACCATTTAGTCCTTCTTCTTCGTAACAAAAAACCAAAAGAAAGAGCTTAACTACCAAAGCTGTTCGACAGAATAAAATTAAAGAGTTCCTTTGATCAAAGCAGATCCTTGTCCAAAAAATCTCAAGTTGGTATAGTCAGTACCATGTTTTATAGAATATTTTAAAGATTAGGAAACGAACGGTCAGGTAACACTGACTGCTACAGTTACCGAAGTAACATAAATTTTACAGATCTACATAAGTCATAGTTTTTCAAATTTATTGAATTGATTTCAAAGCAATACTTACTCAATGACTTGCTGTTTATGTTCATCAGCTAAAGGTTCAGCAGTGAACAGTTCACTATCATCACCGTCATGGTTGGGACAGGTGCTCATGTGGGTTAGTACCTCGCCTAGGTTAGCTGCTCCAAGGAAGTCACTGATATCTGAAAGACGGATGCGGATTTTAAAATAGTTGACATCAGAGTTTGTTTCAATTGATCCGAGCTTCAACAACTCTACTACTTTCTCTACTACTAATAATCAAATGAAACTCACCAATATAATATCCGTGATCCCTCAGCCTGGTGATGGTGTAGATGGAGTTGAGCGAGTTCCCGCCGAGCTCGTAGAAGCCGGCGCGCGCGCACACCGCGCCCCGCGCCGCGCGCCCCAGCACGCCCGCCACCACGCCGAACAGCACGCCGGCCGCGCGCCTTTGCTCCGGGCCCACCGACGAATAGTCGATGTCTACTAAGATCTCTGAGTCATCTAGAAGATAACTACATAGGATCAATATCATAGGATAACCAAGATTTTAATTAAATTGACTGGGACTCAATTTTAGGTAGCCATTCTGTTGAAGTAAGCGTAGATATTTTCTACAACTACGTATACTGCATAATAAAAACTCGTGTTCCTCTATCGAAGCTTAAAAACCCTAACTTCCCGGTTTGGTTCACTAAATCCCTCATTCGTATATTCAATTTAAAAAAGAAAGCCTGGTGTAAGAAAGGAAAAAGTACGATATCTTATCTGACTACGAAGTATTTTCTTCATATAGAGCCCGTTTTAAAGATGAATGCAACAAATGTTATCTAACTTACATGAAAACTGTTGAGGACAGTATTCCACTAAACGCTAAACATTTTTGGACATACATAGCTAATCAAGTCGGGTATCCCTAGTCGTATGTTTTATAAAAGTAATTTATCTAGTGATCTTAATAAAATATATAACATTTTTTTCTGATTTCTTTCAATCAGTATATGAACGTCTAGTCTAACACCCGGCTGGTGCCCGACACCTGATCAATCTAACGCTAGCCACACCTCCCTCCATAGCTCACACGCTCTAGTTCGCAAACAATTACAGCTGTTGGACATTACTAAAGGCCCAGGGCCTGACGGGATACCTCCGTGCTTTCTAAGGTGGACTTCTGATACCCTAACTAAACCAGTAACGATTATTTTTAACAAATGTATTCAAGATGGTATATTTCCCTCAGTCTGGAAAAATGCAAATTTAGTTACTGTCTACAAAAGCGGCTCTAGGCAAAATGTCGAAAACTATAGACCTATTTCACTACTTTGTGCTTTAGCTAAACTTTTTGAAAAACTTAACCATCTCAAAATTTAACCTTTCATTCATCAACAATTGGTTCCTCTGCAACACGGGTTCGTCAAAAATAAATCTACTGCTACTAACTTATTTACGAATAAAATATGGATGTAAGAGCTCAAACAGACGCCGTGTAAACAGACTTTAAAAAAGCTTTCGATAGAGTTGACCACGAAATATTAATGAACAAAATTGCATTCAATGGCATTAGAGGTAATTTGCTGCGCTGGTTTCAGTCTTATAACAGTAACCGCAATCAAACTGTTGTGAGTAATGGGTATCATTCTGACACCTTTCTTGCTACCTCCGGGGTCCCTCAGGGATCAATTCTTGGCCCCTTACTGTTTTTACTCTATATAAATGACAATGATATTGCTTTCGAAATAGTGTTTTTTTGCTGTTTGCTGACGACCTTAAAATCTTCAGGAAAATTTTGACAATCTATGATTGTCATGTCTTACAGGATGATCTGAATAGGTTATCTGACTATTGTAAATTAAATAAACTACCACTTAGTGTAGCTAAGTGTAGGTAGATGAATTTCACTAAGAACAAAAACATCGTTAGTTTTAATTATTCTTTATGCAACGAGCTACTTCTTAGAGAGACTCAGATCAGTGACTTGGGTATCTTATTGGATTGTAAACTACACCTAAATCTACACATTGATAAGATTATTGCCAAACCATTTCAAATGTATCATTTTGTAATGAGATCATCGATGGATTTCAAGCGACCAGCCACTTTCCTGTATTTTGATTGAACACACATTGACACAAATTGAGTATGCCTGTATGATATGGAACCCTTACTACGGTAAATACAATCTCGCCTTGGAAAAAGTTCAGCGCAAGTTTTTAAAATCAATGCAGTATAGATGCCATATGGATCGTAGCTAGCATCGAGACCTTTTATAGGTTTAATCTTCTCACGTTGGGATCAAGGTGACTTTTGCTGCAAACCATGATCGTTCATGATCTGTTGCACAATAAAATTGTATGCTCCAAGATTGTTAATAATTTATTTTATGTTGTGCCCAGAACAGTTTTTTGGCGAGAGGCACGCGCCCTCCCCCTCTTTGCTACGCCACGTTGTCGTACAAACGCGGGTGAACGGGCGCCGCTCTATAGGATAGTGAAAACCTATATTGAACATTTTGTTCATTTATTTATTTGCTTTAGACCGCCAAAAATTTAAGAAACTTATAGTCAATAGTCTGCAATTGAGTAATTAGTAATGTTAGTCTTTATTTTTTACTTTTTTTTTATACCTTTAGCCATAAGATAAGTAATGTCATCTATTCCTGTCTTATTTTATTATTACTTTTTTTACTGTCTGTTTATAATATTTACTTTATTGTTATTTAAAATACTGTGTCTACACTGTATCTGTAACCTAAGTAATATGTGGAAACGGCGTGAATTGTACATTAGCCTACTTAGACGTTGTAATTTTTACAGTAACATATATTGTACAATTGTTTGTTTCCCTAAATTAATAAATAAAACATCGTCGTAATCAGCTGTACTATATGGAACAGCTGTGTATGAAACAGCTGATGTTTTTTCTTGCAATTTCTGATGCACACTGTATGTAGAATGGCTCATGTAAATATTTATATGAACTATTGTAATACTAACCGTTATTATTGGTGTTTTCATACATCTTCATTAACGCTTGGCGATCCACTTTCCCATTGACTAGCAAAGGTATACTTTCCACCTCAATAACCTAGAAGAGAAAGACGATTCAGTAATTCTACAGCTGTATGAAGTCTTTACATTCTAATCAATTCAAAAAGACTTTCCGCCAGCACTGCTCTTTGTTTATTTCAATTTTACCTGCGGTATCATGTAATGCGTCAATGAGTTCTTCAAGGCTGCCTCGATGTGTTTTGCGGCTATTCTAGCTTCAGGCTTGATGGTGACGAATGACAGGATCTCAGGGTTGCCACGGTCGAGACCATAGCATAGCACAACACCTTCGCAATAGAAGCACAAAATATTAATTTTCTATGCCAAAGTAGTAGTGAGCTGGGTGAACTTTAACATACATTTTATGAATAGTGTTAGATCTAGAAAAAAACTAAATGACCTTTTACAGATCTCAATGTAACGCATTGATGTTTTTCAAAGTTGACTCCACTTCATGAATAGGACCGAGCCGTGATTTTTGTCATGTCTTTCTGTCTTCTTTATCGTGGGGTTACTGCCTAACCTGGTGTCAGAGTTTGTATGCCACCCATGGGCCTTTGACTTGGCTTTACATGCCGTCGAGAAATGTCTCTCAGGCATGCTGGATTCCTCACAATGTTTTCCTTCACTGAAGCAAGTGAAAATTATACAATACGCACATAAATCCGAAAAATCAGAGGTCTCAGGTTCGAACTTGAGACCTATGACTTGGCAGTCCGACGATCACACCACTAGGCTTGCTTTAGTTATTGATCGGTTCTCTTGCCTTCTATTAAATACTTACATTTGTCAACACCATCAACTGCGGCTACAGCGCGGTCGACTTCTTGCAGGTCTACTCGGTGGCCTCTGATCTTGATCTGAGAGTCAGTACGTCCAGCGTATAGGATGACTCCCTTTTGTAGCACTCCGAAGTCGCCAGTGCGGTAAAGACGGCCGAAATCTGAGATAGAGACAGCAATCAAAGTTTAAAAGGAGAATCGGCACATTAACGGTTCTGAAACCATATCGGACTAAGTGGCCATAGCTTTCAAACTAAACATCCCGCTAAACATCCCGCACCTTTCAAGCTATTAAACTATTAAGTATTTTGATGCTCCTTTTGTTTCATCCACCTTCATACTACCAAAGTGTATGAAGGTGCATGCATGAAGCAAAAGGAGCATGTTAGGATTGTAACTGGTGGCGTTCTGTAGTTGCTCTCTACTTCCGGAGAAATGCGTTTGTATAAGTATGTGTGGACACTACAAATTTTCTGTCAATTTTTTTTTTAATTTTCTGTTAGTTATAACGTTTTACGAGAGCGTTTAGTAGTATCATAATTGTCCTACTGCTAGCACATACGCCTCATCTCTTCTCTATGAGAGGTAATAGGCTGTAATTCACCAGACGAGCCCAGTGCGAGTTGGTAGATGCCACATGTCTTCGAAGTTTTGGTTCTAGAATATGCTGGTTTCCTCGAGATGTGAAAGATTTCTTCACCGTTTTGTAAGCAGTAGCCTCGGCCTGGTTTCGAAACCACAACATACAACTCGTAAATAGTGGCCAATACCACTAAGCCACCACTGCCTTGTCTCTGTGTACTTGAGTTGATGTAATTACCTGGATGTGCCGCATGAGGATTGTCAACAAACTTATCAGCCCCTTGTCCACCCACGTACCCAGCTGCCAGGTTACACCCAGCCACCCACACTTCTCCAGGCTCTGACTCTCGTGCCGGGTTCATCTCCTCATCAAGCAGATAAACAGCGCAATTGTCTAGAGGAGCACCTGCGGACGAAGTATAGGTATGAAGACGTCATCTATATAATTTTAGAAAAAAAGATTCAATTATTTTGGCACAAACTAGGCACCAAATTTTTAATATTCATTATGCCTAAAGTGGTCAATTGCTCTTTGCAATGCATACAGCTTATAATTTAAAAGATTGAAAAAGTGAATTACAAGAACCTGATAGAACCCATCTCATGAATTCTCAATGAAATCTACTCAAAATCTCCCAAGATTTCTATAAAAATGTTTCCTGTTTTAATAACTTACCAATGGGTATAGTGGGATGATTATCAAGTTGATTAGTATTCTCCAAGACATAATAGGTCACATCTCCCATCACCTCAGTACTGCCATAAAAGTTGGCAAGCTTAAAACCGTTGTGATCTCCGAAGTTCTTGAAGAACTGCGCTGCCAATTCCTTGCTGAGAGTCTCTCCGGAACAAATCCAAAGTTTAAGGTTCTGGAGAGGTCTTTCAGAAGGCTTGAGGGAAAGGTACATGAGGATGGAACGAAGAAGGGTTGGTACTAGTACTAGACGTTGAATCTGAAATGGAAATTGATTTATTGTTACTATTTAATATGCGTATGTGTTTAATCTCTTGTTACTTTAGAATTGGCAAAGATAGCATGTTTCTTTTTTAAAATCTTTAACAGACTTATCAGATTATGGTCTTGAAATTCTTCATCATACACAACATCATTTTGCTATAATTTTAACTCACCTGATTATCAGCCAAAACATTGACAAGCTTCTGAGGATCTCTAGTAGTTTCCCTGGACAGGATAATCAGAGTCCTGCTATGCAGCAATGGGCCCCAGATTTCGCACACAGAGTCAACGAAGGTCAGGGCGGTCTTCCATACGCAGTTGACTTCAGAGTCACTATAGGGGAAGGTGTGGAACTGCCACCAGAGACGATTGCAGACTGCTGAGTAGGACAAGCGGACTCCTAGTGGTAGAAAAACAAGTGAAAGAGGTTAATTTAATCATTAAAATTTTTTAGAACGTCCCAATTATTAGATTGCATAAGTTTAGTTATTTGAATCGAAAAAATTTGCAAATTTTTACATCAAATTATCATGAATGAATACAAACACATCATGGTATAACCCTATAAAATCATACAAATAGACAAGTACCTTTAGGAATACCAGTGCTTCCAGAAGTATAAAGCACAATAGCGATGCTCTCACTCCTTGCTGGAGCCAGTACTTCCATGTCCTGGACGACATCAGATGACAGTCCACTGGCTTCATGTGCTAACTCTTCAAAGGACACAGCTGGAACACCACTTCCGGAGAACATAGCTGGATTTGCTGAAAACCGAATGGTTAGAAATTATTTTTAACAGATTTTTAATAAAGGTGGTTACACAAGTAGCAATATTAAACCAAGATTTAAGTAGAATATATACGTCATTTTTCTTAGAGAATAGAAAATTTAGTTGCTGGAAAGACTATTTCTTTAAAAGTTATGCGATTTTTTATTTATAAAGATTTACTTAGACAAAAAAGTAGTAACCAACCGGTTTCATCATAGATAATCAAAGAAGGCTCAGCATCCTTGAGGATATGCGAGATTCTAGCTTGAGGGAAGCTGGGCTCCATGGGCACGTAGGCAGCCCCAGCCTTCCATGTTGCCAGCAAAGTGGTGATAGTGCTGGAAATAAGATTTAAATGTTACTAATTAAACAATGTCAGACGTGTTACACGATAAGTCGAGAATAATAATTAATTATAATCTTTTTAGTCTCCATTTAAAGTTTAAGACTGGTCCCAAAAGTTTTTTTTTTTATGTTTTTCGGTGACAATTTAGCAGACATTCCACCTGATGGTTAGTGATCACCACCGCATAAGGACATCTGCAATACCACCACAAGTTGCCACCTTAAAATCAAAGCTGAAGTTCCAAAAGATTTTTCTTTGATTGTGGACAGTCATTAATTGTATTCCAAACTTGATAATCTCACCTATGCGTCGGCTGCATGCACACAGCAATGACGTAGTCTCCATCCCGGTTGGCACCCGAAGGTCTTGCTCTCGACGTGATGGCTCTGGCGAGAGAGTTGGTACGAGCTTCAAGCTCAGCATAGCTGACGCGGACGCAGCATGTTTCGTCTGTAATGGTGGATTAAGGAATTTTGTAGAACGAAGTGAATGGATTTTAAAAGAATTCCATTTGAATGAACACTCGGTGAATGAAATCTTGGTGTGTAATGCGTGGTTACCCAAAAGGGTGACCACCCATTACACACCTCGTTTCCGAGTAGTCAGTGGCCCGAAATTCTGACAACCAGTCTCACCAAGGGATATTGTATTACTTAGTACTAACTGGGTTGTGGAGTTCAAATTGTAATGTTTGTTTGGACTTCTGACGTCTGGAATAAATTGTATCCTTTATTTATTTCTTTACAAATTAATTACATTTTTAAATATTCCTTACAAAAAAAATATAAAACATTTAAAAATATAAAAAATTGTAGCCCATCGGTATCGGGAACAGGGCTCTCGCCTCTCTCCAAGCTACGCCGGTCAGGGCTCCAGAGAGAGGAACCTCCTAACAATACGTGCCGTGTCCAGAAGTACTGCTTTCTGAATCATTTATTATTATTATAAATAGGCAGTCACTCCATGTAAAATACTGGTAGTCGCATCCGGTTAAACTGGAAGCTGACGCTAACATAGTTAGGAAGGCTAGGCAGATAATGATTTGAATGAACACACGACTTAAGGGTGTATGTTAAGGGATACTGAATTTGAGGATTTATATATGTTGCTGTGCAAAACTACCAAGCAATGAGTGTGTAAATACGTAGTGTTGTTTCCGAAGGGAAACCGGCAGGAATCGGTGTCCTGGGTGCCTTCAGACCTGGTCGATAGATAGAGTCGATATCTAATATCCATTAAATGGTGAGACACCGAAAGTACAACAAATACGATCTTCACGTGATTTCTGAAAAGCCATTTTTCGTAAAAGCCTTAACAAGTTTACGTTAGTAGCAAGAGTTGTGGATCGAGGCTTCTTAGTTCAATTATCCGAAAGCAGGTCTTTAAACTTTTTATTAGTGATGTTAGTAGTGTGTTGAAATAGGGATATAATTATTGTCCTAGACCACCATTATCATCATCATATTCTATTAGTTCAACGAATCAATTTTCAGCTAGATTTACTTAACTTAATCACTGAAATGGTTCAATGCCATTTATTGCTTTATTTTCCATTAATTACCTACACCCAATATCGTGCTTGTCTACCTGGTTTTTCAATTCAGAAAGTCTAATTACGCTATTAGTCTTATCTGTGTTTATAAAAAGTGTCACTAAAAAGCTAATTTCATTCATTGACGTCAAAAAGTGGGCATAATCATTTTTGTTCTAAATGAGTCTCCGAGAAATTGTGAAATCAATTTTGTAAAATGATGCATGATTAGTATTGCACGCAATCTCATTCCACGCCTATTGTCTTCTTCTTAATCGTGTGATTAGTCCCTAACCTGGTGTCAGAGTTTTTATGCCGCCCATGGGCCTCTAACTTGGCTTTACATGCCGTCAAGAAATATCTCTCAGCCATGCTGGTTTCCTCACGATGTTTTCCTTCACCGAAGCAAGTGATAATTATACAATACGCACATGAATCTGAAAAATCAAAGGTGCTTGCCTTGGGTTCGAACTCCAGACCTATGACTTGGCAGTCCGACGATCACACCACTAGGCTATTACTGCTATAACGCCCACTGTTATCATCGTTGGCATTATAATAAGTATTACCCTTTTTAATTAATTACTATATTGTTTGTCAATGCCTGTCTAGACGCATTTTTTTTTATTATTTTAATTATATCTGATGTAACTGTTACGAGGCCAGATATTGTTATTTATGTACAGACAGTGTTTGTCTATTTGTCTGTTCAGGGTAAAATAAAAAAGAGAATAATAAAAAAAAGAAATAAAAGATACCATACGGGGTTATGCAAAAATATTAAAATTCCCTATCAAACTTTCTTCACCATCAGTACAACTTTGATGCTTAATATTTCAGAAACGTGACGCTTTAGATTTTGCCCAAACAATCATTGTTTATATTGATGCCACGACCAAATAAGTCAAATTGCGATCTTTATACTCGTCTCCTCTCCTTATAAAGATCACAGCCGACGTCCCTGTTCCCGCCCCCCGGACGACCCTTGTTCGAGCTAGCCCGCAATACTGAGTCAGCAGTTTTAAATCAGCCCCTAAATAGTGATCAGATCCAGCCTGTCCTTTTGTTCCCCCCAGCGACGCCCTAAGCCAAGGCTCGTACCCTACAGGGGGTGCCCCAAGCGCGCTGTCGCTTAGTTTATAAGTTTTTTGCTGCTGGCTACACTCAAGGTACCCACAGGTTAGTCCGGTTAAGCAGAAGCCAACCTCATCTCATAGGTAGGCCGGGGAGATGCCATTACGAAAAATAAAAAATCGCAGCCCATATACCTAGCAGTCTTGTAACTTAGTAGTAGTATCCACTAATAAATTCATTGGCGATTACTGACAAGGGGCTAATGGGTCAATTACAAGCTACACCATACAATTACACAGTGGGACTGTGACGTGGCCATGCTAATTTTATGTGAGAACCTGTAATTACTGTAGTACCGTGCAATCATCGTGACCTAGTTGATCATCAATAATATTGGAGATTTGATTGTGTTCATCTTTAATGGTATTGGCTTCATTAGGTTGATTTTTTATTTATTTTGATTGTGTGGTAATCGAAAGTTTAATATTTTCGTTGTAATTTCGATTATTGTAATTAAAATCAATCGAATTAATGACGCCCGTTGTACAGATTTGGTCTAGAGTTTATAGAATTCAATTCTATTTAAAATCAACAAAAAGTAATAATCATCGAAGTTAAGTTGAACATAACTGTGTGGCAGTGGCATTTTGGTTCTCGGAGACAATTATCATCTTCTTGCTCTTTTTTACCCGACTGCACCAGAAGGAGGGTTAAGTTTTTCGAGAATATTTATGTATGTATGTATAATTGTTTGGCAGGCTCTGTGGCCGGAACGGCTCGATGGATTTTAGCTTGAGAGGTGTCGTTAGATTCGTATTTACTGTGAGAGTGACAAAATGGCGGACTTTTGGCGCCAAATTCAAATGTTTGGCACGCTCTGCGGTCTGAACGGCTCGATAAAGGGCAGATTTAAAATAGTATATCAAAGTAACTAAAATAGTAAATAAAAATTAAAAAATAACTAATAACTTTCAATAAAAAGTCGGGACCCATATTGAATGTTATAATTTTAGTCTAGATTATTTAATGGGTCCCGACTGTTGTAGTCAATATGTTATATATGTTTCCTGAACTTGTTTTTTTCTTTTCAGTTTTTATTAAAAAATATTTTTTACGCAGTCGGGTTTTTTTTTTTTTTTTTATTGTTTTTTTCTAATTTAAAATGGTATTTGTTCAATGTTTTTTTCTTCGAAACCCCTTATTAGAAAAATTAACTTTCCCAGTGCGAGCAAGCTGTATTTCAGCTTGGAGGGGGCAAACGCTTACTACTAAGGCCCATTGGATGGCCCATAGTGTAAACGACACTTACCAGCATACACCAGCGCAGTGTTGTCACTGCCAGCAAGATGGGCGAGGTGCTTCGGAAGAGGGGCAGCCGGCACACGCGTGCGCGCGCCGCTAACTACGGAGACCCGGGGCAGGGAACCCATGGTTTACTATCTGAAAACAAAGAAAATGTTAATTAGAAAATGTGTTTTTATTTAGACCTCAGGCTAACTAATCCTGCTGTTAAGGAGGAAAATTAAGTTACTCCACCGCTATTTTTTTCTGATTCATTTCGTTGCGGGATCCAAGACAGTTAAATTGTTTCCCTGGGACTTCGTCGAGCTCATTAACTCGGGGCTTTTCTGATGGTCGCCACTGTTGATTCTGGCTTTCAGTAGTTGCAGTGGTTTGGGACCAGTGTGACTTGATCCAAAAAAAGCCAATTGATTATCTGTAGTTCTCTGGACAGACATGAGTGCAGTCTTTGGGTGTTGAATATATGCATAAGCTTGGAGCCTGTGCAGTAACCGGTAAATTAGGTCAAAACGCACTATCTTCCGCTTCCTGTTTAAGTTCGTCTCCACGTCTTGTAAATATTTCGTCTTAGTACTTGTCTAATGTCATCACAGATGGAATACTCCACTTACGAAAAGCAAATTAAGACACTTTAAATGTGGGTATCCTAAATGGTAAATCTCCGCCTAACCCTTCAGACATTACAGGCATGGTGTTAATTATTTTTTAAATCAAATAGAAACGTAGGTAACAGACTGAACCAGTCACGAGGAACCTTCTGTTAGTCAAATAACCTAATAAATAAGTCTTATTCAACCACTTCAATTCGTCCTGAATAGCTCACAAGAGTATATTTATTGGATAATAGGCCCAATTGACCATCAATTACTAGGTAGGAATGTACAGTGATTTCATTGAAGGAAACGATAACGGCTAGGATACACGAATGGTGTTTACTACTGAATGAAATCTATAGCTATGATGACGACACTCCACTGTCAATTTCGTCACTTCGTTTGTTTATTTACCTACTTACTTTTCCCGACTCGGTCTATTGGTATAGCTATAGATTTCCAGTCTAACTGGATGCAGCTGAATACCAGTATGATGGGTGTAAAAAGACCCTAAACGAAGCCGAAAGGTACTTGTTCTCCCCGTCATTGCATTTTTTTTTTGTTATGGACCATATCTCCCACCTTCTAGGAGTTATGGAGGTCAAAGTTCCAACTTTTTTTTGGTTGTCAGATTATCGAACTTAAGACAACCAGGTAACGACAGCTCAAAGAGTATTTGATGATTTTTTTTTTACATTTTGACTTCACCTGTTTAGTTTTTCAGACTTCCATTTCATATGACGACCCGAATGGCGCAGCGGTAGTGAGACTGCCTTACGTTGTTAGGGTCCCGGGTTCGAATCCCGGTAAGAGCAAATGTTTGTGTGATGAGATGTTGTTGATGTTTATATGTTTAGTACCTATGTATTTACAAACAAACAGGATCTATGTAGTATATCAACTTTCTGGTGTCCACGACACAAGTCGCGTTGCTTAGTGTGGTACTAGATGGCGCTGTGTGTAATGTCCAGCGATATTTATTAATTTCAGTGATTTTCCTTTTGTCTAGTAATTTATTGTTGAATAAACTACAAATGTAGATGTACTGTATGCAACTTGTGTGGTCTATGCCTTATAGCCTTGAGTTACTTAGCTTTTTGTGTTAGGCAGTAATCTTTACCTAGGTGTGTGTTAAGACAAAAAGTAATTAAACTTTAATTGTCGTCGAGCACTGCGTGAAGCATTCATTATCTTTGTTTATTGACTACTTAGATAGCTGCTGATGGAAAATAATTATGTTTTCAATACACTTCCTCGTAAACTGGTTCTTATCGCACTACGATTAGGTTCAACATGCAATGTACTTCACACGTGTGCGATTTTTTCCATTTTCCAACACGTGTGCGGGAATGAAAATTGCCACAGATAACTATACCTATACTTAGTCCAAATTGGTTCAATGCCTATAGTCGGAGGTGAATGTTTTTTTTTTCGGCAAAGCAATAATGCGTCTTTACGGCATAAATATTTGCTGAATATTCAAATTGTGTTTATAAATAAAATACCATAGATTAACATGATTATTTAACACTAATATTTACTTTTATATACAAATTAACATTTATTTGTGTTCTAAATACAAAAATATATTTTAAAATAAAACATTTTTATTAGGTTGTTTAGCGGCTTCATACCTTTGCTTCTCCTTCAACCTGGCGATAGCAAAGCGCGGAAAAAATAAAATAAAATCATAGTTTCCTAATAATTCATGACAAGAATATTTTTCGTTCTCTTATTTTATTTCTTCAAAAGTGTATTGAAAAACGTCGTTTGATACACGTGGACATTTGTTATTGCAGTTCTCGGCTCAAAAACACCCTCGCCTACGGCTCGGGAGTTAATTCCGCCTCGTATGCAATAACAAACTTTCTCCACTTGTATCAAAATGTACTATTTCAACGCACATCATAACGTCACGCCGTTAATCGCAGAAGGATTAGGCAGGGAGTCAACAGTTCGCCTACATTTCGCCAGTCCAGTGTAAGACCCATGTGTGGGAATAGGATCCGAGCATATTGTCACCAATTGGGCACCAATTTGGACTCAGGGTTGCTGAGAAATTCATAGCACACAAAACAACTTCACGCCTGTAATCCTCGAAGGGCAAAGGTGTCGTAGTGACAAATTCTTGTAGGTCATTCCAGTAGGTAATACTAATGCCTGAGGAATTCAAAAACTTTTTCTTTTTGTATTTTTTTTTGTTTTTTGCAAGAAAGCATGAAAACACATTTATTAGACACAAGTGCACACAATACTTATTAACACAAAAACTAAAAAAAAAAAACATTAAGGTAAGTCTTTTTTAAAATAAAACACCATGAATCAAAAGATGGGAACATACTTAATGGACTCCAAGCAAAACAACAATTTACGATCAGCCCATGTAAGATGATTTTGTGAGTAACTTTTCACCGTTGGAACACCTTAGGCGTGGTACGAATTGTATATACCTGCCTGTTAGCACTATTCGCAGACGATTCTCGAATAAAAAAGATACGCCTGCAATAAAACGAGGAGCTACCGGTTTTCTGCATGTGTGATTTGGTCGCGTAAATTGCTTTTCGATTTTTTTCTAACATGATTAAATCAATGTTATCAATGTTTTCGATCTGAATAAGTTTTGCCTTTGACAATGTTATATTTCATCAATCCAGAAACGAATATTGTGTCCCCAAAGTAAGGAATAGAGGTAAAAACCTTTCGAAGAAGATTTTTATGGTTTTGGATTCTGAAATCGATTGACGATCTATTTTATTTTGGTAACAGCTTGCTTTCTTGCAATACAATAGGGAATATGCAAGAAATACAAAACTCTTTTTGTTTATTAAAAATGCCTTATATTGGCGCATAAAAACATTGTGGTAAGCTTGTTTATGTTTCTAAAACATCACTTATTTTACAATTTATTGTTATATGTAGCATTTTTTTTGGTGAAACGGAACGCACTCTTAAAACACACCGTCCTTGATAACGGTATTGACGTCAAAGTCTATGTGTTAACAAAACACTTTTATTTGAAAAGTAGTTAAAGTTTCACTAAGATTTTATTATAATATCGTCATCGCAATTTTTGCTTGAATAAAACACATACATATAGTAAAATTACTTTTTCAAGACCAAAAAATTAGATGTAAACAAGGCAGATTGAGGTTAATGACGTCACATCATGGCCGCGACAGTCACTGACGTTTGAACTGTCATAGAAAATTGCAGAAGTTTAATATTATTTTTGAGCGACAAGCAATAGTTGAACTAAACTTTTAATACTTTTCTTGGGTTGATATTCCCCATTACTGGCGCATCAACTATTGCACACCTTTTGTCCTCATCTTCAGCCAACTGCTGGACATAAGCCTCACCCAGTTGCTACCAGCCACCCGGCGAAGATCGTCGCTCTCCTGAGCCTGAGAGCATCTCACCTACGCTTGCCGATTCGCGGTCTTCACTCAAGGCCACGTCTACCCCAGCGGTCATCAGTTCTACGGCTAATATGACCAGCTCATTGCCACTTCAGCTCACTTATTCTGTGAGCTATGTCAACATCTCTGTCGGACCTCCTCAGAAAGACTCCAAGCATAGTCCATTCCATAGCTCGCTTAGCGACCTTGAATTTATGAACCAACCTTACCGTGAGTGTCTACGTTTCGACCCCGTAAGTCATAACAGGCAGGACGTACTGGTTGAAAACCTTTGTCTTTAGGTTCTGTGGAATACGCAACGATTCCCGCCTTTTGTCCATCTTAGGTACGATATTTCTTAGGTAGGTACTTAAAACCATAAACCACTTAGAAACTATGAGGAAGTAATAACCGTAAGTGCACCTTACTTGATTCCCTTATTGCAATGATGTTACCTACCTGCAGTCTTGCGTCAGAGTGTGATTAAAATCACATTATTTCTGTATATTAAATACGCTATGTTTTCATTACGGTAGGCCTTGGTTATTTGACTGCATCTATACACTCCCATTTATTTGCAAAATAGTATGGAAGTTGTTTGTCTGTATGTGTAGGTTGATCTGGAAAACTACTAGGTACGTTTTAATGTGGACGTACTTTGTATGAGGTTTTGTCTTAGGCATTGATGATATAACATTGCAGAGTTCTACTACGATTTGCATTATCAGGCTTTCGAAGAATTCGGTGCCAGTTAGGGTTGTGGTTATTTTGGCGATTTTTTACCTCCCCTCTCCCTTTGGTATGATGTCGCCCTTACTCCTTTGAGCAAACAATTCATTAGATTGAAGCCAGTGGCGTAACATGCCTTGACGGGACCCCGTATAAAAATATGTTTGGGGAAGGGTAAACATTTCTCTCACAAAAGAACTTTTTTTTTAATTAAAATAAATATTTATTCATTATAATTAACTGTCACTTTTTCCAAATTTTTTACAAACAATTCAAATTAAATATTTACTCTCTCTGCCTATTTTTTGGCAAACTGATTTATTAAGTAAATCATTTAGAGTTGATGATGACTTTAGCTTTTCTAAAGTTTCTGAAATAAAAAAAATTGGGAAGAATTTATTAATTTTTGCTTACGCACGTTATCAATTATACGGGACCCGGGCCATGGGTTCCCTACCCATGGCCCGGGTCCCGTATAATTGATACGGCAGATCCCTGATTGAAACATTTGATAATCGAGTAATTGAAGATGACGTAAGTATGGAAAAATAATTAAACCGATGACGATTAAAGAAAAAAAGGAAAGCAAGAAAACACATTTATTTGACACATACCACAAGTGCACACAATACTTTTAAACACAAAAACAAAAAAAAAAAAAAACATTAAAGTAATTTACAATGATAAATTACACATCTTGAAAATAAACAAAACTTTAGACAGAAGCCCTTTAAAGCGTGTCCAACAGCAACAAAATAACATAATTATGGTAAATAAAGATTGATCATCCTTCGCCTCAGCTGAAACAATACTGCAATAAATTTAACAACAATTTGTCGATCTTGACTTCTTTATCAGAACTCTAATAAAACTGAGTTCAGCGGTATAGAAGGATTGAATGGTATCCATCTGTATTTCTTGAAGGTTTGTACGAACACTTTGAAGAATACCAGCGCTGTGACGTTTTTTTTTAAACTTCACACCACCATGCTGAGATAGGAGCCTTTTTGCCTCTTATAGGACCAATTATATTGTTTCATTTTTTTTTGTTTAAGTACAAGTATATAGAATAAACAATAAGACAAAATTATAAAAACAAAAAAAGTATTTTTTAATACTTTTTTTGTCCTTTTTTTTCGAGTGGGAAATCATCAAATGACTCCTCCCGCTCAGCAGGGCTATTACGTATCTTTCTAATATCCAGTGACTATCAAGCTTCGGTTGTATACCGAACTTTGATGACAACCGTGAATGTCATATTATTGGTATTACGTATCACACTGAGTGGATATCACTTTACGGTGACTAACAGGGTCATGCATAATACGAAACTAACCTTTTGACAGTTAATTGATGGACACTGAGCCCAGTTACTATCATTTCGAGCTGTCAACAGAGATACGTAATAGGCTATGCTGACCCTTCTTCAGAGTTCTTACACTCTCTCTCCACTACACGCTTTTTCTCCTATTCTTCTTTTTAAGTGATTCAGGGCACCTTTATTTGACCAGCAATGCCCCCTAATATAATAAGGGGCAAACGCTGTGCTGTGAACTCAAAAACCCAATGCTTTGTTTCACCTGAGGATCATCATCATCATTTCAGCCGAAAGACGTCCACTGCTAGACATCCCAGCTAGCAAAATACCCTTACAAACAAAAGCTTTAAGAGCGATGGTTTCGTAAAAGGTTTATACGTGTTCTGATTAAGTCAGAAACTCTTAACACCCTTACAAACAAAAGCTTGTAAGAGCTGTGGTTTCATATAAGGTTTATATGTGTTCTGATTAAGGCAGGAACTCTTATAGTGCCATTTTATAAGTCTATTTAGGTTTTAAGAGCATTCACACTTGTAACATGGTCTTATAGACGTATTTAAGAAAACGTTATAAAATATTAATAAGAGCAGTGGTATTATAAGCTCCTTTTACAAGTCTAATTGCCTTTGATTCTTATTTAATACTTATAAATTCATTTTATAAGTACAGTCAACCTTAGAAGTGACTACACTAAGTGTTTTATTAGACTTCTGTAAACTAGTATTTTAAAAGTGTGATTTATCTCACCTAAGATATAATAAAGAGTAGTAGCACTTTAAAAGGTCTACAACAATTCCCTATTAAGGGTTATTTATTTTCTTTGTTGTGTTGACTCCAGAAATTGTTATAAAATCAGGTAATAGACTATTTTAATATTTAGTACACATTATCATTAATTTTCTATTGGATCCTTCGACTTCGTCGTTTGGCTTGCTTTTACATATTACGGAACCCTAAAAATATAAGCAACATGGCCGCGTAGACAGTGGTTTTACGTTTAATTTGACTTTTACGAGTGCGTTATAAACCTTACACAAGAGTACTGGACTTATATTACTCTAATAAAGCACTTATAAGTCGCGGTTGGTCGTAATGGCGACATTTTGATATTATTTTACAAATAATTAAAAAATATATAAAGTAAAAGAAACATTTTTGAAAAGGCCCGTGAAGATATTGTTATTAAAATTTCAAAGTAATCGAGAAAAACTACTTCGCAACTTAATAATCGCATATACTTAGTGCGTGACAAATACATGAGTAAGAAATTAGAAAATATACACACTAGCCTTTTGTAGGAAATTTAAATTTAATACTTTATTATTTTCCCAAAAGTTCCAAGGACTTCGCGGTTTGTGATAACACTCTTATTAGGAGATCACAAAGAGGATTATAAGCGTTATTACCCGTAAAATAGTATTTTATTTTATTAGTAAGAGGACTTTTATAGGGTTATTTACCCTTACAGCGCGCCATTGTAAGTCACTTGTAAGTATATTTGTCATTATAAAAGCATCAGCAAGAGTCTTGTAAGTTTGAAAATACACTTCGCGAGACCATTACAAGGCAATTGCAAGGGTGAATATACTTATAAAGTGCGCCCAAATCCACACTTATAGATGTCTGTAAGTGTGATATAAGACTGAAAAAAATATGGTCTTGGGATATTTGTAAGATTATTTTTTGCTAGCTGGGATAGGCCTCCCCCCCCCACACTCACTCGGGAGTGTCAGACTTTTACTGTCTAAAACCCATCCATGTTCCTTCTTAGCCCTTTGTGTTCCGGGGCCATGGTATCTCTTTCGAACAGTCCCGCAACCCCGGCACAGTCCCGCAGCCCCGGCTCACCCTTATGCTTTAAGTAATAAGGTTGTAAACTGGTCGACCTTAAAAGAACGCGGTAGTGCCTAGTGTACCTACCTAGCATGCTATATTTTGTTGTTGCATTGAAAACATGTTTTTACTTTTACCACCCGTGTAAGTTTTTGTCATCTAGTTATTACAAGAATGACATAGTAACGAAACTAAGGTAAACAAAAAGATAAACAATAAGCCCGACATAGTTTACAAAATGGTCAATTAACAATCTATTTAACTCAACTATGTCATTGTATTGTTTACATGAAACTGTCCGATAGATTCATCAATTTTGTTTCACGACAGTCAAATGGCCGCTATCATTTAATAGGATAATAATTAATATGAATCATTTTAAAATTCTTGTAATGGTCACAGACCATTCACAGACTCAGTTAATATTATGAATTGTTACTTGGTCACCATTTTACGAGTTGTAACGTAGGTAATTCATATTATTATCATAATATGATTATGCTACAGGTAGTGGCCATTTTAGGCCCCCTTAAATTCCTTTAATTAATTAATCCAAGCAGGTCATAAAATTATACATAAGCATGATAAGCTGAGTTGAGATATACCCGATGAGATTTCTATCGGCAAATTTTCCGAACTTTCATCCTGTGATGATCCCCATACATTTTGTACAAACTCGAGCGAAGCTCACTTGTCAATCATCGAACATAATAAATGAACTAATTGGTTACTTATTATGCATTGTCATGGGTAATGGTTATATCTTTGCTACTCAGGTGCTTACTCTGCTAGTCAGGTGGGTAAATATATTTGTGAAAATGTTTTTTTGCAAAAGTATTGAAAAAACGAAGAAAGTGAAGTTTGTTCCAATTTTGGCCACACGCCAAAAGATACTTGTACAACATTTGATACCACCACTTTTCGATTTTCGAACTACCGACTTGTTAACTCGAATTTCAAACAAAAAAATATCTAACACTGTTTTAAACTTTCACGGTTTTAAACTAAACTTATATTGTCACCTAAAGGATATCTTCTGTGATTATTATTAATTTGTTTGGAGCTCCCGATATTGAATAAAACAAAACAAATAATAATCACGGAAGATATGCCATTTTTTTTTCTTAGCCCGTTATGTGTCCCACTGCTGGGCAAGGGCCTCCTCTTTCTCCTTCCAAACCTCTCTATCTTGTGCGATATCTGGCCATGTTCGCCCCGCAAACAAGATCAGATCGTCACACCACCTTCGCCGCGGTCTACCTCGACGGCGATTCCCTCCGTCAGGCGTCCAGGGGGTGCATTCGCGCTACGTGGCCAGCCCACTCCCACTTTAGCTTGCCTGTTTTTTCTCCGACATCTGTAACCTTTTTTTTTTTTTTTTTAGGATGGGAAATCATCAAATGACTTCTCCCGCTCTGGGCGGAGCAGGAGGGACTGTCAGACTTTTACTGACTAAAACCCATCCATGTTCCTTCATCGCCCTTTGTGTTCCGGGGCCACGGTATCTCTTTCGAATAGTCCCGCAGCCCCGGCAGGCTTCGGCCCTTGCCCGACCCCTTCATTGTTGCTGACTCTCTTTGAGGCGCGCGTGGAACACGAACGCGCCGTCGACACGGCCTGTCGTCATGAGACGGACGGACGGCGAGCTAGCCCATAGCTCCCCGTCCACAGGCCCGCGCCTACGGTGGCCGGAAGCCACCACGTGGCCCCCGACGCCCGGGGCGTCTCCCGCGGCGGCCGGGACGTGAGGATATCTCCCTCCCACGTTCCGCCACCTCCTTCGCTAGCATGACTGCTTCGCAGAAGGAGGTGACGGCGTCCCATTCCGTCTCGCTCCGGAACATGGCACGAACCAGGGCCGGAAGCGAGAGGTCGCCGCCGCCGATCGCCACCTCGAGGACACGGCGGTGCTCCACCCAAGCAGGGCACACCTCCACCGTGTGCTCCACCGTGTCCTCCGTTCGATCCTCACAATGGAATCACCCAGGCGTCTCCTCCCGCCCGATTCGGTGCAGGAACTTAACGAAACATCCGTGTCCGGTAAGAACCTGCGTCAGGCGGAAGGTGAGGACGCCGTGGCGTCTCTCCAGCCAATCCTCAAAGAGGGGACTTACCGCCACTATTGTGGCGTGCCCTGACATCTGTAACCTGAGTTATGGATATCCCCTAAGTGACAATATAAGTTTAAAAAAATATCTTTTACCTTCAATTCCTGAAATCTCAATCAAGAAAGAACGACTGCCAAAACAACAAAAAAAGCAATTAAATACTGTACCTAAAACCATACACGTGCCACAAATTCACGAGGTTAAAAAAGAAATAATTATAGATCTATTATTATTATTTGATAACGGCATAACAGAGGCATAATAGCAAAGTCCTTAGCCTGGAAAAAAAGTAAAACAATTGTGAATGAACCTGACCTACTTGGGTAATACTGGACTGACAAAAATACGCGACTAGCTAGCGAACAGCGACGTGCGTGGAGTAATATGACCATGATTTGTGTTTTTTTTTGCGACTTAAACGTGTCAAGATTTTATTGTACTTTGTATAGATAGATGTTTTTGTGGAATTGAGTGTTTTTGTTATGTGTAATTTAGCAGCCATTCAGATATAAAAATACTCACGTAATATCATAATTCGTAATTGAAAACCTACTGTTTGGTATATTTAAGCAGGCAAGTGCTTTTTTTGACGTGATAACGTCTTTAAAATCGTTTTAGTCGGGTGACATGTTCAGAAACTTGTGTCACACCAAAACCTCACGAGCGCGATCGCAGGTATAACGAGAGAGAGACGGACCGATCTCCCGTCTCATCTCGAGCGCTGTCAGTCATTCCGTGAAACTTGTCACGCGGAATCCTCACGAGCGGAGGCTGGCATAGCGTTCGAGTGAGTGGACCGATCTTCCGTCTCTCTCACTCTAGCGGCATAATTTGAAAAAATTGTTATCTTCATTAATTCCTTACTTCCCAAAAACTTATATCACCAATAAGACGTTATCACGTAAACATCTCGATCGTAAACCTACTTTACAAACAACCAATTTTTTTTAAATGCCTAGTTGTTATTATGAGCTCTAAAAATAATTTCTACATTGAAAACAATTTTTAAACCACATTTTACCAAGCTACGCAAACAAATCCTCGCATAAAACTAGTACCTATTAATACCTATTAAATAATAAAACAGCAGACAGTCGACTCCACGGCCGCCGCTCGCGCGGTTGTCGTAGGTCAGTAACCGCGAGTTACTTAACCGTTGGCTGACCATGATTTACATTATACCTACCACTTTTGTTTTTGTACTTTTTAATTGGTTTTTGTTATTAAATATACGATCATGCTTCTATTTTTGGCTGATTTTAGTATTCGGGCTGTTGGATTTAAGTTTCCTTTCTCTCTGACGACATTTGCATGTAATTATAGGATGCTGGGAAGAAAAATACTCAGTAAATCGATTTCACTGCGGTAAAGCTGTTGCTGACAACCTCGGGCACCATGGCCTGTCTTGATACAGGAGCACAGACCGCATGGCACGGTACGCCAACATTAATGATATTATTCGTCGAGGTCTTGGCACCGCCGGCGTACCAGCGGTTTAGAACCTAACGGCTTGGTACGTGACGAAGGGAAGAGACCAGATGACATGACGCTGATGCCTTGGAAGGCGGGTGGGTAGGAGTATATTTAACATAATCAAATCAGTGGAGTAGGTAGGTACCTAGTACAAAAAGGTAGCGTTTATATTTAAATACTTTAATCGATAACCTGAATAATTTGAGCGAGGTAAAAGGATTTGAAAACGATTTTTTTTATCTACCGATCATTTATACAAGTATCATGGGAGCATAAATGTATGCTCATTTGGATCTCACGACTATGACCTCTCATTTATTGGGCTATTTCCACAATCACGTAACGGAATCAAGGGTACACATGGATATATTCAGATCTATTTTCCTGTTCTACTGATAACCCTCGGTTTAAATCCTAAATATTTGGAGAGTTACGTTCGTGGTATAGAAATTAACATCAATAAACAGGGTGCATCGACACACAAACGAGTACCACGTGTTCAATACTTGCACTTTTGTAAGAAGCAGCAGACTTTTTTAAAATTACCGATGAAAAATTTGTATGTGGCGTTCAGGATGATGTAGTTAATACGTGGTATTCGTTTGTACGTCGATGTCCCTTCCACCTTATTTAGGGTTAGCCTGCTTTCAAAAGGTCAACACCTGGCTGGAACAGAATCAAAATGAAAGCTGCATTTCAAGTAGGCCAGTTACAGGAACTTTTGAATTGTTGAAACAAAGAAGAAAATTAAAAGTAGCTACAGTCCCAGTCACAAGACATAAAACTGTGAAAGTACTGTACTTTATGGAGAAGAACGGGCAAGAAACTCCATGGACACTCTTTTAAATCATAATGTTTAAACACAAAATCTTGGTTACATCATTCATGTTGAGATGGTACATTATGTGAGAACGATGTAGCAAGATGTGCACGTTAAAAGTGTCCATAGCTTAGTAAAACAAAAAATACAATACAGACTAGTTGAAGGTGGAAGTCGGGTGTTGTAGCTCAATTTGAGAGCAGGGATTGAAAACGGTTCCAAAATACCGGTATAGTACCGGTATTTTGGGGTTCCGGTACCTATACCGGAACAGGAACGAGAACCTAAATTTGAACCTTTATTTTACCGGTTCTTCTGCCAATACCGGAACAGGAACCAGAACCTAAATTGGAACCTTTAAGAACCTTTATTTTGACAAACAAAGTAGACGTGGAAACATGAATGGCGGCAAAATAGCAAAACAACCTGCTTTGTCTGGCTGCCGAGGCACGAATTTCGGTTATTCAATCCGTGCTCCGAATACACATCCCCTCTTCCGCAAGGAACCTTTTAATCGGGTGACAAGGAACCGGTATAATATCATCCGATTTAAAAGTTCTAGGAACCGGTTTTTAGAACCGGTACATCGGAACCCAAACCGGAACCAGAACCGTACCGAAAAGAGAAACCTTTATAAGAACCTAAATGAAGAAACAGAACCGAAATTGGTACCGGTTTTCTATCCCTGCTTGAGAGTCTTACATGGGGGTAGGTATCTGAGGCGCGAGCAAATTTACTAGTAGGTAGTTCCCGAACCCTAGAAGGAACCGTGGGGTTTTAGCTGGTTTAACCTAACATAGCCCTCCGTTCTCCTCAGACGTAAGGTATACATGAAGATTTTCCTGCAGAAAAAATTGAGGTGAAACTGATAAGATTTGGTACTTAATTATCTATCATTATCATAGCTGAGAAACGGATGGTAGTTAGGCTTGTTACTCCTAGTTTGCAAAGGATGTTATTATTCTTCCGTTTGAGGTTAAAATATCTTATCTTTTGCGAGATAAGGGTAATTAGGTTTCGCAACATACAGTATGTTTTCCTGAGTAATTAATTATTTATTTTGGTTATGCCAATTTATACACTTGAATCACAGTTTTATATAAATACTAACGGATGTCACGCGATTTCACCCGCGTAGTTACTCGCTGATAATGTAGCTATCCATTGCTGAAAGAATTTTTAAAATCGGTCGAGTAGTTTTTGAGTTAAATCGTAACAAACATACAAACAAACAAAACATCAAATCTTTCCTCTTTATAACATTAGTACCAAAGTACCTACAGATAAATAATTTTTAATACTAAATAGCGTTGGCCCTTTTTGTTCTATAAATGTCTAGAATGTAATTACTTAGCAAACACAAACAAATTAACACAATTTAATTTAGCTTGCTGCAACAGTAGGCACGTTAAGCATAAAATGCTTAAGCCGGGCACGCGACGTAGTTGCTCTTGCGTGATCTAGGTATATCTTCTATATCTGTGGACGGAACCGATACCACAGGCCATCAGTGCTCCAAGTCAAATCATTGTTGCGGTATTGTAGCAGTTTTGATCATTGATTCAACAGTGTGGATGACCATGCATCTTCTGCACCGCTCATCAATCCAATTAAGATTCGTCTAAGCCATTTTCCCGTTTAACAAAAGGAAACTGTGCCAATTCGTCAGGGTATCGCTCTCAGTTGCGCAAGCGCAAGTGATTATTACGAGTGGCGTGTGCCGCAACCTTCAGGGTGTTTCGACACCTTTTGCTAGACTGTGTTTGTTTTTGCACCTGTTTCTAGTAGATTTGTAGTATTTACAGGTAATGTGGTAGGCAAGCTTTATAATAATAGGCCCATATGTCTTTGTGTCTTTGTGACTGCCTCGTTGGTGGCAGGGGTCACCGGGGGTTTTCTGGGTCAGGCAAAGTGTTATTGGGTTTTTCCATCAGGAATTTCTCAGTAGCAGCCACGGATTTGTGCTCGGCTGATGGCAATAGGCTCGCCCCCTATTACATGGGGCTTAAAACATAACAGGCGAAATGTGGGGGTATTATTAGATGCATCTCTGCATAACTGACCATTCGGGGATTACAGGCGTGATGATTTTATGTTATATTTATGATTTGACGGTAAATAAATCTATCAAACTAGACTAAATAAAAGTGTATCGGAAGGTTTCTAAATAAATCTTTAAAAGTTGTGAACTTCTTGTACAACTGTATTGTAGGCTAATTCCAAGCAATCAATCAAACCTCCTACTTCTTATTTCCTTACATACAACATGAATACAACCAACTACCTATCTACTTCAATTGGTTTTTGTTTTTGGTTTGCATCGAGTTAATTAAAATTAGGTATCGTACTATAATTGTTTGTGTTTATTAATATGTATTTGCATGCTATTTTTATGGCAACATGTGTCATCGCACTACAAGTTTTTTTACCACCTTTTGTTCCACATTTACTGCAAAAAAATAATTTTGCCTTTTACTTGACTTCGTTCTCGTAAAAAATAACTCGCCGATAGCCCGCGGCGGGGCGTTCGCATACGGAACGAAGCAACGACCTCACTTGACACTTGCTAACATATAGGTACTACAACTCATAGTAAATAGTATTGTGCAGTACACAAACTGGTACTTGTAAATCTAGGTATATAGGGAGCCGGTAGTACCAGTATACTGATCTTATAACCTAGAGGGTGGCCATATTTATTGGTTTTGTTTTGGGGTCATTTAAAAAGGTGGGAACGCCGCCGCGCCGGTCCTTTGGGCACATTACCAACTGACAGCATTAAGGAGTAGATTTTTGATACCTTTTTGTTGTTTATTTAATGGTTTTTATTAATAATTTATAGTTAGTTTACTCCATTCAATAAGTTATGTTAAAGATGTCAAGAAAACAAAACCATTTAACAGGTTAAATTTTCAGACAGCTGACAGCGTTGACGTTTGACTCATTATCATAACATCACGTCTGTTATCCCATGATCTGTCCACGAACTAGACACAATAGTTAAACAATGGCGTCACGACCAAATCGATCATTCGACAGATCATGATTTATCCCCAGTATTAGGCACACCAGTAGGTGTACACCCTTGGCTGACACACTCACAATTTACTTACTAGAGGGCGAGCCTTTTGCCATAATATATAATGTATATCAGGCGCAAATTAAAATATTATGAAAAACTCGCAGTTATACAGATGACCTACTCAAAAAGATTAATACTATATGGTAAACCAATAACGATGTTATATTCACCAGAACAAAACCTTTTAATTCAAATTAAATTTTACAAGGCCTATTTGCAAAGATATGACAAAAAATATGACTAATGAAACTATAACAATACATAAAAACTTCGACCTTTTTCGTGGAATTTAAATCTTAATCCCACACTTCCGTCACGACATATGACACTGTGACTATCTCCGGAACTGTCCTTTGTTTTCCGGACTCGCGGTAACCCTACACTATAGTCAACAACTGTCAAACCGGTATGAATTGTTGTGATTTTTTTTGTTTTTATTTCGACTGTAAGGTCGAGTGCGTGAAGTGTGTGTGTATTGTGAGAATGCATAGGATGTTGTGTTTCCGATAACCTTGTTAATGTTGCGTTTTTTTTTTTCTTTTAATGGGTGAGTGCGTTGACAGTGCGTGAAGCAAGTTTGCTTCGTCTGTCTGGCAAAATTAGTCGCTTTATTTTTGCTTTTTAGTTATAAGTTTTTATATTTATTTAAGATTGTTTACAATAATATTTAGCGGATTCTTTATCAAAATAAATGCTGAGTTATAAAAATTAAAATATAATAACAAATATTGAAAATTTTACGTATACATATAACAGGGGGAGTCTGTCGACAGCTCTTAAAAAAAAATCTCTATTTTTTAAAATATGTCTATTGACTAGTAAATTCTGAAAAAAAAAATTCGTTTGTTGAACGTAAACAGAATTTTCATCAAAAATTGGTTTCTTACTGAAACCCAATAACAAGGTGACTGCTGCAGTTTCACGAAACAGTCCCATATCTCAAAATCCTTGTTTTTCATTACTATACTATGAAAAACAAATTGCAGTTTTGCTGTTGAGTGTAAATTGACCTATGAATGAGCGTTAAAAATATTATTATTATATTGTCAGGTGCCTCGCGCACAAAGGATTCCGTATCCTTTGTCCGCGAGTCTGACTCGCACTTAACCAATTTTACTGAAGGGATTCTCACTATCGTAAGTAAAAAATTGATTCCTTTGAACATCCTTTTAGCAGGTATAGATAGGTCTAACTAGGAATTAATTAAACCTTCGAACTAGTTATTTTATATTAAATACCTAGCTACTAGTACAAGGGCGTGGCCGACCAATCTCATACATCCGATCATGCAATCCTTTTGCACACTTCACACACAGTCTTAATCAATTAATCATATAATTAAAACACAAATTTATTACTGTATGTCGAATACATTCATAAAACATCAGCCATTACGATTTATCGTAATTATCATGTTAATGTAGGTACTTGTGGTAATAAATAATTATTACTTACTTGTGTACTGTTATGATATAAACTGCACTGTACACTGTTTTGTTATAATAATAATAATCATTTTATTATCAGGCAACGAAGGCCCATAGATAAAATACACAAAATAATATTTAACAACAATAATAAACTAATACATATTTTAAACATTATGAAACTAAAACTATACACGCAACGCGCGTATTATGTGTTTGTTATGTTTACTGTAGTAATTTTCTCCTTTGAAGCTGGACAATAAAAGCCTTTTTTAGGGTTCCGTAGTCCTGACAAGGAACCCCTATAGTTTCGTCATGACCATCTGTCTGTCCGAGGTTTTGTTAAGAGACCGTTACTACAAGAAAGCTGTAATTTTGTAGAGGTATGTAGGTATATCAATAACTCCGACAAAGCGGTAAAATAAAATTTTGGAAAATATTTTTTTTAGGGTATATCCCCTACATGTGTAGTGGGGATGAATTTTTTTTTCCTCGTCTACCCCATGGTGTGGTACTGAATAGGTCTTTTAAAATGACTTAGGGGTTGCTAATACTACTTTTCCATTTAATCATCCATTTACGAAATGTTAAACTTTAAAGTGCAAATATTTGTTCCAGTTGGGCGTCCTCCCTCCTCTAAACGCTAAACTGCTGGTTTGAAAAATCTGGAAAAATTCATGGTGATAGTGCATTTCATGAACTTAAAAGAAAAACTATAGCGGTTAAGATAACTTTATTAGTTCAGCAGTAATAGTCGTTGAACTTGGATGTTGGATAATTTTGTACCAAATACAAAACCCTTAGAATAAATCCTACAAAGTGACTAGTTGAAGTAGTTGCTTGTTTATAACGGGCAAAGACTAGCATTGAAAAACAAAATTTAAAATAAAAAAAACAATAAATTAACATAAGTTTCACAAAGCTGCCGCTAGATGGCGCTGTACCACGGGATCGTTCTATATTGTGATAACGAGCTACTACGGAAGTTACGGAACCCTACTGCGCGTGGCCCGACACGCACTTGGCCGGTTTTTTTGTTTTATCTTTTGAATAGTGCATCAGGGTAAAATAAATTGTGTAACACATAGGTACCTAATTAGCCTTAGTAAATATTTTATCTTAAATATTTACAAAGGTTTTATGAACATCCTAACCACGAGGATAGGTATAATCCTAAAAAAATTCAAAAAAACTGGGAAAATCCCTCTAGTTTATCATAACGAATCTTATTATTAGGAAATACAATAATATATTAGAATAAAAACTGATACAATGATTAATTTTATTCATATTGTTCGTAATAAACAAAATTAACATAACAGACACATAACTAATAATTGCCACTAGACATTATAATTAAACCGTTATGCTTTGGTTAAGATGATTCATAAATCTAGTTAATTTTATTCAAATGTTTTAGTCTGCATGACTGATAATGAATGACTGATGATGTATAAAATCCTAAACAGCTGCAGTGACTTGATTGACGTTCACCACGATAGCATAGGAAAATTTTGCAAAGTAATTATTGAATACTATTCGCACAAATAAAAGCCAATTGTATAGTTTACCTGTTTAGCTTTAATTAATTTTAAATAATGTATTAATTTATTGACCAAATATTTCTTAGTTTAATCTAATTTATTTATCTGTTATTTTGTATTTTATTACTATCAATATATTACATTTAATTTAATTGGTCTTAATTTGTTTGTTAGACATAACAAACAAATTAAGATCAATTAAATTAAAAAATGAATGAATGATAAAATTCGTGTAAAACTAAATAGATCCAGAGATCTCTGGATCTATTTAGTTTTACACAAATTTTATCATTCATAAATTCACAATTCATTGCAATAATAATAAAATGTAGAATGTAATTTAAATAAAATAGTGAATGTGGTGTTAGCCTGTAACTAATTGTTGCACTTATAAATGTATATATTGTGTACTTTTAAATAAAATGTATTGTGTAAACATTTGTAGGCTAACCTTAATAAATAAATAAATAAAAATGACGAACTGGTGGAGTACATTATCAAAATTCTATTCAATCTCGTATTTCTCATATTTCTTAATCTCCAAGACAAGGCATCATCTTCTGCCAGCCTTTCCCCAACTGTGTTGGGGTCGGCTTCCAGTCTGACCAGATGCCGCTGAATACCAGTATTTTACATGGAGCGAGTGCCTATCTGACCTCCAAAATCCAGTTGGTACCGGATAATACGATACCCTTTGGTAAGACTGGTTCTCATACTTTCGGGCCACTTACTACCTGTAACAACTGTCTGTAGATCTACGAACGACAGAAGGGAACAACGGCTTGCTTTGTTCTTTCCGAAACACGGAGGAAACTCGATAAGTAAGGTAGTCATCTACCCACGGACCAAAATAGGCATTTTAATTTAACAAACAAAAACAGAATGTCAATAAAATAGAAAGTTACAAAGGATAGGCCATAGGACGCAGATTGTTCCGTTCTAAAAGAGGTATTTTTTGGTTCAGCTAGTTCTATGTACGTATTTATAAACAATTAACACACATAATTACTTATGTATCTCACCCACATAACATTTTGTGCTGTATTATTAAAGTAATCTTAACAAAAGCTTCCTCGATCCTGTACAACGTTAAATAATTAACACGTTACCGTACAGACGGACTGACATTTCCGTATAGAGCAGAATACAGGGCCGGACTTAGAACCTTGAACTGTCAATTACAATTATTTGTACTGATTAGTCGGTAAAGAAGTCTTAAAATTGATTATGGTGATTATCATGGTAAGGTTATAAGTTTAAAGTATTTGTGGTCAGGCAAATGGTATTTAATTCTAATCGTAATTGTGGAACCGTATCGCTGAGGTAAAGTTAACATTTAATTGGGTAAGTCTCGAGGTCTTAAAGTTCGAACCCAAGACCTCTGATTTTTCAGATTCATGTGGGTATTGTATAATTTTTATCGTCATCGTGCAGAAACTAAACCGAATCGAGACATTTCTCGATGGCATGAAAAGCCAACATGGCATGAGGCCCATGGGCGGCATAAAAACTCAGATAACAGGTTAGGCACTAACTACACGAAAAAGAAAGATTTTATTGGGCATAAATACATACTTTATCACACTATAAAACTTCTTAATAAAGCAATTTTGAACCTACGTAAAAAAACACTGTGGTACTAGTAATTTATTGATAGGTATCCTTGGCCGATATGTAACGGTGGTTACCATAGCAAATATTTATGTGAGCGGTTTTTATGTAGATTTAGACAATTATTTATACACGAAAAACGAACTATTTCGTGTACACAAACTAATGTTCCGTTAGCATGAACCAATTGATTTGTTTGATTTACTGCAAGCCTATAGTAAATAAGTGTAAATATTTAATATATCATTAACAGCCAATGTCAAAATGGTATTATGATTTATTTCTCACATCAAATTACAACACGTCACAGCATGCAGTAAGACAATTAGAAATAATTAATAGCATTTGTTATTTGAAAGATCGCTCGCATTTCCAAATGCAGCCCTGGAAAGATTAATGATTTTCTGACAAGTAAATGATACAACCGTTTCTTAGTTTACAACAATTAAAATACCAACAGGTTCTTAATATGTAGTAAATCCCTGAAATTAATATTTAACCGACTGTAGGAAAAGGACGGTTCTGCATTTTAATGAATTCGGTCTTATTTCTGACCGCAGCAATTAACTTACCTTTTAATCCGGTAGTTATTTGCTAAAGTAGTTGAAACCATAATTATATTTTATCCAGCGAGCTAGCGATTTAAAGCACAAACGTTGATTCGGACCACGATTATAAAAGCAAAATAAATGGTTATTGCAAAATAACTTGACTCCCATAAATTCTGTGTTATTAAGTTTCGAAACTATGCACTGGGTTATGCCGCAATTTTCTTTAATATTGTTAAGAATATACATAATTATGTTTGTCTATGCAGGGTGGAATTTTCATCAGTAATTTAAAAGAAATAGCTTTTGCAGACTGCAATACCTACACGTTCAAAATGTATGGATCAGCTGTTTTTTTTTTTAATTGCCTATGAAAATTTTCTATGTGACGGGAAGGTAAATAAACAATTTTCGATGATTAAGGCGAGGCTGTTCCAATCGACCTGTTTTTGGTTGAGTCTTAAGGTATGAAATACCTAGTCGTTGAAAAAATATATGTTGTTGTTCATGAACTGTTCTTTATTAGTCTTAGGCTCAAAACACGATGGTTATTACTTCTCTCGATCATAAAAACATGCAAAGATAGGTAAGTTTATGTTTTTTTTTCAAGTTTACTTAAAGATTATTAACACTATAAATAAATAAAAAATCGACTGAAAAATAAGAAATTGCATCGTCTACGTTATTCTGAGGTTACTTTTTTAAAATGTGGATTAATTTTATTCTAATAAATTAAAAACTACTCATTTCGAACTATTCAGCCCGCAGTGACCGACGTAACAACCACTTTGTAGTGCAAGCTGATTAGAACTTTATTCTAACAGTATTTCGAATTTTAGAAGATCCTGGCCTTAATTTCACAAGTGCCTCGTTAGTACCTATACTGTTTGCAAGCTCAACTGCTGAGCGTTTGGCTCTGGGTTTCGACTCTCAGGGTTGAGAAAACTGTTATTGGATCTTTCCATTAGGAAAGTGTCAGACACAGCTCTCAGGTTCGGTAACCATCCAGTTTTGACCTCTAGTTAACTGGGCTTAATTTATTGCTAATGACCTGTAGTATAACCCCTTCCAAAGAGTACGTCGAGTTTCCCGGTCACCTTTTTTTTTTTTAGGATGGGAAATCATCAATTAACTCCTCCCGCTCTAGGCGGAGCAGGAGGGAGTGTCAGACTTTTACTGACTAAAACCCCTCCATGTTCCTTCCTCGTACTTTGTGTTCCGGGGCCACGGTATCTCTTTCGAATAGTCCCGCAGCCCCGGCAGGCTTCGGCCCTTGCGGATCCCTTCCCTATTGCTGACTCTCTTTGAGGCGCGCGTGGAACACGAACGCGCCGTCGACACGGCCTGTCGTCGAGCGAGCGGCGAGCTAGACCATAGCTCCCCGTCCACAGGCCCGCGCCTACGGTGGCCGGAAGACGTGGCCCCCGACGCCCGGGGCGTCTCCCGCGGCGGCCGGGACGTGAGGATCTCTCCCTCTCACGTTCCGCCACCTCCTTCGCTAGCATGACTGCTTCGCAGAAGGAGGTGACGGCGTCCCATTCCGTCTCGCTCCGGACCATGGCACGAACCAGGGACCAGGGTTTCGCTGTCACCTTGTATAATAATCTTCAGAGAACACTGGTGCGGTGTAAAGGTAAGCCAGAGCGCCAACTAGTTCTCTATTCCCAATGTTAATTGATTAATTCGATCAATAACGGCGTTCAAGGTCTACGAAGTAGCATCACCACAAATAAATACGTGCAGTCTAAATCAATGCAAATAGATAATAATATGTATATAAAGGGTGTAAAACACCTCTTAACGAAGCCGAAAGGCAGTTGTTCTCCTCATCATTGCGATCATTTTTTTGTTCCACACCATACCTGGGAACCTTCTAGTTACGGAGATATTGGGGGTCAAAATTCCAACTTTTTGACAACTTTTTTTTTAAATACAAGTTTTTAATGTAAGATTTTTACTTTAAACACCTCCACGACCCCCGTACTATTCAATCCATCCATCAGCACAATGTTTTGAGTGCGTTACATTGAGTTCTACCACAAAACATGATTTTTCACCCCAAAAAGAAAGTCGTTTCCCAGCAATAATTTTTGCGTAAAGTTACGTATAGTTTGATGTACAGAATGCTTGGTTGACGGCTTCGTGATGAGGTGGTTTAAACCCTGTATAAGAACATAATATAGGAACAGACCAAAAGGAAATACTAGTTAAACAAATAATTGGCTCGCAGTCTAGCCCTGTCTTTATCATAAACTTTAAGCAACCTGTCATTTACTGTTTAGACATAAATCGCAATTTCGATCGTAATTTGCAATTGCAGAAAATTACTACACCGGAAAACACAACAAAGCCTTAGATTTACATTTTGACCGTGTAGATATTGCATTTTTGTAGGAAAGAGCATTTAAAAAAAATTAAATTACCGATTAAAAGTTACTAAGTTAAGAATTTTTTCGGTTCGGAATGATATACTGAACATGTAGTAACCATTTTCATGATCACTACAATAGTCCTTATTGCATTAATCATCTGTCTTGCCTTTCTCAACTACACTGGCCTGCCAAACTAAGTATCACACTTTTAAAATTGCAATAACTTATTAAGTACACAAGATATACTTTCAAAACAAAAAGGACTCGAAAAAGAGTTTAAATTTGTCTATAGTTTCAAAGAAAGCTGATTAAAAATTGTCCTGAAACTTCTAGTTTCGAAAAAAAAAAATTTTTTTTAAGTGTAGTACTTAGTTTTGTAGGCCAGTGTATATTGGGAACGGCTTCCAGTTTAACCGGGTGCATTCTATATGGAGCGACTGCCTATAGGACATACCTAAAAAACTCAGTTAAACTGGGTAACACGATACCTCAAAGACTGATTGTCTGACATTTGGGACTTCTGACAACGACTGTCAAAGATGTACAGATGACAGCTGGGCCCAACGGCCGTGTTTCTCTTCACTATTAAATTGGTCTCTATCCACCCTTGCCTATACTCGTTATTAGAGGTCGGCGCAACACGTTTTTTTCTTCCATTCTCCTCTGACAATGTCTCGCTATCATATATATTTCTTTTCCTTCCATATCATTCCTCAAACAATCCATCCATCGCTTCTTTGGTCTTCCTCTCTCTCCATCCATCAATATTTATATTCATCACCCTCTTATTCACAAACGATTCGTCCCTCCTCATCACATTCCCCAAGACAGTCGATTCCCTTTCAACTCACTTAAGTACTTTTAACCTTGCCTACTCTTAATCGACGAACATAAAGATGCTCACAACAATCGTCCCTATAACTGCATTATAAACATAAAACTTAACGACACACAATCTAATGCACACAGCAACCTTCGAAGCATCGTTTAGTAGTTAATATATATGTTTTTACATTAAAATAAAAAGAGACGAGGTGCCTTGAAGCTGATTGTTCAGATTTAAAGGAAGTGTGCAAGGTGAGGCAGTACCCATCTTCTGATGTGAGGTTTATGATTAGGAACTTGGGAAATAATTGGGTAGATAGGTACTCGGTAGTCGGTATAGGTAATTTACACTTGAAAACACATTGGTGGTACAATATTATAAAGTTTGCTTTATTGTGTTATAAGCACCACTATTGTGTGATGTTGATTTTTCACCCATTCATTTATGATACAGGGTGTTAAAATACTTGAAATCAACATCGTTAATCCATTAATCTACATCTCATAAATATAAGGTATAATTATTTATACACGAAATCTCTTAAGGGGTCATTGTACTCGTAATTATGAACAACTTTTACTGTAGGACCAAACTGAATCGAGAAAAAAAATCTGCTGTTCTGTTCCCTACAATATTTTCGCATAACTCGTCAAAATGTATGGAACAGCTGGTATATGGTGAGTGCTGAGGTATGGAATAGCTGACTCAGTCCCACATAAAAGTTGTTCATAATGATGAGTACAATGACCCCTTAAGAGATTTCGTGTATGCATAGATACACCTTGTATAGGTGCGTATAATTTCAACACGCACAATGTAACCGAGATTTTGTGAATCATTTTAATTTATAAGGGTGTCACCAGAACCAATGGTGTGTGCAAAATTTCAGCTCAATCGGTTGGGGGGAACTGGTTTGTAATTCAGTTGCAAGTGCTGACCATATACTAACTAACAAAGCAAGTTGAATAAAAGCTTATAGTTAATTATAGATGGGATCGTCTTTTCATATCTTTATAAGATAAAGTCCCTTGGTAAAGTCTCTACTTTACCACTATAATCGAAAAAGGAGTGCTACAAACCGTCTACTATTTAAAGCTTATTACTTATTATTTACTGTACCTACTGCAGACTACAAAATGCTAAAATGCTCCTTGCAATGATGATACAATCTCCTGATATATTTATCTATCACGAACACCATACAATAGTTATTTGTTATACAAGAGTGCAAAGTTGCTTTTTAACCGCGTGCTCAATTTTGATAACCGAGCAAGCGAAGGATTCTAAAATTTAGTCACGAGCGCAGCGAGTGATTCAAAAATTAGAATCCTGAGCGTTAGCGAGGGAATGTATAACAAATAACTATTAACATTTAACTTTGTACAATAGACTGCACGTTTGTGGTAACAAAATCGGTGTGGAAACAAAAGCTATACATTTCCAGTATAACATGGCCTCGCCTTGTATAGATTTCCTGTATAATGAGAAATCCGCTTAACCTGGTTTTGTATAGCTCGTCAGTCGTCGTGCGTACACTGTACGCTTAATTTTTTTTAATGATGTCGCCCGATTACATAACCTCCTCCCTTTTTAGAAGTCGGTTAAAATCCAGTGTAAGCCAACTTATATATATCTTACTTTCCTTGTAACATTTTGCTTTGTGCGTGATTTCATCGTTAATTTACTACAAAGAACCGTAGTGAATCAATATTTGCATTCAATACGATTTGATTAAATGTAGGTACTTACTTATATCACAAAAAGGTTTGCATTTTTTTTGTTACGTCTGAGACCTAGCTGATAAAATAACAGAACTGTAATTTAGGACAAGCCTACTTTTTGAGAATTCAAGTATATTTGGTTTTGGTAGCTTAAGCTTTGCCCAATTTAGCAAAGTTAGACTTATCTAAAATGGAAGTTAGTATTTTTTTTGTTCATTGCTTCCCCATTTACCTAACTTTATGTGCAATATTTGTAATGCTTCTCATATTCTAGCTTGGTCAAATTTGATGTTTTTGTATAGGTAGAGTTAGTTGACATTCAGATTTTTTTGATTTTTTTCGATTCTGGCAGGACAATGTCTGTTAGGTTAGCAATGGGCACAGTAAAATATAATTCTAGACACATCAATCAGCCATCAAAGAAGACTGTTCATAGACATATTTATCTTATTTTTTCTAACAACCCGCACGGAAATACCATAACCAATAAAGGAAGTGGATCAGAGATCAACCGATCATGTGTCAACTATGTCGTAGTGTCGATACTCAACAAATATGTTCAGACAACATATCTGCAATACTTGTCATACCAGACGTTTGCGTAATATTGTTTGACTTGCAGTTGACCATTTTGTAATCGTATTTATGATCATCTGCCAGATCTGCCAGATCATCTTTCCAGAACCGGATTCAATTGAATGCTAGTATTATCCATGACTGTGTGACCTTCACGAGCCTGCTGGGTAACACGGCAATATGTGGGTGAGACAGGTAACATCGGTCACTACATTAGTGATTCTAGTGATTCTGCTAAAACGTCAATTTTAGGCCCCCTTTTTTTCCGGATGGGAAATCATCAAATGACTCCTCCCGCTCTGGGCGGAGCAGGAGGGAGTGTCAGACTTTTACTGACTGAAACCCATCCATGTTCCTTCATCGCCCTTTGTGTTCCGGGGCCACGGTATCTCTTTCGAACAGTCCCGCAGCCCCGGCAGGCTTCGGCCCTTGCGGACCCCTTCCCTATTGCTGACTCTCTTTGAGGCGCGCGTGGAACACGAACGCGCCGTCGACACGGTCTGTCCGGTTTAGGCCCCCTGGCTCTCAATTCAAAATCAAGAATTCATTTGTTTTCTTATGGTGACGAGTCGGGACTCCTGTATGGTGGAAAAAAATTTGGTGACCAATCGGCACAGTGACGAGTCGGACATAACTCGGTGCAATTACTTGTTGCCCTACTGGCAGGGAACAGAAAGGCGGTATGTAAGTTTATCTTAATATTCTTATCAGCTTAGTTAAGTTACAATCAAGACTTAAGGTGGATGCTCCAGGGTAGCCCGCGAAATTCAAATTTTCTTACGTTTTTTTGCAATTTGCAGGTCAGTGTCAGGACACTGACCTGCAAATTGCAAAAAAACGTACACACGTGTACGTGTTCATACAACCTGTTGTATGTTGATTAAAATATGATTCGCGGCTGTAACACGTATGTAGTTACAGAATTACAATCATCAAAATTATCAATACAACCCTCCAAGCGCATAAAGGTGCAGGAATGAATTTGACCTTGATAAAGTTATTCCCCTTAAGTTATATTCAATGTCGAATACTTTAACTTAAACTAAAATACACAATTAAATCTGTCTTCTTTAACGTAGAAGAAGCGTTCAAGCATCATTGAATGAAGCCTTTGAGAACGGGTCAATGGTTTTCAAGGTTCGCGTCAAATACGTTAAAAGTTTCAATTTTCTTCATTGGTATATTATTTTTCCCAAGGTAATGTGTTTTAAGTAAAATATTGCATTAATGTTATCTATAAAATTGTAACTCTGTAATTGTAAAAATCGGCATATTTACGTTACATTTGCAAAGGCCTAGGACATTGAACGTAAGCGCGTTTAAGTCGTTGGTCCCGGCTGTCATTTGTGGATTTTTGACAGCCCGGACGTCAGACCTCCAGTCTTTACGAGACGTATTTAACGATTTACTAGGTTGTAAAGGTCAGATAGGCGCTCGCTCCATGTAAAGTATTGGTGTTTAGCTGCATTAGATTAAACTGGAAGCCGATCCCAACATTTACTGTACTGCAAAAATAAGTACTACACTTTTAAAATTACAATTTTTCCTAAACTATAGAAGTTAGAGATTTAAAATTAAAAACGTTATAAAGCTATTTTTATCAGCTTTCTTTGAAACTATAGACAAGATTAAACTATTTTTCGAGTCCTTTTTGTTTCGAAAGTATATCTTGTGTAAGTACTTAAAAAGTTATTGCAATTTTAAAAGTGTGACACTTATTTTTGCAGGCCAGTGTAGTTTGGAGAAGGTTACGTGGATGTTAATAATATCGTGGTCAAAAGTCAATGCAGTATTTCATTGCGCTCAAAAATAATTAGAACCAATTAATTTAATGACAAAAACAAATCGATAAATTGGCTCTCTTTCTCGATAAAATTTTCTGGAACAAATAGAGATAGCCTTAAGTAGTCATTGGAAGGACAGGGGGCCTAAAATGGCCGCTTTAGCAGAATCTTAAATGAATCAAAATAAGGATCACGTTAAAAATTAAAAATTCTTAAAATGAACGTTATTGTTATAAACATAAAGTCCATTTTAAGAATTTTTTTTTTAACGTGATTCTTATTTACTTATTTTGATTCTGCTAAGGCGGCCATTTTAGGGCCCCTGGTGAGAGGTCCGATAGTGCATCCTGACGGCGCATGCCCTAGATTTATTGCCGGTAGTTGGAAGCAAGGATACAAAGTTAATGTTTTATTCATGACTTGTTGGGAAAAGGCTAGGCAGATGATATGCTACCTACATATTTGCTTATTGACTATTTTAATGCCTCGATAAAAAGTACGTCTGTTATCACACCCTGACGACTAAACAATGAGTAGGTTATCACAACCATACCGATCAGTATTCGTCTCGGTAATCGAATAGATTCGATTCGGCCTGTAAGCTACGCGCCGGTGGAAAGCCAATCGATTGAAACGTCAGTGATGGCATTCAATTATTAATTATGCAATTTTATGGAAAAATACTTCAAATCTTTTAAGATTCTTGCTTATTTGTTTGTATTAAAAAGTGAATTTGGTGATGAGTAAGTCAGTCACTCAATCCCGCACTGAGTGAGTGACTGAAACTTGTATAGGTAGTCCTAGACCGACTACCTATACAAGTTTAAGGATCTGATGCAGAATGTCCCATTCGCAAAACTTTACCGTGAAAACAAAAACGTCCTATTCGCAAAACGCTCCATTCCCGTGAGGTCCCATTCTCAAAAGGTCCCTAATTCGACCGATAACGTTAAAATGATGGATATTGGACATTCTGCGCCTAAACGATGGAGACACACAGAACCGGGAAGTGTGGCAGAAAAAAGGGGAGGCCAATACCCAGCAGTGGGTGATCCCGGGCTGATATGATGATGATGATGCTACGAGTTTACGCGAATGGGACGTTGTGCGAATGGGACTTTGTGCGAATGGGACATTGTGCGAATGGGACGTTGTGCGAATGGGACATTGTGCGAGTGGGACATTGTGCAAATGGGACATTGTGCGAATGGGACATTGTGCGAATGGGACATTGTGCGAATGGGACGTTGTGCGAATGGGACATTGTGCGAGTGGGACATTGTGCAAATGGGACATTGTGCGAATGGGACATTCTGCGTCAGATCCAAACAAAGGTAGGTAAGTCTTTTAAGACTTTTCCACTAGAAGAACAATGGAAATCGATTTAATTACGAATCCTGTTGATATGGAACATTAATTAAGAGTTTAAATGAACGTTAAGACTGATAAGTAACGATTAGAATCAGGGGTGATAATGGTCTGACCAATCAAAGACGTGGAATAGCCATTCATACTAATCCTCTACTTACATCTCTGCCTGCCCGTTCTGAACGTTCTGCCAATACAAGCGTGATATTATGTGTATTAAATTGCCTTTTTCCTTTTGCACCAAAGACCTCTAGATTCCTTTTAAATACTTTATAACCCAAAGTGAAATGATTACCAAGAACCAACCGAGGTTAATTACGAAGGCTGAACAGAAATTAAACAATCAATCAGTTACTTATATTAATGTTTTATAAAGGGTGTAAAAAGACTCTTAACGAAGCCGAAAGGCACTTGTTCTCCCCGTCATTGCGATTTTGTTCTGGGAACCTTCTAGTTACGGAGATACCTATTAGGGGTCAAAGTTCCAACGTTTTCACGTTGTGAACGTGTCAAGTTTTTTTTAATACATGTTTTAATGTAACACCTCCACGACCCCCGTACTATTCAATCCATCCATCAGCACAATGTTTTGAGTGCGTTACATTGATAGTTTTACCGTAAACCGTGATTTTTCACCCTAAAACAAAAACTCGTTTCCCAGCGATAATTTTTGCGTGAAGTTACTTAGTTTGATGTACAGAATGCTTGGTTAACGGCTTCGTGAAAAGTCTGTTTACACCCTGTGTGTGTTTATTAGCATAATCAGGCTAAAATGTTCCCACTGCTGGGACATAGGCTTAGCTCCTCTCTATGAGAGAGAGTGCCAGTGCCGGTTTCCTCACGATGTTTTCTTTTATCATTTTTGAGAGTACCTAGTGGTAGTTAGTGGAGCTCGTGGCTAAATAATAACAGCCGCTTGAATCAATCTTCAGGTTAAGCCGCGCTTGCTTAGGTTGGTCAGGGGATGGGTGACCCATTACCTACCAAGTTTCCTCCGTGTCTCGGAAAGCACGTTACCCTATGCCTGACCTGGGAATCGAACCCAGGGTCTCATGCTCAGCAGTCTAGCTTGCGACCACAAGACCAAAATAGGCGAGACGACAAAAAAAAAACGAATTAGTCCGTCAGTTAGATTATCAAAAAATATTTGACCCGTGTTTTTTCTTTTGTCACGTAAACCAAAATTAACGAAGATTTATGACGTTTTTAAAATTCTCAATACGTCACGCCTAGGTATAATTTTTAGCTAGTTCTGACGTCACGAGCGACTCCCGAGTTTTGATGCGTTTTATCTTTTGTCAATATTAATTGATTTACAAAAACAAAAAATACGTGTCCATTAATTTCCAATACTCTAACTGACGGACTAAATTTTTTTTTTATTGTCGTCATGCCTATTTGTAACGTGGCGGCCGATGCACCAGGCTTTTTATATTATAGTTTTAATAAGTAATAATAAATCAGAGTAACATATGTACCATCTTCCGCATTCGATATAATAATAGTGTTATTTCCTTTCTATCAAAAAAGATGATTAACGGTTTCCAGTTGGGATAACCTTAGCGTTCTTTTATTATGATTATTTATTATGTAATGAACTTTTTGTTACCTTTTTTATGTTAACTTCATACAAATAACTGATATTCAATTAAGATTTCCTGGGACGCAAAAGTACTACACATCATAGGGATATTACATCAGAAAACCTTTGTCCATATTATTATACTTTAATTATTTGTTCGAGTTAGACCCGACTCGTCAATGTTCTACCTCGTCATCAAAAACAAAAGAACACAATTCACAACTAACTGTTTCAAAATATTGTCCTGCCTGCACAAAAAGTTTAAACCGTCTTTTGTTTTAAGGCACAAAAAACATAATCGGCAAAAAATACGATCTTCCATACAAAGTTTCATCCCCTATTAACCCCATTTGGAGGTTGAATTTGCAACAATCGTTTTTTTGTGCTCATCGTCGTTAAAAAGGAACCCAATTGCAAATAAACAGATTTTTTTACTTAAGGTTGTATTTTTTCTGCTAGTGATTAAATTTATTAACTTAAGAATGGCATTAGGTGCGGAGATAGTTAAATCAGAGGTCAATTCTGCAACAAAACCCGGATTTAATACAAAAAAAAAAACAATCAATAAAAAGACCATAAAAGTATCGAAGTATCGAACTCAAACGCAACTCAAATAAGGAACTAAACAGCTCCATCGTCACACAGATAATATAATACTACCATCATAACAAAACAAAAATCTAAGCAAATTGTCATCGGACCTTTACCTTCTATTTGTTGACATATGCCCTTGCAAGGTTGGTAGCTTGCGTCAATGGCTTGGACCAAGCTCTGATAGTTTTACTAATAAGATTGTTGGCATTCCGCCCGTGTAGGATTACACAAAGAATTACTGACATAATACTTTAGCGTATAATGTACTAACGGACAGCTGTTTGAGATTTGTTTATTTACTTAAGACTTAAGTAAATAAACAAATCTCAAACAAAGAATACTTAAGTCTTAAGTATTCTTTGTTTAACTAAAATTAAATTGATGAAACGTGTATGTGGCCAAAAATGCGTCTTATATTTTTTTTATTGTAATAATTTCCTGCCATGTCATTTAATGGACGACCCTATTAAGACGTAGTAAGCGATGAATTCACCAGCATCCCATTTTAAAAAGTTTAAGAGCAAATGCCTAGCAAGTCACCTACGAGATATGGCCAGACGACCTTTGAAACCTCTTGATCCACTTCAAGAGTACCTAGTGAATTAGACGGAATAGCAAAAAAAAACAAAACACAGAGGCCTGAGAAGTCGACATCAGCCTGAACCGCAGGATTTAGAAGCAGGGCTGCGGGACTATTCGAAAGAGATACCGTGGCCCCGGAACACAAAGGGCAATGAAGGAACATGGATGGGTTTTAGTCAGTAAAAGTCTGACACTCCCTCCTGCTCCGCCCAGAGCGGGAGGAGTCATTTGATGATTTCCCATCAGAAAAAAAAAGGATTTAGAAGCAATTTTGGTAAGAGTTTCCTTTTTTAACGATGACACTTAGATAGGATGTTTCAAAATACTACCCCTAAAACTAAAAAAAATGTCATTTTAAACGTACCAAACACATGATGTGTTTAAAAATACTTAACTAAGAAGGAAACTCACCAAAATCTCTTCATCACTCCGGACCAGGATCCTAAAGTTATTTTCAGATTCAGTGACAAAATAACGAAATTTTGGCACTCTCTTTCAGGATTATCCTCATTCCGCCCTTTAGATTGAATGAAACAAGATGGATTTCAAGAGGCAGAAAAAACATGCAGCATTATTTGACCAAAAGTTACTCAATTTCCCACAGACACCAGCAAATCTCTTACGAAATTCTTTGTTAGTGTGTGAAAAATAACAACAGTACGATAGCAAACATTTTCCCATAGAAACTAAAGGTAGTAGACGCCGGTTGAAATTGTTTCGCAGACAATATGTCGCCGTGGTGACATAATATGACATGTTCTTGAACTTGTAAGCTCAAACTCGGGAATCTATGCACTTCAGAAACTTAGCTGTGCAGGCGGGAAAATACAGAACTAAAATAAATGTACCAAGTTTGACGTATCAATGCATTTTGTCTTGACAAGCAGCGCCACATTGAACTGCACACTTAAAGTGGTCATACTATAAGTCATCATCATCAGCCTAGCCTTTACCCAACTGTGTCAGGGTCGGCTTCCAGTCTAACCAGATGTAGTTACCTAAATTTCAGTATTTTACATGGAGCGACTGCCTATCTGACCGCCACAACCCAGTTAGTACTGGATAATACGATACCACTTCTTGGTCAGACCGATTGTCAGACTTTCGGCCCACCAGTAACGACTGCCAAAGATCTACAATTAACAGCCGGGACCAACGGCATGTTATTGGTGGTCATCCATCCACGGACCAACCTAGGCAAGCGCGGCTTACCCTGAAGATCGACCCGTACGGCTGTTAGCCATGAGCTAATAGATACTTCTATACAAATACATATTACAAAGAGGTGGAGGAGGAAGTTTGTATGTTTACACGTTTGTACGGTTTATTCTAGTCGTACACTGCCCGCTCTGGGAAACGAACCCAGGACCTCATGCTAAACAGTAGCGCTTGCGACCACTACTTATGATGAATAGGTATGATGACTGACTAAAAAAAATATGATTCTGTTTAGTCCGTCAGTTAAATTATCGAAAAATATTGGATACGTGTTTAGATACAACGTGTCAAAGATCATGAGTGGGGGCTTGTAACGTCACATTTGAGTAAAAAATGTACTCAAATGTGACGTCACATGAGTTTTCGACTCACTGTATCGTCTTCATTTTTTGTTTACTTACGTGAAAAAAGAAAAAATATGTGTCCAATATTTTTTGAAAATCTATCTGACGGACTCATTACATCTAGGAAGATGGCCTTCTTACAGTTACATCACAGAACAAAAACAGTTAAAACCAACTTTTTTGTTCTCTTCCGTAAAAATAACTCAAACAAAAATAACCGTGATTAACAATCAATTAACAATCTTGTTAAAACTACACTCATACAAAAAAAAATAGTTATTTTTAACTTAGTTACCAACCAATTTAAATTGATCTGTCTACTTTAAACCCTTACTAAAGTAAGAGGTCATGTATAAACAGCGGTACTGACCCAAATGAGTTAGTAATTGTCGAAAACCTTGCTGTACCACTCACTTCCTAACCGTTGGTTTACAAACTTCAAGGCGATGCATTGTGAGAGTCGGCAGACATTGTCTGGGCAGACGGGTGTCACGACTTGTCCTTAAGGGATCGTATTATAATATCAATTATACAACACTTTAAGTAGTAAAGTGATGATGATGATGCCATCTAGTCGTTTTCGGCCAGAGCGACTGCATTCGATGGCTTTCTAGGATGGTCCATGATGGTCTCTTTCATGTGCTCTCAAATGGCTAAGCATATCCAACTTTGGCCGAAAAACTCCGAGCACAAAGCGGACATGTCAGAACACCATTGATAACATTGTAGGGAATAGCTGTAGGTGGTCAGGCTTTAAGGTCATCACGCTTTAAGTCCAGCTGCGACCTTCTTCTCTCTTCAAAGGCGTTGACCTGCCAATGCACACGACGTCTCCACTCGGGCCGATTTTGTGCCTGCTTTTCCCACACTAAGGGGTCAATTTCGCATCTTTTGAAGTGTCTATTCTATTCTATTCATCCTTGAAGCGTAAAAACTGTGTAAAATTATGTAGTAAAGTAGCAAGTCGGTAAACGATAACAGTCCAGAACCGCGTCATCTTCAGCTTCCTGCCTTGTCCCATGTTATTTGGATTCGGCGCAACATAATTGTTTCTTCCATTCTCCCCTGTCAACCGTCACGCTATCAGTTACTCCTTTTTCCTTCATATCATTCCTCACTCAATCTATCAATCTTTTCTTTGGCCTTCCTCTCCCTCTCGATCCATCAACATTTTTATTCATTACTCTTTTAGTCACATTCGATTCTGTGTCCAGAAAGTCGTCGTCGATAAGAGAAAAATAAATGTCACCATGGAAAAAGATTACTTTCGCTTTAGAAATATAAGGGCCTTGAATTAAAGGTAAGTCGGTCAATAAAGCCTTTCTTCTAAAAAAAATATATCAAGTCCATCCCACACGTTTTCGTATTTACGCAGCGCCGCAGTTAAGTGCTAAAATCCGCTGTCTGAACAAGTACTAGCTTATCCGGGGACGCTCCCCTGCCATTTACCAATTGAATGCGTCCCTATAAATCCATTGAGATGCACATTCGTTCTACAAACGTCAGGTTGCATTTTTGGGTTCATTGAGCAGTGCACACGGCTATAGTATAGACGATGTAAGTCTATATGAGGCTTCGGGACATGGTCTCATCAAAAGTGACTACTAAAAACTATATCTTAGCTAGAAAGGGGGGTATGGAAGAAGAAGACTTGTTGCAGCGTTCTAAAATAAATTGTAATAGGGCTTGCTAATAGCAAGAAGGAAAGAGTTCTTTAAGGAAAACGCGTGCTTAATCGTCCACTATATTGTCAATGTTAAAAATAGTGGTCTAAGCTAATCCATCAATAGGAACATTAATGAAAATATCTTCAGTTATTTGGCAAAAAAAATTGGAAGCCAAGTAAACTGGATGCAGAAAGCAAAAGTGTTACGGCTGGCATCGTTGCTCGCAGTTCTACATCGCACGGCTGGTAACTTCGTTGCTCGATTCCTGACAGCTGATTTAATCTGTTATCTAATCTCACGAAACTGGTTGTTGCCGATACTGCCAATCACTCATAAAGTCATAATACCAAAGTACCCAACGTCAGAGAACTGCATTCCATTTTTTTATCCAAGACCAATCTGCTACTGAATTATCGACGTCACAACATTTGATTTAAATTGACGTAGCTTTACGTCAATACTGGTTTTTGATTATTCTTTTTTTAATTCCCATGATGAAATAGGGGCGAGGCTTTGTCATCAACCGGGCACAAATCTAGACGCCGCGGCTTCTACTGAGAAATTTCTGATGGAAAAATCCAATAACGCTTGGATTCTTTTTTTTTTTCGGGTGGGATATCATCAAATGACTCCTCCCGCTCTGGGCGGAGCAGGAGGTAATGTCAGACTTTCACTGACTAAAACCCATCCATGTTCCTTCATCGCCGTTTGTGTTCCGGGGCCACGGTATCTCTTTCGAATAGTCCCGCAGCCCCAACGAATAGTCCTGCAGCCCCAACGCTGGAATCCTGGGAATTAAACTCAGGACCTAAGACACTTATGGGCCCCAGAACAACTTATTACTTATCATCATCTGCCAAGCCTTTTCCCAACTATGTTGGGGTCTGGGATCAGCTGCCAGTCTAACCGGATACAGATGAATACCAGTATTTTACATGGAGCGACAGCTTTTCTGACATAACTCTTATGCACCTACGTGCAAATATACAGGGTTATTTGTAAAACACCGACAACCTCTCAGGACTGTGTTACTAACATCATAATCAACAACTTTTGTTCTATGACTTTTAAAAATTCATCATATTTTGGTTCATCAAATTTTCATAAAAAGAAATAAAAATATTTAAATTGAACGCTTTTACGGGCCCTCGCCGCCCTGACGCCGCTCCCCTCACTCTTGTACTATCGCTTTCTTTTGCTTCGCATAGATTTCTTAACATTTAGAGCGTTCAATTTAAATATTTTTATTTTTGTACGAAAATTTGATGAACTAAAATATGATGAATTTTCAAGTCATAGAACAAAAGTTGTTGTTTACGATGTTAGTAACACAGTCCTGAGAGGTTGTCGGTGTTTTACAAATAACCCTGTATATGTATATGCACGTACGACAGGTTAAATACCTATTTCCTAACTTAGCTAACATACTGATATTCTTGGTAATTGACGCACAGACTCACAATCAATCTATGACTGGCCTGAAACGTGGGCAAAACCAACTGCATTGATTATGAAAGTTTGTAAATATTAAACTAGGAATTGTGACTAAAAGTTCCGTGTTTTTTTTTTATTAATGTTTTAAATTGCAATGAGGAAACCGTTGTATTTATTATTGTTGTTCGTTCAAGTTCAACTTAAAATAACAGGTCTCATAAATCCTTTGGTTTTTATTTAGTTTAAATGAATTCAAAAAAACAATCAAGTACTGCTTAGCTCTGATCCTAAAACTTATTAGGATTGTTCGTATTTATGAGTTTGTATGTAGACGTGATGTGTTGAACGAAAATTAGATAGATAACAAACGTTTGCTTTATGAGATTCGAGATTACGAAAAAAATCAATTAAATCTTTTGAGAAACCTCTGATTGGAATGGCAGTTGCGACTTAAAACACCGAAATTAGTTAAAGTCAAGAGTATTAATTTTCATTGCACGGAACCCTAATCAAAACATAGCCTTAGATATTCCTTGTAACATCAGCTATCTTCCAGTAAAAGTCCCATCAAAATCTGTTCAGCCGTTTCGGAGAATAGCCGGACAGACAACAATTTAAAACACAATGTTTGTTTTATGTGAAAATTCCGTACTATCATAATTTTATTATGCATTCAGTAAAAAGCTGCTATTTTGACATCTCAAACAGACACTTAAATTTTATTTATTTTTATAGATTTATACCTAGAGAAATCTAGACACAACGTTACTTTTTCTTCTCACCATTTTAATTAGGTTTATTTTTGTCACAAAAGTTGAGTTTATGTTTGTTAATCTGAAGGTATAAATGCTTCTCTACAAATAGAACTTTAATTAATGCTATTTTCATATACACTGGCTAGCAAAACTAAGTATCACACTTTTAAAATTGCAATAACTTTTTAAATACACAAGATATACTTCCGAAACAAAAAGGACTCGAAAAAGAGTTTAATTTTGTACATAAAAACTTCATAGTCGGTAACCTATATAACGTTTTTTATTTTAAATCTCTAAGTTCTTTAGATAATTTTGTAGTTTTAAAAAAAATGAAATTTTAAAAGTTTAGTACTTAGTTTTGCAGGCCAGTGTAGTTCGTGCTGATTCGAGACTAGAACAAGTAAAATTTAAAATAGTTAGATGTCGTCCACAATTAAGGCTCTTTAGTAAATTGATCCCACACAGGCCGGACCCGCGAGTCCACTCGACCTAATGAATTTTTGAATTGGTCAACTGGACCCGTTGACCAACTTTACAGCTAAGCACAAAAATTGGGTTTTCAGTTGAACTGTAATGATTTATAAAAAACCATTTTAGTAGGGGAGCCCCCTTTAATTTTTAATTTATTTTTATTGCGGCAACTGAAATACACATTATGTGGAAACTTCAACTGTCACATGAGATACAACCCGCTGACAGACAGACGGACGGACGGGCAGCGGAGGCTTGGTAATAGGGTCCCGTTGGTTACCCTTCGGGTACGGAACCCTGAAAATGATCAGATTTTTAAAACAATTTACTACATGAAAAATTTAATTGAACGCAATGACCTATTGAACAAGTTAAAATTATAGAACTTAAACGGCCGACTGGTTGTATTTATATCCATCAGTTATTATAAACGATTATAATACGAGAGGAATAAATAATGGTTTAACTCCTTTTTAACTAACTCCGAGGATGAGATTATGGTTTGATTTTTATTTGATGGGCTCTCGTTCAAACATCGCGTAAGGGAGGTGATGATGCGAAATACGATGTTAAAGGCTATCCTAAAATCTCATTTTTTTAAACAATTCTGCTACATACATTATTTTTTTAACATATCTTTTATTGATACAGATATTAGGATAACATCGTACCGAGCCGCCGATCTTTCTTTTCGAATATAATTATGTTAATTTGGACATTTAATTTGGGCATTTGGACCAAAGTTGGGCAATCTCCTTTTGTAATTTTGATCCTTTAAATTCCGCCATGACCCCTTGCGCTGTACAATGCATCTATCAGCACAATGTTTTGAGTGCGTTACATTGAGCGCTACAATAAAACGTGATATTTCGCAACAAAAGAAAAAATTGGTTGTGTTGATGTACAGATTGCTTGTTTGAGAGTTTCACGAAGAGTCCTTGTATTTGTAGATTATAGGTAAGGAGTACATAGGTGGCGATCGGCGGCGGCGACCTCTCGCTCCCGGCCCTGGTTCGTGCCATGGTCCGGAGCGAGACGGAATGGGACGCCGTCACCTCCTTCTGCGAAGCAGTCATGCTAGCGAAGGAGGTGGCGGAACAGGACAGGGAGAGATCCTCACGTCCCGGCCGCCGCGGGAGACGCCCCGGGCGTCGGGGGCCACGTGGTGGCTTCCGGCCACCGTAGGCGCGGGCCTGTGGACGGGGAGCTATGGGCTAGCTCGCCGTCCGTACGTCTCATGACGACAGGCCGTGTCGACGGCGCGTTCGTGTTCCACGCGCGCCTCAAAGAGAGTCAGCAATAGGGAAGGGGTCCGCAAGGACCGAAGCCTGCCGGGGCTGCGGGACTATTCGAAAGAGATACCGTGGCCCCGGAACACAAAGGGCGAGGAAGGAACATGGATGGGTTTTAGTCAGTAAAAGTCTGACACTCCCTCCTGCTCCGCCCAGAGCGGGAGAAGTCATTTGATGATTTCCCATCCGAAAAAAAAAAAAAGGAGTACATTTTTTTACAAAATATCGCTACGAAATAATAAGATACAGAAAATGCAACAAACGCAACGTAGGTAGGTACTGATTATAGTCACCGCACGCTCTGTGTCGATTGCCTGACATCCTCATTTACTGCTGTCATATCTGTCATCTCAATTTGATTTGTGTGGAAGATACGAAGACTATGTCAGGAATGTCGGGGTCGAAGGATGAACTGTGCTGTACGTGCCATGTGTACATACATTTTGCCTCTCGTATGTTAGGACCAAAATAAAAGACCAATGAAAACAAAGAAGTGCAAACATAATACAGTAAATAGGCGTAAAAATTGCATTTTGAAGAAAAGAAAGACTAGAGTTTATTTTCTTGAAAAAAAAAAAACGACTGATCATAAATTTGCATTTTTTTAACAAGTCCCTCGAACAGAACCACCAGGGCTTTTATTATTCCAAGACTTTAATGTTTCGAACGACATCGAATTCCTTGCTTTATTTATTTATTTAGGTTAGCCCACGATTGCTTATACAAAACATTTACAATAAATAAATTCCTAGTACCTACTTTCATATGTGCAACAATTACTTACCTACAGGCTAACACAACATACAGCATATTTATGGTTTAAGGTAATATGGACAGGGTAACCAGATAAATTAAAATTCCCTTACGTTTTTTGCAATTTGCAGGCCAGTGTCATGCTATATGTTGATTAAAATAAGATTTGTAAGTACTTATGTTTCGTAAAGCTAAATTTTTGTACTAATATTATTTTCGTAAAGTTAAAATATCAGTTAAGTTAAAATTATTTAGTTAAGTACAATAAATCAAGAGAGTGATTTATAAGGGTTCCTTTTTTTACCTTTTGAGGTACGGAACCCAAAGAACAACAATAATAGCATCAATCGTCCAGGCAGCTCTTTTTTTGGGTGTAAATATTTAACTGAATTCAAGAAAAAGGAGGAAGTTTAATATTCTACTGAGTGATTCAAACTACGAAAATGTCAGTTTAATTCCATTTGCACAAAACAACAAATTAATAACTGCATTTAAAATCGTATCGGTAGAAACTTCACGGGTTAGTAACGCTCTGTTTAAAAAAAAAAGTAAAACATCAAGGTTTTTTGGTCGTTCTGGTTTGGAACAAGTGTTGTAAGAGGATAAATTACATTTCCTGTATCCATCCAGTTTTGACCAATAGACAGCTTTAATATATTTTATAATAGTTTAGAATGCAGTTTTTTTTTATATAATAAAGTGGTTTAGCTACAAGTTTTGTAGTTATTTCTTATTGTGTAATTCATTAAAAAAATATTATCGTGGTTCAATAAGTTGTTTGTTGTGTATTTACAACGCTGAATTCTTTGAATATTAATCTAATGTATGCAAATTAATTCAATATCTGCTTGACAAATTCCTTATTATTATTTAGGAAATAAAATTTGCATAAGCGTGCATTATAGCTTCTTTAATTAGATCAATAACTAAAAATAATTATATTGCGGTTTTAAAGTTTACGGTAAATGCGTTGCTTTTTAAATTAAAACGAATCTAAATTATTTTCTAAATCAGCTCTATTTTCCCACTAAAATCTATGGTAAAAAATATGAATACTTACAAGTTTGTCAAAATCACACGCACCGAAAAAAAACAAATGCGAAAACAATCACACTTCAATCACTGTCTATTTTATTTTAAATCTCGAACGTCACTTACACGTCAATTTTCCCGCGCGAAAAGTTTCGAACTGTCAACGCTTATTTTTTTTTATTGCAAGTCTATGCACAAGGTACGGTTAGTGCGCGTACTGCCGACGCATTCTGCCTCGACGAATTTATATAGTCCTTGCGTTAGCGCTTGAATGGAGACTCGTCCTAGAATGGCGCTGCCTACGGCCCCTTCTGCAGCGGCAGCGATTGGAAACTGTTGGCTGATTGGTAAAATAGACTAGGCACTTTTTTAGATAGACTGAATTTTACAGGAAGTAAAAGCTCTATTGGGTTTTTCTTTAAATGCAATTTTAACCGTGAACCGTTAAATTGAAATAAGAATACTTTTAATTTTAAGCCATTCACCAGTTTACAGCAAAAATGTTCAGTAGTCAATAATTTAAATTAAGAAAACAGCCACACCGTCACCGTAAACACTTAGTAAGTACTTTACTCATTGTACTGATACGAAAAATTCTACCATTTTTAACTACCATAGTTAATTAAAGTTTAAAGTTCATCACTATTAAATTAAAAGTAAACAAAACAGCCTAGTATACAGTTTACCTATAAATAAAATAATAAAGGCCTTACCGTAACCACGAATTAATAAGTAACACTTCTAAAAATAACCACAAGAAGTGCACTTGAATCTTGGTCAATTGACTCGATAAATGAGCGCGGCGAGTGCAACGATCGATCTGAATCGCCAGGAACTGCATATTGCATCCAATGTGAATTAAAAATAACCAATCGAGTCGCGCACTTGAACCAATTCAGATTAATCTATTGCCAGCAGCGGTGGCTCAGTGGTGGTGGCGGGTTTGAACCCAGGCAGGTGCATTACTCAGTGTAATTTATTTCATCACCACTGCTCTCAAAACGGGTTTGTCTCCACCATCACGGTATCAGATCACGTTAGCCACGGATCACGGCGAGTTGTAACCACTGATACCGTGATCCGATTAAGGAAAATATCATAAGGAAACTGTCCAAAAACCAAAAATTCGAAGACATGTGACATCTACCAACCCGCACTGGCCCGCGTGGTGGATTACAGCCCATTCCCTCCTCATAAAGCGGAAGCCGTGTGTCCCAGAATTGGCAACATATTATAGGCTGATTATGCCTATGCACTGCCATTTGCCACCCATGTTTATTCCAGGACTACTTATGGGCTCAATTTAGGGTGTAAACCACCTCATCACGAAGCCGTCAACCAAGCATTAGCGTCAAATAAGTAATTTTACGCAAAAATTATTGTTGGGAAACGCCTTTTTTTGGGGTGAAAAAACATGTTTTGTGGTAGAACTCAATGTTACGCACTCAAAACATTGTGGTCGTGGAGGTGTTTAAAGTAAAAATCTTACATTAAAAAATTGTATTTAAAAAAAAAAGTGCCAAAAAGTTGGAACTTTCACCCCCAAAATTTCCGTAACTAGAAGGTTCTCAGGAATGGTGTAGAACAAAAAAATTATCGCAATGTCGAGGAGAACAAGTGCCTTTCGGCTTCTTTAAGGTGAAAGCGTCAGGCTAGCCCGCGAAATTCAAATTTACTTACGTTTTTTGCAATTTTTAGACCAGTGCTAGGTTGTAAGTTGATTAAAATATTGTTTGCGACTGTAAGACGTATGTAGCTACAGAATTTTAATCATCAAAATTATCAATACAACCCTCCAAGTTCAAAAAAGTCGAGGAACGACTTTTTCAAGGTCAAAATCATTCCTCGATCTTTATAAACTCGGAGGGTTGTATTGATGATTTTGATGACTATAATTCTGTAACTACATACGTCTTACAGTCGCGAACAATATTTTAATCAACATACAACCTAGCACTGGTAGACAAATTGCAAAAAACGTAAGAAAATTTGAATTTCGCGGGCTACCCTGGAGCATCCACCTTAAGAGGTGTTTTACACCCTTTATAATTGATATTGTAAAGGGAAGAAATTAAATATATTTCGTAATACTGCCAGATCGCCGAAAAGCAGCATCACCAACCTGACAAAGATCTCGCCAATCGCTCGCCACTCAACTCTATTCTCGGCAACTAACATGCAGCTCCCACCAACCATCCTGCAAAGATATTCGATTCACTCAGCCTGAATACATCCTGCCTTACGTTTGCCGAAGAACCATTTCCTGAATAAAGTCAAAAAATATAAAAAAAAAACATTTATTCAGACCAAAAAGTCTATTAATAATAATAATAAACCATTTCATTTCATTCAGGTAACAAAGACTCATAGATAACCTAAAAACGTGTAAGTTAAAACTGTAACTATTCTTCCATCACCAATAGAGACATCTGAGATCACCAAATAGAGCAAGCACGTTGTGCACCACAAACGCCTTGAAATTGACGTTGCGGCGCGACTCCAGTAGCTGGAGTCTTAGCGTGTAAAAAAAAGCAAAGCAAGGTTGTTAGTAACAAAATTTTTGCATAAAACTAATGTTAGTAATTAAAAAGTAAAAAGAAGGAAACTATACACCGTCTACCCCTACACAGCAGGCTCATCAGTCTCGCAACACATGGAGTTCAGTAGACCTACTGAACAGTATCGGTTCTCTCGCCTATCATTCTTAGGAGGCTATTCGGGCTCCCCCGTATCCAAAGTGAAAGGGCAAATAACTCATACGAGTGTTTCATATTTTTACAGCGATAACAAGATTTATATAAACTTTTCAGTAGCATAAGTATGTAAAGCCAAATACTTTAATTTAAGATTATTTCATAATAGTTCTCATCATCATCATGGGAAGCAGCTGAATACTAGTATTTTACATGGAGCGACTGCCTATCTGACCTCCACAACCCAGTTAAGACTAGTTGTCAGACTTTCGGGCCCCTGACTAGCTGTCACGACTGTCAAAGATCTACAAATGACAGCCGGGACTAACGACTTTGTCGTGCTTTCCGCGGCACGGAGGAAACTCGGTATGTAATGATGGCACCCATCCATTTACTAACCTTGGCAAGCGCTGCTTAACCTCGACCTACCCGTGCGTTTGTATTTAGCCACTAGCCACCATTGTTATCACTGATTGAATATGACAGACTCATAATTTTTTCGCTTCCAGAGATATTTTCATGATTTTTTATCAAACTCAAACTCAAACTCAATTTCTAAACTCAAACACATTTTTGACGAGAAATTTCCTTTTTTTTTCTTAAAAAAAGAGTAGGTACTGCTCCAAATTATCAGTTATCCGATTGAGCCTTCTTAATTAAAGTATTTATCGTTTTACACCCACTTGGGTATTTAACCAAGTGGCACTATTTGAATGTATGTGCTTTTTTGCAGATATCACTTCTGGCACATTTTTGCATTTAAAACATGCCCAAAAAATGCACGATATAAATATAGTTTAGCTAATATATCTATGCAAAAACTTCAAAAAACACCCATAATATGCATTGCATGCATTTTTATGCAAATATGCATTTGTATACGTATATAATGCGATTTCTACTAATCACGTCAGGCCTTATTCGTACCAATATGAGAGAAGGCCACCAGGTGTAGGAACTACCATAAGTAACTAAAAAAACATTTTTGCAAAAAATGAAACCGACTTCAAAAAACACAAAAAAGTGAAAAGTAACTTTAGCTTCAGAAGTCGGTGACAAAAAAACTAAATCAAACAAACAAAGGTCACCGACTTCTGAAGCTAAAGTTACTTTTCACTTTTTTGTGTTTTTTGAAGTCGGTTTCATTTTTTGCAAAAAAGTTTTTATTCTTCACATTTTAGTGGTTCACATGTGCTTACTCCTTCACAGCGTACCGGCGTGATGTTATGTTATGAACTGGTGTAAACAATAGACAGACATGAGATTTCAGCAATCCCAGTTCATTTGCTATCATTTATTTATTGAGGAGTTCCGTTGCCTATCTCCGAAGTTCTTCATCAGATCTTCACCAAATTGAAATGGGACTACTCCGAGAAAGTACTCTTCCAAAAACAACCCAAATCGCTATAAGTGTACCTATAAAATTTGAAGAGTTCTCTCTATTTCTCCAGGATCCCATCATCAGATCCTGACTTGATGATCATGGGACCAGCTGGGAAGTATATACCCTTTCAAACAAAACAAAAAAAAACCAAATCGGTCCAGCCATTTTCGAGTAATCGGGAAACATACATAAAAAAATAAAAAAAGATTCCAACGAATTGAGAACCTCCTCCTTTTTGAAGTCGGTTAAAAATGAGCAAGCATCATCTGAGCAATGCCAGACGAAAAACAATCTAGGTATCCTCATACGCCTGTTAATGTCTTAATAAATACATCATCTATTATATCTTATATATAAATACTTAACATAATACATTGTATAGGAAATCATACGGTTTTATAGTAATTTAATTAATTAATAACTTGTGGAAAAAAAAACTGGTTAGAAGCGTGGAACGCCGCCAGTCTCTTGGGGACATTACCAGCTGACAGCGTTGAGGACTTAGAAGCCAGGTGGGCGCTGAAGGTTCAAGTTGGCCCGGTATTCCGATAAAGCTGAGTGCGACTGCGGAGCCTCATCTCAAACCATGACCCACCTCCTGACCTGCTCTTTGTGCAACTCCACCTGCACTTTAAGGGACCTGTCTGAAGCCACCAACAACGCCGTCGACGTGGCTGATTTCTGGTCGAAACAAATTTAAAATAATTAAAAATGGGAATCATCGACACGAAGAAGAAGAAACGTTGAGGAGTTTTTTGACGCCATTTTTTATGTTTAAGTTAGTTCGTTTATTTTAATAGATTTTTAAATTGTAAATAATGTACTTACTGAATTGAATATATTGCTTAATTTATTGTTGTTTTCCCGCCTGCAAAGATGAGTTGAAGTTTAAGTGTATTCAGCTTTTTGACACATCGTCCAAATTATGTCATGCCTCTTCATTTTGTCTGGACTTTTCGACTAACTTTGCAAAGAAATACTAAACTGTGTAGCGGTTATCATGTACCTATGTGCGGCAGTGCCTCTGTATTGGTGAAGACCATAAATCGCCCTAATTACTTACAATTAGACAGTTTATTCTTTGCCAATCAAAACATAACAGCATGTCTGTAGTCCTCGAAGGGTAAGGCTGCATTCTCACTATGTCGTGACGATTAATTAACCGTTGGTTTTTTATTGGCAAAAGTCAGTGGACGACAGTAATCGCGTCGTCCTATTTTTGAACACCCCCATTTAAATACACAAGCCACGACACTTAAAACTACACGATTATCTGTCGTCATGACAAAGAGGGAACGCGACCCAGATGTGTACCTACCTAAATTTTACAGCAACATTTCGCCAGTCCTATTTAAAGGGTGCAGGCCTATTGCCATCAATCGGGTACAAAACCAGACTCCGTGCCTGCTACTGAGAAATGGAAAAACTAAATAATACTTATCAAACCCAGGCCCTCATACTCATCAGTCGCGCTTGCGATCACTAGACCAAGCAGGCAATAAAAAGACAAAATATTCGGTAGTACAAAACTAGTACATAATATACTGTGTGTTAACCAATTACCAGTAAATAGACATACATGATACTTCCCTATTAAAATTATAAATGCGAAACATGTTTTAGGCCCGCGGGCATGGTTAATTCTTCAAGTTGCTATGAATACTAAAATCAGGTATTCAAGATAGCCTTTGTATCACTAAGATGTAGGTAGAAGTTCCAGTGCAACTATACACCCACCCGGTCCTCCTACCAATCGGAGTTCCGATCGGAGGACAGGGATAGACCCACTCCTTCAGAAAGCTTAGGCCTGAATATTTGTCGCGCTGACGGTCGGTGACGTACGGACGGTCGTGACGTCAGCGAGAATAAAATACGGCAGTCGGTCGCCGCTGACATCAGCGTCGCAGTATGGTGCTATATAGAACACAATGTATACTCGTACGCTACCGACCGTACGCGTCTTAGTTTTAAGAATAACTGCCTGACCCTTTTGCCTGACCTGGGAATCGATTCCAGGACCTAGAGGCAGGTGCCAGGTCCCAGGTGCTGATAAACCCTACCACACATCATCATCATTTCAGCCGAAAGACCTCATATTACTGCTGGATATAGGCCTACCTCAAAGGGAGGGTTTTGCCATAATCGCCACGCTTGGCAAGCGGGTTGACGATCGCAGTACGGTTGCTACAAAAGCACTGAGAACGCTGTGCCCATTCTCTGGTAAGTCCCTTAGTCGCCCTTTCACGACACCCACGGGAAGATATGGCTATTCTTTATGGCCGACACCACACACCAAACTTTTTTTTTTTTTCGGATGGGAAATCATCAAATGACTTCTCCCGCTCTGGGCGGAGCAGGAGGGAGTGTCAGACTTTTACTGACTAAAACCCATCCATGTTCCTTCATCGCCCTTTGTGTTCCGGGGCCACGGTATCTCTTTCGAATAGTCCCGCAGCCCCGGCAGGTTTCGGCCCTTGCGGACCCCTTCCCACCACACCCTAACCTAAGACGTCGAAAATGAATAGTAATCAAAGAGTTTGAGATACTTAAGTATTTAATTATGTAAAATACATTAATTGTACAGATTGTATGCATAAATAGAAAGTAATATTGAATAAAGTCCTTATTTCTTCCGTCAACAACACAAGGGCTCAAAGGGTTCAAGAAAACTTGTTAAGAAAGGTCATGTATTAGTTCCTTTCGACCTTGACGTCAACATAATTATTGTAGTAGGTAAATTATGAGCACCGCAAATACATCACACCTGCAATCTCCGAAGAGTTTATGAGTAGAGATGTACTACTTGGTCCATGGGCAGTTCCCGCTGCAACGCCACAAGAAACTCTCCTACAAATTTGCAGCCATGTAATAGGGACTAGCCCATTGCTATCAACCGGGCACGAATCCAGACTTCGTTCTGCTTCTGACAGAAAAACCTAATAAAACTTTGCTCGAACTGGGAACCGAACCCAGGACCTTATGCTCAATAGTAGCGACAAACGAAGCAGTCTAAAGACGTATTAAGGTTATCAAAATAACAAGTTGGCGAGTTAATATTACAAAACTGTCGAAACATAATTAAATATGATCTATAACTTACCAACCTAGATGTTTTGGATAACATTTTGGTATATGATCCCAGTTTCCGCAAACCTACACAAATCAGACCTAGGCCAGAACTAGATTCTTGACTTTTCAATATCAAAAGTGACATAATTATGTCTACAGAAGCATATCTTGTTTTAGGCATGACGACAGTATCAAAAAATTGCAAATCTATTTAGTCCGTCAGTTAGAGTATTGGAAATGAATGGACACGTATTTTTTGTTTTTGTAAATCAATGAATATTGACAAAGATAAAACGCATCAAAACTCGGGAGTGGGGGCTCGTGAAGTCAGAACTATCTAAAAATTATGCCATGGCGTGACGTATTGAGAATTTTAAAAGCGTCGTATCTTCGTCAATTTTGGTTTACGTAACAAAAGAAAAGACATGGGTCAAATATTTTTTGATAATCTAAGTGACGGACTAATTAAATTTTTTTGTCGTCTCGCCTTATGCATACTTAATTAAATCAGGTGGGTGCATAATGCATACTTAATTATGTATAATACACCTACCTGCATCTATTCAGCCAATAATAGTTTTTTCACTTCTCATGCTCTAAAAGTACGCCAATATAGCCCTACGAAGCGGGAGTAAAGTGACCACTTTAGTCCCTAGGGAGTAAAAAGTAATTCGTTTTTTTATTTCCTTCATGTGACATAGACAAACTCAAACAGCCAGTTAATATACTACTATTATCTGTGGAGTGTGGACCATCTTCATTGCGAAAATGTTGAGAGTTTTAGTTCCATGGTTTTTCCGCAAGGAAGGTGGCGCCATGCGTTTTAAATTCTTAATCTGTGACTGGTTTAGAAAAAAAAACTAACCACCAAAATTTCTGAATTTTTGTCGAGTGTAAATTTGTTCGGTTTTAGGTATATAAATTTATTAGGAATGTTTAGTGACAGTGAAGAGTTTGACGTCGAGCAAAGAGCAAAAGACATAATAGATAATCTTTTGACGCCAAAAACGCGGAAGATTTACTTAAAAACTTACGAAAGTTCTATGGACTGGAGGAATAATTAATGTTTTTGTACTAAATTGACTATTTTTCTCGCACTCAAAGTGAAAAGTACAGTTTGCACCTCGAGCGCCAACGCCAACTTAATATACCCTCGGTTTCATTGACTCCCTCGCAAGCTCGGGAGTCAAACCACCTCTGGTATACTACGGCTTCGTTTAGTCCCTCGTTATGAAATGTACTATAATCACACAATCACTGGTCACGAACTTCACTGGCCGATATGGAAATATTTGAACAGATTGCGTGCTCAAATTGGCCGCTGCTAATCCAATTTGACTAGATGGGGTATAATGGACCCATCTCGATTCTCGGACACAATGCGAGTGTGGAGCACACAGGCCACACCTTATGTCCTGCCCGTCGTGCACAACTAGTTGCACACTCCAGGATTTGAATGACGCAAACGTAAGACCTGTCCAGGTTGCTACGTACTGGTCGGACAAAATCTGACTGCTCGTACACATGAACACGATACGACGTCAAATCGTGCTACGACGCAGCATCGTTTCACGATGCGACGTCGCATCGTGGGAATCTATGACATCGCAACGTGTCACGATTTCGTCGTGTGGGACCGGTCCTAGTAAATTTCGAAAAATGGACCGCACTAGAGATAGTTTCAACGACGTCGTACTGTGCATCGTGGCACGTTGCGATGTCGTTGAAACTATCTTTCGCCCCTGCCGCATTCATTTGTTATTTGTCTAGTCTAATCCATGAGCCGCACAGCTTGTATTTTCTTAAACTCAAAACACATCTGGTTTTGGCTAGGTTTCAACACAACACGAATGACATTAAAAAACACGTGTATTTACATTAAAATGTATGTATTTTATTTATGTCATTAACTCAATAATCTGATTCATCAATAAAAGATTTTTATCCATTCGTCAGGAAGCTGATTTCTGTTTAAATTTACATAAATGTAAGCTAATTTGTTGGCATTTTTATTTAAACCGTTTTTGTTTCACTTTTTTTTTAATTGATCCATTAAAATGTGTTACATTATTCATTGTCATCCTGATTAGATTTTGTGATAAGACTGATCTATTTACCGAAATATATTTTAGGCTAAGTAATTACTTTGAAGTGATTGATTGACGTGTTACTTATAAATAAACTTGAATAACTTAAAATATTTTTTTTACTTTGTCTTTTAATTAAGTAATTTCCGCTTAGTTGACGCTTCACGTGACCCAAGGGCTGGGTTTTAGCTTGGCCAGAGGCTAAGTTTTGCCACAAAACGCGACAACGCCGTCTCTTGGTCCCAACCAGCTCTTGGGCACAGTCAGCGTTGAGGAGGTTTTTTTTTGTCTCTTAACCAAGCTGAAAGGCACTTGTTCTCCTCGTCGTTGCGATCATTTTTTTGTTCCACACCATACTTGGGAACCCTCTTGTTACGGTGATATTGGGGGTCAAAGTTCCAACTTATTGACAACTTTTTTATTAAATACAAGTTTTTAATGTAAGATCTTTTTTCGTTATTATTTTATTTTTATTTCTGTACAGCTGTTAGTACAAATCATTGACACTGTCTTCACTTGTGGTTGTGAATATTAACAGAGTCCACTTGGCTGAACCCTATCTTTTAAGATTCAGGCTAGTCCTAGTTTAAAAGATAGAGTCTACTATTGCATCATAATGTAATAGTACATTATGATATAAGTGCGGTAAGTTGAAAATTATAGCCGAGGCGATATTGCTAGCCCGAGCCGTAGGCGAGGGCGATAAAAAAGCAGAGGCTGTAATTATCAAAGCGCACGTATGTCATACGACGTTTTATAAGATATTTGCGAGGAAATAAATAAAACAAACAAAAACAATACAGCGAAAGGAAAAAGCGCGCGGAATAATTTTTACTTGTTCACAAATTAGCGAGGCGCGCGCATGAGCGCCTTTTTTTTAAGGCAAAGACACAAAAAACAGCCAGTATTACTAATAAAGTAAATTAATATTTTTGTGTTTTTGTTACAGATAAATGGTTGTAATTTATTGTCAAAATTAATTAAAGTAAAGAATTAAATGTTTATTTATTATATTTCATCTCCCAACTTAATTTTATTCATAAAATGTTGACCACTTTTCTGACATAAAACTCTTCGCTAAGATTTAAAAAAATATAAACCGTGCATTTTACTTTACAGCACAAGTACGTAATGAGATAGATACATTACGATATTGAAATTGGTGAAATAAGAGACCCTTTACGAGCAAATGTGTTATAAATATTATTTTCAAACAGTGTATACATTGCAAAATGCTAAATGTTTTTGGGAAATAAATACTTTATTATTATCTCCTTTACTCATCTTAACATCCTATTATTTACATTTTTAAATATTTCTTATTAAATATAAAAAATAGTAGTCCGCCGGTGTCGGGAGCAGAGTCCAAGCCACCGGTGGTTAGGGCTCTGCAGCCCTAACCACCGGTGGCTTGGACTCTGCTTGGACGCTGTATTTCCCGGCTCGCATTGTGAGGAGCTTCCTGTCTCTGCAGACAGGAAGCTCCTCACAATGCGAGCCGTATCGAGGAGTACTGCCTTCTGAATCAGGCCCTTGATCCAACCGCCTAAAGAGAACTTATTATCATATCGCTCACGGCAGCCTTTTTTTTTGGCAGAGCAGGAGGGAGTGTCAGACTTTTACTGACTAAAACCCATCCATGTTCCTTCATCGCCCTTTGTGTTCCGGGGCCACGGTATCTCTTTCGAATAGTGCCGCAGCCCCGGAATAGTCCCGCAGCCCCGGAATAGTCCCGCAGCCCCGAAATAGTCCCGCAGCCCCGGCTCACGGCAGCCTTGGTGTAATTTTTCCACAACTCAACTGTGTAGACGCTTGTGCTGATGAAAAGCCGAGCCTTCATGTCACACAGCTGCTAAACCGCAAGTTTTTGTTAATAATTATAAGCTAGTAGTTGTGCCCTGGCATGCCATGCAATTTTTTCAGATTTAGTAACCTTCCCTGGCGAATGTAGCACATCTAAAAAATGTCATCAAATTCGGTTCAGTAGTTTAGGAGTCTATAGGATACCAACAGATATTGATTTTTAAATAATTTGCAGATTTTTTTTAACGAGCGACCTTGTTCCCGTTTTCCCATAAACCGGGCAAAACCAAACTCCGGCCCGCTACTAAGAAATTCCTGATGGTAAAACTCAATATCACTTTGCCAGACTTAAGAACCGAACCCAGTACCCCGTTCTCAACAACAGTAGCGTTTTTAACCACTACACCGAGGCAGACAATACATTTCATAAGAAGAATAGGCGAGACGACAAAAAAAATCTAATTAGTCCGTCAGTTAGATTATCAAAAAATATTTGAACCGTGTTTTTTCTTTTGTTACGTAAACCAAAATTGACGAAGATATGACGCTTTTAAAATTCTCAATACGACACGCCTAGGTATAATTTTTAGCTAGTTAGCCCCACTCCCGAGTTTTGATGCGTTTTATCTTTGTCATTATTCATTGATTTACAAAAACGAAAAATACGTGTCCATTAATTTTCAATACTGTAACTGACGGACTAAATAGATTTGCAATTTTTTGACACTGTCGTCATGCCTATTGGTAACTTGGCCAATCACACCCAGCCACCTGCATTGCCGAAGTGGTTTACCTGGACTTCGGTGATCCCCATACAATTGCAGCCAGTAATGAGCTTCGGACTTCGGTCGCAGTTCCGACGGAAAAAGATGTAGGTGTTTATTGACTCATGCGTGAGTAACTGCCTGTAAATCCTTCAAACTAGAGCATGGAAATAGGGTAGACGAGAAAAAAAAACGAATTAGTCCGTCAGATAGATTTCCAAAATATTGGACACATATTTTTTCTTTTTTCACGTAAACGAAAAATGAAGACGATACAGTGCGTTGAACCGCCGGTTAGATGAACCGCCTGCCAGTTCAACATCTGCCGAGCTCTTTCCCAACTACACTGACCTGCAAAAATAAGTATCAACTACACTTTTAAAATTTCAATTTCTCCTTAACTATAGAAGTTAAAGATTTAACATAAAAAAAACGTTATAAAGCAATTTTTGCTGTCTTTGAAACTATAGACAAAATTAAACTATTTTTCGAGTCAATTTTGTTTCGAAAGTATATCTTGTGTACTTAAAAAGTTATTGCAATTTTAAAAGTGTGATACTTATGTTTGCAGGCCAGTGTATGTGGGAGTGAGCTTGCTGCGTAACCAGCTACAGCAGAATACCAGTATTTTATATGGAGCGACTGCTTATCTAACTTCCACTTGCTGAGATAGGAACCTTTTGGCCTTGCACAGGACCAATTTGATTGTTTTTAGGGTTCCGTAGTCCTGACAAGGAACCCTTATAGTTTCGTCATGTCCGTCTGTCTGTCTGTCCAAGGTTTTGCTAAGAGACCGTTAGTACTAGAAAGCTGTAATTTTGTAGAGGTGTGTATATCAATAACGTCGACAAAGTGGTAAAATAAAATTATGTTTTTTTTTTTAGGGTATCTCCCCTACTTTTGAAGTGGGGATGATTTTTTTTTTCGTATAACTTTATTAGTTTAGCACTAGCGAAACGACTATTTCGTTGAACTTGGGTGTTGGATAATTTTGTAGCAAATTCAAAATCCTTAGAATAAATCCTATTATAGTGACTAAGATGAAGTAGTTGCTGGTAAACTAACCAGTCTTACCCCTTGGTAAGACTGGTTAGTTTACCACCTAATGACATAAAGAACAATAAAAACATGCTTGCACATTATAACATAACATAACATCACGCCTGTAAGGGTTATGCAGAGATATACCTAATAGTACAACCACATTTCGCCAGTTATGTTTAAGTAGCATGTTATAGTGGGCGAGCCTATTGCCATCAACCGGGCTCAAATCCAGACTCCGTAACGTGGCTGCTACTGAGGTACTCCGGTTGGAAAAACCCAGTAACACTGCACGACCTGGGAATCGAACCCAGAACCTCACGCTCAGCAGTCGCACTTGCGACTACTACACCAACATGGCAAATTATAACATTTAATTTAATATTTACGAGGCTTTAATAAATAAAATAAATAAATATCGCTGGACATTACACACAGCGCCATCTAGCGCCACACTAAGCAACGAGGCTTGTGTCGTGGACGCCAGATAGTTGATATACAACATAGATACTTTTTGTTTGTAAATACATACTTATTATACATATAAACATCCATGACTCGGAAACCGGAAACAAATGTCCATGCTCATCACACAAACATTTGCTCCTACCGGGATTCAAACCCGGGACCCTACGAACGTAAGGCAGCCTCACTACCGCTGCGCCAATCGGGTCGTCAAATAATAATCACAGGGTGAACGTAAAATTAATTACTACAGGTGTTTTATAGTTTCGCTCTAGTTAACAAACTAGAAACGTCTAGATATTTCACAATTATTGTTAGCTAGACACAATAAAAACATTAATATAAAAAATATAAAAACACTTTATTAAAATTCCTTGGCATAGCAAATTAACTTTAAAACTGAATTTAATTTATTCAAATGCAATTTATAAAACGCGGTTCTTACGAATCGTAGACATTACGAATGAATACCGATTCGTTGCTAATTAGTTTTATCCACGATTTGTTTGCAAAATTGAATAAACACCCTTCTTCGTGATTTCACTAATATCTACTTATGTGTTAGTTATCTCAATTGTAGATCTTTGACAGCCGTTACAAGTAGTCAGTGGCCCAGAAGGCCCGAAAGTCTGACAACCAGTCTTAGCAAGGGGTATCGTATTCCCTAGTACCAACTGGGTTGTGGAGGTCAGATAGGCAGCCGTTCCATGTAAAATACTGATATTCAGCTGCATCTGGTTAGACTGGAAGCCGACCCCAACATAGTTGGCAAAGGTTAGGCAGATGATGTCTTGAGTCGTGAACTCGCAAAATTCATTGTAGCAACCGATCTTAAAAAAAACCTGAAATAAGAAAAAAACATTTTTCGAAAAATATGTAATGTACAATACTAATTGCAATAATATAGCGTAATGTAAAATGGCGAGCTTTTTATGGTGACGGTATCATGACTTGATCCTGCAGCCAGGTAACGTCTGAACGGTCAATAGCACTTACACGAAACTTTGTACACGCTTTCTATTGTGAAGCAAAAACCAAATTTTCTTTACTAATTTAAAAAAAAACGATTTAAAAAAGAAAAAGTTTAATTTATTAATACGTAGAAGGCACATCGTGGCAAAAAACCCTACTGTTCCATAAAATGAGAAATACCTACACAAAATGTATTGAGCAAATTATTTGTTTTTGATCACCAACGAAGAATTCAATGCTGGGTTGGATGTAAATGATGATGTAAGTTTGCGTTAGCATATCCGTATCAGAATGTTTTCTGTTTCATTATGGTTAGAAATTTCAGGCAATCACCTAAATACTGTTGTAAACCACATTGGTTGACACTTGTTTTAACCCCACAGTTACCGGTGCCATAAATTAAAACATGGATGCAAATGTATAAGGAAACTTCTATTCAAGAAACCCCAACTCCTGACGTATGAGATAAACATTAATTTGATATCAATTAGAACAATACTCCTGTTATTAATGTTGCTGAAGATTTATTTAAAGACATTTGTGTATTCTTTGAAATAAACGGCGCAAGAGAAGTCGGACAAATTATTGTATTGACAGATGATATATTTCGGTTTGTGTGGTGTTGAAGTGTGTTTAAACTGCGTGTGGCAATACCAGCCCCAATTAGTTACATTACAAGACCAAAAAAGCAATTTCTCATTAATCAATCAATCAATCGCCTAGCCCCATTAATTGATAAACAATTAACACATTTGAATGTATCCATATATCATTGCCATATAGGGAAGCAGCAGAGCAGGTAGCTGGCAAAAACCTGAACTATCTAGATTCTAGGTTGTAGACCGAACACGTCTGTCGTAAGTGTCGCATTGATTTAAGGTGAATGCGTCAGGGTGGCCCGCGAAATTCAAATTTTCTAAAGTTTACTGCAATTCGCAGGTCAATGTCAGGCTGTAAGTTGAACAAAATATGATTCGCGGCCGTAACAAATATGGCCTTACAGAGTTATTATCATTCAATCAAAATCAAAGCATTTATTACAAGTAGGCCAGTTACAGGCTCTTTTGAATTGTAACAAAGATGAAAATTAAATGTAGCTACAGTCCCAGTCACAAGGCATAAAAACTGTGAAAGTACTGTAGTTGCCCATTCCCTAGCGTAGATCTCTATGGAGAAGAACGGGCAAGAAACTCCATGGACACTCTTTTAAATCAGAATATTTTTACAAAACCTATCCAAACTCATCAATCCCAAAATCATCAATACAATTCAGTTCAATCTTCGATCAATAATAGAGTTCAATCTAAGTTCATGTAACTGTATTCGAAGACTATTTCATGAAAAGGTCGTTCAATACAGTTACATGAACTTAGAGGGTTGTATTGATGATTTACTGATTATAATTCTGTAACTACATACGTGTTAAAGCCGCGAATCATATTTTAATCAACATACAAGCTGAAACTGACCTGCAAATTGCAAAAAACGTAAGAAAATTTGAATTTCGCGGGCTACCCTGGAGCATCCACCTTAAGTACTAGTCACTGACCCCGGCTATTCTTGTGGTAATTTAAGCATTAGTTTTAGTCGGTTACACCCAAATAAACATTATAACATAACATCACGCCTGTAATCCCCGATGGGATAGGCCGAGGTGTGTCTTATCGTATACCCGCATTTCGTCAGTTTTGTTTTAAGTCCCATGTAGGGGGCGGACCTATTGCCATCAATAGGCATGACGACAGTATCAAAAAAATGCAAATCTATGTAGTCCGTTAGTTAGAGTATTGGAAATAAATGGACACGTATATTTTGTTTTTGTAAATCAATGAATATTGACAAAAGATAAAACGCATCAAAACTCGGGAGTGGAGGCTCGTGACGTCTGAACTAGCTAAAAATTATGCCTAGGCGTGACGTACTGAGAATTTTAAAAGCGTCATATCTTCGTCAATTTTGGTTTACGTAACAAAAGAAAAAACACGGGTCAAATATTTTTTGATAATCTAACCGAGGGACTAATTGTTTTTTTTTTTTGTCGTCTCGCCTATTGGGCACAAATACAGACTCCGTGGCTACTACTGAGAAACTAAGATGGTATGGAACCCTTCATGCGCGAGTCCGACCTCGCACTTGGCCGATATTTTAATAAGGTTATTGTTTGTCCTGTAGTATCCCAATAATATTTTTTTCTTTTTCCTCTACTTTTTATTACAAACAAACTGACAAGGATACTTTTGCGAATCTACATAATGAACTTTATGACTCTCTAAACTTGACTTGAAGCTTCCTCTTTGTGAGTCATGTCACCTGTGTAAGGTCTCGCTCGACAATTATAAACTTAATCGAGAATGTCAAAACACATTTGCTGGGGCATTTGTAAACAAAGAGATCTCATCTCTCGTTTCCTGTCCGCACGAGATATAGAAATAAAAATAACTGTTGGCATGGCAAAAAGATCACTCGGAAATTACTGTACTGTACTGTACAGGAGTAGTGGAGTTCACTGCCCATTCCCCTAAGATGACCCTCTAACCCTAGCAGTGTGTAATTGCATATCCTAAAAACTCTTTTCGTTTAACCAAATATAATAAGCCAATGCGGCTGGTCAGGCGCAAATACTGTAACCTTATTGGTAACTACAGCTTTGAGCCTTTGGGGTCGAAGGGCTGGCTCTTTCTTTGGTCAAAGAATTAGCATTGCCATTCAACGTGGCAATGCTGCCAGTCTTCTAGGCACATTTCCGGTTGACAGCGATGCGGAGGAGTACTTTGACGCCTATTGACGTCGTTGTATATACGTAAGACGTAGGTACTTACGTTTAGTTTTTTTTGTAATTATATAGAGTTCTAGTTGTAGTATGTATATAAGCCAATGGAGTTAAAAAGTGGACTTCCCATGTAAAATATCGCATCGGTTTATGCAATTAGTTTTTTTTTTTTTTCATTCACATCTGCCTAGGACCTCCGAAGCGCCTAGATTCTTATTTTCAGACTTCTTTTTTGGCCTTCTTTGTCTATGGTTCCGTCATATGGTTGAAATTAAAACCCCAGTTCGGTGAACTAATCAAAATGGGGATTTACTTCAACGGCCTTCGTTCATCATAGTAGGTATCTCATTTTGGAATATTTCATTAGTAATATATTTTAAGAGAATTTGTCCTTCTCGATGCGTTTCTGCGAAAATGGGATGAGAATCATAATAATTAAACTTTACAGGAAAAGTTCGAAGTTTTTAAATTGTTACAGTTAACTGGGTTTTTTGGATTCTTTCTCTTGCTTACGTCAATTGCTGACTGATACCCAAATAACCTAATCGAAACTAAACTAATATTACAAAGAGGAAAGATTAGATTTTTTTGTTTGTTACGATTTAACTCAAGAAAAAATCTGTTGAGTTATCAACAGATTTTTAAAATTCTTTCACCATTAGAAAGCTACATCTTTACAGAGTAACATAGGCTATAAATTATATTTATATCACGCAAATTAGCCGAGCTATCACAATTTTCACGGACGAAGTCGCGGGCGAAGTGCTAGTGCTTTTATAGCGAGAATAAAATTGAAAATCTATTAAAAAAATTACAGATTGTAGTAGCTTGAAAATGGTATGTACCTAAGTAATTATAAATTTACCTATTTACAAAGTAAGTTGGACAGTAATTTTCAAAGAAATAAATAAAAAGACGTCAGCCCCCTCACGCCTTCTCAGTTGTATTAGGTAAGTACTACTTAACTATACTGCTTTTTAGACTTTGACGGTTTTTCACTACACTTAAAGTACTTACGGGATGATATCCGTCATTTTCCTTCCTTGCAACAGCGTCGAAATATCGGGAGCTCATAGTAACTAAGGAAAATCACGGATATCATCCCGTAAGTACTTTAAGTTATACTGCTTTTATCTTTTTTTGGATACCAGTCTTAGAACTCATAGACCAACGCTTCTTTCTTACACGGATGGGAAAAATAATTCTTCCTGCCTTCCATTTTCTCTTCGATTTACCTATAATTTTATTTTTTTATAGCTAGCCTATATTATCCCACTGCTGGGCAAAGGCCTCCTTCCATTCCTCCCAACGGTCACGATTCTGTGCCACCTCTTTCCAATTCTCAAGGAAGACATCCAGTTCGTCCCGCCATCTCCTTCGTGGTCTGCCGCGACCGCGAACAATCCTGAGCCTAACGGGTCCACAGTTAGTTTGGCATGCGACAGACATGTCCTGCCCAGTCCCATTGAAGTTGGGCAGCCTTTTGAGCCACGTCAATGATTTACCTATAACAATTAACAAACAAAACAGCCAAGTGCGTGTCGGGCCACGCGCAGTGCAGAGTTCCGTAGTAGCCCGTTATCACAATACAGAACGAACCCGTTGGTACAGCGCCATCTAGCGGCAGCTTTGTGAAAGTTATGATAATTTATTATGTTTATTTCTTCTTCTCTTCAAGTCTTTACCCGTTTAAACAAGCAACTACTTCACCTTAATCACTTTATAGGATTTATTCTAAGGATTTTATATTTGGTACAAAATTATCCAACACCCAAGTTCAACGACTATCACTGCTAAACTAATAAAGTTATCTTAACCGCTATAGTTTTCCTTTAAAGTTCATGAAATGCACTATCATCATGATTTTTTCCAGATTTTACAAGATCGCAGTTTAGCTTTAAGAGGGGGGGACGCCCTTCAGGAACAAAAATTTGCACTTTAATGTTTAATATTTCCTAAATGGAGCGTTAAATCGAAAAGTAGTATTAGCAACCCCTAATTTTAAAAGACCTATTCAACGATACCCCACACGATGGTGTAGATGACGAAAAAGAAATTATAATATAATATTAAAAAAAACATATTATCTAAAATTTTATTTTACCACTTTGTAGACGTTTTTGATATTCACACCACTACAAAATTACAGTTTTCTAGTACTAACGGTCTCTTAGCAAAACCTCGAAAAACGCAAGACTTTATTAAATACATTTTACTAACTAACTACCTACCTACAACACAAACATGGTACCTAATAAAATTACAATAATCTAGAAGTAGGAAACTGTCATGTAACCCAAGCGTCTGGCAAATTGTTCTATTATTGTTATATTATTATCATAACTCACGCACTTAATAGTAAAACTATTTATTTATGCGTCGAACAAAGGCAATAAACGGTACGACTTCATTAATTAATATATCATTTATTATTTCAAAATAATTATGCATTTGTTTAAGCTGTCTAATAGATAGAACTTGTGATATATGAGACCTGGTGGCCTACCATGACGTCTTAAAGCAGGATCGTTTTAATCGCGTTCCAGTGTGGGTAAGAAACGGAGCTATAGAGGACGTCTAGCGCCATCTCTTTCCCTCACTCACGCAATTAAAACGATCCTGCTTTAAGACGTCATGGTAGGCCCACTGTCACACCACGACCACCATGATGATGATGTTTTTTGACCATAATTTCAAAAGTGGACAAGAATTGAGTTCGCCTTACACACATACAGCTCAGGTTTGTTACTTTTATTTTTTATTTTATTCGTCACCAATCATCAACCCACCGTTTTCGTTGAACGTCAAATTCTTTGAAACCAGGCCTTGTATCCTGGGTATGAGAAAAGTACCCACTACTATCTGAGCTAGTTATTTCTCATAGCAATGCGCGAATTAGCGATAATAATGATTAATGAAAAACTATGTCAACTGCCGCCGGTAGGCATGACTCAAGTTATGGGTTTCCCATTATTAATATTATATGAATGGACTTTGTAAAAAGTGCCAATAGTCAATTGCATGAATTGCAAGTTCTTTCAATCAACTCAGCCATTTGCCATACATACCTACATAAATAAACACAAGCCCTTTTTCCCATGGGGGGTAGGCAGAAACCACAGGACGCCTTCTGCCACGATCCCTACATATTCCTCTTGCCTCGTCCACGTTCATACACCTGATACCATAGTATAAAAAGGCGAAGTAGGATATCTTCATACAAACGCACCGCGCGCGGTTTGTATGTGTGCGCCATAGTATCTTTGCGTCCCCGCACGCACACTCACGATCCGTTTCTCAGTGCGCAAGCTGAGAAACGGGTCGAGATTTTTGTTTGAGTGCATTTGTACGAAGATATCCTACTTCCCCTTTTAATACTATGCTGATACGTTCATTCATTCCACTGCTGGACAATAAGCCCAATCTGCTTCATATTTTTGCCACTGATTCTTTATGTAATCAGTTACCAGTTTTAAATAAACAAATACCTAGGTAGCAAGCGCAACTACTGAGCATGATTTCCGGAGTTCGATTCTCTAGTCGGGCAAAGTTATATTGGGTTTTTCTATCAGGAATTTCTCAGTAGCAGCCACTGAGTCTGGATTTGTGCCTGGTTGATTGCAATAGGCTCGCCCTCTGCACGTTGCAGCAGCCAGCAGCAAACTATACGTCACTACATTGTCCTGAAAGCATTTATCGATAAAAAAATCACACATAAATGCACCTACGCAAACGCTATTACAAGCCATTCTAAATGAACATGAGCAGCCTTTCAACTTAATCCAGAAGTGACATTTTCACTACACACGCATTTACTTCTGGGTGGCATATTAAATACAAGAAATCAATTAGCTCGCTATCGACCTAGGTTATTAACCGTTGTACTGATCACGTATCCTGACGTCATGATACATGTTTCCTCATGTTTGTTATCTAAACACCGTTTAGTTGAGTGACGTAGAAACGCGTCGAACGTTTTGTTAACAAAAAACGATCGACGCGTTTCTACGTCACTCACTGTTTACTTTTTTTATTAAATTCTTGACTAGCTGGTATTTTCGCTTTTTAACTGTTTTAAATAAGGCGGATCCACACCTGCGCACGAACAGTGTGGTTCGCATGCATCTTAGGGACATAGTATGGACAATTTTGGACTTATTCGCGAGATGCGCGCGTTGAATGCGACGTATCTATAATCACCTTTATAACTCGGATGACTGAGTTCTGCTCGGGTGAAAATAGAGAAAACCAATTTTCCCAGACATAAGATCTAACTAGATCGATTTTTCGCCCCCGTAAACTCCAATATTGCAAATTTAAATAAAATAAATATCGCTGCACATTACACACAGCGCCATCTAGTGCCACACTAAGCAACGAGGCTTGTGTCGTGGACACCAGATAGTTGATATACTACATAAATACTTTTTGTTTGTAAATACATACTTTATTATACATAATATATGAACATCCATGACTCGGAAACAAATGTCCATGCTCATCACACAAACATTTGCTCCTACCGGGATTCGAACCCGGGACCCTAAGAACGCAAGGCAGCCTCAGTACCGCTGCGCCATTTGGGTCGTTAAACTTTCAAAATCGTTAGAGCCGTTTTCGAAAACGTTTTGACGATTTCTCATTTAATAGTATTGGAATATTTACGACCAAACATTTGCACATAATTATTCTCAATCACGAATTTGAATCTACATGTATTTCATGGAAAAAAATACTCTAAATCAACACAGGTAAAACCTAGCATCGAACTACGCAACTACTATTACAAGAAATATTTTCAATTACGACGGCCTTATTGGTTTAGTGCTCACAAGTCATGCCGAAGGTACCTACCAAGTAAACATTTTACCTTACCGTCATCATCATCTGCGTAGACGTGTCCTAATTATGTTAGGGTCGACTTATTTTACATGGAACGACTGCCTATCTGACCTCCACAACTTGATACCGACATCCATAGGTCTTCGAATGACAGTTAGATGAGACTTCTGCTTAAGGTGAATGCTCCAGGGTAGCCCGCGAAAATCAAATTTTCTTACGTTTTTTGCAAATGATTTTGATGACATACGTCTTACAGCCGCGAATCATATTTTAATCAACATACAACCTAGCACTGGCCTGCAAATTGCAAGAAGGCGTAAGAAAATTTGAATTTCTCGGGCTCCCCTGGAGCATCTACCTTAACTCTTTATAGAATACTAACTATTGCCCGCGACCTCGTTCGCGTGGGATGTGGAAGTCTGAAAAAACAAGTATCCTATGTAAACAAGTGGCCTCTTAACGAAGCCGAAAGGCACTTGTTCTCCCCGTCATTGCGATCATTTTTTTGTTCTACACCATACCTGGAAACCTTCTAGTTACGGAGATATTGGGGGTCAAAGTTCCAACTTTTTGACAAGTTTTTTTTTAAATACTAGTTTTTATTGTAAGGTTTATACTTTACTAGTTGATGCCCGCGGCTTCGCCCGCCCACAAATTATATACTAAAACCTTCCTCTTGAATCACATTATCTATTAAAATAACCCGCATCAAAATCCGTAGCGAAGTTTTAAAGATTTAAGCATACATAGGGATATAGGGACAGAGAAAGCGACTTTGTTTTATACTATGTAGTGATCATACACCTCTACGACCCCCGTACTATTCAATCCATCCATCAGCACAATGTTTTGAGTGCGTTACATTGAGTTCTAACACAAAACATGATTTTTCAACCCAAAAAAAAAATGGTTCCCCAGCAATATTTTTTGCGTTAAATTACTTGGTTTGATGCACATAAAGCTTGGTTGACGGCTTCGTGATGAGGTTGTTTACACCCTGTATAATATTAGTATAGATAGGCGTGGTATTATGTAAATATTTTCCATACAGAAATAACGGGAAATCCAACCGCGTACAGACAGTTCACATGAACTTTGCACTTCATTTTAATTTATTTTTAAACTCATTATTTAAAAGTTTTTTATGATTGATGATACGTCTTCCTACCTCATCAATGAATGGGCAAAGGATTTCCCCAAAAGCTGGTAAATAACATCACGTCTTATTTACCGGTAAACCCAGCAATTCTGCCTTCTTTAGGGTTCGAATCTAGGACGCTCACCTGCCATCACGCAAAAACCCCGTAATATAGCCCTGTCTAGAGTTCGAATCTAGGACGCTCACCTGTCACCACGCAAAAACCCAGCAATACTACTCTCTCTAGGGTTTGAATCTAGGATGCTCATCTGTCATCACGCAAAAACCCCGTAACACTTACCCCATAAGGGTTCGAATCCAGGACGCTCACCTGTCACGCTTGACGCTTGCAAGCTATACTCGTAGATGACTATTTCAACAAGGTTGTCTTACAACCTCATTAATTAAATCTGCTGCAAATAATATAAAAAAACGTCATTAAACTCATAGACTTCTTTAAATATTAGCTTAGTTTGTCACAGCAACACGGTTCAAGAATCAAAGACCTTGGCACAGAGCAGTTTCGTAGTGCGAGCTACATCTAGAAACGGTACAGTCCGTTCACAGTCCCTTTACAGCACCAAAACAGCAACCGTACAGCAACCTTATCGTAATGAGTATAAGGATCACTGTTATTTGTCAGACTTATCAGTAACAGCAACCAATTTTGACGTAGCGCTCACGTCGTTGCCACGTCGTATTGATTTGTGCCCAGTTGATGCCAATAGGTCGCCCCCATGAGACTGAATCATAACTGATGAAATATTTCCTTCAAACCCTTCAGATATACACCACGCCTGATAGGCGAAATGTTTTGTTTAATTCAAAGCGCCCGAAGTTTTGCGCTAAATGCAAGTTGCATTTAGCGCAAAACTTCTGTAACGACCTCATTCACCGGTGAATGATTCGGTTTGTACAACATTGACAATGCCGCATCTAGCAGCGGCCGCCGAGACGTATCTGTATTCTATGGACCTTGGAGAAGCAAAAACAGTGAATGAGTGAGCACAACGGAGACGCGAGGGTCAAGCGGTGGTTGCTAAGGTTGCACTTTAACCAGCCACGGTCAAAGTTAAGTCTTTTGTCCCAAGTGATCTTGAGCCCTATAGGAATAGTAATTCAAGAATTGCTTTAAGAACAAAGTGAGACGAAACAGAAGAAAACGTTTAAGGTGGATGCTCCAGGGTAGCCCGCGAAATTCAATTTTCTTACGTTTTTGCAATTTGCAGGCCAGTGCTGGGTTGTATGTTGATTAAAATATTACTCGCGACTTTAAGACGTATGTAGTTATAGAATTATAATCATCAAAATCATCAATACAACCCTCCAAGCTCATAAAGGTGCAGAAATTACTTTATCAAGGTCAAAGTCATTCCTGCACCTTTATGCGCTTACAACCCAGCACTGACCTGCAAATTGCAAAAAACTTAAGTAAATTTGAATTTCGCGGGCTGGTTGGAGCATCCACCAACACACACACCAAACAAAACACACCTCATGCGGCGGGCGATCCCCTGCAACTGACCATTTACGCAAGATTTACTCGGTCAATTTTAGGGTTCTTACAGACGAGCGGCACGTTGCCAACTGCAGATAAACTGCAGCCGTCGCCACCTGTCGACGGCTGTCGTCGACGCTTGCAGTTGTGGTGTCGACGACGCGTCGTCGGCAGTCGTCGACACACATTTACGCGGCGTGCCATAACTGCAGGCGTCGCCACCCGTCGACGGCAGTCTTACCCATCGGGATTACAGGCGTGATTTTTGACTTAAGTAAGTATTTTTCTTTAACTTGTGTTAGTATTCTATAGACCACACACAAAAACGGAGACTTAAGCGCGGGCCTGTGGACGGGGAGCTATGGGCTAGCTCGCCGTCCGTCCGTCTCATGACGACAGACCGTGTCGACATGAGAAGGAAAAGACTAGTCAGTCTAGTAGACGGACTACCCAGAAAAACATAACGTGTTCAAATGTTAAGGTGCAACAACTGCAAATGTTTTAGCAAAAGCCGAAAAAAATCATAGAAAGTAACTAAATCTCGTTCCACAAATAGTAACATCGGTGTGGATGCATCTTTAAGATAAGGATAATTAGATAAATAAAGAAAATAACGGGCACCAATAAATTCAAGTACTTAATTTATAGTGCATAAATAACAAGCTTTGAAGCTTCCTGATAAAATCTTGATATGAAGGTTGATTCAGATAAGATAATATACGACTTGAACTTATCCAAACCATAAAACAAGAATACTGCTTGTTATTTGTCTGTGACTAGCTTTTTACTTAGAGATAAGCCAATACTTCCGTGCTATTGGCATTATTTAGTATCGGAATTTATAATTTGAAGTCGAGACCTTATCAAACTTTAAGGTTTATTTTTACTATTTTAAATCCGCGGCTTCACCCGCGTAGAGTTCGGTAATAGGGATGACGACCGACTTAAAAATATATGATTCTGTTTATTTATTTATTTATTCATTTAATGCACAATGTACACAACCAATTTTACAGGCTAAGCTTAAAACTAGTGAGTACATGACCCTGTTAGGGCGCAGCAAGATAACTTAAAACTAATATTGCAGAGTATCTTTAACATTTAAACATTATATTAATTAAATTTATTTCTAACATTTCACTTCATTTAGGTACTTAAAAACAATTATGTCGGAATGTGTTAAAGTTTAAATTAATTAAATAAAATTAGTTAAATAAACAAAAAACATAACTTGATTATTAATAAATAGAAAAAATATACCATAACTAAGGCAAATTAAATTAATAAAATCACAAATATACAAAGTCCGTCAGTTAGATTTTCGAAAAATATTGGATACGTGTTTTTTTGTTTTATCAAAATGACGAAGATAAAACGCAATAAAGATCATGAGTAGAGGGCTTGTGACGTCACTTTATGGTAAAAAAATGTACCAAAATGACTGTGACGTCACACGAGTTTTCGACGCACAATATCGTCTTCAATTTTTGTTTACCTGAAAAAAGAAAAGGTATATGTCCGATATTGTTCTGGAAATCTATCTGACGGAATAATTAGATTTTTTTGTCGTCTCGCCTATTGTGCCACGGGATCCAGGATACAAACTATCTGTAGCGAAATTTCATGTGAATCCAAAAAAGTGTTTTGGGTAAAAGAGTAACATACATCCATCTCTCATCAACTTTCGTTTTCATGTATAATAAGCTCAAAAGATATGAAGAAGATGGATGGAAAAAGATTGCATGTAGCGGAGATGAGAATATTGAAGTGGACGTGTGGTGTGACATGATGGATAAGCTAATGAATGAGTATATTAGAGGAAGTTTGTACGAGTATAGATGTAGTTTGCGATATTTTGTTTTAAAAGAGTGTCCATGGAGTTTCTTGCCCATTCTTCTCCATAGAGATCCACGCTTTAGAATGCGCAACTACAGTACGTTCACAAGTTATTATGCCTTGTGACTATGACTGCAGCTTCGCTTTTTTTTTGTTTTCTTGACATTCAAAAGTGCCGTAATGGTCTAATTCAAATAAATGGTTTGAGTTTGCGCCAGTTACAGAAAAGTTGAAAGGGAATCGACTGTCTCGGTATAGGCATGTATTAAGGGGGGACGAATAGCATGTGACTAAAAGAGTGGTGAATAAATGTTGATGGATGGAGAGGGAAGACCAAAGAGAGAGATCGATTGTGTGAGGGACGGAACGTGTTGCGCTGACCCCAAATAGCATGAGACAAGGGCAAGAATATGATAAGGTTTAAGGTGGATGCTCCAACCAGCCCGCGAAATTCAAATTTTCCTACGTTTTTTGCATTTTGCAGGCCAGTGCTAGGTTGTATGTTGATTAAAATATTATAGAATTATAATCATCAAAATCATCAATACAACCTTCCAAGCTCATAAAGGTGCAGGAATTACTTTTTCAAGGTCAAAGTCATTCCTGCCTTTATGCGCCCTTAAAATTTGAATTTTGGGGGTTACTCTGGAGCATTCACCTTAAGCTGGAAATTAATTTAATTGATGTTTAAATTGCTAATGGTGTATGCTGTACCTATATTATGTACCTATATTATGTAATTTATTGTATAATTTATTGTTCAAAGGTAATTTATTGTACTCTAACAAATTAATTTCAAATAATTGTATTTTTATATGTTTAATAATTAATAGTTACAAGAAATAATTGATCAAATTTTATTAAATAATACGCTTTTTAATATTTGTCCGCCGTAAAGACTGACTGTGATCCTTTCTGCATCGTATTTAACATTTTGCATGCTTTTAGTGTGCATACTCATGTTTCTGGCAAATAAATGAACACTGACTTATTTAATATATTGCCATATTTACCAGTTTTTTTATCTACCCTACAGAATAAAAATCAATTTAGAACGTATTTCCCTTCTCAAATGTCAATCAAAATTATAAAAACATCATTAAGCAATGATTCAATTCAATGGCACTACGCTATGATGTAATTCCCTTTAATTATACATCATTATATAAATGGTTACATAAGTCAAGGTTGATCACGCTATAGACAATACAATGAACTTAAGACTGGTGCTTTAGTTAGGTAAAACTATGATTAAAATTTAACTGTTTTTCGGCATCCTTTCTAACATCACGCAGTCATTCATTCAGTGTATTCCCAAAGGATGGGAGGTGTATACGTAGGTCTATGGATTAAAAAAAGATTCGCGACCGTAACAGATATGGCTTCACAAGGTTTAGGGTTATAATCATTAAACTCATCAATACACACCTCTAAGTTCAAAAAAGGTAAGATAAACGTAAGGAAATTTGAATTTCATATGTGTAGTATAGTGTAGTATAGTGTTCTCTGGCGCTCCCCCCATAACAAGGTACTTTTAAAGGTCAAAATTAACAAGGAACAAAATAGATTCAAGTTGCCCATTCACCAAAAAAATGCTAATGGATCTATGTGGTAACACTTGTTACGATTAATTACTTCCGAACGCTACCATATTATTATTATAGAACGATTACCCATCAAACTAAGTATAGGAATTAAGAAAAACGATCAATCAACGCAGACGAATCACCATGAAAAAAAATGTTTGACTCCATCATGCCGACGATTTTCTTTTAAATGTTTGAATAGGCTTGTTTTTGAATGACTTTCAGACAACGCACACAAGATTATAGAAACTTATAAGGGTGTAAGGTATACGCTCTAAGGGTAACCCGCAAAACTAAATTTTTCTAACGTTTGATGCAATTTGCATGTCAGTTTCCGGATGTATGTTAAACAAAATATGATTCGCGACCGTCACACGTATGTATGTATTTGCAGAATAATAATCATTAAAATCAATGACTATTTCATGAAAAAGCCATTCAATGGGATCAAAAATAAATATAAATTTCCTGGTACTTCCCTGGTGCTTCCCCCAAAACATTTTCACGATGGGATGATCCCATGGTGTCCATCATTGTAACGGCAGTAACAACTCTAGAGAATAGCATATTTTCAAAAATCTTTCCTTGATGCACATCTTCGTTTCATAAGGAACTCTTGTGCCACATTTGATGCTTCTAGAAACACTAAACCAGTCGCAGGAAACAGCTAGTTAAATCTAATTTATTTAATGGTTTTATTAACCTTGTAAGGGAAAACATTAGCATATTCTTTAATAGAGTCATTATAATGTATTTGTATCGTTAGATAACGTTTGTTCCGTCTATTTATAAGTCTATGCCTCTAAAAGAATCAATTCGGTTTTCGTGTGTTATCCAAGAAGTGGACTTTGATGGAAAAAGAAGTAAATGACAGCGTGACGATTGACAGGGGAGAATGGATGATACAAACGTGTTGCGCTGACCCCAAATAACATGGGAATATAATTTGGATGATTACGGAAGGCTTTTCCGATTATGTGAAGGATCCGCGCCTATTGTTACGATGTCTACCTCATGATTCTGCACCATTAGGGTTCTTGCAGCCGTCGACAGGTGGCGACGGCTGCAGTTGGCAAAGTACCGATCGTCTGTAAGAACTCTTTATTCTCCCCAGTGCAAAATCGGAAGGTTTTGACCGTGAACACACTTTTGTATGAAACAGCTGTATTATAGAATATCATTGCTGGAAACTATTTTTTTTTTGGGGTGAATAATCGTGAAATGTTTTGTATAATACGGGGGTCGCGGGCCACCACGACCCCCGTATTATACAATGCATTTCACGATTATATACTATACTTTAAATACCAATTTAAAGTAAAGTTATAACATTACAAACTTATAATGAGTAAATAAAAAAAAAAACATGTGAAAAAACTTTGACCCCAATATCTCCGTAACTAGAAGGTTCCCACTGTTCCCAGGTATGAACAAAAAAAAAAGCAAAGGCGAGTAAAGCAAGTGCCTTTCATTTACTTTTAAACCCATTATGTACTCCCCCTAGCGAAACATTGACAACAAACATGTTATTATCTATTCCTGTTCTCTTCGTTAAATATCAAAATTTCCCTTAATGAAGCCGAAAGGCACTTGTTCTCCCTATCCATTTTCTTGTTCTAAACCATACCTGGGAACCTTCTAGTTACGGAGATATCGGAGGTCATCTTCTCGGCACCACAGTTATACAGAAGAGTTCTAGATGTTTTGTCACTTCTTTTAAATCGTCGGAGGCAGGGGCGGGCCGCTAGTTATAATTATAGCTATAAATTTATAATTACCTACTTGCTTTATTATTAGGCACTTAGCGGTTTTTTAAAAGGTAGTTGCTTATCTTTATCGTTTGTATTGGAATGTTATGAAGCCTACAAATACTTTAAATGAATAAACTATTATATTGCTGTCCAAGATTCCAGGGCCCCCAGTCATGACTTATTTTCCGATTAACAAAATGTGTGGCTTCGAGTAGTGTTAGTATGTACTGCGAACGTACGCATACCTTCTAACATGCAACGGCCAATTTTCAGAACTCACTTTTCTTAAAGACCGAGATGATGGTTTTTGAATATGTTGCCTAAGGTTTTTAACTAAACTTAAAATGTCACTTACGACATATAAATAAATATCGCTGGACATTACACACTGCGCTATCTAGTGCCACACTAATTAACGAGGCTTATGTCGTGGACACCAGATAGTTGATATACTACATCATCGTCATCATTCTCCTGCCCTTATCCCAATTTATTAGTGGTCGGCGCAGCATGTCTCCTTCTTCCATACTTCTTTCTCTATTACTCGTCATCCCATCAGACACCTCCTTTCTAGCCGTATCATCCTTCACATAGTCCATTCATCGTTTCTTTGTTGTTCCTCTACTTAATCAGCAGGCCTAGCCAAGTTACAAACGATTCGTATCGATTCTCTTTCTACAATCGTAAACGTTAAGTCATGTGGTCAAAACAAGCAAATAAAAACTTCGTAGACAAGTTTACATCGGTTAAGATGATAGAATGAAATGTGTTCGTTTCTACAATCGTGATTGCTACAAATAAATCCTAGCCAACTTACAGTTTTGACTGAACTTAAAAGTTTCTATTCATTTGTTTCGACCACGTGACTTAACGTTGAAATGATGTCATTCTCATACATTTGGGTAGTTTTCTATTAGCGTTAACGATTGTAGATTGTCAACTTGGCTTAGCCTACAGGCTTTGTTCCGGCAGTATGCAGGTCGGTCCGTCGGTCGCAAGATTTTTTCTCAAAAACCAGCTCGACCTAGAATGTAAATTTTTGGCACAGGCACAGGAAGTGATGGTCCAATTATAATATGCATGAACTGTGTACTTATGTAGGTAAGTATGTTACCAATATCTTGTATAACCAGTAGTGTTCAAGTACTGCCTACAATAAAAATTACTTGTTTTTAACTACATTTATCTGACTTCCTATTCCGGTTCCGAGTTCGGCTAAGAAGTTTTTTTTGCGTTAAAAGTATTATGTATTTTTGGATTTGAAGAAATTCTTTCTTAAATCAGTGTTCCGTTTTCCAAAATTCATAGAAAAACATCGTTTCTTTTTTTTTTGGGACTGCTCTTGACCTCCATCACGCCTGATGGAAAGCGATGGATGAGGTCTATGGGTGAATTTCAACAATTGCCATTTTTTTCATCATATCGGTGAACTTTTTCATTTATGTATATTTTGTATATTTTTCAGGTTTTATGTAATCTTTAGGATATCAAATATCCCCAAATTTAATATCATCAACGTATCATTTAAGACTAAAGAGAAAATTCAGTTTGAATTCTGGTTTCCACCGAAATGACAAACCGGCACCGATTATTTTTTCTGTATACCGATATGATAAGTTTTATCCACCGAAATGATGTACATATCCAGCGATATGATAATCTATCCACCTTTGAACATCAAAAAGGAAATAGTTAGTAGGTACCTACTTATATAATTTTACAAGGGTGACTTAGAACTGAAGACCTGAACTGAGGGTCTTCTGTAAGTAGATCACATCCAAAGAGAACTGAGTTCTTAGAAATCCAATTAAAATATATTTTTTGAAATTATGTACCTATTTTATTACATTTACTTTCTTTTATTATTATATTTACTAAAGGTACTTAGAATTAAAAAAAAAGAATGTTTATTTTTATTATCATTGTCTTTATTAAAATGAAGTATAAAAAAATCTCATAGAGGTATAAATTGCACAATACACATTTATTACTGTGGACGATCCAGCTAATTATTGTTTTGCCGTTGCGTTCAATTGCTCCACCTCACCATCATCATCTCAGCCTGTAGACGTACATAACCGAATACAGACCTCCCCTAATGATACATTTAATACATCTTCTACTACCCAGTGGTATCGTGGTAATGATTTTGGCAGTTTATGTAGGTAAGTATGTATGTGTTTGAATGTATGTTTATATGTTCCATTGTTTCTTTTTATACTTAACGAAATGACACGGGATCTACCGATATGATAAAGCTATCCACCGATTTGACAAAACTTTGCGTTGATCATGAATCAAAACACCGATATTAGATATAAGACGCCGATTGATTTTATCTTATCATTTCGGTGTTAATTATCACATCGGCGGTAATAAAGACCACCGATTACAGCGATATGAGAACCAAACGAAACGTGACGTGACGTAACGTGACGTGAGAAATAACACACTTTTTAGAAAATTTGAAAAAAAAACATAATATCTAGGATAAATTCAATAACAGTCAATGAAACTAATTCAATTACTACCTCTGTTAGAACCAAACAACAATAATAAAACTACTCATTACACTAGAAAAATGCAACCACCGATTATATAAAATAATTGTCCGGGAGCAACTGAAATTGGCGTACTTACGTTATTGGCGGGAATATGCAGCGATTTGACACACGTCTGACCTGACTGCGCACTAGCACACACCATGCACACACTAACGAGGGAAGTAAAATTGCGGTGTGGGGACGCTGTCGGACTCGTCGATGTAAAGTTTGGTTTAAATTACTTTTGTCCAGCGATATGAGGACATTTTGCAGGACAAGTACGTTTGTGCCTCTCAGTAATAATAATCGTTAATTATGTAATAAAATATGCTATTTATATTAATAACAAAACTAATATTCTATGAAATAGAATAAGTTATATACTTAACTTACTTATTTTTGTTAGTGTATAAGCAAGCTATTTTGTTTGTAAAAAAAGTAGAGGGACAGCACCGATTTGAAAATAAATAGAGGTTTATGTATTTATTTCTACCTTTGTAATAGTCCTAGGCAAATTACATTTTTGCCACAACCCAATAACTACCTACTGAATACTATAAAAAAAAATCTGAACATTATTCCTATTTTCAAACACTAATTTCACCGAAGACAAAAAAATAATTCATTTGGGAAATTCACCCCTATAATAGAACGAGCGTGTCCAGAAGATGCTTGTTCACTCTTACTTTGAAGTTTCTCAACATTTAGACGCTTTATGCTAACAAAAATAGCGATTGATTCGCTACATTTTGACGATTATGCTAACACAAATAAAACCATTAGTAATAAAAGTTTTTTAATTAAACTGATGAACACAATGTCAACAAAATCTAAGCTTGAGGCAGAAAATAAGGCCATGAGTTTTGTGACATTTGTTTCTGAGACACCTCTTCTACCGAATGCAAGAGAGAGATTTGTGAGAGCATGTCAGGCAACCAGTCGCCACGGAAACTGAGTTTAAGACTATATTTACATTATACAGGTGTGGAAGGGATGGCGACGCACAAACGCTTACCAAGTATTCAATACATCATTCCGCAATTTTTCATTTTAAAAAGTAATTTAGTCTTGAAAAAAGTACTTATATAAGTAGCTCAGATATCTCGGAACTGGTGTACACAAACAAAATTGAGTCTTGGTTAGGTAGGTACTACTACAGCCTTATCAAGTACCTAAATCTTGCTAACAGTTGATCTAGGCATACTCCAGAATAGTCTAATGAGACTCGAAGGGGTCATCAAGGACACTGACAAACGACCACATCCTCATTACGACCACAATTATACCGTTCATCCAATCACGGCAATTGCTCAATTCCAGATCAATCTTTATAGCTCTCTGTCCCTTTCCGATGGAGTATGGATGAGGAGGATGGATTATGATGTTGATTCTGGACGATTGATTTGAAGAGGGAACTGGTTTTAAGGCCAATTACCGTGAGTATTTTTGACGATCAAGAAGGCAGCCTAGGTGACTTTCATGAATTTAACAATCAAATTGAAGGACACTTCCGACAGATGGGTCTATTCTATTATATTTCTACCCCATCTAGCTAGATTGGACTGCACTGCAACGGCCAACTTGAACCAACAGTTGGTTCAAAGATTTCCATATTGACCACTGCAGTTTATCACTTAGGGACAGAACTACTGCCGCCTAAAAGCTAATTGTAGATGGCGCGACCATAGCTAGGTCTCAATCTGACCAATGAGGTCAAGCTATTTTGAAATACAAAATGACATTACCAGATTTTCAACCAATGACGATGCTTGCAACCAACTACATGTATGTTAGCGCGGCGCCATTAGTTTTACACTTGCCATCCCAATTAGTGTGAATACCAGGTTAAGCAGCGTTTTACATACAAGGCCTTTTCCACCAAGAATTTCTCAGTAGCCTGGTCTGGATTAATAACCAAATCTAAAACTTGGGCTCCGCGCCTGTGATTGGAAATTCTTAAAACCCGTTTCGCTCTGTCAGATTTAATGTAAAATTCTAGTCGAATCTTGTTTTTGTTGTTATGTGCGTTATAAATTAATTATTGATTACTAAATAAATTCACACATCCCTGTCGACCGGTTAGTTTTTTAAAAGGTTAGGTTTTTTTTAAACTAAATAGTTTTAACAAACAAACATAGATTATGGTTTTGTAAAAATCCGTGTCACCGAAATAAATATACCAAGACATAACATCTCGCTTGTTTTATTCTCGCTTCATTAGTACACGGTACACCTACATTTCGCATTTCAACTTCCATCTCAACATGAATGACGTAACCAAGATTTTGTAACAATATTTCGATTTAAAAGAGTGTCCATGGAGTTTCTTGCCCGTTCTTCTCCATAGAGATCTACGCTAGGGAATGGGCAACTACAGTACTTTCACAGTTTTTATGTCTTGTGACTGGGACTGTAGCTACATTTAATCTTCATATTTGTTTCGACAATTCAAAAGTGCCTGTAACTGGCTTACTTGAAATAAATGCTTTTGATTTTGATTTTGATTCGCCAGTTATGTTTAGTTTCATGTAAGTGGGTGACGTTATTGCTTACCAAATACCGGGCTACTACTAAGAAATTCCTAAAATAAAAACACAATAACAATTGGCCCGACCTCGGTATCGGACCCGTGATCACCACAGCGCTTGCGATCACTTTTTTTTATTGGCCGTTAATGTCCCACTGCTGGGCCAAAGCCTCCCCCCCCATTTCCAGGGACTCTTTACGAACCAGCCGTCGCAGCAGCGCCCGCAGCTACCCGTCCATATCATCTTGCCAACTCTTTCTGGGCAAGCTTTGGCGGCGATATCCATCCTCAAGCACCCAGCGTGCGAGACTTGCCCAGCGGTCGTCATGCTGCAGCTTACGTGACCCACCCAATTCCATTGGTGCTTAGCAGCATTTTTGCCTACTTTTTGCTTTTTTAATACCCGAATAGCGCAGTGGTAGTGAGGCTTGCCTGTTCTAAGGGTCCCGGATTCGAATCCCGGTAGGAGCAAATGTGTGTGTGATGAGCATGGACATTTGTTTCCGAGTCATGGATGTTTATATGTATAATAAGTATGTATTTACAAACAAAAAGTATCTATGTAGTATATCAACTATGCGGTGTCCACGACACAAGCCTCGTTGTTTAGTGTGGCACTAGATGGCGCTGTGTGTAATGTCCAGCGATATTTATTTTAGTTTTTATTCCTGTTTTGGAGCTCTGCGTTATGTTCCGTATTCTGAATGATCTTTTCCCCGGACAGCAGCGACCACTTGACTTGAGTCAACAAGATCGGAACAAACGAAGGCGCCGCCATCGCCATCTCGTTTTAACAATACATTTCACAAGAAAACTTGACTGCCTCGTTGGTATAGTGGTGGAAGCGCGACTACTGAGCATGGGGTCAGTTCGATTCCCAGGTCGAGCAAAGTGTTATTGGGTTTTTCCATCAGGAATTTCTCAGTAGCAAGCAACCACAGAGTTTGGATTTGTGCCCGGTTGAAGACAATATAGTTTCGACCCCTATTACATGGCACTTAAACATAACTGGCGAAATGTGGGTGTACTATTAGGTAAACCTCAGCCTAACCCTTCAGAGATTACAGGCGTGATGTTATGTTGTGTAAAATAAACAGAACTCTTTACTAACCGCCCCGTGAAAACGTCACTCGAGTGCCAAAAGACCTTTGAATAGATACTAATGTCATCGTTATCAGATACTTGATAAAAAAAAAAATCTATGGACTTGACACTCGGCTCTTACAAAATAACCTAAACACTGAATGAAAATTACTTGGACTTGACCGAAGATTTTGTGGAATAACAAATCTTACATGGATTTTATTGAAATAAACTGAAGACTTTAAACGGAATAACTTAACATGGAAAACAAGAAACTGTTGAATTTACCTGGATTTGATTACCTATGGATAAATACTAATGACTTCAACTGGAATTACTTACTTATGGATAAATATAAAACTAATGAATTTTATTAGATTTGCCTAAAATACGGATTTACAAACACTGTTTTAAGCTTTCACGGTTCATAACTATACTTAAAATGTCACTTACGGGATATCTTCCGTGATTATTTATTGTTTTTGAGCTCCCGATATTTCGACGCTGTTGCAAGCGCCATGATCGCGGGTCAACTGGAGAATGTGGGTAAAAATTGTTAGGAGCAGACAAATCTGTCTACCCTCTTTCTTTGTCTTTTGCTACGCGCACCACTGGAACTCGATACTAAGTCACGGCAAAACACACTCACAGTATCACCACCGTGGAATGTACATCGTGGAATTCAATCCAGTGAATTCCACAAGCCACGTATTTTGTCAACAGACAAACATTACTTTCCAAGGTTGACAAGAGAAGCAATTGAAATAAGGAAATACAAAAATTTCAATCGAGAATGGCTTCAAATTGTCAAGTACGTGGAATCCAGTATTGAGTATGCTCAAAAGTAGCAGCCAGCAACATAATAAGAACTTCACAAAACCTGGTGATACTGTGAGTGTGTTTTGCCGTGACTTAGTATCGAGTTCCAGTGGTGCGCGTAGCAAAAGACAAAGAAAGACGGTAGACAGATTTGTCTGCTCCTAACAATTTTTTCCATCCACCCACATTCTCCAGTTGACCCGCGATCATGGCGCTTGCAACAGCGTCGAAATATCGGGAGCTCAAAAACAATAAATAATCACGGAAGATATCCCGTAAGTGACATTTTAAGTACGGATTTACATACTGATGAATTGAACTGGATCTATCATTCAAGAAAAATGTCAACTGATGACTAGGCAGCATGGTCTCAGACCTTAGCCTGTTCCGTCAGGAACTAATATATTAAAAAAAAAAAGATACTAATGTCAGATCCAATACGTGTTTATGTTTAAATTTTCCATAAACAAAATCTAAATAGCTCTATGGTTACGCTTTATTTTTTACACCCCACCGACGCCGTTACCAAGGCAACCACGTAAACAGCAGAGCACCGGGACCGAACGCGATTTTACAAATATTTTTTACCTGTTTTGATTTAGTATTGTTTGTTTAATATTTTCAGTGTTATTTCTGTAAGTTTTAGTGAATACTTTTCAAGATGGATGACGAGGAAGATTTTGGTTTGGCCGCCACCATCGGCTCAGAGACCACCGAAGCTGAGAAAGAATTTTCTCAAGTAATTTCTTTGTTATTCTAGTACCGAGTTCTCACGCCCGTTTCCATTGTGACATACTTAAATGAATAAATTACATTTTCAACAGTCGGCTCAGTAGCTGAGGGTTGAAATTCCAAAAGTTCAATTAATATTTAAGCATTCATTTGGGTGTAGCTCAGAACGGGGCATACACCGTCTAAGCACCGTTTGATCATTTGTTGCTTCAATATTATGTACGCAACAGGCTAAAAACTTGCGTCATGTAAATTCGTATTCTTTAGTGCACACAAAATAAAAATATAGGTACATTCAATTTGCAGTAATTCAGCAAAATGGCCAGCTTAAATGATGCTTTACAGAAGGAGTTAGGGGCCTAAAAAGACCCCGTTAGCAGAATCTTTTAAGAGGATAAAGTCTACCTGTCCACGACACAAGCCTCGTTGCTTAGTGTGGCACTAGATGGCGCTGTGTGTAGTGTCCAGCGATATTTATTTATTTATTTTATTTTCCTATTCATCTTACCAGACTCTGATTCTGCTAAAGCGACCTGGGGGTCATTTGGGGTAAAATGGTCACAAATGGTCTCTGACCATTTTACGAATTGTAACCCGATTCATTTTATTATCTTATTACACACGACGTAAGAAGATGGTGACGGTTTTTAAAGGATCATAATTATGGGGATATAAGGGGGACATTATCGCGGTCTTTTCACCTGTACACTGAGTGAGTTCACAAGGGCCACGTACTGTGAAGCATCTTTTTTTTTTTTTCGGATGGGAAATCATCAATGACTCCTCCCGCTCTGGGCGGAGCAGGAGGGAGTGTCAAACTTTTACTGACTAAAACCCATCCATGTTCCTTCATCGCCCTTTGTGTTCCGGGGCCACGGTATCTCTTTCGAATAGTCCCGCAACCCCGGACTGTGTAGCATCTAAGGTATAGTTTAGCATATCCTTTCGAACGCCAGAGCATAAAAGCATGCGCGTGCCCTCCACGCCAAGCCACAATTTCACCTACCATTTTGTCACATATTTGTGTCGTTTGGCGTACAGGGCATGCGCTTGCTTGTCACGTATATGTGACAATGGCGTTCAAAAGGATATTGATAAGTTACTTTGTCGCATTAGATTTATTATCTGTAATGGCAAAGGAAACGTGAAATAGATAAATTATGCTTCTGAACTACTTAAGCGCACTTTTCAGACACCCAGAGTCTGGTGATCAAAATAGGTAGATTTGAAGGGTACGGGTGCACAATACGCAAATAATATATATTAGGCAGGCACATGACTCATTTCAAGCTACTCTTCAGAGTAGCAGGTGGGTGAGGCTAAGCGAACCTGTGATGTCCTCCAGTATTGCTGCTGCGTCACGACTGCTCGGGCGCGCCCAACTAACACTAAATAATAAAAATACCAGCCTATTACTGTCCCACTGCTGGGCAAAGGCCTCTTCCCATACAGAGAAGGCACGAGCATTGATCACCACGCTTGCTCAAGGCGGGTTGGCGATTTCAGACTTATATTAATTATAAGTCAAGGTTTCCTCACGATGTTTTCCTTCACCGATGTCTGTGATGCCCAAGATAAACTTAGAAAAGTACATATGAATTGAAAAATTCACATTGGTACTTGCCCGGATTTGAACCCACAACCTTAGACATGGGAGGCGAGGCCTTAACCTCTGCGCCATCACGGCATGCCCACTAAATAATTTGCATAAAAATGTTTTTTGTCATGTATTTCCGGAAAGTAACGCCTGATTCCTTAACATAATGAAAGTATATGTCGGGACATTTGTGAGCTATATAAGTATCATAGAAGGTGGCGTGGCCGTAGCCTACCTTCTCACGACTCTTTTCCACGAGGGTCGTGTATCGTGTTGTGAATGGAAGTACCGATGATCTATAAAAGTCCTAAGAGACTAGGCCTAAAACCCTGTTATCTTTGATAGTGGGATCAAAAATTGATTAGATAGGCTCTGAATATATCGTAGTTATTGTATCCTCGTAAAATATAGGTAGGTAAGTATATAGTATCATCATTGCAGGCTTATAATTTTCCCACAACGAGGACATATGCCTCGCATCTATGAGAGGGTTTGGTTCTTAATCCACCACGCGAACTCAGTGCGGGTTGGTGATTGTTACATACCTTCGAATTTTCAGTTCTACGTCATGCCGGTTTCCTAACGATAATTGTCTATTAGGTACGTGATTAAATGATTTCCGTACACTCCGATAGCTAGGATGGTGTATATGAACGTCCGCCTGGTTCCATATGGGGAAGGTTGAACCTACGAACCGCTTGAAATCACCCACTGCTGGCTTTCTGAGTATAGGCTTCCCCTTGCTTCTGCTTCACACGACATCAATACGTATAATAAAAACAAAATCTAGATAATGACTGTGTAAGCAACAGACCACAGTCAATCGACATATTATTTTTTGTCGATCAGAAAAATGATCTGGGGGCCTAACATGGCCGCTTTATTATAAACTGTCACTTTGTGACCATTATCCGAATTGTTACGTAATTCTTATTTTTATCCTAATATGATTCTTCTAAATCGGCCATTTTAGACCCCCTTGAAAATCAAGCAAATCTGTAGAAAGTCAGGATATGTTAATGATCGTCAACAGCGTATTGACCGAACATAACAATTGTCTAAAATTGAAATCTGTAACCGGTGATCATTCTTCATGATTTTTCTCCAAACCTCAATTTCTTGGAGGACAATCAAATGTACCTACACACAATCCAAGGGACATCGATCTCTATCTCTGTCTCGTATCCTACTTCCAGGTTCTGGACACGCTTCGTGAGACGGAAGGTATGAAGTTCATATCTGACGTGTACACCAAGCTGTATGACACCTACTATAAGCTCAAGGAAGACAACCATCATCATTGCGAGGAGAAAGAAGGACTACGGGTATGTAGCTAACTAGTAACGGGTGTTATTTTTTTAGAGGCGGAGTACTTTATAATGAAATAAAAGAAATCCATGGAAATATCCATGAAATTGGCGTTATTTGACTATTAATTGTATGCTATTTATGTTTGAATATGATTTCGCATATAATATGTGCTGTGGTGACTGAAAACGTCAAACGGCACAAGTAAAATAACCTCATTGGTAAGTGTTTAGGCCGTTTGGGGTGGGAAACTCTAGGGTCATGGTTTCTGAGTCCCCATTTAGACTCGTTCCCGTGACCAGATACCGCGATAGTCTGGAATAGCACATTTCATCATCACACAACTTTTTAGGGTTTCGTACCCAAAAGGTAAAAACGGGACCCAATTACTAAGACACCGCTGTCCGTCCGTCTGTCTATCACCAGGCTTTATCTCATGATATATTTCTGTTGCCACTTGCCGCTATATTTAAGGGGGGCTCCCATTCTCATGGTGACATGGAGAGAGCGACTGTCGCAACCCCGTGCAGGGCACGCCACAATAGTGGCGATAAGTCCCCTCTTTGAGGAGTGGCTAGAGAGACGCCACGGCGTCCTCACCTTCCGCCTGACGCAGGTCCTCACCGGACACGGTTGTTTCGGGAGGTTCCTGCACCGAATCGGGCGGAAGGAAACGCCCGGGTGCTACCATTGTGAGGATCGACCGGAGGACACGGTGGAGCACACTGTGGAGGTGTACCCCGCTTGGGCCGAGCACCGCCGTGTCGTCGAAACGGCGATCGGCGGCGGCGACCTCTCGCTCCCGGCCCTGGTCCAATCCATGGTCCGGAGCGAGACGGAATGGGACGCCGTCACCTCCTTCTGCGAAGCAGTCATGCTAGCGAAGGTGGTGGAACGTGAGAGGGAGAGAACCTCAGGAGCCTCGCCGCGGGAGACGTCCCGGGCGTCGGGGGCCACATGGTGGCCCCCGGCCACCGTAGGCGCGGGCCTGTGGACGGTGAGCTATAGGCTAGCCGTAATTGCGATAAGAGTCCGTTTACACATTGTATTGTAGTAGAGGTATACCTACTCTGTTCAATAGGTTTTCAGGATTATAATGTTTATTGCAGACCAAACTCAATCGTTTCGATGACACCGTGACCGACTACATAAATGAATTAGCCGATAACAGCAGACTTATCGATAAGCTACGCCAGGAGATCCGTGAGTAGAGTAGAGAACTGCTGAAAGGGGTTTGAATTAATGGCCGGCCTAACTTCCGCCATTTTTTTTTTTTTTCAAAGTTCGTCCAGATGTACAACCTATATTAATCGATAGCTGGTATCAAAACCAACAAGTTTTTTTGTAAGCCGTCATTCGCCAGTACTATTACTTACTTGTACTATGGTATGTCCCGATAGAGGAGGCCCAGGCTCTAGCAGACGCCATGCACGCGCGCGAGCTGCACAGCGTCGAGACCCTGGAGACCATGCGGAGAACGCTGGTCAAGCTTGAGAAGGAGCTAGACGCCAGGAAACGAGCTGGAGACGATGATGCGTATGTTTTTATTTATTCTCATTTTATTATATTGGTTCTGGTTCTGGGATAACATGACATGTATCTAAAATATGATTATTCGTCAATGCATAAATCACTAACAGATAAAAACCGCATGATTTGTTCAAAAAAGTCTTGCCTTGCTTTGTTATTGGATACATCTGTGATAAATTACATTATCGGCATACTTTACCACTGCTGGGACAATAGCCTCGTCTGTGTTAGAGGAATGGGCTGTGGGAATCCACCACGTGGGGCCCAGTGCCGGTTGTAAGATAGATGACACAATCATGCCTTCGAGGTTTTGATTCAAGAACAGGCGGTTTCCATTTGAAACAAAAGAGTTAAGTGCCTGGCTGGATTCAAAAGAAAAAATTACCAAAAAAAGTTTTGAGTGATGTCAAATTCGAGCAGTAGATAATATATCCATCTTCATGTAATAATCTCAATAACCAAATTTTCCAAAAAGCGGGGCAACATCAGCAGCTAAAGAGAAAGAAAAGTTCGAGAAAGAGAAGGCTCGTCTCCAAGGTGAACTGGATGCTGCCAAACAACGGCTAACGAACTCGCTCGGCTACATCGATGAGTTGGAGGCCAAGACCCAAAAGAATGAGAACACCATCGCCAAGCTTGAGGAGCAGATTGAGGTCAGTTCTAGCTGTTTGTACCTCTGTGCACGTAGTTTATGGGTACACAGGTTGTCTTTAAAATATCGCTTTTAGCGATAAAACCTCCCATTGTGTCACCCCTTGTAAAATGTTTTACATTTGTATCTGTAATTTTTATGGTGTACATAATAAAGAGTATTCTATTCTATTCTACAGAACAGGGTGTAAAGTTCTTCATACCCCTTAAAAAAGGGAGGATCCTCCGAACAGACGGCTGTTGCTATGGGGTTTTTCTATAAAGTCTTAAGTCGCGGATAACTTTAGCTTCATCTTCAAGGACCCACCAAGCAGATCTACCGGTTGGTCTCCTAATACTGATGTGTCTCCCAAGACCTACTGACTGGTAGGACCTATGTGACTATTTAGTTTTATATCCACTGAGACCCACCAGAAACTTAAATGTACGAAAGAAAATAATTACAAATAATCCTTTATGGGCGGCATGGGCAGCGGACCCTTATCTTTGACTAGTCCGAGTGGGTCTTCTAAGACAAATAAAATCTCAGAGGACCTACTAGTAGGTCTTGGGAGACACATCAGTATTGGGAGACCCACCGGTGATAACTTTATTACAGCGATTCAGAATTTTGATGTTAGTTATTCGTTTGTGGCATAAATGGCGGTGTAATGCACTGTGGTACTGTGTTTAAAAGTAAACACAGTTCTTCTAAAATAAGCAAACATTTCATTTAAAAAAAAACCTAGAAGTATGGAAGAAGAAGACATACTGCGCAAACCCCAAATTAATTGGGATAAGGTCAGGAGAATGATGATTTTTAAAAAGAAATAAGGACTTAATTCGTGGCACCGACTTCCATGTACTATTTTGTAGTCTAATAAGAATGCCATTGTTGTTATTTTAGGAAGCTGAAAACAACGCCGTGCGTCAGAATCGACTGGTCGAGCACATGAAGGGAGAGACTGATCAACTCAAGAACGAGGTGGACGCGCGATCGATTAACATAAGTCACCTCAATGATAAAGTTAGTTTTATTCAAAATTACTTAACACCACGCCTGTAATCCCCATAAGGTTAGGCAGGGGTATAAGTACCTAATAGTATAGCCAGATTTCAGCAGTTATGTTTAAATCCCATGGCTGAGTGATGTGACTGCTGCGCTGCGAGTCGAGGCTTCGATTCCCGCACGGAACAAACATTTGTATGGCCTACCGGTAGTTGTTCCGGGTCTGCCTGTTTATTTATATGAGTTTAAACGTTTGTAAACGCACCCACGATACAGGATAAATTACTAAGGTGGGGCAGGGCATTTAAAAAAATAAACCTGTACAATAAAATCCATTTTTTATCTCCACAGGTAGCTAAATTAGGCAGTCAGATAGAGCGTCGAGACCGCCAGCTTCAAAATATGACGCAGAAACTGGAAGCGGCACAAGTAGAAGAGGAGGCTGCGATCCAGAGGGCCGCAAACTTCAGAGAGCAGCTGAGCCGTACCAACGCGGAGTTGGACAAGACCAAGCTAGCGCTCCAAAATACTAACAAGGAGCTGAAGGTATAACACAAGTATAACAGAAGTGTACCTAATACACCCACATTTCGCAAGTCATGTTTAAATACCATGTAGAGTGGGCGCGCCTATTGCCATCAACCAGGAACAATTCAAGACTCCGTGGCTGCTACTGAGAAATTCCTGATAGAAAAACCCAGTAACCCTTGGCCCGACCCGGGAATTGAACCCAGATCCTCGTGCTCAGCAGACGCGCGACTACTATACCGACCACAGTAACTCCTTTTTTTTTTTTTTTTGGATGGGAAATCATCAAATGACTTGGAGGGAGTGTCAGACTTTTACTGACTAAAACCCATCCATGTTCCTTCATCGCCCTTTGTGTTCCGGGACCACGGTATCTCTTTCGAATAGTCCCGCAGCCCCGGCAGGCTTCGGCCCTTGCGGACCCCTTCCCTATTGCTGACTCTCTTTGAGGCGCGCGTGGAACACATACGCGCCGTCGACACGGCCTGTCGTCATGAGACGGACGGACGGCGAGCTAGCCCATAGCTCCCCGTCCACAGGCCCGCACCACAGTAACTCCTGAAACCCAGAATTAACATTGGTCACCACCAGAAAAGAGCGGAAATGAAGCTCGACGAGTACGGGAGAAACAATACATACAGCCGGATGCAGCTGAATACCAGTACTATACATGGAGCGTGATCTTGTTAAGACTGGTTGTCAGACTTTCGGGCATCAGTCTGACTTCGCGTAATGACTGTCAAAGATCTACGATTTTTAGGCAAGAAAAAACGGCTTTACGTGGTTTCCGAAGCAAGGCCGGGGTCTCAGTAAGATCACGGCAAGTAGCTTACGGGACAAATCAACGGGAGCTCCAGGGTAGCCAGCGAAATTCAAAAGTATAGATGATTTTAATAATTATAACTCAGTAAAGCCAAATTTGTCACGTTTGCGAACACTGACCTGCAAATTGCAAAAAACGTAAGGACTTGGAAGATTTTTGTATGAAGAATTGGCCGGCCAGCTTCCGCCATTTAATTTTTTTTTTTCAAAGTTGGTAGGACTGGTTGTCTCACTTTTTGGGCCACTGACTACATAATGACTGTCAAAGATCTACAAATGACAGCCTTGCCAGCAGGACTTTAACTTTGATAGCTTAAATTATATTTTGGAAACAACTTGTTCTAAAGCGTCAACTTTATAACATTTTGTCTAATACAAAACCTGTTTGTATTGATACCAGCTATCGATTAATATAGGTTTTATGCGTACACATATATAGAAAAAAAAAAAATGGCAGAAATTGGGCCGGCTATTTAATTCAAACCCCTTTGAATTTCTGGGGCTACTGGCGCTTCTACCTCATATAAATCTCGATCGACCTGTTAGCCATTAGCCCCTGAAGAACCTTAAAAGTAAAACTGTTGCGTTTTTCTTTGTTTTTCTTACTTTTGTTCTTCTAGAACACGATCGCTGACAGCACCAAAATGCGCAACGAAGCGTCGAAGCTGGCGAAGCAGATTGTCATGGAATGCAAGAAATACCAACTTATGGAACAAAGCAAAGCTGCCATCGAATCTGACCGGTCAGTACTAAGATTTACTTCTTATTTTTATAATAGAATCAGGCATTACTTCGCGAAAATCTATAACAAAGGCTCCACCACACAGGAGCATTATTATCGGTCGATAATATCGCGTTATTGCGATAATTTAATGCCTCCCGATTCTTTGCACACAACTGCGTTTTTATCGTCCGATATTTTTATTTCGTATTCGTGTTTTTGGCAGGTTTTTTACCTAATATCGGGTAGATTCGCCATTTTTCCACACTAGCGTCCTACTTCTATTGCGTCGTTATTATCGCAGCAGTGTGTAACTTCGTAGCCGTCCTAATACTTAATGTAGGTAATAAAAACAGATATCGCAATAACGCATACGATATTATCGACCGATAATGACGCGCCTGTGTGGTAGAGCCTTAAGGCCTCCCCACACAAGCGCGTTTTTGCGTTTCTGCGTCCCAATACCAAAATATGTTCTAAGAAATTATATCGCATTTTGTGTTGGGACGCAAAAACGCGCCTGTGTGGGGGAGGCTTTAAATGTGATGGATGTCATGGTTAATTATGCTATGCTTTCTTTCAGCGCACGTCTTCGCCAACAAGTGACGGTGATGGAACGCGACCTGATGCTAGGCAAGAAGCAAGCGGAGTCCGACCGGAGGGATATCGAGAACCGCAAGAGGGAGAAAGAAATACTCTTAAAGAATATGCAAAAGATACAGAGTTCGTACACAAACATTTTTTATGTAACCGTTGCACAATTAAAACTAAGTAACATTGAGTCAGGAATGGAAAGAGAAGTGTTGGTCGTCCGGCGGCGAGATGGGCAGACGATATTGTTGCCATTGCAGGAATGTCCGCCTATGTACATGTACATGAAGTTTAAATAAATAATAAATAAATAAATAAATAATATCCTGGATGAGGTTGGCACAGGATCGTGGAGCTTGGCACAAACAAAAAGAGGCCTATACCCAGTGGGTGAAGTCGGGCTGTGGATGATGATGAACATTGAGTAAAAGCTAAATGCTTGGAAACGATTTTTGTTTTTGGTGAGACAGATCGATCATGAATACACGTAAAACATTGTAACATTTTAAAAAAACGTCAATTAAATGTTGGAATTTGGACCTTCAATATTTCCGTGGTCTATTCGGTATTTACCGACTTTCGTTCTTTGCCTATCTTTTTTCTTTTCATATACTTAATTTTTAGTTTGCCGGCTTTTTCTGCAGTGCATATATTTGCACGTATTTTGCCAACTTTAGTTGTTCACCGACTTTTTCACTTTTTTCGCGTATATGAATAGCTGAAATTTGGTAAACAGGTATATCTTTCCATGTATTCTCCGTTAAACGACTATTTGTACATTCGGTAAAAGAATTGCAGAATCTTCTGAGGTTGAATCATTTCATCATCATCAGCTTAGCCGTTTCCAACTATTGGGGTCGGCTTCCAGTTTAACCTGCCATTTGCGTAGCCAGAAAGTGTCGTCCTGTAATAGAAAAACAATTAGTTATGTCATCATACTTTAAACGTTCATCACCCTCATCATTTTACAGATGAAGCTCTCGACAACCTGGCCATGTTGCACCTGCAGGAGCAGAGACGCAAGCAGCTGGAACACGAGCTGGAAATGAGCGCGATGCAGATCAACAAGCAAAGGCTCATGATACGCACCTTTGAGAAGGAGAAGGACAGGTGAGGGGTAGATTGCTAGGGAAGTTGCCATAGAACAGTGGTTCCCAACCTATGGTCTAAGTTTCGAATAAAGTCCGCGAAAGAAGATACAAGCTCAACCAAACCTAATTGAAAACCTATCAGAGGCCAGGTAATAAAATTTGTTGAGCTGGCTGCGCTCGCTCTTGCAAGGTTCATTAGCATTTAGTTAAAATCTACTAACTCATTCCTATTTAGACAATAAAGACACCAGACACCAAAGTCGTCCCTGGTACAAGAAAGGTTGGGAACCACTGCCATAGAGGAACGAGATTCACTTATTACTAGTGGAGTCAATAGTATAATATTATGTAATGTAATTTTTAGTTTGAAAAATCTAAAAAACATGCTTTGGAGTGACGTCATTATATTTCTCGTATTATTTATTCTCAGCAAACCCTTTCATTTGATACCTACCTATATACGTATACCTATCTAAGTTGGGCTTGCATGTTTTTTAGATTTTTCAAACTCAAATACTATTACATAATAATAAACTATTGACTCCACTAGTACTAAGTGAATCTCGTTCTTCTATGGCAGTGGTTCCCACCCTTTCTTAGTCCGCCATCTTTTGGAGTCCACCGTATTGTATTTAGAATGACGTCATTTAACACACAATGCATTGTCGATTTGTCATCCAAACTAAACATGTATACATGCAAAATTTCAGCTCAATTGGAAACCGTGAAGAGTGTCAAATTTAACTTCTAAGATTTTTTACTTAGTAACAGGAGACGCTATTAAAAGCGTGTTATAAATAAGGATTATGTTTGTTTAATAATTGCCTTCCATCAACAATAAATTGCTTTTCCTTCCAGGATGTTGGAGGAGGCGATCGCTCTAAACGAGAAAATTGATGAAATAACAGGCAAGTGTTAATATTATTTTATTTGTCGGTAACTCTTTAAATCGTCCTAATTTATTTATTAGTTTAATGCATAATGTACACCATACGCTAGGCTTAAAACAAGTGAGTACCTACATGACCCTGTTAGGACGCAGCAAGATGACTCAATGTACACTATTGCAAAGCTGTATAAAATAAATTCTTTCAACTACCAATCTACCTACCGTGATAAAATATACCTACTTAAAATAAAACATCAAGCTTTTGCGGCAAAAGATTAATAACAATTTCATTTGCAGCTGTTTTTATACTTTCGAGTTGAATTCATATCGCTGTCGCTGTCTTTTTCCATTTTTTAAACTTTTCTTGCTAAACATGAAGTATCAAAGTTTTACAATGGTACAAAATGCGCGCTATTTGTTTTTTTTTTCACCAAGTCGGTTTTATTCAGCCGATTTTTATTTCCAGCCAGTATCTTTTTGATCTAATTCATAGGTACATTTTATATTAAACTTAATGTGAGACAGTTAACCTCTGTGGTTAAAGCTAAAAGTGTCTCTCAAATTTTCGTACAGATGAAGTCCGTCTCCGCACTGCCGACATCCTGGACCTGAACAAGGCGCTTCGTGAGGAGACCATCAACTCGCGCAAACTGTCGGTCGCGCTTGACGCCACCCGAGCTGAGAGGAATATGCTGCATAAAAACTATACTGAAGCCCTAGATGAAATACAGGACTTGAAACAAAAAATGAAGGTCAGTGATGTTTATGTAGTGAACGTTTCAGGAGGTTTACTCTCTAAGCACGAAATCCGTATTTTCGGCGGATATAAGATTCGTTATGGGCTCGAACTAAAAATGAATCACAACACTATTGGATATCTCCCGATGTGTTTTCAAAACTCATGAATCCGAAATTTTAGGGAGTAGGGTTCATTTCAAAGGATGAGCTAGTTTCGAACGGGCCTCGTATTTTCGTTGACGGACTTAGAGAGTAGACCCCAGGTTACAAACACACGTGGTGGCTTCCGGCCACCGTAGGCGCGGGCATGTGGACGGGGAGCTATGGGCTAGCTCGCCGTCCGTCCGTATCATGACGACAGGCCGTGTCGACGGCGCGTTCGTGTTCCACGCGCGCCTCAAAGAGAGTCAGCAATAGGGAAGGGGTCCGCAAGGGCCGAAGCCTGCCGGGGCTGCGGGACTATTCGAAAGAGATTACGTGGCCCCGGAACACAAAGGGCGATGAAGGAACATGGATGGGTTTTAGTCAGTAAAAGTCTGACACTCCCTCCTGCTCCGCCCAGAGCGGGAGGAGTCATTTGATGATTTCCCAACCGAAAAAAAAAAAAATGGTTACAAACACGGGCCTTCCGTTACAAACATTGAAGCCCACCATCGTCTTTCCCAAATAAAAAATATTATCGATTATTCTTGTCTTGAATATTGTTATAACTGTACAACAGTGACTACCTGCTCATTAATGTAGTAAATTCATCTTTTGTACCAAGATACTGTTAATTAAATGCCTCAGACTCTATTTTTATTTCTATGCAGTATTACTCAATCAAACTTATAATACAGGGTGTAAGGCACAGCCCTCCGCAGACTGATGGGGTGAATTACTAGGATGACCGGTACAAGGAGTTTTTTCAGGAACGTTATAGGAATTCAATAAATTGGATTTGTTTTATTTCCTCATACCCAATGTATCGTTACCGTGTCAAAACGCACGTAGCGACCGGCAAGCGCGACGACGACTTCGAAGATCTCTGTAGCTAGGCAGGAAGTAAACCGGTGATTTCACGCGTTGTTCATTAGAGTATTTCAACACCTATTGTTGTTTTTTTTACTGAAAATTTTCTGAGAAAAAATCCGGTGGAATATGATTCAAAATAAGGAGCTGAATGCACCCAGTCAAAGCTTATACAAAAATATATATACTTCAAAATAATGACGTCTTCTAGTTCTCTCTGTTCAATGCTGCCAAGGATGACCACTAGCAGTAGACACACAAAGGTTATTATAACACTAAACATCTTCCACAGATGCTAGCATACCAAATAGAACAGCTAAAAGAAGACATAAGCGGCAAGGAGCAGGGTTTGAAGTCGTGCGAGGGATACCTCTCGAAGTGCAATAAGAGGAACGAACAGCTTCGCATGGAGATCCAGGCGGGGCTCGCAAAGCTGGCTGAAGCGAGGGCCGATATAGCCGCCTTGAGGCAGGAGGAGGCTAGGCTTAATAGAATCGTGCAGGTTAGTATGGTCAATGCCGCAAATGACATGACATAACATAACTTCACGCCTGGATTTCAAGAAGTCGTCAGTCATCACCAACATTTTCGTAGTAGTACACGCACATTTCTATGATACTAACTAAGAAACAGCGAGCGTAGTCCTAAAACGTTATAAGTTTTTTTCTATTTTAGCTACGGAACACAAAAAAATGGTTTTCGTGCTCTTTTTGATTTGACTGCACTCTCCTACTACTGGATAGAGTTCTTCCTCATACTTTTCCATCAATCGTTTATTTTTGGACTTACATTTTATTAAAATTTAACTTTGATCCGTAGGAAGGCGACGCAGCCCGCGCCAAGCTGATGAAAGAGCTGGAAGGTCTGATGAACGAGCGCGACGTGGTGGGCGCACAGCTGGTGAGGAGGAACGACGAGATATCACTGCTGTACGAGAAGATACGGATACTGGAGGTCACACTGCAGAGAGGTGAGTGAGTGGAGAACCAGGAAAAAGGGTTGCTAGCGCTTGCCTAGCTGTTGAAAGAACTGGAATGACTGAAGAGCGATCGCGACGTGGTGGGTGCACAACTGATGATGGGGAACGACGAGATCTCACTGCTGTACGAGAAGATACGCATACTGGAGGTCACGCTGCAGAGGTGGGTATTGTGTGGTGTGAAGGAATAATTAGGCTCGATGGAAATGGAGGGTCCTAATATCTAACTTAAATGATACCTTAAAATCTAACTAACTGAAACGAATTTCCATTCCGAATGAATGCTGGATCATTACTCCTGCCCTTATCCCAATTTACTTTGGGTCGGCGCAGCATGTCTTCTTCTTCCATACTTCTCTATTACTAGTCATCTTAGCAGTCCCTCCTTTCAGCCATACCATTCTTCACACAGTCCATCCATTGTTTCTTTAGTCTTCCTCTACTCTTATAGCCATCTACATGAATACTGAACATTTTTCTCATTCATCCTCGCTGGATGCGGGACGAAATTTCTTCAATTACCAACTAACTTTTAGCAACACAGCATACCTCTTGCGAAAACCTTGTCACCTACTTATGATTAGGAAATAACAAAGCTTACGAAAAAAAAATTAACTTCCAACGACATGTGGTGACTGTAATACTAAGCTTGGTTAAAATGAATTACCGAAAAATCTTATGCAAATTACAATTCTACGAAAAACGGCTACGTCGACTATGCCTTATTACATTTTGATATTTTATCTTGACGTTGATTTTATTCCTGTTTTATTTATTTATTTATTCTATAGGTTTAAACGTAGTATAAAAAGCTGGTGGAAAAATATTACGTCAGAACGTGCTCTATTGATTTTCGGAATTTTCAGTATTTATTCGGTCGTTTTCAGCTGTCGCAAGATTAATATTTAAAGCAGTACATTTCATATTTAGAGTTTACTCATTTTTGATTTTTTCGGAGCTTATATTACTACCCCTTATGTTTAATTCTTGTAGTGTCCTCCGTGCCTCGGAAAGCACGTTAAGCTGTTGGTCCCGGCCTTCATTTGTTGACCTTTGACAGTCGTTACAGATAGTCAGTGGTCCTAAAAGTCTGACAACCTGTCTTACCAAGGGGTATCGTATTACCCAGTACTAACTAAAAAAATACTGGTATTCAGCTGCATACCGTTAGACTGAAAGCCGACCCCAACATAGTTGGGAAAAGGCTAGGCAGATGATGATGATGTTTTATTCTTGAAAGGTGAGCGCCAGTACGAACAGCGTGTGGAAGACATCAGGCTCCTTCGTCTGGAGATCATCCGATTGCGCAAGGAGAAGAACCTGCTCTCCAAGGGAATTGAGAATATGACGGATTTGAGATTAGAGGTGAGTTTATTTCATGTTGTTCTTTGATTTCAGAGCAATCGGTAATCAGCCATTAGTTACACCACATTTACGTTATTGTAATTCAAATGTTTTCATATTTTTTTGGCTAGTTAGGTTAGGTGTTACTAGCTGAATTAAATAATAACTGAGTTATTTAGACTAAATGGCTTGTGGCATTGCAGTAGATTGAAATAATTGACGATTTCATTTGACATCTATAACGTCATTTGGTATTTATTAGAGCGCACACAATTGTGTCGTTAAAGTGGGTGAATGGATTTTTCAAGTGGGCGTGGATACCAAATCCGAAACTACGAGGAACTAGCTTTTGCCCGCTGCTTGTCTCGCGTTAATTTAGAATTTGACAATCAATTCGGGTTGTAAACTGCTTAAGGCACTTGTTCTCCCCGTCATTGCGATCATTTTTTTGTTCTACACCATACCTGGGAACCCTCTTGTTACGGAGATATTGGGGGTCAATGTTCCAACTTTTTGACAAGTTTTTATTGTAATATTATTACTTTAACCACCTCCACGACCCCCGTACTATTCAATCCATCCATCAGCACAATGTTTTGAGTGCGTTACATTGAGTTCTACCAAAAAACATGTTTTTTCACTCCAAAAAAAAATCGCTTTACAGCAATAATTTTTGCGTAAAGTTACTTCGTTTGATGTACAGAATGCTTGGTTGACGGCTTCGTGATGAGGTTGTTTACACCCTGTATAATTCAATCATGATTCGAAAGATACGTGGCGCCATCTATTATCATAAGGACGTTATTGTTGTTTTTCTTCGGGATGAAGGGTACACTATGTCCGTTTCTGTACACCTTACAATGTATACGCAAAATTTTAGGATGATCGGTTCAGTGGTTTAGGCGTGAAAAGGTAGATATTAAATTAAGTAAGGATAGCAAAAACTACTCAAACCAGTCTCGAGCCTGATATTGATCCTCCTGCCGGGGCTGCGGGACTATTCGAAAGAGATACCGTGGCCCCGGAACACAAAGGGCGATGAAGGAACATGGATGGGTTTTAGTCAGTAAAAGTCTGACACTCCCTCCTGCTCCGCCCAGGAGCGGGAGGAGTCTTTTGATGATTTCCCATACGAAAAAAGAAAAAAAAAGCCTCATATTGATGAAAAATAATACCGGCATCATACGATTGTTGATAAATCAATATTCCTAGCCAGGAATAAAAAAAAACAAACACTATTAAGTAGGTATTACATCATTCGATATTATCGATAATAGGGATAAAATTCTGGGAAGTAGTGCCAGCAAGGTCTCCAAATAATTAAGCATAATAAGGTTAATAAAGTAGCGAACTTGTTTATAACGTATCATATTCACATATCATCACGCCTGTAGGTAATCTCCGAAGGGTTAGGCAGTGGTGTACCTAAAAGTACACCCACATTCCCATGTAATAAGGGGCGAGGCTATTGTATCAACCGGGCACAAATCCAAACTCCGTGGCAGATACTGAGAAATTCCTGATGGAAAAATCCAATAACACTTGGGTTTTGTCTTGATTAACCTTTGCGTTTCTAGTTATACCGTTTTTCCTGATAATAACCTACTCAAATAGGGTGCAGGTTGCCAATTATCGTCCCTTACTTAGACATCTGTTCCATGTATCCCCAGGTATTCAACCTAGAACGCGAGTTAGGCCGTGAGCGCCTCCGTGTAAGAGCCCTGGAGGAAGCCCTAGAGACTCCTCTGAACGTGCACAGATGGCGCAAGCTGCAGGGCACCGACCCGGAAAGCGTGCGCCTCACGCAGAAACTTAGGTTGACGCAGAAGTAAGTATCTTCATAATATATTGCCGTGGCCTAGCCTTTTCCCAACTGCGATGGGGTCGGCTTCCAGAGCTTAACCTGATGCAGATATATTGTCCCAGTATTCTTAAATGAAGCGACTACCTATCTGACCTCCTTGAACCAGTTACTGGGTAACGCGATATGCCTTGGTAAAACTGTTCGTCAGAATTTATATACGTCATGTGACAACCGTCGAAGATCTACGAATGACAAACGCCGTAACCGTAACGTGTCTTGCGAGGCAGGAGGAGCCAGACATAACATTAAACAGACGAACACGCTGATGTTCCACTATTCCTATTTTTGCTGACAAGCTGTATTGCTGGTTTGCAGTTTAAACGGTATGGGTGTTTGTGTGATTTCATAATTATTGTAGCACAGATATTCGAGCATCTGTACAAAGTTAGACATAAATCAAGGATTTGAAAAAAACATGTTTATTTCCTACTTATTGGTTATATTACCGTTGCTAGTGAAATCTATTGACCACGATGTACGTCACCGATATTACCCGCAGGGACCTTGCTCGTTTTTCTACTGATATTCTTTACGTCATGCTCAAACATTCATTAATCAGTATTGATCGGTAAGAAATCGCACGCAAATAACATAGACAAATGGGAAACTGTTCTACAAAAATTTTAAAGTGTGCGTAATTGATTTTGCGGGAATTTCAAACGGATGTTAGTGTTTTATGCCCGTTTAAATAGCATTACGCTATTACTCAATATGCCTAATAAAAGCTCAATGTCGGTTTTACTCTGCTCGGCTCAGCACTGAAAGTAAAGAAGAAATAAATAAATAAGTTTAGGTATTGCTAAGAAAGAAAGTAAAAAGCCCGTTTTTGTTACGTATTGGTAATGTTCGAGAAACGGCCTTTTATGAAGATTTTCTGATGCCCCACACTTTGAAATGTCAGTGGCTTACTAAAACAGCCCAGTATTTGGACACCATACTAAAAAGGGCGTTTTTCGTTAGGAAAATGTACCCTTGTCACTAGATCAGCAACAGTTATTTGCTCATTCACTGACTTTTTTTAAATGGCATCCCGCAGGTCAACCTTTGAAGCTGGCTTTTGCTTATCCTGACAACCTATCGTTGAGTGTAAGGCCTCCAGCCAGAAGCAAAAAAAGCTTATAAATCATTATTTGGCGGGTCAGCATCGCGGGTTGGCTCGAACAAGGGTCGAGCGATCTCATACACATACAGTAACCGTGACATGTTTTCTCCAATTTTAATGGCTGCAATTCATTAGACGTATGGAAGAAGAAGACTTGCTCCGGCGGTCGACCCTAAATAAATTGGAATGAAGTGGGAGAATGATGATGAATTTGCAATTCGGATATGACGTGTATATAAGCAATGGGAGTAGGTGAAGCTAATGTGACAATGATGAAAGCTCTTTCTGAGCGTCTTGAACCGATTCCACGTCGATAAGAGTGTATAGTCACTCTCTAAGACCAAGTTTTATTCAGTCCATCAAACACAACTCTGGATCTTCGGAAGGCGACCTTGTGACTTCCATTACACAATTAAATCTGTAACTGTTCTATTGAAAGCGTTCATGTTTCTACGCAATTCAAACAAATTAGTTTGAAGACACTTTTCAATTACCTTTATGAAGATGCAAGAATGCCATGACGGATTGATGGGGGCTTGGCACGCGCTATGCCGTGTTTTAACAATAATTGTTGCAGCGATTAGTCAATTTAGTTGACAACTATCATCAATGAGGTTCCATTAGATTATCGTGCTTGTTATAATTGACTATTTCAAAGATGTCCTGTGGCTACACCTGCTGCATGATTATATGGGCGCTTGAATGACATTTTCAAGAGGGAGATTGCGCTGTTGGTATACAATTTTAGAATTTGTTACTGAAAAAGAAGATGGCGTTTTTTTTTACTAACCATAGTCCTGTTAAAGAGATTAAATCACTTTAAAATAATGACTGCATATCGGAGACTGCAATGGTGCAAAAGTAATAAAATTAATTGCATTTCACACCAATAGGAGAAGTTAACGAGGTATAAAATGCTGTTCATTGTACATTATAGAAAAAGAACAGGTACCGACTCATTAAAAGTATAAAAATTAGCTATGGCTCCAAGTTTGGCGCGTCAATAATTAAAAATAAATGATCGATTGGTCGTACGTGCCCTTGGTTTTCTATACCACGGTTAAAATAATTTAATAAAACAATAGTGTAACGACATTTTTTATCTGTTAGACAACCATAAACAAACATTGACACGATATAAAAAGAACCTAAGTCCAAAAACGTAAGGATTTGTTCACCAAAGATTGCAGTTCAATTAAGAGTTATTAAGACAACAATAAACACAATAAATGAAATAACCTTCTATTTTGCAAAGAATGTCATAATCCAACAAAAAAAAAAGTGAAGGACTTAGGACAGACTTTGACCTGATTACGTCCGTCACCCTTGATCCGTTTTTCAGACTTTAATGTGAAAGCGTCAGGTTAGGCCGTGGAGTTCATTTTTTAAAGTTTTTTTGCAATTTGCCGGGTTGTATGTTGATTACAATATTGTTGTTACGGTCGCAAATCATATTTTGTTTAATAAAGGGTGTAAAAAAACTTAACGAAGCCGAAAGGCACTTGCTCTCCCCATCATTGCGATAATTTTTTTTGTTCTAGAATCTAGACCATACCTGGGAACCTTCTAGTTACGGAGATATTGGGGTCAAAGTTCCAAGTTCTTTTTTAAATACATTTTTTTAATGTAATAACTTTACTCTAAACACCTCCTCGACCCCCACACTATTCAATCCATCCACCAGCACAATGTGTTGAGTGCGTTACGTTGAGTTTTACCGTAAAAAGTGTATTTTCACACCAAAAAAAAGTCATCTCCCTGCAATAATTTTTGCGTAGGGTTGTGACTACGCAACAAAATATTTATTTACTCAAAACATACAAATATCCTTACAGGCTAGACCCAATGCGATATTGTGGCACATATTTAAATACATAGTTCAACTGTTTTTGACATAGCAAATTCTATAGGTAGCTGTTCTTGTAAATTCACCCAAAGCGCAACAGAATATATCCAAGTCCTCAGCAATGAGGTTGAGAGTGCGGAGCGCGCTCGTGAGTGAAAAAATATTGTTTGATGTACAGAATGCTTGGTTTTAACGGCTTCATGTGAAGAGTCTGTTTATACCCTGTTTACTGACTGACACTGTCCTGCAAATTGCAAAAAACCAAAGAATATTTGAATTTCGCGACCGCAGCATAGTCACTCACTGTTTATGACAGCAGGCCAAGACATGTTCAACACGCTTGCTCAAGGTGGACGACTGTTCTGTATATTTTCTAATCAACCTTAGAGAAATTCATAGAAGTGAAGACTCCTTCCACTATTTGCGGTAGACGTCTTTCGCCTAATTGAGTTACTCGTCAGCTTCTGCGTGGTGGAAGTAATATAAACAAACAATAAAACAATAGATAGTTAGGTAGTCGCTTCGTGTAAAATACCGGTATCCAGGTTAGATTAGGCTGAAAGTCGACACCAAGACCACAACATAGTTGAGATGAGATCATCTGTCTTTCTTTTAACTGGCAGATCATAACGATACATAAACAATAGCTTTAAACCCATTGTAAGATCATCGCACATTATAGAATAAATAAATAAATATCGCTGGACATGAGTGCAGCATTGTGTGCATTGTGTGCATGGAGTGCAGTGCGATGCGCGCTCGAACACGGACGTGTTTCCACTGTGCACGGCACGAATTTTATTCGCGTGTTGCGCGGCCATAGCCGCTGCCCGTTATAACTATGAGTTCAAAACAACTTATAGTAAATGAATTGCTGGCATTCCTAGTCCATGCCATCGACTACATGGACGAGGTGAGCATCCTGCAGATTTGCCGGTCCAATTTCAAGGAGGATGACATCAGCAGCGGGAAACTATTGCTGTTCCAGTCTCTTGGAAAACTGGACCAGATGCCCTCTCGGCGCAGAGATGGAACCGAGAAGACTCTTCAGGATATCATCGATATGTTGAAGAAGACGGACCCGGACGACGTTCCAGATTTCGTGGCGAAGGAGCTAGGTAAACTGCCCCCCGTCACTTTCGATCACGTCGACGTTACACGGCTGCTAAAGGACATCACTTCCTTGAAAGCGGAGATGACCAAGATGCAGTCCAGAATTAAGGTTTCAGAAAAAACCAATACCGAGCTGCATGCGGAAATAGCACTATTGCGCAACGTCGGTTCGGAAATTGGGTCACCTGAGGCCTCAAAGGTGAACACACGTCGAGGGGCGCATAATGCAACCATCGGCAGTTTTGAATCGGCGAACACAAGTGCGTCACCAGCTGCCGATAACGCTGAGCAAGCGCCGCCCGCCGCCGTCGTCGCCCGCGCCACAACACCGGCTGCGGATACGTCACGCGTAGGTACGTCGACCCCTAAACGTGCCTATGCTGCTATTGTCACCAGCGGTAAAACTGATGCGTCGCAGCCTAAGCGACAAACCAGGAAAGGGGAAAAGTTGAAAATGGGTGCTCAACCAGCCCTGGCTGCGGTCCGTAGCTCCGTGCCAAGAACGAGCCAAGTTGATGAGGAGGGCTTCACTAAAGTGGAAAGGAGGAAGAAGAAGAAGCCCTGTCCTCGTAACCTGTGCGGTACCGCACCGAGCGGACCCAACATGCTGCTGCGTCCTGCTGTGCCTACGACGCAGCTGTACCTTTCACGTCTGCATCACTCCACTACAACTGAGGAAGTGGTGCAGTATTTGAAAGTGAAGACCAGCTGGACTCTGTGGGTCGAAAGGTTGGAATCGCGCCACAACATCAACTTTAAGTCATTCGTGGTACGAGTTCCAACCCACCATCTACAGACCTGCATGAAGGAGGACTTTTGGCCGCAGGGTGTCGTATATCGACGTTTCCGAGGGCGATTACGCGACACCACGCAGCGAAACACGACACCGACAACGTTGCGTGTATAATTTAAGTTTTCTTATGGTTAAAATATGTATTAGTTTATTATTGTTGTTAAAATATTATTTTGTGTATTTTATCTATGGGCTTTAGTTGCCTGATAATAAAATGATTATTATTATTGCACACAGCGCCATCTAGCGCCACACTAAGCAACGAGGCTTGTGTCGTGGACACCAGATAGTTGATATACTACATAAATACTTTTTGTTTGTAAATACATAGGTACTGTAAATAAAGATATGAATATTTTACAGAAAAGTGCTGGCTCAGAGCGAGATGATTGTCCTCAAAGATCGCGAGTTGAAAGAAACACGGAACCTGTACAACGCCGTCAAAGACATGCTGGCGCTGCAGCCTAGCCCTGAGATACAGGTAATATAATTATTGCAATACTTATGTACAGTGCTGCATGCTGCTTGGTACTCTTAGTCATAACCGGGAATAATTCCGCCACCTTGTTATTTCAATTTCCACGGATAATTTCAAAATTGTTGAACAGTGTCCTTCTAAAAATGTCGTTAAACTTTTGACCGCCAGAGCATAAACGCACATGCGTGGTGCCCTTCACGACAAACCACAATTTCGTGTACGTTACCCCAGCAGGAAAGTGTCTCCTAGAGTTATATGAGTAGAACGTAAATTGTGTGCCCTAACTGCTGTAAATGTGCCCCCACATAAAAAATGTGTGTTGTCGTTTTCGAAAAAAACGGAAAAAACGATTCCTGGTGGGGTAACGTTTTTCTAGCAGTTAAATTTTAAACGAATGATCGGAGAGAGAAACATTGTGCATGGCCTTGTAGCTTATAGCAGTGCCAAAGTGTGCCCCCAAAAATAAATTGTGTGCCCCTTCAGGTTTTCGAGATATTGCATTTCCTGCTGGGGTAACGTTTTGCAGAATCGTATATCTCTAAAACCATTGCATGTGCCCCTGTGGAATAAACATACACGTGTAGCTCTTCGTGTGTGCCCCTCAGTGCCCCAATTAGATTTAAGAAAATATTTATAATATCCAAGTTATCACGGTTTTATGAAAACTCGAAAAAACATCACAGCGCCTAAATGAGACAAGGTATAAGCTCGCTGAAAACTGTATTGGGTCCGCCTTGACGCTACTAATAACCATACAAAGTTTCAAAACTGGTCATGCATGCGTTTTTGAATTATCTTGATAAAACTCAAAAAGATGGTGTCATACCTTTGACGCCAAAAATACAAGGAACCAGCTCGATCCCAGATGTGTAGGTGTTAAGGAACTAGTGTGCCCTTAGTCAAAAATATATGGTGAAAATATTCAGCTTGGAATGTTTCGCATTAAGTAAATATTAACAAAAAACCAAACATGTAATCAACGGCTGGTTATCCGACCAAATTCGAATGACTACTAAAAAGCGACGGATTCATACATATCGATGACCTTCTTTAGTGGACGTATTATACCTAAGCTGTTGTCCGTACAGTCCCGTTCAAAAGTTTTGGGGGCTAATTAAAAATATGTTAAATGCACCTTGTGACCATATTAAATGAAACAGCTTGTTGTTTGTTATTTTTAATCCCTTATTAGCATGCAGCAGTAATTTCAATTTAGCAGTATGCAGCTAGAGATACGCAGCGTCGGGGAGGCGAAAAAGGGAATCTTCTTTTAAGGTGGATGCTCCATGGTAGCCCGTGCAGGAATGAATTTGACCTTGAAAAAGTCATTCCTGCACCTTTCTAAGAAAATTTGAATTTCGCGGGCTACCCTGGAGCATCCACCTTAATGATGAAAAACTTAATGTAAATTTGTCTAACCTACGGCTTATCAATAAATATATAAATATGACGGCACAAGGATCAGACATATTAAAATAATAAAAGAGGTTCTTCAGTGAAATTAGAATTTATTACAGCAGAACTTATTTACTTAATTCTACAGGAAGTTACGGTCACTCAGTTTCTTTTGTTTTATGTGATAATTAACATAACTCTTACAATAAATAGCAATGACACCCAATTATACAGTAACACCTTAGTTCACACAAAAGGGCAACAATATACAAAGAAGCAGAGTAACAATAGGTAAGAGTAATACAACCTGTGCACCGGGCCACGCCTAAAGTCAGAATGCCTTTTCGCTTTTTTTTTTTTTCCAAATGGCATCTCGCAGTTCAACCAGAGAGGCTGTCGTCTGCTTAACCGGACTTTCCTGTGGGTGCCTTAAGTGTAAGGCCTCCAGCCAGGGCAGAAAACTCACAAACTAAGCGACTACACGCTAAGGGCACCCCCTGCGGGGTACGGGCCTCGGCTTAGGGCGTCGCTGGGAGAGGACAGCAAGGGGACAGGCTGGATCGGAGTGGATGCCTTTTCGCCGCTGTACGGCCCCTTTTATACGCTAGTTTTGGAGGTGGGGTTACGACGTAGCGTGCTACGACGTAGCGTGCTACGACGTAGCACTCATTAGCTACGCCCCGCAGCGAGGAGGTGGGAGAACGACGTAGCATGCTACGACGTAGTGCAAACTTAGCTCCGCCTTGCCTTGAATGACGTAGCTTACTACCGCGTGGCCTAATACATGTGTTGATTACAATGCGACGCCGACAAATACTTCTTTTACTGTTGTGTTGTTTTTTTTAAATATATGCAAAAAAGAGCTACCTCTTTTTCGTAGTAGGCATAACATATTACATCCCCCAATCAAATTTTGGGTAAAAGACCTGGCAAATATCTGGATGTATGTCTTTCGTTCACACATAAATTACTAGATGTATTTTAATGAAATTTTGAATGAAGAAGATAGCTTACCTTTGAATATCACATAGACAACTATTTATAATGTACTTAATCATGTGCAAAATCACAGAAAAAGCTAGTGGAATATTATCCAATAACAACTATATTTTATTACATATTACTTTTCTACTTCAGTGTACTCAGGCACAACACGTGTGAATCGGTTAGTGCGTAAATTAAAGAAGGTCATCGATATGTATGAATCCGTCGCTTTTTAGTAGTCATTCGAATTTGGTCGGATAACCAGCCGTTGTTTACATGTTTGGTTTTTTGTTAATATTTACTTAATGCGAAACATTCCAAGCTGAATATTTTCACCATATATTTTTGACTAAGGGCACACTATTTCCTTAACACATACACATCTGGGATCGAGCTGGTTCCTTGTATTTTTGGCGTCAAAGGTATGACACCATCTTTTTGAGTTTTATCAAGATAATTCAAAAACGCATGCATGACCAGTTTTGAAACTTTGTATGGTTATTAGTAGCGTCAAGGCGGACCCAATACAGTTTTCAGCGAGCTTATACCTTGTCTCATTTAGGCGCTGTGATGGTTTTTCGAGTTTTCATAAAACCGTGATAACTTGGATATTATACATATTTTCTTAAATCTAATTGGGGCACTGAGGGGCACACATGAAGAGCTACACGTGTATGTTTATTCTACAGGGGCACATGCAATGGTTTTAGAGATATACGATTCTGCAAAACGTTACCCCAGCAGGAAATGCAATATCTCGAAAACCTGAAGGGGCACACAATTTATTTTTGGGGGCACACTTTGGCACTGCTATACAAGGCCATGCACAATGTTTCTCTCTCCGATCATTCGTTTAAAATTTTCCTGCTAGAAAAACGTTACCCCAGCAGGAATCGTTTTTTCCGTTTTTTTCGAAAACGACAGGGGGCACACATTTTTTATGTGGGGGCACATTTACAGCAGTTAGGGCATACAATTTACGTTCCACTCGTATAACTCTAGGAGACACTTTCCTGCTGGGGTAACGTACACCACAATTTCACCTACCATTTTGCCACGTAGGTATGAGACTATCTTCGTAGCACTTTACGAGTAGATATAGCGTATTATGATCGAATTATCTACTTACTAACTCTATGGATATATGTAAAGAGAAGCTCGTGGCTAAATAATAACAGCCGCTCGGGTGGATCTTTAGGTTAAGCCGCGCTTGTCTAGGTTGCTCTGTGGATGGGTGACCACTCATTACATACCGAGTTTCCTCCGTGCCTCGGAAAGCACGTTAAGGTGGATGCTCCAGGGTAGCCCGCGAAATTAAAATTTTCTTACGTTTTTTGCGATTTACAGGCCAGTGTCAGGTTGTTTGTTGATTAAAATATGATTCGCGGCTCTAACACGTATGTAACCATAGAATTATAATCATCAAAATCACCAATACAACCCTCCAAGCTCATAAAGGTGCAATTTCGCGGGCTACCCTGGAGCATCCACCTTAAGCCGTTGGTCCCGGCTGACATTTGTAGATCTTTGACAGTCGTTAGGTAGTCAGTGGCCCAAAAAGTATGAAAACCAGTCTTACCAAGGGGTATCGTTGTACCCGGTACTAACTGGATTGTGGTGGTAAAATAGGCAGTCGCTTCATGTAAAATATTGGTATTCAGCTGTATCCGGTAAGACTGAAAGCCGACCCCAACATACGTTGGGAAAAGGCTAGGCAGATGATAACTCTATGGATAAGAAAATGACGTAAAAACTTCATACATTTTGCAGATCACGCTAAATCGTACGCAACGTGCGTTGACACAGAGGACTACTAAGATGAAGTGTTTGATTGCCGGTATGTGGTTTTTTTTTATTAACAAATTCATGGCGAACATCGTTTCTCCTCTTTTTAACCGACTTCCAAAAGGAGGAGGTTATAATTTTTTTTTTGTGTGTATGGTCAGCGATGTCTTCGCGAATTATGAACCGATTTTGATGGTTCTTATTTTGTTTGGAGAATGTTATTTCGCGTTGGTCCCGTTTAAGTTTGGTGAAGATCTGATGCTGATTTTCGGAGATATAAGGTACATAAGAACTCTTCAATAATAGACGGCAAATTGGTCGTAATTGCTGCAATCGCTTGGATGTTTATATATGTTGTGTGAACAATAAAATAAAACAAGATTTCAAAACAAAAAAGGTGAAAAACAACTTTAGCTTCAGAAGTCGGTGGCAAAAAGACCGCCAAGAGCGAGTCAGACTCGCGCACCGAGGGTTCCGTACAAACTTTTTAGAGGACAAATTTAACTTTGTTGTTCGATCCAAGTTTTTGCGAAAATATAAATTTGCCCTTATCTCCTTCTCTTCTCCTCCTTGATTTTTATACATCTAATAGGGACCGTTCCTGAGAAAAACGGTGGTGACAGACGGACAAGAAACTGATCTTATAAGGGTTCCTTTTTTACCTTTTGAGGTACGGAACCCTAAAAAACTGAATCAAAAAAACAAGTTACCGACTTTTTGACCGACTGTTTTATTATTTGCATTTGGGTAGGTACCTAGTTTGCGGTGTGAACCGAAATAATGAAAAGAGGTGAAACGATGTCGGCCCGGCTCGCTCACTATCGGCGGTGTGGCCTGCGCTTAAAAATCTACCAATAATAATAGAAACAAATATTTGCAAACCACAGTTAACACTTATAAAATACCATATAATAATAATATTAATTTATTTAATAACGCCGTCATCGTTTTTTCAATACAATTTATTTATCTTCTTTACCTCTTTATTTTTATTTGGTTAGCTATAGTGTATGATCCCTTGCTAGACCAGACATTACTTTTAGATGATAGGTGAATGGAATAAAAGAAAGTAAAGTACTGAAACACTACTGTATTGTCCCAAAGGTACTTAAATTAAAATGAGCTTAATGAACTGATGGTGTGGAAATGAAGCGAGTGACGCGGCCCTTGTTGGCTGTAACGAGAACGCCTGGCTGACTTGATAGCTCAACGCGAACTGAACTAATTATTATAAGTTGAAATGAATGTGGCGTAAACTGCTGAATTGCAGAATGTGCGGTTGCACCGTACATGCTCCCGAGCGGGAAGATGGATATTAGATGAACATGAAAAGATGAGTAACAAGGTGATGCCAATTGGTCCTTATATTAGATGATTGACAAGGTGATTCCAATTGGTCCTTATTCTATGTTTAGAGTCTCTACTTGAACTCCGTTTTACGAGACATAGGCACTGTACACTTGTCTAACTTATGCACTTTTGGAATTTCACTGTAATCTGATACACACGGAATCTCACACTGATTACGCGCACTAACACTATATTGAACTGTAGAAGATGATGTAGAGGCCCCAGCCTCTGCCCGTGCCGGAGTCACGTGTTGTGTGGTCCGTAGACTCGCCAAAGCGGCCCTTGCCACCTCGAGAGATGCGGTTCGCCTGTTACGCAGCCGTCGTACCATAAGGCCTGCTCCAATCACCAAAACAACTCCGATCACCACATAAAATGCTGTGTAGTGATGGATATCGTGATAAGAAAGTTGATTTGGCAAATTTTCACTTGCCTTGAGAACGTGGAGTTGCTTCTTGATTTCGTCAAGCTCTTTGCTGCTCGAGAGGAGTGTATAGTTTTGTATTAGTGGAGTTGGGATGCCAACGTCTATGATATGATTGATTGGTTCTATCTCAGGCAGCTTGAAAGATGGTTTTATGTCTAAAGTGCTAAATCCTTCATTGCGTGAGTAAACAGTAAAACTTTCGGTTTTAATTAGACAGTCGTGTTCGACTCCCAATATGCCTGCTTTTACTAACTGTCCCGGCGACACATTATTGTCGCATAGAACTCTTATTTGACACTGACTACAGCAGAAAAATGCATAATTGTTTATTTTGCTGAGAACTGTCCATTGATTCGAACAAGTCGTAATGCTGATCTTGCATTTGCTGGAATCAGGTTCTACTTCACATAATTTTTCATCATTCTTGAGATGGTAAATCGGCTTCTCTATATGACATAGATAATTATCGACATTTTCACGTAGACATGTCTGGACGTCGTTTATAGACATCGGTAAATACGAGTCCTTCTTCAAATTGATTGCAACATGTTCAGCAATCGGAGTTAAAGTAGCCATACTTGAGTTACCTATGAGTTGTGGTATTGGAATAATTTTCATGATTGAAAATGTATCTCCACCAGAGGCAATTTCAATTCGAAGATTAAAAATTCTTCAGTCATTCTTGCTTTGACTGTCAATAAATGATAAATATTTCTAAAGTTATTTTGTAAGTTATTGATCGGTAACGTAAGGTCCTTTGAAAGATGACTCGATATTGTATTCAGAGTGTCTTTCAGTTGTTCTGGTGACAATAAATGAAAATTGAGTCTCCCGTGATAAACATCTGTTATGGTATCTAATAAACTTGTTTGGATTGTTTTGAGTTGTCTTAAAACATTGCTCGTAGCGATTGCTCCCGTACTGAAATCGTTCATGGCTCGATTTCTCTCTGATTCGTTCAATAAAACGTTCTCCATCTTATCTAACTTGACTGATAGTGAATTAAGCATCTTGTGTTGCTTATTAATTGCTTGCCCGTTCCTTTTCAAAATGTTGTATTCTGCTTCAATGACCGTTGTTTGTTGTTTCAAGAGCGAGAGCAAATGATTTTCATTGTCATGTATTGATTGAATATCTTGTTTATATTGTTCTGCGAATCTGTCATCAAGTACACCGAATAAGCTGTTTGCAAGATACCCTATACCGTTGATAAAGCCTCGCTTGCGGCGGCGCAGTACGTGTGCGCGACGCGTGCTGGAATGCTGACTCAGCAACAGGTGGTTATAATACTCGAGTTCTGAGAATTCTTGCTGCAATTGAACTTGTATGACGTCACAATGTGACGTTTCTTTAAACTTGTTGCATAACTGATCCAAGTAGCTAAGATATTTGCTGCATGCTTCTGTACCTTGCCAAAATGAATTCATGTCATAGTATGTGACTATCTTCCATTCATCTCTGATTAATTGCATGTTTGCAATTTTGTCGAAATAAAGACCTTGATTGTCTTTTAATTGTGTAACATTGTATGAACAGTGAGCTGTGGTCAAAATGCTCATGAAAGACAAAAGTAACATTACCAGCGATGAGAAGCTGTAGTTTACTTTTTTGTTTTGATATAGCTTGCCATCTTTCTCTTCCTTAGAACGCAACTCTTGTTTGTCGATTCTATCATTCACAGGGAGAATAGACAGCTTGAGAATAGGCCTCTTGATAAGCCCATTCTTTGTTTTCAATGTGACCACCCTGATGTGGCCATCGGCACTGGGATGCAGCTGGACGACGCGGCCAACTGCCCACTTCCCAGGAGGTAAGTTTGCATCGTTAATTGTAACAATGTCATTTAGTTGAATGTCTGGTTGAGAATGTCTCCACTTGCTTCTTGCTGACAGCTGAGTGAGATATTCTGTATGCCAACGTTTCCAAATATCTTGTACTATTTTTTGAGTTAAATGCCATCTCGTCCGCATATCTTTTTCTGTTTCTAATATAGTCATGTCTTGATTTAGATTGATAAAGCTTGATGGAGTGAGGAAATCCAAATCGTTGGGATCTTCAGTCAGAGGACACATTGGCCTCGAGTTAAGTACTGCTTCTAATTGAGCCAGAACTGTGCTGAACTCTTCAAAGGTGAGCTTTTGCTCTCCAACTACTCTTCTTAAATGGTATTTTAAACTTTTGACCGCAGCCTCCCACAGCCCTCCTGCTGTAGGCCATGAGGGCGCATTAAAATGCCATTCGATCTCCATGCTAGTAATTTCCTTGATGAAATCTTGATCGAATGATTCTTGTATCTGCTCCAATTCTTCTTGTAAAATTTTGTTGGCGCCGACAAAGTTTGTACCGTTGTCGCTGTACAAGTGTTTCGGCGAGCCCTTTCTTCCAGCCATTCTTCGCAACGCAGCTATGAATGCTGATGATGTAAGGTCTGAGACCAAATCTATATGAACAAGCTTGGTCACCATACAGACAAATACAACCACGTAGCCCTTTGTGGTCTTGATCCCACGGCCCTTGTTGGCCTTTATGAGCACGTGCCCGGTAAAATCGACGCCTGTATGTTCAAAAGGCTTTGCAACGTTACATCTCTGCGTAGGTAAATCACCCATCAACTGTGTCATCTTGCTTGGATTGTGTTTACGACAGGTAACGCAGGTACGTATACGCTTTCTGACTGCTCGATTACCGCCTATAATCCAGTAATTCTTGCGAATCAATGCTGATGTCACCCGTGCTCCTCCATGAAAGGTAAGTTTATGTGCTTGATCTATAATTAAATTTGTTAAGTGTCCTTCATGAGCTATGATAATCGGATGCATCATATCTTGATTAATGTTGGCCTTGCTTAGTCTTCCTCTGACTCTGAGAAGTCCCTCGTTGTCAAGGAATGGATTTAATTGCAATAACTTGTTTTTTGCTGATAGCGGCTTATTTTCTTGTAAATTATGTACTTCTTGGGCAAATTCTCTCTGCTGTACATGTAAAATGATTTTATGCTTAGCATTTACTAATTCTTGTAATGTAAAATAAGTTTGAATGCGGTTTGCCTTGTATCTCGCTTGCTTGATAAATCTTAATATCCATGCTAAAACTCTTGTTAGTTTGGCGAGTGAACTATATCTTGCTAATAATTCACCCAAAATGTTATCGCTTTCTTGCTGCGATGTGTGATTAATAAGCTGCTCGGCTTTTCTTGCTTCTTCGTCTGTGTTAAACACTGCTTGCCCAGTTTCATGGTCAGGGTCGTAGTTCCGTAGCCACAACGGTCCTTCCCACCACAGCGAATGGTTTTTCAGTTGATCGATACCCAATCCGTGGCTTGCGCAGTCCGCTGGATTTTCTGCTGACTTGACGTAACGCCAGCTGCTTGTAGGTATCATGCTTGATATTTGTCGCACCCTGTTGGCGACAAAAGGCTTCCATCGTCCTGGCTCTCTTTGTAACCAGGCTAGGACTACCATTGAATCTGTCCAAGTATATATCTTGATGTTATGACTGATGAGGCATTGTTGAATTTTAGACAACAATTTTGCCAGTAGTAGAGCACCGCTAAGCTCTAATCTTGGTAATGAAATAGATTTGTTTACTGGAGCTAATCTTGCTTTTCCTGCTACTAACGAGATGTTAGTTTCGCCGTTGTTTTTAGTCTTGCAATAAACAACGCATGCGTAGGCTTTATTAGAAGAATCGCAGAATCCATGTAATTCTAGCGTGTTGTTTTCTCCTGTACCCAACCAGCGCTCCAACTTGAATTGATTGATTTTGTGCATGTCACTTTTAATTTTGAGCCATTCTTTGCTGATTTGTTCGGGTAACTTGTCATCCCATTGACTACTTGACATCCAAACTTGCTGAAATAGCAGTTTTAGCTTGGTTGATATCGGTGACAGCCAACCAAGAGGGTCAAACAACTTTGATATGTCTGACAACATGGATCTCTTAGTTGGTGTTTTGTTAGATGGTTCAATTCTTGATTGAAATGTAAATAAGTCTGCTTTTGAATTCCAACGTAATCCCAAGGTTTTTGATGTCTCCATTTCCTTGAAATCGAAATTTTCTTGCTTGCTACTCGCCCCGATTGTATCGTCTTGTAAGGCTGATGCGTTGGAAGACCACTTTCTTAAATTGAACCCCCCTGATTTTAACAACGTGATTAAATCTTGCTTTAGTTTTACTGCTAACTCGACAGAATGAGACCCGTGTAGAACATCATCCATGTAGAATGACTGCTCCAATGCCTTGATTGCAACACTGTCGAAATTGTTTCTCTCATCTTCAGCCAATTGTTTTAATGTCATCATAGCTAAAAATGGTGCGGCCTTGGTGCCATATGTAACGGTGCATAGCTGGTATACCTGATGACGCATGTCAATGTTATCTCTCCAAATTATTTTTTGGAATCTTGGATCCTGTTTATTTAACCAAATGAACCGAAACATTTTTTCAATATCTGCCGTAAAAGCGACGCGATATTGTCTCCACCTTAACAGTAAAGATTGGAGATCTTGCTGTAGATTTGGGCCTTTTAACATGACGTCATTTAAGCTGGTTCCTGTTGTTGTTTTTGAAGAAGCGTTGAAAACTACCCGAAGTGCTGTCGTAGTGGAATCGTTTCGCAATACACAATGGTGCGGTAAATAATAATCCGGTTGCTTGTTACCGGACGCTGGTATCATATGTCCTAAAGTTTTATATTCTTGAATAAATAATTTATATTGTTTTGCTACTTCTTCATTATTGTGAAATTTCCTTTCCAACTGCTGAAGTTGCGCCACAGCTTTATTTTTAGACAATCCCAAATGTATCTCAAAGTTTTCTTGAAAAGGCAATCTTACTTCATACATGCCATTTTCATGTCTTGTTGTGGTTTTCTTGTAATACTCCATGCATTGAAGATCTTCTGCGGATAAATTGGATGATTCGGTGATGTCTTCGATCTACGTTACAGTGGAAAGTTTTGAAATTACCGCATAAGATCCATCCCAGTCGTGTCTGTTGCGCGACCGGTAATGATAGATCCGCCCTGATAATGCCTTCTAAAATGATATGGGAATACACATCGGCTCCCAGTAAGATGTCGATAGGACGACTGACATTGTATTCTGGATCGGCTAGTTGCATGCCGGCCAGGTGTGCCCATGTTGGCTTGGTAAATGTACATCTTGGTAATTGATTAATCAGCGTGTCCATGATTACCACATCTGTTTTAAATGTAAAGTCATTAAAATGCGAACAACATGTTATGTTCGTGACACCCTTGCTACTGCTCTCCTTCTCTCCTATCCCGCAAATAACGGCCCTGCAATACTTTCTTGATAAAGCTAGCTGTTGTGTCGCTCTGGCTGAGATCAGGGATGCTTGAGAGCCTTGATCTATTAGCGCACGCATTTTGTGGTATGATCCGTCACTTGCTTGAACTTTGATCATTGCAGTTGCTAATAATGTTTCGATCACGTTGTTGCCTTGTTGCGAAACGTGATTTTCTTGTGATTCTTGATTTTGCGTTCTAGTTGCAAGAACTGCTGGAGTATCATTCTCCGTAATTATGTTACATGAAGACTTATTGTTAAAAGCTTCATGTAAAAGTGTATTATGTTTGCCGCGACATTCGCGGCAGCGTCTTTCTGACGTACATTCTTTATCCCCATGCGAATAAAGACAATTTTTGCACAAATGCAATCGTGTTATAGCTTGTCGCTTTGAACTTGGTGTCATAATTAAAAACTTACTGCAATAGTATATTCCGTGTGACTCTTTACACAACGGACATGTCAATTCGATATTATTCACAGAAGTCTTACTAGCTGAATATTTATTCTTGAAATTTGACGATGTTGATTTATTTTGCTTGCTTGTTGATGGTTTGGAATTTTCGTTTTTCTTGCGCGAAGATTCCAAGGCGGTGAATCTGCTCTCTAAGAAGCTTAGAAACTCCGTCAATTTTGGCAGTTCTCTGGGTTTCTTCAGAGATTCCAAATAATGATCATGCGTATCCGCATCTAATTTTAGCAATAAAATACGCACTATGAATGGATCCCAGCTGTCTATATTTACGCCTAGGTTCCTTATTGAGTTTAAACACTCTAGTGTAGTATCGTGAATTTTCTTGATCTGAGGGACGTTTGCTTGTTGAACTACTGGAAGATTCAGTACGAGATCTATGTGAGATGTAAAATCAACCATGTGTTGTTGTACCTATTGTTCAATATCTCCCAGCAAACAGTGTAGTTGTCAGAACTGATTTGTAAATGCTGTATCAAACGTTCAGCTTCTCCCCGCACCTTGCTTTTAAGAAACTGCATCTTGTGGGCATTTGATAAGGAAACGTTACTGTGGATAGCTTCAACAAACAAGTCCTTAAAAGACACCCAATTTTGATAATTGCCATTGAAGTACGGGATGTCAATTTTTGGTGTCCAATTCTCCTTGTGAACTACGGACCCTAGTTTTCTATTAATTGCATTTTTTAATTCATTGTAAATAATTTCTTGCTTCGTATAAGATACCTCATATTCTTGATTCGTACCTTCCAATTCGCTGTCTAATTCCCAATGTAAGGAATCTATGATAGACCATCGAGACTGTAGAGTACGTAAGGCATCTTTTAACTCCCACTTTTCGGACATAAAATCCAAATTTATTCCTGCCACAGTGCGCTGCAGCGCCCTGAAGTTACTTGCTTGCTTCTTCAACAGTTCATCAAGTTTGCTAGATGAACCTCTGGAGCATACCTCGACGAGCGGCGATTGACGTCCCAACGGATCTGCTTGCTCAGACCGTGCAGGACCTTGTTCCTCCTGTGTAGAACCTCCCTGTTGAGCTTCTTTCATCTTTATCAACAAAACTTGATATTGTTGATTGATGAATGCCTTGGTCGAGATGTATAGCTCTTTTGTTTTTTCGTATGCACGGTCACTAAAATACGGATGAGACTTGCTTTCTTCCGTAAAAAGACGATCGTGATTGTACTGGTAATCGGACCAATACTGATTCAAGTTTTCTAAACGTCGCTTGAAATAGTCGGCAGTCTTACGATCCGCCGAGTCCTTTTTGATATTTGTAGCCAACTTTAGGATGGCTGTGTAAAGTTCGTCCTGATTTGCATGTATGGCCTCCATGACGAGGACTTAATTGAAGTAAGAAATAAATGGAAAGATCTTACTTGAATGTTCTTGATAACTGCTTACGGATCCTTGGTGATCCCCTGAGGCACCTGCTAGCCTCAGATCTTGATTATGAAACGCTTCCTGAGACACCTGGTTGTCCCAAAGTCTAAAATTCCTGTACTGAACTCCTGTTAGTTAACGGATCCTTGACGATCACTGAGACACTTGTTAGTCTGAAATCCCCACTCTCAGCACCTAATAGTTTACGGATCCTTGTTGACCCTGGGTCACTTGTTAGTCCCAATGTTTTATAGTCACTCAACACAGCACACACTTGAGTCACTGGATAGCTGCCCGCTACACTGTCCACGCGCGCGAAATGGACTATGTAGCGTCCGATGTTCACAGTCGAAGGACCAAAAAGAATGTATGATCCCTTGCTAGACCAGACATTACTTTTAGATGATAGGTGAATGGAATAAAAGAAAGTAAAGTACTGAAACACTACTGTATTGTCCCAAAGGTACTTAAATTAAAATGAGCTTAATGAACTGATGGTGTGGAAATGAAGCGAGTGACGCGGCCCTTGTTGGCTGTAACGAGAACGCCTGGCTGACTTGATAGCTCAACGCGAACTGAACTAATTATTATAAGTTGAAATGAATGTGGCGTAAACTGCTGAATTGCAGAATGTGCGGTTGCACCGTACATATAGCATCCCCCCTCAAAGCCGAAGCTAACTGTGAAACTAAACGGCTGACATAGGTAGCTAGTTTTATATTCCACAATAACTTGACCTCATTATTTTCGTCAGATTGAGACTGACCGAACTTCCCTATTTCCTTCAAGCGCCAAAAGTTCCATGAAGCTCTGTACTTACTAAATTACAATACCTTTCAGAACTAAACATGCGCGAGCGCCAGGTGACAGACCAGCGTTTAGAATTGGAACGAGTCAACGGGGAGCTGCATTCGTTCAAACAGAAATACTACGAGATGAAACGAGCATTAGACGCAGAGGAATCGAGAAGACTCATGGTAGTCACTCCCTGTTCTCCGTGTCCTGTCTCACCGAAAATAACACCGAACTAACGTAATGTAGATTTATATATTGCTTATGGAAAGTTGAATATTTAATCATGTGCTCGGAATGGACTTAACTCTGGGATGGGCGGTAATGCAGAGTGGAGGAGAGACGTGCGGTAACCGACCAATCATATTTGTTGATATCTGCATCGTGTCTCTCGTCTCTTTGGGTTTCGAACTAGAAAGTGACTGTTTGGTCTTTTGGCGAAGATTGTTTGTTCACAAGTTTCATGAACCGGGTTTTGCTTACCCACTCATACTGCCTACCTACTTGGCGCTCTAGAAACGTTAACACAATGTTTTGTTATGTGAAATGTAGTGAAAACATGATTGTGGCGTTAGTCCCGATTTTGGTCAAGCGCCAAGAGATCCTTGTACAACTATACTCTGGGTTGTTGTTACTTCTCTGTCAAAAAATCATAACAACTGGCATGAGATTTGACATTTAGAATTTTGGACAAAGCATGCCATTTTACGAATAAACGATTTTTTTAATTAAATGCATTATTTGCCAACGAAGTTTTTACATAGTTTGTTATAGCGCCGAAATGTTAATTTATTTGTTAGGAATAATAAAAATAGGTGCCAATTTAAACTAATGATCTCAGTACTGCATGAAATGTTGTATTTGTAAAACTTGTGTTTTTAAAGTTGCAAATGTGAAATATAATGCATGAATATTTTATTAAAGTAGACCTTTTAAACTTACAAAATGTTGCTAGATAAGTATAGAACCCCGCCGGTCGAGATATATCTCAATAGTTTTATTATGTATTAGTTATGTTGTATGTAGTGGTCAATCGGAACTGAAGATGCATTGAGGTTGACATTTGTTTTTGATAGTAAATAAAACACTTTGGTAATTAATCCGAAAACAATAGTTTTATTTAAGAACTTTTCACTTTCTCATAAAATATACACATTGTTTTTGTCATTAAACTAAACTGTAAGTAAATACTAATTTTTAAATACCAATTCTCACGATTGTCAAACGGGTGCTCGGCGGGGCGGAGCCCCTCTATTGCTTTTCGGTTCTAAATGTTATATATCATGGTGTTCTTTCATGTACAAATTCGTCACTTAAACTCTATTTAAAAAAAATATTCAAATGAAGGATGATTTTGTACATTTTCAAAGTAAAAAAAAAGAAACACGAAGACATCCGTTTTTCTCGTTAATAAAGTGTGATGATAGAATTCTACAGTCCTTTTGTTGATTACTTAAAAATAACAGTTCGAATGCATGCGCTCGGGCCGGGCCGGACCGGGGCTCGGCCGTGTGGGTACAAACAAATGCGATCAAATGCTTATAGACCGGCTGGGACCATGCATCGAACGTATGCTAGTACACAGTATACTCCAGCGCTTTGATACAACACACACACGGTACGCACGTCTGAATAACGCGATAATATCTAGCTGTGGGATGGGACTGACAATTTAATTTGTACATGTATTCTAGCTCTGTATAAGAGCTATTTATAGTCTCTGAACAGATAAAGACAAGCGAAGAAGCTTGTTTTATTCACGTTTACACGAATACCAATTACAACTGCTACAGCCGTAAAATCCATAAGTTTCACAACTTACATTTTACCCTATTGTTGTAAGGCGTTCTTGTAACCGTGAATCCCTTGATTATACTTGACTTGTTTATTTATTATGCAAGAATAACTTATCAATCAATTAACTTTGACTGATCATTGAATCCACCCGACATTATAAATTCTCTTGAGCAAAATCTTTTCATTATATAAAATGCTGGTTCAAAATTCGGCCCTGAACTGATATTTTATCAATGCCCACAAATGGGCACTTAAAGCATTTATTTATTTAAAAAATTCAACCAGGAGCTAACTATTGACCAGTTGACACACAATCTACTCCCAACAGTGGGTCATCGCTTTTGTCACGGGCAGCTTTAAGAAGCAGACTTGGAGTCTAGGCCCACCTCGCCGCAGAATAACCGCGATGCTCGACTGTGTGGAGTAGACCTAACGCACTGACATTTTATCGCATTATTTACACGTAGTACACTCTGAACATGCACGCTTCGGCCCGCGATCAAAACACGCATTTTACCATAACAGTATCTATATATAGCTGTCCCAACTTACCAAATACAAACACAGAATCAACTATTCGCTCATATCGCGCGACGTTTGCATCGAGACGGGCGTGCGTTCCACAAGGAATCTCATAATCACACTGAAATAAAACTGTGTACAGTCACACACAAGCCGTATGCACTAATTACATTATTTGTCTCATGTATCAGACGTTTATATTTATATAAAACATGTTCGAGAATGGAGATGTCCCGACTCACTGTATAACTTTCAAAAGTTCAGTGCCTTTATATTTAAGAAACTCGATAGTGTCGAAATCTTTTGCATGGTCATTTTTATTGTCAGTTAACATGAATTAACTATGAAAACCATGAAGTAGAAAACAAGTGGAGTGCCAATTATGATTGTTTTCCCTATATTCAAATTATTATTGGCTATATTTAGCGAGGTGCGCAAAGGGAAGAAGTTAAGAATACACTGTTGCAGTCACTCATGCACACTCCATTGGTCCCCTACCCCGCGATAGGAACGTATTTCACTATAAAACAAATTGGAAGAGGTCAGACAGACTCACTCGCCGCGGATCGTACCGACTATCGACGCACAAAGACTCACTAATTTACTATTTATTTTTTTATAATATAAAGCGTTGTGTCGCCTCTATGCAAACGCCGCGACTACATATTATATCACTCGTTGGCTTACGACATAGGTACTTATGACATAATTGCGATGGAATCAATAAAACTATTGTTTGTTTGTATGTTTGTTTAGTCGCTCGGCGTGATCACGGTACTGTAACGTAGCGCATCGTCGTCGCCTAGTGGACGTCGGAGCTCTCCTGCTTGTTCAACTGATGGTTGGCCGGATCCGACGTGTTGATTGGCTGCAACACACGAAAAATACACGTTACTCAATGATCTTCAAAACTATACTATACAAATATTTTAACTACAATGATCTTGGTAGGGCTTTGTTAAATAATTTGGCAAAAAAAAAAAAATTGTTTTTTTTTAGGTTATTGCTAAGGTTCGATGGTAATATAATTAAATTAATTTATTAAAACATGCAGGGGAGCAATCCTGCCCGTACAGGTAGGACGGTGGGATGGTGGGATGGTGGGTGAGGTGTGTATGTATAGTATTGAGGCGCATTACCACTGGCACTGACCAGGGAGATGGGCGGCTGCGGCGCGTGCGGCGTGTGCGGCGTGTGCGGCGCGTGCGGCGTGAGCGGCGCGTGCGGCGCGGGCGCGGGCGCGGGCGCGGGCGCGTCGTGCACGGCCGTGGTGGAGTGCGCCGCCTGCGCCGCCGCGTAGTAGCCGCCGTTGATGCCCTCGGGGTACGGCGCGGGCGGCGCGGCCGGCGCGGCCAGCGGCGCGCCCGCCATGACGCCGGCGCCGCCCAGGAAGTAGTCCTTGTTGACGCAGTTGCGCAGGCAGTCGGGGATGCGGCCCACGATGGCGCGCCGGATCTCGGACGCCGCCATCTCGCGCAGCTCCTGCGCCGACGCGTCGGAGTAGAACGCCGCGTGGGGCGTGCACAGCACGTTCGGCGCGTCTTTCAGCGGACCCTGTGAGAATATCATACCATATTACGACACGACACGAATACAAACACGATGGCACGGTAAGCGCAGTGACTGAGCAATATTACATCGAGCACATCTGTCTACAACTCACAATTTAGGATCCAAAAATATTAGTTGTAATCGTCCCTTTTTACCTATTGGACTGACTCCGGCGTGATATGTAGGGCAAGCTCTCTACTATTATTTTTTTGCAACGGGATCCAAGTCAATTGAATCGTTTCACCAAGACTAATTAATTGAACTTCCTTGCCTCGGCGCTTGTCTGGTAGTCACTGCTATCAGAAGTGAGAGTGGTAGAGAGTAGTGTGCGTACGTACTTGGAACACGTTGAAGGGCTCGTTCTCGTGCACGTCGAGCGCGGCGGCGCGGATGCGGCCCTGCTTGAGCGCGGCCGCCAGCCCCTCGTCGTCCACCAGCCCGCCGCGCGCCGTGTTCACGAGGAACGCGCCTTGGAAATAAACGAACGAGCTTATTCTGAGAACTAAACAATCTGTTACATTCGTTATACACTATAATGTTTAGGTCGTTCTGGAGCCGAAAGCCATAAACTCGGAACGATTGGGACTACCTTTTCCAAAATATAACAAAAAAAAAAACACGAAATTTATAATACTTTTTTTTTTGATGTTTAAAAAAAACCAAATCGTTTTGAGTTCGATTGATCGAGTTCATGGCTTTCGGTTCCCGAACGACCTAAAATGAACCGTGTATAATCAGCTTACAATCTTACCACACTTACCACTACCGAGACACAGGCCTCCTCTAGAGAGTATTATTAGAAATGGAAAGGTGTACGTTTTGGGTTTATCCTTTTTTCACGCAGCAACAGTGAGAAAAGAAAAAATCACGTGTGCTTTTGCACCGTGATAGCTGGCCGGGAGACTTCGATGGATGAGTATTTTTTGCCGGAAATATCCACCGCTTGGATGGTTCAGTAAGCCTCGTACAAAATCTAGTCACGACACATCGATTGAATCTCGAACATTCTTTACAATTACGCTCGAAATAGTTTTAACACGCAGACATGCAGCTTCAATTAAAAATCGATATTTTTGTGTAAAACATTCAAGAATGACAGGTACAAGCTGCCTTACGTGTATAACACTTGGTTTTAATATTTGTTTGAAATGTGTGTTGAATTAATTGAACTGTTGAAATTGTTTTTATGGTCCTATTTATTACATTTTATGATGGGCTATTATGATACTGAAAGTATGGAAAAATGCATTTTTGAGCACGAGAATGATGATTTGCTACTCATTTTCATTAACTGCGAGTTTAAAATATTCATTAACAGACAATGGCATACCTTTTTTTTTCCAAGTAAATATCATTCTGTGATCAAACCAGACTATCGCTACTTCTTCTTCGTCAATTGCTAAACTTGACTGTTTCTAATGCAAGTATAATAAACGTGTTATATTAACCTGGGCGCATCTGTTTGATAGTGAACTCGTTGATGAGGTGGTGATTGTGTTCGTTTAAGCTGCAGTGCAATGATACACAATCACTCTGGAATAGGAGGTCCTGGAAACGACAAACATACAATTAGTTATTATTTAAAAACTATAACCAGGGTTTATGGCATTTAATCAAATTAACGATCAGCTCTTTTACATCCACAAATCCTGCTCTTACATATTCTTATAGAGCATTTTTGGTCTGCGATAGGCAACAGGTGCGATGTTTCTTAGCAGTTGGTGGCTAACCCAGTTTTGTCCTTTGCACGGTCACCTGAGGATTTTGTTAAAAATTCAAGGGGTACCTAAGGATAATATCATGTCTGTAACCAACTATATACTTACGAAGAGGCAGCACTTCCGGGTGGGATCAATAACACGACTTGCAAGTTTGCCAGTTCGCGCCGTTCTAGTTGACCTATATCCTCCCTGTTTACTGTGACGATATTCACCTGAAGCGTGTAGACCCTGGTGAGCCCGAGCGACTTCTCGATGCCGTCGGGCAGGTAGGGGTCGTAGAAGATAACGTTGAAGCCGAAGGCCTTGGCGCGCAACGCGACGGCCGAGCCGATGCGGCCCAGCCCCACGATGCCCAGCGTGTCCCCGCGGATGCGCGCGCAGCCCGTCGCCGCCTCGCGCACCTGCTCCGGACCTGCGCCACCAAACACGACTAGTATATCACATACAAGCTTTCACTACAACTGCATTCTCGACTAGCTTCGGACAGGTGAGGTACGAGTGGAGTTGCCTATGGAGCAGGAGAGGGGCTGGGACATCATCTCGTCTAGGGTTTAAATCCCAGAAAAAGAACAACGCGATTTCCAACATCGAAAATCTTCTTACGTCTTCGGATTTCAACGTTTGGAACCCGGTCTATAAGTTTTATGCCGAGCATGGAATGGAATGCAAGTGGGGTTGGGCGGGACAGATAGCAAGGCGCAGCTATGGCAGTTGGAGCAAAGCTGTAACCGAGTGGCGTCCAAGGAAAGGTAAGATAAGTGTTAGTGTTGCACGTCCAGCAGCGAGATGGGCAGACAACATAGTTCACCATCACGGATAAAACCTGAATAAGGCTGGCACAGGAGCGTGGAATTGGCACAAACGCTGGGGACTTATTCCCAGCAGTGGGTGAAGTCGGTCCGTGGATGGATGGATGGAAAAGAACCATTTATAAAAGCTACTGCTAACTAGATTAGATGGAGGGAATCTTGAAACAAGAAGCATCTGCTGGCTGCCAAAGACAATAAAGAAGAGAAATTCAAATAAGAATCCTGAAAATTTCAAATCAAAAGATTCTTAAACCGCATTTATGTCTTATCTAAACATTTGGTTTTACACTTTGAGAAGGTGGTATGGATGGCGAGATGGCTACAAAGGGAGTGAATATACTACGTCTGTTAGGGATATGTCAACAAGATTATGTCTTTGGGACATACCAAGCAACAAGTTAAATCAGAAACTTCTTAATATAACGAGCGTTAACCACATAAAAACAACTTTGTTGTTAAGCATTAAACGTAGCAACATTATCAGTATCATTAATACGTAGAACACAATTAAAAATAGCTTCAAGAATGGCTATATTTATTGCCTGCACGTGTCGCGAACGTAGTAAAGTAATTCATTACAATGCCGCTGTGTTTTATTACATCTCAAGGGCATTCTTTCCGTCATGTGTTGACGTAAATATCAGTTTTGTGAATTTGAATAACAACTTTTGGCCGAATTACTGTTGCTACGCTGGACGAGGTCTTTCGGAGATGATACTTCAATATACACCACGCAAAGTAACGCTTGAAGGCACCTTTTAATAGCATGTTTGCAAAAAGAGGAGAGATAGCTCAAAGTCACGCAGTGGCAAGTCGGGCGTAGTCGCCGAGGGCGGCCTAGGAGACGCTGGAGCGAGGACTTAGAAGAGTATGCGAGATGGGCCGGAGAAGCCTAAGGGAAGAGTGTGAGCTATCGGGGAGAGTCTTCAAGCAGTGGGTTAACACAGATTTAATAAAAAAGAAATGTACATTAAGGTGAATGCGCCAGGGTGGCCCGCGAAATTCAAATTTTCTTACGTTTTTTGCAATTTGCAGGTCAGTGTCAGGTTGTATGTTGATTAAAATAACACGTATGTAGTTACAGAATTATAATCATCAAATCAATACAACCCTCCAAGTGCATAACGGTGCAGGAATGACTTTGACAAAACGTAAGAAAATTTGAATTTCGCGGGCTACCTTAAGTAATTAGTTCTCTAGGGATGCGAATGCGACTGATGCGAGTGAAATCGTGGGAAACAGTTAATATTCTTATCTAACAAATATTATAAATGCGAAAGTTCGTGAGAATGGATGGACGGGAGTTACTCTTTCACGCGAAAACTACTCAACGGATTTGGATGATATTTGGCACATAGGTAATTTATAACCTGGATTAACATAATAAGACTTTTTATCTTGGAAGTATGATCCCGTTGGACAGTTACCGAACATCACGCGGACGAAGCCGCGGGCATAAGCTAGTCAATTAGATAATAAAAACATCAAAAGTGTTGGTATACCTGTGAATTTTTTCCCTTCCCGCACCATGTTGGCGAGCCAATACGTCCGCCGGTACAGGTTCAGTATGAGACACATTGTGGTGTCCGCCACCTCCTCCACGCCGTAGCCGGGCACATTACATACCGCTATGCCTGGAACATTTTAAACACAAGTTATTGAAAATTAACGAACTAACTAATTCTTAAAGATACGAATAAGTTATAATTTATTATTTATCTGCTATTTAAAGTAATCAGTATTGATCAATTAATTAATATGCAAATGATAGCAGTTCAAGATTTGAACATTTAATAACACCATTTATACAATAGGACCTGCTGACCCTACTGTCATTTACAGGACCACTAACAACTCTACGTATCCAGGCGACAACAGCTCTGGATAGATTGCAGCCCTGTTGGTTAGGCTTCCAAGTCACTAGCTCCCTACGCTGGCACATACTAATCTCTTCTTTATCGTGTGGTTAGTGCTTAACCTGGTGTCAGAGTTCTTATGAGGCCCATGGGCGGCCATGGACCTCTGCCTTGTCATTCCATGCCGTCCAGAAGTATCTCTCAGGCATGCTGGTTTGGTTTCGTCACGATGTTTTCCGTCACCGAAGCAAGTGATTATTATACAATACGCACCTAAATCCGTAAAATAGAGGTGCGTGTCTTGGGTTCGAACTCGAGACCTACACACACACACCTTAACAGTGGGCAATTTACCTTCATTTGTTATGATCTTTGACCGGGCTATTGAAATTTGTATGCGGTACATAACAAAGGATATTCTATCTATCTATAAGAGTAAATAAGACTCACCTAGTTCCCCAGCAGCTTTAACATCAATATTATCAACGCCGGAGCCGATACGGACTATGATCCTTAACGCCTTGAACTTTTCGAGGTCTTCCTTGGTCAGTATGATGGTGTGCCACATAAGAGCGCCCACGGCCTCGTTCAGCACCTTCTCGTGTATCTCCGAGGTGGACTGGGCATCGCAAAACGCGACTGTGGCCACGTCCTTCAGTATCGGCATCTCGACTGTACAGTCGCGTCCGTCTAATAACGCCACTAGGGGCCTGGAATCATATAATGAAGCAACGTTTAAGTATACAAATATTCACTGTATTTTATGTTACATGTCAACTTAAACATAAGTGGTGAGATGTGGCCTACCCTTCGGGATATCGACTCAATTACTAGGTCTAAGACAGAACCAGTGGCAATGTATGATCACTGTAATCATTAAGCCCATTCTAAGGTCTTCACACAGTATGGAATGCAAAGAAAGATTGAATATGAATGTCAGTTTCGTCGAGAGCAAAACTTATTTCAGACACATCAGAAATCCGGTTAGACAGGAAGTTTACTCAGGAAAAATGATATTTGATTTTTGTATCCATAGGAGATATTGGTTTATGATTTTGTTAAGTTTTAATCTTTGGCATCAACTAATTTTAGGCACAGAGGAACGTGTACAACATCTTAAATTAAAAACTTCTTAACAATTTGAACATTATACTAACTTAGTTCAGTCTTGAAGCATGTTCAAAGATAACATAACGTTCTGGAATGTTATAAGTTGTATAAAGTTTCCAAGTTTGCTTAACTTTGAAAGCTTATAGTTATAGAAGTTAAAAAATATGCGAGAACTGAAAAGATTTATCATGAGGACCAAGCTTCTAAGATTTGAAGACTTGGTTGGTAAGACGGTATGGCCAAATGCTAAAATAATGTGTCCCAACTTCGAACTTTGCACATATTTATACCGCAAGCAAGACTGGAGCCTTGATAAAATTAGATGGGGTCGCGTTAGACCGAGGAGATAGCGGGACACTGGACTTGTACTTTTTCTCGCCTATTCATAACGAAGCCTCCTCGTGATAAGCGAGAAAAAGTACAATATCGAGAGGAGAGGAAGTTGCCCTGGCTGGAGGCCTTACACTTAAGGCACCCACAGGATTGTCCGGTTAAGCAGACGACAACCTCTCTAGGTTGAACTGCAAGATGCCATTCCGCAAAAAAAAAGGATAGAAGTTATAGGGGGACCAGGAGTGGGAAAGGTAAGCTAGGTATTTTTTTTTGTACTGGCAACGTGGCAACCTGTGTCACACAAAGCGACTACTTACATAGTATTTGCCTTCTGGCGCCTTAATAATATTTGTACGAGTACCAACGACCGTGTACAGAGAGAAAGCACTTTCATATCAACTCATACAAGTCATACATTAACACTAAGTGGCAATAAATAACATCGTAAAGCAGTAAATGTGTATGACGCAAACGTTACATAAAACGTAAGTGATAAAGAACGCGTAACGCTTACAGCACATTATCAAACGACGATAATGTTGGCGACATAACTGGCATATTATTGGAACAACGCGATATACGAACCGACCATTCATACTACCTACCTACCTAATAAAGCAGAAAAGATATTCCATTATAAACGAACGGTCTGATACAAAATGTTCTTAATTTCCTCTATATTGTTTGGCTTCAATTTCAGACACCTGCTGAAATAACTGGAATACTGACGGAGCGGCGACGAGGGCGCTACGATACATGACAGCGACATAACCTTGTTTGTTCGTATTATCAAAACTGCTAGGTAGTTATTTGATAGATTCTCTATCGTCAGAAAACAAGTATCTAAATCTAACGTCCGTTTAAACAAAACCTGGGGGCCTAGTCTGCTATTACAATAGTGTCACAATGGTCTATCATTGATTTCATAATTGTTGATCGATGACAATGGTCATTTTGCTAAGAAATCGTAATCTGCTAAATTCATAATGGTCGATCATTGTTCGGTCAATGGTCTCGTAATAGAATTGTGTTATTATGACATTGTTGTATTGCCATTACTAAATACACATTAATAAAAATGATTTTCGAAAAACTAGAATTAAATTTGAACATCTAATCATGCCAGTTTTCATTTATATATGTTTTTACATATTATTTATTAGTGTTCTATGCAATCTGAAGTAGTTAGAAGTTCGTTAATAGCAAGAAACATTAAGTTATGTGTAACGCGGATTAATGTGAAACTATACAATTCAATAATATTTTATCTGTTTAGCTGTCAAAGTCGAATGTGATATTACTGCTTACTGACGTTTTATCTGTTTTTATTTCTAGCGGTCGGTGTTTTGATTTATTTTCATTTAAGGGGGTGGTACCAGCTAACGAGAGGTTTTCTCCCTGTAACTCCTCTTTGATGAGCGAATATAAATGTGCAAAAAAATTATATGTTACTTATTAGACTCTTAACTTTAATTGGTACAATTGAAATAATTCTAACTTTATTATTACTATATGAAAAAAATATTCAAAGTGAAGCATTTTTTCTTTGAAATTTCGTAACTACTCCTAAACGGCATTAAGTTTTAGTATTTTTTTTTCACACAAATAGTTGTCACTTTTTTCTTCACAAAGTGTACAATTGGCATTTTGATCTAATGATTTATTAGGCTACAATTTAATAAAAACCACTAATTTCGCACTATTCGGCGCGCAGCGACAGACGTAACAACCACTTTGTAGTGCAAGCTGATTAGAACTTTATTCTAACAGTATTTCAAACGAAGTTTGGACCACCACAAATAGAGTTGCTAATTTAGCAGATACCCCAGCCTTAAGTGTTTTAAATTATCTTTAATATAGAAGCCTATATTTATAGCAATACAAAATGGTGCTAATTGAGCAAATTTCGGCTGGAACTGTCAAAATTTTAGCAGATTACCGTGTAAGTCAGTCATTCATTTGTCATTGTGTACGTGATTACCCTTCTATGCCATTTCTTTTAAGTGTCAGTGGTTGAGCATTGGAAAGTCATAATGACGGCACTATGTTAGAAGATTACCAAACTTGTCAAAATCAACAATTATGAGATCAATGATAGACTATTGTGACACTATTGTAATAGCAAACGCGCCCCCCTGAGCGTCGCCAAATAATGTGGACACATAAATTATCCCGAAATCTATAAATAAAATGTTTCCTAATCCCAAATTAGTTTTTACTATAGGATGCGTATGTTGTTGGCTCTTTGGCAGGTTTGTCTTCGAAATAAAGCGTTTACGAGTGTGACGTTGGATACGTCCAAAACATGACATAATATTAATGAACAAGTCCTAACTCGTTTTGCATTTTTTAACCCAAATTCAAACAAGCGACTCTAGCCTCAGCTTTCACTGATATTCTCCAAGAAAGTCTAAAAATAATGAAGAGAGACGAACCAAGTTTTGCCACAAAGCAAACACAGACAATCGACACTGATACCACCAAACTTCATCAAATATATTTATTAATAGAACTAAGATCAATCATGCAACACTAAAACGGTTTACGAACACGTGTACGGGCGCTACTTTTCTATTTTCATCCCGCCTCCATTGGAGCTTGGCCGTCAATTTCACCAACTTTTGCCGGTGGTCGAGGAAAACAAACGAAGCTGCTCTTAAAACACGACGGTTTTAAACACTCTGGATTAAGCGGTGTTGTTTTAGGCATTAGGTTACTAGGTTGAATAACTTCCGATGAAAACTTTCCATGGGATTATTTCTTTACAATTGATTTTTTGTTGATGAAAAATGGACTACGTAGACGTAGGTAAATCACATTGCTTACGTATGAGAACCGTAGCACTAGAAAAGATTAGGCAAAGCATGTAGATAGCTAGAATGTTTCTTTTGACGAGGTTTCAATCCATCAAGAAACATTTACTTGATGCCTAGGGGCCAAGCATAACAATATGAAAATGATTATAAACAGCGAATCTATGTTTTAGGAATGCACGCAAATATTGGCATAACCGTTTCTTACATCATATCTGATATCCCAAAAGCTTCTAACGGAACTGAAAAGCTCTGTAGTAAAGTAAGACCACAAAAGATTGTAAGCTAGTACCTACCCAAAATATCATATTAATTAATTTGCAGGCCGCTGGATATAGGTTAACCGCCATATTGGATATCCGAAATACGTCCGATTACAATATTAATGACACTAGTTAGTTTTGTTTATCATGTTCTCTCAGTTGCCATGGCTTATTTGAATGAATTAGTTTATGAATTGTTTTTTTTTTCTGTTTTGTTTTACTGTGGACACTTTTAACGTGCACATCTTGCTACATTGTTCTCACATAATATACCATCTCAACATGAATGATGTAACCAAGATTTTGTAACAATATTCTGATTTAAAAGAGTGTCCATGGAGTTTCTTGCCCGTTCTTCTCCATAGAGATCTACGCTAGGGAATGGGCAACTACAGTACTTTCACAGTTTTTATGTCTTGTGACTGGGACTGTAGCTACATTTAATTTTCATCTTTGTTTCGACAATTCAAAAGTGCCTGTAACTGGCTTACTTGAAATAAATGCTTTGATTTTGATTTTGATTTTTTTTGACATGTACTAAAACAATAATGGGGCGTAGAACGCACATAAGACACGTAACACAATGAATGAAGCGATATGGAACGGCACTGCTATTTCATTTGTAATTACAGTCATTCATTACTGAGTAAAGTACAATTAAGAAACTTCGTTGTGATTCATACTTGCTTCACATTGTTAAGCCATTAACTGTTTCTTTTCCTTTTCATGCGTAAGTATTCATTTCTGCGAATTAATCATATTGTTCAAAACACGCCGAGTGGTTTTTAAAATGAAAGAACATCAAGTACTTACTAAAGTCGCTTGTTTCTTCTAAACGATACTTATTGGTTATGTCCCTGCATTATTTATGAATGAAATTCTGGTCAATATTCCTAATATGTATTATGACTATTCAAATTTTTGTATTCATTGCAACTTTAATCAATTCAAGAATTAATGCCAATTATGTCCAAATCTGGGGATTGAATGTAGACAATAAAATCTACATGCATATGATTTTTCTAGCGGTCACCTTAATGCAAACTGTTTTTTTATACGTTATTAATATTCTGATATCGTTTGTGTGAATACTGCGACGTCTGATTGACGCACGTCGACTCATGAGGCCACTTTCTCTCTTCATAACGCGAAGTTTTATTTGCAACGTAGCTGTTGCGGATAGTGCCAATTCTAAACTGGCAATCTAATTTTACAGTTTTAGAAATTCAGATGTGTTAACCATGACTGCGCATTTTTAAACGATGATATTGTTTTTCTTCGAACAACAACAAAGGAATGCCAAAATAGGACACAACACGATAAATCGTAAAGTAACTAGCGAGAATCGCTGCAACACTAAAGGCATTCAAGTTTAGTACTAAATAACTTGGGTACTCCAATTTAGATTAAGAGATACGCCGAACAGCAAAATTACAAGTTTGTAACTGCCAATTAGCTTTGGTAATAGACAAACCAAAATTAATGGACAAATTAAATTTCTAAGCAAACCGACAAATATTGGAAACTAGGAGAGATTGGGGATAGCAGTCGGGGACAAGTTAGCTAATCACGAGGAGAGGACGTGCCCCGAACATCCCCCCCCCCCCCGCCGCCTCGCCCCGCCGAGAATAATTAAAGCACACCAGTACGATTAAACTAATAATTTAAACTTTCGTCATAGCGGAGCGGAATTATTATTATTGCCGGGGAAAGTTTCGGGCGGCGAAACGAGAAAGTAATTCCGGGCGGGTAAGGAGGGAGTTTTCAGAATTCCAACAAACTTTTCCGGGGGCAGACGAAAACAGATTTTGGTGGCAAACAAAGAGGCCGAGAGCATTGGAGTGGGGCGCGGGGTGCGGGGACGCAACCCTTCGGGCAAGTTTTGATGGAAACCAAACAGGATTAGCGCGAGGAAAGAATAAGTGGAGTGAGCCCAATAGACGGCGGACGACGCTTTGTTAACTTGCCACCCGCGTTAACTCGCGACCAGCTTACGAATTAGACGAACGACTCCGCTAGATTCGATCTTTGCTAAACTGTTGGAGTTTCTGATTGTGGATTGCGATTGAATCAAATCAGTGGTGGCTTCGATAATATTATGTGATTTTATAAGTGATAATTCGAGCGAACAAGCATTGACAACAGTAACAGACTACTACTACTAGTTTTTGCCATAACGATAAATTAGTGCTCTAAAATTGTTTTGCCTTCTACGCTCTGCTTGAACGGGCTCTGCTTTCATAATTTTTGTACAAATGTGTGTAATATTCACCTCGACTGCAAGGGTCCGTTGGCGATGGGACCCCGCATGCTATCCATACGCGCTCTCTTTGGCAGCATCTTGCGTTTGTCCATTTAAAGCGGCAGAGCCGCTTTAACCACCGCTACGCAGCGCGTCACCTGGAAACATACAAGAAAACAATGAGAAAAGCCGTATAATTATTGATATTAAACAGCAACCATGATGTTTAGTGATCACTACTACCTATGTATATCTGCATACTAGTAACATCCTAGATGCATTGTCATCCAAGACACAAAGCTGAATTCCTTGCAAGAAATCACCCTTGGTGCCAGTGATGGCACCAAGGGTGATAGTACTTCACCAGATAAGTTCCTTCAAAAGGATCTCTGCTACTAGTGCAAAGTAAGATGACCTTAGGGCGTGTTACTTTGTAAATGGAAAACACCTAAGGTACAATTTCATGTTTATATTTTGTTAGTGTATCCACCCACGGCTTTTCGGTAACAGCAAAAGCTGGGTGTTATAAAACTTTGGCTTTAATATCGGTGAAAGAAAACAATCTTAATGCTAAAAATAAACAAAGTTGAAGAAGACTTAGAAAGGGGCCGTTGGAGTCGAAATATCGCTGAGAATATTTTGAAAGAAAGTCAATAACGGTAAGATAAGGTATTACTCTTACTAAAAATCATGATATGGATGTAGGTTGAAGTTAAGAAACTTGGTTTTATTAGGTCAATAATAATTATTGAGAAAGTTATACAGGGTGTAAACAACCCCATCACGAAGCCGTCAACCAAGCATTCTGTACAGCAAACTAAGTAACTTTACTCAAAAATTATTGCTGGTTACAAAACATGATTATTCACCCCAAACAAAAAATTGATACTTTTTTTGGGGTGGAAAATCTTGTTTTGTGGTAGAACTCTATGGTATTGAAAGTCATGAATGTCAATTTTAAATTTTAATCAATTAGGAGGGTCGATAATATAAATTTAGAAATATTTAGGCAAAGCTGTCAACATTTATTAAACTCATGTATTCCATATTTTAAGCAAATTAAATTATAATTCATTATCAAGAACTACGCACGTTTCAGTCATTGAACTGTTATGGATATGTAAATCTAGATTACCAAGGCACGTGCAAAGCATAGGTAAGTAAATAAAAAATAAGTAACACATAATTATAATAACATGTTTATAGCTTGTGCACGCTTTTCCAAAGTCTTTATGCGTCAATTAGAATTTTATTGATTTGTATTTGTTTTTTAGGTGATATTATGAGATTGCGTGTTAAATATTTCCCTCATTTTTATTCTCTCAAAAGAACTGATGAAAAAGGGTGACTCTATAGCATCTTTTGTTACCGTTATTTAAAATACTTTACTCGTATAAATTGTTTTAACAGCAAATATTACGTTAATTGCTACTGGGCCCACACCGTGTAATTGGAAGGAAATTCGATACGATAAGAAGAAGTTAGCTTTTATTTAGACAACTGATGTTCTGAAAATACTACTTTTTTAGTTTTTAACAACTCATCATTTGCCTATACTAACCTTTTCCCAACTATGTTGAGGTCGCCTTCCAGTCTAACCGGATGCAGCTGAATACCAGTATTTTACATGGAGAGTCTGCCTATCTGACCTCCATAACCCAGGTACCTAGTTCTGGATAATACGATAACCCTTGGTAAGACTGGTTGCCAGACTTTTGAGACACTGACTACCTACTTGTATTGTATTGTAACGACTGTCAAAGATCTACAAATGACAGCCGGGACCAACGGCTTAACGGGCTTTCCGAGGCACGGAGGAAACTCGGTATGTAATGGGTGGTCACCCATCCACAGAGCAACCTAGGCAAGCGCGGCTTAACCTTAAGATCGACCCGAGCGGCTGTTATTATTTAGCCACGAGCTCCTCCTTCTAAAGTTTTTAACAACTAAAAAGCATATTCGAGCGTGTAATTATTTCACGATTATGTTTTAATTAGAGCATCCATTTAACAGTACCTTAATTAAGTTCCAATAAACGACGTATAACTGAGTCAAGGTTTTCGGTCCATTAATTTTAGCATTGGCAATAACCTTGTACCCCAAAACATTGAAGCTTGAAAAAACCGCACCCGGTATAATCTACAAGGTTCATTTATTTACCTGCTTGGCTAAATCAAAGTTATAATTTAAATATTTTTCATAAAAATGCAAGATTAACAAATAAAAGTAGGTAAGGGCTCAATAACAAAACGGAATTCTAAATCATCTGTATTCTTACAATATGAACAATAGGCATGACGACAGTATCAAAATATTACAAATCTATTTAGTCCGTCAGTTAGAGTATTGGAAATTAATGGACACGTATTTTTTGTTTTTGTAAATCAATGAATATAACAAAGATAAAACGCATCAAAACTCGGGAGTGGGGGCTCGTGACGTCAAAACTAGCTAAAAATTATACCATGCCGAGACGTATTGAGAATTTTAAAAGTGTCGTATCTTCGTCAATTTAACAAAAGAAAAAACACGGTTCAAATATTTTTTGATAATCTAAGTGACGGACTAATTCGACTTTTTTTGTCGTCTCGCCTATTAACACACAATTATTCAAAATCAAAACAACCTATCAGCCGTTTATGTTTAAACACAGACTAAATACATTTATATAAGCACGTTACGTCACTTCAGCTCCAGGGCCTTCAGGGGAGCGAGCGAGCGAAACTTATACCGTTCCATACAGAAATTTTCAGAGGGGTAAACCTCATTTCAATAACAATAAGATGATCTGATAAACCTGTCCATATCTTTAAGAAATGTTATCAACGGAACACACAATATGCAAGGTCAGGGGCAACGAAGCAGGTACATCGCAACCGGTGTGCAAGTATGAAAGGAAATATGAATGTGGAAGAAGTACCAAGGGTTATAGAGATCGTACCTCGTAGCACATGGCGTTTTGTTATGTCTGTCTACCCCTTGACATTGAAATTGTGTTTATTTATATTCAAGTTATGTAAAGCGTTTAATGTTATTGTTGCAGCTTTTGTTGAGACTGATTTATGCAACTAGGGCTGGAAGGATGGATTATTTGGGTCGGCCGGCAATCTATAGTCCTGTTCAAACTTTATGGCGGCTCGGAAATTAGTTGTGAGTGACGGTCTGCTCATTATACAGTCAAGACGATGCGTCCTCTGCGCCCCGCTGATACCTAAAATTGTGTTCTTCGCAGCTTTGCGTTAGATGTTCTGAGCCGCCATTAAGTTGGAACCGCTAAACCGGCGCAGATCGTCTTCCGCAACTAACTACAGAGCCGCCATAGTTTGAACAGAACTATACTTCTATAATTATGTTTTATTTAAGTATACAGATTTGGTTTATTTGAAGAAATACAAAATCACTCTTAAACAAAGCTACGCTATTTCGCAACGCTCTTAGTAACGCTATGTAAACAGTCTGAAAGTCCAGTCTTAGGTCGAGCCTAGACTAATAAATTAATCCTTAACAAAAACACTTTGATTTCGGTAAATAACTTGCCTAAACATCAAACTTAAATACCATTCTTAATTGGGGTGATGACGAGATTCCAAGAGCAACTTTATTTATTAGTACAAGGTTCAGTCTACCCCAGAAATTTAACTGTAGCTAGCTACGTAGAGCTACGTAAATTGGGTATATTTTTACTAGGACTGAAAATAAACAAACAAAAGAAAATAGAATAATGATTACTAGTCTACTGCGTGCGTGTTTGACCCGATGTATGATCATTGATCACTGATAATAGAAGAAGCCTTAACGGAGTATGTATGGACCGTACCAAGTAGTATTCCGTAATTTCTGTAGACCCCACAGGAAAAACTCCTTAGTTTATCGATATACGTATGTTTGATAAGTAGACATGTGATATTGTTAGCTATAATAAAAAATAGGCAACCTGTCAGATGAGCACCGTGTATTGGAGTGATAAACGTATCTAATGATAGGTTCTACACACGAAATGATAGTGCTTGTATGTTAGGCAGTCGTTAAGTGCTGTTCGGGGTGTATTTAATAATATGTTACTTAATAATAACAGTGTCCATCGTAATTTCTGACTTGATAGCTCCTGAATTGGGCGTAAAAAGATGGGTCATACTTAGGTTCAAAACTCTGTTAGCATAGACGATGACGAGACGTTGTTTTTAAGATTTTGGACTACAACGAACACAACAACAACGTGTGAGGAGTAAGAAAAGCTGTTGGAGGCCTTAGTAGCCGATCTATAGGACAGCTTAGACCCATATAATAATCGCACAGACAAAGATTGTAAAGTTTTTGATATTATGATCAAAATGTACTTCAATTTACAGGATCTTAATATCACAAACAGAAACTTCTGTTTGCACAGCATAGATCTGAACAAAACAAGACAATATTCGATATACATTCCAAATACTAGCAATAACTTGCATAATATCTTCAATAGCAACAAAAGCATCTGAGCCACGCTGAATGGCTCGCCTGTATTGCATAATACAATACATTATTGGCAGCCGTTTGGCTTATGCGTTTTGTTTTATCATGAATGTCTGACATTAGAATATAAAGACACTATGCGCTGTGACAAAAACCTAGAACATTTTGACATGGTCCTCAAAGTTTTACGTGTGAACTGTACAGTCGTTGAATATTCTCTATCGTAGAAGTGGTGAAAGCAACTGTTTGACTGTCAGAGATTTTTTTTTAAGGGAGTATATTTTATTTATTTTGTCACCATTACACAAAACGTTAAAGGAAAACATCGTGAGTAAACCGGCATGTCCTAGTACCACCGCGTGGTGGAGGCCTGCTTCCTCTCACGAAGAGGAGGCCTGTCTCAGTGTCTCCCAGCAGTGGGAACAAGGCTGAGTGTGCTTATTATCACCTTTACTCTCTGCCTGTAGCAGTTCACTGCTGAACATAGGTCTCCCCAGTCGCACTTTTCTATAGCTCAACTCATTCTATCTTATGATTCTGATTTATCATTCAATAGCACTGTACACAGTGCACAAAAACACGTTTGTAACGTTGTATTTACTGTTTGCTGTGCAGTATTTACGTAGCTGTGTATTCTATTGGGGACGCCTTAATGGTACTATGTGAAAAAATTAAATATTAAATACCCGATTAGCACAGCGGCTAAGTGCGTCGCTGTCTGCACTAACGGTCGCCGTATATACACCCTCTTACTTAACCTCGATGACGTACTCTTCTGGCTCAGTAATGAAGTTAACCAACGAGGCTACTTTATTAAGCTACAACAACACTTGATAAGAAACTCGAAACAGACCGACTGACCTATATTACAAATGGCTTGAGAGTCAGCGGAGAATAGAATAAAAAAAACTTTTTTGTAACTATACATAATACTGAAAAACAAACAAGAAAAATATCAGTCATAAGGAGAAAGAAGGAGAATTTATCAAGTGTCTATTACATCGGCAATATCGCGATACAAGAAATGCGTTCTTATCTCAAAGATAGAAAATGTAAAAATATCAGAATTCTCTTGGTAACTTTTTTACAAGACCCCTAGTATGTCTGTTTATTAATATTCTGTATTATTTCAAATAAATATATGCACAAGTAAACGCCCGTGACTAGAACGCGTCAGTCCCATACAGTGTGCTGCTCAAGGTCATCGGCGTAAGTTAAAGATGAAAAATATTTAATTTTCATTCTTATTTCTCACTAACAACTTGAAGGTCACCAATTAATACTATCACCCGGTTTGAAAGTTCAGAAAAACTCGTCAAAAGTTACTTTAGAATTACCGGGTATACTCCTGATCTGATAAAACGCGTATAATAGGGTAGATGACACACCAATCAATTGACATACTTTTTAAGAGCTGTCAAAACGCGGTACTCTCGTATATTTTGTATGGCGATAGGACGCTATGACGTCACTGTTTGGCTAACTCAATGACTCGACTATTTATTGATTTCAAAACAACTAAAAATCCAATTTGGCAATTTGGTTTTCAGGCCCAAAATAAAGTCTTTTTTTATGAGATTGGTGTGTTGTAATTATTGTTTTATGGAGCCATCTACCCTATTACGTAACCCACCTCTGACAACCTATCATCTTTATCCTCCTGCATCCTTCACCAGGTCATCGGTCCACCTAGTGGGAGGCCTTCCAACGCAACGTCTTCCGGTTCGCGGTCGCCACTCCAGAACTTTACAGCTAGTCTCTTTTTTTTTCTTTCATATCGTTCCTCACACAATCCCATCCATCATTTCTTTACACCTCAGCGTAACCATTCAGGGAAAAGGTATTGAAGCTTTAATGTAGTATTACTACAAAGCAAAATATAAAACGCATAGAAGAACCCCATCAACATGCGGAAGGTGATCTGAATGCCAAAGGATCGAAACGACTTTGTTTAGTATACAAAACAGCTGTTTACGTTTTGTATACAGCATCGTTCGTTGCTGATAAATATATGTTGTTGGCGTTACATAAGCGTTGTTACTACGTTGAATAAACGATTGTATTATTGCCGTCTCATTGGCGATCGGGACCTAGGGGGCAGTGGTGACATGATAACTTCGTTTCTTTGAAGCCCCGATAATTTGAGGCAATTGAATTGCTAAAATAAAATATCCACAGGAATGCAACAAGAGGTTCCTCTGTTACATCAATTAATAAATCAAGAGAGTCTACGGACAATACTAGGTATTTGGGTCCATATATTTAAAGCGTTTAAGTCGCTCGATAGCATAATCTGCCTAAAATGTTCCCACTGGCCCGGACACAGGGCCTCCTCTCTATGAGAGGGAATGGACTGTAATCAACCACGCGGGCCCCGTGGAGGCTCCGACTTACGAGCAGTAAGTCGCGGGTTCGAAACCAGGCAGGCGTATTACTTTGTGCAATTTATTTCACCACCAGTACTCTCAAAACGGTGAAGTAAAACATCGTGAGGAAACCGGCATGTCCTAGAACCAAAAACTCAAAGAAAATACATAATGTAAGCTTATTTAAGAAGTTAGGAAATTATGAGATCCGTTTTGCAAACAGCATTACGGATGTAAAGACTGACAAACTAGTATTGACCTATTTTGCAAGTGCAAATCTCATTAACCCTCATCAACAACGTTTACCTCCCAACCGAACGCATTTCGGCACATTCTCTGGCTGCGTTACATCAAACAATGTAACTTAAACTAAAGGAAAACTATCGTATATCCTGGCACAAGGTTAGTTGATCTCGAAGCCGCCCGCTAAGTGCTCCCAGCCGTCGGGGGCCGGGGAGCTTGGGGGCTTGGGGCCACGCCACATACGGCAATAAGTTACATTTAACGATCGCAATACCACATATGTAGTAGCTGGATGGTCTGGCTATGTACTGAGAGCAGGCACACTGTAGCTACCCGGCCTGGATTGATTTTATTACACGGACGACGAGATGGTAGAGATAATTCTTTGCGGGGTCAGCGGACAGGTAGTTGGACGAGTTGATTAAACGATGAGATTTCATTGCTAGATTACTGAGATAGGCTCTGTCTAACAGTTTAATTCAATAAAACCGCTACACGGATATACACGCTTATTTTAGGTCGTTCTGGAACAAAAAGCCATAAACTCGATTATCGAACTCAGAACGATTGGGACTGCGAAATTTTTAAAATTGCGCATGCCCAACGACTCTGGGGTTTGACATTTTTTATATTGTAGGGCTTGGGGTTCCCCACCCGCAGATACATTAATTACGCTACACCCTGTATAATTATAATAGGTTTTGTTATAATCTGCCCAGAAACGTTGAAAAGATTTCATTGGACAGGTGTGACTAATCTATGGTTTAATAATATCAACATAATCATTTCATTGCGACGTAGTCGAGTTTGTTATGTAAATATAAGTTACAATTAATCTTCACTTGGCTGGCCTTTTAAGGTCGGCTTAAGATTAATCGTAAACTACTTATGATGAGTGAGCAAGCTCTGTCGTATGATACGAGGATCTTAGACGACTCAGATATTAATTAGCTAGTTAGCGGATAATTCTAGTCTAGTACGTTGTACGTACTAACGATAGCTAGTTGGAAGTTTGATTATCTGGGTTCAAGTGGAATTCATAAGCACGGAGTCTTCTTCATGATAGTATTTTAAAATAATGATCTCTATATTTACCAGCCACATAACATCCCCAAATCTCTTATTGGCCCCGCCTTCCATGCTATTCAACATTTTGATTCTGATTCTCTCTATGAGACCTAGAGTCTAAAAGCTTATCATTCAAAAATACCGTAAACATCTTAGAAACCTAACTATTCGTAGCGTAGAAAAACAACACTTGGATTACGTTTTTAACCGACTGTGTGAAAAAAGACAGGGTTATGTTTTTATTGTAAGTAGGTACTTGTTTAGTCTAGATGGTCTAGTAACCCGTAGTGTTGTGTGTTATGTATAGACTCGACCTTCGACGTAATTGCGTAAAGGTGCAAGTTGGCAGCGGGCGACACGAAGACGCCGCAGGCGACGTGTCGTCGCTTCATGTCGCCGCGACACGTCGCCGCCTCATGTCGCTGAAGTCATGATTTCATTTCTTTGTCATCGACACTACTGATCTGCGGTCGGGCGACACTTACGTCTGCCACTCGACGACGCGTCGCTAGCTTCATGTCGCTTGCTTCAGAGGGAATTTCATAGAAATACATAGAAACCAGTAGTGTCGCTGCGACACGTCGTCTGCGGCGGCTTCGTGTCGCCCGCTGCCAACTTGCACCTTAAATCGTATACGTGGCTAATGCGCCGGACGACACGACACTTCACTGTAGTTCAGAGCTACGAATGATCTCTCTTGACAAAGCATAAGTATGAGATATATAAGATGCGGCAATTTTCAAAGAGCAGCAGAGGTATATGGGTGGATTCCGAGGCCAAAGTAACGCTTAAAGAGCCCCCACAGACTACTGGCTTTCTATCGGCCGATAGTTTAATCGAGTTGGACTGCTAGCACACTGAGCCAACTAAACGGTCTGGTTGGTGACGAATGCGCGAAACAGACCCACATTCAGTCGACTGCGAGAACAAATCGAGAACAATCTGCAAAGTTGCGCGCGGGATAAGAGTGCTATACTAATCTAGCAGTTGGACGATAATATAATATAGTTGGTCGGCAATCGTGTAGCCCATTAAAACTGATTTATCGGCCGATACTGATTACTGAAGAGTTGTAATGTACGCGAATTCATGTTCATACTGATTAAAATCCCGACCAAACTATCGGCAGAGGAACAGTCTGCAGTCTGCGGGAACTTTAAAACTGCACAGATTGTGACAAATCAGATCTAAGCTAAGTTTCATCTCTCTCTATGTATAAGTATTTTACCCTTAATAGCTCTGAAAATGCTGGAATTACGGGACATAGAAACTAGCACTTATGCGCTAACGTCATATCTCATCCCAACTCGTTGTTCCACATCGCTTTGAGGTGCCGACATAACACGGAGCTTTTAATTTCAACAAGCGATAAAGCGAAGCTATCATGCTATTACATGCATGGGGCTTTATCGTCGACGAATAAACGACGATGAGTCAGACCCAGTGGTAATAAACACCTGTTTGAGCTTTCGGAGAAACAGGCGTGACGTGTGTCTGGAATTGTGGATGTGAAAATTAAGGGATTTAAGTACACTTGAAGATGGCTTTTGCTCGCGGCTTTGCTCCCGTTATGTATGGAAATGAACTCTCGTTTGAAATATATGCCTATATGCACTCGGAGATAATGTAGCTTCCCGTTAGTGAATTTTCGGAATCGGATCAGTAGTTCCGAAGATTACCCCCTACACCTACATACAAACGAATTTTACCTCTTTATAATATTAGTAATAGATTTATTTCGTGAATTGAATACACCTTGTAGTCCTAAATCTAGAGAATTTTGTGATTATTTCATTCACATGTATCATCAAAATCTAAAAAGGGACATAAGTAATATTAATTTGTTATTGATTTATTTATTTTATAACGCGCCCGTGGTTTTACGTGCATGTTTCTGGCATGTAAGGACTATATCGTCATCGGGAATAGTATACCCTTAATTGAAAGATGCGACCCGATTAAGTATTTGATTTCTTTAATTATACAAACTCACAATGTCTATCGAATGCCAACGCTTCCAACTCACTCACTACACTTCCCTCCATACAAACCGACAGCATATTCTTATCGGAAACAGTATCAGCATTATTGTGTAAACAATACCAGTGAAACGGTAACACACGGCGGCAGAATTCATGTCAATAAGGAAGTGTTGGAAGAGCTTCCCTATTGCCATGGGAAAGATAGAAATTGTGTCAGCTGCTTTTTCCTCAGAGTTGCGATTGCGAATCAACAAAGGAAATAAATTGGATTAGTTACTTTTGTTTGTTGGCGGATGTTATGCGGTAACATTACAACAAGGATTTGTGAGGTTTGTACAGTTCAGATATTGGATTACTTGAAGAATTCTGATAAAAAAAAGTAATGTCCATAGCTTACTTTCACTTCATAATTTTCAAGCGTCGATAATTTTCTTTCCAAAAACCGGGCGTAAGTTGTGCGTTCTGACGTAGGATTTCATTTCAAGAAAATTGAACTTCGAAATTTTACTTCAAGGGTTTAAAATGAGTCAAGGTCAAAGAAATGCATTTTTAAATAAATATAACGCTTTACCTACGTCGGCAATCATCTCTGCATAAGGGATAGCTATACTATGTAGCACTTAACTGTGTCAAGGTCAAACGAATGCATTTTTAAAAAGGTATGAACATTACCTCTATCTATAATAATGTTTTATCCGCTAAGTCCTTTGTTGAGGGGTCAAGGCGAACTGGATGCATTGGAAAAAAAACAGCTTTCACTCAGTCCCCTCGGTATGAAACCATCGTAATTGATGCTATTCTTTGCACATGCACATGCTGCTATTAAGATTTACTTGAAAAAATATTAACATCAACTTGGCATGCCGTTTGATTAAGTTTCGATACGATTTCAAATAAAACTAATTGAGATTATTTTAATTACGCGACATAATAGTTCCACAACATTTTCAAAGCACCAAAATCGTGATTAACAGTTTTTCTCACGACAAGGTAGCTTTGGCCTTGGAATGTACCAAAACTATAAATACCGTCTCACAAAAAATATATAAAACAGCAATTTGACGTTTTTTATAGTTGCCATGAACTCGACCTTATACATTCGGTAGGTAGGCTGTTAGGCGAAATGTTCTACAAGTAACAAATTGAAACTACACATCCACGCAAGTATTTCACCGAATTTCTCGTGGCTTTTACACACGTTAAATTAACCAGTCCAAGCTCTAAATGAATATAGGTCAACAAATATTTGTCCCGAAGCCGAACGAAACGGTATAGAATGGGGACGCTTTAAAACTAGTTCGAGTAGTAGACCAAACTTTGCATTCGTACCATTTTCAGTCATGATGTTTGAGTTTCGACCTAAAGTTAGGAAAAATTGAATAACTGATTTAGGTTTATTTTAGTGCTTGTTTGTTTCGTTGGGACAAAACGTTATGAAAGTTCCGAATTTGCGATCGTTCTAAATTAATTATAGAAATTACCTTTATCAGTGTGCCTATTGACCAATCTATCGTTTCTAACTTCATTTAATTTAAAACAGATATTTTTCCGAGAATGCGTCCTATTCAAAATTCTCTCTTCTGCACACAAAATTGCTGCATGAATTGTTTCGTGCTTTACTATCAAAAATATAAAGATACTCTTTGAACGTTAAGTATTCTTTTAAAAGACCTGCCAAAGGCTCTTTGATGGTTTATACGGGCGATATTTTATCCCCCGTGGTCAAGAACGCCGCCGTATAGCAGAGATTTTTCTTTTGTATCTCGTAAAACACGCTGTCCTTGTATGTGAAATATTTAGAGAGCGTGGAGCTCGAATGAATTCAGGAGAAGCGAATAGCGACGAGAAAATGTGGACAGCTATATACGATATAGGTTGGTTGGGATATTTTATTTGCTTTCAACTTTAACCTACTTTATTTATACCAAATACGGTTTTGGATTGTGCTTACTGTATGCCAATTAAATACAGTAAACTTACTGATGTGTGAATGCGATCATGGACTGAATAGAACTTTCTTAATTGCGATATTTATACGAACATTTATTAAGCAGCAGATTAATTATTTTGCCTTGCTAGATCGACATGACATAGATCTTGTTGCATAGAACTGTAAGAATAATAGAATAGAATGGCCGCAGGTGCAAAGACATTTGTGCTATAACATTGTATCCTATCATTATTCTCTTGTGTTAATCATATTATCACGAATTGACGACCCGAATGGCGCAGCGGTAGTGAGGCTGCCTTACGTTCTTAGGGTCCCGGGTTCGAATCCCAGTTGGAGCAAATGTTTGTGTGGTGAGCATGGACATTTGTTTCCAAGTCATGGATGTTTATATGTATTATAAGTATGTATTTACAAACAAAAAGTATCTATGTAGTATATCAACTATCTGGTGTCCACGACACAAGCCTCGTTGCTTAGTGTGGCACTAGATGGCGCTGTGTGTTAATGTCCAGCGATATTTATTATTATTATTATTAATTATAACACCATAACATAACACCAAGCCTGTAATTTCCGAAGGTTTAGGCAGGGGTGTCAGTGGTAGTTTGAGTAGTATAATATTTATTAAGATGACAATGATTTGAGATGAAAGTGAAAACGTGTCTATGGGCTGCATGCAGCATGCGCTTCAACGATTTGAATGAGAGCTGCCAAGTCGTATTTGGCACGTGCTGTATAATAACGGTAATTGGAATTTAATGAACGTAATAACGCAGCACTATGTGAGGGTGGGTGTGCTATTATAATATTAAACAGCCATTCATAGCGATGACACCACATTTATGCATAATACTTGAAAGTTCAACTCTACTTATTATTTCGGGCTCGAATCAGAATTAATTTATTCCTATCCATTATCATTCAACATACTCCTGCCTTTCTACAATTTACTTTCGAGTCTGAACAGCATGTTTTCTTCTTCCATCTTCTTCTATTAAATTAGTAATAACTTCAGTCGTCACCGCCTTTCTAAGAATATCATCTTTCATACAGTCCATCCAGAGCGTCCACATTCATACTCAAAACTTAGCACACTATACGTAATGAAAATACAATTGCGCTTATTATTTCCTAGTTGTTCAAATCACTATATTTATTCGTTTTTGCAAGTGATTACTTTCCAATAGCAATGGAATCGGTGCAATACTTTCCATGACGACTTTCTCTTAATAATTGCGATGGAATGGAACAAAAATAAAAGTAAATCTACATCTCAATAGCACTATTCACACGTAAAAGGAGATTACTGGTAGGTAATGTAGCTAGCTATCTTATCTTAACCCTATATCTATCTATCTTATATTTATACAACGTGAACTGTCGTTAAATTGCACCTGTGTCAGTACAAACGAGACGTTTTTTAATATGTATTGTGGAAAAGTCTAGTCGTAGTACAGTAGTCACGTGTCTTTGTAACAGGATACGTTACATATTGATAAAGAAACTTCTATTTGTATAGAACCAGCTATTGGTTGCTACTTCAATAAATAATTTAGTATGAAAAAATACTCTATTCACTCCACTTTGTCAATTTGTGTAAAATTGTGTGCCTATCAATTATTCAAATGAGTTAAACGTTTTTCAGTGATTAAGGTGATCCTTAATCACTGAAAAACGTATAAATAATTTGTATTGATATACAAATTATCTTTAGGTACATACATTTTATGAAATGATAAAGATGAAGAAATATAGTAATAGTAGTAAGTAAGAGCATTGGTGGTGACAACATCTGTTGGTTTTGGTTGGTTTACATGGGGATTAAGATCAGTTTATCTATACTGTGGTCGCAAAGTAGCTGCCAAAACCATAAACAATTATTTTCTGGCAAAAACATAGTAGTACTCCCATAAAGTTTAGTTTCTCTACTATTTAAACACTTGTACGAATTTTACTACAGTAATTCTGAAATGAACTACATACAATTAATATATTCGTTAAGCAGTAGCACCAGCAACGGGAGAGATTTAGTAACTAGATAAGCCTCGAGGTACTCTGTTCCAAAGTCAGTGTGTTGCAACCACAACATAAATAGTAATAGACCTGCATCGCATTAGACCTAACGACTCAACAGTGACTACGACGAACACAGCACGTACGTACCCGTACTAATTAATGCATTTATCACTTATAGAAACTTCAAAGATAAGACAAGACAGCTACAATGTAGAATGCATTTACACAGAAATAAGATAATAAGCTCATAACAGCGATGACAGAATATAAACAAGGTTTATAATGAAAAACATAATGAATAATAACACGTTTTTTTATCGTCTGTGGTGAGCAATTGCTTCATTCAATATTTATTATCTGTGTGGAACGTACCTTGTAGCTATGAGTTTTATCTTTATGTTGGGCTTATGAACGAGCGGATAAAACCAGGTTTGCCAGGTGGAGAATTCTTAACTGGACACTCCTGTTTTCGCAGGACGTGTGTCCGTGTAAAGAATGTCGGATTATGGGATAATAGGGAATATGCATGTATATTTTTTTTTCATTTTAAAAACCTATTTAAGTACTATCAACCCAAGAAAATAATTAAAATCAACGACTGCTTGTCGCTCAAAAAAAAATTAAACTTCTACAATTTTCTACAACAGTTCAAACGTCCGTAAGTAGTTTTCAAATAAAAGTGTTTCTTTGACACATAGCTTTTGACGTCACTACCAGCGACGATGCGTTTTGAATTTGCGTTGTTTCACCAAAAACACGCTACATAAAATATTAAATTGTAAAATAACTGGTGTGTTAGAAAGTTAAACAAGTGTACCACAATGTCAATATGGGCCAATACAAGGCATTTTTAAGGAATAAAAAATGTTTTGAATGTATGCATATTTCCCTATTGTATTTCTAATAGTTGTTTGACTAGATATACAATATTTTATTTTATTAATCATATATTCATACCCAAAGCTGATATGGAATGTATTGCCAATACGTATATCTTGACAACCACTTTATTTCACGTTCACGTTTCATCAACACTACAGTCAAAACTGAGCCTATCTACACTATGAAACTTGAACTAACAACAGACACCAAAGAAATGTAGGTCTGCTAAGTAAGTTTCAAGCCACAGCCATGCCATCTAATTTAAGAGGGCCGGTCCAATCTAAAACTAAAGCGACCGAACCCTAGCATTAGACTGTGGGAAAGGCTAGAAAGCTCGCCTATCTAAAATACTGCTTGTCGAACGCAAACTCTTGTACTACAAGGTCTAAAAAGCTAGACCGCTTGAACAAACTATTTATGTCAACTGCTGTCTCAAATAGTGCTGGTTGATAAGGAAGAACATATTCTTTTTTTACCGAGTTTTTTATTACTAGTTTCTTAAGGTCATGGACTTATCATTCCGACTGACTTTTGGGCAGATTGGTATGAACGAAATTGTGCATGTAAGACATAACTCCATAAAAATACTTGTACGTCAGATGCATTCGTTGCGGCTGGAAGCTAACCCCAGCATAGTTGAAAGCGCAGACACAATCTCATCAATTTAAAGCTAAACAATGATCCGCTTCAGGGAGGTATCGCTCCGGCAATGATCGTGGGTGCGTAAATCTAAAGGCCGTAACAGCCGTTACAAATTTTGATGAGGTCAGACTGATCTGTAGGTAGTCAAGCTGACACCATAACATGTATAGGTAGACTTTAGGCTTGTCAGTGAAACAGAAGAAACTTGTTTTCGTTAATGGGGTAAGTAATATTTTAGCTGTTTTTATAGACGTTAATACAGGCGCCTTCCGTTATCAAGACGTGATGTGTCAATTACCAGTGATTGAACGCCTACATCCCTAATCTGTTTCGTAAACGAGTTGAGCTTTTTTTTTTCAACTAAATGATCAAGTTGTAGAACGATTTGCAGATATCTCTTTATAAGTAATTATTATTGTCTCATTTTTAAGAAAAACTTGATTAAATCAATACCTCTTATTAAATGTCACTTTTTTGGATTGCTTAATCTTTAATAGTATTTAAATTATGTCAAGGTCTTTCATAAATTCTGAGTATCCGAGTTTACACACGCGCGTTAGCAAGAAAAAAATAATTCCATCGTAACCTAATTAGATAATATTTTTTTATTTCTCTTCACCGCCTCAACAGACCTTGAGGTTTGATCACGATGTTGCGCCATTCAGTTTAACGCAAACACCCAAAAACTCTGACTTTTTTTATTAAAAGTTTAGAACTAATCAGATGTTAATTCTATGGTTCTATACTTCTCTGGTTTTTGACTACTTTTGGAAGTGTCTGGCTCTGTATTCATAACATCAGGCTGCCGGGCGCCCGGTTAAAGGTTTTGGCAAACCAGGAAGGATGAATTGCGGTAATACTGCGGACATTGGACACTGATACATATTTCAGTACAATATCTGTCAGTGTGGATGAAGCCATGCTGCGCCGACCCCAAATGAATTGGGAAAAGGGCAGGAGAATGATGATGACAATTATCTGTCAGTGTACGATGTCAGGAGACGCGTCCGAGATTTGACCGACTGAATCTCTGTAGAGGTAACCGCTCATACGTTAACAAAGTTTCAACTAACCAGCGCTGCTCTTGTGATGTAGTCAGGCCGCGATCACCGCTCCATCGGCACACCGGCATTGACTTGACGCCGGCGTCGGCGCCACTGCGGACGCACACACGCACGCACACACACTGGCACTGTCACTGGCACTCGCAGCCAACACTAGCACTCACTGGCACCACACTGTATGGCACGACACGACGTACGGCGGCGTGGCCGTCCGAAAATTCACTGATCACTGCGTCCGAATGCTTTCACTGCACCTGTAACAAAGATGAGGTTGTGTTAGATTTTATTTTGGTAAACGCTATCAGCGATAATAAAGATTTTAGAATATTGTAAAATACTTAGAAATTCAAGTGATTTTTTATAACTAACTTTCAATCTATTAACTTGGGACTCTAGACTTCAGGCAAAATTAGAAGAATCAAGAAGACCCTCTTAGCTGTGGATTTGAAATTATTCTGAAGAAATATTATTAAGTCGTTGTACAATAAAAACAATCCGCCAGATGGCTCCCGCAATGCAGATCTGGACAAAATTTAATCAAATTGCATCACAGCACAATTTTTCCAAGAGTTCAATAACCCTACAACCCTTAAGCAAAACTCTTATAAAATGGAGACAAAACTCTTTTATAATGGAGACAAATCTCTTTTAAAAGAACACCAACGATTAACCTGTAACGTGTCGGTGCTTATAAAAGGAGTTTCATGCGTCGCTTCATCTCCCTAGATTACAACAGGTTGCAAGGGGTCAAAGTTCGTCGACCTCTCTGAAAGAAGTTTGTGCCAATCTGGACAAACCTGTGCCATTGAATGGTTATAAACCTGAATAGCACAATACATCACCAGCAAAATTGTTCCGCGATGTTGTAGTAGTAAGTACTTAAAAAATCCACCTTGGGTATAGGAAGTAAAGATAAATGTCGTCGTAAAAGGGTAAAAGGGTATAAAATGATACATAATATAACATTAGCTACATCTCGGTGGTCTAAAGTCGTTATTTAGTTTTACGTGGCTACGTCTGGTCGTAGCGTCGACGTAATATTTTACGGTCTATAAACGGACGGAACAACATTGTTGCTTTAGAGCCGTGGGGTATTACCTGTATTGTTTCCATACAAACTAACACGTACGATACTATGGTATGAATGTCAGTATGTAAACATGGTAAGCGATTTTGTGTGCTATGGATGGTTCGCCGACAAACGCGAGAGGAAACGCTTTGTCATTCAAATAAGTCCTTTCGTATGTTGTTTCTTTAAAGTTGATACTTCCACTGTAGCAGTTACCGAGTAGTTTATTAACAGGATAAGGGAAATGTTAGTTTCTCCTGTCATTAATGTGCCATGCATTCATTTACTAGAAGTTACTCTTCGGAAATTCATATGTGGCAGCAAAACCAAACACATCAATGTTATATTAAGTGTCATTATCAAACTTCTCATAAAAGGTGACACTTCTCATTGTATATTGCTATCTAAATATTTGACAGTTATTTGAATCGATATTCGGTTCGCCAACATCGTTCACTTTCAAAATTGAACACCTACGCATAGTCAATTTCGAAATTGAATGAGTATTTGAGGAGTAACATACACAAAATGTAAAGATAAATACGAGCGCCATATGGAAGCATAAATCAACCACGAACTACACTACTAAATTAATTAGGTCAGAAAACCAATCAAAGAGATCACTTCTTCTCTATATAATCCCTTTTAAACTTCGCACCAACTTTGTTGTGGAACTAAAAGTTGCGAGCGCGACTGCACAAACTTCAAAAGCCGGTTGCAACTTTGTAAGCTAAAGTAATATGCTTAAATAGCATCCGTGTGTAGTCTTCCATACGCAAACAAGTAAAAACTACGAGACTAAGCAGGTCAGACGAGCAAGCAAAGTAAGCAAACTGCAAACAGATCACCGATTCATAATATAATCCCTTGTGAAGTTCGCATCAACTTCGTCGCAACTAAAAGTTGGGAGCGCGAGTGTACAGCTATGGAGGCGTGTAGAACTGCGCCAAGTGTGCCGTTGTAATTTCCGTAAAAAGCATCTGTCGAGAGGAGGAACTACTCGGCCGAACATTGCAGACAAACTATACGACAAACTTTTAATTGAAAGGAGCATTGATGGCGTCCGACAGCTGCGACAAATCATTGCGTTTAATTAGTGGGAATTGGGACCTGCATTACAGACAAAACAAACGTGGTTACACTACGTCGTCTGTAATAACGGGGATAACTGAATATCATAAAATTGAATCATCGTATTACAAACAATCTTTGTCGTTTGTTTCATTGTCTACAGCACACCTAGATCACTTCGTATATTCGTAGAATTGGCTCTTTATACTCATTTAAAATTCCGAATTCAGCGTTGTCTAAACGCGGATCGGTTCTAGATGAAAATAAAACGGAATCTAGTGTTCAAGTTTGAGAGTTTATGGACTTTTTATTCAGTTGGATGTTATCATCAATGAAAAGTGCTTTAGTAGCACTTATAAACGGCATTTGTAGTTTTGCAAACAATAGGAGAATATCAGCATCTTAAGAGTATTAGCATAGACTTATCGAGCTTCGTACAATCCTTAAAAAACTGGAGCATACAAAAAATGTAGTTTTGAACGGTGTTTTTTAAAAGAAACCAATGTCAAATCGACAACATTAGTGCCATAGAAACTACTAATCCTTTTTTAGAAAAACAGAAACTCATGTTAGCTGGAGTCATTAGTCGAACATGACAGGTCTTCGACAGGCGACAGAGTTGATCGATCAAAACCCTGGGCCATATGCGGAATATTGGGGAGTAATTGTACGTTCCGTTCCCAAGATTTCAACAGTTATGTCTGTTAACTGTAAAAACATTTCGTTCAATTATAAAGATAAGTGCTATTGATAATTATATTGAGCTGTCAGTAAAGCCAGCTGGTTAAGTAATGGCGGCGGTTATTTTCCAATTTTACAATGAATCAGATTGAGTGGCCACTTCTTTGTTAGATGCGAAGATAATGTTACTTCCGTATGTCGGTCGTAAGAGACTGGTTTTCTCAATTTCCGTATTGTAATCGTACTTTCAATTATCGCTATAATTGTTGCGTTTGAAGTTACTTTCTTTTTTCGTCCGAATGGGTGTATAAAAGTATAAAATAAAATTAATGTTTCTTTTGTTGCGATGTTACTAGAGTAAGATTGCCAGTGGTTTTATTTGAGCTCGCCGCCTTGTGGTGCAATTTAAGTTTACTTTGAATCCGTTTATAAGCTTTCACGTATCTTTGTAAAAACCGCAATGTGTGCGGGGGTGTTTTCAAGGTTAACCGACTTATTTCAAAGCAAAAGAAGAAAGCGAGATTTTAGTTGGATTTCAGAACTCAAAGCAGCCACTTTTAATTCGTTACAGCGAGCCTGCCGATTCCGAGTGGGACAGTCGCATAAAGAACACCGCTTGCATCTAAAACCGTGGAATCCACTCCGGCAGTCCGGCCGAATTGCCGTTCCGACAGATAGATGTGAAATCCACAACGCTATCTGTTTAATTAACGTTCGGGAAACGTTTTCTTATCGACGAATGGCGATGGTTACTTGAAACCGATAAATTGTTATTGCACCCCGGGTCGTTGGACTATCGATTGCTGAGGTTGCCTCAGTGAACTTACCGTTCCAAGGAGACAACGGCGACTGGTTTTGGCAAGGCTTTCTCTGCGACTTACTGGTTTCTTTTTTCGGCATAAACTCAACTTATCTTTGGCGATGGAATTCCCACTGCTTCATGATTAAAAGAAAACTTAAAACAGAACAATGCATCATCTGCAGTGCTACCTACCAAACCAGCACAATACCAATTAAAACTCTTCATTGTTGCTCCATACCCCAAAATAGAAATCGGTTATTAAATAAATGAAACACAGCAAGCCAAACAAACGGTCCATTGAGCAAAATTCAAGCTCTAATTCACAACGCTTTCAAAATCGATCATTTAAAACGAACCCAGTTCCCCATACACGTCAAATGGAGCCCCTTTCACCGCCAACACAGGAGATATAGGACCGCTTTGTCCGACCACAGAACTAGTCTGCGATATTATCAGATGAGGGAGACACAGAGCCGTTTCCGAAGTAGACACACTGATTCACCATGTACAAACTGATAGCATTTCGAGGCTACACCGTACGCCTCAGTTCGTTAATTGGAAAGCGATGTTTAATTACAGATATCTGTGTTCGTCCTTCCGAGGGTAGTTGCACAAACATGATAATTTACTGGCACAGGATAATCTTTGACAAGCGATCCCTTTGAGACGGTATTGATTGCTTTGCTCCCAAGAGTAATGTAGGCGGATAAGACAATGACCAATTACCATTTGATTAATTACGCTAGACAAGCCTACGTGCTAGGATTTTATTGATTCTCTACACGATAGGTGATTGACTATACTCATGAAAATGTACGCTTTTTCTTGGTAAATCACGCATAATGTTAATGTACAAACATCGTAGTAATTACGTAGGTTAATGGAATGGTAACCAAATGAAACGATTTCATGGAAATCCTTAATTACATTACAAAATATCGTAGAGCGAATGTTCGTTCTGAATTACACACTTTAATGAGCACAATCATCCTCCACTTCTGGCCACGGACAGTTCACAATTAAACGAATTAAAACTTGCAGAATATTTCAGAAATTGTTCGTTTAAAGTCCCACTTTGAACGTTAACTTCGACATATCTAGTTCAATAAAGTTATCCGAATCAGCACATACGTTTCCATTGACACAAAAACATGACAGCCGAAAAGTAGGACGAACTTCAACGCCCTAAACAGAAATAACTTTGTAAGTTTATGAAATCAAGACACAATCGTGACAGCTTCCAGAATGTTTTGCTATTCTTGCAAGAGTTTTGTAGATTTCTCATATAACTGTAGAAGTGACATAATGTCTTGTCTTTTTGAAAATATTTTCTTTTTGGTGTCGTAAACCGTATTTTGTAATGTGCACGAATAAGATGTTCGCTCGCAACTCCATAAACCCCTTCACATCAGTATTCCGTTCAGCATCAAGTTCACAAATTGAGCACACACAAAATACTTTGATTACCGATCCAAACAGTTTCATCAATATCATGTAACACACCTCCTTTGATGAATGGAACATAATTTCTCACGACAGAAGATTAGACTGCGGAACTGCGACCTATTTCCGAAGTTCCGAATTTCACTCCATCACGGTAGGAGGATACAAGACGGATCAATTTGAATATTCAACGGTTAGCGAACAAGAGTTTGATAGTCTGGAAGCTTTCTGCTATAGACCAAGCAAAGATACAGGCAAACTTGCGCCTTAGCTTGTTAGTGGGTGCAGACGAGGTAATTTTACAGTTTGGCAGTTTGCGGCGCGCATTCTTGAGATTAATGAAGTTCGGTATTGATGCATTAAACGTGGAAAGTTAAAATAGTTTTGCCCATTGTGCTTACTTTCAACCCATCAAGTGTCGAACACGAGACAATGAGTCTCGTGAGGTAAACAATTTAGTTAAGTTGTAGTAATAAAATGTTTAATACTTGTTGAACGGTGGAAAGTTACGTCGATTGATGTTGCTAAGTCTTTTGAGTGATTGTATTGTATCAAAGCAAACAGAATTTGTAAAGAAACAAAATTTTCGAAAAGAAAAAATCTTTTCCTTTGAAAATCCGAACAAGAAAAAGTTGGAACAATACGAATTAATTACAATAATCATTCATAATGTACAAAAACCTCGGAACAACACTAAAGTACCGCCAACTTTTCGTTTACCGAAGACGTAACAAGAAAAAAGTTGTTTACTTGCTTGTTTGTGTAGGTCCGAAAGTCTCAAAACTTGGGGAAAGTTGGACCAAAAGTCGACACGCGGGGCGATAACATTATTTCCCCTTTACATTTACCATTCGCCTCCACGAGTTGAAACGGTAGTTCGATAGTTACACAGCGACCGACTAACTTGAACAAGACTATGAATAAAAAATGTGCTAGAAGCGTCAATACACGAGCGTTTTTAGGTACCTTTTTTGTCGTAAAACTTTTAGATCTATTAGTTTTTGTGCTCAAGATCGTATCAACTAAACCCTAATTCGTTTATGAGATCAAAGGAGAGGCACGGGCAAATATAAACAGTTATTAACGTTTAAACAAATTCTTAAAATAATTTGTAGTTGTAAATAAAATTTAAGTTCTAACTTCCAATTTAGTAAGCCGTTTGGTTTTTGGCAAAGAATATTATCCCTCCTCTCTTTCCAAGAGAACCGTAAAAATGAATTTAGATACTGCCCAGCAGTAGACATACGGGTTCATGCATACTGACTGATGATGATTAACTGAAATACTTCTATCGACATCGCCAGTTCTAAATAATTGAACATGAACAAACCCTCAATACAAACAAAGCTTTGCAAAGTGTATCTCATCTAGCAACACAACATCACAGAATCTAGTTTGCCGAGTACGGGGCGGGCGAACTTGCAAACTGCGCAGACTGTAGGGCGTATGGGAGGGGGAGGAGAGAGAACAAACTCGCCCGAGTAAACTTTCTCCTGGAGGCCAACGGGTAACTTGTGACGTGTCATAATCTTACTGCTACTACCATGCCGCGTCCGTTGCACGGAGATAGTGGAAAAACTGTGCATTTCCATCTCTGAATGTTGTGATGTTGTTATTAGTCTTTCAGCTTTGCGAAATAAGTTTCATTTTTGTATTTTAAAGTTGGACTTTCTGTACTGACGTGCAATTGCATTGCACCTGTAATTCAGAAGACCAAACTTGGGAAGGATATGAACGGAGGAAAGACTACAAACAAACGACCAACATCATAACGAAGCTAACACGTCTTAATAGAATCCTAAAAACCCATCCACATGTACTGCTAGCGATGTTACGCTCAATCGACTCTCAACGGGGATATTGAAGCGACTTTTTTATCAGGAACCGATTGTGTATGGTGCTCCAATGGCATCGGGAAGAGCTCTTAGATTTGGCGGCGTTCCAGAAACACTTTAACCCTAGATAGAAGTGGGACCATGGATAAAACTAGAGCAGATTAAGCCAACGACGACTGAGGGACATATAACTTGGTTGATTGGCTTTCTGGAGAATCTCTTTGATTAGCATTGTCCTAGTTATCTATACGTAAATTCGCCTCAACGATTCTCTCGATAGAACTGTCGAATATACCGTTGAGTGGAATCAAACACAGAATATTGCCATTGTATTGTATTGGATATCCAATGTTGAGATGCGGACGGTATACCTTACTCGATCTCGAGTACGGATATTGATTTAAGGTCGCTCTCGTCCTTTGCCGTTCTGAACGGATGGTTTCGATTTAATGGTGAACTCGAACTAGAAGAAAGCTACATTCTGTAAAATTCAAAGGTGCTGTCAACAACCAAGGAACTTTCATAATGCTCAGCTTTTATTCCGCAACTGCTCTGAACTATTGGAGAATCGCAAATACATTTCACATTTGTAACAAATTGTAGTTCGCAACTCCAAGACGGTTTAACTTTCAAGTGTTCTTACGAGGAAGGAAGCGGGTAATAAATTCTCTATATTCTTGTTAGCCGTAGGAATGGTGACATCAGTCGTGTCACACGTTCATATTATGTGCATATACCGCTCAATAATGCGACTGAATAAAAAGCCCAGTCATTCCAGATACTGTATGATTCACGGTGCGATTATGCTAATTCTGATCTCAAATGGCTTCAATGGGTCTTTTATGTCTGTGAAGTTCATGTGAAGAATGGGGTGATTTCGAGAAACTTGAACACAATATTATGTTAGTCAGACCTTTAGATATTATGCTGTTATGATCATTGACAGCAAGTTTTCCGAACCAATGACTCAAATAACAGAATCTTGAACTTTGGACATAATGAATGGTACTTATCATTCACATTTTTCCCGCTACAACGCTTGTTCATTCACGTGAAAGTAAGGTGACATTTTTCTTGACGTTTTTCAAGAAAATTGTCACCTTCCTCGAATTTACAAAGAAGAAATACAAAATCCTGAGGTGTGTTCCAGTCACTCGACCATATGCTCTAACAGGCGATCAAACACCTCCGAAGGTTTAAAGTGTGGGGATTGGGGAGACCTTGCTTGGTTTTATCATAAAATATGTAGAGACAATCAAATTACAGCACAAACATAAGCATAGCTCACATGTAGGTACGTGTTCTCATAACATCCAAGTCGGAGTCCCATGAGGAAAATTCGACATAATTCGTACAAATTAGACAACAATCCTCGTTTAAAGGCATTAAGAGAAGAGAGAGCTTCGCAAAGTTATAATGAAATTCACGAGCAATAAAACTTCCCTTTTGACTAACCCCTAGATATACATTTGAGACCAGGGTTGTCGCTTGGTGAAAGATATTGCTAATTTAGTTTGGCAAAATTGTATTATTCAGCTAATTTTATAGGAATTCTTTTTAGATATCTAGAGTAGATAAAATGTTGTAATATAAGAAGAGTAAAGCCACTTTTGCTACAACACATTTTTTTTATATTATTAACGAGATTGCATGACGTAGAAACTACAATAGCCAACTCCAACCTACCAAACTCATAAACCGCATACACGCCATGAAACATTGCAACAAACAAGAACAAAAATGACAAAAGAGAAGTATTACGTATTGTCCAGCAACCCTGAATCCGCGTCAAGTTATGAAACGGGAGCGAGGCGACCAGACGAGTGCCAAACTTAGACAAAGAGAGACTAACTTCCATTAAATCTTTTGCAACAAAGTTTACCGTCCCCGCTGACTCTTGTATGTACCCTACCTATCTATGTACTCACTAATAACATATAATACAGCAATTTCGTGAACTTTTCAGTAGTTAAGAACAAGTTTCTCATAAGGTTTGGAACAACTTCGTGTGTTTTGATATATGTATTATTTAGTAGCTTAAAAGTGGAGATAACTGGAAAGTAACCCCTTTGAACATTATTGGGTATTAAATTGTCACGAAAGGTTATATTATTGCCAATTTCGATATCTAAATTGGAACAGTAAAGGGATAAATGGTTTTACATTTGCATATTTCAGCAGTCATTTCCGTCTGCGTCCTGAATCATTGGTAGGTACTGCTAATTAGTAATTGATAGGAATGGTTAACCCTGTATTCGTGAAAAGAATATGGCTATCCAATAAATTTTAGTGACCAAATATTTCGCTGACTGAGGTTAATACAAAAGCCAGTTGTGATTGCAGAAACTTTTCACTCAACGCGTTTGATTTGGACAACTATTGGCCAGCCACTCCTGGGACTTATTTTTCGTTGATTCTTGTATTAATTCATATTATTACGAACGAAAGCTGCTGGGTACTCAATACTTCATAGCATACAGATAGAATCGGTAATCGATGCAAGAAAACGTCTACGTAGGCGTACGCCGTAATATAAGCAAATTAATGATGTAATATTCAATTTATACGCTGCTGATAAAGTGCGATAAAGCGGATGATTGGACGACTGTTCGCCTAACAAGCGCTTCAATATACTTTATATTGAGTTTATCTACTTATGACGTAAATAAATAAGGAAAACTGGGGGAGCCCCTTGAATATTGGCACTAGCATAGCAGTCACGTATTTTATGCAGCCGTTAAGCGTTACTAAAATATTGATTTTGCATGTCCTTAGGAAAATGTACATAACACATGAATTAAATGCCAAGGCAAACTATTGTACGCATTGCAATTTAATGCTTCAGAGATTATTTTATAGTAAGTGGTTTAGTGATATTGATACCTATTGAATAAAACACATAAATTTCATCTGCTACTCCAAATACTACAAAACGTAAATTTATTTATCGGCCGTTTATTTTAAATATTTACAGTCATTCATAAGGATAATCATGTCAGCCTCCAATTTGCTCAGCTGTTCACTCAGCACCCTAGAATCCTCAATGACGTCATCCAACTACAAATTCACTCCCAATATTTACCCAACAAACTTCATGAATATTTCACTTACCAAACAGAGAAACTGTAGAATCAAAACACGTATGTGTATAGTAAACTCTGCACACAAATTCAGTGCAAAGACTTAGCTGTAGTATAGGGGGTGGTACGGGGTTGAAATTTGGCCAAAACTAAAGTAGTTTAAGTTAGTTAAAACTGTTGGATACGTGTACCATGTTTTTGACGGATTACTTGTTCGCCAGAGTTTCATAAAGTCGACTTTGAACTGACGAAGTTAGGTAGTTGGCGGTGGAGTAATATTGTGTGTGTATTCTTCGTGGTTTGGTAATAGTGTTTGTCTTGATCGTGTTTAATTAAAGGTAAATAACTCTCAATTAACTGAAGAGTGTGAAAAAGGGAGAGCGAGATTCGCTTCCTCACTGTCGGTTACTAAAGGGTTGCGAGTGTAGAGACTAGCGAAAAAGAAATATCTCCTGTACACGAAATATTGAAAAGTGCATGAATAACCCGCCTCGTTCCATCTTTTTACGATCGATTTTTGGTTCATTGCGGCTAAAAGCCATCTGGTTTCGATGCTGCCCGGTGAACTAGTTTGAATATTCGTGGTCAACTAGATATACCGTCCCACATACATGTGGTTCTTTTAAATGATTACTTCAACAAAAAATGTAAAAACCAGGATTGACCGAATAAATGGTGCACAAAAGCTTTTCATTATAGACAACCATTTACTTGAACAATGCACAACAAATCGTCGAAACGAGTTCAATACTCCGCGCACACGTACCGAATGAGAAGTACAGAGTATCTATTATTACGTCGTTTATACAAGCTAAGCAAGCACTACTTCAGATAGCTAGGAGCGACCAACTGTCTGCCTCGCTTATCATACACCACACATGTTACAAGATGGGGCGAATTATAATGTGTTACCGATATAACGTTTTTTTTCGCCCCGTGTCAATACACGAAGGATATCTTTGAACGTGGGTGTTCCATCTTTACATCTAGACCTTATATTTGTGGTCTTGCGGATTATAAAAACTGATATTCTTTTGGAAAAGCCTGAAAAGTTATTTTTGCAATAAAAATCATTGGGAGTTAATGTCAGCCAAATTATAATTAAATTCTATAAAAAATCACAATTATCTATTATATAATTAGTTTATAGCTGAATTGACCAAAAAATTTGATCAAATTAACACAGACCTACGACTTCGTCTAATCATCCAAGTTTTTGCGTAAACATTAAAATAATTGAAGAGCATGCTTCTAAAAGCTCACCTTTAAAACATTTAGCTAACGCAACATGCGACAAAACTGCACAACACGAATAAACTGTTTGCACAAACTTCACTGTAACTTTGATTAATGAATTCAAAATATTTTGCACGGATTTATGCGGTGCAGTTTCCTGGTAATTTTACTTTTTTTGCTTGGATCCGAGTCAAAATTGGGATCTAGTTGTTTTTTCTTTGAGATTTATTTCAGAGAAGTGTTGCGAGTTCGCTGTACAAAGTTTTATTGCCGTTCAAGTTCCTAAGCGGTTGTTTTCGTGTCAACTTCGACAACAATGGTCTTGAATCTCGGTAGATTTTTGAAAGTTGACGAAAAAAAGGTAATTACGGTAAAAAGTGGTGAAACAATCGTTGTATTTGTGCGAGTCGAGTCGGGTACAGTAATTTGTCGTGTAAAGTGGGACAGGGCGCTGGGCGATTCGAGCGGTGGCGTGGCGAGCGAGCGGTGAGCGTTCGATCGCGGGGACGCGCTGAGGTCGTTCACCCCGCACGCTCGGACCCGACGGCCACGTTGCCGGTTGCACTGCATTTTAAACGCGCTTCATTACTTTCCGATCTCTACGGCCGTTTAAGTGCTAGCAGATCAATAATGGTATTGTTATCATTATCACCTCGACTCGGCACCCACTATTGTAGTAAAGTAGGTATGTGTTAGATAAAGCGCTTGTGTAAGGCATGTTACGAGCGAATTATCATATTAACGACCTTGGTAGTCGGTTATTCCACCTATATTTTAGCGCGTAGCCAGCAGAAAATAATGCCACGTATTATAAAGTGTGATTAAAATAGCCATCTATTTAAAAATGTGCGCAAAATATCATATATTTTTAGCTTTAAAAACGAACCTGTGAAAAACTCTTTATAAAATTAAAATTCTGTGCAAAAGGTAAGGGTACTCGAGCTAGCAACTCTGATGAACTATTCAAGCGTAACTTTCGACTGTACAAATACGTTTTACGCGTGTCACATTCACGTAATAATAGGCTGGTGATAAAAACAGCTCGCCAACGATTTTTCCTCATGGTTAATTTGCACGTGGAGCCAATTATTGTGGACGATTTAATTGTAACGCGGGCAAGTAGAAGCGTTACACTGAGATTAATAAATGTTTGCGTAAATAAATATGTTCGTTCTACTTCGTGACTGAGGAGAAGTGGACATGGCTATTTCACGTGGATGGATCTTGAATGTGGATGCTAAAAGACTGATTACTTATTTATTTATTAAACTTTATGTACAAATAAAAAAAACTGTATGGTGGCATTGATGTCTTGGGTATTACTTTTTTATCTGTAGAGTTCGTATTAAAATGCGTGTAACTACTGTTTATCAATCTTTCATATATTACATAACATTCTACAATATAATTATAATAAATTCCAAAGCAAAACGATCCTAAAACAGCCACTGTATAGAAATTCGATCAATTCTCCACCCTTGCTATAATCGAGCACAGAAACAGCACATTTAATACATAAAGGCCCCACAAACCCATTGATTCTGTAAACAATAGGTAATAATGAAAAGCGGGTCAGAGTCAGACAGGTGGGCGATGGGGGTGATCTCTTCCCCATCGATTCGACGAAGAACGCACGTGTACTCTCCGCCCTATTTCAACTCCCGATTATGTGAATGAAACGATTATGTGAACGTATTTGTACGTTTGACGTGATACGTTGAATGTTTTAACAGTATTCAGGTTTTTTTCTTTCTAATTGTTTGAATGCTTTGTACTTCCGATAATCCGGTTAGATTGGAAGCCGACCCCAACATGTTTGAGAAGAGGCCTTAATGCATGCTTCATGCTTTAAGAATTTAAATTACTAGCTGCACTGAGTACAGAACAATCAGATGCACTAATAAGATCTACAATATAGGTATAATCGAAATCCAAAACACGATCGTAAGAAAGGCGACTAACGATGGGTACAATTACAGAATTTACAGGTGCTACTAAAACAGCCTAAAACATTATCTGAATCAATACAGCAAAAAACCCGAATGAGTTTCGGCTAGCAACGACACCTGCCAATATAAATCCGTTCAATAAATAACACTATACCTTGCTAATAACGTGTCCAATTTTGCGCAATCAATGAGTCAATTCGAAATACGTTCGTACGTGCCTATCGATGGCCATTGCCCCAGTTGGCCCCGTTCGAAAGGCTTTGTGCTGGCGTAAAAGTTTTTTTACTTTTCAGAGATCCGCGCGTGAAAGCAGCTGACCTGTTATTAAGGGTCCACACTAAAGCAGAGATGAATGGTCCGGAAGGGGCGACGTGCAAAAAATCTACCAATAGAAACGGTTAATCGATTTTAAACCGCTAACACTTTTTCGCTTGGCTTTACTTTGCGTTTTTTGAGACGGTCTTTGATAACTGATCATGTGGTCGGTTAGTTGGTTTGACATCAATATCAGCTAAATGATTTATGTCCGTTCATGAAAAACGCTTCTTAAAAAATACCAGAAAGAAGCAGAACACCAAAAAGCAAAATTAACATCTACTCATCAACCAAAAAAAAATTTTTAAAATAATATGCAAAACGGAACTCAAAAAACGACATACCAAAAAATATTATATATATTCAGCATCCGTATCTCTATACGTGTACATATACGTGCAGCATGGAGTGGGCTGACACGGTCTCGTGCGTTTTTTTTCCTGTGCCGTGTTGCGGCCAAACAAAACGAAGCCAGTGAATCCGGTGATTCCGTCCGCACGTTGGACCGCACAAAGGAGGCACTAGGCAACGCTCCCGCCATTGTTTGAAATTGACCAATTTTTTGTATCAATGCCGATTAGAGATAAATTCTGTGCTTCTGTGTTCTGTCTAATGGCACAATAAATTCGTGGCTAACAATTGCGTTGTATATTCTGTTGGATAGAGGCGTCCCTTTGTTCATTCCATAAGAGGAGAGATACTGGTGCCGATTCTCTTGTCTCAAATTTCTCTAAACTAGACTAAAAATCACTAAAATTTAGTTTATTCCTGTCAAAAGACGTTTCCCATTCTGAAATTAACTAAAGTGACATAACCTAAATAGATTATAGTTTGACAGCACTAAGTTATTCAATTTAGTGAAAATGGCAATTTTGCTATTCTGAAATTGACGTTTTTCACCTAAAATTTAGATTTTCAAACTAAATCAGACTATTTTTAATCGCGATTAAAAAGTTGTGGAATAAAATTAGTTGTCATGAACTAAAATTTACAAATCACATTTCTCTCGTATTTCTTGAAAGTTTGGATAATTTTCAGTTCAATAAAGAAGCACATGTGAATGCAGCTGCTGTCGATTCGGCAAAAAGGTAAATTTAGTGTTATTTATTATATTGATACAATTTAAAATGCATTCATGAAAACTTAGCAAGGGATTTTTATACTGAACATGTATTGCACTTGCTACATTATTAGTTGGAAAAGAAGTGGATAAATTCACTTCTCATAATCAAAGCCACCTCCAGGTTCTGTGTCTATTAAGAAATAACTGCTTTTATAAACTTTCAAGAAAGAATAAAAATGTTTTAGGTTAGAATTTTTTATTTTGTGTTCTTTGGCTAATTATTTTGTTTTAATTTATAGATTAGAAGCGTATGATCGAAACCAGAACTTGGGTGCCGACTGCGACGTCCAAGACGACATCGTATATCAGTGTCCACCCTGTGATACATTCAGTGATATAAATGCGGATTCTCCACTTCCCATCATCACCAGACTGGCAATCCAAGAATATTTTGATAGGTACATACTTTTGTTGGTCAAATTTTTAGAAAGCTCTCCATACTAACAGTGATGATAAAGAAAATACTGTTTCATTTGAACACAGTATCTGAATCTAATTTTTTGTTATTTGTTTGCAGCTGTAAAACTCAGCGTAAAGGACAGCATTTACATGAATATCGCCATCTTTTAATAGCCCGCTTTACCTCTGATGGCATTTACACCTATTTACGAGGACAGTGTAAAGCAATATTATACTCAAATTCAGGGACGCTATATTGCTCCCGCAAACAATACTGTAATTTTGTCATTTACACTTCATCACTTCAAAGAACATGAAGGAAAAATTTATTAGGCAAGATGATGCATATTTTAATGAAATTTTAACTCATTTATTTAACATTTATGTACATTGTTTATAACCTGCAATTCAAAATAAATATGTGTTTATGGACTATTTGAAAATAAAAAGGCAGAATTAAAAGTACTCTTTTATTTAATATTCTTCATAATACACACTCCAAAATTAGACACACCATTAGACTTAGAGTTGAGTAAACTAATTGTTATAAAGGACTTGAAACCTGTGTAAAACTTTATGGATTTATCATCCTCTTTGTATCTATTAATAAACCCGTAGACATACTCTTGGTCAATTTGAGTACTTTTAGATAAACACTTAGGTGCACTGTACACATGTTTCTTCACTGTTGTTTAATGTGTTTACTTCTTCGTCGAGACCAATTTCTAATGCTGTCTGCTGATGTATACATGGAAGTAACACTACTGGTTGAAGGTTGCGGGTCTACTACAAAACTTTCCTGAAAAAGTTATTTCTGGCTTTTTTTCTCATAACGATGCTGTCGTTCGAAGTTCGCTGGATTTTCTGGTTTAGCTTCAGTGAAACAGAATACCGATGGTACAGCTGTTGTTACAATTTAACGCGCTACATTGATTGAGGCATTATTACAATAATTGCGGCAAATAGTGACGATAAACAAAAACGATTAGAGAAATCCATACGATTTGACAGCTCTTATGTCACGGAACTTATATACTCTGTCGTGATAAAAAGTTAGTTCTTCTCTCAATAATTGGAAAGATTGCGAAACCAATCCAACCCATTCCAAATGGCAGAGGAGAAATTAATTTTTTTATTATTTTTTTAAACCTATCAATCGGTTGATTTATAAATTTGGGTAAAACACCAAGTACCAAACGCCGAAATGACACTGGCGCGAGACGGTCGTCCTCAAACACAGTCGTCTCGCGCCAGTAAGGACATTGGCTCCTGTCATTCCCGAACATTATCGAGGAAAACCCGGTCGACGGAGCCCTGCTTCGCGAACCATTCAGAAGTAGGAGCTGATAAATAAATAATTATTTGATTTTACTTGGGTTTTTTTTTGCAATTCAGATCATTTTCGTTCACTTTCATTCAGCTGTTGTCTATGGTCTACTGCAATCTTAGTCTATAGTCTACTCAACTTAGCGAATGTCAAACTCGATTTTAGTTGTGTCAAAACTCTATCTTAGTTTAGAGAATCTTGTTTTCAGAATAACTTACCAAAACAAACTAACTAAAAATAAGAAATTTTAGTTATAGTTTAGGTTAGTTCGGTGTACAAGAGAATCGGCACCACTAGGGAACAAACGTTAATAGTAGGAAAGGTACATCTAACTGAGAAATTAAATAATTTTCAGCTGGCTCTAGCAAGGTGATACTGATAACATTATACTAATAGCTTCGATGCAACGCCCATCTTTCTAATCAATAAAATAGATAGAATGCTTTGAGACCTCGTTAAACCTCAATGGCCGCGATATTTTCCACAACTAACACATTAAAGTCCATTACTAAGTGTATTTATACAGAATATTAGCCATAAACGACACAATACCTTCGAAGTGGTCCTGTTTTGCTAGTCGTACTTGCTTTTTGCACTAATTGCCAATGTTTACTACATAAAAGGCGTTGTAATGACATGCCTGAGAATCTTTTGTCTTCATGTATAATTCTCACGTTTGTTATAGATCGCAGCGTGCAGGAAATTTAAGTGTACCGATATAGTTACAGTTACATATAAATGTTATCTTGTTTTGTTCGGTGTAAGGTTTCAAATTGGTTGCTAATGAATTTTCAGCGGCACGAAAGCGTGCGTGTAAGCAGAATTCGTTGGAAACGTATTTTTTAAAGGGGTATACTGTTACAGAAATGGCTACGCAGACATGAATGCTGGCTCAGCTTATGGCGTTCGTAAACAGTTATGACCCTATCGGTTGCAAGGCCGGTTTTAGGGCGCACGTACACGTTCAATCTTATGGCCGTGGCGTCACATCAATATTATGTTATTGCACCCGTGGGTGCGATCTAGTTTGGACGCAGCGCTGCTCGTAAAAAGAGTAACTGTCTTTGTTTCTATGCAACCGAATGGAAAGTTTTATACAAACTGCGTGTTGTTAGCACTGTGGGGAAATAGCTTCAACGATTCAGCGCTGATACATTAATATTGTGACGAAATATCATGCTTCAGATTTCCGAACAATCAATAACTGCCGGCCGATTAAATTTTAATCGACTTGCGCTGCAGAGAAAATGTCAACTTAAATGGATTTAGATTGCTTTGAAATTTCATTAGGTCAAAGAGTAATCAGAACCTGTTACCAATACTATAGAGATTAATTTGAAATTGCTACATCCATATTGTGTCCATATTTCGCGTTTCCAGTTCTTGCCATTTCGTACCTATTTCTGAACCCTCGTCTGCAAACTACAAAGTATAAAGTTTTATTGCGGAAAGCAACCATTCACCTATTTCCTCCAACTTTACTAGCATCAGTGTAAAATGAGCGTGTGTAAGTGTCCTAAGGAGAGTTTCATGCCCGCGGGCTGTATCAGCATTCCTCCCGAGCGAGCTAAGCGGAAGCGGGCGGGCTGTCTTTCAATATTATTATTGCTTGGAAACTGACTGCGTTCGAGCCGCACTATGAATAGCTGAACGATTTGCAACGCGACTGAAATATGGGTAAAATGTACCGCCGCGCGCCGTTATGCGGACTGCGCGTTTTTATTGATAGTTTGCAATAATGTACGTCCGAGTTGGAAGAAATGTTCTTTTCGTTTTACATAACAATGTATTACCTCCCATTGTTACAGAGAACCATATTTTTAATCTTTTTGCGTGAAAGGAGAAAGGTTTTCTTTTTCAACGTCAGTAATTTGTAAAGTGTTGTGTATGGAGTGTTTTTCATGATAATAAAGACAAGTGGGCGACACAGGAAGCCTTCTAAAGGCGTTCGATCAAACACGCTTTCTCTTTGAAAGTACAAAATAATCACTTTCTAGTTGACAGCGTATTTGAAATACACAAGTTGGTATCGCAATTTCGTAAATTGCCGTTTAAGATTACAGTATCAGTAAACGGTTTAGACGTAAATGCTGTTTAAACACTTATCGTGAATTAACTTTATAGGCGCGGGTAAATGCGTATTTGCCACTTGTCTCCGGTCATTTACCTATGAGTCTATGACATGCTAGTTAGTTAGTTATTAAAACTGTAAATTATTAAGTCTAATACTAACGAAGTACGAAATTCGTTACTGTAGCTAACTAGAATAGAATATCTTTTTTTCCTGTTGGAGAAACTTTGACGACCCCGATTCGATGAAGCGTCTGCGTTTCCGTGCAAAGGTCATGATCACGGGCCTCGGCCCACGATTCCACGAACTTAGCGTAGGCAGGGCTAGCGTTGAGAAGTAGTATTATTTAACTTGTATTTGTTATGAAGTTTTTTAGACGTAATATTGACGCTTATAACGGTAGCTGTGTTACTTCTCTTTGTGTTGATTAAACTCAAATTTCAGACCAGCATTTTGCACCTGCACAGCTCTTATATAAATATAACATTGGCTTCGTTTTATTTAATCCTGGACGGAAGGTACTATCGTGGACACTCCCGCCTGATCACCACTAAGTTAATTTTTACTTGCACTCGCAACATAGAAATGCTCTCTAGCCCCGCCGCGCCGCCCCGTTGACTTTGTATAGAAATAATGAATGAAAGACAATACCGATCGGCTAAGCGCACGCCAAACGAGAGTGATTGTTATTTTGCGCGCCAAATAGATGCTTTCCTAAAATAGGCTTAAACTTTAAGGGGGCGTGGCTTGGCGCCTCCGCATGATTTAAGCGAAAAAAAATTAACTGATCAGGCGGAAAAGACCACGACCGTACACTGATCTACTAAGCCAATGCCAATGCTATGAACTATTTTTTAGACCAATTTTACTATAAAGAAATAAGTTACTTCTCAATTCAATTACTACAGCACATAGATTTTGTAAACGGCCGTCGACGGCGTCTGTACGCCTTCCATTCATCACTCGCCTGTATCAACATTGTATCAGGGGTTCATAGTCCGTGATCTCATTTCACACACACACACTTGCATAATGCTGTGACACACACATTGACGGTATATCACGTGGTATAAGTGGCGTGAATTATTATACAAGGCGTTTATCACTAGGTGTGTGTGAGTGAGTGAACTTGTGTGGAAGATCAAAGGAGGCTAGTTAACGTACTTGCAGATTGTGTGATGTGGGTTATTACTGGAGTGCGAGGTGTGAATAAAATGCACGGTAGATGCTTCAATGATAAATTGAAAATTGATGAGGTGGATTAGAAATGAACACGCAGAACAAAGTCAAACACTGATTTATCTTTCTTAAATGTGCTTCTTTTCACCTCCCAAAACCTGTAAAAGCTAACCCAGTTTCCTAGAGAACAAACCATTCAGTCATATAAATTAGACAACGACGCTGATGGATGACCTTATAAATACTTCGAGTTCTTCTTATATGAATTTCATCCAACATCTAACCCAGTTCCACCCCTAATAATAAAACCCGCATACTGCTGCTTACATTCCTAGTACTGTACAGTAACAAGTGCTGCGAGTGCAAAGATCGCATTTGTGGCACCGGCGCCGGCAGAGGGCGTGACTACGGGTCAACGCACAGGTCACGCAAACACCAGTCGTCTAGTGCTACGAGTATGAGGAAATAAGATGAAAGTACTGCAACACTATGAGAATATACACTTCGTTAATTTTTAGTTCTTTTGTAAAAAGTTGGTGAAAGGTTGATAACACAAGTTCGATCGAAATGATGAGGGATATAGCTATGACTTTTTGGGAGTTCAAAATAAAAGCAAGCAAGATATCGCTAGTATACTTTTACCTGACTGCGCTACGCAAGGAGGGGGTCATGTGTTTGGTTTACCTAAGTCCATTATTATATTATATGAACGCTTGGATTTTTGAAGTTTAAAAAGACAAACCACTAGTGTATTTTCGTTGATATCGTTAAACTAAATAACAGATTGTACAATGTCATTATCTCTACAGTCTACACCCAACTGCACCTGATCAAACGGACACAAAAGCAAAAACGACAAAAAATTGCCCATTTTACGACAAAATAACTCGTAATCGCATTTTAAAATCGTCTGATGTACGGGAAATGACTAATAACTTAATGACAGCCAATGGTGTCGCAACATCTTGCCGTCTTGCTTGCGGTACCTACTGTCGGAACTCTGAATTCGACCAATGGTGTGCGTCCACGGTTGCCGCGTGCTGTCTAGCGGTTGCTAGGCAAGCCTGCTCACTCGTATGAGAAAGCAAACGAAAGCGGATCGCTTTCCAGCTGAGTTTGTGTGTGATACAACGGTTGGTGGTCCGTTGTTAAAGGAAGCTAATAAACTTGTTTACTTAGTACTTATGTGTGCTGTGCAACTCATAATAACACTATTTGTGTACGACATTGAAATACGATAAGCTGATTTGATCAATTAGTTGACGACAAGTTATTTCTATTATGATTTATGTATCTATTAGTGTTTTATTTTATCTTTGTTTCTATCTCACAGGACTTGATTTACACCTGGCAATGACGGCATCTTTCTTCGAAAACTACATTAGAATTAAGGAAAACAAACATTGTAACCCCCCACGCTACGGACTAACAAGTCATCACTATTCAGTATACAGTGTTAATGTTTAATGGCTAAAGGCACACGTGGCTACGACTACCAAAGGCATCGACGCCGCTTGGGATTTTCCTAATTCTCATCACAAAAACACGAACAGTAACGAAGATCATTAATTCATCTTAAATAACAAAGTCTCTTTCGTGTTACAAAAAGTGTGTAAATGACATGCAAAGCCTTTATTTACATCAGCGTTAGTTACAGTAATCCTACGTTTATTAATGGTGTTCTAAAATGTTTGAATATCTACTGACACTTTAAACAATAATTAAGAAAACTAGTTTTCGATTGACGTCATTGGTCCAAGTACAAACTGTTCAAAGAACAATAGAAATGACACATTAGACCTAATATTTTTTCTGACGGAGCAAATGCATAAATAATAATGTACATTTTGAATAATTCATTAGGCGATCGATTGCTAAGAATATTAATTTATTCATGGTTTGTTTCTTTTACTTGGAAATCAGGTAAATTATGCTGCCTCTCCATATCGCAACTAAAAACTGTTACCTAGTTTCTTACCAGTTACTTGGTAACGACCCATTACGCTACAGTAATACTAAAAAGAGGAATGAAATTGGTTATTCATTTTAGTCATTCTGAGCTCACAAAACCCGGAAATGCGGGAAGCTTTTAAAATGTAACAAAGACGCAAATGTCCTCGTAACACGGTTTTCCGTTCAAATATTCGGGTCTTCAACAAAAGCCACTTCAAATAACCCCGAAATATTCCATTCAACGTGCTACCTCTGTAAGCTGGGTCAGTTTCAGCATAATCTCATCGCAAAGGTAAACGGCCCCGGCGAGCTCTCGGCACGACGAATTATTTTACATATTCCAATCCGACATGTCCCGGGCAGGCGACGCGTAGCCTTGTTCAATCGCGAGGAAAGCCGGCGCGGCGCAAACGACCGGCAATTGGACTCGTTCGCGTTTTAGGGTTATGTCAAAATTTAAACCCCATTAGCGAGGGCCTTTTCCGCGATTCAAGCATCACTCCCAACTACTGAAACGTTATGAGCTTTGAGCATTACAGCGAATTTGGTGCAGGGCACGTGAATTGCGATACGAGTGTGCCGACACTGTAATTGCCAATTTCTCTGCCTGTACCATAAAATCGGGTGAATTTATGACTGAACGTTACAATTTTGTAGTTGAGTCGATGGAAAAGTCACAGATTGTTTCAGGGTAACATTTTATGCATTGAAAAATTCTCAGACTGGTCGTCGCCAGCGTACATTTGCAACGGCAAGATGTAGGTAACCGATGTTGCTGAGCTCGTAAACTGGGTTTATCCGAGGCGACCGTCGGAATACTCAATGCGGACACACCTCGTGCACAGAAATCTTTCGGACAAACATCTGCCTACGTAACGGTCAATATGTAAAGAGAATATAAGCACGCGCTTAGCGTCAAGTCTTGATAATTAAGTTAGCACCGTTCTGTTACAAGCTGACTCAACATCGGTGACTTGAATTGATAATCAGGGATGTATCGCGAACAGATTGTATTGACGGACATTCGCAATTAAGGACGAGTTAGGTTAGGTTAGGTTATGCGATCCAGTGCGTAAATTAACGTGCTTCAAAGAAAACTCTTTGATCCTTGTGAAAACAAAATGATCGTTCAATCAGTTAATAGAGGTGGTTTGTAAGACCTGGCCCAACGTTTGGATAATTTATGATTGCTGTGGTTGGCTCCCTTTAAGTTTTTTGTCGTTGGAGAGATTGACAAATGTGTATAATTTATGGAATATATTAACGCACACAAGACCTCAAGCTGTGAACCGCTGAATTTATTAGTTTCTCGCTTGTAAATTAGGATGACGCATGTTCATACGGTGTTGGAAACTCTGTCCAAACGCGTTCCTACGTCCAGTCACCCCAGAAAGCATTCGTGAAAAAAGGCCACGACATTAAAATGATAAGTAGTCTGTGTCTCCTTGTGAAAACTGGTTTTGACGGGTATGTTTAAGGCGACTACAGTAGCTAAATTAGCAACTCTAATTGTGGTGGTTCAAACTTCGTTTGAAATTCTGTTGGAATAAAGTTCTAATCAGGTTGCACTACAAAGTCGTTGTTACGTCAGTCACTGCGGGCCGAATAGTGCGAAATGAGTGTTTTTTTTGCGATTTACAAAAAATCTATTGATTGGACTAAAAAAATAAAACACTATCAAGCTAATATGTTGCTTGTAGGATTATTTGCCAAAAAATCAGAATGATCGCATGTATTTGAGTATGGTTTTTACTCGTTACAAGAATTTTTTAGAGATAAGTCATTGATGTTTTTTATCGAGTAAAATTTGTTGTATTATGTTTTCAAAACACTATCATGTTAGCATAAATATCCTGAAGAATATCAAATATTTTTCTGGTTTTGTTTATGTGTTATGTGTGCAGTGAATCATATGCTTTTTTGCATTATAAAACTCGCGTTTAGCTCCTAATCTGGTTTATAAACGTAGGTACTTAATTGGAATTGTTTACTACGAGAACCGACGGGTACATCCGTACATTCCACATCGACTTCACAGAACGATAACAATGGATAAGAGATAAGTTATTAAAACCGCTGCCTTTTAATGGGCACGCTTCCATTTTGCGTTCGTTATAAGCTGTCGAAAATATCGGTCGTTGTTACAAAATGGAGTTTAAATAGTATTCATTCATATCCATTGTGTCAGATTTTAATAAATACGAAATCCAATTATACGACATGCGTTGCATAAATATTCATTGAGTTTTTTCCTTGAAACGAACCGGCAAGCGGACAGGAAAACATCAACATACAGAAAACTTCCTCCAGTACTATGCTAGTCAGTTAGCCAACATCCGTCGGAGAGTATTATTATGAGATATTTATTATTATTCTTCTTCGGGATAACGACCTTACAAGTAGCAGGTATTACAGAGAGAAGAGTACTTCGACAGCAATTTAGGTTTCTGTTTGGATAAAACAACCTAGCGGGTTTATTCCCTTGATATTTCTTTTAAGTTTTCTCGGTTTCATTACCACTACATCAAATACATGATGCAGCGTCTTTGGGCAGACAGAACTGAGGTCTTCGAATCAAAACTGATATTTCTCATTTAGATGAATCCACGTGCCGCAGATGTTTTTCAAGAACCCGCTCTGATTATAATGCAAATATTAACGCCAGTTATTATCTCTAGTTTCTGCATATTTATAAAGCGCTTGTCTGCTAAATGCAGTAAAAAGATTGTCCGAGGCGATTCAATAACACTTTTTGCTGCTATTTGAAGAAAACTAAGAAATATAATAAAGTTGATTTTAGACATACTTGAGCTTATTACATTTCATAAGGCTAAGATTTATGCTGCTAGGCTGCCTTACGTTCTTAGGGTCCCGGGTTCGAATCCCGGTTGGAGCAAATGTTTGTGTGATGAGCAGGGACATTTGCTTCCGAGTCATGGATGTGTATATGTACTTATAATAAGTGTGTATTTACAAACAAAAAAGTATCTATGTAGTATATCAACTATCTGGTGTCGACGACACAAGCCTGGTTGCTTAGTGTGGCACTAGATGGCGCTGTGTGTAATGTCCAGCGATATTTTACAAAAATATATAATAATTTAAAACATGGCAACAAGTACCTACTACATTGCAGAAATAAACAGCTTCACACTTTACCTCTTAGATTAGGTAATTTAAATTAGAAACGTTTATTTATTTTCCTACAATGAGTTAGTAATACATAAAGTATTTTAGGATCGTTGTACGAACATACAAAACAGGCCATGAGTCGTATGACCAGATCCATTATGAACGTGTGTGACTTATAAGGAGTATGTAATAAATTATAGCAGGTGGCGTACTGTAGTTTCTGCTTAACATGCATGCGAAAAAGGCGAGTTTTATATAAGTGAGTTTAGCGTATTTCTTTCTACGCCTTTTCGCTAGCCAGTCTACTGTCAACTTTACTCGTTATTATTTTTAGTATGACTCATTCTATCATTCATTATCTAAATTATTTAGTCACACCTTTCTTCTGTTATCAACAACAACGGGTAATTTCATTTCGCATAATCGGCCAGCGACATCAAAGTATGACATGGGCAACGTTTAGAAAGTACGTTCTGACACGTTTTGATCGACATGCGATAGTAAAACCGCGTTATTTAAACAAAGGTTTATTGAATTGTGTTGACGGGCTACAAACAATGAATGATAAGATGTGTGACAGTAAGTAAAAAGTTCCTACTTCTTGACCTGCTCAAGAGGACGTCGGGGATTACTTATACGATTTAAGGTGGATGCTCCAGGGTAGCCCGCGAAATTCAATCCAACCCTCCGAGTTCATAAAGGTCGAGGAGTGATTTTGACCTTAAAAAAGTCGTTCCTCGACTTTTATGAACTTGGAGGGTTGTATTGATGATTTTGATGATTATAATTCTGTAACTACATACGTCTTACAGTCGCGAACAATATTTTAATCAACTTACAACCTAGCACTGGTCTACAAATTGCAAAAAACGTAAGAAAATTTGAATTTCGCGGGCTAGCCTGACGCTTTCACCTTAAACAACACGTTACACGAACATTAACACAAATATACATAACATAACACCACGTCCGTAATCCCCGAGCGAAAGGCAGATAAGCAGATATGCGAATACTTTTTGTTGAAAATAGCCTCTCAAACGACGGTTTAAGGTTATTCGTGCGTCAGTAACTAACATTTGCCTTAGCAACTCCAGTTTATATGTAGAAAACCTCAAGGAAAAACTGCAATGAATCAGTTGTTTATTTTCCTGAACAAATCGAGTCAATGAGGACTTGAGGAGAAAGTAGTTAACTGTGATTCATTGTACACTAACATGACAACCACTTCTGTTGCTACTCCAACCGTTATCTCCGAGATTGACTATACTGTAGTTAGTACTTAGTTACAACAGTACCTAAAGGTGCGCAGTTTTAGTTAGGTACTGACTCAGTTTTAATTACATTACTATAGTTACAAAGATTGAATGACTATATTCAATAAAATAAATATCAAAGATTAATTATATCCCGGTTCTTTTCCAGATATAATGAAATAGGTCGACGAGTTGCAGTCATCATTATGAAGAAGACATGCTGCGCCGCCCCGAAATAATGTGAGAAAACGGCAGGAGACTGATGACGAGTTGCTGCATCATTATGACTAAAAGAGCCCTTTTACTTCTACCATTTACGAAAAATAATCTCAGTACCATTGCGTAGAATTACTGCAAACATTAGCCTCGTCAGCGAAAAAGACCCACCCGCCTTCACAAGAGGCATCGCATGTACTTACTTCAAAAAGCATAAATGCACTAAGTGGTAGAAAAAGTTGCAACTTGTTTTAAGTATATAAATGCACTACGTCACAAGCCCGATGGTATCATCAAGAGAACTCTCATTTGCATGCGTTCCCGCCCGTCGTCGGGACACGGTCATTCACTCTGCAATGCTACAAGCACCGCACTGTAATTAATAAAATATTAAACAGTAGTGCAACATAAAATGGTGATTTAAATATGTTTAAGTTATACACAAGCACTTTTTTATTTAGCTTACGCCAGTCTAGTCTATGTATTTATTTAATTTCCAGATTTAATAAAATATTCAAGCTAATTTGATGTCAGCCATTATTTAAAGATGTTGCATCTGTGTTAACTCGGCTAAAGCGCGTTTAGAATACGTCTAACGAATGGCAACAAAATTGATTTATTTGAAACAAAATTAATTAATTAAAATGTGAATGATTAAACGATGCTACCCAAAAATTGGATATTCATTTAATGCGGTCTGACATATTTGCGGATAACTGTGCCTTTAAGCTACCGTCTGTTTGAGTGTTGAGTGGTTACCATGCAAAAATATACGACCACAACGATGCTAATTGGATTTTTAATTAACTTGCCAAAACATATTTTAAAGGTCAACACTTTACTGTTTAACGGATCGCAGGCGCGTCATTGATTTGCTTGACGACGCATAGCGAAAGTACCGTTAGTCTAGACTTTGTTCCTACTCGCACTACGGTTCTCTTTGTGCTGTGTCAGTGAACTACAGCTATACGATTTCGTTAGAGCTAGTTCGTATGTCAATCGGCATGACCTCGTTTCAAATACACATACTGTACGTATCTAGCCATTTGCTTCAAAACTATTTACTGCCAAAGTGCCAAAGAACGGCAAAACCCACAGCGCAGCGCAGCGAAAATGTTTAGTTGGAAATAAAAACAATTTGATACTCATTATTATGGAAAAAAGTCGTTGTAAAAGTATTAAAACAAAGTGAAAGCTAATTAAAAGTTGTAAATTCTTTTTAACAAGAACATAAATTGTGGTGTACTTTTTTGTTATTTAATTTTGATTTTATACTTGTTCTTTATTTTGCAAAATAATGATCATGTTTGAGGAGCATTCCCTTAACGGAAACTTTCATCGTAATCAGGAAGTGAAGTCCTAAAAACATTGGAAAGAAAAAGTTACTACACAACACAGAAGAAACAACTAAATATAACTTTCTACTTCATTAATAATAAATCTCAGGGCAACATTTTGCAACAAATAATGTAGGTACTACATATGCGAAGTTAAATCTTCGGCCGACCTTTAAACATTACAATGGTGTGACGCAGGTCATATCAATAAAAATCAATAGGGACACAAAAGGTCGGTCTTCATAGATCGTTAAACAAGTGATCAACGCGTTCAGCGTCACACATAATGGAATTTATGTATTTTATCAAGCTGAGAGAATATTTTTTGCCCAGGAAATATACTTCCACAGAGGCCGCAGGCTTGTATAATTGATGTGAGTAACAAGATGATAAAAGATATAAAGTTCTCATATGCAACGCAAATTAATAGTTTTTAAAACGTAATATATGCGCTCTCACTAAGTAATTATTATCAGAGCTATATAACCCCTGGGGAATCAGTCTGATTATAGATATGTGATAAACTTTACTGTAGCCAACATGCGGCGTCTATATTTGTATAATTTATTTAAATTATCATTATAATTACTTTTTAATGGACGGCATTATTATACAGTGCAATTTTATATGCGTATGACTTGTAGATATGTTTAGATATCGTATGTGCATAAATATTTTTATGTCAAGGTAATTGGTCTGCGATAAAACATGGTATACTACTGAATGTTCCATTACCAACTACTGGAATTACTTAGAATTTAGATGAATCTCTTGCATACCAACGAGTCAATGAACGTAATTTCCTACGTGGTAGCGTTTGCAGACCAACTTCGGCAGAGTTTAATAGAACGGATTCCGATCTCATGTTTCGAAATCGCCAATATAACTTTTCGATATGAAAATTATATGCATCAGTTTATCTAGATATTATGTTGGATAAACTCGACAAAACTAAACACATATACCAAAATAAATAAAACGTAAATGAGATAATATGAGATACATGAACTGTTTCATAAGATATCGAAAACACGCCATCTTGAAGTATTGTACAAATAATCCACACAGAAAGCCGGATTATAGAAATAGACTTATTTTTAGAATAAAGACGTCGAGGCATACAATAAAAGTAGAATATTAACGGAGATGTTATCTTCAAGGTACAAAGCACGTGTAACATCAATAATATAAGTCATCCGGCTCGAAGGACGTGAGCACGAATTTACCTGACAACTCCCACACTCCTATAACACTGTGTTTACAAACACACACGTCATATTCGTCATAAATTGAGACGCTTTCGCGATATTTCACTCTGTAATTTACAACTCACATATTAGACGAACGGCGTTTCAGCATTTGAAATCCGATTATGTGATTTGGGAATTCAAGACGTTTGAAATATCTTGTATATTCGCGTCGTGATATAAAGGCCGATCGTCCTTCGGATATACCTAAATCACTTGAGTAACTCTGCAGGGATTTGTTTTTTTTTTTTTTTTCGTATATGATATTGATATGAGATACGAGAAATATTTTATTACAAACCAGAGACCACCCCGCAGATTGTGGGGTAGGGATAATAAACCCAAACCCTGATGATTACTTAGGCAAACACTAACGACAGATTAAAATGGTGTCCGGAAAAAAAGTCATTAAATCTCGTCTGTCATTGTAATTTTCTTTAGAAAACACGTCTACACTTACAGTTTCAGGCATGAAAGAAAACAACTCGCAGCTATATTTTTTTAATTACGAAAAATGTAGGTCAGCTACATTAACAGAATCCAAACTATCCTACGTTCCAGTATGCGAAAGACAAAACGTGCAAAACGTGTATACAGGCAGAGAGCCACAAAACAACGCAATTTTGTAACACCTAAGCGCGTAAATCACACAGCCTGTAGACCCCGGACCCCGGGAAACTTTACTTGGAGAGTTTTTAATTGATTCGCTCAGTTATTACATCCAGTTTGGAACTGCGAGTTCGCCCACAGTGCGGGCGTCGCCTGGCGTTTGTATGTACGGTTTGATATTATTTATTCGACAGAGTTTTTGTTTCATCATTTGGTTATTTGTTTCGAACGCAATTCATACAGAATTGTTGTGTTTTGGTTAGTTAAAACTGTGAACTTTTACAATTTGCTGAAACTGCGATCAAACAAAATGAAACTACACTGAATACTTCCTTGTTAGCTTTATCGTTCTGAATGTATTTTAGAAACTTAACTAGTACGGTCGACCACGCTATTTGGTTTAAATTTTAACATTGTAAAATGTAAACCAACAAATAGCTTGGTTGACCGTACATTTACGCAAATTCGGTCATTTCGATTGCGATTTAACAATAATATCTTGAAATTCTGAACCAAACCAATAGCGTCTTTGTTTTCCAAGTACTTCAGAAGACATCTAATAAATATGAACTAATCAAAAATGTAGATAAGGGAGAAATTGGAAATGCGGAAACATTTACAATAAGAACGCCGCAGGAAAACAAATTAATTCTCGAAATAAGGAAAGCCCAAGTTCCCTGTTCCGTTAAATGTAATTCCGCTTTGAAACGGGCGTCGAAAGCTTCTTGTTTAGACGTCAAAAATCAAACGATTCCACAAACGCCCCGAATTATTTCTCGCAATTTCGTACCGAGTTGGTATCAAACGGTAATTTATTTGACTGCCTAGCAATGGACGCGTCATCTGCGTTCGTAATGAAAATTAATTCCGTTGGCATAAAGTTTAAATTCCAATATGGAGTGTTATCTGGGGTAGGTATAGGTAGGTTATCCGTGAGCATTTTCCTGTTTATCACATTTCTGTCTTACAAAGGGCCCTTGGTAACACGACACCGCGTGAATCGAGGCGTAAGGGCGCGCCACATCCCACCCAGCGCCCTACGTGTTACTATATTATACTACGAAGGGACTACGCTCCAATAAAACTGCCGTGAATATTGGAGATTTGCTCAAAAGGAAAGCGTGGTTATTTTTTATGGGCTCGTAAATGATTCCAAGTGGCTTAGTTCGCTGTTTCGACAAGATTTAGAAGTTTGAGGCTGTAGAAACTTGCTATGTAAGATAGATAGACGTGGTTGTGGTTCTCTATGTCAATGGTATACTTGCGATGGCTTGAATGCATATTTCAATTGTAAGATAGGTAGTTAGTAGCACACTTGAGTTGAAAGTCAAATAACCGAGGCGCGCTGGAGTGAGTCAACGAAGCGGCACGTGCGTTGAAAAGTGACATTCTAAAAACATGCTGTAAGTAAGACTGAACATGTTTTTTTTACTTTGTAATCTTTCACCACAGAAAAGAGACACAGAAAGCGTACATAAAGAAGTAAGGTGTTAATTAATAAAAAGATAAAACTTTGTTGAGGTGGTAGATTCCTGGTCGAAGCTCTGGTGAATAAGACTAACTAACAATTATTTATTCTACCTACACATATTCCTAACAATGTATCTATAAATAAGTTACCTTCTAATTTTCATCTCCTGTATTTGTGAACAACGCTATATCCTGGACACGAACTGATTTACGCAATACTCAAATCGGCAATGTTCGTAAATACGCGGCGCAAAACCGATTTTCCACGAACGACGACCTATTTCCCTGGTCGTTTACACGTAGTGCGTCATTAGAATTAGACAAGAGCCGATATGAAGCCTTTTACATACGTCCGATTTAATGGTTTTGGTGTTCGCAGTCTAATTCTATTCAAACTAAATTGGATTGGATTAGGTTTTGTTGAAAGGCGAAGTTTGACGTGGCTTTTGATGAAGAAATAATTTGCTGGGGAATTTGTGTTGGTAACTTATGCGAGACTTTTGAATAAAAACAACAGTTGGCCTCGTGGACGAGGTTAGAAAGTTAAGTTAAAAGGAACACGTGTTTAGGGTGCGAAACCCAGATAAAAATCGTTTACTTTGTTTATTTTTATTTAAATACAGAAAAAAAGTTACATCTACTACATAGTAACTTAACAATTTTTTTGCTTTTTATTTTGTCATTCTGACTGAATGTACTGAAGACTGAATGTAGTTTAACATGATTTTATATTCAACCTATATATAACTTGGTACTTTTATGTGGTGTAAACTGTTAATATAAAGTTGGTTATAAATAATCGTTTTCATGAGTGCAACAATAAACATGACCCTTTTGGGTTTTGTCGCGATCGGGTGAAAGGAAAGCCTATTTAAAATGGCCGAAAAACCGCTCCCAAAACGTTTTCCGTCAATAGAACTAATAGCATCAAACGATTACAAGCAATCAACAAGCTGATACCGTTATCACTTATCAACAAAAAAAAACTAACCCATTAGATTAATCGATGAAACAAGTCACACATGTAGCTTTTCATATTGATAATCTGACTCGATAAGGGGTGCTAGTGCTACACAAGGGTAGGGACATTATTTGAGTCGTACATACGATTCGGCAGTATCTTTTAAACAACAAAGCCGACCCAAAGCAACTATTACACATGGCTATAATTTAGTTCGTGCCGATCGGCAGACTCCATTCGGTTTCTACCATGGCTCAATCATGTTCACGTTGGCTCAGCACAATTTGAGCTATGCTGTGTTTCCCGAAGGTTTATCTACAAAAAATTGATTTGTCGTCCGAATCATGCCGAGCAGAACACGCGTGTGCACAGTTAAGAATCGAATTCCTTTAGCCTTGCCAAGCATTATCGACTCGCGCACAACGATATTAGTGCCCATTACTCGACAGACGACACATGGACATAAAGCTCGGGGTGCATCGGAATTTAGATGAATCGGTTTCAACTGTTTCAAAGAACGTCTGCATAGTTTCATTCGTTGAAATGTAAGCAGTGAGTTTCGGCTTGACATGTTTCTGTTGATGCACCTTTGATCATTTAAACTTTATTATAGCACTGAAAATAAAGTGTGATAGAATTACCGATCACTTTATGGTAATTAGCGACTCGCCCGTGTTTAGAACGGGTGTTATCTACTGATGTGGCAAGATGACAAAAGAGCAAGATTTCTGTGCGCTTTCTAAGTTAAATATTGATATGTCATGCATACCTTCAGAAATCAATTTTCTAAATTATGTCGAAAATACTCAATGTTTCATGAAGAAGTATGATACAAAATGAAACGCCAACCCCAAATTGGGGTAAGAATGATAACGATGATAATGATGGCGAAAATACATCAAAATTCGTTGCGTAGTTTAGCGGAACAAGGCGGTCACACATACACACACGAAAAGTAACGTTAATTGATAATTATTAGTAATTAGGTATAGATATCACCCGCAGGCAATAGTATAACATAAAGGTATTTCCAGTTGCTAACTGTAAACAGTTAGACATAAAAACAGTCACCTATGATTCCATGCGGGGTGAGTGTTATGCAATGGATGCAGTAATTCATTTGACAACCACATGGCAATCCTATGACCGTGCACTATGCAGTCAACAAATATTTACGTAACACGAGGTTACACCCGTCGAAGCGTTATAATATCTTGTTACATTTTGCATTGTCTACATACAATATTTTACACTTGACAAGTGCAATATCGTGCTGAGAACGTTTGTCGAAAATATTGATATAAGGAAACAACAGACGGGTTACCCAGACATGCGATGACGTAAATGCATTCACAACAGGACGAAATGAATGGAAAATTTTCTTACTGTCGCGACGAAAACTGCTAGCACAAACACTTGACTGTGCTGAATTAAGAATGCTTCGTTTACTGTTATAAACAAGTGCACACTGTTAAAATTACTAACCCACCCAAAGGTGACTTACATTTTTATTCTTTGACACCTTATTGCGAATTAAGAATGAAAATAATTGAAAGTGGATGAGATGAAGGTGGAGGATGACGATTAATTATGTCAATAAACAAAATTAATCGTCATCCTTTGCCCTTATACCAATTCATTTGGGGTCGGCGCAGCTTGTCTTCTTCTTCCATACGACTCTATTACTCGTCATCTCAGCAGTCACCTCCCTTCGTGCCATATCAACCTTCACACAGTCGGATGGACTGTGTGAAGGCATTGACGTAATTAATAAGGTAACAAAATCATGAAGCCTCAGAAACTCAAATTAAGTACAACAAAACCTGTGCGAGTCAGCCTTATTCCAATATCATTGTAATTGAATCGGTTATTTTGAAAAGGGCTTAAGTCCACTTTTGTAAACTTTTCAGGAGACACAAAAAACAATCTCTTTCTTCTTTTTTTGTATGGAGTGTTAAAAACGTTATATGGCCTTTAATAGGCCCTATTAAATGTTATTATTTTGTTATATTAGTTAGTCATATATAATACAGGAAGTGTAGATAAAGGTCATTTTTAGACCTGGACTTATGCCCTTTCCAAAACATACAGGATTAAGTCAATGAAGTTACTAAGTTTAAATAATGTAAGTACAACATTTATTAAAGATTATGAATAATAATTACTACACACTATTTTAGCAATTATTCAGCAATTTCTTCAATTGTTTCAGAAGTCTTGGTGTGCCAATTATTTGTTACTTCATTATAGAAACCTATAATGTTTGAGGGAATGTGCCTCATGACTTTCTTTATGTCCTCAATTTTTTTATTTATTTATTGGAACCTTATAATAAGCTTTTTCAGTTGGCCATGATACATTATCTCGCCCGGAGACCAGTTTGAAGTCATATTTCACTAATCCATCAATATGTTCACTGGTTTTCACAATACCTGGGTTTGAGCAATCATAATGAAATTCATGAAACAGTGACACATTAAAGTTCATTTTCTTGTTTTTAGGAACTTTTTTAGGTAATGACTGTATGGCAAGGCAGTTCTTTTTGTAAAACCTAGGCCACCAGCTTTTAAAATCTGTAACCATCTGAGTATCTACTTGAAATACCGATATTTTACCACTGTATGCACTTGATACAATGATTTCTTCATACTTTTCTGGAAGGTAACAGAGTAAGTAAAAGTTAAAAGTCTGTCAAATCTTTTAGTCTTTCTTTTTACTAGACCAAAATCTCGATCACAGGGCAAGAAAGAATGGCCTCTGGTTGGAAAATAATGGTATATATTGTTATGAAAAGGGCACAAGTCCAGGACTAATGCCTTTTTCAAAATAAACAAAAATTGACATGACCTGTCATTCAGCAATGAAACAACGGACTAGTGCCGTTTTCTGTGAAAACGTGCGGGGATCATAGACAAACACTTCCTCATAATTAACTCAATTTCAGCAAAAGGTGTGACTTGTGCCCTTTCAAAATAACCGATTCAATTTCTTTTTATGCCAAACAATGCTTCTCTTGGTACACATGAATGTGTCATACTGTTTCCTTTACAGGGTTCGTCGAGTTGGGAAGTATCGTGAACGCGAAGTGCAATGACACCGAAGTACTAAGCTTCGAAAGTCGCAACGGTGCATGAGTAATGACAGATACTTAACCTATTGTGAAGACCCATGGTGAAACTTGTTTGGTTAAGCCTGTGTGGGATATCATTCGTGAAGGCATTAATACTTGTGGTCTTTAAATCTTCTTGCTCTGTCAAATATAAATTTTACAGTTACGTGGTTCTAACACGTTCTAAGGAGATTTTAAATGTCCAAATAGTAATCGATTACGTTTAGAAGTCAATGCGTAATGAAATCAACAACAATCTGTTAATTTACTGTGGAGAATTGCTACGTATCTCTAAACCTTTTTAATGGCTGTTGTTTTATGCCTATACAGGATTACTGGGTGAATAAATTTTACCGAAAAGACATTCATGGGCGATATCAGTCGTAAAAAATATTTAAAGTTATTAGTTTTTTTACGCAGTCCCTGAAAAGAGAAAAACAAGTTCAGGAAACAGGATATATTGACTACAACAGTCAGGACCCATATTGGATTTTAGTCTAGATATTTAATGGTTCCCGGACCGTTGCAGTCAATATGCCCTGTTTCCTGAACTTGTTGTTTTCTTTTCAGTTTGCCGTTCAGGCTGCAGAGCGTGCCAAACATCCGCCATTTTGTTTGTTTTTATTTTGATATACCCAGTGTCACTCTCACAGTAAAAACGATTCAAACGACACCTCTCAAGCTAAAATCGCGCGCACAGAGCGTACCAAACAATTATACATACATACATACTCTCGAAAACAACCCTCCTTCTGGCGCAGTCGGGTAAAAACCGTCTAAAACAGCCAACCAAGGCTGCATTTCTCTCACGTCCCGCACAATACGTTATCAAAGTAACGAAGAACATTTTTCTTTTCACACATGTATAGCATGTACCTATGTAGTACCTACAACAGCTATTAGCGAGTCGGGGAGCATCGCAGGCCTCGCAAGAGATCACGTAGGGACCGGTCGTGTGAGCCCGACGGGCTTCGGACTCCGCTGTGTAAAGATCAGCGCACACCGGGGACGGCCGGGCAGAGCATTTTATCATTATCAAACGTAAATTCGTATGTAACTAGTGGTAACAAGATACAGATTCCAATGTTCAATGCCGCGAAGGGAAATCCTCTTTGATGCCTTGGGGTTCATCTTTAAACAGGTGGAGATTCATTAATGACTCTGCCCTGGAGTGTAAATATGGTGCTGTTCCACAAACGATGGGGCACTTAAGATCGTGTCCTGCGTATTTATGATTTGTCAAAGGACCGATTTGTTCGAGACACCATTGTTTAACTATTGTGTCTACTTCGTGGACAGATTAAGGGATACTGTTGTTTGTTCACTACAGGAACTGATGGACGCTACCGAAAGCGCCTAACTAGTTGCTAATTTCTGGGCCGAAACAATTTAAATTGCCATCGATACGCTAAGAAGAAGATTGGAATCTGTATGTTGTGTATCTTGTGTACATATGAATTTACGTTGTTCGTCGGGTAGAGATAAAATGCTCTGCCCTGCCGTCCCCGGTGTACTATCGAGGACACTCCCGCCTGATCACCACTAAGCAAATTTTTGCTTGCACTTACAACATAGAAACGCTCTCTAGCCCCGCCCCGTTGACTTTGTATAGAAATAATGAATGAAAAGATACCGATCGGCCGAGCGCACTGACGACGCACGCCAAACGAGAGTTATTGTTATTTTGCGCGCCAACGTTGACGCTTTCCTAATAGGCCTTAATTTTATGGGGGCGTGGCTCGGCGCCTTCGCACGATTTAGGCGAAAACATTTTTAACTGATCAGGCGGAAAAGACCACGACTGTACACGCTGACCTTTAAACTAGCGACCGAGCCGCATCGAGATCGTAAAAATGTGCAAGCTAACGGAAAAAAACTGTAACATGTGCTTATAATGCCTTGTAAAGTGCTAGCTTGTGACTTATTGGGTATAAAAGGTGAAAATTGTAGGATTGCGTCTAAATGGTCTGCGAAAGATGGTGGAGTCAAGTTCGTATTTTCCTTTTCGTGTCTTTTAAATGTAAAATCTTGCCTTATTTTCCTGGTACTTTTAAGTAGAATATGATAAAAAACAACTTCTCAGAAACACATGTTATGATAGTATTATTCTAAGCTTACTCTCGTAGCGAAAGGTTATTGACGGTATTACTTAGCAGCTTAGCATTTCAGGTAATTTCTAGTTCGGGTTAGGGATACCAAACGAGTTTTGTTAAGACTGGCGATTTATGTTGGCATGGCTAAAGAAAGAGCGACTTATTTATCTATTTATTTACTTAAGGTTCACCTACAGCACATACATAAACTAAATCATACGGTAATATTCTAATATATATGCCAATTACAGGTAAACACAACATTGTCATCTAAGACGCCAAAGTGTGACGATCAAATGGCACTAATATTATTTTTAATTTATAAAGATTTGATATCAAGAGCCATCACTTCTTTGAAGTTTCTCTAATGAATTTTAATTTAACCCTATAGAGGCTTAACACGCTTCTTTATTTTCTAGTTAATAATAATAAAATAATAATAAATAATAAATATTGCTGGACATTACACACAGCGCCATCTAGTGCCACACTAAGCAACGAGGCTTGTGTCGTGGACACCAGATAGTTGATATACTACATAGATACTTTTTGTTTGTAAATACATACTTATTATATATATATAAACATCCATGACTCGGAAACAAATGTCCATGCTCATCACACAAACATTTGCTCTTACCGGGATTCGAACCCGGGACCCGAAGTACGTAAAGCAGCCTCACAACCGCTGCGCCAATCGGGTCGTCACTAAACAGTGACTCAAACCGAATAAGTATTCGTATAACAAATTGGGCTAATAATACTCAATCACATCATGACAAAGTTTACATTATAGTGTGTGTATTGTGAATGACTAGGGCTATACATATAATGCCAATTCATTATGGCCGATTTTGCGAATACAAAAATAAACGATAAGCATTTTGAATCATTTCCGATTTTACATAGCTATATGGTAATAATCTGTTAAGTTTTACGATAACATGGTTTTTTTCGGGCAGGGTCACGGTCATATTTCGTTCGGCACGTTAATGCGGATGGAACTACGTGTTCTGTGTATAAATTGCGATTGTTTGTGAAGACGTGAGGTTTTCTTCTGTGCCTCAATAGAGAGAAATTTAAATTGAATATTGAATGTCACATTCAGACTACGAACGTCTAACGACATTTTCATAGTCATGTGAAAATACATCATGTATAGTTTAATGCATGTATTCATACATTCAATACACACGTATTCGCGAAACCGGGCGCCCATTCAACCGTCACAAAACGAAACTGAATGCCATTTCATCTCAAGATGCGCCGCTCGCCGCAGATCTGAGGGGTCGGCGGTGGGTGACTGTGGCAGCGGTGGGGCAGGGGGGACTCGCAAACCGCCCGGCAACTGCGCCATAACTCGGCGCGCACGTACAACCAGACAATCGCAATTATTATTAACAGATATACGTTTAATGATCGTGTGTGCCGCGCACAACGGCCCAATGTAAGTTGAACATTGGCTGGCGCAAGCGACTATGGAGTTTACGTCATTGCGGCGTTCGTGTGATATTCGTCCGGTGCGCGGCGGTGAATGTATCGTTTCGGGGTGAGAATTTGTGGGAAGACGTCGCCGAGGTCGGCGGGCGTCGCGGGGGCCAGGGCGACGTTCTTGCGGAGTGAGTTAGCAGAGCCGATGATTTGTGGCGCGGTTAGCGTTCATCTAGCGGACCGGCGGGACACAGGGCATAACTCATCGGAACAAAGATGGATCGGCATGTCATGCGATATGAAAGCTATGTGTCACTCCGCGTGTGACACGAAGCGTTTGCATTTTACGACACGGCTTGACGCGCGCGCCACCCGCGCAAGAGTCAACGGACGCAGGAATTCTCGAGTTCAAATTCCGCAAACAGGCTCAAAGGAGGATAAAATTAGAAATACGGAGAATTTTTGGAACTACACAGGTTGCGATTTCAGACATTTTGCGATAGCGCTAAGAATCTTCGTTATCGAATCGGAATCAAAAGTGGGAGCCGAACTTAAACAAACGTCAAATATTTGACATGCTCGTAACGTTATTAGTGTAATTCACGGTTTACCTAGTGCGTCGAATTAGTAATTATCAAAAATACCAGTTTGACGTCGAACACAGAACAAATTACGTGGGTGCTGAGTTGCTGACTGCCCGGCAAACATTAAAATTATTATTACTAGTTAATATTTGAATTTCGCAAACACGTAAATTGTTCGAGCACAGAATACTGAAACGATGGGCCATTGTGTAACGGCAAAGCTAAAGAATAATACAACAGGTGTGTTCATTACTTTGCACGCCTCTGCTGATTTAATAACATGAACACTGCTGTGCTGGATGTGTACGTGCACCTTGTGAATTAGAATGACATGGTACAAATTCCGTCAAGTTAACATTCGGTGAAGTCGATAACAACGACATTCAGACAGAAAGATATCTATCGCCTTTGTTATTCTTATTATAACAATGCGTAATTATAAAATTCGAAATTTTCACGAAGAGTCAACGTGATAGTATAGCAAAAGTACCGTAATTTCTAATCGTATTTTGTTGAATTTCTTTAGTTGACAGCCAGCACTTTAAGCCAGAACTTTAACCTACTAACTTCCCTGACTGAGCATTCAAAGAATTATGCAAAATCCATAACTTAACAAATTGCAAAAACTTACTTTTATTGTATAAAGTAGTTAGCTAGGTGATCTGGTTGTCCACACAGTTTACAATCTGTAACAAAAAATACATGACATTAGCATAACATCGATATTTCAGGAACATTGAGACTTTTTGAAGCTACGCTGCAAAAACTAAGTAAAGTGGGACGAACTGGTGCTGTTGTGTCAGTTTAGTAAGTTCATCAATATTATTGAGGTCTGCAAGCTGTATAAATTATAATTTTCATGATTCGGTTGCTACTTAATTCTATGTAAAACGTTTAATTACACACTTATCTAATCGGGTATTATACGGGTATAATGCCTTCAGATATTTCCAATTCTATTTATGAGTTAAGTATCGTGAAAGTAACTACTATTTTAGTAATAAAATATTCTGGAAACTGAAGATAAAACGTCGGCATAATCTGAAGGTCTTCTTTAGACTTTTCGCCTACTTTTACGAGTGGAACCGAAGTCGTAAACGATTTTCCCAGTTATAGTAAAAGCTAATATAACTACGCACACACTACGCTACGGTTTAGTTGAGTAACGCCCGCGACGCCAATATAAGAAAACATAAGTAGGTTAACGTAGACAGTTTAATAGTAACACAACAAATATAAAACTTTGTCGTTTTTGTTTCACCTTTAGCACATAAATGGGCGATGTTATACGCGTATTGTGAACAAAGCGTTTCATAATCGCGTTACTATGCTTGTGAAAGCAAAGCGTAGATAACTTGATGTTGAGTTTAATACCGTGTTCCAATAACGGCCTAATGATAAAATGTGTAACTGGCATTGTAATTACGTGTGACAAATATAGCGATCGCAATTCGTCGCTGTAGTGGCCCAGAGCGGGCGGGCGCCAGGCGGGGGCGTAGGTACGAACGAAATGGACAATGCGTATAAAAAATCAATAAAAGCCGGGCACGGCCTTCGTGGAGGTCGAGTGACGCTCACGGATCACCGGCCGACCTCTCGCCACATTATAAAATATTGAACGACGGAGATGTAACTAACTTACCAACTCGATTCCACTTCCAAAAGTTCGCTAAAGTGGATTTTTCAAGTTCTCGTTTAATTTTAAAGGGATTTTAGGGGAGTGAGAAGCGGTACGCGGTAGTTTGCTTCTTCAAACTTTTGTCAAAGGACAGAAACGACTACGTTTTGGACAATTTACAAATTGAAAGTTGTAAGTGTTTTCAGTTTGAAAGTGGAGGGAGAATAAAATAAATGTCAAAGAAAATACTAGTTCACGAAACAAAAAGGAAGATTGGTTGGCCTGCTATTCAATCATGCTTCGACAGTCGAAGCAATGGAGCAGAAATTTTACCTACGTATAGGCTAAACGCGCCAGAAAATTAAGTCTACTTTTTTGCTCAACCAAGGAAAATGTCTCGAAATCTGAAAATATAGAGCGCAAACATGTTCGATCACAAAAAAAAAACGCACTAATGTGATAAATTTCTCGGGTGGCTTAGAAACAAGAAATGTGGGGAAAATGAACGTGTTGTTAGCGACCGAACATAAAAAATTGCTGAGCTCTTATCAATGATACGCTATCTAAGTAAATACACCGTATCAGGGCCCCTGATAAACGCTGTACAATTACAACTCAAAGTATTACAACTTGGCCATAGTTCAAAGAGTTAACGCCGTTTAATTCAGTGCCAAGTACAACATTTTTAGATGGAGATTAGCGACAGGGTGTGTTTTGAAACGATCTGTAAATCCGGCTAGAATGTTAATACTTTTTTTAAATAAACTAAATCTACTAACTTATCGCATTGATATTTGGTTGCGTCAACTATTTGGCATGCTTTGTTCGTGCGTTCAGACTGTGACGTGGACTATGCACGAGGCCTAGACGGTTATTTTGATTGTTCGTAATGATGCATCAGTTAGTTATTACGAGTTGTTAATTGGCAACGCTCGGGAATTGTCACCTCGGTAGCAAGCGTTGTACTCCCACAAGCTTACGTGTTTGGTATTTGCTACACAGTTATAGAACGCTTTTCAAAATATGTGAAACCCACACATACCGCCCGCCTTTTGTCGTATTACGGAGTGCTAAAAATAGAGCACTTTCACATCGTCTCAATAAATGTGTGAAAACGATTGGCTAACATTTTAGGGCCACGTCCTTGCCACATTTCTCGTGGACGCATGAAAGCGTCAAATGATTTGGAAGTCGGCCACAACGGCTTGCGTTTCGTCAAAAGAGAGACAACTTTGGCCATTTGTTATTCCGACAACTGACACGTAACTAAGTGGGTTGGAGTATTGAACGGTTCACTATTACAGTTTGCGGAAGTCTGTACTTATGTACGTATTGTAGCGAAGACATGGGGTTTACTGTTGTGTGTCTCATTTGAAAAGTTCGCTTGGTCATTGACTAGGCGAAGCAGATTTATGATAACTAGATAAATATCCACAGATGGTCATGTATTTAAAAAAGTTTTACTTATTTCATTCTTTACATACCTTTACTTTAACAATACTTTTATTCAAATATAAATAAATAAATGTTTTAGATCAGTCATTAACAGAGTGATTTATGTCCAATGTTCCTCAAATAATAAAACATATAGCATGTAAATTCAGGGAAATGGATAGATAAGCAAGACAAGCACACCAAGATAAATTCGACGCATAACGAACGATTGACAATTTACCTTGATCCTGAATCTGAAAATTAATTAGATTCCTGAATGTACGCATTTATTTTATTGCAAGATTTAGACTTTTTTTGGCCTGTATACAGACATCCATTTTCCATTAGTATAAGTTCGTTGGTGAGATTACAGTTCAACCACGCGTACCCATAGTCGACGTGACCGCACGCCCATGTCACTATTAATCATTCCCGAGCCTTTTCCCGTGGACAGAAAAATATATGTGATGGGATTATTGTTTTGGGGCAAGCCGTAATATTTCATGTGTGTTTGTGAGGGTTAATGTGTATGGGATTGTGTTCGTGTTATTGATGGAGATTTTGCAATAAATAGTAATGTTTTTGGAATAGGGAATTTACGTGTCGTGCTTTTAATTCCCCGAATTGAAATTCACCCTAACACACGAAGTGAACTTAGATACCGGTCATTGATAATATTAAAATATCTACCCATTAGTTCAGGATACAAAAAAAAACTACTCACGAACTGATTTAAAATAACTAAGTCTGACCTTATTGGGAAGGTTCTTCAGAAAGGTCAGGTGCGTAATACTCGCAACCATGTATGACCAGATGTATGAACGTGGAGGAGGCAAAAGGAGTATGTAAGGATCGTAGCTGGAGGTGTTCTGTGATTTCTGCCAACACTATGGGAAAAAGGCGTGAGTTATATATGTAAAAATAACGTTTGTTTGATCATTTCCCACAATTTGACCAACTAAACAAAAAACGCACCAATTACAGCAGTCGCCAGTCGCAGGTACCTAGCCAGTACAAATTGTTGAACAAAACCACAAGTACGTACTTAGTAACGAAGCAACGATCATTTTCCCACGTAGCATCTTCTCAGAGTAAAGTCTAGATTCAGTACTTCGAAATGTCACAGGAGCATAGGTTAACTGCGTCTAGTGTTTACCTGTGAGTCTGGGAAGCAGGGATTAATGTTCAAGTAGTATGCTGGTATGAATCAAGTTTTATGCGTCGTTTGTTCATCAACTAGAAAATGCTTACGCAGTCAAATGTTTACTATCTATTAAGCCTACAATAGGCCCTGCTACATGATTTAGGATAAAATTATGGAGTTGAATTTGCATTACTTATATTGATACTCGATGATTCAGTCTGATATCCGCATATCAGACTGAATCATCGATCATATAATGACAATCTTTTTCGATTCTAATTTAAAAGCCTTAATAGACATAAGAGCCAGCACTACAGCCAAATCATCATCATCAGCCCATTAATGTTCCCACTGCTGGGACACAGGCCTCCACTCTATTAGGGGGAATGGGCTGTAATCCACCACGGGGGCCCAGTGCGGATTGGTACATGTCACATGTCTTCGAATTTTTTGGTTCTAGGACATGCCGGTTTCCTCACGATGTTTTCCTTCAACTACACTAAACTACAGCCAAAGTGTTCTCATAATTGCATGCCCCAATTTCTTCATAGAAGTTAATTTCACAATTTCAGTAAGTTATTACTTGACAGTTTTACTCATACTATGCAATATCTGTACTCATAACATAGTACGTGTTGAGAGCTACGAGTTGCGAAGCAGTGCGGAAGCAACGGTTACTGCATGCGATCTAATTTTACACATTTCCGTAGACGACATCACACAGACCGACTTGTTCTCTTTAAATAAATAAACTGTAATTTAGTTTTGAAGACAAAATACTATAGGACTAGCGTCCAGCATCATAAAGACTGCCCTTGGTATCAAATATTGGAAATCATTGGATCTCGCATCAGGTGGATTTGTTAAAATATTCCTATCTTCCGAAACATAAAAAAAAAAAACGAAAAATATAGAATCTCATTTTTTTTTTAATCTAATTCGTGTACTGAATAAAAGAAACCTATTTTCACCTAATCCTGTTTTGACAACAAACAGATTTGTTGAGTTTCCGCTTTTTGGTGGATAGGATGTGGTTTCTTGTAATAGGGACTAAGGCCCACTTGCACTACTAGTCACTAAATGCGTTTACTGCTAAAGATGTTTAAATTATCGTTCTGTCTCTGTTATCTTCAAGACAGAAACAACATTTAGTGATTAGTCGTGCAAGCGGGTCTTAGTTTACATGTTGGAAGCCTTTTTTGTCGAAATCTGTACATTATTGTATCCCGTAATCACGATTCCGTGACAAAACAATTTCGGCAATAAAACCAACAGCGACAAGTCAGCTATAAAAATAAGGCATATAATCCAAACAACAATAAACTTATTCCTGACACGAGACCTTATTCCAGTAACAGGACCATAAAATATTTCGCTACAAACGAAGATTGTAAGAAAGTGAACCGTTTTTTTATTTTTTCGAGGCGACTGTTGGAGCCTACTTGGAAACCGGTTGGTCTGCCCACAGCATACCCAAACAAGTCTAGAAATGCTATAGAATATACATAGGAGTGTGTAGTGTACGTTGGTCGAAGTTTAAAGAAAGTTGCAGTGGTGTAGGTCGAGATGAATGCTAGCCAGATACACAAGAATGAAATAGTTTATTCTAAAGTGCAGAGTTCTGTGCTAATAAATTTGCACATTTTAGTTTTGATTCGTTCTGTGAGAAAAGTTATTTGTTAATGTGATCAAGTTTCGCAGCAGTGTTCGTTTTTATAGTGTGTGCTGATGAGTGAGATAATATCCGAAAGCGTCACTATGGTTTACGCAATTAGACAAAAAATACTCAAAAGGTGGATTATAGTGGTCAGATTTCATGGGACTTTTTTGTTAAGATTCTAGAGGTACGGAGAAGTTAAGATATAGAATAGTGATTCTATTGTCAGTATAACATTTTACACAATGTTCTAAATTAAAAGATTAAAAATAGACTAATTAATAATTTTGTATACTGTATTTAAGGATTATCGAGAGCAGTTCATAATATCAATCGACGCAAGAGATTGCCTCACATAATTACATTGCAATTACGGCAGAGATATTGCACACTGCCAGGTGCTACAATATTCAAATCTTACAACTTAAAGTGAACAAAATTAATGATAAACAGTACAAGTCATCTGTAAGCGAGTATAAATGTGGTGTTGCTTCACAAACGATGGGACACTTAATATCGTGTCCTATTGTTCGCACCATACAGGATCTGATGGACGCTACTGAAGAATCTCGAAACTCCATGTCGTGTCCTGTTGCCTGCTCGTAACAGAAACTGATGGATACTACTGAATATGTGAAACTCAATTCTGGACCGATACAATTTACAATGCCATCGACACGCTGAGAAAGTGCGACCTTTCACACGAAAAGGGTTTCTCTAATGTCTTTTCCTCAGTAAACTAGCAAAGACCAATTTAAGTACTGAAATATGTAATGATTGATCAATAATCCTGTATGAATGTTAGGCTTACACACAGCGATTAATGCGCCTGTCTGTACACTGCGCTGACATTTTCACTCGTTAAGCCGATTGCGGCCGCACTGATTAGCCAATCGGCCGTATGTTGACATTATTCGAATAATAAATTACGGAATTTGAGCGTATGGAATATGTAATGCTAATATATAATAACGAATGTGTGCTCTGTATATCCACGTTTGCCAATTAGAACATGAGTTTTTGATTAAATAGAAGTGTTATTCCCCTTTGTAAATCATTGTACAGGTGTCCAAAAAAAGTATCGGGTATTTGTTTGTTCAATGAAACCAAAACTAGTAGTTATCAAGTGTTTTTTTCATTGTTCATTACTAAAATACAAAATGCAAAATTATTTCGAAAAGATAATGTTATCCAAATGGTGACCGTTATGCTGCTGGCACTCTTCTAATCTGGAACGAGGATTGGTGATAACACACTGAAACAATAGCCCTCGATAGTGTTGCCATTTCTGACCTGATGTTTTGTTTCAATTGCGTTAGGTTCGTCGGATTATTCTCATAAACCTTACTTTTAACGTATCCCCATACCAAATAGTCGAGTGGGGTAAGGACGGGGCTTCTGGGAGGCCAGTTGATGTTACCTCTACGTGAAATGACCTTATTAGGGAATAATTCGTTAACAGCTTCAATTGATTGATTTGATATATGGCAAGTGGCCCCGTCTCGTTGGAACCAGGTTCTTGAATTGAAACCTTGAAACTCCTGCAACTCTGGGCCCAAAAAGTTTCGCAGCATATCGCTTACATCAGCGCTGAAACAAATACCCGATAGTCTTTTTGGACACCTTGTAGTTTTACTAACGAGCCTTTCAACAAATCATAATATCAGACTAAAAGACCAATCTATTACGATTTCCCCTGATTACATTTAACAAATCTATGATTATAACTATCGATACGATTGCGATATCTCCTAGACAACCTTCATGATACATATTACTTAATTCGGAAATATTTATTGGTGTATTCAGTCTTCTAATCGTAACTAATTCAAAAATAAACCACGTTTCTGCTTACCGTACCCAGTCAAACCCGTTGCAATTGCAATACATCAGACATATTTATAGTGTACCATTAAAGTGTGTAGCAAACATGAAAATAAAACGTCAACAACATACATTCCGCGAACCGTACGCTGCGAAATTATATTTATCTAGTTGCCATTCTGTGATATAATATTTATCAAAAAAAACCGCCGTCGCTTTCGCAAATAAAACCGCACACGACATGGTATGACATCAGCGTTGAAATATGCACGATTATATTATGAACACGTCGGCGAATTAATTGTAATAAGAATCACGTTTCGAAATAGTCATTTTCACACAGTGTAAGCGTTTCTACCTTTGCTTTTCCGCATACCGGTTCTGTTTTACTTTTCTTTCTTTGAATTACAGCGTTTGCAGTTTTAGTTCGTGTTGTTGCTATGTGCTTCGCTGTGAAAGTTATTCGTGTTACGATTACGTTTTTGCTAACGAGGTCAGTACAGACAGACTACCTGTTTTGAATTAAATGTAATGTGACATTGAAACGGGATTTTGATTCTGAGATTGCATCGGTGTGGGTTTAGGCGTATTTTAACATTTAATAGGTATAATTATGTACTAGATACGTAAACAATAAATTAACATCATTATTTAGATAAAAGGCCATTTACAAACGTGATGAAGTCTACGATTGTTATCGCTAATCGCCGATTGCTTTTTCTTTTTACATTCTTTCACAATTTAATTAAGCAAATGCAACTAATCTAATAGATAGATATGGACTGGACCTACATATAACAAACAAACCATTAGAACCCACAGATACACAGATACACACACACATACAAAATAAAGTACATAGTACAACAGACTAGGGTAGGTACCACCTGTCAAGAAATACCCGGAAAATAAATGTAACAAATAGAAGTAAAATATCCGTATTTTTTTATTGGGACCATACAAACTCTCACTACTACTCACCTATAAAGTGCCATTTTAGCCCTGGATCAAAAGATAAGTCATGGGGTCAGAGGATTTTGCACAGCAGTGGCATGACATATGCTAACAGTAACATAGGGGGGTTTTGAATATGTAAGCCTGCATACTGCCCTAGTTATTTATTTTTTAAATTGCGTCCTCTCATAACTCTTAGTTGGTGTCAATACAAACAATAATTGAACGAGACAAAATTTTCTCAAGCATCACGTTTCCTAACAAAGTTGTGTTTTCAAACAAACCTTTCCAAAAGCTAACCCTAGCACACACAGCTAGGTTCACGCGCACCATCACAAAGAGCGGTTTCATAAATTGCGTTCAGTTCAGACGGACGTTTTTATTCGTCGCGGCGGCCAGGGCGATAGGGTTACATCCGTCAGGATTTCTCGGAGCGATCAGCCCGCATCAATCGTGGACGTGAGCCGTACGTGAGGCGTGACGGTATTTATATTAATGTATACTTGCACTTAAGAAGTCAGGGTGGACTGGTGAGGGTATTTTTTAACTTAAATTTACAGTTTTGTAGCTATTTGAGAGAGTTACGCGTCTCAATGGTGGAGATGAGATGGGGACTGTCTACATGCTCTTCCTATTTTATGCTCTGGTGGAGGAGGATATTTATCAAAATTATTACCAAGAGCAACATCAACAGCGTTGCCTCTCCCCAAATTTGTTTAGGTTGGCTGCCAGTCTAACGAGAACCAGCTGAACTATCTAGTATTTTACACGGAGCAACTGTATATCTGACCTCCACAAATTAAAAGCAAAAAGCATCAGATATTTCGTCTCTCATCTCGGATGTATGGCTTCTAATCAGAATAGAAACCACATTACGAGTATAGGAGGAACAGCAAGAAACATTCCAGAATTTTCCCTTTTTTTATAATATTCAACATTCCTGCCAGCCCTGATCCGTTCCCAGATTTACGTTAGTCGCGTATCTGGATGCACCGCATCGATCACGGAGCCTGGCACGTGCAACGCATTCGATATCCGTTCGGGAGCACATTTTAAACTTGCCGTTTGATAAAGTAAACCAACATTGTGGTCGCATATTTGGTGAACTGTTTTGTGATTGTAAGTGTGAAATGAAAATGCTTGTAGAAAGATAGTGGAGGAAAAACTAAGGTGGATGCTCCAGGGTAGCCCGCGAAATTCAAATTTTCTTACGTTTTTTGCAATTTGCAGGCCAGTGTCAGGTTGTATGTTGATTAAAATATGATTCGCGGCTGTAAGACGTATGTAGTTACAGAATTATAATCATTAAAATCATCAAACATTTATATTCAGCTCATGTAACTGTCAAGAATGACTTTTTCATGAAATAGTCATTCTTGACAGTTCCATGAACTAGAAATAAAGTTTCAGAAACAAGAAATAAAGGGTGTAAAAAGACTCTTAACGAAGCCGAAAGGCACTTGTTCTCCCCGTCATTGCGATCATTTTTTTTGTTCTAGAAGATTCCCAGGTATGGACCTGGGAATCTTCTAGTTACGGAGATATTGGGGGTCAAAGTTCCAACTTTTTCACAAGTTTTTTTTAAATAAAAATGTTCTTAATGTAAGATTTTTATTTTATACACCTTCACGACCCCAATACTATTCAGTCTATACATCAGCACAATGTTTTAAGTGCGTTTCATTGAGTCCTACCGAAAAACGTGATTTTTAACCAAAAAAAAAGTATTTTTCCAGCAATTTTTTCGCGTAAAGTTACTTAGTTTGATGTACAGAATGCTTGGTTGACGGCTTCGTGAAGAGTCGGTTTATACCCTGTATGCGTGCCCTGTTTTATCACGGGTCTTGAAATTTTCTTGGATTTTAGAGGGAGGTATTAACCTCATGTCACTTACTTTCCTTAAAGTTTAGGCAAAAATATTATACTTGTTCCGATATCTGGCAATAAGTCATTAATCGCTAGATCGTGTCTCAACTCAAAGGATGAATCACAGACAGCATTTAGGTATAGATAACGAATGTATTACAAAATGAAAGAAGACAGAAGAATTCACAAGCCATAGACCATGGCAATGTTTAATAGCACCGCCCTACATATGCAGAGGTTGGCAACCTTTCGCATAGTAACATTTACCCTTTCTTTCTCTCCGTCTGATAAGAATCTATGTTTGTCTTCCATGTCGGCGTGTATAATCTGTCTCACAATCTACTAATTAAACTGGGCATTGTTATAAACTAAAATGTCGAAACAAACCAACGAAACAATCCGGAATTAATGTTAATATAAATAGAAAATGGCGGCCGATTAGATAACGCCACCAAAATATTGTATTCAGCTGATAAACGGCTTTGTTGTGTCAAAACTTATCTGAATAACGTAAGCAAAGGCTATAATTTCTAGGTAAATATTTTTGGATAAGTGCTATGTTGAACATTGGCATATTTCAAACGAAACTGAAGCCGCATTGGGCCACCTAGGGGGTTAATAGTTTAATACAGCATGATTGTAAAACACACAAAAAATAGTCAACATACAACGTTTTAGTGTGAAGTTTTAAAATATTTATAAAATAATCTAGGCATTCTAGGCTAAACAATTTTTTGACGCTATCAGAGATTGTCTCGAGTTGTCCAGCTCAAGAATAAGCTACCTACATCACAATTCACAAACCGCTAAAATGAATGTCATGAACACAATCAATTTGCAATCCTTGATACATTTATTACTTCCAATTTCTTCAAAAGTTCAATAGAACTTTCCACTCACTCACCATGCTTTCGGAACTAAATTGGCTAGTAACAACGCTATTGATGTTAGTTTAGTATCAATGACCTCCTACTGAGCGGCAAAAAGTAACAAGTCGCGTGTAACATCGTCACAAGGTCACTGAACGAGCGCTACGCCCTACAAACCCTCGGGAGACGGCCACTCCGCGCAGCCGGCTTTGTGTACACGCTTAACAGAAATCGCGTCCTTTGTTTACGATACAAGTGAAGTTTACACTGCAAACGTACCTGATAGAACGGTCCGGTGGTGTCGAGTCAAACAATCCAGCGGTTACAATCCGGTAGCCAGGTAGTAGGTACACAGAACAACACAAAGGGAACTACTTCTCTTTTTCCGGCGACAATGGCAACAATGGCTACGAGCACGACACGAGAATCGAACGCGGCGTCTGGTCGCGCGCAGCGGTTATCCGTCGGTGACAGCGAGCGCCGTCGCCTCCAATAACAATAATGAGGCGGCTAATTATTATTATTACCGCTGAGCGGACGCACTCGCGCTCGCTGCCTGTACGTAGGTAGGTGGCGTAATCGCTGAATTCCATATAATCGTGTGGCGCACACACACACACAGGCGCGCGTCCCCGCCGCGCCACGTGTGGTGACGTCGTCGTCGGCTAGGCGCAGGTAAGTGTATCTGTATACATAGCATAGCGCGTTGGCGGGTAGGGTATGCGCGCGTATCGATCTCGCGATAAATTCGATACGGTGAGCGGTGAATGCACCGACCGGCTGGCAACTGCGGTCGCCTTTCACGCTGGCGAAAACGCAATTTACGATCGGTGCACGCCGCTGTGAGTCTCGACTCTCGACCGCCAATATACGAAACGTGTCTCAGCGAGCTCAGTTCGCCGGAGTCGCTAGTACTATCGGGCGCGGGCACATGCCACGCGGACGCACGAACGTTCTCGAACACCCAGATAACACGTGTATTTATTAATGGCGCGAATGGCGCAACAAAATTGTGTAGTGATAAAGCGGAACGCCAAACCTCGTGCCCGTTACACCTTAGCGGAGGTGACATGAGGTCGCATGCCGAGGGACCATAGCGTTTCACGGGCACATAATCCAATTTGGCGTCGACCGCGCCATTTCTAATCGCCCTAATTGGGGAACGCCCCAGCTCAAATTACCGCTATCGTCACTTGTTTTGCCAACCCACGCATAGTAGTAAAACATAAACAATTAAACGACAAGATAATCATACCACTGCAACATAATTGACCAAAAGGAAATGACTCATGACACGGCTTACGCAAGAAAACAGCAACAAACGATTTACAAACTCAAACGACCGGAAACTTCTCACTAGTTCTCGTTATAGAAGCGAAAATTGAACGACTTGTCTAAATTGGCTCTTGTCTGAGGACGCCGAGAGCGGCTGTCATCTCGTACGCAACATGAATAGGCAAACCATTAAACTGTAACGTGAGGAAACAACGTGATTGAGAGTCGCAACGTGTATCCCACCTAGCGCGGAACAGCGCGGCGCCTTTACGACACAATGTACAGTTTAGAGCTCCAAACAGACTGGGAAATTAGCCATTTGACTTTATAAGAGAAAAATAACGCTTCCATTTAAGTAGTACACGCGCAAACAAGAGCGTTCATTTGATTGGTTTTTTTTTATAGTTAGGGCAGCGGACTATAACTAGCACGGAAATCGTAGTGGTCGCTCAAAAATGACAAAGCGTCTGGCTGTATCAAACCGAGAGGCACAAAAACGTCAACGTCAACAGAACGAGTCCTCTGTCGAATGCTAGCACTCGCTGCAAAAAGTGAATAATGGCGAACGTCGGCGAGCGAGTCGGGAGTCGCACAATTGCGCTATTTCGAGATGTTTTCCTCTTAGCAATAATACCTACGGTTACTAATAATAATACGAGCCAAACGTCCTATACAAACAACTACATAATAATGATTGCTCTGCAAAAACAGCTCTAGGTTCAAACAAGCGCGATCGGCGTTGAGATAAAATTTATTGAAGGAGCGACACGTGGCACCTCCGGCGCGCAAGGTGAACGACTCGCCATGCTAATGTGGGGGAATAGCAAACAAAAAGCTCGCAGCGAAATATGGAAACACACAAAAGGCGAAGGTGTAACGCAAATTAGAGCGACATTAGCGACAACTCCAAGTGCCATTTAAGGAGTTTCTGTTATTACCGCACGCGACAATGTGAGCGACTCGATGGTCCAACTTAGAGAGTTGGGAAAGCGCGGAAGATTACATAATACACCCGACTTCGGAACGCGAGTTAACGCGAACTTGTGTTTTATGTGCACACATGCATACTGTTTGATATACGTTGTGTTATGAGAACTGTTCTAAACTAGAGTGGCTGGGGGTGGGGCTCAAGTTGTGCGTCAACTTTCCGGGAGCAATTCGCCCGAGTGTGCACTAAAATATAGTTCAAAGTAAGTTGGAGCGAGCGGAAGAGCGGAACAGAGATGCAACTAGCAGCTGTGCGGGACTAGCCATGAAACTTGTATTAATCCGAGAACTTTTTATATCTAAACTCACGTCTTAGAAAATTAATCGTTGGTAGTTAAAGGTTGAATTTATCTAAGCTCCATAACTTGCGGTATCGGAACGAGCTACAAGAAAGTTTAAAAATATAAAATGTAGTAATAGAGGTCACGCCACGGCCACGGAGTCTGGATTTGTGCCCGGTGATGGCAATAGGCTCGCCCCCTACATATCTGCATAACCCTTCAAGAATTACAGGCGTGATTTTAGGTGTTAGTAATAGAGGTAAAACTCATTATAATTTTTACAAAATTTTTGGGTATCCACGATATTCTTATGAATCCATGAGAATTCAAGATTAGTTTACGGGTTCTGTTCTGAACAAGCATTTCTCACACACGATTCGTGCTTTCATAAAACATGATGTGGCCACAGAAACAGCATAACTCGGTTAACAATTCGTGATATTCACAAGTAATTAAACTAAGTGCAATCAAATCTGTAAGTTTAGTACGTATACGGCTGTTGGTAACGCGGCTTTGCGGGATATTACACAATTACTGCAGCGAGCTAGGACCAACGTGCCGCGCAATCATACAAATTGCAACGGATTCAATGGGATTGTGTGAAAATTAACCGAAAATTGTAATTAAGCATTGTTTTCTATTATAAACTCGTGTTCTGTGTGAATTGGATATTTTAATTAGACAACATACATTCTCATTAAATAATTATGATGCACGTGCATTTCTGTGAGAAATATTCTGGAAATCAAGACAGCAAGATTTGTTCGGTACACAAAAACATGTCGGTTCTATTAAATTAAATCTATCTTGATGCATTAAAATCACAATAGAAGAGCAATTGTCTTCAAATAAACCCAAGATCAATTTACTAAAACATTATACGAAGAGTACAAATAAATAAAATGTTTCGATTTCAATACCAGCTGAACTCTAACCCGATTCTATTTGATTTCAGAGTAGAATATGATATCAATCTAATATAATAATACATTTAATATTCGTAGCTTCGAAACTGATGAACCATCATATAATTTATAAATGTAGACGCTATCAGATAATCTTATTTGGTAAGATAAACCGACGAAGTTTGAACAATACTGTTAATTAAGATCTTTTAAAATGAGATGGAATCTTTTTGGCTTAGCGTGGGCTTATAATGGAGCTTTTTAATCATCATTCTATCACCGACAAAATGGATTGATTGCTTTATATTTCTCAATTGGCTTTATGAAGCTGCTACCACCATATTGACATAATCCCCAGAACGTTTTAAACAATTTCAATAAAAATAATATCAAAATGTCAAGTCACTGCATAGCCCGTATCATTGAATTGATTGACTGCTGGGGCGTGCAAACAAAACTTAACTATACCATTAAAAAAAACTGTTTCATTACTTTAAAAGGCCAAAATGAGTCACTGGGTTTTGAAACGAGAGCCGAGGTCTGTTTGAATTAGTAAGCGAGTCGGCTTGTACGATTTTTTTCTGCCGAACCATTCCATGTTATCTTTTTTGATGTCTTGTAATCATAGCGATAAGAATAACGGGGGCACAAACTTTTTTATAAAGAAAAAAGTATTACTGAATTTGAATTGGTTTTTGTAATTTGAATATTTCAAGAACTGGCTTGCCCTTGGAATTAATATAGGTGCCTAGCCGGTAATGAATGGTTGGTACTCAGAAGTCTTACAAAAGGATTCCCCGAAACCTCACCCCGGATTCGGGGAATCTTTTTGTAGGAGTTCTGTCCCATTACTTACCCCAAAACAACACCAACGTGATGTTGAAATGTATAATATTATGTATAAGTGACAGATCAACACATACACAGAACGAAGTAGATAAAGACTATCGATATATTTATTGTTGCGTAGATTGAACATGTAACCGCCATCACAAAAAGCAATAACACGAAATCGTATCATCTAGTTCTAGCTGGATAAAACTAGTCACGTAATTCTAAACTCTATATAGTAAGTGTTACTAGAATATATGAAAACATTTGCATAGATGGAAAACATGGGGAGTAAATACCTCTCAGCTCAGTCCACCTACTTTGAAAAATAAGTAATCCGAGCCATGTAAATAAATGAATCACTCACAGTATTAGCATTCTGCTCTTGTGCGATGAGTGTTTAGCTAATTTATGCCGTTTGTGTGGTCTGAAGATAATACTAGATCAGCTCATCCTAATTTGTGAGCAGTTTGAGAAGGAAAGAGCAGAATCTCCAATTATATTATATAAAGCTGAATTACCACTGACTCACTCACTGACTCATTGACATAATTGTTCTCCCAGATGGTGAATGGGGAGGTGGGTATTTTTTGACAGATTCGTAAACAAGTAACTCCCGCGAGTATGGGAAAAGTGCCAAACCTCCCCTTTTTGCTCCCCTTCCTCCCCCTCCCAATCGTATCTCGGAAACTAAGGGACCCGTATTTTTTTGTTTTTACGGATTCGTGTAGAGGAGGCTCGGAAAAGTAAAAACCAGTTTTCAAAGTTGTCCCCCTTTCCCCCCTTCTCCCCCCCTTTTGGCGGATCTCGGAAGTTAACAGACTTGGAACATTTTTTTTTTCAGATTTGTATAAAGGGGCTGATTGTTAGTCAATATCATTTTTTAAAACTCACCCCTCTCCCCCCTTCACCCCTCCCCCCATCGTATCTCGGAAACTAGGACACGTAGCGGCATTTTGATTTTGACTATACTTTATTATTGAGGAGCGTTAAAATTTTTATACCCTCCCCTCCCCAGCCTCCCCTTTCCGGTGGTAGGTAGGTCCTGAGTGGAGCGAACCTGCGAGACCGAGTGGAGTGAAGGGGGGAGGTGGCGAGCGAAGCGAGCCGGCGACCTCCGTAGCGTAACGAAAGTTGAGTGGGTGAAGCTCCCCTCCCCAACCTCCCCTAAAATTGAAAGGGCTGTAACTTCATAACGGTTAGAGATAGCCATCAGGTGTTTGAACAAATATTATAGTAGGCGTCGAAACCTGTCCGGTGGTAGGTAGGTCCTGAGTGGAGCGAACCTGCGAGACCGAGTGGAGCGAAGGGGGAAGGTGGTGAGCGAAGCGAGCCGCCGACCTCCGTAGCGTAACGAAGGTTGAGTGGGTGAAGCGTAACTCAGGGACGACGACAAGCAACCCTTAGGGTAATGTTTTTTTATACTTCTCAAATGTTTTAGGGGTGCTTAAGGGTTCTCATACTGATTTAGGGGTAATTCTAACGGATTTTTCAATTCATTTAAAGATGCCTATGGATTCTCAAAATTTTATAAGGATATGAAATACTTCTCAAAAACACCAAACACGCGAGCTGCGCGCAGCTCGCGCACCCAAGCAAACTAGTTTAAATATATTTTTGACTATTCGTGGTTTGGAATTCCCTTCGTTGAACACGTGTCGTAAATGTTCAGGCGTTTGAACGACCTCGCTCGCTCTGAACTTCATACTCTTTTCTACTTACGATAACTCAATAACTGGCACACGTACTGATAGAGAAATTCCCCTACCTGCAACAAAATAAAACCACCCATTAGAACCAAGAAAAACATTTAAAGTCATAACAAAGTCAGCGTTTATACAAAGTTACAAGTTGAAAAGCGAACCGAAATCTCATCGATTCTTCTAGAACCAATACATGTATAGATGATAGGTACTTGGTAACAGTCAAAGGAGTAGCTTCTCAAAAGTCAGCTCACATCTCGTCCCGGGAGGGTGCACGAGGGTTGTAGGCGGAGGGAGGGAAGGCACGCAGGGAGGGGGTGAGGAGGTTCCAAGGTCGCCGCCCTTGTCTACGTAACCTAACTGCGACCTAGCTGTGTCGCCCGGTCTCAATTCGCTTTAACGATTAATATTGAATGATTCCAGTTCTCTTTGTTCGAACAAAAAAAGATTTTATATGAATGAAATAATTTTATAAGTGTACGTTTACTTTAGAAATGTTTATTGGTGATTTACTTTAGTGTACGAGTGGGTGTGAATGGAAATAGTTTTATAAACGTTTCGATACACAGTGTGAACAACAAGTATAACTACATGAATATTTCACGCTTCGTGATCAACTATACAAAATGGAATATATGACAGGAATTTTAATACCATTTTGTACACAAAACAACCCCGAAAGTTTTTAAAAATGTTGGACTTGTATAGAATAACAAGTAGCCAACAAAGTTGTCGAAGATGTTTTGCCATTATGTAAAATGAATAAACAGTAACGGTAGTGGTACAAGGGATATAATGAAGACGGCGCCAAGATACACAGTACATAAACAATAGTACCTACACACATAGTACGTCTATGTACGTCTACATAGATTTCTTATTACGTATCGCATAGAAATCTGCCACCTAAGTGAAGGTAATTCCGTTCTTACACGCGTGTATACGTAATGCATTGATTACATATTTCTTTACATTTTGATATTTTCCGTTTATGGATATATTCAGTTCATCTACTGGATATAATATTTCACAAGATGAGTTCTCATGAATACTATAATGGGAGTATTTCCAAACTCGTGGTGGCTATTGTCAAATTTTATAATTGGCTTGGGAACGAGGGAAGTTACAATAGCCCTTAAAACCGAGGGATGCCCTTGCTCTATTCGTTATTTTAAAAATACGATTATTGTTATGTAGTAGAAGTGACCAATAGACCAACATTTACTTGCATAAAGACTGTCTTACACTTAATAAAAACTCAAATACGCTGGGTTTTGAAGCATTTCATTTTGACCTCCTTTTATAACGAAGAGAATAAGGAAATTTTATAGGACGTGATTGTAAAAAGGTGGTAGGTGTTGAAAGATTGTAGTTCTAGAAGTTCGACATTCGATGGGAAACACCATCGGGCATGTCTTTTTAGAAATACATACGCATAGAGGTAAGCATTAGACATAACACATGCATCAAACACAGGGACGTGCAGACCACTGACGAAGCGTCATAAAAGTGCTCCCAAAGCGGATCTAAACACGTTCAAATATACACGTGCATGAATAAATAAGGACTAATTTCTTCAGAACTACTACTACCAATACATAATTTCTAAGCGAATCGAATCAACACGGGTTAAAAATCCAAATGAAATAACAATTTCCACGTTAAATAATCCTTTATCGTGAATGTTATCACATATTATATGTGTGTATAACAAACCACATAAACGGTATGACGTTTGTGTGTTGCAATACTTTCGCCCCTCGTGTTATAATTTCTGACGTGTAGTTCAGTCAATAGTAGTAGGAATATTTAAACGTAGGGGGAAAGTTTCCAGCTTACGACATGTATGACCTACAAAAAACGTGGACTACGTTTTGCCTTTTTGTGGTTAAGACTGTCGACCGTGCTGAGTTTGCAAGTGTAAAATTATACACGAAGGGAACTGAAAATATATTGGTAAAGTTTATTTCTATTGTAATTAATTAAGTCAATTTGAAACCAAATAAGACGAAATTAAATAGATAACTAAATAAAGAATATCGATATTTCATCAAAGTTGAAGAAAGCATTTCAGAATCATTACTTCGTGTGGCTGTCTTAATTACTGTCCGACCTCTGCGAAGTCGCCGAACGTTTTTCAAACTTTTGAAGATAAATTAATAATTAAATACTAAAACTACTCACCGGTGCTCTAAGTTAGTCTAAATTAGCTCTAGCTGGAATTTATTGGATTGTGTATATAACTTCCATTTTGTCAATAAATATTTTTGTTAATAGGTACATTAAAATTACGGAGTTTACCTTTTTGGTAACTATTCAGACTCTTTGGCTACTATAAATAAGTAGCGACTATACTTACAGTAATTTAACCCCGAGTAAATATGCCACATAATTTAGTTTGAAATAGAGTTAAAAATAATTCAAGAATCTGATAATTACTAATATCCGAAGCAAACGCAGCTGATGGTTTTACTTAGAACTGAACGAAAATTGACGCAACGATTCACGGAATACCAGTTTTTTATATGGCCTATAAAACAAGTAAAATTCTTCTACAAACAGAGGATGCGACCGCTTCATTCGCAAGTCTTATGACTGGTTCCGAGCCAGGTGGTTTTATAATTACCGTCTGTGTATCTCGTCAATGTCAGCCGCGAGAAAAAAGTCTAGCACAGAGGATTCATTAACATAGTTAATATAATTTACACGGCTTTATATACTTTGAGATAAAACTGTATAGTGAATGTTGGTAATGTTTTTTTGAAGCTCGCGTATGGTTAACTAAATTTTATGTTTTTGCTTTTCAGTTTTCAGCGCTGTTTCGTAACATGATATTGTTCATTTTGGTGTTTTGGTTTACACTTTGAAGTTATTTTTACCGTTACTGTTAGCCTGCATCATCCCACTGCTGGACAAAGGCTTCTCCCCATGACTTCCAGTTGTTTCGATCCAGGGCTAATGTGGGCCACTGACCATTGGTTTTGTCCAGCTCGTCCCGCCATTTTCTTTCTACGAGGTCTGCCGCGACGCCTTCTGGCTGTGTCAGGGTCATTTTTACCGTACCGTAGTTGAATTAGAGGATTTTAATGTCACTTGGAGTTGATTTAACATTCGTGCAGAGTTTAAGGATAAAAATAAACGATAAAAATCGAAATCGATGAATCATCCCAAAATAAATACACAAATAGAGCTTGACGACATAATTTATAAATACAATATATTGTCAAAAACAAGTTTTTTTACCAGACTTTAAAAGTAGGCATATAATACAAATCTACATGGCCACGTATTCGAATGAAAAATTGCCAACACGCGAATATTCAGTTCGATTAACATAAGTAAGTATCGTTCTAAAACGGAATCATTAATTACGAACGTCTCACATAGCTAATCTATACACATGCGACTTTTTTGCCGACGCTAGTAAGCCGGATCGGTAAGTCAGCTACTTTTTACTGTCGCGTCGAGGCACGATCTTCCACATAAAAGAAACGCCATCTTAGCAAGATTTCCGATGACTCCGCAACTCTGTTTTATCGGGTTTCAGACGTTTTAATTTTCCAATATTAGCTACGGATGTTTTTCTCGTAGAAGAAATTAGTGTCAGTTTTTCGTTTCTGCCTGATAAAATTATAACTGTCGATTAGGAAATAGGTCGCTGTATTTTTAAATTTTGAACCAAACTGATTTAGCATATAATTAAGTACTTTCACAGGTAGCTAAGTGTTAACCTTTGAAACAAAAGATTGTGATCGAACGTGAGAAATCACCATTTGCCTACAAAACCACGCCTAAGGTCACCCGGAAATTGAACGTGTTATTTGTGACAACATCGCCTGTTTCCTGTTGCTACTCAATTTATATTGTATCGAAACAGTTTATTACGAATTTACATAAGATCCAATTAAAATACGAAATCGAACTTTTACTGAAGAAAGAAAGACCCTTAATGAATTTGAAAGACCAAAAAATTAGATTTTCGCTAAAACAATTCGAGGAGGACCTCTTTGGAAAACAATCTCCGATAGAGAATTGTGTCGTTTAGTTTACGTCAGCCAGCGATGGGGAAGCTACTGGCCCCTCCAACACGTAAGCAGAACTGGAGAATAAGGACACGGTTTATTTATCTGGGCCATAAATTCACGTGACAGCGACAATAGAATATTAATTATTTCGAATCTTCGGGAGAAACTAGTTACTTACACGATGGAGTCACGACGTAATGAGCTCGTAGACAATAAAGTTAGGTTATCGTAGTTAGTCGTGAGTACGTCGCATTTGGTTAGTATTATTACTAGCTAACATTAAAATGTCTGATACATAACATTTTAATTGCCCGATAAAGTGGTTATGATAACAGTTATAGCAGAGGCCGCCATTTTGTGGACGAAAACAAAGAGAATCTTGTTTGAGGACGTGAGTTGTCAAAGTCACCAATTACATACGTCGAATGATCTTGTCTAGACGGTGGCATTCGAGAGGGTGAATGATAAGAGTGATGGTTGACTTAAAGCCTTGAAGAGTGATTGAAAACTTGGGTGGTTTGAATTCATCAACCGAGAGACAGATTCACACGTGTTGAAGGACCAAGGTCTATCAGTTTATAAAATCAGTCACAATCACAAACAAAAAACGTCGCTCTGCATCCGGCCTAAATATACATAATTAATGTAAATGTCATCAGACAAATACAATGTTATAAATATTCAAGAATGAAGGCGTGAGAACAGCAGAGTTGTGACATTTAACTCTAATCAAGTTCAATTTATTCACGACGCAAATAAAAATGATTTACATGATTCAGATCTCTGTAGTAGAAAAACTCTTGCGTTTACGTAAGAAAATTATGCGACTAAAGCATGGATTTTTATAACGAAGTAGTGTTTCGAAACTAATTAAATTTTATACAATGTGTTTCAAAGTATCTATCAGAATTAAATGGTGATAAGTTTTATAACGTACGTTATCATCGGTTTCCAAGTTTATTTTTCTCTCAGCTATTTCATTTGAACAATGATAACCCGATGACATCAATTGCCAGTACATACTGGTCTTGTAATTTTATCTGCATTATGTGAAACTGTGACTAGTAATATAAACAGAATTGCGGCAACTCTGTGCTAACTAATTAAATACACAAATTATGTTGCTGACTAATTTAATGTTAGAATCACAAATGTTTCCCCGTTGGGAATAGGCGGTTACAGAATTGCAAATAATGGTCATTAGCAAATTGGCGAAATATGTATTTATTGCAGACTTTGTATAAATAGTTGACGTTCAAACATTATAAATAAACATAGAAAGGATTTGCCAGCTAACAACGTAATGCAAATTGAACTGTTATTTGATTGAAACGAAGCCGCAGGAAAATCGACCTAAATACAAAACGTATAAAGCTAAAAGTAACGATAAATCTTAGCTCGAAATATTCATTAAAAAGAAACGCAAACTGAAGTAAAGCAAATAAAGACGTCTATCAGCACAAAGTGGCGACCAAAAAGGAAAGTGCAAACAAATAAAACAAAAATGTAATTCGGCACAAACAAACACTGAAACAAATGTTGGCGAGAACGATGGAAATAAAAATTGTCCAAACAGTCGGCAAGAGCCCCCAGTCGAGTCGTGGCAACTCGCGGACTAAGTAATTGCCATTTACAGTTCGTCGCGAGAAAACTTCCCAACTGACTCATCTTGCATCTTTCAAAACGACTTTTCCCCACCTTACTACTACTAATAAAATTTACGCCCGACGTTGTTTAATTAACTAATGTCTACTTTTTTCATTTCTACATCGCATTGAACGGATCCTGAGTTTTTATAACAACATCTCTACGATCTTTGTTAGAAGTGTTCCAACATTTTCCTTTTTTCTTCTTTTGAGAGGACGAGAGCTCTCAAAGGATAGTCTTTGTAAACGGAGTCTTATTAATTATGAAATCTATTTGTAGCTATGGCGTGTTGTTTTCAACGTTTGAGTTGTTTTATCTGGAGGCTTGGGGTCGTTTTGAAACCTTATAGTTCTGTTAGACAAAAGCGAACATCGTTCACTTGCAGAATGTCATCAACAAAGCGACCGCATAAATTGTCTAGCTAGACCTTTTGAAACGAGTTGCGTTCTCGTTTAAGCCTAGTTCGCCACGGCCACGTCGGCTTACGTCCTGTCGCTGACACACCACTCTCCGCAAAAACAACGTGCCTCCACATCCACAATACTACAATAGGTGGCTGAGCTGAGCGGTTTCCTCCCCCCTCTCAAACACCGCCCTACCCCCGACAGTCGCCACTTTTATGACTCAGCAGCAAGCCTTAGATCAAATTCGACGTCGCACGATTCTAGTGGCATGTTTTTCGCTGTAAATACCCGTTTTTTGTCGATAAAGCATCGGTAATGGCGATACCGGCGAAGATAAAGGTGAGACGCGCTTGAGAATAAATTATAGACGAGTAGCTGGGGAAAGTTATTTTATTGTTTTAATAAAAGTTGGGGAAAGACTCCGAGGAATGCTCTCGGCATTCACGGGAAAGTTTCCTGAGGTTTCGTCCGAACGTATCTATTCGAGAATTGTTTCGCCAAGTATAATAAAAACGGTGGATTGTTAAAAGGACGCCGGAGGTAAGGTTTGCCTGTCAAAACAAAACTTGTTATAGAAATAAAATGGTAAAACTGCGGCCGAGTCGATCTATTCGATTGCCGCTAAAGCGTGTCATTTTGTTTCTAAAAAATTACCATGACAAAGAACACGAAAGGTGAATAACACCGCTCGGAACGGAAACGCAGCCGCGCCGCTGGCTTCCGATACAAAACGGAATCCAATTAGCCATCCCATCTCGTCGGCTTTCATTAACTGGCCGAATAACCGGGCACTGCGAAAAAAAAATACCCGGGAATGTGCTTAGCAAAAACAGCTTATACAAGACGCCATTAAATACATTTTAATGATCACCGCATGGTGTAAACCGTGTGTTTAATTACGTAAAGTGTACGATAAAACACGTATAAAACCAACCTGAAAATGGTTGTATCCAACTGTGAGAAAAGTGGCGAACGGACGGGGTAGGAATTCAAGTGCGGTCGTCTTTAACGTTTAATTCTTATTTTAATGGCTTTGTTGTAATTAAATGCTTACTTCTAACCTAAGAAAGAGTGCTAATGATAGCGTAGAAACTAAACAAATAAATTCGTTTAATTTCGAACAGTGGTAAAGTAAATTCTGTCTAATAAGCGGCGGCGTCATCCCTGTTAAATATTTGCTCAGACGTAAATGTATAGCAACCGCTATCTACGTAAAGAATTCGCAATATCGTAACAATATAAAGTACTGTAACCTTCAGTTTCGCACGAGTAACGTTTTTATTTGTCGATTACCTAATGGTTTACGTGAGAATTTAAGCGTTCCATCCGCGAAGGTATATTTTTAAATGAATTTGTGAATACTCGTTAATTCATCTTCGTTAGGAATGTTATAATAATAGGAATTGATAAAGAAAGACACACTACATTGAACATAAAACTGTGAGGTATGGGAACAGTAAATTGAGCTATAAATCCAGCATTATGGGCGCGCGTTCGGTTGCAATAAACATCGGTATGATCGCATTCAAATGGATAATACTCAATGTTTATATCGCTTTGGGAACACCTATCATATTGTTCGTGTAGACTGCTCAACGCCCACGTCTATTTTTTGGTGCAGACGTAATGCGTCAGAATTTGATAGCTCTTGCAAGAGCCAATCACTCAGAGCGCTAATAGAAAGGCATCTGACAATCAATTTTTCTGTGCATTTATGAGCAAATTGGCAGTGTCGTGTGTGAAAATAGCAATCAATGATGTTCCCGTAAGGCGATACCCACTTAGCCAAAAATATAACCAATCATTATACTCAAAATAATCCAAGTGACCGAGAATTATTAAGTTTTATTTTAGACTAGCTGTTGCCCGCGACTCTGTTTGCGTGGAAATGTTGACGTATATGGATGAGAAGAAAAATAAAAAGAAGCCTAGGTGTGCTATATTCCAGAGTCCAGACTTATAATCTATATATTTTTGAGATCTTTCTTGATGTAAAGCCAAGTCAGAGGCCTATGGGCGTGTCATAAAAACTCTGACATTAGGTTAGGCACTAACCACACGATAAAAGAAGATGAGTAAGCTGTATCAGCTCCAGTTACATTTTTTACCAAACCAAGTAATACTGGTCTTGTGCAAAATTCTATTCATACGTAGATTCACGCAATAATATATTTTTAGATGTGTTTAAATCTACCACTCGCGCCCACGACCACGAGCGAAGCGACGAATAGAACATGCTGTAAATACATTTTTATACTATACTTTACTGAGCAACTAATATAAATATTCTGTTCGTAAAGACTTGTTTTTTCACTTTCGTGGACGTCATATGTTAAGAAACTTGAATTTGAGAGATGATGAAATCGATCACGGAGTCGGCGTTATTTATTCGTGACTAGATATGAATTAGTTTAGCTTGTCAAATATTACAGAGATGAATTTACTGCGTGGTTTTTATAATACGCATGTATTTCCATGTATTTGAATGGGTAAAGCGGTATTACTGATGTAATATTGAGGGTGTCAAACATGAAATTCCCCAATACATACTTACAGCTCAATTTATTGAAAGATATAATCAATATTTCGTAACACATCAAACCTTCGTCAAATAAGACCTTCAACTCGGAAGCCTAACAATGACAGGCAGCGCCTCAATTTTCTCGAACACTCGAACGAATCCAACTTCCACGAATAAAAACATTTTTGCTCGAGAACGTAATCAAACTCAGTTAAAATTCTGTGATATCATATTTTGCGACTTTAATTTGGGGCACTCGTGCACTCGCAATAACATCAAAGCGACGCCACAAAGAATAAAGAGGCCTTGATAAGTGAGTTACTATCGGAGGGGACACGACAAGGTCATATCTCAAATCTTGGGATGTGCCTGAGAGACGGAGGGAAGCGTCCCTCGGACGAGCGGGGGCCTTTGTGTCAAAATCACATTAACTATTGTTCGATAAGGCTTTGTCGACGTTGTATGGGAAATTAACTGTACTGTACTCTGATATTAAGTGAATATTATATTCTGGGAAGGTTACACGTTTAACAAATGTGTGGTTTATGATTATGAATATCTTTCCTCTTTCGTTTATCAAATAGAGGAGTTTTTTCGGGCTCTTTCTTTAGTCTTCTACATACAGCTACGATCAGTCATAATTATCAATGATAGTTGGCATAGCGTCTTTCCCTTATACTTTATCAACATTCCACAGAATAAGCCTGCTTGTTTTTATGTCATTCTGGGCTATATGTTGGCTTCCGCTCGACCGACAAATGCGACTGACTATAACCACGTATAGTTATCCGAGCTTAATACTACTCGACTAACTAGTTTGAAAAGCTATAGCCGTTTCCTGTGTACATTAAAACTTTTTTATCTGCTCGAGTCCTTTTGTAAAGTTTTCGAGTATGAATGAAGTTCTTATTTGCTAAGTTTTTGAAGATAAGCCAAAACTACTTCAGGCGTACGTTTTGTCCATTTGGCACATCGTTGGATTTGGAACGCTTTTTTAGTGAAGCCGCAAAAACACTTTTGGAAAAACAAACGGCCTGGGAACAAAAGACCAAATATTTCCCCAAATAATGAAATTCGAACTGCTTCTCAATAAAATCGATTGCTTCATTAATATTATTACCGTTACCGCATACACACGTTCCATGGAATCAATATGACGTCTTTTCGGCAATAACATACAAAGCCGGTCGGTAATTACAATTTTAATAGGTCGGTCAACGAATGGGGGGTCTCCTCCCTCCCCGCCTCGCCCCTGTCGACGGGGGAGGGAGAATTAACGACCCGTTGTACTGTTGTACAATAGAACTGTACGTAAGTTAAATTATACAGTTTTTGACAATGCTACTGAACGAATGTTTTAATTTATCTTGCGGGAGTTTGGTTCTTGGTAGCGGCAGTTAACTTTTCGAGGGGAATTAAATACTTGGATAGAAAGAAACACTTGGGCCAACAGTTGGGAGTTTTACTATAATATGGGTACCTATAAGAGGTAAGTGGAAATGCCTTATAATATGAAATGCCTCTGACCTTATTGGTGATGCTCTTCAGAAAGGTCTGGTGCGTACTTGCAATATACGTGAATGTATGACCGTGGAAGAAGCACAAGGGGGTGGTTGCAGGTGGGGTTCTGCAGTTTTTGTCTACTCCCACACAAAAAAGGCAGTTATGTAGGAGGAGGCTCGCACAGATGGCTTCCACGCTATCATGCGAAAGAAAGCGGCTTCGTTACTGCAGCGCCTGCATGGTAGTGACAACAGCATTTTGAAGATGATGGCTGCTAGACCGGACTACCCCTTCCAGAGACACTGGGTGGGGACAGTCATAGGCCTAAATAAATAATTAACTTGTAAATACTAACCTAATTACTTAAGCACCATTGTTACTAACACTAAAATACTAACAAAGCTATGGACTATAGTCTGAAAATAAAGGTTAATTTATTTATTTTTTATTTATGTATGGGGTGGGTACCTACCAATAACTGGCGCCTCCTGCTGCATATCCAGTCTAATTAAACTCATATTCGTTAACAGTTTAGTATTATTAATAAGCCTAATTGATTAACAAGCAGTATAGATAATTTATATAAGCGTGGCGTGATCATGCCATGGAAATATCCTAGTTTCTAGTTCAAGGCAGATAACTAATTAATAGGACAATGTGAATGAATAAAAAATATTAAATCGTGTGTGTGATATAATGTGTTCCATGATCTTAAAATTATACTATGGTTACTTTGTTATTCTGTTTTGCATTAGGTTAAAATCGTTCCGGGTTGTCAGTTGCTCTGTGTAAATACTGGTATTCAGCTGCTTACGGTTAAGACTGGAAGTCGACCCCAACAAAGTTGGGAAAAGTCTATGCAGATGATGATTTCTTGTAACAAATTCGACGGTTCTTCTGGAAGTTTCCTCGAAGTCGAAAGTTATTGCAACATGCAGGAAATTTTCTGTTTTTTCGCCATATTATCAAATGGGGCTGGCTGATCATTGCTGGTTGATGCTATTCTTCATATTTAGATATTTTCAAGCTGGAGTTTTTTTTCATTGTAACACAACATTTTTGTTACAATTTTTTATGTAGGAATTCTAGGAATCATAAACACACGACGAAATAGTTTCAAAGCTTGTATAGAAATATGTATTACTTCATCACAAATTAATCTTATTTATTCCATTCCTCACAATAGATTACATAAGCGACTAATAGCCACATGCTCTTATGAGTCGCCTAGCATTATCTGCAAGAACGCCTAACACAGACGCTTATTATTCAAGAAACATCACGTGCTTACGTTTGTGTCATAAGGAAAATTACTTATTGCTATTACGCGTAAGAAGTTGGAAGGCTGAAGTTACTGACGACACTCCTATGAAAGTAATTGGACAATTTATAAGATGTTGAAGAACCATCGAATTTGAGTTTCTCTTTTTAATTTTATTAGCAAAAACATCAAGATTATTGCTTGATCGGAAAAGAAAGGAAGGTTAAGTTGAACGTTTCATGTTTAAAATAATAAAATGTTTATACAAACTTATGTCAGATTAGTTTGTGTTTAAACATTTTATTATTTATCCAAGAAAAGGAAAGACTATTTAAAATGTAAACGTGTCATGAATTCATGATACAATTTGAAGGTATATTATGTTTAGTATATCACTGCAAAATATCCGTACCTGCATGCTAAACCAGTGGCATTACACGTATTCAGCAATAAAACTGCTTGCAACAATAAAAACGTTAGTGTAGCAACAAGACCTTATTTTCTCGTAATTGTGATCTTGAAACCCAACGCGATACTGCTGCAACTGCATTCTTAATCTTGCATAAACAGTGACGCATCGTTGGATTATGAGCACCGTGACCTATATGCTTCATCAAATGGTAAAAAGACTCTAGTATCCTGTATTTTTTTCATCTTGGCGTGCCGTATCATGAGTCTGCCCAGAATTTAGCTACAAGTTTGGCGCTATCACTAGCGTCCATCAATACCTGTAGTATGCAGGGCATCACGGTAAGCAGGTCATGATGTGTTCCATTGTTTGTTAGTTACCTATTGAAGTTGAAAATAAAGTAAAGAAATGCCGAAAGTCGTGCTGAAAGGCCACCGACCAGATGACCTCGATTGGATCGCCGGAAAGACCTATATTCGATCGAGTAGGAACAAAGAATGGAATAAAGCAAAACTTGCATTAACTGAGAATCAAAAGACCTGTTTTGAAAGGATGCAGATTAACTAATTTCTTCAACTATCGTTTATACTGGCTTCACTTCATGAGAATACTTAACGTGTTACTGTAAACAAATACCTAAGCACATTCGACGCGTCAGATGTCGTCTCCACAGGAAATCTAAGTCTACAGTTGGTAAATAGAAAAAAAAAACTGTAAGCTTCAAGTGTATTATTCGCATATTTATTACTTGGGTGACAAGTCATCGCGTTTGGGATGAAATTGTGATACGTTCAAACGATTTGATGAATATTGCAGTACCGCTATATCAATAACAGGTTAGGCCGTTTTAATTTACGATACCAATCAATCAACTCAGGTTGTAGCTGTCTAGTGCGGGATTTAGTAATGGCTCCATAATATCCAGACCTTTTTTGCAAGAGGTGAAAGTCGTTAAAATGACAACTACGCGGCGACATGTTACAATATTTTATTACGGAAAAGCACCTGGGACTTTTTAATCAAATATATTTATTTATGGCCGTTCTTTTATAAATTCTGGGCGTGAATTCGTAAATAGAAGCAAAATGTATTAGGTATGTGATTGCGAGTATTTGCGAGAGTGCGTTATGTGGTTTTAGTTCAAGCGATATACGATACCCCTCAACAAATTATTTGGTAGAGGGGATAACACTGGGATTCAGAAGTAGCCCGCAGTTTGGTCACTAGCACTTTTTAGGGAAATTGATTTATCTACTCTCGGGATACATTGTGATAAATTTTGGAGAGGTTGACGTTCCTAAAGGGCACGTAACTAGTAAAAGAAAATGGAGAACATCCAAAAATAAAATAAATTGCCTTACACGCGTTGAAGAATAATACATGCATGTATAAATATAAATATTATCACAACATTACCATACATTATTAAAACTAATTAATAGGTATGTTAATTAGTTGTAGTTAACGTCAAAAAGAATATTTTAGAAAAGGGTAATATAATTCGTTTCCTACAAAAATAGTGCCGAATCTAAATGCTTAACAGTATGTATTAGATAAGCATTTGTGTAGACTTTAATTTACATGCAGTAGAATTATATTACATTACCTATTGTCGACTAAGTAATTAATCACAGTATAAAGAATAATTTTATATTATACAGTAGTGTTATTTCTTATAGATTTGTATAGCCTAGCTGGATTTTACCAGTTCCAAAGTTAACTAATCCGAGAGTTACAGAATTAATTAAAGACTTTATGATTAGGTACAATAATAAATTTATTACCAGAGATAAAAATAACTAAAACCATCCCAACGTTATCAAAACCATAAAAGTTGCCAGCCGCAATATAAAGACGAACATCGAAAGAAAAAAAACACGTTATACCGCGAAGACACCTTTCCACGGCCTCGAGCAAGAAAACAAAGCTAAATAAAATCGTGGCGATGATTGTAGGCGAGTATTTAAAAGGAGCGCGCAATCGATTGCCGATCGACAACCCGCCTGGCCGGTCGTGAACGCTCGTGTGTGTGTGTGAGGCGTTCACACACGTGCACAATCACACACCGCCACTAACGGATGTGGTCTGTCCGTCCGTCTATTTACCGAGAAGTATCTAAGCGAGCTCCATGGATGTCATATAAACGATTTATAATATACGGACGTTGAAAAATGAGTGGGAAAAGTCTAGTGTAACGGTAGGATAGGCACGCGCGAAAGAGCGTGCGTTGTGAGCGTTACAATATAATACATTGTAGGCGTCATTAAAGTGTTATCTAAAATGGAATGTTACGAAAAGTTAAGGAAATTTTAATGATGCAGTTTTCATTCTTCATTAATCCAATTCTAATTTCATAATAACACAGCGCGTAAAACCTTTTTTTTATCATATATCTGGGCAAAGACCTCGACTTTCTGCTTCCAAACCTCTAGACAAAGTTATGACAACAAATTTCCAAAGAAATCTTGTTGGTAATCGACAACCCTAGAACCGAAGGCAAGCCAAGCGGAGTTACTCTATCGTTATCTGCACTAGCTAGTTAGATATAAACTAGTGTCGACTATACCTAGTTCTTGACATAGCGTGTAAAGATAGGTCGAGGCGAACCGATGCGCTACACTACACGTACTCTTTGTTTACGCCACAGCACATATGTATAGCTATGTGTTGCTATGCTACATCTAAGCAGCTAGACGCGTTGTTTCGAACCAACGATAAATGCTTACATGTGGTTCAAGAACCGCATATGAGAATTGCCGAAGTCTTAATTTGCGTGTAATTTTTTTGCACGATTTTTAGTCATTGTTGTTTACCGAAGGATTTATAGTCATAGGAAAATAGAAATGTTTTATGTCGTATAGCGTGTCTCGTACAAAGAACATTTAAACTTCGTTGCCATGAGCGTTTTATACGTGAATATGTTTGGGCAACAAGAGCAAACATTCTAGACGGCGCACATTATTCATTTTGGTACCTATACGAATGGTCGGGTAGAATATAGATGTGTCATTTTTGGGAATTCGTCGCTGGGAGCGATTGGTTTATTTTGGAATGCTGAATGCATCGTTGCATAAACGTTTGACGTATTAACGAATATGACGCGTTCATTGCCGTGATTAGCTGAAATACAAGGACAGCGTTCATAGAAACTGGGGAACGAACCAATTTTATTATGAGGGTGTAGGTATATTAGATACTTTTGTTATTTCAGTATTCCTAATATAGCAAAAACTACAACATAAAGATAAGTTTAGGGATTACTGGCGAACGTTTTACGTCATCGGCCGCCGGCATACCAACTTTTATTGGAAACACCAATAAAACTTTTTAGCTGAAAACGAAATAGCAATAAATCGACGAAAAAACTTATTTCATCAAAATTATCAAAACAGGAGCATAAAAAACACGATATCAAAACGTTTTCGTAACGTGTACTTTTTTATTAAAAAAAATATTCGGCAAACAAATTAATAAAACTTGTGAAAGTATTCAAACAAGAACAAAACCGAACAAATGAAAAAGCTAAATAGGCAAAATAATGAAAGGTGGAAAGTTTCAAATGAAATCCATTGAAACTTTTTGGCTATCAACTGTTGAGAGAGAATTGTTGGGGAGGTTTAACCTACATCATTCTAATAAGTTTACTGTTGTTGAGGGTTCAAACAATGTCTATTAAATAATTAAAACATTAGTCTTATCAATTTAACATCAAGTTTATGTAACATTTCTTTGATCTACAGGGAAAAGTCCTAATTTTTGTGATAATAAAAACAGAGTTCATGAAATTACCCTCTACATGGAAAGTATTGTGTGGAATCAGAATAATTGAGTAATTTGATAGAAACAGTGTCTAATTATCTTATTGCAAAATTAACACCCGGTTTCTTGATAGTAATGACAGTAGATTCATATTAGAAAAGTCTAAGCTTTTTCATGAACAATGAAATAGGGTCACAAAATGCTTGTCAGAAATAAAACTGCCCTTTTAATGACACTTGTGAGCTGTCCTAATAATTGGTTTGATAAAAAGTCATTGCATCTTCACTATATTAAAAAAAACGTAGACAAAAGTGTCTTCCTTATCATGGTTCAGCTTTATCTATTGAACAGGTCATCAATAACACACGTTTTGTGCTATCAGTAACTGAGAAGCTAATAAAAAGGAAATTATACAGTCAGTATTTACAGAATGTAGTTGCATTTAGAACTTTTTTTTACTTTTTATATTGACTTACGAAACAGGTGGCTTCAAACATTGTCGTATTGATTTTTTTTTCAGTCCTTACAATGTTATATTTTTTTTAAATAGGTTATCTATTGTACTCACCTGGGTCTATAGAGCTTTCAGAAATCCATAAATACAGCACATTGGTTATTCGGATTAACTCATTGGAACGCACCTCCCAGTTTTACGGAAATAAGGTCATAACCGTTACGAGCACATGTTGGTAACTTTTCAAAAACTCGGAAACTTACGGACCAAACTATTTTTGCCGGGTTTTGGATTAGTCCATAAAGATTTCTAGAAAAACAAATTCACCAGTAACACGTTTTCTCACGCGATCAAGAGGTGACGCGTCGGCGTCGCCGCGAGAATAATGTCGTCGGCCGCCAGCCACCGCCACAGCAAAGCAATCACCGCGCCGCTAGAACCGCATCAATGACGCCAACACATTCTTGCTAATAACTCTCTCACAATACATTTTTCTCCACTAAAACTTCTCCGAGGTACTTGTAGTTCACTGAATCTACTTTGTTATTAGTAAATATAAAGAAACTCACCGTAAATAAGCCGATTCCAACAACAAAGAGTCACCAGCCACGCGCTCCAATTATAGGGCACACACAAATCACGAAAGCACAAGAAGTTGAAGCTATGTTACTTCACAAAATTGTTAGTTATATTCACAGTCAGTTTACAAAGTCAAATTGAACAAAGTTTCCCAGTTTTTCGTGGATATAATCACTGAACCGAGAAAGTATACTGTGAAGCACCGCCAGCTACATACAAAATGGCGGATTTGCGTAATGAAAGTGACGCGCTGACGCGCCGAAAACGCATGGACTAAATTGTTGTCTATGCTCAACGTAGAATATTGTCAATGAGAATCCAATAACAATAGGATGAAAATATATTGTATTTGATTGACGGGATTGACCATTATATTTACCAAATGTTATTAAAATATTTTAATCCGATAGTTGCATTGAATGAGCGAAACAGAAGTCGAATAGGGCGATAAATAAAAACAGACAATCCTAATTCTTTGGCAATCGTGAATAAGTATTAAAATAAAATCAATACAATCAATAATCATTGAAAGCAAATAAATATCAAGAAAACCAATAATACCAATAACCAATAAATTGTTCTTAACTAAAAAAAAATATTCTCTATGGCAGCATCCGTTCAAAAACTGCATTACTGCAAATGAAAATTTGAAAAGTCATCCTGGATTTTCGAATTATTTTATTTTTATTATTTTATCACGCAATATTTATACTACAGTTATCTTTAAATCTATTCGCTTATATGTAATTTATGTTTTTACCAGCTGGTCGTTTATTACATTTCATTACAAAATTCCGATAAAGTTATTTACAGTAGATTCTAAACGTACTTTTAAAATTCTACAAACACATATTTTTATCTCGCTCTTTTTTAAACAAAGAAACAGAGACAAAACAATGTTTCTTGAATTTGTTCTGTCTTGTATCGAAAATACGTGTTCGTCACAAAAAGGTTTAGTACATTTTTTTGCACTTGCATCGTGAAATTATCGTTGCTGTTACCATGATTAGATAATACTATTACCACTTCATGCAGTTCAATAATTTATTTACTAGAATTGATGTCTCAAACTGAAATTTTGGTTGATTTGTGATACGTATGTTTCGTTACTCCATTGATCAATCAGCTGAGTTTTGTTTTCATTCCTAAGGTTTGAAGGAGAGTTCTTCTGACTACTTTGAGAGAATTTTCGTGTATTTGAGGATACAATAAAAGTTTATCTAATCGAGCAACAAGATGAATGAGTTAAAGTCTTTGGAGCACGCAACATTGAAGGTAAAGTTAGCCATGTTACTTTTCAATTCATAATCTGTAAAGATCATCCAAGTATGGCCATTAATTGTGATGAAAATGTTATTACCTACTAGTAAAATTCATGTTACATTTTATTTCTATTTGTGTTGCTTATTAATTACTTTGCAAATAATAAGCAACAGGTTTGCAAGTTTATTAAAAAATATTCTTTGTAACTATATGTTAGCCCACAATATAATTCAACTAATCTTAATTGAATTTTATACTCATATCACCTGTCCTGCACAATAATATAAACAAAATATTCATCAGTTCAATACTCTTTAAAAAAAAGTGTTTTTTGACTTGCAACATAATTAGGTTATGGCTAAATGTCATCAGAATAACAACTTAGCCATCAACTAATGAGACTTAAAAATGTATTGTCGATTGTTGTGTGACTCCGGAGAAATAAATACGAACCATACTTTGAAACCCTACTAAGACATTGACAGAGCAGAAAAAAATCTTATGCCGGAGCATTCAAAAGTTTAGAAATAAAAATTAAGGTACCTAAAATTAATCATAATCTATCTATGTCTAATCTATGAGTATATTGGAGCCAGAGATGGCTTCCAGTCTTTAAAGGATGCAGCTGAATTCCAGTATTTTACGGGACCCTATTACTAAGACTCTGCTGTCCGTCCGCCTGTCTGTCACCAGGCTGTATCTCATGAACCGTGAGCGCTAGACAGTTGAAATTTTCACCGATGATGTATTTCTGTTGCCGCTATAACAGCAAATACTAAAAACAGAATGAAATAAATATTAAAGGGGGTCTCCCACAACAAACCTGTTTTGTTTGCCATCTTGTCTTGTGTTGGTACGGAACCCTTCGTGCGCAAGTTTGACTCGTACTTGGCTGGTTTTTTACTTGGCTTGGCTTGGCTAGTTTAAAATATATTTGATCTTGTCACTAAAAGTTAAGTTAAGAACGTCTTTATCAATACTAAAGAAGTTCATTTTCCTTGAAGTAAATAACTTTAAAATTATATCTACTATCTCTTAAATGATTAGTGATTCTGCACTTTAGAGAGAATTAAAAACTCTTAGGAAAGGCTGAAATGATAGAATGCCATCTGCTGCAATCCATAAAACTTTGCTTCGTTCACATTCATACATGTGGTCATGTATGAAGGCCAGTTAAGAGTTGCAGATAAAAGAAGACAACTATACAAGTTGAACGGGCATTGATGCACAAACAATTACCACATATTCAATAAATCCTTCCGAACCCCCCTACATATAAATTTATCACCAGTAACTTAACTAACTTAAACACAGTACATTTTTTTCAATTTAGGCATGCATAAAAGCTTGGGTGGAATGGATATTGATGCACAAACGATTACCACGTCTTCAGTATGTCTTTCTGAATGGCCTCATAGAAATTTTTCAAAATTAATTTAAAAAAACTGCTATTCTATACTTTTTGACCAGATTTTTTTAGCAATTAATATTTGAATTCATCCTGTGTTTACAACTATATTATTTACCTAATAACTCCTCCTGATTTTCTAGGTACCGTATGAGGTATTTAACAAACGCTACCGAAATGCCCAGCGTGCGTTAGATGTTGAAGCCCGCCAAGTGGGTAGTGGAGCCAGCGAGCTTGACACGGCCACAAGGAAGCAACCAGTCACTACTGGAGAGATAGATTCACTGCTTGGTGGAATGGTGAGTTAAAAATTTATTTTATGTCCTTTTGCAGGCGGTCTAAAATGGCCGCTTTAGCAGAATAATATGAATTGCATTAACATTTTTAAAATGGTCACAGACACAGTTAATAATATGAATAGGCGAGACGACAAAAAAAATCTAATTAGTCCGTCACTTAGATTATCAAAAAATATTTGACCCGTGTTTTTTCTTTTGTTACGTAAACCAAAATTGATGAAGATACGACGCTTTTAAAATTCTCAATACGTCACGCCATGGTATAATTCTTAGCTAGTTCTGACGTCACGAGCCCCGACTCCCGAGTTTTGATGCCTTTTATCTTTGTCAATATTCATTGATTTACAAAAACAAAAAATACGTGTCCATTAATTTCCAATACTCTAACTGACGGACAGATTTGCATTTTTTTGATACTGTCGTCATGCCTATTGTCTTTTTTTTTTAAATGGTCCTACATTTAAATTTTTTTAATGCAATTCATTCTGCTAAAGCGGCCATTTTAAACCCCCAAGGGGTCTAAAAACAATAAATCACGTTAAAAATTTAAAATTCTTAAAATTGCCCTTTGGTTATTGACTCTAAAGTCCATTTTAAGAATTTTAAATTTCTAACGTGATTCATTTTTGATTCTGCTAAAGCAGCCATTTTAGATTTCCAGGTCTAAGGCTTCAACAGTTCTGTTTTGGTCATGTAAAAGTAACAGACAGACGCTACAGTTGACACTTACTTTCATATCCGCCGTTTTTTGCCCTGAATAAAAAAGTATAACTTGTGAATTAGGCAACATGTACATACCTAATTGAATTAGAAACAAACCTATTGTCTCTAGTCATAGATTAGTTCAGTGTCGACTATTATGTCGTAGATAAGGTCAAGGTAGACTTCAACTATATTTGTGTAGCACGGAAAATAGGGATGATGACTGACTAAAAAAAATATGATTCTGTTTAATCTGTCAGATAGATTATCGAAAAATATTGGATACGTGTTTTTTGTTTTATCAAATTAATAAAAAAATACGAAGATAAAACGTGTCAAATATCATGAGTGGGGGCTTCTGACGTCACATTTGAGTAAAAAATGTACTGTGACGTGAGGACGTACTGTGTAATGTGATGTCGCACGAGTTTTCGACGCACTGTATCGTCTTAATTTTTTGTTTACGTAAAAAAAGAAAAAATATGTGTCCAATATTTTTTGGAAATCCATCTGACGGACTAATTAGATTTTTCTGGCTAACAGGTTGAAAAGCTGACGACAATGAAGCGCAAGGCCTCAGAAGCGATCACAGAAGAGGTGCAGGCCGCTTACGTGTGCAAGAAGAGGCTGGAGCACCTGAAGGAACAGGCCGCCGCCCTGGCTGAGCCCAGCTCGCCACAGGTTAAGGTAATAGTTTGGTTCTGTCTTATTTAATAATTACTTGTAGAAAATGGCCATGACAAGAAATGGCGGGACCAACTGTTTGGGCGTAATACTAAACTTAATTTTTCTGTGAGAAAAATGCTGCATAGTTTCTCAAATTAAGTATAGTGTTTCATGTAATTTTAATTGCGACTAATTTTAACTGCCATTCAATAACTATTTCATGTAAAAGTCGTTCAATTGGGTTAAATGAACTGAGGGTTGTATTGATGATTTTAATGATTATAATATTCTGTAACTACACACGTGTTACAGCTGCGAATCATATTTTCATCAACATAAAACCTGACACTGACCTGCAAATTGCAAGAAACGTAAGAAAATTCACGGGTTACCTTGGGGCTTTCACTTTTGGGGTTTTTTTTTACACCTATTAGATAGTATCTATAAGGCTAGGTAGATGATGATGCACTTTGAGTTGGAGGTTTGTCAGGTATACATCTAATTAGTATGTCATTATAAAGGGTGTGACTGTGTATAGACCCTTAACGAAGCCGAAAGGCAATTGTTCTCCCGGTCATTGCGATTTTTTTTTGTTCTGGACCATCTGGGAACCTACTAGTTATGGAGATATTGGAGGTCAAAGTTCCAACTTTTCTGCAAGTTTTTTTTTTTTCAAATATTAGAGGTCATAACTTTACTTTAAATACCTCCATAACCCGTTTACTTTTAACCTTTTGAACGCCATTGTCACATATACGTGACAAGCAAGCGCGTACCCTTTACGCCAAACGACACGAATATGATTGTGACAAAATGGTAGGTAACATTGTGGCTTGGCGTGGAGGGCACGCGCGTGTTCTTATACTTTGGCGTTCAAAAGGTTAAATGCGTACTATCGAGAACACTCCCGCCTGATCACCACTAAGCTAATTTTTGCTTGCACTTACAACATAGAAACGCTCTCTAGCCTCGCCCCGTTGACTTTGTATAGAAATAATGAATGAAAAGATACCAATCGGCCGAGCGCACTGACGACGCACGCCAAACGAGAGTTATTGTTATTTTCCGCGCCAAAGTTGACGCTTTTCTAATAGGCCTAAACTTGAAGGGGGCGTGGCTCGGCGCCTCCGCATGATATAAGCGATAAAAAAATTTGATCAGGCGGAAAAGACCACGACTGTACATCAGCACAATGTTTTAAATGCGGTACATTGAGTTTTACCGTAAAACGAGCTATTTCACCCAAAAAAAAAGTCGTTTCCCAGCAATAATTTTTTCGTACAGCTACTAAGTTTGATGTACAGAATGCTTGGTTGACGGCTTCGTGAAGGGACGGTTTACACCCTGTATAACAACTTTTTTCTTTACCCAAGGCAATGTCATACACATCGCAGACGACCCTGAACCAGTGGCGTAAGGTCCGCCTGGACCGCATGCTGGTGGATTACTTCCTACGTAACGGTTACTACGACTCCGCTAATAAGCTCGCTGATGCGAGGGGCTTACGGGACCTCACTAATGTCGGTAAGTTACTTCTTTCTTCTAGTTATTATTGCGACTATAACAACAACAACATACATTTATTTTCAGGCAACTTTGGCCCTTAGATATAACAACAATTAGATATTATTATATTTTGTCCTTGAGTGCGTGTTTTGTGGTTAGTGCGTTGACCACAAGTAGTACCTGAGGCCCTAGCTTGTAAATACGTCTTTTTTTTTTCAAATTAAAAATACTCGTTTGACATATTTTCATAATTTTAGGAATTTATTCGTATCTATGGATGATTCTGATTGTGATATTTGCAAACAATTTAACTAAAATGCCTTAGGATTATTGTATTTTCGATTCATAATGTATTTACCTTATGTTTACACCGCGCGCTTGTGCTCTGATCAGTGCAAACGACGCAGACGGTGGACGTCCGGTTACCCGCAGTCCCTCTATCAGTCAACTAAAATGGTCGCTGTGGAAAATTATGTAGTGCTCTTCTTTTTCAAAGCGGATGTTTATAACGGTGTGGTACAGACAGATGGTCTTCTTGTACCACACCGTTTAAAATCATCCGCTGAAATTTTCCGCCCGAATTCGCCACTGGACAGACCACCAAACTGAACATTTTCTTTATCGGATCAATATCGTAAACGCGAAAAAACACACGCTATATTTTATTGACGCAGTACTCTCCAATGCTCATAACATTTGCTAGCGCACCCTGTTTTTCTTGAGATGAAAGTTCGTTTTTCTTGAAGAATTCTTGAATTTATCAAGTTTTTTTCCTATACATACCATAGCCATAAGTGCTGCAAAACTTAGCACATCTTCCCATGTTGCAGACATATACGCGGCGGCGGCCGAAGTGGAAGCCGAGCTGTACTCTCAACGCACGGCGCGCTGCTTGCAGTGGTGTGCCGACAACAAGTCCAAGCTCAGGAAACTTAACTCCAACATGGAGTTTAAGATACGGATACAGGTATCTATAATAATATTATAAAGAGGGAAAGTTTGTTTGTATTTTTGTAAGGGGGTAATCTTCGGAACTACTAATCCGATTCCGAAAACTCTTTTACTAACGGGAAGCTACATTATCCCCGAGTGTTATAGGTTACGGGCAGGTTACGGTTAGGTTATTTAAGGCCCGGTCACACCGGATGCGTAGCGTGAAGTGACGCGTGCACGCATCAGTTGTAATGTATGAAACTGTAAGAAAGATGCCATACCAGATGCGTGACGTCTCGTCTGCACGTGCGTCACTCACGCACGCAGAGCCGCATCTACTGACAAACCGAGTCCGCGCGCGTGTGTAGAGGAACGGCAACGTCGCACACGCGCCCGCAGTGACGCTCCCTGTTAGATGCCAGACCGGGCACGCACGCACACGCATCGGTCTTTACTGCACATACGCACGCACGGCAGGTTGTATTTATTTACAAACAAGATCCAGTTTACGAGTGTTTTTTTTCCGCAATTGAGACGATTTTAAAGGAAAAACTCATGGAAATAGTTCGCAAATATTAGTGTCTCTACAACACCAAACTTAAAGAGTACAAAAATAAAAGTTATAAATAATTGTTATGGGAGAGAATCGGGACCAAAGTCTCTTTGTAGCAGCAGAAGATTCTTGGCATAGTAGCAACAATAACGCTTCTTCATCAGAAGTCTAACATATAGAATCTAACATCTTTTCGCCAAATGCTCTCAACTCAATATGGCTGCTAACAATGTGGCTCGTACGGCGCGTGTTGTAGTTACCTGCGTGACGTGTGCTGCACGGTGTCGGCCGGTGTGACCGGGCTCGCACGTCACGTCTCGCTACGCATCCGGTGTGACCCGGCCTTTAAAACGTTCTCGTAAAAACATTCCGTACATAACAGGAGCAAACCCACGAGCAAAAGCTAGTATTGAATATAACACATTTTAGTATACTATGTATACGCAAAAAACTTGAAATTTAACTAAGTAGGGTTTGGGACGAAAATATGTGGGTAAAACTTGCATAAACTGTAAGAGTTTCTGTTGAGCTTTAAGTCCTGGGATCGATTCCTAGGTCAGGCAATGTGTAATTGGGGTTTTCCTTCTGGAATTCAATCAATAGCCTCATCTAGTTGTAGTTGACTAAACTTGCATTACGTTTGGCTCAGAGCCAGGAAAGTTCTCAATCAAAAATTCAAAGTAAAAATATTTTATTCCACATAGGCCTCATGAGCACTTATAAAACGTCCGGAAAAGGTGCCTTCATGATACCTAACTCAACAATATTGTTGATTGTAGGAGTTCATAGAACTAGTTCGTGAAGACAAACGCTTGGAGGCAGTCCGCTACGCTAAGAAGCACTTCTCGAGCTACGAGGAGGATCAGCTCAAGGACATACAGCACTGCATGGGGATGCTCGCCTTCCCTAAGGACACAGGTACGCTATACAACTTTGTGAACCTTGTAAAATTAGGCTTAACTTATACCCGTTTTCACTTAGCTTAGTATATAATTCTTAACGCTGAATTGAGTTTTGAAAATCCAACATAACATAATATCACGCCTGTAATTCCTGATGGGTTAGGCAGAGGCGGACCTAATGGTACCCCCACAATTGGCCACTTTTGTTCAAGTCCCATGTAATAGGGGCGAGCCTATTGCCATCAACCGGGCGTTAATCCAGGCTCCGTGGCTGTTACTGAGAAATTCCTCATGGAAAAACTCAATAACATTTTTCAATCAAGTTTTTTTAGTATTGATGGATACATCATCCAATATTTGAGACAATTAGGTAAGAATGAACGCCGTGACGCACGTTACTACTACTACATTATTTACAATTTTATCGGCACTAAATAAAATAGCTAATTAACCCATATTTTGAGTCCCCCCCAGAGGTGGAGCCGTACCGCTCGCTGCTGCAGGGCGCTCGCTGGCGCGCGCTGGTGCTGCAGTTCCGCTGGGAGCACGCGCGCCTGCTGCACCCGGCGCGCCTGCCCGCGCTGCCCGTGGCGCTGCAGCTGGGCCTGGCCGCGCTCAACACGCCGCAGTGCTACAGCGAGGGCACGCGCGTGTCCACGTGCCCCGCGTGCCAGCCGCCGCTCAACGCGCTGGCCGCGTGCCTGCCGCACGCGCACGTGTCGCACTCGCGCCTGCTGTGTCGCATCTCGCGCGCGCCGCTCAACGAGCACAACCACCCCATGGTGCTGCCCAACGGACAGGTCTATGGGGAGAAGGTAACTCCACCGAATACAAAGCGTTTTAGACAGACAGATAATCTTTATCATTACTTTATAGAGCACAGAATCGGTAGGGTAGATACAGTCGTGGTCTTTTCCACCTGATCAGTTAAATTTTTTTCGCTTAAATCATGCGGAGGCGCCGAGCCAAAAGCTTAAAGCTTAGGCCTATTAGGAAAGCGTCAACTTTGGCGCGCAAAATAACATTAACTCTCGTTCGGCGTGCGTCGTCAGTGCGCTCGGCCGATCGGTATCATTTCATTCATTATTTCTATACAACGGGGCGGGGCTAGAAAGCGTTTCGATGTTATAAATGCAAGCAAAAATTAGCTTAGTGGTGATCAGGCGGGAGTGTCCTTGATAATACACATCTGCTTAACCCTTCAAGACTTACAGGCGTCATGTTATTTATACTTATTTATCTAAAAGGAGAGAAGCTCATGGCTAAATAATAACAGCTGTACGGTACGGTTCGATCCATAGATAGGTGGTGACCATTCCATTTGTCCTGGTTGTCAATTTTAGATTTTTGGCAATTGTTACAGGTAGTCAGTGGCCCGAAAGCATAAACTATCTTTTTCCAATTTTTAATCAGTGATCTGTCAGAGATTGAAATGGCTATTAACATGAAAAAAAATGTCTGTAATCTAATAATCACAATTGATTATTATTTTGGGCGACCAGCGGGCCTAAAATGGCCGCTTTAGCAGAATCTTATTATGAATCACGTTAAAAAAAAAATCTTAAAATGGACTTTATGAAATAAAAATAAGGTTTTTAAGAGTTATAAATTTTTAACGTGATTCATATTAAGATTCTGCTAAAGCGGGCATTTTATACCCCCAGTTACAAGAATCTAAACGCGATTAAAGCTTATTCCAACAAGCAATCTGTATGTACAAAACACTTTTCTCATTCACCAGGCTCTCAAAGAAATGATGAAGGAACACGGCTCCATCATCTGCCCGAAGACCAAGGAGGTGTTCTGTATGAAACGCGTGGAGAAGGTGTATGTCATGTAATGCGACACTTGTCACTGTATAGACGACATGTGTCACGCTGTACATACTTGCCTTTATATACCTACCAGCATTTATCACGCTCGGATACTTTGTCTTATGTAATATGATTATAAATTAACTTGTGATTTTTAACGTAGCTAGCTAGGATATGATTATATTTAAGATGGAAGCTCCACGGTAGCCCGCGATATTCAAATTTTCTTACGTTTTTTGCAATTTGCAGGTCAGTGTCAGGGTTGTATTGATGATTTTGATGATTATAATTCTGTAACTACATACGTCTTACAGCCGCGATTCATAGTTTAATCAACATACAACCTGACACTGACCTGCAAATTGCAAAAAACGTAAGAAAATTTGAATTTCGCAGGCCACCCTGGCTCATATTCTGAGGGTAACTCTCGAGTTCAAGTTAGTATTGATTTTTTGTCAACATGTTTTTCGGGAATGACTTGTAATTTGCAATATTCTGTCTCCTAGCTACGCCTCTTATATTATTATTCTAGTATTATTATATTGCTTACTTTGAAGGGAATAAATATTATGTGGTAAAAAAGGTAATCATTTAAATGATCCAAGGTGTTTTGGCCATGCCAAGATAACTTTGTGCCAAGTCTTATTTTTTCATACATATTTAACAAAATATTAGTTAAAAGATTTAAATACAGACTTGGTTAATATTCTATATACTAAACATCCTGTATATTGGAAATCTTTGGAATCTCTAATTAACATTTTCAGTATGCATGCATGCAGGATACTTGAGTATCCAACTTTTATTTGTAAACAATGGTCCTTTGCTTCAATCTATGTGTTTTATAATTAAAATAATAATTCACGATTGTAACTATTCTGTCGGGATGAAGAACGATCTGTAATTATGTGTTATAAAATTTAAAAAAAACTGTCTATATTTAAAAAAACCATGTAAATATCAATTTGTGACGAATTAAAATATTATTTGTTGGTGATTTAAAAACGCCATCATTTTTGTGCCATTTTCCCGTATAACCCTGGCACATTATTATCTCAATAGAATCCAAGCACATTTTTACAAACTTTAAGTAAAGACATTATGAGTTGCTTTTAGCTTTCCCAAAAAGAAATAAAGATTCTGTCCATTTTTAAATACAAACATACGTAGATATCATTATTTTAAAATATTTAGTAACAATATCCATCGCTAATGATTAACATACTCAGCCTTGTAAGCCAACAGCAACACCGCTATATCTTAGAACCAAAAAATCGAAGACCGTTGAAACATCCAACAACCTGCCCTGGGCCCGCCTGGTGCATTACAGAATCATTATACGCTGATTATATTTTGTGTATTAAACCGTAAATATCGTAAACAAATGTGATTCTCTCTACATGACGTTGGAGCGAAACTTTCGATATTATAGCGGACTATGTTATATTTAAGTTTTTCGTAGCATGTATTATATTAATAGCTCATTGTGTCATAAATATCCTTTCTTTGTTACATTGAGAAATAAACGAAAATCAAAATTGTGTCTTTTTATTTGGAAGAGAATTACAAATTGTTGTACAGGAACACTTATTGTTGACACCCCATACAATAGGCATGACGACAGTATCAAAAAATTGCAAATCTATTTAGTCCGTCAGAGTATTAGAAATTAATGGACACGTACTTTTTGTTTTTGTAAATCAATGAATATTGACAAAAGTAAAACGCATCAAAACTCGGGAGTGGGGGCTCGTGACGTCAGAACTAGCTAAAAATTATACCATGGCGTGACGTATTGAGAATTTTAAAAGCCTCGTATCTTCGTCAATTTTGGTTTACGTAACAAAAGAAAAAACACGGGTCAAATATTTTTTGATAATCTAAGTGACGGACTAATTCGTTTTTATTTTGGTCGTCTCGCCTATTATCGACATTCAAACTAGTCGAAAAAAAATGATCGTTGAATGGAATCTTTTGTGTAAGTTCGATCAAGATCCAATAATTAGGTGTTATAACCAAAAGTGGCAGTAACTAAATTGAGAATTTGAAGGAGCGAACTTTACAAACTACTTTGTTATATAGTTAGTTGGTGCCAGTTAAGATCGCAAAAGCGGTCATTGACCCACCTACATTTATTAACCTTTTGACCGCCACGTCAAAAACGAAAAAGCGTGCCCTCGGCGCCAAGCTATGAATTCATCCTATAATACCTACAAAATAATAGTGAGTTCGAAATTATATCGATAAAGCACTAACTATTTATTTTTTAACCTAGAGTATGTTTTTAAGAAAAGATCTATACCGGAACAATATAATACAGGAGTTTTATTTCATTCCGCTTTGTCCTCTAAGGCAGAAATAATAATGATATGTGTAACAGTTTCGGCGTTAAATCCACAATTCAAAACAACAATCGATAAAACCAAGTCAAAACTATCACAGCACTATGTTCAATCATGACGTACTTTCTTGTCACCTTATGAGGACAGTGGCGTAGCTGGCACGGCTTTTTTAATTTGCTCGTCGCTGCGCTAGTGGTGCGCAACCGATATTTATTAATAATATCGAAATATTAATAAGTATCTTGTTTTAATGGTTGGTCATGGTCTCATTATACTAAACGCAAAAATATTGATCTACGCACAGTTAAACTTTGCATTTTTGGCACATTTAAACGAGTGTCAGACCGTTTTTATTTTGCTGCACATATTTTGCATCGCTGACTTTTGCCGGTTAGTATAATAGTAGGAAAATGCTATAAAGCATCATTGAGTTATTAAATAAAAAAGTACATTTAAACGAGCTGTGGTATTTTGGTCGTAAATATAAACGACCCTGACTAAATCGTCATGGACCCGAAAAAATTTGTCGGATTATATCCGACGTAAGTGGTTAAATAAAAGGTTAATAATGGATGACCGCATCCATTATTAATAATATTTAATAACATTAAAGGAACTACTCTATTTAAAAAAAAAACCGCGTTTGACGTCATGGGTATGTCAAACATAGACGACTGTGGCGTCCCCGGCACAGACATTACAACAGTGTGATAGAGATGGGCATTACAGTCATTACAATTAATCGATAATCAACTAACACTCTACTTTTATAGAGCGCATAGCTCAGTTTTATAAAATTTCTTGATTTCTCAAACATAAAAGTTCAATGGCAAATGTTTTATTTATTTACTAAATACTATTGCAGAATTCAGAGTAAATTAAATATAACGTAGGTTGCCGTCAAGGTCGATATTCTTGTTATATTGACTGCTACCTACATCACTACGTGTCCTGTTATGGGTGACTGTGGCGTCGAGGGCACTATGTTTTTCGAACTTTATGACTTGTTTTCTTTTTTGTCATATTACGTTACTAAAGATGAAATCTAACGAAAGCAATTCACTTCAAATAAATTAAGAGTCAAGGTACTTAATTAACAAGGGAAATAAACAAAACAATGCTGTTATAAGACATTTATTTACGTTTAAAATTCTGTCACGCAGTCGCGACCGTGGCGTGCTAGGCACATTTTGGTTTGTCGTCTACACACGACTGTGGCGGTCAACAGGTTAAAGTTCTTAACTTTGAAATCCTAAAATGAAACAAAACATTGATTCTGATACTTTTTATTGACTTTTAACACTTTTCTTAATAATAACGTCGTTGCACACGACAAAATACTCGTAAATGGCATTATTTATCACATTATATTGTAATTGCTACTCATTGTAGATACATAATTGTTTATTATACAGGGTGGAATTTTTCAATGCCAGCTGGAAGTAAAGTACTCTAGAGATAGCAAATTTTACTCAAAGGAAACATTCCTTTATTTTTAAAAAGAAACAAATCCTCACATATTTTCGAAAATTCGCTTTCCACACTCGGGAATCAAACCGACAAGTTCGAAAAAATAACATTCTGTACTTTTTTTACATCAATCGATAGGGGCAATCATATGGATCAAATCTCTCTAACAAACTAAATTATAGATTTTTTTCGACCTTTAGTCGATCCATCCTGGGTTCGATGTCCGAATGTCGCAAGCGAATTTTCGAAAATCTGTGAAAGTAGATTGTTTCTTTTTAAAAATAAAGCAATGTTTCCTTTGAGTAAAATTTGCTATCTCTAGAGTACTTTCCCTCCAGGTGGCATTGAAAGTGCAGTTAGCGACCAAATCGAAAATTACGAAATCGTTCAAACGTATACAACTTGTGTACTTGCGTACAAAAAGACAAAATTGACATTGAATTGATTTTTTTTCTACTAAAAATATATATATCTAAATGCACTCGCTACAAAACACATTAAAAATTAGCTAAAATGCATTGTAAGAAACACATGATTATGTTTGTATTAAATATTTATATTAAAAACTGAAACAGAATAACAAGACCAGTACAAGTTGATAATAAGAAAACTATTTGATAACTAGAAAACTATCACAATATTACAAATGGAGTTCATACTATTTGCTAAGGGGATTTATATTATACCGTATTTATTCGTACCACCGCCGGAGACTTTTGGTTGCATTTTGAGTTATAAGCTCGATATTTTTGGATAGTCAAAAAGAACAAAAATAGGTATATCAACATATGAAATGACATTGCCAAATAGTTTAAGAAACATAAAATACTCATGAAATTCAGTAAAAATATTAATGAATTTTAAAATGCATGGTTTTTGTCCCAAATTACCTCGTTTCCCTAAATTCTAACTAACTTTAAAAACGTGACTGCACCTTCGGCATAAATGTTTGATCGTCAATTGTTTTTTATGACGTCAGCGGTATCGGTTCGTACTTCATCTTAGTACATTTTATTTCATTTTCATTGAGGTATTTTTTTACATGTTCTCCAAAAAGGATTACATGAATAGAATCTAATCTCGATACCTAATAATATAATATAATATACCTAATAAAAAAAACCTGTTCGATCCATGAGGGGATCGAACAGGTTTTTTTTTTAACATATTGTGTGAAATCACATTGACATGCAGAGAATAGAATTTTATTCCTTACATATTTTTCGTTTCTGTCACTTAAAATTACAACTCACTAAAGTGAGAGTTCCAATATTGCACGATAAAGTGCTTTCAATGCGAATGAAAGCTGTTGCTCGCTCCACCAAATGACGCTTTTACGTGACAGAATGAGATACGGATACTGGAAGATGCTGGTCTATAGGGGTAAATTATAGATATTATTAAACTGCCGAAATGTCAATTTTTGGTTCTGAAAACAGGGTTGAAAATCCCGAAACGCTAATTTTGGCGTCGTCCAATGTTAGTGAAAACGGTTAAAAGGCTTAAGTGTGGTCAAACATTTTTTTCCCTAGTGGATCCCAAACAATTAACACAAAATGCATAGTCTCCGATAGTTACAAGTTCATAACTCCATAATATTTACAATAATTTACAATCTTTAAACATACGTGTAAAATCTAATTTCAAAGTCGATAGATTTCTTTATTTTTAACCGACTTCCAAAAGGAGGAGGATTTTTTACGAACAATTTTTTTCTTTTCCAATGTTATTTTTGTGTTTTTTTATGATTAAATAATTAATGTATTTTTGGGTAAAGTAATGGAGATCGCAAAAAGATATTGTGTCTCCTAAAACTAGAAATTACTTAAATCGAAAAGTAAAGCTTAAAACTACATAACATAGTGTGATTTGGTTTAATAAGTGATTAATATCTAACAATGTTTGTACATTTATTTAGTGGAGTACATTTATATATGGCCTGCTATTATCACTAGCAACCATTATAAGTATTCGAATAAAACATATATTTTTCTTACATTTTGGTGTATAAATAACATAAATCCCATGTACGGGTAAACAATCCCTGATTTTAAATAATTATCTCTGAAAATATTTAACTCGACAGAACAACACTGGGGAGTGCTACAATTATAACAAAAAAAAACTTTTAAAACTTTACGTATATCTTAACATACGTTTTCGGAGTATCGTTTACCTAAAGAACTATATTTTAACTTAATTTCGAAAAGTTCCTACGATTCACAGTCTAAGTTAAATTCAAAAATATTAATACTCATTTAGTGTCCGTTGGCGGACGTTGATTTAATCTTAAGAATATAAAAATATATGATTCCTAAGTTATAGCCACTGATGACATTATTTACAACATAACTAGGGCTTCTGGATGACAGGCGAAGTGTCCTATACCGATTTTTGTAACGATTTAGCGGTCACTGTTTCTGTAATTTTTAATTACTAACTATTAACTCTAGCTACTTTGATTGGAAATATCTTAAATAATAATGGTTGCGAATTGGGCATTGGTCTAGCGTATGTATATTCGATGCAAACACGTCTAAGCGACGCTAGCGTAGGTATTACGCAGCTTCCTGTCCTACGCTGGACATGCCTTCAGTGATAATCATATTCATTCTAATATTTTGTGATGAATACAAAAAGCCGAAAGTAGTCGGGCGCGCATCAAAGACCATAAACTGTCAAATTTCTCCAAATGATTATAAACCAAAAAATGTTGACGGTTAAGTTCAAAATCAAATGAGAAAATTTGACAGTTTGTCGTAATATGATGGAGTGGCACCTTCTTGATCGATGACTTATAACAATAAAAGTCCAAACGCAATACAATGAAATGTTCAAAAATAAAGCAATATAATGCAGACATGTATCGGCAACGAAAGTACTTGTTTTTGAACATTTCATTGTTACGTTTGGACTTCTATTGTTATAAAAGACATCGACGCCAGGTCCACAAATAATGTAACCGAGTTTGTACCTATATTTTGCCGCCCGGCTTAGCCGAAACGTGCCGACCGGAACACGTGTATAGCTGATTTTACATTTATAGCTACCATATCCAAAGGCCCCTTCACACACACAGCACATACGAACTCCATGTCTACCCGAAGTAGTAGGTCATGAAGGCCATGATAAGGATGCCGGAGAGCAGGGCCCCGAGGTGCTTGAGCGACTGCAGCTTGTCGGGCTCGCGCAGCAGGTCGGGCAGGACGGTCACCAGGGCGATGTGCAGGAACCCGCCCGCCGTGAACGGGACGATCCAGGACGTTTTGGCCTCTGAAAAGGGTTAAAAAAATTATGCATTAGACCTGATGTTCTGGTAATTAAAGGTTTAGAATAGGATATTTTTCTTTTGGTCCGATGAGCTCCCGATATTTCGACGCTGTTGCAAGCATCATGATCGCGGGAATACTGAAGAGGTATGCGGGTGGGACGGAAATTATTTAATAACATGCGTTTCCATTATCAAGAAAAACCTAGTGATACTGTGAGTGCGTTTTGTCGTGAGTTACAATCGAGTTCCAGTAGTGCGCGTAATAAAAGACTAAGAAAGAGGGTAGACAGATTTGTCTGCTCATAATAAATAATTTTCGTCCCACCCGCATACCTCTTCAGTATTCACGCGATCATGATGCTTGCAACAGCGTCGAAATATCGGGAGCTCATCGAACCAAAAGAAAATCACGGATATCATCCCATAAGTACTTTAAGTGTAGTGAAAAACCGTGAAAGTCTAAAACAGTGCAGGATATTTTTTCTTGATTTTTCTCCATTTTAAGTTATACCCGGTGTAAGGGTATCACTGTTACCACGAATTCTAAACACGATTATAGCCCTCAGCATTTTTTTTCTTGTAATAATCAATGTTCATATAGTGTGGGGTCTAAAATCATGTGCTGCATTCATGGTTACACCCTGTATAATTAATTGATTTGAATGTAGGTATATGTATAGACTGCTTACCAATAGAGTTCCTGGCTCCACTGAAAATAACAGCCGTCATGGCGCCGATCAGACCAGCTGCTGCCGTTGCCTGCAATGAAAGATATGTAGCATTAGTATTGTGCAGACATACTCTAGCTAGTTACGGTACTTTCGTTCAAGCCTAAAAGCGTGGCTTTCCCTTATAACCTACTACTTCGTGATGTTAGGGTTTCTGAACAGTCTTCATGCCCGGGGCTTGCCGCATTGTTGTCCCGCCTAGGCACGTCACTGCTGACTAAAATTGGAGCTCACTTTCAGTGAAGAAGTGGCAAAACAACAGTGTTATACCACCGTTTTTACATCAATCAACTTGATAAGGACAACTGATTGTTGGCTACTAGACACTGGGTGGATGGTCTATTGCAATTTCGTTTCTTAACATACAGTCTGCTGTGGAGTGTGGATGGTCTATTGCAATTTCGTTTCTTAACATACAGTCTGCTGTGGAGTGTGGATGGTCTATTGCAATTTCGTTTCTTAACATACAGTCTGCTGTGGAGTGTGGATGGTCTATTGCAATTTCGTTTCTTAACATACAGTCTGCTGTGGAGTGTGGATGGTCTATTGCAATTTCGTTTCTTAACATACAGTCTGCTGTGGAGTGTGGATGGTCTATTGCAATTTCGTTTCTTAACATACAGTCTGCTGTGGAGTGTGGATGGTCTATTGCAATTTCGTTACTTAACATACAGTCTGCTGTGGAGTGTGGATGGTCTATTGCAATTTCGTTTCTTAACATACAGTCTGCTGTGGAGTGTGGATGGTCTATTGCAATTTCGTTTCTTAACGTACAGTCTGCTGTGGAGTGTGGATGGTCTATTGCAATTTCGTTTCTTAACTTACCAGTTGTGCCTTAGCTGCTTCCCACCGCGAGAACCCGCTCTTGAGCAGGATCGCGAAATCTCCAACTTCGTGAGGAATCTCGTGCACTGCAAGAAAATTAAGATATTTTGTAAATTATTAGCATCACTAGGGCTTTTATATCGACCGATTTGAAAAAAATTTTCAGCAATGCATAGCTACATTATCAGAAAGTAACATAGGCTATATTTTATTCCCGTACTCCCACGTGAACGGGAACTACGCGGGTGAAACCGCGTGACGTCCGCTAGTATCCATTATTGTACATACCCAATATAGCAAATGTAGTGAGCACGCCCACCCGGAAGCCGACGAGGAAGGATCCTCCCACGGCCAGTCCGTGGGTGAAGTTGTCGATGGAGTTCGCCATCAGGTTCAAGTAGCCTGCCACCTGGAACGTTACAAAGCTTAGATAGAATTTTGACAATCTAATTTTCCATGTGCAAGTAAGATGGTCTGGAACTAACTAAATATTCAGTCATCAGAATTAATGATAGTTTGGAAGGAAAAGTATACCAAACGTTCAAAACAGTGCCCAGATAATCGCAATTGGATATTACCATACGCTTTGTGGTTAGATAAAAGTCCCTAAATAAAGAACTTTTACTTTAGCTAGCTGAAAAAGACCGTATACCTGAGTATTTGATATACATTTCCACTACCTCTACGCGTTTCTCAGAAAAAGGGTCTTGACGTTCACTGGTCAAACGGACAACAAAGTGATCCTATAAGGGTTCTCTTTTTCCTGAACAGTTCGGATGAGAATATAAGGCGTAGTGCTAGTGAAAGCAGCCAAACCGTACGTCCTCCGGTTAAGATAGAAGTTATATTTTATATCTAAGCCAAGTTATCATGATAGCAGACTAACATCTTTCTTGCTGCTCTTCTCCTTGGTGGCCTTGAGCGCCTGTTCCCTCGCCTCGCGCAGCAGACAGCGCCCCATCCAGCGGTTGCCCTTGCTGTTGCAGGCGCGGGCTGTGCCGTTTGGGCTGGCTACCGTGTTGCAGCACACTCCTGGAATATGACGTAGGAATTATTAACACGATTCAATGAATTGAAAGAATGAAGTTTAAATAAATAAAATTTGCCCATATCTTTTTATCGTGTTGACTCAGGACCTTGATGTTGATACACCTAATAGGGACTATTGACCTCAGTATCTGGTATAAATGTCAACTTGCTAGGTCTACCCACACGTTCCTGAGAAAATCGGTGGTGACACATGGACAAACAGACGAACAAGATAGTGATCTTATAAGGGTTCCTTTTTTTTTCCTATTGAGGTACGGAACCCTAAAAACTGAGAAAAAAGAAAAGCACAAACGTAGAGGTTATAACCTCCTTCAAAAATTAAAAATCTCAGAAAATACAAAACAAGACAGGCAATAATTGGCAGATTTTTTGCAGTATTTTCTAATTTTAATGAACAAAGAAACTACGACTAAATCTTGACCTATACAAATCTACATTGTACGTTTTTAAGTTCGACCGATCTCGTTCTATGACGTCAATTCCAACTCTATTTATAGACCAGTCAAAGCAACATAAAATTGAAATTCTGTTCTATAAATATCCTATTCCAACAACCAATGCCAGTTTTCTATTTTGTATTTAAATTTCTCTGTTTCCTAGTACTCAAGAATATGCAATTTACTTGGGCAAAAGGAACCTTTATTTTATGTTCATTGCTTGGCGTGTGCTTCTTACTAGCACAAAGTACGATCGACCAAGCTATTTGGTTTACATTTTAACATGCAAATGACATTGTAAAATGTAATAATAAAAGGCTATGTCTGCCATTGCATTGCAATAAGCTAGTTTCCACCATCAATAAATTGCATATCTATTTAGTCCGTCAGTTAGAATATTGGAAAATAATGGATACGTATTTTTTGTTTTTGTAAATCAATGAATATCGACAAAGATAAAATGCATCAAATCTCGGGAGTGGGGGCTCGTGACGTCACAACGCACTAAAAAATATAGTACGGCGTGACGAATTGATAATTTTAAAAGCGTCGTATCTTCGTCAATTTTGGTCTACGTAACAAAAGAAAAAATACGTGTCAAATATTTTTTGAAAATTTAACTGACGGACTAATTACATTTTTTCTCGGCACACAAGCCTATTTGGCATTTAGTACATTTTGCATTTTAATGCAATTTACTTTTTTTTTGTGTCTCAAGTTCTTGACAGCAAGCAAAAAAAAACCAATAACTAACCTTTAGTATTATTATTGAAGACACAAGTATCATAGAGCTGCTTCGCCGTCACGGTTCCATTCCCATCACAGATTCCATCCCCGATACTCTTCCCTCTCTGCCGCCTCTCAACCGCTAACAACTTCTCTATTTCTTCTATCTCTATCTGCTTTATCTTCGTAGAGCCGTTCTGTTTGACAACTTCAGGTTCCTCCTGGGCTTCTTCTTCTTCTTTTTCCTCGTGCTCGGCGGCGAATAGCTTCTCTACTACGATGAAGACTAGCATGCCGCAAAGACACCATAGGCCGCTTTTTAGGGAAACGTGCTCGCCCGCTGTGGAGAGATAATGTTGGGTTAGAGTTATGTGAAACAAACATTAATATTAATAAGAGTAGGGCCGACCAGAGACAATGCTTAGATTATACAAGGTATGAAAAATAAGACATGCTGCGTATACGCGAAATCAATCTTTATAAGAACAGCTTGAAGGTACATATTTGGTATTTGCTTCTATCTATGGTACCCATTGCCTAAAGGTTTTTTTTTTTCATTATTGATTTTGAGTGGTAATGTCCTTTCTATTCTGTTTACTGGTAGGCAGTGGTAGATTAGTAACATGACGGCGTGATTTTTATACTATACACAATTGAACAAAAAATGACAAAATTTATCGACTTACTTATCCAGCGATATTTATTTATTAACTTAATATTGTGAAATTGTATGATAAACGCTGCTATAACTTGTTCCATGCATGAGCAAATTACTACCTATTGTATTCATTTACACATTAATTGTTGTCAGCTGATTGTTTAGTGATCGTAAATAAAGTGTTTTAATTTTATGTATAATTTCAATATTAATAACTATGTACATTTATATCATTGAGAGCACTCGCGTCTTATAAGCAACGAGGTTGTGGGTTCGAACTCAAGCAGGCACTTTACTTTTTAGGGTTCCGTAGTCCTGACAAGGAACCCTTAAAGTTTCGTCATGTCCGTCTGTCTGTCTGTCCAAGGTTTTGCTAAGAGACCGTTAGTACTAGAAAGCTGTAATTTTGTAGAGGTGTGTAATTGTGTAAATCAATAACGTCGACAAAATAGTAAAATAAAATTTTGGAAAATATTTTCTTTTAGGGTAGCTCCCCTACATGTTAACTGTGAAGTTGAAACATTTTTTTTTCATCGTCATCGAGTGGGGTATCGTTGAATAGGTCTTTTAAAATGACTAAGGGGTTGATAATACTACTTTTCGATTTAATGCGAAATATTAAACTTTAAAGTTATTTTTCTTTCTTTCTTTTCTTTCAAATTTTTGTTACAGTAGGGCGCCTCCCCCTTCTCTAAAAGCTAAACTACTGGCTTGAAAAATGTGGAAAAAATCGAGATGATAGTGCATTTCTTGAACATTAAAGTAAAACTATAGCGGTCAAGATAACTTTATTAGTTTAGCAGTAATAGTCGTTGAACTTGGGTGTTGGATAATTTTGCACCAAATACAAAATCCTTAGAATAAATCCTAAAAAGTGACTAAGATGAAGTAGTTGCTTGTTTATAACGGGTAAAGTCTTGCATTGAAAAACGAAATCCAAAATAAAAAGAAAACAATAAATTATCATAAGTTTCACAAAGCTGCCGCTAGATGGCGCGGTACCAACGGGTTCATTCTATACATATAACGGGCTACTACGGAACCCTACACTGCGCGTGGCCCGACACGCACTTGGCCGGTTTTTTGTAAATTATTACATCAACAATGCTCTCAAAATGGTGAAGGAATTATCCCGAGGAAACCGCCATGTCGGAGTACCAAAATATTGAAGATACGTGACATGGTACATTATTATATTGGGCGTGGTACAATTTTATATGGTATACTCCCTCACAGAGGAGGCGTGTGTCCCAGCAATGGGAACATAATTATAATGGCTGATTATCATGTAGGTGGTGACTTAATTTTTATGCAGGATTCTTATCAACATAGTTAGAAATTGTACGTAACTAATTAGTAACGTATTTTTCCTGCTTCCTGTATCAACATCTACTTATATTTATAAATGTTTTCCTCAAGAGATTAGCTTAATTAAACTCTTGACATTACATTCTTGTAAATTTATACTTGTTTACAGTAGTTCTTTATTTATACACGAAACTTAGAGTTACGAGTTTACAAAGTGTAAACAGACCCTTTACGAAGCCTTCAACCAAGCATTCTGTACATCAAACTAAGCAACACTGCGTAAAAAATTGTGACTGAACCGGGTAATAGGTAGTAGTATGGTGGTTGTAATACTAATAGGTCTATCTAGTGTGATAGTAGGTCAATAAGTACAGTCGTGATCTTTTCCGCCTGATCAGTTAAAGTTTTCGCTTATCTCATGCGAGCCACGCCCCCTTAAAGTTTAGGCCTATTAGGAAAGCGTCAACATTGGCGCGCAACATAACAATAACTCTCGTTTGGCGTGCGTCTTCAGTGCGATCAGTATCTTTTCATTCATTATTTCTATACAAATTCAACGGGGCGGGGCTAGACTACTACTATGTTTCTATGTTGTAGGTGTAGGCAAAAATTAGCGGTGATCAGGCGGGATTGTCCTCGACAGTACCTACCATAACACTAGATCTATTATTATTACCGCAGATACCGTCAAGCAAGCAAGGTTTCAAGAGCACATGAGACATTGAACCTTTGTCTAAGGTCAGTGAGACAGCTGTAACCTTGGATTGTCACAGGTCTACGTCACATTTTTGACTTTTCATCGTTATCGACCAGAAGGACTATGGTAACCACATAGGTACTACAAGATCTTTCAAGTTACAGATCCATATACTACAGCAATATTCGAATCTCATCACAAACTCGCCTGCAAGTCATGAGCGAATAATAATTACAATCGTAACGCATAGTTTCCATGATTGATCGAGCATAGTCTGACTCATATATGTTTACTTTTTACTACCAACTACATAGCGTTACTATCAGTTGGAACACAAAACTTCCTAACAGGTTACAAATTCAAACGATTTTAAACTTTATAATGTTGGAGGTAGAGTGTGTTTTGCATTGGCATGTGTGAGTGTTGATACAAAACCTCAACCTCTGAATGTAAATGAATGCGCGTGCGACGTTTGTCATTGTTATTATATCACAAATTAGTTGAATGTCCACTTCACAATGTAATTATGTTAAGTCTAGTCATCATCAAGTTTATGCACTTGTATGGGGCCACTGATTTACAATATTTTTTGCGTGAAGGTATAAACGGGGGAGGGGAAAGATATAACCGAGAACTCAACTTCCCTTGAACAACGCATATAAAATAAAATAAAAATATTCTGTTAATAAGATACAGGAGTCTCAGGAATCACTATAAGACGTCTTGTTGTTTCATAAAAAAAGCTTCATAGAGTCGACCTTTTTATCTATCTGAATAACAAATGGCGAAACAAACTCCGTGGTCCAGAAAAAGTGTAATAAAATGCAGGGCGACTGATTCGAAGTAATGTCTACGGGGGCTGATAAGTCTGATAACACTTCAGGTTCAACCGCCTACTTGCAATAAAATAGCCATATCGAAAACCATTCTAATCATTGTTGTAAAACATTGTGTAATTGGCCATCATTGACATGTTTTATAACATTTTGATAAACTGTTGTTAAAATGAGTCATGATGATTTTTATTAAACACAGGATTCACATATTTTAGAATTTGTATTTCATCACTGTTTCCATGATGCCTCATCAATATCATTCTCTTGCCGCTATTTTAAATTATTTGGGGCAGGCGGGGCATATCTTCTTCCATACTTCTCTATTAGTCATCATCCTTCTGTAACCCCCTTTTAGCCCTATCGTCTTTCAAACATTCTTTCCACCGTTTGTAAGGTCTTCTTCTACGCTTCTTCCTGTCACATCCCAACTCAAAACTTTCTTCGCGACATTTTTCATTTGGAGGGGAGCCTATTTACGGGCACAGGCACAGGGCTTATACTATTCTTCTTTTAAGCGTGTCGATGGCAATCTAATTTTTTAAACAAACAAGAACACATAAACAGAATAATAGAAATAATATATATATCGCTGGACATTACACACAGCGCCATCTAGTGCCACACTAAGAATAGAATAGAATAGTATAGAATAGAATTTTATTTTGCAAATATGGGTAATAAAATTAAATAGTTGTTATGACATAGTATAAAAGCTCAGCCATATTTTACCATTCGGCATGCAAACATTTACATTATTTATGAAACATATATGTACTTACATTATAAAGACCAAATCGATTATAAAGTAACGAGGCTTGTGTCGTGAACACCATGCGCATCACACTAACATTTGCTCCTATCGGGATTCGAAACCGGGACCCTAAGAACGTAAGGCAGCCTCACTACCGCTGCGCCATTCGGGTTGTCATCAAATTGTGTCGGCCCAGAACTGAGCCACTAGTTTGGCGCCTTCAGTAGCCTCTATCAGTGTAACGAAAAAACAACAGGACACGCAGGACACAATATTAAGTGACCAATCGTTTGTGTGCCAGCACCATTTACACTCCAGGGCAGAATCTCCACCTGGGCACTCCCAGGCACTATTAGAAATTCCAGGCCCCGCAGTCTCAACATAGATAGCGACAAAATCGCTAACTTTCGATCGCTAATTACTCACGAAAAAAATCGGTTGCAATAACGACACTTGCGGGAAATGCAAGTCTCTACATCCAAGATGCGATTGCAAGCATCGTTATTGCAACCCAATTTATTCGTTAGTAATCAGCGATCGAAAGTTAGCGATTTTGTCGTTATCTCTGTCGAGACTGCCTGCCCAGATAGATAAACAGTTTTCCCGACCTGAAAGTCGAATCAAGGCTCAAGCATTAGCATAGCAGTTGCGCTTGTCACTACTAGATCAACGTAGCAGTCCATCTCAAAACGACAGTAGTCATCCCCTTTCTATTCAAACCATCTTTCACACAGTTCGTCCATCGCTTCTTTGATCTCCCCCTTCTCTTATAGTAGCCATCATCCACATTCATACCCAAAACTTTCTTCACGATATATTCCTTGTTCTGTCAGTCCTAAAGAACGCTAATGAAGACTGACTAACAAGCTGTCGACCTTGTCGCAGGCTATGCAGTCCCCTCAGATTTTGTTGTCACCTTCAGTGATTGAGTGTCGTTTACAATAAATTGAATCATCTTGTTTACAGTGCAGAACAGTCGTGAACGAATATTTTATGCATTTTGCATGTATTACTATACTTTTATGCATCTTATGACTGCATCAGTGAGCGGAGACCGCCGTAGCTGAACTTTGAAACAAAAAGACTACGCGAGTTTTATAATGCAAAAAAGCATCTGATTCACTGCAATAAACAAAACCAGAAAAATATATGATATTCTTCAAGATTATAATTATGCTAGTATGATTGTGTTTTGAAAACATAATACAACTAATTTACTACTACTGGTAGTCGTACAAATTTCGGCTGGGATGCACCTCTCTTCGTCGCCTTACGAAGAATTTCTGTGATTTGGATCTGTTTGCTTTACCGCAAGGAAAGTTTGCCATCGATTCGCTGAGAACTAAATTACACATTCTTACCATGGACTGTCGTAATTTAAAGTCTAAATTAAGGCCTATTTAACAAATATATTTTCAATCCAAAAAAAACGGAATTCGGAAAATTAATAGAAACTTGCGCGGCGTTGTCATAATCCTCTTGACCTTGTAAGGCTCTTGACCCCATTCGATCATCCAAGTTTATGTATTTAAAATACCAATAAACACTTCATCTATACATATAATAAAATAAATTTATAATAATTGTAGTCTTCTCCTAACCACAAAACCGCAAAGCAAATACCAACGATTAGCGACACGAAACCTCAACATTGTTAACAAACAATTAGAAATAGGTCAGCAATGTTTATTACTATAAATAATGTGCATCCGTATTTTGAGGAAAATTATGCCTTTTTCTTAGTACGATATCCAATAAATCTTGACCTTCCAAGATGGCGCCATCTTAACGTCAAACAATTCATAACATCACGCCTTATATTTCCTGAAGAACTGGGCAGATACACTTCAAATATACCCACATTTTGTCAGTTGACTGCCTCGTTGGTCTAGTGGTTGCAAGTGTGACTGCTGAGTATGAGGTCCTGGGTTCGATTCCCAGAGGGCTAATTCACGTAATTTTATGACGCGCCGATGAAGTTGTAGTGCAGTTGCAGTTAAGTTCAAGTTCGAGTGATAAACGGTATTCTTGTAATCTTTGAACTGCGCGTAAGTTGCGCGTGAACTGCACGTCAACTGTACGACAACCAAACAACTAAACTTACTTAAGGTGTGGCCAAATCCCTGGTTCGTGCCATGGTCCGGAGCGAGACGGAATGGGACGCCGTCACCTCCTTCTGCGAAGCAGTCATGCTAGCGAAGGAGGTGGCGGAACAGGATAGGGAGAGATCCTCACGTCCCGGCCGCCGCGGGAGACGCCCCGGGCGTCGGGGGCCACGTGGTGGCTTCCGGCCACCGTAGGCGCGGGCCTGTGGACGGGGAGCTATGGGCTAGCTCGCCGTCCGTACGTCTCATGACGACAGGCCGTGTCGACGGCGCGTTCGTGTTCCACGCGCGCCTCAAAGAGAGTCAGCAATAAGGAAGGGGTCCGAAGCCTGCCGGGGCTGCGGGACTATTCGAAAGAGATACCGTGGCCCCGGAACACAAAGGGCGAGGAAGGAACATGGATGGGTTTTAGTCAGTAAAAGTCTGACACTCCCTCCTGCTCCGCCCAGAGCGGGAGAAGTCATTTGATGATTTCCCATCCTAAAAGGTAAAAAAAAAAGGTGTGGCCAAATGAGAGAAAAAAATATTACTCACTGAGTAATCGAATAGAATCGATTACATTTCAATGAATATGACGTTAGTAAAATATTAAAATAATACCCCAGTACAGATTTTAGTGCTTTTTCTTACTTAGTAGAATACTGATCATGTTGCGTTCCGAAGCACGCACCAAAGACGCGCAACAGTAGAATGCCGTTATTGCGCTCGCGTGACGCGAACTTGACGAGAGAGAGTTTGACAGCGGTAGAGAATACGAAAAGCGTTGTTTTGATCGAAACTTAACTGCAACTGCGCTGCAACAGCACTTCTTTAGTTACGTGAATTAGCCTACAGCTAGTTTGGGACGGCTACTGATAAATTACCAATGACAAAATCCAATATTCACGATTCAGTATTTTTGCTGTTCATCAATTTCTGTCCGCGTTGAACTTGTAATGAGTCGCAGTCTCAAACTCTCAATGCACTATTATGCAATAGAAGGTTATCGTCGCGTCGTTTACGCAGTGACATTGAAAAGCTGTCGTTCTCAAGCCCTGTGTTGTGACAAGTCGGCAAAATTGTAGGAAACGTGTGGAAACGGAAATCGGATCTCTGGTGTTCGTTTCTTTGTCTCTAGGTTTTCTGAGAAGTTTCGCGGCTGCATTGTGAACAATTCATTTACAGTTCTTTCTATCTAAAGGAATAATAAAATGGAGCGCTTACTTGTGATCGTTTGATAAAGAAACTAATACAAAATCGAATGGATGTTCCGACTGATCACTTGTGCTTCACAATATTTTCTCATTTCCTGTACTTTTGCAACTACTTCGAATTCTTTGCATTATATTATAGTTCACTGCTAGAAACGACACTTCAATGGCACGCCATTATTTTTTTTAAACTTGATAGGCTTGCGTTTGGTCATAACTCGGCTGATGTGAAGCAACGAGGTGGCCTAGGATGGAGCCGCTTGCCTAGGAGAAACCGATTCACTCGAACTTTGAATAGATCCAGATAGATAGAGTTTGTATTTTATCACATGTATGTTAGTCTGTAAGGTCTATCATATCTATGGGCCAAAGTTGCCTGAAAATAAAGGTTTTATTATTATTATTAATATCCAGCTATTTCCGAATATTTTGCTTTTGATTGATTCAAGCCAACGATGTGTTCCCTGTTCGATGTTCTTCCCATAAAACGAATCAATCAAATCAGCTCATCGTAGTCCACAGCTGGACATAATATGCTAGCTTTGTAAGTTGGTCAGTGCATCTACCTGGACTGAGTTTCATAAAGTGAATTCCCCTCTTTATTTAAGGTTTCAAGATACAGCATACCGATATTTTTTGGCTGTCAATTCATTTCTAGTTTCATCAATACGGAAAACCTTCAGTTTGATTATGTACGTACCTACACAAAGATATTTAATTGTACTACCGAGTTCACTAACGACCGCTTTTCAACCTTAATGCTTAGGACATAAGGGTGAGAAGTGCAGACCGTCAGTGAACTCGTAATGCACACACGTGGCTCGTCAGCATTGACAATGAACTTAACGCGCGTTATCTATCCGCATACACAACTAACTACCTACTATTTACCTACAGTCTACATAACCATGCTAACTATTTATTTAAATTAGCATTTTATACATTGCGTATTGATACCTACGTTTGTTCATGAAAATATTTACGTGGTCTTTAACCTTATTTCTTTTTTGCAATTAAATTAGATCGGAGCTCTTGAAAGCCCCTAGCTAGAAAGAATTCTTTGGTAATGATTACTACATTTGATAGCCCGTCTGTTTGACCAGCAATGGTGGTCCTGCAATTTGTAGAAGGTTGCTGTAGGGTGCTGGTAATGATCTACATTCTACATACATTATCTTGATCCATCGTTCTTTTTCAACTGCCCTTGAGAATATTCGTACCCCTATCCAACTGCACACCTAATGGGGATCTTGAGAATATTTGTACCCCTATCCTACTCCATAACCAATGGGGATGGCAACTGTGAAACTAATGCAGCTAGCATAGTTTGTTCCAAGCATCGTCATTGGTAGACAATCTCGTTGTGTCATTTTATATTTCAAAATGGCTTGACCTGACTGGTCAGAAAGGGAGCAAATTATGCTAGCGCCATCTGCTTTCAGCTTTCACCGGCCAACCCCATTACAGACATGGGCTACATTTCTATCTATCGCAGTATAACATGAGATAATCGTGTATTTGAATTGATTACGCATCGAGTTATTCCGTAATATGAATCAAATTAATTTTATGATCGCACGTAGCAACGTAGCGACATACCTACCTACGTTGGCCTGTGGCTAAAATAATAACAGCTGCTCGGGGTCGATCTTCAGGTTAAGCCGCGCTTGCCTAGGTTGGTCCGGGGATGGGTGACCACACAAAAGCCCTCTGTGTCTCGGAAAGCACGTTAAGCCTTTGGTCCCGGCTGTCTGTATATTTGACAGTCGTTAAGTTTAAGTAGTCAGTGGCCCGAAAGTCTGACAACCAGTCTTACCAAGGGTATCGTAATAGCCAGTACCTCGTGACCGTCAGATAGGCAGTCGCTCCATGTAAAATACTGGTAAGTATTCAGTTGCATCCGGTCCGGTTAGACTGGAAACCGACCCCAACATAGTTGGGAAAAGGCTAACGAGATGATGATAGTGTTAGTGAAAACAGCCACTAGTATTTCGGTGGTAAAACTGACAATGCTCAAACTCATTGTTTGTAAACTATAGGAAGTGACAATGTGGTCGTTACCAAATCTATTGTTCTTTTCGTAGAGCACAAAGTTTGGCTGTTTGTGTTGGATCAGGAAGTCGAAACCGGTTGCTTCTTGATTTGATATAAAAACAGTAAGCATAGAAACATTTTTTTGTAAGCTATTAAGATTCATAAAAAATGTAGTGCAAAGTAATCGACACGCCAGGCGTTCACATTAAATATTGATGAAGTGACCTCTACAAATCCAATTCAATTCTACAAATTCGTAAGATATTTTATATTTTTTCGTTTTCTGTTTTTTCGTTTTCAGCTGAACTAAACACATAGAACAATATGGGTGAAGCCTTTGCACAAATTAGTTACGCGACAACATAATTACGTATTATAATTGCTGAGAATGTTTTGTCGAAAACAAAGGCCAAAATAAATTCGAGTTACATAATCAACGAGCCCTTGAATAAGTTTAGTATTGAATTAGACTAATTACCTCAGTGTCTATTGTAACGTAACTAAAATAACAGTCTGCTGGTCATTTATATGCAAATATTTTATTATCACTAGGTAATTGTAAAATACATGTATGTACACTATACGGTCATACTCATAAGAAACAAATTAAAGTTTTAAAGATTTGTAATGATTCGATGTTTGCTTACTTTTGTTGCTGACTTATAGAGTAAGTATTAAAATCAGATAACTGATATCAAGTATGCATAGTTATTGTAAGTGTGCGATATATTTATTAATCTTTTACATTATATAACATACATACAACATACTATAAGTTTTCGAATTTGTTTGACAGAACAATGAGATTCTGATCCCGTCTGTACTTCTGTAGTGATTAATTTACGTCTACACATGTTAATTTCACTGACAAAGCAAGATTTGAATATAAGCCATATCTAACATAACAACACGCCTGCAATCCGCGAAGGATTAGGCAGAGGTGTACTTACCTATTGTACAGTCGTGGTCTTTTCCGCCTGATCAGTTAAATTTTTTTTCGCTTAAATCATGCGGAGGGCGCCGAGCCACTCCACCTTAAACTTTAGGCCTATTAGAAAAGCGTCAACTTTGGCGCGCAAAATAACAATAACTGTCGTTTGGCATATGTGTCGCCAACCGGTATCTTTTCATAATTATTTCTATATAAAGTCAACGGGCGGGGATAGAGAGCGTTTCTATGTTGTAAGTGCATGCAAAAATTAGCATAGTGGTGATCAGGCGGGAGTGTCCTCAATAGTACCTAAAAGTATAGGACTACATTTCGCCAGTTATGTTTAAGTTCCATGTAATAGGGTGATGATGATGTTTATTTTTGCAAGTAGGTTTTTACAAACACTTTTACACGTCATTTTTTAAAAACTAGATGGGGCTGGTGTTTCGTACCTGACTACTCTGAGAAGAAACAGCCGAAACAAACTCAGAGGTCATAGTCTCTTTTGAAGTCCAGACATAATCTTGCTCAATTCACATGAGGACTATGCAGATTAGTGTCTGAGATGGACTATTGAAGAAAGAACCACACAGATTTGAGTGGACCTGTCCAGTCAGTGCAAGCATTTGTCAGTTATCGTGTAGCTCGACTTATAACTCAAGGAGCTCAACGAAACGACGAACAATACCAAAGAAAGGACATTTGGGTAGGTCGCCTATAGTACTCAAACTGCCAGAAAGTCGTGGGGATAATAATAAAAAAATAAAATATGTGATCCACATTGTCCTCACATTCACAATAATTAAATAAAATTAATAATAATTTACAAAATTAATGTCAATAAAAAAAACACCAATAAATGTCACAATAATAATAAAAAAAGTAAAATACTTAACAAAATAAGTATTCCTGTCGAATCAGTAAATGTCACATAAAATAATAAAAAATAAAGTAAAAAATACTGAAATAAGTAGGTGCGGGCCTATTGCCAATAATCGGGCACAACTCCTGACGCCATGGGTGCTACTAAGAAATTTCTGATCGAAAAATTCATATGTCCCCCACTTGGGAATCGAACACAAGAGATCACGCTCAGCGGGCCTGCTTGCGAAGCTGCGACTACTAGACCAACGATATACATAGTAATTATATCTAACTATTCGCAAATAACTTGGCCCGCTTAAAAGTTTTCTCTAAACAATTTTGCACTTCTCCCACAACGTATTAATAGCGAAAGGAATTCAACCCAATGCAGTGGACCCAACCGCAGTGAAATCTGTCAAAAAAGAACATTTGAAATCGACTTACGTTTAGTATTATTGAGATCATTCTGCCACGCTTCTGGCAGCAGATGTAGGAACACGTCGCCGAGTAGACCTCCCACTGCGAAGCTGAGTAGTATCCTTAGCATAGACGCTCCAGCTGTAACAAGAAACGTTTACTGTTTTTAATACTGTCGAACATAATATAAATATTCAAGGAAGATCAAGGAACTTGATTTTAAATTCATCAGTTCATAGCAGTAGGAGTTAGAGAGACTTGGCAGCTGCTTCGCTCGTTCAAATGGTGACACTGCTCCTCAACGACTGGGTTTATGAGCATTACTTATGCCATGCCAGTAACAATACGTGTCATGAGTTCAGTACATATTCTACCCTCCCGTCTAAGGAGAGGAATCGTCCTTCAATCTGTATTCCAACGCCTGACGAAGTTCCTTTATAACACTTATTTCGTAAGAGCCTATTTTGATTTCGATGACTAACGCTTATTGCAATACAGTAAACGAACTATTTGAAGGTTAACAGATAAACTGTAGAACTTCTTAGCAACAACTAACAATAGGCTGTCAATATCACGAGATCGTTGTGCGGTATCTAATCGGTTGGACTGATACGCAAGGGTCATTGCTTATAGGATTTGCGTCGGTTCGACCGTGGCCTGGCCGTATAGCTGATTAGTAGAACTAGGAATGGATATATCATTGAAGCAGGCTTTATAAAAAAAAACTTCGTGAGAAAACCAGCATTCCTGAGAGTTATTTCTTGACGGATCACGGAATGTAAACCAAAGTTAGAAGAAGATGGGCAGGATAAAAACTCTCGACACCAGATTAGGCACCACGTTATCACACGACAAAAAGAAAAAGAAAAGCAGGCTTTATGATTTAATACTATCTATGCATTGAGAGCTAAATAAATTGCAGTATGGTATACTTGAACGAAGTCTTCGTTCTAGTGCATCATTTTAATTTTATCATACACCTCTATCAGAGTTAACTTCCGTTTTGACCTCTGAACATAATATATAATCTGTGTTTCTGTCCCTACTACACTGACCTGCAAAAATAAGTACTACACTTTTAAAATTTAAATTTTTCCTAAACTATAGAAGTGAGATTTAAAACAAAAAAACGTTATAAAGCAACTTTTACCAGCTTTCTTTGAAACTATAGACAAAATTAAACTCTTTTTCGAGTCCTTTTTGTTTCGAAAGTATATCTTGTGTACTTAAAAAGTCATTGCAATTTTAAAAGTGTGATACTTATTTTTGCAGGCCAGTATATTTTGATCATGGCACATCCACCCATTATATTTTTTTGTGCCTTTTCCCACATTCATTCATTTACACTTCAAATATTTCATTCGTTTCACCGATCAATCGTAAAGAGCTTTCGATTTATTTGCTCCATATTTTTTTGCATAATCAGCCTGTAATGTTCTCCCTGCTGGAAAACAGGCGTATTTGTGAGCCGTTACTTCCATACGGGCCCCGTGGATGTAAAATGTCTCAGAATTCTCTCTGATAATTAATAAAGTAACTGATAGCAGTATTTTTGTTACAGAACAGGAACACACGCGGGGGAAAGGTGCGTTGAGTTCAGAGATCACGAAGCATTAAATAAGCGATAATTACTGACTCGAGTAACGCTTTCCACCGCTTGTCAGCCGGATTTACTGTCTCAATATAATTACACAAGTTACTGATAAATGTATTTATATTGCAATTAAGGATAGGTAAGACGTCAAGTAATTTAATTATACTATCGAGTTATTCATTGCAGTATTTCGGAATATTGGGAGAGATAAGGCACGGATGTATAGACATACTATTACGATAGGAATAAACCGTGTGGCTTTTGAATACTGTAGCAAAATCGTATCCAGTAAATGGTTGAAAAGGGGACTACGGAATAATGACAAAATATTTTCAAAATGGTGGTCTTTGTGCTATAAACACCTTGTTATTTATTTATCTCCTATTCAACGGTAACATGCTCAATAGCTAGTGGGTGGACTGACCAGGGTGCATAGGATGTTTATGACTCCTTGCTAACACCAACATAGAATCCGCCAACTATCAACCAAGTTCATTGTACCAAAAAAAACCCATATTTGAGGAAAATATAAAACGACAAGCTGACCCACGCAACTTCGTCTGCGTCACAAAATGAGAGAAAAAGCTCACAAAAGGAATAAATCTTCCCCGTTTTTGTAACATTTTTCATTTATGCTCCGCTTCTATTGGTCGTAGCGTGATGTTGTATAGTCTATAACCTTCCTCGATAAATGGACTATCCAACAAAATATTTTTTCAATGCCAACCAGTAGTTCCTGAGATTGGCGCGTTCAAACAAACAAACTCTTCAGCTTTATAATATTACTTTATATTATAGTATAATGTAGTAGAATACGGAGAATACATACCAAGTTCATGATTTTAATGAATGCCCAGACGTTAACGTATCGTTAGATGGCGATGTGATGTGTTTCTTTAGCCATAAAATAGTCTGGCCCTCTGGTTACGGGAACAGTCTACCAACCGCTTGGCGATGTCCCGAAAGACTAGGTGGGCATTCGTACGGACCTAGTTTTCTAACCCCATCATCATTATCATCAGCCTATTAATGTTCCCACTGCTGGGACACAGGCCTCCTCTCTATGAGAGGGAATGGTCTATAATCCACCACGCGGGCCCAGTGCGGATTGGTAGATGTCACATGTCTTCGAATTTTTGGTTCTAGGACACGCCGGTTTCCTCACGATGTTTTCCTTCACCGTTTTGAGAGCAGTGGTGATGAAATAAATTACACAAAGTAATGCGCCTGCCTGGGTTCGAACCCACGACTTACTGTTCGTAAGTCGGGGCCGCCACCACTGGGCCACCGCTGCTCTCCCTCCAACCGCTGTTTTTCAACCCCATACGGCTCAAACACATAACAGCAATGAGGTTATTGCTTTTGCGCCGTGTGTATCCCGTTGACAGTGATGCAGTGCATGTTATTATTATTATTTTAACACCTTTATTGCCCTGAACCCACATGGAGGGTCCACTACTCACTTGCAACATGTATGTTGCGATGGCACATGACTGTGCTCTTTGAAAATTATTTATCAAATGCTATCAATAGGATCAAAAGATCTTCATGATTTTCGCTGTGTCCGATATCACATAGCACGCGCGTTTATTAACGCGCTGGGTACTTAAGTTTACATTAAAAGATAATTATGTTATCAAGTAGTATTATTAGTTAATTGCTTGTCGATTACTGCTGTGATTGCTGCGATAAAGACGATTGCTTTTATCGTTATATCAAGTTTAATTTTACGAGTGTGAGTGTTAACGCCATTATTTACAGTTGCGCTCCGCGTGAAGGGTATTGACTGAGAAAAACAGAAGCTCTAATCGCTTTATTGATAAACTCTAAACAGTATCCGGACCAAATTTGGACTTTGGCAATGTGATGTTGTTCCACAAACAATGAAACATTGAATATCATGTTCTGTGTCCTGTAGTCAGCACGTTGCAGACACTGATGGACGCTACTGAAGGTGCCAAAATGTCGCCGAATTCTCTGGAGAGGAAGTCCAACCAGAAAACATATTGATTGTATGTCTATCCTTCGTTCACTTTCTTTGATAGACCCAGTTATTGCCTTCGAATCTTACGAAAGTCATGTCGTAGTGCCTGACATGGCTTTGTCATGGTTCACGTAGAAGATTCGGGTAACTGTCATTTCAGGTTGTTTCGGGCTTTAGTTTTGGAGTGCCACGGTTTTCTGAGCATCAAGAGATGCGCCTAATCTAAAACAGAGGATTTGGAAAAAAACGGTACTACAAATGCTTAGTTGTAATTTTACCGTTTAGAAGCTGCAGCCTTTAAGATAACTTTTATGACATCCCTTTTTGATAAGGCGATAAAATGATTATAAGATAGACAATCGAGCAACTGACAGCGTCTAGGTGAATAAGCAGTATCAATTGTTATCGGCCATCTCAAAGTTTTTTCTTGATAAAGTGTAAAAAAAAACAATTCACCGTCGGAGATACCATGAGATGGATTACTGGGAAATCTGAAGAGCTTTTAGAAGGCACGGACAGAATGCATTATTGTTTTATTTTAGGTTGCACGTCCATTGTCTTTATCGTATGATTTTGAAATTGTTGCCATATCCGATGACCTTGGGGGTCTCCTCAAGGTGATATGGCAACAATTTGGCGGAGATGACAAATAAAAATATCAATCACAAATCCACAATAGATATTTTGTATAGTTTTGTGGACAATAGTTAAGTTAACGGTGATACTGCTAAACATGGATCCTGAAAAACACGTATTAAAACCCCAATTGCATCGACCATTTATCTTGCATTTGAGCAGGTAATTAATTAGGTGTACAAAACTGCATCCGGGCTCTATTTTTTGCCAGTACAAGATGTCTATAAAACTATTTTTTGTCCACGTGTGCGCTGACCTCTGACGCCACGACTTTAGAGAGTCTGTTATCAGGTACAAGCTACTCATCACGTATAGATAAGGGGGATAACACAAGTACAACCTGCTACTTTGTAGGGCCAGTCAACTCTTGACTCTAAGTCATACATAATTTTCCGTTCTGCTTCCGTAATCAACTACATTGTAATTGTGAATTACCGTAGAGAAAATTTGTAATATTTTAGCGCTGTGGTGATTTAAGCCAAGGAGTTAATAACGAGTAGCGTTGATAAGTTCTTTAGGGAAAATTAAGGCCAGGAAAAATAGAAGGCCACACCGCAACCCCGTATTCGTGTACAAAGGTAAAGAAACCGCCCGTAGAGGTGGGCTACGTATGAGCCTTGACAAAACAATAGAGTGAAAAAGTCTATGGAACCAGGACAACTTAACAGCTGGGAAAATTGTATGATTGACATTCTTCCATCGCGCTAGCAGACTACGCAATGCAAGCAGTTTGCTTAGTTTATTATATGTAACTGAATAACTTGAACTAAGTTTGAACTTGATATTGCTTGATCGATATTCTAGAAATAAAAGAGCTTTCTAGAGCATTAGCGTTGGTGCTAAATTAATGGTGTATGAACGTAATTGCAAGGAACATTATACACGGACTACACGGTACATGTGTAGGTTTAATTTTATGATGTTTTTTTTTTCTTGTAAACAATTAATACTCGTAGGCGACCGATCGTCAGCGCGACAAAAATTCAAGCCTGGCTTTAGTCCAGTAAAAAAGTAATTACTAGCTGAAGTTGGTGACTGTTCCCTCGTCGTCTAGAGTGCTACGTCAGCAATCCATATAAGACCCTACATACAATATGATAGTCTAGTCATGCATGGTATGTGGTCATGGAAAACCACATTAGTGATAACAAACAATAAAAACATTATATTTTTCTTAGAAGCGCGTCTGGCTTACTGATATGAATGAATGCAAATAAATTAATAAGTAAGAACAATTATTGACTGGTTGGCGGTAGAACCAGTCACTTTGTTATTAATGTAGAGCGAACTTCATCATTGAAACTGAACACGTTCAGCACATCTAAACGGCGTTTTAGTACTTATATTTTTTTGTGGAATATTGTCACTGACAGCTCAGCACGGTTTAGATCTTTTGGATAAACACTTTTTTCTCAGCAATAAATAAACTCTCGTAAAACTGCAGACTTGTATAATAGTGCTTTTTTTTTGGTTGCAATAGAGTACTTCGTAATTTTGCGCTTTGGTCAACAGATTGTGTCTTATTTAATTCTCGGTTCTGCAAGCTGATCGAACCGTCGAGAAATGTTAATGTCAGTAGCAGAAAGCGCTCATTGACATCTTATTTCATTGAGATGGTTATTTCTAAGTTTCTGTGCAGTTTCACTTGATGGAGCAGTATTTTGTGTGTCACTACATTTTCAAAATTTATCTTAAAACACCTAAATCCTTTGAAATAACTTACTTCGCTGGTTCGATCGGACGGCAATGTTTGCATAGTGTTAAAATTTCACATTCACGCGAAGGTCGTTTACGAAAGACGATCGATTGTGAAAATGGGATCAAATATTTGTGAAGGAAATTATCATACATTTTGTATTATCCGCCTTGTCATAGTATTTCCTGGCTAACTGCCAAGAGTGTGTTTTGATTTTATGATCTCCTGTGGAAAACTGGACTATGCTTTGATTTACGGCCATTTTCAATAACTTACTGCTCGGTTTCGGTAGGTTGCTATCTCTGTCTGTTTGACATTTTGCTTACTGGACGGTTAGAAACAAAACGTCACAGAAAAGCTTTCTTTGATTTTTCTATGAATCAAGTGACAGGGTAGGTGTTCGGATAGGATATTTCAAGCTAACTTTTTTTTATAGGAACACCGATAGACGTGCAAGACGTGGCATATTAACTGACAGTTAAGTTATAGAAAACGGGCTTCAGTAGGTATTAACCTACTTCCTAAAACAATCCGTTCTTGATTTATTGAAGTTTTACTGGCTTCGATATGCACCCTAACATATAAACATTAGATAGGTACCTAGATACTTTATTGTACATCAAAATTGTTACACAGCTAAAAATTGGTCCTGAAGATGTAATAGCAACAAAAGACAGACCGACGTTGCTCTATAATACTAATTATTTATTTTTATTTTATTGTGTTTGGGTGGCTTATAGCTAACAGTACAAAAATTCATGGTGAGCAATTAACGCCAAGCCATTAGAAGCCTCCATAGTTATAGTACGATTCAAACTTAATGGCGGCTCGGAACATCGTACGTTTCGCTGCGCAAATCGCAATTTTTAGGTATCAGCGGGACGTAGAGGGACGTGCCGGCGGGGCACATCCCCGCGCGCTCTCTCTCTCACCCGCACTCGCCCTACGCGTCGTCGCTTTAGTGTGTGAGTTACGTCTGTATTCTGCACACGCGCGCGAATTTCTGCATAAGTACAGTCGAGCTCATTATAATTTGATGTTGTTTGTTAACTGTTTTGTTTTTTTTTTGTTATTGTTTTGTTATGTTTTTTTTGTTATTGTTCCGTTCGTTTTTCGTTATTTACGTAAAGTTTTAAGACTGCTTTTGGTTGTGCGGAAAATACTTTGGTATTTATTTGTAAAATGCCTCGCGGACGATACAACGTTTTACGCAGACAAGCGAGATAAATGGTTTATAATGTCATCCAATTTATGAAAAGGGAGAATGAGGACGGCGGCGTTCAAATTCCTTTGAACCTAGTTCAAAAACGGGCGGCGGCAGCTACAGGCGTCTCACTAAGGACTGTGCAAAGAATATCTGCAACAGCGAATGAATCGGATATGGTAGCCATTTTTCGCACACCTGGCAAAAAAAAGAAGGGAGTCAAGAGAGTGACAGGTATTGACGGCTTCGACCAAGGTGTCATCAAAAGGTGCGTGCACAACTTTCATGTTACTGAAAAGGAATTGCCAACACTGAAGCAATTAAAACGAAAGTTAAAAGATGATATTAATTTTAACGGTTCTATAACCACCTTAGGCCGAATATTGAAACGATTGGGGTTTCAATGGAAGAAAGCCCAAAATGAGAGAAAAGTATTAATAGAACAGTCAAATATTCGGTTACAGCGTATCGAATATCTGCATAAAATCTCGACGTATCGCTCGGAAAACCGACCCATTGTATATACCGACGAATCATATGACGATTCTACCCACACCAAGCCGAAGTCTTGGGGCGATAGGACACTTAAGCTAACAAATAAATACGTATCTTAAAAAGCACTAAAACATTCATACAAGTTTTAGTTATAAAAATAATTAAACGAGCTTAGATGATTTTCGACTTGACTGTACATGCGCGAACCTGCACTGGCAGCTAACTTCCGAGCCGCCATTAAGTTTGAATCGTACTGTACCCATAAACTATTAGACACAAATTAATTATTGTCAATTGAAATGACCGCAAAAGCAAGTGCTGTTATCCTAGTTATTTAGAGGTGTTTAGTTATCAAATTAATTTTTCTCAGCTTCCAAGTTGCATTCTGTGAATTTGTATCATCTTACGTGTAAAGTGCGTTGTTATCAAGTTACAGTACGATTCAAACTTAATGGCGGCTCGGAAGTTAGCTGCCAGTGCAGGTTCGCGCATGTACAGTCAAGTCGAAAATCATCTAAGCTCGTTCAATTATTTTTATAACTGAAACTTGTGTGAATGTTTTAGTGCTTTAATATACGTTTTTATTTGTTAGTTTGTCGAGTACAGGGTTCAAGTAAAAATAAAATAGGTTTTATGAAAAATATAAGAAATGTATTTTTACATTTTTTTTACAACGGCTGTACACCCTCCATAAAAACTTGGTTACTTGTGGAAGAAACTTCCATGGAACTATCGCTTCCTTTGCCTTTACTTGAATCTGATTCGTTTTCAGATGAGATTCAGTATCGGATTCAGCGTCACTGACATGTATAATAAATTCGTCCGTCAATCTGTCAATGACAACGTCACTTTTTTATAATCTTCCTCTATCCTTATCACTTTTCGACACAATTCCCTATTTTCCCCCATTTCATTAACTTTTTGCTGGACCAATTCCATGACCGAATTTACGTTCCAGTTTACGTCTTTCTTTGTAACGTATTTTTAATTGCTGCCCATGCCATTTCGATGGGGTTTAAATCGGGGTGGTAAGGGGGAAGGCGTAACACTGTGTGGTTATTGTCTTCATTCTCTTTTTTTTTTAAATTGGATGACATTATAAACCATTTTTCTCGCTTGTCTGCGTAAAACGTTGTATCGTCCGCGAGGCATTTTACAAATAAATACCAAAGTATTTTCCGCACAACCAAAAACAGTCTTAAAACTTTACGTAGATAACAAACAACGAACGGAACAATAACAAAAAAAAACTTAACAAAAAAAAAAAAACAGTTAACAAACAACAACAAATTGTAATGAGCTCGATTGTACTTATGCAGAAATTCGCGCGTGTGTGCAGAATACAGACGTAACTCACACACTAAAGCGATGACGCGTAGGGCGAGTGCGGGTGAGAGAAAGAGCGCGCGGGGATGTGCCCCGCCGGCACGTCCCTCTATGTCCCGCTGATACCTAAAAATTGCGATCTGCGCAGCGAAACGTACGATGTTCCGAGCCGCCATTAAGTTTGAATCGTACTATACCTACGTGTTTCACACACATCCACATGGCACAATAAATGGTATCATTAAATTGGCATTACGTGCTAACCGATGCACAATGTAATGATCACAGCTCACGAGATAAATTCTTTTATTATCAATTTACGTGTGAAGTGTATTGTTATCATTATCACTTTATAGTTTAATAAATAAAAAATAATCAATAGACGTGGGGATTTGTGTGCTAATCTTCCTTTTTAACCTACTTCAAAAAGGAGGAGGTTCTCAATTCGTCGGAACCTTTTTTTTATGTACTTATGTTCCAAACTTTTTTGCAAAAAATAACACCGACTTAAAAAAAAAAAAACAAAAAAAGTGAAAAATAACTTTATAGCTTCAGAAGTCGGTGACAAAAACACTTAATCAATCAAACAAAGGTCAAAGGTCTATGCCTTATGGCTAGACTAGGCACTAACGACATTAAATCCCCACAGTACGGTCTCGACAATATAGGGTGGGTAAATTACCGCTTATCTCACGAACGCAGCTGGTACATAAATAAACGTATTGAGCTGTAAAATTGATACACTGACCTACTAGCTAGTAGGTACCTACAACATTATAGGAGAGTAAAGAGAAAGAAAATACATGATTTACAAAATAAACGACATTGTAGACACACGACATTGTCTTTTTAGCGTCTCAAATTGCATTACGAGCGTGCTGAAGACGCAAAGCAGCTTTTATTGAAGTAATGATACAAGAGCCTAGATACTACGTACTGCGTAGCCCTGCAGGCCTAGCCAAGTTACAAACGATTCGTATCGATTCTCTTTCTACAATCGTAAACGTTAAGTCACGTGGTCAAAACAAACGAATAGAAACTTCGTAGACACGATGATTTACATCGATCAAGATGATAGAATGAAATGTATTCGTTTCTATAATCGTGATCGCTACATCCCATATAAATCGTAGCCAACTTACAGTTTTGACTGAACTTTAATTTTTCTATTCGTTTTTGTTTCTATTCGTTTGTTTTGACCACGCGACTTAACGTTGAAATGATGTCCTTCCCATACATTTGGTTAGTTTTCTATGCGTTAACGATTGTAGATTGTCAACTTGGCTGAACCTACTGGCTACAATACTTGTAACGCCTACCGAAACAAAGAGATAATTAAGCTAAATTTTAGTCAATGGTAAACGGCAAACGTATGAAACAATTGTAGAGTAGTATGGTATGAAGTCATCTGGGTAATATGCCTAACAGCTATGATCTTCACAGGCTGGATGAGAGTTGCCAAGGATCAAGTCCAATATAATTGAAGAGGCTTATGTCCAGCAGATGACTGTTCTAATGGTGACAGGTCTCAACCTGTCTATAACCTTTCAATCTCCCACCTGGACATGAGTTGCCATGGCTGACCTGGAAGTCTTTAAATAGACTCCGAACCAAGGTTTTTCCGCAGCAAGGAAAACCTGCTTAGGTGGAGATTCATTAATGAATCTGCCCTGGAGTGTAAATGTGGTGCTGTTCCACAAACGATGGGGCACTTAATATCGTGTCCTGTTGTTTGTTCACTGCAAGAACTGATGGACGCTGCCGAAAGCGCCAAACTGGTCGCTCAGTCCTGGGCCGACACAATTTAGATTGCCATCGACACGCTAAGAACAAGACCTTTCAATTAATCTTTAGTTTATTTTATCCTATCCTATCGTGTAACCACAATGTCAACTGTATTGTTGTCGTTTATAGCTGCACTATAATGCAACATGTCCGGTAAGGATTGCAGTATCAACACTAACAGGTTATTCACCCCGCGTGCCGGCTACAAATTGACCTATATCTCTTTGATTCCGGGTGCATACCATCTGAGATGCCTTTTCAAACTTTAATTTGAAAGGGTGATTTATGGAGAGAGGTTGGTTTTAAGATTATGCAAAGATGAAGTGATGCCGGTTTTAGTAACGGTAACTGATCTTATACTTTATTTAGATGAAACAACCAGTTTCAATGCCAACCAGTTGAATAGATTCTGGCCAGTCTTAAATGGTGCACATCATAGACATTTTAATTTTAAGCATTCTTTCTTTCGACTTATATGAGCTAAATGTCCAACAATTTTTTTTTCTGGCTTGTGCAAAATTAAAAAGAAAATTCGGTCTTGTTCTTCTTTCGAAGAGCAAACTAGCTTCACCACTTGCAGTTTTTTTTTTTTACTTTTTTAAGAAAGTAAACGCTCCAATTTCGTCAAAACACTTTAATCTCGAGTGTCTTTTGTTAGCCATCCAACTGTCAACCATTGCTAAACAGTTTTGAAGATATTTCGTAACATATCGACGAACGTTGCAACAAGATTGAATGCTTGTGATCTGAAATAAATCGTATAATCTTTGCGTGATAAGCACGACTCAGATAAGAGGGTAGGTAGGTATCCGAACTATGATCAATTGAAATGAACTTTTATCTTAAGAGAATGAGTGTGAAAAACCGGAGATATTTTTTTGGTAAATACGCTAAGGGAAAAATAACATATGGCATGCCATTTAAATTCGCCAAAACCCAAGAACATTATCATCTGCCTAGCGTTTTTCCAACTGTGTTGAGGTCGGCTACCAGTCTAAACAGATGATGCAGCTACCAATCTTTAGCCAGATGTACCAATCTTTTACATGAAGCGACTTCCTTTCGCCAAACTCCGAGACGTGCGTCGGGTTTGATGGCACAGGAAATCTGAACGACATAAATAGGGGAAAGTTGGTCAATGCACATTGTAGATCGCGTGTCCATAGCTAAGTCTCAATCTGACCAATGAGGTCAAGTTTTGGAATTAAAAACCCTTTTGATAGTTTTTCAAACAGTGACGATGTTATGCACTCTGCGAAAGCGTCATTAGTTTCACAGTTACCTTTCCCATCGGTAAAACAGCTAGTTTAACACGTCGTCAAAAGGTTGGTGCTGTTAAGGAGCATATTTAAGGTTTTCTAACCAATATCGTGTTTTCTTCACGGCCATATTTAGTCCTTGCAAAGTCAAGGGCCTGGCAAACATCAGTCAATCGATCACCGTTTATTTGTGGCAAGTGCAAATAAACTTCATTGTGCACGTACAGATAACGATGATGCATTGAAAGACATTTTCTGTGTTTTCCAATTGCAATTTTATTCTTTATTTATCGGTAGTATCTATATCAGCAAGTAGGTTTCTGTGTGTGGTTAAAATATTAGCGAGGCAGCACAGTACGTTGAACTGTCGCCACATTTGTATCGCCTGATTATTGAATGACTGATTATACTGTAGGCTTGGTTAGACGTACAACGTCTACGTTATGAAAGTGTCGTGAGGAAGGTTTTGAGTATGAATGTGAATGGGTATAAGAGTAGAGGAAAACCAAAGAAACGATGGATGGACTGTGTGAAGGATGATAGGGCAAGAAAGGAAGTGTCTGATGAGATGACGAGTATTATAAAAGTATGGAAAAAGACGACATGCTGCGCCGACCCCAAATAGATTGGGATAAGGCAGGAGAATGATGATGATGGTTAGACGTACGTCTAATCGACTATAAGTTTGTGAATACGAAATTCTGATTCAAAGTGCACATAGAAGGAGGAAAGAAAGAGAAGAGGAATCAATCTAAGGAAGACCCTGTCGATGCAATCCTGGACGTGGACCACTTAGGTACCACTTACGAGTCCTTTACGGACGAGTGCGGTCTCAAAATCTGGCAAAAAAACTCGACACCTCTATCTGTCATTGTATTGCATTTTACTGCGTATATTACCACTGCACGGGAAGAGGTCATTTATCATATTGGCAAGCGGGGTGGTAATGTAGAGTGACGTGGAATGTTCGTTTGTACTTGCAGTTCTACAACTTTGTAACATGGTGGAAATACGGGATTCATACTGTATTAAATGCTGGTCTAAATGTTTTCGTTATCTTTCTAAATATCTGTAGCAAACAGTTTCGTTATAAAATGATTTGTTTGAAGATACGGTTGAAAGATTCTTAAATTTAAAGTAATGGAGTATGCAATCACTGTGAGATGACGTGATTGTGTCAATCAACTCTTGGATAATTAGAGATCCTTGAACCTGTTTCTGAACCGAAGCATTACTTATTTTTTTTTTTAAGATAGAAGATTGTGCTTATCAGGCAAAGCTTTTGAACTTGATCATTTTGTTTTTCTTTTCAGTACGATATTTGTTAAATAATGCAGACTAAACTATTTCGAACCTTTTATCAATGTACCTTTATCAAACAGTCTGTTCTAATTGACCTACAAAATATCCAGTTTAGAGGTCATAGTTTAATACACGACACCACTTTAATATGATACTGTTATTATAATATCAGAGAAAAACAATTAAAATAAAAGGTAGTATTTTATTTGTATCAGTTACTGCATAGCATACAATCAACACAATTTGTGATTGTGATCATCATTCTCTCTCTAGCCTGTATCCCAATATATTTGAGGCCAAGTCTTTCCATAACATATCTACCAGTTATCAATTCATACCCTTATTTGCCAGCACAGTTTAATATTTAAGCCCCATGTATGTAATAGGGGGCAAGTCTATTGCCAACATCTGGGCACAAATCTAGACTCCGAAGTAGTATTGAAAAATAAGTGCTGAAAATAAAAATGGCGGAAACTGAATCCAGGACCTTAAGCTTGGCAGTAGCTCTTGCAACCACAAGACCAGCAAGTCATGAATGACACACACAATAGATGTTATTCTTCCACCAAAGTAAGAGAAGCAACTTATAAACACAACCCAAGAGGACGGAAGTCGCAGTTGAATCAACTATAGTCAACAAACAAGAAAGCTGTAGTAGCTTTCTTAGCTTATCTGTGTAGACAAAACAATGGTTCTCACGAGCGGGTGTAAACAAAATGAAGTCAATAGCCTCTGCACAGAGAGCTGTGTTGTAAACATAGTTTGTGTATGTATTGTCAATTTTTACTTCATGTAGTGTACTGTTAGTGGTGTAAGATTATGTGGGTGATGTTGTTAATAAGTGATTGGTGAATATTGTGTATTTCTGATGTTATTTGAATGGTTTGGGAGGGGTACATGGTGTTATCCAGTATTGCATTGTAGAGGACAGTTAAGCAGTCACAACATGTTTAATACTGGGGGTCTAAAATGGCTACTTTAGCAGAATCCTACAAGTATAGTAATATGAATTACACACAACGGGTTATGTTATACATATAAATTGTTACTTTTTTGTGACCATTTCCATGAATTGTAACATTTAGACTAATCCCTTAGTAAAACCCGGGAACAACCGGATTTACTATAGGACCAAAATCCGATTCCGCTGGGTTATGTTATACATATAAATTGTCACTTTGTGACCATTTCACAAATTGTAACGTTTAGTTAGACTAATCCCATAGTAAAACCCGGGAACAACCGGATTTACTATAGGACCAAAATCTGATCTGACCTTGAAAAAGTAATTCCTGCACCTTTATGAGCTTGGAGGGTTGTATTGACGATTATAATTCTATAACTAGATACGTCTTACTGTCGCGAGCAATAATTTAATCAACATACAACCTAGCACTGGCCTGCAAATTGCAAATAACATAAGAAAAATTGAATTTCGCGGGCTACCCTGGAGCATCCACCTTAACAATAAGTACTTAATTCTTTAGCTTGCTCGATGTTTTGTTTTTATTTTAGTAAACATTCCTAGGCGGTAAACAAAATGTATATATTTTCATTTAACATAGAATAAAAATACCTAGAACAATGTTTCATTCAACACAGTTTCATTCATATATAAAAATAATAGTAAGTTTGTTGACTTCTTCTTCCTTGCTATTATATGACTCGATTATTTTGTATGGGTACAAGAAGCTATTTTTATGAACTTTAACTTTTACCTTGAGTTAAACATAGAATAATTTCTATTTATACTTTTGATGAGTGTTGTATTTCCAAGTGTTCCAGTGATAATGTTTAATTTCTTTCAGGTTTTGTTGGTTAATTAAAATAATAGGGAATCGGATACTGGCTGTTGCTTTGGCTGTTATTTGATGAATAATATTTATAGCAGTGGACCGCATTTTTGTTGAGATTGTTATTTTATAACAGAGATTTCTTAAAGAAATAACAACCAAGACAAATATTATAAAATTTTCTAGAAGATTAAATATTATATCTCTGTTTATGTCCAGTAAGAATTTGTAATGGATTTATAACCAGTTTATAAGCAGTTAAGCAGAAACTTATTTTCGCGTTATGTAAACAAGGCTTAGAAAAAGGAATATTTCAAGAAGATAGATAAGGTTTTGTTTCATTAATTTTGAATTAAAAGATTTATTGATTATTGTAAAATCTCCAATTTAAAACCCAATAGTCTATAGCTTACAGAGCAAAATAAATGGTCTAAAATTCGAGAGTACTAAATTAATATTGCAAAGATCAATCTTTAAACTTTTAGAATGTTTAGAACTGTTGACACTGGCTGGTTTTTTAACCACTGCCAAAATACTGTTTAATGTTTACAAAATATGGAAAAAAACCTCTTCCTTATTTAAACAAATGATCTATTTTTGTAGAAACTATATTGTGTTCTTGTTAGGTACCTAGAATTTTAACTGAGCTGTATATTTCTGCCTTTTGTTCAAAACCTAGTTAATTCTTAAGCCAAACAACGCATGCGCTGGCATGACACTAGCAATAGTGATGACTTGGAAAATCTAAAAATAACAGACACATGGTCGAAAAAAATTAGTAAACAAAAATACTCACGGCCATCGGTGAAGCTGTCTGTCGCGTCCAGTGGAATGATAAGCAGCGGCAAAATGCCACTGAGACCGACCAGGATAGATGCTAGGCCAGCAAAAAGCCACGGATGCTCGTCGAGCTGGTCCACAAAAGTGTACATGTATTCTGGTAAATAGCCCGCCATTGCTACCAGATTTATCGCGGTAAAATATTTTTACAAAAAAAAACGAGTTCCTTTTTCAAAAGTCCACAAACACGGTGAAACTCTTTTTCAACGTTCTAGTAGCCTGCCAGTACTACCGAGTCATCGTCAAAACAACCGACGGATACTGTTTCGCGCGATGAACTGAATATAATCAGCTCACTGGAGATGTTCGCATTTCCGAGTTATGAGATAAAGCAAGATGCCCGAGAGCAGACGAAATAGTCTACACTGAGACTGAACACGACCGACCGATCCTTATCTTTCTACGATTATTTTATAAACAAAGACTTTTAGGTCGCCAACGTTTCACTAACAATGTTTACTGTATTATGCGCACTAGCTATATTTTTTACGAATATCATTGACACCCCGCCAAAGAACATTGCAAAACAATGCGAAGACTCGATCACTCGACTCGCCGCCCGACGAGATTACGGTGAACGGAAGAACGAGAACGACTAAACGGACGACACGGTCATGATATCAATCAGCTGCCAGTTTGACAGAGACAGCTGTGACAGGAGTGAACACTGGAGTGAATGAAAACTGGGGTTCAATGTTACCAGTTGTTAAAAAATGTTTTTTACCAAAGTTCCACATCGGTTTAGTAATTTTCTACCAAAAATTACTTTAACCAACGGTTTCAAGACGTATCTTGTAAATATGCTAGACGATTATTATTGTAACAAGAATTTGTGTTTACGAATGTAAATCCCACAAAAATATAAACTCAAAGAATATGTTTTTATTAACTACAGAAAAATCGTAAGAAATATTTAAAATCCAATTAAGTATTAGGTTTAGGCTACATCAAATAACTTACAAGTAAATAAACCGATTAGTAAGTCTACAAACACTTACCTAAATTAATCAATACTAACATAACTTCCAATTATTTGGATTTCATCCAACAGAAACATAAAAAAGTCAATGAAAAATTCATTAGAATTACGAATAGGCGGATGGTTTGATTTTAGAAATCGCTAGTACACACAGAAAAAATGATAATTATCAGCATTCTTTTGTAAACACAGATCCACGATTTCCTGCAAAACGTTCTTATATCTAAATATCGTTGACATAGCATTGAATCAGTCGGCAGATGATATTAGACGGTCTCGTACATCTACCGTAGTCACAGACAGTGACACGATTGCAATACGAATCTTCTTGGCAACCGCACCGTCTCACTGCGCCCAGTTGAAGCAAAATGCCGTACTTATTTTGGCCTGCCAATTTAAATATCTGACAGCATATAGGTACATCTGCTATAATATAACTTTACACAGCGGTTCGCATTAGTAACAGACGGTTAAGAAGGACAGGCAGGTGACATGACGGGAAACCTGTGGACTTGACTACTTCAAACTTTGTTTCATGGAGTTTTCGCGCCAACTGGATTTGTGTGTGTTTTGAAGGACATAGTGATACGAACACGAAGGACTTTGTTGTTTGTGGAGAGTTTAATTAACCAGCAGCCATGGATTCGTGGGGGATCTTGAATGTGGACAGCGCTGCCATGGCGATCAACAGAGATGATATGGGGTCTAGTTTTCGCAGGAAACAGATAATGGTAATTATGGTACAATATAAATTATTATTTTGTCAATTTCAATGACTTGTTAATTGTTACAATTAATTATTAAGTCATATAAATAGACAAAACGAAAATGTGGAAAAGAAAAACAACTACAAGTATTGGTCATTCCCTATTTAGTTTAGACTGTAATTAAAGACGACAGTGAGGAAGAGAGTTTTAAATAATCTCTGACTGGGTTACAGTCACTGATTCACTAAGGTGTAATTAGATTGACTCGTGTTTTAGTTTTAATCAATTTTAAATACCTACTTACTACTTACAAGGAGTCATCTTCATGTTGTCCATCTGTTACAGTATTTTATAACCAGGGTTCTGCTATAATTATCATGCGGCTTTTCATATGAATATTGCCTTCATCTAAGGTTTAAAAGTATTCAGGTATGGTATTAGCTTGTATCTATATATGTATGTATCTATATCTCTGTATCTGTATCTATATGTATCTGTATCTATAAATATTGTGTCTATATATATATTATCTTGTAATACAAATTTTTACAATCACGGAAGAAAACCACTTTCGACGAAACCCAGGCAACTACAGTTAATCCTTATAAGATCCAAATGGGTCGGTGCGTCATTTTCTCATCATTCATGTAAAGAGTTTTACTCCAACAAAGCAGATGTTTGATGGTGGCTAAAATAAGAATAAAAGTCAATAAACCGCAATGTGTTATGATTATGACGAAAGCATGGCTTTTCTGAATCAACATTTTTGACTTAAAAGCTTGATTTTAATATTTTGTATCTTTATAGAACATTTTTATCAACAGAAACAATGTTTGGTCCTCATGATCCCAAGTAATACATAATAATTATAAAATGTTAACGTGAGTTTGTTTGTCACGTCCGAAGGTTGCAGCACTTGCCGCCTTTAAAAAAATGCATTTCGGGTTAGGGTTTAGATTACTTTATCCCGGTAGGACGTTCTTGCGGGATAATTTTAATCACAACCACGCGAGGGAAGCCACGGGCAAAAGCTTTTCAGCAGATAGTGCAAAGCATTAGAGTTCTTGCGAAAGTGCATACAATGTGTTCCTTGCTGACTGACAGATGTTTGATCTGTTACAGTCACAAAGGCTGTAATTATTGCACGCAAATAAGAGAGTCTGATTTATAAGGTCAATGGACAGAGATCAAAATATTATTATATTCACCATAAGGGTATGCAGAAACTACAGAACGACACCTGCTACGATACTCACATACTCCTTTTTGTCCACGTTCACCTGATCCAAAACTAAAAACATGTTCTTGACGGAAAACTTTGTCGTCAATGAAGTTCATATCTTCTTGATATATTGCTCCGAAAATAAGTTATTAGTCACCCCAGATGTTTGACGGAAGACACAGTTTATTTTTAGCTGCGTATCGCAGATTGGCAATTTTTAATTACTATAGATGTAACTTAGCATCGAAATACACCATGATGCTCATTATCAAGGATGCAAAAAAATTATATGTTTTTAACATCCATAAAAACGTATTTACCACAAGTTCTCCAGTGTTGTTCATAATGAATCTTGCTTTTATCGAAGGGAACTAAAGTGATTCTGACGCTTGACAGAAACATTTTGGTCAGGACAAAAAGGTTCAAACAAACTATTAGTTCGGCTGCTTCGTTATCAGGTAATTATAAAAAACCGTTACACTACTGCCGTTCTTGGGAGTAAGAAGTAAGCCATTAGCCATCTAAATCTTCATACGACCAAGCACACGAAAAAAGTGAAGGAACATACCTCCGCGTGTTACCAGATGGCTCGATATTGTATCTTTTCTAAATCGTCTTCATATATCTCGAGCAGGCAATGACTAATTGTTATGACTTCGAAATTCTACATCTGCAGGTATAATAAACAACTAATATAGACTGTACCATTTTTTTTTCTGTTCATTCATCATCAGCATCATTACTTTGATTATCTAGAAAAAGGTTAAAATGACGACATATCAGCAATTATGTAGTCTGGGACGCCCCCAGCTTCTTCTGGTTACCTTAAAAAGTTGGCTGGATCAGACTCGATGCAAAAGGCGGAAACAGGATATTTTGGTTGTGGCGCAGCTTTAGAGACATTATTTCCAGCAGAGGACTGATAGACTGAGCTGACTGAAGAAAACGTTAGTAGGCTAAGATAACTTATTAATCGTGCCGGGTTGACACCTGAGAAAAAACTGTCCTTCCTGAAGGAGCATGGAACAGTACCTAGTACACGTAGGCACTTCACAAGATTACACCAAAATTAATCTTAGATAGAAGGTCTCTTGACATTGTGGTGGTATTGTTGTAGAAAGAAACCACTAGAAAATAAAAAGATTAGGTATTGTATGACAAGACAGTACTTATCAATGGTTCACCTGTGAAAGTATTTAGCTTTACGTACGTGATAGAAGTCAGACCTTAATAACCCTAAACAAGAACAAGATACACGTTGCACGTACAAAATTTATTAACGGACTATTTACATAGAAACGAGAGCACGCTTATCATAAGTCTCGTGTCTAGTACATATTATAGGGGACTGCCCCATCTCAATATACCAACATGCATATCTAAATCTAGGCTGGTTGACATCCTAAAAATAATCTGAGTGACAATGACAGACGATTGATTTGTGCCAAACAATTACTTGTTGTGATTATTATATGCAGCCAATCAGTCGTGTGCAGGCCATTAAGAAACGTGCATAAACAATAATTCGATAATGCAGGATGAACAAACGCAAACGATAGGGACCTATGTACCAAAACCACCACCGACCCCACCAAGGAGGAAGGTAATGTTTGGACCAAAAACAAGAAAAGGATGTGCTGTGATTGTGAATCTTTTGACAAGTGCAGAGATTTGAATATAGATTTTATTGTCTCTTCATTTATTTTCGTTTGTACTCAAACCATTCCTGGGTTCCATTCTCTCTAAGGAAATACCACAAGAATGCAGCTTCATTTGTTTTTTTTTTCCATTCACGAATGCGTCATATACATCTTTATGTAGTTGTGGAGATTCATTCTAAATTCGTAGGAAAACATCTGTTCACTTCTAAATGGCCGGATTAGATTGGCGCCACTTCCATTACACCTTTGGCTTTTCGACGTCATAATATTGACGTGCAATATTCAGACTAGATTTGCCAAATCATAGTATATTTGGATCGCGCCTGCAACTGTTGTTTAAATCAAACAATAAATAATCAGCAGATTTATTTGCTGTGTATAAAATGGTCAAGGTTTTTATCATCGTTTTGAACTAAAGCTTAAAATAAAAGTTAAAATATTGTTTTATGCATCCCTTTTTGGAAAGCGTTGCGAAAGCAATTTGAAATCTATCAGTTTTACAGGTTCACGAGTGAAACAAGGTAAGTAGGTCCATCAAGATTGCAAAAACATGCAAAAGTACGGCATTATAATATCCTATAATAGCAGAAATTGAACAGATAGACATGATTTTACATCATGACTTTTCAAATTAGGAATTTATGGCATGTGTTGCCGACAATTTGTCACCGATTTTTTGTTAATCAACCTTCACTTTTAACAACTAACTCATAAAAGTGATAGTTGCTTAAATAGATGATTTACTTTTGTTTCGGGAATCGTTCGTCTCTCCAAACAAATTGTGTCAGTAATAAAATTAATTGTACTACTTGATTCTGATTACGATTACGCAAGAGAACAATATGATGCAATCTGAACGGCACAATGGATGATATTTTGCTTTTAAATGACCGAATTGAACACGATCCTCTCTTACACGTGCCGAATAACAATATATTAACAGGAATTATACGTAAACAGATCGTCGCCCTGAGTCACTATCCAGGAAATACCACTCTGCGTGCCAAGTTATGTCTGCACAGACATACAGACAATACATTCGTACATAGCTATAATCTCGCCACGGGTTTGTAAACGAAGTGACCGAGGACTAAAGAACAAATGACGATTGATTGAGTGACAACAAGATAAAAGATACTTTTGAGATGATGAGATTATTATAGATTTGTAGTGTTGATTAATTTCACGGGGGAGGTGTTTGTCAATAAAATTAAATGGGTTTAGCGTAGTATTTAGGCTTTTCAAAACAATCAAAATGAAAATTCGGTTCATCATCATCATTATTCATCGGCTCTTATCCCAATTTATTTGGGGTCGGCGCCACATGGCTTCAAAATTCGTATAATCTGGACAAATTCAACGCACCATGACCAAAATAATTTCCTTCATTCACACACAATTATGGATAATAGTCTAAGCATTATTAAAATATTTTGCATGCCGTTGAAGTATACAAAGTATAGGTTACACCGTAACATACTGTACTGTACAAACGTGGTCTATGGCTTTGAGGCATTTGGCTACACACGGGTTTTAAGCCGAAGAAATACAAGCCTGTATCTCCAATTACAACACCTTTTTAAAGAACACATCACTCGGAAAAAGACCTGTCCATTTTATATCAAAATTTTAAAAGTTCGAGTCGAAAAGTTTTAGGGCACTTTCAAAGATCAGCATTCCAATTTCGCAGCATATAGAACTTTCAAATTTCCCGCTTCCAAAAATTTTATGAAACGATGAAAAATTTGAAAATACGTCATCATTAATTTTAAAATTTACATCAACATTAGCAGCTGTACGCATTTCTCCAGTCATACCGTGTCATTTTATATTAAAGAGTAAATAATCAACGAATTTCTGAAATATTTTGTACACGCGCACTTTCGCCCAATCCCGGATGGTTCCAAAATTAACCTGAGCGTTCCATTTATGCGCTCGACTCGAAGTTTACGTGCGTATCAAGTAAATCTAGAAAGATTTCAGCTAGAAAATCTTGTAATTTAATGTAGTTTTCGTGATTAATTTAGTGTGTAGTATAAAAATTCGTTATGGATATCCCGACTGATATTTGGGGGCAGTTAGCTTTGGAAGCCAATCAAGTCTACTTGACTGAGAGCGGGGAAGTGAGGAGCCCATTCGCTAACACGGTAATGTTATGTAAATGTGTTCTTGTTATTGTTTAGATTATGTTTACATATTTTTATGACTATCCTGTGCGTTTATTTAACGGATTAAATTATTTTATATTATTTGGGGGTAACCCTTTTGCAAGTAGATCGGATTAGGAATGCATTACAATCTGTAATCTTAAAGGTCAAATCTGTAATGACATTAATTTATGTAAATATAACTCTCAAACTACACCACTCTACTTATGATTGCAGCTGTGAAAGATAATCATTAATATCTTATAAGTAGTTAGTTGCCAAATATGCAGTCACAATGGTTGCCATGAACGAATGACAAATGATTAGGAGGATAAAATAACCTAACGCGCTTTCTATTTTGTTTTAGACTATAGAGAAGTTACCAGACAAAGTATTACTGAATATATTTTCCTATTTAACACATCGAGAAATATGTCGAATGGCTACGGTATGCAAAAGATGGCGCATGGTCGCCTACGACACAAAACTATGGACCCACGTCAGTTTACGACCAGAAATCTCAGGATTACATGTTGGTAAGTTCATTCACTATAAATAGAAACCATCAGAAAGATGAGTCTAAAATTAGAACCCCATTGATTGATACCATTTCTACCATAAAAGATTTTTTGCTGTGTAGCAACCCCACTGAATAAAGGATTTATTAATTTTATTCTTTCTTGTCTATGGGGATTGATTTGTTTTCAAAAGTTACTAGCAGATGGCGTTAGTGTTAATATAATGAAATAGCATTGTATTGCGCTTAATTTACGTTGGTATTAGCAGAGATAATAATATGGTCATATCAACACAGTAATATGGAAATTATAGAAATGATAATGGCTCTGTTTGAGTGGCTTGGTCAATTTAAATGTCGAGCTACATACATCGAAATTCTATCCTGATTTCGGTTTAACTTCATGATTTGAAACTTCTCATTTTCAGGATCACTGGAGTCACTTCTAGCGCTAATATCGATACGTTTCGGGCCTTCCCTGCGGTACATTGAGCTGCCCATAGAACTGATCACTCACACCGTTCTACATGAACTTGCTGCCAAGTGTCCCAACTTGACGCATATGCTGCTCGATTTTAGTACTGGTAAGTCTGCGATAAGATTCGCTTCTACACGTTGACAATATTCTATGTCGGTAAGAAATACAATGGAGATAGGTAGTGGCGATTTATTTAGTCACCGGCGGCCGTCAAGGAGATGATTATACCAGTCATACGAAACAACGAGTAGAATCATTCCGATGATAATCATAATTAATTTTTATTTATTTTGACATCAGTAATTACAGGCGCTGGTTATATGCACAATCTTAAATAGAGAAAGGTGTCTGAAGTAACAAAATCTTGAGGTACAAGTTCACCTCTGATTGCAGATGAATAAATTGTCACTCCGTTTAATATATTTTCATGAAATAATGTTTTAATTGCTTACCAATAATAGACTCGGTTGCCCCTGTGTTTTCAAGTATGAAGGCTCGATGAATGGTTTTGCGTCACGTCAACACGTCGTCGTGTTGCCTGTTCAATTCCTGCAGATGTAAAAGTTTAACAAGGCTGTAGAATCATTCTTGGTTAGAATTATTTTATATAAAGACAAATAGTTTAACTGACTATTTGACAAAATTTGGCGTTTATCTAGCTAAGAAATCTTTACGCAAATCGAAACTTTTATAATAAAGCCTATTTTTGAACTATAGACACTGTTTAAAGCTCTCACGGTTTAGGTATAACTAAACGTAAAATATCACTTACGGGATATCTTCCGTCATTTTAAGTTTATTTGAACTTTATTCTCCTCATCTTTCAGCCATGCAGCTGCACGACTTCTCGGAGATGCAAGCGTTCCCCACGAAGCTGCGTTACCTCTGCATCTGCCTGTCAGAGGTCATCTTCATGGAGGGCTTCATGCGGAAGATCTACAATTTTATTAATGGCCTGGAGATTCTGCATCTTATTGGTGAGTTAACTGTGCGACCGTATTTCGTTCGGGTCCTAATATACCTACTGCACATTTAACTACTTATCTACCGTTTACTACTTCTTACACGCAAAAGTAGGTACCTACTACCCGTGGGATAATTTTGGATTTCCAAAGATATGTAAAAGAAATGAACTACTTAGGTAGTTTATCATAAATTTCATGAACCATGATATGTAGGTAAAATACGTCATAAAACTATAAAATTAACACGTCTTATTATTAAGCCATAAAACTTCGGATTCTGGCATAAGTATATAATTATACATTGAATGCGCTCTTTTTTAATTTATGATATTAGGAATATTTACGACTTGTGACTCGATATAGGTATACGGTCTAGGTAATAAAAATATTTCTTCCGCATGCGTTGCTAATAGCAAAAACTCGATATGTGAAACAATGTAAGTAATAAAGTAGACAGACTTAGTCCGTCGACACGTTTTTGGTTGGATACACTCTCATAGTCCGATGGGACAGCAATCAAAACGCCGGATAGAGTGCAAATTTTCCGAGGCACGGAGGTATCATACCGCTAACTTTCAAACTCCAGGCTCGTAATAAGAAATGTTAGTAGATACAAGCCACACAATTCTGAACTGTGCTCAAAGGGTTGACGGACGTGGAATTCCATGAAAGAGGTCTGGCACTACCCAGATTCTCTTTTTGACAGACTTTCTGCTAGTAAATTCCGCGAATGGCTAAGATGCGCTAACACAGAACTCTCTCCATCTCTTTCAGGCACTTATGAGAAGGTAGAAGAAGAAGAGGAAGAGATATACGAAGTCATTAACGTGCACAAACTCAAGTCTGCCACCCCTAACCTTCGCGTCATCAATCTGTATGGTATCAACTTCGTGGATGACTCCCATATTGATGCGTTCAGCTCTAATTGTATTCAGGTAAAGTTCGTGAATTAATTAAAATATAATTTTGTAGGACCACTTAGCGGGCTGGTGTCCGCAACTCCACGCCAAAGCGCGTATTTTGCGTACGGACTTTATGATAATGTGTTATAAGATAAGAATGCGTTCACAACAAGACTGTATTGTGATCAACCTATACCTACCATGCAAATAGGATTTGGAAATTTTCAGCTCATTTTAGGGTTGCTGCGATTTCTGTTACATGCTCTTTATCATTCACTTGTGATTACTTTTTAATTCTACTTAACCTCTCGATTGTCGTTAACGATCAACATCTTTTTTTTTTTTTCGGATGGGAAATCATCAAATGACCCCTCCCCCGCTCTGGGCGGAGCGGAAGGGAGTGTCAGACTTTTATTGATTAAAACCACGGTATCTCTTTCGAACAGTCCCGCAGCCCCGGCAGGCATCAGCCCCTGGGGACCCCTACCTTTTGCTGACTCTCTTTGAGGTGCGCATGGAACGCAAACGCGCCGTCGACACGGCCTGTCGTCATGAGACGGACGGACGACGAGCTAGCCCATAGCTCACCGTCCACAGGCCCGCGCCTAAGGTGGCCGACGCCTGGTGCGTCTCCCGCGGCGGTTGGGACTTGAGGTTATCACCCTCTCACGTTCCGCCACCTTCCTCGCCAGCATGACTGCTTCGCAGTTTACTTTTTTCTTCAACATCAAGAGATGGAAAACTGTGGTATTCGTATTCATATTCGTCTTGACAAACCTGGAGTGAACATTTCCCAGCTTTTCCTATCTAATTCTGATGGCCTGTGTCTCTGTAACATGCATCTAAATTACAATGTAATCTTATTCGCAGCTGGAGTGCCTGGCGGTGAACTTCTGTAACAAAGTGACGGGATCCACCATGAAGACGCTGTTCCAACGCTCCAGGAGACTCACCTGCTTGCTTATGAACGGATGCAGTAGGTTTCACTTATGTTAATATTAATAAATCACTAAAAATGTCTTCATAACACAAATATTACGCCTGTATATCCTGTAAATCCCGAAGGCTGAGGTAGGGGTGTGCTGGTACGCCTCTGCTTAACCCCTCACTTTCCGAACACGTATTTGGTGTTACGGCGTTAATTAGGTGCGAGCTTATACCATCAACCGGGCATAAATCTGGACTCCGGGCTACTGAGAAATTTGAGATGAAAAAACTATAGACATACCAATATGTCCGACCTAAATCCTGTTCTGTGTGAAACTAAGACTTCAAGCTTAGCAATAGTGCTTGACAAGGTCAACACCGTCTTAATTAGCTCATTTCTCAAAAATACGACAATATTTTATAAAAACTTGTAAGCAACGTAATTTCACATATTCGTACCAAAACACACCTATTTGACACACCGAATCTAAAAGTCGAATTGACTCCCTACTCTAATTCTGTCAGGTCTCCAATCCGAGCACGTAATGCAAGTGGAATGGGAGAAGTCTTCCGTCCAGGAGCTGGACGTCACCGCCACGGACCTCTCGACGGAGTGCCTCATCGACATGCTGACCAGGACACAGAACCTCAGGTTCTTGAGCGCCGGACAGATCAACGGCTTCAACGACTCTGTGCTGAAAGCTTGGATGGAATCTGGCACTGCTAGGTGAGGGTCTGAGGATACTTGCATGCTGACAGTGACCTGCAAATTGACAATAAAACGTATGAAAATTTGAATTTTGTTGGCTACCCTGGCGCTTCCACCTTAATAACATCTTTTTCCATTTTCCTGCAGAAACCTGGTAGGCCTGGACGTAGACTCATCAGACAACTTGACAGACGAGGCGCTGCACCGCTTCCTGTCGCGTCACGGCAGTCAGCTGCACGGGCTCGTGCTCAGCGGCATGCCGCACATCACCGACCAGCTGTGGCAGAGTGTGCTGCAGCTGCTAGTTAACGCCAAGTGAGTGATGAAGGATGAAGTAGACTCGGAATTTCGTTGCCTGATCAGTTGATTACTAAAGGCTAGGACAGATAATTCAAAACTGGTTGGAGACTCTTTACATCTTTGAAAAATATCCATCCCAATACGTGAATAAAGCATGGTGTTGGCCTTATAACTGTGGCAGCAAGAAAAACCATAGACAAAATTCACATTAATTATTATAATTTACATTTAGTGATATAGGGCCAAGTCGGGTTCCCTGAGGAAGCCCATGTCTAGAATACACATAACATACTGATTTCATTATATCTTACAATGGTCAGTCACCTGTAATAATTTGCCTTGTTAACACGTCGAAAGCCCCATTAAGATTTCGTCAAGATTTTAGCATCAAAACGCTAAGCTGCGTGAATACGTACCTGACTCGTGAAACTGTTAGGTGAGGCAAGAGCCAAATACGTCATAGTGAAGAAGATATGATGAATGGGTCTCAAGTTATCGTTTTGTTCCAGAATTCTTATTATGGGCACACAAGAACGTCTTGGCGTTAACATTCACGTTGATCAAGTAAGTTTATAAAATAGTTCAGCAGATTTACTTTAGAAAAACATTGCCTTTGTGATTTCTTAAGGAACATGACGAATGATAAAAAAGTAAGCCAGAGTTTTTCCAATAGACTTCACTATAGACTAGCTAGCTAGACTGTTGAATGAAATGGAATCTTTTAAATACAAATATAAATGTATATGTCCTAGCCCTGCCGAATATTATGTTCTTTGAAATAAATCTATCTTTCCAGTTGATGGACGGCATCGCGAACAGCTGTCCCAACTTGGAGCGTTTGGAACTGCGCTGGGATCCAGAGAACCTACGTTTTAGTGACAAGAGTCAGAAAGCCATCGATATCTTGCGCGTCAAGTGCCTCAAACTTAAATCTTTGGTGCTAAGGTGAGAAATGCTGCATTGGTTAAGTAAATTCATCACTTCCCAACCAATAAATTAATAAAGCTAGCTGATGCAGTTTGCTAGCTAGGATCTTGCGGGAATTTTAAGAATAAGCATGCATAATCCCTGAAGTGTAAATTTCAGACATGAATATCTACCCATTCAAACAGTGCACAGATAAAACATACAATATAAACTCACGCTTTTTTATCATGGGGGTTGGCAGAAACCACCTGCTACGATCCTTACATACATACACACTTACTCCTTTTGCTTTGTCTACGTTTAAACATCTGGTCATCCACACAATTTTTTTTCTAATAAAATCTAGCTGCTACGGAAACTAACACTTTTAAAATACAGGAATTTGCAGTAGACATTGCATAATTTGGGACCTATTTACAGTCATAGTGCCATCATGCATTTTACTTCCTATATCCACGAAGAGTCCTATTTACTTGAAATTCTGAATAAAATATATAATTTTCCCTTTTCAGTGACGGTCGCTACTACGAGATCGTCAAAGCTAACTTCGAGCGCGCTGATCGTACAACAGTCGTCCGCACTTCGACCAACTGCCACGTTTCAAACTACTACCTACTGTCCAACTACAAGGATCTTGTATTCAACTAAAGCGTTTGTGTTTATACATAATGTATTTATAATGTTATTGTTTTTAAATAAATGTTTCTTTATATAGTATTCTTGTTGAATTATTTCTTAGGTAGTTCATATGACGGTGATGATGAAAACTGACTTCTCTCTGATCCGTGCTATTGTTTTTTCTAAAGGCGTTTCGCTGGGTATTATTTTAGGTCTCTCGCTCTTTAATTCAAATACCGAGTTTTAGACATAATAAATATGCTATAACCGTTTCTTAAGAGCACCTAGGTATTAAATCTAAGATCCCACGTTACGAAACCGTGCTTGTAACCAGGTAAGCAGTAAAGCCCAACAAAAGAACTGAAGAGGTGATTTTATAATTAAACAAAAACTTTATTTTGTTAGTTTAATGAATTTATGTTTATCCTTATACGGAAGGGTGAACAGGAAAGTCGAATATACAATGTATTTTAGACTTCTTAAACCTGATTTTCTAGATATAGATATGTTGTACCTATGCTATAAATATAATTATATTGAATATATATCTAGCCAAAGCGACATTTAAAACCAGATATGAATGCCCTTGCTAGAGGCAAAGAGGAAGTCATTTTTTTTTAGATATAGAAAAACAGCCAACGATGACTATTCTTAAGGCAGAGTTAAAATATCAAGTAGGTACTACCCAACTGCACAAAACCAACGACCTGTGGTCCACATTGGCCCTGGATTGAAGAATTTGGAAGTCATGGGGAGAACACTTTGCCCAACAGTGGGATGATAGGTACTGGTTAACAGTAACCCAACTGCACAAATCATTTTGTAGGTATACCACAGATATACCTAGATAACGTAAAAGTAGTATCAAGAACCGTACGTGATATCAAAGCGCTGCCTACTATGAAGTATTTACTAAACAAAGTAAACTACGTTTTTGTTCTTTAAATGACTAAAAGGCTTAGTCGCAAAACGTCTCTTTCGCAAAATGTCTACTTGTAGCAAAATGTCTCTTTCTCATAATGTCGCTTTAGTTCATAGACTTAGTATATACTCTAAGTCTATGCTTTAGTTCGAGTTACCTAGGTAACGTAGTTGTTTTTAAAAAAATTGCTTGCTGCCACAGTAGCCGGGCTTGCAAAGTAGGTGCTATTGCGTTATCAACGTATGTCCGTGGTAATAACTGACATAATACTACTTCAGGCCTAATATCCTTAGGGGTTAGGCAGAGGAATAATAATATATAAGGGAGGTAGGAATAGGGGGACAATTGAATATTATTCGTAATGATTGACTATGATACATTTTCTCGGGACTTAACCGGTCAAAAATTCAAAGAACCGTACTTCAGTAAATAAAGGTATTTTTATTTGTATTTCGTTAGGTGTAGGTAGGTAGCTGTTAGCACAACGATCAATGTATTAGGTATTGACTTTGTTGAACCTACTATGTACTGTACTAAACCTACCTATGAACATAATTATACACATTGACTCAGTTGGGCCATGTAAAAAAACGCAAGGTAGGTAATTTAAAAAATATTTTTAAACTGATATAGTCACTAACACTATGAATTAACACTTTATAACTATGTTGGTTTATTATTTGTTTTGAGTTCCCGATGGCACTGTTACAAGTGCTAGGATCACAGATAAACTGAAGTTATTGCTGGTGGGTGGTTTATGAGTAAACAGGGTAGGTAAATATCCCGTTTTAAGTGTTAAATTCAGTGGCGAAAGTCCTAATAGGGCCCTGTCTCAAATAAAATGGTGGCCCAAGTACAGCAAAGTCCAAAAAGAAGAATAAGAAACAACGATTTGAGCTTACTGGATAAGTTAGTTCTCGATGAAGAACGAGTTCAACAACTTTGATCTTTCAGAGTCCGTGATGTTGGCTTTTTGAGCCGCGATGAGTTAAATTTACGAGCCCCGTATCAATAAGAATTTAAGGTTAGGTATGAAGATTTTTTGTTTATTTTCCTCTACACTATTACTTGGGGGTCCAGCTGTACCTTTTGATACGCCTGGGCCGCTAGCCTGCGCCCCTGGTGGTAATCAAAGTAGGTATACAAGTTTTTGTTGATTCAGGGCCTTGTCATTAATAAAATACCTATTTAGTGGGTTTTATAGGGTTCCGTAGTCCTGACAAGGAACCCTTATAGTTTCGCCATGTCCGTCTGTCTGTCCGAGGTTTTGTTAAGAGACCGTTAGTACTAGAAAGCTGTCATTTTGTAGAGGTGTGTATATAAATAACGCCGACAAAGTGGTAAAATAAAATTTTGTTTTTTTTTTTTTTAAGGTGGGGATGATTTTTTTTCGTCGTATACCTCATCGTGTATCGTTGAATAGGTTTTTAAAATCACTTAGGGGTTTCCAATACTACTTTTCGTTTCAATGCTCCATTTACAAAATATTAAACATAAAAGTGCACATTTTTGATCCAGTAGGGCGTCCCCCCCCCTCTTAAAGCTAAACTGCTGGCTTGAAAAATCTGGAAAAAATCATGATGATAGTGCATTTCATGAACTTAAGGAAAACTATAGCGGTTAAGATAACTTTATTAGTTTAGCAGTAATAGTCGTTGACCAAATACAAAATCCTTAGAATAAATCCTATAAAGTGACTCAAGATGGTTGCTTCGGGTGAAGACTTACATTGAAAAAAAAAATCTAAAATATAACGGGCTACTACGGAACCATACACTGGGCGTGGCCCGACACGCACTTGGCCGGTTTTCTCTACGATAATTTTGGGGACTATTTCTAGGAGCTCATTTTTTTTATTCATTAGTGAGCTGGCGTTTGTCCAATAATCTTTTACCTGTTATGATGTGCATCGACTAGAAAAAAGTTAGTGAATATCTTTCTACATCTAGGCAGGATCTTTTATCTGGGAAAGATACTGTGTCTGCGGTTCCATCGATGCCTACTATTGTAAATCTTGATTCAGACATGACTGTTGACATGTGTGGGTAAGGCGGTAGGGGCAGAGAGAATACACTAGGAAATGTGGGAAGCCTGAAAACCAAAATGAGCCGAAACAGTTACAACAGACGAAGAATAGAAAACCGTCTAACTACTTAAGATAAATCCATTTTCAATTATGTAAATCCAATAGACGTATAACTTTTTTATTAACCGTGGTAAGTGATAAAGTTCAATCTGCAAGGTCGACGACTTCTGTTAGAGGTCAACCATTGACTCCTGTGTTTTGATTTTTTATCATTCAAACTATTGACGTTTTTGTACTCATTTATTTGTTTGATAGCAGAGACCACAGATTTTAACCGTAGGTTTTTTAAATCACTCTGGTGGATCAAAATAATTACAGCCGCTCGGGTCGATCTTTAGGTTAAGCCGTGCTTGCCTAGGTTGGTCTGGGGATGGGTGACCAACCAGTACATACCGAGTTTCCTCCGTGTCTCGAAAACGTTAAGCCTTTGGTCCCGGCTGTCATATGTAGATCTTTGACATTCGTTACAGGTAGTCAGTGGCCCAAAAAATCGGACCAAGAGATTTCGTATTCCCCTGTAAGAACAGGGTTGTGGAGGTCAGATAGGCAATCGCTTCATGTAAAATACTGGTATTCAGCTACATCCGGTTAGACTGGAAGCCGACCCTAACATAGTTGGGAAAAGGCTAGGCAGATGATGATATATATAACTCCTTTTTGCCTTCAGCAACCTTTGAAAGTTCACCGCACTGGGGTGAGGGTGAGATCTGGCGATCATTGCAGAAGTTTTTACCCAGTAGACACGTGGCCACCACGGCAGAAATCCCCAGTATGAAGGAAAGGATGATGAGAAACGGGAGTTCATCATTAAAGAACCACATTATCATTTGACTACGGAAAAATGTAATAAGCCACAAGAAAGTAATAAGGTCCACAATAAAAACGGATCTCATGGATAAGCATAGGATATCTCAGATGACAAGGCTAAAGAAGGAGCTGACTACTGAGATCACGACTACTAGAGAAGTATGGAAGAAGAAGACACGCTACATCGACCCCAAGTTAAATGGGATAAGGATAGGAGAATTATGACGGTGGGAATAGGATACATCAGAAGGATCCAGAATAGGTATGGCGGCATTGACAGGACGATGCCGTGAAACAAAAGCGATTACACACTCATCGACATTTAATGCAGTAACCAAGACTTCTTTAAATCTAGACGTAGTAAGACAAATAGGTAACACACTTAGATGCGTAGTCAATCACACCAAGAGTATCCATAATATCATCATAGAGTCATAAATCATGTACGTTGTACAAATAGAAAAAACACACTTAATACTAAAATAATAGTTTATTTACAGTTTATTATGGGAAAAAAATTACTATTTTTATATTTTTTTCTTTCAAGATACCTCCAAAGATTATAAGCTATTTCTAAATACCTTAACTATTTACAAATAGCTTCATATATTTTTCGTCTAATATTCTCAAAAACATTTTTCAATATTAGATTTCTAGAGTACTTGCAATTTTAAAGTCTGGAACGTGTACATTACAGGAGACATCAACATAAGTAAGCATCGAGTAACCACTAAGCTTATACTAAGTAACCTCACGCAGCATTATTGAGAAAAAAAACCATGCATCACAAGACAAAATTTAAACCTTAAATCACAGGTATATCGATCTGATTTAAAATATAAAAAAAAAACAATAACTTACTATACAAATCGAAAAAATACCACCCAAATTAGTCTGTTTTCAAATTGATACTGAGTTCAATCTAAGTGGTACGGCTATGGACGCCTAGTCCATGTGCAGTCATCTAACGCCCTCGCCGAGTAGCAGCTCCGGGTCTTCCTCGAGCAGCAGGTTCTGGTTGTTAGTATTGTCCTCGATGCCCTCATTGTCCTTGTTACCATCCGTTTCTATTTTGTATAGTATGTCGTGACACAGAGGACACCTGTCTTGAACGTACAACCACTTCCGCAAACAGACACCGTGGAAGTAGTGGTTGCAACGAGTGATCTTAGCTGAGTGCATCTCTTGATAGCATATCGCGCATACGTCGTCTAATCTATTCAATTGGTCCGGCGAGGCTTCTCGTAAGGAGTTGATCTTATTGACAGCAGTGCGTCGCTTCATGAACACGGACCAGCCGGCTCGCGCCTCACACCAGATATTGAAGTAAGCGTGGATACACATCATGACCGCGCGAATAGCTCCTCCAGACTCGAACAACAAGATCCATGCACCGTTGAAGAACAAGAATATGCCGAAGCAAAACTCGATAGTGTTCCCGAATGCTCGAATGTAATACACATAGTCGTCGAGCTGCTCCCAGAATGAACTTCGATACGCATCGATTAAAAATAGTGAGTAGATCATTAGGCTGACTATCACTTTGACTATAACCTCTATGCTGAACGCGCTCACAGCTAAAAGCCAAGTGGAAATTGTGTGCTGTGACCACAAGTAGACTAACAATGAGATCGGGAACATTATCAGGAAGGCACATACGCCTAGAGCTCTGACGTGCCTGTGTGTACTTGGATTGTGCGATGCACTCAATGACATCAGCATAGGATTCACAATGTTGTGCAAAAAGTGTAGCAGAGCAGTGAACAGCAAACAGAAGTTCCTACACAGTCGTATAAACCTTTTCTCAGGATTTAATGACGTTAATCCTGTCTGCAGCGCAAGTATATAGAACAGGATAGCAGACACCGTTCCAATACTTTTGTCTTCTTCTTCATCCGTTAGAAGAATCCATTGGAAGAAATTACCGATATAGTGACAAAAGAATGAGATCACAGAAGTCATGCCGAGCACGGCAGTAATAGTCTCGCATCCAGTTACTAGCAGCGATTTGGTCATCGAAGCGAGCGATTGAACAGCTAGTAAAGTGGATACTTTCAGGCCTTCTTCGGCCTCCTCGTCGTAGTTGTCCACGAGGAGCATCAAGGCGTGTTCAGCGACCCGCAACACCCAGAACACTCGCAACACGCACGGGACATTCAACCGCATCCATTCTGTCTCCACAAGTGCTGAAAGTCCGTAGTTGCTGACGAACAGCCGGCCGTGCTGGTAGCCCGCGTACACAACCTGTATCACATTGTACGCTGACGACCATAACACGTACTTCACCAACAGGAGCGGCAACAGCGCGGCAAACACCGGCGAGTGGTGCAGAAGGTTTGGAGGAACTGGCAACATCGCTAGGAACGAGGGAGCCATGAAGCTAATCGGTAGAAGCTTCTGTATGGTCGGTTGACGGGGTCCGAGGTGGACGTACTTGAATATAACAGCCAGCATGAACTGTATTGCGTAGTTTTGAATGACCAATATACCTGGTCCCTCAACGTCGACAAGGTTTTTTACGTTTAAATTTAATATGTCTTCTAAGATGCTGGTTGAATAGTGAGGTGAGTTTTCGGCTAATGTTAAGGCCTGCATCTGTTTGATGGCCGAAACATTGGTCCAATAGGACACGAAGACTAGGCCGACAGACGTCAGGTAGAGGTACACGATGATTAGGTGCTTGGTGTACAGAACGAATATACACAGGGCTGACATACATCCTGGAAAAGAAGAAAAGACAGATGTTAATACTTGGATATATCGAACTGCGTGCACGTCATTACATTACTCGAAATGGCAAAAAATCGAATTAATCTTAAGAAGGAAATAATAGTATAGGAAATAATCTTGTCATCATAACTATTCATGACGCGTAGTATTTGTCATAACTTTTTAAAGTAGCGACAACAATAAATCATATTATTAGAATGATTACGTAACAAAGGCATTTGATTTTAGCCTCAACTTTGTGATTAAGTTATGTTTATTATGAGTACGGTCCGCTGCGCTACCACTACTTGAGGTCGTGACCTTATAAATCTAAATGTTGTAAATTCTACAAATTAGGTGAGGTTCGCATGATTTTATAGCAACTAATGCATGAGAGTTGACTGGCAGACAAAACATTTTTTGGTCGTTGAAATGGGGCGAAAATTGTTTTTGGTTGTCGCTTTAGAAGCCTTAAGTCTGACCTAAGTGTGCCGGAAGTAATGAATTTGTCGAAGACTTCTCTGGCAAACGTGGTTCGGTTCGACTGGAATTTTACTCTTTTTTTATTATGTATTAGTCTGCTTCCAATCCAGAGATATCACATTTCAGTCTCCTCTAACACAGAAAACTTGAGATTCAGCAGCATAACCGTTGTCGGATGAATTTGTTTATAAAGTCTGTTGGTCTTCATATTCAGAGCGAAATGTTTTAACTTTTGTGTCATCGACGTCTGGCAGTGACATAGTTTGGTGTTTCATAATCTGATGTGTTAATGACTTCATTATAAGCTTGGAGGTCAAGGTAGGTAATGGAACGTTTACTTTTTGTTCGTATTTTAAGAGAAATGTCTGAAACCAGTTCAAAAAAGATCTTGGTAATGTTTTTGTTACTAAAATTGCTTTGAATGGCCAACTAGTTCAAGGGTTGATCGCTAAAAATAATTACGAATCACGACAAAGTAACAGCTTGTTTTATCGGCTGAAAAGATAAATCCCGCATTTCAAGCACGAGTTCAACCGGTCCTCTATACTTACTCCTCTTCCTTCGCCCACGTTCATAGGTACATCTGTAGGCTTAGCCAAGTTGACAATCGACAATCGTTAAGGCTAATAGAAAACAAATCAAATGTATGGGAATGACATCTATCAACGATAAGTCACGTGGTCCAAATAAACGAATGGAAACTTTAAAGTTTAGTCAAAACTGTAAGTTGGCTACGATTTATATGGGATGTAGGGATCTCGATTGTAGAAACGAATACATTTCATTGTATCATCTTGATCGATGTAAACTTGTCTACGAAAGTTAATATTCGCTTGTTTTGACCACGTGACCTAACGTTTACGATTGTAGAAAGAGAATCGATACGAATCGTTTGTAACTTGGCTAGGCCTGCTGGTTATACACGTATGCTGGTTGCGAGTACTACGAACCTGGCCTTTCTGAATAACATCACCAATCATTATAATTGTAATGAACAATTCGACGGAAGCAGGAGGTAAAATAAACTACATGACCCTATTGTAGACCAGTCTGCGGTTTGTGTGATTCAGACCTACACCAATCACGCTTCTCTAAGTATCGAACGGGTAACCGCAATCTTTATTTACCTCTATTATTTTGGTCAAATAAATACAGGTAAATCCGGTTCCGATTACTGATTTAAGGATCAAACTCAAAGCATTTATTTCAATTAGACTATTACGGCACTTTTGAATGTCAAAAATACAAACAAACACAAAGCTACAGTCCCCGTCACAAGGCATAATAACTTGAGAAAGTACTGTAGTTGCCCATTCCCTAAATGTGAGAACGATGTAGAAAGACGTAAAATAGAAAAAAAAATAGATATTAAGTACTTAGTTGGAAGTTGCACAAGATACACATAATTTTATGAAACAACATCAAATCACTAGACGATACAGGCGAAAATGGAAAAAGTCGCGGAGGTCCACGTAGAAGATGGCGGGACGAGCTGCACAAAACAAACGACCAGAGGTGCACATGGGCCCTGGGACGAAATAACAACCAGTCAACAGTAACCAAGTATTAACGTGCGAAAATTCACATGAACTCAAACGAGAAACGAAAAAGAAAAAGGAATCTCCCAATAGCATTGGAAATTCACGATAGACCCAGAAAAAAATGGTAGAACCAGAAGATCAAGAATGCAGGAATGAAGACAAGCCTTTGTCCTGCAGTGGGACAACAGAGGCTAAGAATAAATCAATGATGAATATAAAAGTGAAAGCAGTACCCAAAAGTTGTGTTATATTGTCTACTAGTCTTCTGAATCAAGGTTCAACATTCAAAACCGGTTAACTTTTACGGATGTGGTTTGTGATAAACGAACAATCTGTTAGCGAAATTTATTCTTTATTTTAAAAGTTTTTTTTTTTAATATTTGTGTTGCATTTTTAAATAAATTATAGATTTTAATACACTAACAAACATCAAGTCAACTCTAGGAATGAACATGTATTTTCCTTTATGAGGAGGAAATAAAAATAAGAAAAGTAAGAATCGAGGGCCATAAAATACAACGAACCATTCGAAATAATTCGAATGTCGAGTTGGAAATCTGAAATATGCACAAGAGTTCATGAAAGTCCTCCCGCTTTTTGAAAATACGTTGCTTAAAATGGTTAAATACGGGGTAACAGTTGATGGGAGGATTAACCGATGGGAAACTCCATCGTTCACACTCTTTATCTTCTAAATAAAGCTATGACCATTACCACAGACAACAAAATCATTAACAAATGAATATTTTTTCTAAACGTTAACATTAAAATATCGTTTGGGGTCTATAAATAAGTCGAAGGCAACTTGTCTCGAACAGTTAAGACGCAAAAACCATGTACCGTATCACGTATGTTGTAAGATGAACCGTTACTTTGAGTTCATAACACCAAAAGTATAATTACAGAAACACAACTACATGATGCGCACTGTAATATTTACAAAATTACTGTTGATCTTCAAGGTTCGTCCGTGGATGGAAAGATATTTGACATATTGTAGTAGCTTGATGTTGGTACCATGCGCTTCTCAACTAAGCAGAAGATGGTGGTGACGGTAAGCTCTGAAGTTCTCTGGATTAACCATACAGATCGTAGTGAGACTCTCAAATGTCCTAAATTAGTTAACTTAGACTTCAACGTCCGTTCCATAAAATAAGTCGCCAAGAGTTGTTGTCATGCACCCGAAAAACAACTAAGCCTAACCTTAGCTGTATTAGCTGGTAGGTCAACATGGGCTCACTCCTATGACTCAATCTCTTCCGAAACCGTCTGAGCAGACCTGTTCAGACGGTTTATGGCCATACGAGTGAGCCCATGTTGATACGATCTCATTACTAACTAGTAAGTTTTTAATCAATCATACTTATATGCGAAATTTTTCGTTTGAGTCTTCTGTACTTCACTGTTTAGTGCTTGTGAACTAACATGATTGTTGACTTATGTTTTTGCGGTCGGTTTTGACAAGTCTGTGCCGAATAGTCCTGAACTGGATAGAAATGTGAACTAAGGTTTTAAAGTTTGTAGTATAGTGAGACAAGGTGGGCTTTTCAGGAGGACTAAGAGAGTATTGGCAAAAAAGGAATCGCATGGACTTTCATTATTTTATGGTTCGAACCTAGTGACTTCGTTTGCTAAAGGACGAATTTCAACAGTGATTTAATACTTCGATAAAAAAAGGCAAATAATCACTATTGTTTTTTGATTTTTATAGTTTGGGACTGGGAAATATTCTGTGAGAATTATTTTTGTGATCAGGTAGCAAGCCATAAAAACAATATGAGTCATCGCTTGCGTTAAGATATATGAATAAATAGCACTAGAAAGATTTTCAGTTGCTTCAACTTGAACTTGATAAAGTCAAATACGCATCAAAGGCGTTTTGATGCCCTCCAGCTAAAAACTAATCCGTCACCGTGCGTACTCTTGCGCATATAGCGGTCATCGATCTTTAGCTCTTTAGCCAAGTGCAGTGCGAAATACAAATATGTAATGTCTTAATGTGCGCAAACAAGAATCTTCGCAGTTTGTTACTCTTTATGGATTTGAAGGCACCAAGTTAAAATAGCAAAGTAGGTAAACGGTGTGTGTAGGCGTGGCGAATTGTATTATATTTTACTACATAACTGCGGTTTAAGGTCTTTAAAACACAGATTCGAAGTGTAGGACGCGTAGTAAATGTTGAAAATTTTACGATAAAGAAAACGATGCAAAGCTTCGGTGATACAGTGAGTCGTGATTGTGAGCGTTATTTTATAAAATAGTTTGAACACTTTTTTTGTTAGTCTGATTAGAGTCGGCGTCGAGTTTGTGTAATTAGCGAAGACCTTTATGATTAGTCTAGATTTAATAGAACTAACACGTTTAGGACCCTGGAAGTAAAATAAGATGCTAGAGTGTTGCAAGATATTGAAGTAGTGTTAAGGTGGAAGCGCCAAGGTAGGTAGCCATTTGCCTGACCGACAAAGTCAGATTTTATTTTGAACAAACTATGATTCGCGGTTGAATCGCGGGCTACCCCATGCACTGTAGAGTTAGCGGAAAATAATGATTGTGTTAAATCTAGTAAATCTTATTATTCCTGCTGTAAATAATAAGCATTGTTTAAGACCACGAATCAAATCGTATTTCAATGCCATCTAGATTAAGACCAGACAACCGTTCACATGTGAACTAAATAAAAACCGGCCAAGAGTGAGTCGAACTCGCGCACGAAGGCTCCCGTATGGGTGCCCCACTTAAATATTTATTTTATTCTGTTTTTAGTATTTGTTGTTATAGCGGCCACAGAAATACTACATCAATCATACGGCATCCTACGGCATTAAGTCCGTCTCTGTACTTTGTGCTTGAAGTGTTAAATAAATAAATAAATCATCTCTAAAAATTTTAACTGTCTAGCTATCGCGGTTCATGAGATACACCTGGTGACCGGCACAGACAGACAGACGGACAGTGGAGTCTTGTTATAGGATACCGTGTTTACCCTCAAAAACTAAGTAGGTACTCAAGGAGAGTGGTTAGCGGTATCTACATAAGTGTTCATCTGTGAAACAAAGCTGTCCGAATAAATCATGATCTGTCGAATAACCAATTTGGTCGAGACGCTATTGTTTAACTATTGTGTCTACTTCGTGTACAGATCATGGGTTAAAGGAACTGAAATAATAACATAGCAGCTCGCCTCTAATTCTCCAAGGGTAAGGCAAATGTGCACCCTACAAAACACCCACAATTCGTACGTTATTTTTAAATCCCATGTAATAGGGGCGAGCCTATTACAATAATGCAATAATGATGTTTGCGAGAATCGCATTTTGGATGTAGAGACTTGCATTTCCCGCAAGCATCGTTATTGCAACCGAATTCTTTCGTGAGTAGTTAGCAATCGAAAGTTAGCGATTTTGTCGTTATCTCTGTCGAGACTGCCGGCCCAGGGCTGCCACAAGAAAGGAAACTGTATGTACATAGAATATTATGCTTGATTGTGCACCAAAAGAGTAGAACAGATAATGCATTGTTTTAATTAAGGGCACAATGGCGGTCCTTATCGCTACTACAATATCTAACAGACAACCTTGGCAAGGGTAGACAAGCATGAGAAAATTTAAAGATACGGGTAGCCTGCGGTTTTATTCTAATTATTATTTTAATCACCGTGTACGGTGAAAGCGTCAGGGTAGCCCACGAAATTCAAATTTTCTTACGTTTTTTGCAATTTGCAGGCCAGTGCTAGGTTGTATGTTGAGGTGCAGGAATGACTTTGACCTTGAAAAAGTAATTCCTGAACCTTTATGAGCTTGGAGAGTTGTATTGATGATTATAATTCTGTAACTACATACGTTTTACAGTCGCGAGGAATATTTTAATCAACGTACAACCTCGCACGGGCCTGCAAATTGCAATAAACGTAAGAAAATTTGAATTTCGCGGGCTACCCTGGAGCCCCGAAATTCTATTTTTCTTAAGTTTTATGTAAATGACAAATGTGTGAAAAAGTCGTGAACTAAGACGGTTGTTTTGCTTATTTTAATAATTATAATTCTGTAAAACCATATTTGTTACGGTCACTCCAGGACTTGACTGCTCCATCGGCTAAGCGCAGACTGATCGTTCGACAAGCGTGGCCGGAAAAATGCCGGTTTGCTTATTCAGAAAACTTTGTCGGTAACCCCAGCTGCTTTCGGATCTTATCCTTCAAAAAAATCGAGCTTTATAGAGCGTGCTATCTCCATTACGCTCGCTTACTGAAGGCACTAGTGTAAAGTAAAGCAGTATAGTAACTAGAGTTCAACGGATTCGGCACCGCGAGGTCAACCGCGTGAGTTCAATCCCCACCCAATCGACTTGTGACGAGAATTCATTCCTTGCACAAGCCTTTAGCTTAGCTAGACAGATTTACTCACATTTTTTGGTAACTTTTGTTTTCAACCTTCAAAAAAATATATTTAATCGAATCTAAAAATAGATATGATTATTGGTAATCGAAAGGTTACTGATAGTCAGGATATTTTTAGATATTTTTATGCGCAAGAAAATGAAGCAATGGTGTTGTAAAATACCAAAATATAAATACATTTATGTGTTAATTTATAAATAGTAATTGCTTATGTTGACTGCCATAAAAATTCTTTTTTTCTACTTTTAAATATTTTTTTTTGTGGGGAACGCGGGGACGACCAGTGATACTAATTAACCTTATTCAATTGGAGGTTTTCTTCAAAGGTCAGGTTCGTAATACCTATTAGTAGTACGTGTATGAACGTCATCGTCATGCTTATCATCATCTTCCTGGCTTTGTGCCATATTACTCGTGGTCCATCCTTCCATTCTCCCCTGTCATTCGACACGTTATCATTTACTCCTTTTTCCTTCATATCATTCCTCACACAAGTCATCAATTTTTTCTTCGGTATTCCTCTCCCTCTGGATTCATCAACATTTATATTCATTAGTCTTTTAGTCAAATGCGAATCATTCCTCCTCAACGTCATGCTAAGATGTCTGAAATAACTTCCCGAAGGATTTACTCCTACTGGGACGAAAACTATTCTGTGTTCTTAACCAGGTCATGTTGTATCCGTGTGCATAGTTTTAACGTTATCCTTTTTGATTGATTGATTGAAAACCGATTTACTTGTAAATTGAAAAAGTTCGACATTGTATAGCGTCGTCTCTTTCATTAATAGCTACGGTAGAAGACAAAAAAAAACGATAGAGATACAGACGTCACAATTGAGTACATTTATTACTCAAATGTGACGGTCACAAGCCCCCACTCATGATCTTTGACACGTTTTATCTTCGTCAATTTTTATTAATTTGATAAAACAAAAAACACGTATCCAATATTTTTCGATAATCTTTTCTAATTGACGGACCACGTACTTTAATAATGTTAAATACTTCGTGACAGTGACGTAACTGACATATAAATTTTCATTCAGTACACGTGTAATCAGAAAAACCGATAATGCACTACTGAAAGTGTAATTACTTTTTAATAACATTTAATTTAAATGGAGCATGGTACAATGAGCCTGCCTTTTACCTGTCGAATATCAACAATAATAATGTTGACCAATTAATCATCTCCACTCTAATTGCGTAACACACTTTTAATTACAAGCCGAAGGATATTTAAAACCTAGCATCAAGTTTAAAAAAAAAACTGCTCAATTAACGCTTACAATATTTTTTAACTGTACCCGCTCATCAAGATTGTATTAATTGTAAAGATTGTCTATTATTCGTCGGAAATCGGAACAGATAGACGAGGCTACCCTCTTAATAATTAAAACAAAATCCAGACCTCAGCCCCAGCCTGGGCGCCAATAAGCTTGTAAATGAAAATTGATTGGTTTTCCTTCCCTTATTGGTTATTACAAGCGATATTAGTAGATTAGTGTTTAGTGTCTTGCTATTTGTTGTGTACGTAGTTTGCTACACAATCAATTTGCGATAGGTACTGTGGTTAAAACCTGCGAAAGATGTTGTTTATAGTACAAAGCGGAAGAAGTTGTTTATAGGCGAGACGACAAAAAAAATCGAATTGGCCCGTCACTTAGATTATCAAAAAATATTTGACCCGTGTTTTTTCTTTTGATACGTAAACCAAAATTGACGAAGATACGACGCTTTTAAAATTCTCAATACGTCGCGCCATGGTATAATTTTTAGCTAGTTCTGACGTCACGAGCCCCCACTCCCGAGTTTTGATGCGTTTTATCTTTGTCAATATTCATTGATTTACAAAAACAAAAAATACTTGTCCATTAATTTCCAATACTCTAACTGACGGACTAAATAGATTTGAAATTTTTTGATACTGTCGTCATGCCTATAGACGATAGGTTATTCATGTGCAGTTTTGCCTGTGCACTTGTACAGTCAAACTGTGCAGGTATGCCTGAACGTGTGCAGGAGAAAACTGTACAGGTTATCATCGCGTGTAAACGCAACCTAGAGAATATCGAATTCGAAATAGATATTTTTCCGCTTAGTTATGCGTACATGGTGCGACTGCGCAGGCATAACCGAACGTGTGCTGCAGGTCACATGCACAGCTCTGTTCTTTTCAATTTTTATAACGAGTTATAAATTCACAAAAAAAAAAACCATATTGTCGACGAACTCGGTTTTTCATAAAGATCTATAGTCTATGGCCGGCTTAAGGCTTAGAGTACGCCAGAATCACGGACGAAAAAAGGAGACGTGCCTTGAAGAGAGTCGCATCGCCTATGGTCGCGAGCGAGGCTTTGCAGCGATCAACACAAAAATAAAGTGTCTCATCCAAACAAACAGAACCATAATAGGCAACTGTAGTTTCTTTATTTCTTTTTATTTGAGAGTTATCTTGTAGCAAGAACAATAGATCAATGTAACGGTGTTCTAGTTGGCAAGAAAATTTAAAGTGTGGTCGATTTATTTGGCGATTCAGCCAGCAATGTCTGGGGAGAAAATCTGAAATACGAGTCGATATCTTTTTGAAATTAATTTAGACCTTTTTCATTTTCCATATTTATAAACTAACTTATTTTTGAACAACCAGCTACGATCCTTACTTACTTATTTCGCCTTATCCACGTTCATACATCTTATTTTCTAGACAACAAAAACCAAATACCTAATTACTTATAATAATATAATCTCATACAGGTCTCCACACTCTCCACAGGTCTCCACACTCTCCACAGGTCTCCACACTCTCCACAGGTCTCCCACAGGGTAAATGCCTCTTTTCATGTAGACATTGCAGAGCATTGATTCTGTAGTTTCTCATTGGAAAAAGGTGAGTTTTAATATGAACTAAAATCAAAGAACAAAGAAATACAATCGTATTAAATTACAGTTCGGATATCCCCACAATGTTTTATTTCACCGATGTCAGTGATGTCAAAGTTCAACTTAGAAAGTAGTGTAAGTATGCAGATATTTGACAATTAAACTTATTTACAAAATACGGTAATACAGTCAAAAATAGTTCGATTACGCGGTTAGTAATTACAGACGTCACACTCATTGTCTAGCACTCCGAGGCGATGTCGATCAATAAGTTTGTGAACGCAATCGTCTACCCAGCAACTACACGTCTTAGCGCAAATACTTATAATTGTAGAATGTTACTGTGTAGGGCACGTCATGCGAAGAGGGGGAGATTTCGGAGTCGGTTTCGAAGCTCCGAAACATCCCTCTCGTTGCATGGAAACCACCTTTAGCTGGCACACCTAATGCACTTTATACGATGTGCATGTATGCAGTGCAAGGAAAAGGAGGTGATGTATTGATCGCAAAACTGTCTGATTTGGCTTTACAGAGTTCGTTCAGTAGTTTTCGAGCGTGTTCATTATATTTAAATCGTTTACTGAATTATACGTTAACGTAACGTTTTACACGTTTCTGTTTATTTTTTTATCACACATTTGCTCGTAAAGGGTCTCATAATTCACCAATTTCAATATCGTATTGTATCTCATTACGTACTTGTGCGTTATTGTAATGTAAAACGCACGGTTCATCAAGGTACTCCGTCTAAAACGAACGGTACTTTTTTAAATCTTAGCAATGAGTTTTTTTGTCAGAAAAGTGGTCAACATTTTATGAATAAAGCTTTCTTGTAGTAAGGCATTTAAAAATTCCATGCTATAAAATCGAATAAGTAGATGCTTTTTGAAACATAAAAAGCACTGGATGAAGGATTTCCTACAGAATCCTTCCGGTGTGTGATATAAAGTGTGTTACACAATTAGAGTGCAGTTCTATTTTGCAATGTGTTATTATAATTACAGACCTGTTCGTAGTTTCATGTATTATTTGGGCACTTACAGCAGTTTGTTCAAGTTCAAAAATCATGAACATTCCAACGTGTCAAGATTCAGCATTCTTACATTTGAATTTCGCGAACGAAAATGTTTTTCAGGAATTATTTTATTATAATTAAATCAAGTTCCTGTATTCTGTCAACGATGTTATTATTTCCGCGTAGACAAAAAGCGACTGTGTAATCATTAACGCAAGTGTCAAATCTGTACAAAATGTGAACAACACTGAGTAAGCAGTAGGCATGCATAATGTTGGTTAGTTAACGTGTCTAGTCTAACTGGCGACCGCCTGGTATACCTACTGGCGTGGGATTGCGTTGATAAAAATAATGCCGTAAATGCTTATTGTGTTGGATCGAATTGTGCACTGTCATCGTCACTGTCATGCATGTTTTAAGTCTAAGTATGGTAGAATTTAGAGGTTGAGAGAGTTTATTAGAATGTTTTGAAGGTATGAGGCACAGCGTTTAAAGTCCCGCATACGTCCGTTGTGATTGTGGTCAGGTTGTTGATTTAAATATTATGTTTATCGCGCAGATAGGAACAGCTCGTGGCTAAATAATAACAGCCGCTCGGGTCGATTGTCAGGATAAGCCACACTTACCTACGTTGGTCTGTGAATGGGTGAATTTTCTCCGTGCCTCGGAAAGCACGTTAAGCCGTTGTTCCGGGCAGTCATTTGTAGATCTTTGACAGTCGTAACAGGTAGTCAGCGGCCCAAAAGTCCAACAACCAGTCTTACCAAGGGTAATTGTATTATCCAGTACTAACTGGGTTGTAGAGGTCAAACAGGCGGTCGCTCCATGTAAAATATATTCAAATGTATTCGGTTATACTGGAAGCCGATTACCCGACCTCAAGATAGTTGAGAAAAAGCTAGGCAGATGATCTACTCATAACTGATAACTCTGCGCGGTGCAGGTAACCAGAAATACTCGAGCAATAATGAGTCCTTTTTGACCTACAATACAATGTGTGCTATCGATATTAGTTTTTTTTTAAATAAAATTGAACAAACTCGACCTAGCTGACAAAATAACTGAAGCATTAATAAAGTTCTATGATATTTAGGTATGTCGCCTTTGACGATTTTTTTCACAGCGGCAACTTTCTATTATTCTTTCTTTCAGTATTTTTTTTACAAAATGCCTAGTCAAGAGGATAATCTACAGTCCCCTGAAAGATTTATAGCCTATGGGCCACATAATTATAGTCTATGATAGATAACAATGACGTCACAGACTTTGGTAAACCAAAGTCTGTGACGTCATTGTTGTCTATCAGTTTTGACAATGGCAGTTTGTAGACTAAAGTCTACAAACTGCCATTGTCAAAACTGAAGTATACTTAGATAACCTCGATCGATATAACCGGGTAAATATGTAAATATTTACACTACGCATATGCACAGTTCAAAGTAGTAAATAAACACATTTAAATGTGAATATATTACGTTAAGATTGCGGAAAAAAATAAACTAAACATAGGTATTAATGCTAATGAATCATTCATCATAATTATGGCGTTAAAGATTTTTTCCTTTAAACCAACATTTCTTTTGACATGTAATGTAACTAAGTACTGATGATTGATTATTCCGGTCGGAAGTTTGTTTTACGGATTTATTTATTAAAGGAAAATTACGTTATGGCAATTTGATAGATTTGGGCCTCAGATAGCAAAATAATATACGATCGAAACAACAGAATTCTCAGAGACCAGAGATATTCAAAAAATGAGATTGTGTTCTCTGTATTCGTTCTTTAAATTTCTATGTTAGAATTGTCCACCTACATTAGCCTACTACATCAGGCCCCGTCTCCACCAAAGCGAAGACGAGCGGGGAGGAGAGGGGAAGTGAGGGAATCAACCAATGACGTCTCCGTCTCTCCATGCGATTGATCGAATCTTGCGCGTCTTCGGTCCGCGCTCCTCTAGTCTCCGCTTCAGTGGGATCCGCGCCTACGACGCTATACGAAATGAAAAAAGAGCATTTCCCAGAAAGTAATGTCGAACTGAGCTTTGATTAGCGCTTATTTCAGAAAGAGGTTCCGTAGTGCACTGATTGTTTCTTCCCATTTTTGGAATCACACTGCGTTGTGAAACACGTCAGATTGTTAGCATTTAATAAAGATTTACCGAGCATTGACATCAGTCATTTACAATTCACGATGACTCGCAATGTTTTTTATATAATCTAATAGTGGACTGATAACGTCCTTGCAATGTCATTATTTTGATAAATCCAATCAGTCTGTTGCGGTCTACTGATTACCTTACGAACGGCTGATGTAATAACAAAAACATAATCAGCCCTAATTATCCTACTTAGCCAAAATAACCACGATGTGGAGCCCTGACACAGCCAGAAGGCGTCGCAAAAGTCGTAAGAGATAGCGGGACGAGCTGGACAAAAACAATAATTAGCCCTAGTTTAAAATAATTTGAAGTCATGGGGCTTTTGCCCAGCAGTGACAAACAAGGCAACAGTTACAGTATTTATCATTCTACTGGGATTCAGAACTCTTTTCATACACAGTATGTTGTTGGGGAGTATGTTAAGCCAGTGTTCATCTCCACAGCTAAAATTCTGGAAATTGGTAAAGGGCGTTTTGCGGAACTGAAAAAATTACATAAGATGTAATTTCGACGTTCAAACCATTCGGATTTACGCCCTATTTGATTTGAATGCATGATTTTTTATGCTTTTGTAAGAGGGAATAGACTGTATTCTGCCACGTGGGCTCGCTCGCACTGAACTTATTCAGTTTTCACATAAGAGTTTGTAATAATCCGTAGGCCGATTTATCAACTTATTTTGAACCAAAGAGATGTACCTAAAAGACTTGAAAACGCTACCTTGACAAGCGGGCGTAGGTACGACACTAACCTAGACAGACCGATTTGTTAGTAACAAGTATTGGATTAAATTTTTATCCCGTCTATTTCTCGTACTATATTTGAATGCCTTTTTTTTTCGGATGGGAAATCATCAAATGACACTCCCTTCCGCTCCGCCCAGAGCGGGAGGGGTCCCGCTTTGGGCGGAGCGGAAGGGAGTGTCAGACTTTTACTGACTAAAACCCATCCAAGTTCCTTCTTACCCCTTTGTGTACTTGGGCCGCGGTATCTCTTTCGAACACGAACAGTCCCGCAGCGGCGCAGCCCCGGCAGGATATTTGAATGCCTTTATTTTCAACGGGATTAACGGGACTGAAAACCAGTAAAGACGCCGCTAAAAGCTTTGTTTCCTGAACTATTGTTTTAACTGGTGTTTATCACGTCGGGTAACATTTTACGAATTAACAACCTGTTACTAATGAATTTAACTCATTGTGTTGTAGGTTCACAAGTCGCAAGCAGTTTACGATGCTTTTAATAAGTTTTTACGAATACTTTATTCAACACTTGTGTTGTGCAGTGTGAGATTATTTAATTGATTTCTTAATATTTTTAAAGTGCAGCACAGAGTCTAGATTTGTGACTGGTTGCAATAGGCTCGCCTCCTTTTACATGGGACTTAGACATAACTGGCGAAATTTGGGTGTATAGGCGAGACGACAAAAAAAAAACTAATTAGTCCGTCAGTTAGATTATCAAAAAATACTTGACCCGTGTTTTTTCTTTTGTTACGTAAACCAAAATTGACGAAGATATGACGCTTTTAAAATTCTCAATACGTCACGCCTAGGTATAATTTTTAGCTAGTTCTGACGTCACGAGCCCCCACTCCCGAGTTTTGATGCGTTTTATCTTTTGTCAATATTCATTGATTTACAAAAACAAAAAATACGTGTCCATTAATTTCCAATACTCTTACTGACGGACTAAATAGAATTGCAATTTTTTGATACTGTCGTCATGCCTATTAGGTACACCTCTGCCTAACCCTTCAGGGAATATAGGCTCGATGTTATGTTAAGCTTATTATAGTCCTGCCGATCTTTCTCCAGTCGTGTCGAATGGGGTGGGCAACTGGTGGAACTAATGGCGCTAGCATCGCATGAACCAAACATCGTCATTGGTTGAAAATCTGTCAATGTCATTTTATATTTCAAAATAGATTGACCTCATTGGTCAGTTTGGATCTAAGCTATGGACGCGCCATCTACAATCAGCTTTGACCAGCCTTCCCCATTGCCGTTCTATCGGACTAGGAGTGCGAGGGAACAGCGAGTGCACCTGAATTTCTGCGTCGATGGTTAGTCTCAGCCAAGATTGGCCGCCATGACCGAATACGGTATTTTTAGGGTTCCGTACCCAAAGGGTAAAAACGGGACCCTATTACTAAGACTCCACTGTCCATCTGTCACCAGGCTGTATCTCATGAACCGTGAGAGCTAGACAGTTGAAAAATTCACAGATAATGTATTTCTGTTGCCGCTATAACAACAAATAAAAATTAAAGGGGGCTCCCCTACTCTGATGGAACGGTACCCTTCATGCGCGAGTCCGACTCGCACTAGGCCGGTTTTTTTCAAATGTTTACTTTTGTTAATTTTACTTCAGAGTATCCAAAAATTGCATTGATTTGTATTAAACATTGTTGTTAATGCAATAGATAACACTCAAAAATGAACAAATCGTGAAAAAAGAAGCTAGTCATGATGAGTCTCCTTTGGACGACCGCAGGACGGTGGTTACACTTTGACCTTGAGCTGTCCTTTTACGTAGTACGAAGTTCCAATAGAGAGTTCAGCTTATACTGGATTTGTTACCACTGACATGCTGTCTATAGCATCCACAGTCAATTCCCCGCAGCGATCGCGTTGGCCTGAACAAGTCTCGGACCAAACAAATATAAATAACAGTGACACCTTAGCTCGTCTAAGCAGGAGCTCGCCAAAGCGTATCGTACTACCCAGTAACTGGTTTGTTGACGTCAAATAGGCAGTCGCTCCAGTTGTGCCTAGGCGGTTAGACTAGAAGCCGACCCCAACATACTTAGTTGGGAAAAGGTGCCACCAGTGGTTCCTAACCTTTCTTGGATCAGGGACCACTTTGGTTTCTTTATTGTTAGCAGGGACCATAAGATCCTAGATAAACATGGACACCGACAAGATTATATCTAAGGTGGTGAATCTTCAACTCACACAATGCAAAAATTTGAAAATGTGAGAACCTTTAGAAAGTGAAAGAAACAAAGGTCGAAGTGAACTCAAAAAATTTAGCCACCATTCATAAAGAATTTTTTTTTTTTAATTCACAAAATTGATGTACTTTTACAATCACAAATGTAACAAAAAAGTTACAACACAGAATTTCTGATTGACATCTACTAGATGTGAATCTAGCATGCATATTATATGCAAGACAAAAGAGAAAAAATAGAGAGATATAGGAATAAGTAAATCGATTTTTGAAAAATGCAAGAGCGAGCGCAGCAAGCTCAAAAAATTTCAGCACCTGGCCTCTGATAGGTTCAATTAGGTTGGGTTGAGCTTGCATCTTCTGTGCAAGTTAAAAAGTAAGAATAACATTACCATGTTCGAAGCTCTTGCGGACCACAGGTTGGGTTGGGAACCACTGGGCTAGACAGACGATGACCTCTGCTAGACTACTGCATTCTACTCCTCAATAATACCTATTACGTCCACTTAATACACAAACCTATTATCTAACAAATCCAAACGGCTACCGCTGGCCGGAACCGAGGAGGGAAGTCCAAATTAACACGTACGTCGGTCAAATCGTATGGAACGCGGTATTTCAGGATAGAAGCGGTTATCGACGCGGTTTCTTTGAATTAATGTTTCAAAATCAAACAGTTTATTTAATACAACTGTTGAACAATGATTGGAAAATCAGGGCGTCTAGCTTTCTATGAGTAAAGAATATGGAGACTGGTCTGGACATGTAATGCGGAGGAATGAGAAAAATAGGAGTCCGAATGTGGCAAGCGAATTTTCGAAAATCTGTGAATGCAGATTTGTTTCTTTTTAATAATAAAGGAATGTTTCCTTTGAGTAAAATTTGCTATATCCAGTATTTCCTATAGGGTACTTCCGGTTGACCTAGAATTGTCAATTTTGTTTAAAAGCAAGGTCTTACAGCACAAGTAATAGGAAAAGTCCGAAAAAAAATGAAAATTAAGGTATATATTGGTACTTACTTACTTGTGTAAGAAATAAATTATTATTAAATTATTTCGTTTATTTATTTTATTAAATTATTATTATTACTTACAGTTTTCGCGAAAATCTAAATTTGCCCATATCTTTTTATCGTGTTGACTACTACTAGGGACTATAGACCTCAGTATATGGATTAATTTCAACTTGCTAGGTCCACACGTTCCTGAAAAAATCGGTGGTGACAGACGGACGGACAGACTGACAAGAAAGTGATCTTATAAGGGTTCCGTTTTTTCCTTTTGAGGTACGGATCCCTAAAAAACACCATAAAGTGAAAATGAACTTGCTTCAGAAGTCGGTAATTTTTTAGGGTTCCATTTTTTTGTTTGATTCACTTTTTTTCTACCGACTTCTGATTTGCGTCATACTCTTATGGTCGGGGTCGGTGAACTGATGTGGCGAATGTTTTACTATACCTACTAGTATCTACTTATGTTTTTGTTATTACTCTTGAATTGAACCTAGACTAGCCATTTGAATTAACTTAATTATTGACGATGGCGTAAGTGTTGTTTTTTTCACAAATGTTTATGAGATAATCGTAATTCTAATCTATTTATCAAGAATGATATTGGGGCTCAACTCAAAACAGTTGCTAAGAGAGATGACTAAGGGGGCTACATCGTATTCATATTCATATTCATTTTATTTTGCATACCATAAGTTTTATAAAGATGTTACAATGGGCTTACAGCTAAGAACAATTATGGACCCTGTTAGGGCACAGCAATAAACAAGATTAACATTCTATTTTAAGTAGTTAATAATAGATACTATTTACAAACAGAGGGACAACTACACGATAATCGTCTTTCCAAAATGAAAGACAAAACAGTCTCTGTAACAAAGAGATTTAAAAAGACTTATACATAGAGCGGACATGGGACTAAATGTGATACAAAAATTTTGATGTCGTACTTCAGTAGCGCTACCTAGCGTTGAAAAGAAAAAAACACGAATATTCATTTTTTTTAATGTAATTCAGCTATTACCCGGTAGATCGCGCTAGTAACCACCTGTGATAGGGATGCTACAGTTTAAGAAGGCATCAAATTAAGGATAAATTACATCGATAACTTCTTGGTAAGATTATTATTTTTTATTATATTGCGACTGCCTCACTGGTCTAGTGGCAGCAAACGCGACTGCTGAGCGCGATGGGTTTGATTACCAGGGTTATTCCATCAGGAATTTCTTAGTATTAGTCACGGAGTCTGGATTTATGCCCGGTTCATGGGACTTTAGGCAGTTGTCCTACCGCCAACGATGCTGAAGAGCAAGAATCGAGCAGAGTTGGAAACTAGAAACGGATTGGCGAGAAGCGAGTACTTGTAGTTCCGATAGTTTTATAGCTGGGCTGTAAAAGAGTGCGAGTGCGACGGACGATTACTTACGACAACATGAAAAAATATCGATAACACAAATCGATAAACGAACAACTCTCAGTAGCAAAGTAGTGATACAGCTTCTCAGCAACAGAGGGCGTTATTGCAATTTATGTAAATGTTCTAGAATATTATCAGAAAATATTCTTCATATCCCGAATTCTAGGTAAATAAAGAAAACACTAACGAAAACAAACTAAATTCAGGTCCACTCGTTTTTCCGTATCGAGATTTGCAATTCGCAAAGCGCAACAGGGAATATTTTTTACGGAATATATTTTCTTTCATTCAATGTTACGACACTTGGATGCGACCTGTCAAGCGGACGTATCGCACTAGACTAGTCGATTTTGCTACTAAGGTGTAACAAGTTATTGGAACGTCTTCTTCTTCGTCTTGTCCTATCTATAGCTAGTAATATATTTTAATGTCTTTGGTCTGTAACAACTGTCAAAGATCTACTAATGACAGCCAGGACCAATGGCTTAACGTACTTTCCAAGGCATGGAGGACACTCCATTGGAATCTTGATTATTAAAACCTTATTGAAATATATCAAAACCACTCGTACATTAAAAAAAAAACTGTTTCATGTAATTAAAGCCTGCATACTTAGTTGTATTTTTTTCTTATATTAGTTTTAGTTAGTGGTACCTAATTACAGCATTTATGTAGTTCTTGTTGTTATTTTCAAGCAATCATTATTGAAGTGAGAGTTATTAGCGAAAACAGGATAAAGAGAAAGTTCTTGGCTAGATGTTATAAGATCAGCTTCAGTCTAGATTCTAGATAGATATACGGATTCCTGTCACCGTTCACGATTAAAGCTAAAATATTATTACAACAAATGTGGAAGATTAATTTAGTTTGAGATGACGAAATACCAGACAGCATCAATAACAAATGGTTAAATTGGATAAAACTACAAAAAAATGAATAAAAAAATTTAATTATAATTATGAATGAATTAAATGAAAAACATGATTTTAAAGTTTCTAATTTTGATGTTTAGAAGACAGGTTGTTATTGATTTCAACAAAATTCTTCATGGGATAGCATGACGTTTATCTATTCATGAAAAATAATATTGGTAAATATTCATTATGGGTGTTAATGGACTTTATATTCATAATATATGTCACTTTAAAATGGGTGTTTAAAAGACACCCTTTCGACAGTGGCCACATGCCCAAAATCATATTGAAACATTAATGGCATAAAATTATCAGCCATTTTCATGGATATTAAAAACAGATATTACTGAATGAGACAATGTGGTGTTTGGTTGTAGACAATAACACCAAAAAAATCATGTTCGAGAAGCTGTTTTCATAATAAAATTTGTAAATCAATGTTAACGGAATATGACTACAAAAGTTTAGTGAGTCTACCTACCATATAAAAAAAAGATCATACTTTTAAGGGATATCTTCCGTGATTATTCATTATTTAGAGCTCCTGATATTTCGACGCTGCTGCAAGTGCCATGATCACAGGATGACTGGAGAATACGGGTGGATGGTCAAAATAATGAATAATCACGGAAGATATCCCGTAGGTATAAGTTTCGTTTTAAACCATGGAAGTTTAAAACAGTGTTTAAAAAACATACTGTTTCTTATGGGGTAGATAGAAAGTTAGAAACTATAGAACACCACCAGCTACTATTCTCACTATGCTCCTTTAGCTTCACCCACATCCATACATCTTGTCAAACGCGCACACTGGTTGTGAGAACCACTACACACTTACTAAACATCAATTTCCCATACTTATTAAAAAAATGCTATTAGCCGTAGAAACGATGTATGGACTGCGTGAAGGATGATATGGCACGAAAGGAGGTGTCTGATGAGATGACGAGTAATAGAGAAGTATGGAAGAAGGAGACACGCTGCACCAACCCCCAAATGAATTGGAATAATGGCAAAAGAATGATGATGATGTAAAATGGACGTGGAGTTGCGGACACTAGCCCATTAAACAATACAAACGTCGGTTTTAGTAATTGTTATTTTTACCTATTTATAAATTTCTGTACTTCAGCATTTCAACTAGAGCATTCTGTACTCATTGTATGTAAATCAGACTTCATACAATTTAAAATGAATTTTTAATTAGGTGTGATTTGGTTAATAGTTTAACTTTAGTAGATACTTGTATAAACACTGGCAACTGTAGATTTTAATTAAATAGTCAGACATTAAATATTATTAGAGTCTAGTGTTTTAAGAACTTGGTTTATAACTGCATAGTTGTTGCGTAGTGTAGGTTTGGCGGTATCATGAATTCATGACCAACGTCACTATCAACTTCTAAATTAAATTGTTGGTATAGTCTATATACTATCGAAATAGTAAATGGAGTAGATTTACCAAACAGAGCTAGTAAAACTCGTTGCAGTTTTTCATTTTTATATGCTATTGACTATGGAAAACAATACGAGGCTGGGAACTCCATTAAACACTGGGACTTTTATACCAAAGTTAACATTAAGAGTACAAGACTAGCCTTGTTGCAAGTAGAACAGTACAAAATTAACTAAATACTCTTTACACATTATGACACGACAGAGTAAACACAATAATTTCGAAAGGTACCCACTAGTTTCGAAACTGTTTTAAAGGCTGAATGTTGCAATGTCAGTGCTTGTTAATAAAACGTCACTTACCTAAACAGCACATGAGGAATTTGACGATTGTGAAGAAGAACGCGTTGTAGAAATTCGCGTCGTAGTAATTGACATCTGGGTCCGTCAGGTCAACGGCGACGCCGTCCACCGTGATGTTGCCCAGCACGGACTCCTCGCCGGTCGACACCGGCAAACCCAGGCTGATCTTCAGGAACTCATCCACCACAAATAGAGGCGGCACCCTCAGCAGCACCTCCACTAGTGCCAGTGCCTTCGACCTCAACGACATTATTCATTTATGCAGACCTTAGCACACGTTACACTGATAATTTAGCACGCACAGCCGAAACGACAGGCTTACACTTAAAACTTTCACGGAATGCTTTTGATTGATTTATTTTGTACCTTTAAAAAACTTATTTGATGTCACCAATAATAATGCGAAAATAATGACTGAAATTTTTGCGACAATAAAAACTTGACATTACAAATCTGGATGTTGCCAGACTAGTGAGATTGCCAGTACATGTTGCACATTGTTTCTACCATTACCACTAAACTTCAAAATAGAAGAAAAAAAAATTGTTAAAATATTTTAAGTTATGCATTGTGATCTTATATGTGTTGCATAATAAAAAGTAGCAATCCATCTTTTTATCAGAAGATTAATTACATGACTCATTGTGCGTCGGAGCAATGAACGAATATTCTACACATCCATGGAGGTGTGTAGCGACATCTGCCTTTCTTGCAATTGAACTTTTTAGGCAAGTAGGTAGCGAGATGAACTCATGGAGGCTCTCAAAAAAACTTCGTGAATAAAAAATAAGACAGAATGCGGAAAAGGTTGGATTCCTCGCCAGTGATCCTTAATAAACTTTAAAAAAGGCTTGATTCACCAATATCACTTTTCAAAGTAAGACAATAAAATACCAAAGATTTTAGGGATAAATCGTAAAATGTTTAATTAAAAACTTGACTGCCTAAAATACGAACAAAAATAAGATGGAAACAAGATTATCTAAACGATAAGTAAGTAGGTAGGTAGGTAGGTAAGTACTTTTAATCTTAAAAAAACCAGAACGGACCCTTGACGAAGTCGTCAACCAAGCATTATGACACACACACGCAAAAATTATTGCTGGAAAGTAACTTTAATTTTGGGGTGTAAAATAACGGTAATATGGTAGGACTCAATGTAACGCACTGAAAACATTGTTCTGATGGATACATTGAATATTACAGGGATCATGTAGCTATTTAAAGTTAGGCGTTTAACCAATTTATTCTAGTAGAATATCATTGCTTTTGGTTTTTAAAAAAAACCGTGAACTTCGAATTCCATTAGCTCCGTACATTAGAAAGCTCCCAGATATGTGTGACAAAGTCAAGTAGAGTCAAGTAGAGTCAGTACAATAGAATAGATTTGTATTTGGAACACTATACAGCCAGGATGATTCTTTATTGAATTTAAACCAAATAGGTTCAACAAACAAGACGTCGCAACGGTGCTCGAACACCAGCATTTGTTCGACACGCTCTCACTGCAAACAACGGTTGCTTACGCACCGCACGCAAATGTATTCTTCTGGGAACTAAAATAACAAATTCTGTTACAAATATCAGAACAGTCATGCGTGTTTCTGCAGAGGTCGTACAGGAGCACGGTCTCCAGAAACATCCGCCGGCCAGTAAGGCTTAGAAGATTATATTTTCCCAGTAAATCGACATAAGACGCAGAAGAGTGAAAGCACCTGTAAGTCATAGTTCTTAAAAATTTCTTTTGCACCATTTCTAGGCAGTTAGAATATTTAACGTATAGGGGATTCCACACCGCAACTGCATACTCTAAATGAGATCTAATTAAGGTCTTGTATAGATAAAGGTAGGTCTGAGGGCGCACGAATTCAGTGGATGATCGCATAACAAATCCGTACATGCGTCAAGCCTTGTTAACAATTGTATTAATGTGTACGTAAGCTTGTCATCAAAAATGACACCCAAATCGCGAACCATGGTAACTCTATTCAAAGCAACATCATTTAGAGAGTACTGGTATCTGAAGATGTTTTTGTTTTTGGTGATGCTCAAATAACAACATTTAGGCACGCTAAGTTTTAGTTTATTACACGCACAGTATTCAGACAGTCTATTTAAGTCACTTTGCAAAGCAAGACAAACGCTAGTGTTTTTAATTGGCCTAAATATTTTTAAGTCATCTGAATTTGTCAACTAAATTTTGAATTTTGGAAACATTTGCCTATGTCGTTAATGAACAAAATAAATAGAAGGGGTCCTAAAATCGATCCTTGAGGAACACCTGATGTCACTGGTACAGAAAATGATTGATAACCATTAATCACAACGCGCTGCGTTCTTTTGGAATCATACGACGAAAACCACCTCAACAGGTTCCCACGTATGCCATTAAACGCAATTTTGCGCAATAGCAGCTCGTGGTCGACCTTATCGAACGCTTTCTGGAAATCAGTATAGACTGAATCTACCTGAATACCAGCATCCATATCATTAAAAATGTATTGTGAATACGCTACAAGATTTGTTACCGTAAATCTCCTTTTAACAAGTCCGTGTTGTTGCGGAGCAATAACATTATGAAGCAACGGATAAAGTACACTATGTACAAGTTTTTCAAAGAGTTTCGATAAGGTCGACAATATTGATATTGGGCGATAGTTCTCGACGTCATCTGTAGGGCCAGACTTGTGCACCGGTGTTACGTTAGCTCGCTTCCAAGCATCAGGAAAGATTCCTAGTGACAGGGATCGATTAAAAATAATTTGTAGAGGAACGCATATGTTCTTAGCAGTATTTCTGAGAAATATTGCAGGAAGTGCATCGGGACCAGGCCCTTTTGAGGTATCTAAGGTTTCCAGGTGCCTCAATACCTGCCGAACTGAGAACTGAATATTGTCCACAGCAGTACAGTCCTCAGAACAATCTTATTTCATTTCATTAGGGTTGTTCGATGATTCATTTTTGAAACGCACACTAGAAGGAATTCCTTTGGATGACTTACGGTTTGAGATGAATTTCCAAAAATAATTAACATTTTGTTTAATACTGTCCTCAACAGTGCTGATGTATCGGTCATAACATTTTTTGCACTCAACGTGAAATCGGGATCTGAAAAGCGAAAACTGTTCATAATCTGATAATTTTTTATATGTTTTCCACTTTATCCAAGCTCTACACTTGTTCCTAAAAATATGTATCAGAGCCGGTGAGAACCAAACTGGGAACTTCGATGACTTTACTGATGTTAAAGGAATATGTGTTATGATAACATTAAAAATGATATCGTAGAAGACCTCCAGTGATTCCTCTACAGAGCAGTTACGTAGAGAAGACTCCCAGTTTATTTCCGATAAATCTTGGTTTATATCGTCATAATTAGCTTTATAATAGTTAAATCTTTTAGTTGTATTACGTCTCATATTACTTTTTAGTGTCCGGAAGGGAATCAATACATAAAACGGGGGATGATATTGATCCGGAGGCAATAAAAGGTCATAAGTTTCGCACACTATGCAGTCATCATTACTGATAAAGAGATCGAATATATTATTACGTATGTTTTTATGTGTGTTGTATTGGATAGCGTTATGTGTGGACAGAAAATTACTCACAAATTCCCCCCACAGGGGTGTTATTTCCGCAGACCTGACCAAAGGTGGAGTGGTTACTGATGTTGGTATCCCAATTAAGAGCAGGTAAATTGAAATCACCGATCAGGTAGAAGCGTTCAACGTCAGTATTCTCAAGGTAGGCATCCAACATTTTAAAGTAGGCATTATAGACAGATTCCGGAGCTTTTGGTGGTACATAAGCTGCACTAATCATATGCAATTTACCCCTATTTATGCTGGGTATCTGAATAATAACATATTCAATGTCGGCAAATAAAGCTGCAACAGGGTTGATTCTAACCGCACGTAGTGATTTGAGAATCGCTATCAGGGTTCCACCTCCTTCCTTTTTACCAGTGGCTTCACGGTCGCGGTCGCACCTTTGTACAGTGTAGCGATCATCAATGAATTCGGCGTCAGATATCTCCGGCGTAAGCCAGGTTTCCGTTAGGACAATAACGTCGTAGCAATTAGCCAAAATATTTACGAATAACGTATGCAGTTTGGTGCGAACTCCCCTACAGTTCTGATAGTAAACAGTAAGAGACTGATCATCCATTGAAGAAAGCACTACAAATAAGTATAATACTATTATAATACATTAATAAAGCCTTCATGACCACGAGCGAATTGTGCAACACGACGGCGATGTAATATAGGCAATATAGTGGCACATGTAACAAAAGCTTGACCATACAGACATAAACCAATAATAAATTAGAGAAGAGTTGCAGTTTGATAAGCATTGAGTATGTCTGTCACCAGGCTGTATCTCGTGAACTGTGACAGCTGCAGCAGTTGAAATTTTCACAGAATGGTATTTCTGTTGCCGCTATAACAACAAATTTCATAATAAAATAAAAAAGTAGTTTTTAAAAATAAGTTTGGCAATTCTTCACAATAGGCATGACGACAGTATCAAAAAATTGCAAATCTATTTAGTCCGTCAGTTAGAGTATTGGAAATTAATGCACACGTATTTTTTGTTTTTGTAAATCAATGAATATAGACAAAAGATAAAACGCATCAAAACTCCGGAGTGGGGGCTCGTGACGTCAGAACTAGCTAAAAATTATACATAAGCGTGACGTATTGAGAATTTTAAAAGCGTCATATCTTCGTCAATTTTGGTTTACGTAACAAAAGAAAAAAACACGGGTCAAGTATTTTTTGATAATCTAACAGCCGGACTAATTAGTTTTTTTTGTCGTCTCACTTATTACAGGTACCTATACCTAAAAGTAGGTACACCCATATTGCGCCAGTTATGTTTAAGTCCCATGTAATAGAGAGAGCGACCGTATTGCCATCAACCGGGCGAAAACCAGACTCCGTAGCTGCTACTGAGAAATCAATAATGGGAAAACTTAATGTCACTTTGCCCAAGCCGGAAATCGAATCCAGGAGCTCATATTCAGCAATCGTGCTTACAACCACAAGACCAACGAGGCAGTCAGTTGAGGTATCTGTTATCAACTTTAACTTGGAACTTCTACCGGGTAGAATCTCCTCGTTCCTAGAAGAAGACACACAACCACGCCAACCCCAAATATGTTGGAAAAAAGGCAGGAGAATAATGACCGATCCCGAGAAAACTAGTCTTAATAATCGGACAGCAAAATGATTCTTTAACAATTTAAGGTAAACAGTAGTTTATTGCTTTCGAGATAGGGAACCCTGAAAAATCTCCGAGCGAAAAAAGTAAAATATATGTATATAAAAAAACCCAACGTTTAACAGTTTTACAATTCATAAAATAATTCAAAAGCGGGATCCCAACTTCGGTAACCATAAACAATATGCTTTAGAATTTTATTTCTTTACCAAAGCGTGCAAACTTTTTAAAAGTTTAATAAAAAGCGTGGAATAAAAGAAAGCTAGCCGGTGAAGTTTGAAAAGCAGGAGTCTCTGAATCGATACCAGTTAGAAGGATGCTTGTAGGGCTTCTTCAGTTGCGAGGCAAATTAAAAAGACTCGTATACCATTGTTGTGTTGTTGGAAGCTTTTGAAGCTTCGCTGAGTTTTTCTATACCTATCTACGTTTCAAAAAGGTGGCAAATAATATATCTATTGGATACAATATTCTATGTGAACTACTTATGTAGCTGTCAGTGAGTAACTGAAATTATTTAGTAGGCATTTATTCCTTACAGGAAAAAAGTTATAATTTCGTATACTTATTTGAACGTTTACCTAAATAGATTTTGTTAAGCTTCACTGCTATGTACGGCTACCTAACCATTTATATCTATATTCTACCGCTATTCTGGTAGAAGAGCTTTTATAAAAAAAAAATTAAAACATTAGCTACTTGACATGTATAACCATTCATGCAAGAAAGAAAATACATAAGCATTCCACATTCTGAGAACTTAAACTGCCGTGCGGTAGGAAAATCAGATGATTGCGAAAATTATTGCCGTTCCGTAAATTATGAAGATGTTGCCCCCCCCCTCAATCTTCATGTTCTGAGTACAAGTTGATTCTACGACTCCTGACCCAGGCTAAGTTATGGGTTTTAAATAGAATATAGCCGAGGTTACTTATTTTGATAAGTTAGTACATAGTTAGTATTAGCTTATGTCCGCGGCTTCACCCGCGTCTAGTTCGTTAATTATCCCATGGGATCGAACTACCGGGATAAAAACTACCCTATATGTTATCCAGGTTTTATAGTATTGTGTGCACAAATTTCACACAAATCCGTTCAACCGTTTTTGTGTGAAAGAGGAACAAACACCGAGGATACATGTTCACAAACTTTCGCTCACACAAAACCCACTACAGATTTTTTTCACAAATATTTAGTTAGCTCCTTCATTTGGTTGTGTTGGGTCCTGAATATTTCGTAAGTCTTATATCCATGTGTATCAAACGACGTTTTTCAATACACTTTTGAAGAAATAAAATAAAATAAAGAAAAAAAAGCAATCACCGCCGACTATACGCATTGAACCAATTTTGACTAAGTACAGGTATAATAATATTAATCTGTGGCAATTTTCCAACACCCGCGTGCTGTGCCGCGTGCGGGATAGGCTTATTTCCGCACGCGGCACAGCACGCGGGTGTTGGAAAATGAAAAAGACCCATGCGTGTGAAATACATTGCATGTTGAACCTAATCATAATCAAATAAGAACCCGTTTTCGAGGAAGTGTATTGATTGAATATAATGTATGAAAGACTATTATGTACGATCGACCAAGCTATTTGGTTTACTTATTACCTACAATGTAATTTGCATGTTAAAATGTGAACCAAATAGCTTGGTCGACCGTACCTACTACCTACTTTAAAATTGTAAGCGGGATGCAACAACTTATGCGCAAAGCTAAGGCTTGAGCCTGCATTCACAAATTCACTCTTTATTTATTAAAAAGAGTAGGCAAGTACATAATAGTAGCTAAATAGGGCATTTTATCTACAAAACCATATAATTTTCTCACTTCGCATTCCACAAACACACTCGCTAAAAGACTACAAGAACTAAAATTACAATAATTACCTACCATTCTAGCGACTTATTGTGGACTTATCGAGCGCGCCAAAAAAATCAAAATGGCCGGCTTATCTGTCATGGCACGCGCGCGCCACGCGTCCCCTCAACCGATTAAATGTAAATCAATCGTAAGAATGGATGGAAGATCGGAATAACATATTGAGTTTCAAAGTTTTATCTTTTATTTGTGTTTCCGATTGAGACGTATCATTTTACAGCGGCTGATTGTCCATGGTATTTAATTGTGGTTGTGGGATTGTTGGTTTTTCAAATGGGTTTTTATGAGTGCAGTGAAGCTGGAGTGAGATTAGTTAATTGGTTGAAGTTTTAAGTAATTGTTTTTGTTTAGGATTGTTCTTACATGGAACAAAGTGATAAAGTGAGCAGATTGGACGCGAACTACCTACCTATGTAAATAAATCAGCCATGGCCAAGTGCGTGTCGGGCCACGCGCAGTGTAGGATTCCATATTAACCCGTTAATAATAATAATAACAAAAATAGATTTTAATATATAATAGATCAAATTCGACATCTGTCAGTTAAGCAACTACAGCAAATATACTTCATCTTATTCACTTTAGAGGATTTATTCTAAGGATTTTGTAAGTTTTTGGAACAAAACCCGTGGGTGTTGGATAATTTTGTTCAACGACTATAACTGCTAAACTAATGAAGTTATCTTAACCGCTATAATTTGAAATTGTCCTTTAAAGTTCATGAAATGTACTATCATCATGAATTTTTCCAGATTTTTCATGACAGCAGTTTAGCTTTTAGAGGGGTGGGGGGGATGCCCTACTGGAACAAATAATATTTGCACATTGATGTTTAATATTTCGTAAATGGAGCATTAAATCGAAAAATAGTACCAGCAAACACGATGAGATAAACGACGAAATTCATCCCCACTTCACATGTAGGGGATATTTTCCAAAATTTCATTTTACCATTTTGTCGGCGTAATTGATATACACACCTCTACACAATTACAGCTTTCTAGTACTAACAGCCTCCGAGCAAAACCTAAGAAGGGCGGACGGAGAGACGGACATGACGAAACTATAAGGGTTCCTTGTCAGGACCACGAAATTGGTCTAATTTTAGAAAAAAGGTGACGTGCGCCTTTTATTGATATATTTTATCTTTGGGAACATCATCGCAAAACACTCATGAAAACCATAAGGTTACCTATGATGAGCTTCAATAAGTTATTTTGTTAGCTTCTAACAAAGCCAAATAAAACTCACCCGCCGAGATTACCGACCACAAAAAGAAGACCTAATAAAATGAGACACATTACAAACATTATCTTCCCTTATTCAAAACCACCCTCCCGAAAAAAACTCGACTACCCGCTAAACAAATATGTGTTACCTGTCAGATCAAACAGGAACAATACTATCACTTGCTACTGAGCCTAAGGGCAAATACAGGTGGCGAATTATGCTAAACTGTTGTGTTTGCACAAGTAGATCATGCTTGGTTTAGCTGGCGCATTGTAATTTGAACCATGCACGTTCGGGACTTACCTACCTTATACCAATGATTGTGTTTTGTTTGGTTTTAAATAGCGAATAATTAATTTAGGGTGGAGGATAGTTTGGTGTTCGTGCAGATTTTTATCACGTTTTTTTGGTAGGAAGAAAGTATTTAGATCTAGATAATCTTGTGTGATTTTTTTGATGGTTGATGTCGTGGGAAAATGTCCTGCGTCAGAGTTTCATGATTAAAGCCTATACAGGGTGACAGAGAAACTCGACCTATTCCTTGAAACAGTTTATACTTCATACTAGGCCATAAGCAACAAATTAAGTCCCGTTAACTAGGGGTCAAAAATGGGTTGTTTTGGAGAAATCGAATATTTAAAGTTTTTTTGAAATTTATCACCTCTCCACCATCACCAAGTGCTGATTGTGATAGATCTACAAAGTTTGGGATGTTAAACTGATACTTTTCTGATAGCTTCTGAATGAATGAATCCTTCAAAAACCAATTTGTCAAAAAAGTTCTAATATTTGAGGAGTAAAACACAAGTTTTAATGTGAGAGTTTTTCACACGGAGGATTTTTTATTGATATGTGACAAAGTCAAGTAGAGTCAGTACAGTGGAATAGATTTGTATTTGGAACTCTATACAGCCAGGATGATTCTTTATTGAATTTAAACCAAATAGGTTTAACAAAAAGGACACCTGCCTTTAGAAATTAAGCGCCATAAAGGTAATCTTCAGATTTTTTTTTAACTTTGTGGCTGTTTTTTCAAGAAAATTTTCAAGCAAAAGCAAGCAAAGTATATGCCTTTCAAGGAATAGGTCGAGTTACCATATTGAAGTAATATCAGTTACATACATTGGTTTCCTCATGGCTATAATAATTAATGTGTCGAATTGTAGAGTTCGTCCATAAAAAAGTAAAGTGTAAAAACGAAGTACCCAAGTACTACCTACTTTTTACTTCAGGACACGAAGAAGGGGAAGAATTGAAAGGTTACTCAAAATTAAAATGATGTCTAACCGAAGTTGAATTTCTGGCCGAAGACAAAGCCGATTAGTCCAGTATCGCTTAGAAATGTTATATTTTAAACGTTTAAAATGAAAGTTATTGTTGACTGTATATAAACAGCATAACGAGATGATTACCTTTTTTTTCGGATAGGAAATCATCAAATCTCCTTTCGCTACACTCGAATCTCGAATCGACTCCTCCCGCTCTGGGCGGAGCAGGAGGGAGTGTCAGACTTTTACTGACTAAAACCCATCCATGTTCCTTCATCGCCCTTGTGTTCCGGGGCCACGGTATCTCTTTCGAACAGTCCCGCAGCCCCAGCAGGCATCGGCCCTTGCGGACCCCTTCCTTATTGCTGACTGTCTTTGAGGCGCGCGTGGAACACGAACGCGCCGTCGACACGGCCTGTCGTTATGAGACGGACGGACGGTGAGCTAGCCCATAGCTCACCGTCCACAGGCCCGCGCCTACGGTGGCCGGGGGCCAACACGTGGCTCCCGACGCCCGGGGCGTCTCCCGCGGCAGCCGAGACGTGAAGTTCTCGCCCTCTCACGTTCCGCAGTTATGACTGCTTCGCAGAAGGAGGTGACGGCGTCCCATTCCGTCTCGCTCCTGACCATGGATTGCACCAGGGCCGGAAGCGAGAGGTCGCCGCCGCCGATCGCCGCTTCGAGGACACGGCGGTGCTCCGCCCAAGCGGGGCACACCTCCACAGTGTGCTCCTCCGTGTCCTCCGGTCGATCCTCGCAATGATAGCACCCGGGCGTTTCCACCCACCCGATTCGGTGCAGAAACCTCCCGAAACAACCGTGTCCGGTGAGGACCTGCGTCTGGCGGAAGGTGAGGACGCCATGGCGTCTCTCAAGCCACTATTGTGGCGTGCCCTGCACGGGGTTGCGACAGTTGCTCTCTCCATGTCGCCATGAGATCACGCCGGAAGTCTGTCCGCTGAGCGACAATTTGCCGCGGCAGCGGAGTTTATCTCCGGCTTAGCGCCTCTGCGCGCCATTCATGTAGGCGCGCGAGGACTATCGCCTCCAGATCACATGGCGGCAATCCGACAAGGAGGCTCGCCGCCTCGCGGGAGATGGTGCGGTATCCACGGACCAGCCTTACGGCTACCACCTTTACGTGATGATTACCTTGCATTAAGTTAAAATAAAGAAACACTTTGTCGTATATCTACGGTACGTCTTCCCTTGCGCTCTCGCGAATTCGGAACCGCTCGTTCAATTTCGGCACTTACATGAAAGAAACCTTCGGCCCCATGACACTACATGATGCTTAGAATAAGAATTTGTTTGGTATACTACAACTTATAAACCCGACTACTGAAAATGACGAAGCCAAAAGGACCCCCTGGCTTCGCCGTAGTCGGTTAAAAAGGCGTAAATTAATATATAAGAATGGTCGATAATGAAGTTTGTCTATATTATTTCGTCCAATCAAATTAATCACACCGTTACATCACCTGTATCCTGTGTAAAATATTCACAGTTACCCCAGTCATGGGTGCAGCGGCAGCGGTGTGACGTTATGTCAAAGGGAGTTCATCCTCGCTGTCCTACCGGTCCTATCCGGTTACCGGACGCCGGACACGACACCCGACACTTCCCGTTTCCGAACGATCGGCTTTCCGACAGGTGAGCGCAACGCAAAATCGATGGATTTGAATTTTTATTTAGTTGTTGGATAGCTTAAAATCCAATGCTAAGGGGGATGTGTGGTGTTACGCGAATGAATTAAATAAGAAAAAAATCATAAAGAAGAAATCTGAAAGTGGAGGTGACTGAAAAAATGTTTGGTAATCGGTTGTCGTGATATGTGCATGTGATGCGAGGGAATGAGGAAAATATCGTCAGGAAAGTTTTGACTATGTAGAATGTGGATGCGTATAAGAGTAGAGGAAGACCAAAGAAACGATAGATGTACTGTGTAAAGGATATATGGCTAGGAAGGTGGAGTCTGATGAGATGACGAGTAATTGAGAAGTAGAGAAGAAGACATGCTGCGCCGACCCTAAATGAATTGGGCTGAGGGCAAGAGAATGATGATGAAGTTAGCTTAGATTCAAACTCAATGCATTTATTTCAATAAGTTACAGGCACTTTTTTTACTGTCAAAAACATAAGATGAAGCTACATTCCCAGTCACCAGGCACAATAACTGTGAAAGTACTTAGCTTGATCTCTGCGACAGCTGTCAGTAGAGAAGAAAACAAACTTTTTGACAGCTTTTCTTCTCTACTGACAGCTGTCGCAGAGATCAAGCTATCTTTTATGAAGTATAGTTACCAATTCCAATGTTCCAAAGCGTAGATTTCTATGGAAGAGAATGGGCAAGAAACTCCATGGCATAATTATTGAAATTAAAATAATTGTCATTAAAGCTTGATGGCAATTCAAGTCGTGAGGAAAGTTTTAAGTACGAATGTGGGTGGATAAAAGACTGGGGTAAGACCAAAGAAGCAGTGGGTAGACTGCGTGAAAAACGATGTAATGTGTGTATGAGAATCAGTTAACGATTGTAGAGAAATATGGAAATAGAAGAGATGCTGCGACGACCTCAAATCAATTGTGATGCGGACAGGAGAATCATAATGGCAAACTACCGAGTTCACTGACGGTAGACCTTATACTTAGGGCATAATGGTAAAAAGTCGCAGACCGTCAGTTAATTTGGTAGTACCTACACATGGCAGTCATTGTGTATTTTTTTTTATCGTCACTGCTCCTAGAAACGGTGAAGGAAATCATCGTGAGGAAACCGGCGCGGCATATCTTAGAATCAAAATTTTCGAAGACAAGTGCACATCCCGCACTGGACCAGCTTGGTGGATCACATGACCTACTCCCTCTCACAGACATGAGGCATATGTCCCAGCAGTGGTAACGATATTGGATGATTATGATTATGACTATGGAGTTATTTAGGTTATTTATGCCTAAAAGACGATGCAAACATTCTTTTCAAATGAAAGCGCTTTATAACACTATAAATTGACGCCCTTATCGGTTTAACTTGCAGAAAATCTGTTTGATTTAGGGCTGTTTATAGATAACACGAATTTATTTTATTTTCATGGCAGGTTCCGAAGATGCTAGCCTTGCTAGATCAAAGCGCGACGCGGCGGCTGCTGGTTGCTACGCGCTACGAGCTTTCCCTGTCCCTGAAGCTATAAAGAGTTTTGATAACTTACTCACTCTTTTGTTTTATATAAAACGTATTATCGAACAAACACAATTTGGTTTTTCACAATTTTAAATGTTGCAGTGTTTTATTTTTCAACTACAGATCACCGCCTGCTTCGTTACGACCGTGACCTATACTAGTAATTGCATTTTGTCAACGTTCATTCATACAGTCTTCTTTATTTCTTTTTAACGATTTCTGTAGTTTCGTTGGTAACGTGGTTAATAGTAAAGTTGTTGTAAGTGTGTAGATACCTTAGCAGTTATTTAACACCATACAAAACATTATTAATTTGTCGATAAAAAACGAGCATACCTACGACTTTGTCGCTGTAAGGAACAAAGTTGTAACAATAGACTTAACAAGAAACCCTTTCCAAACTTTTGTGTTAAGGAAAAAGCGTTCATGATTACATAACTTTGTAGGAAACTTAGGGGAAATAAATAAAACAATGGCGAGAAAAAATTAATTATGTTAAAAGTAAGGTTTGTTTGCGTTAGGTAACATTTTATGTGAAGGGCCGTGTCCTCGCTGCAGCAATCGGGCAGACCTAATCCCTGCCGGCTTTGGCAACAGCGTGGTCGACAGCAGGTTTCAGTGAGGATGTGATCTCGCAGAAGGAGGCGGCGGAGCACGTCTGGGAGGAAGGGTCCCTCGTTGACGCGATTCGTTCGCAGAAGGACATGGCGGCGGAGGAGGCACAACAGCGACATGATGCCGCCCTAGGAGGAATAACAAGTGCCTTTCGGCTTAGTTAAGAGGTTTTTATTACAGGAATAAAAATGTATGGTGATATGAGTCAGAAATATAATTGCTTTGTTCATGGTGTACTTTGTGAAACGTGTTTTATTTTTTGGCCAGATCGCATATTTTCAGTGACTCAAGTTTTTTTTTTATTGGGGCTAGCCCGCCCCGCTATTCCCAAACCACTGTAACTCCTGAAAGCCAGGATCAACAGTGGCGACCACCAGAAAAGCGCCGAGACAATGAAGTTCGACGAAGTGCCAGAGAAAGAATTTAACTGTCTTGGATCCCGCAACGAAATTAATCAGAAAAGTATAGCGGAGGAGTAGGAAAAACCGTAATTTCCACTTCCCTTCATATCATCAGGAGACAGAACGAAACGATCCGATCATCCGAGGAGCATCCGAGGCGTAATTAAAATAAAAACATAAATTAAAAAAATATTAACGCCGTAAAGACGCATTACTGCTTTGCTGAAATTAAAAAAAAAAAACATTCACATCCGTCTATAGGCATTGAACCAATTTGGACTAAGTATAGGTAAGTTATCTGTGGCAATTTTCATTCCCACACACGTATTGGAAAATGAAAAAAATGGCACGCGTGTGAAAAACATTGCATGTTGAACCTAATCGTAGTGCGATAAGAACCAATTTTTCAGAAAGTGTACCTATTGAAAAAATATTAACATAAATGTTAATCGGGTCCCAAGTTGTGAGCTGTTATACAGGGTGTAAACAACCTCATCACGAAGCCGTTTTTTTTTTTTTTTTTTTCGGATGGGAAATCATCAAATGGCTTCTCCCGCTCTGGGCGGAGCAGGAGGGAGTGTCAGACTTTTACTGACTAAAACCCATCCATGTTCCTTCATCGCCCTTTGTGTTCCGGGGCCACGGTATCTCTTTCGAATAGTCCCGCAGCCCCGGCAGGCTTCGGTCCTTGCGGACCCCTTCCCTATTGCTGACTCTCTTTGAGGCGCGCGTGGAACACGAACGCGCCGTCGACACGGCCTGTCGTCATGAGACGTACGGACGGCTATGGGCTAGCTCCCCGTCCACAGGCCCGCGCCTAAAGTGGCCGGAAGCCACCACGTGGCCCCCGACGCCCGGGGCGTCTCCCGCGGCGGCCGGGACGTGAGGATCTCTCCCTGTCCTGTTCCGCCACCTCCTTCGCTAGCATGACTGCTTCGCAGAAGGAGGTGACGGCGTCCCATTCCGTCTCGCTCCGGACCATGGATTGAACCAAGGCCGGGAGCGAGAGGTCGCCGCCGCCAATCGCCGTTACGAGGACACGGCGGTGCTCCGCCCAAGCGGGGCACACCTCCACCGTGTGCTCCACCGTGTCCTCCGGTCGATCCTCACAATGGTGACACCCGGGCGTTTCCTCCCGCCCGATTCGGTGCAGGAACTTACCGAAACATCCGTGTCCGGTAAGAACCTGCGTCAGGCGGAAGGTGAGGACGCCGTGGCGTCTCTCCAGCCACTCCTCAAAGAGGGGACTTATCGCCACTATTGTGGCGTGCCCTGCACGGGGTTGCGATAGTCGCTCTCTCCATGTCGCCATGAGATCCCGCCGGAAGTCCGTCCGCTGAGCGACAATTTGCCGCGGCAGCGGAGTTTCCCCCCGGCGTAGCGCCTCCGCGCGCCACTCATGTAGGCGCGCGAGGACTACTGCCTCCAGATCCCATGGCGGCAATCCGGCAAGGAGGTTCGCCGCCTCGCGGGAAATCGTGCGGTACGAAGCCGTCAACCAAGCATTTTGTACATCAAACTAAGTAACTTTACGCAAAATATCGCTGGGAATCGACTTTTTTTGAAAAGTAATGATTTTCAATACACTTCCTCGAAAACTGGTTCTTATCGCACTACGATTAGGTTCAACATGCAATGTATTTCACACACGTGCGATTTTTTCCATTTTCCAACACGTGTGCGGGAATGAAAATTGCCACAGATAACTATACCTATACTTAGTCCAAATTGGTTCAATGCCTATAGTCGGAAGTGAATGTTTTTTTTTAAATTTCGGTAAAGCAATAATGCGTCTTTACGGCATAAATATTTGTTGAATATTCAAATTGTGTTATAAATAGAATATCATAGATAAACATGATTATTTAAAACTAATATTTACTTTTATAAACAAATTTAGCTTTAAATTAACATTTATTTGTGTTCTAAACTCAAAAACATTTGAATTTTCTATTTTTCATATTAGGCTGTTTAGCGGCTTCAAACCTTTGCTTCTCCTTCAACCTGGCGAAAGCAAAGCGCGTAAAAAAAGAAAATTTAAATCATAGTTTCTTAATAATTCATGACAAAAATATTTTTCGTTCTTTTATTTTATTTCTTCAAAAGTATATTGAAAAACGTCGTTTGATACACGTGGAAATTTGTTATTGCATTCGAGGCGGAAGCCTCGACTCCCGAGCCGTAGGCGAGGGTGTTTTTGAGCCGAGAACTGCGAAACGACGTTTTTCAATACACTTTTGAAGAAATAAAATAAAAGAACGAAAAATATTTTTGTCATGAATTATTAAGAAACTATGATTTAAATTTTCTTTTTTTTCCGCGCTTTGCTTTCGCCAGGTTGAAGGAGAAGCAAAGGTGTGAAGCCGCTAAACAGCCTAATATGAAAAATAGAAAATTCAAATAACCGAACAATAACAAACTTTCTCCACTTGTATCAAAATGTACTATTATGGTATACTTAACTCAATGTAACGCACTCAAAACATTGTGCTGATGGATGGATTGAATAGTACGGGGGTCGTGGACGTGTTTAAAGATAAAAATCTTACATTAAAAACTTGTATTAAAAAAAATACATTTCAACTACTTACTTAAAAATATATTTTAATTACTTTACTTTGACCCCCAATATCTCCGTAACTAGAAGGTTCCCAGGTACGGTGTAGAACACGAAAATAAATATCGCAATTAATGATGGGGAGAACAAGTGCCTTTTGGCTTCGTTAAGAAGTTTTTTACACCCTTTATTGGACTCCAATAGTAAGAATGGCAAAAAAGCTTAAACGCACGGTTTGTTCTAGTTTCTACAAGGTCCGTATAGTAAATAACTCCGGATGTAACCTGTACACTATCCAACATAATATTGCGTTAATTCTGCCAAAGACTTAGATCTCCGACCTCTAAACTCCCTGTGTGGGCTGGACCACCTCGTCGATCGTTAGCTCGGCATCACTGTTCAGTGGGCCGCATGCTCACTGCCTACTGCCCACAGCTTGCATAGCACAACTCGTTCAAAACTCTCACGGTGCGCGGTGTGACTTTCCATGAACGCTTTCGCGCGCCAAAAATATGTGCACCATTTTTTGTTGATACTGCATCCGTTAGTGTGAGGCTTCTTTGAATTTAAGTTAAGAACAACTTAGTGCAGTAAGAATGTCTTGTGAAAGCTAAAAGCTAAAATAAAATATTGGACTTCACTTTGTTGGACGGTTATTAGTGCAGACTAATGCAGCCCATGAACGGCCGATCTTCGATTGCTATCAAATTGCGCGCAGAAATATTTAGCAACTTTAACATGACTGCGCAATGCAAAGGCAGTTTTTTTTTTTAATTATGGTATTCCTCTTTTACTGAGAGTTTGGGATTACGTCTGCAATTTTGCGTATGAAAAATAATAATCAGGCCCTACGGAATAAAATAACGGAAAACTGAATATACATACACTGCGCCAATACGCTACCTACCGACACTGAAATAGTTATTTGTTATACAAGAGAGCAAAGTTGCTTTTTAACCGCGTGCTCAATTTTGATAACCGAGCAAGCGAAGGATTCTAAAATTGAGTCACGAGCGCAGCGAGTGATTCAAAAATTAGAATCCTGAGCGTTAGCGAGGGAATCAAAAGAGCACGAGGTGAAAAATCTTTGCACTCGAGTGCAACACGTAACTTTTCATCCCACCTCAGCGAGAAAATGACTAAATGCAAAAAAAAAAACATTTACAATCACAAGATACTTTTACTTTTATTTCAGTTTAGGTGTTAACTACTACATTATGGTAGGTAAGTATTACAGAATAATCTTTAAGTTATAACAAATAATACTTAGGTACAATTAAGAAAAATTTAAAGTAACGTTGCTACAGTTAGTTAAGTTGAGTGTAATATTTATTTATTTATTTATTTATTAAAACTTTATGCACAAGTAAAAACTGTACAAAGGCGTACTTAATGCCTTGGGCATTTTCTACCTATTTTTTTTTCAATTTTTTAAATATCGTACTGTTTCAAATCCTTCTCGCGTGATTGTTGAGGGAGAAAGCTCATTTGCGCATTATTAACAGTTTCAGTCAATTCTGTTGGCGTCAAATAAACTTCTTGGTCGCCAAAACCACTTATTTTACGTTTTTCATTTGTTTTTAACCTAAGGCATTAACAATTGACCTGACAAGAAAATGGCGCGCGCAAAGCAAATTATAAAAGTACACCAAGAAGGTTCCGAGTCTGAGTTTTTAACAAATTAAAAAAGGTTGTACCTATGATAAATTCGGCACCATGGAGGTAGAAGTAAATAGGTTTAATGATGTTTTGAATTCACAAAATTAGTGCACACGATGTTCTAAATTCAATTTACTTTATCCTCTAGAGGATAAAAACGACTTTTGCATTCAGATATCGAAGAACAAAAATACTCTTTCCGAGATGGGGGGATGAAAATTATTTTAAAGTGCATGCAAGAATGTTTATTAGTTATTATGTTTTTTAATTATTTTCGAAAACAATCTTTAGCTAAAAAGGTTAGGTATTTCACTAATAAAAGAGTAGGTACCCGAGGAGTTTCTTGCTGATTTTCTGCATAATCGCAGCCGACGATATTTTCATTGCTTACATAGGTAAGTAGATTTAATGAAAGAAAATAATTTCAATTAAAAACACAACTGTAAACCCTAAGTCTTCACTTTGAAGCTCACTCTCTAATACCACTAAGACTGCTGATGCAGTGATGCCCATAAGGACGCTCCCACGCCGTACTACATACCACATGACCCTCAGTCTACCTGCAAATAAGCGACGTTCAATCAATTTGAAACAATGGCGTGCGAGACAGGTTGGCTCCGGATGGCCCACGTGATGCTACCTGGGTGGCCCAGCGTGGCTCACCGCACTAATCGGTATTGATCTTTGGATCATGTTCGTAATGCAAAAGGATGAATATGTCAATAACGATTTTGGAGGTTAGGTTCCCCGGTTGGCAAGTATTTTTTTTGGCGTGGTGGTTGATCCTACTTGAGAACGAACAGAAATCGACATGATTTTAATTAAATGTTTATAATTAGAATAGTCGAGGTGACTACTGAGATGACCCATATTATGAAGTATGGAACTAGAAGACATGCTGCGCTGACCCCAAATAACTTGGAATAAGGAAGAATGATTGTAAACGTAGGTAGGTAGAAACAGTAACATTATTATTTCATTGTTCTTGAAACCAACCACGAGAGATAATGGACTTGGTAAACATCGTTTACCTAGCTATGTACCAATACCAAGTAGGTTGCAGTGGTGGCAGTGAAAATAAGTTGTTAAAAGGTTTTATAAAGAAATTGAAGATAGACAAGTATAGTACAGACAAACACATCAGGTTACCCGTAACTGTCAATTTTTTCCCAATCAATATAGAACCTAATGCTTTTTTTAGATAAAGTTAAAATTTTATTGAAGGTTTTCGACATATTGTAGCTGTGGCTTGATGACCTACCTACCTTGCAGTTCCTGAAAAATCCACGCATATCGATACCAACTCAATTCAACTCCAAAATCATGCAAAACTAAAAGCCCGCAAAGTGAAGAACTACAAATGAATTATGAAAACAGAATTAATTACCTCATTACTTATCTAAACATCATTATAGCACCGCTAAACGATTCTCACCACAGAGACAATGCTTCCGCATGGCCGGCCATGTTAACCCGATACGTTGACAGCCACTTTCCCGCGCACAATATGTCATGTTTTTTTTTCAGAGGGGTTGGATACAAACAGCCAATTACGGTAGGGGCGGGAGTGCACTTAGCACACTCAGAAGATAGTTTAGTCACTATCAACGTGGTGTAAGGGCTCGTCCTCTGCCCGAAACGTTGTTAAAAAAAAACTAACTTTAATTTTTACAACGTTCACTGGTGTTGCCATGGCGCATGCTTCGACCGCTACGTTTAATTTAATTAGTGAAAGGAGGTTTTGTGTGAAACTGTGATTTGTGATGTTTTCCAATATATTTTCGTGTTATTAGTGCCTTTTCAGTGAATTTATTTGGATATTTTCTTAGTAAAAGGTACGTGTGTATTTGTTTTTATTTTAGGAAGGAATTGAATGCGTTGTTTCTTTTTGTTTAGTGCGAATAGTTAATTTAATTAAAAGTGACAGGTTGTAGCACGTACACAGCAAACATTGTTGGAAAATAGAAATGTAATATTCAACAAAAGCATTTCTTAGTTTCCGTAGCAGTTTTAGATTTAAACAACCCAGACAAATACAGTAACTGGATTCCAAAAAGAAGTTTCAAGTAATTTCGCAAGACTGTGCTTTTTAAAGTGCCCTGAAAAGTGAAGGTAGGTGTTTTAAAATCAAAAAGTGTAGTAGTTGAAAAATAATCTAGGGCTGGGTAAACGATGGCAGAAATAATTGTTCTCTTTAGAGTGTGATTGCTAAACATAAGGAAGAGAATAAACGCAAAGTTGTTAGTATCAGTGAGTCTTTCCGTCCCCCGATTAATGTTAGAAACAGGAATCGTGGGGTTTTAGTCGGTAGGAGATCCTTCCAATCTCCCAACACATCCATGATGATTTACCCAAGCCAAAAAAAAGGGCAGGTATTAATGGATATCTGATACACCACTGCTTCTTTAGGAGTGTGGAGCATCGTCACAAGATATGCCGTAGGTATCTTCCGCTTATTGTTGGCACTACTATTTTCGCCTTCTAGGACTAAAATAAGGCAATTGGCAGAGCCAGGAGAAGAAAAAGGAGAAGACTAAAGTCAACTTCTGATTTCAGAATTTAAAGTTGAGAAAGAGAGTAGGTACATTTTTTTTTATTATCTTGTACTGTCCCACTGCTGGGCAAAAGCTTCTTCCAATTCCTTACATGAGCTCTTGCCTCCTCAAACCAGCCCTCGCGGTACGCGGCAAGAATGTCTCGCCACCTCTTTCTGGGCCGGCCTCGGCGGCGCCGTCTATCTTCTGGCAACCATTGCGTGGAGACTTTTGCCCTGCGGTCATCGATCATCATCAATTTAGCTTTAACTTTTGAATTTTGGAGGAATCATAAACTGTTAAAGTTGAGTTTGACACATTCTCAATTTAAAATTTTCAAATTAGTTTAAGCAAAACACGACGTAGAAGACTTAAGACTACTTAAGAAAGACTTCCCCAGAATTCCTTTTGCAAACATTTGATTATCCTTCGACAGTGTCGACTTTTGCTGCCGGCGGTGTTCATGAAAGAAGCTGCCAATACAAAGATGTAGTCAAAGAAAAGGTTGGTTTACTTTTAGTAGGTTACAATATGCACGAATACGCGACATCAAAACATAGTAAATTCGAAAGATGTTTGAATCGAGAATGCAACTATTCCATACGTGTCGTTTTAGTTTAATTATTTACGACGATAACAATCAGCTATAGTTATCAATTAAGTCTTACAACTCATTAAATAGATTTTAGTACATGATGACATGCGAAACGAGCGAGACATGTTCAATTTAATAATCATCAACCATATCTAGGTGTCTCTATCCTTTTTTTATATCAATCTACTCTATCCCACTGCTGGGCAAAGACCTCCCCCATGGCTTTCCAATTTTGTTTATCATTTGCATTTTCCGACTAATTCGTTAAGAATGAGTCCAGATCGTCACGCCAGCTTTTCCGGGGGTTTTTTTTTTTCGGAAGGGAAATCATCAAATGACTCCGCCCGCTCTGGGCGGAGCAGGAGGGAGTGTCAGACTTTTACTGACTAAAACCCATCCATGTTCCTTCATCGCCCTTTGTGTTCCGGGGCCACGGTATCTCTTTCGAATAGTTCCGCAGCTCCGGCAGGGTTCGGCCCTTGCGGACCCCTTCCTTATTGCTGACTCTCTTTGAGGCGCGCGTGGAACACGAACGCGCCGCCGACACGGCCTGTCGTCATGAGACGGACGGACGGCAAGCTAGCCCATAGCTCCCCGTCCACAGGCCCGCGCCTACGTTGGCCGGAAGCCACCACGTGGCCCTCGACGCCCGGGGCGTCTCGACGTGAGGATCTCTCCCTCGCACGTTCCGCCACCTCCTTCGCTAGCATGACTGCTTCGCAGAAGGAGGTGACGGTGTCCCATTCCGTCTCGCTCCGGCCATGGCTTGAACCAGGGCCGGAAGCGAGAGGTCGCCGCTGCCGATAGCTTTTCTGGGGCCTGCCTTGGTTGTGACGGCCGTCTTCAGGCATCTACTGTGTCTTTGCCCATCGATCCGCCTTCATCCTAGAACCCTGATCCGCCTATTTTAACCTCATAGACAGCGGCCGTGCATCGTTCTTTGGCAAACATTGAGTTTGGACATCTGAGCTTCATTTCACCAAATCTGAGCTCCATAGATTGGGATAGGCAGGATACTCTGTTCATTGAGCTCCCTAAAACAGGGTTGACCTAAACGATGTCTGTTGCATATATGTGCCGTCTGTCGGGAGTTTGGGACAAATCATCTCATAGCTGCAATGACTCTTCTTCAAAAGGCCCTACTGCTATGCCCTACTGCAGGGCTATTACGTATCTTTCTGATATCCAGTGACTATCAAGCTTCGGTTGTACACCGAACTTTGATGACAACCGTGAATGTCTCAATATTGGTATTACGTATCACACTGAGTGGATATCACTGTACGGTGACTAACAGGGTCATACATAATACTGAACTAAACTTTTGACAGTTAATTGATAGACAGTGAGCGTTACTATCATTTCGAGCTGTCAACAGAGATACGTAATAGCCCTACTGAACTTGGCCTTTCATTTTTAGATTCATTTTACGTCTAAACAATAATAACATTTCGACTCTAAAAGAGACCGTATCTGACCTTGTTTCCGCCTTTCTTGTCAAGGATCAGTCAGATAAGAAATGGCGTTGCCGTCTAGTTTTGAAATATTTACCAAAAGTTTTAAACTCTAGCACCTCGGTATCCTAGTTCTCGTAGCCGTTTTCAAGGAATTTCAAAACGCTTAGTTGACACTTCCCGTGACCCTGCTGGCTGCCTTTTACTTTGGCCAGAGGCTAAGCGTTGCAACGTGGCAACGCCGTTGTCTCTTGGGCACATTACCTGTTAACAGCGTTGAGGAGTTTTTGTTTATTGTTTAGCTAGTTACTTCAGGTTATTTTAATAAATGTATAATTATTATAATAATACTGATGCGCATCCTTTACCAAAAAGTAGAGATGTAGAAGTGTCTTAGAATATCTACTTACAGCAAAAAAAACATCGTCATCATCATTATAATCAGCTTGCTACCCAGAGAAGGACATAGAGTTTGTATCTTAGGTACACACTTTTCATAACAGAGAATAATAAGCCATTGAAATTTCAACAGTGAGCTTGAGGACTGGGCCTTGGACTTAAGTCCAAGGCCTGTCTAAACAGTAATTTACGCCTAGTGTTAGTGAAATGGGTGTTACACTGTCATCATCAGCTATAATCCACAACGCGGGTCCATTGGCGGCGGGTGAACTCGCGATGCACAGCCATTAATATCGATTTCAATAAGACTATTCCATTCTGCATTCATTTGCTGTCCAATCCGCTTACTCCGCTGTCCGCTAGACGGGATTACGGGGCTAATTCCTTACTCGCCAGTCGCCACATAACGAATAATATTATAAATACATTCGATACCTACTTGAAATCCATCGGCTTATAAAGCATACAGTATTTTATACTAACTAACAGTCTTGACAGAGTTTTTTCACCGCTAGCTATTAAATTGGCTATCCTGAATAGGGCATCGAAAATCGGCCATTTTCGGAACCGGTTTGACCAGGCGCTCAACCAAATGGTGGAAATCTTCAGGGAGGACGGGACGCGTTTTTTCAAAATGCGGCGTACGGGCAGGAAGTCCTAACTTTCGGAGGAGACTCCGAAGCTTGTGTCAACGCTAAAAAAAATCGTTTGACGCGATCTTCGATGCTTCAGCACACGCTCAACAGAAAAAGCGATTGAGCAAAACTGGGGGTTGAATTTGTTCTTCTAATCATTTGGGAGGAGCCACCTGACGAAGTTGACCAAATCTAATGGGTTTATCGTCGTTTTGAAGTCGGAGACTTTTTTGGAAGTCGAAAACTTATGCGGCCATCGCATGTATCTGGACCTTATCCCGAAAATGAGGATTCCTAAGCCACCTTAACCTGCCATTTCGCAGAAGACCTGCCAGAAGTCAGCCAAGATGAAATCGAGGCGGCTCTTAGGCAGCTTAAGAATGGAAAAAAAAACTGGTGTGGATGTAATAGCGACTGAGCTTCTGAGAGCGGGAGGAAGTCCTCTATTAAGAGAGCTTTGGGAGCCTTTTAACTCAGTCCTGGTCTCTCAGAACTCCAGAAGCGTGGAGAAGCTGTGTGGTCGTTCTTTTTTTTTTTTAAAGTGGAACAAGACCATTTCACTCCTTAACCACGTTTTTAAGCTGCTTTCAAGAATCGTCACGAATTGCCTAGCCCGAAGACTCGTCGACTTCCAGCCAACGGACCAAGCCAAGTTTCGAGCAGGAAACACCAACATAGACCACATCCACACAGTGCGGCAGATTATACAGAAGTCCGAAGAGTATAATTAGCCTCTGCGTCTTGTATTTGTGGTCTAAGAGAAGGCTTTTGACACTATCGAGTTCGGTCAGTCCTGGAGTCTCTACAGCGATGCCAAGTAGACTGGCGATACATCCAAGTGCTGAGAAAGAAGTCTTTATGCAAACCCCATAATGACCGTCCAAACTCAGAACCAGCAAACAGCATATCCCATTGCATCGGGGGGTAACGCAAGGGGACTTGGGGTTGGTTAAGGTAGTTACTTAGTTTGATGACATCAAACTAAGTAACTCTACGAAAACATTATTGCTGGGAAACGACTTTTTTATTGGTGAAAATTATCACGTTTTACGGTAAAACTCATTGTAAATTCGAATGGATGCATTGAATAGTAAACGGGGTATGGAGGTATTTAAAGTAAAGTTATGACTTTAAAAACTAATAAGTAAATAAAAATTGTGAAAAAGTTGGAACTTTGACCTCCAATATCTCTACTAACTAGAAGGTTGCCAGATATATGGTCCAGAACAAAAAAAATATCGCAATGACGCACGGTGGGCTGGAAATCGGCTTTCATAGACTTAGGGATTTAAATTTGCAATTGCCTGATTTTTTGCCGGATATCGCTTCTATTAATAGTCATTACTATGTACAAAAATGACACCCGAGTTAATTCTGCCCAAAAACGAAGGAAATATAATTTTTTACGAAAAAATTGTATGAAGCTAGTATGAAAAATCGAATTATCTCCTAAACGGCAAGTTTAACCGTATTATCCTTGGAGTTTAAACTGATACTGAAATGATATTTTGTCTTTTTTTTATTTATTTTACAAATGCTTAGTATTAATTCCTTAAATTAAATTATTTTGTATATAATATAACTTTATATGTTACTTAAATAAGAGTTTGATAATCTTTTTTATTTAAATTAATAAAAATGTGTCAAAAAACAGCAATTTTTTTATTAATTTTTTCTTGTTTTGTGTGTTCTTAATATTTGGGTTAATAACATATCGAACTTTTTAACTTGGATACTAAAAGGAATCGTTTTACATGTAAAAAAACTCGTCAAATATTTTTATTTATATTTTGACGAGTTTTTAAAAAAAACGGCATTAAATTTTTCGTCAAATCGGCAACCAAAAAATCATAAATAATTAGCACTATGACCACCTCGCAGGATAGTACGGTTTATCATGCCGTTTAGGAGATAATTCGATTTTTCATACTAGCTTCATACAAATTTTTCGTAAAAAAAATATATTTCCTTCGTTTTTGGGCAAAATTAACTCGGGTGTCATTTTTGTATATAGTAATGACTAATAGAAGCGATATCCGGCATAAAAATAAGCACTTGCAAATTGAAATCCCTAAGTCTAAGAAAGCCGATTTCCAGCCCACCGTGTGACGGGGTGAACAAGAGCCTTTCGGCTTCGTTAAGGGTGTATTTACACCCTTTATTATTGTTCTTCTGCTGGGGAAACGTGTCCTCCATAGACTTCCTCGTCTCACTTACTCACTACTGCCTTTCTCACCAATCGGTCAAAAGTTATTCCTAGTCTTACACTAGCGCTTTCTCTGCTTTCTCATCTACAAGCAACCATGTAGTGGGTCTACATGACTCTCTAGGCCGGTCTAATCAGAAGTATTGCGCAAATAATGGGATTGGGAGGGTCATATCCAATCCCATTATTTTATCATATCAAAAAATCTGAAGCTATTGCATACCTACAAAATGAGTATCTAATTCAAAACATACTACATGTTTGCAATTGAGCTTGCTCTTCAGTAACGGACATGAAAACCAAAACCAACATATTCAAAATCAAGTGATGTTCTGATGACATGACGAGTAATAGAGAAGTATGAAAGGAGAAGACATGCTGCGCCGACCCCAAATAAATTGGAATAAGGGCAGGAGAATGATGATGAAACCAAGTAAGAATTGTATAGGAATAGGAATTCAACATATTGAGAGTCTGACCCAACGGGACTAGAGAAGGTGGCATAAGACATTCTATCAGTGATGATGATGATGATGATGATGATGATGATGATGATGACAAAGTCAAAAATATACTGAATTGACACACGCCATAAGCCACGATTCGTTGTAGAAAAACGAAACACTCAAAAAACTATTGCCACTTGACGAAGCGAAGGAACTTTTTAGGGTTCCGTAGTCGTGACAAGGAACTCTTATAGTTTCGTCATGTCCGTCTGTCCGAGGTTTTGCTAAGAGACCGTTAGAACTACAAAACTGTAATTTTGTAGGGGTGTGCATATCAATTACGCCGACAAAGTGGTAAAATAAAATTTTGGAAAATATTTTTTTTAGGGTAGCTCCCCCTACATGATTGTGAAGTGGGGATGAATTTTTTTTCGTCGTCTACCCCATCGTGTGGGGTATCGTTGAATAGGTCTATTAAAATTACCTCGGGGTTGCTCAAACAATTTTTCGATTTAATGCTCCATTTATGAAATATTAAACTTTAAAGTACAAATTTTTCCCTCCCTCCCATCCCTCTAAAAGCTAAACTGCTGGCAAGGCTTAAAAAATCTGGAGAAATTCATGATGATAGTGCATGTAATGAACTTTAAAGGAAAATTATAGCGGTTAAGATAACTTTATTAGTTAAGCAGTAAAAGTCGTTAATCTTTGGTGTTGGATAATTTTGTACTAAATACCAAGTCCTTAGAATAAATCGTTTAACGGGCTACTGCGGAATCCTATACTGCGCCGGCTTTACTTGGCCTGTTTTTGAAAAACAGAAATCCGACCCAGAATCAGCGTAAAAGTGAGGAACGTATTCGTGTTCTGGTTACAGTAGGTAGCAATCATGCGGTAATAAAATATTGAAGTGTAAATCGATACGGTTGCCGATGAGCTCATTTAAAGGTGTTTTAAGTATAGTAGGTACCTTTGTGTGTTAAGCTACATAAATACCCAACAATGTTGCAATATATGGGTCGTCTAAACTGGCCTGCAAAAATAAGTATCACACTTTCAAAATTGCAATAACTTTTTAAGTACACAAGATATACTTTCGAAACAAAAAGGACTCGAAAAATAGTTTATTTTTTGTCTATAGTTCCAAAGAAAGCTGATAATAATTGCTTTATAACGTTTTTTTTATTTTAAATCTCTAACTTCTATAGTTTAGGAAAAAATGAAATTTTTAAAAATGTAGTACTAATTTTTGCAGGTCAGTGTATGTCTAGTTCTTCTTTTCATCGTGTACGAAAGAATTGTATACACAGTACTACTATTCTCATGATCTTCGTGCCTTTATTTATGTTCCAAAATTCTCATCTCAGCTGCTGATGCCTAATATTTTTTAATTCTATCATGAATCACGATAAAAGTCAGACAGTTAATTTGTACTCTCTCAGAAAATGGTATCTTATCATAACAACAGTTTAGGTAATGACGAGGGTATACTGCAGGGATCTCCACAGGCCACATCAAAATCTACATCCACATGAAATGGTCTATCAAGCTCTGCGATGCAGGGCGAAATGATAGGAATAAGAAATGCCCTCTTATTAAGCATGTTTTTTTTAACTCTTTTGGTTATTATTTTAAGAAGAGAGAAAAGAACGCGACGGCGAGAAATCCGTCGGTAAATAGCTGAAAGAAACCATTTTTTTCTCAAAATGGCAAGTAATGGAAGTTAATAAAACCTGTAGATAAGTACAGCAGTAGAAGACTAGGTAGTCTTCGACAAACAGTAGAACTAGTGTAAAGTATAAAAAAAAAAATACAAAGAAAAAAAAGGTTTCCACAAAAATAGCACAATGTTTCTTGTAATTTTCTGACTGAGTAGGTACGAATAATTCTCTAGAGTCCAAATTATTTTTTTACATTAAACTACATATTTCAGTATCAAAATAAATAACTGCATTCTTAAATTCAATACCTCATTTTCAGATGTGTAACTAACCTTAACCTATAACATTCCAGCATGCCAACCCGCGACTACAAGCGACGGAAACTGAGCAACTGATTGTCAAACAATGAGAGAAATCTCCGCCCCTGCGCTATAGAGATGCGCGCAAAGAGGCGGGGCGATGGATTGCTACGTCCCGAACAACCCGCAATTCGGGTTGGTCGAGTATTGCCCGGCAGACCACGGGCTTTGCTGCGATCCTCTACAGTGTACCTGCGTCGAGAACTCCTTGAGAGAGTTCCCGGAAGAGTGCTGTCAGGTGTGTTGAGAACAATAATTCTGGTTAATGTGTTATTTTTAAGTGTAAGCGGTGAATGTTGAAGGCGGTGAAACTGTGAAAGCTGAAGATAGTGGTCATCGTTAAAAATATCTTGAACTTTATTGTGAAAATATGCTGTTTTAGTTCACGTTACGGACTATAAAATTAAGTTTAGTTGGTCCCACGTCGGGCGCCAATTTTATAAGAAAACTTGAAAACATCGTCATCTCGAATTTAAACCAAAACACAATATAGGTAGGTAAATATTAAATCATAGCAAAGATATTACTGGCCCTAGTCGAAAGTAAAATGTTTGCATTTAAAAATCAAATATTGATCCCACGTTGGGTGCCAACTTCTTTAAGAAAAATTGAATAACACCACAATGTATAATTTAATTTAATCATTAATTAATATGTGCTCAGATAGAACACAAACGTTTTCGTTTAATTTAAGATTAAGTTGGCAAGGATTTCACAAGATAATTAGTTTATAATCGTGGTTCTTAATTAAAAACTTTAGTCCCACGTTGGGCGCCAAGTCTAAAACGATCAAAATTATTAATAAGCAGTCATTATCATCAGAACAGTAGTCGATTCCTCTAAATTCATCTGGCAAAGGTGAATATAGCAGAGACATTCCGTTTCGTAAATAAACTAAACTCATTTTTTATTGGATACAACAGCGCCGCAGTCCAGGAAAGATCTTTTAATGAATCTAGGTTACAGAAGAAAGGTCGAACTTGCTACCTAGTTGTATTGGAACTAACTTAAAAATCTTTATTTGACCATGTTTAGGAATAATATCGCCAGAATCTGCATAAAGTGGAATTTCAACTATGGGAAAATGTTAGGATATTTTCTGTATCAAAGCTGTCGCTTGTTTGTTTTATTGTTTGTTAGCATATTTAGCTTTTACCGTTTCCTCTGCTTGGGCAGACACAGAGGTCTCCTCCCTATGGGAAGAATTTTGCCTTTCTGCTATTTGTTTCCCACTGCAGGCCAAAGGCCTCCCTTCCCTCCTTTCACTTATCCCTATGACCCTATCTACAGCTGTTATGTGGTCAATCTTTAAGAAAAGACTTGAATTCGTCCCGCCATCTCTATCTGGGTCTGTCTCGTTGCCATTTACTGCTGCTTGGGTCCCACTGTGTGGTTATTTTAGCACATAGCTCCTCCGGCATACGACAGATGTGGCCACTGGCCAGCCTTGTTCTGATTCAGCTTGGCAGGGTTGTGACCTACATCAGTGGTATTCGTTTTAAGATACTGCAAACGCCATAAATAATAGTACATTGTTTACCCTAGGGGTGAAAGTAACCCGAGGTAAACACTGTGCACATTACGAATACAAAGAAAGTAATAATAAAAACGGATGAAACGAAATGAAGATCAGATTGCCGCTTTCCCGCCTATTTTGTTTTTTTTTTTCTATGGCCCGCCAGCTATTCAGCCGTTACCTATTTTTCATTTTCATCATCGAAAAAATGGTAAATATTTTGCCCAAATCTATGTTATTTTAAAGAAATAGTTGAATCTTAATTATAATAAAGTTATTTAAAAATATCTATTCTTTAATTAATACTTGACTTTGTTATTTCAATTTTACATCGTGGCTGTATAGAAAGTTGGAACATGGTTCATTAGAAAAATGAACAATTTATTTTTTAATAATTTGACAGTTGTCAGTTGAAAACGATTCTCCCTAGGGCTGAAAAGTATTACTTTCAACCCGCTCCTCAGGACCTGCTTTCAGAGTATGAGTAATGAAAAATAATATAACATAACACCAGGTCGATATCTACGAATTAGCGATCTCTGATACCAGAGCTTTTGCAAAAACGCAGCAAACGAATAAATACATGGACCGTACTATAACAACTTCGTATTCAAGAACAAAATCGAAGGATGTTTTCGATTTGAAATTAGAAATGAGAAGAAATTAGTAAGGAATCTGTCTGCTATGCTCAGGCTGCCTTTCCCACAGAGATTTGTTAGGTAGCTAAGTGTCTATTTCGACCCGCTGCAGAAAGCAGCAGAAGTGGTGGTCTTCTAGTAGTATTGGTTTAGCGGAGAGTAAGACGTGCTGTGAATTCGCTTCTTCAATCCTTTTCCATGAGACCTGGGTCAAGATAAGCTTTGAATCTTCGACGAGCTTAACAGACAGACCTGTTGCCGGTGTTTTTCTTACGTCTCTTCTTCTTCCATGCTAAAACACTACGAATTACGAAGGGTGGGCGGCATTTTAAGAGACAACATAGTAAATGTTGGCGTTCAGAAACTGTTATTTTCTGTCCAATTTCATATTTTGAATCACACTATCCGAATAACGGTTCATGCACATCCATCGCTAAGACCACCTCGAATGGAATAGATAGAATATAAGTACTAGAACTTCTACAATGTTACTGCATCTGGGATGCAGGAATCCACTGTTAGAGGGAGTGGGCCGTAACCCAACACCCGGAGCCAGTGCGATGGATATCTCATATACGCACGGGTCTGGATTTTTTTTAGAACTTTAATACTAAACCACAACTTTTCCTCACAGCAAGAAAACGAGAACTGCTGTCCAGAAAATGGCGAAGAGCTAAACGCTTTAAGCGATACCATCGCTTGCTCAGCGCTATCCCCGGACGAGGCTTGGCCGCCAGACGATATGGGGTCCTTTTCGCTGCCCCCGCTAGATCTGGAGCCGCTGCCGTCGCTGTTCCCCTTCTCACCATGTTCGGGATACAGGTACGATCATTAGTTTTAAAAATAATTTTAAATGGGATCAATTCCGAGGCCTCCCCAATTAAATTAAAATTGGAACACTCTGTGAAAGCTATGCGTAAATTAATTACATACAAAAATACACACGTAGACTTGAGAACCTTTTCCTTTCTTTCGTCGGTTAAAAGTTAAAGTAATAAATAGTCCGGAATTCCGGATGTCGATCATGGCGGAATCTCTCAGCGGAAACTATAGCCATCGACGCGACGTAGGAGATATTGAGGCACAAATGTGTGTCCAGTTCATGGCAGCTCTCGGCACTCTGTTGTAGGTATTCTTCAATGAGTTTAGCGTAATATAAACCAACAGAAGAATAAGGTTGTGGTTTTGCATCTTGCAAGAGTTGCAAGAGACAGCAACAGGCCCTTTCCATCGCTTTTTCTGTTCTGGCGGTTGCTAGGGTTACAATTAGAATTAGGTGTACAAAAATCAATTTCCATAACGACGAACTGCACCTGTGGTTCCCAAAATTACTAGTTGACCAAGAATTAACACACTTTTATCGTTGACTAAAAAGGGTAGAGTCTATATCGTTGCAAAAGCCTAGAGACAGGCGTTCGTCGATGTCTAATACACTGTAGAAAACTGTAACAGTAAGTAGATCCAAGACATTGGGGTCGGCTTCCAATCTAACCATTTCCAGGATGAATACCAGTATTTTACATAGCGCGACTGCCTATTTTTAACCGACTTCCAAAAGGAGGAGGTTATCAATTCGACTGTATTTTATTTTAGTAGTACCTCAGAACTTTCGACTGGAAAAAAGAAAGGACTGGAAAATATCGTGAACCGATTTTGATGATTGTTTTTTTTTATTTGTAAACTGGTGCTTCCCTTGTGGTCCCATTTCATTTGGTGAAGATCTGATGCTGATCTTCGGAGATATACAATGGAACTCTTCAATAATAGACAGCAAATCTGTCGTGATTGCTACAATCGCTTGAATGTTTATTGTTTACACAATATCATAACGTAACATCACGCTTGTATGCTCTGAGGGTTACGCAGATATGTGAAGTTTTGGGCCCCAAAAGAAATAATTTGCCCACGAATGGATGGATAGGCAATTTTTAGCAGAACATAAAAACTTACTATCGATGTATGAATATATCTGTCACCGTAAAATTGTAAATACCGTAAGATTATAATCTATCACGCGAGATTGTAAACTGTCGAAAGATTGTAAACCGTAACATACTGCTTACAATTTAACACATTATTTTTCGATAGATTATATTCTATCGAAATGAAACTGTTAAATCACAATCTGTCGCGCGTTAAATAGGTAGTCAACTGTCCGAAGGCTGTCCTTGATTGCTTGGTCTTAGGCCTGAATTCCTCTTACGCTGGCGTCGTCGGTCGCGTACGAGTATACATTGTGTTCTACAGGCTGTAAGAAACCTGTTAACGAAGCCGAAAGGCACTTGTTCTCCCCGTCATTGCGATCATTTTTTTGTTCTACACCATTACCTGGGAACTTTCTGGTTAGTGGTTACGGAGATATTGGGTAATACAAGTTTTTAGGGTTCCGTAGTCCTGACAAGGAACCCTTATAGTTTCGCCATTTCCGTCTGTCTGTCTGTCTGTCTGTCCGAGGTTTTGCTAAGAGACCGTTAGTACTAGAAAGCTGTAATTTTGTAGAGATGTATATTAATAACGCCGACAAAGAGGTAAAATAAAATTGTTGAAAATGATTTTTTTTGGGTTAACTGCATGTGAAGTGGGGATGAATTTTTTTTTCGTCGTCTACCCCTTCGTGTGGGGTATCGTTGAATAGGTCTTTTAAAATAACTTTGGGGGTTGCTACAGTACTACTTATCGATTTAATGCTCCATTTACGAAATATTAAGCTTTAAAGTGTAAATTCTTGTTCCAGTGGGGCGTAAAAGCCCTCTAAAAGCTAAACTGCTGGCTTGAAAAATCTGGGAAAATTCATGAACTTTAAAGAAAAACTATAGCGGTTAAGATACCTTTATTAGTTTGGCAGTAATAGTCGTTGAACTAGGCTTGGATAATTTTTTACCAAATACAAAATCCTTAGAATAAATCCTATAAAGTGACAAAGATGAAGTAGCTGCTTGTTTATAACGTGAAGACTTGCATTGGAAAACAAAATCTAAAATGGGCTACTACGGAACCCTACACTGCGCGTGGCTCGACACGCACTTGGCCGGTTTCAGTTCTTCTTCTTCACCCGTTCACTTATTAATAGAGAAGTATGGAAGAAGCAGACATGATGTGCCGACCCCAAATAAATTGGGATTAGGGCAAGAGAATGATGATGATGTAACAATTAGTATTGTAACAGTTATGCTATCTGACGGAAATATTTATTTTACTCACGGCTTGTACACATAAACACGATACGACGTCGCATCGTGAGAATCTACTACATCGCAACGTGTCACGATTTCGTCGTGCGGCAGCTTTGTGAAACTTATGATAATTTATATATATATTTTTTTTTTTGCAAGTCTTCACCTGTTATAAACAAGCAACTACTTCATCTTATTCACTTTATAGGATTTATTCTAAGGATTTTGTATTTTGGTACAAAATTATCCAACATCCAAGTTCAACGACTATTACTTTTAAACTAATAAAGTTATCTTAACCACTATAGTTTTCCTTTAAAGTTCATGAAATGCACTATCATCATGAATTTTTACAGATTTTTCAAGCCAGCAGTTTAGCCTTTAGAGGGGCGGGGGCGTCGTCCTCGTCCTCGATAACGCCGATAGTGACGTCAAAGTCTATGTGTCAAAAAAACACTTATTTGAAAAGTACCTAGTCAAAGTTTCACTAAAATTTTATTATAATATCGTTATTTTTGCAATTTTTGCTTGAAAAATAGAATAGTAAAATGACAAAAATAAGGCCAAAAAATTAGTGTAAACAAGGCAGATTGAGGTAAATGACGTCACATCATGGCCGCGATAGTCACGGATGTTTGAACTGTCATAGAAAATTGCAGGAGTTTAATATTATTTTTGAGCGACAAGCATTAGTTGAACTTAACTTTTAATACTTTTCTTCCTGGGTTGATAACACTGTATTTTATTGATTTAAGTGAAGAAAAAATTACATGCATAACCAAATCTAAGTTTAATAAAACGATGCAACACATCTCTTTATTCAAACAGGAGCGGAGCGGCGGAATGCAGGGAGAGGGGAGGGGGGGACGCGGCCGACGTCCTCCTCTCGCTGAAACACGCCGTCGTCCACGGCGACTGTGCTTCCGAGGCTGTACACCCACAGGTATAATCATCTCTTTCACTCTCACCTACCACCCGCTAAGCGAAACAAGGACGGGTATACATCTCGCTGTTCAACTCCAAGGATTGGTTTTATATCTCACTCTTGCATGAAGGATTTTGATTTGTCGTTTCTGTCTAACAAAAGGGGTGTTTGGAGGGAAAATTTTGTATGAAAACCGTGGAAACGGTGTTCCGCCCTTCGACGGCTTCGATATGAAATAATTGTAATTAATATGGCATCTTGGATTATTACTGGCTTCCCTTTATGAACGTTTTGGTTTGGCTTCGCAGGATTTATTGAAATTAGAATTTTGATGGATTAATAACGGCTGTTTTATTTTGATTTGCTTAGCTGGTGTCGCTACCCGTTTAATATTAGGTATTCAATTTGTTCTATGCTTGTAATAATGATAACGTCTTTAAAGTTCAATAACCTCGAAAAACAAAGAAACGGTGTGGAACTTACATCATTATTTTATTGGCTAGAAGAAGCTTCTTATCACTTCCTAGGAATACTGAAGATGCGGAGCAAAAAAGATGCTTTGGATAAAGCAGCCTTTATAAGGGTCAAATTTTACAGAAGGTGTTAGGGAAAATTTAAGCGCAAACCTACTTATTTATTTATTTTTCTATTGATACTTTTTCTTATAATAAGCTTTTATTTAACTTGTCTTGTTAGTTATTTAGTATTGGTCAAAAAAATCTTGCAAATTTGAATTACAAACCAGTTTCCCCTCAATTTTGCACACACTTTTGGTTCTGGTGACAATATATATTTTAATGGCAGACATGACTATCCTGCAACTAGGATCGCCTCCTCCTTGGAGAACTCCAAAACTGTTAATGATGATGAAATGAAGTGATGATGATGATGATCTGATGAAATGATGTTTATTTTTGCAAGTAGGTTTTTACAAACACTTTTACACGTCATTTTTTTTAAAACTAGATGGGGCCGGTGTTTCGTACCTGACTACTCTGAGAAGAAACAGCCGAAACAAACTCAGAGGTCATATAGTCTCTTTTGAAGTCCAGACAGAATATTGCTCAATTCACATGAGGACTATGCAGATTAGTGTCTGAGATGGTCTTTATAGAAGAAAGAACCACACAGATTTGAGTGGACTTGTCCAGTCAGTGCAAGCATTTGTCAGTTATCGTGTAGCTCGACTTATAACTCAAGGAGCTCAACGAAGCGACGAACAATACCAAAGAAAGGACATTTGGGTAGGTCGCTTAGAGTACTCAAATACCAGACAGTCGTGGGGTTAAAATAAAAAAATAAAATATGTGACCCACATTGTCCTCACATTCACAATAATTAAGTAAAATTAATAATAATTTACAAAATGAATGTCAATAAAAAACATCAATAAATGTCACAATAATAATAAAAAAAAGTAAAACACTTAACAAAATAAGTATTCCTGTCAAATCAGTAAATGTCACAAAAAATTATAAAAAATAAAGTAAAAAATAATAAAATACTGAAATAAGTATTCATGTCAAATCATTCAATGTCAAAGTGTATAAAAGAAAGGAATCAATAATAAATAAGCGAAGTCCGAAATTTCAACATTCACAGAGTAAATTTCATTGGAGCAGCTTAATCCCAAGCCATTTTATCGTAGGCTTTCAGGCATAACTTCCGTTTTATAAACGATTTGAATTTATTTAGGCTTAGTGCTTGAATATGGCTCGGAAGTTTATTGTAAAAACGTATACATTGGCATCTAAACGTACCCCCTATCTTCTTGAGCCTCGTTGCAGGAACAACAAATTTGTGTTTGTTCCTCGTATTTATGTTGTGGATATCACTGTATTTTTTAAACAAATTAATATTTTTATGTGCGTACAAAAGATTTTCATAAATAAACTGAGAGGGCACAGTAAGAATATTAATCTCTTGAATTTTTTCTCTGAGGGAGTATCTGGGACTTAATTTATAAATTGAACGAATTGCCCTTTTTTGCAAAATAAATATTGTCTGAATATCGGCGGCATTACCCCTCAAGAGCATACCGTACGACATCACGCTGTGGAAATAACTAAAGTAAACTAAACGGGCAGTCTCTAAATCAGTTAAATCACGATTTTTTCTAACGGCGAATGCTGCAGAGCTAAGTTTTTTTGATAATTTGTCTATATGCGGGCCCCACTGCAGCTTGGCATCCAAAGTTATGCCTAAGACCACAGTGCTATCTTCCCGTTTCAACTCTTCATCCTTGATTTGTACAGTAGTTTCCACTTGTCTTACGTGGGGTATCATAAACTTAATACATTTAGTTTTTTTCTCATTTAAGAGTAGAGTAAAAACATGGACATGAAACATTGTAGGTTATATACAGGCTGTAAACGAACCCTTCACGAAACCGTTAACCAAGCATTCTATACATCGAACTAAGTACCTCTTCGCAAAAATATTTGCTGGGAAACGACATTTTTTTTGTGGTTAAAAATCACGTTTTACTGTAAAACTCAATGTAACGCACTCAAAACATTGTGCTTATGGACGAAATTTAATAGTAAACGGGTTATGGAGGTATTTAAAGTAAAGTTATGACTTTAAAATCTAGTAACGTACCTATTTGAAAAAAAACTTGTGAAAATATTGGAACTTTAAAAAAAAAATGAAAATCATTTTATTTATACAAAAACCTTCAACATCCTAAGATTATTTCACAAATCTTCTGCCAAACTGCAGGACAGTTAAAAAGCTAAAGAGCTTAGAAACTAGGTCACATGAATTTCAGTGAATTAAAGGTCCTTTGACCTCCAATATCTCCGTAACTAGAAGGTTCCCAGGTATGATCCAGAACAAAAAATGATCGCAATGACGGGGAGAACAAGTGCCTTTCGGCTTCGTTAAGGGTCTATTGACACCCTTTATGTCACCGTAAAATTGTAAATAGCGTTAGAGTACCTATAAATCTATCTCGCGAGATTGTAAACTGTCGTGTCCCTTTCAAAGATAAACCCAATTTTCTTCTTTTAATTTTATAAAACTGTTTTTTTTTTTGAAAGTTTAATTTACTAATATAGGTATCCGACGATAAATAAAACGCTGGTCGGTCTAAAATCATGTATTGAATTTAAGATAGCAGTTTGCGCGTCAACGTTAGATACATTGACGCGCAAACTGCTATCTTAAATTCAGTCTGCTGCCCCGAATACTGAAACGTCACTCAAAATTTAAGTAACACTTATATTTAACAGATACTCAGAAGTGACGTTTGGCCATACGAAATTTAAAGTTTAGGAGCTGCTCAAATGTTAAATAGCCCTTAAATTGTGAGTGACGTCTCTTAAATGGTTAAATAAATACTTAAACTGGTGAAAAATGTAATTTGACTGAAACTTTGGTCTAGTAGTCGCAACCGCGACTGCTGCGCATGATGAGCTTCTAGGTTCGATTCCCTGGTCTGGCAAATTGTTATTGGGGCTTTCCATCACGAATTTCTCAGCCACGGAGTCTGGATTTGTGCCCGATCGATGGCAATGAGCTCGCCCCCTATTACATGTGGGCCTCAAACATAACTGGTGAAATGTGGGTGTACTATTAGATACACCTCTGCCTAACCCTTCAGGGAATACAGGCGTGATGTTATGTTGTGTAATTTGACCTTGTTACCGTGTATAAGTTGGACTATTAATAAACTTACCTATTTATATAACAAAGCAAGAGATACATTGAAAAATAAAATGGTCTACCTACGCCAAAATAACCGAACTATACGTAATTAAAATCACTGTGATGTAATTTTGCTGTGACTTGTATTAAAATATTCTTTAATATAAAGAAGTATAGCGAGAATATGATTACCTACGAGCTATTGTTGTTAGCGAAGTGAGTAGGGGGGACAAAGGAAGTTGTCTGTCTTCATGTCTTCCATGAGTGATAAAAGAAGATGTAGACACTATTCATTTTGTTGATCTATTTTAGCCTTTTTTCTGTGACAAACACGTGCAATTTAGTAGGTATTGAAATACAATCGTAGAAGTAAGAATTGTATGTTCCTTAAATCATGATAACAATTAACCGAAATGTGAACTAGCTGATGACACAGAATTTTTGAATCCGTTATATTCCGAAGTCCATTCCGTTTCTTGGTTCGATCGATCGCACCATTACAATTTTCAAAGAAGTAAGCAAAATTCGTAAGTAATTGGATCAGTTCACTATTAGAAAACCCAACAATAAAAGGACCGGCCGATCCGTAGATGGAATGAATATAATGTGCTACGCCGTAGCCACGGCGGACCGTGCGTAGCACAGCGCCTAGTAAGTAGTGTCGTAGCACAAGGCTTTTCGTTTTTCATAGCTACGCAGCTTGTTTTCAATGGACATAAATAAATATTTATATTATAATTTTTTTCTCTTTACTTGATTGATTACTTTTCTCTTATCCGGTTAGCCCCAGAACTTACATTCTCTGTCCGAGATATGTATAGTATAAACCTCAGTGGTATTGTTTTGGGTCCAATCCAATTATATAATGGGAAACAAGTAATAATAGTCATCGGGCGGCGCGCGTAGGCGTCGATGGGCTAAATTGGTATAAAATAGGTTTGAGTACCTATTTTCGGCAATATCGTGTATTGATGCTTTTATTAACCCGTGTCTAGTATAAAAGAGAATGCCATAAAGCAGGTTGTAGCTGCCTTTTCCATTTATTAGATTTTCATGCAAGTCTTCATTTGAATTAAGATTATTTATTTTAGTCTGAAACAACCGGGGGTTTAGAAGATAATAAAAAATTACTTGTGTATTGTTTCGAATCTAATTAATAATAATACTCCGCCATCCGTTGTCGCCATATTAAGGGGACTAAAGGAGCTAAACGCGAGTTTTATAATGCAAAAAAGCATATGATTCACTGCAAATAAACAAAACCAGAAAAATATATGATATTCTTCAGGCAGTATGACAGTGTTTTGAAAACATAATACAACTAATTTTACGCCATAAAAAAATCACGAACTTATCTCTAAAAAAATATTTTATCGAGTAAAAACCATACTCAAATACATGCGATAATTCAGATTTTTTGGCAAATAATTGTACAAGCAACATGTGTTTTATTTTTTTAGTCCAATCAATAGATTTTTTGTAAATCGCAAAAAAAACCACACATTTCGCACTATTCGGCCCGCAGTGACTGACGTAACAACCACTTTGTAGTGCAAGCTGATTAGAACTTTATTCTAACAGGATTTCAAACGAAGTTTGAACCACCACAATTAGAGTTGCTAATTTAGCTCCTGTAGTCGCCTTAAACCAGTTTATAATTTTTTTAATTTTTAATGGGATAAAAATAATTATTGTAAGGATGAAACATAAAAATTAAATGCGGCCATTTTTACATAAATCAATGCAAAAACTATTTTACAAGAATTTCTTTAACAAAACTGGCAAAGTGATTAGAAGTAACAAGTACCGTTCTTGACTTATTAAACGTGATTGCGCGATAAACAATCACAAATACAAAAAACCGGCCCAGAGCGAGTCGGACTCGCGCACCGAGGGTTCCGTACAAACTTTTTAAAGGACAAACTTAACTTTGCTGTTTAATCCCATGAAACGGTTGTTCCGGTTGACCTAGAATTGTCACTTTTGGTTAATAGCAAGGTTTCACAGCACAGGTAAAGGGAAAATTCCGAAAAATAAAAAAAGAGTTGAAATTAAGGTAAATTTTGGTACTTACAAACAAAAATCTAAATTTGCCCATATCTTTTAATCATGTTGACTCAGGACCTTGATATGTATACACCTAATAGAGACTAGACCTCAGTATCTGGTATAAATTTCAACTTGCTAGGTCCTCCCGTTCCTGAGAAAATCGGTGGTGACAGACGGACAAGAGAGTGATCTTATAAGAGTTTCTTTTTTTACCTTTTGAGGTACGGAACCCTAAAAATGTGGGACCGAACGACTATTGGCTTTGCTAATAATCCAATCGTGTTTTTAGGGTTCCGTAGTTCTGACAAGGAACCCTTATAGTTTCCTCATGTCCGTCTGTCTGTCTGTCTGTCCGAGATTTTGTTAAGAGACCGTTAGTACTAGAAAATGTAATTTTGTAATGATGTGTATATCAATTACGCCGACATAGTGGTAAAATAAAATTTTGCAAAATATTTTTTTAGGGTAGCTTCCCTACATGTAAAGTGGGGAGGTTTTTTTTTTCATCGTTTACCCCATCGTGTGGGGTTTCGTTGAATAGGTCTTTTAAAATAACTTGGGGGTTGCTAATACTATTTCGATTTATTGCTTCATTTACGAAATATTAAACTAAAAGGGCGTCCCCTCCTCTAAAAGTGGCTGCTGGCTTGAAAAATCTGGAAAAATTCATGATGATAGTGCATTTCATGAACTATAAAGGAAACTTATAGCAGTTAAGATAAATTTATGAGTTTGGCAGTAATAGTCGTTTAATTTGGGTGTTGGATAATATTGTACCAAAAACAAAATCCTTAGATAAAAATCCTTTAAAGTAACCAAGATGAAGTAGTTGCTTGTTTATAACGGGTAAAGACTTGCATTGAAAAACAAAATATAAAATATTTAACGGGCTACAACGGAACCCTACACTGCGCCTGGCCTGACACGCACTTGGCCGGTTTTTATAAAATAAAACCAAAGGAAGCTTTTAAATATGGGTATAGATTTTTATTATGCTGGTAACCTTATTTCATAGTCAATGTCAATTTGATTCGTGCACATTGTGCACTTAAACATTTGTGTTGTTATAATTTGAATGTGTTTTGTTTTGTGCCAGACATTTCTCTTCTTTGTGCAACCAAAGAGAGAAAGAGCTCAAAGAATCTAATGCAAGAAATTTCGATTTTTTGAACAACAACAGAGCAGCATTCGTAAATATTATATATTAAACATACGACCGGTTTCAGACTACCGTATTTTTTTGCGCCTATTTAATAAGTTTGCATCAGCTTACATTTTGCGCTTCAAATAACGGGGGGGGGTAACGCGCGGGGTGAATTAATTGGCGGGCGCGGAGGCGTCTCTCGCGGCTTGCGGTTTACGCGCGAGCTTATACGCCAACGAGTTGCGCGTGTGGCAAAAGGAAGGATGTGTACCCCTCTAAGACTTGCTGTTAGGGTATTTGGGTACCAAAGCCAGGGTCAAACTTTACTGTGTGTTTCATGCAGATGATGGTCAACAACGGCGGCTATCCTTACTACGAGCACTACGGCGCTGCACCGCTGTTCCCCACCATGAGCGTCAACGTGTCCATGAACATGACCATGCATGGCTGTCCGCCCGAGCAGCTCTGCTCTCAGGTAACATTTAAATGTTATCATAAGCGATGATGCGGTCGACGATAGTGCACGCTTGCCTGGAAGTGAACTATACACAAAAAACTTTAACGTTCAGGCTTCAAGTTCTCATAGAATTGGTAGAAACATTAATATTCATTCGGAGGCAACACTACCAGCAGCTTCAATTTTATTATTTAATATTTCAGTTGGTTTGCACCAAGAAGAGGTACGCCTCTACCTGGTGATAATGAACGCTTTTACGTCGGACAATAATTGACATCAATTCTTCTGCAGATGCAATGGAACCAGAATGCCTCAGCGCCCTCAGTCAACGTGGTCTACCCACAAACTCAAAACGTGATCAGCTCATCCAATTACCCTTCAGCCACCTACTCCTTCACCGCAGACTTCAGAGCACCTAACCAGAGCGACCCTTTGATCACTGCCTCCTCAACCTTCAAGCCACTGCTGCAAAATCCTCAAAAACCAAACCCGAACTACTCCTTATTCCAGCAGAAACCTAACTGCTCCAACCAGAAAGGTTTAGGTCAGAGTTTGAAGAGGCCACCTCCGAAGCTGTATGTTCAGGAGACTCATAAGGAACAGAACATGGGGAACGGGTATATTCTGAACCAGGGACAGATGCATCAGCATGCGCAAGAGTATGGCTATGCTGCGTGTATAAACTCTTCGGGGAAAGTTCCGGTGAGTAAAATGACGATGCGCTGTGTTTATATACAGGGTGTAAACCACCTCATCACGAAGCCGTCAACCAAGCATTCTGTACATCAAACTAAGTAACTTTACGCAAAAATTTTTCACGACTTTTTTTTTGGGGTGAAAAATCATGTTTTTTTGTAGAATTCAATGTAACGCACTCAAAACATTGTGCTGATGCATGGATTGAATAGTACGGGGGTCGTGGACGTGTGTAAAGTAAAAATCTTCCATTAAAAACTTGTATTTAAAAAAAAAGTTGTCAAATAGTTGGAACTTTGACCCCCAATATCTCCGTAACTAGAAGGTTCCCACGTAATGGTGTAGAACAAAAAAATTATCGCAATGACGAGGAGAACAAGTGCCTTTCGGATTCGTTAAGAGGTGTTTTACACCCTTTATGTTAGTCTCTGTCTTGTACTTGTAGTTAGGAATGACGCTTAGCCAAATACGAGCTATGTTAAGTTTATAAGTTAACTTAAAACTTTCATTTCGAAGTAACTAAACCCAGTTCATGCAACTGCAATAGGAAGTTCTAATTATATTTAAATTCGAAAGATCCTGCATGCCTACTTAATACGTAAAGTACCTACTTAGTATGTAAATGACATCGCGGTACTTTTTAGTCAGTTAATCATGAGCTGAATTCATTTATTGTTACTATTGTGCATCATATCCTTATCGTTGTTCTTCTCATTATCGATACACTCGGTGTAAAATGTGGCTTGCATTACTGATCATCATAATGTTTACGATTTCTACCCAGGTTGGAGCCCTTAGCACCTGCTCAGAAGATGACGAACAGAAACCCAACCTCTGTCGTATCTGCGGCAAGACATACGCCCGACCAAGCACGCTGAAGACGCACCTTCGGACACATTCAGGAGAAAGACCGTATAGATGTGGAGATTGTAACAAAAGCTTTTCGCAAGCTGCTAATTTGACCGCACATGTTCGGACGCATACCGGCCAGAAACCGTTTAGGTAAGTGGTCAAAGTTGGCAAAGAGAAAAGAGATAGAATCCTCCTCCAATTCAAAGGTAGTGGTTGTAGTGAGCGCGTGTTTTTGAATAGCGTCTTATCAGGACATGACAGACTGCCACTAGTGCCTCTGTCTGTATAACTCGTCAGATAAACTGCGTGTTCGTACTTTCTGTCATCACGTTGTCACCGGTTATCTCATCATACAACATAGTTTTGTCTGATAGTTTCGCCAAGAAAAACGCATACTAAAACAACTGTTTTCCGTCATTTTTGTAACCTATGTAGCCTCCCCATTCAAGAGCTAGAGAGCCACGCATTCTCTATTATATTGTTTGCAACTTTTACAGAAGTGGTGATATATCGAAACAATTTAGATTGAAAGAAAGAATTCGTTGGACATCACTGCGGTTGTTGGGTGTTGCCGCCTTGCCAATATTAAAATTAAGATAAACGCTTTATCTAATATTATAATTCCTCTGTCTTCCACTACAGGTGTCCAATATGTGACCGTCGATTCAGCCAAAGTTCCAGTGTCACCACACACATGAGGACACATTCCGGAGAACGACCATATCAGTAAGCGCTTTTTTGTTTCCACTGTGCTCTTTTGCTCTTACCTCACCTTACCTAATTTAGAGACATACTTGGCTTGATTCTTTTAGTCACGACCTTGTTTTCCACTCTTCCATATACGTGGTTTCAGCCGACAGATGACCCAGAAACATAGCCGTCAGACTGTTACAAAATAAAAAACTGCTTTGTTTCGAATATTTTATTTCCAAGATTCAGACTGAGTTTCCTTTTGTTGTTCCCGAATTAGCATAACGGGAAAACTTTTCGTGATTGTTTTCAAAACGTTTTTAGACAGTCGCGATTTTCTTGGGAGAAAAACAGCACAAATAAAGCCTTCACTTTATTTGTAACTTGAGTCACTAAAAGTGTACCTGTCTACGGAGGCGTAGCTTCATAGACGCTTCAAAATACGCCAAACAGCTTGAGCAGCCTAGCGTACTGAAACCTGTCCACAAGGCGTACTTATTAAGGTAAGCGTCCACCTTTCCACATCGTACGCATCGGACGCATCGCATCAAACGGATCGTAGTATTCTTTGTATAGAATGTCACACAAGTGCGTCCACTGATCCGCACTGTACGGATCGCTCGAATCTATTCAATAATACTACGATCCGTTTGATGCGATGCGTCCTATACGAGCGATGCGGAGAGGTGGACGCTTACCTTAACACGCGTACCTACGTTTTCAATCATTTGTGACAATGCCGTCGGACGAGGAAGACGTTATTTTGGCACATTTCATTCGACGTTGCCGAAGACGACGATGAATGCCCCGGCGTGTGACATGCGGTGCGGCAGGCGTCATGAAGCCTGCATGCAGCGACGTGAGTACGACGTTGTTGCTCCGTCGCGTCGTCTGAGTTTCATAGTTTTGTTTGTAAGCTGTGAGCAGGCGTTCACCGAGTGTAAAATGACGAATGCGCGTCTGTGAAGCTACGCCTCCGTGGACACAAAGTGAAATAAGCATCATCATGATTTGCCTAGTTTTTTCCAACTATGTTGGGGTCGGCTACCAGTGTAACCGGATCCAGCTGAACACTAGTATTTATCATGGACCAACTGTCTACCAGCCAAAGAATCGACAAATCTTTTGTTCATCTGTCATTGGATCGACAAAATGACAGTTGAACAAAAAATTTGACGATTCCTTCTTTCCTTCTTCGAAGAAACCCGTTTCCACTGTGGTCATGCTACGCGGGCTGATCTCCGCAACTCAGCAGTTACTAAGTAACACAGAAGCTGAAAGACTTTACAAGCTTTCCGACTGGGACTGAAAGAGTATTAGTTTTAAAATAATCTTTGTCTCTCTCTTATCAGGTGCAGATCTTGCAAAAAAGCGTTCTCAGACAGTTCAACGCTGACGAAACATTTACGTATCCACTCTGGTGAAAAACCTTACCAGTGTAAATTGTGTTTATTGAGGTAAGAACAAGTTGTCAACCTAAGTAGTTACGTTTTTCGTCTTATAACATCTTCAGATGATGCTTTTGAAAGCAATTTCTACAGGATAAGGTTAGGAGAAAACTACATCCTGCATAAAGTCAACTGTGAAAGTAAAAGTATTAATTATGCCTAAATAGATCAGTAACAGACGTAATAAATAATTCGGATTGCATTCAGCTTAGTTCTGGAGAAACTCGTAAAAAAACATAAAAAGAAAAGACCTCTTTTTCGTAGTACTTAGCATAAATACAGTCAAAATTTTTTTTACCCAGGTTTTCTCAATCCGGTAACCTGAATCGCCACATGAGGGTCCACGGCAACATGTCAGGTGGAATGCTCGGCTGACACTTGCAGAGGTGTGGTCTCCCCGCCGCCGTTTACTATTGAACTAAGTGGTTTAGCGACTGCGAAGGAACGAAGTGTCGTTGCAATGGAAGATAAGAGACTTTCGAAATTGTGTTTTTATTTTTAGTCGCTTTAATTTTTAAAATAATACCTGAAAGTTAGTATGTCGTGAATGAAAGGTGTGAGTTGTCTCAACTTGCGATTTTTAACACCGAGGTAGGTACCATAAAGTGCCGCATGGTTCTTTTCACGTTTAAACGATAATAGCAGGAGGGCACTGTTGGTAAACATTTGTAAAATTGTCTGTGGAAGTCATATTGAAAAGACAAGATGTAGGTAGGTGTTAGTTCTAAATAAAACCACGCGCCAAAAGAACTATGTGGCTCTTAATCTACCTGCATTGAGGGGAGATATATCTATTGCATACCTGCGATGAAAATTTACTACGTGCACCGTGCACCTACTAACCTTTTGAAGAAAACTCACTTAGGTATACGGCTTACCTACTTGTGTAGCCCGTGAGTACTTGCTGGTGAATTACACCTACTTAGCTCGAAGTTTGTCTTATATTTAAATTTTAAAATATTTGTGATTTATTGTAAATACGGCAAAATTATGTGAAAATGTTTGTACATAACTATTGTAGTTCATAAGAAATATAAGTAAATATGCCAACATTACAGTATTACAATGATCTAGTCATTATTTAATAGCACTTTATAGTATTAATGTTCCATTGACGAGAATTTTTGAAATTCGTTTTGTGCTGTTGCTGTTAGTCCATCCAGCTGGCCCTGTGAATAGAAAAGATTAATTTTAGATGTAATGTTGCACTTATCAGTCACCTCTGTCAGTATTATTGTTATAGCATAGCTTTGTAAATTAAATTGTGAACTAAAATTAATAAATCATTTCATAAATTCCTTGTTGTCTTCTTTTTGCATTAACCGCGCTTTTTATTTGAACCTCTCATTTGAAAATGGCGCGGTCATTGGCGCGGTAGGTTCGTGTTGTCAGTCGCATATGATAGTTTTCTACCATGCACCTAAATTTTGAAATGAAATGTAAAACCAGCAAATGTAAAATGGCGGGTGTGTGTAGTCAAGTGAAAATTATTCGAATCTGACTCATTTACCTAAAAACGACCCCGATTATTGTCAATAAATTTTATATTCGGACCAGCAGACAAACGTTTAGAGCAGTGTCAGTCTGTTACTAGCTTTATTTTATATCTGAACGCAGTGATAACATTCCCAAATAAAAAAGGTTTTAGGTCACAAATCTCCATGAATCTCCACACCATAATTTGAGTGTGATACACTTACGAGGCACACAATTAAATTAATAGGATAAGAAGAATTGTGTGATATTTGAATATAGCAAGACAATTTAGTTCGTAAATGCCCGGTTCACAGTTTATTGTTGAACTCATAGCAGACAGCAGACACTAAACGAACTCATCAGTTTGACACATCATTTCACCGAGAGATTTCCTTGTCGGGAATAGAGTAATTCATTAATTTACGCCTGATACGGGTCACCCGGTGCTTTATACTTAGGTATTTGATAATACAGTTATTCACACTGCAGCTGTCTGTTAGCGAGGAAGTGTCGACTTTGTAAATATCTTAATACAACTGCGAAATTTATTCCGTCGGTCAGACTGCTACATTTTGTGGTGTAAATCGTCAATTTACTTGTAAATATGACTGAAACTACACCGGACGAGCCGAATTCTAATCGAAAGGACTTTATTTGCGGGGTTGTTGAAGGTAATTGTTGTTATTTTCATATGAAAGAAGCGAAATACGTCAGTTGTAGTTATACATCTTCTAGCTAAGTTTGTAATGGAGTGAATGACCTAAGCTTCACTATTACAGGCTTTTACGGACGGCCGTGGACTACTGAACAAAGGAAAGATCTGTTTCAAAAGTGAGTATTCTATAAAATAACCTAATTATGTTGATGAGTTGTGGTGAACAGCAGATGTTCACATTTAGGATAATTTATTCAAATTATTTCCAGTATCTGTGACGTTCTGTTTATTTTTGTTACTTTAAGCAATAGTTACTTGATATTTTTTATTACGAATGCTACATTTTTCTAATATAAATGAGGACATCTTAAAACATAATTACGGTCCCACATTATTCAATTGTTTTAAATTTCAAATACACAAGATCATATTAAGACCAGATGATACTAGAAATAACATACCCACTCACCATAAATCATCACTTTATCAAGTTACAAACAAGTAATATGAAAAAGAAACTTTCACTTAACATATTGACATTGTGATCATTAAATGACAATAATTATTTGTGATAATAATTGTATTTAAGAAATATATCTATGTCTTTTTTTTTCCTGACATTACCAGCTGTTTATTTATCTTTGTCTTTTTAACGAAAGTTCGATGACCTATAAACCTATTGTTGTTCTTTATTATTCACAAAAACAATGTTATAGTTATTACATAAAAAGGAACAAGCGCAGGTTTGATTCTCATTTGAGAGAGATAGGTACAATAATTATAAATATCACTATTAATGAAACTGAAGCACATGGAGTGGGTGGAAAGCAGTAGATTTAGTTTTATTATACTCTATTAGTGTGTCTGCTGTGGCTCAAGCGAGAGGATATTAATAAATAAACAATAACGTCAATGACGTGCCAGGCCCCGAAGGAGATAGTGGGACAACCTTTTTTTGAGCCAATAACAGATATGGTTAGGGATAAGTTGAAGGAAAGAAGTTAGGCCTTTGCCTCTTACATGATGTAGATTAATAGGCTAGCACTGACAGATTAATGACCCCCGCATCGGCATTAAACTCTAAACACATGATGTCAACTCCCTTCTTCAAAAAGTTTTGCCAACTTTTGATGTTTGGTTTTATTTTGTAGTGTAAAAAGATTACTATGAACTTGTATAACAGTGGCAGTTTTTTCATTTATTGTTGTATTGTCTGTGCCACATTGTATAACATAACCAAATACCACACAGTTTAATGACATTCAGCCAATGTATTTACTAACATTATCTTAGTAAACATTACTAATGATGTAGATAATATTACAACTGCTTAAACAATAACATAGCGTAAGATTACGTAGATCATACGTTCATAATTTATGTTTCTTGAGGAATTGCATTAATTGAGTGACTAATGTTATGCCCAATTCCACTTACACCGTTACACTAGACAATACTTAAATCCATGGATTTTCTATGCTTGGCGTACTTGAAGAATAATATAAAGGGGCCAATTTATTTAATTTTTTTTTCTTTTTTCTTATCTTGCAATCAGTCGTGTGGACTATAAGCAGATGGGGTGTAAATGAAATGATGTGTAGGGTGCTAGAGTACTCCCAGCGGAGCCCACCCTTCGTTTTATATAGTCAACCTTCAGCGACTATTGTCGTCAAAGAGATCTCGCCGTTTCTTCAGTCGACGAATTGTTTCAGGGCTAATAAGCTGTCCTGCAAGCTGATTTGGATGCTTTTGTAGTCGTGACTTGTAGCTGGAGCCATAGTAGTCTATCACTTCTTTAACCAATTTTTTTAAATTAGAAACATTTCTTCACAATGGATAGGATTAATGAACAGGATCAGGATAGGAAAGACTTGACAATATTCGATGTTTAAGATAGGAACAGTTTGACAACCTAGTTGTATATTTGTATTAATTCAAACCAAAAATTTTCTTATGTGGTAATTTAGGAAAATTAAAGAAAATTGACGTAAGAAAATTTTTGGTTTCTTGTATAAATCTATATTCATTGTTGGGCTAGGTTTAATTTGCATGGAATAAAATGTCGCTATTGAAACAAAAGTAAATGATTTCTTTTTTGTAGTTTATTTGTAACATTATTACAAAATTCACAGGCTTAAAAAATGGGGCATGGACATGTACGTCTATGCACCAAAGGACGATTACAAGCATCGAGCTTACTGGAGAGAACTGTACACTGTAGAGGAAGCAGAACACCTGACGTCTCTGATCACGGCTGCAAAGTCGCAGGGCATCATATTCTGTTATGCTTTGTCTCCGGGACTTGATATAACATACAGTAGTCAGAAGGAAATAACTTCGCTGAAGAGGAAATTGGAACAGGTATTGTATCATATTTTAAGTTTGTACTCATGACAACCAAACAAGCTATGCAAAACCATATGAAGCTGATCTCTCATTGTACGGGAAGGTCATACAAAGCAAGGTCAGGTTATACTGGATATGTATAGCTTGATGTGTCGCCCTGTGTACTTAACATCTCATCTCCACCCAATAGCACTGCCCAATCTATAAATCGCACCCAGGACCTCTTGCTCACTCAGCTGTAGCTCTTACAACCACTTGACTAACATTGCCAATTAAGTTTCTGAAGGTACAATATGCACTTCTGTTTGTAGCTTTAGAGGAAGCTACATGATTGGATTTCACTGTACCTCAGAAGACAAACGGAATTAGCAACTTTTTGAAAAAATTAACATGCTTAATAATGACGGTTCAGACCAGTAATAAGTTTATTGTAGTATCTAGTGAAACGATTTTAGATAAATTCGTTTTAACTTTTTTTTTAATTTTTCTTTGGAATAGTTTTCATACTAACGTCATATTGAACAGGATAAATTCTGACTTTCCTCTTTATATTCAAGGTCTCCCAATTCGGCTGCACGTGTTTCGCCCTCCTGTTTGATGACATTGAGCCAGAGATGAGCGAGTCTGACAAACAGATATTCCAGAGTTTTGCACATGCACAAGTGAGTATAATACATATATTATAGTACTGTTATACAAAATCTCCTAGTTTCCGATTTTATGGCAAGTTATTTAAAGCACTGATTTTTGTTTGACTTATGAGGGCTATCTCAATTTTTCTTGTATTTGAGTGTTTTAAGAGTCTAACACTCCAATACAAGAAAAATTTTGATTTTTATTCAAAAACAAGAAAAACTGTAATAGCCCTCTCAACAGAAACCTTATTCATTAGTTAGTTACAGCAAGGCATGAATATTTACTGTTTCATATATTTCTCATCACAACATCACGCCTATATATCCAAAAAGGTTAGGCAGAGGTGTGTCTATAGTCACTGACAACCTGAGTGAATGGACCACAAGTTAGGTAATTCATCAACTGAACAAATAATTCACAAATTTTACTAGTGTAGAATGTAATGTTAAATAGTTATTTAAATAACCAGACATCGCAATCTATACAAATCTTAACAGTTTGACAGCTAGAAGAACACAGCAAAGCGACCAATAATAATTTTATTATTAGTTTTAAAATCAAACAGCTACCTTGCAGTAACCCATGCGTGACTAGACACAGCTAAGTAGCTAACGTCGATCTAACGGCCTTCAAAGTAATGAGCTCGCCTGACTGCACAGCCTAGCTGTTGTATATGTTATCTGCAGTTGGATATTTGTTGATAAGAATGTGCAGTTGCTGTGGTTACAGGCAACTTGGAGATGCATTTTTTTTTTGCTATTTTAGAAATAGATTTTGAGCAGATAGGTACAATCCGTGCCACGAAAGATGAGACCTGTCACACCACTTGAAACAAGTGAAACTTTGTGAAATCTTGATTATGCCTCGAAGTAAAACATTAAGAAGACAAAGTAGGAGGATGACGTGTAGACATAGGTGATTATGTCAAAAGAAGTATTTCTTTACACAATTATCTCGTATACAAGTGGTGTGACAGGTCTCATCTTTCGTGGCACGGACTGTACACAGGTACACATATATTTATTACTTCTTTTACAAACTACGGATGTACCCTTAACGAAACCGAAAGGCACTCATTTTCCTCGTCACTGTGATATTTTTTCTGGTCTAGACCAAACCTTCTAGTTACGGAGATATTGGGGGTCAAAGTTCAAACTTTTTCACTAGAAAGAAAGAAAATTGTGTTTATTTGGCATTCAAAATATTTACAAAAATCCACAAAAGTTTTTTTTAAATACTTTCACTAGTTTTTTTTCAAATACAAGTTTTTAATCTTCAAACTTTATTTAAAACTCCATGACCCGTTTACTATTCAATGCATCCATCAGCACAAATCACAATGTGTTGACTGCATTATAATGTGTTTTACCGTTAAATGTGAATTTCACCCCAAAAAAAAGTAGTTTCCCAGCAATAATTTTTGCGCAGAGTTACACAGTTTGATGTACAGAATGCTTGGTTGACGGCTTCGTGAAGGGTCCGTTTACACCCTGTATATTCTCTGCCTTTCTACTGAAAAGTAATTGCAGATATTATTTGTGTAAATAAAGGAGTAGTAGTTAATAATAATCATTTATTTAACAGATCATACTGTTAGTAGTACATACACATCTTAAACACTAGTGTTAGTTAGTACATAATTATACATAAATATATATTTTTAATTTGTTTTGTTTGTTTTTTATTAATACCTTTTTTGTCCAAATAAATATAAATATCACTGGACATTACACACAGCGCCATCTAGTGCCACACTAAGCAACGAGACTTGTGTCGTGGACACCAGATAGTTGATATACTACCTACACAGATACTTTTTGTAGATACATACTTATTATACATATAAACATCCATGACAGAGTCACACAAATATTCATGCTCATCACACAAACATTTGCTCCTACGTAAGGCAGCCTCACTACCGCTGCGCCATTCGGGTCGTCAAAATGTTATTAAAATTAAATAAAACCTTTTCTCCATTCCCGCAGGTATCGGTTACTAACGAGATCCACCAGCACCTGGGCTGCCCGCGCTTCCTGCTCTGCCCGACGCAGTACTGCTCCACGCGCGCCGTGCCCTCCGTCAACAGCAGCGAGTACCTCACAACGCTGGGCACCAAGCTGTCGCAGCAGATTGATATCATGTGGACCGGTATGTTTTACTTCTTCTTAGGGGCCGTCCATTAATCACGTGGGGCTCGAAGGGGCGGGGGGAGGGGGTTTGGCAAAAATCACGAAATATCACAAGGGGGGGTGTAGTAAGATACTACGTGTATTTATTTTTTCGTCAAACACGCGATTTCTAAACCGAAAAGCGGCGTGTAGTGTGAACTTGACTCGCCGTTGCCAGGCAACGAACGAAGTCCCCTCGCGCTATTTTTCAAATTTTAGGATTCTTTGTAGGTACTAAAAAATACACGTGATTTTGGGCGGGAGGGGTTAGTCTTAAACCTCACCACGTATCATCAAGGGAGAGGGGGGGATTAAAAATGCAAAAAAAAACATCACGTTATTAATGGACGGCCCCTTGTCGTAACAGAATAGATTTTGTGAGAATGGTTCATACTAACGAGCTCGTGGCTATAACATAAATAACAGCCGCGCTTGCCTGGGTTGATCCGTGGATGGGTGACAACTCATTACGAACCAAGTTTCCTCCGTGCCTCGGAAAGCAAGCTAAGGCGTTGGTCCCGGCTGACAATTGTATATCTATGACAGTCGTTAAGTATAGCCCGAAAGTCTGTCAGTCTCATACCAAAGGGTATCTATTACCCAGTACTAACTGGGTTGTGGAGGTCACAAAGCTGGATCCGGTTAGGCTGGAAGCTGACTGATGATGATGATGGTTGATGCTAAGGTGATAATGTTAGCTAGCAAGGTGCAATGTCATTCTGGCTACGTACTCACTGATAGGTGGATTGCTTAGCGCCCAGAGCAGCGGTCAGCAACAGCAGGAAGGTTGAACTGTAGACCGACAAATATTGTTAAATATACCTAGCCACTAATTGTAAATAATATTACTAAACAACTACATTCCACATACTACAGGTTAAGAGACGTGATTTCCAAAAACAAAATAAATATTTATTTATTTAAACTTCATTTAGTGGTACATAGGCGGACTTAATGCCACAAGGCATTCTCTACCAGTCAACCTTTGGGTCAAATAGGAAAACATAGTGATAGGGTACAAAAAAATGTCTAGAAAACTAACTTCTTGTAAACGAGAATTTATATACTTATATTGATACTAATACACATAAACAGATAAAATAAACAAATCGATATTTTATAAAATGCCAATAATTATAATGACTAGACTTCAAATTAAGAGCTATTTAATCTGTTTTAAATAGTAGTTATGAACTATCATTTCGAAAGTTCTAAAAATCATACTAAAAACAAAACAATATTTTTTTTTTCCAAATTTTCTCAATTTCTTACAGGGCCTAAGGTAATATCGAAGGTGCTAACAACAGAAGCTATAGAGGAGATAACTCAAGTGCTGCGACGACCTCCAGTCATATGGGACAACCTCCACGCGAACGATTATGATCAGAAACGAATCTTTTTGGGTGAGTACCCAATCATAACGTGTGTGAGCTAGGCGGTCAGCAATAAATCGAATTATTTTACTAAATATTTAAGAGCCCTCTTACATTTCGGAGTTGCGCCGATTTTACAATTTACCGAACGCCTTACGCAAATGTTTTCTATCATAAAAAAAATATAGGATATTTTGTGAGTTGAAAAAATTGACGGTCTACAATATAATCTACAAATCAGAGGTCCCAAATCAAGTCTCCGTGAGTTTTTGCTTAAACATGCAGCAGGAGAATGATTATTACTAAATAAGTGTTTTTTTCTAAAAATAAAGCACAAACAGCAGATCCATCCATAGTGGCTATAGTTTATCCACGAAGTAAGCTGAATACCATGTTTGAATTTATGATAACCCTGTTCTTACAAAATAAAACCAAGTTGTATTTATTAGTCACCTTTTCAAACATACTGAAAAAAATAATAGTTCTTACTACTATAGAAATAAAGCGCAATTTATCATCTTTTCTTCCCAGGTCCATACTGCGGCCGGTCACCGGAACTGATCCCACTGCTACGTGGGGTGCTAACGAACCCCAACTGCGAGTACAACGCCAACATGATACCGATACGGACGCTCGCGCACTGGGCGAGTTGTAGCTTAGACGCGCCTGCGCATAGTAAGTGACATGTTTTATTATACTGTTAGTAAAAACAAGCTATTTAATGGGTGTAAAAATACCCTTTTGGGGGTATGAAGAACAGGGTGTAAAGCTCTTCATCCCCCGTGGAAAAGGGAGGATCCTCCGACCAGACGGGTGTTGTGTCTGGTGGGCCACTGCCCGACATTTGTTGTCGGGTTCTCGTATGTAGTCTTATGTCGCGGATAACTTTGCTTGCGCGATGTAGGATTTCTGACGTGTTTCGCAGTTAGTTCATCATCTGTGTCATAGATGGCGTTGTAGTACTTTTTGTCCAATGTAGCGTAGTACTTTTTGTAGTGCCGCTACATCACCGTCTTCATCATCATCATAACGTAAATAAGATCTAATGATGTATTCCTCATCACAGTGGAAGCAGTCTCTTGGGATATAAAGCTAGAGCGAGAGAGCGAGCAAGGTGTATGCGAAGACGAAGCGCCTCTCACTCTTGGAAAACATGTGTATCATCATCGACAAGCGCTCAGGTAATAATTTGACCTAGACACAATAGTTAAAGAATGGCGTATCGACCAAATTTGTCATTTGAGAATCATTGATCATGATTTATGGGATTTTTCAATCCTGGTACCTGTCAGAGTAACCAAATCGAGTCATCGATGTATGAATACTTTTTTTAACCGTTTTTAACATTTTTAATTAGGTACCTTTTAATATTTCTATTATTTATTTGCAGACAAGCGATAAACGAATGGTTACCAGAGTTTTCCATCCCCAAGACTGCTCAAGGCCCTGTGATCAAGCCACAAGCTACAATCACTGGTAATTAAATAATACGACTTTTTCAAGTACAAACGCATTTAAGTCTGCCGTTGCCGTCATTCAAAGAAATGGGACTCTTGTGTTTCAGGCAAGAAAAGTCTAGGCCAAGTACTGATCCTTGTGGAACTGAGGTAGTGATGTAAAAATTCTTCCTCGTATGTTACTCGGAATCTTCTTTGATCCAAGTGAGATTTTAGGATCATGTAGATTTGTAGAATGAGTTTGGTAGGAGGGTGTTTAGATCGTTCTATTAATAGATTATCCTTTTCAAATTGTTTCAATGTCCATTACAGTAGGACAGTTAAGTTTAAATCGTGTTATTCTGACTCAGGAGTTCCACAAGGCACTCTACTGGGACTCAAACTGTTTTATATTATTGGTCTCCCTTTTTGTTTGGTTATGTGACGCGTACTACAGGTGCTTATTAATACTTTCTAATGATCTAATCATATCTTTTGTTACAGTACCACCAGTACCAATAATCCCAATCCTGCCATCAGTGAACACATGCATGACCCTAATGACGGCCACGTCCAACACATCCACCACAAGCACAGCGGACATGGCGCCGGCCATCCCGACTGTGAACACTTCGCAGCTGCAAGCTCTGGCTGATGCATGCTCTTCTGGCTCTAATGACCGGCCTATACTCTCTACAAGGGTAAGTTGCTAGACACCCATACTAATAAAGTGTCCACGCCATTAGCACTGAGCGCAAACGGTATAGAACTGAAGAGGCATAGTCACCCCGTCCCCATGATTTCGCTTTAAAATTGCGGCAGACGGTGGAACTGGGTTTTATAGGTAGAGAAAACTTAATAAATAAGGACTACGGAAATGGTGCTCTAAGTCGTTTTGGAGAAAAATAAAAATGTTGATGTGGTGACTCTGCCAGATTCTATGGCTGGTTTGCGTGGTAGTGTTGGCGATACCATCTCCGGCAGCGGCAACCGAGGCGTCTTAGTGATCTGTCACTACAACCGTAAAAAAAATCACAAATTAAGGTCAATTCCACCCTGTATACCATATCCACTCAAATCTACTAAAATAATACTTTTTTTCGACAGGTATCACCAATCGAGACATTCAACCCCGTACCGAACCCAGTAATGAATTCCCTAGTCTCCCCCACCACAGTCATTCTAAACGAGTCTATCCCGAACCCCATTATCCCCATAGCTTCATCCAACCTATCCCTCCCCACGGAAATACCCGTCTCAACCCTCCCCGTCCCCATCTTAGGGTTGAAAGCATTAGAAGGGAGCGTGAATAAGAATAATCATGAAGGAGGGCAATTGATTGGTGGGAGTTTTGAAATGAAGAAGGATAAGGATGTGGAGGGAGAAGATGCTGATCAGATCATTGTGGATGATGTGGAGCCGCCTGTGGAGGAACAGCAGAGGAACGGGGATATGAGTGTTGGTGGTGAGTTACTTTTAGTTTTATTTTAAATACGTATACCACATGAATTGGCTTCATTTTCTTTTCTTGTCATCATGTCTTTTAGTGTTCATCTCGTCTTGTCTCTGCTTTAGTGGAGTTCGGGCTTCCGCGTTCGCCCGCTCGCTCCACGCAAACACGCACGTACAAGTGCGTGTACGCGCGTTCGATTTTTTGAAGCGCGTAATATGTGCGCGTGCACGCGCATAAGCCAGTACGAACACTACGAACTTATATGCGCTACAAAATACACTAGTTTGAGAACAGCTCTAAGGCCTATAAGGTCGGTTGCGTACGTCAGCGAGAAGTACAGAAGCAACGTACGCGCGACTGACGTCTAAAATTTCGAATTCCGGCCTAAATAAGACCCGTTCCTGCTTTTTTCTTTATCATTTCTTGTTGATCCATTCTTAGTACACCTTGGGGTTTTTATGTTCTATGTTTTGTTTGTACCAAATCAGACAGTAACAGGACAGACCAATAAAGTAAAAGAAGCTTACATTTTCTCTTGTCCAGACACGCCGCAGACGCTAAGTCCGAGCCGCCCGTCTGTTTCTGAAGTGGGCGTAGAACCCTTGGACGTGGACCCGCCCTCTACGGCTGCTACCGACCCTGATGTTGTCATGAATGATGGGATGAGCGAGGTGAGTGACATAAACATCACGTAAACATGTACCTATAGAAAAACCCGACTGGAACTGTCTGGCCCACCAGACGCAACACTAACGTCTGGTCGAAGGATCCTCCCTTATTTATATGGTATGAAGAACTATACACCCTGTTCTTCATGCCTCTTAAAAGTAAAAAATTGAAGAAGTAATAAAGCGAGTGATTTTTACAGAACGGTTCAATGCAAGTAGAGCCAAGTAACAGTCCACTAAGCACCGATATGATGGTGGAACCTGCGGAGCCCTCAGAACCAGTCGACGAGTAAGTAGAAAACACGCTTTCTCTTATTATTCTCCGCAAACCTTTTTATTTGATACCCATATGGTAATGCACAAAAAAAACAAGTTCGCCATATTGGATTTAGAATGACGTCACCTAGCTAACATGCTAGCATGTATTGTCATTCAAACGAAACACGCATGTAAAATTTCAGCTCAATCGAAAACGAGGAAGTGAGTCAAATTCAACTTCCAAGATTTTTCACATAGCTACGGGTGAAGCTTATAAAAGCGTATCTTAAACTATGATTTAATTTCATATTTTCTCCAGGCCAGTAGAAAACGAAGACCCCTCCATAGACCCGAACGCGCTCGTAGCCGACGATCTGCTCTTACTATGCGATCTGTTCTACCTGCCGTTCGAGCACGGATCGCGCGGTCTGCGGCTACTGCACGACTTCAACTGGCTCACTACGCACGCTGCCAGCCTACTGCCCAGAGGGAACAAGCCTGAGGTGTGTATTCTATTGTCTTCTTTATCTCCTCTTTGCTAGCTGATTTCTATCGTGTGCGTTGCAGCATGGATAGAACCCCGAACAGCTCCAGTTGAGGATATGCCGAACCTGCTCAATCCGATCAGCTGGTAAACAATAGTCGCGTTTGATGGAGGGTCGTGACCAGCGCCTCCCACGCACCTAGCTGTGTGCGCCGCGTGAACTGACATTTATTACCCTGTGATGCTGAATAGATTCGGTACCATACTGCCGCTGTTATGGTTATATGTCCGCTATGAGCTTTAAAGTGTTGTTATCCCCACAGACAAGCGAATGGCGTCGTCGCCGCAGTCGCTTCGCGTGGTGGATGTGTCGCACTAGGCGCCTGGCGCGACGCCTGGCCGCGGCACAGAACCAGGAGCTGCACGCCGAGCTGCAGCCCTACGTGTGGGAGCTGTGCGCTGTGCTGGCGCTGCTGGACGGCTTCCTGAGGTGGCTAGGTTAGTGTAATGTACAGAACCAGCATCATCTTAGGCTGTTCCGTCACACCTGTTCTTCAAAAAATCTGTTGAAAAGGCAGAAGTGTCTGTCGGTCTTACTCGGTCATCTTCAACTGAATCCGATGGCATTCATCGTAATGTTAGCTATCTTTTAATACTATTCATTTGGTTTCAGAACTTGGAAAATACCCTCAAAATATAGCAACAAATACACAAGGAAGTTATACATGTAAGTGTTTCATTACCTTCTCTTTTATTTTTTCTATTGGTTTTAAACAATATAATTATGCCCAATATCTATTGGAATATAGTTTATTTTGTTAGAGCCAAATAATGTTTATGTTTGTACAACTACGCAATTTTGATCTACCAGAAAGAGTGCACATATCGAAGCCATGTTGTTAACCCAATGAACAGATCACCTAGCCTTTTCACAAATTATGTTGGGGTTGGCTCCCAGTCTTCAACCGGATTCAACTAAATACCAGTATTTTACATGTAGCGTCTGCCTATCTGACCTCGACAACCCAGTTAGTTCTGGGTAATAAACCCCTTGGTAAGACTACTATATACTACTAAAACCCACATTTCCCTACAGGGTTTTCAAAAGGCTGGCGCGAGGCATTCGAGAGTGGCTGCCAAGAACCCTGGGTGTTCCGCGGAGGTCTCACTGCGGACTTGCGAAGACTATTACCAGTAGAGTGTACCAGCGATGCGCTGAGAACATTGCCTCCTCCTACGATACTGCCTCTCACGATACGACCTTATAGCACGGCTGATGAAGAAGCGGTAAGCACAGTACATACTTGCTTAGTTCTACAGACATCAATGACTTTTATAGTACTAAAGAAGAATGGGTGATATCGTCAGGGTGTTGAGAGGATTAAAACGCGGTGACTTGATATTAATAGTGGACTGTATAATAAGATTGTAACAAGGAAAACAAAACGGTTAAATTAACTTGAATAGGCGAGATAAATAAGAGTAATGAATCGCTCGGTGGACGATGACGCAGTGCCGGGCCGGCCGGTGTGCCCGCCCGCAGAGCCCGGTGTCCGCGCGCCGGGCTATTCTCGTCAGTACTTCAAATGATTTTCGATTACCTGAGGGGTCATAATCACGTGAGTATCAAAGAGGAGGAGGGTGTCTGAAAAAATCACGATGGGGGGAGGGATTTTGAGTCAATATTGGATTGAATTTAAATTTGTGACCACGTAGAAGCCCAAAAAAAAACACTTGTTTTTTAATCAAATAATGTTCTCAAATCTTTCAATAATATACACATGATGCGGGGAAGAGGGGTGGACTTACGTAACGTATTACCAAGGGGGAGGGTGGGGTATAAAATGGCTTAAAAAACCCTACTACAATACCTGATAACATTATATTTTGTTACAGATATGCGCGATATGTCACAAAACATGTCGAGACGGCTCTGACTGCAGCGATCTGTTCCCTAGCGACCTACAAACGTTACCAGCTGACAGGTATGTGATGTCTATAAAATACTTGTTCTACCGAGTTCACGGACGGTTTGCCACTTTTCACCCTTAAGCCCAAAGTAATAAGGTTGAATAGTAGTCGACTGTCACTGAACTAAGTATGTTCTACTTAGGCTTACTTTGAATAATAGTATGTTTATTATACAGTGTGGAAGGGATATCAACTCACAAACGTTTACCATGTGTATCATGCCCCATCAAATTTCTCCAAAAGTACCTACACGTTCAAACTGCATGGAAAAGCTATTTTTTTAACTGGGTTCGGGATGATGTACTGTGGGAGCCGTTTGTACGTCGTTGTTCCTTCCACCGTGGATAGCGGCCACCTTGGCGCGGGGGAGCTATGGGCTAGCTCGCCGTCCGTCCGTCTCATGACGACAGGCCGTGTCGACGGCGCAGGAGTGTTCCACGCGCGCCTCAAAGAGAGTCAGCAATAGGGAAGGACCGAAGCCTGCCGGGGCTGCGGGACTGTTCGCAAGAGATACCGTGGCCCCGGAACACAAAGGGCGATGAAGGAACATGGATGGGTTTTAGTCAGTAAAAGTCTGACACTCTCTCCTGCTCCGCCCAGAGCGGGAGGAGTCATTTGATGATTTCCCGTCCGAAAAAAAAAACCGTGGATAGCTAGGATTATATATACAATTTTCGTATGGAAAAATAATGTTAATCTGTACATAACTTCATCAGATAAATGTGACTGATGAAAAATCAACCTTATCCTGTAATAAAGATTTCCAATTGAGTCAACCTTTCCAGATTTAAATGTAAAAAACTACAGGATAACACAAAAACGTCCTTTGTCTGTCCTACAAAGCATTATCCGACGTCATCGCAATCATTCTCTTGCCTTATCCAGATTAATTTGGGGTTCGGCGCAGTGTGTCTTCTGCCTCCATATTTCTCTATTGCTCGTCATCTCATCAGACACCTCCTTTTTTGCCATTTCATCCTTCACACAGTCCATCTATTTAAAGCAGTGGTTCCCAACCTATGGTCCGCGGACCACCGGTGGTCCGCAGGAGCCTCGGATATGGTCCGCGAAAGGTTAAAATTTTATTCGTACTTTAAACTTCTACAGAAGATGCAAGCTTAACCCAACCTTATTAAACCTATCAGAGGTGAGATGCTAATTTTTTTTGAGAATCTACTGCTTTATTTATTTTTCCTTATGAATGATTGCAAACATTTTCGAGCTCACTTCAATCGCTTTTCTATCCTTCACTATCTTAATTCTAAAGATGTTCATCCTATTTTCCAATTTTTGCATTGTGTGAGTTAAAGATTTACCCTCCTAGATAATAATCCTGTTGGTGTCCATGTTTATCTAGGACCCTATGGTCCCTGCTAACAATAAAGACACCAAAGTGGTCCCTGGTCCAAGAAAGGTTGGGAACCACTGATTTAAAGCAAGACATAAGAACGTTTTTTTTTGCTCCTAGGTTAGTAGCACCGTTCCTGACGCTAGTTCCTGAGCTATGCATGGTGATAGAAGACGATGAAGAGTTCATTCCTCAAGAGGTGGACCAGTCAGGGGACGACGATGGCAAACGAACCATCGAACCGAGGGTTAACGGTAAGTCGTGTGGTTCATATTCATTTATTCATAACGTATTCATTTATTCATATATTTGCGTTTCACGAGGTAAAACATGGTGTTAGCTAAGAGCCATTGGAGACCCTTACAAGCTAAAAATTAAAATATACATGAAACCAAATAATTAGATACATGTATATTTTAATTTTAGCTTGTAAGAATTAGATTTTATTTTACCTTTTTTTTTTTTGGTTCCTATGGACTAGACTCTAAAATTAAATGTAATATTTGTACTTCCATTATTTATTTATTATTTATACTACACTAGCTTAGTAAGTGTACCAATACTACCCCACTAAAAGGCTTGAAAGCTGTTCATTAAACCTTCTCAAAAACCTAGGCAGTTATATTGTATGGAATTTCATGACTGCCCTGAAAATCAGGGTAGTAATCAATTACTAACGCGTTTTGTTTTTTTTTTTTTTTAAGTCTTGATGACGTTGTAAGCAAGTGTAATATATAGCAGGTAAGTACAGATTACTAAACTCGTGTGGTTCACGGCTCAAATGCACACTCGATTGGTAATCTGTGCCTTACTCCCCTTGGTGAATAAATAGCTATTTCTTTTACTTTATTCATTTTTGTCTTATGTTTTACATTTTTTAAAACAAAAGTATAGAAAATAAATGGCTCATTTTCATCAAGAATAAGGTCCAGGCTAACGGTGGTCAGGGTCAATTATTTTAATTCTAATTTAAAAAAAAAGTAATTTAAACAAATTACTTTAGATAACTTTATAATGTTTTCACCTCTTGAGCAGCAACACAGCAGCCTGAAAAAACACATTTTCGATACGATTATAAAATCAAGACGGATTTTTCCTAAATCATCTAATCATTGGTAAACTTGACACAGACAAGTGTAGGAGAATATTGCAGCACACAAGTCTAGGACAAAGTGTTTTGTAAACAGCATGAGTTTGATGCTTTCATAACGAGTGTGTCCTCAGCCAGAAAGTGCCTGAGCCTTAGCTTTTTTAATTAAGATTTTGTTTGTTAAGGTTCTTATGAATGTATTGAATGTGACATATCAAATGTGAATTTAGTTTAGTTTAAGCTTACATTCAAGCTTAAACTAAACTAAATTCTATTTTTTTTTATAGCTGTATTTTGTTGTTCACACTCTATCTTTTAAAATCTGAGAAGAAGTGAGGACTTTTAATTGGCTGCCAGTCTCGCATACTATTTTTAATCTGTTCATCTTAGCTGTAAGTCTTCCATAGTTAATAAATAAATAAAAGCTAATCTGTGGTAAGTTTGACTACTAGGCTGGCAGTATGGCCCTTGTTTGTAAAAAAAAACAACAATAACACAACAATCTTCCCCCAACAGGCATGAAACCCGAAATAGTAGGATACGCGTGTGCAGTACTGAATAGCAAAGAGTTCTACAAGCGACAGGAAGTGGCTTGGATACCGGAAATGTGCACCAAGTACCCGGAACAGCTGACCGAGAGAGAAGACCTCAGTCAGGCGGCTAAGGTATGGTCATTAACTGTATTTTTTATTATACTACACAAATGTAATAAAACCATAATTACGGATAAACTAAAGCTAATTACAATAAAATAAAAATTAAGCAATACGACTATAATATACAGCCTGTATAATAAACAACTTGTATAGTATTATACAGGTTGTTTATGTTTTAATATAATACCAACAATAATGATGGAACCAGATACAGGTACAGTAACGTCGATTTTGAAAGTATTTTAAGTTGTATGTGAAAATTTAACATTTCATTTACTAATCAGGTTTGTCAGTGATATTATTGGACAGATTTATAATATGGCACTTATTTTTTTTATATTAAATAAATACGTGAAAAATAGGTCGCGCGCGGCGCGCACACCGCGCCTCCTGTCCTGCCGGACGTCATCGAGGGAGGACCTATGCAATTTTTTCTCGCGACCACAATAATATCGTCGCCGCGCGCGTAGTAGTACCTACTTACTATAATGTCCTTCTCTACACAGACTAGCGTAGTCAGTATGGCTAATATCTTCGCCAATTCTAATAGAAACATTCGGAAACAATATAAATATGATATTAATTTACCAGTTATTAACAATATGATGTATTATAAAAGTACATATGTTACTGCTATTCGTGTGTACAATCATTTACCACCGGCAATTAAGCAATTAAATGGAAATATGTTTAAAAATAAATTGAAAAAAATGTTAATTAATAATGTATTTTATAATCTGCATGAGTTTTTTGATCAAAAATAATATTGGTTAGAACCTAATTTCTTAAAATACTATTGCATATCCGACTTGGGTAGACTGTTGAAACCATAAATGTAATGTTTATTAATAAGAACTTAATGTACACAGTTACGCAATAAATATATCTTTATCTTTATCTTCAATTGTGAACCGATTTCGATGATTCTGTTTTGTTTGAAACAAAATTACTTCGCTTCCCTTTGGTGAAGATCTGATGCTGATCTTCGGAGATATATAATGGAACTCTTCAATCATAGATAGCAAATCGCTTAGATGTTTATTGTTTTCACAACATCACGCCTGTATGCTCTGAGGAGGTTAGCAGAATTGTCTACAGTACGCTAATATATAAGCCTATTACCATGACATTACATGTATTGTTAACAATATAAAATTAATGACTGCCTCGTTGGTCTAGTGGTGGCGACTACTGCGCATGTCCTAGGTTCGATTCCCAGGTCGGGCAAAGTGTTACTGGGTTTTTCCATCAGGAATTTCTCAGTAACAGCCTCGGAGTCTGGATCTGCACCCGCGCTCGCCCCGTATAGGTACAGGTACTATTGGGTACAGCTCAGCCCAACCCTTCGGGGACTACAGGCGTGATGTTACGTTATGTTAAAATATATGTACAGCTAATATTTGTATCGGATATTACAACTAAAAATGTAAAAATAAAAAACTTTTTGCAAAAATATAACCGACTTCAAAAACACAACAAAGTGAAAACGTCAGTTTGTTGGGTTTTTGAAGACGATTTTATTTTTTTGCAAAAAAGTTTTTTATGTTTTTATTGCGACGTAATAAAGCAAAACAAACATTTTATTTATCAGCTGATAACTACCGTTCACACAGTAGGTACGTGAACCTTTTGGGGTCACTAGTACCTACTACTTTCATTAGTAAGATTTCTGCATTTTAATGATTCTTAAAAAGTAGTTAATTATCAAGAAAAGATTCATGGCATTAACATAGGGATTTTATTGAATAATTTTAAAAACATGGTTATCGGTTACATTGGTACCCTAGAGTTACCCCCACGGTTTACGCTCGCGCTGCGTTTATTAGGTAGAAAAAAGTTTTATTCTAGTACAGACCTATATGTTTTATTTTATTATAATTAATCACATATTTGACTTTCATTATAGTAGGTACTCACCAAATCTTCTACCACCATTCTTTAAATTCTATAGAATGATCATCGTCTGCCTCAGTCATACATTCATAACAATATAAAATGTATTAGTGTTACATAGTGTTATACGCACATCAAGCTATACGTTTTTGTTGCAAACTAGCTCTTATAACCAGCACGCAATAAAATATGAACTACTGATTTATTTTTACTGTGGCGTGCTCGCTCGCCGTCATAAGTCACCGGAGTTCATATCGCGACGGCTCCTATGCAACGCGAGCGCAAGCCGTCTCGGTTTTGTAAAATGCCTAAACTGTCGGGAAAAGAAGCCCTTAAAGTTTTAAACAGGGTGTATGTTATACAGAATGTAGATTAAATGTTTTTTTTTCTTTTACATAACGCCCTCGTCTCTGCATACAGTGTTTTATTAAGTTTCCCTTCACCCAGGAATGCGTCCGCCACTTCCACCAGTTCAACGTGTGTGAGCGCGCGCCCGACAGTGTGACGCGCGCGCACCCGGCGCTGCTGACGTGCTGCGTGCTGGCGGCGTGTCGCGACCCGCTGGCGCCCGCCCGCCTGCTCACGTGCGTGCTAGCTGCGCTACGAGCACACGGTAACTGTAATACTTTACTATCATACTTATATGAAAGATGGAGTGTAAATGTGGAGCTGTTCCACAAACGATGGGGCACTTAATATCGTGTCCTGCGTGTCCTGTTGTTTGTTCACTACAGGAAGTGATGGACGCTGCCGAAAGCGCCTAACTATAGTAGCTTAGTTCTGGGCCGACACAATTTAGATTGCCATTGACACGCTAAGAAGAGAGAGTTACATGTCATAACCCGGTAAGTCACACCCCTTCTCGAAACTGAACTATGAATGGGGCCAAATATTAAATGTAATTATTCATAAGACTGTTTAATTAAAATCAAGGTTAGTTTCTAGAAACACAACATAAATAGCAGTCAATCAAAATAGATAAAGGGCATATTGGGATATGAAAGAAATCTAACCTTGAATTTGTACCGATAGCTATATCAAGAACTACCTTACTTTAGAGCGGAAATCAGGTCTTCAATTAGTATTTAAGAACAGTCAGTGTCAATATAGGGTGTAAACAGACTTTTCACGAAGCCGTCAACCAAGCATTCTGTACATCAAACTATGTAACCCTACTTACGCAAAAAAAATTGCTGGGAAATGACTTTTTTTTTTTTGAGGTGAAAAATCACGTTTTTAGGTAGGACTCAATGTAACCCACTTAAAACATTGTGCTGATGGATGGATTGAATAGCACGGGGGCCGTGAAGGTGTTTTTAAATATAAAAAAAAATACATTAAAAACTCGTATTAAAAAAAAAATACTTGTGAAAAAGTTGGAACTTTGACCCCAATATCTCCGTAACTAGAAGGTTCCCAGGTATGGTGTAGAACAAAAAATGATCGCAATGACGGAGAGAACAAGTGCCTTTCGGCTTCGTTAAGTCTTTTTACACCCTTTATTCTACCTACAGCAATTATGACCTGAACGCAGCTTAAATCTTCTGATCGCATTTAATTACACTGGTAAAATGACCGTGTTTCTTTATTCTCAGGTGCAAGCGGCGTCCACGCGTGCATAAACTCGACGGACCACTACCTGCACCAGTTCTACAGCAAGCTGGGCTTCGTGGAGGTGCAGCGCGACGCGGGCGGCCGCGTGTACCTCGCGCGCGCCTTCTAGCGCCCGCGCCCGCTCAGGCGCAGGCGCAGGCGCCGAGGGTATGATGCTCCCGCTGTATAACTACACTATTAGTCAGTTAATCTTTGTGCTAAATATTTTTGTTAAGACGGTTAATTTTTCAGGAGGCGACAGAAGCGTAGGCAATGAACCCGGGTTAGCTCAGTTTGTGTTCATTTGGCAGGTTAAGGTGCTTCCGCTGCATATTTTTTTTTTCTAATCTGCCTTTCGGCTAAAAAATATTGTAAAGGTAGTTTTCAAGTCTTCAAAGTACAGCACCTTAAGAAGTCTACCTTAAGGTGGATGCTCCAGGGTAGCCCGCGAAATTCAAATTTTCTTACGTTTTTGGCAATTTGAAGTCAGTGTCAGGTTGTATGTTGATTAAAATATGATTCGCGGCTGTAACACGTATGTAGTTACAGAATTATAATCATCAAAATCATCAATACAACCCTCTAAGCGCATAAAGGTGTAGGAATGACTTTTTTAAGGTCAAATTAATTCCTGCACCTTTATGCGCTTACCCTTACCCTGGAGCATCCACCTTAATTGGATAGTGCTCACACAGTATCCGCTCGGGTGCTGATAAAAACGTAGGCAGTACGGTTAGCTCAGTTAATGTTGAATGGGATATGATGCTTCCGCTGCATTTCAACAATTGCTAAATAACGTGTGGTTTTTACTGTGCGAATATTCATATAAAAAGATTTCAACTATGAGAAGGAGGGAGAAAGAAATAGAGAAATTATTAAAATTTGATTATATTAATTAGTAATTTCACTCCTACAAATAATTCTGTATAGTTGTGAATGCAGTATTTGAAATTATACTAGGTGTAACAATAATAAGTTCCAGTTATAACACATTTATTATAGAAACTAATGCAAAATAAACTGCCAAGATTATAAGTATTTGTTTAATTTAATGTTACGGTGTACCTTCTAAGGCCCGGTCAGAAATAGCGATGCATTCAAAAACGACATCACTTGTCCCGTGCGATATTTTATTCGTATTTTGGGCTTCGACTAACTTAACCTAGAAGCAATAGTAAAGAAAATCATTATCTATTTGGCATTAAAAACGAAAACAAGAAACTGCCTCAACAACAGCCGAATTTATTATAATATTTCGCTATGGCAACTCTTTTTTTAAATTACCATGATCTGATGTTCACATCAAACTATAATAATGTTTAATGTTCTAAATGTAAGCCGCGTTAATTAAGTAACCTGAAACCTGTAACTAAAGTATAAATAGTAGTATATGAATTGTATATTTAGCTAAATGCTTTATAGCTTTGTAAGGATCACAAGTTCACTATTTGTTTTTCAATGTATCTGTAACTTCACATTTATTTGTATATTTTAAAAGAGTAAAAAATAGAACCTTCATAAAATACAAAATGTTTTTTTTTTGGATCCAATTCTTACATAAATCCTAGTGTCGGAGATATCTAAATGCCCTTGATAACCTGTCTGCCTTTTAATTGTCACAGAATGTTTGGAACTATGTGCTAGATCTATTAATACGAACTTATCAAAAGATGGTGAAACAGGCTACTAATATTTTATTAGTCTTGAACCCTGAAAATAGAAAAAGTCGAATAATAAATATAGTTTAATTCTTCCGTCGAAAAAACCCGATCCTACGGTGGTCATGCTACGCATGCTGAGGTGTAGTTATCGAAAAGAGAGTAAGTAATTTTGTGTTTGGAATGATGCCAATTAATTATGCCAAAATATTCTGCCTTCCATTTTAAAAGATTTTGAGACAATTTAGGTAACTATTAATTCAAAAGATAACACAGTCGGTATTGTTTTAAATAAATAAAAAAGATTTGGTATTCTGTGTCTGTAATTAAGTACATTCTCACGGTAAAATTGCGGATTTTTTTTACAAATGAGCTAAGAATAAAATGCTAACTAATTACGCGGGATACACAAGTCATAAAACATTTCATGATTTTCTAAAGGTGCATCCACACCGAAGCTACGAACACAACACTAGTATACGTTGCTCCATAATGTAACTTTGGTGCGGATACACCTTATAAAACCAGAATGTTATAAAATTGTATTTGACGTGTGTCTTTGAATATTTAACTTTTTGAACGCCATTGTCACATACATATACGTGACGAGCAAGCGTTGGTCCTGTGCGTCAAACGACACAAATATATGACAAAATGGTAGGTGAAATTGTAGCTTGACGTGGAGGGCACGCGCGTGCATTTATGCTCCGACGTTCAAAAGGTTAAATCCAAGTCAATTGTCGGTAAAGACTGAATTAAGTGACTGTTAATAATCGGTTTGTGTACAGTTGTGATAATGTAACTTCGTAAGATAATGTGGTTGTAGTCATCTCGGAAACTACTGCGCTCATTTTGATTTGTATTCAGTTCAGTTGGTTAGTGATATGGAGTAAGTCGGGGTAGAATTGTGTTGTATTCTTCATTCATCATTGTATTTTAATTAAGGAAATATTTGATTTTGCAACTAATTAATAACTTACCCGGTAGTGTTTTTTTTTCTGCATGTCATTTTATCAAAACTTTGTTAATTTTAAGTTTACACAGTTGTTCATAATTTCATAAGTGCTTAGTTTGTTTCGTAATAATTGAGAATTTTATTTAATATTTCTGTTAAGAAATGTAATGTGTTCATTAATTTACTATAACGGTTTTTTGAGTCAAGTTTCATTTTTGTATAAAGTTACTGTTAAATCTTGACCGTTCATTTTAAAGATTTTAGTCAATCCTAAGATCGGTAATAAAAATTAATATTTCAATTGTTTGTGTAGATTTAAATTAAGTCAAGGCTTCCCTTAAATACCTACTACCTACATACAATATTATATTATAGTTTATATAGTATAATGAAGTACTGTAAAGATACACTTCACACTAAAAAAATAAGAAAAAAAAAAACATCGCATTTGTTTGTAAAAATGATTAGTACCTATAGGATAAACTGAAGTAATTACTGCATACCTTCCCATAAGGAAGCAAATATTGCTACAGCTAAAGTAATGCCCTGCCCACTGTATCGTGACGATTATCTGTCATTTTGGTCTTGCGATGACTGACGATTACAGCATAATCTCGTCGCGATGTAGCGGGCACTGGGCAAAAAAAACTTCAATTGAAGTTACGTAAGCAATGTTTTGTATATAATAGTTATAAACATGTGAACAATTATCGTGTATTTAACATTTAAATATAGAACTGCATGTATATTATGTAGAATTTATTTTAAGAATGCAGTCACAATGTGTATGAATCTATCACTACTACGGTTTGATAGTGGCAACAGCAACCCGAAAACAACCTTACGTTATCCCATGATCTGTCCACCAAGTAGACACAATAGTTAAACAATGGCGTCTCGACTAAGTTGGTCATTTGACAGATCATGATTTAACGAATAAAGATCATTGTGATTTTGTCAGTGATGCAAGGCAGAGGTTGTCGCCAAATTTTGGGCTGACTAAATTTGAATTGTCATCGACACTACGAAGAGGAAGAGGTACTACAGACGCAATCGACAATAGAATTTCAACTATAGCTCAACCATTAGGTTCAAGGTTGATATGTGCTCTTGCTTCTGTACAATCATTATGAATGAACTGTAGGTCTGCTTTGATTGATTGTCTACTCTCTACAATTCGAAAGCAAACGATTTTTTGAAAATCAAATGTCTCGCACGCCTGGTCAAGCAATATGTAGAAAATAACAAGACAGTTGTGATTGTGACAGGACAGGTTTTCTTTCTTTTTTTTTGTTCAACCTCTTTTGTTCCTTGATCATAGAATAGTGTGTCTATGATAAAAAAATCTAAATAATCTTAATCAATTATATAAAAGCAAGAAATTGGAATACATTTCTAAGTTACAGTAATTTATAAATATTGAAAAATATCATGAAATCCTGGGTTTCTTGGCAACAGTGTCACTTTTTATTTAGCTTTGTTTTTATTCGTAGCAACATCTATTTTAGTTTTTATCGAAATATAATTATTTTAAGCAAGATGTTATCCTCTGGTATTTAATTGCACAATTTTGCATTTAATTTGCTTTCTATATCAGCTGTATAAATAAGTCTAAACTTGTATGTTTTCTTAAACATTTTGTATCGTCAATAAATAATTTTATAGAAAAAAAAAACATTTTTGTAATAGTGAGTTTTTGGTTACAACATTAAAACTACATGAAATATACATAGTTTTTAACAGAATGTGTAGTCATTAATTAAGATAAATTAACAATTTTATATGTCTAATAAAAGTATAAATAAAAATGATGAATAATTCAAATTGTAATGTTCCTTTTTATATAATTTTGTCCATAGGTCTTGTTTGACAATATTGCCCAAGTATGTGGGCGCAGTTGACAGTTGTCGAAAGACCTTTAATTTTTTGTAATGGCTAAGTACTTTTAAAACGGCGTATTGTGTGTAACCATGATTATTTTAACATTAGTGTCAGTTATATTTTGTCCTTATTTATATGCGTTTTATAATGGTGCCGGCCATTTTGACCATAAATCGGTAATAAAACAATTTAAAATCACATAATGCGTTTTATTATCCAAAGCCTCGAGAAATTGTTTTTCCTAGCAATAATAAATCTATGTTTTAGTTGAGATAAAAATACTCCTCCTATTAAAAGTTCGTTAAACCCTTCATTCAGGTTCTACGGATCTAGTATTGGTCGTGGACAGCTCCATCAGTTTCTGCTTTATTTCAGAGATCTGGAACAAAATAGATATTTTTATTTGTTTTACCAAGAAACACAAATCATGAGGTATTTTCTCGACACTTCTTGCCCTTATTAAACACCCATCGTAACAAGCAAACAAGCTAATTGTGTAAGAACATAATTGTTTTCATACAAGATTAGAAAGAAAGAAAACATATTTGGCACATGCCACAAGTGCACTCAACAAAAAAAAACTTGCCGACCGCTACATTTACAAACTCACGTTGGTAAATCCTCAGAATTATTAGTAGAGCGAGTCGAACTCGCGCACGAAGGCATCCGTACCCTATCTATACAACAAAAATCACGTTTGTTGTATGGGACCCGCCTTAAATATTTATTTTATTCTGTTTTTAACCGACTTCAAGAGGGAGGAGGTTCTCAATTCGTCGGATCCTTTATTTTTATAGTATTTGTTGTTATAGCGGCAACAGACATACATCATCTGTGAATATTTCAACTGTCTAGCTATCACGGTTCATGAGATAGAGCCTGGTGACAAACAGTCAGACGGACAGTGGAGTCTTAGTAATAGGGTCCCGTTTTTACCCTTTGGGTACGTAACCCTAAAAAGAGACAATATTTTGTGTCTCACGGCTGCGCCAAATGGGCCGAGCACAAGTGCCCGACGGTCGTTTTCAACTGGACCTAAGATTATCAAGGTAAAACTAGACCTACCTTTTGTATCTCATTCAGCAGCATTTTCTGCTCCGTCCTAGGCGTCATGTCTTTTCTATTCAAATCAATAGCTTCCAAATTCTCAAACAACTGTTTTATCTTCAAAGCTAAATGGACATCGTTGTTACTCTTCCTGGGAACCGTTGGCTTACACTTCCGTATTAAGTTCTTTCTATATTTGTCAGGCAAATCTTTTTCTAAGTCATCTCGATTCAAAACTGTCATGTAATCCGGATGTGTGTCGTAAGGCCAATCCTTTGAGTCCATTTTGTATGAGCTGGGTTTGTTTTTATGATGTAAAGTGTAGTTTTTTCGCCAGTTTTTTAGTTGTTCTAGGCACCTGGAACACGTAAATTGGGATAGAGATAGATTGTTACATGCATGGGCAAAAAATAAATGAAAAAGCGTGAAAATCCAAAAAGATTTAAAAGGAGCAGGTATCATACTAAGTTTTCCTTTTTCGCCCGTAGTCTCGTAGTCCCTGGAAAGGACCACGGAGCTTTTTTTCTTCGTGGTCCCTGTAATACTGGAAAATTCCGTGGTCCCTTCTCTTTGACATCTGTCCCCGAAGTGCCAGGTCCTCGCCGGCCTCCTTAGTCGGCCTACGGCCCGGTGCCCATGCCGCCTACAAATATCTAAGTACAATTTAATTCGGCGGTGTACATTTCTTGAAGGAACCACGGGCAAAAAAATACTCGACTAAGGGACCGGGACCACGGGCGAAAACCTTAAGTTTTATGGTTCCTTTTTTAGTTGTAAGACCTACTTTTAGGTATAGTTTTAAAAGACTAGCAACCAAAAACAAAAATCTGATGAGAGTAAAAAAAAAATGTTCAAAATGAGGGTAGGTAGAAAATTGTTTATAGAAAAGAACACACTTTCTCCCTTCCAGTATCTTGTCTCTCGTCGCTAGTAACTCTTTTTGCTTCTTTATTGCCAAATCTCGCAAGAAACTTGGTTTTATTTTTGCCTCAAAAGCCTCTTTCCCTTCTGAGCTTGATGGCTTAACATATTTCGAACTTTGGTAATACGTCGGCAGAGTATAACGACTCTTTGCTAGTTTCGGGCACTTCCCTTTAATTCTCGCATACAACTCTTTGTCTGAATCGTCCAAATCTTTCTCGTTGAATTGAACAGACATATTTTTTTTCAATTTGGCCATATCTATAACCGAATTGTAGCTACGGGCTCCTTGACTAAAATGTCCAGGGCTAACTCCGCTGTTGCTTACCGTAATTTCGGAAATATCGGAGTGAGCGGAAGCGTTTTCGTATAGTTCTTCATTGAATTGGTTGTTCAAAAATTGTTTGATGCGTACAATTCCCGCGCTTAACACTTCTTGTGGCGGGTATACCAGCGGGTTCCCGCTTAAATGCAGGAGTTTCAAGTTAGGGACAGTTCCCAATTCGTTCGGGAGTGATGTTAATTTGTTGTTCTGTAACAACAGGTGCGTAAGGTTCTGGTGATTTTTAATGGACTTTGGAATCTCCGTTAATTGATTGTCTCTCAAATCCAAGTAAGAGACATAAGGTAAAGAGGAAAATATATCGTCTGGTAAAGTTGTTATTTCGTTGTTTTGAAGGTACAGGACCTGGAATAGAAAAATGTAGATATAATAAAGGATCCAAAAGGTCCTGTAAAGAGCATTGAGATGTATCAGATTCATCAACGTGCCGCCACCGCGAGACGGCGAGACGCCACGCCGTGCCGCCGCATGCAACGCACCGCGTCTCCGTATGAGTCGCCGCAGAAATCACGCCCTGGGCGCCCGTAGTACTAAAACCGGCGCTGTAGGGCTATTAAGTATTTCTGTTGACAGCTCGAAATAATAGTAACTGGGCTCAGTTTCCATCAATTATCTGTAAAAAGGTTAGTTTCGCATTATGTATGACCCTGTTAGTTACCGTAAAGTGATATCCACTCAGTGTGATACGTAGTACATACCAATATTATGACATTCACGGTTGTCATCAAAGTTCGGTGTACAACCGAAGCTTGATAGTCACTGGATATCAGAAAGATACGTAATAGCCCTGCTGATCACCTCCTTTCGACATTTACGTCCTACATAACAAGTCATGTACCTACGATCAAATTCAAGTATTTTTTTCACTTGTGTCCTACCTTTGCTGTCGCAAAATTCAACTATAGCTACGGCTCTGTCAAACAGTAATCAACACAACACTCACACATATATTGGGATTCTTCATTTGGGGCAAACTTTTCAGTCCTTGATATGAGAGATCCCATATTGTTAAATCATTTATTTCCTGTTCGTAAATATTTGAAGGCATTGGAGGCAAGTGTGAGTTTGATGCTTCAGATTCAGACATAGTTCACACGATTATAAATTGTAGAGCTTGAGGCTACAAAAATATAAACTCCTCAGTTTAAGGAACATACGTGTCAAAGAGACAACTAAATAAATAGAAATCGGAATGTTTGATCAATGAAAATCATGAACAAATAAAAATTTCAAATATGGCGCGTAAAATCACAGCTTCATTGTCTATGGTTTGTCAAAGAATTATTACAACCAAGACTGTGAGAATATCATCGGTACATTTTTTTTCTTTCGAAACAAACATTAAAAAAAAACACATTGTAAAACCAGTTGAAGTTTCAAGAAACTGAAATGAAACTCAGGAACTTGCCTCGAAGATTATGAGTGATTCGTCATCTGCCTAGCCTTTTCCCACTATGTCGGGGTCGGCTTCCACAGTCTTACCGGATACAACTGATTGCCAGTATTTTACATGGAGCGACTGCCTATCTGACCTCCACAACCCAGTTAGTACTGGGTAATACGATACCCCTTCGTAAGACTGGTTGTCGGACTTTTTGGGCCACTGACTACTTGTAACGATCGACTGCAAAGATCTGCAAATGACAGCCGGGACCAACAGCTTAACGTGTTAAATTACTATACTCTTTGATAACGTGCTTTCCGAGGTACGGAGGAAACTCGGTATGTAAGGGTGGTCACGCATCCACAGACCAACTTAGGCAAGCACGGCTTAATTACAGATCGACCCGAATGGCTGTTATTATTTAGCCACGAGCTCCTCCTAAGATTATGAGTGATTGTGAGCGAGAATATCGTCCTGCATAGACAAATTAATGAACGTGCTAGTGTTGCGCTTTAAAGTTAAATTGTGTTGTCGACTTTTTCAAATTAACACTTGGACGAATAAATTTACTTAATGAGACAAAAAATGCTGTTATACTGTCAAGTTACAGTTATTAATAATTATAAACTACGTAAAATTATATTATTATAGCCTTGAGGATGATTGTAGAAGAGAATAAATATTTTATCGATCTTCGTTCAAAATTACATTCAAAAGACACATGGCGTATACGTCACTATCTCAGTCAGTTGCAAGATGGCGAACGTGCGGGATAGTGACACATCTTTGTGGCTCCACAATAAACTCGGTACTTCGAATGATTCGTGGACAAGCGGCTCAATTTGTACACAATTAAATGCCGAAGTGTTGAAAAACATCAAGGACTGTTTTCCAGATTTGCAAACGCAAGTGAAATTGAAATTATTGCTAAGTTTCTTTCATATCCCGCGCAGAAATGTTGAGGAGGTAACTTTTCTCTTTGAAGTTCTATGGTTTTGCGTAACTGTATTGTGTTTTTGTCTCTTTCTTTCGTATTTATAGCGATGAGAAGGAATGAGATGCAGTATCACGCATGTATGTATTAGTTTTATTTGTTGTCATGTATTGAATTTACATGCTAGGCTAGAATTTTTGTTGAATTTATTTTTTGATTACAGTTCACAGGCTATCAATTAGAGGTATATTGGCTTATAACACTAGCGGGTAATTACTGCCTGCGTATTTTAAGGTATAATTTAGCGTTACTTATGGCCATAGAAAATATTGACATGATAATTACGTGTAATAAAATAAGAAACAATTTGGTTTTACTATTATAGTGCTATGATAAGAATGTAATATCAAAAGAAACCTTAGATTGTTGCTTTGTGTACACGGAGCCCTCGAAATAGATCTAACCTTATCTATCAATTTGAGTCTTTATTTGTGAAATGGATTTTCAAGGACCTTCATGTTCTTGATTCAGTATTGTATTTAGGCATTTATTTAAACAGCCTGTAAGAAACAAGAATCTGATATGAATTAGATTTTTCTTTTAGAATATACCTACAAGTAATTATTATGTTGTAAGATTATACAACTTATTTACTGCTTAGTTGTGCTTGTAAATAAAAGCACAGCTTTTGGCAAGTATTAAACAATAATTAGGTCACTGATGTTGTTCTTACCCCATGTTTACAGCAGTACAAGAGTTGATGCGTCAAGTAAACACAACAAATGAATGATAATCTATAACATAGTGTTTCAAATGTGTATCACGTTTATTAATGTTATTTTAGACATTTTTAAATGATTTTAACAAGTATTGTATGAAAATAGTCTACAACTTGTTTGAGATTTTAACAATAAATTAAAACAGGGTTACACAGTCAACTAAAACATGTTTCAGTTATTAAACAATGATTTTGGTTTACATTGCTTTAAAATGATATGAAAAATAAAAACCCGCTCTTTTTTATTGGGGGATAGAAAAGGAATTTAATAATAATTCAGCCTTTATTAACTGCTCTATTAAAACTAATTACAATAAGATACAAATTAAGCAAAACATAACTATGTATTGCACTTTAGTGTCTGCCTCGATCAGCTCATCCTTTGACGCATAGGCTGGGGTAGGCTCTTTATCACAGTCTCCTGTGTCTCTAGCTCTCAAAGCACCAGCTGTCTCCACCATGTCATCATCCCAAGCTTTGCATTGTTTTCTGCTACTTTTTTAGACCCATCTACGCTTTGCCATTCGGAAATAGGAAAGCTATGTCACTATATATTTTTGATTGAATAGGAATGGATATGATTTAGTTTTCAAAGTCATAATAATGTAGAAAAACACTTTCTGATACTTATACTATCATAATAAGCATGCTTATCCATAGATACGCTAGGGAATGGGCAACTACAGTACTTTCTCAAGTTATTATGCCTTGTCTCTGTGACTGTAGCTTTGCCTTTTTTGTATTTTTGACATTCAAAAGTGCCGTAATGGTCTAATTCAAATAAATGATTTGAGTTTGCTTGACAACTGACCCCAAATAAATTGGGATCATCATCATCAGCCTATTAATGTTGTGTTCACTGGAAACACTAGTTAGGGTTTAGAATAAAACCACCAAATTATCAGTAAGTAGATGAACTCTTTAAGGGTATGTGTGCTCACTGCCCGGGATAAGTGCGGACTACTCAAATGACGGATCCTTAAAGCTCACGCTACGTTTATTAGTATATCACATCTCTTCCTCCCACTGCTGGGACACAGGCCTCCTCTCTATGAGAGGGAATGGGCTATAATCTACCACGCGGGCCCAGTGCGGATTGGTAGATGTCACATGTCTTCGAATTTGTTGGTTCTAGGACATGCCGGTTTCCTCACGATGTTTTCCTTCACCGTTTTGAGATCAGTGGTGATGAAATCAATTGCACAAAGTAATGCGCCTGCCTGGGTTCGAACCCACGACTTAGTGTTCGTAAGTCGGGGCCGCCGCCACTGGGCCACCGCTGCTCTCAAAATTGGGAAAAAAGCTTGTGGGCTTTGCATTTTCAGTTTAGCCATTCAGAAAAATATTACAAGGCAATATCAACGGCATTGTGCATGTAATCCTAATGCCGTGCATTGACAAGAATGACTGGCACCTAGAATTGGAGGCTCTTAAATGAATGGCGTGTGCTGGTGTCATTAGAGACCAAGTACATGTAATCATCAGTTAATGTCTCAATGTATTGTTTTTTTAACTTCCGGGCTGTTTGTTTATGTGCACAAGGACTTCTAGCGAAACTCGTCTCAGGGCACAGTTTTGTGCTATTTTGTTCCACAGTTCTGGCATCCGGTAGATACCAGATATCACTAACACATCAGCCAAATTCATTAGCAATATTAACAAGTAAGAGATTGAGAGAGACGAAGTCCGGGTTCTACGAATACCATGTTTATTAATTAATTATGCGTGTATTTCCCTACAACTTGTTTTTTTTAAGTAATTTATGCATTACATTTAAAAAGTGTACCTACATACATTTTTTTTTCTTTCGTTCTAAAAACGAATTAAACCTTTTCCAGTGGCGAAATGAACTGGAAGAGATCATCGAGGTGGCAGCAGTGGACTCAGACCTCTGGGTTGCCATGCTGGCAGAAACCCTTAAGACGTTCCCTTCAGCAGGCACCCTCAACACCGAGATAGCAGAGTTCGATGAGACCAGGCCTATCTTCAGTGATATGATCAGTGAACTGAGGCGGGCACTAGCCAAGCATTCGGACCTGGGACTGTTACCGCTTGAGTGTCTGTACTTGAATAAGAATGCTTTAGTTTCTGTGGTAAGTTGTTTAGAACAGTGTTCCGCAAACTTTTTGTGTTCAAGGTACATCTAGGAAATTGGAACAATTTGGAGGTACACCAAAATTGAAAAATATTTTTTTACTTAATATTAAGCATAAGCATTATCAGCCTATAATGTTCCCACTGCTGGAGCATAATATTAATCAACATTTATTATTAAAGTTTTAGAAAGAAATAAGACTAAGAGATAACCTTTTTTTCTGAGGCACACCAACTAATGACCATGGTACACCGGTGTGCCGCGGCACACACTTTGCGGAACACTGGTTTAGAAGACTATTGCTATATAGGCTACTCTTAAATTTTTTGATGTAATTAAACATTACTTAATTTCTATTTACAATATCAAACATCATTTTACTTTCACATCCCAACTGTGAGTGGAACATTATTGAATACTGGGAGTATTCCCTTATTAGTAAACTGGGGGCCTAAAATGGCCGCTTTAGCAGAATCTTATTATGAATCACGTTAAAAATTTAAAATTCTTAAAATGGACCTTATATTTATAACCATAAAGTCCATTTTAAGAATTTATTTTTTTGCTTTTAATTGCCATTAATATTGATTAGGGGATTAACCTGCTGGCAATATTGATTAATATCTGATTAAACTGGCAGCTCCAGGCAAAATAACGAAGACCTTTTCAATAGTGCTTTATTTTTTTTTATTTTTTTTATGGTGAATACTGTTGAGTCCGATTTATTTTATTTTATTTTATTTTATTAAAAATATATTTTTTTTTTTCTCTTGATTCCGTTTAGATACTTATTTCCTAATTATTTTGACATTATATACTCTGACATTACTTATTATGAATCTATGACATTAATTACTTACATATCAACTTGAACTTATAACATCGTACAAGGTATTATTTATGAACATTGTGTAACCGATTACGTAATTTGATTTTATGACATTGTTTGGTATTATTTTTTAATTTATGACATTGTAGAACGTATTAATTTGAATTTATCACATTGTATATGGTTTTAATTTTATTTTATTTTCTTCCGACTCTGTGGTATTAATTGGATTTTATGAAATTGAAAAACCTGTAATTATAAATTTTGCATGCCTAAATTGGTACAATACAATGGACTGCGCATTCACTTGACATCTGGAAATGTATAAAATGTACTGTGTTGAGCAATAAATATTTGAATTTGAATTTGAATTTGAATTTTATATTATATGGAACTAATGTTTTCCATATTCAAGGAATCTTCACTACTGATTCCAAAATAATGTTTTTACGTTTGTAATTTTAGCTTCCTGTTTCCAACAGTCCTTTTTATACAGATATTTTACCTCTTATTGTAATCACTTTGATTTCACAGTGATGCAATCCATATAATTATGACTGCCAACCTTGCCGCAATGAAGATAAAGATCACTGTGTAAGGACTGGTTACTAGTTTTGTAACCCTCCAGCACTTCACTGCTGGGTCACAGCTCTCCTCTCTGAGAGGGTCTAGATCATAATGTACCATGCAGGTCCAATGCAGGTTGTTTTCTCATCTCTTTGATTTTAAACCATAAAGAAATAAGACACTGTGCTTTGATTTCAGGTGGGCCAACAACCCAACCCAGTGAAGCACTTCACGTTAAAACGCAAGCCGAAGTCCGTCGCCCTACGGACCGAGCTACTGGCTAAGGCCACAGAGGTGCAAGCCAATCAGAAGAAAGCTCAGGCACCCACCGTGCCCGTACGCAGTAGAGGCATGCCTAGGAAGATGACTGATACTAGTGAGTGTCGTTTTTTTTCAATACTTAGTAAAATAACAACAAGGCTGCTAACCTGAACGGTTAGGCACAAGTGTACCAGAGTACACACACTTTACCAGTTATGTTTAAGTCCCATATTATAGGGGGTTAGTGTATTGCCATCAATGGGACGCAAATGGAGTCATGGATGTTTATATTTTTATAATAAGTATGTATTTACAAAAAAAAAGTATGCGTACGTTTTTATGGTTTGCAAGCGTCTGCAATGCTGACATTGAGTCGCTATACAAACCGTAGCTCGTTATTTTGCGCTTGAGGACCACGTCCGTTGCTCTACAAATGGCCAAGAGTTCCGCCTGGTAAACTGTGCAGTATGCGGCGAGACTTAGTTTGAGGTTTTGGATTTCGCCGTCATTATCCCGTAAAAAGTATACGTATAAAAAGTATTTTAACTATCTGGTGTCCACGACACAAGCCTCGTTGCTTAAAGTGGCACTAGATGGAGGACTGGCAGTGTGTTTAATGTCCAGCGATATTTATTTATTTATTTAAATCCAGACTTGGGATCCTTTGGAAAAAATACTGACAGCAAAACCCAATAACACTTTCATGACCTGGAAATCCAACTCAAACCCAAGCTTAGCAGTAGCGCATGCGATCACTCGGCAAACGAGGCAAATACCTAACAATAAAAAAGTTTGTCAAAGGGGAAGACCTACAAGGGTAATATTGTAAATGGAGTGACCAAAAACGTGATTTTCCACCCTCAAAAGTTTCCCGGCAATAATATTTGCGTAGGGTTACTTAGTTTGATATGCAGAATGCTTGGTTGACGGATAATAGGGATGACGACTAACTAAAAAAAATATGATTCTGTATAGTCCGTCAGTCAGATTATCGCAAAATATTGGATACGTGTTTTTTGTTTTATCAAATTACTTAATAAAAAAATGACGAATTTAAAACGCATCAAAGGTGACGTCTGGGGCGTCTGGGGCGCTTGTGACGTCACTTTAAGGTAAAAAATGTACCGAAATGTGACGTCACACGAGTTTTCGGCGCACTGTATAGTCTTCAACTTTTGTTCACGTGAAAAAAGAAAAAATATGTATCCAATAGTTTTTGCAAATTTCTCTGACGGACTAATTAGATTTTTTTTAGTCGTCTCGCCTATTTGGGAATTGACGAGACAGATGTGATTATAGTAGACATCACGCATCACGCTTAAGAGGAAACACTGAGGGCGAGAGAATTGAAAAATAAGTACATATTTTGTAAAATGTATTGAAAACAGCAGAAAACACTAATTAAAAGTAAACAAAAACGTTTTGTAGTCCCCTGATTAGGGCACGCCACGATAGTGGCGGTAAGTCCCCTCTTTGAGGAGTGGCTGGAGAGACGCCACGGCGTCCTCACCTTCCGCCTGACGCAGGTTCTTACCGGACACGGATGTTTCGGTAAGTTCCTGCACCGAATCGGGCGGGAGGAGACGCCCGGGTGTTTCCATTGTGAGGATCGACCGGAGGACACGGTGGAGCACCGCCGTGTCCTCGAGGTGTCGATCGGCGGCGGCGACCTCTCGCTTCCGGCCCTGGTTCGTGCCATGGTCCGGAGCGAGACGGAATGGGACGCCGTCACCTCCTTCTGCGAAGCAGTCATGCTAGCGAAGGAGGTGGCGGAACGTGAGAGGGAGATATCCTCACGTCCCGGCCGCCGCGGGAGACGCCCCGGGCGTCGGGGGCCACGTGGTGGCTTCCGGCCACCGTAGGCGCGGGCCTGTGGACGGGGAGCTATGGGCTAGCTCGCCGTCCGTACGTCTCATGACGACAGGCCGTGTCGACGGCGCGTTCGTGTTCCACGTGCGCCTCAAAGAGAGTCAGCATCAGTGAAGGGGTCCGCAAGGGCCGAAGCCTGCCGGGGCTGCGGGACTATTCGAAAGAGATACCGTGGCCCCGGAACATAAAGGGCGATGAAGGAACATGGATGGGTTTTAGTCAGTAAAAGTCTGACACTCCATCCTGCTCCGCCCAGAGCGGGAGAAGTCATTTGATGATTTCCCATCCGAAAAAAAAATAATAAAGTCCCCTGATTACTTCTCCAAAACTTGACCGCATAACTAATTTTTTCATTAAAAATTAAAGAAAGGTTTTGGCCGTGTTTCTATGTTTTCCTTTTCTTATATAATTTAGTCAGATTTGTTTTCTAGTTGTTTGAACACATAGGAAAATCTGGCCAATTTTTAGATTTTTGAAGGTTCATATCTCTTTTAATAAATAATTAATGAAAAAAAAAAGAAAACAGGGACATGCCAATAGTGGTCATGGATTTTTTGGAAAAGAAAATATTGCTCTACTGGCATTATCCAGGGAGGAGACAGGGGACTACATTTGTATGGAAAAGCGGCCGTGTTGTTTCCTCTTAATTTCGCTAGTTATTTTAAGAGGTAATAAAAAAGTAGTTCATTTAATTAATTTGATCATAATTGAAATGATCTTTCATGTTGTGCCTTAAAACTTATAGAAATGCAGTATTTTAACTGTTAAATCACGTGAATCAGCGAAATCTGAAAAATGTCGTAAACGGCCTCGTGACTGAACGTTGTGTAACTCTACCCGCAGCCCCCCTGAAGGGCCTGCCCCCCCGGTGGGGCGGCGCGCGGGGCGGCACGTGGCGCGGGGCGGCCCGGCCCGCCCCCCGCGCCGGCATCAAGCTGCTGGACATCGCCGAGCAGCCCGCCACGCATGCGCAGATCAAGAAGAGGAGAAAGCTCGGTATGTACGAGGTCTTCGCACTATACTTAAATGATACATTTAATACTGATCAGACGGGAATGGCGACCTAGTTCAGAGTTGGTATTAGCCTAAGCGATTTTGGTCCATATCGTATTACATAGTCCATAATTATATTGGTTTTAATGATAATTAATATGTTGTCACGAATCGCTTTTGTCGTAACAATACATCTATCACTATTCAGGTACAGTCAAATAAAGAAAATATTAAGCATACAATGTTAATTTTCAACACACTTGCTCATAAAATGGCTCTAATTTCACCGCCATTGTTAGATGCGCGCGCATAGGAAAACTGATTATTATATATTAAAATATATTACAAACGTCGTATGATACACGTGTGTATTGATGATTACCGTCCTCGGCTCTCGTAAGACCCTCACCTGACGGCTCGGGTCTCAATGACGCCTCAGCGGTAATCACCAACATTACACACTTGTACCATAATGTACTATTCTACCTTTACAATACTGCCAACATTTTGAGCGAAAGTTTGTTGCAGTTATGTGGGTAATAAATGTTATTACTTCGACCGTATATTTAAAAGATTGGGATAGTTCCAGTCTCAACAAGCTCTGCATTGTAAGACTCATATTAATCCTAACCCCCACTTGTACAGAAATGGAGGAAGGGGCCAAGAAGGCAGCCGCGGCCGCGCCCTCGTCGCCCCCGCCGCCGGACTACGCCAAGGGACTCAACAACTACGTCATGCCGAAGGACGAGAACACAAATGGTGAGGATGTTACTTGTAAATGTAAAAACATATGCGTATGCATCTTATTGCGTGTAAAACTATGTGTTTTAGAAGAAAGACTAACGGGGCTAACAATAGACGTGTCCTGAAAATTGATTATCAAAAAATATTTGACACGTATTTTTTCTTTTGTTACGTAAACCAAAATTGACGAAGATACGACGCTTTTAAAATTCTCTTTACGTCACGCCATGGTATAATTTTTAGTGCGTTGTGACGTCACGACCCCCACTCCCGAGTTTTGACGCGTTTTATCTTGGTCAATATTCATTGATTTACAACAACAAAAAATACGTGTCCATTATTTTCCAATACTCTAACTGACGGTCTAAATAGATTTGCAATTTATTGATGGTGGAAACCAGCCTATTCATGGTATTCAAGCCTTTAAAAATGTATTTGATAAGGTCCTGTTGGCTGATATTAATATGTGTAGACCTTGCTCACCACTACCACGGCTAGTAGCCGCGTCGCGAAGTATCGAAACGCGAACTTGACTGAATCACTCGTCTTCGATGCAAACCGTGGCACGTATTGCCGGCAAAGTTCCGCTTCTTGACCGCTTTTTAACCTTATTACTAAAAGCATAGCGGTGAAAACTGGTCTGGTCGCACGATGTTGTAGCTCTGAAACAAAATTACGACCAGAACCAATAGAGGTCGAGACTGCGCAGTGCATCAGTTATGCGCTAGGCTAATCCCATTCAATGACTATTTCATGAAAATGTCATTCAATGGGATTAAATGAACTCGGAGGGTTGTATTTATCATTTTAATGATTATAATTCTGTAAAGTCATATTTTTTACGGTCGCGAATCATATTTTAACCTTAGACCTGCAACTTTTTACCTTTTGAGGTACGGAACCTTAAAAAACGTAAGAAAAATTGAATTTTACGGTATACCCTGGCGCTTCCTACACCTTAAGGTGGATGCTCCAACCAGCCCGAGAAATTCAAATTTTCTTACGTTTTTTTTGCAATTTGCAGGCTAGTGCTAGGTTGTATGTTGATTAAAATATTCCTCGCGACTGTAAGATGTATGTAATTACATAATTATAATCATCAATACAACCCTCCAAGCTCATACAGGGGCAAGAATGACTTTTTCAAGGTCAAAGTCTTGCAATTTGCAGGCCAGTGCTAGGTTGTTTACCTAGCACTCGCCTGCAAATTCCAAAAAACGTAAGAAAATTTGAATTTGGCGGGCTACCCTGACGCTTTCACCTTAATAACTTACAACCAAACTGGTCAATATCACGACAAGTCGGTAATATGGAGAAGCAATCAGTCACATAATTATGCGTGACTAATACGACACCCTATAAAAACGTATTTTCTGTAAAACTCAACTCACTATTAATAATAGCCACGTAATAAAGTATTGATTTCATGTGTCAACTATGTACTAATCGTGTTTCTTTATCTAATAACTGGAATCAGTCATTGCACTTAACTTATCACGATCGACGACAGTTTAATATTTATTAGTGAAATGCATTGATAAAGCAAACATTTAATTGACCCAGTAATTTATATGTGTTTCTGAAGGTGCTTTCTATCTCCATATGAAGAACATAACAACGAATAATCGTGAGTTTTTTGAAAAAAGCTTTACTATAGGTACATAAACTTCTGACAAATTCAGTTTCATTTTTGTGACATTTCTAATAGCAGTCATTGCTTAGATTAATTATAAGTCCAGGTTTCCTCACGATGTTTTCCTTCGCCGATGTCTGTGATGTCCATGACCGTACATATGAATTGAAAAAGTCACATTGGTACTTGCTCGGATTTGAATAGATGAACACTATTTGTAACCCAGTATTACATTGTTCCAGCGACGTCCAGCACCACAGATAGCGCCGCGGCCCCTCCGTCCCCGCCCCCGGAGCCCGCCCCCGCCCCCGCCCCCGCCCCCGCCGCCCCCGCCGCCCCCGACAAGCCGCCGCCGCTCACCAGTCCGCTACTCGTACATGTGAGTAGCTTTGTTACAAGTAAACCAACAGTGAACAAACATCTTCTAAACTTGGGCTTCTTCAATCGTGGGCCTCATCCATCCCTTTATTTACATCAGGCGAGACTACAAGACCAGAAGGCATAGCTTAATGCATTGAAAATAAAAACCGATTTGGATTATTGATATTTTACTGAGGCATAACTATGCGCTCGTGGCTTAATAATAACAGCCGCTCAGGTTAAGCCGCGCTTGCTTAAGTTGGTCTGTGGATGGGTGACCATACCTTACAGAGTTTCCTCCGTGCATCGGAAAGCACGTTAAGGTGGATGCTCCAGGGTAGCCCGCGAAATTCATATTTTTTTGCAATTTGCAGGCCAGTGTCAGGTTGTATGTTGATTAAAATATGATTCGCGGATGTAACACGTATGTAGTTACAGAATTATAATCATTAAAATCATCAATACAACCCTCTAAGTTCATGTAACTGTCAAGAATGACTATTTCATGAAAAAGTCGTTCTTGACAGTTACATGAACTGAATATGAAAATGAAGTTTTCAACATACAACCTTACACTGACCTGCAAATTGCAAAAACCGTAAGAAAATTTAAATTTCGCGGGCTACCCTGGAGCTTCCACCTTAAGCCGTTGGTCCCGGCTGTCATTTGTAGATCTTTGACAATCGTTACAGGAAATCAGTGGTACGAATGTGTGACAACCAGTCTTACCAAGGGGTATCGTGTTACCCAGTACTAGATCCAAAAAATAGTTAATTTCTAAATGAATTCTTCTTCCCACAGGGTACTGGCGCAAAACCAATAGTAATAGGGCAGCAGCCGAAGCTACTGATAGCGGGGCCGGCGGGCGGGAAGCCGCTCCTGCTGTCCACGCAGAACCTACTCAACACCTCCACCGTCATACTGCAGCCGGGCGGCAAGGCCGTGCTGCTGCAGAATATCAAGCCCGTGAGTATTGAATGTCTATATCATTATTACTCTTTCACAAAAGATGTGTAAGGAGGGAAGGGGGGCCTTTACCCTGCAGTGGGACAATATAGGCTTATAATAATAATAATAATAATCATAACACTGTTGGAATTTTAACTCGCTGTGCTGACTCGAGCGATGAAAATGCAACAGTGCGCTTTTATTACTTGACTGACCCAGAAGGAGAGTTATGTTTTTCGCGTGCATGTGTGTGTCTGTTCCATTGATGTGACCTCGAGAAAAGAACTTCAGAGAAATTCGTCTGGGTGGCGCGAGTGGCTACATAAAAATTAAAAAAACAAAGAAAAATAGCGGATTTTGGATCAAGGCCAAAAAAGGGTTTTGACAAGTGGTCGCCATTTCTTTTAACTCCTCATGGTCATGGCCAATTCAAAACCATATTGGCCTGGTCGTTAACCAGGCCAAATAATGGTTGCAGGCTAGTCAAATTGTGTATTTTAATTGACCAAATTGTGGTCATTATCTGGGCAAAATTATAGTCGAGACTTGTCTCTATTTGGTCATGTCCACATGGTCACTATGTTACCATGTTGTCGTGTGTCCATACTTAAACCGCACCCATCACCTCACCTCACAGATACACTGTGTTCTTACCCAATCCCAGCATCAGTGATCTACAATGAGTAACAGCACTAAACATTTTGCCCTGCCTCGCCTCAGATGTCGCAGACCGTGGTGCAGACGGCGCGCGGCGTGGTGCCGGCCGTGCACTCGCAGCCCCCCCTACAGCATCAGATCGCGCAACCGGTATGTCGTTAAATCCTGTCTTTGAACGGCACTTTTTCTCGTCGAGGGCAATCTTGTGTCACCCTAGAACTGAGCTAGTAATTTAGCGCTTTCGGTAGCGTCCTTCAGTTCCTGAACAGCACTGCTTATTGTATGTGGCATGATCGGGAAAGGTAAACTATAAAGGGTGTTAAACACCTTTTAACGAAGCCGAAAGGCACTTGTTCTCCTCGTCATTGCGATATTTTTTTTGTTCTACACCATACCTGGGAACCTATTAGTTACGGAGATAATAGGGGTCAAAGTTCCAACTTTTTGACAACTTTTTTTTAAAAATACAAGTTTTTAATGTAAGATTTTTACTTAAAATACCTCCACGACCCCCGTACTATTGAATCCATCCATCAGCACAATGTTTTGAGTGCGTTACATTGAGTTCTACAACAAAACATGATTATTCACCCCAAAAAAAAGTCGTTTCCCAGCAACAATTTTTGCGTAAAATTACTTAGTTTGCTGTACAAAATGCTTGGTTGACGGCTTCGTGATGAGGTGGTTTACACCCTGTATATACCTATACCATAAAGTTCAATAAAGTAAGTAACTTGTTAGACAAATGTATTCCGATCTTTGGCCATAAACTTGCTATGTTCATTACATACTATTTGCTTCAATTTTGACTATTTCTCCTCGACAGCCTTATCAAAATATTTAGTTGTATATTGGGTGGAACCCGTGGAAGGGACATCGACGAAAAAAAATCTGCTGTTTGCTTACAAAAGTGCGATACCTACACGGTCAAAATAAATGGTACAGGAGTTTTTTTTTTAATTACCAATAAAAAAAGTCTATGTGGAGGGGTTCGGAAAGAATTACTGAATACGAGGTAACCGTTTGTGCGTCAATGTCCCTACTACCCTGTATATTCGGAAATTAGCATAAGTCAATAATTATGTAGTAGAGCATGCCATCTTGCATTTACAAAACACGACAACAATAGGGAATATGCAAGGAAATACAAAACTCTTTTTAACCGACTTCAAAAAGGAAGAGGTTCTCAATTCGTCGGAACCTTTTTTATGTATGTTCCCCGATTAATCGAAGATGGCTGGACCGATTTGGATTTTGTTTTTATTTATTAAAAATGCCTTGTAAAGACGCATGAAAACATTGTTTAAGTTTCTAAAACATCACTTATTTCACAATTTATTGTTTTATGTAGCTTGTTTTTTGGTGAAACGGCACGCACTCAAAACGCGTCGTCCTCGATAACGCCGGTAGTGACGTCAAAGTCTATGTAGTGGAAAGCTTAACCTTTTGGAAACACATTGCACAATACACCAGCTGTATTTTGTTTCAGAAAGACACTCATAGACACGTAATTTCTTAACATACGCTTTATTTCGCCAGGTGCAAATAGCGCAAGCGGTGCAACAACCGCAAGTAGTGCAGGCCGCGACGCCCGTGCCGACGACGCAGGCGGTACAAGCGCCGCCGCAACAGACGCAGCCGGCGCCGCTGTTGCCGCGTAGAGGACTATCGCTCACGGTACTATTTGATTCTGAAAGGAGATGTTTCAAAACGGGCCCACTATATGTACAGTACCTCGAAAAATCGAGAAAAATCCGCGGAATTCGCGAAAAATACAGATAAATTGCATAAATGCATATTTTTGTTGTAATAATTTGATATTTATCAATTATTTGTATCTACTTTCAATGGCGTCTCGCCAATTTAGGTACTCTGTGGTTAAAAAACAATGACAGTAAACCATAGATCGACCATTGATCATAGATCGTGAACTGTCCTGTCTACTGTCACTTCAGTCGCTTTGACAATGTAATATCACAGAAATAAACATGTCAAACGTCAATAATCAATCAATTTCAAGTGTACATTCTTTTGCTTTACTACCAAAAAAAGCCAATTTAAAGTAATTGGATGATTGAAAACTGTGTTATTTGTGTTTCTCCATTTTTTAGTATTGTGTACAAAGAACTGGCTGGGGCTCCATACATTTTGAAACATCTCCTTTATCGTACACACACCGCACCGCACGACGTCATTGATTTTGTGAATGGTCATCATCGGCACTGATTAAAACTGGAGTCTAGCCTTATACTAACTAGACTGAGGCTGAAATTAATAAACTTAAAATTTTTATTTACACGGCACAGTTGCCGATGTGGCTGAGCGATTGGCTGCTGTTCAGCGTCTCGCGGGTTCAAATCCTGCACGGAACAAAAATTTGTATGGACTTTAGTTGTTCCGGGTCTGAATGTTTGTATATTTGCGTTTAAATGTAAACGCACCCACAAACAGGAGAAATTCCCAGTGAATAATAAATAAAAAACTGAGTGACCAGAATCTGTCTGACATTAAAGGTGGAAACACACTTATCCGCGCCGAACGAATCGACCGCTGGCGAAAGAATCGACCGCGGCGAAAGAATATTTTTTCCTAAATTTTCATTCCATAGGATTTCATACAAGTAATTCTAAAATTCGATTCGTTCGGCGCGGATAAGTGTGCGTCCACCTTAAGTGTGCATCTGGATTGAGAACTATACAGATAGTTAATGTCAGTGCAGCAAAGACTCAAGAAAAGCCCAAAAGATTAAAAGTAAGGATCGCCTGATAGGCTTAACATACATAAGGGATGGCATACCACATTAGAGAGCTAAATCATTGAGACTGGTGACATGATGGAAGTCGGGCTTCGGACTTTTTTACAACAAGCAAAAGCGGTTTTCGGTTTAATCTCTAATATATTATTGTTATTACAGCGTGAACAAATGTTGGAAGCGCAAGACATGTTCCGGAACGCGAATCGTGTCACGAGACCCGAGAAGGCGCTTATACTTGGTTTCATGGCCGGCTCCAGAGGTACGTATTTTGAACTTGATATTCTTAATATTATTCTAGGAAGCCTTTTTCGGGGACAAGAGAATAAAACCATCATGGTATAAAAATATGATGACAAATTTTTAATACTCGGCTTAGCGTCGAAAGTTTGAAGATCCAACCTTTTGATTAGCGTTAATTTAGGTGTTGTCTAAAGTAGAGAAAATGCGTTATTTCTTATTCTATTTTTATCAAAATTCTACATCTTCAAAGTTTAAACAAAAACTTTTTGTCTTTCAGAAAACCCCTGTCCGAACCTAGGCAACATAGTAACAATAAAATTATCAGAAAACATCGAGAACGTTCTACAATCCGACGACACATACCTCACGATGCTCTCAGAGATGCATTTCCAAATGAACTACAACAACGGGCAATGGACGCGACTGAAGAAATACAGACATATAGACGGAATGGTCCCCCAGAAGATACCCCCTGGATCCACAGTTATATCCACCAACAATCAGCAACCTATAGTGACGATAGCCAATCAGAGTGTGAGTTAACTCGTGTGGCAGTGACAGTTCAGTGTTCGAAGTTTAAAACAACGGAATATTATGAAAAAAGTTCGAGTTTTGTTTCGAAGTAAGTCTGATTTCTGTTCTCTTTTTGTTGGTTTCTGAAATGTGTCAATTAGTTTTTTCTTTTGATGCTTTTGAGGCTGATTTCTGATTTGCCGATCGACGGGTTGGCTTGAAACTTCGATCCTTTAATTTAAGTGAAACTGCGCGGACGAGAAAGGTTGCTCGCATAAAAAGATTGCTCTTTTGTGGGGTAACAACCGGTGGATTTCTTTTTTATTTACTCATACCTTATCCATTACGTTTGAAATTTTCTCACACAAAAACAGCATAATAACAGACTAAACAAAAACGGACCAGCCAGTTGGAGTAGCAGATCGGAAGTTTGTCCTCAAAAATAATAACTATAATAATGTCTATCTAACTAGAACTTTTATAAAGCGCGTGTCAGACGAGATTTAGCGGCGAGGCATACAACAGAATCTTATAGGATTTCGGAGCTGTGATTTCAAACACTAGGGATTGGTTTACTGTATGTCCCATTGCTGTGTTCTATGGAGTTTCTTACTGGAAGATTTTAAACCAATCAAGACTATTAAAATAAATTAAGTGCAATAAAAAATCCAGTAAGAAGTCATTGGACATTTTGGACATGTAAAGATTTGGATTTGAAAGTTGCAAAGACAGAAATGTTTAAAGGTATAGGGCAAGTGATGAGAAGGGTCGAATCATAACATCCGACTGTCGAATCATAACTGCGATGAATATAAATGTTGATAGATGGAGAAGGAGAGGAAGACCAAGGAAACGATGCATGGATTTTGTGAGGAATTATAGGTATGAAATAAAAAAAGGTGTTAATGTTAACGTGACGGTTGACAGAGGAGAATGGAAGAAAAAAACGTGTTGTGTCGACCCTAAGTAACATGGGACCAGGGGCCCTACTATCTAACGCTTCAATCCGTCTCTCTCGCGCACGTTTGCAGACGAGTGCGAGTGAGAGAGACGGATAGATCCGAATATACGGACGAAGCGTTAGGGAGTAGGGCCTAGGGGCAGGAATATGAAGAAATGTAAAGATTTAAAATTATTAGTGAACGCCTAGAATGGTTTGACAGAACATTTTATACTGTTAGATGTAGGGGTAAAGTCTAAAATTGCTCTTAACATTAAACAAAGAAGCAAGGCAGATGAGGCGATTTTTTTTGTCGCTAACGGCGACCGATTCTGGAATTTTTTGCAGAAAAATATCCACCTCCAAAAATTTATCTGACACGCTCTTAAGTATGTGAAATATAGATATTGTTTATTTATTTTATATTATATTAATAGCAAAATGTTTCGCTTAAAATGACGATTAGACTAAAACTTTGTAAAAAATCGACTGACTTCGAATAAAAAATTGTCGATTATAAGAATTTATCGTGTTCCTCCTTTAATGGCGTCAAACTATTTCGCGCGTAAAAGTTTAATGTTGTCGCATTACGCAAATTATTCTAAGTGATATTTACGCGGTTCAGTCGAGTCGACAGTCGACATACAGAGTGTAGGGACATCGATGTGCAAACTTTTACCGAGAATCTAGCTCATGATTTATGAGTATATGATTTTTTTTATAAATTTAATCATCATCATCATATTCATCATCCACAGCCCAACTTCAACCACTGCTGGGTACAGGTGGCCTACCATGACGTCTTAAAGCAGGATCGTTTTAATCGCGTTCCAGTATGGGTAAGAGACGGAGCTATAGAGGACGTCTAGCGCCAGCTCTTTCCCACACTGGCACGAAATTAAAACGATCCTGCTATAAGACGTCATGGTAGGCCCGCTGGTCTCTCTTTGTTTGTGCCAACCTCATCCAGAATATTCCTGCAAAGCAAACAATGTTGTCTGCCTATCTGGTTATGGTTAATATTAGGTTATTAAAAAATATCTTAACCTTTCATCTATTATCGAAGTAGACACAATAGTGAAACAATGGCGTCAAGCCGATTCGGCGGGGCTCAACAGACGGAGGTTTTCATAAAAAAGTGCAATACCCATCAAAATTTATGGGACAGCTGATTTTTTATTTGAACAAACAGTGATGTTTTTTAACGCTGGCGATGTCCCTTACACCCTGTATATTGAAGAAAACTTTATTTAAGTTGTGATCTCAAAGGGATTTGACATAGAAATTGGACATTTTTACTTTTGCAGTATAATTTCTAGTGCCAAAATGAGTTTCGGAAACGGAAATCTTGAGTAACGTAACGTTTGTGAATTAGTTTGTATGAAACCTTTTATGTATATTAGATTAGATATCTTTTTCAGTAGATTTGAATATAATATAAAATATATGCCTACAGAGCCTTTCTATGTATCTAAGGATAGTTGTATCTATAATTGCTTGCACGTTTTCGATAGACAGATAAAAAGACAAATGTATGCGAAATTGAGCCTTGAGATTATTTTCATGTCAAAACCAACAGTTTACTTCTCACCAAAACACATTGACTGATAATTGATTCGCTTGATATAAAAAATATTTTAAAAAATCCTTACACGCGAAAGATGCCTGCTCGCAAGTTCCTACATGATCTAAGAAATATCTTTAGCCGAAATGGATAGCACATTTAATCCTATTTAATGACTTTTTCATGAAATAGTCATTCAATGAACTTAAATGAGTTGTATTGATGATTTTAATGTTTATAACTCAGTAAAGCAATATTTGTTACGGTCGCGAATCATTCTTTCAACATACAGTCAGACCTGCAAATTGCAATAAACGTAAGAAAATATCAATTTGCGGGCTATCCTGTGGGCCTACCATGACGTCTTAAAGCAGAATCGTTTTAATTTCGTGCCAGTGTGGGAAAGAGATGGCGCTAGACGTCCTCTATAGCTCCGTCTCTTACCCACACTGGAACGCGATTAAAACGATCCTAACAAAATGTTTCAGTACCTACGAATCTTGCAACATGTTGTTCTCATGTTTCGGTGTTCTACTGTATGGCGTTTATTGATTGGAATCGTAGATTCTTCTGAATTTAATAATAATCTATCAAAAACGTGCAAGCGACACAAGAATGCGAGATGTCATGAATCTTTTCACTCTGTGTGTATCATGCTTTAGGTGTTAATCCTTCATAAATGACCAATTGTGCGAAGTAAGATTGTTAGCGTTTTATTGTAACGTAATTATACAAAATGGAAGGCACTGCCGCTAAAACGGTTACCACATACTCAACAATAACAACATTCATTTATTGTCAGGCAACTTTGGCCCATAAATATAGTACCTTACGGACTAACATAAATATGATAAAATACAATTTCTGTTAGTAATAAATAGACCCTTAAAACTACGTTAGTTATGTTATTAAATGTTGTATTCAGTATGGTACTTACATCATTCTGAAACACACAGAAATTTTTTATCGGTATTTTTTTTTTAATCACAGGAGCCCGTGGTTAAATAGTAACAGCCGCTCGGGTCGATCTTTAGGTTAAACCGTGCTTGTTTAGGTTGGTCTGTGGATGGGTGACCACCCATTACATACCGGGTTTCATCCGTGCCTCGGAAAGCACGTTGAGCCGTTGGTCCCGGCTGTCATTTGCAGATCTTTGACAGTCGTTACAGGTAGTCAGTGGCCCAAAAAGTCTGACAACCAGTCTTACCAAAGGGTATCGCATTACCCAGTACTAACTGGGTTGTGGAGGTCAGATAGGCAGTCGCTTCATGTAAAATAGTATTCAGCTGCATCCGGTTAGATCGGAAGCCGACCCCAACATAGTTGGGAAAAGGCTAGGCAGATGATCATGATTCTTATTTAAATCAGCTGTTGCAGACATTTTGTTCGTGTAGGTATCGCAGATTTGTAGAAAATAGCTAGTCCATGGAAATCGTACCATATAAGAGGGGTTGCCTTGCATCAAATAAGGTAGTTCTGATTTTTATATGTTGTATGTGATGAAGTAGTTATCTCAAATCCAATTTATCGACGTATGAAACACTCCGGATCATTGTTAATCATTGTTTTTTGACATTTTTTTCCACCAAGGACCTTTGTTTGCTACGGTAAAAGTCACTATGAAAGTTTTTAAGAAGACTAAATTTGCAACAAAATGAAAGCAATTTGGTTATGTTAGACTTTTCATAGTGACGTTTACCGTAGCAAAGGTCCTTGGTGGAAAGAATGTCAAAAACTAAAAAAAGTACCAAAAATTATTGGTTTTTCAAAAAATTTACAATGATCCGGAGGGTTTTGGAGGTGGAAAAATTGGATTTAACATGAATACTTCATCACCTTACAACATATAAAATAACCTCCTCCCTTTTTGAAGTCTGTTAAAAAATCAGAACTACCTTATTTGAAGCAAGGCAAAATGTATTAATTCCATGGACTAAGCTGTTATTTTCTGGTTCAAAATGAAATATTGAAGTGACGTGGTAATTGTTTTAGCGTCTGTGTCCCATCCACCCTTGTATATGACGCGTAAATTTGCGCTGTTTTCAATGAAGTGTTCTTTTGCATATAAGTAGTTCAATGAAAATCATGCCTTGTATGTCTCCGAGAGCCTTAAAATAATCGTGTATATTGCGAAATGAGTATTTTTCAACTTTTGTTTTTGACAAACGCCTTTTATTTCTTTTTTATTCATTTCGTGGAACCAACAATAAATAGTGAATATTAAATTTGTATAAAGATTTTTTAAACGATGTCAAAAGTACTTTGTAGTTGCGATGTGTATCAGATTTTGTATCTACCAAAATAAGTGTTAATATTGATGCCGTGGAACTGGGCTGGAGTTTTTTTCATGCGAGCATGGTGCCTTTTTATGATAAGCCTTATAGATAGATGCTGGTTGACAACATAACTGTTTTACATGTCTGACAACTTGCAAGTTTTACTAAGCACCGAAGATAAAGAATACATTGCTGCGTGGTCCTCTTGGCGCTTGAGTGATATTTACAGGAGGGCGCTGTAGGTTAACAATCGCACCTTAAGGACAAAAGTGACCTAACACGAAATTTGCGTTTTGTGGGAAATAACAAAATTGTGTTCGTGTTTGCGGAAAAGAAAGAGACAAAATGTTTTTGTCCTTTTCTAGTACGATAACGTCACATTTTGATTCACTGGACGATAGCCCATGTTATTACGAGTAGTTTTGGGTATTTAACTCAATTTACCGTAATTTTGAGTTCGGTCACTTTCGTTCTGACTGCGATTTGTGTGATTGTTGAAATTGTATTGAATAAACAAGAAGCAACGTTCGTTCTGATAGATATCATGCGCCAAGAGCTCTAGGTACTCCAGGTTTTTAAACGACTAGTCCGTTTATTACAAGTATTTATTGCAAAGTTCGGAAAGAGTCTGAGTTGACAACGATGTTTTTTTTTTTGCAAATATATTCGCATCGAGATTGAACTTCCGTCCAGTTCCACATACTTCTTTTGTTCATTATTTTGGGAGCTATTAAAAAAAAACATTCATCGAAGTCTTGAAAGGTTTTCAAAGATCTTTTTTTTTCACATTAATTTTATCTGACAACCAGTCTTACCAAAGGGTACCGTGTATACACAGTACTAACTGGGTCGTGGAGGTCTTTTTGGTGGATGATTTTTTTCCACATCATAAGAAAAAAACATTGTAACCTTGTCTATGCAGACAAATTTTACTTTCACATATACACAAAATATACTTATTTTACGCCTATAAGCCTTAGTGCCTTGCTTCTCAACATGCTTTTCAACCAGGCCCCTTAGTCACAACGCTACGATTCGATTTTCGATTCGGAAAGTCTTATATCTACCTTTTTTTTGACATTACGAAATCGAGCGAGACATACGTCTTTCCGAATCGAAAATCGAATCGAAGCGTTGTGAAAAGTTATGCTTGTCTTACCCGCATTCTTGTGACGGTCATACACCCGTCTGGCTGTTAGGTCTGCCAACTGCAGTCTTGCGGCAAGCATTCAGTGAGGGCACGGAGGGAAGTAGCGTGGCTAGGGGCTAACAAGTATGGCAAGCCCTGAAGGCAAGCAATCTGTTCAGATACTCGAACATCATGAAGAGTGGTTTAAAGGGCAAGCCAAGCTTGTATGAAAGCTAATGGCTATACTCCACCTGCTTACATCGCACATCTGTGTTCATTATACGCAGCAGTGGGTTAGGCTACATTATGACAATGATGAAACTTGTTTTAATAATACTAGAGAAAATATCATTATGGTCAAAGAAAATAGCTCTCAATATATTTTGGACTGAAGAAGACTAGCAAGTTTTTTTTATATATTCGTAAGCAAATGTGTGTATGAGTTCAGCGGGAACCGTGTTATTTTAGTATTCGCGTTAATTCTAAGTTTTGTTGTACGATGTTTTTTTTCTATAGATATTTAATATCCACATTGTATATAGTAGATAGTACAAAAATATAAAATGAAAAATTTAAAAATTACTTTGTTTTTTTTTTCTATCGCAATCTATTTACATACTATGAGGTTATTGAAGACTCGCCGTTGATGTGTTTTCTGTATGTGTCCACTAGAGGTAAGCATCGGGATATCGCTGAAATTGTAACGAGGAAACTGAAAGATAGAAAAGTTAGTGATTTGCTGGGAACAAGGTCAAGCGGAGCAGATGGGAGACATGCGAGAATCAACCAATCCACATCGCGCCTCTCGTCTCTCCAGTGATTGGTAGATTCTTGCACATCTCCGCACCGCTCCGCTCGTCTCTGATTTGGTGGAGTCCGGGCCGAAGTCTCGGAAACCCAGCCATTCTGTCGAAAGACACATGAAGCAAACGAGTCCTAGAGTGGAGACCATCGGTACGATTAGCGTGATATCCCCTCAGCAAGATGGATCGATCAACGATCGCTACTCTGGTCAATCTTTAGGTTAAGCCGTGCTTGCATAGTTGCATGGTGCATGTTGGTCAGTGGATGGGGACCACCTATTACATACCGAGTTTCTTCCGTGTCACGGTAAGCACGTTAAACCGTTGACGTTTGTAGATATTTGGGGGACCAACCATGGTCCAATTGTTGAAGATCACGATAGATGTCGATTATTCTAACTATAGCAGTGTTATAAACAAGAAAATAGTGAAAACAAGCTTACCGAATAAGAAACCCACTTCTGTGATAAAATTTAACAAGCACGAGGCGCCTTCCAACTTGTATTTGAAGAGAAAGTCGATGATATTCACGATGAACCCCAACACTACGAACGTGAGGGTGTACCATACGTATAGTTGTACGAGCATTGCACTTTCCTGGGAATCGGTAAGTTAAGATTTTTAATGTTGAAGGTTGGCAGAGTAACCCGCGACATTCGTTCATTTTTTGCAATATGGCGGTCGGTGTCCGGTTGTATGTTGATTCAAATATGATTCGCGACCGTAACACGATTTACAGAATTAAGAAAATTCAAACTTCGCGGGCCACCTGTGGTGTTATTGCTCCTCGTAGCACTAGGAAGACTTACTTTTAGGGTGCCTATGCTGTAATTATCAGAATCTGTAAATTTTGAGGGTATCGTGTCTAGTCTGACTATCAATCAAGGGGCTTTACAATATAATTTTGGAGGTTAATTAAGCAGTCGCTTCATGTTAAATACTAGAATTCAGCTGCATTCAGTTAGAGTAGAACAATGTTGTCTAAGTTGTCGACATAAGATGTTCATGAAACCGTTGCTGATTCAGGATGTCATTGATTGGTACAGTGGAAAGGATTCGGGTTCTGATATCGTGCTGAACCTTCTGGAAGACTTGCAAGCGACATTCAACCTTACGGTGATAAACCAAAATATATGGCGTCGACTGTTAACATTATTATGTAATTATTAACTGGTAAGGCACTTACAACAATAGAAGCGAGTAGTAACAAAAGGTTTGCCATCTGAAACAATGAGATGAGAAGCTGTTTCGCACACTCCACTAGTATGCACACTAATACCTCGTTTTCGGGGTACCGGTTTGATCCAGTTGTTATCATGTGGAGGATACATGCTATCTGTGAAGTAGAATATAATAGTGTAGGTAACCCTTCCAAATGCCTGGGCAAGGCTATCCTCGCTCGGAATTTACACGAAGACCAATAAATCGCAGCGCACGCATCAATGCTGTTCGTGTTATCTGTTGTAGGTATCCATTTTCTAACAAAACATGTTAAAGCCGTCAAGAGCAGCGGTGGCCCAGTACCTAGTGGACTTACGAGCAGTAGCCTAGGGAAGTCGTGGGTTCGAACCCGGGCAGGTGCATTACTTTGTGTTATTTAATTTCTTTCATCACCACGGCTCTCAAAACGGTGAAGGAAAACATAGTGTGAAAACCGGCATTTTTGGTGAGAGGAATCAATATAATTATCTAAGAATGAACACTGTTACGAGTTTCCTAAATCCGTTACAATATTTGAAAGGATTTTAGGCTGTTTCCATTCGTAATTAATTCAATCACTATAAGAATGATCACTTGAGAGTTTCCAAAATCCGTTACAATATTTGAAAAGGATTTTAGGCTGTTTCCATTCGTAATTAATTCGCTATCTATGCAAATTGAACAAATAAGAGCCTGCTGATGATATTATATAGGAATAATAACTTTACGAACCAAACTGAAAATGGATATGAGAGCAATCATGCTTCTCTGAGGAATGCAGCAGCAACTGCCGTCACCACACCGGGTAATGACCGTAAGCGCCTCCATGCGTCACGTACTTAAGTAGTTTAAACCAATATTATTTGATAATTGTTTGTCCTCTCATGTGTATTCTACAATCTGTATACTATAAAAGTATTAAACAACTATTTGACAAAGTTTACGCTTTGACAAACTTGGTGACAATGACAGAAAAACCTCAAGAAAATCCGCATTCAATTAATAGAAGTATTCTTTAACATTTGGTGAACATCCGTACAGTGCTGGAGGGGGGACACTTTGGTATTTGGAAGACAGCAGGCAGCAGGGTGCCTGTTGGTAAACATTTGTAAAACTGTCTGTGTAAAAACATTTGCATTCATTCCGATTAGGTCCACCAACCAACAGCTATCTATTTACGTTTCAGAACCAACAGGACAGGATAGGTAATGTGGAGGGATATTTATGATTTGACCACCTACTTTACAAAATCTACTCTCTGATTTTTCATTCTTTGGAAAGCAGTTTGAATTATTTGGTCTGCCTAACTTCCGTCATTCTATATAAGGTGTTAGATACACCTTAAAATACACGAAGTCTATTGTCATAACAGCGCGCAGCGGCCACTCATAAAACCTGTATTAATCAAAAGATGGCATCAAGTTTTGTGATAGAGAAAATCTTCTAAAGCGTCACGTTTTTAAGTTTCGGTATACGGAACAGTATTACAGTAATATTTCCATTCAAGACCCAAATCGCAACACAGCCGCCAAATTAAAACACAAATGTGAGGACACTCTTATTACGACGCGATTGCGGAGAAAATAAGAAGTGTCATTTGACGTAGGTAAATCGCTTGGCATGAGGTCGTGGGCGTATGTTTCCGTAAACCCTTGAGAGTGTTGACACACCAGGCAAAGTTGATAACGATATTATAGTTTCTTTAACGAAGTACCTAACCACTTATTCTCTATTGATTACAAACAATTATTTATTGTAGTTTATAGGTACTATGTACCAGTAAATAAATAAATAAATTTACTTTTTTTTCGGCTGCGTTTTGAGCAAAGAGTCGATCATAAAATTATCAAAGAAGATTGTATCGTTTTGACTTTGTATTAAGTAGTAATTCTTTTTGACTTTTCCTACAAAATCTTCCGTCAATAGATGTCTATTGTGATAGCTAAAATGTCGAGGTTTTTAAGTCTTATTTATGTGACTGTGCTACTTCTGGACAACGTTAGTGGTGAAGGAGAAATTGCAGCAACAGGTAGGTATTTTTTATTTTATTAGTTTATAATAAAACATTACCAGTGTATGCTCGTGGCTAAATAATAGGTAACAGCCGCTCGTGTCGATCTTTAGGTTAGGCCGTGCTTGCTAAGTTTGGTCTGTGGATGGGTGACCACCTATTACATAATAATATGTACAGAGTTTCCTCCGTGCCTAGTTGACATTTGTAGATCTTTGACAGTAGTTACAGGTAGTCAGTAGCCCGGAAGTCTGACAACCAGTCTTACCACGGGGTATCGTATTACTTAGTACTAACTGGGTTGTGGAGGTCAGATAGGTGACTACCTACTTATCTGACCTCCGGATTCAGCTGTTTACCATTATTTAACATGGGGCAGTCGCTCCATGTTAAATAATGGTAAATAGCTGAATCCGGTTAGACTGGAAGCTGACCCAACAAAGTTGAGAAAAGGGTATAGGCGGATGATGATGAATCAGTGTAGGTATAACGTTCCCACAGGTGGGACACATCCTCTCTGTGAAAGGGAGTTGTCTGCAATCCACCTCGCGGGCCCGGCGACAATGTGAACCAAAAGGTCTTTGATATTTTGATTGGTTCATCGTTATGAGAGCATTGGTGATGGAATAATATACACAAAGAAACACGCCTGCTTCGGGTTCGAAGGACATTCATTTAGGAAGTTCTTAGTTTAAGTAAAAACGGACGTATATCCTTTTGATGTGGCTCATTTGGTGGAACGTATACTACCTATACAGTTCCTTAATTAGAACCGTCGCCATCAGTCAGTTTTCCATTCCATTACGGATGTAACTAATATATTCTACAAATACTTACTCTTTTACTTTATAATTCCAGGCGAAACTCCCGACCTGATGGCTGACGAAAAGTTAGACCTCATAAACCCTGACATAGAAAAGGCACTAGTTAATCTAGAGGACCTGTATTCAAAGGCATTCAAAATAAAGGAAAGCAGCAATGATGTTATTGTGGCAGAAGACCCGGAGATTATCTACGATGTTATGATAACGATCCTGGATGAACTCATAGATGCTGTCAAGAATTCTAACAACGCGTACAAGTTCTTTAAAGCGAACGGTTTGGACAGAATCGTCCAGCAAAATCTTAAAGTAGACAACGATATGATTAAAAAACGCATACTTATCCTTCTAAAAGTCCTATTTGACGTCGCTCCGACCACGACCACCGCGGTAATTTCCGTCACTGTAATAGACAGAGTTTTAGAAATTTTTGTCAAAGATAATCTAGCTCTGAAGGCGCATTCTTTAGATGTCATGAATGTATGGCTGCCCGAGAATCCAAAGGTGCAAGCCAGAGTGATGAAAATCGGAGGCTTAACTCCATTCTACGAACAAGTAGGTAAACTAGACTCGTCGGGGATAAAAGCTCTTTTAGATATGTTCAATACAATTCTGAAGGAGCATTTGAATGTATGGAGCACTGCGCAGAGGAGTGCCATTGATATTGAAAAAATGCAGTTTTACAAAAGAATAGGTTTAATTGAACACATGAAGACTCCCTTAGTCTGTAATGGTTTGCTGAGCATATTCAAAAAGTCGTGGTATTACGGCACGGATGAAAGTAACCTTATAATAACGGTTCTCGATATGCTGAAGAATATTAAAGAGTATTGTTTGAATATTTACCGTGGAAAGGATGAAGCTAGGAAACTGTTCGTTTCGTTTCGGAAGTTTGTGAATGATCCGGGAAATGTGGAGTACTTTGAGTCCACTGGCTTAAATGTGACCGATGTCTCGGAAGTACTAGAAGAATACGTCAAACAGTTGGACACTGTTAAAGAAGAATTGTAAGGTTTGTTTGTTTCTGGTGCTTAAATTTAACTCGATTTAATATAGTCTTAAAATATGTTATAGAAAGTCGTTTTATTATTTCTTCACGATACTCATTATTAAAATGGAACCTATACTCTTCAATTAAGCACAACTCGCAAAAACCCCATCACATCACTTAGTTCACCCCAAAAATAGTTCGCATTGAAGCCCAACCCCACGTGTGGTCTAACCGCAAGTACCATGGCACTTTCAGCACCATTGTACTGTCCCTTCACATAGGGGATCGAGACGTACGCGCAACAATGGCGATCTGAGTTGAAAGGAGACGTCCTACGATTGTTGGCGCGAAATTTATAGCCCTTCATGTTGATAGGATATTTTATTTAATTCATTTAATGGGCTTTGGTGAGTTGTCCCTAATGTTATAATGGGAAAGTGGGTTTTAGAATTTTTTTTTTTTAACGTTTTGGCGGAGATTTGTAACTTTTCTTGAGTGCTAAGTAGGCTAGTAGGATATTCTCATGAAATCTTAACATAGTCAACGACTTTGTCCTATAAAAACTGTTTCATAATAGAATGCTTGAAAAGATGAGTAGTTTTGTTTTGCCTTTGGGAAATAGAAGATGCGCTTCAAATGAAGCTGGTGCATATCCTTTTCTCGTTACAGAATTCATTAGCTCTGCTTTACGATGCACACGAGAAGACAGACCTTTACAAACATAAGTGGTTATCAGCACCTACATAAGCGTAAGGTTTCCAATGGGGGTAGAGAAACTATAGAATAGAACTCCATCTGTTACGATACTTACAGACGTACTGTTTTTGGTTCGTCCACGATTATAAATCTGGTCTTAAACTCACGTCGGTTGGAAGAATGGAAGTACTAACCTAATTTTTGTCAGGAAACCAATCATATATATCAATGATATTTTGTAGGCCTAATCTTGATTTTTTAAGTAAAATCCTTTAAAAGCTACAGGAGGTAAAAATGATCAGATACTACCTGCATGTGAATTGAGGACCCGAAGACGATTATTGGTACCTATGTATCTGCGTTTAAATATAAGAGACATGGCTTCTCAATTCATACGAACATTCCCAGCTCGACGGAAGTTCAATAACTAATTATGATAAATTCTTCGACAGCTTCAAGAAAGGTCAAACAAATTGATCGAGGAAGCTACCCTACCTCAATTGATTTACCATTAAAATTTACGCAATTATTAAACCAATTTTATTCAAAACCGAATTGAACGCTATTTCAAATGTTGTAGAAATAACAATAATTTCTAGCAAGTTGTGCCATCATTACCACAATGACAAATCACGCGCCATGGGTGGCCGCCATGACAGTTTGTTGCGTTTTCCCGCGCTTCCGTTTGAGCGGGAAGTTGTGATTAGCGATTTTTTTTATTGTCACTTTGTGGTTGCGTTGAAAATAATTTGAATTTGATTAATATTTATCGTATTTGCAAATAATTGTGTGCAGGTATTTCGCAAATACTTTCTTCTTGATCTTTAAGAGGTTTCTAATATTTGAAAGATGTTTCTTGCTTGCCCTATCTTATCCGCGACGCATCAAGACTATTGAATAAAAACAGCACTACCTATCTCCTTTATAAAACTTGCGTGGGAGTCACAAAAAGGTGTAAGTGTCAAAAATTACACTCACAGTCGACAAAACAAACACAAAAATCGAATCAAATCGATCATCGTTTAAAAAAAGGCTCCCATTCATGACCCGTCAATTTCACAGAGCATAGAGGTGCAACCTGACCTGTCGCTTACCGGAGAGAATTTGCGCAAAAGTCAAGTACTCCGTGGGAACAACAAACTTTAGATTTTTTGCGTAAAAACTCATGAATGAGCTTTGTAGTGTAATGGACGCGGTAAATAATCCTATTTGTATTGTTGGTGCCGTTTTTAGCGAATTGTAGGATTTGTAGGTGTAGTGTAGGGTGACCATAAAGCGTGTTATGTGCATCAGTGCTTTTTGATGACCATAGCTGTTGTCGAGGACTGGGACAGAGCAGGCTAGGAAAAAAATAGCTAATAATAACTGCATAATGAATGACATACTTAAACACATAAGTAGGGATTTAATGAGGATAAATATTGAAATTGTAGGAAAGTCTCTTCCCAGGCGATGCAAGACAAAGAAGTCGCAAGATTCTGGAAGAGCTAAAAATCATTTTGTCAACGTATTTTACTCTTTTTTTTTTTTTTGGGAAGGTAAGTAGAGGCCAGTCAGTGGCAAAATTCACGACTAAGTAAAGGCAATAGACAAAATTTATCTATTTTCTTACATCAACAAAAATCAATCAGGTTTCACAAATGCTTACACCAGCTAGATTAGTATTATTTAAAGTTATATTGTTATTATTAGTATTATATTTTCTATTAACGGACTGTCCCGAACCGTCCCGACTTTTATGGCTCTCATCCACGGTATGGGAGCTACTTACTTCAGGTAGCAAATAGCCGAATAGCCTCAGTAAAAAGTCTATGCTGTAGGCGTGACACGGCCACCTGACCGGTATTCCCATGGACCCCTTACTATTGTACTTTAGTCGGTGTGTACCAGAATTGCACTGGGTAAAGACTCAATTATCTCTTGGAATGGTTTATGTGGCTTAATTCAAAAAAAGTGTCCAAGAATTATTTTGGTGAGAAGAAAGTTAATTCAATAATGATTATTGCGCATATTGGACAGTAGTGTAGACATTTTAAGGCCCGTTTTCTATAACTTACTAACGTATAACTGTCAGTTAATATGCCACGTCTCGCAGCTATCGGTGTTTCTATAAACAAAGTTAGCTTGAAATATCCTATCCGCCTTGTCACTTGATTCATAGAAAAATCAAAGAAATATTTTCTGTGACGTTTTCTTTCTATCCGTCTGTAAGCAAAATGTCAAACAGATAGAGGTAGCAACCTACTGAAACCGAACAGTAAGTTATTGAAAATGGCCGTAGGTACTACTATGTATTATAAATGCGAATGTTTGCATGGATGGATGTCAGTTACTCAATCACGCCACGGACACGAACGGCTGAAAGGCTAGATAAGATTTTTTTCCTCAAACATACACATCACAATGACCACGCAACGAAGTCATATAGTCAATAAGTGTAATGTGCAAGTCTAACTAAGTTGTTCCTATTTGGCTTTTAAACGTGTGCTAGATTTGGGTTTAATTCAAAAAGTATAATGCTAGGGGTGATCGAACTCAGAAATTTTCAGGCTTTGAAACGTATCGTCTGCTCTTAAAACGTTAGGATAGCCCAACGTTTTAAATTAATTAAAATACCTGTTTAGTTTAAATAATGTGACATAACATCGCGCCTGTAATCCCCGGAAGGTAAGGCAGACTAGGTGTGCCTAATAGTACACCCTCATTTCGCCAGTATGTTTAAGTCCCTGGGTATAGGGGAGAACTCCGTGGCTGCTATGAGTAATTACTGATGGAAAAACCTTATCACAATTCGCCGGATCTGGAAATCGAACCGTCGGTTCGATTCCCAGGTCACGCTCAGCAGCCGCACTTGCAACCAACGAGGCTGTCATTAAATAATTTTGGCAAAGCTAGCAGCAAAGCTTTATGGCTTATGGCTTATGGCTCCACAGTTAATTTGTTTTTCAGTCTCCACCGTTCCCAACCAAAGATTCTTTTCAGCTTTGGTTTAATCTAAAGAATAGTTTATTTATGCATATAATATATCTTCTATAATAAATCAAATTCTCAAATATATCGCAGGGTTTAATCGGCAACTCCCTCATTTGTCGACTAAAACTCGCAAAAACTATTCATTCACAAACAAAAAATGTTTACACAGTCTATCATTAATTTCCTCAGCCTTGTCGCGAAGGTTTCATTCAGGCTGTATCAAATGCCACCTGTGCCTAAAAAAAGTAATATCGATTTTTTACCCTAGCAACACACATTAGCCTTACTGCCAATAAATTATCCATTCATCGAATTTGTTCGGATCGTAGGCGGGTTGTTATAAATAACTTGGGATTCCTTCTATTTGTCGAAAGAATTAAAAAGATTATGCTCTATGGTTAAAAAGTAGGGTCACACCTACGATGGCGATGTTGGGCAGTTTTTAGAACGTGGGAACTATCGGAGGATCTCGTAGAATTAAGAAAAGGTTGCGAAATAATGTTTTATATCATAATGCATTTTTTATCAGCGATGTCCAATAATTCGTTGAAAAAAGGGGGGTTGTAATCCCTTATTATTTATTTAGTTTTGTGCACTACTGCAACAATGATCTTTTGGTGGTTAAATGATATTTTCAGGAGGGCGTTGTTTGTAAACTTTTGTGAAGTTGTGTTGCGAAATTATGCAAGTTCTAATAATAATAAATTAATAATGCCTGCCTATATTACAATGCCTGGCTGTTTTGTTATCTGATACCGTTGTATCAAATAATTGGTGCATATTTTTCCAAGCTGGTAATCTAGCTTCCCGTACAATACCCGCTAAAAGAGCATATTTTTACGTAACTGTACTTATTTCAAAGCTTGCTTTCTTCAAAACAACTTACTTTGTTAGTCAACTGTTCCAATTACAAAAACGGAAGTCAAATTTTAACAAAAGAACTCACGCAGCGCGCAATGACAACACCTCATTCTTCCAATTAAACCAGTGTGCCCAGTGTAAAAATATCTCAATTTCTTGTTAAAGAGTCCTGCTGGGTAAACGGACGTCCGAATTGTGTGTTATAATGTATTTAGGGATTATTTGGGGCAAATGTAAGTGAACGTGGGAAAGTAGCTAATTTGATTGTTGCCTTGGCCATTGCGTGTTTATTGTGCTACATAAATAAATATTTTGAAGACAAGTTACATGGGAGTTATTTTTAGAACTCAGTAATAAAGTTCTCTTAAGTGTTATATCGTACAGAATAAAGTTTTGATGCCAACCCGTAGTAGGCCCACTGAGAGGATGCTTGATTAACCAAAACCTATAAGTTGTGGGAACAATACTGGGCGGAAAGGATATCGGCCCACAAACGGTTAGGTACCATGTATTCAGTACTGATGTACTGTGTGGAGGGGGGGGGGGGGGGGTCGAAAATCATAATAACATAAAATTTAAATGTGTGTAACTATCCCTTCCACCCTGCATAGACTGATTATGTTAGTTCGTAAATATTTCTTGGCTGACCAGCAATCACTAGCGATACTCATTACTCATAGCCATGTTAATGCCGAGCCTTTTCGAGCCTTTTCAGCTGAATATATTTTCCGAGCCACGGAGGACACTCGGTATTTAATGGGTGGTCACCCATCCAAAGACCAACCTAGGCAAGCGCGGCTTAACCTGAGGATTGATCCGCGCTGTTATGATTAAGCCACGAGCTCCTCGAGAATATTTTCCATTGATACGCTAAGAATAAAAGCAGTGTGGCAAGAACTGGAACTTCGGTACCTACGCTAACTCAACAAATACCTTTCATTCGTCGGGTACCTACCCGCCATGGATACACTTGTGTCACTTGTCTCTTTAGCTCCATGTTCACCATCACTTCACCACAATTAGTGATCAATCATCTCTCATAACGAAATCAACCCTTTATTTACTCACTTTAAAATTTTATTGATTGACAAATTGAGATGAATCACTCTGGCTTTGGCATACCTGCTCGTTCTAAGTTTCATGAATTTCTATGTGGTATTGGTAAACAAAAGCAGCAATAGTCTATTAGTGTGACCGTCGAACTGCCAAGTTATAGGTCCTTTTTTTTTTAAATCATCAAATGACTCTAGCAGGAGGGAGTGTCAGACTTTTACTGACTAAAACCCATCCATGTTCCTTCATCGCCCTTTGCGTTCCGGGGCCACGGTATCTCTTTCGAATAGTCCCGCAGCCCCGGCAGGAAGTTATAGGTCTCGAGTTCGAACCAAGATTCTTCGGATTCATGTACTACATATTGTATTATCACTTGCTTCGGTGAAGGAAAACATCTTAAGGAAACCAAACCAGCATGCCCGAACGATATTTCGCGACGGAATGTAAAGTCAAGTCAGAGGCCCATGGGCGCGGCGGCGGCTACCTCTCGCTTCCGGCCCTGGTTCGTGCCATGGTCCGGAGCGAGACGGAATGGGACGCCGTCACCTCCTTCTGCGAAGCAGTCATGCTAGCGAAGGAGGTGGCGGAACGGGAGAGGGAGATATCCTCATTTCGTCCCGGCCGCCGCGGGAGACGCCCAGGGCGTCGGGGGCCACGTGGTGGCTTCCGGCCACCGTAGGCGCGGGCCTGTGGACGGGGAGCTATGGGCTAGCTCGCCGTCCGTCGGTCTCATGACGACGGGCCGTGTCGACGGCGCGTTCGTGTTCCACGCGCGCCTCAAAGAGAGTCAGCAATAGGGAAGGGGTCCGCAAGGGCCGAAGCCTGCCGGGGCTGCGGGACTATTCGAAAGAGATACCGTGGCCCCGGAACACAAAGGGCGAGGAAGGAACATGGATGGGTTTTAGTCAGTAAAAGTCTGACACTCCCTCCTGCTCCGCCCAGAGCGGGAGAAGTCATTTGATGATTTCCCATCCTAAAAAAAAAAAAAAAAAAGGGGGCCCATGGGCGGGCCGAAGCTGCCTTCAAGCGGCTCCTGCCCAACCTGGGGGTCCAAACGCCTCCTGCCGGAGGATCAACGCGGGGGTCGTGCGGCCCATGGCCCTTTACGGGGCCCCGGTGTGGTCGCATTCCTTGAGGCGGCGAGCCGCTCATTATCTGAACGCGCCGTCCGTCCGTCTTATGACGACAGGCCGTGTTCCCGGAACACAAAGGGCGTGGAAGAAACATGTATGGGTTTTAGTCATTAAAAGTCTGATACTCCCTTCCACTCCGCCCAGAGCGGGTGGGGGGTCATTTGATGATTTCCCATCCGAAAAAAAAGGGGCCCATGGGCGGCATAAACATTCTGACACCAGATTAGGCACTAACCACACAATAAATGAAGATGTGGTAAACTACTTATGTCCTCTCGTGTGACCTACCTAGTCAGAAAACATATCAATTTCGCATGTTATGATATCAATTAACTGGTTTTCGAGTTTTAAGCAGTTTTAGCAAGTCACTATACATATCTGTTAGAAGATTCTCTTCTAAGATTCCTCCGCTTGCGTATCTTATTTAGCTGTCCTGTAGTCTAGAGGACTCGATGAGCGTACTCTTCTCTCTTTTTAACATCTAGGTATGTAATCGCCAGTCTCTCCGTATTTTGCAATCTCCTCAAACTATGTTGATTTCTTAACCAGTATTTCTCAAAAATCTTTTATTGGCCCAAGTGTGCATCTTTTTTACAATTTTTCTTTCATTGATGCAGAAGTCAAAATATTTAGGAATAACAAATTGTTATGTGTGTCCATTCATGTATTCTTACAACCGGAAGTCCGTACTCTAAAGTTCGGGATTATTTGCGCAAGTTTTTTTTAAATATCGATTCCGATTTGTATGAAATGAATGATGAATCGATTTTATAATATTTTTGAAGGCGATTCAGTTCTTTTGCTTTGTAATTGTGTTTCTAGAGGCTCAATTGCGATTGTCAATATCTTAGTAAACTGTCTGAACGTTTTTGTTGGGTCTATACATCTTCTGTGCCTTTAGGCTCAAGATAAAGAAAATGCGTACCTACTTTCAATAAAACACAACGTTTTTGCATGTATAAGTATGAAAATTTACGCGTTTAATTAATTTCAAAGTCAAAAAGATAAGGGTTTTATTATAGCTACGGATAAGCTTTGAGGCTATATTGGTTTTTAATAGTTGATATTTAGGTACCTATGTCCACGTGAGCAGAGCTGTGGGTACTGCCACGCTTATGCTATACCTAATACTACATAACATCACGCCTGTAATCTCCAAAGGGTTAGGCAGAGGCATTACGCTTCAACTATGTTTTATGTCCCATGTTATTACATTTTACTATTGCCATTAACTGGGCGCAACTCCAGAGTCCGTGGCTGCTACTGAGAAAGTACTGAACCAAGGACCTCATAGTTATACGCGACCACTCGTCCAACGAGGCACTCTATAATATTATCTCGGGTTATTTGAGTACCACACCCAATCTACTGTAGGTGAATCAAAACCCAGGCCCCGAGACCCAGACTATGAAAAAACTAGAACACGAAGAACACAACCGCCCAGCCGTCGCGTCGTGTTGGCTGCAGGCATGAGTGAGCTACAAATATTCACACTTTGTACTTAGGTACTTGTACCTAGTTTAAACTTGAAACAAAATAGCCGGAAAACATAGACTGTGCTGGTTTTTCTCACATGGCCTGTAAATATTTTTACGATGCATCCCATCACTCTTACCGTTCTCTGCGGTTCCTTTTTAGTACCTGTAAATCGTCTCTATTCGCGACTACCTACAGGTTGACGACATATTTAGGCGCAGCATTGAAAGGTCTCTCCCGTCTCCGTCCAACGGAGCTGGGTGCAAGAATCACTGGACCGGTGGTTGTAGCGACGCTTGGGGGGTCCTACTTACAGCAGTAGATGTCTCTCGGCTGATAAGTCAAGGATGACAGTTAGGCATCATTATGTAAGCCCTTTTCAAAAAAATTGCCTCTTTCAATTTTTTTTTGTACCTACGTAGATCCGGGTTTTGGATTTTTCGTAGTACCTAAATGAAAGTTTTTCTGAACAGTGCGGTGTCTTATGGAAAACTTAGTTTTATGGCTGTTTGTGCGTAGGTATATATGTGTAATTGGCAATTACAGTGTCTCCTTAAATTTAAAAACGTAAGAGGAAACAGGGTTTTCAAAAACAATTACTTAATTTGTTTTAAACTCGCAAAATATATTTGTTTATCTTACAACTACATATTAAAGGTATTCACAACCATTTTATACATCTTGGTCATTTTTAGTGGAAGATATACATACTATGTACAAACAGTAATATTTAGATACGATTAAAATATATTTCTTTATTAATTTTATTTATTTACAATCCTGCATCAAATTAACCTAAAAGTATTTCTGTAAATTTCATTTCACTGAAATTACATTTATATAGCTCTGCCTATTTAAATAAAAACTCAATCGTCTAAACTCGTCATGAATTTCAAAGAATACGTTCTCATTAACTAAACTGAAATAACAAAATTCACTTTTCCAACAAGCAAGTTTCTTATATATAGTCACAGAAGAAAACTTCATTCTACAATTTCAGCAACTGTTCCCATATTTCCTGAATTTACTTAGTAAATTACCATCTGCTGTTTTGTTTCCTTAATAACCGTATAAGTACGGGAAGCCAGACATATGTGGAACCGCTGACAACGGCACGAACACTGGCATCATCCGCTCCGCCTGAACAAAATGAGTCCGCGTGTGTTTCTTCAAATGATCTCGTCTGCCAAACTTCTTCCCGCAAGTTGAACACGGGAACGGTCGCACCCCAGAATGGATCCTTTTATGTCTCGTCAACTCTTCGTTTCTTGTGAAGGTCTTCCCACAATTCTTCTCGTCACATTTATAAGGTCTTTCACCGGTATGGATCCTGATATGGCCCTTTAGTTGCCCGTTGTTTGAAAAGCCAACGTGGCAGTGAGGACATTTGTATTTCTTTGGTCGTTGCTTCTTCGCGTTTATTTTCGCTTCGTTCTCTTGGTGCAGGATCCTGGCGTATTCTAGCTCCATCGCATATCCTTGGGCGAGGGATTCGAGGAGTAACGGGTCGGTTGGTGGCACTCCTAATGCATGTGCTATATCGGCAGTCGGTAAGTAGTCTGGCATAAATGTCGGGCTGTACGGTATCTGTGGTAGCGTCGGATAAGGTTGAGGTTTTATGTCAACCTCCGTCGGCTTTTCATTTTTTTCTTTTTTTGTAGGAGGTTCTTGAAGCAGCCTGTCACAGCATAGTGTTAGTTTTTCAACGGGGGAATTTATTTCAGTTATTGTGGCAGGCTTTATGTCTTCATCTCCATCTCTTGTGGTGGTAGAAACAGTAGCATCTTGATGACTTGTATCGGACTTCTTAAAAGTCCCGCGTATTTTCCGCAAACGACTTTCCCTTTTGGTTTCGTCGATTTTCCTTTTCTTCATCTTCAACTCGGCGTCTGTAGTAATATCACAGTTTGTCTGTCCATCGTTCTTACTATCACTCACATCCCAAGGTCTGAAGAGCCTCGAGTAACTTTGTTCAGAAAACATATTGGAACACTGGTGTCACTCACGATCGAAATGGAACTGGGACCCTTTTTCATTTCAACAACTTTTATATACATTCCTTTAACAATAAATTTAATAAAAGCGCCCAAAAATAGAGGGACTGTATCTATTGAATGGACGAAAGAGACGAAACATTTTTCAATTGTTGCACACTTGACGTTGACTTAACTTTTTTTCGGGAATGGCGCGTTCGTTTTCGCGGTAATTTGTGTTCTGTGTTCGGAAACATAGAGGACGGTTTTGGTTTATGGTTTAGTTGGTTGTTCGGTCTTTTTTGTTGATGAAGGTGTCATAGTGTCTGAGATAGGGGTGTGTATTGTTATTTATGTTGATTTCTGTGCGTGGTCGGGGGGCGGGCCCAGGGGCAGAGCGTTCTGCTCGAGTGGCCGTCGCGAGCAGCTGCAAGCCTGTTTGTTTTAATGGTTTTTGCAATTGTTGCGGTTCTCGATTTGTATTAATGTTATATATATGCGCACGCATGTGTTATGTATGTAGAGATATTGTTTGCGGTTTATGGGAGACTTAGCAATTTTAGTTTTGTGATCGTTGGGAATATTTCTAAGCCATGCAATTATGTTACGAGAGCTCTAAAATAAATGTATTCATTGCTTAGGTTTAACTATAGAATAATTGGCTTCGTTAAAGGATGTTGTGCTTGTGTATCTGTTTTATAGGAGGCTTTTCAACATCTAGTATCAGAACAGCGAATCACTTTTGTATTTTCAAACAAACAGAATTAAATCAAATCAAAATCAGTTTATTAATCAATATAAATAATACAGCTGAGTCATAATAATCGGTGAGCCACAAACTAAGCATCGCTTGTATCTTGTTCTTAACGAATTAACATACTTAGTTAATTCGTTAAGAACAAGATACAATGTTTACTAAGCGATTTATCAACATAAATGAAATGATGTTTAAAAATAGGTTTTTTTTAGGTAGTTTTTGCAAACACTTTTACCTACACGTCATTTTTTTTTAATTGTGCTAAAGTGCGCTTAGAGTGACCGCGGCCACTCTACACCTCCTGGTTGCATGTTAGTTTTCTTGGGTTAGTTGTCTAGCTTCTATATATGTTTTTCTCTCGTAGCGCCCCGTGGCATAGACAAATAATTATCATTCGCTTATCTCCTTGGTTACTTTTTATTATTACTTAGTACAATACTCGTATGAAAAAATACCTTTGCTTTCTTCTAGTCAAATCTAGGGTTAATATCGCAAGTACGCATATTCAAAAGATTTGATGATTATTCCTCGTTATGAATTGCCTCGGTGCCATACGCGACTGCTGAGCAAGAGGTCCTAGGTTCGATTCCTGAGTGGGGCAAAGGGTTATTGGGTTTTACCGACAGGAATTTCTCAGCAGTAGCCACGGAGTCAGGCTCTGTGCCCGGTTGATAGCAATAGGCGCCCCTTATTAGATTGGTCTGTGCATATAACTGGCCAAAAGTAGGTGAACTATTAGGTACTACACCTCTGCGTAACCCGTCGGGGATAACAGTCGTGTTGTCATGTTGATGGTGTCGTAGGTGTATGTGAAATTATACTACATAAGTACATAATTTGACTACCTAACTTGATTACGAAAACGGAAGTTTAGCTAATTTAGTAGGATATCGAAATAAGTAACAAATTTCTTTTTACTCATTCTAAAGCATTCGATCAAGTGAATTTATTCAGAAACAAAATAATAATAACTTAATCAAAATCATCGATTTCCTGGATTCCATATAAAAAGCTAACTGTCCGCGACCACAAAATGGATGGGTCGGATCAATCTAAACAAATCAAGTTACATCCATTCAAATACAATAGACTTGATTGGGCTGCTTTTGATACATTTACGAAGATCATATCCGAACTTATTTGGAAAATGGCGCGATCTGTCAAAATCGGCGCGCATGATCGATTGGCCGCGTTCATTTTTATTAGATTGTACAATTTTTTTTGTGTTTACGTAAAAAACTAGTTTTTTGTAGATACCTACAACTTACTTTTTGTATAAATATCTAGTTGAATGAGATTTAATCGTGAGAATTTTTGGCAGAAAATAAAATTCGCACATACCTACAAACACAGGTGCTGTAGCTGTCCAAGATAGATTATAGAAGCTGTGACACTAGTAATTGAATTGGGATTTTTTAGGACAACCGCTAATTTTAAACATAATAATTCAAAAGATCGGCCAATATTTGTACTTAAAGGGGAAGCACCAGGCTCGCGGAAATCAAATATTCTTACGTTTTTTACAATTTGCTGGTCAATGTCAGGCTGTATGTTGAACAAAATATGATTGATATTCGCGGGTCACTTTAAAGCATCCTCCTTAATGAAGAGCAAAACAACGAAAGGCTGTGATGTTTTTTGCAACGGACTAAGGGGCCTGGTTTTTCTGGATTTACACGATAAACCCATTTTTCCGTTTTTTACTTCAACAATGATCACTTCTCGTCATAGGCACTTAACTATATCTGTACTTAAAAATGCAAATATTTAATTTTATTGCCGCGACAAAAAAAAAATGGCCTGGGTACAGACTACAGCACCGCCTTTCAGCCCGCTAAAATATGCATATGCAGGAAAAGCAATAACAAATAGCAATGCACCCAAACCTATTCTCAATGTTTTGTTTTATATCATGGATTTCCGCTTAGTCGTAAAAGTCCTGATTCTATAACTTCTATCTGTAGTGTTGCTTAACGCACAACGTATGGGTTGGTAAATTAAGCATGTTAAAGCTTAATTTAAAGGGTCTTATTCTAGGCTGGCACGCTTCTTCAATCCCCAGTTCAAAAATTTGAAGTCCGTTGCAAACACAAAGAGGTTCGATTCGTCAAGATTGTGACAAGTCACAAGGATACCATCGTAGATCTATCAGGATTCCTGTTATTTTGATGTTTTGTTACGTCGCGCCTCTAAGACGTGCTGGAGATGATCGATGTGCCGTTATGTATGCCCCAATATCTTTTCTGTTGAAGTAGGCAAGATTACTATGAATAGGCGCAATAATAAGTTTTTGTTTACTGAAGTCCGTTAACTTCAAGTGGTTCATCAATTCGTCATTCACTGACTGTCTTATGTGTCCATACAATTGCACTTTTGAGGTCCTAATGAACGTCACGCCACTGAAGATGTGGGCAAACGCTAGGCCCATCTGATTAAAAAAAAATGGCACCATCGAGTCTAGAGGCAAAAATAATGTAAGAAGTTACTACATAATATCATATCTATAAGTAATGTTTCTACACACAGGGTCATATTATATTGGTTTCTTAATGCGGATCTGTTCTGTTGATTATATTTTTATTAAAACACTAGCGGACGTCACGGGGTTTCCCCCGCGTACTTTTTATAATATTGGTGTAGATAAAGTGGCAAGATCCGTAGTAACCGAATGTACTTATAATTTGCCTAGTAGAAACAAACTTCATTTTCATTCTTGTTTCTCCAAGTTGATATATGATTTAATTTCCCTGTTGTACTGCTATTCCACTTACTCCACGTCCGAGGTATATTCCCAGTTGTAGGTACTACATCATCAAATAATGCTTTAATTAAAAAAAAAAATTATCAAATTACCAGGAAGCCATCATAAAAAATACCTATAACTTATCGTCTCTTGAACTCGACAAATATGTTAGATATTCCAATTTTAAAAACCATGTCAATGAATTGACCATAAAGCTTGAATAAGAATTGAATTGTACCTTTCATTCGTTCTATTATAAATCTTATTCAATAATACTAATATAGTTCGTGGTTTTGCCTCAATGTCTATATAAAATTCATATAAATCTCTGCAAGAATGCATTGGTATAATATTCGAGTATCGTTTAGTAGAATTTCTGGATAACCGTGACGAGTTAATACTGATTTTTTGTGAGTTTTGTGCAAGAGAATCGGTGGCTTCTCATTGTGGTCAATTACTACGGGTGTCGTAAAATGTAACGAAACTTGTGAATGGGGGAGCCGTGTAGGTGTAAATGGGGTGTTCAAAATGTTACCAGCTTATTATTCTGTTTATTTTGTGAGCATCTTAACATGCCACATATCGAACCGTCCGGTGGTTTGGTGCGGTGTTATTTTGCAAGCTTTAATTCTTTTAAAGCCATTACGCGATTACGTACGTAGTAGTAGTATGTTTTCCTATTTAACCCAAAGGTTGACTGGTAGAGAATGCCTTGTGGCATTAAGTCCGCCTATGTACCACTATTGTAAGTAAACATGAAGTTTAAATAAATAAATAATAGTAATAGCTCAATGGCTTTAAAAGAGTTTTCTAGAGCAGGAACCTATTTGTTTTCGCTCTAGGATTAACAATTTGAGTTACAGTATCCAGTTACTTGGTTGAGGTGATCAGATAGGCAGTCACTACATGTAAAATAAAATTGGTATTCAGGTGCATCCAGTTAGACTGGAAGCAGATCCCAACTGATGTTTGTAGATAGGTAGTTGGGAAAAGGCAGATCATAATGCTCTGTAGGGTAGAAGAAAGAATTGTCTCCTCTCTTTTAATATATTTTATAGATAATGCTGTAGAATGATACTTACAAATATATGTAGTTGGCTATATGAGTAGAGGAAGACCAAAGAAACTATGGATGGACTGTGTGAAGGATGATATGGCTAGAACGGAGGTGACTGATGAGATGACGACTGTTAGAGAAGTATGGAAGAAGAAGACATGCTGCGCCGATCCCAAAAGAATTGGGGTAAGGGCAGAAAAATGATGATGATGTAATACTCACCATCATCATATCATGCAGCACGTTATTTAGGTATCTACAATTTTAATTTATCAAAGGACTTCTTTTACTTGCTATCTCCGTTTGTTACACTGTTGTCTCTTTATATTTTGCAAATCAATAAATTACAATAAACAAATCAGTAAGTCTATTTTACAAACAGCCTGTACCACAATATTTGCACCATCCGTGTGGTCCGACACCTATGGCGAACTATAGCGAGACCTCATAATCGTGGCGCAAAACAAAAAGCGCCATAAATCGCCCACCGCCATTGTGGCGCTGCGACCCATTCATACCGACCTAGACGCAATGACGCCTGGACATGGATACCCGTAAACATAGACATTGCTCTGTTTATGGTCTGGTTTGTGTTAACTTATAATATAGGTGTTACTTTATGAGTTAAAGTGAAGAACTGCAATTGACATTTGAATCTATATCGGATTTAAAAGCCTGGATCTTTTTGAGAAATTTGAAACTAAATATTCTGTATAGCTATTGTAAATGTAATAACTAGCTTTCTGCAGTAAGTACTAAATCTAGTTTAACTTTACTCTTAGATAAGATAAGATAATATTTTATTTGCTAAACATGTGTCATACATACAAGAAAATACATGCATGCAAGATGGTAACAAGAACAACATTATTAGGTACAGCATGTTTGCCACATGATGTGACGTGCAAATGTCCGGAAATGTTAGTATTTAAAACATTCTCATAAAAATAACAATAAATTAAGTATTATGAATACTTAATTTATTGTATATTGCAATAAATTTAAAATAACAAAAATCAAACAACATATTTTAAAAACAAAAACAAGTTATTAAGACTGAAATACAATAATCATGTCAACAATAAAAATTAAACTATTCTAACTATTAAATTAATAAGCACAAAAAGAAATAAAAAATAATAATAATCAAATCAATTAAGCTACTATGTCAATACAAATCTTTCCTCTAGGAACTCGTTAATGTATGCTTTATTTAATAAATAAGTCTTAAGTTTAGTTTTTAAGTGTACTTAAGTGTAATTATTAAGCTCCTTCCAACTTAGTAACATCAAAGAAATTCTTCATACTAAGTTGTTCAATCTCTTTGGCCCCTCTCTTTGGCCATTTTGGTCATATGAATTAGGTAATATTCGATTCAGATTATTATTAAAATAAAAACCGATGAAGCTTTCCTCCTTTCCCACATCCCAATGGAAATCGTTGCCAAAACGGTTTTCATTTACAATAATTTTTAATTCCCCACGCTAACCGCAACATGGCTTCATCAGCCCCACCATGACACCACGATGCCTTGCTACTGTGGGGTTTAAACGAGGGTCAGTCGATAGGGAGGAGCGTCGCCCCACAGGGGGACCTCGTGGTTTAATGTGGGGTTAGTTTCTGATATTATTACTTTAACTTTTCAATTTGTAGTTTTTGATAATGGTTTTTGTTTGGATGTTGTGGGATGGGATATAAACGACTTTATGTTATACTAGCGGATATCACGCGGTTCACCCGCGTAGTTCCCGTTCCCGCGGGAGTACGGGGATAAAATATAGCCTATAACCCAAATAGATGTTAATTTGTTTTTAAAAGTAAATATTAGTTATACATAATCATGTTTAACTATGATATTCTATTTATACTTAAACACAATTTGAAAAATATTTACGCCGTAAAGACGCATTATTGCTTTGCCAAAATTTAAAAAAACATTTACCTCCGACTTTATGCATTGAACTAATTTGGACTAAGTATAGGTATAGTTATCTGTGGCAATTTTCATTCCCGCACACGTGTTGGAAAATGAAAAAAATCGCACGCGTGTAAAATAAATATATTAATTGGATCTTAAGTTCCGGAGATTACCCCTATATTTTCTTAATGGGGTTTTGGCCTCCGCACTTAGTCCCTAGAGTGAACCACTGTGTGTGAGCTACCCACATGCAAGCTTACCTCTTTATAATATTAGTATAGAAAATTGATTTACGATTAGTCTTCATGGAGTTCCTTGCCCGTCTTTTTCCATAGGTACCAACTAGATTCAATTCTCTGACTACAAAGTTGCCCGACTCTTACACAATTCACAAGTCTAAGTTAAAATAAATGCTTTGAATTTGAGTTTTATCCCTTTGAATTCAAATAAAGAAGATATTTGCAAGTTAAGCCACTATTAAAAATAAAAAAAATATAATAAAAAATATTGCAAGAATTACGCATAATCGATATATTGATAGCAAATCTTAACTAGATTTATTGGTGTTTCACCAGTGTTAGGTACCTGTAGGTCAAATCAATGAACTCGGTCTATCACGATCCACTGCTGAACATAGGCCTTTCCCAAACTGCACCATAACACGATGTTCTTGGACACTCGATCAATACTTACCTAATGCATCTCAATTTGACATAAAATTGATACAATACCAATTTTAAAGGTGTAAATGAAGGGTTGTTAACTTCAGGATGAAGTTGATCGATCATTCGTTTTGACAAGAATTTGCGAGTGACACGTGTAAGCAAGACTAACAAGAAGAAGACCCGTTCTTATTCTAATTTCTTAAACTATGTATATTAAAACAATGCTTGCACAGGTCGACTCCAACCTATAGTCCGCGCGCGAGCTCCGAGGAATCGGTTGCTTGTTTAAATCATCGGTGGTTTTATTTTAAATACATAATACCCTCATAGAATGATTTTATAATTTAGTTCGCGCGGAGTACTAAATTAAGAAACCATTCTATGTGGGTTTTATGCTTGAAATAAAACCACCGATGAGTCACTTTTATACAGGGTGTAAACCACCTCATCACGAAGCCGTCAACCAAGCATTCTGTAAGTACATCAAACGTGATTAAACTAAGTAACTTTACGCAAAAATGATTGCTGGGAAACGACTTTTTTTTTTGGGGTGATAATCATGTTTTGTGGTGTAACTCAATGTAACGTACTCAAAACATTGTGCTGATGGATGGATTGAATAGTACGGGGGTCGTGGAGGTGTTTAAAGTAAAAATCTTACATTAAAAACTTGTATTTAAAAAAAAAGTTGCCAAAATGTTGGAACTTTGACCCCCAATATCTCCGTAACTAGAAGGTTCCCAGGTATGGTGTAGAACAAAAAAAATATCGCAATGACGAGGAAAACAAGTGCCTTTCGGCTTCGTTAAGAGGTGTTTTACACCCTTTATAATCCTCACATGATGACCAAGATAATGTGTGACTAATGAATGTGATGACTTTCAATGAGACTAAGAACTTGTTTCGGTGTTACTTCTGAAATGTTAGGAAACACGGACCACATATATAAGTTTTGATTTTGCGCGATTAGGTGCTTGTGCAAAGTAAAACACAGAACATCATTTATCATGACAATAGCACTGAATAGTTATTGTTCGTTGCAACACTGAAATGTTAAAACACATAAAAGTACAAAAAAGTGTTCCCATTCCACTGCTGGACATAGGCCTCCTGAATCGCCCGCCACTCAACTCGATTCTCGGCAACTCTCATCCAGATGCCACCGCAGCCACCCTGCGAAGAGCGTCACTCTACCTTACGCTTGCCGATTGAGAAAGTAACGTTAATTAAGCTAAATTCACAGAATAAATTGCAACATGTACTCTTAAAACAATAAAAACACGAAAATTACAAAAAAACAATAAATGAAAATCAAGTGAAGTGACACCTAAAACAGTGAGACTCAAAAACACAAGTGCGAAGTTCATATTATAAACTTGAAGTCGCAAAAACAAAGTGACTAGTGTTTGACAGTGAAAAAATTCCAATCTCATGAGTCATTTCAACCGTTTTTGTTTCGTTCAAATATTGGACCTAATCAATGCGATGCTAAATTTCAACATTGACTCCTAAGTTCACTTGGCTCGGAGGCATAGTAGACTACATCTGCACGATAATCAAATCGTCGCAGGTTCGAGCCACGCCAACGCTTGCCTCTTTTTGTGAATTCTAAAATTCGTTCTCACACAAAATATTGAACAGCTCAAATTGCTGACTAATTTGAAGTATTATTCCCTCAATAATTTCACACCAGAGGGCGCTACGATAGCTTCGAGTAAAGATGGACTCCAACAGCAACAACATAACCTACCGTAAACCTCGTAGATCAAACTCGCTAACTGACCTAACAAAAAATATGACTACCAACAACAGCGGGAAAACTATACTTGACACAACAATGATGAGTATTCCTGACAGCTTCCATGACACAATTGACGACGTTCGTGAGTTAACCGAAGAAAACAAAATACTTAGGAATCAATTATCAAGCGCACACAAAGAAATTGAAGATTTAAATACTGAGAACTTTCGTCTCAAATCCGACCTACAAAATATGATTAAGACTGTTAACTCATTTAAGAAAATATGCTCGACTCCTGAGAAAAAAAGTGCAACACAAACACGCAAAACCAAAACTTTGCAACGAATAAGCTCACCAAATAAGGTCATCAACGAACATGAGCAACAACCACATCGTCTTGAGTGCACGACTAACAAACAAAATAAAGAGACACAAACTACAAGTACTTATAGCCACCCTCATACACCACACAAATCAAAAGATATGCCTACCGCTATAGCACCAACAAATTTGGTATCGAAACCTACGAAAAAGAATAAACTATGTATTCTGTGCTGTAGCAAAATCAAGGGGTCTAAACCTTTAGTTGAGGAAGTTTTTTCTGAATATTTTCACTACTGCCATTATATAATGACAAACTGTACCATAATGAGACTCATAAGCGGTATCGAACAAAAACTAAAAGACTTTACCTTAGAGGACTACTGCTTACTTTTCATAGGAGAAGATGATATTAACACATACGATAACAACTATATAGACGTAATAAATATGTTAAATAATTCCCTCCGAAAAGTGTCACACACCAACGTAGTGATTTGTCTTCCTACATACAAAACAGGATCACCAATATACAACTTTAAAGTCGAAATGTTTAACAACCTGCTTCATTTAGACAACCAAAGTCATAAGTACGCGTACATCTTCGACAGCAATCGTGACCTAACACTTGAGATGTTCTCTTATACTACAGGCAGAATCAATAAGTACGGAATGAGGAACATTTATGACAATATTATGAGTAACATCTTGATTGATCTGAATCTTTATTGTCAAACGAATAGCCCACTAAACAGCAACAATACACAAGAAACCGTCTTCAATAGTGCAAATGCAAATCTAAAGGAAACTTCGAACTTTTTTCGTGTATAATAATTTGTACATCCTGCATCAAAATATTGCTGGACTCCTAAACAAAGCTGATATCCTTAATGTCTATTTGGAAGAACTAGAGAGTAATAAAAAAAGAATCGATGCGCGAACTTTTGAAATGTCCTGTTAAGAAGACATGTGTCATAAAGCGTTGGAAAATAAAAAGACGGAATTATTGTCAATATAATATAGATAAATTTAGAAATTGCATTAAAAGTCTCACTTTTTCGGACGTATATACAACTAATGACGTCAATGAGGCCTATGGCCATTTTCTTGACCTATTCAAATGTTTTTACGATCTTTGTTTTCCCTTCGAAATAATAACAAAATCAATTATAAAGAAAACAAAATGGATCACGAACGGGATAAGGAAATGTAGTAAAAAGAAACGGCAGTTGCTATGGCAATATAGAACAAATCCTTCCCTTAAGAATAAACAATCGTTTAAGACCTATTCTGCAAGGTTTAAAAGAGTTATAACGTTAACACAAGCATCACAAAATAACTACTTCATTAAAACGTCTAAAAATAAATCGAAAGCGGCATGGACCATAATTAATCATAGTAAAACCTGCTTCCCTAAGGAACCAATAACACAAATTCAAACAGGGACACAGAATATCACGAACCCATTAAATATAGCTCAGGCTTTTAACAATTTTTATATTAATCAAGTTATGGAACCAAAAAATAAAACTATACCAGAAATTAACTTACGCTTAAATACTTCAAACTCTTTGTTTATGGAGCCGACCATACCTCAAGACATAAATAATATTATTACCTCACTTCGAAATACAAAAAGTGTTGGTTATGACGGAGTATACACTAAAGTTATCAAAGAAGTGTCTCATTACATAGCTCCACACCTCAGTCACATAATTAATATGAGTATTTCTATCGGAATCTTCCCTGAGAAATTAAAAACGTCAATAATTGTACCACTGCACAAAAAAAATGATAGACAAACCATGTCAAATTATAGGCCCGTTGCGTTAATACCCGTCTTTTCTAAAATATTTGAGAAAGTCATCTATAAGTCCTTGTACAACTACCTTGAGAAATCGAACATATTGGTAAACGAACAAAAGGGATTTCGTAAGCAGAAGACAATCAATATGGCTATACATGACCTGCTTCTCCCTATTGTGTCAAATATAGATAACAGAAATCCTGTATGTGCCATATATATGGATCTAACTAAGGCTTTTGATTATGTGGATTATCCAATACTAATACATAAACTTGAAAAATATGGTATCAGGGGAAATATACTTGACCTCATTCGATCTTACTTAACGGACAGGAAGCAATTTGTAGAAATCACACAAATATCCTCAAATACTAGTTACGAGAAAAAATATCGCTCCGAAAGCGAGAAAATTAAATACGGCGTTCCTCAAGGTAGCGTGCTGGGACCTCCCCTTTTCTTACTCTACATAAATGACCTTCCGAGGCAAATAAAGCACCCCATGGTACTATTCGCCGATGATAGCACCGTAATTATTAAATGTGATGATCCCAATACTTATGAAAATGAAATAAATATGACATTGAATAGAATTATAACATGGTTTGACAACAATAATCTAATTATAAACTTGGAAAAGACTAAAATTATGCATTTTTATCAGAGAATACCAAATACAATCCATGACATTAGCTATTTAGGGACAAAAATAGAATCAACTACTGCTACGAAATTTCTTGGAATTAATATAGACAACAATTTGACTTGGAGACCCCAGACAGACGAAATATGTAAAAAACTTAATAAATTTACCTATGCTCTCTATAAACTATCAAAAATAGTGAGTTTAGAATCCGTACTAACAGCCTATCATGGCTATGTTGCATCAACACTCAGATATGGCGTAATATACTGGGGCAATTCAGTTGATAGAGAACGGTTATTTAGAGCCCAAAAAAGATGTGTCAGAGCTATGTGTGGCCTTAAAAGCACAGATAGTTGTCAACCGCTCTTTATACGTCTAAAAATACTGACCTTACCATCGCTGTACATATACGAAACAAATGTGTTCGTCAAATCTAACATTTCACTATATAAAATAGCTACTAAAAGTTACTACAGAAAGTTACGAGATAGAAATAAGTTGGAACTTGAAGTGACTTATGGCAAAACTGCACTAATGAATAAAAGTACCTTCTGTATAGCCAAAAAAATATTTAACAAACTACCTGAAAAAATAAAATCGTTAAATCTGGACAATTTCAAAACACAATTATTAAGAATATTGATAAATAAATGCTATTACTCATTACAGGAATATTTGGACGATAATTCTATAATTTCTGCTTCAGACAATTGTACATCACCTCACCTATTTTGACGATTTAGAATCTTATTTGACATTAGCATCAATATTAATACATGTAACCCAATCTATTTGACATTTTTATTGAAATCGAAATTCTCTATTTACACTGACTACATAATCTATTTGTCATTTTTATTGAAATTGATTATATTCTCTATTAATATTGATATTCATGTACCTATCTATTAATTGATTTTATTTGCAATGAGAAAGTCTACATAATTTGATATAATTCTACTACTTTATGATAATTATTTCAAAAGTTAAATTGTTGCTAAAAGTAGAGACAATGTTAATTAAATAAATTTGTACGCCTCTGGGCAAAACATAGAGGATCTATGATCTACGATCTATCTGTAACACCGCCATTGTAATTTGACCTATGTTTACAAATAAAGCATTCTGATTCTGATTCTGATTCTGGCTTTGCTGACGTCTCGCCAGAACACACGGTTTAGTGTGTGTGGGAAAAAGTAAGAGAAAAATCTTGTGAAGTATTTATTTAACGATACGATACAGGTTGCAACAAATAAACACATAAAGGGACGAAGCCGAAAGGCACTTGTTCTCCCGGTCAATAAAATAAATAAATATAAAATATCGCTGGACATTAACACACAGCGCCATCTAGTGCCACACTAAGCAACGAAGCTTGTGTCGTGGACACCAGATAGTTGATATACTACATACACTCGAGAGCAATGAATCCGGGTCACTTAAAGAATGTTAAAAATCTCGGAAACTAAAAATGATAGGTTAATGCAATAAATTGTATTTAATAGACAATGTAATACTCCTTAAATGAAAGTAAAAAAAATATGAGTCACCATACATTTTGTTAACACAAAATTACATAAAGAAAAAAACTGCTGATCTCTCCTTAAAACAAAAATAGGAAACATGAAATTTTTGAACTTTATTACGATTTTCTTGAATTTTAATACTTCGTATTGCCTCCTCGTGCTTCCATTACTGCGTTTACGCGGTTTGGCATGCTGTACACCAAGTTCCTTATACGATTTTGGGGAATATTCTCCCATTCCTCTGTGAGAGCAATTTTGAGCTCACGAAGCGTGATTGGGGGAGGGTTTCGTTGTTTTACGCATCTGCCTAGCTCGTCCCAAGCATGCTCGATCGGGTTGATATCCGGGCTGCGCGCTGGCCACTCCATACGAGTAATGTTCATCTCTTGAAGGTAGTCATTCACAATCCTACCTGTATGAGGTCGGGCATTGTCATGCATAAATATAGCATCCTCACCTAAATTGACCATAAATGGACCAACGTGATCATTGAGGATTTCTTCCACATAACTTACGCTAGTTAAAGAGCCGTTTTCTATGATCACCAGCTCTGTGCGACTTTCAGAAGAAATTCCGGCCCACACAAGTACAGACCCACCACCGTAGGCTACTTTTTCTTCGATGCATGCTTGCTTGAATCTTTCCCCTGGTCTTCGATACACTCTGTGTCTTCCATCGTGCTTGTAGAGCATAAATTTTGATTCGTCGGAGAACATAACTTTTGACCAATCTTCAATACTCCAATTTACGTGGCTCTGGGCATATCTTAGTCTTGAAATACGATGCCCACGCTCCAGTTTAGGGCCGTTTGCAGGTCTAAGGGGTTTTAAGTTAGATTCAGCAAGCCGACGTCTTACTGTCCATGCACTTGGGTTACTTCCTCCGAGGCGTCGAAACTGATTTGTGAGTTCAGTTCCTGTGAGAAAGCGATTTCGAAGCATGGTGTTCACCAAGTATCGGTCTTCTCGTGCTGTGGTACACCTGGTTCTGCCCGTTCCTGGTCTGCGTAGGTTAGAACCAGTTTCTTCGTAACGTCGGAGAACTCTTTGTACTGTTGACAGCGACACACCGACAGTCCTGGCTGTATCGCGCTGACTCCGGCCGGTTTCCAGCATTGTAAGTATTCTGGTGCATTCTTCAGGCGTAAGCGACATAATTTCAGCTTGAATAATGAATATAGAGCACTATCAACATGGTTTATGTACCCACATAAATGACAGATTACAAACAAAAGCAAAACCAAATGCTGTAATTTCGTAGTTCCATCTTCGAAAGTGGCCCTTTTTCAAATTTGATTTTTTTATGATATAACTATACAATAACTAAGAAGTTTTAATACCTTCATTTAAGGAGTATTACATTGTCTATTAAATATAATTTATTGCATTAACCTAGCATTTTTAGTTTCCGAGATTTTTAGGATTCTTTAAGTGACCCGGATTCATTGCTCTCGAGTGTAGATACTTTTTGTTTGTAAATACATACTTATTATACATATAAACATCCATGACTCGGAAACAAATGTCCATGCTCATCACACAAACATTTGCTCCAACCGGGATTCGAACCTGGGACCCTAAGAACGTAAGGCAGCCTCACGACAATGCGATAATTGTTTTGTTCTGGACCATATCTGGGAACCTAGTAGTTACGGAGATATGGTAAAGTTCCAACTTTTTCACAAGTTTTTTTTTTTTTACAAATATGTAGTTTTTAAGGTCGTATCATCATCATTCATCATTTCAGCCGAAAGACGTCCACTGCTGGACATAGGCCTCCCCCAAGTGTCGCCACATTGACCGGTCCCATGCGAATCGCATCCAGCGGACTCCCGCAACCTTCACCAGGTCATCGGTCCACCTAGTGGGAGGTCTTTCAACGCAACGTCTTCCGGTTCGCGGTCGCCACTCCAGTACTTTTCGGCCCCATCGGCCATCCGTTCTGCGAGCAATGTGACCTGCCCACTGCCACTTAAGTTTGGCAATTCTTCGGGCTACGCGCAAGGAAACTCCGAGCATAGCCCTCTCCATTGCCCTTTGGGTGACTTTAAGCCTTCTGTTGAGGCCCATTGTAAGCGACCACGTTTCGGTCCCGTATGTAATCACTGGCAACACACACTGGTCATAGACTTTCGTCTTGAGACACTGCGGTAAGTTGGACGAGAAGATACCGCGCAACTTCCCGAACGCTGCCCAGCCGAGTCGGATTCGACGATTGACCTCTTTCTCGAAGTTAGACCTACCTAACTGGACCGTTTGTCCCAGGTACACATAATCGTCTACAACTTCGAGTATAGAGGTCGTAACTTTACTTTAAATACCTCCATAACCCGTTTACTATTAAATGCGTCCATCAGCATAATGTTTTGAGTGCGTTACATTCAGTTTTACCGTAAAACGTGATTTTTCACCCCCAAAAAAAGTCGCTTCCCAGCAATAATTTTTGCGTAGACTTACTTAGTTTGATGTACAGAATGCTTGGTTGACGTTTACGTGAAGGCTCTGTTTACACTCTGTAGGTTATATACTGTCTTCCTCAAAACTCTCCCCGTATTAACTGGGTTTATTGGCAGTCGCTCCATGTAAAATACTGGTAGTCAGCTGCATCCGGTTAGACTGGAAGCCGACCCCAATATAGTTGGGAAAGTCTAGGCAGATGATGACTGTTTTCATCAAAACTGTCACTGTATCACAAAACACCAACGATTTCGTCTCAATCCTTCTCGAACAACATCTGTACAAGGTGCGCCGACGCCGACAAACAAACAAACAGACAAACATATCAATGACTTGACAGACGCCGCCGCGCCCCGCCCTACGCGGTGACTTTGAAACGACGGCCATCATTGTACTTGAATCGGCTTGGTTCTTGAACAAATGAACATGTAGAAATTATTGTAAGGGATATGTGGGGCGTATAATAAAAGTTATAGTTGAAAAATCAAAAGAGAAGTGTTGGTTGATCAGTCTAATATCTGTCCGACCGTCCATAGTCCGTTTTCAGTTTGGTCTAATCGCAATCATAAAAATACCTCAAACCTATGATCGCAATGCTGGGATGTCTTGAGTTTTAAAACGAAGAGTTTCCACAATCATCACAACTATAGTAAAATTAATACATATTAGCCTTAGATTTAAAATCGACTTTGACAGTTCAGCTGGCATCACTTCAAAATTGTGCCGTACATTGCATAATCTATTTTAAGTTAAAACAAAAACAGCAATGCTAAAGACTGGAAGGATGGGGAAGTTATATCTGGCGTAGCAGAGTTACCTACCATAGGTAATGGAATAGGAATACTAGGGAAATTAAATTCAGCATTTCTGCGCCTACGGCGCGTAGCGACGCGCTACGTAGCTGCTACGCTCTGATTGGTTACAGCTAATTTATGTTAAACTCGTAGCCTGATATTTCACATTCGATACCTCTCGAACACTAACCAAAAACTCCAAAAATCAACCGAAAAACGAGCCCATAAATAGACGCAACATCGTTCCGCTACATTGAGCTACTTACCCTCACACCTGAACCCGAATGTCACCTAAAAACCAAACAAAAATTCGCCACATCAAACTGCCCGACGACTTATAATTTAATTTACAATCACAGTAAAATCCTACAGTGTGACACAATAAACTTCATTGTGACGTTTGTATAGAATGACATTTGTAGGCGGAGCGCGGTGACTTTGTCGCAGCGTTCAAGCGGCTTCTTCAAAACTTTTTCAGTCCAGTAATCGTTAGTCAATACCTTTATTGGATGACGTGTATGTTTGTTAAGTGTAAAGGCTCTTTATTCCATGCATGTTTAAATGCTTTCAACATACCGACTTCGGTGAGATAAAATAGAATTACAAGTGGCGAAATATTTTGAATGAAATTGACAACAGCATGTCCTTTTTGTTGTGTATTGTGTTAGGAGGTTTACTTTGTGTAGTATTTTGTGTTGTCTAAATTAAGTGTTGGATCCGTTCTTTCTAAAAATGTACACACATTGAAATTATTAGTTTTTGATCATTTAATACGACGTGATGAGATAGCTAATATACTGCGAGATGTCATAGACTCGTATAACTCCCAAACTGCGTTTTACATTCGCTCTCTACAAATACTAACACAAAATATTGTTTTAAATCATGATCTGTCAAATGACAAATTTGTTCGAGACACGAATAAAATACGAAAACGGAATAGTGAAAAATGTATTAAAATAACATAAGCTACAGAAAAACACAAAACAATACTTTTGCAAAGTACCTCTACCTAGTACGTATGTACTACCTACATAGTTGCAGAGATACGAAACGCTTTAAAACCTATTGCCACTTGTCTGGATGATAACAAAAATTAATTGAACATTTTGTTCGGTGTGTAAAAAGTTTCAATTCATGATTGATACTTAATCAATATTTTTTTTTTTTTGGGTTTAAATTAATTTATTTAAATAATTACACTACTTTTATACAAACCATAACTCTAAATAATCATAAAAATATGTACAAGTAGCAACCTGTAACCGTTACAGGGCGTTGAATTAAATTAATTGAAAGAAAAAGTTTTCTCAGTGGAGTTTGCACAAATGTGACAACTAGTAACGATAACTCTACCACTTTTTCGTTAAACACCAATAAATAATATAAATAAAATCAATTATTTCAGGTAAGTAACACCCATTTCCAAATAAAAATTAACAAAAGATAAGAACATCATTACAATAAAATAAAATAAAACGAAAAAAAAAAAAACCAAATCGGTCCAGCCATCTTCGAGTAAGTAATAGGAGAACACACAAAAAAAAATAAAAAAGGTTCCGACGAATTGAGAACCTCCTCTTTTTTGAAGTCGGTTAAAAATCAGACTCAATCAACTAGAATTAAATTAAATAGAATCAAAACAAAACAAATTCAATCAAATTAAATACGAAATCTAAGTCAACCAATTAATGAATCAGAATAAATGCATGTCAGCAAACTGTTTTAATTTTTTTCCTTAGCCAAAACAAAACGATCAACAATATTCTTAATTTATTACATAATTTTATTTTAAAACTTTTCCCCTAGGTAGTCAATCAAGAACAAATGTGTCCCCTCGATGCGGTCAGCCCTCTTGTAGCAAACCCATGCCGAATTCACGCGCGACTTAACCGCGACTATGGCGGATACAAATCATTTGTTATCTGATGTGCTCTATTGCTTATATACTTTGTGTTGTGTTTGAGCATCAATGTGCGGTGCCTTTGCCAGTTCGCGCAGAAGAAATTGTTATTATTTATGATTTTTATTCAGGTAATACAGTTGCAATAGGGAGATATTCGGCAGTCAGCACATCCGAAGAAAGCTTATCTATTATTTTCACTGCTAGATTTTTCAGAATAAATATCTAAGGTGTTTAGTTAATATCGAGTATACTAAAACATCCTCCTGAATTGGCGAGAAGAAGTACACCATCGAGAGAAGTGGAAGGGTTGGCCTTTGCCCAGGAGTGGGACAATATGGGCTAATTAAAAAGGATTTAACGCTGACTTAAGTAACCGTACAATAACATTTACAATGAAATCACTATAGGCATGACGACAGTATCAAAAAATTGCAAATCTATTTAGTCCGCCAGTTAGAGTATTGGAAATTAATGGACACGTATTTTTTGTTTTTGTAAATCAATGAATATTGACAAAAGATAAAACGCATCAAAACTCGGGAGTGGGGGCTCGTGACGTCAGAACTAGCTAAAAATTATACCTAGGCGGGCGTATTGAGAATTTTAAAAGCGTCAGTCATATCTTCGTCAATTTTGGTTTACGTAACAAAAGAAAAAACACGGGTCAAATATTTTTTGATAATCTAATTGACGGACTAATTAGTTTTTTTTTAAGGGTTATGAAGAGGCGTACCCATTAGTACACCCACATTTCGCCAGTTACGTTTAAGTCCCATGTAATAGGCCCCCCTATTACATGGGACTTAATAGGCCTATTGTCATCAACCGGGCACAATCTAGACTTAAGGCGACTACAGGAGCTAAATTAGCAACTCTAATTGTGGTGGTTCAAACTTCATTTGAAATACTGTTAGAATAAAGTTCTAATCAGCTTGCACTACAAAGTAGTTGCTCCGTCAGTCACTGCGGGCTGATATGCATGTAATTGAGTATGGTTTTTACTCGTTAAAAGAAATTTTTAGAGATAAGTTCGTGATTTTTTGTTTTCAAAGCACTATCACACTAGGATATATCCTGAAAAATATCATATATTTTTCTGGTTTTGTTTTTTGCAGTGAAGCTCCTGTAGTCCCCTTAAATGAAAAGTTACAAGAAATACTTTTATGTGTGTCTTATTTATGAACGTTTACCGTTAGGCCGCCGGACCATTAGAGTTACATAGTTCCCCATTACCAGCTAACCGATGGCAACGATCGTCGGCGAGTGTCACATGTGGCCACAGACACAATGCGATATGAGATATTGGCTTTTCAACGCGCAGCTGCCATTCGGCGGCAAAAAATATCATATGAAATGACTTTGACACGGGCCAAATTATAATAACTCTAGCTAAAAACGTTAAGGACCAAAGGTAGAAGATGAAGAAAAATGGTTCGTTGCAAAACAGCCTGGGTTCAAATTTTTCTAAATATTTTATAGTCTGAATTGTTTTTCATCATCTTGGATGACATTCATGTCTTATTGGTCGTTTTGTATCTGAAGGGGTACTACATTACTTTTCAAACACTTTAGAATAAACGCTTCATCTTGTTTTGTATTACCTGCGAGTTTTTGCTGTAGATTTAGTATCTTCCTAGGTTATAATAGTCGCAGAATTTGTAAAAATATCCCGTCGTTATCATTTAATTTGTTCTTTGTTATAGGTCAGCGTCGTGTTATTTTTTAATTATTAAAATATCTCATGTAGCTTCTTTCTTACCTTCCCATCACTGCACGAAAAATGTAATTCCACAAATACTTAATAAATATTTCCCAATAAATATTGGAACCATTAAATCTTAATACAGTTCATCCTCACACCTGTTGATCCCAAACGAAGTCAAGCACTCGAAACTAAACAAAACAACAAACATTACTAATCGGATTACAAACAATAAGCTCTAAACACTCGAAACTCATGAATTGAAGTGTCAAATATAAGTTTTAACCCAATTTACTGAACGCATACCGAAAAAAAAATCTATACAAACCATTCTTATTATTTACCAACTTGCGAAACGCATTTCGTCTAACCCTAAAATCTGTGTCCTTAAAGTTTACTTTCGTGTGTTGGTATGCGACCATAAGTTTGTCGTCCCGTCAGTACCGTTGACGTATATCATAGAAGATATCCCTTTTGTCAACACAATGGCTAATGCACTCATGATCCTTTCAACATTGTCATCTATACTAAGTACTTCAACCGACATTTATTATTTTCAATTCAATACTCAACCACTATATCCTATCAAAAGGGGGATAAGGTTGGAAATTGGATGACAGCTGTCTAAATGAAAGTAAGGTAAAATTGGTGTAAGTGGCGTAATTGAAATTTTGACTTTTGGTAAGTCGTGTGACGGGGTTGTGGTGTGTGTCGAATCGGAGAACATTTTAATTGACAGCTCAGCTTGACACCGGAGAAATTTGTGAAAAGTGTCACAGAAATTATAACAGATAGTTATTAGTACAGATTATTGTTGACGCTTTTTGCTTGAATGTAAGCTGACCCAGTGTTACAAAATAGATATGAGATATTTTGCGAATTGGTGCGTTATTTAAAGGTTTGTTCAACACGAATCGGCATTCGTGTTGAACAAACCTTTAATCATAACATTAAAAAACTTATCCACAGGCTCGGCAGCCTGTGGATAAGTTTTTTAATGTTATGATTAAATTTTAAATATGGGGTATCCCTTTAAACCTACCAGTAAGTTATCTCATTTAAGAAGATATATTATTCTCATCAACTCTTTTGAATCAGAGTAATCTAACGGTCTATCAATTTTCCATAACCACGGAACAAGTCATAATTTAAGTTCAATAAACAAGCATGCCCAGTTCATTGGACCTAAATATCTATAAGGAAGAACAAACACGAGGTTTACGTAACCACAGATCGCATACACTTTAAAATACAAACAAAATTACAATTACGACAAAGCACAGCACATCTGTTCCGCCACACCCATACATTTAACTATTGATATAAAATCGTCACCCCGCTACAAGGTTACTGCGCGCAGACAATAATTATTAATTGTTGCGCTAACCGCGATGTGGGAATGGAAGTCTTGTACAAAATAGATTAATAAAGTCATTTATTATTGTTAATATTCACCAAATAATATTTATCGCAACCAATAGAAGTACTTACCACCTTCATTTGTTGTCGTAAATAGCCAAACGTGTCTGTGCCTATATTCACCCTATGCGATTAAAAAAAAAATATGCCCACAAGATGTCTCTAATTTTTGGTCCGACGCTGCGAAGTTTATCAACTAGCTACTTACATTGGACTGAGATCGACATACTTGATGTCATGATCAGAGAGGGTCGTCTAATAAAACATACCTATCTACTTCTGAATTCTATACTTTCATAGATTTCATCAATATTAATTAAAATCTCTATTTGGACTCAAAAATTAGGCATATAAAAACATGTAACAGTCATATTTGTAGCGCCAATGCAATCGCTCTTTTCATATTTGCATAGGTACCCACTGCTGCCATCTGTACTCTGTATTTTGAAACGCAAGCGTAAAACGACTACAACGCCACCTTCGTTCAATGAAAGTTGCTAGTCTGCTACCCTCCAACAGATAGCGCTGTTACAAGTTTTATGGGGTGGCGGTGGTTAAAACAAAGATTGGTAGTATTTTGTATGGAGCGACCGCGGCGTGGTCATAACCTGGTGTATCCCTTCAAATTGGGAGCTGATTCCAACGAAGGTCGGAAGAAGCTTGACTAATGATGATAATGCTGCTCGCACATAGAAATGAATCCTGTTTTTACTATTGAATCTAAAGAACTGTAAAAAATAGGATAATAAAAGATTAATAATCATTTTCTTAAAATAAAGAGAACATCAGTGTGGGCGTGAGATGTTATATTAAAATATAAGCAATGCTTGCTTTCATTTCTCAATTTCAATCTTGAGAATTATGAATTCTAAATGATTTTAGTGTAAGATGCACAAAAGTTCTTGATACCACTATATGTAGTTCATCATCATTTGTATAGCCTTTTTCCAAACTATGTTAAAGTGGGCTTCCAGGATGCAGCTGATTATCTGTATTTTACATGAAGCGACCGCCTATCTGACCACCACAATCCAGTTAGTACTGGGTAATACGGTACCCCTTGGTAAGACTGGTTGTCGACTTTCTGTAGGTGTAGTTTAATTCTATTAAATATAATGAAGGTAAAGTATTTACTTAATTTATCCTATCAGAATAACTCTATAACCTTATTATGGAAAAAAAAAACTTTTTAGTATTTCTACGTCCCCCGATAAAAACAGCTTCTTTACTTCGCCTATAGTTCTCAACAAGTCACAAACATTTACAACTACAATACTTCAAGGATAGCATTTTCGAGTTTTCAAGTTAAACAATAAATTCCGTTGCAGTTGTTGGCGCCGTGCCAGTTGGAAGCTCTAACAAACAATGCTTTGAAATATAAAATACCAGCCATTTCCCACTACTAACGAATGAGTAAGAAATGTGTTAAATATTTCAGTTTCCATTCCTTAAGGCGACTACAGGAGCTAAATTACCAACTCTAATTGTGGTGGTTCAAACTTCGTTTGAAATACTGTTCTTGACGCTGAAGCTTGCACTATAAAGTGGTGGTTACGTCAGTCACTGCAGGCCGAATAGTGCGAAATGAGTAATTTTTTGCGATTTACAAAAAATCTATTGATTGGACTAAAAAAATAAAACACTGTGATGCTAATATGTTGCTTGTAGAATTATTTGCCAAAAATCAGAATGATCGCATGTATTTTAGTATGGTTTTTACTCGTTAAAAGATTTTTTTTGAAATAAGTTTGTGATTTTTTTTATCGAGCAAAATTAGTTGAATTAGGTTTTCAAAACACTATCATACTAGCATATATCCTGAAGAATATCATATATTTTTCTGGTTTTGTTTATTGCAGTGAATCATATGCTTTTTTGCATTATAAAACTCGCGTTTAGCTCCTGTAGTCCCCTTAACAAGAAATTTATAATGGCTCTTGCACCTATTTTAGTACTTACACTATACAGGGTAGACCTGACACCGACGCACAAACGGTTACCACGTATTACGTACATCATTCGGAACCCATAGAAACACATACGACTTTATTTGGTGCCAGTTAAGATCGCAAAAGCGGTCATTGACCCACCTACATTTATTAAAGTTCTTAACTTTGTAATCCAAAAATAAGCCTGTTCAAGTCTTGAACCGTCATCTATCGTGATCTTCAACATTTTTTCTAATGAAAACCGGCCAAGTGCGTGTCGGGCCACGTGCAGTGTAGGGTTCCGTAGTAGCCCGTTATATTTTAGATTTTGTTTTTCAATGCAAGTCTTTACCCGTTATAAACAGCAACTACTTCATCTTTCAGGATTTTATATTTGGTACAAAATTATCCAACACCCAAGTTCAACGACTATTACAGCTAAACTAATAAAGTTATCTTAACCGCTATAGTTTTCATCATTCAATCATTTAATCATGATTTTTTCTAGATTTTTCAAGCCAGTAGTTTAGCTTTTAGAGCGAGAGACGCCCTAATTTTTCACTTTAAAGTTTAATATATCGTAAATGGAGCATTAAATCTAAAAATAGTATTAGCAACCCCAAGTCATTTTAAAAGACCTATTCAACGATACCCCACATGATGGGGTAGACGATGAAAAAAAATTCATTCCCACACCACACGTAGAGGTGCTACCCAAAAACAATTTTTTTTTTACCGTTTTTTCAGCGTAATTGATATACACACCCCTACAATTACAGCTTTAGCATTTAGAAGCCACGACCCCCGCACTTACGCGGGATATACAGTCTCATCACCGACGACCGTGGGTGATACATTCGATTTGCAGTCAGCAGTGTGCGTACCCTCCTATCCAGGGCAACAAGTTCCGTCTGAAGCCATTTGAGTATGCCGAAGGAATACATCAAAACCGGCATGACCCAACCGTTGAAGGCGCGCACCTTGTTTCCGCCTGACAAAAAACTGCCTAGCACCTTATTTAGGCGGCCAAAGAAGCGCTCCGTCAAAGATTGCTTCATGTCAGTCACGTTAATGCCTAACGCTTCCGACATACCCGAATAATTGTAGGTTTCTGTTGAGGAGAGGGATCTAAGGTCTATGGAATCCAAGAGATGAGTTCCCACGGATTCCATAATCTCCCCTCGCTTTACATGCATGACTGCACATTTGTCCACACCAAATTCCATCCTGATGGCGCTACTGAAAGTTTCTGTTACCTTCATTAGCTTCATCAGTTGCAAATTCTTGGGGGCAAAGAGTTTCAGATCATCCATGTAAAGAAGGTGAGATATGACCTGACCATCTTTCCTCAACATATAGCCTAAACCTGAAAGCTCCAGCAGTGTGCTGAGAGGGTTCAAGGCTAGACAAAACCACAATGGACTCAGACTATCACCCTGGAAAATACTACGCTCGATCCTTATCGGTTCGCTGTTCCCTTGGATCTGTCGACATCTTGGTTAGCGAAGAACCGTTCTCCAGTGCCCCATACATGACATCGGGAAGGTACGTAGAGTTGCATCTACTTTATACAACTCCAGCACCCTCATGAGCCATGTATGAGGCACGGAATCATAGGCCTTCTTATAATCTATCCAACATGTAGATTCCTTAGGGAGCGGTGAACCTGTTGTCTAATGGCCATATTAATGAGGAGCAGCTCCTTAGTGCCGCAGGATCCGTTCCTACATCCATTCTTATTTATGGTTGATTTTAGCTCTTAAAATGGATGTAAGAACTTTATAGACCGATGGTAAACAAGTGTTTGGTCTATAATTTTTGGGCTCCGCAGTACTCCCTGGTTTATGGAGCAGGTGGGTAATTCCTGTCATCAAGAACTGGGGCAGCGACCGATTATTATTATTATTAGGGTTCCTTGTTAGGACTACGAAACCCTGAAAACGATAAATGGTTAATTTGTTTTGTTTTGTAGGAAGAGATATTAGGGAAAGGTCAATGACCGCTATTGCGATCTTAAAAAAATGTGCTGTTCCGTACATTTTGACCGTGTAGGTATTGCACTTGTCGATACAGCGACCCTCGATGTAGAAACTGTCAATATTGTGAACGTAACCCCCTTTTGGGGTTAAGATACAGCTGACTTTTTGAAAAATTGATAAGAATTTGTGTGATACACTACAACTAATTCCATGGTAAAACAGACTCCTACTATTGCTGAAGTCGGCTAAAATGTAGCGTATGTAACCCGGGCCATAATAATAAATCGATTTACACCTTATTCATCAAAATCGGATGTTCAGTTTAGGCGCTACGGAGGGACATACGTTAATACAAACATACATGATGACTGAGACTGCCAAAATTATAACCCTTTCTTTTGACTTCGCCGTATCGGGTAAAAATTCCTATGTAGTCGATTATGTGTCGATGTCCCTTCCACCCTATTTTATGATAACACTAATTAGGTAGTCCACAATGTTGGAAGATTCGAAATAGATTTGTAAAAAAATGAAAGGTCCTGTTAGAATCCATTAACTATAATATAAGTATCCAAGGGATTCCTATAAGTATTTAACCAAGTAGCCATTGGTTTTTTTTCAAGGATTTTTTTCTCATACTGCCACGGAATATAGAGAATAGGCCAAATTAAAATGAATAGCGAGCCAACAGTAACAATCGGTTATCAATTCGTCAGTTACTTTTTTGTGTGTATGTTCAGGGTTAATATCTTCGCCAATTGTGAACCGATTTTAATGGTTCTTTTTTTGTTTGGAATATTATTTCGCGGTGGTCCCGTTTAAGTTTGGTGAAGATCTGATGCTGATTTTCGGAGATATACAAGGGAACTCTTCAAAAATAGACGACAAATTGGTCGTGATTGCTGCAATCGCTTGGATGTTTATACAACATCATGACGTAACATCACGCCGTGCGTATATATGTATATTTACGCCGTATTATATTGAAGAGTTCCCTAAAAATGGAAAAAATAAAAAACTTTTTTTTGCCAAAAATAAAACCGCTTCAAAAATACAAAAAAAAAACAGTGATTCAGAAGTTGGTGGCAAGTTCGTTTTAGTCAGTTGCCAAGCCGAGTAGAAATTATATTTCTTACTGAGCAAGAAGCCAAACAAAATAGTAACCTTGAAAACTGTAACGGAAATGTTTACGGGAAGTTTCAGAACTAATACCAGACGGTAACGCTAATGGGTAGTAAAATATAGGTAACCTATTTATGTAACATCGTTTGGGGTGAGAGGATGTTTTTCTCCTAAACTACTAGTCCGATTTTAATGAAATTTCAGTTATGGGTTCGGGTTTGATTTGTGCTTGTTCTTAGATAGGTGTTACAGTGACAATTCACCAGGGGGCGCTGCAGCAAACATTGTTTGTGCAAATCCATGTTGCTATTTTTCTCCTAAACTACTAGTCCGATTTTAATGAAGTTTTCAGTTATGGGTTCGGGTTTGATTGGTGCTTATTCTTAGATAGGTGTTACAGTGACAATTCACCAGGGGGCGCTGCAGCAAACATTGTTTGTGCAAATCCATGTTGCCATTTTTCTCCAAAACTACTTGTCCGATTTTAATGAAGTTTTCAGTTATGGGTTCGGATTTGATTGGTGCATGTTCTTAAATAGGTATTACGGTGACAACTTACCAGGAAGCGCTGCAGCAAACATTTGTTTGTGCAAAACCAAAAATACTAGTCCGGTTTTGATGCAGTTTGTGGTTGATTAGTGATAGATGTTACGGTAGCAACTCACTAGAGGGCGCTGCAGTGATAAAACTGTAGCAGAGGCGTATCTTCCATAGGGCCGCCCGGAGCGGCGCGTTATGTACATAATATCTATGCTCTTTATAAAGTTTAAAATAAAAAGCAAAATTAATAATTTTGAAAAACCTACGACGGTTAAAAAACCCAAGAATATCCGTCGGGGACTGCCAATAACAACATTTTTAAATTTTTGGTCTGTCATTCTGTCTGTTTGTTTCGGCTAATCTCCGAAACAGCTGTGCCGTTTTTGACGGGACTTTCACTGGCAGATGGCTAATGGAAATTATAAGAAGTAACTTGGGCTACTTTTATTTTGAAATCAGTCAAGTAAAAAGAATTAGGGTTCCGTACAAAAAAAATAAAACCATTCAAATTGTTTACAGAATCTAAATTCAGATTCAAATAGGAATTCCTGTTTTTAAAATAATTTCACGCTGTCCTAGTACCCAATATAGATAGACCCGCTAAGTACACAACCTCTTTCTTTTTTAGAAGTCGGTTAAAATTCAACCGAAACCACATTTGCATTAAACAACAAAATAGAAGCTACGCTGTAACCAAATTACATGCTGGTTTCAGCTGACACTCAATACGAGCTTTACAACAAAGTACGGGCAAATTCGGCAGCTCACTTAATATTCTCGGGAGCCCTCCGCTAATTAAGTGAGGGTCCTTCGTCAGGTAGGTTAGTCGACTTCGTAAGGGTTGGCTCTGACGTCACGGGACTGAGATGAGCTGGGGTTGGATTGAGCTGCAATTTCTGTACAGATTTCGAGAGATAGTTTGTATTGCACATGTTTAATTAGTTACTGATTTATTTATTTGTTATATTTTTTGTTTTAACAACATACATCTACATCATATACATCTGGCATCACATACATCAACATACATCTGGCATCGGTCTACCTAGTGGGAGGTTGCGGGAATCCGCTGGATGCGAGACTTGCGACACTTGGGGGAGGCCTATGTCCAGCAGTGGACGTCTTTCGGCTGAAATGATGATGATGATGATACATCTACCATTACAGCTAACCAATGCGGTAAATGCGCCTTAATTAATACTTCATTGTTACCTATAACTAATTACAAACAAAGCATTCCTCGTGAATTCACCCAGAGAACAACAGAATAAGTCTGTCTCACTCGCTATGATGTAACTATCTAAATACCTTCTTCTGTTATAATATCTTCTATAATAAAAACTATAAATAAAAAATCGCGAGACTGTCTGTTGCCATCAACCGGGCACAGATCCAAACTCCGTGGCTGCTACTGAGAAATTCCTGATGGGAAAACCCAATAACGCTTTGTCCCACCCGGGAATCGAACCCAGGACCTCTTGTCCAGCAGTCTAACAAATACAGTCTTATTTAAAAGGTACGTAGGTACTCGACGAAGTTTTGTGTAAAAGGGACCGTTTTTCGGTTGACTTTGATCATTCTAAAAGCGTTCTCAGGTCAAAAGCTTTTTCAAGCCCCAGTTACGTTTACAAAAAAGTACCTACTACTATTTGTAAGTACGAGTAATATGTATTTTTTGGCCATAGGAACGAGAGATAAGAAAAAAAGGTTACTCAAATGATTGAAAAGTCGTATAAGCGGTCTATAAAAAAAGTAATTTCTTACTGACTACCAATAACTCAGGTAGTGGTGGCCGCGATGTATGAATAATTGCAGTCTGATATCGGGTCGAACATAAGCAGGCTCTTTACTATTTGTTTTTGAGCCGAAGATTCGAAGTCATATGATATCTACCAACTCGCTCTGGTCCTGCTCGGTGCCCTCTCATACAGAGGAGGCCTGTGTCCAAGCAGTGGGAACATCACAGCCTGTTAGTGCTATACATATGCTAATGGAGTGCAGACGATATATGCATCAGCAAGTCAACGGCTTTGAAGAGAGAAGAAGGTCACAATTAGATACGAAACGTGATGACCTTAAAGCTGGACCACCTACACCTCTAACTTACAATGTCGTCAATTGTGTTCTGACATGTCCACTTTGTGCTCGGAGTTTTTTGGCCAAAGTTGGATATGCTAGTCACTTGAGAGCACACTACCCTGGAAAGCCATCGAGTGTTGTCGCTGTGGGCGAAATCGGCTAGACTAGATGGCGTCATATATCATACTAGCTGTTGCCCGCGGCTTCGCCCGCGTGGAGTTGGATAATTGGATGAAAAGTATTCTACTCGTATGTGTTAATCGAGGTTATATCTGTCCAAATATTAAGTTTACCCTCTTAGGGGTTGAATTTTGGAAAACGCTGAAATACGTAGCTCATTATTTTTGCTGCACTAAATTCATACGAAACTTCATGTAAATATGTCCAAGGAATAAAAAGTTTCATACTAACTTTTGTGCTCTATTTCACCCCCTTGGGGGTTGAATTTCGAAAAATCCTTCCTTAGTGGATGCCTACGTCATAAAAGGAATACGTGTGCGAAATTTTAAGATTCTAGCCCTAAGGGTTTGGCCTGTGCGTTGATACATCAGTCAATCACTTTTGCCTTTTATATATATAGATATTAGTGATGTTTTTCACAAAGGTCAGGTACACGCAACCGGCGTGCGTGTATGACCAGCTGTGTAAACTTAGACAAGGCATAAAGAGTATAAGGATAGTAGATATCGTGTATGTATAGATCGTAGATCGTATGTAGAATTACAAGCACTAACTCAATATATTCCTTTACATTTCTCTTAGTTTAAATACCTTTTTCGTTTTGTGTACTAAATTGAGCGTACACGGCTCCACACTAACTCAATTTAAAAACGAACATTAAGGCTGTTTAAAAAAGTTTTGAGCATAATTATGTAATTAAGCTGAAGTTTTTTAAGTTTCGTTAGGTGACTCGGTCGAGTTTAAAAAACAAACAAAAAAGGTTTGTTTGTTTTTTAAACTCGACCGAGTTCATCAACTGTGTTTTCTTTAACCGAGGATTTTAAAACCAGTTTAGTTGACGTAATTATTGATTTGCTTCTTTTTACAGAAGCTTTGTGTATTGGGGTTCGATAAACGATGATGAAATGAAATGGTCATCATCATCTTAGCCAAGCCTTTTCCGAGGTTGGTGTTTCCTGACTACTCTGATAAGAAACAGTCGGAATCAATTATCCTCAGACGTCCCAGTCTCTTTTAAAGTCCGAGTGTGAGAATAGAGAATGAGCGGAAGAGAATAATGGAAAAGAACCTATCGAAGAAGAAGACGTTGTCCACCTTAAATAAATTGGGATATGCAGGCAGGCGAGGCAGACGAATGATGATGATTTAACATTTATAATAAATGATTTACAATAGGATCTATATACAGAGAGACTACATCACCTATGTTAAATATGTATATTTAACTGTCCAACTCAAAAGCTACGCGTCGTAGCATACGGCCTACGAGGGTCTACGAAAGTCTACGAAAGCGTAGCAAACGTTATTTAGTGGAGCGTAAACTCGCTTTGTTGTAATTGTCGGTTGTTGTTTTGTTGTCATCGTTTTAATATAATGTAGTTAAACGCTATTAAGGTAAGCGTTGCCAAAAATTGCACAAAACAGAAGGGTTTGGAAGGAGAAAGTCGGGGCCTTTGCCCAGCAGTGGGGCACAAAATAGGCCATGAAAAAAAAACGCTTTAAGTAGTGTAGTCATAAAATTTGATGTTATCTTAGAAATACTTTACTACATTATTCCATCAGGTTTTGCCCCCGGTTCGCCGGCATTGATGTCAGAAATTATCCCATAAGAACACACCAACAAAAAAAAAGTATTTTAAAGGTTATGGTCTACCTGTATGCCAAATTTCAATCGAAATCCTTTCAGCTGAAGGCGTGCAATGTTATAAATAGACAGAGTTACTTTTGCAGTTATAATATTAGTTATGGATGTTTAATTTATACATTTTGGATCGTATCAAATTAATGTACGGTGTTCATTTTTATTTTTCCAAGAGAACATTTTATTTGGACCAATCCCAAATGTGTAAAACATTAACAAGAATATGGAACAACAAAAGCACGCTGAACGCTGATGAATTAATTAAACCAAATGTTTTGACAAATGATTGAAAAATAGGCGCCATCATGTCTATTCTTCCGTCAATGCTGAAACAACGCTCATCTAGAACACAAAATCGTAAAACACAGCATCTAACAAAAATCAATCTTATTCTTAACTCCATAAGGGTGAGAGATAGTGCAAGAAAATATCGTCCTCCATTTTACACAGCACTCAAGTGAATTTCAACTTTATGACCGTTACGATAAAGGTTAAACAATAACACAATGTAGCGACTTTGTTTGTATGCGTGAAGCGCGCAGTCGCTCCTCGGAACCGGCAGTTAGCTCGAGGGCGCCACTGGGCACGGTTGTATCAAACCTCCGCGGAGCCTGCACTGAACGGCATCACAGCCAGAAACTGTGACCAAAAAAGAAAAAGAACTCATAGTCCATTCCCGCCTTCCATTTTTAAAAAAGTAATTTCATTTTTTTTTTTACTAAAGTGTTATAACATTCTGCCTAGTGTAAATCTTTTTTTGGATTTAAAATAAATTTGGCAAGTTTTCCTTTATTGGTTTTAGAGTAAGATGTGCTTTTTATGAGTGTAACAGTCAGCGGCGGCAAACGTTTCGGCTGTGTCGTGTATTACGTAACGGTTCCGGGGAAAATCGATATCCTGGGCGTATAAATAGCGGCGTACGGTGGAAACAGCTGGCCGGTCGCCAGTATGCAGCCTACGGTGAGGACTAGTCTTGTATTATATTATCTGTGGCCGGGGAGAGCGGAGCGGAATGATGATTGATGAAGCGTGAGAGGTTTTTTGGTTTCGTGCCTTTTTGGCAACTTTTTTTTCAGGTTAAATAAAGGTTTTTCATCTGAATTTCAATGTGAAATTTTGCCTTTTACGATATCTATTTAGGGACAAAAGTATTAAAAAAAAGTATTTTAAATAATAAAATTAATTATGATTACATATTTTTTTCAACACGCTTGTGTAATTAATTTTAAGTAGGTCAGTAATGAGGTCGTATCGTATCTAATTATAATATAGGTGATCGATTATTTTACTGCTTACAATAGCCCTCTCACTGGAGCTATTTTTATATTAAATCATTAGTTTATAGTATCATCGAATCTCAAATATACAAAGTTTTACAATTGCGTTAATAAATTCAAATAAACGAAAATTAAGGAACATTTTCGGATATTTGAATTTGCCGTAAGGTAAAATGTATTGAGGCCATTAAATTAGAATTATGTATTGGATTATAAAACGATTTAAATGTTGGGATTCATACATTTTAGGAAATAAACGATTTCTATTTCTAGTAAGCATAAATTCAATCCTAAATCAGGAGTCCTTTTAAAAATCTCTCAGATCTATAAATACAACCAAATTACGAAGATTACCATAGACAGTCTTCAATAGACTCACATGTCTCTTGAATCACAAAGGAATAAAAATCTTATTCATTCACTGACAAATACATACATAATATGTCAAGTCGTTAAACTCGGCTACGGGCCTACGAAAGCTACGTGCTCTTTTCTCGCTATACAGAGCTACGGTACTCAGTTTTCGTAGTACGGTGCAACGGGCCTACGTAAGTTACGGGCCCTTTTCTCGCTATACAGAGCTACGGTACTCAGTTTTCGTAGTACGGTGCTACGGGTCTCTTTTTTTGTAGTTTGGTGCTACGGGATTTATTTTTCGTAGTACGGTGCTACGGCACAATTTTTTCGTAGTAAGGTGCTACTTGTCTCTTTTCTCGTAGCACGGTGCTACGAACTTCGTAGCATATCCTCACAAATCTCGATTAGCCTATCGGTGAGTCAGGGATATTTCTCTGATTTCTTTTATAAGACTTGGAGATAACTTCTGTAGGTACTGTTAATGATGTAAGGGTATAAATATGGCAACTATGGAAACTGCTTAGTTGCTTATTTTGGATGAAAAATATAGTCAACAACTTTATCTTTATCAGTACGTGCTCATTGTAATGTCTGCAAGCCTTGACCACAGTTTCCGAAAACTCGCTTATATTATGTTGTGAATGATCATCATCATCATCATCAGCCTACAGCAGGCCACTGCTGGACATTAGCCTCTTCAACCGCACGCCACTCAACTCGATTCTCAGCATCTCTCATCCAGTTGCTACCAGCCACCCTGCGAAGATCGTCTCTTCACCGAGCCTCTTTATTGATCGACTGTCAATAATGATCAATTACTAGATTTGACAGCAGATTTACTGGACAGAGACTTGATTAGGCTTGCCGGTCCTGGAAGGTTCCAGGGTTAATAAATTCTCTTTTGTAGGAACACGGACTTTGATAATCACGAATGTATTTAACATGCATTTTGGTAGACTGTACTATTTTTTTATATTAAATGGGCCTACTCTTGACCGCTATCATGGGGTCTATTGACCCCATTAGTAATCGTTATGACTTACATAATGATAAAACTTTTGAGGAGCTTGTGGCTAAAAGCTGCTCGGCTCGATCTTCAGGTTAAACCGCGCTTGCCTAAGTTGGTCGGGATGGGTGGTGGAGGTCAGATAGGCATCCGCTCCATGTAAAATTACAAGTATTCAGCTGCATCCGATTAGACTGGAAGCCGACTCCAACATACACTGGCTTGCAAAAATAAGTATCACACTTTTAAAATAGCAATAACTTTTTAAGTACACAAGATATACTTTCGAAACAAAAGGGACTCGAAAAATAGTTTAATTTTGTCTATAGTTACAAAGAAAGCTGATAAAAATAGCTATAAAGCGTTTTTTATTTTAAATCTCTAACTTCTATAGTTTAGAAAAAATTTAAATTTTAAAAGTGTAGTACTTATTTTTGCAGGCCAGTGTAGTTAGAAAAAGGCAAGGGGGTGATGATAATGATAAAACTTTTGAATTAAAAACGTTTTTTCTTTCCATTTGCAAAAAAAACATACCGTGTCTGTTTGACGTTATTCTTCCAGTACTTAACGTTGTAAGCAGCCCTCGGCGCAAACCCTTAACGACTTCAAAGGTAGCCCTCGGTCCTGGATCGTCATTAACAGTTGTATATTCTATGCATACATTTTCTGCGAGTAAAACAAATATAATTAACTAGGAAATCTGTCGAAGGATGTATTTAGGAATAGTTAGGATAAGATGTGGTAAATTAGGATCAATTTTAAATGTGTACCCTACTAATTCCTAATAAAAGGGAATAGTTTTGATTGAACTTAACCAAATAAATTAGCCACACACAGAAAGCGTTTAGGGTTTCAACCGTTTAGGGGTCAACACTTGCAAAACTTTTAGAATTACTAAAGATAATTCGTTCAATGTAGCTAGTAAAATTATTTCTTGGTTTTTTTGCGAAAAAACTATGCGGGCAACTGACGGCATTGAGTGTTAATAAAATATCATATGTTTTGTTTCTTTTACACATAGATAACCTACAAGGTTAAAGTTAATATTGAACCAAAAATACTTTAAAAGTTATCTTAACAGATAACCTAAGAGGGTATCTCAATTACTACGTTGACTTACGATTACGAACTCTCTAAGATAACAACAATTAAAATGTTGAAATTAGTTTTCGCTTATTCGTTGGTTTAGTGGTTGCAATTGCGACAGCTGAGCATGACGTTCTGGGTTCGATTCCCGGGTCGGGCAAAGTCTTATTGGGGTTTTTCATCAGGAATTTTCAGTAGCCGCCACGGGGTCTGGATTTTGTGCCCGGTTGATGACAATAGGCTTGCTCCCTATTACATGGGACTTAAACATAACTGGCAAAATGTTGGTGTACTATTAGGATACACATCTGCCTAACCCTTAGAGAATTACAGGCATTATGTTATGTTATGTAATTTCGAAATCAGGATTCATGCTTTGCCTCGGTTTTGTAAGACATGCTCAAATGTTTTCTTTAATGTAGCATACTGGCACAACTGGTCAAACAATATTTTTCCAAGTTCTTTACACACTTGGGAAATCATCGTCGAAGTCTGCAATCCATTATCCGAGTCTGTAGATAATAGGCACACTATTTTTCAATACTTTGAGTGCTGGGAAAACCACTGCCTAAGCGTTTGCTTGCTGGGAAACTTATTGATCCAGTACTGGGCAATTCATTGTCATTCTGGGCATTTCATCAGTGTTACTTATGTTTTTTCTTACTGTTCTGCTATTCTTTGCTGATTAATTTCGTTGCGGGATCCAAGACAGTCAAATGGTTTCTCTGGGACTTCCTCGAGCTTCACTGCTTTGACGCTTTGCTGGTGGTCGTCACTGTTGATTCTGATTTTTAGGAGTTGCAGTGGTTTGGGAATAGTGTGAAGGGCTTGTCTTAAAAAGAGAATCTGAGCAATCCATTGTCATATTCTTTACATAATGAGCATACCTGGATTGTCCCTCAAGTATTTTACCAGTTCTGAAAATGTTCCCTTTTAATAATAAAGGTTTATTGGAACGAAATCAAACTTACTCATGCATAAAAACCAAATCATGTGGAAATATTAAAGACTTCTAACACGCACGATTTGGGGAGCAATCAATAAGGCGAAGTTCAGAACCTCACCTTCGTGGCATGGCGGTCAAGAGTCAAGTGTAGTTATCGACATAATCGGATCTCGTGGCCTCTGTGGCTTGCTCTACTTTGTGGGATTTCCTACTAAGTTTTAGTTTATTTTTTTCAGATAATTTTTGGTGTAAAAAACATTGCGGGGACCAAAGAACCAGTGTTCAGTCGTTTTTTTGTTCACTTTTGGTATAGCACATACATAAAATAACATAATCCTCGAAGGGTTAGGCAGAGATGTATCGAATAGCACACCCACATTTCGCGAAGAAGTTTAAGTCCCATTCCATTAGGCGAGCCTATTGCCATCTACCGGACACAAACCAGACTCCATGGCTGCTACTGAGAAATTCCTGATTGAAAAACCCTTTGGGACCTAGTCTATAAATACGACGTGCCTAGCAGAAACAGATATTACATGACGCTACTTGCTGTATGAACTGTACAGACCTCTTTTGCTTCGTTTACGCTTATACATCTGGTTATACATGATTAAGTCACACACACACACACACATTTCCAATGCTTTTTATTTTGTAGAATCTACAATTATAATCATAGCTGTAATGGTTCGTCGAGCAGACGAATTATAATATAAACATGCATTCTCCGTCAATTTTTTCAAAATCCTTCGGATGGTGATTCATCGGAACATGGCAGCCGCTGTCCTAAATAACTGAATAATCACTGATGTAAATCGAACGGTTAATCTTCTTCTTTATCTGGTGTCAGAGTTTTTATGCCGCCTATGGGCCTTTAATTTGGCTTTACATGCCATCAAGAAATATTTATTTTATTTATTAAAACTTTATGCACATAGTGTACAAAGGCGGACTTAACACTTATCTCTCAGCCATGCTGGTTTCCTTACGATGTTTTCCTTCACCGAAGCAAGTGATAATTATACAATACGCACATGAATCCGAAAACTCAGAGGTGCGTGCCTTTTTTTTTCGGATGGGAATTCATCAAACGAGCCCTCCCGCTCTGGGCGGAGCGGAAGGGAGTGTCAGACTTTTACTGACTAAAACTCATCCAGTAGATGACGACTTCCCATTCCCTCGTGCTCCGGACTATGGTAGACCCCATGGCGACAGGTGCGTGCCTTGGCTGGGCTTCGCAATCCGACCACTATGGCTATCACAGCTATGTACTAGGTAATAACTGATAAAAATGGAATGGTTAAAAACTTAACTCAACTCAAATGGCATAAAATGGCGACATAAAAAGGCACCAACTGTAGGTAATTTTCAATCCAAAAGAGCGAATTTAAACCTGGCAGTAGCCCAACTATTTTAATTTAAACTCATATCTTCACTACGTGCAAACGACATTCGTTCTGGGGTTCACCGATTTTGCGGTCCAATTTACAATATTGAATTTATATGAAACTATTATGTTAAGAATAAGAAATTTTATTGGCTCAAACATGTGTTTACATACAGAATTAAAATAATACATGCATGCAAGATCTTCAAGAGGTGGCTCACGACATGTCTGCCATTTTTCAGTACTATTATTATTATTTAATTAATGATTTTTAATTTTGAAACGTTATACATTTTATACCAATTTATTAAATACAATTACTATTACAGAATCAATTCTTTTTTAATTTTACACTTATTCATTAAATATTTTTATTCAGTCACAGTTAAACAAAAATTTTTTTTTTTTTTCCCGGCAATCTATGTGTATAATTCGGTATTCTATAGAATACCTATGCATTCTGTAAGTTCCATGTAATAGGGGACTTGCTTGAAACCCAATAACACTGCCTGACCTGGAAATCAAACCAGGACCTCAGCCCCAGCAGACACGCTTGCGTCCACTTGACCAACGAAGGAGCCGACGAATTTATTTTGATAATAAAAAATACATTTTTTAATACAGTTGCTCAAAAAGTGGTGTATTGCAGGGACGTATAGCGTTCGGGTTGTGGGCTATTACATACTAGTGGTTTTTTTTCACCTTTACCGAACTCGTGCGTTCTCTTTCCCAACTGTCAAAATAATGTCGATTAAAAAGAAAAACCAACCATGAAGTTTTTACTAAAGAGTTTTTGTGATTCATACAAATACGTATATTTCTAAAAAGAAGCTACTAATTTATTTCAATATCAGATTTAATGATTTAATTGAATGAGTTACGTTAGGTTTCATTTCATTTCATCTCATTAAATTTCATTTTCATTTCATATCAATAAAAAAATCTACTGAAGACTAAGCTGTATGGATAGTTCCCTTTGCCTACCAAAATGGGTGAAGAAAAAAATCTCTGCTTATATTCTACGGTTGGCGCCATTTTCCAGAAAATTTTCAATGTACATGTATGTGTACTATAACCTTTATAAGAAATAAATGATTAAGTAAGTTGAGTTTATTGTGTTTTTATTATTTTATTAAATTGCTTTATTTTTTCGCAACTGTATTAAAAATAGTCGTTCAGTACACCTGCGGAACCGTCATTGCAACTTGTTCCGACTGTCAACCCTCTTTGCAGTGACAGCCTTTCCGCACTTGTAATGAAATATACTAATACAGGGTTATTTGTAAAACACCGGCAACCTCTCAGGACTATGTTACTAACATCATAATCAACAACTTTTGTTCTACGACTTTTAAAAATTCATCATATTTTAGTTCATCAGATTTTCATACAAAAATAAAAATATTTAAATAGAACGCTCTAAATGTTACGAAGTCTATGCGAAGCAAAATAAAGCGATAGTACAATAGCGAGGGGAGCGGGGTTAGGGCGGCGGGGGCCCGTAAGAGCGTTCAATTTAAATGTTTATATTTTTGTATGAAAATCTGATGAACTAAAATATGATGATTTTTTAAAAGTCATAGAACAAAAGTTGTTATGATTATGATGTTAGTAACACAGTCCTGAGAGGTTGCCGGTGTTTTACAAATAACCCTGTATATTTATTATATTATTTTTGGATATTTAAATAGATATTTGATTATAACCGTATCAAAAGGTAGCTGTAAAATAACATGTGCTGCAAAAAAAGATACTACATAGGTATATGATGTCGTGTGACCGTGGCGATAGTGGGCGTGGACAAACTGCTCCAGGAGTGCCCTGCGGTCTTTAAACTCAATAAACGGATGTACGTGTTCCCCAGCGGCGACAACGTACTTAGTTACACAAACAACTATAGGTAGCTAGGTGCAGTATAGGTATCCAGGAGTATATAGTGTTCATGTAACTTGAGTGGGTCCACGAATGCAATCAATTTTAGTTTAAACAACAATTTACTCACTGTTGTTTGCCCTAAATTATATAGAGACAACAACACGCCATGTCCTAATAATATTGTACAATGTACCTACAAAGGTTCATTTTGTTTTTTTTTTGTTGCCTGCACACATTAACACATACTTGTTATTTTCTTTGTAGTGGATATTATATTTCATATGCCTACTTAAGTAGTTGTTTTATGTTAAAACTAAAATTCTGTATACCTACTTTATTTTCTTCTAATAATATTTAAGCTGTCTTGTCTTATCTCTGTATTTATTTATTGTTACACGTGTTACGTTCGGAAACAAAAATACAATTATTACTTACATTTTTCTTTATACGAACTCGTAAATACACATTTAATTAATTTACTCGTTATCTATTTATTTGTAACCATTTATTTATATACTAGCTGTTGCCCGCGGCTTCGCCCGCGTGGAATTGGATAATTGTCTCACGGGATCATACTACTGGGATGAAAAGTATTCTACTCGTATATGTTAATCGAAACTGTTTTTTTGTTTTTTCGTCCGTTCCCCCTCTTCCTTGGATCCTCCTCCTACATCCATTGGAAGACCAGCGTTAGACAGCAGAAATGGACCTTTTTAGCGCAGCCGTGATGCACACAGCACATAGGTACTATGTTTTCCTCCTTATTTTGTATCTTTTTTATATTATTGTGTGTTGTGCTTTATTAACTGACGTCAAATTAATATTTTTTCTTTCTTTCTTTCTTTCTATTTCGACCCGTTGTAACCCATTGTGACTTTTAATTAAAATGGAGACATCACAGAGAATTACAGAGATCTTTAAAACGAAAAATATGTAAATATTATAATAATGCGAAGTCTGTCTATTCGTCTGTCTGTTACCTTTTGGCTAAAGGCAACTAGACCGTATCATACCATGACCGTGCTAGAACTTGTCAGGCAAAAAAATATTCTTCGTATTGAAAAGTACTCACATCAAAAAAAGTTGGTGATCTAGAGCATAAGCTGATATAATTTTTTAAATTGAACTTTATCAAGAAAAAATCTTTGTTGTGTGTTCTCATATAGAAATGTTTGAAATTTAGAAATAAAACAATTTTTTTCATAATATAATCTACCGTAACAAAAAAGATTTCGATTTTTCAAAGTGATCGCAAACTTTTTTTGATGTGTGTATGACACTATGCTCACTAGTTATAGAATAAAGGGTTATAACCGGTATAAACGGGTATGACACACTGTTGATACATTCTAGTGGGTATCCGTGCGATGTTTCTTTACGTTCATAGTATGTGCGTACGTTTCTATAACTTACTTACGTATAACTATTGGTTAATGTACCTTCTTCCGTAGCTATCGGTGTTTCTATGAACAAAGAATATCCTATCCGTGTCACCTACCTGTCACTTGATTCATAGAAAGATCAAAGAAAGCTTTTCTGTGACGTTTTGTTTCTAACCGTCCAGTAAGCAAAATGTCAAACACACAAAGATAGCAACCTACCTATTCTTTTAAGTCGTTTACTCTTGACAGAGTGATCGTGGTCATGAGGGGTCGCCCACAACTGCGGTCGCTGCCTTCGTGACCCTTTTCCACCGGTCTCTATTGGCTGCATGGCGAGCACACTATTTTTTTTCTTTCAGTAACCTCCATGCCACATGATGTGCCTGGTCGCCCGCATACCCATAACCGGTAGTCAACTTCACACCTGCATAGCTATTCACAACGCTTCGATTCGATTTTCGATTCGGAAAGTCGTATGTCTATCTCGCTCGATTTTGTAATGTCAAAAAAAGATAGACATACGACTTTCCGAATAGAAAATCGAATCGAAGCGTTGTGAATAGCTATGCTGGAATCCCAGAAAACCCTCAGCGCCGGTTGCTACCCGGATCGGTCCGTTTTTCACATTTCTTTCTTCTTTATTTCCTAGCCCAAAATCCTTTAGCAAATATGATACAAAGATGACAAAATCCTCAATTTGTTCCACATTACCGTAATGACACAAGCTCTCAAGTTAATTTGGCACGTGCCCACTTGACAAAGACATCACGTAACAAACGTCTCGTTACACCTAACGCGCGGCGCATGTTTTTTCACCCATTATGCTAAACGGAAGATCAATCTTAGGCCTGTTTTCTTTCTGGAGGGAGATGATTGATTTATGTGTTTAATGTGGATGGTGTCTTGTAAATTTAATACTTGTTCAGACGGCAGCACATTAAAATACTACAATCTGGTATTTTTTTTCAATAGATTTTCAACTTTATCGTTAAAGCATTAGGTTCAAAGTTAATTGGCAAAATTTGACAGTTATGGGTTGCTTGATGTACTGGCGTCTGTCTGTACATGACGCCTGAATAGGCGAGACGACAAAACAAATCTAATTAGTCCGTCAGTTAGATTATCAAAAAATATTTGACCCGTGAAAATTGACGAAGATATGACGCTTTTAAAATTCTCAATACGTCACGCCTAGGTATAATTTTTAGCTAGTTCTGACGTCACGAGCCCCCACTCCCGAGCTTTGATGCGTTTTATCTTTGTCAATATTAATTGATTTACAAAAACAAAAAATACGTTTCCATTAATTTCCAATACTCTAACTGACGGACTAAATAGATTTGCAATTTTTTGATACTGTCGTCATCCCTATTTCCCGTTTAAGGCGACTACAGGAGCTAAATTAGCAACTCTATTTGTGGTGGTTCAACCTTCGTTTGAAATACTGTTAGAATAAAGCTCTAATCAGCTTGCACTACAAGGTGGTTGTTACGTCACTCACTGCGGGCGAATAGTGCGAAATGAGTGTTTTTTTTTGCGATTTACATAAAATCTATTGGACTAAAAAAATAAAACACATTTATGTTGCTTGTAGAATTATTAATATTTGAGTATAATTTTTACTCGTTAAAAGAAATTTTTAGAGATAAGTTCGTGATTTTTTTTATCGAGTAAAATTAGTTGTATTATGTTTTCAAAACACTATCATACTAGCATATATCCTAAAGAATATCATATATTTTTCTGGATTTGTTTATTGCAGTGAATCATATGCTTTTTTGCATTATAAAATTCGCGTTTCGCTCCTGTAGTCGCCTTAATGCAGTGTACCAGTATTTCGCCAGTTATATTTGACTCTCATCTGTGTCTAGCCCAGCTCGTGGCAAAATATTAGCAGCCGCTCGGGTCGAATTTCAAGTTAAACCGCGCTTGCCTTGCTTCGCTTGCCTTGCTGGTTGGTCTGTGGATGGGTGACCATCCATTACGTGGGTACCGAGTTTCCTACCCTCAGAAAGCACGATAAGCCGTTGGTCCAAGCCGCCATTTGTAGATCTTTGACAGTCGTTACAGGTAGTCAGTGGTCCGAAAGTTTGACAACCAGTTTACGAAGGCGTCGTATCACCCAGTACTAACTAGGTTGTGGAGCTCAGATAGGCAGTCGCTCCATGTAAAATGCTGGTATTCAGCCGCATCCGGTTAGACTGGAAGCCGACCCCAACATAGTTGGGAAAAGGCTCGGCAGATGATGATGTGTACAGTGTAGCCTAGACAACCGTAAACCGGTTATACAAGACTGCAACTAAGACATTCCTAATAGAAAATTCGGTGAGTAGTAAGCCCGAACGGATCAAATAAAAGACCTCGGCTTGGTAACTCTTAAACCAGTACGACAGTCATGTCGTTGTCGTTGCGAGCTTGCTTCTGTTGCTTCTTCTTCTTTACGTGTCGATAGACTCAAATAATACCCGACCACCGATATGTTGCCACCTGCACAGCCCTGTCGTTGGCTTCGTTTAAATCCTGGAAGGTGCAGGTGGCTGTACAAGATGGGCTAGAAAGGAGGTGGGGCATATCCTGCAGAGGGGCTCCACACTGACACTGTATATGCGACGGGTCGATGATACCCCATTTCGCCAGATTACTTCGACAGCGGCCAACCTGGGCCCGCAAACGGTTAAGAGATTTCCAGATTGGCCACTGCAGTTCCTGTCCAGGAGGAAGATGTTCTGCTGGATTGATGAAGTGAGGAGGGGTGGGATGTCTGTTCCTCCACAATACGCATCTTTCGTCTGACGCACTGTCTTTTGGGGAAATCGTGTGTCTCACGAAGCTTTTACGGCTTTTTAAGCGTGAAGGTGGTATGCTATGCCCGTACAGGGTTCGGTTGCGAGTACTTCACAATCACACCTGACCTCTGAAGAACATCACCAATAAAGTTAGTGTATGTCCTTCTAGGGAGTGCCCTCTGTTTCCACTCACGCCTTGTAAACCTTTTGTTAGTCGCCTTTTATTCATCCACTCAACATAACCTCACAGGAAAATGCATTAAAAGAGCTTCCATGAGTAAGTGCACTTGATCTAAGGACCTACGTCCGGCGCACCCTTAGTTGACTACCCCTGTCCCATTCTTGCTAACAGGCAGCCTTTTTACCCTAACTATTCTAATTACTCCCTTAATTAGAACGTCCCGCAGGCATAGCGCTCTAGCGCTCGGAGTAAACGTACGATTTTAAGGACGCGTTTGCAAAATTGATAGGTACAGAATCGAACTACTACATTGACACGGGTCATACACACAAGTGTACGCACGACTAACTGCGAGAATAGTAGTCAAGTGAACTCATTTTGATGCTTTGAAAGATTTTTACGTATTTCTTAGAAATAAAATTATGGTAGGTCACTACAAAAAAATATTTTTGCTGTTTCTACGAATTACCTCCGGACTTGATGGAGTGACCTGAAGGTATACTTCAGTGACTGCCACTGGAACTTCTCGACGTGTTGTACTAGGTGAGCCGAGTTTGGGCTCGTTTTGTTAGTCATGATGATTCCTTACCTCCGGACTTGATGGAGTGACCTGAAGGTGTACATCGGTGACTGCTACTGGAACTCCTTGACGTGTTGTACTAGGTGAGTCGCGTTTGGGCTCGTTTTGTTAGTTGTGATGAGACCTTACCTCCGGACTTGATGGAGTGTCCTGAAGGTGTACTTCGATGATTGCTACTGGAACTCCTCGACGTGTTGTACTGGGTGAGCCGAGTTTGGGCTCGTTTTGTTAGTTATGATGAGACTTTACCTCCGGACTTGATGGAGTGACCTGAAGGTGTACTTCGGTGATTGCTACAGTTTGGTTGAAAGGTGAACAGTTTGATTGAATGGAAGCTTATTTTTTAAATACCAAAAACGTGAATCTAGCTCTTCGGTGGTATGGAGAGAGATATCAAGACCGACAGGCACCAAGTCGGTTCGTATTGAAAATAATGGTAGAAAATTGGGTGGTTTCAAGAAGAGACGGCAAACTATTCAGCAAAACTATTTCGATTTTGAACTACCCACCCTGTATATGTAATATAAATTATATTATATTATATATTATCCCTTATCCCATGGTGTCTCGACCAAATCGGTCATTCGACAGATCATGATTTATAGATATAGATGGGAGAAATTATATTCTGCTTGACTTGATAGTAACTCTTACTATGTATGTACACCATACGATTACAGGTACATTTGATATAAAGTACCTAATTTTATAAAATGAGCGATCTTTTCGAGACAACCTTGGATGAACTAATGTTAGCCAGGAAAGACATACTGCGGGTAGTATATTGTGTAACATTTACACAATAATTTACAGTATATCATAATCTGCCTAGACTTTTCCCAAACTGTAATGTTTGGGTAGGCCTCCAGTCTAACCGGATGCAGCTGAAAGCAGTCGCTTCGACTGCCTATGGGACCTCCACTACCACAACCTAGTAATGGGGTAATACGATACCCCTGGGTAAGACTGGTTGTCAGATGTTCGGCTTCCGATCCGACTAACTCGTAACGACTGTCATGGATCTACAAATGACAGCCGGGACCAACGGCTTTGACGCACGTACGCTACACCGTGTCGGGTTCGAGCCGAGTGTCGGCTGTAGCACGGTCAACTAAATATTACATATATTTTGTATGGACACACTCACGCTATAGCGAGCGGCAACCGAGTGACGGCCGAGCGACGGACAATACGATACAATACCGGCTCGGACCCGACACGGTCTAGCGTGAGTCAAGCTTTATCGTGCTTTCCGAGAAACGGAGAAAACTCGGTATGTAATGATGGTCAGCCATCCACGGTACATAAAAGCATAAAATGCTTCCGCGTTTGTATCGTGGCCTCCATTTTAAGGAAAAAGATGTTGCTCCTCTTAAACACATTATTAATAACGTAAACCTTAAAATAAATGTAAGCAGGAAACCCGACCTAAAGATTTGGTTAAAGGTATCGAATACGGGTACGAATCAAGGTTATTTTTACTCCTGAAACTTTTTTTACGTTAATTATTTATAGAGGAGTGATTGTGAGGCTTCCTTTTCAAAATTAGAGGCAAAGTTCTTAACAATATAAAAAAATGCTCACATAATGTCGGTTCTTTGAACACTTTTATTTTTTAAATTGATAAAAGCAAGCAAAACCGCTTTGTTTCTAATTTTAACCGAATAAAAAAGAGGCTTTCGATGTGTTCATAGTACTCTCGATCTCCGGACATTCTAAACCGATAATCATAATGAAAGGTCTAGTAGTCGCAAGTGTGAATGCTGACCACGGTGGGTCAAACCATTACCGGGTCCATGGGTAATTTTAATTACCCTTGCTTCCATGGCATTAGGGATTGTTTCCTGGACTTCTGAATATATCTATAGAAAATACAAATCCATATTACCAGCATATCATATCCCACCGGGACCACGGGTAACAAGTCATTGCATAATTTGACAACGGATTTATTGGTTTTTTGACGTGATAACGTCTTTAAAATCGTTTTAGTCGGGTGACATGTTCAGAAACTTGTGTCACACCAAAACCTCACGAGCGCGATCGCAGGTATAACGAGAGAGAGACGGACCGATCTCCCGTCTCATCTCGAGCGCTGCCAGTCATTCCGTGAAACTTGTCACGCGGAATCCTCACGAGCGGAGGCTGGCATAGCGTTCGAGTGAGTGGACCGATCTTCCGTCTCTCTCACTCTAGCGGCATACAAACGAATGGAGATTTTCTCGTGCGGTTAAGTTTTCGTTGAATGTTTAACAGTGAAACAAAATGTGAAGTGCAAGACAATAAGACGTTATCACGTAAACATCTCGATCGTAAACCTACTTTACAAACAACCAATTTTTTATTTTATATTTATCCACCAACTACCAGGAGGGCAGAACCATAAAGAAGGTATTTTATATTTTTAATAGGAATCTCATAATCAATTCATGTACATTTATCTCTAAAAGAAAGCAAAGACAAGTATGAGATGAGAAACAAGGTTAGTGAAGTCTCACAAACTACCAGGACGCCGGAATCATGAAGAAGTATTTTCTACATTGCACATGATAATCGAAATTTACACGGATTGATTATGAGATTTCCTATTAAAAATATAAAATACCTCCTTTACGGTTGTGCCCTCCTGGTAGTTAATAGATAAATAAAAAATAGAAAACCAATAAACCCGTAGTCAAATTATGCAATCACACCCGTGGTCCCTGTGGGATATGATATGCTGTTAATATGGATTTGTATTTTCTATCGATATATTCAGAAGTCCAGGAAACAATCCCTAATGCCATGGAACCACGGGTAATTAAAATTACCCATGGACCCGGTAATGGGTCGACCCACCGGGACCACGGGTTACCACCCAAAAAAACGAGTGACGCTCGTGCATGTTCACGAATGAATGAATGGTCGGAACTTCGGGAGTTACCACAACGTTAGTACAACACGTATTGATTAAACCACCACTGTATAGATACATAAACAACAGAGCAAAACGCTCTGCGAGCCTAGTTACTGTCTAGAGAACTTTGCTTTCCGGCTACTGTCGAGGCTAATTGGTTTAGTAAGGGGGAATTATTAATTCTGCTATCGTTTCCCCGAAGACTCAATCTCAACTTCTGCTGTAGTTCCATTAGTGAAGCTTTGATCTCCACCGGTAGGTTTGTGATAGTACTTAGTTTGATCATGATAACGATGATGATAATTGATGATGTTTGAATATTCATACCACTCTATACTAATTTTTTAAAGAGGTAAAGGAGAATGAACAAGAGTGTTAGGAGCGTGGTCCAAATGTCCTCCACTAACGAAACCTATATAATAAAATATGCAGTCAGTACAAAGTTATGACTGAATGAAAAGTCTTGTCTGTCTTGTCTTATCATTCTGTCCATCGCACATTTTGAACTAATCTACGCATGTTACGTCATGCCGGTTGGTGTCCTGCGTTAGGGTCTTTCCACACACACACACACCCACACACCCACACACACACCCACACACACACACACACAAACACAGTTTCTTCTTTCCACTTACATTGTCACAAAAAAATCAATCACTTTTAGCCACGAGCTCCTATCTGCTGAAGCTGACCAATACCTCAATATTTAGGTCATCATTTGTAGCCATTACTTTAGATTCAGTCAGTATTAATTAATTTAGTGGGGAATTATTAATTCTCGTATCGTTTCCCAGAAGACGTCTGCCGTAGTCCCATTAGTGAGACTTTGATCTCCACCGGTTCGTACGTTTGTAGTGGTAACTTTGATCATGATAAAGGCTCATAGTAAAGTTTTAGGTAAAATGAAAGTCCCTTTAAACTTAGTGAGATTGAACTGAATAAAGTTTTCGCGGAAATAATGGTAAACGACCCATTTGTGAGTGAAGTAATAATAGAAATAGTAACATATATGTACAAGGTGTAAACAAACCCTTCACGAGGTCGTCAACCAACCATTATGTCCATCAAGCAAAAGTAATTCTACGCAAAAATATTGCTGGGAAATTACTTTTCAATACACTTCCTCGAAAATCAACATCAACATGCAATGTATTTCACACCCGTGCGATTTTTTTCATTTTCCAACACGTGTGCGGGAACGAAAATTGCCACAGATAAGTATACTTAAACTTAGTCCAAATTGGTTCAATGCATAAAGTCGAAGGTGAATGTTTTTTTTTTTAATTTTGGCAAAGCAATAATGCGTCTTTACGGCGTAAATATTTTTGGAATATTCAAATTGTGTTAATAAATAGAATATCATAGATAAACATTATTATTTAAAACTTATATTTACTTTTATAAACAAATTAACATTTATTTGTGTTCTAAATTCAAAAATATATAAAAAAAAAAAAAAAATTAGGCTGTATAACGGCTTCATACCTTTGCTTCACCTTCAACCTGGTGAAAGCAACGCGCGGAAAAAAATAAAATTAAAATCATAGTTTCTTATTTTTCTGATTTTTCGTTCTTTTATTTAATTTCTTCAAAAGTGTATTGAAAAACGTCGTTTGATACACGTGGACATTTGTTATTGCAGTTCTCGGCTCAAAAACTCGCCTACGGCTCGGGAGTTAATTCCGCCTCGGATGCAATAACAAACTTTCTCCACTTGTATCAAAATGTACTATTCTTTTTAGGTTGAAAAATTACATTTTACGGTAGACCTCAATCAACGCACTCAACACAGGTGCTGATGGATGCATTGAATAGTACGGGGGTCGTGGAACTTAAAAAGTAAAGTTATAACATTAAAAACTATTTTAACAAAAACTTGTGAAGGAATTACAACTTTGACCCCCATTATCTCCGTAACTAGAAGGTTGCCAGATATGGTCCAGAACAAAAACATGACAATGACAATGACGACAGGGAGAACAAGAGCCTTACCAAAGGCTTCACTAAATGTATTTTTACACCCTTATGGGTGTTGGTTGGTTGACATTGGTTTACACGAGTCAGCGTCCACTATAATCGGACGCAGCTGCATGGATACTAATATTTTACTTGATTTACCAATAAGTTCCATGTCCATCCCGTAATTTAAGTCCATTCAGATCGATATTCTTTTTCGGAATGTCCTACGGGATCATACCGAAAGCAAATTGAATAAAGCAACGTAAAAAAGCCTTCAGAGAATAGTATTATGAATTGATTGTAGGGAATTATCTAGACTCTGTCTAGACACATATAATGAAGTGGTTGCCAAACAGGTTGATGGACGGTTATCAAGGTTGCCGACGAGAAGTCTCGAATCTCTTTACTTAATTATTAGAAAAAAAAAATACTTAGGACTATATTTGAGCATTTTGCGCATACACTTACATAAAAGTATTTAACCCCTTAGTTGACAATTGCGAGTTCCCTACGTGCGTTGGTCCCGGCTGTCATTTGTAGAACTTTAAATTGACATTCGTTTCAGGCAGTCAGTGGCCCGAAAGTCTGACACTTTGCTTTACCAAGAGGTGTCGTAGTACTCAGTGCCTGGGTTGTGGAGGTCAGATAGGCAGTCGCTCCATGTAAAATACTGGTATTCAGCTGCATCCACCCGTTAGACTGGAAGCTGACCCCATATAGTTGGGAAACGACTAGGCAGTAAGTTGGCATCACTTCACCCACGGATAAATCATTTAACAAAACCCAAGCATTGGTTGCCAAAAACTACGACTGCTAATCTTGACTGTCAAAAATCGAAACAAAGACTGATCTATTCAAATCTATTGAAATGAGGTAATTGTTATACATATGCCAAGTGATATGTCAATGACAGTTTTGAAATTCTCTTCCACTAAGTTGCCGAATAACCTCAATATTGAATCCAACAAATGGTTTTTAAACCAACTATTCACCTAGTGCAGTGTCCTTTGTATTTAATAGCTAAAACTGAAATGAAAAGCCATAAGTTTGGTCACAAAACAACTTATAGCGGATCAAGATTTATGAACTGGTAATAAAGCTCATACGTCAGAGCTCCAACATTAATCAGGGGAGGATGGTGACGTCCGTTTTATTGCGATGCAAGACTACCACCACGCAACATAGTGAACAGCTAATATCCAAAATGTTTGGAACACGTTTTTTTTTGGGAAAATGGGAAATCATCAAATGACTCCTCCCGCTCTGGGCGGAGCAGTAGGGAGTGTCAGACTTTTACTGACTAAAACCCATTCATGTTCCTTCATCGCCCTTTGTGTTCCGGGGCCACGGTATCTCTTTCGAGTAGTCCCGCAGCCCCAGCAAGCATCGGCCCCCTTCTTTTTTGCTGACTCTCTTTGAGGCGCGTGTTGAACACTCCTGCGCCGTCGACACGGCCTGTCGTCATGAGACGTGCGGACGGCGAGCTAGCCCATAGCTCCCCGTCCACAGGCCCGCGCCTACGGTGGCCGGGGGCCACCACGTGGCCCCAGACGCCCGGGGCGTCTTCCGCGGGGGATGTATGAAGCACTGATTACTATTTTTACCAGACTACGGCGAAGGCAAAAGGAAGGGTTATGATTTTAGCAGTCTATGTTTGTATATTTGTATTTACGTATGTTCCTCCGTAGCGTCTTAACTATTCATCTGATTTTATTGAAGGGATTCAATCGATTCGTTATTATGGCCCAGGTAACATAGGCTTCAATAATAGGAAGCGTCGATTTTACCTTGTGAACCCCGAATTTATTAAGAGCGTGATTTCTCAGTAGTCGGGTTTTTAGTTGTAGTATACCACAACAAATTGTGTTCCTTTACTTACATATATAAAGATTCGTTAGTGGTCGATGAAGAATAAAATGCACCCAATTTTAGTCATTGGCTTTTCTTGCAAGACGTCAACGTCAACATAGTTGGGAAAATGCTAGGCAGATTATGATGATAAAATTTCATTTTTTTATTTTTCTCTACAATCTTCTTAGTAATTTTTATTTAAATAATTACACTACTTTTATACAAACTAAAACTCTAAATAATAATAAAAATATGTACAAGTAACAAAACGGTTAAAAAATAATAAAATGATGTTTATTGTCCAACGCATTTAGCCAGTAATAGTGCATGGAAATCTTGTGAGAAATAGAATAATAATGAAATACATTTAACCTAATCCAAAAACCTATATTCATGACCTCCATTGACGTTTAAACATAATGTATCACCCCCATAATTCGCTCCTATTTATCCTATCACCATAGACAAGTAATGCGAACTGGTTTTTTTTGGCAAGCGTTCGTGACCTAGTATTCCTCTAGTGTCATCTCGCCGCCAAAGAGTCGCCATATTACATCATGACTGACGTCATGACATCAAAAACGTAATGGGTCTTGTACTGGATTTGTGAACATTAAAATTGTTTTGACAAGAATTAGGTTACGACTTGTCGTTAGTTGAGTTTGGGTTTTAAATATAGATATGAGAGTAGTTTTCGGAATGTCTTCATTTAAACCGTTGAGTATCCATTAAAGTATCACACTTTAATTGATGATTAAACGAACTTACCTGTACGTGAAGTTCAATCACAATTACTCGAAGAGCTTCGTTCGAAGATATTAGCATTAATACACATGTAGTTTCACTTACAGACTCGCCATTTCGCATTGAATTTAGGAGAAAAAACAAATAATTTAAAAATATAAATCCAATGTAAGGTAGATTCAAAACTTTGTTCTTGACTATGACATTCGCACCTACCCAGCTCATTTAGTTTGGAGGTTTGCTGAGCTGTTTTATTTTTATTATTATTTCACAACTAGGGGCAATTCAGCATGACTGGGAGGGAGGGATGCTAATATCTTCGAACGAAGCTCTTCGAGTAATTGTGATTGAACTTCACGTACAGGTAAGTTCGTTTAATCATCAATTACTCTCAAGCTTCGTTCTCGATATTAGCATTAATACACATGTAGATGTTGAGAGATATTATTAATTTGTGAAATATAATCAATTACATATTGTAGAAGTTTGACTGAAGGAAATAATTAAATATTCACTATATTTTACAACCATATTTAGGTCAATCACTTAATTGAATAGCTTTTCAATGAGAACAATACTATAACAGATAAGATATCTATTATCCATTTAACACACTTGTGACAAAATCACCTTGAGTAGATATATCGTCTGATATTATTCTATTATAATATTTGGCAAATACAGTAGAATTTGAACTCCACCCGGCAGTTTTACGTATAACGTCCAGGCTAACTCCTACGCTATAAGCTTTAGAAGTGGCTGCGTGCCTGGTGCTATGCGCAGTAAATAGAGAGATATCAATGCCACTGGTTTGTAACACGCTTTTTACCCATTTGCTCAAAGTCTGCGATGTTACTGCTCGGTATGGTTTTCTAAAAGAAATAAATAATAATTGTTGGTCTTGCCGTATCTGATTGGTTCTATCAAGATAAACTTGAAGAGTACCAGCAGGGCATATTTGCGGCCTTTGTGAAAAATACGGTAAGGAAAACACTGGTTGTAAGGAACCCACTCGTGAAGTTTTAATTAAATCAGTTATTCTAATAATAAACCCTGCATCAGATTTGATAATATTTTCAATACGGATTTTTGATAAGGTCTGCATTCTATGTGCTGTTACCAGGGCTAGAAGGGTCACTAACTTTTTACTAAGTCTTTCAAGACTTAGATTTTCATTGGGATATAATTCCGCCAAATAATTTAAAACTTGATCAGTGTTCCACGTTAAATTGTATTTAGGAACTGTGGGCCGCAACCGAAAGATTCCCTTGAAGAATCTCTGAATAAATTCATTGTTCACTATATCGTGTCCAAGTAACAAGGACAAAGCGGATCGCGAGCTATTTAGGGTACCATACCGAGCACCGGTATTAAACAATTGCGTTAGAAAATAAAGAATATTTGATGTTGCAGCTTTATAGGGATCTATGTTATTTTCGTGACAGTACGCAAACCACTTCTTAAGGCAAGTATCATACTGCTTGACAGTGTTATCGGACAAAGATGCTAGCATTATGACTATGCACGGCTGTGGAATTCCTCTTCGGAGAAGAGATGCCCGGACAACCTCCCGACAACCAGTGTAATTTGCCGGTGAATTGCACGTTCGCTACAACGAGAAATAATTAAATCACCCTCTGACTTTAAAAATAATGGTTTTGATATGAGGAGCCGTTTAAAAAGAGGGTACCAGGGTTGTGTTGGCCATTTTGGTACGACGACAATACCAGTGGCTCTGTCGTTTATAATTTTACGCAAAGTCTTTAAAATAATAGAAATTGGTGGAAACGCGTAAAAATGAAAATTTGTCCATGGTATAGTGAACGCGTTAATTACATAAGCGTCAGGGTCCCTATGCCAAGTAACATAGATATCGCATTTATGATTTATTCTACTCGCAAACAAGTCAATGCAAGGGACACCGAGGTGTTGCGTTATTTTACTAAAAGCAGTTTGAGAAATTTCCCACTCTATGTCGGGGTGTAATCTTCTTGATTCAGTGTCCGCAACTATGTTATCAGAAGAACGTATATAATCAGCATGAACCATAATTTTACGCGCTTCGCACCATTTCCACAATTGTTTCGTAACATCGGTCAAATGGGGAAATTGTATGCCACCCATTCTATTAATGTACGATATTGCCGTTGTATTGTCAATACGTAACAAAATTTGACAATTTTTCAAGTCTTGAGCAAAAAATTTAAGCCCAAGAAAAGCTGCAAGTATTTCCAAATAATTAATATGACGAGTTTGCTCGTGTTGACTCCAAGGTCCACTGGCAGTCTCGTCACCACAGGCGGCGCCCCATCCCGTTGTTGAGGCATCACTAAATATCTCTATGGAATATGTGTCAACCTTAATTTTACACACTGATTCCTTTATCGCATTAAGCCACCAGTCAAAGATGGGGGACAACTCAATTGGTAAGTTCATAAACTTATCGTAGTTTTCATCATCTTTGAGGTTTAGATATTTACACCTCTCAAAATCTTTTGTATAAAGCCAGCCGTAGTCTACGGCCTGACATGCGGATGTTAAAAGGCCGATAAAGCGAGCGAAATCTCTTATTTTACATCTTTTGAGCTTCCTAATTCTTAGTAATTCTGTTTCAATTTTCTTTCTTTTGTCATCAGGTAATCTTACTTCAAATCTTTTTGAATCTAAAATATATCCTAAGAACTTGCAACAATTAGTAGGCACAACAGAACTTTTTTCTGTGTTGATGATGAAACCTAACGATTTTAATAATTGTATTGTGTCATTCCCATTTTGTAAACAGTCGGTATACGATTGACCAACCAAAAACAAATCATCCAAATAAAATGTAGATAAATATCCCAAAGACCTCAGTAACTTTGCGACTGGTTTTAGAATTTTCGTAAAAATATACGGGGCAGTGTTTAAGCCGAACGGTAACACGTTAAACTCGTACAGATTGCCATTAAATTGAAAACGTAAATATTTTTTTGAGTTGGGATGTATGCTTACTAAAAAGTAGGCATCTTTTAAATCAATTGTTGACATGAAACAGTTGTTTGATATAAGTTTTAAAGCTGTTCTTAAATCTTCAAGTTTAAAATGTTGGGTTGGTATAAATTTATTTAATTGTTTTAGATTTAATATGAAACGTTGTTTACCGTTTGGCTTAGGAACAAGAAATATACTGGATATGTATTGACCAGCGCATGGTTGACATAATGACACTGCCCCAGTACTAATAAGATCTTGTATTGATGCTTTAAAGGCCTTATATTCGTAATGCGAATAAACAGGCTCTGATGGAACGGTTGTTTGAATAACTGGGTCAGAAAATATAATTTGATAGCCAGAAATCCAAGAGCGTATAACAGGGTTAGCAGTCAATAAACACCACTGTTCATAGAAAAACGAAAGACGACCCGCGGGGCTTACCGGCTCTAACGTCGGTGACCTGCTTGCGGCTGACGTGACAATGTCCTGGAAGCGTTGTTGTACGTCATCCTCGTCTGCTGCCTCTGAGTCTGAGTTGATGGTGCCGCCCGCGCATATCTCGTGCCCCCCGGCGGCGGTGGTGGGAACTGTCGGCAACGCGCCGGGGGGGCTCGGTAGTTTAAAGGCCTGTTGACTACCTTAGCCGGTTTATTAGCCGTAGACTGCATTGTGGACGACCTTATATCAGCTCCTGATTTTAAAATCGTTTTTGCCGATTTTAATGTTTCTGCTAAGCTATTGCCAAAGAGCATTTCGTCTATTTTAGTTTTGTCCAACTGATCTTTGAGCTCCTTCTTGACAGTTGAAAGAATGAACGAACGTCGTGAAATCGAGTCCGTATACTGAATGTCGCCGAGGATTCGAGCTGTGTCCATCAACAGCTTGAGGAGCTCAGGGTTTTTGTGACCTGATGAAAGCAGCGCAGTAATGGCCTCGCTGATGGAGGACAAAGCACAGGATGTTAGTACCTGTTTACATTCTATACCCTTGTCTCGTTTTGCTTGAGTTTCTAGTAGCGATACTCGAATCTCCGGATTGAGGGTAGGCGCTTTTATAAACTTGCAGTTCACGGGTGCCAAATATCTGTCTTTAAATTCCTTGCGGCTCTCTTTAGAGAGGCCAGAGGTCGTAATGTGGTTTAGTCTAATTGCCAAATCCTTTTGAATTTCCCTGCCATATTCTTTAGTTGAGGTGGGGTCTTCACCTAATATTTCCATTAAATCTGGATCTAATTCGGGAACGTCTTGTTGAGGAGCAGGAGCCTCCGCTTCACTCGTCCTCTCTAAAGGTGCGGCAGTAGATTCCACGGCAGGCGCAGTAAGTACTTGCGCGGGTGGCAGTGCGGCGGTAGCGGGGCTCGGCGGCAGTATGTGCACTTGTGCCGTGCTGTTGTCGGCGGTAGGCGACTGTGTGGTAACCGGGGCTGGGACCTCCTCCTCATCACTAAATCTCGCTGGGGCTGGTTGCCAGTACGAGCATCCAGGTTGTGGATCTGTATCGCCGTGATATGTGGCACAATCGTCATCGATAGGGATTGGTTCGCGCTCTGCAAGCAAAATTAATATTTTGCTTAAACAAACCTTTATTTGGTGGGAAGTGAGACTCCTTGTGAGAAACACGCAATCCCAATAAATGGCTTAATAGCTATTTGTTTCTAGAGAAACAGCTTACATTCCTAGAGGAACAATGTAGGTACATGCAATGGAAAAACCCCACAGGTAGATCCGAGCAGCAAGTACTTAATTTAGGAAGTGGAAGGCCCCCAAAGGACAATCCGATTTTCCGTATTATAATTATCTTTATAACCCGTTATGAATTCAAAACCACAACGTTAATGTAACGGTTTTTTTGTGAGAAGCCAGGCGGTTGCGATGCTTAAAAGTAAATACATATAAACACGAAATAAGTAGGTCAAAGACTCACCCTGTAGGTTATAAGGCGTAGAAAAATCACTATCCGACGACGATACACTGTCATAGCGAGTACGTCGCCCACGTTTTATTTCGCGTTCTAATTTTTTAAGTTTCTTACTTAAATAACTATAATTAACACGCTTATCACTCTTTCTTTTCGGCATTCTATAGCTAATTTGTAAAAACGCACTTGAAAACAAAGAAATGATGCGAAACAGCGAAGCACTGATACGTGAATGAGCTGGGTAGGTGCGAATGTCATAGTCAAGAACAAAGTTTTGAATCTACCTTACATTGGATTTATATTTTTAAATTATTTGTTTTTTCTCCTAAATTCAATGCGAAATGGCGAGTCTGTAAGTGAAACTACATGTGTATTAATGCTAATATCGAGAACGAAGCTTGAGAGTAATGGATACTCAACGGTTTGAGAACAATTAATAGATAGTTCCGACACAGTTTTCTCTCATCGTTCTTGTTTAAATAGTTAATTAATGTAGAACTACTTCATAAGTCGTCACCATCATCATCTGCTTAGCCTTTTACTATATTGAAGTCGGCTTCCAGTCCGCTAAATATCAATATTTTACATGGAAGAAATGCCTGTCTGTCCTTAACAACCCAGTAACTCGGTAAGACTGGATGAAACCACTTCTTAAGTATTATGAATCATTCCAATATTAGTCACGAACAAATGCATGACCGTAGTGATTGCTAAGTCATTTTTACCTACCCTCTGACATACTACCACACTTGCTTTTAACGACACCCACAATAAAAAGGTATAGCCCGTTATTTCAACCACCCCCGAAACGACACGCTTTCATAAATAAAATAAACAATGTAGCATCACTCGGCTCTAATCTACTTTATTTGAACCTCCTACCACAGATTCTGTGAAAACGACAAAATACGCGGTAACATCGACCTATAGAAAGAGACAGATATATAACTGACAGAGACAACGCTCTATACAGCCGAAGGTTTTGTAAAACTCGAGGCCCTAACATGAACGCGTGACATAGACGTAACGTTAATTCGATTTTTGAATTAGGAATACAACTACCCGTGGAACTAATGAATATTTAGTCAATATCCAATACTATTTGTTTTTTTTTTTTTTTGCGACACCAACAAGCGCATGACTTATCACCCAGAGATATGAATAAAGTCTTTATTACAATTGTTTTTTACACTAAGTGACTGTCTCGTTGGTCTAGTGATGAGGTCTTCGATTTCCGGATTGGGCAAAGTGTTATTTTTTTTTTGTAATGTTTATATTTACTGCTGTTTCATTAGTTACCCATATAATCAAATATCGCTATAATGGCCTCTGTACGTTTTTTCACTTTTCACGGGTGACCACTGAAAACCAGTGTTGTGATGTGTGCTCCCCATAGCACAGCATTCATGCTGAGTGGTAACCCGTTTGTTGCACTCACGACGTACAAGCTGTCAACGTGTTTTGTTTCTTTTCCGTTCTGTATATTTTTTTAAATGTCTGTTATGTGTTGTATGTCTATATTATGATGTCTATTGTTTATTTTCTCTAAGTTGGTATGCACGTCACATGTATGCGGCAAATATATATTTTTTCTTTCTTCTTTCTTTATTGGGTTTTTTCCATTACGAATTACTCAGTAGCAACCACGGAGTTTGGATTGCCCACTGGCCGGCTTGCCCCCTATTTCATAGACTCATAACATAACTAGCGAAATGTGGGTGTACTATCGGCAAAAAGAAAGTCTACAGTCTTAGAAAGAGAGTAGTACCATTGCATAAGTAAGGGTGACAGTGGCAACGCTGTTCAAACCTGTTTTTTTTTCTAAATTGCGTTGTGCTTTTTTCGGCCGGTTGAACGGCACAAACACTAAATATTTACGCGACGTAATGGACAGAGGCGTACGGCAGCCGTGTCGGACGTGGCTTGCTCGTCCGGAAATAAAACGATTTGCCGGTCACCGTGTCAATAATATGTCGGTGAAAAGGTGAGATTAAATGTGTTGTGTGAGGGTTGGTTTCGGATTCTAGAGCAAACGAAAACTATTATCTGGTATCGAGATTAGATTCTATTTATGTTATCCTTTTTTAGATAGGTAACATGTAAAAAAAAAACTACATTTTTTTATAAAATGAGGAAACAAACATGGCAACACACGCGCTTCTTGGGTAGTGACGTCATCAACAAACAATTGACGATCGGACAGGGTTTTTTAAAATACTGCATTTGTATCGGCCGATAGATAGTCTGCTGTCTGCGGTGACTCTGTACCGACTATATTGTTCGAGATTTAAATAAAGAATACGTTTTTGGGTGCAGAATGATAAATAAATGTGAATGATTTAATTCTTTACTTTGAACAGCTCGTGTTGTTTCAGTAATATTGTACGTAGTATTAGTTGAGGAAATAAGTCTAACTGCCACAAATGTCAAACTTTGCGCTTGTGCATATGCATTGATTTCTGTCTCTCATGGAGATAATGTAAAAGACACGAATGCACAAAAAGGTAAACTTGTCAGGCGAAGGTTTGACGACCTGAAAAACGGCGGTTACTTCTCTCGGGTTTGGCAATAACGATGTCAAAACCGGGAAAAACATACTTGACACTGATCCGGCAGACTCGTTTGAAGATCCTTTCAATTCGCTCTCTTTCAAGCGAGTGTCAAAAGAATCTTACGGTTATCATTGCAGATGGCAAGTTACGGATATCCATACTTAAAATTTTATTACAAATACGAAAGTTCCTCTTCTTTTTCTTCTGGGTTTATCCGGTTATCCCATCTTTATTTGAAGTCGGCTCTCCTTATAATTCTTCTCCAAAGATGTCTTTTCTGGATCGTCATTGGGTAAATATTTACGAAGTCTTTCAGTCTGTCACCTTTTTATCAACGGTTTCGAAGAATCCTTGGATATTTTTTATCCCAGTTGTACATTCCTGCGGGATAATTTCGGACCTCCTTGCAGGCAAAGCCTAAACTAAAAGCTAGTACGACAATGAATTAACGTCCTAGATTTAGAAACCACATAGCGTCATAATGTTCAAATATCGAACGTGTCTAATCCGCCATGTTGTCTGATCGTCCGGAACTAGTCGTACGTCCAGTGTCCGGCATAACAATACCTCCTTACAGAGGTGCGGTACAATTTCAGGTGATATATGGTATAACATATAACGCACGCTATGCAAAATTATGTTTTGATGGAAAACAAAGGAAATAGTTAATAAAAGTAGTTAATTGTTTCTTGTCTTATAACCAGTCTTTAAAGACTTTCGTATTATACAGAAACTGGTAAATGGAGGCAGTCGATTTATTTATTTATGTACACACAAAATACTTAACAGGACATTATAATAACATGGAAAAGCGCAAAGTTTCGTAGGTAGGCTTATTTCATAAGAAATTTTAATTCCTGCAGACCTGCGAGAGGAAGGTCGATTAGAAATGTAGACACAGTGTGCAGACAAAACAGGAAAATAGATAATACTAATGCATCTGGTTAGAAGAAGACCTAACATATTCGGGATGTTTAACATGCTATTGTCATATTAAAATATTCTACAACTTTCGATCTACGACGAGTCACTAAATTTCTCTAGACAACACTGAATGAAAAAAAATAAAAAAAATCTGTATAAAAGCCTTTTAAAAAGGTCCCATAATTATGTAAATATTTCAGGATTGTTGCTTTTTATGGGGTATATTTTAAGGAGTACATTTATATTTGTAAACAAAAAGGGGTCAGGTCATTTGTACCTGTCAGTCCTGCAATCTGAGGTAGTTAATTATGAGCTCATGCTTTTTTATCCCAGTGCGAAAAGAGCCAGCGTTTTCCTACTTTGCAGCATATATATGGCATTTTATTCACATAACACATTTTTGTATTATCTTATTTGGTTTTGTTTGAAAAACTAACTGCTTCCAAACGTTTTACAAAACCGAATTTCCACCCTATGAAAAAAATCACAATCAGTGTTTACCTGCACAATGTACACTGATCAATCGCACTAATTAAAGTGTATGTGTGTGCCTACTGCCTGCGAACGTTATCAATCAAATAGACTGCTTTGCCTGTTTCAATAGATCGGTTTGTTTGTCGAACGACAGACAGATCACACAGACACACACACACACACACAGACAGATTATTGCGATCGACCGCTCCTTTCACGACAAGGCGATGCGATTCGCGACTGTCTCGGGACCTCAGCAGACGAACAGGTGCACATTGTCTGTGGGCGATTGTAAATTTATTGTCCTTGCGGAAGTACATCTCCTGGAGCCCAGTTAGACCAGCTTGTCGGAGACTGGTTAACCTCGAGGACTTTGGGCCCCATCTCGTCGGTACAGTGGTCGAAAGCACGACTATAAAACACGATGTCTTGGGTACAATTTCGCCGTTGATCCGATGGGGTATTATTGGGGTTTTCCATCAGTAATTACTCAGTAGCAGCCACTGTTGATGGTAATAGGCTCGCTTCTCATCGCATTGGACTTAAATATAACTGGCGAAATGTGGGTACACCTCTGCGTTACCCTGGAGGGATTACAGGCGCAATGTTATGTGTGTACCTAGTTTCGTTGATTGTGGAAGTCAGATAGGCAGTCGCTTCATGTAAAATACTAGTATTTAGCTAACATAGTCGGGAAAAGGCTTTGCAGATGACGACATTGCAGTAATAATATTGCCCGTTTAAAAGCACCGTAGATCATGATCTGTCAAATGACCAATTTGGTCGAGACGCCATTGTTTAACTATTGTGTCTACTTCGTGGACAGATCATGGGTTAAGCAACTTCTTTTATTTGTTTTCTCCGCACTCACTGTTGTCGCTTGAGTGTATAGCTCGTGGGCGAGGGGTAAGCGACATTATTACGATCGATCGCTTCCGGGCGGAAATTAATACATTTTTAATCAACGACAAAACTGTTGCTTGGTTTGGGCTTTAAATATTCATTCGTGGTTTTGTTATAATTTGTAAGCGTACTTCCTGGTATTGTATGATGTTATATTTTTATAATAAATTGTGTTTCGTTATTACGTTTTTTGGGTATATTTAGGAAAACATGGGTAAGTAACGTTTTTGTTTCAACCGTGTCGGTGCCTATAATCTTGGTTATAAATATAAGTTACCCCTTTTAGTTTAAAGATCGAACCATATTGCAAAAAAAATAAACTACACATTGCCCCGTTGCTAAACTGAACGTCTTTGTGGGATAATACATCATAACTAACGAAATGTGTGAGAATTAAACCCGTCTGCTGGACCTCTTCAGAGAAATACAGTCGTGATGTTATGTCTTAAGTGGTTTAATAGTAAAATCTGGCAACACTATCTAGAATCTCGAGAAACGAATGCAAGAAGCGTAGCTTTTGAGATGTACTCTGCTACGTGCTACGAGCGCGTAGAAGACGTGCTGCGAGCGCTACGAGTGCTACGAAATATGTTGAGACGTAGCAAGGGTCTACGTGAACCAATTTATACTAAATCATTTGATGTTTATTTTTATTAAGCGTCCAATCTTAATATATTATTATCAATCCATTGTTTAGTCCTAATAAAACAGTTTAATATGAATGAGTTAAATAATTTACAAATCATAACGCACTCATTAATCATCATTAGTATACTCCTTATTCTTTATTTAACCCTTATTCTAACTCATACTATAACTATTAAATAAAATAAACTAAGTTACCTAAATAAACCAACATCAAACCATAAAACGGCACCAAAAATCTCCTCTTCAACGCTACCAGCCGGTAATGTGTCCAAAGACTGGCGGCGCGAGCATTGCCACGTTGTATGGCAACACTTAGCCTCTGGTCAAGGTAAAACAGCCCCTGGGACCCGGGAAGCGTCAACTAGGCGTTTAGAAATTTCCTTAAAAAGGCTGTGAGCACCCCACGGCCCCAGAGTTTCAACCCAAAAAGCTCACAAAATAGTTTATAGTATTTTTATGATAAGTATGTTAGTCTGTAACTTATACACATTTCTTACGACATCGATTTTGTTCATACACATGCTCATCCCATGACAGTAGGTTTCTACTCTCCGTTGATAACATCAATTTGATGTTATCTCGAAAATCCTCGTAAACATCGATAATAGTACATTAAATGAACCAAACAAAACATTCAAGCTCTCCAATATCTTGCACCACTCCCAAAGAAACTTAAAATATAATTTTAAAAAAGAACTAAGCAACGAAAAATCTTTTCAGGTCCCCAACAATCTGTGTAAGCTCCCTGTAATCTGTTGATATTTCCCTCGGTACCCTTGTATAAAATACTTGAAACTACCCGTCAATTGTATAAAAAAGAGCAAGAGGGTCAAGTCTATGGGGTTTGGGTTTTATTGTCTCACTCTTACAAAAGGCCTTTGTACTTAAATTTTCAATACAAAGGGTTAATTAATTAAGACTACTTTTCTAATAGATATCAATCAATCATTTTATTATCAGGCATCATATCGCCCATAGATAAAATACTCAAAATTACATTACTACATAAAAATATATACATACATACCAAATATCACTACATAGTATAAAACAAAGTCGCTTCTCTGTCCCTATATCCCTATGTATGCTTAAATCTTTAAAACTACGCAACGGATTTTGATGCGGGTTTTTTTAATAGATAGATATGATATGATAATTTGCGGGCGGGCGAAGCCGCGAGCATCAGCTAGTAACTTATAAACTACACACGAAGTGGCGGCGTCGTGTTACGCTGCGCGGTGTCACGTAGCCTGCCGCGAAACCGTCGGTAGACTACACTCTTCGGCCAAAACTCTTCCTTGAGAAACTTGTCGAGATGTTGTGTCGGAACTCGCACCCGATATGATCACTCATCATCACCTGCCCAGCCTTTTCCCAACTATGTTGGAGTCGGCTTCCAGTCTAACCGAATTCAGCTGAATACCGGTTTTTAACATGGAGCGACTTAGTACTGGGTAATACGATGCCCTTTAATAAGATTGGTAGTCAGACTTTCGGGCCACTGACTACCTGTAACAACTTCCAAAGATCTAACACCCCGTAACACCCAACAATGACAAACAAATCACTCTTCCAAGCACTTCAGAAATATATTTCTGTCTATATAATCCACCTCTGAGCAAATCAATCGGCTGGAATTAAACCGGGCAGTCTAAACATAGAATGCCTTGCCCTCGCAGGCAATTAGCGTCCCACAGCTCAGAACATCTATTCATAGAATATTCAATGAGCCGCATTTAGTTCGGACTAGACAGACTCTAAATCTGGCTAAAAATGTGACGTTCAAAGTTACATTCCGTCTGACACGAAACTATATCAGAGGGAAGACTAGACCATGAGCAAGAGACTTTAGCTGCTTTGAAGCGTTTCGTATTTGTACAACGAATTTCAACAGATAATTAAAAAAAACATAATGAAGGGTTAGGCTGAGGTTTATCTAATAGTACACTCTCATTTCGCTAGTTAAGGGGGGCGAGCTTAATGCCACCAGCCGGGTTTTATATTAACACAGTTTTTATTTTATCACAGGTGTGTTAGTCTGTAAGGTATATGTTGAACCAGCAATCTTCTCAACTCATATTCCATCCATATGTGCATATCCATGTATCATGTCACACATGTTTATTCAAATATTCATCTTCTTCATCTTCTACACCGGAATGAACGGTTCACTTGAGAAAATTTTAATGTACAATCTCACATTCCATTCAGAATATCAGGTACAGACAATACGATGAAATCTCACAACTGTTGTGTAGGCGTCAGGTGAACTAAAGCTGTCTATCACAAATTGTACAAAGCGGGGCTTTTTATTCACCTGTATTGTGCACCCACGCCTCTGTCTGAAATAGGCACTCTCAGGTATACGGGAACATAAACTGCCCACTGGAAAGCGTATCAGGTAAAATCCCAGCTATTTCAAGAACAGCCATGTGAATTATTAATATAGACCTGTATGATACTGGGGCGTACTGCATCAATGTAATCAAAACTAAAGTTGAGAGCATAATAATGAGACTGTTAGGCTGCTTCCGCGGGCCTGTGGACGGGGAGCTATGGGCTAGCTCGCCGTCCGTCCGTCTCATGACGACAGGCCGTGTCGACGGCGCGTTCGTGTTCCACGCGCGCCTCAAAGAGAGTCAGCAATAAGGAAGGGGTCCGCAAATGCCGAAGCCTGCCGGGGCTGCGGGACTATTCGAAAGAGATACCGTGGCCCCGGAACACAAAGGGCGATGAAGGAACATGGATGGGTTTTAGTCAGTAAAAGTCTGACACTCCCTCCTGCTCCGCCCAGAGCGGGAGGAGTCATTTGATGATTTCCCATCGGAAAAAAAGGCTGCGTCATCCCACTGCTGGGCAAAGACTCCCCATGACTTCCAGTTGTTTCGATCCAGGGCCAATGTGGACCGCTGGTCGCTGATCTTGTCCAGCTCGTCCCGACATCTTCTACGAGGTCTGCCGCGACACCTTCTGGTTGTGTCAGGGCTCCAGGAAGTGGCTTGTTTTTGGCCCACAGCTCATTGGGAAATATTGCAAAAGAATTGAAGAATGTTTGCTATGCCATAAAAATGCAAAGATTACTTTTTGTATTACTATTTCAACTGGTTCCATTATTAAAAGTTGTTGGTATATTCCGAAGCAGATACTTTCAACACTTCAAATTATTTTTCGCTATTAGTGATAGATGATATATTTGCATAGTATTGAATAACACGAGACCAGTTATGAATATTGTAATATAATACAGACTCGTTTTGCTCGCTCTCTCTAGCCCGCGCCATCCTCTTCAATTCCAATCTTCTACATTTTCCAAGAAAATAACATTCTTAGTTTTGAAATCATTTACATTTTTGTCGTACGTGATCCGAGTGCTTTGCACTTTGTCCTTTGTGTAAAGGGCAAAGCACTCTACACATCTATACCTACTTACACTTGCTATATTAGATTACAATTGTCATTATAAGTCTTCATAACCCCCCCCCCCCCCTACACTATCCCTATTCGCATTTCACGGTCAGGGTTAAGCCTTCGCAATTTGCGCCATATTCAAAGCCAAGCCGTCTATAACTTGAGTGTCTTTATACAGGGTGTAAACAACCTCATCACGAAGCCGTCAACCAAGCATTCTATACATCAAACTAAGTAACTTTACGCAAAAATTATTGCTGGGAAACGACTTTTTTTTTTGGAGTAGAGGTGTCTAAAGTAAAAATCTTACATTAAAAACTTGTATTTAAAAAAAAGTTGTCAAAAAGTTGGAACTTTGACCCATAATGTCTCCGTAACTAGAAGGTTTCCAGGTATGGTGTAGAACAAAAAAATGATCGCAATGACGGGGAGAACAAGTGCCTTTCGGCTTCGTTAAGAGGTTTTTTACAACCTTTATACAACGTGTAACCGAAACCTTCACGAAGCCGTCAACCAAGCATTTAATACATCAAACTAAATAAGTAACTCTACGCTATTTTTGTTGAAAAATCACGATTTATAGTAGGACTCAAAACATTGTGCTGGTGTGGATGCATTGAATAGAACAGGGGCCATGGAGGTATTTAAAGTAAAGTTACAGTATAACAACTAGTATTTTAAAACGCACCCCTAAGCACACAGCCCTTCGTCAATATTGTATTTTCCTGTCAATTGAGTACAATTAAACACAATTATCCTCTTTAAACTATGTGGTTAGGACGAACGCCCCGCTGCCTCTGCCGTTTTGCAAGCTATGATGGACTATTTACAAATCAATCAAGCATTAAAACAAACTGTAAGTTGGTAGATTAATTAAGTATCGAAAATTATTATAGTCTATTGTAGTCTAATTATTATACTAGCTGTCGCCTTCGTTCGCGTGAAATTATTTAAAAACAAAACTTTTATTGGATCGGATTTTGTTACTAATTTCGTTAGCCTAAGTTACCCATTATAACATCAGCTATTTGCCCGTAAAAATCCCGTCAGAAATCGGACCAGCCGTTTCGGAGATTAGCCGGAACAGAACGAAAAAATGAGATAAATGTGTTTTCGTTATAAGTGCCGTATATATTTTCATATGCATTCAGTAAAAAGCTGTTGATTTGATAAATCATGATCTGTCAAAAGACCGATTTGTTCGAGACACCATTGTTTAACTATTGTGTCTACTTCGTGGACAGATCAAGGTAAGAAAAGATAATTTTGTTTGTCCAATACATGTGTATTCAATCTCTTAGCTTGCAAGATGTTACATCAAATTATAAATATGACAGACATTTTTGCCTGAACGGCATGAGACGGCTGACATGGAGTGATTTTAAATTCTTTCATTCGTCGTCGTTTCGACCATTCGTCCGTCGTCGTTCGTTCGTATAGTTCATTTAGTCGCCGTGCGTACCTAGGTGAAATGTGGATGCACTATACCCACATTTCACCATGTGTGCGACTAACCGAGCATAAACCCAGACTTCAGGCTACTACTGTGAAATTCATCATTCATTTATTATTCATCTTTTCCCGAACTTGTCATCGAACCCCTTTTTTTTTCGTAGGGGAAATCATCAAATGACTCCTCCCGCTCTGGGCGGAGCAGGAGGGAGTGTCAGATTTTTACTGACTAAAACCCATCCATGTTCCTTCATCGCCCTTTGTTCTCCGGGGCCACGGTATCTCTTTCGAACAGTCCCGCAGCCCCGGCAGGCTTCGGCCCTTGCCCCCTTCATTATTGCTGACTCTCTTTGAGGCGCGCGTGGAACATGAACGCGCCGTCGACACGGCCTGTCGTCATGAGACGGAAGGACGGCGAGCTAGCCCACAGGCCCGCGCCTACGGTGGCCGGAAGCCACCACGTGGCCCCCGACGCCCGGGGCGTCTCCCGCGGCGGCCGAGACGTGAGGATCTCTCCCTCGTCATCGAACCCCTCACGCTCAGCTCGCTCGCTCTATAAACACAACATCAACGTCACAAATTTTCAATTCTAAGTTATGATAATATGCAACAGATAAGGTCGTGTACGTTACATTAACTTCACGAATACTACTAAACGTTGCCATGGCGATAATGTTGAACAATGCTATAAATGTTCGCATGATTAAATTTCGTGATAAGGACTCACAAGGACAGCCATGCGATTTTCGTTGTGATGTAAATCATAATGTTACATGGCAACATTAGATAACTGATATTTGATTCATTTTAGTTATACATCCAGAGCAATGGATGAACTCGACTCTTTTCACAAGGATTGGCAAATAACAGCACTGGATAGGGATAAGTGGGAAGAGAGAAGAGAGGCCTTTGTCCTACAGTGGGACGTAAATGGCTGATAATAAAATCCAGAGCAAAACAAAGGAAAGCGTATAAACGAAATCAGACGTTTCATTTTCCATTAATGTTTGTCTTCCATTTGCCATCTTTCACTCAAAGTGAAACGTCTTGAATTAAAGTGAACATGGAATGAATCAAAGTGAACATTTACTCGAGTGAAGCTGCTGATGTCGGTTTTAGGTACCATCGTTAACTCATGCCTTTTGCCTTTAGGGGTAGGCAGAAACCACAGAACGCCACCTGTCACGATGCTGGCATGCTCCTTTCACGTTCATACATCTAGAACATCGTCAACTAGACCCAATTTAATCTGTTGTTCACAGTATGACAGCACTATTCGCTTTAAACTCAGGTCAGGCAGGGAAAATGTATAAAAAACAGGATACCGGCTATCCCTAAGGAGATACAAAACATAAAAAAACATTACCCCCTTTCTAGGTCAGTTGGGTAAAAAGTAACAAACAATGCAAACCAATTACTGTCAGACTTACATCCCTAACAAGCATTTATGAAAAAAGTTCCCGCGAAATACAAAATACGAAGCCGACAGACCCCTTACAAATCAAACATCAACTTTTTTACTTTTCGAATCTTCTCGAGTATTTATCAAATGATTTCTATACCCATTCAGTTTGAGAGAGGATTATTTTCAGGAGAGAAATCTTCATAATTCTCGTTTTCGATTTTCCTTATCCCGTATTCGTGGTGTATTTTTAACAAGGATTTCTTATGAATTTGTTGTTAAGTGTAGTAAGTACTACTTTTATTGATTGAATAGGTTTTATGAGGGTGTTTGAATATGGTTGTTTCGAGGTCTAGTATACCAACAGCCTGTACAGAAAACTCTGGTAATTTTTATTAAGTATGTATTTACAAACAAAAAGTATCTATAAAGTATATCAACTATATGGTGTCCACGACACAAGCCTCGTTGCTTAGTGTGGCGCTAGATATAGACGACGCGATTACCTACTGTCGTCCATGACTTTTGTCACGACATAGAAGACCAACCCTGGATTGGACTTGTTTGCTGATGAATGGAAGACGATAATGTTGGAATGTTTGTGGTTCTGCGAGAAGACCGAATAAAAGGATTAGGTATTTAATTAAGTGTTAATGGTTTTAAATACTGTACTAAATAAATAATAAACAAATAGTCGGAACGCGGCCTAACCGTTTGTGCGTCGATGTCTCTTCCCCCTTTCCCACTCCGAAATTTTTCATTGCCTATATAAAAACCGGCCAAGTGCGAGTCGGACTCGCGCACGAAGGGTTCCGTACCATTATCTAAACAACATTGGACAATCGCCAAAAACATCACGTTTGTTGTATGGGAGCCCCTTTTAAATATTTATTTTATTCTGATTTAATATTAGTATTTGTTGATAGAGCGGCAACAGAAATACATCATCTGTGAAAATTTCAACTGTCACGGTTCATGAGATACAGCCTGGTGACAGACAGACGGACAGTGGAGTCTTAGTAATAGGGTTCCAGTTTTACCCTTTGGGTACGGAACTCTAAAAACCAGTCTATACATTTTGACCGTGTAGGTAAGGTATTGCACTATTGTAGCAATCAGCATATTTAAAAAAATAATGATGAAAAATTTATTTACGTGGGGATTGCAGAACAGCCGGCTCCAGCTGAACACCAGCATTTTACATGGAGCGTCTGTTTATCTAACCTCTTTAGACCAGTTACTGGGTAATATGGCACTCCTTGGTAAGACTGGCTGGTTTTAACAACACGAATAACGGTTTTAAAAACACAAAAATATCTATCAACTTCCATGTGACCCGAGTAATATTCTTTTAATCCATTTTCCCTTTGGAGAAAAAGTAATGTGTCAGCTCCTTCCATCCCCTCGTAGATAACACGGGTCATTTGAAGGGAAGGTCATATTATACTGAAAATATACTGTCTATTTCGTATATTTTTGCTTAGCTTCTGAAAACCTTAGCAGGATTATACATGATTATCTTATTGGATGGTATGGCGAACATTACATACTGAGTTTCCTCCGTGCCTCGGAAAGCACGTGAAGCCGTTGGTCGCGGCTGTCATTTGTAAATCTTTGACAGTAGTACTGGTAGTCAGTGACCCGAAAGTCTGACAACCAGTCGTACGGAATCGTATAAACCAGTTCTAACTGGGTTTGGAGGCCTATCTGACCTCCAAAACCTAGGTAGAATTGACCCCAACATAGTTGAGAAAAGATTACGTGGTGAGGGAAGATAGTATGGCCAACGAGCCGACAATCCATCTGATGGTAAATGATTATTTCTGAATGAATCTTCTACGTATAGGCATCTAAACACAGCTATTCTCTTTCACAGTCTTCTTCGTTATCGTGTGGTTAGTGCCTAACTTGGTGTCAGAGTTTTTATACCGCCCATGGGCCTCTGACTTGGCTTTACAGGCCGTCGAGAAATATCTCTCAGGGTTTCCTCACGGTGCTGCGGGACTATTCGAAAGAGATACCGTGGCCCCGGAACACAAAGGGCGATGAAGGAACATGGATGGGTTTTAGTCAGTAAAAGTCTAACACTCCCTCCTGCTCCGCCCAGAACGGGAGGAGTCATTTGATGATTTCCCATCCGAAAAAAAAAAGGGTTTCCTCACGGTTTTTGTTTCACAGTAAATGGGTATTTATGGTGGTAATAATTCCCCGGATGAGCTCCTTCACAAAATACTTCCTCTACTACACTGCTAAAATTGAGTTAAACGCACGAAGAAACACGATATACTTTCAGCTATAAGTGTTTATAATCATTTTAGGTCAAGTTATCTTTATTGGTAGGTAATACGAATAAACTGGGACATGTTGAGATGTTTCCAACGTTACTTTCCGATATGAGATCGGAAAATAACGTTAAGAGGAAGGAGTGCTTTTGGTGTACGCGGTACACAAGTAATTATGTATTGGTAACCAATGATGTTATATATAATACTGAGGAAGATACGTTTTACCGACGGCAGGGCAATGCAAACACAAGCTGATCAGCTTGTGTGACCTCAGTCCGTCCTGTGCGACGCGAACTGACGTTTAAGCGGGAGTTTGGTGTATGAAAATAAACAAATATGGCAAGTTGTGTGTTAAGGATGTGCAATACTTATACTGGGCCGGCTGTAAAAATCAAGAAGGACGTATGTTTTCAGGATATTCCGGTTAAGCAGAAGCAAGTCCTGCGAGATGCCATACACAAAAAAATTATTAAAGTTGTCACTCACAAAAATTTTCTTGGCCTACAAGAATCCTTTCTAGCCTATAATTCCTCTTCTTCGTCGTTACACTCTTGGCAGTGTTCGTCGTCGTCACATCAGGGGTGGTGGCAAGCTTTACAATCCGTCGCCATTCCTCCCGCACTGTGACTTTTCTTGTGCATTCGTGGAGTGGACCGTTGAGTGCAGTTTTGACTTGGTCGGTCCAACGCATTGGTGACCTGCCGCGCGCTCTTGTGCCTTCAACCTTTCCCTGCACTACAAGTCGCTCCACAAATGTGTCTTCTTGACGTGTGGTATGTCCAAAGAAAGTGAGGATACGACATTGGACGATGGAAGAAAGACGCTGTTTGATCCGAAGTTCCTGGAGGATTGAGACGTTGGTTCGGAACTGTGTCCAGGTTATGCCAAGCATTCTCCTCCAGCACCACATTTCGAGGGCGTCTATCTTCTTTTTCTCGCTTTCTCTTAAAGTCCATGTTTCAGCACCGTAAAGAAATATGGGAAACACTAAAGCCCTGATAAGTCTCACTTTAGTGGCCTTTGTGATGTTTCTGCTTCTCCATATTTTTCCAAGCCGATCCATGGAGGACCTGGTAATAGCCATGCGCCGTTTGATCTCTTCCACGCATCCACCGCTGTTCGATATTAGTGCCCCAAGGTAGATGTATGACTGAATGACGTCACAGTTCGCAATTTTACCCTACCTTTAAACCTATAATTACTTGTACCTTAACTCGTATTATCCCATTTTCTAACAATACAAAACAACAAAAGCCCAAACAAATAATTCAATCGTTATGAACTCCCATTCAACGTAAAGAGGAAAAATAGCTGTCATATTTCAATCCCTTCAATAAAATCCTTGAAGCATCCAATATTTTTCATCTTCACTCCGCAAATCGTTCACTCATTCCTTTCCATTCACCATGATGGCAGTCGAAGCGAACAACGCATTCATTCCTTTTGAAGTGCAGTGTAAAAGGAGTTCGTACGTCAGTCGTATTGATCGAACGCGCCGTCAGTGGTGTGCGTATCCTGTGTACCGACATAACTTGAACCTTCAATGTGTGCAACTTTCAGTTTGTGTTAACAGATTTTAATACGGTGAGAAGGACGGGGGAGACCAGGTTAAAATGGTTTATTTTATATTAATGTTCTGTGTGTATGAATGTGGAGACGGTTATCGCGTGGTTTAATTTGTTTGGTAATTCCGATTATGTTGTCGTTTTAGTATTTTAGGTAAGTGTTTTGAATGGAATGTATGGAAAATATTGTTTGGTGCGTTTTGGAGGTATTGATTTATATATAGGCTACCTTAGGCATAACTTAGGGTAGAGATTTTACTTGCCCTGTTAGTTAGTATGTATTTGTCAAATCTTGCAACTGAATTTCAAACCAATTCCCCCCAACCGATTGAGCTGAAATTTTGCACACACCTATGGTTCTGGTGACAATACATTTTTATGATAGACATGACTACATCCAGCAGCCAGGATTGCCTCCTCACGAGAGAACTCCTCAACGGTTTACGGTTGCTAGATAACCCAAGTTTTCTTCTTTTCAATTTTCGTTACTTTTTTTTTTCTTTTTTTTTATCACTGTAATAATTGAGTGGTTAGATTTTTATGAGCTTACTTTAAGCCTTGGCTCTGCCCTGGTAATACGAAAAATTGTGAAACAAAACTTATGTTGTTTGGATTTGGTAAACATTTCTCATTGATCATTCCATTACGATCTGAAATCCAATTCGATAGCCTAATAACAAAAATCTGCACGTATCGTACTAAGGCTTCTTCGTTGGTTTAGTCGTCACAAGCGGTACTGTTGAGCATTATAGGGTTTATTCGAGGTTCCTAGTTGGTCACAGTTCTAACCTAACCTAACCTATTGGTCGGAGTGAACGGAATCCATTCGACATCGTTTTTACGACAAACAGTTAGTCGGAGACAAAAAACACCAGGACACTTTTAGCCTTATATTTAGGTGTTTCATACGATAGAATCGATTTGCGAATTTTTTTTTTTCTCCGGCATCTAAAATTACATGGGGGCGCTTCAGACCAACCCCCTTGACCCCCCCACAGTGACAGAATCTTCAAATTCAGGCGACTCGTTTTAAAACCCAACCCGTTCTCCCGTGAGAAGTACACCCTGTATGTACACCTCTGCCTTATCCTTCGTGGGAAACAGGCGTGACGTATTATTATGCTATTAGGTAGGTACAACAAATCTATAACAACTAACACTATAAATCCCTTGTGTGTCTAAAAACAGACACCGATAAAACCAAAAAAGCTCGTCCATTCCAATAGGCATGATGGCAGTATCAAAAAAAATGCAAATCTATTTAGTCCGCCAGTTAGAGTATTGGAAATTAATGGACACGTATTTTTTGTTTTTGTAAATCAATGAATATTGACAAAGATAAAACGCATCAAAACTTGGGAGTGGGGGCTCGTGACGTCAGAACTAGCTAAAAATTATACCATGGCGTGACGTATTGACAATTTTAAAAGCGTCGTATCTTCGTCAATTTTGGTTTACGTAACAAAAGAAAAAAAACGGGTTATTTATTTTTTGATAATCTAAGTGACGGACTAATTAGATTTTTTTTGTCGTCTCGCCTATTTCAATGGATTAATAATAATATAAATTTTATTTCAGATCAAATACAATCCATATGTTTTAGTAAGTCTTAACGTAGGAATTAGGATTAAACAAATTGTGGAAACGTATCAGGTACCTCTGTTTTATGTATTCCCGTCGCGATTGGTTGGCTTCGAAATTTGTAACTCGAATCGATTAGAGAACCCGCGGTATGATATTGTAAATCCTTTGCAATTTATTTTCTCGAAAACTGGCTCTTATCGCACTACAATTAGGTTCAACATACAATTTATTTAACACATGTGATTTTATTTCATTTATCACAACGTGTGCGGAATTTCCATGAAAACCTTTGAAATTGTTCCAAGGAGATGAAGGGCGCGGTGCTCTGTAGTAGTACGAGTAATAGCTAGTCGTCAATAAAAGCCATTAAATCATGATCTGTCGAATGACCGATTTGGTCGAGACGCCATTGTTTAACTATTGTGTCTACTTCGTGGACATATCATGGGATAACACTGTATAAAGGGTGTAAAAAGACTCTTAACGAAGCCGAAGGCACTTGTTCTCCCCATCATTGCATTTTTTTGTTCTAGACCATTGGGAACCTTCTAGTTACTGAGATATTGGAGGTCAAAGTTACAACTTTTTCACAAGTTTTTTTTTAATACATGTTTTAATGTAAGAACTTTACTTTAAACACCTCCACAACCCCCATACTAGTCAATCCATCCACCAGCACAATATTTTGAGTGCGTTACATTGAATTTGCTTTTTTATTTTGTATTTTTCACCCCAACAAAAAAGTCATTTCCCATGGTTCACTTAGTTTGATGTACAGAATGCTTGGTTGACGGCTTCGTGAAGAGTCAGTTTACACCCTGCATATTAAACCTTCCGATTCGTTATGAATTAACCCAACTAGTTACACCATTCATTAGGTAATTACAACTGACCTTATCTCGCAATGATGTGATATGTGCACTGTTTTAGACTTTCACGGTTTTTCACTACACTTAAAGTACTTACGGGATGATATCCGTGATTTTCCTTGGTTACTATGAGCTCCCGATATTTCGACGCTGTTGCAAGCATCATGATCGCGTGAATACATATGGGAATGGTATGGGTATTCCCGCGATCATGATGCTTGCAACACTTGTAAGTACTTTATGTGATGTGATATATGTTTTTACTGCGTCGCTGCATCACACAACCACCGATGCATGTTGTTTTATTTTATTTTTTGTACGTTTAAATACAATACAAACGTATTGGTATTATGGATGACCTACATGTAGTTATTAAATTGCATTTGGTATATAGTTACTCGTGCAGGATTGTGTGTAAAAAATATGAATATGAAGAACTGTTATAATATGAGGTCGAGTGCGGTTGACTGTTACCGGCTGTATGAATTAGAGTGAACTAGAGAAGCTGTAACGAAGGGAAGAACAAAAGAGTTACTTGTTTTTGAAAATTCAACCCCTATAGATATTAAGTAGTGGATGAAAATGGAAGGTCATCGTCATCTTCCGATAGGATGTACGTCAGGCACACGGCTTGTAATTTAAATCCAACCACACTATACAATACTACGAAACGGACAGTAGACTAACATATTTCCATCTAGGCCCATCTATCACAATAATTACATTTTAACCGGCCCTTATAAAACGATTCCAAGGTTGTTAAAAAAAATCATTTGAATAAAAAAAAGCTTCGTAAACAAGTAACAGCGCAGAGAGATTGGAGCAGCGCCCGCGGTGGCCCAGTGGTGGCGGTCCCGACTTACGAACAGTAAGTCGTGGGTTCGAACCCAGGCAGGCGCATTACTTTGTGTAATTTATTTCATCACCGCTGCTCTCGAAACGGTGAAGGAAAACATCGTGAGGAAACCGGCATGTCCTAGAACCAACAAATTCGAAGACATGTGACATCTACCAATCCGCACTGGGCCCGCGTAGTAGATTATAGCCCATTCCCTCTCTTAGAGAGGAGGCCTGTGTCCCAGCAGTGGGAACATTACTAGGCTGATGATGATGATGATGATGATGAACAAGTAACAAATAACCGATCCTAGTGAATACAATAGCGGCCATTTTGTTTTGAAAAACAAATGAGGACGAACGAACATGGTTAATTAAAGGAAATAACACACATGAACTCGGAAAAGGATCGTCACCGTATCGCCTTTCGCCTCGTGTGTTTCGTGAGCTTGTCGCGAGGCGAGGTGATTACGTTACGGTTCCGATTAGTGTGTGTTGCAGTACTGAGATTCATACAAAGAATACTGAATAGCTCGAGTTGGTATAGTGGTGATCCCTTTCCGAGTTGAAATGTGTGTTATTTCCTTTAATTAACCCTGTTCGTTCGCCCTCATTTGTTTTCCTTCAAAGAAATAAATAAATATCACTGAACATTATTATTACACACACCGCCATCTAGTGCCACACCAAGCAACGAGGCTTGTGTCGTGGACACCATATATTTGATATACTACATACAGGGTGTAAACAACGTCATCACGAACCCGTCAACCAAGCATTCTGTACATCAAACTAAGTAAATTTAGGCAAAAATTATTGCTGGGGAACGACTTTTTTTTGGGGTGATAATCATGTTTGTGGTTGAACTCAATGTAGTGCACTCAAAACATTGTGCTGATGGATGGATTGCATAGTAGTAAAAATCTTACACTAAAAACTTGTATTTAAAAAAAAAACTTGTAAAAAAGTTGGAACTTTAACCCCCAATATTTCCGTAACTAGATGTTATCCAGGTATGGTCTAGAACAAAAAAAATATCGTAATGACGGGGAGAACTAGTGCCTTTCGGCTTCGTTAAGATGTTTTTTACACCCTTTAGATACTACATACTAGACTTGTTGATATACCACATAGATACATTTAATTTAATAATTTTTTTTATAATAAACAATGTACGGGATCAGTATCGCCTCAACTCGAGCCATTCGGGATACTTTCTATGAAATTCCATTGTGCAATGCACACTTATAAGCACTGAAACATCGTCGGGATCAGCTAGTAATAAACAAAATGTTTTGTTTTTTAAACAAGCTTTTATTAGAATGAAAAGGAGGAAATTAGGTTTATGTATCAACATTGACCACGTATACAACGTTTCGTGTCCATGCTATAATTCGGTGAAGAGTTCTCTTGTGAATAAGCGATCCAGGCCAGCAGGGCTATTATGTATCTTTCTGATATCCAGTGACTATCAAGCTTCGGTTGTACACCGAACTTTGATGACTACCGTGAAGGTCATAATATTGGTATTACGTAGTGGATATAATCACTTTACGGTGACTAACAGGGTCATACATAATACGAAACTAACCTTTTGACCGTTAATTGATGGACACTGAGCCCAGTTACTATCATTTCGAGCTGTCAACAGAGATACGTAATAGCCCTACTGATCCAAAGGATCAGAACTAAAGGTGTGTTCAAAATTTCAGCTCAATCGATTGGGGGAAACTGGTTTGAAATTCAGTTGCAAGATTTGATCAATACATAACTAACAAGGCAAGCGAAATAAAAGCTTATAATATAAAATGAGGTAAAATGATGCTATTCCGGTGGAGTGCTAAGTTATAAATGTACTTTGAGCTTTATACTTGATAAATATGGTATTGCCCATATGTTTGCTTTGAATTTCATACTTGATAAATTGTAACTGGAATATGGTATTGCCTATAATATGTTTGCTTTGAGTTTCATACTTGATGAATTGTACCTGGAATTTGGTATTTCGAATATTGGATAGGTGTATGTGAATTCCTCGTATTCGAGAATATCATTTCTGCTCATCATTTGCATGTATTCCTCCCTTGGGAACTGATCAATACATGACCTGATACGAATATTGTAATTTTAATCATGACGTGCAATGTTTCTAAAGAATCCATTTTGAAATCGAATCCAATTTGTTTCATGAAGTGGATTATATGCTATGTTTTAATATTCATATTGGTATTTTTATAAACAGCACAAAAAAAATACCAAGGGCATTGTTACTGCTGCTAGGTTCATGCTACAAAGTTGTTTTTTTCTAACTAAAATTAAGTGGCTTGACAAATATACAGTATTGAAACTTGAAATTCTGTTCGAAATCAGTAAGTAGATGAACACGAATGAATATAGACTTACCTATTGCATCATCCTTACTATGTCGGGACATTTTTTTTTTGTAAGCCTATTTGTGTGACCCACTGCTGGGCAAAGGCCTCCCCTTTCTTCTTCCAAACCTCTCTGACCTGTGCAAGATCTGGCCATGTTCGCCCAGCAAACAAGATCAGATCATCAAACCACCTTCGCCGCGGTCTACCTCTACGGCGGCTTCTTCCGGCAAGCGTCCAGGCTTGTTGATAATGTCGGGACATTAAAAACAAGTTTATTCGATACGATAATATGCCTACGTACACAGAAATCTAAACACCCAAAAGCTTCCTAAAATTAGAACAGGCCCTGTTATACAGTCACTGTTCAACAGGGACTGTATACCTCCAACATTTACCCAAATCAACTCCCTATCCCTAAAACCAAACACTTCGATACAAGTCAGGCCAAAAAAAGGGAACAACAAAAAATCTTAATACGGCTACGTGAACATAGCCAATAAAGCCGGCAGTTGCAAACATACCGTGAAAGTGGCACAGTTCGTGTTTGTACTGTCGGCATTGGGTGGGTGGGTATTTCGGCACTCCAGTACACTCGCGGGTCGAATGAGGTGAACGTGAATATTAAATGTGCACACGTTTCGTTAATGTGCTGACATGTCGCTTTTTTGGGTGTTTGTTTAAGTTGAATTATGTGTACGGAGATTTGCGTTTTATTATTTAGCGACGTGAGTACAGGATTCGGTCCTGTTTGTGTTTTTATGATTCATAAAGTAACCTTCCTTTTTGTAGTAAGCTTTCTTTTCGTCTATTATTGGGGACCGTTCCCCGTCCCTTTTACAAACTTCGTCCTTTTGCAGGTCAAGATCAAAGTCTCAGACAAAGCTGTACGCCTTCAGAATGATTACCCTAGACCCTAGCAATATCCTAATTGAATTTCTAGCAAAACACTTGAGCTTCGCTCACTTCGAATGATGTTACGAAAAATTTGCAACATTGTCTTTAAAAAAGAGTAGCAACTAACATGGAACAAAAGCAGGCAGTTGGTGACAATCTTAATTATAAAAGAGTGTCCGTGTCCGTGTGTGTGTTCCATAGCCAAATGGCAAAAAACGGAACCCTTATGGATTAGTCATGTCTGTCCGTCCGTATGTCACAGCCACTTTTTTCCGAAACTATTTATACAAACTATGCTGTTGAAACTATTCTGTGAAACGCATTAAGATTTTCACACAAAAATAGAAAAAAAAAAAAAAAATTTGGGGGTTCCCCATACTTAGAACTGAAACTCAATTTTTTTTTTCATTAAACCCATGCGTGTGGGTTATTTATGGATAGATCTTCAAAAATGATATGGAGATTTCTAAGTTCATTTTTTTCTAAACTGAATGGTTTGCGCGAGAGACACTTGCAAAGTGGTATAATGTGTGTCCCCCTGTAACTTCTAAATTAAGAGAATGATAAAACTAAATAAAATATTATATTATATATATTGGTTTGAACGAGATCTAGTAAGTAGTTTTTTTTTTAATACGTCATAAATCGTAAACCGCAATTTACCTTTCATTTTACTTATCAATAACATTAATAAAAAAAAACGCTATTATTAAAACATCGATCAAAGTTACAACGAACTACAAGAACTTTTATATTATGTTACTTGCTGCTACGGAACCCTTCATGGGCGAGTCCGACTCGCACTTGGCCGCTTTTCTCCTTAAAGACCTCCACTTTTGGAATGGGCAGTAATAAATACTTCAAGGAGCTCTTAGTACACATTATTTTGTGTAATTAATTTGAGAAATATTCACACGCGAAATTATATAGGTACATTGTATAGTTATAGCTTCATTCAAATGCCTGAAAAATAATATTCTACGAAAGTTCCTGTTATCGGTTAAAATAAATCATTTGAGTTTCAAACTTAAGTGATGAGTAGGTACCGCAAAATATTCATAACAAATGATAAAATAACAGTGTATACCGCACAGTGGTCTCAAGTGTACAGCCGTGCGATGAGCTCAATCTGCCTCGGGGGACGTGTTGAGATCCTTGCGTTCATTCTTATGATAACTTGTTCCTGTTTCAACCCTTAGGGTGATGACTTGTTATCTTACAAGAGAAGATGTTTGGCAAAATATGTACTACCATCTTCTTGAATGGGGTTATACAACAACAACAACATCAATTTATTTCAGGCTACAATGGCCTATAAATATATACCTTATAAACTAACATATATAAAGTAAATACAAGACTTGTGTTAATAAATAAGACTTAAAAACTATGTTAGTAGTACTTTACTTAGTCACACTTTTTATTTTTTATTTCTTTTTATTTGTTATACAAATCACTGTTACAATATGATTTAATATCGGCAAAAAAATATAGCACAAAAGCCGAGTTGTGCCGTTTTTGTGGTCATTCCATCATTTTTGTTATTGTAAAAGTGGAAATTGGTTATTTTTGTTGCTTTAGTTTAGTTTTCAATTTTTAAAGTATGGCATCAATTTTGGAATAACTGTTTTCATACTGGAATGTAAGAAACTTACGAAACGGCCGGAACCACTCACTCACAATCATCATTTCATTTCATTTCATTACATTACATAAATATTCCGAAAGTAAATGATTAGTTTCGGCTGAGATTTTCACGTTCTCTACGACAATGACATAAATGGCAGTAGCCCAGTGGCCCACCAGACACATCTATTTCTATTCGGAAGATTCTCGCTTTTCTATGGAAGATGAAGAACCTACCCTAAATTCTTACCCTGACGGCGAAGAATTGTTATCGCACAAGTGGGTAGCTGCAACATTTTTTTATCCTATTCAAATTTAATATTTGTATTCGGTCTTAAAACTTCATCACAAGACCATCCATCCGCCAGAAGTCATCTAGCTACACACTACTGCTACCCATGCGAAGCCGTGGTGAGGTGCTAGTATTTATACCCATTACAGTAAAGATATTCCTGTCCACATAATGGTAAAGTTAACTAATTTTAAAGAAGCTCGTCAAAACAGCTATTTTGTTATCTAGATAAGGAAATAGCCTTTTCCATTCCGGAAATAAGTACCGTTTCAAACGCCGCGGAGATATATTATACATAAATATTCTTACTATATCTTTGTTTTTGTATACATTACAAGTATATGCCCGCGGCTTCGGCCACGTCACGTTCGATAATTGTCCCACGGGGTCCTATGTGTTAATCCAAGTTATAAACTATATGTGTGCAAAATTTCATCCAAATCCGTTCAGTAGTTTTTGCGTGAAAGAGTAACAAAGATACATCCATCCATCCTCACAAACTTTCACATTTATATTATTATATAAAGGGTGTAAAACACCTCTTATCGAAGCCGAAAGGCACTTGTTCTCCTCGTCATTGCGATCATTTTTTTGTTCTACGCTATACCTGGGAACCTAGCTCCTAGTTACGGGGATATTGGGGTCAAAGTTCCAACCTTTTTTTTAAATACAAGTTTTTAATGGAAGATTTTTACTTGAAATACCTCCACGACCCCCGTAATATTCAATCCATCCATCAGCACAATGTTTTCAGTGCGTTACATTGAGCTCTACCACAAAACATGATTTTTCACCCCAAAAAAAAAAAAGTCGTTTCCCAGCAATAATTTTTGCGCAAAGTTACTTAGTTTCATGTACAGAATGCTTGGTTGACGGCTTCGTGATGAGGTGGGTTACACCCTGTATATATTACTAGCTTCTGCTAGCGGCTTCGCCCGCGTGAAGTTTTATTATTGCCCCATGGGATCTCACGGGCGGAATAAAAAATATTCTATGTTTTAATCCAAGTTATAAACTACCTGTGTGCAAAATTTCATCCAATCCATTTTCACCAGTAGCAACGAAGTCACATAGAGTTAAACACAAGATTTAATCCCCACTTCGATCCTACATAGGATAGGATTAAGGCTCGTGTTTGCATTCACAGTCCAATGTTTAGGTTTATTAGTGAAATCCTTTTACAATACAAATTCTATGCGACAGATCCCTGTTGAAGCACCTTTTGATACAAATCAGCAGTGGCATTGAAACTATAAGCTTATAAATCTTTGACTGTCCGTACGGGTTTACCGGGTATCGTATTACCCAGTAAATAGGTTGTGGAGGTCAGGTGGGTCGTCCTAAACTGGTATTCAGCTGCATCTGGTTAGACTGGTTGCCGTCCCTATCAAGGCCAGCTGCTAGTAAATTAAACGAAATGAAATCATCGGTCTAATGTCCTACTAGCAAATGTCCAACACTGTCGGTGTTGGACATTAGCCATAGTTAATTCGAGGATTGGCGAACACTGGTAACTGGATTTTTACAGAGGAAGCGTGATTCGTATATTAACCTATCATGGTATTTTTGTTCAGTATTGTTTGACATTTCACACATCATCGAACTACACTGGCCTGCAAAAATAAGTACTACTCTTTTAAAATTTAAATTTTTCCTAAACTATAGAAATTAGAGATTTAAAATAAAAAAACGTTATAAAGCAATTTTTAGCAGCTTTCTTTGAAACTATAGACAAAATTAAACTATTTTTCGAGTCCTTTTTGTTTCGAAAGTATATCTTGTGTACATAAAAAGTTCTTGCAATTTTAAAAGTGTGATACTTATTTTTGCAGGCCAGTATAGTTTGTCTTTCCATCCCGGCAAAGCGTCTACAATTTATTCAGCTGTATTACGAAAATCAGCGTTCTGGAAGGTGTTTCGAGAATTTAGACTTCATGTCGTCTGCCCATCTCGCCGCCGGTCGACCCACGTTCCTTTTGCCAGTTCTTGGACGACATTCGGTGACAGCCTAGGTCCACCTGTCATCACTGCGCTTTGCTAGGTGTCCTGCCCAACTCCATTTGAGTTCCGTAACGCGATTTCCAATGTCGAAAAATTTGGTGCGTTTTCAGATTTCAACGTTCATAACGTTGAATGAACCTGATGAATTTAGACTTAAGAGTCAACATAATCGGCCACGATTCGCTAAACATCGAAAAATTTGAAAGCCTACTTACCACATAGCACGTGAACCCATGGTTTTATTGTGAAAATTTCGTCCTTCCTAGTCCTTCCTATTTTGTCAGTATGCCACGAGAAAACGCGCAATTCAAAAGTTTAAATTTATTTTACCTACAATCTACGAATGTACGTACCCATAAACAGTTATATACCCCATCCCTTTACATAATCAGGACGCGTGACGACCGACCCATAGATCCCTCCGAATCGTCACGCCTTGCCTGGACAAAAATATGTAAAACGGTTTATCACTGGTGAACAGCCAACAAGATTACCGGCCACAATCCTACATCTTATTACTCCTCATCCTCCTTCATCTTCCTTTTGATGGGAACGGGTGTTTCCCATCCTACCATTCACATTTAAAAGGATAAAACAGATTTTCTTTGTATGTGTGATGTCCGTTTCTTAAAGTAAAAAAGCTCGTAGCAAGCAGCTACGGCGTAGGCCCGGCCTACGAATCTGTGCTACAAAAGCTACGATATTCTGGCTTATTAGATGGTTTGGTCATAAATAAATAAACAGCGCCATATAGTGCCACACTAAGCAAAGAAGCCTTTATCGTGGACACCAGATAGTTGACATAGATACTTGTTTTGTTTGTAAATACATACTAATTATACTTGTTATAACATATCTATGACTCGGAAACAAATGTCCATGCTCATCACACAAACATTTACTCCTACCGGGATTCGAACCAAAAAAGCAGCCTCAATACCGCGCGCCATTCGGGTCGTCACGTCACATTGATGACGTCAAATTGATTCCCATGTTAATGTTATCCATGCATTGTATAGATTCCAGCTCTTAGTATTATGTAATTGCATAGCACTGCATTTTAGTTTTAATTTATATTATTTATTATTATTTTTATAGTATGCTGATTGAAATTTCTATTTTTTAATTGTTAATTTTATTTCAAATATGTGCATAAATTATGATCCTAAATGGATTGAAATAAATTATTTTGAATTTGAAAATTTTGAATTTGAATAGCACATGTGTGAGAACTATGTACTGTAAAGCTACCATTTACATGTATCTTTCATTGACTTGAATATGCCTTGGTGGCTGAGAGAAAGTCATGCTTACTCAAATGTCTCGCTGATGGTGGCGGGTGTGTCGGGTCATTTAGTTCCCTTCGATATGGTTGAGTTGAATGGCGCCGGTACATGCGTCATGTTCGTGAACGGGCGCTGTCAGTTGGGACAGGTCATCTCTTAGTTGCCTCGGTTCATTTTAATTACTTTATCTTTTCCTCTGGACGCTCTTAATGTGCACGTCTTTCTACATCGTTCTCACAGATATGTATTATCTCAACAAGAATGATGTCACCAAGATTTTGTAACGTTTAATTTTTGATTTAAAAGAGCGTCCATTGAGTTTCTTGCCCGTTCTTCTCCATAGAGATCTACGCTAGGGAATGGGCAACTATAGCACTTTTCCAAGTTTATATGCCTTGTGACTGTGACTGTATAGCGTTGTTTTTTTTTGTATTTTTGACATTTAAAAGTTCCGTAATGGTTTAATTGAAATAAATGCTTTGAGTTTGACATATGGAGAGGACGAGTGAAAGGCGACTAACACGAGGTATTTACTAGGCATAATGTGAGTGGCAGCGACGGGAGGGGACGCCTCATGTGAAAAAGGCGTGAGTTCATGTATGTGTAAAACGAGATCGATTGTAGATATTATTTTAATTTCCGTTTTAAGACCAACTTTCAAAAACCTAATCAGAATTCAACACCGTCTAATTACAACTCTCTCAACAACGGTTTCCAATCACGAACTTTTATAATGTTAAAAAAAAGACAAAGTCATTGCAGACAACGCGACGAGTGTCGTCAATCGATGTTCGACGTCAGCTCGACGATCGATGACGCGTCGCGACGTCAAGAAAGCGCGTCGTCTGTTCACGCCCTTAGTCGTTTATCAGGTACATCGTGCTGACGTCACTGCTTGGTGATTGATCGCAGTAAAGGAAACGCTGCGTCATTCTACCGTCTACATTTTTGTAGGCAGTGTCTGTACATGGCTTTATTTTGTGTAATTTATGGCCATTTTCAATAACTTACTGGCCGGTTTCTGTAGGTTGCTATCTGTGTCTGTTTGACATTTTGCTTACTGGACGGTTAGAAACAAAACGTCACAGAAAAGCTTTCTTTGATTTTTCTATGAACCAAGTGACAGGTAGGTGACACGGATAGGATATTTTTTGTTTATAGAAACACCGAAAGCTACGGAAGAAGCAACATTAACCAACGTAAGTAAGTTATAGAAAACCGCCGTTAATGGCTACTGACTAATTTGTGACGGGAACAAAATGATTCATTTTTCGTGCTATATCACGATATTGTCCTGTTTAAACCTAAGGCCTGAATTCCTGCTACGCTGATGTTGGTCGCGTACGTCTGTCGCGCGTACGAGTATATATTGTGCTCTATATAGCGCCATACTGCGACGCTGACGTATGTTGCTACTGTTTTTCTCGCTGACGTACGCGACCGACATCGACATCAGCGTAGCAGGAATTCAGGCCTAAGGTTGACTGGTAGCCCCCCGGGGCTGCGGGACTATTCGAAAGAGATACCGTGGCCCCAGAACACAAAGGGCGATGAAGGAACATGGATGGGTTTTAGTCAGTAAAAGTCTGACACTCCCTCCTGCTCCGCCCAGAGCGGGAGGAGTCATTTGATGATTACCCATCCGAAAAAAGAAAGAAAAAGGTTGACTGGTAGTTCCATGCGGCCTAAGGTCCACCTTTGTATAAAAATAAAATAAGTTAATAAATTAAACTTTATTTCAGACATATAGTCTATAGTTTAGTGTTAGTATCAATGGTGCTTAATTAAGTAATTAGGTTAGGTGATTTCTATTGTAATTCTTTTATTTTTATAATTTAGTGTAAAATTTCGATACAATGTAAAAATTGCTACTGAAATAAATGAAATGAAAAAAAATTAAATAGTATTGTAAACACTAATCTAATGTTTACAATTTTATTATTTGTTCAGGACTATGACTGTCCCCACCCAGTGTCCCTGGAAAGGGCAGTCGCAGCAATCATCTTCAAAATACTGTTGTTAGAACAGAGGCAGATAATACTATGAATGGTCACTTTGTACCATTTTACGAAATGTAACGTAATTTATTATTATTATCCTATTATAATTCTGCTAAAGAGACCATTTTAGGCCCAGATATACACAAAGTATGTTTTTTTCCAAAAAAATAAACGTATAAAAGAAAATTATATTTCCTATGATAACGAGGTATTTCAAGAGTACAATAGAATGGTTACACAGCGGTTATTCAACCAAGTTATTAAATGAAGCGATTATGTTTCATTAACTGATTGGCTTTCTTATCGATGTTACGTTTATTACAAGTTGAAGTAATTTTTCTTTCTCGAGCATAAAAACACAACTTTTTAGACGTCGAGTGTAGAGTAGTTAGAAGCCCGAACATCTGACAATCGGTCTAAAGACTCATTGTAGAGAAAGAGTATCCGGTATCATTACATGCTCTTTTTTCGTGCTACGAAGAGCTCTATGCAAAACGTCATCATCTCCTGCCCTTATACCAATTTATTTGGGGTCGCCGCAGCATGTCTTCTTCTTCCATACTTCTCTATTACTCGGCATCTCATCAGACGCCTCCTTTCGTGCCATATCATCCTTCATATAGTCCATCCATCGTTTCTTTGGCCTTCCTGTACTCTTATTTATATCCACATTCATACTTAAAACTTTCCTCACAACATTTAAAAGAGCGCATGAAAAACATTGGTATTAAACTGCACCTACTTAGCCTAGACGCTGACCCCGACATAGTTGAGTAAAGGTTATGCTATTTGCGGTATCAGTTATTAGTTTCGGAATAGCCCGGCTAGTTTAAGACTCGAAGACTCGTGAAACAACGCGTCAGACTCACTCTTACCTACTAACTCTCCAGAGTTTAGGCTAAAGTAGGCAGGTACACAATTTGTGCGTCCTAAGAGGCCCATGGGGAGGTGAATACAATAGGCTAGCTTGATTAAAAACATGTCAATATTACGAATAATAGTCTCGTATTTCTCGAAGGAAAAAACAGAAATTCCAGCCTTTGCCGCTCTTAAAATAATATCATCAAAGAGTTTTCCGCACTCTTGTGAAAAATAAAGCAAAATAACCCGACGCTCCGTGTACCACGCGTCACTACCGGTATTTTTGTTACGGGCGTAATTTCATTTCGTTTTTCAATTTTTTTTTTGCTGTGCTGCATAAATAGAGCTATCTGTTGTTTCAGTTGCGGCGTTTACATGCAATTCAGCTGTTTTAGATGGAAAAATTACGTTACTGTTTATTATGCTTAGTTATTTTTGCGTATACAGACGGATGTGTAAATAATAAAACAGACACATAATTTTAAGGATTGTAGAGCCACATTTTGAAGTAAATGAGGCCCAATTCTGGAATTTGTAGTGAAATACTTACTAAAAGTTACTGGAGTTTTAAGGTAGCTCATAAACTCAAACGTCTGAATTGAGAAAACACCTTAAAACACAAAACATTTTTATAACTGTGATAATCAATGCATATGTACATGAAAGTTAAGCTGCATTTGCCACAATCATTTCATGGATGGGTAACCATTAGTCATACTTAACTAAAAAACTGAGTGTGGTGTTCTGCGTACACTAGTTAGGGTTTAGAGTAAAACCACCATATATCAGTGTGGTGTCTTTGTTCAGGGTTGTACAAATAAAACACTGTTTCCAATATTACGGCGTTAGACGTGCTGTCGCTACGACCGTTCAGACTAGACAGAGCTCGGTACATTGGCCCGCGCTCCCTCTAGCGTGCATCCCCACCACAGCACGCATAACTCATTTATTAAACACCACATCTCTTCTTTACAAAATATAAAGAAATAATAATAAGATATTTTATCTTATTTTTACTATCTGAATGATTGATTGATTTTGGTTCTTTTGTTTTTAATATTCATTTTATTGGTTGTTATTGTTATTTTATTTCTGAATGATTTATGACTTTTGTTTAATTGCCATCACTCACTGATGATTTTAATATGAATTATTTGAATTACGCATGTTCATCTTTTCATCACTTTTTTTTTTTTTTTTTTTTTTTAATGTTCATTAACACTAACAAAATTCACTTATCCTAAGATACATTAACACACTAAAATAAAGACTTTTTGTTAGGCTAGCAGTTCGCCTTTCAAAGCTTACAAAAGATTAAACTGCTAATAACATATGAACACACAATAATATGGGTCTTTATTGACAAATGTGCAAATTGTTTAGTTAATTATAATTCACTGCTTTTGTTTGCTTGTTTGTATAATTTGTAACTTGTGTTTTAATAAATTGATTTATTTGCTTATAAAATAAATGGCTGATTTAATCTTAACTTATTTGCTCATAATCAAGTTATAGTAAATTTTGAACTTCTCGAGTGGTTTAAATGAGGTTATTTTTTCCAGTTCGTCTTATTTATTATTTTCTTTGATTCCCAATGAAATGGAACTCATTTATAACTGACAAGTAGAAGAATTATTCCATAAAACCATAAAATGAAATAGTGATTTTAATTTAATATCTTTGAATTTTTAGTTTTGATGGATTGATGATGTTTATTTTGCAAGTAGGTTTTTATAAACACTTTAGCACGGCATTTTTTTTTAAACTAGATGGAGCCGGTGTTTCGTACCTGACTACTCTGAGAAGAAACAGCCGAAACAAACTCAGAGGTCATAGTCTCTTTTAACTACACTACAGACATTGCTCAATTCACACGAGGACTATGCATATTAGTGTCTGATATGGTATTTTGAAGAAAGAACCACACAGTTTTGAGTGGACCTGTCCAGTCAGTGCAAGCATTTGTCAATTATCGTGTAGCTCGGCTTAACTCAATTTGTAATATTGACTTGAGACCCACTTTTACTCGAGAATTAAATAAATGACCCAAGATGTAGGCTCTTTGGCTTTGGTTTTCTTGTTTGGGCTTCTCTAATTTGACTGTGCTTGTTGTTTTGCAAGATTAGCACTCAAATGTATTGAGAAAGAAGAAACTGTGGTTATTTTAAATTTTGTTACTGTTGTGCAATTTAGTACTCGGCTGCTAAATATTAGCATTTTAATATGTCCAAATTATTTTCCACACACATTTACATATATATTTTTCGACACAGTCTATGTATATGCATAAATATTATACATATACACAATCATCTATGTATTGCTTTTTTCTCTTGTTCTGCAGTACTTTTAGTAATACCATTGAAACTACATTTTATGCAATCTGCATTGATTGCAGGGCCGGGACTAGTATCACCTTTGTGATTTTTGGTGCCATATTTAGGCATTTTATCACCTTTGTGATTTTTGCTGCCTCATTTAGGCACTTTATCACCTTTGTGATTTTTTGCTGCCACATTTAGGCACTTTATCACCTTTGTGATTTTTTGCTGCCTCATTTAGGCACTTTATCACCTTTGTGATTTTTTGCTGCCTCATTTAGGCACTTTATCACCTTTGTGATTTTTTGCTGCCACGTTTAGGCATTTTATCACCTTTGTGATTTTTGGTGCCATATTTAGGCATTTTATCACCTTTGTGATTTTTGCTGCCACATTTAGGCATTTTATCACCTTTGTGATTTTTGCTGCCACATTTAGGCATTTTATCACCTTTGTGATTTTTGCTGCCACATTTAGGCATTTAATCACCTTTTTGATTTTTTGCTGCCACATTTAGGCATTTTATCACCTTTGTGATTTTTTACTTTGTAGCATATTTTATGCGATTTGTATTATTTGCAGGCTTCAACCACTGACAGTCGTTTTGTTATATGTTAACCTCTCTATAGTGAGATATTTGGTTGCATGTCAATTTTATTAAGGCGGGTACTTGTTGCCTTTGTATTCTGACCATCGTGGAACTTGTTTAACGGCCTTTTTACGGTTTTAGATTACTCCTGTTATGGTTTTATATTATTGTTGTATCACGAGAATCAATATATTCTTTCTTAAACCAGTTGAACGATAGCAAACATTTAAAACTTGTCTCGTCGAATTCGTATTAGGTTAAATTATTTTCTTCAAGACGTTAGTGCTCCTTAAGTATTTTTTTTTCCAAAAGAATCCTACAGGTACCAAGTTTTGACAATGCATTGGTCGTATCCAGCCAATAGCAAAGAGTTCTGTGGGTACCGATAACGTGGCACTTAAATAAACTGCAGTTTGAAAGTTTCACCAAGGGTTCTATTATAAGTGCCTGTCAAGTGTAAACTAAGCAATACGGCCACTTGAAATGATACACGTCGGAGCTAGGGAATATACGATAGGTACTTGCATCGTATTTATTCCTTAATTTGTTTTTGATGACACCACAATATGCATTTCGTCAAAAATTATCATTAGCCCTAATGGATTTCATGACACTTGTTCAGTTTTAACAATAGGTGAGGTAATAATTACCTCCATTGCTTCGAAATTATCGAAGGGGTACTTGGTTAAAACTGGAATTTACGAGGAATGTTTTCGTAGGGCACTTTAGTTTTTGGTCAAAATTTTCATGTGATACATCAGGTTTTGATCGAAAATAATTTTTGATTAAATTATAGAAATTGATCTAGGCAAATGTTTTACTTTTTAATTATTTTTTGTTTTTCTGAATTTCTTTCGAAATATATTTTTTTTTTTTTTGTAGGTGCGACGTATTTCATCTTTTTTTTTTTTTTTTTTTTTTTTTTTTATATAATATTTTATTATTAATGTCGAATCAAACAACTAAATTTCGTAACTACGTTCCGACATTCAGTCGTTTGAGTAAGTGGCGTAAGTACTAGTTTTTTTTTTTTTTTTTTTACTCAGTTCATCGATCCATGCTGCACAATCACATTCCTCAGCTTATCGCAGACGATCGCATATGCGATATTATTTATGTAACAATACCTATCTCATATATTAATAACAAATTGTGGATCGAAATATAACACAATGAACAGTATTCGACTAACTTCGCTAACAGTTAATGAATTAAATACTGATTTGTATTGTACGTAATAATGTATTTTAGAATGATTAGGTACATGCTTCATAGAACAGAATGGAATATTCATGTACTGAACAGTAGTTTTTTTTTTTTTTTTTTTCCATGTTTGGTGCCATGGTAAAAGTTGTTTGTTTTCCTGAGTACAATCACGTGTTTACATAATAATATCGGTTTATGTACACCATACAAGTAACATATTACACAGGGTGATAAAATGGGCGGTCTTATCACTAAAAGCGATCTTTTCAAGACTTATGTAATTATTTAGTTAAATAGTTACAAAATAAACAAAATTACGGAAATAAAAAAAAACAAATCACGATTAATACTAAATTTTTGCAGGTCCCCTTATTATGTTCTTGGGACTTGGTTAAACATAACTAGCGAAATGTTGAAATATGCACATTTAACAACACTAGTTGACTCGCCAGCGTACCACCGTACGCTGGCGAGCACAGGCCGACAGTTTGACAACGACTCACTTTTAGTTTAGACCCGTGTTCGCCTGGTTGGTGATTGTTTTGTTATTGTGCTTTCGTGCCACTGACTACCTTTAACGACTGTCAAAGATCCAATGATCATTAATGACAGCGAGACCAACGCTCAAGGTGCCTTCCGAGGCACGGAGGAAACCATGTAATGGGCAGTCACCCACAGACCAACCCAGGCAAGCACGGCTCAACCCAAAGATCGACCGTTATTATTTTTGAAACTGTACCTCACATAATTTCAAATCACTGCTTAAAAGCTTCAATTCAGCCAATGAATGTGTGTGATTTACTTTACATTGCTCACATTTATCACGTCAATTTAATCACCAATAATGCTGTTGAGGATATAATTCCCCTGAATATTGTTAAATAGTATCAATTAAATCACCAGCTATGCTGCTTCCGTATCATTACAATGATGATGTCTTAATGATCAGTTTATCTGTATATAGGTACTGCTATACAAAACCAACAAAAAAATAGCTTTGTTATTTCTTTTGTGTCAGTAAATGACCAGGCATTACGCCAGCTTACTTGCTTCATTATGTTTTGAATCACTACTAATAAAATAACCAAGTTAATCGTTTCAAAAAACTGTTAGCAGTACAGCTGTGTTCCGATCTAATAAGTCATAGCACATTCCATCGTAAACAAATGAGAAATTCTATAGGCTGTTGTCGATGTCGCCTCCGTTACATTTTAAATTGTTTTGGTTACTTGAATCATAACATCTGTTTGGTAATTGTAATAACACAATGATTTAAATATGGTGATTAGACTTACGTGAGCTGTTTTATCATAGCTAAAGAACTACACTGATTGTGGCGCGCACTTTAGTATTCCTTTAGTTATTATAACACTATTATTTCACTATCTCACTACGGGTTTTCCTTTTTTTTTCACTAAACACACTTTCACTAAACACTTTCACTTTTACACTTAAAAACACAAACTCTGTATTTACACTTTACACGTTCACTTTTGTAGTTTTATCCTCGTCGCCATTGTGGTGTTCTGCGTACACTAGTTAGGGTTTAGAGTAAAACCACCATATATCAGTGTGGTGTCTTTGTTCAGGGTTGTACAAATAAAACACTGTTTCCAATATTACGGCGTTAGACGTGCTGTCGCTACGACCGTTCAGACTAGACAGAGCTCGGTACATTGGCCCGCGCTCCCTCTAGCGTGCATCCCCACCACAGCACGCATAACTCATTTATTAAACACCACACTGAGACATTGAGACCGAGGCCACGTAAAACTGTCGATGTGTAGGTAATATCTCCAATAATTGCCATGACACGCAGGTCTTCACCTCCCCTACCCAATTTACTCAAACTGCCGCCTGACCTTTATATTTATTCAATAAAATCAATATACAACATAAAACAGCGATAATTTGCCACTCAATAAACTACAAAGTTTATTACGGTTACATTTTTACGAACACATATAATAAAATTACGTTTTTTATCGACAGAAGAAGTGCCCATTGGTATGAGAAGCGATTTCGATTTAATATCAATAAAGAGGTTTTATCCTGGCAGAATGACGAGCTTCCCTCGTCACTGAAGTAGATACCTATTAAAAAATGGTAATGTCATATGAAAACACGTGTAAATTGTGAAAGGTTGAATATTTCATGAAAGAATAATGTAAAAAGGGATTTACGAAGCCGATTAGGGTGCTTTTCACACGTTTTATAAATCCTAACGTTGGATTTCTTGTGTGTTATAAATTATTCAAGTGCACACGCATACATGTGAATATCTTCCCGCTTTTATAACCCTTTTGAGGTACCTATACAGATTTGTTCTGATTATAAGATTTAGAAAGGCTTAGGAAAATACGGCATAGGGCTACAGCTGCTAAAAGATATCCTGGATTCTAGTCTGGACATAGGAACCATCCTATACATATTTGAACTCAGAACATGGTCATAACACTAACCATAGTGTCATGAAATTCCCAACAACATTCCTAAGTTTGGGACGTGCCCGGTAAATAACAATAGGATCGCCTCATAGAACATGGCCAAGCCCTGGCGGAATGTGGATCTAGTTAACCTCTACATTGGGGGAAAATGAGTGAAGTAGTCAAAACTCGAAAAAAATAACAAAGAATAAAACAAGCAAAATAAAATAATAATAAATAGACAGACAGACGGACGGACAGACGAAAGGTGCAGGCAACGTAATAAGGTCCCGATGTTTACGCAGCATTAAAAACTGGTATTCAGCTAAATCTGGTTAGACTGGAAACTGAACCCAAAATTACTATTACAAATACAAATTTATTATTCAATCAGTTGACTGTAAAATTGACAAAAGTTTTGTTTAATGTTCTCTAATATGGGTCAATGACCTGAAATAAATGAATTTTATTTTATTTTAAAATATATATTTTGCGATCGACTTCATATGATTGGCCCTCCATATGATTTATAATTCACACTAAAAACGGAATATTTACCATGTTTACTATGTTTGACGACCCAAATGGCGCAGCGGTAATGAGGCTGCCTTACGTTCTTAGGGTCCTGGGTTCGAATCCCGGTTGGAGCAAATGTTTGTGTGATAAGCATGGACATTTGTTTCCGAGTCATGGATGTTTATAGGTATTATAAGTATGTATTTGCAAACAAAAAGTATCTATGTAGTATATCAACTATCGGGTGTCCACGACACAAGCCTCGTTGCTTAGTGTGGCACCTAGATGGCGCTGTGTAATGTCCAGCAATATTTTTTTTTTCTAATTATCTCATTTTATGTTGCAGAGGATGAGAAGGCCTCGTCGGCACCGATGGCTGACTGTGTCCGTGTTCTTCATCGCGTACTCGGTGTTCCAAGCGGTGTACAAGCCGTCCAGCGCGTCGGAGCCGGCCGACAAACTGATCGAAGAAATCGGAGCTGTGTTCGGACCTACCATCAAGCCTGTGATCACGCCTAATGCAGTAGTTATTACGGGTAAGATTATTATAATAATATTAATTCATAAGATAAGATATTTATTTTGCAAATATGGGTACAAACACGGTGACATAAAAATATAATAGGAACAGCCATATTTGACCAAAAGGCATGCAAAAGTACAGAAGACACTAGATATGCTAAGTACTACATAGTAAAGATAGCATATAATTACAAAAACACAATAATTATTCTACAGTCAACTTATTTGTATTAGAATTGAATAAAATATCAAATAAAATAAAAAATAAATAAAAATTAAATGTCATATTTTTCAAACGTTTAATAAAGTACCTAATCAAGAAATTCCTTTCTCCATTAAAAATTCCGTCACACTATAATACGCATTGTCTACTAAATCTGTCTCATCCGTTAGCGAAATACACATAATAGTTAAACAATGGCGTCACGCCGATTCGGCGGGGCTCAACAGACGGAGGGATATAAGACTATTGACTGCCTCGTTGGTCTAATGGTGGCAAGCGACTGCTGAGATTGAGGTCCTGGGTTCGATTCCCAGGTCGGGCAAAGTGTTATTGGGTTATTTCATCAGGATTTTTTCAGTAGCAGCCACGGACCTGGATCTGCGCCCGATTGATGGCAATAGGCTCGCCCTCTATTACATGGGACTTAAACATAACTGGCGAAATGTGGGTGTACTATTTACACCTCTGACTAACCCTTCGGGTATCACAGGCGTGATGTTATGTTATAAGACTATTTCTGTCCCACTGTAGTACAAAGGATTCTTGAACGGGTTGTAGTGATGAAGTCACAATACTTCACCACAAATCATTGTATGGAGATACACTGATTTGTGGTGAAGTATTGTGAGTTTAGTATGATTAAAAAAAAAACACGTTTTCACCAACATTTACCAATTAGGTTTCTTTAGACAAAGTTCACAGTACTGTTTTAAGCTTTCACGGTTTATAAATAAACTTATACCGCCGCGATCATGGCGCTTGCACCAGCGTCGAACTATCGGGAACTCAAAATTAATAACAATCACGGAAGATGTCCCGTAAGTGAGAGTATATAAGTTTAAAAATACACAGTTTTAGAGTAAAGGATGATTCTCTAAGTTGTTGATAGTTACACAGTTATAAGTTCCCTATGTTCAAATATCGTTAGTATTGGTTAATTTATAATAATAATTTAGGTGCGCGTAGTTGACCTTAAATATCCTGGATGAGGGCCAACCTCATCCAAGATATTTGTGACAAACAAGAGCGTGGAGCTTGGCACAAACAAAGAGAAGCCTATACCCAGCAGTGGCTGAAGTCAGGCTGTGGATGGATGAATGGATGGAGTTGGCCTTAAGTAGGTTACAGCGTAAGCAAAAAAATGTATGGCGATGAGCGTACAATTCTTCTTACACAGGGTAGACGTCAGCATTGATAGAACGCTTGGGCGGAGCACCGCCGTGTCCTCGAAGCGGCGATCGGCGGCGGCGACCTCTCGCTCCCGGCCCTGGTTCAATCCATGGTCCGGGGCGACACGGAATGGGACGCCGTCACTTCCTTCTGCGAAGCAGTCATGCTAGCGAAGGAGGTGGCTGAAGGGGACAGGGAGAGATCCACACGTCCCGGCCGCCGCGGGAGACGCCCCGGGCGTCGGGGGCCACGTGGTGGCTTCCGGCCACCGTAGGCGCAGGCCTCTGGACGGGGAGCTATGGGCTAGCTCGCCGTCCGTCCGTCTCATGACGACAGGCCGTGTCGACGGCGCGTTCGTGTTCCACGCGCGACTTAAAGAGAGTCAGCAATAGGGAAGGGGTCCGCAAGGGCCGAAGCCTGCCGGGGCTGCGGGACTATTCGAAAGAGATACCGTGACCCCGGAACACAAAGGGCGATGAAGGAACATGGATGGGTTTTAGTCAGTAAAGGTCTGACACTCCCTCCTGCTCCGCCAAGAGCGGGAGGAGTCATTTGATGATTTCCCATCCGAAAAAAAAAAAGCATTGATAGAACTTACAATAGGCGGGTGACCGATTTCAGACCTAGTATGTGTATTCATTATAGGTACAGGTTTCCACACGATGCTTTCCTTCACAAAAATCTATACCTATATTCTATCTATTGTGTGGGAAGACTGGGAAGACATGGGTAGATAGCAAACAAGGTAGAACGTAGAGAGAAATGCAGAACCTGACGTTATGAAGATGCTTTTGGAGGCATGCTGTAACATGTACCTATCTATTAATTTATTTTAATCAATGAGAAAGTCTACATAATTTGATACAATTCTTCACTTTATGATAAATATTTCAAAACTTAAATTGTTGTTAAAAGTAAAGACAATGTTAATTAATAATTTATATTTGTACGCCTCTGGGCAAAACATAGAGGATCTACCTATCTGTAACACCGCTATTGTAATTCGACCTATTTTTACAAATAAAGCATTCTGATTTATTCTGAATTATTTATGATGAAGGAAATAACACAAAAATACCTACGCTTTTTGTAAAGCTTACAATGTAAACATCGACAATTCGGTTCTTGGAACGAAGAACTGTATCAAATAACTTTGAAATTGAAATGAAAAATTAAATGAAATAGCACGGTTTAAATGTTTTATCACAGTTCTAAAGTAAGAATTTTCTTCAAGCTCCTGCTTTCTATCAAGTATCGTATATCATCTTCAATTAACCGTTAAATGAACAACATATTATTTAATTTATTTGTCAACATTCCGGTTAACATCGTGAATGCGATGCAAGCAATACAACCTCCTTGACTCATCGATTAAAATTCGACCCCAAGCATTGTGAGGTCGCGCTCAAATTCAGGAATCGTAAAACGTGATATTAAATTCTTACTACATATTACGTACTTCGGAATTTGGGATCATCTCGGGATGGATTATGTGTCCCGACAATATTAAATTGGCGCGACCTTTCCACATTGCGATAGTCTATAAGCAATATTTTAGATCATTATTTTATGACTCATATTCGCAAGCTAAAAAGTAAAGATCTGTTTTACCAAGGTGGATATACAGAAACGGGTTGTGGAGGTCAGATAGGCAGTCGTTCCATGTATAATACTGGATTTTCATCTCTCTTCTTAGACTACTTGGTCGTGGTTATGGAGGGTCGCCCACAACTGGATCCTGGTGACAGTTTTGATGCAGTCTGTCCATCGGGTTGGTGATCAAACAAGTGATCTCGACCTCGCCTTTGACTCTACCCTGATTTTCAGCTGCGTCCGGTTAGGCTGGAAGCCGGCTCCAACATTGTTCAGAAAAGGCTAGGTAGATCATGAAGCTATAAAAGCAACATTTACGAAATAATTGACTGATGGCAACTGAATAATAGTAAGGGTTCATGCTAGCAATACAGGACCAGGTAATAGAAACTAAAAACTATAGAAAGCATATCATAAAAAAATTACCAAACGACACATGTAGAAAATGCAATAGTCACCCGGAAACAATTCAACACATAACTGGTGCCTGCAAATCAAACCGACTACAAACACAGACACGACCAAGTAGCCAACATAATCCACCAGAAACTAGCTCATCAGTACAAACTTGTAGACACTGTAGTACCATATTATAAATACAGACCTGAAACAGTACTAGAAAACACCACAACAAAGTTGTACTTTGACCGAGCTCTCTTCACCGACCGCACAATTCATTATAACAGACCAGACATCACATTGATAAACAAGGTAAACAACACTGGATTCCTAATAGATATAGCCGTGCCAAACACTCACAACTTACAGACTACAATAGCCGAAAAACTATCGAAATACACAGAGTTAAAAGACGAAATAACCCGACTTTGGCGCCTACAAAAAGTTATAATTGTCCCCATAGTTATTTCGTCAACAGGAGTCATCCCTAAACAGCTACATCAGTCCCTGAGTTCTCTTAACTTACCAGCTAGCACCTACTTCTTACTGCAGAAGGCAGTGATTTTAAACACATGCAGACTAGTAAGAAAGTTTCTGCAGTGTGAGTCGGACAATATTATACAGTCTGCGTACAACCGCATGGAATCTAGTATTTCCGTTCCCGCACTTAACCCAACTGATGAACACTTGGCTTAGGCCCGTGCCATCAGAACTTCCCGGCTAGCCGGAGAACAAAAATGTCAAAACAAAAATAATAATAATAATCTTTTAATTTACGTGAAATATGGTACATTGAGGTGTTAAAGTTATAGGTTTTACATATTCCGCTTACTATAATTCAGCATGTAAATATTGTAAAATAAAAACTAAGCTAACATCGCATTAGGTATTATATACTTAGGGGCTAAAAACTCACATAATGTGTATTGTACAACAATTACCACAACAAGTTTACAAAAATGTACAACAATTACCACTTGATGATACACAAACAAAATATGTTAGTACGTGCAGTGAAACCATTAGGTACATTTGGGCTTATAGGCTAAAAACTCACTTATTGTGTAAAATACATTTTTAAACAGCCATTTTTTAAGTTGTTTCTTAAAATAATTAAATGGAACTCCCATTTAATTATTTTAAGATCTCTCTCTTAGTTGTTTAGGTATTTTGTTGTAGACTTTGATAGACATACCATAGCAGTTATTTTGACAAAGTGTGCTCCTGCATCTTGTTACAGCAAGACGAGTTGGATCTCTTGAGATGAATCTTTTATTTTCTGAGGCTTTATTATAGAGATCTAGGTGTTTTCTTACAAATATTCCCACTTCTAGTATATTTAGATTAGTGAGAGTGAGTAATCCTAAATTTTTAAATAGAGGCGTGCATGATTCGAACGGCCAAACTCCACATATGGCTCTTATACATTTTTTTTGTGTTATAAAAACCCTTTTGGCGAACAAGGAGTTACCCCATATGAGCAGACCGTATCTGATGATAGACCCAACGTAGCCATGGTACGCTGCCATGGTAGTTTTTATGCTTGACAATTTCCTGAGCCTTTTTAATGCAAAGACAAATTGCAATGCAAAAGATGCGATTTGTGTGAGCTTTCCAGTTACAATGCCTGTCTAAGGTTATACCTAAGAACTTTTGAGTTTTAGAAATATTAGCTGTAAGGTTGTTGCTTTTGAGCCAATTCATTATTGTGTCTATGGTGTTTTTTGGTGCATTTTCGTACTTTATATTTGGCTCATCTGGTACGATAACAGATATATCATCCGCAAATAGAATACACTGATGTTTTGTTACAAGAGGGACATGATTTACATAGATAAGGAATAAGAGAGGACCTAAGACACTTCCCTGAGAGACTCCAAAATTGTTCGACGACGTATAACTGGGTTTTTCCATCAGAAAATTATCATTATCGATTTTCAGCCTGGAGTTGGCTTCGAGCCTGGCCGATGGCAATAGGCTCGCCCCTATTACATGGGACTTAAATCATAGCTACACCTCTGCCTAACATATTACTAATATTATGTTTTCATAATTTACAGATGCAATCCCCGATGTTGCCGTTCCGTCAATCATTCCTGCGGCTGACAAAGAGAAAGAGAGTGAAAAGGAAAAGGAAGCTCCTTCAGAAGGCGGCAAGAAGGACATGAAGGGGCTTCCAGAAGATGATGAGCCTGACAAGAAGGGTGAAAAGGACGCCGGATATGTCGAGGTATGTGAGATTGTATTGTTTTAAATTGTTTTTAAACCTTTTAAAAAGCTTACTATAAACTGCAGGGCTATTACGTATCTTTCTGATATCCAGTGACTATCAAACTTCGGTTGTACACCGAACTTTGATGACAACCATGAATGTCATAATATTGGTATTACGTATCACACTGAGTGGATACCACTTATCGGTGACTAACACGGTCATAGATAATACGAAACTAACCTTTTCACCGTTAATTGATGGACACTAAGCCCAGTCACTATAATTTCACTTAAAAATCAATAGAGATACGTAATAGCCCTACTGAACTGAGTGCAATGAACAAGACAAGTGGAAATCGTTTCAAAAGCGTTTTATATCTCTACAACTAATTTTCAAAATGACTGACATGATAGCTGGTGTCAAACCAATACATTTTTGACTATTCCATCACTGTTATCTAAAATAGTATTTTGTTACTTTTATTACAAGCTTTTATTTAACTTGCAATGTGTGTATCTGTGTATGTCTGTGTAGGTCAAATCTTGCAACTGGATTTTAAAACAGATAACCGCAACCGATTGTTTAATTTGGATGACAATGCATGGTTAGCTAAGTGTCGTCGAAATCCAACATGTCGGACTCCCAAAGATGGCGAACTAGTTATTTTTTCTTGTGTATGTCCTATGTCCTTACAAATGATGTCGCTTATGCAATAAACTGTTTTTTTCAGCAAACATTTATTTTTATTGCCACTGAATTCGCACTGTATTGAAAATATTTTAACAGTCAACCAACAATTGTACTTGTAGGAAGAATGAAATGCCCCATGATGAGCACGCTTTAACAAATTGACATTAGTGGTGACTATGGGTTGCTATACACACCTTGCCCGTGTCGGTCTACATTCGATTAGTCTTTAGTATTTTGGAACAACTGACTCTCCCGAATCAATTACTACAAATATTCAGTTTTTATTCGGGTCGTGCCAATCGGTAAATCCAATTTACCATTCCTTAATCATGTATGGGTCGTTGTTTTTGGCATATTTACATGATTTTACCTTCTGTCGGTGCCCTAGTAAATTATACCGAAGACGTGTGAAGGACCTCCTCGTAACTAGGTCAATAAAAATCTTATCTAGGTCACCAACTTAAAACAGAGATTTAAACGATAAACTAAGTCAGTAACTTACCTAAACTTTGCAAACTAAACTGTCAACTCTATTGAGTAACCTCCATGGTAAACCCCATTTTCAATTTACATTTCAATTTCTCTGTCGTATTTCAATCATTACTTCGTGGAAAGTCAAACATGATCGTAAACTTGAACGTACTCATATCCCCTCAGGTGTTAAGCAGATCGAGGTACCGACGGAAATTGTCTATACTGAACCAATGTACCAGTTGTCAGGTATTTTTTTTTGTTTTTTTTTTAGTTTTCTGATTGTGTCCGCAATCAGAATTCACTATATTTTATGCGGATTTGTTTAGTTACTTATAAGTCGGGTCAAGTGTGCCTTCCAGTGAAGACATCTACTTCTTTATGTCACTACATAATTTTACATGAAGTTGGAGTAGCTTTGTTGGGTCTGTCAGGAATGATGAGTATTTTTCGAAGTATTTTACGTAACAGTTACAAGTAGGAAGTATAAAAGGAAATATCAACCTAATTATGTTAGAAGAAAATAAAAGTGTAGTAAAATTGGTTTGTATTGGTAAAAAGGAAAATATAAAAAATATTTAAAAAATAACTCAGTAATTGCGCTATTTAACGTGTAAACAGTGTAGACAAATATCAATAGCTACTGCGTTATTTTTTGTATAGGTTTGTTAATAAATTAATAATAGTTTATCATCTATACATTCTATTCTAATACCATAAAGAGGTAAAGTTGTAACTTTAGGTGCTTCTTTATGGTATTAGTTGTAAGTTAAGGGGTAATCTTCGGAACTACTGATCAGATTCCGAAAATTATTTTACAACATCCGTGTTGTGAAATAATTTTGAAGCTACATCATCTTTTTTACACGACTGCCCAAAAAAAGAGGGGTGTTATGTTTTCAGGGTTCATGTATGTATATTTGTGGTATCGTTAGAATCCTTGTGTTACCCCGGGTAACATAGGCTAGTGAAAAATTAAAAAAAAATATGGGAACTGCAATATGGGTATCAAATTAAAGGGCTCATCGTGAGGTTTTTAAAATGGTATATCATGACCATATTTTAATTTAAAAAATGTGTTATTTATTTATCTGTAGGTACCTCAAGATACGCGCGGATGACTAGGTAGGTGTGTGAACTTTTAAGTGATAAATGTGCACCAAAACAAATAAAATGCGAAAATCTCCATCTTATTATAATCGTAACTAAAAAGTGTAAAATAAAATTTCAGTTTTTATTTAAAGATAAGTTATTAGTTACTTTTTACGCAGTCTTTTTTTTTTTTTTTTAATTATGAATTTTAGGCTACACTTAACGTGACCTTAACGCGAGCGAAGCTACGGGAAAGCTATCATAATACAATGTTTGTTTTACAGGAAAAAGAAACGGAGGAAGCTCGGGAGGAGGAGAGGGCGAACTGGAAGGCGAACCCGACCGTGAAGCCTTTGAGGGTCAACTGCTCCCCGCCGGCGATCGAACAGGTACCTCCCTGATTCATTAAATATTCACCCGAGAGAAAGATTTCATAAAATAATAGTAACTGGAAGTTTTGGTGTGTAAATAAGCATATTATTCTATACATCGAAGTAGATCTTTATTTCTTTTAAAGTTTCAATTAGTTTTTATAAACGACGTCGACGTCGTAGTTTTTTTTTATTGGAGCCATCCCGCCACACTATTCCCAAACCACTGTTATTCCTGTGCGCCAGAATCAACAGTGGCGACCACCAGAAAAGCGCCGAGACAATGAAGTTCGATGAAGTCCCAGAGAAAGAATTTAACTGTCTTGGATCCCGCAACGAAATTAATCAGAAAAGTATAGCGGAGGAGTAGGAAATACCGTAATTTCCACCACGTCCCACGTATCCACGTCGTAGTTTATAAAAACCAATTAAAGCTAAAATATGAACTACATTATAAAGGGTGTAAATAGACCCTTAACGAAGCCGGTAAATGATCGCAATGACGGGAAGAACAAGTGCCTTACTTGTTCTTTCCGTCATTGCGATCATTTTTTTTTTTCTAGACCTTACCTGGGTACTTTCTATTTACGGATATATCAAAGTTCGAACTTTTTCACAACTTTTTTTATAAATACATGTTTTAATGTAAGTTTTTTACTTTAAACCCTTTGCCCTCGAAATATTCCATCCATCCATCAGCACAATGTTTTGAGTGCGTTACATCTTACATTGAGTCCTACGGTACGTGATTTTTCACTCCAAATAAAATCAGATCATAGTTTTTTCACCCCAAAAAAAATCAGATCATAGTTGGATGTACAGAAGGCTTGATTGACGGCTTCGTGAAGGAACAGATCCTTCAGACACCCTGTATTATGCATAACATTATATTCAAAACAGTTGCAGAAAAATACTGCATTGACCGCAGTTTAGAGACATTAATTTTGAGATCTCTACGAACATACTCTTAATGAGTCAAACAAGATGTGGTCTTTATCAACTCCTATCTACTTACGGAATAGTTTTTATAACTTCTTGTGTTTCCAAATTAAATTTTATGGCGAAATGTGTCATTGCTCTACATATTATTTTTACCATCTTTTGTACCACATTTATTTGACTTTGACTTTCCACTCTAGATTTCTAATCTTTAGTGAGCTCATAAAAATACCAATTTCTTCCAGTTCCCCAAACCGCTGATGGGTCAGAACGCTCGCAAGCATGGCGGTCTGATCATCCACGTCCTGGTGGCGGTGTTCACATTCATCGGGCTCGCCATCGTCTGCGACGAGTACTTCGTGTCCAGTCTTGATAGGATCTGTGAGGGTAAGTAACAGTAGCCTGCGTCACCCCACCGTTTCCAGTTGTTTCGATCCAGTGCTAATGTGGGCGGCTGGTTGTTGGTTTTATCCAGCTCGTCTCACCAGCTTCTACGAGAAACAATATACCAATTTCAATTAATATGAACATGTGTTAGTATACGTTGTCAAGTGTTATAACGCGTGACATTAAGGTGTTGGCGAGGCTGTAGTCAGAACTCAAATTGTTGGTCCTAGCCTAAAATACTCTTTTCTAACAAAAGTAATAGCAAACCTTGTTTGTCAGCAAAGAGCTAACGCTAATTTAATGCTAACTACGATGCAAAAAATCAGCAGAAGATTGTTGAGGCATGTGATAAGGGCAGGAGATGATGGTGCTAAAACCTATGTCTTCAGAGTTGAAGCTGGCTCCCGACGTAGCTGGTGCGACGTTCATGGCGGCCGGCAGCTCGGCGCCGGAGCTCGCCACTGTCGTCATCGGGGTGTTCTGCGCACAGGACGACATTGGTAAGGGATCCTTTTATAACTAGGCTATGAAGTTTTTTGGTTACGTTAATGAGGGGATGATGTGCCCTCTCAGTACGAAAACTGGTTACACTGGGAATAGGGGAGGTCTCACATGGAACGATAGATACGATAATATAAGGTAAATGAAACACAAACGTAATAATTTTTTGACTGAATCGGACGATTTTAGTCTTTGTATAGGACCATTCTTTATTGCGGCTCACATTTTACACCTCAAAAACTTCCTCCCAATCCCGATGATGATGATGATGTCTAAACTATTGGTGCCTGCTTCACAAATAGTAAAAGTTTTGAAAACGAAAAATTATATTAACTAGGTAAAATTTTCAACAATGTACTATAATATAATACTGCTGATAAGGGATAGCAAATTACCCAGTATTAACTGTGTTGTGGAAGTCAGATAGGCAGTCGCTCCATGTAAAATACTGGTATTCAGCTGCATCCGGTAAGACTGGAAGCTGATCCCAATAAGTTTGGGAAAAGGCTAGGCAGATGATGATGACTATAAACTGATGTAAATAAAAAAGGGTGAAGCTCTGTTGAGATTCTTAATAATTTCGTTATGTATCAAACTTTGCGATGTTGTTCCTTGCTAGATTACTGTTATTTGTTTCACTTACATGAATTCCAATCAACCCATGTTAATTACACTATTTTTGTTGTTTTCATCTCCTTTCTCATTCCCTCCCCAGGAGTATCCGGCGTGATCGGCTCAGCTGTCTTCAACATAATGTTCGTCATCTCCGTCTGCGCTCTCTGCGCGGGCACAGTGTCGCATCTGAACTGGTGGCCTCTCTGCAGGGACTGCTTCTTCTACGCCATCTCCATCCTTGTGATGCTGTGCACGATTGCCAACTCGATTGTGTCGTGGTAAGTGAATATTATATTTTTGATTTGTGAGATCTTCTCTTAAGGAAGAATTGAACATTGAGGGTAGACATTTTCGGGTTAGCATTTTTTGGCATAGCTGGACAGCAAAATCAAATATATGCAGATTCAAAATTAAATAAATCAAAACTAAAATCATCAAAACAACAATCATCAAAACAAAAATAAAATCGCTCCGTTAAGCCCGAAATGTGCTGAGTCTAAGCAAACATGATTCAGCACCGGCAGATTGCGAGTGGAGTTTGCCAATCGGTACAAGCCGGATGAAACCGTAGTAATTGCTTCAGATTGGGAAATACTGCTGAATGAATTGTCGCCAAACCCGTACAAGTCTGTAGAACGACTTATAGTCTTAGTCTTCTCTTGACGTGAAACAAAGACCCAATGACTACCAGGTTAATAAAAAAAATATTGTTTGAACAAGTTTTAACTCTATTATTTCTGCTACAGGCCAGAAGCACTATTCATGTTGATAATGTACGGAGTGTACTGCGTTGCGTTACGGTTCAACACTGCGCTCGAACGCTGGGCCATGACGATTCCACTGCCCTTCAAACTACCCACCAGGGAAGAACAAGCAGCTTTAGTTACATACAGGTATATGCTAGTAGTAATTAAAAACTCAACTATGATGCAAAAACAGTGAAATACACAATACTCAATTGGCCCAGCTTGGGTGCCAATTAATTTAATTGGCGCCCAGTTGGGACCTTTGAAAGGGAGTTAAAGTTCCATACTTGATGAATAAATGTTTATTTAAATGATTGAACTCATTCGCTGAATTTCTGATCAATGCTTTTAGGAGCACAGGTGGACAACCACCCGCCCCGGTAGCGGCCGGCGACAGTACGTACGCGCAGATGGAGGGACAGACCAAGGAGACGCCCTTGGGAGAGTCGCGTAAGTACACTTTAATTATCATTTATAAAATACTAGCAACTTTGTTTTGATAGGCGTTGGAGACTGCGTTTTTTGTTATATAATAATTTATTTGTCCAATGTTAAAATTACGGCCCACTCGCACCACAAAACAATAATACGCTTACCGCTAAATGTGTTTCATGATTTGTGAAAACAAGCTGACCTCAGCATTTCAGTACATTTCAAATTTTAGAAGTTTTTGGTAATTTGTAATTTTGTGCAACCTAGACCTGCCTTGAGAAGTCTGGAGACGGGAGACTGAAAGAATAATAAATGTTTTTGTACTAAATTGACTATTTTTCTCGCACTCAAAGTGAAAAGTACAGTTTGCACCTCGAGACTAAACGCCAACTTAATATACCCTCGGTTTCATTGACTCCCTCGCAAGCTCGGCAGTCAAACCACCTCTGGCATATTATGGCTTCGTTTAGTCCCTCGTTATAAAATATACTATTACTTTCTTTAGCTGAATACGTGTTGGAAATATAATTATATTTGTTGCGTTTTTAAACTTTTAAATAAAAGTAAATTTTGTTGACAGCGACATACAACCCCGACGGCGCGTATGACAACGCGGCGTACAACGCAGAGCCCACTCCCGCCTGGACCAACCCCAACCCGGACTGGGACCCCAACCGAGCCTGGGATGATACGGTACGAATGTGTTTACTCCATTTTAGCACTTTTTAGGCCTAAAAGCCGTGGGTAAAAGTTACGAACTTCCGTATAACTTTTCATCTCCTTTTTAGTCACCTTAGGGAACAAAAAAAAAATCCCTTACATATCCATAATTTATTAGTAACAATGTTCTTAAATGCTAATGTTAGTATGAGCAAAACAATATTTATAAACTATATTTTTTTTTAGTATTGTTCTCAAGTGAGTGACATTTGTCTTTATTGAGAATAAAGTTTATTTAAACCTAAACCTTATATTCGCAGTAATATGCGTTAGTAAGTGGATTATTTGATTATGCAAAAAAATGATTTCCACCTTAGAAGGTACCTTCTCTCGTTATTTCTTTGCTTGCACACTAAATTTAAAACCCGAAAATAGGTTCAAAAGTTTCGTAATATCGTCCTTAGAGTACCGCATATGTATCAGCACCCACAGCATATGTTCCACAGATTCTGTTTTTTCTATCTCTAGTGTGTATTGCGGTGAATTGAATCTTGAAGTGATATCCGTCTCTAAAATCTTCCCTGTTCAGTTGTTAATGTCGCCTTAATACATTTTCAAAATTAGTAATTTAAATGTTATTTTGTTTTATGTACATAATTAAGTGTAGGCATGATTGTGACTCACATATATTATCGTCTTGGTTGTGACTGTAAAGGTGTTATAATTTGTGGTAAATAATAAATAAATAATTCTTATTAAACACGAGACTAATTATTTACATTATTTACACACTAACTCTATGATAGAAATAAAAATATATACAAGTATCAAAAAGGGTTACAGGGCGTCGAAAAATTCGTTCACATCGCTGTCAACAGGAAAAGTGTAATATAAATAAAATATCTTCGTAGATGTCGGCCCCTATCTACAACGCCCAGATGGCCACACAACAGTACGCGCAGCCGCAGCAGCAACAGCCACAGCAACAGTCAGCGACCGGCCAGCAGCAGCAGCAACAGCAACAGCAACAGGATCAGCAGCCACAGCAGCCACCACAGGTAAAGCTACTCGATCACTAAGTGTTCGCCTTATCTCTGTGGAACTGAACCAAACTTTAACACCAAAGCCATCAATGCGTTAGAGGGCGGCGCGATTAAAGGACAATGGGCAAAAATGTAAGGAAGCTGGTACACCCCTCCAATAGCAATGACATATACGTCGTTGGATAGGTCTTTTTAAATGGAACAACATTTACTATGACGGCTTTGCTGAAATGTTTGTCCATTTTGAGTCATAGGTTAAAAACTAAGATAAAAATGAAGACCTATTAAGATTGTAATATCTTAGTGTCTGAGAATAAATAACACCAATAACGTTGTTAATTCACGTATTTAATCATTATCTGTATAAATCATCATCATCATCATCTATCTCCTCTATAGAAATGTAGATTGTTGTCTGAAATAACTTTATATAAGAACATTGCCGGTGCAGTAAATCCGTCGTGAACCGCATATGCTAAATACCATAATAATAGATATAATATGCGCAAATGTACTGCTGGTGCGCCGCCGTCGTCCTGACAAACACGTACAGTAGTGTTGTACTGTTGTTGCTGCCTTCAATGTAGTTATTATTTATCAAAATGTAGCAATCATATAGCCGTGCTCTGACGTGTAGGGCCTGTATGCGCCCGCGTAAAAGCCACTCTTCTTCGGATCTTCGGATTCCGTAATATTGCAAGTCATCCAGTTGATTTTTTCTGTAAGTCTTTATAAATATGAACCGTTTTGCAGTGTTGGTATGTACCTACCAAAGCCAGTACAATTATTTATTTAAGTACTCTATGTAAGAACCATTGGCTATTATTAAAAGTCGGTTATGGTGGCTGTGGTATCACGGAAACAAATGTGTGCTGTATGATAATTCATCTCCTCCACTACCAGACACTTTGTGAGATGGAAACCCCGCGCCAGACTCCTTTAAAGTGTGTATTTGTTTTTTTTTTTATAAATTGACGTCGGTCTGGCGTTTATGGGATCATGGTCCATCCATGAGAGAGATTTCTAACTATTACTCACGCACACTTAGATTGTTACTAGATCCGCAATAAGTTCCCTTATTCGCTTATTGGTGCTTTTTGTAATTGGCTGCTATATGTAGGTATGTAGTTTGTGTTGTGGGATTCCAAAATAAAACAGCAAGCAAATTTTACTTTCTATATTATTCTTCTGAAAATCTTACACGTCTTCCATCTTTCTTATTCGTCGTCCGTCGTACTAATCATGCTCTCTGCGCATCCTTCCTTGACATACAGTGAAGTCACTCCATCATCTTACATTACCTCATTCAATCAGTGTTGCTACTTATCTCACCTTACATTCCCACATATAGGTATATATGTGGTGCTCTTAGTTTTGAAGAGGAATTGATTGTGTAATTAAGGGCAGGTGTTTTGGAGAACTGTCTTATGATTTTAACGAGCAAAAAATGCTAATTCTCAGCCTAGTAGCCTAGTATAAGAGACTTTTTTGATTAAATATGTGTTATATTTCAGCCGGCATCAGGTCCAGCCTACTACAAAGCCAAGGAGTACAACCCAGAGACAGCTATCAACCCCCTGGTCAAACCCATCGGAGCCAGTAAGTTCTTGGTTATATTAGTAATCTACCGTGAGCCGTTAGTTTTTAGGAGCAATCAAACTTGGTCTTTCAAAATTCCACAAGCTCGCAGTGCAGTTGCTCCCATTTAGTGTACGTACTACGTATTACCATCATACTGGTAAATCAAACTCAAAGAAAACCTGAAAACTTTTCTGGTGATAGTGACAGTGCAAATGTGGTGATGTGGTCGTCAACCCATGAACTTATGAAGGAAAATATGAAAAACTAGCGGCCGTTACGCGGTTTCACCCGCGTAGTTCCCGTTCCCGTGGAAGTAAGGGGATAAAATATGTCCTATGTCCACCGGAGATAGTGTAGCTTCCTAACAGTGAAAGAATTTTTCAAATCGGTCAAATATTTTCGGAGCCTATTCAATGTAAACAAACAAACAAAAAAACAATCAAATCTTTCCTCTTTATAATATTAGTGTAGACTAGCATCTCCCGAGAACAAAGCATCGAAGACATGTAATTTTTGTGTCTGGTGTTCTGCACAAATCTGTCCCAGATAGAGGAAGCTTAAATATCTCAGCAGTGAGAATTTATTTAGTTGAGTTTCTTCAACAGCTTACTCAATATGTCCGCAGACTACCTGCAGCTCGCATGGTGGTACCTGGTGTTCCCGATCCACTGGTCGTGTCGCCACACGATGCCCGACTGTCGCGGCCGCTGGTACCCCGTCACCTTCATGATCAGCATGCTGTGGATCTCCTTCTACTCCTATTTCATGGTCTGGATGATTACCATTATTGGTGAGTATATTTTGGAAGTTTTGGGATGGTCTGGTTAAACCTGGTGCGCACTAAGCCACAAGTCACAATGACGATTCTCCAGTTTTGGCCACATGTATTTAAAACTAGCCTTTGCTCGCGGCTTCGCTCCCGTTTTGGACGGAAATTAACCCACGGGTACATTTTAAATGTAGTGTATCATACTCGGGGATAATTTAACTTCCCTTTAGTGAAAGAATTTTCGGAATCGTATCAGCAGTTCCGAAGATTCCCCCCTATATACAAACTTAAAAACAAATACCTCTTTGTAATTGATCGCAATGAGGTATATTACTTCGTTATCCTTTATAATTGCGGGCGTTTCTGCCGAAACCATGTTTCGATACAAATGTGTTTTAGAGCGGTCGAAACTTAGAGTGTGTCTCACTATTTGTCATCAACTATGAATAGGCGAGACGACAAAAAAAAACTAATTAGTCCGTCAGTTAGATTATCAAACAATATTTGACCCGTGTTTTTTCTTTTGTAACGTAAACCAAAATTGACGAAGATATGACGCTTTTAAAATTCTCAAAACGACACGCCTAGCTATAATTCACGAGCCCCACTCCCGAGTTTTAATCCGTTTTATCTTTTGTCCAAATTCATTGATATACAAAAACAAAAAATACGTGTCCATTAATTTCCAATACTCTAACTGACGGACTAAATAGATTTGTAATTTTTTGATACTGTCGTCATGCCTATTTGCATACACAGTTTATCTAACTCAAATAAAAACTGTGCCAGTTCGTTTGGGTAGGTAAGAGAATGCTGCAGAACACTGGAAAGGTTCTCTTTATTCCGAAAGAATCTGAGCTTTATACAAGGTGTATACGAACCCTTCAATAAGCAGTCAACCAAGCATTCTGTTAATCAAACTAAGTACCGTAAACGCAAGTATTATTGCTAGTAAACGACTTTTTTTTGGGTGAAAAATCACGTTTTATGGTAAAACTCAATTATGTGCTGATGGTTTCATTGAATACTAAACAGGTCTTGGAGGTATTTAAAGTAAAGTAACCTTAATTAAAAACTAGTATTTTAAAAAATCTTGTTTTTATTTACACTCTTTATGATTTCTGCACGCGTAGCATGACCACTGTAGAAGCGAAAGACAGATTGCGCTTGGAATTCGACTGACACCAATAACGCTGGATGTCTTGTTTCAGGTTACACGCTGGGTATCCCGGACACAGTGATGGGTTTGACGTTCGTAGCGGCCGGTGTGTCCGTGCCTGACGCGCTTTCTTCACTCGCCGTCATCAAGGAGGGGTAAGTCCACCCCGAAAATATAATACGGCATCATCATCATCTGCCTAGCCTTTTCCCAACTATGTTTTGGTCGACTTCCAGTCTAACCGAATGCAGCTGAATAACAGTATTTTACATGGAGCGACTGCCTATCTGACCTCCACAACCCAGTTAGTACTGGGTAATACGATACCCTTTCGTAAGACTAGTTGTCAGACTTTTTGGGTCACTGACTACCTGTAACGACTGTCAAAGATCTACAAATTTTAATGACAGCCGGGACCAACTGTTTAACGTGCTTTCCGAGGCACGGAGGAAACTCGGTATATAATGGATGGTCACCCATCCACAGACCAACCTAGGCAAGCACGGCTTAACCTAAAGATCGACCCGAGCGGCTGTTATTATTTATATAATACGGCATACCAAATGTTAAATATCAGCGGAAGGGTTAATGGTAGACTCGCGTTGACATAATGAAAAATGTTGAGTATGTTATCTGCCATTAGATTTTTTTTTCTGGCGCTTTATTATTTGGAACGTGCCGAATGATTTTCTTTTCTGAAATAAGCTAAACTGCCGTGCGACGACCCGAATGGCGCAGCGGTAGTAAAGCTGCCTTACGTTCTTAGGGTCCCGGGTTCGAATCCCGGTAGGAGCAAATGTTTGTGTGATGAGCATGGACATTTGTTTCCGAGTTATGGATGTTATTATGTATAATAAGTATGTATTTACAAACAAAAAAAAAAGTATCTATGTAGTATATCAACTATCTCGTGTCCACGGCACAAGTCTCGTTGCTTAGTGTGGCACTAGATGGCGCTGTGTGTAATGTCCAGCGCTATTTATTTATTTATTTATTAGCAATTTTTTTATAGCTCCCGCCGATACCGAAGAAGCTACCTGGCCAGAGATTGAGTTTCTGTTCGACATATGATTTTGTTTATGTTTGTCACAGTTATGGTGACATGGCGGTGTCCAATGCTGTCGGCTCCAACGTGTTTGATATCTTGGTGTGCCTCGGTCTGCCGTGGTTCATCCAGACCGCCATCATCCACCCAGGCTCGCATGTCAACGTTTATCATAAAGGTAAGTTAAATTCAACGTAATATTTATTTAAATCGGACCATTTAAACCAGTATGAACTTTTGGCGCCTGAATGACGTTGACAGGGTATCAATATTGTGATACATTTCATTCACACATTCATTCATTTCGTTAATTTCATTCATTTCATTCATTTCAGTTTGAATTAACAAGATGGCTATTTTAGTTCCGATTTTGGCCGCGTGCTAAAATATCCTTTGTGCGATTGAGGTGGTTAGCTTGTCAGAATATCATGAAGAATGTTAGTAAAATAATATTGACGTCATTATATTTTGTTAAGCCTTATTTCATTTCTTCGTCTTCACCCAAGAGCACGAGTTTAATTAATTAATTAAATCATTTTATTTCGAGCAACAAGACTCAGTTTAGCCTTCTAAATATTTTCTTTCTAATTCTCTACGGTCAAAGGTGGAGGACCGATCTGTAATTGAAACAACTTTATTTCCAGGTCTGATCTACTCGACGCTCTCTTTATTCTCCACGGTCATCTTCTTAGTAGTGGCCACACACGCCAACGGCTGGAAGCTCGACCGCAAGTACGGCGCAGTACTGATGGTATGGTACATCCTCTTCATCACCCTCGCCAGTCTTTACGAACTCAACGTTTTCGGATACTTCACACACCCCGACTGCATCTCTACTTATTAAATTTTCACACTAGCAACACTTCTGTTTTGCTGTCACAATTGGCTGTCAACTGTGACGTTTTGTGTTCGGAACCGACGTAAGAAAACTATGGATATGACTTGACGTGTATTTAAAATGCAATTTTAGCTGTTTCTTAGGTGTATACAAGCCATTTGAAGCACATTCCAATAATTCAGTTCTAGTTAAAGTTTTGTTGTTTTAAGATATCTGTTTATTAGCTTAAAGTTACCTACACTATGAATTTCGTCAGTAGTAATTATCGAAATTTGCAATTTGCCCATTTTTTATTATAGGTATTCAACATAATAATTTAGTACCTATGACAGCAAAAAAGTTTTATTTTATAGTTTTATCAAAATTCGGTGGCCTATGTTTTATTGAAGTACAATATTATAAACACTAGTTAAGTTTGGTAAAAACGCTATTGGTCTTATGATTAAAGAAGCATCGATGTTAGTTTCAGTATATCTTCTAATTTATAAGTAATTTTAATGTTACCGAGAAGGACTCTAACGGTCCAAACTAAAATGGTATTTCTATTCACTTTCACAATAGAAATGCTAGTATTAATTTGTTAATAATATTAAGCGGTTTAAGTAGTTTGAGTCGAATGGTGATTTTAGTTCTTGCATGCCTCAATTGATAGCAAAGAGTTGTAAAATGTTGTTATTAAAATGGCGAGTTTGAACGTTATTTGCCAGTACCCTTTACCGATGTGTCGTCGCTTAAATAGCGAAACTGATTGAGGTAAAATGCCTGCCTAAGGCAACTATGTCACCGCGCCGGCAAATAGCATGGAGCCAGCATTTATAAAGGAGTTGGCCAGCAACTAGTGCGTGACGCTGACCGACGGTGACAATGACGTGACGGGCGATCACTCGCTAATATGCGTATGCGTACTACGCAAGATTCTCTTATTGGGTGTTCTGCCCGCCAAGGGAGTATCACTGAGCGAAGATTCTCTCTGATAGTTCTTGTCGCTGCAACTATCAAGTACTCCTCGGCATTGCGAATAGTTCGCCTGTCAACGATTTTAATACTTAAGCATTTCTTTTACTTATTTCGGACCTACAATAGTTTCTACGTTCTTGAGCGAGAAAATAGTCGTTTTATTAAAGTGGAACATAACGTACCTAGGTAATATCTTGTTGTAAATAGCTTTGTGGAGCACTGGTGTTGCTTATGCACAAATTGCTGTTTTCTAACCACAGTACTCGTAAGAATCTCGTATAAAGTAGGAACTTAGCTGATGAAAGGTAGAATCTCTTTTCTACATACGTAAATAAAGTAAGTAATGACTGGAACAAATGATTCGTTATAATTCACCTTAAAATTAGTAAGCTACTAATTTTAAGCCTCATATTATTCGTAACGACATAGGAAAATGACGTTTATAGTTCAAGAGATTTAGGGCGAATGTCACCAATGACACTGAAACCGATCAACACATTTATACAGTGCCACCAACTTATCTGTTCATTTGAGGGCCGTCGCGCTAGTGGTGATTTTGGCATTGCCATTTTAGAAACTCACCAAGAAAAAAGGGAAGTACATAAAACATAAGGCAGTCTTTCAAGTCCGTATTTAAATATCATTAGAACATAATCTTAATAAAATACGAGTATTGGTGTGAATTTTAGTAAATGAATAAATAAAACAAAAAGTGCTGGATTCAATTTTAAATTCTGTAGAAATATTTTATCATGGTCTCTACTCTCTAAGTTCGAGCGGCCGCACTAAAGGAATTCCTGTCGCAATTGATGTTCTCGAGCCATCTGCTGACTGCCTCCATTATTCATCTTCTGAGTCACTCGAATCGCATTCACTGTCACTCTGTAATTTATTTAATAATGGGTGATTTAATTTTCCAAATGTGGCATCACTGACCTGTCACAGCCGCAACGCGGAGTGACACTGACAGCGGCATGACGTTCATAAAATGGCGGCTGTAGTTCCAATTTTGTCCACGTGCACAACTAAGTTGGTGGCACTATACTCCGTTCCAGAACAGTCAGTGTCTGATTATTACGAAATATTAGTGCTAACGCTCTTAAAATTCGAAGCACATGTCTGTCGCTTCGTCTACCTTTCAAAACTAAGTTTCTATAGATATTATTTAAAACTATACCCAGTTAATTTTATTGGCGTGTCGTCTATGTATGTGTGACTTGAAGCAAACGAGAATTATTCGCTTTAATGTATAAATATCTTATGAATATTTGCATAGTTTTAGTGAGATGACAATTTTAAAAACCTATCTAGTCGCGGATATCGTAATGTGTATTTAAATAAGGTATTTTTGTTTGTGATATTGTGTTTAAAACGAAAAGGACTTAGTCACTTATCAAAATAATGTATATTTAGTCTAAATTAATATGTGGATATAATTTTGTATAATATATTTTATCACAAAACATCGATGTTTGACGAATTATTACAATAGATGTGAATTTAAATTTTATTAAATTTGTACTTTTAGACAGATATTTAAAATAGTAGCATCAACTGTATTTTTTTTTTGTGTAAATACTTATTTCTTGAACTAGTTTCTGTCTTCCTATCAACCATGTATGTATTTATTTTTATTGTACCTATTTATTTTATGTAGAATATTGTACATAGACTTTCTAAATAGTAATGCCCACATAAATATATCCCAACTAATTACAGTGCGTACCTCGAGTAATATTGTATTGAATATGTTAAGTATATACCTAAACTAGCTTAAAGCCTTACTCTTGTTAGTCGTTAGAGAATGTATCCCTCGGCTGAAATCACTCGCATCTTCCAAAGGCCATTTTCCATGATGATCCAAATACCTCAGTGTCCCTCTTCCTTTTATACTTGTAAAAGCACTCTCCCATTCCAATTCTGTGATCTATTTAGATGTAATTATAAAGTAAACTTATATGTGTCTATAATAAGAGAGAAAAAAAACGATAATTAGCTGAATTTTTAGGTTAGTATTTTTTCCTGCACTGATATTGTTATTAATGTTGCTGGACTATCACCATTCAGTAAATAACCAACATGGAAGTACCAAATTACCTTCTAGCTCAAAAATTACTAGAACACAAAGCGTAACTTATAAACAAAACTGGCTATTTTAGTACCTACAAGGTGTAATTTACTCGTGTAAAGCTTAAATAATACCAAAAAGAGCATTTACATCGCTCAAAATACTGGTCGTGACAAAAAACAAAGTAAAAATGTTTAATTAACACATAGACTTTCGATTTGAAATTGTGGTGTCAAACTAGCATTTTTTTTAGAATTTGACAGGTTCTCAGTTTCAAATTCTCAATTCAGAATCTGACTATAGGTTATGAAAATTTTGGTAGGAAGATACTAGTCTTTTTAGAAGGGATTTTGGACTTAAAAGTTGTTTTCAACTCCAATCTTAATAGGAAAAAAAAATCCACTCTCCGGCGTAACTTAAAAATAAAAGCTTTTAAAAAGTCTATATTTGTCAAACAGCGAGCGTTGTCAAGCAAGCTATCTTCTCTCTTTATAGAATAGTAGAAACCGTGAATCTCCGAGTATGAATTCTGTCTTTCAGTGATGTATGTTTGAGAACACTCGTACGTAAATTCGTTCCTGCCCATATTTATTATTGGTGTATTGTTCCAAAAGCGTATCCTGTTTATGACCAATGTAGGTGTACGTACTTCACTCATGTCAATGAATAAAGTCTCTCTTATTCCAAAATCATAACATATTATAAAATAGACCTACTTTAGTGATCGTCAATTATAAATATCTTTGTGTAACATGTATTGGAATATAATCCTTTCGACAATAATCGCTAAATGTGGCTATATATCGTGGCTGTATAAGAAACGCTTGTGGCATTGTTGGTGTTAAAAAAATGTATGATGTTCCTAATTTCAAATAATGGAAATCATTTAAATAACGTGTTATATAACACTGTTAGAAAGCAGTGGCTACAATACCTGCGCTTATTACCTAAGCTTGGTTAAGCTTTGCATGGAAAAAGTACTTGATAAAGCGAGTAACTTCAAAATAAACTTGTTCTAAGTACCTCTTTGCATTGCAAATTGGTTCTTAGATGGCCCTATCCTACCCAACCAACTTTTAAAATGAAATTTACTAACTAATGACTGTTCTAAACTAATAAAGAACGCATCAATTATAAAAATGTCAATTTGATGTTGAATTCAATTAAATAGATAGTAAGAAGTAATTGTATAAATATCCATTTTTAATCAATGTTTTTGAACATTGAATAAACTATCGAATATAATGCTATTTTTAAAAATGCCTATCTAGGTATGTTAACCTAGAATATTGATACCTTAGACTCAATTTAAAAAATAAAATATTATTAAATATGGCAACATCTGAAACGAAATGTCAAAGAAGTATAAAAGTGTACGTTATTTAAATTCACTTATTTATGTAAATAGTAGAGGACCATTATAGAACGTGTATTTTTAAACCTATTTATAATATAATATAAAGTTGCCATGTATCATTTTGTCGTTTAAGTTACTTAGCTTAATTGTATGATATGTTTGTGTAGTTGCAGAAGCTTTATTCATATCAGTAGATACGTATAAGTAGTATTCGCATTTTGTAAGGCTATCTTGCGCACCTGATAGTTTTATCTTGAAACAGTAATTTTGCAGCATTCACCGACTTTTTGCCATTAACTTTCAATGTAAACACGTCTAAATAATCCCCAATAAAAAAAACAGAATGTATTTTCGGAAATCTGTACAGATTTAAGGATAAGATGATGGATATTTAGACTTTGAAAATCTAAAAACGGATCTAAAACAAGAACTAACACACACTAGCTATATGCAGACGTAGCGTCAAGCTACGCTGTAGCAGGGCGCGTAGCGGCGTAGCACAGTGAATCGGGCACCGTAAATTCTACCTTTAGCTCCGGCCTACATGACACATTTTGGGAACTATGCTAGTTTTAAAAGAGGCGTGGCGTGAGGTGTGTTATGTTTTCAGGGTTTATTGTTATAAATGACATGAGTTATCCTTTAATTTATCCGAAGAAAGAAAATACATTCTGAATTAAAATAATATCAATAAATAACGCACACAAAAAACTAATTTAATCGAAAATAACCTTAAATAATTAAAATGTCACATCACACCTTAGTAATTTTAAACACTTTATGGCGGTACTTGAACAATAGTAATGTAATAGGTACTAGCACTGATAACGTAATTAATACGGTAGATAGCAACTTAAGATGCTAGATTGCCACAGCAGGAATTAATCGGGCCCTAGGCCCCAGAGTAAAGTTAAGAACACAAAGCTTAATATGACAACTCAATGGGGAAGGCAACTGTAAATCTAATGGCGCTAGCATCGCTTGTACCAAGCATCGTCATTGGTTGAAAATCTGTCAATGTCATTTTACATTTCAAAAAAGCTTGACGTCGTTGGTCACATTGTGAGCTATGGACACGCCATCTACAATCAGCTTTGACCAGCCTTCCCCATTCAAAACTTTTAAAACGCCATCTTGCCAGCAACTGATGGTAAGGCGTGGAATTCGGATCAGGTTGATTTGAAACAGTAGTGCAAAAAAAATATATTCAATAATTATATCACACGACCTTTGCTGAATCACGACCCCAACGTGTGTAGCTCCTGGCACCCCTAATTAAAGTTAATAGAAAGCCCTAGAAAAAGTGAACTATTTCCAAAGTTTCTGCCAAGGTTATGAATGTAATTTTCACACAACGCATATTTCTACCTGTAAGCCAATGAACCCTACCCCATAGTGTTTGCTAGTAATTTATACTCTAGCTAGAATAATCTAGATAGTTACATAGCCTTTTTACCTGTTAACTTTTTAAAATTTGTGAGTAATTTTTAAGTTAAACATTGTAAACGTTTTCACGACTTGGTAGAGTCAATCTTTGTTTCAATTCCCATCCGTAAAAGAATATTCACAATAAATTTGATTTAAATTGATTCAACGTGTTACCTACACGTTGAATCAATTTAAATCAAATTTATCTATAATTTCCATAAATATTCCTAATTCCTTCTTTATTTACAATATTTTTGATGTCTATATTAATTTCAATTTGTCATTATAAGATTAATACGTAAGGGTAGTTTGCATCTGTAATCTGGTTTGCCCAATTGTATACCTACCTACATTCTAGTGGATTTAACAAAATACCTTAAAAGCCGGTTTGAGCGTGGCTAAATAGAAAAAAAACCATTACTTTTCTATGTAGAATTTCATGGAATTTTTAAAGTAGGCATAGCATGTTGATTGGTAATTATAGCACATTTCTTATGTATAAGTTGCGGTCTCCTATAATCGTGTATATTTTGATGGTGCAAATAAACCTTTGGTGTTATACCAACTCTCAGTATTAGAAACCTATGTAGGTACCTAATACCTATCCTCGTTATGCTGTTTAAATCGGTGTTTTTCTCAAATGTTACGACTTAGACTAGGTGTTCTGTACATAGTCCGAGAGGACTAATAACAATTATGTGAAAATTTATTGTTAATTACTGTAAGTTATATGACAATGTTAAATAAAGTGTAAAATGTAATGTGTTGTATTCTTTTCCTCAGCTTTAACACTAAAAATAAATATTCTAAGCCTCGTGCAGTAGGTAAGATTCAAACTTAATGGCGGCTCGGAACAACGTACGTTCCGCTGCGCAGATCGCAATTTTTAGGTATCCGCGGAACGTAGAGAGACGTGCCGGCGCTCTCTCTCTCACCCGCACTCTCCCTACGCGTCTTCGCCAAACCTATTTTATTTTTCCTTGAACCCTCCCTGTACTTGACAAACTAACAACTAAATACGCTAAAACATTCACACAAGTTTCAGTTATAAAAATAATTAAACTAGCATAAATGATTTTCGACTTGACTGTACATGCGCGTACCTGCACTCGCAGCTAACTTCCGAGTCGCCATAAGTTTGAATCGTACTGTACAAATGGGCGTTTTTTTACCGCGTATTTCATTGAGTCGAACTGAAAGAGAATACATTAGAGCGCTTCTGACAAGTTCATTGTACGAAGAAGGCTTAGAAATTTTACACGTTATTTTCCTAACCAGTTGCAATAATACACTTACTGCAGATGTAAGTGTATTCCATTAGGAATTTCTCAGTAGTAGCCCGGAGTTTGGAAGTTGGCGGTATAATACCCCCGTGCCTCGGTGCGCACGTTAAGCCGTGGGTCCTGCGCCTGATCTCTCTCCGGTCGTGTTGGATTGCCGTCCCATCGGACTATGAGAGAAAAACCGGCCAAGTGCGTGTCGGGCCACGCGCAGTGTAGGGTTCCATAGTAGCCCATTATATTTTATTTTTTTTAACAAGCAACTACTTCACACACACACTACACTTTATAGGATTTATTCTAAAGATTTTGTGTTTGGTACAAAATTATCCAACACCCTAGTTCAATGACTATTACTGATAAATTTAATAAAGTTATCTTAACCGCTATGGTTTTCCTTTAAAGTTCATGAAATGCACTATCATCATGAATTTTCCAGATTTTTCAAGCCACCATCTTTTAGAGGGGGCGGGACGCCCCACTGGAATAAAAATTTGCACTTTAAAGTTTAATATTTCGTAAATGGAGCATTAAATCGAAAAGTAGTATTAGCAACCTCTAGGTTTTAAAAGACCTATTCAACGATACCCCACACGATGGGGTAGGCGACGAAAAAAATTAATCCCCACTTCACATGGGGTAGCTCCCCTACTACCCTAAAAAAATATATTTGTTATACAAGAGTGCAAAGTTGCTTTTTAACCGCGTGCTCAATTTTGATAACCGAGCAAGCGAAGGATTCTAAAATTGAGTCACGAGCGCAGCGAGTGATTCAAAAATTAGAATCCTGAGCGTTAGCGAGGGAATCAAAAGAGCACGAGGTGAAAAATCTTTGCACTCGAGTGCAACACGTAACTTTTCATCCCACCTCAGCGAGGAAATGACTAAATGCAAAAAAAAAAAACATTTACAATCACAAGATACTTTTACTTTTATTTCAGTTTAGGTGTTAACTACTACATTATGGTAGGTAAGTATTACAGAATAATCTTTAAAATTTAAAGTAACGTTGCTACAGTTAGTTAAGTTGAGTGTAATATTTATTTATTTATTTATTAAAACTTTATGCACAAGTAAAAACTGTACAAAGGCGGACTTAATGCCTTGGGCATTTTCTACCTATTTTTTTTCATTTTTTTTAATATCGTACTGTTTCAAATCCTTCTCGCGTGATTGTTGAGGGAGAAAGCTCATTTGCGCATTATTAACAGTTTCAGTCAATTCTGTTGGCGTCAAATAAACTTCTTGGTCGCCAAAACCACTTATTTTACGTTTTTCACTTGTTTTTAACCTAAGGTTTTAACAATTGACCTGACAAGAAAATGGCGCGCGCAAAGCAAATTATAAAAGTACACCAAGAAGGTTCCGAGTCTGAGTTTTTAACAAATTTAAAAAAGGTTGTACCTATGATAAATTCGGCACCATGGAGGTAGAAGTAAATAGGTTTAATGATGTTTTGAATTCACAAACTTAGTGCACACGATGTTCTCAATTCAATTTACTTTATCCTCTAGAGGATAAAAACGACTTTTGCACTCAGATATCGAAGAGCAAAAATACTCTTTCCGAGATGGGGGGATGAAAATAACTATTTAACATCATTTCTCTAATCATAATAATGATTAAACAAACATTCTTAAGTATAAATTTATTTACGCATAATGTTAAAACATATTTTTCTTATGCATAACAATACACCTTTAAAAATATGTTTTAATATCATTATGCGTAAATGCGCTGTTATGCGAGAATCATATTAATTGAAACGTTAGACATACCCTAATTGGGTATACCAATTTATTTCGACGATTTGGGGACTATTTTGGATGACCCAGAATTTCGAACAAAAATATCGATAACTGTCGGTTGGTGTATGGTAGAAGTTATATTACAATGTCTAGAAACAATTTGATTGGCTACTACTGATAAATCCTGATGGAAATACCCAAAAACATTTTGATATATATAGGACCAAATAGCCCCTTTACTGTACCTATTTCCTTATGCCCTAAAAAGCTGAAATTTGGTGTGTGGGTAAGCTATTATTATTACACAAACAACAAAAAAAATATAAAACTTGTAACTTTTATCAGATGGAAGTTTGTATGAGATTTCCGCAATTTTGACGCTAGAGGTCTGAAAATAGCGAGTCCCCCAAAAAAAGAAAAAAAGGGATTTCTCCAAAGTAGCGGCCACGCTTATGACCTATATTAATCGATAGCTGGTATCAATGCAAACGAGTTTTGTACGAAACAAAACGTTCTAAAGTGTCACGTTTCCGTTTATGAGCTATCAAAGTTAAAATCCAATCACTGATAACATCTTCAACACAACTTTGATTTTGCCTCATACAAAACTTGTTATTATTGATACCAGCTATCGATTAATATAGGTCTCATAGGGTGCCACGCTTCATACAAAAATCTTCCAAGCCTTTTTTCACCTTACGATGTGAATGTAGCGAAACGGCCAAGCCACATTATTTTGACTAAGGTGTAGAGTTTGTGAAGTTAGACCTTGTAGAGTTAGGGCGTGTAGAGTTAGAAGCTTGGCTCTACATGAGATCTGATAACTTTTTATCAGTGCGAGTCATAAATGGCCTCGCCTTGGCAACATTTTACATGAAAATGTTTTTGTTGCGATCATCTTTATTTTTTACTCATCTACTTCTTCTTCTTTCTTTATCGTGTGGTTAGTGCCTAACCTGGTGTCAGAGTTTTTAAGCCGCCCATGGGCCTCTGACTTGGCTTTACATGCCGTCGAGAAATATCTCTCAGGCATGCTGGTTTCCTCACGATGTTTTTCCTTCACCGAAGCAAGTGATAATTATACAATACGCACATGAATCCGAAAATTCAGAGGTGCGTGCCTTGAGTTCGAACTCGAGACCTATGACTTGGCAGTCCGACGGTCACACCACAGGCTATCACTGCTTATTTAGCTGCTTTTTTTTTTTACTCATTACTTCTTTTTATTATTGTATTATCATTTGGATTTTTTCTATTTGTTTGTAAAAAGGTATTCCTCTTACCTTGCATTTATCACATCAACAAATGTGTTCTAATTTTAAGTAAACGCAACTCCGGCCCCCAAGATACAGGCACAGCCTAGTTTGGGGACCTCTGCTTTCTATTTTGTTAAAATTTCACTAATTACGATTTTGTCATAATGCTAAACTAGAATAAGTAAATGTCTGTAACAATGAATTAATAAATTTATTCTTATTCATTAGTTCCGACTATGACCACGTGCCACAAGATCCCCGGAGTACTATCATATTACACAATGTTTTCTGCTTCTGTTAATCTGCAGCCCGCTGACGGTCCATGTATGGCAGAATCTGGTACTCAATCTACCCAAATAATTTAAATCAAACTCTACCAACAATTTAAAGGTTAGGTACTTGTGTAACCACCAAAAATTGTGTAAATATTTATGCAGCCGTCAAAACAATAGTAAATCTTTTCGTACGGTACTATCGAGGACACTCCCGCCTGATCACCACTAAGCTAATTTTTGCTTGCACTTAAAACATAGAAACGCTCTCTATCCCCGCCCCGTTGACTTTATAATAAATAATTAATGAAAAAAATACCGATCGGCGACACATGCCAAACGAGAGTTATTGTTATTTTGCGCGCCAAAGTTGACGCTTTCCTAATAGGCCTAAAGTTTAAGGTGGAGTGGCTCGGCGCCTCCGCATGATTTAAGCGAAAAAAAAATTAACTGATCAGGCGGAAAAGACCACGACTGTACCTACGTTTACTTAATGTGACAGTATTTTGTGTTCTTGGTTCGATTTCTCTACAGACAGCAAAATGCTGTCGTCAATATTGATGTCTTCATATCGCATATCAAATCACAATCGAACCGACTATTCGGTTTTGTGATAGCGATTAGAGGGCTTTGATAACACTGTCGCCGATCGGGATTTGACAACTAACTGAGTGGTTCTGAATAAATAAATATAATAAATATCGCGCTGGACCTGGACATTACACACAGCGCCATCTAGTGCCACATTAAGCAACGAGGCTTGTGTCGTGGACACCAGATGGTTGATATACCTACTACAACGATACTTTTTGTTTGTAAATACATGTAGATTCGGGACCGTGGAAGAAATAAAATCCTTGCAATCTTGTTGAATATGGAGTTTATTGCGCTTTACACCAAATAAAACTTAAAATAGAATTCCGTCGTAAAACAACTTCCAATCTTTACCCGTCGTCCATTCTTCTGTCATTCCTCATTTGTTCTCTCTCCTTCTCTTTCATACTATGTCTCTCTTACTTACACCGCAACATTCCATTCCACACACTTTCATACGTTCCTTTCTAAATCCTATCCTACATTCGGCCGTCCTGCACTCATATCTGCCCTCAGATATGCATCGTATTGACACCTGACATAACTCTTTCATACACCACTCATACACTTTACCGAACCTTTAAAAACTAACACTAACACAATAGCAGTTCTAAATGCGATACATGTTCTTAATTTAAAAAAATACACAAAACAAAATAATCATATTCTGACAAAACAGCGCCTTACATAGCATTTAATAACACATGACCTAGTATTCGTGCGGGTACTAAGCAGTATTATCGATACAGCTATCACACACATACACAATTAACATTCGCAATCACTCATCCTTACCTGGTCATCTCTTCATGTTGTCAGCTGAACAAGACGTCTTCTTTGGCCCTTCTGTGGTATCATACACCTTTTCAACATCATACCTATCGTTTCTTTTTATTTTAGTAATCCTATAGGGTCCCAAAAACTTCGGTTTTATCTTAAGGCCTGGGCCGAACTGAGTCCTCTTGATGGCCACAAGATCATCCAGTGCATAAACTGAACAAGGTTTTCTCTTTTCATTGTAGGTCTTCTTATTCTCATCCTGTACTTTTTGGATCTGCTGCATGGCTTGCAGCCTTAAATTTTCTCTATTTTTATCAAAACAATTAATGTTTTCTTGTTGTAGGAGATTAATAACATCAATGTCTTCTTTACATCTCATTTTTGTTCCAGTAAGTAACTGAAATGGTGAAGTATTTATTGATCTTTGGTAAGTGCTGTTCATAGCACGCTGGACCCGACCTACATGTCTATACCATTGTGATTTTTTTTTCTATAGATAGCTTGGTTAACATTGGAATTAAGATACGATGAACTCTCTCTACCTGTCCATTCCCTCGAGGCACTCCAGTGGTGATCTTAACATGCTGTATATCCTCATCTTTACAATACTCCTCAAAATCTCTACTGGTAAAGGCTGTACCTCTGTCTGTTATGATTCTGGTTGAATTACCAAAAGTCTGCTGCTGAACTCGTAATTTACTCAACACTTCTGCACTTGATGTGGACTTGGTAGGAAAAAACCACGTAAATTTCGTAAATGCATCTATCATGGTGAGTATATAGTTATACTGTTTCCTTGTTTCTGTAAATGGACCAATGTGATCCAGATGTAAAGTATGCAGCGGGATTCCTTCTTTATCTATTGGGCTCAGGTAGCCTTCTTGCTTTCCTTCTTTCCTGGTTGCTAATAAACAGGGTATACAGCTTAGAACTACTTCTTCAATTCTTTTATCCAGTTTTCTGATATAGTAATCTTTTCCTACGGCTTCTTTCATTTTTCTTATTGAAAAGTCCCCATTTTGATGCACTTTTCTTATTATTTCTTTCTCCATGATCCTTGGAACTACTAACTTCTTATCATCACCTTTGAACAGAATACCATTATCCATCCAGAAGTCATGATAGTTTCCATCTTTCGAAATCAGCAGTCTGATAGCGTTGAGCTCTTCGTCTGTCTCCTGACCTCGTCTTATCTTTTCTTGTAAGCTCACCGCCACTGCCACAAATGGGTTTCTGCTTAGAGCATCGGCGTGTTGCATTCTACAGCCTGCTCTATGCTCGATCTCATAATCATACTCATCTAAAAAGAATACCCATCTTGCCACTTTTGGTGTCAAGTCTTTCTTCTTCAATGTTTGTTCGAAAGCTTTGCAATCCGTCACAATTTTGAAGTGAATTCCATACAGGTAATGTCTAAACTTCTTTACAGCCTCTACGACTGCAAGTGCTTCCAGCTCATAACTTGAGTATTTTCTTTCAGCTTCAGTTGTCTTATGACTCATGTAATGCACAGGATGCAACTCATCATCTGGATGTAATTGCAGTAGTATTGCAGCCAGAGCATGACTGGATGCATCAGTGTGTAGCTCTGTTGGAAAATTGGAGTTGTATATCTTTAGTACAGGATCACTAGTCAGTTTCTGCTTCAATGTGTTGAAGGCACATTGTTGCTCATCTTCAAAAATAATTGGAACGTCCTTTTTCAGCAGATCCGTCAATGGTCTAGCAATCTTTGCATAATCTCTGATGTACTTTCTGAAATAAGATGTTAAACCAATGAAACCCATGACTTGCTTAATATTTTTAGGTTCTGGATACTTTGCTACTGCTTCAATTTTCTTTGGGCTTGGTCTAACCTCACCATCTTTGATCAAATGACCCAAATATTCCATTTCACGAGAAATTAGTCTAACCTTCTTCCAATTTACCTCTAGTCCATGCTGTGCAGCTACATCTAACACTTGGGTTAGCCTCTCCAGTGCTTGACTCTCTGAATCAGCTGGAATTACTATGTCATCGATGAATATTACCATGATACCCCTCATTATCAACTCTCTAAAAATGATTGTAACAAATCTCATAAAATATTTAGGCGAGGTGGACAGACCAAACGGTGCACGTAGAAACTCAAACTGTCCGTGATGAGTTATGAAAGTATAGGGCACCGATTCCTCACTTATTTTGAGGTGAAAAATCCGTTCTTAAGGTCCAAAACGCTAAATACCTTTGAGTCCTTCAACTTGTCAATCAGGTCATCAATGATTGGTAACGGGAACTCATCTCGAACTATCTTCTTATTTACTAGGCGGTAATCAACACAAATTCGAGTTGACCCATCCTTCTTCTTAACCAGCACTAACGGGCTAGAATATTCTGAAAAACTAACCTGGACTATTCCTTTTTGTAGCCACTCGTCTACCTGTTCTTCAACTATCTTTTGTTCAGCGAGTGATATCCGCCGGGGTCGTTGAGCTATTGGTACTTCGTCTTTTAACACTATTTTCATCTTAATTGGAGCTTCTTTGGTATAAATGAGCTTGTACTCTTCAACCAGCCGCATTACTTCTGTCTTAATATTGGTATCGGAGATGTGGCCTGTAACGTCAATATCAGTCACACAACAATTCACCCTTTGCAACCATTCATCACCTTGCGTCAACAACAACACAGCACCCTCACGAACTACCATCACCACATTCTGCAGGAACTCTTGTCCTAATATTAATCTGTAGGGCATTGACCCTTTGGGCACTACATGAAATGTTACCTTTGAAAAGCGCTGTCCATCAATAATAATATTAATACAAATCTTTCCAGATGATTTCACTTTATAAAGTCCTAGTGAATCCGTCGCTTTTTAGTAGTCATTCGAATTTGGTCGGATAACCAGCCGTTGTTTACATGTTTGGTTTTTTGTTAATATTTACTTAATGCGAAACATTCCAAGCTGAATATTTTCACCATATATTTTTGACTAAGGGCACACTAGTTCCTTAACACCTACACATCTGGGATCGAGCTGGTTCCTTGTATTTTTGGCGTCAAAGTTATGACACCATCTTTTTGAGTTTTATCAAGATAATTCAAAAACGCATGCATGACCAGTTTTTAAAAATTTGTATGGTTATTAGTAGCGAGCTTATACCTTGTCTCATTTAGGCGCTGTGATGTTTTTTCGAGTTTTCATAAAACCGTGATAACTTGGAAATTATACATTTTTTCTTAAATCTAATTGGGGCACTGAGGGGCACACATGAAGAGCTACACGTGTATGTTTATTCTACAGGGGCACATGCAATGGTTTTAGAGATATACGATTCTGCAAAACGTTACCCCAGCAGGAAATGCAATATCTCGAAAACCGGAAGGGGCACACAGTTTATTTTTGGGGGCACACTTTGGCACTGCTCTAAGCTACAAGGCCATGTACAATGTTTCTCTCTCCGATCATTCGTTTAAAATTTTCCTGCTAGAAAAACGCTACCCTAGCAGGAATCGTTTTTTCCGTTTTTTTTCGAAAACGACAGGGGGCACACATTTTTTATGTGGGGGCACATTTACAGCAGTTAGGGCACACAATTTACGTTCCACTCATATAACTCTAGGAGACACTTTCCTGCTGGGGTAACGTACACCTCAAATTATCATCTAAGTACAATTTAATTCGGCAGTATATATTTCTTGAAAGAACCACGGGCAAAGAAAATACTCGTGGTCCTTTCTAATGACTAAGGGAACGGGGAAACGGGCAAAAACCTGTTTAACACATCTCTGGTCTCGTCTCGTAACTGCTACGGTGGAGTCCGGCCCTAAAACTCAATAAATTTTCGAAAAACAAACTACCGGTACCTATGTCATACATAACAAAGTTCAATGAATGTTCTCAATTCAAGTATTAGTTTTTCGTATGACTGTGCAGATTGTCTAGTGTGCAGAGTTCTGTGGGATAATGTATTGTTAACCAAAAGGACATCAAAAGAAAACAAAAGAATAGTTTATTACTGTTTATTAATTTATAGAGTGTTGACACACTGAGTATACACACAACTGGAGACAAAATGCGTGTCCTGAACCAGCGTTACTGAGTCTCGAAATAAAACAGAATTCGCAAAGAATGAGATCCATAAAATCACTCACAGTGGTCAAACATACCAACATTGTAACTATACATGGTATTCAAACGTTATTTATTTTGTCTCCACTTGTTCGTTCACACTTCGTTCGCACTAATCATTCCGGAAACTTATAGTTATGTCTTAGAAATAAAATGGTGTATTATGATACTTCTAGCATTCAAACTATGGAAGCATTGTTTAGTGGTCGTTATAATATAAAAATATTACACACAGCGTCGACTGTCACCTGTCTGCCGAGACTACACAAGTCCGAGTTTCCTCTGAACGGGAATCATATCACTAACATTCATCAATAGATTATATGCAAAGGAAGGTTGTATAAAAACATGAATATTATTGAATAGTTCCGTTGAAGTCTAATCATTGATAGCTTGAAAAGTAAATGGAATGTTTTTTATTCGAAAAACTGAGGCGTATGTAACCTCAAATGAAACTCATTCCAGTTACGAGTCAAGTTTCAGAGTCTTTGGAAACCTTGAGAATGCTGTAGTCCCGGTCGGGCTCCCGTCGAGGGAACTGTCGAGAAGCATCACGAGCTGAGCGTCCGAGCTGTCCGTTAGCAGTAGTTACTCGCGACAGTATCCGTAACTATCCGACAGGTTGATGTTTCTCGAACTACCCCGAGAGCCCCCCTCAGAACAAATCTTGCAGTATCACAATACGCCACAAATCAAACGCAATTAGTGCTTTCTTAAAAAAATATGTAGTGATTAAAACAAGTTTACTAGCTTATATATTTACAATTTTATAATCTTCAAATAAGATATACCGCCATACCAACGTCCCTTTGAAACGCGCTCTGCCCATGTCTATGTACAATTTATAAGTGAAATATGCCAAAGTAAAAGCGAAATAGTAAAAATAATCTTAAAACTATGTCTGTTTAGTTAGGCAGGGCACGTTTCAAACGGCAGGAAATCAATTCACTTACGTACTACCACATGTTCGTTTTTTTTTTTTCATTTTTACCATTTTTTCACGTTTTGTTATAGACTACTTTATTCATTAGAAATCTGCAAATTTTAATGAACAATTCTAGCCATTATTGTGTTACGCGTCGAATCGCCGGCGGTATTCCCAACACAATTCGCATATGTACAGAGAACAGATTGAAATACCACCGGCAGTAACAATAAAATGTGAACACTAGCTAATTAGAAAACTAACATCAAAAACTAAACAATCATCGAGTTACATAACTACAAACTGAATTAATATTGAATATTTCTCTAGTGTAATTGTATCAACATCTGTAATGTAATTTACAGTTAAATTTATACAGTAAAAAAAGACGATTGGAGCTGTGTCCAAACAGAAAGATCATTATAATGTACCACTGCGATAGTGGGTCTCGATAGTACAACCACAGTGCGACTATCTAGTCCATACAGTGGCTTTGCCTTTGCTATGGAGACCTTCGTGCTTACGTGGCCGGGTAATAAATTAAACGCTGAATCAGTCGACTGTTCTGGAAACGAACCGTCATGAGTCGATACCTGCGTGGGGACATGAGCAGACTGCGCGCGACTGTATGGAGGTGTTAGATAAGACTGTGGTGTAACGTATAACGCAAGGCCTCGTCTAGTCGAGAGAAAGCAAGTCCGTTGTCATGAACGCGTTCGGCGCCCGCCGGAGAGCTTCGCGTGGCCGCATCCCATGCACACGCACACACTAACACACACTCGCACGCACACTAATGCTATCGCGCTCTCTTCTTCACCGGACCACCCGGGGCTGCCGAACGGCGGGTTCTCTTTCACTGTGGAACAAAAAAAGGCTTTATTAGTTTTATAACGTTTTTTTACAAGTATATTTTTAGGCAATACGTAGACAATGCACAAGTGACCTTACAGTTTTACTAAATACTAATAAAATTGTCCGCCTAAAATTAATTTAAATTAATGCCCAATGAATATATTTTGCATACTCTAATATAACTAGAAACTGATCAGTAAATAGCACGTTTACGTACTTAATTAACTAGTGATGATTAAATACCTACTGACTGCTGGATATCTACAATAATATAAGTACGTAACATTACCGCAAAAATGTCTTGCTTCCGGGTTTACTCGTATAAATTATACTCATAACTACTAAACTTGAAGTTTTTTTATTCAAATTATACAAAATTCACATCGTACCCTGTCATTATGTTGTACCTTATTTCAAACATTACAGTATTTTTAGGGTTGGCAACACTCATTTTATAATTTATACAATTTTTAAACAATTAATTAAAAATATAGAAATTTGCGATGCAACGTATCGAAAGAGTTTTTATTTCGTACCATTCAGTTGTGTACGGTTAGCAGCAATATGATTGCACAAAACTGAAAAAGGAATCGTTTAAAAAAACTTTGCTAACTGTACACTACTGGCGAATGCATTAATAATACTATCAATAATGTTTTTAAACCTTATAAAGTAAAAATTTACATTGAACAAAACGCACACACACACTCTCACACCACGTTACATTCAATCACAGTTGTACACTAGTAAGGAGACCTAAGGAACGCATCAATTTGACGGACGATGACAAGTTTCCGAAAAGGTTCGTATAGACGACAACGCGTCGCCTCAGTGTTTATTTGTCCAAGCTACAAATTTACCGTTAAAGATTTTTATTGGCGCTGCAATTTCAAATGTATTGGTATAAAATATAAAGCACATTTAACTTTTAGAAAGTCAGAAAACATTTATATTTTATACTATCTGTCACAGGATGTTTTTATTGTGATATTGATAACCCTTTCAGAAAGACAACCTACAGGAAAAAATAAAGAGGCCTAGTTAGATACATTTAGATAAATAAAAATATTATATTTGATAACAAATAATTATGTTGGTTCTATTGTGGTTGGTTTAGTTGACGCTGTATCTCAAATTTGGTATATTGATAAGCATGCAAAAATGGAATGTATGCGTTCAGTTTGGTTATGTACCTTCATTTTGGTTATGTTCAAATTGTGTTTTCTTAATTACAGTTGTGCATGTTTGATCCATCTCCATACAAAAAGTGAAAATTAAAACATAATTTATAACCATCATTAAAAACTTATTAAAACTTAATGCATTGATGTGTAATAAAAACAAGAACACTCGTTCAAATAAAACTTTGTATTTAAAATATAGAGAAAAAACTCTACTGTAATATGGAACTATTGGTTGATTGAACAATAAGCACTGAGACGAAGAACTGCGAAAGTGGCCGTAAAGGTCCATCGGCATTCACCGATAGTGTAATAAAAAAATCTAAAATCGAATATAAGCACATAGTCTCTATTGCCTCTCGCGATACAGGAAGTCAACATAATGTTCCTCAAAGCCTACAATAAAAGTTGACAGTCAAACATTTATTTTGTTTGAAACTAGTTATTGAACTTACTAAAATTTACTAGGATGTGTAGTTACATGAATATGCACCTGATTTCTTATCAATTAACACCACTCTAGAAAGTAAAATAGACTCGAATTTTCGTAGCATAGTTAACATTATTTTGTGTCATATTTTTAACGACGTAAGTTACAAAAAAAACTTGTTTTATTTTACTATTTTTCATAAAAATTAACAAAATACGTGCGTACGTGACTGTTGTGTGAGTCACACAAGTCATCACGTGCACCGCGCAATTAGTTCCTAAAGTTCGACCGATCAATTGTTAACAGGTCCACAAATGGTGTAGATAGGTGTCTACAAACACATCACTTTATTTTCATCCTTTTTGCAGCATTTTCTACAGTAAAAAAACACATTATGGTACAATTTGAAATATATAGCCTCTTTCCATTAACAGACGTGACAAAACAGTACCTCTATACACTCTTGGGCCTTCGAAAGATTCAAATTTAAATATTTGAAGTCACATAAAACTTTCATGGGCACTTATGAAACGTCAGAAGATGGGTGTGCGCAGTTCGAATTGGTAGTGTCCTATGGAGAAGAACCGCTAAGAAACTCAAAGGTTTTTTCTTCTAAAAATATTAGTTTCTACAATGTTGTCACAATTCATGTATGTCAGCTTTAGTACTTAAGTATGAGAGGACAGTGTAGGCCTGACGATAAGTAGGTACCAGGGTACTTACGAACATAAACAAGATAGAGTCAACAAATTAAAGCATCTATAAATCTACAAGGCCTACCTACATTTACACATTCACAAAAAAAGGTTGTAAACAAGTTTTTAAAACACCGATAGCGGGAGTATTTTGGAAGAAAATAATGTGGTATCATGCGGTGCATATTCGAGTAACATATTAAAAGATAAGGGATAGAGGTGTCGGACTATATTTATGATATCGCGGTGAGTTTCTTCTTGATTTGACTAACGGACTGGTGTCCCTTCACCGGCTGCTTGGTCGCGGCCGAATCATTTGTTGCGTGGACGGATTTCACCTAGGAAACGAGGGTAGGTTAGGAAGAGGAAGGTTGTACGGTATTGGAGGATAGATGGCAGCACGGTCGGCTCAGTGGCTAAGCGATTGACTGCTGGGGTTTGATTCCAGCACGGAACAAATATTTGTATAGCCTACAGGTAGTTCCGGGTACGGCTGTTTGTATATGTGAGTTCAAATGTTTGTAAACGCACCCACAATACAGAAAAAACTCCTAAAGTGGGAAAATGTTTAAAATAAATGGAAACCGATAAAGTACTGGTCATGCGTTAGACAATGATCATGACCAGCCCGCTTAGCATGACCACCGCAGAAACGGGTTCCTTCGAAGAAAGAATCGACAATTCTTTTGTTCATCTGTCGTTGAATTTACAAAATTCAATGGCAGTTAACGTTACGCTAAAGGAGAAAACAACGCTATTTCGTGTACTAGACGTTTACCCGTTTTTTTTTAATTAGGATATGCAAACTCGGATGTATAAAAGGAAAGAGTGCTACCCGGAAACAGTAGGTGGCGCGCGGTAATTTTGGAAACCGTGAGAAACTCCTTTATTCGTTCACAAAGCGGTAGCATTGTTATTTCAACATGATTTTGTACTGAAAAGTCCTTTTTGTCAAGTGTTTTAAGGGGACTACAGGAGCTAAACGCGAGTTTTATAATGCAAAAAAGCATATGATTCACTGCAATAAACAAAACCAGAAAAATATATGATATTCTTTCTTCTTCTATCTCTAAAAAAATCTTTTATTTAGTAAAAACCATACTAAAATACATGCGATCATTCTGATTTTTTGGCAAATAATTCTACAAGCAACATATTAGCATGATAGTGTTTTATTTTTTTAGTCCAATCAATAGATTTTTTGTAAACCGCAAAAAACCACTCATTTCGCACTATTCAGCCCGCAGTGACTGACGTAACAACCACTTTGTAGTGCAAGCTGTTTAGAACTTTATTCTAACAGTATTTTATACGAAGTTTGAACCACCACAAATAGAGTTGCTAATTTAGTTCCTGTAGTCGCCTTAACTTGTTATTTTACAGTGAAGATTTCATTGTTTGAACAACAAATAACGAAAGTTCCTCATTTCCCATTTAATGGCTGTTTTTCAACGGTCATTATTGAAATTATATTTTTTTGTACAAAGATTGCATTACACCTAAATAATGCTTAAACCATCTCAACTTAAACTACGTGAAAGGTCACATGCTGCATAATGCTCGCAGGATCGAAATAGAACATGATTTACGTATTTCCTTAAATGTTTACAACGATATGTCGCCACCTACAAACACGTGAGTTTCAACACGTAAACACGTTACTATAATATTACCGCTGTGAGCCACGCTCATCGCGCCGTTTGGCCTCGCTACGTAGTGGTAAGGTAGTTAAGGTAGGTAAGGTAGGGTAGGCACCTCGTTGTTGGGCGGCGGCTGCGAGGGCTGCTGCGCGGCGCGGCGCTGCACGGAGGGCGAGCGCCGGTCCGCCGGCGCCGCGCCCGCCTCCATGTGCTGCTTGCGCTGGCGCAGGATCGTCCAGTCGAACGTGTAGTCGTACTGGTAGTTCATTGTGCGGAACAGGATGCGGAACAGCTGCGGACACATCATAACGTAGCTTGATCAAAATCAAACTCATTTTATCAAATCAGCACTTTCTGAAATTAAAACTATCACCAAAACGCTCGCCCTTCACGACTTGCTAGTGTTTAAGCTGGGAAGAAGTGGCGGAACAAACTCCCCAGCAATACATCTTTTAGTTGAGTTGATATGTGCAATATTCATGCCCTACAACATTGTCTTGAGGACGACGAAGACACCATGACCGAGATTTATATGTTATCATTTTGTGTTCAGATTTCAAATTACTCATCTATTCTATATTTATTTCCAATTGGTGGTTTTACATTTTTGAAAACTAAATTAAGTAGTTATTCTGTCGCCACGAAGACAGAACGTCTGCAGGAACAGCTGCGCAACATTGATTTCAAGACATTCTAATACACGAAGAGTACCCAATCAACGCAATTACTTACTACGTCGAATCTGTTTCATTGAAGTAATTAACAAAGCTAATTAGAACTAGCATCAAACGTGACACAATACGGAATATGAATATGTGACTCACCTGTCTAAGGTACATGTAATCGGGAGCTTCGTCGAAGGTCAGTCCGCGGCAGTAATTTAAATACATCGCAAACTCAGCCGGGAATCCCTGGGACAATTAAAAACATGTTTTAATTTAGAAGGGTTTACATCAAAACCAAGTTCAAGAGTGGCCGTATTCCGTAACAATGGTGGCGCACTGCACTCTTGAACGCAGTTTAATCGTGCTGACCGCATTCAGTTTCAAAGCATTTTGATGAAGATGATAGAAGTCCAACCAAAAAGATCAATCCATATACCTAATCCTATATGGATTGATTAAAATAATTTGGCAGACTGTGGCGCGTGTGTGACTGTGTGTTTAACTGGCAAAATGTGAGTGAACCTTTTGGGGATTACAGGCGTGTATATGTTAAAATAAAACATGGTGCAATGTATTGTGTTTTCACTATCGCGAAATAAGTGCTTCATTCTTTTTTTTTTTTTTTTCGTTTTTTTTTTGGCCTACATTGTGTCCCATGGCTGGGCAAAGGCCTCCCCTTTCTCCCTCTGCTTCTTCTAAACTAATATTATAAAAGATTTGATTTTTTATTTGTTTGTTACGATTTAACTCAAGAAATATCGGGAGCTCATAGAACCTAAAGAAAATCACGGATATCATCCCGTAAGTACTTTAAGTGTAACTCAAGAACTCGACCGATTAAAAAAAATATTTCATCATTAGAAAGCTACATCTTTACCGAGTAACATAGGCTATAAATTATATTGATATCAAGCAAATTAGCCGAGCTATCACAATTTTCGCGGACAAAGTCGCGGGCGAAGTGCTAGTTGTTTAATAAAAATGATTAAATAAATGAGTATAATGTTTACTTCAAGTCGTTGATGCCGCTTTAGCGATACCAATATGCATTGGTACCGCTTCAAGCTGATCCCGATAAGGGATGCAGCGCGTCAACTAGAAAATGATGGTGAATGGTGGTGGTGGTGGTGATGTGTGCTATGATGGAAATATTTTACTAAACCTGTGAGCATTAAGAAAAAACACATTTTTCTGGTATGACTGGACTTGTAGTTGCCTTAAGGTGGACATCAGAACAGATATAGAAAACAAACAAATGTGGGAGACCAGGTGCCTGACAGTGGGCAGTATACAAAGTGTAAACCACCTCATCACGAAGCCGTCAACCAAGCATTCTGTACATCAAACTAAGTAACTTTACGCAAAAATTGTTGCTGGGAAACAACTTTCTTTTTGGGTGAAAAATCATGATTTGTGGTAGAACTCAATGTAACGCACTCAAAACATTGTGCTAATGGATGGATTGAATAGTACGGGGGTCGTGGAGGTGTTTTTTAAACTTGTATTTAAAAAAAACTTGTCAAAAAGTTGGAACTTTGAACCCCAATATCTCCGTAACTAGAAGGAATGGAGTAGAACAAAAAATGATCGCAATGACGGGGAGAACAAGTGCCTTTCGGCTTCGTTAAAAGGTTTTTTACACCTTTTGTGTTATTGAATTCGTACTTAACCTAAAACGTAACGTAAAAAACCTAGTATAGTAATTCAGTGCAAGTGACACAAAATAATACGAGTCTACCACAAAATAATATATACCTACTGTTTTTTTTTTAATTTTAATGTTTTACTTAATGTTATAACTATGTATCTACGCAAACCACAAGCAAGAGTAATTCAATTGAACTAACTTAAGCACGACACAGGTGCCATAAAGACCTTCGCGTAAGAATTTATCTAAGCAAGTCTCACATCCGGCCTGCCGATTTTGTTTAATTCGCTATACACGAGCGTTAACGCTCATAATTATGATCAGTTAATTGGCTAAAGAATCCTCTGCGAAATTATATATTACTTTCCCTTTCTATACAGGTTTAAAAACGCGTTGTGTATGTATCCACGTAAAATTAAGTTCTAATCTTTTCCCGGTTTCTGAGGTCATCAGACCATCATCACTGTCCTATTGTCCATATTCAGATTGAATTGAGATCTATATATTTTGAAGCCCTGCATCTATCTATTTATAGCACAAAGTTATTATTTGGGGTGCTACATAGATGCGACGATTCGCCCGGGCAGCAATATGTGGGTTCTCGGTAGATATAAGCTGTGTTGAGTTATGCCGAGCCAACCCGAACACTATTCAGTAATGGCACCGAACTCCGAACGAAACCCAAGTATGTTTAGGGTCTTTAGGGACGGCTTTATTCTCCAACAAATACTGCCAAATTGAACCCGAACATGCATTTAGCACCCCTTTTACATAATATCGAAACAATACCACTATCGACTATATAAAGTCCTGCAAACTCTAGTGATGTACCTAACTAAGAAGGCCGCTGATTTAAATCCTAACTCTTAGTTAGGATTTAAATCAGCGGCCTTCTTCGCGAGGTCGCAGGTTCAAATTCATTACCGCTCACGCGTATGCAGACGTCAGCTGAGTTACTAGGCTATGCACAACGCTTATTCAATTAAGGTGGCTATGGAAAGATACTTCTAATATTTAGTGTTGGGACTTGTGTTTAATCTACCCACATACACGTGATGTATAAGGAGATTAACGTGTGCCAGTTTAGAGACCTTCAATATTCTCTCAAGCACTTGGTAATACTATTATCGAGCGACAACGTTAATAGGGTAATTAATTTTCGTTGTGTAGGACCCTTAAACCATCCCCAGCAAATTATCTAGAGAATCCTGAACCGTATCAAACCCCATCAAGCGTCATCAAGTTTAGTTTGATGAATTTTTACTAAGCTTTTGCTCAACAAACGCGGAAACGGTATTTCGATAATAGTTTCTGTTATTTAAGCCTATACTGTCCCACTTAGAAACCTCCGTAATTCCTTCCACAAATTCTTTTCGTGATAATGTGAATATCGGTATTTTCTTTTACCGTTTACAGGAAACTGATCACACAACGACAGTACCAAAATGTATAATAACAACGCTATACTTATCTCATGGACGCGTCTTATCATCAATTGCTAATGCTAGAAATCTAAACAATGCTATCCATCAGGGTTGAATGTTTTCGTCGTTTATTAAAAAAATCTCATGTTGCATACATTTTGACTGTGTGAGTAATGCACGTTTGTATGAAACGGTTGATTTATATCTTTGAGTGGTATGAAGTGTATGAACATGAGAATGGATGCTGTTACAATAATTAGTTATGCTTACCTTACAGAGCACCTCAACTGGCGTCGACATCTTTTTCTCGCTGATCCGTTCGTACTTCTGCTTTTTGGTGATCGCTTTCAGACCTTGCCACGGCAACGAGCCTCTGTCGAACAAAAAGAGCACATTATAATCTTTGAACTAAATTACTGATCATCCTTTGAACTTGCCCTTAGACTTCTAGAGCGACGTTATATTATCTTGCTGTAATAAGAATGTGTCAAGTGACTTTACTGTTTGGTTTTCAGATTTTACAAAACCCTTGCTAGAGCCTCCGTGAGTCAAGCTCAGCCAAGAATGCCAGCTGGGCTAACTATATGTTCCCTTTTCCCACGGAATGAGTGAATATTCTCATATGGAGCCCGTGGGTAAATATAAACAGCCGATCGGGTCGATCGTTAGGTGAAGCCGTGCTTGCCTAGGTTGGTCTGTTTGATGGGAGACCACCCATTACATAACCGAGTTCCTCCGCGCCTCGGATAGCACGTGAAGCCGTTGGTCCCGGCTGTCATTTGTAGATCTTTGACAGTCGTTAGGTTGTCAGAGGCCCAAAAAGTCTGACAACCAGTCTTACCAAGGGGTACCTGGTAAGCCGGTGGTTACCCGGTACTAACTGGGTTGTGGAGGTCCGATAGGCAGTCGCTCCATGTAAAATACTGGTATTCAGCTGCATCCGGTAAAAGTGGAAGCCGACCCCAACATAGTTGGAGTGATTATTCTCATAATATGTTGACCCGAAAGAAGTAAAAGGACGAAGACAACTAAATTATTGGATGACAGACTTATTCAACATAAAACATAACATCACGCCTGTAATCCCCGAAGGGTTAGGCAGAGATGTACCCTAATGGATGTAAGACTTATTCAAAGCCAAATAAACTAGCAAGTCTATTCTTTACTGCCACAAAATTAAGTCCACCCGATCATTTAATCATTTACCCAAAACATGGAAACCACATGCCACATCGAGTCAAAATCAAAAGCCATGGTAACAATAACTCGTACCTACTTAAAGTTGCGCAACTCCCGGACTCATTTAAAATTAACGGCCTTATTCCGTAGGCTGTAACGGGTCGGAACGAGTCCTCGCCGTGACTCACTTGCAACAAGTTGGGACTTGCACAGTGGATCGACTGGCTGTCTCAAACCGGAATACGTACACTCGTGCAGCTATCGAGTGGTTTTGTGAACGGTAATTCGTTATGTATTGATTCTTTACTTGTAAGGTTGTTTCGCTACCTTGTGGGTTTTTCTTGTTAGTTCATAAGATCAGGAAAGCTATATAATTATAAAATGTTCCCTAAAGTCACTTGTGATTCATGATCTCTTTTCTCAACTTTATTGCAGTCGGCTTCCAGTCTAACCGGATGCAGCTGAATACTAGTATTTTATATGGAGCGATTGCCTTTGACCTGCATTTCCATAAAACATGGATACCCCTTGGCAAGACTGGTTATCAGACTTTCAAGCAATCTGTTGTGATGGTGACTACATATTGGGTAACATGGATGGATCGTAGACATCGAAACTGCGCTGTTCAGAATCTTGTAACCTAAATGCGTTACACCATCACAATTACTATCGCTTGCATTTTAATATCAAAGCTATTACGTTCACGAGCGAGAGTGCTCTGACGAAAACAGCAATGTCATGGATAAAGAAAGGTCCTGAGCTTATTAGAAACGCACATTGGCAACATGCCTAAAAACTCGATTGCGAAAACAACATTGTTTATTTTTCTTAGATTTATATTCTCTGAAACTGAGGCATCAATGTTGAATATTCGAAGAAGTGTGATGGTTTTGACTACTGGAACACACAACACAAACCAGGGGAAGGATGTGTCAACTCACCACCAACTATGGTTAGGCTTCTAGTATAACCGGATGCATAATGCAAACCAACTTATTTTACACTAGCGGACGTCACGCGGTGGTTTCACCCGCGTAGTTCCCGATCCCCTGGGAGTACGGGGATAAAATATAGCATATGTTACTCAGAAAAGACGTGGCTTTGTAATGGTGAATGAATTTTTACAATCGGCGCAGTAGTTTTTGAGTTTATTCATTACAAACATACACACAAAAATACAAATCTTTTCTCTTTATAATATTAGTGTAGATGGAGGGACTGGCTATCTGACCTCTACAACACAGTTACTGGATAATACGATACCAAAGGGAAAATACGTGCTAGCGCTGAATTGGAACGGGCAAATACGAATGTATATTTTGGCTGTAAGAGTAGAGGAAGACCAAAGAATCGATGGATGGACTGAGTGAAGGATGATATGGCTAGAAAGGAGGTGACTGCCGAGATGACGAATAATAGAGAAGTATGGAAGAAGACATGTTGCACCAACCCCAAATAAATTGGGATGGTGGGAGAATGATGATGATTTTGTCTCCAGCCTGACCGAATCTGACCCACCCGAAAAAATGTGTAGCACGCCTTATGTTCGCAAAAGATCCAACCACATCATATTTCAAAGTCATTTTACTGCACGTGGTTTCAAAAGATCCGTGATTCAAGTTACAATAATGAATCACAACAGTACTCGGAATCGATATCACCTCAGATACCGAACAGGAGCTACTAACTACTACGGTTTAGATTCCGTGACGTCACGGCATTAACAATCGAAACACGCACGACTTCGGTGAAAATATATTGTACCGAGGCGAGGACTGTATGGTTTTCTCATATAAATATACCATGCCAGTCGGAATAATAGAAAAGCGTGCTTTGTCATTCATTGTTAAATCTTGTTTAGACTAGAAACGGAACAAGTATGACGGACTAGGGCTGCAGCTGAAAATCAGCGTCAAGTTCTCTGACGTTTTGCTGAGCTGAGCCCCTTGTGTCACAAGTATTTTTATGTGATTTCATTACTTGTACAGGTTTTATGTCAAACACGCCTTTTCTTCCTTTCTTTTAAACTTTGGCAATTAATATTTTGGGAATCTACAATAAGTCTAGAATCTACAAAATGTCGTATTGTCACTTAAACCAAGTAGGATCGTTTTTGAATGGCTAGGAAAAACCTCCTTAATTTTCCACCTTTATTCAAATCTAAGGGAACAGGTACAGTGAGGTACTGTCATTTGTTGCGACAGTTAGCACGACTGTTTATTGTATTGTTGAATGAGGTCATGTTCATGTCAGAAATTATGACGTTCCTGTGTTACATGGGCACAAGCTGTACCGGTACGATTATAAAAACTGCTGCCGTTGTAAAAATACAGGAGCAGCATAAAAACTAGCAAAGGTACGCAGTACGAAATAGCACATCTTCAAACGCTTGATGACTGAACCTGGGCATTACTGATTTGAATTATCAAAATAATGACCACTTTGTTTAATTTTATTCAGGTTCGTCTCTTATATTTGACGAAAAAAATCACATAATTTCATATATTCTACGTTTTTGACGATATTCCTCAGAAATGTCAGGTGCGTAGTAGTGTGTACGCGCAACCGACGTACGTGACCAGGTGTGTAGCAGTTAGTTTCTGCCTACCGTCACGACAGATTATGTCTGCAACGTCTTTTTACTGTTCTACGACTTCTTCAACCTTCACCTATCACTCAAAACAGACCTACCTTACAACACCCACACACAATAAGGTAGACTTACCTGTTGAAATACATAAGTACGTATCCGAGCGACTCCATGTCGTCTCGCCGCGACTGCTCGATGCCGAGGTGGGCGTTTATCGACGCGTACCGAGCCGTACCTGTTACAAACAATGCGTTATTTAGAACACCAATATGTCTATTACTAAGTAAATTTGGGAATGGCGAACAAATTGTAATGAGAAAAGGGAATGAAAAGCATACGAAACCCGCGCCTAAGGGCCGGCGCACATATGGCGGAGCGCAACGCAGAGCATTTTTCACTGTAAAACTATTATCGACATTGTCCTCATTAAAATAATATCTAATATCAATGAATCCGAGAATGCGCGCATAGTCTGTTAATTAATTTGAGATATTATTTCAATGAGGACAATGTCACACATGATCACATACGGAACCGAAACGTGGTCGCTCACAATGGGCCTCATCAGAAGACTTCAAAGGGCAATAATGGAGAGGGCTACGCTCGGAGTTTCCTTGCGTGATCGAATCAGAAATGTAAGTAATCTAAGGGAGAAACCACAGGAAATCCGCTTGAGTTAGCCAGAAAGAGTATAAAATGTCCGAGTCGCGTCGAACAAAACGAAACAAGGCAAGGCAAGGCTCTTTTAGCCAGACTCAAACCGATTTTGCGTCAACGTCATATAGTAAGCCCCTTTATTTTTTTTTTTTAGGATGGGAAATCATCAAATGACTTCTCCCGCTCTGGGCGGAGCAGGAGGGAGTGTCAGACTTTTACTGACTAAAACCCATCCATGTTCCTTCCTCGCCCTTTGTTTTCCGGGGCCACGGTATCTCTTTCGAATAGTCCCGCAGCCCCGGCAGGCTTCGGCCCTTGCGGACCCCTTCACTGTTGCTGACTCTCTTTGAGGCGCGCGTGGAACACGAACGCGCCGTCGACACGGCCTGTCGTCATGAAACGGGCGGACGGCGAGCTAGCCCATAGCTCCCCGTCCAGAGGCCCGCGCCTACGGTGGCCGGAAGCCACCACGTGGCCCCCGACGCCCGGGGCGTCTCCCGCGGCGGCCGGGACGTATGGATCTCTCCCTGTCCCATTCCGCCACCTCCTTCGCGAGCATGACTGCTTCGCAGGAGGTGCCGGCGTCCCATTCCGTCTCGCTCCGGACCATGGCACGAACCAGGGCCGGAAGCGAGAGGTCGCCGCCGCCAAATATAGTAAGCCCCTAAGAATTTAATTTCATACCATTTCATTATTTTAAAGAACAGGTACGTTCATCACAAGGTTATAGTGCTTGCACACGCACAATCCCTTGGATAAATTATTTGCTTGTGTCCCGTCCACCGGGCGTTTATTTATTGCTAAACTTTATAAATTAAAATGTAAATAAATAACGAGTGTAGGAAAAATGCGGAACCGCGTGATGAAATTCCCCTGATGCTTTATCGGCGACAAACTATCGTCCTAAGTAGTTGTTATCTTTTCATTAAATTGCGCGTTTTTATACGTTTGTTTGCATCGTTATCATACAAAGCGATAAGACGTAAATAAATGATAAGTCTATTGATTACTATAATTTTGTCATGTGACATCACACAATAGTTATTTTCCCAAACATACTTAATGTAGTTCCGTATCGTTAAGTGCATAATTTGATACTACATGAGTAATCAAATGGTCGCGGCAGCAAAATGAGAACAGGTTGCTGAATAACAAATTCACGTTTTTGCTTTGCTATCGAAAAACGTCAATGTATAAGTACTGCATTCTTAAAGTACTTACGGGATGATATCCGTGATTTTGTTTTTGGTCGATGAGCTCCCAAATACTGCATTCTTCTCAAAGATGTTCAAATTCGTTTATTATTTGTCACAGGTGAAATGCCTATTCTCATAATTGAATTAATTCGATGGATGAAATGTTCTGAAACCTGTCGCTCAAGTACAGATCGCACCAAAAAACCAGTCTATAGTTAATCTATATCACAAATCGTTGGGTAACTATGGCCACGACACCACAACGCGCATGCTTGGAATACCGACAAACGACACCCGGCGTGAGTCACTCCTTTATTAAGTTAACTGTATTCTACAAGGGAACGTGGCGAACTCTGCTGTACGGGACGCGTTTGTAAAGACTGTTGAGACAAATGGGGCTTGAGTCTTGACGCGACTGTTGTTTACTAGCAGGTGCGTCTGCAGTGCATTGAAACGTGTCTGAATGAATTGTGAACTCTACAGTTCTGAACACTTCGTTTTAGAGTATTCGTTTGCGATATTGGCAACTACCCGTCTTACTTAGTAAAATGTTTATTATAAAGTATCTGCCTGCAATAGGCTTGTGTCCAGAAACAATCTAATTAGTCCGTCAGTCCGTTCAGTTTCAAAAAATACAGACACGTACTTTTTATTTTGTTACGTAAACCAAAATTGAACGCTTTTAAAATTCTCAATACGTCACGCCGTGCTATAATTTTTAGCGTTGTGACGTCACGAACTCCCGAGTTTTGATGCGTTTATCTTTGTCAATATTCATTGATTTACAAAAAATACGTGTCCATTATTTTCCAATATTCTAACTGACGGACTAAATAGATTTGCAATTTATTGATGGTGGAAACTAGCCTATTAAGAATAGCCCTATTTCAAGACTTCCAAGATTCAAATTAGGCGAGAATCAGGTTTTTGAACGTTAAATTTATACATATGACATAAGACAGTTCCCCTAAAACGCCTGCCCTTCGGCTACTTCTTACTGTTTTAGCTGCGGAGAAAAAGTAGCGGAACAAACCACTTAGGTAAGAAGAACCTGATTTTATACAACTGAAGTACATCAAATATCAAATAAACTCACCGGTTAGATTCTTATCCTCGCGATACGAGATATGTGCACGGGTGCGCAGGTCGCGGAACTTCTTGGCGAGCCCGAAGTCGATCATGTAAAGCTTGTTGCAATGGCGGCCGATTCCCATCAGGAAGTTGTCCGGCTTTATGTCACGGTGGATGAAGCATTTGCAATGGATGAATTCCACGCGGCCCAGCATTTGATCTGTGGGCAAAGGGGTGGTTCTAGAATGCTGTAAAAACGACATAGGTAAATTAACTTTAATGCCATACGTACGGCGTCTTTCTGGACAAACCGTCGAACGACGTCGATCAATGTGGCATGACAAAGTGTCATTCGAAAATTAAGATAAAAGTTATAAGGAGAAGAATGCAATCGAATCCTTTTCTTTACTTTTTACATCATGCAAAGAAGTTAAAGACAGTTAAGGTAATAAGTAAGCAGTTAATTAAACTACAGTTTAGTTAGTTGAGTTTAAAATACTACTACAGATTCGCTGAATTTTGAGGATCGATATGGTATCAGGTCAAAGTTCAAAGACCTACCGTACCCCCATAATACCAACAATCGCACAAAATTCATCCGCCTGCACCTTTTGTGAAAATAAAAACGTAATTTTAAAACGTAGTGTTGACGTTAATGCCTGAACTAATTACTTAGAGAAACAAGTTGTAAATCTGACGCAATTACTTTTAAAACAAATTATAATTGTTAACAATAATGAGAGTGTACTGTATGAATAGAAATCCAAGAGCACATTAACATAAAAGAGGCTATTTTACATGATTAATGTTCTCCCGCGTATAATGTTGGTATTTTGGTGTTAAATAATTTTATGCCAACATCTTCACAAAAGAGAAGAGTTTGCTATGCAAAAATGACTTGTAGTACGGAGCATTTCACTCCCGTCTTTTGAAAGCCAAAACAGTAAATCTGATTCTGATTATATAATGCTGTCTTTTTACACGACAAGTTGTCGAAAGCCAAGTCTTTCAAAAACCGAGGGCATGTCCATCCATTGATTTTTAAAAACTAGAACATTACAGAACTTCAAATACAAGTGCAAAGAACTAAAGAAGTATCTCTAAATCGGCAAATACACAACTGATACAGACCTGCCAGCATAAGAACAGTCTTGATGGTGAACTGGCGCGAACAGAAGTTGAAGAGGTCCTCCAGTGATGGACCGAGGAGGTCCATCACCAGGATGTTGTGGTCCTTTTCGTAGCCGTACCATCTGTAACAATAAAAAGCTAAAGTCAGATAATGTTGGTCAAAGCGCGATTACATGACAAAAGTTGATGGCTTTGAAAGTGTCGTAAGGAAATCTTCTCTCGAAGATCGAGAATATCTCGTCTTATTAAAGTACCTTGATTCCGTTTTTCTGCTCAGGTTTTCAATAGTTCCCAGAAGGTTGGAACTGTTCTCGGAGAATGGCAAAAGGCCCAATACAACGTAAGGTGACAAAACATTGGTACTCTATACAGCTATATACGTCAGCCAGATTGCGTGATTTTTAACACAGTTAAGTAGTCTAGAAAAATCTTAGATAATCTGTTTGCGCCAAATATTTGCGTGTGTTTTTTCTAGATGGAAAAGTTAATGTTAATGAGTGTACGAACTACGAACATCGGTTTGTGCAAGGTTATCGCACGTATTCAAAATAGTACCGAATAAATAAACTCGTTTATGGAATATAATAGTGTTTATAACAAAGATAAAACTGTGTGGAGCCGAAATATTTCTTTCATTTCGTCTAAACAACTTAAAAAAGAAAATGTCACAGTAGTTAAAACTAACAAGAACCGAAAATACTCAAGATAACATGAATTCCGAAAATCGGTTCCTCAGATGGTTCAGAGGATTTTTCGAAACTCAACGTTATGCCGTTGGCCGTTATGCGAACGAATTTAAAAACAAAAGCCAAGTTTTCATTAAAAAAAAACCGGCAAAACACTCAACAAAGTTTCAATTAAACAATAGAATCCTGCGTAAACCTCCGTGGGGATCATTTTCAGGGCTTCGTCTGCGAAATTTTCTAATTGCGCAAAAGGAAAAAAAAACGCCTCAAACGTGAGCGAAGGGCTTTGTCCGTCAACGTGCTGAATTGCGCAAGAGGAAGGTGATTTTACCTTAACCATAAAGGCGTTGCAATAATGTTAGGGGCCCAACCTAGCAACAGTACGAAGTTGAACCAAATATGGTGACCAGACTACAAGTAATAACAATTTAGAAAGCGTAGGCTATAGCCTAGAAAGATACAAATGCATAAGCAGAAATGATCTTGAAACTCGAGACAGGTCTGCGGTTGAAACTTAGCCATTAGTGAAGATAAGAAGTTTTAATATAAACCGGAATTAGAATAGTGACCGATTACTTTAGATAAGCCCATCCCTTGATACTTTTGGAAGTAATATCGACCGACAACGGCCATTCGCATGCACGATACTAATCCTACCTTTCAAACTGTCGCCGGGGGATCCCTTTCAGGGATTCAGGGTTTTCCGTTACAATTTTCCTGGTTTTAATCAACGTTTCACGCGACTGGCTCCTCCATAGTGATTGTAACAAAAACGTGCCGATTTCATGTGCACAATTTCATGGTAGGAGTGACGGGGTGCGGCGACGCGTAACGAACGTTTAGACGGATGTAAAACTTTTCTCTTCTAACAATGTAATGCTAGTCTAGGCTGCGTTTCATTTAGTGAGTAACGATGCGCTGTTTCCCTATTCCGTTGTTTATTTTAAGAGTCAATGTGTTGAACGATTGCGATTATTGCGAATATGCTAGCTGATAATATGGTAAACAAAGCATTGCATCAACATGAAAAGAATTGCGTCAAATAAACATACGTCATCAAAATTGAATCCGTAGACAATGAGAACGAACTACGACCTAGTAGTAACACATACAATTTCAGATTCAAGAGGCAATATTATGCAGTGTTATACTATAATCTAGAAAGGTTCAAAGATCATTGCAGATCATCACATCACGTGAATGACACTGTAAAGAGTGTCAACCCAAGGAAGAAAAATGTCGCGATAATAATTATTTCATTTTGGTAAGAGATTGTTTATTTACTTTTAAGGAACTTATCATTTTAAACAAAGTATTTATTTTCTAGAGCAACATATTAATATTCTTTATCTTTATAAGAGTCGATGTTTGTTTCTTTTGTTTGATCAAGTTTGATATAGTACGTAAGGCGTAATTTCAAGAAGTGTTAAAAAAAAACAAGGAAGTTCCGAAATGTTATACAGGAAACGGAAACTTTATGGTAATTGCACGAAACGAAATTAAAGTACATATTTTATTCTTATTATAAGTCAAACCGGACGACCAAGTTCCAAGTTTAAGTAAGAAGCAAAAACTGTAAATGCACCACCATCTGTAGACAAAATTGTGACGTTCAAACAATTGGCTGCCTTACGTTCTTAGGGTCCCGGGTTCGAATCCCGGTAGGAGCAAATGTTTGTGTGATGAGCGTGGACATTTGTTTCCGAGTCATGGATGTTTATATGTATAATAAGTATGTATTTACAAACAAAAAGTATCTATGTAGTATATCAATTATCTGGTGTCCACGACACAAGCCTCGTTGCTTAGTGTGGCACTAGATGGCGCTGTGTGTAATGTCCAGCGATATTTATTATTTATTTTATTATTATTAATTCCTTTTCGATATCGGCACTATGTAGATGCATAGAACAAAATGTATCCGCTGCGGAGACTTGACAACAGCGTGTAGGCAGACCAAACCTGTTGTTACTCAAATCGCTGCTACTGAAGGTTAAACTCATGCTCAAACTAAACAAGATAATAAGCACTTACACTACTCCTAACAATGATGTGACATTCGCCGAGTGAGCTGCGAACATCTATTCATTTGATTAAAACCTTGAGTTATTATACCAAGATACTGTTATAGCAACATTGACCTCCAAAATGTCTGGATTAATACTCTTCTCAAATCTTGCAGCAAAAAAATTATGTCAAGTATATTTTGTACAATAGTAACAAATGCTATGAATTCCAGTGTTTGTATTTTTTGTGCTGTGTTATTGATCATCATGAAATAACAAATACATACTCTCAATTGTTACGGAAAATATTTGACATAAATAAACAAATTACTGCTAATTAATTTATGCACATTTTAAATTATGGTTATAAATACCGCTAAAATATGCATTTGAGTCACTGTCACTTCTAAATTCAGATCTAACCTTAAGTCTTTCGCCACGAATCTTTTGAACAAATCGTTTGTTTAGGAGTTTCTCAATTACGAAATGTGGAAGTTTTGTAGGCCGATCGTCGAAGAGACGGAACATCGATAAACGCCCGCGCTACGTTTCAACAGAAATGACGTATTTGACCGACCAAAACAGCGACCTTAACGCCTGGTTCATTCCACACTTGTATACACAGTCACAGACGTAATAATTGTTGCGGTCGACAGACGATAACCTTAATTGCCTAGAGGAGACAATGTTCATGACGTATGAACTGGTCATTTAAAAAAATCTGGCAGCTGCCGATTTGCCGATATTCGGAGTGCCTCAATTGATTACCGTAATAAAGTTAAAGACTACGTAACTATGGGTGTATAAGCGTAGCTATTAGGGTGTGGTGATTGAGATGTCGGACTTCCTTGACGAGCTGGTGGCCTCAACAAAAGTAGTAGGCGTTGGCCAGGTCAGGCCGTGTTTGTTTACAGTTTGGGTAGTATCAATGCTTCTATTCTAAACAAAAACGCACCCAAAGACTGCCATAAACGGTGGCGTCGTTTCTGGTTACTAAGCTACGGGCAAAACAACTCGTGATAGTTAACCGATTTCATATACATAACTGGTTTTGGGCTGTACGGTCTGAATCACATTGTAGAGATGGACTTGACTGTTTGACTCATAAACCCACAAAAGGCCTTCACACTGTATCTATGCAAGTGTTTTGTGATCACGGCTAATATCAAAGAGCTCTGATTCATTTTCATAGGTTTCATCTTTAGCGGAGTGACAAGCTTTTTTTCTTTTTTATACATGTACATTTACTACAAGAGGCTCTGGCATGACTGGCATACAGCATCGCTGTAACTAAAAAAGAAAAAAAAAACAAGACTTTCAAAAACCAAAATGGTTACCAAAGCCACATAAATCGTATTTGCGCTCGCAGAGTTCGCACGTAACACAAAATTGCAAGTTAGGTAACGCACTTTCTATGGCTTTAGTTATAAAAGTTATAAACTACTGTTATAGCTGTTGTTTTATATCGAAATCTGATAAGCCTTGTAACGATTCAACATTGGATTGAGGTCAGGCAATTTGATTTGCTGAAGGTCCTAGCGATTCAAGGACTTGTTACCTGTCGTCGAGAATATTTAATAAGTGAAATGATTACCGCTAATTGGAAAGATGGAGCTGTGCCAGTAACCGTGATAAACAGGTGGCGGAAAAGATATGATGATAGATGCCTTGTTGATGCTTGTTATAAGTGTCAAGATTACAAATATAGGTTGTTTGTTTATTTTGGTCAGGCAGTTGTTCGATTAAAATGGAAGATGGTCGTTATCGCCGAGGGATGTCTAGAAAACACTGACGTGATGACTTAGAGGCGTATATGGGTGGAAGATTGGCTGGAGATGGCATAGGGAGATGCGGAAAGCTATGGAGGAAACGATTACCCAGCACTGGGACAATACAGGTTGAAAAAAGTAAAATTTGTCTGTTTGAGCTTAAACTACTTCCAGCTACTAATTTTGGTCGCTGCCTTAATACGGGCGCAGTTTTAGGTCAATCGGACACTTCAGTCCCGTTTTCGACATCCATTTTCGAAGTCCGCAAACGTACTAACACACGCGGGCTGCCCCTAGAGCCATTACAAGCAATACAGCGGATGGAAAGACTTAGTGAGACCCGCTATAAAAATACATGCGTTTACAGTAAAACCGTTTATTCGGGCTTGGTAACTAATACTCGTTTTGACGCACCGAAATACAGTTGTGACAATCATGTTTCGCGTCGCGGTTCGCCGCATCCTGCTGACGTTTCAACCGTACATAGTATACGGGCGTTGAACAACGTGCCGTACGCCGTTTCCCTGAATATTTTGCTAGTTCATTTAAAATAGAAAATTTTTCTTCGTTTCGGCAATCTTGTTTTATCGCTAATTGGTTGCAAATCAAGATTTTTAAAATGAAACTAGTTTTGCCCGAAATGGTCGGCAGAGGCGTATAGAAGATAGAAAACCCTTGTTTCGCTTAGGGGTCGACGGAGCTCGCTAAATGATGAAGATGTTTAGTGAATAATATAACTAAGGCAGATTCTAGTTCTACGATAGGTACTTACCTTATGTGTGGTATGCCGATGCCCCCTTGGAGCATCTTATACACTCGGCTTTCATAGAGAAGTTGGGGGTGCCGCGCTTTTATAGATTCAACCTTTACTGCTACCTCCTGTAACAATAGAGAATCACATTGGTACAAGTTGCACACACGTAGGAATAAACGAGTATTTCTCTTGTGGTTTCCAGAAAGATTAACCTTTTGAACGCCATTGTCACATCATATACGTGACAAGCAAGTGCGTGCCTCGTACGCCAAACGACACGAATATGTGACAAAATGGTAGGTGAAACCCTTCACGCCAAGCCTTGTGGCTTGGCGTGAAGGGTTTCACCTACCATTTTGTACCTGGCACGCGCAGGCGTTTATGCTCTGGCGGTCAAAAGGTTAAGATGGCTATAGCACATGACCTGGAGCCCTCAAGACTGTAACGTTTTATAGTCCACATCAGGGCACAGACGTCTGTCTAGAGCTGCTTAGAATTATTCTTAATGAAAGGAATCCATCTCATCTCATCCCGACATCTCCATCTAGGTTTGTCGCGATGTCACTTGCCTTTTAGTTTAGGGTTGCCAGAGTTTTAACGTTAAATTTCAATATAAAATTATCCCTGAGCTATTTAAAAAGACATAAAATCCGTAGACCAGTTTGCAGTTGCGATTTTTCAAAGAGCTATAAATTAATAACGTAAATAGATCAACAGAAATCTGTATCATATTTACAAATAGGAAATAAGTCATATTGAACTTGTTTGAAGTAGACAGCAATGGCGCTTGTTAGTGATCAGACCAATTACGTACAAACTAGGCCGCCGCGAACGAACCGTATTATGTAACGAAGTATTATCAAACCTATATACAAAGTTACATGTTCAAGTAACAAGCTTACTGCATTTGCACTCGGGATGGCTATACATTTTTAATGTTCTTGTAACTTTCGTGCCACTTAAAGGCCTACCTAGAGGGAACATTATGCTGGTTATGTTAAAACTTTTGCGAGATACCTTCATGACTACGTATCCTTTTTGTCTTGCGACCTAGCTGCGTGTCAATTTTGTTAAACGCTCCCTTCGAGGTCGAAACAAGTCGGACAAACCCGAAATAACAGTAAAACATAAATGATTCGTGCATTATGCAAGTAAAATCAACAGACGATGCATCTGGACCACCTATTGAGTATAAATACAGTCTACATTAGACGAAATAAGTATGAATATGAATGGAACCCCTCTAGTTTCCCATGGGTATGTTAAAGAATCGACAAAGGGGTTTTATCAGAGACAGACAACCCCTTGAAAGCTAATAATATCTTACGAACGAGTCACAAAGGCAAGATAACAGCTGTTTCGAGTAAAGATTGACGTAGCAAAAGAGATTTTGAACTTGATGAATCGGAATAAAATACCTACGTATTGAAAGAATTTTTTTGATGACTTCTCAAGTATTTTTTTTTAGTTTATAGTATTATTTGATGTGTAATGCTAATGGACAGACACATGGACTACTACAGCATAAATCACATTGCCTATGTGTTAACGATAGGTCTTGACGAATCTGGATGTAACAACTAAGTATTTACTCCTTTCATTGGGAATTTGCCGTCAGAGCTAACTTTTGTCGACATACAGAGAAAGCTTTAAGAGAAAAGCCACACGACAGGTCCACATAGCGCCAATGCATCGTGCAAATGTAATATGGCGCTCTACCATCTGTCATGGCATGTCACACATTTCATAATGGACATCTGTGCTCTTTGTCACTACTAAAGGAGCACCGGCCGGGAGCATAACATTTCTGATTCACAAAATCGAATCTTAAATTGTTACATTATAGGCGAATGATTCAGGCGAGGAGAGCGCGTAAGATGTATAAACTGTTTAGTGAGATGAAAATGGTAAATGTAGAAAAATTTGCAAAATACTTTATGCATGCATGTTTACAAAGCAGACTGCAGTAAGTCACAGAAAGAAAGCGACCACACAACTACCGCGGCAAACTAATTGCGAAATAAATGCTTTAAAAGAGTGTCCATGGAGTTTCTTGCCCTTAGATCTCCATAGAGATCTACGCTAGGGAATGGGCAACTACAGTACTTACACAGTTTTTATGTCGTGTGACTGGGACTGTTTCGACAATTCAAAAGTGCCTGTAACTAGCCTAATTGAAATAAATGCTTTGATTTTAAATGCGAAAAAGTGGAGACACGTGATCGGGTTAAGCCGATTTCGCGTCGACCCTTATGGCCCTGAATTCCACGTTCATTACATGTGCACTGACTGCATTATAAAGGACTTGTAACTAATGAAACCGTATGAGAAATCTCAATTCATGTAACTGAAAGCAAAGTACACTTTCGTCCATCTGCACGTCCTATGCTGTGCATAAACATCCGTGTTCGAATCGACAACAGCTGACATAGAAGAGAGGTGGGGCAAGAAGAATTCTGCTGATTTTAGGCTCAAACTATAGTGAACTCATCATCATCATTCTCTTGCCCTTTTGCCCCACACAGATCATTATTTTGTCCTTAGATTGCGCAAAAATAATGATCCCAGCAGTAAAACTAACTACTGTTTGAGGCTACTCGAGGCCCTACTCCCCAACGCTTCGTCCATATATTCGGATCTGTCAGTCTCTCTCACTCGCACTCATCTGCAGACGTGCGCGAGAGAGACGGATAGATCCGAATACACGGACGAAGCGTTAGAGAGTAGGGCCCCTGATACTTTGTAAGACAGATACTGAGAAGATATTGTAGAAGTGATTAAAAATATATGCAGCAATCATAATAATGTGACTCATAATATCGGTTTTTAAACATCCTGCATGAGTAGTTATTAAGAGGGCCTCTAGTTTTACAAACATCTAATGCATTTAATATATGCTTAAAAAGGTAGAATCAATTGTTTTGTGCACAAAAGCAATGGAAGCACTGATATAGTGCCAGTACTTTCATACAAGTCTAAAAGCTTATGTCACTGATAGGAAGCTTTCCAATTACCAAGTATATGATTTGTTTGATGGTCAGTCTTGGGCAGAAGCAAGTCCACATGAGGAAAAATTAGATTTGTGATTACAGTATGCTATTCCAAATGTATAGGAGGATGCATGCAACCCCAGGGTTACCCTCTTAATGACACCTACAGTCAGATACAATAGTGTTTTGAGTTCACCTTGGTAATACACCTACATGAGAAGATTTGTTTCTGTAACTGACTGTTTGATGACAACTTTGTTTATTGACAGTAAATATCAACAAAACCATTCATGTTTTAATAATTTTAGTATTCTATATCATTTTATAAATGAAAACAGGTTTAGAGCTGATGGTTATTGTAATGGTGCAGTTCCTTTAAATCTTGATCTGTTGAATTTGGTCGAGACGCCATTGTTTAACTATTGTGTCTACTTCGTGGACAGATCATGGGTTAAGGACAGTAAAATTACAACCATTTGTAGCCTATAGAATTGAAAAAGCTAATTTCTATGTGAATTATTATGAAAATCAAGATATTTATTTATACATTTTATTGATAAAAATCTTGACCTGATTTATGCATGCAACTAGATCTGCTTTTAAGATGCAAAATGTTCAACTACTGTTTCTGCCTACCCCTACAGAAAATAAAGTGAGTTTATGATGAACATACAGTTTGTTTTGCTACTCTAGTGATATAAGAATATATACTCACAGCAATAATAATATGCATTATATAAACAAAGGTCAAGATAAACAAGTAAAGTTTTACTCAATGTTTTTATAATATCAAAATTTCAAAACATACAGAGCCCTCATTTCTATACTCATTATTCAGCTTTACGACAAAAATATTAATATTCTTGGAGATCAGGAATAATTCTGTGTACCCAATTTTATAGGAATGACATATGTTTTATACAGTCAATAGTTTTAATGAATAATACAGAAAAAAACTTTGATAGAACAGACTTCCCTGAGAAGTGATGGGAAGTCTTTGTCTCTTCAGAAAGATGATTTTGAGTGATAGAAAAGGGACAAGTGTTCTGCAAGTTACATTATTATCAGTGTAGCATTATCATGAGAGATTTAAATTAAAGGATTCATTAAACTCACCCAGCTTAAATAAAATATGAATAATAGTTTTCTATCTCTATTTCTAAATAATGCAGAGAAAGACTGTTTATTGTTCATGGAAACATTCTCTGTCTTTTTCTACTATTGGATGTGAACATTTGATTGTATAAAAGACTTAATTTATTTGGATATAATGGTAAGGATTACCAATCAGTTATTGTTTGAGTCTACATTCAAACAAATATTTGTTGCTGAACATAAAAACAAAGAGCCAACTATATGTTTGTAATAAAAACAAGAAGTGTGAATTTTTCAATACAAATAAATGTTAAAGGATATTTGTTTTTCATTTAAGTTTATGGATGGAAAATTGTTAAGAAAAATACCTGCTAAAAATGAGTCATACAAAGCCCTAAATATCAGACAGCAATGACATGGCAATTAGATTTTTTTTAAATAATTATAAATTTGGACTTGTATGTTTTTATCATTGTGATCATTTGTCAGTGATGATTTAAGTTTTCTTTTATCTAGAAATTTATTCAAAAAGGCTGTGACATTGTACTAAGCAATAATCTACCTATTGTTAACCAACAGCTGGTTCGATAGCAAATTCTAAGTCTGTAGACACGATATGAAACTCATCAGTGTTATTTCACAATCACCACACAAGCCATTGTTCGGAATATTACGAAACATAACAGATCTGTGACTGCAGAAATAACGAATTAGCATAGAACTAAAATATTGCAAGATCCTAACAATTTTGTGACCTCTCTTCATAGCGAAAAAGGCGTATTTTTCAAACTGCACCAATTACGTAAATCATGAAATACTTGTGAAACAACCGACAGTATTCGCTAAAATTCAAAACTCTGCTCAATACTGTACTGATAATAATCAAAAATACGCCCAGACCGCCATTTTCAAGAACAAAAACCCCGAAATACACGGCCGTCTTGACACAAGAAATTGTTCCTTGGAAATAAACCAAAGAAAAATCAAACTTAGAAATGTTATTTACCTCTCCATCGTTGACATTTATTCCTAAAAAGATATCTCCGAAGCTGCCACCGCCGATTTTACGAATAACGTTGTATCTTTCATTTATAATTACATGTTTCCTGGCTAACAACATGCGTTCAAAGGTAGCCATTTTCTTTTTCCTTCATCACTCGTTGTCAATAAAATTATTAGTGGCCCATCGCACCGAGTGAAATTTTAACACAACACTGAGTTAATTTAACGTTTATTATAGTTTATTAACACTACAAACCGTAGAAACACTAAGAAAAACCACAGAAAATCATTTTATTACGAAGTCTAAAAAGGTGTCGTCAGCCTATTTCATGTGACGTCACAATGGCAGTGTTGCCAGCTCTAGGTATGGTTCAAAACTACCATGATCGAACGCGTCGGTGTTGCCACCACCTTTTAATTAATATTACCTGGTAGTTTTTTAATGTTTATTTATTTTATTCATTGTTAGTAGTTTTTTTTTAAATTATAATTCACCACAAGGTATTTTGAATCAACCCTTACACATGTTAGCAAAAAATAAAGAACGAATGAACGAAAAAAAGAAAATGTTGTTATTAGCGGAAGGGCCGATTCAAAAAAGTTTAAGTTTCCGGAAAAACTTTTTAGACCCATTGAATTTCACTTTCCAAGCAGTAACTTATCAAAACTGCTCTAAAACTTCTCTACAAAAATCTCACATTGGAGTTTTCCGCATGAAAATAGATAAGCAATGATAACATCCAATGATAATGTTATTTCTGATTGCCAAGTAGCTGATTATAATGTGATATGATATCTTTTATTTGTAATATTATTAAAAACTAGCTTCTACCCGCGACTTCGCCAGTGTGAAAAACACATTCTATAGCACTCAGCAATAATAGTAACTTTCTATTTTCTTTAAATTTTTAGATATTAAATAAATTGCCTGCTAAAATCCTTTGACTTTGCCATTGTAGGGTACTTATCTCTTATTACTGAGAATGCTTGAAATATGCAAGTCAATCAGTCACTATTACATTCAATAGCCATTATTTTGCCAATGAGAGGTACCTAAGCATGTGATATGGAGGAACGACACTAATGCAATAAGAGTAATGGAAGATCAAAGAAATAATAGATGGACTGTGTAATAGAAGCTATGGCTAGAAAGGGGCGTGACTCACGAAATGAGGACTTTTGGAGATGTATAGTTTATTTTAAATTAATCTTTATTCATGACCATAGATAAAAAGTCTTTCAGTCGCATACATAGAGAATAGAACAGTGTCAGTGTTGCCATGACTTTCATGGCACAGACAAACATTGAGTGTTGCAACATTTATTTTTAATTGCAGTACCATGCTGATTTCTTTAATTGATGTTTTAGTTTTAAATTATTTTTATTACTCAGTTAGTTTCCCATTTTTTCGTTTTCATTTCTTTTTACATTTTCTATTTTTTGTTGTTTGTCCTGTGTGACTCCTTTAAATACTTTTTCTTTCTTTATAGGAATACATAAAACATGCTGCAATGACCCCAAATTAATTGGGTTAAGGATGGTGTGAAAGTGGTATGTCATGTAAGCATTATTCTTGTCAAACAATCTTTAATTCTAAGATTTAAACAGAAACATTTCAAGTCAAAGCATGTACTCTGCCAAGCAATGTATATAGGTGTTAGATTGAGTTTGGTAAACAAGAATACTGAAATGTATGAGTTTCCAACCAGAATATTTGAAAATACTTGAAGCAGCTCTTTGAGCAATTTTAATGTTTTCATTGAATTTTACATTTATTTCAAGGAAAACGAATCTATAATACTAATAATTACAAAAAGAGTGTGAATGTTGATTTTTATGTATATGCACCTATTTGAAAAAATCTTTCTCCATTTGAAAGGCAACATTACTCGGGATGGACATCTATAGGCTACTTTTTATCCTGGTATCATGTGGGCAAAGCTGCACACAGAAGCTAGTAACAAAATAGACTAAGTCTCATTCTTCTTCATTTGAATAGCATAAAAAAAATGAAAATAAGCTATGAGAGGTCTCTACTTCATAATGAGTATTAGTGAGATTATCATAGTAGTAATAGTATTTGTACTTGAGTTTAAAACTATAAATGACAGCTGATAAGAATTAAATTAATCACATTATATCATATTCAATTTCATTTATGTTTTGGTTGTTCATATGGCAAGTTTGGAGAACAACTGGGACTTGGGACTGCATAGACTGATTATGTTAGGGCCATTTGTAATGACCAGATAGGATATGACATGGTGACTGTTGGTTTTTTTTTTAATATGACCATGTAGTAGGTAATAATGATTCCCGTTAATTACAGAACTGTATTATTACACCTTTAACATGTCTTTTCTCATCTTTCAACTAAATAGCATTTGTTTAAAATTTCATTATCCTGTGTATAAGTTCTGTTTAAAAGTTGTTTAAAAATGTTTTAGAATACATTGTGAAAATGAGTCATTTTAACAAGAATATCCAATGTTATGGATTTTTTAGCATGATTATGGTTAGGACAATAACCTACATAAAGTTCTATAGACAAGGCCTGGGATTTAAAATCTGAAATTGGTTTCTGTATTGATTTGATTTCTAATGAATAGGTTTGTTATATTTTAGTATGTTAATGAGACAATGGTTCTTTATTATGATATATGTCATAGCCAGGAAATACAATAGAATGGTCAACATGACTGATAGTGTTTATGTCAATAATGTTTTGTTTACTTTTTTATAAGGTTCTAACCAACAATATCCCAGAAATAATTATACATTGAGTCAATTGTGTTACTACGGTCATATTTGTAACACAAGACTGAAAATGCTTAGTTTGAGGCTCCACCACCAAGTAAGATCACAATTTTTAAATTTGATGTAACTTTTCGATCAATAAATGTTTTGGTTTTGTTTTTTAATGTGCATTTTATTTGTGCGTAATAAACATTTTCCAAGGATAAGAATGAAATATCTGATAGCATTGCTAATATAATATGTTGCATGGCACACAAAAATGATTATTTTCAATATTCAAAGCAAAAACCATGAGGTAAAGGTAGAAACTTGTACAAATATTTGGTATTACCTAGCTATGCTAGGCAGTGACCCATTAATCTAGTTTAACCAAGGTCAAAGCTAGTTGTTATTTCTGTACACCTATAAAATCGAATTATTTGAAGTTTTTTAGTATGTGAGTGAAGTATTTAGCTTAGAGCTTCCTTATAATAGTTATATGATGTAATGTTGATGCAGACCCCATAAACCACTGACCCAGTAAATAATGCAATTAGCTTAAAAAAACATTACGATTTTATAGAAGTGCTAATTATACACAAAATTGCTCAGACTGAGCTCGGAGAGGTCATCTTTGAACAATAAAAGCGCTTAATGAGGTGAAAGCTAAAGCAGACGCGATCTATGGTAGAAAATGTAAAACATAGCATTTCAATACGTATTTTGGGATGGCATCAAAAATATACTGATCTGATTTGACTGTAGATTAGTCATACAATCTCCGACGACCCTGGAAATATCACATCAACGTCCAATCTTCATTTCCCTACAGAATACGTCATAGAAAATAATCAACATGCACCCCTCTCCCCGCCATAACGTGCCATCGATGACGCGTGGGCCTTCACAATGTTACGAAAGCAAATTAACGCAGAACATAAAATATAGAACACAAAACACGTTACCTCGCCACTCGCAATGTTGATCGCTAAATAAATATCACCAAACGATCCTCCGCCAATTTTTTTCAACACCTTATATTTTCCAGTGATCAATATTTCCTTCCGTGAACTCATAAAAGTCGACATGGTTGTAGATTATTTGTAATCGTCCGGGTATTTGTAAAATATAACTCGAAAGCACTAATTACGCACTTTTAGAATAAAAACAATAATAAATTCACGGCTACATTTTACGAAACTGTGACTGAATGGAGGACGTAATGCGTTCGAAAAGTAGGCCACGCGTATATCTCAGTACTTTCTTCCGATTAGAATTTTAAAAAATATTTGTGTCTCAAAGGTATTTTAAATAACACAACAAATATTTTTAAAATTATTGTGTAACTTTTGAAGTGCAAATATGCGTTGGATACTGATGTATGGTGTTTTCTATTTTTAAAATATCATAAAAATCAATAAAATATCGAGCAAGGAGGTAACATCATCTAGTTTCTAAACGTAGCCATTTACGTTAGATGTTGCCAGTTTATAAATAAGTAGTTTTTTTTTGTTTGGTAGAAATTCAGGTGGAATGTGGAATGCAGTCAGAGGAAACGTAGACGGACTAAGATATTGCTAGTACACTGTGGTTTTGTTTTATATGAAAAAGGGCTAACGCACACTATAGACAAGACTGTCTTTAGACAGACAATTACCCGACTAGTGCGAGCCAGACAGACTATGTATTCTCGCTCGCACTAGTAGGGTACTTATTTGTCTATAAAGCGCCTATTACACTTCACTGAATTTAGTCGTCCTAATTCAGTGAAGCGTAATAAGCGCTTAGACAGTTGTCTATTAATAGTGTGCGGTAGCCCATGGTATTTTAGTACTTATAAGTTAAAAGTGTGTGCATATTTAGTTATGCAATTTAATTGAATCATTATCTTTAAGTAATTCTGAGTTTTACGCGAATTATCTAACTATTTCAATAGTGGCCCGTATAGCTATTTCCGGCAGAAAGTCTAAGTATAGGGCGTAGTTACCATGACGACGCAAAAGTTGACGCCCGGTTCCGTCCGATGTGTCAGATGTGTACGTTAACTTTGCTCTGTGGTTACTTCTATCAGTTACCCTTTGCAGTTACCCACTTAATGTGTTCAAATTAACGCGCATTGACGCACGTTCTGTTAAACAAGCCACTTTCCGTTTTTTATAACCACGTATTCGATTTTTTGAGTGATAGGCCGGGTCTTAACCAAAGCGATAGTGGCCTGTACACGTTATAGTCGTCGTAGAGTTTATTAAATAAATCAAACGACGAACAAATTTTGTTCGTCGGATCCGAATGCGTGGTGGCGACCACAGAGGGCGCCTTCTTAATTTTTGAAGTGCCAAGGTAGCCCGCGAAATTCAAATTTTCTTACGTTCTTTGCAATTTAGAGGTCAAGGCAAGGTTGCATGTTGATTAAAATATGATTTGCGACCGTAACAAATATGGCTTTACAGGGTTATAATCATTTAAATCATCAATACAACCCTCTTAGTTCATCCCATTGAATGCCTTTTTAATGAAATAGTCATTATATGACTGAGATAATTGTATGATTAATGCCGAATGCGACGATCGAATACCTAGGAGCGCATCCAATCGTTTTGGTTAGGGTGCAGGGTACACTTAATTCTGTGACTAACAGGAAAAATGTGTAATTACCTATTTAGAGTAAGTAATTATGTTTGAGTATGTGTCATTGTGAAGTATGCTTTAAATGCTACTGATAATAATTTAAAAATACTCACATGCTATAAAACTTGTGGAGAAGTTCTGTTTTTTTTTTAGTTTTATGGTAGAACTTTAAGTACTTGGAAATATATCTGATAACATATAGATTCACTATTAGTATTGACTCATCTAAAGTTTAGATAAAAGATAGCATTAATGTATAACTCATTATCATAATTGTTTAGATTCAAAACAATTATGATAAGATATAGGTACATTAGAACTTGAACAGAAACCACTTCAAAAGTTGAGCAACTGAATGAATAATTCAAAACTATTGTCCTATACATCAATTGATAGTTCTTGATTACTATGGGTACTTTACTGAAAATGAATCATGAATAGAGGGAAGTTTTAGATAAAATTAAGAGCTATTATTTTTCCTTTTTTGCATGTTTATTTACTTATTTTGAAATTTACTCACAAAATAGCCTTATAATTAGAAAATTAGAGACAGTTTCAAAGATTGATCCAGTTATTATTGTGATCGTATACAATACATGCATACTGAGTTCAAAAGTTTCATAACTATTAAATTTTACTTTGCCTCGTGCTGAAGCGCAAATTTCGCAAGAGAGACGTCTCTGGCGTCCAGTATTCACTGCCACGGTCGAGTGTCTTAACAATCATCGATGTCTTTGTGATGTAACTAAGAATAAATTGATAATAGAACGATCTAAACGTATGTAGGTTAACATTCAGATGCCCTTTGCATAGCAATGCTTTTACTATTATTTGACCACTTTTGCGCTATAAAAACACTTGAAACTCACTGTACATGCATCACATTAGTTTAGCCGTTGAATTGATAGCAAATTAAAGCCACATACCTCACCATTTGAAATGTTTATGCCTAAATAAATATCTCCAAACGAGCCGCCACCTATTCTTCTGATAATTCTATATTTACCGGTAATTAATAACTCTTTCCTAAAAGCTAGCGCGTGTTCAAAAGAATTCATGATGGGTTTGTGTTTGTCACTTTAATTTAAATAATAAATTTTGAACAAAATAAACCAAAAATACTTCAAATAAACACTACAACACGTTAACAGCTGAAGCCTGGGTTGCCAATTTATTGCAAGATAAGGCTTATGTTCAATGACATTAGAAACTTATAGTTTCTGAACGGAACTGAACAAAACTGTTGTGAAATAATTTTGGAAAACATTTATTTTTTAATTATTTACAAATTTTAACAATGTAAATTCACAGGTTTTTCACAATATTATATATTTGTAACTTTGTACGACATCACTCACTAAGGAGTGTAAATAATCCTCTTTTATTTACTTACCGCCAGTGTTAAGGTGGATGCTCCAGAGTAGCCTGCGAAATTTCAAATTTTCTTACGTTTTTTGCAATTTCCAGGTCAGTGTCAGGTTGTATGTTGAATAAAAATGATTCGCGGCTGTAACACGTATGTAGTTACAGAATTATAATCATAAAAATCATCAATACAACCCTCCAAGCGCATGAAGGTGCAGGAATGACTTTTTCAAGGTCAAATTCATTCCTGCACCTTGGGCTGTATTGATGATTTTGATGATTATAAATCGCGTCAATGTTTGTTAGCGAACTCCTTCGAAACGGCTTGACCGATTTTTATGTTTTTTTTTTGGGTATATTTGGTAGGTCTGAGAATAGGTCTTAAGCTACTATTTAGTATCAAACATATACATCAAAATTTTCCACGCGAAGGAAGTCGCGGGCAACAGCTAGTTATTCTCTAAGGGTCGAGTCACAACGGAATGGCATGGACATCACTTAAAACTTAATTTAACCTTTTGAACGCCAGAGCATAAACGCATTTGCGTGCCCTCTACGCCAAGCTACAATTTCACCTAACATTTTGTCACATATTCGTGTCGTTTGGTGTCGAGGCACGCACTTGCTTGTCTGTCACGTATATGTGACAATGGCGTTCAAAAGGTTAAAAGACCAGGCCCCTTATTCACAACGCTTCGATTCGATTTTCGATTCGGAAAGTCGTATGTCTATCTTTTTTTGACATTACGAAATCGAGCGAGGTGGACATAAGACTTTCCGAATCGAAAATCGAATCGAAGCGTTGTGAATAGCTAAGCTGTACCGCTTGAAAAGATCGCGAGGCCGCCCGCGGCACCGCGCGCCACGCGCGTCTTGTCGGTGGTTCTGCCCGCGGCTGCCAGCGGCGACGCGAGGCCGCGCGCTCCTCACCCACACACATCCCTTTTTCTTTTTTTCCTTTGTTTGTTTCTCCTTCCGCAATAAGTGTAAGTAATTCCATCATGTTCACTCCAAACACGAGTTTCCTTGCCGAATGTAGAAACTAACTAGTCAAGAGGAAACTAGGCGCGTGGGGTCTGGAGGTCGCGCGAGACCGCCAGCTGCGACGCCGGTGTGACTCGGCCCTAAGTAGCTTTCGTTTGGATTATAATAAGGTACGTTAGGCAATTGGGGTGTTGTATTTCTGCGGATATATTTCAGATTTCAAGCTTTACACTTTAGCAACAGAGGTGCTGGTTCAAACATGATGAAAACAAATGAATTCTTCTAATAAACATGTTTTTTATTCAGTAATAACTAACATACAATATTTTCACGTTGTTTTGTATAAAATAACGTCTACTTCTGCATTAAATACGTAACACTTTAAAATGATAAAAATATCCAAAATGTTTTATTGTTTATAAATTCGAGTAAAATTAAATGATTTTTATACTTAGTTCAATGAGTAAAAAGCAGTTCACTTACTCTATTTCATACTGTTCGCATATTTTTAGAACTTAAGGAACTTCGTATCCTACCAGAACTAGGATTCCAATGAGGTGTAGAGTCGTATTTGTATACCTATCCATCTACCAATAACTGTCTAGCAATCTAATTACCTATTTTTTTTTTACGAAATATTTCATGTCTAAATTCTGAGGATAAAACTACAGACTTGAGTTTCAAAAAACTCTTGCTCTGTGGTTTCATCATACCATTAGATGATGGTATAATCCTGCGTATTTCTAATCGATTATAGTTTATGGGCACTTTTTGGGGAAACAGGAACCATCAGTCGGCTCTGGCAGTACTATTAATGCTGGGTGCCTAAAATTGTATGCAATAGATCACTATTATGACCAATATTAAATAGGCCATAACTGTTTACATGTATGAAATGCGAGTTTATTTATCTATACTAATATTACAAAGAGGTAAAATTTGTTTGTAAGTTTGTATTACCTCTTAGTAGTTCCTAACTACTGCGGGTCTAAAATGGCCGCTATAACAGAATCATAAATAAAAATTAAATTCTTAAAATAGACTTTATACTAATAAACATAAAGACCATTTTAAGTTTTTTTTTTTAACATGTTTCATATTATGATTCTGATAAAGCGGCCATTTTAGACCCCCACGACCATAAAGTCCATTCTAAGATTATATTTTTTAACGTGTTTCATATTATGATTCTGATAAAGCAGCCATTTTAGATCCCCACGACTATAAAGTCCATTTTAAGAATTGTTTTTTTTTAACGTGTTTCATATTGTGATTCTGATAAAGCGGCCAATTTAGACCCCCATGACCATAAAGTCCATTTTAAGAATTGTTTTTTTTTAACGTGTTTCATATTATGATTCTGATAAAGCGGCCATTTTAGACCCCCCCCCCCCATGACCATAAAGTCCATTTTAAGAATTTAATTTTTTTAACGTGTTTCATATTATGATTCTGATAAAGCAGCCATTTTAGACCCCCATGACCATAAAGTCCATTTTAAGATTATTTTTTTTAACATGTTTCATATTATGATTCTGATAAAGCGGCCATTTTAGACCCCCATGACCATAAAGTCCATTTTAAGTTTTTTTTTTTAACGAGTTTCATTTATGGTTCTGATAAAGCGGCCATTTTACACCCCCTGATCCGATTCCGAAAATTCATTCACAAACGGGAAGCTACATTATCACCGAGTGTCATAGCGTCGCGTCATAGGCTACATTTAAAACGTTCCCGTGGGTTAATTTCTGTACATAAATGACGGAGCAAAAGCTAGTGTATTATAAATCCAATTTCATTATTGTCTTTGTAAAGTTTCACGGCCCATATCCTGTTAAAACACACCCTAGATATTTATCATTTTTATTTCATAGAAAAAAAAAGGACTTACAAACTAAATAGATGACCTTAGGTACAGTTTCGCTTGATACATAAAATGTCTTAAAAATTAAATGATTATAAATAATAAAATTTAAATAAAATAAAAAAAAAGCGAGACTAAGATGACTTGAATGAAATGTGATCAATATACTGGCAAGGGTTTTGTAGCAAACTGCCTGAAATGGAACCCTTGTTATTTCAAAACGTCTGTCCATATGATTGTGTCACAGCCATATCGACCAGGAAAAATAGAAATGCCTTAGGGATCATTATGCACGTTTTTGGATTGGCAACATTTGTCTCACAGTTCACATGTCCACTTGGAATGTTTGTTAGGACCAAGAAACTTATATACTAACTGGAATGAGGACGGGCAAGCCAGACACGTTCCGAGCGAGAAAGCTTCAAGAGTGGATGTTGTCTCTTTCTAATAGGGTGTCCAATAATCATACTAACTCTTGAGACAGTTACAGAGTAGCTGTTATTTTATTATTTAATGATGATGACCTGCAACTCAATAGCATTCTAGGCGGAATAGCTTCAAGAGTGGATGTCAATAACTTTTTATGTATGTCTGTACCGTCCAGTTGCAAATTATCAATTTTGCAACCTGTCTATCCAGACGACTTTTGTATTCGGGGATTCGAGGACTCCCGTTAGTATTATATATTTTTTCAGACATAGAAAATCGCATATTCATACTGTGACTGTGTACTTAAAATGTTTTAATAACATTCGCCAATATTTATTTTATATTCCGAAACCATTCATTTTCACTCGCAGCTCGCCAAATGGATTCTTTTGCTGGAGAAGCATGGAAAAATCCTCAGGACTGGCATGGCACGGCACGATGCGGTGGACTCTTTTCTTTTCAATATTTGTATTTAAAAAGCAAACTAGGTACTACCGACACCATGTGTTATGTCCAATATTTCTAATTATTAAAATATACTTTTGATTACTATGTACGACAACGATGTTCGAAACTTCGAACTTAATTACTTAATTCATTTGGATATTTCCTGTTTGTCAATCTAAAACATTGGTAACCCTAGTCGTAATAAACAACCAAAGTTAAAAAAAATCCCTGAAAACTACTACACCCGTTCACACAACATAATTTTACCATATTTATAGCGGATTATTTCACTTAAATACAATAAAAAGTACATAATTTAGGACTTCAACTAGAAAATGTATCGGCCATATTGTTTACGTCGCCGCGTCGGTGACAAGGCAAGACAGAGACACCATCCACCTTTGTCGGTTTCTCGCTCGGAACGTTTTACTTTCCTTTTCTATTGAATCCATTGTACAAATTTAAACTCTAGGCTTTTGAAATAGTTTTTTTTTATTTTTTTACCATATTGTTTGTACTCATTCCAGTTAGTATATAAGTTCCTTGGTTAGGACACACCGTTCGAAATTTGCAGTACATCCGAAATACACGTAATACTTATGTATAGCACTCACTATGAAACGAAAATTAAATAAAAAGTTTTAGCGGACTTCGTCGTGTCCCTATCGACCGATAGGTGTATTAAATGACACGAAGGTTCCTGAATAACTTTTCATTTAGCACCGAAAGTTGATAATAATGTGACTCCCCTCTATAACTTTCTTACAGTGTCATAAATTAAGGATATAAACGATGGTAAAGGAGGGAAGAACTCGATACTGCAATCAAATTGCCGATGTAGGTCACACGGCTGCCAAGCTCAAATGGGATCTGTCTAGACTTGGGTAGTTCCGGAACGAGTCATGAAAATGATATACTTCCAGTCCCGGTACTACACCACCCACTCGTTCACTACCAATTCAAATGTGTCCTTTAGTTCCTCTAGTACCGAGTAGTTCCGACATTTCCGAAGCGCTCTGCTAGCTCTCGCGCCATCGCACATCAACGCACCGCCACGCCTATGATAGAACGAGATGGGAACACATCGTATGTTCGAATGGAAAGAATTATGTAGTATATTAAAAATAACCGTATGACAACAGATTAATTAATAGTTCCTTCAACAACTCGTCTAGTTTTTAGTAACGGATTTTTCTTTCAATCATTTCGGTTTTGCTTTGATAGTTCTGAACTACAATGGTACTGGAACTTTTCTGTGGTACTAAAGGAACTAATGAACTAGATGAGTGGACTAGTTCCGGAAGCAAAAATATACATATCACTCCTTATCTTTTATTGGACACGTTTTGCGCATCTCTAGATCTGTCGCATGCCGGATGAGCTATGGGCTAAAGTAACCACACATTGGTGTCGATTCTGTTGTGCACAAACTAAACTTAATTTAGGCTATTGCTATCTTTTTCTCTCTAATAAAACGAGAAAGAGACGGACGTAATTTAGAGCTGTCAAATTTAATTGGAACTAATATTTCCATACAAATGAAAGGTGCACGTAAAAACATGTCGACTAAAAACACGGTGAAGCGCAAAGCATAAACTAGTTTGACATCTGTAACTTAGTTCATAGCTATAGCCGTCCTTATCTCGCACTGCCTTTTAGTAAAAGATAGCAATAGCCTAAATTAAGTTTAGTTTGTGCACAACAGAATCGACACCAATGGGTCCCAAACAGCAGCAAATGGCAACGCGGCAGGCCTAGAAGGAGATGGCGGGACGAACTCGACTCTTTTCACGAGGATTGTCGAACAACAGCACTGTAAGTGAAAGGAGGGAAGGGAGGCCTTTGCCTAGCAGTGGGACAAAATGGCTGATAATAATAATGTAGGAAGATAACGTGAAAGCTGAAGATGAAGCTACTGAGTAAAGTCCTGCTACGGAGCTCTACAATATGCATAATCGGATCAAGCCAATTATTTTCATCTCAAGGGTTGCTTTGCTATTTAAAAACTCAAGGCGGACCTTGACACCTATAAAAACAATATTATAACCACGATTCATTCACGTCAGCCAGTTCACACTACGTTTTAACTGTGTATATAATATTCTATCGATTCTTAAGCTGAAGGCATGCACTTGAGGCGTTCAAAAGCGGCCTTCTCTAGAGCTTCGCGATGGTCGGGGTGAGCTATCTTGATCAGTTCGTATGCTCTCTGCCGGAGCGACTTGCCGAACAGGTTGGCGATGCCTTGCTCGGTGACCACCCACTGTACGTGCGCGCGACTGGAGACGACGCCGGCACCTGTAAGTTTGAAATGGATAATCTTTTAGCAGTTTTATTAAATTCGTGGTTCAGTTCTGCATAGCTATTCACAACGCTACGATTCGATTTTCGATTCGGAAAGTCGTATGTCTATCTCACTCGATTTCGTAATGTCAAAAAAAGATAGACATACGACTTTCCGAATCGAAAATCGAATCGAAGCGTTGTGAATAAGAGGCCTGGGCCGATACAATTTAGATTGTCATCGACATGCTAAGTAGAAGAGTAAAAGTGGTGTTTATTTATGCGCTACGAAACTGTAATCAACTTTATCGAATTTTCAAAAAGACCTTGGTAGCCATAGTTGGAAATAACATATCATCACGACTGTAACCCTCAAAGGACTAGGCAGTAGTGTACTATCTCAACGAACGAAATCTCACCACCAATACGGCTCTTTTTGTTTGCAGCATCCGGCCGCTATTGAAGCGCTAAACTTTCTCTTCTTGTCCTTTTTTTTTTGTTTTTATTCCTATTAGTCAAAAAAAGGTGACCAAACAATAGAATAGAATTTTTGTAAAACAAAGGATAACGTAAAAAAGGGTCGCATATTTTTCGGCGTTTTGCTACTATTGGTCCGCACACTCTTTGTGCGGACCAATAGAAGTCCTTCTTCTTCTTCGTGTCGATGATTCGTTAAGGGTGGTAAACAGATGTGGACATCGTGTGCACGAGATTTTATTTTGAGCAGATTTCGTTCGTTGTCATAGTACCTTGTAGTACACCCACATTTCGCCAGTTATGTTTAAGTCCCATGTGATAGGTGCATAGGCTATTGCCATCAACCGGGCGCAATTCCAGATTCCGTGGCTGCTACTAAAAATTTCCAACCCCGATCAGACTGCCGACCCGGGCATCGAACCCAGGACTTCACGCTCAGCAGTCGCGCTTGCAACCACTCTACCAACGAGGCAGTCAAGGCCCCCTTTTTTTCGGTTGGGAAATCATCAAATGACTCCTCCCGCTCTGGGCGGAGCAGGAGGGAGTGTCAGACTTTTACTGACTAAAACCCATCCATGTTCCTTCATCGCCCTTTGTGTTCCGGGGCCACGGTATCTCTTGCGAACAGTCCCGCAGCCCCGGCAGGCTTCGGCCCTTGCCCTCTTTGAGGCGCGCGTGGAACACTCCTGCGCCGTCGACACGGCCTGTCGTCATGAGACGGACGGACGGCGAGCTAGCCCATAGCTCCCCGTCCACAGCCACCACGTGGCCCCCGACGCCCGGGGCGTCCAGTCGAGGCCCCTACTGGATAGTTAACAAATACCAAAAAAAAAAAAAGCTGCATTATACTGACCAACTTTAAGCGTAGGCACAATCTTGGACTCGCCCTTCTTGGTCACGGACACAAGCGCGATGATAGGCTTGCCTTGCCCGTCCACGCCCTCCGCCGCGCCACGGATGAAGTCCACTTGGCCACCGAAACCGGAGAACATGCGGGTACCTGGAACGTAAGTGGATAGTTAGGTTATAGTTAAGGTGGATGCTCCAGGGTAGCTAGCCTGACGCTTTCACCTTAATTAAGTTCTTGATATTTTTTTGGGTGAAGACATAATTTACAGTTTGAGACATGAGTACAGTGTTAAAAACTTTTTTTTTAAACTTTTTCATAATATGGAGGGATTTCCTTTTTCAAGTCTTCCCCAGTCGCTAGATAGATGGCGCTGAACTTGGTAAGTTACTGCAAGGAAGGGAACGTCACATCATTTCACTTGGATGTAATGGTTACACACTATGTAAGCAAGCATATTACAAGTTGAGAGATTATATCACTGATAAAAATGCTTGGCTCAATGCTGGTCCTGCTCCACAAGGACAGGGGCGCATAAATACAGTATTGATATTGTTGGAGCTGCTGAAGATTGTACAACTATCCTTGCATTGTATAGATTCAATCTGATAAATATTATATAATTGCATAGCCCATATTGTGTGAGTACTATGTACTAGAAAGCTATCATTCACTGGAAACCTACGTCTTTTCTTGACTTGAAAGTGCCCTGGCAGTTGTGAGTATGTCATGCTTACTCAAATGTCTCGCTGCTGGTGGCGCATGTGTCGGATCATTTAGTTCCCTTCAAAATGGTTGAGTTGAATGGTGCTGATCTATGCGTCATGTTCGTGAACGGGCGCTATCAGTTGTGACTGGTCATCTCCCAGTTGCCATGGCTTATTTGAATGAATTATCTTGTTTTTTAATTGTATTTTTTTTTGTTTGTTTTACTATGGACACTTTACCGTGCACATCTTGCTACATTGTTCTCACATAATATACCATCTCAACATGAATAATGTAACCAAGATTTTGTAACAATATTTCGATTTAAAGAGCGTCCATGGAGTTTCTTGCCTGTTCTTCTCCATAGAGATCTACGCTAGGGAATGGGCAACTACAATACTTTCACAGTTTTTATGTCTTGTGACTGGGACTGTAGCTACATTTAATTTTCATCTTTGTTTCGACAATTCAAAAGTGCTTGTAACTGGCCTACTTGAAATAAATGCTTTTGATTTTGATTTTGTTATATTCGGAATTTCGGAAACATAAGCAAACGAAAGCGTCAACGAGCGTATGTGAATTGTGACGTGACGCAATGTTTTTTTTTCCAAGCGTTTTGGCTTTGGCACCTAGTAACGTAGCCAGTCCAACGCCATCTACCGAGTTCTTGGAAACTTTTTTTTTTAAATACTCAAAACTAAAACCTCTCTTTCTGTTAATAAATAGTGCTCAGTGATTCTAGCCATCGATGCGGGAGATATTATACAAGAGTATGTGCGAAGACACAGGTGAATTCTCTGGCCTCGCTCTCATAGTCCAATGGGACGGCAATCCAACACGACCGGAGAGAGATCGGACGCATTTGTGATAAGTTACTGTGATGTTTATACAGTATATTACAAAAACTGTATGCTGTACAAATCTATTCTTATTCGTTATTGCACACAAACAAAAACAGAGGTCTAATCAAGTCTAATCTATGGTTTTGTCTCTAGCATGCAGATAGTGAGTTGACAGTCGTGACAGTCACATGAGAACTACGGGCGACAGCGGACGTCCGCTCGATACTAGGAGTACTACACTCACCAATAGAGTCTGCGCACACTTGTCCCGTGAGGTCGACCTCGATGCACGAGTTGATGGCCGTCATCTTCGGCTGCAGCGATACTATGTGCGTGTTGTTTACGTAGTCAATCTCCAACATTTCTGCAAATTAAACGTAATAAAATGGAGTAAAACCTACCCATCCAACATTACCCTAGGACCCTAGCATAATCGTAAAATCAACTGAACCTATTGCAGTACATTAGGCATCAACATTTTATTTCTGTGAGTTGGTTTAAAAAAATCTTTTACACGTTACATTAGCGCGCTCTATACTATAGCCTGCGCCAGATAAGTAGGAATTAAAGGTCATTAAGGTTGAAGCTCTGACCGACCGTCCATACATTTTTGTCTCGTAAAATACACTAAACACAGACACTCTTTCTTTCAAACTAATCGTTTTATCACTTCTCTACAGTGAAATGTGTACGCAACGGACCTTTTTGGGCATTATCTTACATTATTTACTGAGAAAAACAATAATGAAATCCCGGCAAAATTTGACACTTCTTTAGTAGTGTGCGTGACTTTTGACAAGCAAACCAAAAGCGTTGTTTAGACATTGACACGCTAGATGGCGTGCAGACGATCTTATAATTCTGATAAATCAATATCTTAAAGTTCAATAATTGGTTAATTCCCTTTCCAACCGTTCAAAACAAAAACAATATAAAATAACATAAAACTGATGACATAAACATCAATGTTTTGTTTTTTTTTAAACTTTTCTTACTTATTATTGTTGTATGGCAACATAAATACCAATAGTCGTAGGTATAGGTTAAAAGCAACGATGCCGTTCTTCCTAACCTTGACCTACATGCATTGTTGACGTAACAAAGCGTTGCCAAACTTCGTTCACTTGTATAGACTGTTATAAAATACATTCTTATTTCGGTTGTGACGCGCTATGATTTGCGCGCGGAATTTCTTGCGTATTAAATTTTGTATGCTATACATTTTCATTGATTCAAATTGCATTATTTCTCTAGTATATATTTAGTTCATATTATTTAGTAGACTATAATGTAATTTATCGTAGGTATAGTAATTATTTATTCTAAAAACGCAATTCTATTTTTTTCGGTGGTATTTGAAACAGCAAGTTGACCCGTGATTTTCATGAAATCTCGTCATAATACTAATTACCTACGTCATACGTAGCAGTGATGAGTACAAAGTCAGTGTTTCTTAATATTTGAATGTGTTTGAATATATTTTTGGTCAACAATAGATATAATTATTAATCGGTTAACTACCAAAGTAGTCACAAAATTAAACTTGCAAACATGTGCAAAATATAGCTTTGCCGGGCGGGACACCTTTTACGCATTTTGCAAACAGTTTCAGACAGACAGTCAGACATACATTAATATTAGTTGGTTTTATTTTGTAGTAGGTACCTAACTTACCAAGCTCTCGCTAGTTCACGTCAAATTGTTATGGTGCGTTCAGAAACAAATAGAAATCAGTTACTTACAATCTATTTTGTGCTTTATTTTAAATAAGTAACTTATCTAATCTGATTTTGTTTTCTTATTTGTCGACCAATTCTACCAGGAATATAAAGATAACATTGAAATATAAAGATAAATAAAATGTAACTTAACATTTTTCTAGATCTTTGGTTTCGAACGCAACCCTATTTTATTATCTATGATTTGGAATATTGCAATTTGCATCATGGTTGTGAAATACGAATTTACGATACTATTACATTATTTTAAATTTTATTGATTGTGGAAGCTGGTTCAAATATCTAAATGATTATCTGGGATATCTGGGCATCGCATTGTGGACTTGAAGGATGTAAATGTAATGGAGTGGGCATTTCTTCTGGAAATATGTACCTACATCGAAATATGTGTGAATCTAACAAATTGAATTTGTTAGTGAAATTGATGGATTTCGAAGTGAATTAATTTTCAAGTGCAATATGTGTCATAAAATTGTTCGGAGAGCAGTGATTAAATAAATACTGGACACAAGCAGCTCACAACAAGTACTATGGATATTCCGGATATTCCAACAATGTCAGCTTTATTTTATTATGAAAGATCAAATTGCTATTCAAAAAGGTTATGAGGTGTCTTCAGACGGCGCGGCATTCCATTTGTTACTGTATAAGTAGATTGTATATGGAGCATGGTTCAAAGGTCAGGTAAGTTAATATTTTACAAAACACGAATTTGGTTCTGTAAGACATTTCTAATACGAGCAATATTTACAAGTGTTGATTTTCATTTCCAGGCCTGCATTATTGGTAAAGAAACTACTAAATGTCTATTTCTTGCTGCTAGAAAGAAATATTGTTAGACATGTCAATATTATGAGAGGAGAAACATCGATATGAAAATTATGAAAAAAAAAACTGCTGAAAAAATTTTACTGGATCATCTACAGCAATGGAATCAGAGAGAAATGGCCCGCTTCATGTATTCGGAGTACATGAAAACTGCAAGGATTATTACTGCAATGTCAATAAAACATTGACAGATGGAACTGAAAAGAAGGAAGAAGATCTCGTAGAAAGGCTGAAAAATACTGCTCCAGAGGTGTGGGTTCTGATTTATGCAGCCAATGAAAAAATTGCTTTGAAGGCAGGTCGTTTGTCAAATGAGACAACAAATGTGGCAGAAAACTTTATGAGCGTAATAAACAAATTTAACTGTGGAAAACGAATTAGTTTAGGAAAAGGGCGTTCTTACCAGCGACGTGTTCATGTGGCAGGTAAATATAAAGTCTTTCCTTATATAACCCAATTTATATCGCCACAACATGTCTTTCCTGGAATATAACACTTAAAAATATGTTTTCAGGACTATCGCTTGCTAATGGACACAAATGGCATGAAACTGCATGGAAAAAGCAGACCACACAGAGCCCAAGGAAACATTTTAAAAATACTTAAAACGGAAAGAACAAAGCAGAATACGATAGCAATCTTCGACACGCAAACGATTGTTTACCAATTTAACAATATGAGAGTGTAGCAAAAAGTATGTTCATGCAACAATATAATAAAATTGTGAGGCCTTCAGGCCTTTTTATTGATGAAGAATTTGGATTTTTAGCTGGCCGTCCAGATGGTAAGTTATTTATTTTTCAAACTTCAATTTTATCTTTGTGTTTGGCAAATGTGGCCAAACATAACACTAGTTATAATTGCGAGAAACAAAGAATAACCAGCACTAGAGACGATTGAATTTCTTATATCAAATCTCATAAAAAGCTACATCTGTGTTTTATATTTTATGGCAATTTGTTACAGGTATAATTGAAAATGAGAGAGCTGTTGTTGAGATCAAGTGCTTTCCATCATTGGCCAGGACAAATCAAAGCCTCGAGGCAGCTGCACTAGAAAAGAAAAACTTTGCTCTAAAACTGGACAATAATGTTTTAGTGATGAAGAAAAAGCACGATTATTACTATCAAGTAAACTGAAAATTCTATTGCATGTCCACATTTTAATTAATTTCAATATCTGGTTTTCTCTTACTATAATTAAATTCTATTCCAGGTTCAAGGCCAAATGCGTGTCAGCAAAATGGATAAGTGCTACTTCATATGTTTTATTTCAGTCACGAAACCTTTGACTGTAATAGAAGTTTGTCAGGATAATGAATTTATCAGCAATATGATACCAAAATTATCAGACTATTTAAAAACTGTGTTCTGCCGGAAATAATTTTGAGACGTGTTCAAAAAAATGCTAAATGTATAGATTTGAATGGTATGTACGCAAAGCTTTTCCTTTTTTTTGTCCTCATTTTAATAAATTTCAATATCTGGTTTTCTCTTACTATAATTAAATTTTATTCCAGGTTCAAGGACAAATGCGTGTCAGCAAAATGGATAAATGATACTTTATATGTTTTATTTGTCGAGATAATGAATTTGTCAGCAAAATACCAAAATTATCAGATTTTTTAAACTGTATTCTGCCAGAAATCATTTTGAGATGTGTTAAAAAAAGCTAAATGTATAGGTTTGAATGGTATGTACACAATGCTTTTACTCTTTTTTTCACTTCATAAATTGCATCAATTTCAATGTCTAAACTAAATAGAATATATTAGGTTATTCTAGTAAAAAATAGCAAAGAAGAGAAGTAAAGTTTTATTTTAGAGCAGCTAAATAATATTTTGAAGTGAATGGTACATAATATTCCTCAAAAGTAACAAATATTACCAATTACCTATGTTTTCTTTGCAGCAGCAGTATAGCAGTGGTTTCCAGACAGGAACTTTCAAAGCAGACAGGGTAAAATCAACTGATTCTAGTTCGAATTGTATTTTAGTAGTAGTTTGTTTAGAATCGACATTATCATGGTATATTTCTTAGTTTTAGATTTGATGTTATCTCTTGTATAAGAATTATAGTTTCTGTGTTATGAAATGTCTAATTATTGTAATAATTGGTACTATTACAAATCAGCATAATTTACTTCAAATACTTGTTTTGATAAAAAATTCAAAAGTGTAATGTAATAAAATAAAACTGCGTTTTATTGTAATTAATGTTGACATAATTTATTTCCCAAAATTATAAATAAATAGTATACGCCAACAAATACAAACTTTTATTTTTATACCTATCTTACGGTCGAACAAGCTATTTGGTTAAAAGTTTAACCCACAAATTACATTGTAAAATATAAACCAAATAGCTTGGTCGACCGTACATATATACCGTAGCAGGTTAAGCAGGTGGCGTTCTGTAGAAATCATCAATCTCAATACAGAAAAATGAAAAACTTGTTTTTTTTTCATTCACGCCATCTAGTGTCAATCCTTGTAAACGTAGGGCTTACATACTCACCCACGTCTGTGTGTGTAAACAACACTATGTTCAATAGCAAATGTTAAAATCCGAAATTGTGCCGAATTGGGTGGATTTTGTGGCAATGATATGACCCAGTTCGATAAAGCGCAATGTCCTCTAATCGCTAGCGCTACTCCTACGACCTAATAATTTTCCAATTACACAAAAACCCAAATTAACTAAAAAATGTTGACTTCAACGCCACCTAGCGGGGAAATGGCTGGGAGCAGCCTGTATGCATACCCTTAATATCAAAGGCTTTTTCCTTAATTTCTCTGCGTAGGTATACCCCGACAATACACTATGAATCGTTTTTTATTACTGGAAAAAGTCAAGGATCACGATAAAGGTAGTTTCGGGACAAGTTTATGTCATTATTTCTGTTTTCGGAATTATGTATTTGAATAAATGTATGCGGGTTAATGACCTGTATTTCCCACTTATCTGGCGCAGACTTTAGTCAATACTCAAACTTTAAGTAAATGTGCATCCGAATATCTGATCCCTACTTATTAAACGAGCTTAATGACATATATTAGGCATATCCCTACACGAGGCGTCATCATCATTTCAGCCGAAAGACGTCCACTGCTGGACCTAGGCCTCGCCCAAGTGTCGCCACATTGACCGGTCCCGAGGCGTACTGATAAATAATATTTAATGATAATAATACTGACCAATGAAGGGGTTGTTATCGACGAAGTCGTATAGTTCCCTGTTTCCGACCAGGAAACTGCCAACCATACGGCCTTTGTGGAACTTCTTCCTGAAAAAAGAAATAACATAAACAATTTTTTTTTTTTAACTTTGCCCCACTCTAGGAATTTGTCCTGTACCGTGACCAAACGTAATGGGTGAACTGGACGGAAACCCGCCGGATTGCGTGGTCCTCAGACCTTACTTACTCCTCATCCTGGCCAAGCGATTGTTCGCGAGAATACGAGATCGTCTAGTTCATAATTATTTTCATATGTACCTAATTTGATCGGAAACGCCCGCAAAATGATCGGGACGATCACCTTGGTTAAGACGCGGTCTTAGGTTCTGAACTCAGAAAAGTTAGGAATCAAAAATAAAAACCTTACTTGTTGTTGGTAATACATCCGCGCTTCACGAGGTCGATGACACCGACGCTGAACATCTCGGAGTGGACGCCGAGGTCCTTGTGGTTCTTCAGCTCTGAGAGCACCGCGTCCGGGATGCTGCCGATACCTGAGAGTAGGAATCTTGTGGTTTAGGTTTGTTCGTATTACTCATTTCATGGTATTGCGCGCGTAGGCGATACGCGCCTATTTCCACACGCGGAACTCGTAGGAGCGTGGACGCGCATATCAGCTCGTCTAAGCCCGATTCGCGAGATAAGTCGTCACAGCTGGCATTTTAATGAAACGAACAAGCGCGTGTACGCGCGTAATCCGGTTTCGAAGAGTAGAATACTTAAACCAAAATTAAGCCGGTACGAGATCATACGCGCTATCAACGCGCTTCTCTGAAACCGCTCTTAGAAAAAACAATCAATCAACTCAGCTATTACAAATGTTTTCATTATTTTTAAACTTTATAGGCTTGCGGTACCTACAGTTTAAACATTTGAAACTGGGATTTGAAAAGATAATGTGATATTACATCTGAAGTGAATAATTTCAACTAATAAAAGGGCACTGCGCGTTCATTACGTATTGCATTCGCACTGGGCGTCGCCTGTGGGGTCTATAATCCCCCCTATCTTGCTAGATTATGCTTATCACAGCCTACTTGGGTTTGCAGCCGATTTATAGAGTGTATACTCCAAAGCATTGTTATACATCTACATACCCATCTGTAGCGTAGCGCCATCTTCAACCAGGTTCTCTCCAATGAGCTTGCCGATCTGCGTCTCCTCGGGCGTGGCGCCCTTGCCGACGCCGTGCTCGGGCAGAGGCGTGTTGTCTTCCACCGCCATGTCGATGTGCGACATGTGGATGATCGCGTCGCCGAATGTTCGCGGCATGTTCACGTTCACTTGTGCTGGAAAATAAGAAACAATAAATCAAAATAATAAATTAAAGTCTAAATGGCACCGCCCAGTTTCATCATCATATTCAACATCTACCTAGCCTTGTTTGCCTTAGGGCTGGGGTTTTGGAGACTGACGTCATTATTATCTATGTATATGCTTTGCCTAACTAAGTTGGGATTGGCTTCCAGTCTAACCGGATGCAGCTGAAACCAGTGTGTTGTTACATGGAGCGACTGCCTATTTTCTCTCCACAACACATTTATTACTGGGGTATACACTCGAGAGCAATGAATCCGGGTCACTTAAAGAATCCTAAAAATCTCGGAAACTAAAAATGCTAGGTTAATGCAATAAATTATATTTAATAGACAATGTAATACTCCTTAAATGAAGGTATTAAAACTTCTTAGTTATTGTATAGTTATATCATAAAAAAATCAAATTTGAAAAAGGGCCACTTTCGAAGATGGAACTATGAAATTACAGCATTTGGTTTTGCTTTTGTTTGTAATCTGTCATTTATGTGGGTACATAAACCATGTTGATAGTGCTCTATATTCATTATTCAAGCTGAAATTATGTGGCTTACGCCTGAAGAATGCACCAGAATACTTACAATGCTGGAAACCGGCCGGAGTCAGCGCGATACAGCCAGGACTGTCGGTGTGTCGCTGTCAACAGTACAAAGAGTTCTCCGACGTTACGAAGAAACTGGTTCTAACCTACGCAGACCAGGAACGGACAGAACCAGGTGTACCACAGCACGAGAAGACCGATACTTGGTGAACACCATGCTTCGAAATCGCTTTCTCACAGGAACTGAACTCACAAATCAGTTTCGACGCCTCGGAGGAAGTAACCCAAGTGCATGGACAGTAAGACGTCGGCTTGCTGAATCTAAATTAAAACCCCTTAGACCTGCAAACGGCCCTAAACTGGAGCGTGGGCATCGTATTTCAAGACTAAGATTTGCCCAGAGCCACGTAAATTGGAGTATTGAAGATTGGTCAAAAGTTATGTTCTCCGACGAATCAAAATTTATGCTCTACAAGCACGATGGAAGACACAGAGTGTATCGAAGACCAGGGGAAAGATTCAAGCAAGCATGCATCGAAGAAAAAGTAGCCTACGGTGGTGGGTCTGTACTTGTGTGGGCCGGAATTTCTTCTGAAAGTCGCACAGAGCTGGTGATCATAGAAAACGGCTCTTTAACTAGCGTAAGATATGTGGAAGAAATCCTCAATGATCACGTTGGTCCATTTATGGTCAATTTAGGTGAGGATGCTATATTTATGCATGACAATGCCCGACCTCATACAGGTAGGATTGTGAATGACTACCTTCAAGAGATGAACATTACTCGTATGGAGTGGCCAGCGCGCAGCCCGGATATCAACCCGATCGAGCATGCTTGGGACGAGCTAGGCAGATGCGTAAAACAACGAAACCCTCCCCCAATCACGCTTCGTGAGCTCAAAATTGCTCTCACAGAGGAATGGGAGAATATTCCCCAAAATCGTATAAGGAACTTGGTGTACAGCATGCCAAACCGCGTAAACGCAGTAATGGAAGCACGAGGAGGCAATACGAAGTATTAAAATTCAAGAAAATCGTAATAAAGTTCAAAAATTTCATGTTTCCTATTTTTGTTTTAAGGAGAGATCAGCAGTTTTTTTCTTTATGTAATTTTGTGTTAGTAAAATGTATGGTGACTCATATTTTTTTTACTTTCATTTAAGGAGTATTACATTGTCTATTAAATACAATTTATTGCATTAACCTATCATTTTTAGTTTCCGAGATTTTTAACATTCTTTAAGTGACCCGGATTCATTGCTCTCGAGTGTAGTTTGTCTTTGTAGAACGCTAATACAGCTGAATGGGGGCTATCGTTTTTGAACTCACCAGATGGCGCCACTGTCGAGTAAGGTCCTGTCAATAATTCTATTTTGTACTTTAACGTACCAATAACTTCATAAAAAGTTGATTTTATTTCATAAAACAATGAGTAAACTTACACTCATATACACATATTTACAATATTCTCCCTAAAATTAGCAAGCATGAAACATTTTAAAATCATTCTATGTTTAAATACTAACAAATAACATCTAACGTTGCTAATTAAAATCTTCAAGTCATAATAAATCAGGAATGGCTCGATCTAGACCACAATCGTGAGTATTATTAAAAATACGTGATAAAAAAGCACGCAACGCGCGAACACTGTATGACATCTGACATTTCGGAAGACCCTACTCTACACGAACGCCTCTAGCGGCCAATTCATGCGCGATAGCCCCCATTGGTAGACCCTGTGCCGGATGGACCGAGTTAGTTTCATGGTGAAATGCCAAACTATACTAAACAAAAATATCGTGACAGTAAACACGATTCACGGTTCCTCTGTCAAAAAATCTGTATAAAACATTACTTCTTGGTCAACCATTATTTGAGTGTGTAGCGAGTGATTAAGGTTACTATAGTCGGGCATTCTTCCATACAAACGTAGTAGTAAACGATTACTCGTCTATTTGACGGTGTAGGTTTAAGGCGACTACAGGAGCTAAATTAGCAACTCTATTTGTGGTGGTTCAAACTTCGTTTGAAATACTGTTAGAATAAAGTTCTCTGCGGGCCGACTAGTGCGCAATGAGAGGTTTTTTGCAATTTACAAAATATCTATTGATTGGACTAAAAAAATAAAACACTATTATGCTAATATGTTGCTTGTAGAATTATTTGCCAAAAAAATCAGAATGATCGCATGTATTTTAGTATGGTTTTTACTCGTTAAAAGACAAGTTTGTGATTTTTTTTATCGAGTTAAATTAGTTGTATTATGTTTTCAAAACACTATCGTACTAGCATATATCCTGAAGAATATCATATATTTTTCTGGTTTCGTTTATTGCAGTGAATCATATGCTTTTTTGCATTATAAAACTCGCGTCTAGCTCCTGTAGTCCCCTTAAAATTAAAAATTGTATCAACTGGTCTTGTCATTATCTAGCCTTCTATGGAAGCAGAATTGGAAAAAAATATTGGTTTGGAAGTTATGAGCGTCGCGTCTTCACTTCCATTCATCTATTTCAACACTAATTTTAACTCATCTTTGGTCGTAAACAAATAACTTATGTAGTATGAAAATGGAAAACGTGAAACTGTACAGGGACAGATAATTTATTCAAAAGCGAAAATAATTTATTTTGAGTAGATACATCCAATAATTTTTCCATAATATCTATAAATACACCCAAAGATCTATTTATAAAATTTTACGCGTTCATTTTCGTTATAAATCGTCGTATATTACACTAAATAAATAAATAAAAACTAGATAAATGAATACCTACTAAATATATTAAAAACTTTAATAAATAGCAAGCATATTAGCCACGCCCGCCAACGAGTTCGAACAGTCGACTAACGCAACCTTATAAGCGGTAAAGTGAGGAAGACTAACTTAGTTTTAATTAACCGATTACATACTAATATAACAACTGTCAGCGAAGTAAAACCGGACTTCAATTATCATAGAGCAAAGGACAAATAGTAATATTACAGTCACGAGTTCCGAGACCACAGAGCAAGGTGAATAAGCGATACGATCTGTTCTGTAGATTACATTATCTGTCAACTATATCTAGTATCTAATCATTTACAAGACGCCTTAGAGAGCAGGTTCAGTATAGTACATTTTGATACAAGTGGAGAAAGTTCCAAGTTGTCCACGTGTATCAAACGACGTTTTTCAATACACCTTTGAAGAAATAAATAAAATAATGAAAAATAAAACAATCACCGCTGACTTTATAGGCATTGCACCAATTTGTACTAAGTATAGGTATAGTTTTATCTGTAGCAATTCTCCAACACCCGCGTGCTGTGTCGCGTGCGAAAATGGCTCCTTTCTGCACGCGACACAGCACAAGGTGATGGAAAATGAAAACAATCCACGTGTGTGAAATACATGGCATGTTGAACCTAATCGTAGTGCGATGGTGTTATGCAAGCCACGCCCAACATGGGGATTAGGCTATGATGATTGTTCAAAAGATATAATGATTAATTTACCGATAATGACTTTGGAGTTGACTAGCGCAGCCCTGACGCAATCGACAGACGTTCCCAAACTGCAGTATCCGTGCGCATCGGGGGGAGACACCTGCAATGTGTGAAGGAACAGTCAGTACTAACAGACAAAGTGCATCATCAATCTCCTGCCCATAGGCTGCGTTTCCACCAAAGATAAGCGAGGATGCGTAGCGAGGGATGTGTGTGGAACTAACCAATCACATAGCTAGATTTTCTTTTTTTTTCCGGATGGGAAATCATCAAATGACTCCTCCCGCTCTGGGCGGAGCAGGAGGGAGTGTCAGACTTTTACTGACTAAAACCCATCCATGTTCCTTCATCGCCCTTTGTGTTCCGGGGCCACGGTATCTCTTTCGAATAGTCCCGCAGCCCCGGCAGGCTTCGGCCCTTGCGGACCCCTTCACTGTTGCTGACTTTCTTTGAGGCGCGCGTGGAACACGAACGCGCCGTCGACACGGCATAACTAGAATACCTCAAGCTGTGAAAATGGTGAAGGAAAACATCGTGAGGAAACCGGCATGTCCTAGAACCAAAATTCGAAGACATGTGACATCTACCAATCCGCACTGGGCCCGCGTGGTGGATTATGGCCCATTCCCTCTCATAGAGAGGAGGCCTGTGTCCCAGCAGTGGGAACGTTAATAGGCTGATGATGATGATGACATCCTCGCTGATCTCTGGTGGACACGCAGCCTTATACCAATTTATTTGGGGTCGGCGCAGCGTGTCTTCTTCTTCCATACTTCTCTATTATTCTTGTCATCTCATCAGACACTTCCTTTCTTGTCATATCATCCTTCACACAGTCCATCCATCATTTCTTTGGTCTTCCTCTACTCTTATACCCATCCACATTCACACTCAAAACTTTCCTCACAACATTTTTCTCATTCCTCAGCATTACATGCCCATACCAAGCCACCTGAATACCACACAACTTTTCAGTCACCGGCACCACTTTAGAGAGCATTTGATTAAAGTATCAACCAACCTGAATAACAGCAATGTCGGGCTGGATGATTTTCCTGTGGAACAGCTTAGGGATGTCCTGCAGGAATATGGGGATGGCATCTGAGCGCCCCTCGGCGACTGACTTGCGGACGTTCGCGGCCATGAACAGAGACGTTGATCTGGTGTAGAGAAATCAGAATTAGTAGGCTGTATTCAATTTCAAATAAATTACCTATCTTACTAATATTATAAACGCGAAAGTTTGTGCGAATGGATGGTTGGATGGCTGTTCAGAAGTCGGTGGCAAAGAACCGGAATCAAACACACAGAAGTCACCGACTTCTGAAGCTAAAGTTATTTTTCACTTTGTTGTGTTTTTGAAGTCGCTTTTATTCTTTGCAAAAAAAAATTGTACCAAAAAACATCCTCGAAACCGGTTCATTCAGGTCATTATCTAATATTTGTGGTCTGATCTAACATTTTATCGTTTAATTCCGTGTCATAGCAAGATAATCGTTGATATTTAACTACATAGTTACGACGATATCAATCACAATAATTTAATGCCTAATCTGTTTGTGATTAGCTTGTCAATTATCTGATTGATAAGGGAAGGACGAAGGTGTGTCATCGTAAAATATTTTTAGGGACAAGCTGCAATCTAACTTAGTATCAGAACATACCGAAGGATTTATTATAAGAAGATTAAAACTGGCATGTACTTTAATACGTATTTGATAACGGTTTAAAAATTAAAGCAGGTAGGGAGGTATACACATAATACATAATTGCATTACATTTGGATTGATTGTGGCCTAAGATTGTTTCAATGTTCTAGATCAGTGATTCCCAAAGTGGTCCAGGTGGACCCCCAGGGGTCTACGTTGGTGCCAGAAAAATTGGGGGTTCACAAGTTGTAGGTGGGGGTCCACGAAAATTTATCTGGTTTCGATACTAAAGAACGAAGAGTAAATTATGGCTTGACTTTATCTATCAATGTAGGCAAGCTATTCAAAAAAGTAAAAAAATACAAATGTATCGGTGATTTATTTATGACAGGTTGTATTTCGGTGAAAATGGTAGCATTGAGAGCTTGAGACTTTAAAAAAAGCATTTCGAAGCTTCAAAATTTTAATTTTCAGATGTTTTGCCAAAAAAATCTTAGGAGCTACGGTCCTTATGCAATCCTAACAGATAGCGCGAACAAATAGTATTGCAAATTTATTGCTTCTTTTTTGCTTCTTTCACCGAAACCAGAAAATTTTGAAAGGGGTCTACCAGAAAAAAAGTTTGGGAACTTCAGTTCTAGATAGGACGATGGGACACGACGTACATCTATATAAAGTTTTTAAGAAAATTATAGACGTAATTGATAATTTGAACTCATATTAAGTAGGTATATTATTAGCAAACCTAGAAGAGTTCAAGTGATATAATAAATTACAGACATTAGGAGTATCCCTGACCCTATATTTTAAACTTCAAGAATACTGATAATATCCAATTTCTTTGTTTTTACTTCGTGCCGCCACTTTTATGGATCTAGCCTGTTTTAGTCGTCTTAGAATGGCTACAGGAGTTTCTAAAGTATGGGTATGGAATCCTCTGGGGGTCTAAAATGGCCGCTTTAGCAGAATCATAAATGAATCACGTTAAAAATTCAAAATTATTTTAATTTTTTTTTTCTGTTAAAAGAATTTTAAATTTTGACCATTTTAGACCCTCTGGAAATCTCTATAATTCATATCTATATGATTTTTTTGACTGCTGCTAAATTACGAATTGCTCCTGTATCGTGGGTGCGTTTACAAACATTTAAACTCACTTACACAAATAGCCAGAACCGGAACAACTACCTGAAAGCCATACAAATATTTGTTCCGAGCGGGAAACGTATAACCTAGCAACACCCACCCAGTCAGTTTCAACATATTTTTTATTAAATGTTATCTGACACATAACATATGATTTTAATGTATACATTAAAATCATATGTTATGTGTCAGATAACACACGATGCCTTGTTATAACACATGATGTGCATGTATCATGATAAGATACATGATGTCGATCATTGATAAGATACATGATGATGAGGATTATTTGAATGTCACCGACAATCGACCTGTTAGATGTTGTTCTTATACCCTTGTCTTTTTGTTATTTAGGGTTTTTACTGTATCTTATATCATCTGTGGAAATCTAGCGAAAAAGCATCAGATTCTGACAGGCTTACTGGTTTTAGAGAAAATATCTTTATACAGTGCCTAGCAGCGCCCTGCGGTTTCACTCGCGTAAGTTTCGATTCCGTGGGATCTCTATTTATTAAAAAAAAAAATTACAGCCTATATTACTTCCTGGTGCCTCAACTAATCAGTTCAGGCGTTCTACGATTATTACGCAGTTTCAGATAAGATCTGGATCTGGTCCTTGAAGGAACTTACCTGAAGATGTCTTTACATTCAGGAGCGACGTATTTAGCCTCCTTTTCGGTGTGCATATGGACGACCTTGATGTCTTTCATGCTGCCTTTTATGCCGACGGTCGTCATCGCATCGAGCAGAGGCACTGGAGTCGCAGCAGCGCCCTGCACGAACACCGTTTGTCCTGGAAAGATCGAGAGAACATATAGAGAATAGAGGGATTTGCATAAAAATGGGTAATTAATTTAAAAAATGCAGACGTGAAAGAAACAAAAGAATGTGCTGTACTGAGTTCATATCTGAAAAAAAAAAACTCCCTATGAACGCATTGAAGATCTGATATTTTTGTCTCCGTGTAGAGTCGTTTATTTTTCTTGCCTTCGAAGTAGTGGCCTGGTATAAGACTCTGACACTAACTAACTAAGCCTGCTAAACCATGATGATTGATTTACTTTTCAGATAAAAGGTACACTTAGGATTAGTTATGATTGAACATGTAAATTGCTTGTCTCTGGCTGCATTGTGGCGCCAGATGGCGCTGTGTGTTAATGTCCAGCGATATTTATTTATTTATTGTTTAACTTTATATCCAGAATTCCAGACGATATATTACCAAGTATAATCAACTAATTAAAGGGTCAATAATCATCATCAGCCCATAATGTTCCCACTGCTGGGACATGGCCTCCTCTCAATGAGTGGGAATGGGTTATAATCCACCACGCGGGCCCAGTGCGGATTAGTAGATGTCACATGTCTTCGAATTTTGGTTCTAGGACATGCCGGTTTCCTCACGATGTTTTCCTTCACCGTTTTGAGAGCAGTGGTAATGAAATAAATTACACAAAGTAATGCGCCTGTCTGGGTTCGAACCCACGACTTACTGTTCGTAAGTCGAGGCTGCCAACACTGGGTTACCGCTGCTCCTCCAAAGGGTCAATAATACTTAGGTTAATTTCACATTGCAAGCTTTGTTATTGGGTAGGTAATTAATTACGACATTGAACGGTAATGACAGAAAAATAAAGTCATTTAAAAATAAATTGCGCGTTTTCAGTTTTAATTTGTGTACAGTCGTGGTCTTTTCCGCCTGATCAGTTAATTTTTTTTTCGCTTAAATCATGCGAAGGCGCCGAGCCACTCCACCTTAAACTTTAGGCCTATTAGGAAAGCGTCTACTTTGGCGCGCAAATTAACAATACCTCTCGTTTGGCATGTATCGCCGATCGGTATCTTTTCATTAATTATTTCTATATAAAGTCAACGGGGCGGGGATAGAGAGCGTTTCTATGTTGTAAGTGCAAGCAAAAATTAGCTTAGTGGTGATCAGGCGGGAGTGTCCTCGATAGTACATTCGATACGGCAATATTTTTGCAGAAGAAGACGCGGTAGACCTCGCAGGAGATGGCGGGACGAGCTGGACAGAACCAACGACCAGTCGCCCTGGATTGGCGACTTTGAAGTCACGGGAGAGGCCTTTGCCCAGCAGTGGGATGCCACAGGCTAACAGTAACAGCAATATTTTTGCAATAAAGAGGATTATAGTGCAGCCGCATTTGTTTGTACCTACAAGGCAATGAAAAGGCGGATACAACACATACAGTAGACACCCATGGCCTGTGTTGCATTACGTTGCGAATCACTTAAGGTGAATGCTCCAGGGTAGCCCGCGAAATTAAAATTTTCTTACGTTTTTTGCAATTTGCAGGTCAGTGTCAGGTTGTATGTTGATTAAAATATGAATCGCGGCTGTAACACGTATGTAGTTATAGAATTATAATCATCAAAACAACCCTCCAAGCTCATAAAGGTGCAGGAATTACTTTTTCAAGGTTAAAGTCATTTTTTAATCAACATACAACCTGACACTGACCTGCAAATTGCAAAAAACGTAAGAAAATTTGAATTTCGCGGGCTACCCTGGAGCTTCCACCTTAAGTATTACAGTTTATCCGAATTCTACTTCAGTACAATAATCTTTATAGTAGCTAATCATATGTTTATTTGAAGAATTAATTAATAAAAGACAAATGCAATAAAATTACGTTACAGACCAGCTACTACTTATTACTAGCTTATTGCATCTGTCTTGTAAATACCTTTTGTTCAATTCTTAGTCGCCTGTCACTCATCCTCTCAACATGACCAAACTATCTTTGTAGTCGTAGTCTGTACTATAGCTGTTTTATGAAGTCAGCAAGATAAACAGCTAATTTCATGACGTTTGTGATTGTATAACGTGCTCTTGTCGCTGTCGAGGCAAACGACAGCGTTGCTTATCTACTTAGCACATCTAGTTATGTTCATTTATTACTATTGTATAATAGTCAGATTTTTTTTTCAAGTTTTTATCGAGTTTCCGAGTCGTGGAGGTGTTTAAAGTAAAGTTCTTACATTAAAAACATGTATTAAAAAAAAAAAACTAATGAAAAAGTTGGAACTTTGACCCACAATATCTCCGTAACTAGGTTCCCAGGTATGGTGTAGAAAAAAAAATGATCGCAATGACGACGGGGAGAACAAGTGCCTTTCGGGTTCGTTTTGACTCTTTTTAAACCCTTTAAATAGAATACAAGTATATCGCCACATCATTCATTCATCATTTCAATCATTTCATTTATCTTTTCATTTTTTTTTTCATTCTGGTTATAGGTACCTGGAGCCGACCTCAACATGGCTAGGCGAATGATGAGCGCGATTTTGTGAGATAAGGCGTTTGAGGTGTTTTTGATCACGCTTATCGTTCGTTTGCCTAGCCATGTTTAGGTCAGCTTCCAGTCTAGCGTTACTTATGCGAACACGGAAAGAAGACAGTTTCAAAAAGAGCATCTACTATTGGATTTGTCCAACCAAAGCATCGTCGTAGAAACAAAGTCCAATGCAATAGAATCCGCGTCATGGATGTGCCATTAACCAGAAGAAACAGCTAATAATAGGTAAACTACATTGATACTAGGTAGTTGAAAACGTTATCTATTTACTTACGCGCTCTAAATGAGTAATTATTACTTAGAGTTGGCTATATCATAATATTAACGCTTTTTTGTTGTCGTGTATAACTGGGTTGTGGAGATCAGATTGGCAGTCATTTAAAATTCTGGCATTCAGCTGCCTCCGGTTAGATTGTAAGCCGACCCCAATATAGCAGCTGGGTAGGCTACGCAGATGATAAAGTGCGCTCGAGGAAAACAAGTGCTGGATGAGTTAAATGGCGTACGATCAGGCATGAGCCTAGTAGTAGACTGATGATGATGAGGAAAAAATATATGTGGTAAGCATGGTAACAACTGTGCTAGAGTATGTTCTCAAATTCATTTCGTTTATCAGAACTCTCAACAATTAGAACTATGGAGTTTCCAACTAAACTGTTGCGAGCGCGCTTTCTTAATGCCAAAAATAAATAGACAGGTACGACTTGTCTAATCGAAATCGAATCGAAGCGTTTGTGAATACGGAGCCAGAGGAGGCAGCAGCCGGTAAAGTAGATCGATTTTATTTTTAACTCGGATTATCATATCAGATCAGTTCAGTCACGAAAATGCCCTAAATCAGAACTTCTGTTCAGTTGTTTTCCACCTTAGCTGATGTACACTAGGTAGTCCTCATGTCAGTGGTAACAAAAATGCTAACAACGCCTGACCTCTGGCTCTTTGGAACTCCGTACTACGCTAGGTCACCTCAAGGTCAGTGTTACCACAAACACGACAGTCTGAGGAAGACTCCGAGGTTTGGCGACAGCATGTACGAAGCGGTTCACACTGCAGAAGACCGCACAACTTGGACAAGTGTCGAATGTGGTCCCCAGTATAGAGGGAACGACAAAGTAGAAGAATACGATGATTCCGAGATATTCAGCACGGCAACACGTTGTTTTCACCTTCATAAGTTACATTGTTTATCAACATCAATAAAACCCCACCTCATTTAAAATTCATAAATTAATTTATTGATAACCGCTGCACTTGAACTAGATTATAGTAATTATATTCAAGTGTAATCGTATGCCGTATAATGAATTGTTCTTTTTTGCTTGTTATAGCCGTCTGAATTGCATATTTGTCTGGAATGGTCACAATCGGGGTCACTTGCGTTTATGTACAGTTAGGGTATTTAGGGTAATGTATTGTCAAGCAGATAGGGCATAAAAACTAAGTGGTATAATTACCCCACCGCCATTTTTAGGGTTCAGTAGTCCTGACAAGGAACCCTTATAGTTTCGCCATGTCCGTCTGTCTGTCTGTCTGTCCGAGGTTTTGCTAAGAGACCGTTAGTACTAGAAAGCTGTAATTTTGTAGAGGTGTGTATATCAAATCAATAACGCGGACAAAGTGGTAAAATAAAATTTTGGAAAATAATTTTTTTAAGGGTAGTAGGGGGTAGCTACCCCATGTGAAGTGGGGAACCGCCTACCCCATCGTGTGGGGTATCGTTGAATAGGTCTTTTAGAATGACTTAGGGGTTGCTAATACTACTTTTCGATTTAATGCTCCATTTACGAAATATTAAACTTTAAAGTGCAAATTTTTGTTCCAGTAGGGCGTCCCGTCCCCTCTAAAAGCTAACTGCTGGCTTGAAACATCTGGAAAAATTCATGATGATAGTGCATTTCATGAACTTTAAAGGAAAACTATAGCGGTTAAGATAACTGTATTAGTTTATCAGTAATAGTCTCTGAACTAGGGTGTTGGATAATTTTGTACCAAATACAAAATCCTTAGAATAAATCCTATAAAGTGACCAAGATGAAGTGGTTGCTTGTTTATAACGGGTGAAGACTTGCATTGAAAAACAAAATCTAAAATATAACGGACTACTACAGAACCCTACACTGCGCGTGGCTCGACACCCACTTGGCCGGTTTTATATAACTGGCTGCGATTTCAGCCAGCCGCTGATGAGAGGTGAGAGCGTTTGCGGGTCGGGTTGATTCTGTTGAGCTTGAGAGTACGGCGGGTATAATTTCGTGTATTTACGAGTATATGGACAACACACAGAGAGAGAGCACGGAGAGGGTCGTGTGCTCCTCATGACGTGTTGTCGTCCATATAAAAACTGTGTTTTATGTTTCACGCTTTGAACCAACCAAAAATGTCCAAATATTGTTCGCAAAAGGACACGTTGCGGATTATTTCGAGGATAAGGAGAGATTTAACTTGATTTAAGAAAAAGAAGTACAGCAACTGGAATTTAACTCAGATATTTGGAAAACTTAAAAAAAAAGACTGCTGTTAGCAGATCATCTTTTTAAATCCCTTTCTTTAGTTGAGCTAATCATTTCTGAGTGAATTCTTTCGTGAGTAATTAGCAATCAAAAGTTAGCGATTTTGTCGTTATCTCTGTCGAGACTGCATCGACTTGCATAAGAAAGAAGGCTCGAATTCTTCCTTCTCCCATTTGATGTTCTTAATTATAGCCTGCGTTACGTCACGTGATATTGTTGTGTCAATGACCTTTCGCTGCCCTACAAACCACACAGCTGTTAACGTATACGACCCATAGCTGTTTATGGATCTTTTGGAGCGTGGCCAAGACCTAAAAGAACGCAGGCGCCATCTTGTTGTTTTAATACTGTAACAGTTTACGACAATGTTTACCAGCAGATTAAATTATAACTGTAGGAGTTTATGCCGATTATAGTAAAACCAATAGATATTAAAAACTTATGTTAACTTAACTACATCATTATTCTTGCAAATAAATGTATCATTCATCGATTCATTTAAAAAAAGAATACCTTCTTCACTTCTCATTTTGTTTATCAGACTTCTGTATAAGCGCCACGTTTTTCCTCCACAATTGCGCGTCATTTGTTTTTGTAAGACTGGTTGTAAACAAAGATTATGAATAATAATAACATAGCAATCGGAGCCACTCCTCCGTTTAAATTATACCTAGGTATTGATGACGAAATACTTAAGTATTTATATATTTAATTGGGTTACAAAGATTACATCTGTTAACTTTGATTTTTTTTTTTTTTGTATATATTCTGACCTTTCGACTTCGAACGACGGTATCTATTTTTATTATGCCCGCATCGTTGTTATCGAATTTATGAAGCGACAAGCGATTACTACTAGTAGCGAGCATAGACAAGTGCTAGATCTAAATTGAAGCGGGTATTTATTTGACGTGTGAGGAGCAATAAGGATGAACAGTCGCGTCGTAAAGAAAACAATAGAAGCAACAGTTCAAGCCGAGAAAGACGGCGGGTTGAGCCGGGTTCCTTTTTTAAAAGATTGGCCCAAAATCGAGGTACCTACCCAACAATCCCAACAAATGTAGTCTGAAAACTTAACCCTTTCCTAGCAGTTAAAAAAAATGGAAAGAGCATAAATAAGCCTAGATTTTCGAGCGAGTTAAAAGAAAGCAACAACAGTTCGGTTTTAACAGTTTCATTCTTCAGTTTATACTATAATCATTTGGTTTAGTCGAAATCACTATATTAATTTAAAAAAAAAAAAAAACGCACGCGCAAAAAAAACGCACGGTCAGGTTAAAACTTTAAAGTATTGAAGACAAGCGGCACAGTGCATAGTACTTTTACTCATTATGATGTTGGTGTTTCTGTACAGTCTGCTTGCTGCCGTATTTTTGGCCCATAGGGTTCTTAGTACTTACAGACGAGCGGCACGTGGGCAACTGCAGATAAACTGCCGTCGACGTTTGCAGTTATGGTGTCGGCTGCCGCCGCCGGCGCGTCGACGGCAGCCGTCGACGCGCCAGTTGGCAACGTGCCGCTCGTCTGTAAGAACCCTTACTTGCATGAAAAAAATACTAATTAAAACTGCCGCTTCCTGAAACCCGATAAAAAGAGGGTGAATTCATTAAAGCTAGCGACCGCGCAAGTCTGGAAGTAGGCCAAGATAATCGATTAGGAGCAACGACATCTTATCATCCGGTGCTCTCGGAGGGTCGGTCGGCCTTTGAGCTGTTAAGACGTGAAGGCTCATTTTGCTATGACAAGTAAGTAGCGTCGATGTATGGACGTGTATGAAGCCAAAGGAGTATGTCAGGTGCATGGCGTTCTGTACTGTAATTTCTCCGTGAAAGAAAAAGGCTTGAATGAATGTATCATCTTCCGGCCCTTGTCCCATTCTACTCGGGGTCGGCGCAAAACGTTTTCTTCTTCCATTCTCCCCTGTCTGACTTCACAACATCTCCTTTCTCTTTCATTACACCTAGGAATTCAAGCTTGATGAAAAACATGATTTCCATACAGGGAAAATGTATTGATTTTTCTTGATAACCCGTACGGACACGCGGGGTAGTGTACCGCCTGCTCTGTCTCGCATAGGGGTGCCCTGATACAGGAACATTATTTATGGCAAAGTACCGGTAATAAACCCCTTGGTTTGGTACCTATACATGTATGATTTTGGAATTCCCGCGTTACTATATATTTTGCGGACTTTTGGACTCGCGCCAAATTATTCCGAATCAACTGCCCACGCTCAATATTCACTGTTGTTAGCTGTTATCTCAAACTCGGATATCTACGTATAATAATAATATATAATGTTACAAAAACGAAACACGATAAATCTACAAGTTTTACATTCAACTATTTTGGTGTTCATTGACACAAAAACTAGTTTTATCTTGGTCTCCTCCTAACTCCAAAATATATGACTTTGTTGACAAAAAAGTTAGTTAAAAACATTTGCATTAAGGAAAAACTGTTTTAAAACCCTTTGGTATGTGGCAATATACCTTCTTGACTTGCTATGTTTAGCATAGTAATAAGTACTTATGCTTTGTCTATACATATAGCCTGCTGTGTATACGTAGTAAAAACACGAATTTCATTTGTAATCAACTCACACATTGAGCTTTTGTAATCTAAACTTGCAAAAAAAAAATCTGTAGAAGGTAGACGTTGCTCAAAAAAGGCCACACGAACGTGTTTTGCTCTCTGGCTGATAAAATGGCATAAGACCGTAGTAGTAGCTCTCGAGGAGAGAATGTTTGTTATAAGTACTTTACTCTTTACTATTTGGGGGAGAAATACAAAAATTAGTTTGGCAGTTTATTTATTGGAGACCAAAATTAGAAAAAGGTATTTGCGGAGAGAGCAGTTGTAACCTGCTGCAATTAGTTTCAGGATAGACAAGGTAAACATACATAATATATAGACAATGCTACATAAACATAATTCTGCGACTTCTTTGAACGCCAAATCTCGCCAAATGTTTTGAAATAAGATTCATCATCTAATAGCAATAGACGACCGTGACCCAAACCAAGGTGAACTAAAAGAATATTAGATTAAATTTTCTAAGTGTGGCGTTTATTAGTTTACTTCCAGATGTTTACACGGCACACACAAACGTTCCTAATGTCCCGTGTTTTATCATGATTTGCACAAGCTATCGACCGAGCTGAAGAAAATAGTAGGTATAATAACGTGTCTGGTTATCAATGTTGTCGCTGTTTTTCTCACGGAATAACATGAATTTGACGATAGCGATAGGCAATGAAGAAGGAATAAAAATGAGTAAAAATGGTTATTATAAGCATTTAGTGTCACGAAAGGTCGATTAGCAACTGAATTTGTAAACTAGTTAAATAATGATACCCAGAATACAACTGCCAGCTGATTTGCATGGCAATTTCCGGTTAGGGTAGCACAGCAGTTAATTTTGATGGAAAGATATCGACGGAGTGTAAGCAAGCATAGCGTGGTACGGCTCCCAGCCCAGCTGGATGGTCTGAAGGTGGCTGGGTCAGACTGGATTCCGAAGGCGGAGGGCAGAGTGTTATCAGTTTGGGAGCGGTAATTCCCAGCAGTGGACATGACTAATTTCATTGATTCTTTTAAATGCAAGAAAAGAAGTCAGGACCAGTCGATGCGGCGACGCGGGGGAGCTCTAAGTTCGAAAACAGGTCGCGTTTGAAAAAACATGTTGACATACAATACAACCTAGCACTGGCCTGCAAATTGCAAAATAAACGTAAGAAAATTTGAATTTCGCGGGCTGGTTTGACTGTTGAAGCATCCACCTTAACGTGCACAAAGAGATTTAAAAGTAAGTAGAGCGGACATAAGGAATATTGTCATACAGTCCATCTCGAACATTTTTGACACCTCACAAGCGGGCGTATTGACACTAGACATACCTACCGACCGACTTGTTACAAAGTAGAAACAATTATTGGATTACTAATTACATATTATTTTCTACGGCTTGTCCCGTTTATCGCTCGTAAATATTTGAACGCATGTGATGTCGAATTCGTTCTTTTTTCTGGCTTCAGCGGGTAAACAGTTTGATTCAATCCGAAATTACATTTTTAAGTGCGGCAACACATTTTTGCGTTATCCAAATATACCCGTGACCTAATAAAGGGTTAACAACACTTGCAGCAGTTGCAACGTGCATCTGAGAATACGCGAAAATTTTGCATAAAATTATACTGTAAGAACTTTGTGTCTTTGTAAATAGGATCCCACCAAAATATTTTCATGTAAAATGTTGCCAAGACAAGGCCATATGACTCGCACTGACAAAAAGTTATCAGGGGGTCTAAAACGGCCGCTTTACAAGAATCATAATTTAAATCACGTTAAAATTCTTAAAATGGACTTTATGGTTATGATTATAAAGTCCATTTTAAGAAAATGATTTTTTGAACGTGATTCGTATTAGGATTCTGATAAAGCGGCCATTTTAAACCCCCTGATCTTATGTAGAGCCAAGCTTCTAACTCTACACACCCTAAGTCTACAAGGTTTAACTTCACAAACTCTACGCCTTAGTCCAAATACCTATGTGGCTTGGCCAGGATTGTGGGTTTATTAGGCGGTGTTTCCCTCATTGAGTCGTGGAAATGTTAAGTATTTCTAGCTTTTTCTCAGTGAATTTCTATTGACCATTAATTGCATTTTATATACTCATATGTAGCTGTATACAATATGGTTAATTAATATGCCAATATTCCATATTCATAAATAAAGCTAAAGGCAACATCAGTGCATACAATAATAATTGTGTTTATATTAATGTTTTTCTTTATAATAATGTTAACCTGAGTTCATTTTATAAAAGTGCATTTAATTGCTGTATTCATGGAAAATTGCTTGTTGGGCTAGTACTTAATTAAGGTTGGCGATTAGGGGGTCAATAGCTATACACTTACAGCCATTTTCAATAACTTACTAGCCGGTTTCGGTAGGATGCTATCTCTGTCTGTTTGCTTACTGGACGGTTAGAAACAAAACATCACAGAAAAGCTTTCTTTGATTTTTCTATAAATCAAGTGACAGGAAGGTGACACAGATAGGATATTCTTTGTTTATAGAAACACAGATAGCTATAGAAGATGGCACATTAACTAACAGTTATACGTAAGTTTTGGAAAATGGCCGTTAAATGATGGCAATCGGCAGTTATTGTATATATATTATGTCAGTTACAGTCAAGTTAAGAAATAAGTATGAAATCCTCCTTCCTTTTCATTCAATAACTATGTATATGCTTTTGCTCCAGAGTATTCAAATATTTGGTTGTACATCAGACAAGCTATTTGGTATATCCCATGATCTGTCCACGAAGTAGACACAATAGTTAAACAATGGCGTCTCGACCAAATCGGTCATTGGACTGATCATGATATATACAGACAGGTAAATTAACTAGCAGCGTTGTCATTTCTTTTACGTCATACTCTTGGGTATGGCATAAACTTAAAAGTTATGAACCACACAATAAAATATGAATATTTGCGGTTTACTGGATATTTTTGCCTCTATACTATCTTGTTCGACTGTGGGTCAGAATATGTTACCTATAGCAAAGGGCAGGGTTTTGTGAAGCTCCCAAGAAACTTCTGTGCTTCTGGGCGGTGCTAGGCTGGCTAACTTAGCCAGGAAACCTACGCACAATGGACCAAATAAGAGTCTAAGTGCGGAAAATGGAGTCTCTACTCTACCCTCTACTAAGGGCAAGCTCTTAGGGGGACTACTGTGTAACAGATATATATATATATATCGCTGGACATTACACACAGTGCCATCTAATGCCACACTAAGCAACAAGGCTTGTGTCAATCAATCAATCAATCATGGGGTTTTTGGTTTCCGCACTTAGTCCTTAAGGTGGACCATTGTGCGTGAGCCATGGTGGCCGTTTACTCCAACCAGCCCACCTCCCTCCAGAAGCAGATTAAACTTCCCGGTCTTCTCAGGGCATCCGCAAGGGATCTTGGTGCTCCCAGGGTCTCCTCACGAATTTTGGTAACGCCGGTGCACTCGAGGAGCACATGCGCCACCGTTTCCTCCGCCTCCATGCATGCTCTGCACAGAGGACTGTCTGTGATTCCTAGGGTGTGGAAGTGTTTGTTCAGTGAACAGTGTCCAGTGATGGTCCCCGCCACCAGCCGCAGGCTATCTCTGTCCAGGCGCAGAAGGCGCCTGGTCAGCTTTGTGTCCAGGGATGGCATAGCTTCTTTGGATTGCCTACACCCTGGTGTCGAGGTCCACCATTTCTCCGCTTGTATTCGAGTGTGTTCCTTTAACCAGCTTCTTAGTTGCTTGAAAGGAATGGGCACAATGGGCTCGGGACCGCAGGGTTTTGTGCTGGATCCTCTCAAGGCTTGTGTTGTGGACACCAGATAGTTGATAGACTACATAGATACTTTTTGTTTGTAAATACATACTTATTCTACATATAAATATCCATGACTCGGAAAAAATGTCCATGCACATCACACAAACATTTGCTCTTACCGGGATTCGAACCCGGGACCTAAGAACATAAGGCAGCCTTAGTAATGCTGCGCCATTTGGGTCGTCGTAGATGTTGACAGCATTTGCTTAAATGAATTTTGGTTCTATTAAGACAACTTAATGCAGTAAAACCTACATAGTAAGTACTAGTTAAATGCAACAATTTAGCAAACAAGCACATATTCAATTGGCAGATAGCATACTCTTAGATTACAGGTTGACAACATTTGATTGCTCATGACAACACAGTATGTGTAATTTTAAAGGCAATTTACTTCGAACAGACATTCATTTACTACTTTAACCATAATGTAAAAGTTAAGACATATAACTATCGTAACAAGAACATAAAAGTATTTGAAATACTACAGTTTTGTGACATTTTAAAGTAATGAGAATGATATCAACTCATACTGGGCCCCGTCCTCATAAACCTACCTACCCTCTCCCATAGAGGTTGAGAGGAGGCTTGTGACTCAGCAGTGGGAACAGTATATTTTAATCAATAATACAATCCCAGAAAAATTGAGAAAAAAAAATGGCAGCAAATTAACCATAATGAAATTTTTTCTGAATAAATCAATAAGTTTCCTTATAACCAAGTGAAATCTGAGGCAACAGCTAGTTAATTTATCAATAAAAATACCAGCTGAGCAAAACAGACCAATAATAACTAGTTCACAGTAAATTGTATGTTAAGACAAAAGATTTAAGGTTCAAGGTTGTATGAAACGTGATTCATAATGTACTTTGTACTTGAGATTGCTACTTGTTGGTTCCCTTCTATTAAATAATAAGCCAATAGTTCATTCATCGGCCCCTACTATCCAGTGATATGTTTTGCTGAGCAGTTTTTTATGTTGGCTTAGGAGTCTTGGTTGACAAACATTTCCGAATGGACCAAAGACTTGAGTGTTGCTGAGCTGTTCCACCTATAAAAGAGAAGGACTATTTTGATTTGATGGCCAGCCTTCATGGAATCTATATTCTTCTTCTCATTTAATCAAGCTTGGCCATCCAATCCACCAAAATAGGAACTTGGTGTCTTCTTTGAAATATTTTTTAAATACGTAAAGAACAAGGGTCACGGTGGATGCATTCTGTGTTTTCTTGTCTTTGATCAGACTGATTTTTTTTTAAAGACTATCAGCAATAAAGTGGTAAGGTTTGATAATTACTGTAAGATTCCGTTTTGCAAGCTTATGGACAGAGCACCGCAATATGTAATGATTAAATAACTTATAAGTAATTAGAGCTTCAGGATGACATACATAAATAGCCATTGCTACTTCTTTTGCTTTAAAAATGATTAAAGTACATAAAGGATACTCCAGCGATAATTAGAAATAAATTTGTAGGTAATCTGCTGTTTCAGAATCGAGTCTGCTTTCATGTTGTATGATTTCGTTACGTCCTTTGGTTTTTTTTTTCAATTTAATTTTGCGGCCGTGGTTTTCAGACAGACATGTCTCGAACGTTGTCACCGGTCACGTTGATCATAGAATAGAACGTTTCGCTCTAAACGTCAATATGTAATTAGCATAATTCAAATTCTGAACACGTAAAACATTATTTTAAGTGTAATCGTGTACTAGAACCAACAAGTTCCCACGCCAGCGCCAAAATTAGAAATTAAATATTTACTTACCAGATTTTAAATATTTCTCAAACGCCTCTTTCGCCGTTACATTTTCAGGCTTCCTGTCTAGGGGCTGCGACAATTCTTGGGTGTACGTAAAATAACTTCTATTCAACTTAGCACTAGTTACTGCGGCCCCTAATCTACCGAAATTGCGGCTAGCCACATTGGGCACGAATTTACACACAGACATTGTTGAAGCTTATATAAAATACTGGGGGTTTTTAATCTTAACCAACTAGTACAGGCCGTGTTGTTATTTTGTCTGATTTAATATATTTTTTAATGGAACGTCCGAATCACTATACACTGAGGTGAAGTGAGGCAAGTCGTACGCGGTACGTGTCGCACGCCCGCCGCCGGTAATTCTGAGGCTGAGGGATGTACATTCTTTTACGCTTATCGAACAATATCGAGGTAATAGGAGGATATATCACCACGAAAGTCTTTCTTAGTTTCCAGTAACTCCGTTTTTTGGAAAAAAAAAAACGTTTTTTTTTTGTTTTTCTAACTACCTATCTTACGCCACATCTAGTATTTTGGTGTCCCAATATTTATCTTTTACGTCCTTCCTTCGTTTTTCGACCTCCCATTAATGCTAAGGAAAGCGACCACATGACTGTGACATACTAACACGCCTTTTTTATGGAAAAGGGAATTATTTGACGTTAAACATGAAGATGTCTGTTTTACGTCTCCAAGCCATGTGGTCTTCTGCAGTTTGAACCACTCGGTATAGACTGCATCAGCCTTCCTAATTGGTGTGACGCTGACCTGACCATCTTGCTGGTGCTCTGCTTTACCATCTACCCTGTATCAATATAAATTCTAACAATCTAGCTTAAAAAATGCAGTACAAATTATTTTTGTCAGTCAGTACAAAAAAAAGTTCCGACGAATTGAGAACCTCCTCCTTTTTGAAGTCGGTTAAAAAACACAAATCAAATCAAAACATTGAGATCTTCATCTTTTTAACATGGTAAAATATAAACACCTCACACCTTTCCTCATGGGGGTACGCAGAAATCACAGAAGGCCACCTACTACGCCAATCAATATTTTTACAATATTTTTCAAAGCGTCGATATTTATAAGCAATTTGTATATTTTTTTTTAAAGCAAAATCAAACTGACAATATTACATCGATACTTTTAGTACTGCCTACAACCCTAAATTCCACACAGTGTTTACGATTTTAAATTGCGGCATCTAGCGTCCGCATCTCAAAACAAAGAGTTACATATGGCGTTACAGATGACGACACTGTAGATGAAATCAGAAAGATGAATAAAAATAATATTGTTGGTGACACAATAAAGTGAACAAACATGATTAAAATTTATTCTAATTCAAATAAATTTTTTCCCAGCATAGTAGGTATTATAAGAGAATTATTCTTTGATTCCAAACTATAGGCCATGGTCCTGCATGGTTCCTTCTTTAGGCGAACGGAATTGACGGCAAATACCTTGAAGAAAAATGGTAAATGGAAACTGTTTTTATTTTATCATTTTTAATAGCTGCTGTAGTTCAGATTTTTTTTTTCTTTTTTTTTAAATTATGTATAGTTTAAAAATTGTTTTTATTTATTGTACGTATATTTTATTAAAGATTTAATATTAGGTAGGTAATGATCTGTTTATTAATACCGTTAGTTTTCGTTTTTTTTTATACACATAAAAACAGCTTCCGTCTTCAAGGCCCTAATGGTCTGTGCCTGATACTGACACTTAGTGTTGGTGAAAATGGGCATTAGGCATTGAATTATGTGACACTTAGTGTTTGTGAAAATAGGAATAAGGTATTCAGTTAAGTGACACTTACTCCCGAATACTGAAACGTCACTCAAAATTTAAGTAGCACTTATATTTAACAGATACTCAAATGTGACGTTTGGCCATACGAAATTTAAACTTTAAGAGCTGCTCAAATGTTAAGCAGCCCTTAAATTTTGAGTGACGTTTCAGTATTCGGGGGTAGGTTTGGATAAAACGGACAATTAGGCATTGAGTTAGGTGACACTTAGGGTTGGTGAAAGCGGGCATTAGGCATTGAGTTAGGTGACACTTAGTGTTGGTGAAAATGGCCATTAGGCATTCAGTTAGGTGTCACTTAGTGTTTGTGAAAACAGGAATTAGGTATTCAGTTAGGTGATACTTAGTGTTGGTGAAAACGGCCATTAGGCATTCAGTTGGGTGACACTTAGTGTTGGTGAAAACGGGTGTTAGGCAAGGTTTTAGGTGACTCTTAGTGTTGGTGAAAGCGGGCATTAGGCATTGAGTTAGGTGTCACTTAGTGTTTGTGAAAATAGGAATTAGGTATTCAGTTAGGTGATACTTAGTGTTGGTGAAAACGGCCATTAGGCATTCAGTTGGGTGACACTTAGTGTTGGTAAAAACGGGCGTTAGGCATTCAGTTAGGTGTCACTTAGTGTTTGTGAAAATAGGAATTAGGTATTCAGTTAGGTGATACTTAGTGTTGGTGAAAATGGCCATTAGGCATTGAGTTAGGTGACACTTAGTGTTGGTTGACCAGACCTTTTCCCATTAAAACATAAACCTAAAGTTTTCTTGTCGTCGCCCCTAAGTTACGCTCCACTCAGGACCTATCTACCACCGGAAAGCTATCGTGACCTTATCCCTACACTACGGGGGTCATCGGCTCGCTTCGCTCGCATGGCAATCTCTAACCGCGTAACCGTTATGAAGTTACAGCCCTATCAAATTTAGGGGAGGTTGGGGAGGGGACGGGAGGGTATACAAATTTCAACGCCCCTCAATAGTTTTGAATACAAACCAGTACGTGTCCTAGTTTCCGAGATACGATGGGGCAGGGCTGAAGGGGGGGAGAAGGGGGAGTTTTGAAATATGTTTTTAACTAACAATCAGCCCCTATACATATACACCGTGAAATTTTAATGGTTATTTTCCCGCAGCGAAATGGTTTTGTCTTAGTAATACAATCGTTTTATAAATAAATAAAATATTAGAAGCAATAAATGACAGATTTACCATTGTGAAAAACAAAACTCGAAAGCGACCACGAACCAATAGTAATAATACCTCCCGATACCCCGCAAGCCGAGTGCTGAACGGCCGCGCGGCCGTTGACCCGCGTGCTTTTCAATCAGCTGATAACTAAACTTCTCTTGAGTTAATGAAACATGATAATAATAAGCTGCCCTGTGCATGTGCTGGTGTCTGGAAATGCCCATGATCGAGTAGCCGCTGTGTCGCCGCTACGATCGTCCGTGGCGATGGGACTTAGGGGTCTGAACCCCGCAAAGTCGGAGCGACTCCAAGTGTTGCGGCTCCGCGTGAAGTCGCCGGGCAGCATGTGAATCATAATCAGCCCTAGCATAAAGTTGCACCATTGTGACGTACTCCAAATTGCAATAACTGTAGTGTCGTTCCATTGCACTGATGACGCATGCTGCACGTGCGACATTCGCGGGAAAACTAAATGCGCTTCCGCACGGATACAATAGGAAGCCGGGGCGCGCGGCTCCGTTTGTAATTGTTGCGCGCAGGCTAGTTTATGCCGTATGACTACAGGCGAGAGCTTATTTTAATTTGAACATTTATAAATCGGTCTTTCTTTTGTCGGCGGTTTTTTGTATTGTTGCGTGCAAAGTATTTTATGCCGTATCACTACGTGCGAGAGCTTATTTTGCTTTGAACATTTATGCATCGCTATCCCTTTGTCGGGTGGCGCGTGCGATTTGAGTAGTACCTTTTTTTTTTTTTTTTTTTTTAGTATGGGAAATCATCAAATGACTTCTCCCGCTCTGGGCTGAGCAGGAGGGAGTGTCAGACTTTTACTGACTAAAACCCATCCATGTTCCTTCATCGCCCTTTGTGTTCCGGGGCCACGGTATCTCTTTCGAATAGTCCCGCAGCCCCGGCAGGCTTCGGCCCTTGCGGACCCCTTCCTTATTGCTGACTCTCTTTGAGGCGCGCGTGGAACACGAACGCGCCGTCGACACGGCCTGTCGTCATGAGACGTACGGACGGCGAGCTAGCCCATAGCTCCCCGTCCACAGGCCCGCGCCTACGGTGGCCGGAAGCCACCACGTGGCCCCCGACGCCCGGGGCGTCTCCCGCGGCGGCCGGGACGTGAGGATATCTCCCTCTCACGTTCCGCCACCTCCTTCGCCAGCATGACTGCTTCGCAGAAGGAGGTGACGGCGTCCCATTCCGTCTCGCTCCGGACCATGGCACGAACCAGGGCCGGAAGCGAGAGGTCGCCGCCGCCGATCGACACCTCGAGGACACGGCGGTGCTCCACCCAAGCAGGGCACACCTCCACCGTGTGCTCCACCGTGTCCTCCGGTCGATCCTCACAATGGAAACACCCGGGCGTCTCCTCCCGCCCGATTCGGTGCAGGAACTTACCGAAACATCCGTGTCCGGTAAGAACCTGCGTCAGGCGGAAGGTGAGGACGCCGTGGCGTCTCTCCAGCCACTCCTCAAAGAGGGGACTTACCGCCACTATCGTGGCGTGCCCTTTTGAGTAGTACCTACAAGTTACATCTAGTGTTACTATTGTTTCTCACATTTTCGAGTTGATGAATATTTTTTTAATTATTTTAAAACAAAAACATCCGTATTTTTTTACTTTGACTTTATGCTTCGAAAGTACTCCATATGGCAAGTCGATCTGCCGCGGGAAAACAACCATTAAAATTTCACGGTGTATAAATCTGAAAAAAAAAATATTCCAAGTCTCGTAACTTCCGAGATCCGCCCAAAGGGGGCGTGAAGGGGGGCAAGAGGGGCACCTTTGAAAAATGGTTTTTACTTTTCCAAGCCTGCTCTATACCAATCTGAAAAAAAAAAATTCAAGTCTCTTGGTTTCTGAGATACGATAGGGAGGGGCTGGAAGGGGGGCGAATAGGGGAGGTTTGGCACTTTTCCCATACTCGTGAGAGTCACTTGTTTAAGAATCTGTCAAAATGTACCCCTTCAATAATAACTCCCCCCTTCACTCCACTCGGTCTCGCAGCCCTTACAATTTTAGGGGAGTTTTGAAAAATGATTTTGACTAACTCTAGGACCAAACCAACCTTTATAAAAATCTGAAAAAAAATGTTACACGTCTCTTAACTTCCGAGATCCGCCTAAAAGGGGGGAAGAAGGGGGGCAACTTTGAAAAATGGTTTTTACTTTTCCGAGCCTCCTCTATACGAATCTGAAAACAAAATGTTCTAAGTCTCTTGGTTTCCGAGATACAATAGGGAGGGGGGAGAAGGGGGGCGAAATGGGGAGGTTTAGCACTTTTCCCATAGGTTTTAGAGTTAGTTGTTTTTGTTAAATATACGCCCCCTATGGGACTTAGGTACCTTGGGAGATAATGGACTGGACAAGTGGACAACCGTCTCTGGATTAACGTCAACAACACGATGCTAGTTCATGAAGACCCATCCAATGTTGTGGTTAGACATAGGTTTGGTGATAGGACAGAGCTAATGCATTACATCCTCTATGATTAGGGCATACGAAACCAGCTCGCCGTCCGTCCGTCTCATGACGACAGGCCGTGTCGACGGCGCAGGAGTGTTCCACGCGCGCCTCAAAAAGATGTCAGCAGAAAGGAAGGGGTCCACAAGGGCCTGCCGGGGCTGCGGGACTATTCGAAAGAGATACCGTGGCCCCGGAACACAAAGGGCGATGAAGGCACATGGATGGGTTTTAGTCCGTAAAAGTCTGACACTCCCTCCTGCTCCGCCCAGAGCGGGAGGAGTCATTTGATGATTTCCCATCCGAACAAAAAAAGGGCATACGAAACCCGGTTGTGGCTCCATAGCAAAACCCGGGAAAAACCGGTTTACTATGGGACCGAAACCCAGTTTTCATGCCCTATCCTATGATCTATTGCGATGTCAACTAACTACAGGGCCAGCAGTCTCGACATAGATAACGACAAAATCGCTAACTTTCGATCGCTGATTACTAACGAATAAATTCAATAATGATGCTTGCGGGAAATGCAAGTCTCGACATCCAAGATGCTATTCTCGCAAGCATCGTTATTGCAACCGAATTAAATCGTTAGTAATTAGCAATCAAAGTTAGCGATTTTGTCGTTATCTCTGTCGAGACTGCCGATGCCGGCCCAGGTAACTTTTAGTTTCAAAATAAGAACTGGACGTTTTGGTAAACATTTTTATTGTAATAAATAAAATTCATTTACATACATGTTTAATAATAGCTTTAACAAAATAAAATTGACAGAAATAACCGACTTACGTACATATTATGTACTTACACATTTAAAAAAAAATAGTTAAAAATAACTTCAAACCCCTTAGCAAAAGTTGTAAATTGCGATAAAATATTATAGGTATATAATATAATTCGTTATGTTCGCCGTCTATTTGTTCTAATAAGCATGGAAAAAGAATCGAATAATTAGGGGAGGTACTTCAACTAAAAGGATTGTTTTGTAAAAGCATTGGTGGAATTCTTCGTGTCAACCCTATCCTGGGTATCGCTAGAGACCTCTGGGCCGGCAGTCTCAACAGAGATAACGACAAAATCGCTAACTTTGATTGCTAGTTACTAACGAATAAATTCGGTTGCAATAACGATGCTTGCGATAATAGCATCTTGGATGTCGAGACTTGCATTTCCCGCAAGCATCATTATTGCAACCGAATTTATCCGTTTGTAATCAGCGATCGAAAGTTAGCGATTTTGTCGTTATCTATGTCGAGACTGCCGGCCCTGGGCATAGATAATGGGATGGGCCCTATGCAAAATGTAGGGTGCTAGGCTAGGGCGAGCGAACCGACCTCGGAAATATGCACCCTGCCATAGATACGTTAAGATTTCTTTTGATACATACTCCCTTAGTCAGGACGCTGGTAGATCCTTAGAACGCGGCGTACTGTGCACTTGTCCTGAGAGGCATATCTAAGGCGTCCCCTGCGTATTGTGCCTGTATAGGTAATTAAAATGACACGAAGATTCCCGATTTACGCTTGAATTTAGGTGAGATAATAATGGTAAGTTTTAAGTCGTTTACAATCGTAGCCCAGACAATTTTCTGCTACTCCACTCGCTACTACAACCTTGAAGTTTGCGTGGCTCGTTCACCTACTAAATGGTTCGTTTCGCACATAGCGTAGGCGTTCGTCTAACGTAAACGCTGCGAACATGCGACGCAAACGCCGCGTCAAGGCAAAGGTTTTCGAACGCTCATATTTCAAAAACAACGATTTATAACCACGATACATTTAGGCCAGCCATTATCCACTATGTCATTTTTACAATTTTCTCATCTTATTTGCAAGGCATGCATTTGAGCCGTTCGAATGCGGCCTTCTCTAATGCTTCGCGATGTTTGGGGTGTGCTATCTGGATGAGTTCGTAAGCCCTCTGCCGGAGCGTCTTGCCAAACAGATAGGCGATGCCATTCTCCGTCACAACCCAGTTTACGTGCGCACGAGTTGTCACGACGCCGGCACCTGCGAGGTATAAAGTGATATTTCATTAGCTTTTACCCGTGGATTCACTCGCTTTATGGTCGGACATCATACATGGCCGTGTCCCAGCAGTGTGAACATTACGTATATGTCTATGCTGATGATAATGATGATCATACATGATCATACATAATTATATAGGCTGGGGTAATGTAAGCTAGCTACATTACCCCTAGTGTCATATTAGTGAAAGAATTTTTAAAATCGGATCAGCAGTTCCGAAGTTTACCTGCTATATTCAAAAATACAAACTTACAAACATACATACCTACTTCTTTAATTAATAATATAATAAATAAATAGTGTTCTATAAAAGTATAGCAAAAGGGTGAATTACACCAATGAAATTGAATGCTCGAACCTAAACCACGTTCATGAGCGAGTGTCAATATTCCACAACCATAATTATGACACTGAGTTTTATAACACGGCATAAATGTGACAAAGACGAAGGTATACGAGGGCAAATTCATTAAAATTTCGATACGCATCGCTGACGCGACTTCACCGCTTGTGTGCGCGCACAGACGTTCGCAGTTGTGCGCGGACATTGTGCAAATTTTGTTCATGTGTACCTACTTGAGAGAGTCCACCGAAAGAAACATTATGTGCCGCACACCGGTGGCATCGCGCCTTCGTCTATGGAGTGTCGTTATGTACCTAATTTAATTTGACCCTGTATGGTAAGGGGGCGTCCACTAATAATAAATAAATAAATATCGCTGGACATCACACATAGCGCCCTCTAGCGCCACACTAAGCAACGAGGCTTGTGTCGTGGACACCAGATAGTTGCTAGACTACTTAAATACTTTTTGTTTGTAAATACATGCTTATTATACTTAAAAACATCACATGTGTTTTAGGGGGGCGGGGGGAGTAGCCGAATCGCATCCAATCTAGCGAGGGAGAAAGAAACAGTGTAAAATTGCAATAAATGGAGCAAATATGTTTCATCACTAAAACATGGCCAAGTCCTACACTGATAGTAGTAAGTATTTAATAATAAATGTTCAATAAAAATAGCATTTTGAAAAATCGCACGTGAGATTAGGGGGTGGGGGTGAAACTGAGGGGGTCATGTCAAATGTCACGACACCTCACCAACGGGGGCAGGGGGCTCGGAAAATTGACAAAATCGACTGATGTCATTAATGGACGCCCCGAAACAAAAAACCAAAATTAACGATGCAGCATACTGACCAACTTTCAGCGTAGGTACGATTTTAGACTTTCCCTTCTTGGTGACGGACACAAGCGCGAGGATGGGCTTGCCTCGCCCGTCCACGCCCTCCGCCGCGCCACGGATAAAGTCTACCTGACCCCCGAAACCGGAGAACATGCGGGTGCCTGGATGATTGGAGAAAATATAATTACAATGGCAATCCTGATAACTTTGATAATTGTGGCGACACTGCTTTGAAATGTTAGCCGAAAGCGAGCTTATGTAAAAGCTCGCTTTCGGCTTTAGTAAATTACGGTTCTGAGCGACAGAAAAGTTGGAGCATGAAAATGTACAATACCGTGCTGCTGGATGAGGTTCAACCCATAGAGGGTGTAAAAAAAAGCCGAAAGGCACTTGGTCTCACCGTCATTGCGATCATTTTTTTGTTCTACACTATACCTGGGAACCTTCTAGTTACAGAGATATTGGGGGTCAAAGTTCCAACTTTTTGACAAGTTTTTTGTGAGGTTTTACTCTAAACACCTCCACGACCCCCGTACTATTTAATCCACCCATCAGCACAATGTTTTGAGTGCGTTACATTGAGTTCTACCTACCACAAAACATGATTTTTCACCCCAAAAAAAAGTCTTTTTCCAGCAATAATTTTTGCGTAAACTTATTTAGTTTAATAATTGATATCCAACTGTTCCGGTAATTTTATTTTTAATCTTTACTTTTTTTTTTAAATTACATATATGTATAATTTTTCGTTTTTTTTAAGAAAATAATTGATATCCAACTGTTCCGGTAATTTTTATTTCTTATCCATACTTTTTCTTTTTCTTTCTTACAAATAAGTATAACTTCTCGGTTTTCTTTTCAATGTAATTGTATAAATACCTATGTAACTATGTTACAAAATAATACTAATACTAAATGTGATAAAAATGATTATTGCCTGTTAATTAACAGCTTATTGAAAATCTGTCAAATGTAGAATCTGTCGATTGTAGAATCGGTCAAACATAGAATCTGTCAATTGTAGAATCTGTCGATTGTAGAATCTGTCAAATGTAGAATCTGTCAAATGTAGAATCTGTCAAATGTAGAAACTGTCAAATGTAGAATATGATGTCAAAAGTAGAATCTGTCAAATGTAGACTAAACGGTGATGAGGTTGTTTACACCCTGTTTATTGTACCAATTAGTTCAACTGGTTTTTTGATCAGTGTCGGTGTGACATTCTCATACTAACGTGGAAAATTGACGGTCGGGTATAACATTGAACACTACTCCCGCAGCCAAGGCATGATTAGCGCCATTTTCATTTCGTTTCTTTATCGGCGCGAGTTCTGCTGAATTATCTCACCAATAGAGTCTGCGCACACTTGTCCCGTGAGGTCGACCTCGATGCACGAGTTGATGGCCGTCATCTTCGGCTGCAGCGATACTATGTGCGTGTTGTTCACGTAGTCAATCTCCAACATTTCTGCAATAGTTACAGACTTACCTATATATATGTTTAAGTACCTAACTATCACCGGAGTTATGTACGGTCGCGGTCAGAAGTCCAGTAGCAATCTCACAAAGCTGTTGCATCAAAACTAGTCGCACTTACGACCTTCTTTAATTGAGACATTATACACACATACACACCCGTATATCGCACTCTTTCAACATGAGTCAATCAAAAAGAGCAAAGTATATGATGTGACTGGCGTGTCATGTCGCGCCGGAAAGGTGTACTATCGAGGACACTCGCGCCTGATCACCACTAAGCTAATTTTTGCTTGCACTTACAACATAGAAACGCTCTCTATCCCCGCCCCCTTGACTTTATATAGAAATAATTAATGAAAAGAAACCGATCGGCGACACATGCCAAACGAGAGTTATTGTTATTTTGCGCGCCAAAGTTGACGCTTTCCTAATAGGCCTAAAGTTTAAGGTGGAGTGGCTCGGCGCCTCCGCTGAATTTAAGCGAAAAATATTTTAACTGGTCAGGCGGAAAAGACCACGACTGTACCTACATAATAGTGAAAACGTGATAACTTTCTGAGCTCGCTTCGATCACCCTTGCCTTGAAGAACTATAGCTATCCGTAGATAGTAAACTCAACCCTTACAAATCAGTTTTTTTTCCTCATCTCCTGCCCCCTTTTTTTTTCGGATGGGAAATTCTCAAATGACTCCTCCCACTCTGGGCGGAGCGGGAGGGAATATCAGACTTTTACTGACTAAAACCCATCCATGTTCCTTCTTCGCCCTTTGTGTTCCGGGGCCACGGTATTTCTTTCGAACAGTCCCGCAGCCCCGGCAGGTATCGGCCCTTGCGGACCCCCTCCCTATTGCTGACTCTCTTCGAGGCGCGCGTGGAAAAGCCCTGCGCTGTCGACACGGCCTGTCGTCATGAGACGGACGGACGGCGAGCTAGCCCATAGCTCACCGTCCTGCACAGGCCCGCGACAAGGTGGCCGCGCCCGGGGCGACTCCCGCGGCGGCGTGAGGATCGCTCCCTCTCATGTTCCGCTACCTCCTTTGCTAGCATGACTGCTTCGCAGAAGGAGGTGACGGGCTGTCGGCGTCTCATAAGCTCCCATTCCGTTTCGCTCCGGACCATGGATAGAACCAGGGCAAGGCGCGAGAGGTCGCCGCCGCCGATCACCGATCTCCTGCGCCCTGAGGCCCTGACTGAAAGGCTGCAACGCCCTTGTATTGTACATATACAGTTACACACATATATGTTGCTTATGTAGCATACACACTCATAAAAACAGAAACACATACACTCACACACCGATTATGCATTGCAAAAAACAACAGGAGCTTAGCCGCGCGGGTTAAGGGCGCGTTTGCATATCAGGTAAAATTATGCTGTTTTTCGGTACAATTTTATGGCATAACCAAACAAAATCCAATATAACTAATAACTACCTCGTATAGATTGGTTCTTCATCTTCAAATAATAGGAACTTGATCATTGAAAATTTTAGTTTTTTATAATGTAAAATCGATCTGTCGTTGCCATTTTCCCTAAAATTAACGATACAGGGTTGAGTTTAGGTACATTTTTTGTGCTATTATTAACATATTTTACTATTTCTAAAAATACTGTATGTTGGCAAATATAATCAATTCTTAATGCAAGGATTTTTTTTTTATCTAAATGATTTATATAGTTGCAGAAAAAATGAAAACCAAATCTTATTTTTTCACATTTTTTGCTATTCTGGATGAATCTTAATCGATTGCATTAGGGGTTATTTTATTTTGGATACCTGTCTTGATTTATGGCACAAACACTTTGAATGAAACTTTAGTCCGCGCACGGCCGCCGTCGAGAGTGGACACGTAACGCCTGTTTGGAGCGGCTCGAGTTGAAAAAGATCGCTGTACAAACACAAAATATTCGATAAACCAAATTTGATACTTGACAAGGCAAGATTTTTATTATTTATTAGTTATGATGAGACCTTACCTCCGGACTTGATGAAGTGATTGGTGACTGCTACTGGAACTCCTTGACGTGTTGTACTAGGTGAGCTGAGTTTGGGCTCGTTTTGTTAGTTATGATGAGACCTTACCTCCGGACTTGATGGAGTGACTTGAAGGTGTACTTCGATGATTGCTACTGGAACTCCTTGACGTGTTGTACTGGGTGAGCCGAGTTTGGGCTCGTTCTGTTAGTTATGATGAGACTTTACCTCCGGACTTGATGGAGTGACCTGAAGGTGTACTTCGGTGATTGATACTGGAACTCCTTCACATGTTGTACTAGGTGAGCCGAGTCTGGGCTCGTTTTGTTAGTTATGATGAGACCTTACCTCCGGACTTGATGGAGTGACCTGAAGGTGTACTTCGGTGATTGCTACTGGAACTCCTTCACATGTTGTACTAGGTGAGCCGAGTTTGGGCTCGTTTTGTTAGTTATGATGAGACTTTACCTCCGGACTTGATGGAGTGACCTGAAGGTGTACTTCGATGATTGCTACTGGAACTCCTTCACATGTTGTACTAGGTGAGCCGAGTTTGGGCTCGTTTTGTTAGTTATGATGAGACCTTACCTCCGGACTTGATGGAGTGACCTGAAGGTGTACTTCGCTGATTGCCACTGGAACTCCTTCACATGTTGTACAAGGTGAGCCGAGTTTGGGCTTGTTTTGTTAGTTATGATGAGACCTTACCTCCGGACTTGATGGAGTGACCTGAAGGTGTACTTCGATGATTGCTACTGGAACTCCTTGACGTGTTGTACTGGGTGAGCCGAGTTTGGGCTCGTTCTGTTAGTTATGATGAGACTTTACCTCCGGACTTGATGGAGTGACCTGAAGGTGTACTTCGATGATTGCTACTGGAACTCCTAGACGTGTTGTACTGGGTGAGCCGAGTTTGGGCTCGTTTTGTTAGTTATGAGGAGACTTTACCTCCGGACTTGATGGAGTGACCTGAAGGTGTACTTCGGTGATTGATACTGGAACTCCTTCACATGTTGTACTAGGTGAGCCGAGTCTGGGCTCGTTTTGTTAGTTATGATGAGACCTTACCTCCGGACTTGATGGAGTGACCTGAAGGTGTACTTCGCTGATTGCCACTGGAACTCCTTCACATGTTGTACTAGGTGAGCCGAGTTTGGGCTTGTTTTGTTAGTTATGATGAGACCTTACCTCCGGACTTGATGGAGTGACCTGAAGGTGTACTTCGATGATTGCTACTGGAACTCCTTGACGTGTTGTACTGGGTGAGCCGAGTTTGGGCTCGTTCTGTTAGTTATGATGAGAATTTACCTCCGGACTTGATGGAGTGACCTGAAGGTGTACTTCGATGATTGCTACTGGAACTCCTAGACGTGTTGTACTGGGTGAGCCGAGTTTGGGCTCGTTTTGTTAGTTATGAGGAGACTTTACCTCCGGACTTGATGGAGTGACCTGAAGGTGTACTTCGGTGATTGATACTGGAACTCCTTCACATGTTGTACTAGGTGAGCCGAGTCTGGGCTCGTTTTGTTAGTTATGATGGACTTGATGGAGTGACCTGAAGGTGTACTTCGGTGATTGCTACTGGAACTCCTTCACATGTTGTACTAGGTGAGCCGAGTTTGGGCTCGTTTTGTTAGCTATGATGAGACCTTACCTCCGGACTTGATGTAGTGACCGGAAGGTGTACTTCGATGATTGCTACTGGAACTCCTTGACGTGTTGTACTAGGTCAGCGGAGTTTGGGCTCGTTTTGTTAGTTATGATGATACCTTACCTCCGGACTTGATGAAGTGACCTGAAGGTGTACTTCGATGATTGCTACTGGAACTCCTTGACGTGTTGTACTAGGTGAGCGGAGTTTGGGCTCGCTTTGTTAGTTATGATGATACCTTACCTCCGGACTTGATGGAGTGACCTGAAGGTGTACTTCGGTGATTGCTACTGGAACTCCTTCACATGTTGTACTAGGTGAGCCGAGTTTGGGCTCGCCAACTCCGTCAAGGAGTTCCAGTAGCAATCATCGAAGTACACCTTCAGGTCACTCCATCAGGTCCGGAGGTAAGGTCTCATCATAACTAACAAAACGAGCCCAAACTCGGCTGACCTAGTACAACACATCGCGGAGTTCCAGTAGCAGTCAGCGAAGTACACCTTTAGGTCACTCCATCAAGTCCGGAGGTAAGGTCTCATCATAACTAACAAAACGAGCCCAAACTCGGCTCATCCAGTACAACACGTCAAAGAGTTCCAGTAGCAATCATCGAAGTACACCTTCAGGTCACTCCATCAAGTCCGGAGGTAAGGTCTCATCATAACTAACAAAACGAGCTCAAACTCGGCTCACCTAGTACAACATGTGAAGGAGTTCCAGTAGCAATCACCGAAGTACACCTTCAGGTCACTCCATCAAGTCCGGAGGTAAGGTCTCATCATAACTAACAAAACGAGCCCAAACTCGGCTCACCTAGTACAACATGTGAAGGAGTTCCAGTAGCAATCACCGAAGTACACCTTCAGGTCACTCCATCAAGTCCGGAGGTAAAGTCTCATCATAACTAACAAAACGAGCCCAAACTCGGCTCACCCAGTACAACACGTCGAGGAGTTCCAGTAGCAATCATCGAAGTACACCTTCAGGACACTCCATCAAGTCCGGAGGTAAGGTCTCTTCACAACTAACAAAACTAGCCCAAACTCGACTCACCTAGTACAACACGTCAAGGAGTTCCAGTAGCAGTCACCGATGTACACCTTCAGGTCGCTCCATCAAGTCCGGAGGTAAGGTATCATCATGACTAACAAAACGAGCCCAAACTCGGCTCACCTAGTACAACACGTCGAGAAGTTCCAGTGGCAGTCACTGAAGTATACCTTCAGGTCACTCCATCAAGTCCGGAGGTAATTCGTTAAAACAGCAAAAATATTTTTTTTGTAGTGACCTACCATAATTTTATTTCTAAGAAATACGTAAAAATCTTTCAAAGCATCAAAATGAGTTCACTTGACTACTATTCTCGCAGTTAGTCATGCGTACACTTGTGTGTATGACCCGTGTCAATGTAGTAGTTCGATTCTGTACCTATCAATTTTGCAAACGCGTCCTTAAAGTTGCAAAAACAAACGAATACAATTTGGTTCTTCCCGGCGTCATTAGGTAGTATTTTACAGTCAAACATCTGCATATCCGTTAATACTGACCAACAAAGGGGTTGTCGTGAACGAAGTCATACAGTTCTTGATTTCCAACCAGGAAACTGCTGACTATACGGCCTTTGTGTTTCTTCTTCCTGGAAAACAGGAATATCGAATAGTTTCTAAGGTCCTGGGTCCAGCTTAGGCAGCCGCTGCTAGGTAATTGATATTGTTAACACTTTCCATGCAAACCAAGCGTGTCACCATTTATTAGCAATAAATAAATAAATATCGCTGGACATTAACACACAGCGCCATCTAGTGCCACACTAAGCAACGAGGCTTGTGTCGTGGACACCAGATCGTTGATATACTACATATATACTTTTTGTTTGTAAATACATACTTATTATACATATAAACATCCATGACTCGGAAACAAATGTCCATGCTCATCACACAAACATTTGCTCCAACCGGGATTCGAACCCGGGACCCTAAGAACGTAAGGCAGCCTCACTACCGCTGCGCCATTCGGGTCGTCAAAAATACGACACAAATGACGTACACAAGGTGTAAACAGGCCCTTCCCTTTCCTTTTTTTCCCTGTCCTTCGTTGACGACTTCGTCAACTAAGCATTCTGAATATCAAACTAGATTAGAGTGTTTAATCGGTTGATTTGCTTTGGTGAACATGGAAATGTGTTCTAAACAGCTGTTTTTAGATAATCAGACCGTTATCTTTTCGGTGAACATGGCCCTTAATCGACGCAAAAATGATTGCTGGGAAACGACTTATTTTTATTTGGGTTGAACAACTATGGCTTTCGGTACGACTCAATGTGACACACTGAAAACTTTGTGCATTGAATAGTACAGGGGTCAAGGATGTATGTATTTAAAATTAACCATGCTGGATGCAGCAATAATTCTTGCGTCGTTACTTGGTTGACAGCTTCGTGAAGGGGCCGTTTACAACTCGTATGTATGTATGTAAGAGTTACATATTGTTGGTAATGCATCCGCGCTTCACTAGCTCGATGACCCCGACGCTGAACATCTCCGAGTGGATGCCCAGGTCCTTGTGGTCCTTCAGGGCTGTCAGCACCGCGTCCGGAATGCTGCCTATACCTGACAATATTAGAGATTCCTTTGTCAAGTTATTGTAAACAGATTGTGCATGCCTGCTCCTAAATACCAGGATTCTAATCAGGTGCTTCGACCAGCTGGGCTAGCATTCACGCGTGACTTGGTTTTGTCGTCAGGTGTTTGCGCTAGCTAGTCTGACAGGTTGTCCTATCCCTGATGAAGCCAGGAAGACGCTGACCTGGCCTTGTGTTTTGTATTGTAATAATAATGGGGACATTAGAACCCATTTTTTCTGGGCGCCTTAAGGTGACACTAGTCGCGGGCTCGAACTCATTGGTGGGCGTGGTCAAAAAGCACGCTGTCTCACCTGGCATCGTGCCCGACAGAGTGAGTTCAGTGAGATGCACGATAATTCATAGTAAAAACCGCGCGTAAGAAAAGACGAAAAGGCCTTTGGAAAATCAAGTTTTATGAAAAAAAAACCACTGCATAAATCAATTACAAATAAAATTTATTAAATTTTTCGATAGCTGTGCTTTGTCGGTACCGACTTTGTTTTGGAAATTTGTCACTTCTTCTAATAATATTACTAATTTACGCCCAAAGTTGCGTTAAAATTGGCAATAAAAACGAATCTTTGGTAGCTCGTAAGTTTTTAATGGCTTTTTATTTTACTATTCCGTTTCCGTACAGACAAAACGATATCATGTTTAACTTTGGATGTACAGTGTCGACCGGTGGAGTACCTAATACCCTCCCGAAATTTCTAAGAGAGTTTCCTACTGTTGGTATTCATCAGCTGCCACTCACCCATTTGTAGTGTAGCGCCATTTTCAACCAGATTCTGTCCAATGAGCTTGCCGATTTCTGACTGCTCGGGACTGGGGGCCCCACCCCCATGTTGGGGTAATGGACAGTCGTGCGTGACGGTCATGTCGATGTGGGATACATGGATGATCGAGTCACCGAATGTTCGTGACATATTTTTGTTTACTTGTGCTGAAAATGAAGACATAATAAATCAAGGACTATCATTTAATAATCTTTTCACCACTCCCGCACGAAAGAAGTGTCTTTCCTCTACGAAAACAGTGAGGAAAGTTGGTTTTTCCTCACTGTTTGAACAGTGAGGAAAGTAATGATCCCGTTCAGAAACTAACCTTGCCTGATTTTTTTATGTTAAGTTTTAAAGATATTTTAAAAAATAAATAATTTTATGCTTATAATAGAAATCTTTATAAGTTAAGATTAATGTTTTTTATAAAATTTATCAAATTATTGTAAGTGTATAAGTTCAGAAACATTAAAAAAGTTTAATAAAATATTGAAAAAATTACGTCATCAAATTTTGGATTATAATTTTTGAACGCACTCAAAGAAAGAAGCCTGTGAAAGAAGTACATTAGAAGCGCGAAAATTCTAAGTTTTGTTTACGTGCGATTTTGATTACTAAAAAAAATGAGTGATTCTAGTGAGGAAGATTTAAGTTTAACTCCAAAAGAGTTAAAAAACCTTGTTTCAAATGCCGAACTAAGTTTTTTGCCCAAAAAATCGAAGGAAAGATATCTTAAAACGTTCGATACCTTCAAAAAAATGCGAAAACTTTCTCCGAAACGGTTTTGCTGTCTTTTTTCATGGAAATTTCAAACATGAAGCAACCCAGTACATTGTGGAGTATTTATTCTATGATAAAATTAGTATTGGTAACGAAACATAACATAAATATAAAAGAATATCATAAGCTGATTTCATTGCTTAAAATACAGTCTTCTGGGTTCAAAAGCAAGAAATCAAAAGTTTTTACGGCAAATCAAGTTAAGACATTTTTAAACGATGCCCCAGATGATACTTTTCTCGGATTGATTAAAAGTAAGTTTAAGTTAAATATTTTGTATTTGCTACAATTTTTCACCCTGGTTAAAATAACTTGCTTGGCTTTTGCTAGTTCTAGCAAAAATTCACAGATGGCGCTGATTTAATTATTTTGCTATACTTATTACAAAATTTATTTACCTACTATTATGACTGAACACTTTCTTGCTGGGAGTGGTGAAAAGTTTTGTATGCAACATGTGAGCAAGTTCATTTGCTATTCGTTTTGTTGAGTCTTTCGCTTACTCAGGATTGAAACTTATAATCACTCGCTGCGCTCGTGATTCTATTTTTCAATCCTTCGCTCGCTCAAGACTCAAAATCAAAACTCATAGGAAAAACGAACTTTCCTCACTTGTTGGATAAATAACTATTTCACCACTCCCGCACGAAAGAAGTGTCTTTCCTCTACGAAAACAGTGAGGAAAGTTGGATTTTCCTCACTGTTTGAACAGTGAGGAAAGTAATGATCCCGTTCAGAATAGTAGATTGTATCTTAGGGGAGCAAAATTATATTTTTACGGCGAGGGCGCTTTTTTGAATCCAGAGCGAAGTGAGAGATTCTTGAGTAGAATCCCGAGCTTTGCGAAGGATTCTTTAGTAGAATCCTGAACATAGCGAGGGATTCAAAGTACGTCGCCCGAGAAAAAATATATTTGCGCCCGTGTGATACACTCTACTTTTCATCACCCAGTATGAGAAAATAAATGGGATCTCATATTTTATTCACTGTCACTTGAAGAACTAATTTTTCAAAACAAAACCATGAATTCTGGGTAATCTTAATTACCCGTGGTCCCATGGCATTAGGGATTGTTTCCTGTACTTCTGAAAATATCGATAGAAAATACAAAGCCATAGTAACAGCATATCATATCCCACAGGGACCACGGGAGTGATTGCATAATTTGACTACGGGTTTATTGGTTTTCTATTTTTTATTTATCTACCAACTACCAGGAGGGCAGAACCATAAAGGAGGTATTTTATATTTTTAATAGGAATCTCATAATCAATCCGTGTACATTTCGAGTATCACGCAGTAAGCAATGTAGAAAATACTTCTTCATGATTCTGGCGTCCTGGTAGTTTGTGAGACATTACTATACTTAAAACAATATTTGCGTTCGATTTCTTTGGCGCTGAACAATAAGATGTTCCAAATTCAATAAGTGCGCGTAAAAGATTATTGCGGCACACTTATAAGTAGGATTAAAAACTCATTACTGCCCGCTAAAAGTTTCTTATAGAAAACACCACCTTTGGGTGCACTTAAAGGCGAACCAAGTCGTCCTTTTCGAATAGATGGGATGAAAACTAACCTTGCCTGATTTTTTTATGTTAAGTTATAAAGATATTTAAAAAAATAAATAATGTTCATGAATAACAGCTATAACGGCGGTAGCTTTGCGGGCGGAGAAATGAAGCGCACGGGATGGTGATAAATGTATATTAATCAATAAGGCACACGATACACAATCTCAAATACTACGCAACGCGGTATAGGGCTCCCGTACAATGGTTTAGGTATCTGGCGCCGCGCGATTGAGCGTGCGCACTCTCTTGCAACGAGGTAGGCCGACTGCCGACGCGAGCGGCGCGCGGCGGCGGCGGGGAGCGGGGGGACTTAACCCCGCTCGAGCGGGCGATGCATGGACGAAGTAAGTTAGGAGCGAGACGGTGCAGCGCGCGTACGCGATTTTACGTTGTTACACACTCCCCCTCTAGTTCGAACATAGCGCCCTCGCGTTCGGGCTAGCAATCATACCTACGGGGTCGACCACGTCTGCGTTTTTCCCTAACCGGAACCTCAACATCACCGATGAACGGTGTCAGATCAGAGACATGGTAACGTCCAATGTGCTCACCTTTGACGGTTCCCTCTACCAGGTAAGTAGCGGGGGTTACAACTTCTCGTATTCGGTACGGACCATCCCTACGAGGTATAAATTTCGCAGACTGTCCGGGGCCAACATCGTTCAGCCCTTGCGTCCTCAACAAAACAAGGTCACCTACCTTATAGTCGGGAGGCGGTCGTCTACCTTCGTCGGCATACTTTTTCTGTACGGACTGGGCACGTTCGTGGACATCCCTAGCGTCGAGCAACACCGTCGACAACTCACGAAGGTAAGGAGTGATGTTATGCACGAAATTATCGCTATCCACGATGGTCTTCATGTCCGCTACGACGTCCGAAGGTGCGCGCAGCTCTCTCCCGAAGGTAAGGAAAGCTGGTGAAAATCCAGTACTCGCTGTAACAGCGGAGTTCATCGCAAACCTTATGGCTGCAAGGTGAATATCCCAAGAAGTGTGGTCTTTTCCTACTAGTATCGCTAGTTGAGGCTTCAGGTCCCGGTTCTTTCGCTCTACAGGGTTCGCTTCGGGATGATACAGCGGCGTCAAAGACTGTTTGATACCCATCACATGACACGCCTGCTGCATCACCCCAGCAACGAATTGGACGCCGTTGTCGCTTATCATCCTCCGCGGGACTCCGAACCTCAAGAAGACCTCGGAAATCAAAACTTCAGCGCACTCCACGCTGGTGGCGTTCTCTAATGCAAATAGCTCAACCCAATGGGAGCATGTGTCTTCTAGAATCAAAATCCAACGGTTACCTTTTGATGTTCTTGAGAGAGGACCAAATAAATCGACTGACACCACTTCGAACCTTCGGGTCGGTGCCGGGGTTTGCAGCAGTCCTGCGGGCTTCCGGTTGTCGATTTTGTATCGCTGGCAAGCAGTACAGCGTTTGATGTAGTCTGTGATGAAGGATCTCATACCTGGCCAGAAGTATCGGGCTCTGATGCGTTGCAGGGTCCGTTCTGCACCGAAGTGGCCTGCTGTGGGAGCGTCATGGAAATCTGCAAGGACACTCTCCCTCTCATGCGTAGGTACCACGAGACAGGCGGAATCAGCGTCTTCAGAGTCAGGCGCGCACCTGTACAACACACCATCCGACATCAGGTATCCTCTCTCTGACCAGCCTCTCTCCCTAAAGGGATCGTCGGTTGCCTCCAAATCCTCTATAACGTTCTTCAACTCGGGGTCTTTGAGCTGGTTAGTGCGCACGTCATCAGGTTTCCTGTGTGGCACATCTACTGTCACCAAGCATACCTCGCAACCACCTGGGTTTTCTTCGCAACAGGGTGGGCGGCTCAGTGCATCAGCAATCACGTTCACCTTTCCGGAAGTGTACTCAATCTGTAAGTCGTAAGCCTGGAGGGTTAGTGCCCATCTGGCCAGACGACCGGTGGGTGACTTCAGGCTCATCAGCCAACGTAACGGCTGATGGTCGGACTTAACCACCACTTTTGATCCTTCCACGTAACCCCTGAATTTTGTAACCGCCCATACGACGGCAAGGGCCTCCCGTTCGGTGGTGGTGTAGTTGCGCTCAGCTGGCTCTAAAAGACGGCTGGCGTACTCTATGGGTCTTTCATCAGGGCCCTCCCCCTGCATCAAAACTGCGCCAAGACAGTAGCCACTGCTGTCTGTCCGGAGGGAGAAGGGCTTGCATTCGTCGGCTTGGCGTAGAATGGGAGCTGTGACCAGGAGTTCTTTGATACGCTCAAAAGCAGCTTGCTGCTCATCATGCCATCTCCAAGTGCCGTTCTTCTTAAGAAGGTCAGTTAAAGGCTTGGCGATTGCAGCGTAGTTCGGTACAAAGCGCCGAAACCAACTAGACGTCGCCAAAAACCCTTTTAACTGCCTCACGGTCTTTGGAGAGGGCATGTCAGCAATGGCTGAGGTCTTACCTGGATCAACTTGCAGACCGCCAGGGACGATGATGTGACCGAGGAACTTAACTGAGTCTCGGGCGAAACAGCTCTTCTTACGATTGACTCGCAGGCTAAACTGTTCGAGTCGGTCAAAAACCGCTACAAGATCTTCGATGTGACCCTCGTAGGTCTGTGAGAGGATTATCAGATCGTCAAGATAACCTAAAATGGTCACAGGCCTGCTTCTTTGAGGGTCCGAGCATACATCGGATCTGTCATTTACCTTCTGGTCTCGAATGGGCACATTCAAGTTCGATTTGAATCGGTCTATTAGCCGTTGAAATGTGGCACCAGAGTTGCGTAGGCCCATTGGCATCCTCTTAAACCTGTAAGTGCCGGAGGGTGTCACAAAAGCAGTTTTGTCGCGATCTTCTTCTGCGACACAAACCTGGAAATAGCCAGAGTGGAGATCAAGCGTGGTCATATAGCTGGTCGTCTTCGCCGCATGAAGTACGTCTTCCATGCGCGGGAGCGGGTAACGATCCGGTTCTGTCACCGCGTTCAACTTCCGGTAGTCCACACACAGGCGAACTCCGCCGTCCTTCTTCGCTACTAAGACTACGTTGGCAGCCCAAGGCGACTCACACTCCTCTATAACGTCTACTCGCAGCAGCTTCTCAAGCTCACCGTCTAACAACTGTTTCTTACCTTGCGACATTCTATAGGGTGGTGAAGCGGTCGGCTCCTGCTTCTCGTCAACCCGAATGCGATGAGTGGCATAAGTTGTAGGGGGTCCATCGGTGGCGAAGCGCTCAGCTCTGCTTACTATGAGCTGGTTGAGCTGCGTTCTCTGGGCAGGTGACAGCTTCGTTCCTTCATCCTCTCTCAGTGATAGGCTAGTAGAATCGACCTGCAACAGCTCTTCGCCACTGGTGGAATCGATTTGCATTAGCGCTTCGCCACTGGTGGAATCGATTTGCATTATCGCTTCGCCACTGGTGGATTCGAGGCTGTATGACTGTACAAAAGTAAACTTTTGCCTAGGCGAATCACGAAAATACCAACAGTTATGTTGGAGGTCTAACAATATACCTGCTCTAGCAATGAAGTCCTGTCCTAAAAGCGTCCTATTATTCGCTTCTGGTATCACTAAGAAATCGGTGGGAATTACGCGTTTCTGAATTGTGACGTTCGTGTTACATACCAATAATTCTCGTACCTGCTGCGTTCCGTCGGCGAGACTGAGATTTCGGCGCGTTTCCGTGAAAGTGGTACCGCTGTCGAGAAGGATTTTATATAATCCAGGACTAGCAAGACTCTCGGTGGCACCTGTATCTAACACTGCGACACCTAATAAAGATGCAACTCCTATCTTTACTGTTGGATGCGACCGGTCCAATGAATGGGTGACAGCACTTTGGAAACTCGCCTTATCGGCGGACGGTGTACCTTTACACGTCGGACACTTAGAGCGTATTACCCCTTTTTGACCGCAGCCGTAACAAGACAATGGCGCGTTATCAACATTTATATCACTCGATTTCGATTTATTTCTACACTCATCTACCGAATGACCAAACTTCTTACAAAAAGCGCAGCGTGGTCTGACACGTTTCGAATTCGCATCACTACTATTATTCGAACTAGAGTTGGGTGTGGCATGGGAGCGGTTATTTTGAACAACGTTCGCAGTCGGAGGGTTAATGTTTACATTTCGAGAATTCGTAGAACTTTGAATATTATTCGCGTGATCGTGATTCGAGTTATTATCGCGGGGGGAAATTAATGATTTAGGTAGACTTACTTCGGCCAGCGTCTCCTCTACGTACCTTGCTCGCTCGAGTAGACAGTCGACACTACTTACACTATCACGTGACACTCTTTTTCGGATTTTACGATTTAACAGGCCGTAGACAATATCCAATTTCATTATTTCTGGTACCTCATAAGGTATTCGCGAAATGTTGGCGCGCTCTCGCGATATATATAAATCGACACTATCACCATCACTTTGTTCCTGTGCGAAGATTTCTCGAAGAAGCCGGTGGGCGGGGCGAGGGGCGCCGTACATGAACCGAAGTCGTCGTATCGCGTCGTCCCAGGTCTCCACGGTAGATTTAATGCCTTGCCACCACACGGCGGCTTCCCCTGTCAACAACATAGGCAAACCTCGAAGCGCATGCTCGTCGGACACGTTTGCGCACTCTTTATAGATGAGCACGCTCTCGACGAAAGCTTCCAAGGTTTCCGCGCCACGTGCGGCTCCGTCGTAGCGGGCCGTGCACCGGGTGAAGTTGCTATGCAGAGTCAGCGTCGGCGCTCCAGTGTGTGTAGCGGTGGGATGAGTCGGTCCTGTTGGCGAGCTCGGCGTCGGCGTCGGCGTCAAGGCGCTTCTCATCACGTTCGATAATAGCCGCGTGAGTTGTTCTTCGGACATGGAGATCGTGTTACCACCCGTTGTCGGTGTAGGCGTCACCGTGGTGCTCATGCTCGCGGGGTTAGCTACCGCGTGGTTTTCTTCGTCGCTACTGGAAACATCGTGGTTATCCTTGGATGCGTGTCGGCGTGTTTTCGGCGGCATCTTCTCGTCGATGACGCTCGGCAGCGATCCAATACGATAAGTAACGGCAGGGTAGTCCAGTACGTAGGACTCAGTCGCGTGGTTTCAGTCCGTGCTCGCGTCGTCCGGGCACGTGCCACGAGTTGGGCGCAATTTATAACGGCGGTAGCTTTACGGGCGGAGAAATGAAGCGCACGGGATGGTGATAAATGTATATTAATCAATAAGGCACACGATACACAATCTCAAATACTACGCAACGCGGTATAGGGCTCCCGTACAATGGTTTAGGTATCTGGCGCCGCGCGATTGAGCGTGCGCACTCTCTTGCAACGAGGTAGGCCGACTGCCGACGCGAGCGGCGCGCGGCGGCGGCGGGGAGCGGGGGGACTTAACCCCGCTCGAGCGGGCGATGCATGGACGAAGTAAGTTAGGAGCGAGACGGTGCAGCGCGCGTACGCGATTTTACGTTGTTACACAGCTCTTTTTATTTTATAATAAAGAATTATTTTGATTTGCTTTGTGACTATTTAATTTATTTACCTATGATGACTGAATACTTTCTTGCTGGGAGTGGTGAAAAGTTTTGTATGCAACATGTGAGCAAGTTCATTTGCTATTCGTTTTGTTGAGTCTTTCGCTTACTCAGGATTGAAATTTATAACCACTCGCTGCGCTCGTGATTCTATTTTTCAATCCTTCGCTCGCTCAAGACTCAAAATCAAAACTCATAGGAAAAACGAACTTTCCTCACATGTTGGATAAATAACTATTTTTAAACCGCGCGGCGTTGTCGATGGCAACGCAGAAACTGTATGTTTAGGGTCATGGAGGGCTGGATAAGAGATGAAACTTACATAGTTTGAGACACAGCTCCACTTTGTTGCCATTTCATGAGGTAACCCCATATATTAATAAAAGCAGGGTACGCAGAGGTGTATTATAAACCTCTGTATCTTTCTTTATAACTCTCAGCCGGCCGGCTAGTGACCATAATCGGGTACGGGAGATTCTTACCGATGATAAATTTGGAGTTGACTAGCGCAGCCCTGACGCAATCGACAGACGTTCCCAAACTGCAGTAACCATGACGATCGGGGGGCGAAACCTGCATAAACACAAAACATTTTCAAGTATTTGACTGCATTTTGGTCAAAGTCTAAGTAGTCATCGTAAGTCCGGTACAAAATGGAGACCACTAAACATGGAAAAATAAAAAAACTTTTTTTTGCAAAAAATAAAACCGACTTCAAAAACACAAAAAATGAAAAAAAATCCCTTCGGCATGCTGCAGGAGGGAGCAGATTTCGAAGAAGGTTCCACTCATATTTTTTTCCACCCCTTGTTAAAATCCCCCCATATGAGTCTAGCATGGAAAAAAAAACTTTTAAATTAAAAATTGTACAGTAAACAATTTGTTTAAAAAAAAATATTTGCGTCATAAAAATGGTTACCGTTTCGGGGATATAATTTTTTTTTCCAAAAAATTTGGAAATTTCAACCCCCTCCCCAAGTTAGGGTTTGCATCAAAAAAGTTTAAATTTAAAAGTTGTCCGTATTCTTACTCGGAATGATAAAAATGTTAACGGTCCAAAAATTTTCCATAGGAAAAAAGTTTTGGCCAAAAAACTGATTTTCGAAAAACCGCCCCCCCGCCACCCTCATTGACGAATTCCGCCCATTCACGAACTTAACCTAAGTTTTGACCCTTTCGATTTTGTGGCCAAGTTTGAAAGGATTCGGTGCATAATTGCGACCTGTAGAGTGTGGTTTAATTTTGCTTGGCGCCCAACATACCAACATTACATACGTATACACATATACAGGGTGTAAACAACCTCATCACGAAGCCGTCAACCAAGCATTCTGTACATCAAACTAAGTAACTCTACGCAAAAATTGTTGCTGGGAAACGACTTTTTTGTTTGTGGTGAAAAATCATGTTTTGTGGTAGAACTCAATGTAACGGACTCAAAACAATGTGTTGATGGATGGATTAAGTAGTACGGTGGTCGTGGAGGTGTTTATAGTAAAAATCTTGCATTAAAAACTTGTCAAAAAGTTTGATCCCCAATATCTCTGTAACTAGAAGGTTCCCAGGTATGGCGTAGAACAAAAAAAAGATCCCAATGACGGGAAGAACTAGTACCTTTCGGCTTCGTTAAGAGGTTTTTTACACCCTTTATTTAAATAGGAGTCATAACTATACCCCCTATGGTAAAATTTTAGGTGCAAGACCAATATGTAGATTTTTTCTGACGAAATCTACCTTATAACTTTAGCTTCAGAAGTAAATGATAAAAAAACTAAGTAAGTAAGTAAATCAATCAAACAAAGGTCACCGACTTCTGAAGCTAAAGTTATTTTTCACTTTTTTGAAGTCGGTTTTATCTTTTTAGAAGTCGGTTTATGAATAAAAAATGAAAAAGATAAAATATTATACATATACATATCTAGCCAGTCCATTTATGTTTTACATTGAAACGCACAAATCTAAGCAGGTGTACGGTACGAGTATCATTAAGCCCGCGTAATCCAATTTTTCTTACGTTTTTTTCAATTTTGCAACAGGTGCAAGAATAACTTTTTCAAGGTCAAAATCATTCCTGCAACTTTATGCGCTTGGAGGGTTGTATTGGTGATTTTGATGATTATAATTCTGTAACTACATACGTCTTACAGTCGCGAGGAATATTTTAAATCAACATACAACCTAGCAAAGGCCTGCAAATTGCAAAAAACGTAAGAAAATATGAATTTCGCGGGCTGGTTGGAGCATCAACCTTAAAGTAAAATATGTAGTGAATTTTCTTGCATAAGTAATCAATTTCGAATAAAAAAGTAAAAACAAGTGTTTGCAAAAAAATAACCGACTGTGCTTGGCGACGATCCTTGGACGGTTGAAATAAATGCTTCTAGGTATTTTATTTTATTACTTTGTAGCAAACATACCTGAATAAGAGTAATGTCGGGCTGGATGATTTTCTTGTGGAACAACTTAGGGATGTCCTGCAGGAATATGGGGATGACATCTGAGCGGCCCTCGGCGACTGACTTGCGGACGTTCGCGGCCATAAATAGAGAACACGATCTGGGGTTTGAGGCAACACAAATAATCAATTTATTTATTTATTTAAGTAGAGGAGAATCGAAGAATAGCAGTGATGTAAGTAATACATAGCTTCTCAAGTTCTCAGTAAAAGTAAATCTAAGGATCAAGAACAAGCACGATAAAATGATTAAATAAAAGCTACACTAGTGTCCTGTCCCTACTTCGCACCACCTACCGATTCCAAAACTAGCCCTTCCTTTCAAGCTGAAACAAACCATACATATTCACCATAAATAATTGAAATCGGCTGGTTGGTTTCGGAGATTATCTGTTGATTAAAATATGAATCGCGCAAGTAACACGTATGTAGGAACGGATAGGAACCTATAGAATTATAATCATTTAAATAATCATAAAAGTCATCAATGGGGTTAAGTGAACTGAGGGTTCTTGTTTATTTAACCCCATTGACGACGATGACGTAATATAGGTATCCGTGAAAGGGCTTTGAAAATTTTTGCATATCTTTTCTGTGATTCTTGTATGAAGCCTGGCTGGTCTAACTTCCGCCATTTTATTTTTTTAGGTTTCTGTAGTCCTGACAAGGAACCCTTATAGTTTCGCCATGCCCGTCTCTCTGTCTGTCCGAGGTTTTGCTAAGAGACCGTTAGTACTAGAAAGCTGTAATTTTGTAGAGGTGTGTGTATCAATAAAGCCGACAAAGTGGTAAAATAAAATTCATCAATTGCGTTAAATGGGGGTTCTTGTTCATTTAACCTCATTGATGACTTTTTAATGAAATAGTTTCCTATTGAATGGGATTAAAAGAATAATGATAGTTGTATTGATGATTATAATTCCATAACTACGTAGGTGTTACTTGGGCGATTCATATTTTCATCAACATAAAACCTGACACTGACCTGCAAATTGCAAAAAACGTAAGAAAATTGGTGCGCACGAAAAGATCGAGCCCGCATTACTAGGTTGAAAATGGGTTCGAATATCTTTCAAGGGAAGCTGCTGGCTCATTGAGTGATGTGTATATGCGCTTGCTAAATCTAGCGAGAGCTTAGGTTTTTTTTCCTAGGGCCGTAATATTAGTAGCAAATCTAACTTTCAAATTAACTTAAGAGTTAACTTGAAACTAGTTCACGGATTGAATAGGGACTTGTGGGTGAATCGAGACGAAACTTTGAAACGTATTTCCACGTTATACCTTCGCATTCCCACGGCAGCCCGCGAAGGGTGAATCGAATCGTTACCGTAAAACGGGGATGATCCCCATTCGCCTTTACGGTAACGATTGTAATATTCAGTAAATACATTTTATTACGGTCACCAGTTATATTTTGATCTACATACAAAATCATACAATCTGATACCGACCTGCAAATTGCAAAAAACACAATAACATTTTGAAGTTGGCGGTTCCCCTTCGTACTGACCTGAAAGTGTCTTTACATTCAGGAGCGACGTATTTTGCCTCCTTTTCTGTGTGCATATGGACGACCTTGATGTTTTTCATGCACCCTGCCATGCCGACCTTAGTCATGGCATCGAGCAGGTGTACAGGGGTTCCAGCCGCGCCATGTGCGAACACTGTGTTTCCTGGAAACATGGAGAGCATATTTATTTAAACTTAAAAACCTCGCTGGAGGTTCGTGATTAGACCTGTCGTACTGTATGGATCGTAACAAGAAGATGGGTGCGGAGATGAGAATATTGAGATGGATAAATGGAGTGGCAAGAACGGACAAAGGAATGGTCGAGTAGCCCCGCTATGCGGGGCTCCTATTTCTTTCCTTTCTTTTTCCGGTTTTCGCTCGCTTTCAAAGCGGCGTATTGACTATGCGCCCGTTTGTATTTGGGCGACACGTTATTTTATTACGCCGCCGCCGCCGCGCCGCTCCGCTCCGCTTTGACGACCGCGAAGTGCTTATAACAATGCGGTGTACTTTATTTCAGCCGAATTGTAATCCAGCTGATCGTGAAGACGTCGCATTACAAAACGGCGAAGTTTTGCAATCCGGCGCGGCTTCATGGATATTATGCCTGCGACATTGATACCAGCTATCGATTATATACATAGGTGCTATACGTGGCCGCAACTATGAAAAAAAACCGGCCAAGTGCGTGTCGGGCCACGCGCAGTATGGTTCCGTAGTAGCCCGTTATAAACAAGCAACTACTTCATCTTAGGGTTCTTACAGACGAGCGTAAATATGTGTTGACGCGCCGGCGGCAGCCGCCGACGCCACAAGTCCACAACTGCAAGCGTCGACGGCAGCCGTCGACATATGGCGACGGCTGCAGTTTATCTGCCGTTGGCAACGTGCCACTCGTCTGTAAGAACGCTTAGTCACTTTATAGGATTTATTCTAAGGATTTCGTATTTCAACGACTTTCGTACTCGACTTTCGTAACGATTTTCGTAGTTCAACGACTATTACTGCTAAACTAATAAAGTTATCTTAACCACTATAGTTTTCCTTTAAAGTTCATGAAATGCACTATCATCATGATTTTTTCCAGATTTTTCTAGCATTTTTCAAGCCCGCAGTTTAGCTTTTAGAGGGGGGGGGGGGACCCTACTGGAACAATACTGTCTAGTCTGTCTAGCTGTCTGTCTAGCTTTCTAATACTATCGGTCTCTTAGCAAAACCTCAGACAGACAGACAGACGGACATGACGAAACTATAAGGGTTCCTTGTCAGGACTACGGAACCCTAAAAAAATAAAATGGCGGAAGTTAGGCCAGCCAGGCTTCATACAAGAATCACAGAAAAGATATGCAAAAATCTTCAAAGCCCTTTCACGGATACCTATTACGGATCACGAATTCATGAGATACAGCCCGCCGACAGACAGACGAACGGACGGACAGACAGCGGAGGCTTAGTAATAGGGTCTTGTTGGTTACCCTTCGGGTAGGTTTAGCGCTTTCGCCTTATCGACTGTTGGATATGGAATCCGCTAGAGCCTGACCGGCTCAAGGAAACGGCTTGTACTATAGTCCATGCAATTTAAAAAAAGCCGTCATTATCATCGTTTAGGTTCGGATGACGCGTCTCGACAGCGCGCTGTACTGCTGTGCGATAAATATGATTGGCTCAAGCCAATGTCGATAAGTGGCATCATTCCCTATAAGTTAAAATATAATAGTAGCTGTTACATTGGTGGCTCCTGGTGCTGGTGAAGATTTACAATTTTAAGCAGGTAAAATCGTTACGTTAGGCAAAAAAGAAGTATGTAAGGATCGCAAGTAGCGTTCTAAGGTTTCTGTCTACCCCCATGGAAAAAAGGTGCGAGTTTATCTATGTAAAATTTTGTTTTTTTTCAGCATTTTACATACCGGATTTTAAATATTTCTCAAACGCCTGTTCAGCCGTTCCAGTTTCGGGCTGTCTATTCAAGGGCTGGGATAATGATGAGGTATACGTAAAATAACTTCTATTCCAGAGATATGAATCGTTTCTAATCAACTTTTCATTACTCAACACGGCACTTAGTTGACTGTTATTTCGTCTTGCCACATTGAGCACGTATTTACGCACAGACATTTCGGTAAAACTCTCATCAAATTACTTATGTTTTGAGTTTAAAAACTCAGTAAAACTCTGATAAAGGTTTAAATGACAGACATTATCAAAACATCTGAAACACAAAATAGTGATTTAAAAAACCCACTCACAGCACAAATAAGTATCATAGTCAAACTATTGCCTCTACTATGATGAAAACAACAAGGAAATTATTTACTAACTGGAATGAGTACGAACAAACAAAAAATTAAAAAAAAAACTCTATCTCAAAAGTATAGAGTTTAAATTTGTACAATAGATTCATTAGAAAAGAAAAAAAACAAAACGTTCCGAGCGAGAAACCATGGACTTCGAGAAACCGACAAAGGTGGATGGTGTCTATGTCTTGCCTTGTCACCGATGTAAACAATATGGCCGAAACATTTTCGCGTTGAATTCATTTAAGTACTTTTATTGTAAATAAGTGAAATAATCCGCTTAAATATGGTAAAATTGTGTTGTGTGAAGGGGTGTAGTAGTAAGGGTTTGCTGGATGTGGAATTTCGTTTTTTAGGGAAGTTTTTTAACTTTGGTTGTTTAATACGACTAGGGTTACCAATGTTTTAGATTGACAAACGGGAAATATCCAAATAAATTAAGTAAGTAAGTTCGAAGTTTCGAACATCGTTGTCGTACATAGTAATTAAAAGTATATTATATAAATTAGAATCATCTGACATCGCACATGGTTTCGGTAGTACCTGGTTTGCTTTTTAATTACAAATATTGAAAAGAAAAGAGTCCGCCGCACCGTGCCGTGCCATGTCGGTCCTAAGGATTTTCCCATGCTTCTCCAGCAAAAGAATCCATTTGGCGAGCTGCGAGTGAAAATGAATGGTTTTGGAATATAAAATAAATATTGGCGAATGTTACTAAAACATTATAGGTAAACGATCATAGGATGAATATGCGATTTTCTATGTCTGAAAAAATATATAATATTAACGGAGTCCTCGAATCCCCGAATACAAAAGTCGTCTGGATAGACAGGTTGCAAAATGGATAATTTGCAACTGGACGGTACAGACATACATTTAAGTTAACATAAAAAGTTAATGACATCCACTCTTGAAGCTATTTCGCCTAGAATGCTATTGAGTTGCAGGTCATCATCATTAAATAATAAAATAACAGCTACTCTTAAACTGTCTCAAGAGTTAGTATGATTATTGGACACCCTATTAGAAAGAGACACCATCCACTCTTGAAGCTTTCTCGCTCGGAACGTATTTGGCTTGCCCGTCCTCATTCCAGTTAGTATACATATAAGTTTCTTGGAAAACAATAATGACCTCTGGAAATTGCCTATGGTTTAGTGAAAAGTTTTGTTCGTTACTGAATTTAGGCAATTATAATCGCATTCAGCAAGCTATTTTACTTGAGTATACTTGACTAAATTTAGTAACGACAGAACTGAAAGACGATTAAAATTCATTGAAGTGATATTACGAGCTTTAGATTTTTTTGGATTCGAAAAAAAAAACATAGAGGAATAAGCTATGGAGCACACGAACAAAAAATCGCTTAACATTTTCGGCCACTTTTTGCGAGAGGCAAGGTAAACACATACAGCATACTACATGAATTTGACAATCACACACAAAGACATGCATCTTAATGCTGCTATAATAATTATAAATCATTTATTTATAAAAAGGGCCACCTACCAAATAAAAAAGAGCACTGTTGCTTATTGCCTGAACTAGGTGGAACCTGAAAATCACACACACATTGACAAATTAACGTGTATAAGGTGCATACAAAACTTCAATCGTCCAGTAGTTGAGTCACAGGATATTATTTTTAATTTTTCGCATTTTCTACATGATGTAGATTAAATAGACTAGCACAGACAGGTTGAAGAAGGCAGCCGCATCGGTATAACTATAAACACATGTTGCCAACTCGCTGATTCAGTCATTTTGTACCAAAAATTAAAGTACCTGCCAAATAATCTAGCATTAACCCTCCCGTTGATAATGTAGTTTAAAAAACTTAAAATCATAGTTTCATCTAGCTGCTTTAAGGTGAGTGCGCCAGGGTGGCCCGCGAAATTCTAGCTCATAAAGGTGTATGAATTTACTTTTTCAAGGTCAAAGTCATTCCTGCACCTTTATGCGCTTGGAGGGTTGTATTGATGATTTTGATGATTATAATTCTGTAACTACATACGTCTTACAGCCGCGATTCATAGTTTAATCAACATACAACCTGACACTGACCTGCAAATTGCAAAAAACGAAAGAAAATTTGAATTTCGTGGGCTACCCTGGAGCATCCAACTTTAGAATAACATTGCAAAAAAAGCGAGTTTTAATTGAAAATAACGTCCATATTTTTAACTGTTTTATCATAGGTCAGCTTAAACCCCCGGGTTGCTATTTGAGTTGAACAAAACTATTTTTTTGCCTGCAATATCTAAGACACACGAATAAAAGACGCAAACAATTATTGATTAGCTAGATTTCAGTTCTAAACTTGTTAAAATCAAATTCAAGCAAACTTTGTTGCACTTTCCATCACTAGACCATTGAAGCTATAGTTTCATTTATCGCGATTAGTTCGTTTGCCAATAAGACGACGAAGTGTTTGTTGTTGGAAATTTGTAAAAGTATAATGTTGAAATGTCTTTTAGGAATAAATTAATCTACTAGTAAAAGCACAGACAGGCATTTATTTAATAATTTTATAGGGGGAAATCCTAAAAACTATTGATTTTTGAGGAAAAGAAAATACCATAGAGCTACTTTTGCCTTGTGATAGGTCACGTGACGGCACGTGAAGTAACATAGACAATACATCCATTCGTCAGTTTTCGGGCGAGGAGGCAGCGCAGTTTGCTGTTTTATTGAGCGCACTGCCAAAAAGTGAAAACTGCAAAATGGCCAAGACCCTTAGCAATACTCAAGCAAACGCGGAGCATATCTTGGCTGTATCCCGGGACTTCAGATCCCAGCCCCGTCTGAGTGAGTACACCCAAATTTTGATCAATAAATTTCGGCCCATCTAAGTTACGACAATGAAAATATCGATTTTACTTCTGAGTTTCCATGTTACGCCGTTTTGATGTTGCCTTTCAACCCTATTTACAATAACAAGGGTTGTGGATCATGATTTTTAAAGAATGGAAGGCCGAAACTTGTGATATCGGCAAGTCAGATGTTAATTGACGTGACGTTAATTACGAGCCCTGTTTCCTCAGATCACGGACTGTGATACCTGAATTAGGCGCATTTAGGCTATTCTATAGTCATTAAGCCCGAGAAACATGACAAAATCTTGTAATTCGTTATCGGGAGAGAATGTTGTCGTCATGGTGTCCTTAATTTTTGTCACCTGTTCGTAAGTAGGTACCTAGTTTTTTACTACAACTTTGTAACAGCCTTTGAATGTTTTTGGTAAAAATCGCTATTACCACATAATACTAGCAGTAACGGAGATTATTAACGTGTTATTTCGAAACTAAGTGATTTTTCTAATCTCTTCAAAGCAAATTGTTCTATTAGATTCTATCTGATTGAATTCCTATTAACCAAGGAAGATGTAACCTACCACCTAAAATAAAATCTATTGGGAGGAGGCCATTGAGATAATAAGAAATCCTCACACATTTTTCAGTACATTTTAAATCAGAATGTTGCCACAAAAGGGGTAAATGAAAGACAATTCCTTGTGCGTGAGATGAGATTGCTCAGGAGGATGTGTGACGCTAATGGATACAATAAGAAATGCCATAAGAGGAAGTCCAATTTAAGACCAAAGAAACAATGGATGGACTGTGTAAAGGATGACACGGCTAGAAGATTAGTACTAGTAGTAAAGTAGGGTAGAAGAAGACATGCTGCACCAACCCGAAAAAATTGGGGTAAGGGCAGGAGGCAGGCACGTATCCAGGGGGGGGGGGGATAGTTGGGATTGATCCCCCCCCGACATCTGAGTAAAAATAAACGGGATCATAAACTACAGTACTTTAAGTTATTAAATTTATAGTACAGAGATTTTTTACACAGTTCACATGGTTCTTTCAATGTTTGTCCCCCGCTCGAACCAATGATTGCAGAATCTTATCGCAACACTATAGAAAATCAATGCAAAATAAAGGAAGAGGGTTTCTTTACAATACTATATTTAAAAATCATACAATAGAGAATAGACACACAATACTAATTGAAGCATGACAATGTTATATCAATCTGACGCAGTCATATGATCATAAAGTTACTGAATACTTGACAATAATATAATTTGCTGAAATCTCAATAGACTAAAATATGGGTGATCAGCTGATTTTGTTTATGGAAAAAGAGCTCATTGATCAATCTCTGATTATGTCAAGTATAATCTACTGATATTTTTATATTTTTCTAACCTACAACAAAGAACATTGACTTGTTCTCCTAAATCTTGTTTTAGGTGAAAGCTCCACCGTAGCCCTCAAAATTTGCAATTTTTGCAATTTGCAGGTCAGTGTCAGGTTGTATGTTGATTAAAATATGATTCGCGGCTGTAACACATAGGTAGTTACAGAATTATAATCATTAAAATCATCAATACAACCCTCTAACCTGATTGAATGCCTTTTAGGGTTCCGGACCTCAAAAGTCACTACAATCATCAACATCACTTTCTTGTCCGTCTGTCAGTCTGTCCGTCTGTCACCACCGATTTTCGCAGGAACGGGTGGACCTAGCAAGTTTAAATTTATACCAGAAACTGAGATCTATAGTCCCTATTAGGTGTATAAAAATAAAGGTCCTGAGTCAACACGATAAAAATATGTGGGAAAATTTAGATTTTCGCGAAAACTTCTAAGTACCAAAATTTACCTTAATTTTTCGGACTTGTGCTTTACTTGTGCTGTAAGAACTTGCTTTTAACCAAAATTGACAATTCTATGTCAACCGGAAGTACCCTATAGGTTTTGGATCGTAAACCTATATGGTAGTTGCTGTTGACCTAGAATCACGAAATTTGGCAAAAAGAAAGGTCTTTTACAGCACATGTAAAGGGAAAAATCTGAAAACCGTAAATATATAGTTTAATAACAAAATAAGCGATCTTACTATTACAAACTTATTATTTGCGGTTGGTGCAATTGTCGTTTCTAGGGATCGAACAGCAAAGTTAAGTTTGTCGTTTAAAAGCAAAGCTTTGCAGAAATATCACTTGCATTTCACTGTCTTTATGTACAGCAAATTTGTTGATGCAGCATTTTTCTGCTGAAATTAACATTAAGGTGAATGCTCCAGGGTAGCCCGCGATTTTCAAATTTTCTTACGTTTTTTGCAATTTGCAGGTCAGTGTCAGGTTGTATGTTGATTAAAATATGATTCGCGGCTGTAACACGTATATAGTTATAGAATTATAATCATCAAAATTATCAATACAACCCTCCAAGCTCATAAAGGTGCAGGAGTTCGTTTTTTAAGGTCAGTCATTCCTGCACCTTTATGCGCTTGGAGGGTAGTTTAGTGTAGTTTATGCCTTGCGCTTCACCGTGTTTTAGTCGACATGTTTTTACGTGCACCCTTCATTTGTATGAAAATATTAGTTCCAATTAAATTTGACAGCTTTAAATTACGTCCGTCTCTATCTCGTTTTATTAGAGAGAAAAAGATAGCAATAGCCTAAATTAGGTTTAATTTGTGCACAACAGAATCGACACCATTGTCTGATGGCAATATTTTTTCTTAGGTCCGGTTTCTACCAAAGGGAGCGGTTAGAAGACGTGCGGTAATCCACCAATCATATCCGAATTGCGTCTCTTGTCTCTCCTGTCATTCACTGTGAACAGTTCCACTCGTTTTCGTTTGACGATTTATTTTTTGCAAACATTCGTTGTTTTGTGTATTGTTTTGTTACACAGTGAACATTATTTCACGAAACGAGTACCGGCCAAAAAGAACTTCCATAATTTCTATGGGATGCCTAGGTTCAATAAGTCCTGTTATCTTTCCACCCACTCTGATTACGAGTTTTAAAAAAATCTGTTTACAGTTAGATAGAATAGGATAAGTTCTCCATATAAAGATCGTACTTTCAACTACTATTATCGACTTAAAAAAGTAGGTCATCTTCCGTATTAAAACTGGGCGGTCGTCCAATAAAGGACTCCTTTAGACTCCCATACTCAGCTCAGTATGCAGCAGTACGCAGCACATCAAGCCACTGCAATCTGTCAGATTCTGACACAATAATTATCACTTAAGTACTTACTACGCTTATTTTAAGTTATTAAAAAGTCGATTATTCAGGTATTGTTTTTTTTTTAAATTTTATTTGAAACAATTAATAAATGTACTTAGATCTCTTTTTAAGAAAAGCATGATTGTTTTTTTTTAATGGGGATTGACAATTAGAGACCTCGCGTGACGAGGTCGACACTAAATCGGCCATTCATTCGAGATCTCGCCCGGCTATCTGGCGAGATCGAAACTGCAAGATTTTTTAGAATGAGATCACTTGCAAGAAATTTCGTTCCTGAAATGTTAGTCGAGATCGAGATTGCATTCCTTGATTACATTCTACCCCATACATTACCAAATCTAACCCTATAACTAAAATACATATTCCTTGTCTAGCCTACAAGACGGTGTCTGGTGTGAACGGGCCCCTGGTCATCTTGGACGAGGTCAAGTTCCCCAAGTTCTCCGAGATCGTACAGCTCCGACTTGCTGATGGCACCCTACGCTCCGGTCAGGTATGTTGGAGAGAGTTTTTTTTATTAGGGTTCCATAGTCCTGACAAGGAACCCTAAGGCGCAACGCAAACAGAAGGCGGCGCGGCGAAGATACTGAGAATAAATCATTTTAAATGAAACCTTAACTACTATGACATGCGGTTGAAAAAGCGATGCCAAAGAAAGGCGCGCGGCGCCGCGTGCCTATCTTTCTTTGGCCATGCCATTTTCAACAGCATGTCATAGTAATTAAGGTTTAATTTAAAGTGATTTATTCTCAGTATCTTCGCCGCGCCGCCTTCTGTTTGCGTTGCGCCTTATAGTTTCGCCATGTCCGTCTGTCTGTCTGTCCGAGGTTTTGCTAAGAGACCGTAAGTACTAGAAAGCTGTAATTTTGTAGAGGTGTGTATATCAATAATGCGGACAAAGTGGTAAAATAAAATTTTGGAAAATATTTTTTTAGGGTAGTAGCTACCCCATGTGAAGTGGGGATCAATTTTTTTCGTCGCCTACCCCATCGTGTGATGTATCGGTGAACAGGTCTTTTAAAACGACTTAGGGGTTGCTAACACTATACTTTTCGATTTAATGCTCCATTTATGAAATATTAAACTTGAAAGTGCAAATTTTTGTCCCCCCCACTAAAAGCTAAATTGTTGGCTTAAAAAATTTGGAAAAATTCATGAGAGCATGTCATGAACTTTAAAGGAAAATTATAGTGGTTAAGATACCTTTATTAGTTTAGCAGTAATAGTCGTTGAACTTGGGTGTTGGATAATTTTGTACCAAATACAAAATTAGAATAAATCCTATAAAATGACTAAGATGAAGTAGTTACTTGTTTATAATGGGTGAAGACTTGCATTGAAAAACAAAATCTAAAATATAACGGGCTACTACGGAACCTCACACTGCGCGTGGCCTTACACGCACTTGGCCGGTTTATATTATTAACTTCTCTGGCTTCGGTCGGCTTGTGGTCGGAAATTTCCTACGGGAACTTTTTAAATATAGCCATTGATACTCGGGGATAATTTAGCTTCCCCTTAATGAAATAATTTCCTGAATGGGATCAGGGGGCCTAAAATGGCCGCCTTAGCAGAATCAAAATAAGAATCACGTTAAAAAAATAAAATTCTTAAAATGGACTTTAGAGTCATAAACATAACGTCAATTTTAAGAATTTTAAATTTTTAACGTGAATCATTTAAGATTCTGCTAAAGCGGCCGTTTTAGACCCCCTGTAGTTCTGAATAACACCCCCTACATCCTAACTCACTTTACCTCTTTTCACTATTAGTATAGATAGTTAGATAAACATGCAATCTACTAGCTCAACAAAAAACTTAGCTTAGTAGCTCTCCAAACAACACCGTCTGGTCGGAGGATCCTATGAATTAAAAGGCACTTTACACCCTAAGGCCTATCGCACACTATCTAATAGATAAGACTGTCTTTAGACAGACAATAGGCATGACGACAGTCTCAAAAAATTGCAAATCTATTTAGTCCGTCAGTTAGAGTATTGGAAATTAATGGACACGTATTTTTTGTTTTTGTAAATCAATGAATATTGACAAAGATAAAACGCATCAAAACTCGGGAGTGGGGGGCTCGTGACATCAGAACTAGCTAAAAATTATACAATGGCGTGACGTATTGAGAATTTTAAAAGCGTCGTATCTTCGTCAATTTTGGTTTACGTAACAAAAGAAAAAACACGGGTCAAATATTTTTTGATAATCTAAGTGACGGACTAATTCGATTTTTTTTGTCGTCTCGCCTATTACCCTATTAGTGCGAGCGAGATTACATAGTCTGTCTCGCTCGCACCAATAGGGTAATTTTATTGTCTGTCTGTAGAGTCTTGTCTATAGTATGCGGTAGCCCAAACCTCTCTTACCACCAAGTGTAAACACTTAATTTTCAGTACTTACAAAGTTTTCATTTTGAACTATGTTTGTCTCCCCAGGTGCTCGAGGTCAGCGGCACCAAGGCCGTCGTCCAGGTGTTCGAGGGCACATCAGGTATCGACGCGAAGAACACTCTCTGTGAGTTCACCGGCGATATCCTGCGTACTCCCGTCTCTGAAGATATGTTGGGTAAGTGCAAGACAGCACCTTTCCATCACAAATTTCTCAGTAGCAGCCTTTTTTTTTTTTTTGTTCGGATGGGAAATCATCAAACGACTCCTCCCGCCCTGGGCGGAGCAGGAGGGAGTGTCAGACTTTTACTGACTAAAACCCATCCATGTTCCTTGATCGCCCTTTGTGTTCCGGGGCCACGGTATCTCTTGCGAACAGTCCCGCAGCCCCGGCAGGCTTCGGCCCTTGCGGACCCCTTCCCTATTGCTGACTCTCTTTGAGGCGCGCGTGGAACACGAACGCGCCGTCGACACTCAGTAGCAGCCTGGAAGTATAGATTAGTGCCCGATTGATGGCTCTATGGTCGCCCCCTATTACATAGGACATAAACATAACTGGCGAAATGTGGGTGTAGTATTAGGTACACCTCTGCCTAACCCGTCGCGGATTACAGGCGTGATGTTGTGTAAAAGTTAGCAACATTTGATACAAAAGACTGTTCACGAAGTTTCTCCTAAATTCTGACATAGGCTAATACAGTATTTTCAGAGTATATTTTTCATTATTATACATTCTCAGTAAAATAATATTGATAAAATATACCAAAGACTTCAGTCATAATCTTGCCTAGAGTCAAATTAATATTAACGCAGCTCAAAATATGCCAAATACCAAATACAACCATGGCAAGGAAAACTCCTTAGTTCATTTCGCGTTATCAGGTGATAACTATCAAGCTATTGTCTTTATTACGTAACATCGCTGCTATTTGTGATAATTTTAGACTGTAGCTATTATCTATTTTCTTTGTTAGAAGATTTTTTATTGCCTTTTTTTTTTATTTGACTTAAAAAAGTAAAAAAAAATAAAATTAAACAGCAGTTTTTGAAAATTCGCAGTAAATCCCACCGTATTACGTTCCTCAAGACCAATTGAAATTTTGGCCATCATGTTTATTACAGAACGGTAATCTATGCTCAGCTGAGTTGATCGAGACTCAATTCGAGCCTCAAGCAGAGATGTGTTTAGTCTATGCATCAGCCTATTTTTATTGCTGTGGCAATATTCTACCAAAAATGGATAATTTTCGGACAAATATTGCCGAAAATCTAATACGAAATTCGGTCAGTCTAGCAAAAACATAACTTCCTTCATTTTAATGTTAATTCATACTCTACAACATCATCTATTTTTACCACCAGGACGTGTGTTCAACGGTTCCGGCAAGCCCATCGACAAGGGGCCCCCCATCCTGGCCGAGGCCTACTTGGACATCCAGGGTCAGCCCATCAACCCCTGGTCCCGTATCTACCCTGAGGAGATGATCCAGACTGGTAAGTTTATCGTCATGTTGCTTATGCATCTATAACCCCACATACTTGAATTATGCATCGTATTTTAAAAGAAGATCTTAAACACGCAAGCAGTTTAAAAAAAAAATGCAGACCACACCATAAATAAAAAAAAAAATGAATAATAGACACAATAAAATGGCACAGTACACATACACACATTATTAATTATATGAAAGCAGCTCAACCACACCAGTTGCGCAGCAGCTCACCCAGATATAACACCCGTCTCTTTGGAGGATCCTCCCTTTTCTTTGAGGAACTTGTCACCCTGTTCTTTATACCTCTAAAGTTGTATCTTAGTGAAACTTCACATTTTGTAACTACTACATTTTTTAGGTCATTAAGTTTTTTGAGAATCTTTTTTTATATTTTCTACTAGCGGACGTCACGCGGTTTCACCCGCGTAGTCCCCGGTCCCGTGGGAATACAGGGATAAAAAGTACCCTAGTTCCCCCGGGGATAGTGTAGCTTCCCAACGGTGAAATAATTTTTCAAATCAGTCCATTATTTTTTAAGTTTATTCGTTACATACAAACATACAAATTTTTCCTCTTTATAATATTAGTAAAGATATAGATATGAAAAATCCCGGAGCTTTAAAACGCCATGAAAAAGGGCACACCTTTTTTGTCACAAACAGTGACACTCTTTTTAAAATTTAAAGAAAATGCCACATGAATAAATAATAATTCGTGGTTCCCAGGTATCTCCGCCATCGACGTGATGAACTCGATCGCCCGTGGTCAGAAGATCCCCATCTTCTCGGCCGCTGGTCTGCCCCACAACGAAATTGCCGCCCAGATCTGTAGACAGGCTGGCCTTGTCAAGCAAACCGGCAAGTCCGTGATGGACGACCATGAAGACAACTTCGCCATTGTGTTCGCCGCTATGGGTGTGAACATGGAAACCGCCCGGTTCTTCAAACAGGACTTCGAAGAGAACGGCTCCATGGAGAACGTGTGCCTCTTCTTGAACTTGGCCAACGATCCGACCATTGAGAGAATTATTACGCCGCGTCTGGCTTTGACTGCCGCCGAGTTCTTGGCTTACCAGTGTGAGGTAGGTGGCTATATTGAACTTTTTCTTTAGTAAACAGCTCGCTATTCTAAAAGAAAATATTACTTAATTCACGTTTACGTTGTAATGATTGAATGACTAGAAAATAATGTGCTATTTTAACACTCAGTTTCTGTAACAATGCATCAATGTTAAATGCAAGTCAAGCGATACAATTGACTGATAATATAATTACAATTCAACTAGTCAAACACTGTACTTTATTGGCCTTATGACTATGTATTAACTAGTTTTGTCACAATGAAGAAAGAAAGTAATAATTATTTGTACCTGAGACACAATGAGCATACAAAATGACAAAAAAAACAACAAACACTTGGGTTGTACCCAACAAATATTTAAAATTATAACAGGACGTAACAGAAAAAGTTGACAGCTTGCACGTCGTGACTGCGATAAGCAGGTTACCACCCAGCATGATGCAATGTGCATTTTGCAAGAATAAAAATCCCACAGTCTGAATTAGTAACTGATATTGGCATTGGGCTCCATTCAGAGTTTCCTCCATACTGTAGTCAGTGGCCCAAAAAGTCTGACAACCTGTCTTACCAAAGGGTATCGTATTACCCAATACTAACTGGGTTGTGGAGGTCAGATAAGCAGTCACTCCATGTAAAATGCTGGTATTCTGCTGCATCCGGTTAGACTGGAAGCCAACATTGTTGGGAAAACATACTATTATACTTACAATTTTGCTTACTCCTCCAAAAACTACAAAAATGTGAATATTTTATTTACTCAGAAACACGTGTTGGTCATCCTAACGGACATGTCCTCATACGCCGAGGCTCTGCGTGAGGTGTCAGCCGCCCGTGAGGAGGTACCCGGACGACGTGGTTTCCCCGGTATGACTTACTAATACTACTTATATCAACCGTAATACATTACAGGTATTGCGCTTTTGTAGGAGACAGCAGATTTTTTTAGAATTACGCATACAAAATGTATGTTCTGAACATGTGGCAGCCGTTTGTCCGTGGGTGTCCTACCCTGTATAAAATGTCTCCTGCGTCGATGAGTAGTCACAGCTGAAATTGGCTCAGATGTATATCAATAGGGTAGATGACAAAAAAATCTAATTAGTCCGTCAGATAGATTTCCAAAAAATATTGAACACATTTTTATTTTTCACATAAACAAAAAATGAAGACTATACAGTGCGTCGAAAACTCGTGTGACGTCACATTTGAGTACATTTTTTACTGGAAAGTGACGTCAAACCTCATGATCTTTGACGCGTTATCTTTGATGCGTTTTATCTTCGTCAATTTTTATTAAAAACGTATTGGATATTTTTATATTTTTCGATAATTTAACTGACGGAATAAACAGAAACATATATTTTTTAGTCAGGAATCATCCCTATTTAAGTTAACAAAATGGTATTTTTCTTATTTATTTTTTTGTACTGTATCACAATGCTCCGTCCTATTTATTAACCCAAAGGTTGACTGGTAGAGAATGCCTTGTGGCATTAAGTCCGCCTATGTACCACTCTTATACATGAAGTTTCAATAAATAAATTCGGTCATACATGCGAATTTTACAATCAAAGCTCGCATTATAGGAGTACTACCACTTCTGTTTCGTTTTTTTTTCCGGATGAGAAATCATCAAATGACTCCTCCCGCTCTGGGCGGAGCAGGAGGGAGTGTCAGACTTTTACTGACTAAAACCCATCCATGTTCCTTCATCGCCCTTTGTGTTCCGGGGCCACGATATCTCTTTCGAATAGTCCCGCAGCCCCGGCAGGCATCGGCCCTTGCGGACCCCTTCCCTTTTGCTGACTCTCTTTGAGGTGCGCGTGGAACAGTCCTGCGCCGTCGACACGGCCTGTCGTCATGAGACGGACGGACGGCGAGCAAGCCCATAGCTCACCGTCCGCAGGCCTACGCGGCCAGCCCGGGGCTTCTCCCGCGGCGGCCACTTCTGTTCCCTTGGGGCGGTATTCAATCGTGATACTTTGTTCCCCTACTACATTGTTTTCTAACTCCCAACTATTTGTTCCCAGGTTACATGTACACCGATTTGGCCACCATCTACGAGCGCGCCGGGCGTGTTGAGGGCAGGAACGGATCTATCACTCAGATTCCCATTTTGACTATGCCCAACGACGACATCACCCATCCTATTCCCGATTTGACGGGTTATATTACTGAGGGACAGGTGAGAAGCATTTTATAATTGTTTCCTATTTGTTTGGTCTGTTTCGATGGTCTAGTGGCCGGCCACAGAGCGCTGCTGCTGTGCGTGAGTTCCTGGATTCGATTCCCAGTTTGGGAAAAGTTTTATTGGGAGTTTCTCAGTGAAAGCCCTGATTGGTGCCTGGCAATAGGCTCGCCCCCCTATTACATGGGACTTAAACATTACCTGTAAAATGTGGGTTTCCACATTTCTTATGTCCAGACAAATGGGTTTATAAAAAAAAATGTGATGTTTTCTTATAATAAAACTCAGAGTACAGTCTCTTTTAAAGTGAAAGCCTAACCACGATCTTGGTCATTCAGCTTCTGCAAGCCGACCTCAACATATGAAAAAAAAAACTCATTGACCATTAGAAGATTCTAATTGAAAGATGTTGCCACAATCAAAACCAAAAAAATATGTATATGTAGTTTTGAAAGCACACCTCACCTTCACTCACAGATCTACGTAGACCGTCAGCTGCACAACAGACAGATCTACCCGCCAGTCAACGTGCTGCCTTCCCTGTCGCGTCTCATGAAGTCCGCCATCGGAGAGGGCATGACCCGCAAGGACCACTCTGACGTTTCTAACCAGCTGGTGAGTTGGTGAATATATTGTAGTTGGCAACATTGGAGAAAGGACATGAGTTGGTGAATATATTGTAGTTGGCAACATTGGAGAAAGGACATAGTCAACCGATCGCCATTTTGAAGTTTACACCGCATGATGAAACAGGCACTTACACAAATAATAAAAATGTGCCGAGATAAAACCCTAAAGTGACGCAATATCTGGATGTAAAGATCTCTGCCGATTAAGCAGTCTGCCGAGTAAGGTCCTGGGTATTAAAGATTCCTGGAATATGAGAGATCGTCATTGGCCAAACTTGGGTGTCCGATTTACCTCTGCCTCCTTCGGGTTATTTAATTGTTAGTGTGGGCTATATTACTTATTGGGACTGCTCAGTAAAACACAAATTTTGTGAATCCTGTGAAATGTGATTTATTTTGACCACCTTATTTATACATAATTTCTTAAAATCTACTTAACTCCTATTGGCTAGCGCGAGCGCGAGCTATGCGATTATGAACAGCCAATCAGCGTCGACCGCGCTTTATACAAAACTAACTGCGGTCCGGGAGCAGCTTTAGTGATCTGAAGACGTTCAGTGTTTGCGCACGTCCAATTCTTCCAGCTCCGCCAAGGAGGGCGCTGTAAATACGGCCGCTTCGCCTAGCGGCGCTCAGTGTCGTTCCGCGCGCGGTGCTAGTCGGTCACGCGTAGAGATGCGCAAAACGTGTCCAACAAAAGATAAGGAGTGATATGTATATTTTTGCTTCCGGAACTAGTCCACTCATTTAGTTCATTAGTTCCTTTAGTACCGGGGAACGCTTTCAGTTCATTTAGTACCACGGCAAAGTTCCAGTACCATTGTAGTTCAGAACTATTTAAGCAAAACTGATATATTATAACCTCGGGACTATACGAGTACTAAACTACTCTCAACGTTTTAGTACAGCGGGTGACGAGGGGTGGTGGTAGTTGTCGTGTGTACTGTACAATGTTCATTGTTCGCCGCGTAGCCCGCGCAGAAGTAGGTAGTATCTATAAGCCCGCGTTAAGTTACAGAAGAGTTAATCTGTGGTTGTTGTACGGTAATACGGTTCGAACATATACGATGTGTTCCCATCTCGTTCTATCATAGGCGTGGCGGTGCGTTGATGTGCGATGGCGCGAGAGCTAGCAGAGCGCTTCGGAACTACTCGGTACTAGAGGAACTAAAGGACACATTTGAATTGGTAGTGAACGAGTGAGTGGTGTAGTACCGGGACTGGAAGTATATCATTTTCATGACTCGTTCCGGAACTACCCAAGTCTAGTCACGCGCGCTGATGATGTATGCATGTCTCCCACATTAGGTTTATTTAAAACTACATAATATGTCCGCAGTTTCAGGCGCGTGTGTGCAGATAATTAAAATGTTTCACATTTAATTATCTGCACACACGCAATTATAAGTTAATTTATGCGTACTGTACCGTCTCCGTATATACAAGATGACCCTGAAATATGAACATAGGGGCTAAACCATAAATTTTGGGACATTTAAAACGTCTCTAAACTTCAACCACTATTTATGAATAAACCACAGGCTGTATGTTAAGTAACTTCACTACAAACATTTGTGTCACGTTGCAGTATGCTTGCTACGCCATCGGTAAGGACGTGCAGGCGATGAAGGCCGTGGTGGGAGAGGAGGCGCTGACGCCCGACGATCTGCTCTACCTCGAGTTCCTCACCAAGTTCGAGAAGAACTTCATCTCGCAGGTATGTGCAATTTACAGTGTCACAATAAAAGCTGGCCACTTCTGACACATACCCAATGAACTGCCCTGACATAGCCAGAAAACGACGCGGCAGACCTCGTAGAAAATGACAAAATCAACGACCAGCATTGGATCAAAAGAACTGGAAGTCATGGAGCGAGGCCTTTGCCCAGCAGTGGGATGCAGGCTAACAGTAACAACGATCTTTTGGCTGGGGTCCAGTCGATCTTTAAACTTAAACAAAGGTGTGGATGGGTGACCATCAAACATACAGAGGCTGAGACCGTTGCATCGGAAGGCACGTCAAGCTGTCGGTGCCGGCTGCCATTTGTATGTAGATATTTGACAGCCATTACGGGGAGTCAGAAGGCCGAACGTCCTCTTGGTATTGTGTTACGTAGATTGGATTATTCTGCTAGGAATTTGGTAGCAGCCCTCTGGATTTCTGCCCGATTGGTGGCTACAGTCCGGCCGCTTATTACATGGGATTTAACTAGCGAAATGTGGCTGTATTATTTTATTGTTTTCGAATCCCGGTTGGAGCAAATGTTTGTGTGATGAGCATGGACATTTGTTTCCAAGTCATGGATGTTTATATGTATAATAAGTATGTATTTACAAACAAAAAGTATCTATGTAGTATATCAACTATCTGGTGTCCACGACACAAGCCTCGTTGCTTAGTGTGGCACCAGATGGCGCTGTGTGTTAATGTCCTGCGATATTTATTTATTTATTTATAATAGCACCGTTGTCTAACCCTTCGATGAATACAAGCTTGATATTACATTTATTATTTACACATAAACATTTACCATCTGCAGGGTAACTACGAGAACCGCACAGTGTTCGAGTCGCTGGACATCGGCTGGCAGCTGCTGCGTATCTTCCCCAAGGAGATGTTGAAGCGTATCCCCGCGTCCATCCTCGCAGAGTTCTACCCCCGAGACTCGCGCCACTAAGCGAACCCGTACCGTGGTCGACACTACTAGCTTCACGATTAAAAGCGCTTATACGGGCTACTTTGGGCAATTCTTGGCAATATTGTTCATGGATGTCAAAATCAACGGCTTTTATGAGCAAATACGACGTCTTAATATCAAGAAATTCACTGTGATGCCACTGTATTGTTGAGCAATATAGAGCTATTTAATGTACTAGGCAATAAATATAGTCTGGAGCAATTATAGAGGTAAAAAATCCGATTACTCCAATGCTATGGTACTTTTGTCGGGCAATAAAATTGCTGAAAATAAATGCCCGTATATGTCGCAGCTACATAAAATCATTGTGCCAGAAAATATCTCGTAACACATGTAACTCCGGGCTAGCACTCGACCATGATATTCTTGTAAGATAAAATACTGTTTAATAGTAAGTTGTTAATAGTTTATTATAATGTATTACATACATGTATTATGATCATGTGCAAAATTATAAAAACGCGTTTAAATCGTGAGTAACGGCCATCGTAATGCTGAGAACGACCGACTTGTGTATATAATTATGTTCATCGTTATTATGTAGAATGTACTGAGCGGTTAAATTATTATATTTTTGAATAGATGCCATTTATTTGTCTTTATTTTTGGTGCTTTGGACACACTATAAACGGTATTAAAAGCTAAAAAACATTGTACGTGCACAAATTGTTGACTTGTGTTCAAATTATATGTAATAATCGAAATCTGTTGTAAATCAAGATGTTACTTTGTATCGTGTAATATCGCTATAACTTCCGCCGTTTGTTGTGCAGGTATTTATGTAAATAATAAAACAATAGCCCAGTAACGACACGTTACATTCCAAATTGTTTTCTTTTTCACTTCGGCTAGATTCTGTATTCAGCTAATTAAAGTGAAATAAGATACTGTTGTTTTCAATGGAAATAAAAATATAGAAAGTTTAAATTGTTTGTTTCTTTATTTACGTTAAGTATGTGTATTATCTGCTTATATCGGGATAGGTTTGTTTGGCAAAACTTAATTAATTCCTTGAAGTTTAAGCAAATAAACTCTACTTATTCCGACCTCTAATATCCCTTGATACGCGGAGTTTTTAGCCTGAAAAACCAAATAGTTCTACGCGGTATCGCGGTCCGGACCAAAACTAGGCGGAGAATGATGTCTTTTACGCTTTCGAATGGCAGCGACCCGGCGAGCACTTTCAGTGTGAAATAATTTTAAACTTTATCTACATACTTAAAAGACCGCAGGCCTAGCCAAGTTACAAACGATTCGTATCGATTCTCTTTCTACAATCGTAAACGTTAAGTCACGTGGTCAAAACAAGCGAATATAAACTTTCGTAGACAAGTTTACATCGATCAAGATGATAGAATGAAATGTATTCGTTTCTACAATCGTGATCCCTACATCCCATATAAATCGTAGCCAACTTACAGTTTTGACTAAACTTTAAAGTTTCCATTCGTTTATTTTGACCACGTGACTTATCGTTGATAGATGTCATTCCCATACATTTGGTTAGTTTTCTATAAGCGTTAACGATTGTAGATTGTCAACTTGGCTAAGCCCAGTATCGCTTGAAGAGGTCGCGCGGCGCGTCTTGTCGGTGGTTCTGCCTGCGGCTGCCAGCGGCGACGCGAGGCCTCACCCACACACAATCCCTTTTTCCTTTGTTTGTTTCTTTTTTCTTCTTCCGCAATAAGTGCTTTAATAACCAATTCCATCATGTCTACTCCAAACACACGAGTTTCCTTGGCGAATGTAGAAACTAAACTAGTCAAGAGGAGACTAGGCGCGTGGGGTCTGGAGGTCGCGCGAGGCCGCCAGCTGCGAGCGCTACCATTCCGGGGTGACTCTGCCCTTATTGCAAGGACAATAATTATCTTACTAACTCACAACTATTATAAGTGCGAAAGTTGTTACTCAACCACGCCAGCACGGCCTAGCTACTCCAGACTATAATCTATCTGTGTGCCAAATTTCATCCAGATTCTTTCAGCCGTTCTGGTGTGATTGAGTCATTGAGACAACCATCCATCCAAATTTTCGCAGCATTATTAAGATAAGTTTGGATTTTTGGGTAGGTATTTTAGCGCTATAATCGCCTAGGCATTAAATACAACATTTACATGTTTTTAACTGAATTTTAGTTAGGCATGTTAATTTAAATTAAGCGTTGCTCCTGAGCGTAATGCCCTGAACTCGATGCCCAGGTTGGTTCAAAGTGTTATTGGGATTTTCCACCAGGAATTTCTCTGTAGTAGCTGTCAGTTGATGGCAATAGACTCGCCCTCCCTTATTATTATTATATACTCTTTGGACTCGCCTCCTATTACTAGGACTGGTGGAATGCAGAAGTACTGTTAGTTATACACCTCTGTCTAACCATTCTGGGATTACAGGCGTGATGTCATGATGAAATGTCTCTAAATGTTGAATATCCTGCGATTCGCATCACACTATCAGTTAATAGCGCACTTATCATTATTAATCGTCGTTTCAAATCTTAAGTATGTAGCCTCTGTAGGGCGGACGAAATGAATTAAACTTATTTAGAAACTAGCTGACCCGCGCAACTTCGTCTGCGTTACGTAAGAGAGAGAGAGGCTTAGAGAGAGTGTGAGTCAACCTAAAAAAAATGCAGATAATATGCTTTAGCGGACTTTTTAAGAGGAACAATCCCGTCATACATGTATGATTGTTGAGTAACTTTAACCGTTTACGCAGCGCACGGAAAGGAAGCTCTCAAAAGCAATAATTTTTCGCTGTATTTGCAACAATTTTCATTGATGCTCCGCTCCTATTGATTGTAGCGTGATGTTATATAACGTATAGCCTTCCTCGATAAATGGGCTATCCAACACTAAAAGATGTTTTTAACTGGAATCAGTAGTTCTTAAAATTAGCGCGTTCAAACAACCAAACAAACAAACTTTTCTCCTTTATAATAATAAGTATAGATTCAAGTAGGTAACAATTTAATTTCTCGGAATTATATGCAATCATCGTTAAAATATTGTATATGTTTTTCCAATTTGGGGCTTCCCTCGACAGCCTTAGGTTTTCATCCTTAGACACTCGATGACGGTCATACTCCAGCTAGGTCGAAAGTTCTCATCAAGGTGCATGAATGAGCCCAAACACGATATAGCTTTTTTTTTCGGGTGGGAAATCATCAAATGACTCCTCCCGGAGCAGGAGGAAGTGTCAGACTTTTACTGACTAAAACCCATCCATGTTCCTTCATCGCCCTTTGTGTTCCGGGGTCACGGTATCTTTTTCGAATAGTCCCGCAGCCCCGGCAGGCATCGGCCCTTGCGGACCCCTTCTTTTTTGCTGACTCTCTTTGAGGCGCGCATAGAACACGAACGCGCCGTCGACACGGCCTGTCGTCATGAGACGGACGGACGGCGAGCTAGCCCATAGCTCCTCGTCCACAGGCCCGCGCCTACGGTGGCCGGGGGCCAATACGTGGCTCCCGACGCCCGGGGTGTCTCCCGCTGTGGCCGGGACGTGAGGATCTCTCCCTCTCCAGTTCCGCCACCTCCTTCGCTAGCATGACTGCTTCGCAGAAGGAGGTGATGGCATCCCATTCCATCTCGCTCCGGACCATGTATTGAACCAGGGCTGGGAGAGAGAGGTCGCCGCCGCCGATCGCCGCTTCGAGGACACGGCGGTGCTCCGCCCAAGTGGGGCACACCTCCACAGTGTGCTCCACCGTGGCCTCCGGTCGATCCTCACAATGGAAGAACCCGGGCGTCTCCTCCCGCCCGAAAACACGATATGAGGCCAATAACAATTTAGCTATAAATATAATCTACGTAAACTGCGTATGGATTATTGATTATTGCGAATAGCATAGCACAGTTCTTGCACGGCAAGAACACGTGGATTTATCAGGCTTCTGGTGTTCGCTATACTTCTTTTTGGAGAAATCATCCTCATCATCATACTCCTGCCCTTATCCCAATTTATTTGGGGTAGCATGATTGTATTCTTCTTCCTTATGTATTACTCTATTACTTTTTGGAAAAATATTTCACGAAAAAAATAAGAAATGCACACAACTTATACAAAATGAAATATAGGAAATCTCACCGCATCAAAAAAAAAATTAAACAAATCACAAAAAGTGAAAATAATGTTGGAGGGTTTGAACCTGCAACCCCGTAGTTTACAGAGCGGTCATGAAACTGCAAGGCTATTTACTTCGTTGATATAAGCCACAAATAGCCGTTCTCATGTACTTACGTCATGACTGAAACGTCAAACAATTGAAGTATACGGAAATAATGCAAAATTGCCTATCCCCTTAAGGAAGTAGCGTGATAATATATAGTTTAAATATTGAAGAAGCCTATGCAGTAAAAATATTGAAGAAGCCTATGCAGTAATTTTGACGTGATGCGCGCACAAACATTTCTTACCAACTACTTAAACCGAGGAAAGCTGATTTTCTTGAGTTCCGCTATTTTGTGCGTATTCACCTCAAAAATCAAATTTCAAGAAAACTGAGAAATTATATTTACTGGTATTAGATATGGAGTATATGTAGCAACTTTAAAAGGTTACACTTCATTGGTTTTGATTGTATAGGTGTTTGAAGTTTATTAATTTTAAACACAAAACCCTCTTTTTTGCGCCTCTGGATGAGATTTAAAAAAAATGCTAAGACATGTATTTCTTTATTTTTATTAATAAGTATTTATTCTGAGTTTCATGATTCTAGAACAATCAAAATTTTTTTTTTCATACAAACTTTACCCCCCCTTTTCACCCCCCTTTTCCAAAAAAAAACAAAATTTCTATAGCCTATATGTTATTCTGAATGTATTTAAACAGATTTGTGAACATTTCAACAAAATCGGTTCAGCAGTTTTTACGTGATGCGCGTTCAAACAAACAAACAAACAAACAAAAATTTTTTAAATGGTTTTAATATGTTCAGTTACTTATTTCAAGTCACCCTGGCTGGTTTTTTTTTTTAATCTTCAATGAACAGATTTTTTGGTCTCAACGATTTTATTATATGTATAGAAGAAGACAAGATTTTATTGAAATGAAAGGAAGAAAATTAGGTTTATATAGCAACATTGAACGCGTATACAAAATCTCGTGTCTGTGCTGTATAGGAGGCGATCCAGGCTGCAGGATAAAGTTATGTCCATCATAAAAATGCATTGTCACCAGAACCATAGGTGTGTGCAAAATTTCAGCTCAATCGGTTGGGGAGAACTGGTTTGAAATTCAGTTGCAAGATTTGACCAAAACATACGTAACTCAAATTAGACCGAATAATTACATTATCACAATTTAGACCGAATTCAGAACATTTGCACCCCATCTATGTGGCAAACATGTCTGAACGAATCTTTATTTATTTTATCCTACATGCACTTTTATATTGTGTGTGTACACATGTTTGCGCAAAAATATAAATATCTTATCTTAGGAATAGGTACTGCTTGTTTTTAAGCTGATTCAAGACCATTATTTTACCGGAGGTACCTATATCTGGTAAAGTTTGATGAAAGATTTAAATAATACCAAGATTTTGAATTGTACTTTTAATTTAATTATATATAAAAAAAATAAACGTACCTAGTGAATTTGGTCTACATTTCCGTATCAAATAGAAACTATGTACTTAATACATTAGAAAAATAGAAGGTAGGTAAAAAAAACAAAACTTAGAAAAATTATCGTACAACAGTAAAATCAGTATCTGAGGAGTCTTACAATCTACAACTTACTTGGTCAAGCCTTATCAAAAATGTTTTTATTTATTTTCTTCTGGTTCATACTTTTTCAAGTTGACTTTACGTTCCTCTTTAATAAGGAACTTCTTGATTTCATCATCACTTTTGAAGTTCACCCTTTTCTCTGCCTTAATGCGCTCAAAACGACTTACAAACTTGTCACTCACGTTCACAAAGTCTTTGGGACTCACTCCCTGAATAATGCTTTCATAACCCACAAACACTCTTTCAATTCCGCTATAAACATTCTCTGGGAAAATCGTTACTAAATCGTCCTTGAATTTCTTCTTCTTCAAAATATACTGTTTAAATTCGTCCAACGTAGGGAACTTCTCGTTCTCCTTAACGTAATGCTGATATAAATTGTACCCAGACAATACTTTACTGAATTCGAATTGAGTAATTGTATCATATGTCAGTACAATCTCCCTTTCAATGTTATTGACGACAACGCGATTACAAATTTTGTTCAATTCGCTGTAGAAAGATACATCTTTGTTGATCATGAAAAAGGGGCGGAATGTTTTATCGCAGATATGAACCACTGGGTCGCTATAACGATAAAGGAAGTGGACGTACTCCTCTAGATTGACTTCCTCCGTAACCACGTCGTCTCTAAGCATTTCTTTGTGCTTCAACTTCAAATAATTCAACTTTTTCACATTGGCCTGGTAATTAATTTCAGGAATTAGAAAACCGTTAACGTTTTTGAAAATTTGCTCCGCCATATACAGAACTTTTTCCCTCCGCGTTGGAATTCTCTTCAGGATCGCCACATGCCTCAATAAATCCTCTCGCTTTTTGATGGTTTCCAAGTCTAACTTGTAATTCAAATAGATCAAGATTTCGATCATGGCATGTGCGACGCCATAGTACATTCTCAAACGTTCGTGCGTAAAACGTTCAGGATCGTCTTTGAAGATGATTGTGGACAATTCGACGCAGTACCACAGTGCACTGGGTAGTGAAGCATTCACTTGAGGGTCTAATGGCAAAGATGACAGTCCAATTTTACACTTCGTAGAACTGATACGCCTCAACGCGTACTTTTTGAACTGTGCAACTACGTTTTCGTCCATCCACTGTTTCTTTTCACAAATTTTCCATAACACGAAGTAAAACAAGCCGATGTTGTATTTCACTTTCTTGAAGTCGAAGTACGTGGCAGACAAAATGTAATCGTTATAAGCATCGAAGTCATCAGTGTCTACTAGCACCAGGCCGCCATGGAATGGTCGCCGGGTGCGAGGCTCTAGTTTTATTTCTTGCTGTATTAACTGTTTGTAGACAGTTAACGTATAGAAGTACCCCAAAGAGTCATTGAGTTCAGGATCCTTCAAGAGAAACAATGGGCATTCCATCATGGCAGTGAATTTTGTGAAAGACGCCTTGTTGTCTGGGCTTTGGAAAATAAGTTTTTCCAGCAAATTTAAATGTGTGCATAAGATCACAGGGATTCCCGTCTCTGCAGACAAAATAACGTCAGGAAACTCGATTTCTTGGTCAGCAGTAAAATTGATATTCTCGATTGGTTCATCGGTAACTTCATTACGGAATGTGTTCTCGAACTTTAAAGCGTCGAAGCCATAAGACTTTTTCTCACTGACGATGTAGTTAATCAAAGTAGTAATCGACTTCTCAATATCTACTGTCAAGTCGTACGATGGATTACTGAAACTTTTGTACCAGTTTGTGTTCTTAAATTCACGTAAAAATGTATCTTTATCCATGGTGTCAGGGAAGTTCTCTGCGGATACTTTGTTTAACCGATTCTTCAAATGTTTCAGCTTACCGATTTCGACGAGAGATCTTGCATCATTTTTTGGTGCAGTGAGAAACTTGAATTTGATGTAAGACTTCAGATTCTCTTTTTCGGTTGCAAAGTTATCGATTGTTATACTATCGTAGTCATACTCCTTAGAAATATCAGTTTCGTCGAACAGTTCATTGTTGCGGTAAATTGAGCATCGGCTTTTGATAAATGATGCAGTGACCGATAAGTCGATACACTTCAAGTCTTCACTTAGCGCATGGAAAACGATATTTTCGTAATTCATGTTTTCATTAAGTACCAAACATTTGTCGAAGCTTCGCTTGTGGATCTGACCGTCGGTAATGATGTACATCAATTTAATTTTGTCATTGTCATCTGTGTTTTCCTTTAGCCACTGAATAATTGTTTCGGGCAACGTATTGCCACCTCTGCCATCCTGATTCTGATACGCCTTACGAGCTGTAGTTTCGTTGACTTCCTCGCACTGGTGTCCCCAATGTAAATACACGATCTGTGACTCTTCACCTGGCAAAGCACTTTGAATTTCGTTCACGTCACTTTTAAACTGTTCAAGTGTATTTAGTCCATTTTTGTGATAATACACCACTCCTTCGGTGGAAATAGAGAAATCTTTTGCGTAAATGTAATAATTAACCATTGTGAACTGTGATTATTATCTTTAGTAAAAAAATATAGTTGACACGGAGTGAACCACAGAACACTACTCTCTAGCGAGAACAGTGAACCGCACACTCGTGACTCGTTAGTCGAGTGCTAAAATATTTTTCGCCAACGCCGGCTTATATGGGAATTCCGAACGCGATAAGCTGCTATTTGGTTGTTGACAGTTTTGCCTGACTGAATTCGACCTTATTATCTATTTGAAGCCCGTTTACGGGTTCAGACCAAATGCCAGGTTTTGTGCCTAATCAAAACCTGACCCCTGACTAAATGATTGTCACTAAACAAGCAAAACAAACATATAAGGGCCAGGCTAGGAAATAACCCCTGGAATGGATTCCAGGGGTTATTTCATATACCAAAGTGGCTAGTCGCTATTCGCAATTTTTGAGCTAATCCAAAAACCTTCAACTTGGCATTTACCCACTGTTGCTATTTCTATACGCAGTCGATACGATCAGTCCATTATCAGGACGCGTGCCGATCGATCTGATTAGTTGTAGACCTATAGTCGTTCGCAGCCCGCGCGTATGCTTTGAGACAATAACAACATCAGTCAAGGTATAATTATTGTTTACTAGCTCTGCCCGCGATTTTCGTCCGCGTGACGCCGAATAAAATTGGGTCCAGAGATTTAATTGGGATAAACAATATTCTGTGTTGTAAATCCAGATTATACTTAAACCATCGTCTGTGTACCAAATCCAGTCAGTCGTTTGTGCTTGATTGAGTAACAAACATCAAAACGTTCAAACATAGGTACAGACTTTTCAATATAAAATTAGTAGACTGAGCAAGACGTCCTGGGTGCAAAGCAAAAGCAAAGTGGTAATATTCCGTTTTTTCATCAGCTGGCCTACCATGACGTCTTAAAGCAGGATCGTTCAGTGTGGGTAAGAGACGGAGCTATAGAGGACGTCTAGCGCCATCTCTGTCCCACACTGGCACGAAATTAAAACGATGGTAGGCCCACTGGATTTTCTCAGCAGTAGCCACGGAGTTTGGATTTGTGCCTGATGGCGGTAATGGCAATAGGCTCGCTTCACGTCACGCGAAATGTTGGATTACCTCTGCATAACCCTTTGTGGAAAATACCATCGTGATGTTTAGCTAATATAGAGGTACCTAAAACTGACAGTTAAAACTGATCGTGTAGACTTGAGTGGGGAACGTATGTATGTTATCTATAGATACAATTAAGTATACAAATATTTGGTGAGTCAGCTATAGGTCAGTGCGGTCAGAGCTGCGCCTTAGCGTTCAGCGTTGCGTTTTCTGATGCAACACGATAGAGGGCGTAGCAATCAATGACATCATAGATTACAATCAAGATTTGATGTCGCTTCAAGTTACCATAATAAGCCAAAAATAGACTCTCAATAGTTATTTGATAGAAATTCTAACAAGACTTAAATTTTGTAACAAGATTCATTGATAAAAGAAAAAAATAATATGGTGTAATGGTGAACTGTAAGTGCAATTTAAAGCTTTCTTGCATCATATTTTACTGTTTTATTTATGTGCTCTTTCACAACTATGTCATCAGTATTGCAATTTACTGTTCTCATTGGTTCTACATAATATGCTCGGTATATTTATAAATTTTGAACGAAAACAGATAATTAAAAAATTTGGTACCGTCAGCATCGGAAGTCGTATTATCGTACTAGGTACTAAATTATAAATAGATATAGGTTGACTCGGAAATAATATTACGATATTGTTTTGCTTTTTCTTGACATGACAAGGAACCCATAAAGTTTCGTCATGTCCGTCTGTCCGAGGTTTTGCTGAGACCGTTGCGTTAGTACTAGAAAGCTGTAATTTTGTAGGGGTGTGTAGGTATATATTTGCAATGTAGTGCAATAACAAACTATCTCCACTTGTATCAAAATGTACATTTTGATACAAGTGGAGATAGTTTGTTATTGCAGTCGAGGCGGAATTAACTCCCGAGCCGTAGGCGAGGGTGTTTTTGAGCCGAGAACAGCAATAACAAATGTCCACGTGTATCAAACGACGTTTTTCAATACACTTTTGAAGAAATAAAATAAAATAATGAAAAAAAAACAATCACCGCTGAGTACAGGCATTGCTCCAATTTGTACTAAGTATAGGTATAGTTTTATCTGAGGCAATTTTCCAACACCCGCGTGCTGTGCCGCGTGCGAAATAGGCTCCTTTCTGCAAATGAAAACAATGCACGTGTGTGAAATACATGGCATGTTGAACCTAATCGTAGTGCGATAAGAACCCGTTTTCGAGAAAGTGTATTGAAAAATAAAATTTTGGAAAATATTTCTTTTTAGGGTAGCTTCCTTATATGTGAAGTGGGGATGATTTTGTTTTCGTCGTCTACCCCATCGTGTGGGGTATCGTTGAATAGGTCTTTTAAAATGACTTGGGGTTGCTACTATTATTTTAGATTTAATGCTCCATTTACGAAATATTTAACTTTAAAGTGCAAATCTTTGTTCCAGTAGGGCGGCCCCCCCCCCCCTGTAAAAGCTAAACTGCTGGCTTGAAAAATCTGGAAAAAATCACGATGATAGTGCATTTCATGAACTTTGAAGGAAAATTATAGTGGTTAAGATAACTTTATTAGTTTAGTAGTAATAGTCGTTGAACTTGGGTGTTGGATAATTTTGTACCAAATACAAAATAAGTAGGTAGTTGCTTTTGCATTGAAAAACAAAATCGAAAATAAAAAACAAAATAAATTATCATAAGTTTCACAAAGCTGCCGCTAGAGAAACGTTCTATATTGTGATAACAGGCTACTACGGAACCCTACACTGCGTGTGGCCCGACACGCACTTGGCCGGTTTTATCGAATGGATGACACACATGAGGACTGATAGCAATGCGCAAACACTGCAATAAATTCCGTAGGTGTACCTACCTGTATCAGAACTAAATGATTATGAATGGAAATACTATCGACGCGCCCCCTGCTTCACATGGTTTTATAACGACTTGACAAAACATCCAGATTTCCTAGGTACACAAAAGTTTATTATATTATAAGTACACATTAACTCCGAAACGTGGTCGCTCACAATGGGCCTCATCAGAAGGCTTAAAGTCACCCAAAGGGCAATTGAGAGGGCTATGTTTGGAGTTTCCTTGCGCGATCGAATCAGAAATGAAGACCATCCGCAAGAGAACCAAGGTTACCGACGTAGCCCGAAGAATTGCCAAACTTATGTGGCAGTGGGCAGGACACAGCCGATGGGGCCGAAAAGTTCTGGAGTGGCGACCGCGAACCGGAAGACGTTGCGTTGGAAGGCCTGCCACTAGGTGGACCGATGACCTGGTGAAGGTTGCGGGAGTCCGCTGGATGCGAGTCGCACGGGACCGGTCAATGTGGCGACACTTGGGGGAGGCCTATGTCCAGCAGTGGACGTCTTTCGGTTGAAATGATGATGATGACACTGATTGGCTAAAAAGATTTGGGTGGTAATCAGTTGTCATGGTATGGGGCTATGTGGCCATGGGCATGTGATTCGAAGAAATGAGAAAAATGTTACAGGGGAAAGTTTTGATTATGATTGTAGATGGTTACCAGAGTAGAGGAAGACCAAAGAATCGATGGATGGACTGTGTGAAGGATGATTATATATGTCTAGGTAAGGGAAGGGGTGACTAATGAGTTTGCGACTTAAAAGAGGAATGCAAGAGAACATGCTGCGTTGACCACAAATAAATTAGTACGAGGGCAGGAGTATGACCTGTATGACGACGATACACATAATAGGCATGACGACAGTATCAAAAAATTACAAATCTATTTAGTCCGTCAGTTAGAGTATTGGAAATTAATGGACACGTATTTTTTGTTTTTGTAAATCAATGAATATTGACAAAGATAAAACGCATCAAAACTCGGGTGTGGGGGTTCGTGACGTCAGAATTAGCTAAAAATTATACCATGGCGTGACGTATTGAGAATTTTAAAAGCGTCGTATCTTCGTCAATTTTGGTTTGCGTAACTAAAGAAAAAACACGGGTCAAATATTTTTTGATAATCTAAGTGACGGAATAATTAGATTTATTTTGTCGTCTCGCCTATTCATCCGGAATAAATTTTCTAAATAATGCTGAAAAAGTAAAACCCTTCGTGTAGTTTAGGAGACAGACACGGAAAGCTTTAATTTAAAATATTTATTAAAGATAGATATATAGAAGTCGCAAGCCGCCTAAGGAAAAAACACAGTAATTACTTATTTATTTAATTTTCCTTGTTTTCTCCAATGCTGAATCTATAGCGTTAGGCACTTTGTGTATTGTGTATTTCAAAGCATTCGTTTTTCGTTGGTCTAGTTAACAGAGAAGACAAGCGCAACTGCTGAGCAAGAGTTCCTGGGTTCGATTCTCAGGTCTGGGAAAGTATTATTGGGCCTTTCAATCAAGAATTCCTCAGTATCAGCCACGAAGTTTGGATCTATGTCCAGATGATGACACTTAGCCTCGGCCTCTATTACATGGGAGTGGGACCTCAACATGGCAATGTGGGTGCAGTATTATGTATACTTCTGCCTAACCCTTTGGGGATTAGAAGCGTGATGTTATGTTTATGTTAGTTTTTCAAATAGGTACCAACGGTATGACTTCTGGCTAGATTAGGGATTGAAACTAACTAAATTCATTTAACAATTTTATCTCAGAACTAGTTCTCATCAAAACGGTGCAGGCAACTGGTAGGTGCACCTTATCAGGTGAAATTCAAATTTGTATTAGGTTTTTTGCAACTTACGGGATAGTGTCGGGTTGTATGTTGAATAAAATAAGATTCGCGACCGTAACAAATATGGCTTTACAGATTTTTGAATTTGAATTTCGCGGGATACCCTGCTGGTTTCGCCTTTTGTGTTTTTTTCCACTGATTACCGTCATTTGTTTTGGTATTCGGTAGGTATTAATTTTACAAAAAAGTTTATCTGTTAAGTACCTGCCATTGATTAATTATTTATGTACATACAAAATACTTTACAGGACAATATATTAATTAACATAGAAGAGCACAAAGGTACTGCTTATTTCATAAGAAATTTCTTCCAGCAGACCTGCGACAGGAAAGTTGGATAAGAAATGTATGTCGACACAGTGTGTAGAAAAGTCAAGAAAAAAAATTAAATTAAAACTTAAAACAAAACTAAACTGGCCTGCAAAAATAAGTATCACACTTTTAAAATTGCAATAACTTTTTAAGTACACAAGATATACTTTCGAAACAAAAAGGACTCGAAAAATAGTTTAATTTTGTCTATAGTTTCAAAGAAAGCTGATAAAAATTGCTTTATAACGTTTTTTATTTTAAATCTCTAACTTCTATAGTTTAGGAAAAATTGAAATTTTAAAAGTGTAGTACTTATTTTTGCAGGTCAGTGTATATCAAATAAACATACATACAAATACATACACACATATAAAAAAAACTACTATTGTAAATATTTATCTAAAATATACATACATTATTAAGTCTGTTACCTAAATATTGTGTAAAATTCGGTACTTAATCACATGGGTTTTTTTTTTAATAAGGATATGTATTAACAACATACAAGAGGAAAATGGACAGTATGGTGGTAGCAGGCCTGGTTGTAAAATAAAACAAATAAACCCGTTCCGTATTTAATCTTCCTGTTTACTCCAAAACTAGTTTGTATTTAACTAATTAGAAAAAACCCACGACCTCTGAAAATAGTTTCCTATTGTATTTTGGGCTAGGTACCTAGATGGCACGCGCATTGGTAAGTTATACATTGCCATAGACACCTTCAGAGCATGAAGATTTGTGCCTACAGTCAGTGCAAGAGCATTGTATTGTATTTGTGTAATTATAGTAACTGGGCTCAGTGTCCATCAATTAACTGTCAAAAGGTTAGTTTCGTATTAAGTATGACCCTGTTAGTCACCGCGTAAAGTGATATCCACTCAGTGTGATACGTAATACCAATATTATGACATTCACGGTTGTCATCAAAGTTCGGTGTACAACCGAAGCTTGATAGTCACTGGATATCAGAAAGATACGTAATAGCCCTGCTGACCCCTTAAAAAGCATTAACATTACCTGCCTGTTTTTCTCGGAGGGTTAGGCAGAGGGAGAGGGGTACCGACACCCACATTTCGCCAGTTATGTTGAAGTCCTATGTACAATGTACCTAATACAAGAATAAACAGTGACAATGGGTATTAAAACTTTTCTTTTTAAATTTAAGCGAAAAACATGTTTTTCCCAAACGAAATCAATATTGATTGAAATTACAAAGCTAATAATCTATTCGTAGGTAATGTATTCCCAGATCAAATGACATCTTGGCATGCTGCACAATATCAATATACCTACTGTGATAGTTGATTGATAAAGGTAGTGCCGCGAGGCCGGGCTCCTAATGTAGAAACTGAACTAGTCAAGAGGAGACTTGGCGCGAGGGGTCTGGAGGTCGCGCGAGGCCGCTGGCGTCGCCGCCATTCCGGTGTGACTCGGCCGTAAGGAACCTTGCGAGAATCGCATCTTAGATGTAGAGACTTACATCTCCCGCAAGCATCGTTATTTCAACCGATTTTTTTCATTACTATACCGATTTGTACGTAATCGACTGAGAGACATTCAGTTATAAAATAAAACAGCCTTATGTGTAGTTTATTATATTTATTTGAATTGTATCAGACACTATGTACATGCTCTGCGTGGTCATGTAAATAATCTTTATAAAAGTGTTCAGATGTTGACTGGAATGAAGAAATTAATTCTCTACAAATAGATACGTAAATTTCCCACGAAACTCCTATTGCGCCGGGCATTGAGTAATAAATACTAGTTTATAAAATACTCCAGCTTATATCTATGCACAGGGATCGTACTGTGTATTAATTACTAACATTTATACGAATATTGTTAAAAAAAAAACTGCATTTTCTAGCTTACCGAATTATGCCCGCTGTATAGTACAATACCCGCAACTGTAATTTTGCTACAACAAATGCATTTTCATGTGACCTTACAGTTAAGTTACCCAGCGATTCCGACAATAGCTTCAGAAGCGAAGTATTTAACGTCTACATCAGGATCTACGTTTAGTTTCTCAAGCACAGGCTTTACTTGCGGCTGAATGACCGCAGGGTCTAAGAAGGGCGCCATCTTTTGCAAAGTCTTGGCAACATTGAACCTTACGTTGGCAACATTGTCGTCTGCCATCGACAGTACAGTTGGCAGGAGTACTCTGGTGGTGATATCCTTGCCGCATACTTCGGACAGCACATTGATGCAGAACAAGTAAGTCATTCTATGGAGATAGTTCTGTTCGCGTGACATAGCTAGTACTTTGGGGATGACATTGGTTTCTGCCCATTGAGATCCGTATTGTTCGACTAACTTCTTGAGGTTGAGTGTGGCGGCCTCGCGGATAGCGTAGACATGGTCGATGAGCCAAGACATGCAGAGGCCGGTGAGCTTCTCGTCGAAGAACTCCTGTCCAAGTTGTCCGGCGAGAAGCGGCATGTGTTCGATGATGGCGAGACGGACGCGCCATTTCGTGTCTTCGGCCAATTCTACGATAGCCGGGAGGAGGGACTGCACCAACTGCTGGATTCCGATGACTTCGTTAACGCACTCTAGGTTGGAGATGATGTTCAGCCTGACTTCAGGGCATTCGTCTTTGAGTTGGGTGAGGAACAGAGGCAGGAGGTGTTCGATGGTGTTCTGGCGGCCGACGATGGGGCTCAGGCCCATGATGACGGACGCGAGGGCTGACTTCACGTGTTGGTTGGCGTCGCAGACCAGGTCCTTGATTTGTGGCAGGATCATTGTCATGATGATGTGCTCTTGGTGCGCCTTGTCTAAGTTCATGCAGAAGTCCTTGACCTGGAGGAAAGAGGGAGAAATGATTAAAATAAAACGTCATACTGGTTCATTTCAGGACTTTATAACCATATCATTTCACATAGTTCATCCATTTTTTCTACTTGCGTAACCAGCCACATTCAGACGCATGACTTTCCTCACGAGGATTTCCTTATGTCCACATGAAAGATCGATTGGATCTGACAATACTGCAAGTGCCAATCGATCAAACCAGTCATAATGAAGCTAAGATGATAACTTTGTCGTCAGTGTACGGAGTGACTAGAAGAACTATGGGCGCGAAATCAGCTTGACCCGGTCATAACGAGCTTCTTATTCATGCAGTAATTCGGCTCGTTTTGGTTCGGACGACCCGATTCGTTACACCACCACATTAAATGCAACACAAGTCGTAATACATAATCGGCTTTGGTCAATTCCGTATCGATTATTAGTGGTCACTTAAGCAACAAAAGCATGTACTAACCTTGCCAGCGGCTGCGGCACGGACCTCGGCCTCCGTGTCCTTCAGTAGAGCTTGGAAGATCTGCGCGAGATCCGAGCGAGCCAGCTCGGGTCCTACGGCTTGCTGTAACTCCACGAACCTGTAATAGATTATAAATAAATGTTATTTCTCAAAGAACTCTGTAATATTTTACTGTAAATGGTTTGGCAGTATTCATTTCTAATAAATAGATCCGCGCGCTGGCTGCGAGGTTTTGCTGTCACCGCGAACACAATTGTTATGGCATTTGTGATCGACTCTTGTTTCGCTGGCGACTCGGAGTCGGCGCGCGGCCTGCGAGTCGAGTTGTATGGTAGCGGCAAGCGCGCTGACTGCTCGCCGTTTGCTTTTTCATATTGACATTATGAAATATCCATTATAATTATACGACCCACGATTTCATGCTCTAATTTGAATGACAAGTTAATAGCTGGGTTCGGGCGGTGCCGGTATAGTGTGCCATGACCGTAAGCCTGACTTAGGTATTGAACTTGTCCGCCTAACTAATAAGGTCTTCAATTTTTTTTCAAACTTGGCTAAGTTTCTGACTCCATGGGCAATACGTGAACTTATAACTTACTTGTCGGCGACCATGTAGCGAACCCTCCAGGAGGTGTCTCCTGCACGGGCGCGCACTGTGGGCATCACCAGCTGTTCCATATCCTCGGGAGGCAGTAGGGCCGCTACCGCTGCGCAGGCTTCCGCAGCTAGCAGACGCACGGAGTCTTGCTCGTCCTGGCCATAACAAGTTGATAAATATGAGACAATCTAATAAAATCGGCGAAGCCGAAAGGGTAATGATTGTTTACTGAAGCTTATTTTTTTCTTTACATTTTTTCAGCAGGTGGACCCGCCTCTTCAGTGTGCGGCACCAGTATTGATGGTAAAGTGCCATTGCAAACACGCACAATGGTCCACTTTAGGGACTAAGTGCGGAAACCTAAACCCCCATGATGATGATGTGCCATTGCAAATATTTATTGGTAGGAAAACTTTTTTTTTTTTTTTGGATGGGATATCATCAAATGACTCCTCCCGCTCTGGGCGGAGCAGGAGGGAGTGTCAGACTTTTACTGACTAAAACCCATCCATGTTCCTTTATCGCCCTTTGTGTTCTGGGGCCACGGTGTCTCTTTCGAATAGTCCCGCAGCCCCGGATTGGTAGGAAAACTGCCATAATATTCTCTGGTTGAAGTTAGAAACATGAAAGATGTGACTATGTCTGCCCGCGCTACCGTAAGAACGAAATGTTTTGTTTCTCTGTCATTGAATCGACAAAATGTCAGATGTACAAGCTAATTCATAAAATATTAAATTCCCTCACTGATATACAAAGCAGACTAAACCTAGCTAGGTCTTACTAAATAAATCCTTGAAATTTTAAACCAGAGTGCCTTTGATGTATAACAAAGACGTGAACTAGAGCAAGGATTTTAGAAACTACATCCCCTAGAACGGTTAAATCGGGGATGAAGTTTATTATCACAATCGGAAACAGCTTGTCTACTTAGTAAAAACCTTGTCCAACATACCTGAGCCAGCGTAACGAACATAGGTATGAGGTCGCTCTTCACATACTCGACCTCCACTACCCGGGCGAACTCTCCTAACTTGTAGGCGGCCGCGCGACGGACCATCGGCGTGTCATCCTGGCAGAGCGAGCGGAAGTGCTGCCGGAGCTCGGCCTTCACCGGGGCGGACACTCGGGGGTAACAGACACTGGAATTAAAGATGGTTGAACTTAGATGTCTGTATGGTGGTCATTGTCTGTATGGTGTCGGACGTAAAGAATAGCACCATCCCATATCTTCCCGTGGGTGTCGTAAGAGGCGACTAAGGGACTTACTAGAGAATGGGCAGCAGCGTTCTCTGTGCTTTTGTAACAACCGTACTGCGATCGCCAACCCGCCTGCCAAGCGTGGCGATTATGGCAAAACCCCCCCACATGAAAAGCGCATCAAAGAAATGGCCCCTAGTGCCCGGCAGCCCGTCTACCCTCGACTACGGCAGCGGTCGAGGCTACGGCGTGGCAAGGGGTGCGAAGAATCTCCGGAAGGGATCCGGCTGCCAATACCAGCGACTGGACCTGGCAACATATAACACACGCACACTCCGGACCGACGAGAAGATAACGGAACTCGAAGAGGAATTGAGTAGGCTGCGATGGAGTATTGTGGGATTATCAGAAGTCCGAAGAGAGGGGGAGGACACGATAATCCTGAAATCCGGCAGCCTGCTCTATTTCCGAGAGGGTGACCGGCAGTCCCAGGGTGGTGTCGGGTTTATCGTCCACAAGTCCCTCGTGAACAACGTAGTGAAGATCGAGAGTGTGTCGACCAGGGTGGCGTACCTTATACTCAGAATATCCTCAAGATATTCGCTGAAGGTCATACAGGTTTACGCCCCGACTTCGGCACACCCCGACGACGAAGTGGAGACCATGTATGAGGATATTACTAAAGCCATGCATGGTTCCAAAACTCACTTTACCGTTGTCATGGGGGACTTCAACGCGAAACTGGGCAAACGAGACGGGGATGAGCTGCAGGTGGGGCAATTTGGAGTTGGACGTCGGAATCGCCGGGGTCACCAACTGGCTAGTTTTATGGAGAAGGAGGGCCTCTATATGATGAACTCCTTCTTCAAAAAGCCTGAGCACAGAAAGTGGACCTGGCAGAGCCCCGATGGTGCAACGAGAAATGAGATTGACTTCATCATGTCTACCAAGAAGCAAATGTTCAATGATGTCTCTGTGATCAATTCGGTGAAAACCGGGAGCGATCACCGCATGGTAAGAGGCACATTGAACATCAATACCAAGCTTGAAAGGTATCGACTGATGAAGTCTACGCTCCGTCCAGCACAGATCCAAATCCAAAACCCCGAGAGCTTCCAGCTTGAACTCCAGAACCGTTTCGAGTGCCTAGGAAGCTCAGTGGACGAATATAACGATGGGTTCGTGGAAGCTGTCCATGCGACCGGGTCTAAGTTCTTCAAGGCACGTCGTACAGATCAGAACAAGAGACTCTCCGATCACACTCTCAAGCTCATGAAGGAGCGGCGTGAGATGATCCTGCAGTCTTCAGACGAGGCGTGTAAATACCGGCAGCTCAATAGACGGATCTCTAAATCCTTGAAGAGCGACCTCCGCCGCTTTAATACCGAGCGTATTAAAGACGCGATTGAGCGGAATAAAGGCTCCAAGGTATTTGCAAGAGATCTGGCTATTGGGCAGAGCCAGCTCACGAAACTGAAGACCGACGATGGTAGGATCTTGTCCGCCAAACCGGAGCTTCTGAGGGAGATCGAGAGCTTCTATGGACAGTTGTACACGTCAACCAATAAACCCGTCGTAGATCTAGCAAACGACCCAAGAGCTAGACTGACCCGACACTATACCGAAGACATCCCGGACGTCAGCCTGTACGAGATTAGGATGGCTCTGAAGCAACTCAAAAACAACAAGGCACCGGGTGATGACGGAATTACAGCCGAACTCCTGAAGGCGGGTGGAAAACCGGTTCTTAAGGCCCTTCAGAAGCTGTTTAATTCCGTCATACTTGAGGGAAATACGCCACAGGCATGGTGCAGGGGTGTGGTGGTACTCTTCTTCAAGAAGGGCGACAATGCCCGGTTGAAGAATTATAGGCCCATCTCACTTCTAAGCCATGTCTACAAGTTGTTTTCAAGAGTCATCACGAATCGTCTCGCGCGCAGGTTTGACGATTTCCAGCCTACCGAACAAGCCGGTTTCCGAAAAGGCTTTAGCACCGTGGACCACATACATACGCTGCGGCAAGTTATACAGAAGACCGAAGAGTATAACCTGCCCCTCTGTTTAGCGTTTGTGGACTACGAGAAAGCCTTCGATTCGATCGAGACCTGGGCTGTACTGCAGTCTCTCCAACGGTGCCAAATTGACTATCGGTACATCGAGGTGTTGAAGTGTTTGTACAAAAACGCCACCATGTCAGTCCGACTTCAGGACCAAGCCTCGGAACCTATCCTCCTGCAGCGAGGTGTGAGACAGGGAGACGTCATATCTCCGAAACTATTCACCGCTGCACTGGAGGATGTCTTCAAGGTTCTGGACTGGAGAGGGCTAGGCATCAACGTCAATGGCGAGTACATCACTCACCTTCGGTTTGCCGACGATATAGTGGTCATGGCTGAGACCATGGAGGACCTCAGGACGATGCTCGATGACCTCAGTAGAGCTTCCGGAAGAGTGGGTCTTAAAATGAACATGGACAAAACCAAGGTCATGTTGAATGCCCATGTCACACCCACTCCTATCAAAATCGGAGACTCTATACTCGAAGTTGTAGACGATTATGTGTACCTGGGACAAACGGTCCAGTTAGGTAGGTCTAACTTCGAGAAAGAGGTCAATCGTCGAATCCGACTCGGCTGGGCAGCGTTCGGGAAGTTGCGCGGTATCTTCTCGTCCAACTTACCGCAGTGTCTCAAGACGAAAGTCTATGACCAGTGTGTGTTGCCAGTGATTACATACGGGACCGAAACGTGGTCGCTCACAATGGGCCTCATCAGAAGGCTTAAAGTCACCCAAAGGGCAATGGAGAGGGCTATGCTCGGAGTTTCCTTGCGCGATCGAATCAGAAATGAAGACATCCGCAAGAGAACCAAGGTTACCGACGTAGCCCGAAGAATTGCCAAACTTAAGTGGCAGTGGGCAGGTCACATTGCTCGCAGAACGGATGGCCGATGGGGCCGAAAAGTTCTGGAGTGGCGACCGCGAACCGGAAGACGTTGCGTTGGAAGACCTCCCACTAGGTGGACCGATGACCTGGTGAAGGTTGCGGGAGTCCGCTGGATGCGAGTCGCATGGGACCGGTCAATGTGGCGACACTTGGGGGAGGCCTATGTCCAGCAGTGGACGTCTTTCGGCTGAAATGATGATGATGATGAACTTAGATGGAAGTATGGCTAACGAAATAAGGATTTGTTGGAAACAAAGATAAGCATAATGGACATTTTGTAGGATTAGTATTCTTCTCCTTCGTCGATCCCCACCATACAGAGTGTAAACAGACTCTTCACGAAGCCGTCAACCAAGCATTCTGTACATCAAACTAAGTAACCCTGCGCAAAAATTTTTGCTGGGAAACGACTTTTTTTTTTGGGGTGAAAAATCACGTTTTTGCAGGACTCAATTTAACGCACTCAAAACATTGTGCTGATGGATGGATTGAATAGTACGGGGGTCGTGAAGGCGAAAAATCTTACATTAAAAGTATGTCTCTAAAAAAAAATTGTGATAAAGTTGGAAATTTGACCCCCAATATCTCCGGAAGTAGAAGGTTCCGGAGATATTGGCAGCATTGAATGTGGAAGTATGGTCTAGATCAAAACAATGATCGCAATGACGCGGCTTTTTAGCTTCGTTAAGACTCTTTTTACACCCTTTATATGACACGTCTCCAAGCTATGAGGTGTTCTGAGAATCTAGAATGTTTTTAATCTGTTAAATAACGTTTTAAGACGGCGGAATAAATTGAAACTTTAGGCGTAAGACAAAGGCAACCCTCTCTCACCAAAACTCTTCTTAACAGTGCTGAATGATGTTTTCAGACACATTAGGTGAACCAACCATGACTTAAAATTGATGCTGAATACCTAAAACAATCAACTTAAGATTTGCAATTACTTCATTTATTATCTTAAGAAAAAGTCTGAAGAATTAAAGAAAGGTTTAAATATGGAGCAATGATTATCAGAGCAAAGAAAACAACCACAGTAAATTAAATAATTTACAATAGCTTATGTAGATTATACATATTTAGCACAGATAATCACAACAAATAACATATCCAGCAAAGAGATAGAATTACGAATAGGTTGTACGGAAGAAATATTGGTCCAACAATGAAATAATTAAACACAAGAAAATAATATCACCTCCTTTGAAAGCACATAATGTTGTTCAGATTTAAGTTTTTATTTTGTTGTTTAATAAAATGTATTTTCTAATTTTCATGGAGGGGAAGAGAAATAAAGATGGAGGAATACTTTGAAAACACAGATGGATGACTTGGTGAGGATGGCTGGAATCACATGGACAAGCAAAGAACAGGTAGAATGTGATGTTGTTGTAGGAAGCCTGTACCTAAGGCACAGACACAAAACTGATACTGAATGTATTTAAAGGAACTGCAGGAGCTAAACGCGAGTTTTATAATGCAAAAAGCATATGATTCACTGCAATAAACAAAACCAGAAAAATATATGATATTCTTCAGGATATATGCTAGTATGATAGTGTTTTGAAAATATAATACAACTAATTTTACTCGATATAAAAAATCACGAACTTATCTCTAAAAAAATCTTTTAACAAGTAAAAACCATACTAAAATACATGCGATCATTCTGTTTCTTTGGCAAATAATTCTACAAGCAACATTATTAGCGTGATAGTGTTTTATTTTTTTAGTCCAATCAATTGATTTTTTGTAAATCGCAAAAAAAACCACTCATTTCGCACTATTCGGCCCGCAGTGACTGACGTAACAACCACTTTACTTTAGAGCAAGCTGATTAGAACTTTATTCTAACAGTATTTCAAACGAAGTTTGAACCACCACAAATAGAGTTGCTAATTTAGCTCCTGTAGTCGCCTTAAACTATGGTTCTATCACTCAGAAAATAAATAAATTGAAAAAAACTTAATGGAGTGCAAAAAACAGTACCATTGTAAGAATGGCATTAAACTAATTTTAACATGTAGGAAATGCGACTGCACTGTAAAGAATTTAGAGATTACTATCACGAAATTTTATGTTTATTATACTTTAAAACCACGAAGGTATAAACATTGATAAGAAATACTGTTTGAGAAGACCTGAAGAATAAAAAACCGGCCAAGTGCAAGTCGAACTCGCGCATAAAGGGTTCCATACTATCGTATAATTTTTCATTTTTAGGGTTCCATCCCCAAAGGAGTGACTGTTTTTAGTATTTGTTGTTAAAGCAGCAACAGACACATTCTGTGAAAATTTCAACAGTCTAGCTATCACGGTTCATGAGATACAGCCTGGTGACAAAAGGACAGTGGACTCTTAGTAATAGGGTCCCGTTTTTACCCTTTGGGTATGGAACCCTAAAATACATTGAATTGCAGCTTGAAAATGATTTCCTTATATTCTGTTGCAAATTGTAACTAGCACCTAAATGAATGCCTGAACATTATTTAATTTAATATTTTTTTATTTTTTGATTATTCATTATGGAAAGCCACCAGAAGACTGAAACGGCCTGTTAATGTTTCTCCTATAAGAAAATCTGACGGTTCCTGGGCACGGACGGACCAAGAGAAAGCCAAAACCTTCTCAGAACATCTCTCAAAAGTCTTTATTCCTCACCCATATGAAGGCTCTCCAGTAGATGCCGCAGAAATTACTGATTATTTGAATACTCCTAAAAATACGGAGGAAATGCCCTTAAAATTTACAAAGACAGAAGTTGCCCGAATCATAAAAAAATCGAACCCAAAAAAGTCACCAGGATACGACCTTATTACAAACCGCATATTACAAGAACTACCAGAATCTGGCATAACTTTTCTGACGTCATTATTTAACGCCATGACAAGACTGCAGTTCTTTCCCCTGGAGTGGAAGGTTGCGCAAATTATAATGCTACTGAAACCAGACAAACAACCAGAAGAAGCGAAATCATATAGACCCATAAGCCTGCTACCTATCCCCTCCAAAATATTTGAATCTCTACTGCTGCAACGAATTCTACCTATACTCAAAGATAAAGGACTAATTCCTGACCATCAGTTTGGGTTCCGCATTAAACATGCCACTGTCGACCAAGTGCACAGACTAGCAAATAAGATCATGGAATCACTGGAGGCAAAGGCTTACTGTACTAGTGCTTTTTTGGACATATCTCAAGCGTTTGACCGCGTTTGGCATGCAGGTTTGCTTTTTAAATTAAAAAACGCCCTACCAGATCACCTGTACGGAATACTAAAATCATTCCTACAACAGCGCCAATTCATAGTACAAAGTGGGGAAGCACTATCTGATCTTTGTCCCATACAGGCAGGAGTGCCACAGGGTAGCGTATTGGGTCCCATACTCTACTTACTGTTCACTGCAGACTTGCCGACATCCGAATCACTAACTACTGGAACCTTTGCTGACGATACCGCCATACTAGCTGCACATAGTGACCCAAAAATTGCCTCACAAATACTCCAAGAAGGACTAAATGACATATCAGACTGGCTTAAAAAGTGGCGGATAAAAGCCAACGAAACCAAATCAGTCAATGTTACGTTTACATTAAGAAGAGGATCCTGTCCTCCAGTCACACTAAACAACATTGAAGTCCCACAAGCAGATCATGTGAGATATCTTGGATTGCATTTAGACAAAAGACTTACCTGGCAAAAACATATTTTCACTAAGAGGAAGCAACTTGGTATCCAAACACGAAAACTTTACTGGCTCATAGGGCGAAAGTCTCAACTATCTCTCGAAAACAAAATACTTTTGTACAAGGCAATACTGAAGCCCATCTGGACGTACGGGATCCAATTATGGGGCACCGCTTCTCACTCAAACATAGAAATCATACAGAGGTTTCAAAATAAAGCTCTGCGTATGATAACCAACGCGCCCTGGTTTGTACCCAACGAACTACTACACCGTGACCTACGAATGCCCACTGTGGAGCAGGAAATCGTACGCCATACCAAGACCTATAAAGAACGGATCCAACAACACCCAAATACTCTGGCTCGGCCACTAATGGAGAATCACAACAAAGTGCGACGATTAAAGCGCAAAATACCTCAAGACCTAATCCAATCACAGTAAATATAACTACTGTCTAAACAATGAGGATGTGACACAGGTCACATACTGAGCGAGCCAGCGATAGCACCAACCAACTAACTGCTGAATGTCCCATGAAGGAGACAGATTGTAGTAAATAAAGAATTATAAAAAAAAAAAAAAAATATAATTTTTTCTTAAAAGACACTACGACCATTGAGTTTGTTTTGGCTGTTTCTTTTCAGAGTAGTCAGGTACGAAACACATCATCTAGCTAGTTAGTAAAACCTATTTGCAAAATAAACATTGATGGCACTGTTGGAATGTCAAGTTAAGGCATGAAGCCAAGGGTAGAAATTCCAACAATGCATATTTATTTTAGTTGGTAACGCATTGTGTGGAACACAGTCCATCAATAAGTGGTGTCTCTGCTGCACAGTTAGGTGAGGTCGATCTTGCATCATGAACGCAAACTCATTACATGGAATGTGGCTAGATCTGAGTCAATGAGACGTAACAACTAATTTACCATATCAAATAGTAGGCTATTATCAAATGCCAAGAAACTACATAGTTATGAAAACATGCTTAAGGATTTTTTAAGGGAACTGAATAGTAGATCTATTATGCAGTTTGGATCTAGACCATTTATCCAAAAAATTAATAAATAAACATTTAATAATTACCTGAACAACCCACAAGCAGAGGCACGTGAGGTGAACCAGTCTCCACCAGCAAGACGTTGGACAAGCGGCACAAAGTGTTGTTCCAAAGCTTGAGGAGTGTGATGTGCAGCCACAGCACGGAGTGAAGCCACAGCCTTGTCACGGACTACGGTCTCTTCTACTGTGGCCAGGGTTTCTAGAGGTGGAAGGAGACAGTGAGCGAATTCACCGCCACCAACCAGGTTGATGAAATTTCCTAGAAGAACAATTTGTAATGGTTAGCATAATATTATATTCTGTGCCTCGGAAAGCACGTTAAGCTGTCGGTCCCGGCTGTCATTTGTAGATCTTTGACAATTGTTACAGGTTTGCAATCAGTGGCCCAAAAATGTCTGACAACCAGTCTTACCAAGGGGTATTGTATTACCCAGTACTAACTGGGTTGTGGAGGTCAGAAAGGTAGTTGCTCCATGTAAAATACTGGTATTCAGCTGCATTAGACTGGAAGCTGACCCCAACATAGTTGGGAAAAGGCTCGGCAAATGATGATGTTAGCATAATGATACAATGTGTATATCAAAATAGCCTCTTGAACTTTGGGTCAACCAATGCAAATCCTCTTCTCTGGACTGCTACAGAAAAGTTTTTGATGGAAAAACTTAATTACTTAGCCTGACCTGAGAATCAAACTTAAGACCACATGCTCGCAGTAGCACTTCCTACCACTACACAAGTGTCATTCAAAATATTTTTGCTACTAGATAGTTGAGAAACTATTGACATGTTCGTATAGGCCGAATCGTACAGACTATTAAAAATAGACATGTAATATGTGTACGGACATGAGCATACCCACACTGACAAATTTATTATAAACATTATTGCAAATTATGGTTATCCTCATTACTGGAATTTCCTCCAGTAAACCATAGTACATAATTTCTACATTATTCAGTATTCTTCAGTCTCTACGTCCTATGATAGTTCATAACATAATAATACAAACAGGTTTTTAAATTCAGTAAGTTTTATACTGATTGTGTAAGGTATTACAGATATTATAATGATACTTATTTTTATTGGGTATAAGATCAATTAGGATACAGACATATAGTGATTTTCTGTGCGAAAAACATTGTTTATCTTTCTATCAAGGCCTAATCAATTATTCTTTTGTGTAAGTACGTTTCTAAAGCTAAAATACCTATAAGATGCAATATACAAACTTGTTACAATGAAACAGGACAAATACAACAATAAATAGGTTATCAATTTATACAATTCCGAGTTAAAGATTATCTTCTGATGATGTTAACAGTGGCGATGTACTTACCCAGTTGCTCAGCAAGGGCGAGTAAGACTTCATCTTCATCATAAATGGTCTCCGTTAGGAAGGGGATCAGCTCAGATCTGGTCCGCTCCACGCCCAGGGCCAACGCGATGGTCGACAATTTCTTGATAGAATTCAAACGAAGCTGCACATCCTCGTTTTTTAACTCGTCTATGAGCACCGCAATAGGATACAGTGACTCATCTGTCCCAGAGTCGCTCGCTGCCATTTTTGTGTTGGTGGTGCTGCTTCGATTTCAAATTTCACGAATTATACAGATTTTCAATTGATTTACGAATTATTGCGAATATTTTCATAGAAACGAACGCTATTGAACTCAAATGCAGCAAAATGGCAGCATCTATTTTTTCTTAATGTTCAACTTCCCTTTCGGTCGATATTTCTAAGCACAGGAACAAAGCTATTCAGCCAACAGCCATAGACTAAAATAATTTGTTAAAATCTATTTTTTTAATTATATATCTTAAGAATTTTAAAAGGTTAATCATTATTATTAATCAAAACATATTTAGAAAAAGTATCATGACTCCTAAGATCATGGCAGTATTTTTTTAGCGCCATCTAGTTTGCAAGCTAAATACTACCAACTGAAAAATTCCGAGGTTGTAAAATAAAAAGTTGTAGATGGCGTAGATACATACACTTCGCCAGCGACTTCGTCCGCTCAAATTGTCATAACTCGGTTAATATGCATGGTATAATTGTATTATATAGCTTAGAGCACCCACGAATAATGTAGCTTTCTGCCAGTGAAAGAATTTTTAGAATTGGAATATTAGTTCCGGAGATTACCTACCCCCCTCCCCCTACATATAAATTTACAAACTTGCAAACAAACAATACCTCTTTATAATAACAAACAACAACAACAATCTCTTGATAATGCACGACTTTTTCCGATGGGGTGTAAACTAGGCAGAAACCACAGAACGCCACGTGCTACGTTCCTTACATACTCCTTTTGGCTCGGCCACGTTCATACATCTGGTCAAACACTAAAATAGAGAAAATATGTCACTGCACAATAGAATTATTTATTATCTCACATTCTTTTCCAAAAGGGGATAGGATCGGAAACCTCAGACAGACACTTTATCAGCTAACTTTTTTTTTCTTTTTTTTTGTTGTAGTGTGGAATAATATTGCTAGGACTGTTTTGTAGGCGCTAGCGCAGACTCTCTCATTAACCCATGCATTTTAGCAAACTTTGTACCTCGCATTGAAATAAATTCTTCTTACGTAACGACATTTTTTTTTATTTGGTCACTTCTCGACATTTTAGAAATTGGAATGACACTTGACAACGGTCGTTTTTTTTCCAATATCATGTCATGGCGTGTACAAGTTTTTTATTCTAATTTAATAATTTTGAACATTAATGATCGATCAAAATAGTGTATAAATGGTATGGCAAGCGAAGACAACCTTAATGCGTCTATTGCACATATTGTGTTGTGTTGCGTGGCGGGGAAAGGAATCAGCAGGATGAGGGGTGCCAGTTACACGCATCCCGGGATGCATGCGAATTTCTTTATCCACGGTGTAATTGGATTCCTAAATTACCAAAGTACGTATGGTGGTTCTAGATTGACACAATGCTAGCAAGCAGTAGAAACAGTTTCTTTACAAAAACCGTAAAGCGGCATCTATGATGCAACGTACGAACTAAATTCCTTCATCGCGCAACCAAAGTGATCCAAGAGATTGGCATCAAACATCCGACAGCAATCGTGGGTCCACCAAACACAACACCAGTCTGGTCGGAGTATCCTCCCTTTTCAATGGAGGGTGAGGAACTATATACCCAATTCCTCGGATGTCTAAAATTGTGATTATTGATTATATCGCTCAACAACCAATATTTGCAATTTCACTAAAAATGTATCTAGTATATTTTTCGACGACCCGAATGGCGCAGCCGTAGTGAGGCTGCCTTACGTTCTTAGGGTCCCGGGTTCGAATCCCGGTTGGAGCAAATGTTTGTGTGATGAGCATGGACATTTGTTTCCGAGTCATGGATGTTTATATGTATAATAAGTATGTATTTACAAACAAAAAGTATCTATGTAGTATATCAACTATCTGGTGTCCACGACACAAGCCTCGTTGCTTAGTGTGGCACTAGATGGCGCTGTGTGTTAATGCCCAGCGATATTATTATTATTTTTATTAGCTCCAAGTCGGTTTTACGTGTGTCTCTCCTGTGCATTGTTATCAAAGTATGATTTATTATTCAAATAAAACTGTCTATTCGTTCGTCGAATTCATCAACCCCTCAAAATAAATCTTTACACTTTCCATTTTCCTCCAGGTGGAATAGGGGGCGATGTCAAGAATTTATACGCGATTAGCTTGAAGGCTGCCCGGTACCTAGCCCTGCCATGTCTGAATGCAGACCTCCGGCGGGACGACCAGACTATCTCCTTGTTGCACGTGCTGTCAGGAGTTATTCCTTTCGCTATTTCTCTCTCTGGACAGGATAACGTTCCTCTGGGGAACCTGGCGATTGCCTTGAACATTATTTCCTTATGCCACTACTCACACACGCAAAACCGCGAGTTCGGATGGTACACGGCGGGAGCTGCTTGTGTGGCGTACTTCGTCACGTCGCATGCGAGCCAGAAGTTTATTTTCCCGCTGGCACTAGCACTCATGGACTATTGCGCTTACAGGATCTGGCATGTCCACAACGATGGTCCGGTAGGACCCGCCCCCGGAGGGAGAAGATAAATGATTAAAGTGCTTCTTTCAGTTTTTTTAATACAATGCATTTGTCTTTTTTTATACGTGATTGTTTCATTCGTTACCTCCGTCGATTTCATACGTTACCCTACGGGGCTTCAATCACCACCCCCTTAATGAGTAGTTTTGTAAGATACCTTATTGTTTACCTAGATAAGTATTTGTGCCAAATTGGACCGCATTCCTACAGGGGCTGCTTTCGTGGCCAAGAGGGTACTTAGTGAGTGGTGGGGGTTGGCCCAGAGGATTTTTCAGCAAGCATACCTACTCTGCATGATGAACTTGATCGGTGACTCTGAGTAGGGCGTGATGAGAGAACGTTATAACTAATTATGTGGGGCTCACAGAGAGCAGATTTTTCATTATTAATTGATTTGGTAACAGGTCAGAAAATTTAAAAAAAAATCGAAGTACCGACTGCTCGGTAACCATCAAGTTTGACCCCTAGTTAACTGGGCTTAATTTGTTGTTAATGACCTCTGGTATAACCCTGTTGAAGGAATAGGTCGAGTTTCCCTGTCACCCTATATAAAGGGTGCAAAACACCTCTTAACGAAGCCGAAAGGCACTTGTTCTCCCCGTCATTGCGATCATTTTTTTGTGCTACACCATACCTGGGAACCTTCTAGTTACGGAGATATTGGCGGTCAAAGTTCCAACTTTTTTACAACATTTTTTTTAAATACACATTTTTAATGTAAGATGTTTACTTTAAACACCCCCGTAGTTTCAGCGCAAGCTGTTCCTCATAAAGTAAACATAAAAAAATCCAAATTCACATATTTTTTAACATTTCTAAAAACTTAATCACGTACTCAGAACACATGATAATCCATCCTTCGTTCCACGTCGGTCGTAGCAACAAGAAAAAAAGCAATTCCTTTGTCTTTGGCCTTAAGGGGGGTAACCAACCATAGTGGTACTGAAAGGATGACTAATGCATGCCTACTGGAGTGCCAGCCTATTGTGAAACTCCCGCAGAGACAATCGTATTAGATAGGAGAGGGATATTGTAAGTAAGTAATCTTGACAGCGTCATTTTTTATTTTGTCTTTGTAAAAGAAATCAAAAGGAATAATATTATACAAGAAGCTGTAAAGGACTCTTCACGAAGCCGTCAACCAAGCATAAAAAATAATTTTATTGCTGGGAAACAACTTTACGGTAGGAGTAGGACTCAATGTAACAAAACATTGTGTTAGTGATGAATGCATTGAATAGTACGGGTTGAATGACATTGGTCAAGTCTGATATTCGTCAAATCGACAATTCGTCAAATTTGATATTGGTCAAAGCTGTAGTTCGTCAAATCGTCTTTTTCTCCAATTACGAAATTTGCTAAATACGCTATTGGTCAAGTCCATGTACAGTCGACGGGGGTCGTAGAAGTTTATTATTTTATTTTTTTAATTTTACACAAAAAAAAAAACTTGGGAAAAGTTGGAACTTTGACCGCCAGAGGTATGTTCTAGAACAAAAAAAAAACCGGCCAAGTGCGAAGTCGAACTCGCGCATGAAGGGTTCTACACGCAAATGCATCATCTGTGAAAATTTCAACTGTCTAGCTATCACGGTTCATGAGATACAGCCTGGTGACAGACAGACAGACGGACAGAGGAGTCTTTATAATAGGGTCCTGTTTTTACCCTTTGGGTACGGAACCCTAAAAATGATCACAATGACGGGGAGAAGAAGTACCTTTCGGCTTCGTTAAGGGTACTTTTACATCCATTATTTATGATGAAGATTTTATTTCAGTTCAAGCTTCGCGTTAGATACCCAGTTACTGGGTAAGTACCTTGTTCAGACAGCCATTCTTTCTATATGTAAAATATTGGTCTTCAGCTGCATCCAGTTAGACTCGAAGCCGGCTTCAACTTAGAGAGTCAGAGGACGATTATTATTGACTAGCTGTTTTTGCCCGCCACCTCCGTTCGTTTGATGTGATGTGTTTTTGTGAGACTAAAAAATGGCCTACGACCTATTTTCAGACCTATTAAATATTCACAAAAGAAATCATAAAAATCGGTCAAGCCGTTTCGGAGGAGTTCGATAACAAACACTGTGACACGAGATTTTTATATATTCGACTAGCTGATGCCCGTGGCTTCGCCCGCGTGGATGCTGTTATCGCGACCAAAAGTAAAGCTCCCAGACGGCTTATTTTTTTCCAACACCTCCAATTACAAATATAATTATATTTTAGCCAATCTATACAAAAACTTGGCAAATTATATACTAAAACCTTCCTCGAGAACCACTCTTTTCATTGGTGAACAGCATGAAAATCGGTGCAGTAGTTTTTGAGTTTATCGCGAACAGACAGACAGACGCGGCGTAGGATTTTGTTTTATAAAATTAGTGATGGTTACGCGCACTTATTTCGGCATTCATTTAATCGTTGCCTTGTGTTAGGTGTTTGCGAAAACAGACATTAGTTTTTCTCAATAGGATGTCCACTTGTCCCCCACTTGGAAAATTGCCAATATTTTCTTTGAAGGAACGTTTTCTTATTACAAAGTAGAAGTACTTAATGTAAGGCGATACGCCAAAATAAGATGAAACGTTCTCCCGTGAGTTTTAATTCATTACTCTGTTATATAAACAGACGATGGTTATTTTTGCACCAATTCCGTTTACTTTTTACGTTATTTTTTAATATATGAAAAAGTAGGCATGAGTATTAATTGATGGACATATTTTTTATTAAATCACAAGCACTTCGCCCGTAAAAAAATGTGATAGCTTAGGTTAACATGCATGGCATAAATATAATTTATAGCCTATATATAGCACCCACGAATAATGTAGCTTTCTGCCAGTGAAAGATTTTTAGAATTGTATCATTAGTTTCGGAGATTACCCCTACATATAAAAAAATACCTACCTCTTTAAAATATTAGCATAGATCAAGTGACAAGACGTAACATCCATAAACATACAAGTATTCATGAATGCGAACGTAAATCTGTCTGTGTGTGACCCTTACACGCCTTGACGCCTGAACAGACTTCGACGAAACTTTGCGCACAGGTAAACCATGACCTGGCATAGTTTTAATCCCGATGGTACGTTTCCCTGGGTTCATTTACGAGCTCCACGCAGGCGAAATCGCTGACAAAAGCAAGATAAATATAGTTCGTCTGTTTCGACGATAATTTCATACAATCAAGTAAAATATCAGTATCAACACATGTTGCCATTCTCTCGCCCATTAGACTGAAATCGTAGATTTGTATTGAAACTGATACTTTAAGAGAAACAATAAACATTCTCATAGGTAATGGTTACAAAGCGAAGCATTCTCGGTGCCAAAATTATTTGTTTAGTGATAGTTGATTTTAAAAGAAATCCGTACATAAGATTAAGGTGGATGCTCCAGGGTAGTCCGCGAAATTAAAATTTCCTTACGTTTTTTGCAATTTGCAGGTCAGTGTCAGGTTGTATGTTGATTAAAATATGATTCGCGGCTGTAACACGTATGTAGTTACAGAATTATAATCATCAAAATCATCAATACAACCCTCCAAGCGCATAAAGGTGCAGGAATGAATTTGACCTTGAAAATTGCAAAAAACGTAAGAAAATTTGAATTTCGCGGGCTACCCTGGAGCATCTACCTTAATTCTGAAAGTGGCACCGGTGACTTAAGAGTTGTGTGGTAATCGGTTGTCGTGGTATCATGGTATGGGGCATGTGTGATACGGAGGAATGAGGAAAATGTTCTGAGGAAAGTTCTGAGTATGAATGTAGACGATTTTATGTTGCATGTACTATCGAGGACACTCCTGCCTGATCACCACTAAGCTAATTTTTGCTTGCACTTACAACATAGAAACACTCTCTAGCCCCGCCCCGTTGACTTTGTATAAAAATAATGAATGAAAAGATACCGACCGGCCGACCGCACAGACGACATACGCTAAACGAGAGTTATTGTTACTTTGCGCGCCAAAGTTGACGCTTTCCTAGTAGGCCGGGCGTGGCTCGGCGCCTCCGCATGATTTAAGGGAAAAAATTTTTAACTGATCAGGCGGAAAAGTCCACGACTGTACATAAACATGATAAATTAAAAGAAGAGAAAATCATGAAATCTAAAAAACAGTTATAAATTCAATGGGATAAATTCAATAAGTTATAGCACTTTTATTCATGGTTTTCCTTTCATTTAATTTATCATGTTTGTTAAAGAGATTTGATCCATATGATTAACCCTAGCGATTGATGTCAAAAAGGTACAGAATGTTATTTTTTCGAACTTTAGTCGATCCATCCCGGGTTCGATGCCCGAATGTGGCAAGCGAATTTTCGAAAATCTGTGAATGCATATTTGTTTCTTTTTAAAAATAAAACAATGTTTCCTTTGAGTAAAATTTGCTATCTTCAGTATTTAGAGTACTTTCCCTCCAGGAGGCATTGAAAAATTCCACCCTGTATAAACCAGTCTAGTTATTAATAATGATAAGTCAGTACAAAGACCCCTTAAAAGGTTTTTAGCCTCACACTCTGTAGATCTTACCAAGGTAATCCATCATTTCTTTAGATCCTACTATGTGATCCTTTTTACGATGCAAAAACTCTAGCTATAATCTCGGTAAAGTTCCTGCCGTTGATGGGCAAACACGTTTCCATTTCCTATTTATTTCAAGTGTCCATAAAATTAGCATTGATATTACAAAACACAAATCAGAATTTTATTACACAAATAAACCATGAAAATCTTCTTCGAAGAATATTAGCCAATATTCTACTATACTATTTTAATCTATCGCTGAATTAAATAAAATGCTAATAAAGTTCAATCGTTCCTGATTAATTGAAGGAAGATCTAATGGGAGGCTAATTAATAACGAAGACTTGCCATTGACCAATTAGCTCGGAATCCAAACGAATGAGGACAGGCAAAAGCATACGTGACCGGAAAGATACGATTTTTCTATCATTTTATAGATTAGTATTGCACAATTTGTTTGTGTATTTAATTTAAAGGGTTATATCATTTTATATTAAAAGACAGATGGTTGTCTTTAATGGGCGCTAAAACTACGGTGATTTCAATGTTCGTGTATGTTCGTGTGTTTCAATTTCGGTGTTCTTCAAGTTCGATTCTGGGACCGCTCTTAGTGCAACTGATACCTACCTGTTAATAAAAAGTAATACATAAGTATCTCGTTATTGAATATTTATTTGCTTATTTCAGACTAGTTGACACTCATAAGTTCTGAAATGTTTTTTTTTGTAATTGCATTCAGCCTTTAATCTGCAATTTTATTACCATGTCCACTTACCATACTGCTGAGTCAGTAGTTTTAAATAAGCCCCTAAATATTGATATCACTCAGATCCAGCCTGTCCCTTCGCTGCCCTCCCCCAGCGACGCCCAGCTATTCTCCAGACAGACAATGATTCCCGAAGCACGTACTCTTTCTGGAAGATGTGTCCAGCAATGTCAGCGGGCCTACCATGACGTCTTAAAGCAGGATCGTTTTAATTGCGTGCCAGTGAGGGAAAGAGATGGCGCTAGACGTCCTCTATAGCTCCGTCTCTTACCCACACTGGAACGCAATTAAAACGATCCTGCTTTAAGACGTCATGGTAGGCCACCAGGTCTTCTTCTTTGCGTGTCGATAGACTCAAATAATACCCGACCAGTATGTTGCCACCTGCACAGCTCTGTCGTTGGCTTCGTTTAAATTCTGGAAGGTGCAGGTGGCTATGCAGGATAGACAAGAAAGGAGGTGGGGCATATCCTGCAGAGGGGCTCCACACTGACATTGTCAAACTGAATGTCAGGTAAAAGATGTCTTCGTAGTTAAAAGATTAATTTTATAGCCTAACCTAACGCTGTTTCTTGTGCTCTCGTAGGCTTAATACTAGATAAGTTCAGGTGTAGGTAAATGGCAGCCTAGCCGAAGACTTAATTAAGCTGTTAATGTTTTGGCTAGCACAAAACTCTTGGGGTAACTTACATGGATTAAACCGGGTTAGACCGTAGTAATAATTCTGAAGTACCGAAATGGGTTTACTGTGGTTGGTCTAAGGAAGTCGGTTATATACTGTTTAATTTTCTTATGCCCATTTGAGCATTTTTGATTTTTTTGATTTGATTTTTGCCATTTCGAGTTCGAACCCAACACACGCACCTCTGATTTTTCGGATTTATGTGCGTACAGTATAATTATCACTTGCTTCGGTGAAGGAAAACATCGTGAGGAAACCAGCATGCCTGAGAGATTATCTCGACGGCATGTAAAGCCAGGTCAGAGGCCCATGGGCGGCATAAAAACTCTGACACCAGGTTAGACACTAACCACACGATAAGTAGTAGTATGCCCATTTGAACTTCAAATTATTATTTTTTACTATGGCTCTTATGGCCTTATGGCACACATCGTAAGCCACAAGAGCAACCAGCAAAAAACTTTTTCTATTAAATATAATGTCATACGTATTACAGTTTTAAAACTAGGCGACACGTTTAGGTTCAGCTCAGGTTCTATGTTAATTTAGGAGGCTTTTACCAATATTATTAAACGTTTATAAAATAGCGACGAACCCTTTGTTCATGAGTTTGATTCTATTAAGTTATGGAATAGGGTGTTTAAATCGGTGGCGTTAAATGTTAAGGTGAAAGCGCCAGCCCGTGAAATTCAAATTTTCTTACGTTATAATTTGAATTTCGCGGGCTACCCTAGCGCTTCCCCTTAAGTAAAATATTTAGTGTTAATTCAACAAAAACATCTAGTCTTGGGTGCAGTATGCAGCTCCCGCCCAGAAAAATGTTCTTAACAAGTAAATGCGAAAATTATCATGTCATGCAACCAAACTTAAATTCGACACCTGTTTCGGTCCTCCACAGGGCATTCTCTGGAGTTTTTTCCTCCCGAGATTGGTAGTAGAGTCCATTTTTTTCACACAGTTCTTAGTTTTAGCGTTAGCTCTATGCGTTTATTTAAAGTCGGACAAACAAGAAATTAGTAACAACACTGACAATCAATAATAAAGCACGTTCTAATTGAGATGTGTAACATCGTCCGAATTATGCACACCACCGAATGATCTAAATGTCCTGTATGTTTACACTTTGTCCTAAATATTTCTATTGGGCCTAGGGTTGCTACCCCTTTACACATACTTACTAATGTTTCCACTGCTGGGACATATCGGCCATCTCTCTGGGGGAGGTGGTGGACCAAAATCTGCCAAAGGAGAATTGATGGATGTCACAAGTCTTCGATTTTTGATTCTCAGACAAGCTGGTTTCCTACAGCTGAGCCTGAGCTGAAATTTAGCATACTTGTTTAGTTTGGACTACAATGCATGGTCAGTTAAGTAACGTCATTCTAAACCACTAGGACTAATTTTTTTTAAGCATTTTCGTTATATGCTTATCTAATGAAAGGGTTTGCTCAGAAGAATACAATAGAATGACGTACCACTTTAAGCGGACTATAGGAGCTATACGCGAGTTTTATAATGCAAAAAAGCACATGATTAACTGCAATAAACAAAACCAGAAAAATATATGATATTCTTCAGGATATATGCTAGTATGACAGTGTTTTAAAAACATAATACAACTAATTTAACTCGATAAAAAAAATCACAAACTTATCTCTAAAAATTTCTTGTAACGAGTCAAAACCATACTAAAATACATGCGATCATTCTGATTTTTTGAAAATTTAAATGTTTTGAGTTTTGTTTCTAAATACAGTCATTCACTACAACCCTGTGCTATGTTATATTAAAGTTAATGTCAAAATGGTACATAAAGCATATGGAGCTGTCGTTCGTACTCATAAAGTGGAATTAATGACAAATTAACGATCTTTGTGGAATATTACACCTATTATAAACAGCCGCTGTGCTGAATTATAAGTAGGTATAGTGGAATCCTTTGTGTATGGTGCTAGGTATTTTCAGCGGATTCTCTTGTCAAGTTTCCATTCGTAGCGTGAAAGTAATTAACATATTATCATAACATCACGCCTGTAATCAACCAACCATTTTCCATTTTCTTTATGAAGGTTATCATAGACAATTTAATATCACGCTACGACCTTTCAGAGCCGACCGGGTGGAGCCGCGGGACACAGCTTGTTAATCACTACATAGTATAAAACAAAGTCGCTTTCTCTGTCCCTATATCCCTATGTATGCTTAAATCTTTAAAACTACGCAACGGATTTTGATGCGGGTTTTTTTGATAGATAGAGTGATTCAAGAGGAAGGTTTTAGTATATAATTTGCGGGCGGGCAAAGCCGCGGGCATCAGCTAGTTAATTAATAAAACAATCCTAAACATTCAGCCGCGTTCTTAAATACCGTGTGATCCATCATCATCAATCTACTGTCTTCCACAGAGAGCTTGGCGTTGACGTCAGCATCGTATTCCACGCCACTGGTACCTAATGTGGCTTACTAATCACGCTAAATGAGCGAAGTGAAAGAAATTAGATGTTGTTATTGAGTATTACATAACGTTAACGTTATGCCTGTAATTCCCGAAGGGTTAGGCAGAGCTGTACTTATTAGTATGATTGACTTGTTACGTTAAAGTTATAATTGGATTTTCCATGAGAAACTCCTCAGTAACAGCTTGAAGTCGAGACACAAATCATAGGTGTACCTGTACTCGTCTGCCTGCCTTTTCCTATGTTGGGGTCGGCTTCCAGTCTAACTGGATACAGCTGAATACCTGTATTTTACAAGGAGCGACTGCCTATCGGACCTCCACAACCCAGTTAGTACTAGGTAATACGATACCCCTTGGTAAGACTGGTTGTCAGACTTTTGTGTTTCTGACTACCTGCTACGGCTGTCAAAGAACTACAAATTCGACGACCCGAATGGCGCAGCGGTGGTGAGGCTGCCTTACGTTCTTAGGGTCCCGGGTTCGAATCCCGGTACAAGCAAAGGTTTGTGTGATGAGCATGGACATTTGTTTCCGAGTCATGGATGTTTATATGTATAATAAGTATGTATTTACAAACAAAAAGTATCTATGTAGTATTTATTTATTTATTTATTTTTTTTGGATTACCAACGAGCGCCATTACAATTTCTTATATAAGTGAAAACTATTGCAGAATACATGGTCTTGTAACGCACATTCAATTACAGGTAACCACAGCTTACACATTATCGAGTAAACATGACATAATTTAATTAAAATTAGGAATTCGTACAATTATACAATCATGCTACTATTAAAGATTAAAATATTCAAATATAATTACATAAATAACATGATGAATTAATAATGGTTGGAATTGAATGTAGTATATCAATTATCTCGTGTCCACGACACAAGCCTCGTTGCTTAGTGTGGCACTAGATGGCGTTGTGTGTAATGTCCAGCGATATTTATTATTTTATATTTACAAATGACAGCCAAGACGAGTACGAGTACGGCTTAACGAGTAGGCTATCTATTGTGATATTCAAACTATAAATAAGCCCACAAAAAATTGGGAACCCACTATCCACAGCTAAACTGGTCAAATTCATTTACGGCCATTTTCAATAACTTACTGGCCGGTTTCAGTAGGTTGCTATCTCTGTCTGTTTGACGTTTTGCTTACTGGACGGTTAGAAACAAAACGTCACAGAAAATCTTTCTTTGATTTTTCTATGAATCAAGTGACAGGTATTTCAAGCTAACTTTGTTTATAGAAACACTGTCAGCTGCGAGACGGGGCTTATTAACTGACAGTTATACGTAAGTAAATTATAGAAAACGGGCCTTAGTTATAGGTCGGGCTTTAGGAGATAAGATTTATCGCGAAAGTGGATGATGTGGTGTGTATTCTTATCAGTTCGATCTGTTTTCTCTACTTTCATCATCAATATCATCCACAGCCCGAGTTCACGCGTATTATAGGCCTCTCTTTGCTTGTGCCAAGCTCCATGTTCTCAGCCTCATCCAGGATATACCCGCGACCACAACAATGTCATCTACCCATTTCGACGACGGACGACCAACACTTCTCTTTCCATTCCCTAGACGCCACTCAGTCACAGCTTTACTCCACCTGCCATCACCGCGCCTTGCTAGGTATCCTGCCAACTCCATTTGACTTCCTTCATTTCGAAAAATTATAATTCGTTTCAGCTTGCTAAGATCTTACTTCTTAAACATAGTAACTAAGAGTAAACTTATTTCATTCATCATAATTCATAATAGTTTGTCGAGGGCAATTAGCAAGCCTCTAGAGACACTACCCAAGGATTAGTCATCTTAGCCAGTACCCAGTTAATTACTTGCAGACTTGTATCTTCGCTGGCTCGCTTTAACATGAATATTTTGCAGCTTTTTGATATTTCTGTGGACAAAGTACCTATTTATGCATAGATCTGAAAATTGTTTGTATGATTTTGAGGCTTCGAGTTACAATTACGGTTTTACTATCACGAGCACTTTAATGAAAATGTCATTAAAACGCCAAAAGATTGCTTTGCATTGCGTAATTGCTATCGTTAAACATAAACAACCAAGAAATCCAGCGAAAAACAATTTTTTCCGAAAAGTCTGATATGAAATAGATATTATCTTTTTTTGAAGAAATAAAATAAAATAATGAAAAAAAACAATCACCGCTGACTATAGGCATTGCACCAATTTGTACTAAGTATAAGTATAGTTTTATCTGAGGCAATTTTCCAACACCCGCGTGCTATGCCGCGTGCGAAAATGGCTCCTTTCTGCACGCGGCGCAGCACGCGGTGATGGAAAATGAAAACAATCCACGTGTGTGAAATACATGGCATGTTGAACCTAATCGTAGTACGATAAGAACCCGTTTTCGTGGAAGTGTATTAAAAAATAAATTATTAAAATAAACACACGACACGTGACATTAAAAGCTAAACCATGTTTAGCGCCAATTTTTATACAAGATGGCGGATACGTGTCACTATTCGATCATTTGTTACAATATGGCAGCCTATTACATGGCTGTCTTGAGGTCTATAAGCCACATTTATCATCGCCATCGGCAGACGTTTACCGATTATTGTTATAGTCTGCAAATTATGAGATGATTTAGCAGTATTGTTATGAAAGATTTTTGGGTTAGATTAATTGATTGTTTTTGTTCAGCTTTTCTTTATTTCTATTCAGATTAATAGCCAAAGTCAGAATTATTTATCGTGCACTGTTTCCATTTAGCAATTTGTAACTTCTCCGGCTCATAGATCGCAAATCGCTTTTATAAACTGTCCACCTGCAACTAAGGGCCAAAACTGACGCTGTTTTATTACTGGCCTATTAGGATTAACAGCTTCTCTGTGTAATTACTCAACCCTCGAGCGAAGTAGTTTGGGCTTTTGAGGTGCTTTTTCATTGGTTTGACAACTACGATAGCCGAATATCACCATCATCTTTCTGGCTTTGTCCCAAGTTACTTGGGTACGATGCAACACGTTTTTTTTCTCAACCGTCACGCTATCATACCATATCATATCATATTTACTCCATTTCTTTCATAGCATTCCTCATACAGAATCCATCCATCGTTTCCTTGGTCTTCCTCTCCCTCTCCGTCCATCAACATTTATATTCATCAATCTTTTAGTCACATGTGATTCGAACAGAAGAATCAATAAAATGGTAAAAATGCAAGTGGCTCTATGTTGACTGGAGCTCTCAGGTCTCCAGTACGTCAATCACCTGAGATGTCCAGTAGCTTTTTAAAAATACATAAACTACCGTACATTAAATAATTTCAAGATTCCGAAAAATCAAGCTAAAGTTGATGTAAAATACGGTAAAAATGATATTAATAGTTTGACGGAATAGTAAGTGCTTTCCATCAAGAAGTTTATATATACTGAGTTTGAAAACTCTATGATAAAAACGCACTTCGAGCAAGAACCATTTCAAAATGAGAACATCATTGTGACAAATCGTGACTCGTGTTCATGTTCGTGTTAGTGTTTAGTTCTTTTTTCAGTAGTCTTTGTCACAAAATAAACTACAGTAGTAAAACCTGTTTAGCAAGACAGGCACGTCATTCGATGTCGTTAAGGGAAGTAATGGTGCGTTAACTTCTGACCCGATTGCTATATGTATTACTGTCTGGCCACTATAGTTCTTCCACAGATATTTTAACTCTGACTGGAGCAATCCGATAGAAACCTTTTTTCGACGACTTTAAAGATCACTGTTATTTTGACAGATTTGCCAGTGACAGCAAATAAGAGGATTTTTTTTTTAATAACTTTCTTCATGACCACACACATGATACATGTCCTTCAGTTGTAATCATTGAACATATTATACTACTCTTATCTTAACTAAAAGTACATAAAATAATAACAAGTTCATCAATAGTGTTTACCGCTCATACGAGGGCTGTATGTGTTGTTGTCTGGCTACACCCTGTTTTAGGGGTACATTCAAAGTAGGGAATTATCATTCATAAAACTTGTTAACAGTTATAAACCCTTTATGAATTCTACTCGCCGCGCGCTGTTGCCGTTTCATGACAATTTTCAAAACATAAACGGTATATGACAAAATATCACGCCTGTACCGTGAAAGAGGAGTGTGATACGCCCAAATATGTTTAATTTCCATTTTTCATTAGCAAATACTCAGTAGCAAGAAGTAGGCGGTACCCCACTACCTTGGAAAGCACGTTAAACCGTTTGTCCGACTCCTATGGTAAAAAACTTCTCGATAAGTAGCCATGTATTTCCTCGCCCACGTTTCTTAGCTTACGAGTCGATAAATTAACGCCGAAACACGTAATTGCGTGTGACAGTTGTAGTTACTATCAAAGATTATTGTCAATTTCTGACCACCGGCCATTTGATGATCTCGTAAACGCTTTATAGGGCAGTAGTAATAATAATACAAGGTGTAATATAATAAACGCAAGGCCTATGGTGTGGTCTCTCGGACCATGAAACTGAACAAATTTTGTTCGACGAGTTCTTGAAATGCGCAAAATAAAATTGGACTCTGTATACAGGGTCCAGGGTGTACACAACCTCATCACGAAGCCGTCAACCAAGCATTCTGTACATCGAACTGAGTAACTTTACGCTAAAAATATTGCTGGGAAACGACTTTTTTTTTTGGGGTGAAAAATCATGTTTTGTGGTAAAACTCAATGTAACGCACTCAAAACATTGTGCTGATGGATGGATTGAATAGTACGGGAGTCGTCGTCGGAGGTGTTTAAAGTAAAAATCTTACAATAAAAACTTGTCAAAAAGTTGGAACTTTGACCCCCAATATCTCCGTAACTAGAAGGTTCCCAGGTATGGTGTAGAGCAAAAACATGATCGCAATGACGGGGAGAACAAGTGCCTTTCGGTTTCGTTAAGAGGTTTTTTACACCCTTTATAGGAACTAAGCAACCAGCTGATCAACATGTATGGTGAATTTCCAAAAGTCACTGAACAGAAGTTGTTCAGTTTCATGGTCTGAGACACCACACGAGAGGTCTTGCGTTTCGCGGGCCTGTGGACGGTGATAATGGGCTAGCTCGCTGTTCGTCCGTCTCATGACGACAGACCGTGTCGACGGCGCGTTCGTGTTCCACGCGCGCCTCAAAGAGATGTCAGCACGCTGGAAGGGGTCCCCCTTCCAGTGTGCTGACATGGGCCGATGCGTGCGGGGTTGCGGGACTGTTCGAAAGCCACGGCCCCGGAACACAAAGGGCGATGAAGGAACATGGATGGATTTTACAATATGTTCAAATAAATGGTGTTAATTCACAGGGTTTAAAAGTCAAAATGGGGGTTCCGCAAGGCTCAATATTGGGTCCTTTCCTCTTCTTAGTATATATAAATGATCTACCGTATTTACTGAAAAACCAACCTCAAAATATGGTGTTATTTGCCGATGACACTTCCCTAATTTTTAAGATAAATAGACGAGCCCAAAATCTAGACGACGTGAATAATGCCCTACTTCAAGTCCATAATTGGTTCACAGCAAACAATTTGGTACTCAATGAAAAAAAAACGAAATGCATAAGATTTGCTTTACCGAATGTCAAAAGTAGCGATTGTGATATAGTATTGAATAAAGAGAAACTTGAATTCGTAGATAAAACGGTCTTCCTGGGGATTACGCTTGATTCAAGGCTTCAATGGGGTTCTCATTTAACATCTCTGGCGGGGCGGCTAAGTTCAGCAGCATATGCTATTAGAAAAATCCGTCAATTTACTGATGTAGATACTGCTAGATTGGTCTATTTTAGTTACTTTCATAGTATAATGTCTTATGGCATTGCACTGCAGACATTGAATCTATATTTATTCTGCAAAAAAGAGCCATCAGAGCCATATACAATCTTCGTAGGCGCGATTCTCTGAGGGAACTGTTTAAGGAAATTAACATCATGACGGTACATTGTCAATACATCTACGAAAACATAATGTACGTGAGGAAAAATCTACATCTTTTTGGTAAAAGAGATGACAGACACAATTACAGTACTAGAAATAGGGACCAATTAGTTCAGCCAGGCTTCAGACTCGCTAAAGTGGACTCTTCTTTCATGGGGTACTGTTTGAATAACTATATATATATATACAATAAAATTCCACAAAGCATTCTTGAACTGAATGAAACAAAATTTAAAACATGCATTAAACGCACATTGAGTAAGCAAGCATATTACAAATTGGACGATTATAATTGCTGATAAAAATGCTTGGCTCAATGCCGGTCCTGCTCCACAAGGACAGGGGCGCATAAATGGATAGCACTGATTGTATTGTTGGAGCTGCTGAAGATTGTACAACTATCTTTGCATTGTATAGATTCAATCTCTTTAGTATTATATAATCGCATAGCCCATATTGTGTGAGTGCTATGTACTAGAATGCTATCAGTTGCTGGAAACCTACGTCTTTTCTTGACTTGAATGTGCCCTGGCGGTTGAGAATATGTCATGCTCACTCAAAAGTCTCGCTGATGGTGGCGCATGTGTCGGATCATTTAGTTCCCTTCAAAATGGTTGAGATGAATGGTGCTGATCTATGCGTCATGTCCGTGAACGGGCGCTGTCAGTTGTGACTGGTCATCTCTCAGTTGCCATGGCTTATTTTAATGTTTTGTTTTACTGTAGACACTTTCAACGTGCACATCTTGCTGCATTGTTCTCACATAATATACCATCTCAACATGAATGATGTAACCAAGATTTTGTAACAATATTCTGATTTAAAAGAGTGTCCATGGAGTTTCTTGCCCGTTCTTCTCCATAGAGATCTACGCTAGGGAATGGGCAACTACAGTACTTTCACAGTTTTTATGCCTTGTGACTGGGACTGTAGCTACATTTAATTTTCATCTTTGTTTCGACAATTCAAAAGTGCCTGTAACTGGCCTACTTGAAATAAATGCTTTGATTTTGATTTGATTTTGATTTTGTTTTTGTTTTTAATCCGCTCCGTCCAGAGCGGGACGGGTCATTTCATGATTTCCCATCCGAAAAAAAAGAGGTCTTGTGTTTATTACGTTACGCCCTGTATGTGTGCCCTGTTTGTGTGCCCTATATGTGTAGACTGCAGTAGTATGTGGACCTGTGTAAGATTGCCCAATTAATGGTTGTTAGGGCAACCCAATACTCCTAGTATAGGGTTGCAAGGGTATGAAACAGTATAGGGAAAATCTTTTTATTTGCAGGTAAGTATCTTAAAAAGGTCAGACGTCAAAGGTCTACAGGGTGTTAAGGACGTTTGAAAGTGTTACAGAAAAGTTGAAAGGGAATGGTTTGTTGCCTGTTGGCCATTAAATTTTTGGCTGACCGTACTTTCCCAAGACATAACTCTGTTCATTTTATTTGTGGTCCCAAAATACCACTAAAAATAATTAGGGGGAATCCGGGACCGCGGATCCGGTCCCAAAAGCCCCACGACCTTTTTTGCAAAAAATAAAACCGACTTTAAAAAACACAAAAAACCGTGACAAAAAAACTAAATCAATTAAACAAAGGTCACCGACTTCTGAAGCTGAAGTTATTTTTCACTTTTTTGTGTTTTTATGGTCGTTTTTAGTTTTTGCCAAAAAGTTTTTATTTTTCACTTTTTAGTGGTTCACATGTGCTTACCCCTTCACAGCGTACCATCGTGATGTTATGTTATGAACAGGTGTAAACAATAGACAGACATGAGATTTCAGCAATCCCAGTCCATTTGCTATCATTTATTGAGGAGTTCCGTTGCCTAACTCCAAAGTTCTTCATCAGATTTTCACCAAATTGAAATGGGACCACTTCGGGAAAGTACTCTTCCAAAAACTACCCAAATCGCTTCGAGTGAGCCTATAAAATTTGAAGAGTTCTCTCTGTTTCTCCAGGGTCCCCTCATCAGATCCTGACTTGAAGATCATAGGACCACCTGGGAAGTATACTCTTTCAAACAAAACAAAAAAAATAATCCAAATCGGTCCAGCCATCTTCGAGTAATCGGGGAACATACATAAAAAAATACAAAAACAAAAGGTTCCGACGAATTGAGAACCTCCTCCTTTTTGAAGTCGGTTAAAAAGGCCGAATATAATGTACATACATATTGATGAATAGAGGGCAGAAGGAAAAAGCTCGTGGCTAAATACTATACCAGCCGCTTGGGGTCAATCTTCAGGTTAAGCTGCGCTTGCTTAGGTTGGTCTGTGGATGGGTGACCACGCATTATATGCCGAGTTTTCTCCGTGCCTCGGCAAGCACGTTAAGCTGTTGGTACCGACTATCATTTGTAGATCTTTGATACTCGTGACAGGTAGTTAGTGGCCCGAAAGTCTGACAACCAGTCTTACCAAGGGGTATCGTATTAGCCAGTACTAACTGGGTAGTGGAGGTCAGGTACGCAGTCGCTCCATGTAAAATACTGGTATTCAGCTGCATCTGGTTAGACTGGAAGCCGACCCCAACATAGTTGGGAAAAGGCTAGGCAGATGATGGAGAGAAAAAGGAAGACAAGGAGATAACGATTAAAAGTCAAACGACTGTAATTCTACATTAAAAACATATGGAAATTTATAGCCCGACGTTTCGACCGGATTGCACCAGCCGTGGTCGCGGGAAGACTGAAGTATTGGAGGCACCGCCACAGCAAAGCGAAGGTGTTAATTAGCGATAAATACCTGTTTCCATATGTTTTATAATGTGTTCTGATCGTGAAAGTTTAAAAAAGACGACTGTAGTTCTAAACTGTTTTAATGAAAAAGCCAAACTATTTAGCACTCACAACATAAACTTTAATCCTTTTACAAAAAGTATAAAAACTTGCTTTGCTTTTGCCATTAAAGTTCCAAATAAAATCTGAAAACAGCACAAAACTGAACATTGTACCCACGTTCCACACGGAAAGTTTCCCGATGCCCCTGTTGTCCGTAAATAATATGTTTGGAGACGTTTGGAAGAACAAGAAATATTGAACTTGTTGGTTTTCATGATATTTCGTTTTTAAAGTTTACTGCCAGATGTTGCATGAATTTCAAAGTGTCCATCATCGCTTTGAAACCTAGTATTTCTCAACGTATATTATAGTTTCGTCTTCCACCCGACTGCAACTGAATACCAATATTTGAAAGATATAAGCTTTTTGGGTCCCTTACACGTAGTAAAAAGGCCTCCGTAGCAACTGGACAGATTCGCAACTGGACAGATTCTCGGCTGGACAGTTTCTCAGCTAGACATATTAGCAACTGGACAGAACTGTGTACAGTCAATGACATAATTAAAGTGGATGAGTTGCGAACGAAAAAAAAAGTTAAAACGGGACCCTAAGTCCCCGTGCTTCACCCAGGTCCAGAACCTTAGTGAAGCACGAGTCCGGAACACCGGACTCCGCCAACAGTCGTTAAAATTATCTCAATATTAGTTTTCTCCCCGTTATAAGAAGTAACAAATTGAAGATTTTGTTTAACATAACTCTTAAAACAAATTATTAATTTAACACATTGTATGGCAGGTCGAGTAGCGGTGGCCCAGTGGTGGCGGCCCCGACTTACGAACAGTAAATCGTGGGTTCGAACCCGGGCAGGCGCATGACTTTGTGTAATTTATTTCATTACCGCGGCTCTCAAAACAGTGAAGGAAAACATCGTGAGGAAACCGGCATGTCCTAGAACCAAAATTCGAAGACATGTGACATCTACCAAGCCGCACTGGGCACGCGTGGTGGATTATAACACATTCCCTCTTATTGAGAGGAGGCCTGTGTCCCAGCAGTGGGAACATTAATAGGCTGATGATGATGATGGTGATGGCAGGTCGTGCCTTTGTGTTATATAGACTTTCCTTGAATAAACTCAAATACCACCTATGTGTCATAGTTTATAAACATTTTTTTTCATGACTGTACTCTGTCCAGTTGCTAATCTGTCCAGCTGAGAATCTGTCCAGTTACGAATTTGCATGACCAGTTGCTACGGAGGCGTAAAAAGGTCCCGCCCTATTACTAAGCCTCCGCTGTCCGTCCGTCCGTCTGTCAGCGGGCTGTATCTCATGATCCGTAATAGGTAGACAGTTGAAATGTGTATTTGTGTTGCCGCTATAAAAACTAATAAAAAAAAAGAGGGGTTAAGAAAATTGCTTGCATAAACAGCACAGTACAGTGCTCTCCGCGTTCAGTATAATAACGCGTTTAGGATGCTGATGGGGCTGCCCCGTTTCAGTAGTGCGTCGGGGATGTTCGCAGATGTGCATGTGGATTGTTTTTCCGCAACAATGCGTAAAAGGTGCGCTTCCCTGGTGCGCAGGGTGTGGAGCAGCACCAACAGTATCTTAAGCATGATTGCCAGTCGCCTGGACTGTGTTTATGTAGGTCGCTGCTGTGCAATTACTTATGGGTTGTCGCAGCAGTGATCCACCATTTTTTGTTGTGTTGTTTGTTTTATCAGTGCCCACTAACATAGTCGTAAGTTTTACTAATAGCTTTTGGGTCATGGTACTCGAATAAAGAGACATTCTATTCTATAAATAAATGTTTCAGAATGTGTTCATAAAAGGGTGTTAAAATTACACCACAATTTATAAATCAGGAAGAGGAAGTTAGTTCCCGACTAAAATAAACTTTAAAAATCGTCGTTAAAATAACAGACATTGAGACAAAAGGGGTTTAAGAAAGCCAAAGACAAAAGAGACGGGGGTTTCTTTTATTTCGTCTTTGGCAAGATAACAATGGAAGCTAAGCTTAAAGAATTCGCTTCACTAGTTAGTAATTGCAATAATGTTTTATAGTGGTATCTACAGTTGGATTCTCCTGCTCAAATATGTTAGCCTGAGGACCTAGCGAGACGGTACGGATGATGGAGAAATAAAAAAAAAACTAACTAAGTGCGAGTTGGACTCGCGCACCGAGGGTTCCGTATAAACTTGTAAGTACTTGATTTTTTCCTGTACATGATGTGCTGTAAGACATTGCTTCTTGCCAAATTTCATGATTATAGGTCAACGGGCGGTCAATTCTCTTGTGTAATCGCAAAATTTGCGACATAAACAGATTATAATATCTTTTGATCGCATTGACTTACAAGTTTCATTTTGTCACCACTCTAAGGAGTAGCAGTTTTGGGTTTTTGATAATTTAATTTTAGTTTCATACCATCACGCGTTTCTGAGAAAAAGAGTCTTGACAAACGGACAGACAGGCGGACAACTAAGTGATCCTATAAGGGTTTCGTTTTTTCCGACTGAGGTAGGTACGGAACCGCGGGCCTGTGGACGGGGGGCTATGGGCTAGCTCGCCGTCCGTACGTCTCATGACGACGGCGCGTTCGTGTTCCACGCGCGCCTCAAAGAGAGTCAGCAATAAGGAAGGGGTCCGCAAGGACCGAAGCCTGCCGGGGCTGCGGGACTATTCGAAAGAGATACCGTGGCCCCGGAACACAAAGGGCGAGGAAGGAACATGGATGGGTTTTAGTCAGTAAAAGTCTGACACTCCCTCCTGCTCCGCCCAGAGCGGGAGGAGTCATTTGATGATTTCCCATCCTAAAAAAAAAAAAAAGAGGTACGTACGGAACCCTAAAAATTATTGACGAACACCTCCATTTTCCTTCCCGCTCATCAACCATGTTCATTGAACGATTCCGAACGTTCACCATTCACACCGTATCTGTGTCCTGTTTGCAAGCTCTGACGACTGACGTTGATGGATCGAGACGATCAATGGATTTCGTTTTTTGCGTTGTTCTGGTGTTAATTGGATGGACACTTGTGTTATTATGGAGTTGAGATTAAGTTTGATGTATGTCGAAGCTTAATGATTTTTTGTTCAGATTAATACGATTTTATCGGATGAGGATATTTTTTCCATGGATAAACAAGAAATAAAGTTGTGTACATGTGTACGCATCACATTGATTAAATGTAGTAGGTACCGTTTGGGCACGAGAAACACAATCGAGAAGCGGCAAGCGATTTGTGACAGCGACGCATGCCACGAGTCGCCCTCGCCACTATACAGTATTTTTTTATTTAAAATTATGTAAATAACACCTTAACAGCTATGATGCCAATGCGATGTTACTACCAAGATACGCATACCTCTAGCACGCTTACAACAAAAAAAAAACAATTAGAAAAACAATTAACTCACATAAAATAAAAAAATACCTACAATTAACAATCATCTCTAAACATTCTCAATGCACTTCAGTGCTACTCCTGTGAACTTCATCGGGCTGCAGTGAAATATATCTACTTCTTCAGAAATAATATTTAACAGTCTTATGGCGTAGCAGTCACGTGGTGTGACCGTCGGACTGCCAAGTCCATAGGTCTCGAGTTCGAACCCAAGACACGCACCTCTGATTTTTCGGATTCATGTGCGTATTGTATAACTATCACTTGCTTCAGTAAAGGAAAATATCGTGAGGAAACCAACATGGATATAAGCTATATATTTGAATTTTGTGTGTATATATATTTTTTTAATTTTGTGTGCAATAAAGAATATGAATATGAATTGAATGATGACAGATATGATCGTTTTGCAGTCGCATCGACCGAGGTGAACGGGGTCTTAAAAACAGATTCACGTTCATTTCATTTTGCGTACCATAAGTTTAAAAAGATTTTACAATGGGCTTACAGCTAAGAACAATTATGGACCCTGTTAGGGCATAGCAATAAACAAGATTAACATTAAATTGTAAGTATTTAATAACAGATATTGGTGTCGATTCAGTTCTGCACAAACTAAACTTAATTTAGGCTATTGCTATCTTTTTCTCTCTAATAAAATGAGAAAGAGACGGACGTAACTTAGAGCTGTCAAATTTAATTGGAACTAATATTTCCATACAAATGAAGGGTGCACGTAAAAACATGTCGACTAAAAACACGGTGAAGCGCAAGGCATAAACTAGTTTGACATCTCTAACTTAGTTCATAGCTATAGCCGTCCTTTTCTCGCACTGCCTTTTAGTAAAAGATAGCAATAGCCTAAATTAAGTTTGGTTTGTGCACAACAAAATCGACACTATTATTTACAAACAGAGGGTATGTAACACATTTATCAGAGTAACGTACTAGGTACAACTACACGATAACAATTATAGACATAGTAATAACATAAAGTAACATCATTATTTCATTACTATATAAAACTGAGATCAAAGTTTTATAATTATTGTCGACATTTATTTATATAAATCTTAACATAGTATTATAATATAGTAGATATTTATTTATAATTATTGAGATCAATTTATCTAAAGTTATTACATTAGTTTAGGGCACATCTATAGGCAGGGCACATAATAAAAAAAAATATACTATAAAAAAATTATAGTATATTTTTTTCAAAGTCTAAAATAGTTAATTTTCAATATTTAAAATATTTAAAATTATTAAATTTAATTGTAAATTTTAATAAACAAACAACACTTAAAACATAATAGCTACTAAGGTTATATTATGTATTATTTATCTATGGATTTAGGAGTGAGTTCTAGACTACTAACAATGTATGGTGTCTGTTTGTGTTAAACATATTTGTTTGTCAGCTAAGTATTCGTTTATTGTGTAGTATGCTTTTTTAATAAATAATTGTTTAAGTTTATTCGTAAAGATTCATATGCCCACGCTACGAAAACCCAGCAGCTTATGTAGCTTTGTATTTGTGATTTAGTTTCTCAATTCAGCGCAAGCTTTTAGATAGGTAAATGCAAAATTGAGTGACTGCTGGCGTCTAGTCCTTACGTCATCTTCGATGAAGAACTGCCTCCGAACAATGATGCCGCATCAAAAGGGATAGATGTCAGGAAATGAAGACCTCGTCGTCACCGCCATTCTGTGGGAAAGTTTAAGAAGTTCCACTTTTCATTTCACTCTGTGCTCTATTTATGGACCTAGGGTCTGATGCCTTTTGATGTTTTTAAGGAATAACGGGTGTAAAACACCACTGAACGAAGCCGAAAGGCACTTGTTCTCCTCGTCATTGCGATTATTTTTTTGTTCTACACCATACCTGGGAACCTTTTATTTACGGAGATATTGAGGGTCAAATTTCCAACTTTTTTTTAAATACATGTTTTTAATGTAAGATTTCTACTTTGAATACCTCCACGACCCCCGTAGGTACTATTCAATCCATCCATCAGCACAATGTTTTGAGTGCGTTGCATTGAGTTCTACCACAAAACATGATTTTTCACCCCAACAAAAATAGTCACTCAGCAATAATTTTTGCGTAAAGTTACTTAGTTTGATGTGAATGAAGAGAATGCTTGGTTAACGGCTTCGTAATGAGGTGGTTTACACCCTGTATAGCTTCAGGTTTAAGAAAAATAGCAATGTGTTCTGCAACACTTACAGGGCTCATCTCAGGTGCTGACCTTTAATATTGTTAAATATTTTAAACTACCATATGTGTGCAATAAATATTTGAATTTGAATCAATATGTTAGTACTAAACGATATCGCCGATCATTTGCTTAGTTCTTAGCTTATGATATACCAAACCAATTTTGGCTGGAGAGCTATAATTATTGAACAAGTTTTTGTAACGGATATTTGCCACTAAAAGTCTTCTGAATATTAGGATGGATGTTTGTTATTCTCTCACACGAAAACTAAAGAACGGATTTGGATGAAATTTGGCACACAGATAGTTTATAACCTAGATTAACACATAGGACACTTTTTATCCCGGTAGTGTGGAACAGTTACCGAACATCACGCGGATGAAACCGCGAGAATAAGTTAGTATTATACAAGTCGCCCCTTGCGATAATGATTTCCCTAACACGTAGCGTGTTGGTTCAACATTCTGAACCGTTTTCATGTATAAGCATAATCACCCTATAATGTTCCCGCTTCCAGGGCCCAGTCGCCGCTTCGAGAGTCCAGTTCGGGTAGGTAGATGTCACATGTTGTCGAATTTTTAGGTTTAGGGCATGCCGAATTCCTCACGATGTTTTCTTCTACCGTTTTAAAAGCAGTGGTAATAAAATAAATTACACAAAATCAAGGGCTTGCTTGGGTTTGAACCCATGACCTGCAATTCGTAAGACGGGGTTGAGAATGGTGGTCCAAGGTCCCAGGGCCTCGTACCTCAGACCTAAGGGTTCTTACAGACGAGCGGCACGTTGCCAGCTGCAGCTGTCGCCACCTGTCGACGGCTGCCGTCGACGCGTCGGGCGGCAGCCGCCGAAGCGCCGACGGCTGCCGTCGAGGGGTCGCGACGTTTGCAGTTGTGGCATGCCGCGTAAATGTGTGTCGGCGGCTGCCGTCGACGCCACAACTGCAAGCGTCGACGGCAGCCGTCGACAGGTGGCGTCGGCTGCAGTTTATCTGCCGTTGGCAACGTGCCGCTCGTCTGTAAGAACGCTAACTTGTTTTCTGAATAACTAAATGTGTAGTCCAGGAGCTAGTAGTATTAATATGTAATGTGAACGTATGCATATCTGCAAGCTTGGGCTGACGGTCAATTTTCAGGTATTTATTTTATTTTATACTGTTCAGGAAACTTACAGCTAATATAAACAATGTTCTTAAACTATAATAATTGTTATTTTTTATTTTAATAATTTATTTTACTTTACTTACTTATTACATCTTGTTAAATTTCATATAGATACGCATTATACAATAATGTAATGTAAAATTATATTTGCATGCCCTAAAAAGGCAAAATATGGTTTGTGCCTAAACCACCAACTTTAACATTTGTTAACACCTGTATTTTAAGCAAATAAATTATTCTTATTCTTATACGAATTCGAAGGCCATTTACAAGTTTCCGCAGTTATAAAACACTCGAGTATGATATAATATGGTATGGTGCTAAAGTTACATAAAAATACTACTCACTTTTTTTAAATTCTGACTTCTGATTTTCATAAGTCCTACAGCGTTTAAACTCGGAAAAAATAACGTGATTTTACTTATATTCCGAGTCTCAGTTTTTATATTTGATATTTAGGAAATTATTTCAACACTTGTTGTAAGCGGCCAGACCAATTATAAAGTCACAATCATTTTTGTATGGGTTCATAAAACCATTGCGACATTTTAATTGTGTCTGGAGAATATTTGACCAATCCGATTAGTCTGATTCCTCACAACACATTAAACTTCTGTTCTCTTACTACTTGTCACGAATATTACACTTCTGCTATTTTCCCCACGAAATCTGCATTTGTACAAGTTTCAGAGCTGGAAATATAATTTCCGTTTGGTTAAACTTGCGGTTTCTTGACTGGTCGGCTTGTTTTACTTTTTTCTTTTACAATCTGCTTTCTTTGCGGCCTTAGAATTTGTTCAAGAATGTGAGAATTTCAAATGAGACTGAATTTGTAGATTTTGATTTTTATTTCAGTTTCAGTGCTTGTCGTGTTATAGAATTTAAAATATAATTTGCAAAACCTTTTATGTTTCCGAACTATTTGTCGTACCAACCCACATTGGGTCCACGTGATAGATAAAAGCCCTCTCCATTTCATAAGTTGATTATTGCGTTGTATAGTTCGTATTGCGACATGATGGGTGGATTTTGTGAGGAATGATATGAAAGGAATAGGAGTAAATGATAGCGTGACGGTTTACAGAGGAGAATGGAAGAAATACGTGTTGCACCGACCCCGAGTAACACGAGACAAGGGCAGGAAAATGATGGTAAGTATTGCGTGAGGTTCCGTCGGTCGTTGCTCTGCTAACGTCTTGATGACTCAGAGAATTCTCTAAAGAACTGCTTTCATCAGTCGCTGTCGCGAGACGCATTTCGCAAAACGCGACGCTTGATCGTGTATGTCCTGGCAAAGCGGTAACGCATAACAAAGGCCCACTTTTCAGCCTTTCACATCCCTCCCAAGATTTAACTACATGGTCAAGCTCATACTTCAAGGATCACCCATCAAGCAGCCTCATAAAAAAGATTAATAAGTCCATCCGGAGTGCGGACTTCACAAAGAATTTAATCAGAGTATAGGTCCAGTTTTTATTCCTTGTGAGACCCGCGAGATTCTTTGTCGTCAGAGTTATTGGCCATAAGTTAGGCAGTAAAGTTGGTAGATACCCTGGTCTGTGGATATCAGCTAAGGGTAATTGTGGATATGTGTGTTAGAAGAGTTTATGAAAGGATGTAAAGTTTTTGTTGTTAGTTTAGTTGTTAATAACCTCTAAAATAATATGTGAATGGTACCTATCTCTTTTGTGACCCAATTATATTCCTTAAGTGTGCTCATATTCTGAGGATATTCTGGGGAGTTTGTTTTGTAACTTCATCTTCACAGTTAAAACACTAGAATGTCGTGAATGGCAGGCTCTTTACGGGACTGTCATATGCTGATTCAGCATTTACATGGAAAATATATCTTTTGAATTTGAACAACTAATCCTGAACGAGGTCCACCTAAAATCAAAACAATTTGTGGTTTATAGGAATATTTCTTTAAAATTTATTTTAGCTAAGCAAAGTTTAATTAAGTATCGAGTAATCACGTGCACGTAATCGATTTTTTCCATGCAAACAGAGCGGGGACGTCGACGATGCTTTCGGCAGCACACTCTGCTTCTCGCTCTAGCATATGAAGGTTCTTAGTTACAGAAAATAATAGCAACATAGAAACCCTTATTCATTTCATACGTGAAAAGAAGTATGGACTCGCATTTTGAAAATTTTAATTTTCATCCCAAATTTTCACAAGCACCGAAAAAACCTACAAACCTTGAAAACTCTCCTAAACTAAATCAAAGTGGTCCGTGTTTCTGTTTTGTCAATTACGTTGCTCATTTGTTCAATGTTAGGACTTATTTTATTTAGTTTTTCTCCAAATAACTTCGTGTCTCAGGACACAGGGGTCTAAACGAAGTGCCCGAGAAGTTTTTTGACAGGGGTAGCGTTATAAGCGATTGACACACTTTTTGTAAGATATAGGAAGCAATTCTGAAGGAAAACTTTGTTAGAAAACTTCGTCCTAAATGTATGTCCGTCCATGTGTCCATGTACTATCTACACCGGGCACGTGTAACGAATTAGTGATCAAGTGGAAATTATGTTTCTCCTTACTTCTCCGCTGTTCTTTACTGATACACTTAAAGTACTTACGTCATGATATCCGTGATTTTGCTGTTGCAAGCATCATGACCGCGGGAATACTGAAGAGGTAAGCGGGCGGGACGAAAATTATTTATTATGAGGAGACAAATCTGTCTACCCTCTTTCTTTGTCTTCTATTACGCGCACTACTGGAACTCGATTGTAACGCACGACAAAACGCACTCACAGTGTCACTAGGTTTTTCTTGATAATGGACACGCGATGTTCCCGCGATCATGATGCTTGCAACAGCGTCGAAATATCGGGAGCTCATAGTAACTAAAGAAAATCATGGATATCATCCCGTAAGTACTTTAAGTGTAGTGAAAAACCGTGAAAGTCTAAAACAGTGTTCTTTACTGATATTTTCGTTGCGGGTTCCGAGACAGTTAAATTGTTTCTCTGGGACTTCATCGAGCTTCATTATCTCGGCGCTTTTCTGGTGGTCGCCACTGTTGATTCTGGCTTTCAGGAGTTTTAGTGGTTTGAGAATAGTGTTGCGGGCTTGTGTGATGGATTATTGCTCGCTTCCTTTTATAGAGACGAGGCCCGAATCCCAGCAGAGGGGCGAGTATAGGGCTCCAATCTTCTTTGAGGTTTCTTATTTGAGTGAAAATAACCATGATGTCATTTTCGCCTTTTCCTGCAACAATGGGTATTACTAGACTTCATTAGAAGCATGGAAGTCTGGCAGCCAGTTTTGCCAAAGGGGTATCGTTTCACCCAGTAGAGTTGTACGGATCAGGTTTTTTTTTATGGCGTCTCGCAGGTCAACCTAAGAGGCTTCTGTTTAACTGGATAATTTGGATGCCTTGAGAGAAAGGCCTCCAGCCAGGGGCATAAAACTTAAAAACTAAGAAAGAAAGAAAAAGCATTTATTAGCCTAGCCCGCACAGGACAAAACACATAAAATAAAATGGTGAAATTATCAACTAATAATAAAAATTAAACATAGAGAAAAAAAAATGAAAACGAAATTGGTCCTGTAGAAGGCCAAAAGGCCCCTATCTCAGCATGGTGCTGTAACATTAAAACAACGTCACAGCGCTGGTATTCTGATAGGGCCCAAAGTGAAAGTGCTAAGCTGTGGAGATCAGTAGGGCTAATACGTATCTCTGTTGACAGCTCGAAATGATAGTAACTGGGCTCAGTGTTCATCAATTAACTGTCAAAAGGTTAGTTTCGTATTATGTATGACCCTGTTAGTCACCGTAAAGTGATGTCCACTCAGTGTGATACGTAATACCAATATTATGACATTCACGGTTGTCATCAAAGTTCGGTGTACAACCGAAGCTTGATAGTCACTGGATATCAGAAAGATACGTAATAGCCCTGCAGGACACTCGATGTAAAATACTGGCATTCACCACCCGGTTACGCAGCGAACCTGGAAAGACAGATAGAATCATTTAAATTAAAACAGTTCACTAGTCTAAATTATCCACTAAGCATCTGTAAACCACGAAAACAAAATTTCTTACCAACAAAAGTTATCTAAGTATTATAGAATCGCTAGCAAGACAGAAACATTACATTCAACAAAACTTTCTGCTAGGTTAATTTACCCCAAAAATAGAAGCAATTTAGCACAAAACTAGATCAGATACGATCCAGAAGTTACCCTACATTGGAATTCAAAACTTGGGAAATGAATAAGAGGGGGATGGGTGAAGAGTTTCATAGATTAACTTTTAGAAGATGTTCATGTCTGTTATCACGAAAAGTTAGCAATACTTAATCGAATGCCTTAATGTTACAGTGCTATTGGAATTTTAACTTTCAGAAATGAGCTTAGGGTTGAAAATCGTGGGCTTTTTTTTGGGCATTCGTATAAATGTCGCCTGAGTAAGTGAAATCGGGCATTAGAGTTGTAAGATTTGTATTCGTAAGTTTAGTTTGTGATTGAATTAATTTGTAGTTAGTTCAAAGTTGTGCTGGCTTTTATTTAAGTTTGTTCGGAGTTTTCTGACTGTGTTATTGTGTTTTTTAGTCAGATAAAGTAAGATTGGTTCACTAGAGATTGGAGGTAGTTAAAAGACGTTCGTTTGTTAAAATTCCTCAGTAAAGATAGCAATTCTTGAATATAATACCTAGAATAATTTTTATTTGTCTAAAAAAATGCATACAAATATTGGAACTTCTAAATAGAAAAGTAACAATGTCTTTACAACTGAAGACCACAATTATTTGAACAGTAACTTGTCCATCGGATTTAGGCTGGGTCTCAAAGCAATGAAGTTGGTCTCTGGGATCACATTCGCCTTTCTCAAGAATAAAGCTGAATTAATCATAAGAAATGTGAAAAGGAGGCGTAGCATATACACGGTTAATTTTAGATCGTTCTGGAACCGAAAGCCATAAACTCGATCAACGAACTCAAAACGATAGGAACACTTGACGACTCGATTGGCGCAGCGGTAGTGAGGCTGCCTTACGTTCGTAGGGTCCCGGGTTCGAATCCCGGTAGGAGCAAATGTTTGTGTGATGAGCATGGACATTTGTTATTTGATATTTATTTAATTTTTTTTTTAAATAATAAAAATATTTATAAATTTAATTTTTCATGATTTATATATATTTTTTATTGTTATTTTATTAAAAAAGATCAGCGTTATCAACTTGTGCTGATAGTGAAGTATAGAATATTTTAACACCCTGTGTTTTGTAACAACTGAAATGTACTATTAAAATGAAGAAGGAAAGAAACCATTACCGCACCGTTTCGAAACATCAAAACTTTAGCACTGCATTTATGTTAAAAGCAGTACTTTACTTATGTACTCAACTATGTACATTAAGTTAATGATAAACTAACGTCTGAATGACTGACGGGTCACTTAGCGTGTTTGTGAACTTAATTGTATTTTACTTGAACTACTTAAATTGTTACTTTGTACCATATTTGTTTTATCTTTTCTGTGCTTGGTCACAATACAATGTCTTGTTTTAACTATGTTAGTCCCGAAAGTATAAAATTCTTTATGAGTAGGTACTAATCCGGCTCGAAGGACCAAAACAAGATGCGGGTTAGTGTCTTTGGTGGTAATATATAGGCGAATCAGTAGATTCCTACTTGATTACACTAACGTAACATCATCAACTGCCTAGCCTTTTCCCAACTATGTTGGGGTCGGCGACAGCTTACAACTATAACCAGTATTTTACATGGAGTTAAAGTATAATATAAATGAATTATAAGCGGTGAAAGTATAACATTAATTAATTCTAAGCGGTGAAAGTACAACATTAATTAATTATAAGTATTCAAAATAACCATGTTTTTCCTTCCGGGCAATACAATTCAAAACCAAAAAAAAACCATAAAAAACGACCTAAAACTCCCTATTTTCTTTTTCTCCATTCAAAAACATCTCCGCTCCCCATTCATCTCTGTGCTGGACCAATAAAGTATAATCCGTTTATTGGCCCCATTATTACTATTGATATGGCTCCCTAATGCGACAAACACTCATACATCATACACGGAGTGGTCGGTGTTGAGTTCTAGCGGTATAAGGTTACGTGCATACTTGCGAACTTGCGATTTGTTGGTTTTAAATATATAACGCTTTGATTACGACCTCAGACGATGCTGTCACTTCATTCCTTCACGTGAGTCGTCGAAGTGAGTCGTGGTATGCCCTAAGCATTTTATTATTTCGTGCATTGGTTTCTCTGCTTTTGCTCTTCAACACGTGTTCTGCTTAAGCGCGTAGCACCGGTAGGCATATCATTTAGCTAGCGGTTTTGAATCCCGGTAGGAGCAAATGTTTGTGTGATGAGCATGGACATTTGTTTCCGAGTCATGGATGTTTATATGTATAATAAGTATGTATTTACAAACAAAAAGTATTTATGTAGTATAACAACTATCTGGTGTCCACGACACAAGCCTCGTTGCTTAGTGTGGCGCTAGATGGCGCTGTCTGTAATGTCCAGCGATATATTTATTTTATTTATATTTATTTGTCACCGTCATTTGTGGAAATCTGGAAAACGGACGCATCGTACACAGCTGCGTTGTCATCGCAGAAGAAAAACCAAAATTTGTTATTTGACCAAAATTAAAACAGGACCCATTCATAGCCTTTTTTCTGACCGGTACACAGTAATGCGGCTTGCCTATTGTTGCTTGTTATAATAGAAACACTAAACAGTATTAGGTACTACTTACACAAATCCTTACAGACTTCCAATCTAACCTGATGCAACTGAATACTAGTATTTTACAGGAAGCGACTGCCTATTTGACCTCCACAACTCAAACTCAAACTCAAACTCAAATCATTTATTTCAATTAGACCATTACGGCACTTTTGAATGTCGAAAATACAAAAAAAGCAAAGCTACAGTCACAGTCACAAGGCATAATAACTTAGTTAGTAGTACTTACTGGGTAATACGATACGATACGGTAAGACTGGTTGTCAGACTTTCGGGCCACTGACTACCTGTAACGACTGTCAAAGATCTACAAATGACAGCCGGGATAAACGGCTTCAAGTATTTTCCTAAGCACAGAGGAATCTCGGTATTTAATGGACCCATCCATATCCGGACCGACCAAAGCAAGCACGACTTAACCTTGAAGGTCGACCCGTGCTGTTATTACTTAGCCACTACACAAATTGTTACTATCAAAAAGATTTCGAAGCAAATCATTACATTGGTTCCCCTATGCGATTTTATCAACCAGTCGCAAATACAGGTCCACCCTTAGCAACATTTCACTTTCACTCGCTCAGATTAAACGACTGTTTATACCATAGAGAAATGGTTTTTCGGTTATTTTCGTCCTATTTGGGGCTATTTAGAGAACCGATCTAAGTGCGCTTTTATTTCCTAAAAGCAGAGGTGTACCTATCAGTAAAACATTTCGCCCCATATCTTAAGTTCCATCTAATAGTTGGCCAGTCTATCCACAAGCTATTCTCCTTATTTTCAGTAACAAAACAAACCTCTTAGCAAACTAGGTTCAAAAAAAAAAAAAGGTTGTCTGTAAAGTCGGTTTACGGACGATAATTTTTCGTGATAACGTAATTTTTCATGATTTTAGTGGTTTTAACTTAAAAAACAAAATTTCATCCCTCTTTTCACCCCCATAAGGATTAAAATTCTAACAACACCGTTGCATCCAACCATACGCCTAGATAATAAATTTTGTGATTTTTTCTTCGAAAATTATGGACTTACTATAAATACACAACTTCATCGCCTTGTTTAAAACCCTTTGGGGGTAGAATTATCAAAAACGCAGAGACACGTGTAAAGTCATTTTCAATCGTCAGCCTAAACACAAAATTCAAGATCCTAACTTTAAAACTCACGGACTTTCATACAAACTTTCATCCCCTATTTGACTCCCTTAGGGGTTGAATTTCGAAAAATCTTTCCTTATTCCTTGTCTACATTATATAGGAAACGACTGTGCAACATTTCAGTTTTCTAGGTCAAAGGGTTTGGGCTGGGCGTTGATCGACGCGGAACGGTGTGACACTTTTTCGTGCGTGCAGCCGTTGTTCATCGACTTATAAGACGTTATCACGTCAAAAACCAAGCAAGCTACACTATAAATATATTTAAAGAACTTTTCAGATCTAACAGACAATTTATAACAATTTCACAAAATGTTGTAAGATATGACTGAATGAAAAGAAAAATAAAATCCTCGACGTTTAGTTATCGTCCCTCAGAATAAAACCAGCAATGAATAATTTATCCGGGTCGCGGGTAACGTCCGCAAATAATTTGTGTCCCCGCGAAGGCTCGGTTTTATTGCACAACCTTTTTTGACAAAACAGATGATGATAGCCGCCTGTCGAGCCTTTGTAGCACTATGATGAAAATTCACAAATTCCATGGAGGTTTTTATGAAACATTGTTTGCATATAGGGTTGTGTGTGTGGATAGAGGGAATATTTTGTCCAGTCTTCTGTTGCGGGGTATCTTTTGAAAAAGTACGAATATTGTTAACAAGTTGCAACCTCGATCCTTTCACTGTGCAGAAATCATCATCATCATTCTCCTGCCCTTAATCCAATTCATTTGGGGTTCGCGCAGCATGTCTTGTTCTTCCTTACTTCTCTATTACTTACTCTTCATCTCAGCAGTCACGTCTTTTCTAGCCATAGCATCTTTCACACAGTCCATCCATCGCTTCTTTGGTCTTCCTCTGTGATAGCCTAGTGGTGTGACCGTCGGACTGCTAAGTCATAGGTCTCGAGTTCGAACCCAAGGCGCGCACCTCTGAATTTTCGGATTCATGTGCGTATTGTATAATTATCACTTGCTTCGGTGAATGAAAAACATCGTGAGGAAACCAGCATGCCTGAGAGATATTTCTCTACGGCATTTTAAGCCAAGTCAGAGGCCCATGGGCGGCTTAAAAACTCTGACACCAGGTTAGGCACTAACCACACGATAAAGAAAGGGCGTATACACGTAGGACGCTGGTTGTCAGCGCTGGCATGTCGGCGCCGATAACAGTTAGAGAGCCCACGACACTAAACCTAGTTCGATAAGACTCCCAGATGATATTATATAATTAGTCACGTTATTAATGGGGGAACTGTAAGCGTGACGTGCGTAACGTGTAACTACAAGCGCCGACAATTTCTGACAGCCAGCGTTCTACGTGTATACGCACTTATAGCCATCTACATTCATACTCAACTGTGCAGAAATGATAATTATGTTTGTCTGTAACGATAATTATGTTCATGTATCCGTACCCATGTATTGTCAATATAGCCGAATAAACAAATGTCATTGAGTGTGACGTTTGCTGTCATCACTCTTTGTCCAACTCTGCTACAATAAATACTCATATTATTATCTTTAATTATCACAATCCATCTTGTTTCTTTTGCTTATAAACCATCATACTATGTTTGTATTTCGTCGTCGTTTCTCGACTGACTAAACAATAAAATCTTATCTTATCAGCTGCATAAGCCAATGAGATTTTACCAAAAGAGACGTCATACTCATTATAAAGATTCGAACGCGTCGTTCGAACTGACAACACAGCACGCCATTATCTCGTGCTCTCTGTCACTCATATGCAACGCACTACTTGTCTCGTTCGTGTAGGTGCGAAAGCGGCAACAGCGTGGAAGTGATTTTTGAGTAAATTATAATTTATGATTTTCCATTTTAAATAGACTAAACAGTATTATCAAATGAAAAGATACATCATTCTTGATTTTTACAGCCGGCCCAGTATAAGTATTGCACTTTCTGAACACAAAATTTGCCATATTTGTTTATTTTCATACACCAAACTCCCGCTTAAACGTCAGTTCGAGTCGCACAGGACGGACTGAGGTCACACAAGCTGTTCAGCTTGTGTTTGTATTGCCGCGCTGACGTTGGTAAAACGTATCTACCTCAGTATTATAATATAACATCATTGGCTTAAGCAGCTTGCAACACCGTAGATTTGTCAGGATACAGAAGAGAAGAGAGAAGGAAGAGGGTGACCTTTGCACAGCAATGGGTCAATAACGGGTAATCGGATGGGTATCTTTTCACAAGATGCAAAGGCCAGCACATCAAGCTGGAACTGTCAAATGTACCCAATCAACCTTGAACCTATTGCTTTAGCAATAAAGTTGAAAATCTATTAAAGTTTGACAGATTGTAGTAGTCTGATGCGCTGGCTGTCTGTACAAAGTTCGCTACTGAAAGCCATTAATATCTGTTTTCAATAACTTTTACTATCTTTGGTTACGCACCCGCATGGATACAGCACCCTGGAAATAGACTCATCATATCGTATTTGGCGGCAAACGGATTTCAATCTCACAAATGACGAAAAACAAAAAGTTCGTCTGAAATGTTCGTAGTACTTCGGCTCAAGATCGGAATGGAATAAAGTCTATTGTATACCCTCAATTTATTCATATAACGTCACTTGCAAAACCTTTTGAACAAAAGGTTCTTTACGACCATTAATTATTAAAGGCCTTAGCTTATTATGAATGGCTTTGAGAAAAGTTATTGCTATGGGCATTCTATATTACATATCCATGGTTTTGAAAGCCTTCTTTTAATTGAGGTTTTGATTAAAAGGATCATCGAGGAAGTTCAAAAATGTAGCTTCTTTTTGATATTTCCCACTTCTGTCTACGCTTCTTCTTTTTGCAAGTGTGCAGTTTAACATTGCAGTTTTGGCTCCACTTAGCTCTCACTTTCAACTCGCGCTGCGATCCCACATCGATTGCAATGACTTTACACACTTGCATCGAAATGTCAAAAAGTTAGATGTCAAATGTTATGTCATAAAGACTAGAACCTGGCTTTAAATCGTTAGTTTGAAATGCCTTGACATTTGAACAATTCAGTTTTACAAATCCTGGCTTTAAATCTTCAGTTTGAAATTCCTTGACATTTGAACTATTCAGTCTTATAAATCCGTGGTTAAATTCAGCCGGTGACATTCTATCGGCAGGAAACTCAATAAGTATGAACGTTTTAACTTTTCCAATATTAGGTACTGCTGAAGACTGGAGTGTTACTGAATAGTTCCAAGCTAAACGTTTCAAGTTTCGAAGATTTTGAGGAAGTGTTCGGATAAATGTAAAGATCATTGCCCTTTTTAAGAATATGTACAGTTTTACCTGTAATTTTATTGGACTCCTATTTCGTTCAATGCAAAAAATAGAGATACTAGGTATTCGGCTAATACAAAATTGTACACATTTACTAAAGTTATATACCAAATACATTTGATATTTGGTTTGTAGCTTGATGTTTGGCTTGCATCAAAATTTTGAATAGCGCTATCCGTACAGTTATCCGCGCCTTAAAACCATATAGAAAATCCCCAACTGTCGGGCAGTAGCCCACCAGACACAACCCTTGTCAGGTCAGAGGGTCCTCACTATTCTATGGGGGATTCTTCAATCTTCAAAGCCCCTTTTTTTGTTTTTTAGTAAGGGAAATCATCAAATAACTCCTCCCGCTCTGGGCGGAGCAGGAGGGAGTGTCAGACTTTTACTGACTCAAACCCATCCATGTTCCTTCCTCGCCCTTTGTGTTCCGGGGCCACGGTATCTCTTTCGAATAGTCCCGCAGCCCCGGCAGGCTTCGGCCCCTGCGGACCCCTTCCCTATTGCTGACTCTCTTTGAGGCGCGCGTGGAACACGAACGCGCCGTCGACACGGCCTGTCGTCATGAGACGGACGGACGGCGAGCTAGCCCATAGTTTACCGTCCACAGGCCCGCGCCTACGGTGGCCGGAAGCCAGCCCCTCAAGGTTAAATTCAGTGGACTAATTAAAATACTGCCTAGTTGGTCTAGTGGTTGGTTACTGCTGAACGCGAAGTCCTGGGTTCGGTCAGGAAACTATAGAGTTTTTCCATCAGGAATTTCTCAGTAGCAGCTCAGTGTCTGGAGTTGTGCCCGGTTGATGGCAGTAGGTTTACTTTTCAATTCTATCACTACTACAGAGGTAGTATTTCCCTTCGAGGAAATTAGGCGTGAAGGTATGTGAATTTAGACAGAAAATACAAAACCAACACCAAAACAAAATCCATCACAACTAAGTCTATTAGGGAAATAAGCATGAATCCTTTGTAAAGCTGTTGTATGGAGTCGATTTAAATATTTTAACGAGTCCAAAGTCTTTGAAAGACGAGAACTTGAATAAAACATGCGCAATATGCAGAAATCTGACCAAGTTCGTCTGCTAACACTAGTTCGTGCAAACAAGTTGAAAGTTGAACTAAAAGGAGAACTACTCGTATGACAATGATGACTTTACTGTATTATACGTAGGATTTATTTTAGAGAGGAGGAAGATAGTTATAGTTATTAGCATTTGAGCTTTTACTTAAATTCTGTTAATAAAATGTAAGTCACGTACGACTTAAGGTGGAAACGTCGGGGTAGCCCACGCAATTCAAATATTCAGATGCAGCACCTACGTTAAACACTATTGACCATTTCATGAAAAAGTTTTTTAATGGGATTAAATGAACTTATAGGGTTGTGTTGATGATTTAAATGATTATAATTCTGTACATACATACGATTTACGCCGCGTTCCCTCTTTGTCGTGACGACAGATAATCGTATAGTTTTAAGTGTCGTGGCTCGTGTATTTAAATAGAGGTGTTCACATATAGGACGAAACGATTACTGTCGTCCACGAGTATTGTCAACTAAAAACCAACGATAAATTAATCGTCACGACATAGTGTGAACGCGGTCTTACGGTCGCGAATCATACATAATCAACTTACAACCTGATATTGACAATAATTGAAAATTTGAATTTTAAAATTGAGAAAACACGAGAATCACGTTTGAGCGGTCTACGAGTACCTACATCTCCGAGAATGGCCGTTGACGGGTGCAACATGATCGAGTACGTATAGGTTTGGGTTGCATCTTGCTTGATAATTATCGCACCCGCATAATATGTTTGCGGGCAGGATAGCGGTGTTGCATATTGCATCCACGTCTGGATCTAGTTTTGGCGGATGGTAGAACATTTTAATACGAGAATAGTTTGTTTCGTGGTGAAAAGTTTAGCTAGTCTGAAAAGTTAGTCGTGGTGCCGATGGCACTTTCTACTTTCGAGGCACGTCCGTCCGTCGCGTCCGTCTGTCTGTCTGTCAGCGGGCTGTATCTCTTGATCCGTAATAGGTAGACAGTTAGAATTTTCACAGAATGTGTATTTCTGTTACCGCTTCACCAACAATAAATAAAATAAAAGTGGAACCTTCGTGCGCGAGTCCCGACTCGCACTTGGCCGGTTATTTTGTACCAACCCTTTATCAATAACATGGAATTCATAAAAATCCAAGTGTTAGATGTATTGGCAAGATCAAAATACTTAACCGCTCATAATGCCGACAAGAAACTTCGTTGATCCTCGGATCAACTTCGGGTTGCCCTCCGAAACCAAAATACTCCATTTGTCACAATCGTGCGAGTAATTTAAATCACATTAACCATTCCCAACACGCTAATGAGCTTAACAAATCCTTCCCGAATGTCATAACAAACATGAAATCCTACTTTAAAATAATTCCCCTTACAAACAAGTCACATGTCACGTCCAAACGTCGTCGTTACGAACGACTAATTGATAAAATCAACAGCAGATTTGGGAGTGACTAAAATAGATATTTTTAATTAGGTAGCATTTGTTTCGGAATAGATGTATTTTAACTAAGTTGGCGTTAGTGGGTGGGCTTATTAGGTGATTAATTTAATCTGTGTGATTTGCATCTGTTCTTAAAAATCTTTTTTTCATAAGCGTTCAACCATATAAGTAAATTTTTGTCCGTTTCGTTTTCATATTTTTTTTAGTTTCGCGAGTGTCTAACTTGGTGTCAGCTGCCTCTGGCTTGGCTTTACAATCATGTCGTCGAGAAATTTCTCTCAGGCATGCTGGTTTCGCTTTCTCACGATGTTTTCCTGCACCAAAGCAAGTAATAATAGGGATGATGACTGACTAAAAAAAATGTGATTCTGTTTAGTCCGTCAATTAAATTTTCGAAAAATATTGGATACGTGATTTTTGTTTTATCAAATTAATAACAATTGACGAAGATAAAACGTGTCAAAGATCATGAGTGGGGGGCTTGTGACGTCACTTTTGAGTAAAAAGTGTAATCAAATGTGACGTCACACGAGTTTTCGACGCACTGTATCGTCTTCATTTATTGTTTACGTGAAAAAATTAAAAAAATTGTGTCCAATATTTTTGGGAAATTATCTGACGTAATAATTAGATTTTATTTGTAAAAAAAAAAAACTAGAGAATAAAATCCTATCAGGCACACTACAATAATGGTTCTAAAAAACATTACAAGTACCTAGGTACTACACACAAGGGTTTCTAGTTCTTTAGTCCAACCCACACTGTAATGGAAAAGTAACATTACCTTCGTAGAACTATCTTCCAACTAGTCGTTAACGGTACCAGACTTGTTACAAATTCTCCTAACTGTTGTAGAATTCAACAAGAGACGGTCAAGGTTTACTCCAATTATCTGGAAGTTTGTTGTAAACCCGGTGCACAGGAAGCAATGAGACTTAAAAAATGGTGGGTAACGATGCGCCTGATATTTTAAAGATGGATGGAGCAAGAATTAGAATAAATTCTACCATTATTATCAATTCAGAAGCTTCGCAAGTTGATTTTTGCTTCATAATTTCACGTCAACCACGAATAATGTTGCCATTCGTCGGAATTTGTCCGGACACATTTGGCTTTTTAGCTCACCGTTCTGACATCCTCTACTATCCTCCGTCATGACAAGACACGATGTCTTGTCATTTGTCCCGATTATTGGACTGGGGATTTTTTTTTAAATAGAAAAAGCTAAATGATTACGGAAAAAAACCGGGCGGCGCTATTAACAAAAAAAAGAAAGATTTTTAGATCGTTTTTTTTTTTAATTTTAATAGCGCCTCCAGTTTTTTTGCATTGCAGCATCGCTATTTCGTTTTCCCCCATTAATAACGTGACTAAAGGGTGTAAAAACCTCTTAACGAAGCCGAAAGGTACTTGTTCTCCCCGTCATTGCAATATTTTTTTTTGTTCTACACCATACCTTGGAAACCTAGTTATTTTTTTCTAGTTATTGGGAGATATTGGGGGTCAAATTGCCAACTTTTTGACAAGTTTGTTTTTAAATACAAGTTTTTAATGGAAGATTTTTATTTTAAACACCTCCACAATCCTACTTTTCAATCCATCCATGAGCACAATGTTTTGAGTTCATCGAGTTCTACCATAAAACATGATTTTTAACCCCCCAAAACAAAGTCGTTTCCCAGCAATAATATTTGCGTAAAGTTACGTAATTTGATGTACAGAATGCTTGGTTGACGGCTTCGTGATGAGGTTGTTTACACCCTATATATATCATCCGGGAGTTTTATCGAACTATGTTTAGTGTCGTGGGCTCTCTAACTATAAGTGCCGAAAATTTCTGACAGCCAGCGTTCTACGTGTATACGCACTAACTTAATTGTCCGAAGTTTGTTGTCAGGCATTTTTTACGAAATATAAGTTCTAATCCAAAGAGATTTTCTCGTTCCTATATCCTGAATATCCTCTGAAAAAGTACGATCTAAAATAACACATGAGATTTACTATATTTTAATCATAAGGCATCCTATTCATCATACTAGTTAAAGCGACAAGTTTACGATGCCCCGACAAATTATGAAACGACATTTTTTTTCTAATTTCCTGAAATTAAATGCTTTCAATCCCGCCGGGAATTGGGTATGTGATTTATAGGGGTATATGATAGACGATATGGTATTAGGATCACCCTGAATTACGACTAGGCCACGAGCTACCCGCGCAAGCGACACAGTGTTGCCATACAGCGACTTAGACCGTGCCACGAGTCAGCGCGTCACGACTTGCAATGCGAATCTTTACAAGATAACTAGCTGACCCCGCAAACGTTGTTCTGCCATTAAATTATGGTGTGAAATAAAGGGTGTAAAACACCTCTTAACGAAGCCGAAAGGAACTTGTTCTCCTCGTCATTGCGATCATTTTTTTGTTCTACACCATACCTGAGAACCTTCTAGTTACGGAGATATTGGGGGTCAAAGTTCGAACTTTTTGACAACTTTTTTTTTTAAATACACGTTTTTAATGCATGAATTTTATTCAATTTTGTTCAATCCATCCATCAGCACAATGTTTTGAGTGCGTTACATTGAGTTTTACCACAAAACATGATTTATCACCCTAAAAAAAAGTCGTTACCCAGCAATAATTTTGCTTCGTGATGAGGTGGTTTACACCCTGTATACTTTATGACCAATTCTCATACCTACCAAATATACACAAACATAAAAATCGGTAGAGCCGTTTCGGTGGAGTGCGTCCACAAACATCGTGACACATCGTCGTCATAGTGATATTAAATCTGAGTGTTGTAGTTTCTCATATCATCGTGACAGATAATCTGAGTGATATAGTTTCTTATACAGCTATTATACTAAAGTAACGCAAAAAGCTGTGTAATATGAGACCCTTCTGCAATTATAAGGCCTGTATAAGTGCTTAAATACAGCTTGCTTTAAAGCTTAGAGTTTAAAAACTAAATTAAATACAGCTTGTGTATAGGCTGTATGCTTTTTGGGATGGTATTCACGTGAAACGTGAAAACACGTGATGCGTGCTCGTATAGCCAGCCGCATCGACAGTTTCATCGTCCGATTTTGTGGACGGGGAATATGGATTCATCCGGAATTAGGGGTGAGCGTGTGATTTGTTAGGGATTAATATTTGTGATTCGTGGGGATTGGTTTAAAAATGATGAACTTTTCTGCCCGGGACGAATAATAATTTATAAAGATCCCCACAAAATCCCAGGGACTATATTCAACATGTCGAGTAAACTTAAGAAGCTCTGGATATTGTCCACCGAAATTCTTAGAATTGAAAAATGGATGGGTGAGCCATTGGACACTTTTGCCCAAGGGGGTGAAGATCACCAATCCATTTTTCAAGCGTGATAGTTATTTTTATTGGCTCTAGTCTCTGATGAATTAATTCAGCAGAACCAATAATGTCTGCGACGTTCGGCTGTGAATTTTCTTTTACCAAATAGATACTTTATTTAGTTTTCCCGTTACCTCTTTGGTTGTTCATACCTTTGAAGTTAAGAAAACCGTCAAGAGACAGTCCTTATTGGATATCTATGAAATTAAATATTCAGTTGAGATATAACCGTAGGTGATTTAAATATCGATGTTTTTATCCAGTTGTCTATCGGTGTCTGCAAGGGGCATAAAGTGAACCAAAAATATCCTCATAAAACCAATATCATAAATACAAGAGTAGGGGTATCTGTAGTCTCAGTCTGTTACTTTTACAGACCGTTAAAGGCTTAACTTATTTTGATAAAAATTGGAACACAAGTAGGTAGACAAACCTGGGTTTCCGCAGATAAGTGACTGCCAAGTCGTAGGTCTCGAGTTGGAACCCAAGACACGCACGTCTGATTTTTCGGATTCATGTGCGTATTGTATAATTATCACTTGCTTCGGTGAAGGAAAACATCGTGAGGAAACCAAACATGCCTGAGAGATATTTCTCAACGGTATGAAAAGCCAAGTCCCATGGGCGCCATATAAACTCTGACACGGTTAGGTATGCACTAACCACTCGAAAAAGAAAAACAGTAAACCGCCCCTCACGCGGCAAAACCGCGGATAAATGCTAGTATTTTCATAATCGTATTGTATTTCAGACTTCAGTGATTACACCAATCACACCTTGTATATATACCAACCACGTAACTGTCCAGGGAAATCACTGCCATAAATATACGAAAACACATGATGAACACCGAAATGTATTTGTACATATAGCGACGCTTGTCAATCAGTTTAGTTGCGGGGCACGTGTTCAATCATAGATATGTAGGTACTCGTAAAGTTGCGAATGTGGCCTTTGATTGTACAATTTAATTTAATCTGAGTAATAGGGTTTGTTGACCGTATGAAACGTTTTCGGGGTTTTGGAAATGGGCTAATATTCCCCTTACGTTCAAACAGTTTTGTTAGCCAAAACAAAAAATTTACTTACCGCATTTTTTTGCGGTTAGTCAATTTTTGTATTTGTTTTTTGGCGTGTATGTTATTAAACTTAAGCCAATAGTTACAACATGAAATGAATTGTTAAGGCACATAGATTTCATAGATTTGCAAATCCAAAAGTAAATAAAAAAAATGCCAATTAATATTTACCAAATCTAGTCTTCCAGATTGGCGTTTGTTTAAATTAACAAGGTACCCCTATATTTTGTAAAAATAAAGAAATACTACAGATTTTTGCAATTAGTGGGAAATTAATCCAAGTTCACGGCGTTTATTAAATGGCAATAAAAGGCAAAATTGAACATTTTCTAATTTTTCTTATAACATAGATAAAAAAAACAATTACTCGAGCCGAATAGTTGGCGGTTTTTGCCGACAAGTCGCCGACTACAAATATGACCGGATAGTCGACTTTTCCGACCGGTCGCTACATCTCTACTCATTATGTTATGTCGTTTCCAGGTAATCTACATGAAAAAAAATCCCTTATGACTTATACCTAGTTCTATATGATTTATAGTTAGAACACGCACATAACGTGACTAAAAAAAGAATTAATCATGACTCTCGTGAGACCTATACGAGATGAAAAGGCAATTGCGATTTGCTTACAAACATGTACCTAAAATAAAAATTAAAGTGAATAGCTATTTTGAAGAAGCTCGTGTGACCCAAAAAGGATATTTCTGGTGGATTTTCTACTTAACAATGAAGTACAGCAAGTCTTTACCGCTGGGTGCGTGAAAATTTGCATGAAAATTCCTTATGTAAAGAAAATTCCTTCATCATCATCATTTCAGCCGAAAGACGTCCACTGCTGGACTTGGGCCTCCCCCAAAGGGAGGTTTTTGCCATAATCGCCACGCGAATCCAAATTCCTTATGTAAAGAAAATTCCTTATGTAAAGAAACTTCCTAATGTTAAGAAAATTCCTTATGTAAAGTAAAATTGTATGTAAAGAAAATTCCTTATGTAAAGAAAATGAGCACATAAAAGTATAGAATACTTTGAACAAACATGTTTGTACGGAGCTGTGTTGGGTATGAAATGAAAGAGCTTAATTAGCACATTTGAAATATACAGGGTGTAAACCACCTCATCGCGAAGCCGTCAACGAAGCATTCTGTACATCAAACTAAGTAACTTTACGCAAAAATTATTGCTTGGAAACGACTTTTTTTTTTAGGGTGAAAAATCATGTTTTTTGGTAGAACTCAATGTAACGCACTTAAAACATTGTGCTGATGGATGGATTGAATAGTACCTACGGGGGTCGTGGAGGTGTTTAAAGTAGAAATCTTACATTAAAAACTTGTATTTAAAAAAAAAGTTGTCAAAAAGTTGGAAATTTGACCCTCAATATCTCCGTAAATAAAAGGTTCCCAGGTATGGTGTAGAACAAAAAAATGATCGCAATGATGAGGAGAACAAGTGCCTTTCGGCTTCGTTTAGGTGGATGCTCCAGGGTAGCCCGCGAAATTCAAATTTTCTTACGTTTTTTGCAATTTGTAGACCAGTGCTAGGTTGTATGTTGATTAAAATATTGTTCGCGACTGTAAGACGTATGTAGTTACAGAATTATAATCATCAAAGTCATCAATACAACCCTCCAAGTTCATAAAAGTCGAGGAACGACTTTTTCAAGGTCAAAATCATTCTCGCGGCTAGCCGGACGCTTTCACCTTAAGAGGTGTTTTACACCCTATAAAGTAGTTTCGATAGTAAGTAGTAGTTATTAAGTTAACTCATCGGCGTAATCATAGGCAGCTCATCGGCGTAATGTTGCCTGCCTGTCGGTCTTCTACAGACTGTACTTCGGAGAGTGTGCGCAGGAGCTCCACGACCTGATCCCATCATCACCCCTTTACCACCGGACTAACAGACGTATTGCGGCGTACCATCCGCACTTGGTAGTTATCCTGACTGACAGTCGTACTAAGTGCTTCTCCTCCACTTTTATTATGGGCACTGCCAAAGTGTGGAACGCTCTGCCTGCATCTGTGTTCCCACCCACATTTAACCCGCCCGCCTTCAAAGCAAGAGTGAACAGGCATCTTCTGGGCACGCTCGTTTCATCATAGACCTCATCCATCGCTTGCCATCAGGCGTGATCGAGGTCAAGAGCAGGACCATTACGTAATAAAAAAAAATAAGTTGATACTCTTTGATTTTGACGTGGTCGGGATTTAGTACTTAAACTTATATACTTGTTCTTGTATCAGACTCCTTAGAAAAAAACCACCATCATCATCTGTTATTTATAGCAAACGTTATACTAATAAATAACCGTTCTTAGCTATAAAACGTTATTTATACCAGTTTGTTAGTTTAGTGTTAGTTGATAAATATACCATTTATTATATTAATGTCTCGGCTTGTAATCTTTATTGGATATTTAGATTGGAGTGTGAATGAAAAACTGTGTGTCTCCAATTTGTCTTCATGGCAGAGTTGATGGGGATATGGGTTAATACGGTCTGCTTAGTTTTAATGTACGATATAATTTATATACAAGCATTGTGAAGCTTTTTTACAGTGAAGAGAACAGATGATGGACGATAGTGGATGTTGGAAGAGGGGTTGTCTACATACAAGGTCTAAACGGCCTCTTAACGAAGCTGAAATATCCTTGTTCTTCTCAAAATGGTGATCATTTTTTTGTTCTGACCAGACCTGAGAACCTTCCAGTTACGGAGATATTGGGGGTCAAAGTTCCAACTTTTTGACAGGAGTTTTTTTCAATACAAGTTTTTAATGTAAGATTTTTACTTTAAACACCTCCACGACCCCCGTATTATTCAATCAATCCATCAGCACAATGTTTTGAGTGCGTTACATTGAGTTCTACAACAAAACATGATTTTTCACCCCAAAGAAAAAGTCGTTTCCCAGCAATCATTTTTAAGTTACTTAGTTTGATGTACAGAATGCTTGGTTGACAGCTTCGTGATGAGGTTGTTCACACCCTGTATTCATGCATTGTGAAGCTTTTTTTACAGTGACGAGAACAGATGATGGACGATAGTGGATGTTGCAAGAGGGGTTGACTACATACAAGGTGTAAACGGACCCTTAACGAAGCTGAAAGGCACTTGTTCTCCTCGTCATTGCGATAATTTTTTTGTTTCACAACTACATATTTCACAAGTATTTTTATAACACATTTGCTCGTATAGGGTCTCTTATTTCACCAATTTCAATATCGTATTGTATCTCATTACGTAGGTACTTGTGCGTTATTGTAATGTAAAACGCACTGTTTATCAAGATGCTCCGTCTAAAACGAACGGTACTTTTTTAAATCTTAGCAAAGAGTTTTAATGTCAGGAAAATGGTCAACATTTTATGAATAAAACTTTGGGAGATGAAATATAATAAACAAAACCTTTAATTCTTTAATTTAATTAATCTTGACAATAAATTACAACCATTTATCTGTAACAAATTTATATGTTATTCCGCGCGCTTTTTCTTTTCGCTGTATTGTTTTTATTTGTTTTATTTATTTCTTCGCAAATATGTTATAAAACGTGCGCTACGCTACGGCTCGGGCTAGCAATATCGCCTCGGCTGTAATTTTCAACTTACCGTACTTATACCTATCATAATGTACTATTTTAATTTTAATTTTTTTCTCGTTTTTATGGTAGCATTTACGGAATACCCCCATGACCCGTTTTTTTATTCAATGCATTCATGCACATACACTGTTTTGAGTGCGTTACGTTGAGTTTTACCGTAAAACGTGATTTTTCACCCCAAAAACAAAGTAGCTTCCCAGCCATAATTTTACCTAGGTACCTACACTGCATGTTTACTTTGCAGCAGGTACAAAATACCATACTCCTTTCCCATACTCCTTTTATTTCATAGTTTATTTTGACGTTCATAGTTTCGATAATCAATTTCGCTTCATCTGCTTTTTCAATTACGACATCTAAAATCCCGGTGGTCAAAGACTCTCATACTGACTAAAAGGTTTGTCACCCATAGATCTTTAACATAAAGGATATCAAGCTTCAAGAGACCAAAACATTACAACACCGAGTCTCTAACAATGATTTAAATGATTAGATCGGCTCTACCGTGTCAAAATTGAACAAGTTTCTGTTTCGTTGACTTTTTCATAGTATTGTCTCGCTCACTCATACTGTTCTGTCTATCGTTACATGGGGGATGTGCGAGCGCGCTCTTCTCAATATAAACCTTTTTTTGCTACCTAACGCCCCGTCCATGACCTCAGGCTATGCAACATACGACTTGAGACGCAACCTACCAAGCGAGACGCGCTTGAGTCACTTGTTTTCGCGACGCAATGACGTGGCGTCCGTAGTCGCTGTCACAACACTCCTGTCACTGAAGCGTGTAGCAAGTGGCCACCGTGGGTAAGTAAGGTAAGAGCACATCTTACAACTTAAATCTTTGATCTCCAACGTTTGGACAGTCTTCAAAGAGCACATAAATAAGTGAATACAGCCACAGCGATGATTGAAAGCGACTGTTTATTTATTATAAGTTCAATGAACGTTGTTTCGTAACGCCAATCTTATTTGATTTGTTTATGGAACTTTATGGCTAATTCTGCGGTGATAAATCTCTCAAATGTTACCTCACTTTTTGATAAAGTAGGATATTTTGGTCATTTAATTTAGGTCACGTGGGTCGTAGTTTAATCAGTGATAGTATTATGTAACCTATTAATGATAATAAATGAATAGGTAGCTTCGTTTCAATAAAATTACATGAAAAGAGAGATTATTTATTTTATTTGAGATTAGAGTCTTGACTCTGTAGGCAATAAAATGAATTGTCAAAGAAATTGTTAACAAAATCTGATTCAAATATCGAAGTAATTAAAAAAAACACGAGGACGATCCTCGCGGGGCATAGCTAGTATTCAATAATGAGATGTAGATGACGATAAGTGATGGTGATTTTATGAGATGTTTACTAAGGTAGTCATTGCATGTCATTTTTTTTTTTACATAGCCTATATTGTCCCACTGCTGGGCAATGGCCTCCTCCATAGCCTTACACTCTTCTCTCCGTGTGGTTTTTTCAGGCCAATCTCTCATAAACGCCTCTAGGTCGTCACGCCAGCGTTTTCTAGGCCTTCCTTGGCGACGACGCCCGTCTTCCTGCACCCACTGTGTGACAACTCTGGCCCATCGGTCCGGATGCATTCTACAGACATGGCCCGCCCAGTCCCACTTCAACCCAGCAGTCTTGTTCCCCACATCAGCGATTCCAGTTTTGGAGCGTATTGTGGTAGGTATTACGAATTCTGTCATATAAAATATATTGTCCGTGCATATAAAATATTGATAGAAATGAATAGCATTTTTTTTTAACTTTAACAGCGGGTCCAATCGACTAAAGAAAATGACATAAAAATACTAATTTAGCAAACCCATCCCGCGGGTCAGTTGAATAGAGCCGCCATACCATCACAACACAACTTAGAGGTTGAGGTCGACAACTTTTCAAGTACAATTCAGCTTATTTCCTTTGGGGAATAAATCGTGTAGATAAATAAGTCAGAAGTCACATCTCACCTTATTTGACGAGAAAAGTTAGTGCCACAATTGTCCGCCAATCTGACCTTCTACATTGTCAGGAGTTTGTGTACATAGGAATGTAGGACGTGTACAGTGGACATGGATTATAGAAATGAGGAAGATGTGATAAAGGAATTACTAAGTAGCACCCGGAGTTTGAAAGTTAGCGGTCAGACACCCTCTATCTCGGAGAATAAGTTAAGCCTTAGGTGCTGGGCTTGTTCTCCTACCGGGCCTGTTGGATTGCTATCCCAACGGGGTACCTACAACGACAATTAAAGTGCCTCTAACTGGCCTACTTGAAATAAATGCTTTTGTTTTTCTACGATTGGCACAGACTAGTGTGTATATGTCATGGTAAATGTGATTAATTGAATATTATTAATTATTACTGGTCATTATTAATAATTACCGAAAGTCGAGGTAAAAGTAAGAAATTAATAACTTTTTCGTACCACTTGCTCAAAAAAGTGACATTCTATGCCACAAAAAGCGAACATAACAATAGTCATTTTTAATCTGTTAAAAACAGGGAAAGAAAATTGTACTGAATTTCATTCATCCTCTAGGGGGAGAATGTGATTTAAATTTGGAATACTTACCGAAATTTATACTGAACTACATCTGTGTTTACACCATTGAGTTTGTATATAAAGCACTAGACATCTTTTTGAAAAAGGAATACGCATTTATTATGCAGTTCTGATTATTAAATAAACTTACGAAAACCGACGAGGCCGTATTAGCTTGATGCCTTTGCTTTTCCGACAAAAAAATATTAGTCTAGGAATTTGTCGCGTTTTTGTTTTCTTCAAATACATAAACGTTAAGTTTATTTTAATTTATTTTTATAAATAAGTTAATGTTCTAAAATGCTTATCTCATATTATTATTGTGTTAATTTTTTCGCAAATGGTACGAAAAGTAGAGTATTTTCCTCGGTGATAAAGCTGTCCTAGTCTTGGGTGAACTTTAATCCCTCGCTACACTCAGGACTCGGGGTTTACTCCCGAGCGTAGCGAGGGTGTTAAAAACTTAAATCACGAGCAAAGCGAGGGATTTAAGACGAGTCCTGAGTGTTATTGTTATGATTAAAGTTCATCCAAGACTAGGACAGCTTTATCACCGAGGAAAATACTCTACTTTTCGTACCATTTCGTTACGCTCCCGATTTAAATCGTCACCCGCGACAGAAGACACTGCTTTATCCCCTTGGTTAATAATCTACTATTAACGGTGATTATTAATAGTTTTGCCTTATTACCGATAAATGTAATAAATAAACGCTGTAAATGCAGAAAATGCGCGTTTGTTGCAATTCTAAGTGCTAATGCTATTTTATGTGTTTGATTTTTAATGATATTGATGTTATTGTTTTTTGTTTGAATTATTAATAATAACTGCTAAAAGTGATAAATTTCTATTTTATATTCACATTTACCGAATCATGAGGTAATTATTAACAATGACCAGTAATTATGAATAACTTTTCAATTAATCACATTTACCGTAATATATATAAATACTGCGTCAATGACTAGTATCCGAAAGATGGACCACCATGACCGATATTCGGGCAGAATATAGTCAGTGTTGGAAATAATTCAAGTTTCTTAAAAGTCGAGTTAACGAGAAATACTTTTTTTTTTCATTAATGTTTCTTACTACGATTAATAAGTCTTGGAGACAGGAGACATACATATTATGTTCTACATGTTTTGGTTGTTAAAGGCAAATCTTACTCTGAGTTGATACTTCCCCTTTTTATGTGTCCGTGTCCATGGAGTTTCTTGCCCGTTCTTCTCCATAGAGATCTACGTTAGGGAATGGGCAACTACAGTACTTTCTCAAGTTATTGTGCCTTGTGACTGTGACTGTAGCTTTGCTTTTTTTGTATCTTCGACATGCAAAAGTGCCGTAATGGTCTAATTGAAATAAATGATTTGAGTTTGAGTTTAACTAATGTCGTCTCTGTCCTATTTCTATGCTCCAAGCCCACATCAAATCATCTGACTCCCATATTTGCGTACTCCTCAAACCCGTTCGGTATCGGATTGAAGGTCTGTTTGTATTATGTTAGCGGTTGACCTTCGATCTGTGGCTACTCAAACTTCGGCTTTGGGGATATTTTAGTCAGTACATAATTGTGTATCTTCAAAAGTATGGGAGCCTGGTAGCAACGGGGTAAATATTTGTGTAGGTGTAATTTCGTTTTTGTGTTATGTTATAGCCACAGGGTTTATAGAATTACTTATTTAGCATAAGGTTGTGGGTTTAAAATGTTGCTTATAAATAGCTTAGAATATCCTTGTAACAAAGAAATAGTATCATCATTATCTTTTCATGCCTGAGAGATATTTCTCGACGGTATGTAAAGCCAAGTCAGAGGCCCATGGGCGGCATAAAAACTCTGAAACCAGGTTAGATGAGGCACTAACCACACGAAAAAAATAAAATAAAAAACAATTGTCTGAATTTATTCTGTCATCAAGAATACAAACATAGTATTCAAGGGCGCTGGCTGATCAATTTTCAAATTATAATTGTACAAAATGATTTGCCACCGACGACCTCGTGGATGTGGAAAAGTGTTGGGCCAACAAAATGTGAACTTCTATCGTGCCAGCCACACCACACAAAGAGGAAGACTACAGAGGTAGCTTAACATCACACCTGTAAATTCCGAGAGGTGTGCCTGGGAGCATAGCATGAGGTGTGTATGGTACATCCACATTTCGCCAGGTATGTTTGAGCCCCATGTTATTCCGGGCGGCCCTATTGCCAACAACCGAGCATGATTCTAGACCCCGAGCTGCTATTGAGGAATAAAATAACCCTCCTTTTGGGCTTCGCCGCAGTCGGGAGAAAATCAATCATACTTTGTCCAACCTAGGGCTTGAACCTTGGGCCTCTTGCTCAAATGTAGCAGTTCTTTTTTGCTAGCCTGTACTGTCCCACTGCTGGGCAAAGGCCTTTCCAATTACTTCCATGTGATCTTCTCACGTGCCTCCTCAGACGGTATCGGTATCTTATTATCGGCAGAATATACATATGATTGGTCATAAAACTAACTCAGGTCAATAAGACCATAAAAAAATGTGGTTCAAATTTAGCAATGCAAACGCATAAAACTGCAAAGACGACAAAGAGGTGTGTCAAGAAGTCAAGAACGCAATTGACCGTTTGTGACGTACGAACGGAATGAACCAGGGTTAAAAATAGCAGTTTGACTGAAAATCCATCAAATATGACCCACTTGCGGTGCTAACTTTAACATAGGTCGCCTAAGAGTGAGAACACACGGTGCCATAATCCGATCATAGCTAAAAAGATTTTAATTGTAACTTTTTTCTTTCTTTTTAATTGTGTGGTTATTGCCTAACCTGGTGTCAGAGTGTTTATGCCACCCATGAGCCTCTTACATGCCGTCGAGAAATATCTCTCAGGCATGCTGGTTTCCTCACGATGTGTTCCTCAACCAAAGCAAGTGTTAATTTTATTTTACAAGTAGTTGATGGCCGCGGCTTTGCCCGCGTGGGTGTCGGTTATCGCGACCAAAAGTAAAGCTCCCAGACGGCTTATTTTTTTCTGACACTTCCAACATATATCATTATATTTTAGCCAATGGATTCAAAAACTTGACAAATTAAATACTAAAATCTTTCTCAAGAACCACTCTATCCATTGGTGAAACAGCATGATAATCGGTGCAGTAGTTTTTGAGTTTATAGCGAACAGACAGACGCGGTGGAGGACTTTGTTTTATAATATGTAGTGATAGTGATGATATACTCATGAATGTGTGCGTTAGACATGGGTAGCTCGCGAATGAGAGATAAAATTGAACTAGCTCTTTAATTACAATCTAGCTTTCAGTCGCTCAGTCGTTCACGGAATAGCTCACTAGTTCATTTAGCTCAACGGCTCATTGACTACTCTGTGGCTTTGCGAGTTACTAGGTTTACCGACGAAACGCCAACTACTAACGCCAATTTTTTTTTTTTTAATAATAACAAAACAACCCAATGAATCTAATTTTATCTATAGGTAGCTCGCAACTAAGTTAAATGAACTACTTAAAGAACTTCAAAGATTATATAGAGCCACTGAGCTAGTTGTATCGTTTGACTTGCGTAAAGTAGTGCGGCTCAATTTGATCTGTAGCTCGCAAGTAAATCAATTGAGCTCAAGAGTTAAAAGAGTTATTCGGTGAGCTAAAGAGCTAAAAGAGTGATACAGCTCTTTTGATCAAAAGAGCTGTATCTCTCTTTTCTTTTCAGTGAGCTACATTTCGCATGTCTAGAGTGCGTGTCTTGGGTTCGAACTTGAGACTTATGACTTGGCAGTTCGGCGGTCCCACCACTAGGTTATCACTGCTTAATGTAAACTTTGAAAACCTATGTTTGCGAAATGGATTTTCCAAAAACAGTGTCGAAATATCGGGAGCTCAAAATCTACACTAATATTATAAAGAGGAAAGATTTGTAGTTTTGTGTGTGTGTATATGTTTGTAATGAATAAACTCAAAAACTACTGCGCCGATTGCAAAAATTCTTTCACCATTAGAAAGCCACGTCTTTACTGAGTAACATAGGCTATATTTTATCCCCGTACTCTCACAGGAACGGGTACTACGCGGGTGAAACCGCGTGACATCCGCTAGTAATTAATAATCACGGAAGATATCTCGTAAGTGACTGTATAAGTTTGGTTTTAAACTGTGAAACCTTAAAACAGTGTACATCTTCATTTTATAAACAGTCTTCACCCAAATCCCATCAGCCAGATACTATTAATAGAAGCTTCATACATATTGGAGTACACCTGTACTCACCTGTTGGATTCAGTGAAACTAACTCAATTGTAGCTGGCATGCGGGAGGGTGCCCGTGTTGGCACTTCTGATACTCCCACACGATCCACGACAACTATTTTTGGCTGGAGTTGATGTACAGGTTCTACGAGTAAGGGCGTTTATGTGCCGTGTTTAGATTTGAGGTAAAATGCGGCGGATGTATAGTTGGTGACAGTTCAGATGAGAATAGCGGTCATTGACCCACCTACATTTATTAAACTTCTAAACTTTGAAAACCAAAAATAAGCCTGTTCAAGTCTTGAATCGAAATTTATCGTGGTCTTCAACATTTTTTGTAATGAAAAACGATACATGGTTTATTTGTTTTATTTCGTACGAAGAGCTATTAGTGAAAGGGCAATGACCGCTATTCTCACCTTAACTGGCACCAACGTGTTGATGTAAATTGGAAGCGTTATTGGGGAGCATTAACATAACATCACATCATCATGACGCCTGTAATCCCCGAGGAGTTAGGCAGTGGTGTACCTAATAGTACACCCATATTTCGCCAGTTTTGTTTAAGTCACATGTAATAGGAGGCGAGCCTATTGCCATCAAACGGGCACAAATTCAAACCCCGTGGTTGCTACTGAGAGATTTCTGATGGAAAAACCCAACTTCACTTTGGCTGCTACTGAGAAATTCCCGATGGAATACCCAATAACACTGCCCGACCTAGGTATCGAACCCAGGACTTTGTGCTCAGCAGTTGCTCTTGTGAGCACTAGACCAACGAGCCAGTCTACTCATTACTATATTGTACTACTGTGTAATACTGTACTGTGTACTGTACTGTGTGTACTTGTGTATTACTGTATTGTATATTATATTTAAAATAGTTATCTGTTTTATGTATTCCATTTTCTTTTTTCGTTTTTACACACTATGTCTACATCTCTTTTTAGTATCTCCTTTCGCAGGTATGCTGGAAGAGATTTCTTTAGAAATAAGCATCACCTTTGTATTATTTTCTGTTCCTCTCTACTTTTTTATATTCAGTGTGTACATAAAATGTTAAATAAATAAATACTATTCAAATCAATCCATTTTGACATTACATTAAAAATAATAAGCAGAAATGCTCAGGTTATCCTCCCGTATATTCCACACAGACATCATACTGTAGTTGTGGGCGTGGGCGAGGAAACATATAATTTCGTTAGGATAACATTACAAACTGTGTATGTGTTGTTTCTACGATTGTCCTTCAGTTAGCAAATGTTCATATTTTGTCTAGTTCAAACAGAAATATGGTGTTCTGTTTTAGTTATAATTGAATTAGCTAAAACGGTCGATCTTGTCCTTTTGAATCGTCGCTAAAGGCTGATTAGTAATTAAGATTGATTGTATAATTGGGGATATGAATTAATGCAATAGGGAATATGCATGAAATACAAAACTCTTTTTATTTATGAAAAATACCTTGTATTGGCGCTTAAAAACATCGTGGTACACTTGTTTAAGTTTCTAATACATCACTTATTTTACAATTTACTGTTTAATGTAGCATTTCTTTGGTGAAACGCGTCGTACTCGATAACGCCGGTAGTGATGTCAAAGTCTATGTGTTAAAAAAACACTTTTATTTGAAAAATACTTAAAGTTTTACTAAGATTTTATTATAATGTTGTTATTGCAATTTTTACTTGACTAGAGCACATGCAATTAGTAAAATTATTCTATTAAGGTGGATGCTCCAGGGTAGCCCGCGAAATTCAAATTTTCTTACGTTTTTTGCAATTTGTAGACCATTGCTAGGTTGCATGTTGATTAAAATATTGTTCGCGACTGTAAGACGTATGTAGTAACAGAATTATAATCATCAAAATCATGAATACAACCCTCCGAGTTCATAAAGGTCGAGAAATGATTTTGACCTTGAAAAAGTCGTTCCTCGACTTTTCACCTTAAGGGCAAAAAATTAGATGTAAACAAGGCAGATTGTGGTAAATGACGTCACATCATGGCCGCGACAGCTACGGACGTTTGAACTGTCGTAGAAAATTGCAGGAGTTTAATATTATTTTTAAGCGACAAGCGGTAGTTGAACTTAACTTTTAATACTTTTCTTGGATTGATATTACTGTATTTTATTGATTTAAGTGAAGAAAAAATTACGTGCATATTCCTTATTGTAAATCAATGCCAGATCACTTTTTATAAATATAATCATCAAGCTTCGGGTGTCAGCATCCTTGAAGGGATAGGCAGACTAGAGGTGGGCCCATTACTACACCAACATTTCACCAGCTATGTTTAAGTCTCATGTAATAGGGGGCGCAGTGGGTGAACGATTGACTGCTGCGCCGCGTGTCACGGGTTCGATACCCGCACGGAATATATATTTGTATAGTCTAGTGGTACTTGTTCCGGATCTGGCTGTTGAGAAATTCCTAGAGTCCCCACTCTATAGTAATAGGGTATTTTACTCTATATGAGAAAAAATCTTTAAATATTTTATTGAGATAGCTTAGGCAAAAAACAGTCGGAAAACGTTAGTTTTAGTTCATGAAATAGCAAACTAAATTTTAAAATTCAATTCAAAGGTTTCAGCTTTTTTAATCTGTTTCATAACACCATTATAGTAGTCGCCATGTTATTATGTCATAAGGCTATGTAAACGTAGAAGTGTCAACTGTCAACTTCAAATATCACTGCATTTGTTTACATAGCCAAATGACGTCATGACCACAGAGTAATATGGCGTCCACTGCGTCCAGTGTTTTCGTGAAATTACGCGAAATTGGAAAATAAAAAATTTAAATGCATTTATGGCACTTATCGATTGAATAAAATTTTTGTGAATTTTTTTGTGGTTTATTAGCACTATAGAATCTTTTTGTTATTGCGCAAACGTTTCCTCCTTGTATTCTGTCCTGTCAACCGTCCCGCTATCATTGACTTCCTTTTAGGGCAATATTTATCTACCAAGTACCATTTGACAAAACTTGACTTAATTCCCTTCCAAAATCACCCGTCTGCCCGTTTTTCCTCCGCACTCCTCAGTATCGCAGTCTGATGGCGACACATGTTGCCACTGCGCGAGATTAATGATGTTTTCGTTCGGCTGCCTTTTATATACCATCCCTATTCTGGGAGGTTGTGGTTGTCGATTGAGTTGATGTTATTTTAAGGGCCTCGTTAATAGACTAGTTTCCACCATCAATAAATTGCAAATCTATTAGTCCGTCAGTTAGAGTATTGGAAAATAATGGACACGTATTTTTTGTTTTTGTAAATCAATAAATATTGACAAAGATAAAACGCATCAAAACTCGGGAGTGGGGGCTCGTGACGTCACAACGCATTAAAAATTATAGCACGGCGTGACGTATTGAGAATTTTAAAAGCGTCGTATCTTCGTCAATTTAGGATTACGTAACAAAAGAAAAAAATACGTGTCAAATATTTTTTGATAATCTAACAGACGGACTAATTATATTTTTTCAGGACACAAGCCCATTATGTAAATATTGGAATTGTCAGCAAGGTATGATTTTTGAGCATAATATAACATCTCACCTCTGTCTCATCCTCGTATAACGTGGATCTGTTCAAATTTTGAGTGAATCGGTTTCTTCTAGGCAAGCGTGCTCCGCCCTAGGCCGCAACATCGCTTCACATCAGGCGAGTTGCCGCCAAACGTAAGCCTATCTAGTATTAAACAAAAACAGATGGACAGGCCAAAACTGTATGGTTCCGTTTTTGTTCCATTTCCCAACAGAACCCTGAAAATGGGTCGTATAACCCTTCACCGCCAAACTTACTTGAAACTAACACTAACTAAGCTATACCTACTAAACTTAAGCCCTCTATTACAGAAATTAAACCCTTTTGACGTGTATCGGCATAACTCTCGATACAATAAATAAATCCGTTAACTATTGGTGGCGGCACGTTTAGGATTTACCGATATAAGCGTCGGTCTCACCGTCGACAAGGAAGCAAATAACTGTCGACAATTTACTCGCAAACGTATCAAAGAAGTGTAGGCTCAAAATCAAAAATCAAAATCTATTTATTTGCCAGAATGTAGGTTTACAAAGTATGATCTTAAAAACTTTAACGGCCCCTTAACATTCTACCATTACATATTATGGTGTGCAAATATTTAATTTTAATCTGCACAAAATTATTGTTTTAATTAATGCATTTAGAACCAAAATAAAATAAGAATAATAAATAGTCAGCAACAACACTCATGCATCGATTTGAGGAATGAATAAATCATTTAATTTATGTCAAAGTTATAAGTTCAAGAGATAAAAATAAAATGAACCAAACAAATTCCCAACTATGTTTGAGTCGGCTTCCAGTGTAACCGGATGAAGTATTTCACATGGACTATCTGACCTCCACAATTTAGTTGCTGGGTAATACGATACGCTTTGGTAAGACTGGTTGACAGATGACTATCAAAGATCTACAAATGACAGCCGGGACTAACAGCTCAACGTGCTTATCGAGGCATGGAGGGAATTCGAATTGTAGACGATGGCTAACCAACCTCGTCAAGCGCCAGACGACATCGCCACCGTCGCCACCGGCACCGGTAAGAACACTGTCGTACAAAAAACTCATTTTAACTCGACTACGGCAAAGTAATCATATTTTAGTTGCTAGCTACAATCGCTTCCCGCTAATCGCTGGTGATGGGGCAGCAGCTTAGCTACGACACAAAATAGCTACGGTAAACGATGATGCTGTTTGCTGTTTTAAGTACTTAGTGTCGGTTAATTGAAAAGGGTAGGGAGGCTTATCGGGAAATTATAATCTCTCAATACGGCTGAATGTAGTATGAACATCTCTATTATTACAACACATTATTATTATTATTTTCGAAAGTGTTTTTTCTTCTCAGCCCTTGGACTGGATTTTAACTACATTTACGAAGCCAAAGGAAATGCAGCGTGTGGCGTGTTAGTTTTATAATATTTATGTGTTGTGATGAGGTCCCATCTCGTTCTCATTATTTTTTTATTACTTTTTTTCTGTTCCGTTCTGTTATATTTTAAATGTCTGTTATGCGTTGTATGTTTACTGTTTATTTTTTCTAAGTTGGTACCTGTGGCAAATAAATAATTTTTCTTTCCTTCTTTTATACGCAGCAGGCCTGAAGGGATCTAAAAAGCCGATTCCTGGCAGTTTCTCTTTGGAAGGTCAGTAGTTGTGCCACTCTGCCGTGAATACGCAGAGTGAGTGTCTTTACAGGGTTGATGAGAGCTATTGCATATTAAGTCTATATCATTCCCTTAGTTTGGGCACAGGTCCCCCCTCTCTATGAAGTTGGAATCCACTACGCAGGATTAATTTGGGTAGCATATCACTTGTCTTCGATTAATTTCGAATAATCTCGTTTGAGCTATAATAAAATAAGTTACAAACGCATTCCTGCATGGATCGAATTCACGACCTTGGTTCAAAGAGTTTTAAACAGAAAAATCAAGCAATATTTCTATGAAAAGAGACAAAAAGATATTGTACCGGTCAACAAACAAATTAAATACTTTCTCCACGAAACTAGAACCCAGAATATGCCCACGACCAGTAATGGAATCGAAAAACAGACTAGATATATTAAAATGCTTGTCATCTACCCTGACACACATGTCAACGGGCGACCGAACACAGCTGGGGCCACAAAAAGTATAATGCACGTTATACATTGCCCGTTTTGTTCTGATATGACTTAAGCATACATAAACTTGGTAGGCAATGTATGTGGAGTATACGCGAGCATCCGACGTTGACGAAGATGGATTAATTTCACTTTGAGTGGCACTTTGGATCAGATTTTTATAGTAAAAAAATATGTTTGAAGATTTTAGGAACAAATGTTTTCGTCAAGGGTTTGTGTTTAGGTTATTTTGGGAATTGGCGACTGCTATGAGGTTTAATTCGCAGAAAATTGGAAAATAGCGGAAATTTCTGCTAGGTTAAACGGAATGGGACAATGACGGCATGTCGTTGAGTCTGAGTTTGGAATTCCTTATACTGTAGGGTGCTAGTGTAGGTTTTTTCATCTATTTGATTCGAATTTTGTGTGGTTAGCAATTAGGAGGGGCTGGATGGAACGACGACGGCTCGGCTGGATGACACACATGACAGGGTATTTTCGCGTTTGGGAAGTTTGGGATAGGCCTATTTCCAGCAGTAGGCTGCGATAGCAAGGTTTTAGGGCATTAGGTGCGCTCTCTTTTACTTTTGATGCATCATCATTCTCTTGCCTATAATCCCAATTCATTTGGGGTCGGCTCAGCATGTCTTCTTCTTCCATACTTCTCTATTACTCGTCATCTCATCAGACACCTCCTTTCTAGCCATATCATCTTATACACAGTCCATCCATCGTTTGCTTTTCATGCATATTGGACTTCAAACTGGCGCACTGTGAATGCACTACAACTGTCTACCTCTCTGAGCATACTAGGGTGATGCAATGTTATATTAACGTGGCTGCACTCAATCGTTATAGCCATTTGATAAAATAGAACTAGTTCTGCTAGATAACGTTTACGTCATGGTTTGCGTCAAACTGAAAATTGAATCTTTTACGATACGGGGTGACGCATGCAATATTATGGCGCACTCGGCGAGGTGTAGAAAAGGGAGATAAATATTTAATGCTACTATTTTATATCAGTTTATTTATATCATGGTTTACAGAAAAGCTAGACTCTTGATCAAACCTGATATTCTTTATGAATAAGATTGCCATAGAGCGTAGCATTTTAAATATCAAACTCACCGATCGAATGCGCAAAACCACGATACGCTCCAAGACAGGCATCGCCGATGTTGGCGATAAGTCTGTGTTAGCGCTCTGGGCTTTATTTAGAAACCTTTAAACGCTAACATGGGGGGTGCGGGAAATTTACCATGAAATGGAAGAACTGTCTAAACAGCTCTTTCCAGGCTTCTAAAAGTCTGGAGCGGTGATTCAAAGCCTTGCTATGAGAATCAGCGGTTTGTGGACTGTAATAAACTTTATGTGGCAGCGTACATAGATTTTGAAGGAGGCTATTTTTTGGTATGGAGAAACAGGAACAATAGAAGGACACAGGATGCAGCGCCTTACCTTTTTATAGAAGTCTGGAGTCGCCTTCCTGCTGTAAGGGCCTTGCACGTCCTCGATGTACAGGTTAACCACGCGGCGGCCAGCGTGGTTCCACCGATTGAAGATTCCTTTCCCTTTGCAGCACTTCAAATCACTGTAGCTTGATATTTAGGTGGATCTAATTTGAGTTATAGACCCGAAACCCTGGATTTATCACGAAATCTAGATTTATTTGCGGTGAAGCCCTGGAGAGGTGCTTTCGCAGCGGCGGAGTAGTCGAACTTATATTTTTTCAATATGGCGTCGGCTATGTGCCTCTTCTTCCAGCCATGTATTGCTGTTTCGCTCTGACCTATGGTAGACGCTGCAGGAATGAATAGGAAGGAAGGAAACTGATGGGAGACTACCGCCACATTAAATAAAGTTAAAAACGTTTACCCTTCTTATGGGTTAGTCGGGTAAAAAAAGAAAAGATTTGAAGTATGTAGGTTTGGATAAAGCGATGTATATGGCGACAACATCCTCCCCACCTTAAAGGGTTGCCTTTAACAACGTATACCCTAAGATTTACAAATGTACTATTATATAACTAAGCGACAAGATCTGATCTGGACAGAGTCAGTTTAATAATTTATTCGCGGGATTGTCTGCTCTAAAAAGAGTCAGAGAATTTAACATAAATTTACCTATTTATAATAAACCTATCTCTAAGCTAACCTAAGTTAAGAAAGTTGCACTCTCATTGGCTCGGTAAAAGGCACACACGGACCACTGGGCGGACCAGACTACCCTTAGACGTTCTAACGGTAAGAGACCGCGTTGTGCCATCTTTCGAGGTATGAACAGCCTCCACCACACCTAGAGGCCAAGCAAATGGTGGAGCATTATCAACAATCAATATAACTACTGATCCCATTGGTATGGGAGTGGATGGAGTATTCCACTTGGATCTAGATTGCAATTGATGCAAATATTCTACACGCCATCGCTGCCAGAAAGACTGTACCATCTTCTGCAAGAGAGAATGTCTGTCCAGCAAACTAACGTCCTCTACTTGGGGAGCTGGCAGAGAGCAGAGGGGCGCAGTATTAAGAAAATGAGCCGGCGTGAGAGCCGATGGCTCTGAGGGGTCGCTACTCATAGCGGTCAGTGGACGCGAATTTACAAGTGCTTCGATCTGCGTTAGCACCGTCAACAACTCTTCATAAGATAATATTTGTTGACTGATAATCTTAAACAAATGAGATTTTACCACCTTTACCATGCTCTCCCAGCAACCTCCCATATGAGGCGATTGGGGTGTTATGCGTTTCATCTCTATGCGACTTTCTGAAAGCTCAAATTCAAGATTCGCACGATACTTATCGAGGAACCTGTAAAGATCGCGAAGGTAAGAACCACATCCGACAAAATTAGTCCCATTGTCAGTGTAAATACACTGCACAGGGCCGCGACGCGCTAGGAACCGCTTCAGAGCAGCAAGGAAATTGGCGGTACTTAAATCCGAAGCGATTTCTATGTGCAAACACCTGGTTGTCAGACACGTAAAAATACAGAGCCAAGCCTTGCGGCTTCTAATACCTCTTCCACGAACCGGTGTATACTGGAGAGGACCAGCATAATCACATCCAGTATGCGTGAATGGCTTGTCCGCTTGGGTGACGCGGAACTCGGGCAGATCTGACATGATTGGAAAAGATGGGCGTGGTTTTGCTCTGAAGCACGTATTGCACTTATGGATACGATGACGAATGGCACGTCGCGCTGCCAGTATCCAATACTGATTCCTAAGTATGGACATGAGCAATTCGGGGCCGGCGTGTAAATGCTTTCGATGGTAATAATCGATTAAGATATCAATCACGTGATCGTGCCTAGGTAATACATAGGGGTGTTTCTGTGCGTAATTGAGTTTTGCGTAAGTCAACCGACCGCCGACGCGGATAACACCGTTTGCGTCTAAAAACGGTTTAAGTCTTTGCATAGCGGGGGAACAGTTCTTATTGTTTTTTAATTTATTTATATCGTCAATAAAGTGAACTTGTTGTAAAGCGGATATTATTTTAGTTTCAGCAAAATCTAAATCATATTTGTTGATGTAAGATCTGCGCGATAATAATTTTGAAAAGCGGTACATATAGACTATTATGCGGAGTAACTTCGACCATGAAGAAACACGTTGAGCGAGCTCATAAATAGGCGATGTTGATTCACCTACTGTTATAGCGTGCGCAGAAGCCTTCAGCTCCGGCACTTCACTAACGTCTTCGCGATCGAATTCAGAAATAGGCCACTCCGAGGGATGCCTAGATGCCCATGGGGGTCCGGTAAACCACAGAGGGTGATTGACAAGTAGCGCGGGTGATAAACCTCGCGATAAACAATCAGCAGGGTTTTCAATGCCTGCCACGTGATGAAAACAGCTTGCGGGAATATTATCGACAACTTTTGCGACGCGATTTGCCACAAAAGTTTGCCAGCGGTGCGGAGAAGAATTGATCCAACAAAGAACGACTTTCGAGTCAGTAAACGCGAAGATATTTGAAATTTTGTACCTGGAGTCAAAATTGTTTAGCACATTCCGCATAAGTGTAGATAATAAGACTGTAGCACACAATTCTAAGCGAGCAATTGAAATAGTTTTAAGCGGCGAAACTTTAGATTTTGAACACACAAGCCTAACGGTCGTATTGACGTTATCTTTGACATGCAAGTACACAACGGCGCCGTAAGCACGCTCACTTGCATCAGCGAATCCTAAGAGGTTTGCTACACAACCCTGCACTACCCCGAGATGCCGCGGAACGCGTATCTCGTTGAGCGCGGGAAGTTCGCTACAGAACTGCCTCCAGAGGTTTACGATGCGTTGCGGGGGGGCATCGTCCCAGTCGCACTTCAATAACCATAATTCCTGAATCAGGAGCTTGGCATAAAGAATGACGGGGGCCACCAGCCCTAGATTGTCCCATAAACGTGCTACTACGGACAAGATACTGCGTTTAGTACAGCTTGAGCCTGGCTTTGCAACCTTGAATTTGAAAACGTCATCGGATTTGTCCCAATGTGTACCTAGAACCTTGTCAGGTACCTCTTTATCAATCTCGAGATCCGACGAAGCTCGATGCGAGGCGGGAATAGCGCGAAGGACAGCGTCCGAGTTACTCGTCCATTTTACGAGGTCGAACTGACCGCATTTAAATAATTGTATAAGTTCGATACATGAATTGATAGCGACGTTCTCGTCTTCCTGTGCTGAATCATTTGACATAATGCTGTAGCAGACGTCATCCATGTACGTGGAAGCCAATGCTATGGCAGCTGCAGTTGGGAATCTCTGCCCTTCATCAGCAATCAGCTGATGAACAACGCGGATTGCGTGAAATACGGACGACTTCATACCGAACGCAACACGTGCCAGTTCAAAAACCGTCAATTTATCTTCCGGATGGAAGCGATAAATAAATCTTTGATATTTGCGGTCTTGCTCTAACGTTCCCAATTGAAGAAACATTTGTCTACAATCTGCTGAAACAGCGATTTTGAATAACCGAAAAGTCAATAGAATGTTATACAAGTCACCCTGTAAATTAGGGCCTGAATGAAGAACATCATTCAAGGACAAACCTGTGCTAGTTTTACAACTAGCGTCTAAAACCATGCGGACCTTTGTGGATGTCTTATCTAGACGCTGAACACAATGATGTGGTACAAAGTAGGAAGCGGCGTGGGTGGATATTACCTCATTACTGTCAATGGGCCCTACTTCGGTTACATAACCCTTCTCAATGTATTCACGAATGATATTGTCATAGGCAGTGCGTAAAAAGCTCGATGACTCCAACTTTTTTTCTAAGCATAAAAAACGTCGACGCGCTGTGGAGAAAGAATCTCCCAATTTAAAAACATCGTCGCGAAATGGAAACGCAACGGTGTACCTACCGCTAGAATCACGCGTAGTAGTAGTGCGGAAATGAATTTCACATTCAATATCATCTTGACTGGTGGGGGTTGGAGTGGAAATTTCCTCGAGTTCCCAAAAACGCTTGAGGAGGTGGTCTAAATCACCTTCTCCGATAGCGCAACATGCGGCGGTAGACTTAGAGATAAGCAGTGCGGGCGCGGCACCCATTATAATGTAGCCCAACACTGTTTGTATGGCGGGCGGTATTCCGTGCATGCTGCTATGTACCGTATCCGGCATCAACAGATGCGGAAAAATAGATGCCCCGAGCAGAACATCAACAGCGGTGGGAGTGGCGAACGTACTGTCCGCGAGCGGCAATGATACGATGTGGGTAAAGGCAGCTTCGTCCACGGGAACTGTAGGCAGGTTATCCGTGATGCGATCTACGACAAATCCCGATACATCGAAAGAAACGTTTTTGTCAAAGCGAGAAAATATTTTAAAGTCAGTGGAACCTTTGATAGGCTTTTCTGAACCACCAAACCCTCTAACAATCATTTGCGTATTCTTATTATAATTCAACCCCAACCGGTTACAGCATTCTGTACTTATAAAATTACTCTGCGATCCAGAATCTAAAAGGCATTTTACAATATGGCTCTGTCCGTTACGATCGCGAATAACAACTTGAGCGGTCGATAGCAATATCGTTGTGGGACGAATACATCGCGCGGCGCGGTCGCCTTCATTAGTATTAAACTGCAAAGGCGCAGCAATGGATGTGTGCAAGGACGATACTCTCGGCTCGCTCGCAGCAGGCGCCGGTACCGGTGTGGACGACGGTGCCTGCGGCGGCGTGGCGCACTCGCTGGGTATCGCGGGTTCGAATCTGGACACCGGCACCGATCCACTGTTATGAGATTGTGTGGCGGTTTGATTAGGAACCTTATTGAAATGCAATAAGGAGTGGTGTTTTTGATGACAGTTGCGGCATTTAAGCGTGGAATTACAATCGCGAGACTTATGTTTAATACTTAAACAATTAATACATGCCCCGTTATCTTTCACGCATTTAAAACGTGCGGACGGTGACATCTCAGCGAATTTTTGGCACTTGAAAAAGTGATCGTGCACAATATTGTCACACAGGCATTTTTTGCTAGCAGGCGCGATGGCTACATAACTCTGCGGGTTCGGTACATTATTGCGAGATTTAACAGAACTACTACGCTTGGAAACACCAGCTGTGCTAGGCTGTGTGTTTTGATAAATCCTATGTTGACTCCTAATGAACTCGGTCAGCTGACTAAAAGTCGGCAACGAAACTTCACGATATTGCGACTCGAAAGCACGTATCGTTTCTCCGTCTAATTTTTTGAGTGCTATGTGCAAAAATACAAAATCTGTCAAGTCATCTATTCCAAGAATTTTAATTGCGTTTGCTGCAGTGACATACTGGTCCATAAAAGTTTGCATATTAGACGCAGAAGCGGGGCCATTTATTTTAAGATTTATCATTTGATCTAAATACGTAGAAGCGAGTATGCGTTTATCTTGATACCTATCCACGAGACACTTCACGATTACTTGATAGTTTTCAGGGCACGGCGCGATGCCTGAAAATACCGCTTGCGCTTTAGTAGAAAGCTTTCCTATTAAATAGTACAGTCTCTCAGCGTCTGTCAACGATGGATTTTCGTGTATTGTAGACTTGTAACTTTCATAGAATAAGGGCCAATTGCGAATGTCACCGTCAAATGACACAATTTCAATTGGCGCTAAAGAAGGCCGTTTAGACCTAATGACTTTCAGATCATCATGCCTACCAGAAGCGTCAGCGTCCACCCGCGAAGGCACTGGCTCAACCTGCTTCAACACACGTTTGATACGGCAAAAAAGATCATCAAAGGAAATCAATGGTTGATAGTTAGGCTTCGCGGATGGATTAATTGCTAAAAGTAGCCTATTGTGCTCGCTGACGAGATCCCTAAATTCAGATCGAGTTTCATCAATAGTCTCGACTGAATCCAGAAAACTCTCCACCATTTCGCTTTCAATGCGGGCCTTTCGCGCCTTTTCGAACACGATTTGAATTGTTTCGAAAAGGGCATTTCGTTTTGCTTCTACAAGAATAAGCTCTGAATTTAAATGCGATGAGGCGGATTCATCAGTTTTGTAAACATTATCATCAGCGGTAGGTCGAGGCATCTTGATTTATTACAATGAAGTGGATAGATTATAAAACCGTTCAAGTAAGTAGATCGGAATGCACAGAGTGAGCTCTCAAACTTGCGTAAACAACCTATATTCAATAACTATAATGCGCGCGCGGTAACAAGCAGCTAATGTAATAACTACTGATAATATTAAAACCGGTTCTTTATAATGGAACGCGTAGGTACTTTGTGCTAAATACAATGCAACTATGAATGAAGTTAAGTTATGATACAGCTGTTAGTAAGATACAACAATGAAACGTATTTATCAAACGTATTTTATAACTAATCTATTAATGGTTTTGATTAGATGAATTTAATGACACGAATGTAATTAATCAGTCGAATCTGAAAGAATTCAGATCCGAGTGCGGGGTTCCCGAGGGAATGGAATGAAGCTCGTCTAATAGTGTATTGAAAAATAGAAAATAAATCCGGCTCGAAGGACCAAAATGTTAGCGCTCTGGGCTTTATTTAGAAACCTTTAAACGCTAACATGGGGGGTGCGGGAAATTTACCATGAAATGGAAGAACTGTCTAAACAGCTCTTTCCAGGCTTCTAAAAGTCTGGAGCGGTGATTCAAAGCCTTGCTATGAGAATCAGCGGTTTGTGGACTGTAATAAACTTTATGTGGCAGCGTACATAGATTTTGAAGGAGGCTATTTTTTGGTATGGAGAAACAGGAACAATAGAAGGACACAGGATGCAGCGCCTTACCTTTTTATAGAAGTCTGGAGTCGCCTTCCTGCTGTAAGGGCCTTGCACGTCCTCGATGTACAGGTTAACCACGCGGCGGCCAGCGTGGTTCCACCGATTGAAGATTCCTTTCCCTTTGCAGCACTTCAAATCACTGTAGCTTGATATTTAGGTGGATCTAATTTGAGTTATAGACCCGAAACCCTGGATTTATCACGAAATCTAGATTTATTTGCGGTGAAGCCCTGGAGAGGTGCTTTCGCAGCGGCGGAGTAGTCGAACTTATATTTTTTCAATATGGCGTCGGCTATGTGCCTCTTCTTCCAGCCATGTATTGCTGTTTCGCTCTGACCTATGGTAGACGCTGCAGGAATGAATAGGAAGGAAGGAAACTGATGGGAGACTACCGCCACATTAAATAAAGTTAAAAACGTTTACCCTTCTTATGGGTTAGTCGGGTAAAAAAAGAAAAGATTTGAAGTATGTAGGTTTGGATAAAGCGATGTATATGGCGACAACAGTCTGCGAGGTTAAAGTGAGACTGGGCGGGACAGGATGGGTCAGGACAGATGGACTAGAATCGTCACATAGTAGGTGCTTGAAGACAGTCGTCGTCACCGAGGTAGGCCCAAGAAACGTGACGATTTAGACTCGTTCCTGATTGATTGGCCAGAGAAGGAAAAACACCGAGAGAGATGGAAAGAAATGGGGGAGGCCTTTGCCCAGCTGTGGGACAGCATAGGCTAATTAAAAAAAAAATGCTAAAAAATATTTTTCATTCGGTAAGCAAATGAGTCAGGCATCGTCCTAATAGAAAGCGAATGCGCGATCATCGTAGCTTCGCGCGAATTTTACTCGTACGAACGCGCGATTAAACATATTAAATTCGAATAGGCGTCCTAATTGAAATTCGCGCAATATTGCGCTGCACTGCGCTGCCCGCATTCATTTCCATCTAAACCCGCACAATAAGTCATCCAAATATTTCCCGACAGCAAAAATTGAGCGTCTCTGACATCCATGGTTGTTGGTATCGACCGTGCCACTGCCCTAGTCCACGGTCGCTCGCTCGCTCGCGTCGTCAATTCGCGCGATGATAGGACACCCAGTTTTTGCCATCGCGCGAACACACGATGGTCGCATCGCTTACTCGCGCGATGATCGCGCATTCGCGTTCTATTAGGACGATGCCTTAAGGTCGAACTTAGGCTCAGACTATGAAAGTTAATTTTCGAATTTAATCAATGTGAACTACTAATCACAAATGTAGTACCCGGTTACATTATGTTTGGACCTGGCGTCGATGACTTTTATCTTTTATTGTATCAATGAAATGTTCAAAAACAAGTACTTTCGTTTCCGATACATGTCGTGATATTTTCGTTTTATGTCGTGATGGCCCAGAGGTCAAGGCCTCGCCTCTCAAGCATGAGGTTGTGGGTTCTTGGGCAAGTACCAATGGAATATTTTTAATTCATTTTTTATATGTCTATCTTGGACATCACAGGCATCGGTGAAGGAAAACATCGGAAACCTGGACTTATAATTAATATAAGTCTGAAATCCCCAACCCGTCTCGAGCAAGCGTGGTGATTAATGCTTGTGCCTTCTCTGTATCAGAAGAGGCCTTTGCCCAGCAGTGGGACAGTAATAGGCTGGTATTATATTATTATTTTGTACATTTCATTGTTACGTTTGAATTTTTATTTTTATAAAAGTTATCGACGCCAGGTCCAGAGATTATGTAACCGGGTTTGTAGGAGTTTTTTTGACAGATTAAAACTGAGCTTGGAATGCAATCGCCTAAAAATACGGGACTCCTATTTAACCGGCTTCATAAAGGAAGAGGTCATCAATTCTACTGTATGTTTTATTTTGTATCCGTGTTTGTCGATATTTAGTTATGGGGCTAAACATACAACTACAGCATAATACGTCGTAAAAAAATATATTTTACAGGTACTTAATTTTATCTAAAATCTCTCATCCATCAATCCGTTGAGTTAATATTAGTTTGTCTTGTAACAGAGCAAGAGTATTCTCTGGGAAATGCAGCGCTCGTAACAGATGCTGGGAGTACCAAGAACAGTGTCTAGACCAGTGGTTCCCAACCCATGGTCCGCGGACCTCCGGTGCTCCGCAGGAGCCTCGAATATGGTCCGCGAAAGGTTAAAATGTATTCGTACTTTTAAACTTGCACAGACGATGCAAGCTCTACCCCTTTAATCAAAACTATCAGAGGCAAGGCGAAACATTTTTTAGAGAATCTATTAACTTATTCCTATTTCCATATGAATGATTGCTAAATACTTTGAGCTCACTTCGATCGCTTTTGTATCCTTCACTTTCTTAATTCTAAAGGTTTTCATCCCATTTTCCAGTGTGATTTAATGATTCACCCCGCAAAATGTATCTTACGGTCTCTACGGTCCTAGGTAAACATGGACACCGACATCAGGATTATAATACTGTAGGTGTCCATGTTTACCTAGGACCGTATTGTTAGCAGGGGCCATACGGTCCTCCGTATGGTCCCTGCTAACAATAAAGACACCAAAGTGGTCCCTGGTCCAAGAAAGGTTGGGAACCACTGGTTTAGAGGAACATACTACAACGGTACGGTGGATTCGTCGAGAAAGGTACCTTTGTTCCTAGATTTCCTAGAATATGGTGTCATTACCACATTTGCTTAGGGAGTTTAACAAGGATTCTGACAACAAATAATGAAATAATAACTTGAATAAAACAATGCTATATTGCTTCTTGCCAAATTTAATGATTCTAGGTCAACGGGAAGCACCCTATAGGCTTTGATTCCCTTGTTAAATCGCGTATCTTTTGATCGATATTAATTTCAGTTTGATACCTCCACACGTTCCTGAGAAAAAGGGTCTTGACAGACGGATTGACAGACGGACAAACGGACAACTAAGTGATCCTATAAAGATTTAGTTTTTGTCAACTCAATTACGGAACCCGAAAAAACGAGAGGCAGCCGTCTCTACATCTCTACTAATATTAAGAAGGAAGACGTAAAGTTTGAATGTAAACTAAAAAACTATGGGATGAACTCATCGGATTACCAAAAATCTTCAAAGATGGGAAGCTGCGCTATTACGGAGTGCCATTGGATGTATGCAATACATTTCTTCGACACAAAGTCGCGGGCGGATGTTAGTTTGATAGTATTATAATTATCTGTGGTTTGGTATAGATAGAGTGGCAAATAGTCGAGAAGACAAAAAAATCTAATTAGTCCGTCCAGTTAGATTATCAAAAAATATTTGACGCGTGTTTTTTCTTTTGTTACGCAAACCAAATTTTGACGAAGATATGACGCTGTTAAATTTCTCATTACGTCAGGCCTTGGTATAACGTTTAGCTAGTTCTGACGTCACGAGACCCCACTCCCGAGTTTTGATGCCTTTTTTCTTTTGTAAATATTCATTGATTTACAAAAACAAAAAATACGTATCCATTATTTTCCAATACTCTCACTGACGGACTTAATAGATTTGCAATTTATTGATACTGTCGTCATGTCTATTGTGTCCCCCTTCTTTAACATTCCGCAATCACGCTACGTATAATTTAACATTTTCAGTGTTCCAGACACAACATAATATATACCAAGCATGGAACATTAATTTGTACAATTCTAAGAAAATGTCAATGTTGTGTCGTTACTAGATATTATTTCACGACGGATTCCAAGAACGCTGCGCACGCGACGAAATGCGCGTACGAGGAACGCGTCGAAATAGTTACAGTTAATGTTACCTACTGTTAAATAGTTAATATTTAGTTTAGTTGAACGATGAGGAAAATGCAATGAGGGAAGCTGCTTTGAGTATGACTGTGGAGGAAGAGCGATAACACTACTAGGACACATGAGTAGGTAAAAATAGGAGACGATCAAAGAAACGATGGATGGATTGTGTAAAAGATAATCTGGCAAGAAAGGAGGTGACTACTGAGATAACGTCCAATAGAGAAGTATGGAAGAAGATAATAAGAATAATTTATTTAAAAAGTATTACAAAAGTGTACATGTAGTTGCAGTAGTGTTATTTCTCTAACAATGGTATAATTAGTGCATAAAAGTAAACTATAACTATAATTATATTTAACAGTTGCAAGAAGCGATAATGTGGAATTCAAATGGTTGGTAGCGACCTGCCCGATCTAGGTTTATTTAAACCTGTGTTTCAGGGCATCACTTTACATAGCACAAATTAACTAGGTCAGTAAAAGTTATAAAATAAAAGAAATCTATTAACAACTATAAGAATAATCAAATTGGTACAAATAACATTAAACATTAACATTAAAACTAAATTAAGTAAATACATATTTTACAATTAGATACGAGGGAATAACATAATCAAACCAGAATTTCTAGAAGTTTTTCTGTGTCACTGTAATTAAGTATCGCTAAATAATCCGATATTACAAAACTACATTTCCTATAACTTAGACTATAGAAGTTTCGTTTCTTGTTGAGTCTATTATACAGAAAAGGTGAATATGAACAGCATCAGAAGATGTCAGAATATCCACGAATCTTATGATTATCCTGAGTATTGGTTTTTCCATCAGGAATTCCTCAGTAGCAGCCACGGAGATTGGCTCCCGGTTGATGGCAACCAGCCTGCTTGGGATTTAAATATAACTTGCGAAATGTAGGTCTACTATTTGATACACCTCAACCAAACCCTTTGGGGATTGCAGACGTAAGGATGTCATGTAATTTCAGGAGATTCCTTGACTAGAACTGAAGAATCAAAAGAAATTTCTTCAGGTTTAATTCAGATTCAGACAGCAAAACAATTTATATACAAACACTGTTTTAAGCTTTCACGGTTCATAACTATACTTTAAATGTCACTTTTTTTTTTCGGATGGGAAATCATCAAATGACTCCTCCCGCTCTGGGCGGAGCAGGAGGGAGTGTCAGACTTTTACTGACTAAAACCCATCCATGTTCCTTCATCGCCCTTCGTGTTCCGGGGCCACGGTATCTCTTTCGAACAGTCCCGCAGCCCCGAAAATGTCACTTACGGTATATCTTCCGTGATTATTTATTGTTTTGAGCTCCCAATATTTCGAAAATTGTTAGGAGCAGACAAATCTGTCTAAACTCTTTCTTTGTCTTTTGCTTAAGTCACGGTAAAACACACTCACCATCACCTCATATCACCAGGTTTTGTGTGGTTTTGTTTTGTTTATATCGGGAGCTCAAAACAATAAATAATCACGGAAGATATCCCGTAAGTGACATTTTAAGTATAATTTATATACATTTGCTTGTAATATAAAGTAAGAACAGCATTATGTAGGTACATATCCAAATATTCTTATATCTTATTTACTTAACAAAGTATTGTTCTGTCTATCAGTGCCAAGACTATTGATATATTTCACATACTTTTCTAGCAAAAAAATACATGTCCTATAATTTTATTTACTCCATTTGAGATGGCCTTATATCTAAGGATTTATTAGAAGATATTCCTCCAAAATAAACATCAATACAATAATAAATCTAGCGAACTATTTTACGTAACATGATTTACGTTTGCTATAGTAAATAACTGAATATTATCTGGAGTAGATTATAGGACAGATACACTGCAGAAGGTCTGTTTTTACCCTACTGCGGGAAGCCCAAAACGAAGGTAATCCTACTGTAAGGCGCTGTAGATGGCGCTCGAGGACCGTCATGAAGTTGACGGCTGCGAAGATAGCAACGTGCGGGCGGCGGTGCGCCTAGCTGGCTAATATATATTGCACCGGGGGATTGATTTCTCTCTTAGCTCGCGGACACCGACGGCTCAACATGAACTTAGCATTTTGTAGTACATATAAGTGTATTTTTAATTAAATATTTTATACATCTCTTACCTTGTTTTTCTGAGTTCTTATACTACGAATATTACAAATACGAAAGTTTGTAAGGATTTATGGTATATGTTTTGTTAATCTTTCAATAAAAAACTGCTAATCGGATTTGGACGAAATTTACAGATAGTTTATAACCTGGACGCATAGGATTTTTTTTTTATCCCGGTACTATGATCCTGTGGGACAATTACTGAACTCCAAGCGGGTGATGCTGCGGGCTTAAGCTGGTGTTTTCCACCTAGATGGCCCGACGACCCTCAAAAGGTGGGTGGGTCAGACTGGAAGCGGAAGGTCGAGGATAACGGGGTCTTGTGGCGCAGGTTCAGACAGGGGCTATGCCAGCAGTGGACTGCTGTAGGTACAGTTCATTGAAGTATAAACGAACCGAATGGCGCTGCGGTAGTGAGGCTGCCTACGTTCGTTGGGTCCCGCGGGGTTCGAATCCCGGTAAATGTTTGTGTGATGAGCATGGACATTTGTTTCCGAGTCATGGATCTATATGTATAATAAGCATGTATGTACAAACAAAAAGTATCTACGTAGTATTTCAACAATCTGGTGTCCAAGACACAAGCCTCGTTGCTTAGTGTGGCTCTAGATGGCGCTATGTGTAATGTCCAGCGATATTTATTTATTTATTTATAAACTACGGGCGAAGAGATCCCGTTAAAGACAAAATACTGACAGCTCAAGCAATTAGATCTGTGGTTAAATCTAGCAACAGCCTAATTGATTTGTGGTTGTTAATTATTGCGTCCAACCACAATAGTTAATTTGATAGTTGAGTGTTAGTGTGTTTTATAAAACATAATATTCAGCTCTTAATAAAAAGACCCCTGTGTTGTGTTGTCGTCAGATTCTTGTGTATCCTCCGTGCCTCGGAAAGCACGTTAAGCCGTTAGTCCGACTGTTAATTGTAGATCTTAGACAGTCGTTACAGGTAGTCAGTGGCCTGAAAGTCTTACCAAGGGCATCGTATTACCCAGTATTAACTGGGTTGTGGAGGTCAGATAGGCGGTAGCTGGTAGCTGGTATTCAGCTGCATCCGGTTAGACTGGAAACCGACCTTAGCATAGTTGGGAAAAGGCTAGGCAGATGATGATGATGTAGTCGATTGATGTCTTTCTACGTCTTTTTCATTGTATGTAGGTAAGTAGGGATCTGGGATTTTGCGCGAAAGACACTTGCGCGAAAAGACATATGCGCACATGGACTTTTGCGCGATTGGACTTTTGAGCGAACGGAAACATGCGCGTATGGACACTTGCGCGAATGGACTTTTGCGCGATTGGACTTTTGCGCGAACGGACTATTGCGCGCCTGAATTTTCAAGATGGCGCCGAGAAACAGTTTTGGTTTTTCCATCATCAAAGTCAGGAAAACAACACACATGAAGGAACAACTGAAGATTTTCGTCGGCGCCATCTTGGATTTTCATTTTGACCTCAGTTTCATTATTAGCGACCCCGAAAACCATGAAAACGACACCCATTATGAAAAAGTCACGCAAAAGTCCAGTCGTGCAAATATCTTTCGCGCAAGTGTCCTTTCGCGCAAACGTCCATTCGCGTATTTGTCCTGGCGCACAAAAGTCCGTTCGCGCAAGTGTTCAAGCGCGCAAATGTCCGTTCGCGCAAAAGACCATACGCGCATATGTCTTTTCGCGCAAGTGGGTTCGCGCAAGTGTATTTTGCGGTGACCCTGTATGTCCTCAAATCTATGAGAAACGTCTGTCATTCACTTGTTCTTGCTAAGCCAGCGTAAGGCCAAGACTCCACCGAAGCGGAGACGAGACGAGAGGAGACATGTGTTGTAAACCACTAATAGTATTTCGCTCTTTACACTTCTCGTCTCCACTTAGCTTTAGTCGAGATGGTTGAACAGAGAGGATAGGTAGGAGATGTCTCGTAATTGTTTAGGCCAGCGAAGACGAGAAGAGACTTGAGCGACGTGCGGTAAGCGGTGTGCTGTGGGCGGTGTGCTCTCGCGCTTCTAGTCTCCGTTTTGGTGGAGTCCGGGCCAAATAAAAATGTTTTTCAAACTCCTTGTCCACGCAGACTGGATCTTCTGTCCTCACCTCCACACTTCGTTACTAGACAACCAGACAGGGCGGCGGCAGGTGGGCTACTGTCTGTATCGGCCTAAAATCAGACTAACAGGTGGCACAGAAGTACACATTCCTAACGACACTCAAAACTTTTCAACACACAATGCTGCTTTTACACTAGCTTTATTAACAACCCTTTGTTAATAACCAGCAATGGATGTGAAGAGAGGGGGATAGGCGTTAATGTTTCGGTGATCGTGGTAGGTGTCAAAGCGCGGGCGACGTCCAAGCCAACACATTCGCACAGAGGGCTATAATTCAAAGGTGTAATTTATGACGCTGACAAAATCGCTGAGGTGGGTCTCGGGATATTTATATGCTGTGTTACACACCTTTTAATCTTGAAGTCAGATGGGTAATGTCGTTGCAGTGTAGTTTACACTGACGAATATTGCATTACAAATAATATTGTAAGTACTTTGTGTGGGTAATAAATGTATACTGGAATCATTATGCTGTATTCTAACCAAAAAATATTGCTGGAATATTCTTTTTTGTGGTGAAGAATCACGTTTTACGGTAAGACTCAGTGTAACGCTGAAACATTGTGCTGATTAAGCATTAAGTAGTACGGGGATCTTGGAGGTGTTTAAAGTTATAACATTAGAAACTTTGACCTGTAATCTATGATGAAATTAAAATACACAAGTAAATCGGATAAGTGACAAATTCGAATTTGTTATCGTTGTTATCGTGCATTTTGTGGAGATGATACGCCGGAGCAACAGACACTGCGTTACCGTGCTCGGGGTGACAGATCACGGCGACAACTGACAGTCCAGGAATATGGGGTCTGCTTTGAGTGGAATCCCGATGGATCTTGTGAACACATGAATTCAGCTATGCGAGTGGAGTTCGCATAGCTGAATTTTGAGCAAAAATATATTAAACAAATTGGTATCGACACTCTAAGAACAAAAATCGGATAAGTGATTTTGAGTTATGAGCACATTAATACATCCAGACAGACAAAAGCATACGGTATGCAAAAAAAGTGAGAATCAATTACTTCTCGTCCAGTATATTCTAAAAGATATATTAAATACATTACCCACATGACCTATATTAGAAAAATACAGCCATCCAGGCAATTAAATTCACAATTCGCTGAAACTATTCAGATACAAGGAAAACAGAAGAACATACCTAATGGCGACAGGAAGTACGTGCCGACATTTTTATTTGTTATTTTTCCTGTAACACATATTTTTGTCACAGTTTATGATGGGTCGTTTAAGGGTCGTTGTAGATTCTATCCCATATATAATAGGCACTAGGGCTGTTAAGATTTTGGCGGGAAAAAAGATAGGGAGTTCATTGACCTGGGATAAAAATAAGTTGATTTGTTTGGGGTGGTATCGTAATTAGATGTTATTTATAAGATGGATAGGTGTACAGGGAATAGTCTGATTATGTGCGATCTTATTTCTGTATGGGTTGTATTCGAAAGTCATTTACTTATAGATTAAGCATAGATTAGTCTGAAGCATTGATCAGTGAACCTTACTTTACGGGTAAGACCTGCTTTAAAGCTTTTTCTACGTTTCAGCGTTTTCAACTGACAAAAACGAACACCACGTAAGTACATTTTTGGCAGTTTTGATATTTTGATTTTTTAATGCAGTTTGCTAGAGACATCGGAAGACGTGTTAATGTTTAAAAAATAAAATAATTATGCAGTTTTTGCACTCTCCTGTGAAGTTGCTATTTTTGACTTAAATTCACAATTCGCTATAACTATTCAGATACAAGGAAGACCTATGTGACTTACGTGATGACTGGGTGTTAGAACATCAACGACGAAAATACTTTGTTAGTCCCATACATTTTAGACTTCTCCCGGATTTTTATCGCTGATAGAAAATTACTGTGTTTAGACTCTCTGAATGATGACTTTGACTCTCTCTATTTAACAATGGGTCAAGCAAGGCTGTCAGTTACGAAGATAGTTCCGCGGTGTTTCAGTATCAAATTATAAAAACATTGAAGGAAATAATTCGACATTGAAGAAATCACAATTGGCTCATGACTTGTTTTGACTCAGCAAGTCGCGTAAAAATCAGGGCCACCACAAGATGATTAAGAATATTCCATTCATAAAACTTTTGTATTTCAAAGAATGTACATACACTCACGTGTGTAAAGTACTTTTAAAATTGTACCAACTTGCGTGGGATGTTAAAAGTCTAATTTCTTATTTTTCATTCATTTCGACCTTGAAACAATAAGTACTCAATGATTTATGTTAATTTCACGCACTTCATATAGAATCTACAAAGTATCTACAATGAGAACATAAAATTATTTTGTTATGCGTTCGAATTGGCCATTATTTTATAATAAAATAATAATCATTAAATTTATTTAACAGATCATACAATCCAATTTGTTAGTAGTACACACACATCTTAAACACTAGTGTTAGTACATAATTATATTTTGTAAAATTTTGTTAGTAATTATTAATAATGGCGCCGGCGTACCAGCGGTTTTAGAACCAAACGGCTTGGTGCGTGACGATGGCAAGAGACCGGACGGCATGACGTTGGTGCCTTGGAGCGTGGGTAGGCCTTTGTTGTGGGACGCAACCTGTGTCGACACCCTTGCGCCTTCTCACGTTGCAAATACTATAACCTCATTGGTAACTACAGCTTTGAGCCGTTTGGGGTCGAAACGCTCGGGTCATGGGGTCCGAGTGCGCGTCTCCTTTTTAAGGAAATCTCTCACCGACTTCGCGTGACCAGAGGGCTGGCTCTTTATTTGGCCAAAGAATTAGCATTGCCATTCAACGTGGCAATGCTGCCAGTCTTCTGGGCACGTTTCCGAATGACAGCGATGCGGAGGAGTACTTTGACGCCTATTGACGTCGTTGGATATAATATGTAAGTACTTACGTTTAGTTTTATTTTTGTAATTATTTAGACTTAGAGTTAATAATGTCAAAATAATTAATAATAAAAATGTCAAAATCACTATTAATCATGTCAAAATCATTATAATATTGTTTATTGATTTATTCATAGTCAGGAAATATAATTATTGTTATTTCAGGATACATATTTTTAGGCGGAGTAACGATTTGCCATCTCTGTTTTAATGTTTAGTAGCCATTGTAGTTATGTGAGTGTGTACAATTGAATTTAAAATACATTAGTATTTTGTTATATTTTGTCTTTATGATTTATTCATCGTTACGGATCTTAATTCGGTAATTCTTATTTTTATATCTTTCAAGATTTGAAAAAGCCTTTGAAAAAAATACAGCTTTTTAGAATGTGATTTGTTGTTTTAAGATGAAAGTTATGTTCCATTGTTGATGCAGAGTTCTAGAGTTTGTTCAGCTCATGTTTTACGGAGACGCGGCAGCGGCTCGCATTGTCACAAGCCCAAACACAAACATATGACAATGTGCGATGTTGTTAACGCAGACTCCGGGAGTAAAACGGCGCGTGTGACGCGGCGTGGAGCGTTGCGGGTATTGCTACGTTTCACACGCGGATTCTCCGTAAACAAAGTGTTAAAGGAACTGGCTGGCCGCAACGTTGCGTAAACGAGCTTATACATCAATTAAAAGCTGGCCGCGTCTTCGTAAATGAGTACGTACGTCTCATGATGACAGGCCATGTCGACGGCGCGTTCGTGTTCCACGCGTGCCTCAAAAAGAGTCAGCAATAGGGAAGGAGTCCGCAAGGGCCGAAGCCTGCCGATATACCGTGGCCCCGGAACACAAAGGGCGATGAAGGAACATGGATGGGTTTTAGTCAGTAAAAGTTTGACACTCCCTCCTGCTCCGCCCAGAGCGGGAGGAGTCATTTGATGATTTCCCATCCGAAAAAAAAGGGCCCGGACACATCACCACGACGCTGCGCCGCCCGCCGCGCCTTAGACATGTGTCTGTCCACACCCTTAGGCTAGAAACAATAGTAGTAGTAATCAAAGAGTACTTTTAAACCGATAGTAGGTACGCCATTGTGGTCAATGGTGTAGAAGCTGTTCAATTGACTATGGAGGAAGTGGTATTACTAAGTAGAATGCACTTAAATGTGGCATTAACTACACCGTTACAGAAAACCACTATGCATTTTAGTCTGCAGTACAAAACGTTAGGAGAAATGGCTCTAGAATATCTCCGACATGATGATGATGAAATATTCTACATTATTCTGCTTAGAATAGTACATTTTGATACAAGTGGAGAAAGTTTGTTATTGCATTCAAGGTGGAATTAACTCCAGAGCCGTAGGCGAGGGTGTTTTTGAGCCGAGAACTGCAATAACAAATCTCCACGTGTATCAAACGACGTTTTTCAATACACTTTTGAAGAAATAAAATAAAATATGAAAAAAAACAACCACCGCTGACTATAGGCATTGCACCAATTTGTACTAAGTTTAAGGTATAGTTTTATCTAATAATATTTTTTTCAATATGCCGTGCATTTCACACACATCTCTTTCATTTTCCATCACCGCGTGCTGTGCCGCGTGCGGAAAGAAGCCAATTTCACACGCGGCCCAGCACGCGGGTGTTGGAAAATTGCCTTAGATAAAACTATTACTATACTTAGTACAAATTGGTGCAATGCCTATAGTCGGCGGTTATTGTATTTTTTTCATTTTTTTGTTTTATTTCTTCAAAAGTGTATTGAAAAACGTCGTTTGATACACGTGGAGATTTGTTATTGCAGTTCTCGGCTCAAATCTCGGTTAATTCCGCCTCGAATGCAGTAGCAAACTTTCTCCACTTCTATCAAAATGTACTATTACCACTGTATGAGTATTACTTTAAGAAAATGTTGTTTCTGACTTTGCCCCACTCTAGGAATTTTTCATTTACCTATTGTAGGTGCGTTTACAAACATTTAACGGCCACTGACTACCTGTGACGAATGCCAAACGGCATAACGCGCTTTCCGAGGCGGCGAGGAAACTTGGTATGTAATGGATGGTCACCCATCCACTGACTGACCTTGTCAAGCGCTGCTTAACCTTGAACCGATCAACATAAAAAAAATACACATTTGACATATATTTAACATCTTCATAAGAAAATACGTCGTTTCTCATAACACTCTCGTCAAAGAAAGCGACAATAGATGCTGTTTTAAATTCGTTCAAGATGTCCACATAATTAGGCCGTTCACAGCATCTTTATTCAATTAGATCGGAGTATAAAGTATTGATTCCTTTGTCCGTCGAGCTGAGATGAAAGAAATTAATTTAAAGATTTCTTGAGTGTGAAAGCTTGCTTGCTAAGTAGCAAGCAAGCTTTCACAGCAGCAACTTTCAAGCAGAGCAAGTGCTCTGCTTGAAAGTTTTTATTTATTTATTTAACATTTTATAATCATAACTTCACACCTGTAATCGCCGAAGGGTTAGGCAGAGGTGTAGTAATAGTCCAAAACATTTCGCCAGTTATAATGCAGGAAAGAAAAAAGGAACAGAAAATTACAAAGGTAAAACGAAATCTCTTCCAACATACCTGCGAAAGGAGAGACTAAAAAAAGAGATGATGAAATTTTAAACGAATTTCTTTTTTTTTTCTTTTCAACTCGTGCATGTTTGTATCTTTGTGTATTACTATGATTGTCATGAATCAGTTTTTACCATGATTTAATCCTAAGCGTTATTCCTATTCGTATTTTTACTTAGAATTAAGGTAAGTCCACGTCTATACAAAGAATACTACGATCCGTTTGATGCGACGCGTCCAATGCGTATACGACGCGCACTTTTTATTTTATTTTTCGAAATGGCATCTCGCAGTTCAACCTGAGAGGTTGTCGTCTGCTTAACCGGCTGAAATCTGCTTTTCCTGTGGGTGCCTTAAGTGTAAGGCCTCCAGCCAGGGCAAAAAAACTTACAAACTAAGCGACTACACGCTAAGGGCACCCCCTGCCGGGTACGGGCCTCGGCTTAGGGCGTCGCTGGGAGTGGACAGCAAGGGGACAGGCTATACGACGCGGACAGGTGGACCCTTACCTTTATTCTACGATCCGTTTGGTTTGATGCGATGCGTACGACGCGGACAGGTGGACGCTTACTTTTAGTGATAATTGACGGCAAAACTTTGTGTTCATAAACATTCACGATTATAGGTTATATTTGGTAAGGCAACAATAATATTATGACTATGTGAGGGAGGATAAGAAGGTACCAGTCGTGGATACGATAACATCTTCACTCCTAGTGTTATGTGGAAGGCCTCATTTCTTTTACGATTTTGTTTGCTGAAGGAGCAATGAAAATGATAATAATATCACCCTGAAACTGTCCTACTACAGGCCCTTTGATCGATACGCACTCACTGAGTGTTCTCAATTTTAGACCATCGATAGCATCTCTTTACGATGTTTTTCGTCACTGAAAATCAAGTCAGTAGGAATCAAGGTTAAATCAGGTCAAGTATGACGAATGTTTACCCACTTACTAGTCAAAGCGATCCGCGAAAATTTGCGATTGTTGCGTTTTTTGTCACTCATTTGATCCCTAATCCGGAAGGACCTCTGTGTCCCGTATAAAGCGTGCGGGTTCGCCGAAAAAATGAACACGTGGCGTGTTCACGAGAATCGTTTTGGTTAGGATGAGGCCATACACGGATTCCCTAACTATCTCTGATTTCGTCATAAGAGTCAGTGTAATAATGGCTTTCGCGCATGAATTCGTCACTAGAGGCGTTCGTGTAGAGTAATCATATAGAAATCTTTAGAAATGACAGATGTCATAGAGAGTTCGTACGTTGCGCGCTTTCAGTATTTGAACGCCGAAAATCTTGAATTATTTGTATCGTGCGGAACTTCATGATGTTATGATGCACGATGTAGAGGGTACATTGGACGATACTCACTCGTATAGTTGATTTTATATTTAGCTTTCACACACAGCGAACAAAAAGGTCTTAATTGGGTCGTACATCGTAACAAGAATTCTTGGCATCAATTCGAGTTGCGGTAGGTTAAACGATACCCTTTTAATCGTTGTGTTTTATTATCAGAAATTCATAAAGACCAATTTAATAATATGTTTCTTTATAGTGTGGTTAGTGCCTAACCTGGTATCAGTGTTTTTATGCCACCCATGGGCCTCTGACTTGGCTTTACATGCCGTCGAGAAATATCTCTCAGGCTTGCTGGTTTCCTCACGATGTTTTTTCTTTACCGAAGTAAATGATAATTGTACAATACGCACATGAATCCGAAAAATCAGAGGTGCGTGTCTTGGTTTCGAACTTGAGACTTATGACTTGGCAGACCGACCGTCACACCACTAGACTATCACTTCTTAAAGACCAATAGGAGAGACCGACAAGGACCTGTAAAAAAAAGAAACGTTTCTTTGGATGAAAAGTTTGAGAATGAGTGAAACATTGGTATCGTTGAAGGTTCTTATCGTATCAGAAATCAACAATGGCAAAAGGCTGGCCATGTTTCGTTTAGTCCGGAGATTGCTGATTGAATAACATTGGATGCCGAAAACGGAAAAGTCTACATAAAAAAGAATATGTTTCCAATCAAATATGGCTTCTTTAAACAAAAACATCCACGGTCTAATGTAAAGAGTTCGTCTGATTTTGTTTTAATTTCTTTGCTTAAAAATAATATTTTTAAACATTTGTTCCTGAAAACAAAGAATGCTGTTCAATTATAATATGAATTGGCATCATGACAGTAGAGTTATTTACAAGTTTTGTAGAAACTTACCATTTTTTTTGTTGTTTTAAACTGTAGTGGCACTACAGCTGACACAAATGAAGAACTAAAATCAAAATTAATTTATACAGTTATCCGCGACCTTAGGCCATAATTATAGAAAGACCCAACAACAACAGATTGTCGGGAGTAGTCCACCAGACACCCGTTTGGTCGGAGGGTTCTCCATTTTCTATGGGGGATGGAAAAATGTACACCCTGTTCTTCATAAAGAACAGGGTGTAAATTTTATTTCCACCCGTCGTTTTTTTTATTAACTAAATAAATGTGGTTTTTAGGGATATGTCCCTAAGAGCCAACATTTATTATTATTATTTAGTTGCAGTAAAGAGCTACTTAAACTGCGCAATCTCATCGATATGTGTATCCTGCCCGTCCTAACCTACGGTGCTCAGACCTTGTCACTCACCGAATCGCAAAAGTCCCGCCTTGGAGTCTGCCAAAGAGCAATAGATCGCAGCATTCTAGGTGTACAGAGAGAGCAGATAAAATTCGAAACACTACGTTGCGCTCAAAAACCGGAATTGCAGACGTGGGTAAAAAAGCTGCCAGGCTCAAATGGGATTGGGCGGGTCACGTGAGCCGTATGCATAACGACCGCAGGGCAAAGATCTCAACACGATGGATGCCTGAGGATGGACCTAGATGGCCTAGACAGAGGTGGCGAGGTGATCTAGACGCGCATCACGAAGGCTGGTCCGAGGTGGCGCAGAAGAAAAGTACCTGGAAGGATATAGGGGAGGCCTTTGCCCGGCAGTGGAACAAAAAAGCTAAGAAAAAAAAGGTCTACTTTATTTTGAAATACTCTTCGCTGAAGTAAGAAGGTACCGTGGGAATACCGCTGCTCGTTTCCTGAAATACAGATAAACGTTCTAGGTCAGTGTAACAATAATAATAATGAGTCATGCGCCATTAAACGTTGATTGTGACACGTCATTTTATAGCTTATTGCAGACAGTCATAAGATTCATTGCGGATTTTTATTTTGGTTTTCATGTAACCGGAGTCACAAGTATGATCTAGTATACTATCTGGATGTATTATGTATATGTCAGCGTAAAATTGTAAAATCCCGTTAGATTGTAATCGATCTAGCGAGATTGTAAACTCTCGAAATATTTTCAACGAACTGCTTACAATTTAACACATTATTTTTCGGTAGATTAAAATCTGTTGAAGTGAAACCGTAAAATTGTGAAATGACGAAACTGACCTCGCGCGCTTTGAAGGGGGGAGGGAGGGGGGTCTCCCTTGCCCCCTGGTACCACTCCCATGAAAAGGTAATGCACCATTCCTGAGAAAAACCGATTAATGTAACCTAACCTCAAAACATTTTATATTCGCCTAAAAAGCGAAGTCGACGGAGCTCCTATTTCTGTCTGCAGGGTTTAAAGGAACCTAACTAAACTAACGTCGGGCTGCTTCAAGTCCAGATTATGGGGGCAGAGATTCTTTGATTTGATGCATGTCACAATTTTAAGGTTTCACTTCGATAAATTATAATTTACCGAAAAATCATTATTTTTCGGTAAATTAAAATCTATCGTTATAAGTTAAATTGTAAGCAGTATGTTTGGTTGACAATCTTTCGAGAGTTTATAATCTCGCTAGATAGATTACTAACAATTTTTACAATCTTACGGTGACATATACAAATTTAGGTTATTCGGTTTAAGTTTTCAACTTTATTTTTGTGACATAAAGGTTGCATATGTGAGGAAAATGTAGTGAGGAAGGTCTTGAGTATGAATGTAGATGGCTATGAGAGTAGAGGAAGACCAGAGAAACTATGGATGGACTGTGTGAAGGATGATATGGCTAGAACGGAGGTGACTGCGGTGTGACGAGTAATAGAGTAGTATGGAAGAAGAAGACATGCTGCGCCGACCACAAATAAATTGGGATAAGGGCAGGAGAATTATGAAATGAAAGGTCGCTATCGGGTCGCTCCTGGAAAAGATACAGAGAGACAGTTATTTTAACAATGAAAGGCCGGTTAATACGAAATGGTTTGAAAGAGGTTTTTACTTGTCTAGGGTAACACATATTCAACCTAGTAGGGTGATAAATTGAAAGAACTAATGCTGTTAAAACCTTTAACCCATTGTTAAATAAGACACGGCCTTCGGTAACAAGTCCTTTATTTGCACTGAGCATGGGGGCGTACGCGCATGACACGCAGGTCACTAAACTATACTACTTCACTACAGCTACTACTAGTCACTAACCTAACACCCATTGACTTGGATCTCACAAAGGTCGTATATCAGTAACATAATTTTCAGGGGTAAGGAAGCTTTAACTTCATAGGTCAACTATGTAGGTTAATGTGTCATTTAATTTGACACACTTAAACAATAACATTGTGCGTCATGAACCATATAATTGAGTTTGTAAACGTGACGCCTGTCAGGAACTATTACAGCGCCCTTTGATTAATTGGTTATATCAATGTTATTATTGTTGTTCCCTCGTTGCTCATTGGAATTTCTCAGTAACAGCCACGGAGCCTGGATTTGTGCCCGGTTGAAGGCCTTAGGCTCGCCCTATTACATGGGACTTACTAATAGGTACACCTCTGACTAACCTTTTGGGGTTAACAGGCGTGGTGTGATGCTATTTTGCTAAAAATACGATTGCATGTGGGTTTGGAAGATCACTTTCGTCATTTTTGTTTTCCTAATCTCATTTTATAATCGAATTCTGCACTTTTGATCAATGATACAATCTATTAATATTTCATTTGTGCATGAGAATAATTATGTAGATAGAAATATTATAAGTTAAAAGTGGATTCGTTTTATTTTTGAAGAACTTATTTTTATGCTGTTTTGAGTATGAAAGTGTCATATGAGAGTAGAAGTAGACCAAAGAAATGATGGATGGACTGTGTGAAGGATGATATGGCAAGAAAGGAGGTGACTGCTGAGATGACGAGTAATAGAGAAGTATGGAAGAAGAAGACATGCTGCGCTGATCCGAGATAAATTGGATTAAGGGCAGGAGAATGTTGATGATTTTAATTGCTGTTTTTAATTTAAATTGGAGTAAAAAAAATCAAATTAGCCAGAAAAGTCGTTAAAGAGATGTAAAAGAAAACATTGGTTTTTTTTTTAAACTGTGCAGCGTTTAAAAGGGAAGAAAAACAATAGCCGAACAATAACAAACTAGAAATAAAATGCTTTCATAAATAAATCTGTTTTATTTATACAATCAAACTTTTATCGATCGGTCTACTGACCGATATACCTACTGACTAAAATCATGCAGAACTTCATTTAACGCACGCGTTACTGTGTATTATTTGATTAACTATGTGTTTAATTTTGTATTTGAACATAATTAAAGTGTTTGAATTTCGCTTAATATAAGGAAAATTTGTGAGTTAATGGGTATTTCTAATGAAATAGTTGCCTAATCACATCTGAATATTCAGCCTTACCATTTCCTTTTCCAGTCTTTTCTATAGTCTAAGTCATCCCGATCGGATGTATTCGGAACGAGATCCGATCTTATCTAGATACCCTTATTTTACTGGGAGGCTTCCAGGTTCTAACTACTGACAGTCAAGGATTTACTTGTCGCGTCCTGAGTATGGCCGAGATGCGAAGCGTCGGGTCTTCTTCACGATCCGACATAGTTTCAAATAATGTGGGCACTGTCGCGGGCACTCGAACGAAAGATAATTTAAATTAAAATAACTTTATTCAAACTAACGGTTTTACATTACAAGAAACAAACACGTGCGTTGGTACTGAGCGTCTGCCAATGCTGTCGGAGCTCGACTGTCGCAACACTCCGTCCCTTCTCCAGCCCTCGCTGCATCCCCTCTACCGACGATCGTGTCCAAGCGGTAGAGCGCGCGCTTGCTTTTCCGGTAACGATATTATTAATTGTTAGATGGCGCTGCTTGTCGCACTATGGCGCCATCAATACACGACATACAAATGACGGTTCCAAACGTGTTTTTCGAGGCACCACGGATAGCACAATAAATGTACCCATCCTTGGCAAGCGCAGCACACACGAACTCCTCATGCAGCTAAGCATATTCATCATCAGCCTATTAATGTTCCCACTGCTGGGACACAGGCCTCCTCTCAATGAGAGGGAATGGGCTATAATCCACCACACGGGCCCAGTACGGATTGGTAGATGTCACATGTCTTCGAATTTTTTGGTTCTAGGACATGCCGGTTTCCTCACGATGTTTTCCTTCACCGTTTTGAGAGCAGCGGTCATGAAAATAAATTACACAAAGTAATGCGCCTGCCTGGGTTCGAACCCACGACTTACTGTTCGTAAGTCCGGGCCGCCACCACTGGGCCACCGCTGCTCCCTAGCTCCCCAGCTAAGCATATTAAATAATAAATAAAAGAAAGCGGATCTATCTCCATAATCCAGTATCTAGCACACGTATTATAGCACGATACTCCATGGTAAGACTGGTTGTCAGACTATCAGGCTTCTGACAACCTGTGACGACTGTCAAAGATCTACAAAGGACCTTGGGCACAAATGTATGGACTCTGGTCCTGACCCAGGACCCAATAGTTATAAATAGTATATCGTTAGATAGGTATGTTCTCATAGAGCACGAATAGGCATGGCGCTTGTCCTGATATGTTGTCCGATCGGAGTACGCATACCTTGAATATTTTATAAGCTAGTATCTCGAATCGGACAACAAATCCAAATGTAACCCGATAATCACTTTGTTTCCTCTTGAAAATACCTATTCATCGATGTACGATTCAAGTCAATGGACTTGAATCGTACATCGATGGATAGGTCTTTTAGAAAAGGGGTTCGGGGACACCTTTAATGACAGCCAGGACCAACTCCCAATAACGTGCTTTCCGAGCATTGAGCATCATATGTTTCCGAGTCACGGAGGGGTCTTAGTATGTAATGAATGCATCAGGTATTGCCCACTGAAATACAAAATTAAGTATTTCATAACAAAACAAACATTTAGATTGATGCTTTGCAGTAGTACAATGTTGTGCAATGCTGCGCAATCGTGTTTATTGTTTTACGATGTTATACGCGGCGAGCCTGAATGTTTGCAAAGATTTATAGTTGTCTTAAAATAAAATGATTGATGTTCAAAATATTTACATGTTCAATAGTGAACTGCGGGCGAAAAATAACCAGATAAAACGAGCTATCAATAAATATATAGATTCAGAACGCTTTCTCTGCCATGTGTATTGTACTTTTCTTGCCTTATTTTTTTATTACTGAGCTTGAGGTCCTAGGTTCGATTCCCGGGTTGGACAAAGTGTTATTGGGTTTTTCCATCAGGACTTCGCAGTAGCAGCCACGCAGTCTTAATGGCCTTTTTGATGGCAATAGGCTCGCCCCTTATTACATGGGATTTAAACTAAACTGTGGCGAAATGTGGGTGTACTTGTTAGGTACAACTCTGCATGACCCTTCGGGGATTACAAGGTGTGAAGTTATGTTACATAATATACCATCGCAACGTGAACGATGTAACCAAGATTTTGTAACAATATTTTGATTTAAAAGAGTGTCCATGGAGTTTCTTGCCCGTTCTTCTCCATAGAGATCTACGCTAGGGAATGGGCAACTACAGTACATTCACAGTTTTTATGTCTTGTGACTGGGACTGTAGCTACATTTAATTTTCATCTTTGTTTCGACAATTCAAAAATGCCTGTAACTGGCCTACTTGAAATACTTGCTTTGATTTTGATGGTTATGTTAATTTTCACTTAAGATTTATTTTTCAATTGACCGGCCACGTATAGCAGTCCACTGTTGGGCATAATCTCAAACCGCATGTCATTGAGATTGAGTCACGGCTATTTCCATACTGCAACTAGCTGTTTGGTAACAGCTAGGTGCCAGGTGCCAGCAAACATTTTTTTTTATGATGGGAAATCATCAAATAACCCCTCCCGCTCAGGGCGGAGCAAGAGGGAGTGTCAGACTTTTACTGACTAAAACCCATCCATGTTCCTTCCTCGCCCTTTGTGCTTCGGTCCTTGCGGACCCCTTCCTTATTGCTGACTCTCTTTGAGGCGCGCGTGGAACACGAACGCGCCGTCGACACGGCCTGTCGTCATGAGACGTACGGACGGCGAGCCAGCCCATAGCTCCCCGTCCACAGGCCCGCGCCTACGGTGGCCGGAAGCCACCACGTGGCCCCCGACGCCCGTGGCGTCTCCCGCGGCGGCCGGGACGTGAGGATCTTTCCCTGTCCTGTTCCGCCACCTCCTTCGCTAGCATGACTGCTTCGCAGAAGGAGGTGACGGCGTCCCATTCCGTCTCGCTCCGGACCATGGCACGAACCAGGGCCGGGAGCGAGAGGTCGCCGCCGCCAATCGCCGTTACGAGGACACGGCGGTGCTCCGCCCAGCGGGGCACACCTCCACCGTGTTCACCACCGTGTCCTCCGGTCGATCCTCGCAATGGTAGCACCCGGGCGTTTCCTCCCGCCCGATTCGGTGCAGGAACTTACCGAAACAACCGTGTCCGGTAAGAACCTGCGTCAGGCGGAAGGTGAGGACGCCGTGGCGTCTCTCCAGCCACTCCTCAAAGAGGGGACTTACCGCCACTATCGTGGCGTGCCCTGCACGGGGTTGCGATAGTCGCTCTCTCCATGTCGCCATGAGATCCCGCCGGAAGTCCGTCCGCTGAGCGACAATTTGCCGCGGCAGCGGAGTTTCCCCCCGGCGTAGCGCCTTCGCGCGCCACTCGTGTAGAGGTGCCAGCAAACCTCCGATATTCATCGCTCCACCTAGCATAATGGCGTCCTACCTTATAATAGGTGTAAAAAGACCTTAACCGAAGCCGAAAGGCACTTGTTCTCCCCGTCTTTGCGATCATTTATTTTTCTGGACCAAACCTGGGACCTTTTCAGTTACGGATATGTTGGAGTTCAAAGTGCCAATCGTTCACAAGTTTTAGTATTAGCAACCCGTAAGTCATTTTAAAAGACCTTTTCAACGATACCCCACACAATGGGGTAGACGTCGAAAAAAAGAAATCATCCCCACTTCACATGTAGGGGCTATCAAAAAAAAAAAAAAAATCCAAAATTTTATTTTACCACGTTGTCGGCGTTGTTGATATACACACCTCTACAAAATTACAGCTTTCTAGCACTAACGGTCTCCTAGCAAAACCTCGGACAGACAGACAGACGGACATGACGAAACTATAAGGGTTCCTTGTCAGGACTACGGAACCCTAAAAACTAGTTAGGTATATTGTTATAACTTTACTTTAAATACCTCCATGACCCGTTTACTATTTAATGCAACCAACAACAATGTTTTGAGTGTGGTACATTGAGTTTTACCGTAAAACGTGATTTGTCACCCCTAATAAAAAGTCGTTTTCCAACAATAATTTTTGCGTAGAGTTACTTAGTTTGATGTACAGAATGCTCCGTGAAGGGCCCCGGTTACACCTTGTATTTATCCATTCGAAAAGTGTTCCTATCAGTATTGTAACTTTCCTTCTGTATATTCTTAATTTAGTAGTCGGGTGTTAAAATGATTTACGCACATACCAGCCTACATTTTGGCATACATTCGGCTTCCGTCTGACCCATGTTTGTTACTGTTTTATGTGTGTAGTTACATTATCAAGAGATTTTATAGTTGCGGCCAGTTTTAAAAGTTTATTGAGTAACGCGGTTTGAGAAAATTATGCTTTGAAGTTGTGGTTTTGTAATCAGTGTTTTTTTGTCGATAAATGTGCCGTGCTGATAGATGTAATTCAATTCATTTATTTTATGTAATTCAACACTTAAAGTGCAGTGTCAGTATGTAATTCATCAACACTTAAAATGCAGTGTCAGTATGTAGTTCAACACTTAAAGTGCAGTGTCAGTATGTAGTTCAACACTTAAAGTGCAGTGTCAGTATGTAGTTCAACACTTAAAGTGCAGTGTCAGTATGTAGTTCAACACTTAAAGTGCAGTGTCGGTATGTAATTCAACACTTAAAGTGCAGTGTCAGTGGAATTTAAAACAACATCTTCGTGTCCTTATCCCATGTTAATGATTTCAAATTCTTTAAGTTCTGTGTACACGATTTAATATCGTTTAAAGATTGTAAAATCCGATGCGATGCGAGCCGTTTTGTGGAAATCATCCTTTACAAGATGTTTTCTTCCATTCTCCACTGTAAACCGTCACTCCTTCATTCCTCGCACAATCCATTCATCGTTTCTTTGGTCTTCCTCCCCCTCTCAATTCATTCTTAAAACATGAACAATCCATGTCTCTATACATCCACAATTACTACCATAATTCGAACATTAAAACGTCATATCATCAATCACTCTAGAGATTCGAAACGAATTATAAGAGCATTAAACGCATAAACAAGATTCATAGACAACCGAGCTCAGCCCACTAGGTCAACGAGGCGATCTTCAAATGTTTTCATTGAATTGCAGCATTGGTACAGGCCTTTCGGAGTCACAGGAGAGCTACCATTCAAACTGATCTTAATTAACTAAATAAACATATCAATGAATCAAATTGTAGTTCGAGGGTATCAAAATGTTGTTTTAGATGGTGTGACTACTAATTTTTAGTGGTATAATGTTGGAATACGGTACTTCACAGATTCAGAGTGTTTTGGTAAGCAATTGAGGAGTCTGCTCGTTACACCGTACCATATGACCGTTTCAAACACGTAAACAAACGTCACACGGACTACTATGCCCAGTAAAACGTATCATACCCATGTATAATGACGAGAATCAACACTTGTAAGGGAAAATATTTCACCGGTGCCAATACGTTCCGTGCATGGCCCGCGACGGTGTTGGTCGATGAAGTAACGGTGTCGTGGACATAAAGACTCATATACTTTTCAATACAATTAATTTTTGCCTGACACGTTCTTATTACAGTTATGGTGTGACACGGTGTAGTGCTATGGGCAGTCTCCTTTATACAGATAATGTATGGAGTATCTGATCTGGTAATATTGACAAAATGGGCAAGGGATTGTATAAAGTTAGGACGAAGCTTTACCTGCATAGCTATTCACAACGCTTCGATTCGATTTTCGATTCCGAAAGTCGTATGTCTATCTCGCTCGATTTCGTAATGTCAAAAAAAGATAGACATACGACTTTCCGAGTCGAAAATCGAATCGAAGCGTTGTGAATAAGGGGCCTGGTTTGGTAGCAGGAAGCACAAGACACCTTATTGCTCCAAAGAACAGTCACCAGAGAACTCAGTCTACTGCCCACAGGTTGAAGGGAGCTGGTCTCTATTTTAACTACACTTGATGCGCTATCTGTGGATGAAGTGTGAGACAAAATGATCTTCTTTAAGGCGACTACAGGAGCTAAATTAGCAACTCTAATTTGGTGGTAACTCAAACTTCGTTTGAAATACTGTTAGAATAAAGTTCTAATCAGCTTGCACTACAAAGTGGTTGTTACGTCAGTCACTGCGGGCCGAATAGTGCAAAATGAGTGGTTTTTGCGATTTACAAAAAAAAAATTGATTGGACTAAAAATATAAAACATTATCATGCTAATATGTTGCTTGTAGAATTATTTGCCAAAAAATCAGGATGATCGCATGTATTTGAGTATGGCTTTTACACGTTAAGAGAAATTTTTAGAGATAAGTTCGTGATTTTTTTATCGAGTAAAATTAGTTGTATTATGTTTTCAAAACACTATCATACATATATCCTTAAAAATATCCTATATTTTTCTGGTTTTGTTTATTGCAGTGAAACATATGCTTTTTTTGCATTATAAAACTCGCGTTTAGCTCCTGTAGTCACCTTAAGAAGATTCAACGGCCACGTTTTTCGTAGGACGCGATAAAAGTGGCCGTTGAACTTCTCTTCGACCATGCACAACGCACAAGGACTGTGACTTACACAACATCACGCCTGTAATCCCTGAAGGGTTAGGCAGAGGAGTACCTAACATTACAACCACATTTCACCAGTAATGAGTCCCATGTAAATAGGTAGCGAGCCTTTTGCCATCAACCGGGCACAAAAGCCAGACTCCGTGGCTACTATTCAGAAATCCCTGATGAAAAAACCCAATAAGAATTTGCACGACCCGGGAATCGAACCCAGGACCTCATGCTCAGCAGTCGCACTTGCGACTACTAGACCAACAAGGCAGTCAAGACTTGCCTACCTATATACAGTGTGTTAGGTTAAACGAGGGACATATTCAAACCTGCAATGGTGCATGCTTATATGATACTAATAAAAATATGAACAAAAAATAAACACTGTTATATAACAGATAGAACCATACCAAAAATTTCGCAAAAGTCTCGCAACGTGTATACACCCTTGCGCCTAACGCAGAACATGTGCGCGGGTCAATGACTTACGTATAATCCATTTTCCCTTTAATACTTTAAACCTGGCTTATGACAGGCAAAAATATCTAGCTACTGCTACTAGGTACTGACCGAATGTTCGCAGTCGTTGGTTGATGATACCTAGCATAAGTTTATACGATGGAATCTGGCGGTTGGTTTATACGATGGAATCTGGCGGTTGGGGCGGCACTGGCGCGGGAGTGTGCCCTGTCGGTACATCGGGGACAACACAAACGAAAGGGGCGGGGTTTGCGCACGAGCTTCCTTTTCGCCAGAATCGGCGCGTGTTTTGCCGCGTGATTATTTTACTGTTTACAAGTTCACTTCTTGCGCGCGCTCAGTGTCCATGAATAGTGTATTTTATTGGACAATTACGTCACAAATTAAGGTTATAGTTTTTTTACATATTTGGGACGAGAATCGAATACTGAATACCTTCCCTCAATATGTCCCTCGTTTAACCTAACACACTGTATATATTGTTGGGAAGAAATGAGGTCTTACGAAGTATTATGAAGAAATGAGGTTGTACGCAGCACATGTTACTTCTATGGGAAGAAGTGAGAGTGACAGACGACATGGAATGGTGACTGGTCGCGAGAGACTCCGGTTGTTTTCAACCGGAGTCTCTCGCGACCGGCTGTGAGATTTATATTTTCCTATTTTGTGTGCTTACTCGCTATTTTTCTAAACAATTACGTGTTGATTGAGTTCGTTATAAAGTATGGCGGTTTAAGTTAGTTTCAGTGGTTGTTATTTTGTTCCAAGTTAGAATAAACGGTTGTATTCGTTATTCTGTGAACCTCGTTGATATATTTTGAACATGTGAACGTGACATATCAACGCACAGCCCAAACCGCTGGGTCTACAGATTTCAAATTTGGCAAGTAGGTTCTTTATGTGGTCTAGGGGTGCACTAAGAAAGGATTTTTCAAAACTCACCCCCTAAGGGGGTTAAACGGGGCTCCAAAGTTTGTATGGGGAAACAAGATTAGTAAGACTATTTTATTCAAAACTTCACAGGAGTCTCCTATTAATAAATGAGTAGAAACGGGTTTCAGGTTTTTTCAGATTTCAACCCCTAAGAGGGGGAAATGGGGTGACAGAGTCTAAAAAACAACATAGGTATAGTTTGTATGGTGTATGGGGTCAGGTGTATTACAAAAACAACGATTTTAAGATTGAATATGGTGGACCTGAAATATCATCATGCAGGGGATGGGATTGGGGTGCGATGGGGTTGAAATGTCTAAAAATCAATATGGGTGTCGATACCGAGATTATCAGGGGTACTGATTACGAATATGGCATTTATTTTGAGTTCAGAGAGTTAGATTTTTTGATTGTTAGAGATTCAGAGAGGTAGAGTAACGATGATGATAATTGTGATAACGATGATGATGATTGTGATAACGGTGATGATTTGTGATTACGATGATGATGATTGTGATTACGATAATAATGATTGTGATTACGATGATGGTGATTATGATGATGATGATGATTGTGATTACGATGATGATAATTATGATTACTATGATAGTGATAGTGACAGTGATTGTGATAGTGACAGTGATTGTGATAGTGACAGTGATTGTGATAGTGACAGTGATTGTGATAGTGACAGTGATTGTGATAGTGACAGTGATTGTGATAGTGATTGTGATAGTGACAGTGATTGTGATAGTGACAGTGATTGTGATAGTGACAGTGATTGTTATAGTGACAGTGATTGTGATTGTGATAGTGACAGTGATTGTGATAGTGACAGTGATTGTGATAGTGACAGTGATTGTGATAGTGACAGTGATTGTGATAGTGACAGTGATTGTGATAGTGACAGTGATTGTGATAGTGACAGTGATTGTGATAGTGACAGTGATTGTGATAGTGATAGTGATTGTGATAGTGACAGTGATTGTGATAGTGACAGTGATTGTGATAGTGACAGTGATTGTGATAGTGACAGTGATTGTGATAGTGACAGTGATTGTGATAGTGACAGTGATTGTGATAGTGACAGTGATTGTGATAGTGACAGTGATTGTGATAGTGACAGTGATTGTGATTGTGGCAGTGATTGTGATAGTGATTCTCATAGTGATTGTGATAGTGATGATTATGAAATTTGGCACATAGATTAAATAACATTTATTAATGTATATTGCACACATAAATATAGAATTCGGATTCACGAGATCAAGCTGAAACTAAAGCATTCCTGCTCCATCTTCACATTGAAAGGCCCTGATATGTTTTCGCGTGCCTCTAATTACTCTCGTTGAAACTGCCAAACTCTACTGGCACACAGATAGTTTATAACCTGGATTAACATGTAGGATACTATGTATCCCTTTAGTATGATCCAGTGGGACAGTTACCGAACTCCACGCGGGCGAAGCCGCGGGCAACAGATAGTATATGTATATATTGACCAATCTAAGTCCTAAAAATCACCTTTCTGCCATCTCCGATTGACCTAACCGACCTCAATCGTCATCCACAACACCGCCTAAGTTCCTCATGTTTAAGTTATATTAAGTTCATTCGCTAAGTTATACAGAGCAGCTCGACAATCGATCTCACTTGTTTGTGAACAAACAGTGTTAATCTACGCATCCATCATGCTGTGATATAAACGTAAACAGAGCTCGTTCATTTGCAAGCTGATGAGTAATAGTGGGAGTTTTTTTTTTAAATTAATTAATCCTGTTGGTACCTTGTCGATAGCAATAGGGTCCCCTTATTAATGGAAGCTTGTTATAACTGGTTTAATGTGGGCGTACTATTGTCATAAGTATTCCCATGCAAAACCTTTTGTGGTTTTTTTTTTTTTTGGGATGGGATATCATCAAATGACTCGTCCCGCTTTGGGCGGAGCAGGAGGGAGTGTCAGAGTTTTACTAACTAAAACCCATCCATGCTCCTTCATCGCCCTTTGTGTTCCGGGGCCACGGTGTCTCTTTCGAATAGTCCCGCAGCCCCGGCAGCCTTGCGGACCCCTTCCCTATTGCTGACTCTCTTTGAGGCGCGCGTGGAATACGAACGCGCCGTCGACACGGCCTGTCGTCATGAGACGGACGGACGGCGAGCTAGCCCATAGCTCACCGTCCACAGGCCCGCGTCTACGGTGGCCGGAAGCCACCACGTGGCCCCCGACGCCCGGGGCGTCTCCCAGGCTTGATGTTAAGTTATACGAGGTGTAAACGAACTCTTCACGAAGCTGTCAACCAAGCTTTCTGTACAGGTGGATGGTGGGGTGATACTTAAATGCTTGGCACTGGCTGTCTGGCTAAACGGCGTGGGCTTTCTGGTTCTTATAAAAGAAGGAAATCTATATTCAATTGATTCATGCATTAGGCTCGGAGCGGAGAGGAAATGTGCAAGATTCGACTAGAGAGACGTGAGACACTATGTCCATTTCCACCAATGTGATTGGTCGTTTTCTCTCCGTTCTGCTCGTCTTTGCTTTGGTAGAGTCTGCTGTGTAAATTCCCTTCGTCATTTCGTGTTGGAAAGAAACCATTAAGCTTAGGCCTCCTCATGATGTTTTTCCTTCAAATTTCTAGACCTTTGGGCATCTTACACGTGGTCCAAATAAATTCTAGTTTGTCGGGAAAACACAAGAAATATAACAAAGTCATCGTCTTCTAATATCATGGATCTTTTTGAGTCAATGACATCTACAATTTGACGGGAAACTGACGCGAACAAGGAAATAACAAGCCAGAATTTATTAGCCGTCACAAAACATTCAATTCTGGTTACGTCCAGTTTGAACCAGTTCTATCCAGTTTAAGCGAGTTTTCTTTTCTTTTGCCGACTTTTTGTGTAAACAAGATAGACCTAATTTATTTCAATTTATATTTTAGTTGTTTTGATATGTGTGAGCTGCCTAATAATTCACTGTAACGTTAAGCAAATACTGGGTAGTGTTATATATTTTTTTATAGCAATGGTCTGTGAATGAATGAAAGAAATATTTTGGGTCTCGAGGTTATTGTTATTTATGTACTGTTCTAATAATAGCTTGGAAAGTTTTGATCTTGTGTTTGTAGAGATCACGTTTTTCCGATGCTGAAAAAAAATTCAAAGCAAGTGCCAACTATCACGATTGATAAGCTCTTTAGTGATGACGGTGTGTATGCTGATCCTTCTCTCTGTTTCATACAACTTGTCAGTCAAACATCAAAACAGGTATGTTTCTAATTTGACCGTGAAAACGCTTCGATGAGGAATAGACAGGCCAACTTTACAAATAATGTACATTTGCAAATAGGAATTCAAGGGGTAATAATTCCTATACGCAAATTCACAAACTCATCACTCACATCCTTTCAAGTACACCACGTACGGTCGTTGATCCCACAAAACAAATCAGCAAACCTTCTTTTTAACATATTCATCAGTATATATCTTATTTTTTAGTGTTTCCATCGGTATTTGTCTTATTTTTAAGTGTTTCTTTTGTTTCTTACTTCTAATATAATTTTGTTTTATTGTTAATTGTAATAATTTTGTTTTATCCTTTGGGAGTCAATTTTTTTTTTAATTTGACAAGTCCAGCTGAAAGTACAAAGGCAGACTTGCCATAGGCATTTAAAGGGTGTAAAACACCTCATAACGAAGCCAAAAGGTACCTACTTGTTTTACTCGTCATTGCGATCATTTTTTTGTTTTACACCATACCTGGGAACCTTCTAGTTACGGAGATATTGGGGGTCAAAGTTCCAACTTTTTGACAACTTTTTTTTTAATTACAAGTTTTTAATGTAAGATTTTTACTTTAAACACGTCCACGACCCCCGTACTATTCAATCCATGCATCAGCACAATGTTTTGAGTGTGTTAAATTGAGTTCTACCACAAAACATGATTTTTCACCCCAAAAAAAAAGTCGTTGCCCAGCTATAATCCTGTTAATTTTATCAACTATCACGAACGATAATATCCTCAATGAAATATTTATATCTTTGACGTACAAAATTCCTGAAAACGGACGAGGAAAAAGTCTCGACGAGCATTCCACCCGTGACAGCATTCCTTATTAATACATAATGTACTAGCACATGTTCGTACGTATTCGTCAACCTTTCTCGGTAACCTGTGCACTTGACCCAATTCTTGATTCAGTTGAATGGAGATTTTGTATGACGATGACCGCTTCAGTTGAATTTGTATTGAAATATTTTGTGAAGTATTTTGTTGGGAAAAATCTATACCTAGAGGAAATTGAACACATGTACACGATGTACCTAGATAGCTCGTGGATAGGCTCGCATAAGTTGATCTTCCAGGTTAAGCCGTGTTTGCCTAGGTTGGTCCATAGATGGGTGACCATACATTACATACCGAGTTTCCTTCGTGCCTCGGAAAGCACGTTAATACGTTGGTCCCGGCTGCCAATTGTAGATCTTTGACAGTCGTTACAGGTGTACCGAAAGTCTCACAGCCAGTCTATCCTAGGGGTACCGTATTACCCAATAGTAACTGGGTTGTGGAGGTTAGATAGGCAGTCGCTCCATGTAATATACTAGTATTCGACGACCCGAATGGCGCAGCGGTAGTGAGGCTGCCTTATGTTCTTAGGGTCCCGGGTTCGAATCCCGGTTGGAGCAAATGTTTGTGTGGTGAGCATGGACATTTGTTTCCGAGTCATGGATGTTTATATGTATCATAAGTATGTATTTACAAACAAAAAGTATCTATGTTGTATATCAACTATCTGGTGTCCACGACACAAGCCTCGTTGCTTAGTGTGGCACTAGATGGCGCTGTGTGTTAATGTCCAGCGATATTTATTTATTTATTTATTCAGTTGCATCCGGTTAGACGGGATGCCGACCCCAACATAGTTTGATGAGTTGAAAACTATACGTAGGTAGATGATGACCATGCACACACGATTAGAATATTAAAATTATTAAGTCAGTACTGATACCAAATTAGCATTGAACATCATACAACAATAGTTTAGTACAATTTAATCCCCGTTTAATATGACATAACCTAATACAAAATTCTAAAGTTGTTCTAAAACATGCCAAGCCTTTAAATTAAAATAGACAACGGTAAAAAGTTTTGCTTTTGTTGTTAAGAGAAAGTTAATGTGTACAGTCACGAGCACCAATATGTAAACACAAAACAACGGTTAAAAGTGTTTTTAACCGATTTAAAAGTAAGGAGGTTTTTTTTTCTCAATTCGACAGTATGTATTTTTTTATGTGTGTTCGCGGATAACTTCGTCGTTTTTGGAGCGATTTTTATGATTCTTTTTTTATTTGAAAGAGTATGCTCCTGAAGTAGTCCTTTTTAATTTTGGTGAAGATCTGATGCTAACCCTCGGAGATATACAATGGAACTCTTCAAAAATAGACGGCAAACCTGCCGTGATTTCTGCAATCGCTTGGATGTTTTTGTTTATACAACATCATGACGTAACATCACGCCTGTATGCCTGTATGAGGGGGTACGCAGATGTGTACAATACACTCGACTGTGACTTCGACAGTTAGGTATATATTAAGTTCCATTTATTGGGGATAAACCTATTACCATGACATGTACTGTTAACAATGCAAATATTTTTTTGGGAACAACTAAAAATGGAAAAATAAAAACCTTTTTTTTTTTTGCAAAAAAAACGACTTCAAAAAACAAACCACAAAAAAGTGAAAAATAACTTTAGCTTCAGAAGTCTGTGACAAAAAACGAAATCAATCAAATAAAGGTCACCGACTTCTGAAGCTAAAGTTATTTTTCACTTTTTTCGTGTTTTTCTTCTACTGTTCTTATTACTAAACTGAGACTCATATTTTTATGAGAAAGATCCTAAGTATCTCCAAGTTACAATCGTTTTTTCTCGCGAAACATGTTGGACCGGTCAATGTGGCGACACTTGGGGAGGCCTATGTCCAGCAGTGGACGTCTTTTGACTGAAATGATGATGATACATGTTGGTGCTCATAACTGTACCAAACATACCAAATGCGAAAGTAAAAGGAATAAAGATTATCACAATACTCATCTAACGGGTTTTAAGATTTCTAAGCCCTCATACATTTCGGCGTTACGCTAATTTTTACAATTTACCTAGAAGGCGTAAAACTTAAAAGGCAAAATATGTTTTATTTATGAAATATATAATTTTATACGCCATATTTACATTATATATACAATTGTACTACACCTAGAACTCTATATAATTACAAAAAAAAAAAAAACGTAAATACAAAGGCGACAACGACGTCAAAGTAAAAATGTATTAAAGTGTAACTTAAAATGTATTCTATTATTATAGAAGTATAGGATATTTGTGAGATGAAAAAAAAATCGATGTTCTATATTCAATAGAATCTACCAATAACAGGTCCCAAATCAGGTCTCCGTGAGTTTTTGCCTAAATTAACCTTTATTTTCAGACTACAGTCCATAGCTTTGTTAGTATTTTAGTGTTAGTAACAATAGTGCTTAAGTAATTAGGTTAGTATTGTTAGTGTTGACGACTTAATTATTTATTTAGGCCTATGACTGTCCCTACCCAGTGTCTCTGGAAGGGACAGTCCGGTCTAGCCGCAATCATTTTCAAAATGCTGTTGTCACTACCATGCAGGCGCTGCAGTAAGGAAGCCGCTTTCTTTCGCATGATAGCGTGGAAGCCATCTGTGCGAGCCTCCGCGAACATTCCCGATGCACTACAGCGCCATGGCAGTCCCAACAGCATCCAGAAGGCGTTATTAAATTGGACACGCAGGACATTGTGGGCTCGTCGCGTATATGACACCCACAGGCCGCTCGTGTAGAACGATTGACAGAACGCCTTAAAGAGGGTTACTTTGACGTCTGTGGTACAACGAGCGAACCTGCGGGCAAGCATATTGCTCCTCACAGACAACGCCCTGCGCTCCCTCTCAATATCTCCGTCGTCTCTTAGGTCGCTCGCGATAATGTGACTGAGATACCTAAAACTATTGACAATTCTAAGTGCTACGCCGTTGAGACCTATGCTCAACATGCATGCATGCATGCGTTTGCTAAACATGCATGTCCAGAATGATACTAATTAAATAAATAAGTTATCTAAAATTCGCTTCATTATTATTGTAGAAACGAATTTTTAACAAGTAATTGTTACCTACTTCAAGCAAAAAAACGGAAATCACACAATTTCAACGAGGAAACCTTGCAACTTTTCGTTGTTTTTTTGTAATACCTCTCTTAACATAACGACATGGTTGGAAAAACCCAATAACACTTTAACTCGAATTGAACCCAGAAAAAGATTTCTACTACAGCTAAAGATTTTATCAAAGGGCCGAGTATACGAGAAGAAGGTTCTTTTTAGAAAACGGTGTTTTATTTTTATATGGCAAATTAGGCTGCGAAGCACTAAATAAACTATCCTCAAACGCCTAAAACTACCAAAATTTGATGTAGAAAATACCACAAAAAAAAATAAGCAATACAAACAACTACAGACAATAAATTATTTCTTGGCGGTAAATAATTAGCTCTCGCTCTCCGTACACGTCATATTAGAGACATAGACAATGATGAACACTCGAATCTCGAACTCGGCTTTCCCGCCCTCGAAGCGTGATCTAAATGAAAACTCCGTGAGTGCGAAAATTCAGTGGGCCAGTTCTCGCGCGACAAGCGTTAAGTGCAGACGTCCTCGCGTCGCTCCTTGGAAAAAATCCGCGCGAAAGTTTTCACGTAAACAGAAGTGACAAAATAATTTTACAATAGTGTCCAGACAGTGTTTGTATTATAATTATTTGTGTTATTGTGAGTTTTCCAACAGATGACCGACATTTCGATACATGTAAGTATTAAATCTTTGATTTTTATTTTTGCTTCGAATAATTGACGCCTTCGAAATAGGTTATTGGGATTTGGGATAGATTTATAATGAATGTGGTTTTCGCGACGGAATTATTCATTCCAGATTGACACTATGAAAAATCTTCAAAGGCGTTGTGATGTCACAAGTTTTTCAGGACTAACACACTTTAGTTAATTTCATATGTCCGGTATGATGTCAAACGAATTTTAAATCGAATTAGGAGACGGCTTTTCATCTTATTTTGTTTGCGTGGTGTTTGATTTTATTAACGGATGTTAACGATAAATATATTGGTCTGAGGATCATCTTATGGTATTCCTTGATACTTGATTTTGATATTTTAAGAATGATTATCCGATACTGTAGATAATAAGTCCATTAAAGTTTTTCAAGTTTATAAACTTTATTCCAAGAAAAAATGCTGAACTGTCTAAAAGTGAATAAAACAAGCTTGTTCAATAAACTCGCTATAAAGCTATTAAAGGGAAATTTATTGAACTATAAAACATTGATTTAAAATATTTTGCCGAAAAAAAATGGACATTAAATGTCAGCTGACTGTTTTAAAGTCTATAAAGATTCCTAAACAAAATAAACATTAAATTGGTAATATCGATTTAAAAGAAATTGCTGACATGCCTTTAATAGTCTTTTCACAATAAATGTATTGGGAACTTACTTTGAAAAGCTTTGTTAAAGGAACTCAAACAATTTTTGAATACACGTTCATGTAAATATTATCATATTTCTTTTTACAAGTTATAATGTTTATAACTAATATAATACTAATAAAAAAAATATCATTAATTGATAAAAGTGAATTTAATCACAGTTTTTAAAACGTCAAAATTGAAGAAAACCAGTTTAATTTGGCTTTAAAAAAAATACATTTTCAACCAGTGGACTAGTGTGACACGTTACGAGTAAACCAACAGAAACTAAGAGCTAATATTTACTGATAATTGTTACTTACGTAAATTTCCCCAGAAATAACGTAACGGACCATTTCCACAGAATATCTTACAAACAAGAAAGCATCTGCTACATATTTTCCCGCGCAACTTATGTCCACAGATAATAATATAAAGTACCTATAAACCTAAGATGTGGGTTAATTAGTAAAGTCCCTTTTTCTTTCAATTCTCTCACACACGATTGACCTAATAAGTTATAGAGATATTGAACCTACATGGTCCCGACATTAATATCGACTTCGTATTCTTGGATTTTTGCCTTTCCTAGATTCTGGAGGAAAACCGGCCTTTTTTGGCACGAAGGGATTACGATAATCTGTCCAGGAATATGTTGCTTATAATTTGTTTGCTAAAGTAGTAATTATTTTTTTAGGCACATCCTTTCCATAAACAATTTTTAGCCTTAATTGTTTACAATTTCCAGGTATTATTTTTATTCCAAATTATTACTTTTCAAAAATTTCATAAGACATCTATCGAATGACTGTGATATTTTTATTATAAAATACTAGTTTTTCCATTTTTATTATTTACTTGGCAGTATCCAATCTTCCACGAAATATCTTAACTCGAATACCCAATAACATACACAACATCGCCATTTGTAGTATTAACTAGCACAAAACGATTTCCTACCCATTTGTAACTTTCTCGGAGAGTTTTCCACCAAAAAGTTCGACGTCTCAAACTATGAACAAGTTCCGAACACGATTAAAAAAAAAAGCAATTCGAACAGCCATAAAGAAAATTAAAAACTTTATACGCGGCCCTGTCCCTTCTTAATTCAAAAGTATATTAACGCACGCACTGTATAAATCACTTTAGTAAATTAATCTTCCCACACTAGTAATATATCTTAATAACGTGTAAACATAAAATTAATTAATGTTAACACAAGTATATAAATAGTTCAAGATACTGTCATTTATTCAGCTCTGGAAATTATGAATACGGCGGTTGTTTATGATGTGAAAAGTCTCGAATAGGTCCCGGAAAAGTAAAATTAGGTAACATGGAATCTTTTTGGTACGCTACTTTGAAAGACAGACTCATTAATAAGTTGCCATGAAAAACTAGGATTATAACACAGAAACATCAAATCTTATTCTACAAATACAATATCTTATACATACCTTCGCTTTTAAAACACCTATTACAAAAAAAAACACGGTTCCGAAACCTTATAATTCGTATTTTATAAGCTCGCCCACTGTTACATAAGACTTAAACGTAACTGCCGAAATGTGGGTGTACTATTAAGTTAACCTCTGCCTAGCCTTTTGGGGATTACAGGCTTGATGTTATGTTATGATCATGATTTGTTTTAGACGTTTCTTGTGTTAACTTAGGACCGCCACATTTCACTCCAGAAAAGAATAAATCATGATCTGTCAAATGACCAATTTGGTCGAGATGCCATTGTTTAACTATTGTGTCTACTTCGTGGACAGATCATGGGTTATGATTATTTATAAACTCTTACGTCCAAAGGGGATACACTACAACGGCCAATTCCTGTTGCAATACCTCCAATTTTCTCAATCTACACTAATATTATAAAGAGGTAAGATTTGTATTTTTGTGTGTGTGTGTGTGTGTGTATTTCAAAAATTCTTTCACCATTAGAAAGCCACGTCTTTGCTGAGTAACATAGGCCATATTTTATATTATATTTTATCCCCGTACTCCCCCGGGAACGGGAACTACGCGAGTGAAACCGCGTGACGTCCGCTAGTAAGTAATAAAATAATCAATATTCCCCACGTACATTTGGCTCCTCCTCCTAAGTAAAAGCGGGAAATAATTCACTCCACTAAGCTACGCAAGGTGCATCTCCTCCTCCTTGAATAGCTTAGCGTTTGCACCAGGAGTCACGTATCAGACGTTTATCATATTCTGCAGGCTCTGCAGCATTATCTTGAAGTAAAGACTTCGGTTTTTATGCTCTCCATGCAATGGGAGATTAATAAGACTAGCTTTAGTTTTATGAGCGTTTTTTCAATAAAGCAAAAGAGTGAATAGGCGAGACGACAAAGAAAATCTAATTAGTCCGTCAGTTAGATTATCAAAAAATATTTGAGCCATGTTTTTTCTTTTGTTACGTAAACCAAAATTGACGAAGATTTAACGCGTTTAAAATTCTCAATACGTCACACCTAGGTACAATTTTTAGCTAGTTCTGACGTCACGAGCCCCCACTCCCGAGTTTTGATGCGTTTGATCTTTTGTCAATATTTATTTATTTTATTTATTTATTTATCTTTAATTCAGGTAGAACCCATAAATTTGTTAGTATTCCTTAACCTATGTTAGTATAATAGACTAAAACACACTATTACTACTAATACTTAATTACGCCACCTCACGGAGACACCTGGCAACAGTACATGCACTGCGCACAGGTGCCCCATAAGGTGGCCTTCAGTCTTACTAGCAACAATGCTCAGAAGACCGTTGTCGCCGCCCCGCATCCGACGCAGTAATGAAGCGGATCTTTTACGAATGATCGCAAAGAAGTCGTTATTGATTTACAAAAACAAAAAATACGTGTCCATTAATTTCCAATACTCTACTACTAAATAGATTTGCAATTTTTTGATACTGTCGTCGTGCCTATTATACAACATAACATCACGCCTTGCAATTCCCGAACGGTTAGGCAGAGGTGTACCTGACAAGTACACCCACATTTCGCCGGTTATGTTTATGTCCCATGTAATAGGGCGAGCCTATTGCCATCAACCGAGCACAAATCCAGACTCCGTGGCTGCTACTCAGATATTCTTGATGGAAAAACCCAATGACACTTTGCTCGACTCGGGAATCGAACCCAGGACCTCATTCTCAGCAGTTGCGAATGCAACCACTAAACCAATGAACCATTTCTACCAGTAAAGTAATATCGACCAATAAATTATATCGACTAGTAAATAAATCTTTCACAAACGATGAGGCAATATCGCTTCTCTCAGGACGCTACAGAAGGCGCTAAACTCGTATTGTAAATTCTGGTCCGACTTAATTTATGTAGCCATTGATACGTAAGAAGAAGAATGTGCTATGGTATGGCAATAACATACATACATAAATATCAGACAAGGGATAAGCATTGATAAACACAAGAGCCTACTGGAGGTGATCTAATTTGGTGTACAAAATCCATACTTAACTGTCTTTCTAATGGTCCACAAGTACTATCGTGGACACTCCCGCCTGATCACCACTAAGCTAATTTTTGCTTGCACTGGCAACATAGAAACGCTCTGTAGCCCCGCTCCGTTGACTTTGTATAGAAATAATGAGAATGAAAGACAATACCGATCGGCCTAACGAGAGTTATTGTTATTTTGCGCGCCAAATTGACGTTTTCCTAATAGCCACGACTGTACACCTGTTTACCTAGGTATAAAACATAGGATATGGTGTATCCAAACTGTAAATTCCCATACGTTCTTGTTAAATATATCTTAAGGTGGATGCTCCAGGTAACCCGCGAAATTAAAATTTTCTTACATTTTTTGCAATTTGCAAGTCAGTGTCAGGTTGTATGTTGATTAAAATATGATTCGCGGCTGTAACACGTATGTAGTTACAAAATTATAATCATTAAAAATATCAATACAACCCTCCAAGCGCATACAGATGCAGGAATGACTTTTTCAAGGTCAATTTCATTCACTGACCTGCAAATTGCAAAAAACGTAACAAAAATTTAAATTTCTCGGGCTTCCCTGGAGCATCCACCTTAAGACAAGCCTTCTTGATACAAGAAACACTTGAGAACCAAATTAAAAAAAAGAACATTTTCAAATAAGTTTGAAAAACGAATTGTACAAATGTCAATTTTTAAATAGTTACTAGTGAGTACTATTAGATGAAGGTTTAAGTCATTTGCCTGCTATTTTTAAATCCACTCTTGACTAGTTTGAGCGGCAATTTAGCACCGATTAATATAGCGTAGCAGGAATGCCGTATATTGCGATGACGCAATTTTGTCATCAACATAGCTGACAGGGTTGAACTACTGATGATGTTATTACTACACAGGCGAGACTTATAGTTAATAACTAGAGACCGGATTATGTGCAACATAAAATCGTCAAATACGCATCATAAATACTCAAATATGCAACAAATGTGCCGAAATATGCAATACCTAGCACTTCGCCCGCGACTTCGTCCGCAAAATGTCTGATAACATGCATAATACAAAAATATTTTACAGCATATAGCACTCACGAATAATGTAGGTTTCTGTAAGTGAAAAAAAAATAGAATTGGATAATTCGTTCTAGAGCTTACCCGCTACATAAACTTACAAACTCAAACTCACAGCATTTATTTCAAAAAACCATTACAAAAAAAGCAAAGCTACAGTCACAGTCACAAGGCATCATAACTTGAGAAAGTACTGTAGTTGCCCAAACAAATATCTCTTTAATAATAATAAATAATATACATGTCACAACATAGAAACAAAATACTACAAATTACTGTTTGTTTTGTTAATTTATTAATTTTTTGACAAGATACTATCATTTTCTGTCCATAAACAAGAGGTTATGGACAAAAAATCTTTAAAACACTATTAAACAAGACGAAAATGGGATTTACATTTTCTTCACACGTAATCATTACACCACGTTAAGATGTCATGCAAAAGATACCTTTACACGATATTCTATACCATCCTTTAATATGGTATCCCCCTATAAACATTTAGTATAGGAATAGGAACATGAGCCCCACAGTCAGCTAATATCGCGTAGGATAATGTCATAATCTTTTATGATAGATGCTTTTAACTATCACCTATTTTCTGGAGAAGATTAGTGTAACGTGATGTTTTAGTTATCTGCGGTCAATCACCTGCTTGTTACGGATTATTTATCTTATGGAAGAGGAGGGACAAGAATTTTGTCGTATCTTAATGTAAATTGGCAGATTTCGGGTTTTGTCTGTCTTCGTAATATTTTGAAACAGTCTCGTGTCTGTTTTACAAGACTTTAGTAATGACGTGTGACTTCGGTTAGACGAAAAACGAGAAATAAATGACATCAGTATCTTGTTTAACTTTAAACATTTTCAGTGCCGATGACTTTAGTAGTGACGTGTGACTTCGGTTAGACGAAAAACGAGACATAAATGACATCAATATCTTGTTTAACTTTAAACATTTTCAGTGCCGTTGACTTTGGTAATGACGTGTGACTTCGGTTAGACGAAAAACGAGAAATAAATGACATCAATATCTTGTTTAACTTTAAACATTTTCGCCGTTGTTGTTGTAGTTGGGGTTTAGTTTTCAGCCTTATTTTTTATAATGATGAAGATACTTGTGAAAACACTACCAGTGTTAGCAAAAAGCTCATTTTATTACGGAGAAGAATCAAGCACCAATCATCACGTTTGCTTTTAGCGAGATGGTGATTTTGGATCGTTACATAGGTACAGTCTCACTTAGTTTGTCTCACCTGACAAATAAACCGTCACGACTTGAATTTCTAAATCAACATAATATCACGCCTGTAATCCCCGAAGAGTTAGGCAGACTGGTACCCATAAGTACACTCACAGTTCCCCAGTTATGTTCAAGTCCCATGTAATAGGGAGCGAGCCTATTGCCATCAACCGGGCACAAATCCAGACTCCGTGGCTGCTACTGCAAAACTTCTGATGGGAAAGCCCAATAACACTTTGCCCGGCCTGGGAATCGAATCCAGTACCGAACACTCAGCAGTCGTGCTTGCGAAGACTAGGGAAACGAGGCAGTTTCTTGATCAAGTACCTCTCAAAAGGCTTCAGAAATGAGTACCAATTATTTCGATAAATAAAAAAGAAGAGGTCTGGTATTACCACACATAAAAATCATTGCATATATCATCTCACATTAACATCGCATACTACCATATCTCATACGCCAAATAGAGTAATAAATAATAATTTACGTTCCATATTCGCGTACAAATCTTTCGCCAGGTCCAAACAGGTTGGTTGGGCAGTGGGAACTGGGAACATAAAAACATTGACCCCTTCATGTGTCTTCATTAAGATATACCGAAACAAATGTTCTATAATGTGTTGCTTGTCGGGTGACCATGTTGGACATCGGGCGGGATAGTCCTGGAAATTACGTGGGAAAAACTGTTATTGTAAAGGGTTTTTTTTACATAAAGATAAGATAAGATAAATTTATGGGCTGAAACATGTGTTCACAAACAATAATAAAAAGTGCATGTAGGATAACAGGATAACAAATAAAAAAACAACGAGAAAGACATGTTTGCCATTTATTTATTTATTAAGTACAGCATAAACCATTAACACAAAATTAAATACCTAATCCTTTTACTCGGTTTTCTCGCAGAACCAAAAACATTCTAACATTATCGTCTTCCATTCATTAGTAAACAAGTCCAATCCAGGGTTGGTCTCCACGAACACGTTGAGCATCGTAAGCATACGCGGTATAGGGGAAGTGGATCGAACTACAGTGCGACTAAATGGGATATTAAAAGAATGTATGTTTTCTAGAGCGAATATAATTATTTGGAACAAATAATTGACACAGCTCCGCATGTAATTCCGAGGCGTTGGTATAACCATGTATAATTTTATACTCAATTGTTATTTGGCCAACAGCACGCCTGACTATAAGGGAATTAAAATTCTGATATCCTAAAAGAAATTTAGTAGGATACATATATGGATATTATCCAAATACATGTTTGTACCTGGTAAAAGCCTTATGGCGTGCAAATGTAAACTAAAACACACAAACAAAACGTGTACTGTAAACTTAATTTAAAAGGCGTATTGTATAGAAATTTAATGTTAAGTACGAACTTTATGTAAAGGTAGGTGATAGAGATGTAGATACCGTGGCCCCGGAACACAAAGGGCGATGAAGAAACATGGATGGGTTTTAGTCAGTAAAAGTCTGACACTCCCTGCTGCTCCGCCCAGAGCGGGAGGAGTCATTTGACGATGTCCCATCCGAAAAAATAAGGTGATAGGGATTTTTTGTCTGTTACACAAGTAGCAGTATTATTGATATGTTTTTATGATATAATACTGCATTAAAACGTAGGTATCTTTAATCAATTTTCCAAGATTCAAGTCGGTGCATGACTGTCGATTTCAATAAAGAAATGAATATTTTCTATTTATTCGGTAACTTTCACAAAATAAATCTCTAAAATCCATTTCATAAATAAATGACGAAGAAAAAAACGCTCTTAAAATGTTAAAACCACTTTGCGTGTCATGAATAGCTTAGGAGCTGATCGTAAATCATTCCACGCAAAAATCCTTGTACGAAAATGGAACATGATACTAAAAGGATTGAGACTCCCAAAGAGAAACGCTTACATCCCTTACAAAATATCAAGTTATCCTTAGTTGTCAAGAAGTGACCTTTTTTGGAGGAAAAAGATTCTATAAACTTGTGAATGAATGTATAAACAATAGCTAAGAAATGTATTTTGTTGGATAAACCGGTCAATTTTGTATCTATTTGTATACCTTTTAGTTAGTCTAAAGGGTTTCTCGTGAATCGTCTTTATAAGATCCTTTTAAGGGTTTTGTTTAGGCCCTTAAAAGAATACAAATAGGTACAATATATACGAAAACGCTGCTATGCCACAAAATCAAAATCTTATTGAATATTGTCTTGGTAGGCTGACTTATTTTCTGAACTGTCGTCTGAATTATCGTCTTTTTACCACATCATAGATTTACTAGGCACTTATTTAATTCCCGACCTAATGCTCGCACTTAGTAATCGTTTTGATCATCATAATGCTTACAAATTATGCTTTTAGTTTCTAGGTAAACATTATCCATTTCCTTGGACGCACTTTACAACTTCCTATGACGTCTATGTACAGTTTTTAGTAAAATTTATTTACCCCAAGCCATCACCATTAACTACGGACCAAAAAAACACAAGTGCTGTAAGACTTATTTTATTAATTTTACAGACCTGCGTCTGCACATAAAAAAACATTTCACTGTATTACACTTACGCGTCCCACGAAAAAAGTTATTAATTCATTTGGAAGTCGGCCAAATCACAATTTTTCATGTAATTTCTCCCAATTTGACTGATTTAAATGTCATTATGGTTTCATTGCGAATGTCGTGAGAATTGGGACTACATGCGACGGAAATTGTAATATGTTGAATTGCCTTGCTGGTATATTTATTGGTGATAAACATATTTTCTATGATATGTTTTGATTATTTATGTGTTAAATTTATTTATTTGTTTTCAAAACATTATGATAGATTTAGTGAAAATATTGATAAGTAGAATTGTTTTCATTCCTCCTTAAAACAAAATTATACTAGTAACCTATGGGAAAGTTCAGTAAAAGTAACGCAAAAAAAAAACTCACAAACAAAAAAAAACGACGGACATCAGACAACAGACACATAAACCTATTTTTGTTAAAATGATCACGGAGATGAAAATAACTGAAACTCTTACATGTTTTATTTCGTGATATAGAATATAGATTATTTTTACTTCTTGTTAGCAACAGCAGGTAGCCAAAAGTGTACGTGAAATAAACCCGTTTAAGTGCTCCCAATTTTTTTCGAGATTTTCTCGGAAATCTTTTCGAGCGCAACGAAATAAGATACTTTGGAAAACGTTAATGATAGCTTTTATTTCTTTTAAATTGGCTTTTCAATTTATTTTTGATGTTAAAATTGGAAATATAGGTCACAGTTGCTAGAAAAACCACTGAAAATAAATAAAAATAAGGATTCTAGTTATCAGGATATCATATAACATCGTAAACGACCATTGGCACAAACAAGCCATTAAACGTTTATGGTCCAAGATATAGATAAACAGTATTTACCGAAAAGCCTACAAAATGGACCGAACTACTAAAGTAAAATGCCTACGAATTTGATAGTACAAAAGTAGGAACCAATAATAAAAGGAATAATTGCCATGTTTAACGCATTCTATTCGTACACATTTAGCCAATTATGTTTAAGTTCCGTGTAATATGGGGCGAGCCTATTGCCATCAACTGGGCACAAATCCAGACAACATGGCAGCTACTGAGAAATTCTGCATGGAAAAAACCCAATAACACTTTGCTCGACTCGGGAATAGAACCCAGGTTCACCAGTCGCGCTTGCTACCACTTGACCAACGAGGCAATTAAAATTAAAAGTCATTATTACAAATTAGACAAAGAATTTGCAATTGTTTAACGACAAATGACAGTCACCATAAAACACCTTCTATTCACTACTTCGGTACTGTGAAAGATAAGGAGAAGACGTGGCGAAAGTAACTTTCTAGCAACACAATTAATCGAAATCCTCCAGCATTATTAGTTTCTATTGTTCTAGAAATATATCTATAACACCACCAACTAACCCACAAACCAAAGTAGTTCGCAACAGTGGTTGTCGTAGGTACCTACGGACGAAAGTTTACCAACAACTCAAACTAGCGTTGATCGGTAAGTAAGTAGTTTGTCATTGCGTACTAGAAACTGTGTTGGTTGTAACTTGTATCCCCTTTACTTCGATCAAACTCAGATGAATTATACTAGGTGTTAACGGACCCTTCACGAAGCTGTCAACCAAGCATTATAAGCTCTACGCAAAAATTATTGCTGGGAAACGATTTTTTTTTGGGATGAAAAATCACGTTTTACGTTAGGAATCAATGTAACGCACTCTAAACTTTGTGCTGATGGATGTGTTGAATAGTACGAGAGTTGTGGAGGTATTTAAAGCTAGTGATTAAAAGTTGGAACTTTGACCGCCAATATCTCCGTAACTAGAAGGTTCCCAGGTTATAGTCTAGCTAGACTCTAGAACAAAAAATGATCGCAATGACGGAGAGAGCGTTTCGGCTTGGTTAAAGGTATTTTTACACCCATTATGCCTGGATTTGTGGTCGCCTGGCTAAAATCTAAACTAACGTCGCCATTTTGTTTTATCAAAACATTTCATAAAACAGTTATACAAATGTCTACTAACAGATCCCCGCTCACTTAAAATGTCATTCTATTACTGTAACTATAAATATAATCATTCGTAAGAAAGTCAAATCTGCAATGTCACAAGCGTTGGTTTGCTCTAGTATCTTTTTAATAATACTAATATTTAAAAATTTTTTTTTTTTTTTTTTTTAATTTTCTAATATTTACTTTAATACTATTGTAGATTTTATTCAAGTATGCTGGGATTGGCTTCCAGTGTTCTAAATGAAGCGACTGCCAATCACTTTACTTGGTAATATATTTTTTAATTTTAAGAAAAAAGTTTAACAATTCGGCAAAGAAAATAGAACTGTCCGACCAAAATTATAGTGTTCCTACAGCCGGATGGTGAAGCAACACGGAGTGCACTGTAGACCATAAATCTCGTCAATTGAACACAAAATTGATACTAATCGCTTGAACGGACCCGTTTTATGTGGCCGAGCCACCAGAATAGCTATCGTATGGTCATAGTATAGTTTTAGTATAGTTACAGGTAGCTGTGGATGGATGTTACTGTAAACTACTGAAGTATATTGCGGGAGGTGTTGAAAAAATTAAGTTTATAGTTTTAGTGAGGAGTTTAAACTTTTTTTGACTTTTTCTTTGGCTATCCTATTAGTATTATGTATAAAATAGCTTTTACTCGTGGCTTCGCTCGCGTTAATTTAGAATTTGACAGTCAATTCTGGTTGTACTCTCCTTGTAATAATATAATAATCAATCATCATTCGAAAGACACGTGGCGCCATCTATTATCATAAATATGAACGTTATTGTTGTTTTCATCGGGAACAGTAATTTTTTCCGGGATGATATGTCCGTGTTTGTACACCTGACAACGTATATGGGAAATTTCAGGATGATCGGTTCAGTGTTTTAGGCGTGAAAAGGTAACAAACAAACTTACTTTCGCATCTGTAAAACTAAATTTAGGATTTGAATTACTATGCTATAGGTAAGGATGGATGGATGGATGGATATATATCCATCTATCCATCCATCCTCACATTAGAGGAGAGAGGAGAGGATAGCGGATGGATGGATGGATGGATGGATATACAGGGTTATTTGTAAAACACCGACAACCTCTCAGGACTATGTTACTAACATCATAATGAACAACTTTTGTTCTATGACTTTTAAAAATTCATCAAAATTTAGTCCATCAGATTTTCATACAATTTTTTTTAATTGAACACTCTAAATGTAACGAATTCTATGCGAAGCAAAAGAAAGCGGTAGTACAATAGCGAGAGGAGCGGGTTTAGGGCGGCAGGGGGGCCTTAAGAGCGTTTAATTTAAATATTTTTATTTTTGTATGAAAATCTGATGGACTAAAATTTGATGAATTTTTAAAAGTCATAGAACAAAAGTTGTTCATTACGATGTTAGTAACATAGTCCTGAGAGGTTGTCGGTGTTTTACAAATAACCCTGTATATCCATCCATCCATCCATCCATCCTCACATTAAGTTTGTTTCTCTTTCACGCATAAACAGATAGTTTATAACCTGGATTGACACAGGATACTTTTTATCCCGGTAGTACGATTCCGTAAGACATTACCGAACTCCACGCGGGTGAAACCGCGGGCATAGGCTAGTAATCAAAATAGCCGAAGCTGGGTTTAGTGAGTTTGTTTAGTTAATCGATGGTAAGATAACATCACGCCTGTATTCCTCAAAGGCTTAGGCAAAGGTGTAATTAATAGGGTACACTAGGTAACATTTCAGCAATTTATTTAGGTCATGCTCCCGAATAGGACATTATACGAATGGGACTTTTTGCGAATGGGACATTGTGCGAATGGGACATTCTGCGCCAATGGGATTTTTTGCGGGACATTCTGCGTCAGATCCGTCTCATGTAATAGGGGGCGAGCCTATTGCCATCTACCGGGCATCTTCACATGTCTTTTCTTTTCTTTCTCTATAAAACTCCAAAGTTTTGGTATCTAAGTTCGCTAGCTAGCCTAATAGTATGCTAATAAAATTGCACTCTAACCATCAATCCGTTTGCCAGATGAAATGATTATCGCAATGTGAACCAAGGCTCGTTTAGACTAACAAATAATTAGGAGCTCCACGGCCAGTAGTGAATATTTTACAGCTCATTCTTAAACGTAACTACAAGTCTTTGAAGACGATCCTGTGCTGACGTAAGTGTTAATGCAAATACGAATAAGACCAGTGCTATTCACGCTATGCGAGGGAAAATTATTGATGAGATAATTGACTGAAAACTTATGGTTTCTGTATATTCAAATCTTAACTCTTGATCTTAACTTCTTCCTTCTTCACATAGGCCTAGATGGGCACTTATGAAACGTCGAAAAAGGTGCACGGTTCGCGTTGGTCGTTTCCATGGAGATGAATAGGCAAGAAACTCCATGGTTACTCTTTTCAAATCATTTGGTGTTACAATATTATTTTGTTACAACATTAGTACATAAGTATGGGGGGACAGCGTAGGCCCGACAATAGGTCGTTGATTACTATACAAAAAGCGTAAAACAGAAAAATATTTAACAAAAGTTAACAAAGATCTGGGAATCTACAAAGCCTACAATGTTCACTCATTCAAAAATAATAGGTAAAAAAGAATCTATACAAATGTGAGAAAATTTTGTACTTAAAAAAAAAAAAATGTTAATAATAAAAAAAAAAAAAATTAAACAAGTGACACAAATATTGTCATCAGTGCTGTAACTATTTCGAGCAAAAGATTAAAAAAAAAACTGATGGTGAAAAAAACAAAAAAGATGAGAAAAACAGAGTTTTTTTTTTTTTTTTTTGAAATGGTGTTTAAACTGGCTCGGTCGATCTGCTAAACTATTAAGTTCCGTGACTTTATTCTTCATCGCGTGTAGTGTCTAACCTAGTGACAGAGTTTGCATGCAGACAGACGGACGGACGGACGGGCAGCGGAGGCTTAGTGACAGCGTCCCGTTGGTTACCCTTCGGATATGGAACCCTTTTTTTTCGGATGGGAAATCATCAAATGACTCCTCCCGCTCTGGGCGGAGCAGGAGGGAGTGTCAGACTTTTACTGACTAAAACCCATCCATGTTCCTTCATCGCCCTTTGTATTCCGGGGCCACGGTATCTCTTTCGAATAGTCCCGCAGCCCCGGCAGGCTTCGGCCCTGCCGAACCCTGGAAAAACGATTGTAACAAATCTCCCAAAGAAAAAAGAAAGAAACGACGAGAGAAGAAACTCAAAACAGTACATCCTGGTCAATTCAAAAGAAACAAGAGTGAACTTAAAATTCCAGAAGTTCGTCGTAAATTAATTAAGTAGGATTTTTATTATACTATGATATATATATATATATATGATACTGGTAGTCTGCTACAAGCGAAATAATGATCAGCATACAGAACAACAGATTTAGCACAATTTCGAAATATAGGACGGAACTAATGGATCTGTTTTTTGAAAAAATACGGAGAAGTTCCATTATTTTAGAGGAAAATTCTTTTCTTACTGTGACGTGTAATGATTATAATTAATCGTGACGATTGTAACCCCAATACAACTTTGTATGTTTGGGATGACGGACAAGCTAAAAACGTTAAATATTATCGCGCGCAAAAGATCCAGGCCTGGATGCAGGACGCTGCAACACCCGCAAAAATATTCACGTCCAGGAAAAGTAATACTAATTAGCATATACCCAAACCTATGCTCGACATGTGGGTCGCCCTTCGTTGGTCGAGCAAAATGTGTTTTATCAGACATTTCTTTATAAAGTTGAATTAATAGCATATAATTATACCGCTATCGGCCCCAAGTTATGAGAGGTATGTGGGTTCGAACCCGAACTCGGGTTGTTTTACTTTGTGCAATTCAATTCATCATCACTGCTCTCAAAACAGACTAGAACCAAAAATTCAAAGACATGTGACATCTACCAACCCGCACTAGGCCCGCGTGGAGGATTACAGCCCACTCCCTTGAAGTGTCCCAGCAGTGAGAACATAATAATTATGTTGATCAATTATACCGGCACTTATCCCCCAGGTATGATGGTACTGATAAAATGGTAGTACTGTACTGGACCAGCTTGTCAACTAAAATTAAAGCTTGCCCAGAAAAAAAGCAAATGTGAATATCAAGTTTAAGTATTGATAAGGCTGAGTATAAGGTAGAAAATAAAACGAAGAAATAAGTGCAGAGAAAATAATGTGACACAGTTTTTAGTAGACAGAATATAAGCTGTACACACACGCATGTGTAGTCGTAACTTTGGTATAATAACACAAACGCAGACGTATGATATATTAAAATTGTCAAAACACACTCTGTTTATGTTATTCATTCATTCTGGTGATGTTTTGGAGAGGTGAACTTGAAATAAGACAATAATATGTGAACAAGAATTTGTATATATATTGCCACTAAAAAACCTGACTACTGAAAAATTACACTCTAATTAAATTCGGGGTTTAGAATTTCTTGAAATGGAGGTTCATGGACGGCTCAGATCTCAAATGTGTATGCGGTGTGTGTCCACAGACAATGGCCCATCTTTCGTCTTGCGCCGCATGCCCTGACACCTGCACATTTGACGATCTTATGACTGTACATATACACTAATATTATAAAGAGGAAAGATTTGTATTTTTTTATGTAACGAATATACTTAAAAACTACTGGACCGATTTCAAAAATTCTTTTGCCTTTAGAAAGCTACATTATTACTGAGTAACATAGGCTATAAATTATATTGATATCATGCAAATTAGCCGAGCTATCACAATTTTCGCGGACGAAGTCTCGGGCGAAGTTTGTGACTCTGTAAAGGACCTTATACCTATGCAATTAACGCGCAATACGCGAGGAGGAAAAGAACCAATATTCCCTTGTGTCATGAAATAAAAAACCAAACCCAAGCGTAATAAATTATGGAAATCTTCAATTTTCCACTTGCCATATTCTATTAAGTAGAACAAGAGCCTTGTTCCTGTAACATATGAAGATGACTTCCTTCCCCCAATAAATCTCGAAGTTTGTATGTAACCACACATTGTGCCAATGTTATTCTTACCAGAAATAACTTGAAGAACTTTATGAACTCAGTAGGAAGATATCTCGGGTACCTTATTCGTATTTTATTTGCCTCACATAGAAATTGTATCAGATTTCGGCTCGAATAGTGTCGGGATTTTCATTTCTTGTTAGTTTTTGAAAGTAGATCGCTCTGCAAGACGATATTTTTGTTGTAAATGGGCAGGTTAAGCTGAAGATAGATCAATTGCATATTTTGGGAATCGTTTTGTTAGAAGTAATTTATTTTGTTAGACGAAAACTATGATTTCTTAGGTAAGGGACTGCCTTTCTTGTATGACCAATTTCAATTTCAAGCAATAATGCTGACAACAACAGTTTTTAAACGAATGTTTAGTATGTCTTGCAATTGAAAATGACATCCTCTAAAGTCTAAACGGACCAAACGGCAATGGCCATTTATAAAACCTACAATTTCTCTTATTTAGATACCTATAACCAACGATACAAACAATATTAAAAGTCATCAAAAAACTCTAAAAGTTAAAATAGTACCCAAACACTTCTCGATAAAAATATTTAAAAAAAGAACTCCGATAGAATTTATGCCAACCTTGTAACTAACTGTCAAACTCAAAATATCCAACTTAGCGAATTTAAAAAGTAATTTAAAGTTGTAGGACACTTAATATCTGTCATTCCTTGTCATCTGGGAAGAAACTCGGGTTAAAAAGTTGGTAAGATTTAACCCGTTCACAGACTTTATCGGTCTCTTTGACGCCTCATTAGTTAGAGTTATTACGGTAGTGGCTGCGAATCTTCTGAGATAGAACTAACGTTTTGCAAGATGGCGGATTCGAGATTCCAATTTCATTTAAATCTACTGTTTGTTACATAACAGAAAATCGACTGTAATCCCCAAAAGGTTAGGCAAAGGTGTACCCAATTATAGTACACACACACTTCGTCAGTTGCGTCCCCTATTACACGGGCTTTAAGCCCGTGTAATAGGGGACGAGTCTGTTTGCCATCAACCGGCCATGAATCCAGATTCCGTGGCTGCTACAGTGAAAATTCCTGATGGAAAAACCCAATACCACTTTGAATCGAAACCTTAGGACCTCTGCAAGATTAGCTAAGTTGACAATCTACAATCGTTAACGCTAGTAGAATGACATCATCTCAACGTTACATCACGTGATCAACACAAACGAATAGAAAATTCGTAGACAAGTTTACATCGTTCAAAATGATATAATAGAATGTTATCGTTTCTACAATGTTGATCGCTATACTCTTTGGTAGGAACTCTCACCATAGACTAAAGTGTAGGTTTTTTCTACAGACATTAGCGAACGAGCGATCGACTCAGTCGTGTCAACTTTACTACCAATTTAGCGCTTTCTACAATCGCTTACGCCGAGGCGTTTACGATTGTAGAAAGAGAATCGATATGAAACGTTTGTAACTTGGCTAGGCCTGCTGTTCAGCAGTCGCGCTACTATTAGACCATCGAAGCAGTCTACTTGTTTGTTATTGCATACACACACGCACATATTGTCTTTTTTCCACGAGGGTAAGTAGGGCATACAGGGTGTAAACAACCTCATCACGAAGCCGTCAATCAAGCATTCTGTACAACAAACTAAGTAACTTTACGCAAAAATTATTGCTGGGAAACGACTTTTTTTTGGGGTGAAAAATCATGTTTTGTGCTAGAACTCAATGTAATGCACTCAAAATATTGTGGCGATGGATGGATTGAATAGTGCGGGGGTCGTGGAGGTGTTTAAAGTAAAAATCATCTTACATTCAAAACAATTATTAAAAAAAAAAAACTTGTCAAAAAGTTGGAACTTTGACCCCCAATATCTCCGTAACTAGAAGGTTCCCAGGTTTGGTGTAGAACAATAAAAGGATCGCAATGACGGTGAAAACAAGTGCCTTTCGCAAGGCCACTAATAAGGCCGGTGTATGTCCTCCTTGGGCGTCTCATACCCGCCTTTTTCCCACACCTTAGTGCGTATACTCGTAGAATGCTGGCTACCAGCGCCGATAAGCGCCGAACGTCGCCGACAAGTTCCGACCTGCTTACGCCGTCAGAAAATGTCGGCGCTTATCGGTGCTGGGTCAGCACAAAGTAGCGCTGGCAGGTCGGTGCCGGCAGCCAGCGTTCTACGTGTATACGCTATTAGACTTCTTTCATACATCTTGTCATTACACTTGTCATGTTTGTTACTGAGGTAAGATTTAACCCGTTTTCTGACTTTATCTTACTCTGTGATGCCTCATTACTTAAAGTTATTACGATAGAAATGGCAAATCTTCTGAGATGGAACTAATATTTTTCAAGATGGCGGATATTCACAACCCATTGCTTCATTTGATTGAAGAAACTTTTGTTCGACCACGTAAATCGTCAAATTAAATAGCTTTTTTATATGTGTAACGCTATTAGACTGAGCTTGGACTCTGCTTTTTTGACACTGTTTGAGCTCGGTGCTTACCAAGTGTAGCAAAAATCGAGGTAGGGAGGTAGGTACTGTGACTTCGGCCATATTTGTAGGTCCTTGTTTGACATTTGTAAAACCAGAACATACTTAAACAGAAATAAAAATAGTATATATTTCAAAAACATCTTCCAATCTGCGTAAACTAAAAAGAGAGTAATGTTTTAAAAATATAAAATAAGAAGAATCTGCTAGCAATTGGCTCGATCCTCGTCAAATCCACAAACAAAATAGGTCACGGACCTCATTGAATTTATTTAGACGTAACTTGACAATTGGCTTGTGGCTACCAAAATCAAAGAGTCGACGAAGTAAAATTAAATTAATAAGTTTGGTGTCGTATCATTGTGGTTTGTTCGCGTTATTAATAATACAATTGGCGACATCAAAAGACGTCTCTAGTTATTACAATTTGTTGGAAAAAGTAAAAATAAAAATATTTAGAGTTATTTATGTTTTTTGTTGTTCAAATAAATGTATTCAGTTTTATTTTTCGTATGGATTGAGATCTAGAATTGGTGCTTTGGATATAGGTCATAAAGGGTGTAAAACACCTCTTAACGAAGCCGAAAGGCACCTGTTTTCCTCGTCATTGCGATCATTTTTTTGTTCTACACCACCTACTTCTACCTGGGAAACTTCTAGTTACGGAGATATTGGGGTTCAAAGTTCCAACTTTTTGGCAACGTTTATTTTAAATACAAATTTTAATGTAAGATTTTTACTTTAAACACCTCCACGACTCCCGTACTATTCAATTCATCCATCAGCACAATGTTTTAAGTGCGTTACATTGAGTTCTACCACAAAACATGATCTTTCAAAGAACGTTCTTAAAAGTTACTTAGTTTGATGTACAGAATGCTTGGTTGACGGCTTCGTGATGAGGTGGCTTACACCCTGTATAAACGTACGCCTCTTTCCCATGATACCTGTTACGATCCTAATAACTCCTTTTACCTCGTGCACGTTCATACACCTGGTCATACGCACGCCGGTTGCGAGTACTACGCATCTGACTTTTCTGAAGAACCTGAAGACTAACGTCAGTGTAGGTCCTTCTAGGACGTCCCCTCCACTACCACTCACATCTCCCTTGAAAATACCTTTTCAATACACTTCCACGAAAACGGGTTCTTATCGCACTACGATTAGGTTCAACATGCCATGTATTTCACACAAGTGGATTGTTTTCATTTTCCATCACCGCGTGCTGTGCCGCGTGCAGAACGGAGCCTATTTCACACGCGGCACAGCACGCGGCTGTTGGAAAATTGCCTCAGATAAAACTATTCCTATACTTAGTACAAATTGGTGCAATGCCTGTAGTCAGCGGTGATTGTTTTTTTTTCATTATTTTATTTTATTTCTTCAAAAGTGTATTGAAAAACGTCGTTTGATACACTTGGACATTTGTTATAGCTGTTCTCGGCTCAAAAACACCCTCGCCTACGGCTCGGGAGTTAATTCCGCCTCGAATGCAATAACAAACTTTCTCCACTTGTATCAAAATGTACTATTTTATCCTCTCCACATGACCAAACCATCCAAGCGTACTCTTTTCAAACGTTCTCGTATTACCTCCTCATATTGTGATGAAATAAATTTCAAAAGTAAGGTTCGAACCCTCGACACGACACCTAAGTCCCCCGTTACTCCTGGGCGACTGGGCCACTACTGCTACGTAGAGGACATACTATTATACTACTTATCTTGTATTTAGAAACTATCGATACGTCAACCCCGGGAGGTAAACTATGTGTGAAGTAATGATAGCACTATCTTAATACCTGCTTGGTTGTGTAAAATGTTAGGTAACTTATTGGAGCATGACTGGAACTTTTAACGAAAATGTCTTCTGACAAAAGAGTGTACACAGTATGACAGAGTAAACTTTACTGCATTACGGGTAAGCCATTTTGATATTGATTTAGCTGTGACTGGCTTCTGTCCGCGATAAAGAAACATATTCCATGGCACTCTGTAATAGTGTAGCTTGCCATCAGTGAAAGAATTTTTGAAATTGGATTAGGAGTTTCGGAGATCACCTTCTACATCCCAACGATTGTAAAATCTTTTTCTATTATGTGTATAGCTTTTGTTCACTTCACTCAACAGTACAATTAGAGTAAACTTTCAAGATATGCGAGATTTGCCTTCTAAAAAACTTCCACTAATATCAATGGTCTGTAAAAAATAAAAACTACAGACTGATATATTTTATGAGCAAAAATAAAAGTTTTGCCATAAAATTAGCTCATTTGTTTTGTTATTTACTTATATACAAAATTTTATTAGCGTGAACACAATTTTTACAAAGGATTCTAAAAACGTTCAAGCGAGATAAACACACCATACATGACACAATAATCAATCCAGCATATTCGGAGCTAATTGGCTGTGACTGGGGGACAGACAGACACACGAATGATCCTATAAGAGTATTTTTTTTCATGCGGACGTTCCACGTAACCCATAAAAGAGTATCAAAGGAGTTTGAATTAAATGGCCGGCTTACTTTCCGCCATTTCTTTTAAAAGTTACGGTCACGTCTAAAACCTATATTAATCGACAGTTGGTACAAAAAAGTTTTGAAAGAGATAAAATGTTCTAAATTGTCACGTTTCCGAATCGTCACGTTTCTAAAGAGTTCCGAATTTCCTATTATCTAGTGTAGTCTCGCTTGACCCATGTTGATATCCTACCTGAGGTAGGAGCAACATTTATTTCTCTATTCGCCTTCTTTCACAAGCCATCCACCTTTTCTTCAGTTTTCATCTCCCCCTGCATGGATGGCACACTCATAATTTTTTAGTAACTTAAAAAGGGTGTAAAAAACCTCTTAACGAAGCCGAAAGGCACTTGTTCTCCCCGTCATTACGATATTTTTTTGTTCTACACGATACCTAGGAACCTTCTAGTTACGGAGATATTGGGGGTCGAAGTTCCAACTTTTTGACAAGTTTTTTTTTTAAATACAACATTTTAATGTAAGATTTTTACTTTAAACACCACCACGACCCGGGGATATTGCGTAAAGTTACTTAGTTTGATGTACAGAATGCTTGGTTGACGGCTTCGTGATGAGGTTGTTTACACCCTGAATATCCCTCCTCATCTGATGCCCATACCAAGCCTCCATAATCCAAATAAAGAATTAGATGTTCAAGACGACCATGTGATGTGGTCACAGTCGGCAAAAATAGTTCTCGCATAATCATATGATAATATTGGAATATTACTGAGAATATAAGGTCAATGTCTAATACCAAATATGTGGAAACGTGAACGTTTAAGTTTACGTAACGACTTGTTTATGTTTTGGCAGAAGTTATGAGTAGTTTTGAATGATATATTTTACGACCAATTTCCAGTGATTGGAATTCTGCTTTGATACGTGAAATGGGAAAGACAGTGATGGATTACTATCAGTTGACTGTACATAAATTATGCTAACACATACTTTCTTGATTGGGAAGTTGTGATTGTGCCCGGTTGATGGCAATAGGCGCGCCCCCTATTACAACTGGTGAAATGTGGGTGTGGTATTACAGGCATGATGTTTTGTTGGACTACAGCTTTTATAAAAATTATGTTAATTTACCATTTTTATTTTCTTTTTCTTTATTTTGACACAACTTCAAGTTTCTTTTATCTTGCTGCTATTTCGTAAACAACTTAGCTTTTTTTACTGTCTGTACTTAAAATATTCAAATTATGGAATGCAGTCTTTAGGTTTAATTAAAGTAAGAACTGGTTTTATTTGCCGCTATAAACCTTTAATTGAGTTTTTTTTTATGACTTTATAATTATTAACAAATGAGCATGCCCCAATATAAAGTAAGTAATAAACTTACAGAGTCACTGATTTCTTATTAACGAAGTATTAAAAATCGTCAATTAGTGTTTTTAACACGCAAAGAGATGAGAAAATATCCTATTTAGGGTTCCGTTCCTTTTTTTTCGTACCTCAAAATATAAAGAAAGGAACCCATATAAGATCACTTTCTTGTGTGTTTGTCTGTCCGTCTGTCACCACCGATTTTCTCAGGAATAGGTGGACCTAGCAAGTTGAATCTGGTTTAAAAGTTTGTACAGAAACCCCCGTGCGCGAGTCCGGACAGTTTTTTTTAAACATTGCCCCACTCTATAAATTTCTCCTGTATCGTGGGTGCGTTTATAAACATTTAAACTTAAATACACAAAAGTCTAGACAAGGAACAATTACATCTAGGCCATACAAACATTTGTTCCGGGCGGGTATCATACTCACGACACGCAGCGCAGCAACCAATCGCTCAGCCACTGCGCCAACCGTGCCGTCCTATATCTATTTTGTTGTGTGTAGATTGGCATAGGGTCCAAAAAGCACCAAATACTCCGTCAAGGCAGTATTAGCACCACACCTTTTTTTTTTTTTTTTCGGATGGGAAATCATCAAATGACTCCTCCCGCTCTGGACGGAGCAGGAGGGAGTGTCAGACTTTTACTGACTAAAACCCATCCATGTTCCTTCATCGCCCTTTGTGTTCCGGGGCCACGGTATCTCTTGCGAACAGTCCCGCAACCCCGGGATTAGGGGCACTCCTACTATTTTTTTTTCTATTTCATGGTTTCGTCATCAAGACTGCCTCGTTGGTCTTGTAGTCGCCAGCGCGACTACTGAGTATGAGGTCTTGGGTTCGATTCCCAGGTCGGGCAAAGTGTTATTGGGTTTTTCCATCAGGAATTTCGGTTGATGGCTATAGGCTCACCGCCTATCACATGGGACTTAAACATAACTGGCGAAATGTGGGTGTACTAATTGGATACATCTCTGCCTCATCTTTACGGGAATTTAAGGTGTGATTTTATGTTATGAAGAGATACCGTGGCCCCGGAACACAAAGGGCTAAGAAGGAACATGGATTGGTTTTAGTCAGTAAAAGTCTAACACTCCCTTCCGCTCCGCCCAGAGCGGGAGGGGTCATTTGATGATTTTCCATCCGAATCACGAGTGACAATTTTTACGCAAGTAATACTAACATTTTATAGTCTACATATAGGAAACACTAAGATTTCACTGCGGTTAAAACAAACCCTACAGAAAACGTCCCAAGCCCCTTGTCAACATTTTTTACAATGCTGTACTGCAGTATTCATTGATGTAACCGAACAAGTAGTTAATTGGCAGTATATACACCGCAAGTCTCATCGTAGAAGCTTCCCCAAGGACGGGGTTGAGGGTCATGGTCACTAGGGAAGGATTCAGTTACACCTATCCCATTATTGAACCGCCCCAGGGCCGCAGGGGCGAGAACAAAAGATGTGACATCGGCAATTGGGTAGACGACACCATAAAAATAATTCCAAGACAACAATCTCTAAAAAAAAACGTTATTTTGGGCCTGAAAACCCGATTTATTTGCCGTTAATTAATTGCCAAATTAGATTTTTAGTTGCTTTGAAATCAATAAATAGTTGAGTCATTGAGTTGACCAAACAGTGACGTCACAGTTTGCTATTGCCATACAAACTCTATGAGAGAACCGCGTTTTGACAGCTCTTAAAAAGTATGTCAATTGATTGGTGTGTCATCTACCCTATTGCAAGGTTTCGATTATTCTATTCCTACCTACCAACTATTTGCCTTTTCTTCGATCGGGTGCTATTATGGAGACTTGTGAAATCATCGAGACTTATGTGCTAGATATCATCTGCCTAGCCTTTTTAATTGATTGGGGTCGGCGGTCGGACAGTCTTACAGGATGCAGCTGAATACCAGTATTTTACATGGAGCGACAGCCGATCTGACCTCCACAACCCAGTTGGTACTAGGTAACACCCCTTGGTAAGACTGGTTGTCAGACTTTCGGGCCACGGACTCCCTGTAACGACAGTCAAAGATTTACAAATGACAGCCGGGAGCCCGAGACTACCGGCTTAACGTACCTACTTTAAAATCCGTATGTAATGATTGTCACCTATCCACAAACCGACCTTGGAAAGTGCGAGATTGTACATAAAAATTAATAAAGTAAAATTCATTTATTTCATTCAGGTCATTGACCCATATTAGATACAAAATTGATTATTAAAGAAATAAAGTTAATTCAATGACAAAAATAATTAAAATATTAGAAACAAATAAATGTCAGATCAAATCAATTAATGTCAAAGGCACAAAACAAAATAAAATAAAACATACATTTAAATAAAAAATAAATTTAAATAAAATAAATTTAAATAAAAAGTAAATTTAAATAAAAAGTAAATTTAAATAAAAAAAAAATTAAATAAAAAAAAATTAAAAAAAAAAAAAATTAAATATAACAATGAATGATCTCAGAAGCAAACACAGTCACATAGGAACGCCAGGAGCTAAATTAGCAACTCTATTTTGTGATGCTTCAAACTTCGTTTGAAATGCTGTTAGATTATAGTTCTAATCAGCTTGCACTACAAATTGTTACGTCAGTCACTGCGGGCCGAATAGTGCGAAATGAGTAGTTTTTTGCGATTTCTCTCGAATCTCGAATCTATTGATTGGACTAAAAAAATAAAACACAATCATGCTAATATGTTGCTTGTAGAATTATTTGCCAAAAAATCTGAATGATCGCATGTATTTTAGTATGGCTTTTACTCGTTAAAAGAATTTTTTAGAGACAAGTTCGTGATTTTTTTTTATCGAGTAAAATTAGTTGTCTTATGTTTTCAAAACACTATCATACTAGCATATATCCTGAAGAATATCATATATTTTTCTGGTTTGGATTATTGCAATGAATCATATGCTTTTTTCCGTTATAAAACTCGCCTTTTAGCTCCTGTAGTTCCATTAAAACGTTTCCATAACATATTATATTCCGACCAATACGCGAGCAAAGCCGCGAGCAAAGCCACGTGCAAAAGTAAGTGTTCAGTAACTTTGAATAGAACCTTTTGGATTTTGTAGAACGTGTTAAGTTTATTGACTGACAATCTAGGAGAGAATGCAGCAGTTGTTTCGGAGATGGGATCGATCTCGGGAGATATGTGAAACGATTTGTTTTGTAGTAGAAAGCCGTTGGGGTCTCATTTCAAATGTCACTATGGTGAGACGTGTCTGATTTCTTCAAAAGCCAATATGGATCGTGTGTTTGACGGTCTTCTGTAGATACCTTTAACCTTCTCGAATACTAATATTATAAAGAGATAAAGTTTGTAAGTTTGTATGCAGAGGGTATTCTTCGGAACAACTGATCTATATCCGAAATTTCTCTCTCTGTCAGGAAGCTTCATTGAGGAGCTCGTGGCTAATTAATAACAGCCGCTTGGGTCGATCTTTAGGTTAAGCCGTGCTTGCCTAGGTTGGTCTGTGGATGGGTGACCACCCATTACATACCGAGTTTCCTCCGTGCCTCGGAGGCACGTTAAGCCGTTGGTCCCGGCTGTCATTTGTAGATCTTTGACAGTCGTTACAGGTAGTCAGTGGCCCGAAAAGTCTGACAACCAGTCTTACCAAGGGGTATAGTATTGCCCAGTTATACTAACTGGTTTGTGGAGGTTAGATAGGCAGTCGCTCCATGTAAAATACTGGTATTCAGCTGCATCCGGTTAGACTGGAAGCCGACCCCAACATAGTTGGGAAAAGGGTAAGCAGATGATGACGGGAAGCTTCATTATTTCCGAGTGTTATATAATAGGTAGGTTGATATGAAACTACAGACCTTTGTGGGTGTATTATTAGGTACACCTCTGCCTAACCCTTCTAGATTACAGGCGTGATGTAATAACTTTAAAATGCTAGCCATCTTTTGCTTGTTTTCGCTTAATATTCCGCAATACTTCTTTCAATTATAGCTATATCTAGTTTGGTTACTTGTTCCAAAACATGTACTTCCAAGATAACCTACTTATTAAGGCTATTTCTTTAGATTATTATTTTCGAATATAATAACGCTATGTCGTCGTTCCAATAATATCAAAAACCGGCCAAGTACGAGTCGGATTGGCACACGAAGGGTTCCGTACCACTGTACAATATTTAATTAAGATCGAAACATAAACACTGAACAGAACACCGTTTCTTGTATGGGAACCCCCTTAATACTTTGTTTTATTTTTAATTCATTGTTATAGCTGCTGTAGTTATACACACTCTGTGTGTTCAATTGTCTACCTATTACGGTTCAAAAGATACTGCCCTGAGACAGACAGACAGCGGAGTCTTAGTAATTGGGTCCCGTGGGGATCCTTTGGATACGGAACTCTAAAAAGCAAAAAACCTCAACCCATGAACCAAGCAAGGTCATAAGCTATAATAATGGTACACAACATTATTTATGGCTGAAACGATTTAGAAAAATTGCCGGCCTAACTGTATTACTGCCTTTCAAACTTTTAATCAATTCCTTCAAAGTTTTTGGAGCAAATAAATAAGCGGCTGCCTTTTCTTTCTCTCTTGGAATTTGGGACACTTCAGCCATTTATATAATAAAACTGTAAACAGGAGAAGGAAAAACATAATCTCCACTTACTTACGTACTTGTAAATAACGGACGTATACAGGGTGTAAACAACCTCATCACGAAGCCGTCAACTAAGCATTCTGTACATCAAACTAAGTAACTTTACGCAAAAATTATTGCTGGGAAACGACTTTTTTTTGGGGTGTAAAATCATGTTTTGTGGAAAAACTCAATGTAACGCACTCAAAACATTGTGCTGATGGATGGATTGAATAATACGGGGGTCGTGGAGGTGTTTAAAGTAAAAATCTTACATTAAAAACTTGTACATATTTCAAAAAAAAATTGTCAAAAGGTTGGAACTTTGACCCCCAATATCTCCGTAACTAGAAGGTTCCCAAGTAAGGTGTAGAACAAAAAAATGATCGCAATGACGGGGAATTAAGTGCCTTTCGGCTTCGTTAAGAGGTTATTACACCCTTTATTTTTTGAATGCCTCTCGTAATGCCTATTTAAATAATTTTGGTAAGTAATTCAGAGGGAACCCCTAACATGTGTGACATCACTCTAATATGCAGAATGCAAATGCTAATGAGCAAATTGCGCAGAACTACTCCGTTCGTGTCTAGGGCGATGACAGTCGGATTTGTTAGAAGCATGTAGCTGGTTCAGACGTACGAGTTACATACTGAATGGGGTATTCTTACGGTATTGTTTACCGACGTGTTTGTAAGATGTTTTCTCGCAATAAAATGCATATTCTATGTTTGTTTGGAATTTAAGGTGCATTTTGCATTAACCAAACTCTCAAAACGAGAAAGAAAAAAATAAGGAAACTGCCCTGCCCTACAACCTTTTTTTAGGTTTTGCGTGATTCGGCATTAAAAATAATAATATCATCATCATCATCAGCCTATAATGTTCCCACTGCTGGGACACAGCCTCCTCTCAATGAGAGGGAATGGGCTATAAATCCACCACGCAGGCCCAGTGCGGATTAGTAGATATCACATGTCTTCGAATCTTTGGTTCTAGGACATACGGTTTCCTCACGATGTTTTCGAAAAATAATATATGGATTGATCTTACTCATCGTTCTCCTGCCCTTATCTCAATTTTATTTGAGGTCAGTGCAGCATGTTAACTTATTCCATACTTCTCCATTAGTCTACATCTCAGTAAAGATGATAATTATGTGACGTGACCCTCCTGTTTACCTATAATTATATTCTTTCACAAAGTGCATAGTTTCTTTGGTCTTCCTCTATTCGTAATCCAAATTTATCCTCAAAACTTGCTTCAACAGTTTTTGGCTCGATCTTACTAAAAGCGAAAAATGTGTCACCAAAGAAGGCAATCATTCATTTTCTGTCATCGTCTAGTTTACCCTTATTGTTTAAGTTTCCAAACTTCTGTTTTTTATTGACTACAAATTAAGAAGTTTTGTTAATTATTTACTCAAAATAATGGTCGCCCCGGAATTTCTGGCAATGTATTTTTATGGTTCAAGTTTTAATAATTTGATTAAGTTACAGATGGCTTTGATGTAAATGGATTTGTTTTTTTTTGCTGGGGTCTTGAGACGGCCATTGGCTTTTTTGTTTTCTGTTATCGGAGAAGACGTTTTTGGTTTCTTTTTTAAAGTTAGACGATTAAAAAGGTTTGCGATTTACATTCTCACTATTTTAAAATAAGGGTGATGACTCCCTCTTAAGAGGACTATGTACCAGCAGTGGCAACGTTGTTTACTGATTATTTATTTATTATTAAATATTAGTTCAACATTTTAGAGTTCGACGTCTGTATTTATTTTGACTAAATTCAGGGCGCCAACAACGGGAACGGAGTTAATCTTTGTTTAGCTGAATATTCTATTATTAAATATTCTTTCAAAGTTTCCGAGAAATACTTACCAATCTTGCATTCAACGGAAAATTGCATAAACGTTTACTAGTATTCCTTCCATTCAAAGGAATTTTATCTCCCATATTTTTATGGCAAAAGAACTATTCCAAAGTATAGAAAAAAAATAAAGACAATCATTTTCTTTGATATTCTTAAAGCACTCTCTACTAGCGCCGCATACTAAAAATCAGTCAAGTTAATCTTTCCATTTTTTAATAAACCAGATATAAACCCCGGAGTGCACAGAAATGCCCCGGGCCAGCAATTAAGTTGCAGATTTCCCCGGACATCGGACAATTTTATTATAACCTCATTCTCCGATGCACGGCAAAAAGATCTAAGAAGTATAAATGTTCAAACGCCTTTTATTAAAGTTGACCTACATAGACATTGTGTAATTTTTTGGCTGGTTTTTGAAGTTTGATTTTAGAACGTTATGTTTTCAATTTCGAAAATTTTATTGTTCCTTTTGTGTGTTACTTTTATTCGCTTTGTGAGATTATGATTTTGTATGAAATAAAAATGTTATGCAGACATATTAAATCATTATTAAGTAATAAAAAAGACTGATTGTATTTTTTTAATGTTCGTCTACAATCAAGCTTTACTTTTAACAGGGTACGAAGGTAGGTAGGTAGACCAAAATGAGTTTTTTTCATAGAATGGGTAAGACTCAGAGCTCATTGTAGGATGGCGTGATCAATAGCTAAGTCCCAATCCGACAAATGAGGTTTAAAATAAACAATTATATCAAATATTAACCTTTTAAATTATTTACGTTTATCCATTTCTAACAAAGAAAAGAGGGATGGATTGTGTGAGGAATGATATGAAAATGAAAGGAGTAAATGATGTCGTGACGTCTGACAGGGGAAAATGGAAAACGAAGGCATGCATGAAGATGATGATCTCTTTCCAACATTGCACCACCTGAACTCAACACACATTCTTTTAAAAACACTCACAATCATACACCATAAAACTTTAAAATATAACCAAAGATACAGTAATAGTCCTTTCGCAAACCAATATCCGACTTCACATGTTTATCGAAACGTTTTGCATTTCCGAAGCAAAATGTACGGTACTTAAAAACACGTAAAACTCGTTGTAACAAGACAAAATGATAAGAAAACGGTTACTGATAACACGGCATTACGTCTTGATATGTAGTTTGCGGATACGTTTGACATTACGTCCATGATAAAGTTGTGTTACAGGGCTGATCCGTTATGACATAATTGCATAATTTAGTGAGTGTGCTTGGGCCAGAATGACGTGCCGTAGGTCATAGTTCCTAGCTCAAGTAGGAACTTTACTTGGGGTCATTTATTTCATCACCTCTGGTATCCTTTTTCTTTTCTTCTTTTTTTCGGATGGGAAATCATCAAACGACTCCTCCCGCTCTAAGCGCAGCAGAAGGGAGTGTCAGACTTTTACTGACTAAAACCCATCCATGTTCCTTCATCGCCATTTGTGCTCCGGGGCCACGGTATCTCTTTCGAATAGTCCCGCAGCCCACTTCTGGTGGCCTACCAAGACGTCTTTAAGCAGTTAATCTTATTCTAGAGCGTGAAAGAGATGGCGCTAGACGTCCTCAATAGCTCAGTTTCTGCCCACACTGGAGTGACGTTCAAATTAAACCTACTCTCAAATGGGGAGGGAAAACATCAGTGGCGAAACCGACATGTCATAGAACTAGAAAATCGGAGTCATGTGAAATCCATCAATCAACCCGCAACGGAACCGCATGGTGGATATTGGGCGCCATTGTGGCGTATTGATATTTTTAGTAGGCAAATTAAGGTAGACTTGATTGAAACAGGACCCCACTTAAAAACAGGCTGTACTTGTCGCAGAGTGAAAATTATGTTGGGGGGCCCACCACACTATTCCCAAACCACTGCAATTCCTGAAAGCCAGAATCAACAGTGGCGACCGCCAGAAAAGACCCGAGACAATAAAGCTCGACGAAGTCCGAGAGAAACAATTTAACTATCTTACATACCGCAAAGAAATTAATCAGAAAAGTCTAACGGAGGAGGAAAGGATTTTAGGGTATAGTATTCGATCACCATTCTTCGAAGTTTTATCTTTCACAATTTTGAACAGCCTTTGCGGGATACGTGACGGCTATTATAAAGAGACCCAAAAGTTTGTCAACCAGTCTCGGCAATCTGTATCGGTAACGAAACCGTTTTGGAGCCTTTATACGTAACGTAAAACCATAAGTTTAAGAAATCAGACGCCGTGCCAAGACAATATGCAATATAATCAAAATAAAATGCTACTTTAACGTAGAATATCGCGACGTCCACGACCTCAGGCAACACCACTTGCTTCAAGCAAACGCGCGTGTGCCAATTTCCGCTTCCTTTGTGAAAATACCGTTGCAACGCTTGCCGAAGTCGGTTCGTGGATGATGGCCATGCATTACATAGTTCCAAGTTCCCTCAATGCCTCGGAAAGCCAATAACCCGTTGGTCCCGGCTGTCATTTATATAGATCTTTAACATTCGTTACAAGTAGTCAAAAGCCTTGTTTGACAACCGGTCTTACACCAAGGGGTATCGCAATTCCCAGTTACTGGGTTGTAGAGACTAGATAGGCAGTCGCTCCATGTAAAATACTGGTGTATTCAGCTGCCCTGCATAGTTGGGACAAGGCTAGGCAGATGATGATGTTACCGTTCGGCTTTTTAGTAAACTGATCCCACACAGGCGGATCCCGCGGGATCAGTCGACCTAATGAATTTTTGAATTGGTCAACTGATCCTGTTGACCAATTTTATGATTTGTTTGTGTGTGTGATTTCAAGTAGAAAAGTTTCTTGATATTAATTTATATGGTGATTTCCGTTGGCCCCATCGCGCGGTTACTCATGGCATACACAGCCGCTTGCCGTCGCAAGACGCGTGTCGTATGAACGCGTAAGTTGTGGCCAAGCAGTAACTAATGTCACAGCTTGATGTTATCAGTGTTAAAGCGGATGCAGCTTCCCATTTTTCTAATGGATTGTCCATTAGTTATGTTCTTAGGAAATTGTGTATTCTTACATCAGACTGGAAATGCAAATGTATACTTAAAAATGTAACTATGTAGGTAAAAGTGAATGTTTGTTTGTTGTGTCTTCAAGGCGAAATTGCAACGGTTGGAATTTTAATGCGGTGTATGGAGATGTAAAACCAGAAATCTAGTAACAATAATAGATTTTGCTATAGATTCATTTCTTTTTTCATCATCGTCATCACTAGTAGACCTTTTTTTGTCTGGGCTTTCTGGAACCTAGCAATAACTTAGGCAATCTTGGACGTTTTGATATTCAGATGTTATAATTTTTTTTCTTCATCGTAAGATAAATTAAATCATAACATTTGAATGTTAAAATAAGATCATAACATCACGCCTGTCATCCCCGAAGGTTTAGACAGAGGTGTACAGTCGTGGTATTTTCCGCCTTATCAGTTTTTTTTTTCGATTAAATCATGCGTGGTTCGGCAACACGCCCCCTTAAAGTTTATGCCTATTAGGAAAACGTCTATTTGGCGCGCAAAATAACAATAACTCTCGTTAAGCGTGCGTCGTCAGTGCGCTCGGCCGATCGGTATTGTCTTTCATTCTCATTATTTCTATACAATGTCAACGGGGCGGGGCTAGAGAGCGTTTCTATGTTGCGAGTGATAGCAAAAATTAGCTTAGTGGTGATCAGGCGGGAGTGCCCACGATAGTACCTAATAGCACACGCACATTTCGCCAGTTATGTTTTAAGTCCCATGTCATAGGGCAATTATTATTATTATGCGGTAAGCAATGACGCAGCTGTACCTTTCACGTCTGCATCACTTCACTACAACTGAGGAAGTGGTGCAGTATTTGAAAGTGAAGACCAACTGGACTCTGAGGGTCGAAAGGATGGAATCGCGCTACAACAACTTTAAGTCATTCGTGGTACGAGTTCCAACCCACCATCTACAGACCGGCATGAAGGAGGACTTTTGGCCGAAGGGTGTCGTATATCGACGTTTCCGACGGCGGTTCCGCGAGATCACGCAGCGAAACACGACACCGACAACGTTGCTGTTAGTTTTAGTTTCTTAAGGTTTAAAATATGTATTAGTTTATTATTGTTGTCAAAATATTATTTTGTGTATTTAATCTATGGGCCTTAGTTGCCTGATAATAAAATGATTATTATTATTATTAATTATGGATTTCAATTTGTCCTGCATTTGTTTAAGGCCTTTATTTCACATCAGGAAACAACTAAAATGACAACAATTTATCTCCCAACCTACCAAAACATACTACAGTAGTAAAATTTCTCCCTCGATTGATTTTAACAGTTTGCTTATATAGTATAGCTGACGACATGTTTTCCCTGCCTCCTATTTTCCTGGGACAGGTTTATATGTTGTCTTTCCAGGACATTAAGTTAATGTGTTCCTGAAAACAGCCTGTAAAATGGTTGTAGGCTGAAATGTGCTGAAATTTTACTCCACACAAGATTGGGACAATCGTTATGGGCCATGAAAACGTTTGGAAGAATATAATGTCGCTTATAATGCTTTTGTAAGACGTTTAAGCAACATGATGTTCCGTTTTTATGTTGTTATAGTTTTGTTAAAGGTTTAATGGTGGTTGTAGTTTTATTTTTGTGGAACATAAATGTTAGTAGTGTAATAGGTGTCTAGGTTTGCCGGCTTATCTTTATTAAATATATTTTAAAGGAGTATCCGAATAGATTTAGTAAAAAGGCTCGCTGCTCGCTCGGTGCTCACTGTGGTCGCAAGCGCGACTGCTGAGCATAAGGTCATGGGTTCGATTCCCGGGTCGGGCAAATTGTTATTGGGTTTTTCCCTCAGGAATTCCTCATTAGCAGCCACGGAGTCTGGAATTGCGCCCGGTTGATGGCAATAGGTTTGCCCACTATTATATTGGACTTAAACATAACTGACGATATGTGGGTGTATTATTACGTACACCCTCTGTCTAGCCCTTCGAGGATTACAGGCGTTATGTTATGTAAAGTAATATCTCCAAAAAACCGCTGACAATCAAACAATCTTCCCACACTTTGTCTCAACAAAAAACAAAAGCGATCGTCAACATAGTCACCTATACAAGCACTCAGCAAGCACTATCGGGAATCTGTGTGTCCACTCAACAAGCGAATTTGTAAAGTGATCCACCCAGCAGTGCATTATCCACTTTAGTGTCATTCCATTATTGAGGATAAGGCGCAGGTCGGACTTGCGTTTAGACGCCTCGTTTTTTTTTTAAGAAGGGGAAAATGTAGTCGACTATCAATGTTCCGTTTATGAGAGTTGGTTTTTAAATGAATGCATTAAACAAATAATAGTAATAATCTTTATTTACCGGACAACAGTGATCCATCTTGTTAGTAAGTAATACACTAACTTATTTCTAGTGTTAGTAGCTAAATGATGCATAGAAATTTATTACATTTGGTTACTTAATAAACTTGTCATTTGTTGTAAAATGAGAAAAAACTAATTGTGTGTTCTATTTACAAGTTCAGGTGTCAAATGTCTAAGTAAGGATGGTTGCAATTTATGTTAATCGTTAAAAACTTTTTTAATAAAAATTAAAACATATTGCAATTCATTATCATGTATGTAAAATAATAAGGCTACTTTTTATCGAAAATTACTCCGTTGCATTGTTATCGTCAATCGATCCGAAAAAAAATCAGTTCAGTAAAATGGAAACCATTGTTCCAATTCTCACATGCCTTCCGCCACCATTCCACGGACAACAAGATACTTCGGTTACAAATCGCGATGTCTGTCCAAGCCCTTATACCATGGTTTCAAATGTTCTGACGCAAACAATTCCATAATCTATCGTTTTAAATCTTTATTTCTACCAACAGTAGGTCAGTAGGATTCCAAATGTGTTTTTGACCGACTATGAATAAAAGGGTCATGGTTTTGACGTAATTTATCTATCTATACTAATATAATAAATCTGATAAGTTTGTTTGTTTAAGGCGACGCATTGTTCTAAAACCGGGCACGCGCGCCCCGGGACTGAGCGGGGGACTGAGCGTCTGAGCGGGGTGAGGATTGCTAGCTTATAACTAAAGGACGTAAACGACAAAATACTTTAATTTTAAAGAGTATGTATAGACTCGTCTACGGAGAAAGTTAAGAGGCTTAAATCGATCCCTTTTGCCCATAAGATGTGAAATTCTTTTTAAAAAGAGGGATGTTTGATATTTTTTACCTAATCATGTTTTGAAAACTAACAAAATAAGGTTTTTATCATGAATTATCAGGTCACCAACTTATATTTTCATTCGTTTTGTAATTACTGACAAAAATTGAGATCATTGACTCCAAAATTTCCAATGTGGAACCAGTCGGATTTGATAAAATATTCTTCTGTCTCGTTGGATTTTTGGTGCTGAGAATGAGTTCCTGGGTTCGATTCTCCGGTCGGGCAAATTGTTTTGGGGTTTTTCCATCTGGAAGTTCTCCCGGATTTGTGCCAGGTTGATGGCGAAATGTGGGGTTCAGGCGCATTAGGGCTAATTTTCATTTTGGCCACTTCTCATTTTGACTACTTCTGATTAGGGCTACTTCTCACTTGGGCTACTTCTTGGGTGTACCCGGGGTGTACTAATGAGTACACCTCTACCTAGTCCTTCAGGGATCACAGGCGTGATGTAGTGTTATTTTATGTTTTTGCAATTGATAGTCCAATTCTTGACGAAGGTATAGGCTATTTAAAATAACGCTGCTACCATTAGGAACCGAGCAAAAAGATAAAATGTCAGCAACCACGGGCTAAACCGCGGGGCGCAGCTAGTGTTTATTTGTGTTTGTGTCATCTTTGCCGAAATCGCTGAGCGTACTCGGATCTGCTATAAATTGTCAAAGTGAAGGTTGTTTTAGTAAAAGACATATTAGGTTAATCAGGATTTGGCAATCCGGTCCGCCCACTCTGTTTTCTAATATGGGTTTAAAATAGTTTCGGTATATATTATGGACAAGGTCAAAGATTATATATCTATAGGTAGATACATAATCTTTGGCCATGTCTTGGTATCATACACATTGAATAGGGATGATGACTGACTAAAAAAAAAAATGATTCTGTTTAGTCCGTCAGTTAGATAAACGAAAAATATTGGATACGTGTTTTTTGTTTTATCAAATTAATAAAAATTGACGAAGATAAAACGTGTCAAGTCAAAGATTGAGTGAGTGGGGGCTTGTGACGTCACATTTGAATAAAAAATGTACTCAAATGTGAATGTACTGAAACGTCACACGAGTTTTCGACGCGCGTTTTTCTGTTTACGTGAAAATAAAAAAAATATGTGTCCAATATTTTTTGGAAATCTATCTGACGGACTAATTAGATTTTTTATGTCATCTACCCTATTGCTGTATTGCACATTGACATGCACATTGAATGCTCACATCGAATGTCTTCGTAAGTCTTGTGTTACTTGTAGAAAGCGGAACCTTTTTTTTTTTTTTTTTTTTTTTTTCGGATGGGAAATCATCAAATGACTTCTCCCGCTCTGGGCTGAGCAGGAGGGAGTGTCAGACTTTTACTGACTAAAACCCATCCATGTTCCTACATCGCCCTTTGTGTTCCGGGGCCACGGTATCTCTTTCGAATAGTCCCGCAGCCCCGGCAGGCTTCGGTCCTTGCGGACCCCTTCACTATTGCTGACTCTCTTTGAGGCGCGCGTGGAACACGAACGCGCCGTCGACACGGCCTGTCGTCATGACGAACGGACGGCGAGCTAGCCCATAGCTCCCCGTCCACAGGCCCGCGCCTACGGTGGCCGGAAGCCACCACGTGGCCCCCGACGCCCGGGGCGTCTCCCGCGGCGGCCGGGACGTGAGGATCTCTCCCTGTCCTGTAGAAAGCGGAACCTGGGAATTGAAACCAAGACCTCATGCGGCTCATGCTCATCAGTCCGAACATGACTTCCTAGGTTCAGTTCCCAGGACGGGCAAAGTGCTATTGGGTTGTTCTATTGGACATTTTTTCAAGAAATGTGAGAGTATTATAGGTTCGCTTTGGCCTACCTCAACTGGAACAAAAGGCTAGCCTAGACTTTTCCCAACTATATTGCGGTCAGCTTCCAGTCTAATCGAACCAATTTAGTACCTACTGGGGCCCAAGTCTGCTATTTTTATAAATTATTCATTCCAACAGGATCCCATTCTCACCCCATTGTCATTTTGCTAAAAGTTCGTAATCTGCTAAATTCATAATGGTCGATCATTGGTCGGTCAATGATCTCGTAATAGAATTGTGTTATAATGACATTGTCGTATTGCCATTATTATAAAACCCGCCAGATTTTATTTATATATATATTTTTACATATTATTTATTAGTGTTATAAGCAATCTGAAGTAGTAAGAAGTTCGTAAATAGCACCAGTCATTTATTTGTCATTATGTACGAGATTACCATCCTATGCCATTTCTTTCAATGGAGTGTCAGTGGTTGATCATTGGAAAGTCATAATGACGCCATCATATTAGTAGATTACCAAACTTGTCAAAATCAACAATTATGACATCAATGATAGACCATTCCGACACTATTGTAATAGCAGACTTGAGGCCTTAGGTAAGGGCTACTGCATACTGTAGACAAGACTGTCTTTAGACAGACTATTTCCCTACTAGTGCGAGCGAGGGATAAATAGTCTGTCTCGCTCGCACTAGTAGGGAAATAGCCTGTATAAAGACAGTCTTGTCTATAGTGTAGTGGTAGCCTTAATACGAAACCCCTTGGTAAGATTGGTTGTCAGATTTTTAGGCCAATGATTATCTGTAACTGCCTGTCAAAGATCTACAAACGACTACAAATAACAGCCGGAACCAACGGCTTAACGTGCTCTCCGAGGCGCGGAAGAAACTCGGTACATAATGGGTGGTCACCCATCCACAGACCAACCTAGGCAAGCGTCTGTTATTATTTAGCCACGAACGTGTTATATGTTACTGTCCCCAATCGGAATTTCCCGGTCCTCAGCTGTCTCATTCCAACAGAAGTTTATTCTTTTGTGTGTCAAACTCAAACCCATATTGCTAATAAATCTTTCAAAGGAACTTCAATAAAGAAGAAAGCTTGAATTTGCTGAAAAGCGAGCTTTTCTACGTACGTAACGTACCTTTCATGGAAGACTGACATACAGTACCACCGACACCTTTGTACCTGGTTTTATAAGGTAGGTAGGTATTGCTTTTTCATCAAGATCCAATTATGTGTCTAGTGCTTGCTTTTGATAAAAAGTGGGTTGATTGACAGGACGATTCAATAAGAAATCGAAAATTCTAGTATTTCAATGACGTATTTTTTAATACGAGAGCTTATATGCGTAAATAAAGTACCTGTTTACGCCTACTATCGTTTTAAAAAATGCAGGATCTATATAATTATACTATATAAAGCTGAATTACCACTGACTCACTCACTGATTGACAGAATTGTTCTCCCAGATGGTGGATGGGGAGGTGGGTATATTTTGACAGATTCGTAAACAACTAACTCTAAAACCAATGGGAAAAATCCCAAACCTCCCCTTTTCGCCCCCCTTCTCACCCCTTCCTATCGTATCTCGGAAACCAAGAGACTTGGAACATTTTTTTTTTCAGATTCGTATAGAGGAGGCTGGGAAAAGTAAAAGCCACTTTTCAGAGTTGGCCCCCTTTCCCCCCTTCTCCCCCCCTTTAGGCGGATCTCGGAAGTTAAGAGACTTGGAACATTTTTTTTTTCAGATTCGTATAAAGGGGCAATGCATTAGTCGAAATCATTTTTCAAAACTCCCCACTCTCCCCCCCTTCACCCCTCCCCCCATCGTATCTCGGAAACTAGGACACGTAGCGGAATTTTGATTTTTACTATACTTTATTATTGGGGGGCGTTGAAAATTATAAACCCTCCCCTCCCCTCCCCAACCTCCCCTTTCCGGTAGTAGGTAGGTCCTGAGTGGAGCGAACCTGCGAGACCGAGTTAAGCGAAGGGGGGAGGTGGCGAGCGAAGCGAGCCGGCGACCCCCATAGCGTAACGAAGGTTGAGTGGGTGAAGCTCCCCTCCCCAACCTCCCCTATAATTGAAAAGGGCTGTAACTTAATAACGGTTAGAGATAACCATCAGGTGTTTGAACAAATATTATAGTAGGTGTCGAAACCTGGCCGGTGGTAGGTAGGTCCTTAGCGTAACGATGGTTGAATTGGTGAAGCGTAACTCAGCAAACTTTAGGGTAATGTTTTTAATGGGAAAAGGTCTCAGTTTTTAAATAAGGTTTTATTAGGGGTCCGTAGGGGTTTTCATACTGTTTTAGGGGTAATTCTAACGGATTTTCCAATTCATTTAGGGGTGCCTATAGATTCTCAAAGTGTTATAAGGGTAAGTAATACTTCTCAAAATAAATAAGGTTTTAGATTTTATTAGGGGTTCGTAGGGGTTTTTAATACTGTTTTAGGGGTAATTCTAACGGATTTTCTAATTCATTTAAGGATGCCTATATATTCTCAAGATTTTCTAAGGGTAAGTAATACTTCTCAAAAACACCAAACACGCGAGCTGCGCGCAGCTCGCGCACCCAAGCAAACTAGTTATTTTATATCTCTATAAAAGGTTCGAACGGACCCTCCACGAAGCGGTAACTCTCGCGGTAGCGGTAAGCCTCGTACCTAGGTACAGTCTTGGTCTTTTCCGCCTGATCAGTTAAATTTTTTTTTCGCTTAAATCATGCGGAGGTGCCGAGCCACGCCCCCTTAAAGCACGCACTCTCGTTTGGCGTGCGTCGTCAGTGTGCTCGGCCGATCGGTATTGTCTTTCATTCATTATTTCTATACAAAGTCAACGGAGCGGGGCTAGAGAGCGTTTCTATGTTACGAGTGCAAGCAAAAATTAGCTTAGTGGTGATCAGGCGGGAGTGTCCACGATAGTACATCAAACTAAGTAACTCTACTTAAAAAATATTGCTGGGAAACGACTTTTTATATATAACTAAAATATATCATACAGTTACAAGCAACGACAATGTTAAATTCAAATGTTTGGTAGCGACCGGCCCGATTTAGGTTTATTTAAACCTGTTTTTCGGGCCATAAAGTTGCCCAGCTATGGTCCAGAACAAAAAAAAATATCCTAATGATGGGATGAACAAGTACCTTTCGACTTCGTTAAGGGTATTTTTACACCCATTATTTAAGTCCTGTGTTTTCTTTCCCTGGCTCTTATCTTTTTTTTGCCTAAAACAAAAATCAGGACGGCTATTTCGTAACTAATTATGTCAAGAAGATGGATGGGCAAGTAGCCTTTTGTCTGCTAATAAAAACAAATAGCGATCACAATTTCATCGGCCATTCTTTGCTTGGAACTACACGTTGAATCCAAGCATAGTGAAATTGATATCTTTAACATAATATCACGCCTGTAAAACCCGAAGTGTTAGGCAGAGGTTTACCTAGTAAATAATACAACCTCATTTCGCCAGTTATGTTTAAGTTTCACATAATTGTCTCGTACTATGGTAATCTGTGCCCGTCAGTTGGCAGTCAGTTCACCCTAGGGGCTTAGTTAACGGGCACAAATTCAGATTCCGTGGTCGCTATTTAGAAATTCCTATTCAAAGAAAAAAACAATTAAATATCACTTCAGTAGGTATCTACTTAATCAATAAGTCCGAAAGCGATTTCTAATTCTTTAAAAGTAAACTAGATGATGCCCGCTGCTTCGCCCGCGTGGATGGTAACTGACATCCACGCGAGCGAAGCAGCGCGAGCAAAAGTAATCATGAAATTTTGATCCCGTTCCCGCAACCCTCCAACAAATATCATTATATTTTAGCCAATGTACACAAAAACTTGACAAATTATATACTAAAACCTTCTTCGAGAACCACTCTATCCATTGGCGGAAACAGCATGAAAATTGGTGCAGGAGATTTTGAGTTTATCGCGAACAGACAGACAGACGCGGTGGCGGACTTTGTTTTATAATAATTATGTAGTGATAAGCTCTTTTCTACTTTATTAAAATTCGAGACAGTTCGTTATCTTAAGGAAAATCTTTAATCCCAATTAAAGTCATATCCTACGGCCAAACTAATCTTTCACTGTAAGAAATATTGTTCTAGAAAATCTAGACTTTAGAAAACCAGATTATATATACGTATTAAAAAAAAAAAAAAAAGATTAAGGCTGCGTCCACCAGAGATGTGCAAGGATGTAAAGCGAGAGATGTGCATAAAAGTAACCAATCACATAATTATCATCATCATTTTCAGCCTATAATGTTCCCACTGCTGGGACACAGGCCTGCCCTCTATGAGAGGGAATAGGCTATAATCGACCACGCGGGCCCAGTGCGGATTGGTAGATGTCGCATGTCTAAGAATTTTGGTTCTAGGACATGCCGGTTTTCTTACGATATTTTCCTTCACCGTTTTTGAGAGCAGTGGTGATGAAATTAATTACACAAAGTAATGTGCCTGCCTAACTCACGACTTACTGTTCGTAAGTCGGGGCTGCCACCGCTGCTCTCCGCTATCACACAGCTAGTTTAGCTCAAAATGTGATGAAAAAGCTTTACTAAAACTGGTTAGTTCCACACACATCCTTTGCTACGTATCCTCGCTCATCCTCTGGTGGAAACGCAGACTCAATCCCGTCCTCTACTAATAAAATACTCACAATATTTTATTATAGAAAGAAAATACAACCGGTTTTTTCATTGGAAAGTGATAAAGTGACATGCTTTTAGGGTTCCGTACCTCAGTCGGCAAAAACGGAACCCTTAAGAATCACTTTGTTGTCCGTCTGTCAAGACCCTTTTTCTCAGAAACGCGTGAAGGTATCAAGCCGAAATTATCATATCAATATCAAATAGGTCTGCTGCTGGTCGAGCAATGAAAAAATTAAACTTGAAAGTCTACGAGATCAAAAGATATGACCGTTTATGTCGATTACTTTGCGATTTCACAAGGGAAAAAAAACCTGTAGGGAACTTTCCGTTGACCTAGACTCATAAAATTTGGCAAAAAGCAATGCTTTACAGCACATACAAAGGAAAAAAAATGAAAACCGTAAATAAAGAAATGTTGTTTAATAACAAAATATACCTACAAGTTTGTACGGGACCCTCGGTGCGCGAGACCAACTCGCACTTTGCCGGTTTTTTTATTGTCTCTGTTCTTTGTTTATAACTGTAGTTAAATTCGATGTAAAAGCACTGAGATACGTTTGACGATGACTCTGGTTACCAGTTTTGACTACATCGTAAAGGGATGTGTGTGATAAAGGCAGATGATCGTCTGTATAGCTATAAGGGTTTTATGGTTGAACCCTGATAGTAATGCTGGTCACTGAATCCGTTAAATTTATAAAAATCTAAAATTCACTCACTGATGGTTCTTCTTTTTATTTCTTGTCGATGGTACGACTTTAGATTTCTTGGGTCCAGTATGTAGTCACGTTAATCGCGGCATCTGTGGCGTCATTTAGTTCCTCTAAAGTGTAGGTGATGGGAAGACACTTCGGACTTCGAGTGACAGATAACGCACAGTGAAAACATTTAGGTTGAGACGCATTCAATTCTATACAAGAGTTCCTCATGTAAGGAAAGCGAGGCCTTTTTTTTTTCGCATTGGATATCATCAAATGACTTCTCCCGCTCTGGGCGGAGCAGGCGGGAATGTCAGACTTTTACTGTCTAAAACCCATCCATGTTCCTTCGTCGCCCTTTGTGTTCCGGGGCCACGGTATCTCTTTCGAACAGTCCCGCAGCCCCGGCACGCATCGGCCCTTGAGGACCCCTTCCTTTTGCTGACTCTCTTTGAGGCGCGCGTGGAACACGAACGCGCCGTCGACACGGCCTGTCGTCATGAGACGGACGGACGGTAGCTCCCCGTCCACAGGCCCGCGCCTACGGTGGCCCTCGACGCTCGGGGCGTCTCCCGCGGCGGCCGAGTCGAGAGGTTCTCTCCCTCTCACGTTCCGCCACCTCCTTCTCTAGCATGATAAAGCGAAAGCGAGCCCTAAGGAAGGATTTTTGACAATTATTCATCCTCTAAATAGAGGATGAAGGTTTGTACGGAAGTTTATTATTTTGCTGATTGGAAAACTCCATCAGTGGTGACCTCTTTATGCTGTCTTTGAATTTCGGAAGTCCTTAACTATTTATCGACTCATTCCAAAGTCAAATAAAAAAGTGGCATTATTTAATAGGCTTGTTGAAAACTTTGTTTCCTACTTTTAGCTTCCTTAGGTACGTATTTATGTCATGAAAGATCATTTAATAAGTTTTTTTTTTCAGTATATTACTCCAATTTAAATTGAGAAAAATCATAGAAAATCGATCCTTCAACGTAAAAAAAACATTCCGGTGATGTGTAACGTGCGTACAGTTTGAGCCGCTCGGAGTAATAGTGTTCTGTGGTTTGAGCAGCCCTTAATATCGATAATGCACATTAAAGCCATGAAGGAAATCCGGAACCGGTAACGACGTGGACCATTACACGCTGTTTCATAATGTTTGTAATTTGTATTACCTAAGTCATTTAGCTATAATGTTATATTATATACCGTGAGCATATACATTTCTAGAAGCCTAGACGAAGAGTGTAAAGCTATCTGGGATTCCGCGCACTAGGTACTGCCTGGCAACCAGATCATTGAGCAGCCAGTCGACGGACAGTCGTGACTGTTGACTGTGAAAATATCTTTGTGTCAAAAATCCAAATAGTCTGTAGTTTTTGGTTGAAAGAGAAATACAAATCCATTTATCAATCCATACAGGGTGTAATAAAACCTCATCACGAAGCCGTCAACCAAGCATTATGCACTATCGAGGTCACTCCCGCTTGATCACCACTAAGGTAATTTTGGCTTGCACTTACAACATAGAAACGCTCTCTAGCCCCGCCCCGTTGACTATTTGTATAGAAATAATGAATGAAAAGATACTGATCGGCCGAGCGCACTGACGACACACGCTAAACGAGGGTTATTATTATTTTGCGCGCCAAAGTTAACGCGTTCCTAATAGGCCTAAACTTTAAGGGGGCGTGGCTCGGCGCCTCCGCATGATTTAAGCGAAAAATGTTTTAACTGATCAGGCGGAAAACTATATATCAAACTAAGTAACTTTACGCATTCGCATTCATAATAGTAGTAAGATTTCGTGGCTTACGCTGCATTGACAAAATACTCAATCACGTGGGTGGGTGCTCTTGTACGTTTCTTGACTCGCATACTCTTACGTAAAACAGTATTTTCACAGTACCTTTCTTACTTGTCTTTGACAATAACACTTTGGTAGTCAATAGCACCGATTCCTTGAACATTATCTCCAGTATAGGCAATCCCACTTAGCTTAATGCTCGGAGTATGATAAACGAGTGAAACTTGGGGATCTTCCACAAATATATGAGGAGCACGATGTTATCGTGATACCAGATCTATTTGTTGTATCTGGGTTAGTTTGAAGGTTAGGACATGTTGAGGGACGGAGCGACGGATTGTGAATTTATTAGTAACCTAACTAAATTTTGAAAATGTCGGAAATTATCTCAGGGGTACTTTTTAAAATAATTTAGCTTCCTGTTACTGTAAGAACTTTCGGAATCAGATCAGTAATTCCGAAGAAAAAAAATTGTCACTGGGAAACGACTATTTTTTTGGGGTGAAAAATCACGTTTTACGGTAGAACTCAATGTAACGCACTCAAAACATTGTGCTAATGGATGGATTGAATAGTACAAGGGTCGTGGAGGTGCTTAAAAAAATCTTACATTAAAAAAATGCACCAATAAAAAAAACAACTTGTGAAAAAGTCGGAACTTTGACCCCCAATATCTCCGTAACTAGAAGGTTCCCAGGTATGGTCTAGAACAAGAAAAATATGACCGGGAGAACAAGCGCCTTTTGACTTAGTTAAGGGTCTTTTTGCACCCTTTAAGTAGTAGTAAAGAGTCTGCATTGAAAGTTGCCTCGAAACTGCTGGCACAAGTCAAATACAGAATCTTTGATGCTTATTCACTTGCAACTTTTTTATCGTTTTTCAAGTAGGTAGACAAAATATCTAACTGCCAAGTTAGCTCTAGTATTAACCAGAATTAACCTAGCCAAACCAGAAATAAATGTTCTCAAGATTGAGGGTAATGTCTCCCAAAGTAAGTGATGTCTCTGAAGAAAATTTAGAATAATCAGTGACTATAATGTTCCCACTGAAGGGATACAGATCTCCACTCTGTAAGAACGGCAAAAAAATTGCTCCCGCTCGCACAAGCACCATGTTACAACCTTAAACTACAATTCACAAAACATTCTGATGGTTACAAGTTGGTACAGAATACAGACCATTGAACTTCAAGTTCTGCTTATCCCTCATTTACATCGGTTTCGTGCGCTTACAAACGTTTAGTAAATCGCGGAATAGTTTATGTACAAGTTCAGAACTTTTGACGTTTGTTTAATGCAAGGTTTAGAATTTTAGCACGGTACCTAAGTATTGAGATTTGGGTTACTAGATATAAAACAAATTTTGGATTTAAATAACGAACAAGTAGTAGTCTCCACCAATTCCTCCCACTGATTCTTATTTTCTAGCTTTAGTCAGCGAGGACTGGAGACAAAAAAATAACCTTCTTAGCATCCCGTAGTCTGAAATAAGTTATGCCTGGTTGCTAGTAATAGGATAGTCCGCTTTTATATTAACAATTTATATATACTAACAATTTATGGATACTAACAATTATTATAACAATTATATACTAACAATTTATGGATCTCTTAGTTGTCCGAAATAAAATGATTATTATTTCGTTTATTTATTCTATAACATATTTTTAAATTTTTAAATATTCCTAATATAAAAACAATATAAATAAAAACATTTAAAAATAGTAGCCCACCAGCGCTGGGAACAGGGTCCGAGCTGCCGGTGGTCAGGGCTCTTGAGAGAGGAACCTCCTAACAATACGTGCCGTGTCCAGAAGTACTGCTTTCTGAATCAAGCCCTTGATCCAGCTGCCAAGCGAGAGCCTCCTAAGATGTTGGTCGAGGCTCTTGGCTATTAAGCCATTGGCCGACACGACTATCGGCACAATGACTGCTGTACTCACGTCCCACATGTCAACAACCTCGCGAGCCAGATCTAGATATTTAAATTGTTTATCTTTTTCTGCTTTCACGAGGTTCTCGTCATGCGGGACCGTTATATCAACAATCATTGTGCGACGCTCCAATCGATCTATCACCACAACGTCAGGCCTATTGGCAACAACAGTCCTGTCAGTGATGATAGGTCGATCCCAATACAACGTGATATTACCATTATGGAGAACTGGGTCGGGCGCATACTTATAGTATGGCACTTCTGATTCCACAAGGTTGTACTTCAAAGCAAGTTGCTGGTGGATAATCCTGGCAACAAGGTTGTGTCTATGCAAGTACTCTCCGTTAGCCAGACTAGAACACCCAGAAATAATGTGTCGGATCGATTCTCCCGGACGGTGGCATGCCCGACATATGTCAACCGTGCCATCTTTCACAATGTATTTCCGGTAGTTATTCGTCATCATAACTTCGTCCATTATTGCACAGACAAAACCTTCGGTTTCCCCGAAGAGGTCACCAAAGCGCAGCCAGGATACGGACGCTAAGAAGTCTACATCCGGGCCATGTAGGGCCCGGTAAAAGCGTCCGTGAAGCTCCTTGCCCTGCCATTCCTCCTTGCGGTCATTAGTGTCTAATACTTTAGGCTTGCGCCAGTTCTCGTTAGCCAGGAAGAGCGGGGTGAGGCCCTTGTCCACTGAGACCACATCTCGGTGCATCTCCCCGTCGGCTTCTAGGAAGTATTCCCTGAGGCTGCATACCTCACGGTTGTGTAGGGTCTTAGCATTTAAGAAGCCACGACCCCCGCACTTCCGTGGGATATACAGTCTCATCACCGACGACCGTGGGTGATGCATTCGATTTGCAGTCAACAGTGTGCGTACCCTCCTATCCAGGGCATCAAGTTCCGTCTGAGTCCATTTGAGTATGCCGAAGGAATACATCAAAACCGGCATGACCCAACCGTTGAAGGCGCGCACCTTGTTTCCGCCTGACAAAAGACTGCCTAGCACCTTATTCAGGTGGCCAAAGAAGCGCTCCCTCAACGATTGCTTCATGTCAGTCACGTTGATGCCTAACGCTTCCGACATACCCAAATACTTGTAGGTTTCTGTTGAGGAGAGGGATCTAAGGTGTATGGAATCCGAGAGTTGGGTTCCCACGGATTCCATAATCTCTCCTCGCTTTACATGCATGACTGCACATTTGTCCACACCAAATTCCATCCTGATGGCGCTACTGAAAGTTTCTGTTACCTTCAGTAGCTTCATCAGTTGCAAATTGTTGGGGGCAAAGAGTTTCAGATCATCCATGTAAAGAAGGTGAGATATGACCTGACCATCTTTCCTCAACAGATAGCCTAGACCTGAACGCTCCAACAGTGTGCTGAGAGGGTTCAAGGCTAGACAAAACCACAATGGACTCAGACTATCACCCTGGAAAATACCACGCTCGATCCTTATCGGTTCGCTGTTCCCTTGGATCTGTCGACATCCTGGATAGCGAAGAACCGTTCTCCAGTGCCCCATACATGACATCAGGAAGGTACGTAGAGTTGCATCTACTTTGTACAACTCCAGCACCCTCACGAGCCATGTATGAGGCACGGAATCATAGGCCTTCTTATAATCTATCCAACATGTAGACAGATTCTTTCGGGAACGGCGAACCTGTTGGCTAATGGCCATATCAATGAGGAGCAGCTCCTTAGTGCCGCGGGACCCGTTCCTACATCCATTCTGAGAGGCAGACATGATAGAATTACTTTCAATATGTTGGTTGATTTTAGCTCTCAAAATGGATGTAAGAACTTTATAGACCGTTGGTAAACAAGTGATTGGTCTATAATTTTTGGGCTCCGCAGTACTACCTGATTTATGGAGCAGGTGGGTAATTCCTGTCGTCAAGAACTGGGGCAGCGACCCTGACTCTAAGGCTGATTGAAACTGGGACGCCAAGCGAGCGTGTGATCTTTGGAACCACTTGATCCAGAAGTTGTGCAGCCCGTCCGGCCCTGGAGATTTCCAGTTAGGCAACGGATGGACCGCACGAGCTACGTCTTGGGGGCTGATGATGATTGCCTCCATTTCTGGTATAGGATCACACACTTGTTCAACCTCCCGGGTCCAATCGCCCTCAGTGTGACTGACAGGCATCGACCAGATGCTGCGCCAGAATGAACACATAGCGTTATCATCCGGCAGACGCGTGTCAGTCACACCTTGGTCTGGTCGCTCCCAAGCCCTATATACCCACCTTTCATCGCTTTGGAATGTGCGATTCTGAGTGTACCGGTCCACTCGCCGCTTGTACCGACGAATACGGCTTGCCCATGCACAGATCTTCTGCTTCAGGAAGTCGATACGCTCTGTGACGCGGGCCAAGTAATCTCGAAAACTAACATCAGTTCCCGAGAACGCCCGCCTCACAAAACGCATCACTCTAGGGCGAGTATTGCCCTCCCTGAAGCAGATTAACTTGCCGATGAGTGCCCTAGCCTCACCGATACGCCGCTCAATCCTGCACTGCCAAGCTGGAGCAGCTAATTTTGGTCGTGTAGCTCTGTCGTTGTTGGGAAATTTGACGCGAGCTACACGACATGCCGCCACAGCTCCACAGTACGATATTGAGTGAGTATCGGCGAGGTCTTTGCTGCTGTCAAAGCAATTTGACAGCTGCGAATCTAGAGCACACATCAGCGCCTTGTTTTTATTGTGCATAGGCAAACGAGGCAAACGTGGTCTAAGTTCAGGCGGTGCGGAACGATACTCCCGGAACGCACTCTCCAAAGCGCTCCTCAATTGTGCGTTGCATTGGGTACTCACGGATATAACTTCGTCACCATCCTCTTCACCATCGTAGTTGGATCGCGGTGGCGCACTGGGAATATTTTGTAGCTGCACTGCGATCATTGGCGAAGCAGGCGTAACTAGGTTACTCCGTGATTCGGAGCGTAGTCGATCAAGTACGGTGTCATCCAACATATGGTTACGCTGGATGACCCGCACCTGATCCGACAGTCGTTGTGCTACTACGCTGACAGCCGGCTCTAGTACCTGAAACAGAGAGAGCATCCGACCACGGTACGCAGTCAAGTTGCTTCCCCCCTCAGTAGCCCCATAATATGCGCGCATCACATTTTCATTAATGGACTGAGTCCATCGCATGCGCGACACATTTCCACCGGCAGCGGGGACCCTGCTCGGGGCCTGTTGGCCTCGAGGTCCCAAGCCCGCTGGTGGCCGTCCTCTTCCTCGTCGTCGTCCTCTTGGTGGTGGTGGTGGTGGTGTCGACGGCGGGGAGAAAAACTCGTCGCTCGAGCTCGACGCAACTGCAGCGACCGGTGACACGGTGCTCACGGGTGTGGCGCATCCCGGCGGCTGCGAGGCGGAGCTGGGCGACGAGCCCGGAGATGGTGGGTGTGCCTCTTTTTGTAGTTTGGCCCGGTGCCTTGTCAACATAGGTGACATTTCGATTATTTTGAAGTGGTTTTAACAAGTTCCATAGGGTCCATTTTTATGAAATTCCAGTTGTCCAGTATATTTGAGGTTTTTTTTTTTTTCTTTATCATTGTATAATGTTATTTTCCTGGTTTAAATTGTTATACAGTAAATTAAAATTCGGAACGGGAAAAATTTATGTCTTGTCAGTTTGACACTCGGGCCACAGATTATTATTATTATATTATTATATTATTTAGGAAATCAATGGTGAAATGTGGGTTAACCCGGGTTAACAAAATACCTTTATGTCTTTTCCTTCAGGGAAGTTTGGTGAAATGTAATGTTATCTCAAAATATCTCATGTGATATATTTTGATCTGCGTTATCTGTGACCTCTCGACTCTTAAGCACCACTCAGATGCAGGAAAAAACAACAAAGTGAAAAATCTACCTAAAACCTTTTTTCTTAATGACGAGCTTTTTAAATAAAAGACGTTTTATTTTCAGTAGAGGTACAGGGTGTTGTTTATGAAGGCCATAGAGACCGTTTTAGAAAAAAAAGCTTTTACAGTTTTTAGCGAACAATTTTAACAAAATTGCGTTTAGGTGTCATTTTGTATTTTTATTTTTTAAATTCTAGCGGCGTTATTGTTGCTAAATTGAGCAATGTAGTAAAATTATCTTCGTAGTTTTTGATTTTAGGGTTCCGTACCCAAAGGGTAAAAACGGGACCCTATTACTAAGACTTCGCTATCCGTCGGTCTGTCTGTCACCAGGCTGTATCTCATGAACCATGAGAACAAGACAGTTGAAATTTTCACAGGTGATGTATTTCTATTGCCGCTTTAACAACAAATAAACTAAAAACAGAATAAAATAAATATTTAAGGGGGGCTCCCATACAACAAACGTGTTTTTTTACCGTTTTGTCTTGTGTTGTATAGATGAATGGTACGGTACCCTTCGTGCGCGAGTCCAACTAGCACTTGGGCGGTTTTTTTTGTTGTTGAGTGCGTCGCCTGTATATTGTTAAATAAAAAGGTTCTTTTAAGAAGAGTTGCAATACTTTTTACAATAAAACATAGATGTTGAAGTTTATGATCCAAGTGGCTTAGATTTTTGATAGTGCTGCTGTAAGGTTCTGTACAGGTCAGATAGACTGCATCCGGTTAGACTGGAAGCCGATTACAGCGTAGTTAGAAATTATAGATTTCACACACTACAGTGACTTATACAATCGTGTAATTAGTTTTGTAAAATCATACAACAATGATTCAATTCCCGGGAATTCAGACGAATGGCCTGCCAACACTCTACAACAGAGCACTCAATCTTCACGCATTCCTCGCCATTTGGGCGACATTATCCAAAAATAACATTACATAATCTGCCTGTAATGTTCCCACTGCTGGGACACCGGGATCCTCTCTTTCAGTGGGCCGTAATCCACCACGCGGGCACAGTGCGAGTTGACGTCACATCCTCATCATTCTCCTGCCCGCAGCGCAGTGCAGCATGTTTTCTTCTTCCTTACAAGCTTCTCTATTACACGTCATCTCAGCAGTCACCTCCTCTCTAGCCATATAAATAAAATAAAATAAATAAATAAATATCGCTGAACATTATACACAGCGCCACCTAGTGCCATACTAAGCAACGAGGCTTGTGTCGTGGACACCAGATAGTTGATATACTACATAGATACTTTTTGTTTGTAAATACATACTTATTATATTATATAAAGCTGAATTACCACTGACTCACTGACTCATTGACATAATTGTTCTCCCAGATGGTGGATGGGGAGGTGGGTATTTTTTGACAGATTCGTAAACAAGTAACTCCCGCGAGTATGGGAAAAGTGCCAAACCTCCCCTTTTTGCTCCCCTTCCTCCCCCTCCCTATCGTATCTCGGAAACTAAGGGACCCGTATTTTTTGTTTTTTACGGGATCGTATAGAGGAGGCTCGGAAAAGTAAAAACCAGTTTTCAAAGTTGTCCCCCTTTCTCCCCTTCTCCCCCCCCTTTAGGCGGATCTCGGAAGTTAAGAGACTTGGAACATTTTTTTTTTCAGATTTGTATAAAGGGGCCGATTGTTAGTCGAAATCATTTTTCAAAACTCCCCACTCTCCCCCCTTCACCCCTCCCCCCATCGTATCTCGGAAACTAGAAAACTACTATACTTTATTATTGAGGGGCGTTGAAATTTGTATTTCCTCCCCTCCCCAACCTCCCCTTTGCTCCCCTCCGCTTTCAGGTGGTAGGTAGGTCCTGAATGGAGCGAGCCTGCGAGACCGAGTAGAGCGAAGGGGGGAGGTGGCGAGCGAAGCGAGCCGGCGACCTCCGTAGCGTAACGAAGGTTGAGTGGGTGAAGCTCCCCTCCCCAACCTCCCCTAAAATTGAAAGGGCTGTAACTTCATAACGGTTAGAGATAGCTATCAGGTGTTTGAACAAATATTTTAGTAAGCGTCGAAACCTGTCCGGTGGTAGGTAGGTCCTGAGCGGAGCGAACCTGCGAGACCGAGTGGAGCGAAGGGGGGAGGTGGCGAGCCACGCGAGCCGCCGACGTCCGTAGCGTAACGAAGGTTGAGTGGGTGAAGCGTAACTCAGGGACGACGACAAGAAAACCTTAGGGTAATGTTTTTTTATACTTCTCAAATGTTTTAGGGGTTCTTCAGGGTTCCCATACTGATTTAGGGGTAATTCTAACGGATTTTCCAATTCATTTAAGGATTCCTATGGATTCTCAAAATTTTATAAGGATAGGGAATACTTCTCAAAAACACGAAACCCGCGAGCTGCGCGCAGCTCGCGCACCCAAGCAAACTAGTTATACTATATAAAGCTCGATTACCACTCACTGACTCACTGACTCATTGACATAATTGTTCTCCCAGATGGTGGATGGGGAGGTGGGTATTTTTTGACAGATTCGTAAACAAGTAACTCCCGCGAGTATGGGAAAAGTGCCAAACCTCCCCTTTTCACCCCCCTTCACCCCCCTCCCTATCGTATCTCGGAAACTAAGGGACCCGTATTTTTTTGTTTTTACGGATTCGTATAGAGGAGGCTCGGAAAAGTAAAAACCAGTTTTCAAAGTTGTCCCCATTTCCCCCCTTCTCCCCCCCTTAAGGCGGATCTCAGAAGTTAAGAGACTTGGAACATTTTTTTTTTCAGATTTGTATAAAGGGGCTGATTGTTAGTCAAAATTATTTTTCAAAACACCCCCCTCTCCCCCCCTTCACCCCTCCCCCCATCGTATCTCGGAAACTAGGACACGTAGCGGCATTTTGATTTTTACTATACTTTATTATTGAGGGGCGTTGAAATTTTTATACCCTCCCCTCCCCAACCTCCCCTAAAAGTCCAGAGTGAAGCTAACCTGCGAGACCGAGTAGAGCGAAGGGGGGAGGTGGCGAGCGAAGCGAGCCGGCGACCTCCGTAGCGTAACGGGAGGGGGGTATATTTTAGCAGATTCGTAAACAACTAACTCTAAAACCTATGGGAAAAGTGCCAAACCTTCCCTTTTCGCCCCCCTTCTCCCCCCTCCCTATTGTATCTCGGAAACCAAGAGACTTGAAACTTTTTTTTTTTCAGATTCGTATAGAGGAGGCTCGGGAAAGTAAAAACCAGTTTTCAAAGTTGCCCCCTTTACCCCCTTCTCCCCCCCTTTAAGCGGATCTCGGAAAATAAGATACTTGAAACATTTTTTTTTTTTCAGATTCGTAAGAAGGGGCAATGCATTAGTCGAAATCATTTTTAAAACTCCCACTCTCCCCCCCCTTCACCCCTCCCCCATCGTATCTCGGAAACTAGGACACGTAGCGGAATTTTGATTTTTACTATACTTTATTATTGGGGGGCGTTGAAATTTTTATACCCTCCCCTCCCCTCCCCAACCTCCCCTAAAAGTCCTGAGTGGAGCGAACCTGCGAGACCGAGTGGAACGAAGGGGGAGGTGGCGAGCGAAGCGAGCCGGCGACCTCCGTAGCGTAACGAAGGTTGAGTGGGTGAAGCTCCCCTCCCCAACCTCCCCTAAAATTCAAAAGGGCTGTAACTTCATAACGGTTAGAGATAGCCATCAGGTGTTTGAACAAGTATTATAGTAGGCGTCGAAACCTGTCCGGTGGTAGGTAGGTCCTGAGCGGAGCGAACCTGCGAGACCGAGTGGAGTGAAGGGGGGAGGTGGCGAGCGAAGCGAGCCGCCGACCTCCGTAGCGTAACGAAGGTTGAGCGGGTGAAGCGTAACTCAGGGACGACGACACGCAAACCTTAGGGTAATGTTTTTTTATACTTCTCAAATGTTTTAGAGGTTCTTAAGGGTTCTCATACTGATTTAGGGGTAATTTTAACGGATTTTCCAATTCATTTAAGGATTCCTATGGATTCTCAAAATTTTATAAGGATAGGGAATAATTCTCAAAAACACGAAACCCGCGAGCTGCGCGCAGCTCGCGCACCCAAGCAAACTAGTCATACATATATCATCCTTCACACAGTCCATCCATCGTTTCTTCGGTCTTTCTGTAATCTTATAGCCAAGTACATTCATACTCAACATATCACATATCTTCGAATCTTGGCTCATAGGACATACCGGTCGGTTACCTCTGGTTTTCTTCTCAGTTTGAGAGTTGCTGTTATGATATACACAACACGAAACATCACGCCTGTAATCCCCGAAGGGTTATGCAGAGTTGTACCTATTACATGGTAGGTACACCAACATTTCATCAGTTGTGCTTAAGGTGAAAGCGTCAGGGTAGCCCGCGAAATTCAATTTTTTTTACGTTTTTTGCAATTTCCAGGTCAGTGTCAGGTTGTATGTTGATTAAAATATGATTCGCGGCTGTAACACGTATGTAGTTATAGAATTATAACCATCAATACAACCCTCCAAGCGGATAAAGGTGCAGGAATGACTTTGACCTTGAAAAAGTAAATTCCTACACCTAAGAGCTTGGAGGGTTGTATTGATGATTTCGATGAATATAATTCTATAACTACATACGTGTTACAGGCGCGAATCAAATTTTAATCAACATACAACCTGACACTGACCTGGAAATTGCAGAAAAACGTAATAAAATTTGAATTTCGCGGGTCACCCTGGAGCTTCCACCTTAAGTCCCATGTAATATTGGGCGAGCCTATTGCTGTCATCTGAGCACAACATGTTACACAAAATAAAGCACAACTCCACTGGGATACTTCCAAAAAATAGAAATAAATATAATTCATAAATGCCATTAATACTTTACCGAACCGATTTCAATCCACTCAGCCGCAAAAAAAACAATTGCTTACAGTCTTACACGCACTAGTGATGCACGATCCGATACTTTACAGTATCGATACAAATATGATGCGATACTCCGATATTTTTGATCGATAAGTACTAACGATTATTCGTTTACGATATAATGTTTAGATCGATGCAACTAATACTACTCAAATTCCAAGTTGCCGTAACTGTCAATACGCGCCGCCACCATATGAACATTCTAGGAACCTAAGTATTTTATAAAATAAAACAAGAATAATGTTTCAAATTGGGAGATCAAGCAATTATAAGACAATGTGGTACGATACGATCCATTTATTCCGATACCGATACTTCGGTATCGATGTAAAAACATCGGATTATCGTTCCATGTTGTATCGATACTGTAAAGTATCGGATCAGATTGTGCATCACTACCTAACATACACTGAGGGCCCCCTTTTTGGCTAGTTTAGCGATTCGGCGACATCAAAGCGTTGGCCGATCGCCAGTCTGTAGCGGGTACACTCACGGACGATGGTTATCGCGAAAAAAAGCGATATGTGCCAATAAAATACTCTTGCCGATAGTAATTCGAGTTTTAACGCGATATAAATGTTTTCGTAAGGTCAGAACTGTCTGAAGATGAAGATACGCGAGCCTTTTGATCTGAACAAATGAGTGTTTTTATTGTTTATTTTTTTCTTTTGTGTGAACGGTGTTTTTTTAGTTTTGAACAAAATTAGAATGCGTTGTTTAATTTTTTTAATGAAATTCTTGAGTATTATTAGACTGGAAACGATTTTGTTACTTACTAATTGTCTTGCTTGCGAATTGTAAGAAATTCTGTTTTTTGTACTGAACATTAAATGTACTTTAGAAGTGTAGGTTTTGAGTGAAAGTAAAGCAAACTCATTGAAAGCTCTTAGCTTAAACCAGTAAGTAATTACAGTTAATAATTATAATTATTAGAATATACAAAATTGGACGTAGTGCCTAAAGATAAAAGTTTTATATTTACAATTTCCGCTAAGTTACAAACAGGTTAAAGGTACTTAATTAAAATATGAAGTTAAATTCGTTGGTAAGGATTTGAGAAGAATTTCTTGTCGTAAGACAAAAAAGTACTTATTTAATTTTGTCCTCAAATAATTAACAAGCGAATATACAGGTACCACGTGTCAGTACATCATTCCGAGCCACTTAACAGAAAAGTTTCATCGGTATTTTTTTTTAAATCAGCTTTTCCGTATATTTTGACCGTGTATGTATTTATGAACGTTGTTGTTGTTGTATTGCACTTTTCTGGGAAACAGCTGTTTTTTTTACCATTTTTCGCGTTGGTGTCATCCCACCCTGTATCTTTCTTTTGTTTTATTAAGATATGTTCCCGCAATTTTATATAACATGTAATACTAAAGTCGTTGACAAGTTAATTTCCTTTTGGAACATGTTCATTAACACTCAGATATAATACAGCTTTGTTTTGTCAGATCAAGAGCGAATTCTTTGCAGCAATTTGTTTTTAAATGATAGTACTATACTGACAGCATATTTTTGCGTTACAATAATAAAGAGAAAAAAATATATATCGAATATTTGAATTTTGTTTTTAAACACTTAAATAAAATAAAAATATCTTTCCTATGAAAAATATTATTACTGTATCATAACTAGTATAAAGGTTAAGTTATTATGTATGCTTGTATATTCAACGCCAAACATCCCGCCTGGAATAGTAGTATGACTAACCCGAGAGGGAGAGTCGTCTGCGATCTAGGCCAGAGCATCAACTTCGATCCCATTGCTCCTATGGAGAACACGCACTATCCCGACACCACTAGTCATCGTCCTGATGTGCTCGATATAGCGCTGCTCAAGAATGTTAGCCTTAGGTTACATTTAATTGAGACGCTACATGAGCTTAACTCTGACCACCGCCCAGTGCTCATGCACCTAGTTTCTCGCTCGGGTATCTCTGACCCTAGCCAACCCACTCCTACCACCCTAATAACCGACTGGAAGAAAGTAAGCGATATGCTGAAATCCGACACGTCACCGCACCTAGACGGTATCCCCGACCACATTGTCTCAGTCGCAGACACCGAGGCCGCTATCGACTCGTTTACAGTTCACGTGCAATCCATTTTAAAGGATTGCTCTCGGGAAGTCCCAGTGATGAGTGATCAACGCTGGAAACTACCCGACGATATCCGTGAACTGATAAACGAGAAGAACGCGGCCATACGTGCCTATAGCGTCTGGCCCTGCGATGAGAACAAAGCTCACATGCGTTATTTGCAGCGTGCTGTAAAGAAGCGCACTAGTGAGTTTCGTTCGAACCAATGGGACAAGATGCTCAGCGAACTGGAGCCAACCCACCAAGCCTTCTGGCAACTTCAGAGGAAGCTGAGGTCCTCCGAGGAGGCCTCCTCTCCACCTCTCATCCGTCCTGACAAGAGCGTCGCTTTTGACGACTCTGAGAAGGCAGAATGTCTGGCCGACAGTTTGGAATCACAGTGCTCCCCTAGCACCCTTGCTGTAGACAAGCAGCACCTCGATGAGGTGGATGCAGAAGTCGAACGAAGAGCTGCACTCCCTCCCGTAGAAGACCCCGACGATCCCCTCCCTCCGGTCACTCCAGACGAGGTCAAGGATATAATCGACAAGCTCAAGCCTCGGAAAGCCCCTGGCGCCGACGGCTTCACCGATAGGATTTTTAAAACCCTCCCCGCTCAGCTCATAGTCCTCTTGGCAGCCATCTTCAATGGCGCCTTGAGCAACAACTTGTTTCCCCAAGTGTGGAAAGAGGCCACCGTCATCGGTATTCCCAAACCTGGGAAACCGAAAGCTCAGCCTTCGAGCTACAGGCCGATCAGTCTCCTGAGCGCGCTCGGCAAAATCTATGAGATACTTATTTATAAGGGACTCAGAGATTATGCCGAGTCAAAAGGCCTCATTCCTGACCAACAGTTCGGTTTCAGAACCGAACATTCTTGTATACACCAAGTTCACCGCATCGTCGAACACTTGAGCGCTGGTTTCCAGCGTGGAGCGATGACGGGGGTGTTGTACTTCGATATAGCGAAAGCCTTCGACAAGGTCTGGCACAACGGCTGTTACAAATTGTACAAACTCGGCGTGCCGGACCGTCTCGTGCTCATCTTACGAGACTTTCTGTCGGATCGCACCTTCCGCTATCGCGTGGGGAAGACTCTTTCCTCCCCCCACCCCATCCGAGCCGGAGTCCCTCAGGGCTCCGTCCTCTCTCCTCTCGTTTTCACGCTGTTCACCAGCGACATCCCAACGAACAAGAAAGTCCAGGTAGCTCTATTTGCCGACGACACGGCTATTTATTACACCGGCCGATCTCAGGTTTGCATCCATCGTGCACTTCAACAAGCCGCCGATTCCCTCGGCGCTTGGTTTCGTAAGTGGAGGATCGAAGTAAACCCTGAGAAGAGCCAGGCTGTACTCTATCAGAAGTTACGCCATCAGCGAACGTCTCCTGCCCCCATCACTATGTTCGGCAAGCCTATCCCTTGGGAGAAGCAAGCCAAGTACCTCGGTGTCATCCTCGACGAACACCTGACCTTCGCGGCTCATATCAAAGCAGCTCGTAACCGAGCAGCCTTTGCCATGAGCAGACTCCACTTCATGCTAGTCAAAAAGAGCAAGTTGTCACTCAAGTGCAAGTTGCGTCTTTACACGGCAGTTATCCGACCTATCATGACATACGCTTGTGTCGTATTCGCTCATGCCCATCCCCGCCACATCCACAGGATGCAGACCTTGCAGAACCGCTTTCTCCGTAAGATCACCGGAGCCCCCCCGTACGTCCGTAACGATAGTCTTCACCTAGATCTTATAACCCCCACTATTCAGCAATTCATGAAACGTCTTGCAAAGCGTTTTTTCGACTCCTCTATTAAGCATAGGAACCCCCTGATCGCATCGGCCGCCCGATACGACCCATCGCGTATCAGCTCAGTCCGCCGTACTCGGCACACTCTAGTCACCCCCGACGACGCTATTACCCTCTTACAGGAGAGTAGCAAAGACACCAGCACCGTACGTAGAAAATACAAATACAAACCGAAGACATACCGACCTCGCCGCCGAGGTCCGGCGCGTAATCCCCGATCAATTCCCCCCCGACCCTTGCTAGAGCCAGCCCGCGATGCTGAGCCAGTAATGCCAAACGAGCCCCTAAATAATGACACTCAAATCCAGCCTGTCCCTTTGCTGCCCCCAGCGACGCCCTAAACCGAGGTTCGTACCCCACAGGGGGTGCCCTTAGGCGTGGTCGCTTAGTTTTTAGTTAACATGCCCCTGGCTGGAGGCCTTAGCTTCATGGCATCCACAGGTATAGTCCGGTTAAGCAGTAGCCAGTCTCTTCTAGACTGAACTGCGAGATGCCATTCCCAAAAAAAAAAAAAAAAATGCTTGTATATATTAAGTATGCTTATCTCATATCCAATCCCATACTATTACAAGAGCAATTTTTGTATGTACCACGGTCTCAAAAACGGCTCTAACGATTTCGATGAAAATTGCAATATAGGAGTTAACTAGAGCGAAAAATCGATCTAGCTAGGTGTCATATCTGGTAAAAATTATTTTCTCTATTTTCTCCCGAGCAGAGCTCGGACGCCAAGGTACTTTAAATAACATTTATCACTTGTCAATAATAATAGTGTATGTATGTAGGTACGTTCTTTATTTTCCACGCGATAAAATAATGTTTTCCCATTGCGGGTTCCCATAAGAAAACAATAATTCTCCAAAAATAAATAAAAAAAGGTTTTTTATTTTAAGTAAGACAAACAAGACGAAAACAAAATGCTTATCTTGTTCATCCAACTTCGTAAGTTTTTTTTAAGATTGTTAAGAAAAATGGTTCTCAGTTTACGTCGGCGTATCCTTGAACAAAGTTGCTGATTATATCGGCGAGCTTCCATGCGATACTTGCTAAGATTAAATTTAATTAATTTATACATGAATAAGTTCGGGTTTCAAGTTCTCATTAACGCTGGATGCTGTAAGAATCTGTAATTTGTCTCATGTTACTTGTTATGATTGGCTGTACAAAATTAGTATGGGTAATTAAATCGTTTGATAAAGATTTGATATGATAATCAGATTTAGAGAAAGCCAGCATGCTTGAGAGATATTTCTCGGCGTATGTGAAGCCAGGTTAGAGGCCCATTGGCGGCATAAAAACTTTGACACCAGAAGACAAAAAACAAAAACACTAATCATGAAGAATGCTAGTTGATGCTAATATTTACAAGACTATTTTTATTTAAAATTTTATTAATTTTCTGAATTTGTGTTCTTGCAAGAAAATTTCACTTTGAAAAGTTTGCTTGGAAATCGTATTTTAGTTACCATAAGCCACATAAATCTAGTGAATACACGAGGTTGATAAACAAATTAATTAATTACTATAGCTAAACATTTTTGCACTCAACTGTACGTCACAGTCCATTAATAGTTCCACAGATCTTATAAATATTATAGGTGACGTAAATTTGTGCGTTGTCTAACCGGATAGTACTCGATTGTACCGCGGCTTACTATCACAATAACTGAGCTGATCATATTTATTTGCGTTTTAAGGTGGTCGAGGATATGAGAATCTGTGGTAGATAGTATGTTGTTGTCCTTGAGAGTTCTGTGGAGCATAATAAGGTACGCGAATGTGAAAGTCCATAGAGTTCCAAGAGTGTCTATGGAGTTTCTTGCCCATTCTTCTCCATAGAGGTCTACGTTTTGGAATGGGAACTACACAGTATTTCACAAGTTATTATGCCTTGTGTGACATTCAAAAGTGTCTGTTCGAAATAAATGGTTTGAGTTTTGAGTTTGTATATAATTTGTATCTTTGTTGTTTTTTTGTATGGAAGTAAAATCTTCTTGTCCAATATCTGGTGGTATGTTTGCAAGCGGTTCACGGTACACGCGTGCAAACACACGTGTGCACGTAGAACCGCTTGCAAACATACCACCGAACATGGATGGGTTTTAGGCACTAAAAGTCTGACACTCCCTTCCGCTCCGCCCACAGCGGGAGGAGTCATTTGATGATTTCCCAGCCGAAAAAAAGGCACACCTATGATTTTTCGTATTCATATGCGTATTGTATAATTATCACTTTCTTCGGTAAAGGAAATACATCGTGAGGAAACCAGCATGCCTGAGAGACATTTCTCGACGGCATGTAATGCCAAGTCAGCGGCCCATGGGCGGCATAAAAACTCTGACAACAGGTTAGGCACTAAACACACGATAAAGAAATAAGAGCCAACGAGGTATCAAACCGAGACCTTCACAGTCAGTTTCCACGTCTAGACATGACACTATCTGCTTCACGTCAAAATAATAATTTAAACAAACATTCCTCGCTTCTGTCCATTTCCGGTTGTCAACTGTGTGTCCGACTGTCACATACATGAAATAACTTTGTAACAGTTTGCAGCAGTATCTTGCGCATAAAAAATGATTGATATTTCAATGTTTAGAACGTTTGTATGTGGGTCGGTTCACGCAGTTTGGATCTATTCATTGGGATTTGTTGACAAGAAAAATAGGAAAAAGTGTTCGATTTATATAAGTATCTAGTGATCGCAGCAAGCGCGGCTGCTCAGCTTGAGGTTCTGGTGTTGATTCCCGGGTCGGGCAAGGAGTTATTGGGTTTTCCATCCATCTGTAATTTCTCAGTGGCAGTCACGGAGTCTGGATTCGTGCCCGGTTGCTGGCAATAGGCTCGCCCCCTATTACATGGGACTTAAATATAACTAGCGTAATGTGGGTACACTTCTGGCGAACCTTGCGGGGAACCAGGCGTGATGTTATGTTATGTCATTAAACTACACAACATTTTCTCGAATTACCTTTACTTTCAAGAATAATTTCATCCTCTTAAACCAGTGTGTTGGTTTCACCATCAAAGTAAATTATGTTCTCATATTCCTTCCCGTTTTCCGACCTACTTTTATACGTCTCTTTTAGGAACGTTCCGAACGATCCTAAAGCGCGACACTTCATATCTTTGCATGATTTACATATTTAGGTCATATCCCTATGAAATCCTCATCTAGTTCTACTGATATGATAGTTAAGGCTGGTTTTATCTTGGCAATTTTTCCGAAACAACTGCTGGATTGGATTATGGCCTATTTGAATGACATTTTGTCCGACACGAAACAAACCCTCAAATCTATTTATTTTTAATTATAAGCAATGCTTCACTACATAGGTATAAAACAAAGTCGCTTTCTCTGTCCCTATATCCCTATGTATGCTTAAATCTTTAAAACTACGCAACGGATTTTGATACGGGTTTTTTAATAGATAGAGTAATTCAAGAGGAAGGTTTTAGTATATAATTTGCGGGCGGGCGAAGTCGCGGGCATCTGCTAGTAATGTTATAAGGCACATGGTAATATAAACATTTGTCATGAATTCTCTACAGGATTCTAGAAAAAATAACACACAGGAAGTAAATCTATTAGTACACCCACGTTTCGCCAGTTATGTTGTGAGTCCCATGTAGGAGGCGGGAGGGCGAGCCTATCGCCATCAGCCGGGCACAAATCCAGAGTCCGTGGCTGCTACTGAGAAATTCCTGATAGAAAAACCCAATAACACTTTGAAGAAAAAAAAGCTAAGTACTGAAAAAACTGTTATATATACATTGTGGTCGTTTAGGCGTTTTTTTTTGTTATTTTATAAGTGTTGAAGAAGTATGAAGTTGAATTCTGATGAGTCTAGAATCATCTACTAAAGTCACGGCAACAGATCCTTTAAACGTGTATAGCCAACTCAACTGTTGCCATAATATAAACATTTTTTGTCAAATTCCAGACAAAACCCGAGCTAAACCGAAGACCTGCAGCCACCTGTTCCAATCCCAGTTTATTTCTGTGTTGTCACCCGTCACTTTTTCTAATCAACGTGTCGTGTTGTGTAAAATCTTACGCCAAGTTGTGGGAACGTTTTTAAAGACCAATTTGGCGCGCCCTCGTTTTTGCCAAAACATCAATCAGTGTGTCTTCGCTTCATAAAATTGAGTTCGATGTTCTACTACCAGACTTGTTGAGTCTATGGAATTTTAGCATTTATCGGCATTCTTTTGGGGTGAATCGACAGCTTTTGTTTTTAGAATAGAATGTGTCAATGTTGATTTAAAAATAGAGGTTCGAAGTTTTCTTTTTAAATTCGCGCAAAAAGTTGAGTGATGGTGATATTCTTGAAGTCTATTTCAATTAATCAAAACAACTTTGGTTATATTTTAGGGAAATAATTTCAAACATGATTAAAAGTTAGCTAAACCTAAACATAATTTAAACTTTATTAATGTCCTTTTATACTAAATTATGATCGCTTCTCTGTGAGTCGGAGGGGGCAATAATGGGTAGGTTATCAACTAAACCGACCAATTTAGGCCCCCAGATGTGTTAGAATTAGTCGTTTTTGGTCCTTTAATAAATACACCTACAAATATTTGATGTTTATGTTCATACTGCTATTTTCGAAAGCAAATAAAGTCTGCTATAGTAGAAATACAATATAGTTTTAGTGCAAACATAGCAACTGACAGTAACTAGCAATTTCCCTGAAACACAGTAAAACTGTCTGAAACAGCCGTTTCATCAGAATTTAGAACTAATCCTTCACGCACTGATTTACTGAAACGCTTTTATATCTATGTTTCTACGAAATACCGTAGATAATTTCGCATAGAAACTAGCCTAGACATAAATCTTAGAACCACATTTTAATATTATAAGCGAAGAACTAAATGTCAACGTCGGCCATTTTGTTTTTGTTATAAAGGCTTTAGTTTCTAGTGTTTATAAATCAAAGACGCTAATTCGCGTGTCTTGTTACGTAGTTTTAGATTTGGACAAAGTTTGTTTTTGAAGGTAACGTGTTTTGATAATATTTATGGCTTTGCCGTTTAATATTGTTGGTTGCTAAGCGACTTTTCTACTAAAAATCTTCAATTTGAGTGACTAGACAATAATCAGTCAAAAGCACTGGAGACGTGATTTAGAAGTACCATCGGTTAGTGCAATGATTCAGGATGTTGTTTTTGTAATGATAATAGATTTGATTCGTGGCTCCAAAAGTCAAAAGCTTTTCAGAAAACGAATACTGCTTCTCTAAAATCAAGATCGTAGTTTCTTTGACCACTTCACTCTAAATACACCTATACATTCAGATCTAGCTCTAATGGGTTTACATAAACATCCCTTTCAGATACATGCTGTCTAGCGAGAGATTTGTGAAAGATTTTATGTAAGTTCGTAATAGGCATGACGACAGTGTCAAAAAATTGCAAATCTATTTAGTCCGTTAGTTATTATAGTATTGGAAATTAAAGGACACGTATTTTTTGTTTTTGTAAATCAATGAATATTGACAAAAGATAAAACGCATCAAAACTCGGGAGTGGGGGCTCGTGACGTCAGAACTAGCTAAAAATTATACCTAGGCGTGACGTATTGAGAATTTTAAAAGCGTCATATCTTCGTCAATTTTGGTTTACGTAACAAAAGAAAAAACACGGGTCAAATATTTTTTGATAATCCAACTGACAGACTAATTAGATTGTTTTTGTCGTCTCGCCTATTGTTGTCTATGGGAACCTTATGAGCACATACACTGCTTGTTTAGTTATGATAAAGGATCCTGAAAATTACAGGTTTTAATGATTGTGATCATCAAAACTTGTCATTTACGAACTTACAGTTATGTTCATTGTTCATAGTTTGATAAAGGCATAACAATATAAAACAATGACAATGTAACGTTAAATTAGGGTTTTATGCCTGCTTCAGTTTCGTAACGATTATAATACCGAATGTGTTTGTTCACGAAGTTAGGATGGTTTGTGTTATTATTATGGTCTATTAAATATACCTTAATAATAACACAAACCATCCTATCAAATATACTACATTTGATAGGCCAAATAAAATTTACTGATTTTGACTGTCTCGTTGGACGCGAAATCCTGGGTTCGATTCCCAGGTTGGGCAAAGTGTGATTGGGTTTTTCCAGCAGGGATTTCTCAGTAGCAGCTATAAAATCTGGATTAGTATCCGGATGATGGTTTAGGCTCGTTCCTATCACATGGAACTTGAACAGAACAGCTGGCGAAATGTGGGTGGCTGGGATTACACCACTGCTTAACCTTTCAGAGATTGAAGGATGCTATGTCATGTTTTCAAGCATTATTTACACATTTTCGATTGAACTCTTCTGTATTTTTCTCCGGATTTTCATGAAAATATACTGAATCCACATAAATCAAAATACAAAAGCTCCATAAATAAATAATCATTAAGACAAGTGTACAAAATATTGACCCAGTCGGTTCACTGTTAACAGTGGCTAGTTGCGTTTAAGTTAAGTGCGTTACTGTGTCCGCTTTGTTACGTTACACGTCGAGCCAAAGAAATGGGACAGCCGATATTTTGTCCACATTTTTGGTATATTGTGTTCTTAGGTAATTTGGTTGTTACGTGATGTGTGTGCGTTTATGTGTACACTTGAAGACAAATAAAGGACCACGGGCATTTTTCTACGAAATCTGGACGTAAGACCAACATAATTGAATCTTAATTAGTAGCATGTAATTAGCACTTCACTTCACGCTCTAGCAACAAATATTCAAGACGTGGGGAACAGATATAGAGCCTGACAGTTGTCAATCAAATCTTTGTCAAAATACAGTAACATAATGCATAAAGCATTTGGTGATAAATGCAATAGTATGAATAGTGTACTAATTATAAGCTATGATTTGAGTTATATTTAAATTCTATTTGAACTAACGACCTTTTTCATCATCACTCTTTATTGACGTACAAGCAGTTCTTTTTAAAATTGAGCAGAAATCAATCAGTCAATTATTTCATGCCTGATGAAGCTGTGAATTTAGCTTTGATTTTATTGTTTATTTCTAACTAAAATACATTCTACTTTTACTATGCTAGACTATTTTATGTAGACACTTTTGATGATTCAATTTACGAGCCACAATAGTTTAAGTAGCATATCTTTATAGATCAGTCATCGCGAAGTACACTCAAATTTAATGAGTGGTACTTAACGACATCATATAAAATACTGTCGTCTTGTTCTTCAGGGAAAAGATGACCAAAAACTACACGAAGTCTTGTTGGAAGTGACAAAGTACTCACAGTGTGTCGTAAAAACATTGATCTTAATTGTTTGCCATAAATTAATTTAGTTCTTATTGTTTTACTGTGCCGATAAACTTGGGATGAAGTTTATTGCATTTTGACTTGTCATGTGTGTTGTTGAGTTTTTATTTGGCACATTTTTAGTAACGGTTTTTAAATATTTCGTACTTATTCTGCTCAATAATTTGTCCGTCTTAAGGTTTTCCATTTTTGTCATAAAACACAGCCTAAAGCTTTTGGTAATAAATAAAGTATCAGTAAAATGTTTTGTTTTTTAACCGGTTGAGTTGTTCTGGAGATACCTACTAAATCCAAACTTACAAACTTCACCTATAATAATAATAGAAATGTGGAAGAGGCGCAGATACTTATTCTGTATAAAAAACACAGGTAGTGTTCCAAAAAAATACTTTTTTCCCAACAAAATTCTGTTCTGCAAATCATAATTTACAAGAATCGTAAGATACTCGTAGAAAAACACAATAAATAATCTAATAAAAATAAATTTAAAACATAGCGTTACATTTATATTTCTGACATCTACAGTGAAAAAGGACTAAGTAAAATTTTCCAAATTGCCCGAAAAATCAAAAACATTACACTTTCTGCCGCGAAAACAGGGCTAAAAGCTCATAAATTAAATATGAAATAATGTTACATTTCAATATTTAGCAGTCTATTAGATATGAGAATGTTAAATTGAATGTCTTGCGAGCAAATAATCTTCGTTGTGAGTTATTTATTGCTTTCTTTGACTTTATTTTGTTATTTACGTGTTTTCCTATTCATTTATTCTCATATACTACAGTTCATACACTTGTTTTTGTATGTAGGAATATTTTGTGTACTGACAGGTTAATATTGAGCCGAGTTTTTTATGTATTTCTCTTTTGAGACGTCTTTTCATTACAATCATATGATTTAGAGAATATTTTTTATTTGGTTATTTTCGTCATTCTATTGGAGTTGGAGAAGACTTTTCATTATCAGAGTAACAAAACCAAGGCTGCGGGACTGTTCGAAAGAGATACCGTGGCCACGGAACACAAAGGGCAAAGAAGGAACATGGATAGGTTTTAGTCAGTAAAAGTCTGACACTCCCTACCGCTCCGCCCAGAGCGGGAGGAGTCATACCATTATATTTTCGTTTTCCAAGTGTACAAAAGAAATGAATATCTCTCCAAGGTAGAGTTGCCGAGCTTTATGAAACTGTTTGGAATTAAGTGTGGTTGGCGCCTATTTCCAACATTAGCCTCTGAATAACTATACTGCGACTCTCATTCTTTCTTATTAAATGTCTACCAACACAATTTAAGTTTTCTGGGCTAGTATTCTGTTGTTTGTCGTTATTATACTCAGTGGTTGTGCCTGTTTTGATCTGGATATTGTATTAAGTAAAAAGGACAATGTAAAATTAGAATGGATTTTGGTAACAAAAAACAAGTAACACGGGTTCAGCCTTAGTGACTTACTAATGTTTTTTTGTTAGACTTTACGTTATTATATTTTTTTCGTGTTGTTAGTGCTTAGCCTGCATGGTGTCAGAATTTGTATGTCTCTGACTTGGCTTGACATGCCGTCGAGAAATATCTCTCAGGCTGGTTTCCTGACGATGTTTTTTCTTCACCGAAGCTAGTGATAATGATACAATACGCACATGAATCCCAAAAATCAGAGGTGCGTGTCTTCAGTTCGAACTCGTGACCTATGACTTGGCAGTCCGACGGTCCCACCTAGTGGTGGGACCGTCGACAAGCCTATTATTACGTAGCAGTGATAGCCTAGTGGCTATCACTGCTACGTAATAATAGGCTTGTGTCCTGAAAAAATCTAATTAGTCCGTCAGTTAGATTATCAAAAAATATTTGACACGTATTTTTTCTTTTGTTACGTAAACCAAAATTGAAGAAGATACGACGCTTTTCAAATTCTCAATACGTCACGCCGTGCTATAATTTTTAGTGCGTTGTGACGTCACGAGCCCCCACTCCCGAGTTTTGATGCGTTATCGTTGTCAATATTCATTGATTTACAAAAACAAAAAATACGTGTCCATTATTTTCCAATACTATAACTGACGGACTAAATAGATTTGCAATCACTGTTTTAAGCTTTCACGGTTCATAACTATACTTAAAATGTCACTTACGGGAACTTACTGGAACTCGACACTAAGTCACGGCAAAACACACTCACAGTATCACCAGGTTTTGTGAAGTTCTTATTATGTTGCTGGCTGCTGCAATTAATAATCACGGAAGATATCCCGTAAGTGACATTTTAAGTATAGATTTGCAATTTATTGATGGCGGAAACTAGCCTATTGTGAATATGAGTGTGAAATATATTTATTGGATTGGATGCCAGAAAGAAAGGTTAATTAGTGAAGGAGAATAAATGAGAAATTGAAGGAGTGGAGGGGAGAACGAAGAAGTGACGCCGACGACGAGTAGGGTGAAAGGACGTTATTGCGTTAGGAAGTTATTAAGTCAAAAGTAATTTGATTATAAATGAAACGAGATATGGTAGAAAATAGTTTGTCTATGTTCTCGAATCCCAATTTCCCAAGCACAACACATTTTGACTCTGATTTGTATGATCGAAACTAATAATAGTCCTCCTGACCGATTTCGGTCACGGCGGCCAATCCTAGCGAAAATTAGCTATCGGCGCGGGAGATATTATAGTGCAGGCGTGTGTGCGCAGGCACAGGCGCACTCTCTGTTCCTTTACTCTCATAGTCCTCAGGGACGGCAATCCGACACGACCGGAGAGAGATCAGGCGCAGGACCAACGGCTTAACGTGCACACCGAGACACGGGGGTATCACACAGCCAAGTTCCAAATTCTGGGCTACTACTGAGAAATTTCAAATTTCTAATGGAAAAACCAATAGCACTTTTTGCCCGACCCGGGAATATAACTCAGGACCCCACTCTCAGCAGCCACGCTTGCGACCACGAGACCAACCAGGCTGTCAAAACTAAACCAATAACAAAGATCAAATCAGTGTAGTTTTTTTTGCACGAAGTGTACCGTACATAACGAATAAATCATTATTCTATTCTATTCTATACATTTCTTTGTCAAGTAAAACCAGCCTCACGTACGCCTCAACTACAATATTTCTTCGCCAATAAATCGTAGACCACTTCTCACGGCCTCAAGTGTACTTAGTATAGGTTCCCAAGAAACGTAGTTCCAGTTCTCTTTTGCTACTGAGTCGGTCAACATTTGCTGAGTATTACATGACGTCTGGAGGACGACTATAAGAGCTAACGCAGACCGGGACGGCCGCGGCATGGCAAGGGATTTAAATTTTTGCCAATGGACATTCAAACGTATTGGTATAGAAATACGACCGTGACGCGTCTTTCAATACAAATCCCTTTCGATGACACGGCATGCCACGGGATCATTTTAAAGCATAGCAATTTATATCGTATTTCTATATTAATATACATTTGAATGTCCATTGGGAAAAAAGTAAATCCCTTGCCATGCCGTCCCGGTCTGCGTTGGCCTTAAGGGGGTGTATGGAGGTTGGTGGGGGAGGGGAGGGGGCAGATGAACTGAGCTAGCTGGAGGAACTATTATCTAGTTAGGCTAAGTTTATCTGTTCATCTTATGTGCTATTTTTGGTATGAAATAACCATTTAATGTATTGAGAAAGCAAACTGTGTGGCAATCACTATATCAATTAGCTTTGTTTGCCCCGTCACTAATTCACCATTGCAATCATGTTTTTGTTCTAGACCATACCTTTTGGCTTTTGGACTTTGTGATGCGAAATGCTCGTGACTTCCGAAATCCTAATGTTCTCGATTACTATACACCACTCTGGTTCGAAGCAAACTTGAGCCTAGTACCTGTGTCTGGCTTACACCGCTGCCCTAACACTGATGCTCGAAAAGGTGCAGAAAACGTTTCTATGAGGCTTTTTCCAAAGGTTATATTTCTATTTTCCCTTCATGTACCCTACCAACTATCTGTTAGGAGTGTTAGGCTTTAACTCCTTGGAGGTGAGAAGGTTCTGAGCAGTTCACGGTAGCCTGTAAGATCCTACGGGGACTAATTGACTGCCCTGAGCTCCACAGCCTTTTCTGCCGGCTATTTGTTCCCGACAAATATATCGGACACCGCCAGTGCCCCGGCACAATCTGTTTGCCCCACCGTCATCTAAAACTGTCGTCAGAGCTGAATCTCCGGTATGTCGTACTCTTAAGACGCTCAACGCCCTTCTGATAACCAGCCCTGAATGTGATGTGTTTGCGGATGAATGGAGTAAGGTTAGGCGAATATGTCTGATGTTCTGTGAGAGAAAGTATGCAAGAGAGTCCACTGTTCTTTGTTAGTATTAGTTAGTAATTTAATTCAAACCATTGAATGGTGTCAACTGGATGTTTTTACTTTTGTTTTGTTAATTATTGGAATTGGTGTTTCTATGTTAATTATTGTAATTGGTGTTTACGGTTTTAATTAACTATAAATAAATACCTGGGAACCTTTTAGTTACTAGGGATATTGGGGGTCAACGTTCCAACTTTTTCACAAGGTTTTAATTTAATTTTATTTTAATTTAATGTTATAACTTTACTTTAATATCTCTACGACCCCCGTACTTTTGAATGCATCGATCAACACAGTGTTTTGAGTGCGTTAAGTTGAATATTAATTACGTTGAAACGTAATTTTTCTACCCAAGAAAAAAGGTACCTAGTTCCCCGTTTTGCATAGTGTTCTAAGTTTGATGTACATAATTTAGGAATTTAGTGAAGTTTACACCTTGTAGAGTGTGCCCTAAAGACTAGTTATTCATTTGTTTTATCTTTGATTCCCAGATTAGAATGAGAGTGTTTTCGTATTACAGTTCGCGAGGCCGCTAGACCCTTTACGCTATTGTATTATTAGATATTGCTTCTCATTTTTATTTATAGTTCTAGTCGAGGTCAATGATCGGAAAGATTTCCGCACTTTAAATTACCTTTTTAATGTTTTTTTTTATATTATGATCACATCAAAAAGACAGCCATCATAAAATCTTAAACTGTCTATGAATTTTTTTAACGTGAATTACTGTGAATTAATGATTGACAAGTTAAACCGAACGAGGAAAGTCAGCGGATTATACATTTCGTTATTTTACAAACGGCGTCGACTCTAAGTAAACTCTCGCTGTTTAGTAAAATTACAAAAGCAAAAAACATGTTATTAAGCACGATACAAGGTCTAAAACTCTCGGTCTCGTTTCTCCTTCGTTCATCGGTCCTTCGTTAAACTTGGCCAGCATACTGCCACTTCAGCTTTCTTGTACTGCAAGCTATATCGGTAAATTCTGTTCATCACTACCCGGTCTTTTCCCGAATAATATTTGTTGGGGTCGCCTTCAGCTGAAACCAGTAGGTATATTAAACTAAGCGACTGCCTATCTGCTCTCTGTACCCCACTGGTGAGATACCACTTAGGAAGACAAGTCAGAATTTTTGATTGCCTTATTCTATTCTAATGTAACATAACATCACGCCTGTAATTCCCGAAGGGTAGAGGCAACGTGTACCTAATAGTATCTACGTTCACATTTCGCACATTATGTTTAAGTCACATGTAAGGGGGCGAGCCTAATATATTGCTATCAACACTAATCGACACCTCGTGATTGGTACTGAGAAATTCCTGACCGCAAAACCCAACAAGACTTTGCCCGACCTGGGTATCGAACCCAGGACCTGATGCTCCGGCGGCGTCGACCTCTCGCTTGCGGCCCTGGTTCAATCCATGGTCCGGAGCGAGACGGAATGGGACGCCGTCACCTCCTACTGCGAAGCAGTCATGCTAGCAAAGGTGGTGGCGGAACGTGAGAGGGACAGATTCTTACGTCCCGGCGGCCGCGGGAGACGCCCCGGGCGTCGGGGGCCACGTGGTTGCCCCCGGCCACCGTAGGCGCGGGCCTGTGGACGGGGAGCTATGAGCTAGCTCGCCGTCCGTCCGTCTCATGACGACAGGCCGTGTCGACGGCGCGTTCGTGTTCCACGCGCGCCTCAAAGAGAGTCAGCAAAAAAGAAGGGCTCTGCAAGGACCTATTCGAAAGAGATACCGTGGCCCCGGAACACAAAGGGCGAAGAAGGAACATGGATGGGTTTTAGTCAGTAAAAGTCTGACACTCCCTCCTGCTCCGCCCAGAGCGGGAGGAGTCATTTGAAGATATCCCATCCGGAAAAAAAAGGACCTGATGCTCAGCAGTCGCGCTTTCTACCACTAGACCAACGAGGCAGTCATTCTGTTCAAATGTGGTTCACTATAACTCGCAAAACAGCCACGTCTTCCGCAACTTTAAAAGGTCTAATTATAAATTCAAGTAAGTAAATGTAAAAGCCATGTTCTCTAAACATAGTTAGTTAAGGGGACTACAGGAGCTAAACGCGAGTTTTATAATGCAAAAAAGCATATGATTCACTGCAATAAACAAAACCAGAAAAATATATGATATTCTTCAGGATATATGCTAGTATGATAGTGTTTTGAAAACATAATACAACTAATTTTACTCGATAAAAAAAATCACGAACTTATAAAAAAAAAATAAAAAAAATCTTTTAACGAGTAATAACCATACTAAAATACATGCGATCATTCTGATTTTTTGGAAAATATTTCTACAAGCAACATATTAGCATGATAGTGTTTTATTTTTTTAGTCCAATCAATAGATTTTTTGTAAATCGTAAAAAACCACTCATTTCGCACTATTCGGCCCGCAGTGACTGACGTAACAACCACTTTGTAGTGCAAGCTGATTAGAACTTTATTGTAACAGTATTTCAAACGAAGTTTGAACCACTACAATTAGAGTTGCTAATTTAGCTCCTGTAGTCGCCTTAACCCGTTGATTCCCTAGCGTGTTGTTAGACAAATACGTACAGTTGATAAGGACAGGCTAACAACTTACAACAATGATGTCGGATGATCTTCTGTTGTTTGTCAAATTGGAACGATTATGACTGTTATCCAGTTCTGAAATGTGTGTAATTTTGATGTATGAGGACGATGGTTTTTGGATTGAACGAAATAAACAAAATTTGTCAGACTTAGTTAAGATGATTTCATGAGATTTTAGATGAATTTAGGATATAACGTTGCACTTTTCCCTCATTGGTTTTCATTGCCATTAAGCAGCAGTTTCGTTAATTCGGTTTAGAAACACTTTTGAAGCACTAAACTTGGTTGAAACGTAACTTTTGTTTAAATTAACGCAATAAAAACTGATTATACCATAAATTACAAAACATTGTTGACACCAAATCAAATTAAAAAAATATCGTATTGTCGATACCTATTATGTCTGCCGAGATTCGTTTATTTCCTTCAATTGAATTTTCACGTCTTGAAAAGCAAATTCTGATCTAGGTTTCCATCTGCACGCATAAAATGCTCACCATAAAAATTTTATTCTTTCAAATCGAAACGAAATCTTCTTAAGATTTCACTTCACTTACCAAATTCGCCTACTTACTTACAGCAATCCAAAAAGATTCATAAAACAGCCGATAGATACTCTAGCCAAGTTGATACCGGAATCTCTTAGTCCAACTACACGTAACCCGGAAAACCTTACCCGTGCGTGTCTACATCAAAATCTTTACGAGAGCCCTGGAGTAGCCAGGAAATTAGTTCTTACATAACATGTCATCACGCCTGTAATCCATGAAATCCATCCATCCAGCCATGATGATGGCGCAGCGGTAGTGAGGCTGCCTTACGTTCTTAGGGTCCCGGGTTCGCATCCTGGTTGGAGCAAATGTTTATGTGATGAGCATGGACATTTGTTTTCCGAGTCATGGATGTTTATATGTATAATAAGTATGTATTTACAAACAAAAAGTATATATGTAGTATATCAACTATCTGGTGTTCACGACACAAGCCTCGTTGCTTAGTGTGGCACTATATGGCGCTGTGTGTTAATGTCCAGCGATATTTATTTATTTATTTATGAAGGGTTGGCAGAGACGAAACTATTGCACACCCACATTTTAATAAGTACTTACTTACACTTAAAGTACTTACGGGATGATATCCGTGATATTCTTTTGATGCTATGCGCTCCCAATATTTCGACGCTGTTGCAAGCATCATGATCGCCTGAATACTGAAGAGGTATGCGGGTGGGACGAAAATTCTTTATTATGAGGAGACAAATCTGTCTACCCTCTTTTTTAGTCTTTTATTACGCGCACTACTAAATCGTGATCTGTTAAATGACCAATTTGGTCGAGACACCATTGTTTAACTATTGTGTCTACTTCGTGAACAGATCATGGGATAACTTAACATGTGATATGAACGAAGATAAGATATGAACCTATTCTGCACCAACATTTTGTTAGACATTTTTATCACAATCTGAAAGATCAAACCCATTGCTTCTTATGTTTGACAACATAGACGAAAAGAAAAAAAAATACGTATTATAGAAGAGAACTCATAAACTACCCAGGTAAAGTTAATATAATTAAGGGACTACTGTGCAAGTTTTTTCTGCCAAATGAAAAATAATCACAGAGAAATTGGTGTAGGTACATACATGAAAGAAAAGAAGGTGCTGGTAGAATACATAACCTCCTCCTTTTAAAAGTCGGTTAAAAATATCATGAGCTAGACAATGTAAAGTCACTCAAAATTTAAGTAGCACTTATATTTAACAGATACTCAAAAGTGACGTTGGCCATATCAACCGATCCATATAATGTCTGCCTATATGCCACACACAAACACGTCTGAGAATCATAACCTCCTGGTTAATGATCTCACCAAACTCTTCGGCATGAGTGGCTCCGCTATCATAGCGGGCGACTTCAACGCCAAACATCCCGCCTGGAATAGTAGAATGACTAACCCGAGAGGGAGAGTCGTCTGCGATCTAGGCCAGAGAATTAACTTCGATCCCATTGCTCCTATGGAGAACACTCATTATCCCGATACCACTAGTTATCGTCCTGATGTGCTCGATATAGCGCTGCTCAAGAATGTTAGCCTTTTTTTTTTTTTTGGATGGCAAATCATCAAATGACTTCTCCCGCTCTGGGCCAAGCAGGAGGGAGTGTCAAACTTTTACTGACTAAAACCCATCCATGTTCCTTTCTCGCCCTTTGTGTTCCGGGGCCACGGTATCTCTTTCGAATAGTCCCGCAGCCCCGGAAGAATGTTAGCCTTAGGTTACATTTAATTGAGACGCTACACGAGCTTAACTCTGACCACCGCCCAGTGTTCATGCACCTAGTTTCTCGCTCGGGTATCTCTGACCCTAGCCAACCCACTCCTACCACCCTAATAACCGACTGGAGAAAAGTAAGCGATATGCTGAAATCCGACACGTCACCGCTCCTGGACGGCATCCCCGACCACATTGTCTCAGTCGCAGACACCAAGACCGCCATCGACTCGTTTACAAAACACGTGCAAACGATTGCTTTTGGGAAGTCCCAGTGATGAGTGATCATCGCTGGAGACTACCCGACGACATCCGTGAACTGATAAACGAGAAGAACGCGGCCATACGTGCCGATAGCGTTTGGCCCTGTAATGAGAACAAAGCTCACATGCGTTATTTGCAGCGTGCTGTGAAGAAGCGCACTAGTGAGTTTCGTTCGAATCAATGGGACAAGACGCTCAGCGAACTTGAGCCAACTCACCAAGCCTTCTGGCAACTTCAGAGGAAGTTGAGGTCCTCCGAAGAGGTCTATTCACCACCTCTCATCCGTCCTGACAAGAGCGTCGCTTTTGACGACTCTGAAAAGGCAGAATGCCTGGCCGACAGTTTGGAATCACAGTGCTCCCCTAGCACCCTTCCAGTAGACAAGCAGCACCTTGATGTGGTGGATGCAGAAGTCGAACGAAGAAGAAGAAGAACCTCCTGTAGAAGACCCCGATGATCCTCTCCCTCCAGCCACTCCAGACGAGGTCAAGGATATTATAGACAAGCTCAAGCCTCGGAAAGCCCCTGGCGCCGACGGCTTCACCAATAGAGTATTCAAAACTCTCCCCGCTCAGCTCATAGTCCTTTTGGCAGCCATCTTCAATGGCGCCTTGAGCAATAACTTGTTTCCCAAAGTATGGAAAAAGGCCACCGTTATCGGTATTCCCAAACCTGGGAAACCGAAAGCCCAGCCTTCGAGTTACAGGCCAATCAGTCTCCTGAGCGCGCTCGGCAAAATCTATGCGAGGCTTATTTATAAGCGACTCAGAGATTATGCCGAGACAAAAGGCCTCATTCCTAATCAACAGTTCGGATTCAGAACTGACCATTCTTGCATACATCAAGTCCACCGCATCGTCGAACACTCGAGCGCTGGTTTCCAGCGTGGAGCGATGACGGGGGTGTTGTATTTCGATATAGCGAAAGCCTTCGACAAGGTCTGGCACAACGGCTTATTATACAAGCTGTACAAACTTGGTGTGCCGGACCGTCTCGTACTCATCTTACGAGACTTTCTGTCGGCTCGCACTTTCCGCTACCGCGTGGGAAAGACTCTATCCTCTCCCCACCCCATCCGAGCCGGAGTCTCTCAGGGCTCCGTCCTCTCTCCTCTCGTTTTCACGCTGTTCACCAGCGACATCCCAATGAACAAGAAAGTTCAGGTAGCTCTATTTGCCGACGACACGGCTATTTATTACTCCGGCCGCTCTCAGGTTTACATCCATCGTGCCCTTCAACAAGCAGCCGATTCCCTCGGCGCTTGGTTTCGTAAGTGGAGGCTCGAAGTAAACCCTGACAAGAGCCAGGCTGTACTCTACCAAAAGTTACGGCATCAGCGACCGTCTCCTGCCCCCATCACTATGTTCGGCAAGCCTATCCCTTGGGAGAAGCAAGCCAAGTACCTCGGTGTCATCCTCGATGAACACCTGACCTTCGCGGCTCATATCAAAGCAGCTCGTAACCGAGCAGCTTTTGCCATGAGCAGACTTCGTGCACTTCATGCTTGTCAAAAAGAGCAAGTTGTCACTCAAGTGCAAGTTGCGTCTTTACACAGCAGTTATCCGACCCATTATGACATACGCTTGTGTCGTATTTGCACATCCCCGCCACATCCACAGGATGCAGACCTTGCAGAACCGCTTTCTCCGTAAGATCACCGGAGCCCCCCCTTACGTCCGTAATGACAGTCTTCACTTAGATCTCAGAATCCCCACCATTCAGCAATTCATGAAACGTCTTGCAAAGCGTTTTTTCGACTCTTCTATCAAGCATAGGAACCCCCTGATCGTATCGGCCGCCTGATACAACCCATCGCGTATCAGCTCAGTCCGCCGTCCTCGGCATACTCTAGTCACCCCCGACGACGCTATCACCCTCTTACAGGAGAGTAGCAAAGACACCAGCACCGTACGTAGAAAATACAAATACAAACCGGCAACATACCGACCTCTCCGCCGAGGTCCGGCGCGTAATCCCCGTTCAATCCCCCCCCGACCCTTGCTTGAGCCAGCCCGCGATGCTGAGCCAGTAATGTTAAACGAGCCCCTAATTAATGAAACTCAGATCCAGCCTGTCCCCTTGCTGCCCCCAGCGACGCCCTAAGCCGAGGTTCGTACCCCCACAGGGGGTGCCCTTAGGCGTGGTCGCTTAGTTTTTAGTTAACATGCCCCTGGCTGGAGGCCTTAGATTCAAGGCATCCACAGGTCTAGCCCGGTTAAGCAGTAGCCAGTCTCCTCTAGACTGAACTGCGAGATGCCATTCCCAAAAAAATAAAAAAGACGTTGGCCTTACGAAATTTAAAGTTTAGGAGCTGCTCAATTGTTGGGCAGCCCTTAAATTTTGAGTGACGTTTCAGTATTCGGGGGTGTGTTACACAATTACTCAGCTGCACTATAAATCATGATCTGTTGAATGACCAATTTGGTCGAGACGCCATTGTTAAACTATTGTGTCTACTTCGTGGACAGATCGTGGGATAATAGAGAAGTTCTCAAACTTTATTGTCTCGTAATAGAACTTCCATTGCCGCAAAATACTCCTCAACAAATGTACACAGGGATGAACACACCCCTATGCTAACGTGAATGCCATGCAGCTATGTAGATTGCACGACATCAGATAATATTTTAAATTAATTAACGAGTGAACAAACGCTTGCACGACGGGCACAACAAGTGGGGCATGCGACCTGTAAACTATGGGCGAACAAAATGTAGGTATGGATGTGGCATTTCGTGGTACACTTTACCAAGGATTTATAGAGATAATAAAGCCAAGAGTAGTAAAATGTTTTCACAGGACATGCCCTCATATTTTAAGGGACCAATCCATAAACTGAATAAACAATAATAAAGGGTGCTGTGACACCAAACACCATGGATTTGAAAGGTAAATACATTCTAGAGTTCTAGACCCTAAAGAGTGGATGGTATGGTCAGTTAAATGTATTTACCTAACAACATAAATTTTCATACTAATTTAACTGCACTTTTTGACGTTAAAGTAGTATGGAAATACATTTTGTCCGCAATAAATGGAACAAACAGCTGATTACTTTAGACGAGTTTATTACTTCACTCTCCAAAATATGATATTCTTGCTTGCCACATCCATGTCCGAAAGATATTAATTAAACTAACACGTCTGCAACGGGGCTACAGTTACGGATTATGTTACAAAAATATAACAAATTTCACTATGAGAGAATAATTTCTGGGTTCCAGCTTTGCAACCATACTTTTTGGAAATTTCTGCAGTCTTCGCAACTTTTAGTAAAAGCAGGCTTTTGTTTTTAGTCGTTTGAGCATTTTGCTTGCATGTCAGTACTGAGTGATTAATGCTAGGCTGTGTAAATGAGGCATGGTTTGACCACGGATGCAAAATGGCTGTTTTAGGGTTCCGTACCCAAAGGGTAAAAACGGGACCCTATTACTAAGACTCTACTGTCCGTCTGTCACCAGGCTGTATCTCATAAACCGTGATAGCTAGACAGTTGAAATCTTCACAGAATGTGTATTACTGTTGCCGCTATAACAAGAAATACTAAAAACAGAATAAAATAAATATTTAATATCCGTTATTAATATCGAGCAAAAAACGTCAAAAAAATCAGGTTTGTTGTATGGAAGCCAGGGGGGCTTCCATGCAACAAACGTGATTTTTTCGTTTTGTCTAATGTTGTATAGATAATGGTACGGAACCCATCGTGCGCGAGTCCGACTCGCACTTGGTCGGTTTTTATAATCTAGGTTATCTCGTTGGTTTAGTGGTTGCAGCACAAATGCTTTTCTATGTATTTTATCTCCTACTTGATATGGAGGGAAGTGGAGAGCTCAGCATCGCTGTCCTAAAACAGTACACGGGGCCGCGGCAGACCTCGAAGTTAATTTAAAGGAGGGACGAACTGGATGTCTTCCTTGAAAATTGGAAAGAAGTGGCGCAACATCATGACCGTTGGAACGAATGGAAGGAGGCCTTTGACAAGCAGTAGGATAATATGGACTAGCAGTAATATATTACAATAAAAAAAACTCCATTGCGTTCTCAATATATAAATCAATTGAGCGACAAAAAATTCAGAACCACTTTAATGAAAAAGATTTTTTTTGGAATAGCTTAAAAAAATATAATAATATACCCGATAGTATAAGAACATTGCTCCTATCAAATTTTAAGAAAGCTCTCTCCTGTCTATTAATAGAAAAATGTTATTGTTATGTGTTGTTCCAGATTTTATAAATGATAATTTTAAATATTTTTATATTTTTATCGTTTTGTCTTTGTTTTTTTTTATTTTGTTTTTTTTTATTTACATTCTATTAAAAAAATCTATGCCTTCGCGGCAAAACATAGCGCATGATGTTTACCTTTATGTAAATACCTATGTTTAACAAATAAAGATTCTGATTCTGATTCAATAATAACCCTTTTGCTCTCTTTACTGATTAATTTGATTGCGACAAGGCAGTTGTTTATTCGGGACTTGACGAGCTTCATTGCCTCGATAATGTTTTGGAAGGTCGTAGTTGCAGTGGCTAAGAAAAAAGAAGCGGGCTTATAAAAAAAATACAACTGTTGATTATACGGGGATTACATTACTGGTGTTATCTGTGTGATTGGGTTTATCAATGAGGAAAGTGATGTTATCGTGACTTTTCCGATTCCAATATTACTACTTATCCGGCCTCTGTTCCGGGTGTTATCTACACTTCTACACTAATATAATAAAGATGAAAGATTTTTATTTTTGTATGTAACGAATAAACTTAAAAACTACTGGACCGATTTCAAAAGTGCTAGTCAAAGATATTTTGGGACGTCAAATTAATATAATATCTGCGAGTACTGATAGGCTAATTAGACTATGAGATTAAGTTTCTATTAGGAAATTAATGTGTTTCTATAAGCATATTTATTAGAACGGTTGAGTGGGTAGTGGGTAGGAACATACTGCCAATTTGGCTTCTAAAAATTCGCTTTTTGGGTTTGTCTATGATGTCATCGCGTTATTCTTCTTCTGTTACAACGCTACAGATTTTGATATTTAAGTCACCATAATTTCGAGAATAAAGGGTGTAAAAACCTCTTAAAGAAGCCGAAAGGCAGTTGTTCTCCTCATCATTGCGATCATTTTTTTGTTCTACACCATACCTGGGAACCTTCTAGTTACGGAGATGTTGGGGGTCTAAGTTCCAATATTTTACAACTTTTTTTTAAATACAAGTTTTTAATGTAAGATTTTTACTTTAAACACCTCCACGATCCCCGTACTATTCAATCCATCCATCAGCACAATGTTTTGAGTGCGTTACCCCCAAAAAAAAAAGTCGTTTCCCAGCAATAATTTTTTGAGTTAAGTTACTTAATTTGACGTAAAGCATGCTTGGTTGACGGCTTCGTGATGAGGTGGTTTACACCCTGTATATTCCAAAACGCGTATGTGTAAAATACATGAATATGTTAGACGATCCGAAATCTCGTGTTTTGTCAAGTCAAAACTATGCGAAGATTTTTTCAATCACAATTCCTGAGTAGTGTAAAATGAGAATAGTCTACGCCACAAAGTCTAAACCGTGATCCTAATTCTTTTTATATTCATTTCAAATTCTAGTCAAAACTGAATTCCCGTAGGACCATATTTCCCGGTAACCCCTTCTTCGAACTTAAATCTATTAAGTATTTCAAGCTAAAATTCTGGCAAATCCGTTAGACGCAAATCTCATTAGGATTATCCGCTGCAGCAACAAAATTAGATAGTTCGTGCAGCGCTGCAGCGTAACAGCGGTTCGCTGGACTAGCTTCGTTGGTCCTCGTTTTATACGATTAGGTACGTCTTCCGGTTGTATCGTTAGACGATTTTGTGTAATGTAGAACTTAAGGGTTATAGAGGAAAAGGTTTTTGGGAGAAAATTTTAAGGAATATTTTTTTATTATTATTAATCCATTTATTTCAGATCCTAAATAAAATCCATAAAATACATTAAATTAAAATCAATTTGCACACTTACAACACAAACACAATTACATAAAACTAAATTAAAATCAATTAGTACAATGAAATATAATACAAAAAATTAAATAAATTACAATTAAAAACAATTAAAGTAATAATAATTAAATGAATTGTGTCTGTTTGCGCCTAAAACAATGCGCATCCATTATTTTGGATAGGGCAATCCGTGCGAAACTGCACTTCTTCTTTTCTTGCCAGCAAATCAAGCTACTACAATCTGTCAAATTTCTTTAATAGATTTTCACCTTTATTTGCGAAAGGATTAGGTTGAAGATTGATTGGGACAATCGGACAGTTTTGGATACCTTGATGTGCTGGCGTCTGTACCATGAACTACTTATTGCTCATGTTGTGGTTAATAAACAGGTTTATTTGTAAAACACCGACAACCTCTCAGGACTGTGTTACTAACATCATAATCAACAACTTTTAATCTATGACTTTTAAAAATTCATCATAATATTTTAGTTCATCAAATTTTCATAAAAAAATAAAAATATTTAAATTGAACGCTTTTACGAACCCTCGCCGCCCTGAGCCTGCTCCCCTCACTATTGTATTATCGCTTTCTTTTGCTTCGCATTGATTTCTTAACATTTAGAGCGTTCATTTTAAATATTTTTATTTTTGTACGAAAAGTCATAGAACAAAAGTTGTTGATTATGATGTTAGTAACACAGTCCTGAGAGGTTGTCGGTGTTTTACAAATAACCCTGTATAAGCCAACCTGCAAGGCGGTGACTGTCCAGATAGCGTTAGGTTTACGGATGTAGCACCATTCAACTTTGTGAGGGCTTTTTTGTGTGATTTATGGTAATGCTCCTTCTGCATGTTGCAAGATTCGTAGTCATACTGTGAAGGATGTAAGCCTTCAGGATCTTTGGTAGAGTTCACCCACAAACCTTTCCTCCTGTAGCATGTCCTGTGAGGTATCCCTGATCCTCTTCAGACATACTCGTAGTAGTGTCGATGGCAATCTCAATTGTCCAGCCCAGAATGAGCCATGAGTTTGGCGCATCAGTAGCGTCCATCAGTTCTTGTAATGAGCAGACTGGAATGCAGGACACAATATTAGGTACCCCATCGTTTGAGGAACAGCTCTGCTACCGAGATGAAACCCAAAGCTGGCCACAAATCGATAGTCTCACAATTATCGATGAGAGATCTGTCACTCGAAGCACGCAGTGTTTGTTGCTCCCGGCGTAAGCATACCATCCACCAGGAGTACAAACCAGAATGGCGTAGTAATTTGCATCATGGTTACTGGCAGCTGCAACGTCAGTTCCGTTTATTAATCTTTATACCCACATCCCCCTTAGTGGACCGATGACCTAGTCACCTAGTAAAGGTTTTGGGGAACCGCTGGATGTGAGATGCACGGGACCGGTCAATGTGGCGACACTTTTGGGAGGCCTATGTCCAGTAGAGGACGTCTTCCAGCTGAAATGATAAATAATGATGATGATACATATGAATACATAATGGCATGAGAATTAACGTGTAAACTGTGCACATAAATTCCGTGTGTTACATCCATCTTACATAAAAAGCGGACATGTTTTACATTACAGCGTGAGCACCTTCCGCCCAAATTAATATTTTGCCACGTCGTAAAAAGTTTAGACCCTCACCTATGTATGTGTGCCTTTCATTATTATGTACATAGCTTGAAATGATTACGTACATCCCTAGACGATGCCGAATTAATTAAATTGTGTCGGAAATGGGTTGGAGCAGGAATAAACCAACGGCCAAGATGAAGTCTAGAGCGTAAGTTGCAGGTTGAAACCCGTTAAGCAATAAAAACACATTTTTTATACTTTTCACTTCTCATGCTCTGAAAGTGCTTATTTGTGCAGGATATAGGCTGCACAACATCGAATTTTGTGCTCAAGTGCATTAACGTTATCTACTCATAAATGTATCTATATTAAAGCAAAGAAAATGAGCCATACAGCCAAACACAATAAGAAGTTCATAGATAGAATTTGTTATTTTATAATATTTACTTTAATTTATTTGCCTTGTGTTTTTTAAGACATAAAAATTATTAAAAATTAAATTTAAGTACGGTAAGTTATTTAATTAATTTAAGAAAAGTGTTATTACAAAATTAATTTCATAGTAGGCTGTATAGGTCTGCAGCCCAAGCCTAATATCAATGTCGTAAGATTTAAAAAAAATAAAGCGGCGATATGCCGGGGAAAACAATTTCCTTCAGTATTCAAAACTGTACTAATTTTACTTTGAATTTTAATTTTAAAAATGTTATGTTGTATACTACTGTTTTATTTCCTCACAATCGAAGTTTGAAGCAGGGTTTATAACTCGTCCACAAAAGCATTTTATCCTCGATATTATTATCAGCCCTCGCCTTCGGCTTGGGCTGCTAAACAAAACAAAAACAAAAATCATTTATTTGCGTAAATAAGGTACAGAAGGTGGGTAGAATGTATGAAATTGTTCTTTAAAAGTCTCTCGGATAAAAATGGTTCGTTTTGTGTATCATATATAAAATCTACTATTTTGGTATTAGTTTAGTAAAACTGGGTAATTTATGTCTGACTTAGTAGATTAAAGGATAGAAATCTGAACTAACTGGCTCAGAAATTGCTATCTTGCTTTCAGCAAGCGTGATGATCATTCGTTTTTCTTCCTCTGTTTGGAAATAGGCCTCTATGAAAGTACTGGAAGTTAGTTCCAAGGACTATAAACAAGTTTTGAATTGGAGAAGCATCCGTTCCTCAACTAATAAGAATACAGTGCAATAAGGAGATTTCCTACGTAAGAAAAAAAAAGAATAAGTATAAGAAAGTGGGGCGTAGTGAAACAAAGGTCGAGAAAAGAGGATTTACGCGACCTCCTTTGAAGGGAACCAAATTAAATTTTGAATTAAGAATGCAGTTTGAAATTAAGTTAGGCTTTGTACAGTTAAGCGGTCTGAATGAATAGGTACTTTTAACATTGTTACTGCTTTAATCAAGCGTTTGTTAACTGTACTTGGTAGATTGTAAGTTTAACTACAACCGTGTAGATTTAATTATTCGATTTGAATTTAACTTTAAGAATAAGAGGTGGACACTTCTATTTGTTTTAAAGCTTTTGAAAGACCCAATAATTCGTCATAAACATAGCACCCAAGAAATAAATTTAAGAAAATAGTAATTATTCTGATCTTTCTCCATTTGAGGGCGCATCAATAAGATTCATCGTTATACCTACCAAAATTCAGATTCCTACTATATTTCCGCATATCTTTGACAGACGGACCAAAAAAATGAGCTTTTAAAATGTTTAAAATTTATTTTTAAGTTTAGAACATCAAAACACTTAAAAGCAAAGCATGCGGCCTGATTAAAGAAGAATATCTACTGCTTAAACTAATATAAAAAAAAATATATAAATGAAGCACACAGTAGAAAATAAAATTATAATTCTAATAAAAACGCAGCTTGCAATAGAATTGAGTTAGGCTTTTGATAAAGTAGCGCTCTCCGAAGTCCGAACAAATGTTTTTAAAACATGTTTTTGTTTTAATCTAGTGTTTGAAACTTGTTGTTGATTGTTTAAGTTGGAGTTTATCTTGTTAGTTCAGCTGTTAAATAATTGTGTTTTAACTTGGTCAGTTGTTGTTTCAGTAAACGTTTTATCTCGCGGTAGTCTTGAACAGATTGTGAATGGATAAGTTCCTTGGTTTGTTTTTATTCTGTTTTATTGTAAAGTGTTTGTTCTTGTGTTGTTTTAATATTTTAAAGCATAACAGGAAGTCTGAAAGTGGCGCCGTTGACTGAAAAGTTGTGTGGTAATTGGTTATCGTCGTATGCACATGTAATGCGGAGGAATGAGGGAAATGAAGTGAGGAAAATTTTGAGTATGAATGTAAAGGCTATTAGAATAGCGGAAGAACAAAGAAGGGATGGATGGACTGTGTAGGTGAATGCTGAGATGGCAAGTATAATAGAGAAGTATGGAAGAAAAAGACATGCTGCGCCGACCCCAAATAAATTGGGATAAGGGCGGGACAATGATGATTTAATATTGTTGTTTTCATAATTTTGCAATATTTAAAACTTTATTTAACTAACTACACCACTTATATACAAACTACAACTCTAAATAATAATAAAAATATGTACAAGTAACAAAAAGATTTCGGGGGTCAAAAAATTCGTCCACATCGCTGTCAACAGGAAAAGTGCCCAGAAGGCTGGCAGCATTGCCACGTTGGATGGCAATGCTGATTATTTGGCCAAAAAATAGGCCCGCCCTCTGGTCACGTGAAGAGTCGACCAACCGCTTGGCGATTTCTCGAAATACTAGGTGGGCACTCGGACCCCATGGCCCTAGTGTTTCAACCCCAAACGGCTCAAACACATAATTACCAATTAAATTATTGTATTTGCGCCGTTTGAGGTTTTCAGCACCTGCAGCAGCCGCTGCTAGAAAGATGGGATGGCGCAAGGGTGTAATTGAAAACAATGATGTTGATGTCCTATTGACTCGAAAATTTGAACTCTTCGAAACTTTATGGTTTTATCCATAAAATAATTTAAGCATCGTTTAATAACTTCCCCCGAGGGCTTGAATAAGGTTCCACTTTCAAAGCGTTGCATATTTCTACATCATAATATTTTTGACTTTTACATCATCTTTATAGCTTGTCTATGCCTGCAAGCTTTCCTATGAGCCTTCATGAATGCAATGGCATCTTATAAGTCTCATACAAATGTAGCGTTATTTTATCACACATTGTTCCCAACCGAAACCATTTTGTTTGTTATTTGATTTCGTCCATAAATTCTACTCAATCGTCCCCTTTCCTGGAGTCAACAGTAAGATATATTAAAGGCTAATTTATTCGTATTTGCAAGAAAACAAAGTTAGCCTAGTAAGCAATGTTGACTTGTGGTCAATGTTTACGTATAGCCTGATTTATTGTAGGTATATAGGTTAGCCCAGTAGCTAATAATAGGTGATTCTGTATCTTGTGATAGAATTTTCATACATAAACATACACCCACATTTCGTCCCACGTAATAGGGGGCGAGCCTATTGCCATCAATCAGGCACAAATCCAGACTTCGTAGCTACTACTGAGAAATTTCTGATGGAAAATACTAATAACAATTTGCCCGATCCGGTAATCGAACCCGAACATGGATGGGTTTTAGTCAGTAAAAGTCTGACACTCCCTCCTGCTCCGCCCAGAGCGGGAGGAGTCATTTGATGATTTCCCATCCGAAAAAAAAAGGACCTCATGCTTAGCACTCGACCAACGAGACAGGTACTTACTTTAAATACAAGAATGTTGTTAGGAATGATAATATTGTATACCCCTCAGATTATGGGTCAGCAATCTATCACAAGTTTGGACAGTTAGGGACGAGGAACTCGATACCAAAGAAATGTGCTGATGCTGGAAGCTTTACAATTGAAAACGGCTATTGTGACCCTTTGAACTGAAATTCTGCAGAATGTAAATTTACGTATACTTGCAGAATCTAACATAACTGAAAGTTTGAGATGAAACAAGTTCTAATAAATAACTAATACGAAAATGAAAATCTACTAATCGGCACTTTAAGTTCGTCTCTAAAATTACATACGCCACTATATATATAGCGCCACTTTGAACTACACTTAAACTGGTCGTACTGACCAGTTTAAGTGTAGTTCAAAGTGGCGCTGCTTGTCAAGAAAAAATGAATCGAGATATAAAACTTGGTAGATTTATTTTAGTTCTGTGTTTTTCCGCCTGCACAGATAAGATGGTTGAAGTGTAGTTTCAAAGTCAGTTCAAGGTCAAAGTTCAAAGTCAGGTCTCATAATCCCAAAATCCCAAAACTGTTCCAATAAATTCATTTTTTCACTCTGTCTCTTACTTTTTCATGTCTTATCAACGCACACGGGCATACTATAGGTACCCTTTGTTTTTCGGATGGGAAATCATCAAATGACTCCTCCCGCTCTGGGCGGAGCAGGAGGGAGTGTCAGACTTATACCGACTAAAACCCATCCATGTTCCTTCATTGCCCTTTGTGTTCCGGGGCCACGGTATCTCTTTCGAATAGTCCCGCAGCCCCGGCAGGCATCGGCCCTTGCCGGAGGAAGGGGTCCCCCTTCCTTTTGTTGACTCTCTTTGAGGCGCGCGTGGAACATGAACGCGCCGACACGGCCTGTCGTCATAAGACGGTCGGACGGCGAACTAGCCCATAGCTCACCGTCCACAGGCCCGCGCCTACGGTGGCCGGGGCCACCACGTGGCCTCCAACACCCGGTGCGTCTCCGGCGGCAGGGACGTGAGGTTCTCTCCCTCTCACGTTCCACCACCTCCTTCGCCAGCATGACTCCTTCGCAGAAGGAGGTGACGGCGTCCCATTCCGTCTCGCTCCGGACCATGGATTGAACCAGGGCCGGACGCGAGAGGTCGCCGCTACCAGGACTATAAGTACGGAGTAGCATTTTTAGTCCGACACCGTTTTTCCCGTGGAATAATTTTCGATTTCCAAGCGGGAGATGTCGCGAGGATAATCTAGTAATAAAAAAAATGTGTTCAGTGTCAATTTTATTACTTAAATGAAAAGGACCAAAATGTTCATTCTTTTGTTTTAATTGACCTCTTTGAAAGTTCTGGAACAAAATTCTTCTGGTTACATGAAATTGTCACTTTCCTTATAAAATAATTGAAAAAGATAAAGTTTAGGCTTTCAGAACTTTTAACTAAGCTACTGTATCTTATTTCTTCTTATCTGTGTTAAGGCAGCCTTTTCAGCTTTTTGGAGGCGCTCTAAATTCCGGCTAACTAATTTTTGCTCACCGTTCTATATATTTATCAAATTTTCGCGTTTTTGGTCTTCCCTAGTTTCTAGTTTTGCAATTTTGACATTGAAATGACTTTCCGTCATCTAAAACGCTGATAGAATGCCAGTTCGTTCAGGTCATCATTTAGTAGCAATTGCCAGTTTTATTTGTTGTTCTGGGCCCTCCTGGTTAAAGGCATATATAATGTAATGAAACTCGGGTGACCCAATTTCCTTTCCTATAGAAAAATATAAGAAAACGCAATCGTTCTAGAGTATGACCAGCTAATAAATATAACTAAATGATCCAGCTAACCCTTGCTCGCTCCGGCCGGCAGTGAATCACTCGATCAACCGACTAATACAAGGATGGCCCGGTCATTGTGGCACGCGTGTTCGTAGATATGCAATATACTACGGAGTTCACTGGCGGTCTACCACTTTTCACTCTTATGTTCTAAGTAATAAGGTTGAAAATTGTATCTATTGTTGGTTATAGACATTTTGAAGGAAGTTACTGGCAGGTTTGAAGTAGATTCTGATTTTTTTGCAGTTTTGAAATTTTTGCCAATAGAAAGTTTAAACGGCGCGAACGATTTGCCTACACAACCGTTTGTCTGTGAGAATTTTATGTTTACGTACATATTTGGATAGTATGTTGCGAATCGAAATATAAGACGAAAAGTCACATTTGTAAAGACTCCTTCTGTCGGCAAACAGTACTTCGGAGATGCGAATCATCGATAATGTTTCGGGATCCATAAAATAATGTAGTTGATCAGTAGACTCTGTGTGACAAATACCGCAACCTTTGTCTAAATTACAAAACTCATACTTTTGTATAAATTTTAACTAAACAACAAGGAATATTACGTTCTTACCCTTAACCAACCAAACAATTTAAAACCACAGCAACAAAACGCCTTAACTTCAGTCCAGACGATTACAATTGGTGGAGCAACTTTATGAATGAACCGAGTCTAGTCTAGACATAGTTCGCCTACGCAATGCACTAGACATTGTCTGGGCAGGTCTTAAAGTTAGGTGGCCGTCAGACTGTAGGCGAATAAATTGCAATAAGCGATCGGGAAAGTGGGTGTTGTAAAAGGGACTCTAAGGAATTGAGTTTAAAGTTATGACGAGGGAGTTTCAGCTTGGCTGGAACCTACTTATAAAGACTTTGAAAGCTTGCAGCAATAAAAAAAAAGAGTATAGGGAGGGATCCACATTTATCTGGAAGAATTTGGGAATTTAACTTATTAACGTTGGAAGATACATCTCCAGCTAGGTGGCCGTCGACCTTAAAAATTTGGCTGGGTGAGAATGGAGACGGAAGAGGGGCCTATATGCCCCGTAGTGGACTGAGTTTATGAACGAATTGTTGTAACTTTTATATCAAAGTATTTTTACAATATAGACAGACCTAAAATAATATTAAAATTATGTATAGGTATCAAAAGCAGAATAGAATCAAAAGGCGTTAAAAAGTTCGTCCGCTTCGTTGTCAACGGGAAAAGCACCCAGAAGAATCAGCATTGCCATCCAACGTGGTAATGCTGCCACTGCCAGCATAACCACGTTAGATGACAATGCTGGTTCTTTGGCCAAGCAATAGACCAGCCCAGTGACGAGGAGAGTCGAGCCACTGCAAATACTAGGTGCTAAAAAGTACTAGGTACGAAATACTAGGTACTAGTACCCGCAATGACGGGAAGAACAAGTGCCTTTTAGTTTTACACACTTTATACTGATTATGACCAGTGTATGTTGCCAATGATTACATACGGGACCGAAACGTGGTCGCTCACAATGGGCCTCATCAGAAGGCTTAAAGTCACCCAAAGGGCTAAGTCATGCTCGGAGTTTCCTTCCGTGATCAAAATCTGAAATGCGGACATCCGCAAGAGAACCAAGGTTACCGGCGCACTCGGACTCCATGGCCCCAGTGTGAAGCCCAAACGACTCAAACACAACAACTAATATTTAAGTTATTGTATTTGCGCCGTTTGAAGTTTACTTCTTCAATAACTGTATACACTAAAAGCCACCAAAGTGACACCAGCCTTATACAACGCTAACAAAGTCTGACAACAAGTTTGATAACCAGCTCAATTTCAACACAAATTAACTCCAAAGTTTATGTTACATGTGGAGTTATTTATTGAATTTAAACCATAATATTTCTAGATATATTAAATTGATACTCATTCTACTTTTTAGAGGATTGTTTTTTTGGTTACAATCTAAACGGATATGTGTGCGTGATTTGGTGAATTAGGAAGATAAACATGATTTTAAAACGTATCTGCCTTTAATTGGTAGTAAAATTGTTTTTTTTTTTTTGTAAATATAAAGCGTTCCTGGATATATACGTACTATTATTTCAAAGGGTATACGAAATGCATCAAGTGAAACGTGCGTCCCATAAAAAAAATCTAACAGAGTACAAAGTATTTATAAGTTATTGTGAATATGTGGCTGGCATGTTGCATGGTGCTCATCATCATCATCATTTCAGCCGAAAGACGTCCACTGCTGGACATAGGCCTCCCCCAAGTGTCGCCACGTTGACCGGTCCCGTGCGACTCGCATCCAGCGGATTCCCGCAACCTTCACCAGGTCATCGGTCCACCTAGTGGGAGGCCTTCCAACGCAACGTCTTCCGGATCGCGGTCGCCACTCCAGAACTTTTCGGCCCCATCGGCAATCCGTTCTGCGAGCAATGTGCCCTGCCCACTGCCACTTAAGTTTGGCAATTCTTCGGGCTACGTCGGTAACCTTTGTTCTCTTGCGGATGTCTTCATTTGCATGGTGCTCACATATTTACAACTATTGAATCCAGACCAGACAATTTTTCCGTACATTTGAACAAATAATCAGTGTGAAAGTAACGTTATGCGGCTACTCCTGCTGCCCCACAGATGGGTCGAATCGTGGTGAGTTGGGTAGTTGCTCCACGTTGTGTGAACTTGTTGTAATTGTAATCTGAAGAATCACGTTCCTAAATAAATACTGTGGAAATAGCGAAATGAAAAACTCAGTAAACGTTGTACGATGGTTACTATTCAAACTTCAAGTAACGAGTACAGAATTTAAACTTCGAATATCTTTTTATCGACACACAAATTACATTTAAATTGTTACAAAAAGTATCTTATCAAGAAGGTTTTAGAACTGAACTGCATTCCGATAAGTCCTTATCCCTGCTTAATTCCGCTATAGCTGTGCCTCCAGAGTTTTATTAACAACTCTAGGAGTTCTACAAGACCTTGATTTTGATCTTCGCTTAATCTCACACTGAAAGTCAACTACAAGATAAAACGATAAATACTGCTGAGCTTAAGGTTCTGGGTTCGATTCCCAGGTCAGGCAAATTGTTATTGTGTTTTTCCCTCAAGACTTTCTCAGTAGCAGCCATGGAATCTGGATTTGTGCCCGGTTGATGGCAATAGGCTCGCCCCCTTTTACATGGGACTTAAACATAACTGCCGAAATGTGGGTGTACTATTAGGCCTAGGTATTTTAAACGCGAAGATGACGCGCGTATACGCGCTTCAAACGAGATTTGAACGCAACCTTGTAACCTAAGCACACGGGCCGATCGTGAAACGCGCGTTTACTGCGCGTATAGGCGCAGATACAGCGATACAGACGCGCTGTAGTCGCTCGTAGCTTCGGCGTTTTGGTCAGAGACTCCTCGTCAGTTGTACAATGGCGTCGGTTGAGACAACACTGCTTACGCTGGCTTTCACCCTCTGTACGGGCTTCAAACGGGTTTCGAAAGCGCTTCACACGCGCGTTTGTATGGCGTTTTACGCGCGTTTGAATCTGTAAAAATGCAAAAATCGTCATCTACGGCGCAGAAAACGCGCGTCGTCTGTGCGTTTAAAATACGTCGTGTGCTAAGGGTCTTAGGTACACCTCTGCCTAACCCTTTAGGGATTACAGACGTGATGTTATGTACTCAATGACTTGATCTCTATTACAAGTATTAGTATAACAACATCTCACGAAGTATCAGAGAACTTTTCCCGTCACAATTCCGACTATGCCGGAAGCGTTGTTTCGGGGTATTTTCGTCCGTTTATTCCCTTTACGCATATATTTACTTGGCTTGTATTTACTAGACAAAGAGACGTAGGCGAAAGTGAATTAATTCAATTTTGTGTCGGTGTCCAGGTAGAACTGTTGATCTGTATTTTCTTTTGTTGTTGACTAGAATCCGAAATAAATAATTAACTGACACCCACATTTCGGCGGTCGGCTTAACCTTGCCTACAAAAGGTATAGGTGGATATTGTAATTATTTGTAGATGTAAGACTACATCGTTGGTCTAGTGGACGAAATCGCGACTGCTGAGCATGAGTTCCTAGGTTCGATTCCCGAGTCGGGCAATTTTTATTGGGTTTTTATCAGGAGTTTATCAATAGCAGCCACGGACTTTTAATTTTGTAAATCTAGTTTTTCCCATTGTTTGTTTACTGTGTTCTTCTACTAAATACTAAAACACTGTTTTTTTGGGGGGGGGGGGGGGTGGGGCTGGTAATCTGTGTGACAGGGTTTTCCAAATGCAGATACCAATCTCCCACAAAGGATTTATCTGATGTAGTATAATCATATTTTTAAGGCGCCTTTGTGGAAGAGAAATAAAATGTATATTTATTATATTATATTCGTTTATCTTTTTCCAACATATTTTTAAATTTTTAAGTATTCCTAATATAAAAATAAATAAAAACATTTAAAAATATAAAAAAGTACACCAGCGCTGGGAACAGGGTTCGAGCTGCCGGTGGTCAGGGCTCTTGAGAGAGGAACCTCCTAACAATACGTGCCGTGTCCAGAAGTACTGCTTTCTAAATCAAGCCCTTGATCCAGCTGCAATTCTTAAACTCACAATTCTCATCATCATCATAATTCTCTTGCCCGTATCCCGATTTATTTGTGATCGGCGCAGCATGTCTTCTTCTTCCATACTTCTCTATTACTCGTCATCTCATCAGTCACCTCCTTTCTAGCCATTTATCATCTTTCACTCAGTGACTGTGCATCCATCGTGTCTGGAGCCACGAAAAACATAAAGCCACTACTCGACTACTCATAAAGCCATCTACATTCATTACAATTCTCTTCATCAATCAACAGTTTTCGTAATTATCGACACATACTAAAATACTATTTTTTATTAGTCTGTGATTAATAAAAAATAGTATATGTAGTATTATATATGTCGCAAACAGATGAATATCATAAAAGAAACAGGATCTTCACACAATCAACCTCACAAGTTTTATCTCTTAGCTCAATTTCCTCTCAAAGTGTCTCCATCAAGATAAAGAACCCCCAACCTTGGAAGCTATTAAGATGGACCTGCCTAATGTCCCAACATCGTGCTAATTGGCCGGATATCCGGGACCAGAAACACGGATAACCATCTCCCTACATTTGTAGACACGCACACTTTCACTTAGTCAGAAAGTAAGAAATACTTGAAGATTCCTTGAAAAATAAAACGGATTTGCTACTTGGATTTAATATTCATAATATTTCAGAAGGCTATAAAATCGTATCATGTCAACAATCCATAAACGAAATGTGTTGATTTTAGCAAACCTGGATCTTTTCGTATATTTGCCATATTTGCGTCCATATCCTTGTTGGTCCCGTGGTTGCAAGCGCGATTGCTGAGCATGAGATCCTGGGTTCGATTCCCGGGTCAGAAAAAGTGTTATTGGATTTTCTATCAGGGATTACTCTGAACGTTGAAATTATGAACTAGACGATAATGTCTATTTTCTTGAAAGTACAAGGTCGTAAGTCAAACTAAACGTCAAGCTATTGCTTTGTGAGATTGCCTATGGACTTTTGGTCGACACTGTATTCATAAATGATTGTGATAATAATTATGTGATGTTGCTTTTTCAAAGTTCAAGTTCAAGTTATTTATTTCATAACGAAAATACATTTGTGTCGAAAAATTTATACAGTATAGGTACACACAAATAAGCACATAAACAATTATAATATAGGTAACCTCGTTCCTCACCCATCATCGAAGTTAGAACGTCTGTTATATTAAAAATACTAACCTTACAAATATTTATATTCTTATTGACACAGAACAAAGTCCCTAGCAGAAAATGCTATAAAATACATACATTTAAATGTCAAAATATTAAGTATCAAAAAGCAACAATTATAAAAATGTCAAAGAGCAAAAGGTACAAATATTTAATTTAACTTTAATTGAATAATTAATTGAGTTTTTAAGATTTTCTGTCATTACAATATTCGTCGATGCTGTAATAGGCTTTATTGATTAACAAAGCCCTGAGTTTATTTTTAAACATGTTCACATTCTGAATAATAGAGTCTGAATTTGTGCCCTGTTAATGGCAATAATCTCACCCCCATTACATGGGACTTAAACATAACTGGCGAAATGTGAGTGTAGTATTAGGTACACCTCTGTCTAACTCTTCGGGAATTACAGGTGTGATGTTATGTTAATGTCCATGTGATAACATTGCTTATATCTGTGTATCATACTACGGATGTACGAAAGATGTTATCAGCGTCTAGCACTAAACATGCAATAACATCTCTTTGAAAGTGAGAACCGTTAAAACTAACAGGCGTTCATACGTAGATCCTTCATTAATCTTAATGGTTATGTTCCTATCATTTAGTTTATCTGTTTTAAATACGGTGTTTGTAAGGGAAATGACACCATGCCTCAGTTGGCTACATCCTGAACTTGGATCTAGAGATTTTAATCTGGATGGCGTCAATGTCGTTTTATTTCATGACTAGCTGTTGCCTAGCGCGTGAAATTATTACAATAATATTACTTCTTTGTTTGAATCGGATTTTGTTAAAAATTACAAGGGTTTGACGACCCGAATGGCACAGCGGTAGTGAGGCTGCCTTACGTTCTTAGGGTCCCGGGTTCGAATCCCGGTAGGAGCAAATGTTTTTGTGATGAACATGGATATTTGTTTCCGAGTCATGGATGTTCATATGTATAATAAGTATGTATTTACAAACAAAAAGTATCTATGTAGTATATCAAATATCTGGTGTCCACGACACAAGCCTCGTTGCTTAGTGTGGCACTAGATGGCACTGTGTGTATGTAATGTCCAGCGATTGTTGATGTGATGTTATTTATTACTTCACTTTTTTTCACGGAACCCTGATCCTATTCCTAAAATAAAAAAAATCAGCTATTTGCTAGTAAAAGTCCTGTTAAAATGGACCAGCCGATGCGGACATTAGCTGGACCAAATAGAGAGACAAATTTCTTTTATTTTGTTATAATGTGACATCATCATCATCATCACCTGCCCAGCCTTTTCCCAACTATGTTGGGGTCGGTTTCCAGTCTAACCGGATGCAGCTGAATACCAGTATTTTACATGGAGCGACTGCCTATCTGACCTCCACAACCCAGTTAGTACCGGGTAACCACCGGCTTACCAGGTACCCCTTGGTAAGACTGGTTGCCCGACTTTTTGGGCCACTGACTACCTAACGACTGTCAAAGATCTACAAATGACAGTCGGGACCAACGGCTTAACGTGCTTTCCGAGCCACAGAGGAAACTCGGTATGTGACATTACTTTAAAATGCAGGTCGGTCTCTAACCAAATAAGTTGTTTTGCAGGCACAATCTAGTTCCTAATGGGAGGCTAATTCCACCAAGGTTCGCCTAATCCACACGGTCTCGTTACCGTTTTCACGTATATTTCACCTAAATGACTTACCGTAATGTCACTTGGTGAGTTTCCACGCAATTAAAGGGTACCCCAAATTATATAAGTTTTGTTGTGAAGGTTCTGACGGTGAATGAGAAATTTGGAAGGCTGCTTTCATTGTAAGATTTAATTAATAATTGTCCTGTAGGACAAATTATGTGTGTGGCTTGAGTAGGGCTGGAAATTTCCATGGGTGGGTAGTAATAAGGCTGTTGTGAGAGCCAAGATTACGTTTTGATTTATAATTTCTTGTTTATTCATATTCCAGTTTTTCCAACCCAGGGCTGCGGGACTGTTCGAGGGGCTGCGGGACTGCTCAAAAGAGATACCGAGGCCCCGGAACACAAAGGGCGAAGAAGGAACATGGATGGGTTTTAGTCAGTAAAAGTCTGACACTCCCTCCCGCTCCGCTTAGAGCGGGATTAGTCTTTTGATGATTTCCCATCCGAAAAAAAGGGCTAATGTGGACCACTGGTGTTATTGGTCTTTAAGGGGCGTTCATTAATCACGTTATCACCCCCTTAGATGTCGTGAGAGTAGACTGGACCCCTCACCCCCCCACGCCCCCTTCCTAACAAGAGGTTTAAAAATTGCGTATGTTACTGTAAGACAGTGCGTTTATCTGTGCTTGCTTGAGTTGGATTTATTTGAACATTTATTATTCAATATCATTATGTAGGAGTTGGCTATATTTTAATGGAGAAACATGTTTACTTAATTAAACCCAGTTGTCTCGCAATTTTACAATGTTTCTTGCAGGAAAAAAAATACGTGCGATTCGGCTCGACCCCTTAAACGCCTCACGTAGTTAATGAACGACCCATTATTGGTTTTGTCCAGCTCTACTTATATTGTTTTATTCTTGTATATGGAGTAATAAACTTTCATAAAGGTAAGGTACAATACAACTATGGGGTTATAAACATTGTTTTGTTTCTGAAGTATGGAAGAACAAGACATGCTGCGCCGACCTCAAATGAATTGGGATAACCGCAAGAGAATGATGATGATAAGTCTGGCAAGAAATCATTGTTTCAACAGCGATTTTGCTGTCAAATTAATGCAATTAGTTACATTCTTTTTCTTAGCGAGTCGATGGCAATCTAAATTGTGTCGGCCCAGAACTGAGCGACCAGTTTGGCGCTTTCGGTAGCGTCCATCAGTTCCTGCAGTGAACAAACAACAGGACACGCAGGACACGATATTAAGTGCCCCATCGTTTGTGGAACAGCACCACATTTACACTCCATGGCAGATTCATTAATGAATCTCCACCTGAGCAGGTTTTCCTTGCTGCGGCCAACCTGGGTCCGGAGTCTATTTATTTATTTATTTGCTCTCATGCACATCACACATTTTAAAGACTTCCAGGTCAGCCATGGCAGCTCATGTCCAGGTGGGAGATTTTCAGTAGTTGGAACGAATGGGATTGGTAAGGATGCACTGCTTCGGTCACACAGCTTTAGTCTTTCCGTGGAGCACTCGCCATTGAGTGGGGTGACACACTCCAGAAAGCTGTTTTGGCTTTATATCGATCGACTCCTTTAGCAACTTACCGTTTTTCGTAAAACTTTTATTCAGGAAGCTAAAAGCCTTCTAAGATAAACATCTAGCTACAAATGTTTTCCAAGACTAAAATTACACAACCCTAAAATGCTTCCGTTGCTCCAGATTATCGCCAAGCCTGCTTGGAGGCAAGATGAATTTCACCATCGTAATGTGCTAAATTCTCAAACTAATTTGTATGATAACACCCTCCGTTCATTTTGGGGTTATTACGAGTAGGTACAGACGAGCGCACAACGTCGGTTCCACATTTGAACTGGGTTTTCGTAGTTATCATCTGCTTAGCCTTTTCTCTACTATATTGGGGTCGGCTTCTAGTCTAACCAACAGCGGAATACCAGTATTTTAGGTGAGGCGACTGCCTATCTGACCGCCACGACCTAGTTACTGGGCAAGAGGATACCCTTTGGTAAGAGAAGTTGCTACACGATCGAGCTTCTGATCTGCTTCTTTTTCATGTGGTTAGCGCCTAACCTGGTGTCAGAGTTTTTATGCCGTCCAGAAATACCTCTCAGGCTTGGTTTCATCACGATGTTTTCCTTCACCGAAGCAAGTGATAATTATACAATACGCACATGAATCCGAAAAATCAGAGGTGCGTTTCATGGGTTCGAACTCGAGACCTATGACTTCGCAGTCACTACTGGGCTATTACTGCTGCTGCTGCTAATTACTCGTAATATAATAACGACTGTCACAGATCTACAAATGAGAGAGGCTAGCTTATACTGGTTTTGTTACCATTGATGTGTTGCTTGTTGTACTTACAGTAATTTGCTATGTAATTTACTGTAGAATTTTGTAATGTAAACGTTTAAGTTGAGTAATTCGTTTTTAGGTGCTGCAAGGCGGTATTCTGGGTGTACTGTTGTTTAAATTGGGTCAAAATAACTCTGATGTATGTGCATACGTGGACGGGGTAGGAAAGGTTGTAAAATTTTGTGTAGTTGGTAAATTCAAGTTAAGTTAAAATTAAGGGATGAAGATTTTTTTATGAGAGTTTCCTATCTAAGACGGCTTTGGACAGAATTAAAATAAGCTTTTCTTTGCCAATCAGATACATTTGCGTCATTTCTATAGTTGGTGCCAGTTAAGATCGCAATAGCGGTCATTGCCCTTTCCCTAATATCTCTTCGTACGAACCACAACAAATGAACCATGTATCGATTTTTATTAGAAAAAAAGTTGAAGATCACGATAGATGACGATTCAAGACTTGAACTTGGTAATTTGTTTTTGTTCTATGTTTACCCGTATGCACAGATAAGTTGGTTGACGTGTAATTTTTATGTAATGTCCAGAGAAATAATAGATGAAATAACAATATAATATTCACAGAGAAAACTCTTCGACCCTTCATTTAGGTTTTAGAAGTTCAAATTAAGAACAAATAAACAGAACAAAAAGGAAATGAAAGTTTGTACAAATTCTAAATGTAACAGCTTGCTCTTTGTGATTAAGTTATTTACACGAAACAAAACAGCTGGTTTAATGAATTTAAAGCGTTTCGTAAATAAATTGCTACAGGAGGTGTTCATTGCAACAATATCCAAGAGTACGATGACGAATTCATCAACGTTGCAAACATTTTAATCAGTCCAGTTTTTGATGATTTTCAGTTCGACGCAAAACGCATTCTTTTAGCTTAATTTGAATGCGTCAAAGCACATAAGGCAAATAAATAGAATTAAAATGGTGTCATCAGGAATCATCGTTCGAGTTTATTTACCTACTAACTTTTGCTCGCGGTTTCGCTCCTGTTATATGTACGGAAATCAACCCACGGGAACGTCTTAAATATAGCCTATGACGATCAGGGATAATGTAGCTTCCCATTGGTGAAAGATATTTGGGAATCGGATCAGAAATTCTGAAGACTACCTCTTACGTACAAATCACAAATAAATCCTCTTATGATATTAGTATAGATGTACGAATTAAATTATTTTTTTCGTTTTTTAAGTGACCAATCAGCAAGCAGCTCCTTCCATCACAGCCTTTCTATCGATAAAAGCAAAAAAATAAAATGTCCTTCTTTTTGTTACAGATAACCCGAAAAATGCCACCGTCCTAACAGACACCAAAGAAAAACAATGTGAAACTATGAACTGACAAACACACATGATTTCAACAACCAATTTCACACACACACCGACAAATGTGAACACACTACACTTCGACTGTAGAAACATTACATTCAACTACAAAAATGCAACACACAATTGCACATACGACACGGACGAGTACGAAAACTCCGGATTCGAAAAGACGAATTTTACGAACGCGTCCTACGCGATGTCGAATGACAATTTTACGGAGTACGCAGAGATTCCGTATTACATAAAAGCGACGTCAATGACGTTTTGCATAGTGATAATGTGTCTGGGGGTGATAGGGAACGTGATGGTGCCGATAGTGATACTAAAGACTAAGGATATGAGGAACTCGACGAACATTTTTTTGGTGAACTTGAGTATAGCGGACCTGATGGTGTTGCTGGTGTGCACGCCGACTGTGCTGGTGGAGGTCAACTCGAAGCCGGAGACGTGGGTGTTGGGGAAGGAGTTGTGTGAGTATTGCTTACTAGCCCTCTTACATTTCAGCGTTACGCTAATTTTACAATTGACCTAAAAGCCATGTATTGAAAATGTATTCGATTATAATAAAACGTAACACTCCTTTTTTATGCAATAGTGTAAAATAGGACATTTGCGAGATGAAAATAATGCTGATTATATTCAATAGAATCTACGAATATGAGGTCTCAAATCAGGTCTCCGTGAGTTTTTGCTTAAACATGCTTCGGGAGAATGATTATTACTAAATACATAAAAAGTTATCTAAATTCGCTTTATTCCAAAAACTAAACGATCTATTTTCAAAAAGTAATTGTTATTTCAACGACCGAAGAACGTACAATTTCAACGAGGAAACCTTGCAACTTCGTTTTGTTTTGTTATATACTGCCTCTTAAAAGTATAGATTAAGTTGGTTATTTGATTAGCGATGGAAATTATATTTATATGCAGATCTATAAATATCTGGTCATTTGGTATGCCAGACTAAAAACTCTGCTCCTAACCAGTCTCTTTAAATATAACATAATTAAATTTATATCAAACGGGGCATTGTATTATCATCAGTCATGCGAACTAATGTGGAAGCAACTCTTTCTGTATGTCTGCCTCTAAGTTACCGTTTTACGCCTTAACGGCTGAACGGAATCCGATGAAATTCAGACAATGTAACGCCTGAAGCAACGATTTTCCTGGAAAAGTTTTTCATCACGACGTAACACCTCCGGCCATGAGTACAATTCAACTCCTATATGTGATCCTAAGAATCTTGCATCAAATCTTGAATCTTGTATCTTGAATCTTCACTATGAATGCAGTTGCAGTTGTATGGTCCTTGACTAAAAGCGACAACTTCATACAATATGAAACGTGTTCTATCATCGTCGTGAATGAAGGAAGTGGCGCCCTCTTTAAGCCACTAATGAACTAACGCCTAGCAAAACGCTAAACGCTAGCTTATACAAAGCATTCGCTACAAGCGAAGCATAGAAAAACATTGACAGATTCAAGTATCAAAATCCGTGGGATATCCAGTGAATAGAAAAATGTGAGTGTGAATTTAACGGTCAATTTTTAAATAACGTTTCAAAACTTTTCATATTTCTATAACAACTTTCAACAGATGATGATTCGGAAGCTTATGAGAATTCAAGACATTTTTGACTTTTTCATAATCGTTATTGCACAATGTCACATTGTCTATACGCTCAGAATAGGCATGACGACAGTTTAAAAAAATTGCAAATCTATTTAGTCCGTCAGATAAAGTATTGGAAATTAATGGACATGTATTTTTTGTATTTGTAAATCAATGATTATTGACAAAAGATAAAACGCATCATAACTCGGGAGTGGGGGCTCGTGACGTCAGAACTAGCTAAAAATTATACCTAGGCGTGACCTTTTGAGAATTTTAAAAGCGTCATATCTTCATCATTTTTGGTTTACGTAACAAAAGAAAAAACTTGGGTCAAATATTATTTCATAATCTAACTGACGGACTAATTAGATTTTTTTTGTCGTCTCGCCTATTATTATAAACAAATTACTACTACTGTAACAACTCATGTATGTTCCATTCTATTCTATTTTTAATTTATTTGAAATATTTACCGTTGAAACAGATATAGAACATATTTTGCAGAACTTGGAAGTTCCCAGTAGACTAAAGTACATTTGATACTTGAATATCCATTTGTATTGTAGATACTGAAGTGAAAGCATAACGTGCTTTGGGGTAAGTATAAGTATATGACAAACATTTTATTTTACATTCTGCAGTTACAGTTAAATGTTTACTCATTCAATTCTGAAAACTCGTATCTCTTTATAACTCAAACTGCGCTAGAATGGATCAGATTACCCTCATAATTTCATTTGCTCAAAACATGTTTCGCAAAATACCTCATTCTCCTCATTCATACTTTTGATAGTCTTTTCAAAAGCCGCCAATTTTCTAGAAACTGCTCCTTTAGTAAAACATCCATTTCAACTTCAAGTCTTGTCCATTAAAAGTATTCATAAAAGAATTTCTGAAAACTTAGTTGGTTTAATATGAACTTCTCAAAGTAAAAAAAAAAATGTTTTATTTAATAACATCTACGATCATATTTCCGTTACGGAGAACTGTATATTTTTCAAAACCGTCTTTCTCCAGTAGGTGTATTCAAAGTTTGTCAATGTAATTTAAGGCGATTCGCACACGAAACTGTTCTTCCACGAAGTCGGGCGGAGGTGGCGAAGCAAATGTATTGGCGGTTCGTCGCGCGGAGAGGCGGTGAGCACCGCTCGTCCACGTGATCGGGCGATGTACGTATGTAAAGGCATCTGGCGGGCACGCGTCTTGCTATGCCACGCCAGGAATAATTTTTGGGGCTGCGTACCAGGAGGAATCTTCAATGCAAAGACTGTTTAGAAGCACACTGTTTATTCTACAGCTTTGGGTACACAACCGTTGACACAATACTTAGTGTTTCGTAGAAACTTTAATAATTATACAATCGAGAGGGAAAAAACGTGACCGCTCAGGTTAGTTGCTTAGCTGGCAAGGGAAAAGGAAGAGTGCGACAGTGTTGCCACTACAGAAAATATTACAATATAATTGCCAAGTAATGATACTAAAATTAAACTAGAAAAAATATTTTTATGTTGTTGCCAACAGCATAAACGGATTTCATACAAGCCAATTCGATTCACCGTTCGACCGCGCGGACGAGAGGAGTCGTGTGAGAATCGCCTAAGTAGGTATACACTCTCAATCGTCTTAGTGATGCACGATCCGATCCGATACTTTACAGTATCGATGCATCAGGATGCGAAATTTCGATATTTTGTATTAATACAAACGAACATAATAAATGCTTGGATCAATACAACAGTATCGGTATCGGAAGGAATGGATCGTTTCGTGCCACATTGTCTTTAGTTTCATGGTCATACACAATTCAAAAGACAAACGAACAACTAAAAAAGGATAAACGTAGTGACTTTTAAAGTGATTTTCTCCGACCGTATTGATTAATGTTTTATATTTTAACGAATATAGTAGATTGGAAGCCGATTTCAAAGTAGAAACCGTTAGTTAACGAGTAAACCTCTTTGCCGAAGGTATACATATAACTGCTCGTGGCAGTAAACAAAAAGATAACAAAAGAGTTCTTATAATTTTGTCTAGACACTAGACTATAACCTTAAAGGGAGTACGATACTATTTATTATTATTATGTTATTATTATAAGCCTATATTGTCCCACTGCAGGGCAAAGGCCTCCCTTCCCTCCTTCCACATTTCGCGATCTAATGCGATTGTAGGCCAATCCTTTGCCAAAGAGTCTAGCTCATCCCGCCATCTCCTTCTGGGCCTGCCGTGTTGTCGTTTCCTGCTACTTGGTATCCACTAAGTGGTAATTTTTGCCCATTGCTCCTCCTACTATACGATTCGATATTTGGAGAATCGGATCGAAGCAATTCGTTACCATCCTAGAATTGTATCGATACAAATGCAAGTATCGTACATCCCTACTCTCAGTTATGGGCCATTAAATAAACATTAAGGAATACAAATACTGCTCCTACACTACTTACATTGAATTTTGTAAAGCGGAGGGTTTATGGTGTATCATGGCAATTGCAACTAGTAGTAGTTGGTAATATTTTATTATAATACCATTCAAGAGTGAGTGCGTCTGTATTTACACTAAACTTGTGCGCTGAGAGTGACTGCTATAGGTGCTATCATACCTTTTTTGAATACCTACTTTCATTAGGATAAAAAAAAAATCTGTTGTGTTATGACAAACTGCCATGAGACCAAGTGCGGGTTGTATGTTGCATTCAACATTATAACGCCTTCTTCGGTCTTATTACTTCTAATTACCGACTGGGCAATTAGCAGTTGTTGGCCGCAGGTTAAGATGAGACAGGAAGGCGTTGCATTACTAACTTGTGTGTTGCCAAATTACTTTTAGTCAATAGTCTTACTTATACAATAATTGTGTAATTAATAATGTTAGTATTGCCCTTTAGTCATAAGATATGTAATGCACATTTGCTTTTTATCTATTCCTGTTATTATTTTATTATTACGTTTTTGTCGTTTTAATCACGTGTTATTAAAAATATCTACTGTGTCTACACTGTATCTCTAGCCTAAGTAAATGTGGAAACGTCGTGGATTGTACATTAACCAACTTCTAATACGTTGTAATAATTACTGTAACATATATTGTACAATTGTTTGTTTTTCCTAAATAAATAAAAAATAAATAAATAAATTACATACCTAAATTGCTACCGTAAATACAGGGTGGAAGTGACACCGACGCTAAAATGATTACCACGTAATTAGTACATCATTTGCCATCTTTTCGCCACATTTTAATTTGTCGTCGGTTTATTATAAGAAAAACAGCTGTTTCGCACAAAACTGCAATACTTACAAGAACAGCATGTTTTTTTTTACCTATGTGTCGGTTCAGACTTCAGAATGGTGTAATGAATACGTGATAACCGTTTTAGCGTCGAGGTCCTTTCCAGCTTGTATAATATTACCTCAGGGATGGGGTAGGATCAGTAGGATTACGGGGTAATAAAGATTTATGGAAGAAAAATGCTGCCTAAATCATAATGCCTATATGGCCTTTTTTTTTGTTGATGTTCCTTCATCGCCCTTTGTGTTCCGGGGCCACGGTATCTCATTCGAATAGTCCCGCAGCCCCGGCAGGCATCGGCCCTTGCGGGTCCGCAAGGGCCGATGCCTGCCGGGGCTGCGGGACTTCCTTTCATCCTTCCTTTTTTTCTTTTTTGCTGGCTCTCTTTGAGGCGCGCGTGGAACACGAACGCGCCGTCGACACGGCCTGTCGTCATGAGACGGACGGACGGCGAGCTAGCCCATAGTTTACCGTCCACAGGCCCGCGCCTACGGTGGCCGGGGGCCACCACGTGGCCCCCGGCCACCGTAGGCGCGTAGACCGTAGTACCTCTGATTTTTCGGATTCATGCGCGTATTGTTTCATTATCACTTGCTTCGGTAAAGGACAACATCGTGAGGAAACCAGCATGCCTGAGAGATATTTCTCGACGGCATGTAAACCCAAGTCAGAGTTGAGAGTATGTCATGCTCACTCAAATGTCTCGCTGATGGTGGCGCATGTGTCAGATCATTTAGTTCCCTTCAAAATGGTTGAGTTGAATGGTGCTGATCTATGCGTCATGTCCGTGAACGGGCGCTGTCAGTTGTGACTGGTCATCTCTTAGTTGCCATGGCTTATTTGAATGAATTATTTTGGTTTTTTAATTGTTTTTTTTTTGTTTTACTGTGGACACTTTTAACGTGCACATCTTGCTACATTGTTCTCACATAATATACCATCTCAACATGATGTAACCAAGATTTTGTAACAATATTCTGATTTAAAAGAGTGTCCATGGAGTTTCTTGCCCGTTCTTCTCCATAGAGATCTACGTTAGGGAATGGGCAACTACAGTACTTTCACAGTTTTCATGTCTTGTGACTGGGACTGTAGTACATTTAATTTTCATCTTTGTTTCGACAATTCAAAAGTGCCTGTAATTGGCTTACTTGAAATAAATGCTTTGATTTTGATTTTTTGGTCAGAGGCCCATGGGCGGCATTAAATCTCTGACCCCACGTTAGGCACTAACCACACAATAAAGAAAGAAACCAGAACACAGTTTGGCATACTTTCCTATTGATATCATAATGCACTCGACTAAAATAAACAGTACTCGAAAATGTAGTGGCTGATAAAATCATTTGGTAGCGGAAATCGTAATGGAAAAAGGATGTTCCACTGCCCTAAAACAATATATTTATTAAATTAAGGTTATCAAGCACTGTATACAATAAGCGCTATAAATCTGTAATATAACCTATTTCTATGTTTCAATTAATTGAATATATTGATAAGGTGGAAAAGTACTCGAAAGCATTGGAGGCTCCAACGTTGATTAGATACGAAAGTGCCACTGAATAACTAGATAATCTAAATAACTGCTGCATTACAGTTTATTTTTAACAAGCTGTGAGCCCGATTGGTAGAAATAAATCTAATCCACAAATGAAAAATTTTATTTAAGACATTATTCATAATTTGTGTTATTAAAACCAATTAAAAAAAAACTATGTTACATTGACATACCAAAAATCTTAAAAAAAAAATACATATTACAACAATACACATAACACACACACACACACATACATTTTAATAATAATAAGTTTTATTTATTTTCTCTCACAATGGTTTTGTAGCACCTAACAGTTTAGAACTATATAAATTCACACTGTGAGAGCTGGTGCTTGAAGTAGGTCTTTTCATTTATTGTGTAAACCGCCAGTCTGTGGTATTTTCTGGCCAGCTTCTCTGTTCCCTGATCATTATAATCTGGATCTATTCAAAGTTCAAGTGGATCGGTTTTTTCTAGGCAAGCGTGCTCCGTCCTAGCCCGCATCATGGCTTCACATCAAGCAAGTTGCGGCGCAAAAATACTTAATTTAAGTTGAGGGTATACTTACATAATTTCACCCCGCGCATGAATAACACTTTATCACAACACCAATTTATCTCGTCTGCTCGACGTCCGTATGTCACTACAGGGATCCAGCAGAATATCAGCGTCAGGTGCATGCCTGACACATGCTGAGCTGGACTCCCATTTGGTGCAACCTTGAGACGCACACCGCACTTTGTATATGATTGTTATTTTATTTGAAGTATGTCATGGTGTTACCGTACTTATTTCGTAAATATGTTCTTCTTTTTGTATGTTGGCATCTTGTTTTTTATTATGTATCATTTAATTGTACTTCTGTGTGTTGTTCTGTGTCTTTTGTGTGCACTAAATAAATGGTTTATCTATCTATCTATCTATATATCTATCTATCTATCTATCTAAACGTAAGTCTTTTGTGAAGCTATGATGCCACCACTGCCCACTTATTAAGAATACATACATGTATAGTCATCGATGTAACAATTTTCGCAGAATTGTATTTTGATCTCACTTAAGGAACCCCATACAACATAGTTTTTTTATTATTATAAAAGGTTCCATGTTATTATGTATGTAAATGGTACAGTCGTGGTCTTTTCCGCCTGATCAGTTAAACATTTTTTCGCTTAAATCATGCGGAGGCACGCCCCCTTAAAGTTTAGCCCTATTAGGAAAGCGTCAAATTTGGCGTGCGTCGTCAGTGCGCTCGGCCGAGCGGTATCTTTTCATTCATTATTTCTATACAAAGTCAACGGGGCGGGGCTAGAGAATGTTTCTATGTTGTAAGTGCAAGCAAAAATTAGCTTAGTGGTGATCAGGCGGGAGTGTCCTCGATAGTATATTGAAAGAGATGTATAGATTTCCGGTCCATATTACATTGTAATTATTTAAATTATAGTCAATTGCAAAGCTCTAAGCTGTGTTTAGTGAGTTATCTAAGTGGTCCTTTGTTTCGCAACGCAAATTAATTCGAATTAATAAGGTAGCTCAGAGACCGTAGAGAGAATAGTCTTTTTTAATTCGGCCTATTGGGAATTGGAGGCTCATTATTATTATAATAGGCTATATTTATATTAAAATGTCCTTGTTAGAGATAGAGGAGATTTTATTTCACGCAAACAAGCGGGGTAATTGCGGAACGGACTCCCGATAGCAATGCCATTTATGCTTTTTCAACTACATTAAGCAATGGATTATTAATTTCCATAAAACTCCTCACGATTCTAATAGTGTGTTACGGAATTCATCATCTGCCTGGCCTTTTTATTTACCATTTCAAAATTAATAACATAGCAGAATAGCATTTTTAAACCACGAGTCACAAGCTCGCGAGTGCACGTTTGTGTCACAGAATTGTGGTGTAGTTTTTATTTAAAGATAGATTGTTGATAGCGCTGAACTTATAAATAGACTTAAGAAGATCTGCTAAATGATGACAAGCTAAGTTACTCAGGTCAAATCAATTCGGATCGTCGAAATGTCTCTAAAAATAGGTACAAATAAAAACAAGCCCGCATTTCAAGGCTTGACAATATATTTTGTGGCAAGTCGCCATGTTGGGACAGTTGTCACTTATTACTTATTGTAAGAGAGACGGCACAATGCTCCGGGGTCAAAAGGTCACGTGTAACGGAATCTATTGTATTGCGGATCGAAGGTCGCGAGAGGATGATTTCATTTTCTTGGAACTGGAAATAGCTATTTTCTTGCGATATTTTTAACATTATCTGCCGAGACGACTTGCTACGTTAGATTTCGTTTTAAGTCTAACCATAAGTGTAATCGTAGGTATTCAGAAACTACAAAAAACAGCTACATTTCTGCTTACACCCCTTTACTTCGTCCACGCTTGTCAATATATCTGGTCATGTTAGAGTCGGTTTTAAGTCTAGCCTAATGATGCAGAATATCAAAATAATGCTCTTAAGTTTAGAAATAATCTTAGGTTCTAAGCTAAATTATCTTTGGGGCAAAGTCTTTTATAAATTCATAGATATTAAATCTTTATTTAAGTATTTTCGATATGTTTGAAGATTTTCACACCTTTAAGATGTCCATAAGACTGAAAAGACTTGATAAAGCGGAAAATTGAATTGTAACGAAATAAGCTTTAGTAGAATTGTTCTAAGCTGGCAAAACAATTGTTTGTGTTTTAAAACAAACAAAACTCGCAATTGTAAACGATTACCTATAATGTCAAGTATGGCTAGCGATAGCTAGGTACAAGTTCACCTTCAATTGTTTTGCTAGCTTAAAACGATTCTACTCGTACTATAGCTTATACCGTTGCAATTCTGTTTTGATTTCTTAATCATCGTTTTCGCAGATAACATGTTACTTTGTCTATGACTGATACATGAATTCAAACGTTTCAATCATCAGTTTTGCTCAAGCTACACGGCTTTCAGCTTCAGTAAACCATCATACTTATCCTTTTCCCAACTACGTTCGTTGGCAGGGGTCACCTTACAGACACACTATGCAGCTGAGCAAACCTTTCGCCTATTTCATCATTATCATTCTGCTGCCTTTTTTTTGTCGGATGTGAAATCATCAAATGACTCCTCCCGCTTTGGGCGTCCGGCATCGATGTTCCTTCATCGCCCTTTGTGTTCCGGGGCCACGGTATATCACTTTCGAACAGTCCCGCAGCCCCGGAACAGTACGGCAGCCCTGGATCATTCTCCTGCCTTTATTCTATTTATTTGGGATCAGCGCAGCATATCTTCTTCTACCATACTTCTTGCCTATTGAAACTCTTCAATATCCACAAGGCCCCTAAAACACAAAACTTAATATATCAAAAGTTCCACTTCCACTAAAAAACACCCGTCTACAGAATTGCTTAACAATATTGAGTACTAAAATCACCGGTGTGTAAAATTGTACAACATTATTGAGCGTTAAAACAATAAAAGTAACATCCCTTTATTCTAGCGATAGTGGCTAGTGCAACAGTTACACACGATCGGAATAAAGCTGTTCATAAAGATACAGGTTCGAGCGAATATTGTTCTGTATACGGGTTAGGTTGTGGTTTGACTGTCGGCGAAATTGTATGGACAACTATTTAACTTTGTATACTCCATCATCAGGTCTACCTGCGGTGAATAAATTCTACCCATCGCAGGTCACTGCTGGTAATGTGGTAATAGACATTCCCCAATTTACGGCATGATACCCGGTTCAATTTTGCTCATCACCACTCTCTTGCCCTTATCCCAATTTATTTGTGGTCAGCGCAGCATGTCTTCAAAATAAAAAAAAATCAAAGCATTTATTTCAAGTAGGCCATTTACAGGCGCTTTTGAATTGTCGAAACAAAGTTGAAAATTTAATTTTGCTACAGTCCCAGTCACAAGGCATAAAAACTGTGAAAGTACTGTAGTTGCCCATTCCCTAGCGTAGATCTATATGGAGAAGAATGGGCAAGAAACTCCATGGACACTCTTTTAAATCAAAATATTGTTACAAAATCTTGGTTACATCAGTAAGGTTGAGAGATATTATGACTATTTTAGATATTATGTGAGAACAATGTAGCAACATGTGCACAATAAAAGTGTCCACAGTAAAAACAAATATACAATTCAAAAACCAAAATAATTCATTCAAAAATTCTTTTTCCATACTTCTCTATTACTCGGTTTAATTAGCTCTTCTTATTTGAGAAAAAAGGCCAAGTGCGAGTCGGATTCACGCATCGTCCCGGCCGCCCGGGCGTCGGGGGCCACGTGGTGGCTTCCGGCCACCGTAGGCGCGGGCCTGTGGACGGGGAGCTATGGGCTAGCTCGCCGTCCGTACGTCTCATGACGACAGGCCGTGTCGACGGCGCGTTCGTGTTCCAATCGTGCCTCAAAGAGAGTCAGCAATAAGGAAGGGGGGCCTCTTCCTTATTGCTGACTCTCTTTGAGGCGCGAGACAAGGGCCGAAGCCTGCCGGGGCTGCGGGACTATTCGAAAGAGATATCGTGGCCCCGGAACACAAAGGGCGATGAACGAACATGGATGGGTTTTAGTCAGTAAAAGTCTGTCACTCCCTCTTGCTCCGCCCAGAGCGGGAGGAGTAATTTGAAGATTTCCCATCCGAAAAAAAGGGGTTCCGTACCATCGTAGTAGAGGCGCCCCCTTTAATTTTTAATTTATTTTCATATTCTTTTTTGTTATAGCGGCAACAGAAGTACTCTGTAGTGTCTGCCTATTAAGGGTCATGAGATACAGCCCGCTGACAGACAGACGGAGGGATGGACAGCGGAGGCTTAGTAGGTCTCGTTGGTTATCCATCGAATACTGAACCCTAAAAAAAGAACTATCGTGCCTTTAGATCTTTGTGTTTGAAATTAGGTATATTTTTCATGTTCCAATATAGGCACTTGTAAAGCTTACTGAAAATAAGGCTGAAAATGAGTGTAATTCTAGTTTCAGACACTGTTTTTATGGCCAAACCTTAGTTCGATTGATCTACTTCCACAAGAAAACAGCTAACTCAACAATGTAAGGAAGCTTTTGAAATGAAACAAGCTTATGAACCAAGAAAAACAATAACCGCTACTCGCTTGCAATGGACATTGGTGTCCATTGCAAGCGAGTAGCGGTTATTGTTTTTCTAAATAGGACTATTGAAAACACATGCCGACTTTGTGCTAAACGACCGATACAAACACAACACAACAATGAAACACCTTCCTTATTTCTTAAACAATAAGGTGAAAATTCCTTCGCAAATAACTTGGGAAGCCGAAACCACGAAGTGCCCCAATTAAGCGTAACAAAGTAAACGCTCAGCGAAGCTTGCACGCGCGACTTTATCGTACGATTTTTTTTTTGACGGCGACCAATAGGGTATTTTAACACCCACTTTTGAAAAGTGTCTCAATTAGATTCTATAGTGATAATGAACCACTAAAAATATCACTATAATTTTATTCAATCGTTAAGTGCCCTGCATTTAAATTTTTCATTTAGAATTTCGCGCGTAATTTGACGAAAACGCTGGACACAGTGGACGCCATATTGCTCTGTGGTCATGACGTCAGTTATCTGTGTAAACAAATGCTGTGATATTTGAAGTTAACAGTTGACACTTCTAAGTTTACATAGCCGTATGACGTAATAACATGGCGACTACTACAATGGTGTTATGAAACAGATTAAAAAAGCTGAAACCTTTGAATAGAATTTTTAAATTTAGTTTGCTGGTTTACGAACTAAAACTAACATTTTCCGACTGCTTTTTGCCTAAGCTATCTCAATAATATATTTTTAGATTTTTATCATATAGAGTAAAATACCCTATTGCGGAGTTTAATCACTTGCAAGTACCTAATTGAATAAAGCGCTTTTTTAAACAACCAATACATAACAACTAGAGGATCAAATCTTGTGATTGATTTTGCGCCTAAATTCAGTTATCCGATTGGTTTAATACATTAATTACGCATTCCAACATAACGCCTGTTATCCCAAAAGGGTTTAGTCAGAGGTGTACCTGATATATACCCACATTTTGCCAGTTATGAGTAAAAGGTAATATCATAAGTAACTCTATTACAACCTAAAACTGTGTTTTTGAAAGTGATTGCAATATTTTGTCTATTTTTGAGAATAATAAATAAAGTACTGTCATCATTCTCTCGCTCTTATCCCAATTCATTTATGGTCGGCGCAGCATCTCTTCTTCTTCCTTACTTGTCTATTACTCGTCATCTCATCAGGCACCTCCTTTCTTTATACAGTCCATCTTTTTTTTTTGTACGGCTTGTCGCAGTTCAGTCTATGAAACTGGCTTCTGTTTAACCAGGCTAATCCTGTGGATGCCTTGAATTTAAGGCCTCCAGCCAGGGGCATAATAACTACAACCTTAGCGACCACTTTCTGCTTAAGGTGGATGCTCCAGGGTAGCCCGCGAAATTCAAATTTTCTTACGTTTTTTTGCAATTTGCAAGTCAGTGCCAGGTTGTATGTTGATTAAAATATGATGAAAATCATTTTAATGAGCATAATTCTGCTGTAATACAGCCGCGAATCATATTTTAATCAACATACAACCTGACACTGGCCTGCAAATTGCAAAAAACGTAAGAATATTTAAATTTCGCGGGCTACCGTGGAGCTTCCACCTTAACCGGGCTAATTTATACAGTCCATCCATCGTTTTTTTTGATCTTATACCCATTCGTACTAAAAAAAAACGTAATAAAGAAAGTACTGTATCATATAAAAATCTTCAATAAAAGATCTGACAAATTACAAAACAGCAACTACTTGCTATCTAACACGAACAACATTAACTTAACGATATTGTAGCTAAATCCGTGCCCACCTCATTATATTTAATATACCTGACAGAATATAATGGCCACTTAATAAAAAGCTCGTAAAGTCGTATAAAACACTTGGTTTCCACGAACACTTGTCTGGATTTCGTTCGGCCATGTGGCTTGTGGCTGGACCACACTTTTATAATAAACAATCGTGTCGTCATTGAATAAATTACGTCTTAATAGGCTTGTGTCCTGAAAAAATCTAATAAGTCCGTCTAACTGACGGACTAATTAGATTTTTATTCGCTCTAGAAAACATACATTGTTTAATATCCCATTTAGTCGCACTGTAGCTCGATCCACTTCCCCTATACCGCGTATGCTTGCGATGCTCAACGCGCTCGTGGAGACCAACCCTGGATTGGAATTGTTTGCTGATGAATGGAAGACGATAATGTTAGAATGTTTGTGGTTCTGCGAGAAAACCGAGTAAAAGGATTAGGTATTTAATTTAGTGTTAATGGATTACCTAAAAATATTTGACCCGTATTTTATTTTTGTTACGTAAACCAAAATTGACAAGATACGACGCTTTTAAAATTCTCAATACGTCACGCCGTGCTATAATTTTTAGTGCGTTGTGACGTCACGACCGCCCACTCCCGAGTTTTGATGCGTTTTATCTTTGTCAACATTCATTGATTTACAAAAACAAAAAATACGTGTTCATTATTTTATAATACTGTAACTGACGGACTTAATAGATTTGCAATTTATTGATGGTGGAAACTAGCCTATTAGTATTTAGGTTGTTTTGTTGCTAAAACAAGGAGTATGAATTAAAATCAAAAGTCATTTATTCAAGTTATGCTGATAATCAACATTTTTGCACGTCAAAGTTTCAAAAAGAGTCTCCCAAAATACCCACCATTCCCTACTACCTAATATTTCAGCTGGGAAAAAGAAGTGTCGGAACAAACTCCTCAGCAACACATCTGTCTGATAGGTTAGAAGCGCATTTGGAGAAGAATAAGGCCGGTCTCTTTAAACAGAAACGTGGAAACCCAAACAGTACTCGCTTGGCTACGGTCTCCGCACACGTTTTTAATATAAGTGGTGTGCCAAACGATTTTAAGGTACAGCTTATACGTGATTTGTGTGTAGAACCATTCAGATATATGGATAAGAAGTTATATCTTGGCATAGTAACCAAACAACCTTGCAACTCTGAGGGTTGCGAATGTTCGCCTTAATGTAAATAGATTTGCTACCGAGTATCGTATTACTGAGAACCTAAGGGTTCTTACAGACGAGCGGCACGTTGCCGACGGCAGATAAACTGCAGCCGTCGCCACCTGTCGACGGCTGCCGTCGACAGGTGGCGACGCTTGCAGTTGTGGCATGCCGCGTAAATATGTGTCAACGACTGCCGTCGACGCGACGCCACAACTGCAAGCGTCGACGACAGCCGTCTAAAGGTGGCGACGGCTGCAGTTTATCTGCAGTTGGCAACGTGCCGCTCGTCTGTAAGAACCCTAACTGGATTGTGGAGTTCAGATAAACAGTCGCTCCTACTCCTCCGCCATTCTTTTCTGATCAATTTCGTTGCGGGATCCAAAACAGTTAAACTGTTTCTCTGGGACTTCATCGAGCTTCAATTGTCTCTGCGCGTTTTTAGTGGTCGCCGCTGTTGATTCTGACTTTCAGGAGTTGCAGTGGTTTGGGAATAGAGTGACGGGCTTGTCCGAAAAGAGAAAAGACAGTCGCTTCAACTGAAATCAGTTGTATCCGGCTAGACTGGATGCCGACCCCTTACGTAATGTAGTTTTGACAGGATACGCAGATGAACAAAGCTCTACCATACCGACTAGTACGGATGCTTTTAAATAGACTCCGCTAGGTGAGTTTATTGTGTGTTTTCGTCATATGAAACTAGCATAATTATCCTAGAACCAGAAATTTGAAGACCACGCGTTACCTCTTATCGAGAGCAGGTCTTTGTCTCGGGAGTAAAAACTATAAAGATTGATATACATACAAACTAACATCACGCCTGTACTCCCTGAAGGCAAGACAGAGGTGTACTTACATAAGACTTAAACATAACTGGCGAAATGTGGGTGTACATTAGTACAACTTGGGAATCGAACTCAGGACCTCATGTTCTGCAGCCGCGATGGCGGCCACTTGACCAACGAACCAACCAGGCAGTATATAGGTTGTTATGTTATGTGTTAAGGGTAACAGTATTAAGTAACTGATCCAGGAACCTAATGAATTCTTGCTCACATATCCTGCTCATATATACAGGGTGTTAAAGTAGTCGCGTGCCATAGCTTAGGGGTGAGCTCAGTATCGATAAAGGAACCCGTAAAAAATTAAAAAAAAAATATTTCCTAAAAAAAATTAAAAACAAAAACAAAAAAAATATATCTTGCAATATTTTTTTTGTTTTTGTTTTTAATTTTTTTTAGGAAATATTTTTTTTTCAACCTAATTTAGTACCTACTAACTTAAAATAGCAATCGTTTAGAATTAAAATTATTTTATATTGCTATTTGAAGCTAAAGTAAGGCTAAGGTTGATGTTTTTGTTTTTTTTTGTTTTAATATTTTTTTTAATATTTTTTTTTGGATTTTTTTATTAATTTTTTCGGGTTCCTTTATCAATACTGAACCCACCCCTAAGCTATGGCACGCGACTACTTTAACATCCTGTATAGTGAAAAAAAAAAAATAAAGTCTACATAAACACAAGTTTAGTAGATTCGTGCTTTTTATGTTACAGCACTCTAATTAATGGCCACATACTTCTGTTTGTTTAATGAAAATAAGCACGAAATGAAACTAAAACAATACGTTTAAATGCCGTAGAGTCAATAAATGTTCAGTAATTACGTTACTGCGTGTCTGAAACATATTATTTTTACATTTTCGCTACGTAAAGACCGGAAATATTCCGAGGTATTTGTTTCTCTGAACTTCAAATGAAATCACCATAAAAATAACCTGTTATAGTACTCTCCGAGTGGCGCTTACGGCCATCGTCGGCCTTCTTGTTTGTATCAGCTATACACATAACGATACTACTACAACGAGTTTGTCAATGCATTGATAGTTCGTTGATTGTAATCGATTGGACTCAGTTCGATTTTTTTTCTTTAGCCTATATTGTCCCACTGCTGGGTAAAGCCCTTGGTTTGATTACCAAGTCAGAAAAAGTGTTATTTTCCTGGAAGATGGGCAATACGTTCTTCCCCTCGTTCATGAGCCGAACGAAGCCTAAAGGCACTTGTTTTCCCCGTCATTGCGATCATTTTTAGGGTTCTGTACCTCAAAAGGAAAAAACGAAACCCTTATAAGATCACTTTCTTGTCCGTCTGTCCGTCTGTCCATCTGTCACAACCAAGTTTGTACGGAACCCTCGGTGCGCGAGTCCAACTCGCTCTTGATCGTTTTTTTTTGTTCTAGACCATACCTCAGAACCTTCTAGTTACGGAGATATTGAGGGTCAAAGTTACAAGTTTTCTTTATATACTCGTTTTTAATGCAAGATTTTTACTTTAAACACCTTCAGGACCGCCGTACTATTTAATTCATCCATCAGCACAATTATTTAAGTACGTTACATTGAGTCCTACCGAAAAACGTGATTTTTCACCCAAAAAAAAAAGTTTTTACGTAGAGTTACTTAGTTTGATGTAAAGAATGCTTGGTTGACGGCTTCGTGAAGAGTCTGTTTACACCCTGTATATGTTCACCAAACCTGGGGTATTACAGGCGTGATGATAAATGTAGCTATATTAATTAAATCTAGCACACAGGTAGCCTGTTTTTCCTGAAAGAACCTTCCAATTGCCGTTCTCGAAGCAGACAAAAGCTGGTTACATAATATCAGAACGATTTATTAAGTTCTAACTACTTAACTACGAAGATAGAAATAATACAAACCTACTTACTATGCCGACAATGCTGCTTTAATGGCAGCACTTAAAACCAACTAGGCTACCAAGACACTTAATTTATCCGCCATGTCACTATTAGGCCAAAGGTTGCGGGAGGGGGAAGATTGGCCAGGCCGAACTAAGGCCTATCCCGATTAATCAAGACATCTGGGATCGATGTACGTACTTCTGGAATTTATAGCCTAAACTATTTAGTGTTACTCGATTAGGCGACATTGCGTCGAAAGGGCTTTGTAATTGGTTGACTGAAATCTTATTCATCATTCCCCTGCCCTCATCCCGAAGAGATTTAAAAGAATTAGGTATAGAGCGGACATTGGGAAAAATGTCATTCAAAAATTTTGATCCCGAACGTTTTCGATTTTGACACATGAATGCTGACAAGCGGGCGTATGACATTAGACAGAACGATTTGTTTCTAAGTAGTAACAAGTATTTGGATTACGATTTTCTTCGTCTTGTCCCGTCTATCGGTCGTAAGGATTTGAATGTCTTTGATAGTGACACATGAATGCTACCTGACAAGCGGGCGTATGACACAAGACAGAACGATTTGTTACTAAGAAGTAACAAGTATTTGGATTACGATTTTCTTCGTCTTCTAATTTCCGTCGTCTATCGCTCGTGAATATTTGAATGTCTTTACCTTATCCCAATTTATTAGAGTCGGCGCAGCATGTCTTCTTCTTCCATACTTCTCTATTACTCGCTATCTCATCAGACACCTCCTTTCTTGCCTAATTATCCTTCACACAGTCAAACCATCGTTTCTTTGGTCTTCCTCTACTCTTAACCATATTCATAGTCAAAACTTTCCTCACGACATTTTCCTCATTCCTTCGCATCACATGCAACGGTTGTTATAACTACTTATGCATGATTAAAATCCAGCTACAGCCATGTTATTTTGCGCAATTATTTTAAATTGTCATAGAGATAGTATTAGTCGTCCCACTTTACTTTTTATGATAATTGATCAGTAATTTTGAGTCACTATTAGAATAGACAAATGACACAGCCAATTGGCCACCCACAAACCAATTTATTTCAGCAGTCTCATTCTCATTATTAACTCAAAAGTAATTACTCAAAAATAGACAAATAGTTTCTTGTTTGCAGTAAGTATGTACTTACCTACCCACCCATAGTTTTGGCTTAAGGCTTTGCCCTTGTAATTAATCATTTGCCTACCTATCCATACAAATAAATAAAATTGAAGTGTCCGTTTGTAATTTCAAAATAACAACTTTTTACTGCACCAAAGAAACTATGAATGGACTACGTAAAGAATGATATGGCAAGAAAGGAGGTGTCTGATGAGCGGACGAGTAAAAGAAGTATGGAAGATGTTGACATGCTGCACCGACCCCAATTGGGAATAAGTGCAGGAGAATGATGAAGTACACTGACCTGCAAAAATAAGTACTACACTTTTAAAATTTCTTGTTTTCCAAAACTATAGAAGTTTTATGAGTTTTCTTTGAAACTATAGACAAAATTAAACTATTTTTTGAGTCCTTTTTGTTTTGAAAGTATATCTTGTGTACTTAAAAAGTTATTGCAATTTTGAAAGTGTGATACTTATTTTTGCAGGCCGGTGTAGTTATATCATTTCATACTATTAAATGAGCAATATTTGTATTTACATATATTTGTAATCACGTTCTCGAAAACGGCTGTAATGATTTCGATGAAAGTTGAAATATTAGTTCTGAAGACAGTAACATATCAAGAATGCAAAAGCTTTTAAATTCCGCGGTGACTATAAAATTGCTCCGCCAAAGGAAATGCGGATTTGTCAAAGAATAAATCCATTGGGAAGATTGAATAAGAACCAGTTGGGATTTCTGATAGGATGGTTTGAATTTATTGTTTTACCTTCTTTGTTAGATACCTAGATTTGTAATCTCATATTTTACAGTAGCTGTGATGTATTTCCGGTTTCATGTACGGTTTATATCGATTTAGCTAACAGAGCTCGTAGCTGAATAATAACAGCGTCTTGAGTCGATGGTAAGGTTAAGCCACGCTTGCCTAGATTGGTCAGTGGATGGATGATCACTCAGTACATACTGAGTTTCCTCCGTGCCCCGGAGCCGTTGGTCCCGGCTGTCATTTGTAGATCTTTGACAGTCGTTACAGGTAGTCGTCAGTGGCCCGAAAGTATGACAACCATCAGTCTTACTAAAGGGTATCGTTTTACCCAGTACTAACTGGGTTGTGGAGGTCAGATGGGCAGTTGCTTCATGTAACATACTGGTATTCAGCTGCATCCAGTTGGACTGGAAGCCGACCCCAACATGGTTGGGAAAAGGCTTGGCAGATGATGAGCTAACCTTCATTAATGACTGTAGGCCTCCTCGCCAATTTAACTTACCAAGAACCGCAAAAGCGGCAATTGTTCCCATTTGCATATCTGCGCCTAATTTACGATAGAGCACAGTGCACGCCGTAGTTTAGACGCCAAAAGGCTGTGTTCACACGTGCGTGGATTTCAGCTGTTGTTATCAATGTACTGTTGGCTGTATTAAGTTTGGCAAACGTGGGCAAAATGTTGGTTTGGAAATGGAACTTCAGTCGTTTTGTTATAACTCATCTGCCTAGCCTATTCAAGCCTATATACCCTATATACCTGTGTCCGGGTGGAAAAACCAAGTGAGTCTGAAACTTCGTTACTTATGAAATATCAAGGTGTATTATAAAAACTTTCACTGTTTAAAAAAGTTGGTTGAAAGACACCAGTCACCTAGAAATTCTATTAAAAATTCTTTTAAACACAGCACCATTGTTAATTTTGCGGATATGGAAATTTACCGAGTTATTTTTAGCAGTATACACATTAAGATATGTTAATAAAATAAATGTGGAAATTGCTTTCGTAAAAATAAACCATGAAAGAAGGATAAAAAAGCGTCTTAGACGCTGCCTTGGTAATAATTGTGTCGTTTTTCAATGACATTCTCATTCAAAATCGTATTTTTAAACAAATTAGGAAAAGCCCAGCTGAGTTCTATTAAAAGGTTTCATTGAAAATATGACCTTATTGAACACGTGATACGATTTTATTTACAAGGTACACATTTTTAGCTTTTCCATTTAATAGCTGCTCCCACGATTTCGTCTGTAAGTATTTATATACAATCCTACATGATGAAAGTAGTCTATGCTATGTTCTTTACTGGGTTACAGACCAAGTGCGAGTCGGATTCGCGCACGACGGGTTCCGTACCATCGTAGTAGGGAAGCCCATTTTAATTTTAAATTTATTTTATTATTTGTTATGGCGACAACAGAAATACACATTCTGTGAAATTTTCAACTGTCTACCTATTACGGATCATGAGATATACGCTGCTGACAGACAGGCGGACGGACGGACAGACAGCAGAGGCTTAGTAAAAGAGTTCCGTTGGTTACCCTACGGGTACGGAACCCAATAAATTAACGGACAGACAGATCAAGTTACTTTCTATTTTTAAACAACTTTGAATGGTAGTTCCGTATATTGCATTTACATAGTCCGAAGAACAAACCAATATACCAGACTATAGATCTCTCTAAAACACGAATATTTGGCAATATCGGGCTATTTGGCAACATTACCCCCCACACTTGAACCGTAGTTGGGTCATTGCGACTGCATTCAATTGGACGTAGGAATTTGTTGATGTATGGAGTGGAGCTTTAAGTGAATTTTGAGTTTGGAGAGTACAATGGCATTGTTTGTTGCTTTCTAAAATTAATACAAATAAGGTAGGCAGTGACCGAAAGTCTGACAACCAGTCTTACCAAGAGGTTTCGTATTAACTAGTACTAAAAAACTGAAAATTTGTCATCGACTCGTTATAAAGAAGTGCTCTGAAAATCAGGCAACCAGCCTTAAGGGGACTACACCCGGGGCTACGGGACTGTTCGCAAGAGATACCGTGGCCCCGGAACAAAAGGGCGATGAAGGAACATCGATGTTTTTTAGTCAGTAAAAGCTGACACTCCCTCCTGCTCCGCCCAGAGCGGGAGGAGTCATTTGATGATTTCCCATCCGAAAAAAGGGGACTACTAACAGGAGCTAAACGCGAGTTTTATACTGCAAAAAAGCATATAAAGATTCACTGCAATAAATAAAACTAGAAAAATATATGATTTTCTTCAGGATATACGCTAGTATGACAATTTTTTAAAAACATAATAACACTTATTTTACTCGATAAAAAAAATCAAGAACTTATCTCTAAAAATTTCTTTTAACGAGTAAAAACCACACTAAAATACATGCGATCATTCTGATTTTTCGGCAAATTTCTACAAGCAACATATTAGCATGATAGTGTTTTATATTTTTAGTCCAATCAATGGATTTTTTGTAAATCGCAAAAAACCACTCATTTCGCACTATTCGGCCCGCAGTGACTGATGTAACCACCACTTTGTAGTGCAAGCTGATTAGAACTTTATTGTAACAGTGTTTCAAACGAAGTTTCAACCACCACAAATAGAGTTGCTAATTTAGCTTCTGTAGTCGCCTTAACATGGTGTATCGTATTACCCAGTACTAACTGGATTAAATAGGTACTAGGTAGAGTCACTCCATGTAAAATACTGGTATTTAGCTGTATCCGGTTAGACTGAACGCTGACTCCAACATAGTTGGGAAAAGGCTAGGCAGATAATGCAGATGATGAGTTAGTCAATGAGTTCATTGCTTTGGGGTAACCCTTATGGGCAGCGGTGGCGCAGTGGTAGAGCAACGGTGGCCCTGTGTTGGCGGCCCCGACTTACGAACAGTAAGTCGGGGGTTCGAACCCAGGCAGGCGCATTACTTTGTGTAATTTATTTCATCACCACTGCTCTCAAAACGGTGAAGGAAAACATCGTGAGGAAACCGGCATGTTCTAGAACCAAAAAATTCGAAGACATGTGACATCTACCAATCTGCACTGGGCCCGCGTGGTGGATTATAGCCCATTCCCTTTCATAGAGAGGAGGCCTGTGTCACAGCAGTGTAAACATTAATAGGCTGATGATGATGAACCCTTATGGATGTTCCTTTATGGAGTATAACGGACTCCTACCGATAAGATTGGTGGTCAATACGACAGTCAAAGATCTACATTCTACGTGACTGTAGCTTCGCTTGTATCTTGTTTTTATGGCATTCAAAAGTGCCGTAATGGTCTAATTAAAAACAAATCTTTGAGTTTTGAGTTTGAGTTACAAATAACAGCCGAGACCGGGGCTTAACGTGCTTTCCGAGGCGACGGCTGTTATTATTTAGCTACAAGTCCCTTGTAATGTATGTAAAATGTTGTTTGGTAATATGACGTACACTTTCAGTCACCAACAGTTAAAAAAAATACAACAAAGATGTCAATCGAGTCGTGTTGTTTAGTAAATACCTTATTTATCAAACAAGAAATCAGGTCCTGTCTAATAAAAGACTTGCGTGGGCTGAAGAAGCCTTGTTTAGGTTTCAAATGTTACGATTTTGTATTTTTAAAGGTATTCGGTGTCTTTGGTAAAGGAGGTTGAACTCTTTGACGTCAGCAACTATGTTTGTGTTGATTTTCGATATCTTTGTGACTTTAGATTGGATTATGTTGCTTTTATGGGCATGTTTGTTAATCCTAAGTATTTAACTAGGTATATCCATTTAACATATCGTCACGCCTGTAATCCCCGAAGGTTAGGCAGTGGTGTACCTAATAGTAACTATACCCACATTTCGCCAGTTACCTATGTTTTAGGTCCCATGTTAGGGCGAGCCTATTGTCATCAACCGGGAACAAATCCAGACTCCGTGGCTGCCACTGAAAAAATACTGATGGAAAAACCGATCCATTAATATTGTTATACCATAGAATTGAATATTACAGAAATCGTTATACCAAGTGAAGTCAGTCTCCCCAATTGTATTGGCGTTAAGCGAGTATAATTAAAATAAAAACAAAAAGTCAACAACAACTTTACTATTATAATAAGGTAAGTACCTCCCTATACGTAATTATCAGTTATTTTGAGACCTAAGTAGAAGCACATAACATTGATAATTATGTTAGAATTGTAAGATAAAAAAGGACCAACATCAATATTAATGCTAACTGCTAATTGTATTTACTGTGCCGTCGTGCTATCCATTCCAAACGTTATTTTCTTCTTACATGTCCTACCAAAAATAGGACAAAAGCTAACCCATATTAAACAGTGAGCCACCGGGCTAAACCCACGCAAGTCTTAGGGGTATGTCCCACTGCAAGCGATAAGCGTGAAGCGAGTAGAGATAGAAACTTAAAAACCGGCAAGTGCGAGTCGGGCTCGCGCATAAAAGGTTCCTTATTAGAGGAAACCCCTTTAATTTTAATTTATTATTTGTTGGGTTATAGCAGCAACAGAAATACACATTCTGTGAAAATTTCAACTGTAGGTACTACGGATCATGAGAGACAGTCCGCTGACAGACAGACGGACGGACAGCGGCGGCTTAATAATAGGGTCAGGGTTGGTAACCCTTTTTTTACCGCTCTGGGTGGAGCAGGAGGGAGTGCCAGACTTTTACTGACTAAAACAAACCCATCCATGTTCCTTCATCGCCCTTTGTGTTCCGGGGCCACGGTATCTCTTTCGATTAGTCCCGCAGCTCCGGCAGGCTTCGGCCCTTGCGGACCCCTTCCTAGGGTTGGTAACCCTGGGTACGGAACCCTTAAAACAAGTTGTTTCCTCTGTGCTTCGGAAAGCGCGCTAAGCCGTTGGTCCCGGTTCTCAGTCGGAGATCTTTGACTAACGTTACAGTATGTCAGTAGCCTGAAAATCTGACAACCAGTCATACCAAGGGGTATAGTTAGTAGTTGTGAAGGTCAGATAGACAGTCGCTCCATGTACAGTCGTGGTCTTTTCCACCTGATTTGAGAAAAAAAATTCGCTATTAGGAAAGCGTCAATTTGGCGCGCAAAATAACAATAATTCTCGTTTGGTGTGCGTCCTCAGTGCGCTCGGCCGATCGGTATTGTCTTTCATTCATTATTTCTATACAAAGTCAACGGGGCGGGGCTAGAGAGCGTTTCTATGTTGCGAGTGCAAGCAAAAATTAGCTTAGTGGTGATCAGGCGGGAGTGTCCACGATAGTACAATACTGGTATTCAGCTGCACTCGGTAAGACTGGAAGCCGACTAAAACACAGGTAGTTGGGAAAAGGCTAAGCACATGATGTATCTCTTTTACTGACACGGAACGTACAGATACCCGAAACTGTGAAATTTTCCCGCAGTCAACCTTGAACCTAATGCTTTAGCGATAAAGTTCAAAATCTATTGAAGAAATTTGACAGATCATAGTAGCTTGATGTGCTAGTCTGTACGTGTCTTGAGCGAGAAAACAGTCTTAGGCCGCGTTCCCACTTTGTCGTGACGACAGATAATCGTGTAGATTTAAGTGTCGTGGCTTGTGTATTTAAATGGAGGTGTTCACATATAGGACGACGCGATTACTGTCGTCCATGACTTTTGCTAACTAAAAACCAACGATAAATTAATCGGCACGACGTAGTGGGGACGCGGTCTAAAGCTTCCTTGTCCACGATGGAACAGTTACCTTAAACTCAAATATGTGTTAACTTCAAATATTGTGTAAATAAATGTAATACTGTTATCTATTACATTTAGAAACAAGATATTCTGGACCCAAGAATATAGTTACAGTATTATATTCCTTTGGTCCGTAGGAGTCCTTGGATTAAATTAATTTGGAATTTTAAGATGTCAAAAGGGTTCAATGAACTGTTTTATAAAATATTTCCAATAGAATTCTGACATGAACGGCGTATAAAGTTTGTTTCTAATTTACTTGAATAAAGCATCCTCATTTGTGAGGCCAAGAAGTTGCGTAAAAGAAATATAATTTTATTTATAAAAGCATTTCTTTTTTTGTTTTAACTGTACTTTTGCAACCTTGGGGTCAAGCGTAAACTTTATAAAACAGATGTCATTTGTTTCACGAGCCGACGTAAAGGGAATCGACGTTGAGGGAATTATTCAGAAATGAATATAAGAACGATGTTGTTTTAAGGAGTCTTATATTTAGCCATTTGAGTTGGTGAATGAAAATACATAAACTCACGCCTTTTTTACATGAGGCTGGGAGAAACCACAGAACGCCTCCAGCTACGATCCTTACATACTCCTTTTGCCTCGTCTACGTTCTCAAATCTGGTATTCTCTGGTCATACACGCACTGGCATATCTAATTGAGTGAATTAGGTTTTGTTTAAAAAAATACTTCAATCGCCGCTGCTTTCAAAACGACGAAAAAACATCTTGTAAAAATCGGCATGTGAAACTTGAACCAAAAATTCCATGACATGTGACGTCCTCCAACCCAGATTATTATTAATTACGACAAAAATAAATTATGTTTGAGTTATTAACAGTTAAAACAGTAGTTTGCACAGTATAAAACCATTTCTTTTAATATCTACTTAATACAATTGAAATAAAATCAGATCTAAACTAACATAGTTTTTTAAACTGAAAGAAAATACTTTCCTTCAAAAGGCCTAGTTTTGCTATACCCCTAGTAAGTAAGCCGATTCATTTTAATATAGGAACTATTACCATTTAACAAAAAACACATTTATCTCAAAGCAATAAATCACGTTGAACCGAAAAGCCTCTATTTAGTGGATAATGTAAAAACTATTAGCGGTAATGCGGGTACGATTTATTAATGCCGTATCTACGCATTTTCGGGTCACTTTAAATCTATTTTGCTGATGGTATCCTCGTATATTGTAATAAGTGAATTATTTTCAAGGTCTTCCTTATTGTTTAAATACTTATAAAGTATTGAATTTTCTTGATCCTTCTAATAAGACATTGCAAGAAAGGACTCAAGTCTCGTCGGAACACGCATAGTGAGGAGATCCCTAATAGGGTAGATGACAAAAAATAATCGAATTAGTCAGATAGATTTCCAAAAAATATTAGACACATATTTTTTCTTTATTCACGTAAACAAAAAATGAAGACTATACAGTGCGTCGAAAACTCGTGTGACGTCACATTTGAGTACATTTTTAACTCAAATGTGTAATCACAAGCCCCCACTCATGATCTTTGATACATTTATCTTCGTAATTTTTTATTAATTTGATAAAATAAAAAACACGTATCCAATATTTTTCGATAATCTAACCGACGGACTAAACAGTATCATATTTTTTTTTAATCAGTCAACATCCGTATTGAGATCAATATTTCCTCATAGGATAATCATTAAAAAATTATACCAATCCTCACGCAAACATCATACATACCAGCGCTGCAACATTTTGTTTAAATGTTATAGCACAATGCTAAGATATCCCCGGGCCTTTTTGCCTTGTACACGACCAATTCAGTTCTAGTCTTATTTTTAGGGTTCCGTAGTCCTGACAAGGAACCCTTATAGTTTCGCTATGTCCGTCTGACTGTCTGTCCGTCTGTCTGTGCGAGGTTTTGCTAAGAGACCGAGGAGTTAGTACTAGAAAACTATAATTTTGTGTATATCAATAACGCCGACAAAGTGGTATAATAAAATTTTGGAAAATATTTTTTTTTAGGGTAGCTCCCCTACGTGTGATGTGTGGATGATTTTTTTTTTGCGTCTACCCCATCGTGTGGGTTATCGTTGAATAGGTCTTTTAAAATAATTTAGGGGTTGCCAGTATTACTTTTCGATTTAGTGCTCCATTTACGAAATATTAAACTTTAAAGTGCATTTTTTTTCCAGTAGGGTGTCCCCCCCTCTAAAAGCTAAACTGCTAGAAAAATCTGGAAAAATTCATGATGATAGTGCATTTTATGAACATTAAAGAAAAACTATAGCGGTTAAGATAACTTTATTAGTGTAGCAGTAATAGTCGTTGAGCTAGGGTGTTGGATAATTTTGTACCAAAATACAAAATCCTTAGAATAATAAATCCTATAAATGACTAAGATGAAGTAGTTGCTTGTTTATAACGGGTTAATACTTGCATTGGAAAACAAAATATGACGGGCTACTACGGAACCCTACACTGCGCGTGGCCCGACACGCACTTGGCCTGTTTTTTATATGTTTACTTTTCATATAAGTAATTTTGTTTTATTGTTATCTAGCTGATGCAAATTATATACTAAAAACCTTCTTCTTGAATCACTCTATCTATTAGGTAAAAAACTCGCATCAAAATCCGTTGCGTAGTTTTAAAGATCTAAGCATACATAGGGACAGACGCGGCGGGGGACTTTGTTTTTTAATATGTAGTGATTCAACAATTTTGTTTTGGCCTGTTCGACACAAATAAATACTATTTGCGCAGTTGGAACCAAAAATTCTTACTCAAAAGTTAAGATAATTTAAACAAAAAACGTACAAATGGCGGCGTGACTTATGAGTGCATCTTGCATCTATCTGAATTCTGGGCTAAACTTATTTAATGAAAATTTGCCATCGACACGCCGCATGACATCCGGAAAGATGGATAATGACAAAATTATAGGCTTTACTTTTGTCATTTGGTTACGGAACCCTCAGGAAAAATCAGTACTCTTACCAAGAGGATTATTGGTCCCAGTGCCTACGTTGTGGTAAACAAAAAGCCTTGATTTAACTCCATAACAGCATTTTACGATACCCACAGGTGCAAACGGGTTGCCTATACTGTTCCCGAATCACAATTTACTGCACCTCTTAAATTAACAGTAACTCCATATATCGCTATAATGGCTCCGAAACTGTCAATAAATCGCCATAGAGTTTTCTCACCTCCACTAAAAGGAGCTCTACATTTCAATTTGTGCCAATCTTCGCCAAAATTCTTGCGCCCACAAGGACCAAGGGTTTATTTATATAATAAGATCTGCTGATCATGGCCATTCAACAACAAAACAAAGACTTTTTCGACCCACTTCGGTACCATCATCTGCCAAGCCTTTTCCCAACTATGTTGGGGTCGGCTTCCAGTCTAACCAGATGCAGCTGAATACCAGTATTTTACATGGAGCGACTGCCTATCTGACCTCCGACTTTAACATAGCAGGCGAAAATGTGGGTGTACTATTAGGTACAACTTTGCCTAACCCTTCGCGTATTACAGGCGTGATTTTATGTAGATGTCATTGCTGATGAGAAAGGGCATTATTGATTTCGCGTCTACAAGTGTGTTTGTCTCTCCCGCTCACGTTCCGCCACCTCCTTCGCTAGCATGACTGCTTCGCAGAAGAAGGTGACGGCTTCTCATTCCATCTCGCTCCGGACCATGGATTGTGTGTTTGCTCTCTTATCCACAATTCTTTTTAAGAAGTCCTTTTGGCGCCAAGTCTGGGAGTTGTTAAACGCCAACTTTCTGGGACACCATAGATGATACATCATAATGAAAAAGTAGTTCTGTTTCTATTGTATTTCTTCCACTTTATTCATGGGAAAAACTGGCCTTGGCCGAAAGCTTCTGTAGATTTTATGGCCTGTGAAATTCGTATCGAGAATCGTCGATTCCAGATCGACATGTAATGGTTCTTGTTGTTATTTTGGACATTCGTTTTGGCTGTTGAAGTTATGTTAGTGTTTATTGGCTAAATTGTCCCATATTTTAGTATGCTTTTTGTGTTTATGGACCAAAATAAGGCTGTATTTTAGATGTTCGACTAAGTAGTACAGAAATTGCTTATATTTTTCATGGAAGCAATATAGACGCACTTTTTTAGTGTTTCTAGCCAAAAAAAATCTGCCTCTTTAATACCGGCATGGCGGCATGGCAGTGAAACCTATCTGCAAATAACAAAAGAATTACCCAGAATTATCCTTGCTAGTAGGCTACTGCCCGCCAGTTGTTGTCGGATTTTTCTATATGGTCCTTATCTATGTGGTTTTTTTTTTATCGAGTAAAATTAGTTGCATTATGTTTTCAAAACACTATATTCATACTAGCATTTATTCTGAAGAGTATCTTTCTCGTTTTGTTTATTGCAGTGAATCATATGCTTTTTTGCATTATAAAACTCGAATTTACCTCGTGTAGTCCCCTTAATAGCGCGATCTAGACTTTTGATGTTAGTTTTTCATTTATGTCATAGATGGCGCTGTTATACTTTTTGTACTATGTTGCTGTAGTACTTTTTGTAGTGCAGCTACACTACATTCGCTCTTAAAACCAAGTTATTCCCTCGAGATCTGACTTTTAGAACATGTGGGTGGATAACTAGATAATCAAGAAACATGAAGTTAGTGACAAGCTAGTCTCTGTTGCATTTATAATTTACTAGCACATTCTTATTCATCTACTCTAATGAAGGAACTGCAAAGGCGTCTTGATTAACCTATCTTATACAACGGTAAGACGACTAGTTAAGACTACGCTCACATTATTATGTAGAATTCTCATGTTTCCGAGACAAACGTTCCTTTTAATATTCACAAAGAATCAAGTTACCATACCACAGAAAATCTCCACAATCGGTTTAGTATTTCAGCCGTTTCTTATTTTCCAAACACAAAAGATGGAAGACATAACTACCGATGATTGTAACTGTTTGCCTGCATCACCCTGGTGCACCACCATGCTGCTGGGGAATGACCTCACCCCTTCTTTTTTTTTTTTTTCAGATTTGAAATCATCAAATGACCATTCCCGCTCTGGGCGGAGCGGAAGCGAGTGTCAGACTCTTACTGACTAAAACCCATACATGTTCCTTCATCGCCCTTTGTGTTCCGGGGCCACGGTATCTCTTTCGAACAGTCCCGCAGCCCCGGCAGGCATTGACCCTTGCGGACCCCTTCCTTTTGCTGACTCTCTTTGAGGAGCGCGTGGAACACGAACGCGCCGTCGATACAGCCTGTCGTCATAAGACGGACGGACGGCGAGCTAGCCCATAGCTCATCGTCCACAGGCATGACCCCCCTGAATTTCAATTATTTCGATCCGGGGCCAATGTGTAACTATGTGTGCGACCACCGATCTTATTATCACTTGCGTCGGTGAAGGAAAATATCGTAAGGAAACCAGCTGCCTGAGAGATATTTCTCGACGGCATGAAAAGCCAAGTCAGTAGCCCATGGGGGGCATAAAAACTCTGACACCAGATTAGGTACCTACTAACCACACGATAAAGAAAGAAGACCGCAAATCTTTAAAAATCTTTTCCATCGTTAAAATGAAAAGTTGAACAAAAGAAGCTCTAGAACAAGTGCAGTAGATACATCCTAAAATAGACAGAAGGATCACTCTCTTGCATATTTAAAAGTAAGGGTGGCCTAATACATAATGCAACACAACATGCAAGTCAACGTGAATCTGCGCGAATTGTACTCGGGAACAAATCAATATGTAAAGTGATGAATTGTACTCGGGAACAAATCAATATGTAAAGTGATGAATTGTACTCGGGAACAAATCAATATGTAAAGAACAGAGGAGTTGTGTCGATGCAAGAAGCTTTACGTTGCTTGTTGGAGCACGTGAAGGCAAGGCTTTATAATATAGGTGTATAATTTATTATTTTTTCATATTAATTTATTATTTAAATTTAATAGTTTTGTATTTAGTCCTATTCTTTGTTAGTATGTTATGCTAAGTTATTAGTTTGTGCAACAATGGTTTATTGCTAACTGTGGAGGCTTGTAAATGGCTTTTCGTTGTCTGTATCACTATAATTGTTTGTATTGTTAGCTGTAAGCCACCCAAATATAATAAAAATAATAGCATTTCGTCTTGTATTTTAGACTTTATGAATATAGGAATATTTTGAGCCAGAGATAACTTTTTTTTTTTTTTCGGGGGGAAATATTTACAATGTGCCCAGACTTGGGAATTAGGCCGAAGAGTGTAGGATTCTTACCTCAATAAATGAAACCCGGTAGTCGAAAAAAAAAAAAAAACTCATAATCAAATTTATATTTTATGGGCACTTATAAAACGTCGAGAAAAGGTGCCCTGTTCGGTTGGTCATTTCTTAAAGAGAGGAACAGGCAAAAACCTCCATGGTCGGTCACCTTTAACACATGGGATGGGGCACCGTTACCTGTCAGGGTTCTTACAGACGATCCGCACGTTGCCAACTGCAGATAAACTGCAGCCGTCGCCACCTGACATGCCGCTCGTCTGTAAGAACCCTTGACTGACCTGGAACCTCTTCAGTCTTCACTTTCCCCAAAACTGAACAGAACCCCACTCTGAGCGCCCGCGAGCTCCAGAGTAATCTAGAAAGAAACGCCTTTTAAAATCAATCATTTATTTACTATATATTTGAGCAAAATAAAAATGTATGAAACACGATTTTCCACTAAACAGTGTACCGAAGCGTTTAAGCGGTAAAGTTATTGAAAGGATAAATAAATAAATACTTGTAGCTAGGATATTTCGTTCCGTATTCTAAATTAGAGAAAGATTTTACTATAGAGTCTTTAAATATTTTGTAGGAGAATAAAATAACACATTAATGTTCTGACCTAAGATTCGAAGGTAGCAACTAAAGTAGACTTTTTTTTTTTGGTAAAATGTTAACGTCGTGCTATGGGCGAAAGAGTAACAAACATCCATACTCACAAACTTTCGCATTTATAATATTAAAGTAGGATTTAATCATATAGAATTCAGGTCGAATGATCTTCTTACTTATCTAATCCAACCCGATTACTCATAACTAAAATTTTTGTCCCCAGGTCTGGCAGTACCATTCGTTGAGCTGACAGTGACCCATGCATCAGTTCTGACGATCTTGGCCATCAGCTTCGAGCGCTACTACGCCATCTGCGAGCCACTGCGTGCCGGGTACGTGTGCACTAAGACGCGAGCGACCCTCATCTGCGCGCTGGTCTGGTTCTTCGCTGCGTTGTTCACCAGGTACTTTTAGTGGCAAGTGGTCAGTGATGGTAGTATAACTCTTTAATGAATGGGACACTTTCAGTCGGCTGTTGGATTTTTGAGCCGGCTTGGGTCCAGATGGAAGCCAATTGAAAGAGTGTCTTTACATTTTTCTGACTTTCAGTGTAGGACACCCAAATCTGTGTTTTGGGCTATAAAATAAGAGCTTTCTCTATCTCTGGCCATTCTATCCTAGTTATAAGAAATTCAAAAATTGTTTAAGGTACAATATAAAATTGTGAAGTGACGTTTCCAATGTACCGAACTGCTCAAAATTGCTATTTATAACGAGCAAGAAGCTGAGCCTATTCGAAAATTTTGCATAAAACCGTGTTATTTTTTTTTTGCATCGTGGAGCCTGGTGCTACAGTGACTATTGTGATTAACAAATACAAGGGCTATGTGTGCGCGTTTGTCTGCCGCGGGGAAACGCTGAGACCACAGCTTTCCTAACAAGTTTTACACTTTTGCTATTAACTTACTCCCAAAATGGACTGTGGGTGTTGGTTTTGCTTTAAAGGCTAAAATATAAATAATTTTGTGTACAATAAATTGATAAGCATAAGTATACTGGGCCACCGCTGCTCTCTAAATAAATTGATAATAAAACTGTTAGTCTACTAGTAATTTATCACTTTCAAAACGCGGATCCATGTTATCCCTTTCGCGGATTTAAGGACCAGATATTATCTGAAATGGGGCTTTATATCCCCGAGGGTAGAAAAACATTATTCATATGTCGATCATTGTGACGAGTTATTGGCATGTGAATGTGAAAGCTAATATATTTTCCCTGTCTTCTTAAAGTCCCAAATATGTAGATCCGTCAAATCATTGGAACATAAATCATGATCAGTGAACCCTTTGATAGAATTTTCATCTTTTTCAGTGTACTTCATCTTTTCTTTATCTAGTAATCTTTTCTGCATTACAAGTCATATAATCGGGGTTAAAGAAACGATATTTCTTAAAAGATAGTTCAAGAACACGACCAAGTTTTATTCTAAACTGTGCTTGGAACTTTGTCTTAACTTTAAACTGCGAAAGATCCATTTTCACTTGCAACACTTTCGTTAAATCTTTGGTCGGCGTCCCCCTACACATTGGTTCATTTGCCTCCATAATAAGTTTCTTATGACGCCACTCTGAGTTCCTACAAACTTTCAACGTCGTTTGCACATACTAAAATTCATATATTCAGCGCTTCTTGGCATTTCATTGGTGTCTTCGTTTCATATTCTTCGTTTATTCGGCTCGGATGCTGTTATTTGCAATCCTCGTATTGGAATGTAAATTCTCCATTTTTAACGATTCAATTGGTAGTTTTAGAGCAGCTTACTTTACGAGGCTCTGCACAATAGACTTGTGCAAAAATATTTAAATTCTTTTTTCAAAAAAGTATTCCAATTTTCCACTAGTATTTTAAAACATCCTCTTTAAATTGAACTTTTTTTAACAGAAACTAGTGCCTGTTGTTGAATTTTGAGCGCTTAACTCAGGACTGAAAATTGAATATCTAACGCAACTATTTTGTTTAAGTATCCATTAAAATGCTACTGTTAGTGAAAACGACCAACCAGAAGATGAAGATAGGGCAAAAATCATCATGAATGAGCAAGATGTTTTTTTTAAGTGTTATTTTGGAAGGATTCACCTACTATTATCATTACTTGCGTAAGCATTTATATGTTTGTCCAAAATTTTGTAGGAATTGCCTACAAAATTTTGGACAAACAACTCCATTTAAGACAAAACTTAGAAATTGATTTCACAATTAAGTATTAGGCACCACCAATATTCCAACAAGTTTTCTTATTATGGAAATTCATTGTTAACGATTGTTAGCTTAACTTAGGACTGAAAGATATCAACAGACACCTACGCTTTCATAGTGAACTCCAAAAGACGAAATTATTTTATGACTTGGGAAAAGCATTGTCGAAGTTTCACAAACAAGCATTATTCTGAATCTGAGATAAGAGGAGTTTTGCTGGAGGAATTTTGGTGTGAAAATGAATAAAGAAGTACTTAAATACCTAATGGGTGTAAACATACCCTTAACGAAGTCGAAAGGCACTTGTTCTCCCTGTCATTGCAATTTTTTTTTTGTTCTCGATCAAGACCATACTTGGGATTTTTTTTAGTTACAGCGATATTGGGGATAAAAATTCAAATGATTTCACCGATTTTTTTTCTACAATTATTTCAATAATTTTGTGAGACCGATTTTTGCTTTTATTTTTTATTTAACTCAACACAGCGTCGTCTATAATTTAAAGGTAGTACAAAATAGTGACTCTGTTTTACCGACCGAACTACCAACGTCGTAGCTATTCAAAAACAGCTTAGAAAGACGTTGTATGGTGTTCCCCCGTAGACGAACTTCCCCACCTAGACCTTATTATCTTGTTTGGAAAGTATAGCAGGTGGATTTTCACTACACATAGTTTGTTCTTGGAAGATCTTGCAAAACTAACCTAACCCACACTCAAATCTACATCGTATGACGTAACAACTCGTTTAAGAAAGAGACAAAACACTAAATGTGACTTGATTATATCCTGGCAAGTCGTTGGACACGACCAATGTTCAATATAACGTCGTTTCAGCCATCCTGGCACTATTTGCAGTATTGCAATTTCCACTTCCAATACGAAATGGATTCTTGTAACAACGTTTTTAGTTCAGCTTAGGTTTATAAGGAATGATAGCTATGTATTTGATACTTTTCTTTGGTTTCATCGGTTTGAATTTGAGGTGAGAATTTCAGTTTTTAGATGGAGTAAAAGTGAATTGTCAATTCGTTGAGAAAGGTTGTGGAAAATTAAGATTACTTAAAAATAATTCAACCGAGGAACCGACAAAAAAGAGGAATTATGGACATATAATAGCAGCCGCACGGGTTGATCTTCTGGTTAAGCAGCGCTTGCCTAGGTGGATGGGTGACCACCCATTGCATACCGAGTTTCTTACGTGCCTCGGAAAGCACGATAAGCCGTTGGTCCCGGTTGTAATTAGTAGATCTTCGATCTGTCGTTACAGTTAGTCAGTGGGGTGGGTTATCGCATTACCTAGTACTAACTGGGTTGTGGAGGTCAGATAGGCAGTCGCTCTATGTAAAATGCTGGTATTCAGTTGCATCCGGTTAGACTGGAATGCGAGCCTAACGTAGTTGGAAAAAGGTTAGGCAGATGATAATGATTTTTGCTAGATTTCTAAACCATTGTTAATCACCACTCCGATCCAGCCTGTCCCCTTGCTGTACTTTCCCAGTGACGCCCTAAGCTGAGGCCCGTATCCCGCAGGGGGTGCCCTTAGCGTGTAGTCGCTTAGTTTGTAAGTTTTTTTGCCCTGGCTGGAGGTCTTACACTTAAGGCACCCACGGGAAAGTCCGGTTAAGCAGACGACAACCTCTCAGGTTGAACTGCGAGATGCCTTTTCGAAAAAAAAAACTATTGTTAATCACACAGTTTAGAGCAGTTTTATAGGGTTTTTCTGCTTTCATAGCCTCTGTTTTTTCAGTTCTATCTAGAATCAGATTCCAAGTTAGTGATCGTAATAAAAATGTTGGTCTTTAGTTCCATAAACAAACATCATCTAAAAATAACAGTTCTATACCAAAAATTGTGTTACCAGCAAAATTGTTGTTTGTCTTTAGGTAGTAGGTACTTAGTCTATGAACGAACTCTATTTCCTGACAGTAATTCTGTTTCCGATGGCGAAAACTTATTTGGTAGTTCTTTGAGCCAGGACTCGAAGGTTTAATGATGTTACAGTTCGTATTATTGTTTGACATGTTACTTGAAAGGAGGCTTATATCTTCTTGTCATGTATTTCCGTGATAATGTTTCTAGACATTGCTGTTAGTATGTCCATGTCCATTCGTAAGTCTAGGTATTCTTTAGAATGTAAAGTTTATGTTGAATTAAGATCCTTGTCTTCGTGTGATTTGCACTGATTTAAGGGGACTACAGGAGCTAAACGCGAGTTTTATAATGCAAAAAAGCATATGACTCACTGCAATAAACAAAACCAGAAAAATATATGATATTCTTCAGGATATATGCTAGTATGATAGTGTTTTGAAAACATAATACAATTAATTTTACTCGATAAAAAATAATCACGAAATAAATTTCTTTTAACGAGTAAAAACCATACTCAAATACATTGGATCATTCTGAATTTTTGGCAAATAATTCTACAAGCAACATATTAGCATGATAGTCTTTTCATTTTTTAGTCCAATCAATAGATTTTTTGTAAATCGCAAAAAAACACTCATTTCGCACTATTCGGCCCGCAGTAACTAACGATAACGTAACAACCACTTTGTAGTGCAAGCTGATTAGAACTTTATTCTAACAGAATTTCAAACAAAGTTTGAACCACCACAATTAGGGTTGCTAATTTAGCTCCTTTATTCGCCTTATAGGTTATTATAATCATAGCTAGCCCATATTGTCCCACTGCTGCGTAAAAGCCTTCCTTCATTTCTACCAACAGTCACGATTTTGTGCTACTTTTTTCCAATTCTCAAGGAAGACATCCAGTTCGTCTCAACGTTTCCTCCGTGGTCTGCCGCGACCCCGTGTCACTGTTTCAGGGCACCAATACTAAGCTTTGCGGGCCCACAGGTCGTTCGGAAAAGGGTTTTATTTCTTTAAAGCCTGAATTATCTTGTACTAAATGATGATTTTTAATACTTAGACGTAGACCTAAGTATTAAAAATCATTATTTAATATATTGGGGGCGTATGTAGATACTTCACTAATATCTGGGTTGTGGTGGTTTGATAGGAAGTCGCTCCGTTTCAAATTTGAGATTCAGGAGCATCTGGATATACTAGGATCTCAATGTGTAGCTGGGAAAAAGGCTAGACTGATGAGAATCTTAAAACGACGAAAAAAGAACCTGTTCCACTATTTCTGGGCGAAATTTTCTTTTCATTACTTTGACTTGAACATGTTTAGATCTACTTTTACGACTTTACTGAGTAATGAACACTTCCTAAACCCTTTATTTAATTCAAAGTCTATTTTTGTACCTAATTTTATAACTTACAACTTTGTATAAATAAAACCCTACAACTTCTGACACAATTACTTAGTTCAACAAAAACTTTTTCACCCGACCTACATTGCGCCTTATCTAAAATATTTCCCGAACGGTTTAACGAGTTGAACAATAAACCTCAACAGTTTTGGTACTTGTGAACAATTCGGACATATTGTTCAATGTCCAGGCTACTTTATAGTTTCATAGCTGAACGAGGGCCGGCTACATATTACATACGTCAAGCTATAAAACAGTTGGCCGCTTGTCATAACGTTACTTGCAAGTTTCTGCGCTTTGCATTTTATTGGTTGGCAACCCGTAAATGCTAGGGTGCTGCCATTCGCAGAATTGGTCCTAAATTGTTCATATAATAGTTTGGGAAAGTTTAGGTTTTGATTTTGTTGAAGTTTGTTGGTTTCATTAAAGTTGGATTTGAATAATAAGTTAATAGTACCTAGTTGTGTTGGACTTTCTCACATCCATAGTAACTCAAACATGGCCTTTTGTTTGATCGATGTTAGGTTATTGTAAACCTTTATAAATGAAAGCAATTGTAGTGAAGTTATTGGATATTTTTATATAGGTACTACATTAATTTATTGTCTTTTATTTGAGTCCACCATAGCAACAGCATTGCGTTTAAAATATCTTTACTAGAAACTGCTTGTCCTTGTCCAACAACATTGCTCTTTAGGTATTTTCAATTTCAACGCTCCACATTCGTACCACAAAACGCTGTCTAAACAAAACGCTCCACATTTGCCAGGAACCATAATATTCTTTTCACAAAGAATCCTTACAACTAGAAGACTGGTTGCTCTAGTACATTATTCTAAAGAATTTTTAATACCACAGCTTATTGGACTTCTACACGCGACGTTGTCTCCTATATTGGTTCCGGGTTTAAATAATAGATGGGGTTTTGCAATAAATCCTTCATTCAGTCGCCATATTGGCCGTCAGTCGTTGGTTCAGTTCAATCGTTTGAGTGTCCCGTTTGAATGAATGAATGGAACTGTTTATAATTTGAAATTCTGCTATTGTTGTTGCGGAAAATTATTGTTTCAATATTTGGTTCTTTGTTGCAGTTGAGTATTGACATTTTTATAATAATATCTACTCTTTAATACTACGGAGGTATTTGCCTTCTCTTTGCTTCCCTTATGTTTCCCACTAGAAGGATCCAAGGGTAAAGTGGTTCGTCTAGCGAGTCAGACATGATTCGTTACGGAGTTGGTTCATTTGAGTTATCCGGAATTTCTTTTGAATTGATAAAACCCCACATCAGAATGACTTCAAGACGTTTTGAGTAAAGTTATTCCAAAAAGTTAGTTAAATGAGACAACTTTGTCATGTATTTTTTTATTTTCTTTTAAAATATATTAAAAAAAAAAAAAAACAACAAAAAAAAGTAGGTATTTCGGAAAAACGCAATCGTTTTTTTCGTCTAAATTTATACTTCCCCATCCAGGTGTAAGATACGCGACGCATATTTTGTTTTAAATATAAACTGTGGAAAAAGATGAAAATAAAGTTATTTCAAACTATAAATTAAACCCTTTGAGAAACAAGGTTCGTACAGTTTTACGCTTTACTTTATGAATGTTTGTGACAGCTATTGTGTGTGATGTGCTTTATTTGTCTGTTTGTAAGTTTTTATGCTGGAACATATTTAGTATACGCTACTATTATTTTATAAAATGTAGTATTTTTTTGACAATTTATTTTCTGAGAAACAATATCATTGTATATTTGTATTGATTGTGAGATATTCGGTTAAATTGGATGCTGATTAAAAAATATTTCCGAAGAGGCTGGGCTGATAATAAGTGGTGTTTTTTAAATTTTGATTTTATAACCCTACTTTTTCAACAAAACATTAAAAAGTTTAATTATTAGATTAAATTAAAAATACTTGAGCCATTGAAAACTCCCTAACTTACAAATTCATAGGTACTATAACGTTAAGTAATGAGGTACCTACATACACAGTTCATTTTCAATTTGCAACCATAACAATTAATAAAAACTGCAAAGTCAATTAACAACATATATCATGTAGTGTCACTCAACTGACCTGAAAACAAAATGGCGTTCAATAGCTATAGGTTCGCGACCCGTCCTCATTCGTGCCCAGCAGCGATCTTCAGCACGATAAGAGAAGTTTTTGCAAGTCGCCATTACAAATGAAAATTAAACTATGGCAATATTAATTGAAATTCTTTGTATTTAGCTTTTAGTAGAGACAATGGAATTGTTTAATTAGTAAAGAACCAATAAGGCTGTGACAAAAGTCAATGTTAAGAATACCGTAAATAATCTGGTCTATGAAATCGTTCGTATAAGGTTGAAATCCATAATGCGAACTTAGACTTAAGTCAGGCTAAGTACAGCAGCGTTGTATACGAGAACCTGATTCACTGATTCTGATTCATTGAACCTGATATACTCATATTCATAGGAAACGCTTAATCGCAATCGTCTATAGGAATATGCACATTGAATGCATTCGAATTAGGTTCATTTTAAAAATAATTCCATTAACATTAATTTATTGGATTATTATGTCGCTTTGTTATGACATGTATACTGAATATGTTTTCCACTAACTGCTTGTGTCGCACTATCATATTAATTTTATTGAATTTTTCTGCATGAGTTTTTGAAATCTTTATCTATGTAGTATGAATTATTGAATTGTGTTTTTGAAGTATGGCAAAATAAATCTGATTTATGAAAAGATTTAAAAGATAACTTTACCAGTCAAAATGCAAAGAACAACATTAACATATTTTTCTACTAAATAGACCATTTAATTGAATAATGTTTATTTCGATGAGAACATTAAATCAAATACCATGCTTGCAGAAAGCATCCATAAATACTTATTCAAAGTATTTAATGTGACAGGTAAAGTTAACTTTTAACCGATTCTTCAGTTTTAATAAGAAATGTTTTATTTTATATGATTATTATAAAATGATGACTAGGTCCTTATATCTATCGAGTTTAAACTTTAAACAATAATACTTTTTAGAATGGGCTAGAAATTCAAAAACTATTGAGTCGAATACCTACCTACACCAAAACCATAATTATCTTGAAAATAATGATGAAAATAATGCATTTATCTGGTCCTGATGCACACCAAATTATTTAGAGACGTCAAAATCATTCTTGAAAATGTGGACCGATAAGTATTGTCTTTCTTACCTTAATTTTTGTTACCCTGGGGTTGAATGGCACTAGTAAATCAAAGAACGACTACGTTGACAGTTCAGTTCAGTTCAATTTTAATGAAATAGTTGAATAGTTTCAGTTTTAGTGAAGTTTCAATTTAGTGGGAATTATTGTCTAAAGCGCAATTAAGCCAAGAAATATAATTGCTTAGCTTTATTGCGCTTTTGACAAAAATCAACAAAGTGACTATAAATCGTTTACAATTCTTCTGTAAAAACATTAAGAAAAAAATAACAGCCAAACTTCCTATCAGACAAAACAAAGAGTAGGTGGATACCGTACCAAAAGATGCTGACCAACATCTAATACATGGACAGACGAGTCATTAGTAGCCCCAAATTGGGCACGACCCACTTTCTACCCGCTAAATATTTGAGGCTAATCCATTACATAAAAACAATAAACTTGGATGCTTTGGTTATGAGGACCATCTGTCATGTTCAACGAGCTTGAATAACGAGCGGCATTTCGTTTGATTAATTGGTTTTTAAAAGCAATGAATACAATATATAGGTATTCAGAGCTGACTAGAACTGTTGAAGAAAAAACACTTAAAAATATTTCAATATTCGTTTTAAATCAACACTTAGTGCGTATACACGTAGAACGCTGGCTGTCAGAAATTGTCGGCGCTTATAGTTAGAGAACCCACGACACTACACCTAGTCCGATAAGACTCCCAGATGATATTATATAATTAGTCACGTTATTAATGGTCCGAACACGAAATAGCGATGCTGCAATGAAAAAAACCTGGAGGCTCTATTAAAAAAAACGATTTTTAATATGACCTAAAATCTTTTTTTTTTAATAGCTTTTTTAATCTGCGCCGGTAGGTGCCAGCGCTGACAACCAGCGTTCTACATGTATACGCCCTTACCCAGAGCCAAGTTTAGCTGCAGGCACAGGAAGAATAAATACTTATTTCATTTCTTGTTATATAACATACCCGATGGCCTAGACAAAGTGACATTGTAGGTACCAGCGAAAGCAGTGTTAGGAAAGTCAAAAATATATGACATTGTCTTAAGGGGACTACAGGAGCTAAACTGGAGTTTTATAATGCAAAAAAGCATATGATTCACTGCAATAAACAAAACCAGAAAAATATAAGATATTCTGGTGATACATGCTAGTATGATAGTGTTTTGAAAACATAATACAACTAATTTTACTAGATAAAAAAAATCAGGAACTTATCTCTAAAAAAATTTTACAACGAGTAAAAACCATACTAAAATACATGCGATCATTCTGATTTTTTGGCAAATAATTCTACAAGCAACATGTTAGCATGATAGTGTTTTATTTTTTTAGTCCAATCAATAGTTTTTTTTTGTAAATTGCAAAAAACCACTCATTTCGCACTATTCGGCCCGCAGTGACGTAACAACCATTTGTAGTGCAAGCTGATTAGAACTATATTCTGACAGTATTATAAACGAAGTTTGAACCACTACAAATAGAGTTGCTAATTTAGCTCCTGTAGCTCCTGTAGCACCTTAAGCCTGCCGGGGCTGCGGGACTATTCGAAAGAGATACCGTGGCCCCGGAACACAAAGGGCGATGAAGGAACATGGATGGGTTTTAGTCAGTAAAAGTCTGACACTCCCTCCTGCTCCGCCCAGAGCGGGAGGAGTCATTTCATGATTTCCAATACGAAAAAAAAAGCTACCGAAAACTTATGTCAATTCTGTTGAAAGTCGATATAAAAATACAAAACGCTTTCAAAACAGTTGCCATTTGTCGAGACCCTATGAGTATTGTAGTTAACGTTAACGTAAATTTTGATAAAATCCATTCATTAGAATGAATAGAAGAAACAAAATTCAGACTGGTACGACAGTTCTAACGTTCCCATGAAGCTAAATATAAGCAGTTATTAAAAACAGTCGATTAAACATACATCGTAAATTAGACAGAATTTATACACTGCAGCTAAGAGTTATTTCTAATTAATATTAATAAAATATAACGTGTCATTTAACTCTGGGCTTACAATTTTAATGAAGAATTTGAATGATCTTCAGGAAATTACATATCATAAACATCTGCATGATTTAATATTATTTGCAGGGCATAATGGTGTAGTATGTAGGTTGGTTGCATAACACATAAATATTAGAGAAAGCGCCGCAACTTTATTAGAACCACCTATTATTTTTGTAGATAGATTCTTCAGATTCTGTTGCAAAATCATCCGTAGTTTTGTTTGTAGCTTTGTAGATATCATGATCAAAATCTTTGTTTTTTCCAGCCCTATCCTGGCGATCGCTGAGCATCACACAGTCACTCGTCATGACGGCTCCGCCTACGGCCAGTGCCTCACGCAAGCCGTCACCTTCTGGCAGATCACGTTCTTCATCGCCATCATCATCCTCCTCTACGTACTACCTCTAATCATCCTCATAGTATTATACAGCGTTATAGCCAAAAATTTAATCACTGCAGCTTCTAAAGTTGTTATGAACAAAACTGTAGACCCTTACAATACAAGAGCTAGAAAGCAAGTTATCTTGATGCTTGGGACTGTTGTGTTATGTTTCTTTTTATGTCTCATGCCTTATAGAGCTCTGACCCTATGGATAATAATGACACCACCAGAATTCTACGAAGATTTCAGCCCAGAGAAATGGTATAACATTCTCTATTTCGCCAGAGTCATGCTCTATATAAATTCGGCGATCAATCCTATACTTTACAACTTAATGTCTTCGAAATTCCGCATCGGATTCTGTAAGGTCTGCATATGTTATAAGAGAAAGTTAGAAAATAAGACGAGGCGAGCTCAGAGAACGATTACAAATGGATCGACGACGAGCAGTAGCTTAACGCGGACGACGAACAGTTTGAAGAAACTGTTCAGCCAGAGAAGTAGCATCGACCGCACTGATACAGAATCAGAAAGCAAAGAAGAAATAGAAAAGGGTCTATTTGAAAGAATATTTCCCAACAGAACATTTGTGAGACAACAATCGGCGCCTGTTTGTTCAAATACAAAACCTATCATAAACAGGATGAGGAGCGAAGGGAATATTGAGATATCCGAAGTGGTTGACGTCGAACATAAAATTGATCGCGAAGATTGTAGGGGAGGTGATACTGGCAAGTTTATCGGTCATTCCAATAGTAAAAATATTAGGTCAGACAGCGAAGTGGATAATTTGGGTCGAAGCCACTCTTTGAGACGTAGCGTCTTAATAAACAGCGCCAAAGCTAGAAGCATGGATTGTGAAAAGAAATTTGTGTCGTACCAAAAGATAAAAGTCGATTGTGTGGTCGCTTTTCAGAAGTCTAAAAGTGTTGACTACGAATTTCCTGAAAGTTTTGTATGACTTTTTTTGTATGTCACAGGGATATTGTTTGTTCTTTGTAGTTTTTAGGCTTGTGTCGTTACGTGCGTAGACTATTTTTGTCAAAGGGCAATATACGATAGGAGCTTTATGAATCGGAATTTCATATGCTGAATAGTATTCTTGAAAGATTATAGAAATATATCATAGGGCCGAAATCACATGTTTTTTTTATTTCAAAATATATTTAACTGTTCTATAGCTTTTGGTTTCAGTTTTAGCGACAAGCACAATAATTATATAATCTCCCAAAGATATGATGTTTTCTAAGTTTTATAAATAAATAATAAGTGAGAAATGAGAATAGAAACGTTAAAATCGTCTGTGATTTACGTTACGTTTACTCCGTGTGTTTGTGCTGGGCCTACTGAATCACAAAGGGTCTTGGTCATAATGGACGTAAATCCAAAATAAACGAAAATATCTAATTTCGTAGTTCATTATAATTACTCCAAGTCTTACTATTGCGATAAGTATCAAATGCCGGAGACCAGCGGTAGGGCCAATTGAAAATGTTTTGTGAGTTTCCTGTATTTTGTCAAGGATTGGACGATAACAGTCTTCAGATCGTATAGACAACATTGAGCTAAATCTAAGCACACGGTAGCTAGTCTGGTATCTAGGCCGGCGAAGTCGTAGAATTGACTCTGTGGAACAGACAGAACCCTTCTGTTAGGCTGGGTTTATTATTAGTTTGAATATTATATCTAATCTTTTGCATAATACATACAGTAGGCAACGTAATTAATGTACCTGTATTTTTGTTCTCCGGCGACTTAGTAACTTGTTTTTGTTTTGAAGTGAAGTCTTAATAATACGCTACTATTTGAGATAAGTAACATATTTCAATTCTGTTGGTCTAACGCTCAAATATCATACAAAATTGCCCAAGGTCCTTTTGCAAAAAAATAAAATGATGGTTTTACTAATAAAGTATTCCTTGATGTATTATAAAATTTACTGATACCTCGTTCAATATTCTTGAGGCACAGGTGTTACTTACGTGTTCAAATGCCAATGCTTTTACTGAATGACTGTTTTGTATATCTTAAGTATATAATGCTTCTAAATGGAGGAATTATGATGAATATAAGACGTCTCACGCATGTTGAAATTATGGAGTCGGTAGTTTATATTCTATAAACAAATTGTATATTCTGCTTTTGTCTGAATTTTTCTTTAATATCCTTTAATGTCACCATTAGTTTTCAGAATACATAATATGTTTTAGTCTTAAGTTTATCAAACCGACCGGACTGACTACGGGTACCTAATTTTGACATATGAGTATACAGGGTGTAAACGGACTCTCTACAAAGCCGTCAACTAAGCATTCTGTACATCAAACTAAGTTACGCAAAAATGATTGCTGGGAAACGACTTTTTTTTGAGGTGAAGAATTACGCTTTAAGGTAAAACTCATAGCGCACTCAAACCATTGTGCTGATGGATGCATTGATCGGGGGTCGTGGAGGTGTATAGAGTAAAATTATAACATGCAAAAAACTAGTATTTAAAAAAAAACTTGTGAAAAAGTTTGAACTTTGACCTCCAATATCTCCGTAACTAAAAGGTTCTCAGGTATGGTCTAGAAAAAAAAAACATCGCCATGACGCGGACGGGCAGAAACGCGTGCCTTTCGGCTTCGAAAAGGGTCTGTTTACACCATGTATTATCAGTGCGAATCTGGTGTCCGGAGTGCGGTACGTCATTGAATACTTTATCCATTCAAGGTGTACCTACATTTTTTTATTTCATAATCATGTTTTTGAGAAATTAATATAATTGTTTAAATACATATTTTACATTCATGTTGCCAAAATGCAGTCAAGCTATGCAAAAGAAAATATGTAACAGCTATGTAGTAAATAAAGCATTTAGTGAACCTTGCTCCTATACTTAAAAGAACCAATCTTGTCATACCTGCCATTAGATAGTATTTTAGCTCTTAATGTTATGTAAAAAAAGAAGTAAATAGGTACAGTTTCCAGCTGTTTATATGAGACATCGAGTTTTACAAAAAGTTCAGGTTTGTCTCTGTCACTCGTACAGCTGCACATAAAGCTAACCGAAACTGTCAAAGTTTCTCAATCAACTTTGAACCTTTACCCAGCTTTAGCGATAAAGTTGGAAATGTATTAAAGAAATTTGACAGATTCTAGTAGCTTGTTGTCCTGGCGTCTGTATAACATCTGAAATGGAAAATTTTAACTATCTTTTGGAGGCCACTAACTGTGATAGTGTATTACTAAAGCTCGACTTGCCCATTGAACAGCTAGGAGCTATACCTTACTTTAACCTTATATTAAGACATTTTATTGTATTTAAATGTTTGTCTCCTGTTAAAATGCCTATTTATTAAAATATTATAGAAAATAAACGAGATATTAATATAATAAATAAGTGCCAAAGTATAGACGTGTTTTGTTATTTTACCTTGATACAACATAATATGAGGGAATAGCCCAGCACCCCAATCACATGCTTTCAATCAAAATCCGAGTTGTTTTGGATGACAATCAATCCACTACTTCTTATGTTTGAAGAACTCGTTGCTCAACAGCACAACATAACGCAATGAATATGGATGAACAACCAAAATGAAAGGCTTTGCCATTGTAAATGTGTTACGCGATAACCTCATAGTTTTCCCTGTTAGAAAGTATGAGAGAAAAACGACTATTCACCTATTGGAATTTATTTATTTAACTAAGCAAACAATAATGTACAGAGGCGTAACTAATGCCAATGGCATTGTCTACCAGTCAAGTTTTGGGTGACGCAGAGACAAACTGTAGTAGGTGCAAGTAAGTTGTGGATTCAATTTTTATCAGCTGAATAGGCGAGACGACTAAAAAAATCGAATTAGTCCGTCACTTAGATTATCTTAAAATATTTGACCCGTGTCTTTTCTTTTGTTACGTAAACCAAAATTGACGAAGATACGACGCTTTTAAAATTCTCAATACGTCACGCCATGGTAGCATTTTTAGCTAGTTCTGACGTCACGAGCCCCCACTCCCGAGTTTTGATGCGTTTTATCTTTGTCAATATCTGGTTAAAGACATTTAATTCTCATAAAGAAATTTACATTTCACTTACATGAGAACAAATTTAAACATTTTAGTATAAACTAATCATTGTCCTTCGACACTCGGACTTACAAATTAACTTGATCAATCAATCAATCAAAGCAATCAAATAGGTACGCCTATTTGATTGCAAATTACATATTTTATGTTCGTGGGTACTCCCAAAAATCTCTCACTGTGCCATTATGCGTAAATACCCTGCCTTGACATGAAGAGTGCGGTCCCGCTGTCACAATGCAGATACATCAGTCAGTGGTACAACTTTTGTTGTTTGTTTTTTTTTTTTATTGAATACTTATATTTTCAGGAACATATATATATATTTTTTTAATATATTCTAATATATAATAATAATATTCATTGATTTACAAAAACAAAAAATACGTGTCCATTAATTTCCAATACTCTAATTGACAGACAATTAAAAAAAAAAAAAATTGAAAAAAACTTTTATTCAAATTAAGATGATAATCAGTACTTTTTCAACGTCAAAGTTTACAAGGGACAATTCCCCAAAACGCCCTTTCTTCACTTCCTAGTGTTATTAGTTGGTATGAAAAAGTGACAGAACTAACTCCCCAGCAACAATAGGTCTGTTAAGGTGGATGCTCCAGGGTAGGCCGCGAAATTCAAATTTTCTTACGTTTTTTTTGCAATTTGCAGGTCAGTGTCAGGTTGTAGGTTGACTAAAATACCTGGAGCATCCACCTTAACTTAAAAGAACCTGAGTTAATACAATTATATAAACTAGTGTACCTATGTGTGTAATATACACACGGAAAATGTCAGTCACACCAATATTAAAAATAAATAAATAAAAATATAAAATATTGTTTTGTGGTGATCGTTAGTATTTCAGAAACTGAGAAATATTCTACTGATATTATAAATGCGAAAGTTTTTGAGGATGGATGGAAGTTTGTTACTCTTTCACGCAAAAACTACTGAAAGGATTTGGATGAAATTTCGAAAACAGATAGATTATAATCTGGATTAATACATAGGATACTTTTTATCCCGCGTGTATGATCCCGTGGGACAATTATCGAACTCCACGGGGGTGAAGCCACGGGCATGATCTACGTATAGTATTAAGTAAATATTCCTTCCACATTTTTACTGTAAAATTAGGGCTTCGAACTCCTTCAATATAGCACACTTCTTTAATCTATTAAATTGTGTCACATGGGGTGGTAGCCGTAAAATTTTCGCCATCTTTTATTGAGCTGTAAAATATGTAATTTTCAGCAGCTGTTACAGCGGATAAGGGGGGATCATTGAATTTTAATTGAAATTAGGTTTGAATTGACTTACATTAAACGAAATATTCATTGGTCGGTTGGATTTCTCAGAATCAACTACGGAGTTTGGATTTGTGCCCCGGTTGATGACAATATTCTCCCCTAGAGGGCGTACACGTACGTTAAATGGACCTTCACAAACATGACTGGTGAAATGGGAGTTTTAGAGTGAATGTTACCATTTTAAAAACCTAGCAACTACACGGACAATTTCTTAACCTAGTAACTACAGTCACTTGCTAGGTTATTATTTGGTCGTTGTAAGATGCTAGGTTTTCGATTAGTTTTTTTATACTTGTTTCAATTTTTTTGTGTAGTTGCTAGGTTTCTGATTATTTATAACTTAGTTTGCGAGTGATTTTTAGATGTTTTGACAAACAGTATACATGGGAAACTATCTAGCCAGTCAAAATTTGCAAAAACACATATTTTTCGAAAAATGTCAGTTACTGCCGGTATGTATCTTATTAGGTACACCTAGAGGGGGGTGAGCGGGAGTATTAGGTATCCACGATCCGTTACAAACGGAATGTCACCCCATCCCATCCTGCTCAACCACCTGCACCTTTCATGATTTAATCGAAGCAAATAGTAGAAATTTCGGAGCTGTGCAGGTGGCTACATACTGGTCTAATTCATTTGAGTTTCATCGACCCGTAAAGAAGATTAGGTACATCTCATAATATACAGGGTGGAATTTTTCAACCTCACCTGCAGGAAAAGTACTTTTAATACAGGAGATAGCAAATTTTACCAAACGAAAACATTCCTTTTTTTTAAATTAATAAATCTGTATTTAAAGTTTTTTCAAAGTTCACTTGCCACACTCGTGAAAGCAAATTTTACCAAAAGAAAACATTCTTGATTTTTTTTTAAATAACAGGGCAAGGGCAGATCCTTTAAAGTTTTTTGAAAATCCACTTGCCACACTCGGGAATCGAACCGACTAAAATCAATCGATAGCGTCAATTTATCATTTTTGTTACAGAGATTTGATCCATGTGATCAAAACTCTCTAACAAAAATGATAAATTAAACATTAATTTCTTTTTTAGCTAAATAGTTCTTAGTCATTTTAATAAATAAATGACGCCAAAGATATAGTTGTTAATTAGGCGCTAACTTTACTAGTAATAGCATGAACCTTTGAATAAGTGCTTTACGTTATCCCATTGAATCTATAAGTTTAGATTTCATGGTTTTCCTTTCATTTAATTTATCGTGTTTTAGAGATATTTGATTCTTATGATTGACACTATCGATTGATGTCATAAAAGTACAGGATGTTATGTAATGGGTGGTCACCCATCCACATACCAACCTAGGCAAGCGCAGCTTAACCTGAAGATTGATCCGAACAAGCCAAAACAAAATGTTAATAAATATGAATGATGTACCTACTTACGTGTATATTCTAAAACAATAAGTACACTAAAAGCTAAGCTACTCGTACAGCTATAAGTTATAGCTCATCTGGAAGATTTAGCAGACAATGCACGCTATCGCAGCCCGTTAAGTTATGACTAAGTTTAAGTTATTGCACATTGTGTACTGACAATGGGGGAATAGGGCTGCCAAGAGAAGGTTATCAAATATTTGGTTGACTTAAATCACGTGTTAGTATTTATATCTGAAAAAAAAACGTTTCATACTATAGTTGCTGCCAGGTAAGATCGCAATTGCGGTCATTGACTCACCTACATTTATTGAAGTACTTACTTTGAAATCCAAAAATAAGCCTACTCAAGCTTTGTTCAAGTCTTGAATCGTCATCTATCGTGATCTTCAAATTTTTTTCAACGATACATGGTTCATTTGTTTTGGTTCGTACATAGAGATGTTAGGGAAAGGGCAATGACCGCTATTGCGATCTTAGCTGGCAGCAACTATAGCTGTTGTCCGCGACCTTCGTCGCGAGAACCGCGCCCGCGGATTATGTTAATAATTTCAAGAGTTTTATTTTTTTATACGGAACCCTAATTCTTTTTAGTACCATCAGCTATCTGCCAGTAAAAGTCACGTCAAAATCGGCCCAGCCGTTTCGGAGAATAGCCGGAACAAACAGACAGACAGGCAGACAAAAATAAAAAATAATGTTTTTTGTTACAGTTCCAGATATTTATCTTTTATTTATCTTTAACTTCTTCTTACTGAATGCAAAAAGCATTCAGTAAAAATCTGTTATTTTGAAATTACAAACGGACACTTCAATTTAATTTTTTGTATACATTCTCTGATAACGGAGAGAAACTGTGTTCCGAAAATATCTACAAAAATAAAGTATTTCACGAAAAAAAATCCACGTTGGCAGCAAACATTAAATCATGCTTAATTTATTTTCTTTTGGCAAAAACGATTGATAGGTAAATAAGCCTCTTAAGACATGTTAGTTTCCTCGCGGCGATTTCCTTTACCGTCTTGAGAGCAGTGGTGATAAAACTTTAAAGTGGTGATCAGTGGTACCTACGCATTACTGTTTTAGACTCACGGTTTTTCACTACACTTAAAGTACTTACGGGATGATATCCGTGATTTTCCTTAGGTGCTATGAGCTCCCGATATTTCGACGCTGTTGCAAGCATCATGATCGCGGGAATACTGAAGAGGTATGCGGGTGGGACGAAACTTAAACCCCGCGATCATGATGCTTGCAACAGCGTCGAAATATCGGGAGCTCATAGAACCTAAGGAAAATCACGGATCGTCATCCCGTAAGTACTTTAGTCTACGCATTACTGTTTGAATCTCCACTTTACCAACATTGCGCAAAAAAGAAAAAGATAGGGAAAAAGGGACTTTGCTTTTCAGCAAAGTCGCACTGGGGATTTATTTATTTACTTATGTACACACAAAATACTGGATTTAATATTGAAGCACTGGAAACTATTGCAATAAAATAAAAACGAGTTGGTCTAGTGGTTGCAATCGCGACTGCTGAGCATCAGGTTCGAATCCCGGATCGAGCAAATTGTTTTAAAGTTTTTCCATCGGGAATTTGTCAGTACCAGTCACGGAGTCTTGATTTGTGCCCGGTTGATGACAATAACCTCTCTTCCTAATACATGGTACTTGAACATATCTGGTGAAATATGGGTAAACTATTAGGTACACCCCTGCCTAACTCTTCAGGGATTACAGGCGCGATGTTATGTTCTAAGTAAAAACAAAGAATCAGACATCTATTCCTACCCAAACATTTTCACCTCTAACAATCTCAGATTCCTGAAAGCCGTGACAACCCTCATTATGTGGGCGTTAAACATGAAGGCAACCATTGAATTATGCAATTTGTTTACCAAGTTAACCTGACGACTGTTTGTAGAGGGTTCAAGGGTGTACACTCGCTCACGTCATTTATTTCAGGGTGTAGACAGGACACTACATAACGGCTAGGAAGGGTCCTATATCACCTTCTCTAAGGATCCTTCAGGAAGTACATGGAATCTGTATGAATGATGCACCTGACCTTTTTTGGTGAATAAATGAAGGCCGGGTTCTGTGCTTTTTCTTTTTAGTTAAGAGGGCTATCACATTTTTTTCTTGTATTTGAGTGTTTTAAGAGTCTAACACTCAAATAAAAGAAAAAAAATGATTTTTATTTAAAGCGCTCCATAAAGAAATAATCAATCTTTTTCGGGCATATATTTTTTTTTAATTTTGCGGCCATATCTAAACCATAATTACACATCTAAACTGAGATTTTTGAAGTGTGATTATGGATTAAAAATATGCCCGAGAAAGTTTGACTATTTCTTTGGAGCGCTAATTTTTTCTTGTATTTACTCATAAAACACTCAAAAACAAGAAAAACTGTAATAGCCCTAACATATAAGTATTGTCGCACTGCTAGGCATAGATCTGCCCTTATTAGTTCAGTTCCATCTATGTTTCGCTTTCTCCGGCTAATCTGCTATCCTGAGCTCTCACAGATGCGGGAATATCTTTTGGTAGACCTATAACTTCCACGAAAAGTCGAAGATCCCCGCACAATAAAGCATGATCAACCAACCAACCTGTTTATTTATTTGTCCGAAGGCGGCTGATAGGACTTTCAATGAAAACCATTACGTAGACGGACCATAGTTTATTATAAAGTAAAGACACGAATGACAAGAAGAAAAGAACAAAAGAACGACGGCTACAAGGCATAGACAAACTATCAACTAAAGACCATAGACTACAACACAACCTATAATGTTCCCACTGCTGGGACACAGGCCTCCTCTATATGAGAGGTAATGGGTTATAATCCACCATGCAGAGCGGGTTGGTAGATGTCACATGTCTTCTGTCATTTTTGGTTCTGGAACATGCCGGTTTCCTCACGATGTTTTCCTTCACCGTTTTAAGAGCAGGTTGATGAAATAAATAAATTACACAAAGTAATACGCCCGCCTTGGCCCGATGGGTTTATTTTCCATCCACCCGCATTCTCCAGTCACCCGCGATCATGGCACTTGCTAGCTCCCGATATTTCGACGCTGCACGCTCTTGCAATAAATAATCACGGAAGTTATCCCGTCAGTGACGAAATAAGTTTTCTGCCCATACCAGTTTTACAGAACCCTTAACAGTGTGGCTGTTTTCACCTTTTGCGCACGGAACCCTAAAAATGTTATCCGCACAAGCTCATTGCGAAAAATACGAAAGGACTTTTCATCTTGAAGTCTTTATATTTATCTTTATTACCAGAGAGTGGGGACGCCACTTGTGATGATGAATTAATTTAATTTGCGCAGACAAATAGAGAAATAGGCTTCATTACGGAGAAATATTTAAACAAGGTTATATTGTGAAAGCTAAAAGGTGTCCACCAACTCTAGGCAAAAACGAAACGAATACTTAAGGGCTACGGCACATTATAGACAAGACTGTCTTAAGGTGGATGCTCCAGGGTAGCCCGCGAAATTCAAATTTTCTTACGTTTTTTGAAATTTCCAGGTCAGTGTCAGGTTGTATGTTGATTAACATTTGATTCGCGGCTGTAACACGTATGTAGTTATAGAATTATAATCATCAAAATCATCAATACAACCCTCCAAGCTCATAAAGGGAATTAGTAGGAATTTACTTTTTCAAGGTCAAAGTCATTCCTGCACATTTATGCGCTTGGAGGGTTGTATTGATGATTTTGATGATTATAATTTTGTAACTGCATACGTGTTACAGCCGCAAATCATATTTTAATCAACATACAACCTGGCACTGACCTGCAAATTGCAAAAAACCTAAGAAAATTTTAATTTCGCGGGCTACCCTGACGCTTTCACCTTGAGACAGACAATTACCCTACTAGCTAGTGCGACCGAGAATACAAATAGTCTGTCTCGCTCGCACTAGTAGGATAATTGTCTGTCTAAAGACAGTCTTGTCTATACAACATGTAACATAATTAACGCACATCCTGAAAATAGTTTGTTCAGAATCGTTTACTGAATCGATTTCTATAATTTTTAATATAGGTCATTTTTTATCCCAAAAATAATTAAAAATATGTAATTTATAGTCACACTACCCCTGTACAGTCAGAACAAAGTGAAATGGACCGTAACTCAAGGCAATAAGACTTTTAAAAGTTCAGTTTTATTTGCATTAAAACAAATTCCGCCATTCAATACAAAATAAAGAAAAATGAACCTTATTTCAAGCAATTTAAAGTCTTCACAAAAACAGTTGAAGTAAACTTTGCGATTTAACTGCACGCACACTAACAGGCACTGGATACAAAGGAAACAATAATTACCCATACCAAAAAAATGCGAAATATGACATACTTATTTTCGTTCCCTTTCCCGTGCAAATTAAAAACCTGGGGTAGAGCGAGATAGCCACCATGACACCGGGCACCGGGCGCGCGGGCGCTGCTGTATGAAAGCTTAAATGTTATTAGTCACGCACGGACATTTTAAGTGGGATGTAGGTACTTACTTTCGTAAAGTGTATGCTAATTGTTTTACGCGCGATGTCTTTTCAATAAACAAAATAATGTGCAATGAGGACTTGGGCACGGTGCGGTGTGGTGATAGTGTGGTTCTAGGTTATTAGTTGACAGAAAATTCAACCAAAGGCATGGTACAAGAGTAGACCGCAGGGCTATTTTAGCTGCTACTCAGCGGCTTCTTGGCCACGGAACGTTCCGTCCGAACACGGCCATCGACAGGGGAGCCGATTGGCGTACACGTAAGTACTCGTTTTCAAAACGAAATACTGGACTATTTCGATGAGAATCCCCATGCCAGTACCCGAGAATCAGCTGATTTGACGCCTCTTGACTTTTTTTTGTGGGGACGTATTAAATCGTTAGTTTATTTTAGTGCAAAAAATGGATAGTGAACGCTTTTGATAAAAATGTTGAAGTGCTTTTTAAAATAAAACATCAATTTAGAAAACGGGCATAAAAATGTATTGAACTTTTCTATTGAAGTTGAGTCGAGCGACGACGTTAACAGCTGTTTCGAACGCGAGCGAATACCTACTAGGTTAGCAAGACTCACACAGTCGCATACGTAGGTATGAGACCTACGTATGCGACTGTGTGCGTTCGTTGATTTGTACTGTGACTACAACATTCTTCCGGAATTAGGAAAACTAATTTATTAAATAATCATTGCCTAGACATGTTTAATTAAAAATTCAGTGCATGTATTATGATTATAACATAATAAACTAATTGGGGTGTCTGAGGGTGTGCGTTAATTACGTTACATGTTGTATTGTGCGGTAGCCCTAAATAAACGAACGCTGAAGGGTTTTCACCTCACAGCTCTGCGCAGAAAGTTAAAAATCCAACAGCACGATGTTATTCAGACATTCACTGTTTTAGTACGAGTAGTCGCACAGTGTTTTTAAAACGACTCAGTAATAATTTTGAAGCTTTTTCTCAATTATTTCTTTTAATCCGTGAAAAACATAGTTCTGGTTGTGGCACAGGTAATGACAACCGGTTTCTGAATTAATTTGCTAAGCTCTAACTGGGTCCATAATATTGTTCTTAGCTATAAGCCTTTTATAACGCCTTTTTAACAAAAATATAAGTAGGTATAAGCGAATACTTAAATGATAAATTATGAGTAACTATCTAATTGTTCCTACAAATACTCGCTAAAGACAAGCAATACTCACGATATGGAAAATACATACACCTTAGGTATAAAAAAAAAATGAAAAAAATCGTACGTAATAAATAAAAATAATAAGAATTTCATAAAACAATAATTTATGTTATTATATTATATTATTTATATTAATATGCGTCTAATAAATAAATCTATATAATTAATGAAACAATAATTACTACTCTTAAATTAAATTCTGCATTATTAAAACAGTATTCCTTAGTATCTGAAATAAACAGCCAGTAGTCTTCCTCCTCTCTCCTACTTAATCTATGCTGTGCCCGACAGGGTCCATAATTGTTACTATATTTATTCTCCTTCCACCTTTATATATTATGGTACGCAATAAAGAATTGAGAATAATTTATAGTTGAAAACATAATATCAAACACGCCTTATCGTTACGTGTAGTCAGCTTCCAGTCCAACTAACTTTACTGTTCCCACTACTGGGACACAGGCCTCCTCTCTACGAGAGAGTCACATGTTTTCGATTTTTTGATTCTAGGACATGCCGTAGGTATTTTTCCTTAATAAGTGTTTTGTGGTTAGAATCACTCACTACATATTTAAAACAAAGCCCACTGCGTCTGTCTGTCCCTATGTATGCTTATATCTTTAAAACTAAGCCACGGATTTTGATGCGGATTTTTTAATAGATAGACTGATTTAAGAGAAAGGTTCTAATATATAATTTGTCAAGCGGGCGAAGCCGCGGGCATCAGCTAGTAATAAATAAACTTGACGCCAAAACCATACTTATTAAGCTTAGCCTTCCGCCCGCTAATGGAAAAACTTTGTAATAAGCATTTAAGTGTTATGAACACCCACTTATTTCCATTTAATTAACTATCCAAGTTAGCCCCTTTTGCCTTTTATTTTTAAGGTAAGACAATTTTTTTATTCCGGTAAGATGGTAAAAAAATACTTTAACACCATCATCTGTCTAGCCTCGGTCGGTTTCCAGTTCATCTTCCTTCATCTCCGTAGTCTTTAGTACATCCACATTTTGCCAGCTACGATCAATTCCCATGTAAAAGGGGGCGAGCCCATTGCCATCAACCAGGCACAAATATCTGGTACTCATTCTGAATCAGGACCATACTATTTTAAACCTTTTGTAATCGAGTTAAAATACTTCGAGGAAACTATTCTATTTCAATTAACTGTATCTCACAAAGTCAAAGAAGACATTTTTTAAAGTATTAGGTTAGTGGTACGGGTAGATAGATTGAAGGTGAGATCAAAGCTTTGTCAGCATTTAGAACCTATGAACAAATATTTTTAAAAGTGAAAAATAATAGGTACAGTAAAACAGCCCCTATTTGAGTTTTCGGGGGCTATTTGGTGCCATATACACCAAAATGTTATCATCAGGAACTTCTCAGTAGCAGCCAATCAAAGTGTTGCTAGAGTTTGTGAAATAACTTCTACCATACACCAAACGACAGTCATCGATATTTTTGTTCGAAATTCTGGGTCGTCCGAAAAAGCACCCAAAACCCAAATAGCCCCGTTTTACGGTACCTAAATACTGACGCTTTCTGTGATCCAAGGGCTGGTTTTTACCTTAGCTAAAGGTATAGCAATACAACGTAGCAATGCAGACAGTCTCTTGGTCATATTATCTGTTGACAGCGGTAAGAAGGAATTTTTGATTGTATATTTTAGTTTGTTATAATTATGTTTATGTTATAAAAAAAAAATTGATAGTTTTGATTCCACCATCAAATAGATCCAGGCTTGGATACATAGTGTAGCCCGCATCTAGGTGTTGCAATACGTAACATAATATTTTACTGGCATATGGATTCTTACGCCAGTTTTCCTTTACAAAAATATTTCGTCAATTTTAAAATTAAAATGAGAAAAAGTTACAATAAACACAACATAGTATACAATAGAAAATAATATATTTGTTTATAAATGCAACACATACATGATATATTGCATATATTGTACAAGCAACACTAAATAATTTTACTGGCTTTGGCAACAAAAGACATAGAATACTAAAAGAAATCACATAAATCGTAAATTTAGAATTAAAGAGATCACTTAAAACTAAAACTAGAAAACTATCACCAAGACTTGCTGAAAGTGAGCCCAAAGTTGGGTTGCCAGCCCGTACTGAAGTTGGGAAAGTCCATCTTTCTGGCGCCGCCGGTGAAGTCCAGGGAAGTGGTCGGATTTCTGTAGAGATTCAGGTTTCCCATCGCTGAGTAGTCCATACGGTCCTGGAACGGTGTACTTGCCATGCCTAAAGACCCTCCAATCTTGTCCTTATACATGTAGTCGACGCCTCCCCCAACAGTGTTGTAGTTCGGCACATATGGTACAGAAGGCATGTGATGGGTCAGGGAACCACGCACGTCAACATTGTGGTTATCATTGTGGAACACGTTCAATTTCCCAGCACCAGTGAAAGAGTCTTCACGGCCGGGAACATTCTGCTTCAACATCGTCAAGCTGTGACCACCATTGTTTTCAAGCTGTAAACCAAATCCTTTCGCGGCAGTATCCAAATTGCTATCAAGGTTGAAAGTCCCAAGAGCACTGAGCCGGTTCTTCTCGTCACTAGCTAGTGGTACTCTACCAACTAAGCCTATTCCTCCATCGGAATCGAGGGTCGCGCTGGCAGATGCTCTGCGGGTTCTAGCTAAGTTCCCAGGATGGTAGGTTTCATCTGAGTTTAGGATTACTTCTTCATCTTCGAAAATTGGGCGTCCTTGATGGTTGAGCACGTCGAGGTATTGGTCGTATCCTTGGTTGTATATGTAGTCTTCTCTTGGTAGATGTCTGGCGCTTGCGACGACGAAGACTGTCGCTAGTACGAACTTGAGTGCGAACATTTTGTTTTAAAGTTTTTCTTGAAGTGTTGATATTCAAGTCACTTTGTCGAATGATGCATTGTGTCTCAGTACGCCTATTTATACTGAGTAACAGTGTATTGATAAGGGAGATGAGAGTCCCGAATCAGAGATGTACAGGTACTTCTTACTGGATGAGGTTCGCAATATGTAATAGAGTAAATGCAAGATCTAAAAGGCGTATGGTCAGAATGTACTTCTAAATTTGTTTCGAACATTTTAAACATTAGGATGCTTGTATGGAAGTTATCTATTTGCTCTTGGGAAAGTTATTTTAAAAAGTTCAGTAATTATTAGCAAATCTTTAATCATAAATTCTTTGACGTTTAACGTCTTACAACTTTATATTATAAACCCCAAAGTAGTGGAGATAAGCTGTGTCCTTTAACATCACTTGTAGAAGTACAAAACATACTGATGGAATCGATATTTTCAGTACAGGCCCCTGGTTGGATGCCGTACACTCACGCTACCCCCAGAATAGTCTGGTTAAGCAGAAGCCAGTCTCATAGGTAGACCTGTGAGATGACATGTCGTAAGAAAAAATACATGCACTTTTGATTAGTCGAAAAACATAATGTATGAGTTCTATACCTAATTACCTATAGTCCAGACGCACGGATAATAACTGTGACCGAACTGTAGTTCTTCATTTCAAAGCGTAGATCTCATGGAAAAGACTCTCAGTTTTGTATGATTACTATTTACCTCGTTTACCAGTTTAGCACTAACATAATTATTAATACAATAAAATCATACAGAGGTCCACAAGTGTTTCGAAGGAAAACTCGCACAGGCACCAATCAGATAATTAAGCTTAGAGATGACAATGATAACATGGTGACGGACCGGACACAGATGGTAGCCATAGTTGAGGAGTTCTACGAGAAATTATATGCAACAAAATCTGCAGAACCTTATCCCGATGAAGATACTAGAGCACCTCCTATTGAACATCAAAGTTCGGAAGCCTTGCCACCTATCTTACCATGCGAGGTCATAAAAGCGCTATACGACATGAAGACAGATGTCTCCCGGCGAAGATGGAATCACGGTTGAACTGCTACAAGCGGGTGGCGAACCAGTTCAAAAGATCCTAGTGGAACTGTTAAGAAGGTCATGTACGATGTCCGTACTCCAAAATCATGGAAGAACGCCATTGTTACCATCATTTACAAAAAAGGCGATACTTCGAGACTGGCTAACTATCGTCCCATTAGTCTTCTCTCACAAATATACAAGCTCTTTTCTAAAATTCTGACAAATCGTCTTACCCGAGAACTAGACGAAGCACAGCCCATCGAGCAGGCCGGTTTCCGCAGCGGATATTCGACCATCGACCATATCCACACGGTAAAGCAGTTGATGGAGAAGTGCCAAGAGTATAACCGACCTATATGCATGGCTTTCGTCGACTACGAGAAGGCTTTCGACAGTGTCGAGCATTGGGCCGTGTTCCACGCTCTCCATCGCTGCCATATCGACTCCCGCTACGTGGATGTGCTGCGGGAACTATATTCATCGGCCACTCTGCAGGTTCTCATGCATACCCTAACTAAACCCGTACAGATAAAGCGGGGAGTGCGACAGGGTGACACCATTTCACCAAAACTTTTCACAGCAGTTCTCGAAGACATTGTGAAATGCTTAAATTGGGACTGCTGCGGTGTTAACATCAATGGTGTTTACCTGTCGCATTTAAGATTTGCAGACGACCTTGTCCTCTTTGCTGAGAACTTCGGAGATCTTCAAGTTATGCTTCAAGACCTGTACGATGCTTCTTTTAAAGTAGACCTACTTTAAAAGAAGCATCGTACAGGTCTTGAGAATGAATATGACCAAGACGAAGATTATGGCAAACTTCAACAGCTGTTCAAATCCTTCTGTTCAAGTTGGAAATGAAGAGTTGGAGATGGTTGACCAATATGTCTATCTTGGTCATATGCTTTCATTTGGCAAAGAGCATCAACAAAAGGAGATATCCCGAAGAATACAGCTTGGGTGGGCCGCGTTCAGCAAATTGGACGATATTTTGAAATCACCCAAAATTCCGCTATGTCTAAAGTCCCGCCTCTATAACCAGTGTGTCCTGCCCACAATGACGTACGGTGCTGAAACATGAACGCTCACGCAGGAGGCTGTGTACAGACTAAGAGTTGCACAGAGAGCCATGAAGCGTTCTATGCTCGGCATAAAGCTGATAGATCGGGTTCCTAACGTTGAAATCCGAAAACGCACAAAAGTTTTTGACATTGGAAATCGCGTTACGGAACTCAAATGGAGTTGGGCAGGACACCTAGCAAGGCGCAGAGATGACAGGTGGACCAAGGCTGTCACCGAATGGCGTCCAAGAACTAGCAAAAGGAACGTGGGTCGTCCGGCGGCGAGATGGGCAGACGACATAGTTGCCGTCGGGGGAAAAACCTGGATGAGGTTGGCACAGGACCGTGGAGATTGGTACAAGAAAAGAGAGGCCTATACCCAGCAGTGGGTGAGTTCGGGCTGTGGATGATGATGACTTACCTCGGTGAATGAAAACATCGTGAGGAAGCCAACATGCCTAAGAGATATTTCTTGGCGGCATGTAAAGCCAAGTCAGAGGCCCATGGGTGGCATACAAACTCTGACACCAGGTTAGGCACTTGACTAACCACACAATAAAGTAGAATACAAAATTATAATCTAATTTTAAACAGGACAAAATTAAAATTTAATTTTGTGTTCTACTTACAAGCATTATTTAATAACAAGCATTATTATAATGCTTATGTTGTAAAAAAGGCCACATCAATGTCAAATTGTTGCCACTGAAGTGTGGCAACCCATATATTTACACCCTCCTGTTACCATACTACGCTCATTATCGCGCGAAGCTCATCTTGCACATATAATTCTCAGCTCCGCGAAGAAATCCCCTATTCCCAGCGATATCGCAGCTGACCACAATTAACCGCAGACAGTAATTACGACTTAATAGTTACCTAATAAGCAAGACCTAGTTATCAATGCGGTTCTCCCCCCTTATCGTTAAATATGTCAAGAAGGGTCAGCATCTAGGTACCTTACCTTTTACAAATATTACCCATTATGTTGGGTTGTGGAAGTCAGATAGGCAGCCGCTCCATGTAAAATACTGGTATTCAGCTGCATCCAGTTAGACTGGAAGCCAACCCCAACATAGTTGGGAAAAGGCTAGGCAGATGATGATGATGAGTCACATATACGTGACCAGCAAGCGCGTACCCTGCACGCCAAACGACACAAATATATGACAAAATGATAGGTGAAATTGTGGCTTGGCGTGGAGCCGAAAAAAATCAATTACACTCAAATTGACACACTGCGTCTATTTTAGCACGTTGATCTTTTGACAGAAGCTTCATTTTCAAAGAAAGAATTGAGTGAATTCCGAAATTTGTAGGTATACCTTCTATTTATTTGACCCATACAAAAACTGCTCATACCTTGGTTTGTTAACTTTTGATAGCAGTTTTAGTACATAATATACAAATCTACATTGTTGTAGATTTTACTTGAATATAAACAACAAAAAGGAGGTCAAATTATACCTACCCAGTGGGACAAAAGAATCCATTAATTGGATTTTTATATTTTTGAAACCAAATTGAAAATTTTTCAGTGTAATTGGCAGTTTGTCACAAAAAAAGGCTAACAATATGCAATGAAATAAAATTAATCAAACCGTTTAATAGCTTTTCAGTGTTGAACAGAGTTAGCAAATTAATAAACCGGGTCCTAATCACTAAATAAACAGGTAGGCAATTTTCAGATTATCCTAAAACAAGATTATGATCATACTCTGACTAGTTTTTCTCAACTACAATGGGATCGGGTGCATCAGAATACTATGTGGTTTTTATCATGGAGCTGGATATCTGACTTCCACCACAACAGCGATTGAAATAGATTATAGTCCAGTGGCACATACCCTGGTATGTAAAACAAGTCAAAGTGATAAGAGCTGTCCCCACTGGTGGTAGTTACAACTATTTGTCGCATCTACCACCACTGGTGGTGGTTGCGTCTGATTCTGTCGCATATGCTCCTACCTTTGTCCCCACTGGTGGCAGAATAGTGGAATCCTTCACCAGTGCCAGACTCATCGATCAAGTAGCCGTCTGACACCACCAAGAAAGAAAGAATGATGGCATTTTTATTCTGTTGCAAGTTAAAGTTCTTAGCTATGGTTTCTTTGACGGTTCTTACTTCGTTCAAATTCTTATCTATTGCAAAAAAATGACTGCATAAGTACACTCGAGAGCAATGAATCCGGGTCACTTAAAGAATCCTAAAAATCTCGAAAACTAAAAATGCTAGGTTAATGAAATAAATTATATTTAATAGACAATGTAATACTCCTTAAATAAAGGTATTAAAACTTCTTAGTTATTGTATAGTTATATCATAAAAAAATCAAATTTGAAAAAGGGCCACTTTCGAAGATGGAACTACGAAATTACAGCATTTGGTTTTGCTTTTGTTTGTAATCTGTCATTTATGTGGGTACATAAACCATGTTGATAGTGCTCTATATTCATTATTCAAGCTGAAATTATGTCGCTTACGCCTGAAGAATGCACCAGAATACTTACAATTCTGGAAACCGGCCGGAGTCAGCGCGATACAGCCAGGACTGTCGGTGTGTCGCTGTCAACAGTACAAAGAGTTCTCCGACGTTACGAAGAAACTGGTTCTAACCTACGCAGACCAGGAACGGGCAGAACCAGGTGTACCACAGCACGAGAAGACCGATACTTGGTGAACACCATGCTTCGAAATCGCTTTCTCACAGGAACTGAACTCACAAATGAGTTTCGACGCCTCGGAGGAAGTAACCCAAGTGCATGGACAGTAAGACGTCGGCTTGCTGAATCTAACTTAAAACCCCTTAGACCTGCAAACGGCCCTAAACTGGAGCGTGGGCATCGTATTTCAAGACTAAGATATGCCCAGAGCCACGTAAATTTGAGTATTGAAGATTGGTCAAAAGTTATGTTCTCCGACGAATCAAAATTTATGCTCTACAAGCACGATGGAAGACACAGAGTGTATCGAAGACCAGGGGAAAGATTCAAGCAAGCATGCATCGAAGAAAAAGTAGCCTACGGTGGTGGGTCTGTACTTGTGTGGGCCGGAATTTCTTCTGAAAGTCGCACAGAGCTGGTGATCATAGAAAACGGCTCTTTAACTAGCGTAAGATATGTGGAAGAAATCCTCAATGATCACGTTGGTCCATTTATGGTCAATTTAGGTGAGGATGCTATATTTATGCATGACAATGCCCGACCTCATACAGGTAGGATTGTGACTACCTTCAAGAGATGAACATTACTCGTATGGAGTGGCCAGCGCGCAGCCCGGATATCAACCCGATCGAGCATGCTTGGGACGAGCTAGGCAGATGCGTAAAACAACGAAACCCTCCCCCAATCACGCTTCGTGAGCTCAAAATTGCTCTCACAGAGGAATGGGAGAATATTCCCCAAAATCGTATAAGGAACTTGTTGTACAGCATGCCAAACCGCGTAAACGCAGTAATGGAAGCACGAGGAGGCAATACGAAGTATTAAAATTCAAGAAAATCAAAAAGTTCAAAAATTTCATGTTTCCTATTTTTGTTTTAAGGAGAGATCAGCAGTTTTTTTCTTTATGTAATTTTGTGTTAATAAAATGTATGGTGACTCATATTTTTTTTACTTTCATTTAAGGAGTATTACATTGTCTATTAAATACAATTTATTGCATTAACCTATCATTTTTAGTTTCCGAGATTTTTAACATTCTTTAAGTGACCCGGATTCATTGCTCTCGAGTGTATTAACTTAAACTAACGTAATTACTTTAACTTGACTAAGTATCGATACCAGGGTTAGACGTACAGATAGACAGACAGTCGGCGTGGACTTAGTAAATATTCGCTCAATCTCGTACACACAAATTGACATCAGAGCATCAGAACTTTTCATGATGACGTCTAGTAAGTCTATTTATCTTTATTCCCAGAGAGTGGGGGCGTCACTTGTGATGATGAATTAATTTAATTTGCGCAGACAAATAGAGAAATGGGCTTCATTATGGAGAAATATTTACTAACTCTTGGTGAAACCTAAACAGATACTTAAATAAACTAACGCTGAAGGGTTTAAATCTCACAGCTCTGCGCAGAAAGTTAAAAATCCTACAGCACGATGTTATTCAGACATTCATTGTTTTGGTAGTGACACAGAGTTCGTAAACCGAATCAGTAATGAATTTTTAAGCTTTTTCTCAGTTATTTATTTTAATCCGTGAAGAAAAACATAGTTCTGGTTGTGGCACAGGCACTGACAACCGGTTTCTGAATTTTATCTAAATAACTAGCTGTTGCCCGCGGCTCCGCCCGCGTGGAGTTGGATAATTGGATGAAAAGTATTCTACTCGTATGTGTTAATCGAAGTCATATTATAACTGTGTCCAAAAATTAAAATTACCCTCTTAGGGGTTGAATTTTGGTAAACGCTGAAATTCGTAGCTCATTATTTTTGCCGTACTCAATTCATACGAAATTTCATGCAAATATTATGTCCAAGGTATAAAAAGTTTCAGACAAACTTTTGTGCTCTATTTCACCCCCTTGGGGGTTGAATTTCTAAAAATCCTTACTTAGTGAATGCCTACGTACGAGGAATACGTGTGCGAAATTTTAAGATTCTAGCCCTAAGGGTTTGGCCTGTGCGTTGATACATCAGTCAATCACTTTTGCCTTTTATATATTTAGATTATACTTGCTGAATTGTAATGATACCTAATCTTTAATGAATAATAATGATTTGATAAGTCCTTACCTACATAATTTCTATAATGTAATTTTGATGAATATTATCACGGTTTATGCACAATCTCTTCCTACCAATTTGTACGCCGCAATATGCAGCTAAACATGTTACAACTTTTCTGTTTATTATTATTATCTTGCATGCAATGTATCATGTACACCATGTTTAAACAAATAAAATTTTACTTACTTACTTACTAGAAAATTGTAGTATTTTGTCTGGGATAAGTTGGTTTCTCTGTAAGGTTCCGAGATTTTGTGCGGCCCGCGTATCCAAACTCGAATTGAGTTCTTAAGTATAGGATGTATTACCGAGCGAAGCCAGCTCTATAATTGTAGTATTTTGCGCTGATTAGGTTGGTTTCTCTATAGTTGTCCGAGATTTTGCACGGGGCCCCGCGTAAACAAGCTCGAATTCAGTACTTAAGTTTGGGATGTATTAGCGAGTGAAGCGAGCTCGAAAATTGTAATATTTTGCGTGGGATAGGTTGGTTTATATATAGTTGTCCGAGTTTTCGGGGAGGTTTGAGCCCCCAACAGCGGTAGGCGGGTTTGAATACGCGGGGACCCCGTTTGCGCGGGGCCCGTAGCATTTGCTACTCCTGCTAATCCGGCACTGGACACAGGCCTCCTCTCTTCGAGAGGGTCACATATTTTCGATTTTTTGATTCTAGGACATGTCGTAAGTATTTTCCTTAGTAAGTATTTTGTGGAAACATAAATAAATAAACTTGAGGCCAAAACCATACATATAAAGCCCAGCCTTCCGCCCGCTAATGGAAAAACTTTGTAATAAGTATTTAATTAAGTGTTATGAACACCCACTTATTTCCATTTAATTTACTATCCAAGTTAGCCCCTTGCTTAATATTTGTTGCCTTTTTTTTTTTAAGGTATGACATTTTTTAGGGTTCCGTACCCAAAGGGTAAAAACGGGACCCTATTACTAAGACTGCACTGTCCGTCTGTCTGTTACCAGGCTGTATCTCATGAACTGTGATAGCTAGACAGTTGAAATTTTCACAGATGATGTTTTTCTGTTGCTGCAATAACAACAAATAAGTACTAAAAACAGAATAAAATAATAATTTAAGAGGGGCTCCTCACGGCTGCGGGACTGTTTGAAAGAGATACCGTAACCCCGGAACACAAAGGGCGAAGAAGGAACATGGATGGGTTTTAGACAGTAAAAGTATGACGATTCTGTTCCGCCCAGAGCGTTAGGAGTCATTTGATGATTTCCCATCCGAAAAACAAGGGGGGGCTCTTCATACAACAAACGTGTTTTTTTTGCCGAGTCCGTCTCGCACTTGGCCGGTTTTTTGTATTCTGATAAGATCCTAAAAAAAAACCTGCTTTAACACCATCATCTGTCTAGCCTCGGTCGGTTTCCAGTTCATCTTCTTTCATCTCCGTAGTCTTTAGTACATCCACATTTTGCCAGCTATGATCAAGTCCCATGTAAAAGGGGGCGAGCCCATTGCCATCAACCAGGCACATATATCTAGGTACTCATTCTGCACCAGGACCATAGTATTTTAAACCTTTTGTAATCAAGTTAAAATACTTCGAGGAAACTATTCTATTTCAATCAACTGTAACTCGCAAAGTTAATAAAGAAATTCTTTAAACGAATGGGTTACTGCTACGGGTAGATATTGAAGTTGAGAACAAAGCTTTAGCAGCAATTAGTATCTATGGTAGATTGCAATGTTCCTCTGTCAAGGTTATACTAAAAGAACAAGTATTTTTAAAGGTGAAAAAAAATAGTTCCATAAATAATGACAATTCTCGTGAACCAAGGGTTGGCTTTTACCTCGACCAGAGGCTAAGCATTGCCATACAGCGTGGCAACGCCGCCAGTCCTCTTGGGCACATCACCTGTTGTTAACGTTGAGGACTTTTTGATGCTAGAGTTCGTTGTGAATTTAGGTTATTTCTACAAAATGTTACATGCAATTTAGTTAATTTTAATTCCACCATTACGTAGATCCAGGCTTGGATGCATAATGTAGCTCGCAAATTCTTTAAGGTATTGCAATCATCACACTAATATTAAAAGGTCGAAATTTTGTATGTGTGTATGTATTTGTGTCTGTTTGTAACTCTTTCACGTAAAAACTACTGAACGGATTTACATGAAATTAGCACACAGACAGTTTATGACCTGGATAACACATAGGATACTTTTTATCCCGGTAGTATGATTCTGTGGGACAACTATCGAACTCCACGCGTACGTAATATTTTAACTGCCATGAATTCTTGAACAGTACCGCCTGATTTCCTAACTTACAAAAATACTTCGTCAAATTATGGTTAAAAAAAGTGTAAAACTGTAATTAAATATAATTTAATTATCTAATAAATGCAATACATACATGATATTTTATAAACAACACTAAATAATTTTTACTGACTTTGGCAACAAAAGACATATTAGATACTTAAAGAAATCACATAAATCGTAAATATAGAATTAAAGAGATCATTTAAAACCAAAAATAGAAAACTATCACCACGACTTGCTGAACGTGAGCCCAAAGTTGGGTTGCCAGCCCGTACTGAAGCTGGGAAAGTCCATCCTATTGGCACCGCCGGTGAAGTCCACGGAACTGGTCGGATTTCTGAAGAGATTCAGGTTTCCCATTGCGGAGTAGTCCGTACGGTCGAAGAACGGGGTTTTTGCCATGCCGAAAGACCCTCCAATCTTGTCCTTATACATGTAGTCGACGCCTCCCCCAACAGTGTTGTAGTTCGGCACATATGGTACAGAAGGCATGTGATGGGTCAGGGAACCACGCACGTCAACATTGTGGTTATCATTGTGGAACACGTTCAATTTCCCAGCACCAGTGAAAGAGTCTTCACGGCCGGGAACATTCTGCTTCAACATCGTCAAGCTGTGACCATCATTGTTTTCAAGCTGTAAACCAAATCCTTTCGCGGCAGTATCCAAATTGCTATCAAGGTTGAAAGTCCCGAGAGCACTGAGCCGGTTCTTCTCGTCACTAGCTAGTGGTACTCTACCAACTAAGCCTATTCCACCATCGGAATCGAGGGTCGCGCTGGCAGATGCTCTACGGGTTCTAGCTAAGTTCCCAGGATGGTAGGCATTGTCTGAGTTTAGGATTATTTCTTCATCTTCGAAACTTGGGCGTCCTTGATCGTTGAGCACGTCGAGGTATTGTTCGTATCCTTGGTTGTATATGTAGTCTTCTCTTGGTAGATGTCTGGCGCTTGCGACCACGAAGACTGTCGCTAGTACGATATTGAGAGCAAACATTTTGTTTTGAAGTTTTTCTGAAGTGTTGATATTGAAGACACTTTGTCGAATGATACGTTGTGTCTCAGTACGCCTATTTATACTGCGTGGAGTGTATTGATAAGGGAGATAAGTCGGAGATGTACGAATACTTCTTACTGGATGAGGTTCGCAATATGTAATAGAGTAAATGCAAGATCTAAAAGGCGTATGGTCAGAATGTACTTCCGAATTAGTTTCGAACATTTTAAACATTAGGATGCTTGTATGGACGTTATCCATTTGCACTTGGGAAAGTTATTTTAAAAAGTTCAGTAGTAATAAAAAGTAGTAGTAATCTTTAATTAGCAAATCTTTAATCATAAATTCTTTGGCGTTTAACGTCTTACAACTTTATATTAATAAACCCCAAAGTAGTGGAGGTAAGCTGTGTCCTTTAACATCACTTGTAGAAGTACAAAACATACTGATGGAATCGATATTTACAGTACAGGCACATCTGCCCCTGGCTGGATGCCGTACACTCAAGGCACCCACAGAATAGTCTGGTAAAGCAGAAGCCAGTCTCATAGGTAGGCTGTGAGATGACATGACGAAAGGAAAAATACAGGCTGTTTTGATTAGTGGAAAAACATAATGTATGAGTTTTATACCTACAGTCCAGCCGCACGGATAATAATTACTGTGACAGGACTGTAGTTCCCCATTCCAAAGCGAACTCATGGAAAAAAATGGGCAAGAAACTCCATAGAATTTCTTTTCAAATCCAGTTAAGTAAAAAGCCGAACAAAACGTAACAAAACGCGTTCAAGGTTTTCACGTTAACATAAAATTAAATAGCAGTGACAGCCTAGCGGTGTGACAGCAAAGTCATAGGTCTCGAATTCGAACCACATGCACTCTAAATTTTTCGGATTCATGTGCGTTTTGTCTGATTACTACTTACCTTGGTGAATGAAAACATCGTGAGGAAACCAACATGCCTAAGAGATACTTCTTGACGGCATGTAAAGCCAAGTCAGAGACCCGTGGGTGGCATAAAAACTCTGACACCAGTTAAGACACTAACCACACGATAAAGAAGAACACAAAATTATATAATGCTTCTGTTGTAAAAAAGGCCACATTAATGTCAAATTGTTACCACTGATGTGTGGCAACCCATACATTCACACCCTCCTGTAACCATACTACGCTCATTATCGCGCGAACCTCATCTAGCACATAAAATTCTCAGTTCCGGCGAAGAAATCCCCTAATCTCAGCGATGTCGCAGGTGACCACAATTGACCGCAGTTAGTTATCTATGCGGTTCTCCCCCTTATCGTTAAATAGGTCAAGAAGGGTCAGCATCAAGGTAGTTTACCTTTTACAAATATTACCCAGTACTAACTGGGTTGTGTAAGTCAGATAGGCAGTCGCTCCATGTAAAATACTGGTATTCAGCTGCATCCAGTTAGACTTGAAGCCAACCCCAACATAGTTGGGAAAAGGCTAGGCAGATGATGATGATGAGTCACATATACGTGACCAGCAAGCGCGTTCTCTGCACGTCAAACGACACAAATATATGACAAAATGATAGGTGAAATTGTGGCTTGGCGTGGAGCCGAGGAAATCAATTACACACAAATTGACACACTGCGTCTATTTTAGTACGTTGACCTTATGACAGAAGCTTCATTTTCAAAGAAAGAATTGAGTGAATTCTGAAATTTGTAGGTATACCTTCTATTTATTTGACCCATACAAAAACTGCTCATACCTTGGTTTGTTAACTTTGGATAGCAGTTTTAGTACATAGTATACAAATCTACATTGTTTTAGATTTTACTCAAATATAAACAACTATTCTAGTCTATTAGAGTTCGTTAACCTTATGACAGAAGCTTCATTTTCAGAGAAAAAATTGAGTGTATTCAGAAATTTTGTACCTTTTATTCATTTGACCCCATACAAAAAACTATTCATACTTAAGTTTCTTAACTTTGGATAGCAGTTTGAGTACATACCGGGTGTAAACCACCTCATCACGAAGCCGTCAACCAAGCATTCTGTACATCAAACTAAGTAACTTTACGCAAAAATTATTGCTGGGAAACCTTTCTTTTTTGGGGTGAAAAATCATGTTTTGTGGTAGAACTCAATGTAACGCACTCAAAACATTGTGCTGATGGATAGATTAAATAGTACGGGGGTCGTGGAGGTGTTTAAAGTAAAAATCTTATTTATTTTAAACTTGCTTTTTGTTACTGCTAAACTGATAAAGTTATCTTAAAAGCTTATTTTCCTTTAAAGTTCATGATATGCACTATCATCATGATTTTTTTCAGATTTTTCAAGCTAAACAGCTGTTTAGCTTTAAGAGGGGGGGGGGGGACGCCCAACTGACAAAAAAATGGGCATATTAAAGTTTAATATTTCGTAAACGGAGCATTAAATCGAAAAGTAGTATTAGCAACCCCTAAATCATTTTAAAAGAGCTATTCAACTATACCCCACAAGATGGGGTAGATGACGAAAAAAAAAATCATACCCACTTCACATGTAAGCGGAGCTGCTACCCTATAAGAAATATTTACCAAACTTTTATTTTTCCTTGTCAGGACTACGGAACCCTAAAAAGGAGGTCAAATTATACCTACCCAGTGAGACAAAAGAATTATCTATAGTTGTCCGAGATTTTGGGGGGGTTTGAGCCCCCAACAGCGGCAGGCGGGTTTAAAAACGCGGGGACCCCGTTTGCGCGGGGCCCGTAGCATTTGCTACTACTGCTAATCCGGCACTGGACACAGGCCTACTCTCTTCGAGAGGGTCACATGTTTTCGATGTTTGGTGTTTTTGACTCTAGGAAATGCCGTAGGTATTTTCCTAAGTGGGTTACATAAATAAATAAACTTGAGGCCAAAACCATACTTGTAAAGCTCAGCCTTTCGCCCGCTGATTAAAAAACTTTGTAATAAGCAATTATGTGTTATGAACAACCACTTACTTCCATTTAATTTACATACTACACATTTTTTAGGGTTCCGTAAAACGGGACCCTATTACTAAGACTCCACTGTCCGTCTGTCCGTCTATCTGTCACCAGGCTGTATCTCATGAACCGTTATAGCTAGACAGTTGAAATTTTCACAGATGATGTTTTTCTGTTGCTGCAATAACAACAAATACTAAAAACAGAATAAAATAATTACTTAAGAAGGGCTCCTCACGGCTGCGGGAAAGAGATACCGTGACCTCGGAATACAAAGGGCGAAGAAGGTACGTGGATGGGTTTTAGTCAGATAAAGACTGACGATCCTGCTCTGCCCAGAGCGTCAGGAGTCATTTGATGATTTCCCAGAGTATGCTTTTACAGAAATAACCAATAGCCTTGGCAAACCAGACTTTGATCTTTTTGCAAGCTCCCAAAACTATAAATGTTCAAGATATGCATCATGGAAACTTGATCCTTATTCGGAATTAGTAGACGCATTTACGTTTAACTGGGAACATCTATATTTTTATGCTTTCCCCCCTTTTAGTATGATAACCAAAATTTTACAAAAGATCATTACAGATAAAGCGGAGGGTATTATAGTAGTACCTCTCTGGCGATCACAGCCTTGGTACCCGCTATGGACTAAACTTATAGTCTCTAATAAAATATACTTTGGACCTGATCAAAAAGGGGGGGCTCCTCATACAACAAACGTGTTTTTTTTTTTGCCGAGTCCGTCTCGCACTTGGCCGGTTTTTTTGTATTCCGGTAAGATCCTAAAAAAATACCTCCTTTATCACTATCATCTACCTAGCCTTTTCCCAATTATGTTGCGGTCGGTTTCCAGTTCATCTTCCTTCATCTCCGTAGTCTTTAGTACATCCACATTTTGCCAGCTATGATCAAGTCCCATGTAAAAGGGGGCGAGCCCATTGCCATCAACCAGGCACATATATCTAGGTACTCATTCTGCACCAGGACCATAGTATTTTAAACCTTTTGTAATCAAGTTAAAATACTTCGAGGAAACTATTCTATTTCAATCAACTGTAACTCGCAAAGTTAATAAAGAAATTCTTTAAACGAATGGGTTACTGCTACGGGTAGATATTGAAGTTGAGAACAAAGCTTTAGCAGCAATTAGTATCTATGGTAGATTGCAATGTTCCTCTGTCAAGGTTATACTAAAAGAACAAGTATTTTTAAAGGTGAAAAAAAATAGTTCCATAAATAATGACAATTCTCGTGAACCAAGGGTTGGCTTTTACCTCGACCAGAGGCTAAGCATTGCCATACAGCGTGGCAACGCCGCCAGTCCTCTTGGGCACATCACCTGTTGTTAGCGTTGAGGACTTTTTGATGCTAGAGTTCGTTGTGAATTTAGGTTATTTCTACAAAATGTTACATGCAATTTAGTTAATTTTAATTCCACCATTACGTAGATCCAGGCTTGGATGCATAATGTAGCTCGCAAATTCTTTAAGGTATTGCAATCATCACACTAATATTATAAAGTCGAAATTTTGTATGTGTGTATGTATTTGTGTCTGTTTGTAACTCTTTCACGTAAAAACTACTGAACGGATTTACATGAAATTAGCACACAGACAGTTTATGACCTGGATAACACATAGGATACTTTTTATCCCGGTAGTATGATTCTGTGGGACAACTATCGAACTCTTGACGTGATGAATGAATTAAAAAACGCCATGAATTCTTGAACAGTACCGCCTGATTTCCTAACTTACAAAAATACTTCGTCAAATTATGGTTAAAAAAAGTGTAAAACTGTAATTAAATATAATTTAATTATCTAATAAATGCAATACATACATGATATTTTATAAACAACACTAAATAATTTTTACTGACTTTGGCAACAAAAGACATATTAGATACTTAAAGAAATCACATAAATCGTAAATATAGAATTAAAGAGATCATTTAAAACCAAAAATAGAAAACTATCACCACGACTTGCTGAACGTGAGCCCAAAGTTGGGTTGCCAGCCCGTACTGAAGCTGGGAAAGTCCATCCTATTGGCACCGCCGGTGAAGTCCACGGAACTGGTCGGATTTCTGAAGAGATTCAGGTTTCCCATTGCGGAGTAGTCCGTACGGTCGAAGAACGGGGTTTTTGCCATGCCGAAAGACCCTCCAATCTTGTCCTTATACATGTAGTCGACGCCTCCCCCATCAGTGTTGTAGTTCGGCACATATGGTACAGAAGGCATGTGATGGGTCAGGGAACCACGCACGTCAACATTGTGGTTATCATTGTGGAACACGTTCAATTTCCCAGCACCAGTGAAAGAGTCTTCACGGCCGGGAACATTCTGCTTCAACATCGTCAAGCTGTGACCATCATTGTTTTCAAGCTGTAAACCAAATCCTTTCGCGGCAGTATCCAAATTGCTATCAAGGTTGAAAGTCCCGAGAGCACTGAGCCGGTTCTTCTCGTCACTAGCTAGTGGTACTCTACCAACTAAGCCTATTCCACCATCGGAATCGAGGGTCGCGCTGGCAGAAGCTCTACGGGTTCTAGCTAAGTTCCCAGGATGGTAGGCATTGTCTGAGTTTAGGATTATTTCTTCATCTTCGAAACTTGGGCGTCCTTGATCGTTGAGCACGTCGAGGTATTGTTCGTATCCTTGGTTGTATATGTAGTCTTCTCTTGGTAGATGTCTGGCGCTTGCGACCACGAAGACTGTCGCTAGTACGATATTGAGAGCAAACATTTTGTTTTGAAGTTTTTCTGAAGTGTTGATATTGAAGACACTTTGTCGAATGATACGTTGTGTCTCAGTACGCCTATTTATACTGCGTGGAGTGTATTGATAAGGGAGATAAGTCGGAGATGTACGAATACTTCTTACTGGATGAGGTTCGCAATATGTAATAGAGTAAATGCAAGATCTAAAAGGCGTATGGTCAGAATGTACTTCTGAATTAGTTTCGAACATTTTAAACATTAGCATGCTTGTATGGACGTTATCCATTTGCACTTGGGAAAGTTATTTTAAAAAGTTCAGTAGTAATAAAAAGTAGTAGTAATCTTTAATTAGCAAATCTATAATAATAAATTCTTTGGCGTTTAACGTCTTACAACTTTATATTAATAAACCCCAAAGTAGTGGAGGTAACCTGTGTCCTTTAACATCGCTTGTAGAAGTACAAAACATACTGATGGAATCGATATTTACAGTACAGGCACATCTGCCCCTGGCTGGATGCCGTACACTCAAGGCACCCACAGAATAGTCTGGTAAAGCAGAAGCCAGTCTCATAGGTAGGCTGTGAGATGACATGACGAAAGGAAAAATACAGGCAGTTTTGATTAGTCGAAAAACATAATGTATGAGTTTTATACCTACAGTCCAGCCGCACGGATAATAATTACTGTGACAGGACTGTAGTTCCCCATTCCAAAGCGAACTCATGGAAAAAAATGGGCAAGAAACTCCATAGAATTTCTTTTCAAATCCAGTTAAGTAAAAAGCCGAACAAAACGTAACAAAACGCGTTCAAGGTTTTCACGTTAACATAAAATTAAATAGCAGTGACAGCCTAGCGGTGTGACAGCAAAGTCATAGTTCTCGATTTCGAACCACATGCACTCTAAATTTTTCGGATTCATGTGCGTTTTGTCTGATTACTACTTACCTTGGTGAATGAAAACATCGTTAGGAAACCAACATGCCTAAGAGATACTTCTTGACGGCATGTAAAGCCAAGTCAGAGACCCGGGGGTGGCATAAAAACTCTGACACCAGTTAAGACACTAACCACACGATAAAGAAGAACACAAAATTATATAATGCTTCTGTTGTAAAAAAGGCCACATTAATGTCAAATTGTTACCACTGATGTGTGGCAACCCATACATTCACACCCTCCTGTAACCATACTACGCTCATTATCGCGCGAACCTCATCTAGCACATAAAATTCTCAGTTCCGGCGAAGAAATCCCCTAATCTCAGCGATGTCGCAGGTGACCACAATTGACCGCAGTTAGTTATCTATGCGGTTCTCCTCCTTATCGTTAAATAGGTCAAGAAGGGTCAGCATCAAGGTAGTTTACCTTTTACAAATATTACCCAGTACTAACTGGGTTGTGTAAGTCAGATAGGCAGTCGCTCCATGTAAAATACTGGTATTCAGCTGCATCCAGTTAGACTTGAAGCCAACCCCAACATAGTTGGGAAAAGGCTAGGCAGATGATGATGATGAGTCACATATACGTGACCAGCAAGCGCGTTCTCTGCACGTCAAACGACACAAATATATGACAAAATGATAGGTGAAATTGTGGCTTGGCGTGGAGCCGAGGAAATCAATTACACACAAATTGACACACTGCGTCTATTTTAGTACGTTGACCTTATGACAGAAGCTTCATTTTCAAAGAAAGAATTGAGTGAATTCTGAAATTTGTAGGTATACCTTCTATTTATTTGACCCATACAAAAACTGCTCATACCTTGGTTTGTTAACTTTGGATAGCAGTTTTAGTACATAGTATACAAATCTACATTGTTTTAGATTTTACTCAAATATAAACAACTATTCTAGTCTATTAGAGTTCGTTAACCTTATGACAGAAGCTTCATTTTCAGAGAAAAAATTGAGTGTATTCAGAAATTTTGTACCTTTTATTCATTTGACCCCATACAAAAAACTATTCATACTTAAGTTTCTTAACTTTGGATAGCAGTTTGAGTACATACCGGGTGTAAACCACCTCATCACGAAGCCGTCAACCAAGCATTCTGTACATCAAACTAAGTAACTTTACGCAAAAATTATTGCTGGGAAACCTTTCTTTTTTGGGGTGAAAAATCATGTTTTGTGGTAGAACTCAATGTAACGCACTCAAAACATTGTGCTGATGGATAGATTAAATAGTACGGGGGTCGTGGAGGTGTTTAAAGTAAAAATCTTATTTATTTTAAACTTGCTTTTTGTTACTGCTAAACTGATAAAGTTATCTTAAAAGCTTATTTTCCTTTAAAGTTCATGATATGCACTATCATCATGATTTTTTTCAGATTTTTCAAGCTAAACAGCTGTTTAGCTTTAAGAGGGGGGGGGGGGACGCCCAACTGACAAAAAAATGGGCATATTAAAGTTTAATATTTCGTAAACGGAGCATTAAATCGAAAAGTAGGATTAGCAACCCCTAAATCATTTTAAAAGAGCTATTCAACTATACCCCACAAGATGGGGTAGATGACGAAAAAAAAAATCATACCCACTTCACATGTAAGCGGAGCTGCTACCCTATAAGAAATATTTACCAAACTTTTATTTTTCCTTGTCAGGACTACGGAACCCTAAAAAGGAGGTCAAATTATACCTACCCAGTGAGACAAAAGAATTATCTATAGTTGTCCGAGATTTTGGGGGGGTTTGAGCCCCCAACAGCGGCAGGCGGGTTTAAAAACGCGGGGACCCCGTTTGCGCGGGGCCCGTAGCATTTGCTACTACTGCTAATCCGGCACTGGACACAGGCCTACTCTCTTCGAGAGGGTCACATGTTTTCGATGTTTGGTGTTTTTGACTCTAGGAAATGCCGTAGGTATTTTCCTAAGTGGGTTACATAAATAAATAAACTTGAAGCCAAAACCATACTTGTAAAGCTCAGCCTTTCGCCCGCTGATTAAAAAACTTTGTAATAAGCAATTATGTGTTATGAACAACCACTTCCATTTAATTTACATACTACACATTTTTTAGGGTTCCGTAAAACGGGACCCTATTACTAAGACTCCACTGTCCGTCTGTCCGTCTATCTGTCACCAGGCTGTATCTCATGAACCGTTATAGCTAGACAGTTGAAATTTTCACAGATGATGTTTTTCTGTTGCTGCAATAACAACAAATACTAAAAACAGAATAAAATAATTACTTAAGAAGGGCTCCTCACGGCTGCGGGAAAGAGATACCGTGACCTCGGAATACAAAGGGCGAAGAAGGTACGTGGATGAGTTTTAGTCAGATAAAGACTGACGATCCTGCTCTGCCCAGAGCGTCAGGAGTCATTTGATGATTTCCCAGAGTATGCTTTTACAGAAATAACCAATAGCCTTGGCAAACCAGACTTTGATCTTTTTGCAAGCTCCCAAAACTATAAATGTTCAAGATATGCATCATGGAAACTTGATCCTTATTCGGAATTAGTAGACGCATTTACGTTTAACTGGGAACATCTATATTTTTATGCTTTCCCCCCTTTTAGTATGATAACCAAAATTTTACAAAAGATCATTACAGATAAAGCGGAGGGTATTTTAGTAGTACCTCTCTGGCGATCACAGCCTTGGTACCCGCTATGGACTAAACTTATAGTCTCTAATAAAATATACTTTGGACCTGATCAAAAAGGGGGGGCTCCTCATACAACAAACGTGTTTTTTTTTGCCGAGTCCGTCTCGCACTTGGCCGGTTTTTTTGTATTCCGGTAAGATCCTAAAAAAATACCTCCTTTATCACCATCATCTACCTAGCCTTTTCCCAATTATGTTGCGGTCGGTTTCCAGTTCATCTTCCTTCATCTCCGTAGTCTTTAGTACATCCACATTTGGCCAGCTATGATCAAGTCCCATGTAAAAGGGGGCGAGCCCATTGCCATCGACCAGGCACATATATCTAGGTACTCATTCTGCATCAGGACCATACTATTTTAAACCTTTTGTAATCGATTTAAAATACTTCGAGGAAACTATTCTATTTCAATCAACTGTAACTCGCAAAGTTAATAAAGAAATTCTTTAAACGAATGGGTTACTGCTACGGGTAGATATTGAAGTTGAGAACAAAGCTTTAGCAGCAATTAGTATCTATGGTAGATTGCAATGTTCCTCTGTCAAGGTTATACTAAAAGAACAAGTATTTTTAAAGGTGAAAAAAATAGTTGCCTAGAGGCAAGCATTGCCATACAGCGTGGCAACGCCGCCAGTCCTCTTGGGCACATTACCTGTTGTTAGCATTGAGGAGTTTTTGGTGCTATATTTTAGCTTGTTGTAAGTACAGGTTACTCTATAAAATGTTATATGCGATTTAGTTAGTTTTAATTCCACCATTACGTAGATCCAGGCTTGGACACATAATGTAGCTCGCAAGTTCTTTAAGGTATTGCAATCATCACACTAATATTATAAAGTCGAAAGTTTGTATGTGTGTATGTGTTTGTGTATGATTGTAACTCTTTCACATAAAAACTACTGAACGGATTTAGATGAAATTAGCACACAGACAGTTTATGACCTGGATAACACATAGGATACTTTTTATCCCGGTAGTATGGTTCCGTGGGACAACTATCGAACTCCACGCGGACATAAGCTCGTACGTAATATTTTAACTGCCATGAATTCTTGAACAGTAACGCCTGATTTCCTAACTTACAAAAATATCTCGTCAAATTAATGGTTGAAATAAAGTGTAAAACTGTTATTAAATATAATTTAATTATCTAATAAATGCAATACATACATGATATTTTATAAACAACACTAAATAATTTTTACTGACTTTGGCAACAAAAGACATATTAGATACTTAAAGAAATCACATAAATCGTAAATATAGAATTAAAGAGATCATTTAAAACCAAAAATAGAAAACTATCACCACGACTTGCTGAAAGTGAGCCCAAAGTTGGGTTGCCAGCCCGTACTGAAGCTGGGAAAGTCCATCCTATTGGCACCGCCGGTGAAGTCCACGGAACTGGTCGGATTTCTGAAGAGATTCAGGTTTCCCATTGCGGAGTAGTCCGTACGGTCGAAGAACGGGGTTTTTGCCATGCCGAAAGACCCTCCAATCTTGTCCTTATACATGTAGTCGACGCCTCCCCCAACAGTGTTGTAGTTCGGCACATATGGTACAGAAGGCATGTGATGGGTCAGGGAACCACGCACGTCAACATTGTGGTTATTATTGTGGAACACGTTCAATTTCCCAGCACCAGTGAAAGAGTCTTCACGGCCGGGAACATTCTGGCTCATCATCGTCAAGCTGTGACCATCATTGTTTTCAAGCTGTAGACCAAATCCTTTCGCGGCAGTATCCAAATTGCTATCAAGGTTGAAAGTCCCGAGAGCACTGAGCCGGTTCTTCTCGTCACCAGCTAGTGGTACTCTACCAACTAAGCCTATTCCACCATCGGAATCGAGGGTTGCGCTGGCAGATGCTCTGCGGGTTCTAGCTAAGTTCCCAGGATGGTAGGTATTGTCTGAGTTTAGGATTACTTCTTCATCTTCGAAAATTGGGCGTCCTTGATGGTTGAGCACGTCGAGGTATTGGTCGTATCCTTGGTTGTATATGTAGTCTTCTCTTGGTAGATGTCTGGCGCTTGCGACGACGAAGACTGTCGCTAGTACGAATTTGAGTGCGAACATTTTGTTTTAAAGTTTTTCTTGAAGTGTTGATATTCAAGTCACTTTGTCGAATGATGCATTGTGTCTCAGTACGCCTATTTATACTGAGTAACAGTGTATTGATAAGGGAGATGAGAGTCCCGAGTCAGAGATGTACGGGTACTTATTACTAGATGAGGTTCGCAATATGTAATAGAGCAAACACAAGATCTTAAAGTTGGTCAGAATGTGTTTCCGAATTAGTTTCGAACATTTTAAATATCAGGATGCTTGTATGGAAGTTATCTATTAACTCTTGGGCTAGCTATTTTAAAAAGTTCAGTAATTATTAGCCACTTTTTAATCATATTTATTTTTGACGTTTAACGTCTTACAATGACTTTATAATGAATAAACACTATAGTAGCGAAGTTAAGCTGTATCGTTTCACATCACTTGAAAAGGTACAAAACATACTGATAGAATCGATATTTTTCAAGACTTTATTTCCTACAGCGGTAATACTATGAAAACCACCGTTATTTCTACTCGAACTCAAAGTATTTATTTCAAATGGACCCATTACAGGCACATCTGCTCCTGGCTGGAGGCCGTACACTCAAGGCACCAACAGGATAGTCCGGTTAAGTAGAAGCCAGCCTCATAGGTAGACCTGTGAGATGACAGGTCGAACCAAAAAATACATGCACTTTTGTTTAGTCGAAAAACATAATGTATGGGTTTTATACGTACAGTCCAGACGCACGGATAATAACTGTGACAGGACCATAGTTCCCCATTCCAAAGCGTAGATCTCATGGAGATAAATGGGCAAGAAAATCCATGGGCAATCTTTTCAAATCAAGTTAAATATTATTATTTTTTAAATCCTAAATAATAAAGATTAGAAAGAGCCCACAAAACATAACAAAAGGTGTCCAAGATTTTCACATTAACATAAAATTAAATAATGATTGAACTTCTGCAAAAAGGCTACATTAATGTCAAATTGTTACCACTGAAGTGTGGCAACCTATACATTCCCACCCTCCTGTAAACATACTACGCTCATTATCGCGCGAACCTCATCTAGCACATATAATTCTCAGTTCCGCGAAGAAATCCCCTAATCTCAGTGATATCGCCGCTAACTACAATAATTGACGGCAGTAAGTAATTACGGTATAGGTACCAAATAAGCATGACCTAACTAGCAATGCGGTTCTCCCCCGTATCGTTAAATAGGTCAAGAAGGGGCATCATCTAGGTACCTTATCTTTAACAAAGAAAGAAAACAAACGTATTAATAAAACTCGCACAAGACAAAACCATTTAACAGAGTTAAAAAAAGAGAACTTAAAAAAATTACTTGTAAAATACATACATACACATTAAACAAAATTGGTCCTATACGAGGTCAAAGGCCCACAGGATGGTGCTTTTGTAACTACACCGTGGCCAGCTCCCATTCTAACCGGACTTTTGGGCTTCTGACTTCTCCATAAAACCTATCTGAATACTCGTCACAATTCAAGTAAGCATAGCGGCTCGGCTCTTTTTCGAACAATAGGGAATATGCACGTAATTTTTTCTTCACTTAATTCAATAAAATACAGTACTATCAACCAACCCAAGAAAAGCATTAAAAGTTAAGTTCAACTACTGCTTGTCGCAGAAAAATAATATTAAACTCCTGCAATTTTATACGACAGTTCAAACGTCCGTAGCTGTCGCGGCCATGATGTGACGTCATTACCCACAATCTGCCTTGTTTACATCTCATTTTTTGGCCTTAATAAAATAATATTACAAATTGTATGTGCTTTATTTTAGTCAAACTTGCAATACCAATATTATACTAACATTTCAGTGAAACTTTTAGCACTTTTCAAATAAAAGTGGTTTTTTGACACACTGAACTATGACGTGTGACGTTTTGACAGTGTGTTCAGTTTCACCAAAAACATCCTACATAAAACAGTAAATTGTAAAATAATTCTTGTATTAGAATCTTAAACAAATGTACTATATGTTTTTATGCGCCAATAGACGGCATTTTTCATAAATAAAAAGAGTTTTGTATTACATGCATATTACCTATTGCACAATATTCGAAAATTCGATTTTTTTGACGTCTCGTTTGGTGGAGGTCTCGTTGCGTGTTGCGAGTTCGATTCCCGCTCGGAACAAATATTTGTATGGCCTACAGATAGTGGTTCCGGGTCTGGCTGTTTGTGTAAGTGAGTTTAAATGTTTGTAAACGCACCCACGATACATAAGATATCTCTAATGTGGGCAAAGTTTAAAAAAAAACCGTTGTGTCGGGATTTCCGAATTATGCTGACCCTGACCCGGCCAAGTAGGTACGCAGCATACAAACTCAAATCTTTTATTTAAAGGAGACAATTTTTTTAGGCCCACTTGGACGTTGCGTTTATTATTCATATTACACCAAAACTAAGTAAAAGTTATATTATAGTAGCAAACGAAAGATTACATAGAAACGAAACCGGAATCTTAAAATCATAATAAAAAGTTATAATTATTATGATATTTTTTGCGAGTCAAATCATTCCTGTTGTGGTCAATGTCATTTGACAGAAAATACTTACGTGAATAGGGACGTTTTTTTTTCGTTTAAAAAAAAAGTACGGTACCCAGTGGTAATCATATCTGCTTTAATTAAAACAGAATAGAAATTATAAAGAAATATTATTAAACTGTGAGCATTTTAATGCTACTTTTAAAGGTTTACGCTAAAATCGCGTAGATAGTTTAAACAATCAACGTGTCACGGGGCGTTGTAAATCCGCCTTTTTAGTGGTTGACAGACAACTTCATTATTTTTACATCTACTCTTTCTGTTTATTTCGATTTTCGTAAAAGTGTTTTTGCAGTTTTCGCATTTATTCCGGTTAGACAAGGCTTAGCCAACCACTGTAGATATTTTAGGGAAGAAATAAATAATAAATAAATAAATAAATATCGCTGGACATTAACACACAGCGCCATCTAGTGCCACACTAAGCAACAAGGCTTGTGTCGTGGACACCAGATAGTTGATATACTACATAGATACTTTTTGTTTGTAAATACATACTTATTATACATATAAACATCCATGACTCGGAAACAAATGTCCATGCTCATCACACAAACATTTGCTCCAACCAGGATTCGAACCCGGGACCCTAAGAACGTAAGGCGGCCTCACTACCGCTGCGCCATTCGGGTCGTCATAAATCAATGTACGTTTCATTACTAAACGCTACAATTTATGTGGGTGGCCTAATCTCCAAACAAAAAAAAATTGTCTCCTTTAACCATTAACGTGCATGCACTTTCAATGACAGGTTTTCTTTTTGAGTATTAAAAAAAAACATAGTTTCCAAGATCTCTGATCTTCTTTTTTTTAGATGGCGTTGAACTGGCGTTGACCGTTACTAGGTGCCAAAGTCAAAACACTTGGAAAAAAAAATATTGCGTCACGTTTGCTTAAGCTTCCGAATATAACCATTTAAGTCTGCCTATGTACATGAAGTTTAAATAAATAAATAAATACATCCAAGTGGAATGATGTGACGTTCCGTTCCTTGCAGTAACTTACCAAGTTCAGCGTCATCTATCCAGCGACTTAAATTATAGCGTTTAGTAATGAAACGTACATTGATTTATGACGACCCGAATGGCGCAGCGGTAGTGAGGCCGCCTTACGTTCTTAGGGTCCCGGGTTCGAATCCTGGTTGGAGCAAATGTTTGTGTGATGAGCATGGACATTTGTTTCCGAGTCATGGATGTTTATATGTATAATAAGTATGTATTTACAAACAAAAAGTATCTATGTAGTATATCAACTATCTGGTGTCCACGACACAAGCCTTGTTGCTTAGTGTGGCACTAGATGGCGCTGTGTGTTAATGTCCAGCGATATTTATTTATTTATTTATTATTTATTTCTTCCCTAAAATATCTACAGTGGTTAGCTAAGCCTTGTCTAACCGGAATAAATGCGAAAACTGCAAAAACACTTTTACGAAAATCGAAATAAACAGAAAGAGTAGATGTAAAAATAATGAAGTTGTCTGTCAACCACTAAAAAGGCGGATTTACAACGCCCCGTGACACGTTGATTGTTTAAACTATCTACGCGATTTTAGCGTAAACCTTTAAAAGTAGCATTAAAATGCAAAAGTTTAATAATATTTCTTTATAATTTCTATTCTGTTTTAATTAAAGCAGATATGATTACCACTGGGTACCGTACTTTTTTTTTAAACGAAAAAAAACGTCCCTATTCACGTAAGTATTTTCTGTCAAATGACATTGACCACAACAGGAATGATTTGACTCGCAAAAAATATCATAATAATTATAACTTTTTATTATGATTTTAAGATTCCGGTTTCGTTTCTATGTAATCTTTCGTTTGCTACTATAATATAACTTTTACTTAGTTTTGGTGTAATATGAATAATAAACGCAACGTCCAAGTGGACCTAAAAAAATTGTCTCCTTTACATAAAAGATTTGAGTTTGTATGCTGCGTACCTACTTGGCCGGGTCAGGGTCAGCATAATTCGGAAAGGCCGACACAACGGTTTTTTTTTAAACTTTGCCCAACATTAGGGATATCTTCTGTATCGTGGGTGCGTTTACAAACATTTAAACTCACTTACACAAACAGCCAGACCCGGAACCACTATCTGTAGGCCATACAAATATTTGTTCCGAGCGGGAATCGAACTCGCAACACGCAACGAGACCTCCACCAAACGAGACGTCAAAAAAATCGAATTTTCGAATATTGTGCAATAGGGAATATGCATGTAATACAAAACTCTTTTTATTTATGAAAAATGCCGTCTATTGGCGCATAAAAACATATAGTACATTTGTTTAAGATTCTAATACAAGAATTATTTTACAATTTACTGTTTTATGTAGGATGTTTTTGGTGAAACTGAACACACTGTCAAAACGTCACACGTCAAAGTTCAGTGTGTCAAAAAAACCACTTTTATTTGAAAAGTGCTAAAAGTTTCACTGAAATGTTAGTATAATATTGGTATTGCAAGTTTGACTAAAATAAAGCACATACAATTTGTAAAATTATTTTATTAAGGCCAAAAAATTAGATGTAAACAAGGCAGATTGTGGGTAATGACGTCACATCATGGCCGCGACAGCTACGAACGTTTGAACTGTCGTATAAAATTGCAGGAGTTTAATATTATTTTTCTGCGACAAGCAGTAGTTGAACTTAACTTTTAATCATCGGTAATCTTTTAATCTAAAGATAGTTTTATCTAAGAACAGTGTAACGAGCTGAGCACGTTAAAAAAGGTTCAGAGTGAACTTTTGATTCGTACATTGGATAGTCACAAGGGTCAAGCAATTTGGGTGAATCGTACAATAGGGATAAAATGCTCGATTTTCAGGTCATAAACGATTTTTCTTAAGTAGCAATTCATTGTATGGATCATTGTGAAAATCCAGTTTTTTGTTTAATATTAGAATTCGGACTAAAATCTGCGACTTTTGGGAAAATAAAAGGTTCTATTACATTGCGTAATTTTGTATTGGAACTGGCGATCGCTGCTTCAGTATGGTTTAAAAAAAAGTACACTAAGCGTTGTCATATCCAACAAAACCTAACAAAGCTTTTTTCTCTTCCACAGCCCCATCCTTGCCGTGGCTACCTTCACGTACGAGGTCTACGACGACGGCACGCAGGTCCCCGTCTGCCTCACGCAAGCAGACACCTTCTGGGCAGCACTCTTCTTCATCCTTACCATCGCTGTCTTCTTCATCGTCCCTCTCGGAGTACTCCTCGTCCTCTACAGCGTCATTGCTAAGAACCTCATGGAAAACCCCGTCATCATAGCACAGAACACCAAAAACACTAATAATAACGGCAATGTATGCCGTTATAGGAAACAAGTCATCCTTATGCTCGGTACTGTTGTCCTTTCATTCTTCCTCTGCCTCCTACCATTCAAAGCGCTCACGCTTTGGATCATCGTATTCCCACCAGAGACAATAATGTCATTAGGTATAGATGGTTACTATATACTTTTATATTTTTGTAGAGTAATGCTATATTTAAATTCGGCGATAAATCCAATATTATACAATTTGATGTCGTCTAAGTTTAGGGAGGGATTCGTCAAACTGTTAAAGATAAATAAGTTGATGAGGTGTAGCAGACATTTGAGGGAAACAATGCAAAGACGAGACACTTTCAACACGACCACTTCAACAGGATTTTCTAGCAGTCAGAATACATCAGATTCCTTTTGGAGAAGGTATAGTAATAGAACGTCGTCTCAAAAAATTTTCGTTAACAGAGAAAGTAAAAAAGTTAAGGAAGAAACCGTGCAACAAATGAAAGTAGGAGAAATCATTAACGTAGAGAACACAAGAAGAAACAGTATGAAAATGGTAGCTGCCCTAAACGAGACCGACAACGATATATATGCCGATGTACACGATAACAATTACTCTAATGAATTAGCAATAGACACTGCCAATGAGAACAATAAACAAATACAAATATTAAACCTAGATGTAAAGACTAACAATGTTTATTCAATAACTTTAGATGTAAGTGATAACGTAGAGGGTAGGAACAAATTCGTTTGTATACCAACACTTGATAGAGAGAATAATATATTTATATACGATTACAAAACTAAGGAGAGCTTCGTATGAAATGTTTTGTTTGATGTAGCGTGCTTGGCTGAGAGCCAGGCAGTTCAGTGCATTTAATATATTATTTACGATCGATTCATACATCATTGGTTAACGATAATCGTAGTAATATGACTTGAATATATTCTTATATCTATTTCTATTAACGCGAAACCTATATATGCCATTGATAAGAATGTTTTGGCATCAGGTAACTGAAGCAGTCTTGATGTTTGCTAGTTGGTGATATCAATCAAATGCCTTTGACAGATCGTTATGTTCGGTAATGGCTTGCAATGTTCCAATTTCACACGCAATTTGCGGCACCATTAATTAGGTTCCGAACAGTTCCGAAACAGCGTTCCGATAGATGGGCCTATTAATTAAAGGTAGCTATTTATTTGGCAAGAATATATGTGTTAGGTAGATGGGCCCTAGATTTATGTGTTTAATATTCTCGATGCCAGAACAGGGCTTGAAATTCTAGCTTCTAAAGACCCTTTCAGAGATGTTGAGACTAGACATACTTAAAATTAAGAGCACCAGATTATCATGCTCTTCATTTTAAGTATGATACTTATGTACTTCAATCTTAAAGACCATCAGATCTTCTAAGTGAACCATCTTTATTTACAGCCCAAAGCACAAAGAGTATGCCTACTAAACTGAGCAGTTTAGATACCTAAAATCAATTTTATGTTCAGCGAAAGAGACTATTAAATGCATTAGCATAATGTAATGTTTGAAAATCCTATCTATCATAGACTAGAACAAATAAATTTAATTAATCGTTCACAAACATGATCATTGACCAATGACGTACGACTCGATTCGCCAAGCATTATAATTATCCATATAATTATCTTTAAGCGAAATGAAAGCTCATAATCTCTTTCCTTCATATTTATCTTCTATCTGACAGTTTGATAAAGTACGTACCTATTTGTCTCATAAATTCTATGATGTATTGCCTAACATGGAACAGTTTATTTGTCCTAACTTAGTTTTTGTATTGATAAATTTGTATGTACCGAATCCGATCCTTGCTAAACTAATGTAATTGTTGATTCATTAATATGGATTTTTGTTTTTTTTTTTTCAACCTATCCTTATCTTTTTGTTCAGTATAGTTTGACATTTCGTCATGGACATAATAATAAGTCTTTCCAACCCGGCACAGCGTCTACAATTTTTTTAGCTGTATTACGAAAATCATAGTTCTACAAGGAAGGTGTTTCGTGCCTTTAGTGCAATTATTATGGTCAACATAATCGGCCTACCGAACGCACGATTCGCTATACCATCGAAAAGTTTGAAAGCCTACTTGCCACACAGCACATAAACCTATGGTTTTATTGCGAGTTACAGTTTACAGTTTACAGTTTTTTTCGCGCCGCCTAATCTTGTGACATCACACCCCTAGTCTTTTTCCTTTGTCCAAATTCTATATGGATAAGTCGCGTATGATTGAGCAACTGGTACCTCAAATTATCCGTATAGAAAACCTGAATAATACTGCTTCTAGTGACCCAATCTAACAAATAAAAATAAAAAATCTTTACGTACCGAATTGCTAGGGAATATTGATAACGACAGCTATTGAACGCAGTCTATACGTGCTGATATCGTTCAGTTCCAATGGCGTAATCCACTCTTTAATCTATGTATTATTTACCCCACGTTTTCAATTTCATTCTGTAACATTGCCCACCTGTCTGGCTCAGATCGTTTATTGAATAGACCCGTTACTGTAAGCCGCAATTCTCATCAAAGCTAAATAACTTTAACATATCTTCAGGTGAAAGAACCTTGGTGAAGTTGTAAGGGCAATATGATTTTTATCTATATTGATATTATCAAAATAAATGAATATTTTGATTAAATGATCTTCTTGTTTACCGTGTGGTTAGTGGCTAACCCGGTGTCAGAGTTTTAATGCCACCCATGGTCCTCTGACTTGGCTAAACATGCCATCGAGAAATATCTCTCAGACAGCAGGCCGGATTCCTCACGATGTTTTCTTTCACCGAAGCAAGCGGTTAAGAATTCATTTGCATTGTGAAAGTTAGCAACGTCGCAAATATCTGTTAAATATTATGCTATTTTGTCAATTTTTTATATCAATATTAATTTAATTTAATTATGATATTCTGCTCTATGTTACACTAACATTTTGACTTAGTATTGCAATAATAACACTGTTGTAACGGTTTTTGGTACAAATAAAAAAAACATTTGGATTCGCTTCGATTGTCGCCATATCTAAATATGCTTGTTTACTTACTTCAATCTTTATTTGTTTTTTCTATAGATAACATCTAATTTGCTAGTCATTATGATCTCATGCGCATTTACGGCTTTTTCTAGTCTATTTACCTTCAAGCTTTAAGTATATATTTTTTTGTAGCCATAAAAAAAAGCTTTCATTTCTTTTAAAAAGATTAAGTTATTTACAAAAATTTACTAGATTTTATAATTGTTTTAATTTACTGTAACACTTCTATACATATATATACATTATTTTAGAGCCATTAAAACATGTAAAATAATATTAACTGTGAATAAACAAAAAAGTGTGTTATATATAAATGTTATTATTACATAATAACAAATAATAATTAAGTAGGCGATATATTAAGAACGATATGTCTAAAAGGAACGAATTATATAATGGAAAGTAGGTAAAGTATAACCTAAAGTGATTGTAGTACATTGCGAACCAAGTTGGGAAATGTTAGTACCTAGTTAAATGGATGTGTATATAGAATGTTATATATTTTATTACCATGTAATTATAATTATGTACCTAACTAAATGAGCATTATTTTTAGTTGATGGGATTCACCCACAGCCCAGGTTCCCCACTGCTGGGCCTCCCTTTGTATCTCTACGTTCCTGTAACAGCTTCATCTCATTTTTCCTGTCGATGGAGTCACCAGGATGTAACAATTTTAGGATCATTGAATGGCAGCCATGGGCGCCGGCAACATTATTTCCAGGGGGGTGCATCTTCAGTTCCATGAAAACAGCTCGACTATTTTTCCACTCCACAAGGACATTCTGCCTATTTATGAAGAGAACCTTATAAATGCAAAGGACATAAGACATCTGAACGAGCGAAGCGAGCTCGAATAATTTAGCATATACTCAAATTAGGTCATTTTTGTTTATGCAACTAAGCACAACAATAGGAGTAGGTAACATTTTTGCTTTTGCCTCGGGTAGATTGGTTTCTTTAAAGTTGCCCAAGATTTTGCACCCTCCCCTGCCTATGCGGCCCTGGTAACGGAAGAATTGCTGTGTTCTCAGGAAAAGATTAGATGAGGACACTAAATTGATTGCCAAGGTGATGAACAAATTTAGACAGCAACCTAGCCTTAAGTTTTTATTAACACAGTAAATCATGATCTGTCGAATGACCAATTTGGTCGAGACACCATTGTTTAACTATTGTGTCTACTTCGTGGACAGATCATAGGATAACATATTCTAAAATCTAAATCTTATCGTTATACTTACGAGTCTTTCCCGCCCCGGGGGGTGCAAGTGCACCCCCTTGCACCCTGCTGCCGGCGCCCATGATGGCAGCTAGTTCAACCGACTTTATACCTAGATACCAGCTAATATTTTAAACAAAGTTCGAATTTCATACTTATGCAGTAACATTTGTTTCTGAAAACGATTAAAACTAAAAATAAATCTATTAAGAGGGAACAGGGGCAGTGATTCTCCATAAAAATGTATCCCCTTTCAAACATTTAAAACTTAACAGTTAAATATATTAAATATTGCATAATTATTGTCTTAGTACAAGCTGGAACAACGTTACATAATAGCAGAAATTACAGTTACTTAATAAACACAGTAATGTATACTTTAATATTACCTACTTGATTTGCACAACAAGGGGTGAATAGCAATCGCAGTATACATGCAGATAATAATCAAATGTATACAGAACACCACACACTAGAAATGAAGATATTCTTGTCGTGAATTTCGAAACAGCAGTTTCAGAACTAACAAAGTTTTGTTATCTACTTAATTGTTTATGACATTGTCATTAACATTGAAAACGGTATATTTACCATGTTTACTACTTCTTGTGAGTTCCCGATATTTCGGTTTATCCGTGATCATGGTGCTTGCAACAGCGCCGAAATATATTTTTCGCCGTTTTCAGTATTACTGTGTACCATGTAAATTTAAAAACTTATGTTTATGACATTGTTATTAATCTTCACGAAAATTATTTGTCTAGATAATGTTTTGAATAAAGCTCTCTTTATATGACTAGAACACTGCCAGTAATTCTAGGTATTCTAAGGCAGCAGTTTTTCAGTTTTATGCCATATTGTATGCGTCCCTGGACATGTCTATTTATATATACTTTTTTAAATAAGTGTCAACAAATGTAAAAATGTATAGTAATATTTTGTTTATTACATATTAAACAATAGAGAATATGGTAATGGTAGAATATTCCATTGGCATTAAGTCCGCCAATGTACAGTCGTGGTCTTTTCCGCCTGATCAGTAAAATTTTTTTTCGCTTAAATCATGCGGAGGCGCCGTGTCACTCCACCTTAAACTTTAGGCCTATTAGGAAAGCGTCAACTTTGGCGCGCAAAATAACAATAACTCTCGTTTGGCATGTGTCGCCGATCGGTATTTTTTTCATTAATTATTTATTATAAAGTCAACGGGGCGGGGATAGAGAGCGTTTCTATGTTTTAAGTGCAAGCAAAAATAAGCTTAGTGGTGATCAGGCGGGAGTGTCCTCGATAGTACGCACGACGGCCAATCAAGCTATAATAATCCAAATTAAGCTGATCTCTCATCGTAAGGGAAGTACATCCAAAGTGAGGTCAGGTTATAATTGTTATGCATAGCTTCATATTATGTCACCGTGTGTACATTATGAGTGCTTCAAATATTAAATAATTATATAATTATGAAACAAGGTGCAATTGGGTTTATTCTGTAATTTTAGACTTTGTTAAATTAAAATAACCAAAAATATAAATATGTATGAAAGAATGAGATGTGCCAAAATGAAGGCTTTGTTTAAATAAAATGTATGAGAACTAAAATAGTAAAATACCTACATGATGTGTTAATTTTAATGACATTGATTGTGAAAAGACAAAATCTTTATAAATTTGTGTTATTGTTAACCCTTTGAATGATTTTATAAACAGGCTTTGAATAAGTACAAACGCCAGCAAATCAAGCTACTTCAATCTGTCAAATTTATCTCTAAAGCATTAGGATCAAAGTTGATTGGGATAACTTTATAGTTTCGGGAAACTTGATGTCTGTACAATTTATATTTTGTAGACCGACGTTTAATAACAATTCAGATTTGGGTATTCATCAAAATAGCTATTTATTCAAGGGGAGTAAGGCACAGATTACTAATCGAGTGTGCATTTGAGGCCCGACGCGAAGCGGAGGGCCGTGAACTACACGAGTTTAGTAATCTGTACTTACCCTCGAGTGATATATACTGCTTTATACTACACTTGCTTACAACGTCATCAACACTTTAAAAAAAAAACAAAACGCGTTAGTAATGGATTACTTCCCTGATTTTCAGGGCAGTAATGAAATTCCATACAATAAACTGCCTAGATTTTTGAGGTTTAATGAACAGCTTTCGAGCCTTTTGGTACACTTACTAAGCAAGTGTAGTATAAAATAACTTTTTTAATTTTCAGTAAAATTGAGGAAAAATAATGGTTTAGTATGTCTCATCACAATCACGAATTTCCAAAACGAGTTAAATAAGATGAATGTAATTAAATTGTATTCACTTATTGCCTGTTTATGTGCAAAGTTGAAAATACATGTAATTAAAAAAAAAATCGTTTCATTTTCCCAATTATAAAAGTATATTTCGGCGAGTAACGTAACCAGTCTTAACAAGAAGTATCTTATTATAAAACACGGAAACGGGTATTTATCGTGAATATTCTTTTTTTTTTTTTTCTTCTCCAAACCAGTTACTGGGTTGTGATGGTCAGACAAGCAGTCGCTCCATGTCATCATCAGCCTAACAACAGTCCACTGCTAGACATAACCCCTCTTCAATCGCACGCCAGAACTCTCATCCAGTTGCTACCTACCAGTCACCCTGCGACGATCGACGCTTCATCGAGCCTGAGGGCGTCCCAACTTAGGCACCTCCGAATAAAATACTGGTATCCAACTACAAAACCACCAACCCCAACATACTTAAAATATCACTTACGGGATATCTTCTCGCGATCATGACGCTTGCAAAAGCGTCGAAATATCGGGAGCTCAAAAATAAATAATAATCACGGAAGATGTCCCGTAAGTGACATTTTAAATATAGTTATGAACCGTGAAAGCTTAAAACAACCCCAACATAATTGATAAAAGGCTCGGCAGATGATGATTAACGAGATTTTGGTAAAATTGGCGCTCTTAGGGCAATCAGCCACCACACCGCCACCGCCACCACACAAGGGTAGATTTTTTTTTTCCCAGTATACTGTGACAATGAAGGATTGAAGTAATGCTTAGTTAAGTATTTTATTATTTTTTTACTATAATATTATTGTGAATTGTGACATTTACTGATTTGACATGATTATTTACTTTGTTAAGTATTTGACCATTTTTTATTTATTTATATTTTATTATTGTGAATGGTGACATTTAATGATTTTTGTGTTTTTGATGTTTATTTTGAAAAGTACTTATTATTAAATTTGTTTGATTATTGTGAATGTGAGAACCCCGTGGGTCATTTTGTTATTTTTTTTTGTTTTTTTCCCACGATTTTCTGGCAGTTTGAGTAGTCTAAGCGACCTACCCAAATGTCCTTTCTTTGGTATTGTTCGTCGTGTCGTTGAGCTCCTTGAGTAAGTCGAGCTACGCGATAACTGACAAATGCTTGCACTGACTGGACAGGTCCACTCAAATCTGTGTGGTTCTTTCTTTAAAAGACCATCTCAGACACTAATCTGCATACTTCTCATGTGAGTTGAGCAAGATTATGTCTGGACTTTAAAAGAGACTATGACCTATGAGTTTGTTTCGGCTGTTTCTTCTCAGAGTAGTAGCTACGAAACACCGGCCTCATCTATTTTTTTTTTAAATGACGTGTAAAAGTGTTTATAAAAACCTATTTGCAAAATAAACATCATTTATCATTTAACTCGAAACCAATGACTTGGCAGTCCGACTAATAGGCTATCACTGCTTCTTTGGTGACTAACTAATTGAGATAAAATAAAATCGCCTAGTTGACCGACCGCACCGAGAATTCACGGTCACTTATATCGGGCAGCGGTATATTTGTTTTTTTTTTTATCAGTAATATTTAGTAGCATCGAACTATGGAAGCCAAATGTAGTCATACCATGCACTGCTGTGGATTACTGTGAACTACTGTGAACAGTAACCAGACGCAGTGCGGGCGGTGCGACTTCACCGGGCGCCGTAAACCTGGTTACGGCGCAGAAAACGCCTGAAATCTTCGAGGCGCAAATACAGGGTTATTTGTAAAACACTGACAACCTCTCAGGACTGTGTTACTAACATCATAATCAACAACTTTTGTTCTATGACTTTTAAAAATTCATCATGAACTAAAATATGACGAATTTTTAAAAGTCATAGAACAAAAGTTGTTGATTATGTTTTACAAATAACCCTGTATATGATTTTGCAGCAAGCCGATCGGGTATTATTATTATCACCCGATAATAATAATACCCGAAGTATACAGCTTGGGTGGCCCGCGTTTAGCAAATTGGACGACCTTTTGAAATCAGCCAATATTCCGCTATGTCAAATTAAGTCCCGCCTCTATAACCAGTGTGTTCTGCCCACAATGACGTATACGTTGCTGAAATATGGACGCTCAAGCAGGAGGCTGTGTACAGACTGAGAGTTGCACAGAGAGCCATGGAGCGTTTCATGCTCGGCATAAAGCTGATAGATCGAGTTCCGAAGGTTTACGATATTGGAAATCGCGTTACAGAACTCAAATGGAGTTGGGCAGGACACCTAGCAAGGCGCAGTGATGACAGGTGGACAAGGCTGTCACCGAATTACATCCAAGAACTGTGAAAAGAAGCGTGGGTCGTCCGGCGGCGAGATGGGCATTCGACATGGTTGCCATCGGGGCAAAACCTGGATGAGGTTGGCACAGGACCGTGGAGATTGGCACCAGAAAAGAGAGGTCTATACCCAGCAGTGGGTGAGTTCGGGTGGTGGATGATGATGAGGAAGGTACCACCAAGGTAAGGGCATGATGAGGAAGGTACCACCAAGGTAAGGGCAAACAGATAGAGTTACTATTAAGCTTCTGCACCTCAAAAGGTAAAAAAGGACCCCTTATAAGATCACTTTCTTGTCCGTCTGTCTGTCCGTCTGTCACCACCGATTTTCTCAGGAACGGGTGGACCTAGCAAGTAATTTATATCAGATACTGAGGTCTATAGTCTCTATTAGGTGTATAAGAAGCAAGGTCCTGAGTCAACACGATAAAAAGACATGGGCAGATTTAGATTTTCGCGAAAACTTGTATGTATATACCAAAATATACCTTAATTTTCTACTTTTTTTATTTTCCGGCATTTTCCCTTTACTTGTGCTGGTCCCGTTGACCTAGAATCACGAAATTTGGCGAGAAGCAATGTCTTACAGCACATGTAAAGGAAAAAATCTGAAAACCGTATCGTATATATGTAGTTTAATAACAAAAAAAGTGATTTTACTATCACATTACACAAACTCATTATTTGCGGTTGGTGCAATAGCTGTTTAATGGGATCGAACAGCAAAGTTAAGTTTGTACGGAACCCTCGGTGCGCGAGTCCGACTCGCTCTTGGCCGGTTTTTTGCATTTATGTAAACGTAAAGTATGGATATAAGTCAGTAGGTACAATGTCGTTGGACCGCGGGACTTCACTCTTATCATCCCACATATTTTTTATTCACAGCGGTGCGTAATACCTATTACTAAGATAACCCAGAATACTACAACTACCTACAGTTACCAGATATTTATTTATAGAGATACTTGCTGCACTTACAGTTTGCACCAAAGCGTTTTTTAGGTTATATTTTTTACTATTACAACATGGACCTACTCTTGACCTCGATCACGCCTAAGGGGCCGTCCAGTAACCACGTGAGGCTCGAAAGGGGGGGTAGGGGTTTGGTAAAAATCACGAAATATCACAAGGGGGAGGGGGGGTGTACTGAGATATCACGTGGATTTATTTTTTCGTCAAACGCGCGTTTTCTAAACCGAAAAGCGGCGTGTAGTGTGACCGAACCGACGAAGTCCCCGTGCGCCGCGACGACCACTCCGCCCGGCTCGGCTTGCCAGTCGCCAGTTATTCTGTTATTTTGGCGCCCAATACATGCGTATACGGTGATTATACTTTATCCTGTATTTAAAGATAATATTCTAAAAATTTTAAGATTCTTTGTAGGTACTAAAAAATACACGTGACTTTGGGTGGGGGGAGGGGGGTTAGTCTTAAATCTCACCAGGTATCACCAAGGGGGAGGGGGGGGGGGGGTTAAAAAAATGCTAAAAAACATCACGTGATTAATGGACGGCCCCTAATGGAAAGCGATGGATGAGGTCTATGATGGAACGAGCGTGCCCAGAAGATACCTGTTCACTCTTGCTTGGAAGGCAGGCGGGTAAAGGCGACTAAAGGAGCTAAATTAGCAACTCTATTTGTGGTGGTTCAAACTTCGTTTGAAATGCTGTTCGAATAAAGTTCTAATCAGCTTGCACTACAAAGTGGTTATTACGTCCGCGTCGGTCACTGTGGGCCGAATAGTGCGAAATGAGTGGTTATTTGCGATTTACAAAAATCTATGGATTGGATTAAAAAAATAAAACACTACCTATCATGCTAATATGTTGCTTGTAGAATTATTTGCCAAAAAATCAGAATGATCGCATGTATTTTAGTATGGTTTTAACTCGTTAAAAGATTTTTTTAGAAATAAGTTCGTGATTTTTTTTATGGAGTAAAATTAGTTATATTATGTTTTCAAAACACTATCATACTAGCACTATATATAGTGAATCATATGCTTTTTTGCATTATAAAACTCGCGTTTAGTCCCCTTAAATGTGGGTGAGAACACAGATGCAGGCAGAGAGTTCCACACTTTGGCAGTGCGCATAATAAAATTGGAGGAGAAGCACTAAGTACGACTCGTCGGGATATCCACCAAGTGCGGATGGTACGCCGCAGTACGTCTGCTAGTCCGGTGGTGAAAGGCTGAGCGTGCAGCAAGCCAACAACGTGACATTAAGGGCTACGGCACACTATGGACAAGACTGTCTTTAGACAGACAATTACCCTACTAGTGCGAGCGAGACACACTATGTATTCTCTATGTATTATGTGTTAACTGAATATCTATAGGCATAGCTTTACTGCTACTCGTAAATAAAAGATGTAAAACACCTCTTAACGAAGCCGAAAGGCACTGGTTTTCCTAATAATTGCGATCATTTTTTTTTTCTACACCATACCTGGGAACCTTCTAGTTACGGAGATATTGGGGGTCAAAGTTCCAACTTTTAGACAACTTTTTTTTAAATACAAGTTTTTAATGTAAGATTTTTACTTTAAACACCTCCACGACCCCCGTACTATTCAATCCATCCATCAGCACAATGTTTTGAGTGCGTTACATTGAGTTCTACCACAAAACATGATTTTTCACCCCAAAAAATAAAGTCGTTTCCCAGCAATATTTTTTACGTAAAGTTACTTATTTTGCTGTACAGAATGCTTGGTTGACGGCTTCGTGTTGAAGTGGTTTACACCCTGTATATTATCAAGCTCCGGTTCCTGAGCAATCAGGGTGGTTAACAGTTTCATCGCCCGGCTTGTGGGTGCATATCAAGCAATTTGGGTATGCTCAGAAGGGAACGGGCCCCGCGAGGCACGGGCCCGCGACCGCCACAGCCGGTCCAGAGCAAACAGTGAACAACGAGATAGATTAATCGCGTCATCTTTGAATACCAGTATTTAACAAGGAGCGGCTACCTATCTGACCTCCACAACCCAGTTAGTACTGGGTAATACGATACCCCTTGGTAAGACTCGTCAGCAAACAGCCGGGACCAACGGTTTAACGTGCTTTTCAAGGCACGAAGAAGCTCGGTAGGTATGTAATTGGTGGTCACCCATCCAAGGACTAACCTTGGCAAGCGCGGATTAACCTGAAGATCATCCTAAGCGACTGTTCTTATTAAAAAACGAGCTCCTCAGTTGAGGGCTAATGTAAATCTAATAAACACAAAGAGAGACTTAACATAATTCAAACACTAATAATAATCAATTACATCATTTAATTGAGACACAAAGTAACCAAAAAGATACTGAATTTAATTATTTTTTTAATTTGCATAATATTACTTAGCCTTTTTGTAGATGCATTAAAATCACAAATTAACGACTTTCGAACGATCTGAAATTGCCATTAAGATAACCAATAAAAGGTTTTATGTAAAACATAATTATAATTTATGATTATAAATCGGGAGTAGGTATGTAAAAGGAATAAATTAATGAAGGAAAATTATAGACCGTAATGTAGTGAGTATGTTTTGATAGGTAGTTCTAAATAGGTAGATATCTAAAGCCAAACTTTAAAATATGTAGCAGCTGCATGTTTATAATCAAAAGACATTATTTGTTTTTCATTTTTGCGTGTGGCCACAAGTCCCCTGATCTGAAGTGACGATACGAGCCAGGGTAGAGCAGGCTTGCCTACAAGAAACCGATTCACTCGAACTTTGAACAGATCCAGATTATAATGATCGGGAAACAGAGAAGCCGGCAGTGAATTCCACAGACTGGCGGTGTGCTCAATAAATGTAGAAGCTTAGCGCTTTGTACGGGTCCGTGGGACTTCAACAACAACATTACCAACCAACCATATAACGGTGACGCTTCGCCGTATCTCTGCTCGTTTGATGATAGAATGGGGATGCGGGAATTACATTGTGCAATTCCAAAGCACACTCTGCGAAATATAACTGATAAAAAATTGATAGGCTGGAAACTTTGCGGCGATGTTCAAGTCTTGATTTCCATTGCCAAATGTCTAGGCCCTATAGCCTTACAAGAGAAAAAACCTCTAAGATAATGTTGTTACTACTAAACTACCGTTATTATTTACATAAAGGGTGTAAAACCTCCTAACGCTCCTAGCTCTCTGTATAAACCTCTTAACGAAGCCGAAAGGCACTTGTTCTCCTCGTCATTGCGATGATTTTTTTGTTCGACACCATACCTGGGAACCTTCTAGTTACGGAGATATTGGGGGTCAAAGTTCCAACTTTTGGCAACTTTTTTTTTAAATACAAGTTTTTTAATGTAAGATTTTTACTTTAAACACCTCCACGACCCCCGTATTTTTCAATTCATCCATCAGCACAATGTTTTCAATGCGTTACATTGAGTTCTACGACAAAACATGATTTTTCACCCCAAAAAGAAAAGTCATTTCTCAGCAATAATTTTTGCATAAAGTTACTTAGTTTGATGTACAGAATTCTTGGTTGACGGCGTCGTGATGAGGTGGTTTACACCCTGTAAAGAACACCAAATAGGTAATTTTGGAGATATTTACCGAGGAGATACCTATATAACTTTTAAAACATTATTTTATTTAAATTTTAATTTAGCTATCTACACAGGGAAAATAATACGAGCTTCCACTATCCATATTTTCCTTAATAATATTCGAGTATACCCTACTCATAATAACGAATACAGACGAGTATATTAAATGTCAAGTTTGCCATTAATTCTGCCATTCTAATGCTGTTAGAAGTTAATCGTTTGGCATAACGCGGGACACCTACAATGGGAGTAGACGCATATCTATAGTTGTTTTGGCAGATTAATTTTGATAGTGTCTGTGTGTATAGTGTGAGTGAATTTTGTAAACAATTTTGGGGTGGAAAAACTAAATTAGTCTTGTATTTTACGAAGGGATATTTTTAAATGCACTTCTGTATAATTTTTCAGCACATTGTGTGACTCCACTAATTAACTGAATGCATACTAGAAAAATGAATGCTGTGCAAAAAAGCCAATTGATTAACTAAACATGTCGGAAACACAAATGAGATGACCTTTTTTTATCGAATTCATATTAAAAAATTGTGGTTCGCACATCGGATATATGATTTAAAAAACAAAAATACGATTTTTTTATCAAAAATACTAACTTGCACTCTAAATTGTACAATCTTACTACGGAATTTGTTTTATGGGCGGCATGGGCACCGGGCCGTAGGCCGACGAAGGAGGCCGGCGGAGGCCCGCCACTTCGGGGACAGAAGTCAAAGAGTGTTATTTACTATGCGAGCAAAGCGAGCGCACGTCATGGAGTCGTAGCAGGTTCTAAAATAAATAAAAAAACAGTTCTGCAAATACCATTAAACTGTATATTTCATTTGATTTATTTAGTGTGCATAATTTGTGTGCAAGTCAGTATTTTTGGTTTATAAATATTTTGTTCGAAAAAAGGGAATATAAAGATATCGATATAATTACATGCCTTTTACGAAGTGCTGGACAGAGGTGTACAGTTACACCTCCACCACGTTCAATGCATGTTGGTGTGGTTTTGAATAATAAAAAAACCGGCCAAGTGCTAGTTGGACTCGCGCACGAAGGGTTCCGTACCATTATCTATACAGCATTAGACAAAACGGCAAAAAAATCACTTTTTTTGTATGGGACCTCTCCTTAAATATTTATTTTATTTTAATTTAATTATTTATTTCTAAAGTGAATATACAACTAAATATTCTGTGAATTTTCATATTTCAAGCGTCTACCTGTTGCCGTTGTTAATGTCGAGCAAAAAAAGCCAATAAAATCACGTTTGTTGTATGGGAGCCAAACTTAAATATTTATTGTATTCTATTTTTAGTATTTGTTGTTACAGCGCAGCGGCAACAGAAATACATCATCTGTGAAAATTTCAATTCTGTCTAGCTATCACGGTTCATGAGATACAGCCTCGTGACAGACAGGCAGACGGAGAGTGGAGTCTTAGTAGGGTCCCGTTTTTATTCTTTTGGTACAGAACCCTAAAAATAATATAAGAAGTACAAAAACGGAGCAGGCGTTGCAGCAAACTTCGTGGATGGCGAGATGAGCTGGACAAAATCAACGACCAGTGCTCCACATTAACACTAGACTGATTCAAAACAACTGGTAATCATGGGGATAGGCCATTGCCCAGCAGTGGGATGAAGCAGGCTAACAGTATCACAGTGCAACACACGTAATAAATTTGTCTTAGTTTGATATTAATTGTACTTAGATACACGTATAACAACACGCCTATGTTTTATGTATCCCCGAAGAGCTAGGCAGATGTGTACACATTAGTACACCCTCATTTTTAAATAAATTTTATTATTATTATTATTTTGCCATTTATATTTAAGTCCGATGTAAAAGAGGGCTAGCCTATTGCCATTATGCGGGCACAAATCCAGACATCGTGGTTGCTTCTGAGAAACACCTACCAGTTGTGAAAAGCAACGAAGAAGACCAGGACTGCGTTACAAATACTAGGTAGGTACTTATATGTGAACAGCTCCAAATAAACAATACTTTGACACATCAGGAGCTTGCCATAATTTAAATGTCTAGATGACAGTCTCCAGATGGACGTAAAGATGATTAAGCCTTCCTAATTATGGTAATAAAGCTCATAATCTCATATGCAGTTTGAAGATCGCAGATCCCGTCTATACCAATGACGTAGAAACTCCTTATACGAAAATAAGACTTAAGAGGAAACAGGGGCTGCGATTCTCCAGACAAATATACTCCCTTTTTTTCTTTCGGACTATTATTGGCTTTAGAGTATTTTTTTTTTCATAAAATCAAAGTCTTTCTAGTCCTAGCAGCCCCTAAATTTTCTTTTTTTCAGCAATTAATAATTAAAGAAGATATGACTCTCCAAAAATAACAAAAAATGCCCCATTTTTACGGCCGTGATTAGAGGACTATCAGACAAATTCGAAAAGTTTTTAATATAAAAGAAATTGATAAAAACTTAGACATACTCTTTCTATTATTTTGTCAAAAATAATTGAATCGACTCAGTTTTAGAGGAGAAAACAGCGGAATACGAAACGTCGGTCTCGTCAAAATGTTTGCCATATAATCGGTCTGAGCTGCAGCTGTTCCCACGCACTCTACGGGGGCAGGCTTGACGCAGCGCAACAGCAATCATTTCTTCAAATATTTACCGCACAGGCCCTGTTCCCTCTTAATTGCTATAACAAAGCAAACATGCCTTTATAGTCCCGTTACCATTATTTTAATCCTTCATGAAGATTGTAGATATTATGTACAGAACTCGGTTTTTAATTTGCTCCTGATTAACGAACCCATTTAGAGATCTTACTTTTATAATTCCGTTAATTAATTTTAATATTATATTTTTTAAATGGGAAGAATTAAAATGAGTAGGGTATACAGGGTGTTGAAACTTGTTTGGGTTTCCTACCTTTTGATTACGCAACAACAAACTAACCATTCGTTTGTTGTTTTCGAAGAACACATAACCGAAATAAAATCAATAGGCAGTCGTTGTGGAGGTCAGATAGGCAGTCGCTCCATGTAAAATACTTAATAATAATAAGCAATAATAATAATAGCATAATTCAGCTGCATCCAGTTAGACTGGAAGCCAACCCCAACATAGTTGGGAAAGGGCTAGGCAGATGGTTTGCTGGTAAAATGTTTGTGCTACGTTATTTCCTCTTATCGATTGTTGGAAATGGAAATGCCAGCAGAATTCGAATTAAAAAAAAAATTTTAGCTTCAGCCTGTATTACGAAAAAGTTTTAAATAAAGTAATTTTACGGCTAAGTAGCCAGTGTGATACCATCTTAATATGCACTTTAAGTGCTACCGAAATTAAAGTTGAAAACCGGTTACACACCGTTTTATTTTTGGCATGTTTACTAAATTGACCACGAATTAAGTATGTGGCTGTCTAGAAATATTTATAACACAGCATCACGTTTGTAATCACCGAAGGATTAGGTAGAGGAGTACCTACATACATTTCGCCAGTCATGTTTAAGTCTCATGTAATGGGAGCGAGCCTATTGCTGGGCACAAACGTGGGCTACGTGGCTGCTATTTAGAAATTCCTGATGGAGAAGCTCAATACCACTTCGCCGACCTGGGAATCGAACCCAGGACCTTATGCTCAACCGCTTCGCCCTTGCGAGGACAAGACCAAAGAATCAGACCAAAAAAATCCATAAACTGGAGTTTTCTTGAAAATATTTCAGTAATATCGGCAGTTTGTAAACAAAACCGCATTACATGGATTATCTTGAAAAACTACTTAATTTGTATAAATCCATAAATAAATGAATCCCTTATACTAAGTTATCTACTTAAAATCAAATGACAACCAAAACATTTTGTTATGATACAATTTCAGCCCAAACTTTTTATTTCCAAATTTTAAATCAGGCTCTGCTCCAAATTATGAAACTTTTTCAATCGCCGCTTGAAACTCTGGTTTTAAATACTTTTAAGCGGATTCGGGCAACATTTTAAGGTGGCTAGGATGCCATTTCGATATTAAATCTTTTAGATCATCGCTGGTGGAAATTTCGGAATTTTAAAATCCTTTTTTGCTTGTTGCTTGCCCATTATTTTAGTAATGAATTTTGTGGAAATGAAGTAACTTCTCTAGCTTGTTTTGATCATCCTGTTTTCCTCAACATTTAGTGGTGATGGAGTTAATTGAAATGGAGACAGGTCACTGGAACAACTTGCGAACCACCGGTGCCCATCAAGTTAAAGGGGAAAATAAACAAGTCCTTGATTAAACCTATCGTACTGTATGGATACATAGGATACAGGCACGTACAGCAGTGATGGCCTAGTGGTGTGAACGTCGGGCTGCCAAGTCAGAAGTCTCAAGTTCGAACCCAAGATCCCCGATGTTTCGGATTCATGTGCGTATTGTATAATTATCACTTGCTTCGTTGAAGGAAAACATCGTGAGGAAACCAGCCTGCTTGAGAGATATTCCTTGACAGCATATAAAGCCAAGTCAGAGACCCATGGGCGGGCCGTGTCGACGGTGCGTTCGTGTTCCACGCGCGCCTCAAAGAGAGTCAGCAAAAAGGAAGGAGTCCGCAAGGGCCGATGCCTGCCGGGGCTGCGGGACTGTTCGAAAGAGATACCGTGGCCACGGAACACAAAGGGCGATGAAGGAACATGGATGGGTTTTAGTCAGTAAAAGTCTGACACCTACTCCGCCCAGAGCGGGAGGAGTCATTTGATGATTTCCCATCAAAAAAAAAAAGAAAAAAAAGGCCCATGGGCGGCATAAACACTCTGACACCAGGTTATACCAGGCACTAACCACACGAGAAAGAAAGAATACCGTATTGCATCTGAATGCTGTGAATGAAAACCGATTACATGCAGCGGCTAAGAATGTTGTGATGCAATTAGTAACTGGAAATTCATTTTATTTTCTACATAAGCACGAAGTAAATAAAATACTTGTGAAGAAAACATCTCCACATAACACAATATAACACAACAAAAGTAAGTGAACACAATACTTAATACAACCCAGTGTCTCACCTTTATTTGCGCAATTAATTAACACAATGATGTCGGAGATAGGGGCATAGCTAAACACCGTTTGTCACACCCTGACAATGACGAATGGTCCTAAATAGCGCTTGTACGAGGGATGCTAAGCTGAGTGGAGCTAGCGGTGTGTAAAGAAGACATTCCTCGTTTAGCTCTGGTTTTGAGTAATTTTTGGTGAATAGTTAAGCTCTGGAATCATCATCATCAGCCTATTAATGTTCCCACTGCTGGGACACAGGCCTCCTTTCTAAGAGAGGGAATGGGCTATAATCTACCTAGCGGGCCCAGTGCGGATTGGTAGATGTCACATGTCTTCGATTTTTTTGGTTCTGGGACATGCCGGTTTCCTCACGATGTTTTCCTTCGCCGTTTTGAGAGCAGTGGTCATGAAATAAATTACACAAAGTAATGCGCCTGTCTGGGTTTGAACCCACGAGACGTACTGCTCGTAAGTCGGGGTCGCCACCACTGGGCCACCGCTGCTCTCTGAATACATAGAAATATTCAGCACAGACATTCTACTAATTTCGGCTGTCATGTCTACCTAGCCTAAAAACCACCTAGTAAACGCCATCCCGAGGCTGTAGCCCTGCTGTGGAACATAAATGGCTAATAATAAAATGCAAGTAGAACGAAACTTGGCTTGGTTGGCTTTGCTATCTACTTACGGTGAAAACAATTTTCAGCCTAATGTCAATATTAATAACGTGAAATCTTAATTTGTAAATTTTAATACAAAACCAAATTCTGTCTGGTGTGTGATTTATTTACAGACCGTATTAAAGTCATTTATTAATTTTTGACTTCTTGTGAAACTAGAGTCGTGCGGGCTGAAACTATGCAAATAATTAAGTCCTCTCTAGTATTGCTTTATTTCACAGTAAGAGTAGCATTGTGCTTTGCATTTTGAGCTTGATTAATTTATATGCGTTGCTGAAAGGGGCACTAAATGAATAAACCTTTTTCGTGTCTTCATTTAAAATGTAAAGGATTTTTTAACAGATTAAACGGTAATTGCATCAGACTAAGTTCAAAATTCTAATTACATACATACATAAACTAACGCCTTTTTCCCATTAGGGGAGTAACCTGTACTATTGCATGCTATATATTGGCCAAATGTGTGATGCTAAATATTTTATATAAGAACTTCTTGGTACCTACCATGTTTGATGCAATAAATGAATGAATTGAATTGAATAGGCATGACGACAGTATCAAAAAATTGCAAATCTATTTAGTCCGTCAGTTAGAGTATTGGAAATTAATGGACACGTATTTTTTGTTTTTGTAAATCAAGAAATATTGACAAAGATAAAACGCATCAAAACTCGGGAGTGGGGGCTCGTGACGTCAGATCTAGCAAAAAATTATACCATGGCGTGACGTATTGAGAATTTTAAAAGCGTCGTATCTTCGTCAATTTAGGTTTACGTAACAAAAGAAAAAACACAGGTCAAATATTTTTTGATAATCTAAGTGACGGACTAATTAGATTTTTTTTGTCGTCTCGCCTATTTTAGGCAGAAACCACAGAACGCCACCTGCTACCATCCATAATATACTCGATTTGCCTCGTCCACGTTCATACACCTGGTCATACGTTGGTTGCGAGTACGCACCTGACCTTTCTGAAGAACCTCACCAATAAGGTCAGTAGTCGATGTGATATGGCGTCCCCTCCCGGTGTTGCCACTCACATCTGCCTTGTAAATACCTTTTGTTACATTTTTAACTACAGTTCTTGGTAATATCATGGTGTCCCAAGAAACGCTATCCATTACATTAGTTTGCTGACTGCTCTGCTGACGTTTGTTAACTGAGAGATCGTTAAAAATTACTATGGACGTACAATAGGATGATGACTGACTAAAAATATATGATTCTGTCCGTCAGTTAGATTATCGAAAAATATTGGATACGTGTTTTTTGTTTTATCAAATTAATAAAAAATGACGAAGATAAAACGTGTCAAAGATCATGGGTGGGAGCTTGTACGTCACATTTGAGTAAAAAATGGACTCAAATGTGACGTCATACGAGTTTTCGGCGCACTGTATCGTCTTAATTTTTTTTTTTCGTGAAAAAAGAAAACAATATATTTTTTAATCTGACGTAAGTACTAATTAAATTTTATTATTTGTTTTGTCATCTATTATACCCTATTGTCAGACATGCACGATTGGTTCCTATGTACTCGTAAAACTATGAAAACCCTTCCTTGCCAGCGACCTAACTGCCCGTGGCCGATTTCATAGACATGAAAAAATCAAAAAACTAAAACCCGACTACTGAAAAATCACGCTCTAAAAAGTATGAAACATGAAAATATTCTCGTCTTTAATTTCCGTCCTATTCGCCGTAGTTGGGTAAAAATAACATAACATCACGCATCGGGCAGTGTTAAATGTTTTTTTATTAGGTACTAGCGGACGTCACGTGGTTTCACCCGCGTAGTTCCCGTTCCCGTGGGAGTACGGGGATAAAATATAGCCTATGTTACTCAGTAAAGACGTGGCTTTCTAATGGTGAAAGAATTATTGAAATCGCCGCAGTAGTTTTTGAGTTTATTCATTACAAACATACACACACACAAAAATACAAATCTTTCCTCTTTATAATATTAGTGTAGATTTAGGTATCAGAAGCAGCCCAAACTTGGGAAGTCGGTGGTGTGTTACCCCCGTGACATGGAAAGACTGCGTCTGATCACACCTGCACGGCACCCCCGTGCCATGGAAAGACTGCATCTGATCTCACCTGCACGTCACCCCCGTGCCATGGAAAGACTGCGTCTGATCTCACCTGCACGTCACCCCCGTGCCATGGAAAGACTGCGTCTGATCTCACCTGCACGTCACCCCCGTGCCATGGAAAGACTGCGTCTGATCTCACCTGCACGTCACCCCCGTGCCATGGAAAGACTGCGTCTGATATCACCTGCACGTCACCCCCGTGCCATGGAAAGACTGCGTCTGATCTCACCTGCACGTCACCCCCGTGCCATGGAAAGACTGCGTCTGATCTCACCTGCACGTCACCCCCGTGCCATGGAAAGACTGCGTCTGATCTCACCTGCACGTCACCCCCGTGCCATGGAAAGACTGCGTCTGATCTCACCTGCACGTCACCCCCGTGCCATGGAAAGACTGCGTCTGATCTCACCTGCACGTCACCCCCGTGCCATGGAAAGACTGCGTCTGATCTCACCTGCACGTCACCCCCGTGCCATGGAAAGACTGCGTCTGATCTCACCTGCACGTCACCCCCGTGCCATGGAAAGACTGCGTCTGATCTCACCTGCACGTCACCCCCGTGCCATGGAAAGACTGCGTCTGATCTCACCTGCACGTCACCCCCGTGCCATGGAAAGACTGCGTCTGATCTCACCTGCACGTCACCCCCGTGCCATGGAAAGACTGCGTCTGATCTCACCTGCACGTCACCCCCGTGCCATGGAAAGACTGCGTCTGATCTCACCTGCACGTCACCCCCGTGCCATGGAAAGACTGCGTCTGATCTCACCTGCACGTCACCCCCGTGCCATGGAAAGACTGCGTCTGATCTCACCTGCACGTCACCCCCGTGCCATGGAAAGACTGCGTCTGATCTCACCTGCACGTCACCCCCGTGCCATGGAAAGACTGCGTCTGATCTCACCTGCACGTCACCCCCGTGCCATGGAAAGACTGCGTCTGATCTCACCTGCACGTCACCCCCGTGCCATGGAAAGACTGCGTCTGATCTCACCTGCACGTCACCCCCGTGCCATGGAAAGACTGCGTCTGATCTCACCTGCACGTCACCCCCGTGCCATGGAAAGACTGCGTCTGATCTCACCTGCACGTCACCCCCGTGCCATGGAAAGACTGCGTCTGATCTCACCTGCACGTCACCCCCGTGCCATGGAAAGACTGCGTCTGATCTCACCTGCACGTCACCCCCGTGCCATGGAAAGACTGCGTCTGATCTCACCTGCACGTCACCCCCGTGCCATGGAAAGACTGCGTCTGATCTCACCTGCACGGCACCCCCGTGCCATGGAAAGACTGCGTCTGATCTCACCTGCACGGCACCCCCGTGCCATGGAAAGACTGCGTCTGATCTCACCTGCACGGCACCCCCGTGCCATGGAAAGACTGCGTCTGATCTCACCTGCAGGGCACCCCCGTGCCATGGAAAGACTGCGTCTGATCTCACCTGCACGGCACCCCCGTGCCATGGAAAGACTGCGTCTGATCTCACCTGCACGGCACCTCCGTGCCATGGAAAGACTGCGTCTGATCTCACCTGCAGGGCACCCCCGTGCCATGGAAAGACTGCGTCTGATCTCACCTGCACGGCACCCCCGTGCCATGGAAAGACTGCGTCTGATCTCACCTGCACGGCACCTCCGTGCCATGGAAAGACTGCGTCTGATCTCACCTGCAGGGCACCCCCGTGCCATGGAAAGACTGCGTCTGATCTCACCTGCACGGCACCCCCGTGCCATGGAAAGACTGCGTCTGATCTCACCTGCACGGCACTCCCGTGCCATGGAAAGACTGCGTCTGATCTCAACTGCACGGCAGCCGCATTCGGACATGATCAACTCAATGTTGCTGCCGTGGCCTTGGATGATGAGGGTTAGAGAAATTCGGTCGAGAGGATACTGATTATTACAAGCTCATCTCATTTCTAGCTTAGCTCAATGTGGTACCTTTACAAGCAAACACCTTTGAGATATGGCCACTTAAATAGTCCTGCCGGTGCCAGGCGCCAAAACGGTTCCGTTAACAATTTGTTAAAGCTAAAAACAAATTGTTCTAGATTAATCTTTTGAGTAGCTCTGTCTCAGAATGTTAGGCATTTGGCTCTGTTGAGTGAAATACGCGCAGATTATTTTATTCACTTTCTTTATACCTAAGTAAGTAATGCCTGTTTTCACTCACACTAATGGCTCATTTATAGAGACACGGCGCATTGTGCCGCGCGGCCCGCTTTCAATTCAAACATACTGGATTGTCCAAATAGTGACGTCGCGTATCCGAAAATACCCCTAATATATGTATGTTTTGAGATTCTTTATGGTTTTTGAGTACAGCATTTTGAAAATTGTATGGGAACCGCTTTAAAGAAAACGGTCTTTATTTTTACAGCGCTCTTTTTTGCTCTTGATTCTAATGAGATTAAAAAGTGGTTGGCACGTCTGCAGACGAGTGCGAGTGAGAGAGACGGATATATCCGAATATACGGACAAAGCGTTGGGAGTAGGGCCTCAGGGCTTCAAACTCAGCAGTCACGATTGCAACCACTAGAACCAACGACGCAGTCTAAACATTTCCTGAAGAAAAAACTCATTATACTTCCAGCCTGAGAGTCGAATCAGAATCTTTGTTATGTGGCAAATTTTATGGATACACAGTACAGCTGGCTCGTCTAGGGTCGAGACATCGGGGACCACGTGGTGGCCCCCGGCTACCGTAGGCGCAGGCCTGTGGACGGTGAGCTATGGGCTAGCTCGCAGTCCGTCCGTCTCATGACGACAGGCTGTGTCGACGGCGCGTTCGTGTTCCACGCGCGCCTCAAAGAGAGTCAGCAAAAAGGAAGGGATCCGCAAGGGCCGATGCCTGGCGGGGCTGCGGGACTATTCGAAAGAGATACCGTGGCGGCGACGAAAGGGCGATGAAGGAACATGGATGGGTTTTAGTCAGTAAAAGTCTGACACTCCCTCCTGCTCCGCCCAGAGCGGGAGGAGTCATATGATGATTTCCCATCCGAAAAAAAAAAAAACAAAAAAGTGTCGAGACATGAAGCGGCAATTATGCCCATTTGCATATCTGTGCCTAATTTACGATAGAGCACAGTGCACATCGTAGTGTAGACGCCAAAAGGCTGTGTCCACACGTACGTGGATTTCTGCTGTTGTTGTCTATGTACTTTTGGCTGTATTAAGTTTGGCCAACGTGGTGGGCCTTTCCAGAGGGGTGCATCTTCAGTTCCATGAAAACAGCTCAAAAGGTATTGCGCTCCACCTTGGATATGTTGGATTTTCGTTGTAGCACCCACAACGAACTTGAAAGGTTTTCTTTTCTTCTTTGTCATAGAAATATAGGGTTATTCTGCCTATTTATAAAGAAAAGTTTATGAACGCAAAGGACATAGGTACATAAGATATCTGAACGAGCAAAGCGAGCTCGAATAATTTCTGATAAACACTGTTTTAAGCTTTCACGGTTTAAAACTAAACTTATATAGGCACTTACGGGATATCTTCCGTAATTATTAACCCGCGATCATGGCGCTTGCAACAGCGTCGAAATATCGGGGCTCAAAACAAAAATAATCACGGAAGATATCCCGTAAGTGACAATATAAGTTTATTTCGGTTAAAGAAGGTCATTTATGTTCATAAAAACAAGTACAAATTTTTGCTTTCCGATCTTTTTTTTATTGGTGTCTCTATAGTTGCCCATGATTTCGTACCCTCCCCTTACCTATAGCAACCTGATGAACAGGACAACAAAGTCTAGGTTGTCCTTAAGCTTTTATTCATCATCATCATCATCATCAGCCTATTAATGTTCCCACTGCTGGGACACAGGCCTCCTCTCTGTGAGAGGGAAAGCTTTAATTAACATAATATAAAAAATCTAAATCTTTTAGTATACAGGGTGTAAACCACCTCATCACGAAGCCGTCAACCAAGTATTCTGTAAAACTAAGTAACTTTACGCAAAAATTATTGCTGGGAAACTTTTTCACTTTTTTTTGGGGTGAAAAATTATGTTTTTTGGTAAAACTCAATGTAACGCTCTCAAAACATTGTGCTGATGGATGAATTGGATAATACGGGGGTCGTGGAGGTGTTTAAAATCTTACATTAAAAACGTATGTACTTATTAAAAGGAACTTTGATCCCCAATATCTCCGTAACTAGAAGGTATGGTGTAGAACAAAAAAATAATCGCAATGACGGGGAGAACGAGAAGTGCCTTTCGGCTTCGTTAAGAGGTTTTTTGCCCATTGCACCCTGCTGCCAGCGCCCATGGGTCAAGACCCTGAATCCTAATAGATCGTAATAGGTACCTGAAATATATACCTACATAATCAAGCTATTTATAAGCTATCAATAGCGTCTATTTGACAAAAACCTACAATGACAGAAGTCGATGAGGTTTGAATAAAACATGGCATCGACATAATAGCGAAACGAGAAAAACAAATGTAACATTATACTGTTAAAATAGGCCTATAAGTAGGTATTTAACAACGTAACATCACGCATGTAATCCTCGAAGGGTTTGGCAGAGATTTGTCTGTAGTATATACTGTATATGTAGTCCCATGTAAAATGTTATTTTCGTAATTTACTTTACTTTCATTGTTAATTTATTTATTAAGAGTAGGTATTTTTGCACCTTCTAGCCTGAAACACAGGTTCCACCTAGTTCAGGCAATAAGCAACAGTACTCTATTTTATTTGTTAAGATACTTAATTGTAAATGTGGGCCGTTTTATAAATAAACGATTTTATTATTTATATATTATTTAAATAGGCTACTATTGAGAAATTGTTGGGAAAACCCATAAACACTTGGGTCGACCTGAGTATTGAACCCAAACCCAGCAGTAGCTCCAGGGACCACTAGACAATCAAGACAGTGCAACAAAAAAGTAGAGTTCTAGCACGTTCGTATAAAACAATTCATTTACACAAGTGCTACAAAACTTTTTTTGATCACTGTATTTTATTCAAACCCCAACCGAAAAAATGCGAGAGATTAAACCATTTTACATTTCACACACCATTCTGGGGCATAAAATATTGCACTAAACTCGGTATACACTAAAAGTACCTATTTATTTCATATAACAAACAACAGCCATTTGTTTGGTACTTTTCAAAATGTGCTAAAATAAAATGAAAATCTCCGTCGGGCATTTTGTTTTTGGAGCTCACTTTTTCTCGTATTTTGCTAACGTCACACCTACTCGGGGATGCGTAAAACAATGTTTAAATGTGTAGTGATGGGCCGCTGTGATGCATGGCATTTTATCGACAATCGATAGTTGCATTTCAAACTGCATTATGTTGTTGCTAATGTTTTTTTCTTGTGTTGGTAATGTTTTGGGGTTACCTTCTTCTTTTCTGTTTAATTTGAAATACATTAAAATATATGCAGTATTATTTTACAAAGCTATTAAACCCCATGCCTTATTATAAATAGGGCAAAAGAATATTGTCTTGCCATTAAAAATGTCAAGTGGAAAACTCCCAAAACAATTGAAATACAACCTCGGAACATTAAACTTTCGTTATCTTCAGTTGACACCCTTAGAAATTTTCAGCAACTTTTATTAAAAATGATAAAAAAGAACTTGGTGCAATTGTTCATGCGGAAAACGTTTTATCGTGTCAAAGCTTCACGAAATTCACGTTTTGAAAGAGATCCTAAAGTTAAAAAGGTCTTTATAAATTATCAGCGACGAAAATAAAATTATAAATACGAAAACCATTTGAATTCGCGAACTCCATTAGACAGGTATGCATAACTGGCGCCCTTTTTTTTAAAAAAAAAAAAACTTATTATAAACGTGAAGAAGGTTGATCAAGATTAGATAAAATCAAGAATTTGTTTTCCTCCAAGATTCACATTTACGGTGTCGGAAAAAAGAAAGGTCATCGAATAGGAAATTAAGTTAAGCTGCTTTAAAAGTAGATACCTAATGTTTGTCAATGAGGTTTTGGGTTTATTTTTATCCAACGTTGGATAAACCTCTTAGAGATCATCCTAAAATAGTTAGGCTTGCTTTCTGACAAGAGAAGTCAACATAAGATATTAAAGACATAGGATCTTTACACGCTGATATGAAGGAGACGGAGAGGAAGACCAAGGAAACGATGGATGGATTGTGTGAGGAATTATAAGAAAGAATAAGAAGTAAATGATGGCGTGACGGTTGACAGAGGAGAATGAAACAAAAAATGTATTGCGCCAACCCCAAGTTACATGGGACAAGAATAGAATTAGAATCTTTATTTTCTTAGAATGTAGGTACATACTCAGACCAAATAGAATAGAATAGAATAAGAATAGAATATTTTTTTTTAAAAGTAGATAATACAAAAGTGTACATTTAAGTGCAGTAGTGTTAGAGTTATACAATAGTTCTTAAACTATTGTATAATTAGTGCTTAGAAGTAAACTATCACTACAAAATATTTAACAGTCACAAGTAACGAAACTGTCGAGTTCAAATGTTAGGTAGCGACCTGCCTGATCTAGGTTTATTTAAACCTGTGTTTCAGGCCATCACTTTACATTACATAAATTAATTAGGACAGTAAAAGTTTTAAATGAAATAAATCTATTAACAACTATAACACAAATCAAATTGGTACAAAAACTTTAAAACTAACTTAAGTAAATATGTACAATTAGATACGGGGGGATGACATAATCAAACTAGGACTTCTAGAAGTTTTTCTGTGTCCGTGTAATTAAGTATCGCTAAATAATCTGATATTACAAAACTACATTGCCTATAACTTAGCCTATAGAAGTTTAGTTTCTTGTTGAGTCTATTATACAGAAAAGGTCCTAAAAATACATAAAAACGACTAGCAAAAGCATGTCTAGTTTGAGGGACACTAGGTAAAGACGGAACTCTGTGAACAGCAAAGTGAGGCCCGTCAAATTACGTCTCACTCTGTTCACACACGCTCAAACGCACACATTTACATCAAACAACAATTAAACTATGCCTCAATAAATGCACAACATCTTTATGAAACTGACCTCCCTGTTCGCAAAATTCAGTCTTATTTTTTTTTTGGTCCGAGTGTCCACGGCGAGACGTAATTTGACGGCCTCACTTTGCTGTTCGCAGAGTTCCGTCTCTACCTTTTTATTTGGTCTGAAGGTAAATAAAAATAAGTTGTTAAATTATATAATAAAAATGATGACTAAGAATTTGTAGATGATCGAAGCTAAATGAGGCTAAATAGCCGAACGAGTCAATCTTCAGGGTTACGCCACACTTGCCGAGAACTTGCAGTGGATGGATGACCGTTCGTAAATCTTGTAACGGATAACGAAAAAGTTTGACAACCAGTTTCAGCAAAAGGTAAGCGTGCCTCAGCAACTGGCTTGAGGAGATCAATTAGGCAGATGTCATCATCATCATTCTCCTGCCCTTATCCCAATTTTTTGAGGTCGGCGCAGCATGTCTTCTTCCATACTTCTCTATTACTCGTCATCTCAACCGACACCTCCTTTCTTGCCATAACATCTTTGACACAGTCCATCATTAATTAATTCTCATTGAATAGCCAAAGGGATATGTTTGTATTCAGCTGCATCAGGTTAGACTGAAGCCGACCCTAGTATAGTTGAAAAGGCTAGGCAGGTGATGAATACTTATTAAAAAGGTATAGGTACCCACATAACACAAATGTATCCATAACTCCGTCATAGGTATCGATCAATCTTAAAGGGTTAAGTGCTTTTCCACCTATGAACGAGAAAAGCAGCTTATGATGATAATAATATTTAAAAAGCAATATTGAACTCAAATAAGAGGGCTTTAAAGTAGTTTATTAAACGAAAATGTTCACGATACAAGAAAAATAACAAAACTACCCGTCGTTATTGAACAGCGCATCTGACTAGTTGCAAAAGGAAAACTTATTGAAGCGGTGGGTGTTAATGGCTTCCAAGACTCTTTGTTATTGGAAAATAGGTGTACTTCCAATGTATTTTTTGCACAAAAATCTTAAACATTAACTTTGATCTTTATTATTTTGTTAGCAATTATTTTCGTCTTATTTCGCAAACCAATCATACCCTAAGCACATATAATAATTATATAACTATACTATTAAATAAAGTTGTATACAATATAAAAAAGAGCTCGTGGTTAAATAATATTGAGGAGTAACTTAGGCTACTTATATTTCAGAAAAAAAATTAGGGTTCCATGCATAAAAAAAACTTGAACTTGACGAAAATCGCGCACAACAACTAGTTAACAATATAAGTTCGCACATATCGATATCCCCACCCCATCTCTAACACCGAAGGTCAATGCGAGAGGTCATTCCTCTGAATCAGAAGCTTTTTGCCCGACAATAACACCTAAAACCAGCCCTATTACGGTCTTATTGGGCACTGTAATGTATGTGCCGCTGTAACTTTTAGTTTGAGAGGACAGAAAGTGAAAGAGATTTGTACGTAAACTGAAAAACATCGTGACGTTTTTGTGTAACTGTTTTAAAAGACAGAAGGAAGAAGCAGTATGTTTAAGACTAAACGATGAACACATAATATGACGTTATAGTAAAGGCTTAAACGTGTTTCTAGGAGAATTCCCGCCTAAAATCTTACTACTATTATCCCATGATCTGTCCACGAAATAGACACAATAGTTAAACAATGGCGTCTCGACCAAATCGGTCATTCGACAGATCATGATTTATGTTATGTTGTGTTGTGTTATGTTTTGTTGTGATTTATGTTTGTGAGGATGTTTGTTCCTCTTTCACGAAAAAATGGTTGAAGGAATTTGAGTGAAATTTGGCACACTTAACAACCTGGATTAACATATAGGATACTTTTTATCCCGTGAGATAGTTACAGAACTAGGCGCGGCCAAAACCGCGGGCATAAGCTAATAGAAAGCCACAGTATGCCCGAGTATCAAGAGTTCGTGGGCTACTTAAAAAAAAAAACAGGACGTTTCCCGATGATAATTTCCGATCATAACGCAAGCAAAACTGCGTGCTATCGCTAGTTGCAAATAAAATAAAATAGACCAAATGATTGCCATTGGCAAAAGGGTTATCTTAACAAAAACGGACGATGGGCAATCGAAACAATGAGATGGTTTCAATAAATGAGTTTTTATGATCAAATCACCAAAATTGAAATCCCTAGAATGAGATCGTTACACAAAATGGCCTCTCACTGAAATTGATTCACCAAACATCAACAATTTACGAATAAAATGTAAGTGTAATATAAGCTAAGCTAAAATTGTAATTTGAAAATAAATACATATAAAAATATGTTGATGTTAAAAATAGTCTTGTTATAATAGGTTCACGAGAAAACACAACGTTCTCTACATTGTGCTTGGAAATTGTTTTCATAAAATAAATTGTAAAAGGAAAGGCTCTCACGTTTTCAATACGCCTGCTATCTAAGCACCCAACCTACGCTCCTAACAAGTAAAAGATTTGAAATTAGTACAGTTCGAATAAAACAGTTATAGGTTATTTTTATATCGATAGAATTATAGCTAAATGGTAACCACCCTATTGTATACTCATTTTGTCAGATTGTACCGTTTTTCCGTTCCTAAAAATGTCACTTACGGGATATCTTCCGTGATTATTGTTTATTTTTGAGCTCCCGATATTACGGAACGGAAAATACGGAACGACGAAGAAGAAGAAAAAATAAATATTAAGATATCTCGTAAGTGACATTTTAAGTATGGTTATGAACCGTGAAAGCAAACAGTGTTTGTATTTTCGTTTTAATTTTTGGAGTCTCAATAATTGAAAAACCTTTTTATTTAACGAAATTCGTTGTTCAGCAATTCCGGTCTCCACTTAATTCATTTACATTCGTATAGCTATTTCCTTAAACATTGTTTATGAAGATATTTAAAGCCCTATATCTTACAGCGCATTGTCCCAACACCCACACTTCACAGTCCCATTTAGAAAATAACCTAGATAAAGAAAAATGCAACATTTATTTGTTACTTTACTCATTATTCATAACACCTACTAGCTATTTTAGAACTGCTCGTAGCATTGAAACGAGTATAAAAATAATCACTTATATACCTATTGGTACTTAAGGCATGTTTGCGAAACACAATAAAGGTGAACGCACACTTATCAGAGCCGAAAGAATCGAATTTTACATTACTTGTATGAAATCCTATTAAACCTCGCACACTTATCCGCAGCGAATCGGACTAATAGATAACGTTATACCGATGACAAAATGTTTCTTTCGGCGCGGATAAATGTGCGTTCACCTTTAAGCGTTATTTTGTCAATCATATCAGTGTCAATCGCCCGCGTGGAGTTCCTTAATACTAAGAAATTCCTTATGTATAAACCTAATAACATTTTGTCTGATTTGGAATCGAACCGTCATGCTCGTGCATTTGCGACCACTAGGTCAACGAGGTAATACAAAGTAGTCTGACTAATATATCTGAGTCTGAACCAAAAGCCTACCAGCACCCAGCTACCAAGCTGTGACCCCACTGCTCCTCAGTGCATAAAGGACATCATATTCGGTGTAGTGTCTCTAAAAATAACTTTGAGCTTTCAGTTACACTTCAACCAACTTATCTGTGCGGGAAAACACAGAACTAAAATAAATGTACCAAAATTGACATTTCGATGCAAATTTTCTTGCCAACAACACCACTTTGAACTGTGTGCACACTGAGTGAGATGGAGTGAATGAATGAATGAATACATACACACAATATTTTACGAGATACTCGGGCTTTTGAAACTGTGTTCAAGTGTTTTTTTTAGAAAAAAAATAACTGCTCTAATTCAGGATATAATTTTAAATTAACCTAAAGGAGAGTAGAATTTTAAATTGTGCTGTGAACCGTAACGGTTGGCCTTTTTCACGGTTAAACTAAACGACCTGGTTTTATGTTTCAGGGAAAAGCAGCTTGGTGTTTACCTAGGTATAAAATTACTAACTGGGTACTTTTTTCTCACAAAAATTAAAAGATTCGGTTGAAGGCAGAGTGGGTTTGAAAAAAAAACGCCTAGTTACAGGCTGTGTTCTTTGTACCTTTATTTTAGAGCCTGTAACAAATGAAGCAATTATGAATTTCCTTGCAAACCTAACCAGAATCAGAATCTTTATTTGTTAAACATAGGTATTTACTTATAGGTGTTAGGTTAACCTAATGGAGCGCTATGTTTTGCCGTGAAGGCATACCTACACATTTTAAAATAAAATATAATTAACGAAACTAAAATACTTAAAAAAAACTAAATAAAACAAACAATAAGGACAAAACGAAGCATAAACTACAAAATATTATAAATTATCATTTATAAAATCTGGAACAGTATAATAACATTTTTCTATTAATAGACAGGAGAGAGCTTTCTTAAATTTTGATAGGGGCAATGTAAATTAATTTATTTAATAACTGGTCCGAGGCAGCGCAGGAGATGAGTAGGTACATGGAAGGATATGGGTAGGACTTTGCCTAGCAGTGGGACAATCAAAAAATTGTAGCAATAATTTAAACACAACCTCTTCAAATAATAAGTGCAAACCACTTTACAAATCAAATTTTATGAACGTAAGCACTCCGCATCACCCACAATCGGACATGAAAATTGCCGCATGTTCGAAGTATGTTCTGTCGAAGCAATGAGTAGTAGAACTTTTGTTATTCGAAATTGAGACCGTGTCGAAATAATTAACTGTCGAAGTTCAGGATGACACTCCAGATAAACGTAAGTATAAATAAGTTATAGAAAACGGGCCTTACTGTCGATCAATCAGTCTGTCTGTCGATCGGGCTAATTAGCATTGACATTACGCATACGCTCTCGTCTTTGTTAACTTATACATCATAACAGCAGCCAGCATAATTCTTACACAACCCAAAGGTTGTTTCCCCCTGGCATCAGTATTCAAGAGTAGTGTGTATACACTTGATTCAACAGGGGTCGTCGACCTGTATCTCTGAATAACGTTTCGTGTCACTTGATACACATACAAGATGTTTTATCTTAAGTTCCAACCACTGGGGATTCGATTTGCAAGTGATGTGGGAATCGTACAGCGGTTAAAGTGTTGTGTCGAAGACAGATATGAACGTTAAACATGGACAGATTTGTTGCCGGGCTGTTTGTTTCTCCACTTCTTCTCCCCAAATAAAACATTAAGAAGTGGTGAAGGGGGAATTGTCTTATTTTATTATGAAGTTCAATACCTAAGTGTTGATTCTTTGCCTCATTAACTTTTAAGGCTACCATCGGGCTCGGTTTTCAGCAGTATAACATAGGTAATAGTCATCATATGGAAGGACCTAAAAACATTTGTTTGAAAAGATACCGATCGGCCGAGCGCACTGACGATGCACGCCAAACGAGAGTTATTGTTATTTTACGCGCTAAAGTTGACATTTTCCTAATAAGCCTAAATTTTAAGGGGGCGTGGCTCGGTGCCTCCGTATGATTTAAGCTAAAAACAAATTATTAGATCAGACGGAAAAGACTTAATCGCTGACTGAAGGCAGTAATTTTTCGTCTGACAATGGTCAAAAGTAGGTACGTGGAAGCCAAACAGCTTGACATCGTGTCGCTCCATGTAAAATGTTTTCATCATCATCATCAGCCTATTAATGTTCCCACTGCTGGGACACAGGCCTCCTCTCTATGAGAGGGAATGGGCTATAATCCACCACGCGGGCCCAGTGCGGGTGGATTATAGCTAAGTCTTTTCCGCCTGATCTAATAATTTGTTTTTAGCTTAAATCATACGGAGGCACCGAGCCACGCCTTCTTCAAATTTAGGCCTATTAGGAAAACGTCAACTTTGGCGCGTAAAATAACAATAACTCTCGTTTGGCGTGCGTCGTCAGTGCGGTCGGCCGATCGGTATCTTTACATTCATTATTTCTATACAAAGTCAACGGGGAGGGGCTACTGAGCGTTTCTATGATGTAAGTTTAAGCAAAAATTACCTTAGTGGTGATCAGGCGGGAGTGTCCTCTCACAAGGCTGCAAGAACGTGTTGGCGCTCGAATGACGTTGGCGGTGGGAGATGTTGGTAAATATTCCAATTGTTAGAAAAAAAGGCGACGTTAGTTCCGATTTTGGTCACGCAAGAAAAGGCTCTTGTACAGCTTTTAACTTTAAGAAAGTTGAGATACCATAAGTATGTACTATCATTCAATCATGTTGCATAACACTGCTGGCAAAAAAATCGGAAAGAGGGCATCAACCTGATAGAAAAATATAACAAAACAAAAGAATACTTACCTAGATAAGTATAGGAACTCCATAAACATTCCTTTTGAAATTCATATAAATATAGTTTATCGTCAAAACAATGCTGTCGTTTATGACATACTTTTGATGAGATCAAATACGTTTTGTTCTCAAAGTGCTCCATAGATTGTTGATACAGCTCCCGTTTATAATAACGAGCTATTTTAAACTTCAGTGTAAAGATTTTTATTGGGTGTTCCTGTCAATAAAGACATAATATTAAAAAACTCGCGTAGTTTTCATGAATTTCACGATTTTTCTTTTAGGTTTTTTTTTGCCTTGTTAGAATCCCATAAATGAAGTGGTGTTAAATGAAATCACATGATCTAGGTGGTCAATTCTGATCACCGACACAAGAGAGTACATGACCAAGAAATGTCTTACATGTGTCATGCCTCTTCACAGGCTGTATGGCGTCGTTTTCTTGTGTAGTGCTCCATTTTTAAGGTTCCGTGCTCAAAGGGTTTAAACGGGACCCTATTACTAAGACTCCTCTGTCCGTCTGTCTGTCTGTCTGTCACCAGGCTGTATCTCATGAACCGTGACAGTTGAAATTTTCACAGATGATGTATTTTTGTTGCCGCTATAACTATATAATAACTAGCTATACTAAAAACAGAATAAAATTAATATTTAAGTGGGACTCCCAAACAACAAACGTGATTTTTTGCAATTTTTGCTCTATATTAATAACAGCAACAGGTAGTTGCTTGAAATATTCACAGAATATTTAGTTGTACTTATAATCACTTTAAAAATAAATTATTAAAATAAAATACATATTTATGGGGGCTCTCATACGTCAAACGTGCTTTTTTGCCGTTTTGTCTAATGTCGTAAAAATAATGCGCGAATCCGACTCGCACTTGGCCGGTTTTTATTACTAACCCTAAACAGTCAGCTGTGAAACTGTGCATTTTTTTTTCTGCCACAACTCTTACGTAAATTTTGGGACACCCGATAGAACTTAATGGAGTACAACTACAGTACTGTTATTATTCAAAACCTTAACGCAGACTTACAGTTGGAACAGTTAAACTTCGCTTAACACTAAGTTAAGGCGAACTTAAACAGCGCTCATTGTGAACTACCTACTATTGTAGTTTAATGAGTTCAAAACATACGTCTTGAATTATTTTATACTATAGCTTCACGCCCGCTGCTATACCTTTATGAGAAAGGCAGAAGTCGAAGCAAAAACGATTTGTATGTTGTACAAAATATGATTCTCGACCGTAACATTGAATGACTATTTCATGAAAAAGTCATGAAATGGGATTCAATGAACTGAGAGGGTTGCATTGGTGATTATAACTCAGTAAAACCATATCTGTAACGGTGGCGAATCATAATTTTCAATACACTTCCTCGAAAACTGGTGCATAACGCACTATGATTAGGTTCAACATGCAATGTATTTCACACCCGTGCGATTTTTTTCATTTTCCAACACGTGTGCGGGAATGAAAATTGTCACAGATAACTATACCTATACTTAGTCTAAATTGGTTCAATGCCTATAGTCGGAGGTTAATGTTTTCTTTATTTCGGCAAAGTAATAATGCGTCTTCACGGCGTAAATATTTTTTGAATATTCAAATTGTGTTTATAAATGGAATATCATAGCTAAACATGATTATTTAAAAGTAATATTCACTTTTTTAAACAAATGAACATTTATTTGTGTTCTAAATTTAAAAATACAAAAAAAAAACCTATTTTTATATTAGGCTGTTTAACGGCTTCATACCTTTGCTTCTCCTTCAACCTGGCGAAAGCAAAGCGCGGAAAAAAGAAAAGAAAATCATAGTTTCCTAATAATTCATGACAAAAATATTTTTCGTTCTTTTATTTAATTTCTTCAAAAGTGTATTGAAAAACGTCGTTTTATACACGTGGAAATTTGTTATTGCAGTTCTCGGCTCAAGAACACGTACGGCTCGGGAGTTAATTCCGCCTCGGGTGCAATAACAAACTTTCTCCACTTGTATCAAAATGTACCATTAATCAACACAGGTACAACCTGAAACTGACCTGCAAATTACAAATAACGTCATAAACTGACGCTTCCCCCTTTTGCCAGGTATTGATTAATACAGGTATTATACGTGGCCGCTATTTTGAAAATATAATAAAATTTCGGAAGTTAGGCAGGCCAAATAATAGGGTAGATGACAAAATAAATCTAATTAGTCCGTCAGAAAGATTTCCAAAAAATATACAGGGTTATTTGTAAAACACCGACAACCTCTCAGGACTGTGTTACTAACATCATAATTAACAACTTTTGTTCTATGACTTTTAAAAATTCATCATATTTTAGTTCATCAAATTTTCATTAAAAAAATAAAATTATTTAAATTGAGCGCTTTTACGGGCCCTCGCCGCCCTGACCCGCTCCCTTCACTATTGTACTATCGCTTTCTTTTGCTTCGCATAGATTTCTTAACATTTAGAGCGTTCAATTTAAATATTTCTATTTTTGTACGAAAATTTTATGAACTAAAATTTGATGAATTTTTAAAAGTCATAGAACAAAAGTTGTTGATTATGATGTTAGTAACACAGTCCTGAGAGGTTGTCGGTGTTTTACAAATAACCCTGTATAGGACACATATCTTTTCTTTTTTCACGTAAAAAAAAAATGAAGACGATACAGTGCGTCAAAAACACGTGTGACGTCACATTTGAGTATTTTTTTTACTCAAATGTGACGTCACAAGACCCCACTCATGATCTTTGACACATTTTATCTTCGTCAATTTTTATTAATTTGATAAAACAAAAAATACGTATCCAATATTTTTCGATAATCTAACTGACGGACTAAACAGAATCATATTTTTTTAGTCGGTCATCATCTCTATTCAAAGCCCTTTGCTTCTTTCTTTGTCCGTAGGTATTACCAGCGCTAAAAATGTTGTCAACCATTAAAAATCCACCATAATCGTTCAATATTTTACTGCACACACAATCGCCAACAATTCGCGACAGCATCCCTTAGATTAACACTGTAACATACTAAACACTCAGATCGCCATAAACTGAAGCCACCAATAAGCCATAAGCTCCATCATAAATGATTTTCAATCAAGTCCCGGTGGCGTGTCAGGGGCCTGGGACTTGAAGTGCGGTCATAAGTCCGGGAATGGACGCTTTTGTCCGAGATAGATGACGATGTTCGGCGTTAGCTATCGTGGATTTTAGGGAAGAAAAGATGGGGTTTTAGAGAGGAGTATTTTGAGAGTTTTGCTGATGAAGCTGGTTTTTGTGCTAATATTGAACCGATGACATAGGTACAGTCGTGGTCTTTTCCGCTTTTTGATCAGTTAATTTCTTTTTCGCTTAAATCATGCGGAGGCGCCGAGCCACGCCCCCTTAAAGTTTAGGCCTATTAGGAAAGCGACCACTTTGGCGCGAAAAATACATCATGATCTGTCAAAAGACCAATTTGGTCGAGACGCCTTTGTTTAACTATTGTGTCTACTTCGTGGACAGATCACGGGATAACAATAACTGTAGTTTGGCGTGTGTCGTCAGTGCGCTCGGCCGATCGGTATTTTCATTCATTATTTCTATACAAAGTCAACGGGTTGGGGCTAGAGAGCGTTTCTATGTTGTTAGGGCAAGCAAAAATTAGCTTAGTGGTGATCAGGCGCGGGTGTCCTCGATAGTACTTGTTTTCTATAAAAGAAAGAAAATAATAAATAAAATACAGCCTGCCTAGCCTTTTCCTAACTATGTCGGGGTCGGCTTCCAGTCTAACCGGATGCAGCTGAATACCACTATTTTACATGAAGCGACTGCTTAACCCAGTTAGTATTGGGTAATACGATGTCCCTTGGTAAGGCTGGTTGTCAGATTTTCGGTCCCTGCCTGCAACAACTATCAAAGATCTACAAATGTAGAAGTGCAACCTAAAATTAAAACAATTCCGTGCCCCAGAAATCAGTAAGCATCGATCTTTGTTTCCGAGTCATGGATGTTTATATGTATAATAAGTATGTATTTACAAACAAAAAGTATCTATGTAGTATATCAACTATCTGGTGTCCACGACACAAGCCTTGTTGCTTAGTGTAGCACTAGATGGCGCTGTGTGGAATGTTCAGTGATATTTATTTATTTATTTATCTTTTAATAGCAAAGTGTCACATCGCAATCGCAAAAGCTGATAACCGCTGGTGTAAACTTTAGAATTCAGGACTCCCCGCGCAGGTCAGAGATCAGACGACTGTTACGTATTTACGTGTTTTGTTTGTATTTGTGAGCCAGACAACAATATGTAGGTTATTTAGATTAAAAGCCGAACACACTTAGGAAAAGCCGAACTGTCTCGTTGGTAGTATGGTCGCAAGCGTGACTGCCGTGCATGAGATCCTAGGTTCGATTCCCGGCTCGGGCAAAGTGTTATACTGTTTTTCTCGATAGCATCCACGGAGTCAGAATTTTTGCCCAGTTGATGGCATTAGGCTCACCCCTTTTCCATGGACTTAAAACATAACTAGCGAAATGTGGATGTACTATTAGTTACTCGTCTGCCTAACCCTTTTTGGATTACGTAAAATTGTTAAACTGATTAATGATTTTTGTAAGTCTAGCGATCGCATGATTGGTTAGTCCATTGATGATTTCACTTATCAAATAATATGTAGTAAAGCTCAGCCCCTATTTTAGGGAATGAAACATAACTGAGAACGTAGATTTGCTATGCTTTCAAGAATTAAATTAACAGTAAATTCTCACTTCTTACAAACAATACCAATACACATTTTGTGTTCATACATTCTCAATCTAGTTGGGAACGTTGCTCTTCTGAGATTGTACAATCACGAGCACGGATATGTGACAAAAAAGTACTGACAAAACTGTTAAAAAAAGCAGGATAATTATTTTTTTTATAATATTTTATATTAGGTGTTTGTTTTTTATAATATTGACTTTTTTATACCGACTTGGGGCACCCCGACACGGATAGATTAGGTTAGAACGTTAGGGCGGGTTAATTAAGACGTATATAATTAAATCAGTATTTTACGGAACACCTTAATGATAGTTAATTAACATTAAGGTGTTTTGTAAAATATAGATACACAGAATGAAAGACAAAGTTATAGAATATTTAAAAAATATATATCAATATACTTAATGTTTTTAAAAGAACAGTGTTCACTTATTCGTGCTAGTGACAGTACATCCATGAAGGTTCAATATCAGCTGTTACTCGGCCGGCAAAATGGCGGCCTTTTGTCAAGAGCTGAGCCTGAAAGCACATAGCAATGGCTGCCTTTGTGAGCAACCGAGATATCGTGATGATGTTCCTCGGAACCGAGGTAATGTGAGTTCAGCAGGATGTTTGTTGAGGAAGCAAAGTATTTGATGACCAGGAAACCTTGATAAGGTTTAGATAAAACGCATTTCAGTGCTGATAAAAGTGTGGAATAGTCTTTGTACTAAATAAATAAATATAAATAAATAGGTATCGCTACGGACATTACACACAGCGCCATCTAGTGCCACACTAAGCAACGAGGCTTGTGTCGTGGACACCAGATAGTTGATATACTACATAGATGCTTTTTGTTTGTAAATACATACTTATTATACATATAAACATCCATGACTCGGAAACAAATGTCCATGCTCTTCACAAATGAAATAAAAGCAAGCAAAAACTGCAATTTGCAAAAAAAAAGTAATTTTTATTTTTCTATAACTTTATTTCGCTTGCGTAAGCTCATTATCAACCTGACTAAGGTCTTTCTCTTTTTTATATTTTATCGTTCATAAAAACGGCCGTAAATAATTTTCAATCAAGTGCCAAGTTTTCAGCGATTCTTCAAAACGTCATGTTCTCTTGATTATTAGACTGCAAATGCCAAAAAGTTTTTTCGTACTTTTTGGCGTTGCTAGCATTATTTTTAAGCGCGTGTTGTTATGTTGCCATTTTTGAGGTTTAAGTTGTTGCCAGGTTCACAATACTTAGCCAAACATTTGGAAATTTGTTTATTTATTCATTTTCTCCATCTTACGACTATCATTAAAGAAAGAAAGAAAGAAAATTGTGTTTATTTGGCTTTAAAAACATTTACAAAATTCCACAAAATAAATAAACAAACAAACTAATAATGCCAAAAGGGCCTCAGCTCAGCATAATGCCAGATGGCAACACAAGGTGTACCACCTGACGCTGATTTTCAGCTGCAGCCCACGAGTGCCATACGCTCGACAACCTAAAACATTACACATTTACAGGGTTACCTAATGCGATAGTATACACAATGACTATATTAAGGCGACTACAGGAGCTTAACGCGAGTTTTATAATGCAAAAAAGCACATAATTCACTGCAATAAACAAAACCAGAAAAATATATGATATTCTTCAGGATAAATGTTAGTATGATAGTGTTTTGAAAACATAATACAACTAATTTTACTCAATAAAAAAAAATCACAAACTTATCTAAAAATTTCTTTTAACGAGTAAAAACCCTACTAAAATATATACGATCATTCTAATTTTTTGGCAAATAATTCTACAAGCAACATATTAGCATGGTAGTGTTTTATTTTTTTAGTCCAATCAATAGATTTTATGTAAATCGCAAAAAAAAACCACTCATTCCGCACTATTCAGCCCACAGTGACTGACGTAACAACCACTTTGTAGTGCAAGCTGATTAGAACTTTATTGTAACAGTATTTCAAACGAACTTTGAACCACCTCAAATAGAGTTGCTAATTTAGCTCCTGTAGTCGTCTTAAGTCTTGTATCTAATTATAGACACTGCAATGAAATATACCTACGAAACAGTTTTTACCTACGGTGTGGAACACATACTCAGTACATCATTACATCATTACATTACTACATCATTCTCTAAATCCCCACACCGAAATTGTCCATCAGTAAGCTAGCTTGCTTATCTAGGGTTATTTGTAAAACACCGACAACCTCTCAGGACTGTGTTACTAACATCATAATCAACAACTTTTGTTTTATTACTTTTAAAAATTCATCATATTAGAGTTCATCTCTGGTGATCCCCACAATTTTAAAACTCTAAAAAATCTTTAAATTCACAATCGCAATAATAATCACTTTACATTAATTACGCCATTTATAAGTCTTCAGAATGACGCACGCTACACCGTGCCGAGCCGAGCCGAGCTTCGACCGTGCCATTTTGTATGGAAACACTCACGCTTCCGAGCCGCCACCGAGCGTAGCGTGAGTGTTTCCATATAAATAAGCTAACGGTGTGTGAGGCTGACAACGGATATCAATAGCCAAAAGAATACGCCAATTGGCAGCCCTTCGCTTGCTACATTATCCGATTCTCATAAAGTTCATCATCAAAATCTCTGCTCACACCTGGCGATGCAAGCGTGATATATTTAACACGCATGTGTAACACTTTGTATTTGTACCACTGCACTGTGATTCATTGACGTCAAAGTATTTCTGTAAAAATAAGAGTGAGTGTGAGGAGTCGCGCTAACGATACTAGATTAGAACCTGAATTTTAAATTAATCCAATGTGGAATCAATGAATCGCGAATGACGAGCATGGGTTTTGGGTTCGGTACCTAAATCAGAAAATGTGAATGGGCTCGACTGGATCCGACCCGAGCCCAGTACCACTGGACCCGAGCCCAGTAGTGGGACAAGGGCTAGTAATGAGTATTAAGGCTGTACCCTGTCTGTCTGTCTGTTTGTTGCGGCTAATCTCCGAAACGGCTGAACCGATTTTGACAGGACTTTTACTGGCAGATCTGTTATTAAATAAGACTTCGACAACTGTTAAAACATTAACGGTAGCGGTAACTAAGTCTTTCTATCAAATCAAAATCAAAGCATTTATTTCAAGTAAGCCAGTTACAGGCACTTTTGAATTGTCGAAACAAAGATGAAAATTAAATGTAACACAAAAAAAACAATTCAAAAACTAAAATAATTCATTAAAATAAGCCATGGCAACTGAGAGATGACCAGTCACAACTGACAGCGTCCGTTCACGGACATGACGCATAGATCAGCACCATTCAACTCAACCATTTTGAAGGGAACTAAATGATCCGACACATGCGCCACCATCAGCGAGACTTTTGAGTGAGCATGACATATTCTCAACCGCCAGGGCACATTCAAGTCAAGAAAAGACGTCGGTTTCGAGTGAATGATAGCTTTCTAGTACATAGTACTCACACAATATGGGCTATGAGATTATATAATACTAAAGAGATTGAATCTATACAATGCAAAGATAGTTGTACAATCTTCAGCAGCTCCAACAATACCATTTAATGCTATCAATTTAAGGATGCTATCAATTTAACACACTACAAGATTATATCAACGTATATTTAGTTAAAGAAATACTATTTCAATCTTAAAGCAAATGCCAAAGCAATACCGCGAATTGGCATAACATAGCGCATTTGAGTACACCCACCTACTCAAAAAATAACAAAGAAACTATCTTTAAAGACTGAACGACACAGGTTGAATACCTGTGTCTTTTGTCAGAAATTCTTTCTTTAAATTACTTTTCGCTAATTATGTCAGGACACAATGTTGTGAGAAAAGAGGAAGACCAAAGAAACGATGGATGGACTGTGTGACGGATGATATGGCTAGAAAGGAGGTGTCGGATGAGATGACGAGTAATAGATATGTATGGAAGAAGAAGACGTGCTGCGCACCCCAAATAAATTTAGATATGGGCAAGAAAATGATGATGACTTCTTTATGCAAATGAGCCATATCCCTTGATCTATCCACGAAGTAGACACAATAGTTAAACAATGGTGTCTCGAATAAATTGGTCCTTTGACAGATCATGATTTATTATGACAATAAATTTCTTTCTTTATCTTTTTCCAACACACAATACCATTCGTCCCCTATCTTGCAACCCGTAAAGTTTATCCCGTTTCATTTCGTACTAAAGTGGCAACATTACCGGGAGCCCCATTGTTAGTTAACCCAATTTGCTGTTCTGTACGTGAACGCCATTTTGATCACTCATTGTGGCTGTTACTGTCCACAAATAAATTATGTCATTAAATGTTCACTGAGATCATTTACCACTTGTCTGTAGCTTTTTTAGGGTTCCGTAGTCCCGACAAGGAACCCTTATAGTTTCGTCATGTCCGTCTGTCGCAGAAAGCTGAAATTTTGTAGAGGTGTGTATATCAATTACGCCGACAAAATGGTAAAATAAAATTTTGGAAAATACTGTTTTTAGGGTAGCTCACCTACATGTGAAGTGAGGATGAATTTTTTTTTTTCGTCGTCTATTCCGTTGTGTCGGGTATCGTGGAATAGGTCTTTTAAAAGGACTAAGGGGTCGCTAATGCTACTTTTCGATTTAATGATCCATTAACTAAATATTATTTTTTGCACATTTTTGTTCCAATAAGGCGTCTCCCCCTCTAAAAGCGAAACTGCTGGCTTGAAAAATCTGGAAAAATTCATGATGATAGTGCATTTCATGAACTTTATAGCGGTTAAGATAACTTTATTAGTTTAGCAGTAATAGTCATTGAACTTGGGTGTTGGATAATTTTGTACCAAATACAAAATCCTTAGAATAAATCGTTCTATATAAATTCTGGTGATAACGGGCTACTACGGAACCCTTGCTTTGCTACTACGGAGCACTTGGCCGGTTTTAATATCTTTTTTTCGTTATGTGAGTGCGTTGGACAAAGGTAATGTTAGAAAAAAAACCATAAGGAAAAGGTTATGGTTGTCCAAAATTACAATGATAGAGAATTAGAGGAAGAGATTGATTTCTAACGACTTCTATAAATGAAGGAGGTAATGTATGAGAGATCCACACGTCCCGGCCGCTGCGGGAGACGCCCCGGGCGTCGGGGGCCACGTGGTGGCTTCCGGCCACCGCAGGCGAGGGCCTGTGGACGAGGAGCTATGGGCTAGCTCGCCGTCCGTCTGTCTCACGACGACAGGCCGTGTCGACGGCGCGTTCGTGTTCCACGCGCCCCTCAAAGAGAGTCAGCAATAAGGAAGGAGTCCGCAAGGGCCGAAGCCTGCCGGGGCTGCGGGACTATTCGAAAGAGATACCGTGGCCCCGCAACACAAAGGGCGATGAAGGAACATGATGGGTTTTAGTCAGTAAAAGACTGACACTCCCTCCTGCACCGCCCAGAGCGGTAGGAGTCATTTGATGATATGCCATCCGAAAAAAAAAAAGGCATGCTTTTTTTTCATGTAAGTACACCGATTTCTCCGTGATTAGTGAATCCAATTTAAGTTATAATTTTTTCAATTTGGGAGAGAAATTTCGGACGGTGGTTCCATATCAATTTTATTAACTTTGCTTCGGTTACTTTTTTATTATATGCATTCTTTCTTCTTCCTCTATATTATTATACATGATGTACTAAATAACTTCTAGTCTTTTATTTCATACTTTACCAAGTTTTCTGTGAGTGTGAGATCTACTTATCACAGCTAAAAAGAGTAAAATAAAACCTTTTAGTATTTTTTTTGGAAGTCGGTTATTTTTTTTAACACAACAGTCCCTTACACAGAAACTGTCCTTAATTTGTTATAACAATTTATTGCAAACACCACTCACACAATCTATCCAATAAAGTTGTATATAAATAACCCAGCATTCAGCACTGTTTAAACCGTAATTGTCGATGAATTTAATTGTTCAATAAATACTCGATGTGCACATTTGTATGTCAGTCATCTTGTTCAATTTGTAACAATGTGAATACGTGATTTTCCTCATTTTTTTACGTTTTGTTGGCACTTTTCTTTACTTTCATGAAGAAAAGTGTCTTGAAATATTGTGAAAACAGGGTTCGAATCTAGATTAATAAATGTCTCGTTGGTCTATGGTCGCAAGCGCCGCTAGGGAGCATGGGGGATTTGATTTCCAGGTCAAGAAATGTGATATTGGGTTTTACCATCGAGTTCTTCTCAGTTGCAGACCGGTGTTTGAATGTGTGATATCGCTATCAGCGATAAGACCGCCATTGTAACCATAAAATAGGCTAGTTTCCACCATCAATAAATTGCAAATCTATTTAGTCCGTCAGTTAGAGTATTGGAAAATAATGGACACGTATTTTTTGTTTTTGTAAATCAATGAATAATGACAAAGATAAAACGCATCAAAACTCTAGAGTTTTGATCTCGTGACGTTACAAGGCACTAAAAATTATAGCACGGCGTGACGTATTGAGAATTTTAAAAGAGTCGTATCTTCGTCAATTTTGGTTTACGTAACAAAAAAAAATACGTGTCAAATATTTTTTGATAATTTATGTGATGGACTAATTACATTTTTTCAGGACACAACTATTAGGAATATTGTAAAGCAGTTGTTTCAATTTTGGTGTACAATAATAGTACATTATGGTACAAGTGTGTAATGTTGGTGATTACCGCTAAGGCGCCATTGAGACCCGAGCCGTTAGGCGAGGGTCTTAAGAGGGCCGAGGACGGTTATTATCAATACACACGTGTATCATACGACGTTTTTCAACACACTTGTGAAGAAAATAATACTAAAAAATCATTTTCAACAGTGAAAACGAGTAGTGAAAACTTTTTGGCAATGGCGGGAAAAATTAATCAGTTTTCCTATGCATCTAACAATAGCGATCGGCCATAGAGTAAAAGAATGAGGTTTATATTTTTTTGGTTTTCCACGGATAGCGTTTTAGCCACGTACACAATGGGGAATTCAAAGTCTTCTTTATTACAGAGAAAACAAAAGTTATATTTGAGTGAAAGTTTTATTTATTAAAAACATACCAGTTGAAATTATCTATTTTTTCTCAATCATGCATGGAAATATTGTCACTATTTTCGAAAAAAGAACACGCGAAGTATCGAATTTACGGACAAAGAAAATCAAATCCATTGCAGGAGCGTTTTTTGAATTTGGAACATTACAACGCTCCAGCAATGTTGTATGAAACGGCGTGATATAGTTATTATTAATATTCTTTGATTGGATCTCTTTTATCATTCTAGGCATACCAAAGTAAGTTTCTTTGCTTAGTACAAATTGGGTTCACGTGGCTGTATAGATTAAAAAAAAAAATGTATAAATGCGTTTGCCTTTCGGCACAGATGATAAATAGAAAATTGGTGGCAAAGCTGAAAATTCACTATTAAATACGAAGTTGCATGAAAAAAGCAAGCAATAGGTACGTTAATTAATTTGTACTATTGAACACGATCTTTTTTGTATCGAAACTTTTTTAAGAACAAAGCAACTCAACCAATAAAAAAAAACTATAACTCACTAGTGAATAATGGCAATGAAAAAGTCACAGTTTGATAACAGGTGTCATTATGTGCCTAATTGCGGTGAAATTAGAGCCGTTTTATGAGCAAGTGTGTTGAAAAGTATATTCTATTCTATGTGTCCGGTTTATGGCCATAGGTTCGCCCCTTATTACAAAGAACTAGACCATAACTAAGAATAGTTACGGAAAAAAAGAATATTGGGGTTCAAAGTTCCAGCTTTTTCACAAGTTTTTAATGTTGAAACGTTACGTTAATATCTCCACGACGCGCGTACTACACAATGCATCCATCAGCACAATGATTTGAGTGCGTTACATTGAGTCCTACCGTAAAACAGGGCAGTATTTTCCAAGGTTCTTTGATCTACTTTTAGTTAAACAGTAAATTAGATAACTTTCGCATATTATCGTGACCAGCGATGCTCTTAATTACTAAGTGTTGTATCGAACTGTAACAGAGCAAGTATCCAAGTTGCACAAACAAGCAAATTGCGAGTACCCGCAAATACTTCAAGTCGCTGCACCGACATGTGCGGCCACGAAACAAGATGTTGGCACGCGCAATGCAAATATTTCTGAGCGCAACTTATGGTTGCGCTTAGAGGAATAATTTAGTTGCGCTCAGATGGTTGCGTTTAAAAATAGGTACGCTCTGAGGAATACCTCAATATAGGAGACTGCAAAGGTATGTTTGCGCATACGGCCACACCACAATTGCATTTACGGAATTAGGCTGCGTTTCCACCACAGATTAGTTATGATGCGTAGCGAGACATGTTTGTGGAAATAACCAATCACATAGCTAGAATACCTCAAGCTGTGAAAATTAAGCGATATTGTTGGTTAGTTACTCACACATCCCGCATCTTTACCTACCTAATTACATGCAATTCTGTAGCCCTAATATCAAGAAGCGATTTTAAGTAATGAGAATTATAAGTGATTGTTATAAAAAATCGATACCTACTGTTGTTATTTTAATGTTCTATAAATGTCGCGTCAGAAAAGTGCCCGAAAGACACAGGCTTATAAACCAGCCGACAACTGCTTGTTCCATGGCCCAACTGTAAGTGAACGCGAGTGCAAATCGAAGCAAGTTTGAAGCACGCAAGTTTTAATAGAAGCGGAGACCGCAGCATGTGTTAATTATTGAAGAACTCTGCTGATACCGCGAGGAATGTTAGACTTAAGGTGGATGCTCCAGGGTAGCCCGCGAAATTCAAATTTTCTTAAGTTTTTTGCAATTTGCAGGTCAGTGTCAGGTTGTATGTTTTTCGCGATTCATAGTTTAATCAACATACAACCTGACACTGACCTGCAAATTGCAAAAAACCTAAGAAAATTTGAATTTTGCGGGCCACCCTGGCGCATCCACCTTAACGTTGCAATAGAGAACGGAGCATGTTCAAGGCACTGGCTAATTAGAAGTTGTGAAGCCCAGAGGTTACAGTCCCGTTTCTTTATCATCAGGACGGAGGTTTCTTAAGTTCATCAAAATAATGATATTATACCTAATAAGACTTAAGTTATTAAGGCCAAATACATATAAAAATTATGTACTAAAAATAAATAAAATAAATATAAATATCGCTGGACATTACACACAGCGCCATCTAGTGCCTCACTAAGCAACGAGGCTTGTGTGGTGAACACTAGATAGTTGATATACTACATAGATACTTTTTGTTTGTAAATACATACTAACTACAAACATCCATGACTCGGAAACAAATGTCCATGCTCATCACACAAACATTTGCTCCTACCAGGATTCGAACCCGGGACCCTAAGAACGTAAGGCAGCCTCACTACCGCTGCGTCAGTCGGGTCGTCAAAATACAGAGAAATTAAAGGTATCAAGAGGACAAAGCTGCTATGAAATGGAACTGGGCTGGTCACGTCTGCCGCATGTCGGAGGAGCAATGGGCAAAAATTACCACTCAGTGGATACCAAGTAGCAGGAAACGACAACGCGGCAGGCCCAGAAGGAAATGGCGGAATGAGCTGGACTCTTTTGCAAAGGATTGGCCTACAATCGCACTAGATCGTGATATGTGTAAGGAGGGAAGGGAGGCCTTTGCCCTGCAGTAGGACAATGTAGGCTTATAATAATAATAAAGAGGAAAAATGGGACTAAACAAAACGTAACATTATACACGCTTATTATCTCTGAAGGTTTAGGCCGAGGTATACCCAGGAACTTGAGAATAAAAGCCTGAAATTACCTAGATTCATTTCTTTTCTATATTTATAGCTATTGGCAGATAATATGGGAGATCCCTGTCCAGTAACATTCACAGTCTGATACCATGGAGCTAAAGGTCGAAAGCCAATTTCACCTGTATGCAACCTATTTTTGATGGACAAGATTCTAATGACCCAGAGTCATCGGACGGTTCGACAAGATGGAGTGGAACAGTTCTGAAAATAGGTAACTTAATAACGAAGGAAATCGACACTTCGCGTGACCCCAGACGGTTGACTCTTTCTTTGGCCAAAGAAATCTTTGGGCAATGCTGCCAGTCTTCTGAGCATGTTCCCTGGTGACAGCAATGCGGAGAAGTAGGTACTATGGACAGTAATAGGTTAGGATTATAAACAAACAGATAATCCATCATAAGTATGTCGTGGATTGATGGCGCCATAGTGCAACAAGCAGTGCCATCTAACAATTAGTTTTGTGAACTAATAATTTCGTTACCGGAAACGCAAGCGCGCCCTACCGCTTGGACACTATCGTCGGTAGAGGGGATGCAGCGAGGGCTGGAGAAGGGACGGAGTGTTGCGACAGTCGAGCTCCGACAGCCTTGGCAGACGCTCAGTACCAACGCACGTGTTTGTTTCTTGTAATGTAAAACCGTAAGTTTGAATAAAGTTATTTTAATTTTAATTATCTTACATCTATTTGAAACTATGTCGGATCGTGAAGAAGACCGAGATGCGAAATATCTCGGCCACCAATGTCGCGACAAGTAGATCATTTTAAATCAGCAATATATATCAATGGTTTTGCATCGCCTGAAGACGAAGCTAAAATGTCAAAGCAAATCCCTGTAGTTTCACCAGCACCCACACCGTTTAAACTGGACCCAAGAATGCTGATGGCGGCAAAAATCGGTATCTATAAATATTTCTGTAAATAAATTAAAGAGAAATAAAATAACTTCCGGGATATCGGTTTCGTTACAGCAACGTGTATTTCACACGTTTACGAACTGTATAAATTGTATAAATCCGACATTTACTGGTTTTAGACTTTTCTGCTTTCCCCGAGGATTGGAGAGTTCCGTAAAATCTGGAATTTCACAACATAATGTATGGTAGAATGAACGTGAGAATAATTTAAGGTTCTGAGTAAAATTATAGGAAACATTAACGATCTAACAATTATAAAGGTGAGATAAATGCAAAACGCACTTACAATGGTAATGGCTTTGATAGTGGCAGTTCCACAATACTCATTGCGTCATTCATTTTGTTGAGCAGACGATTTTTTTAAATAAATTGAAGCAAATGGAATAAGAACTTAATTTAAAATTATTCAAGCTTTATTTAGTAACCGTTGAGGAGTTCTCTCGTGAGAAAACGATCCTGCTGCAGGGTCAAGTCATGTCTGACATAAAAATGGTTTCTCATCAGAACCAAAGGTGTGTATTGAAACTTTAGTATTTACATTATTTATAATTTACAAATCTATTAAAATAAACTAAAGTAACTAACTTAAACTAAAAACTTAAAAAATGGCGTCAAAAACTCCTCTTCGACGCTGTCAACTGGTAATGTCCCCAAGAGACTGGCGGCGTTACCACGCTGTATGGCAACGCTAAGCTTTTGACCAAGGTAAAAGCCAGCCCTAGGGTCACGGGAAGTGTCAATTAAGTGTCGTTTAGACATTTCCTTGAAAAGTCTGTGAGCGCTCGGACCCTACGGTCCTAGAGGTTCAACAACAAATAAATAATAAATAAACAAATATATATCGTTGGACATTACACACAGCGCCATCTAGTGCCACACTAAGCAACGAGGCTTGTGTAGTGGACACCAGACAGTTGATATCCTACATAGATACTTTTTATTTGTAAATACATACTTATTATACATATAAACATCCATGACTCTGAAACAAATGTCCATGCTCATCACACAAACATTTGCTACCGGCCTACCGGGATTCGAACCCGGGGCCCTACGAACGGAAGGCAGCCTCACTACCGCTGCGCCAATCGGGTCGTCAAAAATGGCTCGAAAATATAGTTCCCAATAAGGTTACTATATTTTCGCCGCTTGAGGATCTCCGCTGCCGCAGCGGCAGCCCCTGCACAGCACGATGAACTAGGAAGATGGGAAGCTGCAAGAGTATCTATACATGTAGCATCCCACACTGTTAGGTGTGTGCAAAATTTCAGCTTAATCGGTTGGGGAAACTGGTTTGAAATTCAGTAGCAAGTATTGACCAATGCATAGTAACTAACTTACAAGGCAAATTAAATAAAAGCTTATAATAAGAGATCTCCAACAAGTTAGTGTGTAATTTTGTTAATATCTAGAAAAAGTTTTCCACATTACAGAAGAACAGCATTGTTATCAACAACCAAGCTGACAGACAACTTTCCACAAAAAAAATACTAAGTACATAAGTACGAAAACAACAATTTTCATTTTATTATTTTTTAAATTGAATTTTTATTCGCAACTAGTTAAAGTTAGAACTTCGTACAAGGGCCCGCGATGGTCTGTCTAAACGTGTTTGGAATAAATACTTACTTCAACTTGTTCAATAAAAAAACTAAAAAGTTTTCAAACACAATTTGTTGTGACGCAAGAGGAACGCTTCGTAAACTAAATTGGCGGAGGTCGAAAGCTTTTGTGGATGTCTTTTATTCTGAGTTCAGGTGGCCTACCATGACGTCTTAAAGCAGGATCGTTTTAATCGCGTTCCAGTGTGGGTAAGAGACGGAGCTATAGAGGACGTCTAGCGCCATCTCTTTCCCACACTGGCACGCAATTAAAACGATCCTGCTTTAAGACGTCATGGTAGGCCCGCAGTTCTGAGTAAGGAGCCCCCGGCCCGTATAAACAGTTTTTAAGAATTGACAAAACATTGAGATTTCTTGGCTATTGGAAAGTTCAATATGAGCATTTTACGAGGTGGAACTACATCGACGCGAAAACGGTTACAACTAATTATTAAGTACAACATTTTTTCCCATCCCCCATAGAAACTTGTCATCAATTATTTAAAAAAGGCAACATTCACTTCCACATGTTTTCAAAAGGAGAATAATTAGTTAATAATTTTTTCAGTCTTTACTGTCCCACTGCTGGGCAAAGGCTTCCCCTAATTCGTTCGCACCTCTTCGAACCAGCCCTCACGTTACGCATCTAGATTGTCTTGCTACCGCTTTCTAGGCCGGCCTTGGCGGCGCTGTCCATTTCTTGGCACTCTTTTCTAGACTTTTGCCCGCAGTCATCGTACATGCGGCGGACGACGTCCCGCCCATTCCCATTTCAGTCTTACCAACGTCCACTTGCTCGTTTTGGAACGCAGACGAACTCTGTCTTGTCTTCTGGTACCCAGAATGCTGCGTCCCATTGCCCTTTGGCAAACTCCAAGGCGGGACTTAGCCGGGCGCTGAGTGGATATCACTTTACGGTGACTAACAGGGTCATACATAATACGAAACTAACCTTTTGACAGTTAATTGATGGACACTGAGCCCAGTTACTATCATTTTGAGCTGTCAACAGAGATACGTAATAGCCCTACAGGTGGAGGTTGCGGGGACCCACTGGATGCGAGACGCACGGGACCGCTCAATGTGGTGACACTTGGGGGAGGCCTATGTCCAGCAGTGGACGTCTTTCGGCTGAAATGATCATGATGATGATGTAGGCGGGACTTCTGCGTCTTGGTAAGTGACCAGGTCTGAGCACCGTAGGTTAGGATGGACAGGATGCACATGGTAATGACCTTGCGCTTCAGGGAGATCGGTAAATCAAAAAGCGATTTTCATTTATAATGTGTATATGATAAGGATGTAAATCTATTGTGTTTATTAACTGAGGTGGTTCCATCTAACCAACATAGAAATGTGCTCATAGAAGCAAACTAAATCCGAGGCCAAGCAACATACATCCTTACAGCTATTTACTAACAAGCCTTAGATTTACATAAATACAATATAAATCCCCCTCGCTGTTATTACACTGTTTGCAATAAGAACTACCTAGGGTGAGAAAATAAGGTTTTAGGGGTACCAACTCTTAGATAAATAATTGACGGACTGTTTGTAGCTATCAGTGCTGTGCAAAAACCATTAGCAAAATATAAAAAATATCTCTCTCTCTCATACTCGCCTTTATTCGAATGTTCTACCGTCACGAATAAAGCAATTTTCTCAATTATAAAGCATTTATTGAGGATTTTGTTTCTGTTCAGCATGTTTATACCCAAGCAAGTTCCCCCCGACCGTTCCTGTTCCCGACTGGATTCCGGGTCGAGCAAATTGTCATTGGGTTTTTCCCTCAGGAATTTTCCAGTAGCAGATAGGCAGTCGCTCCATGTAAGATACTGGTATCCAGCTACATCCGGTTAGATCGGAAGCCGACCCGAACATAGTTGGGAAAAGGCTGGGCAGATGATGATGAATTTCACAGTAGCAGCCACGAAGTCTAGATTTGTGCCCGGTTAATTGCAATAGGGTCTAGCTTAGCCTAGCTAGTGAGCTTAATGCAATCAACCCTCACCTAAGGTTGAAATGTAATAGGTTACATGGGACTTAAACAAAACTGGCGAAATGTGTGTGTACTATTAGGTATACCTCTGCCTTACGCTTCGAGGATTACAGGCGTGATGTTATGATCATGTGAAGTTCCCGAACCCATCAATCCTGAAAGGAGACTGTTTTAAGAGAGAAAGGGGTTCCGTACCTCAAAAGGTAAAAAAAGGAACCCATATAAGATCACTCTCTTGTCTGTCTGTCTGTCCGTCTGTCACCACCGATTTTCTCAGGAGTGGGTGGACTTAGCAAGTTGAAATTTATACGTCATACTGAGGTATATAATCCCTATTAGATGTATGAAAATCAAAGTCCTGAGTCAACATGAAAACATAAAAAAATATGGAAAAATTTGGATTTTCGCGAAAACTTGTAAGTACCAAAATTTATCTTAATTTCCAACTTTTTTTAATTTTCGGAAATTTCCCTTTACTGCTTTACTACTTTGCTGTAAGACCTTGCTTTAAACCAAAATTGTCAATTCTAGGTCAATCGGAAGTACCCTATAGGTTCTGGGTCGAAAATCTGAAAACCGTAAGTATGTAGTTTAATAATAAAAAAGCAATTTTGCTATTACAAACTTATTATTTACGGTTGGTGCATTAACCGTTTCATGGGTTCGAACAGCAAAGTTAAGTTTGTCCTTTAAAAAGTTTGTAAGGAACCCTCGGTACGCGAGTCCAACTCGCACTTTACCGGTTTTTTTTTAGTTCATTTCATCGAACTATTTATAACGTATATGTGAGGAAAAAACAAACGATAGTGTTTCTTAATTCAATTTAAAGAAAACCTTTTATTCAAAATCCTTTCAACTTGAAGGTTGGCAACCTTTAAAAGAATCCTTGATTGGCACCTAACATCGATAGCTTCGAGGGAGGCGTTTTGCCAAATTGCACTTTACCAAATTGCGATCAACGGGTTACGTGAAAGGCGTTTTGTTAATACGCGGCCATAAGATCTTTTTTTCGAGTGATTTCGTAAGTGAATAGGTTTTGCTAGATTTATTACGTCTATGGTCGTTGTTTTCTACTAAAGGTTGATTAACTTAGATGTATGGAATTTAGAGAAAAAAGTAACACAAGTACGTTAGTTACCTATACATTTCTAAAAAGGCCATATTAATTTATCTTTTTTGTCATTCCTAGCATTGTTATTGCTGATAGAATGTCACCTTGTGTAGGGCATCTACCGTTCATAACCAGTAGGCTAATTCACGTAACTAAAGAAGTGCTGTTGCAGTGCAGTTGCAGATAAGTTTCGATCAAAACAACGCTTTTCGTATTCTCTACCGCTGTCAGACACGCTCGTCAAGTTCGCGTCACGCGAGAGCGCAATAACGGCATTCTACTGATGCGCGTCTTGGGTGCGTGCTTCGGAACGCAACATGATCGGTATTCTATTAAGTAAGAAAAAGCACTAAAATCTGTACTGGGGTATTATTTTAATATTTTATTAACGTCATATTCATTGAAATATAATCGAATCTATTCGATTATTTGTTGAGTAATATTTTTTCTCTCATATGGCCACACCATAAGTAAGATTTTTGACGTGCAGTTGACGCGCAGCTTACGCGCAGTTCAAAGATTACAAGAATACCGTTTATCACTCGAACTTGAGCATAACTGCAACTGCACTACAACTTCATCGGCGCGTCATTAAATTACGTGAATTAGCCCTCTGGACAATTTCTTTTTTTGTATACTCCCACGTTTCAACCAGAATTATACATCTTTCATTACAAAATATTCCATGCGCTTGCTAGTGATGTTCAACCAGAACATTTTCAAAATAAAACCGTACAATATCACGATAAATTCCTCCATAAAAACGAGGGAAAAATAAACAACAGAATGTGCCACAAAACTCTTTGACGCTGGTATCTTTTTATGAATTTGATATGAACAAAGTTATTCATGAAACTAGTTGGTAGTTTCGGCATGTTTATCATTTTATCTGTGCCCGCTCGTGGCGGGAACAAATTGATATGTTTTTATTCTGCTTTATTTGTGTTGAAGACTTGCTTAAGGATGTTAAGTTAATTGGAGAAACAAAAGATACCTACTATTTCTCCATTCGATTGTGATTTCTTGAAACATTCGTTAATTATTTCGCTAAGCAAAACATTCTCGCTCCATAACTGCGTTGTTATCAGTACAGATGAAGACAAAAATAAAGTTTAAAAAACCAAAACCCGACTACGTAAAAGGACGGAACAAGTAAATAATTCAAATAGAAATCCAGAAATACATAGGTACATAAATGGTTCAAGGTAGAGCCGTGGTACGGCGCGTTCGTGTTCCACGCGCGCCTCAAGGAGAGTCAGCAAAAGGGAAGTGGTCCGCAAGGGCCGATGCCTGCCGGGGCTGCGGGACTGTTCGAAAGAGATACCGTGGCCCCGGAACATAAAGGGCGATGAAGGAACATGGATGGGTTTCACTCAGTAAAAGTCTGACACTCTCTCCTGCTCCGCCCAGAGCGGGAGGAGACATTTGATGATTTCCCATCCGAAAAAAAAGGTAGAGCCGTGGTTGCACCCACTGTATAGGTACTATACATACCATGCCTGTTTTTAATGGAGGTGTTCCAGGCACCCACATAATCATAGTAAGTATATAGTGGGTGTAACCACGACTCTACCTTGACCATTTATGTACCTATGCATTTCTGGATTTCTATTTGAATTATTTTCTAGTTTCGTTATTTTACGTACCTAGTCGGGTTTTAAGTTCTTAAACTTTATATTTATTAATTTATAAATAGATAGATCACTGGACTAACACACAGCGCCATCTAGTGCCACACTAAGCAACGAGGCTTGTGTCGTGGACACCAGATAGTTGATATACTACATAGATACTTTTTGTTTGTAAATACATACTTATTATACATATTAACATCCATGACTCGGAAACAAATGTCCATGCTCATCACACAAACATTTGCTTCTACCGAGATTCGAACCCGGGACCCTAAGAACGCAAGGCAGCCCCACTACCGCTGCGCCATTCGGGTCGTCAAAGATATATAGATAAACCATTTATATAATGCACACAAAAGACAATAGCACAACACACAGAAATACAATTAAATTATACAATTTTTTTTCTATAGTCAACGATATTGAGACTATCTTCAGGCTTATTATTGACCTATTTCTTTGAACAGACACAGACGGTAGACGCTTAGGGCGAAACCAAAAACCTTTACCAATATTAAAATGTTTTATTAAACAGAACAGAGTTAAAGCAAAAGTTTGGTAAAACGATTCGGCAAAGTAACACGAAACGGACTAGAAATTGATACTACTTCGGAATCTACATTTGTCCCTCGGTGAATACCTAGGTACTAAAGATATATACTAATATTATAAATGCTAAAGAAACTGTCTGTGGGTCTGTCTGTCAGGCTTTCTTTATCAGAGTTTGGATAGGCACACAAATAAACCTGGGATACTTTTTATCCTAAAAGTACATTCTTGTGGGATGATTTCCGACCACCGCGCGGGAAAAGCCGCGAGCCAAAGCTAATCCACACTATCTTTATTTATATTATAAAGATTAATTATTTAGTTTTGTTGACAGACGATTATGACTGCATTGTTGGTCGGGTGGTCCCAAGCGCGACTGCAGTTTAGCCTGAGGTTCTAGGTTCGTTTCCAAAGTGCTATTAGGTTTTTCCGTCATGAATTCCTCAGTAGCAGCTCTGGAGTCTGGATTCGTGGCCGGTTGATGGCAATAGGCTTGCACCCTATTACATGGGCCTGGAACATAATTAGCGAAACGTGGGTATAAAAATAAAAATATTGATAAAAGAAAAAAAAATTGTGCCGGTTGCGGGCAAAGACTAGCATTAAATAGATTCACACATTGATACCTACAGTTAAGGTCCTTTCTATGTATCTAGGATTCTAGGACACACATTATCAACCGATTGGCCATAGAAATAAGTCCGCAGACGGCGAAAATTCCTTATATCGGATTCTCATAACCTATTTCACAATATCGTACTGAAATAATAAGAATCTGAAGGTCGAAGGATAATGTTTCTTTGTATGAAAGGTCAAGTGCGGTGACCTCAGTTAGGTAAATAGAGATGGAACAAATTCGAACGCGGGACAAAAGAATTCGAAACTCGAAAGTTCGAAATAAGAATTTGGAACTGGAAATTCTGTTTCAATGGCAACTGTTAATCTAAGAAGCATTTTCATTGGCTGAAAATCTATCAATGTCATTTTATATTTCAAATTAGCTTGACCTTATTGGTCAGATTGGGACTAAGCTATGGACACGCCATCTACAATTAGCTTGGACTTGCTTTCCTCATTTGGCCGAAGCTGGTTTAATTGGAAATGTATAGACTATTGTGTCGTTGGTTCATCATCAACTGCCTAACTTTTTCCGAACTATGTTAGGGTCAGCTTCCAGTTCAATCCGTATTTTACATGGAGCGACTGCCTAAACCTCCACAAAGTTTCAGGGTAATACGATACCCCTTGGTTAGACTGGTTGTTAAACTTTCGGCTTATGACTACCTGTAACGACTATCAAAGATCTACAAATGACAGCCGGGACGTACGGCTTAACGAACATTCCGAGGCATGGAGGAAACTCCATATGTAACGGGTGGACTCCCATCCATGGACCAACCTCGGCAAGCACGGCTTAACCTTGAAGATCGGCCAGTGCGGCTGGTTTTATGTAGCCCCGAGCTCCTCCACTCTACTGGAAAGTAAAGGAATTTGCTGCTGCTACCAATTGGACCAATTGTTACAGGAATTGGGTCGGTAATTTTGCCTGTCAAAAATAAAATAATAATACGGTGGTCAGCAATTATTAAGCTGGCTGACTTCATAGCCAAAGACTAGACCCAGTACTAACTGGGTTGTGGACTTCAGATAGGCAGTCGCTCCATGTAAAATACTGGTATTCAGCTGATAAAAGTATGCTGACAACTGAAAGAATGAATGACGTTTAATGTCCCGGTCCCTTCTGGCGAATTAACTGAGTGTCGGTCGAAAAACGAGCCCATCCCTCAACACGGAAACTATAACGCGTTTGGGTCACAACATGGCAGGACATTCGTACTAATTGAGGTCTTTGGGGGCAAACTCAAGTTTCAGCCCTAAAGTATAGTGGGAGAAAGATTTTATTTCTTTGTTTCTTGTCTGTGATAGATGCGGAAGTTTGTGAGGATAGATGGACTCTTTCACTCGAAAATATGAACTGATTCGGATGAATAAACTAGTATGGATAAACTAGATTACATCTATCTATATATATACAAATGAAACCCGTTTTCCTTGGTCACGGCATCACGCGTGAATGGCTGGACCGATTTCACTAATTCTTTTTTTGTTGTATTTAATATTATTAGGAGAAGGTTCTTACGGATAAAAATATTAAGAAAATCTCTCAGAAATATTGAAAAATATACATTTAATTTTGCATATTTAAAAAAACGCGCGTAACGAATGTCAATGTCATTCACAGCCATAGACTATATTGAAAGAGCATTGTTTGTTCGGAAACGTGGTTACTTAATTAAATTCGAGCATAATTTGTTCGGAAACGTGGTTACTTAATTAAATTCCTGTCTCTCTTATATATCGCAGACGAAGTTGCGCGGGTCAGCTAGTATAAGATATTTTTAATTACGGTAGTGTGATCAAGTGGGACAATAACTGACCACCATGCGGGCGAAGCCGCGGGCATCAGCTAGTTGAATGATTATTTCTAGTAAAGTGATCACTTTGACTTATTTATAGCTACGGGTGTTTAAAAGCGAATACCACGAGAGTAGAACCTACGTATGTCACTACCTCTTTTACCTAGTAACAACAAAGGGAAATGCCCCGGAAGTGAGGGTTTTTCGGATTTTATCTGACGCCAGATGTCGCTACGTAGGCGTCTGGTATAAACAACTGTCAAATTGTACTGAATTGTATGCTAGAAACTTTTTACCGAAATTTCATCGTATTTGGACTGTTTTACAATATAAATATGGATTACGGACAAATAAAAGTAGCTGAACTAAAGATTAAGCTTCTTAGTACTGCAAAAGTCAGTGGTACAAGGAAAAACTTAATGAAAGGTAACATATGCGGCACAACACTGAGGCATTTTATTAGTGATCAAAAAGATAATTCAATGACAAAATAATCGTAAACTACAAGAAACTCGTGTATTTTGATAGATGTTTAGACCTTACGCCAGTGCTGCCGCCTTGTGGTTTTATCAATTCAGAACACCCTCATTACAGGCTTATGTTAGGCTATTAAACAGTCTCCACAATTGGTAGTACTTTGAATATTAAGCCCCGCAGGACACATTCTAAAGTCTAAAGTCCAGCAATAATTATCAAAGATAACATTTGAAAGCTGAGAATCCTTCACATTTCGTTCCGACCAAAGCCTTTGAAGAGTAATTAATGACACTAGAACCCAACGTTACTTGACCATTTACCCTCCAGGGCTGATTATACTATGTCTGCATAATTTAACGGGACTTAATTAATAATTTACTGCTGCATGACATTTTAGAGGCTGTTTCCTTTAGTAGAATAGCTCTGGTTGAATAGGACATGTGTTGAGCAGCGGTGGCCCAGTGGTGGCGGCCCCGACTTACGAACAGTAAGTCATGGGTTCGAACCCAGACAGGCGCATTACTTTGTGTAATTTATTTCATCACCACTGCTCTCAAAACGGTGAAGGAAAACATCGTGAGGAAACCGGCATGTCCTAGAACCAAAAACTTCGAAGACATGTGATATCTTCCAATCCGCACTGGGCCTGCGTGGTAGATTATAGCCCATTCCTTCACTTAGAGAGGAGGCCTGTGTCCCAGCAGTGGGAACATTAATAGGCTGATGATGATGACTAGGAAATGGTTCAATACATCATCTGCGCAGTCTTTTCCCAACTATATTGGGGTCGGCTTCCAGTCTAACCGGATGCAGCTAAATACCAGTATTTTACGTGAAGTGACTGCCTATCTGACCTCCACCTCCAGTTAGTACTGGGTAAAACGATACCCCTTGGCAAGACTGGTTGTTAGAATTTTTGGCTGTCACTGACCTGTAACGACTACCAAAGATCTACAAATGACAGTCGGGACCAACAGCTTAACGTGCTTTCCAAAGCACGGAGGAAACTCGGTTTGTAATGGGGTCACCCATCCACAGACCAACCTTGCCTGGTTTCGGTTTAACCAATCGATCCGAGCGGCTGTGTAATTGTGAACCTGATATTTAATAAAATATTGGGGTATATTGGGGTAATTTCGTTCGTTTCAGTTATAATTTTATTAAAGTTGAGATGCAACAGGAATTAATAGACCATTGGCGGCACTGATTGCAGTATCTGCTTCCATTCATCATTCATCATCTTCCTTGTCAACCGTTTCATTCTTTTACTCTTCTTTGGCCTTCTTCTCCTTATCCATACATGAACATCAGTAAAAGACAACGCGCGGACACTTTGAGATATGTCCGAGACGAATCTAACAGACGTCATATTTATAAACGTTGGGAAGTGGACGTCCAAGCGATGGGCGGTGGCGGGAAAGTATTATTTCTAAACGACTAAGTACCAATAAATACGTATTTCTATATCAATACGTTTGAATATCCATTAGTAAAAAATTAAATCCCTTGCCATGCTGTCTCGGGCTGCGTTGGCCTTAAGGCTACTTTAGAGTGAAAGCGATACCAATAAGAACATCTGATGATTTTCAAGATGGCCGTATTGCATCCATTATCTACAAAGAAACCTTGTCTCTGTCCAGCCGCGTCCTCAGTTTGTCCGTACCGGTGTGACTGTTTTTTATTTTATAAACAACACACAGCTATTATCACAGGTTTAGGTACCTAATACAATAGAGTTTTTTTATTTAAAGTTACAATAGTTTACCGAACAGGGAACCTAATGCAGAGGTCGACCATGCTCCAGGTGGCAGGATGAAATAAAGGAAATTGCGGGTAAGAATTGGATTGAGAGAGCGAGGGACAGAGACGTTTGGCACTCTTTGGAGGAGGCTTTTACCCAAGAGGGGTCCATGCATCAATTTTTAACATATAATTAAAAATTAAATTTACTGTAATTTATTACCAAATGCATGTGAAACTGGATTTTATTATTTATTATTATTTTACAATTGGTTAATTTCATTTTTAAATTCTGTTTTTGTGACTATTTTTACAATGTATTAATTCAATATTATTTTATAATACATTGTAATTGTATAAATTCATTATTATTTTATTGTGATTAACTTTAATTGAATACTTTTTGTGATTATGCACAGAATTAATAACCGGAACCGGTTTTGAATTAATAAAGCTATTTTGAATTGATTTTGAGTTTACCGAAAATAGAATTAATTATTTTGACAACCAAGAGTAATTTTGCAAAATGCGGCCCGTGTGAATTCACTCAGTGTACAATTGAAGCTGTCAATCTGTTGTGACACTATATTGAGTGTACGCTGTATGTTGCTTTTAATATACCAATATTCACGAAACTGGACATAATTTTCATCCATTTGACTTTAACTTACACCACACAATCCGCATAATGAATGATACGAACACGTAAATATTTATATGAGAAATGTATTTTTGCCGCTACTATGCATATTCCCGCTGTTTACACTCCAACCTGTCACGGTCTGGACTATAAATAAAATACAAGTAACAAATGTAAATAAACAAGTCATTAGTTGAACTTCACGCCTTTCATTTGTTTAGGAAGAACATAAATGTCGAAACAAATATTATTTACATTAATGTTTATTTGAAAGTCTGTGATTTCTGACGTATTATAAAACATACGGAAACGGATATTTATCGCGAAATTTACCTTTAATATAGACCCGACGGAAATTTCGAAAGACTGAATGGATGGCGCCGCAGCAATAGATGGCGCTGTAGTACTATGTTGCTGTAGTGCTTTTTATAGTGCCGCTATAGATTCAAAAGTTCAAGCAATACAGAAAGTAAACCCATGAGATATGCACGACGATCGTGATGACAGCCAATAAATTACGGGGTCAACGGCCGCTGGTAGTGTAGGTAGACCGTACCTACATAATTTTCCTTTCGTGATTCGGTCGCGATAGAATCATTTATAGATCTTTGACAGTCGTTACAGGTAGTCAGTGACCCGAGAGTCTGACAACCAGTCTTAGCAAGAGGTATCGGGGTAAGGGGTTCCTAGTGTTACCTGAGTTGTGGAGGTCAGATAGGCAGTCGCTCCATATAAAATACTGGTATTCAGATGCATCCGGTTAGACAGGAAACCGACCGCAACATAGCTGGGAAAAGGCTAGGCAGATGATATCTTTACTACCCGAATGGCGCAGCGGTAGTGAGGTTGCCTTACGTTCGTTGGGTCCCGGGTTCGAATCCCGGTAGGAACAAATGTTTGTGTGATGAGCATGGACATTTGTTTCCTAGTCATGGATGTTTATATGTGTATATGTGGGAGAGGTAGTGGAAATAATACGAAAGAAATTATTAGGTAAATCAAATTGATATATTTTCCATTAGGAAGTACATTGCTATATTACTCGACTATGAAATAAATAAATGATGATTTAAATCCTAATAACTATAATCACATCATAATACATAATAACATGAAGCTTATGGCATGGAATAAGCAAAATAGGAAGCAATACAGCAAATACACAATTTATACATCAATATAGCAATAAGCATAATAACAGTATAAAGTATTGGGAATGGCATCTCGCAGTTCAGTCTAGAAGAGACTGGCTACTGCTTAACCGGACTATACCTGTGGATGCCTTGAAACTAAGGCCTCCAGCCAGGGGCATGATAACTAAAAACTAAGCGACCACGCCTAAGGGCACCCCCTGTGGGGTACGAACCTCGGCTTAGGGCGTCGCTGGGGGCAGCAAAGGGACAGGCTGGATCTGAGTGTCATTAATTAGGGGCTCGTTTGAAATTACTGGCTCAGCATCGCGGGCTGGCTCTAGCAAGGGTCGGGGGGGAATTGAATGGGGATTACGCGCCGGACCTCGGTGGCGAGGTCGGTATGTCTTCGGTTTGTATCTGTATTTTCTACGTACGGTACTGGTGTCTTTGCTACTCTCCTGTAAGAGGGTAATAGCGTCGTCGGGGGTGACAAGAGTGCGCCGAGGACGGCGGACTGAGCTGATACGCGATGGGTCGTATCGGGCGGCCGATGCGATCAGGGGGTTCCTATGCTTAGTAGAGGAGTCGAAAAAACGCTTTGCAAGACGTTTCATGAATTGCTGAATGGTGGGGATTCTAAGATCTAGGTGAAGACTATCGTTACGGACGTACGGGGGGGCTCCGGTGATCTTACGGAGAAAGCGGTTCTGCAAGGTCTGCATCCTGTGGATGTGGCGGGGATGGGCATGAGCGAATACGACACAAGCGTATGTTATGATAGGTCGGATAACTGCCGTGTAAAGACGCAACTTGCACTTGAGTGACAACTTGCTCTTTTTGACTAGCATGAAGTGGAGTCTGCCCATGGCAAAGGCTGCTCGGTTACGAGCTGCTTTGATATGGGCCGCGAAAGTCAGGTGTTCGTCGAGGATGACACCGAGGTACTTGGCTTGCTTCTCCCAAGGGATAGGCTTGCCGAACATAGTGATGGGGGCAGGTGACGGTCGCTGATGGCGTAACTTCTGATAGAGTACAGCCTGGCTCTTCTCAGGGTTTACTTCGATCCTCCACCTACGAAACCAAGCGCCGAGTGAATCGGCGGCCTGTTGAAGTGCACGATGGATGCAAACCTGAGATCGGCCGGTGTAGTAAATAGCCGTGTCGTCGGCAAATAGGGCAACCTGAACTTTCTTGTTCGTTGGGATGTCGCTGGTGAACAGCGTGAAAACTAGAGGAGAGAGGACGGAGCCCTGAGGGACTCCGGCTCGGATGGGGTGGGGAGAAGATAGAGATTTTCCCACGCGGTAGCGAAAGGTGCGATCCGACAGAAAGTCTCGTAAGATGAGCACGAGACGGTCCGGCACACCGAGTTTATACAGCTTGTATAATAAGCCGTTGTGCCAGACCTTGTCGAAGGCTTTCGCTATGTCGAAGTACAACACCCCCGTCATCGCTCCACGCTGGAAACCAGCGCTCAAGTGTTCGACGATGCGGTGGACTTGGTGTATGCACGAATGTTCGGTTCTGAAACCGAACTGTTGATCGGGAATGAGGCCTTTTGTCTCGGCATAATCTCTGAGTCGCTTATAAATAAGTCTCTCATAGATTTTGCCGAGCGCGCTCAGGAGACTGATCGGCCTGTAGCTCGAAGGCTGAGCTTTCGGTTTCCCAGGTTTGGGAATACCGATGACGGTGGCCTCTTTCCACACTTGGGGAAACAAGTTGTTGCTCAAGGCGCCATTGAAGATGGCTGCCAAAAGGACTATGAGCTGAGCGGGGAGGGTTTTAAAAATCCTATTGTCACCAATAGGATTTTTAAAACCCTCCCCGCTCAGCCGTCGGCGCCAGGGGCTTTCCGAGGCTTGAGCTTGTCGATTATATCCTTCACCTCGTCTGGAGTGACCGGAGGGAGGGGATCGTCGGGGTCTTCTACGGGAGGGAGAGCAGCCCTTCGTTCGACTTCTGCATCCACCTCATCGAGGTGCTGCTTGTCTACTGGAAGGGTGCTAGGGGAGCACTGTGATTCCAAACTGTCGGCCAGGCATTCTGCCTTCTCAGAGTCGTCAAAAGCGACGCTCTTGTCAGGACGGATGAGAGGTGGAGAAGAGGCCTCCTCGGAGGACCTCAGCTTCCTCTGAAGTTGCCAGAAGGCTTGATGGGTTGGCTCTAGTTCGCTGAGCATCTTGTCCCATTGATTCGAACGAAACTCACTAGTGCGCTTCTTTACAGCACGCTGTAAATAGCGCATGTGAGCTTTGTTCTCATCGCAGGGCCAGACGCTATAGGCACGTATGGCCGCGTTCTTCTCGTTTATCAGTTCACGGATGTCGTCGGGTAGTTTCCAGCGTTGATCACTCAACACTGGGACTTCCCGAGAGCAATCCTTTAAAATGGATTGCACGTGAGCTGTAAACGAGTCGATAGCGGCCTCGGTGTCTGCGACTGAGACAATGTGGTCGGGGATACCGTCTAGGTGCGGTGACGTGTCGGATTTCAGCATATCGCTTACTTTCTTCCAGTCGGTTATTAGGGTGGTAGGAGTGGGTTGGCTAGGGTCAGAGATACCCGAGCGAGAAACTAGGTGCATGAGCACTGGGCGGTGGTCAGAGTTAAGCTCGTGTAGCGTCTCAATTAAATGTAACCTAAGGCTAACATTCTTGAGCAGCGCTATATCGAGCACATCGGGACGATGACTAGTGGTGTCGGGATAGTGCGTGTTCTCCATAGGAGCAATGGGATCAAAGTGCATGGTCTGGCCTAGATCGCAGACGACTCTCCCTCTCGGGTTAGTCATACTACTATTCCAGGCAGGATGTTTGGCGTTGAAGTCGCCCGCTATGATAACGGAACCACTCATGCCGAAGAGTTTGGTGAGATCATTAACCAGGAGGTTATGATTCTCAGACGTGTTTGAGGGGGGCATATAGGCAGACATTATATGAAGCGGTTGATGACCTGTCATGGCTAGCCGACAGATTGAAACCTCCAGTAGGGATTCTAGGGGAGGGGGGTCGATTGGGATGCAGTGCAGTTCCTTGCGGTAGTAGATGAGCGTACCGCCTTTGTGACAACGTGTCCTATCATTGCGAACTAAACGATAGTTGGCAATTTTAGGATCACGATTGCTGGGTTTTAGGAAAGTCTCTTGGATGAGAAAAATGTCTACTTGATAATCGCGAAGGAAGGACGCGATCTCGTCGCGTTGCCCTCCCATGCCATTAGCATTAAAAAAGCCTAACTTTAGGGACCGGGGTTGGGTGCACGATGCTACGGGTGTGTTATCCATTATTGAGTTTGATTGAGGTTACGTAGGGCTTCCGCGATCCTAGGATATCTCGCGTAAATCTCATTGATCTGTTTCAGGTCCTTAGCTAACCTGAGCTCGGCTGCTAAGCAGTCGGCCTCAGGTGAGATAAACACCTGGAACCTCATGAGGGTGTCGATAGTACTCTCCTCTTCGTGGTTGGAAGGCCGGGGGCTAGGGGAGGGAAGAGGGACCTGGGACCGAGCCACTGGAGTGGGCATTGGGACTGGATTGTCCATGAGGCCAGGCATTGGCAACGGGTTGGGCTGGGATTTCACCAGGGCAGGGAAGGCACGCTGGTGGTTTAACTGGTTCCAGGGAGAGGGCCTCTGTGGGCTGAGACGCTCAGGGAGGTCTTTGGATGGGGCTTTCGTCAGGGGGCTTTCCCTCTGCTGACGAGCTTGCGCGCGATTCGCCAGTCTGTTGGCGAATTGTTTGGGGGCTTTGGGACAGCCCCTGTAGTTAGCCGGGTGGCCAGATTGACCGCATAGCACGCAGCTAGGCGGCTCTGTACACAGAGCCCTGTCCTTGGGACGAGGGCAATCTGCCGTGGCGTGTTCGCCTAGACATTTTACGCACCTGTGCGGTGCGTAACAATGTTTTTGGCTATGGCCGTATAGTTGGCAGCGATGACACTGCCCAACTATATTCTGCTTCCTGGGCCCCTCGATTGAGATGCCCGATAAGGAGCAGACTGCCTTGATTTTAAATATTGGGTGGTGACCCTCGACTGGGTCACAGATGACAAGCACCATGTCGTACTCGTCACCCCCTTGGGACCTATTCTTGTGAAGGCGGTGAACCGCCGAGACGGGGATGCCCTGGGAGGTTAAATCCTCCAGGATGTCCTGGGCAGGGATCTCCTTCGGGATCCGCCTGATGACCACGCGGGTCGGCTTTTCCTCCGGGAGGGAGAAGGTGTGGAAGGCGATATTCCTACCACGAAGGGCATGCACCAACTGTCTGTAGTCGGTGGAGGTGGGGACCTTTACTTTAATACCCTGTTGGGTAGATGACGCGCTTGTGTACTGGATCTTGCGATCCGCACACATCTTGGACACTTCAGTCCACTTCCCCTTTTCTCTGATGTACAGAGCAGGGGGTGTGAGCTTCTTGGTCGAAGCGGATTGAGATGGAGATGGAACCGGTTCCATTGGACTATCCGGGCGGCTGGCAGGAGCCGAGCCAGTAGCCGTACGGCTGGGAGAACGGTTGATGGGGATCGCGGCTGAGGGAGCAGCTACTACGGCGGTAGAGGGGATGTGGGAAAGGGAAGCTGAGAGGGGGGCGTTCAATGCCGTGACTGCCTTCTTGGCCTTTCCGGCATTGGCTTTCCTAGCCTTCTTACGTTTCCCGTTCTGTACGAGTTGGAAATCCTCTGGCTCGGATGGTGAGGACTCAGAGGAGGAGACTACTTCGGGAGAGCTATCGGGGGCTTCGGGGCTGACCACAACGTCCATATCGGCGGAGTTGGGTCGGGGAATAGGAGAGGGAGATCTTGAGAGGGAGTCATCTGACTTGCCCCAGTTCTCCTTCTTAAATGGCTCAAGGAGCCCATCATAAACTTCCCTAATGTAGGGATTATTGTCCTCTAACAGACGCTTGAGGAGCACTCCTAACGAGGAATTTAATTCCTCGGTTCGGGGCGTTGCCATTATGGCAGAATTAACTAAGGGGGGATCTAGCACATAACCTAACCTATGCCTAGTCCTAACCAAACCTATCCCGAGGAGGTACGTGAAACGTAAACTCCCCGGGCAGACAGCTCCCTTAAACGAGGCTACACCTGTGTTTTTCCTAGTGTTCCACTGACGAGAAGAAAAACACAAACAAACTCGCCAGCTCCACTGCTGTCTGAATGGCCAGAAGGGCCGGAAAACACTGTAAGACTTAACTCCCCGGGTGGGATAACCCAGGGATGTGTTCTCACCCTGTTGGGATTACAGGGAGGTGAGTGCTAAGGTGTGCCCTAAGCTTGTAAACCTGCCGCCGATCTTATTGTGCGGCAGGGCCCTATGGGTCTTGCGACCGATCCGGGCCGCTGGGGTAGAGACACCCAGACGTCCCGGGTGCAGCTGTGGACAAACGGGGATTAGATGCTACCAGACTGCGACTAGGAGATCCCCCAAGGCCGCAGTCAGAGCCCTTCCAACGGGTTGCCTCACCCTGAAGGGGATCGGCGGGTGTGTCGGGTCACCACCCTCTTGACTTCGTTAACACCGTGAGGTTTCCGTCAAGAACCACAAAATCGTGGATTTCACCTGAAGGGGCAAAATACGCGGACGAGGTTTTGTCGATTTCCGTTAAGGAAATATGTCTTGAAAAAGACAGTTTTTAACGTATCGAATTTAACTACAAGTAGTTAATTCGACACGGCGCAGCGCAACTAAGTCCGAGCACAAGGCAAAGACTGTAGTCACACTACGACTTGGCGGGCCGGGGGCCGTCGGAGCTCGGCGAGGCGGCGGACGCTACTGACGTAGCGTAGCGGCGAAACCGAGTCGGGGGGCGCGGGGTGCGCGGGGGCAAGGCAGCGACAGAGCGGAGCGCACGTGTGCACTCGGCGGCGGCCAGGCGTCGAATGTGATCTGTCGAGAGCCGCGCACCCTGTTTTATACACGACTCGGTCGGTAGGTCCCCAGATGAATCAGAAATTGACTTAAAAACACAATAAATGTATTTAATTATTTCTATTTTAAAAAATCATATTATCTCGCACATATATAATAAGTATGTATTTACAAACAAAAAGTATCTGTCTAGTATATCAACTATCTGGTGTCCACGACACAAGCCTCGTTGCTTATGATGGCGCTGTGTGTAATGTCCAGAGATATTTATTTATTCACGCTTCACAAAATTAAACCTTTTAATCATAACATCTAAATATCGCATTAAGCTCCTAAGACTATTAAAATCCTTTACTACAGAGAAACAGCTGAGAATAATTTCACGACACATATCTGTGTCACCCGCCCTTTTAAAAAGATTCTTTCAAGAGTATTAAAAAAACTCGTCATAAATATGCAGGCAGACTTATCTCCTCTTTATAGAGGTCTGAGTACTTTCCTATAGCTAACACTTCAAGGGAATCTGACCACTAACTTGTATAATTTAAAGGATATTTCAGCGTGTAGTTGAGATTAAGGAGACGGTACATGACAGTTTATGGTCACTTCAAGGGGTTACATTACTGGCCAGTGATGCCACGCGTTCCAGATTGGAAGGGCGTCGCACAGAATTGAGTTCAAACTGCCTTTATGAGTAACAAAATTAATAATAAAAAGTGGAACGGACTTTTATTAATTTCGGCTAGGAGGAGCTCGGAGATGGCTAAATAATCACAGCCACTAGAATCAAGTTAAGCCGCGCTTGCCTAGGTTGGTCTGTGGATGGGTGACCACCCATTACATACCGAGTTTCCTCCATGCTTCGGAAAGCACGTTAAGCCGTTGGTTCCAGCTGTCATTTGTAAATCTTTGACCGTCGTTTACAGGTAGTCAGTGGCCTGAAAGTCTTTTTTTTTTGGATGGGAAATCATCAAATGACTCCTCCCGCTCCGGGCGGACCAGAAGCCGACAACCAGTTTTACGAAGGAGTATCGTATTACCCAGTACTAACTGTGTTGTGGAGGTCAGATAACCAGCCGCTCCATTTAAAATACTGGTATTCAGTTTCATCTATACCCGAATAGCGCAGCGGTAGTGAGGCTGCCTTACGTTCTTAGGGTCCCGGGTTCGAATCCCGGTTGGAGCAAATGTTTGTGTGATGAGCATGGACATTTGTTTCCGAGTCATGGATGTTTATATGTATAATAAGTATGTATTTACAAATAAAAAGTATCTATGTAGTATATCCACTATCTGGTGTCCACGACACAAGCCTCGTTGCTTAGTGTGGCACTAGATGGCGCTGTGTGTAATGTCCAGCGATATTTATTTATATTTATCTTGTTAGACTGGAAGCCGACCCCAACATAGTTGAAAAAAGCCAGGCAGATGATGATGATTATTTGCAGGAGAATAGACACAGCTCTTTGTTCAAAGGCTGTGGTCCACAACAAAGTGGGTATACCAGAAGTATAACATTTAAATCACCAGCGTCAACGACGAGTAAAATAATATGTTAATTCATGCCACTATGTCTAGCTTTTCAGTGTATCAAGCTACGCATTTTTTACGTTTAAATATATCCCTGAAGCATACATGCCACATGTCTCTCCATACATACCCATATCACTCAACAAACCAAACATGACAAATCTGTTCCCACGCAACTATAGACTCCATGTTGTAAAAGTCGTGACGTGGGACATTTTATGTAAGTACGTCTAAGTCTTTGTGGTTGGGGATTTGAAATGCTGGTTTAACGATTAACCTTCACTGGATTTACGGACTAAAGACATGTGTTTAGTTTTATTTTTAGGGCTCCCTGACTTTTTTGTTTTCTTTAAAGAATTTGAGTTTGAATTGAACGTCCGTTGATGTATTAATCTTATTTATTTATGAACTATCAATTATCAATTTTCCGATTTACGGAGATGCACATTTTTTGAATTAATTCAAAACGTAATGGGTGTAAAAGACCCCTTAACGAAGCCGAAAGGCACTTGTTCTCCCCGTCATTGTGATAATTTTATTGTTGGACCATTTTTTTTTTTTTTTTTTTTCGGATGGGAAATCATCAAATGACTTCTCCCGCTCTGGGCGGAGCAGGAGGGAGTGTCAGACTTTTACTGACTAAAACCCTTCCATGTTCCTTCATCGCCCTTTGTGTTCCGGGGCCACGGTATCTCTTTCGAATAGTCCCGCAGCCCCGGCAGGGTTGGACCATCACTTTGAGATAAGAGAGTATGAGTGAGTGCCTAGTGTTGTGTAACCTCTGTGTTTCTTCTGGGCTGTATACTCTAGCAGTCGCCCCAACCCGGAGTGTCTCAGCGAGAGGGTAAAGCCACCTCAAAACAATCTCTTCGATTTCTTTTAATACACTCGAGAGCAATGAATCCGGGTCACTTAAAGAATCCTAAAAATCTCGGAAACTAAAAATGCTAGGTTAATGCAATAAATTATATTTAATAGACAATGTAATACTCCTTAAATGAAGGTATTAAAACTTCTTAGTTATTGTATAGTTATATCATAAAAAAATCAAATTTGAAAAAGGGCCACTTTCGAAGATGGAACTACGAAATTACAGCATTTGGTTTTGCTTTTGTTTGTAATCTGTCATTTATGTGGGTACATAAACCATGTTGATAGTGCTCTATATTCATTATTCAAGTTGAAATTATGTCGCTTACGCCTGAAGAATGCACCAGAATACTTACAATGCTGGAAACCGTGTGTCGCTGTCAACAGTACAAAGAGTTCTCCGACGTTACGAAGAAACTGGTTCTAACCTACGCAGACCAGGAACGGGCAGAACCAGGTGTACCACAGCACGAGAAGACCGATACTTGGCGAACACCATGCTTCGAAATCGCTTTCTCACAGGAACTGAACTCACAAATCAGTTTCGACGCCTCGGAGGAAGTAACCCAAGTGCATGGACAGTAAGACGTCGGCTTGCTGAATCTAACTTAAAACCCCTTAGACCTGCAAACGGCCCTAAACTGGAGCGTGGGCATCGTATTTCAAGACTAAGATATGCCCAGAGCCACGTAAATTGGAGTATTGAAGATTGGTCAAAAGTTATGTTCTCCGACGAATCAAAATTTATGCTCTACAAGCACGATGGAAGAAACAGAGTGTATCGAAGACCAGGGGAAAGATTCAAGCAAGCATGCATCGAAGAAAAAGTAGCCTACGGTGGTGGGTCTGTACTTGTGTGGGCCGGAATTTCTTCTGAAAGTCGCACAGAGCTGGTGATCATAGAAAACGGCTCTTTAACTAGCGTAAGATATGTGGAAGAAATCCTCAATGATCACGTTGGTCCATTTATGGTCAATTTAGGTGAGGATGCTATATTTATGCATGACAATGCCCGACCTCATACAGGTAGGATTGTGAATGACTACCTTCAAGAGATGAACATTACTCGTATGGAGTGGCCAGCGCGCAGCCCGGATATCAACCCGATCGAGCATGCTTGGGACGAGCTAGGCAGATGCGTAAAACAACGAAACCCTCCCCCAATCACGCTTCGTGAGCTCAAAATTGCTCTCACAGAGGAATGGGAGAATATTCCCCAAAATCGTATAAGGAACTTGGTGTACAGCATGCCAAACCGCGTAAACGCAGTAATGGAAGCACGAGGAGGCAATACGAAGTATTAAAATTCAAGAAAATCGTAATAAAGTTCAAAAATTTCATGTTTCCTATTTTTGTTTTAAGGAGAGATCAGCAGTTTTTTTCTTTATGTAATTTTGTGTTAATAAAATGTATGGTGACTCATATTTTTTTTACTTTCATTTAAGGAGTATTACATTGTCTATTAAATACAATTTATTGCATTAACCTATCATTTTTAGTTTCCGAGATTTTTAACATTCTTTAAGTGGCCCGGATTCATTGCTCTCGAGTGTACATTACTGTTACTGTTATCCTGTGTCATCCCACTGCTGGGCCAACGCCTCTTCCCATGACTTCCAAATCACCTAAGTCTCACAGGAGCTGGACAGAACTAACGACCAGTTGTCCACATTGTCCCTGAATCGAAGGATTTTAATACATTTTTCTATTTTTTTTTGTAGTTTTGTATGTCCCACTATTGGGCAATGGCCTCCCCCATATCCTTTTTTTAACTTTGCCCTTAACTAGGAATTTCTTCTGAATCGTGCGTTTACAAACATTCAAACTCACATACACAAACAGACAGACCCGGAACAACTACCAGGGGTTCTAAAATGGCCGCTATAACAGAATGAATCACGTTAAAACATTTAAAATTCTTAAAATGGACTCTATTGTTTTGACTGTCCATTTTAAGAATTTTTTTCGACGCACTGCAGTCTTCTATTTTTGTTTACGTGAAAAAAGAAAAAATTATGTGTCCAATATTTTTTGGAAATCTATCTGAGGGACTAATTAGATTTTTTTGTCATCTACCCTATTGAAAGCTGAACATCATCATCAGTTTTTTTACAAGCATAGTACAACCCGAACTGAAAGCAAAATTCTTAAATTAAGGCGGACAAAGCCGTGGGTAAAAGCTAATAATAACAACAAAACCGGACTTCGGGCTGCTACTGCTAAACTCCGATGGAAAACACAAATAACACTGTCCACCCTGGGAATCGAACCCAGGACTACACGCTCAGATTTAATCTATATGATTGACCCTATCGATTGATGTCAAAAAGGTACAGAATGTTATTTTTTCGAACTTTAGTCGATCCATCCCGGGTTCGATCCCCGAATGTGGTAAACGAATTTTCGAAAAACAGTGAATGCAGATTTGTTTCTTTTTAAAAATAAAGGAATGTTTCTTTTGAGTGAATGAACTTGCTATCTCCAGTATTTAGAGTACTTTGCCTCCAGGTGCCGTTGAAAAATTCCACCCTGGATGGGTCCTAAACAATCCAAATGGAGCCTGGACCGGGGACGTGACAGCCATGTCTTTGAGCGTGGTACTGGCAAACAATTCTGTAATGACGACCAACAATTGGGATGAGAGTAGGACGATTAAAAAGAAAAAATACATTAAAATTCATTTACTTCGGTTCCACATTAACTATTTATGACCACATACAAATATCATAATTATATAATATGATGATAACGAGTTACATTTTTTTGCAATAAGTTCAGTAGGGCGCTCGTACGTACTGTACGTGTTACGTATCTCTATTGACAGCTCGAAATGATAGTAACTGGGCTCAGTGTCCAAGTTTGGTATTATGTATGACCCTGTTAGTCACCGTATAGTGATATCCACTCAGTGTGATACGTAATACCAATATTATGACATTCACGGTTATTATCAAAGTTCGGTGTACAACCGAAGCTTGATAGTCACTGGATATCAGAAAGATACGTAATAGCCCTGCTGATCAACATAATAGTAAAATAGCTGTGGTTAGATTTTGTTAGATTAGATTTTATTTTTCTATCTCTTTCGAACAGTTTCGCAGCCCCAGCTTCACGACCCCCTTAATATTCAATCCATCCATCAGCACAATGTTTTAAGTGCGTTACATTGAGTCCTACCGAAAATGTGATTTTTCACGCCCAAAAAAAAAATTTTTTTTTGCTTAGTGTTACTTAGTTTGATGCACAGAATGCTTGGTTGACGGCTTCGTGAAGAGTCTGTTTACACCCTGTATAATTATAGTAGTTAGTTAAATATCCCGTTTCTAGTGTTAATGATAATGGTAGTGACCATGACAGTTTAAAAACATCATTATTTATTTGAGATTTTTAAAAATTTCTTTTTAAAAATAAGCTTCATAAAATAAGAAATAAATATATATATATATAGAATTAGTTTTTAATTATTGGAATATTTTTAATTCTGATAATAAATGTATAGTAATAATAATATAAAAGAAAAACTATACGCGACAAGCTTTTATTATATTTTGATTTTTTCGATATTTAGAGTATTGTACGCTAAATATTCTGCTCCTTATACAGCTCTGACACATGTGAACAAAGCATTCATTGCATCAATCATTAACAATTGCTACTAGAAAATGACCACGCGAACGCGAGAGCGAGAGAAAACGATTCATGAATACTATTATGAATGGCCTGTATAATATTTCCATAAATTGTAAGACATTTTGAGATATAAACAAACGCTAATAACTTTTCTGTTTATCAATTTTTTTTATTGAGACTACATATATTATAATAAAAAGACCTTCTTTAATAAGCCCTTAAAGTATTGTACTAATTAAAAAATAGTGGTGCATAAAACACAACATTAACCTAAAGTATAGGTATATTAATATCTACCTGTGAATAATAATATCTAGGACCTACCTATTTATATTTAATATCTTCAAGAAATTATTTTACTGAGTAAAAAGTATTTTGAAGGTAGTCTTATAGCAAGTAGCATATCAATATTCCTTTTTTTTTTCGGATGGGAAATCATCAAATGACTCCTCCCGCTCTGTCCGGAGCAGAAGGGGGTGTCAGACTTATATTATACTTATAGACTCATATTATTATATTCCTGCCTCCGCATTTATGATACGATTCCTACATTAAGAGTTAATTTGTGAAATATGTTCTTTTTTTTTAAATATATCTGATCGGAATCCGGGATTTCAAAATACATACTAGTATTAAGTTATGACGAAGGTAGACGAAGGTAGAAGCGGCCGATCTGCGGGTTGCCCAAGATCAGGGACGTAAGTAATTGCATTTTTTTCTAAAAAGTTTTTCACTAATTAATCACGGTACCGATAGTGTCCAGATGATTTATATATATCGCTTTAGTCCGTTTCACAGGCTTTACAATGATATCCCTTGACCTGTCGACGAAGTAGACATAATAGTTAAACAATGGTGTCTCGAACAAATCGGTCCTTTGACAGATCATGATTTATACAGCACTAATAAATTGAGTATCTTTGAACCACTTTTTTTTACAAATTTTACGGAGACAAAACAAATACGGTGCTAACTCTTCGAATCTCAACGGTCGTCATGAGCAGTGCGTAGTTAGCGGTGGTAGATGTGAAAGTAAACTCTTCAACGGCTTCACTTCTCGCAACTGCACTGCTGCAGTACTGCCTGAGCATCACTTACGTCCTGCTGCTGTTGCTGCTCCTGGTGCAGGCAGTGCGGCGGGTGGGGCGGCGCATCAGTTGATGCACAAGTCGATGTCACCCCTTTAGCTGATGTTATATCTGTAAAGAAAACGTATACAATGCACAATTAATACACCTAGGACATCAAAAAAGTAATCGTACATGACATTATCAATCTGAGTCGGGCCACGTCACTCAGTCTGACAAGATGCATTACTCGTACGAGATCATGTACGACGCGATGTTAGTTTCAACTGTTTGTTGAAGCTGTCAGTGATTTTTCCGATCATCATGGACGATCGATCTTGAGTCCTTAACAGTCAGACACAGTACGAATTCAAAGTTTTTGTTCAAAACAGATGAATGTAGAGGCACAACTGATCGTGTATGAACTACCCTTAGATTTTTCCGACGTTGTACTCATGAAAGTAGCAACACTGTACGGCTGTGTGAGACTTCAGCATAGCTATTCACAACGCTTCGATTCGTTTTTCGATTCGGAAAGTCGTACCTATGTATATCTCGCTCGATTTCGTAATGTCAAAAAAAGATAGACATACGACTTTCTGAATCGAAAATCGAATCGAAGCGTTGTGAATAAGGGGCCTGGTGTGTAATAAAGTATGTTCTGTCTAGCTATCCATCCACAGCGATCTATTCTTACCTGTATTGAACATGTACTTCAACAAAGAAATAGCTTGGAAGCATTTGGTTTGAAACACGTGAACATCGCATCTTTCACCTTCATAATGTTCTGTGCATCGACAGAGGGGCTTACCCTCCTTAATCATGGAACAAAGCCCGCCGTTCAAACAATATCCCTGGCATAAGTTCACTTCACAACGGTCTCCTGAGTAATCGGCGTTACAACTGTAATAAAGAAAAAAATACCAAATACTTGTAACTGATCGGCGCACGGGAGAAAGTTGACTTCAGCTAATTTATTGACAACTAGCGGTTTCACCTGCGTAGTTCCCGTATCCGTGGAAGTACGCGGATAAAATATAGCCTATGTTACTCAGTAAAAACGTGGCTTTCTAATGGTGAAAGAATTTCTGAAATCGGCGCAGAAGTTTTTGAGTTTATTCATTACAAACATACACACACACAAAAATACAAATCTTTCCTCTTTATAATATTAGTGTAGAAAATACGTTCAAGGGTGTTCGACCGGGCGACTATGGAAACTACTTTTATTTTAGAAAAGTAATGAGGGTTCCGTGCAAAAAAAAAAAAAACCCTTGGAATTTCTAACAAAATCTTATCGGAGATTAGTCGTTTGCTAATCTCTTACTGGCACTTTTACTGGCAGATAGCTGATGTTATACTCCTTATAACATCAACTATCTGCTATTATAAGTCTCAAGTTATGCTAAATCTGATTCAAAAATTAGGGTAGTAATCTTTTACAATAATTTCACGCGAGGCAACTGACACCTAGTATACAATAAACTCAGTTAAATATACTCAGCGCGTTGACGGTTAAGCCACAACACTAATGTCAACACAATACATTTTAAAAACACCACACGGTACAGAATAACGAAGGAAATATGAAAAATGACAGGCAGGATTCTGTCAAGGACATCCCAGTCTCAATTTTGGACTGACTCGAATAAAAAGCCCTAATAATGTAAGATGAACATGTTTTACCTGCATTTAGGTTGGCCATCAGCACTGGTACTACAATTTCCGTATAAACAATAATTGTGGCACACTGAAACTTCACATCTCTCACCGCTGTAACCCAGTGTACATTCACAACGAGATTCTCCATCAACTTTCGTACCATAGAAACAAAGCAGGCTTACTTCTGTAGAAATTGAGTTGTTTGGCAGAAGATTCTTCAGGTTATCGCAGTTCTGAATTTCCTGAGGTATTATATCGTTAATGTTAATGTAAGCAGCCATGTACCACCAACCAGTCTCAACACGTTCAATAAAAGGTGTAGGTTCCACATCTATGCCGCTTGGTGAATTCGGGATTTGCATGAGGGTATAATACGTATGATTTCCGTTGAGTGATAGCCAGTACATGAAATCATTTGATACCGTGAGAGAATATCCCTTTTTTTTCAGTGCAAGTATTGTTGTTGTATTCTCTCCATTTAAATCTGCACTTTTAATAGAAGGCACATTATCAGTAAAGTATATTTGCTGTGCCTGTTGATCTATGGTGAAAGAGTGTATATAGTTCAGGCCATTATCGACAACAACTTCTTTCTCAGAGCCTGTTAATCGAACCTTTTTGATTAAGAAGGTCGACCTAAAATAAATAAACCTGAAATGTTTTGTAAATGATATTAAAATTTCCACAGATACTTAGTCTTATACTAAATCTAAATTGTTTCAATTCCTATTTATCGGGGTTGATTGTTTCGTTTTTCAATCTCGGCAAAGAGATATGCTCTATGTTCTCTCTATGGCGTAAATATTTTCGGAATGTTTAAATTGTGGTTATTAATAGAATAACATAAACATGAACTTATTAAAAAATATATGAATATACTTTTATGAACAAATTAACATTTTCTCAAACATGCTTGGAAATTTGAGCATTATTTTGACAACCTTCTTCGAGATAAATCGAAATTGCTTTACTGGCCAGATACACGCGACCAGCAGCCGGCAAAAGTACATAGTAAACTTTTTTTTAATACTTTAAGCAACCAAAACATCGATCCCACCACATACATACATCTACTACGCAATATATACACAAATAGTACAGCCGCAATAAAATTACAAACCGCAGGTCCAAAATTCAAAATAGACAAAGGAGTCAAACAGGGCGACCCGCTATCTCCTAAACTTTTTACCAATACCCTCGAAGAAATCTTCAGGAAGTTGGCAGCCGATTGCAGGGAAAGAGGCATTGTTCTCGGCGACACGAGACTGTCAAATCAACGTTTTGCCGACGACATTGTTGTCTTTGCATCCTCAGCCACTGAACTTCAGCTTATGCTTCAAGATCTAAGCGATGCAAGCCTTGAGGTTGTACTGAAGATGAATATGTCGAAGACAAAGTTATGTGCAATGAAAGACCAAAACTAATAAGAGACAATAAAACATGTCCAGGAATACCTGTACTTGGGCCAAGTAGTCTCTTTCCAGGCGAGGCAAGACAAAGAAGTCGCAAGACGAACAGAAAACGTCTGGAAGAGCTACTGGTCCATGAAGGAACTATTTCAGGGTGAGTTGCCTATGGCACTGAAACGCAAACTTATGGACATGTGCACAGACTTGGTCTTTGACTAACATTCAGAAGTCCAAACTCAAGGTTTGCCAACGAGCAATGGAGCGCAGTATACTAGGTGTTAAATTAACGGATCGTGTTCGAAACATAATATTGCGCTCCAAAACAAATATAGCTGACGTGGCTCAAAAGCGTGCGCAACTGAAATGGGACTGGGCAGGTCATGTCTGCCGCATGCCGGACAAACTGTGGGCCAAAATTGCAGGAAACTGGTGCCCTGACACAGTGAGGTGGGGTCGCGGCAGGCCACGAAGGAGATGGCGGGACGAACTGGACAAATTCCGTCCGAACTGGAAGGAGGACGCGCGGGTTCGCGAGAAGTGGAAGGAGTGGAGGGAGGCCTTTGCCCAGGAATGGGACAGAGCAGGCTAGAAAAAAAAATGTAACTGTAATAAATATAACTGTCGTGTTATTTTAAAAATGGAACGTACTAAATTTGTCGACTAAAGCTTCACCCTGAGGACTAAAATCATCCTAATGTTGTGTCCCTTTTATTTATTGCTTATTCTATTTCTACTTACTAAATTTTAATCATGTTATTCCAATAATTATTATTGTTTTTTATCTTCTTTTTTAAAAAAGTTCCGCGTCAATTAAGTTTATTTAGTTTTAAAGTTAATATATTTCGTGTGGTGATTTCCAGCATTTTTATTTTTAAAACAATACACTATGTATCACTATTGTTTATACCTGCACAAAGTTTAAATAAATAAATAATCCTAATAATTCATGACAAAAATAGTTTTCATCCTATTATTTTATTTCTTCGAAAGTGAAAAAACCGTCGTTTGATGCACGTAAGCATTTGTTACTGCAGTTCTGGGCTCTATAACAACCTCGCCTGCGGCTCAGGTGTGTTCCACCTCGACTACAATAACAAAGTTTCCCCACCTCGATCAAAATGTACTATTTTATTAGTAACGTACCCTCCACAGCTATCGACGGCAATTTCAGAGATATAATTAAAATCGTCCGAGAAAATTAACTGCTTTTCGTTAATCTTGGTTTCATCAGAATTCGGTTTTAATGAAATTGAATAAATGTCTTTTATGTCTTCAACCCAAACGAGTAAATCAGTGGCCGGGTCATAAGCCATACTAGTAACGGTGAAGTTTGTAGTGCTCATTAAATATTCTGTTTTCTTTGTAGTTATGTTAAAGCTAAATATAGTATATGTGTCGGCGAACAGCACCCTCTCATGTACAGGGTCGTAAATTATTTCATAGATTTTATCCGACGTAACGTTTTCTGTATGCGATATCGTTCCGTTAATATCAACAAATTCCAGTCGATTCTCAACACCCCTGACAATGTCTGAAACAAAAAAATACTATTTTATAATCACTCCATCTTTAGCCTTTCCTGTTAAAATAATAATAATACCATGCAGCCTCTTACTGACCCACTGCTGGGCAAAGGCCTCTTCTCGTGCAGACATGACACGAGCTTTGATCACCACGCTTGTTCAAGACGGGTTGGCGATTTCAGACTTATATTAATTATAAGTCCAGGTTTCCTCACGATGTTTTCCTTCACCGATGTCTGTGATGTCCAAGATAAACTTAGAAAAGTACATATGAATTGAAAAAGTCACATTGGTACTTGCCCGGATTTAACCTCTGGGCCATCACGACATTTCGACATTTCCTGTTGCATAAATATAATCACGTCCTATTCCCGTAGGGTAGGCAGAAACTAAAGAACTTCAGCTGCTATGATCATTACATACTGTATTTTATACAAATGTTACAGTTAATTTGTGTTTGTGTGTCTGTGACAGCTATGTCGAGGCGAAACAAAAGACAGAGTATCAAAACCAAGAAAAATCACGAGTCGATGGAAAGGGACTCGACGCAGGAGGAATGATTCAAATAAACATGTTGGCATAGTCAAAGCATTATATAAATGCATTTTATACTTAAAATGTCACTTACGGGATATCTTCCGTGATTATCAATTGTTTTGAGCTCCCGATATTTCGACGCTGTTGCAAGTGCCATGATCGCGGGTTAACTGGAGAATGCGGGTGGATGGAAAAAAATTGTTAGGAGCAGACAAATCTGTCTACCCTCTTTCTTTGTCTTTTGCTACGCGCACTACTGGAACTCGACAATAAGTCAAGGCTGACAAGAGAAGCAATTGAAATAAGGAAACACAAAAATTTCAATCGAGAGGATGGCTTCTAATTGTCAAGTACGTGGAATCCAGTATTGAGAATGCTCAAAAGTAGCAGCCAGCAACATAATTAAGGACTCCACAAAACCTGGTGATACTGTGAGTGTGTTTTGCCGTGACTTAGTGTCGAGTTCCAGTAGTGCGCGTAGCAAAAGACAAAGAAAGAGGGTAGACCGATTTGTCTGCTCCTAACAATTCTTTCCATCCACCCACATTCTCCAGTTAACCCGCGATCATGGCGCTTGCAACAGCGTCGACATGTCGAGAGCTCAAAACAATTGATAATCACGGAAGAAATCCCGTAAGTGGCATTTTAAGTATAGTTTTGAACCGTGAAAGCTTAAAACAGTCAATGGATATTGGTAATCCCATGTCTAGATGACACTTAGCATTTCTAGAGATGTAAGAAGTATGTGTGGTGTAACGCGAATGAATAAAATAAAGAATGAGTTGAAGTCTGAAAGTGGCGCCGGTGACTGAAAAGTTGTGTGGTAATCGGGTATCGTGGCAAAGGACATATGATGCGGAGGAATGAGGAAAATGAAAATGAAATGAATGTAGATGGCTGTAAATGTAGAGCAAGACCAAAGAAATGATGGATTTACTGAGTGAAGGATGATATGGCTAGAAAGGAGTTGTCTGGTGAGATGAAGAATGATAAAGAAGTATGGAAAATAAATTAGGATAATGGCAAGAGAATGATGATGATGATGATGATGATAGCATTTCCTATTACATAAACGCGAAAGATAAATTTGAATCGAGAGATATACTATAAGTACCTACATGCATAGATATAATAAGGTTAACATAACTGCTATATATATATCTATCTATAAATAATAATATATATATAGATATTTCGCCAGTCTATTGCCATCAACCGGGTACAAAACCCAACCCCAGGGTGCTTCTTAGAAATGCCTGATTTAAGGGGAAGTCAACACCAAAATGCGCGTACGCTGTCTTTTTGTTTTGGAATAAACGAGAGCGAGAGAGTTACTGGGCGGTCAGGTTTTAGAAGAAAATAATGAATCAATATTGAAATAAAAAAGTTTGGTTTATTTGTGAAATATGACTTGTTAGCGGTTTAGGTATGAATATGTTGACTTCATGTTTTTAATTGTAGACCCTTACGTCAAAAAAATAAAGACATAGAACCGTTTAATGATGATTTTAAGACCACTCTTTGCAATTATTTTCTATCGAGCCAATTTCTTCCAATTATGTATCGAGTCCATCAACGGTCTTTGGAATATGATGAATATTAACATATTTATATTTGATGTGCTAAAACAAATAGTTTTTCTTAAAAAACCTGTTAAAAAACAACAATTAGGTTTTGTCAGCCCCTTAATATCTCAAAGAATCGAAACCAAGACCGGTCAGCAGCAGCAACGATCTTGCTAGATAATTACTGATTTATTAAACTGACGGTATGCGAACTAAACATCATCGTGAAGCTACCCTCAATAAATAAATAAAAATATCGTTGGACATTAGACACAGCGCCATCTAGTGCCACACTAAGCAACGAAGCTTGTGTCGTGAACACCAGATAGTTGATATTCTACATACTCGTTCTACGTATTCGTCGTTGATATTCTATTATACTTTTTGTTTGTAAATACATACATATTATACATATAAACAAATTAAATATAAATAATATATGATAATTACATACAACACTGACTTGCGAGTACATTAGCCTCCAAAAGTTCGTAGGACTATAGCCAGCCGCATTGATAGGAGGAAGCTACTAACTGTCGCACGCTACCCATTGCACTAATTCGCCAAAGGCTGAAAAGCCGTAAAAAATTTCTTGGGGGCACGGGACGAGCCAGTCCAGCTAATAACAACTCCTCCACAGCAAGAAGTGACCTCTAGCGGGAGCTGTTTAAACCCCCCAACAGTTTCCTCGAGCCCCCTGAGAGCCTCCAACCAGAGCACGCGTTGCCCTGGCCGACTTGGAAATCTCTAAATAGACTTCAAGTCGGTCGGAGCAAAGACCTCCACAGATGGGGGTTTACGGATGACTCGAATCACAAGTGCGTATGCGGCGTCTCTCCACAGACACTGGTCCACGTTCCATCTTGCGCCGCATGCCCTGACACCTGCGCACTTGTCTTAATGACCATATGGATGTCAGGGCGTCACCAATTTTTGAGTTAGCAAGGGGCAGGTGGTTGAGTAAATAACAAAAAGAAATACAGATTTGTAAGGGTAAAGTTTACTACTAACAGATGCAACTTTAGTTCTTCAAAGTAAGGGGTAATCAAAATTAATGAAAATAGTAAATAAATGACTCTGGTACTCACCCCAGGAGAAGGAGTGCGCCAACCCTGCGCACAGTACCACCAATGCCATCACACACACCGTTCTATACATTTTAAACTATAGACAAAGTCGTTTGTGAAGAAATAGTATATGTCCGCCCCTGGTGCGCCCTCGTGGAATACAAAAGCAATGTCCTGTTTTTTGGCAAACATGCTGTTATATAGGCATCATATTGATATGAATATTGATAACCTGAGAGGTCCTCTGATAAGAGAAGCAGTAAGTAGAGATATTGCGCAGTTATAGTCGTGGTTTCTAATTCCTACAAACAAAATAAAGGGACTTCAAAATGACCAGCCATTCTGATCGGGATATATGGCTAGTCACCTTTCAAACTATGCAAAGTGTTATTAAATGTTCAGATTTGTATGTTTGTAACGATTAAACTCAAAAACTACTTGACCGACTTTGACCATTTTTACACGACTGCCCAAAAAAAGGAGTGTTATGATTTTAGGGTTCATGTAAACTAAACTAAACCTAAACTGGCGGAGCACCGCCGTATCCTCGAAGCGGCGATCGGCGGCGGCGACCTCTCGCTCCCGGCCCTGGTTCAATCCATGGTCCGGAGCGAGACGAAATGGGACGCCGTCACCTCCTACTGCGAAGCAGTCATGCTAGCGAAGGAGGTGGCAGAACGTGATAGTGAGAGATCCACACGTCCCGGCCGCCGCGGGAGACGCCCCGGGCGTCGGGGGCCACGTGGTGACTTCCAGCCACCGTAGGCGCGGGCCTGTGGACAAGGAGCTATGGGCTAAATCGCCGTCCGTCCGTCTCATGACGACAGGCCTTGTCGACGGCGCGATCGTGTTCCACACGCGCCTCAAAGAAGGGCCGAAGCCTGCCGGGGCTGCGGGACTATTCGAAAGAGATAGCGTGGCCCCGGAACACAAAGGGCGATGAAGGAACATGGATGGGTTTTATTCAGTAAAAGTCTGACTATTCAGTAAAAGCTCCGCACAGAGCGGGAGGAGTCATTTGATGATTTCCCACCGAAAAAAAAAAAAAAGGATTCATGGATATGTATGTTTGTGAGTTTCTTTATTCCGCCATAACTTCTAAACGCCTAAACCGATTTCAATGTACGTGGTATCGTTAGAAATGTTGTGTTACCCCGGGTAACATAGACTAGTGAAAAACTAAAAACTTTTTATTTTAAACTGAAAAGTGTAAAATAAAAAAAACCCGACTGCGTAAAACATAACTAATACTTAACTTTAAATAAAAACTGTTTTCAGTTTTTATTTTAATTTAAGTATTAGTTATTTTTTAAGCAGTCGGGTTTTTTTTTTTTCACTAATAGTAAACTAAATTACCAAGACGTAACATATATTTTATATCATGTAAATTTGCTGAGCTATCACAATTTTCGCGGACGAAGTCGCGGGCGAAGTGCTAGTCGGTAATTAAGTACTAAAAATATTAATTTATCGGTTTATCAAGTTACTGTTACTGTTAGCCTAAGTCATCCCACTGCTGGGCAAAGGCCTCTCCCCATGACTTCCAAATTCTTCATTCCAGGGCCAATGTAGACCTGCACTGGTCGTTGGTTTTGTCCAGCTCGTCCCGCCATCTACCGCGTCGCCTGCTGGCTGTATCAGGGCTCCACATCGTGGTTATTTTGGCCCACAGCTCGTCGGGCATACGGCAGACATGGCCAGCCCAGTCCCACTTTAGCTAAGCGGCTTTTTGAGCAACGTCAGTGACTTGTGCTTTGGAGCGCAGTATGGCAGTGTTATCAAGTAGTCTATTTTTTGTGGCTTAGGTGACCTGAAGATAAAACTAAATATTTATTTAACTTTTTGAAAAGTTGAATGCGAGTTTAGTTTAGTTTAGTTTATTAATTAATAATTATGAATAATTACAGGTCAATTTATATATAAAAAGTAAAAACACAAATCATTTAAAAAAGCATCGAATTACAAAATTAAAATTATCATCATATAAAATTCTCATCAATTAAAAAATAAATAAAAACAATTAAGAACACGTGACTAATAGAATCAACAATTATCAAATTACCTAAAACCATTCTTTTAGGTCACATAACGCCTGGTCGGTTAGCCAGCCTTTGAGTTTAGCTTTAAAAGCATTATCAGACGTCGCGCTTAAGATGTTATCCGGTAGCCGGTTGTATACTGATGGACCCATAACATGAATCAACTTTCCAGATTTAGATAGGGTGTGTGGGTAACCAGCTAACTTGTTACTACCACGAATACAATAATTATGCCTATCTCCGCGTTTACTGTATTCGTTCAGATGTTGCCTAACGATTACGAGGTCTAGGGTTATTAGGTGACCGACTCAACCACTGGGGGCCTAAGCTACGGACCCCTTCAATTCCGGGAACAATTTATTTATTTTACGAGGTTTTTTGTTACTGTAGTTGCTATAGAGATTAAAAAATGCCTCTAGTTAACGTTAAATAATGTGAAAAAGCCGTGTAAAAATAAAGATAGAATTCAATTATAGCGTTTCCCGTTTTTTTTTTTAAATCTATAAGGAACTCGAAAACTATAAAGAATCTCGGAACATACATGGGGTATTTTCGGATATCCCTGGGCGTGAGGCATCTAATATTTTTTATGACGTCGATATATGGAGCACCCTGTATAACAACTATCCTATTCTAATACATAAAGGAGAAGCAAAAGCCTCCATAGTTTCCTGGGCGCAGGTGTTAACTCAATCAAACTAGCCTTATCAAGGCCAGTTTACAAGGCCGTTACAAGGCCTCACTGAAAATTTCAATGCAGCACTAAGATGGCTGCTCATCGCCGTCACCTCACCAGAAGTGAGGGTAGAACGCATAATTAAAAAAGGAGCTTAAAACTAAACACACAGAAACAATAAGATAAGTGTGGAAAGTAATTCCGGTTAATTTATTATGTGTTTGTGATCTTGAATCGCATTCCTTCACTACTAAGTACGCGTTTACCCGAATGGCGCAGCGGTACTGAGGCTGCCTTACGTTCTTAGGGTCCCGGGTTCGAATCCCAGTAGGAGCAAATGTTTGTGTGATTTGCATGGACATTTGTTTCCGAGTCATGGATGTTTAAATGTATAATAAGTATGTATTTACAAACAAAAAGTATCTGTGTAGTATATCAACTATCTGGTGTCCACGACACAACAAAAAAAGTCCGTGACCTTTGTTTCACCTTTGTGTCACCGACTTCTGAAGCTAAAGTTATTTTTCACTTTTTTTTTGTGTTTTTTGAAGTCGGGTTTTATTTTTTGCTAAAATGTTTTTTATTTTTCCAATTTTAGTTGTTCCCAAACAAATATTTGCCATGAATTTATTTGACATTGTTAACAATACATGTCATGGTAATCGGCGTATCCCCAATATTATGGAACTTAACAGAACTTTTTTTAACTAGGAGGGAATGTCGGACTTTTACTGACTAAAACCCATCCATGTTCCTTCTTAGCCCTTTGTGTTCCAGGGCCGCAGTATCTCTTTCGAACAGTCCCGCAGCCCTGGCAGGCATCGGACCTTGCGGACCCCTTCCTTTTGCTGACATCTCTTTGAGGCGCGCGCGGAACAAGAACGCGCCAATTAACATACCTAACTATGAAATCTGGTTGTATTGTCCACATCTGCGTACCCCCTTAGAGCATACAGGCACGATGTTACGTCATGATGTTGTATAAACAACAAACATCCAAGCGATTGCAGCAATCACGGCAGATTTGCCGTCTATTTTTGAAGAGTTCCATTGTATATTATATCTCCGAAGATCAGCATCAGATGTTCACAAAATTTAAATGGGACCACACGGGAAGCACCAGCTTTCAAATAAAAAATGAATCTAAAGTATTTTTTTGCATTGTTTTCACAACATCATAACAAAACATCACGCCTGTATGCTCTGAGAGGGTGCGCATTACATCCACATTTCGGCAGTTAGCTTCCATTTTATTGAATGAACTGATAAAAATGACTGTCTCGTTGGTCTAGTGGTGGCAACTACTGAGCATGACAAACATTGACATTCCCAGGTCGGGCAAAGTGTTATTGGGTTTTTCCTTCAGGAATTTCTCAAAAGCAGCCACGGTGTCTGGATTTGCGCCCGGTCGATGGCAATAGGCTCGCCCCCTATTACGTGGGACTCAAGGTGGATGCTCCAGGGTAGCCCGCGAAATTCAAATTTTCTTACGTTTTTTGCAATTTGCAGGTCAGTGTCAGGTTGTATGTTGATTAAAATATGATTCGCGGCTGTAACACGTATGTAGTAATAAAATTATAATCATCAAAATTATCAATACAACCCTTCAAGCTCTTATAGGTGTATGGATTTACTTTTTCAAGGTCAAAGTCATTCCTGCACCTTTATGCGCTTGGAGGGTTGTGTTGATGATTTTAATGATTATAATTCTATAACTACATACGTGTTACAGCCGCGAATCATATTTTAATCAACATACAACCTGACATTGACCTGCGAATTGCAATAAACGTAAGAAAAATTGAATTTCGCGGGCCACCCTGGCGCATTCACCTTAAACATAACTGGCTTAAAATATGTAGGTACTATTAAGTACACCTCACACAGCATAACCCTTCAGGGATTACAGGCGCGATGTTTTGTTATGTTAAAATAAATGTATAACTAATATTTGTATTACAACTAAAAATGTTTTTTTTTTTTTTTGCAAATAATAAAACCGACTTCAAAAACACAACTAAGTGAAAGATTAGTTTAGCTTCAAAAGTCGGTGACTTTTGTGTGTTTGATTCAATTTCATAGCAACATTTTTTTTTTGAGAATTATGTTATCTGCGCCGTAACATTATGATCATAATTTAACATACTGCCAATAACCTTAACCTCAGAGTGATATCGTTATCTGGATTTTACGTTAAAATAAAAACATCAATAGTAGCGAAAATCGGGTAACAAGATGTACCTAATATTATGAATATTCAATAGTATTAAACGCGTTCCCTGTCGTGTCTGTGTGTATCAGCTTAGTTCTTCTTTACTTTGCAATATCGCACTGGATTTTGTTGTGGTTTAGCCGTAAAAAAAAAAAAATCGCTGGACATTACACACATCGCCATCTAGTGCCACACTAAGCAACGAGGATTGTGTCGTGGACACCAGATAGTTGATATACTACATAGATACTTTTTGTTTGTAAATACAGTATATACAGTATATATTATACATATAAACATCCATGACTCGGATACGAATGTCCATGCTCATCACACAAACATTTGCTCGTACCGGGATTCGAACCCGGAACCCTAAGAACGTAAGGCAGCCTCACTACCGCTGCGCTATTCGGGTCGTCAAACCCTTACGAACCCTTACCCTTACCCTTTGTAAAGAACAAAGAACTCGTGAGTTTACGAAACATATTTATGTGCTGAGCATTTAGGTTGAATGGCGCACTCCCTTATTATTATACTCTTTGGTCGCGCATCTACCTTGTAAGCAACTGCAACTACAGTACTTTCACAGTTTTTATGTCTTGTGACTGGGACTGTAGCTACATTTAATTTTCATCTTTGTTTCGACAATTCAAAAGTGCCTGTAACTGGCCTACTTGAAATAAATGCTTTGACTTTGATTTTGATTTTTGATCTTGTGGCCGTGATCAAAGACGGTGCTTGACATCTTTTTCTCAAATTGCAATGCATTAGTTATTATAAAGAAAAAGAAAAAGAGATACAAAGATACAGAAAAAAGAAAATGCATAAGTTGAAAAAGTAAATTCTGTAAATCGTATATGAATGGTCCGAAGAAAACATAAATCCGCGTCTGTCTGAGCGGAGTCGGGGCGGGTCGGTAGTGTTCACACAATATCAGAAACATTTTTAAATCAAGCATTCTTATCAATATTGTTTATACTACCTAAACGGTTGCGTATACAGGATGATTGGACATAAAGGGTGTTAAACACCTCTTCTTCTCTACTATTACCACTTATTCTCCTCGTCATTGAGATATTTTTTTTGTTCTACACCATACCTGGGAACCTTCTAGTTACGGAGATATTGGGGGTCAAAGTTCCAACTTTTTTTTTTAATACAAGTTTTTAATGAAATATTTTTACTTTAAACACTTCCACGACACCCGTACTATTCAATCCATCCATCAGCACAATGTTTTGAGTGCGTCACATTGAGTTTTACAACAAAACATGATTATTCACCCCAAAAAAAAAGTCGTTTCCCAGCAATAATTATAGCGTAAAGTTACTTAGTTTGATGTACAGAATGCTTAGTTGACGGCTTCGTGATGAGTTGGTTTACACGCTGTATGTTTAGGAGAGGGGCGTGATGAGAGAAACAGTTTTTTTTTTAATTTCTTCGTTTATTTTGGCTCGTTACACACAAAAAAATACTTTTTATTTCTAACGTCGTCGTAACGTTACGTTTTCTCATTCCGCCATTTCTTTAATTCCCTTCATTCATCCTTTCGTTCACTCCTCTTACGTTCCATTCTATCAATCAATTTGATGTTTCATTTCACGGTTAACTTTAATTAAAATAACTAGTATTTCCACGAAAAATGATCCCTCATAATAGGCATGACGACAGTATCAAAAAATTGCAAATCTATTTAGTCCGTCAGTTAGAATATTGGAAATTAATGGACACGTATTTTTTGTAAATCAATGAATATTGACAAAAGATAAAACGCATCAAAACTCGGAGGGGGGCTCGTGACATCAGAACTAGCTAAAAAATATACCTAGGAGTGACGTATTGAGAAATTTAAAAGCGTCATATCTTCGTCAATTTTGGTTTACGTAACAAAAGAAAAAACACGGGTCAAATATTTTTTGATAATCTAACTGACGAATTTATTAGATTTTGTTTTTCGTCTCGCCTATTATGTGTAAGTAATAAAATCCATAAATAATCATCACATAAACATAACATCATAAACATCATGCCTATAAGGGTTGGGCAGAGTGGCACCCTAACAGGGTAATAGGGGTGAGCCTACTGCCATCAACTGGGCACAAATCCAAACTATACTACTGAGTAAATCATAATGAAAAAACCCTAGAGAACTTTATCTGATATGAGATGCATCTCAAAATGGTACTTGGTCTCCGCCTCAAAAACAGTGTGCTGATTTTTCTGAACGTTATAGGCCGTTATATGGCCAATAGTGTTGTAGTACCACCGGCTGACGCGCTCAGCAGCACCATGTCGTTCGCGTAACTAAAATTATTGACACTGACATCGTCATACATAGGCCTCCCCCAAGTGTCGCCACATGGACTGGTCCCGTGCGACTCGCATCCAGCGGATCCCCGCCGTACACGCAAAATTTAAAAACTCACCCTGTACGATACTCAACTGCACGATATCTCTACTTAGTGCTTCTCTTATCAGAAGACCTCTCAGGTTATCAATATAACCGATGCCTAACCATAATTACTATTTATAACTTCAAGTTGCCAAAAAAATAGCACATTTCTTTTGTATTCCACGAGCGGGCATCAGGGGCGGACATATACTATCTCTTTACAAACGACGTTGTCTGTAGTATAAAATGTATAGAACGGCGTGTGTGATGGCATTGGTGGCGCTGTGCGTAGGGTTGGCGCACTCCTTCTCCTGGGGTAAGTACCAGAGTCATTTATTTACTATGTTCATTTTGATTACCCCTTACTTTGAAGAACTAAAGTTGCATCTGTTAGTAGTAAACTTTACCCTAACAAATCTGTATCTTTTTTGTTATTTACTCAACCTTCTGCCCCTCCTAACTCAAAGGCTATCAAGTGCGCAGGTCCTGACACCTGCGCACTTGATAGCCTTTGAGCGTGTGGCGCAAGATGGGAGGTGGGCCATTGTCTATCGAGAGACGCCGCATACGCACTTGTGAGTCGAGTCATCCGTAAACCCTCATCTGTGGAGGTCTTTGCTCCGACCGACATGAAGTCTATTTAGAGATTTCCAAGTCGGCCAGGGCAACGCGTGCTCAGGTTGGAGGCTCTCAGGTGGCTCGAGGAAACTGTTGGGGGGTTTAAGCAGCTCCCGCTAGAGGTCACTTCTTGCTGTGGAGGAGTTGTTATTAGCTGGACTGGCTAGTCCCACGCCCCCAAGAAATCGTTTACGGCTTTTGGCACTAAGACAAAATTGTGCATTGGGTAGCGTGAGTCAGTTAGTTAGTTGTGTCTTTCTTCCTCCTATCGAAGCAGCTGGCTGTAGTCCTACGAACTTTTGTAGGCTAATGTAAATCAGTAGATGCAGCATTCGTGCCGGGGTCGGTTTAAAGCAACCACTAATAATCTGCCACGTCTCATTTAGAGCTAATGATATAAGTGCGGTAAGTTGAAAATTACAGCCGAGGCGATATTCCTAGCCCGAGCCGTAGGCGAGGGCGATAAAAAAGCTGAGGCTGTAATTATCAAAGCGCACGTATGTCATACGACGTTTTATAACATATTTGCGAGGAAACAAATAAAACAATATAGCGAAAAGAAAAAGCGCGCGGAATAATTTTTACTTGTTCACAAATTAGTGCGACAGCGCTTTTTTTTAAGGCAAAGACACAAAAAACAGCCAGTATTACTAATAAAGTAAATTTATATTTTTGTGTTTTTGTTACAGATAAATGGTTGTAATTTATTGTCAAAATTAATTAAATTAAAGAATTAAATGTTTATTTATTATATTTCATCTCCCAAAGTTAATTTTATTCATAAAATGTTGATCACTTTTCTGACATAAAAACTATTTGCTAAGATTTAAAAAAGTATAAACCGTGCATTTTACTTCACAGCACAAGTACGTAATGAGATACATTACGATATTGAAATTGGTGAAATAAGAGACCCTTTACGAGCAAATGTGTTATAAAACACTTTTAGCATAATAGTGACTTCAATATCCTTAATGTTGGTAGCTTGATAATTGACTGAAGGTCATCAGCGCGAGTTGTAACGTACTTGGGTCGTCGCTAGCGTAAATGTTAAACAGTAGGGGCAGGGTTCAGAGAAAATTTGTAGAAGCGGTTTAAGAACTATTTCAAACTAAAATCAAAACTTATCGGTAGATAAGTTTCAACGATCAAGTGGTTTTAACGGTGAGATCTACGATGAAGTGTGGTAACACTCATCGATAATTTCGTGTTTATTCCTGCCCAGTTTGATTGTATAAAATATCTAACTTTTCCCCGCGGCTTCCCCCGCGTCAAATTAGAATTTGACAATCAATTCGGATTGTACTCGGCTTGTTATAATATTATTATTCAATTATGGTTTCTAAAGACACATCTATTATCATAGGAACGTATTGTTGTTTTCCTCGGGAACAGTACTTTTATCGGGATGAAAGGTACCCCATGTCCGTTTCTGAACACCTGCCAACGTATATGCAAAATTTCAGGATGATCGGTTTAGTACTTCAGGCGAATCATTCCCTCTACGTCGATTCCCTTTACGTCGACTTTTCGTCCTTCCGTTACGTTCCTTGACGTCGACGTCCAACACCAGACAATAAAGGATTCTCAAAGTGACAAGGTTTGAGAAATTTGATGTGATAGCAAGCGCTGCTGCTGAGCGTCAGGTTTTGGTTTCAATTCTTTGAGCTTTTAAATTAGGCATTTCTAAGGAGCACCCTTTTTTTCGGATGGGAAATCATCAAATGACCCTCCCCCCCCCCCCCGCTCTGGGCGGAGCGGAAGAGGGTGTCAGACTTTGACTGACTAAAACCCATCCATGTTCCTTCTTAGCCCTTTGTGTTCCGGGGTCTTGGTATCTCTTTCGAACAGTCCCGCAGCTATATACTTATAGTATATAGCTATATATACTTATATGTGGGAGAGGTAGTGGAAATAATACGAAAGAAATAATTAGGTAAATCAAATTGATATATTTTCCATAAGGAAGTACATTGCTATATTACTCGGCTATGAAATAAATAAATGATGATTTAAATCCTAATAACTATAATCACATCATAATACATAATAACATGAAGCTTATGGCATGGAATAAGCAAAATGGGAAGCAATACAGCAAATACACAATTTATACATCAATATAGCAATAAGCATAATAACAGTATAAAGTAATAATAAACTCAACGTTACCTGACAGTTCAGAGCACCTTCGTACCGTGTCTGCTACTAGACAACTTCTGATCTGTCGAGTTTTTTTTTTTTTTTTGGGAATGGCATCTCGCAGTTCAGTCTAGAAGAGACTGGCTACTGCTTAACCGGACTATACCTGTGGATGCCTTGAAGCTAAGGCCTCCAGCCAGGGGCATGATAACTAAAAACTAAGCGACCACGCCTAAGGGCACCCCCTGTGGGGTACGAACCTCGGCTTAGGGCGTCGCTGGGGGCAGCAAAGGGACAGGCTGGATCTGAGTGTCATTATTTAGGGGCTCGTTTGAAATTACTGGCTCAGCATCGCGGGCTGGCTCTAGCAAGGGTCGGGGGGGAATTGAACGGGGATTACGCGCCGGACCTCGGCGGCGAGGTCGGTATGTTTTCGGTTTGTATCTGTATTTTCTACGTACGGTGCTGGTGTCTTTGCTACTCTCCTGTAAGAGGGTAATAGCGTCGTCGGGGGTGACAAGAGTGTGCCGAGGACGGCGGACTGAGCTGATACGCGATGGGTCGTATCGGGCGGCCGATGCGATCAGGGGGTTCCTATGCTTAATAGAGGAGTCGAAAAAACGCTTTGCAAGACGTTTCATGAATTGCTGGACGGTGGGGATTCTAAGATCTAGGTGAAGACTATCGTTACGGACGTAAGGGGGGGCTCCGGTGATCTTACGGAGAAAGCGGTTCTGCAAGGTCTGCATCCTGTGGATGTGGCGGGGATGGGCATGAGCGAATACGACACAAGCGTACGTCATGATAGGTCGGATAACTGCCGTGTAAAGACGCAACTTGCACTTGAGTGACAACTTGCTCTTTTTGACTAGCATGAAGTGGAGTCTGCCCATGGCAAAGGCTGCTCGGTTACGAGCTGCTTTGATATGGGCCGCGAAAGTCAGGTGTTCGTCGAGGATGACACCGAGGTACTTGGCTTGCTTCTCCCAAGGGATAGGCTTGCCGAACATAGTGATGGGGGCAGGTGACGGTCGCTGATGGCGTAACTTCTGGTAGAGTACAGCCTGGCTCTTCTCAGGGTTTACTTCGATCCTCCACTTACGAAACCAAGCGCCGAGTGAATCGGCGGCCTGTTGAAGTGCACGATGGATGCAAACCTGAGATCGGCCGGTGTAGTAAATAGCCGTGTCGTCGGCAAATAGGGCAACCTGAACTTTCTTGTTCGTTGGGATGTCGCTGGTGAACAGCGTGAAAACTAGAGGAGAGAGGACGGAGCCCTGAGGGACTCCGGCTCGGATGGGGTGGGGAGAAGATAGAGATTTTCCCACGCGGTAGCGAAAGGTGCGATCCGACAGAAAGTCTCGTAAGATGAGCACGAGACGGTCCGGCACACCGAGTTTATACAGCTTGTATAATAAGCCGTTGTGCCAGACCTTGTCGAAGGCTTTCGCTATGTCGAAGTACAACACCCCCGTCATCGCTCCACGCTGGAAACCAGCGCTCAAGTGTTCGACGATGCGGTGGACTTGGTGTATGCACGAATGTTCGGTTCTGAAACCGAACTGTTGATCGGGAATGAGGCCTTTTGTCTCGGCATAATCTCTGAGTCGCTTATAAATAAGTCTCTCATAGATTTTGCCGAGCGCGCTCAGGAGACTGATCGGCCTATAGCTCGAAGGCTGAGCTTTCGGTTTCCCAGGTTTGGGAATACCGATGACGGTGGCCTCTTTCCACACTTGGGGAAACAAGTTGTTGCTCAAGGCGCCATTGAAGATGGCTGCCAAAAGGACTATGAGCTGAGCGGGGAGGGTTTTAAAAATCCTATTGGTGAAGCCGTCGGCGCCAGGGGCTTTCCGAGGCTTGAGCTTGTCGATTATATCCTTCACCTCGTCTGGAGTGACCGGAGGGAGGGGATCGTCGGGGTCTTCTACGGGAGGGAGAGCAGCCCTTCGTTCGACTTCTGCATCCACCTCATCGAGGTGCTGCTTGTCTACTGGAAGGGTGCTAGGGGAGCACTGTGATTCCAAACTGTCGGCCAGGCATTCTGCCTTCTCAGAGTCGTCAAAAGCGACGCTCTTGTCGGGACGGATGAGAGGTGGAGAAGAGGCCTCCTCGGAGGACCTCAGCTTCCTCTGAAGTTGCCAGAAGGCTTGGTGGGTTGGCTCCAGTTCGCTGAGCATCTTGTCCCATTGATTCGAACGAAACTCACTAGTGCGCTTCTTTACAGCACGCTGTAAATAACGCATGTGAGCTTTGTTCTCATCGCAGGGCCAGACGCTATAGGCACGTATGGCCGCGTTCTTCTCGTTTATCAGTTCACGGATGTCGTCGGGTAGTTTCCAGCGTTGATCACTCAACACTGGGACTTCCCGAGAGCAATCCTTTAAAATGGATTGCACGTGAGCTGTAAACGAGTCGATAGCGGCCTCGGTGTCTGCGACTGAGACAATGTGGTCGGGGATACCGTCTAGGTGCGGTGACGTGTCGGATTTCAGCATATCGCTTACTTTCCTCCAGTCGGTTATTAGGGTGGTAGGAGTGGGTTGGCTAGGGTCAGAGATACCCGAGCGAGAAACTAGGTGCATGAGCACTGGGCGGTGGTCAGAGTTAAGCTCGTGTAGCGTCTCAATTAAATGTAACCTAAGGCTAACATTCTTGAGCAGCGCTATATCGAGCACATCGGGACGATGACTAGTGGTGTCGGGATAGTGAGTGTTCTCCATAGGAGCAATGGGATCAAAGTTGATGGTCTGGCCTAGATCGCAGACGACTCTCCCTCTCGGGTTAGTCATACTACTATTCCAGGCAGGATGTTTGGCGTTGAAGTCGCCCGCTATGATAACGGAACCACTCATGCCGAAGAGTTTGGTGAGATCATTAACCAGGAGGTTATGATTCTCAGACGTGTTTGAGGGGGGCATATAGGCAGACATTATATGAAGCGGTTGATGACCTGTCATGGCTAGCCGACAGATTGAAACCTCCAGTAGGGATTCTAGGGGAGGGGGGTCGATTGGGATGCAGTGCAGTTCCTTGCGGTAGTAGATGAGCGTACCGCCTTTGTGGCAACGTGTCCTATCATTGCGAACTAAACGATAGTTGGCAATTTTAGGATCACGATTGCTGGGTTTTAGGAAAGTCTCTTGGATGAGAAAAATGTCTACTTGATAATCGCGAAGGAAGGACGCGATCTCGTCGCGTTGCCCTCCCATGCCATTAGCATTAAAAAAGCCTAACTTTAGGGACCGGGGTTGGGTGCACGATGCTACGGGTGTGTTATCCATTATTGGGTTTGATTGAGGTTACGAAGGGCTTCCGCGATCCTAGGATATCTCGCGTAAATCTCATTGATCTGTTTCAGGTCCTTAGCTAACCTGAGCTCGGCTGCTAAGCAGTCGGCCTCAGGTGAGATAAACACCTGGAACCTCATGAGGGTGTCGATAGTACTCTCCTCTTCCTGGTTGGAAGGCCGGGGGCTAGGGGAGGGAAGAGGGACCTGGGGCCGAGCCACTGGAGTGGGCATTGGGACTGGATTGTCCATTAGACCAGGCATTGGCAACGGGTTGGGCTGGGGTTTCACCAGGGCAGGGAAGGCACGCTGGTGGTTTAGCTGGTTCCAAGGAGAGGGCCTCTGTGGGCTGAGACGCTCAGGGAGGTCCTTGGATGGGGCTTTCGTCAGGGGGCTTTCCCTCTGCTGACGGGCTTGGGCGCGATTCGCCAGTCTGTTGGCGAATTGTTTGGGGGCTTTGGGACAGCCCCTGTAGTTAGCCGGGTGGCCAGATTGACCGCATAGCACGCAGCTAGGCGGCTCTGTACACAGAGCCCTGTCCTTGGGACGAGGGCAATCTGCCGTGGCGTGTTCGCCTAGACATTTAACGCACCTGTGCGGTGCGTAACAATGTTTTTGGCTGTGACCGTATAGTTGGCAGCGATGACACTGCCCAACTATATTCTGCTTCCTGGGCCTCTCAATTGAGATGCCCGATAAGGAGCAGACTGTCTTGACCTTAAAAATTGGGTGGTGACCCTCGACTGGGTCACAGATGACGAGCACCATGTCGTACTCGTCACCCCCTTGGGACCTATTCTTATGAAGGCGGTGAACCGCCGAGACGGGGATGCCCTGGGAGGTTAAGTCCTCCAGGATGTCCTGGGCAGGGATCTCCTTCGGGATCCGCCTGATGACCACGCGGGTCGGCTTTTCCTCCGGGAGGGAGAAGGTGTGGAAGGCGATGTTCCTACCACGAAGGGCATGCACCAACTGTCTGTAGTCGGTGGAGGTGGGGACCTTAACTTTAATACCCTGTTGGGTAGACGTCGCGCTTGTGTACTGGATCTTGCGATCCGCACACATCTTGGACACTTCAGTCCACTTCCCCTTTTCTCTGATGTACAGAGCAGGGGGTGTGAGCTTCTTGGTCGAAGCAGATTGAGATGGAGATGGAACCGGTTCCATCGGACTATCCGGGCGGCTGGCAGGAGCCGAGCCAGTAGCCGTACGGCTGGGAGGGCGGTTGATGGGGATCGCGGCTGAGGGAGCAGCTACTCCGGCGGTGGAGGGGATGTGGGAAAGGGATGCGGAGAGGGGGGCGTTCAATGCCGTGACTGCCTTCTTGGCCTTACCGGCATTGGCTTTCCTAGCCTTCTTACGTTTCCCGTTCTGAACGATTTGGAAATCCTCTGGCTCGGATGGTGAGGACTCAGAGGAGGAGGAGATTACTTCGGGCGAGCTATCGGGGGCTTCGGGGCTGACCACAACGTCCATATCGGCGGAGTTGGGTCGGGGAATAGGAGAGGGAGATCTTGAGTGCGAGTCGTCTGACTTGCCCCAGTTCTCCTTCTTGAATGGCTCAAGGAGCCCATCATAAACTTCCCTAATGTAGGGATTATTGTCCTCTAATAGACGCTTGAGGAGCACTCCTAACGAGGAATTTAATTCCTCGGTTCGGGGCGTTGCCATTATGGCAGAATTAACTACGGGGGGATCTAGCACATAACCTAACCTATGCCTAGTCCTAACCAAACCTATCCCGAGGAGGTACGTGAAACGTAAACTCCCCGGGCAGACAGCTCCCTTAAACGAGGCTACACCTGTGTTTTTCCTAGTGTTCCACTGGCGAGAAGAAAAACACAAACAAACTCGCCAGCTCCACTGCTGTCTGAATGGCCAGAAGGGCCGGAAAACACTGTAAGACCTAACTCCCCGGGTGGGATAACCCAGGGATGTGTTCTCACCCTGTTGGGATTACAGGGAGGTGAGTGCTAAGGTGTGCCCTAAGCTTGTAAACCTGCCGCCGATCTTATTGTGCGGCAGGGCCCTATGGGTCTTGCGACCGATCCGGGCCGCTGGGGTAGAGACACCCAGACGTCCCGGGTGCAGCTGTGGACAAACGGGGATTAGATGCTACCAGACTGCGACTAGGAGATCCCCCAAGGCCGCAGTCAGAGCCCTTCCAACGGGTTGCCTCACCCTGAAGGGGATCGGCGGGTGTGTCGGGTCACCACCCTCTTGACTTCGTTAACACCGTGAGGTATCCGTCAAGAACCACAAAATCGTGGATTTCACCTGAAGGGGCAAAATACGCGGACGAGGTTTTGTCGATTTCCGTTAAGGAAATATGTCTTGAAAAAGACAGTTTTTAACGTATCGAATTTAACTACAAGTAGTTAATTCGACACGGCGCAGCGCAACTAAGTCCGAGCGCAAGGCAAAGACTGTAGTCACACTACGACTTGGCGGGCCGGGGGCCGTCGGAGCTCGGCGAGGCGGCGGACGCTACTGACGTAGCGTAGCGGCGAAACCGAGTCGGGGGGCGCGGGGTGCGCGGGGGCAAGGCAGCGACAGAGCGGAGCGCACGTGTGCACTCGGCGGCGGCCAGGCGTCGAATGGTGTGATCTGTCGAGCGCCGCGCACCCTGTTTTATACACGACTCGGTCGGTAGGTGGGGGAGCGGCGCGTAACGAGAAGTCAATACACTACTTTAGATGAATCAGAAATGGACTTAAAAACACAATAAATGTATTTAATTATTTCTATTTTAAAAAATCATATTATCTCGCACACGGCCATTCTGACGAGCAGCCGTCATGGCTCGCGAACATAAATTACAAATCTTAAATTACTCAAAGTAATAACATCCGTTAAATGATCAAATCTCATGATCCTACTGCCAACTCGCATGGCTCACAAATAAGTTTGGTCAAGTCACATGACCACAAACGCCAAATCACATGGCTGCTAGTCAAATCACATGACAGCAAAACATAATTGCCAAATCACATGGCAGTTGTCAAATCACATGACAACAAAATACAATTGCCAAATCACATGGCAGTTGTCAAATCACATGACAACAAAATACAATTGCCAAATCACATGGCAGTTGTCAAATCACATGACAACAAAATACAATTGCCAAATCACATGGCAGTTGTCAAATCACATGACAACAAAATACAATTGCCAAATCACATGGCAACATAAATTCGATTATCAAGCATAACAATGATCGTTGGCCAGGCGATTACTGATTATGCAAGACAATCCAACTTAAACAATCAAATCAAATCTATAAACAGCTATCAATCAGATGTATCTAAAGATTCAGTCAACTCACATCCCATATCGGGAGTAACAACTCGCAAGTTATCATGAGAAACATATAAGTCATTACCAGTTTTATGAACTCTTACTATATATCTATCATTGTCTTTGACTTCGGTAATGACGCAAGGACCTCTAAACTTACTGTCAAGTTTGTTAATTGCTCGCGGATTTAGTTTGACCAAAACAGTATCGCCGACTTTAAAAGGTACAATTCTAGCTTTAGTTTTATCAAAATCTGCCTTTCGGGTTTGAGCCAATTCGTCCATTTTAAGTTTTGATTCTTGACGGCATGTGTCGAGGTCCAAGCGCTCAACATCGTTTAGTAAAGCTGATATGGCTGGAGGTGACTGATCGCAGCCCATAAGAAGTTGGAACGGAGTATGACCGGTACTTTTACTGAAAGTGCTATTAATTGCCAACTGTACTTCACCTACAGCATCCTTCCAACTTCTTTTGGTGGTATTTTCAACAATTGTAAAGCAGTTAGTCAAAACCTTCATTACTCGCTCAACTTGCCCATTTGCTCGACTCACACCACTAGCTATAAAATGCAATTCAATAGACCAATGTTCACAAAAATTTGAAAACTCTTTACCAGTGTAAGAAGCGGCCTGATCACAAACAATACGCTTAGGAGTGCCAAACGTGTAAATTAACTCTTTCAAACAATTTACAGTAGCTCCAGCAGTTAAATTACTAACGGGTTTCATGAAAACATATTTTGTAAATGCATCTATGAAGACAACCGCGTATTGTTTAGTGGGTTTGTTGCCGCTCAATTTGCCAGTGGTGTCCATATGGACGGTATGAAAGGGAGTAGGCGGCTTTTCTATTGGATGCAACGTAATCTGTCGCGATCCTGATTGACTTTTATTAATTTTACAAGTCAGACAATTGTCAACATATTTACGAGTGCACTTTGACATGTTGGGGAACCAAAATTGCTCTCTAATTTTCTCGAGCGTTTTTTCCCAGCCAAAGTGTTTAAGTGCATCATGATAAATTTGTATTATGTGCCATCGATAACTCTTAGGAATAAAGAGACGTTTTTTTATTTTATTATGGACAGAAATAATACGATATAATAGACCATTTTGTATTTCGTAACTAGAAGCTACATCTTTATCGATGGTACCCTGTTGGATTGACTCAATGATACTTTTAGTTTCAGGGTCATTATTTTGCTCTACTTCTAACCATTCACTATAATTTTGTACATTACTTATGTTGACAGTTGTTGGGTTGCGGCTTAGATAATCTACGTGGGGAATACGTTCACCTTTGCGGTACTCAATAGAAAAATCAAAAGATTGCAAATATGCCCACCACCTATGGACTCTGGGAAGCAATTCTTTTTTGTTCCGCGAGGCCTTCAGAGAATTACAATCAGTAACAAGCTTGAATGGTCTGCCAAGCAAGTAATGGCGAAAATGTTTAATGGATCTAACTACCGCAAGCGTTTCCAACTCATAAGAGTGGTAACGGCTTTCAGTCTCGGTGGTGCGCATACTAAAATATTCTATGACCTTGAAGTTTTCGTCATGTTTTTGAAAAAGGATACCTCCTAGTCCAGCGGAACTGGCATCTGTGTGTAGCTCTACATGCTTTGTCGGATCAAATAAAGTCAATGCAGGTTCAGAAGAAAGGCACTCAAGAATTTTATTTCTAGCAACATTATGTTCAGATGTCCAGTTCCACTTGACATTATTACGGGTGAGATTATACAAAGGGATCATGATAAGTGAAAAGTTAGGAATAAACTTCCTAAAGTAACTGGCCAGTCCACAGAACTGCCTGACCTGTTTAATATTTGTTGGAATGGGAGAATTTAACAAGGCGTTAACTTTACCGGGGCTTGGCCTTACTTGGCCATTGGAGACAATTCTTCCTAAATATTCTATTTCGGTTTGTAGGAACTTACATTTTTTAACATTAAGGGAAAAACCCGTTTTTTGTAGGGTATCAAGTACAAGATTTAGGCGTTCAATACCCTGATCAACAGTTTCAGAATAAATTACTACATCATCAATGTAAATTAAAACAAAATCGTCAACGAATTTTTTTAGTGCTGTGTTAATGGCCCTTTGAAAAACCGAGGGTGCATTGCAAAGACCAAATAGCATACGTAGAAACTCGTATTGCCCGTCAGGTGTAACGAAGGCAGTCTTTTCTATTGAATCATTAGCTATCGGAATCTGGTGGAACCCTGCTGCCATATCTAATACTGTAAAGTATTTAGCTCCAGATAGTTTGCTAATATGGTCATCAATAATGGGAAGTGGAAAGTGATCACGAACGGTGTTACTATTTAGTTCTCGGTAATCGACACACATTCTGTCACTACCATCTTTTTTGCGAACTAACAATATAGGACTTGCAAATGGTGAACTACTATCGCGAATTATATTGTTATCTTTTAGGTCTTTAATTAAGTTTTTAACATGTTCACGTTCGGCTGGAGCCAATCGATATGGCCGTCTCTGTACTATTTTGTCCGGATTTTTTAAGCGAATCGTTAGTTCACCAGTTGTGACTTGTGACACTGCATTACCGGACGTGAACGTGTTAGAATGTGATTCTAATAGATTACGTAACTGAATTTTATGTTCCGAATTTATGTCAGGGTTCACATCCAATGTTTCAAAATCAAAATCCTTTCGAAGACAATTAATACTATAAGAGTTTCTATAAACTTTAGCACTGTTCTTTGAGAAAGTTACCTGAATTCCAGGTACATCAAAAAGATTTTGACCAAGCAATACATCATATTGAATGTACCTATCAGGGACTAGAATAAAGTCCAATTCAATATTAAGGCCATCAACACACACCATGCACAGCTTTTTTCGTGATGAACTGAAAGCATTGTCTCCAATGCCCCGCAAAACGGAGGTCTCATAAATAATCCTACCCTTGACCGAATCGCCAATACTATCGCGCATAAGGAAGCATTCTGCACCACTGTCTAAGAGGCAAGAATAATCATGGCTGTCAATCTGAATAGTTTGCAAATTTTTATTGCTTAAACTCAAACTATTCACATTAGAGGGTTTATCGTTTTTGTTTTGCTTATTTATGCGCCCAAAACAGTTTTCAAAAGTGTGCCCCTTCTTATTGCAAAAAGTACAAACTGTTGCTTTAGGAGGCTTTGAATCAGTAGGATTAGCATTAACATTAGGATTGGGAGCAGTATCCTTACGAGGACCGTTATTATTTGTGCCTGAGCGACAGTCTTTTTGAAGGTGACCTACTTTATGGCATTTATGACATCGTCGAGTTGACGTATCTGAAGATGGAGTGGTTCTAGAGCGCTTAGATGGGATATTGTGATTAGGCTCACCACCGGGCCTCTTACGCTTATATGAATTGAGACTTTGAATTAGCTGTGGCAAATTTTTAGGTGTAAGTCGTAGCAAATCAGAACGAATACGAAAGTCAGACATACCCGAAATAACTGCTTCGACGAGGCGTTGTTCAGTCATCTCCACACCAATCACCTTCTTCGCCAGTTCCCATTTCCGGGTTGCGTACTCGGCGAAGTTGCTGGCCTGCTCGCTGGTATATTCCATGAACAACGTCAGGTCGTCATAGTAACGAGCCTCATCTGCAAAGGTTTCAATAAGACCTGTTTTAAGTTCTGACCACTTAATTAAACTTGAATAATTACGACGAGCCCATTCGGCGGCTCGTCCACGTAAGTGGTTTCGAGACAAGTTTAGTAGCTCTCTATCAGAGAGTTCATATTCAGCTTGGAGCTCTTCGACGTTTCGGCACCAAACTTGTACGGTATCGGTCCGATCGTCGGGATTAAAAGCAGGGACATAAATATGCTCAAGACTTCGCATTCGTGGGGTAGGCCGCACATTCGGTGGGTTAAAAGCTTGAGCGGTAGTGTTAATTAACTGAGTCATCATTTCCTGCATCATATTTTGCATAAAATTAAGAGGTACAAACTCTACTGTCCTTGATTCGCGGCTGTCGCACGTGGCCGTGGAACCACCGGGAACTGCATCGCGCGTGGATGATGATGATGATGACGCAGTGTTTCCGCCATTGACGTCTGCACAAGGGCCAGTAGGTTGATGCGACGCTCGTTGACTCAGGATCGGTGATGGAGGTCTACCAGCATACTGGTCTTGAGATGCTGACACAGACCTTGAAGCAGCTTGCAACCGCTCAGCCTGACCCATGGTAGAATCTTCAGCGTTCATTTTGAAGTTCCTGAAATCAAAACATAGACAGGCGTAGTTCTGTTATATACGTAATCCCACTTCTGATGTGGGAGAGGTAGTGGAAATAATACGAAAGAAATAATTAGGTAAATCAAATTGATATATTTTCCATAAGGAAGTACATTGCTATATTACTCGGCTATGAAATAAATAAATGATGATTTAAATCCTAATAACTATAATCACATCATAATACATAATAACATGAAGCTTATGGCATGGAATAAGCAAAATGGGAAGCAATACAGCAAATACACAATTTATACATCAATATAGCAATAAGCATAATAACAGTATAAAGTAATAATAAACTCAACGTTACCTGACAGTTCAGAGCACCTTCGTACCGTGTCTGCTACTAGACAACTTCTGATCTGTCGAGCGCCGCGCACCCTGTTTTATACACGACTCGGTCGGTAGGTGGGGGAGCGGCGCGTAACGAGAAGTCAATACACTACTTTAGATGAATCAGAAATGGACTTAAAAACACAATAAATGTATTTAATTATTTCTATTTTAAAAAATCATATTATCTCGCACATATAGTATATCTCTTGATTCAAATTTACCTTTCGCGTTTATGTAAAAGGAAATGCTATCATCATCATCATCATTCTCTTGCCCTTATCCCAATTTATTTCGAGTCGGCGCAGCATGTCTTCTTCTTCCATACTTCTTTATCACTCTTTATCTCATCAGACACCTCCTTTCTAGCCATATCATCCTTTACACAGTAAATCCATCGTTTTTTGGTCCTGCTCTCCTCTTATAGCCATCTACATTGTTTTTTTTTTGTTTCAGAAATCGTCACGAGTGTCGGAAATCGACTGGAATTTTATGATATTAACGGAACGATATCGCATACAGAAAACGTTACTTCGTCGAACACAATCCGTAAAATAACTTACGACCCAGTACACAAAAGGGTGCCGTTCACTTACTCTCATAGTATATTTAGCTTTGATATAACTACTAAGAAAACAGAATGTTTGATAAGAACTACAAACTTCACCGTTAATGATTTGGCTTATGACCCGGCCACAGAGTTACTCATTTGGGTTGAAGACTTTAGAGAAATTTATTCGATTACATTAAAACCGGAATCTGATGAAAACAAAGTTAACGAAAAGCACATAATTTTGTCGGATCCGTCTATTCGTATCTCTGAAATTGCCGTCTATAGCTGTGGAGGGTACGTTACTAACAAAATAGTACATTTTGATCTAGGTGGGGAAACTTTGTGATTGCAGGCGGAATTCACACCCAAGCCACAGGTGAGGTTGTGGAGCTGAGAACTACAGTAACAAATGCCCACGTTTATCAAACGACGTTTTTTAATACACTTACGAAGAAGTAAAATAATAGAACGAAAACTATTTTTGTCATGAATGACTAGGATAGTAATTATTTATTTGAACTTTATGTACAAGAGAAGTAGGTACATAATAGGCGGACTTAATGCCAACTACCACTACGATTTCATTTCCTTTTTTTTTCTGCGCTTTGCTTTCACCAGATTGAAGGAGAAGCAATGGTAAGAAGCCGCTAAACAGCCTAATATGAAAAATAGAAAATTTAAATATTCTTACATTTAAAACAGACACAAATGTTAATTTGTTCATAAAAGTATATATATGTCGCATCCAGTTACATAGAACCCCGGCCAGGACGTACTAAGTGACATACATAGTGTACGTGAACTCTTGTGAACGTAGAATGGGATACGGTTAAACTAGAAAAATAGGTCCCCTATCTTAGACACAGTCTATCGTTACAGAGTCAATTACTAACACCACTGTACTAACTAAATACCTTAAAAGGAGCAGTTCCTAGACCATTATGTGTCGCGACCACACCCAAAAGATCACTGTCGATTCATGGGACCGAGGTCCGTATCGGACACCATACCTCTCTAGATCCCGCACAACCGTGTTTAATTTTAGGTGCATACTCATCAGGATCCGACATATATTTTTTTAATAAGTTCATGTTTATATTTATGAACAAAACTTAAATATTCAAAAAAATACGCCGTATAATAGACGCATCTCTTTGCCAAGATTGAAAATAAAAATTCACGCTAACCTACGAATTAAAGCAATTTGGACTTAGTATAATTATAGTTATCTGTGGAAATTTTAATAATATTTACAAAACATTTCAGGTTTATTTATTATAAAACACTCTTCAAAATCAGTAAGGTTCGATTAAATGGCTCTGAGAATGAAGTTGTTATCGATAATGGCCGAAACCATATAAACACTTTCACCATAGATCAACAAGCACAGCAAATATACTTTACTGATGAGGAGCCTTCCATCAAAATTGCAGATTTAAATGGAAAGAACCTAAGAACAGTACTTGTATCAACAACGACTGCATATAGTCTTACCGTCACAAAGGATTTCATGTACTGGCTATCTTACAACCATCACATTAGAAAATATACCGTGAGGCAAATCCCAAAGAATCTACCGCTCGGCATAAATACGGAACCTAAAAATTTTACTGATAGTGATCGTTTTAAGAATGTGGTTTCCTTCTGTAACATTAACGATATAATACCGCAGGAAATTCAGAACTGCGATAACTTGAAGAATCTTCTACCAAACAACTCAGTTTCTACAGATGTAAGCCTGCTTTGTGTCCATGGTACAAAAGTTGATGGAGAATCTCGTTGTGAATGTACAGAGGGTTACAGCGGTGAGAGATGCGAAGTTTCAGTGTGCCACAATGATTGTTTATAATGAATAATTTAACGATGTACAACTCTGATCCCCAAGATACAGACTAACGTCTAATTTGGGAATCACCGTTCAAACTGATATGTAAATGTTCTTGTTTATTAATAAATAATTTGAAATAATGGTCATCTTACATTGTGAGGGCTTTTTATCCGAGTCAGTTTCTAGATGATAATCCCTGTCCTTGACGGAATCCTGCCTGTCATTTTTCATATTTCCTTCAATATTCCGCGTCAAAAATCAAAATCAAAGCATTTATTTCAAGTAAGCCAGTTACAAGCACTTTTGAATATTCGAAACAAAGATGAAAATTAAATGTAGCTACAGTCCCAGTCACAAGACATAAAAACTGTGAAAGTACTGTAGTTGCCCATTCCCTAGCGTAGATCTCTATGGAGAAGAACGGGTAAGAAACTCCATGGACACTCTTTTAAATCAGAATATTGTTACAAAATCTTGGTTACATCATTCATGTTGAGATGGTATATTATGTGAGAACAATGTAGCAAGATGTGCACGTTAAAAGTGTCCACAGTAAAACAAAACAAAAAAAAAACAATTCAAAAACTAAAATAATTCATTAAAATAAGCCATGGCAACTGAGAGATGACCAGTCACAACTGACAGCGCCCGTTTTGAAGGGAACTAAATGATCCGACACATGCGCCACCATCAGCGAGACTTTTGAGTGAGCATGACATATTCTCAACCGCCAGGGCACATTCAAGTCAAGAAAAGACGTAGGTTTCCAGTGAATGATAGCTTTCTAGTACATAGTACTCACACAATATGGGCTATGCGATTATATAATACTAAAGAGATTGAATCTATACAATGCAAAGATAGTTGTACAATCTTCAGCAGCTCCAACAATACCATTTAATGCAATCAATTTAAGCGCCCCTGTCCTTGTGGAGCAGGACCAGCATTGAGCCAAGCATTTTTATCAGCGATATAATCGCTCAACTTGTAATATGCTTGCTTACATAGTGTGCGTTTAATGCACGTTTTAAATTTCGTCTCATTCAGTTCAAGAATACTTTGTGGAATTTTATTATAGCATCTCAAACAGTACCCCATGAAAGATGAGTCTACTTTAGCGAGTCTGAAGCCTGGCTGAACTAGTTGGTCAATATTTCTAGTACTGTAATTATGTCTGTCACCCCTTTTACCAAAAAGGTGCAGATTTTTTCTGACGTACATTATGTTTTCGTAGATGTATTGACAATGTACTGTCATGATGCCAATATCCTTAAACAGTTCCCTTAGAGAATCGCGCCTACGAAGATTATATATGGCTCTGATGGCTCTTTTCTGCAGAATAAATATAGACTCAATATCTGCAGCCCGTCCCCATAGCAAAATGCCATAAGACATTATACTATGAAAGTAACTAAAATAAACCAGTCTAGCGGTATCTACATCAGTATATTGACGGACTGTTCCCACGCAGTAAATATGTGCTTTAATAAGGTTACCCCGGCGTCAGTTGTACAACGTCCCTTGGTGAAACCATACTGTTGATCATGTAAGATTCTGTTGGTGTTAAAATGATAGAGCATTTGATTAAGCATTACCTTTTCAAAAACCTTGCTAAAAGCTGGTAAAACCGATACAGGTCTATAATTATTAGTGTCTTTACTGTCCCCGGATGGTGCGTACCGTGTGGTGTTTTGAAAATGTGTTATGTTTACATTAGTGTTGTAGCTTTTTACCGTTAACGTGCTGAGTATAGTTCTCTGTCGTGTTACCTAACTTTTTTAATCCATAATCTAAAGTGCAATTTCTTTTTTGTCCTAATCTCTATAAAAATTGAAATCCCTAAATACAATATGGCCCTAAACCCGTTTGTCATAAATATTACAATCAATAATATACAAAAGACTTAAAACCATTTTCAATAATAATAATAGTTATATATATGCTAAATTCAATTGATTGAATACTTAAAATGTCACTTACAATAATCACGGAAGATATCCCAACTTCCGTGATTATTGTTAATGAAAGAAAGAAAGTTGTGATTTTAAGCATAGTTATAAACCGTGAAAGCTTAAAACAGTGTTAGGAATTATTTAATGTTTTGATACTAATACTATTTTTATTATCTGTATTACTAAGCTTTTGGTATGAAACTCTCTCAACACAACACATTTTTAAACACACATTTAGAAACTTTTGGCATACATTTCATATCTATAGTCACTAAAGGCAGAAAATCAATCAATCAAAGCCCAATCTTTATAAAACAGTTGAATAAGAATACCATACTTCTAGTAAAGTGATCACTTTGACTTGTCTAAAGATACGAGTGTTTGATAGCGAATACCATATCAGTAGAACCTACACAATTACGTCACCATCCTCATTTCTTGTAACAAAGAAAACGCCCCGGAAATTGCAGGCTTATTATAGGCTATTCAGCAGTCTCTACAATTGGCAGTACTTTAATATAAAGCCCCGTAGGACACCTTCCAAAACCTTAACTCCAGCAATAATTATCAAGGAAGGATAACAATTAAAAGCTGAAAATCCTTCACATTTAGTTCCGACTAAAGCCTTTGAGGAGTAATTAATAACACTAGAGCCCAACGTTACTTGACCATTTACCCTCCAGGGGTGATTATACTATGTCCGCATAATTTAACGGGACTAAATTGATAATTTACTGCTGCATGATATTTTAGAGGCTGTTTCCTTTAGTAGACTAGCTCTGGTTGACTAGGAAATTGTTCAATTCATCATCTGCGAAGCCTATTCATCAATTTTCGGCATTTTACATAACTGGCAAAATGTGGGTATACTATTAGATATACATTTTACCCTTCGGGGATTACAGGCGTGGTGTTATCATGTGTCTATCCAAAACAAAATTCTCCATACTTACTATAGCCGATTCTTCTAATCCTTCGCTCTGCTAGTAAAATTAAAGAAGTAAAGTTGGCATAAGAAGCTTACCAGCTCAGTACGACAATACGATAAAGATGGCGGCTCGTGCAGAATGCTGTTTATTTCGTTATGAAACAAATCTTTGCGTTATTAGCGGAAACATACGGAGCTGGAAGGTGGACGGGGATGCAGAGGAAAATCAGAATATCAACTTAGAATTTACTGCAATAAAGTCCCTTTGTAAACAACCCTTCTTCATCTTTTTTATCGTGTGGTTAGTGCCTAACCTGGTGGCAGAGTTTTTATGCTGCGCATGGGCCTCAGCCTTGGCTTTACATGCCGTCGAGAAATATCTCTCAGGCATGCTGGTTGCATCACGAAGTTTTCCTTCACCAAAGTAACTGATAAATAGCCATCGACACGCTAAAAAAAAGTGGAGCGGTGTCTTTATGCTGTTGTCCTGTATATTTCAACATTTCATTGTTGAGCCATAGAGGTCAATAAGTAAGCGGCTTGCGATAGAAAATGTCGACGATATAAACAGCTTTACTGGTACTAACGTTTCATAATATTTTCTATCGGGATCCCGTATGAAATGTGAGGAAGAAAGAATTGCTATAACTGTGTGGCTGGGCGATTTAACTGAGTTTTGTATACGGAGAAGAAAGTAAAAAAGTAAATCAAATAACTCTTCTTCCAGGAAGACTTATTTGATTTACTTCTGGGAGGAATTTCTCAGTTTTAACAGAGCTGATTGTTACTTTGTGTAATTTATTTCATCATCACTGCTCTCAAAAACGGTGAAGGAAAACATGGTGAGGAAACCGACATGTCCTAGAACCAAAAATTCGAAAACATGTGACCGGAAAATGAGAGCGCTATACCGTCACCCGTCATCCGCCACTCCTTCATCACTTATCGACACAATAGCGGTGTGCCCTGCGCTGACTAGCGCAAACCGTTGCTCATAAAAACATGGCAGTGGACCAGGCCAACCTAGCCGCATGTGCAGCGTCTGCTTATCTTCGTTTTAGACTTGAACAATTTTCGATTAATTATTGTTTTGCTTTAATGTCCTAGAACCACAAATTCTAAGACATGTGACAACTACCCAACCCGCACTGGGCCCGTGTGGTGGATTATAGCCCATTCCTTCTCATGGAGAGGAGGCCGTGTGTATCAGCGGTGGGAATATTATAATTATGCTGATTATGCTACGTCCTTGCTTGCTATCAAGGAGTGTTCCTTCTTCAAGAATTAGGGAATCTCCTGAGAACTTTCCTGTAAAAAGCCGGTGAAATTCCGGATTTTAGTAAGCTCTAAGGTAATATTATAACAGGTCACCGGATTTTATGCTAATGCCTGGTATGTCTATTTTTGAAGTTATTACATTATTTTGCATAAAATTGGCTGACTGTGCATTATTTTGGCAAATTTTTTAACTTTATCTAACTAGAATAATGCAAAATGTGTTAGATGGATGGATTTGCAGGTGACCTCGGTGTATCTATTTTCGGAACAATCGTTTTCGAATTATTAAACATAATTTATATTAGTAGGCTCAATCGTACTACTAAGAATTTTAAAACATATTATCTTAAAGTGTAGTAAAATAAAACTACTAATAGGAATTTATTATAGTTTTACGTTGCATATTTTGGTGATTTGTTGCATATTTCGAGCATTTGTAATGCATATTCACCCAGTGTTAGGTGCATTTAATCTCTCTATTAATTATTATAAGTTTGCTAAGACTATGTCAGTATGATAGATCCATTGCCAAACTGTAATCTCGTATATGAACTTTTTGTGTAAAAAGCGCTTGGAAACTGTAACTTTGTCCCTAGATCCTGGATTATATCAAAATTCGAACAATATTTTCCGTTCGCCGGTTGTCAGATTATCCTTGTTCGGCAGTAACGAGACAGTTAGTGGGGCGCAGGTGGTTATCCGGTCGCTTTGAGTGTGCCGACGGTGACGTAGCGATAGCAGTTAGAGTTTCGTCTTGGAGATTGTTATACAGGAAAATCTGGAGCATTCCAGGCCCCTTATTCACAACGCTTCGATTCGATTTTCGATTCGGAAAGTCGTATGTCTATCTTTTTTTGACATTACGAAATCGAGCGATATAGACATATGACTTTCCGAAACGAAAGTCGAATCCAAGCGTTGTGAATAGCTATGCAGAAGCTTGCTTGGCTTCCAGAGGGTTCTATCCACAACGTTCAAAAGTTCTATGAACGTATTGGGCGCTTTCAGCTGTGGTCTTTTGGCCTCGTACAGGACCAATTTCGTTTCTTTTTAATTTTTTTCTCTATGTTCAATTTTTATTAGTTGTACTGTTAACTTAGCCATTTTATTTTGTGTGTTTTGTCTTGTGCGGGCTATTAGATGTTTTTTCTTTCTTTCTTGTATTAAGCTAAAAACATCTTTGTATATTCTTCTTCTTCTTCGTGTCGCTGGCACGACAATTTTTAGATTTTGTTAGCCCAGAACTTCGTCACTTCCACCGCGTCGTCGGTGACACCGCAAATTTCACTTCAGCTGCACGTTTTGGGGTAAGAGGGCACGATATTAGGTGGAGCATAGTTTGCGACACAGCTCCACAACCACACCCAGCTGTTGGTTCATTGAGCTAGCCCTACTTAACGAGGTTGGAGTTACATTTTCCCACTTGAATCCGGAAACGGTTCAAGGACTTCCAGGCGGACTATGAAAGGTTAGTTTTTTTTTTGTATTGACCAGTATAAGACTATGCCACCTAGACCGTTCCGTCAACTACCAACATCGTGACGTGCCTTGCACGTAGCGTATCGGCACTGGAAAATATTCTCAGACAAGATAGCATGGATGACGACTCCAAGAATTACTCGTACATAGCCTTTGAAGAAATATGTTAGTAAAGCCATTTACCAACATATTTCTTCACATTATAAAACGTATGCCTACGCCTGCCTATGCCTGCTACTGGCATAACATAGCGCTCGATTTTGTCAATTATAAGATCTGTATTTCTGTACCTGTGTTAACAAATAAAAAGTGATTTGATTTGATTTATGGAAACGGGTATTTATCGCGAATTTTACCTTTAATATAAGCCCGACGTTTCGACCGGATTGCACCAGCCGTGGTCGCGGGAAGACTCGCGGGTCGCTTTGCTGTGGCGGTGCCTCCAATACTTCATTGGAGGCACCGCCACAGCAAAGCGAAGGTGTTCATTCAACTACCCTCACTTGATCTTCATAAATGTTAATTAGGGCCGGTTTCCATATGTTTTATAATGCGTTCTGATCGTGAAAGTTAAAAAAAGACATTTCTTCACTTACCGTCGTTGCTAACGTTACACGAATACCGATAGGGACCGATAGACGGAGTTTAGAAGCTGTGCATTCGAGAGGCATACAAAATAGGACTAGAGCTTTGTCACTAGCTGTGCCCTCTAAGATAATGTACCGATTATTGGTTCGAGCAGGATGAAGGCATTTCGGTATGCTAGAACTTCTTGTGAAAGGGTTACAATGTACGATAGATGGGTTGATTGTTGATGGCCCAACTACCCATCTACAGGACATTCCATCAATAATCCTTCGACATCACCTGTCAAAAAATTGATTAAATACCTACATTTTAACGACTATAGGAGCTAAATTAGCAACTCTATTTATGGTGGTTTGAAATTCTGTTAGAATAAAGTTCTAATCAGCTTGCACTACAAAGTGGTTGTTACGTCAGTCACTGCGGGCCAAATAGTGCGAAATGAGTGTTTTTTTGCGATTTACAAAAAATCTATTAATTGGACTAAAAAAAATAAAACACTATCATGCTAATATGTTGCTTGTAGAATTATTTGCCAAAAAATCAGAATGATCGCATGTATTTTAGTATGGTTTTTACTCGATAAAAGAATTTCTTAGAGATAAATTCGTGATATTTTTTATCGAGTAAAATTAGTTATATATCCTGAAGAATATATATTTTTCTGGTTTTATATGTTTTCGTATGTTTTTTTGCATTATAAAACTCGCATTTAGCTCCTGTAGTCCCCTTAAGTATTACATAAGACAAACATAACTGGTGAAACATGGGTTTACTGAGGTACCCTCTGCTTAACCCTTCGGATAAATACAGTTGTGATGTTATGGAATAGATATTCCATACAAAACTTCAATACCTACTCGACTCCAATGTATGGGACAGCTGACTGCTGGGGTGATTGTGGTGAGTGCAATTGTGTCCCCGCACCCCAACCAGAAGTGACGAGGAGGCACAGAGTGGGTTTAGTCAGTAGGAGTCTGACAGTCACCAGTTCCGTCTGCCCCACGGCGGAGGACTTCATTTAGGATTTCCACACAAATAAAGGGTTTAAATAGACCCTTAATGAAGCCAAAAGGCACATGTTCTCCCCGTCATTGTTTTCTTCTGGTTACGGAGATATTGGTGGTCAAAGTTCCAACTTTTTCACAAGTTTTTTTTTTTAAAATACATGTTTTATGTAAGATTTTTACTTTAGACACCTTCACGACCCCCTTACTATTTAATCCATACATCAATACAATGTTTTAAGTGCGTTACATTGAGTCCTACCGAAAAGTCTGATTTTTCACCCCTAAAATAAAAGTCATATCCCAGCAAATATTTTTGCGTAAAGTTACTTAGTTTGATGTACAGAATGCTTGGTTGACGGCTTCGTGAAGAGTTTGTTTACACCCTGTATGATAACTTGTAAAATATAGTCCTCCTTATCATTAGTTACTACTATTATTATTAGTTACCCTTGGACCATTAAATAAACTAAAAACTAATCTCCTAACGTGTGGGCCCGAATATAACTCGTTAGATCGAATTTAGATCACAACTAGAGCAATAAATATTATATTTCAGTCTTACCAAGGGTATCGTATTACCCAGTACTAACTGAGTTGTACATACGGGACCGAAACGTGGTCGCTCACAATGGGCCTTATCAGAAGGCTGAAAGTCACCCAAAGGGCAATGGAGAGGGCTATGCTCGGAGTTTCCTTGCGCGATCGAATCAGAAATGAAGACATCCGCAAGAGAACCAAGGTTACCGACGTAGCCCGAAGAATTGCCAAACTTAAGTGGCAGTGGGCAGGGCACATTGCTCGCAGAACGGATGGCCGATAGGGCCGAAAAGTTCTGGAGTGGCGACCGCGAACCGGAAGACGTTGCGTTGGAAGGCCTCCCACTAGGTGGACCGATGACTTGGTGAAGGTTGCGGGAATCCGCTGGATGCGACTCGCACGGGACCGGTCAATGTGGCGACACTTGGGGGAGGCCTATGTCCAGCAGTGGACGTCTTTCGGCTGAAATGATGATGATGATGAATTGGGTTGTGGTGGTCAGATAGTCGGTCGCTCCATGTAAAATACTGGTAGTCAGCTGCATGCGGTTCGACTGGAAGCCGACCCCAACATAGTTGGGCTAGGCTAGGCAGATGATGATGAAGCCCCCATTATTTTTTTTGTTATTTGTTGTTATAGCAGCAACAAATAAAATTGCCAAGCTGCCAAAACATTATCGCAGCGTAAAATTCGGAAAGTTTTTATGAAAATAGGTGTGATTATTGTTCACAGCCAAATGGGCTGAGCAAAAAACTGTAATATTGTCAAAGTTTACAGTGCTCTCGAGTTGTGCGCACTTGCGTAGACAATGGCCGTAGTTGCAAACTGTATCGGGTATATTTTATTGAATTGAAGGAGGTTTAGGCTATACGAGGAGAGCGGGAAAGCTGTAAAAAAAAACGGGCCCAGTGCGAGTTGGACTCGCGCACCGAGGGTTCCGTATAATCTTGTAGGTGTTTTGTTAGTAAACTACATATTTACGGTTTTCAGATTTTTCCCTTTACATGTGCTGTAAGACATTGCTTCTCGCCAAATTTTATGATTCTAGGTCAACGGGAACTTGGTTTACATATAGGTTTTCGACTCAAAACCTTTAGGGTTCTTCCGGCTGACTTAGAATTGTCAATTTTGGTCAAAAGCAAGGTCTTACAGCGCAAGTAAATGGAAAATTCCGAAAAATAAAAAACTTGATAATTAAGGTAAATTTTGGTACTTACAAGTTTTCGCGTAAATCTAATTTTGCCCATATCTTTATATCGTGTTGACTCAGGTCCTTGATTTTTATATACCTGTAATATGGACCTAGACCTCAGTATCTGGTGTAAATTTAAACTTGCTAGGTCCACCCGTTCCTGAGAAAATTGGTGGTGACACACGGACAGACAGACGGACAATAAGAGAGTGATCTTATAAGGGTTCCTTTTTTACTTTTTGATGTACGGAACCCTAAAAAGGAGATATTAGTGCCGATTCAATGCTGATCTAGGCTTAGGAATGGGAACTACAGTACTTTCACAAGTCATTATGCCTGGTGTCTGGGACTACAGCTTCATCCTTTAGTTTTGACCTTCAAAAGTGCCTGTAACGGTCTAATTGAAATAAATGCATTGAGTTTGAGTTATTTGTAGCAAAATTGGTGTGAAATAATGTACTTACATGTGCCTTTACTTTTTTGTTTTAAAGGTAAAATAGAAAACTCTATTTGTCTATGTATGAACTCAACAGAATAAGAGAGATCAATGAATTGCTTAGCAAGGCAATAAAGCAATGCTCAAGTCTTAATAACAAAAAAATATAATTTCTATAGACAACTAGTGTGTTTCAGTTACAATCATCATCACCTGTCTAGCCTTTTCCCAACATATCGGGGTCGGCTCCCAGTGTTAACGGATACAGCTGAACACCATTATTTTACATGGAGCGACTATTTTCAGTTGCAATATTTAACGTAAGGTCGCAAACGTAAAGTCGTTACAAGCTATTAACATGAACCAAGCTCCATCTCTATACAAAGCTCCTGCCGAGGTCATTACCACCAGTGGGCCGTCACTACGAGCCGTAATGTCTGCACTCCTTCACGAATGTACTTCACGATGTACCAGTGAATGTGGGTTGTGTATTGAGGCGCTGCTTGTAAAAAGATATGCCGTTGAACCTTTGTAGATGTGTTTTGAATTAAATGACAATTTCAACCAGTGTAATAAATAAATAAATAAATATCGCTGGACATTACACACAGCGCCATCTAGTGCCACATCAAGCAACGAGGCTTGTGTCGTGGACACCAGTTAGTTCATATACTACATAGATATACTTTTTGTTTGTAAATACATACTTATTATACATTATAAACATCCATGACTCGGAAACAAATGTCCATGCTCAGCACACAAACATTAGCTCGTACCGGGATTCCAACCCGGGACCCTAACAACGTAAGGCAGCCTCACTACCGCTGTGCTATTCGGGTCGTCGATTAAAAATCCTGTTGGACGACCCAAATACATTTTGACCGACCCGGGAATGAAACCCAAGACCTCATGCTTAACAATCGCGATAGCCCAACCTCAAATTCTACACAAAACTTACGAGGTCATTACCACCAGTTGGTCGTTTGTCGTAACCCTACGTCACGTCACTACGAGCCGTAATATCTGCACTCCTTCGCGCGATTCGCGGCTGTAAGACGTTTGTAGTTACAGAATTATTATCATTAAAATCATCAAACATTCATATTCAGTTCATGTGACTGTCAAGAATGACTTTTTCATGAAATAGTCATTCTTGACAGCTCAGCTTGACAGTTACATAAACTTAGAGGGTTGTATTGATGATTTTAATGATTATAATTCTGTAACTACATACGTGTTACATCCGTGAATCATATTTTAATCAACATACAACCTGACACTGACCTGCGAATTGCAAAAAACGTAAGAAAATTTTAATTTCGCGGGCTACCCTGGAGCATTCACCTTAAACATGAAAATGAATTTTTAAATAAAAGGGCACACCTCATCTGGATTTTTATCTTACGGCTCAGCGACGATGGTTGAAATTTCAATAATAAAAAATACTTTCAACTCGTAATCTACCCTAGCAATAAGTTCATCATCATAATCTGTCTAGCCTTTTCCCAACTATGTTGGGGTCGGCTTCCAGTCTAACCGGATGCAGCTGAATACCAGTATTTCACATGGAGTGACTGCCTATCTGACCTCCACAACCCAGTTGGTACTGGGTAATACGATACCCCTTGGTAAGACTGGTTGCAGACTGATTGTGGACCAGTAATCACGCGGAGACGACACTACACTCAGCTACTGCAAGAGGCCACATTGCAAACACTTTCATTACTGACGTGTCTGGACGCATTACCTGGTGTGTCAGCTTGTCTGTCAAAGGTCTCTATCTTGGCTCACAGAGTAGTTTAGTTCTCTATTCAGCCGCAGTTCAAGTTACATTTGGCGCTAGTGAGGCTGTTTAATGGCGCAGATTACGCTAGGGAGACGATCCGGGAACAGCAAAGGGGACTGTGACATGCGATAGTTTTATATAAGTGTTGTTTTAAGGATGTTATATAGAGCCAGCAAACTATGGTGCGATAATTTGGAGGCTCTAATAAAATACACTGACCTGAAAAATAAGTACTACACTTTTAAATTTCAATTTTCCTAAACTATAGAAGTTAGAGATTTAATAAAAAAAAAAACGTTATAAACCAATTTCTATCAGCTTTCTTTGAAACTATAGACAAAATTAAACTATTTTTCAAGTTCTTTTTGTTTATAAGTAGATTTTGTGTACTTAAAAAGTTATTGCAATTTTAAAAGTGTGATACTTATTTTTGCAGGCCAGTTTAGTTGGTTTCTGAATGAAAATCTTTGACGCGTCAAAATTAAATGCAGTGACAAGTGATGTGATTGGCTATTGATAAATAATTCAACTTATAACATGGTTTTAGGTAGTTAAGCGCTCTTGAAAATGATAAAGCTAATTTATATTATGTGTTGATTTACGTTCCAGAATCCAGGCGTTACTTTACATAAGTTTTAAGTTTTCTAAACTTAGCTACACCATGTTAAAAATCCTAGGGAATGATTGCCATGTTAACAGTAAAAATACCCAATTTTGAAATAATTCATGCATAAAAATAACAAGTGGAAGTGCGGAGTCTCCCAATACAAGCAATTCCTTGCTTAAAAGGTGATCTCCAATAATATGTATCGAAATGCCTATTGTAACTGAATAAACGTTTTTTTTTTTCATACTTAAGGAAATATGTACTCAAAATTGGGAAATTTTAAGTATTATCACTGTCTTGGCAGTCCCCAATAATATGCAGATTGCTAAGTTTAGTAACCTAAACCATTGTCCAGTTCGATCAGAAAATGTAGTACCTACCTACTTAGGATTGCTTGCAGGCAGAACACTATGTCTTTTAGGATATAAGATCTTTCCTTATTGTATATTCTTGCAATTTTCTTTTTTTTTTTTTGTTTTTTTTTTTATGTTTAAAATTCGCCTCATAACCTTACCAAATTCGACTATCGTGCACATATATAAATAAATAAAATAAATAAATATCGCTGGACATTACACACAACGCCACCTAGTGCCACACTAAGCAACGAGGCTTGTGTCGTGGACACCAGATAGTTGATATACTACATAGATACTTTTTTTTGTAAATACATATTTAATAGACATATAAACATCCATGACTCGGAAACAAATGTCCATGCTCATCACACAAACATTTGCTCCTACCGGGATTCGAACCCGGAACCCTAAGAACGTAAGGCAGCCTCACTACCGCTGCGCCATTCGGATCGTCAATATAACAACATACAGCTTAGCGATTTTTTATTTCAGAACGCTTACACGTTTTTTTTAACATTTTAGTCCACAATGTTATTTTTCCGCTGAAAAAACTAGACAGTAAAAAATACAACCTATCTCACTCTCCGTAAAAAAACCTTACTACGCAGTACGGCAGTAATGTTATTTTTTCCGGTCAGTAACTAGAAAACATTTGCTAAGTGGTTTTCTTACCTAGCCAGGTATCCGCGACTTTGCTTACGTCTGATAGTAATACTTTAACTCAGAAATACATTTAGAACACCATTAGGACACATAAAAGCCGTGAAAAACTTAAAGAGTAATAAAAACGCGGGACAAGCCCTTGTTAGGACTTAATGTCAACGATGTGAATTAGAATTTTTGGTGGGTAAAAGCAAAGGTATACTTCAATCAACTTATCTGTGCAAGCGGAACAACTCAGAGCTAAAATAAATATAGCTCTAATGCCGTGTCTGGCATACCACTGTTAAACCCACGTTGGTTTATGAGGTATGTTTACGTCGTGTAAAATATTTGTAAACAGTGCATAATGATTAATAAAAGTAAAAAAAAAATGTACCAAGTTTGTCATAACGATGAAATTTTTTTTGACAAGTAACGCCACCTTGAACTACATTATATAAAGTGGTCATACTACAGGTATACTGAAATTCCTGAGAAGCAGTTTATTTTTCACCAATACTGTGAAATATTTTTTTTCTTACTTTGAGGTTTTTAAAAATTACTTATCTTATTGAGTTTGTATTGTTTTTTCATGATAATACATCGACTGATACTGAATACTTGGTGGAGAAAAATGGAGAGGGAATAGAATTTATACAAATATAAACCATAATATACAAATACCCAAATACCGTTAAACTAGTTTCACTTCCGACAAAAATATCAACAATTTTAATGCCAACTTTAGCCGCCATTACCCAATAATTTACAGAACGAGTAAACTCTTAAGTTTTAATAGAGCTTTGGAACGCCTAAATGTTTAATTAACTCGCATATTTAAATATTCGGCGAAACTCTAATGCGCGGGATATTTAAACGAATTTGGAACGAACGTACAACGTGGTCTTTATTTTTTTATTATGTACTTTTTAAAGTGTTCCTAACCTGCATTCGTTTTTTAAAACAGCTATGGTCCCGTTCGTGAATTCTTCCTTTATTTTACACAGATGAGTTTTTAATGTTCCATGTTTTTCAGATGTTATGTCGTTTTAATGTGAGTTTAATCTTGTTTGTGCTTTTCTTGCAATGCAAGGAAAATATGTTATAAGTAATATTGCGCCCCCTTTGAATATATTCCCCTGAAGTTGGCATAAGTTTTGTTGATCATGCCAAAACTTACGAGAAATGGGGAAAATATTATGATTTGGTCGATATCATTAGAGATTGCAGGATTTATTAATGCCCCCAAAATGCAATACTTACTAGAATGTTGACAAGGTAATCTAAAGGACATTTTTGTAAATATGTTAAAGTTACTCTATTGGGTAGGGAGGATTTAAAAATAACTTGAATAAAAACATATAGCTTTTACTGATTTCCTATACGTAAAGGGGAATCCCTCAAACATTTTTATAAAATCGAAAAACTGGCTCCCGCTTTCTCTCAATACAACAGTGAACAATAAAAAATATTTAGGTACAGAGCCCGGCTGCATACTGCAGATCAAATCGTAAAATTAATTTATCACCCATAAACGAGCGCTTCTACATTCTACGATTATTTATGGCCAGTTAGCAGTCTACTGTTTACTTATATGCTTCAGTTTGTAAATAGAAATGATTAAAATGAAATTAATTGACTGCTCTCAAAACGGTGAAGGAAAACATCGTGAGGAAACCGGCATGTCCTAGAACCAAAAAAAAAAACTTGAGAGGTGTCAAGGGACACCCGGATGGAACGAAGTAGTATATCAGATATTTTCGCCAGATATATTTTTTTTTCACTTATTTTTTTTCTTTTTAAATAAAAAAAAATAATAATAATAAAAAAAATATCTGGCGAAAATATTTAATCGAATATCTGGCTTGCTTTCTATAAGAGAGAGAGAGAGAGACAGACAGAGAAACATGCGCACGCCGCACGGCTTACAATAGCTTACTATAGCAAAAAGTGTCGTTACAACTTTTGCGTTACTACTTCTTTAATATTTAGGATAAACAGACGTGCCACTGATCTTGACGACGTAAATAACGCCCTACTGCAGGTCCATAATTGGTTTACCGCTAATAATTTAGTACTAAATGGGAAAAAAACTAAGTGCATTAGATTTGCTCTACCAAATGTCAAAAGTAATGATTGTGACATAATATTGAATCAAGAGAAACTAGAATTTGTCGATAAAACGGTTTTCTTGGGAATCACGCTCGACTCAAGGTTACAATGGGGTCCTCATTTAACATCTCTTGCAGGACGGCTGAGTTCAGCTGCATATGCTGTTAGAAAAATCCGTCAATTTACTGATATTGATACCGCGAGGCTAGTCTATTTTAGTTATTTTCATAGTATTATGTCATACGGTATTTTACTATGGGGACGGGCTGCAGACATCGAGTCTATATTTATTCTGCAGAAAAAAGCCATCAGAGCCATATATGAATTACGTAGACGCGATTCTCTAAGAGAACTGTTTAAGGAAATTAATATCATGACAGTACCTTGTCAATACATCTATGAAAACATCATGTACGTTAGGAAAAATCTGCATTTATTCGGAAAAAGGGGTGACAGACACCACTATAACACTAGAAATAGGGACCAACTAGTTCAGCCAGGTTTCAGCCTTGCTAAAGTAGATTCATCTTTCATGGGGTACCGTTTGAAATGTTACAATTAAATACCTCCCCACATTCTTCAACTGAATGAGACAAAATTTAAATCTTGAATAAAACGCACACTATGTAGGCAAGCATATTATAAGTTAGGGGATTACATTGATGATAAAAATGCTTGGCTACATGCTGGTCCTGCTCCACAACCATAGTTGCAAACTAATTGATTGCACTGGTCGGGCATTATTTGAGTCTATCGACACGGAAAGAAGTAGAAGAAGAATTGATTCCCATGTTAATGTATTGTGGAAGCTGCAGAAGATTGTTAAAATATACCTACTTGCATTGTTTAGATTCCAGTTTTTAGTATTATATAATTGCATAGCACATGTGTGAGTACTTTGTACTGTTCAGCCACCACTTACATTTAGTTATCTTTCATTGACTTGAATATGCCTTGGTGGCTAAGAGAGAATGTCATGCTCACTCAAATGTCTCGCTGATGGTGGCGGGTGTGTCGGGTCATTTAATTCCCTTAAATATGGTCGAGTTGTTTGGCGCCGATACATACGTCATGTTCGTGAACGGGCGCTCTCAGTTGGGATTGGTCATCTCTTAGCTGCCACGGTTCGTTCATTTTAATTACTTTTTTTTTTAATTTTTGATATATTATTTTACTCTGGACGCTCATAATGTGCACGTCTTTCTACATCGTTCTCACATATATGTATAATCTCAACATGAATGATGTAACCAAGATTTTGTAACAATATTTTGATTTAAAAGAGTGTCCAAGGAGTTTCTTGCCCGTTCTTCTCCATAGAGATCTACGTTAGGGAATGGGCAACTACAGTACTTTCTCAAGTTATTATGCCTTGTGAATGTGACTGTAGCTTTGCTTTTATTGTATTTTCGACTTTCAAAAGTGCCGTAATGGTCTAATTGAAATAAATGATTTGAGTTTGAGTTTGAGTTTGAGTTTTCGGCTTAATTTTTTCCGTCTAGCCCCCTTTCGCAACGCGCGATAAGAAACTTCGTTCCAAAAAAATCTGAAGACATGTGACATCTACCAATCCGCACTGGGCCCGCGTGGTGGAGGCCTGTGTCCCAGCTGTGGGAACATTAATAGGCTGATGATGATGATGATAATAATTGACTGCCTCGTTGGTGTAGTGGTGGCAAGCGCGACCGCTGAAAAATGAGTCCTGGGTTGGATTTCCGGGTCAACAAAGCGTTATTGGGTTTTACCATCAGGAATTTCTCAGTAACGTCCACGGAGTCCAGATTTGTGCACGGTTGATAGCAATTAAACTTAACTGGCAAAATGTGGGTGTACTATTAGGCACACATCTGCTTAACCCTTCAGCAATTACAGACGTGATGTTATGTTGATTTATTATGGCAATAAAAAATGGGTTTCGCAAATTTAATACGAGTTATTATCTGGAAAGCAAATCAGTACTGCCACTCTTATGTTGGGTAATACTACTAAACAAAACAAGGTACCTATGTAGGTACAAAAAAAATCCTTCGAATATTTTTAACCGATTTTTTTTTTCGATTTGAACTGTTATTATTTATTAAGTGTTTACATTATTTACAATTTACAAATCTATTAAAATAAAATAAACTAACTAACTAAAAACCTAAAAAATGGCGTCAATAAACTCCTCAACGCTGTCAACTGGTAATGTCCCCAAGAGACTGGCGGCGTTACCACGCTGTATGGCAAATGGCAACGCTAAGCCTTTGGCCAAGGTAAAAGCCTTACCGTTATTACTTAGGTACTATAACAAATAATTATAGTACCTAAGTAATAACGGTAAGCTCGAATTTCCTTTATCTGATCCTGTTAGGCTTTTTAAAAGATAAAAGCTTACTTAATTGTAGATAATCCGCAAATTAGTAGGCTCTCTTTTAAATAAAAACATAGGATAATGGAAAGGAAAGTTTAATTTGTGTAGGAACAGAAACTAGGTTAATTGTTCAAATCATTAGGGGAGTGGGGAGGGCTCCAGGACCAATCTATTAGCAACAAATTGTAGGTAGAATAGAATAGAATAAAATACTCTTTATTATGTACACCTTAAAAATTACAGATACAAATGAAATGATTGAATGTTGTTGGTATTTACATAGGCTGGTCTTAGGGGATTTTATTTAGCTTATCTATCTATACTAATATTTTAAAGAGGTAAAATTGTTTGTTTGTTTTGTATTTAAGGGGTAATCTTCGGAACTAATGATCCAATTCTAAAACTTCTTTCACTGGCAGAAAGCTACAGTGTGAATGCTATATAGGCCATAATAGTACATTATGATATTAGTGCGGTAAGTTGAAAATTACAGCCGAGGCGATATTGCTAGCCCGAGCCGTAGGCGAGGGCTATAAAAAAGCAGAGGCTGTAATTATCAAAGCGCACGTATGTCATAAGACGTTTTATAACATATTTGCGAGGAAATAAATAAAACAAATAAAAACAATACAGCGAAAAGAAAAAGCGCGCGGAATAATTTTTACTTGTTCACAAATTAGCGAGGCGCGCGCATCAGCGCTTTTTTTTAAGGCAAAGACACAAAACACAGCCAGTATTACTAATAAAGTAAATTAATATTTATGTGATTTTGTTACAGATTGTAATTTATTGTCAAAATTAATTAAATTAAAGAATTAAATGTTTATTTATTATATTTCATCTCCCAAAGTTAATTTTATTAAAAAAATGTTGACCACTTTTCTGACATAAAAACTCTTCGCTAAGATTTAAAAAAGTATAAACCGTGCATTTTACTTTACAGCACAAGTACGTAATGAGATACACTACGATATTGAAATTGGTGAAATAAGAGACCCTTTACGAGCAAATGTGTTATAAATTGTATTTATATCATGCATATTAACCGAGCTATCACAATTTTTGCGGACGAAGTCGCGGGCCAAGTGCTAGTTTTTAATAAATATTTCTTATATTTGTTGAAGTTTTCTCCGGTGTCTCAATCAATTACATAATGCTTATTGTATGTACCTATGATCAAAATCGAGGAAGAGGAAAATGTTGAGTGTACAATGAACCTAGATAAAATTAAAAAAAAAGCAAAAAAAAAAAAACAATTCGAGGAAGACCAAAGAAACGATGGATGGATTATGTGAAGGATGACATGGCTAGAGAGGAGGTGACTGCTGAGATGACATAACTGTTGGTCGCTTTCCTAACAACACCGTTGGTACAAGCACACACAACGCGCTTACAACACTACGTGTGCCTGTGCAATACAACAACGCATTTAGATGAATATTTGGGCTATCGTGGAGGTGTAGTGCGTCCGGCATGTTTGCGGAGAACAGAGTAGATGATTTCTAAGTTGTATTAAGAAAAGCGAGGGCCTCCTTCATAAGCCGTGTACATGATTCTAACAATGGAATATTGAGAGCCATATATGAAGCTAATTATTTCTTTGTATATGGCTGTCAATATTTCGGCTAGCAATTTTTAGTTAATATTTTTATCTATTGTATTTTTTATAATTTTAAATGAATTGTAATTATTAATGTTTAACTTATTTTTATAAAATTATTCAAGTAATTTTACTTCACTTATAGTACTTACGGGATGATATCCGTGATTTTGTTTTTGTTCGATGAGCTCCCGATATTTCGACGCTGTTGCAAGCATCATGATCGCGGGAATACTGAAGAGGTATGCGGGTGGGACGAAAATTATTTATTATGAGCAGACCAATCTGTCTACCCTCTTTCTTAGTCTTTTATTACGCGCACTACTGGAACTCGATTGTAACTCACGACAAAACGCACTCACAGTATCCCTAGGTTTTTCTTGATGGAGACGCATGTTATTTTTTATTAGGTTTATCACTGGATTCCACGTACTTGATAGTTTAAAACCAACCTCACGATTGAAGTTTTTATGTTTTGAAATTTCAATAGCTTCTCTGGTCAACCTTGGGATGTAGTATTGGTCTGTAGATAAGATTTGTGGTTTGTGAAACTCCATCCAGTGATTTGGCCCTGAGTCCAGCAGATGTTCAGCTATGGCCGATTTGTGTCTCTCATTGTTTTTCACTGCTTTGATGTGTTCATTTATCCGGCATGAGGTGGTACGTTTGGTTTGGTTAATTTTACTTCATTTTTTTTTCTTTCTTGAAATTGTACTTTTGAAATTTTTAAACTGTATCTTCCATAAGCCGTCTTGCCTGAAATAGATGTTTTTTTTTTTATAATAGAGAAGTATGGAAGAAGAAGATAAGCTGCGCCGACCACAAATGTATTGGGATAAGGGCAGGAGAATTATGATAAAATACCTAAAGCTAAATACACTCAAAGAAATGATGTCAAGTGAGACATAATATCTAACTGAATACGACCTCGTTTATTATGTACGAAGTAGTCTTCCATCTCTATTGCCTTTTCGCCAGACCCCAGTTGATTCAAATGACTGAAACTTGTGGGCATTGAAATCAATCCGACATTTTGTTAAGTAAATATTTGGTTTGGAAAATGGCATTTAGTTTACAAAGATGGAATATGGAATTATGGTAGGTACTTCTGATTCAATTTTAGGGTTTCCGTGAAAAATCGTCTGAAATTCCAACAAAAAGAAAGCTTTATGAAGTTCCTCGCTCTGAAATGCATTGTATTTGTGACGTCAGTTTTTCAGTACAGGTAGTCAGTGGCTGACAACCAGTCTTACCAAGAAGGATCGTATTAGTATTGTCCAATACCAACTGGGTTGTGGAAGTCAGGTAGAAAAATACTGGTATTCAGATGCATCCGGTTAGATTGGAAGCCGACCCCAACATAGTTCGGAAAAGGATAGGCAGATGATGAATTAAATACCCAAAAGTTTAATGTGTCTTATTTTATAAGCTTTTATAAGCTTTCATTATGTTTAATTTTTAATTTTTTTGTTCCTTTTTATCATTTTGTTTTGTCATGTGTGCGAGACAAATAAATACTTTTTCTTCTTCTTCTTCTTTAAAACATCCAGTCATTGCGCCTTTTTAAGCAAAAAAAAAGCTATGCCCACCCGCACACGTAATTACATCACATTTGCTTGTAAAGGGTCTCTTATTTCACCAATTTCAATATCGTATTGTATCTCATTACGTACTTGTGCGTTTTTATAATGTAAAACGCACGGTTTATCAAGATGCTCCGTCTAAATCGATCGGTACTTTTTTAAATCTTAGCAAAGAGTTTTTATGTCAGAAAAGTGGTCAACATTTTATGAATAAAATTAACTTTGGGAGATGAAATATAATAAATAAACATTTAATTCTTTAATTTAATTAATTTGGACAACAAATTACAACCATTTATCTGTAACAAAAACACAAAAATATTAATTTACTTCATTAGTAATACTGGCTGTTTCTTGTGTGTATACCTTAATAAAAAGCGCTGATGCGCGCGCATCGCTAATTTGTAAACAAGTAAATATTATTCCGCGCACTTTTTCTTTTCGCTGTATTGTTTTTATTTGTTTTATTTATTTCCTCGCAAATATGTTTTAAAACGTCGTATGACATACGTGCGCTTTGATAATTACAGCCTCAGCTTTCTTGTAACCCTCGCCTACGGCTCGGGCTAGCAATATCACCTCGGCTGTAATTTTCAACTTACCGCACTCATATCATAATGTACTATTTATTATAGCTACTTATGTACGTGGATATCTGACAATATTCTATCGGGGTCGTCTTGATTGATTCGAGTCTGGAAACTTTTATAAAAGTGTTTAATATTAAATCAATCAGTAATACGTCAATCATTTTGCTCGTTAATTTCAGTTTCAGCGCCTATAATTTTTCATACAGATTTTATGAAAATATTTAGTCACTATTAGTGAAAGATTGAGAGTTTACAGAGATTTTATTCTTATACGTAGGCGTATAATATATCCTATTGTAAATAAATCTCGACTAACAAAATATCTCATAGATGGATATAATGAAGATCATAGATGAGTTATGGGATAGTTAATCGATTAACACTTCAGTTTGAAAGAAAAAACATGACGCATAACTCAGGGTGCGTCCACATTGCCGCGGGCGCGACCGGCGCGGCGGCGGCGCGGCGGCGGTCGCGTACGGTGGCTTGCTGCTAAAGTTTTAAGCACTTTCGTACGTATTCCAATTGTTGCAAACCATGGGCGAAGATTCATTATTTTTACTAGACAGTCTGATTCTGAGATGGGAGGTGTTAAACATAAGAGAACGTGTGCACGAAATAAATAAAAACAGAGATAGTGATTTTTTTTACTTTGTACGAAGAATTTAGATTGTACCCTAGAAAATTCAAAATTCATAATTTTCTTGTCAACGTGAGATTACAGTAGTTGGGATGTTTACTTTGCAATATAGCTGGTCTAAATTGAATCGCACATAAAAACACTTCGGTATTTATTGCCATTTTTTTCGAGCGACAAAATCACACACTGCAGGCGTCGACAGCGCGCGGTGAAGGCTGCAGTTTATCTGCCGTTGGCAACGTGCCCCGCTCGTCTGTAAGAACCCTTACCCTCACTACAGTGTGGCTGTAAACGGCGGTTTCATACGTTTGATAATTCGCGACCGCGTTAGTCCTAGTCCCTATAAGACTCACAGTATGGATCTGGGGGTCTAAAATGGCCGCTTTAGCTGAATCCTAATATGAATCACGTTAAAAAAAGTAAATTCTTAAAATGGACTTTATGTTCATAATTATAAGGTCTAAGGAATTTTAACGCGGGAAAATAAGTGGTGTATAATTTTAGGTAATGATGTAGATTCATTTTCCTCATTCTTCGGCATCACATTTAAGTCAGGTCCCTATAGTACTTAAGTAGATAATAGTGTAATAGTAACAGGTTCGTTCCCAATAGTTCTACGGTATAAGGTGCTACAAAACTGTAGAACTATAGTGGGACCAAACTTCCCAATCGTTCTACCTGTTCCACAATTCTACTTTAAGACTAAAAGGGTTTTTGTTCTCACTATTACCTACTACGTTTGAGCGTAGGTCACAAGTGCAAGGTCGTGCTATGTGAATTTACCCCGCTTTGGATTTGCTAGTAGTATATTGGCACGAATTGCCTTTGGTCACTGTGCGAGTAAAAGGAAAACAAGGAGTAGTGAGAATAGTACATTTTGATACAAGTGGAGAAAGTTTGTTATGGCATCATAGGCGGAATTAACTCCCGAGCCCTAAGCGAGGGTGTTTTTGAGCCGAGAACTGCAATAACAAATGTCCACGTGTATCAAACGACGTTTTTCAATACACTTTTGAAGAAATAAAATAAAATAATGAAAAAAAAAACAATCACCGCTGTTTATAGGCATTGCACCAATTTTTACTAAGTATAGGTATAATTTTATCTGAGGCAATTTTCCAACAACCGCGTGCTGTGTCGCGTGCGAAAATGGCTCCTTTGCTGCTTGGCTTCTGTGGCTTGGCGCACGCGGCACAGCACGCGGTGATGGAAAATGAAAACAATGCACGTGTGTGAAATACATGGCATGTTGAACCTAATCGTAGTGCGATAAGAACCCGTTTTCGAGGAAGTGTATTAAAAAAAATATTCCCATTAGTTCTACTGCAGAATTGGGCCTCAAGTCTGCTATTACAATAGTGTCAGAATGGTCTCTCATTGATTTCATAACTGTAGATTTTGACAAGTTTGATAATCTACTAATATGATGGCGTCATTATGACTTTCCAATGGTCAACCACTGACACTCCAGTAAAAGAAATTGCATTGAATGGTAATCTCGTACATAATGACAAATGAATGACTGGTGCTATTTACGAACTTCTTACTACTTCAGATTGCTTATAACACTAATAAAAAATATAAATAAATAAAATCTGGCGGGTTTTATAATAATGGCAATCCGACAATGTCATTAAAACAATTCTATTACGAGACCATTGACCGACCAATGATCGACCATTTTGAATTTAGCAGATTACGAACTTTTAGCAAAATGACAATGGAATGTGAATGGGATCGTGTTGGAATGACGAATTTATAAAAATAGCAGACTTGGTCCCCTGGTTAGTAGAACTAGAGGGAATGAACCACAATGTTAAGCAACTTTCGTTGCTAACCGAACCTTACTCACTAAATTAAAACCACAAGAGCAAGACCCCTTTAGCTATACGTATATAACACACAACAGCATTTTTTTGAAAACCTTCCAAGCCTAGACAAAAAAGATATCATCTTCCACAACCTATCAGAATAAAAACTCCTTACTCCATTTATGAATCAGATAAAAACGACGGCATCTCTTTTAAATTCAATTCTTAATACTACCTAACCCCGTTTGGCCCAGAGTGAATAAAAACAGAGCACTCCCGATCAATCAGGCAGGCTATCAAGAACAGTCGGCCACGGGAATATGGCCCTTATTGCTTTCGATGAGAGAATAAGTTAGATTTTTCTTTAGTATCAGCTTGAATTGGCCCACTGGCTTTTGTTTTATTGAGAAAGAGTATTCTAAAGCAAGGTTGTTTACTGCATGGCGATTTCATAGCTTTAAGTTCTGTGTGATGCTTTCTTTACTAAGTATGGTGGTATAATCAAAGTGGTATCAGTCTGATTTTAAAACGGTTTTAATCAAGTTTGGATATAGGGGTAATCTTCAGTATTAGTGATCCGATTCCAGAAGTTCGTTCCTTAATGGGAACCTACATAATCCCCAAGTGTCATAGACTAATTTTAAAACGTTTACGGGGGATAATTTTGAACCATAAAAGGAGTGAAGCCGCGTGCAAAAGCTAGTCTCTGATACTGTTAGCCTGTGTCATCCCACTGCTGGGAAAATGCCTCTCCCCATAATAAATAATAATAAATAAATTTATTTCTCAATAAACTTATTAATATTTTACAGAAAAATAGTTTGGCAGTATTAATTTCTAATAAGGAGATGCAGCGACTGCAACCGAACTAGGCAATGCCTGTATTTCGGTTTTTAGCGCCTTTTCCTTCGATATTTGAACAATAAAATGCCAACAAAGACATGTGGTTGGTTTTTGTTGGCATTTTAGACGGCATTTTGACAGTGAGAAGTGTTTGTGAGTGTCTGTGAACTAGCAGGTGATTTATGTGGAGTTTGAGTGATGTGGGTGCGTGCGTCTGTTGGTGGGTGTGAGTATGTGAGGGTGTGTGAGTGTGTATGATTGAAGTGCATGAGCATGATTATTTTCTAAGATTATTTTAACTACACTGACCTGCAAAAATAAGTCCTACACTTTTAAATTTATATTTTTCCTAAACTATGGAAGTTAGAGATTTAAAATAAAAAAAACGTAAAGCAATTTATATCAGCTTTCTTTGAAACTATAGACAAAATTAAACTATTTTTTGAGTCCTTTTTGTTTCGAAAGTAGGTATATGTTGTGCACTTAAAAAGTTATTGCAATTTTAAAAGTGTGATACTTATCTTTGCAGGCCAGTTTAATTCGATCCTAACATTCTAATTACTGTTCAACGCTTAGTAATAACTCAGTTTCTTCATAATTTAGTTGTTGCAAATATTCATTTACTATTTGTTTACATTTGATGACTGGCTGACTGGCCCATGACTTCCAGTTGTTTTGATCCAGGGCTAATGTGGACCACTGGTCGGTTTGGTCCAATTCGTCCCGATATCTTCTACGCTGGTATCTAACAAATAAAAACTACGTTCATCATTCATACGTCATGGTTGCAATTAAGCATTAACCTATTAGGAAAATTTATGATAGCTTCTATGGTCAGCTTTCACTATTCATTTTTATATCTCTTCATACGGGAATTGAACTAAGAAAATTCTGCACAAAAATTCACCGCATTGCCGCTTCACTATATCACAACTACAATAAATAAAATCTAATAAATATGAAAAGTTTGCAGAATATTCCTTTTCAGGTTTTTATTCATTGGAGTAAGTCCAAGATTTAAAGGTTTCCATTGAGAAAATTAAATTAAAATAAGAATTATTCTAAAAGTTGGTTCCATTCCATGAAGTTTAAATTGTCTTTTGTCATAAAGTGCCTCATAACATTTCTTAGTCAATTACTGTTTTTAAAACCAAAGGCGTCAATGACTGCCTCTTGATCTAGTAGTCGCAAGCGCGACTGCTGAGCATAAGGTCCTGGGTTCGATTCCCAGGTTGGGCAAAGTGTAATTGGGTTTTTCCATCAGGAATTTCTCAGTAGCAACCACGGAGTCTAGAATGCACCCGGTTGATGGCAAAAGGCTCGCCCCCTATTACATGGGACTTAAATATAACTGGCGAAATGTGGGTATATAGGTACTATAATATTTTATTATGTTTTGCGTCAATGACGTTCTTCATATACAAACCTCGTATTAGATATTCAACGAGAGTTTCAACGACTTATGCACCTTCATCCAGGACAGTAATTAATATTACTTTACACTTATTACAAAACTTCTCCGACTAGTCAATATTGTAACCACAATTCAAACTATTCTCGTAACAGTAGGAAGCTCATTTCGAGACGAGAACAATTCCAATACATAGGCACATATGTACTGTTCGCTGTCCACGTATTTCCTAGCCAGGACCGTCACTGTTATCAAGAATAGAATTACACATTTTGTTTGAAAGACGTGTCTTGCGAATCTAGACAAAGTGACATTCGGGATGTTGGAAAAGTGTAAATAAATAAGAAAATATCGCTGGACATCAACACACAGCGCCATCTAGTGCCACACTAAGCAACGAGGCTTGTGTCGTGACCACCAGTAAATACATACTGATTATATATATGTATAAACATCCATGACTCGGAAACAAATGTCCATGCTCATCACACAAACATTTGCTCCAACCGGGATTCGAACCCGGGCCCTAAGAACGTAAGGCTGCCTCATTACCGCTGCGCCATTCGGATCGTCAGAAATATAAGCGTGGACCAGACTGTTGTAAACAAACCCTTCACACACCTCCACATCGGTCTCCGCCGGCGGTTTACAACCGCACGCACTGTTGACGCACTGTTGTAAACCCCCACTCCGATCCAGCCTGTCCCCTTGCTGTCCTCTCCCAGCGACGCCCTAAGCCGAGGCCCGTACCCCACAGGGGGTGCCCTTAGTGTGTAGTCGTTTAGTTTTTAAGTTTTGTTTTGCCCTGGCTGCAGGCCTTACTCTCAAGGCATCCACAGGATTGTCCGGTTAAGCAGACGACAACCTCTCAGGTTGAACAGAGAGGTGCCATTTCGAAAAAAAAAAAACTGTTGTAAACCGCTGCGCGCTGGTGGAGACCAATCGATGTGGAGGTGTGTGGAGGGCTTGTTTACAACAGTCTGAACATCGACGCACCAACGGTTGCCACGTGTACGGTACATCATTCTGATGAAGTACATGAAAGAAATCAGACAGATTTGATGAAAATTTCCAACACGGAACACCGTGTAGGTATTGCATTTTTTGATAAACCTGTTGATGTCGTTCTGACATATATATATACGTATGACATAAGCTACCGAAAAGTTTATCCTGTTGAAAGTAGGTTTGTGTACTGAAAAAATCTAATTAGTCCGTCAGTTAGATTATCAACAAAATATTTGACACGTATTTTTTCTTTTGTTACGTAAACCAATATTGTCGAAGCTAAGACGCATTTTAAACTCTCAATACGTCACGCCGTGGTATAATTTTTAGTGCGTTCTGACGTCACGAGCCCCCGCTCCCGAGTTTTGATGCGTTTTATCTTTGTTAATATTCATTGATTTACAAAAACAAATCGTGTTAATTATTTTCCAATACTCTAACTGACGGACTAAATAGATTTGCAATTTATTAATGGTGGAAACTAGCCTATTGTAGAGATCCTAAGGCTTCGAAATCAACTAAGGCCATCTGGGCCATAGCCCAAATGGCCTTAGTTGATTTCGAAGCCTTAGGATTTGTCACAAAACTACAATGCGAAGGACACTATTGTGACCCCAAATGTGTGAAGGCGCCTGAGGTCTTAGGTTTATCCCAGTTTTAAATTCGTTACATACCACAGAGCTGTAGTAAAACATCTATATTTGGAGCTAAGTGAGTAAAAACAGGGCAGTTCCGATCAATCAGTGAACCCAGCGGACGTGCGGAAGTTCGGCCTTTTTGCTGGGTTCCGAATGGTCCGATCAGCCAAGCGAAAATTGATTTGTTTTGTGGATTTTATTTTGACGTTAATGCGTTTTTGTTTGCAAAATTGGGGGAGTTGACAAGAACCTTAGATATTTGATATTTTTGTTACCCCGCTGACATTTTGTGTGACCCAGAATACACGTCATATAATCTTAAAAGGGTTCTTAAGAGGACCTCCTGTGTTCTAAGTAAAGATTGCTAGTAAACCAGTTTCCTTTCGACGAAAAGGAACGGATTCTTCATGAAAATTGTATACTTATTTTGTTAAAATTGTACTGTATACTCAACGATAGAACAGAATGCATTTGCATCCGCCTGGGAAAATGCTCTTATCATGTGACTGACAAGATTTAAGAATTGTAAAAGGCAAATCATAATACCAGAGCAAGATGCGTCATCTTCCATTTCTATTAAAAAGAAGAGTGGTAGTATAGACCTTAAGAGGGCTATCACATTTTTTTCTTGTATTTGGGTGTTTTAAGAGTCTAACACTCAAATACAAGAAAAAAAATGATTTTTATTTAAAGCCCTTCCTAGAGAAATAATCAAACTTTCTCGGTCATATTTTTTTTAATTTTGTGGCCATATCTAAACCATAATCACACATCTAAACTGAGATTTTTGATGTGTGATTTCTTTAAGGAGCGCTTAAATAAAAATCTAAAGTTTTCTTGTATTTGAGTGCTAGACTCCTATAACACACCAAAACAAGAAAAACTGTAATAGCCCACTTTACCTTTTTGGTCATTTTGGAATTAACTCTGGCACTTAAAAAAGAAACAATTGTAACACTAAGGTCAAAATTAGAACAAGAAAATTTTAGACAGGTTAGGGATCTGTCAAAGTATGTCAATGTAAAAATATTTTATTTTATTCCCTCTATTCTCGCAAACTCGCAAAATACGCGCTTTGACGTGGAGTTGCGGAGTTACAATACAATTTCCTCTATTCATTTCTAAATGTTTTACATTTTTAAATCTTCCTCTACAAAATAATGTTAATATTTTAATTTTTAGAGGCTTAATTTATTAGCTTAGTTGTTAACCTTACGTTCTTAGGGTCCCGGGTTCGAATCCCGGTATGAGCAAATGTTTGTGTGATGAGCGTGGACATTTGTTTCCGAGTCATGGATGTTTATATGTATAATAAGTATGTATTTACAAACAAAAAGTATCTATGTAGTATATCAACTATCTGGTGTCCACGACACAAGCCTCGTTGCTTAGTGTGGCACTAGATGGCGCTGTGTGTAATGTCCAGCGATATTTATTGTGCATGCTGTGGGTGTGGTCTCCTATAAGTGAAGGCATAGTGAACGAGTATACCTACATAATACCTTTTGTTGTCTATTATCTAATAATGTTTTCGTTTATCTTCTGTTAAAAATCCTAAAAAAAAAAAATCCTTTTTTTTTTATTCGGACCATAGAAACGTCTTTTATTCAATGTAGAATATCAGCTCATATTGATATTCAACCGTACATACCGAATCGAATAAATAGCATACAATACCATAGTCCGAATTAAAATTCCCTTTATAAAAGCTCTCCTATACCTTTAAAATCTACGGAGATTTTCCGTAGATTTAGATACGAGTCTTAAAGGTATTTGTAGACCCGAAGTTAATAAATAAGGAACAGTTAGGTACCCTTCGAAGGAAATAAATTGCTTTTAGTTAGTCTATCCTGATTGCACGCAAATGGGAGCAAGGTTCTTCCAAATCCTGTATTACTTAGGTATACATATACAAACTTCTTTTGTTTTTACGTGTGGGTTTATCCTATAAGATCATTTGTTTCTATCTCGTTTTTCTTTTGTTTGCTTACCTACCTTTTAGGGCACAAGGTGACCGCAGACCGCAAAAATCAACAGCAATAAAGCCTCAAAAATCACATTGAAAGCTCGCAGAGACAGAATATACTGAGTAAAGTATATTTAACTCTATGAAAACATTTCCGTATTCACGTATTCTTATTTTTTATATTATATAGTTGCGTTTAGTTACGTAGTTTGTGTTCTACAGTCGCTTTCGGAATTGCACCTCTATGGTTAATCTAGGATGCTGAAGAGTTCGAAGTTAAAGGAAAAGCAAAGGAGGCGGAGCCCGCTTCGACGACTGGCCCTGCTGGTACAGCTGGTAAATGCGCCGCCAGCACCAAAAAAGCCCTCGCAGGTGGCCAAAAAGCCCTTTCCGGGGCGGCCAGAAAGCCTGCAGAAGGGACCAAAATATAACTTATTAAATATACAAGTATTAAAACACACATCACCGAGTAAGAACGTTTCCAACAATAGTAAATAAACTTACTGTAAAATACTTAATTTAAGTCGAGGGTATACTTACATAATTTCACTCCGCGCATGAATAACACTTTATCACAACACCAATTTATGTCGTCTGCTTGGCGTCCGTATGTCACTACAGGTATCCAGCAGAATATCAGCTTCAGGTGCATGCCTGACACATGCTGAGCTGGACTCCCATTTGATGCAACCTTGAGACGCACACCGCACCTTGTATATGATAGTTATTTTATTTTATTTGAAGTATGTCATGGTGTTACTATACTTATTTCGTAAATATGTTCTTCTTTTTGTATATTGACACCTTGTTTTTTTAATTTTAGTTGTACATCTGTGTGTCGTGCTATGTCTTTTGTGTGCACTTAATAAAAGATTTATATATCTATCAAAAAAGGATGCTGAAAAGTTGGTACATTTCGTCACACTATTTCCAACCAGTACCTATATCTCCTGAAATCCAGAATCAACAATAGAGGCCACTAGAAAATCGCCAAAGCAATGAAGCTCGACCAGTCCCGGAAAGAACATTCAACTGTCTTCAATCCCGCAATGAAAGTTATCAGAAAAAAAACATGGAAACAAAGAAAAAAGTAGGTCATTTCCACTTCTCTCCATATTAAGTCTGTTGTTGTTTTGGTTTCTATTTACAATTTTAACGAATAAAATAAGACATATGGAAACGGGTATTTATCGCGAATTTTACCTTTAATATAAGCCCGACGTTTCGACCGGATTGCACCAGCCGCGCCGTGTTAGTGTTGTGTGCTGTCCTAGTGTGAACCGGTCCTAATTAACATTTATGAAGATCAAGTGAGGGTAGTTGAATTAACACCTTCGCTTTGCTGTGGCGGTACCTCCAATACTTCAGTCTTCCCGCGACCACGGCTGGTGCAATCCGGTCGAAACGTAGGGTTTAATTCAATGTAAAATTCGCGATAAATACCAGTTTCCATATGTTTTATATTGTGTTCTGATCGTGAATAATATAAGCTCGAACAGCAACGAATCGAACTCCAACTTTATAAAATAAGCAAGAAGCTTTTCAATCCCTTGAACGTGTGTATTTTTTTACGATCCACTAAAACGTTCTGAATTCGAAAAAATGCAGTTTCTCATAATTTACAGTTAACCACAGCGTTCTAAAAAATCTGGCAGAATATCAGCTAAAAGTAGTAAGTTGGCAACACTAGGGAAGTCCCGCAAATTGTTTGGGACGCATACAAATGGCCGTGTTTTTGTAACCACCTCGTCTCAATTAGGACAAAGAGTTTTTGTTACTGGTCACACCGATGTATGCGCGTTCTTTAACTGAAGTTTGAATATTTTCATCCATATAGGTTTCAACTTTTCTTCCTTTATTGAAAATCTATGTTCTACAGACGGTACGTTAGGATGTAAAGTATTTTTTTGAAACCAGCAATACCAAAAGTACTGCTATAGTTGCTGGCTTTAAAGACACGATGAAGAACCTGTAATTTCAGTGGTAATTTCCATACATTTTGTTCGAGTGTAAAGAATACGTAACCTGGAGGATTGGTTTTTTGACGGTACGGTTGACGCGGTGGCTGAGCGATTGGCTGCTGCGCTGCGCGTCGCGGGTTTGATCCCGGGTTGGGTCTGTCTATTTGTGTATGCCAGTTTAAATATTTGTAAACGCACCCACGATACAGAAGAAATTCCTAGTGTGTGGCAAAGTTTTTTTTTTTTAAATAGCGGTAATTTTTCGTACGTTGTACTTGATACGGAGCTGCAAATGGAATACCTACGTATAAAGTTGAAAATAATTCTAGCTATTATTTCCAGAAAATAAAATATGTTCAGCTGTAGTAAACAGCGAACAAATAATTTACTATTCAAGTGACACATGTAACCGTCCTGAATGATTGATCATAACAGGTTTCAAAACTGCCATCATAATATAATCAATCATTTACAATAATTATTTATTCATTATTCGTATTTATTCAGCGTCACATTACCGCAAATCGTTTACATTTCCATCAATAAATAAAATCATGACCTCAGCCTTCAGCAAGGTATTCCAAAATCATAAATTGTGAATGAATTTTTCGATTATTTATTGTTTGTGACAGCCCTAGGTTACATGGTCGAAATTGAATGTTAATTGGAATGAATATTGATAACTTTCCTATACCTACCTACCTACATTTTTCCTGCGTAGTTACGGTTTAGGCTTCTCGACTTTCATCCTTTCCATCCTTTTGACGACCCGAATGGCGCAGCGGTAGTGAAGCTGCCTTACGTTCTTAGGGTCCCGGGTTCGAATCCCGGTTGGAGCAAATGTTGGTGTGATGAGCATGGACATTTGTTTCCGAGTCATGGATGTTTATATGTATAACAAGTATGTATTTACAAACAAAAAGTATCTATGTAGTATATCAACTATCTGGTGTCCACGACACAAGCCTCGTTGCTTAGTGTGGCACTAGATGGCGCTGTGTGTTAATGTCCAGCGATATTTATTTATTTATCCAAATCATTCTTCTGTCTATAACCCAATTTGTGTGGGGTCGGCGCAGCATGTCTTCTTCTTTCATACTTCTCTATTACTCGTCATCTCATCAGACACCTCCTTTCTAGCCATATCATCCTTCACACAGTCCATTCATCGTTTCTTTGGTCTTCTACCTGTACTCTTATAGCCATCTCATTCATACTCAACATTCTCCTCATTCATCCGCAACACATGTCCTTACCACGACAACCGATTACCACACAACTTTTCAGTCACCGGCGCCACTTTCAGACTTCCTGTTACACACAAGCCTCGTTGCTTAGTGTGGCGCTAGATGGCGCTGTGTGTAATATCCAGCGATATTTTATATTTATTTATGTACTTATTCCTTATTTTATCAATTCGCGTTACACCACACATCCCTGGCCGTCGTCATATTTTGTCTCGAGAACTTAATCTTGCAAAAAATACCATCACTATTAGGTCTTAGCTGAATAAATCTCCAATTTCTCTGGCCATTCTCTCATGGTGAACCGGTCATTCACCCCATCAACAAATGAAGGATCGTCCGTATCCAAGCAAAAAAAAGACCTTATATAAGTAACAATTTAACCAAATCCAATATTCGGTAACATGCCTCCTACTTACCATAATCAAATATCATTTCTTTATCACACGGAGCTACAATTTCGAAATTGAAGATTAAGGTACTTTGAAGGGATCTGTGTGCTAAAGAGAGCTTTGATTGGAGTTTCCCTGTTCTATTGAATCAGATATGAAGAGATCCGCAGGAGAACCAAGGTAAAGGATATGCTGCCTCCTTACTCTACTAGTCACAAGAGCATCAGCATTGGGCATCAGGTCTGGCCCCTGGGTATTTTTAGGTTTTTCTGTCAAGAACCTCTCAGTAGCTACCACGAAGTCTGGATATGTGCCCAGTTGATGGCAACAGCCTTGCTCCCATGACGTAAACATAACTGACAAAGATGATGTCATGACCTCTTACCAAGGAGTTTACTATTACCCAGTACTAACTGGTTTGTGGAAGTCAGATAGGCAGTCGCTTCATGTAAAATTCTGGAATTCAACTGCAACCACTGGTTAGTCTGGAAGAAAGTTGTCTAATAAAGAAAGAAAGAAAAGTATTTATTTGACGTTATTAAAGCACACATACATATAAAAAAAAATACAAAATAAGGAGGAAAACATAGTAGGTATGTGCTGTGTGCCTCACGGCTGCGCCAAAAAGGTTCATTTCAGCATTCATGCCAGACAGGTGATGCTGTCTGACGCTGGTCTTCCAATTAACCTTGAGTAAGAAGTGACGGAACAACAGTTTCAAACATAATATATAAATAAATGGTTACAATATATAGATAGGGAGTAAATTAATTAAATGTGTATTTATGAGTTCGGATAAAGAAGAATGTAAGTATAATAAGTATTTTATTTTATTGTTTTTTTTTTTAATGACTACACCTTTCTTGTACCTACACTCTGTATGTATGTAAAATAATAAAACTAATCCTCTAAAATTCCACAATGATCTCCATCAAAATGGATTTCCCAGCCATAAAATGACACAAACTGTTACTAAGACCGAAATGGGTCGCCAGATTATGTTGAATATGAAATGATTTTCAACGAGAATGTAGGACTCAATGTCACACCCTGATCATTGATATCGACACCATTTTAGTGACATTTGAGCGCCGGAATAGTTAATTTAAAGTTAGGTTTGGGAGTGTGACATAAAACTAACTATAGGGTGACTGATTTGCATGTCGATTTATCTAATCTAAACTAATATTGTAAAGAGGAAAGATTTGATTTTGTTACGATTTAACTCAAGAACCGATTTTAAAAATTCTTTCACCATTAGTAAGCTACATCTTTACCGAGTAACTAAGCTATAAATTATATTGACATCATGCAAATTTTCGCGGCCGAAGTCGCGGGGGTAAAGTGCTTAAAATTAATTTTCAATACACTTCCTCGAAAACTGGTTCATAACGCACTACGATTAGGTTCAACATGTAATGTATTTCACACGTGTGAGATTTTTTTCATTTTCCAACACGTGTGCGGGCATGAAAATTGCCACAGATAACTATACCTATACTGCCTATACTTAGTTCAAATTGGTTCAATGGTGAATGTTTTTTTTTTAATTTTGGCAAAGCAATAATGCGTCTTTACCGCGTAAATATTTTTTAAATATTCAAATTGTGTTTCTAAATAGAATATCATAGATAAACGTGATTATTTAAAACTAATATGTACTTTTATAAACAATATAACATTTATTTGTGTTCTAAATTCAAAAATATAAAAACAAACTATTTTTTATATTAGGCTGTTTAGTGGCTTCATACCTTTGCTTCTCCTTCAACCTGGCGAAAGCAAAGCGCGAAAAAAAGAAAATTAAAATCATAGTTTCTTATTAATTTATGACAAAAATGTTTTTCGTTATTTTATTTTATTTCTTCAAAAGTGTATTGAAAAACGTCGTTTGATACACATGGACATTTGTTATTGCAGTTCTCAGCTCAAAAACACCCTCGCCTACGGCTCGGGAGTTAATTCCGCCTCGGATGCAATAACAAACTTTCTCCACTTGTATCAAAATGTACTATTAAGTATAGGGTGTAAAAACCTATTAACGATGCCGAAAGGCACTGGTTCTCCACGTCAGTGCGATATTTTTTTTGTTCTACACCATACCTGGGAACCTTCTAGTTATGGAGATATTATGGGTCAAAGTTCCAACTTTTTGATAAGTTTTTTTTTACCTAATACAAGTTTTTAATGTAAGACTTAAAACACCTCCGCCACCCGCGTAATATTCAATCCATCCATCAGCACAATGTTTTGAGTGCGTTACACTGAGTTTTACCACAAAACATGATTTTTCACCCTAAAAAAAAAAGTCGTTTCCCAGCAATAATTTTTGCGTAAAGTTACTTAGTTTGATGTACAAAATGCTCGGTTGACGGCTTCGTGATGAGGTTGTTTACACCCTGTATTGTCAGTTGAAATGCCCAGTTAAAGTGGTATGTTGTCCTTATGACCGCAGTAGTGGATCACCTCGGACTGGTAATTCCTACAGGCAATATCTATGCTGAACGATGTATGGACTGTGTAAAGGATGATATGGCAAGAAAGGATGTGTCTGATGAGATGACGAGTAATAGAGAAGTATGGAAGAAGAAAACATGCTGCGTCGACCCCAAATGAATCGAGATAAGGGCAAGAGAATGATACTGATATCAATGCTATGATGGACACACAGTCAGTAGGATATAAATATGCTGCCAATCGGCCAAACTCTCGATTTCCTGTAATGCCACCAGCTTAGATAGATTCTATTCGTCCGGAAAGAAAAGGATTTACCATCTCATAGCCAGGAAATGCGAACGTTGCCATCAAAGTTATGGCGGCAAAAAAAATAGTTGTACATTGAAAAAAAATCAAAATAAAAGTAGCTTTGAAACCAAACGCCGAGTGTTTTTCGTCACGTTATTCGTCATATACCGACTCTCAGTCTGTCGAAATATCAAGAAAAGCAATAATCATGCTGTATTTCACTCCAGAAATAACCGAACGACTCCTAATCGCTCCAACTATGCCACAATAAAGTCTGTCACACACAGTTAACGGCTTCACATCTCAAGCGAAGCCACAGCCAACCTATAAATCCGGCTGATGTCAAGCTGTATAACGCGACATAAAAATGTGCACGCAGCAGTCACACTTGCTCTACGAAAACCGCCCTTGTCACTTTGAAATAAGGACGATATCAAAGAAAAATTGTTGCTATAACTGTGCCGCGTCTGCGCCCGCAGTAAATCTGTCTGTCCGTACGTTCACTAAGTGCTTTGTGGGTATTATAAGTATTATAAACTTTGAAATGGATAGTTTTGGTTTTGATATCGTGAAGAGTTTATGGACACTGCTGAAAGATAGCTGGGAAAGGGGTAGTAAATAAAAGTGATAGAATTTAAACTACCTGGCAGTTTTTATTTTGTTTTGGTATTTCTGAGCCATTATCATCTCCCTGCAGTCCCTGCCCTTTCCCATGTTACTTGTGCTCGGCGCAACACGATTTTTTCTTTTATTCTCCACTGTCAACCGTCACGCTATCATTTACTCATTTGTCTTTCATATCATTCCTCATACAATCCATCCATCGTTTACTTGGTCTTCCTCTCCCTCTCCATCCACCAACATTTATAATCATATTTCTGAGTGAAAGATGGAAAATATTTGGTTACAAAGTGTGTGACTACTGATATTACGACTAACAGAAAAACATAGGAGAAGACATGGTGTGCCGATCCCAAAACAATTGGTATTGGCGATTCGAACATAACACTGTTATCCACGCGGGCGAAGCATATTTTGGGGCGGTGCGCCGCGCGGACAGGCGGTGACCGCCGCTCGTCCGCGCGGTCGGGCGGTGTAACGGCCTGGCCACAGCCAAGAGCGGCGCGGTTTGCGGCGCGACGTGAGGCGCGGCTAGCGGTGAGCGGCGAAAACAAATGGTATGCCACAGTGCGCGTCGCTGGTAGCTGGCTCTTGGCTGTCGCCAGGCCGTTACACTTCATAATAAAAGATAGCTTGATCTCTGCGACATAATATGTCAAACTCAAACAACAAACTTCAAGTTAGGCACCAAACGATTTCACACAAATCAATGCGACGTGAGACGGGTGTCGTGTGATAACTGCTATTAGAGCAAGACAGTATAATAAATAACTCTATCTGACTCTGTTACATTTTCACGCCATAACGACTGAACAGATTTCGATGAAAGGCGCACAAGTAGACCATGACCAGAGTAAGGACATTAGGATACTTATAATCCCGGTAGTACTTCTTACGTTCCCCCGGTTTTACTTTCGACCTTAACACGGGTGAAGCCGTGAGCAAAAGCTGACCTACACCTACTATCAACATCAAAAATGTAGATACCCTACTTAGTGTTTTGAACAGTTACATGAGCTCATTGAGGGTCGACCAATTTTCAATCTTATCACTTAAGCCATAAGGGTGAAAAGTGGTCGACCGTCAGTGAACCCGGTGGTACTATCGAGGACACTCCCGCCTGATCACCACTAAGCAAACTTTTGCTTGCACTTACAACATAGAAACGCTTTCTAGCCCCGCCCCGTTGACTTTGTATAGAAATAATGAATGAAAAGATACCGATCGGCCGAGCGCACAGACGACACACGCCAAACAAGAGTTATTGTTATTTTGCGCGCCAAAGTTGACGCTTTCCTAATAGGCCTAAACTTTAAGGGTTCGTGGCTCGGCGCCTCCGCATGATTTAAGCGAAAAATGTTTTAACTGATCAGGCGGAAAACACCACGACTGTACATAAGTACTGTCAGTTTTGGGTCAATGTCTAACCGTCACCACAATATCATTAGGGACATGTCAATCAGTGCAATGGCTACCCAAACCTCAAGCTAACGAAAGAGCAAACCACATCAAATTCTATCACTTTAGTTTATCCGCAGGACACATTACCGTACGGTGTACACTCACACTTGGGGTCCTGTTCCACCGCTGACGAAGAAGTAAGCGACTTTCGACAATTTTCTCGCTCAAGAAACCATGAGATTCTAAGTCCATGTCAGTTAAGGGTGTAAAAAATCTCTTGAAGCCGAAAGGCACTTGTTCTCCCCGTCATTGCGATCATTTTTTTGTTCTACACCATACTTGGGAACCTTCTAGTTACGGAGATATCAGGGGACAAAGTTCCAACTTTTTGACAAGTTTTTTTTTTTATTACAAGTTTTTAATGTAAGATTTTTACTTTAAACTCCTCCACGACCCGCGTATTATTCAATCCATCCATCAGCACAATTTTTTGAGTGCGTTAAATTGAGTTTTACCACAAAACATGATTTTTCACCCCAAAAAAAAAGTTCCCAGCAATAAATTTTGCGTAAAGTTTGATGTACAGAATGCTTGGTTGACGACTTCGTGATGAGGTTGTTTACACCCTATAGATAGTTGATCGCTGAGGCTGACTGTTCGCACTGTCGACGAAAACCACTCTCTCTACTGCACTACTTTGTCACAGGGACAAGAGCTAACCAACAAAATACTCGCTCAGCGACGCTCGCTTGGCTGGCAGAACACTCGCTGAGAAACTCTCGCTTAGTATATTCGCATACCAGAAAATGACTGGTAATCGCCCATTGCACTCTCGCACTCGCTCGTAGTCTAGCGACAAAACCATCTGTAGGCTAGCCAAGTTGACAATCTACAATCGTTAACGCTAATAGAATACTAACCAAATGTATGGATTGACATCATTTCAACGTTAAGTCACGTGGTCAAAACAAACGAATAGAAACTTTAAAGTTCAGTCAAAACTGTAAATTGGCTACAATTTATATGGGATCTAGCGATCACTATTGTAGAAACGAATCATTTCATTCTATCATCTTGATCGATGTAAACTTGTCTAAGAAGTTTCTATTCGTTTGTTTTGACCACGTGACTGAACGTTTACGATTGTAGAAAGAGAATCGATACGAATCGTTTGTAACTTGGCTAGGCCTGCAGATCTACAAACTCGCTTCTCTTTGCTCGCCAACTGGTTTCTAGTTGCTATCTTTTTTTTGATATATACTAGATAGGCTTACGTTTGGCCGCAACTCGCCTGATGTGAATGATGGAGCCTAGGGTGAAGCCCGGTTGCCTAGAAGAAACCGATTCACTAGAACTTTTAATCAATTCAGATTATGGCAGATTACGGCAGTGAATTAGTAATTAGCGCATGCGTAGGTATACCAGGAAGAGACTGGGGCAGTCATTCAGTCAGTAATCGCACGTAACCCGATCGTATAACAAAAACAACCAAACCATACCTAAGAACACTCGCTACCCGTTGCTCGCCAACACGTTAGTAGTCGCTTTTCGCAAATCGTTGGTAGTAGGACCGTAGTACAGGTGCCTAATGGCCTTTAACCTAACCCCACGACCCATAAATAAGGCCTCCTAGGCCTTTCATCCTAGGTATCGTGTTGAGCCTGTCTAATAAAAACACCTGAGACAAAGTATCCGTTTAAAAGCGGCTAACTACGTACGACCGCAGTTTGGAGGCCGCCGTCAATTTACGCTCCCCCGATATTGCCATCAGACGCGGGATAAAATGGGGCACGCGGTTAATTAAAAGAAAAAACGTTCAGTTTATATTGTTATTGGGTGCTTTTAATTGTTTTTAAATGTTATTACGGAAAAACAAAATAAAACGGAGAGCATAGCTCTCCTAATTCTCTCAGTTTTATTTCGTTTTTTCCGTTTTCCGATAGGTAGGTAATATTAAAAAACAAAATGAGCAAAACTTGAGAATGTACCGGTATGTAGGTATATCTTTTAATTAAGAAATAAAGGAACTTACTATTAAGTATTTATACCGAAGGAAGACATTTGGACCGTCGGCGTCGTCGTGGACCATTCGCATCGAATACCTCTATTGTCTATGTTAAAGCCGTTAAAAGGTTATTCCCCCATAAAATAAAAAAACAAGCAGAGAACAGTCCACTTACAATAAAACATTTTCTTCATCAAGTGGGGTCCACAAACTGTAGAACAATAAACATTGCAGTGTAAATTGTAAAATCAATTAATTTAAACGTTCATTTGGGAACAATTTGTGGACTATTATTTGCGAAGCTGCCACCAATATTTGCTCAGCTCTCGTTCCCCTGTTGAGTCCTTGTGTGTCCACATTACCAGATGCGGGTAGGGGAAAAAATTTACTAACGTCATTTGTTTTAATTGATTTAATGGAGTTTGTTTAATCGAGAGTATGTGGGTAGATAGATCGGTGCCTGGAATCTTAATTCGTTTTAATTTAAAACGGGAATGATTTTCAAGGTTTTATTTGACTTTTACGGGACCAGACTTAACATAACTAACTGGGGAAATGTGGGTGATGTGGGTGTGTATAAAATCATAAATATTTTATTTCACATCCTAAGTAGATGGGCACTTATAAAACGTCGAAAAAGGTGCACGGTTCGCGTTGGTCGTTTCCATGGAGAAGAACCGGCAAGGAACTCCATGGTTACTCTTTTCAAATCATTTGGTATTAGAATATTATTTTGTTACAGCATTGGTACATAAGTATGGGGGCCGTAGGCCCGACAATAGTTCGTTGCTTACTATACAAAAAGCGTTTAACTAACGTCTAACTATAACAAAAGTTAACAAACATCTGGGAATTTGTGGGAATCTACAAAGCCTACAATGTTTACTCATTCACAAATAATAGGTAAAAAAAGAATCTATACAAAGGTAGGAAAATTTTAGGTAGCTTGATAATTAAACCTACGCTCGTACGGTGGTGTGCATTGCACACAAGCGTATAAAACTTCTATGTTCTCATCCTTCGAAACATACAGGCGTGATATTGTTTTGGTTCCTCCCTATTTTTTAAATTATTATAAAAATATTAGGTACTTCCCTACTTGAATCGGATTTTCTTAACAATTTCAAGGGTTTCAATTTTTTTCAAGGAACCATAATCTTTTTTCTAAAATAAAAGTACCCAAATTATTCCTTACAACATCAGTTATCTGCCAGTAAAAGCCCCGTCAATATCGGTCCAGCCGTTTCGGAGACTAGCCGAAACAAACAAGCAGACAAAAATGTAAAAATATGTATTTTTGTTTGTAAGTCTCGTCCTACTTTCTTATTTATGCTTTCAGTAAAAAGCTGTTATTTTGATACCTACTAGAAACAGAAACTTCAATTTTATTTATTTGTTTTGTTTATTTTTTATTCTGCAACTTTTGATGAAGAAAATCTACCTACTTATCTTAGCTTGATCTTGTAAACAACCAAACTTAGGTAGGTAGGTACTCAATCTATAAAAACCACACAATACTACGGTACCAATTCCCTTTTCGTAAACTTAAATGAACGGCCAAGCTAAACACTGTCCTCTATAGAATAAGTATTAACCCAATTCAATCAGTTCCGAAGTTATAAACTAGAGAATGTGTCGGCAATTACTGAGCAATCGGCTGCTTGATAGACAACTAATAGCTTGGGGCTACTGCAGCTAAACTTTATTAAATGGCGATGAGTATTTTAGTAGACGCGACTGCTCGACGACTACGCTACGACTACGTACCTTTTTTTTTTTTTTTTTAGGATGGGAAATCATCAAATGACTTCTCCCGCTCTGGGCTGAGCAGGAGGGAGTGTCAGACTTTTACTGACTAAAACCCATCCATGTTCCTTCATCGCCCTTTGTGTTCCGGGGCCACGGTATCTCTTTCGAATAGTCCCGCAGCCCCGGCAGGCTTCGGCCCTTGCGGACCCCTTCCTTATTGCTGACTCTCTTTGAGGCGCGCGTGGAGCACGAACGCGCCGTCGACACGGCCTGTCGTCATGAGACGGACGGACGGCGAGCTAGCCCATAGCTCCCCGTCCACAGGCCCGCGCCTACGGTGGCCGGTAGCCACCACGTGGCCCCCGACGCCCGGGGCGTCTCCCACGGCGGCCGGGACGTGACGATATCTCCCTCTCACGTTCCGCCACCTCCTTCGCTAGCATGACTGCTTCGCAGAAGGAGGTGACGGCGTCCCATTCCGTCTCGCTCCGGACCATGGCACGAACCAGGGCCGGAAGCGAGAGGTCGCCGCCGCCAATCGCCACCTCGAGGACACGGCGGTGCTCCACCCAAGCAGGGCACACCTCCACCGTGTGCTCCACCGTGTCCTCCGGTCGATCCTCACAATAGAAACACCCGGGCGTCTCCTCCCGCCCGATTCGGTGCAGGAACTTACCGAAACATCCGTGTCCGGTAAGAACCTGCGTCAGGCGGAAGGTGAGGACGCCGTGGCGTCTCTCCAGCCACTCTTCAAAGAGGGGACTTACCGCCACTATCGTGGCGTGCCCTACGACTACGTACCTGGAAACAGAAAGAAAGAATTGAAGATGTAATATCTTGGACACTCCCGCCTGAGCACCACTAAGCTTATTTTTGCTTGCACTCGCAACATAGAAACGCTGTCTAGCCCCGCCCCGTTGACTTTGTATAGAAATAATGATTGAAAGACAATGCCTATCGGCCGAGCGCACTGACGACGCACGCTAAACGAGAGTTATTGTTATTTTGCGCGCCAAATTACGCTTTCCTAATAGGTCTAAACTTTAGGGGGCGTGGCGCCTCCGCATGATTTAAGCGACAAATTTCAGGCGGAAAAGACCACGACTTTACCTAGGTTTGTGAGAGATTTCGTGTGTATTTCTGGCAATAGCGACGAGGCAATCGGCTGGTTGTTAGACCACTGATAGCTTGAGATTGGCAGTAGCCTCAAGCTATTAGTTTTTTATCGTTGTTATAAGCGGAAGAGACTTTTAGCATAAGCGACTACGGTACGACTACGTAGGTACATACTAAGTAAGGTAAGGAGGAGTTGAAAACGTACGTTCTACGACGCCGATTTGGAGTGGGTAAATATTTGGATTAGAAGAAGATGACGAGTAATGAGCGTGTAGGTATATGTTGTCAAATTGGTCTCCATACGAAGTCAGTGCTGGTTGATAGGCAACTCGTAGCGTGGGGCTGCTGCAGCTAAACTTTATTAAACGAGAAAGAAGCTTTTATTGTTGACGACTACGTGACAACTACGTACATAAGTACTTATTAATAAATATGTGAGTAGAAAACGCATGAGGTGCCCACCAACAGATGTTACAAGTAACGCCATCTGTCGGTAGTAAAATGTATCTCCACACGAAAAAAAATACCGTCTTTTTTTAAGACTATCAAAAGTCTCTCATGGAAATAACCTGTACCTATAGGTACTCACTCACTACTCAAAAGAATCTGTATTTTACTCACTAGTGTCGATTCTGTTGTGCACAAACTAAACTTAATTTAGGCTATTGCTATCTTTTACTAGAAGGCAGTTCGAGAAAAGGACGGCTATAACTATGAACTAAGTTATAGATGTCAAACTAGTTTCTGTCTTGTGCTTCCCCATGTTTTTAGTCGACATGTTTTTACGTGCACCTTTCATTTGTATGGAAATATTAGTTCCAATTAAATTTGACAGCTCTAAATTACGTCAGTTTCTTTCTCGTTTTATTAAAGAGAAAAAGATAGCAATAGCCTAAATTAAGTTTAGTTGGTGCACAACGAATCGACACCACTGTCGAGGAATTTGTATATCTACTCACAACTAAAGTAACTAGATTGCACGACATATTACGTTATTATTTATTTATGCGAATACATGCTCCGGGCGTTAGGTCAATTTGATTAAAGAGACCAAAGCAGCATCGTTATTGAGTTACCAAGCTATCACGGAAAGCTTGTTACTTGTTAGGATAAACTATAGGGTGGAAGCGTCAGAGACATAAGATTTTTTAGATTTTCCATGGGTGGAAACTTGGAAAGGATATCACGCACAAACGGTTACGATCATGTTATTCTAGTAGTTTATTAGAATATCATTGGTTACGATGTATTCTGCTGATCCATACATTTTGACCGTGTATTTAGGAATAAAAATATTGCATTATTGTAGGATACAGCAGGCAATTTTTTTAAATTACCGGTGTTTTTTTTTATGTTGGTAGTTCGGAATGATAAAGTACGAACAGTGCCACCAACTTATCTGTTCATTTGAGGGCGTCGCTCGCTAGTGGTGATTTTGGTATTGCTATTTTAGAAACTCACCAAGAAAAAATGGAAGTATACATAAAACATAACGCAGTCTTTCAAGTCCTTATTTAAATATCATCAGAATATAATATTAATAAAATACGAGTATCGCTATGAATTTTAGTAAATGAATAAATAAAACAAAAAGTCCTGCAATTGTTCAATTTTCTGTTCTGTTTAATTTTATATTTTGTAGAAATATTTTATCATGGTCTCTACTCTTTAGGTTCGAGCGGCCGCACTAAAGGAATTTCTGTCGTAATCGATGTTCTCCTCCCTTATTAATCTTCTAAGTCAGTCGTATCGCGCATTCACTGTCACTCTGTAATTTATTTAATAATGGGTGATTTCATTTTCCAACTGTGGCATCACTGATCTGTCACAGCCGCAACGCGGGTGTACGTTACCCCAGCAGGAAAGTGTCTCCTAGAGTTATATGAGTGGAACGTATAATGTGTGCCCTAACTGCTGTAAATGCACATAAAAAATGTGTGCCCCCTGTCGTTTTGGAAAAAAACGGAAAAAACGATTACTGCTGGGGTAACGTTTTTCTAGCAGGAAAATTCTAAACGAATGATCAGAGAGAGAAACATTGTGCATGGCCTTGTAGCTTATAGTTGTGCCAAAGTGTGCCCTCAAAAATAAATTGTGTGCCCCTTCAGGTTTTCGAGATATTGCATTTCCTGCTGGGGTAACGTTTTGCAGAATCGTATATCTCTAAAACCATTGCATGTGCACCTGTAGAATAAACATACACGCGTAGCTCTTCATGTGTGCCCCTCAGTGCCCCAATTAGATTTAAGAAAATATTTACAATTTCCAAGTTATCACGGTTTTATGAAAACTCGAAAAAACATCACAGCGCCTAAATGAGACAAGGTATGAGCTCGCTGAAAACTGTATTGGGTCCGCCTTGACGCTACTAATAACCATACAAAGTTTCAAAACTGGTCATGCATGCGTTTTTGAATTATCTTGATAAAACTCAAAAAGATGGTGTCATAACTTTGACGCCAAAAATACAAGGAACCAGCTCGATCCCAGATGTGTAGGTGTTAAGGAACTAGTGTGCAGTCAAAAATATATGGTGAAAATATTCAGCTTGGAATGTTTCGCATTAAGTAAATATTAACAAAAAACCAAACATGTAAACAACGGCTGGTATCCGACCAAATTCGAATGACTACTAAAAAGCGACGGATTCATACACATCGATGACCTTCTTTAATTTACGCACTAACCGATTCACACGTGTTGTGCCTGAGTACACTGAAGTAGAAAAGTAATAAAATAAAGTTGTTATTGGATAATATTCTACTAGCTTTCCCTGTGATTTTGCACACGATTAGATGAAGTACATTATAAATAGTAGCCTATGTGATATTCCAAGGTAAGCTATCTTCTTAATTCAAAATTTCATTAAAATACATCTAGTAATTTATGTGTGAATGAAAGACATACATCCAGATATTTGCCAGGTCTTTTACCCAAAATTTGATTGCGGGATGTTTTAAAAAAAAAATAGTTCATGAAATGTGTGATGAATACCTACTACTTTATTTATATACAAAAAAGAGGTAACTCTTTTTTGTATATAAATAAAAAAACAACACAACAGTAAAAGAAGTATTTATACAACATGTAACGCAATTAACGCACACCCTCAGACACCCCAATTAGTTTATTATGTTATAATCATAATACATGCACTGAATTTTTAATTAAACATGTCTAGGTAATGATTATTTAATAAATTAGTTTTCCTAATTCTGGAATTGAATGTTGTAGCCACAGTACAAATCAACGAACGCACACAATCGCATACGTAGGTCTCATACCTACGTATGCGACTGTGTGAGTCTTGCTAGCCTAGTAGGTATTCGCTCGCGTTCGAGACAGCTGTTAACGTCGTCGCTCGACTCAACTTCAATAGAAAAGTTTAATACCTACATTTTAATGCCTGTTTTCTTAATTGTTGTTTTAATTTAGAAAGCACTTCGTCATTTTTTATCAAAAGCGTTCACTATCCTATTTTTAGATCATCGGCACGTCTTGTTGTCGCACTAAAATAAACTAACGATTTAATACGTCCCCACAAAAAAAGTCGTAAAATCAGCTGATTGGGGATTCTCATCGAATTAATCCCATATTTCGTTTTGAAAACGAGTACGTGTACGCCAATCGGCTCCCCTGTCGATGGCTGTGTTCGGACGGAACGTTCCATGGCCACGAAGTAGCAGCTAACATAGTCCTACCCTGCGGTCTACTCTTGTACCATACCTTTGATTGACTTAAATGTTCTGCCAGCTAGAACCACATTATCACCACACTGCACTGTGCCGCAGTCCTCACCATTAGTCACCATTTCACTGAACATTTTGTGTCAATTATTGGAAAGAAATCGCGCGCGAAAAGGTATTTGCATACACTGTACGGAAGTTCGCCCGAATTATGTAAGCTGCAGGCAGTGGATCGAAAAAAAACCAAAGATACTTTAAAACTAATTTAATTTAAAAGAAATTATTACAATAAATTTAGTGAAACCTATTCGATGCTAGAATATGGAATGACCGAGAAAGTACTTAAAACTAATTAATTGCTATGATGAATTTCGCTGCGTCGGCGGCTCGTGGCTGGACGGATGTCGACGCTGCAGTTTTCATGCGGTTGGCGTAAACAGGCCGGAATGTGCGAGGTCATCGATTTGCATTAGGTATCCGTATTTAACACCTCCATCCGCAGAACAGCAACTATTTGCTCATATTGAGAGAAAATGTTGCTGGGAGTTCATCTCGTTTTCTGGTCACATCTTCATACGTGCGTATCTTAAGGGTCTGCTGCTTCTCTTTGTCGTCTGCTCTAAGGTTCCAGCATTTGTATCTGCGGCTTATTACCAAAATGATGAGTATGGTTGCGCATAGTACAATGATATAAAATGGTATGGTGGTATGGTATAGAACAACCGGTTGAGTGTTGTCAATCTGAATAGGGCTTTCCGTCAATAGTTTGTTCTGGATGCTGTGAAGTTCTTCCAGGTTGACTGAATTGAAGCCAATGATGTGAGTGGAGTCAGTCGTTTGATTCATGTCGTTATAAGGGATCTTTGATAGTTTTAGTGGCTGTCCTTTTATCTCATTGCTGTCGTTGATGATTGTGAATTCTGTTGTCTGCAGATAGCAATCCATGGGTATAGTGACAAGATAACTTCCCTGTAGAATATTGAAGTCTTTTCTGCCGCAGGCTAACTGTACTTTGGTCGGCTGGGGTAATGATAGGACGTAGTGTTGGTCGTCCAGTTTTTCTACAGCTTGTTTGGAGAGTGAAATCTTGGTGAATTGGCAGGTGTCTTCTAGACCTTGGTTGATGATGAGCTCTTGGATGCAATCAGGTTTCGTCCGGATCTGATGACTTGTCTTCCTTTCACAGAGATGGATGCTACTGTACTTCGGGCATTCAGCCTCTATGTACACGAATGATTTCTCATTTGTTGCTATATAGGGAGAGGAAGGAATAAGGGCGAGTTGTTTCTTATTGGGTACAATGGATAGTTTGTATAAATCGTAAAGGTCTGTGGAGACTATAGGAAAACTGTATACTATTACTATTCTTTTACCAATAAAGTAGGAACCCGGTTTTATTAGGTTATAATATTCTCGTAATTCCAAATTTAAGACTTGGTCTTGGTTGTATATGGATTTTAATCTATCTATCATTGATCTTAAAACCTCTATATCTATCATGGAATGATGGGTGCTGGATGCACGTATAAAAGCCATTATATTTTCTAATCTAATTATCTCTAACATTAAATCTTCTACATTGTTGGTTATGATTCCTAAAATTTGGGCAAACTTTGCAAATTTTATTAAGCTGTAGTCTGTGTAAGCATTTTTCTCTAAAAGTAAGTCTAACGTTGCATTAACCTTTTCCTGATTTTTTGTTATTTGGTCCAAAATGGTACCATGCTGGGACATCCATTCTTTACTTAAACTGATATGGTTGTTAAATTCTGATACTATTTTATTTTCGTTATTCTGTAGAGTTTTAATAGCTTCGTCATATTTCAAGGCATCTAAATAATCTAAATTGCCAGTAACACTTTTTATTACTGACCCAAGGCTATCTACAAGACCTCTTTTGACTCTAACAGGTTCCAAAGATTTTACTTGTTGTAATACCTTACTAAGTTTGTTAGTAAGATAGTCAATCTGATATTCGTAAAGCATGTAGGTCTCGTTAGTAAGTTTAGCTTTGAAAGTCTTTAGTTGCGACTGTACGGAATTTATTTTATCTTCTATGTCGGTCAATTGTATGTACTGTATAAATGAGTGGTAATGTGTAGTTAGTCTGGTCGGTCCTAATCTGTATGGTAACAGTCCAGGTCCATCGGCTAAAGTCTCAAGTCTTATCTCTTGAGGATGTGTCGCATGGATTGTCAGTAGTAGCAGGATCCTGTAACAATTGACTTGCTTTAGGAACACGTTTCAGCCGTGCTTTGGCTATAGGGCCACGTTTTTTTGAAGTATATATGTGTATAGGCAGATCAGCGAGCACTGTGTCCTGCGTATAACGTGGTGCAGCTTTCTGGCGACTGGCAAAGGGGTTTTTAATAAAAACTTGTTGCTGAGGGGCATATTCTATTTCAGGTTCGCGGGTTTTATTCCTGTTGTTAATTAGGGCTGTACGATTCGCAAGAGATGATTCATTAATGATTTCATAAACTTGCTTCATCTGTTGTCTATGATTCTGCGCATATTGTTGTAAGATGTGCTCAGTTAGGTCTATGTCGATTGGGTCTCTGGGGTCGAAATGTCCAGTCAATAGGTCAAACGGTCTGCATTTCGTGAAACTATGGATCGAACTATTGTATGCTATGATGGCATATGGCATAAGATTAACTATAGGTTCGTCTTTATTTTGTAGTTTTAGAATTCTAATGTGTTCCAATAAGGTTGAGTGGAAACGTTCGATGTTGCCATTGTCATTCGGACTGTGGGGTAAAATTTTATGGTGAATTATCTTATGAAGACGTATAAATTCAGAGAAAAGTTGGTTCGTAAACTCAGTGCCATTATCGGTGATAATAGTCATGGGTAGTCCATGGTGGGTACAGAACCGTAATAGTGCTTGTATAATACTTATAGCAGTACCATCTCGTAGATGATAAGCTTGGGCATATTTCGTGAAGACGTCCATAAAGGTAACGTATTTTTCGTTCTGGACTGTAAAGAGGTCCATGTGAATAATTTCAAGTGGTTTGGTAGCTGGGGGCACTATGTTGAATTGAGGTCTTATTGGATTTCTATCGTACTTAGCTTGACCACAGATGGTACACTCATTAATAAACTTGGTGATCTGCTCTTTCATCTTCGGCCAGTAGTATTTTCGTGAGAGGGCTAAATGACATTCATTTATACCGCGGTGGTTCGTCTTACCGTCATGATATTGTCGGATAATGTCTTGTTGTCGGAGGTATTCTTTAACGTTCTCGAGTTCTATCTTAGCTAATACTAGGTTAAGTGAGGAACTTTTAAATTTGTCTTGTATGATGGGTATTATTGAGTACATGGCTAATGGTGGGTTAATCAGGATAGCCGTTTTAACTTTAGGATTCACATATTCCTTGATAGCACTAATAATGTCGATCTCTAGGTTGGATTCTGAAATTTGGACTGCGATTCGAGTATGATTTTCGAATGGCTTAGTTACTGTCGGTCGGCGTTTTATGTCACCTACTATGGTAAAGTAAATTTGTCGATGAAATTTATTGAGAGGTTCGTCTGTAATGGGGATTTCTAGTATCGGATGTTCATTACTGGTGTGCACAGTGTCAGTCGAGGAGTTTGTTGGTGGTGGTGGTGCCTCCGTTGGGTTGTTGATCATTGATCTAAGATCGTTAGTATTTTCGATCAATGGGTCGGTGTCAGTCAAAGAGTCTGGTAGTGGAGATGGTGCCTCCGGTGGGTTATTAATCATTGATCCAAGATTCTTAATATCTTTGATCAATGAGTTGATCTCGTCTACTTCTTCGTTATGGATTTCTATACGGGAGAGAGCGTCAGCGTTAGTATTGAATTTCCCTTTTTTGTACACTACAGTAAAGTCATATTCGCTTAGTCTGAGTCGCCATCTGGTCAGTCGTGAATTTGGTTCTCTCAAGTTCATCATCCACTGCAAGGGTTTGTGGTCAGTCAGTACTTTAAATTTTCTACCAAAGAGATAAGGTCTAAAATATTTCGTAGCCCAGACTATGGCGAGCAACTCTTTCTCAATTGTGCTGTAATTTAGCTCACTTTCGTTAAGTGTACGAGAAGCGTAACAGACAGGTTTGTCGGAACCTATAGGTCCTTGAGACAACACTGCTCCGATAGCGACGTTCGAAGCGTCTGTTGTGAGATTAAATTCTTTTTTGAAGTCTGGGTATTGTAGAATAGGGTCATTGGTTAGTAATGTCTTACACGTTTCAAAGGCATTGACATATTCGGGGCTAAAGGTGATTTTACTACCTTTCTTTAGGCATAGGGTAAGAGGTTTGGTGATGCGGGCAAAATCGGGGATAAATTTTCGGTAGTAACCTAAAAGTCCTAAAAACTGTTTGATTTCCTTAGGGGTCTTAGGGATTGGATATTTTTGGACTGCAGAGATCTTGTCGGGGTTTGGTTTGATGCCATCCCTACTGATAATATGTCCTAGATAGGCAGTCTCGAGTTTCAGAAATTCGGACTTGTCCATCTGGATTTTGAAGTTGGACTCTCTAAGTCTTTGGAAAACTTTTTCCAAATTGTCCATATGCTCTTGAAGAGAGGTACTGTATACTATAATATCATCAAGATATACGAGGCAGATATTATTTTGAAGGCCTCTTAAAACATTGTCCATAACTCGTTGGAAGGTGGACGGTGAATTTTTAAGTCCCATGGGCATTCGAAGGAATTCAAAGTGCCCGTGTTCCACATTAAATGCTGTTTTTGGTATATCTTGAGGGTCCATCTCTACTTGGTAAAACCCACTTGCCAAATCTAGGGTCGTAAAGTATTGGCACTTGCCTAATTTGTCAAGGACGTCACTGATATTTGGTATGGGGTATTTGTCGTTTATTGTTTTTTCGTTTAATTTACGAAAGTCGACTACGAGGCGCCATTTCTGCTTCCCGGAAGCGTCAATTTTTTTTGGAACAACCCATATGGGCGAGCTCCACGCGGAATCGGAAGGTCTTATTATCCCTTGTTCTAGCATTTTGGAAATTTGGTCCCTGACTTCTTCCCGATGAACGAAAGGGTACCGATAGCTCTTAGTATATGCGGGAATTTCGTCTGTTGTTCTTATACGATGTTTAATTTTGTTGGTGAATGTCAATGGTTCTCCATCAATGTAAAATACGTCTGCATAGCGAGAACAAAGGGTTAAGAGATTAGCTTTTTCCTCTGCATTAAGGTGGTCCGTACGTAGCCGCGATAGTACGTCATCAACGCGATTTGATTGTTTCATTTGCGTGCATTTAGCATTGAAAAGTTCTGCACGGGTTGGTTGGTCTAACGAAAATATGACGTCATTAGGAGTTGGATTTTCTAACTCCACATATCCACGACTATTGGTAACAGTGGTAAGGCACTCGTGGATGATGCAATTACAAAATACTTGTTCGTTCACAAAAACGTCGCCGTCCGGGGCGTTTATGGGTATTTTAACTAACTTAGAACTTTTAGCAGGGATAATGTCCTCATACAAGTTTACGTTATGTGAATTGTATACTTTAATTTGATTCATAGCAGTACGCGTTATTAATTGGTAATCTTTTAAATCTATTCTAGCCTCCCATTTGGATAATAAGTCTAATCCTATTAGGCTATCAAAGTAATCGTGAAAACGGTAAATGAATAATTTTATACTATCGGCCTCATTAAATTCATTAAAACACGGTAGCGTTATTGAATAGTCATTTCTGCTTACGCCGTGTACGTTCGTAACTTCGAAAGGGTCATAGTTGACGGGATAGTCATGGAAAAACTTTTGTACAGCCTCGGGGCTTATAAATGACTGGTTAGCGCCAGTGTCAATTAAAAATTTTAAAGGAGGGCAAGAAATTTCTATATAGGGTAACTGTCTTTGGGTTTGTAAGTTAAGGTCTATTTTTGCAGGGCACGCCACAATAGTGGCGGTAAGTCCCCTCTTTGAGGAGTGGCTGGAGAGACGCCACGGCGTCCTCACCTTCCGCCTGACGCAGGTTCTTACCGGACACGGATGCTTCGGTAAGTTCCTGCACCGAATCGGGCGGGAGGAGACGCCCGGGTGTCACCATTGTGAGGATCGACCGGAGGACACGGTGGAGCACACGGTGGAGGTGTGCCCCGCTTGGGCGGAGCACCGCCGTGTCCTCGTAACGGCGATTGGCGGCGGCGACCTCTCGCTCCCGGCCTTGGTTCAATCCATGGTCCGGAGCGAGACGGAATGGGACGCCGTCACCTCCTTCTGCGAAGCAGTCATGCTAGCGAAGGAGGTGGCGGAACAGGACAGGGAGAGATCCTCACGTCCCGGCCGCCGCGGGAGACGCCCCGGGCGTCGGGGGCCACGTGGTGGCTTCCGGCCACCGTAGGCGCGGGCCTGTGGACGGGGAGCTATGGGCTAGCTCGCCGTCCGTACGTCTCATGACGACAGGCCGTGTCGACGGCGCGTTCGTGTTCCACGCGCGCCTCAAAGAGAGTCAGCAACAGTGAAGGGGTCCGCAAGGACCGAAGCCTGCCGGGGCTGCGGGACTATTCGAAAGAGATACCGTGGCCCCGGAACACAAAGGGCGATGAAGGAACATGGATGGGTTTTAGTCAGTAAAAGTCTGACACTCCCTCCTGCTCAGCCCAGAGCGGGAGAAGTCATTTGATGATTTCCCATCCGAAAAAAAAAAAAAAAAAAAAAAAAAAGGTCTATTTTTGCTCTTTGGATGTCTTGTCCGACCGAAAATCCTGGTTCTGATTTGCATTGCTAGGGCCTGGTTGTGGCTCTGCTTCACTTGCCATCTGATATTCGGAAGATGTAGTCAAGTTGGAATCAGGCATATTAATGTTGTAGTCAAAGTCACAAACAATGTAACAGTCATTACCGTCCGTGTAGTAGTCATATACTGGCTAGCTAACTATCAGGCAAAGCAAGTTCACTGAGGTTTAACTCACGCGTCTTAAAATAATTATTCGGTGGTGGGTTCCCGTTTCGTTGCCAATCGTGCCCTGGCATCATCGGTACTGGTCTCGGGATAAAATGTTGAACACCGCTCATGGGTTTCGGACCCGAATTTTGTGTTTGATTATTCCTCTGTTGTAATCTAAAAACGTTGCTTTGAGGGTTATAGTTCGGTAATGGTGCACGGAACATTTGTTGGGTTCGAGTAGGCATGCGATTTTGATGCTGGTTGGGATTATTGAATTTAAAGGCCTGAGGCTGAGGTTGGTAGCCACGCTGTCCTACTGGAGTAGGCCAGTTAGGTACTGGGGGTCGAGGAACATTTAACGAGTTAAACGGTACAGCAGGCATCATAGGAGGTTTGTATAAAATTTTAGGTGCGCCCTGAGAAGTTTGGGCCTTTGGGGTATCATTACGCTGCTGCAGGTATATAATATTTAATTCTTCCTGCACGAATTCCAGAGCTTTTTCTATGGTTTCTGGACGCATACAACGTATACGTGAGCCTAAAGGTTCTTTTAGTCCACGTACGAAAGCCTGCATTGTCACTTTCTTATAAAGTGTCCGTTTCGCTTCAATCGTCGTTTGTAAGGTCTCATGTAACGTCACATAAGTCATAATTGTACTAAATAAAGTCTGACATTGATCATAAAATTCCTGCGGGGTTTTATTACCTTGCGTAGCCAACGAGAGGTCATTGTACAAAGCCGTTTCGTCCCTCTGATCCGAGAAGTTGTTAACTAGAGCTGATCTAATACCTACCCAAGTTTCAGGAGTCCCATTTGAGTTAATGGTGGATGCGGCAGGCCCTGTTATCTTATTTAAGATGCCATTTAAAAGACACAGGTTCCCTAATTCGCTGCCTGGCTCAGCGCTTGCATACTGAGTTACTATCCGGTCACAGATGTTAATAAATCTCGTCAGTACATTGGGGTTTCCGTCAAAATCGGGCACAAGGCGTAAGGCCTTGAAAATTACATCGGGGTCGTAAGGCATTATAATAGGTTCAAATAAACTGTTTAAATTAATATCTAATTCACTATCTAAATCTCTGCTAATATCTACTATATGTCGGCGAGCCTGTCGCGATGCAGGTTCCTGATGGTTAGATCTTTCGTGATGAAAAATCTTGGACATGAAAAGTAACTAGGAATAGAGAGGAAGCAACACGAGAAAGATTCTGGTGTACTCACATATATTTCATCTCTGGTTCTTCGCCGTGAATCGATGTCTGGATTCTCCACGCGGCTCCGCAGCTTTATCGTAGATTCTGGATTCTCGTGACGTGACTTGATAGCCACCCGGGTGACTCGCGATCGTGGTGATTGATATGAGATGACTCTAACGCGATTCGCGAACCGGCCCGCGAGATTTTATCCTACGCGCGCCAATTATGTAAGCTGCAGGCAGTGGATCGAAAAAAAACCAAAGATACTTTAAAACTAATTTAATTTAAAAGAAATTATTACAATAAATTTAGTGAAACCTATTCGATGCTAGAATATGGAATGACCGAGAAAATACTTAAAACTAATTAATTGCTATGATGAATTTCGCTGCGTCGGCGGCTCGTGGCTGGACGGATGTCGACGCTGCAGTTTTCATGCGGTTGGCGTAAACAGGCCGGAATGTGCGAGGTCATCGATTTGCATTAGGTATCCGTATTTAACACCCGTGACTAAATATTGTTTACATTTATTTAAGTTAGCTTTGATCGTAGGCGCCGGAGGCGGCGCCGCCCGGTGTCATGGTGTCATCTCGCTCCATCCCAGGTTTTTAATTTGCACGAGAAAGGGAACGAAAACCAGTATGACATATTTTGCATTTTGTTGGTTTATCTATTGTGTCCTTTAACGAGTGCCTGTTTAGTGTGCGTGCGGTTGAATCGCCAAGTTTACCTAACTGTATTTGTAACGACTTTAAATTACTTGAAACAAGGTTCATTTTTCTTTATTTTGTATTGAATGGCGGAATTTGTATTAATACAAATAAAACTGCACTTTTAAAAGTCTTATTGCCTTGAGTTACGGTCCATTTCAGTTTGCTTGGACTATACAGGGGTAGTGTGACTATAAATTACGTAGTTTTAATTATTTTTGGGATAAAAAATTACCTATATTTAAAAATTATAGAAATCGATTCAGTAAACGATTCTGAACAAAGTAATTTCAGGATGTGCGTTAATTATGTTACATATTGTATATTTATTGATATGTCGTAGGTTAGGTAAATTAACATTAAGTTTTTCATCATTAAGGTGGATTCTCCAGGGTAGCCCGCGAAATTCAAATTTTCTTAGAAAGGTGCACAAATTACTTTTTCAAGGTCAAATTCATTCCTGCACGGGCTACCATGGAGCATCCACCTTAATAGAAGATTCTCTTTTTCGCCTCCCCAACGCTGCATATCTCTAGCTGCGCTCCATCCGCTGACGTCGTGTCGCAAGGAATCGCTTTGTCTAGTTTGGAGAAAGTGAGACAGCTAGTATGCATACGGTATTAGTGGGACAGAGACAGATACCTACTTATACTGTCGCTCTATAGATGAATAATACGAAGTGTTTTTGACTAGGGAAGTGCGTCTGGATTATTACTTGGTATTGGTAAACATTTGCAGTTATGACGCCAAGGACACTGTTGCATGTTTACTTTTTTTTTAAGTTGGTTGTAAGTGGCGTAATAATTAAGCATGTATAACAATGATGTGGTTATAGGGGTGGTGAATTTTGTAAAAATAGTTACAATGATGGCACGATCTGCGGTGGTAAGTATTGGCATTTTTTTGACTTATTTAAAAGTACTTAAGTACACTTAACAAGTACTTGGATTTTTTTTCACTACTTTATTTATTTATTTGTAAACAAAAATTTTCTAAATCATGTTTGTTTTGTTTTCATCTGAAAGTATATACATACTTTCCAATTGATCCAATAGATATTTCATCAAAATCGATTCAGTCATTTGTTTTCTTTTTTGTTTAAAATACGTATTTTGTCTTCTTGTGCTACGTTGATGACATATGATCCCTTAATAACTTCTAGTTACAATGTAAAAAAAAATCATGACAAGAATTCACAAGACTCCAAAACTCGACCACAATCCGTCAACATATCATAGGGCTGTATCTTTTTAGCCGAAATAGCTAAATACTTGATTATCACAGAATGTTCTATGGCAGCTATTACTTTATGAATTAATATTAAAGGATTAAAAATAACAAACAACAAGCTGTTTCATTTAATATGGTCACAAGGTGCATTTAACATATTTTTAATTAGCCCCCAAAACTTTTGAACGCGACTGTACGGACAATAGCTTAGGTATAATACGTCCACTAAAGAAGGTCATCGATATGTATGAATCCGTCGCTTTTTAGTAGTCATTCGAATTTGGTCGGATAACCAGCCGTTGTTTACATGTTTGGTTTTTTGTTAATATTTAATTAATGCGAAACATTCCAAGTTGAATATTTTCACCATATATTTTTGACTAAGGGCACACTAGTTCCTTAACACCTACACATCTGGGATCGAGCTGGTTCCTTGTATTTTTGGCGTCAAAGTTATGACACCATCTTTTTGAGTTTTATCAAGATAATTCAAAAACGCATGCATGACCAGTTTTAAACTTTGTATGGTTATTAGTAGCGTCAAGGCGGACCCAATACAGTTTTCAGCGAGCTCATACCTTGTCTCATTTAGGCGCTGTAATGTTTTTTCGAGTTTTCATAAAACCGTGATATCTTGGAAATTATAAATATTTTCTTAAATCTAATTGGGGCACTGAGGGGCACACATGAAGAGCTACGCGTGTATGTTTATTCTACAGGGGCACATGCAATGGTTTTAGAGACATACGATCCTGCAAAACGTTACCCCAGCAGGAAATGCAATATCTCGAAAACCTGAAGGGGCACACAATTTAATTTTGGGGGCACACTTTGGCACAACTATAAGCTACAAGGCCATGCACAATGTTTCTCTCTCTGATCATTCGTTCAGAATTTTCCTGCTAGAAAAACGTTACCCCAACAGGAATCGTTTTTTCCGTTTTTTTCCAAAACGACACACGGAAAAAACGGCACACATTTTTTAAGTGGGGGCACATTTACAGCAGTTAGGGCACACATTATACGTTCCACTCATATAACTCTAGGAGACACTTTCCTGCTGGGGTAACGTACACGCAACGCGGATTGGCGGACACTGACAGTGGCATGACGTTCATAAAGTAGCAGTGGTAGTACTGTAGTTCCAATTTTGTCCACGTGTACCTCAACGTGCACAGCTAAGTTGGTGGCACTACACTATACATACGTAGTACATAATCGTTTATGCGTCGATGTCCCTTCCACCAGTTTCACCCTGTATCAACGATCAACGAAAAGATCGTTGATGCAGGGCCACTGCGGCCTACCTACGATGAAACAGAAATTTTCACTAGCAGTCTAGCATTAAACTACGCCTAAATGAATACCTACCTAAATATTCACCTGTGGACTGTAGTAGACTCAGCTCAGCAGTTGAAAATCTATTAATGTGCTCCTAATAAACATCACGTTAATTAGTTGTCCCTCGCGAGGTGTTAGTGAAAACGGGTGATATATAGGAAGGAGGAAGGAGGAAGGGAAGGAATGTGGAGAAACGGGCGCAATTTAGGAGAGGCCTATGTCCAACAGTGGATCTGACGTGACGTGACGTCGTTACAAAAATAATATTATGAGTACTCGACTGAATACCAGATAAAAACAGACCGTTTTATCTCTTCGTCAATTTTTATTAAACTGACGGACTAAACAGATTCAATTTTTTTTTAGTCAGAAAGAAAAATATAAAACTTGTTTACAGCGCCATCTGTGTATTATCGAGGAAACATTCGAAGAAAAACTGAAATGAACATTTCTATACAATAGATAACCATTTTATTCAGTTAAACAATTATATTACTTACAATATAAATTAAATCATACTTTAAACACCAGTGTTGAGCTTACAACCAACATTTTTATACATTTAAATGCGATTTTTAAACAAATGAATAAATAAATATAAACTCTATGTAAATTATATTCCACTTATTGGCTGAGAAACATTTATTGGCCTTAAATATTGGCCCAATACCAAAGTTTTAGATGTAGAAACAAGCGAAAATGAACCTAATTCCTTTGAAGTTAATAAGAATGCAACCATGATCAAGTTTTTCGTATATCAACATTAACATTATTAGAATAAGGTCCATTTTCGCGAACTTCTGAATGGCTTGAATAAGGTCGAAGTTTGCTCTATAAATCTCAGCCAAAGCGAAAGATACAAATAAATAAGAAGTGATATGGACTAAGGATTGGAATATTAACTTCATTTTTATATTTGTAAGTCAAATAAATGACTGAGTTTCTAACTGATTTATAGCCATACAAAAGGTAATACAAGAATCAAAATTCTTTATGTTTACCTTTTGTTAAATATTGCTTGATTAAAGGTTTGGTCAGGTCGAGAGTGTATTTGTATGGAGATGGTCACAAAGAATTTGTCTGAACTAATTAGACAGATCCTTAAGGGGGAAGCGTCACGGCAACCAGGTCATTATCAGGCTGTATGCTGAACAAAAAATGATTCGCGACCGTAACATATATGTATTTACAGAATAATAATCATAAAAGTGATCAATACAAGTCTCTAAATTCCTATAATCTCATTGAATGGCTTTTTCATGAAATAGTCATTCAACAGAAATGGGTATAAATGAACTAAGAGGGTTTGATTGATGATTTTATTCATTATAACTCGGTAAGGCCTGTTTATACCATTGCGAATCATATTTAGAGTAAGGCCTGTTTATACCATTGTGAATCATATTTAGAACAACATACAGCCCTAACACCTGACCTACCACGCTGACCTGCAAATTGCAAAAACGGAAGAAAATTTGAATTTTGCTGGCTACCCTAGCGCTTCCACCTCAATACAGGCCCAAAGTCATACCGCAGCTTTTCCCTCAACTCACAATTTGTCTAAAAATATGCTTACCAACTAACCTAACCTTAATAAACATGTACCATCCCATAAATAAAAGTCCAGAACAAAACATAAGTGAACAGGGCTCCAAAGAAGCCGTTGGTCAGTACACTTTGTCTGGAGACGTAGTATTTTCTCCAATTTGGTCCTGTCTTGACCATGAACATCACCCACAGGCTGACGACTGCGAAGACGTAGAAGGCAAACCCATAGAGACCTGTTAGGCCTAGGACACCTGGAAATGAGAAATTGAAAGGTTGAAGTGCTTTTATTTAAAAAAAAAAAGGTTCCGACTAATTGAGAACCTCCTCCTTTTTGAAGTCGGTTAAAAACCGTTTTAGTAGTAAAAGTACACAATAAAAGATGGCCTATTGAATGGTTTCTGGAAATAGTATCTGATCAGTCAGTCAGTAGAGATATGACCACCCATTTAAACTAGTTCACCAAATATGTTTGAAACGGGATTATGGTTCTAATAGTGTATAATAAAATTTTTAATAAATAAATGTGATGTAAAATAAATTGCACACAATTATGTTAGGTTAATCAAATCATGTTTCTAAGGTATGTGAGATTTATCGGTTTCACTACATCGCAGTGAGACCACATTTAGTAACCACAACCTTAAAATTATTTGGAATTTATAGCATTGTCATTCTATAGCATCTTAAAGTACTGCTGTAATTTTGTTGTTTAAAAATACGTGTTCTAAGCAAATTAATAGTTTTTTTGCAATCACAGTTGAGCACTCCAGCACACCTACTTAGAACAAAAGGTCTTTCCACAGGCCAACAAGCAAAGTGATATAGCTTTTTATTACTGTAATCTTATCCAAGTAGCGCTAGGAAAATACTGTTAGAATAAATAATGAATTACCAGCAGTGGACCCGGACAACGCAGCCATGGATGTTCTACAATATTCGACGACCACAGCATTGTTCCTTAGCGCAGCGTCGCTGTACGCAACGGGCTCGGACTTGATATTTTCTTTAGTCACTTTAGCTACAGACATCTTTTATTTGATTGTTTTATTTTTAAATTGAGGAAATTATTAATCAATTTCGAGTAGTTTCATGGTTTCATGAGAACGTTTTGACGTTTACTTTTGACAGTTTTGACACTTAACAGACTGACACTGACAGTCATGGCCTCCCTGATTAATATTCAATGAACTTATATACTAACTGGAATGAGTACGAACAAAATGCAAAAATAATAATAATAAACTCTATCACAAAACCATAGAGTTTTTTTGTACAATGGATTCAATAGAAAAGAAAAAACACGTTCCGAGCGAGAAACCGACATAGGTGGATGGTGTCTTGCCTTGTCACCGATGTAAACAATATGGCGATACAGTTTCGTGTTGAAGTCATTTATGTGCTTTTTATTGTATTTAGGTGAAATAATCCGCTTTAAATATGGTAAAATTGTGTTGTGTGAAGGGGTGTAGTAGTGAGGGGTATGCTGGATGTAGAATTTCATTTTTCAGGTAAGTTTTTTAACTTTGGTTGTTTATTACGACTAGGGTTACCAATGTTTTAGATTTACAAACGGGAAATATCCAATTATATTAAGTAAGTAAGCTCGAAGTTTTGAACATCGTTGTCGTACATAGTAATCAAAAGTATATTTTTATTTTATAAATTAGAAACATCGCACATGGTGTCGGTAGTAACTAGTTTGCTTGTTAAATAGAAATATTAAAAAGAAAAGAGTCCGCCGCACGGTGCCGTGCCATGACGGTCCTTAGTATTTTTCCATGCTTCTCCAGCAAAAGAATCCAATTGGCGAGATGCAAGTGAAAATGATTGGTTTCGGAAGGTAAAATAAATATTGGCGAATGTACTAAAACATTTTAGGTAAACAGCCATAGCATGATTATGCGATTTTCCATGTCTGATAAAATATATAATTTTAACGGAGTCCTCGAATCCCCGAATACAAAAGTCGTCTGGATTGACAAGTTGCAAAATGGATAGTTTGCAACTGGACTGTACAGACATATATTTAAGTTATAGGTAATAACTTTTAACATAAAAAGTTAATGACATCCACTCTTGTAGCTATCTCGTCTAGAATGCTATTGATTTGCAGGTCATCATAATAAAATAACAGTAGTCTGTAACTGTCTCAAGAGTTAGTATGATTATTGGACACCCTATTAGAAAGAGACAACATCCACTCTTGAATCTTTCTCGCTCGGAACGTTTTTGCGTTGCCCGTCCTCATTCCAGTTAGTATAAAAGTTCATTGTTAATATTATACTCTTTGGTCATAGCTTTACTAAAGATACCAGCTGATACTTTGTTTATGGTTTGAAATTACGTATTTATTCTGTAGAAGTTTTTTTTGGGATTTCGCTAATAATCTTTTATTTTTGTAATACGGGTGATAGATTTTACTATAATAACTTTTTCTTTTTTCTAATGTCCATGTCCGGTATTGAACCATAGACATTTATCTGTCATTTATTTATTTATTTGTAATGATTTCTGGGGTTCAGTACTACATATAAATAAATTATAAATATCGTCATGAATATATATGGTTGTGAAATTCAAAGTATTAAATGTGTGAAACTTTTAATTGTATTATTCAATGGTTTAATTTTTCGAAACACCATATATGCGACGACGGTTAGTGCTTGTTTCAACTTTAAACCGACTTCAAAAAAGGAGGACGTTTATGTTCGTGTGTATGTATTTTTAGGTATGTTACCTAATTTTATAGCCATCAGCTTAAAGCTGCTTACAGACACTACTTTGCCACGACTGGCTTCCATGAGTCGCCAAACATTTAGTGCATCAATGGATGTCCATACTGCAGCACACAAAGGGTTTGAGAGCCAAACGGTACTTGACATGCTTCGTACTTGGCCTAAACATTTTAGAAATGACAACATCCTAGAATCCTGAATGCTAAACCTAGTTTACCCTTCAACCAACTTATCTGTGCAGGTGGGAAAACACAGAACTAAAATAAATGTACCTTATGGATGCAAATATTCTCCTATTTGCCGTGTGTATGTAATAGGTAACTATTATTTCATATACGCGGTAAAAATACAATCTTTTTATAACTACTTGTTAATATAATAATGTATGTACAGAAAGATAGATCAGTGTTATATTCTTATGTTTTTGAATATAACATCAATCAATATTTTTGCCACATATTTTTACGGAACCCTAAAAACGAACTATTTTGAAAGCGTCGGTAAAACAGTTTGTGATAAGCGAAGCCATTGAACTGTGTGAAATTCTAAACATGTGTGTATATTCAATACAAAAATTGTCGTTGTGTTCTTACCCACACAAACACAATTTATTCATGTGTTTTCGCGGCACTGGAGCGTCGGTATTTCTGTGGCGGAACTTATTTTCATTTGTAATTCTAAATTTAATGCATTTTAATTAATGTTTTGAGTTTTATTCGTGAGATAATTTGTGATAACGTTTCTGGAAATCGCAGTAATGCTTACAGCGGGCTGGGTCCGCTAAATTCGTCGAATGGAATTATGATGGCGCGTGTTTGACTGTGTTACTGGGTGCTTTCTCGTAACAAATTGGGACTTTGCTCGAACGATGTTTGAGCGCTGACGATTATTGTTAAAGTTTCTGTTTCTGTGCTACAAAACGATCCTAAATCTGGTGTTGGATCAATTATATCTGGAAACATCGTTGTGTAAAAAAGGATATTAAGTTTCGATGTACTGTGGCTCAATTATGCACCAAGGCGACCGCCAATCTGACGATTTGTCTCGTGCAAATGGCAATCACTGACGCGACTATACTGAATAAAGCAGAGGTGAGTCGACATTTTGTATTTTCATTCATAAAATTTTCCATTTTCACATAGAAAATATGATTTTGTGTTCAAATATTGAATTAACCTATTTCATGAGAAAAACGAAACTTCATTTTGATTCTTTTGTTTCAGTAAATCAAGTAAAACGCTCTCGGACGGGCGTAACCTGTAAATCTTGGTTTGTCGTCACATTTCGCATTGTATTTTTCTCCTAAAAATGGGATTAAAATAAAATATTCGTGATTTGTGGCGATACTTGCGATGTCCTATTTTGTTACGTCAGACGCATATAGAAAGGCCTAGATTGATCGAAAGAGGTCACAATGGACGAGTCAGAGGATAACATGAGTTCTGAGGACATAAAGGCATCTGATAGTCCACTGACTGTCAAAACAAAACCGAAGAAGAGGTCACTTATTGAGCGGGAACTTGAAACCAGCTTGTCTTCAAGAATAACTTCTCCGGTGTCTATTAGTGATGGCACTAGTACCAGCCGCTATGGCAGAGCCCGCCGGCTCAAGACTGAAATGGAACAGTCAGATATGAAGAAAGTAAAAACAGAACTGAAGTCACCAATGGCAGAGAAGTCACCAGTGAAGACTCAGTCCCCTGTGTACAGGATGCATGCATCAAATTCTCCACTAAGATCTGAACCACCAAAATTAATTGGTGAAGAAACTTTCTTGGAAAATCAAATAGAGAATATTTACCAAGAAAATATATCATTGAGCCGTTTTGGCACTGAGGAGGTACAGAGGACTAGCCCGTCTCCTGCTAAGAAATTCCCCAAAGTTTATATACGAAAGGACCTTATCCAAAATAGGGAGTCAGATGAGAATGTGGCATTTGTCCAGAACATGTTCTCACCAGTAAAAAGTGCCAACAAGTCTTCCAGCACTCATTTAAACAATGTTCTAGAAAGGTCGTCTGAGAGGTTCAGCTTAGGTTCTGGAAACCAACAGAATGGATTTGTGGACAATTCTTCTGTAGTCAAAACTCTGGACTTTGACAGTAAAAAAAAGAAGAAAGAACCAAAGGATAATAAAACTCCATCCAAGAGTGACCTGTTTGACATGGAAGCCAAATGTCCTTATCAAGTTGGAGATTTGTCTTGGGCTAGGATGGGGACCTACCCTTACTGGCCTTCTCTTGTCACTAGAGACCCTGATAGTGGGATTTTTGTTAAAAAGAAGTGTAAGTATGAAAACCTGCCTTTTCATAAAATTATTTAAGAAAGCCCCAAACAGCTGCATGTTTTCAATTTTGCCACATGTGACATAATATACAATCAGCCATTTAAGTATATAATAATAAAATATATATATATATAATATGTTTATATTTTAAATGTTTTTTTTAGAGTACATAAACAGGAATATTTTAAAACATACATGTATTAAAATGAACAAAGGAACTATTAAAATAGAATAACTAAGTTATAATAATATACTTAGTTATTCAAATAGATTCTGGAATATTTATCTAAACTTCCTTTAGTTAGCATATATGCTTTGCAGTTTAGAGATAATAATTTAGTATTTTATTGCAATAAGGTAAAATAAAAAGGTATCTAATGTGCGTATAAAACTTCTAATTATTTTACATATTGATATTAAACATAACCGGCGAAATGTGGGTGTATTATTAGGTACACCTCTGCCTAACCCTTTAGGGATTACAGGTGTGATGTTTTGTTATGTTATTGATATTATAATAATCTACATCCCTTGGCAATGTTATCATTATCAAACGGACTTCAGTTATTGGCTTATCATAATGTAATGCTTGCTGCTATTTAATGTAATATTATTCCTATATTCTCGCTGTGCAATGATGCCTCGAAACACCTCGTGCGAAAATAAAATATTAGCAGTGTGTTAGTATTGTCAAAATAGCTAAAATAATCTTATGTATTTTTTTTTGGCACATAAAACCTAGAATGCAGCAGTTGGTGTGTAACCCATCAGACATAAATATATATAATGCTGTATTCCCTTCTACAAAAAAAGAGAAGGGTTTTTTTATTCGTTACCTGGGCCAAAAGCTGTATAAAAACACTATAAAAGAAAAAAACCGGCCAAGTGCGTGTCGGGCCACGCGCAGTGTAGGGTTCCGTAGTAGCCCGTTATAATTTAGATTTTGTTTTTCAATGCAAGTCTTCACCCGTTATGAACAAGCAACTACTTCATCTTAGTCATTCTATAGGATTTATTCGAAGGATTTTTTATTTGGTACAATATTATCCAACACCCTAGTTCAACGACTATTAAACTAATAAAGTTATCTTAACTGCTATAAAGTTCATGAAATGCACTATGAATTTTTCCAGATTTCTCAAGACCGAGTTTAGCTTTTAGAGGGTGGGGGGGGGGGGGGGGGGGGGGCGCCCTACTGGAACAAAAATTTGCACTTTAAAGTTTAATAATTCGTAAATGGAGCATTAAATCGAAAAGTAGTATTAGCAACCCCTAAGTCATTTTTAAAAACCTATTCAAAGATATGAAGATGTCGGCGTTATTGATTATTGATATACACACCTGTACAAAATTACAGTTTTTTAATACTTACGGTCTCTTAGCAAAACCTCGGACAGACAGACGGACATGGCGAAACTATAAGGGTTCCTTGTCAGGACTACGGAACTCTAAAAACACTAGTTCTACAAAAATAAATATCATGCCGCCTATTCTTTTCGCAAAAAAGCTGAGGGCTGTACACTCTACATTATTATACAATTAGAACATGTAATAATATTTAGTTTCTGTAGAGAAACTAAATATTATTATATATCAAAGAAGTAGATTAAGTGTAGACTTAATCTACTTCTTTGAACCAGTAACAAATAATTTAATTTTAGGATTTCAAAATTAACTGCCAGTTTCTGATATGATCAGTAGAGTAGTTCCTTCAATGCAATGTGGCACTCAAAATTCACAAAAAAATAAAGATATTATACTTTAATTACTTAAATATTTATCAATTAATCTACTATAGAGGATAACAGGCGTGATGTCATGTTTCTCAATTCAGCAACTGGCAACTAGTAAGTGTCATCAAATCAATAAAGTAAAAAAACACTATACCCCTCCCAAGTCTAACCTTCTTTTATTTCCGTCTCCCATAGTATTCGGCCGCATAGAACGTGACGTCATTCACGTGACATTCTTCGGAGACAACGGTCGTCGCGGCTGGATCGTCGACAATATGCTCCGCAGGTACCTGGGACAGCTCGAGTTTGAAAACGTTCGGGCAAGTTTTACACCTGAGGTGAGATTATTTATGTTTATCTTTGGAGGGAGCCGGTTTTTTCTTCAATTGCATCTTTTTTAAAATTCGTTTTCGTGATGACCTATAGACCAGACAAAAGTAAACCCTCTGTAATATTCTTTTGTCTTTTCTAGGACAAGAAAAGAGACCCCAAACACTATGCAGCGTTCTTCGCGTCAGAAAAAAGACAAGCCTCATGGGACACCTCAGTAGAGGAAGCAGAGATGCTGCTAAGAGAGCCAAAGAGGCTAAGGATAGACATCTTCAACGACATGCTAGAAAAGACTAGAACAAGCGCAGCAAAAGCGAAGCAACAAAAGAGCGGGAAAATCAGTAGGACAGACAGCGACGTGTCTTTGAGCGAGAGTTTGTATGACAGCCTGTTTTCAGAAGAAGATAGTAAAACAGAAAATGCCGAACGTTCTAGAAACAGGACAGGTAACAAGCCTTTGGACGTGTTTGATGTTGTCAGCGCTTGTTTGGACGATATGGCGGCTAAAACAGGCAACACTAAGATTCAAAGACAGTCCCATATGGACAGGTGGCTTCTGAAAGCCAAGTCTAAAACTCCAGAGAAAACTCTGGCTATGCCCAACGGTCCTAGAGCAAAAGGTGAAGAAAAAAAAGGAACAAAAATTATAAGTTCAAAAAAAAAAAAAAGTTTGTCTAGAGTTGCAGTAAATAAGCCTTATAGTTTAAGAAGACCTTTTCAAAATGACCATGATTATAGTAAAAATGTTATAGAAATCATAGATTCAGATCACAATTCTACAGATACTGATAGTTGTAAGAACTTTGCTTCTGAGGAACTTACTTGCAACACAGCTCCAGAGGAAAATCCGACTCCCAAAAGTGAAAAAGACGAAGAATTTGCAGTAAACGAAGATGATTCTAAACCAGAGAGGCCAATAGAAACATTGACTACAATAAATGGATCATGTGAATCTTCGGCAGATGAGAGTAGTATGTATGAAAATAGTCAAGACAGCATTTTAAGTACAGCAACAACTCCAAGCAACAACAATAGGACAAAAGGGGGACGTGGCGCAAAGGTATCTTTTTTCACTGATGAAATAGATTCTTCTATTACTACTGAAAACCGTGCTAATACCCCAGATACTGTAAGGAATACGGATCAAGCGACAAGTCCTGTTTATGACGATTCATTTGATGACCAATACAGTCAGGCAGCAGTGGATGGGAGTCACACTGAAAACGAAGGAATCACTGCTCAACATAAACCAGAAAATCTTACTGCTGACTCACAGGACGAAATGATAAATGACGATTCAGTTTCAGATGAGCCAAGCTACATGTCTGTTGATGAAGACAGCGATTATAAGCCTGATTATGAAACTGATAGTCAGACTGATGGCAACCACAGTTCAAGTGAAGCTCCTCTTACTGATGATAGTATACTAGATACTCAACATGATATAGATGACGATTCAATATCTGCTGTGACTGTTAAAAAGAGCATTGTCATTGAAATTGATAGTAGTGTAAGTGCTGACAATTTTAACGTTGAAGTAACAAATGATGTGCCTTCTAAAGTACTGAGTAAGGAAACTAATTTCGTAGACGATTATGGATTTCCCCCGATGTTGGACTCTGTGTCAGAGGATGAAAAACAAAATGAAATAACTAGTGATTCTATTGACTTGAAAAAGCACAATGAAGTAGAAAGTAGTAATCAATTTGATTTTTGTAATAATAAAATTAGTGGTGAAATCCCAAATCGTGATATTGTTGAAAGTATTACAAGAAATGGACCTATTAATGGTCATTTAAATGTGAAAGAGGTAGATATGAATACTGCGAATGAGGTTCATATACCTATGTCCAGGCCTCAAATGATAAAAGAAAATGGCTTTCACGATGACAACAGTCCTATGAATGGCGACATTGATTTTGATACGATCTCTATTGACTCAGAAGACAGCGTAACCTCAAGTAAATCAGAAAGCAAACGTAAACTCCGATCAAAATATAAAAAACCAGAAGATCCTCTTGAAAATGCAGAATTTGTAAAATATCTAGAACTGAGACAAGATGCAATAATGGATGAAAATCCGGAGTTTACTCACGATCAAATTGTAGCCTATTTGTACAAAACATGGCTCTATGAAGAAAATTCTAAATCTGATGTTAAGAAAAACGATGATTTGCGAGAGTTGAATTTAGTTAAAGGATTAAACTCTGAGTCTGAACAGAGACGGAAACCAAGAGAAAGAGATCAAACAAAACAAAGGAACCATAAAAAGAATTTGAGTCTTAACAAAAATATTATGCAGAGATTCTTACATAGAAAAACAAGAGGCGAAAGAAAAATGGTATATACGGACATCGATAGTAGTTTTCAGATCAATGATGAAGCTGACAAATTTTCAGATGACGTTGATGACGTACCATCACCGGCGTATGAATTACTAGACGATGATAAAGATGAAATAACCCAAACATTTACTGCAGTGAAAGATAAATTTCTAAGAAAAGAAACTGAAATTGCGTTGGGGTCTTCGACACCTAAACTTAAAGAAAATTCAGACGTAAGCACTGATACAAAAGATGTGAAACAAAATGATGATAATAAAATAATATTGACAACTACTGATGAACAAAACATAGAAAAAAGCAAAGAAGTAACTCAAATAGACCCTTCAAATGAAGTACAAGTAACTTTCCCGCAGGAACCAGAGAAAAGTAACCTCAATGATGATTTTGACGCAGATTCTATTGACTCGGAAGATAGCGAAGCACCTCTTATTAGGAGCAAACTACGCTCGAAATCTAAAAAGGAAAATAACTTTAATGAAGACATTAAAATTAAAGACGAAGAAGCTGACACAATTTCCATTAATTCCGGAGACAGTGAAATATCTATAATTAAACGTAAAAAGAAGTTTCCTCCCAAAAAGGTCGAAAATGCTCTAGAAGATCCTGAATTTGTGAATTATATGGAACTACGACAAGACTCTTTGATAGACGAAAACCCACAACTGACTCAGGATGATATCGTATCATATTTATACCATGCTTGGTTGTATGAAGAGAATACCAAGTCAGAAATAAAGAAAAATGATGAGATTGAACAATCAGGATTAGTGAAAGGTCTCGAAGATGTCGTACAACAACCTAAAAGAGTTAAAAGAAAAATCAAAACTGAGAAAGAAGCTGAAAAAGAAGAGAAACGAGACACTGACGACCATGTTGTATCAAAATATAAGCCTAAAAGGAAAGTAATAAAACCTTATTACAATGAAGAGTTCTCAGATATTGAAGAAGAATTAGAAGTCTTTTCAATATTTAAACCTAAAAACAAACATATTAATGAAAATGGCGAAGAATCTGAAGAACCAACTCATGAAGGAAATGATATTGATGAAGTAGAACTTTACTTTGAAAAATTAGCCCAACCGAAACCTAATGTTTTCAAAGGTCTAGTTAGAGAGAAAGTATGTGAAATTTGCGAGGTGACTGGCAACCTAGTCAAATGTAAAGGCTGCAATAGCATGTTCCACGTTGACTGCGTTAATAAAGAAGAGGTTGAAATAGAAACCCCTGCCCCTTCCAGAGGCAGAAGGAGGAAGAAAAAGTGGGGTCGGAAACCGAAAAGCTCTGATGAGTTAGATAGTCAAGACGAAAGATCTCAAGATGTTTCCGAAGAAAGCATGTCAATCGATGAAATACTTCAAACAGAATCATGTACAGTTGATGCAGAAACACTAGAAGCACAATTAGAAGCCAAAATGAAAGAGTTACTTGAAGCTGAAAACGAGAAAAACGATTACGATTCCTACTCGAGCGATGACGCTTGCGATTGGAGCGACACAATACCAGGCAAATGCGAGATAATCGACATCAAACTAAAACCTCGACGTTCCGAAATAGATTATTCAAATTTCAAATGCAAGAACTGTCAAAAATACGACACCCCAGTGTGCTTTGTATGCAAATCTGCTGTATCCAAAACCGAGGCTACTTTGCGTCAAAAATGCCATGTGGCGCATTGTCACAAGTATTATCATTTGAAATGCTTAGACCATTGGCCTCAAACTCAGTTCAATGGTGGCGAGCCTTCGAAAACAAACAAAAAAATCAATGAGCACTTTGAAGCCTTGGCATGTCCTCGCCATGTTTGTCATACATGTGTGTCTGATGACCCTAGAGGGTGTAAGACGAGATTCAGCGGCGATAAGTTGGCGAGATGTGTCCGGTGTCCTGCAACGTATCATTCGTTTACAAAATGTCTGCCGGCTGGGACGCTGATTTTGACCGCGTCGCATATTATTTGTCCGAGGCATTATGAGCATAGGTGAGTGTTTTATAAATTTTGGTATATTTGAAGTAGTAATTACACATAACATACTAGCAACACTGAAAAAGCACAGGACTTTTTATACATGCATTCTCTAACAAAATAAATGACTACGCCTGACGATTATATTTGAATCCCAAACAAAGCTAATTTATTTATTTATTTAGTACATGGAGGACTTACAGCTAATAAAAACAGAAATGATGCTGTGCTTCGTTCTTTGTGTGTTTTTGATCTTATTCTACTCAGAGTGAATACTTTTTCGCGCGATTTGTGTGTTTTACTTCACTGTCTGCCAGTAAATCTATCTTGTTGTCTGTCAGAACTCAAAGGTATTTATTGTAAGATTGTAACTTAATGAAAGATAAATAGATAAAATACTCTTCATCATGCATTTAAACAATGGCGTCTCGACCAAATCGGTCATTTGACAGATCATGATTTAAGCAATAAATTATAGATAGAACGTAGAAATTTTACAAAGGGTGACACAATCGGTTGTACTATCGCTAAAATCTTAAAAAAAACCTTGACCGAATTTAGGACGAAAATTAGCTGCACTAAAAATGTACGTTCTTTCTTTTTAAAATATCGGTAGTATTACCCTCATAAAAAGTTCACCTGTTCATCCCCAGGCCCGGCAAAGTCCCGTGCCACGTGAATACGGGATGGTGCTTCATATGCGCGCTCGGCGGATCACTGATATGCTGCGAGTACTGCCCGACGTCCTTCCACTCTGAGTGCCTCAACATAAAACCGCCTGAAGGTAAGTTTAACTAAAATCATCATTTTTATTTCAGACTAATATTGTATCAATAACATTGGGTTCTTACGTAGTGTTATTAACGTTAAATTGTATCAATTTAGGAATAATAAACTGTTCCTAAGTTTGTTGCAAACCTCTTTTGTACACACACACACACACATACGCACTATGACACACACTCACAATCAATAACCTACTCGCATACATCACACGCGTGCGCTCCTTTTTGTATTTATTTTTAGGGTTCCGTACCTGAAAAGCTAAAAAAAGGAACCCTTATAAGATCACTCTCTTGTCCGTCTGTCCGTGTGTCACTACCGATTTTCTCAGGAATGGGTGGACCTAGCAAGTTGAAATTTATACTAGATGCTGAGGTCTATATCCTTACTAGGTGTATAAAAAAATTAAGGTCCTGAGTCAACACGACGTCTTGCGGGCTGGTGTCCGCAACTCCATGTCATGTCAAGTACGGAAGTCAAGACGATAAAAAGCTATAGGCAAATTTAGATTTTCGCGAACACTTGTAAGTAGGTACCAAAATTTACCTTAATTTTCAACTTTTTTATTTTTCGGAATTTTCCCTTTAATTGTGCTGAAAGACCTTGCTTTTAACCAAAATTGACAATTCTGGTTTGGGGTTCAGGTTTTGGGTCGAAAACCTACCTATATGATAGTTTTCGTTGACGAAGACTCGCTGGACTGACCTGATCAAGAAAGCTACTGAGTCCACCATGGTCTAGTGTACCTGCAACGTGTCCAACCGGCAGAAATGGAAGCACATCGCTGAAAGGGCAATGCTCATCGAACATCTCTCCGTGTACCTCGTCTGCGCAACCACGACCACTCTGACAAGTGTTTCGAATAAAAAGAAGAGTTGACCTAGAATTACGAAATTCGGGAAAAAGCAAGGTCTTACAGCACATGTAAAGAAAAAAAATCTGAAAACCGTAAATATGTAGTTTAATAACAAAATACCTACAAGTTTGTACGGAACCCTCGCTGCGCGGGTCCAACTCGCACTTGGCCGGTTTTTTTTTTCAAAAACATCCATTGTTTAATTTTAAGTGGAAGAGCGGAGTCAGCTAACACAAACATCTCTCGGTGAAACAACTTGAGAAAATATTCTTGTTTGATTTTTAAAGAAACGTAATTATAATCACTCCATAGATCTAACTGACACACAAACACGCACACAAATACACCCGCAGCAACAGACGCAAATTTCAAAAACTTTTTAGGTCAACCCAAACATTTCTAAACTATAATTATTACGTCATACTACATTTGCATGGTCGGGAACTAAGGCCTTGACCTTGTCAAGGCGGGACGCATACAGCCGGCCGACCCGCCGACCGTCGCCGGCGCGCGGCGCCCGCGCCGCCTGTAGACTCTTGAAACATAAATACGCACATACATGAATACAATTGTATTCAGATTTGATTGAAGATGCCTTGTTTTTGAATAGCAAAGAATGAAAAAAGTAACTACCTATAGGGTATGATTAAACTTGAAATAAATCCATACTTCCAATACTAATATTAGAACGACTATACGGCTGATCGCATCGTTATGAAATTTGGCAAGGAGTCACACATTCACATCTTAGTTTCCACGCGAACGAAGTCGCGGCCAACAGCTAGTTGATTATAAGACTCATTTTGACCTTCTACGCAAAGCATTTTGTACCTAACTTTTTTTGATTACCGAGCGCTAGTTTTCGGCTAGTCAAAATTAAGAGGTTTTTGAATTACACTCATAATAATGTTCAAAAGCGATTTTATTTATTTATTTATACTACAATTGCTTAGTAAGTGTACCAATACTACCCCACTAAAAGGCTTGAAAGCTGTTCATTAAACCTTCTCAAAAATCTAGGCAGTTATATTGTATGGAATTTCATTACTGCCCTGAAAATCGGCAGTAATCCATTACTAACGCGTTTTGTTTTTTTTTTTTAATTTCTTGATGATGTTGTAAGCAAAATCAAAATCAAAGCATTTATTTCAAGTAGGCCAGATATAGGCACTTTTGAATTGTCGAAACAAAGATGAAAATTAAATGTAGCTACAGTCCCAGTCACAAGGCATAAAAACTGTGAAAGTACTGTAGTTGCCCATTCCCTAGCGTAGATCTCTATGGAGAAGAACGGGCAAGAAACTCCATGGACACTCTTTTAAATCAGAATATTTTTACAAAACCTTGGTTACATCATTCATGTTGAGATGGTACATTATGTGAGAACAATGTAGCAAGATGTGCACGTTAAAAGTGTCCATAGTAAAAACAAAACAAACAATAAAAAAAAAAAAAAAAACAAATAAGCCGTGGCACCCAAGAGCTGACCAGTCCCAACTGACAGCGCCCGTTCACGAACATGACGCATGGATCAGCACCATTCAACTCAACTATTTTGAAGGGAACTAAATGATCCGACACACGCGCCACCATCAGTGAGACATTGAGTGAGCATGACCTACTCTTAACCGCCAGGGCACATTCAAGTCAAGAAAAGACGTAGGTTTCCAGCGACTGATAGCATGCTAGTACATAGCACTCACACAATATGGGATATGCGTTTATATAATACCAAAAATATTGAATTTATACAATACAAAGATAGTTGTACAATCTTCAGCAGCTCCAACAATACAATTAGTGCTATCCATTTATGCGCCCCTGTCCTTGTGGAGCAGGACCGGCATTGAGCCAAGCATTTTTATCAGCGATATAATTGTCCAATTTGTAATATGCTTGCTTACTTAATGTGCGTTTAATGCATGTTTTAAATTTTGTTTCATTTAGTTCAAGAATGCTTTGTGGAATTTTATTGTAGCATCTCAAACAGTACCCCATGAAAGAAGAGTCTACTTTAGCGAGTCTGAAGCCTGGCTGAACTAATTTGTCCCTATTTCTAGTACTGTAATTGTGTCTGTCACCTCTTTTACCAAAAAGATGTAGATTTTTCCTCACGTACATTATGTTTTCGTAGATGTATTGACAATGTACCGTCATGATGTTAATTTCCTTAAACAGTTCCCTCAGAGAATCGCGCCTACGAAGATTGTATATGGCTCTGATGGCTCTTTTTTGCAGAATAAATATAGATTCAATGTCTGCAGCCCGTCCCCATAATAAAATGCCATAAGACATTATACTATGAAAGTAACTAAAATAGACCAATCTAGCAGTATCTACATCAGTAAATTGACGGATTTTTCTAATAGCATATGCTGCTGAACTTAGCCGCCCCGCCAGAGATGTTAAATGAGAACCCCATTGAAGCCTTGAATCAAGCGTAATTCCCAGGAAAACCGTTTTATCTACGAATTCAAGTTTCTCTTTATTCAATACTATTTCACAATCGCTACTTTTGACATTCGGTAAAGCAAAATTATGCATTTCGTTTTTTTTTCATTGAGTACCAAATTGTTTGCTGTGAACCAATTATGGACTTGAAGTAGGGCATTATTCACGTCGTCTAGATTTTGGGCTCGTCTATTTATCTTAAAAATTAGGGAAGTGTCATCGGCAAATAACACCATATTTTGAGGTTGGTTTTTCAGTAAATACGGTAGATCATTTATATATACTAAGAAGAGGAAAGGACCCAATATTGAGCCTTGCGGAACCCCCATTTTGACTTTTAAACCCTGTGAATTAACACCATTTATTTGAACATATTGTTGCAAGTATAGTATAAAGCAGTATACATTATATCACTCGAGGGTAAGTACAGATTACTAAACTCGTGTGGTTCATGGCCCTCCGCTTCGCGTCGGGCCTCAAATGCACACTCGATTAATAATCTGTGCCTTACTCCCCTTGGTGAGAATAAATAGCTATTAAACTTCATGTTCAAGAGTGGTACATGGGTTTTCTCGTGGAATAACGATTGAAACTTGTAAGATCGAACAGTACAAGTTCCATAATTTAACATCGCGGTCTCAGACGCGGTCGACCACTACCTTTATGCCCTGAGTAATAAGATTGAAAATTGGTCGACCGTTAGTGAGCGTCGTATTACGTAAGGACATGTAAAAATAGTCACTATAGTAGGAGATCCTGTTGTGATATCAAAATATACTCAGAACTACCACTAAGACCTCTATAATAATATCTATGATTAAGTGTCTTTGGTAAACTGTCTGTGTAATATCGTTATAAAATAAAATTAGTCCTTTACAAAATTATACTTACTGAAAAAACACGTATGTTTTATTAGTTCCTTTTCTCATTAGGATCTTTTATAAATATCGTCAACCGAACATACTGCTTACAATATGACGCATTCTTTTTCGGTAGATTATAATCTGTCGAAGTGAAACCGCCAAATTGTGAAACGTATGCGCCGGAACTCACCTCGCACGCTGTGAAGGGGGGTGGAAGGTGGGGGTTTCCCTTGTCCTCTGGTACCACTCCCATAAAAAGATAATGCACCATTCTTGAGAAAAACCGATTAATGTAACCTAACCTCAAAACACTCCTATTTCTGTCTGCAGGGTTTTTAAAGGAACCTAACTAACCTAACGTTGGGGTGTCCCAAGTCCCGATTATGGGGGCAGAGATAAAATGATCGCATGCATTTCTTAATTTGACGGTTTCACTTCGACAGATGATAATGTACCGAAGAATAATGCGTCATATTGTCAGTATGTTCAGTCGACAATATTTCGACAGTTTACAATCTCGCTACACAGATTAGAATCTAGCGAGTTTCAATGTGTGGGTGTCAATGTGACGCTGACATAATTATACATTATGTCCCTTTATATAAAAAAAAAACTTTGTTTCAGGTGGTTACATGTGCGAAGATTGTGAGACAGGACGTTTGCCGCTATATGGCGAGATGGTGTGGGTCAAACTTGGACATTATAGGTTAGTAAAAACTCGGCCCATAAACCATAAACACATTTTAGTATAAAAGGTGTAAACGGACCCTTCACGAAGCCGTCAACCAAGCATTCTGTTTATCAAATGAAGTAACTCTACGCAAAAATATTGCTGGGAAAAATGTTTACGGTAAAACAATGTAACGCACTCGAACACACAGAATATTTTGCTCATTGAATAGTACTAGCGTCATGGAAGTATTTAAATTAAAGTTATAACAAAACCTCCTCAGGTGGAGATTCATTAATGAATCTGCCCTGGAGTGTAAATATGGTGCTGTTCCACAAACGATGGGGCACTTAATATCGTGTCCTGCGTGTCCTGTTGTTTGTTCACTGCAGAAACTGATGGACGCTACCGAAAGTGCCAATCCAAACTAGTAGCTCAGTTCTCAGCCGATACAATAGGGAATATGCATGAAATACAAAACTCTTTTTATTTATGAAAAATGCCTTGTATTGGCGCATATAAACATTGTGGTACACTTGTTTAAGTTTCTAATACATCACTTATTTTACAATTTACTGTTTTATGTAGCATGTTTTTGGTGAAACGGAACGCACTGTCAAAACACACCGTCCTCGGTAACGCCGCCGCGCCGGTATTGACGTCAAAGTTCATTGTGTCTAAAAACACTTTTATTTGAAAAATGCTAAAATTTTCACTAAAATTTTATTATAATATTGTTATTGCAATTTTTACTTGAATAAAGCACATACAATTGGTAAAATTATTTTATTAAGGCCAAAAAATTTGATGTAAATAAGGCAGAGTGTGGATAATGACGTCACATCATGGCCGCGACAGCTACGGACGTTTGACCTGTCGTAGAAAATTGCAGGAGTTTAATATTATTTTTGTGCGACAAGCAGTAGTTGAACTTAACTTTGAATACTTTTCTTGGGTTGGTAGTACTGTATTTTATTGATTTAAGTGATGAAAAAAATACGTGTATATTCCCTATTTAGATTGCCACTGACACACTAAGAAGATTAAAAAGTTGCATAAAAAAAAAAACTTGCGAAAAAGTTGGAACTTTGACCTTCAATGACGGGGTAAACGAATCATCATCGACCTTTACCGTTTCACAGATGGTGGCCCGGTATTGTCCTGCATCCGTCAGAGATACCCGAGAACATTATGTCCGTGAAGCACAACCTTGGCGAGTTCGTGGTCCGGTTCTTTGGGCAGTACGACCATTACTGGGTCAACAGGGGACGGGTGTTCCCGTTCCAAGAAGGTTTGTTTGTTTTGAAGTTATATATCGTAACATCACGCCTGTAATACCCGGAAGGTTAGACAGAGGTGTACCTAATAGGACACCCACATTTCGCCAGTTATCTTTAAGTCCCATGTAATAGAGGGCGAGCCTATCAAATCAATCAAAATCAAAATAGCTTTATTAATTCCATGCATAATCACAAAAAGTATTCAATCACAATAAAATAATATTGAATTAATACACAATATAATATCAATAACAATAATTAGGATAATATAGTCAATTGTAAATAGTCGCAATCATAGAATTTAAGCGAGCCTATAGCTATTAAAAAAGAAGATTATCCCCCCTAGATGTCCTGAAAAAAAAACGTAAAGAGCTCCAAAGCGAAGTAGAGAAAGCAAGAGAGCAAGGGGAAAAAGCGATATTAAAATATGACAAACTCATAATACTTGAAAATAAAAACCAACAAACATCAAATTCAGACTCCGAGGCTGCTGCTGAGAAATTGAAGAAACCCAATAAAACTTTGCCCGACCTTGAATCGAACCTCATACACAACAGCAACAACAGTCGCGCTCGCGTTCACGAGACCAAAGAGGCAGACCAAATAAATAAATAAAATCATTCGTTAAAATATCATCAATTTGATTTAATAATAATTCAAAAATCACTTTACTACATAGTATAAAACAAAGTCGCTTTCTCTGTCCCTATATGCCTATGTATGCTTAAATCTTTAAAACTACGCAACGGATTTTGATGCGGGTTTTTTTAATAGATAGAGTAATTCAAGAGGAAGGTTTTAGTGTATAATTTGCGGGCGGGCGAAGCCGCGGGCATCAGCTAGTAAAATATAAAATGCTTTAATAAATTATCAAATTCTCTGTACGCGAATAATTATTTGGAAGTGGGTCGTACCACATTACAACACTGGGAATCGTTTAAATTGAGACAAGGCGAGTTTAGTTTAGTAACAGAGCAGATTACGTTCAGAAGATCCGACTGTTTTCTTTTTTTTTAAAGGTTGCCACATACAAGGAATTTTTCCTGTATCGTGGGTGCGTTTACAAAAAATTAAACTCACATACATAAACAGTCAGACTTGGAAGAACTACCTGGAGGCCATACAAATATTTGTTCCGTGCGGGAATCGAACCCGCGACACGCAGCGCAGCAGTCAATCGCTCAGCCACTGCGCCAACCGTACCGTCAACTGTAAGCTTTGAACTGCTCAAAAGCAGAGTGAATCTAGATTTTTGGTGTTTATTATGATAAAATTAATTTGTTCACAGGGGACTCTGGTCGTATATCAAGCCAGAAATCAAAAATAGACGCAGCCTTTACTACCGCTATGGAACACGCGCATAGGGCTTGTGAAATTTTAAAAAGTAAGTGCTACTTGTAATTGGCTTGTCAACTGAAAAAATCTAATTAGTCCGTCAGTTACATTGTCAAAAAATATTTGACCCGTTTTTCTCTTTTGTTACGTAAACCAAAATTGACGAAGATACGACGCTTTTAAAATTCTCAATACGTCACGTCGTGGTATAATTTTTAGTGCGTTCTGACGTCACGAGTCCCCACTCCCGAGTTTTGATGCGGTTTATCTTTGTCAATATTCATTGATTTACAAATGCAAAAAATACGTGTCCATTATTTTCCAATACTCTAACGGACGGACTAAATATATTTGCAATTTGTTGATGGTGGAAACTAGCCTACTCTCCATACCAGTGCCAGGTCGCCAGTGGTCGATATTCGACCATAACTAATTTAAAATCAAAGGTACAAAGTTTTTGCTCCGCGTATTAATAAATTGTCAAATGTCAACAAAGTGGTTGCCATGACGACCAAGTCTTTTAATATACGAAACTTCCGCAAGTATGCGTGTGTGTAAAATACATGGTAGTGTGCAATTAAAATCATCATTACAACGCAACCCTCTAAGTTCGTGTAACGACAATTTCATGAAAAATGATTGATGATTTTTATGATTATAATTCTGTAACTACATACGTCTTACAGCCGCGAATCATATTTTAATCAACATACAACCTGACACTGACCTGCAAATTGCAAAAAACGTAAGAAAATTTAAATTTCGCGGGCTACCGTGGAGCTTCCACCTTAAGTTTACTTAAGCGAATCCACCGAAAGAAACATTTGTGTCCATCGGTGGAATCGAGCATTTAGGTTTCCAACAGCAATAATTAATAAAATCGGTTTCAAAAAACTATTTCAATTCCAAAGTAATCAATGTGTATTAATGTTCGAATTCTTTTTCAGGCGCTCCTCCAAACGAGGAAGAATCTCTAGACATCGAGTTATCCCTTCTCCCGCCTCATTACGTCAAACTAAAGGTCAACAAACCTTGCGGGTCCTTGATAGGCCGAAAACTAGAAGACCCAGAGAGTTCGCTCACGCAGTGCGAGTGCAACCCTAACGATGACGACCCGTGTGGGCCTTACTCGCAGTGTCTTAATAGGTAAGCACTATACTAAGCAGATGCAGAATAAAGGATGTAAATAAACTCTTAACGAAGCCGAAAGGCACTTGTTATCCCCGTCATTGCGATAGTTTTTTTTTTGTTGCAAATTTTAGTTTTTAAGGTCATAACTTTATTTTAAATACATCGATAGCCCCTAACTATGTACTCAAATCTGTGTGTTTCTTTCTTCTAAAGACCATCTCAGATACTAATCTGCATTGTCCTCATATGAATTGAGCAAGCTTATGTTTGGACTTCAAAAGAGACTATGAAATCTGATTTTGTTTCGGCTGTTTCTTCTCAGAGTAGTCAGGTACGAAATACCGGCCCCATCTAGTTTTAAAAAATGACGTGTAAAAGTGTTTGTAAAAACCTACTAGCAAAATAAACATCATTTATAATTATTCCACAGAATGCTGCTAACAGAATGCGGCCCCACCTGCAAAGCGGGTGATAGATGCGCCAACCGCGCGTTTGAGAAGCGCCTGTACCCCAAGCTGGTGCCATACAGGACACCTAGCAGGGGCTGGGGACTCAAGACTCTAGAGGATATTAAAGCAGGTAAAGTTTCGTGTACCACAGGCAATCTTATCTTCTCTACTCAGTCAGCCGTGGTTTAGTTTATTCTTATTCTTTATTGCACACAAACAAAAAACAAATATACATATAATTGCAATAATATTAAAGCAGGTAAAGTTTCGTGTACCACAGGCAATCTTATCTTCTCTACTCAGTCAGCCGTGGTTTAGTTTATTCTTATTCTTTATTGCACACAAACAAAAAACAAATATACATATAATTGCAATAATATTAAAGCAGGTAAAGTTTCGTGTACCACAGGCAATCTTATCTTCTCTACTCAGTCAGCCGTGGTTTAGTTTATTCTTATTCTTTATTGCACACAAACAAAAAACAAATATACATATAATTGCAATAATATTAAAGCAGGTAAAGTTTCGTGTACCACAGGCAATCTTATCTTCTCTACTCAGTCAGCCGTGGTTTAGTTTATTCTTATTCTTTATTGCACACAAACAAAAAACAAATATACATATAATTGCAATAATATTAAAGCAGGTAAAGTTTCGTGTACCACAGGCAATCTTATCTTCTCTACTCAGTCAGCCGTGGTTTAGTTTATTCTTATTCTTTATTGCACACAAACAAAAAACAAATATACATATAATTGCAATAATATTAAAGCAGGTAAAGTTTCGTGTACCACAGGCAATCTTATCTTCTCTACTCAGTCAGCCGTGGTTTAGTTTATTCTTATTCTTTATTGCACACAAACAAAAAACAAATATACATATAATTGCAATAATATTAAAGCAGGTAAAGTTTCGTGTACCACAGGCAATCTTATCTTCTCTACTCAGTCAGCCGTGGTTTAGTTTATTCTTATTCTTTATTGCACACAAACAAAAAACAAATATACATATAATTGCAATAATATAGCTTATGTTCAAAGGCGAGCTTAACTCGGAATTGAGTTTTCTTACAGCAAACCTAATTTTGATAGCGAGATTTGCATGAAAAGGGATTCACTTATGAATGTGCATTAACATTACAAGCGGTTACTTAATTTTATAAACTAAACTACAAACATACAATATAATATACGTAATACATACAGTAAATACATACATATCTATAAAATCCTATATATATAAACATACATACATACATATTGATCATGTTGACAGAAAATGTTCCCGTATTCCTCTCTTGAACACCATATTAAAATCAAAAGTTTATCATATTAAAATCTTTTTATTACCTTACAAAATGTTGGTGCGTCTGTAGTAAGTTTGCCTCGTTGCCGTTATTCGATCTAAGTAAAATAAATAGATAAATATATAAATATCGATGGACATTATACACAGCGCCATCTCACACCAAGCAACTCACACTAAGCAACGAGGCTTGTGTCGTGGACACCAAATAGTTGATATACTACATACAGATACTTTTTGTTTGTAAATACATACAATAGATATAACCCAACCATCATCATCATTATCATCAACCCAAGGTCACATTCTCAGCAGTATAAGCCTAGTCATTTGGATTTTCCATCAGGAATTTCTCGCTAGCAGCCCCGGAGTCTGGATTTGCGCCCGATTGATGGCAACGAGCTCGCCCCCGAAATTTGGGTGTACTTTTTAGGTACCCCTCTGGCTAACTCTTCGGGGATTACAGGCGCGATTTTATGTTATTATATCCAAGTTTCGCTGTCCCCACGGGCAGCGGGGACAGCCGGGATACACCAATTTCAGTCTTTGACTATCCTGACATCCCATGTCAATAACGAAACAGTAAACTAACACTTTTTCTTATTCTTTAACAGGACAATTCGTGATTGAATACGTTGGCGAATTGATAGATGAGGAGGAGTTCCGTCGACGCATGCGAAGGAAGCATGAGATCAGAGATGAGAACTTCTACTTTTTGACCCTGGACAAGGAGAGGATGATTGATGCTGGACCTAAAGGGAATCTTGCTAGGTTAGTTGAATGTTCATTTTCGATTAAAGTCTTCCACAGAAGACATCATTATCTTGCAATGTTTTAGATATTCACGGTTTTTCACTACACTTATAGTACTTACGGGATGAGATCTTTTGTTACTATGAGCTCCCGATATTTCGACGCTGTTGCAAGCATCATAATCGTAAAAATCACGGATATCATCCCGTAAGTACCTACTTTAATTAGTGTACCTACATCATTACCTTGCCGTACGCCTCTTACGGATGGAGTCCATTTAGATATCACTGCTGCTTTAATAGTACTCTTGTGAAAGGTGGTGGCACCAATAGTGTTTAATAGAGTAAGGCTTATGTTAAACCAACCAACAGATTTAGTAAAATGTAACAGTAAAAATTTTTTTTTTTTTTTTCACCGTTGATAGTAAATGATCACCAAAATTAGATCCCCATTTTAGCGTGATATTAGAACCAAAAATCGTTAATGACTACCAGAAATTGAACTGTTATGCTTCTTGCGTCCAAGTTGAGGTAGAACCGGTCGACGGCTCCTACTTCTGAAAGGTTTATAAAAAAATAAAAAATCCGTGTTGGGATGCCCCAAGTCGGCCTAGGCAAAACTAAGTTTGTCATCAACAACCTCATTAAAAGGAGAATGGCGAGATTGCATGTAATTCGGGACCCAGTGATACGGGTAGCGTACATTGTGGAAACTTATGAATAGTTAAAGAACGACTTGGACTAACAAAAAAGCAAATGGAAAGTAGGTTATAGAAGTTGGGAGAAAAAAGATATGAAAGGATTATAACCTAACTTAAGGCACGGACTTATAGGTTATTATTCAGTAGTAGAATGGCATGACATAGCATTTATCCGTATTCCACGTAGCCGTTGAACACAAACAAACAATGGAATAATCCACAGATGAATTTGACACTGACGTTACCTTCCATTTCTGAGTTGTAAGAAGGTCAAACGTTGCGTTCGGAAACTGCACGATGACTTATTTTTATATAAATTAAAATCATTCGTAACTTTTAATTCCCATCACCTAGTAACTCAATATTTTTTCTAAAGAACTCTTGACAAACTCTTTAACTATAATTAATAAAACTAGACCGTGAACGGCGCCCCGTTGATTTTTAAATAACGTGGGTCCAACCTCGCCATTCTCCTTTGGTGCTCAAGTTACTACATTTGGTGATCAATTGATATTTTAGGTTGGATGTTAGTGGTCACAAAGTTATTAATATAGAATAATACCTATTTAGTATTTACCACCATTTCAGCCAAGCTGTGTTCTGAAATGGTATGGCAAATTGAATACAGGAGGCATATTCGTTTTTTTTTTGTAATGACAACACACCTTTTGATCGCGACAATAGGCCGTGGTGGAGCAAAATGTAACGTGTAGTGGTTTGTAAACATGAACATATATTAAAAGAAAGGAATTAAATTACAATGGTCAGTTGGAAATGGTAAACAAGAATTATTAGGCGAGACGACAAAAAAAATCTAATTAGTCCGTCAGTTAGATTATCAAAAATATTTGAGCCGTGTTTTTTCTTTTGTTACGTAAACCAAAATTGACGAAGATATGACGCTTTTAAAATTCTCAATACGTCACGCCTAGGTATTAATTTTTAGCTAGTTCTGACAATCCCGAGTTTTGATGCGTTTTATCTTTTGTCAATATTAATTGATTTACAAAAACAAAAAATACGTGTCCATTAATTTCCAATACTCTAACTGACGGACTAAATAGAATTGCAATTTTTTGAGACTGTCGTCATGCCTATTATTAGAAGCTAAGAGAACGTGGACTGCCTGCTTGACATAAAATTACTACTATAAAAACAATGGTCAGTTCAATACTTTTACTCCTAAAATAATTACATATTTAATGTTTGTTTTATTTCAGGTTCATGAATCATTGTTGCGAGCCGAACTGCGAGACACAAAAATGGACGGTATTAGGCGACGTTCGTGTGGGACTTTTCGCTTTAAACGACATACCGGCTGTAAGTAAACCATGGTATACAATTTAAGGCGGTGGTACCTGCCAACGAGAGGTTTTCTCCATGTAACTCCTCTTTGACGAGAGAATATAAAAGTGCAAAAAAAACATGTTGCTAATTAGACTGTAAACTTTAATTGGTACAATTGAAATAATTCTAACTTTATTAATACTATATGAAAAAAATATTCAACGTGAAGCATTTTTTCTTTGAAATTTCGTAACTACTCCTAAACGGCATTAAGTTTAAGACATTTTGTTTTTCACACAATTATTGTCACTTTTTTCTTCACAAAGTGTACAATTGGCATTTTGATCTAATGATTTATTAGGCTACAATTAAATAAAAACCACTCATTTCGCACTACTCGGCCCGCAGTGACCGACGTAACAACCACTTTGTAGTGCAAGCTGATTAGAACTTTATTCTAACAGTATTTCAAACGAAGTTTGGACCACCACAAATAGAGTTGCTAATTTAGCAGATACCCGCCTTAAGAGGGCCCTTCCCGGCCCTCCTATCATCAACGCGAGCATGGTCGAAAAGCTTGTCTCATCCAGAGCCACAGCGGCGATATTCTTTCAACTCCCCTGTCTTACCTAGCTGCGACCCTGCACTACACGTCTCCTGCGCACCTCATACCGCCTAGCGCGATGACATTGAACGAAAAATAGTGTTCGAAAATTTCAGGAAATACGTGTTTTTTAATAAGTCTTAAAAGTTTGTGAAATAAATAATTGTCATTAAGAATTTCCATTACATGTGCAAGGTTTCTATCAGAATGTTTTCTTTACTTTTACTATTAATGAGTACAATCTGAATGGCCAAAGTTCAGGTAAAATTTGTGCAAAACAGAAATAGGCATGACGACAGTATAAAAAAATGGCAAATCTATTTAGTCCGTCAGTTAGAGTATTGGAAATTAATGGACACGTATTTTTTGTTTTTGTAAATCAATGAATATTGACAAAGATAAAACGCATCAAAACTCGGGAGTGGGGGCTCGTGACGACAGAACGAGCTAAAAATTATACCATGGCGTGACGTATTGAGAATTTTAGAAGCGTCGTATCTTCGTCAATTTTGGTTTACGTAACAAAAGAAAAAACACGGGTCATATATTTTTTGATAATCTAAGTGACGGACTAATTAGATATTTTTTTGTCGTCTAGCCTATTTTTGGAGGCTTATACTGAATTTGTTTCTACAAATTTTTATTTTTTTGCTTCAAAAAAGACGAAGATATATGTGTAACAACGGCATAATCACGTACGAGCGTTTGAATGAAAAGTATGGCGGGGTGGTCGCTCTTAATCCTATTATTTAGGTGAAAGCGACAGGGTAGCTCACGAAATTCATTTTTCGTTTTTATAGGTTTTTTTGCAATTCACTGGTCAGTGTCAGGCTGTTCATTTAATCCCATTGAATGATTATTTCATTAAAAAGTCATTTAATGGGATTAAATGAACTTATACGGTTGTATTTATGGTTTTAACGATAATAACTCAGTAAAGCCATATTTGTTACAGATGCGAATCCATATTTTGTAAAAATACAGCCTGAAATATCAATCACTGTTTTAAGCTGTCACGGTTCATAACTAAACTTTAAATGTTACTTACGGGATATCTTCCGTGATTATTGTATATTTTGAGTTCCCGATGCGCGATGTCAGCGTCGAAATATCGGGAGCTCAAAATAAACAATAATCACGAAAGATATCCCGTAAGTGACATTTTAAGTTTTGAAATATCAACGATATCATGATAATTATCAACTGTATAAAATTTCACTTTGAACCCTGGTATAAAACTAAACAAAAATGAACTCGTATTTACGAATGCTCTAAACACGCAACTAAATTTGTCATTTCTATATTACAGAACAGCGAAGTAACTTTCAACTACAACTTGGAGTGCGCCGGCATTGAAAAGAAGCGCTGCATGTGTGGAGCCAAGCGATGCTCCGGATATATTGGCGCTAAACCTAAACAGGTATGTAAACCAAATACCATCACTCTTGATAACACGTAACATCCTGCCTGTAAGCGACCGACGATGAGCCGAATGTCGACGACCCGAATGGCGCAGCGGTAGTGAGGCTGCCTTACGTTTTTAGGGTCCCGGGTTCGAATCCCGGTAGAAGCAAATGTCTGTGTGATGAGCAAGGACATTTGTTTCCGAGTCATGGATGTTTATATGTATAATAAGTATGTATTTACAAACAAAAAGTATCTATGTAGTATATCAACTATCTGGTGTCCACGACACAAGCCTCGTTGCTTAGTGTGGCACTAGATGGCGCTGTGTGTAATTTCCAGCGATATTTATTTAATTCCCGAAGGGTTAGGCGGAGGTGCACCTAATAATAGTACACACACATTCCGCCAGTTATGTTTTTAAGTCCCATGTAGTAGGGGGCGAGCCGTATTGCCATCAACCGGGCACAAATCCAGTCACCGTAGCTGCTACTGAGAAATTCCTGATGGGAAAACCCAATAACACTTCCCGACTCGGGAATCGAACCCGGGACCTCATGCTTAGCAGTCGCGCTTGCGACCACTTGACCAACCAGACGACACGCTTCCATAATATAAATGAACGCAGTAAATACGAAATTGTAATACCGAAATTTGGTACTAATGCTGTAATATAAAATATTGCTAAGCTAAATGATTTGAAAAGAGTAACCATGGAGTTCCTTGCCGGTTCTTCTCCATAGAAAACGACCAACCTGATCCGAGCACCTTTTCTCGACGTTTTATAAGTATAACCTACCCATGTAGGCTTATGTGAAATTAAATACAGGGTGTAAACAGACTCATCACGAAGCCGTCAACCAAGCATTCTGTACATCAAACTAAGTAACCGTACGCAAAAATTATTCCTGAGAAACGACTTTTTTTTGGGGTGAAAAATCATGTTTTGTGGTAGAACTCAATGTAACGCACTCAAAACATTGTGCTGATGAATGAATTGAATAGTACGGGGGTCGTGGAGGTGTTTAAAAATCTTACATTAAAAACTTGTATTTAAAAATAAACTTGTCAAAATGTTGGAACTTTGACCCCAATATCTCCGCAACTAGAAGGTTCCCAGGTATGGTGTAGAACAAAAAAATGATCGCAATGACGGGGAGAGCAAGTGCCTTTCGGCTTCGTTAATAGGTTTTTACGCCCTTTATTTTTGATTAAGAAAACTCACACATTCTTTATAATTTTCCAGGACGAATCTCAATCAAAGAAATCAAAAATCGCTGGCAAACGGACGTACAAGAAAAGAAAAACAACAGAAGAGTCGCCTTCGACGAAAAACAAGCCGAAACGTCCCATAGGGCGCCCACCAAAGCCGAGAGAGTTGACCGACATCGAGAAAGACCTCCTGATAATACAAAGTGCGACGAACGGAATTTCTAGCGACGAATCTTCCCGAAGTATGAGCTCGGATTCCGAACGAAATCCGAAAGCGTTGAAAAGAAAAAGAGTTGTCTGTTCAACTGAAGAAGGTGCATTGTCCTCCGAACCGTCAGGTTCTGAGTCACCCAGTTCTAAGAAACAAAAAACAAAAGAAAAAACTGATGTTGGTGACTGAGAAAAAAATGTTTAGACGTTGCGAATCGCGGGCACGTGAAATGAGACTTTGTATCGTTGACATTAGGTTTGAACTGCAACGCGCGTTCGGGAAATGTATGTGTTGGTGCGATTTTAGTGTTGAACTTTGAAAATGTAAAGGATGTTATAAAACAGCTTTATAAGACGGGCTGATACAAAAATGATAAATATGTATTTACTGCTTAGTTTTAGTTTTTTATTTGCCTTTTACGGACAATTTGCGTTTTAGATGGATGGTAGTAGTTTTAGAGTTAAAGAATGAATATAGATGGTGGTTTGACTTCTATTTGTATACAAAACTTGTCAAAGCGCCATTTTTATTCCTTATATACTGACAAAGTTGATGTTGATGAAATTATTTTGCAAAAATCTATGTAAAACTGTGAAATCAATACACTAATCTAAATCTATTGTACATTAAAATAACATATAATAATGTGAACTCACCAATTGGTGATATTATTTGTAATCAACCATCTTTTGTCGCCGACGAAGCGACCTCAGAGAGATCTTTTACCAATAAACACGTAAAAACTCGTGGAGGAGCTCGTGGCTAAATTTTAACAGCCGCTCGGGTCGATCTTTAGGTTAAGCCGTGCTTGCCTAGGTTGGTCTGTGGACGGGGGACCACCCTTTACATACCGAGTTTCCTCCGTGTCTCGGAAAGCACGTTAAGTCGTTGGTCTCGGCTGTCATTTGTAGATCTTTGACAGTCGTTATGTAGTCAGTGGCCCAAAAAGTCTGACAACCAGTCTAACCAAGGGGTATCGTATTACCCAGTACTAGCTGGGTTGTGGAGGTCAGATAGGCAGTCGCTTCATGGTGAAAGAGTATTGTGGCGGTACTTTCATTCAAGCCTAAAAGCTTGGCTTTGCCCTTATAACCGACTGTTCTTCATGATGTTAGAGTTTCTGACAGTCTGCTTGCCTTAGGGGACGTCCATTAATTACGTGAGGCAATTTTGGCGATTTTTCGCCTCCCCACCCCTTGGTGAGATTTGACTTTACCCACCCCTCCCATAATCTCACGTGAGATTAATCAAAATGCGTAGTTAAGTGTAAATACGTTAATCTGGATTGCGTTGGATTTATTTAAGGTGAAGCTCCACGGTAGCCCGCGAAATTGAAATATTATTACGTTTTTTGCAATTTGCAGGTCAGTGTCAGGTTGTATGTTGATTAAAATATGATTCGCGGCTGTAACACGCATGTAGTTACAGAATTAAAATCATCAATACAACCCTCTAAGTTCATGTAATCTTATTGAATGACTTTTTAATGAAATTGTGTAGGATTTAGCCATATTTTAGTGGACAAACATGTTAACTTAACCTATTTTTCATGAATTCCCTCCCCCTCCCCCCCTTAAATGCCTCACGTAATTAATGGACGCCCCCCTTATGGACTTGACGTGTTGTTGGCCTTGAGGCATGCGACTGATTCATTTCCATGAGTACTCCACTCCCTTCAAGTATAGACTACCCGAAACTGTCAAATTTTCCCAATCAATCTTGAACCTAATGCTTTAGCGATAAGGTTAATAATCTTTTAAGAAATTTGACAGATTGTAGTAGTTTTATGTGCTAGCGTCTGTACCTAACCGTCGGTGTAACAAAATAGGCGAGACGACAAAAAAAATCTAATTAGTCCGTCACTTAGATTATCAAAAAATATTTGACCCGTGTTTTTGCTTTTGTTACGTAAATCAAAATTGACGAAGATACGACGCTTTTAAAATTCTCAATACGTCACGTCGTGGTATAATTTTTAGCTAGTTCTGACGTCACGAGCCCCCACTCCCGAGTTTTGATGCGTTTTATCTTTTGTCAATATTCATTGATTTACAAAAACATAAAATATGTGTCCATTCATTTCCAATACACTAACTGACGGACTAAATAGATTTGCAATTTTTTGGTACTGTCGTCATACCTATTATCGAGTCAACTAAGAACAGAAGAATAAGAAATCTTGGTTGAAATCTTCCTTTATGAAATTTATAAATCTGACCATATCAACATTACATCAACATAAATCGTGTAATTGTAAATATTCTTAGCTTTCGTCCTATATAGATTATACATAAGTCAGATGATAGTCTCATACAATTATCGCGTTTATTCATAGGAAAATAATGTTCATAATACCATAAAAATGTTCGACTTAGTTGCGTTGTCGTAATGCCAAATTTTTCAGGCTAGGTTTAGACTAAATCTTGTTTGTTTGTAAAAAAAAAGTGATTCTGTGATGAAAAATTTTAGGATTTTTCTTGTAATTTGTAATATTATGTGTAGTGTAGAATTATATTGTTACCCGAAAACGTAGAAACTATGGGTTTGTCAAGACAGAATAATTAGGTTTAATAAAATATTAAAAACTAATTTCAGTTTTTATTGTGACCTATTTCTTACCTTTCCTTTGTCTGTATGTCACAAAGAACGTTTAAGTGCATAATGTCAGGTTTTTCATATAAAAAATTTACTTTGTCGTTTTTCAGAATGATCTTTTCTTAAAATATTTAGAAATGTCCATTTCAAAGAAATGTTTTTTTAAAAACTTTGTTTTAACTACACACATACACTATCACACACACACACTACACTGTATTTATCGGGAGCTCAAAATAAATATAGTGCTACCAACTGAGCTGTACAGGTCGACAAAATTGGAACTACAGCCGCCATTTTGAGAACGTAATGCCGCTGCGCGCTGTCAGTGTCCGCCAATCCGCGTTGCGGCTGTGACAAATCAGTGATGCCACATTTGGAAAATTAAATCGCCCGTTATTAAATAAATTACAGAGTGACAGTGAAAGCGATTCGAGTAACTCAGAAGATGAATTATTGTGGCAATCTGCAGATGGCTCGAGAATTTCGTTTACGACAGGAATTTCTTTAGTGCGGCCGCTCGAACTTAAGAGACCATGATAAAATATTTCTACAAAATATAAAATTAATCCAGAGGTTATTTTGATGGATACTTAAGGAACAATGCGCGAACCAAAAAATGGAGTCTGTTACAACACACTGCCTCAGCCGATCACAGCGCGCCACTCTAGCAGGCCAATCGCAGTCAAGCCAAGCCACCGCCATAACTGCCGGAGGTCGCCGGTGGGGGGAAAGCTATATAAATGCCCTACAAGCTCATTTTCGCTCTCCTGTCGCTGCGATTATACGATTAAGCTGAAACTCTGTTCAAATTGTGTTGAAGTAATTAAATCAAGTGTGATTATACAGTCTGCCTTTCTGATTATTGCCCTTCTGTTTCAAGTCTGAAAAAAAAAAACAAATTGATTGGAACATTATAAAAACTCACGGCACGGTTGGCGCAGTGGCTGTGCGAGTGTCAAGAGTTCCATCCCTAATGGAACAAATATTTTTGTGGCCTGTTTGTGTGTGTGAATTTGGGTTGCGTCTCATCTAGCAGCATGCAAACAGCGGGAATGCCATCGCACGCGGTGCAGCATCGACGTTGCGTTTGGCAGCGCGCTTTGTTTCTCTTATAGCAGATATCGGTTCTGAGCGACAGAAAAGGATAGACGCATGGGAAAGTGCCAGAGAGCATCATATCTACACTAATATTATAAAGAGGAAAATATTGTTTGCATTGAATAGGCTCCGAAGCTCCTTGACCGATTTGAAAAATTCTTTCACTGTTGGGAAGCTACACTATCTCCGGTGAACATAGGCTATATTTTATCCCCGTACTCCCACGGGAACGGGAACTACGCGGGTGAAACTGCGTGACGTCTGCTAGTTTTATACACGTGCGATTAGGTACGTGCGAGGTTTAACCGTTACAGTTGTTTTAACAAACTGCCTCGTTTATTTATTGGTCGCAAGCCAGTCGAGCTAAGCATGAGTAATCGAATCCAGGACTGGATTCGATTACCAGATCGGGCAAAGTGTTATTTGATGTTTCCATCAGGAATTTCTCGGTAGCAGCCACGAAGTTTGGGTTTTTGATGGCAGTAGGTTCATCCCCTATTATGACTTGAACATAAGTAGCGTAAAGAGGGTGTACTTATTAGGTATACCTCTGCCTTACAGTCGTGATGAAATGAATGTTTAAAGAAAAAAAAAGTAAAGGAATAAGCTTTTTATTAAATCTGTGTGGAAATTCTAATAATTTGTATTATAAAGGCAATCGTACAAGTGAAGTACAAACAACACACGAGTGTGTATAGAATTTTATATCGCCTTTCGGTCACCATTGACACGACTTTGTACTTTTTCTCAAAAAACACATCTGTGCACCATAACAACTGAAACAAACAAAACACAGCATAAGCATAATCAGCCTATAATGTTCCCTGCACTGCTGAGGTGCAGGCCTCCTCACTATGAGAGGGAATGGGCGATGATCTACCACGCGGGCCCAGTGCGGGTTGGTAGTTGTCACATGTCTTCGAATTTGTGGTTCTAGGACATTAAAACAAAACAATTAATCGAAAATTGCTCAAGTCTAATACGAAGATCGCTGCACAGGCGGCTAGGTGTAAGCCTGGTCCACCGCCAGGTTCTTATGAGCAACGGCTTGCGCTAGTCAGCGCAGGGCACGCCGCTGTTGCTTCGGTAAGAGCCGTGATGAAGGAGTGGCGAGACGGTATAGCGCTCTCATTTTCCGGCCATGGGTGCTTCGGAAGTTACCTGTGCAGTATAGATTGGGAGCCAACGCCCGTCTGTCACCACTGCGGTTACTGCCCCGACGACACGGTACAAACCACTCTGGAGAAGTACCCAGTTGTAGGCAATGCAGCTCCGTGATCCTGTCACGGCGGTACGCGTCGGTGCGTCGTCGGTCGTAACGTCTAGCTTCCGGTCGTGGTTTAGTCTAGTGCCGGGAGCGAGAGCACGTGGCACCATCGCCTCCTTTTGCGAGGCAGTAATGATCGTAAAGAAGGCGACAGATAGAGAGCGGGGAGACAACCTCCCGGGCTATATGTAAGCGGGTGGTCAAACCGCGGTTAGCGGGATGACGCCACGCCGTAAGTGGTAGGTGGTAGGTTACTGGTGCAAACAGACTAATCCCAAGAAAAAGAGTTATGTTTCTTATAAGAAAGCGTTTGCGGTTGAGGCGATGGCAATATCGTGTAGTGCTGAAAAGTATGCGTTGATCTTCTCAAGACCACATTTAAACGGAAGCCGAGTGTCCATGGATCATCATTTCATACACCGTATTTTTCCTGACTCTTCCGTGCCACGAAAAACTTGCTAAGTTAGTCCCAGCAGTTGGTCCCGAGTGGTAGTTGGTCACAATGGCTGTCATTCGAAGATCAAGTATCCAGTAGCCTGAAAGTCTGACAACCAGTCTTACCAAGGTCATGTTACCTACATGTCCTGTCTTACAAAGACTACTGGTAACTGTCCAGAGGTTAGCTTCGTCAGCGACGGCCACATTTCAGCTCAGGCGAGGCAAACTATCATTATAATAATATTCTCCTGGAACTCTGGTAAACAATAAAACTGCAAGAGATACTTACAGCACCAAAGATAGCGCAAAATATGCAGCCACTTTTAAGGCCAAAACTGATGTTAAAACTGTTAGGATCATTGACGTCCAAGAATTTATGGATCATGTTGCTATTTGTCTTCTTCCGAAGCGAACCGCTTGGAGAGGAAAATGGATACTCTTAGACAGTAAATAAATATTTTTTGATAACAAATTCTCCTAAAGGTTTGCCCTTTAATGAAACATTCAGCAAGCATTTCAAAGATTATATCGTTTGAAATTATATCCAGAGAACTGAGAACATCACATGTACAAAGTCGACATGACACTCTTTGACTTCTTTACAGTTTTTTTTGTGTTGTCTTTGGTTTTCATGAAAAAGGCTATTCATCTTTTGCCTTTGCTTTCGTCTTCAAATAGTCCACGTGTTTTTCGAAACCTGGGAGTATCAGACCTCTAGCTCACAAACGCTACTTCCATTTAGAAAATCCTAATAACGCTTTGCTCCCTGGCGATCGAACCCAGGACACTACACTTAGCAGTCTGGTGATCGCACTGGCGATAACACTGATGATGATATGAGAGTGATTATAATTTGTTGCTAAATGAAGCCCCGCATCTTGATCAATGCCTCGACGCGCGACCAAGATCTGCACGCATATTATAGCGAATACTGGAACCTACCAACACTGTAAAGGGTGTAAAAACCTCTTAACGAAGCCAAAAGGCACTTGTTCTCCCCATCATTGCGATTATTTTTTTGTTCTACATCGTACCCGGGAACCTTCTAGTTACGGAGATATTGGGGGTCAAAGTTCCAACTTTTTGACAATTTCTTTTTAATACAAGTTTTTAATGTAAGATTTTTACTTTAAACACCTCCACGACCCCCGCAGCACAATGAGCACTATCAGCACAATGTTTTGAGTTACATTGAGTTCTGCCACAAAACATGATTTTTCACCCCAAAAAAAGTCGTTTCCCAGCAAAATTTTTTTCGTAAAGTTACTTAGTTTGATGTACAGTATGCTTGGTTGACGGCGTCGTGATGAGGTTGTTTACACCCTGTATGTAGATTGTCGTTCTACCAAGTTCATGTTATACGCGTGCTACACATAAAGATAGTACAGATATTAATTACTGTTATATTTTTACCGCATGAAGGTGCAGGAATGACTTTGACCTTGAAAAAGTAAATTCATACACCTTTATGAGCTTGGAGGGTTGTATTGATGATTTTAATGATTATAATTCTGTAACTACATACGTCTTACAGCCGCGATTCATAGTTTAATCAACATACAACCTGACACTGACCTGCAAATTGCAAAATACGTAAGAAAATTTGAATTTCGCGGGCTACCCTGGCGCAGCAGGATCGTTTTAATTGCGTGCCAGTGAGGGAAAGAGATGGCGCTAGACGTCCTCTGTAGCTCCGTCTCTTACCCACACTGGAACGCGATTAAAACGATCCTGCTTTATGACGTCATGGTAGGCCACCTGAGATCGATTCCCAGGTCGGGCTAAGGGTTATACCATCACGAATTTCTCTGGATTTGTGCCCGGTTGATGGCAATTAGGCCTCCTATAACATAACACATAACTGGCGAAATGTGGGTGTAGGTACTATCAGGTACCTACACCTTTTTTTTTTTTTTTGGATGGGAAATCATCAAATGACTCCTCCCGCTCTGGGCGGAGCAGGAGGGATTGAGAGAGACTTTTACTGACTAAAACCCATCCATGTTCCTTCATCGCCCTTTGTGTTCCGGGGCCAAGGTATGTCTTTCGAACAGTCCCGCAGCCCCGGCTATTAGGTACACCTCTACCTAACACTTCGAGGATTACAGGCGTGATGTTATGTGATGTTATGATGAACACAAAATTGCAGTCCTAAAATAGAAATTATAATAGGTATAGCGTCAGCCGTAATAAAAATGATATTACGTTTGAATGGCAACGAGTTGAATGGCATATAATTCTCAAAGAGCTCGTAGTAATGACACAAAGAGAGATATAATAAATCATACTTAGCACAATTTTATTTTTTTCTAGATAGGTACCTATTGAAAATCAGTGTTGATTAAAGTAACTATTCTTGTATGCATGGAAAAATATTCAACTACCTTACAAAGTAAGTAGTTGAATATTTATATTTATATCTCCTTTATTCTATCTTTGATTTTATTATTTACATTTTTAAATATTTCTTTTAAAAAACATATAAAAATATAAATATATTATTTTATTTATTAATTTTTTATTTATAATTTTTTGTTTTTATTTTTTATTTTATTTTAGATTGCACTGCAAGCGCGATTGATGAGAAGTAGCTAAGCAATTAGTTGGATTTTTCCACTTGTTGTGTAACTGCTGTCTCATTGGTCAAGTGGTTGCAAGCTGTAATCCCCAAATTGTTAGGCAGAGTTGTACCTAATAGTACACCCACATTTCGCCAGTTATGTTTAAGGCCCATGTAATAGGAGGTGAGTATATTACATCAACCGGGCACAAATCCATGGCTGCTATTGAGTTGCCATGGTTGTTTTCTTTTTTGTTTCGATTGTTTTTATATGCGGAAACTTGTAAATGGCCTTCAAATTCGTATGGTTTAAGAACATTGTTAATATTAGCTGTGAGTTTCCCGAACAGTTTAAAATAAAAATAAAATAAAAATAAATTCCTCATGAAACCACCCAGTAGCACTTTGCCCGACCCGGGATTAGCAATGACGACAGAATCAAAAAATTGCAAATCTATTTAGTCCGTCAGTTAGAGTATTGGAAATGAATGGACACGGATTTTTTGTTTTTGTAAATCAATAAATATTGACAAACATAAAACGCATCAAAACTCGTGAGTGAGGGCTCGTGACGTCAGAACTAGCTAAAAATTATACCATGGCGTGACGTATTGAGAAATTTAAAAGCGTCGTATCTTCGTCAATTTTGGTTTACGTAACAAAAGAAAAAACACGGGTCAAATATTTTTTGATAACCTAACGGACGGACTATTTAGATTTTTTTGTCGTCTCGCCTATCGAACCTAGGACCTCATGCTCGGCAGTCGCGCTTGCGACCACTTGACCAACTAGACAGTATTTAGATGCTGTTTTAAGCTTTCACGGTGTAAAACTAAACTTATATACTGTCACTTACGGGACATATCGGCAGCTCAAAATAATGAACAATCACGGAAGATATTCCGTAATTGACAGTATAAGTTCAATAACGACCCGAATGGCGCTGCGGTAGTGAAGTTGCCTTACTTTCTTAGGGTCCCGGGTTCGATCCCGGTAGGAGCAAATGTTTGTGTGATGAGCATGGACATTTGTTTCCGAGTCATGGATGTTTATTATGTATAATAAGTATGTATTTACAAACAAAAATTATCTATGTAGTATATCAGCTATCTGGTGTCCACGACACAAGCCTCGTTGCTTAGTGTGGCACTAGATGCACTAGACTTTACACAGCGTGTGTGGAAATGTTCAGCGAAATTTATTTATTTGATAAATAAGGTGTAGTTTTGCATCCTAGTCAAAATTCAGGAGCTTGTCGCAAAAGACGAAAACAATCAACATAAATTACGATATCTGGTCAATAATGAATAAAGCTGCTATGATAAATTGTTTAAATTTGACAGTATTTCAGAATAACACGAAAGTAATAAACGGATCACCCATCGATGTCGCTGTGTGCGTTTATTTGTGTGTGTGAAGGCGCGGTTATAGGGCTAGTTACAGACGGGCTGCGTTTTAATACGAGTGGTTTACACTTACCGATTTCCGTAAATAAGAAAAAAATACCTACCCATTGCCCCAAATGTCCATGTCACGCCCACTCCTATCAAGATCGGAGACTCTATACTCGAAGTTGTAGACGATTATGTGTACCTGGGACAAACGGTCCAGTTAGGTAGGTCTAACTTCGAGAAAGAGGTCAATCGTCGAATCCGACTCGGCTGGGCAGCGTTCGGGAAGTTGCGCGATATCTTTTCGTCCAACTTACCGCAGTGTCTCAAGACGAAAGTCTATGATCAGTGTGTGTTGCCAGTGATAACATACGGGACCGAAACGTGGTCGCTCACAATGGGTCTCTTCAGAAGGCTTAAAGTCACCCAAAGGGCAATGGAGAGGGCTATGCTCGGAGTTTCCTTGCGCGATCGAATCAGAAATGAAGACATCCGCAAGAGAACCAAGGTTACCGACGTAGCCCGAAGAATTGCCAAACTTAAGTGGCAGTGGGCAGGTCACATTGTTCGCAGAACGGATGGCCGATGGGGCCGAAAAGTTCTGGAGTGGCGACCGCGAACCGGAAGACGTTGCGTTGGAAGGCCTCCCACTAGGTGGACCGATGACCTGGTGAAGGTTGCGGGAGTCCGCTGGATGCGAGTCGCACGGGATCGGTCAATGTGGCGACACTTGGGTGAGGCCTATGTCCAGCAGTGGACGTCTTTCGGCTGAAATGATGACCTACCCATTTTATTATCGATTCGGGTCGAGAATCATTAGCATAGATACCTCCTTCCTTCTCCATCTTGGATGTAAAGACTTGCTTTACTCGCAAGCATCATTATTGCAACCCAATTTATTCGTTAGTAATCAGCTATCGAAAGACAGCGATTTTGTCGTTATCTCTATCGAGACTGCAGCATGCAAAGCGACACCTTGTATAAATGTTTTACTAAAAACTCAAAAAAACTCGAAACTCAAATCATTTATTTCAATTAGACGATTACGGCACTTTTGAATGTCGAAAATACAAAAAAGCAGAGCTACAGTCAAAGTCACAAGGCATAATAACTTGAGAACGTACTGTAGTTGCCCATTCCCTAACGTAGATCTCTATGGAGAAGAACGGGCAAGAAACTCCATGGACACTCTTTTAAATTAAAATGTTGTTACAAAATCTTGGTTACATCATTCATGTTGAGATTATACATATATATATGAGAACGATGTAGTAAGACGTGCACATTAAGAGCGTCCAGAGTAAAATAATAAATAAAATAAAATAAAAAATAAAGTAATTAAAATGAACGAACCGTGGCCGCTAAGAGATGACCGGTCCCAACTGGCAGCGCCCGTTTACACTCGACCTTATTTAAGGGAACTAAATGACCCGACACACCCACCACCATCAGCGAAACATTTGAATGAGCATGACATTCTTTCATAGCCACCAAGGCATATTCAAGTCAATGAAAGATAACTAAATGTAAGTGGTGGCTGAACGGTACAAAGTACTCACACATGTGCTATGCAAATAAATAATACTAAAAACTGGAATCTATACAATGCAAGTAGGTATATTTTTACAATCTTCTGCAGTGTCCACAATACGTTAACATGGGAATGAATTCTTCTTCTTCTTCTTTGCGTGTCGATAGACTCAAATAATGCCCGACCAGTACAATCAATTAGTTTGCCCCTATGGTTGTGGAGCAGGGCCAGCATTTAGCCAAGCATTTTTATCATCAGTGTAATCCCCCAACTTATAATATGCTTGCGTACATAGTGTGCGTTATAAACAAGATTTAAATTTCGTCTCATTCACTTGAAGAATGTGGGGAGGTATTTTATTGTAACATTTCAAACAATACCCCATGAAAGATGAATCTACTTTAGCAAGCCTGAAACCTAACTGAACTAGTTGGTCCCTATTTCTAGTGTTATAGTGGTGTCTGTCACCTCTTTTACTGAATAAATGCAGATTTTTCGTAACGTACATGATATTTTCATAGATGTATTGACAAGGTACTGTTATGATATTAATTTCCTTAAACAGTTAATTCTCTTAGAGAATCGCGTCTACGTAATTCATAAATGGCTCTGATGGCTCTTTCCTGCAGAATAAATATAGACTCGATGTCTGCAGCCCGTCCCCAAAGTAAAATACCGTATGACATAATACTATGAAAATAACTAAAATAGACTAGCCTCGCGGTTTCAATATCAGTCAATTGACGGATTTTTCTAACAGCATATGCAGCTGAACTCAGTCGTCCTGCAAGAGATGTTAAATGAGGACCCCATTGTAACCTTGAGTCGAGCGTGATTCCCAAGAAAACCGTTTTATCGACAAATTCTAGTTTCTCTTGATTCAATATTGTCACAATCACTACTTTTGACATTTGGTAGAGAAAATCTAATGCACTTAGTTTTTTCCCCATTTAGTACTAAATTATTAGCGGTAAACCAATTATGGACCTGCAGTAGGGCGTTATTTACGTCGTCAAGATCAGTGGCACGTCTGTTGATCCTAAATATTAACGAAGTATCGTCAGCAAACAACACCATATGCGGATGGTTGTTAAATAAACGGGGCAGGTCATTAATATTTACTAAAAAGAGGAAGGGACCCCACCTTCCGCCTGACGCAGGTTCTTACCGGACACGGATGTTTCGGTAAGTTCCTGCACCGAATCGGGCGGGAGGAAACGCCCGGGTGCACGGAGGACACGGTGGAGCACACTGTGGAGGTGTGCCCCGCTTGGGTGGAGCACCGCCGTGTCCTCGAGGTGGCGATCGGCGGCGGCGACCTCTCGCTCCCGGCCCTGGTTCGTGCCATGGTCCGGAGCGAGACGGAATGGGACGCCGTCACCTCCTTCTGCGAAGCAGTCATGCTAGCGAAGGAGGTGGCGGAACAGGACAGGGAGAGATCCTCACGTCCCGGCCGCCGCGGGAGACGCCCCGGGCGTCGGGGGCCACGTGGTGGCTTCCGGCCACCGTAGGCGCGGGCCTGTGGACGGGGAGCTATGGGCTAGCTCGCCGTCCGTACGTCTCATGACGACAGGCCGTGTCGACGGCGCGTTCGTGTTCCACGCGCGCCTCAAAGAGAGTCAGCATCAGTGAAGGGGTCCGCAAGGGCCGAAGCCTGCCGGGGCTGCGGGACTATTCGAAAGAGATACCGTGGCCCCGGAACATAAAGGGCGATGAAGGAACATGGATGGGTTTTAGTCAGTAAAAGTCTGACACTCCCTCCTGCTCCGCCCAGAGCGGGAGAAGTCATTTGATGATTTCCCATCCGAAAAAAAAAAAAAAAAAAAAAAAGGCTTCGTACTTAAGGTGGAAGCTCCACGGTAGCCCGCGAAATTTAAATTTTCTTACGTTTTTTGCAATTTGCAGGTCAGTGTCAGGTTGTATGTTGATTAAAATATGATTCGCGGCTGTAAGACGTATGTAGTTACAGAATTAGAATCATTAAAATCATCAAACATTCATATTCAGTTCATGTAACTGTCAAGAATGACTTTTTTCATAGTCATACGTCTTACAGCCGCGAATCATATTTTAATCAACATACAACCTGACACTGGTCTGCAAATTGCAAAAAACGTAAGAAAATTTGAATTTCGCGGGCTACCGTGGAGCATCCACCTTAAATTTTCCATAATTCCCATATCAGTACAAACATAACGTTTACTAGTATAAAAGGAAGTTGAATTTCGCTATTGGCTCAGTACCCAATTTCCGGCGGCGACGGGTTTTTGATGAGATATAATACCTACCTACCTCCATGTGCGACATAAAATATGATTAGGTTAGGATATCCTATTTATCATTTCTGAGACAATTTTCTTGTAGGTACTTCATATTTTATCACGTATGTTTGTTTTACAGACGAAGGGAAAATGTATTCTTGACGGACTAACTTCATCCTGGACTGATCGTGAGTTCATAAAACATAACATCACGCTTGTAATCTCCGGCAATCTTAGGCAGAGGTGTACCTAATTTTAGTACACCTACATTTCGCAGTTAGGTTTAAGGTAATAGGGAGCGAGCCTATTGCCATCAACCGGGCACAAATCCAGACTCCGTGGCTGCTACTGAGAAAATTCCTGATGGAAAAACCCAAAACACTTTGCCAAATCCGGAAATCGAACTCAGGATCTCACGCAGATCGCACATGCTCAGTGAGTTCATGATCCACTATTCAGTGAGTTTAGCCTATCTCAGTCAGATGTGAAAGGTCGGACGTCACGAGCCCCCACTCCCGAGTTTTGATGCGTATTATCATTTGTCAATATTCATTGATTTACAAAAACAAAAATACGTATCCATTAATTTCCAATACTCTTACTGACGGACTAAATAGATTTGCAATTTTTGGATACTGTCGTCATGCCTATATTAGTCATCATTTCAGCAGAAAGATGTCTACTGCTGGACATAGGCTTCCCCCAATTATCGGCCCATTGCCCGGCCCCGTGCGACTCGCATCCAGCGGGTCCTCGCAACCTTCACATTAGAATTAGTAAGGATTGTAAAATAAAACCAAGTTTATGTAATAATATAGAAACCAGTAGGTTAAAAAACGACTGGCAAACAAGAATTGGTAAAAAAACTTACATGTATAACTGGAATTTACCTTTTCCTAAAACAAAGAACCACAACGAAAACTGTTTTAAAGTTCTGAAGTCGGTGACAAAAAAACTAAATCAATCAAACAAAGCTCACCGACTTCTGAAGCTAAAGATATTTTTCGCTTTTTTGTATTTTTAGACGTCGGTTTTATTTTTTGCAAAAAAGTTTTTATTTTTCACTTTTTAGTGGTGCACATGTGTTTACCCCTTCACAGCGTACCGGCGTGATGTTAAATTATGAACTGGTGTAAACAATAGACAGACATGAGATTTCAGCAATCCCAGTCCATTTGCTATCATTTATTGAGGAGTTCCGTTGCCTACCTCCGAAGTTCCTTCACCGAATTGAAATGGGATCACTCCGAGAAAGTACTCTTCGAAAAACTACCCAAAACGCTTCAAGTGTACCTTTATAAATTGAAAGAGTTCTCTCTATTTCTCCAAGATCCCATCATCAGATCCTGACTTGATGATCATGGGACCACATGGGAAGTATACCCTTTCAAACAAAAAAAATAATAATCCAAATCTGTCCAGCCATCTTCAAGTAATCGGGGAGCATACATTAAAAAAATAAGGTTCCAACGAATTGAGAACCTCCTCCTTTTTGAAGTCGGTTAAAAATAAAAACAAGTGGTAGGATCTAAGTAAACAAAACGCAGACAAAGTCACAGACAAAATCTATAGTCTTTTAATACACAAGATTCGGAAATCCTATTTATTATCCCGAGACGTTATTTAACAGTCGATGTTGTACTGTATACAAGAGGCATGATACGCAGTTTTATTATTAATGGAAAAACGCTGACTTGGCGTGAATTTGGAGTTATTATATACTGGCGGAGATGGCTTACTCGGGTGATACGGGATTTTGGTTATTATTATTTCAAGATAGATGCTGGTATGACTGACGATTTACTAACTGAGGTCAACATAATCTCTTTGTAAGGAAAATGCAGGTATGCTAAAAAACGTTCCATATTGAAAATCCACGGAATCCCTCCTTTGTTTGCTATTTTGCAAGTAAGTTGTCTAAGTTGTTGTTAAGTTGTTGTTAAGTTGTTGTTTGTTGTTGTTGTGTTCCGCGCGCGCCTCAAAGAGAGTCAGCAATAGGGAAGGGGCCCGCAAGGGCCGAAGCTTGCCGGGGCTGCGGGACTATTCGAAAGAGATAGGTACCGTGGCCCCGGAACACAAAGGGCGAGGAAGGAACATGGATGGGTTATAATCAGTAAAAGTCTGACACTCCCTCCTGCTTGGTAAACACAAGTCCATAAAAGTAGGTACTACTTCTGTCGGTTTTCTAATAATTATGTTGGAGTCGGCTTTTAGTCCAACCGGGTGCAGCTGAATACCAGTATTTTACGTGGCGTGGCGTGGTGTTGCGTGCCTATCTTACGATACTTCTTAGAAAGACTGGTTGTCAGATTTTCGGGCTACTGACTACCTGAAACTACTGTCAAAGATCTTCAATTGACAGCCGGGACCAACGGCTAAAGGATGCCGCACGCTAGACCGTATATACCGGGTCCGTAGCCGAGTGTCAGCCGTAGCACAATCCATTGTCCGTTGCTCGGTAGCGTGTGAGTGTGTCCATACAAATATATGTTAGATTGCTCGCCCGACACTTGGCTCGGACCCAACACGGGGTAGCGTGCGCCATCCTTTAACGTACTTTCCGATGCACGGAAGAAACTCGGCATGTAATGGGTGTTCAGAGCTGTGGACACAAGAAGATCTACCTGAGTGGCTGTAATAGGGAATATGTAGGTAATTTTTTCTTCACTTAAATCAATAAAATACAGTACTGTCAACCCAAGAAAAGTATTAAAAACTAAGTTCCACTACTGGTTGTCGCACAAAAATCAAAACTAAACAAACCCCTGTAACCCTCCCCCCCTAACCCCCCCTCTCCCTCTCCCCCTCCCTTCCCTCCTCCCTCTCTCTCCCTCTTAAACTCCTGCAATTTTCTACGACAGTTCTAACGTCCGTAGCTGTCGCGGCCATGATGTGACGTCATTATCCACAATCTGCCTTGTTTTCATCTAATTTTTTTGGCCTTAATAAAGTAATTTTACAACACAAGTGTACCACAATGTTTTTATGCGCCAATACAAGGCATTTTTCATAAATAAAAAGAGTTTTGTATTTCATGCATATTCCCTATTAAGTGTATTAGTAGTTTTGCGAATTTCAGTGGTTGATACACAAAAAAGTATTCTAATTGCCTAGGTAGGATACTTTTTATTCCGGAGTATGTTCCCGTGGTATAATTTTCGACGTGGGCGAATCCAAGGGCGTACGCTAACCTGCCATAAGGTAATGTCAGAACCAGCCAAGCCCCAGCTGTATTTTATGACCACACATTTGTATGCGACAACGTCATAGCTGCGCGGTTTTATGCAGATTTATGAATATGACGATATGATCGGTTATTTACTTAGATGTTTCTCCAAAAGTAAGGTTTAAATCTTGATACTGAATCTTCATCTTGGATTGGTAAATTTATCATCATCATCATCTGCCTAGTTTTTTCCCAACTATGTTGGGAACGGTTTCCAGTCTAACCAGATGCAGCTGAATACCAGTATTTCACATGGAGCGACTGACTGTCTGACCTCTGCAACCCAGTTAACTAGAACTGGGTAATACGATACCCCTTGGTAGGACTGGTTATTAAATAAAAAATGGTTATATCTTTGTTTAAGTGTAAACCTGAATGTCCGCAGAAAACAACTACAAGCAATGCTATCATCCTTGAGTGCAGCGCTGCCACACAACATCGCGCTGGCGCATTGGCGTGATGTTATGCATATACATCCAAACGATTGCAGCAATCACGACAGATTTGCTGTCTATTGTACTGAAGAGTTCCCTAAAATGGGAAAAAATAAAAAAACTTTTTTGCAAAAAATAAATCTGACTTCAAAAACACAAAAAAAGGGAAAATAACTTTAGCTTCAGAAGTCAGTGGCAAAAACAAACTGAATCAAACAAACAAAAGTTCAGTACACTTTTTTGTGTTTTCTCGGTACAACAACTAACCAACACTTAGGTATCTCGGCGAGTCGGTTCAGACACGTCTGCCAAGTACCGATCCCAAATAACAGGTAAGGCTAGATAGAGCGACACTTTCTTAGACATATAACAATATACGTCTGATTGTCCACGACACAAGCCTCTTTGCTTAGTGTGGCACTAGATGGCGCTGGACAATATTTATTTATTTATTGTCCTTAAAATATTAATATAACAAACTTAAACGCTCTTAATGTAGCAAAAAATACAACGAGTACAGTTTGAAGTTACTGTCAACTGCATGTCAATGAATGAATCCCATTTACATCTGAGGTCATGAAAAATCTTGGCCAGATCTTAGAATTCATCACTTCAAGATGTGGCCGACCATTTCATGAAATAAATAAAGTATAATAAATCAATAAATAATAATAAATGATGTTTATTTTGCAAATAGGTTTTTATAAACACATTTAGGTACACGTCATTTTTGTTTAAACTATTTAGATGGGGCCAGTGTTTTGTACCTCTCTCTTTTAAATGGAACCCAACATAACCCACCACATCTTGAAGTGATCAATTCTAAGATCGGGCCACGACATACGACAATACACGTAGAAACTTATTACAGATTTTTTCCAACTGTACGGACGGTAACGGATTGTAATTTTATGTAGTTACAAACATAGTATTTTTGAACGCACAATGGTCCACTTTAAGGACTAAGTGCGGAAACCAAAAACCCCATGATAGAATAGATAGATAGTATTTTTGAACTATTAGCCATGAAAATAAGTATCTATAACGGCATCTAGTAACAAAAAAACGTTTTGAATTTTGCATTGTGTTTACATTTTAGAGCTCGTGCATAAAACGTAAAACTTATGAGTCCGCATAATACTGGTCAGTTTCCCTCACTCGTCATTTTATTTAATTCGACAGTTTCGTTGATTCGTCACTTTCGCTGATTGGACAGTTGTGTGTGTCAACTCAACAGTTTCCATAATTTGCCAATTTCGTTGACTCGTCACTTAGGTACACTCTGAAGAAATAATATAATAAACTAATAATGTGTATATTTCACAATATCCACCGAACACTGTTTATCATCAACATTTAACATTCATCTGTACGCACGAACACAAAGCTCTTCGCATGAAATCGAGTGGAAACGACAAGAATCGATCATATCGCATGAAATAAACATCCGGTAGGGAAACAGAGACGCGACGAACTGGATCGATTTACTAATCGAATGAGTCCCTCGGGGATTTTTGATTCGGATCAACTATTGGCTAAAGCCCTTCGTAAAAGTATTAGTAGATAGTTATGTTAAGAGGATAAAATGAAAGGTGCATTTTCGAAACCCCAGGAGAGCAAAAAGGGCCTTTCACTGACTTTATTGATTTCTGCGTGTATTTATTATAAAAATATTACTTCTATATTTGAATCGGATTTTGTTAACAATTTCAAGGATTTTAACTTGTTTTACAGAGGAAACCCCGGGACCACTTTTCAAGATTAAAGCAGCGTAAGTTACTCTTTATAACATCAGCCATATGCCAGTAAAAGTCCCGTCAATCGGTCCAGCCGTTTCGCAGATTAGCCGGAACAAACAGATAGACACACAAACATAAAATAAAAAAATAAGAATTTTTGTCTAAAGGTGGCAGCCCGTGAAATTCAAATATCCTTACGACTATTTCATGAAAAAGTCATTCAATCAGGTTACATGAACTAAGAGGGTTGTATTGATGATTTTAATGATTATAATTCTGTAACTACATACGTGTTACAACCGCGAATCATGTTTTAATCAACATACACCCTCACACTGACCTGCAAATTACAAAAAACGTAAGATAATTTGAATTTCGCGGGCTACAGTGGAGCTTTCAATTTTTTTTATTTTCGGATCGGAAATTATCAAATGACTGCTCCCGCTCTGGGTGGAGCAGGAGGGAGTGTCAGACTTTTACTGACTAAAACCCATCCATGTTCCCTCTTAGCCCTTTCTGTTCCGCGGTATCTCTTTCAAAAAGTCCCGCATCCCCGGCAGGTTGCAGCTTCCACCTTAAGCACCGTTTACGCTTTCATTTAGTAAAAACAGGTTTTGGATTCAGTAAAAAGCTGTTATTATGAAATTACAAACAGACACCTCCATTTTATATATTTGTATAGATGTGGGTAGAAATCCCAATCCCCTGGACCCTGGGATTTCAAGAAAAACTTTCACTGACTTTATTTATGATGTTCTTTAGAAAGGATAGGTGCGTAGTACTCGCAATCAGCTTATATGTGCAGATTTTTAAACGTCATCATCATCATCATCATTTCAGCCGAAAGACGTCCACTGCTGGACATAGGCCTCCCTCAAGTGCCTTGTGCCGTGCGCCACATTGACCGGTCCCATGCGACTCGCATCCAGCGGACTCCCGCAACCTTCACCAGGTCATCGGTCCACCTAGTGGGAGGTCTTCCAACGCAACGTCTTCCGGTTCGCGGTCGCCACTCCAGAACTTTTCGGCCCCATCAGATTTTTAAACGTGGATGAAGCAAACTGAGTATATATGTAACGACAAACGCAAATGTCGCTCTATAGGATAGATTAGGTTAGTTTATCAAAGGGCCATCAGTATCTATAGACTGAAAATTTAAAGACTCGATTGGAGGCAAACATAGATCATAGTCATTTTCGACATTTAAACAATCGAAATCGAATCATACGAAACTCGTAGCACCACTACGCCGTAACCACGCTACGCCGTAGCTATGCTACGCCGTAGCAAGGGCGTAGTGATGACGTGATAATACGTCGTCGCTTCAAAGAAATATTGTGCGATTGAGATCTTTAATATTAATTTTACGAAGTTTATATTGTGTCATACATACGAATTTCTAAGAACGCCTTTGTATGATTCTTTTACAAAACGAATGTTAGACTATACGTGAGCCAAATGATAACAACCGCTCGGGTCGATCTTCAGGTTAAGCCACGCTAGCCTAGCTTGATCCATGGATGGGTGGGTGACGAACCATTACATACCGAGATTCCTATGTGACTCGGAAATCACGTTAAACCGTTGGTCCCGGCTGTCGTTTATAGATCTTTGACAGTCATTACAGGTAGTAAGTGTGGCCCGAAAGTCTGTCCACCAGTCTTACCTAGGGGTATCGTATTACCAAGTAGTAACTGGGTTGTGGAGGTAAGAGCAGCCAGTAGTCGCTCCATGTAAAATGCTGATATTCAGCTGCATCCGTTTAGACTGAAAGCCGACCCAAACATAGTTGGGAAAAGGCTAGGCCAGTTCTTTTTTCTTTCTAACCTATTTCCGCAGGCCTAGCCAAGTTACAAACGTTTCATATTGATTCTCTTTCTACAATCGTAAACGCCTCGGCGTGAGCGATTGTAGAAAGCGCTAAATTGGTAGCCATGTTGACACAACTGTAGGCTTAGCCAAGTTGACAATCTACAATCGTTAACGCATAGAAAACTAACCAAATGTATGGGAATGACATCATTTCAACGTTAAGTCACGTGGTCAAAACAAACGAATAGAAACATTAATGTTCAGTCAAAACTGTAAGTTGGCTACGATTTAAATGGGATGTAGCGATCACGATTGTAGAAACGAATACACATTCTATCATCTTGATCGATGTAAACTTGTCTACGAAGTTTCTATTCGTTTGTTTTGACCACGTGACTTAACGTTTACGATTGTAGAAAGAGAATCGATACGAATCGTTTGTAACTTGGCTAGGCCTGCTGAATCGATCGCTCTAATGTCTAAGAAAAAACCTACATTTTAGTCTATGGTGAGCGTTCCTACCAAAGAGTATAGCGATCAACATTGTAGAAACGACAACATTCTATTTTATCATTTTGAACGATGTAAACTTGTCTACGAATTTTCTATTCGTTTGTGTTGATCACGTGATTTTACGTTGAGATGATGTCATTTACGATTAATGCTAGTAGAAAACTAATCAAATGTATGGGACATTTGATTAGTTTTCTACTAGCATAAACGATTGTAGATTGTCAACTTGGCTAAGCCAGCTGGTCTCTCTCCGGTCGTGTCGGATTGCTGTCCCATCAAACTATGACAATAAAGGAACAGAGAGTGCGCCTGTGCCTGCGCACACACGCCTGCACTATAATATCTCCCGCGCCGATAAATAGTCCCCGCTGAGATTGACCTCGTAACTGAAATTCAATCAGAACAACTATAACATAAAAAAATAGGTTTAAAAATACGTACCTATAGGTACACCATTGTCAGTACAGACTAGATTGCTCAGATACCTCATACTCATTAGCAAACAAGACTTCACACAATTTTAAGCACGCTTCATCTAAACTCTCTAAGTAGTAGCTTTGTAAGAGGTTCTTAAGTACCTGCCTAAACTCCAGATAAATGTATTATGTATGTGCTTGTTACTAAGGGCTTGGTTACATCCTTCACTTTTGGTTTATTCAAAATCAAAATCACAGGCCCTTTTGAATTGTCGAAGATGAAAATTAACTGTAGCTACAGTCCCAGTCACAAGACATAAAAACTGTGAAAGTACTGTATTTGCCCATTCCCTAGCGTAGATCTCTATGGAGAAGAACGGGCAAGAAACTCCATGGACACTCTTTTAAATCAAAATATTGTTACAAAACCTTGGTTACATCATTCATGTCGGTATATTATGTGAGACCAATGTAGCAAGATGTGCACGTTAAAAGTGTCCACAGTAAAACAAAACAAAAAAAATACAATTCAAAAACCAAAATAATTCATTCAAATAAGCCATGGCAACTAAGAGATGACCAGTCACAACTGACAGCGCCCGTTCACGAACACGACGCATGGATCGTCTATTCTGTGTAAAGAAAACACTACCGTTTTGTCTGTGGTGAAATGGTTTACAGATGCAAGATCGCAGGTTCATTTTAATAAAACAAAACCGAATAAGTAGTCTATAGCTACGCGGTTGGGAACTAAGAAATGTAGGTCAGATGACCTACATGGTTGGATGGCCGCCGAGATTAGTAGACGACATAGTTGCCATCAAGAGAAAAACCTCGATGAGGCTGGCACGAGATTTTCACAAGAAAAGAGAGGCGTATACCCAGCAGTAGGTGAATTCAGGTTGTGGATGATGAACTGGTTGGTGACACTTCACGTGGCTGGCCTATCTTTGGGTGGCAATGTTGCCAGCCGTCTGGGCACCCTTCCTGTGGACAGCAATGCAGGTGAATGCATTGATCCTTAGTAAGCTAATTAAGCTTTAATTTTTAACTTATCTGTTTTTATAAATACCTTCTTATACTTAGATATAGTTACGAGTTGGGTATAGGATAAATTAATCACTACCAATTAAACAACTAAATAACTTTATTAATTACAAAACACGTAAAACTTAATCTTAATAAAAAATACACTACTGATCACTATTCACGTAGATATCGCACTTCTGGTTCAGTTCGATTCGCTTCGTTGTGTAGCCAAAATCTGACTGCACCCGCAAACACGTCGGCTATTAATATGGCGACCGATCCTTCGAGAAAGATCCACGACTTTCTCGAACCTTCTTCACAGTCCCATAGTAAACACCATCCTTCGAGAAGGTTCCAGAACTTACTTACTCGAATGTTCTAGACAGTTTCATAGTGGATCACTGTCCTTCGAGAAACTTCCACAACTTTCTCGAATCTTCTAGACGTCTAAACCGTTTCATAGTAGGACATTCGAGACTCACTCGTAATCTAGAATGTTCTCGTACGACGTACCTAACACTATTTAAGGAAATTACATATTGACCGGTGCAAATGACATGATCTACAACACCAAAGCAAATGCCCGACTTTTTGAACAGGCATTCAAACACACATTCATATTCCTATATCGACACGCATCAATGTTGCAAAGCGGGTAAAATTGATAGCTCAAAGCTAGCATACATTCTTAACCAAATTCATCTATAATAACTCTACTTCAATAAGCGTAAAAGTTAATTTTAGCAGCCAAATATTCGATCCTGTTCTTAAAATTACTCATCCATGTAGCCACAGCCTTAGTGCGTAAGTGCCGTAAGAGGTTCAGCGAAGGAACACTAACCGCTTGGGAGGGAACACTGCCTTTTATCGCGAATACTCAACCTACCTGCCGCCATAGACTACGTTACATAAAGGAGACACCAAACTTTCTAAGAGTATAGCGTTGAGATAGGTACATTACTATTTGGTGAGGCTGTCATCAGCTTCAAGGGCCTTTTCACGGCAGAGTTTTTACACCTGTTATATACTTACGATATGGTCTGGGTAAGTGACTTGGGTAAATAATAATAATTTAACAATAATCATCTATTTAACAGATCATACAATCCAATTTGTTAGTAGTACATACACATCTTAAACACTAGTGTTAGTACATAAATATCTTTTGTAAAATTTTGTTAATAATTATTTATAATGTCAAAATAATTAATAATAAAAATGTCAAAATCACCATTAATCATGTCAAAATCATTACTAAAACTGCCTACTAGGTGATACGTTTACAGACCCAAATCCTACACAGAAGCCATACAGCGTGAAAGTGAAATTGACGCACAAACAACGATTTCCGCGTATCACTATCACTACATATTATAAAACAAAGTCCCCCGCCGCGTCTGTTCGTCCCTATCAATTCAATTCAATTTATTTATTTAGTCAGACATAAAAATATCCATAAAGTAGCACACAAATTCGACAAAACATAAAAAAATAATAACATATTCAAAATCAGCAAAGTACAATAATAATACAAAAAAAAAAATAGAAATTTAATTTATGCATAATTAGAGAGTTGTAGTTTGTATGCATGTATCTTTAAAACTCCGCAACGGATTTTGATGCGGGTTTTTTTAATAGATAGTGATTCAAGAGGAAGGTTGTAGTATATACTTTGTCAAGTGGGCGAAGCCGCAGGCATCAGCTAGCTTAGTATAATTATCATTCCGACCCCCCCCTACATAGAAAAAAAAACCGTTTTTTTATGTTGTTTTCTAGAAAAGTGCACAATACCTACAAAATGGATGGAACTGCAGATTTAAAAAAAATACATATGAATAACTTCTATGTCAGGGGGTTGGGAATGCCGCGGGAGACGCCCCGGGCGTCGGGGGCCACGTGGTGGCTTCCGGCCACCGTAGGCGCTGGCCTGTGGACGGGGAGCTATGGGCTAGCTCGCCGTCCGTCCGTCTCATGACGACATGCCGTGTCGACGGCGCGTTCGTGTTCCACGCGCGCCTCAAAGAGAGTCAGCAATAACGAAGGGGTCCACAAGGGCCGAAGCCTGCCGGGGCTGCGGGACTATTCGAAAGAGATACCGTGGCCCCGGAACACAAAGGGCGAGGAAGGAACATGGATGGGTTTTAGTCAGTAAAAGTCTGACACTCCCTCCTGCTCCGCAAAAGACATCCAGTTTAGTGTTACTTTTGTGTCTATACAAGGATATAACAAATACAATTTATTCTGTTACGAAGATCAACACAGATATCACATTCTCTTGCAGAGAATTGTCAGTTCTTAGCTTTGTTTAGGTAAGACTATAAGAAGTACTTCAATTATTTTCCGCGAAGGAAGACAAATCGTCCTGGATTGCTTTCTTTATCTTTTGTTTCTTAATAAAGATTGGCCACGAGCGACTTCCTCAAGGGACACGCTTGCGACTGCTGCTGCAAAGAAAACAAGCTTATAGTAAAAAAAACAGTGATAGCCTAGCCTAGTGGTGTGACCGTTGGACTGCCAAGTCATAGGTCTCGAGTTCGAACCCAACTGTAGAATTTAGGGCTCGCTGGGTTTAGCTCTGAATCCTGGGTTGGTTGATATTCGGTTGATTCGATATGGTTTGGTTGTTGGTTTATGACTGGTTCGAAATTATATGGTTTAAAGTTTATATTGGGACTGGTTAGAAAATGGTAAATCTAAGCTAAATTAGCACTAAGATGGTTTGATATGGTGTCCGAACACGCACTAACTCGGTAATACTTGCGAAACATGCATTTATGGAAATGCACGGAGGCAAAAGTGCTGAGCTGTTCGGTTACAAATATTGTACCTAACACCAACTAACCTCTGATTTTTCGGATTCATGTGCGTATTGTATAATTATCACTTGCTTCGGTGAAGGAAAACATCGTGAGGAAACCAGCATGCCTGAGAGATATTTCTCGACCCAGGCCCATGGGCGGCTTAAAAACTCTGACACCAGGTTAGGCATTAACCACACGATAAAGAACGAAAAAAGTAAAAAAAACATTTCTAAAAACTAGCTTTTAAAATATAGGTGTGGCTGTTTTTTTTTATTTTTCGTAGCAGTCCTTTTTAATTCATACCGGTCCATATCATAAAAAATAACTAGTCGGCCATTTTTGGGAATCCGCAATATTGGATTCAGAACGACGTCACTTATCTAACCCTGCATTGTCACCCAAACTAGACGTGTATGCAAAATTTCAACTCCATCGGAAACCGGGAAGTGGGTCAAATTTAACTTCTGTAATTTTTTGTACATTAACTACATTAACAGTTACAGTTGATGTTAATAAAAACGTGTTAAAATGAAAGAATTTATATGCCACGATGCGACTTGCGGAGAGGAAACAAGTGACGGCCACGCTTGTCGAAAGTTAATTCGCCCGAGGACGTGAACGGAGATCTTAACGTTAACTTAGCTCGCTGTAGTGTAATGTGTTCCTTGAATAGTCACTGAAAAGAACACATTCTGCTACTGCATTCAGAAGTCAGTGCTGGAATTGGCTCTGTCTTAAATGTCTTAGGTCGCGGGTTTCTAACCCAAGGAGGCACATTTCAGCCTTTAAGAGGACACAAAACGGCTGTTTTTACATACAAACGTAGTTCCCTGTTTCCTCCCTGGATAATGCCAGTAGAGCAATGTTTTATTAAAAAAAAAACTATAACCACTATTCCCCATGTTTTCGTTTTTTTAATAAATTATTTATTATACGAGATAATGATGAAACTTCAAAAACCTACAAAATTGGCCAGATTTTCCGCTGTGTTCAAACATCCAGAAAACAAATTTGACTAGATTATATAGAAAAAGGACAACATAGGAACACTGTCAAAACCATTTTTAATTTTTAATGAAAAATGTAGTTAAATCAGTCAAGTTTTGGAGAAGTAATCAGGGGACTACGAATACGAAACGTTGTTTTTGTGTACTTTTAATTGATATTTTCTGCTGTTGTCTCTTTCGCGCTCTGTGCGCGGTCGTGTGGCGACAGCAATACATTTTAAAAATACATATTTCTCAATTCTCACGCCCTTTTTGTTTCCTCTTAATGTTGGCACTGCTGGGACAGAGACCTACTCTCTGTGCTAGGGAAAGGGAGAGGGCAGAAATAAACATTGGTAGTATCTGCATTTAAAATGAGACTTCGCTCCTCAATCATATGGACATTAATGGTCCACGAGGCTCCAGAGCGGGACGGTGAATGGTGGTTTTTTTTTTAAACAAAGCATTTTTATCTGCTTATTCCTTAACAAAATATTTATTAAGATTATACCACAGAGTCTCTAACTTATGAACAAGTAGAATAAGTCCCTACTTACTTTGTTAACTTAAGCAATACTTGAGTCATTTGGGGATAAAAGAAAAATACTAGTACGGATTCTTCTTTTATTACGGTTTATCTTTTGTCTTTATCTTTTTCTGCTGATTTTGGGATGTTATATTAAGATAAATATTGGATTTAGGTGTCAGTGGGCAAATAAAATTATAGCCACACAGCGGTGTAATAAAACATTGTAATTTCTTCATATTTCTTGCAACCGATTGCCAATCCAGTAATTCATTTTGTTTTGTGAATGTTTTAACAGTCCAGGTCGGTAACAATTGTCAAATTGCAATGATTTAGCTAAGTGAATTTGCATAATTATATTTAGTTATACCCGTATTAGGTTCAAACATGCAGACACCTAACTAAAGCGAACTGTCGTGCGGACGAACGTTGCGTTCAAAGGTTTTTTTTGGAAAATCTGGTGGCCTCCTTTTGGGGCGTTCAGTTTGCCGAACACAAACAACGCGACGAACTTGACTTGAGACTATTTCAATTTTATTGCTTGAATTTTCTAGAAGTGTTGCTTTGTAAATCGTCAACAACCGACGTAAGTACGAAAGTAAAACTAATAAAGACAGATGATAATTTCGTACATTTCCAGTGCGGTAAAGTAAGGTTTGTCTCCGGGGAGCGTTCGGTAATAATACGATTATTAGGAGCAGGGTCGCAGTTACGGGTTGAGGCTTCCCAAGTGCTGGAGCGAGGCGCACAACAATTGAATTAGTGGGAAATAGATCGTGAGATGTGGTGTTTGCGCCAGTACCACACTATTTTTGATAGGTACAGAGAAAAGTTAGAGACGTAGAACGTAGGTTACGTTCACCGCGTTGCGTTTGTAGGTTCGTGTTAAACTGTTTTACTTGTTTAGACATTCTCCTTTCAAAATTGCATTAAAAGAGTTCATGTTGTAAGACTAACAGCTTTATTATAATCACGATATCCAATTGTGTGAAGTTCTTAAACATAACAACTGCGACGACGGTTGCGTAAGTGTGAGAACTTCGTTTATTTATTATAGATAAAAAGCTGAAGCATTTTATATTACCTTTTAATAAATCTTAGTACAATGTTCAAAGTATATTCATGTTTTTTTCATAAGAATATTATTACCATGGCAACGATTGCCATAGAGGATTAGTCTTCTAAAGAATAAGAAGGTATGTTTAGGTAGAACATACTTCACACCCTCGAAAGTTTTAAGAATTTTTGGTTAAATTCTTAAGTCCCATTCTGGAACTTAATTCCTTTAGTCTGGGCCCAAATAGCGGCTTGGTAAATAAGTCAGCGAGTTGAACTTCGCCAGGAACTTGTTTGACACTGAACTCTTCATTGCTTACACATTCTCTAACAAAGAAGTGTTTTATTTTGATATGCTTGGTGCGCTTGTGGTATTCGTATTTTGGGTTGTGCGCTAAGAACACTGCCGACTTGTTGTCTATGTTTAGGACTGGCTTTTCTGTTTTTGTTAGATCGTTAAACAATTGATTCAGCCATAGTATTTCTTGAGCCGCTTCGCTCGCCGCTATAACTTCAGCCTCCGTTGATGAAATGGAAACTGTAGTTTGCTTTTGGCTTCTCCAGCTTATAGCGGCGCCAGAGAATAGGCATACCACACCAGAAGTCGATCGCCCAGTTGACTGGTCTCCTCCGTGATCTGCATCGCTGTAGCAGACCAAGTGCGGCGTTGACTTTTTTGTAAATATTAGGCCCTTATCTTGGGTCCCTTTCAGATATCTGAAGATGCGCTTAACTAGCATCACATCATCCTTTGTAGGTGCTTCTAGATGTCTTGAGGCGACTCCAACAGCGTAGGAAATATCAGGCCTCGTACCTACAGACAGATAGGCCAAAGCGCCTACGGCTTGCCTATAAGGAAAATTCGACTTCATGTTTTCATCCGCTCCCGCATCATTATCTTTGATCATGGGTGATGGTGCTGACTTGCACTGAGACATTCCATATTTTTCTAGGATTTTCTTGATATACGACTTTTGGCATAGAGATATGGAGTCTTTTTGCACGTTTATTTCCATTCCGAGGAAGTAAGACGCAGGTTTGGTCGTTATTTTGAATCTAGCTTTTAGTTCCTTCAAAAACTCGTCACCTGCTGTCGTTGAGTTGTGCGCTACAAGTCCATCGTCCACGTAAAGAGCTATAGCGACCTTTGATTGACCTTTAGTTCGCACGAATAGGCATGGATCCGCTTCACTCTGCTTGAATCCAGTTTTCAGTAAAAACTCTGCTATGCAGTGATTCCAGCAGCGTGGCGCTTGCTTCAATCCATAAAGGCTGCGTTTTAATTTACAGACTCTTTTAGTTCCGTCACGGTAACCTTCGGGCTGTTTCATATATAGTTCTTCCTTAACTTCACCGTTTAGGAAGGCGGTCGTCACGTCGAACTGTGTCAGTTTCAGGTTTTCACGAGTAGCGACAGCAAGCAGTGAACGTACAGTGCTCAGACGAACCACTGGGCTGAACGTTCTGTCGTAGTCCACTCCAGGTATCTGGGAATAGCCTTTGATGACCATTCTGGCCTTGTACCTCTCAACGGAACCATCGGGGTTCATTTTTAATTTAAATACCCATTTGCATGGTAGGGCTTTGCGTCCTTTGGGTAGCTCAACCAGATCCCATGTTTGGTGGTCCTTCAATGAGCGTATTTCACTTTTCATTGCTTCTTGCCATTTTTCACTGTCTGGGGATTCCATAGCCTCTTTGAAAGTTTCAGGTTCCTTCGGTTTATGAAGATTTTCGACTTCTTCAGCTGCAGCCAAAATAAAATCGTCATACCTCTTTGGAGCTGCGATGGTAGACCTGTCTCTCAAAGTTCGAGGTGGAGTTGAAGTTGAAGCATGTGGATCAATTGTTTCATTTAGATCTTCTATATCAGTTAGATCAGAAGGTTCGTCATCATCGACAAAGTTGTGGGAACCGGAAAGAGATTCGTACTCACTTTCATTAAAGTTTTGTGGTTCCGATTGTTGAACATCTTCAGTGCTGTTGACCGAGTTGGGTTGCAACGTATCGTCGAGATCTTCGTCTTCCGTGTCGCCAATGTCGTTTAGTGGTGTGACGTCTCCATCTTCATTGTCGTCAAGCTGTATTGTTACTTGCTTACGTGGTAGTCTTGACGGTTTTGAAGGTTCTGGAGATTCGAAGAAACTGTCATTGTTGAAAATATCATTGATGTTGTTTTTGTTTGTGTTGTCGCAAAACATGGATTTCATCACACGGATATCCTTCGATATTACCACTTTGTTTTTGGATGGTAGAAGAATCTTGAATGCTTTTGATGTTTCAGAGTAGCCAACAAACATGCCAGGAATAGCTTTTGGTGCAAATTTGTGACCATTAGTGCCTTTGATGAGAACAAAAGTTTTAGAGCCAAATATATACAGGTGGTGAATGATAGGTTTTCTACCAACCCATACTTCAAATGGTGTTTTGTTTTCTATAGCACTGCTTAAGTTCCTGTTAGACAAGTAGTTCGCTGTCATGATTGCTTCTCCCCAGCACTTTAGTGGCGCGTTTGCGTCAATCATTAGGGCTCTTGCTTTTTCAACCAGGGTACGATTTTTCCTCTCTGCTAATCCATTTTGGTGCGCTGTGTGCGGGGCACTAAGTCTTCTTTGTATCCCGCAGCGTTTTAGATAAGCGTCGAAGTCCCTGTTGATATATTCGGTGCCATTATCGGATTGTAGTACCTTGACTTTGTTCCCCGTGTACGTTTCTGCTAACTCTTTGAACTCTTTGAATTTTTCTAAAACTTCGCTCTTGCATTTCAGCAGGTAAACTCGACTATATCGGGAGTAATCGTCGATGAATGTGACGAAGTACTTATTTCCGCTTATTGTGGGCGTTCGGATAGGTCCACAAACGTCAGAATGAACAATTTGTAAGCGTTCTGTCGTTCTTTGAGTTGTTTTCTCGCGAGGAGCTGGTACTCGATGCATTTTCGCTTGAATGCACGCTTCACATTCCGGTAATGTTTCTTTAGGATTAAAATGCAAGCCAATTATGTTTTGATTCTGAAGTGCTAATCTCAAGTCTTTAAGGTTCATGTGTCCCAATTTCTTATGACAATCTTCGATGCTAGATGATTCCGTTTTTGTGGTGATTGGAAATGTTTCATCATCATCAGTGGTCAGGTTATAGCACTCATGCTTGCTAGGTTTTAGATAATAGAGACCGTTTTCTTTGTAGGCAGTGAGAGTAATTTTATCCTTTGGGTTGTTTACTATCGCCTTATTTTTTGTGAATAGAACTGTACATCCAGCGTCCGTTATTTTGCTGACAGATAGTAGATTGGTGCATAGGCAAGGTACGTATAGTGTATCTTTCAGGTGTGTGAATGCTTCACCGCTGCCATTTTTTGTAGTAAAAGAGACTGTACCTTTCCCTTCAATCTCTGCAGTGTAGTCTTCAGTTGCGAAGTTGAGTTGTCTGGATGTTTTCTCAATGTTCTTAAACAGGTCTCGTTGGAAAGTCATGTGTGTCCACAATCCAAGTGCTGTCTTCAGGCTTCTTATTTTTTGTTAGAAGACACTGCTGCGTAGCGATGTGGTTTTGATGAGATGTAGAATTTTGTTTTTGTTGTTGCGGTTTCCCATTATTTTTCTTCCAGCAGCTTGTACATATTTTGTGCGATTTGTGTTTGAAGATGTTACCTCTTCGTTTGCAGATTCGACAGGACGCGTATAAAGCTTCTTCTTGATATGAGGATCCAGGTTCGTCGTCATTGGTCATGTTATGGTTATGACGGGCTTCAAATTCTTCAAGTATTTTCGTTTTAAGCTCATCTGGCTTAGGAAGAATGTCACGCGTTTCAATTGCGACTCTGAAGTTCTCATATTCGGGGGAGAGACTGTATAACATCATGATGGTTAACAAGTCTTCGTTTATAGTAACGTCCATATCAGCCAGCTTGTCAACTGTGTCCATAAACTTGTTCAAGTGTGCTCGTACATCTTGGTTGTCTAATCTAGTTAGGATCAGCTGTTTAAGTAGTGTCGCTTTGCGCGCAGGTCCCTTACTGGCATAAGTGTTCTTTAATTTGTCCCATACTTCTTTTGCAGTGCCGCAGTTTTTAATTTGTTTAAGCTCGGACGGAGCGATAATAAGGATGAGCTCAGATTTCGCTAATCGATCCTTTTCTTTTTCATCGGCATTTGCATCTGTAGTCAAGGCTTTCTCAACATATTTAAATAATTTATGTCGTACTAGGACGGCTTCGGCTTGAATTACCCAAGTGTCGTAATTATCCTTCGTGAGTGGATCGATTTTTATGTTCGACATTTCGACTTGGTACTCGTACTTACAGTTTCCGCTCTGCTACCATGTGAAGTTCTTAAACATAACAACTGCGACGACGGTTGCGTAAGTGTGAGAACTTCGTTTATTTATTATAGATAAAAAGCTGAAGCATTTTATATTACCTTTTAATAAATCTTAGTACAATAAATATGTTCAAAGTATATTCATGTTTTTTTCATAAGAATATTATTACCATGGCAACGATTGCCATAGAGGATTAGTCTTCTAAAGAATAAGAAGGTATGTTTAGGTAGAACATACTTCACAAATTGTTATTATTTGTAATAGTGACGAGGAATTGTTAGCTGTCATAGACACATAAACAGGCTTGTATTTTTCGCTTGGTAAAATTGATAGATACCCGTCACAAGTAGTAATCGACTAATTTAAAATAATATTGTTTTTGGCTGTATAGAGTTAAGGCTTTTGCCACCGTTATTTGAAAGTGTGACAGTTTCACTTTTGCACGTTTGGCACAACACTTGAAATTGAACCGTCGAACAGAGCGTTGATATTTTTGCTGTGAGAATTACATCGAAGAATATCCATACAATCGTCGTTTTATTTCTGAATTGAGGTTGAGTTCCTACAATGTTATGCAATAATGTTAAATAGTTCTGTGATAAATACAATGAGAAGTGGTCTATAAAAAATAAGCATTGACTTCCTATTGACGCCATGCATATTTATTTTATTTTAGTTAAATTGGCCCTAAGTATAGTAATTACTTTTAGTGCAGAAAGTAGACATTTATTTTAATTTGTTACCAATATTAGCAGGATTTAGAACATACAATTTTGGAAAAGATAATTGTAAATGGCTTATTCACCAATTTTCATACAAAAGCCCATTAAAACTAATAAATCCAAAAATAATCTCGAAAACTTCATAACTCAAGCTAAACCTTAATAACTTAACGCGTTATATTTGACTACCTCTCACAAAAGTAGGACAGATTAGATTTCATCTCCGTAAGTACCTGCTCAGATGAAAATGTGTCTATTCTCCAGAGAATGTAAATGGATACTTCAAAAATATATACGCCTATGCGTGAGAGGAGAAAAAGCGGGTATATTAAGAACTGAAAATAATTTTAAAAGTGAATATACAGGGTGTAAACAGACTATTCACGAAGCCGTCAACCAAGCAATCTGTACATCAAACTGAGTAACCCTACGCAAAAATTATTGCTGGGACAGGCTTTTTTTTTGGGTTGAAAAATCATGTTTTGTGGTAGAACTCAATGTAACGCACTCAAAACATTGTGCTGATGGATGGATTGAATAGTACAGGGGTCGTGGAGGTGTTTAAAGTAAAAATCTTACATTAAAAACTTGTCAAAAAGTTAGAACTTCGACCCCCAATATCTCCGTAACTAGAAGGTTCCCAGGTATGGTGTAGAACAAAAAAATGATCGCAATGACGAGGAGAACAAGTGCTTCGTTAAGAGGTTTTTACACCCTCTATATACATAGGCGTGACAGGAAAAAAGGCGGGGGTATATTAAGAACTGAAAATAATGTTGATAAAAACACTTTTTAAAAGTGAATATACAGGGTGTAAATAGACTCTTCACGAAGTCGTCAACCAAGCATTCAGTACATCAAACTAAGTAACACTACGCAAAAAATATTGCTGTGAAATTACCTTTTTTTGGGGTAAAAATTCACGTTTGACGGTAAAAGTCAATGTAGCGCACTCAAAACATTGTGCTATTGGATGGATTGAATAGTGTGGGGGTCGTGGAGGTGTTTAAAATTAAAAACGTGCATTTAAAAAAAAGTAGGAACTTTGACCCACAATATCCGGAACTAGAAGGTTCCCAGGTATGATGTAGAACTCTGGAACAAAAAAATTATCGCAATGATGGGGAAAACAAGTGCCTTTCGGCTTCGTTAACAATCTTTTTACACCCTATATTTCGCCTGTAAATAAATACTAGTTTTGGATACGCAGGGTATGAAATGAGACTCGTGGTGAGGTTGAATAATGGAATGAATGTATTTCGAAAAAATGGTCCCTTATATACAAAATCTGCTAATAAAAATCAATGCATAGTGGGTACAAATAAAAAGTTAGTTTGAACACAATATTGTCGAAATACCCTACGTGCTGTATTATATCTGTGAGGAGGAAAATTCCGCTACAGTACACCCCCTCAAGCGAAGCGTACAACTGGTTTCACTATTCGTCCTGATCGCGTTGTTCTCTGTGTGTCATCTTGTCCCTGCTTGTTCATAGTGTAGGCAGGCTTCAATCGGTCGATCGAGACGTTGGATACTCTTCCTGGTAGTTGGAGCTTGTAGTATTTCGCACTTCTTTCCAATACGGGATATGGGCCTTCATATGTCGGCTGTAGTGGTTTTTTCGTGCTATCTCTGCGTAGGTAAACGTTTTAGTGTACGGAATGCGTTATGCAAACGGTATGCGTTGATAGTGTGTCGCAGCTGTTCGACGAAATCATGACTCATTGGGCTTCCTTTTGTTTCAACAAAAAAATCTCCAGGTAATCGCAGCGATGTTCCGTAGGTGTATTGTGCAGGACTAATCCCTGTGTCGCTGCGAGTAGCCGCGCGTAGTCCGAGTAGTACGGTCGGTAACTCGTCAAACCACTTTCCGTTCGCACTAGTAGTGCAGCGCGCGGTAAGTGCGGCTTTGAGTGAGCGGTGCCAGCGTTCGATGATTCCATTTGATTGTGGGTGATATGCGGTTGTTCTCGTTCTGTTTATTCCCATTAGCTTCATTAATTCAGAGAAAAGATGGCTCTCAAACTGACGACCTTGATCGCTTGTTATCGTGATAGGACAACCAAATCTTATTATCCAGCCCTCATATATCGTTTTGACTACTGTTTCTGCAGTTATGTCGTGGAGAGGTAATGCTTCGGGCCATCGCGTGTACCGGTCGATAATAGTGAGCAGGTACTTGTGTCCATGTTGTGATGGTGGTAGGGGCCCAACAGTGTCGACATGGATATGTTGGAATCGTTCCGATTGTGGGAATGTTGCAATTTGACTCGTTGTATGTCGACTAACTTTTGACTTTTGACAGGCTTCACAGGCTTTCGACCATCGTCCCGCGTCAGCGTTCATTGATGGCCAGAATTTTTTTTCCTTTAGTATTTTTCTTGTTGTGCGCGTGCCGGGGTGACTGAGGTTATGTACACTTTCGTACGCTGCTCGTCGAAATGTTGCGGGTAGGTACGGGCGAATATGTTGTGTTGATGTTTCGCATAGTATTTTGCAATTTGTGTTTGGTAGGACTATGCGCTTTAGTTGTAAGTTGCTTTGCTTCATTAGGTCATGTATAGGCTGTCTCTTTCTTGCGCTGTAGCTAGTTGCTTGTAGTCGATCGTTGTAGGACAGGTGATAGTTTCTGTGTTGATCCGTGATAATGAGTCTGCGACTATGTTGTCTTTCCCGCTGATATGACGAATGTCGTTTGTGAATTTGCTGATGTACATGAGTTGTCTGGCTCGGCGCGGTGTCTCGCTGTCTGTCGATGTTTTATTTATCGCGTAGGTTAGCGGCTTGTGGTCGGTGAATATTATAAGATGTCGTCCTTCGAACATTTTTCTAAAATGCTTGACGGCCATGTATATAGCTAAAAGTTCTCTGTCGAATGTGCTACATTTGACTTGCGCGTTTGACAATGCTTTGGAGAAATATCCCAGTGGCTGCCATTTGTTGTGTACATATTGTTGCAGTACAGCACCGGCGCACTTATCAGAGGCGTCAGTCATCAATGCGATCGGTGCGTTATGTGAGGGGTGTGCTAGTAATGCTGCGTTTTGTAAGCCAGCTTTACATAGCTCAAATGCCTTCTTGGCTTCGTCGTTCCATACAATCTTTGTTTTGTCTCGTTTCTTGCTATTGTGCAAATATGCGTTTAGAGGTGCTTGTATTTCGGCTGCCTTTGAAATGCAGTCTCTGTAGAAGTTGACGGTGCCAAGGAATCTTCTCAATTGTTCAATGGTTGTGGGTAGTGGAAAATTGGTTTTTGCTTCAACTTTTTCTGCTGGAGGTTTGATGCCATCTGGTGAGACAGTGTGTCCCAGGAACTTGATCACTTTCTTTCCAAGTACACATTTTGATGGATTTATAGTGATGCCGTATTTGTTCAGCCGTTGTAGGACGGTTCGTAAATGTTGTCTGTGTTCTTCTTCTGTACTGGAACTTATGATGATGTCATCCACAAAAGGGTAGGCAAAATCGAGTCCGTGGAGTACCTCGTGAATGAACCGCTGGAAAGTCTGTCCAGCATTTTTCAGTCCTGGGCACATCCGGGGAAATTCAAATAGCCCGAATGGTGTGATGATGGCTGTTTTTTTGATGTGGTCTTCCAGAACAGGCAATTGTTGGTATGCCCTATTTAGGTCAAGCGTTGAGAATACCTGCTTCCCGTGCAACTGGTAAGTGAAATCCTTCAAACGTGGTACCGGATATCGGTCTGCTCTGGTTATGGCATTTAGTCTTCTGTAGTCTCCACATACGCGTAAGTCTCCGTTTGGTTTGGGTACTACATGAAGTGGACTGGCCCAGGGGCTCTTGCTTGGTCGGCATAATCCCTGTTCCATCATGGTTTGAAACTCTTTCTTCGCAGCTTCGTAACGGTGAGGTGGCAGTGGGCGAGCTTTGCAGTATAATGGCGGCCCTGTTGTTTCGATGTGATGCTCGACGTTGTGCTTCGGAGTTTTTTTCATAGTGGTAAGTCTCGTAATATCGGGGAATTCCGCCAATATGTCATGATATTTTTGTTCCAGGTCTATGGTTCTAATGGTTGGTTCTGTAGATTTGCAAATGGACGTCTTCACTGACAAGTTAGTTATCTTGTCGATTAAACACTTTCCAGCGAGGTCGACTAGTAGGTGATGGTGCTTCAAAAAATCAGCGCCGATGATGGGCTTACTGTCTGCAGCTACGACGAACTTCCATCTGAATGGTCGCCTCAGGTTGAAATCTAGGTCTAATGTTTTTTCACCGAAGGTAGCTATTTCTGTGTTGTTTGCTGCATATAGTTTGAATGTGGTGGGCTTCAGGATTTCGCAGCGTTTTCGAGGAATGACGGATATGTTTGCACCAGTGTCGATGAGAAAGCTTAGATTTGTCTTCTTGTCTTTCAGAAATAAACGGTGTGATTTTTCCCAGGTGCCAGTTTCCGTCTCTGCTAACACCTGCTTTAGTTTCCCGAGTTTAAAGGGTGCTTATCTTCATAAGTACATGGTCTAGTACATTTTCGCGCTTGCCCGCCGAACTTTCGATGAAAATAACAAACGGAATTGTCGTTGTGCTCGGTCCGTTGTTGATTTGAGTCCGACCGGCGGTTACCATGCGGCGATCTGTATGAACTGCGTGATCGTTGACGCGCGCCTCGCCAGTTGCGCCCGCGCTGCCTTCCGTAGCGGCTGTGGTGTGTTTTTAATTCTAATATTTCTTTCGCCAACATGTCGATCTTCGCATAGTGAGTACAAATAAAAAGTTAGTTTGAACACAATACAAAATTCCCGGGTCGGTCAGTGATATTGGGTATTTCCATCAGGAATTTCTCAGTATCAGTCACAGAGCCTGGATTTGCGCCCGGTTGATGGCAATAGGCTCGCCCTCTATAAGTAATTTATTTCTGAACAAAATACATTGTGTAGAAAAAAAAATATTAGATTATTAAGGATTAGATAGTTCATAATCATCAATCATCAAACAAATTCCAGAAAAATAATAATAATAATAACAATAGCTCAGCTCGCTCTTAGCTCGTAGTAAAAAAAATATAAATAAATGTCAAAAGATGAAATAACCATAGTTCCTTTTTTATAGTAAAATGAATAACCGTATAATAAAAAAAAAAAAAAATAATTTCAAAAGATTGAAAAATAATAAAATTAATAGTATAAGATAGGACAAACAAAACTGGCGAAATATGGGTGGTACCAGAAGTTGCACCTCTGCCTAACGCTTCGTGGTTTACAGGCGTGATGTTTTTTTCATAGGGTTTTCTGCTTTACATTTATTACTTGAGCAAACCTTTTCTAAACCCACTGGTAGAAGGCGGTTGTATATTATTTGCTTAAAGAAAAAAAAACAATACCGCGACACAAAAATAATTTGCTTTGAAAAATATAACCGCAGAATATAACCTACTTTGCCTGGCAGCTGTGTCCTATCTCAATTTAGGGTAGTAATGTTTTTATTTGTACCACGAATACAATGAAAGGAAAAAATAAATTAAAAATAAACAGTGTGGGCATGAATGTGAAAATAAACGGGTGTGTGCGAGGCGTAGGTTTTGTAACTTTGGTACTGTGATTTTTTTTTTCTGTGCCAAAATTCATCCTGTAAAACTCGATATACAAGGTGTAAATGTACCGTTTTTTTTTTCGGATGGGAAATCATCAAATGACTCCTCCTGGGGCTTCCGGGCCATCTAGGCGGAGCAGGAGGGAGTGTCAGACTTTTGCTGACTAAAACCCATCCATGTTCCTTCATCGCCCTTTGTGTTCCGGGGCCACGGTATCTCTTTCGAACAGTCCCGCAGCCCCGGTAGGCATCGGCCCGGCATCGATCTGTTCCTTTCTGCTGATATCTCTTCTGTACATCGAACGAAGTAAACTCTTCGCATTTTTTTTGCTGGGAACTGGGAAACGACTTCATTTTTGGGCCAAGACCATGACCCAACCCAGCTAGCAAAAAATAATCTTACAAATATCCCAAGACCATATTTTTTTCAGTCTTATATCACACTTACAGACACTTAAAACTGTGGGTTTGGACGCATTTTATAAGTATATTCACCCTTGCAATTGCCTTGGAATGGTCTCGCGAAGTGTATTTTCAAACTTACAAGACTCTTGCTGATACTTTTATAATGAGAAATAAACTTACAAGTGACTTACAATGGCGCGCTGTAAGGGTAAATAACCTTAAAGTCCTCTTACTAATAAAATAAAATACTATTTTAAGGGTAATATCGCTTGTAGTCCTCTTTGTGATCTCCTAATAAGAGTGTTATCACAAATCGCGAAGTCCTTGGAACTTTTGTGAAAATAATAAAGTATTATATTTAAATTTATATTTCCTACAAAAGGTTAATGTGTATATTTTCTAATTTCTGACTCATGTATTTGTCACGGACTAAGTATATGCGTTTATTAGGTTGCGAAGTAGTTTTTCTCGATTACTTTGAAATTTTAATAACAATATTTTCACGGGCCTTTTCAAAAATGTGTCTTTTACTTTACATATTTTTTAATTATTTGTAAAATAATATCAAAATGTTGCCATTACGACCAACCACGACTTATAAGTGCTTTATTAGAGCAATATAAGTCCAGTACTCTTGTCTAAGGTTTATATCGCACTCGTAAAAGTCAAATTAAACCTAAAACCACTGTCTACGCGGCTATGTTGCTTATATTTTTAGGGTTTCTTAATATGTAAAAGCAAGCCAAATGACGAAGTCGAAGGATCTAATAGAAAATTAATGATAATGTGTAGTAAATATTAAAATAGTCTATTACTTGATTTTATAACAATTTCTGGAGTCAACACAACAAAGAAAATAAATAACCCTTAATAGGGAATTGTTGTAGAACTTTTAAAGTGCTCTATAATATATCTTAGGTGAGATAAATTACACTTTTAAAATACTAGTTTTACAGAAGTCTAATAAAACACTTAGTGTAGTCACTTCTAAGGTTGACTGTTCTTATAAAATGAATTTATTAGTATTAAATAAGAATCAAAGGCAATTAGACTTGTAAAAGGCGCTTATAATACCACTGCTCTTATTAATATTATATAACGTTTTCTTAAATACGTCTATAAGACTATGTTACAAGTATGAATGCTCTAAAAACTTAAATAGACTTATAAAATAGCACTATAAGGGTTCCTGCCTTAATCAGAACACATAAACCTTATATAAAACCATAGCTCTTACAAGCCTTTGTTTGTAAAGGTATTAAGGGTTTCAGACTTAATCAGAACACGTATAAACCTTGTATGAAACCATCGCTCTTAAAGCTTTTGTTTGTAAGGGTATTTTGCTAGCTGGGAAGGGTTGGCTTTCACCTTGGTCTAGGCTTAGCATTGCCATACAGCGTGGCAACGTTGCCAGTCTCTTGGGGACATTACCAGTTGACAGCGTTGAGTAGGAGTTTTTGACGCCATTTTTTAGTTTATTGTTAAGTTGTAACATTAAAAATATGTATAAATAATTCAGTCCTGTTCAACTGGTACGGACTAATTGTGGACCGACTGTGGACTACGGACACTGATTAATATGAACGCAAAGAGTTGCCCGTGTTATGGACAGCTACTTAGGTCAGAATTCGTTATTATACTGTTGACACAGGTTGTATACGGAACCCTAAACATTGTTTCGTTTGAATAAATCGTGATAAAGGCCTAATTTGCACCAGGAAGGGACCAACTGATGAAGGACACTTTTTTCAATTCAATATTTCCACAAATGTAATTAAATTAGTATTTGGAAAAGGTATTTTCTAAAATAATACCTGCCTATGTATGTGACCTTTTCTGTTCATATTTATAGGTGTATGTAAGTATGGATTGTGTAAGGTATGATATTATGAAAGACGAAATAGTAAATGATGCCGTGACGTCTGACAGGGGAAAATGGAAGTAGAAAACGTGTGGGCCAACCCCGAGTAGAATGGAACAAGGGCCGGACATGATATATTTCTTTTGGGAGAGTGATTAGCACCGCTGTAGTAATCACATTACGAAGATTTTATAGAAAAATCAAATAGGCACGACGACAGTATGAGAAAATTGCAAATCTATTTAGTCCGCCAGTTAGTGTATTGGAAATTAATGGACACGTATTTTTTGTTTTTGTAAATCAATGAATATTGACAAAGATAAAACGCATCAAAACTCGGGAGTGGGGGCTCGTGTCGTCAGAACTAGCTAAAAATTATACCATGGCGTGAAGTATTGAGAATTTTAAAAGCGTCGTATCTTCGTCAATTTTGGTTTACGTAACAAAAGAAAAAACACGGGTCAAATATTTTTTGATAATCTAAGTGACGGACTAATTAGATTTTTTTTATCGACTCGCCTGTTCCATTCCTTCGTATCAACATAACAAGCGATGGAATTAAATTAATTTAATTTTGTTGTGTTGCTTCGGCCGCGAGGTAAATTCATCCGTCGCGTTTTTTTTTTGGGACAAGCTTTCACCCTGTTCCCAAACGACTCTACAAAATCCAGCAGTTGTTCAGCATAATATGACGAGTTCACCAGCTCAAGTTAAGAGTTTTCCACTTATGTTTTACAGTTCAGCTGGGTGTTAAGTACAAGTACCGCGAACTGAGTTCGAACACAATCTGCATAGGAGGCGGCGGTATGTTTGCAGCTGTTTGGTATAGCTGCTCGCGTTCATGTTGGAATGTTCAATCCAGGTTTAATGCTAAGGGATTTAAGCAGGAGATATTTTTTTTTTCATTTATTTGCTTGAGGGTAATGCCTATATGAGGTGAGTTCATTAAACAAAATATTTAACATTAAAAAAAAATGTTCTTAGTTATTGTACTACTCGTAATAAGGTCTGATGAAAAGACAAAAAAAAACGTTTTCACTTCTCATGCTCTAAAAGTACGCCAATATAGCCCTACGAAGCGGGAGTAAAGTGACCACTTTAGTCTCTAGGGAGTGAAGAGCATTCGTTTTTAATTTCTTTCATGTGACGTAGACAAACTCAAACAGCCAGTAAATATACTACTATAATCGAGTGTGGACAATCTTCATTGCGAAAATGACAAGAGTTTTAGTTTCATGGTTATTCCGCAAAGAAGGTGGCGCCATGCGTTTTAAATTGTTAATCTGTGATTGGTTTAGAAGAAAAAAACTGACCGCGAAAATTTCAGAATTTTTGTCGAGTGTACATTTGTTCGGTTTTAAATAAATTTATTAAGAATGTCCAGTGACAGCAAAAAGTTTGAGGTCGACCAAAGAGCAAAAGACATAATAGATAATCTTTTGCCGCCAAATTCCGGAAGATTTACCTAAAAACTTACGAAAATTCTATGGACTGGAGGAATAATAATTGTTTTTGTACAAAATTGACTATTTTTCTCGCACTCAAAGTGAAAAGTACAGTTTGCACCTCGAGACTAAACGCCAACTTAATATACCCTCGGTTTTATTGACTCCCTCGCACGCTCGGGAGTCAAACCACCTCTGGTATATTATGCCTTCGTTTAGTCCCTCGATATAAAATATACTATTAAAGAAATGAAATACTAAATATATCGTTAATAGAGGTGAAATGTTAAACGTATTGATAAATGTGATGTTTATTGAAAATGTTAAAGGTATTGTTAAATGCAAGGTTTAATGGAATGTTAAATGAATAGTATTGTAAGAAATGTAATTGTTAAGGCAGATAAAGACTAAATAAATAAATACATGAGGTGGTTCATGTAAGGTAGAGGGGACACTGACACTGACGCTTAAACACTGACGCATTTTAAAAGTGCAAATCTACACGGTCAAAATGTTTTAAATGTTTGATTAATGTATGAAATGTATGATATATATTGACAGTTGATGTACCTTCCACTAAGTGAAAATTAATGACATAATTACATCGATCATCATCTGCTTAGCCTTTTCCAAACTAAATATGTTGGGGTCGGCTTCCAGTCTAACCGAATGCAGCTAAATGCCATTATTTTACAAGGAGCGACTGCCTATCTGACCTCCATAACCCAGTTAGTACCCACTGGGTTTACTACTTTGGTAAGACTAGTTGTCAGACTTTTGGGCCACTGTCTACCTGTAACGACTGTCAAAGATCTACAAATGGCAGCCGGAACCAACGGCTTGACGTGCTTTCCGAGGCACGAAGAATACTTGGTATGTAATGGGTGGTCACCCATCCACAGACCAACCTAGGCAAGCACGGCTTAACAAACATATCGACCCGAGCGGCTGTTATTATTTAGCCACGAGCTCCTCACGACTTAATTACATCGATAAACGATCGTAAATTATTGGTCTGTAACTGAAACGACGATCACCGTCCAGTTAACGACTTTAACTCTGGGTCATTTAGCTTCTATATTCGAATAGCCGATAATTAATCTCTCAATTGATAAATACACACTTATTGGGTGCAATGACATTCATGGCAGAAAAGTCTAGGAACATATCATGAAGTATTATTGATAGTTATGTTGTGGGCATCCATTGATTACGTTAATCGATTTTGTCGCTTTTCGAGCCCCCGTCCCCTCTTGGTGAGATGTCGTGAGATTTCACTTGACCCCCTCACCCCGCCTGCCGGGGCTGCGGGACTGTTCGAAAGAGATACCGTGGCCCCGGAACACAAAGGGCGATGTAGGAACATGGATGGGCTTTAGTCAGTAAAAGTCTGACACTCCACGGGAGGAGTCATTTGATGATTTCCCATCCGAAAAAAAACCTACTAACAGGGTTGTGGAGGTCAGATAGGCAGTCGCTCAATGTAACACATTGATACTCAGCTGCATCCGGTTAGACTGGAAAGCCGACCGCAACATAGGAAAAGGTTTTAAATTACTTTACTGTTAATTCATTATTTTACTAAGAAACTTACTACTAGACTAGTTCACTTTGTAGCACGTCAGATTTTTTATGAAACGCGCTGGTGTCTGTGATACAATGATTTTGAATTATTAGTACAGGGTCTAACGATAAATTTTTGTCTGAAATGTTCATTTTTATCTGAAAATTTTATCATTTTATCAGATGATGATGGTCCATCTAGCTGTAGACCGACTCACGCTACGCTTGCTGATACAGGTCTTCACTCGAGAACACCTTTGCACCATCCGCCACAGGTCATAGCCACCATGAGGCTATTTATATACAATTGAACATAACATAACATCACGCCTTGAAATTCCCGAAGGGTTTAGGCAGAGGTGTACCTAACAAATACATCCATATTTCGCCAGTTATGTATAAGTCCCACGTGAAAGGGGGCGAGCCTACTGCCTTCAACCAGGCACAAATCAAGACTCTGCAACTAATAAATTCCTGATGGAAAAACCCAACACCACTTGGATCGAACCCAGGAGCTCATGCTCAACAGTCGCGCTTGCAACTACTAGACAACGAGGCAGTCATGTATTAGGTAAGATGACAAAAAAATCTAATTAGTCTGTCAGATAGATTTCCAAAAAATATTGGACACATATTTTTCCTTTTTTCACGTAAACAAAAACTTAAGTCGATACAGTGCGTCGAAAACTCGTGTGACACATTTGAGTATTTTTTTTACCGGAAAGTGACGTCACAAGCTCATGATCTTTGACGCGTTTTATTTTCGTAATTTTTTATTAATTTGATAAAACAACAAACTTGTATTCAATATTTTTCGATAATCTAACTGACGGACTAAACAGAATCATATTTTTTTTAGTGAGTCGTCATCCCTATTGAAAAGAGTTATTTATACATTCTAATCGAACAAGATCTACAAACCAAAAACCAATAAAGGCATTTCCTCAACATCCTCGAAGCAAACGTTTAATTTGTATTGAAATTTAATTAAAAAGGAATTCATCAGACGAAATTTCAAACGTTAATGCTTGATTTATTTCGGAAAGCGGCCCGATTATTTAATTAATTTTGATCGAAAATGGATGAGAGAGGTTACGTTGTTTATTTTTAGTTGACTTCAAAGACATTCTAATATTTACGAGCGATAGACGGGACAAGACGAAGAAAATCGTAATCCAAGACTTATTCCTACAAATCGCTCTGTCTACCACGCTTGTAGGTAGCATTCGTGTGCCAAAATCGAAAATGTCACGCATCATTTTTGTGTGAAAATAATTATACCCTATGTCCACTCTGTTTATTATTTCAAATCTTGGTTGACTTACGGCCATTTTCAATAACTTAGTTACAGGTATCGGTAGGTTTCCTCGAGGTGGCGATCGGCGGCGGCGACCTCTCGCTTCCAGCCCTGGTTAGTGCCATGGTCCGGAGCGAGACGGAATGGGTTGCCGTCACCTCCTTCTGCGAAGCAGTCATGCTAGCGAAGGAGGTGGCGGAACGTGAGAGGGAGATATCCTCACGTCCCGGCCGCCGCGGGAGACGCCCCGGGCGTCGGGGGCCACGTGGTGGCTTCCGGCCACCGTAGGCGCGGGCCTGTGGACCGCGAGCTATGGGCTAGCTCGCCGTCCGTCCGTCTCATGACGACAGGCCGTGTTGACGGCGCGTTCGTGTTCCACGCGCGCCTCAAAGAGAGTCAGCAACAGTGAAGGGGTCTGCAAGGGTCGAAGCCTGTCGGGGCTGCGGGACTATTCGAAAGAGATACCGTGGCCCCGGAACACAAAGGGCGATGAAGGAACATGGATGGGTTTTAGTCAGTAAAAGTCTGACACTCCCTCCTGCTCCGCCCAGAGCGGGAGGAGTCATTTGACGATTTCCCATACGAAAAAAAAAAAAAAAAGGTATCGGTAGGTTGCTAATCTCTATCTGTTTGACATTTAGGTTACGGACGGTTAGAAACAAAACGTCACAGAAAACCTGTTTTGATTTTTCTATAAATCAAGTGACAGCTAGGTGTCGCGGATAAGATATTTCTACATAACTTCGTTTATAGAAACACCGTTAGCTACGAGACGTAGGCATATTAACTGACAGTTATACGTAAGAGAACGTCATGCTCACTCAAATGTCTCGCTGATGGTGGCGGGTGTGTAGGGTCATTTAGTTACCTTCGATATGGTTGAGTTGTTGGTTCGTGAACGGACGCTGTCAGTTGGGACTGGTCATCTCTTAGCTGCCACGGTTCATTTTAATTACTTTATTTTCAAATTGTTGATCTAATCTTTTACTCTGGACGCTCTTAATGTGCACGTCTTTCTACATCGTTCTCACATAAATGTATAATCTCTTTATGATATAACCAAGATTTTGTAACAACATTTTGATTTAAAAGAGTGTCCATTGAGTTTTTTGCCCGTTCTTCTCCATTGAGATCTACGCTAGGGAATGGGCAACTACAGTACTTTCTCAAGTTATTATGCCTTGTGACTGGGACTGTAGCTTTGTTTTTTTTTTGTATTTATGACATTCTAAAGTGCCGTATTGGTCTAATTGAAATAAATGCTTTGAGTTTGAGTTTAAGTAAGTTATAGAAAACCGCCTTTAGACGATATACTGTTGTTAGTGGCCGCTTCCCATAACTCTAAGCCGCCTTTGGCCAGAGGCAGCATTGCCATACAATATGGCAATGCCACCAGTCACTTGGGCACATTACTGATTGACAGCGTTGAGGAGTTTTTTGATGCCATGTTAAAGTAATTGTTAGTAAAGGTTATTAACTTTGAATACACAATATATAAGGTGTAACAAATTAAACGCAAGACCTCTCGTGTGGTGTCTCAGATTGTCAGACGACAAAAAAATCTAATTAGTCCGTCACTTAGATTATCAAAAAATATTTGACCCGTGTTTTTTCTTTTATTACGTAAACCAAAATTGACGAAGATACGACGCTTTTAAAATTCTCAATACGTCACGCCATGGTATAATTTTTAGCTAGCTCTGACGTCACGAACCCCCACTCCCGAGTTTTGATGCGTTATATCTTTGTCAATATTCATTGGTTTACAAAATCAAAAAATACGTGTCCATTAATTTACAATACTCTAACTGACGGACTAAATAGATTTGCATTTTTTTGATACTGTCGTCATGCCTATTAAAGTGAACAACTTTTATTCTGTGACTTTTGGAAGGTCACAACATTTTTTTTGGTTTACAATTTTTTTTTAGTTTTATCCATTCATTCGTTGTTCCATCTATTTTTGTTTTGCGAACTTTAAGAACTTGTAGAACAAAACATGATTTATTTTTTAAATTATTCTGCCTCATGAAAATAGAAGACTATCAAATACAAAAACCGTAATACGGATACGGAATATTCAAAACTGGTGTTCAGTGTCGAAGTCACAGATGTTTTAAGCGCATTTCGTAATTTTGGACTTAAATTGGTATTTCGAAAGGATTATGAATACTAACGTTCTCAGGTAGGTACTCATTTGTATTTGTAAACTTTCAGTAATAAGCTAATGAGGGTTTCATTGGCTTTTATTTTATTTTATTCAAGAGGAACAGAAAACAGCTACAAAATAAAGTATAAAAAAGAGATACACTTATGAGAGATTAACTGTGGACTATAAAGGGTGTAAAAAACCTCTTAACGAAGCCGAAAGACACTTGTTCTCCCTTAATTGCGATCATTTTTTTGTTCTACACCATACCTGGGAAGCTTCTAGTTTCGGAGATATTGGGGGCCAAAGTTCCAGCTTTTTGACAAGTTTTTTTGAAATACAAGTTTTTAATGTAGGATTTTTACTTTAAAAACCTCCACGACCCCCGTATTATTCAATCCATCCATCAGCACAATGTTTTGAGTGCGTTACATTGAGTTCTACCACAATACATGATTTTTCACCCAAAAAAAAAAAGTAGTTTCCCAGCAATATTTTTTAAAGTTACTTAGTTTGATGTACAGAATGCTTGGTTGACGGCTTCGTGATGAGGTTGTTTACACCCTGTATAATATACAATTAATTAAACGCTCGGGTACTAATACATAATATTATTAAAAACTAAACTTACTTAACTGTCATGTTTATCTGTACTTTTACACATCAATCAAGAGAGCTCCTTGAGTTTAGGACATTTGAACTTGCAAAAAATTCTGAATAACTTATTAAATAAATTTGTTCCCAGATACCTCAATATTTGTTACTAGCTGTTGCTCGTGACCTCTGTCCGCGTGAAATTATTATAAAAAAATTACGTTCCCATTTGAATCGGATTTTGTTGACAATTTGATGGGTTTTCCTTTTTTACACAGAACCCTAATCCTTTACCCAAAATAAAAGTAGTTACTCCTTATAGCATCAGCTATGTGCCAGTAAAAGTCCCGACGCCATCGGTACAGCCTTTTCGGAGATTATCCGGAACAATAAAAAAAGAAGTTTTTTGTTATTATTACCGAACAAACTTTCATAATTATGCATTCAGTCAAATCCTGTTATTTTAAAATTTCAAACAGATACTTCAATTTTATTTATTTGTAAAGATATCACCTAGTCATTGTGGCTTTAATGGAGTTTGTATTGTTTGTACTTCACTACTGGCAACAGTCTTCTGAGCGTTGTTGCTAGTAAGACTGAAGGCCACCTAATGGGGCACCTGTGCGCAGTGCATGTACTGTTGCCAGGTGTCTCCGTGACGTGGCGTAATTAAGTATTATTAGTTATTGGTGTCGATTCTGTTGTGCACAAACTAAACTTAATTTAGGCTATTGCTATCTTTTTCTCTCTAATAAAACGAGAAAGAGACGGACGTAATTTTGACCTGTCAAATTTAATTGGAACTAATATTTCCATACAAATGAAGGGTGCACGTAAAAACATGTCGACTAAAAACACGGTGAAGCGCAAGGCATAAACTAGTTTGACATCTCTAACTTAGTTCATAGCTATAGCCGTCCTTTTCTCGCACTGCCTTTTAGTAAAAGATAGCAATAGCCTAAATTAAGTTTAGTTTGTGCACAACAGAATCGTCACCATTGTGTATTTTAGCCTATTATACTAACGTAGGTTAAGGAATACTAACAAATTTATGGGTTCTACCTGAATTAAAGATAAATAAAATAAAAAAATTGCCAATGTAATTGCTCATCCCTTTTCTACAAAAGAAGACGTCTTTTACCACTATTAGAACAATACTGCCTGATATTTCCAAGAATAAATAACACTTATACTCCACTTTTCATCTCCGCAACACAAATAAAGCTTCCAGATGCAAATAAAAGCTGAGAAAGGTGCTAAGCTCTAAGTTATAGCCTGAAATCTCGCAGAGCAATAACAAAGGAATTAAAAATTGCTCCTCTCTCTAGGCAATAACTGAATTAAAGTTAAAGTTTGTGTAGAAAATTGCTCAGATTATTATTATTATTATTATTCCTTTTGCAAGGATTAGAATAGAATAAATAAATAAATAAAATAAATATCGCTGGACATTACACACAGCGCCATCTAGTGCCACACTAAGCAACGAGACTTGTGTCGTGAACACCAAATAGTTGATATACTACATAGATACTTTTTGTTTGTAAATACATACTTATTATACATATAAACATCCATGACTAGGAAACAAATGTTCCTCATCACACAAAAATTTGCTCCTACCGGGATACGAAACCCGGGACCATATGAACGTAGGGCAGCCTCACTACCGCTGCGCCATTCGGGTCGTCAAATATGCAGTTTCAAATGGAGCTTGAAGATTATTGCTTCACGTGCTGATTGCCCAATACAATAGAGATAGATGTAGGTATGTACATCATGTTGGGACGTTAACCACTCACTAGCCCCGCGCGCGAATTTTTTGCACCAAACCGCCACGCGTGCAAAAAATTGCGAAATATTCGCATGTAATTTGACACTTTAGATCTTTAGATAGACAATCGCAAACTACAAGAGTTATAGCTAAATAAAATTTACAGTGAATAGCTGAATAGTTAAGGAATCTATATATAAAAAAAACTAATATTAATTTGAAACTCAAAAATAAGGTAGAACTTGAAAAACAGGGATGAAAACGGATATTTAACTATTAAAATATTTATTTGAATTTTTCTAAATATTAAATTTCAATTAAAATAATTTTAAAATAAACTAGATTATATTTCCTTTCCAACAAGACCATAATCTTATTAGTTTATTTACGATAGTCTAATTAGAATTAAATTAGAATTTGGATACTCACTGTTTATTTTGACGCGGCCTGCGCCAACGACTGTTTTTGAACACGGTTATTTACGTACCTATAACTTTACGAAGCCACTTGTTTTTGTATAGGTATACAATGTAATAATATGCTCACAATACTAATTATGCACTGTTTTTCCGTTAACACACACGTTTTAATCACAAAAACACTTATTTCTTGTATAAACACAATCACTATAGGTATTTAAACCTACCACTTTTTCGGAGGCGAAATACTGAACTTTGAGATTCGAAAACTAGATTTCCTTTATGATAATATAGTGGCACTGATTTTCACGATTAATTTGATATATAACACTATCCGAAAACAACAATATAACAATATACATAACATAACAATTGAAATACGACGCCACACGTCAGAAATGGCGGAGTTTGTTTACACTAAAGTTTTTACTTTTATTTTGACATTTGTCGATGGAATAGTGTTGCTATTGTTGGTCCGAACGTTGAGGAATATAGTATAGAGTTTGCTTCAAGAGGAATAAGCTCTAGAAATAGCAGTTTAGTAGATTTTTTATTGCATTTGTTGGACGAAGGCGCTACTGGCCACGATGGTGGCCAGGACTTTTAGCAAAATAGCTACTGGCCACCATGGTGGCCAGGGCCGGTTGAGTGGTTAAATGTCGGTAAACTAGCGCATGAGTTTCATGGTGTTGAGCGAAAGCCTTACAGGGACGATGGTAACGTCTCTGGCTCGCCGGTTGATTTAGTATTATTAATTTTTGTTTTGTAAATGTCTTGTTATTTATTTTGTAATTCGATTAGATTAATTGTAGATTATAATAATAATTAAATACAGCATTAGTACAGCAGTCATTGTGCCGATACTCGTGTCGACCAATGGCTTAATAGCCAAGAGCCTCGACCAACATCTTAGGAGGCTCTCGCTTGGCAGCTGGATCAAGGGCTTGATTCAGAAAGCAGTACTTCTGGACACGGCACGTATTGTTAGGAGGTTCCTCTCTCAAGAGCCATGACCACCGGCAGCTCGGACCCTGTTCCCAGCGCTGATGGGCTACTATTTTTATATTTTTAAATGTTTTTATTTATATTGTTTTTATATTAGGAATATTTAAAAATATGTTATAAAGTAAATAAACAAAATATTAAATAATAATAATGATTAAGTATTGTGTAATTTGTTATGATTTTCACTTAAAGTACTTACGGGATGATATCCGTGATTTTGTTTTTATTCGATGAGCTCCCGATATTTCGACGCTGTTGCAAGCATCGTGATCGCGGGTGCGGGTGGGACGAAAATTATTTATTATGAGCAGACAAATCTGTCTACCCTCTTTCTTAGTCTTTTATTACGCGCACTACTGGAACTCGATTGTAACTCACGACAAAACGCACTCACAGTATCACTAGGTTTGTCTTGATAATGGAGACGCATGTTATTTTTTATTAGGTTTACCACTGGATTCCACGTACTTGATAGTTTAAAACCATCCTCACGATTGAAGTTTTTATGTTTTGAAATTTCAATAGCTTCTCTGGTCAACCTTGGGATGTAGTATTGGTCTGTAGATAAGATTTGTGGTTTGTGAAACTCCATCCAGTGATTTGGCCCTGAGTCCAGCAGATGTTCAGCTATGGCCGATTTGTGTCTCTCATTGTTTTTCACTGCTTTGATGTTTTCATTTATCCGGCATGAGATGGTACGTTTGGTTTGTCCAATGTATGAGCTACCGCAACTGCAGTCAATTTTGTATACCCCGGGATGTTCTAAGGGCAGTTTGTCGGTGGTGAGGTGAACGCAAACTTAGCCCGATTTTCTTGTAGGGAGTGAACACAGTTTTAATTATTATTTATATTATATTATTGTTATGATTTTATTGTAATTGTATTGTGACTTTAATTAGTTATGTATGTTTGTGCTATGGATATTTTGTTATCTGAAATAAACGTTTATATATAATAAAAAATGTAAAAGTATAATACGTTGCACTTTCTGGCAACGGCTTTATATTATGACAAAGTATTTTATGAGTACCTGTATATCATTGTACTAACACGGTACACAGTTGGTAATTTTAAACACTGAGGCGACGCCGTAATTGAAGCGATCGTCGTGTCACGTTTTGTTTGACGTGAACGTGTGGCCTTCCTGTATTCGGATCAAATGAGTGACAGAACGCGATGGTTTTGGTTTGGTTAGGACGCGGGAAATAGGACTTTACGATATTTTTCCTACTGAAATCGATGTTGTACTTATGTTGTCATCATGCAAGTTTTCTTTCAAGAAGACAGAAAAGCTAAAAGCTTTTAAAAAATTATAAGTCTAAAGACTAATCAACAGACTCCATTAAAAACTAACAACTATAAAATCACTTTACTTAACGAAACCAGTTTATAATGGAAACGCATCAAAATCCTAACTAATATTATAAATGCGAAAGTAAGTTTGTTTGTTCCCTTTTTTACGCCTTTTTTTTTCGGATGGGAAATCATCAAAATTAAATGACTCCGCTCTGAGCGTCAGAGGGAGTGTCAGACTTTTACTGACTAAAACCCATTCATGTTCCTTCATCGCCCTTTGTGTTCCGGGGCCACGGTATCTCTTTCGAACAGTCCCGCAGCCCCGGAACTCCCGCAGCCCCGGGGTCCCGCAGCCTTCCCTTTTTACGCCTAAACCACTGTACCGATTATCCCGAAACATACGTCTCGGCTGTATAAAAACGGACATAGAGTACCTTTCATTCCGAAAAAAGTACTGTTCCCGAGGAAAACAACAATAACGTTCTTATGATAACAGATGACGCCACGTCTTTCAATTGATTGGCAAATTCTAAATTACCGCGAGTGAAGCCGCATGCAAAAGCTAGTAAGTAATAATAGACGGTCACTTACATCCCTACACGGTCGTAAACAACACGGCTTTTAGCTCGCAAAGTTAAAAATGTTGGTCTTTCCATAATGACGTGTATACATAGTGTTTGTTTGAGTGACGCACTGGGTGGACCGTCTGCTACGGAAAAACATCATCTGCCGAGCCATACCCAACCATGTTGGGGTCAGCTTCCAGTCTAACCGGATGCAGATGAAGACCAGTATTTTACATGGAGCGACTGCGTTTCTGACCTCCACAACCCAGTTAGTACTGGGTAATACTAAACCCCTTTGTAAGACTGGTTTTCAAACTTTCGGGCCACTGACTAGCTGTAACAGCTGTCAAAGATCTACAAATGACAGCCGAAACTCGGTATAAAATGGATGATTGGCTTGACCTGAATCGACCTGAGGTACTATAAGAGCAGCTCAGGTCGATTCAGGTCATTTCGACATGAGTTTACAGTTTTATAACTGTTAGAATAGAATAGAAATTTATAAAAAGTTGGTATTGCTCGACGCCTTATCTTAGCTATTGCAGAAAACTCTCTGCAAAGATCAATTAGATTGCAGCAGTTAAATAGCCTAGTGCGTGCAATGTATTTTTTACCACTCTGTAGCAAGCAGACCCGTACTTTATTGAACTTTATTTGACTACAGGAAAATTGAACAAAAATATACGTAGAAACGAAGCTCAGCAAGGAACCCGTTTAAAACTGTATTTTATTAAAAAGTTTTACCTGCGGATTTGCTCGCGTGTATGTCTGAAATTATGACAACAAAATAACTTTTTTTTTTCGGATGGGAAATCATTAAATGACTCCCCCCGCTCTGGGCGGAGCAGGAGGGAGTGGCAGACTTTTACTGACTAAAATCCATCCATGTTCCTTCATCGCCCTTTGTGTCCCAGCAACAAAATACCTTGGTTACACTTTTCATCCCAGTTTAGCCACTTTCTTTTTTTTTGGCTTTGCAGTCAGCTCACTTCACTAGACATGAAGAAATTGTGATAATAAAAAATTCTCTCTCCAAAGGCTCTGCGTGACGATGGTAAGAGTTTGAATTTGAGTTTTAAATTGTTGATGCCTTGGAGCGTGGGTAGGCCTTTGGTGTGGGACGCAACCTGTGTCGACACCCTTGCGCCTTCTCACGTTGCAAGCACGGTTGGCTGTGCAGGTGCTGCTGCTGCGGCTGCTGAGATCCTCAAACGGCGCAAATACCTTATTGGTAACTACAGCTTTGAGCCGTTTGGGGTCGAAACGCTCGGGTCATGGGGTCCGAGTGCGCTTCTCCTTTTTAAGGAAATCTCTCACCAACTATTATTATTCAATTATTGCCATTCAACGTGGCAATGCTGCCAGTCTTCTGGGCACGTTTCCGGATGACAGCGATGCGGAGGAGTACTTTGACGCCTATTGACTTCGTTGTATATATACTTACGGTACGGTACGTTTAGTTTTATTTTTGTAATTATATAGAGTTCTAGTTGTAGTTAGTATATAATGTAAATATGGTTTATAAATAAATAATATGTAAAAGATTCTGTCATTTTATAAGCTTTTATTTAACTTGCCTAGTTAGTTAGTATGTATTGATCCAAATCTTACAACTGAATTTCAAACCAGATCCCATTAACCGACTGAGCCGAAATTTTGCACACGCCTTTGGTTCTGGAGACATAAATTTTTGTAGAACAGACATGACTTAATCCCGCAGTCATGATCGCCTTCTCAAGCTTGGCCTAAAAATATGAGACATCACCTTTCTTCTCTGCTCAATCGTTTCCACTAAAGCTAAGCATAGACGAGAAGTGTAAATAATGAAATGCTATTGGTGTTTTACAAGTCATCAGTCTCGTCTCGTCTCGTCCCCGCTGTCGTGGACTCCAGGCCGCTTATTCACAACGCTTCGATTCGATTTTCGATTCGGAAAGTCGTATGTCTATCTTTTTTTGACATTACGAAATCGAGCGAGATAGACATACGACTTTCCGAATCGAAAATCGAATCGAAGCGTTGTGAATATAAGGGGCCAGGCCTAACAGTGGACCAATTCACGAATAAAAGCGCCATCTATTTCTGTCCACTAATCTAATAAAATATTCCCTTTCCTTTGTTTAACTTACATTAGATAAAAGGTTCATTAATTATGTATTAACTGACGAATAAGTTAGTATTTGTATAACATTCAGTTTAGGGTTGTTCATCTCAAGATAAAGCCACCTACATCTTAATGCGTGGGAGTTGTATGAAGCGAATAAACAACGATTTAGTAATAGAAGTAATCAAGTTTTTCTTGTTGGCTTAGTTGTAATGTGGGTTTGTGTATCTTGAGTTTGTAGTTAGAGATTAAGTACATAATTCTTGTTACAAGACATGTGTAAGTTATTTGCATACGTTGTTTATACACTGACACGTGTTGTTTATGATTATTGGGTAACCAACCAACCCAATAACCACGAAGAAAGGCTATAATGATGATGATGATGATGAAACATAACTGGCGAAATGTGGGTGTACTATTAGGTACACCTCTGTATAAGTCTTCGGGGGTTACTGGCGTGATGTTATGCTTATGTCTAAGTTTAGTAATATTCGTTGGGTACATTGCTAGTAGATTAAAAAAAAACAATACACCCACAGCAATCTCTCTAAAATCCCTCCATGCGTCCTCCATCAACAGGTGAAGTGAAGCGATGACTGAACGTATCCATTATATACGCACATAATTGGACACAGTCGTGCATTGTACCGTCCATTTATTGTTTTCATTGAACCATACGGTGAATGAATACGATGCACGATGGTGTGTTTGGCTCTGGTTTTTATTACTGGCTCAATATGGATATTTGAGAGTTGATGAGAGAGGAGATCGTGGCTAAATAAAGGTCAATCTTCAGGTTAAACCGTGCTTGCCTAGCTTGATACGTGGATGGTTGACCACCACATACCGAGTTTCCACAGTGCTTCGGAAAGCATGTTAAGCACGCATCTTTGACAGTCGTTACAGCTAGTCCGTGGCCTGAAAGTCAACCGTGACCACCAGTCTTACCAAGGAGTATCGTATTACCTACCCCTAACTGGGTTGTGGAAGTCAGATAGGCAGTGGTTCCATGTAAAATACTGATATTCAGCTGCATTCGGTGAGATTGGAAGCCGACCCCAACATAGTTGGGAAAAGGCCAGGCAGATGATGATGAGAGTCGAAGAGATTTAAGGAGAAATCTACAAGTGTTTTAATAAGGAAGGATTACTTCAAATTTTTGTGGCCGTGCTACGAGCTGAGCTACGGCGTAGCACCTTGCTACGGTAACGTGTTATACGTATATTGGGCATGATGGACAAATATTATTAAATGTGTGAGAGCACGTACTTTTCTTTTTTGGGGTACCGTATCCGAAGGGCTACCAACGGGATCCTATGACTAAGTCTTCGCTGTCCGTCCGTCCATTTGTTTGTCAGCGGGCTGTATTTTATAATCCCTAATAGGTAGAAAGTTGAAATTTTCACAGAATGTGTATTCTTTTGCAGCTAAAAAGACAAATAATAGAAATAAAAGTATATTGAAAGGGAGCCCTTTACATTTATTTTATTTTTCTTCCTACTTTGATGGTACGGAACCCTTCATGCGAAAGTCCGACTCGCACTTGGCCAATTTTCCTTTTGTGATTATTTTCACTTCCTCCTACAAAGTCAAGACAAGTAAAAGTCCAAAGTCTACCTTTTACAAGCAGTAGGGAAACTTGCTGCTAACTTCAACGTTGTTAACTTTTCGTGTCGCGATCAAAAAGTTCAGCGTTCAATCAACGCCTCGGAACTTCGAAGGTACGCGGAGTAAAGGACCCTTTTATTTTTCATTACGTTTAAAATAACTAGAAAAGTGTAACAAACAAGGTAGAACGTTACAAGAAGTTACTGTTTTTCATTTTGCTTCAGTATAAGACATTGTTTTTACTAAGTTCTGTTTTTGTGAAAATTATAATTTTGTTAGACCGTCTCTTATGATTGTTTGTTAAAGTTTAGTATATCGCTATAGTTTTACTAGCACATATTACAAATGCGGGAAGTTTAGATGAATGTTTGTTACTCAATCACCAGAACGGCTCAATGAATCTACATGAAATCGGCACAAAGATAGATTTTAGTCTAGAATAGGCAACTGTTTACTTTTTTTCTCTCACATTCACGTCAAAATTTCCACACGAACGCAGTCGCAGGCAACAGCTCGTATTTCACAACTTGTGTCATTTGATGATGTTTATAAATATCATTATTAGCCTGTAATATTCCCGCACCATAGGCACCACAAACCAAATACAGAACTGAAATAAAAGATCCAAGTTTGATATTTGGCGAGACGATTTGGACGCGTACCACGTTGTTTGGTCCGAGGAGGTACGTGAAAAGAGCACATGGCAGGAATTGGCGGAGGCCTTTGCCCAGCAGTGGGGCAGTACAGGATAATAAAGAAAAAAAATTTGACATGGGTGTAAAAGTATCCTTAATGGATCCAAAAGGCACTTGTTCTCCTCGTCATTGCAATATTTTTTTTTCTAGACCTTCCCTGGAACCTTCTAGTTACGGAGATATTGAGGGTCAAAGTTCCAACTTTTTCACAAGGTTTTTTAAAGTACTTCCAAGTGTTAATGTTATAACTGTTGCTTTAATTACCTCGACAACCCCCGTGCTATTCAATGCATCCACCAGCACAATGTTTTGAGTAACATTGAGTCTTACGTTAAAAGGTGATTCTTCACCCGAAAAAAATAGTCTTATCCCAGCAATAGTTTTTGCGTAGAGTTATTGAGTTTGATATACAGAACGCTAGGTTGACGGTTTCGTGAAGGGTCCTTGTATTTTCGATGCATTTTTTCTTGAAAAGCATTGCCACTTTGAACTGCACCCTTAAAGTGGTCGTTCTATAAGTAGACGTGAAACTACCCGCCTTTAGTTAGCTCTCAGGAAGTTTACGGATGCTCGATACCAATGAAATGCTTCAACTTTGCAACTCGGCAATTGATAGTTTTCAGTTCTACAGCGGCAATCAGTTTCAGGCATTCGGAAGTTTACCTGCAAACTGTAACGTGGGTGACGTTCTTAATGAACCTGTATTCATTAACAAATGGGAAATGACTTTGAGTAGGTACTTAGATTATTTTTGATAAAGAAAAAGGATTTCTTCGTAGGATATGGTAGGTACAGGGTTAATACTCGTAGTTTAGATGTTTACACGATGAATATTCACAAATTAATTTAAATTTTAACATTAGTAATATAAAACCAGTTCGATGATATTATACTATTAATAATAATAATGATATTAAACTCTTTAAAATCAGAGAGTGCCCCAGGATGGGACAATATCTCCACTAGTTACCTTAAACATGTAAAACATGAAATAACTCCAGTTATAACTTATTTAGCTAATATATGTTTTAAACAGGGCACCTTCCCTAAATCCTTAAAGAAATAAATTATAACCCCCATATACAAAGGTGGACAGGAGGGAGATGTTAATAACTATAGGCCAATTTCTGTTATTCCTGTTATAGCCAAAATATTAGAAAAACTTTTAAATTCCAGACTAGTAAGCTATCTTCAAACTAACAACGTTTTATCCCCATCTCAATTTGGCTTTAGACGCGGTATTTCTACGGAAGACGCTATCACGTCTTTGACGACAGTACTAACAAAAGAACTCGACAAAGGTACTAGATGTTTATCAGTTTTTATAGACCTAAAAAAGGCCTTCGACGCGGTCTCTATTTCCATCTTGGTCCAAAAATTAGAAAAAATTGGTATTAGAGATACACAACTATCTATATTTACCGATTACTTGACAAATAGAAAACAGAAGGTTAAGCTCGATAATTTTGTCAGCGAGGACGTTGATGTAACATGCGGCGTACCCGAGGGAAGCGTTCTGGGGCCTACCTTATTTCTAATATATATAAATGACTTATGCAATATGACAATCAATAAAGCAAAAATATTCTCGTATGCTGACGACACCGCAATCGTCTTCACTGGCTCAATCTGGGCTGAAACAAAAACCAATACCGAAAAAGGTATGTTACAAGTGGCTTCATGGCTAAAAACCAATCTCCTTACGTTAAATACGAGCAAAACTGCTTCTCAATATATAAAAATGTCCAACCAGAGCCTAATTTCAACATTAAAATACATGAGTATAGGCAGACGGTTCATTACGACTGCAATTGTCCAACCATCAGTAAAGTTAACCACGTCAAGTACTTAGGTATAATGTTGAACCAAAGTCTGTCCTGGTATCCTCAAATTGAACAAATTTCTGCGAGAATACGATAATTTATTTGGATTTTTAAAACATTGCGACACATAGTCCCCAAGAGTGGCTTGGCAAAAAATCTTCTAAATGAAGTGTATATCTCACTTGTTCAATCTGTTATAATATATTGTATCTCCATTTGGGGGGGTGCGCGTAAAACACGTTTCCTTGATGTTGAGAGCGCAACGGACATTAATAAAAGTAATGTACTTCATAAAAAGAATATTTCACACCTATGAGCTATACCAAACATCTAATTTATTATCAGTTCGAAAATTATATATTATACGCATAGTCTTAAAAAAATAAAAAACCCTACCCTTAGATCCTAATGTATTAGCTAGAAGAAGGAAACATAACATTGCTTCTACCCCTTTTGTAAGAACAGAATTTGCAAATATTCAGTACGACAAACGTTCGTCTTTCTTATATAATAAATAAAGAAATTGACATACATTCTAAACCATTTAAAGAATGCAAATCGTTGCTGATTAAGTGGATCAACAAGTTAAGCTACGACGAAGTAGAGAATATTTAATCTTCTAAATATATAAAAGAAGAAACTGACTGACTGACTGACTCATCTATCAACGCACAGCCCAAACCGCTGGGTCTACAGCTTCCAAATTTGGCAAGTAGGTTCCTTATGTGGTCTAGGGGTGCACTAAGAAAAGATTTTTCAATTTTCATAATAAACGGGGTTCCAAAGTTTGTATGGGGAAACAAGATTAGTTAGACTATTTTATTCGAAACTTCGCAGGAGTGCTCCTATTAATAAATGAGTAGAAACGGGTTTCGGGTTTTTTCAGAATTCAACCCTTTAGAGGGGGAAAAGGGGTGACAAAGTCTGAAAATGAACATTGGTATAGTTTGGTGTATTACAAAAACAACGATTTTAAGATTGAATATGACGGACCTGAAATACTATCATCCCCTGTTGGGGTGCGATGGGGTTGAAATGTCTAAAAATCAATATGGGTGTCGATACCCAGATTATCAGGGGTGCTGATTACGAATATGGAATTTATTTTGAGATCCAGTAGATGGTGGATTCGACTTCTATACAGAGTTATTTTAGATTTATTGTGATGATTGTGATAACGATGATGTTGATTGTGATTACGATGATAATGATTGTGATTACGATGATAACGATTATGATTATGATTAAATAATAATAAATAATAAATTTCTTTATTAGCATAAAAACAGGTTACAGACAAATAAGAGACCATGGCTCCAGAGCTAGGTAAGAGTACCTGTATTTCAGGAGCCAGTGACTTCTTTCATTTAAGTACAATTGGGCATGTTTTATGCAGCAAAAGGTGACAAAATTATATTACTTAAAATTAAGTTCAATATTTATAAAATTATAATAATAATTTTATTATTTAATCGTAATAAAATTAGAATAAATTGAAATTCAGCTAGGATGAAACAAAACAATATGATTGTGACAGTGATTGTGATTGTGATGGCGATTGCGATAGTGATGGTGATTGTTATTACGATGATAATTATTGATTAACATGTAGGTTACTATGTATCCCTTTATTTTGATCCAGTGGGACAGTAACCGAACTTTACGCGGGCGAAGCCGCGGGCAACAGCTAGTTAAATATAAGGTAAAACCCTTTCCGTATAATACAACCACACATACACACACTCACACACGCACACAAATACACACACACACACAAACATACAAACACACACACACTCATAAACACGCTCGCACACACACAAACATACAAACACACACACACTCATAAACACGCTCGCACACACACATATACACACACACCAACAGACTAAATAAAAATAATTAATTCATAAACTATTAACTTTTGTTTATTAACATGTTGCACTAATAGTAAGATATAAAGGAGCGGCGCCTCCTGACACAGGCATCTATATGCTTCAAAGGGGACGCCACCAACTGTATAATGTATTTATTTATTTAAACTTCATGTACATGTACATAGGCGGACTTAATGCCACAAGGCATTCTCTACCAGTCAACCTTTGGGTTAAATAGGAAAACATAGTGATAGGGTACAAAACATGTCTAAACAACTAAGTTCTTGTAAACGAGAATGTATATGTGTGTGTGTTGTGTATGTGTGTATATGTGTGTATGTACAATTGTACAACGTGTAATAATGAAATAAAACATTTTTGTATTTTTGTTTTTGTATACTCACGATGCGTTACATTACATTACGTCTATAGTACCCTAGGAATAGGAAGTGGTAGTAAAAATACCCGTCACAAAACATTGAAGTCTCTCTTTATACCTAACTAGCGGTTTCACCCGCGTAGTTTCCGTTCCCGTGGGAGTACGGGCATAAAATATAGCCTATGTTACTCAGTAAAGACGTGGCTTTCTAATGGTGAAATATTTTTTGAAATCGGCGCAGTAGTTTTTGAGTTTATTCATTACAAACATACACACACACAAAAATACATATCTTTCCTCTTTATTATATTAGTGTAGATTCCCCGGAAATAATAATTATAGCAAATCTTAGAGCAGTGGTGGCCCGGTTATGGCTCGGACTTACGATTGGTAAGTCATGGTTTCGAATTCCGACAAACGCATTTCTTTGTGTACTTTATTTCATTACCACTGCTCCCAAAACAGTGAAGGGAACCATTTTGTGGAAACCGACATGGCCTTATACCAAAAAATCTAAGATATCACAGCCTACTCGCTCTCATAGTGAGGAGGCGTGCGTCCCACCAGTGGGAACATTACAGGCTGATTACGAATAAAGCAAAAGAAACTTATCGCAGCAGTAATTAAAAAAAAACTATGCCACACTAACAAGCCGAACGGTGTGACTAGTTAGTGTTGCTTTGAACGTAAAGATCTATCGATATGAAGTGTGACTACACAGCAGTAGATCACGGACGGTATCTATGAAAGAGATCTAGTTTTAATGAGGAGAGACTTGATAGCTAGTGGTGGTAGTAATAAGTAGAGGCTGGATTATATGTAAATGCATATTTGCATAATTATGCGTTTCATATTACGTCCATTTTTTCAAGATATTGCATGTTTGAGTTAAAATCGGCTGAAGTCATTTAAAAGGATTTCGTTAAGTTGGCTGTAATGAAAAAACATGTAAAAGCACACAAATTGATTTGAAAAACTCATCAATTTCTTAAAATAAACCTATATTTTTTTCATTTGAATTTATTCACGCTTGATAAATCTACAAAATAATCTATGTTTGTTTTTAATCTTACGGCTATGAAACATTTTAATCTGCAGGCTTTGGCTTTGTTTGCAGTTAAATGTTCCCGTAAACATTTAATCGTATGAAAACCGTCGCATGGAATGGAATGACACGCGCTGAAAAAACTAGGTCAAATAGAACAGCTTCGTTGTTCGATTCCCGGGACGAGCAAAGTATTATTGGGGTTTTCCATCAAGAATTTCTAAGTAGCAACTGAGGAGTCTGGATTTGTGCCCGGTAGATAGTTATAGACTCACCCCCTATTACATGGGTTTTAAAACACAACTAGCAAAATATGGGAGTACGATTAGGTACACCTCTGCCCAACCCTTCGGGGATAAGAGGCGTGATGTTATGATGATGATTTTCTATAACGTATTACTTTCAACATACAGTCATTTACCTTTAACCAGGCTTAAGGGGGTGGTATCTGCTAACGAGAGGTTTTCTCCATGTAACTCCTCTTTGATAAGTGAATATAAATGTGCAAAAAAAATATATGTAGCTAAATAGACTCTATAGTTTAATTGGTACAATTGAAATAATTCTAACTTTATTATTACTATATGAAAAAAATATTCAAATTGAAGCATTTTTTCTTTGAAATTTCGCAACTACTCCTAAACGGCATTAAGTTTAAGTATTTTTTTTTTCACACAAATATTTGTCATTTTTTTCTTCACAAAGTGTACAATTGGCATTTTGATCTAATGATTTATTAGGCTACAATTAAATAAAAACCACACATTTCGCACTATTCGGCCCGCAGTGACTGACGTAACAACCACTTTGTAGTGCAAGCTGATTAGAACTTTTTTCCAACAGTATTTCAAACGAATTTTGAACCACCACAAATAGAGTTGCTAATTTAGCAGATACCCCAGCCTTAATGTAAGGCACTTGACTGTATAAATTAAAATTGCGTGGTAGTGCGCAATTACATACTTAACACAGCTTGCATGTTAATTAATTAGTAGAATCGTACTAAAAAGGTATAAAAATCTGACGTAAAAGTACATTTTTATGCTTGAAATGTATTTCTGTAATTTCAGTTTTTATTAAGCTTACTCTTTGCAACTAAGGCGGGGTTTTATTTAATTGAAATATACAACGTAAACAAAGCATAGTCAGTCTTTAACGTTATCAATTTCCACTGCTTGGACGCAGGGCTTATCTCTGTAAGAAGAGATGAAAAAATCAGCAACTGCTAGAAACAGATTACTTCTTTTGGATGATAAAGTCATTATTAAAGACCGGATTACATGCAATTTTATATTTACATTATGCATTCCAAGCTATAAGATATAGGCGATGCTTAGTTTGTGGCTCACCGATTATATATGACACAACTGCTTGGTTTCTATTGATTAATAAACTTATTTTGATTTGATTTTGATATTTGAAAAAATCACTAGAACTCAAAACAACGAAGAAGGTCGTAACGCCATCAAAAGAAGTATAAACAAATATTTATCAACCAACATTTTGTATTTGTTGATTATCTACATCTAAAATCGATTGTCTATATGAAAAAATAAAACGTCAAATTAGATTCCTTTGTAAACGTATCGGGTTTGTATATTTTAGACATATCTTAATTAAAGCAGTTATTTGTAGTCTGTGTGGACGAACATTTATAGTACCTTGTTTGCTACGTGTACCAAAATGTGTTTCAGTTCTAAATTGCTTTTAAAAAGTGGACTATTTTGAGTGCCTCACCTTGATAACTTAAAAGTACGTAATTCTATGAAAAGGCTTCCGTAAAAGATGGCATTACCGCCTGATACCATTTTGGTGTTGGTCAGTGACCTGAAAATCAGACAAATAGTCTAACCAAAGGGTATCGTGTTTTGTGAGAATCGACCGGAGGACACGGTGGAGCACACTGTGGAGGTGTGCCCCGCTGTGTCCTCGAAGTGGCGATCGGCGGCGGCGACCTCTCACTCCCGGCCCTGCTTCAATCCATGGTCCGGAGTGAGACGGAATGGGACGCCGTCACCTCCTTCTGCGAAGCAGTCATGCTAGCGAAGGAGGTGGTGGAACGTGAGAGGGAGAGAACCTCACGTCCCGGCCGCCGCGGGAGACGCCCCGGGCGTCGGGGGCCATGTGGTGGCCCCCGGCCACCGTAGGCGCGGGCCTGTGGACGGTGAGCTATGGGCTAGCTCGCCGTCCGTCCGTCTCATGACGATAGGGCGATGAAGGAACATGGATGAGTTTTAGTCAGTAAAATTATGACACTTTCTCCTGCTCTGCCCAGAGCGGGAGGAGTCATTTAATGATTTCCCATGCACCCGAAAAAAAAGGGCGTATTACCCAGTCCTAACTGGGTTGTGAGGGTCAGATAGGCTGTGGCTCCATGTGAAATACTGATATTCAGCTGCATCTGGTTAGACTGGAAGCCGACCCCAGCCTAGGCAGATGATGATGATCATTACGAATGGGCGGTAATACTAAACAGTTGCCTTTAGAATTGAACCATTATTTCAGGAATTTCTTTTTTCAGCACACACAGCAATGTTCCGATGACTCTTGGCTTTGCGTGTAATTCCTGATGCGTCCTTACTTCATACCGTCACGAGTGGACAGTTTCGGATACCGGTACAAGTGCTGCTACTGCATACCGTTACGTGTTGCCGCCTTGATCGTTTCCCTTTTATCATGTGTAGGTTGCTTTTACTTTGTCTCTTTATAGCAAAACCAGTGTATACAAAGTGTAAACGGACCCTTCACGAAGCTGAAAGGCACTTGTTCTCCCTATCATTGCGATATTTTTTATGTTTCACACCTTAACTGGGAACGTTCCAGTCACGGCGGGTCATTGTCATTGAGGGTCAACATTCCAACTTTTATCAAGTTCATTTTTTTGTAAAAAAAAAAGTTCTTATTTTACTTATTTATTTATTTAAACTTCATGTACAATAGTGGTACATAGGCCGACTTAATGCCACAAGGCATTCTCTACCAGTCAACCTTTGGGTTAAATAGGAAAACAGTGATAGGGTTCAAAAAAATGTCTAAAAAACTAACTTCTTGTAAACGTGAATTTATATACTTATATTGATACTAATACACATAAAATAAACTAATATACAGATAAAATAAACTAATAGATATTTTATAATTCCTTTCGAGGAATACCAAAAATTAAAAAGAAAATAACGAGAAACCTAGTAATAATTATTATGACTAGACTTCAAATTAAGAGCTATTATGTTATTATAGCTTATTGTTATAACATTACTTGAAATACCTCCATGACACCCTTACTATTCATTGCATCCATAAGCACAACACAATGTCATGAGTGTCTTACATTGAGTCCCACAGTAAAACGTGTTTTTTTTTTTAAATTGTTGCTCAGCAATTCATTTGGCTTCGTTAACAGCTTCGTGAAGAATCCGTTTACATCTTGTATACAGGGTTATTTGTAAAACACCGACAGCCTCTCAGGACTGTGTTACTAACATCATAATCAACAACTTTTGTTCTATGACTTTTAAAAATTCATCATATTTTAGTTCATCAAATTTTCGTGCAAAAATAAAAATATTTAAATTGAACGCTCTAAATGTTAAGAAATATATGCGAAGTAAAAGAAAGCGATAGTACAATAGTAAAGGGGAGCGGGGTCAGGGCGGCGAGGGCCCGTAAAAGCGTTTAATTTAAATATTTATTTTATAGCTCTGTATTAATTGGGGCCCAAAGTAAAATTTATTTCGTTTTTGGAACAACGATAGCAGCCCGACGTAGGGCATTGTTTGAACCCAGGCTGCATTACTCGGTGTAATTTTCATCACCACCGGTTTCAAAACGGTGAAGAAAAATATCGTTAGGAAACCGGCATGTCTTAGAGCCAAAAATTCAAAGACGTGTGATGTCCACTGACCCGCAATGGGCCTACGTGGGACTAGGTCGCTGTACCCAAGCTGTGGGAACTTTTGTTGGCTGTTCATGCTATAGTCTTCTTTCTTACTATTTTTTTTTTCGCAGTTATGGGCTACAATCGAGATAGCGCGATCGGATTCGATCACGAAATCAATATTTCGAGGAGTTGACCCACTCATTCTTGTGACTGCAAAGGCGGCACATATATTTGTGGTTGTCGTCTTCTTAATAATTTGTGGTGTACTAATGGTTGGGGTAATTATTGTAAGTAAAGATCTTGTTAGTAAAAAAAAGATTTAAAAAAAATTGGTCGAGAAATAAAGAGGATTCCCGTGTAAATGGCTCGTGGGCCTGTAACACCAATGATGCCTATAGAAGGAGAATGGGTGCCTTTGTATGGGCTCTTTTCATCAGATCTTCACCAAATTGAAATGGGAACTCTTTCAAATACTACCCAAATCGCTTCAAGTGTGCCTATAAAATTTGAAGAGTTCTCTATATTTCTCCAGGATCCCATCATCAGATCCTGACTTGATGATCATGGGACCTAGGAAGTATACCCTTTCCACCAAAACAAAAAAAAAAATCCAAATCGGTCCAGCCATCTTCGAGTAATCGGGGAACATACATAAAACAAAAGGGTCCGACGATTTGAGAACCTCCTCCTTTTTTAAGTCGGTTAAAAAGTAGTTGTGTCGTGCGTAGCTTAACCGTAGACTTCAGTGGAGACATGATTAAATGATTTTTATTGTTAATTTTCAGCAACGGACTGCTCTTATTCGTGTATTCATTTGGAGCGCGGTTTTTTTCAACTGCATGTGCATAATACTAACCATTTTGTCCGTTGTTTTTCAAATGGTACACGCAGCGAAACTAACTAGGAAGATATTCATGACTGTACTTCTTTGTGCTATTTGGTATAGCTGTAAGTTTGATTTTAATTATGTTTCAGAAGGTATCAATAGTTGGAGCCGTTTCTAAAGGCGGTTGCAATAGCGAACCGCACTGATACCGAACGCTACTGACGCATGTCGACCGCAGCGACACTACTTATTTCACAGACATTTTTCTGTGAATAGTATCTCGAATTACAACCTAAGAGGTTGTCGTCTGCTTAATCGGACTATCCTGTGGGTGCCTTGAGTGTAAGGCCATCAGCCAGAGGCATAAAACTTCAAAACTAAGCGATTACACGCTAAGGGCACTCCCTGTGGGGTACGCGCTTCAGCTTAGGGCGTCCGTCATCAGCATTACATATAAACCCAACGTGTCGCTGCGGGCTGTCTGTGTCCCGATTAGCTCGGCTTTGCTGTTGCGGTTATCGGTTACCGTTAAAACCCACATTTCAATAGAAAGCCCCACTTAATAGGGGGGCTTAAATCGGGCACAAATTCAGACTCCGGGTTGCCTCTGAAAATCCAATTTCTAGTGGAAAAACCCAATAAAGCTAGTGTGCCCGACCTGGAATCAAACGCACGACTTTGTACTCACTACGCGCTTGCAATCACTAGACCAACGAGGCAGTAAATTTAAAGTAATTTTAATTTCATTCCGTTTAACTAAATAGGTGTAGTTATCGGTGAATTCAAAAAAAGAAATTAAGAAATGGCCTCGTCACTTAAATGAAAAATTTCACTAGGAAAATTTTCGGATTTCCGAAAGAATTAGTGACATATGAAAGAGACAATCGTTAATATTAACGTGGGGCTTTCGACCTCTAAGGTCTCATTTACGGAGATGCGATGCGTTTCGAGCAAATTAAGCTTCGAGTTGGCGCCATCATTGCATCTATCAGTCCCTGTAATGTCCTGACAACAGGACAGACAGAACATAATATTAAGTGACTCATCGTTTCATCGGTGGAGTCACCTAAACAGGGTGTCCTCACTTTACAAACTAAATTAGCCCAGGCAACCCAGGTACTCGATCGTAAAACTGGATTTATATTATGTAAATATAGTTTTTAATACTGTTTTTCGCTTTTGATTGTAGCAATATTTGAGAAGTTGGCTAGCTCAATCTCTTTCCCACATTAAGGTGGATGCTCCAGGGTAGCCCGCGAAATTCAAATTTTCTTACGTTTTTTGCAATTAGCAGACCAGTGCTAGGTTGTATGTTGATTTAAATATTGATGCAAATGTAAAATGTAAATATTGATGAAAGACGTATGTAGTTACAGAATTATAATCATCAAAATCATCAATACAACCCTCCAAGTTCATAAAAGTCGAGGAACGACTTTTTCAAGGTCAAAATCATTCCTCGACCTTTATGAACTCGGAGGGTTGTATTGATGATTTTGATGATTATAATTCTGTAACTACATAGGTACGTCTTACAGTCGCGAACAATATTTTAATCAACATACAACCTAGCACTGGTCTGCAAATTGCAAAAAACGTAAGAAAAATTGAATTTCGCGGGCTACCCTGGAGCATCCTGATGGCAATCCAATCCTGATGGCTAAATAATTACAGCCACTCGGATCAATCTTCAGGTTAAGCTACGCTTGCTTGTCTATGGATGTCTTGGAAAAGTAGGCAGTGACCCCGAAAGTCTGACAACCAGTCTTACCAAGGGGTATCGTATTACTCAGTACTAACTGGGTTGTGGAGGTCAGATAGGCAGTCGCTCCATGTAAAATAACGGTGGTCCAGCTGCATCCGGTTAGACTGGAAGCCGACCCCAGCATAGTTGCTAGGTATTTGGTTGTTGGCTAGGCAGATGATGATTATTTGTTTTGTCTATAGCTCATACAAGTGAGAGTCGATTTCTAAAATTCGACTTAATCTAAATCGTGGAGTATTAGAATGTAGACAATATTTTTTCAATTGATGATTACTGGTATATGCATCTTTGGTTTGGCGCTCGTGAGCTACTTCTCTAAGTAAGCGTGGAGATTTACACCAACTTTTATAAATAGAATTGTTTAGTTTAGTCATTGCTTGAAGTTAGAACTGTTAAAAGTTTGAATAAGCTTTGTTTTCTTTGACAGTTCTTACTTCGTTCAAATTCTTGCCTATTGCATAAATATGTTTGCATAAGTAATTAATGAAATGTATGTAATTACTTTAACTTGACTATAGTTGCAAGTGTTAGACTGGGCTTTTGCTAACCTAGATTTGGGCAAAGCGTTTTAAGAAGTTTTTATTCTATACACATTTGCTGCCCCTGTTAACAAAATTACTAATATCTTTATTTGTCCACAGTATACTTCTACCTTATAAATGTGGTGAAAAGTTATAGGGCTGTGTTATTGAGTGAAAATGTTCTATATTTCAGTACGTGAAAATAAATCTTTTAAAATTGTCATGTTATGATTTTTTTATTTTATTAATTTGGCTCACCAACAATTGAATACACTGCTTCAAAGATACAAGATACATTCAATAGAGTCACAGATAAGTGTATCTGATCTTACAGGTAAGCACATCATGCACTACTTATTTGTCGTTGAGTGTCTACTTAAAATCAGATGAGTACTCACTACACTCAGCTATGGTTTTTAAATTCATAATTAAATCAAATTAAAATCATTTTCAAAATCAAATTTACAATCAAATTAAGATAAGATCAAAATCGAAATTACAATCAAATCAAAATGAAAATGAAAAGGAAAATCGAAATTACAATCAAATTAAAATCATAATTAAAACTAAAATCAAAATTAAAATCAAAATTAAAATCAAACCAAAATTAAAATTAAAAAACAAATTTTATGGTAGCTGCAAGAAATTGGTGACGACTACGGAGGGAAGCAAGTTGTACTACCACGGCACGCGGCCGGGAATTGCTGGCGTTTTGTTTTGCGACTCTTGTACAATGCTTAATGTCGTGGTCTTGAATACTGCTCTACTTTCGATAAGTGTGACACAATCTCTATCAAATTTTCCTGCTTCTTTTCCGGTAGGCACTGAATTTCCACATTGCACGGGTTTGCTGCTCCGGTTGATTTATGCGTGAAGTCAAATAGTTAATACACACTTTTATCTCAGAGTTTTCCCTTTCGCAATTCCTTCATATTCTCCTTAGACGCTGTATACTCTTTTAAAAGATCGGCACATTTGGGCATATAAAGTCTCTTCTACTTTACCAAAAATACCACTTTACCAAAACGACTGTATCCCTAAAGGTCTACTTTCTTTTAATAGTACACCCCCATTGTACCAGTTACGTTTTTTAAGTTCCATGTAATAAGGAGCGAGCCTATTGCCATCAACCGAGCATGAATCCAGACTCCAAGGCTGCTACTGAAAAATTCCTGATGAAAAACCCAATAACATTTTGCCCGACCCGGGAATCGACTTCATACGCCAGCAGGCGCGCTTGGGATCACTCGACCAATGAGGCAGTCGTTAATCAATGCCCAAATAAAACGAATAAGAAGTAAATAGTAGTAGTGAATAGTAGAAGTGAATAAAAGTGTAGAGATATGAAATGCCTACCGATTCCCACATACACACACATACATACACACATACAAAATCCTTAGAATACACACACATACTCAACATATTTCAATGTGACATGGAAAAACTTTCACTCACTACAATATATCTTACTTATTCAAGTTGTTCTCGTAGAAGGCATTCGATGTACTTGATGTACTTTAAGTCTACGCCAACTACTAAGTATTTACTTAAGGTGCTTGACATTTGATTAAGTTCTGCTTATGTAGTAGGCTGCTTTGGGAATATTGATTATATTAGTAAGCGTCCCACGTTACGTCTATTTACCTAGGTATTTGTTATCAAAAAATGTGCTTGTTTATTAAATAAATATGATGCTACTACCCACAACGAAAAAAATGTAACTTTTCGCTTTATTTCTATTAAAACGGAACACAATACGGAATATAATAAAGGTACATTGGTAAATTGAAACACTGAAACCCAGATTGAGAAACAATTTTGCTTCAATTTTGGTTGTGAAATTAATGGAGTGTATTGAATTTCATTGCTGATTTATCAGGGAAAGTTATGACGACGTAGCTGGCGTAGCGACTGCGGAGTACACGTCAGCTACGGCGTAGCTACTGCGTAGTACACGTCAGCTACGGCGTAGCTAGTGCGTAGTACACGTCGGCTACGGCGGCTACAGCTAGTCTTAAAGTACCTATGGCCAGGGTACTTATCGCAGTTCGTTACGCTTACCTAACCGGGGCTCCACATCCAAACCTACCAGCCATAAAACTCGTTATGGTTTATTTACAATCGTGAAATGGACAGAGTTATACTGGAGCAAGGAAGAAGAATCTACACGCCTACCGCAAAACTGAGACGAGAGGTAGCTGCGCGGTGCGGGAGGGGTGTCGTGAGACCTTAGTCGTTCACTGCCTGACGGGTGTGAATTCCCGCCCGCATGCGGGCGGGTATTAGCGCGGCCCGCACCGCGCACCTACCTCAGGCACTGTATCTCTTAAGACCGTTTTCAATGAGTTACTTACGTATAACTGTTAGTTAATATGCCTACGTCTCGTTGCTATCGGTGTTTCTATGAACAAAGTTAACTTGAAATATCCTATCCGCGTCACCTACCTGTCACTTGATTCATAGAAAAATCAAAGAAAGATGTAAGCTAAATGTCAAACAGACAGATAGCAACCTACCGAAAACGGAACAGTAAGTTTTTGAAAATGGCCGTTAGAGAGCTGCACGGTCCGTTAGGCGCTGAATGACATTGTCTAGAAGGCACTGTTGCTATTGAATAGGCTAGTTTCCAGTTAGATTATTGGAAAATAATGGACTCGTATTTTTTGTTTGCATCCAATAAAACTAAGCAGCAGATTCGGCGCGGGGCCTTTCATCACTTACATCGGTCGTTAGGACAACCTCTTAGTACCTAGTCACCTAATATTAAGAATTAATTGTACTTTCTTTATTAAATTCATTTAGTGATAATTTTGGGTTTCTTTGGACTCCTTCGCTGCCTATCTCATAATTAATTATGTGATAGGCAGCGAAGGAGTCCAAAGAAACCCAAAATTTCTCACACTCACAGTGCCAGCACAGAGCTAGTAAGATAGCTAGTTTTCAATTGCGGTAATAGTGGTTAACACATTCCTTTACTAGACTTTAAAACGAAGTCAGCGAGGGCACCGCTCGTTTGCCGCTCGCCGGTCGTACGCCGCTCGCCGCCCGCTCCCCGCGCTGCCACTGCACCGCTAACTTCGTGAACAGTTCCATTTAAATGTATGCATTGGAACGCCCGGGCCCGCGCCGCAGCCGCCGCCGCTGACTTCATAACGCTAGCGGAGCAAGCGTGAAATTTCACGAATCTGTTCTGATAGACCAACCCACAGAACTAGGACTACTAATTTATTGCCCAGGACACACCGTTCCAAACAACACTAGTTCCAGGCAACCCTACCCAAAGACACGCGCCAAAAGAACCATGGAGCACTGTTCAACGGCCTGTCACAAAAACGAAGATTTGATTTTCATCAGTTTTTATAATTTATTCAAAATCAGATCTTTCTAAAACGCGATACTTATAACTGTTCACCACACTTAAGAAGTAGAAGAATACTGTGGACAAAGAAAAGTGATATTAATAGAATATCACACTATTTATCCTGAAGGGAAAGACAGCCATGTATATATATATAATAGTACAACTCAAAGAGATTTAAAAGAATTAGATATAGAGTAGACATTGGGAATATTGTCAGACAAAAATGTTGATACCGAACATTTTCGATTTTGACACGAATGCTACCTGACAAGCGGGCGTATGACACTAGACAGAACGATTTTAACAAATATTTGGATTACGATTTTGTTCGTCTTGTCCCGTCTATCGCTCGTAAATGTTTGAATGTTTTTGGTACAACTACATTTCACCAGTTTTGAGACGTACATTTCAATATAATCACGCTTGCATTCCACGAAGGAAGAACAGTGGTGTATGATATACAATTTTGATAAGTTATGGAATCATGCATTGCAGAAATCCATGATATTACATTTTATACAAAATTTTTAGTTTTAAATAAACGTGTTGCGTCGACGCCAAATAGAATGGGATGAAGGCAGGAAGACTATGCTGATGATTTAGTTTTAATTCCGAGTAAAAATCTCTTCTCGTTTCGTCCCTCCACGGGGCATCCTCCAGATAAGACTGACAGGAGATGTTGACTCAACGACTCCTCGGACTCATTGCGGGGTTAAATACGAGTTGACGTCACGTCAATAAAAAATAATATTTTATAGAGGAAAGATTTGTATTTTTGTAATGAATAAACTCAAAAACTACTGCGCCAATTTCAATTTCTTCATTAGAAAGCCACGTCTTTACTGAGTAACATAGGCTATATTTACGTACTCCCACGGGAACGGGAACTACGCGGGTAAAACCACGTGACGTCCGCTAGTAAAAAATAAAACTGTAATAATATACTTACAACAATGCCAAAAAACACTAATTGTCATGATAAAAGCTATCCTTCTTCTTACAGCCACCCCTCTTATAATCTGATACGTTACTGATACGAAGGTCACCACTAAGCTTGTGCAGTTGAACAAAAAGGCAATCCAGACGTATACGTTAATGGCCTTAAATCTGTTCTGAAAGTAATCATTAAAATTAATACTGACGTGATGATTTAATTTGGACTCTTTCGAATTGATTGACCGGAGAAAATAAGGCATAAGAATGATTGGAAGGGTATGGGGGAAGCCTTTGCTCACCAAAATGACAGAAAAGGGTCATCATCTGCTTAGCCTTTACCCAACTTCCGGTCTAACCGGATGCAGCTGAACACCAGTATTTTACATGGAGCGACTGCCTATCTGAATTCCACAACCCAGTTAGTACTGGAGAATACGATACCTCTTGGTAAGACTGGTTGTCAGACTTTTTGGGCCACTGACTACCTGTAACGACTGTCAAAGATCTAAAAATGACACTCGGGACCTACGGCTTAACGTGCTTTCCGAGGCACTGAGGAAACTTGGTTTTTATTGTTTTTATTAAGTTTCCTGTAGGTCTAGCAATAACGACTGCTGAGCTGAGAATTTCTGATGGAAAATTTGTAAAACGATGTGTTATTTGTCCAATCTGGGGATCAACCGAGGCCCTAATGCTTAGCTGTCACACTTGCGGCTAAATACTCACAGTAATAAATCCAATCATTAGGGCTCCACAGGATACCAAATATACCGTTATAATGAATATATAGATCAGTTTGGCAGCTTTAAATTCGTCGTCTTTCTCAGTGAATATCGTAGCGATCAAGCTTTCTGATTTTGCTAGCTCGAACATGGCCCACATCTGAAACATATAAATGAAAGTTTAAAGGTAAATAAATAAAGAAACGGTGTGGGCCCTATGGTAAATAGCCCCGACTGAAGAGTTGCAGGTCATAGATTCGAACCCAGACAGGCATCAAGCTCTTGCACTTATCCCCATTCATTTGGGGTCGGCGCAGCATGTCTTCTTCTAAACTTCTCTATTATACTCGTCATCTCAATAGACACCTCCTTTCTTGCCATGTCATCATTCACACACTAGTCCATCCATCGTGTCTTTGGTCTTCCTCTACTCTTATACCCATCCACGTTCATATTCAAAACTTTCCTCACGACATTTTCCTCATTCCTCCGCATCACATACCCATACCACGATAACCGATTACCACACAAGTTTTCAGTCTCCGGCGCCACTTTCAGACTTCCTCTTATACAGGGTGTAAACAGACCGTTCACGAAGCCGTCAACCAAGCATTCTGTACATCTAACTAAGTACCTACGCAAAAAAAAATTGCATGGGAAATGCCTTTTTTTTGGGTTGAAAAATCACACTTTTCGGTAGGACTCAATGTAACGCACTTAAAACATTGTGCTGATGGATGGATTGAATAGTGCGGGGGTCGTAGTAAAAATCTCACATTAAAAACACGTAGGTATTAAAAAAAAAAACATGTGAAAAAGTTGGAACTTTGAGCCCCAATGGAGATATTGGGGCTCAAAGTTTCAACTTTTTCACTACTACTGTAACTAAAAGGTTCCCAGGTATGGTCTAGAACAATAAAAATATCGCAATTACGGAGAAAACAAGTCCTTTTCGGCTTCCTTATACTTACACATTTCTTATTTTATCCATTCGCGTAACGCTAGAAATTGTCATCTCAGCCACATAAAAATGCCTTTGGAAACTGTTATACAATATTGCTAAATCTATGATTACAGTGGCGGTCTTATCGCTATTTGCCATATCTTTCAGACAACTTTGGATGGAAAAAACGATCCGTTGTTTTTACACGACAATGTTTAAGCATAATTGCATCATTAAATCAGATCACAGATTCCAACTATTAAACCGTTCCCAACTTGCAAGCGAGCAAGTTACTCCTACATCTGTACAAGTTTCAAATTCAATTTGTTACTTGCAGTACGCAGATTAACACGTTTGTCACCGTTTAGGAGTTGGTAATAAAGTTTTTAAACACAGCAAATGTTTTGAGCTGGTTATTTTTAGAAGTAAGGGCTGTCACTTGTAGATCTTTGACAGTCCTTACAGGTAGTCAGTGGCCCAAAAGTCTGACAATCAGTCTCACCAAGGGGTATCGTATTACCCAGGACTAACTGGGTTGTGGAGGCCAGATAGCTTCATGGATAATACTGGTATTCAGCTGCATCCGGTTAGACTGAAAGCCAACCCTACATAGTTAGGAACCTTTCGAAGTAAGGGTCCGGAGACTGATTGTGCCTGTGTATTTTCGCTAGCTTATTTAAGTTGAGCTTTTACGTCGAGCATTTTACACGAGATTGGCACTAACAGAAATGAGTTTTTTAACTGGCATGGTCACACTATCATCATATTCCTGCCCTGGTCCCATTTCATTTGGGGTCGGCGCAACACGTTTTCTTCTTCCATTCTCCTCAGTCAGACGACACGGCATCGTTTCGGTAGAGGCCTTTTGGCCTTGTACAGGACCAATTTCGTTTTATTTTTATTTTCTTTTTTATGTTTAATTTTTATTAGTTGATAATTTCATCATTTTGTTTATGTGTTTTGTCCTGTGCGGGCTAATAAATGCTTTTTCTTTCTTTCTTTCTTTCTTTTACACTTTCATATCATTCCTCACACGATAGGTCACTAACATATACGTTTTACGCGCCCGGTACCAAAATAAATAGTAAACATGGTAAATATCCCGTTTTTAGTGTTAACGATGGTACTAACCAGCCGAATAGCGCATTACGTTGATACTTACAAAAGAAATAAAGCATAAGATAACAACGCCAGCCTTTAAAGGGAAGCAGCAGCAACATCTGTTAGGGTTCCCTAGACAGTCTACCGGTGACCTGTGCCATGGCTTGACAGGAAACGGTGGAATGGGACAGCAGCATGGTGGACTGAAAAAAGAAGGGGAAGGGGAGTTAAAACGACGGTTTCTTGCACTGACTGGACACTGGACAGGTCCACTCAAATCTATGTGGTTCTTCAAAAGATGCATAATGCTTTCCGAATACTGCTGTCGCTGCCTCGTTTCTGTAGCGCGTCAGGGATGTTCGCAGCAGCGCGTACGTCGAATTCTTTGCGATCATTCGTAAAAGATCCGCTTCATTACTGCGTCGGATGCGGGGCGGCGACAACAGTCTTCTGAGCGTTGTTGCTAGTAAGACTGAAGGCCACCTTGTGGGGCACCTGTGCGCAGTGCATGTACTGTTGCCTGGTGTCTCCGTGAGGTGGCGTTATTAAGTATTAGTAGTAATAGTGTGTTTTAGTCTATTATACTAACATAGGTTAAGGAATACTAACAAATTTATGGGTTTAAAATAAAATAAAAGACCATCTCAGACATTAATCTGCATGGCCCTCCTATGATTTGACCAATGTCTGGATTTTAAAAGAGACAGTGACCTCTGAGTTTGTTTCGGATGTTTCAGGTACGAAACACCGGCACCATCTAGTTTTAAAACATAACATGAAGGTCTTTAGTGTGGGATGCTACATGTGTAGATTACTCTTGCACCTTCCCATCTTCCTAGTTCATCGTGCTGTGCAGGGGCTGCCGCTGCGGCAGCGGAGATCCTCAAGCGGCGAAAATATAGTAACCTTATTGGTAACTATATTTTCGAGCCGTTTGGGGTTGAAACTCTAAGACCGTAGGGTCCGAGCGCTCACAACCTTTTCAAGGAAATGTCTAAACGCTTAGTTGACACTTCCAGTGACCATAGGGCTGGCTTTTACCTTGGCCAAAGGCTTAGCGTTGCCATATAGCGTGGTAACGCCGCCAGTCTCTTGGGGACATTACCAGTTGACAGCGTTGAGGTGGAGTTTTTTGACGCCATTATTTAAGTTTTTATTAGTTTAAGTTAGTTAGTTTAGTTTATTTTAATAGATTTGTAAATTGTAATTATTTAAAGAACTTACCACATGAAGTACGTGAATGTTAAAGTGTTTTGTATAACCAATTTACAGAAATAAATATGATTTACAGAGAGGACACAGAAATGGATAAGCTTCATCATTATTTGCCTAGTTATACTGCTGCACATTCTAAACTTTTTGTGTGTGTAGCTGCAATTTAGGAGCCTATAAGTACCTGTGTCAAACAGTTTGTTTTGCTGAATTACATCATCATCATCATCAGCCTATTAATGTTCCCACTGCTGGGACACAGGCCTCCTCTCTATGAGAGGGAACACAATTACACAGAATTACATAGTTAATAATTATTGTGGTGCACGGTGAAATTCCAATGAGTTTATGTTTTGCATCGTCTAAAATGTTTAAATATATGTGCATGTCAGAACAAATAAATTAATACTTGCGTGGACGAGGCGTAAGGACTATATTAGTTTAGCAGATGGCGTTCTGTATTTCTGTTTAACCCCATGGGAAAAAAGCGTGTTTTTATGTATGTATAAATACTGTACCTACTAAGACTTACTTAGGTGTGCTGCATCATTTACCAGTAATATGCTCTAAAATATTCAGTTTTGGGAACTTACTCTTTATTTAATATATACATATTTAATTTCATTTTTACATGATTTCTGGAGATTTATGATTTTATGACTTCAGTAACATGACGTTTACTTTTTTTCAACAGATTAATAAATGAGGACTACGTCAATCTTCTCTATTGGGTTTTATCTGGCCCCTTATTCACAACGCTTCGATTCGATTTTCGATTCGGAAAGTCGTATGTCTATCTTTTTTTGACATTACGAAATCGAGCGAGATAGACATAAGACTTTCCGAATCGAAAATTGAATCGAAGCGTTGTGAATAGCTATGCTGGTATAGTAGTTGAGGAGGTTTTGTTTATGGATTTACTACCGGGATAAAAACTATCCTATGTGTTAATCCAGGTTATAAACTATGTGTGTGCAAAATTTCATCCAAATCCGTTCAGTAGACTTTGCGTGAAATGTAACAAAAATACACACACAAACACATATACACACATACAAACTACCGCATTTATAAATAAAAACAATACGTTTAATAAAACTCAGACTAATAAAATGTCCATAATTTGTTAGTAACATTATCTTAAAACTATTTAAAATATTAAATTTAATTTATAATATTAGCGTGATAGTAGGATCCTGTAATTATGTATTCTACCTGGTTTTGGTGAGGTTTTTCAGATAGGTCAGGCGTAGAGTTGAGCGTGTATGACTAGGTGTATGAACGTGGACGAGGCAAAAGGATTATGTATGGATCGCAGCAGTCGGCGTTCTGTGGTTGCAGCCGTGGGAAGAACGTGTGATTTCAAGTATTTATTATGCCACCCAGAATGTCGTGATGGCTCAGAGGTTAACGCCTCGCCTCACAAGTATGAGGTTGTGGGTTCAAATCCGGGCAAGTACCAATGTGACTTTTTCAATTCATATGTACTTTTCTAAGTTTATCTTGGACATCACAGACATCGGTGAAGGGTAAACATCGTGAGGAAACCTGGACTTATAATTAATATAAGTCTGAAATCGCCAACCCGTCTTGAGCAAGCGTGGTGATCAATGCTGGTGCCTTCTCTGTATGAGAAGAGGCCTTTGCCCAGCAGTGGGACAGTAATAGGCTGGTATTGTTATTAAATATTATGCCACCCAAATACATACACTTACATAAGGAACATGGATGTGGTTTTAGTCAGTAAAAGTCTGACACTCCCTTCCGCTCCACCCAGAGCGTTTTTTTTTTTTCGGCTGGGAAATCGTCAAATGACTCCTCCCGCTCTGGGCGGGGCAGGAGGGAGTGTCAGACTTGTACTGACTAAAACCCATCCATGTTCCTTCATCGCCCTTTGTGTTCCGGGGCCACGGTATCTCTTGCGAAGAGTCCCGCAGCCCCGGGAGGTCCGCCCAGAGCTGGAGGGGTCATTTAATGATTTCCCATCCGACAAAAAAAAGGACAATTTATGACCTTTTAGAGCGTCTCTTCCCGGCGTTGCCACCTACCCGGTTTCAAATCAGCGTCTTCTTGGTTAAGATGTGGTTTCCTAAGCCACAAGTCTTTAGCACAATTAGAGTAACGAACAAATACTCCTTTGCATTACCCGATATCCGCAAGACGGGAGCTCTGGATTATTCAAATTAATACATTTTAGGTTTGTTATAAATATTCTATGAAGCTTAATAAATCATGGGATCAAATCTAATCTTGCCTGATTGGAACGCCACAATATCAAATTATTTGAATGTTTAATTTCGAAGTTGTTAAGGGTGGTATACCGATTTTGAATAATTTAGGTAGGTACTTGTTAACCAATCTCTTACGCTTTCTATTGTCATGATTTCTTGTTCTGGAAATTTATTTATTTCGATTGGCAACACAGCTAACCGCTATGCCGTTTTGATGAACGGGAGGGCGGGAAAAAAATGGGAGACACTTGGGGATCGTTAAGAAGTCCCGACTAATAGGTTAAAATATTAAAGTTTGCACTGATTAAAATAAGAAGTTAAACTGATTGTATTATCGAGACTGTAATAGTTATGTGTCTATTTGATATTAGTAAAGTAATTTATTAGTATAAAAGTGGTTTTATTATACTATACTGTTTCCTCGTATTTCTACATCCTACTATTATAAATGCGAAACTTTGTGAGGATGTATGGATGTCTGAATGTTTATTACTCTTTCACGCAAAAACGACTGAACGAATTTGGATGAAATTTTGCACACAGATAGTTTATAACTTGGATTAACACATACGATACTTTTTATCCCGGTAGAAAGATCCCATGGGACTATTATCAAATTTCATGCGGGCAAAGCCTCTGGCAGAAGCTAGTTATATTATAAATGCAAAAGTTAGCGACGATAGATGTTTGGAATAGTATGGATGGATGGATGTTTGTTTGATATTTTTCACGCCGCAATTTGGATGAAATTCGGCACACAGATACATAGTTTATAACCTAGTAAAGTTTTTAGTAGTATAGTTTTTTTGTGTATCCAGGCCCCTTATTCACAACGCTTCGATTCGATTTTCGATTCGGAAAGTCGTATGTCTATCTTTTTTTGACATTACGAAATCGAGCGGGTTAAACATACGACTTTCCGAATTGAAAATCGAATCGAAGCGTTGTGAATAGCTATGCTGGTAGTATGATCCCGTGAGACGATTACCTATCTCGCGGGCATAAGGTAGCTACTACAATATTTTGCAACGAACAAGCGACCCCATTTTCTCCCGAATTCTGGGTAGTCATTTCTAAATACAGACGTATGTGACAAGCGTCCTAAACGTAGCCATTGTCGTGAAAACTGAAAATTCAGAAGAAGCCCGCAGTCGGCACTTTGACGTGTTCGGATTCGTCGAACAAAATGATTTTGACTGTCGCGTTTACGCACGCAGCTTTGGTTAAGACATGGCTTCAGAAAAGGAATTTCAATGAGTACTTATTTTTTTAAAAGATTTAGCTGCAACATATTTTCTTTGTAAACCCACGCAAATGCTTTAAACATTTTCCACCGAGTTAATAGTAGATAACTTGTCTTCAGTTAAAACAAACTACTTCGGTCGAAGAACAATAAAATTAGTTAGTTTCTAGAAGTTTCTAAACAGTTTTATATGAGTTCTAGGTAAGAACCGTCCATCGCACAGAGCAAGAAATCAACGCCATACAAATAAAAGTATTGGCGTTGAAAGCGCGTGCGCGTTGCAGAGCACGCGGGCGAACCGTGCACGCTACGTGTCTCAAATGGATACGGTCGTGTCACATTAGTCCTGGCCCGTGGGCGCGCATCTCGCGAACATGTCCATATTATGTTCCTAAGATGCACGCGAACCGCACTGTTCCTGCTGCGCAGGTGTGGACGCGCCTTTAGATGTCAGTCTGTCTCCGTTGAGTCGTCGTACGAAGTATAATCTGCTTACCGCTATGTTTTTTATTTCTGATTTTGCATAGCTTTTACAGTGAGCTTTATCTCGTTACAATAAGTACACGTCTGTCATAATCAGTGATCTTTATTCTCGATGCGATACCGTTGCTTTTGGGTTGCAAAGGTGACACTTTTTACAGAAAATGTAGACAATATCGCCTCTAGCAACAGACTGTCAAGACATCTCCGTGCTCTGTGGTCCTCCGCCTACTCAGGCTTTAGCTAACACGGTGTGAAGTTGAGAACTTAGAACTTTATACTTTTCAGCTAACCACTGGATATTACAAAACTAAGTTGCTTGTGTTTAGTTTGTGTTTTGAACATAAGACTAATTTGAAAGACTTTGAGTTTAAGGTTTTTAAAAATGCATCTTAAGTCTAGTGGTTATAAGCATGGTTTTTAAAGACCTTCATGTATCCAGGACCCTACCGTGGTTATCATCATCATCATCATTTCAGCCGAAAGACGTCCTCTGCTGGAGCCTCCCCCAAGTGTCGCCACCTTAACCAGCAGATCCCAGCAGCCTTCACCAGTTCATCGGTCCACCTAGTGGGAGGTCTTCATACGCACCGGGGTCAATAAAATGATTTTCCGTAAAAGTCAGGGTTTTTGTACTTCTAAGAGTTTTCTTTCACTTAAAAAATTGCCGGGTGTAGGGAAACCATCTCATTTTCTGTCAAAAGTCTTGCAGGTTAACTTATTTACCCAGATTTGACGTCTAGCTTTGCTCCTTCAGTAGCGTCCATTAGTTCTTGTATCGTACAGACAAGGGGACATTCAGGACACGGTTTTCCTGTGTGTTGTTTGTGGGACTGTAGTCCATGTGGTGTTCTGCATGTACACTCCAGGACAGTGTCATCAGATCTATAATCTTCACTTCTTTTTTTTGGTTATAACAAATGTGAAAATTGAAAAATGTTGGAATGAGAAAATGGAAACGAAAAAGTCTTAGCATAAAGCTGGTGTATCATTGACACACCATGTAACTTGGTACTTACGGTCCTGAGTCGGTTTAAAGGTTACCTAAACTAAATCCCTGGGTAAGTTGATACCCCCTTCCTTATATTACGGTATCTCTTTCGAACAGTCCCGCAGCCCCGCCAGGCATCGGTCCTTGCGGACCCGTTCCTTTTTGCTGACTCTCTTTGAAGCGCGCGTGGAATACGAACGCGCCGTCGACACGGGCCTGTCGTCATGAGACGGACGGACGGCGAGCTAGCCTATAGCTCACCGTCCACAGGCCTGAAGTTGATACCCTTTTGTGTACTCTTAAAGTTCATTTTGGACATCACTACGGCAACGGAAACCATTCCGTAACACGCACACGCACTAAGCAAACGTATTCACTGTTCCTGCCTTCTTTGTTCGACAAGTAGGCCTTGTCGACGGGGCAAGATCGCGAGCACAGATTACGGAAGAGGGTATGATAAAAGAAGATATTGCATTACAAAATATATGTGTGCTGTGGCACTACACGCGAGTGGGTCTCACTTGACCCGTATCCCGTGCGGTCGGGGTAGGGTTGTCAGAGTGCGATAAGATATTTTATTTTTACTGGCAATTTCTATATGATAATAGGGTAAATAACAGAAACAATCTAAATGTGTGGCCAAATGTGTTTTAGTAAATATTTTATATAAGAACTTCATGTACCTACCATATTTGATGCAATAAATGAATGAATTGATCTGAATCTCATTAGTCCGTCAAAAAGATGTCCAAAAAAATTGGACACTTGATACAGTGCGTCGAAAACTTGTGTGACGTCACATTTGAGTACATTTTTTACCGGAAAGTGACGTTGACGCGTTTTATCTTCGTCAATTTTTAATAATTTTTCCCTGTCACCTGTGCAGTAAGCTCAGTGTGTAAAGCCAACGGCCAGTGGTCCACATTGGCCCTGGATCGAAGAATTTGGAAGTAATGGGGAGAGGCCTTTGCCCAGCAGTGGGATGACATAGGCTAACAGTAACAGTAAACATATTTGAATTTTTGACCATCGATGTACGCTAAGAGCTTGCGTCTTCGACTGCGTGTTTGGTAGTTCATCATTTTCAGAAATAAAGTTTACAGAATTGGCATGACGACAGTATCAAAAAATTGCAAATCTATTTAGTCTGTCAGTTAGAGTTTTGGAAATTAATGGACACGTATTTTTTGTTTTTGTAAATTAATGAATATTGACAAAGATGAAACGTATCAAAACTCGGGAGTGGGGGCTCGTGACGCAGAACTAGCTAAAAATTATACCATGGCGTGGAGTATTGAGAATTTTAAAAGCGTCGTATCTTCGTCAATTTTGGTTTACGTAACAAAAGAAAAAACACGGGTCAAATATTTTTTGATAATCTAAGTGACGGACTAATTAGATTTTTTTGTCGTCTCGCCTATCCATATGACATAATCCAGGCTTTAGATTTCTTTTAATACGTTACAAGAAGAAAATGAGTTCCATAAAAGTAAGAGAAAAACTAAAACTTTTTGGAAAAACTAGCATATCAGTCATACGTTGGAGTAGAACATAGTAACAAAATGTGCGTATTTCTTACAGTTTTAAAAATAGTGTCAGATTCGTTAATTTAACGAGTGTGCGTCTGATTTTGACAAAAACAACTCTGTCATAAAGGAAGTTTATAATAAACGTCTTTCCGTCAATTAATCGTCGTCGTCTTTTATTTATTCATTACGGATATCGGACATCCTAAACGAGTTTTGGCAGGAAGCAGGCTGGGCAATGTTTGACGAAGCTACGTTGTCTATTGGATTAGATGAGTCTATGAAAGAAACGTAGCGCAGGACGCCCAGGTTCAGCCTCGGTCTTGAATAGGCAGGTGGATGCAGGCGGTGAAAAACTGGATGTTGGGCACAGTGATACACATTACAAACTGTTTCCAATTACGTTGAGGTCACTTTCCAGCCTAACTAAAAACAACTAAATGTGAATACCAGTATTTAACATGGAGCGACTGCCTATCTTGCTTCACAAACAGAAATCAGAATCAGAATGGTTGTTGGACTTTCGGGTAACGACTGTCAAAGATCCACAAATAATCGCCGGCATAGCTTTCCGAGGCCCGAACAGCGTAGCTATTCACAACGCTTCGATTCGATTTTCGATCCGGAAAGTCGTATGTCTATCTCGCTGGATTTCGTAATGTCACAAAAATAGACATTCGACTACCGATACCGAAGTGGCCGGGTCTGGTAATGTCATGGATGCTCACCATACAAACTCAATTTTCAATCCTACTAATATTGTAAATGCGAAAGTTTGTGAGGATGTATGGATGTCTGGACGTTTGTTACTCTTTCACGCAAAAACTACTGGCCGGATTTGGATGAAATTTGGCAGACAGATAGTTTATAACCTGGATAAAGCATAGGATACTTTTTTTTATCCAAGTAGTAAGATTCCGTGAGCGAATTACCGAACTCCACGCGAGGCGAACGCGAGCATCAGCTAGTTACATTTAAACAAGTGTGTGCCAACCCTAGGCAACCATCCTCACAAGTCGGACGTGTGAAGGGCTATGGTTGCCACTTCTTTGTTTTCTTTGGTTCCGCCGTCTTTATAAAGTTTATAAATAGAATGTTTTAGCTATACTGGATCTTGGGTTAACACGTTTAGGTCGAGTTTTCGCCCACATGGTTCCGGGTTTGTGTGTTATTTATTTTTAGAAGTGTGAAAACATCAAGTCAGTAGGCATGGTAGGAATATTCTTTAGTAGATGTAAGCACCCTTAATGAAGCCGAAAGGCACTTGTTCTCACCGTCATTGCAATCATTTTTTTTTGTTCTAGACCATACCTGGGAACCTTCTAGTTCCGGAGATATGGAGGTCAAATTTCAAAATCATTAAAATTCAATTAACATCATTGAATGACTTTTCCATGAAATAGTTATTGAATGGGGTCTAATGAACCTAAGTACAGTGATTTTAATGATTAAAATAGGGCAGATGTAAAAAAAAAATAATAAGTCCGTCAGATATGTCGATTTCCTAAAAATATTGAACACAGTTTTTTTCTTTTTTCACATAAACAAAAAATGAGGACGATACAGTGCGTCGAAAAGTCGTGTGACGTCACATATTTGAGTACATTTTTTTTACCGGAAAGTGACGTCACAAGCCCCCACTCACGATCTTTGACGTGTTTTATCTTAGTATTGTTTTATTAATTTGAAAAAAACAAAAAACATGAATCCAATCTTTTTCGATAATGTAACTGACGGACTAAACAGAATCATATTTTTTTTTGTCAGGAATCATCTCTATTCTGTAACTACATACGTGTTACTTGAGCGACTAATTTTTCATCAACATATAATCTGACACTGACCTGCAAATTGCAAAAAACGTAAGAAAATATGAATTTCACGAGATACCCTGGCGCTTCCACGTTCAAAATAAACAAACACTTTCTCAAACACCAGTTAATTGTAAAATTAATCTTAAAAACAGGAGTCCATCTTTCTTTTTTCCAGCGCAATTATTAATAGTCACACAAAGAAAAATGTAGCCTTTAGACGTTAAGCGGGCTACCATTTAAAAAGAGTGCCGCCATTTATAAAGCCGACCGCGCGACCTCTGGCGTCGCGACTTGCGACGCGACTTGTGACGCGACTTGCGACGTGACTTGCGATACGACTTGTGACACGATTTGCGACACTACTTCAAATCATTTTTTATATTTTACATCTTTTGCTCAGAATAGTTACAGCACTGATGACAATATTTGTGTCACTTGTTTAATTTTGTTTTTTTTTTTATTATTTACAAAAAAAAATATTTACAAAATTTTCCTACCTTTGTATAGATTCTTTTTTTTACCTAGTTTTTGGGAATGAGTGAACATTGTAGGCTTTGAAATTTTCCAGATGCTTGTTAACTTTTATTAAGTCTGTTTTACGCCTTTTGTATTGTAAGCAACGACCTATTGTCGGGCCTACGCTGTCCCCCCATACATATGTACTAATGCTGTAACAAAATAATATTGAAATGATTTCCAAATGATTTGGAAAGAGTAACCATGGAGTTTCTTGCCGGTTCTTCTCCATGGAAACGACCAACGTGAACCGTGCACCTTTTTCGACGCTTTCTAAGTGCCCATCTAGGCCTATGTGAAATAAAATATTTTGATTTTGATTTTGACTTGCGTCTAGCGACACACGCGCGTGTGACTTGTTTTCTACACATGGGTACAGCCGCATCGCAAGTCACGTCGCGGTAACTCGTAGCATGCTCTAAGCAGTTTCTATAATTAGTTTTCTTCACAGTGGCTGTCGTTATAACGCAACAAGCCTGTATTGCAGTGGCGAAGGTTCCATACCACCCGATTCCAACCGGATTCCTTTTGAAAAATGGCACAGTCAGTATTCTTTAGACAAATAATAATTATAATGACATGTTTTACACAATTATAATTATTATGTACTCCGGCTTACTTCTTACAAAAGCTAACCCTTCGTTACTACTTTATGGGTGTTTAGGGAACACGGTATAAAGTTCCTCAATAGTACATAGAAAATGGGGAAAATGTGTTGCGTCTGGTGGGCCACAGCCCGGCAGTTGTTGCAGGGTTTTTCCTAAATAGTCATAAGTCACGGATAACTTTAATAGCGCGATTCAGAAATTTGATGTTAGTCTGTCATTTGTGTCATAGATGGCGCTGTAGTAATTTGTGTAGTGTCGCAAGCTTGTCGCTTGAGCGTGTAATTCGACAAAGATAACGACACTGTCGCAAACTTTCGATCGCTAAATCTCGTCGCTAAAATCGTTTTCTACGTCGAGACTGCGGCGCCCTGGCCAAGCGCTAAACCTAGCTTTAAAAACTAAGCAACAAGAAATATGTGTTCGCTTGGAGGAACGATAAATCTTAATTCAATGTAGATAAAGAAGTTGGAGTAAATAGAGATAAGAGGCGAGGAAAGGTTTAAAACACTTTGTTTCCGTTTTACTAAACTATTGTTTAATAAAGATTTGCTGTAGGAAAGAAAAACATCGAAAAAAACAACAGACTTGTTTGTTTCATTTACCCGTTGGCACCGACTTCCAAAAGTAAAGTAATTTTCCGCTTTTTTAAATTCTGTTTTTTTTTTTTTGCAAAAATAGTTTTTGACTGCTGCTGCGCGACTAATGGTTCTGGGTACGATTCCCGGGTTTGGCAAAAATGCTTTTGGGTTTTTCCATTAGATATTTTTCAGTAGTTGCCTGGAGTTCAAAAAAGGAAGAAAAGAAGTACGAACCTACGCTTAAACTAAATTACTCTGAAGTAAAATTACTTACATAAAAAAGGCGAATAAGAGTACCAAAAAAAACAATTCTTTTATTATATTACTTGTTAGATAGTTATGATTAATGTCGTACTAGATTTCATAACTCCCCAATAAGCGTGAATGACAAAAGAATTCAGAAAATCTAGTTATTTTCGAAGACCATGTAAAAGCAAAATTATGGAGGCAGTATTTTATTGTCCTTCACCGGTTATGTAACGAAACTATCTAAGAAAATAAACAGACAAATCATTTGCTTTCCTAATTAAGATACTTGCACAAACTCACGCATTTTTCCAAAGCCACATGATACGGTCTCCTTACATACTCCTTTTTTCTTTGTTTTTTTTTAGATCTCTTTTTTTATGAACTTTTTGAACAAGAAATTATTTTTTTTTTTTCGCAGGTCTGCTGGTAGAAATTGCTTTTCAAATAAACCGAAACTTTGTACTCTAAACCACTCACTAACTCTCTCTCTTGTTGTTGTTATTTTGTTTCCTTATGTTCTATCTGGTGTGTACAAAAAAAGATAAAATAAATAATTAACACTTAATGAGATTGTATTTTTTTTGTAGAGAAAACCTTCAAAAGCAGATTGTAATCTAACTAACGCCGTCCACTGCGGGACCTAGGTCTCCCCCAAACTGTGCCACAGCACCCTTTTTTTTTTTTTTTTTTTAGGATGGGAAATCATCAAATAACTCCTCCCGCTCTGGGCGGAGCAGGAGGGAGTGTCAGACTTTTACTGACTAAAACCCATCCATGTTCCTTCATCGCCCTTTGTGTTCCGGGGCCACGGTATCTCTTTCGAATAGTCCCGCAGCCCCGGCAGGCTTCGGCCCTTGCGGACCCCTTCACTGTTACTGACTCTCTTTGAGGCGCGCGTGGAACACGAACGCGCCGTCGACACGGCCTGTCGTCATGAGACGGACGGACGGCGAGCTAGCCCATAGCTCCCCGTCCACAGGCTCGCGCCTATGGTGGCCGGAACCCACCACGTGGCCCCCGACGCCCGGGGCGTCTCCCGCGGCGGCCGGGACGTGTGGATCTCTCCCTGTCCCATTCCGCCTGACTGATGACTGCTTCGCAGAAGGAGGTGACGGCATCCCATTCCGTCTCGCTCCGGACCATGGATTGAACCAAGGCCGGGAGCGAGAGGTCGCCGCTGCAAATCGCCGCTACGAGGACACGGCGGTGCTCCGCCCGAGCGGGGCACACCTCCACCGTGTGCTCCACCGTGTCCTCAGGTGTGCCACAGCACCCTGGCCTCCGCTTTTGACATTATGTTCCAACCATTTTTTATTATCGTCGGCTCAACTTGCTGGGACGTCACACGTTACGATTGCTGATACGCGGTCTCCAACTCCTGCATTTTATGAGCTCGGTAATAACCAGCATTTTAAATTAGTACAATAAAAACACAAGTCAGGCGGGTCTAGTGGCCCAAAGCGCGATTGCTGAGTGTGAGGGTTCGATTCCAGGTTGGGCAAATTGTTATTGGGTTTTTCTATCAGGAATTTCTCAGTAGCATACCCGGAATCTGGATTTGTGCCCGGTTGATGGCAATAGCCTCACCCCTATTACATGGGACTTAACCATTCCTGGCGACATGTACTATTACAATACATCTCTGCCCGATCCTTCGGGGATTGCAGCATGTTATCGATGATCACTCATCCTAAGAGAGAGACCATTTTTTTTTCGGATGGGAAATCATCGAATGACTTTGTCAGACTCTTACTGACTAAAAAGCATCCATGTTCCTTCATCGCCCTTTGTGTTCCGGGGCCACGGTATCTCTTTCGAACAGTCCCGCAGCCAAGAGAGAGATCTTGAAGATCAAGTGCAGTGCAGTGATCAACCGTGCAGCTGTTATATTTAAACGCGAGCCGCTTTCTCGTCTGTACAGTCTGTGGCCTCTAAAATGGGAACACCCAATTACTCCGAAATATTTTATTCCGAATTTCGATGTTTCGATTAACAAAAGTCTGAATTTCATAATACCGAAGAATTATAATGTCTTTTATTAAAAATACCGAAATTTATTTTACCGAAAGTCGTAAATAAATACGATTTGTTTGTTGTCCGATTTTCATATACATGTCCAAAGAATCAAATGTTGGATCGTCGCGTCGGTCCGAAAAACGACATTCCGATTTTCAATACGAATAAACTGCTAAAATTAGGATTCTGATCGTGATTCAATTAGTACTCTCCTTCGTAGAACTCAGAATTGCTTAGTGCTTTTTATGCGTGTCTGATCAAATCAAAATTGTGCTGAAGATACCATCAGTGAATGGACTTAAACTTTGATAGCTCATTTCTCGGAAACGTGACACTGTAGAACAAAACTTGTTTGTATTGATACCAGCTATCGATTAATATAGGCCTTATGCGTGGCTGCTACTTTGAAAAAAAAAATCAAAATGGCGGAAGTTAATCCGGCCACGCTTCATAGAAAAATCTTCCAAGCCCTTTAACAATTATAAAAATAGGATCAAAAATAAATCGGAGTTGTTACATTCGGAATTTTGAACCATTCGGAATTATAAAAATCGGTATTTTGAAATTCGGATTTGTGACTGTCGAAATAAAGTTTTTCGTATTTATGTAGTGTACCCCTCTCAAATACACAAAGGCCACATCTTCAATAGAAACCTTACTTTGATACATATTTGAAACGAACGATATGAATAGCTAGAGCTTTCTGTGTAAGGAGATTTATTTATATGCTTAAGATCTGCAACCTTGTAAAATGTCCTTCATGTCGATTTTCTTCATTGAGGTTGAAGACCAGCTGTGTCACTTCAGTGCTTGGCCTCGAAAAACGATAAACTCCAAGTTCACTTTGTATTATTTAAGGAAATAGTTGGTACAAAGGACGTCGGGCAATTTATTTAATTCAGAGAGAGAGATCATATTAAAATTACTACTTTAAATTAGCATTATATTCCATTATCATATTATGCATCATCTTATCATCTGATAGCTTTTTCCCAGCTATGCTGGCCTCGGCTTCCAGTCTGACCGGATGCAGCTGAACACCAGTATTTGACATGGAGCGACAACCGACGTAACAAGCGTTATATCCCGTAGGTACTAAACTAGTTATTGACGAATTCAGATTATAGAATAGAATTACCTTGCCAGATTATAGAATTACCTTGCGCTGTCATGCTAGGACCGCATGACAGCGCAAGGTAAGTTTGAACGATTTTCGAACCTATAAATGCATACAAATTTTAATTGAAGTCTCTGTTTGTTGAGTATCAAGCTCCAGTTGTGCTGCTGGTGGTCTTGAAGATGGAGTAAAACTACTTGCTGATATAAAAAAGGGCTGTATTTCTAATATATGTAGGTGGTTACAGATAGCCGTTGTGCGCATGTCAAAGGGCGTCGGTGAGAGAGTCTTGCCAGAGTGCGCTTGCACAGATTACATAAAAAATATAGGTTAGTGCCACGAGGGCACAGATAATGAAATCCACGACGGGTGTGGTCCGATGTACGCAGGAACACTGTTTGTAATTAATAATACAATTATTAATATAATATAATATAATTTAATATATATATAATATAATATATAATACTATATAATTAATTTTAAAATAACAGCTTTTTATTGAATGTACATTTTTCACACATAAACGGCGGCACCGATTTTGACAGGGTTTTTTTAGATTTACTGGCAGATAGCTTATCAGTAACTTAGGCTGCTTTTATTTTAGAAAAGGACTAGCGTTCGACGCAAAAAAAAAGAATCCATGAAATTTTAACAAAATTCGATTCAAATAAGAAGTAATATTTTTATAATAATTTCACGTGGACGAGGGACGCAACAGCTAGTCGAAAATAAAACTAATGACAAGCACATTATTTAAAATAAAATCATCTGCCTAGCCTTTTCCCAACTATCAACAAAACAGTGATAGCCTAGTGGTGTTACCGTCCTTTGATTTAACTATGTTGGGATCGGCTTCCAGTCTAACCGGATGCAGCTGAATACCAGTATTTTGCATGAAGCGACTGCCTACCTGACCTCAACAACCCAGTTACTTTAGTACTGGGGAATATGACACCTCTTGGTAAGACTGGTTGTCAGACTTTTTGGGCCACTGACTTGTAACGACTGTCAAAGATCTACAAATGACAGCTGGGACCAACGGCTTAACGTGCTTTCCGAGGCACGGAGGAAACTTGGTATGTACTGGGTGGTCACCCATCAACAGACCAACCTAGGCAAGCACAGCTTAACCTAAAGATCGACCCGAGCGGTTTTAAATAAAATACGACGTGCAAAAGTTCGGCTTAGTCGATATTTCAGTCCGCCATTTTTCTCTGTGAGATATTTTTTGTAAAACTCCCTGTGTCATATTACCGCGAGTTCTGTGCATTGTAAACTTTGTGGCCTCGTAAGAGAGAACAAAGCCGTTTGCGGGGCTCACTTCCGGGAAGTTGTGTCATAGTTCCAGAGGGAACAATTACCGTAGGTTCAATTCTCAAAACTTTTCATGTTCGGTTTTTATTTCTGCTGTAAAACTTTAGAGCTGCAATTTTTTTCTAGTTTTATTGTTGACTGGTAACGGATAGTTTTCGGCTATCAAAAACTGTGGGATTGTGATCAATAATTAATTTAAATAAATAAGAAATAAGTAACTTTATCTTATATTAGCACACTGAAATTAAAGGCAGAATAAGAGGACAATTTCATACATTCTACCAACCTTCTGTACCTTATTTACGCAAATAAATGATTTTTCTTTTTCTTTATTTTCTTGAGATTCGGGCTCGAAGTGTATTTGCTTCACAGGATTTAAAAATAGCTAACTTAGTACCCTTTGGAGGAATTTTGACGGCACGTTTGGCTCAGTGGGTGAGACATCGACTGCTGCGCTGCAACAAATATTGGAACAAATATTTGTATGGCCTACAGATAGTTGTTCCGGGTTTATCTGTTTGTGAGTTTCAATGTTTGTAAACGCACCCACGATATAGGGGAAATTCCTAGAGAAAGTTACATCATAATTTAATTCCTTTATCTGAATGAATCCTAGCCTGACGTCATAACGGACAGTACCATGGCCTTAAGGATACAAACAAAGGCCACGCTTACTAGGTCGCTTCCTTATTACGCGCCTCATTGGACTTTCGTACGAAACATATTCATACATAGCATTATTCACAACAGGGAATTGCGTCTTTTCGATAAATTACCGTTGCCAATTAGTTTGATGAAGCAGAAGGAGGAGATTGGTCTTTTATCTAATTAATATAGGGTTCAAATCCGGGCAAGTACCAATGTGACTTTTCCAATTCAAGTATCTTCTGAGTTTGTCTTGGACATCACTGACATTGGGGAAGGAAAACACATCGTGAGGAATTTTTAATTAACTAAGTGTTGCCCGCAACCTTGTCCGCGTGAAATAAAAAAAAAAACAAATGAATAGTATTTTTTTATGTTTGGTTTTACTACGGACACTTTACCTCAACATTAATGATGTAACCAAGATTTTGATTTAAAAGAGTGTCCATGGAGTTTCTTGCCCGTTCTTCTCCATAGAGATCTACGTTAGGGAATGGGCAACTACAGAACATTCACAGTTTTTATGTCTTGTGACTGGGACTGTAGCTACATTTAATTTTCATCTTTGTTTCGACAGTTCAAAAGTGCTTGTAGCTGGCTTACTTGAAATAAATGCTTTGATTTTGATTATCCTACTAATATTACAAATGCAAAAGTTTGTGAGTATACCCATACTAAACCATGAAAGAGTAACAAACATCCATACATCCACCCGGATGTATGGATGTTTGTTACTCTTTCATGCAAAAACGACTGAACGGATTTGGATGAAATTTTGTACACACATTCATTAATTTATTTATTATTAAGAACTTTAATGACTTGTTCACTAAAACATCCATAAATATAAATCACAAACAATTTTAGGTAAAGAGAATTCGTCACTTATAGAAAGAAGTGCACAGCACTCGCAGAATAATAAAAAGAGCAAGTAAGATTAGTCATTACAGAATATATCTAATACAATAGAAAGATAATTAAAAATTGAAACAATAAAATTAAAGAGCCGCCGAAGCCGACCCAGAAAAAGGTGGCGAGACTATTTGGACGCGTACCGCGAGGGTTGGTAGGAGGCACGGGAAAAGAGCACATGGAAGGAATTACGGGAGACCTTTGCCCAGCAGTGGGACAGTAGAGGCTAACAAAAAAAAAATAGGCTGTTAGATAGTTTATAACCTGGATATACACATAAGATACTTTTTATCCCGGTGGTAAGATCCTATGGGACAATTATCAAACTTCACGCGGGCGAAGCCGCTGGCAGAATCTACACTGACCTGCAAAAATAAGTACTACACTTTTAAAATTTCAATTTGTCATAAACTATAGAAGTTAGAGATTTAAAATAAAAAAACGTTATAAAGAAATTATTATCAGCTTTCTTTGAAACTATAGACCAAATTAAACTATTTTTCGAGTCCTTTTTGTTTCGAACGTATATCTTGTGCACTTAAAAAGTTATTGCAATTTTGAAAGTGTGATACTTATTTTTGCAGGCCAGTTCAGTTATAAAAATATTTAACTTCCCTATTTGAATCGGATTTTACATTTTATTTTTTTATACATGGAACCCTGATTTTTTTTTCTAAAATAAAAGTAGCCTTAGTTACTCCATAGAAGGTCCAGCCTTTTCGGAGATTAGCCGGAACAAACAGGCAGACGACAAAAATTTTTTTTTTTTTTTTTTGTTATAATTTTGCGGGGCACAGCTAGTTTACACATATAAACGTAAAGTACATACATGGGCGACCGCACTCTTCTCGGCTGAAAATAGAGAAATCGAATTTTCCCATAAATGACGCCAAGCTAGATCGATTTTTCGTCCCCGTAAAGCCCTGTAATGCAACTTTCATCGAAATCGTTAGAGCCGTTTTCGAGAACGTGATTACAAATATTGATAGTATCGGATAGGATAAAATATCACATAGGGTGACAAAATGGGCTCAACTTCAATATTAAACGATTTACATCATCATTTTATTTTTTCATTTACGACCCGATTGGCGCAGCGGTTGTGAGGCTGCTTTACGTTCTTCGGGTCCCGGGTTCGAATCCCGGTAAGAGCAAATGTTTGTGTGATGAGCATGGACATTTGTTTCCGAGTCATGGATGTTTATATATATATATAATAAGTATGTATTTACAAACAAAAAGTATCTATGTAGTATATCAACTATCAGGTGTCCACGACACAAGCCTCGTTGCTTAGTGTGGCACTAGATGGCGCTGTGTGTAATGTCCAGCAATGTTTATTTATTTATTTATTTTCCAGCCAAACTTTAGATAAAACTTTAAGCACCTGTTGAAAGCACTAACCTTTAAAAACAAGGCCATAAGGCCACGAGGTCACAAGGCCACAAGTGTCAGTCCTTCCATTGTAATACCGGTGACGGATGACCAGTCCATTTGAAGGGTTAACGGGATCCATTTCTCTTAGTTAAGGCCTTGTGATAAACAGCTGATGTATCCTGTTTTGATGAAACTTGTCTTCAGTAACGAAGGATACAAGGGGGACAGGGGGAGATAAGATTGAGATGTTATTGTTGTTTGTGGGACCTTGAGTTGTGGTAATAGTTGATTAGTTAAACGAAGAACCGGAAAATTATGTGTGGTCCAGGCGCGTAGGCACCCAAGAAGCCGATTCTGCTTTTTTACACGTGTCGTGGACACCAGATAGTTGATATACTACATAGATACTTTTTGTTTGTAAATACATACCTGGCGGCTTTTTTTTACACCCAGCGCCATCTAGGTGCCACACTAAGCACCGAGGCTTGTGTCGTGGACACCAGATAGTTGGTATACTACATAGATACTTTTTGTTTGTAAATACATACCTGGCGGCTTTTTTTTACACCCAGCGCCATCTAGGTGCCACACTAAGCAACGAAGCTTGTGTCGTGGACACCAGATAGTTGGTATACTACATAGATACTTTTTGTTTGTAAATACATACCTGGCAGCTTTTTTATTTTTACACACGGCGCCATCTAGGTGCCACACTAAGCAACGAAGCTTGTGTCGTGGACACCAGATAGTTGGTATACTACATAGATACTTTTTGTTTGTAAATACATACCTGGCGGCTTTTTTTACACCCAGCGCCATCTAGGTGCCACACTAAGCAACGAGGCTTGTGTCATGGACACCAGATAGTTGATATACTACATAGATACTTTTTGTTTGTAAATATATATGCTATATGCTCATCACACAAAAATTTGCTCCTACTACGAACCCGGGACTCTAAGAACGTAAGGCAGCCTCACTATCGCTGTGCCATTCGGGTCGTCGTTATCCTTTGAGGACAAAGCACTCTACGTAATGTCTACCTGTGGTCTAGTATTTGAGTCATTACCCGACTGCGCCAGAAGGAGGGTTATGTTTTTCGAGAGTATGTATGTATGTATAATTGTTTGGCACGCTCTGTGGCCTGAACGGCTCGATGTATTTTAGCAAGAGAGGCGTCGTTAGATTCGTATTTACTGTGAGAGTGACACTGGGTATATCAAAATATAAAAAAAAAACAAAATGGCGGTTATTTGGCGCCAAATTGATTTTACATAACATTACGCCTATAATCCCCGAATGGTTAGATTGCCATCAGCCGAGCACAAATCCAGACTTCGTGGCTGTTATTGAGACATTCCTGATGGGAAAACCCAGTGACAATTTGCCCGAACCGGAAGTCGAACCCAGGACCTTACGCTCAGTAGTCGCGATTGCGACCACTGGACCAACATTTTATTTGTTTAAATTTAATTAGGTACTTAATTTGTATCGTGTATTTTATTTAAAAAAAAAACTGGTCAAGGAAACATACAATAGGGTAGATGATACCATCAAACAATAATTCCAAGACACCAATCTCTAAAAAATCACTTTATTTTGGGCCTGAAAACCCGATTTATTTTCAATTAATTGCCAAATTCGATTTTGATTTACTTTGAGTCATTGAGTTGACTAAACAGTGACGTCACAGTTTGCTATACAAAATCTATGAGAGAACCACGTTTTGACAGCTCTTATAAAGTATCTCAATTGATTGGTGTCTCATCTACCCCATTCTAACAAATCACTAGTAAAATGTTTGGTTTTGTTGTTTTCAGTGGTTTTCAAAACGGACAGACAGACAGGAATCAAAACGTTTAATATTTAGGTACTTGAACATTATTATGTAACGATATTAAATATGGTAGCGCCCTGATTATAAATTACAGAAAGGATTTATGCCTGAAACATTGACGCTTAAGATTTATTAAAACCAAAATTAATTTTCAAGAACATTCAGTACTTCACTAAGCTTTTACAATAAACAGTTTAATTTCATTACAAAATCACATTGATTAGCATTAATTTAAACGTAAATTAATATTTTAGCTTCAATGATAAATTGGGCACCTGTTCTACTGCACGCGATAAGCGGGAAGCGGAGCTAGCAACTAAAAGCGAGTTTTGTTACACAGAGTTCTCGTCGGACTGTGTGAAAAATATATATATCTCTTCTTGACTCGGGACCTGCAATCTGTTGTATTGTTGGTTCCGTACCATCGTAGTAGGGCCCCCTTTATTTTTTAATTTATTAGAAGTACACATTCTGTGAAAATTTCAACTGCCTACCTATTACGATGAAAGATGATAGTTATGATAGTTTACTTCGAAGCACTAATTATACAATAGTTTAAGAAATAACACTACTGCACTTAAATGTACACTTTTGTATTATCTACTTTTTAAATAAATTATTCTATTCTATTCTATTCTACGGATCAAGAAATACAGCCCGATGACAGACAGACCGACGGACGGACAGCGGAGGCTTAATAATAGGGTCCCGTTGGTTACCCTTCGAGTACGGTACCCTAATAATCGCTAGTCGCTTCCCTATCGACGTTGGGACTTGTCCCTTATGGGCTGAAAATGTCCTTGGCCAGCCCGTGGCCCGGTCATAAATTAATTAATATTGTCATCGGATATTGAGGTAAAAGATAATTTATTCGTTATGATTCGGCCGTGTTCGGCTTTGTTCGGCTTTTCGAGTGTCATTGAGAGATATTACTGACGAAAAGTGCTTTGTATTTTTATTTATGGAACGTAAGGACGACTGTTATTAGTGATCCGACGAGGTTATTCAAGAGGTTTTGTTTTTTACAGCTTTTTTTGTTTGTCCTGGATAGCATAACGGGATAGCATAGATGCTATTGGGAAATTCCTGACGGATGAATGAATGAATGAATGAATGATACATTTATTTGCAAGAATATAGGTTGTTAACATAAGTTCTTAATATCTAAAGGTTTCACTATATTCGGCATTTCGGCCATACAAATATTGAGATTTTACATCTTGGTACTACTATCTACGATACTAATAGCATGCAGTAAACACATCTAATAATTAGCAATTACATATAAATACTTATCATAATTAAAATCAAAATTACAAACCAATCAATACAATTAAACATAATTAGACTCATTTAAAATAATAATCTAAGCATATTAAAATAGTGATCAATAATAACTAGGTATGTCATGTCAATAAAAATTGTATTTGACGAATCAAAAAAAAAAAACAATATTAAAATAGCGTTGTCGAATTATGTCGTTTCAATAAAAATAGCAAGAATAATAAATTTAAAATATTTCCGGAAAGAAAGATATTCGGAAAAACCCAATAACACTTTGCCCGACTTGGGAATCGAACCTACGACCTCATATTCAGCAGTCGCGCTTACGACCACTAGCCCAACGAGGCAGTCTACATTAATAAGGACTTATTTTAGTTTTATCTTCCCTTAACATACAACCTAGATTCTCCTATCATAATAATATGTCTTAAATAATCCAAATAGCAATTTATATAACTCCGTACCTAAATTACTTCCATCAATGAATTCTTTACCAAAATATTACGAAGCAAAAGTTAATTTATTCAATTTTCGCTTACACGAGCTTTTATGGGCGAAAATAATTTCAAACCCTAGGATATTGTGTCCTTGAGAGCACCGGCTAAGTGAAAGGAGAGACCACTTACTTTATCCACGGAAGGTTAGAGGGATTTTGTTGGGAAAATGGCCAACAGTATATTGCTATCATTGATGGCTACACAAGCATACAACACTTAAAGTACTTACGGGATGATATCCAGTGTGACCATCTTAAATTTATCGATACTGCCATACTTTGGTTTGAAACCTGCCAAATCCTGCCAAAGTCTCGAGTAAAAAATGCCCAAAAATTGCCAAGTTTGTTTAGCGTTCTAGTAATAGTAGTAAAAAATAAAAATACCTTTTTTTACAAATTATCATATTTTATTATTAATTAGGTAAAAAATGTAAATTAAACATTGCAATTAGCCTCATATTCTTCATTTTATATCTCTTTATACATATTTTTATTCATACGATAATACTAGATTATGGCCATGCTGGCCCATCTAGTTTGGTGCAATGGCGTTATTAGGGTGGCCATTTTCGACAATTTGAGATAACAGTTTAGATTTATTTTCTACATTGCAATACTGCCAAAAACTGCCATGCTTATAAAACGTTAACTAAACATGCCGGAGGCTAAAATGGAAAGGAGGAGGCTAAAAGGAGGCCAATCCTGCCAAAAAGGCAGGAAACTGCCACATATGGTCACACTGATGATATCCGTGATTTTCTTTAGGTTCTATGAGCTCCGGATATTTCGACGCTGTTGCAAGCATCATGATCGCGGGAATACTGAAGAGGTATGCGGGTGGGATGAAAATTATTTATTATGAGCAGACCAATCTGTCTACCCTCTTTCTTAGTCTTTTATTACGCGCACTACTGGAACTCGATTGTAACTCACGACAAAACGCACTCACAGTATCACTAGGTTTTTCTTGATAATGGACACGCATGTTATTTTTTATTAGGTTAACCGTGAAAGTCTAAAACAGTACAAGCATATAAGTTTAGAAAGAAAGAATAGTATATTTTATATCGAGGGACTAAACAAGCCATAAGTCAATGAAACCGAGGGTATATTAATTTGGCGTTAAGTCTCGAGGTGCAAACTGTACTTTTCACTTTGAGTGCGAGAAAAATAGTCAATTTAGTACAAAAACATTTATTATTCCTCCAGTCCATAGAACTTTCGTAAGTTTTTAGGTAAATCTTCCGCGATTTTGGCGACAAAAGATTATCTATTATGTCTTTTGCTCTTTGCTCGACGTCAAACTCTTCACTGTCACTGGACATTCTTAATAAATTTATTTATAACCGAACAAATTTACACTCGACAAAAATTCTGAAATTTTCCCGGTCAGTTTTTTCTTCTACCCTCCTTCCGGAAAAAACATGGACCTGAAACTCTCAACATTTTCGCAATGAAGATGGTCGACACTCCACAGATAATAGTAGTATATTAACTGGCTGTTTGAGTTTGTCTATGTCACATGAAGGAAATTAAAAAACTAATTACTTTTTACTCCCTAGGAACTAAAGTGGTCACTTTATTCCCGCTTCGTAGGGCTATAATGGCGTACTTTTAGAGCACGCGAAGTGAAAAATGTATTTATTTGTCTCGCTTAGGACAAAACAAAATGATTAAAGTCACACTAATTTTATAAAGACGAAAGTTTGTATGTGAGTATGTGCGTATGTTTGTTACTCAATCACGCCAAAACGGTTCAACGGATCCGGACGAAATTTAGCACACAGATAGTTTGTGGTCTGGATTAACACATAGGATACTTTTTATCCCGGTAGTAGGTGCGATCCCGTGGGACATTACCTAACTACACGCGGGTGAATCCGCGGGCATAAGCCAGCAATAAACAATATATTATACAGGGTGTGAACCACCTCATCACGAAGCCGTCAACCAAGCATTCTGTACATCAAACTAAGTAACTTTACGCAAAAGTTATTGCTGGGAAACGACTTTTATTTTTGGGGTGAAAAATCATGTTTTGCGGTAAAACTCAATCTAACGCACTCAAAACATTGTGTTGATGGACGGATTGAATAATACGGGGATCGTGGAGGTGTTTAAAGTAAAAATCTAACATTAAAAACTTGTATTTAAAAAATAAAGACTAGTGAAAACGTTGGAACTTTGTCCCCTAATATCTCCGTAATTAGAAGGTTCCCAGGTATAGTGTAGAACCAAAAAAAATATCGCAATGACGAGGAGAACAAGTGCCTTTCGGCTTCGTTAAGAGGTTTTTTACACCCTTTATAAAATAGAAACATAAGAAAAGCTTAAAAATAAGACATACATCCGACTAAAATTGGTCCTGTATACGAAGCCAAAAGGTTCCTATCTCAGCATGGTGCTCACATTAGACATTTAAGTTTGGAAGATTTATAGTATACCCGAGCCGAGAAACTCCTGATTGAAAACCGAACAGCACTTTGCTCGACCTGGGAATCGAACCCAGGGCCTCAAGCTCAGCAGTCGTGCTTGCGAACACTAGACTAGCAGGCATGGTACATACACACATCAAAAAAAGTTTGCGATCACTTTGAAAAATCTAAATCTTTTTTGTTACGTTAGATTATATTATGAAAAAATCGTTTTATTTTTTAATTTTAACAGGGTAGGTATTTCTATTTAAAGAAATAACACAACAAAGATTTTTCTTAAAAAAATATATTAGCGTATGCTAGTGATCACAAACCTTTTTTGATGTGTGTAGTTACATATTTGAATAAAAACCTACCTATTGATCCATATGTATATCCATCAATTTAAACCACGATAACGTACAACAAGACCCTTGGGATGTAATTAATAATACCCATTATATTCTCTATTCCCCTGAAAATAAATATAATTATTATTTGTCACAGTTTCATCATAATTAATAATGACAAGCTGGTAAAACAAATTAGTGACCGAAATTAAAATAATTACGTTCGGTTGTCCTTCTATTTTGTACGTAATTATTCTCAATTAAAGGCAACGTTAGTTTGTGGTTCTTGAACGTATTTTAGAAGGTTAAATTGTTATTGGAGGATCCTTCAAAGATTTACCCTAAAAATAGAGTTAGTTGTAGGTGTTTTACTGTATAAATTATAGACGTTTTAGGAAGTAGAAATTATCTACTTTTTCTTTTATTAAACTCCACTGAAAAACATACATAAAACACTTACACGCCAGTTATTCTTGAAGTTTTAGGTAGAGGTTTACTAACAGTGCACCGTCATTTCACCAGTTATGTTTAAGTCTGATATAGTAAGGGGCGAGCCTATTGTCATCAACCGGGCACAAATAACGATTCCTGGCTGCTACTCAGAAATTACTAATTAAAAAATAGCCAATACCGAATATCCGTACACATATACATACTTTTAGGAACCAGAAGTGAAAATCAAATAAAAAAAAACAATCTTATATAACCTAAAACTAATTTATTTTCATATACACTTAGATCAAACAATAATTCAATAAATCATCAGAATTTCAAGCAATCATAAGCAAACAGCCGTTAATATCCAAAAATAATAATCACCACAGAACACACAAATGTAGGCACAAAATATAGCACAAAATAACACAGAAAAACCACTGAAGTAAAATATGGAACGAACTTACTGTAAAGCAGCGTAGGTACCACCTTACCGGTCGGCGACTCAGCGACAAATAACCTGCGCTCTTTTTTTTTTTTTTTTTTTTTTGGGAATGGCATCTCGCAGTTCAGTCTAGAAGAGACTGGCTACTGCTTAACCGGACTATACCTGTGGATGCCTTGAAGCTAAGGCCTCCAGCCAGGGGCATGATAACTAAAAACTAAGCGACCACGCCTAAGGGCACCCCCTGTGGGGTACGAACCTCGGCTTAGGGCGTCGCTGGGGGCAGCAAAGGGACAGGCTGGATCTGAGTGTCATTATTTAGGGGCTCGTTTGAAATTACTGGCTCAGCATCGCGGGCTGGCTCTAGCAAGGGTCGGGGGGGAATTGAACGGGGATTACGCGCCGGACCTCGGCGGCGAGGTCGGTATGTCTTCGGTTTGTATCTGTATTTTCTACGTACGGTGCTGGTGTCTTTGCTACTCTCCTGTAAGAGGGTAATAGCGTCGTCGGGGGTGACAAGAGTGTGCCGAGGACGGCGGACTGAGCTGATACGCGATGGGTCGTATCGGGCGGCCGATGCGATCAGGGGGTTCCTATGCTTAATAGAGGAGTCGAAAAAACGCTTTGCAAGACGTTTCATGAATTGCTGGATGGTGGGGATTCTAAGATCTAGGTGAAGACTATCGTTACGGACGTAAGGGGGGGCTCCGGTGATCTTACGGAGAAAGCGGTTCTGCAAGGTCTGCATCCTGTGGATGTGGCGGGGATGGGCATGAGCGAATACGACACAAGCGTACGTCATGATAGGTCGTAACCTGCGCTCTGTAGAGCGCTCGCTTTTATAAGGATCAGTGGGGGTACCCCTACTACCAACAATAAGTTTGCTTATACGGCCTCTCCTGATCGTGCGCCGTCCTCGGCTGCACCAGGAACTTCTTCAGCAGCACTGGCAGGTACCGCGAAAGCTTGATCGCCGCCTTCATCTGAATTGGCACCGTCTGGACTCAGAGCACCAGAAGGACCAGCAGGAACACCAGCGGGACCAACAGGAGCACCTGAAGGCTCACCAGCATCGTCAGGGTTGCCGTCATTGCAATCTGCATGAGAAACAAGTGATTAATTATACGTGACGATATACACCTTTGCCTATTCTGTCATCCATCACGCATACAAGGCCCTCAAACAAAAATACACTCAACCCAAACTAAAACACTTCGCTTTCAAATGTATGCATACATCTTCACACATCATATCTCATTCATACTCATACTTGAACTTGTACAAGTTCACACGTTAAAAACGTGTTAACCAGGACTGCGCCTGCCAGGACAACGCCTGATGCGTGTTCGTGGAACACGACTTCCGCACGTTAAAAACGTGGCAACCAGGACTGCGCCTGCCAGGACAGCGCCTGATGCGCGTTCATAGAACACGACTTCCGGGACAACACCCGATGCGCATACATAGTACGCGACTTCCAGAAACCAGGCACTTCAGGACGCTAGTCTCAGGAGCACACTGCATCTGGGCTGCACCAGCCATCCGTTTCAACCAGCGAGGTCAGCACATGCCTCGCACTCATACGCACGCGTATACATCACACGTACTATCAGAACATAAAGAAAAACATTAAAAGGTTCAGTTGAAACTTACTTTCAAAAAATGCAGCACAACTCTCAGGACACCACTCGCCTTTCCAGAGTACCATGTACTGAGCTGCGGCCTGAGTTGTCTTGCCTCTGGCTCCACTTAACAGTTTCAGCTCGTAACGATCACTTCGTAACACTTTAGTCACGCGGTACGGGCCCCTCATGCCAGGGTCGAGCTTCCCAGCGGACTGAGAATACTTTATCACGAACACGTGATCGTTAACCTGAAAAACTTTTGGCGGGTGCCTTAGACGATTTACCCGCTCATCTTGACCACTTTGATTCTTGTCAAGAGATGCCTTAGCGGAGCTCCTGCTGAGTTCCCTCATGGCTTCCCGATTCGGACTTGAATTTTCAACGGCAACGTCGCGGATCAGCGCACGAATCACAGGAGTGGTCGCGTTAGTACCAATTAACAAATACAAAGCCGAGTACTGCGTGGTTTTTTGTTTACTAATATTTAAAACTAACTGAATTTTACATAAACTATCAGACCAAGTGGAATTTTTATTAGTACTCTCGATACGAATCATATTAAGGATGGTCCTCACATAACGCTCGACCTGTCCATTAGAATGATGCATTTCGGGCGTTATGTAATGGATTTCGCATCCCATTTCAGTTACCCAACTGGTAAAAGCTGACGCTTCAAACATGCGACCACGGTCACAAATTATTAGTTTGGGTGTCCCAAATAAAGATATAGCGCTATTGAAAACTCGTTTCAATTCGCTAGCATCTTGTCTATATATGGGATAGAGTAAGCAAAATTTGGTAAAAGAATCGACCAAAACAAGTACAAACTTATATCCGTTGGACTCTGGTAACGGACCTAATGCATCAACATGAACCGTGTTGAAGGGAATATCTGATTTTTCCCACGAGGTAATAGGCTGACGAGGAGCTCTTGGAACACGTTTCTTGCTAATGCAAACTAGACAATGGGAAGTATACTTTTTAACAAATTGTTTCAGGCCAGGGAACCAAAAATGTTTTAAAATAAGGTCGTAAGTTTTATCAGCCCCGATGTGCTCGTGCTCGTCGTGAAAAACGCGTAGTAAACTGAGCCGGTGTCCTTTAGGTATAAAGCATAGTAAACGCGACTCCTCACCAACAGGCGAATAGCGATAGTAGAGCACATCGCGCTGATAAACGTACCGACTAGAGTCCAAGAGACCATCCCTCAGTTTTTCGATTAGGTCGACAGTCTCGGAATCAGCTGACTGGGCCATTTGTGCCCAATTCGATGGTCTATCGATGGCATTGACTTGCACCGCTGGAGGGTTCCTGCTTAGATAATCGGCGTGACCCATCATCACACCCTTTCGATATTCAATCTCAAAATTGAAATCTTGCAGATAAATCCACCAGCGTGCAACCCGGGGGAGTAAGTCTTTCTTACGTTCGGTGGCCTTCAAAGCGTTGCAATCGGTTATGATTTTGAAAGTTATCCCGATCAAATAATGACCAAAGTGTTGCAATGCTTTGACGACCGCCAACGTCTCCAACTCGTACGAATGGTATTTTGGCTCCGCGCCCTGGGTTACTTTACTAAAGTAGGCTATCACCCGTTTACCACCGTCCGCGTGTACTTGGATCAGTACAGCACCGTACCCTGCACTGCTGGCGTCAGTGTGCAGCTCCGTAGGAAGGTTCGGGTCAAAAATCGCTAGTATGGGCTCGCTAGTTAGACGCTTTATAAGATCTAGCCGGACTTGATCTTGATCAGGTCCCCACAAAAATTTTACGTCTTTCTTTGTGAGACGCGAAATACATGCGGTTTTTGTCGCGTAACCTTCAATATAACGCCGAAAGTAACCAGCAAGGCCTAAGAACTGGCGTACTTGTTTGACGTTACCTGGGATAGGTGCGTTAACTAGTGACTCGATTTTGTGCGAGCTCGGCCTAACCTGACCATGACTAATGACGCGACCTAGATACTCGACCGTGGTGGTGAGAAAGAAACACTTGCGCACGTTAATTGAGAACCCGGCCTCCGTCAAAGTTAACAAGACATCGCGTAACAGGGTGATGCCCTCCTCGACCGTCAGACTCAATATCAACACATCGTCAATATATACCAGAACACTCCCTGCTTCTATAAATTTACGCAAGGTATTATTGATGATACGTTGATACACAGTGGGAGAGTTGCACAAACCATACGGCATTTTTAAATACTCATAGTGAGCTTCTGGAGTTACAAAGCCTGTCTTACGAATGGAGTCTTCATCAATAGGAATCTGATGGAAGCCCGACGCCATATCTAGGGAAGTGAAGAATTTCGAACCCCCGAGCCGATCAATGTGGTCATCAATCAAGGGTAGGGGGTACCTATCCCTGACAGTGATGCGATTCAGTGCGCGAAAGTCTACGCACATTCTGTCTGAGCCATCCTTTTTCTTGACCAAAATGATCGGGCTCGCGTATTCGGAATCCGACTCCCTAATGATCTTTTTGTCCAAAAGATCCTGACATATCTCGCGAACCTTAAGTTTCTCTTGATACGACAAACGATACGGATGGTATGCTACAGGTACATCACTTGTTAGATTGATGTGCATTTTGCCGGTGTTTACAGTAGTGGTGGCTGTACCGGATATTAAAAACGGAGAGAATTCGTCAATCACGGTCATCAACGTAACAAGTTCCGCACCTTCGAGAGATGTATTTATTTGGTTAGACTCACTCACACTCAAAGCGTTCACTTTTAGTACCTTATCCGGCGTATGAGTCAGGTACTGCCCGTGTTTCGTACGAATAAAAGTAACACCATCGCGATTTAGTACGTCAGTCCCTATGATAATGGGAGTATTCATACATGATGCGGGTACTACGACAAAGTCTACTTCAAGTGTAATATTATTTAACTCGACAGTTAGAGTGATGTATTCGCGGGCAACAATCTCTTTATTGCTTATTCCTTTCAAAGAACAATTAATTTGTTTACGCGAACCGGAAAAGTAATTTACTACCGCTGACGATATCAAGGACACATTAAGTGCACCACTATCTATGAGAATATCAACCGGTATACCCTGTATCACTGCTGTACTTATATCATTGTTACTCTTCACGTTTGAAAGTTCGCTACACAAGTTAACTTTACGTTGATTGCTATTTTTACTTTGGGACTCAGATCGAGCCTTAGCAAAACAGTCACTCTCTTTATGCCCTGCCTTTTTACAGAAAGAACAGACGGGTCTGGCACTACTACTACTACTATCGGCTTTATCATCGACATTGCGCTTCTTGGGACACTTGTCCTTATAGTGTCCTCTTTGGCCGCAATGAAAGCATTTGTTTTCAGACCTGCTAGAACCGTTAAAATTACGTCTTTTAGCCGCATTACTGGATGACGCAGATTTGTCGGTGTTACGGTTATCGGGTTTGCGAACAGGCTTTACGTACGTAGCTAAAAATGAAACTAAGTTTTCTGTTGTTAGGTCAGCATTAGTAGCTGCTGCTTGTACCTGTACATCACCGATACCGTGAATCACTATTTGGGTCATAAGCTCTTCGCTTAACCCTTTTACTACACGTAACCTTAATAATGAACGCCGCGCATATTCTGCGTATGATGAAAACTTGTCGGACGTGGTGTTTAAAACTTCATGAAGAGTTTGGGCATAATTTATCTTTTGCGGACACAACGACTTAAATTCTCTAGTGAAATTGGACCATGAGCGATCATTTGTAGCCCACTCGTTTAACCACGTTTTCGCGTCACCTTTCAAACAGTGAGCCACACGCGAGAAACACTCGAGATCGTCCCAATGATTGATATTCCTAGCCCTATCCACTTCGTTACACCACACCTCAAAATTATTTATAACCGGATCAAAATTTGAAACATAATAGTTGCTAGACTTGCTTCTTGTTAGCTGTCCTATCGCATCAACAAGTGCTTGGGTCGTAGAAGCATTTTTTTCTAGCGGGGGTGTGCTATCACGAATTGACGGCGTAATATGCGAAACTGTGTTTTCTTCAATAGCAGTTAGTCGCGACATGATATTGCCCAACACACTTTGTACGGAAACATCATGAGGGTAGGATCGAGATTTACTACGACGACGACTAGTATTAACCGTACGTGACCTAGATCCTTCACGAAAACTATGACTGTCACCACTACGCGAGAGACTGCGACGTGATCGCGAACGAGTTTTATTACGGCGAGAACGTGAACGAGTTCTATTACGGCGCGAACGTGAACGAGTTCTATCACGGCGCGAACGTGAGCGAGTTTTATCACGGCGCGAACGTGTTCTATCACGGCGCGAACGTGAGCGAGTTTTATCACGGCGCGAACGTGTTCTATCACGAGGCGAGCGTGATCCGTGCCTATGGTCTTGTCGCGGTCCACTACGAGGGCTACAGCCATCCTCAGAGCGAGGTGGCGTCCTCGCTAGCTTTTCACGTGACCTTGATGAACGTGGCATTATTTGAAATCAACGGCTGTTTGTGTATGTATCAAGGCAGTAGTTGTGAGCAAATAAGTTCAATCCCACTTCTGATTTTAGGAACCAGAAGTGAAAATCAAATAAAAAAAAACAATCTTATATAACCTAAAACTAATTTATTTTCATATACACTTAGATCAAACAATAATTCAATAAATCATCAGAATTTCAAGCAATCATAAGCAAACAGCCGTTAATATCCAAAAATAATAATCACCACAGAACACACAAATGTAGGCACAAAATATAGCACAAAATAACACAGAAAAACCACTGAAGTAAAATATGGAACGAACTTACTGTAAAGCAGCGTAGGTACCACCTTACCGGTCGGCGACTCAGCGACAAATAACCTGCGCTCTTTTTTTTTTTTTTTTTTTTTGTGAATGGCATCTCGCAGTTCAGTCTAGAAGAGACTGGCTACTGCTTAACCGGACTATACCTGTGGATGCCTTGAAGCTAAGGCCTCCAGCCAGGGGCATGATAACTAAAAACTAAGCGACCACGCCTAAGGGCACCCCCTGTGGGGTACGAACCTCGGCTTAGGGCGTCGCTGGGGGCAGCAAAGGGACAGGCTGGATCTGAGTGTCATTATTTAGGGGCTCGTTTGAAATTACTGGCTCAGCATCGCGGGCTGGCTCTAGCAAGGGTCGGGGGGGAATTGAACGGGGATTACGCGCCGGACCTCGGCGGCGAGGTCGGTATGTCTTCGGTTTGTATCTGTATTTTCTACGTACGGTGCTGGTGTCTTTGCTACTCTCCTGTAAGAGGGTAATAGCGTCGTCGGGGGTGACAAGAGTGTGCCGAGGACGGCGGACTGAGCTGATACGCGATGGGTCGTATCGGGCGGCCGATGCGATCAGGGGGTTCCTATGCTTAATAGAGGAGTCGAAAAAACGCTTTGCAAGACGTTTCATGAATTGCTGGATGGTGGGGATTCTAAGATCTAGGTGAAGACTATCGTTACGGACGTAAGGGGGGGCTCCGGTGATCTTACGGAGAAAGCGGTTCTGCAAGGTCTGCATCCTGTGGATGTGGCGGGGATGGGCATGAGCGAATACGACACAAGCGTACGTCATGATAGGTCGGATAACTGCCGTGTAAAGACGCAACTTGCACTTGAGTGACAACTTGCTCTTTTTGACTAGCATGAAGTGAAGTCTGCCCATGGCAAAGGCTGCTCGGTTACGAGCTGCTTTGATATGGGCCGCGAAAGTCAGGTGTTCGTCGAGGATGACACCGAGGTACTTGGCTTGCTTCTCCCAAGGGATAGGCTTGCCGAACATAGTGATGGGGGCAGGTGACGGTCGCTGATGGCGTAACTTCTGATAGAGTACAGCCTGGCTCTTCTCAGGGTTTACTTCGATCCTCCACTTACGAAACCAAGCGCCGAGTGAATCGGCGGCCTGTTGAAGTGCACGATGGATGCAAACCTGAGATCGGCCGGTGTAGTAAATAGCCGTGTCGTCGGCAAATAGGGCAACCTGAACTTTCTTGTTCGTTGGGATGTCGCTGGTGAACAGCGTGAAAACTAGAGGAGAGAGGACGGAGCCCTGAGGGACTCCGGCTCGGATGGGGTGGGGAGAAGATAGAGATTTTCCCACGCGGTAGCGAAAGGTGCGATCCGACAGAAAGTCTCGTAAGATGAGCACGAGACGGTCCGGCACACCGAGTTTATACAGCTTGTATAATAAGCCGTTGTGCCAGACCTTGTCGAAGGCTTTCGCTATGTCGAAGTACAACACCCCCGTCATCGCTCCACGCTGGAAACCAGCGCTCAAGTGTTCGACGATGCGGTGGACTTGGTGTATGCACGAATGTTCGGTTCTGAAACCGAACTGTTGATCGGGAATGAGGCCTTTTGTCTCGGCATAATCTCTGAGTCGCTTATAAATAAGTCTCTCATAGATTTTGCCGAGCGCGCTCAGGAGACTGATCGGCCTGTAGCTCGAAGGCTGAGCTTTCGGTTTCCCAGGTTTGGGAATACCGATGACGGTGGCCTCTTTCCACACTTGGGGAAACAAGTTGTTGCTCAAGGCGCCATTGAAGATGGCTGCCAAAAGGACTATGAGCTGAGCGGGGAGGGTTTTAAAAATCCTATTGGTGAAGCCGTCGGCGCCAGGGGCTTTCCGAGGCTTGAGCTTGTCGATTATGTCCTTCACCTCGTCTGGAGTGACCGGAGGGAGGGGATCGTCGGGGTCTTCTACGGGAGGGAGAGCAGCCCTTCGTTCGACTTCTGCATCCACCTCATCGAGGTGCTGCTTGTCTACTGGAAGGCTGCTAGGGGAGCACTGTGATTCCAAACTGTCGGCCAGGCATTCTGCCTTCTCAGAGTCGTCAAAAGCGACGCTCTTGTCAGGACGGATATGAGGTGGAGAAGAGGCCTCCTCGGAGGACCTCAGCTTCCTCTGAAGTTGCCAGAAGGCTTGGTGAGTTGGCTCTAGTTCGCTGAGCATCTTGTCCCATTGATTCGAACGAAACTCACTAGTGCGCTTCTTTACAGCACGCTGTAAATAACGCATGTGAGCTTTGTTCTCATCGCAGGGCCAGACGCTATAGGCACGTATGGCCGCGTTCTTCTCGTTTATCAGTTCACGGATGTCGTCGGGTAGTTTCCAGCGTTGATCACTCAACACTGGGACTTCCCGAGAGCAATCCTTTAAAATGGATTGCACGTGAGCTGTAAACGAGTCGATAGCGGCCTCGGTGTCTGCGACTGAGACAATGTGGTCGGGGATACCGTCTAGGTGCGGTGACGTGTCGGATTTCAGCATATCGCTTACTTTCCTCCAGTCGGTTATTAGGGTGGTAGGAGTGGGTTGGCTAGGGTCAGAGATACCCGAGCGAGAAACTAGGTGCATGAGCACTGGGCGGTGGTCAGAGTTAAGCTCGTGTAGCGTCTCAATTAAATGTAACCTAAGGCTAACATTCTTGAGCAGCGCTATATCGAGCACATCGGGACGATGACTAGTGGTGTCGGGATAGTGCGTGTTCTCCATTGGAGCAATGGGATCAAAGTTGATGGTCTGGCCTAGATCGCAGACGACTCTCCCTCTCGGGTTAGTCATACTACTATTCCAGGCAGGATGTTTGGCGTTGAAGTCGCCCGCTATGATAACGGAACCACTCATGCCGAAGAGTTTGGTGAGATCATTAACCAGGAGGTTATGATTCTCAGACGTGTTTGAGGGGGGCATATAGGCAGACATTATATGAAGCGGTTGATGACCTGTCATGGCTAGCCGACAGATTGAAACCTCCAGTAGGGATTCTAGGGGAGGGGGGTCGATGGGGATGCAGTGCAGTTCCTTGCGGTAATAGATGAGCGTACCGCCTTTGTGGCAACGTGTCCTATCATTGCGAACTAAACGATAGTTGGCAATTTTAGGATCACGATTGCTGGGTTTTAGGAAAGTCTCTTGTATGAGGAAAACGTCTATTTGATAATCGCGAAGGAAGGACGCGATCTCGTCGCGTTGCCCTCCCATGCCATTAGCATTAAAAAAGCCTAACTTTAGGGACCGGGGTTGGGTGCACGATGCTACGGGTGTGATATCCATTATTGGGTTTGATTGAGGTTGTCCTCTAACAGACGTTTGAGGAGCACTCCTAACGAGGAATTTAATTCCTCGGTTCGGGGCGTTGCCATTATGGCAGAATTAACTACGGGGGGATCTAGCACATAACCTAACCTATGCCTAGTCCTAACCAAACCTATCCCGAGGAGGTACGTGAAACGTAAACTCCCCGGGCAGACAGCTCCCTTAAACGAGGCTACACCTGTGTTTTTCCTAGTGTTCCACTGGCGAGAAGAAAAACACAAACAAACTCGCCAGCTCCACTGCTGTCTGAATGGCCAGAAGGGCCGGAAAACACTGTAAGACCTAACTCCCCGGGTGGGATAACCCAGGGATGTGTTCTCACCCTGTTGGGATTACAGGGAGGTGAGTGCTAAGGTGTGCCCTAAGCTTGTAAACCTGCCGCCGATCTTATTGTGCGGCAGGGCCCTATGGGTCTTGCGACCGATCCGGGCCGCTGGGGTAGAGACACCCAGACGTCCCGGGTGCAGCTGTGGACAAACGGGGATTAGATGCTACCAGACTGCGACTAGGAGATCCCCCAAGGCCGCAGTCAGAGCCCTTCCAACGGGTTGCCTCACCCTGAAGGGGATCGGCGGGTGTGTCGGGTCACCACCCTCTTGACTTCGTTAACACCGTGAGGTTTCCGTCAAGAACCACAAAATCGTGGATTTCACCTGAAGGGGCAAAATACGCGGACGAGGTTTTGTCGATTTCCGTTAAGGAAATATGTCTTGAAAAAGACAGTTTTTAACGTATCGAATTTAACTACAAGTAGTTAATTCGACACGGCGCAGCGCAACTAAGTCCGAGCACAAGGCAAAGACTGTAGTCACACTACGACTTGGCGGGCCGGGGGCCGTCGGAGCTCGGCGAGGCGGCGGACGCTACTGACGTAGCGTAGCGGCGAAACCGAGTCGGGGGGCGCGGGGTGCGCGGGGGCAAGGCAGCGACAGAGCGGAGCGCACGTGTGCACTCGGCGGCGGCCAGGCGTCGAATGTAACCTGCGCTCTGTAGAGCGCTCGCTTTTATAAGGATCAGTGGGGGTACCCCTACTACCAACAATAAGTTTGCTTATAATACATATAAGATAACACTGACAGATTTGGGAATCAAACCCATAAAAAAAATATTAACTAACCTACGATTATCATTCTAATGTCCAAAAAGTTCTTAAGCAAAAAGGCCGGAGGTCTATTAAAAAGAAAATAAAAATCTTGTAAAAGATTAAAACGCGAAAGAAGAGATGTAGATAAAATACTTTTAAAACAACCCAACACTTCTTTTGTACTTTCCATTATTCTAATTTTGAATTTCGGTGTTGTATAGAAAGATGAGTATCTCCATCATTATACAGGAAGTTCAATTAAACGAGGTGCACACTCCAAAAAGTTTAGTGCTCATAAAAATGAATAGCTCTGATATGTTACCTACAAAGTGCAATACTAACAGTTCTTCGAACCCTTGTTCCCAGCACAACACGTTTCGCGATCAAAATGTATCGATGTCAGCCAGTTCGTCGAGAAACTGTCAACACACTCATATTATGACGCAAAGTTTTTCAAATTTGGAACTTGAACACCCGTCCACATAACGTTATTTTTTTTTAATCTTTTTAATTTTTGATCAATTTTTTTCGGCCCGTTCCCCTATTGAATCTGACATCGGCACAGTTGCCATAATTAAAAATAGAATAGAAAAGAAGACGTGCATAGCAAGCGAGCCTACAATAATATTTACATACCATACCACGCCATACCACTACTTGCCTATCAGAGGGTCGTTAAGGGAACAATATTTTGTCAAGTAGATCTCTTGAGGATATTACTTACTTAGTTTACCTACTGGTCCTTTGAAATAATCCAGAACAATATGGCCGACATGAGTCGAAACCTAGTCGTTTGAAGTTTAAGAAAATTCTTTAATTCGAAAACAGACGAACATTATCTTTGAATCTGGCAGATTTATTTCCGAGCACACGAAAAGCCAGATGAATCGAAATCCGTTTTCAGTATTTTGTAGGACTAAACATAAACGAATTGAAGGATCAAACATGTCTGCTTGAGTCTGAAAGTGATAAACACTGACTGAAAATTCGTTTCATATTTTTTTCTTCGTACTTAATACATCCATGTCTGAAACAGAATTCTCAGTGCCCCGTTACGTACACTCTAACCGTCTTCCGTTACTCATACAGCCAACCATATTTATACTCAAAACTTTAATTGCAATATTTATATTCCGGATAAGCAGAAGCCTAGACTCATAGGTTGCCCTGCGAGATGCCATTAAAATAAACACCACCGAAAAGAAACTGCATCGTGTATTCCAAGAAACTAGCCTGCACTATTAGACCGCGGACATACTCGCGGTAACGGGCGAACCTGCGCTATAAGCAATAATTCACTGCAGCGGGCCTCACGGTCCCCGTCTCCAGCCAGTCTCGCCGCGCGCTGTGCGACGGTCGCGTGTCTGCAACCGCCCTCAATCGCGCTCCAAATTCAAAAAGTGATCCTTTGTGTGAATTCGGAATACGTGTTATTTACATTTTTTTTTTGTAAAAGTGTCTCTGTGCCACCAGTTTTTGAGTGAATGTGGATTATTTATTTTTTGTCAGATGTGGTAAGTTGGAATATTATTTTGTGAAAAGTTTTTCTGTTAGAGATTTTTGGTGTTTAAATTTTAAGATGACTGAAAAGTTTTTATTGTTCGTTTTTTCTAAAGAAAAAGAATGTAAGATATATTTTATTAATGTCACTAATGCCTCATGTCTAGGTTGAACTTGAAACTTTAATTTCCCGGTTATCTATGCGTGTTCTAAGTAAATTAAATCCAAGACCCAACTAGAAATAAGGTCTAAAAGAACTAAGGCCTATTTTTTTAAATAATCATTCAAGTTTTAATGTTTCTTCAATAGTAAATATTTTTTTTACAAAATTATCTCGGTAACGGCTCCAACGATTTCCATGAAATTTAGCATGGGGTTTCGGGGGCGATAAATCGATCTAGCTAGGTTTCATTTTTAGAAAAAAAACCGAGCAAATCTCGGTCATCCAGATATTTAATCTTAGAGACTAGGTGATAATATTACACAGTAAAAATTACTTTTAATTAATTAACAAAAACCTTTACTCATTCCAGTACACAATTTGATACGGCTATTAAATTGTATTATTTCTTAAAATAAAATATCATCAAGATTTCAAACACAACCACACAGTTTGGCCTGACACAATTAATTTTAAAGTACCACATTAAAAGCATTCAAAGAGATTTAAATAAAGGGTGTAAAAACCTCATATCGAAGCCGAAAGGCCCTTGTTCTCCCCGTCATTGCGATGATTTTTTTGTTCTGTACCATACCTGGGAAACTTCTAGTTAGAATTAGGGATATTAGGGGTCAAAGTTCCAACTTTTTGACAAGTTTTTTTTTTGCAAGATTTTTAAACACCTCCACGACCCCCGTACTATTTAATCCATCCACCCGCACAATGTTCTGAGTGCGTTACATTGAGTTCTACCACAAAACATGATTTTTCACCCAAAAAAAAAAGTCGTTTCCCAGCAATAAATTTCGGGAAAAGTTACTTAATTAGATGTACAGAATGCTTGGTTGGCGGCTTCGTGATGAGGTTGTTTACATTTAATTTATATTTAATTAACAATATTTATAACTAGCTTAGGGCCCCGGATTCGCCCGCGTGGAGTTCGATAGTTGTCCAGCGGGACTATACTGCCGGGATAAAAAATATCCTATGTGTTTATCCAGGTTATAAACTATGTATGTGCTAAATTTCCCCCAATCATCAAAAAAATCCAAATCCGTTCTGTAGTTTTTGGGTGAAAGAGTAACAAACATCCATCCATCCATCCTCACAAACTTTTGAACTACACGCGGGCGAAGCCGTGCGCATAAACTAGTTGAGGATACTTTTATAAGGTTTTTGATATGAAGTTTCGGTCAGTGGATACGAAACGGGGCACAAATTTTTTACTGCGACCAATTTCGAGCTAGCGCTCGCCGGCCGCTGCCGTGGCACCACTCGATTCGCTCGCTCAGCTTGCGCGTAGTTGGTCACAGTTCTAACCTAACCTACCCTATATGGTCGAAATTAACGGAATCCCTTCGACATCGTTTTTACATAAAAGCATCTGGGTGATTTTGCCAAAATCACCCAGGTGCTTTTCGCCTTATTTTTAGATGTTCTATACGATAGAATCAGTAAAATAAACAACTTACCAAAAAAAAAAATTTTGCAAAAAAAATCTCTTTTTTCCTCAGTGCCCCGTTACGTATACTCCAACCGAAGTTTCTTGCCATCTAATCTTCACCACACGGAAATTGGGAAAAACTGTAATCATTGTCAGAATGCTGAAATTCTGTAAAATGGTCTTCTAATTTACAGAATCAGGCATTTTGTATTCTGCAACTAGTTGATTATTCGTACGATAGCCTTTACCAATGTCTTACTTGTTGACTACTACTGAAGACTCATAAATACTGAGATCTAACTGTGTAACGGTCACCCATCAACAGCGTGACCGCGACAGGTGTTACTTAACTTTTCACATCTAGACACCACATGGTATCTAGGTACAATATAGCACGTGGTTTGTTTGACATTTTGCAATTAAATTTTCTTTTCAATTTTATGATCTGCCTAGCCTTATCCCAACTATGTTGGGGTCGGCTTCCAGTTTAACTGGATGCAGCTGAATACCAGTATTTTATTTTACTTGGAGTGACTTGTTATGTGATCTCCACATCCCCATAATTATTGGGTAACTACTGTTAGTATGTGTCGTTTTGTAACTCGTAACGACTGTCAAAGAACTACAAATGAGAGCCGGGACCAACGGCTTAACGTGCTTTGCGATATGTGACGGAACACGGACTTTCACCCATCAATAGACCGACCTCGGCAAGAGTGCCTTAACCTTCAATCGACTGTCGTGGCTGTAATTACTTAGCCACAAGCTTCTAAAAATATTCTATTTAATCAAGTTCTAAACTAAGGTTTTACTTCATTTTTGAAGTTAGTTATATTTGAAGTACGTACTAAGAAAACAATAAAGCCTGATTGTTTGTCGTAAACCGACACAATGGTCTTTATTAACACGTAATTCGGTTACATTACATTTACATTTGAAATTAGATCATCAATTTGTTATTTGCATTCATACTTTTTGAAGACGAAGACATGCTGTACCAACCTCAAGAAAATTGGGAAAAAGGCAGGCGAATAAAGAGGTTTACATGTTGATGATGATATCTGTTGGCTGTCATATGTAGATCTTTAACAGTCGGACCGGGTCCACAACCAGTCTTACCATTCTATGGTTTTATTACCCAGTAACTGAGTTTTGAAGGCTAGATAGACAGTTGCTTGATGTAAAGTACTGGTTTTCAGTTCTATTTGGTGGGACTGGAAGAGCACCGCAAAGAAGTTTATTAAAGGCCGTTTTCTATAACTTACGAATAACGATCAGTTAATATGCTTACTGTCGTAGCTATCGGTGTTTCTATAAACAAAGTAAAGTTAGCTTGAAATATCCTATCCGCGTCACCCACTAGATTCAATGAAAAATCAAATAAAACTTTTCTGTGACGTTTTGTTTCCATACGGTCCGTAAGCTAAATGTCAAACAGACAGAGATAGCTACCTACCCATACCAGTTAGTAAGTTATTGAAACCGGCCGATAATGTGCAATGTACAATCAGTGGTTAGCAAAAGGTTAGGCAGGTGAGGAGGACGAAGTTCTAGTTTTAAATAGTATCTATGCTTTCTTCTTTAAACGAGACGGATGCTTTTCCATCATTCTAACTTTTAAATTGGTAAAACTAATATTTTTGGTCCTCAGAGTCTCACGAAAAACCGTTTAACGATTTTCCGAGTCCAAATTCAACCTCTTTCGTTGTTTCACTAGTAAATACAATATTTAGATTATAAAGTTATGGGTTAAAAACAAGATTTGCGACTATCTTCCGATTTGAGCAACACGCGATGTGAACCACGTACTGTTTTAACAGTGAATGAACTCTGAGTAGTATTACCACTCAAGGAGGCTATTCTAAAACAAAATTCAAACTGAAGATCAAAGCCAAAAGAGGTTAGTACCCTGTTATACAAGTAGCAAGAAAACCTCCTTTCAAATTTCGAAACGTTTTAATTACTTCGCCGATCTGTTTCAAGTTGTTAACAAATTCGTGTTGTGGCTTTATTTGTTTTCTAACACTCCATATTAATTACTATTTGGTTTGGAATTATGTTAACAATTTAATAAACAAGGTTCTTAGTCTCTTTGTGGTAAGGCTGGGTTTGCTTTGGTAGATGATACTTTGAGTGTCATTGAAAGAGTAAAGGTTCCACCACACAGGCGCGTTATTATGGGTTTTGTCTCTACCAATCATGGTATCAGATGACGTTAGCCACGGATTACGGCGAGTTGTATCCACTGATACCGTTATCCGTTTCCCTCGTTATCTTGTTACCCACTGATCACGATATCCGTGGCTACATGAAAAAAATAAAAATAGAATCGTAACTGATCACGGTGTATAGCTCGAGAATATCGCATGCGTTATTGCGATTAACATCTGTTTTTAGTACATCATGTATTAGGACGGCTACGAAGTTATACACTGCCGTGATAATAATCAGAATAGAAGTAGGACGCTTGCGTTTCTGCGTCCTGCGACATTCCGATATGAGTAGAATATCGGACGATAAAAACGCACTTGTGTTCAAGGAATTGGGACGCATTATCGCAATAACGCATGCGATGTTATCGAGCGATAATTACGCGCCCGTGTGGTGGAGCCTTAATTCAGTGAAATCTCACTTTCGAGTGATGAGAAACTTCTACTTCTACTTCTTGAAAGTACAATTCCAAAGTCGACCGCATGTTGCCCAATCTCAAAGACAGATCTAAAATGGGGCCCAAAATGGCCGCTTTAGCAGAATCATAATAGGATAATAATTAGAATCACGTTCATCATAATCTGCCTAGCCTTTTCCGACTATGTTGGGGTCGGCTTCCAGTCTAACCGGATGCAGCTGAATACCAGTATTTTACATCAAGCGACTGCATATCTGACCTCCACAACCCAGTTAGTACTGGGGAATACGATATCCCTTGGTAAGACTGGTTGTCAGACTTTTTGTGCCACTGACTACCTATTACGACTGTCAAAGGTCTATAAATGACAGCCGAGACCAACGGCTTAACGTGATTTCCGATGCACAGAGGAAATTCGGTATGTACTGGGTGGTCACCCATCCACAGACCAACCTAGACAAGCACGGCTTAACCTTAAGATCGTCCCGAGCGGGTGTTATTATTATGCCACGAGCTCCGAGCAATTAGAATTACGTTAACATTTTTAAAATAGTTACAGACGCATGAATTGTCACTTTGCATACGTGTAGAGCGGTAATCTAAGGCCCCTTGAAAACGCGTCCTTAGATAGCAACATTGCCGCTTGTTGTCGTATTCATAGAGACCAGTCACGAAGCTTCGATCTGTAATAGCGATTGGGCGGTGTTCGTTTTTTTGTGCTTGGTGATTCATTTTGAGTAAATTCAATAAGTAATTTACTAATTTTAGTAACAGTAACAGTGCAGTCTTAGACAAAGCTTTCCTAAAGACATCGTGTTTATAGAAGTGTTTAGATCACAGATGTAGATATAGGTACCTAGATAACGCAAGTATCATGATAAGTATGAAAACCAAGCGTGCCATGTTTTGACTACCTACTATGACGTCATAGAACTATTTAGTTACTATTAAAACAAGTTAATATACAAAATAGATTACGTTTTTGTTCTTTAATTGTCTTGAATTAAGTTTTTGAATTGTAACGTTGTTATTTTTAACACATTCGTGTCCCCGTTTCATAGAGCACATTTGTGCCATCCCACTTAACATATTGCAAGTGAGTACTGGATGTCTGGATCCTTTAGGTGAGTTCACGGCATCGCAAGTGGGACTTGAGTGAACCATCCAGGGCCGGCAGTCTCGACATAGATAGCGACAAAATCGCTAACTTTCGATGGCTAATAACTCACTAAAAATTTGGTTACAATAACGATGCTTGCGGGAAATGCAAGTCTCTAAATCGAAGATGCGATTCCCGCAAGCATCGTTATTGCAACCCAATGCGATGCTTGCGAGAATCGCATGTTGGATGTAGAGACTTGCATTTCCAATAACAACCGCAATAGCAACCGAATTTTTAGCGATCGAAAGTAAAAGATTTTGTCGCTATCTATGTCGAGACTGCAGGCCTAGGTGGGTTCCCGGCACTGAAAGTGTTAAACAAATTAGCTTGCTACGATAGTAGCCACGATCACGCGAAGCAGGTGCTTTTGCGTTATCTATGTAGATCAATATCTGTGGTTTAGATATAGATAAAAACAGTTGCGAATTATTTGCTAGATTTATCTTATTCACTTCGGAAATTCTCAGTAAACACAAAATCTCGTTCGTTATCATGACGATAGTGACAGCTTTATCAAGATATTATTCAGTAGTTTATTGAGATTGATTTGATAAAAACATAGTGTTTTGTTTTACTGATATTTAATTTTAGTATTTCCATATTTTCAATAAAACATATTGGGAATAAAAACATCGTGAGGAAACCGGCACGTCCTAGAACCAAAAAATCGAAGACATGTGACATCTACCAATCCACACTGGGCCCGCGTGGTGGATTATAGCCCTTTCATTGAGAGGAGGCCGTGTCCCAGCAGTGGGAACATTATGGGCTGATGATGATGATGATGATGATAGTCTTTCTTTCTTTTCTTTCTTTATCGTGTGGTTAGTGCCTAACCTGGTGTCAGAGTTTTTAAGCCGCCCATGGGCCTCTGACTTGGCGTAACATGCCGTCGAGAAATAACTCTCAGGCATGCTGGTTTCCTCACGATGTTTTCCTTCACCGAAGCAAGTGATAATTATACAATACGTACATGAATCGGACAATTCAGAGGTGCGTGCCTTGGGTTCGAACTCGAGACCTATGACTTAGCAGTCCGACGGTCACACCACTAGCCTCTCACTGCTGGCCCGCAAGTCTGACAACCGTTCTCACCAAAAGATCAGATAGTCAGCTGCTCTTTGTAAAAAACTGGTATTCAGCTGTATCCGTTTAGACTGGAAGTCGACCCCAACATAGTTGGGAAAAGGCATGACAGATGATGATATATCAATCATGTAACAGGAGCAGAGAACCAAAACATTTCGGACTTGTCACTTTTGTGACTTAAAGTTATTTAGTTTCCCCTTTGGTATGATAAAAGTATCAACTACCGTAATGTTTATTATGAAACTCGTTATCTTATTCGTCGGTCTCGTCTTGAGAAATTACGACCAAAATGTTGATTAATGAAAGATCAAATCGGCAATCAAAATGAAATTCGTTGAAAAGAATATTAGAGGAACATAATAAAGAACTCTAATAAGTAAAGAGTACATTATATAATATTCTTTATACTCATTTCAAAATTTAAAATTTCGAACACACATTCTGTTTTGTAAATTGCCATGGAATACAATTGTTTTTTCAAAACCCGCTAAATATTTTTTTCACTTCTCATGTTCTAAAAGTATGCCAATATAGCCCTACGAAGCCGGACTAAAGTGACCACTTTAGTCCCCAGGGAGTGAAAAGTAATTAGTTTTTTAATTTCCTTCGTGTGACTTAAACAAACTCAAACAGCCAGTAAATATACTACTATTAACTGTGGAGTGTGGACCATCTTCATTGCAAAAATGTTGAGAGTTATAGTTCCATGGTTTTTCCGCAAAGAAGGTGGCGCCATGCGTTTCAAAATTGTTAATCTGTGACTAGTTTAGAAGAAAAATCTGACCGCAGAAATTTCAGAATTTTTGTCGAGTGTAAATTTGTTCGGTTTTAAATAAATTTATTAAGAATGTCCAGTGACAGTGAAGAGTTTGACGTCGAGCAAAGAGCAAAAGACATAATAGATAATCTTTTGTCGCCAAAATCGCGGAGGATTTACCTAAAAACTTACGTAACTTCTATGGACTGGAAGAATAATACATGTTTTTGTACTAAATTGACTATTTTTCTCGCACTCGAAGTGAAAAGAACAGTTCGCACCTCGAGACTAAACGTCAACTTAATATACCCTCGGTTTCATTGACTCCCTCGCACGCTCGGGAGTCAAACCACCTCTGGTATATTATGGCTTCGTTTAGTCCCTCGATATAAAATATACTATTTTAAACAACGATATACTTCTGTCGCATTCCTGACTACATACATACTACATACCATTTTAGTGGGTTTTGTCTCCAAGCATAGGATTGAAGGCTCAATTTATTACTGTTGTAGAGGGATTTGATCGGAAATTAGTTGCTCACTTTGTAGAGAATTGAATGAGCATTCAGAAGACAACAAAAAGACAATTTCGATGCAAAATTGCTAAAGCGGGTTTTGAAATTAGACGCCTCAAATATCGATTTTAAAAAGGAAGGATAAACAGGGGTGTACTCCGACAACAGTAGTCTACGAGTACACCCACCCACCCGTCCAGAAAAAGTAACTACACTCTAAAATACACTCGGTTGTATTTCTTATTTTGCCGCTGCCGCTGTACGAGTACTTTTCATTTCTGATTAAGTATTATTCATACTTTCTTATCTCTCTATTAAGATAGAGGTTTCCGTCTAGAGAATTCCTCCACTCCAGCGTTGACTTAAGTTTGTTTTGAATTACTTTTTGAATCAAAATAAGATGTTTATTTATATTCATGAGTTTTCAGCCGGAATATGGAATTAAGGAAAACATTCAAAATAAACAAGCGACCCAATTCAGGGATCAAGATATTGAAAAACACATTAATGTATTTAAATGATGTACTTTACCATGGGTCCGAAACAACATTGTATCAGAAAGTTGTGGTTATATTTAATTTTCAGTATTCAATACGTAGGTACTCGACTCAAATGTTACAAGGGACTTAAACATAACTGGGGAAAAGTGGGTGTACTACGTACTCTGCCTAGCCCTTTTTTTTTCGGATTAGTAATCATCAAATTACTCCTCCAGAGCGGGTCTGGGCGGAGTGGGAGGGAGTGTTAGACTTTTACTGACTAAAACCCATCCATGTTCTTTCATCGCTCTTTGTGTTCCGGGGCCACGTTATGTCTTTCGAACAGTCCCGCAGCCCCGGCAGGCATCGGCCCTTGCCGATTCCTTCCTTTTGCTGACTCTCATTGAGGCGCGTGTGGAACACGAACGCGCCGTCGACACGGCCTGTTGTCATAAGACGGACGGACTGCGAGCTATACCTTTGGGGATTCTAGGCGTGGTGTTATGTTATCGACTTAAATGTATGGGGCAGTTGATATTTTTCCGCGATTACGATTTTGGTTCCATAAGAAAGTTTGTCTAGTTCCTCACCTTTATTATCTGTGGTGCCAAGACAAAACGAGCAGTCTGTCTTTGACATTGAGGCATTAAGCAAAGACAATAACACAAGCAAATAAACACCACAGACATTCTAAACTTCTAGGGTCATGAGAACCACAAACACAACATTGAAGCAATTAAATCTAGAACCGAGGGCACATTAAGACCTCAAAACTCAAAGTGCTCTTGTCTACGTCTTAGAGAGGGTAATTAGGGTGATTTTAACAGGTTTAGGCTCCATCACAGTCTCAAGGGATGGTACTTGCGACACGACTTGTTGCGTGGTTTTTAGCTTTTTTAAACTACATTATTAATGAACAACAGGGGCCTTAAAATGGCCACTTTAGCAAAAGGAATTATATAATTAAGGAATTAATTTAATTTAGAATCATAATAATACATTATGGCAAAATACTCACAATAAAATGAACAGACTATAATACCAATGTTATTTGCTCTCACAAGATAAAATCCTAGCTTACACCAACAAAAGAGATGCCTCTTTTCACGAACACGAAACTCCACCTAAATTAACGCCTAAATAATGATTCCTCAGTTGGATTGTCAACTTTCAGCTGAGCGCTTAAAGTTGTAAGTCCACCAGCCCGCTTCTATTTAGGTGTGAAACAGCCTAAAAGGTATAAACGCTCAGATGACATCCATTCTCTATAGTCTAGACTTGTCTATTAGAATATTACATTATCTGAGCTAGACCTACACAATTCTTGGCTCAGCGTTTATGTTCAGACGAAATTAATTACACAATAGTAATGTTACAGTTACAAGACACCACTGTTAATCCATCTAAATAAAGGGTGTAAAAAGACCCTTAACGAAGCTTAAAGGCACTTGTTCTCCCCGTCTTTGCGATTATTTTTTTTGTTCTAGACCATACCTGGGAACCTTCTAGTTTCGGGGATATTGGGGTCAAAGTTCCAACTTATTCACTAGTTTTATTAGAAATACATGTTTTTAATATATGATTTTTACTTTAAACACCTTCACGACCCCCGTACTATTCAATCCATCCATCAGTACAATGTTTTAAGTGCGTTACATTGAGTCCTACCGAAAAGTCTGATTTTTCACCCAAAAAAAAAGTAATTTCCTAGCATTTTTTTTGCGTACGGTTACTTAGTTTGATGTACAGAATGCTTGGTTGACGGCTTCGTGAAGAGTCTTTTTACACCCTGTATTTATATAGATTTATGGGTATACAAACTTGAGACAACATTTCGACTGTAATGGGGTAGGCAGAAATGTTTTGCTTATTCACATTTTTGTCTGTTAGGTTAAGGATCGAGATAGTGACGGTAGTTTCATACAAGCTTACAAGCTTGGGTTGCACTTGGAACCTACTACTCTTCATGATGTCAGGGTTTCTTAAGTCTGCTTGCCTTTTGAGCTTGCCGTATTCTTGGCCCCTAGGCACGCCACTAGATCGAGGTTACGTAGTTGTTTTCTAGCAGGAGAGAAAAATCTTACGTAGCAGGCTTTTTGTGGTGGAATTTTGGATTTCGATTTGATAAGGTACGATTGAATAGTAAGGGGGTCGTGCCTCCACGACCCCCTTACTATCCAATCGTACCTTATGTTATGTTATGTTTAAAGTAAAAATCTTACACTAAAAACTTGTCAAAAATTGGAACTTTGACCCCCAATATCTCCGTAACTAGAAGGTTCCCAGGTATAGTCTAGAACAAAAAAATGATCGCAATAACGGGGAAAACAAGTGCTTTTCGGCTTTAGTAAGAGTTTATTTACACCCTTTATAAGGGACCTCCAGTAATTCCTAATCACGACCAACAAAAATGTTAACACTGCTCTTGAACTCCGTTTAAAGTTGATCGTATTCAGTTTTGTTGGCAAAATTCGCAGTCAAACTCGTATAAACAAGTTTTACATAACGATACATAGGTACATTTTTAGGGTAAGATGTTATTCTTTCAGTAGGCGTATCGTTTCGTTTTCGTCCTTCCGGAAATAGGATCTGTTTACTTTTGTTTGATAATATTTAGCTTCCGGGGTTATTGGAAACGGCCTTGCAAAGATATTTTTGTCTTTGAAGGTAATCTTCTTTTTATTGGGAAAGATAAAATATGAAAAGGTGGTAAAGCCTAGGTAAGCGTGGCTGCAACCTGAAGATTAATCCAAGTTGCTGTAATTATTAATTTAGTTAAACTTCATGTACACTTAATGCGACAAGGCATTCTCTAACAGTCAACCTTTGGGTCAAATAGGACAGCATTGTGATAGTGTACCTACAAAAAAAATATATATATATATATATTTGTTAACATAAATTCATATACATATAAATAAATATCGCTGGACATTACACACAGCGCCATCTAGTGCCACACTAAGCAACGAGGCTTGTGTCGTGGACACCAGATAGTTGATATACTACATAGATACTTTTTGTAAATACATACTTATTATACATATAAACATCCAAATATCCATGCTCATCACACAAACATTTGCTCGTACCGGGATTCGAACCCGGGACCCTAAGAACGTAAGGCAGCTTCACTACCGCTGCGCCATTCGGGTCGTCAGATATAAGTACATACATACTAATACACATATAAACAGATAAAATTAAATAAACTAACTAACTACCACTAACTTATAATTTAGCAACGAGCTCTATGCATATTGCATGACGTCAACAATCGCAATCTCAAGTGTTTTGAATTGAATGAAAATCACGCAAATCCTCAGTGAAAACGCACTCTAGAGATATCACCAACACATTGTTCGATGTGTGCTCAGCCTTATCTTACACAAACATTTTATCTTACAAGTTTAACAATACGAATGTAAACGTTTACACATCTTTGTTACGGAAATTACGCTAGATTATTTTGTAAATGTTTGCTAATTTTAAGGTTTAATATGTCGAATGAGATTTAAATGTGATTTAGTATTTTTGTGAGCTTTGTATCATTATTTTTCAGTTTTGTCCATATGGATGGTTGAAAATATTAGAACTTATACATACACATAGGTACATAAACCCACGCCTGTTTTGGTCAAAAATTTAAAATAATGCGAGACGTGTAAAATATTTTTTACCAAGAATGAATTGAATTTTTTAATTCTACTTCTATTATTCTATTCTTTTTTTTTTTTTTTTTATTGTTTATAATTTTTTTTTTCTAGGGTTTTTACATTTTTGTAAAAACCCTAGCGAGCAAAGTGTATTAAAAGTCCTGTTAACAGATTCTAAAATTATTTATTTATCTATTTAACACTTCAAGCACAAAGTACAGAGGCGGACTTAATGCCATAGACAATTTCTACGAGTCAACCTTTATGCAGAGACAAGCAGTGGTAGCATTTCTGAAAATCAGAGAATAATTTTATTTAATACTACGATAAAAATTATGTGATCTTTTCAATAATAAAAAAGACACGTCATGCTGGGACGACGGAGGGTAGTCTAAAACCTCACGACGTGAAGGGGGAGGAGGGGTTATAAAATGTTCTACAAAACCTCACACGATTAAAAGATGGCCCCAAAGATAACTTCCAAAATATGTGAAGTCTGTCACTCAGTCAGTGAGCTGTAGTGGAAAGTTTTCATTTTTAGGATTACGGAACCCTAAAAATGAAAACTTTCTACCGTACCCGAAGGGACGGGGGCCCCTATTACTAAGCCTCCGCTGTCCGTCCGTCTGTCAGCGGGCTGTATCTCATGATCCGTAATAGGTACAGTTGAAAACACAGAAGGTGTATTTCTGTTGCCGCTCCATCAACAAAAAATAAATTAAAAATTAACAGGCGATTCTGACTCGCACTTGGCCGATTTTTCTGTATGCATAAAACTAACCGTACATTGTTACTTATGACATATAATTGTGGCTAATGACTTTATTTTGTGTCTTTAGGAATTCTTATCTTACCGAGCTCGATTGCTATAAATGTTATTTATTTATTTAAACTTCATGTACAAGAGTGGTAGGTACATAGGCGGACTTAATGCCATAAGGCATTCTCTACCAGTCAACCTGTTATGTGTTCAGAATAAAAATAAAACTATACAATCTGGTTCTTATGGCAAAATAATAATAGTGTGTACATTCCACTTATATTATGATATTTTTCATACTTATAAGGTCTTAATTTTAATTGATTTGAAAGTTAAAACTTCACAATATTTTCTATTTCATCAAACCTATTGCTTTCTTCGTTTTATAAATATCCACTTTATTATGTGATCCAAGATATAATGAACACAGCAACGCATAATCATATGTTTATCATACATCACACATATAGAATTCTTATAAAAACAAGAACCAAACATTTTTCAATAATTTCTTCCACAAATTGTGTTTATTAATGTTTATTTTTTTAATCATATTTGAATTATAATAAATATCAACATATTCATAAAATATCATAAGCAAAATTGTATTATTTTTCTAAATTGAAAAATAACAAACCTTTGAAATACAGATTAATTATATCAAAGGCAAACATCAATATTTATGCATCACGTGTTACTGAATATCTTTTGAAAGGACTGAATTTTATCTTTTTCATATTATTCATGAAAATACAAAGTTCGAAGTTTTATTATTTTTATTTGAAAAATGTTTGTTTTTCGTTGCGATAGAACCCTGTAATATAAAACATGGCGTACATTTTCTGAATTTCTTAATTGCTTATTCGATCTTCATATCATTTATCGTGACTAATAACAACAGCCGCTCGGGTCGATTTTTAGGTTAAGCCGGACTTGCCTAGGTTAGTCTGTGGATGGGTGACCACCCTTACATACCGAGTTTCCTCCGTGCCTCGGAAAGCACGTCAAGCGGTTGGTCCCGGCTGTCATTTGTAGATCTTTGACAATCGTTACAGGTAGCCAGTGGCCCAAAAAGTCTGAAAACCAGTCTTACCAAGTGGTATCGTATTACCCAGTACTAACTGGGTTGTGGAGGTCAGATAGGCAGTCGCTCCATGTAAAATACAGGTATTCAGCTGCATCCGGTTAGATTGAAAGCCGACCCGAACATAGTTGGGAAATGGCTAGGCAGATGATTATGATATCGTTATTAATTTATTAGCAGATGGTTTTAAATTACCGATGAGAAATTTCTATGTGGGGATGGGGGCGGTCAGAACGATATACTGAATACGACCGTGGTAACCATTTTAGCGTCCGTTGGTGTCCTTTCTACCTTGTATATGTAAAACCGGCAATTAAGCAATTAAATGGAAATATGTTTAAAAATAAATAAAAAAAATGTTAATTTAATAATGTTTGTGTGTGTTTTTTGATAAAAATAGTATTTGTTAGAACCTAATTTCTTAAAATACTATTGCATATCCGACTTGGGTAGACTGTTGAAACCAAAAATGTAATGTTTACTAAGAACTTAATGTACACAGTTACGCAATAAAAATATATCTTTATCTTTAAACTACACAAAATATCATATCATCTCTATTAAAATGCACTGACATGTTTTTATCTCTCCACATCTGCTGCAATATTTTATCGTGACAATGTACTCGTAAAAGCAGAATTTATAATGTAGGAGTATTTTTATCTACGAGAGTGCTTAGGTTGTCGCTCCATGCAAAATACTGATATTTAATCCTACATCCATGCCTGGAAGCTGACCCCAATATAGTTGGGAGAGGCTACTCTGATTATGAACACAATAGAAATGTCTTCCTTCGTGCCTCGGAAAGCACGGTAAGCCATTGGTCCCGATTGTCAATTTTAAATCGTTTGCAGGTAGTAGTGACCTGAATGTCTAACAAACAGTCCAACCTAGGGGTATCGTATCATATCGTTATCGTGTACTAACTGGGTTATGGAGGTCAGATAGGCAGTCGCTCCATTTAAAAAATACCGGTATTCAGCTGCTTCCGGTTAGACTGGAAGCCGACCCCAACATGGTTGGGAAAAGGCTAGGCAGTTGATGATATAGGATAGTTGTATTTTTAGTTTGAAAACAGTTCAACTTCACGTTACGTTTACATCATGCATTTTTGTTGGAAAAGTTTACGCAGATGATAAGAACCTAGACTCACAGGCTATTCAAATCTAGCTATACCTCATTAGACAGACTAGTTTATCAAAATAGCTATTTAAGCCAATCACGTGGAACTAGTAGTGGTCAGCAATCGATGCGGGATGAACATCAATCATTCTGGGAGATCAAACGGACTTCGATCTCTTATAGTCACTGCTTAATGTCCTGCATCGAACAAAAAATAGATCATTCTTCAAAGATGCGATCGAACCGACTGGACCGACGGACTATGGACTGGTTGCGGACGCATCCCGCCTTTAATCCCCAAAGGGTTATATTTAAGTCCCATGTGTTGAGCGAGCTTATTGCCATCAACCGTGCCCATATCCAGACTAATTCTCTCCAGGGAAACCCAATAACACTTTGCCCAACCTGGGAATCTTAGCTCTTGGGTAGTCTCTCTAAATCTAAACTCTCTATAATCGGAGCTCTTGGATAGTCTCTCTAAATCTAACATGTCTTTAATCTTAGCCCTTGGATAGTCTCTCTAAATCTAATATGTCTATAATCTTAGCTCTTGGATAGTTTCTCTAAATCTAATGTCTCTATAATCTTAGCTCTTGGATAGTCTCTCTAAATCTAATCTCTCTATAATCTTAGCTCTTGGATAGTCTCTCTAAATCTAATATGTCTATAATCTTAGCTCTTGGATAGTCTCTCCAAATCTAATATGTCTATAATCTTAGCTCTTGGATAGTCTCTCTAAATCTAATCTCTCTATAATCTTAGCTCTTGGATAGTCTCTCTAAATCTAATATGTCTATAATCTTAGCTCTTGGATAGCCATTCAACCGCTCACGGCCGCATTAAAAACCAGTAGCCGTTTTGCCATATGTCCATGGCTGCATTAGCGGCCAGTACCTTGTTATTAACTTGTTACGATAAAATTAAGAATAAAATCTGTGTTTATCTGTAGATTGAATGATTTAGGTCCGATCTCTACAATATTCCCGAACGACGTACCAAAGATCATAGCACTATTCTATCGACAAATGTCAAAATAAAAGTAAAAACTTTAGTGTAAACAAACTCCGCCATTTTTGACGTGGGGCGTCGTATTTCAATTGTTCTGTTATGTATATTGTTATTTTCGGATAGTGTTATATATCAAATTAATCGTGAAAATCTGTGCTACTATATTATCATAAAGGAAATCTAGTTTTCGAATCTCAAAGTTGAGTATTTCGCCTCCGAAAAGTGGTAGGTTTAAATACCTATAGTGATTGTGTTTATACAAGAAATAAGTGTGTTTGTGATTAAAACGTGTGTGTTAACGGGAAAACAGTGCATAATTAGTATTGTGAGCATATTATTAAATTGTATATACAAAAACAAGTGGCTTCGTAAAGTTATAGGTACGTAAATAACCGTGTTCAAAAACAGTCGTTGGCGCCGGCCGCGTCAAAATATACAGTGAGTATCCAAATTCTAATTTAATTCTAATTAGACTATCGTAAATAAACTAATAAGATTATGGTCTTATTGGAAAGGAAATATAATTTTGTTTATTTTAAAATTATTTTAATTACAATTTAATATTTAGAAAAATTCAAATTAATATTTTAATAGCGAAATATCCGTTTTCATCACTGTTTTTCAAGTTCTTTGAGTTTCAAATTAATATTAGTTTTTTTTTTAAATATATAGATTCCATAACTATTCAGCTATTCACTGTAAATTTTATTTAGCTATAACTCTTGTAGTTTGCGATTGTCAAGTGTTTTTATCTAAAGTGTCAAATTACATGCGAATATTTCGCAATTTTTTGCACGCTCGGGCGGTCGGGTGCATAAAAGTCGCGCGCGGGGCGAGTGGGTGGATAGTCTCTCTAAATCTAATATGTCTATAATCTTAGCACCCATGAGCTAAGATTATAGACATATTAGATTTAGAGAGACTGAGATGTAATCTCTCTATAATCTTAGCTCTTGGATAGTCTCTCTAAATGTAATCTCTCTACAATCTTAGCTCTTGGATAGTCTCTCTAAATCTTATCACTCTATAATCTTAGCTCTTGGATAGTCTCTCTTGATCTAATCTCTATACAATATTAGCTCTTGGATAGTCTCTCTAAATCTAATCTCTCTATAATATTAGCTCTAACTTAGGTGTTGCGTTTTCGACCACTAGACCAACGAGATATATTTCAGTACGTCATCTATCAAAGTCCGTTGTCCATGAGTCTGGTCCGGTCGATTTGACCACACCTTGACTAGCTGTGGGTGTCGTCAAAGGATTTTCAGCAAAAGTGTACTTAGTATATACTAACTTTCTTGCAAGTAGTGGGTTTGAAATCCAATCCCACTTTCTGTGAAATAGCGATTAAATCTTGGCTTAAGAGGGCGCATTATGAAAGTTGGCGACGTTGCGAGTAGACAAAAATGTCGCCGTTTATATTGTCCCAAAGCTGTTTTAATTAATGTTAATTGTTTAAACACAAGAATAAAAAGATTCATGTCGCTCGTAATAATAACATAATACAATTAAATATTTAAGTGTAATATGAGGACTATTAACAAACATGATTACAACAGTAGTAGAACGAAATGAATGAAGTATTTGTCAGATATTTAAGACGCTGCCAGCTTTTCTAATCAAGGTATTATTCCTTTTTTCTCATGCTTTAATAGAAGTAGTCTTGCGTTTGGCCGCAACTCGGCTGATGTGAAGCAATGATGCCTAGGGTGGAGCACGCTTGCCTAGAAGAAATTGATTCACTCGAACTTTGAAGAGATTCAGATTATAATGATCGGGAAACAGAATTAATACATAATGAAATTTGAATGTTCTATATCTTATTGTGTGAACTATTTAAATATCAATTCTTCTTTCAAATATTCCTCGTATTAAACATACTTTAAAATATTTGAGTGTCGGAGAATGAATATAAATCAAAGCTGTATCATCTAACTTCCCTACAAAATGTATGTGAGATTAAAGTTTCTCCCAAATTGCAACGGTCTTGAGAACTTCTGAATTTCGGACAGACGGTCGAACATTTATCATTTAAGAGTGGGTCAAGTTCGGCTCCCTAAAGACTTCTTGCTTGATGTCTTGAGAAGGGTATTTAGTGCTGAAATTGTTGGCAGTGGAAGATTTTCTTCGGTTAAGAAAAGTTGGTTGCTGAATTATATTTCAGTAAGATGGATAGGATCGAATGTTTCATTCAAAAGAAGATCGTGTGTAAAAAAAAAAGCCGAGAATAATTTGTTCTTAGGATGCACGACGACCAATCCTGCTAACCAGTTTATGCGAATCTCTCATTGTATGAGAAATTTATATTAAGCGAGGCCATGTTTTACGGGAAATGTATAGCGTGATGTGTCACGTGTATCTACTAGACTAGATCATACCTTCCAGTTACGGAGATATTGAAGTTTATTTTTTTACAACTTATGTCACAAGTTTTAATTAAATTACGGGTGTCCTCAGGCACATGTTTTGCATGTGTTACCATTGTTTGAGAAATAACACTACTGCACCTTTTTAAATAAATTATTCTTATTCTATTATATTCTATTGCACGCTAGCGCACCGTGAACACCGGTTTCTCAAACTAAAAATAAAAGTCGTTACTTACTCAATATTTTTTGTCAAATGTACTAAATGCGTCGTTGATGGCTGTGATGTTTTTTATATCCTGTTTGTGTTCCTACTTGACGCTGCCAACTTTAAGCACGTTAAGCCGAAGGTCCCTGCTGTCATTTGTAGATCTTTGACAGTCGTTACAAGTAGTCAGTGGGCCGAAAGCCTGAAAAAGGAGTATCGTATTACCCAGTACTAACTGGGCTGTGGATAGTTGGGAGAGGCTACTTTGATTATGAGCACAATAGATATGTCTTCCTTTGTGCTTCGGAAAGCACGTTAAGCCGTTGGTCCCGATTGACAATTTTAGATCTTTTACAGGTTCAGTCAGTAAGCCGAAAGTCTTAACAACCAGTCCTACCAAGGGGTATCGTATCATATCGTTATCGTGTACTATCTGGGTTATGGAGGTCAGATAGGTAGTCGCTCCATGTAAAATACTGATATTCAGCTGCATCCGGTGAGACTGGAAGCAAACCCCAACATAGTTGGGAAAAGGCAAGTCAGATGATGATTTGAGTTCCTGCTGATTTTACTCCCAAACATAACATAAATTACAGTTTCACAAACCAGATTGTGTCTGGTATTTCATGAAATTGTTTAGATATCCCCAATGACGTTTCCGAAACAGAAATTGAATCCTCAATTGAGCACAATTTACGCCCCAGCGGCTAACATTGAATACAACCTAACATATCGCTACAAACTGTTGGATATAAGACGCAAGTACACGTTTCGGTATATCTATTGTTTTCCCAGCATTTCTTATCGGCAACTACGATTATTATACAGTTATTATGCCTCTAGCTTCATCATTTTGTTTTAGACTATTCAAAAGTGCTTGTGATGGTTTTTGTTTGATTTTGAAACGTGTGGATCGGATCGTCTGGATCGGGGATCATACCTTTTTTCCAAAAATCCCCACGAGGCTGTTTTTCTTATAAAGTGGGGAATCCTGAAAAAAAAGACAATCCCCACTTCTTCTTTTAGGCGTGTCGATGGCAAATTTTCATTGAATATATTTGGCCCAAAATTCAGCTCATCGAACTCCGCTCGCTGATGCAGTCATAAGCTAGGCTAGCTCCAACACGGTCCTGGCGATGATTGCTCAGCGACTGGATTGCCCCTACGTTGGTCATTGTTGTAGCAGGCATATTGCTGGTGCTTAATTTGTCTTTTTATACAGCTTTCATGTCTTATGGATATATTAATATTATTAATATTTTTTGCTTCTGACAACAACTTATTCGTTAATTTAATTCTTTGCTATATTTCATTTTTATTTTATTTCATTTTGTTTTGTGCCTTTGACATTAATTGATTTGATCTGACATTTATTTGTTTCTAATATTTTATTTATTTGTGTCATTGATTTAACTTTATTTCTTTATTATTCAATCAGATGACTGTAAAATTGACAAAAGTTTTGTTTAATGTTCTCTAATATGGGTCAATGACCTGAAATAAATGAATTTAATTAATTTTGTTATAAGATCGTCAAGTGCGCAGGTGTCAGGGCATGCAGCGCAAGATAGAAGGCGGGCCATTGTCTGTGGAGACACGCCGCATACACACTTGAGATCTGAGCCGTCTATGAATCTTCATCTGAAGATATTGTTTTTGCGACTGCCGTCTAAGGTTCAGAGTCTATTTAGAGATTTCCACGCCAGCCACGGCAAGGCATGCCCAGGTGGAAGGCTTTCAGACGATGAAGCCGTCTGAAACTGATTATCACCACTGGTGAGGATATATCTGTGGAGATTTCTGGAATAAATCCTTAGGTCCAGTAATCGACTGCGATTGGCTGCGCTCAAAGTTGCTTGATTAGTTTAGTTTATTTATTAATAATTATGAAGAATTACAGGTCAATTTTACATAAAAAGTGAAAACACAAATCATCGAATACAAAATTAAAATTATCATCAATTAAAAAAAAAAAACAATTAAGAACACGTGATCCACAGACTAATAGAACCAAAAATTATCAAATTACCTAAAACCATTCTTTTAGTTCATATAACGCCTGGTCGGTTAGCCAGCCTTTGAGTTTAGCTTTAAAAGCATTGTCAGACGTCGCGCTTAAGATGTTATCCGGTAGCCGGTTGTATACTGATGGACCCATAACAATTATTCTTCGAAGATAACATTTCAATCGCCTTCGTAATACCAATCAATATGGATATCACATTAACATCTATTTCCATAGCCGTACCAATCGAGATTATGGCGCTGGGAGATGACGATATTAACATAATCAATCAACTTGATTCATGACATTGATTGTCATTGCTGAGTAAAAATGAAGGAATTGCGCAGTCTTGACGAAGTCGTATTGCGAGAAAAGAGCTGTAAAGAACAGGGAACGAGAGTGGTACTCGCGCACGAAATGTTCCTTGTTACGAAATTGTTAGTTCTGTACCTTCTTTTAAAGGTTTGTCATGAATTTATGACACAAACTATAGTAACATGTATTTCATAAGACGCAGTTAAAATGCTGCAGCCTTGAGACAGTCACACATAAGTAGTAGGTACTAAGGTAAGAGAGGAAAAGGTATTTAACAGCACCGGCTGTATACCCCAAAAGGACAAGCAGAGGTGTATAAGGCACCCACATTTCGACAGCTGTATTAAAGTCCCGAGTAACAGGGGGAGAGCCTGTTATCATCAACCGGTGCCCATGCTTCGTGCTGCTACTGAAAAATTTAATAGAGATACCCACATGCCACATGTCACATGTCTCACCTAGGAATAAAACCCAAGACCTGATGGAATCAACCACTAGAGCATCGAAGCTGTCGTACAATAACACATAATACATCATCAACATTCCCTTGCCTTAATCCCAATTTATTTAGGACCAACACAGCATCAGTTTTTTCTTCCATACTTCACTATTAGTCTTCATCACATGACTCACTCACTCCCACTATAGGTGAACCGATGATCTGATGAAGGTTGCGGGGAACCACTGGATGCGAGACGCACGGGAACGGTCAATGTGGTGACACTTGGGGTAGGCCTATGTTCAGCAGTGGACCTCTTTTGGCTGAAATGATGATGATGATGACATGATTCGTCCTCTTTTTTGGCAAACGACAAGATAAAATAGACGTATAACAAAGACACAACGTATATCAACTGAGGGATGGAACGCGATGAACAAATTGACTTCAATGGAGCAACGTGTCGAATTGGGTCCATCCAATAATGCCTTTATTCAGTTATGCATGCAATTAATGGGGCGGAATGATAGGTTTATGGCACCTGAATTGAAACGGGTTTTCGTTGAACAGAAGGTAAAACGAAGCGAATATTATTGGCATGGATGTTGGGTAGGCCTTTGATGTGGAATGCAACTTGCGTCGATACCCTTGCGCCATTTCATCTTACTAGCACAGTGGGCTGAACTGAGGCGGGCACTGCAGGTGCTGAAAACCTCAAACGGTGCAAATACATTAACTTAATTGGTTATGTGTTTGAGCCGTTTGATGTTGAAACACTAGGGCCATGGGGTCCGTGTGCTCTCCTAGTATTTCGGGTATCACCAAGCGGTTGGTCGAGTATTCACGTGAGCACAGCACTGGCCTTTTTTGCTGCCCATGAATCACGTTGGATGGCAATGAATGGATACAGCTAGTTTGATTTTGATTATAAAAATAAAGCCAACAATTCAGATGTACAGTAAAGGCTATATTGGCCTGATTCCAATCACTACAGTTAATGATAATTGATTTATCAGATAAGCACAATCTGGGTAGTTTGCCACCATTAGCTAAATGGAGCAGAAACTTCAAACAATGATGGTTAATGATATAATTGGCAGTATCTACTCGTATATTAATTTATTAGTTGGCGTTGAACGTAAGAGGAAGTCCGAAAGTAGCACCAGTGATTGACTAGTTGTATGGTTATCGGCTGTAATGGTGTAGACATTTTATGCGGTGTGAGGAAAATTGTTTGAATGTAGATGGCTAAAAGAATAGGACAAGACCAAAGAAGCAATGAATGTACTGTGTTTAAAGATGATAAGGCTAGACTACTGAGTTAACGAGTAAAAGAGAAGTTTGGAAGAAAACATGCTGACCCTACCCTAAATAAGTTGGAATAAATGCAGAAGAATGATGATAAAGATGACTAAGGGGTATCGTGTTATCCAGTTATTGGGTTGTGGAGGTCAGATTATAGGTTGTCGCTTCATGTAAAATACTGTTGAATTTAGAATAATGTCACTTGTCTAACCAGGCATTGTCATCCAAACTAAACAGTAGGTATTTTACACACGTACAGGTAAGGTAATAAAAGCGTGTTAAAAAAACGAAGATTGGTCTCATTCCTGTTGGTCCTGGGTTACAAATAATGTCAATTATTCTTTGCAAAAAAAAACCAACTGACTTTATTTCACCGACATCGACACTACCGCAAAAATTGATTACAAAAACCATCATTAATAACGTGCACACGCTCGAATAAAGCCATAACTCATATGTCGACGCTTCCCCATTTGTTCTACTCTGTTTACTGTTCGTTCGATATATTTCGTCGCTATCAACAATGATATAGACGACACCGCGAGGCATGTCATGTGCCATAACTATACATCGAGATATTCATTTGTTTGGCCATGTGAACGACAGCTGTTTTATTATGTGGCTGAATTTTGAGGTGGAACGCGTGTTTTGAAATACGGTGGATACTGATACTGATACTATTAGTCTGCATCATCCCACTGCTGGGCAAAGGCCTCTCCCTATGAGTTCTAGTTGTTTCGATCCAAGGCCAATGTAGACCACTGGTCGCTGGTCTTGTCCAGATCGTCCCGTCATCTTCTACGAGGTCTGCCGCGACGCTTTCTGACTGTGTCAGGCCTCCAGAAAATGGCTATTTTGGACCACAGCTCATTGGGCATGTGGCAGATGTGGCCAGTCCAGTCCCACTTCAGCTTAGCGGGCTTTATGAGCAACGTCGGTAATTTGGGTTTTGAAGCAGAGTGCTGTTGCGTACACGGTCAATTAGTTTGTGTTAGTTTGCGATGTGTAGCATAGTATAATGCCTGTTGGTACTGCTGGGACATACCTATGTTCCAGCAGTCAGCTCTACGCTCTACGCAGAAGACACCTGTCTTCTTTGTGAGAAACAGTGAGCGTAGAGCGGATTGGTGGATGTTTCTTGTCTTCGAATTTTTGGTTTAGGATATGGCCTGCCTGGTTATAGGACGTTTAATACAATCAAAATGAGTCCATTGTTAGTTATTATCTTCCTATGCTATTTCATGTTTTATGCAGTGTGTAAAAAAACATGGACGAGTAGCCCCTTATCAGCCCTAGTCAGTAAATCCTGCTGTGTTATTTCTTGTTCTATGGTGGTTGAATGAGTAAACAAATTGTTAGTTCACGATGACACTATATTTTTGCGTTCTCGGAAGGAATTCATTTACCGAGGGTCTCTATTCGAACTTCCCAAAAAAGGAGTCTCCTAAAATACCCTTCTATAAAAATATCCAACCCAGTTTATAAATAGCAGATACCTTCATAACATAATATCGTTGATTAATTTCTCCGTTCGAAAATATGGTTCCCAAAAATATGACATTGTCAGCATTTTTGGGGATATTTACCGAAGTTACATTCATTTTTCATCGTGAATCATTATGTTGTCACGGGCCAGGCCGTCAGTATTATTTTTGACGTCGAAATTAGTAACTTATAGGTATAAGTAATCTGCTGGGACATAATTACGTCTAGAGAAGAAGTGCAAACATGTACGTCCGAGTTATCAGATTCTGACTGGGGATCTAAAATTGTTGCTTTAGCAGAATCATAATAAGGAAAATAATTTACTGTATAAATCACGTTCAAATTCTGAAAATTATCACAGACGAAGTTAATATTATGAATCGTCATTATGTGACCATTTCACGAATTGTAATGTAGTTTTCACAAATACCACAGTTGAAGACGCACCATGAAAAGATGACACATTAACACAAGTTGGGCTAGAAAATCTTAGACAAACCATTTAATTTAATGCCCAAGTTTTACGTTACTTCAACCAGATTAATATTCCTAATATGTGACTCGATGCGTGGCGTGGAACAAATGACATGTTCCACCTACTTGGGTGCGGGTTCGGCTAATTGGCCCATAGACTGTGTCAGTTGAGGCGGTTCTTAATTTATTCATGCTGCCTATTCTTGGAGTTTGAGGAACTGGGTATTTTCTTCAATTGTTTGGCTTGTAAAGTCTATTTAGAGTTAGTAAAGTCGAAGTTATAAGTGATTTGTCTTGTTAGTTGTGTGCTTCTTATGAATAATGTTAATTTTGTGTGGTAGTTGGAGTTTCTTGCGAAACGAATAAACCGAACTGTGCACCTTTTTATCGACGTTTTAAAAGTCAAGCCATGTAGGGATATGGGAAATTAAATACAGGGTGTAAACCACCTCATCACGAAGCCATCAACCAAGCATTCTGTACATCAAACTAAGTAACTTTACGCAAAAAAATTTGCTGAGATACGATTTTTTTTGGGGTGAAAAATCATGTTTTGTGGTAGAACTCAATGTAACGCACTCAAAACATTGTGCTGATGGATGGATTTAATAGTACGGGAGTCATGGAGGTGTTTAAAGTAAAAATCTTACATTAAAAACTTGTATTTAAAAAAAAAGCTGTCAAAAAGTCAGAACTTTGACCCCCAATATGGTGTTGAACAAAAAAATTATCGCTATGACAAGGAAAACAAGTGCCTTTCGGCTTCGTTATGAGGTTTTTTACACCCTTTATTTTGATTTTAGATTTTAAGGTCTTCTCTGTATGACAATAATATTAATCTTTATTTTATTTCGAATAGTGTTTTTTTGTGGAATGTGCTAAGTAAACACTACGAACACTGAATCCTACTAATATTATAAATGTGAAAGTTTGTGAGAATGGATGTGTGGATGTGGGGATGTTTGTTACTCTTTCACGCATAAACGGCTAGACCGATTTGGTTGAAATTTGGTATGTAGATAGGTTATACCCTGGATTAACATATAGGCTGCTTTTTATCAACACACCACGCGGGCGAAGCCGCGGGCGGAAGCTAGTAATACATATAAACGGTGCAAAAAGACTTTTAACGAAGCCGAAAGGCAGTTAGTTGTTCTCCCCGTCATTGTGATCATTTTTTAGAGTTCCGTACCTCACAAGAAAATACCTCACATAAAAAAGAAAAAACGGAACCCTTTCGCTCTTGGCCGGGTTTTTGTTCCGGACCATACCTGAGAACCTTCTAGTTACGAAGATATTGGAAGTAAAATTCCCAAAGTTTCAAAAGTAAAAAAAGTAGTTTCTTACTTTACTCCAATACCCAATTACTATTCAATGCATCCATCAGCACAATGTTTTGAGTGCGTTACATTGAGTTTTACCGTAAAACGTGATTTTTCACTCCAAAAAAAAAGTCGTTCCCAGCAACAATTTTAGCGTAGTGTTACTTAGTTTGATGTACTGAATGCTTGGTTGACGACTTCGTGAAGAGTTCGTTTACACCTTGTATACTCCAAGCAAACTTGATAAATTATTTATACACCTAATAAAATTGAAAACGTCACCCTTAAATATATGACAAGTTAAATGAACATGTGCTATAGGACATTCGCTATCTATGCCTTAACGGTTGGTTGGCAATACGATCTATTTTTGGCCATCATCAATCGAGCATTAAAAACGTGTCATGAACTTGAAATGACTGAATGGACCGTGGTTTTACGCAGGAATTTTATGACATAACATCACGCCTGTAATCTCAGAAGGGTTAGGCAGAGGTGTACCTAACAGTTCACCCTCATTCGACAATTATTTTTAAAACTGCGCAAGTCAATTCTTCTGTACAAACGTACAAAGCCAATAACTTTCACTATTTGGTATAATTTATTATATCGATTTTTCTAGTCATTATTTAGTATTATTGCTAATCAGAAAAGTTATAAAAAAATGGTTTGGGACATGAGAACCTCGACAGGTCCATAATTTACAACTAAATTTAACACAACTTAGGGCGTAAATAAATTGCAGTAAGCTCGTGAAAACTTCAAAATAATTTACCAGTAGGCATCATTTATTTATCAATAAGTTCCAATGAAGTCGATGATGATGATATAAAAAAAAAATGAATTTACATCCTTTTTTCTGGAGGGCTGCTTAATATTTTTTTCAGCAGGCTTAATATGTGCATCTCACTTTCCCATGCAGTGCTTCATGAAATGCAAGCATTTTTTGGCGAGTTTGTGCAGAACAGCATGCGTGCGTACTCTTAAGTCTCGAGCGAGCCTATTGCCATCAACCGGGCACAAATCCAAACTCCGTGGCTGCTACTGAGAAAATCCTGATAGAAATACTGAATAACACTGCCTGACCTGGGGATTGAACTCAGAACCTCATTATCAGCAGTCGCTCTTGCGACCACAAGACCAACGAGACCTAATCAGTAATTTTTCTCACAAGTAAAGTCACGAATATAACAAGTAACCTGTAATCTTACTCTGTATACCAATTTATCCTTTATTCAAGCCATTCTGACTTAATTAATAAAAGGCACGAACGACATTTTTCCAATATCACCATCACTCTCACAAACCAAAGAACTGTATATTTCTATCTCTTTCTCACAACAGTAACAAATGACCGTTTTTGTACAGTTCGGCACACAATCGTTAGGTAAGTACAGTACAGTTGTGGACATAATTACTAAACACATTAATCTTTGGGAGTGAAACCACAGAGCTATTTTTACGTTTCGTGTTCGGAAAAGAATAAGTAGGCATTTCTAGTTTTTACGATGTTTTAATAAATCATTTTGATTTTATTCTGATAGAGTTGATATAATGCGTTTAAAAAAATACTAAATCCCACTTGCGAAATAAATCACTAAATGCGTTAAGCGTCAAATAAAGGGTGTAAAAAACCTCTTAACGAAGCCGAAAGGCTCTAATCTTGTTTTCTCCGTCATTTCAATCATTTTTTTGTTCTACACCATACCTGCCAACCTTCTAGTTACGGAGATATTTGGGGTCAAAGTTCCAACTTTTTGACAAGTTTTTTTTTAAAAACAAGTTTTTAATGTAAGATTTTTATTTTAAACACCTCCACGACCCCCGTACTATTCAATATATCCATCAGCACAATTTTTTAATGGGTTACATTGAGTTCTACCACAAAACATGATTTTTCACCCCAAAAAAAAAGTCGTTCCCCTGCAATAATTTTTGCGTAAAGTTACTTAGTTGTACAGAATGCTTGGTTGACGGCTTCGTGATGTGGTTGTTTACATCCTGTATTTTATTGAAAACATCACTGTCGCCGCGAAACGAAGCGATGTTTTAAATGTTTACTGTTGTTTTTAGCGAGTTGTGGTTCAAGTTAGGCTTTAATACTACAGGTAGTTGGTGTTTCGAAAGACCATTATTAGTGCGAATACTAATTTAAGTGAAGTTTGTACTATCACGGCAAACCCTATAGTCTATATATAGTAACAAACCGTGCGCCCTATAAGATTTCCCATGGGCATAAATTACTCATTTCCTTACAAACTTTCATTTAACTCCGTCACAGGAAGAATTCTTAAAAATCCAGAATTATTATACGAGTATTTAAGAAGAAGCTCTTGTGCAAAAAATAAAAAATACCCTGTATAGTAAAAATCTCAACGGTTTTGCCCGTATAAAAGGCTGTAAGCTTTTGAAGTTGAAACATTTACATTGAATTTTGAATCTCTAACTAAGAAGAGACATAAAAAAATCTTTTATAAAACCGACGTTTCACAGAAGGTAAGTTTAGTAAGAAGCTAACTTTGTACGCACTACTAGAACTTCGTTCGACGAAGGCAAAGTTTTATGTTTCACGTGTCCTTTTCCTCGAAGGAAGCTTTTTCAGGTATTCAGCTTGAACATACTGATTCCAGAAAGTTCGTTTTACGATCGCTATTAAGTGCTTGCCTGAAGTATTACACTTGAATTGAGTTATTGTGAACTATGTTATAAGTTTTGTGTACATTCAAAGTAAATAATTATGTTAGCGCCCACACTAAATTAAGATACTATAGTAATACTAGTTTAAGAAGTGGCGGAACTCTCAACATATTTTTTTTTATCGGCAATTGTTGGTAGACCTAATAATTGATTTAAAAAAATCTCCTGTTCCTTACATTTTGACCGTGTAGATATTGCACTTTCGTAGGACACAGCAGCAGAAAAATTTGATAATTGCAAAAAATAATTGCATGAATTGATCAAATCGCAGCAGATTTTTTTAAATTACTGCTGAAAAATTCTATGCAATTCTCACCGCATAGAATTTTTTCAGGTTTGGAATGATGTACTGAAAAATTGGTACTCGTTTGTGCGTCGATTTCCCAATCATCCTGTATAAAAAAAATCTTGTTGAAAGATAATTGTGAAAATGTGAAACGCTCTGAAAACGATTGCCACTTGTGTCGAAAAATGCGGTTATTTTTATAAAAACAAGCGAAAACAACGATACTTATTTTATTAAAGAGAAACGAGGTATCGTTCAAAGAAATGAATAATATCGGTATTAGCTACAGGTGATCGATCGGTAATATATTCTAAACATGCTCGAGTTCCTTTAGTTTACTTATGGTAATGAGGTTTTTATTCAATTTAGAGGTACCTTTCATACTAAAAATACGTATATTTTTAAAAAATATTGTTGTCAGAATTATTCTTCACATAAAACGCGTTATCCACGCGTATTATGTGAAGAATAATTCTGTTATTTTCAGATATTTTGAAAAACTTCATGGCCGTGTATAATGGATTACATAATGGATGTATTAGAAACAAAATTATTGCGATATTTGTTTTTTAACACCCTTGCTCGTAAAGCTGATGTAATTCCACCGGTTTTAAATATGTAAAGCGGGTCATAAAAAACGCGTGTGTTACCAAAGCAAATAGTTAAGTTATAGTCCATACAAATTCCATAACAGTATTATTTGCCATTTCAAATATGGAATTGATCGCCGCCGCACGACTCCAGCTAGTGAGCAGCGCGCTGTTGCTATTCAAATTTCGAACTAATCGCCGCGCGGCGCCACTCAGTAGGCAGCGCTAGCGCGCTGTTAAAATGGCGGGAAAGCAACAGTGTGCATTCACAGATTGAGTTTATTTAAAATAAAATAAAAAAACAGTTTATTCGGTAATTTAAAAACTTGGCTGCATGCTCTAGCGTCTTTGCCAACATTTTCACGCAGCCACGGCAGAAAATAATCCTCGCGCCATTTTTCTCAAATTTTCTTTTCTTTGTACTTGTATTGTGAATATCTAAAAATGACAACTTTCAATAATGAAGATGAGCAATATATTACTTCAACTCCACCGGATATACTAACAGAAGCGCGAACCGCAAGTGACAGCTTGCTGCCGTCAATATCCAAGGACAGATACATAACCAAGTATGAAAAATGTTTTTTTTTCTGTTTCCTCGCAAATGTGTTAAAAAACGTCTTACGATATACGTGCGTATTGGTTATAACCATCTTAACGCACTAATATCGTAATGTACTTATGTTCCTGTTAATACCACACGTGAAAAAACCGATTAACAGCAATAATTTTTGCGTTGAGTTACTTCGATGTACATAATGCTTGGTTGATAGCTTCGTGAAGGGTCCGTTTACACTTTGGATTTGGGCTGATTGATGGCATTAGGCTCGCCCCCTATTACATGAGACTTCAACATAATTGGTGAAATGTGGGTATACTAATACACTTCTGCCAAGCCCTTCGGGGATTACAGGCGTGGTGTTATGTTATGATAATAGGGAATATCATTTTGAGCCTTCCCAACTACCAAATTAATAATATCACGATCCAAACCGACCCTTGCTATTAGTTTTCCGAAAAACGACTTCGTTTTTCTTCGAATTATCTGTGTTCCTAACTTAATATTCTTTTCTTTTCAAAAGTTACGGTCGGTTATCCACCCAAAAAAGATTTTCCCAAAGGCGAATTTACTATTCCATTAAATCGTGTTACTTTGGTTAACCTTACTTAAATAAACTAGTCAATGAGATGGAAAAACGAACAAGATTGCTTTGATAGAGGTACCGAGAGGATAACTAAATAAGAATCCAGGTTGTATAACAAAGGGATGTTCGAGACTTCAGTAAAATAAAAATAAAAAATTAAAGGACAAACTTAATTTTGCTGTTCGATCCCTAGAAACGGCTATTGTTCCAACCGCAAATAATAAGTTTATAATAGTAAAATCGCTTTTTTTGTTATTAAACTACATATTTACAGTTTTCAGACTTTTCCCTTTACATGTGCTGTAAGACCTTGCTTCTTGCCAAATTTCGTGATTCTAGGTCAACGGGAACTACCATTTAGGTTTTCGACCCAAAACCTAATATTATAGGGTACTTCCGGTTGACCTAGAATTGTCAATTTTGGTTAAAAGTAAGACCTTGCTTTAACCAAAATTGTAATTGTGTAGGGAAAATTCCGAAAAATAAAATAAAATGAAAATTAAGGTAAATTTTGGTACTTACAAGTTTTCGCGAAAATCTAAATTTACCCATACCTTTTTATCGTGTTGACTCAGGACCTTGATTTTTATACACCTAATAGGGACTATAGACCTCAATGTATGGTATAAATTTCAACTTGCTAAGTTCACCCTTCCTGAGAAAATCGGTGGTGATAGACGGACAGACAGACGGACAAGAAAGTGATCTTATAAGGGTTCCGTTTTTTCCTTTTGAGGTATGGAACCCTACAAATGTACTTAAGGAATATCCCTGGCACGAGTGCACGGTGTAAATAAAACGTAAATAAATACGTCGATTTTGAATCGAAATACAAATTATCCTTTAGCATATCAGTTAAATTGTTTGCGAAAATTCCTAAAATTATGAAAATAAATATTTTATGTGAAACGAGTATTATCATTTAAAAACCCACGTATTTACGTTACGTCTACAACGCGCGCTCGTGCTAGCGCATCTGATCAAATCCTGTTTATTAACCATAGAGTAACATTTTTGTTTTCACATATACATAAAAAATCCTTTTTTTTCCTACATCGGTCATAGTCGGATATCACAGTTTACCTCTCCACCTTTATATTTGGAGCGCGTACCCAAGGTATAAGTTTATATAGTTCCGTCACTTGAAGGTAACGTAGGGCCGACAGTAACAAAACCAATTTGCTATTTTCGGAATTGTTTCTTTATATAGAAAGTCTTTATATAAAAATCTGAGCGGTAGGGCTGTTTGATACTTACTCTCTGATAGATATCTTGACGCGTACACAGAAAAAGTCTGTCGTCTTTGCTGCCCCATATAAGCCAAGTGGTGCGAGTAATCGCTCGTCGCACTCACACACTCGCTTCTCGCTGATCACCAACTCGCTTCTCGCTGATCACCAACTCGCTTCTAGTCTAGCTCTACTCGTTTCTCGCTTATCGTTGCCGGTGGGACAAGTGCCTTAGCATGGCGTTTTCGCGACGCACCATCACATATATATAACAGTTGCAGTAGCAGCTTAGGGCTACCGCACACTAAACAAGACAAGACTGTCTCTAGACAGAGTATTTCTTTACTAGTGCGAGCGAGAAATAAAAAGTTGTCTCGTGGTATTCTGTTATTGGATTAAAGTGTGTCGTTGTGCCATTTTCGTCGTTATTCGGTTATATTTAAAAGGTAATTATTGCTATTTAATTACTCTGTCTTCGTTTTGTTTACACAAACATGACATAATTGGCTCTTAACGTCTACATAGTGTCGATTACATAGACGTTTTAGACATACAGTGACATTTGTGTAAACAGTAGTATCTTTTGACGGCAAAGGAAAACAAATAATTTTGGTACTTGTTGAGTAGAACATTGGATTAGAAAGTTTGTTTTAGTTTCTGTTGGATGACTAAATAAATAGAAATGGCATTTAGACTAAGTGTTCTCTGATGAGAATTACGATAGAGTTATTTTTAGAGTGTGTTTAAATAGTAGATTGTATCGTAAGTGAGCTAAATAATATTTTTACGGCGAGGGCGCTTTTCTGAATCCAGAGTGAAGTGATGGATTCTAGAGTAGAATTCCGAGCGTAACGAGTGATTCTTTAGTAGAATCCTGAACGTAGCGAGGGATTCAAAGTACGTCGCCCGAGCCAAAAATATATTTTGCACCCGAGTGACACACTCTACTTTTCATTACCCACTATGAGAAAATAAATGGCGCCTCATATTTTATTCACTGTCACTTGAAGAACTCATTTTTCAAAACAAAACCATTAATTTCTAACAATCCATGAAAATTGACGAAAACGCGGGCTGTAGTTTGCGCGTTTTTAATTTGTTTTTTTTTTTTTATTCAGCCTGTGGCACGACTATAGGCCGTCGTACCAGCCAGTCTTTATTCAAACAATATGGGCGTTCGATTTCTTTGGCGCTGAACACTAAGATGATCCAAATTCAAAAAGTGCGCGGCAAAGATAATTGCGGCACACAGAATTAAAAACTCATTACTGCCCGCTAAAAGTTTTTTTATAGAAAACACCACCTTTGGGCGCAATTAAAGGCGAACCAAGTCGTCCTTTTCGAATAGATGGGATGAAAATATACTTGACGGCCTCGTTCGTCTACTGGTCGTAAGTGCGAAGCTGCTGATGGGCTGGGAATCCCCAGGTTGGGAAAAGTGATATCGTGTTTTGCCATCAAGAGTTTCTCAGTAGCAGCCACGGAGTTTAGATTTGTGAGCAGTTGTAGGCAATAGGCTTGACGATATTACATGGGACTTAAACATAACTAGCGAAATGTGGGTGTACTATTAGGTACACCTCTGCCTAACCCGTCGGGGATTACAGGCGCGATGTTATGTGATGTAATAAATCTCACAACAGCAAAATTATATAATCTCTTACTAAACAGAACAAGATTTACGGTAATTACACATGCGTCAATATTGAAGACGCTCTCGTATTTTGGTTTACTCTACTTAAAGAACCGAGAGTACTGTGCAAGATTTCAGTTTGATCTCATCATAAGTCAATATGGTTTGTTGCTGATATCAAATTAGAAAGGATTACCTGTATATTTTAATTTTCTTATATTATGTTTTATTTTGCTACTCGAGACATTGAATAATTGAGGCTTTTAAATATAAAAATGAATAAGTTGATACTATTTAAGAAAGAAAATTTATTTGTGGCATACAAAATGACAGAAAAAAATAATAAACATAACATTCGTAACCTCCCATGGCAGAAACAACAAAAGCCATCTACTAGGTATACCACGATCCTTCACTTTTAGGATTTTCAATTGTGATGTTTATCTACATTTTAAAACTTCTATGGATCTTAATTTTCATGAAAAAATCATTTAATATCGATCAAAAGACTATTTTTTTATTATTACTAAATATTTATTTAATTTGACAACATTGGTCCACTGGTTAGTAAACAAACAAACTTATCAACTAAGTGTTAGCATTTATTAACTATTTGTTTTGCATAAATAAAAAATTATTGTATTAACTAAGTAATACAATTACAAAAAAACAGTTCGCTTAACATGCTTATCTTAAAATAGCCTAACTGAAAAGAATACAACCATTAAAAAGCTTGTCCAAAACGGCCCTAAAATACCTACATCACAGAAAAGGTTCAATAAATCGGCTACCCCAGCTGTGGTGAACATTTTTTCTTGGTCGTCCAATTTATAAAGGGGGCCCACACGATTTTTCTTTAAGAATTAAGCACCCAAACTTTGTAAAAATGGTTTGAATGAATTATTTAGCAGTAAAGGTTGAATAGGGTTAGACTGAGATCCGAAGATGAGAGAAATATTTTTAAGTATCCGCTAAATTTTTAAAGATTTACACCCGTTTTAATGCGTAAACATTAAGCGCAGAAAACATAATCCACAAGCACTAGACGAGAATAAAATTACGACGCCGATTCGCCAACACGTTATGATTAGGCAACTCATCCGAAATTAATACAACAGTAGATAGTAGAAAATATCAAAATAACATCCTGTTTCTGGAGCTCGTGGGTAAATATAATAACAGCCGTTCGTATCGATCCTTAGGTTAAACCATGCTTGCCTAGGTTGGTCCGTGGATGGGTGACCACATACATACCGAGCCTCAGAAAGCACGTTAAGTCGTTGGTCGTTCCAGCTGTCTTTTGTAGATATTTTACAGTTGTTACAGGTCAGTGGGAGTTATGCCCGACACGTCATTGTTCCGATTGGTCTCCAATTATTTTTCCAAACAAGAAGTACCGATTCATCATCATTTATTTTATTTATTTATAACAGCTTAAAATCGAAGTCTGACAAGCAGTCTTACCAATGGGTATCGTATTACCCAGTACTAACTGGGTTGTGGAGGTCAGAATCAAAAGCAGTCGCTCCATGTATGAAGTCGGTTTAAAATTCTGGCATTCAGCCGCAACCCGTTAGACTGGAGGCCAACCACAACATAGTTGCGAAAACGCTAGGCAGATGATGACCCTGTTTCTGGAACGAAAATGATCAGCAGGCCTAGCCAAGTTACAAACGTTTCATATCGATTCTCTTTCTACAATCGTAAACGCCTCGGCGTCAGCGATTATAGAAAGCGCTAAATTGGTAGCCAAGTTGACACGACTGAGTCCATCGCTCGTTCTCTAATTTCTAACAAAAAACCTACACTTTAGTCTATGGAAAGCGTTCCTACCAAATAGTATAGCGATCAACATTGTAGAAACGATAACATTCTATTCTATCATTTTGAACGATGTAAACTTGTCTACGAATTTTCTATTCGTTTGTGTTGATCACGTGATTTTACGTTGAGATGAAGTAATTCCCATACATTTGATTAGTTTGCTACTAGCTTAACGATTGTAGATTGTCAACCTGTTTGTTTATTTATTTTGTAAATGGCTTTTTAATAATGCCGAATAACACAATTTTCTTTCTTTAAATATATCATGTAAGATTATAGGAAAGTCAAGTATTGCGCATGATAATAATTAACTAGATTGTCACGTCACAGTGTTACAGATAACGCGCGTTTGTTTGGTTTATTTTTGAGTAGAAACCGACAATTAGTAATTTTTATTAAGACACTTAAATGTCAAAGTCATTAGACTAACACAAAAAACAAATCGCGCAAAACCTAACCTTTATCTAACAAAACGTGTGTATAATATTTCACAAAAACTGACCTTTAAATCCTAACCCTATCTAGTTGTAGTGAACATTTTTTCTTTCTCGTCCAATTTATTTAAAGGCTACACGATTTTTCTCTTAGAATTAATAAGGACCAAAAGTTTGTACATAACGGTCAGAACGCGTCAGAATGAATAACTGAGGGTTAGACCTTTGTATACATTGTTATATGTAGTTTCGCGGATCAAAAATTAACGCTGTCCTTTTTTTGTATTTTAATTTTTTATTGCGCTTTTGCGTACTTGTTTTTTTGATCGAAAGAAGAAAGTAGTAGTTGAAAGAAAGAAGAAAATAGATTTATTTGACACATGTTCAGGCAATGTAACTTACTCATCAAAAAAGTTTGTGATCACTAGTTTAATAGACAATTTTTTTAATTGGACTTTATCATGAAAAATTCTTTGTTGTTGTTTTCTTTAAATAGAAATACCTGTTTTCATAATTTAACTACCGTAACAAAAAAGATTTCGATTTTTCAAAGTGATCCCAAACGTTTTTTTGATGTGTGTACAATATTCATGAAAGTAAATAATATAAAGGATGTAAAAAGCCTCCTAACGAAGCCAAAAGGCACTTGTTCTCCTCGTCATTGCAATATTTTTTTTGTTCTAGTCCATACCTGGGACCTTCTAGTTACGGAGATATTGAGGGTCAAAGTTCCAACTCTTTCACTACTTTTTTTTTTATAAAATACGTGTTTTTAATGTAAGATTTTTACTTTAAACACCTTCACGTCCCCCCTACTATTCAATCCATCCATCAGCACAATGTTTTAAGTGCGTTACGTTGAGTCCTACCGAAAAGAAATTTCCCAGCAAACATTTTTACGTAGAGTTATTTAGTTTGATGTACAGAATACTTGGTTGACGGCTTCGTGAAGGGATTGTTTACATCCTGTATATGAATGATTTTTAAAACCCTGCCATAATTACCACCATTTCCCTAAAATCTAACAAACTTTTAAAATGTGACAACACAATCCTCGGCATTGTGTTTATCTTCAGTTGTTTGTTTATGACGTCACTACCCGAGAAACCACTGGAGTGTCACCGCCCGCGCTTCTGTGTTGCCATATAAATAAATAAATATAATACGTTTCCTTATTTTAGTACATTTTATTTAGTTTTTGTCGGGGTATTTTTTATTTGTTCCCAAAAAGGACGACATAAATAGAATTTAATATCGATACCTAAAAATACCTTCACGGATCGGTCAGGTAATTTTAACAATATTTATAGAAGTGAAGTTCTTTGTGAAACTCGGCCGGGAATGAGCAATCACCTTTACATTTAGTCATTTTTGCAAACGCTAAAATCTCTTATTTTATCTTCCCCGTAATTGACTATGGTTATGTGTGCTACTATGACCTGAATGCAGAACTCCTCAATAAACTTGACCGACTTCTTAATAACTGCATTCGATTCGTCTTCAATGTCCGCAAGTATAAATAAAATAATAAATAATTATAAATATCGCTGGACATTAACACACAGCGCCATCTAGTGCCACACTAAGCAACGAGGCTTGTGTCGTGGACACCAGATAGTTGATATACTACATAGATACTTTTTGTTTGTATATACATGCTTATTATACATATAAACATCCATGACTCGGATACAAATGTCCATGCTCATCACACAAACATTTGCTCCAACCGGGATTCGAACCCGGGACCCTAAGAACGTAAGGCAGCCTCACTACCGCTGCGCCAATCGGGTCGTCGAGTAGTATGATCACGTTTCTCCACATCGTTCGCTGTTAAGGTGGTTTCCATCCGGCAACGCAGAGCATTGAGAACTTTGACAACCCTGTTTTCTCTTCTTCATAAACCCACTTCTCCTTCTTATCTGACTTCTCATTGTCTTTATTAATTTATGCTCTGTACACAGTAAGAATCTTCGTTCCTTCAATAACTGTCTTCTACGATGTCCTTCTCATCGCTCTGGTTTTATAAAATCTTCCTTCTTAGTCCAGGCGGTCTTCCTTTAGAATGCGCTCTCCCAGAGTATCAGGACGTTGCCTAGTCGTTTCACTTTATAGTTTTTCTTGTTTATCTCACTTAACTTTATATATTTTGTTATATGTATGTATATACTCGTTTGTTTTAGTTATTATCTAGTCTTTTTTTTTGTTTTTTTCACCTATTGTGTATTGTCTCTGCATCGCCCTAAGGTCATCATCACCATTTCAGCCTAACGACGTCCACTGCTGGATATAGGCCTCCTCCAAATGTCGCAACATTGACCGGTGCCGTGTGACTCGCATCCAGCGGATCCCCGCAACCTTCACCCTGTCATCGGTCCACCTAGTGGGAGGCCTTCCCACGCAACGCCTTCCGGTTCGCGATCGCCACTCCAGAACTTTTCACCCCCATCGGCCATCCGTTCTGCGAGCAATGTGTCCTGCCCACTGCCACTTAAGTTTGGCAATTCTTCGGGCTACGTCGGTAACATTGGTTCTCTTGCGGATGTCTTCATTTCTGATTCGATCACGCAAGGAAACTCCGAGCATAGCCCTCTCCATTGACTTTTGGGTGACTTTAAACCCTAAGGTAGACTGGTAGAAGTCCGCCTTTGTACAGTTTTTACTTGTGCATAAAAGTTTTAACAAATAAATAAAATATAAAAAACATAACATTGACAGACCTTATCTACAAAATGAAAGTACCTCAGAGGCTGAGGTTCATTTTATAGGTCTAGAAGCCTATTGTAGATGTCTACTTTTACGGCCTACATTCCCAATAAAATAAAAAAAAATCGATATTTTTCTACCTCTGAATGACATACGAAAATAGAATACATTAAGGTAAAGGTAAGCCCCAGCATAAATAATAAATTACAAGGGGGTGTGCAGTCCGCCAGATGGGCGGAGTGAGTTATAGGCAAAACGTGGTGCCGCGGGCCAAACGCGATTACGATACACGCTTAGAAAATGTTAAATGTGTACAGGCTTCATGCTGTTGTAAATATTTTTGTGAACAAGGCTGTAGTTGGATTGGATCCAAATGGCTGCAGATTGTATACCTTTACCCTGGCATGAGATGATTAAGTCTACTACTCAGGCACAGTTATACACTAGGCAGAAGTTATAGTACGCACCAGCTACTCTCCTTACATACTCGATGTGCTTCGTCCGCGTTCATACATCTTAGTATAGACGATGATAAATTTCGTTGCGGGACCCAAGACAGTTTAATAGTTTCTCTCGGACTTCGTCGAGTTTCATTGTCAAAGCGCTTTTCTGGTGGTCGCCACTGTTGATTTTGGGTTCAAACCACTTCCTATATTTTGCAACAACCTTATGATTAGGTGGTAAACTTAAAAAGATTAGGTAGTGTCAGGGAAATACAATTGAATTGTTTGTCAAATTGATACACCACGTCAGTTTTCCATATCATTGCATACAATGTATAATAATGGCAGTATTTGGTTCGAATCATAGACTTAGTAAATATACTAAGTCTATGGGTTCGAATACACCTACAATCAATTTCAGTTGGTAGGCAATTGTGGCCAAACAATTTGATTAATTTAACAGATTTTTTTAAAACACTAGTTTAAATAATACCTGTACGTGGACAGGTGATTTCAGTTCAACATTTAATCAAATTCTTACCTAAGAATTCGTAGATTTTTAAAACGCAAAAAACTAGGTCATCCGACCTTATTTGAGGTAGAATTCGACCAGCAAAAAACGTGAACCGACTGCCAAAAGCGTGCTTTGGGAAAAGAACGTTGAATGTGGTTTAAAGTGTAAATTCTAAATGCCACACGCTCCCTACATTCTATGTTGTACCTAGAAAAAAATCGGACAGTTTTTTGGCAGATAATATATGTTACTCATCATCTTTCTGCCCAGGTCTCATGTTACTTGGGGTCGCCGTAAGACGCTTTTATCTTCTTTTTTCCCCTGTCAACCGTTAAGGTGGCGGTTCGCGTCGCGACAGAGACAATACCGATCGGCCGAGAACACTACAACGACAACGCACGACAAACGAGAGTTATTGTTATTTTGAACGCCAATGTTGCCGCTTCCCTAATAGGCCTAAATTTTAAGGGGGCGTGGCTCAGCGTCTTCTTGCGACAATCTTTTATATTCAGCACTCTTAAGTGTCCGACCGAAGCTTCGGCTTCGGCCACCTTCGGGAAAAATGGGCCGAAGTTTTGGCCGCTGCCGAATGCGCGATGGAATAGTGATGCACGGGTAAGGGTTATACATTCGAAATTTATTATTTCTGACAAGAGCATGTAAAAATTCGATTCCGTGTTGCTAGATAAGACGCAACACTAAATAGAACAAAAGTAATGTTCCTGTAGTAGATTTGTTTTGTTGATAAATTGCTGAAATCTACTTTTTTTCTGTCCTCTGGAAAACTAAATATCTATTGTCCTCTAGTGACACACTTTCCTTTTAGGAAAGTCACGAAAAATCTATTTTTATTTTTTCTTCCTGGGTATCTAAAATTGCCCTCATCGTGGTAATTTCACTTCTTCCTGTTGGGAAAACAAAACACAATCTATTTTAATACCGTGACATCCAAACCGATTGACTGAAACAAGTGGGTAGCAGAGAATTGCTTGAAATTGCTTTTTTTTTTCGAAAGTGAATTGGAATTAGATTTCCTTCGAGGGTTTAGTGTCCAAACGTTGTTTTTTTTATTATTTTACAAGGAGTTTCCTCTTAATTATGTGTCCGGTTCCCATATATGTACTTGTTGTGTTTTAAAGTCGTAGATTGCTAAGATATATCCAATTGGATAGTGGTTTCTTAGACTGGAAGCTAATTCCAACATGATGAAAAAGCTAGGTAAATTCACGTGCGCTAATCAGGTTCATTATTGTGACCAGTTGTCGTTACTAAAGTAATGCCCTCTCGTATCTGCAGTTAGTAGTCTGAGTTTACCCAATAATATCTTTGTTTCATGGGCTATGTAAAAGTAGCTGGTAGTAAAAAAGTTCCAATTCAACAAACTTTATCGTCAATATGCAGGCACAACATATCTTGAAGAAGAAAAAAATTTTTGGCGCAATGATTTTTTAATTTTCATTTTTGAATACCTCGTTGGTCTAGTGGTCGCTAGCGCGACTGCTGAGCATGAGGTCCTAGGTTCAATTCCCAGGCCAGGCAAAGTGTTATTGGGTTTTTCCATCAGGAATTTCTCAGTAGCAGCCACGGTGTCTGGATTTGCACCTGGTTGATGGCAGTAGGCTCGCCCCTTATTACATGGGACTTAAACACAACTAACGAAATGTAGGTGTACTATTGTGGGTGTTCTGTCCAACCTTTCTGGGATTACAGGCGTGATATTATGTTATGTCAATCATGCATATAGCCCAACTGATTTAAGGAAGACACTGCCGCAAACAAACAACAAAAACACCTAAAAATTGCCATTCTACAAATTCTCAGAAAACTGTCACGTGTCTTTGTAGGACGTAGTTACACCAGCCTACAAGCTATTAAATAAAAAGGTTGCTCATTAAAACTTAGACTCGAGTTATTTCATTCATAAATCGAGTTCAAAGTAAGAAGTCTATTTTCGCCAACGCCTGAGGCCCAAGAGTAGGGACGAATATAGGCTTCTGATACAACTGTCTGAAACTACGATACAAAAGAGGGTATTGATCTAGAACTGAAATAGTCCGTGTTCTAGAAATATTTCATTAATGATTCTGCTGCAGTTGACGTCAAACCTATTTTGAACTGCTAAGTAGTACTAGTATTTTTACGCTGTTCTCGCTTTTGATTTTACGAGTAACCAATAGGCTAGTTTCCACCATCAATAAATTGCAAATCTATTTAGTCCGTCAGTTAGAGTATTGGAAAATAATGAACACGTACTTTTTGTTTTTGTAAATCAATGAATATGGACAAAGATAAAACGCATCAAAACTCGGGAGTGGGGGCTCGTGACGTCACAACGCACTAAAAATATAGCACGGCACGAGAATTTTAAAAGCGTCGTATCTTCGTTAATTTTGGTCTACGTAACAAAAGAAAAATATACGTTTTAAATATTTTTTGAAAATCTAACTGACGGACTCATTCGATTTTTTCAGGACACAAGCCTATTAAGGCGTAAGGGTTCTTACAGACGAGCGGCACGTTGCCAACTGCAAAATAACTGCATCCGTCGCCACCTGTCGACGGCCGTCGACGCTTGCAGTTGTGGTGTCGACGACGGCTGCAGTTTATCTGTAAGAAACCTAAGTTGAATGCTCGTCTGTAAGAACCCTAAGTTGGGACGCCCTCGGGCTCGGTGGAGGGACGTTCTTCGTATGGTGGCTGGTAGCAACTGGATGAGAGTTATTGAGAATTGAGTTGACTGCCGTGGGATAGAGGAGGCCTATGTCCAGCAGTGGACTGCTGTAGGCTGATGATAATGAATTAAGCAAGAAAGTGACTTTACTCATTTCTAGATTTTTTGTTTTTATTCTACGGTAATCATTGACACTACTAAGTATAAGTGGACGTGACACGAAATACACACTGTATACGTGTCACTGTATATGTGTATTAGTATCAATATAAGTATATAAATTCTCGTTTACAAGAACTTATTTTTTTAGACATTTTTTCTACCCTATCACTATGTTTTCCTATTTAACCCAAAGGTTGACTGGTAGAGAATGCCTTGTGGCATTAAAGCCGCCTATGTACTACTATTGTACATGAAGTTTAAATAAATAAATAAGAAGAATTATACAACATATTGTAGTGTAATTAACGCACTCCCTCACACACCCCAATTTGTATATTATGTTATAATCATAATACATGCACTGAATTTTTAATTAAACATGTCTAAGCATTGATTATTCATTAAATTAGTTATACTAATTCCGGAAGAATGTTGTGGTCACAGTACCAATCAACGAACGCACACAGTCGCATACGTAGGTCTCATACCTACGTATGCGACTGTGTGAGTCTTGCTAGCCTAGTAGAGCTTCAGCATGTTAGCTTTCTTTAATTTTCTTGAATACCAAAAGGTGGTGACGAAACGTGTTTTTATATACCTATAAAGATTTTTACAACATAACTAATTTCTACCCAACTTTATGTTATAACACCTGTTGGCATCTTCTTAGGCGATTATTACTCGACACCGCGCGGACATGACGCGGATTTCACTTCGTATTAGCTTGTATGAAATCCGTTGATGCCTAACACACGGTAGCGCGGCGCTCACCGCCTATCCGCGCGGACGAACGGTGACGAGTGAGAATCGCCTTAGAATTATAAATATAAACCAGTAGTGTCGCTGTGGCTGTTACTGCGATGCCTTTGCCGTTGTGATTCGCAATGGAATTTAGCAGCACCTATAAATACCTATAAAAACTACGCTAAATAATCCAGATCTAAAAAGCAACAAAAAAACTATGATTTAAGAAATGGCGCAAAAAAGGTTTGCTTGTTTCCCAAACTTGACTTACGTCTGAATTTGGCTCGTTAGCCTAAATGTTTGAAAAAACGAACGGCCCGCCTGATGACCCAACTTTCTAGTCTCCATCGAAGTTGGGATATTTGGGTAAATATTTTGGATTTCTGTTGAGATAATTTTTAACGAACAAAAAGAGGGAAACTGTATGTTTTTCTTCTAGACAAAAAAAAGTCGGTTTACGGACAATAATTTTACGTGATAACGTCATAAGAAAACATTGATAAAAAATTGGATGCTCTTATGAATTGAATTTAATTATATCACATTTTTTTTATAAATTAACATTTATTTGAAAAAAACTAAATTTTATCCCCCTTTTCACCCCCTCAAGGATTGAAATTCTAACAAAACTGTTGCGTTAGCTTCCAACCATACGACTAGATAATAAGTTTTGTGATTTTTATTTCGAAAATTAAGGACTTTCCATATGCAACTTCATCCCCTTTTTTAACCCTTTGGGGGTGGAATTATCAAAAACGCTGAGACACGTATAAATTAATTTTCAATCGTCAACCTATACACAAAATGTTACGATCCTATCTTTGAAACTGACGGACTTTCATACAAACTTTCATCCCCTATTTAACTCCTTTAGGAGTTGAATTTCAAAAAATTCATTCCTTATTCCTTGTCTACATCATAAACTACATCACCACTGTGCAAAATTTCAGTTTTGTAGGTCCAAGGGTTTGGGCTGGGCGTTCATGAGTCAGGTGGAACTGGTGTGTCACTTTTTCGTGCATGCAGCCGGTGTTCATCGATTTATAAGCCGTTATCACGTCATAAAGTAGAACCTCCCATCAGTCTCCTCAACGTCCTAGGCAAAATCTACGAGAGGCTTATTTATAAGCGTCTCAAAGATTACGCCGAAGCCAAGAGCCTAATACCGATGGAGCAGTTTGGATTTAGATCCCGACACTCCTGCGTCCAGCAAGTGCACCGCATAGTGGAGCACATCAGTGCCCGCTACCAGCGGGGTCTGATCACCGGTGCCTTGTTCTTCGACATCGCGAAAGCATTCGACAAGGTCTGGCACAACGGGCTGATATACAAGCTATACCGGCTCGGTGTGCCCGATCGTCTCGTACTCATCCTACGTGACTATTTGTCGAACCGCACATTCCAATACCGCATTGATGGTGCGCTTTCAACCCCTCACCCAATTCGCGCAGGCGTCCCTCAGGGGTCGGTACTATCCCCACTAGCCTTCACGTTATACACCAGCGATATCCCAAAGAGTAGAGTAGCCCAGTTAGCCCTCTTCGCCGACGACACGGCCATCTTTTACTCTGGTAGGAGTCCCAATAGAATCGCCCGTACCCTCCAAACTTCCGCAAACGCCCTAGGCGATTGGTTCCGGAAATGGAGAATAGAAGTGAATCCCGACAAGAGCCAGGCGGTACTTTTCTCTAGCCCCCGTCAACTCTTCCCCTCCACTCCTAGTCCGATCACCATGTTTGACAAGCCGATCCCTTGGGAGAAGCAAGCCAAATATCTGGGAGTCATCCTCGATTGGCGCCTAAACTTCGGAGAGCACATCAAGACGGTACGTTCGCGTGCCGCCTTCGCTCTCGGTAGGCTCCACTCTATGCTGAATGCTCGCAGCAAATTGTCACTCAAGTGCAAATTGCGTATTTACACCGCGTGCATTCGGCCCATCATGACTTACGCGTGCCCCGTGTTCGCACATGCCAAACCCTACCACCTCCACAAGATGCAGACCCTCCAAAATCGATTCTTACGTCGCGCCACCGGATCCCCGTGGTTCGTCAGGAACGAACAACTCCACGTTGACCTCAAGATCCCTACCATCCAGCAGTGCATGAAACGTCTCACAAAGGGTTTTTTCGATAAGGCCGAAAAACACCCTAACCCCCTGATTTCCTCAGCAGCCAGTTATGTCCCCTCTAACATCTCCAGGATTCGTCGACCTAGGACCACCCTCCTCACACCTGATGACCCCATCACCCTCCTTCAAGAGAGTCATAGGGAAACCAGCACACTTCGCAAACACAGATACAAGAACCGTTTCAAACCGCGAACCCGGCCTCGCCGACGAGGCCCTCCGCCGCGACCCCCCTGTAACATCACCGCCCGACCCTTGCTCGACGAGCCAGCCCGCGACGCTGAGCGAGTAACGTTAAACTCCCCAAATAATGATCCGACCCAGCCTGTCCCTTGCTGCCCTCCCCTCAATGACGCACTAAGCCGAGGCGCGAACCCCACAGGGGGTGCCCTTAGTGATCGTTCATTTAATTTAATTCCTTAGTTTCTAAGCCCTGGCTGGGGGCCTTAAAGTAATTTTTGGCCACCACAGGAAAGTCCGATTAAGCAGTCAAGCAACCTTAGAGAGTTGCAACTGCGAGTGGTCATATCCATTGCTTATTCTCATGTCTTTGCTCAGACCAATGTAAATGTTTAATTAGGATGATTTTTGGTATCGTGCGTACTTCTAATATCAGTAGTGTTACACAATTTATGCATAAAGGATCGGGTCGGCCTCATTCAACCCAAACGGGCCGCAAATTCGAATGTACAATTTGACGCCTGTATTTGCCAAAGCGCTCACGGCTTTGATAATAATATATCAAACGACCCGTACCTAACTATGTGCCGCAACCCTTAAGCAATGAAAGCCTAGTGGTGTGACCGTCGGACTGCCACCTCTGATTTTTCGGATTCATGTGCGTATTGTATAATAATTATCACTTGTTCGGTGAAGGAAAGCATCGTGAGGAAACCAAACATGCCTGAGAGATATTTCTCGACAGCATGTAAAGCCAAGTCAGCGGCCCATGGGCGGTATAAAAACTCTGACACCAGGTTAGGCAGTTATCTGCCTAGTCTTTTCCCAACTATGTTAGGGTCAGCCTCCAGTCTAAACGGATTCAGCTGAATACCAGTATTTTACATAGAGCGACTGCCTATCTGACATCCATAACTTAATTAGTACTGGGTAATATTATACCCCTTGGTAAGACTGGTTGTCTTACCAAGGGGTTGTCTTCTGACTTTTTGGGCCACCGACTACCTGTAACGACGGTTAGGCAGTTATAACAACATTAAAAAAAAACCCTAGATCATGGGAACGACCTGCTACATCTATTCAAAAGTTCTTGAACATTGTTCTTTAGACGATAAAGAAAACTAGCAAACGAAATCAATTCTCTTAGAACGTAGAGTTACCATAACCGTTGAGAAACACAAGTAGATAATCACACAGTTTACTGGCACACCTACGGACATTACAATCAAAGCAAATGGATAGCTATTTACCTCAATTGACTTTGCACTGCGTTGTATCTTAAACGACTCATTGTAGGTAAGTACTTTTGCTCAAGGTGTAAACAAATACATTCAAGTATTACTAGCTAACACACCTTTCACGAAGCCCTTTTTTTTGTTTTCGTATGGGAAATCATCAAATGACTCCTCCCGCTCTGGGCGGAGCAGGAGGGAGTGTCAGACTTTTACTGACTAAAACCCATCCAAGTTCCTTCATCGCCCTTTGTGTTCCGGGGCCACGGTATCTCTTTCGAATAGTCCCGCAGCCCCGGCAGGCTTCGGCCCTTCCTTTTTGCTGACTCTCTTTGAGGCGCGCGTGGAACAAGAACGCGCCGTCGACACGGCCTGTCGTCATGAGACGGACGGACGGCGAGCTGGACCTTTCACGAAGCCCTCAACCAAGCATTCTGTACATTAAACTAAGTAACATACAGACCTACATAAACTCACGCCTTTTTTCCATCGGGTTAGGCAGAAACCACAAAACGCCACCTACTACAATCCAGCTACTCATACTCCTTTTGCGGTTTTGCCTCGTCCACGTTCATACAGCTGCTCATACACGCCGGTTGTGAGTACTACGCACGTGACCCTTCTGAAGAACTTCATTAATAAGGTCAGTCAACTAAGTAATCAAAACAAAAAACTACAAAAAATATCGCAATGACGGGGAGAACAAGTGCCTTTCGGGTTCTTTAAAGGTATTTTTACACCTAATATTATATTCAATAAACATCTTAATGCCACTACTAACATTGGAGTTTCATCCTTTTAAGGGGGCTACAGGAGCTAAATGCGAGTTTTATAATCCCTGAAAGCATATGATTCACTGCAATAAACAAAATCAAAAAAATATAAGATATTCTTCAGGATAATATGCTAGTTAGATAGTGTATTGAAAACATAATACAACTAATTTTATCTGATAATTTTTTTATCAGATAAAATTAGTTGAAGTTGGAAATTAGTTGGTTGTTGGTTGTAGTTGTTTCAAATTTTTCTCTAAAAATTTCTTTTAACGAGTAAAAACCATACTAAAATACATGCGATCATTCTGATTATTTGGCAAATAATTCTATAAGCAACATATCAACATAATAGTGTTTTATTTTTATAGTCCAATCAATAGATTTTTTTATTTCAATATTATTACTTATTTTCTTCAAAACCTGGCCGCCCAGTAACTCTCTCGCTCTCGTTTACTCCGATACAAATAGACAGTGTGCGCGCATTAGCTCCTGTAGTCCCCTTAAATTAACAGCTGTGATAACTCCAGCGTTTCCAAGGAATTATGACTCTAAAGACTGCTTATTAGGGACCTATTGTTGCGTCTAAACCTATTTTATGCCGGAACATGTTTGAGAAAGGGATTGACAGAGAAATTTTTGGTTGTAGCAAAGCCTAAATTGCTCATTAGGGTTCCATTTGCGAAGGGCAACCAACGGGACCCTATTACTAAAGCCTTCGCTGTCTGTCCGTCCATCTGTCTGTCAGCGGGCTGTATCTCATGATCCGTAATAGGTAGTCAGTTGAAATTTTCACAGAATGTGTATTTCTGTTGCCGCTATAGCAACATATAATAAAAATAAATTTAAGGGGGCTCTCTGTTCGGATGGTTCGGAACTCTTCATCCGCGAGTCCGACTTTTTTATTACTACTTGTTAGGTCTAGGTATTCTAAGTTATCATTTAGTATTTGAACCATAGTTGCAAACTAATTGATTTTACTGGTCCGGCATTATTTGAGTCTATCGACACGCAAAGAAGAAGAAGAAGAATTGATTCCCATGTTAATGTATTGTGGAAGCTGCAGAAGATTGTAAAAATATACCTACTTGCATTGTATAAATTCCAGTTTTTAGTATTATATAATTGCATAGCACACGTGTGAGTTCTTTGTACTGTTCAGCCACCACTTACATTTAGTTATCTTTCATTGACTTGAATATGCCATGGTGGCTATGAGAGAATGTCATGCTCACTCAAATATCTCGCTGATGGTGGCGGGTGTGTCGGGTCATTTAGTTCCCTTAAATATGGTCGAGTTGAATGGCGCCGATACATGCGTCATATTCGTGAACGGGCGCTGTCAGTTGGGACTGGTCATCTCTTAGCTGCCACGGTTCGTTCATTTTAATTACTTTATTTTTTAAATTTTTGATTTATTATTTTATAATCTCACATATATCACATATATGTATAATCTCAACATGAATGATGTAACCAAGATTTTGTAACAATATTTTGATTTAAAAGAGTGTCCATGAAATTTCTTGCCCGTTCTTCTCCATAGAGATCTACGTTAGAGAACGGGCAACTACAGTACTTTCTCTAGTTATTATGCCTTGTGACTGTGACTGTAGCTTTGCTTTTTTGTATTTTCGACATTCAAAAGTGCCGTAATAGTCTAATTGAAATAAATGATTTGAGTTTGAGTTTGAGTTTGACACCCATAAAAAAATCCCATACCATATTATTTATCACTCGAAATGATAGCTTATTAATCCGACAATAAAGGCACATTTTGTACGTGTTTATGGCTCCAGCCAATTTGTAAGTGTCAATTTAATGGATTGCTTGATTTAATGGTCTAGTTTAGCTATTAACTACACGCTTTGGTTTATTTAGTTTTTTGCCATGGGGTTATGTTGGTTGCCAACTTCCACAGGAACAAAAAAATGTTAAGAACTAGCTTGTGCCCGCGGCATCGTTCACGTTAATTTACATTTTGACAATTAAACTCATAACACACTACTACAGTTTCTATAAAAATATTATTCTTTCATAATTCAAAATGGTTCAAAAAAAGGCCTTCGTAACGTTCAGTATAAATTTTATCACTCGAGAATTTCTTATTTAGAACTACTCAAACAGCACAATCTCTTGGAGTCCAGGCGTCCTCATGGTCATGATGCTGCATGGTATTTGTAATAATAGGTTTGATTGTAATGAACTTACAATAAGTTATGTTACGTTACACTTACAACAACACAACAACAACTACATAACAACAACAACATAACCAAAACAACAACATAACTTATAAGCCTAGACCTACTTATAGACCTAACCTAGAAGTATTATACGTCGGGAGGCATTCGTCTATTTCACACTGAGAAGCGCAAAACAAACGCCGGTGAGCGGGCACCTCTCCGCCGCCTTGTAGTAACTTTATAACACACACTTTACTGATACCGATATTTTTGCGTTTTCTCCTGCACGATTTAAAAAAATGGCTATAGCTTTACTTACCGACAACCTTTCATAACTTACTTTTCTGTTTTATTCATCTTTTCATTCATAATTTAGATATGCGACCGTCCGTCCTTTCCTCTTTTAAGTATTTTTTTTTAAATCCGTGGACAACAGTGTGGTTTATACGTTTACTAAATGAACCTAATTAGTTCCGATTTACAAATTGTAACGTGTAACTGTTTTTTGTTCCTAAATAAATAAAATAAAAATACAAATAGCGCCATCTATTATCTTAAAACGTTATTGTTGTTTTTTCTCCGGAACAGTAGTTTTTTTCGGGATGGAAGGTACCCTATGTCCATTTCTGTACACCTAACAACGGAAATGCATAATATCAGGATGATCGGTTCAGTGGTTTAGACGTGAAAAGGTAATAAACAAACCAACTTACTTCCGCATTTATAAAATGTTAATAAGGATAAGAAAGCCTGAAATAAGGTAGTATGTTAATAGTCAAAAATCCTGTTGAATATCTTTGTTCGAAATAAAAAAACACTAGGCCTTAAGCTATCGTAACTAATTACTTTTTTATGAGGATTTACTATGGAATCCAAATTAAAACGAATATTGTTGTGAGAGCACTTGTTGCAGGTTTATTGAACATAAATGGAAGGGGAGTGTTGCCAATTTTTTAACAATATAATATTTTCTTATTAATACGTTTCGTTTCACGAACAAAATTTAAAAATAAATATTACCTTTAAGATACAAAGGCGTTTTAATTGTAATTGTAAATCATTATGAAAAAAAAAAAAAAATCGAAGTGCCTATCTTATAGAAGGGAATAATCAATTCTCTTTGTTATCACAAAGAACCGAGGGACAAGCCCCAGCTTAAAAAACATACACGATGAAGAAAACACAGCACTGTTTATATTCACAACAAAAGATGTTGGGACCTTCGCCCACTGTGAATTTTGTGGAAATGCAGACGCGCGTTTTTTTAACGCGCGATCCCGACTGATACGCGACATCGCAATAGTAGAGATATATAATCGTGATAACGTGGACGAAGGCACACAGTAAGCGACAACACCGCGACTGTTTTGCGGCCGTTTCCAACTTTTTAGGGTTTCGTACCCAAAGGGTAAAAACGGGACCCTATTACTAAGACTTCGCTATCCGTCCGTCTGTCTGTCACCAGGCTGTATCTCATAGCGAGAGCAAGACAGTTGCAATTTTCACAGATGATGTATTTCTGTTGCCGCTTTAACAACAAAACTAAAAACAGAATAAAATAAATATATAAGCGGGGCTTTCATACAACAAACGTGTTTTTTTACCGTTTTGTCTTGTGTTGTAAAGATAATGGTACGGAACCCTTCCTGCGCGAGTCCAACTCGCACTTGGCCGGTTTTTTAACGTTACTCCTTACTAGGATTGTTGTATGTGTCATGGGTGCATTTACAAACATTTAAACTCACCTATACAAACAGCCAGACCCGGAACAACTGCAGCATAACTGACTGCCTGTAGGTCATACAAATATTTGTAAAGTGCAGGGATCGAACCCGCGACGCGCAGCACAGCAACCAATCGCTCAGTCACTAAGGTGCGTGGTGGATGCTCACCTTGGCAAGCGCTGTTTAACCTCGAAAATCGATCCATGTGGCTGTCATTATTTGGCCACCAACTATACATTCGGCAGTTGTAAAAAGTCGCGGTGGACGAGGGCCCTTAATATCGATGACAAAGCTGTCTTGGGTTGGGAGGCGCAGGATTATGTCTGAGGGCCACAGGAGGCATTACACTAATCCTCGACTGAAACCGAAAAGGTCTTATGTTGGAGTGTTTTTCGCAAAATCGCTCTGTCTCAAACAAATGATGTAGGGTTCTATAAAAAATGAGTAAAAGTCTTTGTAAGGGTTTTTTTTTGTAATTTTTTAAAACGTATGAAAAGTGTAGAAAGGCACTATTACTGATACTGTTAGCCTGAGTCATCCCACTGCTGGGCAAAGGCCTATTACTTATTTTTGTTACACATAATTAATTAATTTAAACTTCACGTACAAGATTGGTACATAGGTGGACTTAATGCCACAAGGCATTCTCTACCAGTCAACCTTTGGGTCAAACAGGACAGCATTGCGATAGAGTACAAAAAAAATATGAAAAATAAGTGAGTGTATGTTTGTGCGTTTCATTTATTATGTTATCTGTAGTGAAAATATGTAAAGACATCACGCCTGTAATCCTCGAAGGGTTAGACAGAGGTGTTATCTAATAAATAGTACACCCACATTTCGCCAATTACGTTTAAGTCAATGTAATAGGGTTTGAGCCTATTGCCATCAACCGGGTACAGATCCAGACCTCGTAGCTGCTACTGAGAAATTTGGTAGTTCCGAAGATTACCCCCTACATGAAAACTTTTAAACAAATTTTACCTGCACTTAAAGTACTTACGGGATCCGTGATTTTCCTTAGTTACTATGAGCTCCCGATATTTCGGGTTTGTCTCCACCGATCATAGGTATCAGATCACGTTAGCCACGGATCACGGCGACAGTGTTGCACGATTGAAATTTTCATGTTTTGAAATTTAAATAGCTTCTCTGGTCAACCTTGGGATGTAGTATCTGTCCGAAATCACGGATATCATCCAGTAAGTACTTTAAGTGTAGTGAAAAACCGTGAAAGTCTAAAATGGTGCAAATTTTACCTCTTTATAATATCATAGAAATTGCTCTAAAAACGATTGGTCTTAGTTGGTAACATTCCTCTACTTATCCTGGCCGTAGTTTCTGAAGACTTTTCACCCAACAGCTTTCGAAAACGGTGGCGCATGTGCCCCTTGAGTGCACAGGCGTTACCCAGATCCGCGGCGAGGAGATTCTGGGAACATCAAGATCCCTTGCGTATGCCCTGAGGAAACCGGCAAGTTTGATCTGCTTCTGGAGGGAGGTGGGCTGGTTGGAGTAACGGCCACCATGTCTCACGCACAATGATCCACTTTTTTTTTTAAGGGGTCTCGGTCAACAATGACGATGACGCCCCGTAATTCTAATAATACTATAACATAACCTACCCCCCCCCCCTTCCCTTACCTTTATTATTGTACCTATGTTAAACAAATGACTTATAACTATTATGGCTAGATACATCTAAACTATTTCCACTTTAGGAACTAAGTGCGCCATCCACAACCAAAAACATAGAGCTTTCGAAAAGGCTATTGCTAATCTAATTTAGACTCTGATGCCATTGACTGCATTGTTGGAAACTAAACTCTATCGACTTGAATGTATTTATAAAGCCAAAGTGTTGGCTATTTCAGTTAATACTATAAATTTTTAAGTGAATGACGTAAATTTCCCGCTCCATAATAGTAGAATCGATATTCGAAATTGAATTCAGAGTTAGCGGTAGGGACTGTATTTATTTGAGGTCAGATTTTATTAACAGTTTTAGTTTATTTTATGTTAATTGATTAATTAAATTATTAATTAATTGACATGTTTTAATATTTTTTTATTTTATACAAGCAATAAATATTGTAGAATCATTTGTTACCAAATAGTAATAATGTTTAAAATTGACAAAAACCTCTGATTTATTTCTCATTTAGTAAACCATTGTGAAGTGTGTGTAATCGTTATTGAATTATTAATTATATTATTAAATATTAATTAAATAATTAATTAATTAAATTATTAATTAATTGATTATTTTAATTTACATAACATAACATCACGCCTGTAAGGGTTAGGCAGAGGTGTACCTAATAGTACACCCACATTTCGCCAGTTACGTATGTTTAAGTCCCATGTATTAGGAGGCGTGCCTATTGCCATATAGAGCGTTGGACTAGTGGTCGCAAGTGCGATTGCTGAGCATGAGGATCTGGGTTTCAATTCTCGGGTCGAACAAAAGCATTTTTGAGTTTTTCCATCAAAAGTTTCTCAGAAGCAGCCACGGAGTGTGGGAATTTGTGCACGGTTGATGGCAATAGACTCGCCCCCTATTACATGAGCCAACATCACGGGCCAAATGTGGGTGTATTTTGTTAGGTATACCTCTGCCGTATCCTGCGGGCAATACAAGGCGTGATTTATATGATTTTTATGTTATGTAAAGTCATTATCACGGCTGGCTAAGTGAACCGGGCTACATTTTTCTTTTTAACGATATCTCTGAGCAGCAGAATTTGATTTAAAAATCAATTAAAAGTAAATTTAAGGTGAGAATGATTTAAGTAGACATCAAATAACCCAGTTAATTTATAGCCACAAGAATTTCAAAATAAAATTCAGTTCTAAAACCTGACAATTAAAATTAGTAACGCTGGGAAAAAGTAAATAAATAGCCTGCCTGAGGCAAAAATATCGGACTACCGTACCAAAAAAGGGTAAAAATATTCAGCCTACCCTCTATAAGCGATTTTTCACGAATCAATTCTTCCATTTTCCTCAAGGGATACTGTTCGACCCTTGTGTAATTTAAAACTAAACGGTGGCTTTGTAAATAATAGGTTTTTATACAAATATGGGAAGAAAAATAAAATATTATTTCCCTGTTTGCCTTTCATATTGCAAGCTCCGTTGACCCTAATCGCAGTTTATTTTTTAGGGTTCCGTAGTCCTGACAAGGAACCCATATAGTTTCGTCATGTCCGTCTGTCTGTCTGTCGGTCTGTCTGTCCGAGGTTCGACTGACATATTTGTTATCAATTATTTTTTTACTATTTCTAATTAAACAGATATAATATGATATTGTAACGAAAAACAGGATATTTATCTCTCGTTATTTTTTAAAGGGGCTTTTACGTATAGCGTATGTCAGTCCCATCGTATCCTAAACAATTATATTTTCATAAGTCGTGCGCCATTAATTTGAATAAACCCTTCGCATCGTCGTCGCCATTTAGAATTTGGGTAAATTAAGTTCAAGAAATAATCGATTAACAGGAAACGGAGCTTACAACTAATGTTTTTCTGCAAAATTGTATTTCCTCTATATCATGGGTGGTTTTACAAACACTTAAATGACATTCACGAACACCAGTATCTATAATCAAGTTTTAGTAATAACTTATGCAACCATTTTATGTAATGGATAAGAATTTAAACGCAGTAAGAACCGTCAAAGAAAGCAACGCTAACAATTCTAACTTGTAACAGTTCTAACTATAAGCAATTACTAAACAAAATAATAGAAATATAATTACTTTTATTCAAGTAATCACTTGGATTTGTTTATAGATACGGGTGCTATACCCTTGTCAAACATACAGACGTACATGATAAGAAGGCAATTCACTCATGCCGAATAAAACTTCTACCTGTACAATAATAACCGAATTTTCACTGACCCCAAAAACACAGAAACAAGCTGCAAACAAATAAAAACACATTATAAAACCAATGGTCCAGCAAATATAGGACCATTGGGAAAACGTTAGCATTTCACGACTGAAAAATAACTACTGTTTTCATACAATATTTTCATAGCAAATGTCCTCACACTGTGCAATGTGCATCGGTAAATACGTTCACCAATAAAATAAACATACTGAAAAATGAGTTTCCATCGTGTTATACGCAACTGTTTTAACAGTGCATGTTCAATTATGTTCGTGAAACAACTAGAGCGTGCAGAAAAGTGCTGAAAACTCTAGGAATATTATGAATAGAATAGAATAGAATACTCTTTATTATGTACACCATAAAAATTACAGATACAAATGTAAAACATTTTACAAAGGGTGACACAATGGGCGGTCTTATCGCTAAAAGCGATCTTTTAAAGACAACCTTTGGATGGATTTAAGGGGGAAGGAGAGACAATACTGCAGGTAGCCTGTGGTGTACCATTTACATATATACAATAAATATATACATATACATACATAAATATATACAATATTATCTTTTTATTATTATTTTCAAGAATATGAATCGGGTTCAGTACTGCGATAATGTTCAGTTGGGATAAATTAGATTTTGTCGAAGCGTTTCTGGGTTCCGTTGTAAGTTTAGATTGTTAGTTGTTGGATTTGATCAATGTTTTGGTTTAGGTTAATTTGGAGCACTTTTATTTTAACACTAGCAGCCCGCCCCGGCTTCGCACGGGTATTAAACAAACATTTCAAAATGTATGGTAATTTTTTCACACCTTGGGTTACATTATGGGAGTTTTAGTATGAGTCCCTAACTTTTTTGAAAATTTAATATAGCCTATGTTCACCGGAGATAGTGTAGCTTCCCAACAGTGAAAGAATTTTTAAAATCGGTCATGTAGTTTCGTAGCCTATTCAATGCAAACAAACAAACAAAAAAAACAATCAAACTTTCCTCTTTAGAATATTAGTGTAGATAACACCACGCCTGTAATCCCTGAAGGGTTAGGCAGAGGTGTAGCCATTAGTACACCCACATTTCACCAGTTATACCAGAGCTGCTTAACCTGAAGTTCGACCCGAGCGGCTGTCATTATTTAGCCACGAGCTCGTCTCGCGTCCCTCCAAGTTCAAAAGCTGTTGGAGGTCAATATTCCATTACCACTATGAAATCTAATGAACGTGGTTTAGATGTACTGATCCCGTTCAGTGGCATTGATGTTGTAACGTTGCACTTTGCAAGTTACATATAAAAGAGTTTAGTTTAGGAATTCTTAATAATAAGAAATCTATGTACACTTAAATCTATACTATTTACACAAAACTTTAAAAATTACCCTATTATAATTTTATTAAGTAAACCTAACGCTTAAATAAATCATTAAAAATAAATAATATTGTACGGAACTGTACTGTACTGTATCTTAAAAGGTCTTCGCTTCTATGCGCCTGCGCAACGCTGAAACAATAATTGCCGAGCGCTGCCGAAGAGTTACGATTCAGTTGGGCTCGGTAGGCGAGGACTAGTCGTTATGAGAGCACTGAGGTGACAGCTGTGTCGCTCGCTCCGATCGTACCTTAATAATCTGATTAAATACGTCGCGAAATCCCTCTAGGGATTCTAGTCTACCTTACAACCTTTCGCCATGTCGTGGTTCCGGCGTCGTGAAGGACGCTTTGAGAAGGTCCTCTGCTGCAGAGTGACACCTACCTACACTGAGCTACCCACCACAGACAGAACCTGTGACTGGAGCCGTTGGTTGCGGGCAGGGTCTAAGACGGAACCATAATCGCTGGAGACGGTTCAGGCCAGTGTTCCCTACCACCTTTTTACCCTCTGCAATCGAGTCGTGAGATGGCCACGGAAGTATAGGCAATAAATAATAAGTGTACATAATCATCGAGCTCTTATTATTTCCAAACCCCTACTTACCTACCTGCTGACACCCTCTTACAGACCAAGTGTCACAGTGTAATCCACTCTTAGATTTACGCTAAAGTCAACGTGTATTGAAAACCATTATAAAATGCGTCGAATTACGTATGTAAAAAATTCATACACTTATAAATAGAGCTTTGCTGGCCGATTTCTAGCTACAATATACGCTCGGTAACTTATTCCCTGAGCATTGGGCCGAAATATGACGCTCTTGTGCACAAGAATCAAGCACTTAGGTTATTAATGTACCTACGTGTATGTCCGAGATATTTGAATTATAGTGTTCCAATAATAATACGTGGAGACTATTATGTTGCTCAATTTCGGCTCGACACCAAGCAATGTCTTCGGTGTGGGTAGGTATGCTAGTCTGATTCTCAAGATAATTATTGTGCTCTTATGTCTTTATATTTGATAAAATATTGTAGAATACTCATTACCTGCCTAGCCTTTTCCCAACTATGTTGAGGTCGGCTTCCAATGTTATCGGATGCCGCTGAATATAATGATATTATATTTTACTTATAATATCATTGGCTGAATACCAGTATTTTACATGGAGCGACTGCCTATCTGACCTGCAGACCGTTAATTATCATCATCATCAGCCTTTTCATGTTCCCACTGCTGGGACACAGGCCTCCTTTCTAGAGAGGGAATGTTCTATAACCCACCACGCGGGCTCAGCGCGGATTTGTAGATGTCACATGTCGTCGAATTTTTTGGTTCTAGGACATGCCGGTTTCCTCACGAAGTTTTCCTTCACCGTTTTGAGAGCAGTGGTGATGAAATAAATTACACAAAGCAATGCGCCTGCCTGGGTGTGAACCCACGACTTACTGTTCGTAAGTCGGGGCCACCACCACTGGGCCACCGCTGCTCTTAAATTTACTTTTGGATAATACAGGGTATTGTATTTTGTACCGTTAATTATAGTGTTATGAATTACATTTTGTCACGAAGGAATTCGTCAAATTTCCCTTACATAGCATTTTTCTATTATAAATATTTAGTTTCTGTTTAAATTGTGTTGGTACAACTGTAACGTGTCAAACATGGCAAATAATACCTATGTCATTTTGTAGGAAAGCGACATTATTTTTTTAACCGTCTTCAATAAAATCTCTTAGCTGCCACGGATCGTTCATTTTAATTACTTTATTTTTAAATTTTTGATTTATTATTTTACTCTGGACGCTCTTAATGTGCACGTCTTTCTACATCGTTCTCACATATATGTATAATCTCAACATGAATGATGTAACCAAGATTTTGTAACAATATTTTGATTTAAAAGAGTGTCCATGGAGTTTCTTGCCCGTTCTTCTCCATAGAGATCTACGTTAGGTAATGGGCAACTACAGTACTTTCTCAAGTTATTATGCCTTGTGACTGTGACTGTAGCTTTGCTTTTTATTGTATTTTCGACATTCAAAAGTGCCGTAATGGTCTAAGTGAAATAAATGTTTTGAGTTTGAGTTTAGGAGGAGGTTCTAAGTCATCAGGTTCATCAATATTTTCGCCAATTATGGACAGATTAACGTTACTATTTTTTCATTTGGTCTACGAAGCTCGCGCGGTGATCCCATAAAATGTAAATAACTTTGCTTGGATAGTCTGAGTTAGATTTTTTGTTACGTGTTTTTTGTCCTTCGTGTATTTGATGATATCCTAACATCCTCTAGTTACAATGTAACACACAAGAACACGACAAGAATGAAAAGAAACACACAACACAACAAGACAAGACAAGAATTTGTGTGGAATGATTCAACAAAAAATTTGTATCCTCTATTTTTTTGAAAGTCGGTTGTTACACGGTATGATATTCCTTTGAAAGCATTCCAAATTCCAATAGTATTTTACAACTACAATCTCTTTGTAATTATTAGTTCATTCGATTTTCAATCAAAACGGTCTGAAACATGGCTATGTTCGATTTGAATCCAACAACTGTAAATATTTTTAGTCCATGTTCCGGTTTAACCTAAAACCGAGTAAGCGGCTTTTGACGCAATCCTACCGTTTGAAAGCTTGGTATTTAACTTGCAAAACTTTAGTATTTTGTTTGGTAGTGTTAATGACGAATGTTAAAAGTTTAATTTAAATAAAGCTCAGTTTAAAACTGGATTTGGGTCAAATATTTGGTTATGGTTCTCTGTACCAAATTAAATAGTGTCAAGCACTTCTGCTTTATAATCATTGTTCTTTATCGTGTGGTTAGTGCCTAACCAGGTGTCAGGGATTTTATGCCGCCTATGGGCCTCTGACTTGGCCTTACATGCGTCGAAAAATATCTCTTATATACATGCTCGTTTTCTCATTATGTTTTCCTACAATACGCACATGAATCCGTTCACATCAATAAGCTATCATAGCTTCTTGTATAATTATTGATGTCAGTTTGAGATATCGCTTTTTTTTTTTTTTTTTTTTTTTTAATTCACAAAACTGTTGTACAATCACAAAAGCAACAAAAAAGTTACAACACAGAATTTCTGATTGAAATCTACTAGATGTGAGTCTAGCATGCATATTATTATGTACATAAGACAAATAAATACAACTTACAAATTGTGAACTTATCCAACAATTATGAAAAAGTTTTGGGAAGAGAAAATTAAACATAACAAATACATGTAAAAAAAAAACACAAAAACAGTAAAATATTATACAATTAAGACTCTAAGTTTAGTCCTAACTGAGGCTACAGAACCAGCAAAGACATCTATTTCAGTACGAATGGAGTTCTAGATTTATACCAAATTGTATCATTAGATAATGTCAAAAATATAGCTGTCTCAATAAAATAAGTGCATTTAAGGAAAGAGAAATGGGGAAAAATATAAAATATTACTAGACACACCTTTGGGAAAAATATAATATATTACTAGACACACCTTTAGACCACCTTTAGACTTATTTTTCTTGACATTTTACCCTGCCTGCTTGCCTGCTTATTACAGCATAAACATACATAGTAGTTTACGAGTAAGGCATTTTTCTTACAATAAAATCGTGTGCCCTTATTACAACTTGCATCTTTAAATTTCAATAGATGACAAAAAAAAACAAATTGGTCCGTCAGATAGATTTCCAAAAAATATTGGACACATATTGTTTAGGGTTCCGTAGTCCTGACAAGGAACCCTTATAGTTTCGCTATCTGTCTGTCTGTCCGAGGTTTTGTTAAGAGACCGTAAGTACTAGAAAGCTGTAATTTTGTAGAGGTATGTATATCAATAACGCCGACAAATTGGTAAAATGAAATTTTGGAAAATATGCTAATACTACTTTTCGATTTAATGCTCCATTTACGAAATATTAAACTTTAAAGTGCAAATTTTTGTTCCAGTAGGGGCCCGTCCCTCCCTGTCTAAAAGCTAAACTGCGAGCTTAACAAATCTGGAAAAATTAATGATGATAGTGCATTTCATGAACTTTAAAGGAAAACTAGAGCGGTTAAGATAACTTTATTAGTTTATCAGTAATAGTCGTTGAACTGGTGTGTTGGATAATTTTGTACCAAATACAAAATCCTTAGAATAAATCCTATAAAGTGACTAAGATAAAGTAGTTGCTTGTTTATAACGGGCAAGTGCAAGTCTTGCAGTCTTGCAGAGTGCAGTCTTGAAAAACAAAATCCAAAATATAGCGGGCTATTACGGAACCCGACACTGCGCGTGGCCCGACACACACGGCCGGTTTTCTTTTTTCACGTAAACAATAAATGATACAGTGCATCGAAAACTCGTACAATTAAGTACATTTTTTACTCAAATGTGACGTCACATTCCCCTACTCATGATCTTTGACACGTTTTATCTTCGTCAATTTTTATTAATTGGATAAAACAAAAAACATGTATCCAATATTTTTCGATAACCTAACTGACGGACTAAACAGAATCATATTTTTTTCATCAGTCATCATCCATATTGTATGTATAAAAAAAAAATGGAGGATCGCACACACACACACACACTGCTGATATAGTATATTAAAGAAAAGCTGTGTTATACAGGGTGTAAACCACCTCATCACAAAGCCGTCAACCACGCATTCTGTACATCAAACTAAGGAACTTTACGCAAAAAATATTGCTGGGAAATATATTTTTTTTAAGTGAAACATCACGTTTTGTGGTAGAACTCAATGTAACGCACTCAAAACATTGCGCTGATGAATGGATTGAATAGTACGGGGATCGTGGAGGTGTTTGAAGTAAAAATATTACATTAAAAACTTGTATTAAAAAAAAAGTTGTCTAAAAGTTGGAACTTTGACCCCCAATATCTCCGTAACTAGTAGGTTCCCAGGTATGATTTAGAACAAAATAATGATCGCAATGACGGAGAGAACAAGTACCTTTCGGCTTCGTTCAGAGGTGTTTTACACCCTTTATTATATCTATGTGTGTATTATGTAGGATAGAATATAATAAATTAAAAGCAGCTTTACTTTATGACAATTCACTCACTTTGTTTTCAACAAACACAGAAATATACACGTGTATCTCTTTGTTACAAAATAATTGTGAGTGGAAATGTCTGTAAATGGTAATGACAAAAACGATATTATAATATGTTTGTATACGTATTGTTTTAATGTATAAGGAAAACTGGTTTATGTTTTTACGTTTGCACCATTTTGATGACACTTACATAGTTTTAGCGACTGCCTCGTTGGTCCAGTGGTACTGCTGAGCATAGGGTCCTGGGTTCGATTCCCGGGTGTCCCAAAGTCTTGTTGGGTTTTCCATCAGGAATTTTGTCAGTAGCTGCCACGGAGTCTAGATTTGCGCCCGGTTCATGGCAATTGGCTCACTCCTTTTTACATAGGACTTAAACTTAACTGATGAAATGTGTTTGTACTATTAGGTACACCTCTGTCTAACCTTTCGGGGATTCATAGTTTCAGCCAAAGAAATTTAAATACTTACGAACAATAGACGGGACAAGACGAAGAAAATTGTATTCTACTACTTGTTGCTACTCTGTAACAAATCGCTCTGTCTGGTGTCATACGCCCGCTTGTCAGGCAGCATTCGGGTTTCAAAATCGAAACTGTTCGGGATTCAAATTTTTCTATATTCTTAGAAAGAAGCCCAAACGTGTCAGGTTCGATATTTAAAATGTCGGTTTCGAAGTACATCATTTTGTTTACAAAAACAAGTAACTATAAATAACTTACCAAAATACCTGTTATTTTTAACATAACAATATTTTTCATGCCAATATTCTTTGTGCGCGCTGACCTAGTTATTCGTTACAGGATCCCAGTTAATAACGCTTATGAATAAATATAGCAGGTTCCATTAAAAGTGTTAATTTCGTTAATGGTTTTCTAGAGAGAAAACTTGATACTGTGGACAAAGTTGTCTCGATCTTGAGAGGCTTTATTTATGTAAATTAATATATTAAGAATCGATGAAACCATTACGGACTAAAATTGTAGACTCAGCTTCGGACACGTACACTGTTCTGATCCTTCAGTACGTATTTGTATGATTGGTGAGGTGTCCCTGTCCGGAGCCGGTCCATAATTTGTCCGTCCCAGTTTGACTGATATTTAAGAGCGCACCGAGCTTCTGGCGCTAATAGATTTTAGGTATTCCTAAGCAAGACGAAGCAGGACTAAAGCGGATAGGGGGGAAGCGTGGCGGCTCTGCAGGCCTAGCCAAGTTACAAACGATTCGTATCGATACTCTTTCTACAATCGTAAGCGTTAAGTCACGTGGTCAAAACAAACGAATATAAACTTTCGTAGACAAGTTTACATCGATCAAGATGATAGAATGAAATGTATTCGTTTCTACAATCGTGATCGCTACATCCCATATAAATCGTAGCCAACTTACAGTTTTGACTAAACTTTAAAGTTTGTTTCGACCACGTGACTTCGAATGATATCATTCCCATACATTTGGTTAGTTTTCTATGCGTTAACGATTGTAGATTGTCAACTTGGCTAAGCCTACTGGTTAGAATGGGCGGAACGCACGCTAATTTAGGTATTTCCTTCATATTATTCAAACAAATACACATTTCGAAAATGTAAAACGTATACGTTATAGCAAACTTGTAGTTTTGTTATTATTCAAAATCTGATGATTTTCGTTTATTTTGTTTTTTAGACATTGCTTTGGATTTTTTTCCTATCCAGGAAACTAAAAGTAATCGTGTTTCTAAAGTGTACGATGTATAGAATGAATCCTTATATATTAATATTATATCTTACATATTAATTGCATAACTAAAGGATAAGTAATAACGATGCAGCAAGGGATCAAGCGAATGCAATTATTTGGAATTACGTATCGTTTCCTCGGTGCGCTCGTGAGATACAAGAGAGTCGATTCCAGGCTTCATGACCGTGTTCCCTAGCTTCTATAGTTTGTTACGCGTTTAAGTTTTTTTTTTGCTTCAGGTTATGTGCGTCCTTCCATCCAGGTGTTTCCCACGATTTTTGTTAACATAAACATCGGTTAATACACTCTCAAGTACTTATATAGACCCACAAAAGCTTTATTTTACCTTTATCACCTCATTTTATATGGTTACGATCAATCATGTTGTTAAACTGCCTTCCTAGATTGTTATTGATGGACTTCGATAGAAACGTTGGGGCGTTTTTGGGACGGGCCCATGTCAATGAGTACTAAAAAATCTTGTTGTGGTAGTAAATAGGTTTGGGGTACCTACCTATAGTTTTGTCAATGTGCAATTTTTTTTATAACGACGTTTACACGCATGTAATCCCAGAAAGGTTAGACAGAGGTGTATCTTATGGTACATCCACGTTTCGCCTGTTATGTTTTAAGTCTGACGACCCGCTGCGCCCGGTAGTGAGGCTGCCTTACGTTCTTAGGGCCCCGGGTTTGAATCTCGGTAGGAACAAACGCTTGTGTGATGAGCATGGACATTTGTTTTCGAGTCATGGGTGTTTATATGGCTCTTTAGTCAACTGATCCCGCTCATTTGGATCGTGCGGGATCAGTTTACTATAATAAGTATGTATTTACAAACAAAAAGTATCTATGTAGTATATCAACTATCTGGTGTCCACGACACAAGCCTCGTTGCTTAGTGTGGCACTAGATGGCGCTGTGTCCAGCGTATTTATTTTTATTTTATTTATTTAGTCTTATGTAACAGGGGTCAATCCAATCATCCGGCCATCAACCGAGCACAAAACTACGTTTCCTGGCTACTACTGTATTTAAAAAAAAGTTTTCAAAATCTGCTATCACAATATAAACTTATTCGTTTATTGCAGCAAACGAGATCAATTTTATTCTCATACGTAACTCTTGACTCTCGTAACTTTATGTACAAAGACACTACATTAAAAATTGATGTCGTGGATATCGTATTCCATTAAAACCCGTTCAACAGAAAATATTATGTTTAATCTAGATAATGCACTGAACGACGATCAAGGAAAACATTTGTAATACAATACCATATTGCGATTACACAGAATAATGCATGCTCAGAATAAGGCCAAGTGCGTGTCGGGCCACGCGCAGGATAGGGTTCCTAGTAGCCCGTTACATTCAAGCAACTAGGTACTTCATCTTGTCACTTTAAAGGATATATTCTAAGGATTTTTTATTTGGTATGAAATTATCCAACACACCAGTTCAACAACTATTACTGCTAAACGAATAAAGCTATCTTAACCGCTATAGTTTTTCTTTAAAGTCCATGAAATGCACTATCATCATGAATTTTTCCAGATTTATCAAGCCAGCAGTTAAGCTTTTAGAGGGGGGGACGCCCTACTTGAACAAAAATATTCAATTTAAAGTTAAATATTTCGTCAAAGGAGCATTAAATCGAAAAGTAGTATTAGCAACCCCTAACATTGTAAAATACTTATTTAATGATACCCCACACGATGGGGTAAACGATGAAAAAAAAAGTCATCCCCTCTTCACATGAAGGGAGCTACTCTAAAAAAAAATATTTTCAACAATTTTATATTACCACTTTGTCGGCGTAATTGATATTCATACTTCTACAAAATTACAGTTTTCCCGTACTAACGGTCTCTTAGCAAACCCTCGGACAGACAGACAGACAGACGGACATGATGAAACTATAAGGGTTTTTGTCAGGACTACGGAACCCTAAAAACAACGGTGAAACAAAAAGATACCGGCTGAATAAATAACCTCCTTCTTTATTTGAAGTCGGTTAAAAATTTGAAGCTGATTCTACAGATACATTACAGCTACCCTTTGACACCCTGCCCTACTCAAATAATCTGATATGATACTAAGATTCAGAAGAGGAGCATTGATTGTGTTGTTGGATTTTCAACTCTATAAGCTGAGCTATATTCTGCCCTGATCCCAATTTGTTTGGGGTTGCTACAGTATGTCTTCTACTTCCAAACTTCTCTATTACTCGTCATCTCAGTAGTCACCTCCTTTCTAGCCATATCATCCTTCACACAGTTCATCCATCGTTTCTTTTGTTTTCCTCTACTCTTACATCCATATACATTAATACTCAACATTTTCGTCATTCCTCCGCATCACATGTCCATACCACGATAACCGATTACCACACATCTTTTCAGTCACCGGCGCCTCTTTCACTCTCTAAGCTGAGCCAAACATTGCAAAATCAACAGCTTTCAAATGTCCCTGACGGCATTGCAAATTTCCACCATCAATACATATACCACAAACAATAGTTCCACACATTTCCTAATGCCACCAATAAAAGCCATTCCATGTATTCCTCTACCCTCCAGAGACTACGTTCGAAGATAAATAAGTAAATAGTTTTACCATAATGCGGGTAGGTCGCGCTCTCGTTAGGCCGAGGGGTGGGGGAAGCGATAATGTCATTAGCAGCTCAGATGCCGCCGCGATCGGTCGTCCCAGAGCGAGATAGTTGAATATTAATGTATGCAGATACCGAGGAATGTGTGATTCATGAATACGATTTAATTGTGGCTGGTTTATGTTAAGTAATGTAGGAAATGTTTGGTTTGAGTTTTGATTCCTTTAGCACGTTTTAGTTGAGTAAATCATACTTACATGCTTATAATTATCCTAGAATGTGACATAAATGCGACTCTGTCTTTCAATCTGTCTGTTATCTTTGAATTTCAATGAAGATGCCACATAAGTAAAACGGTCTGAATTATTACTTAAAATATTTTTTATTCTGCCAGAGCGTTCCCGCTGGCTACTTTAATTCGGGTGCAGCCGCAGGCCCAATGCCAAGATAACCAGTTTAAATATCAATATCACAGAGTACGATAATAATATACTCAACAACCCAACAACTAAAAACACCATTATCACCCTTTTGTTTCAAGGTTCCAAAATAAACCAAACATTTCATTTCGCCCTAATTAACAGTTTTAGTATGAATCAGCGGGCGCCACAAAATAAGCGTTGTTTCATACCGGCCATTATCCTTTGTTCATTAAAACTTTTTGCGCTCATCGCAGTTTCCGTGAGCTCTGAAAACAGCGGGGGCGATAAGCTGGGCTTTAATGAAAAAGTGAGATAATTTTCACGGACTTCGCAATGGAGTTTTATGTGTTTTTGGACAAAAGGCTTGTATATTCTGTGAGGGTAGGCAGAAGTGTATACTGCATTCATATTTTCGTCATTTATGTTTAACTTGAATATGTGGGAGTGAGCTTCTTCTATTTAACGCAGTATGAACTGTAAGGCGCTGTAGATGGCGCTCGAGGACCGTCATGAAGTTGACGTACGAAGATAGCAACGCGCGGGCGGCGATTCGCCTAGCTGGCTAATATATATTGCACCGGGGGATTGATTTCTCTCTTGGCTCGCGGACACCGACGGCTCAACATGAACTTAGCATTTTGTAGTACATATAAGTGTATTTTTAATTAAATATTTTATACATCTTTTACCTACCTTGTTTTTCTGAGCTCTTATAGAACAGAGTGGACAACCGAGTGGACTGGACTACGGACCCGAATGTGGACTCCGGAATTTGACAGATAACACAACATAACACGCCTGTAGTCCCCGAAGTGTTAAGTAGAGGTATACCTAATGTTTCACTAACATTTCGCCAGTTATGTTTAAGTCGCATTGAAAAGGGGCAAGCCTTTTGCCCTTCGGGGATAACAGGTGTGTTGTTATGGTATATTATGATCTACTCAATATAATGTTCTTTTAAATATTAGTTAAAAGAACATGAAAACTCGTTGGTTTTGTGGCCCCAATCCAGCATCCCCAGTGTTTTCCATTCTAATTTCTGAATATAAAAACTGTAAATAGAAGTTGCTCCGACTTTAATAACTCCCAATGGAAACGGTTAACACGGCGAGTTGGAACTCTCTCATAATACTAATACAGTTATTTTTTACACCCCACGCACAAGAATAATAAGAGAAGGTTGAGTTGATTTATTAAAAGTGTTTATTATTATTTTGTTGGCATAATAGGTGTTTTGACCTAGATTTTAATAAATAAATAAATATTATTATTTGTCGACCCGAATGCTGCAGCGGTAGTGAGGCTGCCTTACGTTCTCTTAGAGTCCCGAGTTCGAATCTCGGTAGGAACAAATGTTTGTGTGATGGGCATGGACATTTGTTTCCGAGTCATGGATGTTTATGTGTATAATCAGTATGTATTTACAAACAAAAAGTATCTATGTAGTAGATCAACAATCTGGTGTCCACAACACAAGCCTCGTTGCTTAGTGTGGGTCTTGATGGCGCTGTGTGTAATGTCCAGCGACATTTATTATTACTATTTATTATTATTTGTCGATCTTTGACAGTCGTATAGGTAGTAAGCAGCCCAATTTGAAAATCTTACAAAGGTATTTGTGTTACCTAAGGGGCAGTGGAGGCCAGATATAAATATAAATATCGCTGGACATTACACACAGCGCCATCTAGTGCCACACTCAGCAACGAGGCTTGTGTCGTGGACACCAGATAGTTTATAATATACTACTTAGATACTTATTATACATATAAAAATCCATGACTCGGAAACAAATTTTAATGGCCATGCTGATCACACAAACATTTGCTCCTACCGAGACTCTAACCCGGGACCCAAAGACGTAAGGCAGCCTCAGTATACAGATAGACAGTCGCCCTGATGTAATGCTGGTAGACACAGGTTAGACACGAAGCTCAACATAGCGAGGAAAAGGCTATGTAGATCTGTATGTTTGGACTTTGAATCAATCCTATAACTAATATTATAAATGCGAAAGTTTGTGAGGATGTCTGGATGTTTGTTAATCTTTCACACAAAAACTACTAACCGGATTTGTATGAAATTTGGTACACAGATAGTTCATAGCCGGGATTTACACATAAAATACTTTTTATCCCGGTAGTATGACCGTGGGACACTTACCGAACTCGAAACTCGAAACCGCGAACCTAAGCTAGAACAATCATATAAAGTGGGTTGAGCCTGTTTTTAGAAATTCTAGAAAATAGATCTCTTAACACAGTCATGATCTGTCCACGAAGAAGACACAATAGTTAAACAATGGCGTCTCGACCAAATTGAAAAACACCAACCAAATCAAATTCAAAAATTGGTCAACAGATCATGATTTAAGCAAGCATGGAAGTAAATTATATTGAAAGACACAAAGTTTTCTGACATCGAAGGTTTTTTCTAGTAACGAGAAAATTACCAAAATTTCCTGAAATTGTATATCTACGTCTCAATCAGTATGCCACAGTATAACTCATGAATTACTTACCCGCTACCACTTAGCTATTACTAAGAACTTATTCTGAAGCAACAAAAATGAAACATTTATTCCACGAATCCTCGTACAATAAAAGAGATTTCTTAGTAAAATACCATCTGACAGGCAGTACAAACCTCCATCTAACATTACCGCAGTAATCTTTCTTTCTTACTTAAATGCCAATCTTTATCTTTTCTGACACAAGTTATACGCACATCAGAAAGTTGTCAAACTTCTGTCTTAGTGAATACTCGGGAGAATTTATTAATATTGAGTTTACGTCCAAAAGCTGCCTTTTGGGGCCACAGTAGGGTTGTTACCTTTATAATTTATGTTTAAATGGATTTTTTCCGCAGTTTTAACCGCATGAAGGTCGCAAATTATCACACAGAAACGTACATATACCATTCGTTCTGGCCCAGGTCAGAATCGGTCTGAGTGGCGAGGACCTTATCAAGATCCGGTCTGCCGCTGAATTGCAATACAAACAGCAAGTGACCATTTCCAGGGCACGCCACAATTGTGGCGATAAGTCCCCTCTTTGAGGAGTGGCTGGAGAGACGCCACGGCGTCCTCACCTTCCGCTTGACGCAGGTTCTTACCGGACACGGATGTTTCGGTAAGTTCCTGCACCGAATCGGGCGGGAGGAGACGCCCGGGTGTTTCCATTGTGAGGATCGACCGGAGGACACGGTGGAGCACACGGTGGAGGTGTGCCCCGCTTGGGCGTAGCACCGCCGTGTCCTCGTAGCGGCGATCGGCGGTGGCGACCGGCGGCGGCGACCTCTCGCTCCCGGCCTTGGTTCAATCCATGGTCCGGAGCGAGACGGAATGGGACGCCGTCACCTCTTTCTGCGAAGCAGTCATGCTAGCGAAGGAGGTGGCGGAACGGGACAGGGAGAGATCCACACGTCACGGCCGCCGCGGGAGTCGCCCCGGGCGTCGGGGGCCACGTGGTGGCTTCCGGCCACCGTAGGCGCGGGCCTGTGGACGGGGAGCTATGGGCTAGCTCGCCGTCCGTACGTCTCATGAAGACAGGCCGTGTCGACGGCGCGTTCGTGTTCCACGCGCGCCTCAAAGAGAGTCAGCAATAGGGAAGGGGTCCGCAAGGACCGAAGCCGGCCGGGGCTGCGGGACTATTCGAAAGAGATACCGTGGCCCCGGAACACAAAGGGTGATGAAGGAACATGGGTGGGTTTTAGTCAGTAAAAGTCTGACACTCCCATTCGAAAAAAAAAAAAAAAGTGACCTTTTACAGACTAGTACTATTTATTTTGAGCAGCGATGGCCCAGTGGTGGCGGCCCCGACTTACGAACTAGTCGTGGGTTCGAACCCAGGCAGGCGCATTACTTTGTGTAATTTATTTCATCACCGCTGCTCTCAAAACGGTGAAGGAAAACATCGTGAGGAAAGCGGCATGTCTTAGAACCAAAAATTCGAAAATATGTGACATCTATCAATCCGCACTGGGCCCGCGTGGTGGATTAAAGCCCATTCCCCCTCATTGAGTGGAGGCCTGTGTCCCAGCAGTGGGAACATTAATAGGCTGATGATGATGATGATGACTTTTTATTTGTTATTAAATTACATAATGAATTGTAGAAATCAGTATTTTTCAATTACCAAAGTACTTTTACTCACACTGGGAAAATTTATAAAATACCTATGAAGTACGCGCTATCTAGATAATTTCAGTAAAACTATTATGTATTTTCATATTCCAATTAAAACGTTCCCAAACCAAAGTGGGACTAATGATTTCTTAAAAACCCTAAATATAGAAAATTTTGTACTTTTGTCATCATTAAAAAAAATATTGCCCGTATTTTTTTTAAGTATTTTTCTTATTTATTTTTTTGTACTATACACAATGTTGTGCTTTTTGATCCAAAGGTTGACTGGTAGAGAATGCCTTGTGGCATTAAGTCCACCTATGTACCACTCTTGTACATGAATTTTATTTAACCGACTTCTTTTTTTTTCGGATGGGAAATCATCAAATGACTTCTCCCGCTCTAGGCGGAGCAGGAAGGAGTGTCAGACTTTTACTGACTAAAACCCATCCATGTTCCTTCATCGCCCTTTGTGTTCCGGGGCCACGGTATCTCTTTCGAACGGTCCCGCAGCCCAAATGAGAACCTTCTCGGTTCTCATTTCGATTGATATTTTTTTTTTAATGTATGTACACCGATAACGCTAACATTTATAATCCGATTTACGCATCGTATTACCCAGTATTAACTGGGTTGTGAAGGTCAGATAGGCAGTCGCTCCATGTAAAATACTGGTATTCAGCTGCATCTGGTTAGACTGGTCTGACCTCAACATAGTTAGGAATAGGCAAGGTTGATGATGATATGAAATTAAATAAACGTCAAGACCGGCAGACTGGTAAACTCGTAGGTATCGCATTTTGCGTATTGTAACGTCAAAGTGAAACCATTTATTTCAATAAGGCTATTATAAGATATGTTTCGAACATCAAACACGGACATTGAATTGAATTTATTGTAAGCTTTCCTTTAAAAAATAAGGAAAATAAAAGTATGACGTTGGTCTCGTGGCCGTGAGCGCGACTGCTAAGCATGAGGTCATGGGTTCGAATCCCAGGTCGGGCAAAGTGTTTCCATTAGGAATTTTTCAGAAGCAGCCACGGAGTCGGGATTTGTGCCCGCTTGATGGCAATAGGCTTACACCCTATTACATGGGAATTAAACATAACTGGCGAAACGTGGGTGAACATACTATTATACAGGGTGTAAACCACCTCATCACGAAGCCGTCAACCAAGCATTCTGTACATCAAACTAAGTAACTTTACGCAAAAATTATTGCTGGGAAACGACTTTTTTTTTGGGCCAAAAAATCATGTTTTGTGGTAGAACTCAATGTAACGCACTCAAAACAATGTGCTGATGGATGGATTGAATAGTACAGGGAGTGCGATGGGGGTGGATGCGTGGAGGTGTTTAAAGTAAAAATCTTACATTAAAAACTTGTCAAAAAGTTGGAACTTTGACCCCCAATATCTCCGTAACTAGAAGGTTCCCAGGTATGGTGTAAAACAAAAAAAAATGATCGCAATGACGAGGAGAACCTTTCGGCTTCGTTAAGAGGTGTTTTACACCCTTCAGGTACACCTTTGCCTAACCCTTCCGGGATTACAGACGTGATGTGATGGTATGTTATGAAAGTATTGCCTTTTTTTTGGCGAGCCACTTATGGCAAGTTTTTTTTTCTGAAAATGCTTCATTTTATCCTGACCATTACAAAACACTTCAAACGGTTTTTAATGAAAACTCAAAACTTTGTAAAACAACAATGTCTCATTTTTCCACGTATCTGCCAACCCTAAATACAAGTAGCTATGTTATTAACACGTCAAACCGCAAAGTTCCTCACCCCGGGGATGTATCATCATAAACTAGCGCCCCTCGCGGATTTTACCGAAACTATTTTTGAAGTTTAACCGCTTGGTCACGAGCTACTCTCCAACAAACTTATCTTTGCAGGCGAGAAAACACAGAACTAAAATAAATGTACCTAGTTTGACGTACAGAACCATTTGTTCTTCACAAGCAGCGCTAACTTGTGCTGCAAACTTAAAGTGGTCAAACTGTACACGCTTAAGAAACTAGCGTATTGTGACAATGTCTGAGGAAAAAACAAATGATAGAGCATGACGTCACAAGTCACTGCGACCCGACTGAGCGACTCGGCGACGGTAGGTGCTCACACGAAGGAAACAAATGACGATCGCGTTTTGCTTGATGTAGACGCATCGTACGAGGTCGCGAACGGGATTTCTAATACTGTTACAGCTATGAAAGTTTGAGGTAACTCATCTGTTCTGAAAAAGGTTCAGAATTTTAGGTATAACATGAATTTTTAATTGGGTTGGTATGGTATTAGTAAAGGGTTGTAATGCTTCGACCAAGGTTTAGCATAGTATAGCCTAGCATCATCAGCCTGTATTGTTCCCGCTGCTGGGACTTAGGCCTCCTTTCTATGAGAGTGAATGGGCTATAATCCACCAAGTGGGACCAGTGCGGGTTGCTATACATATCACAAGTCTTCGAAAAAGAAATTCAGTTCTGGGACATGCCGGTTTCCTCACGATGTTTTCCTTCACCGTTTTGAGAGAAGTGGTGATGAAATAAATTACACACAGTATTGCGCTTGCCTGGGTTCGAACCCACGGCTTACTGCTCGTAAGTTGGGGCCGCCACCACTGGGCCACCGCTGCTCTATCAAGGTTTGGTAAGTAACAATTACTGACCGCAATAAACGCATCCAAATTTGGGTGGAAGGTCCCTTTCACAATCTTTTAACAGTTGTCCAGTACACAATTCTAGACCCCCAGAGAGCGGAACGTCGACGATTATGAACATATCAGTGCTTATTAACATAGACGTAAGTTTTACTAACAGGTTTTGAGTGATGGATATTCGAATAGAGCGGTGGCCCAGTGGGGGCGGCCCCGACTTACGAACAGTAGGTCGTGGGTTCGAACAGAGGCAGGCGCATTACTTAGTGCAATTTATTTCATCACCACTGCTCTCAAAACGGTGAAGGAAAACATCGTGAGGAAACCGGCATGTCCTAGAACCAAAAATTCAAAGACATGTGACATCTACCAATCCGCACTGGGCCCGCGTGGTGGATTATAGCCCATTCCCTCTCATAGAGTGGAGGCCTGTGTCCCAGCAGTGGGAACATTAATAGGCTGATGATGATGATGATGATGATGATGATGGATATTCGAATATAAAGAGAACAATTCAACACACAATAGGCTAGTTTCCACCATCAATAAATTGCAAATCTATTTACTCCGTCAGTTAGAGTATTGGAAAAAAATGGACACGTATTTTTTGTTTTTGTAAATCAACGAATATTGACAAAGATAAAACGCATCAAAACTCGAGAGTGGGGACTTGTGACGTCACAACGCACTACAAATTATAGCACGGCGTGACGTATGATGAATTTTAAAAGCGTTGTATCTTCGTAAATTTTGGTTTACGTAACAAAAGAAAAAATACGTCTCAAATATTTTTTGATAATCTAACTGACGGACTAATTTTTTTTTTCAGGACACAAGTCTATTCAATAAAAACCGCTAATCAACCGAAAAAAAAACGAAAATCTGCTAATTTACCGTAACTACTGTCAAAGATCTACGTATGACGGCCAGGACCTATAGGCTCAACATACTTTCCGAGGAACGAGGGTCTCGGCATGTAGATGGTCACACATTTATGGAGCAACCTCGGCTTGCTTAACCTTGATGATCGACCTGTGAGGCTAGAATTATTTAGGCACGTGTCGCTTAATTCCATTATTTATACCTTCAAAACGCATTTTGGTCAGGATATCGCTCAATCCTATCCCACGAACTGAAAAATACATTTTGAAAGTAAAGGGCAATAGAAAATGTATAAGAGACATTATAAAAGCGAATATTTCGTTAAAAATTGTATCATTTTAATAAAACATACGACTTTGTCGTTGACATTTTTATTTTTGAGGTTCACATCACAGGGAAAGGTCGCGTTAATTGACACAAATACATTATTATGGAATGTCATCTACGTTTGCGTCGACCTTTATATGTGGTTTCAGAAAATATGAAAGTCAGCTTACACGTGTCAAGATTTTTCTGGGATTGCTCCAATTGCTGCTTCCTGACTGCTGTTGCTGGGCAATAATATTGCTAAAAAAGAAAATCTCCTTTTGTTTGTGATGATGATAGGAAAACTCGCTCTGTACAGAAAGTCTTCGAATTCTAAACATACGCGTTCATGTCAACCAAATAACCAGATAACAAATGTAAGCCATCCAACAAGATTTAGCAAAAAATCTAAAAGTTCATCATCTGCCTAGCCTTTCTGGATTTCCATCGCTATCCGAGCTCCACGACCATATGATACCCCTTGGTTAGACTGGTTGTCAGACTGTCAAGGATCTACAAATGACAGCTGGGACCAACGGCTTAATGTGCTTTCTGAGGCACGGAAATAACTTGGTATGGTAACTCAACCACGGACCAAACTTAGCCAGCGCTCCTTAATTTTGAAGATTGACCCGTGTGAGCTACGATCTCCTCTTAAAAGTTGTTTAAAACAATACTTCTTCGGATTCATGTGCGGATTGTATAATTTATCACTTGCTTTGGTGAAGGAAAACATCGTGAGGAAACCAGCATGCTTGAGAGATATTTCTCGATGGCATGTTAAGCCAAGTCAGAGGCTCATGGGTAGCATAAAAACTCTCGACACCAGGTTAGGCACGATAACCACTCACTAGCCCCGCGCGCGAATTTTTTGCACCAAACCGCCACGCGTGCAAAAAATTGCGAAATATTCGCATGTAATTTGACACTTTAGATCTTTAGATAGACAATCGCAAACTACAAGAGTTATAGCTAAATAAAATTTACAGTGAATAGCTGAATAGTTATGGAATCTATATATCAAAAAAAAAAAACTAATATTAATTTGAAACTCAAAAAAAATGTAGAACTTGAAAAACAGGGATGAAAACGGATATTTAGCTATTAAAATATTAATTTGAATTTTTCGAAATATTAAATTTCAATTCAAATAATTTTAAAATAAACTAGATTATATTTCCTTTCCAATAAGACCATAATCTTATTAGTTTATTTACGATAGTCTAATTAGAATTAAATTAGAATTTGGATACTCACTGTTTATTTTGACGCGGCCTGCGCCAACGACTGTTTTTGAACACGGTTATTTACGTACCTATAACTTTACGAAGCCACTTGTTTTTGTATATACAATTTAATAATATGCTCACAATACTAATTATGCACTGTTTTTCCGTTAACACACACGTTTTAATCACAAAAACACTTATTTCTTGTATAAACACAATCACTATAGGTATTTAAACCTACCACTTTTTCGGAGGCGAAATACTCAACTTTGAGATTCGAAAACTAGATTTCCTTTATGTTAATATAGTAGCACAGATTTTCACGATTAATTTGATATATAACACTATCCGAAAACAACGATATACATAACAGAACAATTGAAATACGACGCCACACGTCAGAAATGGCGGAGTTTGTTTACACTAAAGTTTTTACTTTTATTGTTGGTCCGAACGTTGAGGAATATAGTATAGAGTTTGCTACAAGAGGAATAAGCTCTAGAAATAGCAGTTTAGTAGATTTTTTATTGCATTTGTCGGACGAAGGCGCTACTGGCCACCATGGTGGCCAGGACTTTTAGCAAAATAGCTACTAGCCACCATGGTGACCAGGTGCGGTTGAGTGGATAAAGAAGAAAAAATTAAGCTATGAAGATAGATTCGTAGAATATTAGTATGCAAATGACATGACCTTTTATCTTAATTCCATTGTCTCTAAACATTTATTTCAACTTTCACAAAGAATTTGAAAGAGGTTCCCTTGATTTCTATCTTAAAATAAGACTTCAAAAACTTAGTCATTTGACAAATGCTTTGAACTTTCAATTTTAAAAATGATGAGATAAAAGATTGAGATTCTTTGACATGCCATTTAAATTTTGATTCCATTATGTTTGGTAATCTCAGATGACTTACATTTTATTTCGTCTCACTGAAAGGTACTTAAAAATCTGTAGATGTGCCCATACTTAATAAAATACCTTATAATGATTGACATTTTTTTTTTAATAAAATTAATTTAACTAGCTGACAACCGGTTAACAAACCTCCGCTTCGCTTACGAAATTGTCATATTCTCTTCCACGGCAGCAGAACTAATGTTAAACCAACTCAGTAATGCAAGTCTTGAGTTAGACTGGCAATGAACATGTCAAAGACCAAACTGGTGTCAAACACCACTAAGCATAGGATCAGAGTGAATGGTGAAGAATTGCAATATGTTCATGAATACATCTACTTGGGCCAGTTAGTTTCTCTCCAGTCCAGGCAAGACAAGGAAGTCACAAGACGAACCGAAAATGCCTAGAAGAGCTCCTGGTGCATCAATGAGCTTATGGAGAGAAGCCATACTTTGTTACTAAAGCGAAAAATTAATCATGGTCGTGTGCATTCTTCCCATTTTGACCTATGGATCCCAGACTTGGTCTTTGACAAACATTCAAAAGTTCGGTCTTTGACAAACATTCAAAAGTTCAATCTCAAGGTCTGCCAACGTGCAATGGAGCGCAGCATTCTAGACGTCAAACTAATCGACCGTGTACGCAACACCACACTGCGCTGAATACACAAACGACTGATGTTGCTAAAAAGCCGCTAAGCTGAAGTGGGACTGGACTGGCCACGTCTCTGCCGCATGCCCAATAAACTGTGGATTAGAATAGCCACTTTCTGGAGGCCTGACACAGCCAGAAGACGTCGCGGCAGACCTCGTAGAAGATGGCGGGACGAGCTGGACAAAACCAACGACCAGTGGTCCACATTAGCCCTGGATAGAAATAACTGGAAGTCATGGGGAGAGGCCTTTGCCCAGCAGTGGGATGACCCAGGTTGACAGTATTAGTATCAGTAGCTGATAACCGCGGTTTCACCCACGTGGAGTTCGGTAGCTGTACCAAGTGAACTTACTTTTTTATTTTTTATCTAGTCCGTATTGTCCCACTCCTGAGCAAAGGCCTCCCCCCATTCCTTCCACTTCTCACGATGGTGTGCTTCTTCTCGCCAATTCGCCAGGAAGCCATCCAAGAAGTCCCGCCATCTTCTCCTCGGTCTGCCGCGACCCCTTCTAGCTGTCTCAGGGCTCCAGTCCTGCGATATTCGGGCCCACGGCTGTGCGGGCATCCGACAGACATGATCTCATGTTTATTATGATGGGGTGGAATGACTCTAGTGATTTAAATCTTTGTTTTCACCTGCGTCGGTTTCAGGTAGTTAAACCGAGGTATTTATTTCAAAAGGATATAATATGATATTTTTATTTGATTACTTTTTTTTTGTAATAACGTTAAGTTTTATATTTCATTTAGATGAAGATATTTTATTTGGCGAAACCGAATATGAAATATCTTATTTTATTAGACACGAAAGTAGAACAGACAAGTTTAGTAGTACGAGTAGTAAGTAAATGCTTTTATCCAAAATTATTTTTAGCATAATTCAACATAGCATAAGCAGAACTAGCCTATAATGTCCCCACAGCTGGGATACAACTCCCCTTTGAGAGATCGAGTGGGCCACAATCTAGATATTATGGCGTTTCAAAGACACTGTATTTTATTGAAAAATACATGTATCTTTCGTGATACAGGCTCAATGCGGTTGGTCGACCTCACGTGTGTCTTTCAATACAATATGCTAGTTTTACTCACGATGATTTCGTTCAACATTACATTTTTATATAGTATAAATATTTCATTTGTAGATATATTAGGCGTCTAATTATACCCAAGGGAAACATACGTGAAGTCTGCGTAACTTCAGACGTGTTTTTGTTGTAGCCTAACGAGTTTCCAATACTGAATCACTTTGATTTCGAAATAATTTGATAACATTAATGACTTGTACGTGAACAAAGTGATATTACCAACTTATGTTATTCACATCAATAGGCTTAGCCAAGTTGAGAATCTACAATCGTTAACGCATAGAAAACTAACAAAATGTATGGGAATGACATCATTTCAACGTTAAGTCACGTGGTCTAAACAAACGAATAGAAACTTTAAAGTTCAGTCAAAACTGTAAGTTGGCTACGATTTATATGGGATGTAGCGATCACGATTGTAGAAACGAATTCTATCATCTTGATCGACCTAAACTTGTCTACGAAGTTTCTATTCGTTTGTTTTGACCACGTGACTTAACGTTTACGATTGTATAAAGAGAATCGATACGAATCGTTTGTAACTTGGCTAGGCCTGCGACTAGCTATACAGCATGTGTCATCGGTGAGACCAACGAGGCAATCCATCAGAAAAACTTGTTTCTCATATGAAAATATTATCGAAACTGCGAAAATATAATAAATGCAGCTGAATTACCATATTTAAATGTCACTTACGGGATATCTTCCGTGATTATCAATTGTTTTGAGCTCCCGATATTTCGACGCTGTTGCAAGCGCCATGATCGCGGGTTAACTGAAGGGGCGGGTTAAGTATAGTTATGAACCGTGAAAGCTTAAAACAATGTTTGAATTCCCATAGTTTCGCGGTTTCGATAATGGTTAAAGAGAGAATTGTTAAGTTTGCTATTCTGTACCATACCTTGCTTATACACTTAAGAGTGTGCAGAAAGCTCTTTTCTGTAACCGCTGCGTTCTGGCGGTGCATTGAAATTCAACTCAGTCGCACTCACTGCATCAGTATTTTGGAAGCAAACCCTGGTTGTGATATGTTTACAGAAGCAGACGACTTCCTAACATAGAGTCATAATATGACAAGTCTGTTTGTTTTCTTGTCTATGACATATTGTTGCCAAACAAATATAATAATAATATATAAGGTCTATCTATTCATACACGAAATCTCGAAAGGGTTCTTTGTACTCATCATTGTGAACAATTTTTACTAAGGGACCAAACCCTGAATCGCGAAAAAAATCTGTTGTTCCCTAAAATATGTTCGCATAACTCGTCAAAATGTATGAAACAGTTGATTATTTTTTCGCGATTCAGGGTTTGGGCCCATAGTAAAAGTTGTTCATAATGATGATGAGTACAATGACCCCTTATGAGGTTTCGGGTATGAATAGATAGACCCTGTGTAATTAATTCATTCAAAAATAGAACTGGCACACATGTGTGGGTGGATTGAAATCCGTGTTTTGAGTAAGATACAGCTTTCTTTAAATTTGATTTAATTAATCGATCTTACATTCTCGGATTCTAGAAAATCAAACGCAAGTTAAGTGATGCGTTTGGCTGCTCATAATTCAGTGAACTAGTCAAAGCAGGGTATGTCCGCTTATCAATTTACAAACTATTTTTTGGATTGATAAGTTCCAAAGGCCAACTAAGTTGATAAGGGTCCTGTAGCCAGATAGCTAAAACCGAAACCTTACAGATTCGTCCTGTCCGTCTGTCTGTCCGTCCGTACGTCACGACTATTTTACTTACTGTCTTTAAACGACTCGCGAGCCAAGCTGGTTTTTTTTTATAATTTCAAACTAAACTTGCAGCCGTCTTTAGATAATTTATTATCTTTATAAAACTTAGTGCACTTTATTAAACTACGTGTTAAGATGCCGATTATTACTTTCCACTTAGACAGATTTTCGTATTCATACTCTCAGATACAAGACCTGATTACATTCTCAAAACTTATGTAATTAAATGTCCTTTATAGGTAAACTTCGTATGTTTGTCTTTGACATACTCCTTGGCGGTGATTCGTCTGTGTTTAACTCAGAACACTAGACTTTGCATATTTATGTTAAGGTCTAGTTTCAGTTGACTGTTGTTGCAGTTGAAGTGATGTCGTTGTTGTCTAAAGAAAAAGTATAATTAAAGCTTATAATCCCTATTAATACGAATTAAGCTATGATAGCAATAATATACTAAGTTAGACATTAACTGAAGACGACAAAACTCTTATGGGCTGCAAATAAATAGCTTTCCTAAATAGTATGATGAGCTCAATTATTTTTTTCACTCTCCTGCTTTTATCCCAATTTTTCGGGGTCGGCTATTACTCGTCATCTCATCAGACACCTCCTTTCTTGACATATCATCCTTCACACAGTCCATCCATCGTTTCTTTGGTCTTCCTCTACTTATACCCATCCAGATTCATATTCAAAATTTTCTTTACGACGTTTTCCTTCTTCAGAGACACACCTATAAAATAAAAGAATTGTTCCAGTTTTGTCTGCATTGTTCAACATTCGATTGTCGTATATAACCACAATGTCTTCACAAATTGAGGGATCTGAACAGTTATAAACTCCGCTGACATCCCGCTTGGGACACGGTGACGGTCCTTGCTCAGCAAAAATAGCCATTTTGTTCGTTTCTAACGCTTATAAAGGCAATAAACTTCTACAGTAGATTTCCCATAGGTCTTTCTCCGGCGATCAATCTTCGCATAGATGATGGAATATGTATAATTTTGTTAATTAATGCTTATTTTCTGGTGAAGGACATCAAAACAATAACATTCTGAGGAAACCTGGATTTAATAAATAACATAACATCACGCCTGTAATTGCCGAAGGGTAAGGCAGAGGTGTAACTAATAGTACACCCACATCCGCCAGGTCTAGTGGTCGCAACCGCGACTGCTGGGCATATGAAAACAGAAAGACACTATTAGTGAAAACAGCATGAAAATCGGTGCAGTAGATTTTGAGTTTATCACGAACAAACAGACATATGCGGCGGAGGTCTTGGTTTTATGATATGTAATGATTATTATACTAACAATACTAACCTAGTACCTAAGCACCATTGTTACTAATACTTAATACTAACAAGGCTATGTAGTCGGCAATGAACTTTAATTTTATCTTATTAGTCACATTTAGTTTTATGTTTAAGTATGAGTGTTTAGAGACTCACCGACCCCACAGTCAAACCATTGCAACGGTTTTGTGGGGCTTAGTTTATAAGTCTACTTACCATTTTTGAATAATAAATAAATCTATATCTATCTATCTATGGTCCTAGGTTCAGTTCCCTGGTCGAACAAATTGTTATTGGGTTTTTCTATCAAGAATTTCTCAGTAGCAGCCACGGGGTCTGAATTTGTGCCCGGTTGATGATAACTCACCCCATAATACGTAGGACTTAAACATAAATGGCGAAATGTGGGTGTACTCTTCAGGTACACCTCTGTCTAACTCTTCGGGGATAACAGGCTTGTTGTTATGTCGATGTTGGTCCGATGGAATAAAGCATTTAAAATATGACAACTCCTTTCTAATACAACGTGTATTACCGCTCAAAAACATTCGTCTAAGAAATCAAGTAAGCATCACGTCCACATTCATAGTGCTATCCAAAGATCCATGCTCACAATGAAACTTAATACCATGTGTCAATACTATTGATGTGCGCCAGTAAGCCTCTTACAACCCTTTCATGGAGTTCAGTCGCGACTGGTGACGTATTACTTCGTAGAACTTCAAGGCTTCACAGAATCTGAATCAGGTTAATATCACTGATGCTGTATGTCGGAAAATATAACGCCACGCCTACGATCTCTGAGAGGTTAGGCAGAACTTAATAGCAAACCCACATTTTATCAGTTATGTTTTAAGTCACATGAAATAGGGGGCGGGTTCATTGACATATCCAGACTCCGTGGCTGCCACAGAGAATTTCCTGATGGAACCCAGCAGTCGCACTTGCAACCACTAGGCCCACGAAGCAGGCGTGTGTTGTAGGCGTAATGTTAAGTTATGTTGTATTTTCCAGATACAACTTGACCAAGATAATGTCTGGACTTGAGAAGAGACACATTATAAAGCATAGGAAAATTCACGATAAATACCCGTTGTATTTATCGCCAATTTTACCTTTTAATAAAAGCCCGATAAATACCCGTTTCCGTAATGTTTTATAATGTGTTCTGATCGTGAAAGTTTAAAAAAGACAATTGAGAAGAGACTGAGTACTGACTGCATCTGAGTTTGTTCTGATGTTTCTTGTCTGAGTAGCCCGGTAGAAAACACCGACCTCAAACATTATTCATTAAGACGTTTAAAAGCGTTTATTTTTTTAACATTTTGCAGAAAGGAGCTCGTGTCTAAATAATAACAGCCGCTCCGGTTGATCTTTATGTTAAGCCGTGCTAACCTAGGTTAGTCCGTGGATGGGTGACCATCCAATATCGCAATCCGACGGTCACACCACTAGGCTATCACTGCGTGTTCCAATCAGTTGGTGGACTCTATTTATATGCCCAGGAGATTTAATAAATAACAGAAATATCCACACTGGTTTTAAAAAAATCTTTCAAGTACTACAGCAACTCCATTTAACACAATGACCACAAATATCCTTTTCAAAAAAGGCTTTATTCGCTTATCAGCGCACACCGGTAATGCCTACCTTCGCGTTTTATAATCTCTGTATAGGTATGAAAGGCTGTGGTTAGTGCTACGGTTCCGTAGCAGCGTAGCGGGTTGCGTAGCGATCTTCGTAGCAGCGTAGCGGGCGGTAGACTTTAAATGAATTGAAAGCTTTAATTGAAATACAAGTATTTTTTTTTCATGTGACATTTTCAATATAACGCACTCAAAACATTGTGCTGATGGACGCATTTAAGAGTAAACCGGTTATGGAGGTGTTACACTTTAAAAGTAGCTGTATTGACTTGCACGTTAAATTACCGCCTTAGCGGCAAACCATGGGGAGCAAGAGTGGGAGTTATAGTGGGGAGAAATCGAATAGCGAGTGACACATTCGTTCGAAAGCAGTCCAGTGGAAAGGTTGTCTTAACTAACTTTATAAAACTGTATAAAACTGTTCAGTGCTCGATCAAGTGTGGAAATACTTTAACGTGTGTGATTTTTAATGTGGAAAATAAACTAAACTGTGAAAACGATAACTGACGTTGTTATTTGAAGTGGCCTACCTGAGCGTCCTTTACAGAGGTATTTAAAGTAAAGTTATGACCTTTTAAACTACACTGGCCTGCAAAAATAAGTATCACACTTTTAAAATTGCAATAACTTTTTAAGTACACAAGATATACTTTCGAAACAAAAAGGACTCGAAAAATTGTTTAATTTTGTCTATAGTTTCAAAGAAAGCTGATAAAAATTGCTTTATAACATTTTTTATTTTAAATCTCCCAACTTCTATAGTTTAGGATAAATTGAAATTTTAAAAGTGTAGTACTTATTTTTGCAGGTCAGTATAGTATTATTTTATAAACGTGTGAAAAAGTTGGAATTTCGACCTCCAATATCTCCGTAGCAAGTTGGTTCCCAGATAAGGTCCAGAACAAAAAAAATATTGCAATGACGCTCCGCTCCGCTTATGCACCAAGCTCGTAGCTTCTCGCCGATTCGAGGCAATTTTTTAAAATCTGTGCGTATGTAAACACGAGGACGTCATGTCAGAAAGAAGCTTACATATTCATGAGAGCAAAACTGTTATACGAGTTTATTGTGAATAGCCTGAATTATGACCTCTACGTGTATGTATGTGTGTGTGTATGTTGCGTATATTCGGTATGAAGCGATCAAATATTCAGTTGAACTTAATTGTTAGGTCTCCAATGCAGGGAATGTAATGTGAGTTGTATTATAATCGTTTAGTTGAAATGACTGCCTCGTTGGTTTAGCGGTCGTGGGTATGAGGTCCTGGGTTCATTCCCGGGTCGGGCAAAGTGTTATTGGGTTTTTCCATCAGGAATTTCTTTATTGAGTAGCAGCCATGGAGTTGATGGCTATAGGCTCGCCCCCATTACTTGGGATTTAAACAGATGGGAGAAATGTGGGTGTACTTATTAGGTACACCACTGCCTAACCCCTTGGTGATACAAGGCGTGATGTTATGTTATATGTACTAGCCTACCAAAAAAAGTGAAAGTTATGAATTTGTTATAAATAAATTAAAGGTTCACTCATTTTGTATTTTTAACTGACATCAAAAAAGGAGGAGGTTATATGTTCGTTTGCATGTTTTTTTTTTCAAGTCGGTTTTATTTTTTGCAAAAAAGTTTTTATTTATTATGACAGTGTTTATTTTTTATGTATTTAATTGTTTTGGTAATACTGATGTGGAAGCAATGGGGAGAGGTCTTCGTCCAGGAGTGAGACAGTTCAGAATATCAAGAAAACTATTTGTAATTTTGTTATATTATTTTATAACAGTTGTATATTATCTAAAGACATTTAATGTGACAGGAAATAATATCATCTACAACAGTACATATCTATTTATAAGTAGCGTGGGTTGGCAAACTGACAATTAGTACCTACCCGTAGGCGGGAATTCGATCCAATACAACCTACACAATACAATATCAAAGTACCCCCTATTTTCTTGTTTAATTTTGAATTTCGAATGTTCGTTTTAGCAACCATTGTTTTATTGGCATACACTAACCTGGCCTGGCCTGTGTGCCACCAGTGGGAACATTAATAGGCTGATGATGATGATGATGAACCGCGTGGCTACAAGCTACACACACGCACGTGTTATCTGTCAGAAGTTGTGTTGAAAGTGGCATAAAGGTTCGGTTGCACGCGCAATCAGTTTGTGCAAAATTTTTCGCAAAAACTGCATCGTGTCTACACGATAGCGACTTGCATGCGCAAACGGTTTGTGCAAAAATTGACCCCTACACTGTATGGCTTTTATATATTAATAAGTAAGTAATATTGTACCGTCTTCACGTTACACCTACATGCTTAATTGTGCAAACCAATTTTGTAGAAAATTAGCGTTTTGTGCTAGCCATTTGTGTGGTGTACCGTTTTGCCATCTAAACGCATATGTTAGCTTGTACAAACACGAATTGGTGCAAATAAGATTGAGCGTGTAGCCGAACTTTTACTGTAGGTCGTGGCCTCGTGCGCCTCCGTAATGCCGTACCCAATAAATACCAATTTGTTATGTATATGTTTTAGATAAAATGACATAGATTCCAAAACGAAATAAGTAAACCTTTAAAAAAAACGTACGAAGGTTTCTGTAACATTTCCCACGTCCACGCATTACACAATATAACATAGTACCAAGTTCCCTTGAAAAGAAAGCGCGGATTTCCTTTTGATCAAAAACACGCGTACTAAACTGTTTGATGTCAAAATGGCGTAAAACGTCTCCCACGAAAAACCTTTGCCATTTTGGGGACAAAAGAAACTTAACTTCTTTTTCTTTTTCCAGGTAACGACAATGGAAATCACCTTTACGGAATCACACACCAACGCTTACAGAATAAAAGTAAATCCGACCTGAAAAAATGTGAAACATGAAACTTGAAATCGTCCTTGAGCCTGACAATTTTACTTTAGACCTAAACGATTTATCCACATCAATGTATCTGACAGATATATATGTGAACAAGACATTAGAAGTCAATGAAACGACAAACGATTTGGTGTACTCAAATCAGTTCGAAGACGACCCCCTGATTGTGTTTTTAGTGATATTAAAATGTCTGATAATGCTGTTCATCATTCTCGCAGCGATATTCGGAAATTTACTAGTGATTGTGTCAGTGATGAGGCACAGAAAGTTACGAGTAATCACGAACTACTTCGTCGTATCTTTAGCCCTGGCTGATATGTTGGTAGCTATCTGGGCCATGTGTTTCAACTTCAGTGTAGAAATAACAAACGGGGAATGGTTATTCGGGTATTTTATGTGTGATGTTTGGAACTCTCTGGACGTGTATTTTTCATCGGCTTCTATTCTTCATCTATGCTGTATCAGTGTTGATAGATACTACGCAATAGTCCAACCTTTGGATTACCCCTTGATAATGACAACAGCAAAATTGGGGATAATGTTGGCTGTAGTCTGGAGCTGCCCAGCATTAGTCTCCTTTCTTCCTATCTTCATGGGCTGGTATACTACGGAAGACCATCTGAACTTTAGGAAGAGATTCCCGAACGTGTGTAGTTTCACAGTGAATAAGGTGTATGCTGTGGTGTCGAGTAGTGTTAGTTTTTGGATCCCTGGTGTCATCATGCTGTACATGTACTACAGGATCTACCTGGAAGCTGAGAGGCAGGAGAGGATGTTGTACAGGTGAGATGATTTTTTTTTAATATTCTAAGTTATTAGTCTTTTATTAAACTTAAAATGTGACTTACTTACTGGAACTCGACACTAAGTCAGGGCAAAACACACAACCTGGTGATACTGTGAGTGTGTTTTGCCGTGACTTAGTATCGAGTTCCAGTAGTGCGCGTAGCAAAAGACAAAGAAAGAGGGTAGACAGATTTGTCTGCTCCTAACAATTTTTTCCATCCACCCGCATTCTCCAGTCAAACCGCGATCCTGGCGCTTGCAAAAGCGTCAAAATATCGGGAGCTCGAAATTAATAATAATCACGGAAGATATAACGTAAGTGACATTTTAAGTTTAGTTATAAACCGTAAAAGCTTAAAACTAAGTATTTTATTGATTTACACCACCCATTACATAGCGAATTTCCTCCATGCCTCGGAAAATACGTTAAGCCGTTGGTCCCGGCTGTCATTTGTAGATCTTTGACAGTCGTTACAGGTGTAACAGTGGCTAGAAAGTCTGACAACCAGACTTGCCAAGGCGTATCGTATGAACTGTACTAACTGGGTTTTGAAGGTCGGTTAGGCAGTCGCTCCATGTAAAATACTCTTATTCAGCTGCATCCGGTTAGCCTGGAAGCCGACCCCAACACAGTTGGGAAAAGTTTAGGCAGATGATAATGAAGTCTTTTATTGATTGGTTTAATAACAGTCCCAGAGTAATTAAGTTCTCAGAAAAGTATGAAGAGCACACTCTTAATTACTTTTCTGAGAACTTAATTACTCTGGGACTGTTACGTCATGACAGAAGGCGTACAATTTAATTTTAGTGTTCGTTTATGCGTCGCTCCATGTAAAATACGGATATTCAGCTGCATCCGAATATACTGGAAGCCGACCCCAACTTTTGAAAATAGACTAAACAATTTACTGATAAATATTGCTTTCGTTTTATGTGTTGATATTTTATAGTGCTCGCACTCGTGTATTTAAATGCAATATTAAAAATTGTTATTTAAAAAAAATGGAATCGTACTCAGGTGGATCATGTAAGAGTTTCTTAAAAATCCTACCAAAAGACACACGACCAATTGAAAATGAAACATTCTGATTTGCAAAAAATGTTAGTGTGAAAAAATTAATACTAAACTCAACATTTTCAGATTATTAATTTACTTACTTATTTTTTTAGTTTAAACGGGATTCGTTTTTTTTCTCAGAATAAAATGTCTACATCAAATGCTCCTTGGTGATATTGTGTATTTTGCTGTGTCTTAATATCGAGAGTAGTGCGCCTAGAAAGACTAACAAAGAGGCTAGACAGATTTGCCTGCACCTAAATCATTTATTTACCATCTACCCGCGTTCTCCAATTATTGAGCGATCATGGCGCTTGCAACAGCGTCAAAACATCGGGAGCTTACAATAATTGAAAATCACTGAAGATATTCCGTAAGTGATAAGTTTAGTTATAAACATTGCAATCTTAAAACAGTGTTTGATCTAATGACTTATTTATATCGACTATTCTACCATTACGCCAACCTAAATAAATATACATAGGTGCTTAGATACTTTAATCACCACACTACATCAATAGTTCAGTAACCCCCCCCCCCCCTAATAGCGGCAACAGGCTCCCTGGAGGAGCGACCTTTTGCGGCCCTCCCTAATGAAGCTAATTCCTATCAGAAGATAATGAGGAGAGTGGGGGCGGGGGGGAAGGAATTGTGGTTTGTATTATTTGGTACATTATGTACCTACCTGCTTAGGTGTTTATGGATCAAACTCAAGACAGTAAATTGTCAACACATTATGTATGAAGGGTGTAAAAAGACTCCTAACGAAGCTACAAGGCATTTGTTTTCCCCATCGTTGCGATCATTTTTTTGTTCTAGACCATACCTGGGAACCTTCTAGTTACGGATATAATTATTGGGGGTCAAACAAAGTTCCAACATTTTCACAAGTTTTTTTTTAAAACTTGTTTTTAATGTATGATTTTTACTCTATACACCTTCACGGCCCCCGTAATATTCAACAATCCATCCGTCAGCACAATGTTTTATGTGCGTTACATTGAGTCCTACTGTAAAGTCCGAATTTTCACCCCAAAAAAAAAGTCATTTCCCAGCAATTTTTTGCATACGGTTACTTAGTTTGATGTACGGTTGCTTGGTTGACGGCTTCGTGAAGAGTCTGTTTACACCCTGTTTGCGAATTGTCAGTCAGGATGACGCTATATCCATTGAAAGTCGCAGTCACGAGATCAGTCATCATCATCTGCCTATTAGCCTTTTCCCAACTATGATGGGGTCGGCTTCCAGTCCAACCGCAGCTGAATACCAGTATTTTACATTGAGCGACTGCCTATCTGTCCTATCTATCTCTTAGTACTTGGTAATGTGATTCCCCTTGGTGGGACTGGTATTACGAGATAAGGATTAGCACCAAATATTATAAAATGCTTAAGTTTATTAACCACTTACACAGCCAGAAAGTATCAGCAGGGCTATTACGTATCTTTCGGATATCCACTGACTATCAAGCTTCGGTTGTACACCGAACTTTGATGACAACCGTGAATGTCATAATATTGGTATTACATATCACACTGAGTGGATATCACTTTACGGTGACTAACAGGGTCATACATAATAAGAAACTAACCTTTTGACCGTTAATTGATGGACACTGAGCCAAGTTACTATCATTTCGAGCTGTCAACAGAGATACGTAATAGCCCTACTGGACAGCCCTCGTAGAAAGTGTTGCAGTTTTCAAGAGAAGAGTGAAAGAACATTACCTATCCAATTCGTCATAATTGCATAAGTATATATTAGTAGTTACTGTATTGTATTTATAGTATTGTTATATGTTTTTATTTGTATTTATGAGTAGGTATGTATGTATGTATTGTATGTTATATTTAAAATAGTTATCTGTTTTGTGTATTCCATTTTCTTTTTCGTTTTTACACACTATGTCTACATCTCTTTTTAGTATCTCCTTTCGCAGGTATGCTGGAAGAGATTTCTTTAGAAATAAGCACCACCTTTGTATTATTTTCTGTTCCTCTCTACTTTTTTATATTCAGTGTGTACATAAATTGTTAAATAAATAAATAAAATAAGGTGGCGGGACGACCAGGACAAAACCAAAGATCAGTGGTCCACATAGGGCGAGGAAACTCCATATTATCTTTTCGCGGTTTTACTTTGACTGAATAACACAATAAGATTAGTAGATGGGTATTTAAGATGTCAACAATGTGAAATTTTAAGGGACATTTCCCTTCCCCCATCAAAGTTCAAATTAAATTTTTAATCACGTAGGAACTGGAAAATTCGACCGCTTTTCCAAAATAACCTGATGCGGGTCGTTGAGCACGTCAATTTGTTGACCGCCGCGCTGAATGAATTCTTAATGCCCTAACCCAGTGACCGATAATTACTTTTTTCGCAGTTAATTTAATTGCTCGTTTAAGTATTTAACTGTGTTATTGAGTATTTGACTACTTTTTAAGTGGGTATTTAATTGTTGGTGTTTTGAATTGTGGGGCAGTAAAAAATATTGCTTATCTAAAACTTGTCTCTAAATTTCTTTTAACGAGTAAAAACCATACTAAAATACATGTAATCATTCTGATTTTTAGTAAATAATTCTACAAGCAACATCATAATAGTGTTTTATTTTTTTAGCCCAATCAACAGGTTTTTTAATTTCAAGATTTATTCATTATTTTCTTCTGAAACCTGCGCCCAGTAACTCTCTCGCTCTCGTTTACTCCGATACAAATAGACAGAGTGCGCGCACTAGCTCCTGTAGTCCCCTTAAGCCGTTGATACCGGCTGTCATTCATAGATCTTTGACAGTCCTTACTGGTATTCATCTGCATTCGGTTAGACTGGAAGCCGACCCCAACATACTTGGGAAAAGGCTAGGCTGATGATTCTCTAGATACAAATAATAAAAATAAACAGTTTTATTAATGCTCCTTTATAACTAATACAAAACAGGTCAACAACAAACTGAAAGAACAAAGTGAATGAATTCTTAATTTCTTAATCCGGAACGAAGATAATTACTTTCAAATTCATTCAATAAGTGAACAGAAGTAAATTGTTAATCAACATCTAAGGGCTCGTACACATAAACACGATACGACGTCGCATCGTGCTACGACACGGCATTGTTTCACGATGCGACGTCGTATCGTGGGAATCTACGACGAGCAAGCGACACGACATCGCATCGTGCCACGATTTCGTCGTGTGGTCGGTCGCAGTAAATCTCGAAAAAATGGGTCGCACTAGACGACAATCAATCCGTCTCCTCAATAAAGAAGAAACAGAAACACAGACGATACTGGATACATCCATTTCTTTCAATTATGAGTGATGATGATTTATGATGGTGGCACGTTACGATGTCGTGTCGCTTGCTCGTCGTAGATTCCCACGATGCGACATCGTATCGTGTTAATGTGTACGAGCCGTAAGGCCTAGCTAACAACAGCGGAGCGCAGACTTGTGTAGAAATCGACCAATCACTATTGTTGAAAATCCACATCGCGTGTCTCATCTCTCCTGTGATAGGTGGAAACTTGCACGACCCCGCACCGATCCCTTCGCTGGAAACTGGGCCTTGGGCACTTTTTGTCCTACAAACTTGCAACTAGAATGGAGTTTGTGAGCTTCGTCACTGGGCTATGAGCGAGTGCGCGAGTGCGACGGTCGATCGTGCTTTCACTCGCTCGATACCATACCGCTCGATATTTACCGAGCTCTTGTCCTTCAGCGAGTTTTCTGCCTTCTATGTGAGCGTTGCTTAGCGAGTTTTTCTTTGATAGCTCTAATCGCTGCGACAAACTAGTAGAGAGAGGGTTCTTGCCGACAATGTGAACAGTCAGTGATCAACTACATATGCATATATCGTCACGGCACGTCCTCAAAAAACTGTCGTAACATAGAAATTGCAGTTTTGAAATATAGTCATTTAAAAATTTTGTGTGCATACTTGTTTTCCGTAAAAACTGTCACGTGTGCTTTAGGTGACTTTTATGAGGGCTTATATGACGGTTTATTTATTTTATAGAGCATGGATATTGAAGTTCAGGGGCATTAAATAAAACTTAATATTTTTGTGTTATAAAAGTTTTTTTAAACATATGTGCTAATCTCTTTTACTGATACTGGGCCTACGTCTGCTGTAAGTTTCTTGAGCGGGAAAATAATCTGACAGCCGCCTTATTTAAAATAGTATCTTTGTTTATTTAATTCAAAGTTCACAAATGGAACTCCTGTGTTCCATTATTCTCTTGCTTAGTTTTGTTTATCTTGAACAAAGAACAAACAGTTTTATTTATAAAACTAAAACAGTTCTGAAACTGTTTTTTTCATTTTAAGAATAGAATGCTTTTGTTTTCCCTGTTTTATGTAGTGGCCAGGACAAATGAGGAAGTTAACCAACGGAGAGATGATGAAGGATGAGATTTGTTTTGTATCAGTTAAGGTAAATGCCTGAGACGAAGTGGCGCCAATCACGGATTTATTTTCCTTGTTGGAATTATGGCAAGTGAAGACATTTAGGATACCTACTAACATGTGGATGCATGTTACAGGAAAACACAATAGGGATTGTAAGTTCGAATCCAGTTAGGCTAAGATGGGACAAAAACGTCTTACTACATTTTCGTGCAAGAATCTTTTAAGTTCCAGCGTTTATACGCATAATCTGTTTCGTTAAATGGTTTCGATTCGACATAAGCCGATGATGGATGAACTGTGTGAAGGATGATATGCCTAGCAAAAAGGTGTCTAATGTGAAGAAGACATGCTGCGCCGACCACAAATTAATTGGGATTTAGGAGACTGTTGACTATAAGCCGCAAAATGTGCACTGTATCACAGGCGAAATCACCACGACCATTATTCTGGTTTACACAAGGATGCAGAATGTTGCCCCAACTTTTGGAGCTTTCGAAATTCGATTGATGCAAAATCACAATATAAAAGATGTCCACTTCTATTTTTCTAAAAATATTCGCCAAGGCCGACGTCCAAAATTAGATTGACAATCCTACTGGCTTTGAAAAAGAACGTAATATTTTTAAGAGCCTTTTACTTTTTGGATTAAATTGAAAAGATCCGTACAAAAAAGTTCAATCCAAAAAATAGCACGTTTTAAAAATAAATGACCTGATTTCTTGTAAAAGAGACCCATTTTAGTGGAGACGCTTTGATTTCATCAGTAGATGAGGTACAATCAGGTAAATTTCTTTAATAGATTTTCAACTTTATAGCTTATTTCTTATTTATCGTGTGGTTAGTGCCAAACCTAGTGTCAGAGTTTCAATGCCACCCATGGGCCTCTGACTTGGCTTTACATGCCGTCGAGAAATATCTCTAAGGCATGCGGTTTCTTCACGGTGTTTTCGTTCACCGAACAAGTGATAATTATACAATACGCACATGAATCCAAAGATCAGTGGTGTGTGCCTTTTTTTTTTCGAATGGGAAATCATTAATGACCCACCCCCTTCCGCTCTGGGTGGAGTGGAAGGGAGTGTCAGACTTTTACTGACTAAAATCTATATTAACTGACAGTTATACGTAAGTTATAGAATACGGGCCTTAATCTACGACTTATTATAAAGGTACCGTCACAGGTAACAAGGCCTTTTTTTTTTTGGGATGGGAAATCATCTAATGACTCCTCCCGCTCTGGGCGGAGCAGGATGGAGTATCAGGCTTTTACTGAGTAAAATCCATCCATGTTCCTTTATCACCCTTTTTGTTCCGGGGCCACGGTATCTCTTTCGAATAGTCCCGCAGCCCCGGCAGGCATCGGCCCATGCGCGCCTCATAGAGAGTCAGCAAAAGGAAGGGGTCCTTCCTTTTGCTGACTCTCCATGAGGCGCGCATGGAACAGGAACGCGTCGTCGACACGGCCTGTCGTCTTAAGACGGACGGACGGCGAGCTAGCCCATAGCTAACCGTCCACAGGAGAGGTGCGTGTCTTGGGTTCAAACTCGAGACCTATGACTTTGCAGTCTGACGGTCACACCATTAGGCTATCACTACTATAACTTACCTTATAGCTAATGCATTAGGTCCAAGATTGATTGAGAAAATTTAACATTTTCGGGTGGCTTGAAGGCTGACTCCGTCGTCAGTCGTTATAGGAAATCAGTTGCCAGAAAGTCTGACAAAGGGGTATCGTATTACCCAGTACGTAAGAGCTCCATGTAAAATACTGGTATTCAGCTAGATCCGGTTAGACTGGAAGCCGACCCCAACATAGTTGGAAAAAGGCTAGGCAGATTATGATAAGGCAGTCTTAATACACAACGTGCATGCGTTGTGCAATTGTGCATACAATTGCACACTTAGAGTAACAATGACATAAACTAAACGCACTTTACTATGCAAAGTTTTCCTCGAAATTGCATTTTTTGGACGTGTTCCAGTAATAAACAGACGTAGACGGTGTAATATCTGGTCCAAAATGTAGGCTACCTCCATCTGATATTAACCGCTTCAAAAGCTTTAGCTATTTCTTCCATCGATATTGACAATTTTGTAGAAAATTGCAATAGAATTTTTAGCGAATAAGATTTTTCTTTGGAGTTTGAATCATCATGTTCATGATGTGGTTTTTGAGATATCTCAAACAACCCATTTGATATTTTAAAATGATGATTATTTTAAACCAACGCATTTTTTTAAACGGGCGTTTTCATTATGTTCATACATTGACTGACATCGCAAACTACGTAATATATAACGCCACCTCCTATCATATCCACTGAGCCCCAAAATATGTAGTCTCTGCCAGGTATGTTTTTAATCTCATTTAATATGGGGTGAGCCTATTCCCATCAACTGGGCTCAAATCTAGACTCCGTAGCTGCTACTGACAAATTCCTGAAGAAAAATTCTAAAACAACTTTGCTCGACCCGGAAATCGAACCCAGGACGTCATGCTCACTAGACCAACGAGCCCTTCCTTCCTTGCCTTCTATACCCGGCCCTATCTATTTTGCGCTTTGTATTAATGGCACTAATGGCCCTATTGATTTTAGTATTAAAGTCCCTTCCTCTAAATAGTTAATTGGGTGAGATACTAAGCTACTAATTAGTAAATGAGTAGTAGATAATCATTTGAAATTAGATTTGTACATTGTAGGTTAATCTTTCCTTTAATTTTGACAGCTTATAACATAACTAGCTTATGCCTGCGACTTCTCCCACGTGGAGTTAAGTAATTTTCCCACGGGATAGTACTGCCGGGATAAAATAGTACATTTTGATACTAGTGGAGATGTTTGTTATTGCATTCGAGGCGAAATTAACACCCGAACCGCAGGCGAGGGTGTTTTTGAGCCGAGAACTGCAATGGCTCATTCCCGCACGCGGCACAGTACGCTGTGTTGGAAACTGAAAAAGATCCACGTGCGTGAAATACATTGCATGTTGAACCTAATCGTGGTGCGATAAGAACCCGTTTTCGAGGAAGTGTATTGAAATAGTACATTATGATATAAGTGCGGTAAGCTGAAAACTACAGCCGAGGCAATATTGCTAGCCCGAGCCGTAGGCGAGGGCTATAAAAAAGCAGAGGCTGTAATTATCAAAGCGCACGTATGTCATACGAGGTTTTATAACATATTTGCGAAGAAATAAATAAAACAAATAGAATAGAATAATAAGAATAGAATAGAATAGAATAATTTATTTAAAAAGTAGATAATACAAAAGTGTACATTTAAGTGCAGTAGTGTTATTTCTTAAACTATTGTATAATTAGTGCTTAGAAGTAAACTATCACTACAAAATATTTAACAGTCACAAGTAACGAAAATGTCGAGTTCAAATGTTAGGTAGCGACCTGCCTGATCTAGGTTTATTTAAACCTGTGTTTCAGGCCATCACTTTACATTACATAAATTAATTAGGACAGTAAAAGTTTTAAATGAAATAAATCTATTAACAACTATAACACAAATCAAATTGGTACAAAAACATTAAAACTAACTTAAGTAAATATGTACAATTAGATACGGGGGGATGACATAATCAAACTAGGACTTCTAGAAGTTTTTCTGTGTCCGTGTAATTAAGTATCGCTAAATAATCTGATATTACAAAACCACATTGCCTATAGCTTAGCCTATAGGAAGTTTAGTTTCTTGTTGAGTCTATTATACAGAAAAGGTCCTAAAAATACATAAAAACGACTAGCAAAAGCATGTCTAGTTTGAGGCTTTGTGCAAACCAGGTCCTTCCTTCTCCTATCGGAAGGAACTGGATCATAGGGAAGCGTAGAGTGCTGCTGTAGTATAATGTGAAGAATAAATAATTGCCGTACTGTGAGCACATTACATGCTTTGTAGAGCAGCTGTGTCGGAAATCTATACGGACGAAAGGTAGCAACCTTTAGAATTGCTCTTTGAGCACGTTCTAGAGGCAGAAGAATCGAACTTCCCGCGCCACCCCAGGACGCTATGCAATAGGTTAGAATAGACTGACACAACGCCAAATAAACCTGTTTTATTAATTTGTAATCGGCTACATTACGTAAATACTTAAAAACATATATTAGTTTGCGCACTCTAGTACATAGTAACTCGATATGTTTACGGAAATTTAGATTGGAGTCAATTGTGACACCAAGATATTTCAAATGGTCAGCTTTTTCTAAAGTAGGGCAAGAACATGCAGTGTCATCGTACGTGCTACAGGTATGCGCGTAAATTATTAGGTTAGTAAGCGGTATGTTAGTGTGCGGTGTTGTATTTCTCATTGTAAATGAAATGTATTTTGTTTTATCAGCATTCAGTGTTAGATAATTATTCTGGAGCCAATTAGATACAATGTTGAAACCTTTCTGAGCATGTTCATAGGCCTCAGCTCTTGATTTAGCTGCAAACAACAAAGCCGTATCATCTGCATAAGACATTACAACACCATTTTCGAGTGGGAGGCTGCACAGATCATTAATATAGATTAAAAATAATGTAGGACCTAATATACTGCCTTGTGGAATTCCAAAACAAGTATTAGAAAGATCAGAACTTGTATATGGACCAATTTTTACACATTGCTGTCGATCGCTAAGATAATCAGATAATAGTAGAAGCTGTGCTCCTCTTATCCCAAGTGTTTCAAGCTTCTGCAAAAGACTATTGCTAGAAATAGTGTCAAAGGCCTTGGCAAGGTCTAGAAAGATACCAACTGTATGCATCCCCCTATCAAGCTTAGTAGAAATGTAATTAATCAATTTATTTACTGCTTGGTTAGTTGATTTTTTAGGCCTAAACCCAAATTGATTGTCTGAAAGAAGTTTGTTATCTTCCAGATATTTTATCAGTCTACTGTTTATGATTTTTTCTAAAATTTTTGATAGACCCGTTAGTACTGAAATGGGTCTGTAGTTATTCACACACATTTTGTCTCCAGACTTGAAAATAGGTGTGACCACAGACTTTTTTAGCAATTTTGGAAATATCCCTTTAGATAAACAAAGCTGAAAGATGTGGGTGAGCGGAGGGGCCAGTAGGTGTTGAAATCTTTTAAGTACGTTATTGGGTATATCATCCCACCCAGTTGCACAGACATCCTTTAAACCGTTTATTATTCTAACTACTTCGTTGACGTCCGTATCTAATAATACAAAAGAATGTAACGAGGAAGATGCCCTAGTTGGGCTTTGAGTAGGAGGAATGCTAATATTTATGAATTTTTCAGCCAAGTTTTTACCAACGTTGACAAAATAGTGGTTTACCTTATTTGTTGCTTCGAATGGGTTTATTTCTATTGATAGTAAATCTAGCGGAGGTTCGGAATTTTTAGACCTCAATGTATTGGTTTTTATAAATTTCCACACAAGTTTACTATTCTTACCCGCCTTCTCGAGTTCATTTTTATCATACTGGTTTTTTAGTTTTTTCAAAAGATTATTACAGAAATTACGATATCTTTTATAGGTAACAGAAAGTATTACGTCATCAGGTGCATGTTTGGATTTTAGGTGAAGTTTGTCTCTGTGTCTTATACAACGAACGAGACCGGGTGTTATCCACGGTTTAATGCAACTATACCTTCTAGGGATTATCTTAGTGAAAGTGTTTTTCCTTATGTATTGTAAGGAATCTATGAAATATTGTAACGAGATATTTGCACCACCAGAATCATAAATAGCGTTAAAATTAATGCCGCGTATGTCACTTTCAAGGTTTGTCATATTGACTTTAGTGTAGCCACGCTCGCAGTTTTTTCTAGGTGAATTTATTTGCATTGTTAGTAAAACAGCTTGATGATCGGTAAGCGCAGAATTAGTAACCAATGTTTTGGATGGATTTTTTGATTTTAGAATGATATGGTCTAAGCAAGAACCGCTTTGATGTGTGGGGTAATAGTGAGCTGGTAAAAGTCCATGAAATGCACAAATATTTAGGTAATTGTGTGTATGGGTATCGGGTTTCCCGGAGGAAATGTTTATGTTGATATCTCCTACGAGTATTATATTTTTGAAAGTACTTATGGTTTTTAAGTTTGTGTCGAGTGAGTCTAAAAATCTGTCGATATTATGAGAAGGAGGCCTATAAATCGCCATGACTACTGTATCGGGAATAATTTTAATGACTAAGCAATTACTGTCTTGGAATACTGGTTCTTCTTTTATAGTTCGTAAATTATTTTTAACATAAACTACAACTCCGTCGTTTTGGTTGGTATTTCTGTCTGTTTTATATGAATAAAAACCGTTCAGAGATGGTAAGTTGACTGTCTGTTTTGACAACCAACATTCTGTTAGTACAATAATATCACAGCTTATATCAAGACTTTGTAAAAACACTTCAAAACCGTTCATATTTCGGTTTATGCTGCGAATATTTTGTGTAAGCAAGGTAAGCGATTTGTCGCCCGAACAAAGAAGGTATTTACAGTCCTCAACATTACAGATTTTGGATTCAGACACAGTAAAACTATCTAGATCACTTATTAGCTGATTACTCATGATAATTACAAATTAAGAAGAAATACAAATAAAGGATAAGCTACCTGTTTGTGTGCCTACTAAATATAATATACTGTGGCGCTCTTAGGCGCCCTCATAGTCTATTGAGTTGATGTAGTTGGTCTCTGCATATTTACGTGCCGGGCAACTTACATCACCGGTGGGATGGTCACATTTTCTCTTGAATCTTTTGCACGTGGCACATTGGGGGGGAGAAGATTTGCTACTGCATTCCTTCACGGCGTGTCCCGTCTCTGCACAGTGGTTGCAAGTAGGACTCGTTTCACGGCAAAACTTAGCTGCGTGGCCAAACTGCTGGCAATTGTAGCACCTGGTGACTATCGTAAAATCTCTCACTGGGCATGAAGTCCAATTAATAAAAATTCTGCTTTGGTTTACCAGCATTTTTCTTATGCCAGCGGGTACTTCTAGAATGTAGTTGCAGGTAGGAAGGTCTTTCTTACCCGATTTATGGCTCAATTTAATGGTCTCAAGGAAGGATTCACGAGTTGTATTCGGCAATTTATCGGATAGGTTTTGCTCGTAAATACAGTCGAATACCTCCTTCTCAGTAAGGGCTACGGGAACACCAATGACAGTAACCCTAGGGCGCCGTTTAGAAGGTTCTTCTATTGTAAGGCCTGAGGTGAATATCTTCTCCGAATTCTTCAATTTATCTATATCGCCTTTATTTTCAGTGCTAATCAATACGCCCCCATTTTTCATTTTTTTCAGGCCACGTACATGAAGCTTGAGTTGCTCGGGAGATATTAACTTTTGAACAAGTGACTTGGTGTCGTCACTTGTTTTAGTTTTATCGCTGGGATAGATGGCGATTGCACTCAAATTTGCAGGACGGATGAAATTGTCGGAGCCTTTCTTCACCATGCTAGCATAGGAATTGCTGGACGTATTCATCTTCGACTCAATAACCTCTTTAAACTGGTCCAGAGAGTTTGCCATGTTCTTCTGAAGCTGTAGGTGCTGAACGGTGCTGTGGGACTGGATCATTTTCTGCTTCACCGACTGGTAAAGAACAGCCATCTGAGAAGTCCCACTTTGGACCTTTCGGCAAAGATTAACAACACGTTGCTTCTGGTCCGAGTTCATTTTTCCTTCACCAACAATAGTGCAGACTTCGGTCAGAATGCCATCAATAGACTGCAACCATTTCTGGATCTCTGGGGTGCTGATAATATCACTCGGCAAAAAATTCTCCTCAGGTGCTGGTACTGCTGTTACAGGTGGTGGTGGATTGGTTACACTCGAGGGCAATTGTTCGGTAGGCGTTGGCGGAGGACTTCGCCGTAGTAATTGGCTGCGGGCCCCAAATGGGGTTGATCCTGGGTTCGATCCTGGGTTAGACATTCTAACCGCAACACTTTATTTATTGTCTATAGAAAACAAAAATAATTCAGTTCATCTTGCACATAAAAGTTGCTATGGCACTGGTCATAGGTGACACACTTTGTTTTTAACTGACGCCGCAAATAATTATTGATATATTCGTCGTAATTGTTTATTGATATTTCATTTAAGCAAGTACAGAAAAACACGTCCGCTTAGTCTCGCGTCGCGCAAAGCGATGAAATAAAAACAATACAGCGAAAAGAAAAAGCGCGTGGAAAATTTTTTACTTGTTCACAAATCGGCGATGCGCGCGCTACAGCGCTTTTTTTTAAAGGCAAATACAAAAAACAGCCAGTATTACTAATAAAGTAAATTAATATTTTTGTGTTTTGTGTTGTAATGTATTGTCAAAATTAATTTTATTAAAATAAAGAATTAAATGTTTATTTATTATATTTAATCTCCCAAAGTTACTTTTATTCATAAAATGTTGACAATTTTTCTGACATAAAAACTCTTTTTTAAGATTTAAAAAAGTACCGTTCGGTTTAGACGGAGCATCTTGATAAACCGTGCATTTTACTTTACAATTACGCACAAGTACGTAATGAGATACATTACGATATTGAAATTGGTGAAATAAGAGACAAAACGACAAACGAGCAAATGTGTTATAAAGTATATTACTAAACGCGTATCATAACCAAGTTATAAAAGATCTATGTGAAACTATTGAACGTATTTCCGTTCAGTAGTTTTTGCGTGAAAGAGTAATGAGCATCATTAAATAATATAAACTCCAACATTTTTTATTGAACTCGTATTGTGATATGTATAGATATTATTACAACAATATTAAAGCCAGCACCTGACATTAAACCTGTTGGGGCACAGTAATTTTTAGGTACAGTGTAATTAAGTAAACATTTTTAAAAAATACAAGTCGTTTGTACTATTTAAGCTAGAAGAAGTAAGATAATATTGGTAAGATGATTGCTTCACGTGCTGATTGCCCAATCCAACAGAGATGGATGAATATCATGTTGGGACGTTAGATGTCAGCAAACTAGCGCAGGAGTTTGTTGGTGTCGGGCGGAAGCCTTACAAGGATGAAGGTGACAGTCTGGCTCGCCGTTTGATAGATTCTTTTATTGTTGTTTTTTTTTTCTAGCCAGCACTTCTGGGCAAAGGCCTCCCTCCACTCCTTCCACTTCTCGCGAACCCGCGCGTCCTCCTTCCAGTTCGGACGGAATTTGTCCAGTTCGTCCCGCCATCTCCTTCGTGGCCTGCCGCGACCCCGTCTTACTGTGACAGGGCACCAGTTTCCTGCAATTTAGGCCCACAGTTTGTCTGCATGCGGCAGACATGTTGATTGTTATTGTGTATAATTTATGAGTTAGATAATTTAATGATAATATTTTAATTTACTTTTAAGTTTTTGTTATTTGTTTTCATTCAATTGTAATTAATAAATAGTTGTAATTGTTTTTTTATTTTATTTAATAAATTATGTTCCTTTTTTATATGGATGACTAAAATCTAAAATTAACGTTTAATAATAATAATAAACAGGTGACACAAACTATTTTTACTGTAATTTATTTATTCACTATCATTTTATGGGAACACTAGCGCCCAATCCCTACTTCGTTCGGTTTTATGACTACACAAAAATCATCGTGACGTCATTTGATATTTTAATTTATCCGAATATTTATGAATTACCATACCGACTTTTCTAAAGTTATGTCAAATCCCGTGAAGTGGTTTGGAAGTCGGTCAAAGCGAACTGTCTAGTAATCTTAAATTCAGCAAAATTCGTATTATTCCTCAAAACATTCCGTAATTTAATAATAATCAATACAAATACTAAACTAAAACATAAACCCAAACTATTACCATTTCGCTAGAATAAATTAAAAGTTTTCCCGCTTGCAAGGATTAGTACCGTTTGCCACCAATAGATGGTGCTTATTTAAATTGAACGTTCAGTTCGAACACCTGTGAGAACAGTTTGAATAGAACTTTCTAAACGTTTCAGTTTGCGGGTAGTTTAAGTGTTGAAGGATTATGTGAACGGGGAGAGCAAACTTTGTGCCGTAGAAGTGGACGGATGAACACTAAAATGCAGTGGAGTTTTAGGATATTGATTTTGAGTGGGAAATAGCGCTTGCTAAGTGAGAATGTGTAGGAGGTACTCTTTGTTCGAAGCATGTCCAATCAACCTATGTAAATCTTGACCACAATTAGTATAGTCAAGATTAACAAAACCGTTTGACAAGGTATCATGACAGATGGCGACGCCAACAATGACGCAACTTGGCAGGTCGAGTTTAATTCGATAAAGCTGCGAGGACGTTAATAAAATTGATAAGCCGCTTTTACTACTTTCCAATTTTGCACTTTTTATACATTCACGAGTACGAATATTACCGACTAAACCTGATTTGCATTAGACGGCTAAAATACGAATAGTGGCAAGTGGCTCATCAATTAAAGTGTTCGACTGTACTTTTCGTACGGTGGCTTTAGCCACTCACTACCGCGCGCGCGACTTTTCCGCACCGAAACGCGCGAGCGCGCTAAAAATTGCGAATATTCGCGAAATATTCGCATGTAATTTGACACTTTAGATAAAAACACTTGACGATCGCAAACTACAAGAGATATAGCTAAATAAAATTTACAGTGAATAGCTGAATAGTTATGGAATCTATATATAAAAAAAAAATATCAAATATTAATTTGAAACTCAAAAAAAAATGTAGAACTTGAAAAACAGTGATGAAAACGGTTAACGTTTAAAAGAGGTTAGAACGGCCTTGTGGGCGGGGCAGGCGCGCCGCTCATATAAATGATCGCTCATATGTCAATCGACCAACAGTCGCGCTCTTATTGTGTGCGTGTGTGAGTGCACGTCAAGCACAGTTTTTGCGTTAGTGTGACTATCAATAGCAAGCTCGCGATCTAAGTGTGAGTAGTTTATTTGCGTGCATAATGCACGTACGTATGGGTCTCTTGCTTGTAGTGGAGTTAATGAGTGGGAGACAAGCGGCGACACGCGTTCTAATACAAATCCGGAACTATTTCCTTTCTAACCTCTTTTATCTGTTCTGTAATTCAGGCCATAAGACCAGGGTGTAAAGTGGTCGCCCGTCACTTAGTGCGGTAAGATCCTATAATGAAAAATTCGCCCTTGGGTTTTTTCCTTTGTGAATTTGATAGGCCTGTCAATCAAAGCCATGATCATTGATCAGCAATCACCAGATTTTGGATTAAATTTTTAAATTCCTTTCACATAACATAACACCACGCCTGTAATTCCCGAAGGGTTAAGCAGAGGTGTACCTTAAAATAGTACACCAACATTTCGCTAGTTATATAAAAGTCCCATGTAACGGGGGGTGAGCTTATTGACATCAACCGGGCACAGATCCAGACTCCGTGGAAGCTCCTGAGAAATTCCTGATTAAAAAACAAATAACACTTTGCACGATCCAGGACCTCTTGCGCCTCATGGCGACATGCAGAAGGAGGTGGCGGAACGTGAGAGGGAAAGAACCACACGTCCCAGCCAACGCGGGAGACGTACCGGGCGTCGAGGCCACGTGGTGGCCCCTGGCCACCGCAGGCGCGGACCTGTGGACGGTGAGCTATGGGCTAGCTCGCCGTCCGCCCGTCTTATGACGACAGGCCGTGTCGACGGCGCGTTCGTGTTCCACGCGCGCCTCAAAGAGATTTCAGCAGAAAGGAAGGGGTCCGCAAGGGCCGATGCCTGTCGGGGCTGCAGGACTGTTCGAAAGAGATACCGTGGCTCCAGAACACAAAGGGCGAAGAAGGAACATGGGTGGGTTTTAGTCAGTAAAAGTCTGACACTCGGATGGGAATGATTTCCCGCTGAATGATTTTGCGCTTGTTACCACTACACCGACGAGGAATTTTATTCTATTCAGTAAACAGTTAAAAAAATTTCTGTGCCCGACAGGGTTCATAATTGTTTCTATTTTTTGTATTTACCATCTGTATGTGTACATTATGGATATAGCAATAAACGATTTTGATTTGATTCGAAAAACGTTTTCCATTTGCGTTACTCTCAAGACAAGCTCATATTTAACTAGCTAGTCGGTAAAATACGCCATTAAAAAAGAATTTACCTGCTGCTGTAGTACTGAAACACAATGAAATATACATGTACTTTACTTTCACAAGCTACACGTGTCGGTAGTTAGACTCTACACGTGTACTGTCGTAGTTTCAGTAATATAAAAGTGTTTATTCTGTGGTTTTTTCTTTTGGTAGACAAATAAATAACAATGTTGAGTGCAGGAACCTTTTGAGATGGACGTGGAAATAAATGAGGGTATATCCGATGTTTTAAGTAGTAATAGAGCTTACTAAAACACTCGTCCGCGGAAGTAGTGTGCCTACCTAGTGCGTCTAGTGCCGGTAATTTTATACCTTATGGCGACTACAGGAGCTAAACGCGAGTTTTATAATTATAATAAAACAAAGGCGGCAACACTTGAAGGAAAACTCCAACGACTTTAAAATAGGTTTATTAACAATTTTGTTACAATCCACACTATCATAGTAATATCGGGTAAGCAACTATCTTAATAATTGTCCGTCGTCTTTGACGTTCCACCACCAGAATGGCCCGCTCGGGCATCAGCTCCTGACCAAGAATCCCGCCGTTCTCGAGGGAAAATCCAGCGCCCTGATTGGCTCACGACTTCACGCCACGTCTGTCTCGTGATCCAATCAGAGAACCGCTTCACTTTCGCGCCATACATTTTACAAATCAAATGATAGAACTATTGCCATTCTTACGGAATTAATGTTACCAGTTTACAATAACATATAAAGCATTTAAGATGTGTTCACACGAAAAGCTATTAAATTAAAACGTTTCAATAAAATTATTTCTAAAAACATAGTAAAATCACGAAACCTAACATAATGCAAAAAAGCACTGCAATAAACGAAACCAGAAAAATATATGATATTCTTTAGGATATATGCTAGTATGACAGTGTTTTGGAAACATAATACAACTAATTTGACTCGATAGAAAAAAATCACGAACTTATCTAAAAAAAATCTTTTAACGAGTACTGTACGGTTTACGTACATACCGTCAGGCTGCAAACGCAGCAACCTACATTTATCTTTCGTATTTAAAACCATGTTTAATATAATTTTGAGTTAGGTGACAAATTACATACTTACGCGAACACCGCGGATTAGCATACAACCCACTTTTACTTTGTTGTGATCGGTATATACTCTAATAAACTTTTAGTGTTACCAAATCTGTGTGTGTTTACGTCAACTCACCTAACTCCAAGTACTTACTTACTTGCCACTTCTTACATAAACTGCAAGTGTAAGGTATCGACTACTACGGGATCTTACATTTAATGGTCCTTCGAGCATTTCACTGTTTGGGGTATCTCTGAAAACGACAGCGAATCGGCTTGGCTGGCCTTCCACAAGCGGATCTCACCAGTCGAGTTGAGAAAGCGCGCATATTCGTAGAAAGGGAGCTCTGAGCAATCAACGAAGAGGGAATACTTTGGAACTTCTTCGTGAATCAAGCGGATAAACAAGACTCAACTACGGCAACAAGCCAACTACTACTACGGCTACTACTACGCCTACTACTGCTTCAGCTTCTGGACTACGACGTGAACTGCGAGTAATCCGAGGCCTACAAACTAGAAGACACCAAACTAAGTGTTCTTCACTACAACTACACTACAACTACACTACTACTACAGCTTCTGGACTATATCGTGAACTGCGGGTGATCCGAGGCCTACAAACTAGAAGACACCAAACTAAGTGTTCTTCAATACAACTACACTACTACTACAGCTTCTGGACTACATCGTGAACTGCGGGTGATCCGAGGCCTACAAACTAGAAGACACCAAACTAAGTGTTCTTCACTACAACTACACTACTACTACAGCTTCTGGACTACATCGTGAACTGCGAGTAATCCGAGGCCTACAAACTAGAAGACACCAAACTAAGTGTTCTTCACTACAACTACACTACTACTACAGCTTCTGGACTACATCGTGAACTGCGGGTGATCCGAGGCCTACAAACTAGAAGACACCAAACTAAGTGTTCTTCAATACAACTACACTACTACTACAGCTTCTGGACTACATCGTGAACTGCGGGTGATCCGAGGCCTACAAACTAGAAGACACCAAACTAAGTGTTCTTCAATACAACTACACTACTGCTACAGCTTCTGGACTACATCGTGAACTGCGGGTGATCCGAGGCCTACAAACTAGAAGACACCAAACTAACAAAACACAACACAAAACAAAACATTCTAAAATACACATACATTCTGATTTTTTGGCAAATAATTCTACAAGCAATATAAATAGCATGATAGTGTTTTTATTTTTTTAGTCCAATCAATAGATTTTTTGTAAATCGCCAAAAAAAACACTCATTTCGCACTATTCGGCCCGCAGTGACTGACGTAACAACCACTTTGTAGTGCAAGCTGATTAGAACTTTATTCCAACAGCATTTCAAACGAAGTTTGAACCACCACAAATAGAGTTGCTAATTTAGCTCCTGTAGCACCTACTTTTCTGATGTTGGGGTTTCAGAACAGTACCTTTGCTTTCCGTTTTGGTGTTGCCGTATGGTCGATCCCTAGGCACGCCACAGAGTAAATAAATTAAGATAAATTACTGCAAATAGAAAAATTGCCGCAGTGCCCTACGACAATCTACCATTTCATACAATTGTCAAAAAGTTTATGTTTCACGGTACGGTTGGCGCAGTGGCTGAGCGATTGGCTGCTGCTCCGCGTGTTGCGGGTTCATTCTCGATTCCCGCACGGAATTAATATTTTTATGACTTACAGGTCTTAAATGTTTGTAAACGCACTCACGACACAGGAGAAATACCTAGTGTGGGGCAACGTTTAGGTTGAATAGCAATGTATCTGCCATGCGCCTCGTTTGGTGGCTGAGACCACTGACTATCTTGTACTCCTTCCAGTGCTGTTATGCGAGATTCTTTTTTGTGTGATTTGGGGCGCAGTTTTTACTATAAAATAATACATAGGTATTTAGGTACTTAAATAAAAGTAACTCGAAAACAAGAAATTTCAAAAAATATATAGTTAAAGTATTCAGAAAAACACATTAATAAAGGAAACTTATAAAAATAATAACGTATATTTTTTATATGATCATTGCTTGACAGTAAAAGCTACAAAACAATACTTTTACAGCTTTGGCTTACGTAGCTGGATAGGCACCTACTTCAAAGTAGTACTATGAAAAAACAACTGAACATCGGAAATCTACTATAGACCCCGTTTACGACCTCAGGTGTTCCGACGTGCGACAAGCGACTGTGTCATTTGTTTTCTTTGTGTGCGTGTCGCCGACGATAGACGATAAATTAGCAGCAGTTTAGCCTGTACAGGCGTGCATGGACGTGGGTAGGCTAAAACTGTACAATTCTCCTAGCTTGTATAAGCAACATAGAGAATGTCGAAATAAATTATTTCCTGGTCTGTGCCCTCAGCAGTAATTCAGCACACTCAGTTTTCAGTTTTTTTTTTTTTTTAATAACAAGCAATAAACCCACTAAAGCAACCATATCGCCGTGAGTTAGCAAACGAGCCAACCGATAAGCTAGATATATATATATATAGCCACAGTTCCGATTGTGTCCTCTAATGAAACTCGGTTGTACATGCACATTTAACACTGTCAAGTGTCATGCATAACCGTTCGTCTATGGCCCGCTTAGCAATTTCCTTCTTTCATCTTTTGCGTCGCAACTCGAGTGTCGCTTGGCCGTGTAGCTTGTGGCTAAGTCGTTAAGTATATTTTCCCGTAAATGACTTTGTGACTCCCAATAAAAATATTTGTTTGTTTGTTTGCGTAATTCTGAAAGAAACTAAACGATGTAATTGTATTTTATTTGTATTGAAATGTCTTACTTGACCTTCCATTGTGTCAAAAAAAGGTTTGTGACCTTCGATTTGTAATATGATTATTTGCATCCAATTTCAAAGATATTTTCTTTTTGAAAAATCTGTTAATAAAATATTGGTAAAAACTCTTTTTAATCTGGACAAGTACCTTTTTTTGGCAACATGTGTAATGTGTAAAAGGGACTATATGGCAGGTGTTTTTGTTAAATTAAAAGTGGTGGTAAAAATATCCAATGTAATACAATTGTTATTTTTCTAATCCTAAAAAAATTACTATCAGATTAATTAGACTGTTACAATTGGGACAATATGGGAAATCGGGAATCTATAACAAATATGGGACAACTCTTTTAATAAAAATAACTTTTTTTCATGAAAACCTTTCTGACATAATACATTTTTTGGTTAAGGGTTGTTTGACCCTAAATAAGTAGCTGTAATTAAACTCATTTATTTACTAATTAACTTAAATTCAATTTTAATCTCTGTTTCATGAAATGGATCGGTTCAAAAATATTCCTATAATATAAAGGAGTAAACTAGCATGAAAATCACGTCAACGAACAACGAACTAACAACGAACTGGTAATAATTAAATATTATGCAAGCCTAATATAAAATAAAGCTACTTGGTTTAGCACAAAATGCAAAACAGGCTAAAAGTCTCGATGAGAACTTTCCAAGTAAATTTAATGGGAGGCTGGCAAACATTTATTAATGTCCAAACAAACTGCTAAGGCGCTGGTTGAATTTACATAGTATTAGATAAAACCTTTGCTCTTTTCCGTTCAAGTACACACGGCAAAAAAGTTTATTGTTCAAGCAATTTACCGTCGTTGCCGACTGGTGCAGTCAATATTATGTCCTGTTTCCTAAACTTGTTTTTTTCTTTTCAGTTTTTATTTAAAGTTATTAATCATCTTTTGGCAGTCTGGTTTTTTATTTTTTATTTTTTTTTATTTTACACTTTTTAGTTACTTAGATATACCATTTTAAAATCCTCGTGATGAGCCTTTTATCGAGCCGTTCAGGCTGCAGAGCGTGCCAAACATTTGAATTTGGCGCCAAAAATCCGCCATTCTGTTTCTTTTTTTATTTTTATATAATAAATAAATAATAAATATCGCTGGACATCAACACACAGTGCCATCTAATGCCACACTAAGCAACGAGGCTTGTGTCGTGGACACCAGATAGTTGATATACTACATAGATACTTTTTGTTTGTAAATACATACATAATATACATATAAACATACATGACTCGGAAACAAATGTCCATGCTCATCACACAAACATTTGCTCCAACCGGGATTCGAACCCTAGACCCTAAGAACGTAAAGCAGCCTCACTACCGCTGCGCCATTCGGGTCGTCGAAAATGAATGTTTAAATATTATTGCCTTGTTTGAATTTCAACTCTAGGCGGTTGAGTCGAGCGTTGATTTATTCAACAGTACGCATTTATACACCAAATGCTATTGAACGCAAACATACGACTTTCTAGTTAGAAGATGTTACGAAATTGCAAAGATAAAATGTCAACCAGTCCGTACAAGATTTGGATAAAGTTTTAATTTATATTCATGCCTGCATACTTAATTATTTTGCCGTGTGTACAAGAAAATTGTGTATTACGTCTGAATAAATTGAAGGGAAGAAAACTTTATTCCGTTAGCATATCGTTTGGAAAAAACGTTTGTCCTTCACTCTTCTTTTCTAAGGATTACAGGTATCGAGGTGTTCTAAGAATAACTGTTCCTACACAACATGATGTTGGTAAAGTTACTTTTGGATAATACAGGGTATTATACCTATATTGTATAACGGTCTGCAATCCCACGTCAAAGCGCGTATTTTGCGTATGGGCTATAATCCACCACGCAGGCCCAGTGCGGATTGGTAGATGTCAGATGTCTTCGAATTTTTGGTTCTAGGACATGTCGGTTTCCTCACGATGTTTTCCTTCACTGTTTTGAGAGCAGACTCATCACGAAGCCGTCAACCAGCTTTCTAGCCACATCACCCTTCATACAGTCCATCCATCGTTTCTTTGGTCTTCCTCTACTCTTTACACCCATCCACATTCATACTCAAAGATTTTTTTCTCACGCCATTTTCCTCATTTCTCCGCATCACATACCACCAGCAAGTTGTGTGGTAATCGGTTGTCTTGGTATGGGACAACCGATTACCACACAATTTGCTGGTGATTGAACCAGCGCTTTATTAGTATAGACTAATATCATAAATTATTATTTTATTTGCAGTAGGTATTGCTAGTACAGCATTCTAGCAAGATGAGTTCAAATTCCATAGTTCAAAGTTAGTTTTTTGTACCTCATACAACTATGAACCCAACTAATATAAAACAAACTCACTTTCATGAACTACTAAAGTCTAACACAATTACTTGGGTTCAAACCTGGGACTTTCCCCTAAAACTTCCAGATTATTGTCAGTTATGTCGAGAATGTTCCGGAACAGCTGTAAACTAGGATGTTAGTGTATTAGTTTGTATTTTGTTTAAGTGTTAAGTTTCTGTGAACTGTAATTTGTTTTAAAATGAGTTGGAAACGTAGGGTTCCTTCTCATTTCTGAACAAAATCGTATCCTTTCCAATACCCGCGGTTTCACTCGCGTTAACTTAAAATTAAACAATCAATTTGTGTTGTACTCTGCCTTTAATAACTTAATTCAATCATGATTCGAAAGATACGTGGCGCTATCTATTTTCATAAGAACGTTATTGTTGTTTTCCTCTGGAACAGTAGTTTTTTTCGGGATGAAAGGTACCTTATGTCCGTTTCTGTACACCTGACAACGTGTATGCAATATATCAGGATGATCGGTTCAGTGGTTTAGGTGTGATAAGGTAACAAACAAACTAACTTACTTTCACATTTATTTTATTGGTAAGGATGGCAGTATGGATGGCTATGAAAATACCAACGCACCAAATACATAAAAAGTACCCCACCATGACGACCCGAATGGCGCTGCAGCGGTAGTAGGCTTCCTTACGTTCTTAGGGTCCCGGGTTCGAATCCCGGTAGGAGCAAATGTTTGTGTGATGAGCATGGACATTTATTTCCGAGTCATGGATGTTTATATGTATAATAAGTATGTATTTACAAACAAAAAGTATCTATGTAGTGTATCAACTATCTGGTGTACATGACACAAGCCTCGTGCTTTGTGTAGCACTAGATGGCGCTGTGTGTAATGTCCAGCGATATTTATTATTATTATTTATCGTCACCAGGAACAGGATAAGATAAGATAAGATAATATGTTATTTGCTAAACATGTGTGTCATACATACAAGAAAATCCAAGCAACAGCTAATACACACTCTAGATGATTAATTATTAACCAATTACTATACCACAACTCACGCCCCACTCTAATAATATCTAGTTTCAAACCAATCTTCTAAATGAGCAATATTGCCTATACAAAGTCAACATTGCGCTGAACTGAATATCAACTGACACAGCTAGAGCAATATCAAAATTGCAGCCGTAGAGATAGTTAATCACTGTCTAGAAGTTGCTTAAATCCGGATTGAGTTGAACTCAATACTCACAGGGGTTTAAGTCGAAAGATAAGTCCTTGCGGTCTTAAGACTGGTGCAAACTGTAGATAGTATAATGTTTGAATGGAACTTTGATAATCCTTTAACGTTCAAAATGGCTGCTGACAATAAGAATAGGTAGACTGTTATTGTCCCGCACTGAAGAGAGAAGGCATCGTATTACCCAGTACTAACTGGGTTGTGGACGTCAGATAGGCAGTCGGTCCATGTAAAATACCCTAGCATACTTGGGAAAAGCCTAGGCAGATGATTTTGATGACTGCAGAGAGAATGTCTCTTTTCAAGGATTAAATAATAAAATAATAAAACAGTTTTATTCACCAACAAAAGTTACAGTTATAAAGGGTATAAAAACCTCTTAACGAAGCCGAAAGGCACTTGTTTTCCTCGTCATTGCAATCATTTTTTTTGTTCTATACCATACCTAAGAACCTTCTAGTTACGGAGATATCGGGGGTCAAAGTTCCTACTTTTTGTCAACTTTTTTTTTTAATACAAGTTTTTCATGTAAGATTTTAGCACAATGTTTTGATACATACATTGAGTTCTACCAAAAAACGTGATTTTTCACCCCAAAAAAAAGTCGGTTCCCAGCAATATTTTTTGCGTAAAGTTACTTAGCTCGATGTACAGAATGCTTGGTTGACGGCTTCGTGATGAGGTGGTTTACAATTACACCCTGTATAAAACAATACAAATGTTGCAAAATCTATACAATAATTTATATCACCCTGCCTCTTAAACTAAGATCACCTGTGTTGCAAGAGACAGTGTTCGGCCGAGCTGTTCCTTATACATAATTTGATACAATAGGTGAACGATACTGAAGTAAATCAATGAATGATTACATAGACAAGACAAAAACACAGACATACACACACACAGACATACACACACACACACACACACACACAGAGACACACACACACAGATAGACACGCAGATATAGACATACACACACACATACACTCACACAGATACACACACACACACACACACACACACGCTCACACATAGATATTATGTTGTGTGAAGTGTGCATGTGGTGATAAGAGGTGAGTACACTGTGTGTGCGTGTGTGATAGATGAAGTAGTGTGAGGAAGTGTTTATAGTTGGGGAGTATTTTTCGTGTGTGTCCTTTTATTGGACAGTGAGTACTTGTGTTATTAGACGATGTATGTGAGTTAAGACAGGCATAGTCTTAGTATGCTTAGTAGGTGTAGGCATAGTCCTTTTCTAATAGCCACTCTGTTACCATGGGTTTAAGTTTGTATACGTTTAAATTTATAATATTTTGCTCATAATGCCTGCTTATTTCCAAAATAACACGTCGTTGGTCTGGTGATCGCAACCGAGACCCTTGAGTATGAGGTCCTGGGTTATGATTCCCAGTTCGGGTAAAGTGTTATTGGATTTTTCCATCAAGAATTTCTTAGTAGCAGCCACGGAGTAGAGAGTTGTGTTCGGTTTATGACAATAAGCTCCACCTACACGACTTAAACACTGCCTAACTTATGTGGGTGAACTGTAGACCTCTACGTAGCCCTTCTGGGATTACAGGTGTGATGTTACTTTATTTAGAGAAAAGGCCTCTTTTCAAGATTCATTTCTATTAACCAAGAAGGCCTATAATATTTATGCATTAATTTAAAAGTGAAAATAAATAAATAAATATCGCTGGACATTACACACAGCGCTATCTAGTGCCACACTATGCAACGAAGCTTGTGTCGTGTCACACCAGATAGTTCATAGATACATACATAGATACTTTTTGTTTGTGAATACATACTTATTATACATATAAACACCCATGACTGTGAAACAAATGTCCATGCTCATCACACAAACATTTTTTCCTACCGGGATTCGAACCCGGGACCGTAAGAACGTAACGTAACACAAAAAGACTTGCAAAAATCCAACACCATTAAAAAATCGTACCCATCAAAACAGAAATTCTAGTGTTCTCGAAAAAACTTTATCAATTTACCGCTTGTCTTGTTCCCCCGTACCCACTCGAAAATTCAAGATGTATTATCCCACAAAAACATCAATTTAATTTAAGATGAGCCTAAGGCAGAGGCATAGAATAAAAATGAAGAGAAGCGTACCGACTTTAAAAATAGCTTACAGATTTGGGGCGTAGAGGCTAACCATCACGCATCTAGCTATCATCTATCGTAGCTATCGTCGCGGTACTAAAGGGTCCAGCTAGACTCATCATCATCATCATCATCATCATCATCAGCCTATTAATGTTCCCACTGCTGGGACACAGGCCTCCTCCCAATGAGAGGGAACGGGCTATATAATCACCCACCACGCGGGCCCAGTGCGGATTGGTAGATGTCACACGTCTTCGAATTTTTGGTTCTAGGCCATGCCGGTTTCCTCACGATGTTTTCCTTCACCGTTTTGAGAGCAGTGGTGATGAAATAAATAACACAAAGTAATGCGCCTGCCTGGGATCGAACCCACGACTTCCTGTTCGTAAGTCGGGGCCGCCATCACTGGGCCACCGCTGCACCGCTGCTCAGCTAGACTGAGCGACATTAAATCTGTTAACCATCGCGCATCGTAGCTATCGTCGTGGTACTAAAGGGTCCAGCTACACTAAGCGACATTTAATCTGTTAACGAAAACGACGACGGAAAATTCAAAAATTACTACTCACTTCTTGAAGTGTATTTTTATAACCAGTCAGTCTTTTGGTGCCACGTATGTATTTACAGAATTAAAATCAACAACACACGCCCTCAAGTTCATGACGTAATCCCATTGAATGACTTTTTCATAAAATAGTCATTTAACGAAAGAAAATTTGAATTTCGCGGGCTACCGTGGCGCTTCCTCCTTAGGAGATATTAGGCCCACATATAAAAAAAATTATATATTGGGACGAATGAAATATATTGTTTGGGACGACCTAGGATTTTTTATGTAGGACACAATTCAGTGATAAAATGAATAAATCAGAAAACCACACAAAGTTCGCATCTGCACAATTTTCGTATTCTATGAGAGAGCTAAGATTAAGGTCGGTAAAGATCACTTGAGTGGGAAAAGGTAATTTTGAACCTGAAGCGATCAAGGGAGTTCTAGAGTGCTTGGGTTTGTATATTTAGAATTTAGGGACTCGGCTGAAGGAAGTGCGGTTCCTTTTACAGTAATGAAGATTATGTGGGTGTACGATTTGTTGGTTGTAAGTACTTGAAAACCTGGTGGTAGAGCTCTTTATAAAGTAAAGGAGCTCACCCAGAGAGAGAGAGAGAATACTACCACTATGAGTGTTATTGCTGCTGTGTTTTGGTTTGAGGACCCCATATAAGGCTTTGGTCTTCAAATTAAATTTTTGTGTGAAATTTGGGTGTAAAAGGCCGCTGTAAACACAATTTGGCCAAATGGGGTATTAAGGATCATGTCGACATACAGTGTGAATGGGGTGCTCCCGAACAGTCGATGCCCCACTTGTAGGAGTGTCCGAAGACCTGCACTTTATAGGACCTAAACAACGCCACAGACAGTAAAAATAAAACAGAAAAAAAAATCGAATAAACATTTTTTTGTTCATTCAACAATTCCAAACCCAAAATATCCAGCCTTTATCAATGGTTTAAAAATAATTTCGTCCGGACCCTGGCTACAGATTTAGCTCTGGAACTCCGGACTCGGGACGCAAACACTCCACCGTCATTAGCGACATCAATCTCAATTACACAACTATATTGAGGTCAGACTCCAGTAAAACCAGATGTGGCCAGATAATTAAAAAAAAAAAACAAAAATAAAACCTAACTTTTCTGGGCTGTGAGTACTTTAATATCGCTCTCTAGTTAATTGTTTTTGTTGAAATTGGACGATGGCTTAAAGATCCATTTGAACAGGTTTTTGGGGGTTAAAATCTACTTCGTACGAAATATTCGGGGGATCGAACTTATATAATGTAGAATTGACTTGAATTGATGAGAAGGGACAAATCGCATGTGACTAAAAGAGTAATGAATATAAATGTTGATGGATGGAGAGGGATAGAAAGACCAAGGAAACGATGGATGAATTGTTTGAGGAAGAAATGATAAGAAAGGGCAGGAAGATGATACTGTGCTTCTAAAATTAGTCTTTAACACCATGACCGGATGTTTAGGAAAACCTCTTTAAAAAACTCAAACAGAGCCTTTTTTTTTCGGATGGGAAATCATCAAATGACCCCTCCCGCTCTGGGCGGAGCGGAAGGTAGTGTCAGACTTTTACTGACTAAAACCCATTCATGTTCCTTCATCGCCCTTTGTGTTCCGGTAGGTCTCGATAGGCATGTCTAGATCGTGAAATCAGCTTATATTATTTGATTAAAATAAAGAAATACTATGAACCTGTTTCGGGTCAACAAACTCATCACATACATCCAATAATACAATGACAGAAAATAAAACAGCACAAAATGAGGTCGCTACGGATTTACGGTCCTATAAAGTTGTTCTTCTATTGTCAAACTATAGACACTGTCTGAACTTTACTAGGAGGAAACTAAAGGAATTCGCTTTAGTTCTGCTGTTCGCTAAAGTCGTGTTTTCACGGGCAATTTTGTTAGAAATTAAGTTTTATATACTGACAAGGTCAAGGAGTTCGTCGCTAAATAATAACAGCCGCTCGGGTCGATCTTTAGGTTGAGCCGTGCTTGCCGAGGTTGGTCTGTGGGTTACATACCGACCCATTACATACCGAGTTTCCTCCGTGCCCCGAATTGCACGTTAATCTGTTGGTCTCGAATCTTTGACAGTCGTAACAGGTAGTCAGTAGCCCAAAAAGTCTGACAACCAAGTCGTACCAAGGGGTACAGTATTACCCAGTACTAACTGGGTTGTGGAGGTTAGATACGCAGTCGCTCCATGCAAAATACTGTTATTCAGCTGCATCCGGTTAGACTGGAAGCCGACCCCAACATAGTTGGGAAAAGGCTAGGCAGATGATGACACTGACAAGGTCACTATCACTACAAAACCGGCCAAGAGCGAGTCGGACTCGCGCATGAAGGGTTTCGTACCATCGTAGTAGAAGAGCCCCCATTAATTTTTAATTTATTTTATTTGTTGTTATAGCGGCAAAAAAATCGAAAAGAAAATTTTTGCGGAAAGAAAATTTCAACTGTCTACCTATTAGGTACGGATAATAAAATTAAAATAAAATGAGATACAGCTCTCTGATAGACAGACGGACGACGGACAGACAGCAGAGGCTTAGTAATAGGGTCCCGTTGATAACCCTTTGGGTACGGAACCCTGAAAACGGAGTATTTACTATGATTAGTCAGCTCACTTTCTGTTTAGCTGTAAGTTTTCCTAAAAAGGAAATAAATAAACACTCACCCGCAATAACTTCAGTATAACTGCGATCACTTGCAATAGCGCCGAAATATCGGGAACTCAAAATAAATAGTAAACATGCATGATAAATGTCCCGTTTCTGAAATTATTGCCTGGCAATAGTTGGCGACATTTGCGTAAAACAAACTTGTTTATTTAAAAAGATTTTTATTAGGTTCGCTATTATAAATTGCTCTTTAGTTCCGTATTGCATAGTTGATTATTTTATCCGTTTAGCTCAATATGGTATGAAACTCAAATTGATTTGATAAAGTAGTGACATAATGGGTATTGTTAATTTTTTTTAAGATGTTGTAATTGAAAAACCATTTCCAGGAATAGCGTTACTGATCATGACGGACTAATTAATCATGAAAAATATTCATATGTTATTGATATTTTTGATAAAATACGATTGACCTTCATTGCCCTTCAAATTACGTCAACGTTGGCCGTACAGTGTTGTATCGTTGCCTCAGAAATTAAAAAGTAAGTGGCAAGTATTGTCTACAATCTGTCAAGTGTTAAATTATAAATGTCAAAAATATAAACATATAGTAAGTTTCAAGTTTTTACGATTATTGTTACTGCGACTTACCTCATAGTCTCGTAAAATCATCAATTCAAATCTCATTACACTATCTCAACACTCGGCAATATTTAATATACTGGGAGAGTTATGGAACACAGGAAGTGCTTTGTTCCAACTTGCAGCAAGAATAGTAATAATAGTCCAAACAAAATTTTTGGTCGTATAAGAGAAGATTTGCGAGAAAAGTGGTGTCGTGATGTAGGCGTGCAAGGTTTATGTAATGTATTTGTTGCAAAGATTACTTTGATGTAAGTATTTAAAAAAATCGTTTATATTTTTATAGGATTCGAATGTATATGACGTTTATTGACACTGACAGTGTTGTGTTGACAGATTTAATTTTTTTATTATGTACTGGTGAGGCAACGGCACAATCTTTTGTGCCACTGATGACGTCATTTACCTTAAAAAATTAAATATTAAATATCAAATAACTATTGAACCAATCATCAAAATATTCAAATTAGTTTCTCAAAATGCTCTAAATTTGTAAAAAATAAAATAAAAAGTAATGGTTAAAAAATTAAGACAATCCCCATTATCAATTCTTTCAAAAAAAAAATCCCATATTATGTTGCCCATGTAAACCCTTCTTTAGAGATACCTTTATAAATTATTTGTGTTAACAAAGACAACTTTATCCAGGGTTGTCAAAAGTTTGACTTTAATAAATGATTGTTATTTGTCTTTTTTTACTACAAAATGTGGTAATGACTTCATTCGTCCGTTTGTGAGGTTCAAACTCTCAGGGTAGCAAGTTCATCATTATTTATCTCTAGATTTTGCCTCTACATGTATTTAAAAAAAAAAAATAATCTAAACAAATCGAGTAGTGACAGAAACATGGAGCAGGGACTCCATGTTTATATACTGCAGGCCTAGCCAAGTTACAAACAATTCGTATTTATTCTCTTTCTACAATTGTAAACGTTAAGTCACGTGGTCAAAACAAGCAAATAAAAACTTCGTAGACAAGTTTACATCGGTTAAGATGATAGAATGAAATGTATTCGTTTCTACAATCGTGATTGCTACATCCCATATAAATCGTAGCCAACTTACAGTTTTGACTGAACTTAAAAGTTTCCTATTCGCTTGTTTCGACCACGTGACTTAACATTGAAATGATGTCATTCCCATACACTTGGGTAGTTTTCTATTAGCGTTAACGATTGTAGATTGTCAACTTGGCTAAGCCTACTGATTATGCTTGTTGCAAACAATTTAACTAAAATGTTGTAGGATTTTTTTTGACTATTGTATGTTCGATTCAAATGGGGGGGCGGCGCAACATGTTTTTATCCTTCATTATCTTCTGTCAACCGTCGAGTTATCATATAACTCCTTTTTCTTTCATATCATTTCTCACACAATCCAACCATACTTACCTTGGTTTTCCTCTCCTTCTCTATCTCTTCCGCCTTTTATATGAGGTAAAAGACTGATTGAGATTACATGTACCTGAGCTTTTACTGTGAGGGGCCATCCATAAATTACGTCACACGTTAAGGGGGTGGGAGGGGGTCGACGAAGTGTGACATTGTGTGACAAGGGGGTGGGAGGGGTCCTAAATTTCGTGACGGCACGTTTCAAAATCTTTATAATCGAAATGTTAAAACACGAACTTTCAACTAATAAAGAAAATCTCAAAAACATTTTCAACTATCGTGTAGACATAAAGTTCAAATTGTTTTGTCGGCCACCCGCTCTGCTAGTGTTACGCGCCGGCCGTCTAATAAGTCTGAATCTGTATTAAAAATAATTAATCGTTTTTAGTTTTGTTAATTTTTTTAAATGTTTCATTTGATGTTAATTTTATTAAAAAAAAAAGAATTTAAAACTGCTTTTTTAATTCAATAATTTGTATATGTAAAATTGGAAAATATGTGACGTCACACAAGAACGGGGCTTGGTCAAAAAATCATGAAATTCGTGTGACGTAATTTATGGATGGTCAAAACAAAGCAACTATTCAGTTTAATAAATTGATCAACCCTAACAGTTCCCGATTGTCAGTAACGAAGTTATTATTCAGTTAGTTTCGAAATAAAATGGAAATTGAAATTCCAACACTTCCGATTGGATTTTAAATGAATTTATTATGAGTTTATAAAATACTAGCATTTTTCTGCGGCTTCTCTCGCATGGAGTTCGATAATTAACTCACAAGAACGTTCAACTGAGATAAAAAAACCGCCAAGAGCAAGTCGGACTCGCGCATAAAGGGTTTCGTACCATTGTAGTAGAGCCCCCTTTAATTTTAAATTCTTTTTAATTATTTGTTGTCCTAGCGGCAACAGAAATACACATTATGTACAGCCCGCTGACAAACAGACGGACAGCGGACGCTTAGTAATATAGTTGGTTACCCTTTGGATACGGAACCCTAGAAAGTACAGTATTTTAATATATCTATAAATAAATAAATATCGCTCGACATTACACACAGCGCCATCTAGTGCCATACTTAGTAACGAGGCTTGTGTCGTGGACACCAGATAGTTGATATACTACATAGATACTTTTTGTAAATACATACTTATTATATATATTAAACATCCATGACTCGGAAACAAATGTCCATGCTCATCACACAAACATTTGCTCCTACCGGGATTCGAACCCGGGACCCTAAGAACGTAAGGCAGCCTTACTACCGCTGCAGCGCCAATATGAATATGATATTATGAAGGAAGAAGGTGTAAATGATAGCGTGACGGTTGACAGGCGAGGAGGGAAAAAAAACGAGTTGCGCCGGCACCAAGTAACATGGGACCAGGGGAGGAAGATAATGAATGAATGATGTGGCAGAGTTCTTGGTCGAAGATTAGTTAGCTTACTTTATCATAGCTTACTACTGTTATAAATGCGAATGTTTGTGTTTGTGTTTGGATGTTTTTGGTTTGATCTCGTTGTAACTTTTGAATAATTTTCATTAGGTAGGTGCTCAAAATGGAACTGAAACCCCCTAGGTCTTTCAAGACCCCTTTTTTTCGGATGGGAAATCATCAAATGACTCCTCCCGCTCTGGGCGGAGCAGGAGGGAGTGTCAGACTTTTACTGACTAAAACCCATCCATGTTCCTACAGCGCCCTTTGTGTTCCGGGGCCACGGTATCGCTTTTGAACAGTCTTTATTTAAGACCCCTTCATTGGTGAATTAATTGAAATACTCAAAGTCTCTATACTAATCACAAAATAGTTTGAAGTTTCGTCAGTCTCAAGAATTTTGAGAGTTCACCCACTCTTTATTAAGTTTCCTCTCTCTTATTATCTTAAAGACGAAGTTTTAACGACATTATGTTTTAATCTTCAGCCTGGATTTCGACCTAGACGTCGTAGATAGTCGGAATTAATTTATGCAAGGAACTTTTAGTTCCTGTTATAATGTTATGATGGCTAAGTTATACGAAGAGGTACTACCGCGTACAATTTCCACCCTTATGCCCTGAGTATTAAGGTTGAAAGTAGTCGACCGTCAAGGAGCGCGGTAGTACGTATATTTTATATATCCTACACATTTGAATACGTAAAATAGTTCTTGTTTAGTTTATCATCACTACATATTATAAATTAGAGTCCCCCGCCGGGCAGAGGGTCTGTTTGTTCGCTAGGATCTCAGAAACCACTGAACAATTTTGATACGGTTTTCACTAATAGAAAGATAAATTAGCTGAGAACGTTATAGGCTATACTTTAAAAACAATATACGAAAGAAAGCTATCCGAATGACGATATTTGGAATTAAAATAAAAAATCGTCCTTTCGGGGCGTGCGCTGCTTAAACAGTACAAGTTTCATGAATATTATGTATTAAGGATTATTCCTCATAAAAAGTTCTAAAGAAAGTCCGTGATAGCATATATCTTTGAAGATTGACTCACAATTTTATGTTTTTAAAATTTCGTCAAAAATAGTGTTTCATTTGCGAACATTTCTAAAACAAAATATATTGCATTTACAATCTACAACAACACTCAACCTGGACCTAACGTAACTCTCAAAATCCACACTTGTCATAATATATCTAGCACAAACTGCTCTTGTAAATTAATTGAAAAAGTGACTCATATAAAATACCTAGGTATAATTGTTGATCAGCGGTTGTCTTGGCACACTCATACAGATATGGTCATGGCCCGTGTTAGAAAACTTATCTGGATATTTAAGAACCTACGACATGTTACAACTAAAAAAATGTTAACTGAAATCTATGTCGCTCTGGTTCAGTCAATTCTTATCTACTGCATACCGGTGTGGGGCGGTGCAACTAAAACGAAGTTTCTTGAGCTAGAGCGAGCACAGAGATCTCTTACCAAAGTCATGTACACCAAACCGTTTAGATTCCCAACCAATGAGTTATACTCCCTGAGCGGCATTCTCACAGTCAGAAAATTGTACATACTACATGCTGTCTTAAAGTTACACAAAGTCCTGCCATACGACACTCACCAACAGGAAAGAAGACGTAAATACAGTGTTGCACCAGCTAAATTCGTTAGAACTGCATATGCCAAACGACAATTTAACGCAAACTCTGCTGCTTTATATAACAAAATTAATAAAGTGATTAACATCTATCCTATGAGTACCAAAGACTGCAAAATGGCAATAGTTCAATGGCTAAAACCGAAGTCCTATGATGAAATTGAACTATTGCTGCAAGCATCGTCAATATGAAGCAAAGAGATGCACACACGCACACGCACACACAAACATACACACACTCACAGGCACATACACTCACATATACACACATACTCAAATGCACTATTTTAGGTTATATCTTTAAGTTTAGTTTTCTTTTTTCTTTTATTTAGTATAGTTCAAGTCTTGTCTTGTTTAGTTTTAGATCTTAGTGTAATTTTTGTTTAAATTCTGCTATTATTTTGTACACTACTTTTATCACTACAAAATGTGTCATTGAAGAGCGGGATCTCCTAGCACAGGTATATCTTTTACTTAAAAGGAGGTCCCTATGTAAGATTCACTGTAAAAGTTGTACAAGTTTCTGCAATAAACCTTTTTATTTTATTTTATTATTTATTTGCGAAGGTGCTTTTACAGAGATAGTATTAATCTTTATCAAAATAAGTATGTTAGTCATCTTTAGCATTTAATTGTGTTCAAAAGAGCCAACCATTTCCTTTAGATGAATATCTTCACTACATAATTATAAAACAAACTCGCCCGCCGCGTCTGTCCCTATGTATATGTCCATGTGTATGTTTAGATCTTTAAAACTACGCAACGGATTTTGATGCGGGTCTTTTTTAATAGGTATAGTGATTCAAAAGAAAGGTTTTAATATATAATTTGCGGGCGGGCGAAGCCGCTGGCATCATGTAGTGGGAAATATAACAGAATTAAAATAGCTCGCGCAACAAAATAATATCATAACGACGTCGAGGGTCTATTAGAAGATGACTTTCAATGGGAAAATACGCTATATGAAGTCTCACATGACCACTATGATCCATCCTTCAGAAGTCATCGACTATAGATAAGAGGTACCCGTGCGAAGCCGGGGCGGGTCGCTAGTCAATATTAGTTTATAGTTAATCACTGGTTGGTATTACTCGTTTTGTCTATTTTCTTCTATCTATTATGCAAATATGCACCTTGGAGGTCTGTAGTAGCGATGTTTTTAATTTGTCGAAATTAATTGTCGTTTCGTCAACTGATTAGGCACGTATGTACAAAGAATAAGCACGACTCATTGTTTGAAGACTGAGTTATTATATTATAGTGATGTTATTATATATACCCAATATTGGACGTGTAGGCGGGCACGGGTTTTGTGCCTGGAGGCTTTATTTATACCTGAGTATTCCCTTCTCTTCGTGTTGCGTGGGCGTTTGCTCCGCCAGTTTTTTATTCCCAGCTGAAACACTAGGAATTGTGGAAGGGACTGGGGGACTGACTCTTGTAAACTTTGACGTTCAATAAGTTCTAATTGTCAGCCTATTTTGGATAAATGACTTTTGAATTTAATTTTTCAGTTAAAAATCAACAGCAACGTTATTTGCACTGTTTTAGACTTTCACGGTTTTCCACTACACTTAAAGTACTTACGGGATGATATCCGTGATTACAAAAACAAAATCACGGATATCATCCCGTAAGTACTTTAACAACGTTATTTTATTAGCAATTAAAATATGCACCAGTAAGCTGCCTCACAAATCGTTAAACAGATTAATTTAACGTTAACCATACTTATTAAAAACATCGTTTAGTTGCTGTGTGTGCTCTTCAATCAATAGTAAGAGAATGAGTTTTTAAATTCGTTTAGCATAGTGATTGAAGTTTAAGTCGGCCAAAAACCAAAATAAAAAATCAAATACCATTTTGTGTTTTACTTCGTGCGAAACAAACCTCCTTTCGTCCAAAAGACCAACACAGCCACTCCAATACGATTATATTTTCATAATAAATTCCGAATCTTTCAGCCAGATTTTAATATCGTTAACCTGAAAATTCAAAGACAAAAACGAAATGCCTACGACGTTATAAATTCCGTCGTCATTTTGTGAATTACAGCGTCTTCATAAAGATTTGTCGTGAAATTTTCAATACCTTTGTACTTTACGTACTTTGATGGTTTTATTTTTTTCGTCTGTACCGAGGCTTTGAAAGGAGAATAATAAAATTTAATTGCGTAGGTGTAATTTGTGACCTAATTTAGTAAAAGGTTAGGTTAAAAACAAAGCTCTGCCTTATTTTCGGGAAATACTTGATTTTAAAGTGAAGTAGTTAAAATTCAGGACAAAACAAATTCCTATAAAACACAGGGATAGTAGACAGAATTTTTCGATTCATTTATAAACATCTATATTTTTTCATGAATCGGATTTTTTTTTTGGAAAAATTGATTTATATCGTATCACTAATAATACACATAATAACTATCTCCAAAGAACTATCTATCTCTCTATATCCGATTCAAGCGGTCAGCCCGACTTGAAGAATAGAGGGACTAAATCACAGGCCTGTATAGATAGATTTTTAGGGTTCCGTACCAAAAGGATAACCAACGAGACCCTTTTACTAAGCCTCCGCTGTCCGTCCGTCCATTCGTCTGTCTGTCAGCGGGATGTATCTCATAATCTGAAATACGTAGACAGTTTATTTATTTGTTTGAAATTTTCATATTTTCTTTTATTTCTGTTGCCGCTATAATAAAAATTAAAGGGGGCTGCCCTCCCACGATGGTACGGAACCCTTGATGCGCGAGTCCGACTCGCACTTGGCTGGTTTTTTTTATTTTTTTATTAATTACTAGCGACAAGCCCCGGCTACGCACGGGTAGCACTAATCTATAGCTACTTTTCGAGGATGGATGGGGAGTTCATGTGACAAAGTTATAGCAGATATCTTTAAGTACGGTGACCCTCGTCGTCGATATCGTCTTCAGGTAGCTTTCTTCCGGGGCTGCGGGACTATTCCAAAGAGATACCGTGGCCCCAGAATACAAAGGGCAATGAAGGAACATAGATGGGTTTTAAAAGTCTGACACTCCCTCCTGCTCCGCCCAGAGCGGGAGGAGTCATTTGATGATTTCACATCCGTGAAAAAAGGTAGCTTTCTTTCTCAAAATGTTTTTAAATTATAGTCTCCTCAGCTAATTTCTCTTTCTAGAGGTCCTAGCGAACAAACAGACTCTCTGCCCGGGCGGGGGACTCTTATTTATAATATGTAGTGATGAAGATGTAGTGATGATGACGATTCATTATATCAATTAATAATAACCTTTTGACACTTGATGAAATATATTATAATAATAAGTATAATAGTAGTATCCTTAACAACATCAACAGTTGTTATAACTGAATCAACATTATTACACAAAAGAATGCCACGACAAAAGGAATTATTATGAAATACGAATTCCGAATTCGGAATAATATAATTGGGTGATATTGAAAAGCCTTTAATTCGTTATTGTTACCGTTTCTATATTTAATTTAATATTCAGCTTGATTTCGACTTTCGAATTGGTGGAATATTTGACAGAGAATTTAATAAAGGTCGCCGATGTAAATGATCATTCCTTTGCAAATGGTTTTTGAAATAATATTATTATAACGACATATTGATATTGACTGTCTCGTTGGTCTAGTGGTTTGGTTTGGGATTACTGAGTGAGCTCCTGAGTTCGATTTCCAGGTCGGGCAAAGTGTTGTTGGATTTTTCCATCTAAAATTTCTCAAAAGCCGCCACGGTGTCTAGATTTGTGCCCGGTTGATGGCAATAGGCCCTCTATAGCATGGGACTTAAACATAACTGGCGAAATGTGGGTGTACCAATGGGTCCATGTCTGCCTAACTCTTTATGAATGACAGGCGTGATGTTATGTTATTATGTCAACGAATTGTTATAAGGGAGGCCTCTTATTTTTTAAACTATCGGCCAGCGCTTGATCAATGTATTACCACAGACGTGCACTCTACTGTGCCTATGTATGTACATACATACAATCAATAGACATGACGACAGTATCAAAAAATTGCAAATCTGTTTAGTCCGTCAGTTAGAGTATTGGAAATTAATGGACAGTATTTTTTGTTTTTGTAAATCAATGAATATTGACAAAGATAAAACGCATCAAAACTCGGGAGTGGGGGCTCGTGACGTCAAAACTAGCTAAAAATTATACCATGGCGTGACGTATTGAGAATTATAAAAGCGTCGTATCTTCGTCAATTTTGGTTTACGTAACAATAGAAAAAACACGGGTCAAATATTTTTTGATAATCTAATTGACGGACTAATTAGATTTTTTTGTCGTCTCGCCTATTACTTTGTCCTTGATTATATAGCGCCAGGGTAGCCCGCAATATTCAAATTGTCTTACGTTTTTTTTTGAAATTTGCAGGTCACCTATACAACAAACCTTTTTTTTAGGGTTCCGTTCCCAAAGGGTCTAAACGGGACCCTACTACTAAGACTTCGCTGTCCGTCCGTCCGTCTGTCTGTTACCAGGCTGTATCTTATGAACCATGATAGCTAGACAGTTGAAATTTTCACAGATGATGTATTTCTGTTGCCGCTATAACAATAAATAAAAACAAAATAAAATTAATATATAAGGGGGCTCACAACAAGGTGGCATATAACAAACGTCATTTTTTATGCCGTTTTTTTGGTCGATAACGGCAACAGGCAGACCCTTGAAATATTCAGTTGTACATTCACTTTCAAAATAAATAAATAAAATATATATTTAAGGGGGGGGGGGGGCTCCCATAAAACAAACGTGTTTTTTTGTCGTTTTGTTTCTATACATGACTCCACTAATAAATAACAACACACACACACTGATATATGTATAATACACTCATCATCATCATCATTTCAGCCGTAAGACGTCCACTGCTGGACATAGGCCTCCCCCAAGTGTCGCCACATTGACCGGTCCCGTGCGTCTCACATCCAGCGGATTCCCGCAACCTTCACCAGGTCATCGGTCCACCTAGTGGGAGGCTTTCCAACGCAACGTCTTCCGGTTCGCGGTCGCCACTCCAGAACTTTTCGGCCCCATCGGCCATCCGTTCTGTGAGCAATGTGACCTGCCCACTGCCACTTAAGTCTGGCAATTCTTCGGGCTACGTCGGTAACCTTGGTTCTCTTGCGGATGTCTTCATTTCTGATTCGTTCGCGCAAATATAATACACTATTAAATATGTATAATTTGTTAATACACTTAACAAATTACTATTTACATTAGGCCTTTCACTTACCTCTTTAAGTCTTATTTTTCAAGCCAACATGAGCTATACAATATTCAAAATGAGTCTAATCTTTTAGCCCAAGTTTGAGTATCACTTCTCCAGCCCGAGATTTTCTTTACATGACATTAAGTTGAAATAAACAAAACAGACTCAAGACCCGAGATACGAAGTAATCCGAGTACATATATTGTGTAAAATAAAGATTACGAACACAAAACAACACATAAGCCTTGTTTTAGAACAAGACTTATGTTTTGTTCGTACGTAATTTAAATAAAGGATTTAATTTGTTTGGAAAATGTGTCCACATTTCTTTGGGCTCTGTTTGTCTCAATATTTACGTGAAATAGGATATTTTATGTACAGTTAATAGAAAAACCTTTTATGCAACCAAAACTGAAGCCAATCACTGACATAAAATATCAACACGGAAACTCATATGTTTGAAACTGACACTTAATATAAACATGATGACTGGCTGAGATGACGAGCAATAGAGAAATATGGAAGAAGGGAATATGCTGCACTGACCCCAAAATAAATTGGGATATAGGCAGGAGAATTATGATGATGACCTAATATAAAAAAAAACCGGCCAATGGCGTGTCGGGCCACGCGCAGTGTAGTGTTCCGTAGTAACCCGTTATATATTTTTTTTCAATGCTAGTCTTCGCCCGTTATAAACAAGCCACCACTTCATCTTAGTATTGTACAAAATTACGTATTTGGTACAAAATTATCCAACATCCTAGTTCAACGACTATTACTGCTAAACTAATAAAGTTATCTTAACCGCTATAGTTTTCCTTTAAAGTTCATAAAATGCACTATCATCATGAATTTTTACAGATTTTTCAAGCCAGCAGTTTAGCTTTTAGAGGACGCTACTTGAACAATAATTTGCACTTTAAAGTTTAATATTTCGTAAATCGAGCATTAAATCGAAAAGTAGTATTAGCAACCTCTAACTACTAAACTAACTATAATTTTTTTTTCCGAAATTTTGTTTTAGCACTTTGTCGAAGTTATTGATATGCACACCTCTACAAAATTATAGCTTTCTAGTATTAGCGTTCTCTTAGCAAAACCTCGGGCAGACTGACAGACAGACGGACATGGCGAAACTATAGGGTTCCTTGTCAGGACTATGGAACCCTAAAAATTATGATACAGGGCAGTTATTATCATAAGACAAAATTACAGCACTTTTATGATAACTCTAGACGCTTATGAGTCATAATATAATTTTGTTCAGATAATCACTGATAATGGCAATAGTTTGAAATCCTTATCAAATTAAAAGCCACAATGTACAAGACCATCTTCTAGACAGAATGCAGTACAAATCTTTATCTCAATAAAATACATAAAAACTACGACCAAATCTACTACTAAATCCGGAAACATAACATAACATCAGCGTCTGTAATCCCTAAAAGTTCGACATAGATGTGCCTAATAGTACACCTACATTTCGCGAGTTGTGTTTCAAGCCCCATGTAATTGGGGGCGAGCCTACTGCCATCAACCGGGCACAAATCCTGGCTCCGTGACTGCTACGGAGAAATTCCTGATGGGAACCCAATAAGATTTTACCCGACCAGGGTATCGAACCTAGGACCTTGTGCTCAGCAGTAGCGCTTGCTACCACTCGACCAAGGAGGCAGTAAATCCAGAAACATGAACCAAATACTTCAATAATCTGCAGTCTGCAGTATTACGAGTACGTAGAAGATAAAATAATAATTATGAGGGTACTAAAAAATACAGCGAATATTACGAGTATCAGGTCGACTTATTGAACATTATCGCTACGCCAGCCAGAATTCCTATTTTAAATATAGATCATGATCTGTCAAATGACCAATTTGATCGAGACGCCATGGTTTAACTATTGTGTCTACTTCGTGGACAGATCAAGGGATAGAAAAGTAGGTAGAACTTACAACCTCCTTTGAAAAAGTCTGCCTAGAACACAAGCACCTTTGTTATGAGATTTTATTTTCAAGTCTCTTTAAGTTTTGTTGTCCCATTCTACTTTGGGTCGACGCAACATTTGTGTTCTTCTTCGTTTCTTCGCTGTGACACGTCACGGCATCATTTACTCCTTTCTCTTTCATATCATTCCTCACACAATCTGCATAATAGAAAATAGTATTGTTCGATAAATAATTCACTTGTGGAAAACTAAGGCCCGCTCACACCACAAGTCACTAACACGGTTAGTGCGAAGGTTTACAACTAAACGCATTTGAAACAACATTCTGTCTGCGCTATATTTAAAACTAGCGGACGTCACGCGGTTTCATCCGCGTATTTCCCGTTCCCGTGGGAGCACGGTGTACGGGGATAAAATATAGCTTATGTTACTCAGTAAAGACGTGGCTTTCTAATGGTCTATTTTTGAGTTTATTCGTTACAAATATACACACAAAAATACAATCTCTCTTTATAATATTAGTGTAGATATAGATAATATTGACATAACTAAAACGGATGTTTTACATTCCTTTTGCTCAAAATTGCGCTTAGTGATTTGTGGTACAAGGGGCATAGCTACCCTTGCACCACAAATCACTAGGTAGGTTGATAACAGGTTGTTAACAGGTTGATTATGCAATCAACCTGTTTCCGATGCTGGGTCACAGGCCTCCTCTCTGAGAGGGACTGGGCTGTATTACATTCCGCTGGCCCATTGTGAGTTGGTAGATGTCACATATCTTCGAAGTTTAGCCCTACCAATGCGATTTTTTTTGACCCGCTTGCCCCCTAAACAAATTTCTAAGTTACAAATTAAATCACTGCATTAATAAACGTTTTCGCATTCTTCGCTTGAAAAACGCACACAAAAATTGTATTAGGACACAAAATTAAGACAGACATACAAAAGAAACAAGTATAATTATGTTGCTATCTCAAATAAAATACAGGATGTATTTCCCTTCACGTGTCGTACCTCGTATTGATCATGATCTGTCAAATGACCAATTTGGTCGAGACGCCATTGTTTAACTATTGTGTCTACTTCGTGGACAAATCATTGGATTATGTCAGTAGCATAAACCGTTTAATAGTTTCTCTTTATTACAATTACTTTTCTTGTTTTATTTAACTGTTTTATTTTTGGTTATACTTTGACTGATCATACACGTGTAGGTTTTTATTGTTTTAACGGCTACATTGCTTAACCTGAAGATCGACCCGAACGGCTGTTACTATTTCGAAATTTTTGTCTTAGCCTTTCAACATTATAAGGATAATCATTATCATCTTTTTGCCCTTGTCTCATACTTGGGGTCGGCGCAACACGTTTTCTTCTTCCATTCTCCCCTGTCAGACGTCACGGCATCATTTACTCCTCTCTATTTCATATAATTCCTCAAACAAACAATCCATTTATTTTTCTTTGGTCTCCCGCATATTTATTTACATAATTCAAAAAATACAGAAATTTATGATATGTCAAGCAATTAATATTAATGGGCAAGAGCCTCGACCAACATCTAAAGAGGCTTTCGTTAGCGGCCGGGTCAAGTGGTAGACTCAACGTGGAATACAATGCTGGGATTCTTTTTTGGGGTACCCACTACTTGTACCCTGGTGAGGGCACTAGGTTCTTGTTTCTTACGCCCGCTTTACTGGAGTTATAGATTTATGGGGGTGGCGGTTTTGTTAGGTTAGATGAAGATGGTTTTGCTATAAAATTAGTTAAGATGTTTTTTATACGGTGAAGTCAGTATTGGAACAGTAAGTTAACAGTTTAGAGATTATCGGTACTTAAGAGGGAACAGAGCCTGCGAGGAATTTGAATGGTGTTTTAAGATACTATTGCCGTCGCGCTGCGTCAAGTCTGCCCCCGTAGAGAGCGATAGGTACAGCTGCAGCTCAGACCGATTATTTCACAAAATGATGATGATTGCGTATTCCCTTTTTGAAATTTTCCTTAAATATAAACCTTAATGATGCAACATTTCTTTCATCTGTTGTCCCAATACTAAAAGTACTTTGTTTTTTTTTTATTTTTTTTTGTAAAATATTTGTAAATTCTTTAGTAAGAAAAGTAAATAAAGGAAAAATAAGGTACTCTTAAAAATGCAAAGATACTTTCAAAGATTAAAATTCAAGATAACCCCCGATAGGTACACAATCTATATCCAAAGCTTACCGTTATCCTGTAGGCACTTACCCTGGATCAGTTTTTCCTCAAAGGTCGACTCGAATTACTATCGCATCGGTTTCAGCAAACGATAAAATCTACAGTCCTTACACACTTAGTTTACGTCTGACAGCAGCAACACAAAAACCATCTTATCTCAATGACAATAAAGATCACTGTTATTTGACCGACTATTCAGTGGCAGCAACGAAATAATATCATCCTTATTGTATGAGCAAATAAAGGTTACTGTTCGTTTGACAGTGGCACGCAATAAGAAGTAAATTAACTATGAAAAAGCAGTATTGGAATTTCAAATCGTTCAGTTCTTGACAATCGGAGTGGCCTTTTCCTGTCATTTACTCTGATAGTGCTTACGGAAGAAAATGAACAAGGGGTCGAGATCATTTTGATTATTATTTATTTGTGGAATATCTGAACGGAAGATTTTGTACATATTTGAGTATTTTGTAGATAGGGTGGGATTTCTGGCTCGGGTTAGATTAGGTTAAAAAGTCCCGAGACGGCGCGGCGGTGCGTAGTGTTTCACGCACCTCTCTTCGGCGTTTTACACCTCAATCCCCCCGGGACGTGTCCCGCAGGCCAAGCGGGCCGGCACTAGTCCGGGGCAGCGGAAGTCGCATTAGATCCCGCTGACCCCCGACGCAAGTTTGCGAGGGAAGGTATTGTTTTAGACAGTACGAGTCTGACAGACCCCTTCGCTCTAAAAGTTGTAGTAGAGTACGACTTACTTTTTAAAAGTTTTAAAAAGTAAGTCATAATAATGTCCAACCACAATACAAAAGTCACGTTAACAAAATCTGTGAGTAAATTTTTTTCGAGCTGGATTATTAAAAAACATTTCTCGACAATTTATTTTCTAAACATCATGACATCTGCCAATAATTTAAAAAGTACGTAGAAGATTGCAAGATACAAAGGGAAATGACATGAATATTGTAACAAAAGAAATTCATGAAAACAATTATTTAAATGCGCTGGGCCGTAACTTTAATGAAATATTCTCGTTGTTTATACAGAGCTATGTAAATCAGTGTCGTCGTCGTGTCTAGATTTTTAACTCCTTTCACAGTCTGCCTGGCCTATTCCCAACCTTGTTGGGGTCGGCTTTCAGTTTGCAGCTGAATACTAGTATTTCACATGGAGCGACTGCTTATCTGATCTCCACAACCCAGTCAGTACTGGGTAATACGATAACCCTTTAATCGTTAGTAGTTGTCTGACTAGCGGGCCACTATCTGTAAGGACTAACAATTTAACACGTTTTCCGAGGCTGGCAAACATTGTTTTGGATGATCACCCATCCACGGACTAACCTAGGCAAGCGCAGCTTAACCTGAAGATCGACCAGAGCTGTTGTTATTTTTAGGCACGACCTCCTCCTATCAACCGTATCATTAGAAAATAAACCCAAATCCTTCTCTTGCCCCCAGGAGTAAAGTAGCAGCGCTACTGCTGGACAAGCACCTACAGATCAACGGGATCTCGATGGGCGAGGTCATGCGAGAGAGACAGAGCATACAGATGCAGCCTATGGCCAGCAGCAAGATGAAGCGAGAGAGAAAAGCGGCCAGGACACTCGGCATTATTATGTCTGCTTTCTTGGCGTGTTGGCTGCCATTCTTTTTATGGTAAGGACCTTTAACAAGCTTAGTACAATCAACCTTTATAATTATCATTCTTACTTCTGGGGTACCGAAATTATCTTTGTGAGTCCCGATTTACATTGGTCAAGGGCAGAGGCGAATATCAACTACTAGCGGAGTGGCGAGCATATAACACTAAAGGGATGGCGGGGTCTTATTTCCCTAACTTAACCGAGTCGGGGTGCCCCAAATCCCGAGCTCGCTTTGCTCGCTCTTAAATCCAAAGTTTTATTGTTTTATTAATTAAAATTTTATTGCCCTAAAGAGAGTTAATTTTTTAGGAAACTGATTTAAAATGCAGTATAAAATGTAACAAGTGAAATGTCAGGATACCAGTTATTTTACATCCGTATGATTGGCTTCCTATTAGCCATCTCAATATTATCATTCTGTCGATTTACTAGAAGCACTTCAGTAACCTTCTGTTCCTCAACAGGTACATAATCACAGCCCTCTGCGGTGACGCCTGCCCCTCCCCCCCGCCCGTGGTGGCCGCCGTCTTCTGGGTGGGCTACTTCAACTCGGCCCTGAACCCCCTCATCTATGCTTACTTCAACAGGGACTTTAGGGCAGCCTTCAGGAAAACCTTGGATTCTTGCTGCAGGTTTGTGTTTCTTGAATACGATTAGGATCTATATTTTATTTAGACACCAGTCTTGCTGCTAACAAAATATATACAGTTCTATTGAAGGTATCTCATCTGTAGGCTTAGCCAAGTTGACAATCTACAATCGTTAACGCTAGCTATTTAAATTTAATTATTAAATAATAATATAAATAAAATAATTATTATTCAAATAACAAGTCTAAATAAATAAATCTTAAAATTATTTATATAGAAAACTACCCAAATGTATGGGAATTATATCATTTCAACGTTAAGTCACGTGGTCGAAACAAACGAATAGAAACTTTTAAGTTCAGTCAAAACTGTACTGTTGGCTACGATTTATGTGGGATGTAGCAATCACGATTGTAGAAACGAATACATTTCATTCTATCATCTGAACCGATGTAAACTTGTCTACGAAGTTTTTATTTGCTTGTTTTGACCACGTGACTTAACGTTTACGATTGTAGAAAGAGAATCGATACGAATCGTTTATAACTTGGCTAGGCCTGCTGGTGTTTGCTTGGTTGCGTCAAACCATACATTTCTTTGGTAACGCAACCAGGAGCAGTACCACCACCTCATAGAGCAGTATTACTTAAATGTTACATAAGTGTGGAAAAGAGATGGCTATATGGGACCGAGGACGTCTAGTTCCATCTCTTTCCCACATCTAAGCTAGGTTAAAACATTGCAGCTAAGAGAGGTCAGAGCAGGCCGCCTGGTGGTATCCTAATAAAATATAGTCCGTATACATACTTACCTAGAGGTTTGTGTAAATAATTGCACGATTATTAGCAATGGCGATCAATATGACGCTGACGTGTCGTCTGTATAACGCGAGGCAGCAAGTAAAGCTGCACTGCTAAGCATTAGGAGGTCATGGACTGGACAAAGAATTTTTCATGAGGAATTTCTTAGTCAGCAGTCTGTACTTGTTGCTCGATTGCTGGCATTAACCTCGCCCCCTATTTCACGCCTATAATGTGATCACATCTGCCTAAACCTTTCAGAAAACAGGTGTAATACGACGTCTCGATTCCAAGATTCTGTACTCAAATTTTCCAAGAATTTAAAAATGTCTGATGCTCTGGTATTTTTTCTAGTCCATGTTATTGTCTTGAACTAGATATACTAACCCTGAACTAGTTTCTATCTCCATTTTATTAATGCCGATCAATACCGTACTTGATCTATTGAACTCTGACCAGGGTTGATTTCCGGAGTTGTATAGAATTTATAGGTCGTTTGGGTCGACCCCTATTTGACACTTAGGGCACTCGGGTAAAGTATTACTGTACTTGCGAAAGTTAGAGATATTATACAGGCTAGGTGAAAAACCGTGGATCAAACGAAACAGAGTGATAGTTGGGGTTATTTGCAGTTAGCTCTATAGAAGTATGTTGTAGCCACCGCCGATCAAGTTACCACTTTTTGACGCTCTCTGATAAAGAAACAGTAAAGCAGCGGTCTGCTTCACTGTTTCTTTATCAGAGAGCGTCGCGACCCTGATAAGGACACACGTTTTGACGCTCTGTTATCAATAGCTCTGACAAGAGCTGTTGTTCGTACGTTTGACGAATTCTGAATAAAGCAATGGGAGTGTCAGGAGTTGTGAGGCCACTCTTCTAGTCTTCGCTTTGTGTGTCTTCAATCTTCACTTCGCGTATCTTCATTCATTCAGATTCAGTAATTCAGTACACATTCAACGGAGTTATTATTCAACCTTCTGATTCCCAAACCAACAGTCTCCAAAGTCTCCAAAATGTGTTGCTGAATTTCAAATTGTATTCAAACAAAAACAGTCGGTTTTTTTACTAGTATGCCCTGGATCCGAGCACGTTATTTGTTCTGAGAATCCAGGTGTTGGATGAAGTGACTTTAACCTAACTTCTCTGCCTCCAGGTCTCTATGTGGTGACATCGCCCGCCGCTACTGCTGCCAACGTACCCGCCGCGAACAACACCATTCCAACGCCTCTTCAGACATCCACATGAACAATTGTGTCAAGTCAACATCTGCAGATGTTCTTCGAGCTCACCATGCCTCTTGCTCTAGACCAGAGGAAATTGTCTTCGGAACTGCGTAGAGAACTAAAGTCTTTGGGCAGATTTCTCCATTTAAATTGAACATCTATGTGATAAATGGACTGTGTGAGAGATGATATGGCTAGGAAGCTGAACAAAAGACATGCTTCGCTGACCCTAAATAAATTGGGATAAGTGCAGGAGAATGCTAAAGGTGAACTGCAAAACCGCGTTCATGAGCAGTCAATGTCAATCTTCTACAGCTACGATAACACTGACAGCTTTTGAAAGCAGTTCAGGGGTGGTGATCACGTTCAGTTTTATTGGCGAAATCTTTGTAAGAAAGCAATGGTTTTGTATAATAATATTAAGTGTAGCTGTATTTATGGATTGTTTTTGGAATTTTTTTTTGAGTGTCAGAAATCCAGTTTGTTCAAAGGCGCAGTTTTATTGCTGCAAGAACAAGAAACAAATGAACTCTTGCTGCTATTGTGCGTAACCTTTTCGTGCATATCCTACGTAACAATGTAATTGCGCCTTTAAAATTATGTAAGTACCTATGTTTCAATTTGTTTTCGAGATATCACAATCAACTCTTAGTCGGAGCGTTTAATAGTATGTTTTCAGCATTGTTTATTTTAACTTATGACTAAAGTACGATGTTTAAAGTATTATATTTTGTATCACCCGTTTTCTAGCATCTAAGTTACATACAAAAAAAACCTAAGAGATAAATGTTTATTTAAGGGCACGTCGCCAGTCTCGTGTTATTTAAGTGTGTCAACTTTTCTAGATGTCTATATAAATGAAATTCTATTTACTTTAAATATACTTGGAACGCACTAAGTGGGGTTTCAAGTCAAAGAAAAATTATATTTATTTTTAAAACGAGAAAGATGCTTTTAAATGTGTAGTTAAGGTTGTGAAGAAGGTTAATAGTTCAGATGGTTGTTAAAAGATTATTTTCTTTTTATTTTGTTATTAGATTTTAAGTAACATTAGTTAAATCGAAAACCAAAGAGGAATGTATTATTTAGAGTATTAAAAATAAGCAGAAAACGCTTAAATGCTTAGTTTTAATGTAAATGGTTTTAAACCATGATATTAGTAGGATGTCAATAAATGTCTAATGTGCCCACTGAAATTATTTACAAATTAATGTTAGATGTAACTGTAAAATCTACGTTATTTAGGCTGTGTGCAGACTTCATTCAAGGCTGTCTTTAGTCAGATTATCTATGAGGAAAATAACCATGGTATATAAGGTCTACCTATTCAAACACGAAATATTTTCAGAGAATAATTCATCGGCAATAGCAACGAAAAAAAATCTAAAGTTTTTTGTTTTTACGAAATTATTATAATTCCGAAATTTCTTGAGACATTTTGCATAAAACCTTTACTACGACGTTTATGACGTATACGACGCGGCGACGTAGTAGCCTAGCGTAATGGATGTTGAAAAATAAAGAGCCAGTATGTATTTTTTAGGTCAAGTAGTGTTTGTTTTTTTTAAATATACTCAGTTATTTTTTTTTTCCTTGAAATGGCTTCATTATATCCGTTAGATGATTCTCTAAAAATATTTCGTGTAAGATACACCTTATATACATCTCCGATGTTCTACTGCTGAGCAAAGGCCTCCCCAATCTCCGTGCTGTTTTCTCTGGCCAATCTCTTACAAAAGCCTCGTCGGTCGTCACGCGAACGTTTTCTAGGCCTCCCAAGGGAGCCCGAGCGATGACGCCCGTCCTTTGTCACGCACCCACTGCGAAACAACTCTGGCCAATCGGTCTTGATGCGTTCTACAAATTCATTTTGATACTTTATTTTAAAAAAAATAAAGCTAACAGTTTACAGCAGACAAGAAAGAAGTGTAAACTATTTTTTCTGCTAAACATGGACACTGTTAAGTCACGTGATATAAATTTTATGTACGGCGATACGTTATTATTTAAGTACCTATTTAATCTATACAACATGACATCATGCTAAGATAAGGTTTCCTTATTGATTTGTATCGAAGTAGACAGGTTTGATTTCAAGCCGCCATTTAAAAAAAACAACGATATACCTACACCTGTTTACTGCTGTTGAAGACCCTGACATTTTTTAAGATCTTTCTTAGTAGTATGACACATAAATTACTGAGCGAATTAAGATAAAGTTTACAACACAGATGAAGACTATTCTGGTTCCAGACTTATACAAACACAGATATAGATGTACCTAGATGACGCTAGTATCACGCACGATCAGTATGAATACCAAGCGTGCCGTTTTTTAGACTACCTACCATGAGATCATAAGCACTATTTAGTTTCTATACAAACAAGTTACTATACAAACAAGTTACTTACAAACAAGTTACTATACAAACAAGTTACTATACAAACAAGTTACCATACAAACAAGTTACTATACAAACAAGTTACTTACAAACAAGTTACTATACAAACAAGTTACTACACAAACAAGTTACCATACAAACAAGTTACTATACAAACAAGTTACTATACAAACAAGTTACTATACAAACAAGTTACTATACATACAAGTTACTATACAAACAAGTTACTATACAAAATAGACTACGCTTTTGTTCTTCAAATGTCTAGAATTAAATGGCCACATTAAGGCCTGAATTCCTGCTACGCTTATGTCGGTCGCGTACGTCGGTCGCGCGTACAAGTATACATTGTGTTCTATATAGTGCCATACTGCGACGCTGACGTCAGCGGCGCGTAGTTGCTACTGTTTTTCGCGCTGACGTACGCGACCGACTGTACGTGACCGACATCAGCGAAGCAGGAATTCAGGCCTAAGCATAAAATCCTAAAACCGGGCACGCGAAGTAGGTGCTCTTGCATTATCTAGGTATTTCTACGTATCTGTTAATGCAAAGGATACTTTCAATTCGGATTCATAAAATATTTCCCTTAGGATGCCAATGGAACCACTTCAAAACCTAATTTGCAATTTTTCATCCAGCAACGCAGACATTCTGGTTTCAATCTTCGCGAAAGCCTCAAAATTATATGAAACAAATTTTCCACTAACTTTATAAGTATGCGATGAAACTTTGTACTCACAAGATTACTTCCTCATTCTTCTCCGTAATATTTCATGTGGGTATGACGTAATCACTTTCGTATTCCGAATGACATTTTTACCTTTCGAGGTATCGCAATAAAGTAGGATAGTGTGGGGAAAATCTGGACGCAGTACCGGGAGTTTTTGACCAATCCCGGGATTTTAAAAACAGTTTCATATAAAACTGCTGATTAGTGTGACATTAAAAAAAAATGGCTAAGAAATCCCAAGATTGAAGAATAATATAGACATAGTTCAAAACGCGAAACAGAATAAATATGACCTTTGTTTTCAAAGATACCCTTAACAAATCAAATAAAGTTAAGTTCCTAACAAAAACTTTGTTGCCTTAATCAATCAATCTTCATTGTAAGGTCAAAGGTCACTAAGAAGTCTCTTTGTCAACATTTTATTTAAGAGACAAAACTTTTATCAAAGCTCCCAAAATAAACGATGAATGGATATTTTAGCAGATACCCTGAATACAAATTGACAAGCTATCACCCTAAAGAACTGTTGTCAGAATATTGAACCAGAATTGATCAATGCAATGGCTAGAATCAATCACGCTAGAAAGGAGAATGGTATACACTTTCGTCTATTGTTTGTGGGAGTGAACAGATACAAGACAAAGCTGAAGCCTTAGTTTTTATCATATGTTTGTTGGCTGGTTATGGCTCGTAGTGTTTTGGAAAAGCTGGCATACATGTAATAAGTGTGAGTCAAAAAATAAGTTCAAAAATGAAAAACCTACTACAGAAAAATAACGCTCTAAAAAGTACGAAACAAGTAAATATTCTTGTCTACTATAAAACATTCAATAATTATCGTCTATATTATTTTTTTGACATTCAATCAAATTTATTAAAAAAAAAAACTTACGAAAAAGTTGGAAATTTTACCCCCAATATCTCCGTAACTAGAAGGTTCCCAGGTACGGTCTAGAACAAACACACGATCGGTATGACGGGTAAAACCTTTCTGTTTCGTTAAGGGTTTTTTATACACACTCAATCAAATTATCATGTGAACAATAAGACAATCCCGGGAAAAACGGGACTCTTGGTCAACACTAGTCAAGACGGACTATGTCATGAAATTCCTTCACGAAAATATTTAGTAGGTGGAATTATTGGAACGACCTTTGGTCCTCCTCGCGTAATGTATTATGTCATTGTCAGACATAGTTGATGTTGGAAAATAAGGCAGGTATTCGAGAAAATTGCTCAGTGATTGGTATAGTTGTGAATCAGTATTTTGAATAGTTTTTTATTTCTCATCTTAATTTTTTTATAATTATCTATACATATAATAAAATCGTTGCCACCAAAAAATCTGTACATTGAAGATTAAAAAAAAAAAAAAAGCCATTAAAACCATTTAATTTTTTTTTGTTTGTTTGTTTGTCTGTTTGTTTGTTTGTTTGACCGCGCATCACGTAAAAACTGCTGAACCGATTTTGTTGAAATGTTCCCAAATCTGTTTAAATACATTCATAAATTTTGGATTTATTTGGAAAAAGGGGGTGAAAAGGGGGGTAAAGTTTGTATGAAAAAAAAAATTGATTGTTCTAAAATCGTGAAACTCAGAATAAATACTTATTAATAAAAATAAAGAAATACTTGTCTTAGCATTTTTTTTAAATCTCATCCAGAGACGCAAAAAAGAGGGTTTTGTGTTTAAAATTAATAAACTTCAAACACCTATACAATCAAAACCAATGAAGTGTAACCTTTTAAAGTTGCTACATATACTTCTTATCTAATACAGGTAAATATAATTTCTCAGTTTTCTCGAAATTTGATTTTTGAGGTGAATACGCACAAAATAGCGGAACACAAAAAAATCAGCTTTCCTCGGTATAAGTAGTTGTAGTACGAAATGTTTGTGCGCGCATCACGTCAAAACTACTGAATAGATTTCTTTAGAGGCTTCTTCAATATTTAGGCTATATATTATCACGCATTATGTCCGTATACTTCAATTGTTTGACGTTTCAGTCATGACGTAAGTACATGAGAACGGCTATTTGTAGCTTATGTCAACGAAGTAAATAGCCTAGCGGTTTCATCACCGCTCTGTAAGCTACGGGGTTTGCAGGTTCAAACCCCTCCCCCCACATTATTTTCACTTTTTGTGATTTGTTTATTTTTTTATGTTGTGAGATTTCTTTTTGTATTTAAATTGTTTGCATTTCTATATTTCTTATTTTTTTTCGTGGTGAAATATGTTTTCTATAAAGTAATAGAGAAGTATAGAAGAAGAATAGAATCATGCTGCGCCGACCCCAAATAAATTGGGATTAGGGCAGGAGTATGATGATTTCTCCAAAAAGTAGTTTAGCGAACATCAGAAGCCTGATCAATTTACGTGGTCTTGCCGTGCAAGAACTGTGCTGTGCTATTTGCAATAATCAATAATCCATACGCAGTTTACGTAGATTATATTTACAGCTATATTGTTATTGGCCTCATTTCATGCACCTTGGTGAGAATTTAAGACCTGCCTGGACTGTCATCGAAGGTGGAGACGGAAGGCAGTTGCAAAAGGTTATCAAGAGTTTACAGCATATATATTGTGTTTGGGCTCATTTTATGCACCTTGATGAGAACTTTCGACCTAGCTAGAGAATGACTGTCATCAAGTGTCTAAAGATGATAACGTAAGGCTGAGGAGGCTGGCGAGGGAAGCCCTTATTTAGAAAAACAGAATATTTTAGCGATTAATGCAAATGTTTCAGAGAAATTAAATTGTTACCTACTTGATTCTATACTATACCTAATATTATAAAGCTGAAGTGTTTGTTTGGTTGGTTGAACACGCTAATTTCAGGAACTACTGGTTCGAGTTGAAAGTATCTATTAGTATTGGATAGCCCATTTATCGGAGAAGGCAACAACGAACAACAACGTTACAACGTTTATATAACATCACGCTACAATCAATAGGAACAGAGCATCAATGAAAAATGTTGCAAAAAAAGGAAAAAGATATTCCTTTTGAGATCTTTCGTTGCGTGCGCTGCGTAAACGGTTGAAAGTTACGCAACAATCGTGTATGACGGAATTTTTCCCCTTAAAAAGTTCTATAAAAAGTCCGCGATAGCATTATTATGTCTAGATAGACTAGATGCTATCGCGATGATGGAGAGATGATGATGATGAGATGGTTAGAGAGAGTGTGAGACACCGTTAAAAGATTTTAAGGGTGTCTCACACTCTCTCTAACCATCTCTCTGTCTCTCTTATATATCGCAGAAGAAGTTGCGCGGGTCAGCTAGTCATTAATAAATATCATATTAAAACAAATCAAATATCTCAACTTGGCACACAAGGTTCGCGACATATGGAATATGAACTCGGCTATCATTGTGCCGATTGTTGTGACGGCCCATGGCTTTATGGCCAAGAGCCTCGACGACCATCTATCGAAGCTCTCCTTAGGCGGTTGGATCAAGGGCAGTACTCCTCGATACGGCTTGCATAGTGGAGGTTCCTGTTTCTGGAGCCCTAACCACCGGTAGCTTGGACCCTGTTCCCGAAACCGGCGGACAACTATTTTTTGTATTCTAAAATGTTTTTTTTTATGGCTTTTTTTTAAGAATTATTTTTTAAAAATGTTAAAAATATGTATAGATAATGAATAAAGGAAATCATAATAATACAAGGTGGACACCGGGACACCGGCGCACAAACAGTGACCACGTATTCAGTATATCATTCCGAACCGGAGGGAACCATAGAAAATACCCATAACCCATAGACATTTAAGACCGGTATTTTTTTTAAATCTGCTTTTCCATACATTTTGACCGTGGTATGCAAAACCACGGTCAAATTATATCTATTGTAGGAAACAGCTGTTTATTATTAACCAAAGACATTCAAATATTTACAAGCGATAGACGGGCCGAGATGCAGAAAATCATAATCCAATACTTGTAACTACATAGTAACAAATCGGTCTGTCTAATATCATACGTTCGCTTTTCAGGTAGCATCCGAGTGTCAAAATAAAAAATGTACGGGATTAAATTTTTTGTATGAAAATATTCCCAATGTCCGCTCTGTAAATAATTCTTAATCTCTTTGTGATTAACCAATGAAACATTACTATGTGGTGTTCAGAATGGTGTATTTAATCCGTAGAACAGTTTGTACGTCGATATCCCTTGCACCCTGTATAAATATCATATCATCAGTTTAGTATCAACATTTTTTTTTTAAATTGAGTAACAGCACTGCTAAATGCCCTCATACTAAACTTTTACAATGTGCACTCATTTTAAATTAAACTTTGATTTTTATATTTTAGTACCTTTTAGCAGTTTTCATTTAATTCTGGCACAATTCCAAAGTCTTTTAGATAGTCTCTCGGAGTAAATAGACTTGTCTATCGCTTTTGTTTTTCAATTTAAAATAGAAAATGGATAAAAGTTTTGTGGCTGATTTTGTACTATCTAGTTTAAATCTAAAGCTAAAAAAGTTTTAATCAAGACTAACCGTTAAGTGTGCCTCTCTTTATGATCATAAAGAGAGGCACACTTAACAAATTAGCGTGACTATTAATATTTTTGGGAAATCAAATAGAAAATAATCCGTTGGGTCGGGTTAAATAAAAAAAGAAAATCTAAAACACAAATAATATAAAAACATGCTCAAGGCATACTTAAAGTCTTCTCCCGGTATTTTCCAATTTACGTTTCCACCTAAGAAAGGTATTATAATTTTAATTGCGTCGCCATATTAATCACCCGTGACGCGGTACCGTTAAAATTAATAGTCTAGTTGAGTGCTATAATGAAAATTCCCAGTGAGCCATTTCAATGCACTTTGTTGGCTATCTATTATTAGTAAGACTATAGATAGGGTCACTTTGCTTCTATTTATCTGTATTGATGAAATGAGGTTGAATGGGGTAGTAGAATCTTCGCGCTCCGATTTTTTCTCGATTGTTCTAGAATTTTCTGAACTTATCGTCCAAGAATTTTTTATGTTTTGTATAGCGAGGAGCTTGTGGCTAGATAATAACAACCGGGTCACACCTCCAGGGTAAGCCGCGCTTGTCTAGGTTAGTTCGTGAATGTGTGACCACCCATTATTATTATATACCGAGTTTCCCCGTGCCTCGGAATGCACGTTAAACCGTTGGTCCCGGAAGTCATTTTTAGATCTTTGTCAGTCGTTACAGGTAGTCGGTAGCCCGAAAGTCTGACCACCAGTCTTACCATGGGGTATCGTATTACACAGTACTAACTTGGTTGTGGAGGTCAGATAGGCAGTCGCGCCATGTAAAGTACTTGTATTCAGCTAATCAGGATACACTGGAAGCTGACCCCAACTTAGATGGTAAAAGGCTATGCAATTGATGAATTGTATTTTAATGTTAGTTCTTTTACGAAAAAAGTACAAGAAATCCGCAGAAAACATTTCAAGAAACAAGAGAAACATTCCTTTACAAACACTTTTCGCAATACACAATCGAATCTAAGTGTTGCATGGTCGAAGTGCAAACGAAATATTCAATGTGTCCTTATTTCCATTTCGCTTGCCGGTTCCGTCTGGCATCCGGCACGGTTCCGGGCCACAAGAGTGCTTGAACGGTTTTGTGTATTTGCAAGGCATTTTGTAGCGTATTATTTTCTGGCGTTGTTTTTTTTTTGAACTTCGTTTCTCTTGTGTGTGTTTGAGGTAAGAATGTATGGTTGATTGACATTTATTACAGAGAAAAGGAAGGATTTCTTTGAAATTGTAAAAAGGAAAAAATGAAAAAGGATTTATTTGAAGCGCAGGACAAAACTGTACAACAAAATTAAGTTTAAACAAAAAAAATAATAATATAAGTACAAGACATTAAACTAAATTGATCCTGTACGAGGCAAAAAATAACATATGGAGCCCCTAAGTATTTTAAAATGAGCCTCTTATGCTATGTTTTGTATTTTATTTTATTTTACGACCTTTGTTATCAAAAATAAATTATTTATCCAGATAACAATATAAAAAAGATCAAACCGTATTATCCGAAAGAAACAGAAATAAGTTTTGATTATTTTACTATTATGCGAACTTTTGTGAGGATGGATGGATCGCAAAAAAACTACTGTACGTATTTAGATTTTTGACACAAAAATAGTTTATAACCTGGTACAATCCCGTGGAACACCTACCCAACTCCACGCAGGCGAAGCCGCTAGCATAAGCCAGTTCTTTAAATTGATCACTTGCAAGCGTTTCCACCTTTGTTTTTCTACCCTGCACAAACAGATTGAAAATCCTAAACTCTGTTCGTCATCTTGAAAGATTTAACTCATTTCCGTCACGAAAAAAGTTCCTCCAAAAAAAAGAAAAAAGACGAGTTGTAAAAACAACCCTTTTGCGGTCTGAAATTGAAATAAAACCCCTTCTAAGATTAGAGGGGTTTATTGTTAACCCTTTGACGGCCACAGTCGTGTTTATTTAGGCAAAGTACTTTCTATTGTTGCGGAGTAATCGTTAGCAATCAAGGGAATCCTTTGCGGTTGAAGAATTGGAGCAAAATCTGCAATTTAGAATTTCCGGCTGTCATTTGTTTTTTTTTTGTTAAAGGATTGAAGGACAAGTTGACTGGCTGTTTTTAGGGATTTTAGTATCAGCGGATTTGACAGAAAGTTCAAAGGAAGACATTGCTATAGTAGTACTATGGATCTTTTGGCGAAATACCAAAATTGGAATTTACTCTTCTGTTACATCATCACCTTCCTGCCCATGTCCCATGTTACTAGGGTTCGACGCAACATGTATTTTTTTCCATAATCCCCTGTAAGCTGTCACTCTATCATTCTCTCCTTTCATATCAGCCTGGTTTTGTTACTAAAAATACAGTCTAAAAACTTTAAACTGTTGCTACGCCGTAGCTGACAGCTACGCGCTACGAGAGCTGCTACGCCATAGCAGATAAGCGACTACGAGCCAAATCTAACGTGTTCTTTGTTAGTTGCTGTTTCATTTTAAATAGTGGTTCATTTTACGTGATAAAAGCCCTGGGTTTTTAAAAAGTGTGTTCAATTAAGGCCCACTAGATATCAAATGTTAAACGGATTTAATCAATCGTTCTGTCTCTGTTTTCTTTTAACGATTGACAGAAACAGAAAGAAATCATGTTTAGGCTCAATCATGTTTAGTCATCTGTTTTTTTGTAGCCTTGTATGTCCCACTGCTAGGCAAAGGCCTCCCCCATATCCTTGCAGGTACTCTTCTCCGGCGCCAGTTCGAACCAGCCGTCGTGATTAATTTTATTAATATTTTTTTTACAGATGGTCAACTGGTTAAAACAATGCCTCTTTGCTAAATTACTAAGGAAATTACTACATATTTGATAACTATACCATGAAATATCATAGCATAAATCAAGCCCTTGATTTTTGTAAAAGACTGAGTAGGTATATTATTATTTCCACATAATAACAGCCATTTTATTTTCTGGTTCCCCCGTAGAAAATAATCCTTCGATGTGCCCTCAACATTTTTTGGTCACGTGAAAGGTTGAATATACGTTGTGAAGAGTGAGCGAGCAAATTCCACTTGGAACGATAAATACGATATTCTATGTACGTGAGCGAGAGAACACTATTCAAATAAATTTTGGGTACCATTTCTTTATGTCACAAAACCGTAACAAATTCATATCTAAAGCGTTGAACAGTAAAGTTTTAACAGAAGCATAAAAGAACCCGCCAAACTAACAAATTAAAGATTAAAACGAAAGCAGGAGAGAAGTGCTATTATTTTCAAGACTTGAGTATCTACAATTATATTCCTCATGTCACAAAATCTTTAGCAATCACGACACAAATCTATCTGACTGACTGACTTGTGACAGTGTGTACACCAGAACAGTATTGAGCATCATAAGTGCCCGAACCGGAGGATGGTTAGTTACATTTGAATATTTTTGACGTAGTTAGGCGAATCTGAAGGTTTAAATCCTTGGTTTACCATAATGTAGCAACAGCTTGCCTAAATCGCCTGTAAATTACACCAACTGCTGGCTAACCTATTATTATAGACTTTACTGCGGCGAATCGACCACACGAATACCTAAAGACGAACGTTTTTACCTTTTGTGTGAGTAGAAAAATGGAGGCTTTTACTCAGCATTGGTGAGTTATTTGGTGTAAAAAAATATACGTACTAATGTAAAATATCAATATTGATTTTCTAATAATTATAATGTTTAGAACAATTTTCTTCAAACAACGATTCGTTTGATTCTCCAACCATAGTCTAATTAATGTTGTCTAGATTTTACTATAATTTTATTGTACAGAAAGTAGAACCTGCTATCTTACTTTTAAATGTGACTTACATTGAACATGTCTTTACATTTATCAATGCTTCGATCACTATTAATTATGTTACAAACGAATTCAAATTTAATTCATCATTAAAGTAATAAGAGAGGCTAAGATTTAGTTTCAACTAAAGTTGTAACTTCTTTAATAAATTTGAGTGTAATTATGTCTTGATAAAAACGTAACACTAATATTATGAGTAGTGCAATCTACGTCGAATATGAGGTTTATGTCCAAAGCGCAAAGTTTTAAAGAAGGAATACAAAATGCAAAAGTACAACAAGAATAGACAATATTTAAACCAAAATGTATTTTTATTTGAATAAATTTTAGTGTGATCATGAGTGTTAATAAAAATCGAGCAATTATAAAATTAAATTTAAATGTATCTATTTATTATGTTAAAAATGTAAATATTTACATATGAATAAATTATAATTATTTAAATGTTTGGATCGATCTTAGATTTTAAATAAAAGTATTGTGAAGGGTGGTTTACACATTTTATACAATTTTTTTATTTAAACTTTTTCTTTACTGGTTTTTCTTTCTTTTTTTTCTTTTTATAAAAAAAAATACTAAAATCTAAACTATAACTCTTAAAAAATATTATTTTATTTGTATTTTTATAAAAAAAAGGTTTTATAACTAAACTCTATCAAAATCACCCTTTATAAAAGCAAAATTGACATAAAATGTGAATTTAAACAAATGTAACATATCTTTAATGCGGCAATAATGTGCCAAAATAAATTATTATAAAAAATAGTAATAATTAGATCAATGGCTTCACGTTCCTTGTATATAGTACCTTGAGTGTTTATATATCGTATAGACCCCTATTTTGTGATATATGTATGTACATTGCATTCAAGTAGTATAATAAGTAAATTTCGAGATAAATTCAGTGTTAATAGGAGAGATGTTCCTTCTATGGTTTATGTATTAAAAAAATATTTGCTATTTTCGTAATAAAACAGCTTTTTTGTGACATAAAGAAAAAAAGTTAATAATTAATTTGATCATTTAATTAAAACTTTTAGATAACATAACAAATATTTGATTTCCAATGCTAATTAATTATTTATATAAAAATATCGATACGAAACCATCGAACACGGTACATCTCCAAAATGTAAATAATACTAGTGTTGTATTGTTTTACATTCCACGTCACGGGTATTAAGTATAACTAGATTATTAGTTAGCAATGAATTAAGTTTGTAAATAATATGTGTAAGGATTGTATTAGCAGAATAAATTCATTATTATGCGTGGATCTGTGTTTTTTTATTTAATTCTAGCGGTTGCCCACGACCTTCGTCCATGATTGATTTTTGATTTGATGATGTTTGATTTTTGATTTGATGATGATTTTTTTATAACAATATTAGTTCCCTATTTGAATCGGATCTTATAAACAATTTCATGTTTTCGTTTTCTAAAACTTATGTAGCCTAAGTTACTCCTTCTAACATTATGTATCTGCCAGTAAAATCAGTTGAGCCGTTTCGGAGATTAGCTGGAACAAACAGACAGATCGATAGACAGAAACACAAAAAATAAATTCAAAAAAACTTGTTTTTTGTTATAAATATATATTAACTTTCATATTATTATGCATTCAGTAAAAAGCTGTAATTTTGAAATAACATACAGACACTAAAATATTTATTTGTATACAGGGTTATTTCTAAAACACCGACAACCTCTCAGGAATGTGTTACTAACATCATAATCAACAACTTTTGTTCTATGACTTTTAAAAATTCATCATATTTCAGTTCATTTAATTTTCGTACAAAAATAAAAATATTTAAATTGAACGCTCTAAATGTTAAGAAATCTATGCGAAGCAAAAGAAAGCGATAGTAAAATAGTGAGGGGAGCGGGGTCAGGGCGGCGAGGGCCCGTAAAAGCGTTCATTTTTTTTTTTTTTAATGAAAATTTGATGAACTAAACTATGATGAATTTTTAAAAGTCATATAACAAAAGTTGTTGATTATGATGTTAGTAACACAGTCCTGAGAGGTTGTCGGTGTTTTACAAATAACCCTGTATAGATGATGTGTCTGTAGTTTCGTTGAGATATCGCTCATCCATGACTCTCAGAATGATTAAAAACTAACGTAAACGGTTGCGTGGGGTGCGTGACACCCTGTTCATATAAATAAAATACGCAGTACATACAAAATCATTATTATGATCGATACACGTGTTTTTTAAAAGTTCTAAAGTGTTGTTAAACACCGCACGCAACCAATTAGAAGTTAAACAAGTTGTCAATATTGGTTGTATGGAAATTTGATTAAAAATGTCAAAAAGGTACGCAAACAGAACGATATAAATGTGTGAAACAATTTCAATACAGGTACGATACATGTTTCATACACGAAATGTTTTTGACAGGAATTGTGTCTTTGAAAGTATAAAAATAGTAGGTTAGGCCACTAACATCGTCAACGTCAAAGATCTACAAAGTAAGGAAGTGTGATAATCATACCGAAACACAGTTACGCTCATGGTTCTCTCAATGCGTTGAGTTACAGAGTGAATAAAACCGCAAAAAAAATTCTAGGAAACTTAGTGGCAGGAAAGTTTTAAACTTGTACCTGATAAAAAATGGCTTCTGGCAAAATGTCCTCTCGGGAATGCAATTTAATTTTTTCTAAGAATTTTGTAGAAGGAAAATTTTTCACTACTTGGGATCAAACTTCGGTAATTTTTCCCTATTTTAGTTACAGGTAAAACTTTGTCGAGATTTTCTATAACAGTTAGCAAATTCACATCATGTGCGTATTGTACAGTTATCATTTGCTACGGTGAAGGAACACATTGTAAGGAAATCAGCTAGCCTGAGAGATATTTCTTGACGGCATGAAAAGCCAAGTCAAAAGTCCATGAGCGGCATAAAAACTCTGACACAAGGTTAGGCACTCATCACACAATAAAAAATAGCAAATATACTTTGACAGATATGTGTTCTACTCATGCAGTGAAACAACAAGAAAGTTTACTAAGGCCCGTTATCTATGACTTACTTACGTATAACTGTCAGTTAATATGCCACGTCTCGCCGCTATTGGTGTTTCTATAAACAAAGTAAGCTTGAAATATCCTATCCGCGTCACCTACCTGTCACTTGATTCATAGAAAAATCAAAGAAAGATTTTCTGTGACGTTTTGTTTCTACCCGGCGGTTATCAAAATGTCAAACTTTCTTCCGTGTGGGAGTTGTGCGGCCAAAAGTCGAGGCCGCATAGTGCGCGAGATTTCTAACAGTAGGTTATGAAACTATCAGAACCCATTATCATTATGAACTGTCCATCATATAGTGGGAACACACGTAAATAGATCAACTAAGTGTGGAAAATGGAACGATGGCTATGGGTTATCATGTCTCAATCAAAAAGTAATTCAGGCCTTGTTACCTGAGGGAGAGATCCACACGTACCGGCCGCCGCGGGAGACGCCCCGGGCGTCGAAGGCCACGTGGTGGCTTCCGGCCACCGTAGGCGCGGGCCTGTGGACGGGGAGCTATGGGCTAGCTCGCCGTCCGTCCATCTCATGATGACAGGCTGTGTCGACGGCACGTTCATGTTCCTCGCGCGCCTCAAAGAGAGTCAGCAATAAGGAAGGGGTCAAGCAAGCCAAGCAAGTCAAGCAAGGGCCGAACCCTGCCGGGGCTGCGGGACTATTCGAAAGAGATACCGTGGCCCCGGAACACAAAGGGCGATGAAGGAACATGGATGGGTTTTACTCAGTAAAAGTCTGAAACTCCAACCTGCTCCGCCCAGATCGGTAATGATTTCCCATCCGAAAAAAAAAGGCCTTGTCACCTGTGACGGTACCTTTCCACTCAACCGCCCCTGGCCACCATGGTGGCCAGTAGCTGTTTTGCTAAAAGTCCTGGCCACCATGGTGGCCAGTAGCGCCTTCGTCCAACAAATGCAATAAAAAATCTACTAAACTGCAATTTCTAGAGCTTATTCCTCTTGTAGCAAACTCTATACTATATTCCTCAACGTTCGGACCAACAATAGCAACACTATTCCATCGACAAATGTCAAAATAAAAGTAAAAATTTTAGTGTAAACAAACTCCGCCATTTCTGACGTGTGGCGTCGTATTTCAATTGTTCTGTTATGTATATTGTTGTTTTCGGATAGTGTTATATATCAAATTAATCGTGTAAATCTGTGCTACTATATTATCATAAAGGAAATCTAGTTTCCGAATCTCAAAGTTGAGTATTTCGCCTCCGAAAAAGTGGTAGGTTTAAATACCTATAGTGATTGTGTTTATATAAGAAATAAGTGTTTTTGTGATTAAAACGTGTGTAAACAGTGCATAATTAGTATTGTGAGCATATTATTAAATTGTATATACCAAAACAAGTGGCTTCGTAAAGTTATAGGTACGTAAATAACCGTGTTCAAAAACAGTCTTTGGCGCAGGCCGCGTCAAAATAAACAGTGAGTATCCAAATTCTAATTTAATTCTAATTAGACTATCGTAAATAAACTAATAAGATTATGGTCTTGTTGAAAAGGAAATATAATCTAGTTTATTTTAAAATTATTTTAATTGAAATTTAATATTTAGAAAAATTCAAATTTATATTGTAATAGCTAAATATCCGTTTTCATCCCTGTTTTTCAAGTTCTACATTTTTTTTGAGTTTCAAATTAATATTAGTTTTTTTTTTTTTAATATATAGATTCCATAACTATTCAGCTATTCACTGTAAATTTTATTTAGCTATAACTCTTGTAGTTTGCGATTGTCTATCTAAAGATCTAAAGTGTCAAATTACATGCGAATATTTCGCAATTTTTTGCACGCGTGGCGGTTTGGTGCAAAAAATTCGCGCGCGGGGCTAGTGAGTGGATAGTAAGTCGTAGATTAAGGCCCGATTTCTATAACATACGTATAACTGTCCGTTAATATGCCACGACTCGCTGCTATCGGTGTTTCTATAAACAAAGTTAACTTGAAATATCCTATCCGCGTCACCTACCTGTCACTTGATTCATAGAAAAATCAAAGAAAGATTTTCTTTGACGTTTAAATTCTAACCGTCTAGTAAGCAAAATGTCAAACAGAGATAGCAACCTACCAAAACCGAACAGTGAGTTATTGCAAAAAGGCCGTAAACGTTTTCTGTACAGATTGATAAAAACAACCTACGGAGATTTTTACCCGACTGCGGTGAAGCCCAAAAGGAGGGTTATGTAGAGTAAAGTTACACTACAAATCAATATTATAAATGCCTAACTAGTCCCATCCAATTAAACTGTATTTCATAAATATTTGGCCACCAACGCAATGTAAAACATTATACTCATATGACACGTATGATTGGATTGTTAACAAAAATACACGAACAAATAATATAGAACGCTCGCGCAGTTTCGAGTTTCGAAACCGATTGAAAATACCTGTATATTTTTCCGAAAGTATTTGGTATTGATTTCATGTCGGAATTGAATTCCTATGACTTCCATATAATGTTACAGGAGGCCCCTTTCAAGCTTCGCACGACGGACCAGTTTACCAATATCAATTTGAAAAACGGTAAATTGGCCCTTGGATCAGTTTCGTGTGGGAAGAGTTTCCCCAGAACCACTCATGGTTTCAGGCGGTGTGACTTGCGAGGCAATTTGCGTCAAGCGAAAAGCATGAGCGTCAAATGTTTTCTTCGTGTGAGTAGGTACCATCGCTCCGTGAGTCACTAATGGCACACTACACAAGCACCGCACCGGCACCGCTCCAACCCAGCACTTAACTTGCTATTCAAATTAGAGCATTAAATCGTGTGTCGTATTTTATAATGTCTATATGATAAAGCTTACGTCGAGCGGACAGCGTGCTTACGGCGCGCCGACCGCCTGTTTGTTGCGCGCCGACTCAGAGTTGCCCGCGAAACAACGTCGTAAACAAATGAAATACAATTGTGTTCGCGGTGACAGCAAGCTCATAGTCCGGGAAGTAGCGTTGCAAATAAAAAAGTCATAGTAAGCCGGCTGTGGCTGATATTGTCATCGAAGGTTGATCTTATATTACCTATAAGTGAACCAACTGTCAGCTGCTCAAGTAGCGGTGGGTGTGGGTGTGGGTGGTACCGGACGTGGTAAAAAAAATTTGGTCACCATTTTTTTTTACACCGCTCTCGTAACTTCACAATCCTCCACCCACCGCGGGTGCGTCAGCTGACACTGGGTTCACTTATCAGTCATTCAAGATCTATTATGATATGATAGATGGCAAACGATCAAAACACTAGGTACATAAAATGCAACGCTACCTCCCGGACTATCCCGGCCAGTGCGCGGACTGCGAGCTTGCGGACGGCGCGTGGCCCACCGCGGCGCACGGATTGACTACACACGTGTTTTTACCAAGACTTTACGTATATATTGTGTACCGCATGCACAGCGTGCATGGCGTTGTCAGCGTTGAGCTATCTGAGCGCCTTATTCGAGCAAGTCACGCATGTACTAAAGACGTCAATTAGCATAGCGTGTCCGTGGTTTGCAGTGGACACAATCAGATACATTTTTTTACAAAGCGATGCTTAACACACGTGTGTAGCCTATTCGTGCTCCGCGGTGGGTATGCGCATTTAAGGTGTCCCACTACAACGTATCATACCACGACCGTACTATGAACGTATCAGACACGGAAAGAAACTTGACACGGTCTACTATGCCCACTAGAACGTATCAACAGCTGATAATAAACGTTTAAAACGGTCGAAGACTGTCACGTCATTCTTTCATGGTGACTCTGCCCTTTCTTTTATTTTTTTAGGTAAGGCGACTGGGTACCAAACTTTATTCTCGAACAATTTCACATTAAAATGCACTTGAAAAGATAGTTACACCACAGCCTCGTACATACCCACTCCAAACTATTCAAGTTTCAACCTCGGAATAGTATGTGTGAGAAAATACGATTTTTCCACTGCAGCGCCGCAGTTACATAATAACACGGGCCTTTTCTACCACGAGCCGCAACGAATGTGTTAATACAGGCTATATGAGCCATAGAGTAACTAAGTGCAGAAGCGAAACTCCCGCTCCGAACGTATTCTAAATATTAGTTTTAACCTGAAATGGTCAATAACACTATCACTACACTGAGTTCCCGATATTATCGTCACGATCACGGATAAACTGTTTTTGCGGGTGTTTATGAGCAGACAAATCGGTGTAGATACCCTCTTTCTTGTTCATCATCATCATCATTTCATTTTTTTCGTCCGTCTTTCATGTTCATTTTTCTCAAATTAAATAGTAAACATGCTAAATATCCTGTTTTCAATGATGCCTGCGATTTCAAGGACACAGGCCAACGCAGTCACTTGGTTTACCAGCAGGATCTTATAGTAGAATCGTTCTAAAACAGCATTGTTACGGAATATTAACGAAACTGAGCTTTTGATCGCAGTTTAGATGCACTACTCGCGTCCAGTTTCATTGTGAAAATCACGAGTAGGCACTACTATCGTCGCTTCTATTCTGTTTTATTCATCTATGCTCTAGCATTCCTCTCACTCCCGGCGTGAATATCTGAGCTCCTACTACGGTAGCAGTCGTATATACGACGATAATGCGATAGCTAGGAAATAACGCTGAAGTCGGTGCAAGTATGTACGAAAAGTATTTTTTAGCTTTTGTTCCTTGGTGAGTTACGACGTTTTACTTTTTTGGTAGTATACAACTTTTCCAGTTTCGGTTCATATGCCTTTTCTCTAATGGAATAAGCCACGTGCACTTGGTCGTTGGTCCCGGCTGTCAATTGTAGATCTTTGACAGTCGTTACAGGTAGCCGGAAAGTCTGACAACCAGTCTTAACAAGGGGTATCGTATTACCCAGTACTAACTGGGTTGTGGAGGTCAAATAGGCAGTCGCTCCATGTAAAATACTGGTATTCAGCTGCATCCAGTTAGACTGGAAGCCGACCCCAACATAGTTGGGAAAAGGCTAGGCAGATGATGGCCCAGTGTGGCTTGGTGAATAAATGTCGTCGAATTTTAGTTTTCGTTGGAAAAAAAATGAAAGGCTATCGTAGACATTTATAATTTAGTTTTCTTAGATTTTAATTTAATTTGTCTGACTTCTTAGTTACCCAGTTACGTCTGTTCTCTAATTAAACCCTTTTTTTTCGGATGGGAAATCATCAAATGACTCCTCACGCTCTGGGCGGAGCAGGAGGGAGTGTCAGACTTTTACTGACTAAAACCCATCCATGTTCCATCATCGCCCTTTGTGTTCCGGGGCCACGGTATCTCTTTCGAACAGTCCCGAAGCCCCGGCAAGCATCAGCCCTTGCGGACCCCTTCCTTTTTGCTGACTCTCTTTGACGCGCGCGTGGAACACGAACGTGCCGTCGACACGGCCTGTTGTCATGAGACGGACGGACGGCGAGCTAGCCCATAGCTCACCGTCCACAGGCCCGCGTCTAATCAAACCCTTCGAGGAAGTTTATAATAAGTTCAGTTTAAATAGATAATGCTAGAGTGACTCACGGTTTCTCATCTTATCTGCCACTGTGTTAACTCGAGACAAAGGATACGACATTAAAATTACGAGAGCTTTGACAAAATGAAGCTTATTTCCAAGAAAATCGCTCTAGACTTGCTATGAAGTCCTATGCATGCAGTTACTCTTTGATTATGACAGCTTTTGAGATGGTAATACCGTGCAATTTCCTCCGTATTTTCTATATTACCTCATAAGTACAATCTTGATCAAAGGAAAGCCTGTGTTTGTACGCGTTTGTTTTTTCGTAACATGCTGTAATTTTAACATAATCCTCCTATAGCGTTAACCCAAAATGGCCGTCGGGATAGACTACGGCGAAGGTGGTGTGACGATCTGATCTTGTTTGCGGGGAGAACATGGGCAGATATTGCACAGGGCACAAATCCAGTCTTCGTGGCTGATACTGAGAGATTCCTGATAGAAAAACCCATTAAGGGCCGAGTCACACCGGAATGGCAGCGGCCGGCAGAGACGCGGCGTACACTTTCAGTGTGAAATAATTTTAAACTTTATCTACATACTTAAAAGACCAGTATCGGTTGAAAAGCTTGAAAAGGTCGCGCCACGCGCGTCTTGTCGGTGGTTAGCCCGCGGCTGCCAGTGGCGACGCGAGGCTGCTCGCGGCACCGGGCCGCGCGCTCCTTACCCCCGCCGCAACACTGAACGCTACGTCCTTCGTAGGCGGTTCAAAGCCTCTTCTTCCGCAACAAGTGGTATAATAACTAATTCCATCATTTTCACTCCAAACACACGAGTTTCCTTGCCGAATGTAGAAACTAAACTTGTCAAGAGGAGACTAGGCGCGTGGGGTCTGGAGCGCGAGGCCGCCAGCGGCCGTCAGCGGTGACGCCGGGGGCCGCTGGCGTCGCCGCCGGCCACTGTCGGGCGCTGCTATTCTGGTGTGACTCAGCCCTAACACTTTGCACGACCCTCGAACCCACCACTCGACTAACGAGGAAGTCAACCCAAAATACCACATATGCATATACCTAATTAGTCATTATATTTATGATCAGATAAATAAGATGGGAGAACGGAGAAAAACAGAGATTTCAACATGTTTTAAATGAATGTAGACAGTACGAACGCACAGTAAACCAGCAATTACGTTATTTACCTTAAACCTTTAGAGGTTTTGGAAAATTTCTATTACTTACCTAAGTGCTCTTTAGTCGTGAGACGTAAGTCAAATGGAGATTTTCCTAAACACTTGATTCTCTTTATAATATTCTAGAATTTAAGGCGGGGGTGTTTTAAAGTGTGAATAAATGATGATGTCAATGATGAACAGCTGTGTATAATATACACTCTATTAAAATCACAATGGAAATAATATGTCTGCCAGCTGTTATATGCATAACTATTAAGCCAGTATTCCAGTAAAGCGTAGGCAGCGAGTTATAGACACACCCACATATCGTTTTAATAAATCTCATTTTAGGCGGCGAGTTTTATTCTGATTTCTGAGAAACGCCTACTTAGAAACCCAAAAACGCTTCTTCCCACCCGAGGATTGAACCTGAGAGAAGCTTGGCAGTCGCACTTGACAAAGCCTTAAGGATATTACATTGTTTATTTCATACTAAACTAACAGAATTCCAAAATAACCTACTCATTATCGATTTCAGAGTAAACATTTTTGCAAACAGAAACACAATGTTTGTAAAGTACATTATTTTAGTAACAAAATCATCTACTTAGCGTTATCCATACTTTGTAGGGACCGGCTTCCAGTCTAACCGGATGCAGCTGAATACCAATATTTTACATGGAGCGAATAATAATAATAAATATCGCTGGTCATTACACACAGCGCTATCTAGTGCCACACTAAGCAACGAGGCTTGTGTCGTGGACACCAGATAGTTGATATACTACATAGTTACTTTTTGTTTGTAAATACATACTTATTATACATATAAACATCCATGACTCGGAAACAAATGTCCTTGCTCATCACACAAACATTTACTCCTACCGGGATTCGAACCAGAGACGAACGGGAAAAGGGGAGAACGTAAGGCAGCCTCACTACCGCTGCGCCATTCGGGTGCCAATGTGAATGCTGATTTGACCTCCACCTAACCTAGTTAATACTGGGTACCCCTTTGGTAAGACTGGTTGCCAGACTTTCGGCCCACTGACTACCTGTAACGACTGTCAAAGGTCTACAATTGACAGCCGGAACCAACGACTTAACGTGCTTTCCAAGGCACAGAGGAAACACGGTATTAATGGGTGTTTACCCATCCACGAACTATCCCTGGCAAGCGCAGCTTAACCTAAAGATCGACACGAGCGGCTGTTATTATTTAGCCATGGGCTCCTTCTCAATAGAAGCAATCAATATATATTTTTAAACTAATGTAACTTCTAAATGGGTAAATAGGATGATAAACAAATAGACCCGTCAAAGGCCGATTTAAAAAACCTGATTTCAGAATCGAGCTTAAAACCAATAGTAGGTACTCTGATTACTCTGCTCTCATATGTTAGCAACGGAATGTAAAATGAATCGCATAGCTTAGAAGTATTTATTACAGCAATATGCAGAATTAAACCGTTGCAGGTTTTAATATTTTTTTTTGAATTTGTTCGCTGATCGTAAATGAATGTGTTGCCTTGCTATTTTGCGATATTGAATTTGTGTTTTCTTCTTTTATCTTGTTACAGTAAAACCAGGTCAGCATCTCGGCTATGAATAAAATTCTCGTAATATAAGTTTTTAATTAACTCTTGCTAACGATCGCTTTTTAGACATACGAGTACATACATAATAACATACATCCTTTCTTTACCAAGGGTGTAGACAGAAAACACAGATGTCGTCGTCTGCTTTTTAGGGCTCCGTACCCAAAGGGTAAAAACTAACACTCAAACTAAGACTCCACTCTCCGTCTGTCTGTCACCAGGCTGTATATCATGAACCGTGATAACTAGACATTTGATTTTTTATAGATGATTTATTTCTGTTGCCACTACAACAACAAATACTAAAAACAGAATAAAATATTTTTTTAAGGCAAAAAAAAAAAAAAATTTGTTGTACGTATAATACAACAAATATATATTTTTTGCCGTTCTGTCTCATGTTGTATAGAATAATGGTACGGAACCCTTCGTGCGCGATTCCGATTCGCATTTGACCGGTTTTTATTAATACTCATAATTAGATAGGTTCTGCATAGTGTACATTGACCTAGAAAACCGACCATCACGTTTTAATTTCCCTTGGCAAGACTGGTTGTCAGACTTTCGGGCCACTGACTGTACCTGTAACGACTGTCAAAAATCTGCGGGCCTACCATGATGTCTTAAAGCAGGATCGTTTAAATTGCGTGCGAGTGAGGGAAAGAGATGGCGCTAGACGTCCTCTATAGCTCCGTCTCTTACCCACACTGGAACGCGATTAAAACGATCCTGCTTTAAGACGTCATGGTAGGCCACCTGGCAGCCAGACAAATGACAGCCGGGACCAACGGCTTAACTTGCTTTCCGAGGTACGGAGGAAACTTGGCACATACAGGGTGTAAACTACCTCATCCCAAAGCCGTCAACCAAGCATTCTGTACATCAAACTAAGCAACTTTACGCAAAAATTATTGCTGGGAAACGACTTTTTTTTTTGGGGTGAAAAATCACGTTTTGTGGTAGAAGTCAATGTAACGCACTCAAAACAATGTGCGGAAAGATGGATTGAATAGTACGGGGGTCTTGGAGATGTTTAAAAAATCTTACATTAAAAACTTGTATTTAATAAAAAAAATGACAAAAAGTTGGAACTTTAACCCCCAATATCACCGAAACTAGCAGGTTCCCAGGTATGGTGTAGAACAAAAAAATGATCGCAATGATAAGGAGAACAAGTGCCTTTAGGCTTCGTTAAGAGGTGTTTTACACCCTTTATAATGGCCATCACCCATCCACGGACCAACCTAGGCAAACGTGGCTTAACCTGAAGATCGATTCCAAGCGTTTGTTATTATTTAGCGACGAGCTTCTCAAGGACAACGTTGCCGTCGTTACAAGCATAAAACCTGTCTAAAATAACTAAGAAGAATGATTACATTGTCATGACGGCCTAATTAAAGATTTATAATTATGTACCTAAAAACATCAAAAATATTAATTAAAAGCAATTAATGAATTCCATGAAACACGGTTTTTTCTTTAAAAACATACTTCAAAGATAACATAGGGTGCTATATTAATTTATATTTCCTTGATGAGGAATTCTTTGAAAGTTATACAACAAAAACAGCTGAGGATATTTTTCTACGCAAATTGAATAACGAACACTCGAAAGGAAAGTTTATTGATGTTTTCTGTACTTAATTAATTTAAAGGAAAATATTAGCAGTATGTTTTCAACAGACTGAACTCAACTGAATGTAGTTCTTCGTCGGGTTAGGTGCTTGGTTTATATTGAGCGGTTAGACAAGTGATAGCCTAGTGGTGTGACCGTCGGACTGCCAAGTCATAGGTCTCAAGTTCGAACCCAAGACACGCACCTCTGATTTTCGGATTCATTTACGTATTGCATTATTAATTTTCGCTTGCTTCGGTGAAGGAAAACATCGTGAGGAAACCAGCATGCCTGAGAATTTTTCGACGGCATGTAAAGTCAAGTTGAAGGCGGCATAAAAAATAAAAATTCTGACACCAGGTTAGGCACTAACTACACAATAAAGAAGAAGTGTGTATTACGCGGCATATTTTGAAGTCAATACAAAACATTTTCTAGAATAATATAATAAATAAATAAATATCGCTGGACATTACACACAGCGCCATCTAGTGCCACACTAAGCAACGAGGCTTGTGTCGTGGACACCAAATAGTTGATATACTACATAGATACTTTTTGTTTGTAAATACATACTTATTATACACATAAACATCCATGACTCGGAAACAAATGTCCATGCTCATCACACAAACATTCGGATGATGATTCGGATTTGAACCCGGGACCCAAAAAACGTAAGGCAGCCTCAGTACCGCTGCGCCTGTCGGGTCGTCAATTCAAAGAATGACTTTCTCCTCTTTCTTGATTTATCTGAAAGATAATAACACAACATTTGGCTTGGATATATTTAAACCAGTGTCTTTACTTTGTTAGAAACTAAAAAATGAATCAAATCAAAATAGTTTATTTCACATAGTGTTCACATTAGTGCCAATGCAGGCTCGTTGGCACTATTAAAAAGTCGAAAATGGTGCACGGGTCAGGTTGGCAGTTTCCATGGAGAAGAACCGGCAAGAAACTCCATGGTTATTCTTTTCAAATCATTTGGTATAAGAAAATTTTCGGAAGTCACCAGATCCCGAGTGCATCCAAGAAAATACGGCAACATCCCGTTTCGCTACTTTCCCGATTCGCCAACTAAACAAAAGACGTGCAAAAAAGTGCCCAACCAATGCAGGCAGCAATCAACGACACTCAACCACTGTTTTGTCAGTGAGCTGTGGTATTCGTAAGTGTGAGGTGGTGAACCACAAATCAGGCAGTAATTGCGCGGACATCAGCTATCAAGTGTGCATTGCGTTCAATTTATGCTTGCCACAACATTGTGTGTCCAAGGGATCTTCAAGGGATCGAGACGAAGTAATAATAACCGCACGGGTTGATTAAAGATTAAGTTAGGACAATTCATAGTGGATCGTTGCTTTATCGAAAAAGCTATTTAAGAGCGCTGGCTGTCAGAAATTCAGGAGGGGTTTCCATCGGCGTCGAGTCGACGCTGAAATACCTGGGACTTGTCCTCGACAGCCGGTGGAACTTCGTGGAGCATTTCCGACGTTTGGCCCCCAAACTGGAACGGACAGGGGCTGCCTTCAGGCGGCTCCTGCCCAACCTGGGGGGGCCAAACGCCTCCTGCCGGAGGCTCTACGCGGGAGTCGTGCGGTCCATGGCTCTTTACGGGGCCCCGGTGTGGGCGCGTTCATTGAGGCAGCGAGCTGCCAACTATTTGAACGCGCCCCAAAAGGTGGTGGCTGTTAGGCTAATCCGGGGGTACCGCACGATCTCCCGCGAGGCGGCGAGCCTCCTTGCCGGATTGCCGCCATGGGACCTGGAGGCGATAGTCCTCGCGCGCCTACACGAGTGGCGCGCGGAGGAGCTACGCCGGGGGGAAACTCCGCTGCCGCGGCAAATTGTCGCTCAGCGGACGGACTTCCGGCGTGATCTCATGGCGACATGGAGGGAGCGACTGTCGCAACCCCGTGCAGGGCACGCCACAATTGTGGTGGTAAGTCCCCTCTTTGAGGAGTGGCTGGAGAGACGCCACGGCGTCCTCACCTTCCGCCTGACGCAGGTTCTTTATTACCGGACACGGTTGTTTCGGTACGTTCCTGCACCGAATCGGGCGGGAGGAGACGCCCAGGTGTTTCCATTGCGAGGATCGACCGGAGGACACGGTGGAGCACACTGTGGAGGTGTGCCCCGCTTGGGTGGAGCACCGCCGTGCCCTCGAGGTGCCGATCGGCGGCGGCGACCTCTTGCTCCCGGCCCTGGTTCGTGCCATGGTCTGGAGCGAGACGGAATGGGACGCCGTCACCTCCTTCTGCGAAGCAGTCATGCTAGCGAAGGAGGTGGCGGAACGTGAGAGGGAGAGATCCTCACGTCCCGGCCGCCGCGGGAGACGCCCCGGGCGTCGGGGGCCACGTGGTGGCTTCCGGCCACCGTAGGCGCGGGCCTGTGGACGGGGAGGTATGGGCTAGCTCGCCGTCCGTACGTCTCATGACGACAGGCCGTGTCGACGGCGCGTTCGTGTTCCACGCGCGCCTCAAAGAGAGTCAGCAACAGTGAAGGGGTCCGCAAGGGCCGATGCCTGCCGGGGCTGCGGGACTATTCGAAAGAGATACCGTGGCCCCGGAACACAAAGGGCGATGAAGGAACATGGATGGGTTTTAGTCAGTAAAAGTCTGACACTCCCTCCTGCTCTGCCCAGAGCGGGAGGAGTCATTTGATGATTTCCCATCAGAAAAAAAAAAAAATGGCTGTCAGAAATTGTCAGCGCTTATAGTTAGTTTTAAAAAAAAAAAAAACATTTTTAGTATGATCTAAAAATCGTTTTTTTTTTATTTTTAATAACGCCGCCATGTTTTTTGCATTGCAGCATTGCCGTTTCGTGTTCCCCCATTAATAACGTCGCTAATTATATATTTATATATCATCTGAGAGTCATATCAAACTAGGTTTAGTGTCGTGGGCTCTTTAAATATTATCGGCGCCAACCTGCCAGCGCTGACAACCAGCGTTCTACGTGTATACGCCCTTAGATTAGACTGGAAGCCGACCCCAACACAGTTGGGAAAAAAACGAATGCGTCTTTCCTTTAAACGTGAGTGCTGTAACTCAATTCTTTATGACCTAGTTTATTTTTCTCCGTTGACAATATCTTACCCTTGTTTCAAATCAAATCAAATCAAATCAAAAATGTTTATTTGCTAGAAAATACATACAAATTCAAGGAAAGATCTTATGTCCTAAAAGTATTTGTATTCTGCCTGCAAGCAAGCGTGCAAATTATTTACAGTACATCTATTTATCATATTATTATCATACAATTAATATTATTAAGTACTTTACACGTATTAAAAAAACAATTATTAATTTTCATTCATTATTAACATGAAAAAAGTCCAGTTCCAAAGTCATTGTAAGGTTGTAAGTGTTACTTAAGCCTTAAGTCTGAACAAGTGGGGCGGTGCAATCGGAAAGTAATCAGACGGGATCCTTATACTCAATTGAATCGAACAATTGTTCAAGACGGTCTCTTCGTTCCACTAGGGAGATTAGACTGAGTATTACTTGATTGTTTTTAGTTATTATATAGTATAGGTATTATTGCTAGTAAAGCTTTGGCTACTGATAACTCATCATCGTGATTATCTTCCCGCCCTTGTCTCATGTTACTTGGGGTCGGCGCAACACGTTTTTTTTCTTCCATTTTCCCTTGTCAACTGTCACGCTATTTACTCATTTTTCTTTCATATCGTTCTTCATACAATCCATCTATCATTTCCTTGGTCTTCTCCTTCTCCATCCATCAACATTTAAATAATTCATCACTCTTTTAGTTAGATGCGATTCGTCCCTCCTCATCACATGTCCATACCCCCACAATATTGTCTACCCATCTCACTGACGGACGACAAACACTTCTCTTTCCAGTCCTTGGTCTGTCCACAATGGAGAAATGGCTTCGGAAATCAAGTTCACTAACTAAAACAAAATACCACAAACATATTTAAACAAAAAAGTACATAACGTGAAATACCTTCTCATTAAACCACGGGCAAACAAAAATAAACCCGCGCACAAACCTCAACACTTCCGCACCGCACTTCCCAACTCAAAATACTCATAAAACAAAACGACCCATCAACCGACGGAAAACGTCCGTTTAAACAAACTACCTGTGTGAACACGATAACATTGTCATAAAAAATAAATGCAGCATTGACCTTGTATGTGGGGTTGTGGGGATGAACGATAATGTTTATGATCAGGAGCAAGAAAACAAAGAATCAAGTACGAATTTGAAGTTGGAAACTTTATTGTGGCGTAACTGTGTGGATGAATGATGAAACATTTAGTAACACAAATACCATGCGACAAGAGCAAGCAAAATTACCCCTTAAGCGCACACACGCGACAACTGCTAGAAGATAGAAAACAACTATACAAAGAAAAAAGAACAAATGAAATAAAAACAAAAATTGCTAAAATAAGTAAAGAAATAAATAAAGACATCTCCAAAAGTAGAAAGGAATACAGACAAAGTGTGCTTGAGGAATACCTATCAAAAAAGGAGCAATTAAAAAGGCATACAAAAAACTACAAAGTACAACAAAATGGGCGACAAACATGGTGGACAAGAAAGGAAAGGTTTTATCGAAGCGGTCAGACATAATAACAGAAGCTACAATTTTTTATAAAACTCTTTACTCATCACAAGAAAGTTCCTGTTTTACACAGCACTTAATAGACAAAGTCTATGTAGACGAACCGCCCCCCAAAATCCTAAAATCAGAGATTGGCTTTTCTATCGAGACTCAGAAGAAGGACAAAGCACCTGGAGAAGACAAAATAACAAATGAAATATATAAGTCTCTATCAGAACCATTGCAATACCCACTACAAATCATGTTTAACAATATTCTTCAAAAACGGAAAACCCCAAAGCAATGGTCCGAATCTTCAATAACTCTTCTTCACAAAAAAAGTGACAGAGGTGACCTGAGCAATTACAGGCCAATTAGCCTCATGTCCAACATTTATAAAATTTTCTCAAAAATATTATTAAATAGATTCACAATGACTTTAGACGAAAATCAACCGCGTGAACAGGCTGGATTCCGCAAACACTACTCGACAACCGATCATATCCAAGTGGTCACACAAATAGTAGAGAAAGTCAAAGAATATCTTCTTCCTCTTCTTCTTCTTCTTCTTCTTCTTTCTCGTTTACAAGAACTTAGTTTTTTAGTCATTTTTTGTACCCTATCACTATGTTTTCCTATTTAACCCAAAGGTTGACTGGTAGAGAATGCCTTGTGGCATTAAGTCCGGCTATGTACATGTACATGAAGTTTAAATAAATAAATAAATAAATATAACAAGACGCTATATATATGCTTCATAGATTATACCAAGGCATTTGACTCTTTGGAACATAGCGCAATATGGAAGTCACTAGTGGAACAAGGAATAGACATGAAATATGTGGAGCTGCTTTATAGCATTTATTCTAGAAATTTCGCAAAAATAAAATTAGAATTGGAAGGACCGGCTTTTACCATAAGAAAAGGTGTCAGGCAGGGTGACCCGCTCTCACCAAAAATATTTTCGTCGGTTTTAGTGGCAATATTTAGAAAATTCCAATGGGAAAGGAAAGGCGTAAAAATCGACGGTGAATATTTGAGCCACCTACGATTCGCAGACGACATCGTTGTGTTCACGAAAGAACCTGTACAACTTGAAAATATGTTGCAAGAGCTTGCGAAGGAAAGCAGGAAAGTAGGTCTGACAATGAATGCTGCCAAAACCAAAATCTTAACAAACGGTTTGGAAACACAAATAATTGTTGATGGGCAAGGAATAGAATAAGTTAAGGAATACATCTATTTAGGACAATCCATTTCATTTGAAGACCAAACTGAAAAAGAGATAAATAGCAATATCATGGAAAAAGTACTGGAGTTTCAAAGAAATCATGAAGAACCCAGATAAAAGTGAAGTTGAAAAGTAAGTTATACGAGATAGCGATCCTTCCGTGCCTCACATATGGATGCCAAACATGGTCACTGCGGAAAGTAGACGAGCACAAACTCGCTGTCATGCAAAGGAAAATGGAGAGAAGCATGTTGGGCATAAGATTGTCTGACAGAATGACTAATGAGGATATAAGGAAAAAAACTAGAATAACGGATATAATAGAAAGAATAAGAAGTCTGAAATGGAAATGGGCGGGACATATCTGTAGAATGGAAAACGAAAGATGGACAAAGAAAATCGTGAAGTGGGTGCCTAGAGAAGGAAAAAGGAAGCAAGGAAGGCCGCGAAAGCGCTGGGAAGATGTATTTAAAGAAAGATGTGGACCTGACTGGAGGAGACAAGCTAGAGATAGGGAAAAATGGAGAGAACTGGGGGAGGCCTACGCCGCAGAGGCGACTTCCATAAATTAAAGTAAAAAAATATATATATATATATAAATATATATATATTGTAATGTATGAATATAATTAAATTGGTGTAAATTAAGTTAGTGTAATGAAAAATGAATGTCACAAAATGCAAAGAATGTAATGTAAATTGATGTAATGTATTTTTTAAATGGATGTTATGTAACGTTACTAAATTGATGTAATGTATTTTTTAAATAGATGCTATGTAATGTTATTAAATTGATGTAAAGAAATGAATGTAATCAAACGAATGTAATGATATGAATGGAAGTTATGGAATGAATGTAATGTTAATAATGTAATGATAATAATGTAATAAAATGTAACGTTGATAATTCATGTAATGTTATAATGTAATGCTAATATGACTTGTTTTCATTACGATTAATCGAGTTTATATGTTCTGTGTATTTATGGTAGAATTAAAGGCTTTTTTATTTTTATTTATTTTATTTTACTTAACTGTGTGGGTGTGTAAAAAATATTTTGATTTAAAATAGTGTCCATGGTGTTTCTTGTCCGTTCTTCACCATAGAGATCTACGCTAAGGAATGGGCAACGACAGTTCTTTCACAGTTTTTGTGTCTTGTGACTGAGACTGTAGATACATTTAATTTTCATCTTTGTTTCGACAATTCAAAAGTGCCTGTAAGTGACCCATTTGAAATTAATGCTTTGATTTTGATGCTGAGGAGCTGGTGGCTAAATCACAGCTGCTTAGATCGATCAATAGGTTAAGCCGCGTTTGCCTAGGATGGTCCGTGGGTCGTGCCCCATTACATACCGGGTTTCCTCCGTGCCTCGGAAAGCACGTTAAGCCGATGGTCTCGGCTGTCATTTGTATATCTTTGACAGACGTCACTGGTAGCATGTGGGCCGAAAGTTTGACAACTAGTGTTAGCAAGGGATATCGTATTACCCAGTACTAACTGGGTTATGGAGGTTAGACGGGCAGTGGATCCATGTAAAATACTGGTATTCAGCTGCATCCAGCCACACTAGAAATTGACCCCAACATAGTTGAGAAAAGGCTAAGCAGATGATGACCGTTAATGTATCGGGTGCTAAGCTAAATAGCTGCTGTGCTAGCTAATCTAAATCATGTAGAAAATGCTGAAAATTAAAAATAATGTCCTTTGATTAAACTACTGGATATATTCGATTTAATTTTGTATGCAGGCATTTATTTTTTTCGGATAATCATCAAATAACTTCAGCCGCACTGGGCGGAGCAGGAGGGAGTGTCAGACTTTCACTGACTAAAACCCATCCATGTTCCTTCATCGCCCTTTGTGTTCTAGGGCCACGGTATCTCTTTCGAATAGTCCCGCAGACCCGGCAGGTTTGTATGCAGACTGGGAACGTCATTAGGTATACGCAGTTAACTTATTGTCGCATTGTCGTCGCCACCCTGTATACCAATCTCGCCAAATACTCTGCTTAGGTACTCAAAGCAGGATTTTGTGTTACATTAAGTATGATGCGTAGTTTGTATGACGCGTTGTAGATGGCATCGCAAACTATTAGGTAGGCACTGTATACAATAACTAGCAACACAAAAGTATCCCAACTAATAGTTGCCCAGTCTCCAACCAACCTAAACAACACGGAAATATTTGAACGATTTCAATCAGATAGAACGACTCTTTAGAAAGCCAATTGGCTCCGTAATTGACTAAGATTTTTTTTTTTTTTTTAATTTAATACTTTTACTTTGAAGGTGACTTTGAAAAGAAAGAGGGAGGAATGGGGAGGGGAGGACTGTCGCCAGGTAAATGTCATCGATGTTACTTTGTGCTGTTTTAGGAAAAGGTTTTAGGCGATTTCTACCTGATGTGGACAATAAGGTAGATGACAAAAAAAAATCTAATTAGTCCGTCAGATAGATTTCCAAAAAATATTGGACACATATTTTTTCTTTTTTTTTTACGTAAAAAAAAATGAAGACGATACAGTGCGTCGGAAACTCGTGTGATGTCACATTTGAGTACATTTTTTACTCAAATGTGACGTGTTCCCGGGTCGGGCAAATTGTCATTCGGTTTTTCAATTTTCATTGGGTTTTTGGTCTTTTTTTTTTAAATTCTCAGTAGCAGCCACGGAGTCTGGATTTGTGTCCGGTTGATGGCAATAGGCTCGCCCCCTATTACATGAGACTTAAACATAACTGGCGAAATGTGGGTGTACTATTAGGTACACTTCTGTCTAGCCTTGGGATTACAGGCGTGATGTTGACTCATTTTATTCAATACTTATTTACTTTATTAATAATTCTTGTTTAAAAATACCGAAGAATGTAATTTACACCTCTTACAGAAACTTCAAAATCCGCGCAAAATCCGCGCGTGCGTTATTCATAAACATTAATTAAATATTACAACTGTATTATTTTTTAATCTCGTTAGACATTTCCTTGAACATACTCTTAAAAGAAATATACATTATTTCCACCGCGATCCTGTGTTTAATTAATTATTGAAGAATTTTATCACAATAATTAAAAACTTAATTAAATTTCTTTTAGCTACTACATAATTATACACAGGTCAAATTAACATATATACCTAATAGTATCCACGTTCATCCACGAGGTCTCGGCCAGTCTAACCGGATGCAGCTGCATACCAGTATTTTACATGAAGCAGCCGCTTCGCGGCCGCGCGCGACTTTCAGGCCCCTGACTTCGTATAACGACTGTCAAACATCCACAAATGACAGCCGGGGATTAATTGTATTCGGACCATAAAAATATGAATGCAGTCTGGATGGAAAACCTAAGAGAATTTTAAATATCAATACGTCTTATTTGACAATGTATTGTTTAATGTATTATAATATTTGTAACTTGCACTTCGTCGCTACTTCGTCCGCAAAACTTTTGATAGTTTAGCTCATATGCATGATATAAATTTAACTTATAGCACCTACGAATAATGCAGCTTTCTGCCAGTGAAAGAATGATTTGAATGGGATTATTTGTTCCGGAGATCACTCCCTACATACAAACTTACAAACAATTACCTCTTTATAATATTAGTATAGTTAAACACAAAGGGCTCATTAAGCGCATAAAAAAGATATTAACAGCCAGTATCCTATTAAACATCAAAACAAAATATAAACAGCCACCAAATTACCCAACAAATGAAGCAATTAGGAAGAAATTTTAATAATTCACAAAGTTTTCGATGATAATTTTTGGCGCAAATAGAAACTTTATGAATTTGTTACTTCGTGGTTCGTTAAGATTGCGTGCGAAAAGAAATACAATAGAACAACTTTAAATTGTTGTTGCTTATGTTGTTATGAAAGATCTTGTAATGAAAAAAAAAAATACTTAAACCAGGGGAAACTCAGAAAACATAACATCATGGAATTGTACACCTACATTTCAACAGTCAACAGTTGTTGTTTGTTGTGGCTGAGCCTATTGCCATCAACCGGGCTTAAATCCAGACTCTTTGGTTGCTACTGAGAAATTCTTGATAGGTGACCACACGACCCACTGGTGGGGGGACACTCTCGATACAGCTATTCCATAAACTCAAGGTCGCTCAGAGAGCTATGGAACGGGCTATTCTTGTAATCTATCTGAGGTGGGGTGGGTCTCTGGTACGAGGTGATCCGACAGAGAACCAGAGTTGTCGACAAAGCTCACAGAATAAGTAAGCTGAAGTGGCACTGTGCCAGCCATATTATTAGGTAGAACCGATGACCGTTGGGGTACACGTGTGAGGCGAGACCACGAATCGGCAAACGTATTGTGGGACGCACTCAGGCTCCATACCTCAGGCTGATAGCAACTGGATGAGAGTTGCTGAGAATCGCGTTGAGTGCCGTGCGATTCTTGGGTAGTGTCAAACTACTGTCGCACAAGCATTTGTTGCACTAGCGTGATGTCGACCTACAGTTTGTCGCACTAGCGTGATGAAGAGCTTCAGTTTCTCGCACTAGCGTTATGTAGAGCTTCAGTTTCTCGCACTAGCGTGATGTCGAGCTACAGTTTGTCGCACTAGCGTGATGTATAGCTTCAGTTTCTCGCACTAGCGTGATCTCGAGCTACAGTTTGTCGCACTAGCGTGATGTAGAGCTTCAGTTTCTCGCACTTACGTGCATTCGAACTATGGTGAGTCGCAGTACATTGTTGTCGCACATCCGTTTGTCACATAGTGCACTCATATTTATGTCACTGTTTCTGTTAGCCTGTGTCATCCCACTGCTGGCCAAAGTCCTCCACCATGATTTCCAAATCTTTCAGTCTAGGGTCAATATGGATTTCCGTCACTACCCACAAAATTTTAACCGTTTTACCCCTAGCTATACAAAAGGTAGATATGACTGAACCTTCTTTAACATAATAATGCGGGTAAAAACCCGGGCATAATGAGATAACTAAGATTATAGCCGGGTCTTCACCGGCCACGGGTAACGGCTAATGGTGCCATTATCTTTGCCTCTTAATTTGTACATTGGGTCTTAGGCATTTTATGATTATGTGCACGTAAACGGAAAACATTGTAGATTATTATCATTTAGAGGAAGTTATTTTGTATTAGGGGTGTGGTAATGATCGTTTTGTAATCTTCTTAATGAGGTAACGGCATTTTTATGGTGTTATAAGCTGCGTGCCGTTTCTAATTTAACCTGCTGATTTATTTAAAGAAAGCCGCCCTAGTGCGAGTTGTACTCGTGCACCGCGGGTTTCGTACAAACTTCATACTACAGGCAATTTGTTTTTGTTATAAAACAATCTATTTACGATTTTCATATTTTTCCATACATGTGCTGTAAGACACAGCACTTTCAACCTGATTTCATGATTCTAGATCAATGGTAAGTAAGTACCCTATGCGTTTTTATTCCCTTGTGTAATTTCAAAATAAACGGTCATATCTTTTGGTAGCATTGACTAACAAGTTTTATTTTTTCAAGGCTGAAAGAGAACGTAGACTCGAGTATTTGATATATTTCAGAAAAAAGGTCTTGACAGTAGACGGGTAGATGGACAACAAAATGATCCTATAAAGGTTCCTTTTTACTTTTGCGGTACGGAACTCTAAAAATAATTTAATAACTTTAGCGATGCCAATGTAGTTATATACTTTTTAGTTAGGGATACTATTTATAGAGGTGCAGTTCTTCTAAAACGAAATGTGTCAACGATTCTTGAACTCCTTGAAAACCTAGACGTTTTACCTTTAAAAGTGCACTCAGTGTTTTTACCCTCTTGGGAACCTCAGCCCATTATAATCCTAAGAGCTCGTTAACAACTGATAATTCAGTCATAAAAATGTCTCCACCGGCAGACCGTCAAGATTTTATGCTTGATGGATTATATATATTTACTGCAAGTGATGGATGACTTTAATTCTGTCTATTATTCTAATGCATAGTCATCCATAAAATAATGTTTTTTTTTCAGGTTTTTGAATCTGAATATTTCCGGAAAGTTGGGTTTGGTCATGAGGAACATGAAAAAAAAACGACGGCGGTAGAGGGTTAAAAGTAGGTTCCACCATTTTTTTTCATGTTCTGCATGCCTGACTAATTGACACGACACCACTCCAGACTCCTTGGCTGCTACTGAGAAATTACACAATAGCACTTCGCCCAACCCGGGAATTAAACCCAGGACTTCAAGCGCAGCAGTCGCGCTTGCGACCACTCGATCAACAAGTATGTACAACAAAGAAATCTCAATGTTTTGACATAATTAGTAGCGTCCATCAGTTTCTTCAGTGAATAAACAACAGGACACGCAGGACAGGACGCTACTGAAAGCGGCATACTAGTCGCTCAGTTCTGGGCCGACACAATTTAGATTGCCATCGACACGCTAATAACATCATTATCATCATTTTAGCTGAAAGACGTCCACTGCTGGATATAGGCCTCCCCGTAAAGGGGGGTTTTGCCATAATCGCCACGCTTGGCAGGCGGGTTGGCGATCGCAGTACGGTTGTTACAAAAGCACAGAAAACGCTGATGCCTACTTTCTGGTAAGGCCCTAAGTCGCCCCTTACGACACCCACGGGAAGATATAGGGTGGTGCTATTCTTTACGTCCGACACTATATAGTAGTATGTTTTAACATATCACCATTTTAATAGATTCCTCTCGTGCGACGCAGGAACAAATCGGTTGTAATGTTCATAAGTGCATCATAAAATGATCTAGTTATGGAACGTCCGTCCTAAGTTCTACAAAACGTAAACTTCCAAGATTTTAATGCCTTTTTATAGCTTTCTCGTAAGTCTTGGAAACGTTTTCGTATGAGCGATTTTATCACCGACATGTGGCCGAGTTGGTTATAGCTTCGGAGTTTCTTAAAACGATCTAGAGTGGAGCGTTTTGTTAGCACTAAGTAGTTTTTATTTCGCACATACATGTTTATTTTGGGTTGGTTTTTTTTTAAACGTTACCCCATTTTAGGATTTTTTCCTGTATCGTGGGTGCGTTTACAAACACATACACAAACAGCCAGACGCGGAACGACTACCTGTAAGTCATACAAAAATTTTGTTCCATGCGGGAATCGACCCCACGACACTCAGCGCAGCAGCCAATCGCTCAGCCACTGCGCCAACCTTGCCGTCATTTAGTAGTAAAAAATATAGCTTCCCACCTGATAGGAAATAGTTAATAGTAGCAAAGTTATAGACATCTGCAATATCGATTAATAAAAAGCCCAGCTACGGCTAGGCTTTTCAAATGAGGCTGAGAAACAACTTTTTAGACGGCAAAATTAAATAAAACAATAGGGTAGATGACAAAAAATACTAATTAATCCGTCAGATTTTCGAAATATATTTATTTTTATATATATATTTTTTTATTTCTTTTCATATATTTTTTCACGTAAACAAAAAATTAAGACGATACAGTGCGTGGAAAACTCGTGTGACGTCACTTTTGAGTACATTTTTACTCAAATGTGACGCCACAAGCCCCACTCATGACCTTTGACTTATTTTATCTTCGTGAATTTTTATTATTTTGATAAAAATTAACTAAAAAACACGTATCCAATATTTTTCGATAATCTAACTGACGGACTAAACAGAATCATATTTTTTTTAGTCAGTCATCATCCGTATTCCCCAAACGTCCACTCTCCACCAGTTCCTAGTGTTTTAATTAAACTCATCAGAAAAAAAGCACGTTGTACGACTCTCTCCAACATTGCGTTATCAAAAAACCCTTTGCAGTTATCTTAATCAAGCTGATTCATCATGTTTCAGTCTATGAAACTCGGCCGAAAAACCTAACGAAGCATCTTTTATATGAAGCTGGAAGACTGTGACTGCGGAAACTGGGTCAAAACTGGTTTAAGGGTATCACTGCATGCGGACCGCGGACTGGAAAATTTACGTGAGTATGGTAGCTAAGTACTGGGTAAAAGTTTTGGGTAAAACTTATTAAAAGGAGATTTTGACGTTATGAAGGACTATATTTGTTTTTTGTTAGGCTTAATTGTCCCATTCCTGGGAAAAGGCCTCCCATTCGTTCCACATTCCTCGATTCTGCATCTTCTCTCCAATTAACGAGAAAACTATCCTAGGTGTCCCGCCATCTTCTCCTCGGTCTGCTGTAACCCCGTCTAGCTGTCTCAGGGCTCCAGCTTTGCGATATGCGGGCCCACAGCTTTGCATCCGGCAGATATGGCCTGCCCAATCCAATTTTTAACGTTGTAATTGTCAAAATGAATGAGGGTGAAATTTTCTTTAACAGTAAATAAAATAATAAATAAATATTGCTGGACATTACACACAGCACCATCTAGTGCCACACTAAGCAACGAGACTTGTGTCGTGGACACCAGATAGTTGATATACTACATAGATACTTTTTGTTTGTAAATACATACTTATTATAGATAAAAACATCCATGACTCGGAAACAAATATCCATGATCATCACACAAACACTTTTTCCTACCGGGATTCGAATCCGGGAACCTAAGAACGTAAGGCAGCCTCAATACCGCTGCGCCATTAGGGTCGTCAAACGTAAAGTAGTAAGTGTTCTGGCTGTCAATATACAAGAATAAGGCATGCACTAAATAGAAACACTATAGTGCGATGGGATCGTTTAATTACACGGTCTAGTCATAAGACATCATCTACCTACCCTTTACCCAACTATGTTGGGGTCTGTTTCCAGTCTAACCGGATGCAGCTGAATACCAGTATTTCACATGGAGCGAGTGCCTATCTGACCTCCACAACATTACTGCCTAATTGACTAAAGATTCCTTTTATAGATAGACAACACTAATACAATTACGTTTCAAAATGAGTTCTTAATCATCAAATTAGCATGCAGATCGAAAAATAACTCAATAAGACAGATTAATACAACAATAATTTAAATTACACTAAGTGCCTTCACTGCCAATAAATAAATTGAGTGAATTTCTTGCTTAATTATATTAAGACTTAATTAATTATATTGTAAGGCTAACTTATTGGAGATGCATTAGATTCTCGAAGAAGTTAACATTGTTAGAATTTACTGAAGTAGATCTATTGTAAGATAAAGCTATAATTAGGCTATTAAGATGTAGATTAAGTGGTTGGAATTTAAAGATAAGTGCACACAAGAGAACTGTTTTAGTTTGTGAATGACTTTAGCAAATGTTTGAACAAACAAACGTGTCCAATCCCTTAGTTTAACACTCATTATTGCATTTTAATTATCTTATTTACGTCTATAAAAAGTCAAAGTCACCTCAGTCCCAGCAGTGGGAACTTTTAGAGTAAGCTATAATCCACTACGCGTGCCCAGTGAGGGTTGGTGGTTGGTGAAGTTTGCCCACTTACCCGGAGCTCGCCAAAACTAGAGTAGCAAATAAAACAAATTACTAGCAATTTCAATTTAGGTTTTCGAATGTTATTAATATTACAAACATAATGAATTCAACTTTAAATTCAATTATTTATTGGAATCCTTGAAAGCAAGAGGTCCGTGTTATGTAATGAAGATCTAACAAGCATCAAATGTACATGCAGCAACTCAGTATAAAATAATGTAAATGCAGTTTAATATATTTTGAGCAGCATGAATTTTGAAAGGTTGTTAAGATATAAAAGATGCTTCAAGGTGAAAGTGTCCTTTGCGAATTGTTATCCTTTAACGTCAGTTCACACCGAGACGCGATGTGACGCGACGCGACGCGGCGCGACCTTACTAGAAGAGGCCAGTGATTTCGTGCTGCGCCGCGAGACGCATCGCAACGTCTCGAGGCGCATCATAAGTCGTTGGCAGCTCGACGCCTCGCTGCGTAGCGAGACGCCGCGCGGCGCAGTGGAACTTGTATACATTCGCCGCGTGCACCCGTCGAGCCGCGTCCACCCGCAGTCTACCATTTTCAAGCGCATGAGAACGACGAGGTAAGTCGCCACGGCGGCCTCAGGCTGCGCCTCGCAGCGTTGCACGGCGTCGCGATGCACGTACCCTACGTAGCGAGGCGCCACACGGCGTCTCGCTGCGCCACGCGGCGTCTCGAGGCGCAGTCGTACGCGTAACTAACGGGGCTGTTTGTCTATCTGAGTTTGAATGCCTCTAAACGCATCCACGATACAGGAGAAATGCCTAGTGTGGTGCTGCGCTGAATACCAGTATTTTACATGGAGCGACTGCCTCTCTGACCTCCACAGCCAGGTTTTTTTTTTTTTTTTTTTTTTTTTGTTTTGGCAGGAGTGGGAAATCCCCGCGGACACCTCGACTATCCCACAGGAATTTCTCCTGTGAGACAGTCGAGGTAGTGCCGGACTCGAACCGGCTAAAAACCACTCCTGCCCCAGCCAGTGTCCCTCTAACGTGATTAGAGCCCTTAGTATCGGAGGTTTGCCTTATATGTCTCTGAAGTTTAGGAGGCCGAATGGACCCCGCTCTATTTATTTATATTTTGACTTTATAAATTATTATCTATTCATGTACCAGTATTAATTTATCTTTTTTGTTTACGTTTTACTTTTATTGTTTACTGTTTATTCTACTTTATTCTACTATCTATTTTATATTTTATGAATTCCGACTATTAATAAATACTACAATCTGTTTTAATATTTATATCCTTTATTTATTAATTACAATTTATAACCTATTCCTTGATATCGGTGCCATATTCTCAGTATATAGTTTGATATCAAGTTTTAAGATAGCAGTAGTTTTAACTCAAATCCGATCAATTCGGCACAACTTAACGATGCCACTAGGGCTGTCTTCGGTTCTCGTATAACTTGAGCCAGTTTCTCATGAAGCTGACTCAAGTTGCAGTTTTTACTCTTGACAACCCTAGTGGTTCGATTTGAGCGACTGCCATCTGGTTGTGCCGAATTGATGATCACCTCGTGGTACGCGGAAGTGGGCGCATTGACAACTTTAGCAATAAGCTATTGATGCTCTGGCGAATGCGTCCCACTTCCTGCGTACCGGGCATTCACTGCTAAACGCATTGTGCTGGCGTTCCCCCATCTCGGCTCTGGTGCAGTTCACGCACGCCGCTGCCTCGCCACTGAGTTTGACTGGGCAGTCCACCCTTAAGTGTGGACCGCCGCAGTGGCTGCACAGGTCAACAGGCTCCGTGCAGAGACGCTTGCCGTGACCATATGCTAGGCAGCGGGTACACTGCACCAGAGGCGACTGGTCCTCAACGCGCACTCTCTGGAGGTCAATGCGGAGCTTGCCTCCAGAGAGTGCCCGCTTCCAGACCGTGGGTGACACGCTCAGCACAATGCTGTTTACGTGCGGGTTTTTAGCCTTCCTCCTAAACTTTACAGACATTCTTTGTTCCTTGTCGTCGAGGTCGTGAAAAATCTCCCGGTTCTGGTTCTTTAGGGCCTTCAGTACTTCTTCATCGCTGTGCACTGACAGCACGTCCCTAAGAACCAGAAGCGGGTCGCGGTTTGTCACTTCCTCGACGACAAGGTTCCCTCCGGCCGCTTCTAAACGCTCCTTAATTTTCCTTCTCTCCTCCTTGGTGGCACAACCCATTATTACCTTCCTATCCTTCCCCTTCCTTACTTTCTCCACCCGCACCCAGCCTTCCTTCGCGTCCACCGCTTTCCTGATCCTTTCCAGGATTTCGTCCCCAGTATCCATATCCTGCGTCGAGGAGACAACCACGGAGTGCAGCGTCGTTCGCTCCAGGGTTTGTGCCCCAGTGTGGCTCTTACTAACAGACGCTACACTCGCGTAAGTTTTCTCCCCAACACATTCCCTGCTAGCCAGACTGTCTCGCAGCTTGACCAATTCCTCGGAGTTTTCCTTTATTAAGGAAATATGCTCCTTCATTGTCTTTACGAGCTCAGTCTGGCTAACAAGGCTCTCAGGATTGGACTGGGGAACGGGGTCAGCAGTGGGCACGGGTGCCGGTACGGCAATGGATGCGGCAGGGGCCTTGTCGCGTTCGGACTCCTTGACTAGCTCAAAAAGCCTGTTTATGGCCTCGAGCACCGCAGTCTTTATGTCGGTCCTGAGGTTGCGAGCCCCCAGAGCCTAACGTTCTCAGGGTAGCGGATGGGGTGAGGAACATATTGTTCTCGAGCGGCACGTATAAAATTAAAAACGAACCCCTGTAAAGTGGGGGCCAAGACAACAATGGCCGCTCGGGAGGAGAAAATCAGACACTGGGATCTTCTGTGTCCCTGTAAAGGGGGGTACACAGAAGATAATAAAAATAACTTGAAAATTAAAACAAATTAGACTAAAACGAATAAAACTACTAAAAGATATTAATAATAATTAAAAACTCAGTCAAAAAAGTATTGTGAGCCTTGCAGACTCAGTCAAATAATGTTAAAATCACAAAAACAAAATTAAAACAATTCAAAACCCCTTCCACAGCCAGGTTAGTACTGTGTGACACGATACTCCTTGGTAAGACTGGTTGTTAGACTTTCAGGCGACTGACTACCTGTGACCATTGTTAAAGATCTACTAATGATAGCCGGGACCAACGGCTTAACGTGCACCGAAGCACCGAGGAAACTCGGTATACAATACACAGACCAACCTAGGCAAGCGCGGTTTTACCTGAAGATCACCAGCTGATCTGCCCAGCTGTTTAATTTAGCCACGAGATCCCCCTTCGTTTTAAATAATAAAATCATTTCATATTATTCCATTCCTACGTATTCCAATTCACAATTTTATCCAATAAGCTCATATTCAACGTCTTGAAAATACAAGACGATTTATTCTCTGAATTCCTTATGGAATTACTCTCTTCAATGGAGGATAATGAAGAAAGCTTGTTGCTGCAGCAACCTTAGTTAGTTATAAATAACATACATAATGCACTTATAGAATTACTATGTGGATACCTAGTAAGTGGCTAAGTACCTACATACCTACGCACTATACAAAATATTAGTTTATAACTAAACTTTATTATTTCTTCTTTTTATATAGCAATGATAGCCTAGTGGTGTGACTCGTCAGACTGCCAAGTCATAAGGTCTCAAGTTCGAACCCAAGGCACGCACCTCTGATTTTTCGGTTTCATGTGCGTATTGCATTATTATCACTTACTTCGGTGAAAGAAAACATCATGAGAAAATCAATCAGCATGCCTGAGAGATAAATCTTGACGGCATTGTCGCAGGATGGCATGCCTTATAATCTCGATTTGCCCGCACAATCTCAGTACAACACACACATAAATATCTACATCATGCAGGTACACATCATAGGTAGCAATATCGAAACCTAACATGCCAGAATGTTTGGCTAACGTATCAAACACGGAGGTATGTAAACGTCCCTCGCAATTAATCCAATTAAATTGAATCGGAGTACTAAAGTTGGGGGTCGCGGGTTCGGTGTTCGGGTGTTGTATAAATTAGAACTAACTCCCGGCTTATAAGCAATCAGGGTTTGGTTGACTCTGATCCTTCAATTTTGATGGTTTATCTTGTTACTGGAATTTTGAATAGATAGTTAAATTAACTACATAATATAGCAATGGCACCCTGTAATAGGCGAGACGATAAAAAAATCTAATTAGTCCGTCACTTAGATTATCAAAAATATTTGACCCGTGCTTTTTCTTTTGTTACGTAAACTAAAATTGACGAAGAAACGACGCTTTTAAAATTCTCAATACGTCACGCCATGGTATAATTTTTAGCTGGATGACACGGTGGCGCACACTGTAAAGGTGTGCCCCGCTTGGGCGGAGCACCGCCGTGTCCTCGAAGCGGCGATCGGCGGTGGCAACCTCTCGCTTCCGGCCCTGGTTCAATCCATGGTCCGGAGTGAGACGGAATAGGACGCTGTCACCTCCTTCTGCGAAGCAGTCATGCTAGCAAAGGAGGTGGCGGAACGTGAGAGGGAGAGATCCTAACGTCCCGGCCGCCGCGGGAGACGCCCCGGACGTCGGGGGCCACGTGGTGGCTTTTGATACTGTCGTCATGCCTATTGTCCTACTACAAGGTAGGTAAATTGGAGTAATAACTTACATACATAACTTCACGCCTGAAATCTCCGAAGGGTCAGGCAAAAGTGTACCTATTAGTACACTCACATTTCGCTAGTTATGTTTAAGTCCCATGTTATAGAGGGCTAGCCTATTGCCATCAACCGGGCACAGATTCCGTGACTGCTACTAAGGAATTCCTGATGGAAAAACTCAATAACACTATGCCCGACCTGGGAATCGAATCCAGGACCTCAAGCACAGCAGTCCGCGCTTGCAACTACTAGACCAACGATGCAGCCAAATAATATGATTTGAAACTCCCGACTGCGAAAACACAAATCACAATTACAAATGATCCAAAACACAAAACACTGTCGTTGCTCAAAAAGCCGCTAAGCTAAAGTGGGACTGGGCTGGCCATGTCTGCCGTATGCCCGACGAGCTGTGGGCCAAAATTACTACGATGTGGAGCCCTGATACAGCCAGCAGGCGACGCGGTAGACCTTGCAGGAGATGGCGGGACGAGCTGGACAAAACGAGAAGAATTTGGAAGTCATGGGGAGAGGCCTTCGCCGAGCAGTGGGATGACACAGGCTAACAGTAACAGTGACTCCCGACTGGCGCACGCAACCAGCACCGGTCTGCTCTGAAATAGGCCTATCATTATACTTATCTGCCAATCTATTTTCCTATTACTTTGGGGACGGCTTCCAGTGAAGCCGAGTACAGCAAAATGTCGCCATTTAAATGGAGCGACTGCCTAACTGACTTTTACAACACTATTAATGTTTTCCCAAAACTCGCCGTACCGTTAATACAGAAGCAGGGGCGTAGCTACCGCCGTATCAGCCGTGTCAATGATACGGGGCCCACGAGTAACAAGGGCCTCAGGACGAAGGCTTCACCAGTCGTGGTCCAGAAAGCACCAAATCTTCGAACTCGCTTCGCTCGCTTTTTGATGAAAATTTAATCCCTTTCAGGATGCTGTAATTTTCTATTTTAGCTCTTCATGAGTCAAAACCTATGCTAGTCATGATCAGTTACACATATTTTTGTCTCACTTTGCTCGTTCACACATTCTCTTAGTAAAATGAATGACAGCTAAATCGATGCAAGTCAGTTACTTTCTTAGTTTTGGTAAAATAATTTGTGATTTACTCCTTTTTTTAGGGCTTCGCCGCACTCGGGTTTCAAGGGCCCCTCAAATAATAATTATACAGGGCCCTACTAGGACTAGCTACGCCACTGTAAAGAAGATAGGTAGGTATCTGTTTAAACACAAAAATAAAACTTATATCTTTAATCTTAAATACTTACTTAGCCTCATAAACAGCTAAAATCCTATCCTAAAAATTCAGCTCACGCGTTAATTAAAATCTGTTAGAAAATGTTCCTTTGTTACCAAGATGTTATCTCTGTAGGGTGGCTGGACATGAAAAATGTCTGGGTTCTCGCCAAGCGATATGGTGAATTAATTTCTGCCGCGGACCGAGTGCTGTATGAAAATCGCCTGTACTGACGGTTGGTAAAGTTTTAGATGGTTTTAAAATCTGAACAAAGTTTAGAGTAAAATTGTGTTTTGTTATGGAAGTTTTCCTCTGGATGCGCCATATTTTTGGGCCTGTAATTCCCGAAAGGGTTAGGCAGAGGTATACCTAATAGAACACCCAGATTTCGCCAGTGATGTTTAAATCCCATGTAACAGGGGGCGAGCCTATTGCCATCAACCGGGCACAAATCCGGACTCCGTGGCTGCTACTGAGAAATTCCTGATGGAAAAACCTAATAACACTTTATTCGACTTTGGAATCGAACCCAGGTCCTCATTCCCAGCAGTCGCACTTGCGACCACTAGACCAATGAGACAATCATCCTACTAGTGCGAGCGAGACAGACTATGTATTCTCGCTCGCACTAGTAGGGTAATTGCCTGTCTAAAGACAGTCTTGTCTATAGACAAGACACACTATAGGTAGTGTGCGGTAGCCGTAAAGCGTGATGTATTTGAACTATCGATAAAATCTGACACCAAAACAAAAGAACAGTAATCAAATTCCGACAAATGACATAACCGCACATGACACTCGTAATGCTATTCACTCAATCGTTTCCGATTACGTTAACGACTGTACCAATCTAGGTACAGCCCTCATGGGTCTCGTCCCGATAACTGCGATAATTTATCGTCTAACGTGGCACCAACATTGGCGCGGTCATTTTTATGATTTTCCTACTGTTTTCTGGCTTTTTCCTCATTGGTCATGGAGTGACTAACGTAATGTATTAGGGTTTCTTTTGATAACCTTTCTATGTCGGCTGATGTATCAATCTTGATACGATTCGTCACGGTTGGGTAATAGAAAAAAAAGAAGAATAATGTATTTAGGTATTCGATTCGCAAAACAAAACAATAAAACAAAATTAAATAAAAAGAGAACAACTAAAAAAAAATTTACACCGTCTCTTACGGGAATGAGATAGGTATCTTCCGAGATTATCCATTATTCTGAGCTCCCGATAAGGAAGTGTGTTCCGGTAAGTGACAGTATAAGATAAAACCGGCCAAGTGCGTGGCTGCCACGCGCAGTGTAGGGTTCCGTAGTAGCCCGGTATCAAAATATAGAACGAACCTGTTGGTACAGTGCCATCTAGCGGCAGCTTTGTGAAACTTATGATAATTTATTGTTTCTTTGTTTTTTTTTAATTTCTTTTTCAATGCAAATTTTAGCCGTTATAAACAAGCAACTACTTCATCTTAGTCACTATTGGATTTATTCTAAGGATTTTGTATTTGGTACAAAATTATCCAACACCCTAGTTCAACGGCTATTACTGCTAAACTAATACAGTTAACATAACCACTATAGTTTTCCTTTAAAGTTTATGAAATGATTTTTCATGCCAGCAGTTTAGCTTTTATAGGGGGGGACCTACTGGAACAAAAAATTGCACTTTAAAGTTTGATATTTCGTAAATGGAGCATTAAATCGAAAAGTAGTATTGAATGAATGAATGAATGAATAAGCTTTATTTAATCCCATACAAGTAACAACAATAATCAGTAAAAATAAACATAAACATTAATTAACAATTATCATCAGCAATAAATAAGTAATTTAATCAAATCAATAATAACTATAAAAAATAACAATAATTAATTCCATCAAACTATCAATTACAATAGTCGCTAACTAATTCTATCAGATCAATAAAAATAATAATCGTTTATAACAGCAATCATTAGATAATAATTCCATCAGATTAACAATAACTAACAATAATCATCAAAAATCAATTAAACAATAAATAATTTGATCAATTCAATAATAGCAATTAAGAAATAAACAATAATAAATTCCATCAAATTACCAATCATAATAATAATTCGCCAACTAACTTCATCAGATTGATAACATTAAAAACCCTGAATAATAACAAACAATAAATAATTTCATCAAATTAACACATGCAACAACCGACAATAATAAACATTAAGAAATAATAAAAAATTCGATGAAATTATAAAAAATAATAATAATAGTATTAGGTAGTAATTTAGCGAATAGTTTTCACTGTTACTTTTGTATGGACCCCCTTTGGGTAAAAGCCTCCTCCAAAGATTTCCACTTCTCCCTGTCCTTAGCGCTCTCAAGCCATTCTCGACCTACTGCCGCCATAATTTCATCTACCCATCTGGCACTAGGTGTGCCTCTTGCTCTGGTACCGCGAGGTCCCTTCCATTTTATGGTTTTTAAAGTCCACCTGTTATCAGCGTACCTGGCTACATGACCTGCCCAGTTCCACTTTCTTTGTAGAGAAAAAGATAGTGCGTCTGTTATGTTAGTTTTTTTGCGAATGTCTATGTTTTTCACTCTATCTTTTAATTTTAAACCCAGGTAACTTCTTTCCATTCTTCTTTGAGTGGTCTGGATTTTATTTCTGGTTTTGAGGTCGAACGTCCAAGTTTGGCAGCCGTAGGTGAGGCAAGGTAAGATTTCCGAGTCCATAACTATCTTCTTGGTAGGCAATGGGAGCTGCGAACCCTTAAGTCATTTATGTCATTTTAAAATACCTATTCAACTATACCCCACATGACAGGGTAGACGACGAAAAAAAAATTCATTCCCACTTCACATTTAGGAGCTACCCTAAAAAAACTATTTTCAAAAAAATTATTTTTCCACTTTGTCGGCGTTATTGATATACACACCTCTACAAAATTACAGCTTTCTAGTAATAACGATCTCTTAGCAAAACCTCGGACAGACAGACAGACAGACGGACATGACGAAACTATAAGGGTTCCTGGTCAGGACTATGGAACTCTAAAAAACCGTAAAAGCTTAAAGCAGTGTTTGAACAAAAAAAAACTTACATTAGACATACCCACATTCAACTAAATTGATCCTGTACGTGGCCAAAAGGTGTCTCAGTATGGTGTTCATCTAAAAATGTCACAGGCGCTGATATTCTGATAGGGCCCAAGTGATTTGATGTGATGGCTAGATACGACAAATTAAATACAATTCAAAGTAGCTGTGATGGTTTGGCTATGTTGGGAGAATTAATGCAAGGCGATTTGAGGTATTTACAAGGCATATGTGAGATGGGTCGATTATACCCCTTCTAGCCAAATGGGATCGGCAGCGGCCAACTTGAACACGCAGTCCGTTCAAAGATTCCCTTAATATAATGGCTACATTATTTTTTTTTAATTAGTTTTCTATAGGTATCTATATTATTACTTTATTATTTTTTATTTATTGTACGCCGATACTTACGGCTAAACACGTCTGGACTAAAACAATGTAATATCTTGCATGCTCTTGTATGTATACAATTTTTAAACAGATAAAGAAATCTTATCTTACCTATTACCCGTTCCAAAGTGTTTCCCATGGAAATGAATTAGCAAAAAAACCTCAAGTATGTCCGCTTGAAATAGTCATGACTGACAATGCCTAAACCAACATTTCTTTTGTGTGATTTCCTCCCTTCCGAGAAAGGCATAGGGGCATGTCAGGGTCCTATTATTTTCAACCGTCTTCCCTTTCGTAATTGACAACCGCGTAGGCCCTTTTGACGGCAAGATCGCTTTTAGCGATAAATGTGACGGTCTGTCTAATGTGACACCCCATGTAACTTGCGTTTTGTTATTGTTATTTATAGAATAATGTGGTGAAAAATGTTACCCAAGCATGTATTGATAACCATAAATACATGCTTGGGTAATATTTTTCACCTTCAGTTCGTACGTCTTCGGATTTATCGGATAAATCCGAAGACGTACGAACTGAAGGTGAAAAATATTATATAATATAACTTAACTCAAATGGAGTTGGGCAGAACTTCTAGCAAGGCGCGGTGATGGCAGGTGGAGAGCTTTACTGCTCTGGCCGTGTGGCGTCCAAAGAACAAGAAAGAAAACTGTGGGTCATCCGGCACCGAAATGGGTAGAGCGGGTAAAACTTGAGGGATCCTGCCGTTTTGCCTAAAAATTTTTGACAAAATTTCATTACCTAAACAAATAGCAACCTTTTTTATACCAATGCACTATTTGGCATGATTTTAGTACGCACATTTTCATTTGGTCAAATTTTTACTCCGCAGAATATTTTCTAAGATAATGTCATTAAGACATTTGGTCTTTAATCAAATGATTTATTACAGCAAACAATCTTTAGACAATAAACAGTAAGTCGAATGATTTGATAAGACAAAAAATATAAAGACAAAAATCCCCAGGTCCCCTTTGTCATTGGTCACAAAACTTGAATGTGGCACAGGAACATGGAGATTAGCACAAACAAAGAGCTAGATCTCTACCCAGCAGTAGGTGACGTCGGGCTAAGACCATGTCTGCGAATTTTGACGTTCAATCATCCTCATTATCATCAGCCTACAGCCACTGCATAGGCCTCTTTAATCGCACCCACCAGTCAATCACACTCACGCTCGCCGATTCGCGATCTCCACTCAAGAACACCGCTACCCCAACGGTCATCGGTTCTACGGCAAATGTGGCCGGCCCATTGCCACTTCAGCTAACATATTCTGACTTTACGAAATCCCAAAAGATAAAGAGATAGAAATCATCTTTAATACACAACACACACTTCTACAATTGTGCCGAATCAAGGGTACTACTCGGACATTTGTATAGAAGCAAGCTATCCCAAAATCTGTTCTAAAAACAAAAGACTACTTAAACTTAAGGTAAGTCTAAGATCTTCTAAAAACACCCTTACCTACTCTCTTTAAAAAACATGCATAATACTCATAAGGGCGCTACACACCTGCCTTTTCGGGTCGGTAGTATTCGTTACAGCCGAGTGGTTTAATTGATTTTCGTTGGGGAAAACTTCGCTCAGCTTAGCTCAAATTGTACCCAACCGACTCGAACTTGATTCAGCTAACTTGATAATTGATGCCGACCCGAATGCCTAGCATGTGTAGTAAGCGCTAAAGTCGATTTTGTCGTTATTTATGTTAAAACTAGCCCGTGTCCTCCCACTGCAGGGCAAAGGCCACTCATTCTCCTTTCCAATTCGTCCTGTTTTGAGCTAGTCAGGATGAATCCTATCAGTAGGCGTGACATGAGCTCCCTCACGACGAGGGATGCGGTGTCCAGGGGTGGGGTTGTCTTGGCGGTGTCTCTCGACATCGCCAACGCCTTCAACTCCATGCCCTGGAGCTGCATAAGGGAGGCACTCCGGTATCACCGGGTGCCGACCTACCTTCGTCATGTGGTCGGGGACTACCTGACGCATAGGGCCGTCATTTACTCCGGTCGCAGCGGAGACTGGAACCGGCGAGAGATGTCGTGCGGTGTTCCACAGGGATCGGTTCTAGGGCCGTCCTTGTGGAACATCGGGTACGACTGGGTGCTGCGCGCCGACCTCCCTAGCGGTGTCAGCGTAGTCTGCTACGCTGACGACACGCTGGTGCTGGCACAGGGGAGGTCGCACGAGGCGGCGACCTCTCGCTTCCGGCCCTGGTTCGTGCCATGGTCCGGAGCGAGACGGAATGGGACGCCGTCACCTCCTTCTGCGAAGCAGTCATGCTAGCGAAGGAGGTGGCGGAACAGGACAGGGAAAGATCCTCACGTCCCGGCCGCCGCGGGAGACGCCCCGGGCGTCGGGGGCCACGTGGTGGCTTCCGGCCACCGTAGGCGCGGGCCTGTGGACGGGGAGCTATGGGCTAGCTCGCCGTCCGTCCGTTTCATGACGACAGGCCGTGTCGACGGCACGTTCGTGTTCCACGCGCGCCTCAAAGAGAGACAGCAACATTGAAGGGGTCCGCAAGGGCCGAAGCCTGCCGGGGCTGCGGGACTATTCGAAAGAGATACCGTGGCCCCGGAACACAAAGGGCAAGGAATGAACATGGATGGGTTTTAGTCAGTAAATGTCTGACACTCCCTCCTGCTCCGCCCAGAGCGGGAGAAGTCATTTCATGATTTTCCATCCTAAAAAAAAAAAAAAAAGGCGTGACATGAGCTATGTTGTTAATCATTTGCCTAAGTGCCGACCCGAGCAAGTATGTAACACCTCTTAAAAAACATCAGGTCAGATGGACATACTTGTAGATGTAATCGGCTTTTCTTGTGAGTGATCCCCTTGAGGAGTAGGCCGCCCCTTGACCGGCCATTAAAAGTTTGTTTTTTGTTCATCTTATTTGTGAAAACACTGGCGTTTTGTGACAAAAAAAAATCTGTATGTGTTGTTGTGTAGAGATTTTTATTGTTAGGCTGCTTTTTAGAGATTTTCCATGTTTGAATGTTAAGAGGTCGTGTGGGATTTTAGATACTTACGAAATTACTGTTAGGTGACGTTGAATAAAGTGTGTAGGTAGTATTGTGATGCCATAGATATTTGAACTTTTGTATGAAACAACGTTCTTTGAAAACATTTATTTTGTTAAAGAACCCGCTAGAAACAAGCTTAAAATAAACAAGCTAAAAGAATAGAAAAAGCTATAAACAAGCTTAAAATAAACAAATAAATTTATACAATTATATACTTACATATTTATATACCACGACGACAATAGGACACTTAGGCGTCAAAGTACTCCTCCACATTGCTATCATCCAGGAACGTGCCCGTTGAATGACAATGTTAATTGTTTGGCCAAAGAAAGAGCCATTGTTCTGAATAACCCACGAAGATAATCTGTATCTCTCATATACTGAAAAATCCTTAAATATATATGTATATGCCTGTAGCAGAGTAGGTTTTTTTCCGAGGTAGATGATTGCTTAATCATTTCCAGATATATTGTACCCTGTATTACCCGAACTGGGCCCACGAGCTGTGTTATGGCTCATTCTCTATCACAGAAAAGAACCTTTGATCCAGCAGTGCGCATTACAAACTAGTAAAGTTAACAAATATTTTTAAATGCTCTAAGTATTTTCGAGGCTGACCTGACCTGTATTCTGGAATATTATCAAACCATCCCACACACTATGTTATAATTATAACGATGAATTTGTTATTAAAATGAAATAAAATCATTATTGTAATTAACCAATAACAATATAATATGGGCTGAGTTTCATTTGTAATTATCTGCGTTTCCAGTACACTACGTTAATTTGATGATGTATCACATGTATGTGGCTAATCATGGATGACTGCGATAATTCAATTAACAAATACAAACAAGTGCATTCAGTGGTAATAAAAATTGTCTGAAATAATTTGATAATAAAGTCGTTGGTCGTCATGGGACAGCAGAAACCGCAAAGTATGACAACCAGTCTTACCTAGTATGGATCATACTGTACCCAGTAACTGAATTGTGAAAGTCTGATAGCAAACCGGTCTAAGTCAAATACTGGTATTCAGCTCCATCCGGTTAGACTGAAACCCGATCGATGATAAAATAAATTGTATTATTTAGACGAATCAAATTATAAAAAATATTTTATTAGGAGTGGAGGGAGGCCTTCGTTCAGGAGTGGGACAGAGCAGGCTAGAAAAATTTTTATTAAAAAACCCGACTGCATAAAAATAACTAATAAATAATAATTATTTTCAGTTTTTATTTATTTAAAGTTATTAGTTATTTTTAATGCAGTCGGGTTTTTTAATTTTTAGTTACTTAGATTAGTTATTTATTTAGTTACTTAAATCCTCATGATGAGCCCTTTATGCCCGTGCCAAACATTTGAATTTGGCGCTAAAAATCCACCATTGCGTTTTTTTATTTATTTTGATATACCCAGTGTCACTCTCACAGTAAATACGAATCTAACGACATCTCTCAAGCTAAAATTCATCGAGCCGTTCAGGCTGCAGAGCGTGCCAAACAATTATACATACATACTCTCGAAAAACATATCCCTCCTTCTGGCGCAGTCGGGTAAAAAGTAAGAAGAATCAATAAAGCAAATAAACTTTCTAAAGCAACTCTTCCTTTTGACCAATATTGCGCCATTATTGTTGGTTCAGTCTGGAACCGTTAGACAATTTTTTTTCTCTTAAATGCAATTATTTTTATACATAAATAAGATTTTAAATTAAGTATATCAATAATAAATTGAACGTAATATTTCATTCCAATACAATTACATCTTTATTTAGTTGGCTGCGCAATGCTACGAGTCAGCTCCACAGATGCTACGAGTGCTACACAGGTGCTACGGGCGCTACGCAGGTGCTACGAGAAATTCGGTTGAGTTGGTTTTCATACAAAATTATTTTATGCTTGTGTAATATCAAGATGTGATCTTTTCCAAAGAAATATATATTAAAAACCTACGTATTTTTGAGCCACAAACAGGCGACCCTTAAGAAACACTTTAGTGCTGCTGTTGAAATATCAATCTTTAGTCTAGGAAGCAATAAGATAAATCTATTTTTCTCCTCATTAACTTTACTAATCATGAGAGCAAACTCGGGGTATTTTGCTTAACTATCATAAACTGAAAACAGGATATTTACCATGTTTACAATTTATTTTGAGTTCCCGATATTTTGCTTATTAATGCATCGAACTGTTTTCGATGTATCTTCAAGCTAGCACATCTAAAAACATGATTAACCATGACCCATTAATGTCAACTATTTGGCATGGACATTTGTTTCCTAGTCATGGATGTTATGAATAATAAGTATGTACTTACAAACAAAAAGTATCTATGTAGTATATCAACTATCTGGTGTTCACGACACAAGCCTCGCCTTAGTGTGGCACTAGATGGCGCTGTGTGTAATGTCCAGTGATATTTATTATTTATTTTATTTATTTATCCACAAAAGTATGAACCACAGTGTGCCAAAAAAATACAGGCCAGATGTTATTATTTTAATATAATCCGCCAATTTCTTTACAAATAATACAGACATGTGAAAAAATCCAGCAATGCGCCACGAAACGGAAGTCAACAGACGCTTGTCTCGTGTCGACTCATGTCCTGCCATTTCAGTCACCATAAAAATGCTTTCAACCATCATAAAATGTCTCAAGTACCCTATTAAAATACTCAATCTCCTTATTTAATTAAAATAGTTTTTCGCAAATAGTCGGTAAAATATACATTTGTATATACAAAATTTTGATCAGTATAGCTTCATAATTAGGGTCTAAGAATATTAAGATTACATAGAAAGGCGAAAACATTTGATAAGTAGGTGCCTAGTAATTTGAAATAAATAAATAAATATTATTTTGACATTACACACAGTGCCATCTAGTTCCACACTAAGCAACAAGGCTTGTGTCGTGGACACCAGATAGTTGATAACATGACATAGATACTTTTTGTTTAAATATTGACACGGACACGGAGTCTGAATTTGTGGTCGCTTGATGGCAATAGGCTCACCTCCAATCACATAAAGCTTAAACATAACTGTGGTACTATTAGGTTAACCTCTACCAAACCCTTTGGGAATTGCAGGCATATACAGGAAGTAAACAACCTCATCACGAAGCCGTCAGCATTCTGTACATCAAACTAAGTAACTTTACGCAAAAATGATCGCTGGGAAACGACTTTTTTTGAGGCGAAAAATCAAGTTTTATGGTATAACTCTATGTAACGCACTCAAAACATTGTGCTAATGGATGGATTGAATAGTACGGGGGTCGTGGAGGTGTTTAAAGTAAAAATCTTACATTAAAAACTTGTATTTTAAAAAAAAGTTGTCTAAAAGTTGGAACTTTGACCGCCAATATCTCCGTAACTGGAAGGTTCCCAGATAAGGTGTAATACAAAAAATGATCGCAATGATGAGGAAAACAAGTGTCTTTCGGCTTCGTTAAGAGGTGTTTTACACCCTTTATTATGTTTGGTTTTTAATTAGAATGTCTTGGCCCGGACAAAGGACTTCCTCTCCCTTCTAATACAATTCTGTCTTTTGTTGGACTGCCGGTCAACTTTCCAGAAGGATTTCATGGGAACCATTGATTTGTTCATTTATCAGCAAAGCTAAAGAAAAACAAATGGGTTAACAATTTTGTGAAACGTGTGAGTACGTTTTCTAGAACTCTACTTGATTGACAATAATTATGTAATTGTTATTACTTCTACAGCTAAGAATCACCAACTTCCATAAAGGCCACAGTTAAGCCGTTAGTACCAGCTGTCATTTGTAGATATTTGACAGTTGTTACCGGTAGTCAGTGGCCCGAAAGTCTGACAACAAAACTTACCAAGAGGTCCTGTATTACCCAGTGCTTATAGGGTTGTGGAGGTCAGATAGGCAGTCACTCCATGTAAAATACTATTCAGCTGCAATCCGGTTAAACTGGAATCCGACTCCAACAAAGTTGGGAAAAGGCTAGGCAGATGATGATTTTATTGTTGTTACCAGCTAAAAATCACCAACTTCCATAAAAGGCTACAGTAATATACCTACTGTATAAAAGGTACCTAAGTTTATATTTGATCCTTGCCGACATCCCTAGGGGCACCACCAAGGCCCTCTAACGCGATTACTTGGGTACCTAGGGGTTAAGTGTAAAGAGATTAGCGTTTTTTAGTGGTTACAAAACCAGAAAGTAAACCGATCTGGCAGTATCCAAATGAGCGGGATCAGTTGACTAAAGAGCTACCAGAACAGGTGGCATTATTTGATGATCGATGAATGATGAACGATGATCAGGTGGCCTTTTATTTGAACTCCGTACTAGGCTAGGCCAGCTCAAACAGGTTGGTACCTGTCAGACGTGAGTTCGCCTGAACCTATCAGGAAAATAAACCTTCAACGACAGTCCATTGTTTTGATCACGTTTACAAATATAAATTTTATTTTACACGAAACGAAACAGAATATGGTTTGAGAATAGTGTGGCGGGCTGGTCCCAAATAATAATGTAATAATCCAAAATACAATTTTAAGGGACCTGTCAATGTGGCGACATAGGCGACATAGGCGAGGCCTATGTCCAGCAGTGGACGTCTTTCGGCTGAAATGATGATGATGATGACAATTTTGACGACCCGAATGGCGCAGCGGTAGTGAGGCTGCCTTACGCTCTTAGGGTCCCGGGTTCGAATCCCGGTACGAACAAATGTTTGTGTGATGAGCATGGACATTTGTTTCCGAGTCATGGATGTTTATTGTATAAAAAGTATGTATTTACAAACAAAAAAAAAAAGTATCTATGTAGTATATCAACTATCTAGTGTCCACGACACAAGCCTCGTTGCTTAGTGTGGCACTAGATGGCGCTGTGTGTAATGTCCAGCGATATTTCTGTAATAGAGAAGCATTTACTTAAAAATGAAACATTGCAAAATTTCTGTAACAATTTCTGTGAAACCTTTACGAAAGAAGTCGATATGATTAAACATAAATGTCAACACAATTTTTTGGACAGGATGAGCTATGTAAATTATTGTAATGTAAGTTTCCGATTTAAAAAAGTCCTACCAAAAGACGTAAAATCTGTTATAGAAAAATTAGACTGCAACAAGTCGCCGGGGTCAGATGGTATTAGAATTAAAGATATGAAACAAATTAAAGAACAAATTAGTCCAATAATAGCTTATTTTATTAATATTAGTGTTAAAAATTCTCAATATCCAGAAGAACTTAAAAAGTCTATTGTAAGGCCTATATACAAACAGGGATCGCATCAGGATTACAGCAATTATAGACCTATAGCAATACTTAATACGGTAAACAAAATATTCGAAAAAATTATAGTTAAACAACTCACCAGCTTTTTAGAAAACAATAATATTTTAAACGAGGTTCAACACGGTTTTAGGATCAATAGGAGTACTGCTACTGCACTAGAGAAATTTACAGATGAAGTCAATAATCATCTTAACGAAAAAAAATTAGTTATGGTTATATTTATAGACTTCAAAAAAGCGTTTGATACATTGGACCACGGTGGCTTGTTGCAGGCTATGAATGAATGCGGCATTAGGGGTCCCATGAATGCATGGTTTAGCAAGTACCTAGACCAAAGATCACTTAAAGTATGTGTCAGTGGAACTGAAAGTGTACGGGGCGACATTAAATTCGGAGTTCCGACTGGTTCAGTATATGGGCCATTGGGATATATTATGCACGTTAACAGCATGTCTAATGTATTAACTAAATGTAAGGCATTTATGTATGCTGATGATACTTGCCTGGTTTATAGCCATAATAATAAGGATCTAATACAGCGAGATATGCAAAACGATTTTGACAGGATAGTTCAGTGGGCACATGATAATGGCATTATAATTAACATCAGTAAAACTAAGTGCATGCTTATTCACTCGCCGTACCATAAAAATAAAAATAATTTGTTGACAGTGGGAGTGAAAGGTCATTCGTACGAATGTCTGCATAACAACAAACTGAATTGTCAATGTTCATATTTAGAAACAGTTACATCATACAAGTACCTAGGATTAGTCATAGATAACACATTCACTTGGAATCTGCATGTCAACAGCGTTTGCAATAAGCTACGAGCCATTTTGGGTAAATTAAAGACTCTTAGACATGCTGTCAACAGAAAAGTATTGTATACTTTATACTATGCACTGGCTGACTCAGTTATTGAGTATGGGTTGGGTGGATATGGCCTTACGTTCCCTACACATTTAAATAAAATCAAAATCTTGCAGATAAGGCTACTTAAATTACTTGTAGATAAAAAAACTAAAAAAAGCTTAAATAAAAACTATGAAAAACTGTTCAAAATTTGTAAAATACTTCCGGTCCATATTAAAAGTAAACTTAATATCTTGACTGAGCAATTTAATAATGAATATCACAAGGAGGAACGTAGGCATATGTACCCAACTCGTTTATCTAAAAAGAAGACACTTGCTGTTCCTAAAGTCACAAACTACTTTGGTAAGCGCACAAGAAAATATGTGGTACCGTCGTTAGTGAATGAGCTACCCCCACACCTGATATCGCATCTTAGATCTAAAAACCAGCTTAAAAATGTTCTTAAAAAACATTACCTATCATTGTGTCCATAGCTAATTTTGTATTTATGGACAATAGCATTTTGTTTCATAGGTGTAAAATGTGTTTCTTTTTGTTTTATATTATCCCCTTTTTTATTTATATTATGTTACTTTATAATAAAAATCGAAATTTGTTATAATGATATTGTGAAACGAGAACAACTGCCGACAAACTGTTTTGCAGTTTGGCAGACTTTTTATATGTTATTGTTATACAGATTTTGAATAAATAAATAAAAAAATAAAAAAATATTATTTATTTATTTTAAGCAGATACAAATGATTGCTACAAATTGCACCTATAGGTAGGTACAGGACGCGCGCAGTAATACTCAGTTCCCCTACTCACTGTTGTGCCTAATGCTCGTATCTGATCTGTTTCATTATAGGCGACTGGAAGTGCACTAAGAGGAGGGTGACTGGTAATTAGTGACCAATACTTAAACACGTGATTGTACTCATGATAACAAACAACTTTTATTATGAACGAGTCATGTTCGGCATCTCTCTCTACGACCGGATGTATACACCGAAGTACAGAGACTTAAGGACATAGCAAAAGCGATAACAAAAAGTACTTGCTGGCCATATATGCGGTACACTGGATGGTAGACGGGGGATGATGTAACTGCTGGAGTGGAAACCAAGGACGAAACGCAGTGGGAAGACAACCGACTAGGTGGACAGACGATCCAATTAAAAGGGACTGGTGTGACCAATTCATTAATTTTTATTGCTTAGAAATGATGCGCTATAATGGTGAGGTAATATTATAGTAGTAAGGTAGTTTCGATACCTGCCGGGGCTGCTGGACTGTTCGAAAGAGCTACCGTGGCCCCGGAACACAAAGGATTTAGACTGGGTTTTAGTCAGTAAAAGTCTGACACTCCGTCCTGCTCCGCCCCGAGCGGGAGGAGTCATTTGGTAATTTCCATCCGAAAAAAAAAATTGTTTTGCAAATCGCAAAAAAACCCTCAAAACTCTCATGCCTCACACCACACGAAATAAACCAAAGAAGTGTGAAAATACGTGCACGCCACTGTAATTTGATATATTGACGCTGTATTATTTGTAACATATTTACAATTTCCATTGTTTGATGTACATACAGTACGGGTACACGTCGGGCCAACGAAATTGTATTGCGTTCCGTTCGACAATGTTTGCTGCCTCATGGAGTGAAATGTTTTAAGTCAATAATGGTTGATACCTTTGTTTGGTTCGTGTGTTTTTTTATGGTTGCGTAGTAAACTGACAAAAACGGAACCCTTTTTTTTTTAAGTAAATAAAAAAACAAATATGCTCGGTTTAGGTTTTAAAAAGAAAATAAGAGAAATACATTGTTGTTTGAATTATATTCTGTGTACCTGCACAGTACCTGTAAACAATAATTATCAGAAAAAAAATGCGCTTGCATACCCCAAACCAATTTATATTTCGATTTTTCGATGAAAAATAAATTCATAGCTCGTAAGCGTGTCGAATCTTGTTTTGTGATAAGATGTTTTAAAGTAACTGTGTTATTCATATTATTTTTTTAATGTGGTGTATTTTCAGTCAATCCAGTTCAGGTTTTCATTGTTTTTTCGAGCCATATCATATAAACTTATTTTTGCGGCCGATAACATATACTATTATAGTATATTAACCAACTATTGTACGTGCGTAAAGTATTCCCGAATACGGAACCCTTCAAAGTGCACGGTCCAAGACGAACTTGGCCGTTTTTTTCTATGCGTGGGTCTTTTTTCCTGGGTGTCATGTAAAGCAGTAACGGGATAAAGTACCTTTTTTAAGGTTGATGGTGATCGAGTTATGTATCAGCTTTTTTTTAAGGCTTTTATCGATTCCCAGTAAAAGGTTTTGAATAACTATTCTATTATGTGATATGTAAAATAACATAACACAACGCCACGCCTGTAATCCTTAAAGGGCTAGGCAAAGGTGCACACCACATTTCGACAGTTATGTTTAAGTAACATGTTATAGGGGGTGAGCCTATTGCCATCAATCGGGCACAAATCCATACTCCGTGGCTGCTACTGAGAAGTTCCAGATGGAAAAACCAATAACAATTTTCTCGACCTGGGAATCGAACTTAGGACACCATGCTCAGCAGTCACACTTGCGACTACTGGGCCAAAGAGGCAGAAACAAAGAACGCGGAACTAAGAAATATTCTTTGTTGCTCATATTCTGGTACTTCAAATTAAACCTTTCTATTTGTACTTCAGTTAAAGAATGCGCAAGAAAATTTTGAAATTCTAGATCCAAAATTTAGTTCTTTTGAACGTTATCCTATTTTCTACTACTGTTACTGTTAGCCTGTGTCATCCCACTGCTGGGCAAAGGCCTCCCCCCGTGACTTCCAAATTCTTCGAACGAGGCCCAATGTGGACCACTGGTCGTTGGTTTTGTCCAGCTCGTCTCGCCATCTCCTGCGAGCTCTACTGCGTCGCCTTCTATTTTCTGTAAAATATAATAATAAATTAATAATAAACCATTTTCCACACAAATGTTTATATGTATAATAAGTATGTATTTACAAACAAAAAGTATCCATGTGGTATATCAACTACTGGTGTCCACGACACAAGCCTCGTTGCTTAGTGTGGCACTAGATGGCGCTGTGTGTCTGTGTAATGTCCAACGATATTGTCCAACGATTAATTCTATCTCTCTTGCGGTAACAGTCTGTAATTCTTTTAATAAAAAACTAAGACAAAAAATGATTGATTGTCTAGGTACTAGTGTATCTAATTAGTTTCATTCTTTCTCAGTCATTCTTCTACTTCAATTAATAACTAATGAAGTATACAAAACTTAGTATTATAGATTTGTAATAAAATAAAAAAATAATAATGAAACTACAAACAATCATGATTTATTTTCGAACTTTTTCCTTTACTTGTGTTGTAAAACCTTGCTTTTGCCAAAATTGACAATTCTAGGTCAACCGGAAGTAGGTACCCTATAGGTTTTGGGTCGAAAACCTATATGGTAGTTCCCGTTGACCTACAATCACGAAATTTGGCAATAAGCAAGGTCTTACAGCGCATGTAAAGGGAAGCTCTGAAAACCGTTTTTTTTGGTATTAAACTATTTATTTACATATATGTAAATAAATAGTTGAATACCAAAAAAAAACGATTTTACTATTACAAACTTATCATTTGTGGTTGGTGCAATAGCCGTTTCTAGGGATCGAACAGCAAAGTTATGTTTGTCCTTTAAAAAGTTTGTACGGAACCCTCGGTGCGCGAGTCCGACTCGCTCTTGGCCGGTTTTTCAACGTTGCCCCACACTAGGATTTTTTTCCCGTATCGTGGGTTTTCAAACAACTACCTGTAGGCCATACCAGTATTTGTTTAGCTAGTCGCTCAGCCACTGCGCCAACCGAGCCACCTCCGTGTACCTCTTTTAATTGTTCCGTACTCGCCGTCCATCCGTCTTACGACGACAGGCCATGTCGACGGCGCGATCGTGTTCCACGCGCGCCTAAAAGAGATGTCAGCAAAAGGAAGGGGTCCGCAAGGGCCGATGCCTGCCGGGCCTGCAGGACTGTTTGAAAGAGATACCGTGGCCCCGGAACACAAAGGACGATGAAGGAACATGGATGGGTTTTAGTCATTAAAAGTCTGACCTCCTGCTACGCACAGAGCGGGAGGAGTCATTTGATGATTTCCCATCCTATTATACCCTACAATAAAAAAATGAGCAAAGCCTTCTTAATAAAGTTCTTTAATATAACTTAACTCATCCTCGAGCGCATTTTAATAATCCCAGACATCACTTTCTTTTCCAATATGTATATTTTCGAGCAGCCAATAATAAAGAAGATATTTGACTATATTTTTTGCTAAAGGCTTCTCCTATATTCATAAAAGGAAAATGAGAACAGGATATATACCTGAAATTGAATTTTACGGGTTCGAGGGAGTTCCCTTGCAATAAGGATTTATGTAGAGACCGTAAATATATATGGATTTTTGTTCTCGATTTTTCTTGGTTGATTTGTGCATGTTTAGGGAACGATGTTGTTATTTGGTCCTAGAAGGGACCGTTGGTCGTGGCTCTTTGGAGAACCGTTTGGAAGTATCATCGTCGTGAAAGGATTAGTCAGCTAGACTCTGCGTCACCGAGTGCTAGCTGTCCAGGGTGCGGTGGGCGTTTAGAATCGCAGTACGAATTAGATTAACGCCACACGGGTAGGCTCCTTTCATGGATGACCTGTATAGCGCCTCTACCGCTGGAATAAACATGGCCATCTACTGGGCCCACACCGTGTAATTGGAAGGAAAATCGATACGATAAGAATGAGAAGGGAATGATGGATACTTGGCTTTTTGTAACGGTTATTGTTGATCTGGTCATCATTCTCCTGCCCTTATCCTAATTTATTCGGGGTCAATGCAGCATGTCTTCTTCTTCCATACTTCTCTATTACCCCGCAACCCCGCAGGCACCTCCTTTCTAGCCATATCAACTTTCACACAGTCCATCCATCGCTTATTTGGTCTTCCTCTACTACAATATTATTACAACCATCCACATTCATACTCAACATTCTCCTCACGTTGTATACAGGGTGTAAACAACCTCATCACGAAGCCGTCAACCAAGCATTCTGTGCATCAAGCTTTACGCAAAGATTATTGCTGGGCAACGACTTTTTATTTGGGGTATTATTTGGGGGAAAAATCATGTTTTGTGGTAGAACTCAATGTAACGCACTCAAAACATTGTGCTGATAAATGCATTGAATAGTAGGTACGGGGGTCGTGGAGGTGTTTAAAGTAAAAAAAACTTACATTAAAACCGGTATTGAAAAAAATCTTTGTCAAAAAGTTCCGAACTTTGACCCCCAATATCTCCGTAACTAGGCGGTTACCAGGTATGGTGTAGAACAAAAAAATAATCGCAATGACGGGGAGAACAATTGCCTTTCGGCTTCGTTAAGAGGTTTTTTACACCCTTTATTTTTACATTTAACGAAGCCGAAAGGAACTTGTTCTCCCCGTAATTATTGTGATCATTTTTTTGTTCTACGCCATACCTGGGACCCGGAGTGCGTTACATTAAGTCCTACCGTATAACGTGATAATTCACCGCAAACAAAAACGTCGTTTCCCAGCAATAATTTATTTATGGTTTTTTTTTAATACAAGCCCAAAATTAAGGCGTCCAAAAAATTTTTAGAAAGTACAAAATTCCGATCAACTTACATCTCAAGCAGGACTCCGGACCACGACAACTTATACCTTAATTACTTCAAAACATCTAACTTTGTATACATAACATTCCACTAAAAGCCAGGAGCCACACTTGATTAAATTCTTATCAATTAATTAATTTACCTAGCTCACGGACGGACAGTCGGCTATTGTCGGGTAACTTCGGGTAACGTCGGGTATGGTCGGCAATGACAGCGGCGGTCGCAGATTGTGTGGTGTCAAGGTAAGAGCTGAAAACGACGTGGAAATGTTTAATCTTACAAAACCATTTTATTGACTAAAACCCATCCATGTTCCTTCCTTTGTGTTCTGGGGCCATGGTATATCTTTCGAACAGTCCCGCAGCATCATCGGCATCTTACAACACCCTTGAACGAACCTCCCGAAAAGTTCTAATAATGGAGCATTCGCCTGTAATGTAACAGAATGACTGAATTAGAGCTTACCATTCATACGATTTTTAGCTAGAGAATCTCGTGACGATTTTCAACTAAAGAATCTATTGACCTTGACCTTTCACTAAAAAGCATATTAAATCATCGGCCTATCTTTTTTTCTATGTTGAGTCGGCTTCCAGGCTTACCGGATCAGCTGAAACCAGTATTTTACATTTAGCGACTACCTATCTGACCATCTCAACCCAGTTAGTACTGGGTATTTACGTTGCCACTTGGTAAGACTGGTTTTCGGGCCACAGACGACCTGTAACGACTGTCAAAGATCTACAATTGACACCCGGGACCAACTACCTAACGTATTTTCCGAAGCACGGCGGAAACTTAGTATGTGTAATATTCGAAAACGCCAGAACCTTATAACTTGGACCATAAATAAATGACGGACGTTAGGGTCGACCTCAAACCTTAAGGTACTTCCTCTGGATTTAGTTTTTCCCTGGTTGACCTAGTAGGTCCAAGGTCCAGGTTTTACCAAGTCCCTTGATTTGCTGTTTTATTCCCCTTTGCTTTTATAAATAAACAAATATTCAGGAGTCCTGATCCAGGTGCTTTCGTAGAATAGAATATAGCTCTCTTTATTGTAGGTATACCATTCTTACGTATTTCATTTGTAGGTTATACTTTTTTTGTTGTTTTATTTATCTACACATTTTAATAACAAAACTGTATTCATAATGTGTCTTATTTTTTATGAATAGATATAGATAGTTACTAGTTATTTTAATGCTGGGTTCGAAGAGATAATTATCTTGGAAATAGTAAAACTGTAATGAATAAGCTTTATGTATCTGAATGCGATTTTCCGCTTCTGTGCAAACCCGGACGTTAAGTGTCAACTTAAAGAAACGGTTATAAACATGGTGTTTAATTAATCAACAAACGGAATGTTTGGTACGTTTGTGTTAAATAATAAATAAATTAAACTTTATTTCAGACTAAAGTCCATAATTTTGTTAAGTAGTATTAGTAACAATGATGCTTAGGTATTAGGTTTTTTTTTTTTTTTTGCAAACAAAAAGGGGTATTTATCTATACGGATATGCCAACCCCATCGTACCTTATTACCTATTTACAGATGCAGAATATTTACTATGTACCTATTAGAGAATCATTGACTAGATGTCTTCACCAAGCCACACAACCTCTTTGCAATCGTTGATGTAGGGTTTGCTAAAATTATTTGGTTTAGCCCAACGTCCAGAATGTTTAATTTAAACTGTCTAATCAATGATTCCCTTTCATTCTTATTCTTAACGCACTCCATCAGCAAATGTTGCACATCTTCAACTTTGTTGCATGTTTCACAATACCGTGATGCGATTTTTCGCATAAGGAAAGCAAACTCTGCCGATGGATAGTGTCCAGAACGTAGCCTTAATGCTAACTTAACATAATTTCTGCCCAAACTTGTATCCTCGAACCAGCAGGCCTAGCCAAGTTACAAACGACTCGTATCGATTCTCTTTCTACAATCGTAAACGTTAAGTCACGTGGTCAAACAAGCAAATAAAAACTTCGTAGACAAGTTTACATAGGTTAAGATGATAGAATGAAATTAATTCGTTTCTACAATCGTGATTGCTACATCCCATATAAATCGTAGCCGACTTACAGTTTTGACTGAACTTAAAAGTTTATATTCGTTTTTTTCGACCACGTGACTTAACGTTGAAATGATGTCATTCCCACACATTTGGGTAGTTTTCTATTAGCGTTAACGATTGTAGATTGTTAACTTGGCTAAGCCTACAGGGCACGCGAGGAGGCTCGTTCTGAACTACCTTATACCAAATGCCTTTCGCTTTAGATAATTCATCAAAGTTGTTCCTCCATCTATCAAAGCATGACAACTTAAACTTGGAGCAATATTCCCAGTAATCTGGAATGTATGCATTTTCGCTACCCATCTCTACTGAGGTATTAGGTTAGTATTATTAGTATCTTAATAATAAATAAACAATTTAACTTAGATATATATTTGTTAGTAATAATAAAAACTTACAAACTATGTTAGTAATATTTACGCTAGGTGAGGCACGCCGATCCTGGGGAATGTCTCCACCGCCCCAAGATCGGAGAGTCCCATCTATCAGCCAACGTTCTCAGAATGGTGTTGGGGCTGGCGCGAACACGGCGTAGTAAAGATGCGCATCTCTTGCGCATGATGGCCGAAAAACTATCAACGTCCGCGTCCGCAAACATGCCAGACGCGCTACAAAAACGCGGCAGCCCCATCATCACCCGGAACGTGTTGTTATATTGTGTGCGCAGACCACTGTATGCCTTGTGCGTAAAGTTCACCCACAGGCTGCACGTGTAAAAGGATTGGCAGTAGGCTTTGAAAAGCGTCACCTTAACCTGAGAACCTAATTTTTTTATTTTTTAAACTAACAAAATAAAAAAATTAGTAATCGTAAATTAATCAACGTGAATTATTATCTGATAACTCTCCGATAATTATCATGCTTCTTGTTTATCGTGTAGTTAGTGCCTAACCTGTAGGCTTAGCCAAGTTGACAATCTACAATCGTTAACCCATAGAAAACTAACCAAATGTATGGGAATGACATCATTTCAACGTTAAGTCACGTGGTCAAAACAAACGAATAGAAAATTTAAAGTTCAATCAAAACTGTAAGTTGGCTACGATTTATATGGGATGTAGCGATTACGATTGTAGAAACGAATACATTTCATTCTATCATCTTGATCGATGTAAACTTGTCTACGAAGTTTTTATTCCTTTGTTTTGACCACGTGACTTAACGTTTACGATTGTAGAACGAGAATCGATACGAATCGTTTGTAACTTGGCTAGGCCTGCTGGTGTCAGAGTTTTTACGCTGCCCATGGGCCTCTTACTTGGCTTTACATGCCTTCGAGAAATATCTCTCAGGCATGCTGGTTTCCTCACGATGTTTTCCTTCACCGAAGCAAATAATAATTATACAATACGAACATAAATCAGAGGTGTCTGCTTTGGGTTGGGTTGGGTTGGGTATCATGCTAATTATCAAATAATATACTTACCTAGAAAATTACGAACTCTGTTCTAAAGTCTAATTAATTTCGTCAGGCTTCAGGCATTATATTTAATAACGTCAATTGATAACAGTAATTTGAATAGACTGATACTGTTCTGACAATATACAATATACTATAAGATCATTTGAAAATTTCATTAGAAAAAAGTGTATCTCGTAAAAACTAGGTACTAACTAAGAAGTAACGTAACCTACAATGTCAGTAATCTTAACAAAGAAAAAACGTAAAACCTAACATTATGACGGTCAGATTGCCCATACAAAACCATTACCTGTTTAATAGATACATAATCTGCGTCATCAACCTTAAAACGACCAATAGGGTTTTAAGAACACCATTGCACCCCCTGTATAATGGTGCTTAGCAGTAAGATAAAAGCGTACTACCCACCTGTTGTGTTGACTTAATGCTGGGCATAAAATCCGATGGCTTTCAGCCTTTACAGCGTTATATGCAGACTATGTATTGACTGCAGGCTTCTGTTTCCGAACACACAAAACGGCATAGAAGTGGCAAACATCGGAGGAACCGAGTGCGTTATTTTCGGTGGAGACACCATGGCTTTTTATTGGGACAAGCCCGCAACACAATTGCCTCTCTGCAACTCTTGAAAGCCAGAATCAACAGTGGCGACTACCAGAAAAGCGCAGAGACAATGCAAAAGAATCAGGAAATAACAGCAGGAGACAGAATAATACAAGGCAGTGGAGGAGGTGAATCATCATACTAGCTCATAAGTAATATCTAAAAATCGCGCGTTATTGCATATGTAGCAAGGAGCCGGAAAAACGTTAACAGCCCAATTGTGGGCCCAATTAGCTATGCCAATGATTATGGCGCTAAATAATCAGCACATAATATGCCGGTTTAAGGTTCCGTAGTTCTGACAAGGAACCCTTATAGTTTCGTTATGTCCGTCTATCTGTATGGAGCAAAGACCTATTCAACGATACCCCACACGATAGGATACACGACGAAAAAAAAATTCATCCCCGCTTCACACGTAGACCGCAAAAATTTTTTTTTTCGAAAATTTTATTTTACCATTTTGCCCGCATAATTGATATACACACCTCTACACGACAGCGACGGCAGCAGAGAGAACGCTCCTTTTTGTAAAATTTGCGCCCAGCCCACAAAATTAATCTGTTTGGACAAATCCGATACGACTATTATTCTATCATGGCAATAATGATTGGTAGGTAAGCTGGTAAGCTGTATCGGATAGGAACCTCGATTATAAACCCTCGTTTATACATCCATGTGGTTTTTAACCTCTTTATTCACTAAATGAGGTTTATTACTCATTTTTAGGGTTCAAACTCAAACTCAAAACTCAAACTCAAATCATTTATTTCAATTAGGCCATTATTGCACTTTTGAATGTCGAAAATGCAAAAAAAGCAAAGCTACAGTCACAGTCACAAGGCATAATAACTTGAGAAATTACTGTAGTTGCCCATTCCCTAACGTAGATCTCTATGGAGAAGAACGGGCAAGAAACTCCATGGACACTCTTTTAAATCAAAATATTGTTACAAAATCTCATCATCATTCATGTTGAGATTATACATATATGTGAGAACGATGTAGAAAGACGTGCACATTAAGAGCGTCCAGAGTAAAATAATAAATCAAAAATTTAAAAAATAAAGTAATTAAAATGAACGAACCGTGGCAGCTAAGAGATGACCAGTCCCAACTGACAGCGCCCGTTCACGAACATGACGCATGTATCGGCGCCATTCAACTCAACCATATTTAAGGGAACTAAATGACCCGACACACCCGCCACCCTTAGCGAGACATTTGAGTGAGCATGACATTCTCTCATAGCCACCTAGGCATATTCAAGTCAATGAAAGATAACTAAATGTAAGTATATAATACTAAAAACTGGAATCTATACAATGCAAGTAGGTATATTTTTACAATCTTCTGCAGCTTCCACAATACATTAAGTTGGGAATCAATTCTTCTTCTTCTTCTTTGCGTGTCGATAGACTCAAATAATGCCCGACCAGTACAATCAATTAGTTTGCAACTATGGTTGTGGAGCAGGACCAGCATTTAGCCAAGCATTTTTATCATCAATGTAATCCCCCAACTTATAATATACTTGCCTACATAGTGTGCGTTTTATACAAGATTTAAATTTCGTCTCATTCAGTTGAAGAATGTGGGGAGGTATTTTATTGTAACATTTCAAACAGTACCCCATGAACGATGAATCTTCTTTAGCAAGCCTGAAACCTGGCTGAACTAGTTGGTCCCTATTTCTAGTGTTATAGTGGTGTCTGTCACCTCTATTACTAAATAAATGCAGATTTTTCCTAACGTACATGATGTTTTCGTAGTCAAATGGCAAAAAACGGAACTCTGATGGATTCGTCATGTCTGTCTGTCCGCCCGTATGTCACAGCCACTTTTTTCCGAAACTATAAGAACTATGCTGTTGAAACTTCGTAAGTAGATGTATTCTGTGAACCGCATTAAGATTTTCACACAAAAATAGGAAAAAAAAACACAATAAATTTTGGGGGTTCCCCCCTACTGAGAACTGAAACTCAAAAATGTTTTTTCATCAAACCCATACGTGTGGGGTATCTATGGATAGGTTTTCAAAAATGAAATTGAGGTTTTTACGATCATTTTTTTTCTAAACTGAGTAGTTTGCGCGAGAGACACTTCCGAAGTGGTAAAATGGGTGTTCCCCCCCCCTTGTAACTTCTAAAATAGGAAAATGATAAAACTAAAAAAAAACATATGATGTACACTTTCACCGAAAATTGGTTTTAATAAGATCTAGTAATTAGTTTTTTTTAATACGTCATAGATCGTAAACAGCAATTTACCTTTCATTTTACTTATCAATAACTTAATTACGAAAAAAAAACACTATTATTAAAACATCGATCATAGTTACAACGAACTACAAGAACTTTTATATTATGTTACTTGCTGCTACGGAACCCTTCATGGGCGAGTCCGACTCGACTGGGCCGGTTTTTTCCTTTAAATACAACGTACTTAAATAAAACGCTATTTGGTTACTAATCAAATTAAATAATTTATTTCGGATAATATGTGTAGATAGAGGGTACATGAATGTTACGTTACCCAATATAACAACATGAATCCCATTTCTGGTTTACGAAACTTAAAATGAAAAGCTCATAATAACACTAAAATTCAATAGCTATATACCTATACACAGGTTTATTTTTCTTTTGATAGGTGTGTGATTATTTGCAATGAAAAATATTATAAGCCCGGTTGATGGCAAAAGGCTCGCCCCCTTTACGTGGGATTTAAACATAACTGGTCAAATGTAGGTGTAAATACTGAAGCATATCTCTGCCTAACTCTTTGGGGACTACAGACGTGATGTTATACTTTATGACACAAAAATCTCTAACAACTGACCCAACAGAATCTCATGTTCCTAACACATGGTTCGATTTTGCTGTTTATTTAACAATTTTGGACGTAAACCATGGCATACGCAAATTTTCGAGCCACGCAGATTACAAGCGATTCGCGAGAATTATACGGAACGAGACATATAATTGGAAACGTTTATTCAAATGTCGATTGATCCGAAATATTGAGTTTTTAAAATGAAGAATGAATTTTTTCCTTTGTTTTTTTCAGGGGCAGTTAGGACTAAGTTGGGTTGAATGCTCGACTGAATACGGTAGGTATTTACTAACACTAGACGACGATCTAGATTAATAAACACGGTGTTAGACTTTCAAAGCTTGGCTCAGCGCTGACAATTAAAAATCCAACAGTGCAAAAACGTTAAACGGCATTCGTTTAAAATAATCAGTTATGCAAATCATATGCACATACATACATACTTGCCTTGTGGGTGCCGAATAAAACTCAGTACCTACCCTATTGTTATGTATCATGGTGATAGTACACTCTCGCCGAGACATTTTGAGGCAAGGGCGAGTGCGAGAGAACCCCCGAAACTAGACGAGCGCTCCTATACAAGGGGGGACGGAACACTGACACTACGTAGTATGGGCGAGACGACAAAAAAAACTAATTAGTCCGTCAGTTAGATTATCAAAAAATATTTGACCCGTATTTTTTCTTTTGTTACGTAAACCAAAATTGACGAAAATGTGGCGCTTTTAAAATTCTCAATACGTCACGCCTAGGTATAATTTTTAGCTAGTTCTGACGTCACTAGCCCCCACTCCCGAGTTTTGATGCGTTTTATGTTTGTCAATATTCATTGATTTGCAAAAACAAAAAATACGTGTTCATTAATTTCCAATACTCTAACTGACGGACTAAATAGATTTGCAATTTTTTGATACTGTCGTCATGCCATTTATATTATCTGTGCCGACGCTACAAAGGATACCAAGTATTCGGTACATCATTCTGTATAGAAATTTTTCCTCGGTAATTAAAAAAAAACAGGTGCTATACATTTGGACAGTGTAGGTGTATTGCAGTTTTGTATTTATTTATTTATTTGTTTATTTATTTATTTGGTACACCAACAGCAATACATACAAATAATTAATGTAAAACAATGAAAATAACATAAAATGCTGGTATGTATGCCTATTATAGGTATACGCAGCATTCACCATAAGACAACAAACAAATCTTTTTAAATCTTAATAGTAAAATTCAAATACAATATAAAATAAAATTTACTTAATACTAAATGAAATGATATGGATTATGATGATATACATAAATGTATTATGAGTGTGATATCTAAAGATTTACATTTTTGTTTAATGGTTACGCAGTTGTAAATGTATTGAATTGACAGAAATTAGTTATTAAAAGGTAAATTAGTGCTCTCCCGTACCTCAGAAACTGATCTTCTAAACTTGTTAAGCGAAACACCGAATAAATCGGTTTCCAGTGATGTGTGGGAGCTGTTATAGTTTCTACATATTCTGAGCAAAGGAGCATTGAGACCAAGGTTTGATTTGCGAAAAGGGATATGAAACAGTCTGGTGATGGGATATCTAGGCGGTTTTGAAGGGACTGAATATGAAATTTGCTCAACTAAATCACTGCATTTTATGATTCCGTTGACAAGTTTATATAGAAAAATAAGATCGCGCGAACGGCGACGGTCTCGCAGCGTCTTTATGTTGAAAAAATGAAGGCGTTGCTCGTACGGACAGTGATGACTTATGTTTCTGGATAAAAAGGCAAGATGCTTTATGAAGGCTCGTTGAATTCTTTCAATTCTTTGCGAATGAACAACGTAGAACGGATTCCATGCAACGCTAGCATATTCTAACCGACTACGCACAAGAGTGTTGAACAAAACTATTCTGGTCTTTGGAAATTGAAAGCCCCGAGTATTGCGTTTAACGAAACCCAGCATCTGTGCTGACTTCTTGACAACATCGCTGATGTGAGGTTTAAAACTCAGCTCATCGTCGACTAGAATACCGAGGTCACGTATTTGACATACTTTTGACAGTGGAGAATTGTACAGTGTGTAAGAGGTGGAAAAGGATGACTTTTTTCTAGAAAATCGAATGAAGAAGCATTTTTTGTGTTTAGGGCCATGTTGTTTGCTATGCACCAGTTTTCAATACTGTTTAGGTCACTTTGTACAAGCCTACTGTCGGCAGGTCCTGTGATCTTTCTATAAATTTTTAAATCATCGGCGAACAGCAAGGCTTTACAATGTTTTACAATGTTTTGTAGGAGAAAGCTGTTTCTTCTCTCGCATCGCCCTGTCTGGTAGTGTTCTCGACGAGAGTGTACCTTTGTATTTTTAAACGAATATTGAAGAAATTCAAGTTTATTTGCGACATGATTGTGAAAAAGTGACACAAAGCATACACATACGTACAGTCAGTATTATGAATGTAACATTGTGAACGTCAATATTTTTTTCTTTAGCAGAACAAATACATCACACTTATGTTCATTTAATTTGCAACTAGGTAACTAATGTATAGTAAATAATGAAAACGAGCTAATAATGCGTTTTTCGTAGACAAAAGAAACCGAATAGGTATTTATTACATTCAACCTTGGCTTAACGAATCACCGAGACTGTGGCCACGAAAATAAAAATAAGTTGTGCTTAAGTTTATTAGTTTGTCCTTTCTCAGGGTTCTCGACTTTTTTTTTCATTTTAAAGGCACTTGCTATAATTTGGCTAGATGAAAGACAAATAATTACAAAAACGTTTGAAGTTAAGCTATTATTGTTTAGCAACCAAAGAAATTTAAAAGAATTAGGTAAGATACGATAAGTCTTTATTTGCCTTAAACATGGAATAAAGTTGTTACAGTCAGATGTTAATCTAAAGTCCGCATGATTAGCTATACAGGATAGTTGTATCAATTGCATGCAAAATAATAGTTACAAGTAAATCGCTGCGGTATAGAGCGGACATTGGGAATAATGTCATACAAAAATGTTGATCCCGAACATTTTCGATTTTGGCACACGAATGCTACCTGACAAGCGGGCGTATGACACTAGACAGAACGATTTGTTACTAAGTAGTAACAAGTATTTGGATAATGATTTTATTCGTCTTGTCCCGTCTATCGCTCGTAAATATTTGATGTCTTTGCATCAAGCAAATACTTGAAAAATGACCATACAACATTGACGTTTTGATCAGAGGATGCATTCTGAAATTAGTAACGTCATAATTAGCAGTCAAACATTTCACTATTTAAGTGAATTAATCAATATTACTAACATTAATTTGTGAAAGTATGAAATGAGCACGACTTGCGTCAAGGCAGACGCGTCAGTTGTTTTCTTTGCGTGAGTAATATCGCGTTGCAAGTCTCGTCGCGGTGACGATCGGCATGCTCGAATCGCTTGAGCGTGTAGCTTGTGGCGGAACGGGAACTTACTAGCCCCACAGCGTCTGCACCAAGCTAAGTCACATAATTTATTACATTGCAATCAACTACCCGATGTTGTTTTATCGGCGCGGAGTTTCAAGTCGATGCAAGTAGTCTGTTAGCCCACCGCTGGGATAGTGGGGTTATTTATTTATTGAGGGTTATTGATTTCTTTTTGGTAGAGGTGAATGATCGATTACTGGTATTCCTTGTAAATTATGTGATGAGTGCGAGGTTTTATTTGCTGTGATAATTCTACGCTGTAATATGGTTTTCTGGAAAATTTAAACTTTTTATAGATTTAGAATTTTCACAGATTTTTGGTACAAACTACAAGCAGTTAAACAAGCATGCTCGTTCCTTTTTTGCACAAGAAAAAATACTGAAAACTTCAGGGTAGGTTAAGGGCGTACACACGTAGAACGCTAGTTAGCGGCGCCGATAAGCGCCGAACGTCGCCGACAAGTTCCGACCTGCTTACGCCGTCAAAAATTGTTGGCGCTTATCGGCACAAAGTAAAGAGACTGCCTGCGCCGACTACCTGCGCGGACCGGTGCCGATAAGCGCTGGCAGGTCGGCGCCGCACGTATACGCACTTGGGTTGGGGTTACCTTTCGTGGGATCAAAAAAGTTTTACCATCGTTTTTCTTGTTATGTGCCTTATCAGCTCGCAGTTAGGGTTACTTATCAATGCAACAACGAGCAGGGAACTCTGGTTTTCCTTCTCAAACCATTGTACTTTCCACACCTACCTACTATAATATTGATAAACCATGAAGCCTTATTAAATATTCAGCCGGTAAGTGGCAGCAGGTGGCAATACGTCCATTTTCTTACATTTTTCTCCATAAAAGATATTATCTTTTTATACCCTCTTTATTCCAGACGATATAACTTTCTTTAAAGTTTTATCAGCATTGCCACGATGAAGTTAGGTTCAGTATTGTAAGTTCATCGAACACTAATAATAATTGAATATACATAACATCACGGCTGTTGTCTTCGACGGGTTAGGCAGAGGTGTACCTAATAGTACACCCACATTTCACCAGTTACTTATGTTTAAGTTGCATGTAATAGGAGGCGAGCCTTTTGCCATCAAACGGGCATAAAACCAAACTCCGTGGCTGCTTCTGAAAAAAATCTGATAGAAAAACCCAATGAAAAGTTGCCCAACCCGTGAATTGAACCCGAGACCTCATACTTAGTCGTGTGCGAGAAGAAATAAGCTAATAATAATAATACCAGCCTATTACTGTCCCACTGCTGGGCAAAGGCCTCTTCTCATACAGAGAAGGCATGAGCATTGATCACCACGCTTGCTCAAGACAGGTTGGCGATTTCAGACTTATATTAATTATCAAGTCCAGGTTTCCTCACGATGTTTTCCTTCACCGATGTCTGTGATGTCCAAGATAAACTTAGAAAAGTACATATGAATTGAAAAAGTCACATTGGTACTTGCCCGGATTCGAACCCACAACCTCGTATATTGGGAGGCGAGGACTTAACCTCTCATCAGTTTAAATAATGTTCTCAAGCAGAAGCCTGTAACCACTAGGCCAAAAATGGAATTGCCGAATTGTCGCCACAGCTCTACGATTGAGTTTCCTTATATAAATCATGATCTGTCAAATGATCAATTTGGTCGAGACGCCATTGTTTAACTATTGTGTCTACTTCGTGGACAGATCATGGGTTACTTCTCATTGCTCTGGTTCCCAAAAGAAGTTAGTTAGTTTCAATAATTTTAGCAAGGATATATGTCTAATAATATTATAAATATAAAATGAGAAAGATATGTTACTAGCGCGCGCATTGTGCGGACTCAAAAACGTCCCAATTGAGACATCTTGTCTTAGTCCGCGTCAAGGAAATCATAATGTATGCCTCGACAAAACATTTGAAGCGCAACCGTCCAAATGATAGCTATCTCTTTTACTTATGTGCTTATCTTATGCTTGTACTATTTATTAGCGGAACTTGACAAAATATGTGCACTATAGGTATGTAGGTACTCGTATTTAACAGTGCGGCCAGTAGGCTTAACCAAGTTGACAATCTACAATCGTTAACGCATAGAAAACTAACCAAATGTATGGGGATGACATCATTTTAACGTTAAGTCACGTGGTCAAAACCAACGAATAGTTCAGTCAAATCTGTAAGTTGGCTTCGATTTATAAGGGATATAAGCGATCACGATTGTAGAAACGAATACATTTCATTCTATCATCTTGATCGATGTAAACTTGTCTACGAAGTTTCTATTCGTTTGTTTTTACCACGTGAGTTAACGTTTACGATTGTAGAAAGAGAATCGATACGAATCGTTTGTAACTTGGCTAGGCCTGCTGGATTTTAAACGTCGGTAATAACGAACGTAACATTTCTTGTATACAATATCATTGGGTACCCCGATATATAAATATTTTACGTTTACACAAAATGAGTGTTCCTACTTACAAATTTCTGCTTTGGAACACTAGATCTTGTTGGGAATATAAAAAGAACTATTTAAAAACTCTTCAACTAAACTTCTAACTTTTCCTCAACAATTCTTTTGTCTTTCATGTAACTGAATCTGAGACTCCCTCAAAACAATCCTGTTTAACTGTCCAAGCAACATAGAAGCAGTCGAGAAGGTACGGTCCAGAAAAAGAATTGTAATGACAGGAAGAACGAGTACTATCGAGGACACTCCCGCCTGATCACCACTAAGCTAATTATTGCTTGCACTCGCAACATAGAAACGCTCTTTAGCCCCGCACCGTTGACTTTGTATAGAAATAATTAATGAAAGATAATACCGATCGGCCGAGCGGACTGACGACGCACGCCAAACGACAGTTATTGTTATTTTGCGCGCCAAATTGACGCTTTCCTAATATAGGACGCCTCCGCATGATTTAAGCGAAAAAAAAAATTAACTGTTCAGGCGGAAAAGACCACGACTATACGTCTGAGCTTCGTTAAGGGAATTTACACCCTTTATTATTTCAGCTCATATGCGCTGAAGGTGCGCAACAATAGCACTGCACTGCCGTACCCCGCGTCCTAACCAAAAGAACCGGTCGCTCGATTCCGAGATCGTTGCGTTCATTTTATTTACTATCTCTCATTTGAACGGTGACCAGAAGACCCCACGACGCGTTCAGGTTCTCCGAACAAAATGTGTTGGCGCATCGACGATTTGAAGTTCGCCGAGCAAAATGTACGCGAAACACCTTTGGTCGCGTATTTGCGCGAAGATCGTCTTTGAATTAGATGCCGCAGTTTTCTTTTTATGTAAAACTAATAAAATTGGAGACGAAGGTTTTATAAAATTTACAAAAAGTATATACCATCTTGAATATTTGCTAATCGCTTTATCATCAAAACATTCCATCTGCGCAACGGAATAAGTTGACACAAAGAGACATCAATTTCAAACTTCAATACATTTGAATACCAAACTTGTGCCACGGAGCGTTTCTAACAGAAAAAGATTTCCTCCATAAATTGCTAATCGGATTCAATATGTTTTGACGTAAGGGTATTGATAAGACAAGCTGTTCAAAAAGCCTACGTGCAAGTTATGTTTTTTCATCTCGACAAGCAACTAACAGCACTTTAAAAATACAATTGGTTTTGTTCTTCACTGGTAATTATTTTATAAAATCGAGTACCTGGGCGTTCGAACTCTGCTCGGGTGCAAATAGAGAAAAATTGCTTCCGAGCAGAGCTCGGCATTACAACTTTCACCGAAGTCGTTAGAGCCGTTTTCGATAACGTGATTACGAATATATAAATATTGCTCATTTAATAGTATAGGATATCTCATGGTAGCTAGACTTAACAGATGGATTCGTAACACGATACTAACAAAGTTCGCCCTTCATCTACAACAGTCCCTCCTGGCCACGACTTACGAGCTCAAGTGAGACGAGTCTTGCGACAGCGACTGCAGAGAGAAAAACTTTTACTAAAAATTAAAAGAAGACAGTAAGGTTTATCAACATTGAACGCGTATACAAAGTTTCGTATCCGTGCTATTAACCGTTGAAGAGTTCTGTCGTAAGTGTCCTGGCTGACTGATCAAATCATGCCTGTCATAAAAATGTATTGTCACTTGCGACGATACTACCAAGTGTCGCTTGAGGTAAGTCACGTCCCAACTTGCATCTCCTGGGGTCAACGGGGCGCGTGATTAAAAGTCAGCACAAAATGATGAACCTTACTATACCTCGTCTTATTAATACCCCAAGGTTCCAAGCCAACTGCTTACAAATCTTACGAAGATTATCAACGTAGAAAGTTTTTTTTTTTGCGAGTTCATACAAAATTTGGTAATACATTTCTTTGAGGAGCTTTATGAAATTTCTTACTTTTTAGCATGAATAAAAAAGTTCGGTGTTTCCCTAAGATTTTCTTTGCAAAATAGATTTAAAATGTAATAGAAGTTCAAACCCTATATGGTTTGCAAAGTTTTGTAGACTACATTTTTGGGGCAAAACAGTTTATATTTTATTTTATTTTAAAATCAATATTTTTACCGGATAGAGGATAAGCAGAGAGAGAAGAGAGATAAGAGTAGAGGAAGACCAAAGAAGCAATGACAAACGACTCCATACTGTGTGAATGATAATATGGCCTGAAAGGTTGCTGAGATGACGAGTAATAGAGAAGTAATAAATTGGGATTGTCTAGGTTCAGAATGTCCAATTCCACGGTTTCTAAAAGTCCATTTCCCAGAAACTCGATTTCCCAGAATGCCCATTTCCCAAAACGTCAATTTCCCTAAATATCCATTTCCAGAATGTTCATTTCCCAAAAAGTACAATTCCAAAAATTGCAGTTTTAGCAAGTGAAAAGGCTAAAAATTGTATGAACCTGTACCCCAGGAGGATAATGATGATCCAGCGCTAATAAAATTTGTTTGTGTTTAAAAAACTTTAATTATTTTTTAACATAAATATTTGTACAAAATAAATCATCTTAGTCAACTTACTTCTTACAATTTAAGGAAATTGCAACTGGCTGGAAATCTAGATAAACTAGTGAGAGCATTCCAGCGCAAATTCGAAAATTCAGACGAGCACCTAGTTTAAACAAAAATACCGAAATCAGCTCCACTTTTTGTCATTATTTGCAATATCTCTTTTACAGCATCCATTTCAAAAGTAGTAAGTACATCCATGTACTGTCGATCTCAGTGACGCTCTTTGAGCAATCTTTTCTTTTTTGTTGAAAGCGAGCGCGACAGTACCCGGCAGTACTTGTTTATCGGACGCTCTTTTAATTAACTTTATTAGCTGTCAAAGAACGAAACTATTTTTCGAAAAAAAAAACCTTTGATGAAAAGTTGCTTTGTGTGCGAAGCGAGCGTCATCGGATTGTCGGATTGAAAATGCTGCTGTTTATTTTTATTTGTTTTGCAGTGCTTTTTGTTTTGGAGGGGTGCCTATTGAAAACAAAAATATTTGAAACAGTTGCGAATCGTGATCTTTTGTATTTCGATGACGAGTAAAGGATGATTTCCACGAAACGGCTCGCATCGCATTGGATCGGAACGGATTATACAATCTTTAAACGATATTAAATCGTGCATTTATAAATTTATATTACCAAGCCATGCACAACAGCTTGACTTGGCGACTTCCACGACACGCGATCTGAGCGGCGCTGAGCTACTAGTTTGGCGCCTTCAGTAGCATCCATCAGTTCCTGTAATGAACAGACAACAGGACAGGCAGAGCGCGATAGCTTATCGCAGAGATTTTGTCACCTGAAGCACATAACGCAGTGTTTGTTGGTCAGCCGAGAGCAAGTGTTGAAACAAGAATGGCATGGAGGTTATCACCTTGGATGTTGGCAACTGCACAAGGATATTTAGATCAATAGACTCAACCTTCAGCGGCAAAAGATGTTCACATTTAAGTTTTGTGACAAGTTCCATTTAAACGGTATTGTCTCACTCTTTGCTTAATTTGGGAATCCAAGCCGTAAGATGCTCAGCTCTTGCGATCACTAGTCTAGCGTCAAGAAGTCACCAGTAGGGCTATAACGTATCTCTGTTGACAGCTCGAAATGATAGTAACTGGGCTCAGTGTTCATCAATTAACTGTCAAAAGGTAAGTTTCGTATTATGTATGACCCCGTTAGTCACCGTAAAGTGATATCCACTCAATGTGATACGTAATACCAATATTATGATACTCACGGTTGTCATCAAAGTTCGGTGTACAACCGAAGCTTGATAGTCACTGGATATCAGAAAGATACGTAATAGCCCTGCTGATCAATAACTTATTGAAAACTCGGGAACGTCAAGAAACTGTTGTCGCCGACCATACCAACTGCCTGTTTTAAAATCCAATCAAGTCAAGATTATCATAACATCACGCCTGTAATCCCCAAAAGGGTTGGGCAGAGGTGTACCTAATATGTTGTACACCCACGTTTCGCCAGTTATGTTTAGTTCCCATGTAATGGGGTCGAGCCTATTGCCATCAACCGGGCACTAGTCCAGACTCCGTGACTTCTACTGTCTGTAACGGCGCATATCCATTCTTGTCTCACATCATCATCATGTAATAAAACCACTGTAACTCCAATAAACTCTTGAGTTTATTCCATAAATTACTTCACAGTTTATACAAAATACAATAATTATAACATTTATCGGATATCGGGCATAGATTCGACTATTAGTCTTAACACCACAATTTCTTTCAACCAACTCCTCTCTCGGCCGAGTGCCATGCTTTATAAACTACCCCTTCCCGCTTCACATTGACGGTTAGGCAGTGTTGCCATTTCTCAAAAATATAAATCGAATTATTAAAATTTTTAAAAGCCTACATAATATTAGTTTAAATAGATCACAGCAGATCTTATTAATTAATACATATTTGAAAATCATGACATTGGGCCATCCGACACAGTGTGGCCTCCTGGCACACACACACACCAATCATAGAAATAAAATCATGACATTCTTAAATGTTAAAAATGAAGAGAGAAAAAACAAATACAAACCAAATAAAACATTTCTATACATTACAAATTTACATAAAACTTTAAAACTTGACAACATATTTAACTAGAGCTTGTACCTTTAAAGAAAATAGTTTGCAATAAAATACACAGTAACAAAGTACAGTACAAATAGACAGTAAGGAAATATTTTAGGTTAGCTTTACTCAGTGACTTTTGCCAGCATCCTCAGAGCTACTGACGTCGGAGTTATGCAGTTCCAAAGTGTACCCATCCATGGGCGGATTCTATCAGCTGCAATAACAGTTTTATACGGTTTGCCATTCTTAGTAAAACCAGGGGCATTTGTAATTCTACAAATAATGGTCATTGCCTAGAACTTCAGTGATCTTCTATGGACCCACAAACTTCGACAGAGGCTTTGTACTTTTCTTATCATTATCAAAATTAAGTTTTTCAACGTATGGCAACTCTAAATTAGTACTTAGACTTATCGGCGCAAAGCTTGTTTGACAAAATCTCGTGTAATTTAATCCCAAACATAACCTCTGTCGCAGTTTTCCGTGTCGTGGTATTAACAGGACTTCTATCTAAAGAATAAACTCTTTTAATGTGATTGGACTAATTATAATAAAATTTGCATGTCATACATATTATCTGACTATGTATTACGCTCAACTCATTTAAAGACTAATAATAGTCTTAAAATAAGTTAAAAGTCAATAAGTAGCAATACTGATTACAAACAATTATTATGATTACGATCAGTGTTGTTAATGCTCCATTGTATGTTTCCCAGACACTTGTCCCAGTCGCGTTTATGGCTTGAAAAGTTTTAAGATGACAATGAATTTTAAGATGGTTTGGTTAAACCTCTCTGCCTGCATTAGCTCTGAGACGAGCTACTGCGTCTAAAATAATTATGTTCTAACACTATGTGTATTAATTACAAGATTTTTAAAGTCTTTCAACGTAAAGCTTGTGTCACGGTCAGACACAATCCTAGTTGGAACACCGAAGTCATAAACTATTTTCCCAAAGACCTTAACCGGTTTCGTTTCACGACTTTAACCGCTCTTACGAAGACATAGTTTGTGAAACCGTCTTCTACTACCCTTAAAATATGGGTAATCCATATGGGTCGTGTGAAACGGTATTTGTACTTTTTCTATTAACCCGACTTTTGTTTTGACGCGTCGACCATCCTTCTATAAAAAACATTTACCGTGGAGTCACAGTTTGAATGCGCTGGGACAGTACTGGTTTTTTTTTAAATTCAATTTTATCAGTAGGTAATAATATAATGTTTTAAAATACCTTTTGGATCAACAGAAGGGGCTAAGATTAGGGTTTTGAGTCGTATGTTCACGAAATTTATTATTAAAAACTACGGTTGAGGTCTCCGAGATGCAAGAAAGTTAAGTAAATCTTCCGGTCCGAACTATTCCGAGCTTGCGCCCTATTCCTAATCGAACGGTCGCTTATACCGTATGCGATACAATCAACAGCTACCGTTACCTATAATTCATCATCAAAATATCCAAGAAGACTTTCATCACCAGGTGAAGTACGGTAATACGATTTAACATCTCTTCCAACAGACGTCCGTAACTTTCTTCACATAGGGAAAGCCTTTTCACTTGAACTATGTAGATATCGATGGGCTTCTCTGCCTTAGCCTTAATTTTCTTGGACTTACGCCGGCGCCTCAGAGGTGTGCGGTACCAGGCTGGCACATCAAACGATATCGTCACAGCTCACTGAAACATTCTACATCATTTGAGAAGTAATCCGTTCACATTCACATAGAAACGATGTCATGTGAATCATCGATCACAATATCATTATTTTAGTTAATAAATTTAATTCTCTGATAGAAATATCCATATTTTGGGTAGTATGCTTAAAAACATTGATAACACTCAAAGACACATCACATACAATAATATTTACTAAATCAAGTAAAATAAGATGTTGGTCAAACAAACAAATAACAATTTGAACTAAAATATCAACAAAAATTGATTAATCAATCAATAAGTGAGCAATCAAAGAATATAAAACATAAAAATTCATTTGTTTGCTAGGCATTTACAGGCTGTTAGCAACACGACATTTAGTTTGATTTATTTGTATGGCACAAAGGCCCCAGAGGCTATTCCAAAAATTTTGTATAATTTATCTGTCAATGTCACTAATTGTCAGACGTCAGTCTATACCAAGATAATAAAGAGGAAAGATCTGTATCTTTTTAAGTAACAAATAAACTTAAAAACTACTACACATTCCTTTTTATTTTTTTAAACTTTCAGCAATGAATGGATAGCTACATTAGCAGCGAGCAACAGAGGCTATATTTTATCCCCGTACTCCCACAGGAACGGGACCTACGCAGGTAAAACTGCGTGACGTCCGCTAGTACTTCTAAAGCACTCTGCTGTTTTATTATTCAAACAGCTTAGAAGTCAAGTTCTCAATCAATACTACGCCTATTGATTTCTGGAATACAATACACTGGTACAAATTTCTTCGACATAATCTGTCTCACATTTATTTAAATAAAAATCATTTGAATTCAATATATGCTGTATCTAAACGTGAGTAATTAATCAGTAAGCAAACGGTTGTCTCAAATCCGACGAATGTATGCAGATCACATAATTAATAATCCAGTGAAAACATACTCACTCAAAAATAAACCAGTGAGCAAACATACATCGCCCCTAACTCATCCAGCGAGCATACATAGCCCACTCCTCCCAGCGAGCAACTCACGGGCTCGATTAGTACATTAAAAGAAAAGATATCCCGTAACATTGATAGGGAATAACAAACTACTATAAATTAACCTTTGTTTTAATTCATTGCTCACCGTTATTAATTCATTAGAGAAAGTATATCAAAATATCTGTTGTTCAGTGAATTAAATAGCAATAAGCACAATCAGATAGTTGCACTGATCAAGTGCAGTAACCATGTACTCTCAGTACATAAGCTGTATTAAATATAAATAAACTGTACCCATCATAGGAATTCTGCCCGAGCATCAGCATCAGCATTTGATATAAAAATTAGTAGCATAGGCAGAACTCAAGCTATTAAGCATTCATAATTCATCCGACGACTAGTGAGACGACTGTGATAAATCAGCAGGACACCTGCCTAAAATCCAGCGAACTCACTAAGTCGCCTAACACCTATCGGACGACTAGTGAGACGACTGTGATATATCAGCAGGACACCTGCATAGAATCCAGCGAACTCACTAAGACGCCTATCACCTATGGACGACTAGTGAGACGACTGTCATAAATCAGCAGGACACACCTGCCTAAAATCCAGCGAACTCACTAAGTCGCCTAACACCTATCGGACGACTAGTGAGACGACTGTAATAAATCAGCAGAACTACTTTGCCGAAAATCCAGCGAACTCACTAAGTCGCCTAACACCTATCGGACGACTAGTGAGACGACTGTGATAAATCAGCAGGACACCTGCCTAAAATCCAGCGAACTCACTAAGTCGCCTAACACCTATCGGACGACTAGTGAGACGACTGTGATAAATCAGCAGGACACCTGCCTAAAATCCAGCGAACTCACTAAGTCGCCTAACACCTATCGGACGACAAGTGAGACGACTGTGATAAATCAGCAGAACTACTTTGCCGATAATCCAGCGAACTCACCAAGTCGCCTAACACCTATCGGACAACTAGTGAGACGACTGTGATAAATCAGCAGGACACACCTGCCTAAAATCCAGTGAACTCACTAAGTCGCCTAACACCTATCCGACGACTAGCGAGACGACTGTGATAAATCAGCAGAACTACTTTGCCGAAAATCCAGCGAACTCGACTAAGTCGCCTAACAACTTAGGCCCTGTGAACAAACCTAGTTCACTGGGTATCAATTTAGGAAATTATCATGGCATTTACTAATGCCGGAATAATAATTTATTGATATTTACCACAGGATGTTTGTAAATAATCATAAATAGAACATGTAAGTACATGGGCACTACGTATATAATGCTACCAAAACCAATTGAGCATTGTATATAAAACATTGTAGGTAGTCATTTTCAAATATGCCCCATGGCAAATTCTTCAAAAGTAACAGTCTTTATTAGATTTTTATCAAGCAATTCATTTGAAAAGTTTAACGACATGACATACTATCTGTACACCTACATGGCTTTCACTACGGCACGCTTAAATGGTTATCACTACAGGGCGTCTACCGTGCTATCTCTACAGGACGCCTACTTGGCTATCTCTACAGGACGCCTACTTGGCTATCTCTACAGGACGCCTACTTGGCTATCTCTACAGGACGCCTACTTGGCTATCTCTACAGGACGCCTACTTGGCTATCTCTACAGGACGCCTACTTGGCTATCTCTACAGGACGCCTACTTGGCTATCTCTACAGGACGCCTACTTGGCTATCTCTACAGGACGCCTACTTGGCTATCTCTACAGGACGCCTACTTGGCTATCTCTACAGGACGCCTACTTGGCTATCTCTACAGGACGCCTACTTGGCTATCTCTACAGGACGCCTACTTGGCTATCTCTACAGGACGCCTACTTGGCTATCTCTACAGGACGCCTACTTGGCTATCTCTACAGGACGCCTACTTGGCTATCTCTACAGGACGCCTACTTGGCTATCTCTACAGGACGCCTACTTGGCTATCTCTACAGGACGCCTACTTGGCTATCTCTACAGGACGCCTACTTGGCTATCTCTACAGGACGCCTACTTGGCTATCTCTACAGGACGCCTACTTGGCTATCTCTACAGGACGCCTACTTGGCTATCTCTACAGGACGCCTACTTGGCTATCACTACAGGACGCCTACTTGGCTATCACTACAGGACGCCTACTTGGCTATCACTACAGGACGCCTACTTGGCTATCTCTACAGGACGCCTACTTGGCTATCTCTACAGGACGCCTACTTGGCTATCACTACAGGACGCCTACTTGGCTATCACTACAGGACGCCTAAACGGCTTACTAACAACACTCACACATTGCACTGTTTTAGACTCACACATTGCTCTTTAGAATTGATGTTAACATGTAATATCAACAAATCTCATGGCTGCATTGTTAAAACCCACATTAATATATGTCAATTATGAATACTTTCTGCACAGTTGAATCACTCTTTAACAGGGTAGACATATTTCTCTATTTCATGTTATAACAATAACCTCCATAGAGTGCACACTTAAAAGTTTATTTGTTAAATTTTAAATTTAACTGAAAGTATACTTCATAATAAGGTAACTAAAAGAAAACAAATTACTTACTATTTCGCTGAGACATGGCTCGTGGTTCTTGTCACTTCTGAATTGTAATAAAACCACTGTAACTTCAATCAACTCTTGAGTTTATTCCATAAATTACTTCACAGTTTATACAAAATACAATAAATAAAACATATATCGGATATCGGGCATAGATTCGACTATAAGTCTTAACACCACAATTTCTTTCAACCAACTCCTCTCTCGGCTGAGTGCCATGCTTTATAAAATACCCCTTCCCGCTTCACATTGACGGTTAGGCAGTGTTGCCATTTCTCAAAAATATAAAACGAATTATTAAAATCTTTAAAAGCCTACATAATATTAGTTTAAATAGATCACAGCAGATCTTATTAATTAATACATATTTGAAAATCATGACAATCATTATTATTATTATTTATTAATATAGGTTCACCAACAGCTTCTGTGTACAGCATTTAGGTATACATAGGTTTTACAGCCTTGGACTTACACAGTCGCCAATTACGGGTTAACCAGCATTCACAAAATTAAGTGTTAACTTAAGAGAAATAAAATAAAATAATGGCTTTATACATGAAATACATAGACCCTACATACTTACAATTGAATTTAAAAGACAAGATATGAATATTAGTGTTAAGACAGATAAAAATGAGAACAGAACTATGAATAAAAATAAAATTATTATAACATTGTTAAAATAAAGAAAGATGTACTTAGTAAAAAAAAAAAACCAAATGAATCATTAATACCAATATCAATTTCCGACTTTCTGGAATCCAGTAATTAATCCATCATCATCAGCCTATTAATGTTCCCACTGCTGGGACACAGGCCTCCTCTCTATGAGAGGGAATATGCTAATAATCCACCACGCGGAACCAGTGCGGATTGGTAGATGTCACATGTCTTCGAATTTTTGGTTCTAGGACATGCCGGTTTCCTCACGATGTTTTCCTTCACCGTTTTGAGAGCAGTGGTGATGAAATAAATAACACAAAGTAATGCGCCCGCCATGCGGTAAGTCGGAGCCGCCACCACTGGGCCACCGCTGCTCTTGTCTCACAAAATTATTTAATCACACACTTCGTCATAAGTTCCCATATTAACGAGAAACAGCAAAACAAAGCACTTAAGACTTCACTATAAAGGTCAACCCGTCACAACTTATGAACAATAGCGGTCTAACCCTTTACCCGTGTACAAGTGACGGCAACCAGCTGCTAACTTCGTTGCGAACAGTTAACCACAACTTGATATATTGTCGTCACAACTTAACTGACAGGTTTACCGAAACTTGTGTTTTACATGTGCTTAACTAGAGGGGTTATAAATGAGTTGGGTAACTCTTGATTGTTGTACAATATGTCGGTACTATCTACCTTTTGATGGACAATGCATATTACGTTCTTCTCTCGCCTTACGTTCTTAGCGTCCTGAGTTTGAATCCCGGTAGGAACAAATGTTTGTGTGATGAGCATAGACATTTGTTTCCGAGTCATGGATGTTTATATGTATAATAAGTATGTGTTTACAAATAAAAAGTATCTGTGTAGTGTATCAACATATCAACTGGTGTCCACGACACAAGCCTCATTGCTTAGTGCGGCACTAGATGGCGCTGTGTGCAATGTCCAGCGATATTTATTTATTACTAGCTGACCCGCGCAACTTCGTCTGCGTTATATAAGAGAGACAGAGAGATGGTTAGAGAGAGTGTGAGACACCCTTAAAAGATAGACATAATAATGCTATCGTGGATTTTTATAAAAAAAAAATCCGTCATGAATACACGATTGTTGCGTAACTTTAACCGTTTACGCAGCGCACGCAACGAAAGTTCTCAAAAAGGATATTTTTTTCCTTTTTTTGCAACATTTTTCATCGATGCTCTGCTCCTATTGATTGTAGCGTGATTTTATATTAACGTTGTAACGTTGTTGTTCGTTGTTGCCTTCCCCGATTAATGGGCTATCCAACAGTAATAGATACTTTCAACTCGAACCAGTAGTTCCTGAAATTAGCGTGTTCAACCAACCAAACAAACACAGCTTTATAATATTAGGTATAGTATTTATAATTTAATTTCTCTGAAATATTTGCGTTAATCGCTAAAATATTCAGTTTTTCTAAATAAGGGCTTCCCTCGCCAGCCTCCTCAGCCTTACGTTATCATCCTTAGACACTTGATGACAGTCATACTCCATCTACGTCGAAAGTTCTCATCAAGGTGCATAAAATGAGCCCAAACACGATATAGATGCTGTAAACTCTTGATGACCTCTTGCAACTGCCTTCCGTCTCCATCGTCGACCTTTGATGAAAGTCATACTCTAGCTAAGTTTAAAGTTTTCATCAAGGTCCATGAAATGAGCCCAAGCACGATTTAGCTGCTGCAAACTGTTGCGAAACTCTTGCAACTGACGTTTGTCTCCACCGTCAGACCTTCGATGACAGTCCAGGCAGGTCTTAAATTCTCACCAAGATGCATGGAATGAGGCCAATAACAATATAGCTGTAAATATAATCTACGTAAACTGCGTATGCACAGCACAGTTCTTGCACGTCAAGAACACGTGAATTTATCAGGCTTCCGTTCGCTATACTACTTTTTGGAGAAATCATCATCATACTCCTGCTCCTTATCCCAATTTATTTGGGGTCGGCGCAGCATAATTGTATTCTTCTTCCATACTTCTCTATTACTTTTTGGAAAAAAAATCACGAAAAAGTAAGAAATATAGAAATGCAAACAATTTAAATACAAAAAGAAATATAGGCAATCTAACAGCCTCAAAAAAAATTAACAAATCACAAAAAGTGAAAATAATGTTGCGGGGTTTGAACCTGCAACCCCGTAGTTTGCAGCGCGGTCATGAAACCGCTAGGCTATTTACTTCGTCGACATAATCTACAAATAGCCGTTCTCATGTACTTACGTCATGACTGAAACGTCAAACAATTGAAGTATACGGCCATAATGCAAAATTGCCTACCCCCTTAAGGAAGTAGCGTGATAATAATATACCTTAAATATTGAAGAAGCCTTTAAAGAAATCTATGCAGGAGTTTTGATGTGATGCGCGCACAAACATTTCTACTTTTACCGAAGAAAGTTGATTTTCTTGAGTTCCACTATTTTGTGCGTATTCACCTCAAAAATCAAATTTCAAGAAAACTGACAAATTATATTTACCTGTATTAGATATGAAGTATATGTAGCAACTTTAAAAGGTTACACTTAATTCATTGGTTTGGATTGTATAGGTGTTTGAAGTTTATTAATTTTAAACACAAAACCCTCTTTTTTGCGTCTTTGGATGAGATTTCAAAAAAATGCTAAAACACATATTTCTTTATTTTTATTAATAAGTATTTACTCTGAGTTTCATGATTCTAGAACAATCTGAATTTTTTTTTTCATACAAACTTTACCCCCCCTTTTCACCCCCTTTTTCCAAAAAAAAAACAAAATTTCTATAGCCTATATGTTATTCTGAATTTATTTAAATAGATTTGTGAAGATTTCAACAATATCGGTTCAGTAGTTTTTACGTGATGCGCGGTCAAACAAACAAACGAAATTTTTTTAAATGGATTTAATAATTATGTTCTGTTACTTAGTCACCCTGGCTGGTTTTTTTTTTAATCTTCAATGTACAGATTTTTTGGTCTCAACGATTTTATTATATGTATAGATTATATCATAAACAGCTGGATCAAAATAGTTGTTATGTAACACACTGTATAATTAAGGTGAGCATTAAATTATTATTGAAAATTCAACTCCTAAAGAGGATCAATAGGGGCCGACAGCTTGTATGGAAGTTCATTTACTTATATCATGACCAATGCTTGCAAAACATCGTGAGGAAACCGAAATCCCCTAGACCACGGTCGGCAAGTTGTTTTAAGTGTGGTGCGGATACAGTTGAATAAATTTTATCGATGTCCCAAAAAAACTCATAAAGCTTTGTTAATGTATACTAGTCTGTTAATTTGCCTAATTAATTATACGGAGTATTTTTTGTTGAAAAAAAATGGAAGTCTGGTTGCTATATAATGTGAAGCCGTGGTCGTTGGTTTTGTTCTGTTCGTCCCGCCATCTTCTACTGAACAAAAAAAGAAAGAAAGAAAAAATAATGTTTATTTGACGTCAGTTCATTAGGCTTACAAAAAAAAAGATACAAAATCCTACTCATATTAAAAATGCGAAAGTTTGTGGGTATGGATGTTTGTTACTCTTTCATGCAAAAACTACTGAACGGATTTGACTCGAGCGAAGCCGCTGGCAGAAGCTATAAAATAAATAACGAATTAAAAAAAGACAAAATGTACACTGACCTGCAAAAATAAGTACTACACTTTTAAATTTCAATTTTTCCCAAACTATAGAAGTTAGAGATTTAAAATAAAAAAAAAAACGTTATAATGCAATTTTTACCAGCTTTCTTTGAAACTATAGACAAAATTAAACAATTTTTCGAGTCCTTTTTGTTTCGAAAGTATATCTTGTGTACTTAAAAAGTTATTGCTATTTTAAAAGTTTGATACTTATTTTTGCAGGCCAGTTTAGTATGTGCTGAGTGCCTCACAGCTGCTAATACTTCAAGCAAAGCCTGAGATCTACCCAATATACCTCTTCTTCTTCTTCTTCCTTGCTCCATTTCACTTTAGGTGGGGCAGGCTCTCCTAATTTTTTGGCGCCAAGACCATGTGTCCTGGGTTGTCGGGTCGGGCAGTTCTTCCTCCAATAGGAGGTAAGTCATGCTAGTCCACCACGTAGCCGGAAGTCAGATCTACCTCTCCTAACCTCGTCGTACCTAATGTACTTAATCCATACAAAAGCTGCAAAACTCAAACTTTATACCATTAAAACATACAAACAACTTTTTGCGAGTTTCAATTTTTAAAAGCACGAAACTTTTATTTTTCGTAACGAGAAAATGTTTTTCATATAATTCGTATGAGCTTTTAAAAGTTATTTTTAGAAATATTTTAACGGTGTGCATTGGGCGTGAAGGGTGATATTTTACTTCAATAATGTCTCTTTGAAATGTGTAATATCTTGTTGAGTTTATTGATATGATATGGAACCGTTGTTCTTTAATTTAATAAAGAAAAAATACTTCGATATATTTCTGAAAAGTTTTCTGAAACATTTTTGACTATAAAGCGAAATGAAAAGCGGTTGTGTTTATCACTTACTATTGAGTCTTGTTTACAAATTATGCTATCATCATAATCTTTTTGTTTTTTTATTCAATTCTCCTCTGTCAACCGTCACGCTATCATTTACTTCTTTATCTAAACTAATATTTTAAGAGGAAAGTTTTGTATTTTTGTATGTTACGAATAAACTTAAAAACTACTGAACCGATTTGAAAACTTCTTTCAGCAATGAATAGCTACATTATCAGCGAGTAACATAAGACATATTTTATCCCCGTAATCCCACGGGAACGGAAACTACGCGGGTGAAACCGCGTGACGTCCGCTAGTCTTTCATATCATTGACGCTATAACTTATTATTTTTTAAGGATCCGTACCTCAAAAGGTAAAAAAGGAACCCTAATAAGATCACTGTGATCTTAAAAGGGTTCCTTTTCTCCGTCTGTCCGTCTATCCGTCTGTCAGATCCGATTTTCTATAGTCCCTAAAAGGTATATAAAAACCAAGGTTCTGAGTTAACACGATAAAAAGATATGGGCAAATTTAGACTTTCGCGAAAACTTGTAAGTACCAAAATTACCTTATTTTTTTTTTTTTTTTTTCGGACTTTTCCCTTTACTTGTGCTGTAAGAGCTTGCATTTACCCAAAATTGACAATTATAGGTCAACCGGAAGTACCCTATAGGTTTTGGGTCGAAAACCTATATGGTAGTTCCCGTTGACCTAGAATCACGAAATTTGTAAATTGTCTTACAGCACATGTAAATTAAAAAATCTGAAAACAGAAAATATGTAGTTTAATAACAAAAAAAAAGCAATTTTACTATTACAAACTTATTATTTGCGGTTGTTGCAAGTTTGTCCTTTAAAAAGTTTGTACGGAACCCTCGGTGCGCGAGTCCGACTCGCTCTTGGCCGGTTTTTTTAATATTGTTATTCATCCACATCCCGATTAGACTGCAAGCCAACCCCAACATAGTTGGTTAAAGGCTACACAGATGATGATGGTACAGGATGGTGATGAAATTGGCATAAGTTCTTTTATCTTCAAATCTCATCATCATCATCATCATTTCAGCCGAAAGACGTCCACTGCTGGACATAGGCCTCCCCCAAGTATCGCCACATTGACCGGTCCCATGCGACTCGCATCCAGCGGACTCCCGCAACCTTCACCAGGTCATCGGTCCACCTAGTGGGAGGTCTTCCAACGCAACGTCTTCCGGTTCGCGGTCGCCACTCCAGAACTTTTCGGCCCCATCGGCCATCCGTTCTGCGAGCAATGTGACCTGCCCACTGCCACTTAAGTTTGGCAATTCTTCGGGCTACGTCGGTAACCTTGGTTCTCTTGCGGATGTCTTCATTTCTGATTCGATCGCGCAAGGAAACTCCGAGCATAGGCCTCTCCATTGCCCTTTGGGTGACTTTAAGCCTTCTGATGAGGCCCATTGTGAGCGACCACGTTTCAGTCCCGTATGTAATCACTGGCAACACACACTGGTCATAGACTTTCGTCTTGAGACACTGCGGTAAGTTGGACGAGAAGATACCGCGCAACTTCCCGAACGCTGCCCAGCCGAGTCGGATCGACGATTGACCTCTTTCTCGAAGTTAGACCTACCTAACTGGACCGTTTGTCCCAGGTACACATAATCGTCTACAACTTCGAGTATAGAGTCTCCGATTTTGATAGGAGTGGGTGTGACATGGGCATTCAACATGACCTTGGTTTTGTCCATGTTCATTTTAAGACCCACTCTTCCGGAAGCTCTACTGAGGTCATCGAGCATCGTCCTGAGGTCCTCCATGGTCTCAGCCATGACCACTATATCGTCGGCAAACCGAAGGTGAGTGATGTACTCGCCATTGACGTTGATGCCTAGCCCTCTCCAGTCCAGAACCTAGAAGACATCCTCCAGTGCAGCGGTGAATAGTTTCGGAGATATGACGTCTCCCTGTCTCACACCTCGCTGCAGGAGGATAGGTTCCGAGGCTTGGTCCTGAAGTCGGACTGACATGGTGGCGTTTTTGAACAAACACTTCAACACCTCGATGTACCGATAGTCAATTTGGCACCGTTGGAGAGACTGCAGTACAGCCCAGGTCTCGATCGAATCGAAGGCTTTCTCGTAGTCCACAAACGCTAAACAGAGGGGCAGGTTATACTCTTCGGTCTTCTGTATAACCTGCCGCATACCGCTGCCGCTGCCGCTTCTTCAAATCTATTGTTCTGTATATAGCCCATGATTGGTCAATTTAACTTTGAATGTTCTTGTGCGCTCGCCATACCGGCACGCTATTGGCTTCACCGTGCTGCATGCCACAGCAACAACGCGATCTGCGTACCGTCTACGTAGAACGCATAGCGCAAAGGAATTAAAGAGCACGTTTGTCTTTTGGCTCGTTCGAACAGCATCGAATTTTAGCTCCGTGAGTGAAAATTGTGTTTTAAGGACAATTTGTACATTACCGTGTCTTGTACAACGCGCCGGACGCTGTGATCATCTTTCCACTAAAGAAAATAGCAAGAAGCGGCCGCAGCTGGGAAAAGGTGAGTCGTACTCCAAATCTTCTCAGTTGATTGTTCCTTGACTGGGCGAACGGGAAGAACTCAGTTCATACAGAACAACCTCTCTTACCACTCCAGCAACGTAATTTTTTCATACAGTCCATTCCTCTATTCCACATCTATACCTACCTATAGCTCTGCCATGGACTGTCTCTCATGGATGGTCCTATGGTCCTGTCCTGTTATGAAGGTCAGAGAGGCATCTGACCACCACAACCCGGTTAGTACCGGATAATACGATACCCCTTGGTAAGACTGGTTGACATCACATCGTGTGCCATGAATTTAAAATTAAATTACCAATAAGTACCATCCATCATATTTTAATGAAGGGTAAAATGTTTCCCCTACCCCATAACATAAAAGTAATTGAAAATCGATCGTTTTAAAATGTAATAAGCGATTCCCGTGTCAATATTAATAATTCGACACTCGAGATACGTAATAGGCTTCGAAAGTAATTTGTCATCAGTAAATTGGGTTCAATACACTTTGATGAAGCAGAAACCTATAAAGGGTGTAAAAAAACGAAGCCGAAAAGCACTTGTTTTCCCCGTCATTGCGATCATTTTTTTGTTCTACACCATACCTGGGAACCTTCTAGTTACGGAGATATTGGGGGTCAAAGTTCCAACCTTTTGACAAGGTTTTTTATTAATACAAGTTTTTAATGTAAGATTCTTACTTTAAACACCTCCACGACCCCCGTATTATTCAATCCATCCATCAGCACAATGTTTTGAGTGCGTTACATTGAGTTTTACAACAAAACATGATTTTTCACCCCAAAAAAAAAGTCGTTTTCCAGCAATAGCTTTTGCGTAAAGTTACTTAGTTTGATGTACAGAATGCTTGGTTGACGGCTTCGTGATGAGGTTGTTTACACCCTGTAGGCATCTATAGCTTGGATTGATAAAAATGTAGCATTTTTGGCAGAAAGACTTAAGTAATACATGCCTTAGCGTGTGTGCCAGTGATAACATACGGGACCGAAACGTGGTCGCTCACAATGGGCCTCATCAGAAGGCTTAAAGTCACCCAAAGGGCAATGGAGAGGGCTATGGTCGGAGTTTCCTTGCGCGATCGACTCAGAAATGAAGACATCCGCAAGAGAACCAAGGTTACCGACGTAGCCCGAACAATTGCCAAACTGAAGTGGCAGTGGGCAGGTCACATTGCTCGCAGAACGGATGGCCGATGGGGCCGAAAAGTTCTGGAGTGGCGACCGCGAACCGGAAGACGTTGCGTTGGAAGGCCTCCCACTACGTGGACCGATGACCTGGTGAAGGCTGTGGGAGTCCGCTGGATGCGAATCGCACGGGACCGGTCAATGTGGCGACACTTGGGGGAGGCCTGTGTCCAGCAGTGGACGTCTTTCGGCTGAAATGATGATGAATGATGATGATGATGACATGCCTTAGAAGTAATAGCTGCACGGCTCCATCGATTGCCGCGATGCCGCGGTTTGTCCACACACACATAACATCACGCCTGTACTCCCCGAAGGGTTAGGCAGAAGTGTACCGAATAGTAAACCCACATTTCGCCAGTTATGTTACAGTGTCATGTAATAAGGGGCGAGCCTATTGCCAACAAACGAGCACAAATCCAGACTCCGTGGCTGTTACTGCTGAATTCTTGATGGAAATCCCCAATAACACTTTGCCCAACCTGGGAATCGAACCCAGGACCTCATTCTCAGCAGTCGCGCTTGCCACCACTAGACCAACGAGGCGGTCATTTACGTATTAGGCTTCGAAAGTAATTTGACATCAGTAAATAGGGATCAGTACTCTGTGATGAAGCAGAAACCTAAATGCGTGTATAGTTTGGATTAATAAAAAATGTAGCTTTTTTGGCAGAAAAACTGTAGGAAATATAATACAGTATGTTAGTTTAAACGAGGGACATATTCAAACCCACAATAGTGCATGATTATATGATACTAATAAAAATATGAACAAAAAAAAAACACTGATAAATAACAGACAGAACCATACCAAAAATTTCGCAAAAGTCTCGCAACGTGTGGACACCCTTGACCCTTGGTCAATGACCTTTAGGTATAAATGGCTTCTTATAGGTGCACTGGGTATGGCTCCCGTCCTCCTCCTTGGGCATGCGTCGGTACGGTGAACTGACCGAATGTTCGCAATCGTTGGTTGACACCTAACATAAGATTTTACGACGGAATCTGGCGGTTAGGAAACATCTCTCGGTACAAATTAATGGCTCCTCGCACACTATCATTAGCTAACATGTAGGCACGAACCATATCCCAATATTCTTCATTGGAATATTGATAAGACGTCATTTTTGGTTATTTTAGAACACGTTTACAAGACACACTTATCGCGAAGTAAGCGGGGTTGTTTATGCGATACGCGAAACCGCAATATTAGACATGCGGAAGTAGCGGCGCACTTGCATAGACTGCGGTCAGCGCGGGAGTGTGTCCTGTCGGTGCAACACAAAGGAAAGGGGCGGGGTTTTCGCACGAGCTTCCTTTTCGGCAGAATCGGCGCGTGTTTTGCCGCGTAATTATTTTACTGTTTACAAGTTCACTTCTTACGCGCTCAGTGTTCATGAATAATGTATTTTGTTGGACAATTACGTCAAAAATTAAGGTTTTTTACATATTTGGGACGAGAATCGAATACTGGATACCCTCCCTCAATAAGTCCCTCGTTTAACCTAACACACTGTATATGCCTTACTAGTAACAGCTGAATGGGTCCATCGATTGACGCCACGCCGCTGTCCTAAGATGGATAGCCATACTTGGTATTATTAACACCATCATGATCATCATCATCATCAGCCTATGAATGTTCCCACTGCTGGGACAGGCCTCCTCTCCATGAGAGGGAATGGGCTATAATCCACCACGCGGGCCCAGTGCGGATTGGTAGACGTCACATGTCTTCGTTTTTTTTTGTTCGAGGACATGCCGGTTTCCTCACAATGTTTTCCTTAACCGTTTTGAGAGCAGCGGTGATGAAATAAATTACGCAAAGTAATGCGCCTGCCTGGGTTCCAACCCACGACTTACTGTTCGTAAGTCGAGGCCGCCACCACTGGGCTACCGCTGCTCTCAAAAATTATGAACACACTTAAAGATAAATGGCAAGGCAGGTAGAGATAGTTTCGTGGACCGAAGTATGGAAGGTTTACAGAGATTTAGGTAGAAAAAAAATTTGGCTACGATGTTAATTATCAGTATGTTCTCAACGCTAGTGTAAAAAAACGTTACCCAGCATATTTTTCACGTAAGAAAGAATGAAACATATTTATTTGTCCCAGGGACATGACGTGCATAATACAAAATGACAATAAACATACAACGCATAAGAAATATTTATACAATCAACAGGACGCAACAAAAAAGAAAGTTGACAGCTTGCACGTCGCGTCGTGACAAGCAAGTTCCCATTCAGCATGATGCTGACATAGAGTTACTTAGTTTGATGTACAGAATGCTTGGGTGACGGCTTCGTGAAGGATACGTTTAAACCATATCGATACTTACCTAAATGATAATTATTAACTTGTTTTGTCACTGACCAGATACACATTTAAAAAAATTGTTTTCACAAAAGAAAAACTTGAAAAACACAAGCAGAACCACGATCACAGACAGTATACCTCACAAAGAAAACTCGTCAACAAATGAGTGCACTCAGAGCCGTCGCTTCCAGCCATTGTCTCCTCATACAAACAACTAAAACAACGTGAAACTACTGGAATTGTACACTTAATTAACTAAAACCATTTGCAGAGTATATTACGTTACTGTTGAAGTACCGTAAAATGGGGCTATTTGGGTTTTGGGGGCTATTTGGGAGGACCCAGAATTTCGAACAAAAATATCGTTAACTCTAGCAACACTTTGATTGGCTGCTACTGAGAAATTTCTGATGGAAAAAACCAGTAACATTTTAGTATATACAGGGTGTAAACCACCTCATCACGAAACCGTCAACCAAGCATTCTGTACATCAAACTAAGTAACTTTATGCAAAAATTATTGCTGGGAAACGACTTTTTTTATGGGGTGAAAAATCATGTTTTGTGGTAGAACTCAATGTAACGCACTCAAAACATTGTGCTGATGGATGGATTGAATAGTACGGAGGTCGTGGAGGTGTTTAAAGTAAAAATCTTACATTAAAAACTTGTATTAATAAAAAAGCTTGTCAAAAAGTTGGAACTTTGACCCCCAATATCTCCGTAACTAGAAGGTTCCCAGGTATGGTGTAGAACAAAAAAAATATCGCAATGACAAGGAGAACAAGTGCCTTTCGGCTTCGTTAAGAGGTGTGTTAAACCCTTTATGATACCAAATAGCCCCGTTTTACTGTACTTCAGTTGTTTTTTATTTTATATAGTACTAACTGTACCCCGCTACTTTCGTCCACTGGAAATTATTATGAATATACTAGTTGACCCACGCAACTTCGTCTGCGTCACATAAGAGAGAAAAAGCTCACAAAGGGAATACATTTACCCCGTTTTTGCGACATTTTTCATTTGTGCTCCGCTCCTATTGGTCGTAGCGTGATGTTAAATGGCCTATAACCATCCTCGATAATTCGATTGTTTCGGCTCATTCGCTTCCTTCGGCTCTGATAAGTGTGCGTTCCTACTTCTACGTTTAGACTCCACTGTCCGTTTGTCTGTCACCAGGCTGTATCTCATGAACCGTGATAGCTAGACAGTTGAAATTTTCACAGAATATGTATTTCTGTTGCCGCTATAACAACAAATGATAAATAAATATATATACATATTTATACACGACAGTACGGAACCGCTCATGCGCGAGTTTGACTCGCACTTGGCACGGAGCTCTAATCTTTTCAACCATAGCTATCTGCCAGTAAAAGTCTTCCGTCAAAATCGGTCCTGCCGTCCCGGAGGTTAGACGGACCAAAAAATAATTGATGATATTAGTACCGTATAACAATATACTTTCATATGCCAAAGCTGTTATTTTGAAATTACAAACAGACACTTATTTTATTTATTTGTATGTTTGTATTGTGTATTGTGTGTTGATTTGGTTAAGGTAAATAAATATCTGTGTTACAATGGTAACACAGATATTTATTTACCTTAACCAAATCATTATCTCTGTGAACATCGATCAGAAAGACATATAACATAGTCATAAAAAGCACAACATTAATTTAATGTAACTGTTTATTCACTTTTACTGCCCATAAAATACGAATCAAATATCCGGTAGAAACGGATATGACATACGGAAGCAATAATGCTGATCTATGTATATCTTTCGAAGTTGGTATGTTATGCAAAATATGTGTGTGGTTTTATTTATTTATTTAAACTTTATGAACCATAGTGCTATAGTCGTGGTCTTTTCCGCCTGATCAGTTACATTTTTTTTTCGCATAAATCATGCGGAGGCGCCGAGCCACGCCCGCCCTTTAAAGTTTAGGCATATTAGGAAAGCGTCAACTTTGACGCGCAAAATAACAATAACTCTCGTTTGGCGTTCGTCGTCAGTGCGCTCGGCCGATCAGTATCTTCTCATTAATTATTTCAATGCAAAGTCAACGGAGCGGGGCTAGAGGGCGTTTCTATGTTGCAAGTGCAAGCAAAAATTACCTTAGTGGTGATCAGACGGGAGTGTCCTCGATAGTACATAGTCGGACTTAATGCCACAAGGCCTTCTCCACCAAACAAAATAAATGGGTTAAATAGAACAGAATGGCTGGGTTAAATATGACAACAGGAGTTTAATACGATTTGATTTGATTCGAAAAAGATCCAGGCCTGTTTGCAGGATACAGAACCGCACTCCTGCAAGCAAAAACGTGCACATGCAGGAGAGGCAATAATAATTAACATGCCGTGCACCAAAACCTATACGGACGCGAGACCACGCGAGGGAGCGCGTTGTTTGATCCTGCATCAGGCCTGTATCTTTTTCGCGGAATCAAAACTACTTATTACTAGCTGACCCGCGCAACTTCGTCTGCGAAATATAAGAGAGACAGAGAGATGGTTAGAGAGAGTGTGAGACACTCTTAAAAGATAGACATAATAATGCTATCACGGAATTTTATAGAACTTTTAAAGAGGAACAATTCCGTCATACACGATTGTTGCGTAAATTTAACCGTTTACGCAGCGCACGCAACGAAAGACCTCAAAAGGAATATTTTTTTCTCTTTTTTGCAACATTTTTCATTGATGCTCAGCTCCTATTGATTTTAGCGTGATGTGATATAAACGTTGTAACGTTGTTGTTCGTTGTTGCATTCTCCGATAAATGGGCTATCCAACACTAATAGATACATTCAACTCTACCCAGTAGTTCCTGAAATTAGCGTGCTCAACCAACCAAACAAACACTCCAGCTTTATAATATTAGGCATAGTATAGAATCAAGTAGGTAACAATTTAATTTCTCTGAAATATTTGCATTAATCGCTAAAATATTCTGTTTTTCCAAATAAGGGCTTCCCTCGACAGCCTTACGTTATCATCTTAGACACTCGATGACAGTCATACTCCAGCTAGATCGAAAGTTCTCAAGTGTTTGAAAGGGTATACTTCCCAGGTGGTCCCATGATCATCAAGTCAGGATCTGATGATGGGATATCCTGGAGAAATAGAGAACTCTTCAAATGTTATAGGCACACTTGAAGCGATTTGAGTAGTTTTTAGAAGAGTACTTTCTCAGTGTCGTCCCATTTCAATTTGGTGAAGATCTGATGAAGAACTTCAGAGATAGGCAACGGAACTCCTCAATATATGATAGCAAAGGGACTGGGATTGCTGAAATCTCATGTCTATCTATTGTTTACACCAGTTCATAACATAACATCACGCCGGTACTTTGTGAAGGGGTAAGCACATGTGAACCACTAAAAAGTGAAAAATAAAAACTTTTTGCAAAAAATAAGACAAAAAAACTAAATCAATCAAACAAAGGTCACCGACTTTGAAGCTAAAGTTATTTTTCACTTTTTTTAAGTCGGTTTTATTTTTTGCAAAACAGTTTTTGGATTAGCTAGAAATCTGGTTGATTGAATTATTTTGCTGTCGAATTTGGACTCTCTTCTCTTCCTTTCTTAGTCTTAGGCGGATAACACGGCATTCTATTATTACAATAGGTCTTAAGATATACCAACGTATTTAAATCAAAGCCGGTGAGCTTAACCGTCATTCCAATGAGTAATTACATTATATTCGCTAAGCCGGCCGAAGCCGCTGGCAAAAGCAAGTATTTAACATGATGTAGTATTCAACTATATATCCGTAATAATTATAATCATTGAATATCAATGGATCCATTGCCTCATTAATTAGCGCTCGTATTAATTAGCCATCATTAACATCACACCGGATTTACGCTGAAATGTGAAACGTACTACCAAACAGTTCACGTCACATTAATTTCATACATTTGCCAGCCATACAGTGTTTGCCAAACCCCGATAGCTGTAATAGGATACATGCAAGGTTATTCGTGTCTACACATTATTTTATTTATTTTATTTGTTCATAAGCTCGTGCCTTCTCTGTATGAGACTCTTCTCATACAGAGAAGGCACGAGCTTATGCTTATGCTTATTACTGTCCAACTGCTGGGCAAAAGCCTCTGCCTTTGCCCAGCAGTTGGACAGTAATAGGCTGGTATTATTATTATTGTTCATATCTGACCATCACTAGGAATCATCAATATCAGAATACCAGCGCTGTGACATTTTTTTTTAATGTTACAGCACCATGGTGAGATAGGACACCTTGGCCTCGTAAAGGTTATTTTTTTTTGGTTTATTGTTTGAGAAGAGGTCTTTGCCCAGCAGTAGGACAGTAATAGGTTGATTTTACTATTGATATATTGTTAAATAGGCCGTTAGGCCTAGCCTTTCATCTTGCGCTACTTGTCTTTTCACATGCGCACTTAATATAACTGCATTAGTAAGCGGAGTTTCACGTACCTGAATTTTTAAACAAACACATTTGAACTGTTTTTGCCATCGACACGCTAAGAAGAAGATACATAGTTTATGATTTGACCTTAAGGTCTGCATAGAACTTAAGGTCAATCGAATCGGACCTTAAGGTCCGTATTGGCTCTGCCAGTCAGAGCCAATACGGAAGAAATCGTCGATAGGAAAGAACGAAAGATTTCTTTCTATCTTTTTTTTTAATTTTTTTCGTTACTTTCCTATCTTCTAAATCGTCGATACTACAGCCCTTTCAAGGGTATTGTACCTTTGATTCCACGATTAAAATCACAGTGATCTTGACAATTGGGTAATAATTGATGTTAGGTTGCTGTTCTCAGAAGAATAATAATTGTACAAGGTTTTCTATTCATCGTTACTTGTCACAAGAATGAACGATGTAATTATAATAGTTTTGTGGAAAACTTTTCTACTTGTAAACAAACTATAACTACGTAACTAACCTTACAAGTTTTAACAAGACTTTTATTATTATAGCGTTTCAGCTTTAACTTCATTTTCTTTGCGAGTCACACGATATATCAACATCCACATCATCATCTGCCGAGCCTTTTCCCAACTATGTTGTGGTCGGCTTCCAGTCTAACCGGATGCAGCTGAATACCAGTATTTTACATAGAGCGACTGCCTATCTGACCTCCACAACCCAGTTAGTACTAGGTAATACGATACCCCTTGGTAAGACTGGTTGTCAGACTTTCGGGTCACTGACTACCACACGATACATCAACAGAATAATATAGAAATATATTATAAAAAAAAAATTATGTAAAATATAGAAATGGTTGTCTGAGTGCTTTTTATGGTTTGACTTTTTGTGCTCTTTATGCTTTGGATTGATGACATAGTAATATTTTTTTCATATAATTTTGTTTGCTTTGTATTTGATTTTGTTATGATTTGAATTGTACTTAATTATTTTGTAAAATTCGAACACAATGTAAATTGTTTGATGAATGAATAAAAAAAAAAAAAAAAAATTTTTTTCTTTCCATCTTACGATTTTCGATAAGGGTTTACCTAATGCGATAGTGTACACAACTCATCATCATCAACATTCTCCCGCCCTAATCCCAATTCATTTGGAGTATGCGCAGCATGTCTTCTTCTTCCATACTTCTCTATTACTCGTCATCTCATAGTCACCTCCTTTCTTTCCTTAACCCATAATCTGTCCACGAAGTAGACACAATAGTTAAACAATGACGTCTCGACCAAATCGGTCATTCGACAGATCATGTTTTATCTAATTAGAAACAATGCATTTTTGTGAACTCACTCAGAGAACAATGGAATAAATCAACGTCACTAACTATGAGGTTGAAAGTGCGGTGTGCACGCGTATATTTTTGGAACATCAATAAAAATATAAGTACCTACAAAATATTGCTCGACCAATGATTAAGAGCTTTTAATTTCAAAGGTTTAAATAAGTTCAACGACCTTATAAGTTATGAATTTGTGATTGACGTTACTTTTGAATGTTATTTGAAACATAAGTTTTTGTGACTTATTTTTTATAATATTTTTTGGGGAATTCGAGATCCTTTGGGACATAGTGAAATCTAACTGTGTATATTTAAATAGTCATATGTTTGACACCGTATCCCTTGAGTAAGACTTATTATTTTTAGTGTAGTAATTGAGGATGTTGGAACCGGAGTGATCTAGGGCACCACATTACTTAGATAAGTGGCCACACTTATCTAAGTAATGTGTGTGTGTGTATGTAAGGCATGCCAATGCCTTCACTTTGCAGGCCGCACCAATTCTATAGTGACAAGTTGTAATCCCTCAAGGAAGAAAGCACTGAAGATCACTTAGATCAATGTGTGGCATGGAAGAATTATATTTTTTCTATGTCATTGTGTAATATGAAAATGTCACTTAGATCACTCTGATTCCAACGTCGTCGTCAAATTATTATATAATGTTCCCACTGTTAAGGAGCTCGTGGCTTAAAAATAACATCCGCCCGGTTCGATCTTTTGCTTGCCTATCTTGGTTTGTGGATGGGTGAACACTCATTACAAACGGTTCACGGAGTTTCCTCCGTGTTTGGAAAGCACGTTAAGCCGTTGGTTCCGGTTGTGATTTGTAGATGTTTGACAGTCGTTACAGGTAGTCAGTGGCTCAAAAAGTCTGACAACTATTCGATCCCTTACCAAGGGGTATCGTATTACCCAGTACTAACTGGGTTGTGTAGGTCAGATAGGCGGTCGCTCCATGTAAAATACTGGCATTCAGCATCATCCTGTTAGACTGGAAGCTGACCCCAACATACATATTTGAGAAAAAGCTAGCAGATGATATCTCTGTGTTCATCTTACACGAGGATAATTAAAAGTAATTTTAAGTCTATTTTACTTAGCCAAGTCTAAAGTTTTGTCTAGGTATTTAAAGCAGCACTTTGCTAAGAGTGTACATTTGACATTAATGTTACTGCTTAGTTCTAGGCGCTACTTAGACATTGTTAAAGTAGTGGCCACAAAAAAAGCGTTGGCATTTAATTTAGTGAATATGCAGCAGTCAGAAATTAAAATGTAAATTGTGCATAATAAATTATTTTTGTTTCTGCCTGTTCGATTCAAAACAGTTTCGACTAAACTTTTTATATTTATCTGTACTCGTTAGTTCCATAATTTAGAGTCAGTATGAAATACAACTTTGCACAGACCACACGCGTATTATTATCAAAATCAATATCAAAGTAGTTCCAACCCAGCAATGCTTTTGTCTAAAAACTTACAGCACCTCAACGTATAGGACTTTAGACCAATATTTCATACATACGTATATAAATGTAGGATTTAAGATAATAATATACCTCGAGCAAACCAAAATAAACTGAACGTAACTAAACGCAAACCCGAAGATTTGGAAATAAATAATCAAACAGTTGTGTCGACAGGGTTATTTTTCACACAACTAAACTTCAAGAGCTCAACCCGCTGATTTAGGGGCCCAAACCTACCACTCAGTCCAAATTAAAGGATTGGCGGCCTAGCGATTAAAAATGTCTACTAAGTTTCACTTAGCAGCGTTCCATGTCTGTAATTACGCAGTTTTAAACAAGTCATTAATTTCATGAACAGAACTTACGATGAAAATCTCCAAAGAACACGTATTTGCTAGACCAGTCATTTAAAACATTCATCGACATCATTCCCCTGCCCTTATCCCAATTCATTTGAGGTCAGCGCAGCATGTCTTCTTCTTCCATACTTCTCTATTACTCGCCATCTCATTTTATTTTATTTTTTATAAGGCTTCTCAACAATGAGTACACTGTTACATTATAATTTGTACATTGCAAATTTAAATCTAAGCGCCTCATCACTTACAGAAAAGCACAGCATGCACTACATTATGTGCAGATAATTAAATTATTAACTAAACAAGAAATACACAGTTTGGAAAAATAAAAATATTAAAAATTTAAATTGATTACACTTAATTAAATTAAAATAAATAAAATAGATTAAATTAAATTAGAATAGAATAAATAAGTGAAATTGATATTTTTTTAAATTATTTAAATACAGTTTATTTATTATTTTATTTTATTATAGATTCAATTTTTTTTAAATAAGATTAGGTAAATTTTGACTAGAGCAGAGTTGTCCATTAAATGGCAAGGGCGATTTTTTTTAGAGCACGTAACGAAGAGTTAAATAGATCAATGTCCGCTTCGTGCTCTTTGTATGCAGCATACATCCTTGATAGTGGGCAGAATTGCCTCAAGTTGGTGTGACATCTTGGCATGCAGAAAAGTCTCCTATTAGAACTTCTTGGCAGATTACGTGGCACATGGAATAAGACCCTACTGAGCAAATCTTGGCAGTTCAGCTCAGCTCATCAGACACCTCTTTTCTTTGCCATAACATCCTTCACCGTTTCTTTGGTCCTGCTCATTAAAACTCATTTACAAGATTCACCGATGTGATGTGGAAAACATCGTGAGGAAACCTGGACTTATAATTAATAAAAGTCTGAAATCACCAACCCGTCTTGAGCAAGCGTGGTGATCAATGCTTGTGCCTTCTCTGTATGAGAGGCCTTTGCCCAGCAGTGGGACAGTAATAGGCTGGTATTATTATTATTATTATTTACAAGATTATATTTTTTTTTGTGATTATATTATTATATTATATATGAAAAAATGTTTGAGAAGTAATAAATATTTTTGTATTTTTTTTTTGCATATGTCGCAAAAATTGCACTGATCTAATTTCTGGTAAGTTGTTAGGACTGATACCATTTGTGTAAACCAGTTTGAAGCTTCAAAACCCTTGTGTTAAGTGAGATGTGCTCGAAAAATGTCGATTACTTTGGTCGACCTGTATCCAATGGAAAGTCACTCTGTATACTCTTGAAGCAGGCAACACTTCAACCAACTTATCTGTTTAGGTGAAAAATCATAGAACTAAAATAAATGTACCAAGTTTGACACAAGCAGCGCCATGCTGAACTGCACGCTTAGAAAAAAAAAAGTGTATAAAAACGAATTTATTAAAGAAGAGTTTTGCACGGAGTTTGAAAGAATCCCAATACAAACATCTGAAACTAATAAAATAATAGTAAAAGTTAACATTACCTTACCTGGGCCAAAAATGAAACACTAAAACATTGTAAAAAAAATATATTTGACGAGAAAAAAAAACACTTTGTACCTTCACAGTAACAACCTACATGATTTGGAAACACTTTCTTGGCATAGCTATACCAAAGTACAAATCACTTTGGTACACTTTTGAAACCCGAAAAATCTTGATTTGTGTGACATACATCATTATAGTCCAAGATCCAACCCAATATCGACCCACCTCATCTAATTATTAAAACGAGAGGTTTTTTTTACAAAAAAAAAAAATCATTAAAGCAATAGATAAGGTAGGTTGGTGTTAGGTCGGATCTAGAAGTGTTATACGTGTGGTTCGAGAACATAACTATTCGCCACGCAACAAAAGTAAAACCACACTGAAACAATATAAAAGTTAAACACGTTAATATGAGTTCTCGTAATGCGGGTAAAAGGGACAGCAACACTAAAACGGGTACCACGTAATAGGCATGACGACAGTATCAAAAAATTGCAAAACTATTTAGTCCGTCAGTTAGAGTATTAGAAATAATGGACACGAATTTTTCGTTTTTGTAAATAAATGAATATTGACAAAGATAAAACGCATCAAAACTCGGGAGTGGGGGCTCGTGACCTCTGAACTAGCTAAAAATTATACCATTGCGTGACGTATTGAGAATTTTAAAAGCGTCGTATCTTCGTCAATTTTGATATACGTAACAAAAGAAAAAACACGGGTCAAATATTTTTTGATAATCTAAGTGACGGACTAATTAGATTTTTTTGTCGTCTCGCCTATTATTCAGCTCATCATTCTTTAGGTTCTGCGGTAGGTAATTAAGAAAAACAGCTGTCTCATACATTGTGACCGAGTGTAGGTAAATATCACAGTTTTGTAGAAAATTGCTGTTTTTTTCGATGAAAACCTTCTTTGTCAGCGAAATCCAATGTTTAGCAAAGAAGCAATAACTTAAATGAGGTTTTCTTTTAAGAGTATTAAAAAAAAAATAGTTTTCAAGAACCCTGTAGATGGCGTTGAACTAACTATGTTACTAGGTGCCAAAGCCAAAACGCTTGGGAAAAAAACATTGCGTCACGTCACAAACGCTCGTTGACAATTTCGTTTGCTTAAGCTTCCGAATATAACCATTACATCCAAGTGAAATGATGTGACGTTGCGTTTCTTGCAGTAACTTACCAAGTTCAGCGCCATCTATTCAGCGACTAGGGAAGAGATGTAAACTAACGGCGCTGTCACTAACTTAAACTAAAACTTAAAAAATGGCGTCAAAAATCTATTCCTCAACGCTGTCAACTGGTAATGTCCCCAAGAGACTGGCGGCGTTACCACGCTGTATGGCAACGCTAAACCTTTGGCCAAGGTAAAAGCCAGCCCTAGGGTCACGGGAAGTGTCAACTAAGCTTTTTCCTTGAAAACGGTGTGAGCGCTCGGACCCCACGGTCCTAGAGTTGAATGAAAAGATCTTACACATTAAATAAGCAGTTACTGATAGAAGAACTATTGCTCCAGATAGCCAGTCCATATTGGCAAGCAAGCATGCCTGCCAAAGAGTGCACTGGATCGTAACAGTTCCGACCAAGATGATCCCGATGATTATATTTAAAAATACAAGCCACACGAATATTTGGGCGAATCCTTCTTGATCCTGGAAAGAAAAGATTGAGAGTCATTTTCAAACACAATTTGCAAGATTTTTTCAAAATGCTATTAAGTGGTTTGTTTGTGTAAATTGTAATTCTTGGGTTTAAACAATGCCAGGCACATTACTTTGTGTATTTTTTTCATCTTGAGCAAAGCGGATATCTTAAAATCAAAAATCGAATGTATGTGACGTACAATACAATGATGTTGAAAGAGCGGAGCCTTCTAATACAGGCATTGTTTGCCTAAATGGGGGTTCCAAACACATTAACATGTAGTGAAATATCTAATTGACACCATAAACTATTTTGTATTTGTATTGTACACAAACCTTAAACTATCATTTTGGTGGATAGAGTCTAACATGGGAAGCTTTTTTTTAATTAGTCTTTTCTGTTCCACTGCTGGGCAAAGACCTTTCCCATTCCTTTCCAACTCTTCCGGTGGTATGCCTTCTCTGGCCAATCATTTTCGTTTCTTGGGCCTGCCTCGGTGATGACGACCGTCTTCAAGCACGCACTGTGTAATGATTCTGGCCAGACCCATCCTGGAAATGTAGCGTGGGCCGGTCCCATTTTAACATATGAAGCTTAATGGATGACTATACTTACCGTTAAAGTGGCAAAGAGGCACATGATGTCCGCGAACATGAAGACAAATGACATAAATACTATAAACGAATAGATGATATTAAATAAATTTGGTACAATCTGCAAGGGATCTAAAAACAAAAAAAAAAAAGGTGTTATTAAGGGTTTAGGGTAATATCGTCATATGACGGACGGGACTAAGGCTTAACGTGTTTCCCGAGCCACGGAGGGAAGTCGGTATGGAAGTTTGAAAGGTTTTTTTTTGCTTAGCCTGTTCTGTAGCACTCTTGGGCAAAGTCTTCCCTCCACTCCTTCCATTTCTCGCAAACCCGCGCGTCCTCTCTCCATTTCTGCCGGAACACTGAGTAATTCCTAATGGAAAAACCCAATAACACTTTGCCCGACCCGGGAATCGAACCCAGCCTCCCACACTTAGCAGACCAATGGAGCAGTAAACAACTCACCGGTTATATTTGAGACTGTACCATACACCCCGAGCATTTTATCGAGGGCGATATTAGTTTTTTGTTCCACCACACCAAGACTGATGGCTCCCGTTGTCTGTAACAAACATTATGTACTATCAAGGACACTCCCACCTGATCACCACTAAGCTATATTTCGCTTGCACTTACAACATAGAAACGCTCTCTAGCCCCGCCCCGTTAACTTTGTATAAAAATAATGAATGCAAAGATACCGATCGGCCGAGCGCACTGACGACGCACGCCAAACGAGATTTATTGTTATTTTGCGCGCCAAAAGTTAACGCTTTCCTAATAGGCCTAAACTTTAAGGGGGCGTGGCTCGGCGCCTCCACATGATTTAAGCGAAAAAAAAATTAACTGATCAGGCGGAAAATATTAATCAAAAGATTATCATCTGCTGAGCCTTTTCCCTACTATGCTGGGGCTTCTTCCTTACTGGATGCAGCTGAACACTTCTTCGAGCGACTGCTTAGCTTACCTCAACAACCTAGCAACATGGGTAATACCCTACTCTTTGGTCAGACTACATAATAATTATTATATTTAGTATTTCCTTACCAACCTATCACTTCCCAACGGTATCTACTTATATGACCACGTTACGTTACAAACTTTTTGAAAACCAATCACCGTGAGCTTAAAAATAGTAGATTGTACATCAAGTGCATAAAACGCACCATTTTACGCGAGACGTTTATCCATCCGAACGAGCTTGCGTAAAATGGTAGATATAAAGTAGAGTGTACGACGAAGTTGGACGAGTTGTACACTCTACTTTTCACTTCGATTGCGAGGAAATTAAACAGCAACATGTAAAATAATATGTGGACGAAAAAAAAATAAGTTTATTTCATGAAGTTTTACTGTGTACTTTGGCTGTTGGTATCCTTGCCTTGTTCTTTGAATACTAACGAAACGAATTAAAATAAAGAGGTTATTCTATGGAGTTGAAGTTGTTTGTGTGGCTGTTGGACCGATTGCCTTGGTCCGAAGACCAAGTAAAATGTTTGTCGAAACAAAGATTTTACTTTATGCTCTAGAGCATAAAAAGCGACTTTATGCCGCCTACGCACGACATAAAGACGAACGTTTAGAGCATGAGAAGTGAAAAATATATTTTTCATCCCCCCATCTCGGAAAGAGTATTTTTGCTCTTCGATATCTGAGTGCAAAAGTCGTTTTTATCCTCTAGAGGATAAAGTAAATTGAATTTAGAACATCGTGTGCACTAAGTTTGTGAATTCAAAACATCATTAAACCTATTTACTTCTACCTTTTTTAATTTGTTAAAAACTCAGACTCGGAACCTTCTTGGTGTACTTTTATAATTTGCTTTGCGCGCGCCATTTTCTTGTCAGGTCAATTGTTAAAACCTTAGGTTAAAAACAAGTGAAAAACGTAAAATAAGTGGTTTTGGCGACCAAGAAGTTTATTTGACGCCAACAGAATTGACTGAAACTGTTAATAATGCGCAAATGAGCTTTCTCCCTCAACAATCACGCGAGAAGGATTTGAAACAGTACGATATTAAAAAAAAATAAAAAAAATAGGTAGAAAATGCACAAGGCATTAAGTCCGCCTTTGTACAGTTTTTACTTGTGCATAAAGTTTTAATAAATAAATAAATAAATAAATATTACACTCAACATATCTAACTCTAGCAACGTTACTTTAAATTTTTCTTAATTGTACCTAAGTATTATTTGTTATAATTTAAAGATTATTCTGTAATACTTACATAACATAATGTAGTAGTTAACACCTAAACTGAAATAAAAGTAAAAGTATCTTGTGATTGTAAATGTTTTTTTTTTTGCATTTAGTCATTTCCTCGCTGAGGTGGGATGAAAAGTTACGTGTTGCACTCGAGTGCAAAGATTTCTCACCTCGCTAACGCTCAGGATTCTAATTTTTGAATAACTCGCTGCGCTCGTGACTCAATTTTAGAATCCTTCGCTTGCTCGGTTATCAAAATTGAGCACGCGGTTAAAAAGCAACTTTGCACTCTTGTATAACAAATAACTATTATCATTTAGCAATTTCTGACTTTTTTAGTTCTTCAACCTGGGTTGGTCCCATGGAAGTTTTAAATCAGTATTAGAAACAACCACGGTGAGAACGATCAGTAAGAGGATAGATTGGCATCAATAAAATCTTCTCAGTAAAATGGCCATTTTCTTGCTAACTTTACGTTTTTTTTTAAATCTGAATGGGGATTAAAATTTCATGGAAAAATATGGATAATCTCGTAAGAACATTTTCGTGTAGCTGCAACGGTAAAGATAGTTCCCTTTACTGCCCCGCTGAAAGTTTCCAGCCTGTATAAACCGATAAACACAGTACCCTCGACCAGTCGGATAAAAACATTACACAGTTAAAATCCATTTGACCGCTTCGTTTCACATTGACTCAAATGTCAGAGATAAATTCGTAGCAGATGTTCAAACTCCCACGCTGACCCCAAAATAAATTAAATTAACGTAATATTAAAAACAAAAGGCCGTATGTGATCTAAGGTTATTGATGAGGTTTTTGAGAAAGTTCAGGAGCGTAGTATAGAGAATACAGATGTATGTCTGACGACGCGCAAGGAGTATGCAAGGATCGTAACAGGTGCTCTGTAGTTTCTGCCAAGATATTGATATCCACGGTAGATAGGTTTGCCGTGCCGACGGCGCGTTCGTGTTCCACGCGCGCCACATAGTAGAGTCAGCAAAAAGGAAGGGGTCCGCAAGGGCCGATGCCTGCCGGGGCTGCGGGACTGTTCGAAAGAGATACCGTGGCCCCGGAACACAAAGGACGATGAAGGAACATGGATGGGTTTTAGTCAGTAAAAGTCTGACACTCCCTCATGCTCCGCCCAGATCGGGAGTCATTTGATGATTTCCCATCGGAAAAAAAAACATGTTAGATAGGTTTTCATTTTAGTTTATCTAAGAACGTCGCATCGGTAGAAACAAATAGTAGTTATTCCTATCTGCCACCAACCATTTGTTCCAAATGGTGCTTTGCAACGATTTTCATCTGCCAGTTGCATCTGCCCCTTCCTCAATCGCCACTGGAGGCGGATGCAACTCGAAAAATAGTTGCAACTACCACCGCGAGTATTTTATAATAATACCTCTGCCGAAGCCTGCGAATATTACCTACAGGTGATAACTTAACACATTATAATACTATAATTCATGTAGTTCGGCATTTACACGAACAGTTGTGGTTGCGGTGCGTCGAGGACACGCTCTAATTTGGGATAAGCACCCGCACATACACATCAAAATTTCCACGCAAACGGAGTCGCGGGCAACAGCTAGTCTATACTAACATTATAAAGAGGAAAGATTTGATTTTTTGTTGGTTTGTGTGTTTGTTCCTATTTAACTCTAAAACTACTCGACCGATTTTTCATTCTTTCACAAATTCTTTCACCATTAGAAAGCCACGTCTTTAGAGAGTAGCATAGGCTATAAAATATGTATATTGATATCATGCATATTAGCCGAGCTATCACTATTTTTATCGAGCCAGGTGGAAATAAATACCTCTTTTATCGAAATAGTTTCATTAATTAATAAAAGCGGAGTTATCGATTTTAATTAAAAAGGCGATGCACAAAAAACAAGTATATCAGGATCGTGGCAAGTGGTGTTCTGTAGTTTCTACCTGCCCCACCACGGGGAAAAGGCGTGAGTTTATTATGAATATATGTAAAAAAACTCACATCGATATCTTGTGGAACTCGGGCATCTTGGAAAGAAGTTAATATCTCAACCTTAAGCGACAGTGGAGCCAATCCAAGAAGTAATTGAAGAATATTCGACCAATGCGAGAGAACAGTGGCCAGGCCATTTTAAACGTATCCCAATACCGTGATACGTGTATTAATCATACGATTTTTAATTTATATTTACTTTTTTTTTCTAGCACATTGTCAGGTCAAGCAAAAAGCCGTGTGCCTTTTACTCTACGAGTTCGAACTCGTAGAGTAAACGTGGCGTAAAAAGGAACGATTTTAAAATTGAAAATATACTTTCAAATATAACATTTAGGACTTTTTTGTTTATTAAACAATATGTAAAAAACAGACAAAAATAATAGTATAATAGTGCGTGGCAGTGTGTCAAAAATGCAACGTTTTTTTTTATTGGACAGCTGAATTTTCGATTACAGAAACGTTTGAATTTACGTTACGTATTTTGCTAAGCCCACGGTTTTTTCTTTATTAGTGCTTCAGGAGATTACTGGTACTCACTATGGACAAAATTGCTATGAGCATCATTCCGACACGAATGGATGCCACCGCACAGCATGTGTCTACTTCAGGGAATATCTCACACATGATTATGAATTTATCGACACATTTCTACACAAATACTGTTATTTACACAAATAGTTTGACATTTTGTAAACTGAAAAAAATAAATTCAATTTACTATCAAATGATAGTAAATTAAATTAACTAAAAAAACTATGATTTAGGTAAATAATGCTGACGCCATGACATTAGTACTATAAATAAAATTTAAAACTTTTAAAAATCTATGGAAAACCATAAATGGACCATAGATGAAAAACGTACCTACATGAAGGTATATGCATACCATAAATCCATTGAACTTGCAATCAGTGACAGAATAAGATATAATGGTGTCGATTCTGTTGTGCACAAACTAAACTTAATTTAGGCTATTGCTATCTTTTTCTCTGAAATGAAACGAGAAAGAGACGGACGTAATTTAGTGCTGTCATATTTAATTGGAACTAATATTTCTATACAAATGAAGGGTGCAAGTAAAAACATGTCGACTAAAAACACGGTGAAGCGCAAGGCATAAACTAGTTTGACATCTCTAACTTGGTTCATAGCTATAGCTGTCCTTTTCTCGCACTGCCTTTTAGTAAAAGATAGCAATAGCCTAAATTAAGTTTAGTTTGTGCACAACAGAATCGACACCAATATCTACCTATCGTACCAAACTCAAAACATTTCCTACCGTTTCCAAACTAACGAGTATGTTATTGTCAGCTACTAGTCTAGCGAGAAGCAACTGAGATCAGATAAGCAATCGTTCCATGAACTATACTGGTAATAATCAATAGAATGTCTGCCTATCTGACCTCCACGATACGATACACCTTGTTAAGGGCCGGACTCTACTATAGCAGAAACGCGACGAAAGAGACGAGATGTGTTGTAAACCACCAATAGAATTTCGTTATTTTCACTTCTCTGCTTAGCTTTAGTGGAAACGGCTGAGCAGAGAGGAGACAAGATGTCTCGTAGTTATTTAGGCTATTGGAGACAAGAAGAGACGTGAGCGACGTGTAGTGAGCGGTGTGCTGTGTGCAGCGTGCGGTGAGCGTCGTTGTCTTTAGAATCTTCAATTAAAACGTCGAATCTCTTGTCTCGATCGTCGATCGTTCTATGATCGATCGACGATCGATCTCATTCCACCATCTCCCTTATTCCGTCGGGAGTCTCGATGTACTGTGTATATCATGTAAATTCTCCGCACAATCGCACGAAGCGCTTTGCTACATCTTTTGTTAAACGCACATCTAAGGACTGGAAATCCCTGCTTGCGTCGCTGTCCTCAACTTCATATTACCTAAATCTATTTTAGTCGCGAGTTAAATAGCTTCTTTTGGGTTAGCTCGATCCATCGTCGACCTCTGACCTCTGATTTCTGTCCTCAATACAAAATTGAGGTCAAGAGTAGGCCCATCTTCTTTAAATAGTATAAAACAAAGTCGCTCCACCAGTTTGTACGCTTCGATCTTTTAAACTACGGTTTTTAACAACGGATTTTAATGCAGTTTTCAGCAATAGATATAATGATTCAAGAAGACGGTTTGTATGTATACAGGTGTAGCGTAAATAATGGATAATCCTGTATCTGCGGATGGGTGGCCCCAAGCCCTACACCCAAACCACATGAGGTAGTCTAAAACTGTAATACACATCTTACAGCACGTTTATTTAAGAATATTATTCAGAAATCATATAGTGAAAATTCTTTCGTTTGTGAACACGGTGGCCGAGGAAGTGACCAAATGTGGCAATTTTTCAAGAAAAAAAAAATTAAACGAAAATTTGCACATGCCCATCGACTATGGGGTTTTACAATTTTTATATTATAGGGCTTGGTGTCTCCCACCCGCAGTTATCCATTAATAACTACTAACTATACACCCTGTATGTTGCACCCGTGCAAAGCCGGGGCGGGTCGCTAGTTTTAAATAAAAATAAAAGTTTTTTTTTTGTTTGGTTTTCGAGTATTTGTGCCGCCCAAGGGCCTCTGACTTGGCTCTACATGCCGTTGAGAAATATCCATCGGACATGCTGGTATTCTCACGATGTTTTCCTTCACAGAAGCAAGTGATAATTCAACAATACGCACATTAATCCGAAAAATCAAAGGTGCGTGTTTTGGGCTCGAATTAGAGACTTATGACTTGGCCGTCTGACGGTGACACCACTGGGCTATCACTACCTAAAATAAAAATTAAAAAGAAAATAAGCATAGCAAAATCAGCCAATGTTTCCACTGCTGGGACACACAGTCTCCTCTCTATGAGAGGGAATGGGCTATAATCCACCACGCGGGCCCAGTGCAGGTTGTTAGATGTCACATGTCTTCGAATGTTTGGTTCTAGAACATGCCGGTTTCCTTACGATGTTTTCCTTCACCGTAAGTAAAAGAAAATACTTCAGATAATTCAAAACCTTTATTAACAAGACCAACTAGTTCCACAATAACGGATAACACTTAAAACCAATTTGGGGTCAAAATACGTTCACACAATAATGTCATTACTTGATAGGAAGTTCAGAGACATTCTGAGACTGTTTGTCACTATTAAGAAGTACACCGTCACTGAAAAAGTAAAAAATAATAATTAACATTCTAAAATAATATTGTAAGTACCTCCGATTTTGGCTACATTGTCAAAATAAGAGTGAGCTTTATTGACCTTACAATAAGGTTGCTGTCAAGAAAACACATAAGACAGGTCTCTCCAAAGTAAACAAGCTTCCAGTAAAAAAAACATTTTTTTAAACAAGTTTTCTTCTCAGCAAACCCTTTTAATTTAACCCATATCATGGGGGTGCGTAATAATAACTAATCGGCCATCTTTGGGAGTTCACCGTATTGGATTTACAATAACATCACTTAGCTAACCATGCATTAATTGTCATCTAAGCTAAACGTGTATGCAAAATTTGAGTTCAATCCGCTGGCGATAACTGTTTTAAAATTCAGTTGCAAGATTTGAGCTTAAAGAACATACAAAAGCTTGTAAAAATAAGAGCACATGCAGTACACGTTAGTAACATAACATAATACAGCGATTTTCAGAAAGAGAATATGACATAGTTGATATAGACGATGTTCTAATAAGGCCCGGATGCCAGGAGCAGAGATGTGTGGAAAACTGGCCAATCAAATTGGTTGAAAGCTACATCGCGTCTGTAGGCTCCCTTATGATTGGACGAATCGTGCACATATTATCTTCTCTCCGCTCCACTTGTCCCCGCTTAGGCGGAGTCCAGGCCTAAAGCTGTTTTAAAACTCTGTGCCGCTTACTGCACGTTGCGCACGTTATGGGTCCGTGCACCTAATTAACTCATTTTCAACATTTTTGATCACTGTTTGTGGGAAAGGCAAGAAGAATTTGAACCTTTTTTATTTTTATTACAAGAGTCAGGTTTTTATTCTTGTCGACTGTCGGAACAATTTTTTAAAACAATGTATATATTAATGACAATCACCCATATTCAAAACCCCTTTTCCGCAAAAGTAACGAGCGAGTGATGTTTGGGGTTCGCTGAACAAAGAACTACAAAATATTCCGAAGATTAAAAAATATGAATAGCATCATTAGATGGTCTACTCGTAAAGTATCAGGAAACATTATTGATTTCAATACGAAATATAGCAGAAAAAAATTTATGAAAAAACGTAATTTATGGAAAATATCGGGACAAGGAAGTATTTTTTTCTATACCTTAGAAACACTTTAAAGAAAATTTAAAAATTACTCATTAATCTCAAGGTACCCCTTTAATAGAATCTAAATTTTAATTTATAAATAAACAATAACTTCATTTCGTAAATTAATCGCAAAGTGAACTATATTATCGACCACGCAAACCCAGTCCCGTCAGTAACGACCGGGCTCTCCCAGCGTGAGCACGTATCACTTTGCTTCGCAAGCGCTCGCGAGTTATACGTGAATATATTTTCGAGATATACGCAGACTACCACATTTTGATACAGTGATGATTTAGGTATTTTTTGACGTTGGTTGTTTATAAATTGTTAAGATATATTTCGTCGTCAATATTTTCATTTTTGGAACGTAGTTCTATAACGCGGCTTACATACTAGGACTAGGAGTGCGATTTAGTAGAAATCTTCAGGTAAGAAATATATATGCCGTATGCTGTGTGTGTGTGTAGTAGAAGGTACTACACAAGAAGGGTATGGCGGGGCCGACTGAGCGAGCCATATTTTTCTTCATGGGTCTCGTTTTCGTGGTTTTTGGTGTCGCTGATAATGAAAATGAGATCAAAATAAAAATCCAAGATGGCGCCGAAGAAAATTTTCGGTATTTACCTCATGGGTGTCGTTTTCATGGTTTTTTGTGTCGCTGATAATGAAAATGAGGTCAAAATGAAAATCCAAGATGGCGCTGACGAAAATTAGGGGTTTTTTCTTCATGGGTGTCGTTTTCGTGGTTTATGGTGTCGCTGATAATGAAAATGAGATCAAAATGAAAATCCAAGATGGCGCCGACGAAAATTATCGGTTTTTTCCTCATGGGTGTCGTTTTCTTGGTTTTTGGTGTCGCTGATAATGAAAAAGAGGTCAAAATGAAAATCCAATATGGCACCGACTTCTACAAATAATGATACCTATGTTGATTTTTACATGAGACATAATGACATTTAGATAATTATAAGAAATTTATATTTCTTTGATATTGTACAAACAAAGTCTATATGAAATGCCTTCCTGCAAACAGAGAAGATCAAGTTTAAGTTTTCATTACGTTCCTAATTCCTAGTCCTACATAGATAATCAACCAATACCAAATTATGATATAAAAAAGCTATGTATAAAACGTACTTATTTTATTATTTTCAATAAATAAGAACAATAAAGACTGATTTGAAAATATAAAAAGGCGCATTTTATTGGTTTTATTAATGTCCTAATTGAACTTGCATTCAAAACCGGACTACCAGTATTGATGTAGGCGCCATCTTGGATTTTCATTTTTACCTCATTTTCATTATCAGCGACCCCAAAAACCATGAAAACGACACCCATGAGGAAAAACCGATAATTTTCGTCGGTGCCATCTTGGATTTTCATTTTGACCTCATTTTCATTATCAGCGACACCAAAAACCACGAAAACGACACCCATGAGGAAAAAACCGATAATTTTCGTCGGCGCCATCTTGGATTTTCATTTTGATCTCATTTTCATTATCAGCGACACCAAAAACCACGAAAACGACACCCATGAAGAAAAAACCGATAATTTTCGTCAGCGCCATCTTGGATTTTCATTTTGACCTCATTTTCATTATCAGCGACACCAAAAACCACGAAAACGACACCCATGAAGAAAAAACCGATAATTTTCGTCGGTGCCATCTTGGATTTTCATTTTGATCTCATTTTCATTATCAGCGACACCAAAAACCACGAAAACGACACCCATTAAGAAAAAACCGATAATTTTCGTCAGCGCCATCTTGGATTTTCATTTTGACCTCATTTTCATTATCAGCGACACAAAAAACCATGAAAACGACACCTATGAGGTAAATACCGAAAATTTTCTTCGGCGCCATGTTGGACTTTCATTTTAATCTCATTTTCATTATCAGCGACACCAAAAACCACGAAAACGACATACATGAAGAAAAAACTGAAATTTTTCCTCGGCGCCATCTTGGATTTTCATCATTACCTCATTTTCATTATTACCTCATTTTCATTATCAGCGACCCCAAAAACCACGAAAACGACATCCATAAAGAAAAAACCGAAAAATTTCTTTTTTTTATTTATCGTTTTGTAAAATGTTCATGTGTCTGAATTCTTCTAATACAACATTTATATTTTGATTGTGATAAATGTACTGTTCACACACATTCCAGACTTTTATTTCTAAGCCGTACTGACTTTATAATTATGTATCATAAAATAATATCGTCTACACTCTACAGGATTAAAATTGTTTAAGCGATTACTACGCTCGAACTTCACCGTGTGTGCGTGTATCTGCATGAACAATGCACACAAACATAGGATCGCAACGAATTTGCCTAAACTCTAGCGAGTGAATATTATGCATGGCCTCTTAAGCCGCGATCGGCGGCGGCGACCTTTCGCTTCCGGCTGAATAGGACGCCGTCACCTCCTTCTGCGAAGCAGTCATGCTATTTTTTTTTTTATAATTTTGTGGAAACATAGATCGATAGATAGATATATAGTATAGGATAGGATAGATAGATACTACCTACATAGTAAAAAAACATTTGTTCTAGTTTTATTTTCTAGGGAGAAAACAAGAGAATACGTTTGTATGGGCCATGTGATAAGAAGGAACAAATCGCAAGCGACTAAAAGAGTGATGAATGTAAATGTAGATTGTTGGTAAGGAAGAGGTAGACCAAGGAAACGATGGACGAATTGTGTGAAGAATGATATGAAAGAGAAAGGAGTAAATAATAGCGTGACGTCTGACAGGGGAGAATAGGAGAAAAAACGTGTTGCGCCGACACCAAGTAACATGGGACAAGAGCAGGAAGGTGATGGAAATTTATACTGCCGAAACGTCACTAGCTTTCTTTCTTTCTTCTTGAATTACAAAGTGTGATTCAGCTTACTAATATTCTTCATCATCAGCCTATTAATGTTCCCACTGCTGGGACACAGGCCTCCTCTCTATGAGAGAAAATGGGCTATAATCCACCACGCGGGCCAAGTGCGGATTGGTAGATGTCACATGTCTTCGAATTTTTTGGGTCTAGGACATGCCGGTTTCCTCACGATGTTTTTCGATGTTTTCGATGTTTTTTCACGGTGTTTTTCCTTCACCGTTTTGAGAGCAGCGGTGATGAAATAAATTACACAAAGTAATGCGCCTGCCTGGGTTCGAACCCACGACTTACTGTTCGTAAGTCGGGGCCGCCACCAGTGGGTCACCAATAACACACTAATATTCTTACAGAAGTAAAATAAAGAAGAACTCACATAAAGCAATGAGCACGATCAAAAAACACAACACAGCGCCCGACAGAATACAGTTGTTGTGCACGAAGAAGCAGAAGATAGCTAGTACGAAGAACAGCACTATCAAAGTTGCACTGTAAAGTATGGCGATCCACTGGTATATTTCTATCAGGATTGGTACATTCTGTAAGGGAAAAAGTATTTCAATACAAAACGTAATCTACGTAAAGTATTTCCTTAATAGGTTATAAAGTAAATATTTTACGTGATGTTATGTTGTTTGAGACTCGTGATGACCAAAGCGAGTATAAGCCGTCCGTCTTGGTTTACACCTTGTATACTAACATAATAAAGAGGTAAATTTTGTTGGTTTGGATGTACGGTTATCCTCGGAACTACTAATCAGATTCCAAAAATTCTTTCACTAATGGGAAGCTACATTATCCTCAAATGTCATAAACTGTATTTAAAACGTTCCCACGGGGAAATTTCCGACCACAAGGGCAAGCGAAGCCACAGGCCAAATCTATAGTAGTTCAATTGTACTTACACAACAAGATCCAACAAGCAATAGGGCGCTAGCAATGCAAAGCATGATGGACGCTATACCAAGCGTCATTTGTGCAATCATCTCGGTGAAGTCACCGTAGTTTGACAGCACCACGTTCATGTCCCAGTAGCCTTTCGTCTGACTTACATTTGGGGCAAATAGTACACCGACTACCTGTAAATGAATTGGGAAAACATTAAGGTAAGCAGTCTATGGAACAAAAGTGGGCATAATCAGTGTTGAACGTTCCCACCGCTGGGACTAAGGCCTTCTCTCGGTGAGGCCTATTCTCTCCCTAGTTCAGTGGTCGTCACACTTTTCTTGTGAAGGACCACATAGGACAAAGAGAGGTATCACTGGGGCCGCACATTCTTGTATCATTTAGTTGACTCTACCAATCAATTGACATATTTTCATCAGCTGTCAAAATGCGATTGCCCTATGGATTTTGTATGGCAATTGTAACCTGTGACCAATGTAAAATCTTTATTTGCCAACTCAATGATCTCTGACTCTTGATGAACTAGGGCCTAGTTCATCAAGTGGTCGCAAGCGGGAACAATCACTCTCAGAAGATCCATTGGCCAGATCCATGATGGATCTAGGGAGTTCTTTTTTATATTATCCTAAGCTAAAAGAAGAAATGATATTTTAAGTTGTTATAACATATTTTATGTTATTATAAATAAATTTCAGGGCTGACCATTGAACTTGGCACCCATTTAGATCTCAGATTCCCTCATCTCCTCATTTATTGCCTCATCTTCCCTTTTGGTTCTCAAAGACTTTTTTCCACCATTACAAGAGTCTGGATAGTAATTTGTTGAAATTAGTGATATTCACTTGTTTTATTGATATTAATTTTTTTTTCATCAAAAATTCTCATTAGATCTATTTTACTTATTTTTTTATATAAATAGATCTAATGAGAAAATCAATTCTCACTATATCTATCATGGATCTGGCCAATGGATCTTTTGAGAATGATCGAGCGGGAAAGAGGTCTTGGGTTCGATTCCCGGGTCGAGGAAGTGTTATTAGGTCAGGATGTCTCAGTAGCAGCCACTGAGGGTGGGTTTGTGCCCAGTTGATAGCAAAAAACTCGTCCACTATTACATGGGACTTAAACAAAACATTACTGACGAAATGTGGGTGTTCTATTAAATACACCTAGCCTTTTGGGGATAACAGGCGTGTTTTATATGATTATATGCTTAAACATATTTAGTGAAACGTGCCTGTTATATCGGTAAAAATGTGCTGTACCCCGTATCCATCGGGGATTACAGGCCTGATTTCATATTTTGTATTAAGGCGACTACAGGAGCTAAACGCGAGTTTTATTATGCAAAAAAGCATATGATTTACTGCAATAAACAAAACCAGAAAAATATATGATGTTCTTCAGGATATATGCTAGTATGATAGTGTTTTGAAAACATAATACAACGAATTTTAAAATTTTCTTTTAGCGAGTAAAAACCATACTAAAATACATGCGATCATTCTGATTTTTTATTTTTTTAGTTCAATCAATAGATTTTATGTAAATCGCAAAAAACCACTAATTTCGCTCTATTCGGCCCGCAGTGACTGACGTAACAACCACTTTGTAGTGCAAGCTGATTAGAACGTTATTCTAACAGTATTTCAAATGAAGTTTGAACCACCATAAATAGAGTTGCTAATTTAGCTCCTGTAGTCGCGTTAAGTGGGAAAGAGCAAGGTACATACGAATGAGAAGGCAGCTATCAAGACACATCCAGCTCTGAGAAAACAGCAGAAGCAACAGCTTATCACTGTCGGCAATTTGTCCATGAACTTCATTTTGAACGATTTTTGTTACACTGAAATGAAATGAAATTATTATTTCTGTAAATAGGATTCCAGAGTCGTTTTAGGATATGCAGAGTCACTTTGACAAGTCATATATTATAGGGTTCCGTACCCAAAGGGTAAAAACGGGACTAGGACTCCACTGTCTGTCTGTCCATCACCAGGCATGTATCTCATGAACCGTGATAGCTAGACAATTGAAATTTTCACAGAATGTGTATTTCTGTTGCAGCTACAACAACAAATGAAAAAATATACGATATTACGGGACCCTTCATGCACGAGTTCGACTCGCACTTGCCGGTTTTAAACTTAAAAAGCTTCCTTTTAAAATTAAATTATTTTCATTTCTTCATTTTATGAATGAATCGTGCTTATTTTCATTTTTCCATTTCTTTTCAGGAAAAAAATATTTTTTTCCTGAGAATAAATGGAAAGAAATGCTGCCACGACCCTCAGACCAGATGGCAAAATAAGCTCAGGAGTTCAAGGTGTCTGAACTACAGTAAGTATTTAAAACATCGTGTCGCAAAATTATAGGGTAGCATCCGAGTTTGAGTAAACCTGTCTGAATTTACACTAACCACTAACTCATTGATTTTGATTTTTTTATATCATGGTATTAGTTTTGCACTTTTAATTTCACAGAGTTTTCGTGGTAAATTTTGACGTGTTTTGACGGTTTTTTTGACAAATTGGGTTTTTTGTTCTGTCAATGCCACTGTCAGTGTAAAAAGATGGCACTAAAGAGGTTTTGTATAATGAAAACAGAAAAGGAGTTAGGACATTTTTACAACATCACATCACGCCCCTTTTCCGCGAGAGTTCGAGCAGTGGTGTACGTACAGCACTGCCTCATGTCGTTGAACAGTACATAGAGTACATGGAAGACTTACAGCTAATAAAAACAGAAAAAAATGGAAACCATAGTCACCAGAAAGCCATTGAGCCAAGCCAAACAAAGCCAAGTATTTGATGACCTAATGATATAATGGCATAACTTTTCCACTGCTGGTACAGTCGTGGTCTTTCCGCCTGATCAGTTAATAATGTTTTCGCTTAAATACTGCGGAGACTGCTACTTTCAAAATAACAGCTTTTTAATGAATGCATATAAAAATATATACGGCACTTTTAACAAAAAAAAAACACGTCTTGTGTCTTACTTTACTGGTATATAGCTGATGTTATAAGGAGTAACTTAGTCCACTTTTATTTTATAAAATAAGTTAGGGTTCCGTGCAAAAAATAAAGCCCATAAAATGGTTAACAAAATCCGATTCAAATATGGAAGTAATATTTTTATAATCATTTCATGCAGACGAATGTCGCGGGCAACAAAAACATAAGTTCCTAATATAATCAAATTCTCCACAATACGGACAAATTAAGGCCTAGCATTGAATAAAACTTTGAGAAATGGAGTGAAGAACTCTTTCACAAAGACAAATAATTAAAAAGTAAAGTCACGGACGAACACAAGTCCAGTTTCAAACTTCCGAAATAATTAAACAATGATCCTTGAAAAGTTAGAATTAGAGAGGCTCTAAAGAATTCTTTTGGCATGGTTTTTAATTTATTTAATATTTAAACAATGAATTAGGAAAATACTTCATCATCATCAGCCTATTAATGTTCCCACTGCTGGGACACGGACCTCCTCTCTATGAGAGGGAATGGGCTATAATCTACCACGCGGGCCCAGTGCGCATTGGTATATGTCACATGTCTTTGAATTTTTGGTTCTAGGACATGCCGGTTTCCTCACGATGTTTTCCTTCACCGCTTTTGAGAGCAGTGGTGATGAAATAAATTACACAAAGTAATGCGCCTGCCTGGGTTCGAACCCACGACTTACTATTCGTGAGTATTCATTATTAAATGTTGTGTTCTAATAATTGTAGATCTCTGGCAGTCGTTACAGGTAGTCAGTAACCCTAAAGTCTGACAAACAGTCTTACCAAGGGGTATCGTATTACTCAATGCTAACTGGTTTGTGGAGGTCAGATAGGCAGTCGCTCCATGTAACATGCATGCATGTGTGCATCCTGTTAGACTGGAAGCCGACCCCAACATAGTTGGAAAAAAAGCCAGGCACTTTCAGGTCACTGACTACCTATAACTGTCAAAAATCTACAACAAAACAGCCGGGACCACCGGTTTAACGTGCTTTCCGAAGCACGGAGAAAATTTGGTATGTGGCCCGAGGAACGGCTGTTATTATTTAGTGGCCATATTTATAAAGATAATCTCTGCAAATATTGCCCCTACATAAAAAGAATAAAAGAGGTCTAAATACTACTTAGTTTTACAGGCGGCAGGCTGAACCTACCTATTGCTGCCGAAAATAATAGGGTGCATCTCAGGAAAGTACGAGAACAACAGTCTTACTAGATTTTCCTGTCTTGTTTAGTTAGACATACTTTCATTCACATTTTTCCCCGATGCGCCCCTTTTGCTCAAGACGGCAGTAAACGTATGATTTATGCCCCATATATGTATGTAGATATATGTACCTAGATAACGCAAGTAACACGATCCGTTTGAAAACTGAGTGCCATTTTTGACTACCTACTATGACGTCATAAGTACTATTTAGTTACTATACAAAATATGTTCGTTAAATGTATAGAATTAAGGGGATGTCAACACCAAAATGCGCGCACACTGTCTATTTGTATCGGAGGAAACGAGAGCGAGAGAGTTACTGGGCGGCCAGGATTTAGAAGAAAATAATGAATAAAATATTTTGAAATAAAAAAAGTGAAATATGACTCGTTAGCGGTTTAGGTATGAATATGTTGACTTCGTATTTTTAATTGCAGACCCATAGAACATAGACATAGAACCGTTTAATGATGATTTTAAGACCACTCTGCAATTATTTTCTATCGAGCCGATTTCGTCCAATTATGTTTTCAAAGACCGTAGGCGGACTCGATACAATTATGACGAATAAAACATTTTTTTTTGATGTCCTAGAACAAATAGTTTTCCTAAAATAACTGCTTAAATAACATGAATTTAGTGCTGTCAGCCCCTTAAGTTCTTGAGTTGTAGCGTTCTAACGTTGCTGGTTTAAACAAATCAGCTTGCTGCGACAATAGCCACGTTAATCATAAAATGCCGCGAAATACATGCTCTTGCGTTATCTAGGTATATTTATATCTGTGGTTAATGCTCTCAGATTCAAAAGGTATCATACGCTAACCTGACGATCCAACCCACCCTTATTTAATCTCCAAGTGCCTCCCTGCCACAATGAGCGTCAAACACAGGTAGAAGCACCCTCTGCTACACCTTAGTTGTTCATTTTGATACCATTCACATGCGTACTACGGTGCACGGCACTCAACAGGCTAAATGGCTCATTTACATTTAGAGATTCATCAAAATTATGTCAGCGTTGCGAAGAAGATTTCTTGTTTAGACGGGCGTTTTTTTTTTGTCTCAATGTAAACTTGATATTGTTTTTTAAGTTTTTATGAACAATGTTTATATTTTAACTTATAACATGGCATAGCATGACTTGCTCGTGGGTAAATAATAACAGTCACTGGGGTTGATCTCCAGGTTAAGCTGCGCTTGCTTGGGTTGGTCCGTGGATGGAGGAAACCGAGTTTCCTCCGTGTCTCGGAAAGTACGTTAAGTTAATAAAGTGCAAACCATTATTTTTTGTATTACGTTCAATTCATTTTAAAGCTAAGCATATTTAAAGTGGAAACCATTATTTTTATAGTTCATTAATTAGTTTTTAAAGCTAAACATTTTAAAGTTTAAAACATTAGTTTTCTGTTTTATTATTGTAGCGGACATCACGCGGTTTCATCCGCCTAGTTCTCGAGCAAATAAATATATTATCTTATCATTAATTATTTATTATAATAAATCTTTTCAAGACAAGTCCAAGTCGCCAGTCTACTCCACCAGTCCAGCCTTAAGGCACGATCCCCCACCAATTTGCATTCAAATAGCTCGTAACTAACGCTCCCCGAATATTAATAATTATCAACCATCGCATCTTAGTTCAGATATCTTAAAATTTACGTTGCAATCTGCCAAATGAAGAGCCTATTGTTAACCAGTCATTCAACGTTTTATTATTTATTACAAGGTTATAATATATTCAAATTCAAATTTATTTCAAAATTCAAATTTATTTATTTTCTCCCAATACAGGGTGTTAAAGTAGTCACGTGCCATACTGAACACACCCCTAAGCGGTGTGTTCAGTATCGATAAAGGAACCCGTAAAAAATGGCCTCAGAAACTATAGGTATACAATAATTGGATTCAACCTGAACTAGAAATAAACCTGTATCTCAACTGTGATGACGTGACCTTCTGGTTTCATGATTAAAGTTTTGGTGTAGGAGCTGTCAAAGAGGCAATAACACTGGGTCTTGCAGGAGACAGATTAATAGCTTCAACACCTGTCTTACCTTGAAATATCAAACACAGAATGTCTCCTATTTGACAGTAGCTCTAAGGCCTCGCCTTGTCGAAATTAAGGAATAAATTTCTCATGATGTTTATTCAAACACCAAAGTATGTCTTTGGCCATTAGTTTCCTTCATTTTCGTGTAATAAGAACAGTTTTAATCAATTAGGTATGCAAATTTCTGACAAGTTTCGTGTTCTCCTGATTCTGGAATAACATCAACAAAGATTTAACATGCACAGACCTTATTTCATCATTAATGCCTCGTTGGTCGAGGGGTTCACGGAGTTTAACAGCTACGCTTCTGGATTTGTGCCCGGTTGATGCCAATAGGTTCGTCCCTATTACACGGCACTTAAACATAACTGGCGAAATGTGGGTGTACTATTAGGTACAGCTCTGCCTAACCCTTCAGGGATTACTGGCATGATGTTATGTTTAGTAAGTATTATTTTGGCGCTGCTTCTTCAAATTTTCCGTACTGGCTGGAAACCTTTACTACGATAGAATATCTCTACTTAACCACACGCATCATAAACACTACTTGCTTCATCATCATCAGCTTTAAATATATATGAAACTGCCTTATTTGTGAGAATAAATCCAAATTTGTTTCCTTCTCTATCTGATACTGTACAACGTAACAGGCGACATGATACGCTACGCGGACGCAGAGCCAAGATAGCTCTTTTGCGGAAAAGCATATTCTGCAGAGCCCCGCAAATTTATAACAAAATTAATAAATCCATTAGAGTTAGATTTGGCTAGATTTAAGAAGAAATTTAAAGAATTTTTATGTAATAAATGCTATTATAATTTGAATGACTACTTAAATGACACTGACATATTAATTTAATTCAATTATCATTTATATTTGTATTGTTTTGTAACTTTTTGAATTTTAACCATAATTATTAAAAACATTATTATTTATATAATTGGTCATTAAACAAACATATATTATCATTTGTACGCCCATGTGGTAGAATGTGATGAAACAATCTATATAAACTCAAGACCATGTGTAATATACATACCGACCATGTTCTGACAAATAAATGAATTGATTTGATTCAGCCTATTAATTTTCCCACTGCTGGGAGACAGGCCTCCTCTCTATGAGAGGGAATGGGCTATACTATAATCCACCACGCGGGCCCAGTGCGGATTGGTAGATGTCACATGTCTTCGAATTTTTGGTTCTAGGACATGCCTGTTTCCTCACGATGTTTTCCTTCACCGTTTTGAGAGCAGTGGTGATGAAATAAATTACACAAAGTAATGCGCCTGTCTGGGTTCGAACCCACGACTTACTGTTCGTAAGTCGGGGCTGCCACCACTGGGCCACCGCTGCTCTACTTGCTTACACATTAAAATTCTCTCAGCCATAATCATAAAAACTCCTTCAACGAAGCACTTCAATATACCCTTAATACTATATTAATGTGTCCATTTAGTGGCACACACCTGCACTCAAACTGTGGTCGTAAACTGGCTATAAATAATTTATTAACTAGCTTAGGGCCGTGGTTTTGTTCGTAGAAATTGAAATTGCTTTGCTGCGAAATGTAAGTATCAACGCATCAGTGAAGGAAAACATCGTATTAAGGAAGTCTGGACTGAATAATTAGCTATGCAGTAACGCGCCCCGTCTTCGCACGGTAAATTATTTGTGTATTTTGTGTTTTTTGAAGTCGGTTTTATTTTTTGCAAAAAGTTTTTATTTTTCATTTTTTAGTGGTTCACATGTGCTTACCCTTAAAAAGTTATGAACTGGTGTAAACATTAGACAGACATGAGATTTCAGCAATCACAGTCCATTTACTATCATTTATTGAGGAGTTCCGTTGCTTATCCCTGAAGTTCTTCATCAGATCTTCAACAAATTGAAATGGGACTACTCCGAGAAAGTACTCTTCTAAAAACTACCCAAATCACTTCAAGTGTGCCTAAAAAATTTGAAGAGTTCTATCTATTTCTCCAAGATCCCATCATCAGATCCTGACTTGATGATAATGGGACCACCACTATCTTCGAGTAATCGGGGAAAAAACATAAAAAAAGGTTCCGACGAATTGAGAGCCTCCTCCTTTTTGAAGTCGATTAAAAATGCAGTTCTACATTCAAGTTAAATATGAATGTATTAAACAAATAAACCTAAGGAGTATACAAGGATCGTTGCAGGTCATCATCTGCTTAGCCTTTTCCCAACTATGTTGGGGTCGGCTTCCAGTCTAACCGGATGCAGCTGAATACCAGTATTTTACATGGAGCGATTGCCTATCTGACCTCCACAACCCAGTTAGTACTGGGTAATACGATACCACTTGGTAAGACTGGTTGTCAGACTTTTTGGGCCACTGACTATCCTGTAACGACTGTCAAAGATTTACAAATGACAGCTGGGACCAACAGTTTTACGTGCCTTCCGAGGCACGGAGGAAACTCGGTATGTAAGGGCGGTCACCCATCCACAGACCAAACCTAGGCAAGCACGGCTTAACCTAAAGATCAACCCGAGCGGCTGTTATTATTTAGCCACGAGCTCCTCAGGTGATGGTTTTTATTTTCTGCCTATCCCTAATGGTAAATTAAGGATCGTGAAAACGCTGCGCAAAAGAGTAACCGTGGCCCCGGAACACAAAGGGCGATGAAGGAACATGGATGGGTTTTAGTCAGTAAAAGTCTGACACTCCCTCCTGCTCCGCCCAGATCGGGAGTCATTTGATGATTTCCCATCGGAAAAAAAAAATGTTAGATAGGTTTTCATTTTAGTTTATCTAAGAACGTCGCATTGGTAGGAACAAATAGTAGTTATTCCCATCTAAAAGGATCGTGAAAACCGCATCAAAATCCACTGTGCTTATGAAGGAATTCACTGCCGGCTTCTGTGTTTCCCGATCATTATAATCTGGATCTCTTCAAAGATCAAGTGAATCGGGTTCTTCTAGACAAGCGTGCTTCACTCTAGGCCGCATCATTGCTTCACATGAGCCGAGTTGCGGCCAAACGCAAGCTTATTTAGCATTCAAAAAACGTTATTTTAAGTCCCTTATATTAAGGGGCCGCCAACCTTACCAAGGGATATTACCCAGTAGGTACTAACTGGGTTGTGGAGGTCAGATAGGTAGTCGTTCCATGTAAAATACTGGTAATCAGCGGCATCCAGAAAAGACAGGAAGCCGACTCATTAACCGAACCGAGTTCGGGCTGCTACTGACAAATTTATTTTGGAAAAAAACAGTATTTTGGTCACGAGAAAAAAAGTTACAAAAAATCACTCTTGTGATTATCCTAGGATAACAAACAGCTAAATTGTTTGATTATCCAACATCATACCTATACTTTAAGTATCAAAGTAATTCCTGCTCATTACCAAACAATCTAATTTCCTCCACTTTGATATAATACGCCATATTACAACTTACATATATGCAAATGAACAAAACAGAAGCAGTAATAAGAGGTCCCTCTTCAAACGACACACACAATTTGGATCCCTGGTCCTTTATGTTAACGTTCAATTTAGCAATGTCAGTTTGAGCCAATTATGCCGAGACCACAGGTGGTAGTGCTTGCTAATTTGCGGTTACACAGCCGTTCATGTAAAGCTTATCTTTGTCTTGATTTACGTCAGGAGTTTAGGCAGGTAAAGTCTTTGATTTGGTCTGCTTAATTAGTGTAGTGGGTGGTTTTGTGAAAGAAAACTGGACTTGGCTCTAGTACTAGGAGTTTGGGATACTTGCTAACTCCTAGTACAAGAGCCAGGGCTACGCTGATGTTTGTGAGTAATCACTAGTTAAAAAAGATTTATTATTTATTACAATAACATGTTGAACTAAGAAATAATTAAGCTTTTTACCCGACTGCGCCAGAAGGAGGATTATGATTTTGAGAGTATGTATGTATGTATATATGTATAATTGTTTGGCTCGCTCTGTGGCCTGAACGGCTCGATGGATTTTAGCTTGAGAGGTGTCGTTAGATTCGTATTTACTGTGAGAGTGACACTGGGTATATCAAAATAAAAAAAGAAACAAAATGGCGGATTTTTGGCGCCAAGTTCAAATGTTTGGCACGCTCTGCAGCCAGAACGGCTTGATAAAGAGCTCATAATGAGTTGTGAGTGAGTAATATTAAAAATGGTTAATCTAAGTAACTAAAAAGTGTAAAATAAAAAAAATAATTAAACAACAGTCGGGACCCATCTAAAATCATTAGAACCAATATGGGTCCCGCCCGACTGTTGCAGTCAATATGTCCTGTTTCCTGAACTTGTTTTTTTTCGTTTCAGTTTTTATTTAAAGTTATTAGTTATTTTTTATGCAGTCGGGCTTTTTTTTTTATGAAACTATTCCTGTATTAGCTGGGTTGTGGAATTCAGTTCGGCCGTCGCTCCATGTAATTGGTATTCAGCTGCATCCAGTTAGACTGGAACGCCTTCCAGAATTATAGTTCTAAAAAAAGCTAGGCAGATGATGATGACAATAAGAATTATTATTAGATCAGCCACCTAGCTTAGGTGGATAACAGTGTCCTATTATAACGGCATGTAAAGCCAAGTCAGAGGCTCATAGGTGGCATAAAAACTCTGACACTAGGTTAGGCAATAACGCATGATAAAGGAAGAAGAAGATTTTTATTTCTATATGTATATTTCGCATTTTTTGTAGACTTTATGTGTTGTGTGTGAAGGGCACTATCTTATGTAATTTCCATAGATTTTTCAGCCTTATTCCAATAAAAGCTGTTGATCTTTTAGTCGAAATCCAAAAATAAGAACATAATCAGTTTTGTGTTTTAGATCTAAAATCGTACCTGTAATACATACCTTTTGCTAACTGTAGGGACATAGACGCATGTTCAGTACATCATTATAACATCCCTCTCCCCCACCCTCCCCCCTCCTCCCCCCTCCCCCTCCCCCCCTCCCCCTCCCCCCCTCCCCCTCCCCCCCTACCATAATACTCATTGGTCTTCCCGTAGAATGATACGGCTTGTTATACATACACCCTTACAATGTAACATTTAAATGTTTGATTCGCCATTATTACCACCAATAAATCATAATTAAACCCTTAAATACTTACAACCGACTTAAAGTCAAGGTCTCACAAACTTTAAAATGAACTAAAATATTGCTTAAGTTCTCTTAGATAGCAATTACGTGCGGTCCCTAGATATAATCTTCGGGACACCTCTAACAAAGTTACACAAGTTTTAGCTGCTTATTACCAGAGAGTATAGAGATGCCTCGGAGGCTGTTTCTAGAGGCGGCATTGTCAACACTGCGTATTTGAGCGTATGAAAAACAGGGTGTAAAGCTCTTCATCCCCCATAGAAAAGGGAGGATCTTCCGACCAGACGGGTGTTGTCTGGTGGGCAACTACCCGACAGCTGTTGCTGTCCGGTTTTTCTATAATATTTTTTTTTTTTTCGGGTGGGAAGTCTTCAAATGACTCCTCCCGCTCTGGGCACAGGAGGGAGCGTCAGACTCTTACTGACTAAAACCCATCCATGTTTCTTCATCGCCCTTTGTGTTCCGGGGCCACGGTCTCTCTTTGGAACAGTCCCGCAGCCCCGGTTCAATATATTCTTTTGTCTCGGATAATTTTAAGAGACAACCAGAATATGTATTCTCGCCCGCACTAGTAAGGTGATTGTCTGTCTAAGTCAGTTTTGTCTATAGTGTGCGGTAGCCCTGTAACCTGTAACTGCGTGATTAAGGCCTGAATTCCTGCTACGCCGAAGGGCGTCGATCGCGCACGGTCGGTTGCTTACGTCAGCAAGAATTATGTCGCAACATACGCACCGCTGATGTCAGCGCCGCAGTATGGTGCTATATAGAATACAATGTACGCGCGACCGACGCGACTCAGCGCAGGAAGAACTCAAGCCTTAGGTTTTTATGTTGGTTTTTCATTTGTGACATAGATGGTACTGTAGTACTTTTTGTAGTGCCGTCACACATACAAAACCTGTGGGCGTCATCCGTTGCACTAATCTTCTCTTGTCTGTCCCCATTTAACCTGACCAAGATTCTGTTTGGACTTGAAATAAGACTTAAAAAGGGTTCGGTTCGGTGTTTGACACACCAAGCTCATCTATATATTTTAAAATAACAAATGCCCGTTGGAAACTGACGGCTTTAACTGTCTGCATTGACGGTCCATGACACAAGTTTTGACGCCACGAAATACTAGTACTACCACAGAACTTAAAAAAACAGTAGAAATCGTATAGCGCTTTATTAGTATCGGAACCAGCGTACCCCAAACTAACACTTAAACAGGTTAATGGTATTTCGTAACACTAAGAAAAGCGTGGTGTGATTGGTAATTTAAAATTGAGTGAAAGTAAGTAATATATTAGTCTTCGTTTATTTGAAAATAAACCATAATCATATAGAATAATAGAATAGAATAATTTATTTAAAAAGTAGATAATACAAAAGTGTACATTTAAGTGCAGTAGTGTTATTTCTTAAACTATTGTATAATTAGTGCTTAGAAGTAAACTATCACTACAAAATATTTAACAGTCACAAGTAACGAAAATGTCGAGGTCAAATGTTAGGTAGCGACCTGCCTGATCTAGGTTTATTTAAACCTGTGTTTCAGGCCATCACTTTACATTACATAAATTAATTAGGACAGTAAAAGTTTTAAATGAAATAAATCTATTAACAACTATAACACAAATCAAATTGGTACATAAACATTAAAACTAACTTAAGTATATATGTACAATTAGATACGGGGGGATGACATAATCAAACTAGGACTTCTAGAAGTTTTTCTGTGTCCGTGTAATTAAGTATCGCTAAATAATCTGATATTACAAAACTACATTGCCTATAACTTAGCCTATAGAAGTTTAGTTTCTTGTTGAGTCTATTATACAGAAAAGGTCCTAAAAATACATAAAAACGACTAGCAAAAGCATGTCTAGTTTGAGGCTTTGTACAAACCAGGTCCTTCCTACCATATGGCGATAGAGTGGTTTATTATCTACTCTTTTTACGTATTAGCTCATACGGAATAGTTTCACGAGCAAGTTCTACTACTCGCCGCTAGATGTCACTACACTAAATGCATTTAATAAACCCTTAACTGTTTTGAAATAAGATTGATATTTCCGTAACGAGCTCATTACTATTTGTGTGCTATTCGTTCTTTCCTAGGGTTGTACCACTGCCGTTGCCTTTTTATTGACATTGCGTTTTATTTTGAAATAAAATACAAAAGTCGATAAAAGTTTTTAAATTTCAAAATGAATTAAGTACTTATTTATGTTTGAAATCAAGTGTTATAAATTTATTATAATGCTTATGATTTATAGAAAGAATAATTAAGAATTATTTTATTGTTATGTTCATATTGTCATGTTAAACTACTATTTTGCCTTCCAGTCCTTCCATCCATTTTTCTTTTCTGTCTGGATCCGTAAGAAATCTGAAGCCATAAAATAATAAGAAAACCACTTTTTTATAGGTTCGAGACTTTGTGAATGACCTAAGGTCGATAAATCTTTTCTCAAAAAAAAAAAGGTTGGAACAATTCATGGAAATATGTACTACCTATTACTAATACTTACAGAATCATAAAAAAACGCACACAGGGTTAATTTTCGCCGATACATCATAGAAGTTTAAAATATCGATAACTCATTATCGATAACGTCAATCTCTAATTGAGTAGCGGACTGTGACATGTGCATAGTTGGAATCTTCGAGAATAGTATGTTTGAGTTAAAAGAAAGTAGACCTTATAGTGTAAACAAAAAAGTCTATTTGTACTTGTCTTGTCTAATAAAATAATGTTTTTCAAATTTTAATCGAATTAGAGTAAATTAAGACTTATCGATGGTATGATTTACCACCATTTGATACGTTTTTGGTTCTGCTATCGTGTTTACACTCTAGAACAGCACAATAAGGCATTTTAGTATTTTTTTAAAGTTATTGTCACTGTGACACTTCTATCTAGACTGATGTGCGTGGCGTATGCGTGGGGGAAACTCTTTGCGGAACAGCGCAGTGCTCAGGGTACGCGCGCCCCGCCCACATGCGCCTTCTACGGTTTTTTTTTGTTCTGTGAGTACTACCGTCTCTTGTCGCCTCCGCATTTCTGCGATTCTGTGCTCTGTGCATATAACCGTTGACTAATTAATGATGTTCGACATCTTTGTGTCGGTTTTGTTAATCAGTGTAATCAGTAGGCTTAAAGTTTTGGGTAAACCTCAAGGATGATTGTATGCGTAATTTTGGAACTTACATAATAATTTATATAATTATACTCCATTCAACGCTAGCCTACCATGTTTATGGTTACTCTAATCAGTGAAAAATGGCGAAATGATCTTAGAATTTTTAATGTACCATCTCAATATGAATGATGTAACCAAGGTTTTATGAAAAAAATCTTATTTAAAAGAGTGTCCAAGGAGTTTCTTGCCCGTTCTTCTCCATAGAGATCTACGCTAAGGAATGGGCAACTACAGTACTTTCACAGTGTTTATGCCTTGTGACTGGGACTGTTTACATTTAATTTTCATCTTTGTTTCGACAGTTCAAAAGTGCCTGTAACTGGCCATACTTGAAATAAATACTTTTATTTTGATTTTTTTAATAGCTGCTGCGCTGCGTGTTGCGGGTTTGATTCCCGCAAGGATCAAATATCTGTATGGCCTACGTACGGTAGTTGTTCCGGTTCTGGCTGTTTGTGTACATGAGTTTAAATGTTTGTAAAGCAACCACGATACAGTAAAAATTCCTAGTGTGGGGCAAAGTACAAAATAAAAGAATAGGGTGACGGTTCAGAATTCGCCAAACAAAAACAAACCCTAAACGTATTCCCACAATTGCTAAAATAAAAGACCGCTTTCTTTCTTCAAGCTAACAACAATACCTCAAGAGAGGCTCCAACAACATTTGTATGGCATCACTGATTTATAACAAATTGCCCGATGAGATTAAAAACTTACCTACACCTATAATTAAGAATAAATTATACACCTTCCTAATTAAAAAATGTTATTACAATGTAAAAGACTATCTAGTAGAAAAAAATATTACCATCTATATTCTAAATGACATTGTAACTTTGAATATGAATAAATTCTAATCTCTTAATGTTCCTAACATATTTGCACACCTAGCATGGTTATAATACAGTGTACCATAAGAACTTTCTGTAACATCCTCTGAACCTGTGTTATGCAAATAAATGATTTGTATTTGTAAAACAATATACATTTGGGAAAATAAAACAATTTTACAATTTGATTTTCTACATAAATGTATATATAGGTGTCCATTTTAAATGCAGTGGCAGCTACTCAGACAAATATAGCAAAACTGTTAATTAAATAAGAGGACATCTTTTCTTACATACATATTTTATACCTTTATCAGCCCAGAAATATCTTTCTCATTCAGTATGCCAGTTTGTTAATCAGTCCTTCCAGAAGTTTCCGGCCGGAGTTCCAAACAGAATGCTCCGGGCTATGAGCTATGAGATTGCGCGGGAGATAATTTGTTCCTGTTTAACTTCGGACGGTCGTGAGAAATGTGTTCCACGTGTTAGAAAACTTGTAAATTACCTTCCAGTATTTAAAACACTTTAGATAATAGGCTAGTTTCCACCATCAATAAATTCTAGAATCTAAAATCTATTTAGTCCGTCAGTTAGAGTATTGGAAAATAATGGACATATATTTTTTGTTTTTGTAAATCAATGAATATTGACAAAGATAAAACGCACCAAAACCCGAGAGTGGGGGCTCGTGACGTCACAACGTACTAAAAATTATAGGACGGCGTGACTTATTGAGAATTTTAAAAGCGTCGTATCTTCGTCAATTTTGGTTTACGTAACAAAAGAAAAAATACGTGTCAAATATTTTTTGATAATCTAACTAACGGACTAATTAGTTTTTTTCAGGACACAAGCCTATTAGTCAACTTATATAAATAGTAATATACCTAGTGTACCAAATAGTAACAGCTGCTTAGATCGATCATAAGGGTAACGTTTTGACCGCCATTGTCACAAATATGTGTCAAAATGGAGGGTGAAATTGTGGCTTGGCTTGGTGGGCACGCGCGTGCGTTTATGCTCTGGCGTACAAAAGATTAGGCCGCGCCTGCTTATGCCTGGTATCATTAGACATCGTAGATAAATCTAAAAGACTAACAAATTGAACGGATTTGATGAAAGAACAATCACAATTAAAACAAACGTCATTTAAATTGAAAACAAAAATAAATACAAACGGTAAAATGGGGTGTATAGAAACGCAGGGGTGAATCGAACCAAAACTTTGAAAGGATTTTTTACGTTGAATTGATATGACACGTTACCAAAAAGTGCTCTATTTTATTTGCTTAATTTTACTTGAGATATTGCTATCGTTGGCAGCATACCATAATTACTATTTCAACGTTATAATCCTTCTCAAAGTTTTGTCTCGATTCACCCCTGCGTTTCTATACACCCCATTTTACGGTACCTTTGAGTTTGAGTTTGAGTCATCACCACTTGCACCTATCAAGATGTTATCGAAGCAAATGATAAAGCTGTGCAGGTGGCTTCATACTGGTATTTGGTACTAACAAAATTTGAGTTCATCGACACGTAAAGAGGAAGAATACTACTTAGTTTATTTAATTTTATGACTGCAGAAGGGGTGCCTTAGAGACAATTTTAGACGAACGGCTAAATGAAAAAAATATATTACTAGCAACTCTTTTACTGTCCGTACTTTATTATCTCAGAAGCTGCACCGCAGACGAAGCTAAGCCGCAACTAGCTTCACTGTGCCTGACTCAGTGATATTGCAGTTATGAGCACTATGATTATATACAGACTGGTTGTTTATTTAGGTAAATGCAAACGTTTAGAGTATGTTTTTGTTCGTAATACTAAACTACTTTACAATTTCCCATTCAAAATTACAGACCTGTATATTAATAATAATAAATAAATAAATATCGCTGGACATTAACACACAACGCCATCTAGTGCTACACTTAGCAACGAGGCTTGTGTCGTGGACACCAGATAGTTGATATACTACATAGATACTTTTTGTTTGTAAATACATACTTATTATACACATAAACATCCATGATTCGGAAACAAATGTCCATGCTCATCACACAAACATTTGCTCCAACCGGGATTCGAACCCGGAACCCTAAGAACGTAAGGCAGCCTCACTGCCACTGCGTTATTCGGGTCGTCATAATATACACTCGAGAGCAATGAATCCGGGTCACTTAAAGAATGTTAAAAATCTCGGAAACTAAAAATGATAGGTTAATGCAATAAATTGTATTTAATAGACAATGTAATACTCCTTAAATGAATGTAAAAAAATATGAGTCACCATACATTTTATTAACACAAAATTACATAAAGAAAAAACTGCTGATCTCTCCTTAAAACAAAAATAGGAAACATGAAATTTTTGAACTTTATTACGATTTTCTTGAATTTTAATACTTCGTATTGCCTCCTCGTGCTTCCATTACTGCGTTTACGCGGTTTGGCAGCTGTACACCAAGTTCCTTATACGATTTTGGGGAATATTCTCCCATTCCTCTGTGAGAGCAATTTTGAGCTCACGAAGCGTGATTGGGGGAGGGTTTCGTTGTTTTACGCATCTGCCTAGCTCGTCCCAAGCATGCTTGATCGGGTTGATATCCGGGCTGCGCGCTGGCCACTCCATACGAGTAATGTTCATTTCTTGAAGGTAGTCATTCACAATCCTACCTGTATGAGGTCGGGCATTGTCATGCATAAATATAGCATCCTCACCTAAATTGACCATAAATGGACCAACGTGATCATTGAGGATTTCTTCCACATATCTTACGCTAGTTAAAGAGCCGTTTTCTATGATCACCAGCTCTGTGCGACTTTCAGAAGAAATTCCGGCCCACACAAGTACAGACCCACCACCGTAGGCTACTTTTTCTTCGATGCATGCTTGCTTGAATCTTTCCCCTGGTCTTCGATACACTCTGTGTGCATCGTGCTTGTAGAGCATAAATTTTGATTCGTCGGAGAACATAACTTTTGACCAATCTTCAATACTCCAATTTACGTGGCTCTGGGCATATCTTAGTCTTGAAATACGATGCCCACGCTCCAGTTTAGGGCCGTTTGCAGGTCTAAGGGGTTTTAAGTTAGATTCAGCAAGCCGACGTCTTACTGTCCATGCACTTGGGTTACTTCCTCCGAGGCGTCGAAACTGATTTGTGAGTTCAGTTTCTGTGAGAAAGCGATTTCGAAGCATGGTGTTCACCAAGTATCGGTCTTCTCGTGCTGTGGTACACCTGGTTCTGCCCGTTCCTGGTCTGCGTAGGTTAGAACCAGTTTCTTCGTAACGTCGGAGAACTCTTTGTACTGTTGACAGCGACACACCGACAGTCCTGGCTGTATCGCGCTGACTCCGGCCGGTTTCCAGCATTGTAAGTATTCTGGTGCATTCTTCAGGCGTAAGCGACATAATTTCAGCTTGAATAATGAATATAGAGCACTATCAACATGGTTTATGTACCCACATAAATGACAGATTACAAACAAAAGCAAAACCAAATGCTGTAATTTCGTAGTTCCATCTTCGAAAGTGGCCCTTTTTCAAATTTGATTTTTTTATGATATAACTATACAATAACTAAGAAGTTTTAATACCTTCATTTAAGGAGTATTACATTGTCTATTAAATATAATTTATTGCATTAACCTAGCATTTTTAGTTTCCGAGATTTTTAGGATTCTTTAAGTGACCCGGATTCATTGCTCTCGAGTGTATATTTACATAACATATCATCACGCCTGTAATCCCCGAAGGGTTATACAGAGGTGTATCTAATAGTACACTTACATTTCGCCAGTTATATTTAAGTCCCATGTAATAGGGGGCGAGCCTATTGCCATCCACCGGGCGCCATTCCAGACTCCGTGGTTGCTACTAAGGAATTCCTGATGGAAAAACCCAATATAACTTTGCACGACCTGGGAATTGAACCCAGGACTTCATGCTCAACAGTCGTGCTTGCAAACACTAGATCAACGAGCCCGTACTGTATTTGTGAACAACAAATCCGACACGTTTTCGGCAAAAGATAGTATAGGTTCATTAGACAAACTCATTAACAGCTGACCTTCAAACTACTCATTTTTAATTAAACAATACAGAATTACTTACATAACAACGGCAAAATATTTCGCAGAAATAAAATATCATATTTCCCTTAATAAAACCATACCCGACATTTACCACATTCGTTTTATAAACTCATCTAGCCACCAATATGGCTTCACGATATTTAAGAGCCCCCGTACCGTAATATTTTGCAGTCGGAAACCGAAATGTACTGTCGCGAGCATAAATTGTAAAGTGACTTTCACGCGGAAAAAACATGCACTTTTAGATAAGATGCCATAGTGGCTTGGAACTAAATGTTCGTTATACTAATACACGATTTTGCCCGAGATTTGGCTCGCGTTTTTAAAATTTGACAATCAATTCGCACTACTAAAGTTTCTATAATAATATAATTCAATCATGATTTGAAAGACACGTGGCGCCATCTATTATCATAAGAACGTTATTGTTGTTTTCATCGGGAACAGTAAATTTTTTGGGATGAAAGGTACCCTATGTCCGTTTCCATACACCTGACAATCAGGATGATCGGTTTAATCGTGAAAAGTTAACAAACAAACTGACTTTCGAATTTATAATATTAGATAGGAATTAGGATAGTTAGGAGGTGTTCGCTACACCATAAAACGTCTATTAATAATTTAGGAGAAAATCACTTTTGAACTTTTGTAAGCGTAAGGAATTTATGTTCGTGAGTGTACGGTCAAACACAGGGAGGATTATGTGGGAGGTAGTACGTACGTTGCATTGAAATATGGCTGTAACTGTATACGACGGGAAACTGTGAGGCCACAGTATGGCCACAGTATGGCCACAAGTCAGTCACAGTCCCATATTGTCTACAATACTGATGTGAAATATCCACTTCCACATCTGTGTTTCCCATCCGACTTTTCTGGGGAGAAACACTGAAAGAAACTCACAGGTCTCGAAGGAAAATCGAACTTTCGATTAACCACAAATGATTCGATAGAAAACTTGATCAAAATTAATATATACCTAGTGACACAGTTCTGGGCCTACACAATTTAGATTGTCATCGACACGCTAAGAATGAATACACACTTCAATTTCAGTTAAAATAATGTTCTAGTCGAAAAACATTAAATTATGATGTTCACAAGTCGGGGAGACATGTTTTGACATTGTCGTATCGCTAACTTTATACGAGACGGTTAAAAGACAAACATCGAGTACGAATAGCAAAGAAAGAAAAATATATTTTTCAAGACACTTCTTCGAAAACTGGTTCTTATCGCACTACGATTGGGTTCAACATGCAATTTATTTCACACACGTGCGATTTTTTTCATTTTCCAACACGTGTGCGGGAATGAAAATTGCCACAGATAACTATACCTAAACTTAGTCAAAATTGGTTCAATGCATAAAGTCGGAGGTTAATGTTTTTTTTTTAATTTTGGCAAAGCATCATTGCGTCTTTACGGCGTAAATATTTTTTGAATATTCAAATTGTGTTTATAAATAGAATATCATAGATAAACATGATTATTTCAAACTAATATTTACTTTTATAAACAAATAAACATTTATTTGTGCTATAAATTAAAAAAAAAACTATTTTCTATATTAGGCTGTTTAGCGGCTTCATACCTTTGCTTCTTCTTCAACCTGGCGAAAGCAAAGTGCGGAAAAAAAGAAAATCATAGTTTCTTACAAAAATATTTTTCGTTATTTTATTTTATTTCTTCAAAAGTGTATTGAAAAACGTCTTTTGATACACGTGGACATTTGTTATTGCAGTTCTCGGCTCAAAAACGCCCTCGCCTACGGCTCGGCAGTTAATTCCGCTTTGGATGCAATAACAAACTTTCTCCACTTGTATCAAAATGTACTATTTCAATACACTTCCTCGAAAACTGGTTCTTAACGCACTATGCAATGTATTATGTTGTACAATGCATGCAATGTATTGTAATGTATGCTGAACATGCAATGTTATTTCACACGCGGGCATTTTTTTCATTTTCCAACACGCGTGCGGGAATGAAAATTGCCACATATAACTATACCTTTACTTAGTCCAAATTGGTTCAATGCCTACAGTCGGAGGTGAATGTCTTTTTTTTAATTTCGGCAAAGCAATAATGCGTCTTTACGGCGTAAATATTTTTTGAATATTCAAATTGTGTTTATAAATAGAATATCATAGATAAACATGATTATTTAAAATTAATATTTACTTTTATAAACAAATTAACATTTATTTGTGTTCTAAATTAAAAAATATTAAAAAAAACTTTTACTACTATTAATACTATATTTATATTAGGCTGTTTAGCGGCTTCATACCTTTGCTTCTCCTTCAACCTGGCGAAAGCAAAGCGCGGAAAAAAAGAAAATTAAAATCATAGTTACTATAATTCATGACAAAAATATTTTTCGTTCTTTTATTTTATTTCTTCAAAAGTATATTGAAAAACGTCGTTTGATACACGTGGAAATTTGTTATTGCAGTTCTCGGCTCAAAAACACCCTCGCCTACGGCTCGGGAGTTATTCCGCCTCGGATGCAATAACAAACTTTCTCCACTTGTATCAAAATGTACTATTGTTTTATTAAATTTTTTAGATATTTTTTAATTTTTTATTAAGTTTCCCTTCACCGATATCTGTTGTGTCAAAGAAAAACTTGCATAAAAAAAAAACTGCATAAATACAATAATATGCATATAAAATACATACAACGTAGTACTTGAACATTAAGTATAAATGTAAAAGTTTGTGAAGATAGAATAGATGTTTGTTACTCTTTCACGTAAAAACCACTGAACCGATTGAGATGAAATTTGGAACACTGCTAGTTTACAACCTGGAGTAACACATAGAATGCTTTTTATCTCGGTATTAGCGTTCCCTAAGGATAAAACTCGACATTGACCCGGACGAAACCGCGAACTAAACATAGTTATTTATAATCCCCTAGCGACCTCTTAAAATACTATCAACAAGTCCGCTACGTATTTACTAGCAGAAAACATTTTCCATTCATTATACCTACTCGTGGTTCATATAAAACCCTTGGGTAAACCTTTAAATAAATCAACAGGGTTACACTATTTATTGTACTCATATCAAAATTTATTGGGTTCCCTGCAGTAAATGTAACCCCGCGGCCACAAGCTTCACGCTCAAGCGACACAAGAGTAAATGAAAGAAGTTCATTAGTACACGCCGCTAGTCACCGCGGCAAGACAGAAGCGACGCGACGGTAGTTACTCACCCATAGGAAATAAGAGACGAGCGTGCGTGTTACGTCGTAACGTAACACGCACGAGCGTCGATCTACACTCACATTGAAACATAGTGACTCATCATCATCATCACCTTCCTGCCCTTGTCCCATGTTACTTGCGGTCAGCGCTACACGTTTTTTTCTTCCATTCCCCCCTGTAAATCGTCACGCTATCGTTTACCACTTTTTCTTCCATATAATTCCTCACACAATCTATCTATCTTTGAAATAGCGACTCCGAAAAAAAAAAACTAGGACTTACTCGGAGCATGTCACCAGCCATAGTAACGCGACTTGCAGAGCGACGATACTCACTCCAAGGTAACAAGGGAAACGGGCGCGTGTCGCTTGACCCGAAGTCGTGAACGGGGCCTTATACATAATATGTGGTAAAAATCGCGACGTGTTGGCTCGCTTGCGTCCCGTTGTGCCTGTATTGAGGTGTACGGTGTAAGGTCAGCATAATAATGGTACTGGCAAGCTTGTTATAGAGAGTTAAGAAGATATAATAATATGTTATTGACATCTGTCTGGGTGTAGGTGATATATTATCATACATATTTTGTAAATTCGTCTTTATGTTGGTCTTTATAAAGCTTTTTTCAATATTTTTTAACGAGACAGTGCAAACGATTTGATTCTTTAGAAAAATTGTTAAAACCTACAGAATTGTGGTGACAGTAACAAGCTTCATTTTAAATTTTGTATATCTTTTCGACATGTTTTATAATTATTATATACAATATGTTTTAAAACAAAAACCTGTTTGATTCGCGAGGGTATGATAAGGTATCGAGATAAGATTCTATTTATGTAATCATTTTTGGATAACAAGTTTGGGGGTATGAAGAACAGGGTGTAAAGCTCTTCATCCCCCATAGAAAAGGGAGGATCCTCCGACCAGACGGGTGTTATGTCTAGTGGGCTACTACAGTTGTTGTCGGATTCTCGTATGTATTCTTATGTCGTAGGACTTTAACGTGTTTCGCTTGTTAGTTCATCATTCATGTCATAGATGGCGTTGTAGTACTTTTTGTCCAATGTAGCTGTAGTACTTTTTGTAGTACCGCTACACAAGTAACGAAAATACCCTGATAAAATGTGATCGCAAAGTACACAGGCACAACACAGGCATGACACAGCGGTGCGGGCGGTGATACTTCGGTCGCTTTTCGAGTAGTGACGTCATAAACAAACAAAATGACGATCAAACATACTAATGCCCAAGACGGTGTTGTCACGTTTTTAAAGTTTGGTAGATTATAGGGAAGTGGAGGTAATTTGAGCACAAAAACATGGCATTTAAAATTAATTATAGTTATTATTTATAATTATTGATTTAAGCCCAGGAATGGGACAGAACAGGCTAGAAAAAAATATATATGCTTCGTATTTTATTTGGTAATGTCATTGGTATGCCTTCTTCTAAGCCTAAATGGGGACTCCTTGACATGCTATAAACTATTTTTTTTTGTATGCCTATAAGTTCCTTTTGGTTCGGACAGGGTTTTTTTAATTTGTGGTATATCAATGGCATTACTCCATACTTTCTTCAGTCTGAAAAGAGAGACAACGGTTAAAGTCTACGTAACGCACATTTAAAAGGTGCAGAACATGAAATGTGAAAATAGTGTTGTTCCTTACCTACACCAAAGTCAACAACAATCAATCTGTCCATTTCTGCATTCATCATTCTCCGGCCGTTATCCCAATTTATTTAGGTCCGGCGCAGCATGTCTTCTTCTACTATTACACTATCACTCGTCATCTCATCAGACACCTCCTTTCTTGCCATATCATGCAATTATCTACTCTGTCCGACTTTTGCTTCATCAACATTGTCTTTGTCTTTTTGTGTATCTATGGAGAACGTTGTTGGTCGCACATTTGTATAACTCTTTGTATTCTATTGTTTGTATTAAATAATATGTTATAGGCATGACGACAGTATCAAAAAAAATGCAAATCTATTTAGTCCGTCAGCTATAGTATTGGAAATTAATGGATACGTATTTTTTGTTTTTGTAAATCAATGAATATTGACAAAGATATAACGCATCATAACTCGGGAGTGGGGGCTCGTGACGTCAGAACTAGCTAAAAATTATACCATGGCGTGACGTGTTGAGAATTTTAAAAGCGTCGTATCTTCGTCAATTTTGGTTTACGTAACAAAAGAAAAAACACGGGTCAAATATTTTTTGATAATTTAAGTGACGGACTAATTAGATTTTTTTTGTCGTCTCTCCTATTGTCGGTTCTTCCGAATAATTAAAAAAAAAAATATATATATATCATTCTTCACACCGTCCATCCAACGTTTTTTTGTTCTTCCTCTACTTTTATACCCATCTGCATTCATACTCAACACTCTCCTCACGACATTTTCCTCATTTTATCGAATTCTACGTTATTGACAAAAAAAAACCAAAAGCAATTAACATTCCCACCCTGTATAATGATCACGAGTTCATCCAATATAATTAACGCGTAATACCGGCACCAACCACCATCCATTCCTAGAATTCGTTAGCGCCACAATTTCACTGACATTCCACGAAATCCTGCCACAAATACCTTTGATAACATTTAATTATTCAAATAGGTAATGTCATAGATTAAAAATGGATACATGGATAGAATATACATATTTAATTGCACAGCAAAATTGTTACACAGTAACACAGCGCACGGTTTTGCTTTGCAATGAGGAAAATCTTGAGTAAGGCTATAAGAGTAGACTCAAAAACAAAAAACAAAAAAGTGAAAAAGAACTTAAGCTTCTTATTATTTTTCACTTTTTTGTGTTTTTTGAAGTCTGTTTTATTTTTTGCAAAAAAGTTTTTATTTTTCACTTTTTTGTGGTTCACATGTGCTTACTCCTTGACAGCGTACCGGCGTGATGTTATGGTGTAAACAATAGACAGACATGAGATTTCAGCAATCCCAGTCCATTTGCTATCATTTATTGAGGTGTTCCGTTGCCTATCTCCGAAGTTCTTCATAAAATCTTCACCAAATTGGAATGGGACTACTCCGAGAAAGTACTCTTCCAAAAACTACCCAAATCGCTACAAGTGTGCCTATAAAATTTGAAGAGTTCTCTCTATTTCTCCAGGATCCCATCATCAGATCCTGACTTGATAATCATGGAACCACCTGGGAAGTATACCCTTTCAAACAAAACAAAAACCATCTAAGTCGGTTCAGCCATCTTCGAGTAATCGGGGAACATATATAAAAAAAACGGTTCCGACGAATTGAGAACCTCCTTCTTTTTGAAGTCGGTTAATACATTGAGATAAGGATAGAAAATTGATAGCACGAGTTTCGCTTCTACACCAATTTCTTATTCTATGATGTTCTGCATCTATTTCCCTAAACATTTCGCTGCTGACGGTAGCTCTCATTACCGCAAGCTAGTTCGCTTGTAATGAATTTATGACTGAACTTATATTTATGTTGTTGCATATTTGAGGCTGTTTGAGTGTCTACTTTTGCCACTTGCTGATGAAGTTTGTTCTGCAATCACGGAAAACGTTAACAGTTTTTTGACGTGATAACGTCTTATAAATCGATGAACAACGGGTGCACGCATGAAAAAGTGTCACACCGTACCGCGCGCCAGTTTATCAACGCCCAGCCCTACCTTCCTACTTTACCTTCCTTTCCTACCTTGGACCTAGAAAACTGAAATTTTGCACAGTGGTTTCCTTTATAATGTAGACAAGGAATAAGGAAGGATTTTTCACCCCTAAGGGAGTTAAATAGGGGATGAAAGTTTGTATGAAAGTCCGTCAGTTTTAAAGTTAGGATCTTGTGTTTAAGTTTGAGTTTGAAATGAAGTTGTGTATAGAAAGTCCTTAATTTTCGAAGTAAAAATCACTTAATGTATTATCTAGGCGTACGGTTGGAAGCTAACGCAACGGTGTTGTTAGAATTTCAATCCTTAAGGGGGTGAAAAGGGGGATAAATGTGAATTTACTGAAAAAAAATTAATTTTCAATTAACTTCTTTGTATTATACAAATAATGTCAATTCAGTGATAATAATTCAAATTCATAAAAGTATGCAATTTTTCATCAATGTTTTCTTATGACGTTATCACGTAAAATTATCAGGGATTCAGTCGTGGTCCACCTACTTAGTTCACCTGGGTGGACTACGGGCACGTTTTCTTGCCGGTGGATCACCTCAGTCCACCTAGGTGAACTAAGCAGGTGGACCATGACCGAATCCCGAAATTATCGTCCGTAAACCGACTTTTTTTAACTGGCCAAGTGCTTTTCGAACCGTGCACAGTGAGGAGTTCTGTGGTTGGAATGAAAACTGTTCATTGATTTTAAATAGCATATCATCACGCCTGTAATCTCCGAAGGGTTAGGCAGTGGTGTAATTTATAGTTCACCCACAATAGCCTTGTGTCCTGAAAAAATCTAATTAGTCCGTCAGTTACATTATCAAAAAATATTTGACACGTGTTTTTTCTTCTGTTACGTAGACCAAAATTGACGAAGCTACCACGCTTTTAAAATTCTCAATACGTCACGCCGTGCTATAATTTTCAGTGCGTTGTGACGTCACGAGCCCCCACTCCCGAGTTTTGATGCGTTTTATCTTCGTTATTATTCATTGATTTACAAAAACAAAAATACGTGTCTATTATTTTCCAATATTCTAACTGACGGACTAAATAGATTTGCAATTTATTGATGGTGGAAACTAGGTTATTCGCCAGTTATTTAATTAGTCTTGACTAATGAATAAACAATTAATTATACCAAGAGAGGGGAGTTACTCCCAAAAACAACACTTTCAGTTAAAGATTTATAAAACGTTTATCACAGGTAAATTCAATTTGTGCAAAAGTAAACGAACATCGGATCAATTCAAAATCCCAACTAATTCACCGCTAACAAATCCTAAACAAAATTCAATCAACCGAACAAAACTCACAACCCTACCTTTATGTAAAGTAGGTATACCTACTACCTGCCCGTCCCTGAATTGACGAACCAAATTATTTCATCGGGAACATTCCGCTTTGCTGGTACATTCAGCGTCACAAATATCGACGCACAGACTGTTATATTTTGAGAAGTAACAGATTCAAAGCAGTTTTTTTTTTAATTTACATAATTATCTAAAACAAAACTTCAAATAATAATACAAAAATATATAAATGTAGACAAAAAATGCATTCATGAAAAGAAAAAGTTCGCAAAAAGCATTGCCACATTGGATGGCAATGACAACTCTTTGATCAAAAAATAGGCCAGTCCTCGGGTCACGGGAAGAGTCGACCAACCGCTTGGCGATGTCCCGAAAGACTGGGTGGGCACTCGGACCCACCCTAGTGGCCCTAGTGTTTCAACCCCAAACGGCTTAAACACATTGTAGCTACCAATGAAGTTATTGTATTTGCGCCGTTTGAGTGAGTGAATAAATCTGTTGCTACCTTCTGCCCCAGTGCAGGCCACCGTGCTAGTAAGATGGGTTTTTCTTAACCCAAGTGCATAACATGTTTTACAAGATTTCTCTGTCGTTTTCATTTTGAAACACTCTTTGTGCCATCGATCATGAAATCTGAAGTTAATTCGTGCCGATATTTTTGACGCTGCCTGTACACAGGTACCTACCCCGGATACGGCCTGACGAGTTATCATATGAGACAGGTAATCAAAGATCCTGTGTGTGTAAATTGGGGCGTCAGATACAGGAGTGATCGTTGATCAAGTGATCAACCCCTTTTTTTTTTTTTTAGGATGGGAAATCATCACTTGACTTCTCCCGCTCTGGGCGGAGCAGGAGGGAGTGTCAGACTTTTACTGACTAAAACCCATCCATGTTCCTTCATCGCCCTTTGTGTTCCGGGGCCACGGTATCTCTTTGGAATAGTCCCGCAGCCCCGGAGTGATCAGCCCCTTGTGGTTCATTTGCAAGGTTCGTGTTGGGGTTATTTAGTAAGACATGGCTTTAAAGCAAAGCTAAATATGATTCAAAGCTAAATAATAATAACTGCTCGGTCGATCTTCAGGATAAGCCGCGCTACGTGGATGGGTGACCACACATTACATACCAAGTCTCCTCCGCACTTCGGAAAGCACGTTAAGCCGTTGGTTCCTACTGTCAATAGTAGATCTTTGACAGACGTTACAATTAGTCAGTGGCCCGAAAGTCTGACAACCAGTCTCACCAATATCACCTTATACATGACATTATACGCATTAACAGCCGATAAGATTTCACAGCTGGAAAGCCCGTTAAGCCGCTAGTCCCGGCTATCATTTTTAGATCTTTGACAGTCGTAACAGGTAGTCAGTGACCTGAAAGTCTGACAACCAGTCTTAGCAAAGGGTATCGTATTACGCAGTACTAGCTGGGTTGTGATCAGATAGGCAGTCGCTCCATGTAAATGACTGGTATTCTGCTGCATCCGGTTATAAGACTAGAAGCCAACCCTAACATTCTTGGGAAACGGCTAGGTAGATGATGATAAGGACACCCCTACCTACCACTTCGAAGAAAACAAGCCTGGTATTACGTTATCTTTAACCAAAGCCCCTCAAGTGGCCAAGATTTCTCCCAGATCAGACAACTAAACTACAGCGGGACGTGAGATCTCGTTAGATGACGCAAATAGTACTGCAGCGTGACAGGTGTCCCGCCGGTGTAGCCTTGAAACATTTCACTATAATACTCGGGAATGTACACTTTATAAAGTCGAGTTTAGAAGTTTGTGACAGAAATTGGTAGTAAGAGACATAAGACATTTAAATATAATAATTATGTAGTGTATCATAATTATGCGGGACAACGCTAAAAAGCCGTAATCCGTTTTCAAAGTCACTGAGAAATTGATCATAATGCCATCTTGAGAGACAGACAAAAACCGCATTTTCATAGCCATATGATATTCAGTGTTGCATGATGACAGAAAAGTATGAAATTGGAAACAAAGTACTCGGTCTTAACACACAACTGCCCGTCTACCTACCTTCTCGAAGAAAACAGGCATGACACTAAATTATCTTAAACCAAAGACTCCCAAACTAATACTCAAGACCCAAGTGGCCGAGATTTCTCCCAGATCAGACAACTAAACTACAGCGGGACGTGAGATCTCGTTAGATGACGCAAATAGTACAGCAGCGTGACAGGTGTCCCGCCGGTGTAGCCTTGAAACATTTCACTGGAATACTCGGGAATGTACACTTCTGAAGTCGAGTTTAGAAGTTTGTGACAGAAATTGGTAGTAAGAGACCAAAAGCATATACATACAGGGTGTAAACCACCTCATCACGAAGCCGTCAACCAAGCATTCTGTACATCAAACTAAGTAACTTTACGCAAAAGTTATTGCTGGGAAACGACTTTTTTTTGGAATGAAAAATCATGTTTTGTGGTAGAACTCAATGTAACGCACTCAAAACATTGTGCTGATGGATGGATTGAATAGTACGGGGGTCGTGGAGGTGTTTAGAGATCTTATGTTATGTTAAAAATCTTACATTAAAAACTTGTATTTAAAAAAAAACTTGTCAAAAAGTTGGAACTTTGACCCCCAATATCTCCGTAACTAGAAGGTTCCCAGGTATGGTGTAGAACAAAAAAATGATCGCAATTATGAGGAGAACAAGTGCCTTTCGGCTTCGTTAAGAGGTGTTTTACACCCTTTATAAACATACTTACTGGGCAGCTCAATCTATAATCTAATAGTATATGAAATCTCTTTGTTAGAGATTTTACCCACTCTTCTTAGCGTGTCCATAACAATCTAAATGGAAACAGCCCAATGGCGAGGAGTTTGGCACTTCCAGTAGCGTCCATCAGCTCCCAGGACACGATGTTTAATGTCCCATGGTAATTTAATTTTTTTATTTAGAATATGCAATCGTTGTTTTCTTATGTGACTTAGAAGTATGGCGGTCAACACCCCGCTACAAGGACGTGTACAAGAGACATATTAATGCTTGCGCTATTGATCCAACCGGTTGGGAGAGGCTCGTTTTACATAGGTCGTCTTGGCGCTCTACTATCTGCAAAAATGTGAAAATCTTTGAAATCCAGCGACTTGATACATTGCGGAAAGAGAGACGGAAAAAGAGACAAAAAAACAAATACGTAAAGAGAGACGTAAGCCCTCCTACACCTACACTTAACTCTACCGGTCAACTCTACTGCTTCAGTTATGACCCGGTATTTAAGAGCAAATTCGGTCTGGCCAGCCATATAAGGGTACACGCTAGGAAATAGCTTCAAAGGGTCGCCCTTTCCGAAATCGGTAAGGAGGACTATATACAGGTTGTCCGGTAATTAATGGATAACCTTGAAATGGCTTATAGTAGAACTTATGGCCATTTAGAAAAAAATACGAAAAAAGAACTATCATAAGTAGTACCTGTAAGCAAGTTCATTTATTTTGGAAAATAAGAATGAATTAATTTTTAAGCAAAGTTTAAACATCTTCTCAGGTAAAAAAAAAATGTGTGCATACATGAGTGACCAATAATTTTAAAATAATGTCGGTTTCAAGTAGATTTGATAATAAATTAATTATTATATTACAATTCATAATTGTATCTGCCTTAAATGTTGAATTATTGCTAAGAGCAAAATTACTGAAGCAAAAAATGTAATATGGCTCCCCATTCTTATGCAGGCCCTACATTTGCGGATGAAATTTTTTATAAGATAGTTTTTTTTTCATTTTTTTTTTTCTGAATGACCATGGGTTCTGATATGGGCCATTTCAAGTTTATCCATTCGTTGCCGGACACCCTGTATATATGTGACTCGTTTGGTCGAAAAGGTGGAAGAAGACGCATCTGCGTTCAGGTTCACAAAGTGTACGCAACGGCCGTGTGTTCTTGCGATGATCGCTTTGGTTAGGAAACGTCATTATGTCATTATTATTTTTAATGACGCGATGACGTGCTATGTAAAGTGATGGCCTGAAACACAGGTTTAAATAAACCTAGATCGGGCAGGTCGCTTACAAACATTTGAATTCCACATTATCGCTTCTTGCAACTGTTAAATATATTTAAGTTACAGTTTACTTTTATGCAATAATTATAAATGTTCACTTTTGTAAAACTTTTTTAAATAAATTATTATTATTCTTATTCTTAACCGACTTCCAAAAAGAGGAGGTTATCAATTCGTCAGATTTTTTTTTCCTAATGTTGCTATTAACCATTAATAGCCATTTGGGATCTATGTAGTGTTTTCATCATTTTGTAAACGTATCAATTGCTCTCCGAAGCTAATACTCAAACATTTGGAATAGTTACAAAGTGATCACACAACTTCCTGGCTTCCAACGTATCGTATTTTAGGCAGACATCATACACAAACCTTTCTTGTAAACGACATAAACTTGCTACGTTTCAGTTCACAGAAATAGTAGTTCCCGGAACTTGATACCTTATATATGTATGCTGAAGTACAATCGATTGCACGTCAGCCGGAACACTTTGGCCTCGACCTGGCCCAGCTTAAAATAGAATTTGAATGGAATAAGCCATCTTGTACTGGTGGTCGATTCTGTAAAATTCAAACAATAACTCGCATATCACATCGCTATTCACTCTCACTTCGCATAAGGTTCAAAATGACCTTGATTTTGCATTCTGTAAGCATCACCAGTCACTTGCGAAATGACCGAAGCGACCAATGCCACTTCTTACGTCATCTCATACTTTATCTGTCAAAATGTTGCTGTTAATTTAGTTCAACTCGCTGAAACGCTCGCAAGGGTGCCGCTAGTGTAAATTCAAATTATCAACCGAGTTTTTAGAATGCCAATCAAGAAACTCACAGCGAATTCAGATTCGAAATTTAGAATGAGATCTTACAGAATCACAAGGCTGCTTTACCACAGACGTGAGGTTTGCTGTAACTACAAGTTGATCCATGTAGCCCAGACAGGCAACATCGTGCCTTCCTGCTTTCAAAACGGCGAAGTTTGAAAAAATGGGATGTCCTAGAACCAAAAGTTCGAAGACATGCGACATCTACCAACCCGCACTGGGTCCGTGTGGTAGATTACAGCCACTCATAGAGAGGAGGCCTGGTGTTCCAGCTGTGCAATCGTTCATCATCGTCTGCCTGCCTTTTTACACGGAGCGATTGCCTATCTGATCACAACCCAGCTAGTACTGCGTGAAACGATACCCTTTTTTTTCGGATGGGAAATCATCAAATGACTCCTCCCGCTCTGGGCGGAGCAGGAGGGAGTGTCAGACTTTTACTGACTAAAACCCATCCATGTTCCTTCATCGCCCTTTATGTTCCGAGGCCACGGTATCTCTTTCGAACAGTCCCGCAGCCCCGGAGTCCCGCAGCCCCGTTGATACGATACCCCTTGGACTGACTTGGACTAAGACTGGTTGTCAGACTTTCAGGCCACTGACTACCTGTTACGACTGTCAAAGATCTAAAAATGACAGCCGGGACCAGCGGCTTAACAGGCTTTCCAGCTGTGAAATCTTATCGGTTGTTAATGCGTATAATGTCATGTAGGTATAAGGTACCGTAGTCACTAACGAAGTATGGATAAATGTATGGAAGCAGGCGCGCAGTAACATAATTGTCATGTTTAATTAATTAAACTTTTATCAGTAGTACTCAGAATTTGAACAAATTCATGCCCAACACTTCCTTATAAAAATATCATCCATCTACCGCTTTGGAGATATCTAAATAAGACTAATGATCTTACTTCTGCCAAGAAACTCACCATAAAACAGACCATAAAATTAATCTTTATCTCACTTTCTTAAGGTTATTTTTTGTTTGGCAGACGGAGGTTCAATAAAAATATATTCAGTCTATTGTCCTGAGAATTCCCCAAGAGTTTTAGTAAATAATATCACTTTGAGGGAAAACTTTTCTGTATCATTTGAAGTGAATATCGCGTGTGGATTGAAATATTACTTAGTAAAGAAGACGTTATTTTGTTTGGTATAGATTTTTTCAAAAGCTGAACTTTAGAAAAAATCTATAAAGTATACTGATTACAGCAGTGAGAACAGCGGTGGTCCAGTGGTGGCGGCCCTGACTTACTAGCAGTCGTGGGTTCAAACCCAGGCAGGCGCATAACGTTGTGTAATTTATTTCATCATCACTGCTCTCAAAACGGTGAAGGAAAACATCGTGAGGAAACCGGCATGTCCTAGAACCAAAACCTCGAAGACATGTGACATCTGCTAACCCGCACTGGGCCCGCGTGGTGGATTATAGCCCACTCCCCCTCATAGAGAGGAGGCCTGTGTCCCAACAGTGGGAATATTATAGGCTGATTATGATGCTGATAACTTCTTAATGCCAACCAATCATCATCATCTTCCAAGTCTTTCAACTCAAATCTCATTCAGTTAAAATACTTTTGCAATTTCCTATAAATCGTTAATATCGGCTGTGGAAATACCTCCGCAGTAGGCACCGCTTTTGAAGCGGCTTATATCAGATGGACTGAGGTAGTCTAGATTCTGGGCTAGATATTGCACCGTCTATCTAATACTGGCACACGTCCAAAAATTGCTTTAACGAGGAAAACTCTATCAAATTATCGGAGTTTAAAGCCAGTGCGTGTTTATATTTTATTTAAAGTAATATGTATTTTGCCAACGATTATAACTTTGAATTTTCTTCCTCATCTCAGCACTATATTATAATATACGTACGTGTGGTTGTTTCTTCAAAAGACCATGTCAGACACTAATCTGCATAATAAAAAGTAAAAAAAAAATACTTGACCAACGTCTGGATTCTAAAAAGAGACAGTGAACTCTGAGTTTGTTTCGGCTATTTGTTTTCAGTGTAGTCAGGTACGAAACACCGGCCCCATCTAGTTATGAAACATAACATGACATGACATATATAGTAGATTGTAACATAAGGGAGCAAAATTATATTTTTACGGCAAGGGCGCTTTTTTGAATCCAGAGCTAAGTGAGGGATTCTAGAGTAAAATCCCGAGCGTTGCGAGGGATTCTTTTGTAGAATCCTGAACGTAGCGAGGGATTTAAAGTACGTCGCCCGAGCCAAAAATATATTTGCGCCCAAGTGATACACTCTACTTTTCATCACCCACTATGAGAAAATAAATGGCGCCTCATATTTTATTCACTGTCACTTGAAGAATTTCATTTTTCAAAAGAAAACCATGAATTTCTAACAACCCATGAAAATTGACGAAAACGCGGGCTGTAGTTCGCGCGTTTTTAATTGGATTTCTTTTTTTTTTATTCAGCCGGTGGCGCGACTATAGGCCGTCGTACCAGCCAGTCTTTATTCAAACAATATTTGAGTTCAACATAAATAATTATAAGATACAATATAAAATTAAAAAGACAAATTATATTGCTCTACATATTGCTCGTCAGTCCGTTCAAGCACCTATTTCGAATATCAAAATGTCCACTTATGCCGCTTTACTCATCTGCTAGCCACATCTTCTAACAATAGATGTGCAAGAGCCGTGAGACGGGCTCACGTGTTTTCAGGCTTTTAGAATTATTGAACTCCGTTCTAGAACAGCCGTACGGATCGATCGATGGATAAGCTACTCTTGCCGAGGTTAGTTTGTAGGTGGTAGACTATTATTTACATGAAAGCCCTTGGTTCCCACGCAAACAATTGGAAATGTTTGACAGTCAATACGGGTAACCATGGCAGTGGCCCAAAAGTCTAACAACCAATCTTACCGAGGGGAATAAGCAGTGATAACTTATTAGTGTGACCGTCGGACTGCCAACGCCAAGTCAGGAGGAAACGCCCGGGTGTTACCACTGTGAGGATCGACCACGGGGGTCACGTGGTGGCCCCCGGCCACCGTAGGCGCGGGCCTGTGGACGGGAATCTATGGGCTACCTCGCCGTCCGTCCGTCTCATGACGACAGGCCGTGTCGGCGGCGCGTTCGTGTTCCACGTGCGACTCAAAGAGAGTCAGCAAAAAGGAAGGGGTCTGCAAGGGCCGATGCCTGCCGGGGCTGCGGGACTGTTCGAAAGAGATGGAACATGGATGGATGGATTCCGACATCAGGTTAGGCACTAACCACACGATATAATAAAAACAACCAAGGGAATCGTAATAACCGGTAACTGAGCTGAGGAGCTCAGATAGGCAGTCGCCATTGAAATCTGGTTAGACTGGATGACAACCTCAACAGAGATGGGAGAAGGCTAGGCAGATAATGATTCCAGATCTTATTTATAGAAGCAGTCAGAGTGAATACAGCGTGTGCTTTTAGTAAGTTTTGGTAGAAAGAGACGTCTGCCTATGCCAAGTCCGCATTAATTACACTCTAATTGTATGGTTTTTTTGTGAAACATTAAACTGCGGGACTTGTGTTTTCATAATTTCAATTAAAAAATATTTTAATTAAGTGTCTAACTCAACAAAATATTAAAAAAATAAAATTTAATCTCACCACGAAACTTCAGTGTTTTTGTAAAAAATGTTTCATGAGTTAACGTCAAATAATAACAGACAAAAAAATTGTTCTCCTGACCGTTTTGGGTCATGCCGGCCAATCTTAACAGAACGCGAGAAATATTATAGTTCATAAGTGTGCGTGTGTCACAATATTTGTAGTGATACATCATGTAGTTTTGCATTTGTTTGTTTTCTCTCCTCCCTCACGCAAGCAATCCGATGGGACGATACGTAGCTTGACCGGATATCATACCGTCAATAACAAAAATAAACTTCAGGACAGGGCAAAGCACCTGAGACAGACATACCGACACCCGATTTCATATAATATTATTTTTGCTGCTTCGTTGACCTAGTGGTCGCAAGCGCGACGGCTGAGCATGAGGTTCCCAGGTCGGACAAAGTGTTAATAGGTTTTTCCATCAGGAATTTCTCAGTAGCATCCACGGAGCCTGGATTTGTGCCCGGTTGACATGGGACTTAAAACATAATGTACATGTACATGCGTCATGTTCGTGAACGGGCGCTGTCAGTTGGAACTGGTCATCTCTTAGCTGCCTCGGTTCATTTTAATTACTTTATTTTTAAATTGTTGATCTAATCTTTTACTCTGGACGCTCTTAATGTGCACGTCTTTCTACATTGTTCTCACATATATGTTTAATCACAAAATTAATGATGTAACCAAGATTTTGTAACAACATTTTGATTTAAAAGAGTGTCCATAGAGTTTCTTGCACGTTCTTCTCCATAGAGATCTACGCTAGGGAATGGGCAACTACAGTACTTTCTCAAGTTATTATGCCTTGTGACTGGGACTGTAGCTTTGTTTTTTTTTTTGTATTTTTGACATTCAAAAGTGCCGTAATGGTCTAATTGAAATAAATCCTTTGAGTTTGAGTTTGAGTTTGACCTCTGCCTAACCCTTTGGGGATTACTGGCATGATTTTATATTATTCGGTTTATTGGGCACAATAAATACCAAACAGCACAATTATTTCAGTGTCTCCTAAATACCCAGACTATTTTCTTATTCATATACTACCATAGACTAACCCCCAAGCTACTTGCCTATGAAAATTGGTCAGCTATTGTCTTACCAAGAAATAGTCATCAAACAAATCGATTGTAGAATTCATCAATTTTGTACACCTCGTAGTTCAAGGGTAATATTGATTGAGGCAGAAGTGGACAGTCTTCTATTATTCTATTCCCGTAGAAGTAATTTTTTGAAATTGGCTTTCAAATTCAAATATTTTATTTCAGAAAAACATCCATATAATGTTAGTAGTAGTAGAACTTAGCCTAATGTTAGTATTAAATTAAATTAATAACAATACACACAGTTCAATGGCTCATTAGTTGTTACTAATGAACCATTGCACTGTTGCGTCAATGGTAATTGTTGGTAATAGTGCAGGTGGGTTTATCATGTGGTAGGTACTATCGAGGACACTCCCGCCTGATCACCACTAAGCTAATTTTTGGTTGCACTTACAACATTGCCCATTGACTTTGTATAGAAATAATGAATAAAAAGATACCTGTTTGCGCCTGACGTTATAATCTGTCTAGTTGCAGCTAATTGTTTTGATCAGGCGCTCAAAAATGTCGGTAGATTGCGCATAAAATAAATTATTATTAAGGAAAAACCACACATTATATTTCTTTTAATATAAGCTTGGCATTGTCTAAATTTATAATAGAACGCAGTTACGTTGTCTCATTGTCTTTTATATTAAATTCATTGTTATTGTGAAGACGTCATCGTTTTATTGAGCACCAAGCTCCAGTGTCTCGAGCAGACAATACCGATCGGCCGAGCGCACGCCAAACGAGAGTTATTGTTATTTTGCGCGCCAAAATTGAAGCCTTACTAATAGGTCTAAACTTTAAGGGGGCGTGGCTCGGCGCCTCCGCATGATTTAAGCGAAAAAAAAATAAACTGATCAGGCGGAAAAGACCACGACTGTACATATAGTCTTTTGAATTGTTTAAATTCTTTATTTATTTGTTTACGGTATTTACGTACCCTTTACAAAGCCGTTAACCAAACATTCTGTATATCAAACTAAGTGGCTCTACGCAAAAAAATTTGCTGGGAAATTGTTTTTTTTGGGGTAAAAAATCAAGTTTTAGGGTAGGTATTCAATGTAACGCACACAAAACATTATGCTGATGGAAGCATTGAATAGTACAAGAGTCATGGAGTTATTTAACGTAAGTTGTGTATTTTTTTGAAACGTGTGAAAAGTTGTAACTTAGACCTTCAATATCTCCGTAACTAGAACCAGGGCAACGAGGCAGTCATAAAATATATCTGGCTGCTTAATTGTTCACTATTCATCATCATTCATTTCAGCCGAAAGACGTCCACTGCCGGACATAGGCCTCCCCCAAGTGTCTCCACATTGACCGGTCCCGTGCGTCTCACATCCAGCGGATTCCCGCAACCTTCACCAGGTCATCGGTCCACCTAGTAGGAGGCCTTCCAACGTAACGTCTTCCGGTTCGCGGTCGCCACTCCAGAACTTTTCGGCCTCATCGGCCATTTGTTCTGAGAGCAATGTGCCCTGCCCACTGTCACTTAAGTTTGGCAATTCTTTGGGCTACGTCGGTTGTTCACCAGTTAGGACAAAAATTATATCTACATAGTTGGTGTTACCAATTCTCTGTTTCCATTTTTCTTTCCATTGAGTTTGGTCTTGTATGAAAGTAATAAAGTTAAATTATTTCTAAATACGAATAAAACATAACCAAGATAGAGGTAATTGTCTGACAGCAAGACAAATAAATCCCATATGTGAATAGACAAGAAATTCAACACGAAAATATTTCTTTCTACAAAAAAAAACCTGTAATGACTTTTTCTTTCCTATTCAATACCATCAGAACCTCCCAAACGGTTCCCTAATCCGAGGATATTGCCATATTTTGTAAGAAAACCTTTCATCGCTACACACAGGTATTTATCGCAAAAACAATAATAAATCATAAGTAATCCTGGCCGGGGCGAAGTGAGGACATTAATACCGTCGTTTTAGGGTGGATATGATGAGGAAGAAAACTAGACTTTCCTAGATGGTAAAAATAATAATTTAACATCACGCCTGTAATCTTCTAGGGGTTAGGCAGAGGTGCACCTAGAGTACACCCACATATCGCGAGCCTATTGCCATTAATTACGCACAAATCCAGACTCTATGGCTGCTACTGAGAAATTCCTGATGGGAAAACCCAGTACCACTTTGCCCGACCTGTGAATCATTTTTTAGAACGAATAATAATAATAAACCATTTATTTCCTGTCGTTACCCGTGGTCCCGGTGGGTCTACCCATTACCGGGTCCATGTGTAATTTTAATAGGCGATACGACAAAAAAAAATCTAATTAGTCCATCAGTTAGATTATCAAAAAATATTTGTCCCGTGTTTTTTCTTTTGTTACGTAAACCAAAATTGACGAAGATATGACGCTTTTAAAATTCTTAATACGTCACGCCTAGGTCACTCCCGAGTTTTGATGTGTTTTATCTTTTGTAAATATTAATTGATTTACAAAAACAAAAAATACGTGTCCATTAATTTCCAATACTATAACTGACGGACTAAATAGGTTTGCAATTTTTTGATACTGTCGTCATGTCTATTACCCGTGGTTCCATGGCATTAGTGATTGTTTCCTGGACTTCTGAATATATCGATAGAAAATACAAATCCATAATAAGAGCATATCATATCCCATAGGGACCACGGGTAACGAGAGACCCATAGATAAATGCTTTAACCTAAAAATAAGTGTCCGATTGCCCAGCTATAAATCTTAGATAATATATTATAACAGCTGCAATATCTCAATAGTCTCATAGGTCATTCACCTTAAATGCTCTAAAGCCATTAAAAGTTCTGCCTCCAAAAAAAATATATATAAAAAGTTGCTACTACACATTTGCTACGCGTGACTACGAATTTGCTACGCACGGCTACGCGCACTACGCTCGTAGCAATTCACCGACAACATTTAATTTGAGACCGTATTCATTCCACGAATAAACTATTATACTAAGGGTTATTCACTGACAACTTATTTATAAGTTCGCTAAAGTACTTGTTAAAAGTATTATAAAGGCGAATCTACACCATTATTTTTAGGTCGTTCTGGAACCGAAAGCCATAAAGTCGATCATCGAACTCGGAACGATTGGGACTGTTTTTTTTTAAATAACAAAAAAAAATGATTTATTATAAATTTAATTTTTCGTGTTTTTTAATATTTTTACTATTATTAAAAAAAATACACTTTTTACAATTTTATTTTTCAAAAAATACAGTCCCAATCGTTCCGGGTTCGATGACCGAGTTTATGGCTTTCGGTTCCAGAACGACCTAAAAATAACCGTGTAGGTATTCTATTCTTAGGTCCTTTTGCATCACAAATCACTCATTCTGTTTTTGTCAATTTCGAATGATGGTTTAAATAATATATTTATCGTTAACGCATTTAGTGAGAGGAGGCTTAGGGTTGCGCCTCATTTATATGAGAGGAATCGCATTTTTTCATGCTCCTACCCTGTTCTGTCGTTCAGAACCGTCATTTGCTAGAGCGAGAAATAAGAGCGTACTGCCGAACGCAGGTATCTAAAGACTTGATCGAAAAGAAATTTACGCGACAGGCGCTCGCGTGACAGACACTTGGAAGACCAGCGTCAGACAGCGTCACCATCACCTGTCTGGCATGAATAATGAATTATTTTGTATCTTTTTGTTTTTTTTTTTATGTGTGTGTGCTTTATAACTGACGTCAAATAAATATTTTTCTTTCTTTCTTTCTTTCTTTACACTTGTCCTAATGGATACTTGCGCGACTTTGTCCCGTGAGATTCTTCACAGACAAAACACGCCTGATATTATTTGATGGGTGGGCTGAGTTGTAACTGTGAGTGGTAAGTCCAGGAAGGTATAGTCCGAAGCCTGCCGGGGCTGCGGGACTATTCGAAAGAGATACCGTGGCCCCGGAACACAAAGGGCGCAGAAGGAACATGGATGTGTTTTAGTCAGTAAAAGTCTGACACTCCCTCCTGCTCCGCCCAGAGCGGGAGGAGTCATTTGATGATATCCCATACGAAAAAAAAATAATTGATGATAGCTGTTTTTTATTCTTGATTGTTATGGGTGTCATTTTCAGTTTTTATCAATAAGAAAATCCAAGGTGGCGCAGATGATAATTTCCGAATTTTCTTTCCTGAGTGTCGTTTTGATGGTTTTTGGGGTCGCTGATAACAGAAATCAGGCCAATATGAAACTGGCTAAGAGCGTGAGGTCATAAACAAACGCCTTTTTTCGGACTGATAATATTCTCGCTCTTAGCATAATAATTTCACCGATTGGAATATAAACAAAACCAATGGTCACCCTACCCTTCCCAGACTAAGTCCATGTCTGGACGCCTCGGGCTCTCATTTCCGTTGGCGTACTTCCTCCGTCGACACTAAGGGATACAGAAATATGGACCGAAACGCTCCACTGATCTTAATGTTACTGACTTCTCTACGAATTGACTAAGATATATTTTACTGGGGACACAGTAGAACATACTATATGTTACAGTATTTCAACTTGCGTTGGATTGACGCACGGGAAATACTGGGAGGCACGGAACCGTGCAATATGGCAGAAGAAATGGGAGGCCTATACCCAGCAGTGTGATTCCGGGCTGAACATACATAAACTCACGCCTTTTTCTCATGAAGGTAGGCAGAAACCACTTTAATGTAAGAACTTTACTTTAAACACCTCCACGACCACACTATGCAATCCATCCACCAGCACAATGTTTTGAGTGCGTATTTTCACCCCAAAAAAAAAAAGGAATTTCCCAGTAATATTTTTTTTCCTGTAATTTGTAGATCTTTGACAGTCGTTACAGGTTATAGTCAGTGCCCCGAAAGTCTGACAGCTGGTCTTACCGAGGGATATCACATTACAGGGTGTTAAAGTAGTCGCGTGCTATAGCTTAGGGGCGAGTTCAGTATCGATAAAAGAACCCATAAAAAATAAATCCTAAACAAATATTTAAAAAAACCAAAAAAAAATGGCACGATCAACCTAATTTTGTAGGTACCTACTAACTTCAAATAGCAATAAAAAATAACTTAAAATTCTAACCGATATTTTAGGTTAGTAAATACTCGAGCTGCGGGACTATTCGAAAGAGATACCGTGGCCCCGGAACACAAAGGGCGATGAAGGAACATGGATGGGTTTTAGTCAGTAAAAGTCTGACACTCCCTCCTGCTCCGCCCAGAGCGGGAGGATCATTTGATGATTTCCCATCAAAAAAAAAAAAAAAGTTTAGTAAATATTAAATTAGGTTGATTTTTTTTATCGGGTTCCTTTATCGATACTGAGCTCACCCCTAAGCTATGGCACGCGACTACTTTAACACACCTGTATAGTTGTGCAAAGGACTAGGCAGATGATGAGATGATTATAGCCTAATTGATTTACTGGTTAACTCTACACAATGCCAGAAAATTCTAGCTTTTGCTTGGAAAATTTATCCACTATTTGATTATATTCCTAGTTCTGTTTCGTAGACTCGTGAGCTGGGCAATAGATGAGTTATATTCTGCCTTTTATTTAGATAAGTGCTGGTACTTACATTTATATATTTACTTGGGTAAATAAATCTTTACTGGTCGATTGCTGGCGCGATATGGGAACTCGTATTTAGGGTATGTAATGTTGCCTTTTTATCGAACTACATAATGCTTACATTTAAAAGATTTTTTACCGGGGAGAAAAATTGCGTGAAGCTGGTTGGCCATTATTTCTAACGGAATTCCTTTGTCGACAACTCGACAAGAATGTTTTATTTTCTAAATTCAACAAGTAAACATTCCTTTTCAGTTTCTTATTAGTAGACGGATAGAATACTTTGCGAAATATTATTAATGTCGAAGTATACAGGGTATGTCGTCGTTGACATACCCTGTATACTTACTTGACGATATACTAAGATTAGCAGGAAGCAAGCAGCGGTGGCCCAGTGGTGGCGGCCCCGACTTACGAACATTAAGTCGTGGGTTCGAACCCAGACAGGCACATTACTTTGTGTTTCTAATTTATTTCATCACCACTGCACTCAAAACGGTTAAGGAAAACATCGTGAGGAAACCGGCATGTCCTAGAACCAAGCAATTCGAAGACATGTGACATCTACCATTCCGCACTGGGCTCGCGTGGTGGATTATAGCCCATTCCCTCTCATAGAAGGGAGGCCTGTCTTCCAGCAGTGGGAACATTAATAGACTGATGATGAGCAGGAAGCGACTGGTTGGAAGCGGCGAACACCAGAAAATAAATGCGAGGCAGTTGGAAGAGGCTTATACCCGTAAAGGGCCACGACAGAACATGTCAATTTAATTTTTTTTTTTTTTTGCGCACTTTATTAACACTAGAACACGTTGTGATGATTAAATATTTTTCCATACTAACACTTTTACTACTGATTATACGTTTTTCATTTTGATAGTAACGTGAGACGAGTTGCAGATGTGAAATAGTATTTATTTTGATTTTCATCAACTCACCCCAAATGGGCCGTAGGCATGTGGGACGAGTTGATGAATTACTCAATTTTATTTGTGAGAACCTTTCGACGACCCGAATGGCGCAGCGGTAGTGAGGCTGCCTTACGTTCTAAGGATCCCGGGCTCCACACATTTCACCAGTTATGTTTAAGTCCCATGTAATAGGGGGCGAGCCTAGGACCAGCAACCGGGCACAAATCCAGATCCTGTGGCTGCTACTGAGATTTTCCTGATGGACATACCCAAAAACACTTTACCTGGCCCGAGAATCGAACCCAGGACCACATGCTCAAACATAAACCATTAAAAGTAAACCACTTTTCTCATAAAAGCCAACAATTGTCAACAAAACAAGTCAAAAAGCATGACCTCTCTTCTATACAGTCGTATTCTTCTTTTATATGTATGTATATTTTAGGTAAATATTTACAACAGTAGTTTTTTTTTTATTATTATATGGTATGTATTTGTATGTATGTTTATTATTATTGATATAGTTTTGTTTTAAGTTTTAATTTTCTTGTTGGACTTTTCTACACACTGTGTCTACATTTCTTATCCAACTTTCCTCTCGCAGGTCTGCTGGAAGAAATTTCTTAAGAAATAAGCAGTACCTTTGTGCTCTTCTATGTTAATATTTTGTCCTGTAATGTTTTTTTTGGTACATAAATAAATAAATATAGGCGAGACGACAAAAAAAATCTAATTAGTCCGTCACTTTGATTTTCAAAAAATATTTGACCCGTGTTTTTTCTTTTGTTACGTAAAACAAAATTGACGAAGATACGACGCTTTTAAAATTCTCAATACGTCACGCCTAGGTATAATTTTTAGCTAGTTCTGACGTCACGAGCCCCCACTCCCGAGTTTTGATGCGTTTTATCTTTGTCAATATTCATTGATTTACAATAAAAACAAAAAATACGTGTCCAATAATTTCCAATACTCTAACTGACGGACTAAATTGATTTGCAATTTTTTGATACTGTCGTCATGCCTATTGTACTTACCCGTCTCCGTTAGTAAAAACTCATAGATATCGAGCTATTCACTTTAACAACCATCATATAAAGGCTGCCACATCCACAATAACCCTCTAAACATTGTATAATAGTCAACAATAGCTACACTTTTCTATCGAATCTTCTGCTCATACAACCGAGAAAGTTAGACGCCTCAATAGGATATTACAAAGAAATGGGAACGCAGCCGATGCAATCTGAACGTTATAAAATTGTGTTTCTGTATTTATTTCATTGGTTTTGAGGACAGTGTTGTTTTCAACCAAATCGTTGATCCTTTTATCCACTGTTTTACTGTTAATATAACATCACGCCTGTAATCACTGAAGGTTTAGGCAGATGTGTACCTAATATTTGTGTTAGGTGTGTACCTAATATAGTGTTGATTTATTATTTTACTCTGGACGCTCTTAATGTGCACGTCTTTCTACATCGTTCTCACATATATGTATAATCTCAACATGAATGATGTAACCAAGATTTTGTAACAACATTTTGATTTACAAGAGTGTCCATGGAGTTTCTTGCCCGTTCTTCTCCATAGAGATCTACGTTAGGGAATGGGCAACTACAGTATTCTCAAGTTATTATGCCTTGTGACTGTGACTATAGCTTTGCTTTTTTTGTATTTTCGACATTCAAAAGTGCCGTAATGGTCTAATTGAAATAAATGATTTGAGTTTGAGTTTGATGGATGGTCAGTCTAACTAAAAATCTCGTCTAATTTTTTTGTTTTGGATGGTAATTCATCAAAAGACTCCTTTGAGTTTTAGTTTGAGTTTGAATAGTACTCCACACATTTCACCAGTTACGTTGAAGTCCCTAGCTAGATGCCTCAACAGCCAAGTAATGAAAGCACGTTATTTTGGTCCCGGCTGTCATTTGTAGATCTTAGGCAGTCGTTACAGGTAAAATGTGACAACCAGTCTTACCAAGAGGTATCGTATTATCCAGTACTAACTGGGTTGTGGCGGTCAGATGGGCAGTCGCCCCACATAAAATCCTGGTCTTCAGTTGCATCCGGTTAGACTGGACCCCAACATAGTTCAATCAAAATAAGTACTTTTCAAAAACACCAGCTGTTGAATAACAGGGTATTACACCCTTTTCTGAAAAGTGTTGTGTATTTTATTCAATCGTTAAGTGCCCTAAAAATGCATTTAAATTTTGCGTTTTCAAATTTCGCACGTAATTTGACGAAAACGCTGGACGCAGTGGACGCCATATTGCTCTGTGGTCATGACGTCAGTTGGCTGTATAAACAAATGCAGTGACATTTGAACTTGACAGTTGACACTTCTAAGTTTACATAGCCGTATGACGTAATAACATGTCGACTACTACAAGAAACTTATATACTAACTGGAATGAGGACGGGCAAGCCAAACACGTTCCGAGCGAGAAAGCTTCAAGAGTGGATGTTGTCTCTTTCTAATAGGGTGTCCAATAATCATACTAACTCTTGAGACAGTTAAAGAGTAGGTGTTATTTTATTATTTAATGATGATGACCTGCAACTCAATAGCATTCTAGGCAAAATAGCTTCAAGAGTGGATGTCATTAACTTTTTATTTTAACTTAAATGTATGTCTGTACCATCCAGTTGCAAATTATCCATTTTGCAACCTTTCTATCCAGACGACTTTTGTATTCGGGAATTGGAGGACTCCATTAATATTATATATTTTTTCAGACATAGAAAATCGCATATTCATGCTATGACTGTTTCCCTATAATGTTTTAGTAACATTCGCCAATATTTATTTTATATTCCGAAACCATTCATTTTCACTCGCAGCTCGCCAAATAGATTCTTTTGCTGTGTGTCGATTCTGTAAAATTCGAACCACAACTCGCATCTCACATCGCTATTAACTCTCACTTCGCATAAGGTTCAAAATGACCTTGATTTTGCATTCTGTAGGCATCACCTAGTCACTTGCGAAGTGAAGTGAGCTCCGAAGTGACCAATATTGTACTAGTGACTTCCACACGCAACAAAATGATAATCTAGTTTTATCGATTGTAGTTTTTTGACACAATTGTCGAGTTTTTGGCACATAATTTTAGCTAATATGATGTTTTAATTAAAATTTCTTATTTTTTGCAGTTTGAGTCAGCTATTAAGTAAAAAAAAACAGAAAACTCTAAATTCGTGAATGAATATTTATGCTTCCCAAGCTTACCTTCCGAAAAAAAGAAATGTCAGTGTCAGAGTGTCAGTCGGACAATATTTTGATAGTGCGTTTTGTTTGTTTGATTTAATCTTTCGGTGCCGAAAATAATTGGGAAATAATCATGAAGTAAGTTTATATTTCTAGTTGTGAAGTTTAAAAATGATCTTAATTAAAATAGTTTTTATTTTGTTTTCTAATCCAACAATAATGTTCCAGTTTAAATGAGACACGGACCTCTCATCCATCGTCGGCTCAGGTTGAAACTGGTAGAGTTTATGGAAAGAAACCCTGGCATGGCGAAGGGTTTCTTGAAAACTCAAAATGCCAGAGAGTGAAGTCGACGCCAGTGGGAGGAACTAGCCGTGCGCCTAAATAGTATAGGTGGCACAATTAAAGATTACAAAAAGTGGACCAAGGTTAGCATCCCTTTTTTTTATACATGTTAGTTAGAACCACATAGCATTCCTCAAAGCAAACCACTTAACATTCCCCAAAGCAAACCACTTAAAATGTGCGACGAATCTTGGTTTAAAGTGTGTTCCATAAATTTTATCTTATTGTTAATTTTACTCAATCAAGAAAATGAGAGTTTTCATAATATAGTTTGAAAAATACATGTGTATTATAACAGAATTGTTTTAAATAAATATGTCGTTTTGCTCATGCTCAATGATGAACTTGGTTCATAAACATAATCCGAGTTGATTTGTACTCTTATTTCATATCTATTTGATTTAGGAAAAAAAAATGAGAATGAGAACCTTCATGTAATTAGGTAAATATTATATACATATGTAGGGTATACACCTATATTTAGTTTATGTGTGTGTATCGTACATAACACAACACAACACATTTATTTACATGATATTGACGACATCAATATAATGTCGGATGATGCCGGAATTCGGTTTAATGGAATCGCACCGCGGCCGAGCTACGTCATCGTGACGTGTACTGAGCGAGTGAGGTGGGAGCAGCGCGCGATCGTTGACCGTCCTCTCCGTGACCTTCAGTCGGAACTAACCTCGCAACGACGCGTGCGTATGAGTTATATTCTGTGACACCTCGATCGAATTATTTCCGTGTTTCGCCTTTGTGTTTATAAACTGTTATTCTGTGTTAACTGTGACTATTGCGAATGTGACTATCATCTGTTCTCCTTCTTCTGTTTTGTGTTGTGCGTGTGAACTATCCAATCTCCAATATAACTGTGAGTACATAGGCAGTGACTTTTATTGACACTTCTGCCTACCCCATACACTCCGACAACACATCCATACTGGTGACCCCGAGTCGAACACTTGAATAATGAGTGATAGTGAGTCCGAGCACACCGCGTCGTCACAGCCGGTGGAAAACGTCACACGGAGACCGCGCAGAGCAAAGCGCGTTTCGCGAGATTTACCGTGCGACGTTGAAGTTGCCACCGTTTTGGCCAGAAGAGCCCGAACTATGGTTCGCTCAAATACAGGCACAATTTGGAAACGCAGGGGTGACGGATGACGTCACGAAATTTAATTTTGTGGTCGGTCATCTTGACCCCCAGTTCTCAAAGGAGGTGAAGGACGTCATCATGTCTCCTCCCGCCACCAACCGTTACGTCAAACTGAAGACGGAATTGGTAAAGCGCCTCTCCGCCTCCCAGGAAAAGAAGGTGAAGCAGCTGCTGATGCATGAGGAGCTGGGAGACCGGAAGCCGTCACAGTTCCTTCGCCACCTGCAGGGTCTAGCCGGACCGACCGTGCCAGAGGACTTCGTGCGCACCATTTGGAGCCGCCGACTCCCCAGCAGCATCCAGCCTTTGCTGGCATCCCAACCGCACAGCACCCTGGAAGCGCTGGCTGAGCTGGCAGATCGCGTCCAGGACATCGTAGCACCGAGTCACGTCGCTTCAACTGCAGCAGCCGGCCCCACCGTGAGTGAGATGGCTGCCGAAATCGCAGAACTGAAGCGTGCGATGAAGGACCTCACGATGCAGCTGCGTGACAGTCGGTCGCGTAACCGCTCCCACAGCCGTGGTCGAGACACGCGACGCAACTCACGCCAACGATCGTCTTCTCGCTCAGACACCAGCTACAGAAGACACCCGCAGTGCTGGTACCACTCCATGCATGGCGAGAAGGCCAAGCGTTGCGTCAAGCCCTGCGACTACAAGAAGGGAAACGCCACGGGCAGTCGGTAATGGCGACAGACGATTGCCCCGTTTCTTCTGGTCGCCTGTTCGTGACAGACCGAAGGACGAACACGCAGTTCCTCGTCGATACAGGAAGCGACCTCTGCGTGTACCCTCGTCGTCTTCTCAGCGATCGTCGTGCGTCCACGAATTACCAACTTGTGGCCGCGAATGGGACGCCCATCTCAACATATGGTTTCCTCGAACTCAACCTAAACCTAGGATTACGTAGAGACTTTAAGTGGCGTTTTGTGGTAGCTGAGGTTACAAAACCTATCATAGGCGTAGATTTTTTATGTTTTTACTCTTTAACCGTTGACTGTAGAAACCAACGGTTAATCGATAGTAGCACCAATGTTTCTTTTATTGCCTCGAATCCATCAGATTCGTCTTTATTTTCAGTAAAGGTGTCTTCTGGCAACTCGAGGTACCACAGAATCCTAGACAGTTTTCCCGACATCACCCGACCTGCCGGAACACTACGCACCACACCACATAACACTGTACACCATATCCGCACGACCCCAGGCCCGCCAGTATCTTCTTCGTTCCGGCGATTAGCACCGGACAAATTAAAAATTGCTCAGCAGGAGTTCCAGCTGATGCTGGCTAATGGAACTGCCAGACCCTCGGAGAGTCTCTGGTCATCTCCACTCCATCTCGCCCCCAAAAAGGACGACGGTTGGCGACCATGCGGAGACTACCGCATGCTCAACGCGCGAACAGTCCCTGACAGGTACCCGATTAGGCACATCCACGACTTCGCACACAGCATTGCAGGCTGTCGAATCTTTAGCACCATCGACCTCGTGAAAGCCTACAACCAAATACCTGTCAGCCCGGACGACATCCCGAAGACCGCCATCACCACACCGTTCGGCTTGTACGAGTTTCCGTACATGACGTTTGGTCTGCGTAACGCAGGCCAGACTTTTCAACGTTTTGTAGACGAGATGACCAGAGGGCTAGACTTTTGCTACTGCTATTTAGACGACTTTCTAATATTCTCTAGGACAGAAGCAGAGCACGAGGAGCATCTCCGCATTATTTTTAACAGGTTGAAGGACTTCGGCATGTTAGTTAACACGTCCAAGTGTGTTTTCGGTGTCCCGGAGGTAACCTTCTTGGGTTACCATATCTCCGAAAAGGGCACAAAACCACTCGACGCCAAGGTCGAAGCAATAAAAAAATTCCCACAGCCCAAGGATGTTCGTCAGTTGCGCCGATTTCTAGGCATGATCAACTTTTATAGGCGTTTCATGCCCCACGCAGCACAGATACAGGCGCCACTTCATAACCTCTTGATTGGTAACGTAAAGGGCTCGCACCCCATATGTCTGGCGGAGAGTACTTTACAAGCATTCGAGGACTGCAAGGAAAGCCTACCTAATGCTGCTTTATTAGCACACCCCGATTGCAATGCCAAACTCGCATTGGTTACCGATGCTTCGGATACTGCAATCGGCGCGGTGTTACAGCAGCTTAGCGGAGACGGCTGGCAGCCATTAGCTTTCTTTTCCCGGAAGCTTGGCCCTTCGCAAGTGAAGTATTCTCCCTACGACAGGGAGCTGCTGGCCATTTACGAGGCCATCAAATACTTTCGCCACATGCTGGAGAATGGCACTTCGTCGTGTACACGGACCACAAGCCGATCAGTTTCGCATTCCACGAACGGAAGAGATACTGCTCGCCTAGGCAGTTCCGGTACCTCGACTTTATAGCCCAATTCACCACCGAGATAAGGCACATTGCTGGCAAGGACAATGTTGTCGCCGACCCCTTATCTCGTGTGGAGGAATTACAGGTGCCGGTCAGCCTCAGCACCCTCGCAGACTCTCAAACATCAGATCCAGAACTGAAGAAGCTTCTTCAGGACGGGTCTTCAGTGGTGCTTGAGAAGGTGCAGGTCCCAGGGGAGCGTACGTCTGTGTACTGCGACGTCAGTACAGCGTCTCCCAGACCATTTGTGCCCAAAATGCTGCGGAAACAAGCATTCGACAGCTTGCACTCCCTCAGTCATCCAGGCGTCTCAGCGACTGCCAAATTAGTTGCAGAGCGCTTTGTTTGGCCAGGCGTCAGGAAGGACTGCAGGGAGTGGGCACGAGCTTGTCTTGCATGCCAGCGGGCTAAAGTGAGCCGCCATGTATCTGCGCCATTAGGAGCTTACCATCTCCCACGCGCCAGGTTCACCACGATCCACATCGACCTTGTGGGCCCGCTCCCAATTTCACAAGGCTTTAGATACTGTCTGACGGCAGTCGACCGATTTACCAGGTGGCCAGAGGTCGTACCTATTGTCGACATTACTGCCGAGACAGTAGCTAAAGCATTGCTGTCTGGATGGATTGCCCGGTTTGGCTGTCCCACCGACATTGTAACGGACAGAGGCCGTCAGTTCGAGTCTGCTCTGTTCGAACAATTGTCCAAGATTGCTGGCTTCCAGTACAAACGGACAACGGCATACCATCCAGCGTGTAATGGCATGGTGGAGCGATTTCACAGGCAACTCAAGGCGTCCATCACGTGCCATGCCAATGAAAAGTGGACCGAGTCCCTGCCGTGGGTATTGCTTGGTATAAGGAGCGCATTCAAAAAGGATGTCCAAGCGTCTTCCGCCGAACTAGTGTACGGCGAACCGCTAAGGCTCCCAGGAGAATTTTTCACTCCCAGTGATGACGGTACGACCGATGTCACGGATTTTACCGCGCGCATCCGCAAGTTTGCTCACAACTTGCAGCCAACTCCAGCATCCCGTCACAATAAAACGAGCATTTTTATATTTAAGGATCTGCAGACCACTGATCACGTGTTCCTTCGTGAAGACGCATTACGTGGCTCACTGCAAGCAGCCTACACAGGTCCTCACAAAGTTCTGCAAAGAGGCGACAAAGTCTTTAAGATTTTATTTAAGGGCAAAGAGGTCACGGTCTCAATCGACCGCCAAAAACCAGCCTACATATTGGCCGACAAAGCTGACCCCCATGACGATACTCCACCTGGTGGCAAAACTGAGTACACTACTCGTTCAGGTCGTCGGGTCAAGTTCCCAGATTTTTATCGCCCTTGACGGTCTCTGGAGGGGGGTGGTGTAGGGTATACACCTATATTTAGTTTATGTATGTGTATCGTACATAACACAACACAACACATTTATTTACATGATATTGACAACATCAATATAATGTCGGATGATGCCGGAATTCGGTTTAATGGAATCGCACCGCGGCCGAGCTACGTCATCGTGACGTGTACTGAGCGAGTGAGGTGGGAGCAGCGCGCGATCGTTGACCGTCCTCTCCGTGACCTTCAGTCAGAACTAACCTCGCAACGACGCGTGCGTATGAGTTATATTCTGTGACACCTCGATCGAATTATTTCCATGTTTCGCCTTTGTGTTTATAAACTGTTATTCTGTGTTAACTGTGACTATTGTGAATGTGACTATCATCTGTTCTCCTTCTTCTGTTTTGTGTTGTGCGTGTGAACTATCCAATCTCCAATATAACTGTGAGTACATAGGCAGTGACTTTTATTGACACTTCTGCCTACCCCATACACTCCGACAACACATCCATACATATTTATATTTTTAGCTTCTCGTCACGCAACGCCAATTGCTTCCCCTTCTCGCCGCCCCAGGACAAATATGGCTCGTACTAGTCGAGGTGCTGGTTCCGTGTGTAAGTACAAAATAAAATTACTATCAAAACTTCATTTTTGGCAACAAAAAGATGCTATTTAATAATTTTTTTATTAACGCATCATAGTAATCGGTGTTCTTTTTTCAGCATCACGTCACATGCCTTCAGTTGCTGCTCCTCCACCATCTCAACGGCGAACGGAATTCTCCACCATTACCGAGAGATTCTTGAGGGTGGAAGAACAGCAGCTGGAGACACAACGACTAAATGCACGAATCCTGCAGTCCTTTCTGGAGAGGAGTGCGGAAAGAGAAAGGGCCATGGATGAAAGGAGTGCAGAAAGAGACAAGATTTTAGCTGAAGCTGTGGCTGCAGTGGAGAAAGGGCTGCAAGCATTGGCAGAGGCTAAGAATAGAGATAGGGTTTAGTCATTTAAGTTAATATAATATATTATAAATAAAACACTTTTAAACGGATACTAGAGTGGTTTTATTGAATTTTTATTTTTCCATTGGACAAAACGACACCACTGATAAATTAATTATGACGTGAACGCCATAGCCTATTTACTAAGTTTCGCCTACGTAATTGCCCAAGAGCTAAATCGGCGTTAGATGGCAAATCCCTAGTTTGCCTCCTTTGAACTTCAGCAATTGTTTGGAGCTCTTCTAGTCTCTCTTCTTCTGAAATTGTGAATGCCGGCATTCCTACACGATTGCACATGTTGTGCAAAATACAACATGCAATAACTATTTTTGCAACTGTGTCAGGATGATAATTGAGCACTCTGTGTACTAACAAGCACCTAAATCGTCCTTTTAAGAGACCAATTGTTCTCTCTACTGAATTGCGAGCAGTCATGTGACGGTCATTGTAGAAAGCTTCTGGGGAATTATCTTCAGCACCATTAATTGGAGTCATAAGGTAGGCGCGTTGAGCATATCCTGAATCACCTGAAAAAAAAAATCAAATAATCATGTAGTTTTAATATGTAAGTACATAATTAGGCTTATATTCTGAAGTACCATATGGAGGGATTAACTAACCAAGCAAAACAACTTCTTCACCAGCATTTGTTAATGCCTCTAAGTGAGCTTTTATAACACCATAGTTAAAAATGAAGCTATCATGAGTAGCTCCACCATATGTTGGGTCCACATTTAAAATGTTTAGATCTGCATCAGTTATCTAAAAAAAAAATATAAAAAGAAATATTAAGTAGACTAATTGAATAGGTTCCTAATATTAATAGATTACACCATTGAAATCCATTTTACCAATTGCACATTTCTTGCATGGTAACCTTTGCGGCAGTAGAAACGTTCTTCATTCTCTACTGGTTTTTTCAATGCCACCAGAGTGCCATCAACACATCCAAGAGCTGCTGGAAAGCCAAACTTTTTGTAGAACCTGCAATTTACCTATCAAAAAAAATTAAAAACTTACCTACTACTTAACTAAACTAACTTACTTTGACTGTATACTAACCTTTCTTTTAATATTTGTCTTTCTTGTATGTTTTGAGGGAACCTTATATATTTTTTTACTATTTCCGGATTATTTAGAGCTTCCACTACTTCATTTATGCAACGAGATGCTGATGGTTGCGATAAATATGTCCTTCCATTTTCTTTTATTATTTTCTGATAGCTACCATTAGCCAAAAATGACAAGGTACATAATATCTGTGAAACAATAAATCAATAAAAAATCAAGTAAGTAGGTAATCTAGATCTAGTCAAAACAAAATAGGGACCAATATGGGTATTACATGCATAATAATAATACCAAGTACCTATAATTATATTAATTTATGGACTTACAGTCCATAGACTAACATGAAAAAATAGCTAGCAGGGAAACAACTTATGTAAATGGAATACTCCATAATATGAAGTGTTTTCGATTGTGAAGTGTCGAAGTGTTTGTGATTTTTCTAATTTATATAATATACTTTTGATTTCTATGTACGACAACGATGTTCGAAACTTCGAACTTACTTACTTAATTTATTTGGATATTTCCCGTTTGTCAATCTAAAACATTGGTAACCCTAGTCGCACTAAACAAAATAAATAATATAAATATAAATAAAAAATAATAATAAAATAAATAAAAACTTCCCTAAAAAACGAAATTCCACATCCAGCAAACCCTTACTACTACACCCCTTCACACAACACAATTTTACCATATTTAAAGCGGATTATTTCACTTATATACAATAAAAGTACTTAAATGACTTCAACGCGAAAGTGTATCGGCCATATTGTTGACATCGGTGACAAGGCAAGACAGAGACACCATCCACCTTTGTCGGTTTCTCGCTCGGAACGTTTTGATTTTTTTCTTTTCCATTGAATCCATTGTACAAATTTAAACTCTAAGCTTTTGAGATAGAGTTTATTTTTTATAATTTCCTTGGACTACTATAATGGTGTTATGAAACAGATTAAAAAAACTGAAACCTATGAATTGAATTTTAAAATTTAGTTTGCTAATTTTAGAACTAAAACTAACGTTTTCCGACTGCTTCTTGCCTAAGCTATCTCAATAATATATTTTTAGATAACAGCTTATAGAGTAATAATACACTATTGCAAAATTTACAATAATATATACGAACAGACAATATACATAAATGTGAAGAAAATCACGTACATTTCACTCAAAGCTACGATATTGAGCGCTCACAAGCCTCCGTCAATGGCTCCGCAAACAATGATCACCTGTATCTACTTAACAAAGCTAAACAACATCAAAAACACCGGATAATATACCTTGTTTTTGGGTCTATAAAGTGGGGGATGATTGTGTATTTAACTTGGTATTTTTTCCATTGTTTGCAATGTTTGATGGGTCGAAAAATTGTGCTTCAGAAAATAAGCCCAGGATTCAGGAACTTCGGAACGTATTTTCACATGTTTGGATTTTAAAATGGGATGTTTTAAATACGGTGGTATTTGTCCGTATGCGAGCTTTGTTTTAATGGAATTTTCCATGTGTATACGCAAAGCAATGAATATGCAGGCGCATGACAACAGGAATTCTTTATTTTTTCGTATTGAGTTTTATTAGCAAAGGCAAGGATGTTTTTTTCAGAGTTTTTTTTTGCTATAGTACGATGAAATCGTGGCGGCATTGAAGAAAATAATGTAGTAAAACCCACACACGTTTTCAAATATACAGTAATATAAAATAATTTTAATTCTAAACGATTGCTATTTTAAGTTAGAAGGCACTAAATTAGGTTGATCTTGCAATAGTTTTTTTGTTGTTTTTCTTTTTTTTTTTACGGGTTCCTTTATCGATACTCACCCCAAAGCTATGGCACGCGCTATTTTAACACCCAGTATATTTTAGTAATATAGCGTGAAGCAACGGTTTTTTTTTCATATTTGATCATGATCTGTCAAATGACCAATTTGGTCGAGACGCCATTATTTAACTATCGTGTCTACTTCGTGGACAGATCATGGGTTAACAAATCACCATTCGCTAGATGAGTTAAATACTCGATGAACGTAAGACTTTAACATGAGAGATCTCTGTATACCCCTTAAAAAAACAAGCGTACTTAATATTAAGTATGTTACAGTTTTCTTACTAGGTAACTCATATAAAAAAATTAAAACGCAAATCAAACAGTAAATAAACCCGGAATCACGCAAATAGTCAAATAAATATTAAACGTATAAATAACTTACTTAAACGAAGTTTATTTCCACGAGATAAGGCGTCGTTAATTAAAGTTGATAGTCTAGTAGCGATATCAAAGGAAATCCTGTTTGTAAAGAAAAGATGGGGACACAGAATAGATAGCATGTATAGAAAGCCAGTTTCGTGCAAAAACAAATGCACACAAAGACACGCATCACGTACGGCAGGTCGCACGTTAGTTGTAATAAATCATGATAATAGAGGGAGATCCCGTGACCGCTAGACGTCTGGCATTTTATAAAAGCTGATACTTTATCTGTAGAAGTACCTTACTATAGGTAAGAACAATTCGATATTGTGAAAAGTCGGACTGGATAGCTTTGGCAGATATATAAAGGTATGCTAAATAGCTTTTGATATTACATAAGAACTAGTATGATGATTCACCTCCAACACTACCAGACACTTTGTGCGGTGAAAAACCCCGCCAGACACCTTAAAATTATTTTTAATTGTGAGTGTACGAGTACTTAAGTACATCCACAGAAAAAGTTTCAGCTTTTATAAAATGACGTAGGTCTGGCGTTCATCAATCAAAATCAAAATCAAAGCATTTATTTCAAGCAGGCCAGTTACAGGCACTTTTGAATTGTCGAAACAAAGATGAAAATTAAATGTAGCTACAGTCCCAGTCACAAGACATAAAAACTGTGAAAGTACTGTAGTTGCCCATCCCCTAGCGTAGATCTCTATGGAGAAGAACGGGCAAGAATCTCCATGGACACTCTTTTAAATCAGAATATTTTTACAAAACCTTGGTTACATCATTCATGTTGAGATGGTACATTATGTAAGAACAATGTAGCAAGATGTGCACGTTAAAAGTGTCCATAGTAAAAACAAAACAAACAATTCAAAAATAAAAATATCAATTCAAATAAGCCGTGGCAACCAAGAGCTGACCAGTCCCAACTGACAGCGCCCGTTCACGAACATGACGCATGGATCAGCACCATTCAACTCAACCATTTTGAAGGGAACTAAATGTTCCGACACACGCGCCACCATCAGTGAGACATTTGAGTGAGCATGACATACTCTTAACCGCCTGGGCACATTCAAGTCAAGAAAAGACGTAGGTTTCCAGCGACTGATAGCATTCTAGTACATAGCACTCACACAATGGGATCATGGGATCTTGGTTCATAAGTTGAGGCCACACGATTGAAACTCCGTGCTATACTAGAACAGGTCAAATACAAGAACACTGGCATGCGACCGTATTACAAAAAAAAAACACTGAAAGTTTAAAAAAAAATCGATTTACTTGAAATGCCTCCATGACCCCTGCAATTATACAGATGGATGCATTAAATAGTCTGTACACTATTTTTTTAGTGTGTTACATTGAGCCCTATCGTAAACCGTGATTTATATTTTTTACCTGAAGTGAGCGCGGCATGGCCTTCTGTACTTATCTATTCTATGGTACCGACTACTAAAGCGAAGTGGGTGTATATCTACAGAAACTGGGCGATTGCAAGAGGAAGTGGGCGACTTGTGGTTCATTTGGCTTTAGCACTCTTTTCTCCTTAACAGTTCGAAATGTCGTAATTATGATCGCTGTTTATCTTGGTCGCTGAGATTCAGAGGAATGAAAGCTTTGGATGTTAAATACTCGTTTGTAGTCCGCCCACAGTGAGTTTGTATCACAATGAAGTTGTAAGTCTTGTCATTTTTCTTTCTTGGAATATTACTTCCATTTGGCCTCTTGAGAGTATTTTTTCAAGACTTTTCTTTAAAAAATTCAAAGAAAAACGGATTTTCTAAAGACTAAAAGCATTCGTTCTCAATGTTGCATATCATTAACCTGTGGGGTAATTGCATAACAGCAACACACAATTGCTATGTATCTCATTTTAACAATTTAACTACATTAATTACGTTATGTTGTTAAGAAAACGATTCTTTAACTACATTCATTACGATAAGTTGTTAAGAAAACGATTCTTTAACTACATTCATTACGATAAGTTGTTAAGAAAACGATTCTTTAACTACATTCATTACGATAAGTTGTTAAGAAAACGATTCTTTAACATACATTCGTTACGTTTGAGGAACAACCGAACGGAAGACCTCTTTGATTATAACTCCATACTACTATCGACAAGCATGAGAGAGAGGAAGACCAAGGAAACCATGGATGAATTGTGTGAGGAATGATTTGAAGGAAAATTCAGAAAAAAGAGTAAATGTAAGTGTGACGGTTGACAGAGAAGAATGGAAAAAAAACGTGTTGCGCCGACCCCAAGCATCATGGGATGAGCAGGAAGGTGATGATGACTGCAATCACCAAGCAAAAGACGTATTGATAATCAAAATTAGGAGGCCTAGGTTTAAGGGTGTAACTATTTAATTAGTCAATTAAGCGTTATCAGACGCTAGATGTAAATAAACGTAGTCCAAACTGTAACATAATTTTCAAAGTTAAACTAAATGAAATAGTTCCACAAAAGCGTTTTGGAACTCAAACAATTTGAATTCAGTGTTAACTGTACAACACTAAAAAGTCAATATGCACTGAAGTCTAATCTAGATTATAGTACTAGTCTAGACTGAATAAAATAATGAAAAAAGAACGATTCCAATTGGCCCTGATATAAACCCTTGCAAATAAAAACCGACTTTGTTAGTTCAAGCTTTAATGTTTTTAAATTTAATTTCAGCAAGTAATACGAAGAGAAAATATTGTTGAAAATAATATGTATAATAGTGATAGATAACTTAATTACACTAATGTTTGCAAAAGATAAAAGAAAATAAAACAACATTGAACAATTTCCACGAAAGGGATACGTCCGGTGCACTCTGAGTAACTGCACCTTATTGGCTAGGTGATCTTTTTATCAATGTACTACATCTGCGACTTCGTACGTAAAAAATTTGAAATAGCTCGGCTAATTTGCATGATATTTAATATAATTTACTAGTACTTTGCTCGCGACTTCATCCGCGAAAATGGATAACTCGCTGTTTTTTACTTATAATGTAGCTTTCTATTAGAAACAAAAAATCAAATCTTTCCTCTTGTAGATTAGATTAGATTAGAAATTTTCTTAACATATTTAGCGCCGATAAGAGATAGGAAAACAAGAATGGTTTTCGAGATTAACCATCGAAAAGGCAGAACCTCGGAAGACCTTTGATACTAGCCGTAGAACTATCGACTCCGAAGATATTTCATTTTGGAACAGTATCTGCTCATGTCCGGTTAATAAAATCATCTTGCTTACTATTATAAATGCGAAAATTTGGATGGATGGATGGATGGATGTTTGTAACTCAATGACAGTACTAGAACGGCCGAACGGATCCGGACGAAAGTCACACAGCTTGTTTCTGATAATCTGGATAAATATTTATATAAATCATAACTTTTGTCCCGGTTTTAAGGTCCGTTCAACCGTTTTTGCGTGAAAGAGGAACACAAACATCCATACATCTTCACAAACTTTCGCATTTATAAAAACATGCAAAACCATTGAGCTGATCTGTAGGCATGAATTTGTGATAAAAGTTGACATAAAGGTCGATTCACACATATCAGTGAAGCCACAGTTCCGTCAACGTGTTCGCTCAGTTCAGTATCAGTGCTACAGTGTTGCGTCAGTGATTCAATTCACACATGTCAGTACTCAGTTCACGGAGCTTCAGTGAAAACGTGTCCATCGTCGTATCGTGATTGTTGCTATGGCTCTGTTAAATACTACGGAGCTAGCAATGTTAAAGCTATTGCTTTAGACGAAGAAGAAAAGCAGCATCAAGGAAAAAAGAGGAAATGTGCATGAAGCATGGCAATTATGAGAGACAGAAGGAGAATTCATGACATTATTCAAAGAATTGAGACAAATCATACAAAACCCTATTTCCACGAACCAATAGGCGAGACGACAAAAAATATCTAAATAGTCCGTCAGTTAGATTCTCAAAAAATATTTGAGCCGTGTTTTTTCTTTTGTTACGTAAACCAAAATTGACGAAGATATGGACCTTTTAAATTCTCAATACGTTACTCCTAGGTGTAATTTTTAGCTAGTTCTGACGTCACGAGCCCCCACCCCCGAGTTTTGATGCGTTTTATCTTTTGTCAATATTCATTGATTTACAAAAACAAAAAATACGTGTCCATTAATTTCCAATACACTAACTGACGGACTAAATAGATTTGCAATTTTTTGATACTGTCGTCATGCCTATTCTATCAATCGCTCGTCCTTCATTTTTTTTTTGATGTCGCGGCGTCCGTGATGCGATAATAATTATTGTTGAAAATCCATATTACCTATTACGGATCATTCCCACTATTAGTTCTACTACACAGTTCCACGGTAGTACCACCACTATAACACTAGAAATAGGGACCAACTAGTTCAGCCAGGTTTCAGGCTTGCTAAAGTAGATTCATCTTTCATGGGGTACTGTTTGAAATTCATTCTTCAACTGAATGAGACGATATTTAAATCTTGTATAAAACGCACACTGTGTAGGCAAGCATATTATAAGTTGGGGGATTATATTGATGATAAAAATGCTTGGCTAAATGCTGGTTCTGCTCCACAACCATAGGTGAATGGGCAACTACAGTACTTTCTCAAGTTATTATGCCTTGTGACTGGGACTGTAGCTTTGTTTTTTTTTTTTGTATTTTTGACATTCACAAGTGCCGTAATGGTCTAATTGAAATAAATGCTTTGAGTTTGAGTGTTGAGTAGAACTAGTGGGATTTTTTTCCCACTAGTCCTACGATTTCAGGTGGTACAAAATCGTAGAACTATTGGGAACAAAAAGTCCCATTAGTTCTACTGTTTATTTATTTATTTATTTAAACTCCATGTACAAGAGTGGTACATAGGCGGACTTAATGCCACAAGGCATTCTCTACCAGTCAACCTTTGGGTCAAATAAGACAGCATTGTGATTGAGAACAATAAAAATAAATAAGAAAAACACCATTTTGTAAATTAAAACACATAAATGGGTACCTACATACTAATACATTTATATATGTATATACGATAAACTAATATATATTAAAATACATACAAATAGTCCGAAATACGAGAAACCTTATATTAATTACTACGACTCTAGCAATGACTGGATAGTAAACAATTTAGTTTGACTTTAAATAAAACTTCCGAACTGCTCTTTTGAAAGCCAATTTGCTTTCAGCTTTCTTAATGACAAGGGGTAGCGCGTTCCAGAGCTTTACAGTTGAGATGGCATAGGAAGAGGACATAAAACCAGTACGGTGAGAGGGGATTTGAAGGATTAGGTTTTCGGAAGCTCTAAGGTTGCGACTGTGAGAACTGCCCAACACCTTGAAATAAGGTTTTAGGTAGGGAGCACATGGATCGTTCATAATGGTGAAAAGCATGCAAAGAGATCTGAGGGACCTCCTGAGTCTGATAGGCAGCCATTTAAGCTAAGAACGGTACGAAGAGATGTGATCGTATTTACGAAGGCCAAAAATAAAATGAATGCAATTGTTCAGAAGACGATCCAATTTGCTAAGCTCTTGGGTTTTTATTTTTATTTTTGGCAGGAGTGGTAAATCCCCGCGGACACCTCGACTATCTCACAGGAATTTCTCTTGTGAGACAGTCGAGGTAGTGCCGAACTCACTAAAAACCACTCCTGCCCCGCCAGTGTCCGTCTAACATGATCAGAGCCCTTGACATCTGTCTTGTTTGGTTTATTTACGCATTTAGCTGGCCGGAGAGACCGAATTATGTGCGTTTTGTGTTTTACAGTATGGTTATTACTCTTAATATAGACACGCAAGAATTTACCTTTTCTTCGTTTCTGTTTTTGTATTTACTAAAAATGATTTTCTAATATTATAATGTTAAGCTATTTTTACTACTTTTATTTTACTTTTGTTTAATTTTATTTGATTCATATATATCTTATTAATTTTACTGTTTTAATTTTTTATCTATATGATATCTCATCTATACAGTGTGTTAGGTTAAACGAGGGACATATTGAGGGAAGGTATTCAGTATTCGATTCTCGTCCCAAATATGTAAAAAAAATATAACCTTAATTTGTGTCGTAGTTGTCCAATAAAATACACTATTCATGGACACTGAGCGCGCGCAAGAAGTGAACTTGTAAACAGTAAAATAATCACGCGGCAAAACACGCGCCGATTCTGCCGAAAAAGAAGCTCGTGCGCAAACCCCGCCCCTTTCCTTTGTGTTGTCCCCGATGTACCGACAGGGCACACTCCTGCGCCACCCCGCGCTGACCCCAGCCAGTCTAGGCGCGCGCACCGCTAACTCCGCATGTGTGCTTCCGGGTATCGCGTAAACAATCCCGGTTACTTCGCGATAAGTGTGCGTGTTCTCGAATAACCAAAAATGACGTCTTATCAATATTCCAGTGAAGAATATTGGAAAGTGGTTCGTGCCTACTTGTTATCTAATGAAAGTGTGCGAGGTGCTATTGATTTGTACTGAGAGATGTTTCCCAACCGCCAGATTCCGTCGTATAAACTTATGCTAGGTATCATCAATCAACGACTGCGAACATTCGGCCAGTACCTAGTAGCAGTAGCTAGATATTTTTGCCTGTCGTAAGCCAGGTTTAAAGTATTAAAGGGAAAATGGATTATACCTAAAAGTCATTGACCCGCGCACATGTTCTGCGTTAGGCGCAAGGGTGTATACACGTTGCGAGACTTTTGCGAAATTGTTGGTATGGTTCTATCTGTTATTTATCAGTGTTTTTTTTTTGTTCATATTTTTATTAGTATCATGTAAGCATGCACTATTGCGGGTTTGAATATGTCCCTCGTTTAAACTAACACACTGCATATTCAATATAGAACTCAATATCATAGATTTAAAGTAACTTATTTATGTTAAGCTCTACTTTTCTTATTCTTCTGAGAGTTTGAAAAAATGGGTTACCATCCGTGAACAAATCAAAATCAAAAATCAAAACAGCTTTACAAATTCCATCTGCAGCCGTGAAACTATTCCCAAATTCGACACAACTTGACGCATTTAGCGGGGCTGGCCCCTGTTCCAACATAACTTGAGCTAGTTTCATATGAAACAGACTCAAGTTACTGATTTGCGTATAGCCAACGCCAACGCTAGCCGTTTGCTCATCGTGTCTGTTTTTTGGTTGGGCCGAATTGGGTTTGCTTCTGGGCTGCGTGGAAGTGGTCGCATCGCCAACTTTAGCAGTATGCTATCGAAGCTCTTGCGAATGCGTCCCACTTCCTTCGCACGGGGCATTCGTTGCTAAACGTGTTGTGCTCGGTAGCCCCTAGTTTTTCTCTGGTGCAGTTCACGCAAGCCGCTGCTTTGCCGATCTGTTTATCCGGGCAGTCTGCCCTGACGTGTGGCCCACCACACTGGCTGCACAGATTGGCTGGCTCCGTACACAGGCGTTTCCCGTGCCCGTATGCCAAGCAGCGGGTGCACTGCACCAGAGGCGTCTGGTCCTCGACGCGAACTGGCTGGAGGGAAGCTCTTGGGTTATATCAGAGTAACAAACATCAGCATAGTCGATAATGGGAAGTACAAGCGACTGGACCAAAGTTATTTTAGTGTTAGATGGGAGAAAAATTTTAAATCTATAGAGAGACCGCAGTGAGTAAGTGACTTTCTGGCTAACCTGAGCTACCTGCTTATTCCAATTCAAAGTATCATCAATGTACAGGCCTAAGTCCTTTACATGTGGTGAGAGAGGTATAACGGAGTTGTCGAACATTAGCGGCACTAGCCGGTTAGTGTCCAAATTTCTTAGGTAGTACGAACTACCAATTAGGATAGCCTGGCATATCCCGACGTTCACAGCAACCCCAAATTTTCCAGACCATTCACCGATAGTTTTGAGATCAGCATTAAGTGACGAAATGCAATTATCAACGTCGGCAATGTCCGATTGAGCGTAAAGTTGCAGGTCATCAGCATACAAATGGTAAGAGCACTTGAGGATAGTAGTAATAGAATTTATAAATAACGAAAATAAGAGAGGAGAGAGTATACCGCCTTGTGGAACACCAGAAACCAGGTCGCACCAGTCGGAGTAATCCTGATCAGCACGCACCGCTTGCTGGCGACCACGAAGATATGAAGAAAACCAATCACGTGACAACGAAGAGGCCCCAATTTGAGACAGTATGGCGAGAAGGATATCGTGGTCAACGGTGTTAAAAGCGTTGGAAAAATCTATTAAAACCAACACCGTAACCCTTGAATTCTCCAAGCCATCTCTAATATCTGTTTACACAATTTTACGGTAGAACTAATGGTAATTTTTGTTCCCACTAGTCCTACTATAACGTGGTACAAAAACGAATAACTAGTGGGACCAACATTTCCCATTAGCTCTACCTGTTCTATGACACAGTTTACGATAGAACTAACTAAAGGGAATTGTAAATGTGTGAATCGACCTTAAGGAGAAACCTTATACATCTATCTCTTTTATTCGTCTTACCTATTTACCTTAGAATCATATTCTTAGGTAAATAGGTAAGACGGGTATCATCAAACGACCGCTCGCAGACACTTTACAATGTGGGTGTCATTAGGACTCCAGCTTATATACGTATACCGTACATCGGCGTGTGTTATAATGATGCTAATTCTATCTTGGACGGAGAACTACGAAGGGAATCGTGGACAGAATTATCTGCACTGTATTTTTCACACGAATTAACTTTAATAGTAAATGACTTCCGTCCAACTCATCATCTGCCTAGCCTTTTACCAACTATATTTGGGTCGGCTTCCAGTCTAGCCGGATGTAGCTGAATACCAGTATTTTACATGGAGCAACACCTATCTGACCTCCACAACCCAGTCAGTAGGTTAGTACTGGGTAATACGATACCCCTTGGAAAGACTGGTTGTCAGACTATTGTGCCACTGACTACCTGTTACGACTGTCTAAGATAGACAAATGACAGCCGGGACCAACGGCTTAACGTGCTTTCCAAGGCACGGAGGACACACGGTATGTAATTGGTGGTCACCTATGTTAGTGAACTCCCTTATTCCAAGAGAAACTACCAAATACTATTTCACCATTTTGCTCACATAAAATTCGAACTTGCGCAAAACGAACACTCTCAAAATATACCTTCTTACATCCATGGTATAATTTCTCAAGCCATTGAGCTCGCGTCTCCGGCGAGGCGAGCATTTTGTCGATCGTAAAGCCATGCGTCCCAAATGTTGCTCACTCCTTCCTCACCTGCCATTACGGCCTCTTTGTTATGTTAACGTATTGTGTGCTTTACCCCTGACTTTGGAGGGTTTAAAAAGTCTGGCAGTAGTTATTGATTTTCTGGGTGTATACAGGGGTTTAGGGTAAGGTTTAGGTTTTTAATTTTTCAAGTGGCCGAAGATGCCATTATTTCGACAGTATTACTAGCGGAATTTTCTTCGGTCTATGATTCACAATTCAACATGCATAGCATGAGTCCATAACCTTTTTTTTTCGGATGGGAAATCATCAAATGACTCCTCCCGCTCTGGGCGGAGCAGGAGGGAGTGTCAGACTTTTACTGACTAAAACCCATCCATGTTCCTTCATCGCCCTTTGTGTTCCGGGGCCACGGTATCTCTTTCGAACAGTCCCGCAGCCCCGGCAGGCATCGGCTCTTGGACCCCTTCCTTTTTGCTGACTCTCTTTGAGGCGCGCGTGGAACACGATTGCGCCGTCGACACGGCCTGTCGTCATGAGACGGACGGACGGTGAGCTAGTCCATAGATTCCCGTCCACAGGCCCGCGCCTACGGTGGCCGTAGGCCACCACGTGGCCCCCGGCCACCGTAGTCACAATGGTAGTTTGTTCCAAATGTTTTTTTCTCAGAGTAGTCAGGTACGAAACACCGGCCCATCTAGTTTTCAAACATAACATGATGTGATGTGTAAAAGTATTTTGTAATATTCTTCCTGTGTACGTATATGGTTTAGATGAAGGATCAGTCTCTATTTATTTGTGCCCACGAACGAACACATAGCTACAGTAGGTACATAAGGCACGACAATGTACTTAAAACATATTTTTATTCCACAAAACATTGTTAGCCAAACAAAAACCTAAATCCTTAATCCAGAGAAGCAATAAATCTTCAACTTTTACCTATTAACAGTTTTTAATAAAATAATTCAGACTCCGCAGTTGCACACTTTAATTACATCATGTAGACTGTCAGCACAGAAGTAAATTAAAGTAAATCCATTTTGAACATGACGTAACATAACATCACGCCTGTAAACCCCGAAGGGTTAGCAGAGCTGTACCCAATAGTACACCTACATTTCGGCAGTTATAATGTAATAGTAATAGAGGGGCGAGTAATCGAGCCTATTGCCGTCAACCTGGCACAGTTCCTGACTCCGTTGCTGCTACTAAGAAATTCCTAATGGATAAACCCAATAACACTTTGCCTGACCCGGGAATCGAACCCATTTAGTGGCGGGTTTTGTTTTTTAATTGCGGCAGCCGAGGATCGAGTTAAATGGCAAAATGGCGAAGCTGCACGCGTGTTGCGAAAGAGAGTGCAGCTAAACCCCCGAAAAGTCACATCCCTTTTTTTTTTTACGGATGGGACATCATCAAGTGACTCCTCCCGCTCTGGGCGGAGCAGGAGGGAGTGTCAGACTTTTACTGACTAAAACCCATCCATGTTCCTTCATCGCCCTTTGTGTTCCGGGGCGACGGTATCTCTTTCGAACAGTCCCGCAGCCCCGGCAGGAAGTCACATCCCCTAAGTTAGTGAACAGAGCGTAAGCAGAGACGAGACGAGAGCCTTTACAGTCTGTAAATGGTGATTGAATACGATGTTTACTCTGTTGTTGTGTCGACCTTCTGTTCCTCTCCAGTACAACTGGCTATATATACAGTTTTATGCTCTAAGTTGCAGACACTAGTCGTTTTCATGTTTAACTTGCTATGTTGTAGACAGATGTAAGTTTTTGACATTTTAATAAAGAACTTTTCGGAAGCAGCGGACTGTGAGCTTGTGTTTTGCATAAAGTGATTGGAGTGCTTTCTGTCTCAAGCGTAAGTAGACAGTAAACGTTCCTGACATAAAAAAATGCAATGCTTTGTATGCAAAAAAATATCAATGGTTGGTTGAAATGTTTTTTTGTAGAATAGACCGAACCGGCGACACTGCTCACGGATATGGCGTGACCTTCAGGACGTCTGGCTGCGAGGCCAAGCTGAGCGTCGAGCCAGGAGATGATCTATGAGCCTCCTGTTTCTTATCCCGGCTTCTGGTCAGCATGGTATTCAGCTGCATCTGGTTAGACTGCAACCCGACCCCCAACATGGTTGGGAAAAGGCTGGCCAGATAAATAAATATAAATAATATAAATATCGCTGGACATTACACACAGCGCCATCTAGTGCCACACTAAGCGAGGCTTGTGTCGTGGACACCAGATAGTTGATATACTACATAGATATATGTTTATAAATACATACTTATTATACATATAAACATCCATGACTAGGAAACAAATGTCCATGCTCATCACACAAACATTTGCTTCCGGGATTCGAACCCGGAACCCTAAGAACGTAAGGTAGCCTCACTACCGCTGCGCCATTCGGGTCGTCAAAGATGGTGACCGAACGTAGCAGAAAGTGGATTAACTCATACATACACTCACCCCTTTTGTTCGTGAGGGTAGGCAGACATTACAGAACTCCACTTACTACAATACATACTTACTCCTTTACAAAATAAATACATAGGTACTCTGATTTTATAGCTGAAGTTCTTCACAAAACTCAGGTAGTTTCAGTACTTGCAACCGGCGGCGTGAACGCAGCAAAAGACGATGTTTAGTTATAAAGAAAGAATTTTGTTATGATACAAAAAGTTTTTTAATTACATCTAAGGCGCCCTAACTCTTATTCACAATTATTTTTGCATTTGAAAGGAAAACAAGTACCTAAATATCGGTGTCACAAACATTAAACTTCGATCAACGTTTTTTGTTTCGACATCAAATAATATTGACGTACCTTTGAATAAGTTTAAATCGTTTAACTTTCAAAGGTAAAAAGCCCAAGTTAACTCGTGCCAAGTAATCGCTAAAGTTAACCATACTTTGGTTAACTTTAGCGAAGAAACGCAAGAAACATTTGACTCATCAGTTTGTCAAATATAAACATATAGAGTAAATTATTTTGATTAATACTATGTCAGCATGTCTCTTGGGGCTTGTAATTATAAGTTTTTGATTGGGAAAGTTTGAATTTTGTATTATTGAATAGAATCTTGTCTTGTGTCAGAACGATTTACTCTTACACTTAAACGAGACTGTCTTGATCAAAAGATAAGTCAGACATGAGATTTTGCCTGCCGGGGCTGCGGGACAATTCGAAAGAGATACCGTGGCCCCGGAACACAAAGGGCGATGAAGGAACATGGATGGGTTTTAGTCAGTAAAAGTCTGACACTCCCTCCTGCTCCGCCCAGAGCGGGAGGAGTCATTTGATGAATTCCCATCCGAAAAATAAAAAGGCGAGATTTTTAGTTGGACTGACCATCCATCAAACTCAAACTCAAAGCATTTATTTCAATTAGACCATTACGGCACTTTTGAATGTCAAAAATACGAAAAAGCAAAGCTAAAGTCACAGTCACAAGGCATAACAACTTGAGAAAGTACTGTAGTTGCCCATTCCCTAGCGTAGATCTCTATGGAGAAGAACGGGCAAGAAACTCCATGGACACTCTTTTAAATCAAAGTATTCTTACAAAATCTTGGTTACATCATTCATGATGAGATTAAACGTATACATATATGTGAGAACGATGTAGAAAGACGTGCACATTAAGAACGTCCGAGCGAGTAAAAGATTAAAGATCATGGAACGGCTCTTCGTGTGGTACTTGAGTAGGCTCAAGTAATTATCATTACCTGTGTTCGTTAGCGCGTGTATAATAGAGCGTGGAGATATGAAATGATATGAGATGTATGATAGATGAATATGATGATGATGTAGATGATTTGTAGCTCAGAGATGAAAATCTGTACTTAATAAAAATTACACAGCTTAAACCACTCGGTCTCGAAACTTTAAATATTGCACAAGACTTGGAATGAGAGGTTTTCTTTTTGAGTACTTAAAAAAACCTCTAGTTTCCAAGAACTCGGTAGATGGCGTTGAACTGACTACATTACTAGGTGCCAAAGCCAAAACGCTTAGAAAAAAAAATATTGCGTCACGTCACATACGCTCGTTGACTGACACTTTCGTTTGCTTAAGCTTCCGAATATAACCATTACATCCAAGTGAAATGATGTGACGTTCCGTTCCTTGCAGTAACTTACCAAGTTCAGCGCCATCTATCCAGCGACTTAGAGCGGTTTAATGTGAGAAGTAAGTTGGAAGCCAAAGAAGACGATACAGAACGACGGACGATATGGAAGATCGATCGGCTTTTTTCACGGTTGTCAAATTGCCAATAGCTGTTTTACGAATATGACTTTTCGTCGAAACACCATTTCGATTACCAAAACAAATACTACTACACATTTAGCGACTTCCCTTTACATTATAGCACTGCATCGTTCACTTTTACGTAGTGCTCAACAAAGGCTAGTCAATACAGTCTTTTACCAAAAATCAAACTTGCCAACAACATTCAGAAAAACTTGGCACACTCCAGGTGGCCAGTATTTAATTCAACTTTCATCGTTTGCGGAAAACTGCAATTTGTTCCGTCTCTCCCTTTTAATTAAAGATAAATAGATCTTCTAGCTGTTGGCACAGTTGAAGAACTACTGTTTAACTTGTTTTAAGAATCAGATGAAGAAAGGAAAAATAATGTTTTTGTCAGCTAAAGATTTTTCCTGTATTGTGGTCACAATCTGAAATACCCAAGTCGAAAGAAACTGGCAGTTTCATCACAACGGTAATGTTTTCTCAATTGTTTGTCTTTTATTTTAGTAAATCCGTTTATATATCTATTTACAGTAATAAATAGTTTAATATATATTTATAGTATTTATATATATTTATAGTATTTTATCTATCCTTGTAGTTTACCTTAGTATTAATTAAATTATTTTCAGATGTACACCTACCACTGCTTGTCTCTGCATCACCCAAAGGTTGACTGGTATAAAATGTCTACGGCATTAAGTCCGCCTCTGTACTTTGTGCTTGAAGTGTTAAATAAGTAAATAAATACCCAGACGTGGACAAATCTGTAAAATCCGTATTATACAGGGTGGAACTACGCACAAACGGTTAATACGCATCAATCATTCTCTGGCCTTTAACCCAATTCATTTGGGTGAAACGTTTAATAAGAATAAAAAAATTAAAAAAAATGCAGTTTCTTACAAAAGTACCTACAACACTTATACGGTCAAAATGAATGAAAGAGCTGTATTTTTTTAAATTCCCGATCGCAAATTTCTATGTGGAACCGAGAAAACTTGAAATAATGCTTGATTTAACTGCGGAGTTCTACAGCATTTAATATAAAGGTGTGGTCAAAAAAAATAATCAACTGACACGTACAAAACTTCAATGACTCGACCCAAATGAATGGGACAGCTGATTTTTTCTTCGTAATTTCGTTGGTGCTCTCATGGAGAAAGTTGTTCAGTTTGATGGTCTGCAGCACACCCTGAAATATGACCACACCTTTGTGTTACACGGTGTAATAATAATTATAATTATTGTCTGTAATATGAAAGAAAGAAAGAAAAAGCATTCATTACGACATTAGACGACCCGAATAGCGCAGCGGTAGTGAGGCTGCCTTACGTTCTTAGAGTTCCGGGTGCGAATCCCGGTAGGAGCAAATGTTTGTGTTATGAGCATGGACATTTGTTTCCGAGTCCTGGATGTTTATATGAATAATAAGTATGTATTTACAAACAAAAAGTATCTATGTATTATATCAACTATCCGGTGTCCACGACACAAGCCTCGTTGCTTAGTGTGGCACTAGATGGTGCTGTGTGTATTGTCCAGCGATATTTATTTATTTATTTGTTAGCCTGCACAGGACGAAACACATAAAATAAAATGGTGAAATTATCAACTAATAAAAACTAAACAGAAATGAAAAGAAAACGAAATTGGTCCTGTACAAGGCCAAAAGGCAGTATCTCAGCATGGTGCTGTAACATTAAAAAAAACGTCACAGCGCTGGTATTCTGATAGGGCCCAAAGTGAAAGTGATTGACAACCTATAAATAAAAGACAATAATAACCTATTCCGAAGATTATACCTTGGCATCAAAAGCCGTACTGTCGATCAAACGATGATGCAAGGCTTGTTTCCTCGAATCCTACCAATAACAGATCGTTTATGTTAACTTGAGCCATCCGTACTTGGAAAATAAATGACGAGCGAGTATACCTTCGTGGAATCGGGAGTAGTGATGTACTTACGGACTGTGACTTCAACGTTATCTTGTGGAAAGAGAAATAGGGAATCTTTAATAGATGTTTTACGTTTATTCTATGTAAAGCACTGTTTGTTGAAATAATTTTCTGTAAATAAGCTTAGCAACATTATACAGTGTGTTTGATTTATGGTTACCGATACTTTAAGGACATGCTATATACTCATTTCTATCGACAAATACACGTTTATAAATACTCCTAACCCAACACCCCGCGAATAATAATATCCCTGTAAAGTATCAATCAATCAATATATCTTTATTGTGGATTCTATTTATGTACATAATACAGGTCTTAAAATAATTTAGTATCGTTAGTTTTCGGTAGCAAAACACACTATATGATTTTGAGATCTTTTTAACCTTCACGAGAAGTGTGACTTAATGCAGTCCCACCTTCAACTTGCTGTGAGTTTTTTTAAACAATGAAACAAGCAAACCAATTTATTTGACACAGGTTAAGGCACAGAATATACAGACAGAATACAGAATATTTTTTTCTATAGTTCTTGTGATTTGGACGCGTACCGCGAGGGTTGGTCCGAGGAGGCACGGGAAAAGAGCACATGGAAAGAATTGGGAGAGGCCTTTGCCCAGCAGTGGGACAGTACAGGCTAAAAAAAAAGTTCTTGCTGCTAACAGAAAAATAAAGACGAACTATTTTGCTTCACTACACCATAACCTCTAAACTTGTTTAGCTAATAACGATCAAGTTAACATACTTTCATGGGGCTATTTAAAATGGTTAAGTAAAAAAATAGAGTAGTAGTAGTAGAGTCCACTATATTGGATTTAAAATAACGTCACTTAGCTAACCATGCAATGTCATCCAAACTAAACATGTGTGCATAATTTCAGCTCAATTGGAATCCGGGAAGTGAGTCAAAGAACAATGGTCACTTTGGGCTAGAAAAACATAGAAATTGGTCCCGAGATGAGACTATCGCCAGTATGTAGTGCATTGTTAATGTAATTATTGGATACCATCAGTTTATTTATAAAAGCCGGGAAAATATACATAATCGTTTTAAAAAATATATTATTTAAATCCCATTTATTCGAAAAGGACGACTTGGTTCGCCTTTATATGCACTCAAAGGTGGTGTTTTCTATAAGAAACTTTTAGCGGGCAGTAACGAGTTTTTAATCCTCTTTATAAATGCGCCGCAATTATCTTAGCCGCGCACCTTTTGAATTTGGAACATCTTAGTGTTCAGCGCCAGAGAAATCGAACGCAAATATTGTTTGAATAAAGACTGGCCGGTACGACGGCCCATAGTCGCGCCACCAGCTGAATAAAAAAAAAAAAAAAAACGCGCGAACTACACCCCGCGTTTTCGTCAATTTTCATGGATTGTTAGAAATTCATGGTTTTGTTTTGAAAAATGAGTTCTTCAAGTGACAGTGAATAACATATAAGACACCTTTTATTTTCTCATAGTGGGTGATGAAAAGTAGAGTGTATCACTCGGGCGCAAAATATTTTTTTTTGGCTCGGGCGACGTACTTTGAATGCCTCGCTATGTTCAGGATTCTACCAAAGAATCCCTCACTTCGCTCTGGATTCAAAAAAGCGCCCTCGCCGTAAAAATATAATTTTGCTGCCCTATGATACAATCTACTATTGAACGCATCCATAATTACTTACGTTATTAGAGAAGTCCATACTTTTTCTTAAGCCTAAGTCGATTTTATTTCTAAATTAAATTAAATCCCAGGTAATGTAAATCGTATAAACTCACGTTAATTATTAAATTAAGCTTACCCACTAATAGAATCTAATATTATAAAAAATAATTAATATTAAAAAAAGCTACAGATTATTAAAATATGAACATAACCTCAAAAAACTTATTTCATAATTACTTGATTCTCCGACCTTTTAAAAATATATTGAAGGCCGTACTAAGTTATATTTATATAGGCGAATGAAATGATATATGTTTCATCAAGTTACGTTTTGTTAGATTTTAGTCCAAGCATGTTAGTCGAATACCCTTATTCTTTATTTTCAAACTCAAAAAACTCAAACTCAAATCATTTATTTCAATTAGACCATTACGGCACTTTTGAATGTCGAAAATACAAAAAAAGCAAAGCTACAGTCACAGTCACAAGGCATAATAACTTGAGAAAGTACTGTAGTTGCCCATTCCCTAACGTAGATCTCTATGGAGAAGAACGGGCAAGAAACTCCATGGACACTCTTTTAAATCAAAATATTGTTACAAAATCTTGGTTACATCATTCATGTTGAGATTATACATATGTGAGAACGTGGTAGAAAGACGTGCACATTAAGAGCGTCCAGAGTAAAATAATAAATTAAAAAATAAAGTAATTAAAATGAACGAACCGTGGCAGCTAAGAGATGACCAGTCCCAACTGACAGCGCCCGTTCACGAACATGACGCATGTATCGGCGCCATTCAACTCGACCATATTTAAGGGAACCAAATGACCCGACACACCCGCCACCATCAGCGAGACATTTGAGTGAGCATGACATTCTCTCAGCCACCAAGGCATATTCAAGTCAATGAAAGATAACTAAATGTAAGTGGTGGCTGAACAGTACAAAGTACTCACACATGTGCTATGCAATTATATAATACTAAAAACCGGAATCTATACAATGCAAGTGGGTATATTTTTACAATCTTCTGCAGCTTCCACAATACATTAACATGGGAATCAATTCTTCTTCTTTGCGTGTCGATAGACTCAAATAATGCCCGACCAGTACATTCAATTAGTTTGCCCCTATGGTTGTGGAGCAGGACCAGCATTTAGCCAAGCATTTTTATCATCAATGTAATCCCCCAACTTATAATATGCTTGCCTACATAGTGTGCGTTTTATACAAGATTTAAATTTCGTCTCATTCAGTTGAAGAATGTGGGGAGGTATTTTATTGTAACATTTCAAACAGTACCCCATGAAAGATGAATCTACTTTAGCAAGCCTGAAACCTGGCTGAACTAGTTGGTCCCTATTTCTAGTGTTATAGTGGTGTCTGTCACCTCTTTTACTGAATAAATGCAGATTTTTCCTAACGTACATGATGTTTTCATAGATGTATTGACAAGGTACTGTCATGATATTAATTTCCTTAAACAGTTCTCTTAGAGAATCGCGTCTACGTAATTCATATATGGCTCTGATGGCTCTTTTCTGCAGAATAAATATAGACTCTATGTCTGCAGCCCGTCCCCATAGTAAAATACCGTATGACATAATACTATGAAAATAACTAAAATAGACTAGCCTCGCGGTATCAATATCAGTAAATTGACGGATTTTTCTAACAGCATATGCAGCTGAACTCAGCCGTCCTGCAAGAGATGTTAAATGAGGACCCCATTGTAACCTTGAGTCGAGCGTGATTCCCAAGAAAACCGTTTTATCGACAAATTCTAGTTTCTCTTGATTCAAAATTATGTCACAATCACTACTTTTGACATTTGGTAGAGCAAATCTAATGCACTTAGTTTTTTTTCCCATTTAGTACTAAATTATTAGCAGTAAACCAATTATGGACCTGAGGTAGGGCGTTATTTACGTCGTCAAGATCAGTGGCACGTCTGTTTATCCTAAATATTAAAGAAGTATCGTCAGCAAACAACACCATATGCGGATGGTTGTTAAATAAACGGGGTAGGTCATTAATATATACTAAAAAGAGGAAGGGACCCAATATCGAACCTTGTGGTACACCCATTTTTACTTTTAAACCCATTGAATTGACACCATTTATTTGTACCTGCTGCTGTCTATCATTCAAATACGATTTTACTAAACTGAGCGCAAGTTTACCTAAACCGTAATGCTCAAGTTTCAAGATCAGGGTTTCGTGATTTACGCAATCAAATGCCTTCGAAAGGTCACAGAAGATTCCTATGGCATCTTGTGCCTCTTCCCACGCAGTAAATATGTGTTTTAATAAAGTGACACCGGCGTCAGTTGTACAACGTCCTTTGGTGAAACCATACTGTTGCTCGTGCAATATTTTATTGGTGTTAAAATGGTTAAGCATTTGATTGAGCATTATCTTTTCAAACACCTTGCTGAAAACCGGCAAAACGGATACGGGCCTATAGTTATTGGTGTCTTTACTATCCCCAGATTTAAAAAGCGGTATTACCTTACTGAATTTCATTAGATCCGGGAAGACCCCTTGATCTACGCACAAATTAAATTTTTCTAACCTTTTTTTACAGAGTTAGTCAGTTACAGGTGAAACTTATAAAAACAGAAATGTAAAATGAAAATTCCCATCACTACTTTTCACTCGCACGTCTCAAGATTAAGACGACAATAAGGAAGTTAAACCAAACACGATCCTGATTGTTGACATTATCAATCCGAGACTCTCGTATCCGCCCCCGTACCTCACGTGTACACGCTGTACAGTCAAGCGCGAATGTGTTTGAATTACACTACGGGCCATTGGTATTGTGTCGCTTCGTACTTAGTGTTTAACAACATTTTTCTCCCTAAACAGGGGCGTTTTTATTTTTTTAACCTATTTGAGGCCATGGCCGTTTTAGACTGATATGGCTCACTTATGATCCAAGTACGAGCGAAAAGAGCATGATTTTTAGATAAAGTTAAAGTAAGCAAAATATTTATTTGTCACAGGGACTTGACGTGCATACAAAATGACAAAAAAAAACAATAAACATACCTACGTAGTAAGGTTTTCTTATGACAGTCCCTAGTTAAGACTCTTACAGGAATTAAGGGCCCCTAGGAGCGCGGGACCCAAGTAAAGGTGGAAAAGACGGCCCTTTTTTTTTTTTTTTTTAGGATGGGAAATCATCAAATGACTTCTCCCGCTCTGGGCGGAGCAGGAGGGAGTGTCAGACTTTTACTGACTAAAACCCATCCATGTTCCTTTATCGCCTTTTGTGTTCCGGGGCCACGGTATCTCTTGCGAACAGTCCCGCAGCCCCGGGGCCCTGTGACCCTAAAGCATTGATTGAAATCGTGAGCTGTTTTGTGTAGGTATAACATCTTCGCCCACATACCGGTATGTATGTTATCTTTCAAGAATTATTAGCGATCCTACAGCCTACGGGAAACTTGCTTTTGAATTTTGCTACGGCGCGCTTGCACCACACATCACTAAATACGTTTAACTATAAACGCATTTAAAACATCTTCGTTAGTCTAGTAGTCGAAAGCGCGACTGCTGACGATTGGGTTCGATTTCCAGGTCGGGCAAAGAGTCATTTTTGTTTTTTTTTTAATAATTTCTCAGTAGCAACCACGGAGCTTGAACTTGTGCCCAGTCGAAGACAATAGACTCTCACCTATTACATGGGCCTTAAACATAACTTGCGAATTCAGTACGCCTCTGCCTTACCCTTCGGTGATTACCGGTGTTATGTTATAGTACAGTATTTAAAACATCGCTCTGTTTCTTTCAATGGACAGAAAGATGTTTATAAAATATGTGTAGCAATGGAAGTAGGTGAAACTGACACAACATTTTTTGTCAATGACTGTACCCACATTAAACTGCGATTCCAAGTCTCTCATTACATCACTTCTTCGAAGGAAAGCGATGACTTAATTCGTTTTAGTAGAATCGCTTAAGGCTGGGGTACCTGCCAAATTAGCAACTCAACTTGTGGTGGTTCAAACTTCGTTTGAAATACTGTTAGAATAAAGTTTCAATCAGCTTGCAGTACAAAGTGGTTGTAACGTCAGTCACTGCGGGCCGGATAGTGCGAAATGAGTGGTTTTTATTTGATTGTAGCCTAATAAATCATTAGATCAAAATGCCAACTGTACACTTTATGAAGAAAAAAGTGACAAATATTTGTGTGAATAAAAAATACTAAAACTTAATGCCGTTTAGGAGTAGTTACGAAATTTCAAAGAATAAATGCTTCATTTTGAATATTTTTTTCATATAGTAATAATAAAGTTAGAATTATTTCAATTACTGTGTTCTTCTAACAAAGGTTACAATAATTTGTTAAGATTTAATACTAAAACACTGTTTTTGGGGGGGGGGGGGGGCTGGTAATCTGTGTGACAGGGTTTTCCTAGTGCAGTTACCAGTCTTCCCACAAAGGATTTATCTGATGTAGTATAATCATATTTTTAAGGCGCCTTTGTGGAAGAGAAATAAAATGTTTATTTATTATTATTAATTATACCAATTAAAGTTTAGAGTCTAATAAGCAACATATTTTTTTTGTACCTTTATATTCACTCATCAAAGAGGAGCAGAATGGAGAAAACCTCTCGTTAGCAGATACCACCCCCTTAAGAGACAGTGTTTTTCCTGGAAAGTGTAAATTAGTAGTAGGAAGTGGCAACTCTTTGAGGAAGAGTTCATCCGCTGAAGAGATGATCTAAGTTATTTCTGCTGAAAAGCAACTTTGCTGTATTCTGCTTCGAAGGGTATGGCTTAAAGCAAATCTGTGAGTGCACTGTAATCCAAACACACACTTCGGGCTGCTATTGAGGAATTCCTGCCGAAAAAAACCATAACACTGTGCCTCACCAGGGAACCAAACTCAAGACTTCCTCTTCTTGATCAGCAGTATTGCTTGCAACCAATAAACCATTGAAACAGGCTATAGGTATTAAAGTAAATAAAATATGCCCTTTACATATCGAAAAACGAACTGAAATAGGGTAGTGAGCATATATTGATTCAGTTATATTGTATTGGCGTATCTGAAATAGATTTCACGTTTACATGCACGACATGTTTATTTTGTAAAGAAAGCTTTTGATAAATCTGCGTAGAAATATGATTACAACAAATCCGATTTCTGCTTGGATGTTTCTTTTATGATATTTTTCTACCGTTTGCCCTATTTCTGAGCTATTATCAGACTGAAAGACGGTTGTTGGTAGGTAGGTGACGTACACCGATATATGTACATGGTTCGAGGAACCAAGAACCTTCGAGCTTTTGCTGCGAAACGATATGTAAACTTGAAATAGGAAAGTACCTTTAGAGGGTGTAAAACACCTCTTAACGAAGCCGAAAGGCACTTGTTCCTCGTCATTGCGATATTTTTTTTTGTTCTACACCATACCTGGGAACCTTCTAGTTACGGAGATATTGGGGGTCAAAGCCCCAACTTTTTGACAACTTTTTTTTAAAATACAATTTTTTATGTAAGATTTTAGCTTTAAACACCTCCACGAACCCCGTACTATTTAATCCATCCATCAGCACAATGTTTTGAGTGCGTTACATTGAGTATGATTTTTCACCCTAAAAAAAAAAGTCGTTTCCCAGCAATCATTTTTGCGTAAATTTACTTAGTTTGATGTACAAAATGCTTGGTTGACGGCTTCGTGATGAGGTGGCTTACACCCTTACAACTTTCCTACCCGAAAGTTTCTGAGAATGGATGGATGTATGTTTGATACTCTTTTACGGAAAATCTAGAGAACGGATTTTGATGATATTTAGATAAGTAGATTGCATCTAAGAGCGTGTGTAATTGAGGAGCTCGTGACATAATAACAGCCACTTTAGTCGATATTCAGGTTAAGCCGCGCTTGCCTGGTTTGGTCAGTGGATGGGTGACCACCCATTGACAGCAAAAATTCACGTTAAGCTAGGTCCCGGCTGTCATTTGTAGATCGTTGACAGTCGTTACAGGTAGCCAGTGGCCCGAAAGTCTGACAGCCAGTCTTACCAAGGGGTATCGTTTACTCAGTCAGTACCAACTGGGTTGTGGAGGTCAGATAGGCAATCGCTCCATGTAAAATACTGGTATTCAGCTGCATCCAGTTATAGTCACTGGATGACTGTATTATTGAACTCCGTAGTTTAAAGCACCGATGTGCGGTATACATAAAGCTTGGAAGTCCGACTTACGTGAGTCAGACACTATGACAAATTACGTTATTGAGAATGTTCTTCATCGCGAAGTACGTTACTCCGAAAGTTTGCCATGACGAATTACGTTATTCAGAATGTTTATCATCGAGATGAACGGAACTCCGAAAGCTTGCTATGACGAATTACGTTATTCAGAATGTTCATCATCGAGATGTACGGAACTCCGAAAGCTTGCTATGACGAATTACTTCATTCAGAATGTTAATCATCGAGATCTACGGAACTCCGAAAGCTTGCTATGCGCATTACTTCATTCAGAATGTTCATCATCGAGATTCTTCAACATCAACATCTTCCTCCTGGACAAGAACTGCAGTGGCCAATCTGGAAATCTCTTAACCGTTTGCGGGCTCAAGTTGGCCGCTGTCGAAGTAATTTGGCCAAATGGGGTATTATCCACCCGTCCCATATACAATGTCAGTGTGGAGCCCCTCTGCAGGATATGCCCCACCTCCTTTCTTGCCCATCCTGCACAGCCACCTGCACCTTACAGGATTTAAACGAAGCCAACGACAGAGCTGTGCAGGTGGCAACATACTGGTCGGGTATTATTTGAGTCTATCGACACGCAAAAAAGAAGAAGATCTGAGAGAGTATTACGCTGTAAGGATATTTATTATGAACTACAACAATGTCTGTCTATAGCTGAAATGAAAAATCATAATGTAAATGGTATTAGTAGTTTAATAAATTCAAAATATAGACGTGGAGGTAATTAAAGAAAAGTTCTATTTTAAAAAGTCGGTGTTTTAAACTTCGGAGTTCAGTCATACAGTCATACTGGGAGCCGACCCTAACATACTTGGGAAAAGGCTAGGCAGATGATGATGCACCCGTGCGAACCGGGGACGGGTCGCTAGTCTATATCTATACTAAATTATAAAGAGGAAACACACAAACACAACACATGAAGTTTAAATAAATAAATAACAATTTTTTGTATGTAACGAATAAACTTAAAAACTACTGGATCGATTTGAAAAAATCTTTCAGCAATGGATAGCTACATTGCTTACTTTATCAGTGAGCTATATTTTATCCCCGTACTCCCACGGGAACGGGAACTACGCGGGTGAAACCGCATGATGTCTGCTAGTTACTAATAAAGTCAAAGATATACCCAGTAGTCTCTCCCAACAAAAACTCCTGACCAGACACAATACCCCTTCATATTAATAACTTCATCAGTAAACCTAAGTAAATTAAAACTCCTCTAGAATCTCCCAGGAGACTGAAACCAGGTGAAGTTGAGTTTGTTCACAATTAGTGTTACTAGAAGTTTAACAAATAACTTGAGTTGGCGAGGGGATCGGTAATTGAATCAATGGTCGCTTGGAGAAATAACTGGAGCTAAGTTTGGTGTTTGCTGGCTCTTGTTTTAGGTATTTATTTCGATTTTATTATTGAATTGAAGTCTGCCTTTTAGGTAGGTTTCAGTTCCGGGGCTGCGGGACTGTTCGAAAGAGATACCGTGGCCCCAGAACACAAAGGGCGAGGAAGGAACATGGATGGGTTTTAGTCAGTAAAAGTCTGACACTCCCTCCCGCTACGCCCAGAGCGAGGGGAGTCATTTGATGATTTCCAATCCGAAAAAAAAGAGTAGGTTTCAGTTCTTCTTTTTCTTCATGTAACAATATTTTGACTCTGACGATGATGACTGCCTCTTTGGTCGATTGGTTCTCATCCGCGACTGCTGAGCACGGGGTCCTGGGTTTGATTCCCGGGTCGGGCAGGGTGTTATAAGGTTTTTCCATCAAGAATTTCTCAGTAACAGCCACGGAGTCGGATTTGTGCCCGGTTGATGGCAATAGGCTCGCCCCCTATTACATGGGCCTTAAACATAATAGGAACTACGGGAACTGCAGTGGCCAATCTGGAAGTCTCTTAACCGTTTGCGGGCTCAGGTTGGCCGCTGCAGAAATAATCTGGCCAAATGGGGTATTATCCACCCGTCCCATATACATTGTCACTGTGGAGCCCCTCTGCAAGATATGCCCCACCTCCTTTCTTGCCCATCCTGCACAGCCACCTGCACCTTACAGGATTTAAACGAAGCCAACGACAAAGCCGTGCAGGGGGCAACATACTGGTCGGGTATTATTTGAGTCTATCGACACGCAAAGAAGAAGATAACCGGCGATATGTTGGTGTTAGGTGCTATTAGGTACAACTCTGCCTAGCCCTTCAAGGATTACAGGCGTGATGTTATGTAACAAGCATACAAATAATTGTACTTTATGTATAGCTTAGGTACTTCAATAAAGCAATACGATGTCTAATAAATAAATAAAATAACACAAATCAGATTCCCGACAATTTGTGGCTTTCCTTTGATCAGAAATTGCTCTTGCAGAATATTGAATCTTATAATAATCAAGCTCTGGTGCAATTTAGCTTCGACTATAATTGAATTATGAAGCCTGCTAATACCAATAAGCATACATAGTGCGATCAATGATCCTCTATCTATTCTATATTAATATTCCGACCACGTCTCTCTCTAATGGCAAATGAAAATTCTTTTCATAATAACATCTGACTCAATTACGTTTTAATTTTCAAGAAAATTCTAGAATTTCATGTTAGACGCTCATTTTTCATGGCATTGGCAATTCTCGAAAGAATGTTTTGTTTCGGGTTTTTCCGACAGAAAGGGGTTTGTTTATTGTGGTGTTCTGTCGTACACTAGTTAGGGTTTAGAGTAAAACCACCATATATCAGTGTGGTGTCTTTGTTCAGGGTTGTACAAATAAAACACTGTTTCCAATATTACTGCGTTAGGCGTGCTGTCGCTACCACTGTCCGAACTAGACTGAGAGTGCGGCGCATCGCTCCGCACTCCCTCTACCGCGCATCCCCTACCACAGCACGCATAACTCATTTATTAAATACCACATTTATAATTATTAGGTTGCCTATCTTCCTGATGCAAAAATCCAATAAAACTTTGATCGACCTGGGAATCGAACTCAGGAACTCGTGCTCAACAGTTGCGCTTGCCAACCAGTTTTATTCAAATCTTCTAAGGGCCCCTTTTCCGAGATTAACGTTTCTAGATCGAGTTGTTTTTAGAGAAATCACACATAATTAAATTCGTAAAAAAATATGTACCTAGTACAGATACATGTTTGATCACTAGATCAAATAATAAAATATTGAAAAAAAGAAAACAATATATCATGATCTGTCAAATTACCAATTTGAACGAGACGCCATTGTTTAACTATTGTGTCTACTTCGTGGACAGATCTTCAACATTTTACTCGTCATAGAAAAAAAATGGGAAAAGGGTGCGACATTTTGTAGTAAGGAATAATAATAATAATAACGTTTATTGTGTCCAAAAGTTATACACAAACAATTTGGGTTTGTAGTCTTCAATTAAGCAGAAAATGCCTGTATTAGAGGAAGCCGCTCCTTCACAACAGTAGGTACTTACTTAAAACACAATAAAAACAGTACTGGGTGTAGTAAAACTAAATAACAAAATATAATTATGTGAACATGAGTGAGTGTGTGCATGAGTGTATGAGTGTTGTTGAGTGTAATGAGTGTTAAGGATGTGTGGATGTATGAGTATGTGTGTGTGAGTGTACGTTTAGGTATGGGAGAATCTCTGTGTGTGTGAGCGTGAGCGGGTCGTGTACATGACGTATTAAGTTACGTTTTGTAGGAGAGCTTCAGTATTTTCATATGTCAGTGGTTTTATGCAGTCAATTATCATTTCTTTACATATATGATAAGATTTTGCATATACGAAAATTTCCTTATTTATTTTGTTGTACAATTGAGCTGATCGTTTACTGAATTGCATAGATCCGAATTTGGTCTCGGTTGAACTATATTGTGTTTCCTTCTCCTAAAGTGTATATCCGAATTACAAGGTAAGAAATGAGTTTTCATCCCCCCATCTCGGAAAGAGTATTTTTGCTCTTCGATATCTGAGTGCAAAAGTCGTTTTTATCCTCTAGAGGATGAAGTAAATTGAATTTAGAACATCGTGTGCACTAAGTTTGTGAATTCAAAACATCATTAAACCTATTTACTTCTACCTCCATGGTGCCGAATTTATCATAGGTACAGCCTTTTTTAATTTGTTAAAAACTCAGACTCAGAACCTTCTTGGTGTACTTTTATAATTTGCTTTGCGCGCGCCATTTTCTTGTCAGGTCAATTGTTAAAACCTTAGGTTAAAAACAAGTGAAAAACGTAAAATAAGTGGTTTTGGCGACGAAGAAGTTTATTTGACGCCAACAGAATTGACTGAAACTGTTAATAATGCGCAAATGAGCTTTCTCCCTCAACAATCACGCGAGAAGGATTTTAAACAGTACGATATTAAAAAAATTGAAAAAAATAGGTAGAAAATGCCCAAGGCATTAAGTCCGCCTTTGTACAGTTTTTACTTGTGCATAAAGTTTTAATAAATAAATAAATAAATATTACACTCAACTTAACTAACTGTAGCAACGTTACTTTAAATTTTTCTTAATTGTACCTAAGTATTATTTGTTAGAATTTAAAGATTATTCTGTAATACTTACCTATCATAATGTAGTAGTTAACACCTAAACTGAAATAAAAGTATCTTGTGATTGTAAATGTTTTTTTTTTTGCACTTAGTCATTTCCTCGCTGAGGTGGGATGAAAAGTTACGTGTTGCACTCGAGTGCAAAGATTTTTCACCTCGTGCTCTTTTGATTCCCTCGCTAACGCTCAGGATTCTAATTTTTGAATCACTCGCTGCGCTCGTGACTCAATTTTAGAATCCTTCGCTTGCTCGGTTATCAAAATTGAGCACGCGGTTAAAAAGCAACTTTGCATTCTTGTATAACAAATAACTATTCTCTATTATCTTGTGGTTATAAGCGTGCGTGACCACTTAGCACAAGTTCCCGGGATTCGATTGCCAGATCGGGCAAAATGTTATACGATTTTGTCATCAAGACATTCTCCGTAGCAGCCACGAAGTCTCGATTTATGCCCGGTTGATGGCAATAGGCTCGCCCCCTATTACATGGGGCTTAAACATAACTGGTGAAATGTGCATAGCACGGTCATGGTATGGTACAGTGTTGTGGGCAGACTTTTTAGAGAAGAGGAATACAGCCTGGCAACGGTTTGTAAACACCACAATAAAATTGAAAAACAAATTAATTTCTTCTTAATTAATTTGCGTAGGTACCTAATCGAATCATTCCATTATATTATATTTTATTCCATTATATTATTCCATTATTCCATTATATTATACTATTATATGAATTATGTCGTGATGGCCCAGAGGTTAAGGCCTCGCCTCCCATGTATGAGGTTGTGGGTTCAAATCCGGGCAAGTACCAATGTGACTTTTTCAATTAATATGTACTTTACTAAGTTTATCTTGGACATCACAGACATCGGTGAAGGAAAACATCGTGAGGAAACCTGGACTTATAATTAATATAAGTCTGAAATCGCCAACCCGTCTTGAGCAAGCGTGGTGATCAATGCTCGTGCCTTCTCTGTATGAGAAGAGGCCTTTGCCCAGCAGTGGGACAGTAATAGGCTGGTATTATTATGTGGTGTACTAACCGTGAGGCAATTATTCTTACTAAAAATAATTGTAATGCAACACTCACAAATAAGTTACGATTCCCAGATGTTGAATAAACGCAGAAATTACACGGTTTTTTCACGGCAAATTTCATCTAATACAAAATTTGTAAAAAATCATTTAATTCTCTCGGCCCTTATATTACAACAAAATTAATAAACTCATTAACATTTACCCATTAAATGCAGATTGTTGCAGGAGAAAGGTGTTGGAATACCTACAAAGTCTCACTTACGACGAGACTGAACAGCTTCTAACCGTATCAAGATAGACAGCAGTAACACACTTACATTATTATACAAACTCATAAAATCGTATCTCAGTCATTAACATGTTCACTCAACTGCCACACATCACACTCACACCGTACTATAGACACACCCTCTCACACTCACTCATTCACCTAGCATTATACACAAAGAGAGGATCAGGCTACTATTATTAAGTCCTATAGTATACATATTCATTAGTTATTGTAAAATGCAAGTATATAAGGGTATATATATATAGGGTTGGCGCTGTAAGCCGAAATACAGGTTCCTCCTAGTTCGGCTGCAGAGGCTAAAATCATTTTTGGTAACAAATACTGTCTAAAGCATTTTATTTGTAAATTATAAGTACTTTTTGTGTAAGAAAAATAAATTATTATTATTATACCTACATTATATATCTTTCTCTAAACATAATTCGTCTAGCCTGATTATTTATCGATAGATTCTAAAGGTACTCAACAATACAGTGAAAACGATAATCCCTCAAAATCAATTAACAATACGTTTACTTCAGAAACTAGACACAACGATATCCCAAAAAAAAAGAAACACAAAAGACTTTCATAACTTTATGAAAAGACATCGAAAAGTTCTTTTATTTTCACAGACAATCGGCTGAAGCGAATGGCTCGAGCAAAATGCGATTTTCAGGTAAAATGAATTTGTCAAGTGACGCTTGAAAGGTGAGGAAGGAACATTCGAGAATTCGTTATCCAATGGGATGCCCGATTACAGACAATTTCTTTGAGTAAGACAGGTATTAAGGCATTTTTTTTCTTTTAGGTACTTATTTGAGTGTTTTAAGGGTCTAACACTCAAATACAAGAAAAAAAAAATGATTTGAGTTTTGGCTTTATTATGATTTAGATATGGCCACAAAATTAAAAAAATATATATGGCCGAGAAAGTTTGATTATTTCTTTTAGGAGCGCTTTAAATAATAATCAAAAAATTTCTTGTATTTGAGTGTTAGACCCTTAAAACACTCAAATAAGTACCTAAAAGAAAAAAAATGCCTTAATACCTGTCTTACTCAAAGAAATTGTCTGTAATCGGGCATCCCATTGGATAACGAATTCTCGAATGTTCCTTCCTCACCTTTCAAGCGTCACTTGACAAATTCATTTTACCTGAAAATCGCATTTTGCTCGAGCCATTCGCTTCAGCCGATTGTCTGTGAAAATAAAAGAACTTTTCGATGTCTTTTCATAAAGTTATGAAAGTCTTTTGTGTTTCTTTTTTTTTGGGATATCGTTGTGTCTAGTTTCTGAAGTAAACGTATTGTTAATTGATTTTGAGGGATTATCGTTTTCACTGTATTGTTGAGTACCTTTAGAATCTATCGATAAATAATCAGGCTAGACGAATTATGTTTAGAGAAAGATATATAATGTAGGTATAATAATAATAATTTATTTTTCTTACACAAAAAGTACTTATAATTTACAAATAAAATGCTTTAGACAGTATTTGTTACCAAAAATGATTTTAGCCTCTGCAGCCGAACTAGGAGGAACCTGTATTTCGGCTTACAGCGCCAACCCTATATATATATACCCTTATATACTTGCATTTTACAATAACTAATGAATATGTATACTATAGGACTTAATAATAGTAGCCTGATCCTCTCTTTGTGTATAATGCTAGGTGAATGAGTGAGTGTGAGAGGGTGTGTCTATAGTACGGTGTGAGTGTGATGTGTGGCAGTTGAGTGAACATGTTAATGACTGAGATACGATTTTATGAGTTTGTATAATAATGTAAGTGTGTTACTGCTGTCTATCTTGATACGGTTAGAAGCTGTTCAGTCTCGTCGTAAGTGAGACTTTGTAGGTATTCCAACACCTTTCTCCTGCAACAATCTGCATTTAATGGGTAAATGTTAATGAGTTTATTAATTTTGTTGTAATATAAGGGCCGAGAGAATTAAATGATTTTTTACAAATTTTGTATTAGATGAAATTTGCCGTGAAAAAACCGTGTAATTTCTGCGTTTATTCAACATCTGGGAATCGTAACTTATTTGTGAGTGTTGCATTACAATTATTTTTAGTAAGAATAATTGCCTCACGGTTAGTACACCACATAATAATACCAGCCTATTACTGTCCCACTGCTGGGCAAAGGCCTCTTCTCATACAGAGAAGGCACGAGCATTGATCACCACGCTTGCTCAAGACGGGTTGGCGATTTCAGACTTATATTAATTATAAGTCCAGGTTTCCTCACGATGTTTTCCTTCACCGATGTCTGTGATGTCCAAGATAAACTTAGTAAAGTACATATTAATTGAAAAAGTCACATTGGTACTTGCCCGGATTTGAACCCACAACCTCATACATGGGAGGCGAGGCCTTAACCTCTGGGCCATCACGACATAATTCATATAATAGTATAATATAATGGAATAATGGAATAATATAATGGAATAAAATATAATATAATGGAATGATTCGATTAGGTACCTACGCAAATTAATTAAGAAGAAATTAATTTGTTTTTCAATTTTATTGTGGTGTTTACAAACCGTTGCCAGGCTGTATTCCTCTTCTCTAAAAAGTCTGCCCACAACACTGTACCATACCATGACCGTGCTATGCACATTTCACCAGTTATGTTTAAGCCCCATGTAATAGGGGGCGAGCCTATTGCCATCAACCGGGCATAAATCGAGACTTCGTGGCTGCTACGGAGAATGTCTTGATGACAAAATCGTATAACATTTTGCCCGATCTGGCAATCGAATCCCGGGAACTTGTGCTAAGTGGTCACGCACGCTTATAACCACAAGATAATAGAGAATAGTTATTTGTTATACAAGAATGCAAAGTTGCTTTTTAACCGCGTGCTCAATTTTGATAACCGAGCAAGCGAAGGATTCTAAAATTGAGTCACGAGCGCAGCGAGTGATTCAAAAATTAGAATCCTGAGCGTTAGCGAGGGAATCAAAAGAGCACGAGGTGAAAAATCTTTGCACTCGAGTGCAACACGTAACTTTTCATCCCACCTCAGCGAGGAAATGACTAAGTGCAAAAAAAAAAACATTTACAATCACAAGATACTTTTATTTCAGTTTAGGTGTTAACTACTACATTATGATAGGTAAGTATTACAGAATAATCTTTAAATTCTAACAAATAATACTTAGGTACAATTAAGAAAAATTTAAAGTAACGTTGCTACAGTTAGTTAAGTTGAGTGTAATATTTATTTATTTATTTATTAAAACTTTATGCACAAGTAAAAACTGTACAAAGGCGGACTTAATGCCTTGGGCATTTTCTACCTATTTTTTTCAATTTTTTGTGTAAGAAAAATAAATTATTATTATTATACCTACATTATATATCTTTCTCTAAACATAATTCGTCTAGCCTGATTATTTATCGATAGATTCTAAAGGTACTCAACAATACAGTGAAAACGATAATCCCTCAAAATCAATTAACAATACGTTTACTTCAGAAACTAGACACAACGATATCCCAAAAAAAAAGAAACACAAAAGACTTTCATAACTTTATGAAAAGACATCGAAAAGTTCTTTTATTTTCACAGACAATCGGCTGAAGCGAATGGCTCGAGCAAAATGCGATTTTCAGGTAAAATGAATTTGTCAAGTGACGCTTGAAAGGTGAGGAAGGAACATTCGAGAATTCGTTATCCAATGGGATGCCCGATTACAGACAATTTCTTTGAGTAAGACAGGTATTAAGGCATTTTTTTTCTTTTAGGTACTTATTTGAGTGTTTTAAGGGTCTAACACTCAAATACAAGAAAAAAAAAATGATTTGAGTTTTGGCTTTATTATGATTTAGATATGGCCACAAAATTAAAAAAATATATATGGCCGAGAAAGTTTGATTATTTCTTTTAGGAGCGCTTTAAATAATAATCAAAAAATTTCTTGTATTTGAGTGCTAGACTCTTAACACTCAAAAATAAGAAAAACTGTAATAGCCCTCAGAAGACATCTACATCTCTACACATTAAAGCAAGTACCGCAGACTGATACAGACTCAAAGAAACACTTACATTTGCGTTTCGTTTTAGAGCGTTCTAACAAGTTGTGGTGTGTATGTGTAAATCAGGACGTCATTATGCCTTACTCGTCTTTTACATTCTATGTGGCTTTATTTCAGCATTTCTAGTTACAGCTTTATGTACTTTAATGTGTGTCACGGACAAACCAATTTAAATACTATATTTTTTCAACTAAGACCATAGATAGATTTGGCAAAATGGAGAATCCTTCCGAAATATAGTGTGAACGCAGATCCCGACCAGACGATGTCCCAGTTGCTCGAGTGTGAGAAGTGCCCCAACACCTGCACTATAGAGGACATAAAACACGCCACAGTTGCCGCTATTAACCTATTGACCGCCATACTTACATATATTGAATCGGCGCATGGTTCGTACTGAGGGATGAATCAGTGGTGGTTTGGAGGTAAATGGCAGACACATTCTCGTGATCATTTCGAGAAGGGCCTCCGGAGCCCGCAGCGTCTGCCACTGCTCCGAATATACGCTCGGAGACAGCCTCCGTAAGAGTGGTGTGGTACGGATTAGAGCGAGACCCACGTGACAAGCAAGCGCGTGCCCTTTACGCCAAACGACACAAATATGTGACAAAATGGTAGGTGAAATTGTGGCTTGGCGTGGATGGGTTTAGTAAAAGTCTGACACTCCCTCCTGCTCCGCCCAGAGCGGGTGGAGCCATTTGATGATTTCCCATCCGAAAAAAAAAAACAGACCACAAAATATCCACTCATCCATCATCTTTAAACACATAATATACGAGCAGCTACCATGTAAACGTAATGGTCAATATATTAAGTAATAAGGGTTATTTGTCGACTCAGGAGCAATCAAATAAGATTTACTGCGGGCCGTTACATCATGTAGGAAAACTAATGAAAACTTATTCCTAAACATTTGTGTTGTTTTTGGAGAAGGGAAAATGTGATGTGAAAGTTAATAATCACAGTGATTCATATTAGCAATGTCTACAGCGAACATGTCTACTACATTGCTATCATCATTTTAATTAGCCTTCTGCCAACGATGTTGGAGTCGGTCGTGGCTAAATAATAACAGCTGCACGGGTCGACGTGCTTGCCTAGGTTGGTCTGTGGATAGGTGATCACCCTTACATACCGAGTTTCCTTCGTGCCTCCGAAAGCACGTTAAGCAGTTAGTCCCGACTGTCATTTGTAGATCTTTGACAGTCGGTACAGGTAGTCAGTGGCCCAAAAAGTCTGACAACCAGTCTTACCAAGGGGTATCGCATTACCCGGTACTAACTGCCCTCAACATCATCTGCCTAGCCTTTTCCCAACTACGTTTGGGTCGGCTTCCAGTCTAACCGGATGCAGCTGAATACCAGTATTTTACATGGAGCGACTGCCTATCTGACCTCCACAACCCAGTTAGTACTGGGCAATACGGTACCCGACAAAACGGTGAAACGTACTTTCCGAGGCACGGAGGAAACTCGGTATATTACGGGTGGTTACCCATCCACAGACCGACCTTGGTAAGCGCGGCTTAACCTTAAAGTTCGACCCGTGCGGCGGTTATTATTAAGCCACGAGCTCCTGGGCTAAACATTATAATAAATAATACTAAATTTAATTTATTTGTACAAAAGGAAAATACTTACATAATTCAGAGTGGATAGAGATAGTTTGAAGCATTAGTTGCGATATTTTTATTAGAAAATACTTATTACCAGGAACCATGTAAGTTCTAGGAGACTACAGTATAAAACATCGATATTGCATTGAAAGTTTGAACCTTACTAATAAACAAAAAGAAAACTTTTACCATAGTGAGTGGCCTGTAGCCTTAGGCGCTGGGTACACAGAAAAGACGTAAGACAATGACGGGGCGCGGACAAGGCGCAGACGGGGCGCCGTCGCGACTTCTTAACGCACATAGTAAAGACGAGGCACGGGCGAGGCGCGGGCGTGACGCCGGGCGCCACGAGAGAAGACAAACGACGCGCGCGCCCGAGCCTTTCTTTCTGTTTTTGTGTAACCAACCAACTTCATTCAGCCGTTCGATTTTGACTCGATAACATGTTTTAACATTTTTTTTTTGACGCGCACGCAGCACGTGTCCCAACACCCACGCCCCACCACGCTCGCACCCCCGTTCTCATCGTCTCTCGTCCACTCGCGCCCGGCGGCGCCCGTGCCTCGTCTTAAGTCGTCTTTTCTATGTGCTTTACAACAGGGCGTAGACGAGCGAACGTCGTTTCCGCGCCCGTCCGCGCCCTGCCTTTTCTGTGTGCTTTGCAACGCGACGCTTCTATACATTTTGTATGAAAAAGACGCGGAAGAGACATATGCCTGTGCCCCGTCTGCGTCTTACGTCTTTACTGTGACTTGCGCCTTACTACCTTTATAACAATGAATGTTCCCACAACTTTCCTTTCAAAGAACTGCAGCCATGAAGCAAGAACTTCTAACTTCTAAGACATTATCGACAGCACTGTTAGTAAGCCAGTTTCCATTGTAGTCACTAGGTATATCTTAGATCATAACATCACGCCTTTAATCCACGAAGGGTTAGGCAAAGGTGTACCTATGTACACCCACATTTCGTTTAAGTCCCATGTAATAGGGGGTGAGCCTATTGCCATCGACCGGGCACAAATCCAGACTACGTGGCTGCAACTAAGAAATTCCTGATGGAAAAATCCAATAACACTTTACTTTGCACAACTCGGGAATCGAAATCAGGACCTCATGCTTAGCTGTCGCGCTTGCGACCACTAGACCAACGACGCAGTCTTTATTTCTTAGAAATCCGTATATGATACCTTGGACTAGCATTTTCCCGCGAGTTCGCCTCCGTTATGGTCGGAAATTTTTCCACAGCATTTTAAATAAATGTCGCTGGACATTAACACACGGCGCCATCTAGTGCCACACTAAGCAACGAGGCTTGTGTCGTGGACACCAGATAGTTGATATACTACATAGATACTTTTTATTTATAAATATATACTTATTATACATTAAACATCAATGACTCGGAAACAAATGCCCGTGCTGATCACACAAACATTTGCTCTTACGGGATTCGAACCCGGGACCGTAAGAACGTAAGGCACCTCACTACCGGCGGTCGGTCGGGTCGTCATTTTGAATATAGCCTATGACACTAGGGGATACTGTAGCTTCCCGTTAGTGATTTTTTGGAATATGATCAGTAGTTCCAAAGATTACCCCCTACATCCAAACTTCAACTTTTTATAATATTATTATCATCATCTAGCTAGCCTTTTCCAAACGATGTTGGGGTCGGCATCCAGTCTAACCGAATTCTTAATGAAAAGCCTGGAGTTTGAAACTGTCCAGTTACCAACAGGTCTAGTAGTATATAATATGTGGGTGTTCTATAAACACGCGTCTGCTGAAATCGTTCGTGGATTAACAAAGGTTATGTATGACAAGTAATATATTCACAATGTTATAGGATCTTCTCAAATTAGTTGTTAATATTTGTCTTACATCCATATCAATATCGTATTAACTAAAGTAATTTAACCTACGCAGAAATAGGACTTTCCTAGAAAGGAACAAAATAAGAAGCACGAATAAAATACCAACCTACGTACTACACTAGACACCGAATACACCTGCCAGTGTCAATAAAATTCTTTCATAAACGATAAATAACTCGCTGGAGTACTCGCACGAGGAAATAAAAATAGAGTCGATCTCAGTACGACTTAAAATAAAAGGACGCCCACGTAGACACTTAAATAACACCTACTACAACGTTTTATTATAAACTGGCCTGCAAAAATAAGTATCACACTTTCAAAATTGCAATAACTTTTTAAGTACACAAGATATACTTTCGAAACAAAAAGGACTCGATAAATAGTTTAATTTTGTAGATAGTTTCAAAGAAAGCTGATAAAAATTGCCTTGCCTGTCAGTGTAGTATTCACAATTCATTTGTCCTTTTACAACCCGACTGCAACCGTTGGATAGTAGCTTACCAGTCACAACACCCGCGTGTTCGTAGGGTCCTCCCTTTTCAACGAGGTATGAGAAACTTTACACCCTGATCCTGATAAAGCAACCTTATTGAAACAAAAATAAAGATCACTGTGATGTTGACAGATGAAAAGTCAGATGTCAAATATATATAAATATCGCTGGACATTACACACAGCGCCATCTAGTGCCACACTAAGCAACGAGGCTTGTGTCGTGGACACCAGATAGTTGATATACTACATATATACTTTTTGTTTGTAAATACATACTTATTATACATACAAACATTTTTGACAAACAAATGTTCATGCTCATCACACAAACATTTGCTCCTACCGGGAAGCCTCACTACCGCTGCGCCATTCGGGTCGTCAATAAAATAGCAATGAAGGTACGGCTTATGAAGTAAAATTATAGTCATCATCATCTGCCTAGCCTTTTTACAATTATGTGGGGTCGGCTTCCAGTCTAACCGGATGCAGCTGAATACCAGTACCTATATTACATGGAGCGACTGCCTATCTGACCGCCACAACCCAGTTAGTACTGGGTAATTTAATTTTAAATTAATACGATACCCCGTGTAAGACTGGCTTTCGGGCCACTGACTACGTGTAACAACTAACAAAGATTTACAAATGACAGCCGAGACCAACGGCTTAACGTGCTTTCGAAGCACAGAGGAAACTCGGTATTATAATGGGTGGTCACCCATCCACGTACCAACCTAGTAAAGCGCGGTTTAACCTAAAGATCTACCCGAGTGACTGTTGTTATATATTATTATATAAGAATAAGAATAATTTATTTAAAAAGTAGATAATACAAAAGTGTACATTTAAGTGCAGTAGTGTTATTTCTTAAACTATTGTATAATTAGTGCTTAGAAGTAAACTATCACTACAAAATATTTAACAGTCACAAGTAACGAAAATGTCGAGGTCAAATGTTAGGTAGCGACCTGCCTGATCTAGGTTTATTTAAACCTGTGTTTCAGGCCATCACTTTACATTACATAAATTAATTAGGACAGTAAAAGTTTTAAATGAAATAAATCTATTAACAACTATAACACAAATCAAATTGGTACAAAAACATTAAAACTAACTTAAGTAAATATGTACAATTAGATACGGGGGGATGACATAATCAAACTAGGACTTCTAGAAGTTTTTCTGTGTCTGTGTTATTAAGTATCGCTAAATAATCTGATATTAAGTATGGCAATGTGGTTTTACATTGCCTATAACTTAGCCTATAGAAGTTTAGTTTCTTGTTGAGTCTATTATACAGAAAAGGTCCTAAAAATACATAAAAACGACTAAATATACTTGACTATGAATTAAATTATTTTATTAAAATCAAATTGTTAATACCCGTTTAATTATGTGACATGTAATAATTTTATTTTTTTATATTATTGTATTCTGACATTGACATTGATTGATTTGATTTTTCATTTATTATTGAATTTGTATAGAAATTGATAATTGATTATTATAAGTATGGAACAGATTTGTACGCTTCAACGCAAGACAGGGATGGACTTGTATATTATATTTATTGTAACACCACTGTACAACCTATGTCTACAAATAAAAATTTCATTTTCATTTATTGGCCACGAGCAAAGGAGCAAAATTCTAGTCCCGTCTATTTATAACTTTTAATTACTAACTTGAGACACATGAAAACGACTTCAGGACAAAGTGACATGACATCAAAGATAGTCCCGAAAAACTTGTTCCATAAACAATATTCGGGGACATGCTTGTTTCTACGCAGACATACACGCGTAGCAGATTACAGCCCACTCGCTCTCACAAAGCTTGTGACCTAAGCAGTAGGAACATTATAGGTAATAATGTTTTTTTTTTCTGAAATAAGTCTTACTAATATTATAAAAGCGAAAGTTTGTAAGGTTATATAGATGATGTGAGGATGGATGTTTGTTACTTTGTCACACAAAAACTACTGAACGAATTTGTATGAAATTTAGCATACAGATAGCTTATAACCTGGATTAACACATACGATACTGTTTATCCCAGTAGTATGATCCCGTGGGACAATGATCAAACTCCACGCGGGCATAGCCACGTGTTTAAACCAGTTCTCAATAAAACGTTAATTAAACCAAGTGATTAAAGAAAAACAGTTTTTCTCTGAGAGTAAAAATATTAAATTATTCACTCAAGGTTGTTTCAGTAATAAATTCAAAATGAAATGACTTCCAATCTGCATTGAAGGAGTGGTCTTAACTAATCTCGACATTGCTTACCAAGGCAATTGACAAACATCAAACAAATATACAAGAAAACCAACGGTTTCCAACGTAAATGTATGTCGATTGTCGGGTTGTCAGGATTTTTTTTCGTTAGGCTCGAGCATTTATTTATTAACAAATTACTTGAAATTACACTTTAACACTATAACACCCGGGCACAATGAATCGGATACACTTTCAAGACGTCACAACTCCGCAGCGATCCGACCATGAATGTCGTCCTCGCTGCTTGCTGTCAAAATCCAGCGGGCCTAAAATGGCCGCTTTAGCAGAATCTTAATATAAAGCACGTTAAAAATTCAAAATTCTTAAAATGGCTTTTGTGCTTGTAACCCTTTTTTTTTTTTTTTTTTTTTAGGATGGGAAATCATCAAATGACTTCTCCCGCTCTGGGCGGAGCAGACTTCAGACTTTTACTGACTAAAACCCATCCATGTTCCTTCATCGCCCTTTGTGTTCCGGGGCCACGGTATCTCTTTCGAATAGTCCCGCATCCCCGGCAGGCTTCGGCCCTTGCGGACCCCTTCCTTATTGCTGACTCTCTATGAGGCGCGCGTGGAACACGAACGCGCCGTCGACACGGCCTGTCGTCATGAGACGGACGGACGGCGAGCTAGCCCATAGCTCCCCGTCCACAGGCCCGCGCCTACGGTGGCCGGTAGCCACCACGTGGCCCCCGACGCCCGGGGCGTCTCCCGCGGCGGCCGGGACGTGAGGATATCTCCCTCTCACGTTCCGCCACCTCCTTCGCTAGCATGACTGCTTCGCAGAAGGAGGTGACGGCGTTCCATTCCGTCTCGCTCCGGACCATGGCACGAACCAGGGCCGGAAGCGAGAGGTCGCCGCCGCCGATCGCCACCTCGAGGACACGGCGGTGCTCCACCCAAGCAGGGCACACCTCCACAGTGTGCTCCACCGTGTCCTCCGGCCGATCCTCACAATGGAAACACCCGGGCGTCTCCTCCCGCCCGATTCGGTGCAGGAACTTACCGAAACATCCGTGTCCGGTAAGAACCTGTGTCAGGCGGAAGGTGAGGACGCCGTGGCGTCTCTCCAGCCACTCCTCAAAGAGGGGACTTACCGCCACTATCGTGGCGTGCCCTGCACGGGGTTGGACAGTCGCTCTCTCCATGCTTGTAACCCTAAAGTCCATTTTAAGCATTTAATTTTTTTAACGTGATTCGTATTACGATTCTGATATAGCGGCCATTTTAGGCCCCCAGGACTCTGTAGAAGCACGCCATGGTGGGGTAGACTGGTAAGTAGGTCGCGTGATGTCACCACTGGCGCGCTTTCGATTCATTTCAAGCCCGTAAATGACTGGATCCGACATCTCACTTCACTACATAGTATAAAACAAAGTAACTTTCTCTATCCCTATATCCCTATGTATGCTTAAATCTTTAAAATTTCGCAACGGATTTTGATGAGGGTTTTTTTAATAGATAGAGTGATACAAGAGGAAGGTTTTAGTATATAATTTGCGGGCGGGCGTAGCCGCGGGTATCAGCTAGTAAGTAAAAACGAAAGTATTTGTTTTGAGTGTCTGGTTCATTTTCTCGCCTTAACAGCTGGACGGATTTAAAAGAATTTTGGCACATGGATAGACCATGATCTGTTAAGGCATAGGATATTTTTTAACTCGTTTTAGGTACCAGTGGGACAATTCCCGACCCCAACACGGGAGAAGCCGACGGTAAAAGCTAGTCAAGCATATTCTTCAAAGATTTATTGCTTTCGAAGATATAAAATCAAATGGAAAGCAAATAGTACTTATTGGAAATCATACAAAGTCAGTCAAAGAGTTTGTATCGGGAAAATATATTTCCTTTGACCTTATTTTAAACTAGATATATCCGTTCTTAGAATTTCTTTAGAATGAATAGGAAAGGAAAATAGTCTGAAGGTGGGCTGCATAGGAAGCCGGTGGGTGGAAGTTTTATTCAAGATGGTTTCTTTGCTGAGGGATCTTTAAATAAATTAAAAAAAAAAACTTTTATTTCGGACAAGCAACATCCATAGAAGGTTAGTAAAATAAAACTTATAAACTATGTTACTTGCAACTTATTATTTACTTAGACACAAGCTTGTTGTTCGAAATGCATCTACGAACAACAGCCCCAAATATCGGAGAGTCGTACCTCCCTGCCATAGTCTTAGGATGGAGTCGGAGCTGGTTTAAAGGTTACTTTGCATGGTTAAGCTATAGGTATTCTTTTCAAACGCAAACTTAAAATCTTATTGCACACAGGGAAATGTGTTTAACAATTATTATACTACCCTTTAAAATCCCGGAATGATTTTTAATGTCGAAACTAAAGCTGTTTTTGAAGGACGTATTGGTCACATGTTACTTACTTCATTGAGGATAGGGAAATCAACTCGCGGGAAACACCTGGATAAGGGACACACAGAACTGGCTCGTATGGCAGAAAAAAGGCGAGACCTACACCCAGCAGTGGGTGATTCCGGGCTGATATAAAATAAATATCGCTGGACATTACACACAGCGCCATCTAGTGCCACACTAAGCAACGAGGCTTGTGTCGTGGACACCAGATAGTTGATATACTACATAGATACTTTTTGTTTGTAAATACATACTTATTATACATATAAACATCCATGACTCGGATACAAATGTCCATGCTCATCACACAAACATTTGCTCTTGGCGGAATTCGAACCCGGGGCCCTAAGAACGTAAGGCAGCCTCAGTACCGCTGCGCCATTCGGGTCGTCAACGGATGATGATGAAGCATTTCAACTTTGTTGAATTTTGTGGTCATTGTTTCTTCTGAGCGTGGTTGCTAGTAAGACTGAAGGCCACCTCACCTGTGCGCAGTGCGTGTACTGTTGCCAGGTGTCTCCGTGAGGTGGCGTAGGTAATTAAGAATTATGAGTTTTTGTGTTTTAGCCTATTATACTAACATAGGTTAAGGAATACTAACAAATTTATGGGTTCTACCTGAATTAAAGACAAATAAATAGCGATGATGAAATTATATTAATTGCTGTTAGTAGAAATCATACTATATACAGTATATATAGTGTTTCAACTCTTCAATCATTTGTGAGAAAAACGTACGTAGGTACTATCATAAAGTTTTAAATCATAAATCTTTTCCTTATCTTTTGAAAATGTTAAACTATTTCCTGCTTCTTTGGCACTTTCTCCGTCTGTCACTAGCAATATTAAAATATGTTATTCACACGAAAGAACTCAATTCTTACACCATCTGATATATTCTTCAACATACAATTCATATTCAATAGTCGAGTCGAACATCCATCACAAAATGTAATATTACAATAAATATTGCTATCTCACTCGCACACCGGATATTGGGTAGCGCTCCGTCCCCGGAAGACAAGCGCTTGAATTTAGAACAAAGGGAAATCAGCGCCACCTAGCGGCGGGAAGTTGATGTCGGTGGGGCTGTTTTATTTTTTGTTCTCTTTCGTGGTTTTTATTTCTGAATGGTCTTAATGTATACGGAATATAGACTAATATGATGAGTATGACGAAGGAAATTCTGGAAACATTTTTCTGCCTAAGCCTTTACACAACTATGTTGGGGTCACCTACCAGTCTAACCGGATGTTGCTGCCGCCGGAGCAGCAAAATACTTTTTTTTTTCTTAGCCTGTCATGTGTCCCACTGCTGGGCAAAAGCCTCCCCTTTCTCCTTCCAAACCTTTCTATCCTATGCGATATCTGGCCATGTTCGCCCCGCAAACAAGATCAGATCGTCACACCACCTTCGCCGCGGTCTACCTCGACGGCGATTCCCTCCGTCAGGCGTCCAGTGAGTGACGATCTTTGCCCACATCTCCGGGTGCATTTACGCTACGTGGCCAGCCCACTTCCACTTTAGCTTGCCTGTTTTTTTCTCCGACAAAAATACTATTCACCAATAAAACGCCTGAACGCGTGGCAATCGTGTGTGCATTGATGTCCCTTCCAACCCATATTAAAAATAAATAAACCCGTAGCGTAGAAATTGATATTCGATTTGAATAATTGTGTCAAACCTAATTATATATTTTTGTTTCTATTATGTCCTGTGTGAGATTAATAAATACTTTTTCTTTCTTTTTGTTTTCTTTAAATAAATCTTCATTTATTATTTAAAACAGTAGCCATATTTTTCATTTCATTGTAAATTGAAGGTCATGTTATATCATCGATACAATTCTGTTATATCAAGAATACGTATTTTATAACGTCTCATATTCTTGAATAATAAAGGTACGATTCCGAAAACGACCGGCAACAGCAAACCGCAGCAGATCGCTATAGCAGACCGCAACGACACGATTTGTTTCTCTTACTGCTGAGAATCGTGACTCCGTTTCAAATAATATCAACGGTGATATCTGGTGCCTTAAGGGCCAAGATAGCTACCGCTTTCAAAGTGTTTCGTATTTCATCTACAACTTCCAACAAGATTAACATAAACTTTTTGGTTGCTTTTATCAATTCAATACGATTCGACTTTTATATTGTCATTATTATATTGTAGCGGCATTACAAAAAATACTACGCTAACATATATAGAACAAAAAGTACAAAAGCACCATCTATGACACAAATTAAGATCTAACATCAAAATTCTGAATCGCGCTTTTAAAGTTATCCGCAACCGCAACCGTAAGAAGATATAGAAAAACTCGACAACAACTGTCGGGCAGTGGCCCACCAGACATAACACCCATCTGGTCGGAGATATTATTATATCCTGCTTTTTCTATGGAGGACGAAGAACTGTTCTTCGTTACTACTAAAATGTAGCTGTTAGATAGCTAGGTACTTTGTCTAGGCCCTCTGGTGACTTTTTACATCATCATCATCATTAATCAGTAATGTCCCCACTGCTGGGACACGGCTTCCTCTCAATGAGAAGGAATGAGCTATAATCCACAACGGGGGCCCAGTGCGGATTGGTAGATGTCACATGTCTTCGAATTTTTAATTCTAGGACATGCCGGTTTACTCACGATGTTTTCCTTCACCGTTTTGAGAGCAGTGGTAATGAAATAAATTACACAAAGTGATGCGCCCATCTGGGTTCGAACCCACAACTTACTGTTCGTAAGTCGGGGCCGCCACCACTGGGCCACCGCTGGGCACCACTTTTTACATCACTCGATGAAAACCCCGTCGAGATGGTGACATAGCAGCCGATTGCCGTTTTCATAGCGTTAATAGAAAACAGTCGTGTATTGACTCCTTCAGAACTGTACCCTAACGGCCAGACACATAACGTGTCATTATAGTACTAAAATATTCAGCTGACATTTTGTTCAATACAGTAATAGGTGGAGGATCGAAGTGTCTATGAAAAAATACGACGACAATAACTTAGACATACACGGGTTAGCTTTTTGTAGTTGCCTCAAAGATATTTGATAGTTGTTTCACTATAAGGCTTTCTCCAGCATTGTGGGTGCATTTGAATGTCATCTTGCACTTATACTTGGCGAGCAGCGGTGGCCAAGTGGTGGCGGCCCTGACTTACGAACAGTAAGTTGTGGGTTCGAACCCAAGCAGGCGCATTACTTTGTGTAATTTATTTAATTACCCGCTGCTCTCGCTGAAAGAAACCATCGTGCATCGTGAGGAAACCGGCATGTCCTAGAACCAAAAAAATCGAAGACATGTGACATCTACCAATCCGCACTGTGCCCGCGTGGTGGATTATAGCCCATTCCCTCTCATTGAGAGGAGGACTGTGTCCCAGCAGTGGGAACATTAATAGACTGATGATGATGACTTATACTTAATTAATAAGTATAATAATTTATTTTTGTGTAAAAGGACACTTAACGAAGCCGAAAAGCACTTGTTTTCCCTATCATTGCGATATTTTGTTTGTTCTGGACCATGCCTGGGAATCTTTTAGTTACGGAGATATTAGATTTTTTTTATACTAGTTTTTATGTAATAATTTTACTTTAAACACCTCCATGACCCGTTTACTATTTAATGCATCCATCAGCACAATGTTTTGAGCGCGTTACATTGAGTTTTACCGCCGTAAAACGTAATTTTTCACCACTAAAAAATTAGTTTCCCAGCAATATAAACTGGTCTGCAAAAATAAGTATCATACTTTTAAAATTGCAATAACTTTTTAAGTACACAAGATATACTTTCGAAACAAAAAGGTCTCGAAAAATAGCTTAATTTTGTCTATTGTTTCCAAGGAAGCTGATAAAAATCACTTTAAAATGTTTTTTTATTTTAAATCTCTAACTTCTATAGTTTAGGAAAAATTGAAATTTTAAAAGTGTAGGACTTATTTTTGCAGGTCACTGAATTTTACGTATGGTTACTTAGTTTGATGTACACAATGCTTGGTTGACGGCTTCGTGAATGGTCCGTTAACACTTTGTAGAAAAGCGCTGGGACATTAACAGCTTGATGAGTTAAAGTTTAAGCTGTGTACCTACATTGACGACTACTTAATCTTAGTAGTTGCGAATTTGAATAAACTCTTCCCACAAAAACCTTTGTCGTTTCCCCTCCTACATAATAAACCAAAATAGCCGGACATTTTATACGGCAACCGCGCTTTCATCCCCTCAGTTGCATAATTACCCACTTGCAACACAAAACCCCAGCACAATGATACAGAACAAGTTTTTGTTCCACGCCGTCCTTTGTTTTGTGGTGATATTTGGAAGCCACTGTATAGTTCTAAAAAATATATACATCTTTTAATAGTGGGTAGTTTTACATTACCTACTCTCGTATAAATGGTTGGTTTGTAGCAGACACGATATTTTGCAGGGTTATAAACAAGAGATCGGAATAGGTAGAGTTTAACTAAGTAACATGTGGATAATATCCCCAACTAAATTAACAGCTTAATTCCAGAACTTGAATCAGAACTAAAATCTTCTTCTTAGCGTGTTGATGACAATATAATTTGAATCAGTCCAACATGGGGAATCCGACCTTAATACTAATATTACTATTATTTCGAATAAACGAAAACTTTATCAGCCTAGGGCAATAGGCATGACGACAATATTAAAAAAAATGCAAATTTATTTAGTCCGTCAGTTAGAGGATTGGAAAATATGGACACGTATTTTTTGTTTTTGTAAATCAATGAATATTGACAAAGATAAAACGCATCAAAACACGGGAGTGGGGGCTTGTGACGTCAGAACGCACTTAAAATTATACCACGGCGTGACGTGACGTAGGTATTGAGAATTTGAAAAGCGTCGTATCGTCGTCAATTTTTGTTTATCAAAAGAAAAAATACGTTCAAATATTTTGATGGATTCGGATGACGGACTAGTTAGATCGGGTCAAATAGTTTTTGATAATCTAACTGACGGGCTATAAATTAGATTTTTTCAGTCAACTAGCCTATTTAGGAACAATGTTTAGTGGTATTCAGCTGCATTTAGTAAAACTGGAAGCTGACCCCAATAAAGTTGGGAAAAGGCTAGGCAGATGATGAAGACATAGCCTTGCCTTGGCCTTCGAGCCTAGTTCTATTCTGAAGTCTAAGCTCCCGGACTTAGTACCCCAGCAGCACAGTTGTAGCATCGCACTTCAACTTAGAAATAGATGAAAATTATGTTCAGTACGCGAGATACCCACACAATTTTCATACATTTCTAAACAAACGCACGCAAGTCATTACCCGGCGTGACACTTGGAAATGAACCGCCGCTGCACCGTCACCCTGACACGCTGTACCTGACCGTATTACCTGGTTGTGTACTTACGGATAAAAGACGTGACTGTAATAGGACAGGGAACTCCAGGGTCTTACAGGAACGAATGACGCATTATGTTATGAACAAGAGAGGTTATTATTTTGTGAAAAGTAGCCTGGTAGGAAATTACATTAAATTAAAGCGACTACAGGAGCTAAATTAGCAACTATATTTGTGGTGGTTCAAACTTCGTTTGAAATACTGATAGAATAAAGTTATAATCACCTTGCACTACGAAATGGTTACGTCAGTCACTGCGGGCCACATAGTGCGAAATGAGATGGTTTACATAAAATCCATTGATTGGACTGAAAAAATAAAACACTATCATGCTAATATGTTGCTTGTAGAATTATTTGTCAAAAAATCTGAATGATCGCATGTATTTTAGTATGGTTTTTACTCGTTAAAAAAATTTTTAGAGATAAGTTGGTGATTTTTTTTTATCGAATAAAATTAGTTGTATTATGTTTTCAAAACACTATCATACTAGCATATATCCTGAAGAATATCATATACTTTTCTGGTTTTGGCTTTCATATGCTTTTTTGCATTATAAAACTCGCGTTTAGCTTCTGTAGTCGCCTTAAGTTCATTCTGCTAATTAGTATCCTCACTGTATATAGGAATCAGTGGCATTGAATACGAAAACAAGCACCGAATTTTTTTGTAGTAGGAAGACCCCCTTTAATTGTTAATTATTTGTTGTTATAGCGCCAACAGAAATACACTTTCTTTGAAAATTTCAACTGTCTACCTATTACGGATCACGAGATACAGCCCTTTAACAGACAGATGGACGGACGGACAGAGGAAACTTAACAATAGGGTCCCTGGGGACCCTTCGGATACGGAACCCTAAAAACGAACTAATCTTTTCACGTAACCGACCTGACCGTAAGAAAAATTAGACTTCAACAATAAAAAAATATACACGACCTCCGCTTTAGAAATTACGTTTTCAAAACGACGACTTTGAATTCACACATTACTATACAAAAAACATTTAACTACAAAACTCTAGATCACTTTATAAAGACTTGTAACTACATTACACCATCATAACTTAATCCCGTTTTACCAGACTGCGGTGGAGCCAGTAAGGAGGGTAATGTTTTAATTCTCTGAAATCCGCCATCAATGTATTAGAACCTACTCTCTAGAATTAGCCGCGTCACAAACAGTCGCAACACGTAAAATAAGCAATAAAGCACACAGCAGGGGCGTAGCTTCCGCCATGTCAATGATACGGGGCCCCCGAGTAACATGGGCCCCTGATGAGGAAAAAAATTAGAAACCTCGAAAATTCTTCTTGATAAAAGATAAAATAAAAATATAACTTATCACGGTCCAGAAAGCTCCAATTGTTCGAGCTCGCTTCGCTCGCTTTTCGATGAAAACTGAATCTCTTTCAGGATGCTGTTCTTGATTGAAGTCTAAACCTATGCTAGTCATGATCGCTGTTACATATTTTTTTGTCTCACTTACCTTTTCATGCAAATCAGGATGCTATAATCTTAGTTTTGTAAAAATCATGTACGATTTTCTCCTCTTTTTGGGCTTCGCCGTACTACAGTTCAAAAGTGCCCCCAAAAAAAATTAAACAGGTCCCTACTAGAACTGACTACGCTACTGGCATACAGTTCAGTATGTGACAGCAAACATGCGGTTGTATCAACAAACAACTCGACGTTGTTTTTATTAGCTGTCAGTAAGTATTCGACTATTTGTGTTGTTTGGGAGATTGACAAGTTGACAGACGTGTGTGGGGATGATGTTCAGTGGAAACTCGACGGTGGAAGGTTGCAGTGTATTATAATGGTCTCCACTAATATTCAGTGCACTACCTGCTGATTGCAAACCATCATCACCTGCCTTTTCTCAATAATGTTGGGGTCGGCTTCCAGTCTAACCACCTAACACCTGTATTTTACATGGACCGATAGTCTATCGAATCTCCATAACTGGGCAACATCATACCCCTTGGTAAATGATAATACCATAATGTACATCCTTCGCACTTTGGGTAGTAACCTCACAAGTATCCGCTGACTGGTTAGTATTTTACTAATGCATGAGCTCTTTAGTTCCTGTTGATACGAAAAAAGAAGAATTATTCTGCTGAGGAGCTGGATTGCCAGCTCTCTTAGTTTTCCACAGCGTTTTCTGATGGTGACCACTGATGATTACGGGGGAGTATTCGACAATCTGGTTTACCAAACAATCCAGTCCATTCTAGTATCTAACACATATTTTCAAAACTTAACTAAGTAGGTCCAAAAATATTCCAAAAAGTATCAAAGTAATATTATATTTCTTCGAAAATCTAAGCACATACTTATACAAAGTGACATGTGTTACTGGCTCCAATTTCGTCGCCATATGACGTAGGACCTCGTAAGTACGTCCTCCGTGTGGATTGGATTTAAAGACCTTGAAATGGACTTGCAAATGCCTCGTCCATAACCTCGGGCGATGCGACTAGCGTCAAACGAGACGCGTTTTGTTATTTGTTTCTTTTATGTGAATACTGTCGCTCCGATACTCCTGTGTGACGCGTCACTGTGACTCTTGACATCACAGAAGAGCTGGAATACCATGACATCTTAAAGCAGTATTGTTTTAATCTTATTCCAGAGTGGGAAAGAAATGGCGCTAGACGTCCTCTATAGCCGTCTCTTTCCCGCAGTGGAGCGCGCGAAATTCTAATTTTCTTACGTTTTTTACAATTTGCAGGTCACTTTCAGGTTGTATGTTGATTAAAATATAAATCGCGCAAGTAATACGTACGTGGTTACAGAATTATAATCATTAAAATCATCAATACAACCCTCTAATTTAATTTAAGTCCATTGAATAACTTTTTAATGAAATAGTTATTGAACGGGGTTAAATGTTTAATTAAGGTTACATCAAATGAAAATGAAAAGATGAATTAATACAAAGTTTAGTAATTCTTTTACTTGAAAACTAGCATTTTAAGGTGAGGTTAGAAAATTGGTTCGTAATATAATTTCCTCGCATGGCTAGACATTGGACGATGGTCAATTTGTTTATCCATAACATAAATCCTTCATGGTCACATTTTCTATTTCAAGGTAGAAATGGTAAAAACCTGTTAAAAAATTGTTCAATGTTCATACTCGTAATGTCTTCTTTATGTACTCCATGAATAGGTACATACTAATTAGCATCGCGGGATCTGCCTCGATGGTCTAGTGGTTGCAAGCAGGACTGCTGAGCATGAGGTCCTGGGTTCGATGCCCGGGTCGGGCAAAAGTGTTATTGAGTTTTTCCATCAAGATTTTTTCAGTAGCAGCCACGGAGTTTGGATTTGTCCCCGGTTGATGGCAAGAGGCAGATGTTATCGATAACATATCGATTCACTACAAAACAAACAAGTGACTACGTTACCTGAACGTGTTACTTCTTTTTAGTATTTTATTATCATTTGGATTTTTTTCTCTTTGTTTGTAAAAAGGTATTCCTCTTAGCTACTTACCTTGCATTTATCACATCAACAAATGTGTTTTAATTTTAAGTAAACGCAACTCCGGCCCCCAAAATACAGGCACAGCCTAGTTTGGGGACCTCTGCTTACCAAATATTTTTGTTAAAATTTTACTTGTTACGATTTTGTCATAATGCTAAACTAGGTTATGCAAATCTTCGTAACAATGGATTCATATACGTAAATTTATTCTTATTGTTCATTATAAAAGGATTTTAGTATTTTGATGAAGTAAAGAAGTTGAAAAAACATAACCATCCTTACGAGGGTCTGTCGTAATCGGCTCAGGAGAACCACAAAAAGGTAAAAAACTTTAAGTTTCTGTCTTTGGGTACAATGTACTATGTTGTGGACACAACCTTATCTCAAAGACCTCCTCAAGGTTTCAACACTTATTTTTCGGTGTAAATAGAATACCTAGTATACAATAACAAAACATATTTCAGTAATGGCAGAATTTGCAATCATTAGATAACTTTTACCTGAAGAGTAAATCTGACGTTTTCGCAGAGTGTCTATACAAAAACTGTCAAAATGTCAATTTTATTCGTCGAATAAAAGTAAACTGGCGATTGAAAAACCGGCCCTAAGAGATTACATACATAAACTGTCATTTTTTTATGGGGCTAAGCATAAACTACATAACGCCATACTATGATCCCTATGTACTATTGCAACATCCATGGGAATCTTTTGTGATCGAGAGTAATATGGTAATCGACGTGAAACAAAATTTAGATTTATTAAATTTATTTAGGTATTTTATTTATTTATTTTATTAATTTAGTTTCTTTTTCAACGGAGGATTGGTAACTTTAAACACTGTTCCTCAGTCATCTCGCAAGTTCTATGGATATTTTTAACATAAAAACCTCTTAACGAAGCCGAAACGCACTTGTTCTCCCCGTCATTGCGATATTTTTTTTGTTCTAAACCATTCCTGGGAACCTTCTAGTTACGGAGATATTTGGGGTCAAAGTTACAACTTTTTGACAAGTTTTTTTTTTAAATACAGGTTTTTAATGTAAGATTTTTACTTCTACCTACCTACCTCCACGACCCCCGTATTATTCAATCCATCCATCAGCACAATGTTTTGAGTGCGGTACATTGAGTTTTACCACAAAACGTGAGTTTTCACCCCAGAAAAAAAAAAGTCGTTTTCCAGCAATCATTTTTGCGTAAACTTAGTTTGATGTACATAATGCTTGGTTGACGGCTTCGTGATGAGGTTGTTTACACCCTGTATACAGTGAAGATACTAATTAGCAGAATGAACTTAATTTAATGTAGTTTCCTACCAGGCTAGTTTAGTTACATCCTGTAAAATCTAAATCAAAGTCGGACAGATGTGCGAAGATAGGCACACGGTGAGTGCCTGAAAATGGTCGTCGTAGCCGAGGCAGGCCCGGCAACACTGGCGCGACAACCTGGACTCATTCTTAACGAATAGGTCGGAAAAGACAAATGTTAAAGAAAATTGGAAAGTTATAGAGGAGGCCATAAATAAAAAATAAATATCGCTGGACATTACATACAGCGCCATCTAGCGCCACGCTAAGCAACGAGGCTATAAGTGTCGTGGACACCAGATAGTTGATATACTACATAGATACTTTTTGTTTGTAAATACATACTTATTATACATATAAACATCCATGACTCGGAAACAAATGTCCATGCTCATCACACAAATATTTGCTCCTACCGGTATTCGAGCCCTCCAACGAACGTAAGGCAGCCTCACTACCGCTGCGCCATTCGGGTCGCCCAGCAATGGGATAGAGTAGACTGATTAACTTTTTGAACACCATTGTCACATATACGTGACGAGCAAGCGCGTGCTCTGTACGCCAAACTATACAAATATGTGACAAAATGGTGAGTGAAATTGGAGCTTGGCATGGAGGGCACGTTTATGCTCTGGCGTTCAAAAGATTAAAAAAGACTAACCCTTTCAAGTCCTTATTCTTGTTAAACCAATAATATCTATCAAAAATCTACAAATGAGCTCATCCATTCTCATAATGTTCTCCATAATATTACTTGTTTATCTCGGGTCAATAACTCTTAAGCCGTCTATCGGACAGCACAATAGGATATCCCCCAGGTTCTTACAACGTGCACAAAAATAAGCACCCTCACTTTTTCTTTTATCCCCTGGAAGGATCAATAAGCTCTCGTTATTCTAGAATAGGACATCAGACCAAGGGATAGGGAAGTTAGAAGGTCCATTCGAGGAGGCCGTAAACGACTTAGGGCCATTTTCACCGGTCACACTTGAACTGGTTCAATGGAGCTTGAACTCAGTTCAAGCGTTGAACTGAGTTCAACGCGTCATTTTGGATTTCACGGACATAACCTGAACTCGGTTCAAGCTAAGCTGAGTTCAATTCCTGAACGCCCATTTTTGGCGGTTCAGCGTGCTTGAACCGAGTTTGGAACTGTCAATATGTCAATATCAACTACCTATCTATATTGGTACCTATAGGTTATGTTTGTTTTAATATTACGGTTTACAAATCGTACCTAGTGATTTTTTATCAATATATAATTTACTCTGACTGATTATATGCTCTATGACGGTTTACGTGGGTTTGCGGTGGCGGTGCAACAGCAAGTTTTAAACTTGTAATAAACACAACATTTAATTGTAAACAGTTGTATTTGTAATTTGACTAAAGTCAGTGGATGACACTTTGACAGTGACAACGACAACGTCAGTATTCCAAGTACTCAATTAAAATTTCCACGTAAAAGTTGTATTGCTTTCAAATAGACTTATTTCAAGGGATGAGGAATTCATGAATTCAATTAATAAGTAACAATTATTAGAATTACTAATTATTTATTTATTATTATCGCAATTACGATTAATAATTTTTATTTGATTTTCCACTAAATGTAAAATATTTTTTATGCTTGCAATATTGGAGACGTTTCACGGCGAGTCGTCGACATTTACGTTCTATGTCAGCCGTTTTCATAAACGCGATCAAAATGTAGCCGGTGAAATCGGTGTGACGTTGATCGAGTTCTACACAGCTCTTGAACTCGGATCACGCTAAGCTCGGTTCAACTAAACTCCGTTCTCGCTGTGGGCGGTGAAATCGGCCCTTAGTGTTCTTACAGACGAACGTTGCCAACGGCAGATAAACTGCAGCCGTCGCCACCTGTCGACGGCTGCTGTCGACGCGCCGGGCGGCAGCAGTTTTTGGCAACGTGCGTCTGTAAGAACCCTTACATAACATAACATCACGCCTGTAAGCCCCGAAGGGTTAGGCAGAGGTGTAACTGTTCTGTAATATTACACCCTCATTTCGCTAGTTATGTTCCATTAGTCCGTCAGTTAGATTATCAAAAAATATTTGACGCGTATTTTTTCTTCTGTTACGTGGAGCAAAATTGACGAAGATACGACGCTTTTAAAATTCTCAATACGTCACGCCGTGCTATAATTTTTAGTGCGTTGTTACGTCACGAGCCCCCACTCCCGAGTTTTGATGCGTTTTATCTTTGTCAATATTCATTGATTTACAAAAACAAAAAATACGAGATTCCGAGGTGGTATGGCACCACTGTGCCTCGGAAAAGTCATTAAGCCGTTGGTCCTGCGCATAATCTCCATCGGATTATGAGAATATAGAATAGAGAGTGCAGCTGTATTTGTTCAAGCAGTTGTGTCTCCAATAATCAATATCTCGTGTAGCTGAATACCAAAGAAGATTAGACCTTCTGTTTATATTTTTATGGAACAAAGTCTGCAAACACAAAGGGTATCGTCGAACTCAAGGGACAATAGACTGAGCCGGTATTAAAAATGAATCAAACTAGAATATTTTATATGACTTCGATATATTTCGTGAGCTCTCTTTCGCTGTATAGTGGGTTTAGCAGAAAGGTGGATTTTTCTAGAATTCTGGTCCATGTTTACTTCGAGTTTTATTTGCTTATTACAACAACTGAGCAGAATTTCTTGGTTTATAGAATCAGAATCAGATATTTGCTATGAATGTAGGTACAGGTATAAGATTTTGTGCATAAATAATGAGATCGGCTACAGTCTACTTACGGCGCGGCATGCAAATTATTACATAAATTAAAATATTAATAAAATCAAAACAATATCAACAAAACAAAACAGAAATTAAAGTGAAGTCGATTAATAATATTATAGTCAGGTACATAAGCCTTAAATGGTCAAATTTGCAATTAAAAACAATCATAATCTGGTTAAATTCATATCATTTAAAAAGTCTTTCACTGAGTAGTAACATTTGTCTAAAAGTAGTACAGTTACCTTAGATTTAAAAACTAATACTTTTCCTTAACAGTGCTGTTTTGTAATTACCCGAATGTAGCAAGCCCTTATAATGGGATCTCAAGGGGCCATTTCGTGATCTTAAATTGGCCAGTGACGGAAATAAGCTTAAATTGGTTTTTACAAAACTGGCCACCTCCAATATGTACAAACATGGAAAAGTCAGTATCCACAGAGACCGAAACACAGGTTCACAGCTGTCTGTGCTTTTAAGGTTTGGCATTGATCTAATACACCGTTTCTGGGCCTTAAAAATCTCCTCCCTCTCACTACAGTAACCCCAAAATATGATTCCAAATCTTAACACTGACGCGACTTTAAAGAAACTAAAAATATTATAGCCAGTTACAGAAAAGTTGAAAGGGCATGTCGCTGTCTTGGTATGGACATGTGATGAGGAGGGACGATTCGCAAGTGACTGAAAGAGTGATGAATATATTTAAATGTTGATAAATGGAGAGGGAAAGGAAGACCAAAGAAACGATGGATGGATTGTGTGAGGAACGATATGAAAGAAAAAGGAGTAAATGATAGCGTGACGGTTGACAGAGGAGAATGGAAGAAAAAAACGTGTTGCGCCGACCTCAAGTAACATGGGACCAGGGGAGGAAGATGATGATGATGATGATGATAGAAACAAAAACAATAACACTTCTTTGGACACTTTTAACGTACAAACATCTTGCTACATCAAACACTGTTTTAAGCTTTCACGGTTCATAACTATACTTAAAATGTCAGTTACGGGATGTCTTCCGTGATTATTTATTGTTTTTGATCTCCCGATATTTCGACGCTGTTGCAAGCGCCATTCGCGCGTTCTCACATAATATACCATCTCAACATGAATGATGTAACCAAGATTTTGTAACAATATTTTGATTTAAAGGAGTGTCCATGGAGTTTCTTGCCCGTTCTTCTCCATAGAGATCTACGCTAGGGAATGGGCAACTACAGTACTTTCACAGTTTTTATGTCTTGTGACTGGGACTGTAGCTACATTTCATTTTCATCTTTGTTTCGACAGTTCAAAAGTGCCTGTAACTGGCCTACTTGAAATAAATGCTTTGATTTTGATTTGGCACGGGTCTCGGTTATATCAGTATAACGACGACAACAGAAATGGGGCTTCAGTAAACAAACTCAGCCGGATTTGAGTCTGATTCATTTTTAATGCGATTCAACTCACTGTGCGGTTTGACGACAATCATTGTGTGAAATGGCGTATCAAGTTTTTGATGTTAGGATGTTTTTGTTTTAAGTCTGCCTCGTTGGTTTAGTGGTCGCAAGCGCGACTGCTGAGCAAGAGGTCCTGGGTTCGATTCCCAGGTTGGGCAACGTGTTATTGGGTTTTTAAGTTACAGTAATTTCTCAGTAGCAGCCAGAGTCTGGAACTGTACCCAGTTGATGGCAATTTAATACAAGGAACTTTAACATAACTTACGACATGTGGATGTATTATACTTGTGTCTAACACTTCGGGGATTACAGGTGCGATCTTACATTACATAAGACTATTAAGTTTAACAAATATAGATAAGTTTGTTAAACTTAATAGTCTTATGTAACGTTAATCATGTATTTAATGTGTATTTCAAAAGGTCCCGTTGACCAATAATAATGTGTGTATTACCTGTTACCTATGGTTGGTGCACTTTTCCCGCCCAAACTTATGTATAAGTAGTGTTTTAAGTTGCGGAACAGGATGTCAGGCGAATAATAAATTGATGACACTGCCACTGTTCACGTTGTTATTGTTTCGATATTTCATGGTGACAGGAAGACTGATGTGGTTAGGCAGGGAGAATTTCATAATATCGCATGAATGATAGGAGCTAATTTTGCAGGATTATTTTATGAAAATTAGTAACTTATTGCAATATATTATTTATTTATTTTTCTCCTTACCACGACTACCTTTACAGGGTTACCTAATGCGATAGATACCTTGTTTAAAGATCACACAATAACAACATTAAATTTCATTTTTTTTATTTCATTTCATTCTGTATTTTTTGTCAGTTGTCATGCGTTGCAATGCCTTCTTTCAGTTTTCTTTTTTTTTTTGGAAACCTTTCCTGGCTTATGTTGCACAACTGCAAAATAGGGTACGAACACATAATATTTATTTATATATAGATTTTCCAGTTACTGTAAGTCGAAAGTTTTCCCTGTATCCGTAAAATTATTACTATAATAATAATTATGTTCAGTAGAAGACCATTACTGCTACGATCTAGAGCAGTGTAGAGCGTAGCAGCTACGACGTACGCTTGTGTGCTACGGCGTAGCGCAAGATGTAGTTACATAGGGTCATTCGCGACTGCTGATCATGAGGTCTTGGGTTCGATTCCCAGGTCGGGCAAAGTGTTATTGGGTTTTTCCATCACGAATTTCTCAGTAGCAGCCACGAAGTCTGCATTGTGCCCGATTGATGGCAATAAGCTCGCCCACTATTACATCATCATCAGCCTACAACAATCCACTGCTGAACCCATTTTTCTCGATTCACAGCAGCTCTCATGTAGTTGCTACCAGCCACCACCTGCTAAGCCAACTTTACCCTCAAATGGAACTCAAAAACTCATATCTGGCGAAACGTGAGTGTACCTACTATTAATTACACCTCTGTCTAACCCTTCGGGGATTACAGGCGTGGTGTTATGTTTGTAACAAGCGAAAGTCCAAAAGCTAATCAAAAAAGGTTCCACGAGCAACAGCATTCAATTCGTAAACAGATTGTCACCTACCTAACTACTACCCGGGGTAAGTAGTAAGGGTTTCAATCTGTAGGCTCGTTCGTGATCCGTTTGCTAATGGGACGCTGTGACTGTTGTAGTTTGGTTTAACACTTTTGTTGGGAATATTTACCCTTTTTACACTGAAGGGTCTGGCAGAATATCCATAGTGCCTTTTAGTTGATAGCTCAAAAGAACTGTGCAGCTAGTTTAACACAATGCCGGGTACAGTTAGAAAGAAAGAAAATACATTTATTTGGCACACGCCACAAGTGCACACAGTATAAAAAAAAAACAAAAATGAATAAAAAACTTAAAACTAAAGAAAAAAGGTTAAATAATGTGACACTGTGCGCCTCACGGCTGATAGGCCCAGTTCAGCAAAATGCCGGACAACTAGTGCCCGACGCTGGTTTTCAACTGGACCTGGATTAGTGAGGTTACGGATGTGAAGCAGTTTTATGTTTTGTCACTGGTGGTGGTGAATAGCATAAATATGTGAAATAGATCTGTAAATAAAAATAAATAAGTTTAGTGAAACGAAACATGAAATTTAACACAAATCAGATGTCTAACATGAAATAAGAGCAGCGCCGCGGTGAGGTGATGGCTTAGTGGTGGCGGTTCCGACTTACGAGCAGTAAGTCGTGGGTTCTCACTCACAAAACGGTAAAGGAAAACGTCGTTAGGAAACCGGCAAAAAATTCAAAGACATGTGACATCTACCAATCCGCACTGGGCCCGCGTGGTGGATTATAGCCCATTCCCTCTAACAGAGAGGAAGCCGAAGCCGTGTGTCCCAGCAGTGCTGCAGAGGGAACATTATAGGCGAATTATGACTACGTTTCGCCACTCTGTCCCCGGCCATAGGCTATTGATAATGCACATTAAACCAGTCGCATAACTCTAAGATTAAAAGCTACTTTAGTAGCGTAAAAATGCATCTGAAAAACGACTCTGATAAACTTAGTAAAAAGCTACCTTTCATAGCAGAGCAAGAAACTCTAGTTGCCTGGCAAATTGAGTCCTGACGAGCTGAACAATCGAGCAAACAATCACAACAATAGGAAATAATAGTTCACACAATAAGTCCGCACTTACGTATCACAAAGGGTTGATTTCAATGGGCCAGCATCGGCCAGCATTGCCCATATAATCGGTACAACGGCACGTCCAATCAAACAATGGCTCCATTCCCCATTGGGCTATGCAGTTTGTTTTTATAGCTACGTACCAGAGGTTCGGTGGAAGTGATATTGGAGAATTGTATGTTTTTGCGAGGTTGAAAACTGGAAAGATATTTTTCAATACACTTCCTCGAAAACGGGTTCTTATCGCACTACGATTAGGTTCAACATGCCATGTATTTCACACACGTGGATTGTTTCTCATTTTCCATCACCGCGTGCTGTGCCGCGTGCAGAAAGGAGCCAATTTCGCACGCGGCACAGCACGCGGGTGTTAAAAATATGCCTCAGATAAAACTATACCTATACTTAGTACAAAACTTGGTGCAATGCCTATAGTTAGCGGTGATTGTTTTTTTTTTCCTTATTTTATTTTATTTCTTCCAAAGTGTATTGAAAAACGTCACTTGATACACGTGGACATTTGTTATTGCAGTTCTCAGCTCAAAAACACCCTCGCCTACGGCTCGGGAGTTAATTCCGCCTCGAATACAATAACAAACTTTATCCACTTGTATCAAAATGTACTATTGGTCAATACTATTTATTGCCAATCATCACAATTTTCGAGTGGGAGGTCGAATACAGGCATAATAAGTTTATTTTGTGTAATTTATATCTCCACCAATACTCTCAAAAAGGTGATCAAATTCAAAGACCCTGTCCATTCCAACCGATTGATCCTATGAGCTTGCTCCGACTAATTTCATTCAATCAAGTCCTAACAATCGTTCCTAGCTTTAAACTACCTATAGCCCTACCTATTTGTCTAGCAAGAGCCTGCGATAGATAGTTGATTGAAGTAACGAACCTGTGAAACCAGTCACTGTTGTTAGAACTTCGGAACAGAGAGCCAAAGTTCGCTTTGTAGGTAATCAACGGTAGATTGCCAGTTAGACTCGACTCTACGACGAATTGGGCCGGCATTCTCGAAAGAGATAACGACAAAATTGCTAACTTTCGATTGCTAATAATTACTAACGAATAAATTCGGTTGCAATGACGATGCTTGCGAGTAACGCAAGTCTCTACATCCAAGATGCGATTCTCGCAAGCATAGTTATTGCAACTCAATTTATTATTTAGTAATCAGCGATCGAATGTTAGCGATTTTGTCGTCATCTCTGTCGAGACTGCCCGCCCTGGACTTGTGACTTTGATTTGAAAATTTAGAGGGACAGGCATTTCAGGCCCAGTGACTTCAGTACATACACTTTCATGCCTATCATGATTTATTTTTAATTTTCTATTTTCAAAATAACCTTCAACCAAACTTAAAATAATAATGTAGCACTGCCTCTCAAATATTTTTTTAGTGAGCTGGCAATACTGCCCACAACTCCGCAGTGGCAGTTGGCTTTTGAAGACGATTTCGCGCGCGGTTTAAAAGCATCGCGATACGCTCGTTTAATTACCATAAGTCTTACGGTTTATTCCTGTATTCTTTGTTTTCCAAGTTCTGTCTTCTAAACTGTTACCCTAGTAATATACTTTTTCACTAATTAACGTGCGTGAACTCTTTCAATATTCCAATAATCAAACCCCTGAAAAAACTCATCTTACAATAATAAAAATGTGTCAAAGTTATTGCAACTTTTATTGTTTATTTATTTATGTACATTATATAAAAGGAGAAAGCTTTAAATGGCGTCAAAAAATTCGTCAACATCGCCGTCAACAGGAATAGTGCCCAAAAGGCTGTCAGCATTCCAAATTTTTAAATAAAGGGTGTAAAAAACCTCTTAACAAAGCCGAAAGGCACTTGTTCTTCCCATCATTGCGATCATATTTTTGTTCTACACCATACCTGGGAACCTTCTAGTTACGGAGGATATTGGGGGTCAAAGTTCCAACTTTTTGACAAAGTTTTTTTTTTTAATACAAGTTTTTAATGCAAGATTTTTACTTTAAACACCTCCACGACCCCCGTAGGTAATATTAAATCCATCCTTTAGCACAATGTTTCGAGTGCGTTACATTGAGTTTTACCACAAAACATGATTTTTCACCCCAAAAAATAAAGTCGTTTAGTCGTAAGTAAAACTACAAGAGTTATAGCTAAATAAAATTTACAGTGAATAGCTGAATAGTTATGGAATCTATACATTAAAAAAAAAACTGATATTAATTTGAAACTCAAAAAAAATGTTTAACTTGAAAAACTGTGATGAAAACGGATATTTCGCTATTAATATATTAATTTGAATTTTTCTAAATATTAAATTTCAATTAAAATAATTTTAAAATAAACTAGATTATATTTCCTTTCCAACAAGACCATAATCTTATTAGTTTATTTACGATAGTCTAATTAGAATTAAATTAGAATTTGGATACTCACTGTTTATTTTGACGCGGCCTGCGCCAACGACTGTTTTTGAACACGGTTATTTACGTACCTATAACTTTACGAAGCCACTTGTTTTTGTATATACAATTTAATAATATGTTCACAATTCTAATTATGCACTGTTTTTCCGTTAACACACACGTTTTAATCACAAAAACACTTATTTCTTGTATAAACACAATAACTATAGGTATTTAAACCTACCACTTTTTCGGAGGCGAATACTCAACTTTGAGATTCGAAAACTAGATTTCCTTTATGATAATATAGTAGCACAGATTTTCACGATTAATTTGATATATAACACTATCCGAAAGTAACAATATACATAACAGAACAATTGAAATACGACGCCACACGTCAGAAATGGCGGAGTTTGTTTACACTAAAGTTTTTACTTTTATTTTGACATTTGTCGATGGAATAGTGTTGCTATTGTTGGTCCGAACGTTGAGGAATATAGTATAGAGTTTGCTACAAGAGGAATAAGCTCTAGAAATAGCAGTTTAATAAATTTTTATTGCATTTGTTGGACGAAGGCGCTACTGGCTGCTTTAGCAGCCAGGGACATTTCGCAAAACAGCTACTGGCTGCTAAAGCAGCCATGGGCGGTTGAGTGGCTACGAAAGTTTATATTCGTTTGTATTGACCACGTGACTTAACGCTTACGATTGTAGAAAGAGAATCGATACGAATCGTTTGTAACTTGGCTAGGCCTGCAGGTCGGGCAAAGTATTATTGGGTTTTTCCATCACGAATTTCTCAGTAGCAGCCCCGGAGTCTGCATTTGTGCCCGATTGATGGCAATAAGATCGGCCCCTATTACATCATCATCAGCCTATAATAGTCCACTGCTGAGCCCATTTTTCTCGATTCACAGCAGCTCTCATACAGTTGCTACCAGGCACCCTGCGAAGCCAACTTTACCCTTAAATGGAACTCAAAAACCCATATCTGGAGAAACGTGAGTGTACCTACTATTAATTACACCTCTGTCTAACCCTTCGGGGATTACAGGCGTGGTGTTATGTTTGTAACAAGCGAAAGGCCAAAAGCTAATCAAAAAAGGTTCCACGAGCAACAGCATTCAATTCGTAAACAGATTGTCACCTACCTAACTACTACCCGGGGTAAGTAGTAAGGGTTTCAATCTGTAGGCTCGTTCGTGATCCGTTTGCTAATGGGACGCTGTGACTTTTGTAGTTTGGTTTAACACTTTTGTTGGGAATATTTACACTTTTTACACTGAAGGGTCTGGCAGAATATCCATAGTGCCTTTTAGTTGATAGCTCAAAAGAACTGTGCACCTAGTTTAACACAATGCTGGGTATAGTTAGAAAGAAAGAAAGAAAGAAAATACATTTATTTGGCACACGCTCAAGTGCACACAGTATAGAAAAAAAAAAACAAAAATGAATAAAAAACTTAAAACTAAAGAAAAAAGTTAAATAATGTGACACTGTGCGCCTCACGGCTGATAGGCCCAGTTCAGCAAAATGCCGGACAACTAGTGCCCGACGCTGGTTTTCAACTGGACCTGGATTAGTGAGGTTACGGATGTGAAGCAGTTTTATGTTTTGTCACTGGTGGTGGTGAATAGCATAAATATGTGAAATTGATCTGGAAATAAAAATAAATAAGTTTAGTGAAACGAAACATGAAATTTAACACAAATCAGATGTCTAACATGAAATAAGAGCAGCGCCGCGGTGAGGTGATGGCTTAGTGGTGGCGGTTCCGACTTACGAGCAGTAAGTCGTGGGTTCTGACTCACAAAACGGTAAAGGAAAACGTCGTTAGGAAACCGGCAAAAAATTCAAAGACATGTGACATCTACCAATCCGCACTGGGCCCGCGTGGTGGATTATAGCCCATTCCCTCTAACAGAGAGGAGGCCGAAGCCGTGTGTCCCAGCAGTGCTGCAGAGGGAACATTATAGGCGAATTATGACTACGTTTCGCCACTCTGTCCCCGGCCATAGGCTATTGATAATGCACATTAAACCAGTCGCATAACTCTAAGATTAAAAGCTACTTTAGTAGCGTAATGCTGAGCAGAACACTGATATTTTTCAAAATGCATCTCGTTACAAACGAATGAAAAACGACTCTGATAAACTTAGTAAAAAGCTACCTTTCATAGCAGAGCAAGAAACTCTAGTTGCCTGGCAAATTGAGTCCTGACGAGCTGAACAATCGAGCAAACAATCACAACAATAGGAAATAATAGTTCACACAATAAGGCCGCACTTACGTATCACAAAGGGTTGATTTCAATGGGCCAGCATCGGCCAGCATTGCCCATATAATCGGTACAACGGCACGTCCCTATACAATGGCTCCATTCCCCATTGGGCTATGCAGTTTGTTTTTATAGCTACGTACCAGAGGTTCGGTGGAAGTGATATTGGAGAATTGTATGTTTTTGCGAGGTTGAAAACTGGAAAGATATTTTTCAATACACTTCCTCGAAAACGGGTTCTTATCGCACTACCATTAGGTTCAACATGCCATGTATTTCACACACGTGGATTGTTTTTCATTTTCCATCACCGCGTGCTGTGCCGCGTGCAGAAAGGAGCCAATTTCGCACGCGGCACAGCACGCGGGTGTTAAAAAATTGCCTCAGATAAAACTATACCTATACTTAGTACAAAACTTGGTGCAATGCCTATAGTCAGCGGTGATTGCTTTTTTTTTCCTTATTTTATTTTATTTCTTCCAAAGTGTATTGAAAAACGTCGCTTGATACACGTGGACATTTGTTATTGGAGTTCTCGGCTCAAAAACACCCTCGCCTACGGCTCGGGAGTTAATTCCGCCTCGAATACAATAACAAACTTTCTCCACTTGTATCAAAATGTACTATTGGTCAATACTATTTATTGCCAATCATCACAATTTTCGAGTGGGAGGTCGAATACAGGCATAATAAGTTTATTTTGTGTAATTTATATCTCCACCAATACTCTCAAAAAGGTGATCAAATTCAAAGACCCTGTCCATTCCAACCGATTGATCCTATGAGCTTGCTCCGACTAATTTCATTCAATCAAGTCCTAACAATCGTTCCTAGCTTTAAACTACCTATAGCCCTACCTATTTGTCTAGCAAGAGCCTGCGATAGATAGTTGATTGAAGTAACGAACCTGTGAAACCAGTCACTGTTGTTAGAACTTCGGAACAGAGAGCCAAAGTTCGCTTTGTAGGTAATCAACGGTAGATTGCCAGTTAGACTCGACTCTACGACGAATTGGGCCGGCATTCTCGAAAGAGATAACGACAAAATTGCTGACTTTCGATTGCTAATAATTACTAACGAATAAATTCGGTTGCAATGACGATGCTTGCGAGTAACGCAAGTCTCTACATCCAAGATGCGATTCTCGCAAGCATAGTTATTGCAACTCAATTTATTATTTAGTAATCAGCGATCGAATGTTAGCGATTTTGTCGTTATCTCTGTCGAGACTGCCCGCCCTGGACTTGTGACTTTGATTTGAAAATTTAGAGGGACAGGCATTTCAGGCCCAGTGACTTCAGTACATACACTTTCATGCCTATTATGATTTATTTTTAATTTTCTATTTTCAAAATAACCTTCAACCAAACTTAAAATAATAATGTAGCACTGCCTCTCAAATATTTTTTTAGTGAGCTGGCAATACTGCCCACAACTCCGCAGTGGCAGTTGGCTTTTGAAGACGATTTCGCGCGCGGTTTAAAAGCATCGCGATACGCTCGTTTAATTACCATAAGTCTTACGGTTTATTCCTGTATTCTTTGTTTTCCAAGTTCTGTCTTCTAAACTGTTACCCTAGTAATATACTTTTTCACTAATTAACGTGCGTGAACTCTTTCAATATTCCAATAATCAAACCCCTGAAAAAACTCATCTTACAATAATAAAAATGTGTCAAAGTTATTGCAACTTTTATTGTTTATTTATTTATGTACATTATATAAAAGGAGAAAGCTTTAAATGGCGTCAAAAAATTCGTCAACATCGCCGTCAACAGGAATAGTGCCCAAAAGGCTGTCAGCATTCCAAATTTTTAAATAAAGGGTGTAAAAAACCTCTTAACAAAGCCGAAAGGCACTTGTTCTTCCCATCATTGCGATCATATTTTTGTTCTACACCATACCTGGGAACCTTCTAGTTACGGAGGATATTGGGGGTCAAAGTTCCAACTTTTTGACAAAGTTTTTTTTTTTAATACAAGTTTTTAATGCAAGATTTTTACTTTAAACACCTCCACGACCCCCGTAGGTAATATTAAATCCATCCTTTAGCACAATGTTTCGAGTGCGTTACATTGAGTTCTACCACAAAACATGATTTTTCACCCCAAAAAATAAAGTCGTTTCCCAGCAATAATTTTTTGCGTAAAGTTACTTAGTTTGATGTACAGAATGCTTGGTTGACGGCTTCGTGATGAGGTTGTTTACACCCAGTATTTAAGTGATGAACTTTCTAAAATACTTCCTCAGTGCAAACTTCCGTTTTATAAATAACCCTTGGAAGCTATTTGGTTTACATTTTACAATGTAATTTGTGGGTTAAACTGTAAATAGCTTGTTCGACCGTACATACCTACCTCTAATAATAACTTCGGGAATTACAAGCATGGTTCTAGACCCAGTTGTAGGCTGTGCATAATCTGTCAGTGAGAAAATTTAAGATTTTTTGATCAATAACTAATCTGATAAAACCTAAGAGCAGTTCACATATTTAAGGCATGTCATAATGCATTAGTAGATATATTTTGCTCATATGTTTTTGTACATTGCTCACCTGTGCAACTATATCAGAAAAACAAGTAACATCTAGTAATAAAACGCAGGCAGATATAAAATAAATAAAGACGTTATATTTTCTGACATGTAGTGCAGTGTACGTGACGTCCGCTACAGTAGATATAACTCTCATGTCAAGTTAAGCATTTCTCTTTGTGTGTTCCATAGAGTCAGTTTTGAACTTGAAGTAAAATAAAGAATGGTATAAAGCTCAAGACAAGAATACGATTTAGATTTTTGGGGCAGTTTTCTGAAATCATGCTAGGCATTGTAGAATTATTGTTACAAACAGATAGCACGACTGTGTCGTAGGTTACATCGACCTACATTTTGGTAAAAGGTAATTGTAGTCCAAAATTTCCTAATCTAAAAGAGCATCGATCTAAATCTACCCATATAAGTTAAAAATCAACAAAACAGGGTATGCTACAGAAAATTTTCATCAAAAAAGTTCCCAAAAAATTCTCACATCAATATCTTTTCTTTACCCAACAAATTCCAAACTCTAAGCCCCATAGTTTAGGAGTTCGTACATGATTACAACCTGGACTTTAGGGCCATCGCCCACAGCGACTTTTTGGAGCGATACCAACGCGAAACGGCGATGCTGTCGCTGGCAATCACGATTCTGTATCGCTACTTCGCTAGTAGGTATAACGATTGTTTCGAGCTTCAGTCGTGATGATGTCGCGACGCATAGACAATTCAGAATCGATGTACACTGGCCTGCAAAAATAAGTATCACACTTTTAAAATTGCAATAACTTTTTAACTACACAAGATATACTTTCGAAACAAAAAGGACTCGAAAAATAGTTTAATTTTGTCTATAGTTTCAAAGAAAGCTGATAAAAATTGCTTTATAACGTTTTTCCATTTTAAATCTCTGACTTCTTTAATTTAGGAAAATTTGAAATTTTAAAAGTGTAGTACTTATTTTTGCAGGTGCTTGTAGATAAATAATAACAGAAGCAAGGGTCGATCTTCAAGGTTAAGTTGCACTCTCCAAGGTCGGACTGTGGATATATGACTTTCCTCCGTGCTTAGGTAAGCACGTTAAGCCGTTGGTCCCGGTTGGTCGGTTGGTCATTTGTAGACCTTTGACAGTCGTTACAGGTACTTAGTCATCAGTGGCCCTCCATCCGGTAAGACTGAAAGCCGACCCCAACATAGTTGGGAAAAGGCTAGGCAGATTATGATCGTCAGGAACAGCCCCGCGCATCGCTATTGTCGCGCGTTGCAAATGCCACAGCTCGCGATATCACCAGAACCGTGGTTTCAAAACACGTGACAGCTTCGCCACAAAAACTCGCTGTGGACGAAGGCCCTAAGGTGGCAGCACTTTTCGATGGTCAAAAGGTCCGAAGTACCTACCTACGTGCACATTACCCGTAGTTTATTAAAGAAACGTGATGTTTTGTAATCAAAGTTTCGGTCATTCATTGGCCCTTTGTAACCCTCTGAAGTGGGTAGCTACTTGTAACGTGAGAAGGTCTGTGGAGGAATTTGGTTTCGTGAGTCCCAGGTTAGGAAAGGTTTAAATTGTTGAGTGAGTGATAGATTCCTTCTTCAGTAAATAATTTAATCAAATCGATCATTTTATTATCAGGCAACTAAGGCCCATAGATAAAATACACAACATTACATTTAACAAAAATAATAAACATTTTAAACCATAAGAAACTTTATCTAAACACGCAACGTTGTCGGCGTCGTGTATCGCTGCGTGGTGTCGCGTAATCGTCCTCGGTAACGTCGATATACGACACCCTTCGGCCAAACGTCCTCCTTCATGCAGGTCTGTAGATGGTGAGTTAGAACTCTTACCACGACTGACTTAAAGTTGATGTTGTGGCGCTATTCCAACCTTTCGACCCTCAGAATGAAGTTGATCTGAAAAGGATCACTGTCTGACAACACACATCATCTGCCTGGCCTTTTTTTCAACTATGTTGGGATCGGCTTTCAGTCTAACCGTATGCAGCTGAATATCAGTATTTTACATGGAGCGACTGCTTACCTGACCTCCACAACCCAGTTAGTACTGGTTAATACGATACCCCTTCGTAAGATTAGTTGTTAGACAATCGGGTCACTGATTAATTATTCTGTAACGACAGTCAAAGATTTAAAAAATTACAGCCGGGACCAACGGCTAACGTGCTTTCCGAGGCACGGAGGAAACTGTCTAACAACACAGCGTTAATAATAATTTAAGGAAAAAACAATTTCGTTTAAATCAAATTCGCTTCCCTCAAAGAAAGAACCAAATACCTACTTTGTACCTAACTTGGTTGATTTTACAGACTACCTTGTTTGTTATTGTGTTCATAAAAATGTTTGCGGGACGAGTGGTTCTGCGATTGCCGTACAAAAGTTGAAGGGGGCTGTAATAGCACTCGTACGAAGGCTTCAAGTGGTGTGGGGACGGTGATGGGAGGTAGCGAGAAATAATAAGAGATAGCGGGCTGATGGTATCGTCTTAGTTTTTTTATTACTGTTATTCCAAAACTGCAATCGAACAATCTTGCAAGACGTAGGCCGTGGGCGTTGGGCGTGTTTTGTGTGTCGTAAAGGAATCCACGTAAGCTGTACGTCTCTTTTTATCTAGTTAATTTTTATTACTAAAACTTAACAGCGAATGAGAGCTTGTGGTTCAATCGCCCGAGCTTATCACTTACGCACTTAGCGCTGCCGAGGCAAAATTAGGTAATTTTAACAGCACCATAATAGGTAAACCTATTTTTGGAAATAAACAGTGTGATGTAATGCCAGCACAATAACGTGTTACGTTCTTCGTGTTAGTGAGAACAAAGTTATGCCCATAACTATAAGCACTTAATTCCTAGTTTATTATTGGATTTGTGTCGCTGTTAGCACTAAGAGCACAGCAATAAAGCTCCGCTTGAGTCACTATTCTAATTGATGCATTACTCGAGCCCGAGCGATCCTGCACTACAGACCATACCTAATAAAATCGCTACATCTTATCACTATACCTTCTCCCAATTACTTTAAGTCGTAACAAGATTCTGCGGCAGCTCCTAACAGTGCGCTCTATAACATTTATCAGGCACACAATGTTCGAATGTAGGTAAGCCTCTTTTAAAATTAAATCCTTATTCGAAAATGCTTTTACGGAGAAACAAGGAACTTGGTATTTGTTCCAATGTTTTATTGGTACTCTTTGTGCTGATATTAATTGTTTTTTGTGGTTTATTAATGAGTATACAGTGAGCAAACATGGTTTTCATGATCAATGTCTGTTAGGTACGTCTTTTCATAAGTGCGGTAAGTTGAAAATTACAGCCGACGCGGTATTGTTACAAATGTGTTATAATAGTACATTTGTATAGAAAGTGTATTGAAATAGTACAATGTACTATTTCAATACACTTCCTCGAAAACGGGTTCTTATCGCACTACGATTAGGTTCAACATGCCATGTATTTCACACACGTGGATCTTTTTCATTTTCCATCACCGCGTGCTGTGCCGCGCGCGGGTATGAGCCATTCCCGCACGCGGCAGAGCACGCGAGTGTTGGAAAATTGCCACAGATAAAACTATACCTATACTTAGTCCAAATTGGTTAAATGCTTATAGTCGGCGGTGATTGTTTTTTTTTCCTTATTTTATTTTTTCAAAAGTGTATTGAACGTACGTCGTTTGATACACGTGGACATTTGTTATTACAGTTCTCGGCTAAAAAACACCCTCACCTACGGCTCGGGGTGTTAATTCCGCCTCGAATGCAATAACAAATTTTCTGCACTTGTATCAAATTTGTACTATTCGCTTCTTAGTTCGGGTTAGTTCGTTGTATCGTCGACCTCATCTCAGGGCAAGATTGAGGTCAAGAGTGGGCCCATTTAATATTTAAAAGAAGTTAAATAACTGCCTCATTGGTCTAGTAGTCGCAAGGGTGAGTGCTGAGCATGAAGTCCTGGGTTCAATTCAAAGTGTTAGGTACTGAGTTGTGTGATTTCCGGGCCGGGCAAAGTGTAATTTGGTTTTTACATCAGGAATTTCTCAGCAGCAGCCACGGAGTTTCGATTTATGCCCGGTCGATGACAATAAGCTCGCCCCCTTTTACATGGGGACATGGGACTCAAAAACTAGCGAAATGTGGTTGTACTATTAGGTATACCTTTGCCTACTTCGTGGATTGCAGGCGTGATTTTTTGTTGTAAATTCCGAAGGTGACTGCAACGGCAGAAGCCAACGCGGACCCGTGCGTTTCGCATCCAGCGAATTTTCTCCAGCCAGAGTGCCTATTATTATTATAATTATCGTTTATTTCAGGCAATAACCTATATAAATCAGTTTACATAATTATTACATAATTATATTGCATTAAATAATTAAATCACATTCCATTACATTATTAAACATTTAAATCCAATTCACCATTAAAATCTAAAATTAAAATCCAAATTAAATCAAAAACAATTATAAAATCAGAATTAAAAGTCAAAAATTAAAATCAGAATGAAAGTCAAAATTAAAATCAATATCACAATCAAAATTAACATTAAAAACAAAGTCAAATTAAAATTAAGTTACATTCAATTCTAAAAAATAAAAATCAATAAAAATTGTTATTAATAGTAGTGAAGCCGCATCTGCTTTATTTGATTGAAATTTGGGGCAGTGCTGCAAAAACTTAATTGTCAGAAATTCAAATAACTCAAAATAAACTAATAAAAATACTATTCAACTATCCATATTTAACATCAACCAGTAAAATTTATAAAGATACAAAAATAATGAATATCAAACAACTATATATTTACCACACATGTATTATCATCAAAAAAATTCTTACCAAAACTATTCACACTAACATCACACTCACCCAATATAAACAAATCAGTCAACGTAGCACACGGCGACCTAGCTTGGTAGTTTTACCCAAAACTAGAACTAACTACGGCAAAAAAATGCTTACTTTTGAAGGAGCACAGCTTTTTAATAGAATACCCTCTAGTATAAGAAATCTGCACTCTTTCAATGCATTCAAAACTCAACTTAGTCAGTATGTTAGAACATGCACAACTTCAGTGAAGAAAGAGTCGCCATCTACTTTTCTTAACCAATAAACTAAAAACGAAATATCTCATAATTAACGATAGATGTCTCTGTTCAATTATGAAGATAAAATAAGTTCTATAATTTAATTTAAAGTAGTTTCAAATTATCATGTTCGTATTATCAAATAAATACCACAACCTTGTCTTGGAAATCCTATTTTGCGTAACATAATCTGGCAACATCCCCTTGATCTGTCCACGAAGTAGACACAATAGTTAAACAATGGTGTCTCGAACAAATTGCTCATTTGACAGATCATGATATATTATGGCTGCCGCAACTTGCGCTTGCGCTTGAATGTGTTTCGTTGGTCCATTTTATGTTTAATTATATACAAATTCTCTGTGTAACTGTCAATTCTGTTCAAATATAAATGTAGCCGGCGAAATTATTTCTGGTTTTATGCAAATAGAAGGTGTGTTTACATCGTATTTATGTGATCAAAATGAAATTCGCGAATTAAATGATGGCTCGTATTAGAATGTATCATCATTAAATTATGTATTCGCAAATTTCATTATGATCAACATACGACGTAAACAAAACAGCTGCTATTTGCAAAAAAAAAACAAAAAACTTGAATGATCACCTATAGATGAACAAATATTGACCTATACGTAAGAAGGTATACATACATTCCTATCTACCTATAGCTACCTATAGAGCCTTAGTTTTCGTTAAGAAATCCAGAGGGCGCTTCAAATCGGATGCTTCGAAATGCACAAGAGGGCTCTCTTCTCCCATATTATTATTATACTCTTTGGTCAGTATATTATGGCGGATCCAGCACTTCTTGAGAAATTAAGGCATTGAATGGGTGTAGACTAGTTTGTAACTAATGACGACGAACTTTATGTAATTTATATGTATGTTAGTATTGTTCTCAAGTGATTGAAATTTGTCTTTATTGAGAATAAAGTTTCTTTAAACCTATTAAACACTATAATTACAATTATACTATGGGACCATATTCGAGGCCTATAATAGGTTAGGAACATAGGATTTAGAGCCATATTTTGGGTTACATTAAGTTTAAGTTATAAGCTTGGTACGAGGTGTACCGTTTTCGGTACACTAGGACCTGAGAGGTAGCAATCTTTTTCAAAGAATTTCGATACCATAAGGCAATCCAATAGGTAGGTTCTTACATAGTTTTCTTTTCTACCATTGCTTATTTATCTTGGCCCTCGATCATCGGTTAGTTTTTTGGGGAGACCACGCTGCGTCAGAAACGGTAGTTTCTTTCAGTCTTCGGCCCCCATCAAGACACGTAACATTTGGGTAAGGGTGATGACACATTGTATCCTGCACTTCCTCTGCTTCTCCATAATAGATGGACGCTTGGAAGTTACGGCTTTGAAAACTGAATCGTCCATATTCAAGAGGCAACCACAGTACGATGTTTTCATGAATTTGACGATTCGGCTGCATACGGAGCTATAAGGTTCCTTACGGTTGCGTACCGATGGCAACGCCTCCGTACGGAGCCCTAAGTGTTGAGAAACATTAAGTACATCACTAATTGTCACCTGGCACATCACTAAAATATAGAATATGTCATCTGTGGTACTCTCTCGCTCTCCGACCTCGGTATACATGATTGTTCTAAATTCATGAATAGACAAATATGTAAATGTATAAAGAAGCTTTCTATAATAAACAGTGTTCAGAATAATAGTCTTATTTAATCAACCACCTATCAAAATCTCAATATGGTAGCAGAGCGTGGTTGATTGTAAGTTAAAATTGGGTTGCGATCCCCGTAATAAAAGTAAAAAAAAAATGGCGGGCGCTGCGGTGTCTAATTTGCCGTGTTTGGATGAAAAATCGAATTTCAGTACTTGGAAATTCCGATTAAAACTAATTTTGCAAGAAAAGCAAGTGGAACACGTATTATGGGAAAGTGATATTACTGAAGATAAGTCGAAGAAAGACGACGCTAAAGCTAAGTCGCTAATAGCACAAAGCGTGTCCGACAAATATATAGAAATCATAAAGAATGGTAGAACTGCTAAAGAAATGATGAGCCTACTTGAAAATATCTTTGAAAGAAAGAGTGTTTTTAACAGATTTCACTTAAAACGGAAACTAATCTCTCTGAGATGCAACGAGCCGTTGCAACAATACCTAATAAAGTTCAGTTCGATTATCAGCGACCTGGGAGCGATCGAAGTTAAAGTAGATGAAGAGGATCAAATTTGCTACCTACTCTCATCACTGCCGAAAGAGTATGACCCTGTAATTACATCAATAGAAACAATGGCCTCAGAAAAGAAGTTAAGTTTTGATTTTGTCAAGGCCAGGCTGTTAGATGCCGAAACTAAGATCAGCACCGATACAGTGAACCAGGAAAACGCATTTACGATGACCTGTTACACATGCGGAAAACCAGGGCACAAGTCTTATGAGTGTAGTACTGGTACTAAGGAACCTGGAAAATACAGAGGAGGATGGAACCAAGGCCAAGGTCGAGGTTATGGTAAAAATCGCAGAGGAAGAGGCAGATTTCAAGGACGAGTATCCCGAAGCCGAGGAGCCCCAGGACAAGGTGCTACTTCACTAGTGAGTGAATCGGAGATCTGTTTTATAGCCAGTGAAAGCGTTCTTAGTGCTAAAAGTGTGGACAAAGACTATGATATCACCTTTATTGTGGACTCTGGATGCACACAACATCTTGTAAGTGACCAATTTGAAAAATTCATGACAGACATTCAAATACTTGATAAAAGTGTAGAAATATTAGTAGCAAACGGCCAGTATATATATACTAATAAAAAAGGTAAATTAAAAATAAAATACAAAAACTTTAAAATAAATATTGAAGCCCTAATTGTAGAAAACATAACCTATAACTTACTTTCAGTTAAAAAGATTACTGAGGCCGGATTCTATGTAAAGTTTGATATGAATAAATTTGTTATAACAGGAAACAATTCATTTGTTACTGGTAATTCTGAAGGAAAATTGTACAAATTAAATGCAAAAATATGTCATGAAGTCTGTAATATAAGTACAGGTAAAAACCAATGTGATGATGCTCTTTGGCACAAACGTCTGGGCCATTTAAATAGAAAATGTTTAGGTATAATGCGCTTACCAATAAGTAATGAAGCTTGCAGGCCATGTATGGAGGGAAAGGCGACTAGAGCACCATTTAAGCAGGTACCAAGACCGAGATCCAAGAGAGTAGCAGAAATGTTGCACACAGACATAGCGGGACCTGTGAAGGAGTGTGGACTAAATGGTGAGAAATATTTCATGACGGTATTAGATGATTATTCCCATTTCTGTGTGGTGTTCCCTTTAGTAAACAAATCTGAAGCAACTGAAAAATTGATTGACTATATGAGAAGGTTAGAAAATGAAACTGGAAGTACAGTTCAGCGAATTAGGTGTGACAATGGTGGGGAATATACAGCCAACAAATTAAAAGATTTTTGTAAGAAAAAAGGAATAAGTGTAGAATATACCTTACCCTACACAAAACAGTCCAACGGAGTAGCAGAAAGATTAAATCGTAGCTTGTGTGATAAGGTAAGAACTTTATTTGCAGAGACTAATTTGCCCAAAACTTTATGGTGTGAAGCTATTCAATGTGCTGCCTATCAGCTGAACAGGTCACCTTCTTCAGCAATAAATTATAAAACACCCTGTTTCATGAAAAATGGAACCTGTGATCTATCAAAACTGAGAATTTTTGGAGCAAGGGCGTGGGCCACTATTATACCTAAACTAGACAAACTGAATAAAAGAGGAAAAGAGACAAGAATGGTTGGCTATAATACAGTAGGATACAGATTGTGGAATCCAGAAGATAATTCAATAATAATGTCAAGAGATGTGAGATTTGATGAAAGTGATACAGTATATAAAAATGAAGAAAACAAGGAAAGAAGATATATTCAAGACGAAGAAGAAAATCAAGAAGATAAAATAGAGATGAGGCAAAGAAACGAACATGTTACTAATGAGAGAAACTTAAACAAAGATGCAACAAGAGAAGAGAAAACTACAAGATCAGGAAGAATACTAAAAGCACCAGCACATCTTGATGAGTATGAGACAAATATAGTTATTTGCCTGAGTGCAAATACACCTAGCTCCTATGAAGAAGCAATGGAAAATACAGAATGGAAAGAAGCTGTACACAAAGAATTAAAAGCATTAGAAAATTTAGAATCATGGAAAGAAGTACAATTACCAGCAAACAAGAAAACAATAGATACTAAATGGATATTTAAAGAAAAAGATGATGGAACAAAGAGAGCACGACTAGTAGCACGTGGATTTCAACTGAAGGAAAATCAATATGAAACAATGTACTCACCGGTTGCTAGAGCACCGACAGTTAGAATGTTAATATCTAAAGCTGTGAATGAAGACCTACCTATAAAACAATTAGACATACCTACAGCATTCCTCAACGGTAAATTAAAATCCGAAATATACATAAAACCACCAAAAGGTTACACAACAAAGGAGAAAAATACAGTATTAAAATTAGAACGAGCACTGTATGGATTAAAAGAATCACCAAAGTGCTGGAATGAACATATAAATAATTTCATGGAAGAGAATAACTACAAAAGATCAGGATATGATACTTGTCTATACTACAAAGAAGATTGTTGGATAATAATATATGTTGATGATATAATACTAATTGGAAATTGTGAAGAAATAATAAAGAAGTTAAAAGAAGAATTTAAAGCAAAAGAACTTGGAGAGATTAAAACGTTTTTAGGAATAGAATTTACTAGAAAGGAAGATAAAATAGAAATAAAACAAACAAAACTAATTGAGAAGTTGTTAAATAAATTTAATATGTCAGAATGTAAAGATATGAGAACACCAATGGAAACAAATTTTAAGATACCAGAAGAAGAAAATAAAGAAGATATTAATAAAAGATACAGAGAACTAATAGGAAGTCTACTTTACCTAACTACTGCAACAAGACCGGATATAACCTACTCAGTAAGCTATCTAAGCAGATATCTAGACAAAGCAAATGAAACTACATGGAAAGCGGCTAAAAGAATACTCAGATACCTAAAAGGTACTAAGGAAAAAGGATTAATATTCAGGAAGAGTAAGAATTACGATTTATATGCCTACTCGGATGCAGACTGGGCAGGAGATAACAAGGACAGAAAAAGTGTGAGTGGAGGAATAATACTACATGGAAGTAATCCAATCGCATGGTTTTCAAAGAAACAAAGATGTGTGGCACTCTCAACGGCGGAGGCAGAGTATGTGGCGGCTGCTACTACTACACAAGAAGTCCTGAATCTAATAGGAGTTGCAAAAAACCTAAACTGTTTATCTAATGTAAAACTTTTTGTTGATAATCAAAGTGCCATCTTAATCTCTAAAAGTTTTGAGAATTCCAAAAGGGCTAAACACATAGATATTAAATATCATTTTATAAAGGATGTTATAAGTAAAGATATAGTTTCTATTCAATATGTAAATTCTAATGATAATCTAGCAGATCTTATGACCAAGAGTCTGTGTAAAGAAAAATTTGTTAACTTTGTAAACCAGTTTATGTTCTAAAAATCTTATGAATGATGTTGTATGTATTACTGTTTTGTTTTGCAAATTTAATAAGTTGTTTTGAGTTAAATTTGAGGAAGAGTGTTGAGAAACATTAAGTACATCACTAATTGTCACCTGGCACATCACTAAAATATAGAATATGTCATCTGTGGTACTCTCTCGCTCTCCGACCTCGGTATACATGATTGTTCTAAATTCATGAATAGACAAATATGTAAATGTATAAAGAAGCTTTCTATAATAAACAGTGTTCAGAATAATAGTCTTATTTAATCAACCACCTATCAAAATCTCAATACTAAGCGGTAGATTGGTGTTATGCGCACTGTAAATGTCAGTCTATACTTATTACACAACACCCGATTTGTGCCTTAAAAATATGCTTTTATTTCTGACAACAAGCGGCGAAATATTGACCTTCCTCTGAACGTAGGGAAGTGATCTTACTACGGCGATTTCTTGTTTCTTCATTCATCATAATATGACTTTAGGTTGTATTCAGAGGTATCATAATTATGATAGGCTGTACGGTTCACGTACAGGCAAATTGCTAACGCCGCAACCTACTTTGCGCTACTCGTTTAGTTTACTTTTATGATTACTTATACTTATTAAATTAGTTGACCAATAGCTGCCGTAGCGCTATAACCGCGGATTAGCATCCAAACATAACTTACGTGTAACTTTACAAATATACTGAACTAAGGTGAAATCTGTGGTTTTCGTCAACTCACAACTTAACTACCTCTGAGCCATACATAAAAGTGGTCCTTCGAGCCGGATGACACGGCATATCATCTCGTGAGTCGTCGTGTCTCCTCATCAGCAGAGTGCTTAGCGTGGTATATCCCAGTTACGTTAGCAAATCGGTGCTATTGGCCTCCCACAAGCGGGTCTCACCAGTAGCATTGAGACGTTGCACATAGCGTAATGGAGGGTGATCTACACTGAGTGCCTGTAACTTACGAGCTAGCAGAGATCACGTCTGCTGCTACAGCTGAACTATCGGCGAAAACTTCGCAACTTGGGTGAACTAGTACCTGTGGTGATACAACTTTACTCCACCAACGGTCAACCCAATAACTAACAAAAATGGTTCAGAGCTTGGCAGAACTGATAAGTCATCAGGAAACTACTTTCAGAGACTTAAAACTTATCTGCACAAACTACAAGAAGGACAGTGCCACCAGGAAGAACTTGGCATACCTGGAGGAGCGTCTTTCTCGGTTGAACAAAAACTGGGAGAAGTTTGTTCATAACCACCAACTGCTGGAAGAGTCTGGAGCGACAGACCTTCAATACTTCAATGACGACATTTTCAACAGTACGAAGAAGATGTATGAAGAAGTGCTGCAAGACATGTTGAAACGTAAGTCTGAATTGCCACCTCCGTCTACTAGTAAGACGGAGCAACCACCTGCGACGCCTAACCAAGGGAAGGGGCAATCGAAATTTACTTTCGACGATATCCAATTCCACATACCTCCTCGGGGAACAAGCGAGTCGACGGAGAAACAACAAGATCTTTTGCGTCAACAATACTGTAACTTTAGAGCATTCGAACGCACTGTGGAGAAGATCACCATAGCATTGGCAACACCAATGGAAAAATGGGAATTGGAAGACAAGTTAAGCACCCTGAAAACGAAATGGGAGCACATAGAAAAAGCAAATTGGGAGTTAGACTATATTTTACAAGATGACGACTCAACTTACCAACTAAAATATAATACAGCGGAAAACCACTATGATGACCTGAAAAGGCAACTTCAAAACAACATATGGAAAAATGCGCATTATGAGAAATCTACGCCAAACATACAAATACCGGATTTTCATGGCAACTATAACCAGTGGATGAGTTTTAGAGACCTCTATCTTGAAAGTGTACACAACAATCCGACACTTTCAAAGGCACAAAAAATGCAGCACTTAAAAACAAAACTCAAAGGTGAGGCGGAGAAACTGGTTCAGCATCTTGGCATCAGTGCTGAGAACTACGCATCTTGCTGGGAGATGCTGGCCCACCGCTACGACAACAAACGGCTGTTATTCACCTCATACATGAACACGCTTCTGAATCAACCTAGTATTCAGCAACCAACCGCTGCAAGCATACGGAAACTTCACGACATCATGATGGAATGCTTGAACGGGCTGAAAAACATCGGGCTAGACACCACCAATTGGGACCCGATCGTGGTTCACCTATTGGTTCAAAAACTAGATAGCGTTACATATAACGAATATATAAAGGAGGTCAAACATCCCCGGGAGTTTCCCGACCTAGAAGAGTTTATCAAGTTTTTGGAATCAAAATTCATGTCACTGGAAGCTCTGCAAGGAAATAGTCAAAAATTATCATCATCTAGCAAACCATGGAAAACGGAAAAGCAGCCGCATAAAGGGTCAGAAAACCGAAATAACAACTACAAGAATAAAACGCAGGGGTCATCGTACTTTAACAAGTCACAAAACTCGCCAAAAACCTTCTTCACGACAGCAAAAACATGCCCGATTTGCAAAACTAATCACGTTTTGATGAATTGCGAACAATTCCTGGCGATGAACATAAACAAACGGATAGACGCAATTCGCAAATTGCACATTTGTAAAAACTGCCTATTCAGCCATGGAGAAAAACAATGCAAATCAAGAAAGACGTGTAAATTGTGTCATAAGGCACACCACACACTTATGCATGAAGATGAAACTGAGCTAACAAGCCACAAACAAGCAACAAGGGAGGAAAACCCATCTTCGATCCCATCGACGTCCTATGGGGTCAATAACTTAACGAATGAAGAGAGGGAAGTGCTGTTGACAACAGTACTTCTGAAAGTCAAAACAATTGACGGAAACTTCGTAAACTTGAGAGGTCTACTTGACCAAGGCTCCCAAGTAAGCCTAATAACAGAAAACGCGGCACAACGCCTCCGATTGCAGCGACGAAAAATGAGCGCTGTTGTATCGGGTGTGGGAACCCTTAGCGGCAACTGCAAAGGGGCAATGAACTTAGAATGTCAGTCAATACATTCAGACTACAAATTCAACTTTGAAGCGTTAATAATGAAAAAACTCATAAGCAACTTACCTACCGCATCGTTCTCAATCAGCAACTGGGACTACTTAGAAAACTTAAAACTAGCGGACCCACAGTTCAACCTGTCGGGTCCGATCGACCTACTCTTGGGCGCGGACATCTATTCCGAACTTATCCTGAACGGCGTCATCAGGAGTGACAAGAGATACCCAGTAGCTCAACAAACTAAAGTGGGTTGGATTCTATGCGGGAATGTAAAGACATTCAACTGCTTGGTGACACTTAACGATTTCGAAAACATGACAAGATTTTGGGAAACAGAGGAAATTCCAGACAAACCATCATCAACTACTGAGGAACAACACTGTGAGGAACATTATAACGCAACTACCACAAGACTGGCGAACGGACAATATGTGGTACAAATGCCAATGAAACCTAACTTCGAAGCAAACTTAAAAAACGCAAAGTCGCAAGCATTAGCACAATTCCTTCAACTGGAAAGGAAAATGTCAAAAAACAAAGAACTCAGTACCGAATACAAGCGTTTTATGAACGAATACATCGCTATGGGACACATGAAACCTGTCTCAGGAGAAAGTAAGTTCCAAGTCTACCTACCTCACCATGGCGTGTTAAGAGCTGAGTCCACTACAACAAAACTAAGAGTAGTGTTCAACGCGTCGTACAAGACAAAAGGAGACAGCAGTCTCAACGATCACATGTACTGCGGTCCGAACTTACAAAAGGATATACTGACACTACTTATTAACTGGAGAACATACAGATACGTCTTCACGGCAGATGTCGAAAAACTATATCGGTTCATCTGGCTAAACGATAAACAACAACATCTGCAAACTATAGTCTGGAGATCTTCCCCTAACGAACCTCTACAAGATTGGCAGTTGGGCACAGTAACTTACGGAACAAAAAGTGCACCTTATCTGGCAATGCGCACTCTGCATAAACTCGCAGAAGATGAAAAAGATACTTACCCGGAAGCAGGAAACGTCCTAAAAAACTACTTCTACATGGATGATTTGGTTTACGGGCAAGATACTATTGCTGCATCGAAAACACTGGTAACACAACTAATTGAGTTGCTAAAAAAAGGAGGATTTAACTTGAGAAAATGGAAGACGAACGAACCAACTATCTTGGAGGACTTGCGAGATGATCAAAAGAGCCAGAATACGAACATAGACTTTAGCCCAGAAGAAACAACAAACTCAAAAATGTTGGGCATAAGGTGAAATCTGTGGTTTTCGTCAACTCACAACTTAACTACCTCTGAGCCATACATAGGCCCAATATTCCTTCTATTTTAGAAGCCCAATAAAACAATAAATTATTACCAATCATTATTTATTCCAAAAAAATTATACAAAATCCATAAAAAATAATTATGTATGTTTAATAAAATTAATACGTAGAGGTGTGTTCTAACCTAATGGCACAACTAATATAAACAATATATGTGCTGAGTATATATTTTAACCTTTGGACGGAGATATTGTGAAGTATACTCTTGTTATTAAGTTTATGGAGTTTTGTAATGCATCCAGTATATTTTAGCAGGACACGGTGAAGCTGTCACACTTAAGGTAAAAGCGCCAAGGTGACCCGCGAAATTCAAATTTTCTTAAGTTCTTTTGCAATTTGCAGGTATCTGTCAGGTTGTATTTTGTTAAAAATATGATTTGCGTCCGTAAAACGCATGTATTTACAGAATTGTAATCACTAAAATCATCAATACAACCCCTTGAAGCTCATTTAATCGCATTGAATGACTATATTATGAAAAAGTCAGTCATTTCGCGGCCGCTGCCATGGAAATAAAAACCTTTTTTTCAGTACTATAAAGTGCAAAATTAAATAAACACGCTCAAGGATCCACCTGTCATGTGCTTCGAAATCCATACAATTTCCACACCTCATGACTCTAAAATAAAGTTTATTATTCAATGATTTAGTGCTAATACAGTGTCATGAAATACAGAAATATTTACGTTCGTCTACTTATCTAGATGCACTACAGCACTCAAAGATGAACAATAATTTATTACATAAAAAAATAAATACTTCATTTGTTACCAAAATCACTGTGAACGCAGTAATTTTTGTGACACAAGACAAACAATATTCGACAACATTTGAGTTTTATATTATTTATAAGCTAGATTTCATTATAATATTTGATTGACAGGTACAGTTCTGCTTACCCTTTTTGATTAAGAGAGGCAAACCGAGATTATGTTCACAATTTGTATGGTGTAATCCAGTTCTATTGAGATTGTCCTTATGAGGTAATTATTGAATACTTTTAATTGAATAGCTTTCCACCCATAAATATTAGAAAGTTTGTAAGAAGAAGCCGAAGATGTACTTATGCATGCCGATGTTCCAAGCAGTGTCCAATCGATTTTATACTTAATCACCTCCGACTTTAGATCGTTTTTAGGACAAAAGGCAAGTGCTACGAGTTCCTTGAACAAAGTTCCTTAACGCGATTTGTTTTATTCTTAAATTGCGTTCACTAACGATCAACCACTTTTCAAACCTTATTACTCAAGACATAAGTGTGAAAATTGGTCAGCCATCAGTGAACGCGATAGTTCAAGTAAATGGGTGAAAATCTAAAATGACATAATTGAGTAAATCACCTTAACACGATAAAATATAATAATGTACAACATTAGTTACTTAACAATAATAAAAATGGACGGAGGTTAATCACAACTTAAGTTACAAATAAGCTTACAAACTAACATTCAGCCTTCTTAACGTCTTATAAATTAATTTGGGGATTAACATAATATACTTTTGAGGAGTTTAAAGTTAATTGACATACAATAAAACACAAATTTATTTCTTATTTAGCTCAACACACACGTATAAAGGTTTTAAAAACACCCTTTAGGAAGCCGAGAGACATTTGTTCTTTCTATAATTTTATTTTGTTCTGGACCATACCTGGAAACATTCTAGTTACGGAGACATTGAAGGTATTTACAACATTTTCACAAGGTTTTAATGTTAGATAAATAATCTTTAAAAACCTCCATACCCCTCTAATTTTCCATGCATCCATCAGAACTCGCTATCGTAATTCGAGATATTTCAAATTAAAAAAAGTTGTGACATTTGTGGTCTCTCTCGCTCACTCACACTAAAAATTACATCGATTCCTTCACGCGGGACGTGCGAGCTCATTTTCTCAGTGTAAACACTTTATCGTGCGACCTAAGTATGGTATGGAGGGCACATCTAATGGCCGAATACTGAAACGTCACTCAAAATTTAAGTAGTACTTATATTTAACAGATACTCAAAAGTGACGTTTGGCCATACGAAATTTAAAGTTTAGGAGCTGCTCAAATGTTAAGCAGCCCTTAAATTTTGAGTGAGGTTTCAGTATTCGGGGGTAAGAATTTTAAATTATTGTTCAGAATAACCAAAATGTTGATATGTTAATGTTACAGCACTATGCTGAGATAGGGGCCTTTTGGCCTTGTACAGGACCAATTTCGTTTTCTTTTTATTTTATTTTTAATGTTTAATTTTTATTAGTTGATAATTTCACCATTTTATTTTATGTGTTTTGTCCTGTGCGGGCTAATAAATGTTTTTTTCTTTCTTTCTTTCTTTCTTATATGTTTTACCGTATTTTAATGTCGATGAACTTAACTTTCTATGATCAATACCGTAAAACGAGGTGAGTAGAATCGGAGGGGTAAACGGAGACAAAACTTTAAGAGATGTTAATGTTGAGATATGGTATATTGCCAACAAGGTCTATTAATAAATTTAAAAAAACTTGAGAGGTGTCAAGGGACACCCGGATGGAACGAAATTCCTTTCGATTTATTAGTGAAGGAATTGTAATAAAATTTTATTTTATTTTCACGCACGGATCGACCTCACCTCTGCCAATTCGTGTGTCTAACTTGCGGACGCAATTAAATCCGTCGTTTATATTAATAAAAACTTATATTATTATTTGCGATATACGGTATGACTATAAGCGGTGAAATGGATGGTGGCTTACTATAGCAAAAAGTGTCGTTACAACTTTTCGTCTTAATTTTTTCCGTCTAGCCCCCTTTCGCAACGCGCGATAAAAAACTTCGTTCCAACACTTACTAAATTATTAACATACAGAACTTGTACTATTTATTCAACAGATCCTAAGGTCTTCAATCAGTGCGTTCTGTTCTGTTTGCCAATGGATTTTCGTGTTCGCAGTCAATGAAAATATAACTGGGCTTACGGTAAATCGACTTTATCAAAAAATACATGCACGACCCGAATGGCGCAGCGGTACTGAGGTCTTACGTTCTTAGGGTCCCTGGTTCGAATCCCGGTTGGAGCAAATGCTTGTGTGATCAGCATTTGTTTCCGAGTCATTGATTTTTATGTGTATAATAAGTATGTTTTTACAAACAAAAAGTATCTATGTAGTATATCTATCTGGTGTCCACGACACAAGCCTCGTTGCTTAGTGTGGCACTAGATGGCGCTGTGTGTTAATGTCCAGCGATATTTATTGTTTATGCATTCATAAGCATGTATATTTTGATAAAGTCCACCATGGCTTTGTACCATTGTACAAAGCGTTCATAAGCGGTCGAGATGTTATGGATGACTTACGGGGGCGAAACGTGCCCCCAAAGTAAGGTTTTTCCATAAATTCAACATTAAAAAGTTGCTAAATAACATCACGTGATTAATGAACGACCCCCAAGGTGAAGTGACCACAGTTGTCGACTTAGCTCACAGAGTAAGTAAGCTGAAGCGGCAATAGGCCGGTCATATTAGCAATAGAACCGATGACCGTTGGGTAGCAGTGGAGACCGCGAATCGGTCAGCGTAAGGTGGGGCGCCCGCAGGCGAACGTGGAGCGACGATCTTCTCAGGATGGCTGGTAGCAACTTTATGAGAGTTACCCGAGAATCGAGTTAAATGGCTTGCGATTGATGATTTTATAATAATTGTTGGTAACATATATGAATCCAACATTAAAATGCCTTTCAAAGTTTTATCCGAGTCACCCCTACGTCTCTACTCACCCCGGTTTTACCCGGTACCTCGTCTAATACAACATGATAGCCCCATTAACTTTCTCTTCCAAAGCCGGTGCTATGGTGTCGGTATCCCGTCCGTCCGCCATGGCTATCAGTATGCAGACGTCGTTGATGAACGCTGCTATGCTTGCTGATACCACTAGCCTGAAAATACAGAGAAGGTATGGTAAGTTAACGATAATGTCCCGAAACATCATCATCATCATCATTTCAGCCGAAACACGTCCACTGCTGGACATAGGCCTCCCCCAAGTGTCGCCACATTGACCGGTCCCGTGCGACTCGCATCCAGCGGACTCCCGCAACCTTCACCAGGTCATCGGTCCACCTAGTTGGAGGCCTTCCAACGCAACGTCTTCCGGTTCGCGGTCGCCACTCCAGAACCTTTCGGCCCCATCGGCCATCCGTTCTGCGAGCAATGTGCCCTGCCCACTGCCACTTAAGTTTGGCAATTCGTCGGGCCGAATGTCCCGAATGGCTCCGAGAAAAGCAGGAAAGAATTTTCTTCCTACCATACAAGGGGTCATCCATAAATTACGTCACACACACTTGTGAGACCCTCCTCCACCCTAGTGTGGCGTCAAATACTTTGCAATTTTACGCCTACAAATGATTGAATTAAAAAAAGCAGTTCCGAAATTAGTTTTATATTGATTTAAATTATTTTTTAAATAAAATTAACATCAAATGTACCATTTCAAAAAATTTACAAAACTTAAAACGATTAATAATTTTAATAAAGATTCAGACTTATAAAGATTTTGAAATGTGACGTAACGAAATTTTGGGACCCCTCCCACCCCCTGTTCACAGTTCGTTGAACCCCTCCCTCCCCCTTAACGTGTGAAGTAATTTATGGATGGCCCCCAACTTATGAAACTCAAACATAGGTAACACCAAGCCTGTAATCGCCAAAGGATTAGGCAGAGGTGTACCTAATAGTAGGCACAATCAGATTTAGCCAGTTATGTTTAAGTCAGCCGGGGGGCATAGGGGGCGAGCCTATTGCCATCAACTAGGCACTAAACCAGAGTCCGTGGCTGCTACTGAGATACTCCTGATGGTAAAACCAATGGGAATCGAACCCAGGACCTCATTGCAGGTCAGTGGTCAGTGTCAGGTTGTATGTTAAACAAAATATGATTCGCGACCGTAACACGTAGTTACACGTACGTAGTTACAGAATTATCACCATTAAAATCATCAATACAGTCATTAAATGGGATTAAATGAATTAAAATGGTTGTATTGATGATTTTAATGACTTTATAACTGGTGTTTCCAAGTTCTGGGGTTGGTTGCTTTATAATCATCTGTTCGGGAGTGGCAAGGATCTTCCACTTGCCAGAGCCTTGCCTTAGAACACAATACTCATCAAAGAGGAGAAGAGAAAGTTCTCCAAACACTAACAATATGTATAGCTTACCAGAAGGACAGTCCTAGGTCCGCAGTGTCATCAGAAGACCACGTATTGGCAAGGTCTTCGTCTGACATAACGTTGTGCTGTAACCTCAAGAAGTACTCCGTTAGCCATACTGCTATTGCTCCAAGGCTGAATAGCACTGAAACGGGAGAAGAGATATTTGAGTAACATTGGACTGCTGTGACGACGCTTATGGGAGGCCTGTTCCTAGCAGTACTGGACGTGGAAAAAGTTCAGACAGATAATAGGCGAGACGACAAAAAAAACTAATTGGTCCGTCAGTTAGATTATCAAAAAATATTTGACCCGTGTTTTTTCTTTTGTTACGTAAACTAAAATTGATGAAGATATGACGCTTTTAAAATTCTCAATACGTCACGCCTTGGTACAATTTTTAGCTAGTTCTGACGTCACAAGACCCCACTCCCGAGTTTTGATGCGTTTTATCTTTTGTCAATATTCATTGATTTACAAAAACAAAAAATACGTGTCCATTAATTTCCAATACTCTGACGGACTAAATAGATTTGCAACTTTTTGATACTGTCGTCATGCCTATTTCACGAATGTTTTCGCGCCTCTTGTGCGCAGAGTGCGGGCGATCTCTCGGGTCGATCTTCAAGGTTAAGAAGAGCTAATCACGGTCGGTCCATGGATGGGTAACGATTTATTACATACCGAGTCTCCGCCGTGCCTCGGAAAGCACGTAAATCCGTTGGTTCCGGCTGTCATTTGTTTATTGTGTCGATGGGCAGTAAGACACGCCAAAGACTGGTTGTACGTCACAACCAGTCTTACCAAGGGGTATCGTATTTTATGGATTCGTTCCATGTAAAATACTGGTACACCTGTTTAAACTGGAAGCCGACCTCAACATAGTTGGGAAAGGGCTAGGCAGATGATGATCATTCTTATAATATTTACCTGCTAACGAGTTGCTGACCAGCAGCGGCGTGGGCTCGCAGCGCGCGCGCGCAGCCGAGCCTAGCGCGGCCAGCACGCACGCGCCGCCCGCCGACAGCAGCGCCGCGCCCGACAGTGCCGCCGTGCCGCACCATGCCCAGCGCCGAGCGGGGTGTGTGCCGGCTTTTACTGGAAATTGAGAAAATGTATGAAGTCTGATGGTGAGTAGAGGAGAACCGATGATTGAGGCCCGGCTAACACAAAAGCTGTACGGAGTGGAACGTGGCGTAAATCAGATGCGCGGGAATCGCTCAATCGATTGAATTTCATCGCGTCTCTCGTCAATCCTATGATTCTTCGATGATTGATCGAATATTCCACGTTTCCGCACCGCGCTTTCGTCTCCGTTTCTATGGTAACCGGGCCTTTATAGCGGGAAACGTGTAACCACCAATATCATTATTCTGGTGGTTGCACGTTTCTATTGAGATATCGTTAGTCTATTGACTAACACACAATCGTCGTTTTCATAAGTATGTTTTCTATTGACATATCGGTAGTCTATTGACTAACACACAAAATCTCAATACCACTAATTTCATCAGTTCGACAACATTCATTGCTTTATCTACTGTGTCCAGCATACGATTTTTTCTAACATTCAGAAGCAATGAATTCTGAATTTCCTTCAAAAACAAACGGATTATGACAGAAAGCGTGTTCCGCAATTGTGTCACCTCATTTCACCAAAATATATCACGATGTCGCCGATCTATCGCAGACGGGCTACACACAAAGACAGGAATTTCTGGAGTTTTACGCGGTATGCATAGCAACTCGCAGTACCAACCCGCACTGGGCCCACGTGGGGCACCATAGATAGATCTAGGTAACCAAAGTTCGGAAAAATCTTTTATAACATCCCGGAATGAGTTTTAAGTTCCGAAAAAAAGCTATACATTTAAGTCCACACATATGTACTTCCTTGACATTTAGGCAAATAATGTCTACGTATTCCAATCTCTGATTACAACTTAATTCCACTTATAGAGAGGAGGATTGTGACCCTAGCAGTGAGAATATTATAGGCTGATTATGCATAGAATATCAAAAGGCAACATAAGGATGGCAAGCAGCATACCGATGCATGGTCACCGCTTAAGCAAGATCTTCGAGAACAGCACACAGTAAGATAATGAATCAAGTGATTCATAATGTTTAATTCTGTTTAATTCTATTGCACCAGTAATTAATCCCAATCAAACCCATCGTGTTAAAGTCACACCAACATTCATCATGTCAACTTAAAACCCGATGTCACTGTCGATTGACCAAACAAGTCTGAATGGGTTACAAAATTGAACGCAAGTTACAACGTCCCGATCTTATCGTGGACACAAAGCAAGTCTTTAGCAATGAGTAGACACAAGACTTGTTCATGTTGGTCTAGTTTTTCGATATACAAAGCTGATAGGGATTGATTTGATGTCACAACCGAGCAGGACCGAAACAGTAGCAAGAGCTGTAAAACGAACTATCGAATGGAACTCGGAAAAACAGTGACATCATAGTTTATGAGCATCTGGGCAAAAACGAAAATTGGTATGGCATTCGGTAAAAGCGGAACCCGATTTTGGTCCACTTTAATTTGAAGACTTTTTGGAGCTTTCAAGGTTGAGCAAATGAAGTTACGGATGATGACTGGAGTAGTTCGCGGTACTTTCATACAAGCATAGGTGCAGAAGGCGCCGAAACGGAAGTTGAGGGTGTGGATCAACTTGGGAAAGGCCTAGGAGAATGAAAAACAAAACAAAACCAACCCATTCTAGAGAGCTCAAACGTTTTTTTTATAATAACTTCATTCAAATCGTCCTAGTGATGAAATGAAGTTTGAGATTATGGGGTCGTATGAATCTGAAGCTTACCTTTGCTTCGGCTCGAGCCCCCTTAGGCATCGTCCTAATAGAAAGCGAATGCGCGATCATCGTAGGTTCGCGCGAATTTTACTCGTACGAACGCGCGATTAAACATATTGAACTCGAATAGGTGTCCTAACTGACAATCGCACGACGCGGTCGCGCGACTTAAATGTTTGTAAATCTATTCGCGCGAACTTAGTTCGTACAAATGCGCGATCAAACATATTGAATTCGAATAGGTGTCCTAATTGAAATTCGCGCGATATTGCGCTGCACTGCGCTGCCCGTATTCATTTCCATCTAAACCCGCACAATAAGTCATCCAAATATTTCCCGACAGCAAAAATTGAGCGTCTCTGACATCCATGGTTGTTGGTATCGACCGTGCCACTGCCCTAGTCCACGGTCGCTCGCTCGCGTCGTCAATTCGCGCGATGATAGGACACCCAGTTTTTGCCATCGCGCGAACACACGATGGTCGCATCGCTTACTCGCGCGATGATCGCGTATTCGCGTTCATGCCTTATGCTACAAGTCAATTCAACGAGTTATTACAGAAGAGATGAAGTAAATCTCTGTAGCAATGACTCGTACTAATGTCAACTCATCAACCTTCATTACAAAACGAAGCAATCAGAGCTTATAAGTTGTAATCTTTTCTTGTCAATCCAGTTTCATTTGTAGGTTGCAACAAACAGTATTATATAGAGGTATCAATACTTTATCTAAAAGTCTACCAAGATCATTGCATAAAGTATGATTAAAAGATATTCGAAGCATCTGACACGTTCCATTAGTAAGCCACCTTATCTTTGTGTTAAGACTATGTTTCGTGTTTAACTGCGGTTGCATAAGAAGACCAAAGAAACTATGGATGGACTGTGTGAAAGATGATACGGCTTTAAAGGACGTGACTACAGAGATGAGGAGAGGAACATGTATGGAAGAAGACAATGCTGCGCGGACCTCCAATAGATTGGGGTAAGGGCAGGAAAATGAACATGAACTTCGGATGCATTATGGATTTTGACCACTACAACAAGAGTCCCTGAAATCGTCCAACGGCGTTGTGGAATTATGCAATTGCAAGTATGGAAGAAGAAATGCCACCCCGACAAGGCGTAAGTGGTGGGAGATCTTGACACCTATAAGCTAAATTGGTCCATATTATTAAGGGTACTCAACTTGATATAAGATATAGGCTGATAAAAACTTTGTGAAAGTGAATCTATGGTTCGCCAGATTTAACCAATGAAACACAATCAACTTTTAATTCTAGATGCACTGATCCAATAGCGGTCATTAGCGAATAGGGAATAGTCCTCTTGTCAGCCATGCTAATTCGAGAGCATAGTTGGTTGAAGTATATCACAAGGAATCTGAGCCTTTTCATTTGGATTCCACATACATACGGCAACATAGAACATTTACAGACCCCTCCGTGAATAATAATCAAGTTTCCTTACCACTAAAATCATGAATCCTCCACCCATATCCCAGGTTCAGCTCCTTCCGACCTTCAAACAGTCCGAAATTGATCCTCCCGTCGGACTCCAAATGATTCGACGTCCTTCGCGCACGCGCATCTATCCAATGCGTAGTACCCAAAGACGCCACTATCAACGCTATACACAAACACGACCCAAAAAACGTCGCGAAAATCATCGACCGCTTAAACAAATTCAACTTCATCTTGATTTTATTTTTAATCACTTTCACTGTCACGTATTTCGTCAATAAACCACTAGATGGCGTTATGTCACATTATTTTTTCACATAGCTGTTCACGCTAATTGGTTTGTTTTTTATTATGTTTTCTAGCTATTCAAGTTGTGGGATTGGCTCTCTGAGACGTCCATTGTTCGAGCCATTCAGTGCTATCATAACAGTTTCCCTTTGTCGATCTTCGCACGGGGTGAGAAGAAAATCTGTAACAATTAAAAGAAAATTGATTATGCAATTATTATTATTAAAGTGTATTTTAATTGGTTACAGCTGAAGCTGTTTGGTTGTGTAATAAGATAGAAAGAAAGAGTGACAAGAACTTGTCTTTTTTTACTGCCAAACTAAATTAAGCGAAATGTCACCATAAATAATTTCGCGAATATAGTTATCGCGTGTTTATTTAAATCATCCGGAACACTCCGGTATTAAACTTTTGGGTGAACGGATTTCCTAAAGCAATAAAAAGGATTCCATATTACAATTATATAACTACAGTTTACAATCCTTTCAAATATTTGATTAATCTTAATTAGCAGTAAATTAAATCTGAACAGCATCCGAGTGTAACAGACAAAAGAAAGAATAATAACTTGAGACGATGAAGGTATTACTTTTTTAAGTAAGTAAGAAAACCAACTAAAGTTACTAATAACGAATGAAAGTAAATAAGGAAAAAGGCAGACTAAAAAAAATATCGATAAATAAAATTGTGTAAATGATGTTATGGTTAAGAAAGAAGACGATTGAGATAAAGGAAAAGAAGAAAAAGACGCTGTAATACAATGCTGCTAAAAATGAGAATTGTTACCATGATCCTAAATAAATTTGGAATAGCCAAATGCAGGAAGATGGTGTAAAACGTAGGAAAGACAGAATCTGTAAGTCTGTACGTGTACATAGGAAACTTTTGGTGTTCTCTTGCATAATTAATTTAATTTGCCCCTGAGAAATTCTCAGCTTGGTTTGATCGACCAAATATTCTACATGAGATACTTTTGTTTTCAGTAACCCAGATTGAAAAACCATTTTATTCTAGTAGGTCAAACTCTTCTTCTGCTGCGTGCCCTTATCCTATTCCATTTGCAGTCGGGGCCAAATGTCTCTTCCATTCTCCGTTGTCAGCCATTCCGTTATCATTTACTCGCTTTACATTTACTTCATCCCTCATACTATCTTCTATCCATCCCTCTTTTCGTTTTTGGACATTGTAATTACAAGCGTTTTCACTGATCTCGTCGTTCGTCACACTATATAATATCCACCTCTCTTTTCCTTGGTCTACATTCACAATTACGAGCTTTTTCGCTCTCTTCGTGTCATCCCAATTACGTATTACATAAAACTGAGCCTGTTATTATCTCATACAACCAGCTACTGTACAACCTTCCATTCAAAAGCCTTAATAACGATCTCACGATCTAATATTGCGTGTCCGAATTTGATTTACTCTGCCATTAAGCGGTGAAAACAATTTGCGACGAAAGTTTCATTTTATAATCATTATAGTTGAATATTATACGCTCGGTTAGGTTTCGACTTAAATAATAAAATGACTCAGGTAATAAATTCGCTACTTTAGGTCGAGCAATGATAGCATCGACAGCGAAATTGTCTGATTTTATCTTTGTTTCCGGATGTTAACAAGTAATAAGAACATTTTAAGCATCCGGTTAAAAATAAGTGTGATCAATTTCATATCAAAGTAGACAGTGTTTAATACGGACGCAATGAAAAACGAAATGATAAAACAATTTTATACAGGTAAAAGTAAAATTGGACGTCGATTTGATATTGAACCTCAAAGATATAGTGACATTCCAAAAAAAATATAAAGGTAAACAAAAGGGTGAGAAAAGTACGAATGTAAATGATGCAGTCATCAACAGAAAGGAAATACGTCTCATCGTTAATATTACAATAACACTAACTACTGGTTATAATAACGGATAGGGCAATCAACATACCATAGTTTGTTATGCACTAGTGCCTTCTAAACATAAAATGCCTCCGGCATCTAATTCGCCACTTTAGGCCGAGAATTGGACATTTTAAACATCCGGTGCCCATACGAAAGAACCTATTCTTGTTAATTAAAACTATCTTGACATAGAAACGACTGCCCAAAAGTAAGAAATAGGTACCCAACTAAATGATTTTGCGAGATTCCAAAATGACGTCGTAGACTCTTGAATTGATCATGATCACGGTAAATACTTGAATTGTGCTGTCATCAATAATTCGCATCAATAAATTATGGTTATTAAGTCACTACTGGCTGCTAACCACGCATTTCACCCTCACGTTAATTAAGTTATGCTCTAATGACTTCTGGACAAAATGGCAGATGGTATTAATTTACTCGCACCTGGACGACCGTTAGATAACAAAGCATGCATAGCCTTTTTGATGAACCCTTTAAATTAATGGATGTAAAAATACCCTTAACAGCACGAAGCCGATAGCTACTTGTTCTCCCCGTTATTGCGCGAATTTCTAGGCCATACCTGGGAACCTTCTATTTACGGAGATATCGAGGGTCAAAGCAGTCAGGGTTAAAGCTTTTTCAAAAGTTTTTTTTAATACACATTTTTAATGTTATAACTTTGCTTTCAATGCATCCATCGGGAGTGTTTTAAGTGCGTTATATTGAGTCCTATCGCAAAACGTGACCTTTTTACCCTCAAAAAAATCATTTCCCAGCAATTTTTTTGCATACAGTTACTTATTTTGATGTACAGAATGCTTGGTTTCGTGAAGGGTTCGTTAACAACAAAACGTTCATCAACAAAAGTATCATATCGGAAATGTAAATGTTGAAACGTATTTATTAAGAATTCAAGTTCAGCGTTGATTTTAATAAATACAAAGATCTAGACTCATATGCTGACATTTACATTCAAGGTCAAAAAGACAAAGTTGACGTAATATGTTAATCAAATTCGTATTATTGGAAATTAAACTTGTCAGTTTGAAGCAGAACATCCGAGAAATAAATAAAATGACAGATTTTAGAGGGCAAGTATTGTTATAGCAGGGGCATAAATATCGTAAACGGTGGCTCATACTTTGAACATTAGGAACGGTCACCTTTTAGATTTGTTGAAGAAATATTGTAGAAAGAGTAAAGTTGAAACCAGAGTTTCAAGATCACTATTAAAAACACAGATCCTTTATGATTATGGCAGCAAAAAGACAAAAAGCCTGATGAGGAAGACAGAACAAAAGTACCTTCTAATTATAATAAGGCGTTGTTAAAACGCCCACATTTGGCTGTTGTAACTGTGTCATAGAGGACCTAATCAAGGTTGTGTGAATATTTGTTATAGGTCTATATTCCGTTTTGCTTATTTATTTATTTACATTCTGATGAGCAAGGTCAAAATAATAAATATTCAGTAGGATGATTTTATGGTAATTTGATACCGAAGAAGCTGTTAGTTTTTGCTTTACAATCTGTTTACTACGTACCTACGTTGCCAACTAAATCAAACGTCATAATGCTCGTAGTTACTGTTTTTTATACTGTCTCATTCAAAACACGTCGTTACAAATAAGGTATGAATGCTGGCTCAAACCATGTCGTTACAAATGGTATTCTGCATAAAATAACCATTCTCAATCGCCTCACATATCTTGTCATACACACCTACATTATTCATTCCAATCAATATTCCTAACATCCAAAAATAATCACGATTCACACGGCATCCATCGATTCTTGTCCAATTTCACGCCATTGAAAACGAATCCCTCGTTCACAATATCAAAATTTGGTCTACTTTCTATCGAAATGAAGCTATGAAACATGACGATTTCACCCCATGCATGATGTACTGCATAGACAATGTTTTATTCATTGGTAACAGCAGTAGTCGCATACTATGTGGGAAAGTCGGGGAAGATCAACAGACGGTGTTTAATTGGAAATTGATGCTGAAAGGAATGCGTGGAAAAAGCTGCACCTGTGTGGCTATTCTCTGGCACGTGTGGACACCTACATTATTAATAGTAAGCTAGTGTTACCTAAGTACCGTGGAAGATTTTCTTGCTGGAGTTTTTATTTAATACTGATAGACCGAGGATAAAGTCGAACATTTCACGCTGATTTTGCGTGTATTCAACTTTGAAACGACTTTGTTTTGATTAATTGCGATGTTTAATTAAACGTGTAGACGAAATTATACCTGTTATTCAAACATATAAATTAATAAATGGCTTGACGATGGCGTCAAATTAAAGGATACATCTCCAAATGATAATTTGCAACGGATCTCGAAATTAACTTACTATTCAGAACTTTAGATATCCACAACATTCTGACTACCTTAATTTGCTCATACCATCCGCCCATATCATTTCCCGTAACATCCAAATTCGCACAAACGTTACAATCTACTTCTTCTACGTTACCGTTCTTCCAACACGCATTAACAACAGCTATATAATTTCAGGCAATTACGCAAATCAGTACACAACTACACACCACCTAATGAATCCTGTCAACCTTGACAATGGGCAGACGTAACGGACGGAGTAGCCACGCGTCGCTGGTCATAAGGTCATTGTTATGCTGACTTGTTGAAACAAATGTGGAATGACATCATCAGCATCAACAGGTTATTGCTGCAGCTATCAAGGGATCTTTCGAAAGAAAGAGCCAGCTCAGAAAGAGCGAGCTCCTCTCTCGAGAGAGGGAGAAAGACGAAAGGACCTCATAATCAAAAATGTGAAATAAACTCTAAAATACAAAACCTTACATTTTCATTCGGATTCGATTCACTCAGACACCCCGCCTGAATTGATGTTCGAATTGACGCCATACCGTAGGAATTACGAGCAATGACTATAAAAGTAAAATATGAATAGGCTCTTGAACAATTAATTGTAATCGATCCGGTTCGTAATCGAACAGTTCTGAATCAAGGAGACGGCTGGCCAATTCAAACGTTAACCTTTATTTTCAAACCGCAGACTTTGGGGCATTTTGTGAATTTTCAAGGAGTAGGTGTTCCTCTCAACGTGTCGATGGCAATCTAAATTGATTCAGCCCAAAACTTGCTGACTAGTTTGGACGTTGGTAAGGTTCCCATGAAAGGAGGTTAACATCCACAACTCCTCCAGAGTTGTGGATAATCCACGTTGCGTTTCCCCTTACACCCCATGCGTCAAGCTACGCATGGCTGCTTAAACAGAGAATACAGTACGTCAGTAAAAGGTCATTGTTATTATGGCCGAATGTTGGAACCGAAATGAGAAATGGCCGGCAATTATTTAAAGGCTGTTTATTAAAACGTTTCGGCAAATATTATTGGCAGTTTCACGGTTTGTGTGTATGTGCTGTACGTGTCTTTGTTATTGATTTCGTTTTCAGTATTTAATTAAATTAAGGTTTACGGAAAATCACAATGCTTATGGATGTGCAAAAAGCTTCGATTCTACCGAAAGCTGCTTTTGTATTTTGATATCACAAGCTTTTCTTTGAAGTTTTGCCAATCACTTGTGTAAGAATCCCTGGAAAGAACGAAGATGCTGAATGATTATAAATACGTTTTATCGACGAACTCACATCATTAAATTAAGTCTTGACAAAAAATAATTGAAATATTTCCGATTCAATTCAACAATTGTAAACTCCAGTTAGGTGCAAGTTCTGTTCTAGATATCAGATTTTCGAAACCGACCCGCGTATATTGATTCATCAAGCTGTAACAACTGCGTAAGAAACTTACATAACCCATGCCAAAACCTGCACCGATAGCATTGTCCATAAAACAATCACGTTATGGACATGAATGCCTTTGTTCTTTTTTAATCCCGTCCTTGCAACACCGATTAGATACAAACTATGGCTACTTTAATGGATCCCATGTAGAAATCTTCGCAACAGAGCGAAACAGATGGCAGAACTAATTTAACTTCTCGTGAATAAACGGTTGGGACCTTTGAACCAGGAAATGTAAAAAAAAGTGGAAAAGTTATTCTGGTTAATGCTCAAACAACAATGTCTTACCAAGAGGTATCTTATTACCAATTACTAACGGTGTTGTGGAGGTCAGATAGGCAATTGCTCCATGTAAAATACTGGTATTCAACTGCATCCTGTTAGAATGAAAGTCAATCCCAACATAGTTGTGAAAAGGCTAGGCGAACGATGATGAAGATGGCATGATATTTTGGGAAAATAACGCGGCAAACACTAGCAATCTGTCAATAAACACCCATAGATTGCATAAAGGAAGTAAATATCACCAAATGCGCAAAAGTCGAGATAAACCCCGCCTTCAAATCTCAATTTAACGATCGTACAAAATTCACAATGATTTTCTCAAGTGTCGTATATGTATGTACACAGCCCACTACAAGAACCAACTTCAGTCAAGGACGTTAAGCAATGCCCGTACGTAAGGTAACCGCAAAGCCAGACCTCAAATACTATTGACGTATTTTTCACTTCAGTCACCTGTATGATTGAAACAGCTTAAATAATTAATAACGACTATTAATAACAGCTGTCATTGGCGCCTTTACAGTCGCCATTTTTGATCTCAAAAAGCAACACACGTAACGTATAACTAAAATTACATACAGTTTTCCTGGTATCGTTTACATTGCGGAAGAAATGTCTACAGACAGTTTCCTTATATGCACTTGCAGTTTCTAGTTTCTCATGAGTGTTCTATTTAATATGGAAGCTGTGTACTCATATCTAGATGGACATACTAGTTGGATGTTCTTTTTTTGCGTTTTGGCTTGAGAAATGGATTTTTGATGGCCTGCATTAGTTTCATCTTACTTTGCAAATGATACGTTATAGGAATTTTTGGATTAATTGTAGTTTTATTTGTTTCAAAGGACTCTAAGGCATCATTTCTATCGTAATTCGTAACACATTAGCTAAATAACTGCGATCAAATGGTCATTAAGTATAGTGTATTAGTGATTGAGTTCAATCGACTTAATGATATCTCAGGTACAAATAACAGAACCATTATGACCCCAACAGTACTATCACAATCTAAATTGTGTCTGCATAAATGGTAACATCCACCTGCTCATCCATTGTATCATCAACATCATACATTTCATCATTTCTGACCTTCCAGTCTATCAAACAATACGAATTGAGGTCCCTGTTATTGTTTGTAACCATTGTGGGCCTTAAAAGCTTTTATACGGCCATTTTAATTACCTTAATAGTAATATTGCTGAATGGTTTTTAGTGTTATTGGAATTTTTTGCCTCTTTAGCAATGGATTACATGATGCGAATGGTCTTGACGAGTTTAAAACTCATCAAGTTTTAATGCGGTATTGAACTTGGAATTTTAATGGTTAATCTTCGGAATTAGTTACGGACAATTCAGTGTGTCAGTCGACATTTTGTTATGTTATCAGAATGCAGAAAATAATGAAGTTGTCTTGACTCGGATACGTTTGGTGTTAAAGTGTATATCGTAAGACATGAAAATGACCGTGTGCATACGTTTACGATCCCTTGCAAATCTTAAAACCTCCTAAGAGCACATAAGCAGTATTTTATTTTCAAAACTTTGTCATTTTGACTTCATCCAAGTGAATCACCTCTTAATTTGCAATTTCTTGAAATAAGGAAAACCAACTTGCTCACGGCACCAATATGATTGCTCAAGCACTTCACCTATTAGGCCGGCAGTCAAAGTAAAGGCGCCCATTAGGTAACTGTTTCCTCAATCTCAATATTACTTCATTTTCATCTATTACGACACCATTTCCTCGACTGCTTTCCTCCAATAGTGTTTCCTTGAAGAGTCAAGTCATTGTTAGTCAGTTCAAGCCTTTGTTAACTCAGTCATGCTTTCAGTTAACTTATTGTATAACTGGTCATAACCAGTTAATTATTCACAGTGAGTTAACAGTTCTCAGAGCAGTTAAACATCGCTTTACGGTTAACGTGGAACCGTTTGATTGTTTGTCGTGCTTTAACAGAGGCAGTGGCCGTTTTGGATTCGATATCGTTCTTTTAGATAGTTGTAAAGTTAAAGGGTTATTTGATTTCGTAATGGTTAGTTTTGGCCGTGTTGGTTTTCTCGTGATTGTTTCCAATTACGCACTACGACTACGACTATGCCGCAAGTTTCAAAAGTTACAAGAATCGATAAAATATGCAACACGACGTGTAAACTAGGAAATGCAAACTAAAATCAAAGTATTGTTAGCGCTGCTGAATTTAGATCACATTTCAATTGCAAAGTCAATTTACACTCAACAGCAAATCTAAATTTGTTTTCCATAATATATAAATTAAAAGCAAAATTACTGCTGCAGTTTCACGAAAAAGCCTTTAAAGCTTTGATACGGCAATTTTAATTACCATAATATCAACTATTGCTGAATGGATTTAATTTTATTGGAATTCTTCGCCAGTTTAGCAATGGGTTACATGATACGAATGGTCTTGAGTACTCTTGATGAAATTCGTGATCCTTTATCATTAAATCTCTCAAGCATTTATACAACAGAAAAAAAAAATAGTGAAACGCAGACCACCAAAGGCGCCGTAATAAAGCAAATGAAACTCAGCATGCATTCGAAAACAAAGGAGGGCAATTTGTAAGTCAGCATTAAAATAAGACCAAACAAATACAAGTAAAATGGATTCACATCATAAACGGAACCTAACGACACCCCAAGATAAAGATAGGAATAATGTACAAATAAACACAGGCAGGCAGCAAAAGCAATCAGCCTACCGCAATCCATTAACCTCAATTAACTAAAGATTCTAAATTGCACGACTTGATAATCAGCTCCCATTGTTTTTGCTTCATTCATTGAATCGGCTCCGTTTAACCTGTTTCTGATGTGCGTAAAGCAGGTTGAGGTAGAAAAGGTAGAACACTGGCACAACAGACAGAATATAATTATTATATGATCCCGGCAACTAAGACAAAAAGAAGAGTATTTTTACAATATAGGAGGATAGAAACTCCAGTCATAGCTAAACCAGGTGATGTATTTTTGGAAACATTTGCTGAACCAGATGATTCCGTTCATAACTGTGCGTGCAAGGAGACTCCCCGAGCGGCCTAGACAACTAGCACTCGGTAATGCAGAGTCTAAACTGACTAATCCTCTCACCAAGATGACTCAGACATAAACTCTATAATAGCAAAGTCCGAAAACACTAATTGAGGTTTGGCATTTCACGTAGAATCTACCAATAGACGAAAACGTGTCAAGAAAATTACAAATCCCAATACATTATGCGGATACATTACTTTGACGACGTAACTATTCCACGGCAATTGCAGATAGACATCTTCACTAAGGTCAGTTGAATACGGAACATTGTTTATTATACAGCCAACGTCTTCTTCAGTGTTAGATAATACCCTCATTACACCTGATCCACGTTCATTGAAATCAAGTGAAAACATGATCCGTCGTTTTAAATTTAATGAGCGGCAACAACTACTGACTATCCATTCGAAAGTGTCGCTGGATAAATTTCTAAATCATTGCGCTGAGTATTATAATTTCTTTTATGCCCATGTTTAACTTCGAAAGCGACAATTTTAAGTGCTCCCGAGTGTAAAGTGTCTTTTTTACGGTGGAGAGCGTTTATGGTCATTCTTTTAATTATATTTGTACTTATTAAAACTTCAATGTTGTGCGTAAGAGCGTAAGTGTGTTGGGGGATATTGAGCTTGGCTTTGATCACGTAAAATCATCATATTCTGCTTTTTCGAGCTTGATTGGTCCTGCCCCTAGGTGCTTGGTTTGGGTTAGTTGTTTTGAAGTTCATAATTTTTCCTACCATAGCATTATGTACTGTTAGGTAAGTTAGGTCATAGAAGAAACGGGGTTGCGCATGTTTATTGGGGCATGGACAAAGATAACCATTAACTATTCGACTTATTGGAGGTACAGTCGTGGTCTTTTCCGCCTGATCAGTTAAAATTTTTTTCGCTTAAATCATGCGGAGGTGCCGAGGCACGCCCCCTTAAAGTTTAGGCCTATTAGGAAAGCGTCAACTTTGGCGCGCAAAATAACTATAACTTTCGTTTGGCGTACGTCGTCAGTGCACTCGGCCGATCGGTATCTTTTCATACATTATTTCTATACAAAGTCAACGGGGCGGGGCTAGGGAGCGTTTCTATGTTGTAAGTGTAAGCAAAAATTAGCTTAGTGGTGATCAGGCGGGAGTGACCTCGATAGTACACTGAACTCTTTTTGTTTCTGCTATGGGCCTGGGCGTATTACAAGCGATGGAACAGCAACGTTCTGTATTTGGTTTGAAATAAAGACTGTCTGGCTCTTTGCAATATTGTTCAATTTGCAGATTCTATGGAGCAATCTATTTGTTCTTGAACACTGCATGTCTGCAATTCATTTATTGTAACGTGTGATTTTTCTCACGAGTTACCTCCACTATTTAAAGACGGTGTTCAAATAAAATAAGTGGTAGGACTGCACCACACGACACAAGATTTTGACTAGCGTTTAGCCATCATTATTTAAGTCCCGAAATAAATAATATTGTAAGTTTGTATGTAGAAGGTACCTAATCTTCGGAAATACTGATCCGATTCTGAAAATTCTTTCACTAATGGCAAGCTACACTATCCCCAAGTGTCAAACGTACATAATTTCCGTAGGTACAGGAGAGAAGCCGCGAACAAAAGCTAGTCGTTCAATGGCACTGAGAACACTGCGTGCAAATATGCTGAGAAGTATTAAGTTTGTCTATCTTGTCACGGAACGGAAGGCGGGGCGCGTAGGAATGCCTCCCACAAGGTAGATCGATGACCGATGGAAGGCCGAGGGAATTTTCTGGATGTGAGAAGCACAAGGTCGGGTGAAATGTTTATTGCTTGGGTTGGGTGAGGCCTCTGTGTCGAGCAGTGGATGTCTTTCGTCTGATATGATAAACACACAAAGCTTGCAGTGCTTCGTTTTTAGCTGCTGTCTTTATACCCTTAATTAAGGTACGTAGGTACCCCGAAAGTAAAATATGGATAGTTATACTGCCATTCGCTGAATCTTCATGTTTTTTTTACAAATCTTTATGCAATGCCTAGATTGTCTAAGCATACCTACATTTACATCATTTAATTTATCAATAAGAAACTACGGAAAAGCACGTGCAATGATATGATCGTCACGTATACCTGTTGCTTTTATTTCTTGTAAGTACATTCATGAGAATTCACAGAGATGTAACCACTTAATCAGTAACTAATGAACGGAGGTTGTAGTCTGCAAAAGCGGTCATTGTGTGGGAGCCACAGATATGGAAACCTCAAACTCAATCAATGTTTTCTTACATTGTACTAAGTACGAAACAATTATCATCCACCTGATAATGTACTTGACCGATTTATTTCTACCTAGGTACATTGAGAACGAAACGTCAAACTGTAACGTTAACAATAACGTCTACGTAATCTAACGTTTGGCTGACGTTTAAGTTACAACATAGGAAGAGCAAAAAACAAAGAAATTAGTCCGCTTTGTGGACAAAACTAGTGCACAGAGTGTGACGGATTCTTGCAGGTAAACAATAGTAATCGTTGTACGTTTTTGAACGATTAAATTCAAGCTATTTTAAACTTTATTGCTCTAGTTTTTAGAAATAGTTTGTGCGGGAGTGATAAAATAGTTTTTCATCATTCCCGCATGATGATGGTTTTGCGTAATGTTGAACTTTATTTCGACGGTGTCAAGAATTGCACTTGCTATCGTGTGCAAGATCTGAAAACACGTTTTTTTACTAATAATTCTGAATAAATCTATTTCTTTATTAACATTATTTGAAAAAATAATGTTTCTTCGGACGGACAACAGCAAAAACAGTGGTTTGCTCTAAATACAGGCTTACTGAGTTGCTCTGACATCTTAAGTCTCAGTATTGGTGCTTTTCCACAAACTCGATCGGCCATTAGGCCCCGGATGGCCTGTGTTCGACCATTGAACATCCGAGATACGGAACGTTAACAACAATGATTTATTTATTTACTCTAAACATACAAATATCCTTACAGGCTAGACCCAATGCGATATTGTAGCACACTTAAAATTTAAATACATAGTTCAACTATTTTTGACATAGCAAATTCTATAGGTAGGAGGTTCTTGTAAATTCACCCAAAGCGCAACAGAATATGTCCAAGTCCTCAGCAATAAGGTTGAGAGTGATATTTGTAGCGGTCGACGATCGGACAATCGTATCAGGGTCTAATACTTTTAGGCAGGCTGCAGCTAAATACAGGGATTGTATTGCATTGTACAGTCTTTTCCGCCTGATCAGTTAAAATTTTTTTCGCTTAAATCATGTGGATGCGCCGAGCCTATTAAGTAAGTAACCTAAGTTTAGGCCTAATACGAAAGCGTCAATTTGGCGCGCAAAATAACAATAACTCTCGTTTGGCGTGCGTCGTCAGTGCGTTCGGCCGATCGCTATTGTCTTTCATTAATTATTTCTTACAAAGAAGAGAGCGTTTCTATGTTGCGAGTGCAAGCAAAAATAAGCTTAGTGGTGATCAGGCGGGAGTGTCCTCGATAGTACATCGGTCTGGTGTCCGCCCCTCAAACTGGTGCGTCTGGCTGTTTGTGTATGTGAGCTGAGATGTTAGTAAACGCAACCATGATACAGGATAAATTCCTAGTGTGGGCAACGTTTCTTTAGCAAAAACAAACTGCAAATCGTATTTTACACGCAGAAGACAAGGCATGCCGAAAGGGGCAAAACATTTGGGCATTTGCCATTTTTAACCGACTTCTTAAATGCAGCGGCATGTTTTGTTTTTTTTCCATCAATAGTACTTTTAACAAATATTACTGACATCGTTTTTACAGGGCAACTTACTCAGCCACCTGGTGATCGGAAAACATTTCAGCTACTAGGTGCAATTTACGTTCGCCAGTCACTCCTGAACTTGTTCGACCACCAACAATACCCCATAAGACGGGAGTCTACAATGCTGTGATGAGGCAAAAATGGACCATGTAATTTAAGAGCGAACCTACAGTTTCCAGCCTCCGACCAGACAGCCTAACACTCAACAGATTGCATATTTTTACGGAAGTTTAAATGTCTTTATTATACGCATTCTGAGTTCAAAACATTGAAAGGAAAACTTAATACTCTCAAGGAAATCGTCATGTTTGTGTTTTGATTCAAAAAGTGAATGTTTTAACAAAACAGACATACTAGGCAGATGATGATTTATTTATTAATTTATTTGATATTATTTTTTATATATATGATATTATTTATTTATTTATATATTATATGATGATAACTAGCTGTCATTTTTATATGATGGGCACTTTCTGTAGTTAAATTGTCTTTTCTACCTTATTGCTTAGGCTATAAGGGTGACAATTTCGAAATTATTACAGACAGACCTATGTCACTACCTCAAACCCGAAGTAGAGATCTCACAGTTGCAGCCTGGATTCTGGATTTGTGCCAATTTGATAAACTCGCCTTTCATTACATGAGACTTAAACATAACTGGAGAAATGTTGCACTTTCAGGGATTATAAATTAAAACTGTCCATGGTGTTGAGAGCAATACTAATATCAAAATACTCGACCAACACAATTTAAGTTAACTTTCAAAAAACTCATCATCTGCTGAGCCTTTTTCCCAACATATTGGGGTCGGCTTCTAGTCTAACCGGATGCAGCTGAATACCAGTATTTTACATGGCGCGACTGCCTATCTGACCTCCTGCCTGGACCAATAGCTTATCGTGCTTCCTAAGGCACCGGGAAACTCGGTATGTAGTAGGTGGTTACACATCCACGGACTAACCTAAGAAAGCACGACTCAACCTGAAGATTGACCCACAATGCTGTTATTATTTGGCCACAAGCTATCAACAAACTAAGAATAAAATTTGTTGTTGTAAATTCAGCCCTTGCACACCATTACAACAGACGCAGGTGCTAGAAAGTGGAAAGTGAAACCCACTTACATGAAGGCACACCCATATTAAATACTGCTCATAAAAATAAACAATTGTGCTTGTAGGCTGTCTGTGCATGTAAATGGTGATTTGTTTTGATGTGAATTTTAACTTATGCAAATCTAGACTTACGTGTGCATTATTTAAAACAGCTTTGACTGACATACTGGACAAGCTACATGTAGGTATTGAAATTTTGTTTGGGGCAGCTGGTTAATTTTTATGGGATTATGCTGTTGGGCTCATGGGGAATGTTGTTCAGTTTGATGCTCTGTAGTCACGGGAAGTGTCAACTAGGCGTTTAAAAAGGCTGTGAGCAATCGGGACCCAGCACAAGAGTTTCAACCCCAAATGCCTCTAAAATATAGATTTCACAGACCATTTATTTTTGGTAAAAGAAATATTTTTATTTATATTCATATATTCATATTCATATTCTTTATTGCACACAAAATTAAAAAATATACACACAAAATTCAAATATATAGCTTATGTACAACGGCGAGCTTAACCCAGAATTGGGTTTTCTTACAGCAGTTTTTATACATTGTCCTCTCCTGTTAATATGACTAAGAATTTATTCACACAGTATTTGTATGAAAAAGGTCATTCATTTAGCATCTCTCAAGAGATTGCTGTGGCTACTATGTGGTTGAATGGTGCAATCAATTGTTCGGTTTAAGACATCAATGTGAACAAAATTTTAAGCCTGTTGCTTAGTGGACTGTTACTTTTGTACTTTGTGACATTACTTTTGTGATTTAAAAATCTATACTAAACTATAATATCATACGGAAGAAAAGTTTGCAAGTTTGAATGTCCGTACCTAATCTTCAGAACTGCAGATCTAATTCCAAAAATTATTTCACTACATTTTCCGGTAGTTTCACAGGCTGTACCTAAAAATGTTCCTGTTGAAGTTTCCAACCATAATGCTAGCGAAGCCACTTGCAGAAGCCTGTAAGATATCATTTCAGCGGGCCTAGAACTAGTAGTTTGTTGGCAATCACTTTCGAAGTGTTTTACAACTTCTAATTGGACTGGCACATAGTTTGAGTTTGAGTTTGAGTTTGAGTCTGGTTAAGAAGTATCACAACCTTAGAGATATTCATCTACGAGTAGTCATTTTAAAAAAAAGGCCTGTTTATGGTTTCGGGTTGATTCTGTCAATCCCATGGTTTTTTTACTTAGACTACATCAAGCGTTCATATAATTCCAGTAACAACTAGCCAACTAGTTGGTGCAGGCTCACAGGACATGAACCTGAAACCATAGGCACAGGTTCAGCTCAAACATAACTTAGTAATAAAAAACTGAATCAAAATTATTTTGAGGAAAGTCAAGTGTCCTAATCAAATTCTAGGGCGCATTTTAATCTCATAAAATCAAAAACTGTACACGCAGGTGCTAGATAGTGTGTTAAATATTTATGAATAAACTGTTCCATGGAACATAAACATTGACCTACACTGCAGGTTCTATGATAGACATGCATGCACAGTAATTACTACACGATTACAATCTACCACACTTTATAATCACATAGGCTTAAACATAATTAAGTAACTAGCAAGTAATTATTTACACTTTCTCACGAAAAAAATATTATGCGGGAATAACGGAATATCTCCCTTGCACATTACACAAGTTTATTTATGATGGTATTCGAGATATGTTGAGTGTATCCAGGATATAATTATAAAAGTTGTTATCCTTACCTTTTTTAACACGGCCTTGTTTCTAAAACTTTCAACTTAGAGGATGTGAACTTGTTGACACAAAAAAATTAACTTGGAACACTTCACTGTGTTAGATACCCCGAATTTATAACTCACTGTCTGTAAAGACTTAGATATCACTTTTTAAATGCTTAATTAAGTTATTAGTTAAACTTATTCGATTAAAGTCGTTGATTTTATACTGTGACACAACACACAAACTTTCTTAGCTTCTGCGAACTCTTCTCATGCGTGCGTCAACCATTGCGTTCGGAAACTTAATCAACAAACTTGTCAGTGTCACTCTTGTCTTGTCAGCCAGCCAGCTGTCGGCCATTAAAATCGTGAATTGCATGGCCAACTCAAAACTCCTACAGATTATTAATCACAGAGAAAACATAAACTGTGTCGCTGTCACTTTTTTTGTAAATAGGCAACATATGAATTGGCCAGCGAAAATAGGTGTTTTGTATTGAAATAAAAGCATCAAAAACAGTATTTGGAAGCCCATTTATTAACTTACTTATAATAACAACAACTACGACTACTACCTTACTTTCAACTTTGTAACATCCTAATTTATTTTCATACTTGCTGAAACAGATATAGACTGAGTATGTTTATACTGATTATTGAACTATTGTTTGTTCCATTCATTTTTTGGTGGTCTAGCACCGAAGATTACTGATCCAACACGAACTGTTGTAGCTCCAAGTTCAATCTGGAAAAAGAGTAATTTAATTGGATTCAGTTTTGTCACAGAAGTTGATTTGTGTTATGACTTTCTGTGGGTGAGACAGTTGGACAAGGGCCCTTTCTAAATAGAGTCATCATCATTCTCTTGCCCTTATCCCAATTCATTTGGGGTCGGCGCAGCATGTCTTCTTTTTTCATACTTCTCTATTTTTCGTCATCACATCAGACACTTCTTTTCTTGCCATATTAATAACACAGTATATCCATCGTTTCTTTGGTCTTCTTCTACTCATATACCCATCCACATCCACATTCATACTCGAAACTTTCCTCAGCATTTTCCTCATTCCTCCACATCACATGTCCATACCACGACAACCAATTACCACACAACTTTTCAGTCACCGGCGCCACTTTCAGAATTCCTTATTTCTTACTTTATCCATTCCCGTAACACCACACATCCCCCTTTAGCATTCTCATCTCCGCGACATGCAAATGCCTTTCATTTATCCCTTCTGTGGCCCAACATTCTGATCCATACAAGACAGCAAGTCTAACCATTGTTTTATAAATCTTCCCCTTTAGTTTAAGGAGAATGCGGGAGGCGCAGATTGTTCCCGTGACCTGATTCTGTGCAGATAAAATAGACAGTCCAGTAAAGTAAAAGTTAGAGTGGCATATTAGAGTGTTTATATATAAGGCCGTCACTGCCATCGACCCTAGTTCAATTGTTCAAAATATAATTTCGGACAAACAACCTGAACAGCAAATTGATACTCTAGTTACTTTGGAATGTAATAGCTGTAGCCGTTTAATTTGCTTAACCTTTTGAACGCCAGAGCATAAACGCATGCGCATGCCCTCCACGCCAAGCCACAATTTCACCTACCATTTTGTCACATATTCGTGTCGTTTGGCATATGAGGCACGCACTTGCTTGTCACGTTTATGTGACAATGGCGTTCAAAAGGTCAACAATTAACTTCCCTTACTGTAAAAAAAAAATCACTCACAGCATGTTCATAATCAGTAGACATCCCCATAGACAATTCCACTTTATTTATATCAAGCTTCAGGTTTTCACATACTTCTTGTCTACATTTGGCAAGCGTCACAAAGTCTGGGTTTGCGCCTTTAGAGGTATCATAGTCATATTGACCAATAGTCATCAAGCCTTTAAAATCTAAGTTGGGACACTTTTTCAGTACATGCTCAACAACTTTAGTTGCTTCAGAAGGTTCAATTCCATTTTTGGCTGAAAGTAAATTAAAAATTATTATTATAAGATGCATAATATTCTATGAAGCAATTTAAAGCAGGAATTATATCAGATTTACTATTATTACATGTAAATAAAATCTATTAATCTGTTGCCATGATTTAAGTAAAAGGGTGCATCTAACCCCCTTTTAGAGGTTTGTATTTATTTAATAAGGTGTAATGTTCATTAGATATTTTTTTGCACATCTGTCTCTTTGCTTACAGCAGATTATAAAAAAAAAAAAAACATGAAACACAATACCATCTTCAGCACTTGTATTAATCTGTACCATAACTGGTAAATTCTCCTCATTTTGTCTATACTTTGGCCATTGTTTATTCAAATTATCAGCTAACTTTTCAGAATGAACAGTCTCAACGATAAACAGGTTTGGTGATCCGAGTAATTTATTTATTTTATTTGTTTGTAAATGGCCAATGAAATGCCATTTTAAATCCTTGCATTTTTCTAGTATCAATGGATTACTGGCTTTTTCAGCGAGTTCATTGACATAGTTTTCTCCAAAATGCCTTTGACCGGCTTCATAGGCTTGAACAATCAAAGCAGCAGGTTTTATTTTTGATACTGCAACCAATCTTGGCGCAACTTGTGGCAAATCCTAGAAAGAGGTAATATTCTAGATTAACCTAGGATTACCTATGCCATGTTACTTAAAGGAAATATTAAAAAAAGGTTCAATGCAAACCTTTATAAACCTTCTTAGGTGGTTCAGAATAAGTGACTTTGATCTATTGTTAGTTGCTATTGCTGAATGACTCAATAAAGATGTTTGAATGTTTTGAAGTAACATATTTAACATTGATAACTTTTATCTGCTGGATGCTAAATAAAGTGTATGGGAAGTTTTACACACCTTACTACGCCTAGCAACAGCCCCCTCAATTTGTGTCAGTACGTTCTTTAGCCCAAACATAACGTCTACTTGAGCTTCTGCTGACATAATTATACCAATTACACTAAATTAAATATTATTATGAAGATTCCGTTTAGAACTAATATATGAATTTACTAGACTGACAGCTGCGGGCTGCCTCAGTGCCTCATATCAGCAGCAGAACGGTCAATGTCAAGTGTCATTGTGTCAACCAAATCAATAATGTTATCATGAGGGCTGGTACACCTGCGTACAATCCTAAAAAGTATTTGAGTGTTTAAATTTTTCAAAGTTTCAAATTATTTCTCTTCTATCATTAACACTAGAAATGGGTTATTTAGCATGTTTACTGTTTGTTGTGAGTTCCCGATATAAATCCGGTTTCATTCTAGTGTTACCTAGTGCTAATGTTATATGTTATGCAAATGACACATTGACACTTGACAGACCAAGGAAATGATATACTAACTGGAATGAGTACGAACAAAATGCTAAAAAAATAAAAAGAAACCCTGTCTGTACCGTCCAGTTGCAAATTATCCATTTTGCAACCTGTCTATTCAGACGACTTTTGTATTCGGGGATTCGAGGACTCCGCTAGGTACTACCGACACCATGTGCGATGTCCGATGTTTCTAATTTATAAAATATACTTTTGATTACTATGTGCAACAACGATGTTTGAAACTTCGAACTTTCTTACTTAATTTATTTGGATATTTCCCGTTTGTCAATCTAAAACCTTGGTAACCCTAGTCGTAATAAACAACCAAAGTTAAAAAACTTCCCTGAAAAACGAAATCCCACATCCAGCATACCCTTACTACTACACCCCTTCACACAACATAATTTTACCATATTTAAAGCGGATTATTTCACTTAAATACAATAAAAAGTACTTAAATGACTTCAACGCGAAAACGTATCGGCCATATTGTTTACATCGGTGACAAGGCAAGACAGAGACACCATCCACCTTAGTCGGTTTCTAGCTCGGAACGTTTTTTTTTTTCCTTTTCTTTTGAATCCACAATGTAACATGTACAAATTTAATCTCTAATCTTTTGAGATAGAGTTTTTTTATCTTTTTAGAATTTTGTTCGTACGCATTCCAGTTAGTATATAATTTCCTTGCTTTAGACAGACTATTTCCCCACTAGTGCAAGCGAGACAGACTATTTATCTCTCGCTCGCACTAGTTTTGAAATAGTCTGTCAGACAGTCTTGTCTATAGTGTGCGGTAGCCCTAAATCTTCTTGTAAGTATTTCAGCAGAACTTCATTAAAATCTTATCCATTCCTTAACCCTCCTTCCTCTTCTTCCTTTCTTTCGTAGTACCTTTTTTTTATTCTTCTTAACTTCTATGTTAATCTTTTTTGTGTTGGTAATTCTTTAAATTAATGATGTTATAACGGGGGTTCGTCGTGTAGAATAAGTAAGGTCTTCAGAAACGTCAGATCAGGGGGGAGACAGTTGGAACATGCACAACTTCAGTGAAGAAAGAGTCGCCATCTACTTTTCTTAACCAATAAACTAAAAATGAAATTTCTCATAATTAACGATAGATGTCTCTGTTCAATTATGAAGGTAAAATAACTTCTATAATTTAATTTAAAGTAGTTTTCTAGAGAATAATTGTTACATTTTTCATAAAAATTATCACGTTTTTAAATTTCAAGGCTGTTTCGTATTATCAATTATACCACAACCTTGTTTTGGAAATCCTATTTTGTGTAACATAATCTGGCAACATCCCCTTGATCTGTCCACGAAGTAGACACAATAGTTAAACAATGGTGTCTCGAACAAATTGGTCATTTGACAGATCATGATATATTATGGCTGCCGCAACTTGCGCTTGCGCTTGAATGTGTTTCTTTGGTCCATTTTATGTTTAATTATATACAAATTCTCTGTGTAACTGTCAATTCTGTTCAAATATAAATGTAGCCGGTGAAATTCTTTTTTTCTTCTTTTTTTTGCAAATAGAAGGTGTGTTTACATCGTATTTATGTGATTCAAAATGCAATTTGCGAATTAAAAGAAGGCTAGTATTAGAATGTATCATCATTAAATTATGTATTCGCAAATTTCATTATGATCAACGTACGACGTAAACAAAACAGCTGCTATTTGCAAAAAAAAAACAAAAAAACTTGAATGATCACCTATAGGTGAACAAATATTGACCTATACGTAAGAAGGTACACATACATTCCTATCTACCTATAGCTACCTATAGAGCCTTAGTTCTCGTTAAGAAATCCAGAGGGCGCTTCAAATCGGATGCTTCAAAATGGCACAAGAGGGCTCTCTTCTCCCATATTATTATTATACTCTTTGCGTCAGATATCATATAGTTTTCGCGCGCTTATGACATTGTTCCTGAATATAAATGACTTGAAGAATCTTGGAAGACGTATGTAGTTACAGAATTATAATCATCAAAATTATAAATACAACCCTCCAAGCGCTTATAGTTGCAGGAATAATTTTGACCTTGAAAAAGTCATTCTTGCACCTGTATGAATTTTGCGGGCTACCCTGGAAATTCAAATTTTAGTTGTAGCCCGCGAAATTCAAATTTTCTTACGTTTTTTGCAATTTCCAGGTCAGTGTCAGGTTGTATGTTGATTAACATTTGATTCGCGGCTGTAACACGTATGTAGTTATAAAATTATGGTCATCAAAATCATCAATAGGGTTGTATTGATGATTTTGATGACCATAATTTCCAAGCGCATAAAGGTGCAGGAATGACTTTGACCTTGAAAAAGTAAATTCCTACCAGCAAAAACCATGCATAAACTTGTAGGTGGTCTAAAATAGCCGCTTTATCAGAATCTTAATATTAATCACGTTAAAAATTTAAAATTCTTAAAATAGTTCTCACTTTTTAAACAACAATGAATATTGGAAAGAAATTTTACTATACAATGAGTTTGACTCCGAGAATTTTTTTTGCCCTGCTCAAAGATTTTACCATCGACCTATAATTTAATACGTAGTAAATTTAGTAAATTCTTTATTCATTGGATTTTACTAGAACGGTTCTTAAAAAAAAAATCCCAAAGCTGATCAGCGCCTTCTATTGCCAAATACTGAAGCGTTGTGACAAACGTCAGTGGAAAATTCCTTATTGTAGCAGTTAAAACCCACGTCTGTGGTCAAAACTAAAGTAGGTTGGCTGACCGACTAAAGTGAACTTTCCAAGTCTCTCTTCAGTAAACTGCTATAAATAATGGAGTCTCCATTCTGTGAGAGCTCTGAGAAGAAGCGGGCTGTAAGCTCATTTAGACCTTTTCTTTGACCTGGCTGCAAAGAGTATAATAATAATATGGGAGCCTGGCTGTGAAGTGAATGCTGTGATCTACCACACGTAAAAATAATAGTTTTGTTGAAGTGGACTTCACCTGCAATTTCGTTCAGAAACTTGTCACAATTTCAACTGAACACACAAAATAATTTATTTTCAAGAAACACACATTAAATAAATAAAAAAAAAAACAAAATACGTTACGATTACTTTGCATATTATTTGCTCATGAATAAAAAGATGCAACGTCATTGCAAAATAAAGTTTAATTTAATTTTACTCTTTAACTACACAGCTGTTCAACTCGCGTTTTTATTTATTTCCGAACAAAACGAAGACGTCAAATCAATTGATTTTCTTCACGTTTGTTTGCGTTTTTAGCGACGGAAATTCGTTTAGCTAACAATAAATTGCTTTAATTATGATCGAAGTACATACCGAGAACACCGGCTGATAAACAGGAGCCATGAATGTGTTGGAGAAAGCTGAAAAAGCTTTGGAATTTCTTAAAACGAACGAGAGTTCAGCGAAGTAAGTTTTTGCATAATTTTTCCGTTTTTGTCTGGAAGTTTGTGATGGTATATTTATAGGTGTGTTGTTTATAGGAGTCATGAGCTGCAAGCGGCGGCTGGGACGCTCGGGCGTTGTCTGGGAGCCTTAGGAAGCCGTTCAAACTGCGCTCGACACTATGCAAACTTATTGCATTCAGCTGCTCCTACACTGCTCCTATTAGCTAGTAACGATAGCGTAAGTTGCCTTGAACGTTTTTAAGCAAATAGCGTGAAGGCTTATTCAATTGTGTTATCCAATAATTGAGTATTATGCACTGTTGTTGAAAAACAAAATAATGGGGAAATGTGAGTCTTTTCATGAATTGTTTAGGCAGCTAGTATTTCGATTCATTTTAAATCATATAAGGATAACTAGATTCTTAATGAGTACAGGGAGTTATTTGAATACTATAATTTGAGATACTATTTTATTTGTGGTCAAGATGAATTTGTTTGGAGTTCTGAAGCAAGTGATACATTGACGACCCGAATGGCGCAGCGGTAGTGAGGCTGCTTTACGTTCTTAGGGTCGCGGGTTCGAATCCCGGTTGGAGCAAATGTTTGTGTGATGAGCATGGACATTTGTTTCCGAGTCATGGATGTTTATATGTATAATAAGCATGTATTTACAAACAAAAAGTATCTATGTAGTATATCAACTATCTGGTGTCCACGACACAAGCCTCGTTGCTTAGTGTGGCATTAGATGGAGCTGTGTGTTGATATCCAGCGATATTATTTATTTATTTATTAACTACTTACAGTTTGTAAAATACTGATTGCATATGGATCTGTTTAGATTGGAAGCAGTAGGGCTATTACATATCTCTGTTGACAGCTCAAATGATAGTAACTGGGCTCAGTGTCCATCAATTGACTGTCAAAAGGTTAGTTTCGTATTATGATTGTATGACCCTCTTATTCACCGTAAAGTGATCCATTCAGTGTGATACGTAATACCAATATTATGACATTCACGGTTGTCATCAAAGTTCGGTGTACAACCGAAGCTTGATAGTCACTGGATATCTATGTATCTGGATTTTTATGTATGACACAATGTTTGAGAAGTAATACATTTTTTTTTTTTTTTTTGTATATCAGAAAGACATCTAATAGCCCTGCGGATCATTTCAACAATTTAGAAAAAGACTAAAAGAAAATATAGTTTACCGCCATAATAACCATAATTAATTTCCTTTGTAGGCAGAAGTACGTCTTGTTGGTGATGAAGCACTGAACAGAGCTGTGGTTGGAGGATTTGCCTTTCATTCACACAAAACTAATATTGTGCTGCAGAATCAAATTGATCACACAAGGAATGCAAGGTATCTTTATCTTTTCCAGAACCCGTAAATGTGGTATATTTTTATATGAAATTGTAGAAGGAACCCAGAGGGCTTTTCAGCAAAAATTTTCACTATTATTTCTTCAGTTTTAATATAAAGCCACAATATCTTCTAGAAGTTTTGCCTATTTCGGTTGTTTTGGTTCAGGCAACAACACCATTAGTAGAAAATCAACATTGCTGGACAGCCTGTTGTTAGTTTTTGGCCCTTTTTAAAAAAAAAATATGGATATCATCCCGTAAGTACTTTAAGTGTAGTGAAAAACCGTGCAAGTCTAAAACAGTGCCTTTTTTAAATTCTGAAAGTGGTTCACTGCCTGTAGGGCTCCTGTCTGAAACTTTTCATTGTAGAATTGTAGAGCTCTCTCTCATCTCGCCCTACATATTCAGTTATCAAGTTACATGCTGAATAAGTTTACTGAAAACTCTCTGGACTAACAAAACCTTACAAACAGTCAACAAAAAAATCCAGTCAATTTTTAAAACTTTAATCATTTACGTCTTAACACTAACAAACCTGAATGCCACCGCCATAAACATTGAAGAATAATAAAACTATTATAATAATCGGCTACTTACAACGGCTACTTCAGTTTAAAAAGGTCTTCATTCTAATTTTAACGGTCTGTTAATTTGTAACAGGTATGCATTTATATGGAAATGCCACTGTCTATTATGACTGCTTGCCAACATCCATGTTAAGTATGATTATTCCAAAGGATGCACTATGTATACATAAGTAAACTCACACCACTTTGAGGGCACGGTTGGCACAGTGGCTGAGTGAGTGGCTGCTGTGCATAATGTTGGTTTGATGCAGGTTGCAGGATGCAGGATTCCCGCATGGAACAAATATTTGTATGACTTACTAACTGGTAGTTGTCCAGGGTGTGGCCATTTGTGTATGTGAGTTTAAATGTTTGTAAATGCATCCACAATACAGGAGAAATTCCTAGAGTGGGGCAACATTTATGACAAAAAAAGGGAAACAAACCCCTCATTTGACCATGCAGGCAGAAAATAATAATAATAAATGTTGGTTGTGGTGAAATTATAAAATTGTTTTATTATATTATTATACAAGGTGTAAACAGACTCTTCACGAAGCCTTCAACCAAGCATTCTGTACATCAAACCAAAAAAAAGTAAAAAAATAAATAAAAAAAAAGTAGCAGTAACTCAATGCAAAAACTTTTTGTGGGGAAATTACTTTTTTTGGGTAAAAAATCACGTTTTTCGGTAGGAGTCAATGTAATGCACTTAAAACATTAAGCTGATGGATGGCTTGAATAGTACGGGGGTCGTGAAGGTGTTCAAAGTAAAAATCATACATTAAAAATAAGTATTTAAAAAAAAAACTTGTGAAAAAGTCGGAACTTTGACCCAGGTATGGTCTAGAACAAAAAAAAATATCGTAATGACGGGGATAACAAGTGCCTTTCGGCTTCGTTAATAGTGTTTTTACACCCTTTATTGTCTAAGTGCCCAACTGCTAAGCAAGAAAGAAAGAAAAAAAATATATATTTGCCGCACATGACGTGCGTTGGGTTTCTGAAGTCAGGCAAAGTGTTATAGGGTTTCTCCATCAGGAATTCATCGTTCGTTTTTGCATCAGTATAAGCCACAGAGCTTGGATTTGTGCCTGGTTGATAGCAACAGGCTCGCCCCCCTTACTTGGGACTTAAACATAACTGACAGAAAGTAGGTCTTCTATTATGTACAGTCGTGGTCTTTTCCGCCTGATCAGTTAAAATTTTCGCTTAAATCATGCGGAGGCCTCGAGCTACGCCCCCTTAAAGTTTAGGCCTATTAGGATACGTCGTCAGTGCGCTCTGCCGTTCGGTATCTTTTCATTCATCATTTCGATACAGAGTCAACGGGGCGGGGCTAGAGAGCGTTTCTATGTTGTAAGTGCAAGCAAAAATGAGCTTAGTGGTGATCAGGCGGGAGTGTCCTCGATAGTACACCTCTGCCTAACTCTTCGGGTGTTACAAGCCTGATGTTATGTACTTTAGAATGACTACCTTACTGAATCATTCTTAAACTTTGTATCATGTCTTGGAAAAAGTTTCTAACAATACAACATTCTTTCTTCCTGCGTATTAGACAATCACTTTTGTTTTACGTAAATAATTCAGACAATCGATTATGTAGTGTAGAAAACTTGTATTTTTTTTTTTACAAAACACTCCAATAATGTGTCTGGCCTGATTAGAATTAATGTGAGTACTTAATTAACATATTGAACACTCTAATTAGAGTAATTGAGTGTAAAATATCATGTCATAATCAACTTAAATATGGTACAGTCAGCCCCGAAAATATGTAAACACGGACCGTTACAGAGGTTACCATTTCATTGTCTACAACCATTATTTCATAATTGTGTCTACAATGTTAGGGCGTAAACACGTAGAACGCTGGTTGTCAGCGCTGGCAGGTCGGCGCTGATAATAGTTAGAGAGCCCACGACACTAAACCTAGTTCGATAAGACTTGGAAGAACACGAAACGGCGATGCTGCAATGCAAAAAACCTGGCGATGCTATTAAAAAACGATTTTTAGATCATACTAAAAATCTTTTTAATTTTTAATCGATTTTTACCTCTTAATAATATTAGTATAGATTAAAATTTTGAAAATTTGAATTTCTATCTCCTTACCTAGATGGATCCGAGCCGCCCTGTCCCGTATATGCCTCGGCGACTGCTGGCTCCGTCCCGGCGTCGGCAAGATCCGGACACAGGCTCAGACGCTGTTCCCCAAGCTGAGTCAGATAGTCCGGCAGACCAGTGAGATCCAGCTGATGGTGGAGGCTTTAGAGAATAACCTGCCGAGGATACTCACGGCTTTGGCGGAGTATACTACTGATGAGGAGATTTCTGGTGAGCATTATTGAAAAATACAGGGTGTAAACTAATACCTCATCACGAAGCCGTCAACCAAGCATTCTGTACATCAAGCGAAGTAACTTAACGACTTTTTTTTGGGGTGAAAAATCATGTTTTGTGGTAGAGCTCAATGTAACTGCACTCAAAACATTGTGCTTATAGATGGATTGAATTGTACGGGGGTTGTGGAAGTGTTTAAAGTAAAAATCTTACATTAAAAACTTGTATTTAAAAAAATCTTGTCAAAAAGTTGGAACTTTGACCCCCAATATCTCCGTAACTAGAAGGTTCCCAGGTATGGTAGAGAACAAAAAAATGATCGCAATGACGTGAAGAACAAGTGCCTTTCGGTTTCGTTAAGAGGTTTTTTACACCCTTTATAGTGTTACTTGATACCTAAAGAGGGGGGGGGCTGGTTCCTGACAAAAGCGTCATGAATAACAAAACTTGTGTTTTGTTAATTGAACTGCCCCGTTTGTCTATTGTTCGCAAATGCGACTGCTGAGCAAGACGTCCTTGGTTCGATTTCCGGGTCGGGCAAATTGTTATTGGGTTTTCCGTCAGGAATTTCTCAGTAGCGGCCACAGAGTCTGGATTTATGCCCGGTTGATGGCAACAACAGGCTCGCCCCTTAGTAGGATTAAAACATAACTGGGGAATAGTGGGTGTACTATTAGGTACACCTTTGCCTAGCCCTTCAGGGATTACAGGCGTGGTGTTATGCTACTCTATTCCTTTTGGTTCCCAATTCTTTTAGGTTTGAGGAGAAGCAATACAACTGTGTCCTAAAAGCCATGTCTAATTATTTTTTTACAGAATTATCAAAAGCCCTTCTATCGCACGTGGAGACATCAGATCCAGCAGTTCGCCGCGGCATAGCTACGTGTGTGGCCCATCTCTGTTCGCATAGAGAACCACTGCTTACCAACATATTGGCGAGAGTGTTTGGTAAGTTGATCGCTACATATTTACGGTTTTCAGACTTTTCCCTTTACATGTGCTGTAAGACCTTGCTTTTTGCCAAATTGCGTGATTCTAATTCAACGGGAACTACCTTTCGACCCAAAACCTATAGGGTACTTCCGGTTGACCTAGATTTGACAATTTTGGTTAAAAGCAGGGTCTTACAGCACAGTAAAGGGGAAAGTCCGAAAAATAAAAAAGTTGAAAATTAAGGTAAATTTTGGTATATTTACAGTTTGTTTAGTTTTCGCGAAAATCTAAATTTGCCCATATTTTTTTTATCGTTTTGACCCAAGACCTTGATTTTTATACACCTAATAGGGACTATAGACCTAAGTATATGGTATAAATTTCACTTGCAAGGTCCACCAGTTCCTGAGAAAATCGGTGGTGACAGACGGACAGACAGACTGACAAGAAAGTGATCTTATAAGGGTTCCGTTTTTTCCTTTTGAGGTACGGAACCCTAAAAATTCAGACGAATTGATAACCTCCTTCTTTTGGGAGTCGGTTAAAAAGTCTTTTCCAGTGACGATACGGTAGTCGTGCTAAAAATAACAAGCGTCTCGGGTCTATCTTTAGGTTAAGTCGCGCTTGCATAAGTTGGCCGTGAATAGATGACCACCCATTACATACCGAGTTTCCTCCGTGCCTCGGAAAGCACGTTAAACCGTTGGTCCCGGCTATCAATATTGTGGATCTTTGACAGTCGTTACAAGTAGTTAGTGGCTCGAAAGTTCATCAATTAGTCTTAAGGCGTATACACGTAGAACGCTGGTTGTAAGCATTACTAAAGTAAGTAAGTATTACTTGGTAGTTATTTAACAATAATTAACATTTACTGTTACAGAAAAGCTATGGCCACTGACCCCAGACAGCACAGTGGTGATGGGATGGTTTTGTGTCATAAAAGCCATCTTCCAAATCAACGATATTACGAAGTTTTCCGAAAACGATTTGTTCGGCGTTCGGGACTACTTAGAGGTATTATTCGTTTTTATTATCTGCTTTTTAGTTTTGGAAACAAAAATCTATAAAACTGTTAGTATGCCGAATACCTCATGCATGCTACGTGACCAAACTGTTTTAAACTGTATGTGTAACTATTTGCGGTTGAAATTCACTTCTGAAGATTTGTATGATTTGCTTACAAAGAGCCGCCCATGGACCTCTGACCTTTTCACATGAATCCAAAAAATAGGTGCGTGTCTTGGGTTCGAACTCGAGACCTATGCCTTGGCTGTTCGACGGTCACACCACTAGCCTATCACTGCTGAATTACTTATTATTAGTTATATCTCCGTAACTATAAGGTTTAGTAGGCCTATTACGTATCTTTCTGATATCCAGTGACTATCAAGCTTCGGTTGTACTTCACTAGGAACACTAGTTAGGGTTTAGAATAAAACCACCAAATTATCAGTACAGTACCCGGCAATAAATATTGCACATCGACCTTTGGAAAGAGACAATCGGCTAATTTCGGCTTCGTAGAGCGCTATCTCTCTCGCACGAAATACAAACAGTCCGGTATCTATTAGGAGCTGTTAAAACAATTATGATTTGCTTTTTTTGATAATTATTATTTGTATAAAATACACCAATTTTTCTATAGTGATGGCTTTAGGTTGGGGTAAAATAAAATAAAAAAAACATGTTCCCATTATGTTTTCGTATTTAATTATTTTGGAAAATTACAGCTGTAGTGTACATAATAAACAACATTAATCATATTGTTAAAATGAGACATTGTAATAAAAATAATAATAATTCTAATTCTCAATTACTTCCATTTCACTATCTGTGCTCTCAAAGAGATCAATATCACTGTCACTGTCAGCCGTATTTATCACTAGTCTATCAGTGTAATTGTCTAAACCGTGTTGAATGCTTCTATATTCATTCTCACATTTGATTGCATGATCGCAAACCTTTTTCCAATCTTCAGCCCCGATCATGTTTACTTTTTCAGTCAATAATGTTTTTACTGTAGTTAAATTCATACCCACATTTCTAGAGGCTACATAGCCTTTCAGTTGAGACCATATATTTTCTATTGGATTAAAATTCGGATGATATGGTGGCAATCGCAACACAGTGTGCCCATGTTCGGCAAGTACTTTGTCCACGGAAAACTCTGTATGCCTCTCCTTGTGCTGACATATAATAGCGTAAATCTGGGTTTTTGTTAATTTTGGATCTACTGGAATTTCGTGTCTGTTTAACCAGTGGATCATTTCCTGTTTAATGGTGTTTGAGTTGGGGGGTCTTTCAACATATTTGTTGTGATAGGGTGCGTTATCGATAACTAGAACAGAATCACTGGGTATATTTGGTATTGATTGATTAACCAGCCATTTTTCGTAGTTATCGTTATTCATTTCATTGTGATAGTCACCTGTAGTGTCCGTGGATTTATACGTTAAAAAGGCACCGGGTACAAAGCCTTTTTCATTACCCGCATGAACTATTATCAAACGTTGACCTTGTGAAATTGGTTTTTACTCCTTTTTTCTTGTCATCACTCCAAGATTTCCCTTTAGTGTGGGATGTATGTATGTAAGACTCATCCATGTAGACGATATTTTTTCCTGATTCGCGAAATTTGCGTATTTTATCGAGGTATTCCATCCGTTTGAGACTTACATCGTGCTTTTCCTTTAGAAGTTTTCGATTATCTTCCATTTTAGTGAACCGAAATCCCATCTCGTGAAGTATTTTTCTCAACGTCTTTTCAGACCCATTGTAATTAATAGCTTCAGATAATTTAGCTTTTAATGATTTTATTGTTGGCAGTTCATTAAATCGTAAGTGAAAATCATACACCATTCTTCGAACAACATCATAATCAAAATCGTCCATATGCAAACGAAATTGCTTTTTTGGTCTCCCTTTTTTTGGAGTGCTGAACTTTATTTCAGTAGAATGTGTTTCAGTACTGACTTCGTTTTATATATTGTTCAAAGTTCTTCTTGAAATTCCAGTGGCATTTGCAACTCGCTCTTGAACCTTCTTAAAATAACTACTTACATTTTCATCTTCATTTTTTTTAAATCTGTCAGTTTCGGTTACAAAATATTTATAAACATTGTAGATAATTTCGCGTGACTGACCTCGTAAAGGTTTCCCCTCTTTTTCCTAAAGATGCCATTGTGCAATTTTAAATTATTTAAATTTCGGGGTGTTAACAACTCTTAATATATATTTTGAACTGGACGCGACCGCACTTTATCGCACTTGAACAACGACTGACAAACGTCACATAGGTAGTGTGCGACAGAGATAACGCTCTACGAAGCCGAAATTAGCCGATTGTCTCTTTCCAAAGGTCGATGTGCAATATTTATTGCCGGGTACTGTAAGTAGATGAACCACTTCAAAGGTACGTGCACTCGCTGCCCGGGATAAGTGTGGACTAGTCGAACGACGGAACCTTAAAGCTCACGCTACGTTTATTAGTATATCACATCAACTTTGATGACTACCGTGAATATCATAATATTGGTATTACGTATCGCACTGAGTGGATATCACTTTACGGTGATTAACAGCCGGGTTATGGTGTAACGTCTTTCACGAAAGCCACTTCAAACTCAGTTGTCATCAATTTGTTGTCCACTATGTTTGCATAATCGAAATAATATAAGTATCGATACGAAAGCGTCTGTCAAAATGAGTGTTACGGTGACTATCAGCCACGGTGACAACCAATGACGTCATATCTGATCGCGACTGGTCATACATAATACGAAACCAACCTTTTGACAGGTAATTGATGGACACTGAGCCCAGTTACTAACATTTCGAGCTGTCAACAGAGATACGTAATAGCCCTACAGGTATGGCCCAGAACAAACAAAAATATCGCAATGACGGGGAGAATAAATGCCTTTCGGCTTCGTTATAATTAACATGATAATAATAAAGAGGGCGAGATTTGCTGTGGGAATCGTTTACAGAAAAAAATTAAATTGCCTAATGTCTTCTTTTTTCCATAAAATATCGATTAAAATATCGACATCATAGCAATACACCCACCACTAAACATGTCATGGGGTCTAATGTCTATAATAGTCTCTCTTTAGTCTTTTTACACTCTTTATTAAAAATAAAATATATATCCTTTTTTTCTTACAGCTATACTACCTCTGCATCCACTATATAGAACACACGAAGGAGCACAACGTACAAAACGCAATCATGGAGTGTTTCACAGTGATCTTATCTTTGGCCACTGGACAGTACAAGACGGCTCTACTCGACAGACATCCGAGACAAGTGTCTTTAGATAATACTCATAGCGAGAAGGGGCATAGGAGGAATATTAGTAAGACATTCTATTCCAAATTGGTCTTTTTTTAATTGATATTATTTCCACTTAAACGATTATCAACTTAACACATGTCGATATAAGAGTGATTAGTCATAGATATACTAAAGTCATGAAAATTCTAGCTTTTGTTTACATGTCTGGATTTTTTTTGCGAACGCAGAATTCAGTTAAGACGACTACAGGAGCTAAATTAGCAACTCTATTTGTGGTGGTTCAAACTTCGTTTGAAATACTGTTAGAATAAAGTTCTAATCAGCTTGCACTACAAAGTGGTTGTTACGTCGAAAGGAGTGGCTTTTTTGCGATTTACAAAAAATATATTGATTGGACTAAAAAAATAAAACACTATCATGCTAATATGTTGCTTGTAGAATTATTTGCCAAAAAATCAGAATGATCGCATGTATTTGAGTATGGTTTTTACTCGTTAAAAGACATTTTTTGAGATAAGTTCGCGATTTTTTTTTGTATTATGTTTTCAAAACACATCATATTAGCATATATCCTGAATGATATGATATTCTCATATATTTTTCTGGTTTTGTTTATTGCAGTGAATCATATGCTGTTTTGCATTATAAAAGTCGCGTTTAGCTCCTGTAGTCCCCTTAAACGATTATCAACTTAATGCTTGTCGATATAAGAGTGATTAGTCATAGATACACAAAAGTGATAAAAAATCTAGCTTTTGTTTACATGTCTGGATTTTCTTTGCGAAGAGTAATTAAATTTTAAAAAATGTATGTTTAAAAACGAGACGGTCTGGACGCGTACTGCGAGGGCTGGTTCGAGGAGGCACGAGAAAAGAGCATATGGAAGGAATTGGGGAAGGTCTTTGCCCAGCAGTGGGACAGTACAGGCTAAAAGAAAAACTGAAACCCGATTATTATTGTAAAATCATGCCTTAAAATGTATAAAACAAGAAAATATTCTCATCTGAATTTGTTACGCACAAACTATTCAATTTATCGTCCTTCAGACTTAACATCCAAAAATCTTAATAACATTGTAATTGTATTTTCAGGCACCTCAAGTATAATATCATCGCGGTACGCTCCAAGTCCTCAGAATGAGCTCAAAGATCCGTTGGAGATATCATTCTCCGGAGCATTGCAGCTTGGTAGTCTGCTGCAGTTCAATACGCCAAGTTTGAGCGTTGAAGACTTGACTATACAGGTATGTCTTTACTATTCAAGTGAGCTATACATTTCAGCTTGGCACAGCAGCTATTTACGTCGAAGAAACGGGTTTTCCCACACACGTAAATATTTAGCCTTAACATGAGGCTGACATACAGGTTTTTTTCATACTAAATGAGGTCTTGGGTTCGATTCCCGGGTCGGCCAAAGTGCAATTGGGTTTCTCCATCACGAATTTTGCAGTAGCAGCTTCGGAGTTTAAATTCGTGCTCGATTGATAGCAATAGCCTAGACCCCTATTACATGGGCTTTAAACATAACTGGCGAAATACAGATATAAAATATATTTTTGATAATAATCAACTGTTTATTATACAGGCTGTAAACTGCGATGAGATTTCATCACGAAGCCGTCAACCAAGCATTCTGTACATTAAACTAAGTAACTTTACGCAAAAAATATTGGGAAACGACTTTTTTTTGGGGTGAAAAATCATGTTTTGTGGTAGAACTCAATGTAACGCACTCAAAACATTGTGCAATTTGTGGATTGAATAGTACGGGGGTCGTGGAGGTGTTTAAAGTAAAAATCTTACATTAAAAACTTGTATTAAAAAAAAAAAAAACTTGTCAAAAAGTTGGAACTTTGACCACCAATATCTCCGTAACTAGAATATTCCTAGGTATGGTGTGGACAAAAAAAATGATCGCAATGACAGGGAGAACAAGTGCCTTTCGACTTCGTTAAGAGTTTTTTTACACCCTCTATACACCAATCTTAGTTTTAATGAAATCCTGAAGAATTCACAATAATTTATTGATTAAATATTTACGAGCCAGAATAATGTTTCCCTCAGACACCCGATTCGCCAGTGAGCGACCAAGAAATGGAGATGCCGAACTCGGAACAGCTGTCAAAAGATCTCTCTGAAAAGTTGCAAGAGATTGAAGAAGTGGAGCCTAAGGATACTGACCAAGTTGATCATGTTCAAGCGCCTACTGATGGCGCGGTTAAGGTAAGGACTATTCTTGTGTCGATTTATTACGTTTTTCTATATCTTTACATAGTGCTAGGCTTATGCCCGCGTGTTCGCTCGCGTGGAGTTCCTATGTGTTATTCCAGGTTATAAACTATCTGTGTGCCAATTTTCATCCTAATTCGTTCAGTAGTTTTTGCGTAAAAGAGTAACAAATATCCATCCGGCACAAACTTTCGCATTTATTAAAACACAAAATCTTTCTGGATGGTCGCTTGGTCACCACCAACATATAGTTGTAAAGTTTCATCAGATTTGATTTACTTTTTTCACGCATAAATAGCTGATCAAATAATTTAAATAAAACTATGCGATTAGACTAGACTACTAGGAATAAATTGACGCTTATAAAAAGTATAGCAACGCAAGCAAGTAGCATAGGTATATCCTCTTCTGCAAATCTCGAAATCGAAATTAGATTTGCTGTTCTGCTGAGAAAACCCGATTCTGGGTTAACCTAGCTATAAGCTATATTCTTGCAATTTGTATGTATTTTTTTTAATATTGTGTGCAATAAATAATAAGTATTTTCACAGGTCAATATTGGAACATCTAAAGACGACGACATTCCACTCAAGTACTGCGCAAGATTGCTTACATCGATGTTTCTATTAACTGGGAATAAGGGAGGTGTTATACCTGATAGGTAAGCCTATTTACATACTGTTTTTCTAATAAAAGGTCTATCAGCATTTCTTCAGATCAGCGTTCCCCTTTCGTTCACACGACCCGAATGGCGCAGCGGTAGTGAGGCTTCCTTACGTTCTTAGGGTCCCGGGTTCGAATCCCGGTAGAAGTAAATGTTTGTGTGATGAGCATGGACATTTGTTTCCGAGATCATGGATGTTTATATGTGTAATAAGTATGTTTTTACAAACAAAAAGTATCTATGTAGTATATCAACTATCTGGTGTCCACGACACAAGCCTCGTTGCTTAGTGTGGCGCTAGATGGCGCTGTGTGTAATGTCCAGCGATATTTATATTTATTCATTTATTTGTGTAGTTGGTACGAAAACACAATTAAAATAATTGCACAACGTTATATACAAGGTGTGAACGGACCCCAGTTTGGGAGAGGCCTATGGCCAGCAGACTGTGATGAGCTGAGTCGATTGACATATCGCACCGCCGATAAAATTACTAAAAAAAAACCTGGATTTACAGAAAAGCGAAAACATCAATAAAAATCACTGATTCGTTTTATACTCGTTGTATTAATATAATTAATTAGAAATTATATAAACTTAAAAACAAATGCAACAATTTTAGACAAGCTAGAAAAATTTGAGAATTTCTGTATCATCATTCTCCTGCCCTTATCCTAATTCATTTGGAGTCAGTGCAGCATGTCTTCTTCTTCCATACTTCTCTATTACTCGTCATCTAATCAGACACTTCCTTTCGTGCCATATCATTCTTTACACGATCATACATCCATCGTTTCTTTGGTCTTCCTCTACTCTTATACCCATCCACATTCATACTCAAAACTTTCCTCACGACATTTCTGTATGCTTATGTATTATTTAATTTATTAATTGTCATCATTCCTTTTTTATCGGAGGTGTGATGTGCCGGGAAATTTTCGTAAACTATTGTATGGTTCCAGATGATATATCTGTACGCAGCTTTACATAAAAAAAGGTATTCAGGCCTCAAATTGAAATGTGAATTTTATTTACAGGCAAATAAGAGTGTCTTTAAAGTCATCAGCACTGAACTGCTTGTCTGAAATTCTACAACTGTATCCACAAGCGGTGACGTTGTTTTTGGACAAGGATGCTGATGCGAAACATCATAATATTTCTGGTAGGTTACGTTCTACCGCTCATTATGATGAAACTTCATTTAAAAGTTACCTTTAATCTTTCAACGAAACTGCTTGTGCGTCGGAAATGTGAAGATTTTGTCCCTTATAATGCTTGTTTGTTTGTTTCTGTGTGCTCCCCGAATTTAAGAAAATGGTCACCTCATCTTATATGACCCAGTGCAGACTATCAAGTATATTGAGTGACTAGAAGAGTGATGGATATGAATGTTCATGGACAGAGAGGGAGATGAAGGCCAAAGAAAAGATGGATGCATTGTGAGAGAAATGATATGAAAGAGAGAATGGTAAATGATGCCGTGACTGCCGTGTGTGACAGGGGAGAATGGAAGAAGAAAACGTGTTCCGCCGACCCCAAGTAGAATGCGACAAGGGCCGGAAGATGATGAATGCTTGTTTGTATTGATGCCAGATACCATTCGCTAATTGGCATCGTGTACAAAGCCCATCAGTTCAAAGTTACCACTTTAAATTCAAAGAGGTTTTGTTAATTTAACAAAACTAGCCAACAAAATAAAAAAAAATTAACCGTTTACATTAAATTTCTTCCAGGTTCATCAGAGGGCATGGACTCCAATCAAGACCACATTAACGACTTCATACTAGAAAGAAATGTTTGCTACCAAGATTCTTTAACAGACTCCTTGAGTCAAGACCTTCTTAACAGAAGCATAGATAGCCAACAGACAACACAGTCGCACCAGATATCGAAAAAAGATAGCAAATCTGAAAGCACAGAACAAAAAAGCTCCAAAGATGCCCCTAGTAATATTTTGGACAGCAAAATGTTCCCGAAAAACGACCTCATGGCCAGTGCAACGACTGATAGTACCAACCCCAATATGACAAACAGTAACTTCACAACGAATTCTAACATGACTGGGAGTAATGCTCTATCTACAGGCTACCCCATGACAAGTAGTGGAGATGTTCTGTCTTCAAGCATAGATTTAGACATGAAATTCGACCATTTCGGGGAATCCACAACGAATCTAGACAACCTAGATGCTTTGAAAGACTTAGAAAAGAAAGAAGAAAGAGTCAAAAGACTTCTAAAAAGAACTGATGAAGTGATGATTCAATCCAAAGACTCTGTTGAAGTCGTGAATGAAAATGTGGAGGTAGTGAAGCTTGTTGAGGGTACAGACAACTTCGAGTTTCAGCACATGAGTGATGTTTTCACACTGTTAGAGGGTCATAGTGACCCCCAAATCAGGGGGTTGGTTAGGATGTGTATTGCCAATTACTTGGTGGCTGCCTTAGATCTTTCCCTTGGGCATTATCATCGATGGAGAAGTTACAGTACTTTGGCGAAAGACGTGTCGGAGTATATAAGTATGGATATACTGATTGGTATTGTTTTAAAGGTATGTTTTTTAATAGTTAATCTAATAATTCTAATAATTTTTTATTAGACTGATTAATTCTTGTGTATGTTATAGTTAAAGATCGATATGTAGCTTCTTCGCGGAATGACTGATTTATCCTAGGTTTGACGAACGGTTTTTGGCAAACCCAAAAATAATCTTTATTTTTAGGTAAAACAAGAAGTACCTTACTTTTTACTAATTAGCTGCCAGCGTCGTTTGTTGAAATTGCTGCCGGCGCTGACTTAGGAAAAAAATGCAGAAAACGGGGTTTAATTAATAATAAATCAAGAAAACCTTAGGTCGCAAGAGCGAGCAAAGTGAGCGAACTATAGGATCCCGCCATCCCCTTCGTGTTAGATTACTTTAAACCCTGCGAACATAAATAGAACCCAGCGCAGCGGGGCTTCGTTGACTACGTCTTATTGCAAAATATTGATATTTACTTTGAGCTTTAGGTCAAGTTAACTTACTGGCCAAACCCCGATTTGATCGTATTGAGCTTCGGCGTTGGACTGCCCAAGTTGGTCTCTCCTAGGATAAGACATAAATTCGTTAGTCCGTTCGTAAGGCCGAATACTCCCAGACGTATTTTTTCGTTTAAAACTTCTCTAGCAGTGTGTTAATAAACGCACAGGCTTCCTCTACCAAATGAAAAAGAATCTGGTTTGGTTTGGACTTTGACTAAGACTTCTTGTCAAACCTGAGATTTGGCTAGCCAAACCTAGAAGCGCCGGAGCTTCGAAGTTTAACTATAACATATACTCTATACAGCTTAATCGGAAATCTGACAGTTTATTTAACGTTCTTTTTTATGTTTGAAAGTTCTTAACAATCTCTTTCAGGGTCTCTCAGACGACATCCACTCAACAGTGAACCACACTCTATCATGCCTCACGACTCTGTCCACCTCTCTATGCAACAGCTCTCATTGGGCACAGCTCATCGATATACTGAACGCGCTGGTCAATGTAGAGACGAACAACTACTGGTTGTGTAGAGTCAATCTCTGTAAGCTTTATGAGAAGTTGCCTTATCAGAAGTAAGTGGAGAATATTTCGTAGTATCTTTCAGTTTATCGTCTTATTATGCGTTTCAAATAAGAATAGGAATTTGAAATGATCTCTATCTGAGTCAACTGTCACTTGAAAAGTATGGATTAAGTCATAAAAAGCGAAATAAGATAAAGATAACATTAGGAAGATAACTACCTGTAATTGGCGACTGTGTAAGTCCAAGACTGTAAAACCTATGTATACCTAAATGCTGTACACAGTGTAGCTGTTGGTGAACCTATATTAATAAATAAATAAATGAACAACGATCACAAATATTATTAAAAAAAAATCGTAAATTAAAATTTTATTGCAAACCATCAGCCACCATTTTCAAGTGACAGTTGACAGATAGAGGTCATTGACGTTTCTATTCTAATTTTAAACTCACTATAGCCGCTAGTATTTAGTTGTGTGCAACACAATTCCAGTTTTATACGACAGTTCTTAAGGTTGAGTTTCAACTGTTATTGAATTCAACGCATTGAATAACTGAAAACGTTAAAGTTATGTCTGATAACTGCTCTCAATGCATAAATGCGTTCTATTTATTATAAAGTTATGGTGTTTGTCATCTCGAAGCCTGTATATTTTTCAGGTTATACATGCTTTACCCTATGTATTATGTAAGAAGTAAACTGATCATGGACACGTTAATTCGTCTGCTCGCCGATCAAGATCAGAAAGTAAGAAATGCAGCAGCTCATGCGATAGCTAAGTAAGTAATAACTATATCACGTTTCATCATCTGCATCATCATCTGCCGAGCCATTTCCCAACTACATATGTTGGGTTCGGCTTCTAGTCTTACCGGATGCAGCTGAATACTGTACTATCTGACTTCCACAACCCAGTTAGTACTGGGTAATACGATACAAGGGGTATCGTATTACCCAGTACTAACTGGGTTGTAATAAGTAGTGTAGTGTAGTAAGAGTGGTTGTAAGAATTTCGGGCCATTGACTACCTAATGGCTGTCAAACATCTACAATTGACAGCCGGGACCAATGGCTTAACGTGCTTTCCGAGGCACAGAAGAAACTCGGTATGTAATGGGTGGTCATCCATCCACGGACCAACCTAGGCAAGCACGGGTTTACCTGACGATCGACCCGAACGGCTGTTATTATTTAGCCACGAGCTCCTCCGGAACCCTTATAGATTCGTCTTAGACCTCTGTCTGTCTGAGCCTTCATGTCACAGCCATTTGACTCCGAGACTGTTGGGCATTACACGAAATTTGGTGAGTTGGTATCTTCTGCGAACTGCTACAAAAAAGTAATGAGAAATTATGAAAAAAAATATAGGGATGGCCCTATTTACATTAGAGGGTTGAAAAAAAATCGGCGTATAATTGTTTGGGCTTGTCTATTGACAGCTAGCTCTGTGTGAAAAATCATATCGATACTCGTAAAATACTTTAAAAAATAGTCAATGGTTGATGAGATATACCCACGATCTTTAAAAGATCGCGCCGGACAAACAGACATACAAAAAAAAACTATTACTAAAACTTTCTTCTTTTCAGCATCACCGCAATAATCCACCCTCCAAAGCATTCCTCCCCTACCACAGTAATCTCCCAACTAGCCAAAGAACAAAGCAGACAGTTCACCTTCGACCATGAAGGTCTAGCTCTAGACCTGGTGAGGGATATCTACTTCTATAGCGATCTGCCTCCGCAACTGAGGTACGGGGAACAGTTGAATAGTGGTGGAGGAGTCAGTTTGAGGATGATTGTCGGGAATCTAGTGGGAAAGTTGATGGCGGCGCATTGTAAATATTATTCGGTGAGTTTTTTTTTTAATTTATATTTTATATTACGGTAGATTTTATTATAATTTTTTATAAGTGTTTATTTTTTTATAATAAAAAGCCTCAAAAAGCCTCAAAGGTCATAATTTTGCTCTTTGCAAAGAAACACGTCGATCCGTCGCTCCGTTGCTGCGTGAAAAAAGGACTACAAAGTAAACACTTTTGCATTTATAATATTAGTAGGCGTAGAAATGATTTAAACATGCAAGCTAAATAGAGTCTTTCAAAATATCTTTAGGAAATTTCTCCAAAATTCATTCGTTTTGTCATGCTGTGTAAACAAAACTTGTCTGGTAGTTTGGCTTTTTCTCCGTCGATGACTTAGTCTAGCCTTAGACTTCGTAAGCGATGTCTACTTCTTAGCGATCTGCCTCCGCAACTGAGGAACGGGGAACAGCTGAGTAATGGTTGAGGAGTCAGTTTGAGGGTAATTGTCGGGAATTTAGTGGGGAAGCTGATGGCGGCGCATTGTAAATATTATTCGGTGAGTTGTCGTTCTAAAAATCGTTGAAAGACCTGCGTTTATGCTGGTTTTGTTTTCTGTTTAGAACATCTTGACAGTAATAAATATATCACTGTACTTCAACTCCGTAAGCGATGTTAAGCAGCACGACTCGAAATTATTTTTCCATAAAAAATGCTATGAAGGATCTCCGGTTCTTTATGGCGAAATGGCGAAAGCAGCATGGTGAGAAGGGGCCAAGTTCATAAAAAAATATATGGCAAATAACCGTGTCTGAGATCTTTCGCAAAATTAAATACTGCGTAAGCAGCTGCTGCTGGTTTTTGAAGTCTAAATTTGTCTCATTGGCGAATTTCGATTGTGAGATTGTCAATTAATGACCAAGCTCATCAGAAAACATGATGACTGTAAAGGCCCCGGACGGTGCCTTTTTTAAATGAACCTCAGCATCATCATTCTCTTGCCCTTATCCCAATTCATTTGGAGTCGGCGCAGCATGTCTTCTACTTCCATACTTCTCTATTACTCATCATCTCAGCAGTCGCCTTCATGAAATGAACCTCATGATCTATGAATACAATATTTTAATTCACAATTGCTTTCCTTCTAGCAAGGTCTTCTCGAAGCCCTCCAAGCCATCTGCAAGAAGTGGTCTCCATGGAAGCACATGGAAGCGTACTCTGATCAAGGGTTGTTGAGCTACTGCCTCGATAGCCTAGATTACTGTAATGGGACTGTGGTGGCTAGGACTATACTTATGGAGTTGTGCTTGCTGATATATCCAGGTAAGATGTAATATACTTAAAATAAGATGTAAGAAGAGAAGATGATGATGTGATAAGATGTAATATGATGACCGATGTTTGTGATGGACCGATGACCTGGTGAAGGCTGCGGGAATCCACTGGATGCGAGTCGCATGGGACCGGTCAATGTGGCGACACTTGGGGGAGGCCTATGTCCAGCAGTGGACGTCTTTCGGCTGAAATGATAATGATGATAAAGATGTAATAGGGGGCCAGCCTATTGCCATCTATAGGGTACACATCCAGACTTCGTGGCTGCTTCTGAGAAATTCCTGATGAAAAACCCAATAACACAATAACCCGACCTAGACCCACAATAATCGAACCCAGGTTCTCATGACTGAATCATTTATTTATTTATTTACATGTTATTTGTATTATTTTCAGTCGAAATCCACAACATAATGCGCCACAAAACAACAAACCGCGACATATTTGAACGCGACACACAAAATACCAAAGAAAGATGGCAACACTTAGAAAGTGACAGGGTTGCCAACTTAGCAGAAAAGTTTCTGCAAGTAACGCTAAAAATGTTGAATGTGTTGGTGCACTTGATAGAAGAAGTTAATCCTAATGTGCATTTAAATAAGGGTGGAATTGCTCTGCCTGGGAGTCCAGTTAGAAGGAAAACTACAGGTAAGATTTTGTTTTCTTGTCAAAAAATGGAAAACAATAAAATTACGTTAATTTTTTTATTGAGTTACTTCTCATCATAAATACTCATTTCATGCATTCAATTGGCTTGTCAACTGAAAAAATCTAATTAGTGCGTCAGTTAGATTATCAAAAAATATTTGACCCATATTTTTTCTTTTGTTACGTAAACCAAAATTTACGAAGATACGAAGCTTTTAAAATTATCATTACGTCACGCAGTGGTATAATTTTTAGTGCGTTCTGACGTCACGAGCCCCCACTCCCGAGTTTTGATACGTTTTATATATTCATTTACAAAAACAAAAAATACGAGTCCATTATTTTCCAATACTCGTAACTGACGGACTAAATAGATTTGCAATTTATTGATGGTGGAAACTAGCCTATTGACTGGGTTACTGCTTCTTCAAAGCGCATCATTTAGTAAAAAAGAAGAAAATAAGATAACTTTATAATGGGTGGAAAATACCATTAACGAAGCCAAAAAAAAACACTTGTCCTGGGAACCTTCCAGTTACGGAGATATTGGGGGTCAAAGTTCCAACTTTTTCACAAGTTCTTGTTTAAATACAAGTTTCTAATGTTATAATTTTACTTTAAATACCTCCATGACCCCGTAATATTCAATGCTTCCTTCAAATGTTTTGAGGGCGTTACTTTGAGTCTTATCGTAAGACGTGATTTTTCACCCCAAAAAAAGTCGTTTCCCAGCAATAACAATTTGAGGAACAATACTTGGTTGACGGCTTCGTGTAGGGTGCCTTTAGACCTAGTCTTATTGATTACTTGAATGCTATGATAAGTTGTTGTTGTGCAAATCGATTGGTTGATTTGCTATGCTAACATGAAGTTTAACTGCAACTTTTAGGAAATCTGCTGATTCTCGTTTGAATTGTGGTGGGATCAGGGGGTCTAAAATGGCCGCTTTAACAGAATTTTAAATGAATCACGTTAAAAATTTAAAATTCTTAAAATGGACGTAATGCTTATGACCATAAAATCCATTTTAAGAATTTAAATTTTTAACGTTTTCTTATTTTGATTCAGCTAAGGCGGCCATTTTAGGCCCCCTGATTTGTCGATTATCAGTCAAGTCTCATTAAATTACGCTAGAATTCAAATATTTAACAGCATGCTTTAACGTGATACGCACAACCGCCAGCACATCAACCTGAAAAAGATTTTCAACTTTATCGCTAAGCCATTAGGTTCAAGGTTGATTGGGATGTCAGTTTCGGGTAGCGGTGCTGGCGTTTGTACCATCGATACGATAGAAGCAGGGTTACTATTGTCTTTTTTTGCGTTCTAGACGGAATGCCACGTAGAGGCAGTAACCCTCCCGAGCTGGACGACAAAGGATCTCTTCGCAAAAAGCCACCTATACCAGCATCCAGTCTAAAGGCAAATTTCGTGGGGCATTTTTTTAACGAACCCTTTTATATGAAGTTCTATGAAACTCTGAGGGCTACGTATTCTAATCATAAGGTAAGAAATCGCAAAATTAATTCTAAATTAAAAACTCAAGTGCTGCACTCCTTACCAAAAAACGGGCACCTAAGTTAATTTACGTTCCAAGGTGGATTTCAGTTTATTCAATGGAATTTAATTGTTTGACGTAACCCGTATACTTATAATCTTGTAAATTAATATGCGTGATGTGAAATCTGTTTTTTTTTTTCTTCATTATTTTTCGATGAATTCTATAAAATTTTAAAATTAAATTGCTCCCTACCCTCAGTGACCAAAACTTTTGTGTTCTTTCTTGTTTCTTGTGTGTAACCTACCTTCTTCTGATTTGTTAATTTTGTACTTGTTATGCTAAAACGATGAATGCTAAGTCGAAGTATTATTGTAACGTAGTTTTAAGATGCATATTTGTTTTTGTTTTTATCTACGCTTAACTGGCAAATAACATTTTAAACGTTTTTATGTTTTTCTCTGTAAGTGAATTTGTAATTCTTTTGAGAAATAAAATATCCCGTAAAATCGATGTACACGTCTATTCACTAAAAAGTGATCTGCAATAAAAACAAGAAGATTTTTTTGTTGCAAAAAAATTTAAAAACGAGTATAACCTTCTCTTGCCAAAAACACAGCTTATATCTTGTTTATGATACTAAACAAAAACATTTTCTCCCACAGATAAACCTAGACCCAAAAAGCAGTATCTTCCACACATTCCTATCAACAGTACTAAACTCTTTAGCAATTCAACTAGAACTGGCAACCGAAAAAGAAATAGGAAACGTCACTGAAGAGGTTTTATTCTACCTTAAAGTCATTATGCCTTTATGCCCGGACATAACAGTATACTGCATTACACAGCTTCTAAAATGCCTTTTTGGAACCAACATGGTCAACCAATACTCAGATTTTATGAGCATTTTGGACAAAAATGAAGCCAATAATAATGCAAATTTCTACCAAGAGGTGATGATGGTTAATATGTTGGCTACTCTCAAAGAAGAGTCTAGAAGGAGTAGTGTAAGTTCTAATGCTAGTCAGAAGTTGTCTTTGGATAGTAAGAACCCAAGGATGGTGGCGGAGAGGCAATTGTTGATGACCATGGAGAATTTTGCGAAGAATAAATCGGACAGAAAGTGGAGTACTAATAAGAAGGAGTTGGAGAGATATATCAGACTGTTTGAGCCGGTTGTTATACAGGCTTTGAAGGTTAGATTTTGCTGTTTATTATTTTGGTTTGAATTTTATTGTTTTGAAATCGATTATTACAAAAATAAGTAGCAAATGATGCTGGTTCTTCGATAGAACACGTTTTTGGCCCTAAGAAGAAATAAAAAAACTATGTTTTCTTAAGCTTTTGCGATTTTAACAATGCTTATTTTCTTCTAAGCACTGTCGAGTATAATAAAAACTTAGTTTCACTTAATTGGGCAACACTATTCTTTTAAGTGTTGCCATGCCTTACTTGCAAGTAAAGGCAACCTAACACTTTTCTATCGCTAGTATTTTTCATGACTTAAATTAATACCTAGATAACGCAAGTATCACGATTCGTATGAAAACCAAGCGTGTTATTTTTTGACTACCTACTATGACGTCCTATGCTCTATTTAGTTACTATACATGTAAACAAGGTATTATACAAAATAGTTTTTAATAACGCCCACAAAGTGGTAAAATAAAATTTTGGACATATTTTTTTTAGGGCAGCTCCCCTACATGTGAAGTGAGGATGAATTTTTTTTTCGTCGTCTACCCCATCGTGTGGGGTTCTCTTGCGTTATCTAGATATATCTGCTATATCTGTGATTGATACTGACCACTAAACAAAATAAATCTTCTATACAAGGTGTAAACTGACTCTTCACGAAGCCGTCAGCCAAGCATTCTCGATATGAAACTAAGTAACCCTTCACAAAAATTATTGTTGGGAAACGACTTTTTATTTTTGGAGTGAAAAATCACGTTAATGTTAAAACTCAATGTAACGCACTCAAACCTTTGTGCTAGTGGATGCATTGAATAGGGTGGGGGTCGTGGAAGTATTTAAAGTTACACTATCAAAAGCTTGTATTAAAAAAAAAAACTTGTGAAAAAGTTGTAACTTTAACCCTCAATATCTCCGTAACTAGAAGGTTCCTAGGTATGGTGTAGAACAAAAAAAATATCGCAAAGACGGAGAGAAAAATGCCTTTCGGCTTCGTTAAGGGTCTAGTTATTAGTTGTTGTTCCTGTTATAATTTACAGGCCTACACAATGCAAAACGACATCCCCCTCCAATGTCAAGTGTTGAATCTGCTGAACCAACTCCTAACGTTACGAGTGAACTACTGCATGCTGGACAGTGATCAGATATTCATAGGATTTCTTATGAAGCAACTGGATTTAGTTGAACAGCATGAGATACCGTAAGTAGAAATCTTTTAATTTTCATATCAAGTTTCGACTCTAATGTAATGAACATAAAGATGATTTATTAATGGCAATATCGGTTCATAGACAATCAAGCGTAACATTCACTTTTCGCACAGTCGTAGTTTGCAATGACTGAACTAAGAGAAGGCTAGTATGCCCATTTGCCCAACTGTGGGTTAAGTTGGGCTGTGGCAGAACTTACTGGTATAAAAACAGCGAAATGACGTGCTACTACCTGTAACGTACGTAACCATCAAAGATCTACAATTGAGAGCCGGGACCAACGGCTTAACGTGCTTTCCGAGGCACGGAGGAAACTCGGTATGTAATGTGTGATCTCCAATCAACCCAGGCAAGTGTGGCTTAACATGAAGATAGACCGGAGCGGCTGTTATTATTAGGGAGCTCCTCTAAAGCTAAATATGGATGCCTGATCTTATTCCTCATACAGACATTTTTACAATACTTCAGCCTACAAAATTGTATCGTATTTGTTTCCCTCTAGTGATTGCTGCGACTTAGTAAACAGTATACTAATGTTCCTGGTACAACTATCTTCGTCTAAACATCACACGAAGCAAATCATCGAAATACCAAAGGTAAGAACCCTTCATTAGTTCAAGTTGTTGCTTCTATATTAAACCTAATATTGTTATAAGTGGACTGCCTCGTTGGTAGAGTGGTCGCAACCACGACTACTGAGCATGAGGTCCTGGATTCGATTCCCGGGTCGGGCAAAGTGTTATTGGGTTTTTCCATCAGGCATTTCTCAGCAGCAGCCACGGACTTGTGCCTGGTTGATGACAATAGGCTCGCCCCCCTATTACATGGCTCTTAAACAATACTGGCGAAATGTGGTATACTATAGGCATGACGACAGTATCAAAAAATTGCAAATCTATTTAGTCCGTCAGTTAGAGTATTGGAAATTAAAGGACACGTATTTTTTGTTTTTGTAAATCAATGAATATTGAGAAAAGATAAAACGCATCAAAACTCGGGAGTGGGGGCTCGTGGCGTCGGAACTAGCTAAAAATTATACCCTGGCGTGACGTATTGAGAATTTTAAAAGCGTCGTATCTTCTTCAATTTTGGTTTACGTAACGAAAGAAAAAACACGGGTCAAATATTTTTTGAAAATCTAAGTGACGGACTAACTTTTTTTTGTTGTCTCGCCTATTATAAGATACAGTCGTGGTCTTTTCCGCCTGACCAGTTAAATTTTTTTTCGCTTAAATTCAGCGGAGGCGCCGAGCCACTCCACCTTAAACTTTAGGCCTATTAGGAAAGCGTCAACTTTGGCGCGCAAAATAACAATAACTCTCGTTTGGCATGTGTCGCCGATCGGTATCTTTTCATTAATTATTTCTATGTAAAGTCAACGGGGCGGGGATAGAGAGCGTTTCTATGTTGTAAGTGCAAGAAAAAATTAGCTTAGTGGTGATCAGGCGGGAGTGTCCTCGATAGTACACCTCTGCCCCACCCTTCAGGGATTACAGGCGTGATATTATGTTTTTAAAAGTCACATCCCGATTGAACATGATTTGCAAGGACTACTCGACATTTTTCTGGTGATATTCGACTAAGTTTCTAATGTGTGGTACGTTTATACGAATTTTGTTACAGCTTATCCAACTATGCGATGGTTTGATGGCGTCTGGTGCTCATTTAGAATGTATAGCGGGTTTGGAACCCGTCGCTGTAAAAGTCTTTAGTAATATGGGAGGTAACTAATTCTGTTTTTAATATGTTAGTTTGAACTGACCCACTCCTGGGCAAAGGCCTTCCCCCAATAAATTGTGATTGATTAATTAATTGTATTATTAATTGTGTTGTATTGTATTGTTGTTTAATTGTATTGTATTGTTAATTGTGTTGTTGTTGTTGTTGTATTGTATTGTTATTGTTGTTTGATTGTGTTGTAGTAATTGTATTGTTTGTATTGTGTGTGAGTTTAAAATAATTTATTAAAATTAAGATGAAAATTTGCTCACAAAAGACATGATCTATTAATAAGAAATAAACTCAAAGAAAGCCCTGTCTTAATAGACATTTGATATTAATATTTATTTTGTTTATGATTTTGTTTAAGCTTCTCTTCAGAAGCGCACAGTGACTATTTTGTGATTGGTTTTAGGTACTAGTGTCCTAGGCAGAGCTCAGCAACAAGAGGCGCAAGCAACTAGAGAGGTGCTTTTCTACATGCTGCAGAAAACTATGCATCAACACAAGGTAAGCACGATTTCCCTCCGTGCTTTCTCCTTGCGCATTTATATAGAAGTAAGAAGATTACTAGTCTGCATACCTAACTCTTTTCTTGACTACATCTTTGTCAATGTTATTACCCGACTGACCCAGAAGGAGGGTAATGTTTTATTACCTCTACTTTTCGGGTTTTTTGGAGTCGGTTTTATTCTTTTGCATAAAAGTTTTTATTTTTTACTTTTTAGTGGTTCACATGTGCTTACCCCTTCACAGCGTACCGGCGTGATGTTATGTTATGAACTAGTGTAAACAATAGACAGCCATGAGATTTTAGCAATCCCAGTCTATTTGCTATCATTTATTGAGGAATTCCGTTGCCTATCTCCGAAGTTCTTCACCAAACAGAAATGGGACTACCCCGCGAAAGTACTCTTCCAAAAACTACCCAAATCGCTTCAAGTGTGCCTATAAAATTTGAAGAGTTCTCTCTATTTCTCCAGGATCCCATCATCAGATCCTGATTTGATAATCATGGGACCACCTGGGAAGTATATCCTTTTTCACAAAACAAGAAAAATGCAAATAGGTCCAGCCATCTTCGAGTAATCGGGAAACGTACATAAAAAAAAAAACGAAATCCGACGAATTGAGAACCTGCTCCTTTTTGAAGTCAGTTAAAAACTGGTATACGGCTGCTTTTGGTTAGACTAGAAACCCATCCAACATAGTTGAGCTAAGGATGATCATGGAATGACGTTTTTTGTCTCGTTCTCCCCCAGGTATTAGAACTAGTATCATGCGTGCTATCTCTCTCACAAGAACACCCGGAGAGTTACTACCGCTGGTCAGAGCTAGCCAGCGATACTCTCCTCAACCTACTGACACAGAGATCCATAGAGCTGCACTGTCATAGAGCGATAGTCTCTCTGGAGCAACTTCTAGATACGGTGTATAAAGATGTGTTGTTAGAACAGAGTCGAGTGGAAATTATTTTGAAGATATTGTTTAAGGCGCCGCCTGACCAGGTTAGTTGATTTATTTATTTACTTTACCATACTTATTATACTGAAAAGTATTTACGTAGAACCCTATTACAATAAAAAACAAGTATGGTTAACTTTTTAATATATCTTTTGCGATTCTCATAGTAGTCTTGTATTAAAAAACAATAGGCTAGTTTCCACCATCAATAAATTTCAAATCTATTTAGTCCGTCAGTTAGAATATTGGAAGCGTAAGGGTTCTTAGAGACGAGCAGCACGTTGCCACCTGTCGACGGCTGCGCTCGACGCTTGCAGTTGCGCGTCTACGGCTGCCGCTCAATACGTCACGCCGTGTGACGTATTGATAATTTTAAAAGCGTCGCATCTTCGTTAATTTTGGTCTACGTAACAAAATAAAAAATACGTGTCAAATATTTTTTGAAAATCTAACTGATGGACTAGTTAGATTTTTCCAGGACACAAGCCTATTGAGATGTCAACAGACCACCAAATTGAATAACTTTCTTTGTGGAACCAACATCTTAATGATGTTGATGATGTTGGTTCCATACAGAAAGTTATATGACTTTTCTAGTATATGCTGTATTGATTTGTCGATTTATTTGACATACAAGGTGTAACTTAATAAACGCAAGACCTCCCGTGTGGTCTCTCGGTCCATAAAACTGATCAACTTTTGTTCTACGAGTTCTTGAAATTCGCAAAAAAGGACACAATTAAAAAATGGATGGAGCTGTTCTATAGCTATGAAATTCCAAAAGTCATAGAACAAAAGTTGTTCAGTTTCATAGTCTGAGACACCACACGAGAGGTCTCGCGTCTGTATATATCTACTTGCTTTTATTCCAGCTTTTATTAATAATGTTTAATTTCTATTCCAGGCAACAACACCCCTAAAACTTAAACTCCGCTACCTTTCAATAATAATGGTTCTCTTAAGAAAAATTCTCGTCTTAATACCTGAAAGCGAAATACTCCTTACCATAAACTACTTGAAAGCAACGTGCATATCTCCATTGTCCATCTTTTTCAACGTCAAAACGGACGTAGACCCTTTGAACGTTCAGAATGTGAACGAGAATTGCGCGAATTTATCGCCTGATGTGATTCTCGTCCGGTTTTTGTTTAAAACCTTGACGTATGCGATAATTGAGATGGGTAGCTGTTATGAGAGTTTGGACAGTGAGCAGAATAAGTTGTTGTATGAGGTGTGTGTCAATATCATTGTGCAGGTGAAGCATATGCTGCATTTGTCGGGTGAGTGTTTTATCTTTTTTTTTAACTGAACTTCATAAGGGACTGAATGAGATCTGGCGGAATCTATGATGCTGATCTTCAGCAGAGTAATTTTCATAACTAATAAAATCGAAATAATAAAGGGTGTAAAAAACCTCTTAACTAAGCTGAAAAGCACTTGTTCTCCCCGTCATTGTGATCATTTTTTTGTTCTACACCCTACCTGGGTACCTAGTTACGGAGATATTAGGGGTCAAATGTCCAACTTTTTGACAAGTTTTTTTTAAGTACAAGTTTTTATTTTTTGATTTCGATTTTAAGAACCTCCACGAACCCCGTATTATTCGCACTCAAAACATTGTGTTGATACATGGCAATCCATGTATCAACACAATGTTTTGAGTGCGTTACATTGAGTTCTTCCACAAAACACATTTCACCCCAAAAAAAAAGGCGTTTCCCAGCAATAATTTTTGCGTAATGTTACTCAGTTTGATGTACAGAATGCTTGGTTGACAGCTTCGTGATGAGGTTGTTTACACCCTGTATATCGTCGATCAAAAGATCGGTGACGTATAAATTAAATCAGAGGTATTTCGGCTCCTAAAACAAAATAACTTATTTGTGAAACCCATATCTTGTAGTCTTGACTTTTTTTTCTATCGTGCTCTGTCCCACTGCTGGGCAAAGGCCTCCCTCCACTCTTTCTATTTCTCGCGAAACCGCGCGTCCTCCTTCCAGTTCTGTCGGAACCTACCCAGAATGAAGCTTAAAAATCTCAAATTGCTTCAAGGAACGATGGAACTTAGCATTCCAAGTATCAAACTCTCAGATCGAATGCGAGCATCATAACCAAGCTAAATCATTTTTTTCTTGAAAGTAGAATACGCAAAGTTTGTTTTAAAAAAGATCCTTTCTTTATTAACTTCTAGACCTCTGTTGCCAACTTAACATGTCGATCGCAGTGGAATTTTCATTTATTGTGCATCACTTGTATCATCATCTTGTTTTGGTAAACACACTAAATAATCCACTGAGTTTAGCTCGCTACAAGAAGAAGTCGAGAACTTGCTCTTTCCATCTGATATTTCACTAAGAATATTGAGGGAACATCTCAGTTGTATACAGTAACGATATAGGTATTTATAGCCAAGGAATTACGCTAACGCGCACATTGTACCAAACTTCCTGTCAGTGTAGTAAAAACAAGTTTGGGAGTGGCGATGATATCATGTCTTATCGCGCGTTCGTGGAAACTTCTGACCACTCAATATACTCGTCGCGTTCCTCGACTACGACGTGGTTTGTCCATATGTTATTTGTGGCGGCAGAACACATATTTTGCTTCCAATATCCCCTGTCAATCGCCACGCTATCATTTACAATTTTTTCCTCGATATCATTTCGTTGGTCTTCTTCTCCCTCTCCAACTGTCGACTATTTATATTCAACACTGTTTTAGTCACATGCGATTCGACCCTCTTCATCACATGCCCATACCAAGACAGTCGATTCCCTTTCAATTTTCCTGTAAGTGGCGCAACTTTCAATACTCATTCCTTTATCCATCACTTATAAAACTTTGTATTTCCAGATGGCTGCCTCTTCCCCTTATCAGCTAAAACAGCGCAAACCCTCCTGCACAACGAACAGAGTGGTCTTAACACTGGCCTCTACAGTCCTGAAGAAAACATACCTTTAGATGTTCTCAACTTGATTTGTTTGAAGTCGGCGCATCGGATACCGTTAATGACTGTACATTGGTCGCATTTACTTATCAGGTATTTTCTTTTACTAACTAATAATCAGTTTTATATCAAATCTTTATCAAAGCGTGTTCTGACTATGGCGTATTTTATATCTAAAACAAAAATAAAACTAATTCCCAAATTAAAAAAATAATAATTTGTAACTGGAGTAAAAATAAATAAAATGGTTTCAAAGTGTAGGTAACGTCTTTTCTCAACAACTTTGGCACAGGATTGACAAAACTTTTCCATCATTGCTGTCACTTAATGTCAACTTCGGCGTAATAGCGAGAGATAAATTGCCACGGTTTTGAGAATATAGTTAGGGGTCACAGTAAATTAATAGGCGAGTCTGCTCATAATTAATTACTATATTGCTCAACCAACAAGAATTAGAATAGAAATTATAATAATAGCTACGCGCACACGCGCTTCAAGTGACCCTCGCAGAACGGCGGCGCGACCCTCGTCCCGCGGCCCCCGCCGCACCGCACAGAGGGCGAGCGTATTGCGACGCACAGGGGTGCGTTAACACCACTAACTACATACATAACAACACGCCAGTAATCCGCGAGAAATTAGGCAGAGGTGTACCTAATAGTACACCCACATTTCGCTAGTTATGTTGAAATCCCCTGTAATAGGGGGCGAGCCTATTGCTATCAACCAGTCACAAATCCAGACTCCGAAGCTGCTACTGAGAAATTCCTGAAAAATCCAATAAAATCCGGCTCTGCCTGGGCATCTAAACGCGCTTGCTACCTCTAGACCAACGAGGCAGTCTCCACAGTCAGTACCACTAAAGCGTGAGTGCGTCAACAGTGCGTGCTGTTGTAAACCGCCGGTGGAGACCGATGTGGAGGTGTGTGGAGGGTTTGTTTACAACAGTCTGGCACACGTTTAACTTATGCCACAAAATTGTTTCAGACTAAACTTCCTATCCCACAAATACTGGCAAAAACTCATCGGATTCGCTCGCAACCTCCCTCTGAGCGCCGACTGCGGCGACACGCAGCTGTTACGAGTCGACGTACTGCAGATAGCATGCGTCATGGCCTACTGCGAATACTTTGTGAGTTTGTGTTACTGTTTACTGCCAGTGTGCTGCCAATAGGCTAGTTTCCACCATCAATAAATTGCAAATCAGTCCGTCATCGTCAGTTTGAGTATTGGAAAATAATGGACACGTATTTTTTTGTTTTTGTAAATTAATGAATATTGACAAAGATAAAACGCATAAAAACTCGGGTGTGGGGGCTCGTGACGTCAGAACGCACTAAAAAATATACCACGGCGTGACGTATTGAGAATTTTTAAAGCGCCGTATCTTCGTAAATTTTCGTTAACTTAACAAAAGAAAAAAATACGGGTCAAATATTTTTTGATAATCTAACTGACGGACTAATTAGATTTTTTCAGTTGACAAGCCTATTAGGCCCGGCCACCAAAGCGGGGACGAGCGGAGAGGAAAGAACACGTGCGGAAACTGACCAATCTCATTGGTGGAAATCATGTGGCGTCAGTCGCCTCTCCTGTGATTGGTCGAATCTTGTACATCTCTCCGCTCCGCTCATCTCCGCCCTGGTGGAGTCCGAGCCTAGGGCTCCTTAGGTCTAAAATCATGTGGCAAATATTCGGCGAAAATGCTAGGAGTTCCATTGCTGCTTTCATACAGCTGGAGTTTTGTGCAGAATTCACCAGGGCGTGCCGCCATATTCTGCCCGGTCTGCGACAACCTAGTCTAGCTATTTTTCGGGCTAGTTAAAAAGTAAATCTCCGAGTAATCAATCCACTGAAAACCTTTTTGTTTCAGGTAGAAAATGGTCTAACAGAAGCGGTCCACCTAACCTGGCTACTAGTGAACCGAGTGCACATCCTAGTCAGTCAGTACCGCGAGGAGATCGTGCAGACTCTGATAGCTAAAGTGCAGCAGATGGCAGGCGCTTCCGGGTTGCTGCTGCAAGCTATTGCTGCTAGGTGTCAGAGCTGTTTGAAGGTAAGCTATTGAGCTTAGTTTCTCTAGCAAACGATTCCAACATGAGCTGATAGGCACCGCACTAAAGTCGCCCATATCACAGCGAAAACAGAATGAGAGAGTCTCCACATTTATCGACGTGGAATCGGCTTGAGCCGATCACGTATCACCACATTGGTCTCATTTTAGTTCGGCACGGTGTTGACTTGCGTCGCCGCGTCGGGTCGCGTTGTCTGAACCGAAACGACATAAATTACATCTTTTTCGAATTTATTATGTGGATATGAAGCTTTTTTTCATCGGTCCAATCCGATTTTGTGTCGATAATGTCACTATCATAACCAACGGCTAATTTAACCGTTAGACTGATGTTCGTTGTTTTCTTGTATTTCTTTTTCTTGCGTCCTATGAAGTCCTGGTACTAATTAAACTTGCCAGTAACTTTATCGTTTTGTATTACAGGATGAGTTCGCGCTAAATGCATACAAGATTCTTTCACTTTGTCACGAGAGTCAGTCGGGACCACTTGTGTTTCTAATTTGCCGGATTATTGGAAAACTGGAACCCGCTATTGCTGGCAGGTATGTTTTTTTTTTATTTAGCGTATACTGTCTCACTGCTAGGCAAAGGCCTCCCCCAATTCCTTCCATGTGCTGTTATCCCGTGCCTCCTCGTGTCGCCAGCTCACGCTGGCCGACCTGGGCGGCGCCGTCCGTCTCCCGCTAACCATTACGTGGCGACTTTAGCCCAGCGGTCATCGTGCATGCGGCTGACGCACCGACGACACGTACACGACCCTATTGAATTATTATTTATATTGAAGAAGTGTATGCTTCCAGATTTACATATTTAAGCCAAAGTATGTGCTATCTAAAGATAATCAACCTCAGCTTAAGTTTACAAAAGTACCCAAAACTGAGTAAACCTCCTCTGAGAGTAGTTAGTATAATGCAGGGTAAGAAAGAAAGAAAGAAAGAAAATACATTTATTTGGCACACGCCACAAGTGCACACAGTATAAAAAAATTACAAAAAAAGAAAAATAAAAATTAATAAAAAACATAAAACTTAACAAAAATAATAATAATGTGTCACTGTGCGCCTCACGGCTGCGCCAAATAGGCCCAGTTCAGCAAAATGCCGGACAACTAGTGCCCGACGCTGGTTTTCAACTGAACCTGGATTAGTGAGGTTACGGATGTGAACCAGTTTTATGTTTTGTGTCAATGGTGGTGGTGAATAGCATAAATATGTGAAATAGATCTGTATATAAAATAAATAAAATAACAAAAAAAAAAAAAAAAACAATAAAAAAAAAAAAAAACAATAAATTACTTATTAGAAAAAATAAACTAGAGTGACTGAACGAAAGTGCAAAAACAAAACAGAAATATATATATATATATCAGAAAACAGAAAGATACATAAATGGGACGGAAGCATGCTAAAAGAACCTGTTCATTTCGTTCACAATACGCTGCAAGCCGCCGAGCGCGACAGACTAATTTAAATTACCTATGCACCGTGCCATCCATAAATAGGTCGTTGAAGTGTATTCAAGTGAAAGTGGAAGTAGATTAAGGAAAAAGGAGGTTATAAGAGGTAAGCGCTTGTTAACAACATCGATATTGCATAAGGATTATTTAATAATTTAGTGTGACGGTATACATTTGTAAATAATATTAAAAAACTTTTTTTTTTTTTTTTGACGCGAGTAATAAGTTAGGTAGGCAGGGACGTTCATCATATTAGCGATTGATTTAGAGCGACCATATCCAGCTTACGTTGCGCTTCTATGAGGAACTGCCGCAAACGACTTCTGAAAGTACCTATCGTGTTGAGTAGTCTTATTGGTGGTGGCAGGTTATTCCATACTTTAGAAGCCGCATAACGAAAGCTGCCTCTGAAAGCAGCTGTATTATGCGACTGACTTGAGAGCTGTTGGGAGCATTGTCTTCTTCCACATTCCCGCCTACTTGTTATCCAACTTAGCTTGTTGTACAAGTAGTCCGGTTTTTGGTATTTGACCACACCAAATAAAAGGCAAGCCAGGTGTAGCTTGCGTCTGGACTTCATTTTTAGCGAAAAATGCTTGTTAAGGAAAGGAGTGACATGACTTCTGCGAGGTATGTTATAACAAAATCGAGCGCACGCGTTTTGTACCCTTTGTATGAGCCGATCTGTACGAGCTAGTAGGCGCGGGCCGTAAACAGTGTCGGCGTAGTTCAACCGAGACAGGACTAAGGTTTCTACAAGTTGTTCCCGCAGCGCTTCGGATAAATAAGGCCTCATCTTGTACAAAACCTTCAGACGATAAAAACAGTTTCTTACAGAGTCTGCTACGTGTTTCTCAAAGCGAAGGTCCTTGTCCATGGTTAGTCCTAGATTTCGCGCCTCATACACTCGCTCAATTGGTTCACCCATTAGTTCTAGGTCAAAAATCAAAGGTAGTCGAGCCAGCTGCTGTCTGGTACCAAATACCATAAACTTTGTTTTTGTAGGGTTTAGCGACAAGCAGTTCTCCGCGGACCAGGCAGCGATTCGTTGGAGATCTTTGTTAAGATCCTTAATGGCGCTGTCATAGTCGTCCGGTCTGAAGGAAATATATAATTGTACATCGTCGGCGTATATGTGGTACTTGCATCTCTGTAAGCATCTTATTATGTCTGCGCAGTACAAAATGAATATAAAAGGACCCAAGATAGAGCCCTGCGGGACTCCCCTTTCTACTTGTAAAAGTGCCGATCTTAGAGTAGTGCCGTCACTTAACCGCAGGTCAACTAGTTGTTGTCTGTTACTTAGGTAGCTGCGGAACCATTGTATAGCTTCAGGGTCGAAACCATAATATTTTAACTTTGACAATAGCAATGGTATATTAATAGCGTCAAATGCCCTGGAAAAGTCCAATAAAACGAGTAATGTGCACATTCCCTTATCTTGGGCAGATAAAATGTTATCAGTAACATCCAGTAAAGCAGTAGATGTACTGCGCTGTTTTCTGAACCCTGATTGTAAGTCCGGTAAAACGTTATTTTGTTCCAGAAAATGCGTAAGTTGGTGACTGACGATTTTCTCTAGTACTTTGGATAAACATGGTAAAATACTAATAGGACGCAGATCTTTTAAGGCTGATGGATTTGAATTCTTTGGCAACGGCCTAATGGAGGCAATCTTCCATTGATCAGGGAATGTTGACGTTTTTATGGAGCGGTTTATTATGTCTGTAACAACATCTAACGTGTGCGGCAAAGTCATGTTAATCATGTCCAGGGTAATGTTGTCGTAGCCTTCGGCATTACTTTTAAGACTAGCGATAGTGCGTGAGACATCGTTCTGGTCCACTGGATTGATTGTAAAAATTGCTTCACCGTGCTTATGATTTTCATAATAATTCATAAGCGATGCGCTGGCTATGGGGTTACCGGGAACAATTAAAAAGTTTTTATTAATTATATCAGGATCTGTAAAATGCGACGGAAGGTCTTGTCTGGGTTTATAGGACGATAAGGTGGATTTTAGATTTTTCCATAGCAATTTAGGGTTTTTTAATTTATTATTTATATTTTGTTTAAAGTACGCAATTTTTTCATTGTACAGCGAACTAATCACTAAGTGTTTTAAATCTTTGTAGTAATTTTTTTTAGAATCGGATTTTGTTAGTAGGGTTAGGTAGGTAGGGTAGTTTTTTTAGAATCGGGTTTTGGAAGTTGTAGAATCCCAGATAGATGCGCAAACGGTTACCACGTACTGCACATCATTCCATTATTTCAATTTGTTTATCGGCAATAAAAAAAAACAGGTGTTTACTACAAAAGTGCAATTACGGTCAAAAAGTATGGATCAGGTGTTTTTTTTTAAATAATCTACGAACAATTTCTATCTGTCCCTTCCATCGTGTGTAGTGCTGCATGGTGCTTTAGCGTGTATCGGAACTAACGCCGCGATCTTCTTTTTCGCTACATTTTCGTCTTTGTCGCGGGTTCGATACCCGCACGGAACAAATATTTGTATGGTCGAGTGGTACTTGTTCCGGGTCTGGCTGTTGAGAAATTCCTAGAGTCCCCACTCTATAGTAATAGGGTATTTTGCTCTATATTAGAAAAAATCTAAAAAAATATTATTGAGATAGCTTAGGCAAAAAGCAGTCGGAAAACGTTAGTTTTAGTTCATAAAACAGCTTAGTTTGCTGTTTTATGAACTAAAACTAACGTTTTAACTTAACTTTAAAAATCAATTCGAAGGTTTCAGCTTTTTTAATCTGTTTCATAACACCATAGTCGCCATGTTATTACGTCATACGGCTATGTAAACTTAGAAGTGTCAACTGTCAACTTCAAATATCACTGCATTTGTTTACACAGCCAACTGACGTCATGACCACAGAGTAATATGGCGTCCACTGCGTCCCATATAATAGAGACACTTTTCAAAAATGGGTGTAAAACCCTATTTCGCAAATGTTTACCAATAGCGCCCTTCTGACAGTGTCATTTAAGTCCTAGAACCAAGCAACACTGTATCAACTTGAATAAATTCATTTAATGTTGTAACTATTTGCAGGTTCGCCAAATTAGCAATAGACAGATGTAGGATACTGCAAGAGTTGCCAGTTGATAAGATTAACGTGCAGCTGTCGAAGGAAGATGTGCAAGTGGCTTTGGAGTTACTGCAAAGAGATAAAGTTCATACACGGTAAGTGTTTAACCAGTGTTCGTTGGTCTCGTGGTTGCAAGCGCGACCGCTGAGCATGAGGTCATGGGTTCGATCCCCGGGCTAGTTGTTATTGGGTATTTCCCTCAGGAATTCCTCAGTGGCAGCCACGGAGTCTGGATTCGTGACGAGTTGATCCCCAATTACATGGAACTTAAACATAACTGGCGAAATGTGTGTGTACTATTAGGCACAATTACTCTTCCTAACCCTTCGGGGATTACAGGCGTGATTTTATGCAATGGCGCAGCGGTAGTGAGGCTGCTTTACGTTCTTAGGGTCCCGGGTTCGAATCCCGGTAGGAGCAAATGTTTGTGTGATGAGCATGGACATTTGTTTCCGAGTCATGGATGTTTATATGTATAATCAGTATGTATTTACAAACAAAAAGTATCTAAGTATGTAGTATATCAACTATCTGGTGTCCACAACACAAGCCTCGTTGCTTAGTGTGGCATTAGATGGCGCTGTGTGTTAATGTCCGGCGATATTTATTTATTTTTGTTTATTTATTTATGTGTGTGTTAATGTAGTAAACTAAAAACTTTAAAAAAGGCGTCAAAAAACTTCTCAACGCTGTCTACTGGGTCCCCAAGGCACCGGCGGCGTGACCACGCATTTACCTTGGCCAAAGGCTTAGCGTTGCCATACAGCGTGGTAACGCCGTCAGTCTCTTGGGGACATTACCAGTTGACAGCGTTGAGGAGTTTTTGACGACATTTTTAGGTTTTTAGTTTAAGTTAGTTAGTTTAGTTTATAATAATAGATTTTTAAATTGTAAATAATAAATAAATGAATATCGTGCCATTAACACACAGCGCCATCTAGTGCCACACTAAGCAACGAGGCTTGTGTCGTGGACACCAGATAGTTAATATACTACATAGATACTTTAAACTTTTTACTTTTACTTTTGATATTTTAATAATGTACATACTGAATTGAATATACTTACTTTTTTATTATAATATAGTAAATCAATGTACTTACTAATTCTCAACAGGTACTCAGCTTTAGTGGTGGAGTTAAACAAGCTTGCATCTAGCGTGTTTGACCTGTCACCGTTGGACTTATCACAAGACCGAGCAATCAATCCTCAGTACATAGTGACGACGAATATCGATGCTAAGTGGTTACTGAATCAAGTGAAGAGCAGGTAAATTCTTATTCTAAAAATGATATTACTCACGGCTTCTATACGGCGAGTCTCTCACACCATCGTATACTACTAGATAGAAAGATAGGGGGGATAGGGATCCTTTAATCATATTAAGAGGTTTTGCTATTTTCTTAGCCCCTCATAAGTCGTGAGATTTTAGGCTACTCCTCCCCTCTTTGAACTTCTCGTGACTAAAGACGACCCTATAGTAGATCTAATGGACATTTGCAATCAAAAACTCTTAAATTTAGTCTATAATTTTACTGCTGTTGAGAGAGAGGCCTTCTCCCCAGCAGTTTTTCTGTGAGAGAATATTTGCAAGGGTCATAGTCAAATAAATAATTAGGAAACTAATCTTTTAAAACACAACACCGAAATACTCCCTGCAAACCCTTTATAATTGATGTTTATAGAGTGATGATAACATCTTGCAATTCGAGATGGCTTTATTGCTATCAAAAACTTTTTAACCGACTTCTAAAAGGTGGAGGTTGTCAATTCGTATGTTTTTTTTTGTGTGTATGTTCAACGATACGAGTATCTTCGCCAATTGTAAACCGATTTAGATGGTTCTTTTTTTGTTTGGAAGCATATTATATCTCGGATCAGATCTTCACCAAACTTAAACTTAAACGGGACCACGTTTAAGTTTAAGTTTGGTGAAGATCTGATTCTGATTTTCGGAGATATACAAGGGAACGCTTTAATAATAGACCGCAAATCTGTCGTGATTGCTGCAATCGCTTGGATGTTTGTTGTTTATACAACTTCAAAACATGAAAGATTTGCTGTCTATTATTGAGGAGTTCCTTAAAAATGGAAGAAATATTTTTGTTTTTTGCAAAAAATAAAACCACAAAAAAAAAACGTGAAAAATAACTAGCTTCAGAAGTCGGTGGCAAAAAAATAATAATCAAGCAAACAACACAAGTGTCTTACTTGTGTTTTTGAAGTCGATTTTATACTTAGCTAAAAAAAAACTAAATACATAATATTTTACTAATTTTATTTCCAACAGATGCTGCCAACCCGACTGCACAACACCAAAATCGTTAAAACTAAACGAGTTAGCAAACCTCCTTTCCAATCTGTCCAAAGAAGACGTAGCGACCGTAATGAACTGCCCAGAATTTGACAGAAATATACTAAACCCAGCCTTTGGAATCGCCTGTGATAACTACATAAGGGAGTTCTTAAACATTCTCTCAGTACACGAAACAAAAGAGTACGAGAAAGAGACCGCAAGAGAACATAGAGAGATGAAAATAAGAGAAGAAATGACGTCATCAATCGATAGTAACAAAATCAACGTTGCAAATACATTACATGTCTTCAAAAAAAGTGACAATAAGGAATCAAAATCTCAATTCTTCATACCTATTACTGATAACGAGAATTTAAAAGAAAATTTCGGTAATCTACAAATATCTGATGAAGACTTAGAAGTCGATCCTCCAGAGTTGCCAGCTTTATACACTGTCGGTGTTGCTACCCTTGAAAAATCTTTGTCGGATGTTATAAGACTGTTTCCCAAACAAATTAGGCCTTTGAGTCAGTCTGAAAATTTCAGTTTAAATGTCGAACAAACGATCGATAGATATACAAGGCGTTGCCATCAAGTATTCCAAGATAAATTATTTTACCAAGAATTTAAAATCCTACAAACAATAATGACCGGATTTTTGTCTTCTCTAGACAGAATAATATCATTTGTCGATGAAGCTGATTGTGATTTACTCGATAAATGTATCGAGAATATCCTCCCCACATCTCTAGCGAAATACATGGCAATATTTGCTGTAATTTCCTTACAATATTTATCATTTTTGATTAAAAATAAAAGAATAGTTGAAACGCCTGGTCATGCTGACGTGTCTTTCAGAGTGACAGCGTCAGTATCTGACAATATTGTCGTTGACAACGTTGTCAGTGTGACTATAGACAATGTTGCTAAAGCGCTGAGTTTCAAAGAGATTTGGGCTGAATTAAATACGGATTCTAATGTGAATCGAACGCAGTCGGCTGTCAGCTGTGTGTATGCGATTGTCAAGTATTTGGTCAAGGTAAGATGTTCAATTTATAAGGTTAAATTAAATAACGGTACTCGACAGACTTAATGGGTGGATGAGAAACATGATAAAACTATTTGAGTTATGGGGCGCAGTCTGGTGTTTCTTATTCGATCAGTAAATTTAACGTTAATTATGCTACGCTCCATTGCAGAATATTTGAGAAACAATTGATGTCCCGTACTAACCCGTGTCCGTTCTCAATCGTCAAATCACTACTGGCACTCGACACAAAGTCACGGCAAAACACACTCACAGTATCACAAGGTTTTGTGGAGTCCTTATTTCGACGCCGGCTGTTGCTTTTGAGCATACTTAAAACTGGATTCCACGTACTTGATAATTTGAAAATGTTGTGTTTTACCATTTAAATTGCTTCTCTTGTCAGCCTTGATATGTAGGACTGAACAAAACCTAGCGATACTGTGAGTGTGTTACTGTGACTTTGTATCGTGTTCCAGTAGTGCGCGTAGCAAAATACTCAGAAAGAAAGTAGACAGAGATGTTTGCACCTAACAATTTATTTACCACCCACCCACATTCTCCAGTCATCTCATAATCGCTTGCAATGGCGTCAAATATCGGGTGCTCAGAATAATTGATAATCACGGAAGATATTCTGTAAGTGACCTAACGCGAGTGTGAGTTAACCATATCATACTTATTATTTCTAGAACACTCGACCCCTTACACCTAAGAACTACATGCAGCCTCAAGACACAGGTCCCAAACCCGATATAATCATCACTGGAGACAAACTGGTCGCTCTGCTAGAATATTGGGAGAACAACTTCTATTCTAAGAGCTCTGGTGATTTTCTAGAGAAGTGCTACAGAGAACCGATAGAGAGTCTGCTTGTGTCGTTGGCTAGGTGAGTTTTTTTTTTAATACTAAATAGTCTTGCGTTTACCCGCAAATCGCCTGATGTGAAGCGATGATACGGTCTAGGGTGGAGCCCGCTTGCCTAGAAGAAATTTATTCACTCGAATTTGGAAGAGATCTACATTATAATGATCGGGAAACAGAGAACCCGGCAGTGAATTCCACAGACTTACGGTTCGCATAATAAATGTGGAAGCTTAGCGCTTTGTTCGGGTTCGTGGAACTTCAACCGTAAGGGTGTTGCTTCGCCGTATCTCTGCTCGTCTGAAGATAGAATGTGGATGGTAGAATGAGATGACTTGAAGTATTAGGTACGTACTGTGTGGCGTAAAGAATAGCAGCATCCCATATCTTCCCGTGGGTGTCTTAAGAGGCGACTAAGGGACTTACCAGAGAATGGGCAGCAGCGTTCTCTGTGCTTTTGTAGCAACCGTACTGCGATCGGCAACCCGCCTGCCAAACGTGGCGATTATGGCAAAACCGCCCCCTTTGGGGGAGGCCAGCAATGGACGTCTTTCGACTGAAATGATGATGATGATTAGGTACGTTTTTAAACAATCATGTTAAAGCGAACCTATTTTCATTATATGTCCGTGGGGTACTGAGTAAGTAATAAATTAACACTGGATGAATTTGCCTCATTAAGAGGGTGCATTTTGGTTAAACGTTGGAATTAGAGCTGTCAACGGTTCACCATTGACTATCTTCCCGTTTCATGAAATGAAAATACCATTAACAGTTAAGAATATGCTTACAATGATGCATGTTGATTTCAGGCTAGACATAGTAAGCCACATAGCGCTCATACCACCGATAGCGTGGTCGTCAGTAGACGTCGAAATAAAGAAGGATCACATACAGAAGATAGACTTACCTCTGCAGGCTTTGCAAGATATGGATGTGCTAGAAGCATTTTTGTTCAGGTGAGTTTTAATACCTCTGTGGATTCAATGGATGTGGGCACCAAACATTATAACTTTGTATATGTTGGTTTAGTTATGGAGTGCAGGGAACCTGTATGTTGATTAAAATATGATTGGCCGATCGACCTTTATGAACTTGGAGGGTTGTATTGATGATTTTGATGATTATAATTCTGTAACTACATACGTCTTACAGCCGCGAATTATATTGTAATCAACCTAGCACTGGTCTGCTAATTGCAAAAAAAATAAGAAAATTTGAATTTCGCGGGCTTTTTTGGAGCATCTACCTTAAGCCGTCGCCATTTTAAATACCTTTTTCTTTTAATCCAGGGTAAACCTAATAGGCTGGTCATCAAAGAAACAGTTCGAAGAGATGTGGGTAGGTCTCCTCGGCGCGCTACAAGGGAACGGCACCCACTGGGCCGTGCGCGGCATCACGCAGCTGCTGCTCAGCGCCGCGCCCACTGCGCTGCGGCGCCGCGCGCAGCTGCTGCATGTGCCGCGACACAGGCTCAGCTGTAATGAGGGGTGAGGAATATTATATCACGGAGATTACATGAATTCCAAAGGGTTTGACAGAGGCGTACTTAATCGTGGTAGCATCAACCGGGCACAAATCCAGACCCCGTAGCTGCTACTAAGAGATTATAGCTCTTACATATAACACAACTTGTAATTGGCCATATTTTGATGTTATTAACTAAACGATTGTCTGCCCAGCTGTAAGTTTTCCAAAAATAATAAAATAAAATAAACTTGGCAGTATCACTCACCCGCTTACAGCGCTGGATGAGCACAAACTCAGTTGCAATGAAGTGTGAGATTTTCTCAAAGGATCCATTTATGTTATAGAAAGCCTCGTATCTAATGAAGTCCCCAAGTAAAGAGAAGGTGTAAATAAGTTAAGCGTGTGATAAAATCCGTTCCCCATTCTTGTGTATCATAAATTGAGATCCAAAAACTGTTTCAGCAAAAAATAAACATAACGATTTGATAACATTGAAATGCTTGAAATGATTTTGAATTCGCAAATCACGCACAGAAGGTGAATAAAAAATCATAAGCCAGTATTAAAATATCTATTTACATGCCAGTAACGTTAAAAAATTACTAATGGTCTGATGCAGATAAACTAACCCCTATCACATTTCCAATAATGATCTTTTCACAAAAGTAATTTATCCTCAGAATGCAACGTCTTCGCAACATCCTAGTCGGCACATCATCATATAAGTTATTTGACAGTGTCAACTTAGAACGGATACCTCTCATGAACGATGGCTTCGACGGATACCATTACGCTCAGTTCAATTCCGAGTACTTGAAGTTGGCTTCAGGTGAGTAAAGGCTTATGTAAAGACTACAAAATCAATAAAAAAAATCTAATCTAATCTATAAATACTTTGCTTAATCTGCCCCTTGGCAGACCCTTTCTTTTTCTTTTTTTTTTCGGATCGGAAATCATCAAATGACTCCTCCCGCTCTGGGCGGAGCAGGAGGGAGTGTCAGACTTTTACTGACTAAAACCCATCCATGTTCCTTCATCGCCCTTTGTGTTCCGGGGCCACGGTATCTCTTTCGAATAGTCCCGCAGCCCCGGCAAGCAAGGTTGCCATGAAATGTTGGGGGTTCTAGGGTCGAATAAATCTGACAACCAACTAGATCGTATGTGCTTTAATCACTGAATAATTAGGAATATAATTTATAATGCGCATTAAAGTAAAGAGCTTACTTAGCTTTAAATTATACATTCTAAAGGAGCGTACTTACTACGTTATACACTCTTAGGGAGCATACATACACTTCAAATATTTATCGAGGAATACATGTTGAAGACCTCGTGGCTAAATAAGTGGTTAAGTCGCGTTTGCTCGCGTTGGTCCTTGGATGGGTGACCACCCATAACATACCGAGTTTCCTCCGTACCTCGGAAACCACGTTAAGTCCCGGCTGTCATTTGTAGATCTTTGACAGTCGTTACAGGTAGTCTCCGAAAGTCTGACAGCCAGTTTTACCAAGGGGTATCATTTACCAATTAACTGGGTTGTGTAGGTCAGATAGGCAGTCGCTCCATGTAAAATACTGGTATTCAGCTGCATCCGGTTAGACTGGAAGATAATACCAACTTAGTTGGGCAAAGGCTAGGCAGATGATGATATCTTTTTTCGTACAGACCCAAGGATAAGTTATTAGACACTATACGGTCCTCCACGAGTTTCTATGTAACTGTTTGACATCTTAATAGATATTACGGACGATGGGAGCTACAAAGTGAAGAGAGAAGTCAAACGGGTGAGAAGAAATAAAGAGATAGACATCAACAGCTGTTTACAAATACTGATGGATGTTACCTCGCAAATGTTGGAGCCAAAGGTAAGGATACGGTATACAGGGTGTAAACAACCACATCACGAAGCCGTCAACCAAGCATTCTGTACACGAAACTAAGTAACTTTACGCAAAAAATATTGCTGGGAAACAATTTTTTTTTTTTTGGTGAAAAATCATGTTTTGTGGTAGAACTCAATGTAACGCAGTCAAAACATTGTGCTGATGGATGGATTGAATAGTACGGGGGTTGTGGAGGTGTTTAAAGTAAAAATCCTACATTAAAAACTTGTATTTAACAAAACTTGTCAAAAAGTTGGAACATTGACCCCCAATATCTCCGTACCTAGAAGGTTCCCAGGTATGTATGGTCTAGAACAAAAAAAAATATCGCAATGACGGGCGAGAACAAGCGCCTTTCGGCTTCGTTAAGAGGTTTTTTCTATACCCTTTATTCTATGACGAATGACATGATTCAACAAAATAATTTGTGTTGTATAACGGGCTGGTGTCCGAAACTCCACGTCCAATACTCGTATTTTGTGTACGGAACTAAACAAATTGACAACACATCACTTTAGCCAAGTTTTATTTTTGCGGTTATCACTGTTATCGAATTTTTTCGACATGGCATCTCGCAGGTCAACTTATGATTTTGGCTTCTGTTTAACCGTGCTTCTGTTATCGAAACAATTACAGACCCAATTATCTCCTTCATACTAAACACGAATCTTCAAAAGTAATACAACTAAGAAGGTCCAGCAGTGTTTCACATGCCAGGCAGGGGCCTAATGAAACTCGTTATTTTTTGGTTTGTGTCATTGTGTAACTTAAGTAAATAAACCATTTGCTCCATATATTGAGAGAACGCAACATATTTTGACACGCAATACCGCAATCTTTGCGTGAAGTTTTAAGTCATAAATGTTCGATGTCGGTTTTAAAACTGGTTTTTGCCCCGAAATAAAAAAAATAAAAATCTTCTATTTCTGGCAACCAATATCAGTAGAAGGCAAGTAAAAGAAACGTATAAATGATGTTAGTTACAACTTATTATTTATTTAGAATCAAACTTGTTGTTCCAGATGCATCTACGAACAATAGCCCCAAGTATCGGGGAGTCGTACCTCCATGCTATAGTCTGTTTGATCATTTCTAGGCACCAACCGGCCTCGCAGCCCGCGTAGCTCTCCTCTCCTGCATGTGTCAAACAAGCGCAGTGTTCACACAACCAGCGCACTGGTGCTGGGCGGCGGGACAGCTCATCTCCCTCAGCTCCGCCTCGCACGCCACGCTGACGCAGTACAGCACTGCCGGGCGAGCGCTACTGCTCGCACTGTCCCACTGTATGTGTGTGCTGGACGGGTTCGAAGGGCTACAGGTTAGTGTTCACACAACAGCTCATCTCCCTCAGCTCCGACAGCTTCGCACGACACGCTGTCGCAGTACTTTAAACAAATGTGAACAACAAGCAACGACCTGGGCCTATTATAGGCCAGTAATACAATCTGTATTGCTGACGAAACGCATACGTTAAAACAAACTTCCATTTGTGTGGAATCCGGGGTTCCTATTTCTGTTTGCTGGTTTAAAGTAACCTAACACGAAGGGGATGCCGGGGTCTTAGTTCGCGCGCTTCGCCGGTAGGAGCAAATATTTGTGTGATGAGCTTGGAAATTTGTTTCCGAGTCATATGTATAATAAGTATGTATTTACAAATAAAAAGTATCCATGTAGTATATCAATTATCTGGTGTCCACGACACAAGCCTCGTTCCTTAGTGTGGCACTAGATGGCGGTGTGTGTAATTTCCAATGATATTTATTTAAAAAAAATGTTTTGTATTTCTCGTTAGGAACTATCAACTGTCCACCAGAAGCTCCTCAAGTCTCTCTCGTCGAGCTACGCGCCTCTCCGTCAGGCAGCCCTGCAGGGTTGCCTGCTACAACTCACAGGAAGGGCGTATCTGTTGGCCAATGTGCACGGCCAGCCCAACCCTTACCACGAGCTCGTGTCGCAGCTGAATGTCGCTGTGAAACAGTATCTAGCTCCTAATACTAAGTGAGTAAATGAACTGTTTTAGACTTTCACGGTTTTTCACTACTTCGTAAATGAATTTGAATTGGAGGATGCGTTTTGTTGTGCGGGCCTGTGGACGGCGAGCTATGGGCTAGCTCGCCGTCCGTCCGTCTCATGACGACAGGCCGTGTCGACGGCGCGTTCGTGTTCCACGCGCGCCTCAAAGAGAGTCAGCAATAAGGAAGGGGTCCGCAAGGGCCGAAGCCTGCCGGGGCTGCGGGACTATTCGAAAGAGATACCGTGGCCCCGGAACACAAAGGGGGTTTTAGCCAGTAAAAGTCTGAATGCAGTATGCAGTTTTCAGCAATAGATAGAGTGATTCAAGAGGAAGGTTTATATGTATATGCTACATTGCACCCGTGCGAAGCCAGTGCGGGTCGTTAGTGCTAGATAATTTACACTTTTGTTCCGAGTACTCCTTGCCAGTTTTGCTCAATTCTGAAAAGAAATGTCTTGTGTTTTCAGAATATCCCTGTACGAACAAAGTCTATATTGGACAGTGCTATTCACACTCATAGAACTCGGCCATCCAGAGCTGATCAACATTGCAGTGGACTTTGTGCTGACCAACCCTAGGCATTATTGCATCGATCTGGTTGTTAAGGTAATTTAGAAGCTATTGTCATAGTTATACAGTTGATAATAAGCAGCGGTTCGGGTATCATATTATTGTCGCCAATAAGCCTGATAATTATAATGGTGATATACAAAATAAACATTGTTTTAAAACTTAGATTATGCTGATTTCAGGGTATAACAACGACAATAAGACAACAGGTTCTTCCAAAAGATCTAAAGAACATAATAATCGAGAAACTATTAGACAATATGAAGAAGTATTCGGAACATCATGCGGTACAAATATTGATGGTGCATTTGTTTTCAGGTAAGATTATCTCATTCATGTTTTTAATTTGACCTAAACGCACCAAAATTACTGAAAATCTATTTCTTACTAGCTGTTACCCGCGTAAGTCCCGGCTAATCTCCGAAACTACTGGACCGATTTTGACGAGACTTTTACTGGCAGATAGTCATAAGGAGTCAGTTAAGCTATTTAGTTTTTAGCTTCTATTTTTATTTTAGAATAAAAAAATTAAGGTTCCGTGCAAAAAAAATCACTTGAAAATGTTAACAAAATCATATTCAAAGGAAGTAATATTTTTATATTTTCACGGGAACGAAGTAATGTGTTAGAATTACGTACTGCACGCCTTATTTTTTGTTATATATATTTTTTATGTAATTTTTCTTTTTTTTTTTTCAATTTATGAAGTCCCTCATTTCTCTACTTCACAGCCGACAACAAACTCCTAAGTCCAAAACTAACCTCAGAAGTATCAAACATGGACCCAGACATCCTAATGAACTCTATGGAACGAATAACCCTACTCTACAAAGTCCTCCGCCAATCAAGAGAGAGAGAAAGCAAAAAGATCCTCACCACATCCCTTAAATACTTCTTAAGGGAGACTCTACCGCCGGCGGCTACTTTGAGTAGAGTTGTGATAGAGTTCTTAGAGAGTTGTAAGGAGAGTGAGAAGATTAGAGTGGAGATTGCGAGCGATAGAGATCGGTGGGTCGATTCTGCTGTTATGAATGCTGAGACGGTTTTTGAGGTAAGATTCTTCTCTTTTTGTGTAGGTATTTGCTTTTTCTGTGAATTCGATTACTTTAGAAATCCTAAGGGCTCATTTACGAAAATGCGATCTGCAACAAATTCAATATAGTTCTGTTCAAACTTTATGGCGGCTCGTAAGTTACCTAAAATTGTGTTCTGCGCAACTTAACGTAAGATGATCCGAGCCGCCATAAAGTTTGAACCGTTATACCTGTGCAGACCGTTACTCAAAGCTAACTTGCGAACCGCCATTAAGTTAGAACAGAACTATAGCACCCCTGACACAATATGCTGTCATTTAATACACTCTTTTTGGATAATGAATAAATCATACAATACTAGTTGATTCCCGCGGCTTCGCCCGCTCGCAATACTAAAACCTTCCTCTTGAATCACTCTATCTATTAAGAAAACCCGCATCAAAATCCGTTGCGTAGTTTTAAAGATCTAAGCATACATAGGGACAGACAGACGCGGGCGACTTTGTTCTATAATATGTAGTGATACCTTTGTTCTTCCACAGGTATTCCAAACATCGATAACACAAGACCAGCTCCCGGTGCTATCTGGCTGGATATTCGAAGCGTTATGCCACCTAATGAGCGGCAAAGTCACATCAAACCTTCTACCATACTGTTTACAAACCCTACTGGTTTCAGCCAGTTCGAACCAGTTCATTCGCCATGTTGCCCCTCTCTGCTACCACATCTTAAGGATAGGTTTCCTCAAAAGCGCGGAGTTTACAGAAAACTGGGGAATTTTCAAAGAGTTTTTGACTAGTAAGGTGGGAATGTCGTTCTCTGATAGAAGATTGTTGTGTGTAGTGTCAATAAAGTCCAATTTTACGGGATCTCAGATTGAAAGGTTGAAGGAGCTTTGTAATAGTAACGAGTGTTTGTCTGATCTAGCTTTGTGCTTGGAGTTGTAGGTTTTAGGTGATAGTCGAAGAGTAATGGTACCTTGAATTTTGATTGCGTTAAAGCGTTTTTCCCGGTTTATAAAGTTCGGTTTATAAACTTCAATTTGCTTTGAAGCCGTAGAGTCTTGCAGCATCATCTGCCTAGCCTTTTCCCAACTAAGTTGTGGTTGCAGCTGAATACCTGTATTTTACATGGAGCGACTGCCTATCTGACCTCCACAACCCAGTTAGTACTACGTAATACGATACCCCTTGGTAAGACTGGTTGTCAGACTTTCAGGCCACCGACTTCTTGTAATGAGCGGCCGGAGCAAATAGCAAATTATTTTCCAGTTGAACCGTTTGATAACAGATTGAAAATAAGTTTGGAAACCAAATTGTATGAAAAATGGTCTGTTTGAAGCTAAAAAATGTACATGTTTAAGCAATAGTATTTACAGTCAAGAGTCTTAAATCTTGATCAGTGAACTCGGTAGTACGTAAAATTATATCAGTGCCAATTTATAGTCGCCAGTGATAGTCGTGATAAATCGCGAAAATTTCATTGAACATGTACAATAGGCGTCATGCCTATTGTACATGTTCAATGAAATTTACACAGTATCAAACAACAGACAGTATCAAAAAATTGCAAATCTATTTAGTCCGTCAGTTAGAGTATTGGAAATGAATGGACACGTATTTTTTGTTTTTGTAAATCAATGAATATTGACAAAGATAAAACGCATCAAAACTCGGGAGTGGGGGCTCGTGACGTCAGAACTACCTAAAAATTATACCATGGCATGACGTATTGAGAATTTTAAAAGCGTCGTATCTTCGTCAATTTTGGTTTACGTAACAAAAGAAAAAACACGGGTCACGTATTTTTTGATAATCTAAGTGGCGGACTAATTAGATTTTTTTGTCCTCTCGCCTATTAACTGCTTCAGACCATTCACTAAAACTCTTATCGTATTTTTTCTGGATTAGATATCATTGTCTAAAATTCTAAATTGGCTTATCTATCATACAAACATAACTTCCGTCTTCTTTACAAAATACAAAATCTTTACTATCAATCAAAAATATTTCATCGTGCCACTAAAACAAAGTTCGAATTCGAGGTACCATTTATCTATCTATGAAAATTGAGTGGTTAGTACTTGTAGGCAATTTTTATTCTGTTCACTTAATTCTCGAAATTCTTTTCTAAGAGCTAAATTTTCATTCCAAAATAGTATTGTAAATTTGAGATTGGTCGTTATAGAATAAGTGTAGACATTTACTAAGCAGGCAGACTATATAAATTGTTAATCTTAAATATAAAAAAATATGTAACTTCGTCCGTGGACACATCGGCGAACCGTCGGCTTCGGCCAAAATGGGACGAAGTCGTTTCGGCTTCGTCTTAGGCCGAAGGTTGTGACGATAGCCGATTAATTGGCTTCAGCTTCGGCCAGACATCGACCTTCGGTTGGACACTACCCGTTTTCGTTAACACAAAGCATCACCTTGCCAACAAATGCCTGTATATTATTACACTGTTGCAATATGAATGATTCCTGACAAAAAAAATATGATTCTGTTTAGTCCATCAGTTGGATAACGAAAAATATTGGATACGTGTTTTTTGTTTTATCAAATTAATAAAAATTTACGAAGATAAAACGCGTCAAAGATCAAAATCAAAATCAAAGCATTTATTTCAAGTAAGCCAGTTACAGGCACTTTTGAATTGTCGAAACAAAGATGAAAATTAAATGTAGCTACAGTCCCAGTCACAAGACATAAAAACTGTGAAAGTACTGTAGTTGCCCATTCCCTAGCGTAGATCTCTATGGAGAAGAACGGGCAAGAAACTCCATGGACACTCTTTTAAATCAGAATATTGTTACAAAATCTTGAGTTACATCACTCATGTTGAGATGGTATATTATGTGAGAACAATGTAGCAAGATGTGCACGTTAAAAGTGTCCACAGTAAAACAAAACAAAAAAAAAACAATTCAAAAACTAAAATAATTCATTAAAATAAGCCATGGCAACTGAGAGATGACCAGTCACAACTGACAGCGCCCGTTCACGGACATGACGCATAGATCAGCACCATTCAACTCAACCATTTTGAAGGGAACTAAATGATCCGACAAATGCGCCACCATCAGCGAGACATTTGAGTGAGCATGACATATTCTCAACCGCCAGGGCACATTCAAGTCAAGAAAAGACGTAGGTTTCCAGTGAATGATAGCTTTCTAGTACATAGTACTCACACAATATGGGCTATGCGATTATATCATGAGTAGGGGCTTGTGACGTCACTTTCCGGTAAAAAATATACTCAAATGTGAAGTCACACGACTTTTCGACGCGCTGTATCGTCTTCATTTTTTGTTAACGTGAAAAAAGAAAAAATACGTGTCCAATATTTTTTGGAAATCTATCTGATGGACTAATTCTTTTTTTTTTGTCATCTCTATTTCAATTCTCGACGCTGAGCCAATTGATGGGCCACTAAGATACAGGCTGTGCTTAGTTTCTAGCAACTTCTGTATTCGTTAAACTTTCAATGTTTGCAAGTTACCTAACTTGTGCGTGTCAATAAATTTAATTTAATTTTAAAAAACCTTTCGCCCTGGCTGGCATATATTGACAATGTGCCAGACTATAAGTTTTGCCAGCAAATCATAGTCTTTTCAATAAACACAATACAAAATTGCTCTAGCAAACAAATCAAACGACAAGTCCGTAAGGTTGAAAATTGGGACAAAAAAAATGGGACGTAGTTTAGTTAAATATTTGTTTTTAGCACAAGATCATAAATGATTGCCTGTAATCATTGAAATCATTTATTTGCTCATAATGTAGGTATACATATATGATGGTAAATTCCATGAGAGTCCCAATACATTTTGCCGTACGGCATGCAAAATTATATAACCTGCCTGTTTAGTAAGTATAAGAAAGTTGATAGATGAATGTCATAAGAAAGTATATTGCTTGTTTTGCATCTCATCCTGTAAGGACAACATTGTGAATTTAAGAAATGTTTTGAGAGTCAGTCTAAGTATAAGAATGTCTACGTGAGCTCTGAGAAAACTTGATGAACAATAATTATCTAGTTTTGAGTGTAAAGCGTCTCGTCCATACATACTTATTTCACATACTACTTTTTTTACTCCAATATCACTGTTTGTAAACATGATAAGAACCACACCGGAATTTCAACCATAAATATTCCTAGAAATAGAGTTCAAAAAAGTTTTGATCAAGTTGTAGCTTTTGGTCGCGGTTTCCCTCCGGTTATTTGGGGAAATTAACCCACGGGAACGTTTTAAATGTAGCCTGTGGATATCTGGGACAATGGAGTTTCTCATTAGTCAAAGAATTGTCAGAGCGGCGTAAACGTGTCGCCCAAATACAAACGGGCGCATCGTCGATACGCCGCTTTGAAAGCGAGCTCGGTACTTAGGGCACCCGACGTTAGGTTTGTTTAAGTTACTTTAAACCCTGCAGACAGAAATAGGAATCCCGCGTAGCGGGGCTACGTTGAATACGCCTTTTTCGGAATAATCAGTATTTTGTTCGGTCGTTTCTTACCGACAATACGGCTAAACGTTGGACGCCGCTTTGTCGAACGTATCTCCAACACAATCCAGCTGAACGTGAGGATGCCGCATTACATACCGGCGACGTTTTTCACTCCGGCGCGCCATTCTGTAATACGGCGTGTTATACGAATTGGCTGCGACATCTAAATCGGATTAGCTGTTCCGAAGATTACCCCCTACATACAAACTTACAAACAAAAATTACCTCTTTTAAAATATTATAGTATAGATTACAAAATGTTGTTCTTCAATAAGTAATTTCGGTGTAGTCCTTTTAGCATTAAAGATTCAAGTTATAAGAAAATACTCGAATACTCCAAAATATCGCCATATTTATTCAGTTGAATCAATACTCTTGATACGGTCTTTGGGCGAGGCGCAAATCTTAACCAATTTTAATTATTTTATATAGCAGCAATATTTTATTAGTACATAGTACAAATTTATTGAACAGTGTTCTCTCATTAATCAACTAATTACTAATAGTTTATACTTAAATAATAACAATATTAAATAAAAAATAATCGCGCTTATATTTTTCGATGTAGATTAATTTATTAATTTTTAAACTAGTGTTGTAATGCTTCAATAATATGAGAAGATATTTTGAAAATTCGTAGAGATTAAATACTGCAATAACCATATTCTAAGATTAAACTATTTACCATAGCAATAAAAATAAAGTACGTTCTGCAATGTAAAGTCTAAATTAATGTTACTTCCAAATAACTATCAACTTGTAACTTTGTGTAATTAAAGTTGATTTCAGAATGAATAGTACTGTTGAAAAGGTCTTTGATTCGTTACAGCGTAATCTAAACGGTGTATGTAAGCGTTAAAGCTTATTTTGTATCAAAAGAGTTGTTTTGGAACTTTTCAAAGAATCAAGTGCGTTTATTTTATGTACAGATATTTTGTGTATTTTTCACTTCCAATTAATTTTAATCTTAATGCACTTTCTGACAAAGTTCTTTTTCCTTTGGATGGCAATCGCGAGAGACGTCGAAAAACGTCATTGTTCTCTAGTGTCTTATACATTATTTGTCTGTAATTATGATAATGTTGTACAATATGTATATTTTATGAAATTATGTAATAATAATATTGAAATTATAATTATATTTTAACTCGAAGCTTCAGCAAGTTATGAATAAATAGTGTAACGTTTTTCCGTGTTTTATTTATTTGTATATTTCGAAAGTTTAAAAACCCACAACGCACGGAAATGTATTAAAAAAATCTGCCGTTCCATTTGAAGAAGATTTTTTGTAATCATCTATGAAAAAATTCTATGTGGGTGGGTTCGGAAATGATTTACGATAAACCTTTGTGCGACGTTGTGCCTTCCACCCTGTATTAGGAATAACGAAACACCTCTGCCTAACCCTAAATGATTACGACTTGTCTTTTAGAGCCGAGTCACACTGGAAAGGCAGCGGCCGGCAGCGACGCGGCGAGCACTTTCAGTGTGAAATAATTTTTAACTTTATCCACATACTTAAAAGACCAGAGGCCCTACTATCTACTCGCACTCATCTGCAGGTGTGCGCGAGAGAGACGCATAGATCCGAATATACGGACGAAGCATTAGGGAGTAGGGCCTCTCTGTATCGCTTGAAAAGGTAGCGAGGCTGCCCGTGGCACCGCGGGTGGCCTTTTTTTTCCTTGGTTTGTTTTTTTTTCTTCCGCAATAAGTGCTATGATAACCAATTCCATCATGTTCACTCCAAACACACGAGCTTCCTTGCCGAATGTAGAAACTAAACTAGTCAAGAGGAGACTAGGCGCGTGGGGTCCGGAGGTCGCGCGAAGCCGCCGGCCGCTGCCATTCCGGTGTGACTCGGCCCTTAAGTTGTGATTTTTATAGTAAGTACGTATTTCTGATTTCGATAAGATACTACTTACATTTTATCTTCTAATTGAAACTGTTAACTGTTAGCTAAACAAAACTAATTTTTGGTGTGGTTCAGTAAATAATTTAACTATACAGGCCAAAAGGCTCGCCGCCTCAAAGGAGACCGTACGGTATCCTCTTATCTCCCTGACTGCCTCTCTGCGATCTTCTCAGAATTGCGGTCTTGCGGGCCGTCTGGTTGTCCGCCCATACTGGCGCTCCGTAGAGCGCCATGGACCATACTATCCCCGAATAGAGCCTTCTGCAAGAACTATTGCACAAGTGATATTTGTGCAATGCCACCTGCCAGTTTCGACAGAGATAACGACAAAATCGCTAACTTTCGATCGCTGATTACTCATGAATAAGTTCGGTTGCAATGATGATGCTTGCGAGTAACGCAAGTTGTACATTCAAAATGCGATTCTCGCAAGCATCCTTATTGCATCCCAATTTGATCGTTAGTAATAATTAGCAATCGAAAAAACCTACGTTGGAAAAAAATCGCAATCAATCGCATCTCTCTCGGTTTATCATCTTGGTTGCAATAACGATGCTTGCGGGAAATGCAAGTCTCTACATCCAAGATGCGTTTCTATTGATATATTACGAATGAAAAAATTCTACGTTGGAAAAAAATCGCAATCAATCGCATATTGGATGTAGAGACTTGCATTTCCCGCAAGCATCGTTATTGCAACCGAATCCTTTCGTGAGTTATTAGCGATCGAAAGTTAGCGATTTTGTCGTTATCTCTGTCGAGACTGCTGGCCCCGTAGATGGGTCTACGGGGCCAGCAGTCTCGACAGAGATGACTGGCCGGATCCTACCTACGACTTGCGCTAGCAGTCACTAAGTTGCGCCTGGCGGTACGTCTTCCCCTGTGCTGTCACCAGCCTGTTGTCAGCATAACAGTTGTCACCGACGCACTGCGAAGCATACAGTCGTATTGACATGTAAATCTTAGATGCTTTTTATTTATTTATGCGGAAGAAGAACAACGGCCTGTCCCTACGTCTACCACTACGCGATAAGCAAAAGATGGAAGTTCCTATAATCGGGCAATGCATTATCAAAACGTGGCAAATACCTACACTGAGTCACGTAAAATATATTTACTTATTATCAGAAGATAATCCTCTATCTGTGATAATTACTGATAGAAATATAGCGAAATATCTTTTAGTATTGTGTATTTCGGTCAAAATGGCGGTCACCCGCCGCGGTTACATTTTTGGAACGTTTGTCTCGAGTGTGCTTTGTGTTTTACTGGTTGTCATTGCTCTTGCAAGTGATAGTTGGGTGAGTTGGTCATTATCCTTGATAAAATCCACACTCAAAATCAAAATTCATTTATTCAAATTAGTCTGATATTTCAGCACTTTTTGAACGTCAAAGTTAACAAGAGACAGTCACCCAAAACGCCCGACCTTCACCACTTCCTAGTGTTTTAGCTGGGAAAAAAAAGTGGCGGAACAAACTCCCCATCAACACATCTGTCTGTTAGGTTAGATTAGATTACTTTTGACTGTATTACTAAACTAGTTCAATAAGCCTAAGACATGAAGAATTTAAGTTGGTATGAAAGTACAAGCTGTGTAGTGGAAACCCCATATGAATCGTTAAGCGCAGACTGGAATCGTTCAGGGTGTTGGAGAGGTCTTTGCTCATCAGTGTTCTCCACACGAAACTACTTTTGGGAATAGCATAAAAATGCAATTCCATTTCCGTGTTTGACATTCTAAAACGCTTTTTAAGAGCGGCCAACCCGCCATACTTTTCGCGAGAATTTTGACAAACGCTCGTACGTGATTATACCGTTGTTACACATTATATCTTTGAATTTTTTGAACTAATTGGTATCTTGTGCTCTCTATCTATCTATATTCTATCAAGCAAAACATAACAAATTCAGTATAAGCCTCCAAAAATTGGTGTTTTATACAAATTTTATCTCAACTTTGACCGTTCATAATGTAATCATAAATTGTTTAATAAAGAAAGCATCCTGATAGAAGCCTTGCAAATGTAGTAATTAAATCGGATACAGCAAGCAGTACTCGTCGCACGGACGTGTACCTGTCAACATCCCCACATTAGAATGTAAAAATATAGTACAACGAATGTTATAAGTATGTTGCTGAGTAAGTATCTAAGTTTGTAGTAGATATTTGGTGACTAAAGGAAAACTGCTTAGTAATATCCGGTTTTTTAGCAATATCTTTAGTTAAATCAACAATCGTTTAAAATATGTTATAGTATGATTGGACATAAATTACAACTTAAGCCAATTTAAATATAATCTGAAAGATAAATAAGCATTTTCCTGTATTTTTTGTACTATGGTATACAGGGTGTAAACAGACTCATCACGAAGCCGTCAACCAAGCATTCTGTCAAACTACGGAATCAAACTACGGAAAAACTAAACTTTACGGAAAACTCAATGTTCCGCACTCAAAACATTGTGCTGGTGGATGGGTTGCATGGTACGGAGGGGTGGAGGTGTTTCAAGTAAAAATCTTACATTAAAAACATGTATTAAAAAAAAAACTTGTGGAAAATTTGGACCCCCAATATCTCCGTAACTAGAAAGGTTCCAGGTATGGTCTAGAACAAAAAAAATGATCGCAATGACGGGGAGAACAAGACGTGCCTTTCGGCTTCGTTAAGAGTCTTATTACACCCTTTAGGTACTTGTAATGGGGTTTTTTCATGAGGAATTTCTTAGTAGTAGCCCGCAATTTTACAATTGTGCCTTATTGATGGCTATAGACCAGATCTGAGTAGGTAAGTAATGGTCGGAACAGGTGGCGTTCTGTAGTTTCTGTCTACCCCCATGGGAAAATGGCTTGAGTTTATGTATGTACCTATGTGGTCCGTTCCCCATGATCCTTACATACTCCTTTTGCTTCGTCCACGTTCATACATCTGGTCATACACGCACGCCGGTGGCGAGTTCTACGCACGTCAGGTGCGTAGAACTCGCCACCGGCGAAGAACTTCTTTCTTCTTTTTGAAGAACTTCACCAATAAGGTCGTTATATGTCCTTCTAGGGCGTCCCCTTCCAGCGTTACCATTGACTCTGACTTATCCATCCAATCATAGGTACTCTTGCTTATAAATTTACATCAAAAAACTCCTGTCAAAATCTGGTAATGTCCCCAAGAGACGTGCCCCGTTCTTTGGTAATGCACCTCTGGCCAACAAGAGCCAATCCTTTGGTCACAGGAAGTTTCATTGCTATTTGTCCAGAAAAGGCAACAGATAGAGGTTTTCTTGAGTATAAATGTGTATGGTGGGGAGTTCCCAAACATTCAGAAGATATAAGCTCGACCTTGCTACTGTAAATCTAAGGAGGAAAACTATAATTAAATTCTTTATCAACGAATATTGATATTTTATACTTAGCCTTTATTGTCTACTAAATAAAACTCATATCAATTGATAAAATACCTACGGATAAGTAATATTAACCTAAACACTAAAACATAGGTAACACCACCAGAAATGTGAAGGGAAAAGATTTGGCGAAATGTTTTGCCAAATCTTTGATTTAAACTTATCCTCGCTAGTGTATTTTTTGCATAAGCATGGTTAGAGCGTCGGAGCATTCTTTAGAGAAATATGCTCTTTATCCGGTTCTGCTTTGCTTGGTATCACAACGAACCTACACAGATTGACAAAGTAGCACAAAATACAGACAGGAACTTAAGTTACACAAGTTTATATTCTTGGATAGTGGCCTCATTTTCTCTCGGAACCCCACGAAAGAAAATTCAACAAGCTACATTTTTAAGCATAATAATGTCGGAGAAAAGACTTGGTTTTTACATTTTTTCTTTGCATGTTTTATAGACAAAATTTCCAAGAAAAATGCATCTTCTTCATGGAAAGTTATAGATAAAGAGAAGTTTATTTATTTATTTAAACTTTATGTACAACAGTGGTACATAGGCGGACTTAACGCCACAAGGCATTCTCTACCAGTCAACCTTTGGTTTAAATAGGAAAACAGTGATCGGGTACAAAAAAATGTCTAATAAACTAAGTTCTTGTAAACGAGAATTTATATACTTATATTGATACTAATACACATAAACAGATAAAATAAACTAATAGATATATATATAAAGTTTAGATATTTAGTTTCACGGAGATAGTTAATGGGTCCGTACTCCGACCATTAGTTTTTCGTTTCATTCCGCAAAAATTTACGGTTCCTGTGGCATAGATTAAAAAAACGAAACCATGGGGAAAGGCAGTGTGAGAAGCTGCACTTAAAATAATTATTGTATGTAGTACGTATGTGAACCGTAATATATGGTTTCGCAGATTTGGTTGCTCAGCACCAAATCTGCGAAACCATTAAGCTGCAAAAATGCGCCTACATTACTTGAATACATTTTGTATCAGAAACAAAAGTAATTTTTCATGGGCGTATACACATAGAACGCGGGTTGTTCTACATTGTTCTCATGCACATATATGCATAATCTCAACATGAAAGATGTAACCAAGATTTTGTAACAACATTTTGATTTAAAAGAGTGTCCATGGAGTTCCTTGCCCGTTCTTCTCCATAGAGATCGACGCTAGGAAATGGGCAACTACAGTACTTTCTCAAGTTATTATGCCTTGTGACTGGGACTGTAGCTTTGTTTTTTTTTTGTATTTTTGACTTTCAAAAGTGCCGTAATGGTCTAATTGAAATAAATGCTTTGAGTTTGAGTTTTGTCAACGCTGGCAGGCAAAACGATTTTTAGATCACACTAAATATCTTTTTTTTTATTAGCGCCTCCAGGTTTTTTGCATTGCAGTATCGCTATTTCGTTTTCCCTCATTAATAACGTGACTAATTATATAATATCATCTGGGAATCTTATCGAACTAGTTTTAGTGTCGTGGGCTCTAACTATAAGCGCCGACAATTACTGACAGCCAGCGTTCTACGTGTGTACGCACTAGACTGGAAATCAGCACTTTTTGAACGTCAAAATAACATAAGACGCCAGCCCCCGTTCCCATGCCCTTCGCGACTTTCTTGTGATTTAGATGGTAAGAAAACGCTGGAAGACGTGGCGGAATGAACTCCCCAGCAACCATCACAGGCAGCTGACAGCTCGGACCGAACTTTTTTGTTTAACAATACGATGTGGCCAGAACTATTCTACACCGCCCCTACAATACGTATTGAGCCGTGTTTAAACTATTGTTTCAGGTGACATCAACCGCCACAACACCAGATCAGGCGCAAGACAGCCTTATCAGATATGGCCTGTTTAGAGGAGAGTTCACCATACGGAATTTGATCACACCCAGTATACACACGCTTTACAGTAAGATTTTCTTCATTAAAATTTAACATTTTTACCATAACTCTAAGGCCCCGTTCCCACTTTGTCGTGACAACAGATTATCGTGTAGTTTTAAGTGTCGTGGCTTGTGTTTTTAAATGGAGGTGTTCACATATAGGACGACACGATTACTGTCGTCCACGAGTTTTGCCAACTAAAAACCAACGGTAAATTAATCGTCACGACATAGTGGGAACGGGGCCTAATATGCCATTTCTCCGATAAATGTTATTTAAAGTTCAAGTTATGATAAACACTCAAGTCAATTTTTATTTTCGAATTTACATAATTACCTATAACCACACTTAAAATAATATTAAAAATATGTATAATATATAGATTCGTCCAGCATTGCCACGATGAAGGCAATGCTAATAGGGTAGATGACAAAAAAAAAAACGAATTAGTCCGTCAGATGGATTTCCAAAAATATTAGACACATATTTTTTCTTTAATCACGTAAACAAAAAATGAAGACGATACAGTGCGTCGAGAACTCGTGTGACGTCACATTTGAGTACATTTTTTTACTCAAATGTGACGTCGCAAGCCCCGACTCATGACGTTTGATCTTTGACACGTGTTATCTTCGTCAATTTTTATTAATTTGATGATACAAAAAACACGTATCCAATATTTTTCGATAATCTAACTGACGGACTAAACAGAATCATATTTATTTTAGTCAGTCATCATCCCTGTTCTTTGACCAAAAATAGGCCAGCCCTCTGGTGTCGGGATGAGTCGACCAACCGCTTGTCGATGTCACACTAAATTTAATTCATCTATTTGGTACCTATCTCCGACGAAAGTTTTACAATTCAATAGAAATCACAATGATACGAAAGGTTATTTTACGTTTGCTCCTTCAATTATAGGAGACACTTTGATATAACTAGTATAGGAAAGCAGGATTGCAGTGGTCTAATAAAATATCACCACGCTTGTAAACCTGAAGGGTTAGGCAGAGATTATATTTAAATCCCATGTACATAAAATCGCCTATTGTTATCAATCGAGCACAAATCCAAACTCCATGGCTGCTACTGAGAATTTCCTGATGGACGATACTGTTGCGGTTGGCGGGGGCTGATTAAAAGAAGCTTGTCTTTTTTTGAGTAGCGTTTGTATGTAAGGAGTATTCAGTTTTTAATAAAAGCAGGTACTGAACTTGCACGGTTTTTTCCTTTTTTGCTACTAATAATTCAATCAGCTTACTTTTCGTAGCGCACATAAACGACATCGCTTGGCAACATAAATTATTAGCAGACAGCTCGGTGTCAGCGCGGCTACCGCCGTCAGACTGCTCAGTTGCCAATGTAAATTATATCTAAAGAACATACATAAAATCCATATTTGAATTACATTCTTTTTTCCGGGTGGGAGCAGAGTCGTTTATGTGGGCTAAGGCCTTCTCTGTGTTTTCTGTGATGCCTTACGCCGTAAATTAATATTCAATACTAAATTAAAATTAATATTAAAAATATCAAAGTTTCAGTAAAGTCTTCCAGGTCTTATTAAAATCTCCCTGAAAAACTCCCAACGATGATTTAAAATAGGCCTGTGTAATATACCGATATTACATCGACGATACCACTTTTGATTTTAATAAAACATTTTGAAATTCCCGACACTGAACAGATTTATGATATTAATAAAGAATGATTTACGCTGTAATTAGGTCGGGTCAATGCATCGTTCCGGGCACACTTTAATATAATTTACCACAAAATATTGTTTGTTCCGAACTTCGCTCGCAACCTTTTTGATTTAATCTGATAATGTTGCCGCGTAATTAAAACCTGAATTAAATCTGATCAGTGAATCTGTTATCAAACGTCCATGGTTGATGTTGTGGTTTACAACAGCATTGTTATAAATCACTGAGCCTATTATCGGGTTTTAATTGCAATGGAAATTATATAATAAACTGCAATACATTTAAGTATGTATTAAAACATTGAACTGTTGTCCGAAAGGGCACAGCACATGTGTAGGTTGTTTATATACACCCACATTTACACGGTTATCAAGACTAGAAGAAACAAAACACACAAATAAACAAACAAAAAAAAATAAGAAGGCTTAGGCGATTCTCACACGTCACCGCTCGTCTCGGTTGCTCTTTTTTGTGAATGGCATCGTGCAGGTCAACTTAGGAGGTTGTCGTCTGCTTAACCGGACTATACTGTGGGTGTGTTGAGTGTAAGGCCTCTAGCCAGGACAAAAAACTTACAAACTAAGTGACTACACGATAAGACCCCCTAAGAAGTACGGGCCTCTTGCCGGGGCTGCGATGTTCTGAAATGAAAGTAGGCACTTTGGTGCGCAATCGGTCAAAGAACTACTCGTACAAATAATATTCGTGATGTTGATCACGAATGTCATTATATAGGTTTGCATGCAAAATAATTTTGTTAGATACTCCTAAAATCCGGGGCTGCGGGACTATTCCCGGGCTGCGGGACTATTCGAAAGAGATACCGTGGCCCGGAACACAAAGGGCGTAGAAGGAACATGGATGGGTTTTAGTCAGTAAAAGTCTGACACTCCCTCCTGCTCCGCCCAGAGCGGGAGGAGTCATTTGATGATTTCCCATCCGCGCCGCGCCGCGCGGAGAGGCGGTGAGCACCACTCGTCCGCACTGTATGGTGGTGTTGTGTGAGAATCGCCACAGACAAGTGGAAAACGTGTTTCCCTTTTCTACGTCTTTCAACATACTCTTCGGTAGCTTATGTCAATCCGATACATTTGGTCAAGTCCATTTTTCCGGTGTTTTTGATTGATGATAGGACCTTCGAGTTCTCAGCATACGTACTGCCTACTACCACACCAAAGAATTACACCAATTTCTTAATTATCCTACAAAATACCTAATCAAACCGATGACCTCTCGCTAAAACCATCATAGATTTATGACATAACAAATTTTAATACCACAAGTTCTTAAAGTTCAAAAACAAGTCTTTAAAAGCCGTAAGGACGACGAAGTCATGTCAGTTACCTTTAAAAGGGTTAACAAAATAATACCTTTACAAACTTCAAGAGTTCAGGGGTTCTATTAATAAATCATTTTGATCAAAGTTCACGTTGCTCGTTACAATATATTTTCGAGTAAAATTGCAAAACTAATAACTTTTGTTCGCGGGTGTGTTGGGTTTTCTTGAGGCTATGAAATAGCGGTGTTTTCAAGCAAAATATTTATTTCAATTACACCATTACAGGCACTTTGGAATAAAAAAAAAACAAAAATACAAAGCTACAGTCCCAGTCAGCAGGCATAATAACTTGTGAAAGAGCTGTGGTTGCCCATTCTAAAGAGTAGTATGTGGTTTTTAATTTGAGTTTTGTTTAATTTGTGTCATTTTCCTGTATTTTAATGTACCTTGGGTATTGTGTAGAATAATTATTCTTTTCAAAGTCAAAGTCAAATTTATTTGCATAGATTGCAGGTACATAAAATAAGTTGTGTGTGTGTGTGTGTTGTGTTGTGTGTATTGTGTTGTATGTTGTTAAATTGTGTGTAATAAGCATAATATCAAAACATCACGCCTTTATATTCACGAAAGGTTAGACAGACGTGTACACATAATTATGTATGTAATATCATAATCGCAATGTTTTGGGCTGACTCAATTTTAATTGTCATCGACACGCTAAGAAGAAGTTGCTATTTGCCTTGCCACTAATTGGATGCCCACTATCCAGACTCCAGACAACTTCGACCACTAGACCAAAAGGCTTTTATGCAGGAGAATAGCTCATCAAATGACTTATCCCGCTCTCGGCGGAGCAGGAGGGAGTGTCAGACTTTTACTGACTAAAACCCATCCATGTTCCTTCATCGCCCTTTGTGTTCCGTGGCCACGGTATCTCTTTCGAACAGTCCCACAGCCCCAGCAGACATCGGCTCTTGCGGACCCTTCCTTTCGCTGACATCTCTTTGAGGCGCGCGTGGAACACGAACGCGCCGTCGACACGGCCTGTCGTCACAAGACGGACGGATGGCGAGCTAGCCCATAACTCACCGTCCACAGGCCCGCGCCTAAGGTGGCCGAGGGCGTCTCCCGCGGCGGCCGGGACGCATGTAGAGGTCAAAAGATAAGTAAATTAGGAACGTTGGTAGCGGGGAAGTCCATTGTCTAAAAAAAGCTTTTACTACTAAATATATTATGTCGTCATTCTTGATATGATAAGATTGTGCTATCTGTGTATGTAAATAATGATAAATAGTAAATAACTTTGACGTAGGTATTTTATTATCTCAGGAAACAGAAACAAATTGGAGATCTTAGATTGGACAAACTGTTAGAGGGTTTGCCCGTAGTTGTTCCATTTCGATTTTACCGGTACTAACCCAAATTGATTATTTTTTGGATACAAAATCAAATCAAAGTAAATCTTATAATAGAGTCGAGTAGAGTGATCACAAATCTACACTCACTTCAAGAAACAATGATTTTATCGCTTTACTTCCTTTTTAATCATAAGCTTTGTTTAACTGATAATTATGCGGTACGCTGAAAAGGAAGGTCTATACAATAGGGTATTTGACACTATAAAACAATAATTCCAAGACACCAATCTTTAAAAAAAAAACGTTATTTTGGGCCTGAAAAAAAAGCGTTATTTTGGGCCCGATTTATTTTCAATTAATTGCCAAATTAGATTTTTAGTTGCTTTGAAATCAATAAATAGTTGAGTCATTGAGTTGACAAAATAGTGACGTCACAGCGTGCTATTGCCATACAAAATCTATGGGAGAACCGCGTTTTGACAGCTCTTAAAAAGTATGTCAATTGATTGGTGTGTCAACTACCCTATTGCCGTTGGTTTTGTGGCCCAACAGTGAGGAACAAATTAAACTACAAGACAATGGGCTTATTGTTTGCAACATTAGATAAATTCATCTCCGTCTGTCATCATCTGAACAAACGTCTTATATAAAACCTAACTTTGTGTCTCAGGCTTTATGGTTTTAATTAAAGAGATATAATTGTGACTTTCAGGTTTTTTTACAGTTTTTTTTTGCTACATTCTTGAGATTGCTTAGTTGTATGACAGTAAATCATCATCTGCTCAGCCTAATAGCTAATGCTTTTCACCCAACTACATATTATGTTGGTAGATAATATTCTCGCCGACAAATTATTGATGCTCCGTGCATAGTACGGGACGGTGACGGACGGACCGGTCTGGCATATACAATAAAAAGTTTTCAAACTTTATAAAATTTTAGAAACCGTATGAGAGAGACCGCGTATGATGACCGTTCTAAACCCGTTAAAAACGGGTGATACGCAGTTGATCCGTTCTAGTGGGTGAAGTAGTCTGTGCCACGTTTCTAATCGTTCCTGATACGTTTATAGTACGGTCATATTCTGGTACAGTGTGGTGGGCAGACTCCTTTACAGTTGCTTTATTATGTTACTTTTTCTAGGCTCTCGGTCATACAGGAACATTGTTTTCAATGAGCTTTTTCCCGCGGATTCGCTCGCGTTACGGTCGTAAATTATCCTACATAGCCTGTGACATTTGGGAATAATCTTGCTTCCGATTCGTGAATGTATTTTCGGAATCGGAACAGTATTTCTGAAGATTACCCCCTTTGTAGAGTCGAGGAATGACCAAAGAAACGATGAATGGACTGTGTGAAGGATGATATGACAAGAAAGGAGGTGACTGCTGAGATGACGAGTAATAGAGAAGAATGGAAGAAGGAGACATGCTCTGCCGATCCGTAATGAATTGGGATAAGGGCAAGAGAATAATGTCCCCATCCAAACTTACACACCAACTTTACCTCTTTAAAAATAGTGCAGAGTTTTAAAATCCTGTTTCCTATGATTACAGTGACATGTGTACCGGAGCTGGGAGTGTGTGCTTTGAGCTGTAAAACAAACGAGTTAGCCAGGGAAATAGAGGTAAATAAACAAGGAATTATGTAAATAATATTACATCGCACATTATGTAGTAAATCCAAATTTTGCCAGTAATAATAATTTGATATGAGTCCAATGTACAATTGTACATACACACATGATGAGTGTTTAAATAATCTTAACGGAGCCGAAAGGCACTTGTTCTCCCCGTCATTACGATATTTTTTGTTCGACACCATACCTGGGAACCTTCTAGTTACGGAAATATTGGGGGTCAAAGTTCCTACTTTTTCATAAGTTTTTAATGTAAGATTTTTACTTTAAACACCTCCACGACCCCCGTACTATTCAATCCATCCATCAGCACAGTGTTTTGAGTGCGTTACATTGAGTTCTACCACAAAACATGATTTTTCACCCTAAAAAAAAGTCGTTTCCTAGCAATTTTTTTTGCGTCAAGTTACTTAGTTTGATGTACAGAATGCTTGGTTGCCGGCTTGTAAACCTTGTATTCCTCCGCCTCCTCCCTTCCTCTCCCTTGTAACCTTGTATCCACAATATATATAATAATTTGAAAAAATACTAAAAAAATGCATAGTATGGTCAAAGAAAAACCTTAATAAGAAACTTATTAATCAAGCAAGCAACAAAGGAAAAGCTACTTGGAGCATAATAAAAGACACGAATGATAGGATTAGGACAGTAAATAGTATAACATCGCTACAAAACAACGGAGAGTTTATTCAAGATCCAACTAAAATAGCATCAACATTTAACGAATTCTTTATCAATATTGCCAATGATCACAACTCAAGTTTTCCAAATAAACAATACCAATCTCAAATCCCTATTAATGATGAATCAATTTTTCTGAGACCGACCACAGAGCAAGAAATTTTAAATACAATAAAATCTTTAAATGATACCAACGCAGTAGGTTATGACACTATCTCAACACGTATTATTAAGGCAAGTGCTCATATCATAGCGCCTGTTTTAAATCATATTTTGGGAAATTCTTTGACACAAGGAATATTCCCAGAGGATTTAAAGCATTCCATAGTTAAACCCTTATTCAAAAAAGGTGATCGAAAAGAGCCAAATAACTATCGCCCTATTACTCTTGTTCCTGTATTATCAAAGATCTTTGAAAAGGTATTCTACAGTCGATTAATAGGATTTTTAAATAAGCATGACATTCTTAAACAGGAACAAAACGGTTTTCAACATAATAAATCCACTTCCTTGGCAGCATTTACTTTAATTAAAAAGATCACAGAATACCTAGACGAAAAAATTCCGGTTGCAGTAGTATTTTTTGACATGAGTAAGGCTTTTGATTTTGTGGATCATAGCATCTTACTAGACAAATGTGAAAGATATGGCATCCGGGGTGTCGCTTTGGATTGGATTAGAAGTTTTCTAACAGGACGACAACAATGTGTTGAAGTTGCAAATTTAAATGAAAATCTTGAATCCACTATCTATAGATCCTCTTCTAAATTCAATACTTATGGCGTACCACAAGGGAGTGTTCTGGGGCCCTTGTTATTTCTGATATATATTAATGACTTACCAGATTCATTAAACTACGATAGTGTCCTATTCGCCGATGATATTTCTGTCATAGTGCCACATAAAACTAAAAATTCAACTCACGAAAACAAATTAAGAGAAGCTGTACAGTCTGTTATAAATTGGCTTGAATCTAATAACCTATGTGTTAATATTTCAAAAACAAAATTCATTAAATTTAGTACATACAAATGCAAACCCTCCGATAGTATTAACGTTAAAATAAATGATAAAATTATAGAAGAAACAGAAAATATTAAATTTTTAGGTATAACTCTCGATAAATTTTGTAATTGGAAGCCACACATATACAGCGTATGCAGTAAACTTAATAGATTTGTGTATGCGTTAAGGAAACTTCGAATTGTATCCGATGAAAAAACTGCTCGCATAGCATATAGTGGATACGTTGAATCCATTTTAAGATACGGACTAATAATGTGGGGCAATTCAACAGACTATGAGAAGGCGTTTATTGTACAAAAAAAATGTGTCCGAGCTATTTGCGGTGTCAGCCCTCTAGAATCTTGTAGACCTTTATTTAAAAGACTTAAGCTTTTGACGCTGACCGGCATGTATTTGTTTGAGGTATCGGTATTTGTAAGGAAACATAGTGATTTTTTTAAATTCAAAGGTGACAATTACACTAAGCACAGGCCAAGAGATCCAACAAAAATTATGATCCCATTTTGCAATACAAAATTGATTAAAAACAATGTGTTTCATATGTGTATTTCCATCTTTAATAAATTACCAAGAAATATTAAATATTTAAAAAAAAATAAAAAAAAAATAAATAATAAAAATAAATAATAATAATAATAATATTTTAAAAATAAATTGCGCAAATGGTTGACAGAAAATTGTTTTTACAGTTTGCAAGAATTTCTGCAAAACAAAATTTAATTTTAAGATATAGGTATTAGTTTCGTGTGCAATACGTGTTATTTTTTATTTAATAATTTATTTTACTTTACTTAATACATCTTGTTAAATTTCATATAGATACACATTAGACAATAATGTAATGTAAAATTATATTTGCATGCCCTAAAAAGGCAAAATATGGTTTGTGCCTAAACCACCAACTTTAACATCTGGTAACACCTGTATTTTAAGCAAATAAATTATTCTTATTATCTTGTAAACCTAGTATCTGTCAGTGTCCGGGTGTCCGCAGCCGGTCCGTACAAGTCTGATTGATCCTCAATACGTTTTCAGGTGCGGGCATTGGCTGTCGGCTATCGACCGAATGCCGCTTGTGGTGGCACCACCACTGTCGAATCAACAGACCCATGTATGTATATTTTATTGATAGGGTAGATGACAAAAACAATCTAATTAGTCCGTCAGATAAATTTCCAAAAAATATTGGACACTTTTTTTTTCTTTTTTCACGTAAACAAAAAATGAAGACGATACAGTGCGTCGAAAACTCGTGTGACGTCACACTTAAGTACATTTTCTACTCAAATGTGACGTCACAAGCCCCCACTCATGATCTTTGATACGTTTTATCTTCGTCAATTTTTAATAATTTGATAAAACAAAAGACACGCATATCCAATATTTTTCGGTAAGTAATCTAACTGACGGACTAAACAGAATCATATTTTTGTTATTCAGTCATCATCCCTATAAGATTTAAATTGTGGGCTCGTGGCTTAATCATAACAGCAAAACAGGTCGATCTTCGAGGTTAAGCAGTGCTTGCCGCGTTTGATCCGTGGATGGGTGACCTTCATTACATACCGAGTTTGCCAGTTATGTTTTTTCACATGTAATAGGAGCGTATTGCTATCAAGTGGGCACTAATGTAGGCTCCTTGTCTGAAACTTAAGAAATTCTTGATGAAAAATCCCAATACGAGTAAAACATTGCCGGACCTGGAAATCTTACCCAGGTCCTTGCGATCACTAGACCAACGAGGCAGTCAACTGATGCAAACTAACTAAACAACAACAGGCCTTTGACTTGGCTTTACACGCCGTCGAGAAATATCTTTTAGGCATGCTGGTATCCTTACGATGTTTTCCTTCACCAAAGTAAGTGATAATTATATTATAGTTGGCGCCAGTTAAGATCGCAAAAGCGGTCATTGACCCACCTACATTTATTAAAGTTTTAAACTTTGAAATCCAAAAATAAGCCTGTTCAAGTCTTGAATTGTCATCTATCGTGATCTTCAACATTTTTTTCTAATGAAAAGCGATACATGGTTCATTTGTTTTATTTCGTAGGGAGAGATATTAGGGAAAGGGCAATGACCGCTATTGCGATCTTAACTGGCACCAACTATATACAATACGCACCTGAATCCGAAAAATCAGAGGTGTGTGTCTTGGGTTCAAACTTGAGAGCATTGACTTGGCAGTCCGACGGGCACACCACTGGGCTATCACTGCTATATTGTTAGAGACCATGTCAGTTTAAAAACTTATATTTTCTATTAATAGTTATTAAATCAATAACATTTTCTTCATTATTTTCAGTAAGCCCTCCGCCGGTGATTTCGTTCGCGTTCTACGTGTGCTTCATTACCCTGCTCGTCATTCAGCTAGCGTTAGCACTGGTGACTTCCGGCCTCGCCATCTTGAACGCTACTAAAAATCCTACGGAACCTGTTTTTGGACTGCCAGGTAAGTTTGTGTATACAGGGTGTAAACCACCTCATTACGAAGCCGTCAAACAAGCATTCTGTACATCAAACTAAGTAACTTTACGCAAAAAATATTGCTGGGTACGACTTTTGTTTTTAGGGTGAAAAATCATGTTTTGTGGTAGAACTCAATGTAACGCACTCAAAACATTGTGCTGATGGATTGAATAGTAGTTTTTAATGTTAGATTAAAAATCAAACATTAAAAACTTGTATTTAAAAAAAAGTTGACAAAAAGTTGGAACTTTAACCCTCAATATCTCCGTATGGTATGGTTCCCGGGTATGGTGTAGAACAAAAAAAATATCGCAATGACGAGGAAAACAAATGCCTTTCGGCTTCGTTAAAGGGTGTTTTACACCCTTTATTGTGTCAGTAACCGTATTTAGATATAAGGTGGAAGGGACGCCGACGCACAAACGGTACGGCTACCACGTATTCAGTAGATCATTCTGAACCTCCCCAACAGAAAAACCCAATAGCACTTTTGCCCGATCCGGGTATCGAACCCAGGACCCCCTCGGAAATGTATTGAAAAAGCAAGATCAGTTTTCGTTTTGGTCACGCGTCAAAATTTGTCTATAGCAATAAATATTATTTTCTATGCTTCTTACTTCAGTTTCTTTCTTTCTAGCTATTACTTGGTATGAAACGTGGCTCGTCGCTAATGGTGAGTTTATAAGGATACCTAACCAAGTCGTCTCACCTGTCATCTGTCACCTGTCTCATCGACAAAATCTTTTGTTCATCTATCATTTTGTCGATTCAATGACAGATGAACAAAAAATTGTCGATTCTTTTCGTTTCTATGGTGGTCATGCTAAGCGGGCTGGGCTCGGCTGCTCAGGGTGGTGAAATTTTTCACCGGTTATAAAAAAAAACAGCCCTTTCCTACAAAAGTGCCTTCACGGTCAAAACGTATGAACGGCTGGTTTTTTTTTTAAATTATTGATGAAAAATTTCTATGCGGTTCTGAATGATATACTGAATATGTGGTAACTGTTTGTGTCGGGCCCAGGACGAGGTGGTGAGACGACTAGAAGATGAATTTGTTAGGTACCCATAAAAACTCACTATTAGCGACGAGATACGTTTAATATAATAAATAAAATCCATTTATTTCAGGCAAGACGCATACGGAAGACACATTTAAAAAAACAGTTCAAAAGTACAAATTTCAGAAAAACAAATTCATTAAAAACAAGTAAAATTACATTACATTATTATTGTCCATTAATTTTATAAAAAATAAGTTAAACAATAATAATTACAATTCATTTAAAATGATAAAAAAATACAATAGATATAAAAATTCATTAAAAATTGTTAGCCGGAATATTGACAGCCATATACAATGAAATAATTAGCTTCATATATGGCTCTCAATATTCCATTGTCAGACTCATGTACACGGCTCATAAAGGAGGCCCTCGCTTTTCTTAATAAGGCATAAAATAATATCAAGTAATAAGTCAGTAGTAGTTATATCTCTCATTTAATACCTGTTTATATTCTATACTACTGATTTATTTATTTAATTCTATTAATAAATATTTTATACTAAAACAATAAGAATAATTAATAATTATGCATAACTAATAATACTATTAATTAATATTATAGACTACTATAATAATAATAATTTTAGATAACTAATAATAATTTTATACTATTCCCTACTATACTATGTTGAGAATTTATAAATACTTCCTCTGTCCTAAGTCACTTATTTTGCTGTGCCCGACAGGGTCCATGTGATCTAATTATAAGTTTTTACCACCTAAGTACCTACATGTGGAATGCAATAAAGTATTGAGTAAGTAGAGAGGTAGAAATTCAAGTAAGAAGGATAGAAAATAGAAGGTTTTTGCTGTATGTGGATCTTGTTGCGTGGCCAAAAGGGGAACAAATCTTGATTTTTCGATGCATATCACACTGCCTCGTTGGGCGGATGGTCGCAAGCGCGACTGCTGAGCTTCATGCTTAGCAGTCCTGGATTCGACTCGGTAAAAGTGCTGTTGGTCATTCTGTCACGAATTTCTCACTAGCTGGAGTCTGGATTCGTGCCCGGTTGACGACAATAGGCTCGCTCACATGGGACTTAAACGTGACTGGTGAAATGTGAGTGTACCTACGGATGTTATGATGTTCATGTTTTTTCCCCATTCCAGGATGTCTATGGACGAACATAGCAGCCACACTAGTAGGCGTGACGGTGATGCTTATGTTCGGCATATACTGGCTGGCATCGGGGCTGAAAGATCACCTCGCTTTGACCCATGTCGCCGTGGGTCTATTCATGCCGGGGCCAGGACTTGGATACTCTTATTGGTAACAAAGATTTCTTTTTTTTACAAGCTTTTATTTAACTTCGAATGTTTGTATTGTATGTTTGCATAGGTCAAATCTTGCAACTGAATTTTAAAATGGTTATCTACAACAGATGGAGCTGAAATTTTGTATACGCGTTTTGTTTGGATGACAATGCATGGTTAGCTAAGTGACGTCGTTGTAAATCTAAATGGTGGACTCCCATAGATGGTGGACAAATTATTATTTTTGCGTACCCTCATGATATGGGTATCAATTAAAAGAGTTTGCTGAGAAGAACATAAAACCAGCGAATATTAAAAAGTAAATTGATAGTAAAAAGATATTTTTTTTAAAACAAGCTATTATCAAACCCATTAATTTATTTTACCTGTTTTTTTAAATTATTTGTGGACGGTAGGTATACGGTTTTTAAACTACAGATATAGGAAAACCCCAGAAAGCAACATTGTATCGCGATAACTGTGGTGAAAAATTCAATAAACTACACTTTTTTAAAACAAAACCAGCTTGATTTAAATTGAAAACAAGAAAATTAGGGTTATGCATCGAAATTGAACGCGTGTTAGTTTCATGTCCGTGTTATTAACCGTTCAGCAGGGCTTTTACGTATCTTTCTGATATACAGTGACGGTTGTACACCGAACTTTGATGACAACCGAGAATGTCATAATATTGGTATTACGTATCACACTGAGTGGATATCACTTTACGGTGACTAACAGGGTCATACATAATACGAATCTAACCTTTTGACCGTTAATTGATGGACACTGAGCCCAGCTACAGAGATGCGTAATAGCCCTACTGAAGTTCTCTAGTGAGGAGATGATCCTGGCTGCAGGATCAAGTCATGTCTACCATAAAAAATATATCGTCACCAGTATCTGAACCAAAGGTGTGTGCAAAATCGGTTGAGGGAAACTGGTTTGAAATTCAGTCGCAAGATTTGACCAATAACTAACAAACTATACAAGTTAATTATAAGTTCATCATAAATATTGGTGATGAAGGTCTCACGATGATAAATCTCTCCTTTTTTTCCAGGTTATTGTTAGTCGCATGCCTCTGCTCCGCAACAAATGTGGTTCTCATCCGAGTGAGATCATATCTTCTGGAAAGGGACCCACCGCAACCCAAACCGATCGAGGTGCATTCCGATGGAACCATATTCTTGTACTAAGAGAATTGTAGGAATGTAGGACTCGTTTATATGTATTCAGTTTTAGTGAGGGGTTTTAGTGAGGCTCGAATCATGTGAACAGCAAGCAGTTACTTGGTTAAAATTTACGTAACTCGAGAAATTGAAGTATTACAGCTTTTTAAGGAAAGTCCTCTACTTGGACTTCACTTGCTGAAATAAAAAGAGTCTTATGTGTTTATCCAGGATCACGAACATACAAAGTTACACATTAGTAGTTGGGTGTAAAAATACCCTGAACGAAGCCGAAAGGTACTTGTTCTCTCCGCCCGATTTTTTCTTTTGTTCTGGACCATTCCTGGGAACCTTCTAGTTACGGAGACATTGGGTGTCAAAGTTCCAACTTTTTCTGAGTTTTTTTTTAAATATTTATTCGTGAAGGATCCTTTTACATCATTTATAATACACGATGGCGCTTAAGATGGCCATGAGCATTCTTTGTGTCATAGAAAGAATAGGCATGACAACAGTATCAAAAAATTGCAAATCTATTAAGTCCGTCAGTTAGAGTATTGGAAATTAATGGACACGTATTTTTTGTTTTTGTAAATCAATGAATATTGACAAAGATAAAACGCATAAAAACTTGGGAGTGGGGGCTCGTGACGTCAGAACTAGCTAAAAATTATACCATGGCGTGACGTATTGAGAATTTTAAAAGCGTCGTATCTTCGTCAATTTTGGTTTACATAACGAAAGAAAAACGTGTCAACTATTTTTTGATAATCTAAGTGACGGACTAATTAGATTTTTTTTGTCGTCTCGCCTATGCTCATAGCCGTCCTAAGCGTATTTTGTTCAGTTGTACAAATGGATTTCATCTATCGACATCTTTTTAATTTTTTGTCCATCAGGCTTTTCCCAACTACCCATGGGGTCAGCTTCCAGTCTTACCGGATGCAGCTGAAAACTAGTACCTATTCTACATGGATCGGCAGTCTATCTGTCTGATCTAAACAACCTAGTTACTGGAGAACAAGATTCACCTTACTAAGACTGGTTGTCAGACTTCCAGGTTTGTAACTACCCGTTACGACTGTCGAAGGTCTAAGAATGATAGCTAAGACCAGAAGCTAATAGAGGCGAGACATAGAACCATCATTTAATAAAATTGTATATGTAAAATCCCAAGTAAAATTAGTTTACTATAGCTGTTGCTAGCGACTTCGTTCGCGTGGAAAATTTAAAGTGTATGTGTGAGAATAAAATAAAAAATAGCCTATGTGATATTTCAGACTATAAGTAATATATCTCTGTGCCAAGCATATAGTTCCATTAAGCCGTTCTGGCGTGATTGACTATCAAACATCCATCAAATCATATCAAAATCTCACTACTACAAATGTGAAAGTATGGATGGATTCCATACTTTCACATTTTATAGTAGTGAGATTTAAAATTATACTCTGCACGAAAACTTAGAGCTTTCTTTTAAATTCTTTACGTGTAAACGGTGGTAATGTTTTTTGTAATTACTTTTATAATTAATTAGTTACTGACATTGTTTAATTACGTTCTTTTAATTAGTTTAAGAATTAATGTTTCTTTGTAAATAATATTGTGTGACTAATAAAAATGTGTTTTTTTTTGTAGTTTTTTGTTTTAGTTTTCAAACTATAAGTTAATAAGAAACCTTGCGAGAAAACTGCTGGAGTATTGAAAAAACCGGCCAAGGGCGAGTCGGACTTTCTCATGAAGGGTTCCGTACCATCGTAGTAGAGGGGGCTTACCCTTTAATTTTTAATTTATTTTAATTATTGCGGAAACATAAATACATTTTGAAAAAAATTCAACTGTCTACCGATTACTGATCATGAGATACAGCCCCCTGACAGACAGTCGGACGGACGGATAGCGGAGGTTTAGTCCCGTTGGTTATCCTTCGGGTATGGAACCCAAAAAAGTACTAATAGGAGTAATTTAAACCTTAATATTCAACTCGGTACAAAATGTAGTCGGTAATATTGAACTCATCAAATCTTAAAAACTTGAAACTTTCAAATCGATTTATATTCTTTATTATTAAAACTCTTTGCAAACCCTTTACAACTCTTTGTCAAATTCATTTTGTCTAAACTTTTGTGAAGTCACAAAAAAAGTCATTCTCGAGTGGAGTGACTTTTAAAAGATTTGCATAGAAATAAGAAAATTACAACTTTGTTAAAAACTTTTCTGAATTAAACGTGGAAAATAGGATTTTAGTCGAAATCGTCGTGCTTTTGTTTCTAATTTGATTGTTTTTGTAATTGGTATTTTTAATGTGAAATATTATTATTATTATTCATTGTAGATGGCCGATGGAATTTCTTTTTTCTTTTTTTTCAAAAATCATCTTAACATCACGCCTGTAATCCGAAAGGGTTAGGCAGAGATGTACCTAGTAGTACACCCACATTTTGCCGATAATGTTTAAATCCCACGTTATAGGGGGCGAGCCTATTGCCATCAATCGGGCACAAATCCGGACTCCGTGGCTGAAACTGAGAAATTCTTGATGTAAAAACCCCAATAACACTGCCAGATCCAAGAATCAAACCCACGACCTCATGCTCTACAGTCTGACAGTGAGTAAATTAATTAATGAATTTAAGACTTAATTAGGTAGGTATAAAGAAATAAAATAACTTGCTACAGAAAGAGAGAGTGCAAGGTTATGGCGAAAGCATTGAGAAATTTGCTCAGCGGTGTATAATAAAGGTAAAAAACGCTTGTTACGTCAGTCTATTCCCAACAAATTATTATTAATCAACATAAAAATACTAATCTATCCCAACCACTGATACACAGCACATCATCAATAGCTAAAACTATTACACGAAAATCTCCCATCCCTCTCTAACATTCCATCTCACTCACACATTCCAACCGTCAAAATGGACCCTCACATCAATTGCCTTCAATACTTAACCAGTTTTCTCGAACCCGATCATCCAACCCCGGCTTTTACTGCTCCGGCGACGAGGGTTAAAGCAAAGGCGTTTAATAATCTAATAGTACACGTAATTTATTTGGTGAACCATTGAACGAACAGTTCTTTGGCACACTAGTTGTTTATTATTGTAAATTTAATTTAATATTCATATTAGGCTAACTACTAACTGCTATATACCACTACTAACAATATATGGATGTAGGTAATTCTGAAATAATATTTGAATTTGAATTTATCTTTACACTTTAAAAATCTTACAATATTCATTGATGAACGAATATTTTATTGGAATGTCAGAAGTACTGTGCGAGGAATTTATGAAACCTTTACTTTGTTATTAGTGTATTTTTATTTTATGTTACTTCCAAAAGGAGGAGGTTATCAATTCGTCTATTTTTTTTTTGTGCGTATGTTCAACGATATCTTCACCAATACTGTGAATCTATTTTGATGGTTCTTTTTTTGATTGGAAGAATATTATTTCGCGGTGGTCCCGTTTAAGTTTGGTGAAGATCTTCAGAGATATACAAGGGAACTCTTCATTAATGATGTTGTGTAAACAATAAACATCCAAGCGATTGCAGCAATCACGACAGATTTGCTCTCTTTTATATTGAAGAGTTCCTTAAAAATGGAAAAAATAAAACCTTTTTTGCAAAAAATAAAACCGACTTCTAAAACACAAAAAAGTGTAAAAGAACTTTTTTAGCTTCGGAAAGTAGTTAAGCTTCAGAAGTCGGTGGCAAAAAAAACTGAATCAAACGAACAAAAGTCACCGACTTCTAAAGCTAAAGTTATTTATCACTTTATTTGTGTTTTTGAAGTCGGTTTTATAGTTACTGTAATTGGTTTAGAAATACAACTGTTGTAATTAAATAAATAAATAATAATAAATTGATAATTTGTCCAAGGGCTCTAGAATGGCCACTTTAGCAGAATCATGATCGGATAATATCAAACACTCTAAAATCCTTAAATAAAATGGTCACAGACGCAGTTAATATTACGAATTGCCACTTTGTAATCATTTTACAATGGTAAAGTAACTCATATTATTCTATTATGATTCTGCTAAAGCGGTAATTTGAAGGCCTCAGTTTAACCAAGAAAACGCTGCGGCAATGTTGTTATATACAGGGTGGAATTTTTCAATGCCACGTGGAGGGAAAGTACTCTAAATACTTGAGATAGAGATAGATAGAGAGAAAGGTAAACCATGAATAAAAGTGCTTTTTCTTATTGAATTTATAACTGTTCCTTAGATTTCATGATTTTCCCTTCATTTAATTTATCATGTTTGTTAGAGAGATTTGATCCATATGATTGCCCCTATCGATTGATGTAAAAATAGTACAGGATGCTATTTTTGGAACTTTAGTCGGTTCGATTCCCGAGTGTGGGAAGCGAATTTTCGAAAATCTGTCTGATTTGTTTCTTTTTAAAAATAAAGGAATGTTTCCTTTGAGTAAAATTTGATATCTCCAGTATTTCGAGTACTTTCTCTCCAGGTGGCATTATAAAATTCCACCCTATAGTGCTTCAACTGCTTCAGGTATTATTCTCGTTGGCCTACCAAGACAGTTTTCGCACTCATTTATTTTTATATTCATATCCGAACCAATCTTTCACCATTGACTATTTAATTCACAGCATAATGTTATTTACCAAGTTCCCAACCATCAATGCACTACAAACATCACTACCATCTCCCATCTCTCTCTACCATTCCATATCACTCACACATTCCAACCGTCAAATGGACCCTCACATCAATTGCCATCAATACTTAACAAGTTTACCTGAACCTGATCAACTAACCCTGCGTTTACTGCCCGGGGACGATAAAAGCAAAGGCGTTTAATAATCTAATGGTACAGGTACAATATCCAGTTACCATTGGCTGATTGCATGCAAATTGGAGCTGGCGCGTCGGACATGAGTGCCTGGCTGGTGTAAGGCAGAAGAGGGGACCGTGAAAACGGGTTGAGCGATGAGAAGCTGTCAAGGTGTACGTAATACCTGAGGCACTATCTGAAGGGTTCATCGATGTTTTTGACGTGTAAAAGTGTATTTTTGAACTAACTTATAAAAATAAATATGGTTTATGACGTACATACATATCAAATTAGTTTTAGCATGGCAAAAGCGGTCATATATTTTCGAACATTCTACATTAAAAAAAACGGAGATTTAAAATCTGCTCAAGTCCTAAAAATCGATCTATTTATGAATTCGCGCGTAGAGATTATTGTTAGGTCTCGAAGTTTGTCTGAAGGAGATTTTGTGACGTTAGGTTGTCAATTTCTCATGTCATGACAGGACGACCTCTTTTTTTTTTTATTGTATGGGAGGGGCATTTTATACGATGGGGTGGGCAGGCTTCGGCCCTTGCGGACCCCTTCCTTATTGCTGACTCTCTTTGAGGCGCGCGTGGAACACGAACGCGCCGTCGACACGGCCTGTCGTCATGAGACGGACGGACGGCGAGCTAGCCCATAGCTCCCCGTCCACAGGCCTGCGCCTACGGTGGCCACCAAGCCACCACGTGGCCCCCGACGCCCGGGGCGTCTCCCGCGGCGGCCGGGACGTGAGGATCTCTCCCTGTCCTGTTCCGCCACCTCCTTCGCTAGCATGACTGCTTCGCAGAAGGAGGTGACGGCGTCCCATTCCGTCTCGCTCCGGACCATGGATTGAACCAAGGCCGGGAGCGAGAGGTCGCCGCCGCCAATCGCCGCTACGAGGACACGGCGGTGCTCCGCGGAAGCGGGGCACACCTCTACCGTGTGCTCCACCGTGTCCTCCGGTCGATCCTCACAATGGTGACACCCGGGCGTTTCCTCCCGCCCGATTCGGTGCAGGAACTTACCGAAGCATCCGTGTCCGGTAAGAACCTGCGTCAGGCGGAAGGTGAGGACGCCGTGGCGTCTCTCCAGCCACTCCTCAAAGAGGGGACTTATCGCCACTATTGTGGCGTGCCCTGCACGGGGTTGCGATAGTCGCTCTCTCCATGTCACCATGAGATCCCGCCGGAAGTCCGTCCGCTGAGCGACAATTTGCCGCGGCAGCGAAGTTTCCCCCCGGCGTAGCGCCTCCGCGCGCCACTCATGTAGGCGCGCGAGGACTATCGCCTCCAGATCAAATGGCGGCAATCCGGCAAGGAGGTTTGCCGCCTCGCGGGAGATCGTGCGGTACCCCCGGACCAGCCTTACGGCTACCACCTTCTGGGGCACGTTCAAATGGTGGGCGGCACGCCGCCTCAATGAACGTGCCCACACTGGGGCCCCGTAAAGGGCCATGGACCGCACGACTCCCGCGTAGAGCCTCCGGCAGGAGGCGTTTGGCCCCCCCAGGTTGGGCAGGAGCCGCCTGAAGGCAGCCCCTGTCCGCTCCAGTTTGGGGGCCAAACGTCGGAAATGCTCCACGAAGTTCCACCGGCTGTCGAGGACAAGTCCCAGGTACTTCAGCGTCGACTCGACGCCGATGGAAACCCCTCCTGCCATCACTGAGGATCCCGGAGGTGGCGCATTCCGAGGCCCATTAAAGCACATGGCCTCGGACTTGTGCAATGCCACCTCGAGACACAGTTGCCGGATCCTCTCAACGACTATCGCAACCATGACAGGACGACCTGACGCTGATATTAATCTACAACACACACAACTCCCATCATTAAGAATATAAAACGAAGAGTAAATTATACTAACAGCAGCAACTGTGTCATGTCTATAGTGTTTATTATTATTAATCCCATCCTAATTACAAATTACGACATTCCGTTTCCTCTTCTAACTTACGCCATATTGAAGTAAAGAGCGCGGTTCAAAATGCTGGCCTGTAGGCGCAGACGGCCCGGAGCAATTTGGACTCGGCCATCAATCATTTCACTGGGCCCAGCGAATGTGTTAAGGGCATGGCTTGTCCGAAAAAACGGGGAATCATTTTAAAATTTTGCAACTTCTAAAGTTTTGGCAAACAGTTCTTTAGGGTTCCGTGTCTAACCATTTGACAACAAGCTACTTGAAGCGACATGCGTGTTGCGACTAAATGTATTAAAATGTTTTGCTTTTTTAGGGCATATTTTACAATTTTTAGTGTATTTTTGCATGTAGCATGTTTTTGCACTTCGTGCATTTAGTGCATAATTATAATCCGATATTTACATGATGCGATGTATGCGTCTTATTACTTGAGTGTTACCATCGTGGGCGTCGAAGGGCTTCAACGGGATGAAATGCTTCGCCGTACATTTTGTCACAGTGTTGTATTTTTTAACGATAGTAAGTTAAAGTGGGAAGCTAAAATGTTCACAGAATATGTATTACTTAGCTTTAGCGTCTAAGGTGATAATATACAAGTTTAACATAATAAACGCAAAACCTCCCGTGTATTTTCTCGGACCGTGAAAGTAAACAACTTTCGATCTAAGAGTTCTAGAAATTCGCAAAAATATTACGGACTTTCTAAAGGAATTCACGCGATCAGCTGATCAACATGTATGGTAAAACTTAAAACAAAGTCATAGAACAAAAGTTGTTCAGTTTCATGGTCTGAGACACCACAAGAGAAGTCTTGCGTTTGTTATGTTACACACCCTGTATAAGAATACAAAGGTTACGTAACTACATATAAAAGTTTGATACAAAATCCTTGTTGCGCGACTCCGGCTCGTACTTAGCCAGTTTTTTCGGAAGTTACTCTTGGAAAGTGGGTCTGGCTTGTCATGTCCTTAATGATGTTAAGTTTCAGAAGTGGGTTGATTAATTTTTGCCTGTAAAAGTATACGGCAGTAATTTATTCTAATTAGTTTGCGGTGGGAAAGTTCTGAGACTCGAGATATAAAGAACTTTGTGACTACATAACGTCAGATAGGGTTCCCACTGTTGGGACACAGGCTTCCTCTGTATGAGAGGAAGTTGGCTATAATCCACCATGCGGACCCAGTGCAGGTTAGATGTCACTGTATTTGATTTTTTGATTCTATTATAGGGTAGTTATAGGTAGTTGTTTTCTTTCAGGAATATCAAGAGTTTTCTATTAGGAATTTCTCAGCCAAGAGTGTGGATGTTGACGGTCGCTCCATTTTACATGGGACTTAAAAATAACTGAAATGTTATGGGTGTACTATACAGGGTGTAAACAGACTCTTCACGAAGCCGTCAACCAAGCATTCTGTACACCAAACTAAGTTACTCTGTGCAAAAAGTTTTGCTGGAAATTTCTTTTTTGGGGTGAAAAATCACGTTTTTCGGTAAGACTCAATGTAACGCACTTACAACATTGTGCTGATGGACGGATTGAATAGTAGGGTCTTGAAGGTGTTTAAAGTAAAAATCATACATTATAAACACGTAAAAATCATACAAAAAAATACTTGTGAAAAAGTTGGAACTTTGACCCCCAATATCTCCGACTAACTAGAAGGTTCCCAGGTATGGTCTAGAACAAAAAAATATCGTGATGACGGGGAGAACAAGTGCCTTTCGTCTTCGTTAAGAGACCTTTTACACCCTTTAGGTATACATCTCCGTACAAAAATGGGTGATGTATTGATAATTTATTACAACACAATTCTCCTCCTATTAGTCCTCTAGACATAAATCTCCCCAAATCAGGCCACATAGCAGCCGGAGATCGTTGTGTTGAAATTTAATTTTTAACCCCCTTTTCAATTTTGTTTAAAACAATATTCTGACAAACATAAGCCACCTCATTAAAACTCCACATAATTATCTTCCTGTAGCTTTGAATAAAGCCACATTAGGACGAACAAAACAATTGTATGGGTTAAAAACTTCATACAGTTGTTTTCGGAACAAAAGGTGGCATCCATTTTAATTTCAGCGAGCGAGTCTGCCCCTTAACCCCATTGTAAACCACTGGTAAATATTTATGTCAGCGTTAATATTGGAAATGGCGCGTAAGTTACATTTGTTGGACCACAAATTACGTTTCATGTGAATTATTTGGGTGCTTTGTTTCTTTGGCTTTTAATAACGATAATCTAAAAAGTTTAAGGTTTTAACTTCGAGATGGCTAAAATTAAAATTATGAATGGGTAATAACACCGTGCAGCCGTTTTTGAGATTAGCCGGAACAAACAGTCAGACAGACAAATCTTAGAAAAAAATTACACACTGACACTTCAATTTTATTTATTTGTGTAGATTATATGACTTTTTGATACACATTCATATTGTTTTTTTTTTTTAAATATAAGTAAATTCTTTTCGCTTGGGAAAGTAGATAAAAATGAGTTTCGAAAAATATTGAGTTTTATTTCTTGTCTCTGTACACCGTGATCTGTTTCGGCTTTTTTTTTCCATGTAGCCACGGATATCGTGATCAGTGGGTAACACGATAACGAGAAAATCGGATCACGGTATCAGTGGATACAACTCGCCGTGATCCGTGGCTAACGTGATCTGATACTGTGATCGGTGAAGGCAAAACCATGAGGAGATATTTCTTAAAAATAAAAACGCATGCAAATCTGATACTTAAGTCATTGTTTACTACATTATTAACTTAAAAGGTTGATTTTATCCAAGTGACATCTTTGATAATATAATCTGCCTATCCTTTTCCCATCTTTATTGGGGTCGGCTTCCAGTCTTACCGGATACACCTGAAACCAGTATTTTAAAAGGAGCGACTGTCTATCTGACCACAACAACCCAGTTAGTACTGGGTAATACTGTACGACCCCTTGGTAAGACCATTTGTCAGACTTTCGGGCCACTGACTACCTGTAACGACCGTCAAAGATCTACTAATAGCAGCCTGACCAATGGCTTAACGTGCTTTCCTAGACACGGAAGAAACTCGGTATAATGATGGTCACCCATCCACAGACCAACTTTGGCAAGCGTTATTATTTATCCACGAGCTCCTCACTCTTAGACATCGCCACGGTTTTTAATAATCACATAACCAGAACTCTCATTACAGCACGAACTGCAGTCAGTCTTATCACCACAATTGAGTGAACGATTCTCTCCAACTTCAACCACAGCCATAGTAATCAATTTGTGGTTGCTCTGACTGTGGCCATCCGTGTGTGTCCAAGTCCTTATGTCCGAACTCCGAACGCGCCATGCTGCATGAAAACCACATGGCAAATTGGATTGGAACTGTACAGGTCCTTTTAGCCGAGAGCCTTTAGAGTATGGTATTCTATACTGTATTGTATTGGATTACACAGACAACATAAAATTACGCTTGTAATCCCCGAAAGGTAAGGCAGAGGTGTACCTAGTAGAACACCCACATTTCACCAGTTATGTTTAAGACTTATGGAATAGGGGGCGAGCATAATGCCGTTAAACGGGCTCAAATTCAAGCTCCGTGGCCGCTACTGAGAAGTTTCTGTAGGAAAAACTCAATAACACTTTTCCCGACCCAAGAATCGAACCCAGGATCTCTCGCTCAGTGGTCGTGAATGCGACCGCTAGACTGACGAGACAGACAAATAAGTACTTATTGATTTTTTATGACATTGTCTGCAAGGTAAGTTCGTGAAAATTTTGTCAGATTACTTGGAATTCCGATAACTTTTTAACAGCCGTCATATAATTCTAGATCCACTTTAAAAAGCTCTGACTCCGAAAATATGCTATTAAAATTTAAAGAACATTCCTACATCTCACACTTCACACTCGTGGCTCAACTCCACAAACGAAACTACTCCCAGGAACCAATTAGCCACGAGCCATCTAGCAATGCTAAGCTATGAGCGTTAAAATAACATTTTCCGTGGCTTGTTCAACATTTGCGCGTTGACAAACGCCCGTCCAACGCTTTAATTATGGTAATGCTCCTAATGCTCGTTGGGCATGCTCTATTCAGACCTTTATTCGGGGACATTTTGCCAGAATTTGGCTTCGGTATTTGCTTGGAATGATAATGCTGATACGAAACGTTAGTGGAGTGTGTTAGATGGGGTGAATTTATTATGTAGGTTCATTAGGATGGTTGGGTTTTTATTTTTACGATTATTGGTTAATTTCGGTACGTAGAAAAACTTGTTATAATTGGGTATTTCTGTGAATATACAATCAATATACCAGTTTTTGTTGGTATAGCATTGCTGTATTTTTCTGTGAAACTGTTTCAACACGATACTTTTCTTGCTTCTCTTCTTTACTTGGGAAAAAGGATAAACCTTTTTCCCAAGTGCGCTTTTTGAACCATCAAATATCATATAACATACTATCCGTAATGAAATCTGAAATCCGTGAAAAATCTGCAGTAATAAGTATTTCTTGCAGAACAAGTAAACTGAAGTGGCAATGAGTTTAAGTTGGTTTAAGAACGGATGGCCGCAGGATCTGGAGAGTCCTGGAGTAGAGACAGCGTATTAGCACGCTTGCTAATATGCTGTCTCTACTCTACGCAACCACTTTACACTTAGAGTGGGTAATTTAAAAGATGATTGATGATTTTAATTGTTTTCAACCGTTGAAAATAATTTATTTAAAAAGTATTACAAAAGTGTACATTTAGGTGCAGTAGTGTTACCTATTTCTCAAACAATGTTATAATAATAAAAGTAAACTATAGCTAAAATATGTTATAACAGTTGCAAGAAGCGATAATGTGGAATTCAAATGTTTGTTAGCGAAATGCCCGATCTAGGTTTATTTAAACCTGTGTTTCAGGCCATCACTTTACATAGCACAAATTAACTAGGACAGTAAAAAACAAAATAAAAGAAATGATCTATTAACAACTATGAGACTAATCAAATTCGTGCAAAAAACATTGAACATTAAAACTTAATTAAGTAAATACATTTGTACAATTAGATACGAGGGAATAAAATAATCAAACCAGGATTTCTAGAAGTTTTACTGTGTCAGTGTAATTTTGGTACTTGTATACGATTGTGATACACAAAAGGACATTTAAACAAAAACCAATACTGTCATTTACGAGATATCATCCGTGAATATCTATTATTTTGAGCTCCCGATATTTCGACGCTATTGCAAGTGCCATGATCATGAGATGACTGGAGAATGCGGGTGGATGGCAAATAAATTGTTAGGTGCAGACAAATCTGTCTACCCTCTTTCTTAGTCTTTTGCTACGCGCACTGACAGTATAAAGCGTGTGCCAGACTGTTGTAAGCAAACCCTCAACACACCTCCACATCGGTCTCCACCGGCGGTTTACAACAGCACGCACTGTTGTAAACCGCCGGTGGAGACCGATGTGCAGGTGTGGGAGGGCTTGCTTACAACAGTCGGGTACGATTATAAGTTTAGTTATGAACCGTTAAAGCTTAAAACAGTGTTACGAGTACAATGAAATAGATCAATATCTGAGATATGTTCCGCTCGTAAAACCTTTTTATTAACGACCACGCATCGCTAACCCTTTCGCTGAACGATTGTTATTCTTAAGCTAGGCTTGACCTTTCGGCTCCGAGAATGATCCGATTTAGGAACTTTCTTTATTTGTTCTTTTTCTTGCTGAATTGATGTTGTGTTTAGGTGGAGGAAAAGTTTTTTTTCTTTTGTGTTTTTCTCGGTTTACGTTGTTTTTTTAAATGCGGGTATTTAGCTACATCCGGTTAGACATTAAGCCGACCCCAATATAGTTGGGAAAGGTTAGGCAGATGATGATTTGATAATTTATTGTGACAGGCTATTTTTTCACATCAGTGAATCCCAAATAAGTGTAACATCACTCATCTAACTACAAAGGGTTAGGCAGAGGTGTTATAGTTAACTTACATTTCACTAAAGGGTGTAAAACACCTCTTCACGAAGCCGAAAGGCACACGTTTTCCCCGTCATTACGATTTACTTTTTGACAAGTATTTTTTTTTAATACAAGTTTTTAATTAGATTTTTACTTTAAACATCTCCACGACCCCCGTACTATTAAATCCATTCATCAACACAATGTTTTGAGTGCGTTACATTGAGTTCTACCACAAAACATGATTTTTCACCCCAAAAAAAAGTCGTTTCCCAGCAATATTTTTTGCGTAAAGTTACTTAGTTTGATGTACAGAATGCTTGGTAATGAGGTTGTTTACACCCTGTAAGATTGACTGGATTCTGAAAAATAGAAAAGAAAAAAGAAAGCGTGTGAGAATCTCGACTCCACCGAATAGATAGCCACTTCAGCTGCTTCCGAAATTCTGACACAAGGCGCCAGTAAAGGAAGCAGATACACAAATTCTGCAGACGTTCGAGATTATCGAGAAGTTCCTCAGTCATATCAAGAAAACAGACATAAGCATGCTCTAGAAAAGGTAGTAGAAGAGAAGGTAGTAGAAGAGACTAAGCAAGAGTAATTTTGGTTTAAAATGGCAGGAACTTCTGAAGACGCTTATAGAGCTTATAGAGACCGATACGAATAAACCATCCTCTTTCTTTCTTCAGCAATGTGAACCTGCCAAGATAGATTGCAGTCGAAGATAACATCTATTTACAACAATACCAGAAGTAATCTTTAGACAAGAAGAACTTCTTTAATTAAAAGAAGATGTAGTGACAATAATTGAAAAGCGTATTTTTAGATAGTTTGGTATGATTTAGATAGATGTGAGTGGCAACGCCGGGAGGGGACGCTCTAGAAGGACATACACTGACCTTATTGGTGAGGTTCTTCAGAAAGGTCAGGTGTGCAGCACTCGCAACCGGCGTGCGTGTATGACCAGATGTATAAACGTGGACGAGGCGAAAGGAGTATGTAAGGATCGTAGCAGCTGGCGTTCTGTGGTTTCTCCCTACTCTTGGGAAAAAAGCGTGAGTTTATGTATGTATGTAATCTTTTTAGCTTCCGGAGAAAAAATATATAGGTAAATCTCCAACGATCCAGTTGACGACCTAAGATTTCTTGGATCGTCAACCTTTTGGCTCATTAGCCCTTCGTCTTTACGAGGCTCCAAAAACTCTCGTCTGACACATGTCACGTCAAATGTGTGCGACCTCTGACGATCTCTGACGTCATAACCCGATCACCAGATCCCTGTACAAATTGCGGTCCCCGACATATTGCTGAGATAACGATATGTCTGTAAAGAAAAGGTTGGGCAATATTAGAGGAAATTGCCTGAGATTGCGCTCTCCTGGCGTGGCTATGAGAAATGTTGGAGGATTATAGGGAATCGTTTTCCTTTCCTGTTATTTTAAGGTGGGAAAAGTGCTGTCTTGTGACCTTTGAAGGGTAAGTCTTTATGGCTGAGCAATTTGTTTTACTTACGATTGGAGACGCTTTGCTGCGCTGTTTCATTTATTAAACGAACACACACACACGTATGCGGAACAGGGTGTAAAGTTCTTCAATCTCTCATCATAAAATCACGCCTAAAATCCCCGAAGGGTTAAGCAGAAGCGTACCTAAAAGTACACCCACATTTCGCCATTAACTATTGAAAGCAAACGGAGCACTCTCAGATCAGACAGGTGTTGTATCTGGTAACTATTCCCGGCAGCTGTTAGTTGTAAATATCGTAATCTCACGGTAATTCTTCTTTTGCAATGTAGAATTTCACGAGACGTAAGGCTGCCACACTAGAAGTCCAAAAGCAATCACCGAAACTAAACGCACCCCGAACACAGTCACCCAATCAAGCTTGAAACAACTGACGACCGCGAAAGCCAAGCCATAGGTCTTCCTAGAGCACCCAGCATTACTCTACGACAGTTTAATCCAACGTGGAATGGCACATAAAGCCAGTGTACGTAAAACAGTGAGAAATCGCGCGCATCGTACGCACCCTGCGTGTGAGTTCGGGAATTGATGTCGTAAATTATAGCAACAGTCACCTGCGGTGTCGTTTACGTCGCACGTGTGATTTGGGTGTGGTGGCTGTGAGAGCGTAGATGATTTTAAGCGACCGTTACAATGCTATGCGTTCTTCTGTACGTTTTCAGACATAATTCACACAGTTACAGAGTAATAAGTAGCCGTTGCAGATCAAAAAAAATCTGAAATTGAGAGTAGCATGGGGCACCCCCAGTTTAGTGTCCGACGTCCTGAAAAAGGTGTATATTGCATATTGGATATTGATTTATTGGTGTAGGTGCATATTGGATGTGGAAAGTGCATTATACAGGGTGGAAAGGACTCCGGTGCACAAATGCTTACCATGTATTCAGAACATCATGCCAACCCCCCCCCACAAAACGACTCATCGGTAACAAAAAAAAACAATCTGCTATTTCCTACAAAAGTGCAATATCCACACGGTCAAATTGTATGGAATGGTCGTTTAATTCTATATGGGGAGATGCAGAATAATGTACTGAATATTGTGATACGCGTTTGTACGTCGGCGTCGGTGTTCTTTTCAGCCTGTATATCTAGTGTATAAATTAGTAGCTGAGTGGTACCCAAGAGAAGGGAAAAGAAACAGGGGACGCCCGACACGAAGGTCGGACGACGATCTCAAAGCGAGAGCGGGGTCAATGTGGAAGAGGCAAACCCAAGATCGTGAAAAGTGGAAGAATAGGGGGGAGGCCTATGCTACGGCAAAACAATCTTCGGAAACCGATGTCTGAAGAACAATTTATTTTTCTTATTATGTAAATAATACGTGCAACTAGATTATAAGATGGTTAATAAAGGCTATGCTATTCTATTCTATATCTAGTGTGTGAAGTTGTGGTGGATCACTACTTCACACACTATAAAGAAGAACAATATAGAGAAAGTAACATTACAATGCAAAGTCAAAAGATAACGAACCTTCAAATGAATTTTCTATTACCCGCTTCCAATGGACCCTACCTAACAATTCGAAGTCTCTCGCCGGCTATAAATCTAGTCCCTGTAGCGAGACGTACATAAAAATTGGTTCACACACACACACAACCCGTTCCCTATGGATGCATCTGTTGAAAGAATCTCGTTATTTATTCTGAAACTGATACGGGGTAACGGGATTTGGAGATTAACTGATAGGCTGCTATATTTCTTTAAGGGAAAACCCTTTTTGGGCAGGTAGGTAAATTCTTTGGTTTTCAATTCACACAAATACAGCCGGAAAGGTGAAAGGGCTTTTCCGGACAGCAGCTTCTGTTAGGAAATTCATAAATCAAGCCGTTTGCTTTATGCAGGTGTTCCCATAACATAACATCACGCCTGTAATCTCCGAAGGGTTAAGCAGAGGTGTACTTAGTAGTGCTTCGTTGGTCTATAAGTGGTCGCAAGCGCGACTGCTGATAATGAGGTCTTGGGTTCGATTCCTGGATCGGGAAAATTGTTATTGGGTTTTTTCGTCAGGAATTTCTCAGTAGCAGCCGCTGATTCTGGATTTGTGCCCGGTTGATGGCAATAGGCTCGCCCCTTATTAGATGGGACTTCATAATTGGCGAAATGTGGGTGTACTATTATCACTATCATGTCTGTTTCTGTCGATTGGTTAGTTATCTAGAATCATAGTGGTTTTTCTTGTCTTTGAAATGAACATACACAAAATAATACAGGGTGTAAACATACTCTTCACGCAGCCGTCAACCAAGCATTCTGTATATTAAACTAAGCAACTCTACGCAAAATTGTTTGCTAGGGGAAATTATTTTTTTTTGGGGTGAAAAATCACGTTTTTCGGTTATAGGTATAGTCCCTTCCGGCTTCGTTAAGAGTCTTTTTACACCCTTTATACTCTTACCTACTTACCCACTCCACATCGATTGCCCTTCTATCGTATCATTATTCATACTACACTACGGAACACTTCGACAGAGCTATTGCACACAATTCCTCAAAACTTCTGTGGCCGTGTCGAGTTGTCGACAACAGTGACACAATTTGCATTTTCTCTTTGAATGCCGTCACTGTTTCCTTGTTATAACTTTAAGGAAGTTGCCATACTCCATGTTGGAATAGAGATATGGTAATAATATTGGCTAAACTTGATGATGAAAGGAGTTTTCATGCGGCAGAATATAGTGCTGTTCGAAATTGAAACTAGCACCGCCATCTTCGTTTTCAATTTTTGTATTTTGGAAAGATATCGAGACATTCGAGCAACAACAGATCCTTGCATCCTTGCGTTGCAAGAGCAGATATCATATTGCTTTCTTTATACATTCTTTTCGAAATCCACTGTGAAATATCTTCTATTTGATGAAATTGGATGCATATGTCGGCACGGTTGGCGCAGCGGCTGAGAGATTGGCTGCTGTGCAGATAAGCGAACACCTGGGACACTCCAGCCAGTATAGTATAGTTTGATCCGGAGCGCCGCACTTACGCCGCAGGGTGTTTTAGTACCCATTTTAAAGATCGTAGTTGCGTTCTGTAGTTTCTACCTATCCCAATGGGAAAAGGATTGAGTTAAGGAATTTAGTTTATGTATGAGTCAGTAAATGGGATTTACTGCTTAAATCTGCTTCTTATGAGAATAAATGATCTTAAACCTCAAATCACGCTAATCGCGAATAAACCCAGCATTAAAACCACTACTCAATCCAACCCTATTTTGCAAAATCAATACATTAAAGCCACATTTTGTCTTTAAAAGCCATTCAGTGCCCATGTCAAAGAGACCTACTATACAGGGTGTAAACAACCTCATCACGAAGCCGTCAACCAAGCATTCTGTACATCAAACTAAGTAACTTTACGCAAAAATTATTGCTGGGAAACGACTTTTTTTTTTGGGTGAAAAATCACGTTTAGTGGTAAAACTCAATGTAACGCACTCAAAACATTGTGCTGATGGATGGTATGAATAGAACGGGGGTCGTGGAGGTGTTTAAAAAAAATCTTATATTATAAAAATCTTACATTAAAAACTCGTATTTAAAAAAAAAACCTGTCAAAAAGTTGGAATTTTGACCCCCAATATCTCCGTAACTAGAAGGTTCCCAGGTATGGTGTAGAACAAAAATATGATCGCAATTACGGGGAGAACAATTGCCTTTCGGCTTAAGAGGCGGCGTTAAGAGGTTTTTTTACACCCTTTATTTGTCCACCGTCTGCGCCAGTTAACGGCCAAATAAACAATCAGTCGCGGCTAACATGGACAGTTACGGTCGACAAACTAAAGCTAAAAATTGCTTGCACTCGGAGTTTGAGTGCAGAACAGTAGCGCGCGATCGGGTTGGAGGGTGCTAAGGATTTTGTTTTTAAAATGTTTTACCAGTAATTATCGTCACTGTACCTACTTACTATTGGGATGTGAAAGTTAATTGTGCTCCGGGGCTGCAGAACTGTTCGAAAGAGAAACCGTGGCCCCGGAACACAAAGGGTGAAGAAGGAATATAGATGCAATGGGTTTTAGTCAGTAAAAGTCTGACACTCCTTACCGCTCCGCCCAGAGCGAAAGGGGTCATTTGATGATTTCCCTTCTGAAAAAATAAATGTATAAATAGTGTGCGTGCACTTGCAATTTGACGGTTTCATTTCGTCAGATTGTAATCTACCGAAAAATAATGCGTTATTGTAAGCAGTATGTTCAGTTGACAATATTTCGACAGTTTAAAATCTCGCTACACAGATTAAAATCTAACGGTTTTTACAATGTGACGCTGACATATACCTACATTGTGCTGAGGGATGCATTGAATAGTACAAGGATCATGTGAGTATTTAAACTAAAGTTATAACGTTATAAATTTATAAAAAAACTTGTGAAAAAGTTGGTCTGTCTGTGGTTGGTATGGTCTAAGATTAAGACCAACTGCCTTTCGTCTATACATCTATTTACATCCATTATACTCTCAATCTCACTCTCGAAATGTCTCGGCGAGATTGTAGTCACAGTCACCATAAAAAACGACTGCCCTACATTTTGTTCCCCATTAAAATTCAAACATGCACAAACAAACAAGCTCCTCAGAATGCTGATAGCAGTTCCCGCGTATCAGTTTGACGGATCACAAGTTGACTGTGCGTTGAACTGAACACTTTAATTAACTTTAGCGATAATCTTTTGATCTGCAATCTGTTTCTGTTTTGTTTTGAGTGTAGATAGGAGATGAGGTTGAAAGCTTTAACCGTACTAGTATAATTATGATTATGCTGTCGGCATAATGGCCATCCCAACGAAGCGACTTCTATTGAAAATAATATCCGCTTGTAGTTAAGAGGAGCTCATGGCTAAATAATAACAGCCGCTCGGGTCGATCTTTAGGTTAAGCCGTGCTTGCTTAGGTTGATCTGTGGATGGATGACCACTCAGTACATACCGAGTTTCCTCCGTGCCTCGGAAAGCACGTTCAGCAGTTGGTCCCGGCTAGGCGGCTGTCATTTGTAGATCTTTGACAGTCGTTACAGGTCAGTGGCCCAAAAACTCTGACAACCAGATCAAGGCCAAGGAGTATCAAAATCAAAACATTTAATTTCACATACGCCTAGATGGGCACATTGCACAAAGGTGCACGGTTCGCGTTGGTCGTTTCCATGGAGCAGAACCAGCAAGAAACATTAAAGTTACTATTTTCAAATCATTTGGTATTACGATATTGTTTTGTTACAGCACATAAGTATGTACATGTATGTACATTAGTACATAAGTATGGGGGGATACGACTTCAGGTCATAGTTCACTCGTTCACAAATAATCAGTAAAAAAAAAAGGATCTATACAAAGGTAAGAAAATTTTGTAAATCAATCAGGTAAGTATCGTATTACCCAGTACTAACTGGGTTGTGGAGGTCAGATAGGCAGTCGCTTCATGTAAATAAAATACTGGTATTCAGCTGAATCCGGATAGACTGAAAGCCGACCCCAACATAGTTGGGAAAAGGCTCGGCAGATGATGATGATCACTCTTATAGTTCCCAATGGGGAGACTTGTCTAGATCATCTATTCATCACAACAGGTCGAATTTCTGACGGCTAACTTTCAGTGCAAATCTCTGCTAAAGGCTTACTATCACACGCGAAAACAATGAAAATTGATCACAATCTGCTTAGTGTTTAGTTATATTTTTATTTAAAACTAGTCACCACCTAGTGAGGCTGCCTTACGTTCTTAGGGCCCCGGGTTCGAATACCGGTAGGAGCAAATGCTTGTGTGATGAGCATGGACATTTGTTTCCGAGTCATGGATGTTTATATGTATCATAAGTACCTACAAACAAAAAGTATCTATGTAGTATTTCAACTATCTGGTGTCCACGACACAAGCCTCGTTGCTTAGTGTGGTACTAGATGGCGCTGTGTGTAATGTCCTGCGATATTTATTTATTTATCAGCCGCATGATTCTCCCTGAAAATCGCCACGGTGATGTTCAGCAATTTAACGCAGCTACTAAAATGTCTGAATCCCAACCACTTTGTAGGACTAGCTTGTGCCCATGGCTTCACCCGCGTGGAGTCCGATATTTCTGCTTTGAATATATATATATATGTATATATATATATATATATATATATCACAGAAATACAGAATTTATGGCTTTCACGATAACATGACGAGGATATTTGATAGTATAAACGTATCATATCCGTTCTTTTGCATTCAGATCCACGTGAAAACCTATCAACTTCGTATCGTATCAGGCTTCAACGGTGCATGAAACAAAATCGGCTTTATTTTAAACCAGTCAAAACTGAATTTTAGTGCTGCACTCATCCAGAGATCCGTTATGTCGGGATACGGATTTAAAAAGAATGGTTTGAAATAAAAAAGAACGGATTACTGGTTGATGAATGTGTTCTTTATTTAAATCTTTTAATTTAAATATCGAGGCAGATGAATGAGGTTTATTGAGAAAATATTAATATTCTCTTTGGATAGATCTGTTTAACTGGCCTGTTGGCTTCCGTTCAGAATCATTTATTTACTCTTTGTACATTTGTTGAAATGGACGTTGGTTGTATTTGCCTTTTTCGGGTTTTGTACAAAAAATTAAAAAAAAGCGGAACCCTTATAGGATCACTCGTGCATCTGTCTGTCCGTCCGTTCGTCTGTCACAGCCAATTTGCTCCGAATCTATTGAACCAAATCGGGTTGTTTGTATTTGCCTTTTTAGGGTTCCGTACAATAAATGGAAAAAAAACGGAACCCGTATAGGATCACTCGTGCGTCTGTCTGTCTGTCCGTCCGTCTGTCAGAGCCAATTTGCTCCTGAACTACTGGACGAAATCAGGTGTAATTTGAAAGGATGGTGCAATCTTGTGACCCAGACACAGATGTGCAAAGAAAATATTTTTTTTTTTAAATAAGTGACATTTTCGAGGGACAAATTAGGAAATAAAAAAAAAAGTTTTGCAAACCTTACTGTGTCTTACTAATCAAATGTAAGCGCTCGTAATGAGGTCTCAAATATATTTTATTATTATTATTGTAAAATAAATAGTTTTGATTTTATTCATGAAAGAAAACTAAAATTAACCATTTCCTCCCTGATCTCCGAAACTGATGAGCCTAATATTTTGAAAAAAATACAAAATATATTTCATTGCTTGTAGATTACAGGAAAACCTATAAGAATTCTCTCAATTGAAAATAAAGTGGTAAACTCAATATAAGATTTTGGCAGTTTACGGAACCCTCTCCACGCGAGGTCAACTCGCACTTGGACGGTTTTTTATATCAGGTTTATTTTATATTCCCGGATTTCGTATTTTTCAGTCTTTTTGAAAATATCATCATCGGCCCGCTTTTTTCTGCATGTTGTAATCGACTTCTAGTTTAACGAGGACTAGTATTACGAGGACTGACTGTCTATCTGACGTCTACAACCCACTTACTGGGTAATGGTTACCTCTTGGTAAGATTGGTTGATAGATTTTTGAGCTTCTGTTTGACTACCCGTAACGACTAACAAAGAACTTCTTCTTTCGTTTCGATTTACTATACTAACTTGTGACCATTGAGCTACTACGTATAGAGAAGACAGCGCGAACAAAATCTGTGCTCCGTTCAACTGCTGTCGGCCGGCTGCAGTTCACTCAGTCACTTTTTTTTTTTTTTTTTTTTCGAAATGGCATCTCGCAGTTCAACCAGAGAGGTTGTCGTCTGCTTAACCGGACTTTCCTGTGGGTGCCTTAAGTGTAAGGCCTCCAGCCAGGACAAAAAACTTACAAACTAAGCGACTACACGCTAATGGCACCCCCTGCGGGGTACGGGCCTCGGCTTAGGGCGTCGCTGGGAGAGGACAGCAAGGGGACAGGCTGGATCGGAGTGGGGCACTCAGTCGCTTGCTCGCCACAGCATTATATATACGGGGTTAGCCGCCCCCCGCGCGCCCCGCACTGCACACAGATTTGGTCGCGCTGTCTTCTCTATACGTAGTAGTAATAGCTCAATGCTTGTGACTTGGTCTTTAAAGTTCTCTGCAGGTATTGGGACACTGTGGACACTGCAGCAAGTGTGACACCGTCTGGTCGGGAGCACCGCATGCACACTGCGTCTCGGAAGAGTCATTATTTCCCCTTTTAGCTAAATTATGTTTTCAGCAAAGCCGCTGTAAACACAATTTGGAGAAATGAAAGTTGGCACTTTGGTGCGTAATCGGTCAAAGAACTACTCGTACAAATGTTAGTCGTGATGTTGATCACGAATGTCATTACATAGGTCTGCATGCAAAATAATTTTGTTAGATACTCCTAATATAAACAGCGCTAAACAATATTGCAGTTATAACAACGCCTCACTTATTCGCATATCTGAGCCGAAAGCCGTCCCAGTTCTCTACGTTGTGGTCACAGAATAGATAAATAAGTACAGAAGAACTGTTCCATATAATAAACCCACAAACGTATAGATACGCGTGTAGGGTACCTAAAAATCGACAGTACGACTCGTGTAGCATGCCGCGGGTGTCATCATAATATGCACTAGCATCACTAAGCGATACTGCAGTATCACCGAATGCCAGCATTTTACATGGAGCGACTATCTTACTTCCACAACCCAAATATCCAATAGAACTGGTTAATACGATTCCCCTTGGTAAGACTGTTTGTCAGACTTTCGGGCCACTACCTGTAATGACTGTAAAAGATACGGCAGCAACAATTACAGCCGGGACTAACGGGAACAAGCATGTTTAGGTCTTTTTCCCTTATGTCAGGGAGCCCGCCTTCTGTACGTCTATCTTCATTATGGTCCCTCATAATAACAGTAACACACCGAGTTTCATCAGCGCGCGCATAAATATTCTTTATTATCGTCCCCTAAAGTAAGATCCGGACAAACGACGGACAACTAGGACACGGGACATTCATGATTTGGGACATTCACGTGGTCCACTTGTGTTTCGTTTTCATTTTGTGCTGAATTTCGTCAAAATATAGGCGTTAGATTTGCATAGCAGATTAAATCACAGGGCTATATTAGCAACGCCTTACAGCCATGATAACAACGCTTTACACTTCTGTAAAGCGTTGTTATTATGGCAGTAAGGCGTCGTGCTGATATCGTAAAATGTGACAAATAGATTATTTTTCCATCTCCAATTCTTTAATTATATCGGTATCGAGATGGCAAAAGAGGATGGCATTTGTGGGCCCAGCTTTTAACTAGTTGAAATAAGTATAAAAAATCTGTTTCTCAAGGAAATTTCAAACTACAGCAGCATTTTACAATCTGGAAAGGAGAAAAGTAATATGCAAGTATTTAACAAAATAACCGAATAAATACAGCTATCGAGAATTAATGGATCGGAAAAATCATCGAATTTGTTTGGAAATCGAGTAACTAATTCTCATTAATCGATTAAACATTGCGCATCGATTCCCTTTAAATTCGATTTTAGTACTTATTAGTTCCATGATGAATTTACAGTTAGTCATCATCAACGTTATTTTAATAAGTCTGGTGGTCGACTAACAAATGTCAGGCAGGTAATAATTATATCAAAAAATAGGGCATGTGCGCACCACGTACAGTGAAGGGTTCCGTGTTATGATCGTGCATCCTAACCACGGACCACTCCGATCCAGCCTGTCCCCTTGCTGTCCTCTCCCAGCGACGCCCTAAGCCGAGGCCCGTACCCCGCAGGGGGTGTCCTTAGCGTGTAGTCGCTTAGTTTGTAAGTTTTTTGCCCTGGCTAGAGGCCTTACACTTAAGGCACCCACAGGAAAGTCCGGTTAAGCAGACGACAACCTCTCAGGTTGAACTGCGAGATGACATTTCGAAAAAAAAAAAAACCTAACTACGGAACCCTTCACTCAGTATTGATTAAATCAAAAATTCTTTTCCGCCCGAATATATTTTACAACTATAAATCCCAACTTTTGTTTTTTTTTTCGTTTCTCTAAATTTTTCTAAAACCAGCTTTAAACCACTTTAAGCCCCTCCACCAATCCCGGCGCCTGACAACGAAGTGACTCTAGAACACACCTCATGATTTACTACACTTATATATTACCTACTTCCGACACTCTTATGCTCCTATAAAACTGTCAACTGAACAGTACAGGGACTTCTAAAAGCATTTCACGGTTTGCAAGTTGATTTATTGTGTGTATACGTGAGGGAGTTTGGTCCCTTAACACTTTGAAGACAATCCTATAAAATTAGTGGCTCAGATCTGGGCCGATACCATTTAGATTGCTAAGAAGAAGATTCTATAAAAGCCCAAAGGATGTAACTGTAAAAAAAATCTGAGGTGTCCATGAAAATGCCATAGTTGGACATTGTTTACACATAACATCACGCCCGAAGAATCGCCAAACTTAAGTGGCAGTGGGCAGGTCACATTGCTCGCAGAACGGATGGCCGATGGGGCCGAAAAGTTCTGGAGTGGCGACTGCGAACCGGAAGACGTTGCGTTGGAAGGCCTCCCACTAGGTGGACCGATGACCTGGTGAAGGTTGCGGGAATCCGCTGGATGCGAGTCACATGGGACCGGTCAATGTGGCGTCACCTGAGGGAGGCCTATGTCCAGCAGTGGACGTCTTTCGGCTGAAATGATGATGTTGATGATGATGATGATGAACATCACGCCTGTAATCTCCGGTTGAGGTAAGGTTAGGTTGAGGGTGTAACTAATAGAACACCCACATTGCGGAGGAGCTTGTGGCTAAATAATTACAGTCGTTAGGATCAATTTTCGGGTTAAACCGCGCTTGCCTAGGTTAGTTTGTGGATGGGTGACCACCCATTGGCATCCGAGGCACCGAAGTTCTATGTAATAAAGGGCGAGCCTATTGCCATTAATCGGGCAAAAATCTAAGCTCCAAGGTTCCACCGAGAAATTCCTGGTGAAAAAACCCAATGACATTTTACTTGACCTGAGAATCGAAACCGGTACCTTTACTCGGTCAACCACTTCACTAGATTAACTACCTCATCGGTCTCGTTATCATCAGTGTAAGTACAACAACCATTTATGTGCTGTATATTACTACAAAATTGATTTAAAACTCACACTAGATTTCGCTTATCGCTGTATATGTCGTCATAAATCTCTTGTGGCTACAGCGAACATTATCGGTGCCGGTGTGTATTCCTGTCTGCTTCCATTCCATTGCTGCATTTGTTAGATAAAACGTGTACTGGTATGTGGGTGTGCGGCAATGGAATGCAGCAGTGCGATGTTTTCGTGTTAAATTTAGTGGTTAGGTGGTTAAAATGGAACACAGGTGGTACTAGTACTTGTATGTACATTAATGGCTGTGTCTGAAACTCTGTCTGCGTGTGAATGAGAGCCTTCGTTAGATAGATAGTTACCTCTCTGAAACTGTCAAAGTTGGTTCGATAGCTGTAAAATAGAGTAGATGACAAAAAAAAACTAATTAGTCTGTCAGATAAATTTCCAAAAAATATTGGACACAAGTTTTTTTTTACACGTAAACAAAAAATGAAGACGATACAGTGCGTCGAATACTCGTGTGACGTCACATTTGAGTACATTTTTTTACTCAAATGTGATCTTTGACGCGTTTTATTTTCGTCAATTTTTATTAATTTGATAAAACGAAAAATTAGTAAGTATCTAATATTTTTCGATGATCTAACTGACGAACTAAACACAATCATATTTTTTAGTCAGTCATCATCCCTATTATACCTATCTGGCATAGAGGCTCAAGTTTAACTAGAATGCGATATTACGCAGACGTGATGAACAGAAACACCTTACAATTAAACAAAGCTATCAATGTGAAAGGGGGCCTCAGCTCAGCATAATGCCAGATGCCATGGCAACACAAGGTGTATCACCTGACGCTGACTATCAGCTGCAGCCCACTCGTGCCATATATGCTCGAAAACTAAAACAAACAAACACATAGACAAGTCTAAAATATCTTGTAGAAAAACCAAATAAAAAAAAATCGTGACACTTAACTACATAAATCATGATCTGTCAAATGACCAATTTGGTCGAGACGCCATTGTTTAACTATTGTGTCTATTTCGTGGACAGATCATGGGATAACAACAAAAAGAAAAAGGTTTATGATGGGTATCTATTAAAAATGTCTTCTTGCTCTTCGCCTCAGTGCTGAGGATGTGAGTCATGATCACATAGGCCGCGTTCTCAAGCCATGCGGTCTTCTGCGTTGCGGATCGGAGTAAATGATGCCGTGAGGTCTGACAGAGGCGAATGGGAGAAGAAAACTTGTTGCGCTGACCCCAAGTAGAATGGAACAAGGCCAGGAAGATGAAAACCACAGGTAGTGTAATTTACCATGATGGATAGGATACCCATCTTCATGATAAAACGATTTACAAATCAGCAGGCCTAGCCAAGTTACAAACGTTTCATATCGATTCTCTTTCTACAATCGTAAACGCCTCAGCGTAAGCGATTATAGAAAGTGCTAAATTGGTAGCCAAGTTGACACGACTGAGTCGATCGCTCGTTCTCTTATGTCTGTATAAAAAACCTACACTATAGTCTATGGTGAGCGTTCCTACCAAAGAGTATAGCGATCAACATTGTAGAAACGATAAAATTCTATCCTATCATTTTGAACGATGTAAACTTGTCTACGAATTTTCTATTCGTTTGTGTTGATCACGTGATTTAAAGTTGAGATGATGTCATTCTACTAGCGTTAACGATTGTAGATTGTCAACTTGGCTAAGCCTGCTGATTGTACGCTAACGAGCGAATTCCGAAAACCAATTCCCTTAAACAATACAAGCTTGAACCAGGCCGGTGACAGCATTGAGTAGCACTCGAACAAATAGAAAAACGAATTTAATAATAACGGGAACAAAACGCCCGAAAATTAATTTGATTCAGAGCCTCCTATTATTTAATTGGGAAACAAATGAGATTGGGCCTGGGTACTAGAGGAGTTTTTGCGTCATAATGGCGAGCGCTAACATGGGTAACTTAATAATATAACATCGTGCTTGTAATCCCCGAAGTGTTAGCCAGGTGTGTAATAGTCCACTCATTTTTCGCCTGATATGTTTAAGTCTCATGTAATAGAAGGCGAGCCTATTACCATCAAACGGGCACAAATCTAGACTCTGTGGCTGCTATTGAGAAATTCCTGATGGATGAACCCAATTACAATTTGCCCGACCCGGGAATGGAACCCAGGACTTCATGCTCAGCAGTCAAGGCTGCTGTAAATAATCTACCTACATTTCGCCAGTTATGAAATATGTCAGTCTATCCCGGGGGGCGGGGAAGTCATCATCATCATTTCAGCCGAAAGACCGGTCCCTTGCGACTCGCATCCAACGGATTCCCGCAACCTTCACCAGGTGATCGGTCCACCTAGTGGGAGGTCTTCCAACGCATCGTCTTCCGGTTCACGATCGCCACTCCAGAACTTTTCGGCCCCATCGGCCATCCGTTTTGCGAGCAATCTGCCACTTAAGCTTGGCAATTCTTTGGGCTACGTCGGTAACCTTGGTTCTCTTTCGGATGTCTTCATTTCTGATTCGTACACGAAAGGAAACTCCGAGCAAAGCCCTCTCCATTGCCCTTTGGGTGACTGTTGGTCGGAGAAGTACAGAGCTGAAGAACCAGTAGGCAATATAATTCCACTAAAATTGAATTATCATGTGAATAAGTTGGTATTCTGAACTGCTCCGCAATAGGTCTCGTAGTCGCAAGGCGTCGCACGTATAATCATTGAGCGTGGTGCCTTGTTTTTATTTTTCGGATAGGCAATCTACTTTTACTGACTAAAATCCATCCCCCACGGGCCACGGTATCTATTTCGAGCAGTCCCGCAGGCAGGCATCGGTCCTTGCGGACCCCTTCCTTTTGCTGACTCCCTTTGAGGCGCGCGTGGAACACGAACGCGCTGTCGACACGGCCTGTCGTCATAAGACGGACGGACGGCGAGCTAGCCCATAGCTCACTGTCCACAGGCCCGCGCCTAACGCTGGCCGAGACGCACCGGGCTTCGGGGGCCACGTGGTGGCCTCCGAAGCCCCGTGCGTCTCCCGCGGTGGTGAGCGTGGTGCCTGGGTTTGGGTCTCAGTTCAGGCAAAATGTATTTTTGTTTATGAAGTGTGTGCACCCCTGTACCTTGGACAGCACACCGTTGGTATTGCACCTGATCTCTCTTTGGCCATATCCATGAGACTACACGATTGGGAGAAGGGCGAGTGCAACAAGTCTGTAGACACATTTGTACACTGTAATATGTCCAAGAACGAATGCTATAGTTTCCGCCCAGATTGGTCGCTATGACCAAGATTCTTTTGGTCGTTGTTTTCACTTCTCTGATCCGCTCTGCACCAACAGGCCGCTTTGTACAGGTGGCCTAATGTCGGGAAATACTTAATATCGGACAGCTTTAGAACTAAAACCAATTATATGTAAGTTGGTCCGATACAAAAATACATGTTTTGCACTTGTATTCTTAAGTAATCCTTTTGTCAGCTGCCATTGAAACGGACAGACAGGGATGGATTTGGAAGAATACGTAGCGAAAATATTTATAAAGAAATTCTTAAATTCTCTTGAAGCATGAATTATTCATTTTACTTGAGAACACCAACTATTACGATTTTCATCTATTCCTTTGGCCTCGTTTACGTTCAATATTTGTTTTTTGTTGATTAATTATTTAGCCTTCCTAAACTAGTATTACGAGTATCATTTTCTTTTCCAATATTGGCTTAATTACTCTTAAACCTAAAGCATTTATTTAATGAAACTATTTAGACGCACTTTTGATTGCCAAGAAATCTTTTTGACATAGAGATAAAGTCATTTTGGCGTGTCGAAACGTAAATCTCTATGAAGAAGAATGGGCTTCATATTTTGCACTATATTTGTTGTTCGTACTGGTGACTTAGTCGTCGAAAGCCATTACAGCGAGCGTGATAGTCAATGAATCACACAATATGCTAGTTGAGACCGTGATTGTAATCAATTTCATGATTGGATTTCGATTACTGCGTTACCACACTATATATCTTTGGTGGACGTTATTGGCACTGATTGAAAACTACAAAGACTCTATTCTAAATAAAAATCAATATTTACAAGTATTCTAAGTCTGCCTCGTTGGTCGTTTTTCGCCAGCTGGTTCGATTCCTAGGACGGGCAAAGTGTTGTGTGGATCAGAAATTTCTCGGTAAAAGCCCGGAATTTATTTATTATCTAGATTTGTGCCCGGGTGATAGCAATATAAACCCTGTTACATGGCACTTACGGCGAATTGTGAGTGTAGGTACCTACTATAAGTACACTTCTGCTAACTTTTCGGGGGAAACAGGCGTGAGGTTATGTTCACGCGTTTACAAAAGGTAAGCTGTAATGAAAATATTTGATCATTTAATTTCCTCTACCAATATTATTCTAATTAGTCGCCCTTCAGTTATTTTATAATTACTCTTCGGTATAAGTAATGAGTAATTTATTACCTTCGTATTTTTCTCAGAAATCAAAGCAAAGCTTTTAATTATACTTCACAGGTTCCTAAACAAACACAAGATGAGAAAAATAATATGTTCGTTAAATTAAAGGCGCTCACTCACTGGGAATATTCAATTTTGACCAGTCAGACTGCCTAACTGAGTATTCGCCTGCATTCTGTACTGAATTTGTATCATTACGGGTTGCACACTACAATGCTCGATTTTCCTTACTCACTGGGTTAATAACACTGTATTAAGCTTTCACGGTTCATAACTATACTTAAAATAAAATCACGAAAGATATCCCGTAAGTGACATTTTAAGCACTGAGTTAATGCTCAAATGCTCACGTTTCGGATTACGGTTCGCTGCTGCATCTGCAAATCGCATCAGTGATGCGTTGGGTGATATCATAAATTTTGTTTAACGTGTTTTAGTAAGTGCCAACTTGTTCACTCATATGGATATCTGGTCTGCAAATAACGATTTATTTATTTATTTAATGCCCCCGGTGTGGGAGCGCCTTAACAGTAAAATAAATAAATAATAAATTATAGGTGATTTTCTTGGCCGGTTTTTATTTTTAAACTCGTAATTAGTTTGTTAGATTGAGAATAATTTGTTCTTAGATTTCCAGTTTTTGTCCTTGTTTGGAGGAGCTCGTGGCTAAATAATAACAGCCGCTCGGGTCAATGTTTAGGTTAAGCCGTGCTTATATAAGTAGTTTTTAGATGTCCACCTATATACCGAGTTTCCTCGGTAAGCACATTAAGCCGTTGGTCCTGGCCATTTGTAAATCTCTGTCAGCCTGTAATGACTGACTAAGATTAATTGGTTGAAGATTGATTTTCTGACCGCCACCAACCCAGTTAGTACTGACCAACTGGGTTGGTGGACGTCAGATAGACAGTCCGGTTAGACTTGAAGCCTACCCCAAAATAGTTGGGAAAGGGCTAGGCAGATGATGATATTTCCAGTTTTTGTCATGCGTGTTAAACACGTTTTGTGATAAAGTTCAAGAATATAATAATAGGTTTTTCAAAAACTGGCATTAGGGTCGCGGTCATTCATCATTAATCATCATTTCAGCCGCAAGACGTCCACAGCTGGACATAGGCCTCCCCCAGGTGTCGCCACATTGACCGGCCCGGCGATCGCATCCAGCGGATTCCCGCAACCTTCACCAGGTCATCGGTCCATCTAGTGGGAGGCCTTCCAACGCAACGTCTTCCGGTTCTCGGTCGCCACTCCAGGACTTTTCGGCTCGTGGTATGAACTGTTATATCGATAAAAGATCTCTTGTTTCAATTTAAAGTAGTGAACGGGGAAAAAAAGTGTAACCTAAAATGAATAGAAAAAAAAAAATTGGTTCAGTTCTTGTAGCCTCGAGTCCGTCCCTGCGTATGGTCAGACACAAAGTCACGCACGATTAACTTTTACATATCGAATAGTTTCTCTAACGATACTTCTCTATTATTTTTTCGAAGACATCTTTGTACGGCACGGTCGGCAAAAAAGGGTCCGGCTGCGAATGACTTTATATTTTATTGTTTTTGTCGGGTTAGCTTCATCCATAAAATAATATCGTTTTTGCTGAAGTTACAGAAAAATAAAAGGAGGCAAGAATGTTGTTTTCTTCTTTACTTGAAGACTCTGTATGTTTTATTTATGAGAAAAGTATTGATAAATGGTGACAGTAGGTCTTCTATTCGGTGGCCTGTGGACGGGGAGCTATGGGCTAGCTCGCCGTCCGTACGTCTCATGACGACAGGCCGTGTCGACGGCGCGTTCGTGTTCCACGCGCGCCTCAAAGAGAGTCAGCAACAGTGAAGGGGTCTGCAAGGGCCGAAGCCTGCCGGGGCTGCGGGACTATTCGAAAGAGATACCTTGGCCCCGGAACACAAAGGGCGATGAAGGAACATGGATGGGTTTTAGTCAGTAAAAGTCTGACAATCTCTCCTGCTCAGCCCAGAGCGGGAGAAGTCATTTGATGATTTCCCATCCTAAAAAAAAAAAAAAAAGGTCAGCTATTCGGTGGTTAGTCTGGATTTGTGCCCGGTTGATGGCAATACGCTCGTCCCGTATTGCATGGGAATTGAAATAATTATAACTTTCGAATTTTGGGTGTACTATTTATTGGAAAATGAAAAATGGTAGAGGCACACCTTTGCTTAAGGCGCCTCCCCAAACAAATGACCTTGAGCAAGCAGTTTTTTGGAGCCTACTTCTCTTTATCCAAAAGAAAAACGAACTAATAAAAATACATTATTTTTCTACATATTCTTGACTCCAAAATTGACGTTTTTTTATGTAGCCAATTGTTTAATAAATCCCCTCACAACGAAACCACCACCAATCATGATTTATAACATGCTACTCCTCGTAAAGTAACCATTATTTTGATTTGCTACATAAACTAATGGATAGGCAATTTAATAATGAACATAATTGTCGTTTTTTTTTTCAAAAGACGAAAATTTGATTTAATAAAAACCACTAATTTCCCACTATTCGGCCCGCAGTGACCGACGTAACAACCACTTTGTAGTGCAAGCTGATTAGAACTTTATTCTATCAGTATTTCAAACGAAGTTTGAACCACCACAAATATAGTTGCTAATTTTGCTCGGGGACCCGCCTTAACCTGTCGAGATTTACAGGCCTATCTTACCAACTTAAATAATAATGTTTGTTAGTAGAACACCAGTATTTTAAGTAGCGACTGCGTATCTGACCTCTACAACCCAGTTATGTATGTATGACTGCGTTTATTTTCGAGCGTTCATTTTATTCGTATTGACATCTGTACCTATGTTTCACAAATAAATTTCAATCTCTTTAGTATTATATAATCGCATTGCCCATATTGTGTGAGTGCTATGTACTAGAATTCTATCAGTCGCTGGAAACCTACGTCTTTTCTTGACTTGAATGTGCCCTGGCGGTTGAGAATATGTCATGCTCACTCAAAAGTCTCGCTGATGGTGGCGCATGTGTCGGATCATTTAGTTCCCTTCAAAATGGTTGAGTTGAATGGTGCTGATCTATGCGTCATGTCCGTGAACGGGCGCTGTCAGTTGTGACTGGTCATCTCTCAGTTGCCATGGCTTATTTTATGAATTATTTTAGTTTCTGAATTGTTTTTTTTTCTGTTTTGTTTTACTGTGGACACTTTTAACGTGCACATCTTGCTACATTGTTCTCACATAATATACCATCTCAACATGAATGATGTAACCAAGATTTTGTAACAATATTCTGATTTAAAAGAGTGTCCATGGAGTTTCTTGCCCGTTCTTCTCCATAGAGATCTACGCTAGGGAATGGGCAACTACAGTACTTTCACAGTTTTTATGCCTTGTGACTGGGACTGTAGCTACATTTAATTTTCATCTTTGTTTCGACAATTCAAAAGTGCCTGTAACTGGCCTACTTGAAATAAATGCTTTGATTTTGATTTTGATTTTGAATAAAAATACTTGAATTTGTAACGTGTGTTCACCCATCCAAGAACCAATCTAGGTAAACACGGCTTGACCTAAGACCTCGAGAGGCTGTTCATATTTAGCTACGAGCTCAAACAATGACAATAACTGGAAATCCTAAAACTAATTAATATTAGGTTTCATATTAACAGACTTCTTTCAAGATTATCAGAGATATCGTTCCTATTTCAAAATAATTACAGACAAAAATGAGATTTGCTTCTCACTCGGCGACCCTAAAATTACCGGGAATCTAACAATATACAAAACTCAAAGACAAATATTGAATTTTTCGTCAAAAATCCAACAAAGCGAAGCGTTTTATCTATATTTTTTCCCCGAACTTGAAATGACACGAATGAATATTCTATTCGAACAATGAATTCTCACACGTTCGCTTCTCAAACATTTTCCATTTCCAATATTTGTGATTTGGATTAGAAAATAAATCCGTGTTCTCTCTGTTTTCAATATCGTGTTGTATCAATACAATCAGTTTTGTTTAATTAAAATCAAATATTTGTTGACAGCTTACACGAGCGAGCGTGTGAAAATACGAATGAGCAATTTCTCTGGAGTCATTTAGTTTTTATCGCAGTTTTATTTTTAAACTTTGGTCATGTGACAAAATTAGCGTTATGACAACTAGTCTCATAAAAAGTTATCGTTTCACTACACTAAGTACTGACACTAATAGTCATCAGCTACCCAAAAAATAGGCATTATAAGTTCATAAAACTAAACTAGTTGAAGAATTTAAAAAAATATGCACGTACCGACTCAAAGTTGAGAACAAAACTTAGCCATTTATATAAAAGCTGTTTTCCGTACTAGGACTGATAAAAATTCACCCTGTGTAGCGCATTCCATTTGTTACTCAGTAATAGGTTTTTAGTCTTTGATAAACTTCGCTGAAAGTTTCTGAGTCACAGTCGAGTTCCTCTTTGTGTAATGGGAGGAGTAATCTTGGAATGGAAATAAAGTAGACTTATTTACGTGCCTGGACTAATATAAATTTTCTAACTGTAGCCAATATTCAGGTCATAAAGTATGGCTAAAGAGACTTAAGACCGGATTTTGATTGCCTCGTTGGCCACGGTCGCAAGTGCGGCTGCTGAACATGAGGTAGTGGGTTCGTTTCCCAGGTCGCGCAAAGTGTTATTGGATTTTTCCTTCAGGAAATTCTCAGTAGCAGCCACGGATTCTGGATTTGCGGTTTCCCGGTGATGGCAACAGACTCGCCCCCCATTACATGGGACTTAACCACAACTGGTGAAATGTGGTTGTACTATTAGGGACACCTCTGCCTATATAACCCTTCGGGGATTACAGGCTTGATGTTTATGTTGTGTTACATTTGAAAGAGGTAGTTGTCATGGTTCATAATTTGTAAAAACTATCAGGTTTTCCCCCAAATATGTGTGGGTCGGCTAAAACACACACAAATAGCAACCCATATATCACCGTAAAGTATCTACTGAAAGCATTAAATTCTCCTATCCCAAATTAAAATATCGCGACCCAACATCTGTGCCCATGTATTGGGGAGGATGTCGTCTTCGAAATCAATAGCAATTTCACGCCAATGATGTATTACTAAACGCTCGGCCACGACCTGCACGCTCGAGCGACACGCGTGTTACGACAGTCACTGCGGAGGAATTAAACAAGTAACATTTAATTACAGTATCAAAAAACCCGACTACAAATTGTATTATGTACCGATAAATATTTATTTGTAATCTCTTTTTAAATTCCTTCGTTTTGATACCTAACTTTATAGGTTTGGTTGAAAATTTTTTATTAACGACTACATTATTAAAAGCCAAAAATCCAATTTAAAAAACGCCTATCTAAGGACACTTGGGTTTTAAGACGAATATAACGATCCCTTAATTGTCGAAGTCCATCTAGCCGGTTGGAAGATACAAGATACAAACATAGTACAAGAAACGCGCGATAAACATAACCCTTCCTTAGCAGTCGGGTAATAATAATGGGACGTCATAGGACGCGCGGGCGCCGGGCAAGGTTTTTAAACAGACTTTTAAAAAAGGAGTAGGTTACGTATAATGGAGCAAGATCGCGCGGTGGTCCCATATAAATTTTATTAACGTTGCTTAGGTGTTTTATGTACTATCGGGGATAACCATAGGGGAGGAAAAAAAAATTGCATACTGGGCCCTTTAAATACATTTTTTTTTCTCGTCTACGTGGAAGATGTGGTAACATTTTCTAGTTACAATGTAAAATTGATACTTGACAAGGATTTGTTGAGATCCCACAACTGAAAACGGTAAAATTCAAACATTTTTGCAATAAAAATGCACACTTTCGGAAGTAAGTGGCTTTTCTTTGTTTCGTTGACGTTTTGTTGCTATTTTTTAATCTATAAATTCACTTTAAATGCTTCCATGGCTCCTATACTATTCAATGCATCTATCTGCACAATGCTTTGCTTGCCTTACTTTGACTTCTACTGTAAAAAGTAATTTCATCCCATTTCCTAGTAATATTTTTTTCTTAGATTTACTTAGTTTGATGTACAGAATGCTGGTATGATGTTTAATAGCTTCGAATGACTGCTCAAAGTAGACAAGACTTGTATTATCTGCATAAAGCGAGATGTGCCCTTTAAGACCAATATAATATAATTTATTGGGAAATACTATTTATAGATATACTAAATTAGGAACAGAAGTGGTCCCAAAATTAATCCCTGGGGTACACATATTAAAGTCCTCGTACTTAAAATTTTGTAATTTTAAGAAGAACATTAAACGTTTAAAACCGACGATTCGGAAAAACATCAAGCCTTTATAGGCCCGTAAAAGAATGTTTCAGTTTGTGATTGTCCATTGTTTGATACGTCAAAGGTTTGTTTCATGACGTAAGGTAAAATGTCAAAGCCTTTTAGAAATATCGGTGCAGCATTAGTCGAGTAACTAGAGTAGTAGCGTTTTTTTTTTTATTATTTTTGAATTCGTGATGGCCCAGAGGTTAAGGCCTCGCCTCCCATGTATGAGGTTGTGGGTTCATCCGGGCAAGTACCAATGTGACTTTATCAATTCATATGTACTTTTCTAAGTTTATCTTGGACATCACAGACATCGGTGAAGGAAAACATCGTGAGGAAACCTTTTTTTTTTTTCGGATGTGAAATCATCAAATGACTCCTCCCGCTCTGGGCGGAGCAGGAGGGAGTGTCAGACTTTTACTGACTAAAACCCATCCATGTTCCTTCATCGCCCTTTGTGTTCCGGGGCCACGGTATCTCTTTCGAATAGTCCCGCAGCCCGGGCAGGCTTCGCCCTTGCGGACCCCTTCAATGTTGCTGACTCTCTTTGAGGCGCGCGTGGAACACGAACGCGCCGTCGACACGGCCTGTCGTCATGAGACGGACGGACGGCGAGCTAGCCCATAGCTCCCCATCCACAGGCCCGCGCCTACGGTGGCCGGAAGCCACCACGTGGCCCCCGACGCTCGGGGCATCTCCCGCGGCGGCCGGGACGTGAGGATCTCTCCCTCTCACTTTCCGCCACCTCCTTCGCTAGCATGACTGCTTCGCAGAAGGAGGTGACGGCGTCCCATTCCGTCTCGCTCCGGACCATGGCACGAACCAGGGCCGGAAGCGAGAGGTCGCCGCCGCCGATCGCCACCTCGAGGACACGGCGGTGCTCCACCCAAGCGGGGCACACCTCCACAGTGTGCTCCACCGTGTCCTCCGGTTGATCCTCGCAATGGTGACACCCGGGCGTTTCCTCCCGCCCGATTCGGTGCAGGAACTTACCGAAACAACCGTGTCCGGTAAGAACCTGCCTCAGGCGGAAGGTGAGGACGCCATGGCGTCTCTCCAGCCACTCCTCAAAGAGGGGACTTACCGCCACTATTGTGGCGTGCCCTGCACGGGGTTGCGACAGTCGCTCTCTCCATGTCGCCATGAGAACACGCCGGAAGTCCGTCCACTGAGCGACAATTTGCCGCGTCAGCGGAGTTTCCCCCCGACGTAGCGCCTCAGCGCGCCACTCATGTAGGCGCGCGAGGACTATCGCCTCCAGATCCCATGGCGGCAATCCGGCTAGGAGGTTCGCCGCCTCGCGGGAGATCGTGCGGTACCCCCGGACCAGCCTCACGGCTACCACCTTCTGGGGCACGTTCAAATGGTGGGCGGCACGCCGCCTCAATGAACGCGCCCACACCGGGGCCCCGTAAAGGGCCATGGACCGCACGACTCCCGCGTAGAGCCTCCGGCAGGAGGCGTTTGGCCCCCCCAGGTTGGGCAGGAGCCGCCTGAAGGCAGCCTCTGTCCGTTCGGAAATGCTCCACGAAGTTCCACCGGCTGTCGAGGACAAGTCCCAGGTACTTCAGCGTCGACTCGACGCCGATGGAAACCCCTCCTGTTATCACTGAGGATCCCGGAGGTGGCGCATTCCGAGGCCCATGAAAGCACATGGCCTCGGACTTGTGCAATGCCACCTCGAGACATCGTGAGGAAAACTGGACTTATAATTAATATAAGTCTGAAATCGCCAACCCATCTTGAGCAAGCGTGGTGATCAATGCTCGTGCCTTCTCTGTTGAGAAGAGGCCTTTGCCCAGTAGTGTGACAGTAATTGGCTGGTATTATTATTATTATACGGTAAGATGAAGAGAAGAAGGTCGAGTTTCAATGAACACAGAAATGTTTAATAAAAAACCGTGTTGCTTTGGACTACTTAACTCTTTAAATTCAATATCAAATCCCAATTAAACAGAGATGGCTCGAGCAAATATTTCGAGATGTTAGCAAATAACAAGAAATAAATTCCGCTGATAAATTCTGGAGTAAACAAATATCAAGATAAGACACCTTGATTGCCTGTTTGATGTGTTAACGCTCATAAAATGTCAACAAAATTAGTACGAGAACTTAGTCTCGTGTACGTAATTAAATGTAACAAGATTCATTTGATAATTTCTTAACTTTGAAATGATGTGAATAAAAACATCAAATACTCTTTAAACAATTCAAAGTGATTACTGCAGTAAAAGTCATTATTAAAGATACAATTTTTATTCTGTCGTTTAGTAATTGCTTAAAGTTAGAACTATCAAAAGTTAGAATTCTTAGCTTTGCTTTCTTTGACGGCTCTTACTGTGTTTAAATTCTTGTCTATTGTATAAAATTGAAATGTATCCTATGTATGTTGCATAAGTTATAACTTAAACTCAAGTAATTACTTTAACTTGACTATAGAAACGGGTGTAAAAGACTTCGTGATGTATGTGCATCAAGTAAATAAAAATAAAATACGCGCTTATCACTTCAAACAATTCACAGATCTTCATTCTTTCATTATCATTTATTGTGAAAGCGAGCATAATATAATTAGAATGACGTACTTTTTATTTTATTTTTTTTCGGATGGGAAATCATCAAATGACTCCTCCCGCTCTGGGCGGAGCAGGAGCGGCGAGCAGCTTCCTTCATCGCCCTTTGTATTCCGGAGCAACGGTATCTTTATCGAACAGTCCCGCAGTACATCATTCTACCGGGGGGTAGAATGATGTACTTAGCTGGGAATTTAAAAGTTTGTTCCAGCTGTCCGTCAACTTTATTTTGATCAGTCCGTCACTTTCTATTAAAGAAAACGAAAGCTTGAAAGCGAAGGCGAAGGACTGGCATTGAAGGAGTTTATCTCCACTGACCGACGACCAAACATTTTAATTTTAATTGACCCTGCTACTCTTCAGCAGTATCTAGCTATGTACCTACTAAAGTAGTTTTTGTTGAAGCTATTGACAATACCTGTGTATAAAAATAACCGTCACAACGATCTACTGCGTTCAGGCTTTCTCGGCGTTAACAGGCTGATCGTTTTTTTTGTTTCCACCACAATGGATGCTCATCCATGCGGAACCTGTTAGACCATAGTATACAAGGTGGACACGGCAATAAATTAAACTTCGTATAAAATCGATTGAATTTTTGTATGCAGACTGGAAACTTAATGAGGATGAAGTTTCCAGTCTGCATACAAAAATTCAATCGAATGTATCCAGTCGTTTAGTCACAGGATATTATGATTCATTTTTAGTATTTTCAACATGATGTATATATCTGTTAATAGGCTATGTATAAATAAATAACTATCGCTGGACATTACGCACAGCGCCATCTAGTGCCACACTAAGCAACGCGGCTTGTGTCGTGGACACCAGATAGTTGATATACTACATAGATACTTTTAGTTTGTAAATACATACTTATTATACACATAAACATCCATGACTCAGAAACAAATGTCCAAGAACGTAAGGCAGCCTCACTACCGCTGCGCCATTCGGGTCGTCTATGTAGCAGAAAGGTGTGGTCACATTTGCGAGTGTGCTACAAACCAAAAAAGTGAAGTTATCCCAACGGGACCATCATCGTAATCGCTAATAAATAATCGGCTGTCCCATACAGAACTTCAATATCTGCTCAATCCAAATGTATGGGACATCTGATAATTTTCAAAATAAAGGGAAATTATCAAATTATAGTGCATTCTTGTATTAAGAATTTCACGTTCTTACTAATGCCAAGTGACTAAATCTTTTTAATTCAAATCAATGTTATTTTCTGTTAGAAATTACTCAACACAAAATTCACAAAAACAATGGACACAAACATCACAACAACAAAATTCTCCATATAAAATCCAGTAAACGTAATAAAAATAAAAATATAAACTTGGTAGAAAAAGCCATAAAAGCAGCAAATTATTTTATCGCCTGAAACGGTTTTCACACGTTCTTACAGAATTTACATGATAAAGAAGGTTTTATCACAACTTTTTTTTCCTACAAACCGGAGGCACTTTGTATTCGGTACTGGCCACAAAAAAATATAGTGAGGGAGAGATTTTTTTCTAGGAGAATTCGTGCGTTGCCATTCTCTGACCAAAATGCTAATAGTACCTAAAGGCTCCTTAAAGGTGACATTTAGAATTTCGTGAAAGATATTCCATTTAATAAAATGGTTTTTGGATTTCAATAGTTTCTTATTGGGTTGAAAATTGTACGTTGCTAAGTGAATGTTAAGGTGCTCCCTCACTTGGAGCGTTCGCCTGTAATGTAACGTTACAGAGTCGAGCATTACATCAGTGAGGGAAGGGAAGCGAGCACAACAGTGCGCAACCTGTAGGCTTAGCCAAGTTGACAATCTACAATCCTTAACGCTAATAGAAAACTAACCAAATGTATGGGAATGACATCTATCAACGATAAGTCTCGTGGTCAAAACAAACGAATGAAAACTTTAAAGTTCAGGCAAAACTGTAAGTTGGCTACGATTTATATGGGATGTAGCGATCACGATTACAGAAACGAATACATATCATTCTATCATCTTAACCGATGTAAACTTGTCTACGAAAGTTTATATTCCTTTGTTTTGACCACGTGACTTAACGTTTACGATTGTAGAAAGAGAATCGATACGAATCGTTTGTAACTTGGCTAGGCCTGCTGTAATGTTACAGATTCGAGCATTGCATTGGTGACGGAAGAGAACCGAGCATTACAGTGCGCAGCTTGCTGATACAATCTGTAAAATTAATATTGCCGCGCTCAGCACAACGACCGCTTCGTCTGACGTTGTGGATTCAACTAAATGCTCGAAATCGAATCTGAAAAGTTACATTACAGGCGAACGCTCCATTACATTTTGTTGTCATTTGAACCTCCACTATGCGGGACCAGTGCCTATGTCACATTGTAGATGTCGCAGATTGGATTGCTTAATTAGCTGTTTTATATTAATATTTGGCTTTTGCTTGGTTAATAATTACCGGAACTAACAACGGGTTAAACAAAAATAAATAATTATGATAACTCATGACTGTCCACGAAGTTGACACAATAGTTAAACAATGGCGTCTCGGACCTAATCGGTCATTCGACAGATCATGATTTATTGTGTGTGAAGTAATAATCTGTCTAGTTTTCTTTTCCAAACTCTTTTGGGGTCGTCTTTCAGTCTAGCCAGACGAAGCTGAATACCAGTATTGCTTATCTGACCTTTACAACCTTCTGGTAAGACTGGTTGTCAGATTTTCGGATTTCCCACCAGCCTCACTACCCGTAATAACTGTCAAAGATCTACAAATGTGAACTGAAACCAAAGCCTTAATGTGCTTGCTTAGAGCCGGGTTTATTCTGTAAAGTGTATTTGTTTATACATGATAAAACAACGCATAGTTTGGAGCTGCATTCCTACGTCCCATAGGACATTAGTTTAATGTCAACTGCGGAAAATAGATAGTCTGTGCGCCAAGAATTATGGCCACTGTTGGTTATTCCGTGAACTACTCAAAAAATACATATTAAACTCCAAAATATATTGTGCATCCGCACAGGAAAACGATCAGAAGTAAAAGACAACTGTACAAGTGTGACATCTGTCTAGAAGACTTATTCTATACAACCAGGGTTTATACTGGGACATAATACGAACTCCATGATGTCTATTAGGCACATGCCAACATCATTGTTGCAATTAAGTTATAACCAAGTTCCAACAGCCACAAGCTGCTAACTATTTTGTTCGTTACTGCTATTAAAGTTAGCTGGATAAGTAGGCTAATTCTGTGCCTTTAGTGAAAAGTGATATAACTCGACTTGAAGCAGTTTTGAGTTCTATATATAATCTTGAAGCTTGTTTTTTTTTCTATTTTTCTATCTAATCTAAAAGTGACAGCTGAGTGACAGCGAGTGACAGAAAGTGACAGCTGAGTGACAGAAAATGCAGGTAAGTGACAGCTGAGTGAGAGCGAGTGACAGAAAGTGACAGCTTGACAGTTTTGAGTTCTTTATATAATCTTGAAGCTTGATTTTTTTTCTATTTTTCTATCTAATCGGTTTAACTCTATCTGTTATAGAACCGGAAATAAGTTTCGTGTTGAACGATAAAAGTTGCATTTTCGGTTAATTTTGGTGATATTTTTTGTGTTTACTGATATGTCTTTAGTAATATAAAGCTAAAGCTAATGCTTTTTTAAGCTAAGCTAAAGCTTAAACATAAAAATTACGTGTAAATAAGGCTATCTCGATTTGTATTACTTGACACATTTAATACTAATCACATGAGCTTTGTGCTTGTTAATACAAAACAACTTATATTAAGTGACACAAAGAATACCGTACAAATATCAATTGTGAATACCAATATAACTCAAATTTTACACGAATTCATGATTAAATTTTAAATAGGATTAAGTGACTTATTTTCGTTATTAGCAACGATGTTTTCACAAACGGGATAGCTGAAAAGTGTTTTTATATATTATTTTATACGCGTTATGATATACAACATGTAACATAATTAACGCACATCCTGAAATTAGTATGTTCAGAATCGTTTACTGAATCGATTTCTATAATTTTTAATATAGGTGTTACGTACCGTTCTGTTTACCTACTGCATTTATTCTTAGAAATTTTGGATAGCTTTGTGTCACCCCACAACTAGTACTCAAGCCTTTGTGTGTAATAAAAAGGATGTGATTTGATTAATTTGTCGGCTTGCTTAACGCCTACTCGCTGAGCAATCTGATTGGTCTACGAAGGGCGACAGTGGCGCCGCACTTCCGCGTGTGACTTTTCTACTGGTACCAATCGTCTCAACTCGTAAAATAACGTGCTCCGCGCGAGAAAAACTTTTCTTCTAATAGAAGTGGTCCTTCTGTGATTTTCTACTACAACCCCTACAAGACACGCACAATAACAATAACCAACACCTGTGGAAACCAAAGTGAAGTGAGTTTGCTGGATTTAGGACGACTGTACACGACGCCTAGCCCATGAGGTGCGCGAGGCAGTGGACGGGAGTTTGCTGGTAAGTTTTCAAATCCACATCCACTATTTCCTACACATAATTGTTTGGCCCGTCGAGCCGGATTTGAGTGCTTGGTGTGGGGTTAATTTTCCTAGTGTTCTTAGTTCATAACTTCCTAATTCATTTTGCGTCGTTACGCGTCCAAAATGGCGGAGTTAATTCAACAAGAAATTTTCGAACGCGAGATCATTCTTGATGATCTCCAGCGTACATTGCATTTCATAGATTCAGACGAACAACAGTTTAGGTCACGCTCAAAAGAGCTAACTTCTCAACAAAGAAAGTTCTTCAAACTTCAGGCAAAGATAGAAAAACTCTTGATCAAGTCCAATACTTTCGACAAGGTGGAACAATTACAGATTCGTCAATTAACAATTTTAATGACTATTATTACGCAATTAGTGTTCACTTAGACAAACTTAAAGAAGATGATAATGAGCGTAAACGAAGAATGTCGTCTAGTACGACGATGAATAATTCAGCAGTTACACATGTTCCATTTAATTCTAATAATAATTGTGCAAGTAGATTACCTATTCTTCCAATGCCTACCTTCTCAGGGGAGACCACGGATTGGCCCCCATTTTACGATTTATTTCGTTCATTAGTACACGGCAAAAATACTTACACGGATACAGAGAAGTTTCGTTATTTATTACTGTCATTAAAGAATGAACCCTATAACCTTATTAAATCGATACCAATTACAGACGAAAACTATAGTGTTGCATGGGATATTTTGGTTTCTCGGTATAACAACAAACGGGCTATCGCCACGAAACATCTCGAAAAAATATTAGAAATTGAACCTAGTACCGAGAGAATGACTCAAAGTCTAAGAAATTTACTCAATGTTTATCAAGAAAACATCAAGGCATTGCAGGCGATGCAGTTTCCGATAGATCAATGGAGTTTCATATTAGTGACGATTTTATTACGTAAAATTCCGTCTAGTATTCGAAAACGTTTCGAATTATCATTAACCAAACCATCGGATATACCTGACATAAATACATTGATAAATTTCTTGGAACGCGAGTTAGCCGCAAACGAATTCTCCTCTTACCCACAAAATAAAAATAATAATCTTGAAAAGGTAGGTACTTCTCGAACTTCGGCGACGACACCATCGCGCGGTTACGAAGGCCAACGTCGCGCGCTCGCAGCCAACGTCACGTCATCGAGTTCGAATATAACAGACTTACAGTCTATCAAACAAAATAATTTAAAATATAATTGTTTATGTTGTGATGCTCAACATACGTTGACAAAATGTTCCAAATTCCTTAATTTATCTCCCCGTGATAGGTATGCTTTTATTCAAAACAAAAACGTTTGTATGAATTGTTTACATGTCGGTCATGATTTAAAACAATGTAAATCCAATTTTGTGTGTCGTTCATGTCATAAACGACATCATTCGTTAATTCATTTCGAAAAATCTCACAGTTTATCAGTTATTAATGAAGTCGGCATTAGTGATAATGCTATTTCACTTCCTGTGAACGAAACGACAGAGACAGCGGTTCCCAGTACTTCGCAAGCCGCCGCATTGACTACGGTAAACCATGCGTGGCACGGTCGCACGAACGAGTCGCGAACCATTGCTCCGTCGGTTAGTGCGAGTACGGTGCTCTTATGTACGGCACTCATCAATGTTCATGTTGGCCCACAAAAACACACAGTTCGGTGTATCATTGACACAGGCAGTCAAGCGACGTTTATTACCGAGGCTTGTGTGCAGCGGTTAGGTTTACACCGTAGGCAAGCGCACGTTCCAGTGTTCGGTATTGGCGGGTCCGAAGTCTCAGCTGTTTTACCAAAGGGTATAGTATCGTGTCATATCACTCCTACACACGGGGAGCAACCTTCAATTTCAGTCGAGGCATTAATTTTGTCTAATCTTATTTCACGGATGCCATGTGTGACGTTGCCTTATACGGGATGGTCACACATACAGAATTTAAATTTAGCTGATCCTAAGTTTTACCTTCCACAATCAGTGGAAATGCTTCTAGGTGCGGATATACTATCCCAAGTCCTATTAGGTCACGTGATCAAGGGTCCACCCGGTTCACCGATGGCTATGAACAGTATCTTTGGTTATTTATTAATGGGTGATGTTTCTTACAACCAAAATACACCTACTTCACTTCAAGTGTGTCTCAGTAGTTTTAGCTCATCATACGATGACGGCATCAATCTGAGACGATTCTGGGAATTGGAGTCTCTTCCGGAAAAGAGAATCCTAAGTCCCGACGAAGCGTTGTGTGAATCTATCTACGTAAATTCACATACTCGCGATGAAGCTGGGCGATATGTGGTCCCACTTCCTTTCAAACCTAATGCTCCCGCCCTCGGCGAATCACGGGATACGGCGGTTTCCAGGTTTAGAAAATTAGAGTATCGTTTAGAACATAATCCTCAGCTTAAAATAGAGTATCATGCGTGCCTCCAGGAGTACTTGGAACTCGGTCACATGGAGCCAGTTAATATACCTACTTCCTTAACTACTAGCTATTACATTCCGCACCACTGCGTGGTCAAGGAATCTAGTGAGACTACTCGCACTCGCGTCGTCTTTGACGCGGGTTGTAAAACTTCTAATGGAATATCACTTAATGATGTTCTACTGACTGGTCCGAAATTGCACCAGGATATAGTAGACGTTTTATTAGGTTTTCGTATCCATGCTATTGCTGTCACTGCCGACATTAAGCAGATGTACAGAAACATAAAATTACAACAATCCGATTGGGATTTTCAACGCATTGTGTGGCGTAAATCACCAACTGAACCGTTGCTTGATTATCGATTGCGAACGGTCACCTTTGGTGTCAGCTCATCACCGTACTTAGCCCTTCGTACTATTCAACAGTTGGCTCAGGACGAAGCCGCTAACTTCTCGCTAGGTTCTAAGGTTCTCCAGGACCAGGTTTTCGTTGATGACATCGTCACCGGAGCTGGCGACGTAAAAGAGGCACTGGTTTTACAGCGTGAGTTAGTAGGTATTTGTTCGTCAGCAGGTTTTGAGCTACGGAAGTGGCAAAGCAATTCGCCAGCGTTACTCGCTGCTTTACGAACGTCAGTCTGTCAGGGCGAGCGGCCTGATAACGTTTCTTTCGCTCTGATGGAGAATGACAAACAAATAAAAGTTTTAGGACTTCAGTGGAATCCTAAATCTGATACTTTCACTTTCAGCGTTAAACAAACAACTACTGATAAAATTACAAAACGGTCTATACTATCACAAATAGCCAAAATTTATGACCCTATGGGATGGTTATCTCCTGTAACTATTTACGCGAAACATCTCATTCAGTTGTTATGGATGTCAGGGGTCGACTGGGATGAGTCACCTCCTGTAGATATTATAAATGCTTGGTCTAATTTTCTTAACGAGTTACCATTATTATCAAATTTTCAAATTCCACGTTTCGTTTTTGCAAACGTGAATGTCATTCAAATTCACGGGTTTTCCGATGCTTCCGAGCGGGCTTATGCCGCGTGTGTTTACGCCCGTATATCCGATAATAGTGATAATATTAAAACCTTTCTTCTTCTCGCAAAAACGCGTGTAGCACCTATAAAACCGGTTCTTACGATCCCGCGACTTGAGTTGTGCGCGGCTGTCTTGTTATCACAGTTGATTGATAAAGTTAAAAGTGTGTATGATAAGCACATAAACTGTGAACATGTGTATACGTGGACCGATTCATCCATCGTGTTAGCGTGGCTTCGTTCTCCACCACACGAGTGGAAAACATTCGTTTCGAATCGCACTAGTGAAATCTTATCCCGGCTTCCGGCCAATAGGTGGAGACATGTTCCATCTGCTGACAATCCAGCTGATGCACCTTCTCGAGGAATGCTTCCAACAAGTTTTATACAAAATGAGATGTGGCTCCATGGGCCCTGGTGGGTCGCGCGTGGTTCTAGTTTTTGGCCAAGCCCCAAGAAAATACCAGAAGTCACTGAAGACAAACGTAATCTACCGTTGTCTATAGTATCAAACTCTTCCACCTCAGCACCACCTGATGTGGTCGAGTATATTACAAGATTTTCTTCTCTAGGCAAACTTGTTCGAATAACAGCACTGTTATTCCGATTCTATAGTAAATGCAAGAAGATTCATATTTCCTATCCAAAATACATAACTGTGTCCGAATTTAATTTTTGTTTAAATCGACTTATCCATTTAGTTCAACATTCATGTTTTTCCGAAGACATTAAAAATATTTCACATGGAAAATATCCATCAATTAGACTACGTTGACTTAACCCTTTTATGGATAACAAAAATAATTTGCGTGTAGGTGGGCGGATTCACAAATCACTTTTACCGTTTGTTTCCAAACACCAATTGATTCTGCCTAAGAAACATCATCTTACAAATTTAATCATTGATCATGCACATATCACGCATCTACATGCTGGTCCACAATCCGTGCAATACATTTTACTTCAAAATTATTGGATAATGTCTAGTCGTGACGCTATACGTACTCGCATACATCGCTGCGTTCGCTGTTTTCGTGCTCGCCCCGTGAATCCGCAACCATGCATGGGTCCGCTACCGGCCGCCAGAGTGCGCCCCGAGCGGCCATTTCTAAAAACATCTGTTGATTTCGCGGGTCCGTTCTACGTTCGGGCAAATAAAGTTCGAAATGCGAAAATTATTAAATGTTACGTAGCTGTCTTTGTGTGTATGTCTGTCAAGGCCATACATCTCGAACTCGTGTCCGAGTTGTCAACTGAAGCATTTTTGGCAGCCTTGCGACGCTTCACGTCCCGTAGAGGTTTATGCACTGACATTTACTCTGATTGTGGAAGGAACTTTGTTGGGTGTAATAATTATCTACAAGAATTATATACTTTTTTACGTAATGATTCTGTTCAAGCCACTCTTAATGGTAAGGTTTTAGAACAAGGCATCACTTGGCATTTTCAACCTCCTTATGCCTCACATTTTGGTGGCCTTTTCGAATCCGGTGTTAAAAGTTTCAAACATCATTTACATCGAGTCCTCGGTACGCAAACTCAAACGTATGATGAGATGCACACCCTTCTTTGTCAAATTGAAGCGGTACTCAATTCACGTCCACTTTGTTTATTAAGTGCAGACCCATTAGATCCGTTACCCTTAACTCCATCGCATTTTTTAATAGGAGGTCCGTTGACGACCCTACCAGATATTTCATTATTCGAGAATGTTCCAAATCGACTCACTAGATGGCGTAGGGTACAACAATGTGTGCAACACTTTTGGAAACGTTGGAGTTGTGAATATTTACATGAAATTCAACAGCGTAATAAATGGTTCCGAGATCGCGGCCCGCAACTCCGTGAAGGTATTATTGTCGTTGTACGTGATGATAATTTGCCACCATTACAGTGGAGACTGGCTCGTGTCCATGCTCTTCATCCGGGTTCCGACAATGTTACTCGTGTCGTAACTTTACAAATGGGCAAAACTTTTGTGAAACGCTCAGTAGTTAAAATATGTCCTTTGCCCTTAGAATAATTATTTCATAAGTTTTACTTAATATTGTTACGAATCTTAGTTAGGGAATCTAGAGTAAGAGTAATTTTTTTTTGTTTCATGCTTTCGTAGCATTTTTCATTCCTCTTTCGAGTGAAGTTTAAAATATCTGTAATTTAAGGTTAAAAGAAATCCATTCTTTTAAGGCGAGCGGCATGTTACGTACCGTTCTGTTTACCTACTGCATTTATTCTTAGAAATTTTGGATAGCTTTGTGTCACCCCACAACTAGTACTCAAGCCTTTGTGTGTAATAAAAAGGATGTGATTTGATTAATTTGTCGGCTTGCTTAACGCCTACTCGCTGAGCAATCTGATTGGTCTACGAAGGGCGACAGTGGCGCCGCACTTCCGCGTGTGACTTTTCTACTGGTACCAATCGTCTCAACTCGTAAAATAACGTGCTCCGCGCGAGAAAAACTTTTCTTCTAATAGAAGTGGTCCTTCAGTGATTTTCTACTACAACCCCTACAAGACACGCACAATAACAATAACCAACACCTGTGGAAACCAAAGTGAAGTGAGTTTGCTGGATTTAGGACGACTGTACACGACGCCTAGCCCATGAGGTGCGCGAGGCAGTGGACGGGAGTTTGCTGGTAAGTTTTCAAATCCACATCCACTATTTCCTACACAATAGGTTATTTTTTATCCCATAAAGCTACGTAATTTAAAGTCACACTACCCCTGTATAGTCCAAACAAACTGAAATGGACCGTAACTCAAGGCAATAAGGCTTTTAAAAGTGCAGTTTTATTTGTATTAATACAAATTCCGCCATTCAATACAAAATAAAGAAAAATGAACCTTATTTCAAGTAAGTTAAAAGCGTTACAAATACAGTTAGGTAAACTTAGCGATTCAACCGCACGCACACACTAAACAGGCACTCGATAAAGGACACAATAGATAAACCAACAAAATACAAAATATGTCATACTTGTTTTCGTTCCCTTTCTCGTGCTAATTAAAAACGTGGGATAGAGCGAGATAGCCACCATGACACCGGGCGGTGCGGGCGATCAAAGCTAACTTAAATAAATGTAAACAATATTTAGTCACGCGCGCCCTTCCTTAAAGAGCGTTTATTTTAGTTATAACAAGTGCCGAGGATCTATAAAACAGGATGGTGAACGCTTTTGATAAAAAATGACTAAGTGCTTTCTAAATTAAAACATCAATTAGGAAAACGGGCATTAAAATGTATTGAACTTTTCTATTGAAGTTGAGTCGAGCGACGGCGTTAACAGCTGATCTCGAACGCGAGCGAATACCTACTAGGCTAGCAAGACTCACACAGTCGCTTAAGTAGGTATGAGATCTACGTATGCGACTGTGTGCGTTCGTTGATTTGTACTGTGACTACAACATTCTTCCGGAATTAGGAAAACTAATTTATTAAATAATCATTGCTTATACATGTTTAATTAAAAATTCAGTGCATGTATTATGATTATAACATAATAAACTAATTGGGGTGTCTGAGGGTGTGCGTTAATTACGTTACATGTGCTATACACATATATTTTTTAAGACTGCTGCACAGCTACGTAAACAGAAATGTTGTTGTGGCTTGTGGATCTTCTAAACATTGTTGTGCAACAACAACAACATCAACAACTTGAAAATAATTCATCCAAAGAAAAAACTGAAGAGTTCTATCAAGAAAGTAACGGAAAAGATCAATAATACACAAAATGATAGTTATTAGGGTGAAAGCGTCAGGCTAGCCCGCAAAATTCAAATTTTCTTTACGTTTTTTGCAATTTGTAGACCAGTGCTAGGTTGTATGTTGATTAAAATATTGTTCGCAACTGTAAGTCGTATGTAGTTCACTTTCAGTGTCACTTTCTGACACTCTCTGTCACTCAGCTGTCACTTTCTGTCACTCAGCTGTGACTTTCTGTCGCTCAGCTGTCAATTTCTGACACTCAGCTGTCACTTTCTGTCACTCAGCTAACACTTTCTGACACTCGCTGTCACTCGGCTGTCACGTACTGTCACTCAGCTGTCACTTTCTGTTACTCCGCTGTCACTTTCTGACACTCAGCTGTCACTTTCTGTCATTCAGCTGTCACTTTCTGACACTCAGCTGTCACCCAGCTGTCACTTTCTGTCACTCGCTGTCACTCAGCTGTCATATTCTGTCACTTGCTTTCACTCAAATGTAACTTTCTGTCACTCAGCTGTCACTTTCTGACACTCGCTGTCACTCAGCTGTCACTTTCTGACACCAAGCTGTCACTCAGCTCTCACTTTCTGTCACTCGCTGTCACTCAGCTGTCATTTTCTGACACTCGCTGTCACTCAGCTCTCACTTTCTGACACTCAGCTGTCACTTTCTGTCACTCGCTGTCACTCAGCTGTCACTTTCATTCATTCATTTCGTTCATTCATTTCGTTCATTTATTTTGTTCATTCATTTCGTTCATTCATTTCGTATATTCATTTCGTTCATTCATGTCGTTCATTCATTTCGTTCATTCATATCGTTCATTCATTTCGTTCATTCATTTCTTTCATTCATATCGTTAATTCATTTCATTAATTCATTTCGTTAGTTCATTTCGTTCATTCATTTCGTTCATTCATTTCGTTCATTCATTTCGTTCATTAATTTCGAACGTTCATTTCGTTAATTCATTGCGTTAGTTCATTTCGTTCATTCATTTCCTTCATTCATTTCGTTCATTCATTTTGTTCAATCATTTCGTTCATGCATTTCGTTCATTCATTTCGTTCATTCTTTTCCTTCATTCATTTCGTTCATTCATTTCGTTCATTCATATCGTTCATTCATTTCGTTAATTCATTTCGTTAGTTCATTTCGTTCATTCATTTTGTTCATTCATTTCGTTCATGCATATGCGTTCAATTTCTGACACTCAGCTGTCACTTTTTGACACTCGCTGTCACTCAGCTGTCACTTTCTGTCACTCGCTGTCACTCAGCTGTAGCTTTCTGTCACTAGCTGTCACTCAGCTGTCACTTTTTGACACTCATCTGTCACATTCTGTCACTTGCTGTCACTCAGCTGTCACTTTCTGACACTCGGCTGTCACTCAGCTGTCACTTTCTGACACTCGCTGTCACTCAACTGTCACTTTCTGATATTCAGCTGTCACTTTCTGAAACCTAGCTCTCACTCAGCTCTCACTTTCTGACACTCGCTGTCAATCAGCTGTCACTTTCTGACTTTCGCTGTCACTCAGCTGTCACTTTCTGTTACTAGCTGTCACTCAGCTGTCACTTTCATTCATTAATTTCGTTCATTAATTTTGTTCATTCATTCCGTTCATTCAATTCAATCATTCATTTCGTTTATTCATTTCGTTCATTCATTTCGTTCATTTATTTCGTTCATTCATTTCGTTCATTCATTTCGTCCATTGATTTCGTTCATTCATTTCGTTCATTCATTTCGTTCATTCATTTCATTCAATCATGTAAACGTCACTCTGTCACTAGCTGACACACAGCTGACACTCAGCTGTCACTTTCTGTCACTCAGCTGTCACTTTCTGTCACTCAGCTGTCACTTTCTGACACTCAGCTGAAACCCCTTACCCGCTGTCAAACAGCTGTCACTTTCTGACACTCAGCTGTCACTCAGCTGTCACATTCTGTCACTTGCTGTCACTCAGCTGTCAATTTCTGACACTCGCTGTCACTCAGCTGTCACTATCTATCACTTTCTGACAATCAGCTGTCACTTTCTGACAATCGCTGTCACTCTGCTGTATATTTCTGAGACTCAGCTGTCACTCAGCTGTCACTCAGCTGTCACTCAGCTGTCACTCAGCTGTCACTCAGCTGTCACTCAGCTGTCACATTCTGTCACTTGTGACAGCGAGTGACAGATAGTGACAGCTGAGTGTAAGAATGTGACAGCGAGTGACAGAAAGTGACAGCTGAGTGACAGCTGAGTGACAGCTGAGTGTCAGAATGTGACAGCTGAGTGACAGAAAGTGACAGCCGAGTGTCAGAAAGTGACAGCAAAGTGTCAGAAAGTGACAGCTGAATGACACCGAGTGACAGAAAGTGAAAGCCGAGTGTCAGAAAGTGACAGCTAAGTGACAGCTGTTTGTCAGAAAGTGACAGCTGAGTGACAGCGAGTGACAGAAAGTGACAGCTGAGTGACAGAAAGTGACAGCTGAGTGAAAGCTGAGTGTCAGAATCTGACAGCTGAGTGACAGCTGAGTGTCAGAATGTGATAGCTGAGTGACAGCTAAGTGTCAAAAAGTGACAGCTGAATGACACCGAGTGACAGAAAAATACAGCCGAGTGTCAGAAAGTGACAGCTAAGTGACAGCTGTTTGTCAGAAAGTGACAGCTGAGTGACAGCGAGTGACAGAAAGAGACAGCTGAGTGACAGAAAGCGTCAGAAAGTGACAGCTGAGTGTCAGAATCTGACAGCTAAGTGACAGCTGAGTGTCAGAATCTGACAGCTGAGTGACAGCTGAGTGTCAGAATGTGACAGCTGAGTTACAGCGAGTGACAGAAAGTGACAGCTGAGTGACAGAAAGTGACAGCTGAGTGTCAGAATCTGACAGCTGAGTGACAGCTGAGTGTCAGAATGTGACAGCTGAGTGACAGAAAGTGACAGCTGAGTGTCATAATGTGACAGCTGAGTTACAGAAAGTGACAGCTGAGTGACAGCGAGTGACAGATAGTGACAGCTGAGTGACAGAAAGTGACAGCTGAGTGACAGCTGAGTGTCAGAAAGTGACAGCTGAGTGTCAGAAAGTGACAGTTGAATGACACCGAGTGACAGAATGAGACAGCTGAGTGACAGCTGAGTGTCAAAAAGTGACAGCTGAGTGACAGCGAGTGACAGAAAGTGACAGCTGAGTGACAGCGAGTGACAGAAAGTAACAGCTGAGTGACAGCTGAGTGTCAGAATCTGACAGATGAGTGACAGCTGAGTGTCAGAAAGTGACAGCTGAATGTAAGCGAGTGACAAAAAGTGACAGCTGAGTAATGGAAAGTAACAGCTGCGTGACAGCTGAGTGTCAGCGAGTGATAGAGTGACATTGAAATGATTGAATGAAATGAATGAACGAAATGAACAAAATGAACGAAATGAACGAAATGAACGAAATGAACGAAATGAACGAAATGAACAAAATGAACGAAATGAACGAAATGAACGAAATGAACGAAATGAAAGAAATGAAAAAAATGAACGAAATGAACGAAATGAACGAAATGAACGAAATGAACGAAATGAACGAAATGAACGAAATGAACGAAATGAACCAAATGAAATGAATAAATGACAGCTGAGTGTCAGCGAGTGACAGAAAGTGACAGCTGAGTGACAGAAAGCGACAGAAAGTGACAGCTGAGTGTCAGAATCTGACAGCTGAGTGTCAGAATCTGACAGCTGAGTGACAGCTGAGTGTCAGAATGTGACAGCTGAGTGACAGCTGAGTGTCAGAATGTGACAGCTGAGTTACAGAAAGTGACAGCTGAGTGACAGCGAGTGACAGCGAGTGACAGATAGTGACAGCAAAGTATCAGAAAGTGACAGCTGAATGACACCGAGTGACAGAAAGTGACAGCCGAGTGACAGAAAGCGACAGCTGAGTGACAGCTGAGTGTCAGAATCTGACAGCTGAGTGACAGCTGAGTGTCAGAATGTGACAGCTGAGTTACAGCGAGTGACAGAAAGTGACAGCTGAGTGACAGAAAGTGACAGCTGAGTGTCAGAATCTGACAGCTGAGTGACAGCTGAGTGTCAGAATGTGACAGCTGAGTTACAGAAAGTGACAGCTGAGTGACAGCGAGTGACAGAAAGTTACAGCAAAGTGTCAGAAAGTGACAGCTGAATGACACCGAGTGACAGAAAGTGACAGCCGAGTGTCAGAAAGTGACAGCTAAGTGACAGCTGTTTGTCAGAAAGTGACAGCTGAGTGACAGCGAGTGACAGAAAGTGACAGCTGAGTGACAGAAAGCGACAGAAAGTGGCAGCTGAGTGTCAGAATCTGACTGCTGAGTGTCAGAATCTGACAGCTGAGTGACAGCTGACTGTCAGAATGTGACAGCTGAGTGACAGCTGAGTGTCAGAATGTGACAGCTGAGTTACAGAAAGTGACAGCTGAGTGACAGCGAGTGACAGCGAGTGACAGATAGTGACAGCAAAGTATCAGAAAGTGACAGCTGAATGACACCGAGTGACAGAAAGTGACAGCCGAGTGACAGAAAGCGACAGCTGAGTGACAGCTGAGTGTCAGAATCTGACAGCTGAGTGACAGCTGAGTGTCAGAATGTGACAGCTGAGTTACAGCGAGTGACAGAAAGTGACAGCTGAGTGACAGAAAGTGACAGCTGAGTGTCAGAATCTGACAGCTGAGTGACAGCTGAGTGTCAGAATGTGACAGCTGAGTTACAGAAAGTGACAGCTGAGTGACAGCGAGTGACAGAAAGTTACAGCAAAGTGTCAGAAAGTGACAGCTGAATGACACCGAGTGACAGAAAGTGACAGCCGAGTGTCAGAAAGTGACAGCTAAGTGACAGCTGTTTGTCAGAAAGTGACAGCTGAGTGACAGCGAGTGACAGAAAGTGACAGCTGAGTGACAGAAAGCGACAGAAAGTGGCAGCTGAGTGTCAGAATCTGACTGCTGAGTGTCAGAATCTGACAGCTGAGTGACAGCTGACTGTCAGAATGTGACAGCTGAGTGACAGCTGAGTGTCAGAATGTGACAGCTGAGTTACAGAAAGTGACAGCTGAGTGACAGCGAGTGACAGCGAGTGACAGATAGTGACAGCAAAGTATCAGAAAGTGACAGCTGAATGACACCGAGTGACAGAAAGTGACAGCCGAGTGACAGAAAGCGACAGCTGAGTGACAGCTGAGTGTCAGAATCTGACAGCTGAGTGACAGCTGAGTGACAGCTGAGTGTCAGAATGTGACAGCTGAGTTACAGCGAGTGACAGAAAGTGACAGCTGAGTGACAGAAAGTGACAGCTGAGTGTCAGAATCTGACAGCTGAGTGACAGCTGAGTGTCAGAATGTGACAGCTGAATTACAGAAAGTGACAGCTGAGTGACAGGTAAGTGTCAGAAAGTGACATCTGAATGTCAAAAAGTGACAGCTGAGTGAAAGAAAGTGACAGCTGAGTGACAGCGAGTGACAGAAAGTGACAGCTGAGTGTCAGAAAGTGACAGCTGAATGTAAGCGATTGACAGAAAGTGACAGCTGAGTGACAGCTGAGTTACAGAAAGTGACAGCTGAGTGACAGCGAGTGACAGATAGTGACAGCTGAGTGACAGAAAGTGACAGCTGAGTGACAGCTGAGTGTCAGAAAGTGACAGCTGAGTGTCAGAAAGTGACAGCTGAATGACACCGAGTGACAGAATGAGACAGCTGAGTGACAGCTGAGTGTCAAAAAGTGACAGCTGAGTGACAGCGAGTGACAGAAAGTGACAGCTGAGTGACAGCGAGTGACAGAAAGTAACAGCTGAGTGACAGCTGAGTGTCAGAATCTGACAGATGAGTGACAGCTGAGTGTCAGAAAGTGACAGCTGAATGTAAGCGAGTGACAAAAAGTGACAGCTGAGTGATGGAAAGTAACAGCTGCGTGACAGCTGAGTGTCAGCGAGTGATAGAGTGACATTGAAATGATTGAATGAAATGAATGAACGAAATGAACAAAATGAACGAAATGAACGAAATGAACGAAATGAACGAAATGAATTAAATGAACGAAATGAACGAAATGAACGAAATGAACGAAATGAACGAAATGAACGAAATTAACGAAATTAACGAATTGAACGAAATGAATGAAATGAAATGAATGAATGACAGCTGAGTGTCAGCGAGTGACAGAAAGTTACAGCAAAGTGTCAGAAAGTGACAGCTGAATGACACCGAGTGACAGAAAGTGACAGAAGAGTGTCAGAAAGTGACAGCTAAGTGACAGCTGTTTGTCAGAAAGTGACAGCTGAGTGACAGCGAGTGACAGAAAGTGACAGCTGAGTGACAGAAAGCGACAGAAAGTGACAGCTGAGTGTCAGAATCTGACAGCTGAGTGTCAGAATCTGACAGCTGAGTGACAGCTGAGTGTCAGAATGTGACAGCTGAGTGACAGCTGAGTGTCAGAATGTGACAGCTGAGTTACAGAAAGTGACAGCTGAGTGACAGCGAGTGACAGCGAGTGACAGATAGTGACAGCAAAGTATCAGAAAGTGACAGCTGAATGACACCGAGTGACAGAAAGTGACAGCCGAGTGACAGAAAGCGACAGCTGAGTGACAGCTGAGTGTCAGAATCTGTCAGCTGAGTGTCAGAATGTGACAGCTGAGTTACAGCGAGTGACAGAAAGTGACAGCTGAGTGACAGAAAGTGACAGCTGAGTGTCAGAATCTGACAGCTGAGTGACAGCTGAGTGTCAGAATGTGACAGCTGAGTTACAGAAAGTGACAGCTGAGTGACAGCGAGTGACAGCGAGTGACAGATAGTAACAGCTGAGTGACAGAAAGTGACAGCTGAGTGACAGCTGAGTGTCAGGAAGTGACAGCTGAGTGTCAGAAAGTAACAGCTGAATGACACCGAGTGACAGAATGTGACAGCTGAGTGACAGCTGAGTGTCAAAAAGTGACAGCTGAGTGACAGCGAGTGACAGAAAGTGACAGCTGAGTGACAGGTAAGTGTCAGAAAGTGACATCTGAATGTCAAAAAGTGACAGCTGAGTGAAAGAAAGTGACAGCTGAGTGACAGCGAGTGACAGAAAGTGACAGCTGAGTGTCAGAATGTGACCGCTGAGTGACAGCTGAGTGACAGCTGAGTGACAGCTGAGTGTCAAAAAGTGACAGCTTAGTGACAGAAAGTGACAGCTGAGTGACAGCGAGTGACAGAAAGTGACAGCTGAGTGACAGCTGAGTGTCAGAATCTGACAGATGAGTGACAGCTGAGTGTCAGAATGTGACAGCTGAGTTACAGAAAGTGACAGCTGAGTGACAGAAAGTGACAGCTGAGTGTCAGAAAGTAACAGCTGAATGACACCAAGTGACAGAATGTGACAGCTGAGTGACAGCTGAGTGTCAGAATGTGACAGCTGAGTTACAGAAAGTGACAGCTGAGTGACAGCGAGTGACAGAAAGTTACAGCAAAGTGTCAGAAAGTGACAGCTGAATGACACCGAGTGACAGAAAGTGACAGCCGAGTGTCAGAAAGTGACAGCTAAGTGACAGCTGTTTGTCAGAAAGTGACAGCTGAGTGACAGCGAGTGACAGAAAGTGACAGCTGAGTGACAGAAAGCGACAGAAAGTGACAGCTGAGTGTCAGAATCTGACTGCTGAGTGTCAGAATCTGACAGCTGAGTGACAGCTGACTGTCAGAATGTGACAGCTGAGTGACAGCTGAGTGTCAGAATGTGACAGCTGAGTTACAGAAAGTGACAGCTGAGTGACAGCGAGTGACAGCGAGTGACAGATAGTGACAGCAAAGTATCAGAAAGTGACAGCTGAATGACACCGAGTGACAGAAAGTGACAGCCGAGTGACAGAAAGCGACAGCTGAGTGACAGCTGAGTGTCAGAATCTGACAGCTGAGTGACAGCTGAGTGTCAGAATGTGACAGCTGAGTTACAGCGAGTGACAGAAAGTGACAGCTGAGTGACAGAATGTGACAGCTGAGTGTCAGAATCTGACAGCTGAGTGACAGCTGAGTGTCAGAATGTGACAGCTGAGTTACAGAAAGTGACAGCTGAGTGACAGCGAGTGACAGCGAGTGACAGATAGTAACAGCTGAGTGACAGAAAGTGACAGCTGAGTGTCAGGAAGTGACAGCTGAGTGTCAGAAAGTAACAGCTGAATGACACCGAGTGACAGAATGTGACAGCTGAGTGACAGCTGAGTATCAAAAAGTGACAGCTGAGTGACAGCGAGTGACAGAAAGTGACAGCTGAGTGACAGGTAAGTGTCAGAAAGTGACATCTGAATGTCAAAAAGTGACAGCTGAGTGAAAGAAAGTGACAGCTGAGTGACAGCGAGTGACAGAAAGTGACAGCTGAGTGTCAGAATGTGACCGCTGAGTGACAGCTGAGTGACAGCTGAGTGACAGCTGAGTGACAGCTGAGTGACAGCTGAGTGACAGCTGAGTGACAGCTGAGTGACAGCTGAGTGACAGCTGAGTGTCAAAAAGTGACAGCTTAGTGACAGAAAGTGACAGCTGAGTGACAGCGAGTGACAGAAAGTGACAGCTGAGTGACAGCTGAGTGTCAGAATCTGACAGATGAGTGGCAGCTGAGTGTCAGATAGTGACAGCTGAATGTAAGCGATTGACAGAAAGTGACAGCTGAGTGACAGCTGAGTTACAGAAAGTGACAGCTGAGTGACAGCGAGTGACAGATAGTGACAGCTGAGTGACAGAAAGTGACAGCTGAATGACACCGAGTGACAGAATGAGACAGCTGAGTGACAGCTGAGTGTCAAAAAGTGACAGCTGAGTGACAGCGAGTGACAGAAAGTGACAGCTGAGTGACAGCGAGTGACAGAAAGTAACAGCTGAGTGACAGCTGAGTGTCAGAATCTGACAGATGAGTGACAGCTGAGTGTCAGAAAGTGACAGCTGAATGTAAGCGAGTGACAAAAAGTGACAGCTGAGTGATGGAAAGTAACAGCTGCGTGACAGCTGAGTGACAGCGAGTGACAGAAAGTGACAGCTGAGTGACAGAAGTGACAGCTGAATGTCAGAATGTGACAGCTGAATGACAGCGAGTGACAGAAAGTGACAGCTGAGTGACAGAAGTGACAGCTGAGTGTCAGAATCTGACAGCTGAGTGACAGAAAGTGACAGCTGAGTGTCAGAATGTGACAGCTGAGTGACAGAAAGTGACAGCTGAATGACACCGAGTGACAGAATCTGACAGCTGAGTGTCAGAAAGTGACAGCTGGGTGAAAATTAAGTGTCAGAAAGTGACAGCTGAATGTAAGCGAGTGACAGAAAGTGACAGCTGAGTGATGGAAAGTGACAGCTGCGTGACAGCTGAGTGTCAGCGAGTGATAGAGTGACATTGACATGATTGAATGAAATGAATGAACGAAATGAACGATTTGAACGAAATGAACAAAATGAACAAAATAAACGGAATTAACGAAATGAACGATATGAACGAAATGAACGAAATGAACGAAATGAACGAAATGAATTAATTGAACGAAATGAACGAAATGAACGAAATGAACGAAATGAACGAAATGAACGAAACGAACGAAATGAATTAAATGAACGAAATGAACGAAATAAACGAAATGAATGAAATGAACGAAATGAACGAAATGAACAAAATGAACGAAATGAACGAAATGAACGAAATGAACGAAATGAACGAAATGAACGAAATGAATGAAATGATCGAAATGAACGAAATGAATGAAATGAAATGAATAAATGACAGCTGAGTGTCAGCGAGTGACAGAAAGTTACAGCAAAGTGTCAGAAAGTGACAGCTGAGTGTCAGAATGTGACAGCTGAGTGACAGCCGAGTGTCAAAAAGTGACAGCCGAGTGACAGAAAGTGACAGCTGAGTGACAGAAAGTGACAGCTGAGTGACAGCTGAGTGTCAGAAAGTAACATCTGAATAACACCGAGTGACAGAATGTGACAGCTGAATGACACCGAGTGACAGAAAATGACAGCTGAGTGACAGAAAGCGACAGCTGAGTGACAGGTGAGTGTCGGAATCTGACAGCTGAGTGACAGCTGAGTGTCAGAATGTGACAGCTGAGTGACAGCGAGTGACAGAAAGTGACAGCTGAGTGACAGAAAGTGACAGCTGAGTGTCAGAATCTGACAGCTGAGTGACAGAAAGTGACAGCTGAGTGACAGCAGAGTGACAGAAAGCGACAGCTGAGTGACAGCTGAGTGTCAGAATCTGACAGCTGAGTGACAGCTGAATTTCAGAATTTGACAGCTGAGTGACAGCGAGTGACAGAAAGTGACAGCTGAGTGACAGAAGTGACAGCTGAATGTCAGAATGTGACAGCTGAGTGACAGCGAGTGACAGAAAGTGACAGCTGAGTGACAGAAGTGACAGCTGAGTGTCAGAATCTGACAGCTGAGTGACAGAAAGTGACAGCTGAGTGTCAGAATAAGACAGCTGAGTGACAGAAAAAGACAGCTGAATGACACCGAGTGACAGAATCTGACAGCTGAGTGTCAGAAAGTGACAGCTGAGTGACAATTAAGTGTCAGAAAGTGACAGCTGAATGTAAGCGAGTGACAGAAAGTGACAGCTGAGTGATGGAAAATGACAGCTGCGTGACAGCTGAGTGTCAGCGAGTGATAGAGTGACATTGACATGATTGAATGAAATGAATGAACGAAATGAACGATTTGAACGAAATGAACGAAATGAACAAAATGAACGGAATTAACGAAATGAACGATATGAACGAAATGAACGAAATGAACGAAATGAACGAAATGAACGAAATGAATTAATTGAACGAAATGAACGAAATGAACGAAATGAACGAAATGAACGAAATGAACGAAACGAACGAAATGAATTAAATGAACGAAATGAACGAAATGAATGAAATGAACGAATTGAACGAAATGAACAAAATGAACGAAATGAACGAAATGAACGAAATGAACGAAATGAACGAAATGAACGAAATGAATGAAATGAAATGAATAAATGACAGCTGAGTGTCAGCGAGTGACAGAAAGTTACAGCAAAGTGTCAGAAAGTGACAGCTGAGTGTCAGAATGTGACAGCTGAGTGACAGAAAGTGACAGCTGAGTGACAGAAAGTGACAGCTGAGTGTCAGAATCTGACAGCTGAGTGACAGCTGAGTGTCAGAATGTGACAGCTGAGTTACAGAAAGTGACAGCTGAGTGACAGAAAGTGACAGCTGAGTGTCAGAAAGTAACAGCTGAATGACACCAAGTGACAGAATGTGACAGCTGAGTGACAGCTGAGTGTCAAAAAGTGACAGCTGAGTGACAGCGAGTGACAGAAAGTGACAGCTGAGTGACAGCTAAGTGTCAGAAAGTGACATCTGAATGACACCGAGTGACAGAAAGTGACAGCTGAGTGTCAAAAAGTGACAGCTGAGTGAAACAAAGTGACAGCTGATTGACAGCGAGTGACAGAAAGTGACAGCTGAGTGACAGAAAGTGACAGCTGAGTGACAGCTGAGTGACAGCTGAGTGTCAAAAAGTGACAGCTTAGTGACAGAAAGTGACAGCTGAGTGACAGCGAGTGACAGAAAGTAACAGCTGAGTGACAGCTGAGTGTCAGAATCTGACAGATGAGTGACAGCTGAGTGTCAGAAAGTGACAGCTGAGTTACAGAAAGTGACAGCTGAGTGACAGCGAGTGACAGATAGTGACAGCTGAGTGACAGAAAGTGACAGAAAGTGACAGCTGAGTGACAGCTGAGTGTCAGAAAGTGACAGCTGAGTGTCAGAAAGTGACAGCTGAATGACACCGAGTGACAGAATGTGACAGCTGAGTGACAGCTGAGTGTCAAAAAGTGACAGCTGAGTGACAGCGAGTGACAGAAAGTGACAGCTGAGTGACAGCTAAGTGTCAGAAAGTGACATCTGAATGACACCGAGTGACAGAATGTGACAGCTGAGTGTCAAAAAGTGACAGCTGAGTGACAGAAAGTGACAGCTGAGTGAAAGCGAGTGACAGAAAGTGACAGCTGAGTGTCAGAATCTGACAGCTGAGTGACAGCTGAGTGTCAGAATGTGACAGCTGAGTTACATAAAGTGACAGCTGAGTGACAGCGAGTGACAGCGAGTGACAGATAGTAACAGCTGAGTGACAGAAAGTGACAGCTGAGGGACAGCTGAGTGTCAGGAAGTGACAGCTGAGTGTCAGAAAGTAACAGCTGAATGACACCGAGTAACAGAATGTGACAGCTGAGTGACAGCTGAGTGTCAAAAAGTGACAGCTGAGTGACAGCGAGTGACAGAAAGTGACAGCTGAGTGACAGCTAAGTGTCAGAAAGTGACATCTGAATGACACCGAGTGACAGAATGTGACAGCTGAGTGACAGCTGACTGTCAAAAAGTGACAGCTGAGTGACAGAAAGTGACAGCTGAGTGACGGCGAGTGACAGAAAGTGACAGCTGAGTGTCAGAATCTGACAGCTGAGTGACAGCTCAGTGTCAGAATGTGACAGCTGAGTTACAGAAAGTGACAGCTGAGTGACAGCGAGTGACAGCGAGTGACAGATAGTAACAGCTGAGTGACAGAAAGTGACAGCTGAGGGACAGCTGAGTGTCAGGAAGTGACAGCTGAGTGTCAGAAAGTAACAGCTGAATGACACCGAGTGACAGAAAGTGACAGCTGAGTGACAGCGAGTGACAAAAAGTAACAGCTGAGTGACAGCTGAGTGTCAGAATCTGACAGATGAGTGACAGCTGAGTGTCAGAAAGTGACAGCTGAGTTACAGAAAGTGACAGCTGAGTGACAGCGAGTGACAGATAGTGACAGCTGAGTGACAGAAAGTGACAGAAAGTGACAGCTGAGTGACAGCTGAGTGTCAGAAAGTGACAGCTGAGTGTCAGAAAGTGACAGCTGAATGACACCGAGTGACAGAATGTGACAGCTGAGTGACAGCTGAGTGTCAAAAAGTGACAGCTGAGTGACCGCGAGTGACAGAAAGTGACAGCTGAGTGACAGCTAAGTGTCAGAAAGTGACATCTGAATGACACCGAGTGACAGAATGTGACAGCTGAGTGACAGCTGAGTGTCAAAAAGTGACAGCTGAGTGACAGAAAGTGACAGCTGAGTGAAAGCGAGTGACAGAAAGTGGCAGCTGAGTGTCAGAATCTGACAGCTGAGTGGCAGCTGAGTGTCAGAATGTGACAGCTGAGTTACATAAAGTGACAGCTGAGTGTCAGAATGTGACAGCTGAGTGACAGAAAGTGACAGCTGAGTGACAGAAAGTGACAGCTGAGTGTCAGAATCTGACAGCTGAGTGACAGCTGAGTGTCAGAATGTGACAGCTGAGTTACAGAAAGTGACAGCTGAGTGACAGAAAGTGACAGCTGAGTGTCAGAAAGTAACAGCTGAATGACACCAAGTGACAGAATGTGACAGCTGAGTGACAGCTGAGTGTCAAAAAGTGACAGCTGAGTGACAGCGAGTGACAGAAAGTGACAGCTGAGTGACAGCTAAGTGTCAGAAAGTGACATCTGAATGACACCGAGTGACAGAAAGTGACAGCTGAGTGTCAAAAAGTGACAGCTGAGTGAAACAAAGTGACAGCTGATTGACAGCGAGTGACAGAAAGTGACAGCTGAGTGACAGAAAGTGACAGCTGAGTGACAGCTGAGTGACAGCTGAGTGTCAAAAAGTGACAGCTTAGTGACAGAAAGTGACAGCTGAGTGACAGCGAGTGACAGAAAGTAACAGCTGAGTGACAGCTGAGTGTCAGAATCTGACAGATGAGTGACAGCTGAGTGTCAGAAAGTGACAGCTGAGTTACAGAAAGTGACAGCTGAGTGACAGCGAGTGACAGATAGTGACAGCTGAGTGACAGAAAGTGACAGAAAGTGACAGCTGAGTGACAGCTGAGTGTCAGAAAGTGACAGCTGAGTGTCAGAAAGTGACAGCTGAATGACACCGAGTGACAGAATGTGACAGCTGAGTGACAGCTGAGTGTCAAAAAGTGACAGCTGAGTGACAGCGAGTGACAGAAAGTGACAGCTGAGTGACAGCTAAGTGTCAGAAAGTGACATCTGAATGACACCGAGTGACAGAATGTGACAGCTGAGTGTCAAAAAGTGACAGCTGAGTGACAGAAAGTGACAGCTGAGTGAAAGCGAGTGACAGAAAGTGACAGCTGAGTGTCAGAATCTGACAGCTGAGTGACAGCTGAGTGTCAGAATGTGACAGCTGAGTTACATAAAGTGACAGCTGAGTGACAGCGAGTGACAGCGAGTGACAGATAGTAACAGCTGAGTGACAGAAAGTGACAGCTGAGGGACAGCTGAGTGTCAGGAAGTGACAGCTGAGTGTCAGAAAGTAACAGCTGAATGACACCGAGTAACAGAATGTGACAGCTGAGTGACAGCTGAGTGTCAAAAAGTGACAGCTGAGTGACAGCGAGTGACAGAAAGTGACAGCTGAGTGACAGCTAAGTGTCAGAAAGTGACATCTGAATGACACCGAGTGACAGAATGTGACAGCTGAGTGACAGCTGACTGTCAAAAAGTGACAGCTGAGTGACAGAAAGTGACAGCTGAGTGACGGCGAGTGACAGAAAGTGACAGCTGAGTGTCAGAATCTGACAGCTGAGTGACAGCTCAGTGTCAGAATGTGACAGCTGAGTTACAGAAAGTGACAGCTGAGTGACAGCGAGTGACAGCGAGTGACAGATAGTAACAGCTGAGTGACAGAAAGTGACAGCTGAGGGACAGCTGAGTGTCAGGAAGTGACAGCTGAGTGTCAGAAAGTAACAGCTGAATGACACCGAGTGACAGAAAGTGACAGCTGAGTGACAGCGAGTGACAAAAAGTAACAGCTGAGTGACAGCTGAGTGTCAGAATCTGACAGATGAGTGACAGCTGAGTGTCAGAAAGTGACAGCTGAGTTACAGAAAGTGACAGCTGAGTGACAGCGAGTGACAGATAGTGACAGCTGAGTGACAGAAAGTGACAGAAAGTGACAGCTGAGTGACAGCTGAGTGTCAGAAAGTGACAGCTGAGTGTCAGAAAGTGACAGCTGAATGACACCGAGTGACAGAATGTGACAGCTGAGTGACAGCTGAGTGTCAAAAAGTGACAGCTGAGTGACCGCGAGTGACAGAAAGTGACAGCTGAGTGACAGCTAAGTGTCAGAAAGTGACATCTGAATGACACCGAGTGACAGAATGTGACAGCTGAGTGACAGCTGAGTGTCAAAAAGTGACAGCTGAGTGACAGAAAGTGACAGCTGAGTGAAAGCGAGTGACAGAAAGTGGCAGCTGAGTGTCAGAATCTGACAGCTGAGTGGCAGCTGAGTGTCAGAATGTGACAGCTGAGTTACATAAAGTGACAGCTGAGTGACAGCGAGTGACAGCGAGTGACAGATAGTAACAGCTGAGTGACAGAAAGTGACAGCTGAGGGACAGCTGAGTGTCAGGAAGTGACAGCTGAGTGTCAGAAAGTAACAGCTGAATGACACCGAGTAACAGAATGTGACAGCTGAGTGACAGCTGAGTGTCAAAAAGTGACAGCTGAGTGACAGCGAGTGACAGAAAGTGACAGCTGAGTGACAGCTAAGTGTCAGAAAGTGACATCTGAATGACACCGAGTGACAGAATGTGACAGCTGAGTGACAGCTGAGTGTCAAAAAGTGACAGCTGAGTGACAGAAAGTGACAGCTGAGTGACGGCGAGTGACAGAAAGTGACAGCTGAGTGTCAGAATCTGACAGCTGAGTGACAGCTCAGTGTCAGAATGTGACAGCTGAGTTACAGAAAGTGACAGCTGAGTGACAGCGAGTGACAGATAGTAACAGCTGAGTGACAGAAAGTGACAGCTGAGGGACAGCTGAGTGTCAGGAAGTGACAGCTGAGTGGCAGAAAGTAACAGCTGAATGACACCGAGTAACAGAATGTGACAGCTGAGTGACAGCTGAGTGTCAAAAAGTGACAGCTGAGTGACAGCGAGTGACAGAAAGTGACAGCTGAGTGACAGCTAAGTGTCAGAAAGTGACATCTGAATGACACCGAGTGACAGAAAGTGACAGCTGAGTGTCAAAAAGTGACAGCTGAGTGAAAGAAAGTGACAGCTGAGTGACAGCGAGTGACAGAAAGTGACAGCTGAGTGTCAGAATGTGACCGCTGAGTGACAGCTGAGTGACAGAAAGTGACAGCTGAGTGTCAGAATCTGACAGCTGAGTGACAGCTGAGTGTCAGAATGTGACAGCTGAGTTACAGAAAGTGACAGCTGAGTGACAAAAAGTGACAGCTGAGTGTCAGAAAGTAACAGCTGAATGACACCAAGTGACAGAATGTGACAGCTGAGTGACAGCTGAGTGTCAGAATGTGACAGCTGAGTTACAGAAAGTGACAGCTGAGTGACAGCGAGTGACAGAAAGTTACAGCAAAGTGTCAGAAAGTGACAGCTGAATGACACCGAGTGACAGAAAGTGACAGCCGAGTGTCAGAAAGTGACAGCTAAGTGACAGCTGTTTGTCAGAAAGTGACAGCTGAGTGACAGCGAGTGACAGAAAGTGACAGCTGAGTGACAGAAAGCGACAGAAAGTGACAGCTGAGTGTCAGAATCTGACTGCTGAGTGTCAGAATCTGACAGCTGAGTGACAGAATGTGACAGCTGAGTGACAGCTGAGTGTCAGAATGTGACAGCTGAGTTACAGAAAGTGACAGCTGAGTGACAGCGAGTGACAGCGAGTGACAGATAGTGACAGCAAAGTATCAGAAAGTGACAGCTGAATGACACCGAGTGACAGAAAGTGACAGCCGAGTGACAGAAAGCGACAGCTGAGTGACAGCTGAGTGTCAGAATCTGACAGCTGAGTGACAGCTGAGTGTCAGAATGTGACAGCTGAGTTACAGCGAGTGACAGAAAGTGACAGCTGAGTGACAGAAAGTGACAGCTGAGTGTCAGAATCTGACAGCTGAGTGACAGCTGAGTGTCAGAATGTGACAGCTGAGTTACAGAAAGTGACAGCTGAGTGACAGCGAGTGGCAGCGAGTGACAGATAGTAACAGCTGAGTGACAGAAAGTGACAGCTGAGTGACAGCTGAGTGTCAGGAAGTGACAGCTGAGTGTCAGAAAGTAACAGCTGAATGACACCGAGTGACAGAATGTGACAGCTGAGTGACAGCTGAGTATCAAAAAGTGACAGCTGAGTGACAGCGAGTGACAGAAAGTGACAGCTGAGTGACAGGTAAGTGTCAGAAAGTGACATCTGAATGTCAGAAAGTGACAGCTGAGTGAAAGAAAGTGACAGCTGAGTGACAGCGAGTGACAGAAAGTGACAGCTGAGTGTCAGAATGTGACCGCTGAGTGACAGCTGAGTGACAGCTGAGTGACAGCTGAGTGACAGCTGAGTGTCAAAAAGTGACAGCTTAGTGACAGAAAGTGACAGCTGAGTGACAGCGAGTGACAGAAAGTGACAGCTGAGTGACAGCTGAGTGTCAGAATCTGACAGATGAGTGACAGCTGACTGTCAGAATGTGACAGCTGAGTGACAGCTGAGTGTCAGAATGTGACAGCTGAGTTACAGAAAGTGACAGCTGAGTGACAGCGAGTGACAGCGAGTGACAGATAGTGACAGCAAAGTATCAGAAAGTGACAGCTGAATGACACCGAGTGACAAAGTGACAGCCGAGTGACAGAAAGCGACAGCTGAGTGACAGCTGAGTGTCAGAATCTGACAGCTGAGTGACAGCTGAGTGTCAGAATGTGACAGCTGAGTTACAGCGAGTGACAGAAAGTGACAGCTGAGTGACAGAAAGTGACAGCTGAGTGTCAGAATCTGACAGCTGAGTGACAGCTGAGTGTCAGAATGTGACAGCTGAGTTACAGAAAGTGACAGCTGAGTGACAGCGAGTGACAGCGAGTGACAGATAGTAACAGCTGAGTGACAGAAAGTGACAGCTGAGTGTCAGGAAGTGACAGCTGAGTGTCAGAAAGTAACAGCTGAATGACACCGAGTGACAGAATGTGACAGCTGAGTGACAGCTGAGTATCAAAAAGTGACAGCTGAGTGACAGCGAGTGACAGAAAGTGACAGCTGAGTGACAGGTAAGTGTCAGAAAGTGACATCTGAATGTCAAAAAGTGACAGCTGAGTGAAAGAAAGTGACAGCTGAGTGACAGCGAGTGACAGAAAGTGACAGCTGAGTGTCAGAATGTGACCGCTGAGTGACAGCTGAGTGACAGCTGAGTGACAGCTGAGTGTCAAAAAGTGACAGCTTAGTGACAGAAAGTGACAGCTGAGTGACAGCGAGTGACAGAAAGTGACAGCTGAGTGACAGCTGAATGTCAGAATCTGACAGATGAGTGACAGCTGAGTGTCAGAAAGTGACAGCTGAATGTAAGCGATTGACAGAAAGTGACAGCTGAGTGACAGCTGAGTTACAGAAAGTGACAGCTGAGTGACAGCGAGTGACAGATAGTGACAGCTGAGTGACAGAAAGTGACAGCTGAGTGACAGCTGAGTGTCAGAAAGTGACAGCGAGTGACAGAAAGTGACAGCTGAGTGACAGCGAGTGACAGAAAGTAACAGCTGAGTGACAGCTGAGTGTCAGAATCTGACAGATGAGTGACAGCAAAGTGTCAGAAAGTGACAGCTGAATGTAAGCGAGTGACAAAAAGTGACAGCTGAGTGATGGAAAGTAACAGCTGCGTGACAGCTGAGTGTCAGCGAGTGATAGAGTGACATTGAAATGATTGAATGAAATGAATGAACGAAATGAACAAAATGAACGAAATGAACGAAATGAACGAAATGAATTAAATGAACGAAATGAACGAAATGAACGAAATGAACGAAATGAACGAAATTAACGAATTGAACGAAATGAATGAAATGAAATGAATGAATGACAGCTGAGTGTCAGCGAGTGACAGAAAGTTACAGCAAAGTGTCAGAAATTGACAGCTGAATGACACCGAGTGACAGAAAGTGACAGCCGAGTGTCAGAAAGTGACAGCTAATTGACAGCTGTTTGTCAGAAAGTGACAGCTGAGTGACAGCGAGTGACAGAAAGTGACAGCTGAGTGACAGAAAGCGACAGAAAGTGACAGCTCAGTGTCAGAATCTGACACAGCTGAATGTAAGCGAGTGACAGAAAGTGACAGCTGAGTGATGGAAAGTGACAGCTGAGTGTCAGCGAGTGATAGAGTGACATTGACATGATTGAATGAAATGAATGAACGAAATGAACGATTTGAACGAAATGAACGAAATGAACAAAATGAACGGAATTAACGAAATGAACGATATGAACGAAATGAACGAAATGAACGAAATGAACGAAATGAACGAAATGAACGAAATGAACGAAATGAACGAAATGAACGAAATGAATTAATTGAACGAAATGAACGAAATGAACGAAATGAACGAAATGAACGAAATGAACGAAATGAACGAAACGAACGAAATGAATTAAATGAACGAAATGAACGAAATGAATGAAATGAACGAATTGAACGAAATGAACAAAATGAACGAAATGAACGAAATGAACGAAATGAACGAAATGAATGAAATGAAATGAATAAATGACAGCTGAGTGTCAGCGAGTGACAGATAGTGACAGCAAAGTATCAGAAAGTGACAGCTGAATGACACCGAGTGACAGAAAGTGACAGCCGAGTGACAGAAAGCGACAGCTGAGTGACAGCTGAGTGTCAGAATCTGACAGCTGAGTGACAGCTGAGTGTCAGAATGTGACAGCTGAGTTACAGCGAGTGACAGAAAGTGACAGCTGAGTGACAGAATGTGACAGCTGAGTGTCAGAATCTGACAGCTGAGTGACAGCTGAGTGTCAGAATGTGACAGCTGAGTTACAGAAAGTGACAGCTGAGTGACAGCGAGTGACAGCGAGTGACAGATAGTAACAGCTGAGTGACAGAAAGTGACAGCTGAGTGTCAGGAAGTGACAGCTGAGTGTCAGAAAGTAACAGCTGAATGACACCGAGTGACAGAATGTGACAGCTGAGTGACAGCTGAGTATCAAAAAGTGACAGCTGAGTGACAGCGAGTGACAGAAAGTGACAGCTGAGTGACAGGTAAGTGTCAGAAAGTGACATCTGAATGTCAAAAAGTGACAGCTGAGTGAAAGAAAGTGACAGCTGAGTGACAGCGAGTGACAGAAAGTGACAGCTGAGTGTCAGAATGTGACCGCTGAGTGACAGCTGAGTGACAGCTGAGTGACAGCTGAGTGACAGCTGAGTGACAGCTGAGTGACAGCTGAGTGACAGCTGAGTGTCAAAAAGTGACAGCTTAGTGACAGAAAGTGACAGCTGAGTGACAGCGAGTGACAGAAAGTGACAGCTGAGTGACAGCTGAGTGTCAGAATCTGACAGATGAGTGGCAGCTGAGTGTCAGATAGTGACAGCTGAATGTAAGCGATTGACAGAAAGTGACAGCTGAGTGACAGCTGAGTTACAGAAAGTGACAGCTGAGTGACAGCGAGTGACAGATAGTGACAGCTGAGTGACAGAAAGTGACAGCTGAATGACACCGAGTGACAGAATGAGACAGCTGAGTGACAGCTGAGTGTCAAAAAGTGACAGCTGAGTGACAGCGAGTGACAGAAAGTGACAGCTGAGTGACAGCGAGTGACAGAAAGTAACAGCTGAGTGACAGCTGAGTGTCAGAATCTGACAGATGAGTGACAGCTGAGTGTCAGAAAGTGACAGCTGAATGTAAGCGAGTGACAAAAAGTGACAGCTGAGTGATGGAAAGTAACAGCTGCGTGACAGCTGAGTGACAGCGAGTGACAGAAAGTGACAGCTGAGTGACAGAAGTGACAGCTGAATGTCAGAATGTGACAGCTGAATGACAGCGAGTGACAGAAAGTGACAGCTGAGTGACAGAAGTGACAGCTGAGTGTCAGAATCTGACAGCTGAGTGACAGAAAGTGACAGCTGAGTGTCAGAATGTGACAGCTGAGTGACAGAAAGTGACAGCTGAATGACACCGAGTGACAGAATCTGACAGCTGAGTGTCAGAAAGTGACAGCTGGGTGAAAATTAAGTGTCAGAAAGTGACAGCTGAATGTAAGCGAGTGACAGAAAGTGACAGCTGAGTGATGGAAAGTGACAGCTGCGTGACAGCTGAGTGTCAGCGAGTGATAGAGTGACATTGACATGATTGAATGAAATGAATGAACGAAATGAACGATTTGAACGAAATGAACAAAATGAACAAAATAAACGGAATTAACGAAATGAACGATATGAACGAAATGAACGAAATGAACGAAATGAACGAAATGAATTAATTGAACGAAATGAACGAAATGAACGAAATGAACGAAATGAACGAAATGAACGAAACGAACGAAATGAATTAAATGAACGAAATGAACGAAATAAACGAAATGAATGAAATGAACGAAATGAACGAAATGAACAAAATGAACGAAATGAACGAAATGAACGAAATGAACGAAATGAACGAAATGAACGAAATGAATGAAATGATCGAAATGAACGAAATGAATGAAATGAAATGAATAAATGACAGCTGAGTGTCAGCGAGTGACAGAAAGTTACAGCAAAGTGTCAGAAAGTGACAGCTGAGTGTCAGAATGTGACAGCTGAGTGACAGCCGAGTGTCAAAAAGTGACAGCCGAGTGACAGAAAGTGACAGCTGAGTGACAGAAAGTGACAGCTGAGTGACAGCTGAGTGTCAGAAAGTGACATCTGAATAACACCGAGTGACAGAATGTGACAGCTGAATGACACCGAGTGACAGAAAATGACAGCTGAGTGACAGAAAGCGACAGCTGAGTGACAGGTGAGTGTCGGAATCTGACAGCTGAGTGACAGCTGAGTGTCAGAATCTGACAGCTGAGTGTCAGAAAGTGACAGCTGAGTGTCAGAATGTGACAGCTGAGTGACAGAAAGTGACAGCTGAGTGACAGAAAGTGACAGCTGAGTGTCAGAATCTGACAGCTGAGTGACAGCTGAGTGTCAGAATGTGACAGCTGAGTTACAGAAAGTGACAGCTGAGTGACAGAAAGTGACAGCTGAGTGTCAGAAAGTAACAGCTGAATGACACCAAGTGACAGAATGTGACAGCTGAGTGACAGCTGAGTGTCAAAAAGTGACAGCTGAGTGACAGCGAGTGACAGAAAGTGACAGCTGAGTGACAGCTAAGTGTCAGAAAGTGACATCTGAATGACACCGAGTGACAGAAAGTGACAGCTGAGTGTCAAAAAGTGACAGCTGAGTGAAACAAAGTGACAGCTGAGTGACAGCGAGTGACAGAAAGTGACAGCTGAGTGACAGAAAGTGACAGCTGAGTGACAGCTGAGTGACAGCTGAGTGTCAAAAAGTGACAGCTTAGTGACAGAAAGTGACAGCTGAGTGACAGCGAGTGACAGAAAGTAACAGCTGAGTGACAGCTGAGTGTCAGAATCTGACAGATGAGTGACAGCTGAGTGTCAGAAAGTGACAGCTGAGTTACAGAAAGTGACAGCTGAGTGACAGCGAGTGACAGATAGTGACAGCTGAGTGACAGAAAGTGACAGAAAGTGACAGCTGAGTGACAGCTGAGTGTCAGAAAGTGACAGCTGAGTGTCAGAAAGTGACAGCTGAATGACACCGAGTGACAGAATGTGACAGCTGAGTGACAGCTGAGTGTCAAAAAGTGACAGCTGAGTGACAGCGAGTGACAGAAAGTGACAGCTGAGTGACAGCTAAGTGTCAGAAAGTGACATCTGAATGACACCGAGTGACAGAATGTGACAGCTGAGTGTCAAAAAGTGACAGCTGAGTGACAGAAAGTGACAGCTGAGTGAAAGCGAGTGACAGAAAGTGACAGCTGAGTGTCAGAATCTGACAGCTGAGTGACAGCTGAGTGTCAGAATGTGACAGCTGAGTTACATAAAGTGACAGCTGAGTGACAGCGAGTGACAGCGAGTGACAGATAGTAACAGCTGAGTGACAGAAAGTGACAGCTGAGGGACAGCTGAGTGTCAGGAAGTGACAGCTGAGTGTCAGAAAGTAACAGCTGAATGACACCGAGTAACAGAATGTGACAGCTGAGTGACAGCTGAGTGTCAAAAAGTGACAGCTGAGTGACAGCGAGTGACAGAAAGTAACAGCTGAGTGACAGCTAAGTGTCAGAAAGTGACATCTGAATGACACCGAGTGACAGAATGTGACAGCTGAGTGACAGCTGACTGTCAAAAAGTGACAGCTGAGTGACAGAAAGTGACAGCTGAGTGACGGCGAGTGACAGAAAGTGACAGCTGAGTGTCAGAATCTGACAGCTGAGTGACAGCTCAGTGTCAGAATGTGACAGCTGAGTTACAGAAAGTGACAGCTGAGTGACAGCGAGTGACAGCGAGTGACAGATAGTAACAGCTGAGTGACAGAAAGTGACAGCTGAGGGACAGCTGAGTGTCAGGAAGTGACAGCTGAGTGTCAGAAAGTAACAGCTGAATGACACCGAGTGACAGAAAGTGACAGCTGAGTGACAGCGAGTGACAAAAAGTAACAGCTGAGTGACAGCTGAGTGTCAGAATCTGACAGATGAGTGACAGCTGAGTGTCAGAAAGTGACAGCTGAGTTACAGAAAGTGACAGCTGAGTGACAGCGAGTGACAGATAGTGACAGCTGAGTGACAGAAAGTGACAGAAAGTGACAGCTGAGTGACAGCTGAGTGTCAGAAAGTGACAGCTGAGTGTCAGAAAGTGACAGCTGAATGACACCGAGTGACAGAATGTGACAGCTGAGTGACAGCTGAGTGTCAAAAAGTGACAGCTGAGTGACCGCGAGTGACAGAAAGTGACAGCTGAGTGACAGCTAAGTGTCAGAAAGTGACATCTGAATGACACCGAGTGACAGAATGTGACAGCTGAGTGACAGCTGAGTGTCAAAAAGTGACAGCTGAGTGACAGAAAGTGACAGCTGAGTGAAAGCGAGTGACAGAAAGTGGCAGCTGAGTGTCAGAATCTGACAGCTGAGTGGCAGCTGAGTGTCAGAATGTGACAGCTGAGTTACATAAAGTGACAGCTGAGTGACAGCGAGTGACAGCGAGTGACAGATAGTAACAGCTGAGTGACAGAAAGTGACAGCTGAGGGACAGCTGAGTGTCAGGAAGTGACAGCTGAGTGTCAGAAAGTAACAGCTGAATGACACCGAGTAACAGAATGTGACAGCTGAGTGACAGCTGAGTGTCAAAAAGTGACAGCTGAGTGACAGCGAGTGACAGAAAGTGACAGCTGAGTGACAGCTAAGTGTCAGAAAGTGACATCTGAATGACACCGAGTGACAGAATGTGACAGCTGAGTGACAGCTGAGTGTCAAAAAGTGACAGCTGAGTGACAGAAAGTGACAGCTGAGTGACGGCGAGTGACAGAAAGTGACAGCTGAGTGTCAGAATGTGACAGCTGAGTGACAGAAAGTGACAGCTGAGTGACAGAAAGTGACAGCTGAGTGTCAGAATCTGACAGCTGAGTGACAGCTGAGTGTCAGAATGTGACAGCTGAGTTACAGAAAGTGACAGCTGAGTGACAGAAAGTGACAGCTGAGTGTCAGAAAGTAACAGCTGAATGACACCAAGTGACAGAATGTGACAGCTGAGTGACAGCTGAGTGTCAAAAAGTGACAGCTGAGTGACAGCTAGTGACAGAAAGTGACAGCTGAGTGACAGCTAAGTGTCAGAAAGTGACATCTGAATGACACCGAGTGACAGAAAGTGACAGCTGAGTGTCAAAAAGTGACAGCTGAGTGAAACAAAGTGACAGCTGAGTGACAGCGAGTGACAGAAAGTGACAGCTGAGTGACAGAAAGTGACAGCTGAGTGACAGCTGAGTGACAGCTGAGTGTCAAAAAGTGACAGCTTAGTGACAGAAAGTGACAGCTGAGTGACAGCGAGTGACAGAAAGTAACAGCTGAGTGACAGCTGAGTGTCAGAATCTGACAGATGAGTGACAGCTGAGTGTCAGAAAGTGACAGCTGAGTTACAGAAAGTGACAGCTGAGTGACAGCGAGTGACAGATAGTGACAGCTGAGTGACAGAAAGTGACAGAAAGTGACAGCTGAGTGACAGCTGAGTGTCAGAAAGTGACAGCTGAGTGTCAGAAAGTGACAGCTGAATGACACCGAGTGACAGAATGTGACAGCTGAGTGACAGCTGAGTGTCAAAAAGTGACAGCTGAGTGACAGCGAGTGACAGAAAGTGACAGCTGAGTGACAGCTAAGTGTCAGAAAGTGACATCTGAATGACACCGAGTGACAGAATGTGACAGCTGAGTGTCAAAAAGTGACAGCTGAGTGACAGAAAGTGACAGCTGAGTGAAAGCGAGTGACAGAAAGTGACAGCTGAGTGTCAGAATCTGACAGCTGAGTGACAGCTGAGTGTCAGAATGTGACAGCTGAGTTACATAAAGTGACAGCTGAGTGACAGCGAGTGACAGCGAGTGACAGATAGTAACAGCTGAGTGACAGAAAGTGACAGCTGAGGGACAGCTGAGTGTCAGGAAGTGACAGCTGAGTGTCAGAAAGTAACAGCTGAATGACACCGAGTAACAGAATGTGACAGCTGAGTGACAGCTGAGTGTCAAAAAGTGACAGCTGAGTGACAGCGAGTGACAGAAAGTGACAGCTGAGTGACAGCTAAGTGTCAGAAAGTGACATCTGAATGACACCGAGTGACAGAATGTGACAGCTGAGTGACAGCTGACTGTCAAAAAGTGACAGCTGAGTGACAGAAAGTGACAGCTGAGTGACGGCGAGTGACAGAAAGTGACAGCTGAGTGTCAGAATCTGACAGCTGAGTGACAGCTCAGTGTCAGAATGTGACAGCTGAGTTACAGAAAGTGACAGCTGAGTGACAGCGAGTGACAGCGAGTGACAGATAGTAACAGCTGAGTGACAGAAAGTGACAGCTGAGGGACAGCTGAGTGTCAGGAAGTGACAGCTGAGTGTCAGAAAGTAACAGCTGAATGACACCGAGTGACAGAAAGTGACAGCTGAGTGACAGCGAGTGACAAAAAGTAACAGCTGAGTGACAGCTGAGTGTCAGAATCTGACAGATGAGTGACAGCTGAGTGTCAGAAAGTGACAGCTGAGTTACAGAAAGTGACAGCTGAGTGACAGCGAGTGACAGATAGTGACAGCTGAGTGACAGAAAGTGACAGAAAGTGACAGCTGAGTGACAGCTGAGTGTCAGAAAGTGACAGCTGAGTGTCAGAAAGTGACAGCTGAATGACACCGAGTGACAGAATGTGACAGCTGAGTGACAGCTGAGTGTCAAAAAGTGACAGCTGAGTGACCGCGAGTGACAGAAAGTGACAGCTGAGTGACAGCTAAGTGTCAGAAAGTGACATCTGAATGACACCGAGTGACAGAATGTGACAGCTGAGTGACAGCTGAGTGTCAAAAAGTGACAGCTGAGTGACAGAAAGTGACAGCTGAGTGAAAGCGAGTGACAGAAAGTGGCAGCTGAGTGTCAGAATCTGACAGCTGAGTGGCAGCTGAGTGTCAGAATGTGACAGCTGAGTTACATAAAGTGACAGCTGAGTGACAGCGAGTGACAGCGAGTGACAGATAGTAACAGCTGAGTGACAGAAAGTGACAGCTGAGGGACAGCTGAGTGTCAGGAAGTGACAGCTGAGTGTCAGAAAGTAACAGCTGAATGACACCGAGTAACAGAATGTGACAGCTGAGTGACAGCTGAGTGTCAAAAAGTGACAGCTGAGTGACAGCGAGTGACAGAAAGTGACAGCTGAGTGACAGCTAAGTGTCAGAAAGTGACATCTGAATGACACCGAGTGACAGAATGTGACAGCTGAGTGACAGCTGAGTGTCAAAAAGTGACAGCTGAGTGACAGAAAGTGACAGCTGAGTGACGGCGAGTGACAGAAAGTGACAGCTGAGTGTCAGAATCTGACAGCTGAGTGACAGCTCAGTGTCAGAATGTGACAGCTGAGTTACAGAAAGTGACAGCTGAGTGACAGCGAGTGACAGATAGTAACAGCTGAGTGACAGAAAGTGACAGCTGAGGGACAGCTGAGTGTCAGGAAGTGACAGCTGAGTGGCAGAAAGTAACAGCTGAATGACACCGAGTAACAGAATGTGACAGCTGAGTGACAGCTGAGTGTCAAAAAGTGACAGCTGAGTGACAGCGAGTGACAGAAAGTGACAGCTGAGTGACAGCTAAGTGTCAGAAAGTGACATCTGAATGACACCGAGTGACAGAAAGTGACAGCTGAGTGTCAAAAAGTGACAGCTGAGTGAAAGAAAGTGACAGCTGAGTGACAGCGAGTGACAGAAAGTGACAGCTGAGTGTCAGAATGTGACCGCTGAGTGACAGCTGAGTGACAGAAAGTGACAGCTGAGTGTCAGAATCTGACAGCTGAGTGACAGCTGAGTGTCAGAATGTGACAGCTGAGTTACAGAAAGTGACAGCTGAGTGACAAAAAGTGACAGCTGAGTGTCAGAAAGTAACAGCTGAATGACACCAAGTGACAGAATGTGACAGCTGAGTGACAGCTGAGTGTCAGAATGTGACAGCTGAGTTACAGAAAGTGACAGCTGAGTGACAGCGAGTGACAGAAAGTTACAGCAAAGTGTCAGAAAGTGACAGCTGAGTGACAGCTAAGTGTCAGAAAGTGACATCTGAATGACACCGAGTGACAGAATGTGACAGCTGAGTGACAGCTGAGTGTCAAAAAGTGACAGCTGAGTGACAGAAAGTGACAGCTGAGTGACGGCGAGTGACAGAAAGTGGCAGCTGAGTGTCAGAATCTGACAGCTGAGTGGCAGCTGAGTGTCAGAATGTGACAGCTGAGTTACATAAAGTGACAGCTGAGTGACAGCGAGTGACAGCGAGTGACAGATAGTAACAGCTGAGTGACAGAAAGTGACAGCTGAGGGACAGCTGAGTGTCAGGAAGTGACAGCTGAGTGTCAGAAAGTAACAGCTGAATGACACCGAGTAACAGAATGTGACAGCTGAGTGACAGCTGAGTGTCAAAAAGTGACAGCTGAGTGACAGCGAGTGACAGAAAGTGACAGCTGAGTGACAGCTAAGTGTCAGAAAGTGACATCTGAATGACACCGAGTGACAGAATGTGACAGCTGAGTGACAGCTGAGTGTCAAAAAGTGACAGCTGAGTGACAGAAAGTGACAGCTGAGTGACGGCGAGTGACAGAAAGTGACAGCTGAGTGTCAGAATGTGACAGCTGAGTGACAGAAAGTGACAGCTGAGTGACAGAAAGTGACAGCTGAGTGTCAGAATCTGACAGCTGAGTGACAGCTGAGTGTCAGAATGTGACAGCTGAGTTACAGAAAGTGACAGCTGAGTGACAGAAAGTGACAGCTGAGTGTCAGAAAGTAACAGCTGAATGACACCAAGTGACAGAATGTGACAGCTGAGTGACAGCTGAGTGTCAAAAAGTGACAGCTGAGTGACAGCTAGTGACAGAAAGTGACAGCTGAGTGACAGCTAAGTGTCAGAAAGTGACATCTGAATGACACCGAGTGACAGAAAGTGACAGCTGAGTGTCAAAAAGTGACAGCTGAGTGAAACAAAGTGACAGCTGAGTGACAGCGAGTGACAGAAAGTGACAGCTGAGTGACAGAAAGTGACAGCTGAGTGACAGCTGAGTGACAGCTGAGTGTCAAAAAGTGACAGCTTAGTGACAGAAAGTGACAGCTGAGTGACAGCGAGTGACAGAAAGTAACAGCTGAGTGACAGCTGAGTGTCAGAATCTGACAGATGAGTGACAGCTGAGTGTCAGAAAGTGACAGCTGAGTTACAGAAAGTGACAGCTGAGTGACAGCGAGTGACAGATAGTGACAGCTGAGTGACAGAAAGTGACAGAAAGTGACAGCTGAGTGACAGCTGAGTGTCAGAAAGTGACAGCTGAGTGTCAGAAAGTGACAGCTGAATGACACCGAGTGACAGAATGTGACAGCTGAGTGACAGCTGAGTGTCAAAAAGTGACAGCTGAGTGACAGCGAGTGACAGAAAGTGACAGCTGAGTGACAGCTAAGTGTCAGAAAGTGACATCTGAATGACACCGAGTGACAGAATGTGACAGCTGAGTGTCAAAAAGTGACAGCTGAGTGACAGAAAGTGACAGCTGAGTGAAAGCGAGTGACAGAAAGTGACAGCTGAGTGTCAGAATCTGACAGCTGAGTGACAGCTGAGTGTCAGAATGTGACAGCTGAGTTACATAAAGTGACAGCTGAGTGACAGCGAGTGACAGCGAGTGACAGATAGTAACAGCTGAGTGACAGAAAGTGACAGCTGAGGGACAGCTGAGTGTCAGGAAGTGACAGCTGAGTGTCAGAAAGTAACAGCTGAATGACACCGAGTAACAGAATGTGACAGCTGAGTGACAGCTGAGTGTCAAAAAGTGACAGCTGAGTGACAGCGAGTGACAGAAAGTGACAGCTGAGTGACAGCTAAGTGTCAGAAAGTGACATCTGAATGACACCGAGTGACAGAATGTGACAGCTGAGTGACAGCTGACTGTCAAAAAGTGACAGCTGAGTGACAGAAAGTGACAGCTGAGTGACGGCGAGTGACAGAAAGTGACAGCTGAGTGTCAGAATCTGACAGCTGAGTGACAGCTCAGTGTCAGAATGTGACAGCTGAGTTACAGAAAGTGACAGCTGAGTGACAGCGAGTGACAGCGAGTGACAGATAGTAACAGCTGAGTGACAGAAAGTGACAGCTGAGGGACAGCTGAGTGTCAGGAAGTGACAGCTGAGTGTCAGAAAGTAACAGCTGAATGACACCGAGTGACAGAAAGTGACAGCTGAGTGACAGCGAGTGACAAAAAGTAACAGCTGAGTGACAGCTGAGTGTCAGAATCTGACAGATGAGTGACAGCTGAGTGTCAGAAAGTGACAGCTGAGTTACAGAAAGTGACAGCTGAGTGACAGCGAGTGACAGATAGTGACAGCTGAGTGACAGAAAGTGACAGAAAGTGACAGCTGAGTGACAGCTGAGTGTCAGAAAGTGACAGCTGAGTGTCAGAAAGTGACAGCTGAATGACACCGAGTGACAGAATGTGACAGCTGAGTGACAGCTGAGTGTCAAAAAGTGACAGCTGAGTGACCGCGAGTGACAGAAAGTGACAGCTGAGTGACAGCTAAGTGTCAGAAAGTGACATCTGAATGACACCGAGTGACAGAATGTGACAGCTGAGTGACAGCTGAGTGTCAAAAAGTGACAGCTGAGTGACAGAAAGTGACAGCTGAGTGAAAGCGAGTGACAGAAAGTGGCAGCTGAGTGTCAGAATCTGACAGCTGAGTGGCAGCTGAGTGTCAGAATGTGACAGCTGAGTTACATAAAGTGACAGCTGAGTGACAGCGAGTGACAGCGAGTGACAGATAGTAACAGCTGAGTGACAGAAAGTGACAGCTGAGGGACAGCTGAGTGTCAGGAAGTGACAGCTGAGTGTCAGAAAGTAACAGCTGAATGACACCGAGTAACAGAATGTGACAGCTGAGTGACAGCTGAGTGTCAAAAAGTGACAGCTGAGTGACAGCGAGTGACAGAAAGTGACAGCTGAGTGACAGCTAAGTGTCAGAAAGTGACATCTGAATGACACCGAGTGACAGAATGTGACAGCTGAGTGACAGCTGAGTGTCAAAAAGTGACAGCTGAGTGACAGAAAGTGACAGCTGAGTGACGGCGAGTGACAGAAAGTGACAGCTGAGTGTCAGAATCTGACAGCTGAGTGACAGCTCAGTGTCAGAATGTGACAGCTGAGTTACAGAAAGTGACAGCTGAGTGACAGCGAGTGACAGATAGTAACAGCTGAGTGACAGAAAGTGACAGCTGAGGGACAGCTGAGTGTCAGGAAGTGACAGCTGAGTGGCAGAAAGTAACAGCTGAATGACACCGAGTAACAGAATGTGACAGCTGAGTGACAGCTGAGTGTCAAAAAGTGACAGCTGAGTGACAGCGAGTGACAGAAAGTGACAGCTGAGTGACAGCTAAGTGTCAGAAAGTGACATCTGAATGACACCGAGTGACAGAAAGTGACAGCTGAGTGTCAAAAAGTGACAGCTGAGTGAAAGAAAGTGACAGCTGAGTGACAGCGAGTGACAGAAAGTGACAGCTGAGTGTCAGAATGTGACCGCTGAGTGACAGCTGAGTGACAGAAAGTGACAGCTGAGTGTCAGAATCTGACAGCTGAGTGACAGCTGAGTGTCAGAATGTGACAGCTGAGTTACAGAAAGTGACAGCTGAGTGACAAAAAGTGACAGCTGAGTGTCAGAAAGTAACAGCTGAATGACACCAAGTGACAGAATGTGACAGCTGAGTGACAGCTGAGTGTCAGAATGTGACAGCTGAGTTACAGAAAGTGACAGCTGAGTGACAGCGAGTGACAGAAAGTTACAGCAAAGTGTCAGAAAGTGACAGCTGAATGACACCGAGTGACAGAAAGTGACAGCCGAGTGTCAGAAAGTGACAGCTAAGTGACAGCTGTTTGTCAGAAAGTGACAGCTGAGTGACAGCGAGTGACAGAAAGTGACAGCTGAGTGACAGAAAGCGACAGAAAGTGACAGCTGAGTGTCAGAATCTGACTGCTGAGTGTCAGAATCTGACAGCTGAGTGACAGAATGTGACAGCTGAGTGACAGCTGAGTGTCAGAATGTGACAGCTGAGTTACAGAAAGTGACAGCTGAGTGACAGCGAGTGACAGCGAGTGACAGATAGTGACAGCAAAGTATCAGAAAGTGACAGCTGAATGACACCGAGTGACAGAAAGTGACAGCCGAGTGACAGAAAGCGACAGCTGAGTGACAGCTGAGTGTCAGAATCTGACAGCTGAGTGACAGCTGAGTGTCAGAATGTGACAGCTGAGTTACAGCGAGTGACAGAAAGTGACAGCTGAGTGACAGAAAGTGACAGCTGAGTGTCAGAATCTGACAGCTGAGTGACAGCTGAGTGTCAGAATGTGACAGCTGAGTTACAGAAAGTGACAGCTGAGTGACAGCGAGTGGCAGCGAGTGACAGATAGTAACAGCTGAGTGACAGAAAGTGACAGCTGAGTGACAGCTGAGTGTCAGGAAGTGACAGCTGAGTGTCAGAAAGTAACAGCTGAATGACACCGAGTGACAGAATGTGACAGCTGAGTGACAGCTGAGTATCAAAAAGTGACAGCTGAGTGACAGCGAGTGACAGAAAGTGACAGCTGAGTGACAGGTAAGTGTCAGAAAGTGACATCTGAATGTCAGAAAGTGACAGCTGAGTGAAAGAAAGTGACAGCTGAGTGACAGCGAGTGACAGAAAGTGACAGCTGAGTGTCAGAATGTGACCGCTGAGTGACAGCTGAGTGACAGCTGAGTGACAGCTGAGTGACAGCTGAGTGTCAAAAAGTGACAGCTTAGTGACAGAAAGTGACAGCTGAGTGACAGCGAGTGACAGAAAGTGACAGCTGAGTGACAGCTGAGTGTCAGAATCTGACAGATGAGTGACAGCTGACTGTCAGAATGTGACAGCTGAGTGACAGCTGAGTGTCAGAATGTGACAGCTGAGTTACAGAAAGTGACAGCTGAGTGACAGCGAGTGACAGCGAGTGACAGATAGTGACAGCAAAGTATCAGAAAGTGACAGCTGAATGACACCGAGTGACAAAGTGACAGCCGAGTGACAGAAAGCGACAGCTGAGTGACAGCTGAGTGTCAGAATCTGACAGCTGAGTGACAGCTGAGTGTCAGAATGTGACAGCTGAGTTACAGCGAGTGACAGAAAGTGACAGCTGAGTGACAGAAAGTGACAGCTGAGTGTCAGAATCTGACAGCTGAGTGACAGCTGAGTGTCAGAATGTGACAGCTGAGTTACAGAAAGTGACAGCTGAGTGACAGCGAGTGACAGCGAGTGACAGATAGTAACAGCTGAGTGACAGAAAGTGACAGCTGAGTGTCAGGAAGTGACAGCTGAGTGTCAGAAAGTAACAGCTGAATGACACCGAGTGACAGAATGTGACAGCTGAGTGACAGCTGAGTATCAAAAAGTGACAGCTGAGTGACAGCGAGTGACAGAAAGTGACAGCTGAGTGACAGGTAAGTGTCAGAAAGTGACATCTGAATGTCAAAAAGTGACAGCTGAGTGAAAGAAAGTGACAGCTGAGTGACAGCGAGTGACAGAAAGTGACAGCTGAGTGTCAGAATGTGACCGCTGAGTGACAGCTGAGTGACAGCTGAGTGACAGCTGAGTGTCAAAAAGTGACAGCTTAGTGACAGAAAGTGACAGCTGAGTGACAGCGAGTGACAGAAAGTGACAGCTGAGTGACAGCTGAATGTCAGAATCTGACAGATGAGTGACAGCTGAGTGTCAGAAAGTGACAGCTGAATGTAAGCGATTGACAGAAAGTGACAGCTGAGTGACAGCTGAGTTACAGAAAGTGACAGCTGAGTGACAGCGAGTGACAGATAGTGACAGCTGAGTGACAGAAAGTGACAGCTGAGTGACAGCTGAGTGTCAGAAAGTGACAGCGAGTGACAGAAAGTGACAGCTGAGTGACAGCGAGTGACAGAAAGTAACAGCTGAGTGACAGCTGAGTGTCAGAATCTGACAGATGAGTGACAGCAAAGTGTCAGAAAGTGACAGCTGAATGTAAGCGAGTGACAAAAAGTGACAGCTGAGTGATGGAAAGTAACAGCTGCGTGACAGCTGAGTGTCAGCGAGTGATAGAGTGACATTGAAATGATTGAATGAAATGAATGAACGAAATGAACAAAATGAACGAAATGAACGAAATGAACGAAATGAATTAAATGAACGAAATGAACGAAATGAACGAAATGAACGAAATGAACGAAATTAACGAATTGAACGAAATGAATGAAATGAAATGAATGAATGACAGCTGAGTGTCAGCGAGTGACAGAAAGTTACAGCAAAGTGTCAGAAATTGACAGCTGAATGACACCGAGTGACAGAAAGTGACAGCCGAGTGTCAGAAAGTGACAGCTAATTGACAGCTGTTTGTCAGAAAGTGACAGCTGAGTGACAGCGAGTGACAGAAAGTGACAGCTGAGTGACAGAAAGCGACAGAAAGTGACAGCTCAGTGTCAGAATCTGACACAGCTGAATGTAAGCGAGTGACAGAAAGTGACAGCTGAGTGATGGAAAGTGACAGCTGCGTGACAGCTGAGTGTCAGCGAGTGATAGAGTGACATTGACATGATTGAATGAAATGAATGAACGAAATGAACGATTTGAACGAAATGAACGAAATGAACAAAATGAACGGAATTAACGAAATGAACGATATGAACGAAATGAACGAAATGAACGAAATGAACGAAATGAACGAAATGAACGAAATGAACGAAATGAACGAAATGAACGAAATGAACGAAATGAATTAATTGAACGAAATGAACGAAATGAACGAAATGAACGAAATGAACGAAATGAACGAAACGAACGAAATGAATTAAATGAACGAAATGAACGAAATGAATGAAATGAACGAATTGAACGAAATGAACAAAATGAACGAAATGAACGAAATGAACGAAATGAACGAAATGAATGAAATGAAATGAATAAATGACAGCTGAGTGTCAGCGAGTGACAGATAGTGACAGCAAAGTATCAGAAAGTGACAGCTGAATGACACCGAGTGACAGAAAGTGACAGCCGAGTGACAGAAAGCGACAGCTGAGTGACAGCTGAGTGTCAGAATCTGACAGCTGAGTGACAGCTGAGTGTCAGAATGTGACAGCTGAGTTACAGCGAGTGACAGAAAGTGACAGCTGAGTGACAGAATGTGACAGCTGAGTGTCAGAATCTGACAGCTGAGTGACAGCTGAGTGTCAGAATGTGACAGCTGAGTTACAGAAAGTGACAGCTGAGTGACAGCGAGTGACAGCGAGTGACAGATAGTAACAGCTGAGTGACAGAAAGTGACAGCTGAGTGTCAGGAAGTGACAGCTGAGTGTCAGAAAGTAACAGCTGAATGACACCGAGTGACAGAATGTGACAGCTGAGTGACAGCTGAGTATCAAAAAGTGACAGCTGAGTGACAGCGAGTGACAGAAAGTGACAGCTGAGTGACAGGTAAGTGTCAGAAAGTGACATCTGAATGTCAAAAAGTGACAGCTGAGTGAAAGAAAGTGACAGCTGAGTGACAGCGAGTGACAGAAAGTGACAGCTGAGTGTCAGAATGTGACCGCTGAGTGACAGCTGAGTGACAGCTGAGTGACAGCTGAGTGACAGCTGAGTGACAGCTGAGTGACAGCTGAGTGTCAAAAAGTGACAGCTTAGTGACAGAAAGTGACAGCTGAGTGACAGCGAGTGACAGAAAGTGACAGCTGAGTGACAGCTGAGTGTCAGAATCTGACAGATGAGTGGCAGCTGAGTGTCAGATAGTGACAGCTGAATGTAAGCGATTGACAGAAAGTGACAGCTGAGTGACAGCTGAGTTACAGAAAGTGACAGCTGAGTGACAGCGAGTGACAGATAGTGACAGCTGAGTGACAGAAAGTGACAGCTGAATGACACCGAGTGACAGAATGAGACAGCTGAGTGACAGCTGAGTGTCAAAAAGTGACAGCTGAGTGACAGCGAGTGACAGAAAGTGACAGCTGAGTGACAGCGAGTGACAGAAAGTAACAGCTGAGTGACAGCTGAGTGTCAGAATCTGACAGATGAGTGACAGCTGAGTGTCAGAAAGTGACAGCTGAATGTAAGCGAGTGACAAAAAGTGACAGCTGAGTGATGGAAAGTAACAGCTGCGTGACAGCTGAGTGACAGCGAGTGACAGAAAGTGACAGCTGAGTGACAGAAGTGACAGCTGAATGTCAGAATGTGACAGCTGAATGACAGCGAGTGACAGAAAGTGACAGCTGAGTGACAGAAGTGACAGCTGAGTGTCAGAATCTGACAGCTGAGTGACAGAAAGTGACAGCTGAGTGTCAGAATGTGACAGCTGAGTGACAGAAAGTGACAGCTGAGTGACAGAAAGTGACAGCTGAGTGTCAGAATCTGACAGCTGAGTGACAGCTGAGTGTCAGAATGTGACAGCTGAGTTACAGAAAGTGACAGCTAAGTGACAGCGAGTGACAGCGAGTGACAGATAGTAACAGCTGAGTGACAGAAAAAGACAGCTGAGTGACAGCTGAGTGTCAGGAAGTGACAGCTGAGTGTCAGAAAGTAACAGCTGAATGACAGAAAGTGACAGCTGAGTGACAGCTGAGTGTCAGAAAGTAACAGCTGAATGACACCGAGTGACAGAATGTGACAGCTGAGTGACAGCTGAGTATCAAAAAGTGACAGCTGAGTGACAGCGAGTGACAGAAAGTGACAGCTGAGTGACAGGTAAGTGTCAGAAAGTGACATCTGAATGTCAGAAAGTGACAGCTGAGTGAAAGAAAGTGACAGCTGAGTGACAGCGAGTGACAGAAAGTGACAGCTGAGTGTCAGAATGTGACCGCTGAGTGACAGCTGAGTGACAGCTGAGTGACAGCTGAGTGACAGCTGAGTGTCAAAAAGTGACAGCTTAGTGACAGAAAGTGACAGCTGAGTGACAGCGAGTGACAGAAAGTGACAGCTGAGTGACAGCTGAGTGTCAGAATCTGACAGATGAGTGACAGCTGACTGTCAGAATGTGACAGCTGAGTGACAGCTGAGTGTCAGAATGTGACAGCTGAGTTACAGAAAGTGACAGCTGAGTGACAGCGAGTGACAGCGAGTGACAGATAGTGACAGCAAAGTATCAGAAAGTGACAGCTGAATGACACCGAGTGACAAAGTGACAGCCGAGTGACAGAAAGCGACAGCTGAGTGACAGCTGAGTGTCAGAATCTGACAGCTGAGTGACAGCTGAGTGTCAGAATGTGACAGCTGAGTTACAGCGAGTGACAGAAAGTGACAGCTGAGTGACAGAAAGTGACAGCTGAGTGTCAGAATCTGACAGCTGAGTGACAGCTGAGTGTCAGAATGTGACAGCTGAGTTACAGAAAGTGACAGCTGAGTGACAGCGAGTGACAGCGAGTGACAGATAGTAACAGCTGAGTGACAGAAAGTGACAGCTGAGTGTCAGGAAGTGACAGCTGAGTGTCAGAAAGTAACAGCTGAATGACACCGAGTGACAGAATGTGACAGCTGAGTGACAGCTGAGTATCAAAAAGTGACAGCTGAGTGACAGCGAGTGACAGAAAGTGACAGCTGAGTGACAGGTAAGTGTCAGAAAGTGACATCTGAATGTCAAAAAGTGACAGCTGAGTGACAGCGAGTGACAGAAAGTGACAGCTGAGTGTCAGAATGTGACCGCTGAGTGACAGCTGAGTGACAGCTGAGTGACAGCTGAGTGTCAAAAAGTGACAGCTTAGTGACAGAAAGTGACAGCTGAGTGACAGCGAGTGACAGAAAGTGACAGCTGAGTGACAGCTGAATGTCAGAATCTGACAGATGAGTGACAGCTGAGTGTCAGAAAGTGACAGCTGAATGTAAGCGATTGACAGAAAGTGACAGCTGAGTGACAGCTGAGTTACAGAAAGTGACAGCTGAGTGACAGCGAGTGACAGATAGTGACAGCTGAGTGACAGAAAGTGACAGCTGAGTGACAGCTGAGTGTCAGAAAGTGACAGCGAGTGACAGAAAGTGACAGCTGAGTGACAGCGAGTGACAGAAAGTAACAGCTGAGTGACAGCTGAGTGTCAGAATCTGACAGATGAGTGACAGCAAAGTGTCAGAAAGTGACAGCTGAATGTAAGCGAGTGACAAAAAGTGACAGCTGAGTGATGGAAAGTAACAGCTGCGTGACAGCTGAGTGTCAGCGAGTGATAGAGTGACATTGAAATGATTGAATGAAATGAATGAACGAAATGAACAAAATGAACGAAATGAACGAAATGAACGAAATGAATTAAATGAACGAAATGAACGAAATGAACGAAATGAACGAAATGAACGAAATTAACGAATTGAACGAAATGAATGAAATGAAATGAATGAATGACAGCTGAGTGTCAGCGAGTGACAGAAAGTTACAGCAAAGTGTCAGAAATTGACAGCTGAATGACACCGAGTGACAGAAAGTGACAGCCGAGTGTCAGAAAGTGACAGCTAATTGACAGCTGTTTGTCAGAAAGTGACAGCTGAGTGACAGCGAGTGACAGAAAGTGACAGCTGAGTGACAGAAAGCGACAGAAAGTGACAGCTCAGTGTCAGAATCTGACACAGCTGAATGTAAGCGAGTGACAGAAAGTGACAGCTGAGTGATGGAAAGTGACAGCTGCGTGACAGCTGAGTGTCAGCGAGTGATAGAGTGACATTGACATGATTGAATGAAATGAATGAACGAAATGAACGATTTGAACGAAATGAACGAAATGAACAAAATGAACGGAATTAACGAAATGAACGATATGAACGAAATGAACGAAATGAACGAAATGAACGAAATGAACGAAATGAACGAAATGAACGAAATGAACGAAATGAACGAAATGAACGAAATGAATTAATTGAACGAAATGAACGAAATGAACGAAATGAACGAAATGAACGAAATGAACGAAACGAACGAAATGAATTAAATGAACGAAATGAACGAAATGAATGAAATGAACGAATTGAACGAAATGAACAAAATGAACGAAATGAACGAAATGAACGAAATGAACGAAATGAATGAAATGAAATGAATAAATGACAGCTGAGTGTCAGCGAGTGACAGATAGTGACAGCAAAGTATCAGAAAGTGACAGCTGAATGACACCGAGTGACAGAAAGTGACAGCCGAGTGACAGAAAGCGACAGCTGAGTGACAGCTGAGTGTCAGAATCTGACAGCTGAGTGACAGCTGAGTGTCAGAATGTGACAGCTGAGTTACAGCGAGTGACAGAAAGTGACAGCTGAGTGACAGAATGTGACAGCTGAGTGTCAGAATCTGACAGCTGAGTGACAGCTGAGTGTCAGAATGTGACAGCTGAGTTACAGAAAGTGACAGCTGAGTGACAGCGAGTGACAGCGAGTGACAGATAGTAACAGCTGAGTGACAGAAAGTGACAGCTGAGTGTCAGGAAGTGACAGCTGAGTGTCAGAAAGTAACAGCTGAATGACACCGAGTGACAGAATGTGACAGCTGAGTGACAGCTGAGTATCAAAAAGTGACAGCTGAGTGACAGCGAGTGACAGAAAGTGACAGCTGAGTGACAGGTAAGTGTCAGAAAGTGACATCTGAATGTCAAAAAGTGACAGCTGAGTGAAAGAAAGTGACAGCTGAGTGACAGCGAGTGACAGAAAGTGACAGCTGAGTGTCAGAATGTGACCGCTGAGTGACAGCTGAGTGACAGCTGAGTGACAGCTGAGTGACAGCTGAGTGACAGCTGAGTGACAGCTGAGTGTCAAAAAGTGACAGCTTAGTGACAGAAAGTGACAGCTGAGTGACAGCGAGTGACAGAAAGTGACAGCTGAGTGACAGCTGAGTGTCAGAATCTGACAGATGAGTGGCAGCTGAGTGTCAGATAGTGACAGCTGAATGTAAGCGATTGACAGAAAGTGACAGCTGAGTGACAGCTGAGTTACAGAAAGTGACAGCTGAGTGACAGCGAGTGACAGATAGTGACAGCTGAGTGACAGAAAGTGACAGCTGAATGACACCGAGTGACAGAATGAGACAGCTGAGTGACAGCTGAGTGTCAAAAAGTGACAGCTGAGTGACAGCGAGTGACAGAAAGTGACAGCTGAGTGACAGCGAGTGACAGAAAGTAACAGCTGAGTGACAGCTGAGTGTCAGAATCTGACAGATGAGTGACAGCTGAGTGTCAGAAAGTGACAGCTGAATGTAAGCGAGTGACAAAAAGTGACAGCTGAGTGATGGAAAGTAACAGCTGCGTGACAGCTGAGTGACAGCGAGTGACAGAAAGTGACAGCTGAGTGACAGAAGTGACAGCTGAATGTCAGAATGTGACAGCTGAATGACAGCGAGTGACAGAAAGTGACAGCTGAGTGACAGAAGTGACAGCTGAGTGTCAGAATCTGACAGCTGAGTGACAGAAAGTGACAGCTGAGTGTCAGAATGTGACAGCTGAGTGACAGAAAGTGACAGCTGAGTGACAGAAAGTGACAGCTGAGTGTCAGAATCTGACAGCTGAGTGACAGCTGAGTGTCAGAATGTGACAGCTGAGTTACAGAAAGTGACAGCTAAGTGACAGCGAGTGACAGCGAGTGACAGATAGTAACAGCTGAGTGACAGAAAAAGACAGCTGAGTGACAGCTGAGTGTCAGGAAGTGACAGCTGAGTGTCAGAAAGTAACAGCTGAATGACACCGAGTGACAGAATGTGACAGATGAGTGACAGCTGAGTGTCAAAAAGTGACAGCTGAGTGACAGCGAGTGACAGAAAGTGACAGCTGAGTGACAGGTAAGTGTCAGAAAGTGACATCTGAATGTCAAAAAGTGACAGCTGAGTGAAAGAAAGTGACAGCTGAGTGTCAGAATGTGACCGCTGAGTGACAGCTGAGTGACAGCTGAGTGACAGCTGAGTGACAGCTGAGTGACAGCTGAGTGACAGCTGAGTGTCAAAAAGTGACAGCTTAGTGACAGAAAGTGACAGCTGAGTGACAGCGAGTGACAGAAAGTGACAGCTGAGTGACAGCTGAGTGTCAGAATCTGACAGATGAGTGACAGCTGAGTGTCAGAATGTGACAGCTGAGTTACAGAAAGTGACAGCTGAGTGACAGAAAGTGACAGCTGAGTGTCAGAAAGTAACAGCTGAATGACACCAAGTGACAGAATGTGACAGCTGAGTGACAGCTGAGTGTCAGAATGTGACAGCTGAGTTACAGAAAGTGACAGCTGAGTGACAGCGAGTGACAGAAAGTTACAGCAAAGTGTCAGAAAGTGACAGCTGAATGACACCGAGTGACAGAAAGTGACAGCCGAGTGTCAGAAAGTGACAGCTAAGTGACAGCTGTTTGTCAGAAAGTGACAGCTGAGTGACAGCGAGTGACAGAAAGTGACAGCTGAGTGACAGAAAGCGACAGAAAGTGACAGCTGAGTGTCAGAATCTGACTGCTGAGTGTCAGAATCTGACAGCTGAGTGACAGCTGACTGTCAGAATGTGACAGCTGAGTGACAGCTGAGTGTCAGAATGTGACAGCTGAGTTACAGAAAGTGACAGCTGAGTGACAGCGAGTGACAGCGAGTGACAGATAGTGACAGCAAAGTATCAGAAAGTGACAGCTGAATGACACCGAGTGACAGAAAGTGACAGCCGAGTGACAGAAAGCGACAGCTGAGTGACAGCTGAGTGTCAGAATCTGACAGCTGAGTGACAGCTGAGTGTCAGAATGTGACAGCTGAGTTACAGCGAGTGACAGAAAGTGACAGCTGAGTGACAGAATGTGACAGCTGAGTGTCAGAATCTGACAGCTGAGTGACAGCTGAGTGACAGAAAGTGACAGCTGAGTGTCAGGAAGTGACAGCTGAGTGTCAGAAAGTAACAGCTGAATGACACCGAGTGACAGAATGTGACAGCTGAGTGACAGCTGAGTATCAAAAAGTGACAGCTGAGTGACAGCGAGTGACAGAAAGTGACAGCTGAGTGACAGGTAAGTGTCAGAAAGTGACATCTGAATGTCAAAAAGTGACAGCTGAGTGAAAGAAAGTGACAGCTGAGTGACAGCGAGTGACAGAAAGTGACAGCTGAGTGTCAGAATGTGACCGCTGAGTGACAGCTGAGTGACAGCTGAGTGACAGCTGAGTGACAGCTGAGTGACAGCTGAGTGACAGCTGAGTGACAGCTGAGTGACAGCTGAGTGACAGCTGAGTGTCAAAAAGTGACAGCTTAGTGACAGAAAGTGACAGCTGAGTGACAGCGAGTGACAGAAAGTGACAGCTGAGTGACAGCTGAGTGTCAGAATCTGACAGATGAGTGGCAGCTGAGTGTCAGATAGTGACAGCTGAATGTAAGCGATTGACAGAAAGTGACAGCTGAGTGACAGCTGAGTTACAGAAAGTGACAGCTGAGTGACAGCGAGTGACAGATAGTGACAGCTGAGTGACAGAAAGTGACAGCTGAATGACACCGAGTGACAGAATGAGACAGCTGAGTGACAGCTGAGTGTCAAAAAGTGACAGCTGAGTGACAGCGAGTGACAGAAAGTGACAGCTGAGTGACAGCGAGTGACAGAAAGTAACAGCTGAGTGACAGCTGAGTGTCAGAATCTGACAGATGAGTGACAGCTGAGTGTCAGAAAGTGACAGCTGAATGTAAGCGAGTGACAAAAAGTGACAGCTGAGTGATGGAAAGTAACAGCTGCGTGACAGCTGAGTGACAGCGAGTGACAGAAAGTGACAGCTGAGTGACAGAAGTGACAGCTGAATGTCAGAATGTGACAGCTGAATGACAGCGAGTGACAGAAAGTGACAGCTGAGTGACAGAAGTGACAGCTGAGTGTCAGAATCTGACAGCTGAGTGACAGAAAGTGACAGCTGAGTGTCAGAATGTGACAGCTGAGTGACAGAAAGTGACAGCTGAATGACACCGAGTGACAGAATCTGACAGCTGAGTGTCAGAAAGTGACAGCTGGGTGAAAATTAAGTGTCAGAAAGTGACAGCTGAATGTAAGCGAGTGACAGAAAGTGACAGCTGAGTGATGGAAAGTGACAGCTGCGTGACAGCTGAGTGTCAGCGAGTGATAGAGTGACATTGACATGATTGAATGAAATGAATGAACGAAATGAACGATTTGAACGAAATGAACAAAATGAACAAAATAAACGGAATTAACGAAATGAACGATATGAACGAAATGAACGAAATGAACGAAATGAACGAAATGAATTAATTGAACGAAATGAACGAAATGAACGAAATGAACGAAATGAACGAAATGAACGAAACGAACGAAATGAATTAAATGAACGAAATGAACGAAATAAACGAAATGAATGAAATGAACGAAATGAACGAAATGAACAAAATGAACGAAATGAACGAAATGAACGAAATGAACGAAATGAACGAAATGAACGAAATGAATGAAATGATCGAAATGAACGAAATGAATGAAATGAAATGAATAAATGACAGCTGAGTGTCAGCGAGTGACAGAAAGTTACAGCAAAGTGTCAGAAAGTGACAGCTGAGTGTCAGAATGTGACAGCTGAGTGACAGCCGAGTGTCAAAAAGTGACAGCCGAGTGACAGAAAGTGACAGCTGAGTGACAGAAAGTGACAGCTGAGTGACAGCTGAGTGTCAGAAAGTAACATCTGAATAACACCGAGTGACAGAATGTGACAGCTGAATGACACCGAGTGACAGAAAATGACAGCTGAGTGACAGAAAGCGACAGCTGAGTGACAGGTGAGTGTCGGAATCTGACAGCTGAGTGACAGCTGAGTGTCAGAATGTGACAGCTGAGTGACAGCGAGTGACAGAAAGTGACAGCTGAGTGACAGAAAGTGACAGCTGAGTGTCAGAATCTGACAGCTGAGTGACAGAAAGTGACAGCTGAGTGACAGCAGAGTGACAGAAAGCGACAGCTGAGTGACAGCTGAGTGTCAGAATCTGACAGCTGAGTGACAGCTGAATTTCAGAATTTGACAGCTGAGTGACAGCGAGTGACAGAAAGTGACAGCTGAGTGACAGAAGTGACAGCTGAATGTCAGAATGTGACAGCTGAGTGACAGCGAGTGACAGAAAGTGACAGCTGAGTGACAGAAGTGACAGCTGAGTGTCAGAATCTGACAGCTGAGTGACAGAAAGTGACAGCTGAGTGTCAGAATAAGACAGCTGAGTGACAGAAAAAGACAGCTGAATGACACCGAGTGACAGAATCTGACAGCTGAGTGTCAGAAAGTGACAGCTGAGTGACAATTAAGTGTCAGAAAGTGACAGCTGAATGTAAGCGAGTGACAGAAAGTGACAGCTGAGTGATGGAAAATGACAGCTGCGTGACAGCTGAGTGTCAGCGAGTGATAGAGTGACATTGACATGATTGAATGAAATGAATGAACGAAATGAACGATTTGAACGAAATGAACGAAATGAACAAAATGAACGGAATTAACGAAATGAACGATATGAACGAAATGAACGAAATGAACGAAATGAACGAAATGAACGAAATGAATTAATTGAACGAAATGAACGAAATGAACGAAATGAACGAAATGAACGAAATGAACGAAACGAACGAAATGAATTAAATGAACGAAATGAACGAAATGAATGAAATGAACGAATTGAACGAAATGAACAAAATGAACGAAATGAACGAAATGAACGAAATGAACGAAATGAACGAAATGAACGAAATGAATGAAATGAAATGAATAAATGACAGCTGAGTGTCAGCGAGTGACAGAAAGTTACAGCAAAGTGTCAGAAAGTGACAGCTGAGTGTCAGAATGTGACAGCTGAGTGACAGAAAGTGACAGCTGAGTGACAGAAAGTGACAGCTGAGTGTCAGAATCTGACAGCTGAGTGACAGCTGAGTGTCAGAATGTGACAGCTGAGTTACAGAAAGTGACAGCTGAGTGACAGAAAGTGACAGCTGAGTGTCAGAAAGTAACAGCTGAATGACACCAAGTGACAGAATGTGACAGCTGAGTGACAGCTGAGTGTCAAAAAGTGACAGCTGAGTGACAGCGAGTGACAGAAAGTGACAGCTGAGTGACAGCTAAGTGTCAGAAAGTGACATCTGAATGACACCGAGTGACAGAAAGTGACAGCTGAGTGTCAAAAAGTGACAGCTGAGTGAAACAAAGTGACAGCTGATTGACAGCGAGTGACAGAAAGTGACAGCTGAGTGACAGAAAGTGACAGCTGAGTGACAGCTGAGTGACAGCTGAGTGTCAAAAAGTGACAGCTTAGTGACAGAAAGTGACAGCTGAGTGACAGCGAGTGACAGAAAGTAACAGCTGAGTGACAGCTGAGTGTCAGAATCTGACAGATGAGTGACAGCTGAGTGTCAGAAAGTGACAGCTGAGTTACAGAAAGTGACAGCTGAGTGACAGCGAGTGACAGATAGTGACAGCTGAGTGACAGAAAGTGACAGAAAGTGACAGCTGAGTGACAGCTGAGTGTCAGAAAGTGACAGCTGAGTGTCAGAAAGTGACAGCTGAATGACACCGAGTGACAGAATGTGACAGCTGAGTGACAGCTGAGTGTCAAAAAGTGACAGCTGAGTGACAGCGAGTGACAGAAAGTGACAGCTGAGTGACAGCTAAGTGTCAGAAAGTGACATCTGAATGACACCGAGTGACAGAATGTGACAGCTGAGTGTCAAAAAGTGACAGCTGAGTGACAGAAAGTGACAGCTGAGTGAAAGCGAGTGACAGAAAGTGACAGCTGAGTGTCAGAATCTGACAGCTGAGTGACAGCTGAGTGTCAGAATGTGACAGCTGAGTTACATAAAGTGACAGCTGAGTGACAGCGAGTGACAGCGAGTGACAGATAGTAACAGCTGAGTGACAGAAAGTGACAGCTGAGGGACAGCTGAGTGTCAGGAAGTGACAGCTGAGTGTCAGAAAGTAACAGCTGAATGACACCGAGTAACAGAATGTGACAGCTGAGTGACAGCTGAGTGTCAAAAAGTGACAGCTGAGTGACAGCGAGTGACAGAAAGTGACAGCTGAGTGACAGCTAAGTGTCAGAAAGTGACATCTGAATGACACCGAGTGACAGAATGTGACAGCTGAGTGACAGCTGACTGTCAAAAAGTGACAGCTGAGTGACAGAAAGTGACAGCTGAGTGACGGCGAGTGACAGAAAGTGACAGCTGAGTGTCAGAATCTGACAGCTGAGTGACAGCTCAGTGTCAGAATGTGACAGCTGAGTTACAGAAAGTGACAGCTGAGTGACAGCGAGTGACAGCGAGTGACAGATAGTAACAGCTGAGTGACAGAAAGTGACAGCTGAGGGACAGCTGAGTGTCAGGAAGTGACAGCTGAGTGTCAGAAAGTAACAGCTGAATGACACCGAGTGACAGAAAGTGACAGCTGAGTGACAGCGAGTGACAAAAAGTAACAGCTGAGTGACAGCTGAGTGTCAGAATCTGACAGATGAGTGACAGCTGAGTGTCAGAAAGTGACAGCTGAGTTACAGAAAGTGACAGCTGAGTGACAGCGAGTGACAGATAGTGACAGCTGAGTGACAGAAAGTGACAGAAAGTGACAGCTGAGTGACAGCTGAGTGTCAGAAAGTGACAGCTGAGTGTCAGAAAGTGACAGCTGAATGACACCGAGTGACAGAATGTGACAGCTGAGTGACAGCTGAGTGTCAAAAAGTGACAGCTGAGTGACCGCGAGTGACAGAAAGTGACAGCTGAGTGACAGCTAAGTGTCAGAAAGTGACATCTGAATGACACCGAGTGACAGAATGTGACAGCTGAGTGACAGCTGAGTGTCAAAAAGTGACAGCTGAGTGACAGAAAGTGACAGCTGAGTGAAAGCGAGTGACAGAAAGTGGCAGCTGAGTGTCAGAATCTGACAGCTGAGTGGCAGCTGAGTGTCAGAATGTGACAGCTGAGTTACATAAAGTGACAGCTGAGTGTCAGAATGTGACAGCTGAGTGACAGAAAGTGACAGCTGAGTGACAGAAAGTGACAGCTGAGTGTCAGAATCTGACAGCTGAGTGACAGCTGAGTGTCAGAATGTGACAGCTGAGTTACAGAAAGTGACAGCTGAGTGACAGAAAGTGACAGCTGAGTGTCAGAAAGTAACAGCTGAATGACACCAAGTGACAGAATGTGACAGCTGAGTGACAGCTGAGTGTCAAAAAGTGACAGCTGAGTGACAGCGAGTGACAGAAAGTGACAGCTGAGTGACAGCTAAGTGTCAGAAAGTGACATCTGAATGACACCGAGTGACAGAAAGTGACAGCTGAGTGTCAAAAAGTGACAGCTGAGTGAAACAAAGTGACAGCTGATTGACAGCGAGTGACAGAAAGTGACAGCTGAGTGACAGAAAGTGACAGCTGAGTGACAGCTGAGTGACAGCTGAGTGTCAAAAAGTGACAGCTTAGTGACAGAAAGTGACAGCTGAGTGACAGCGAGTGACAGAAAGTAACAGCTGAGTGACAGCTGAGTGTCAGAATCTGACAGATGAGTGACAGCTGAGTGTCAGAAAGTGACAGCTGAGTTACAGAAAGTGACAGCTGAGTGACAGCGAGTGACAGATAGTGACAGCTGAGTGACAGAAAGTGACAGAAAGTGACAGCTGAGTGACAGCTGAGTGTCAGAAAGTGACAGCTGAGTGTCAGAAAGTGACAGCTGAATGACACCGAGTGACAGAATGTGACAGCTGAGTGACAGCTGAGTGTCAAAAAGTGACAGCTGAGTGACAGCGAGTGACAGAAAGTGACAGCTGAGTGACAGCTAAGTGTCAGAAAGTGACATCTGAATGACACCGAGTGACAGAATGTGACAGCTGAGTGTCAAAAAGTGACAGCTGAGTGACAGAAAGTGACAGCTGAGTGAAAGCGAGTGACAGAAAGTGACAGCTGAGTGTCAGAATCTGACAGCTGAGTGACAGCTGAGTGTCAGAATGTGACAGCTGAGTTACATAAAGTGACAGCTGAGTGACAGCGAGTGACAGCGAGTGACAGATAGTAACAGCTGAGTGACAGAAAGTGACAGCTGAGGGACAGCTGAGTGTCAGGAAGTGACAGCTGAGTGTCAGAAAGTAACAGCTGAATGACACCGAGTAACAGAATGTGACAGCTGAGTGACAGCTGAGTGTCAAAAAGTGACAGCTGAGTGACAGCGAGTGACAGAAAGTGACAGCTGAGTGACAGCTAAGTGTCAGAAAGTGACATCTGAATGACACCGAGTGACAGAATGTGACAGCTGAGTGACAGCTGACTGTCAAAAAGTGACAGCTGAGTGACAGAAAGTGACAGCTGAGTGACGGCGAGTGACAGAAAGTGACAGCTGAGTGTCAGAATCTGACAGCTGAGTGACAGCTCAGTGTCAGAATGTGACAGCTGAGTTACAGAAAGTGACAGCTGAGTGACAGCGAGTGACAGCGAGTGACAGATAGTAACAGCTGAGTGACAGAAAGTGACAGCTGAGGGACAGCTGAGTGTCAGGAAGTGACAGCTGAGTGTCAGAAAGTAACAGCTGAATGACACCGAGTGACAGAAAGTGACAGCTGAGTGACAGCGAGTGACAAAAAGTAACAGCTGAGTGACAGCTGAGTGTCAGAATCTGACAGATGAGTGACAGCTGAGTGTCAGAAAGTGACAGCTGAGTTACAGAAAGTGACAGCTGAGTGACAGCGAGTGACAGATAGTGACAGCTGAGTGACAGAAAGTGACAGAAAGTGACAGCTGAGTGACAGCTGAGTGTCAGAAAGTGACAGCTGAGTGTCAGAAAGTGACAGCTGAATGACACCGAGTGACAGAATGTGACAGCTGAGTGACAGCTGAGTGTCAAAAAGTGACAGCTGAGTGACCGCGAGTGACAGAAAGTGACAGCTGAGTGACAGCTAAGTGTCAGAAAGTGACATCTGAATGACACCGAGTGACAGAATGTGACAGCTGAGTGACAGCTGAGTGTCAAAAAGTGACAGCTGAGTGACAGAAAGTGACAGCTGAGTGAAAGCGAGTGACAGAAAGTGGCAGCTGAGTGTCAGAATCTGACAGCTGAGTGGCAGCTGAGTGTCAGAATGTGACAGCTGAGTTACATAAAGTGACAGCTGAGTGACAGCGAGTGACAGCGAGTGACAGATAGTAACAGCTGAGTGACAGAAAGTGACAGCTGAGGGACAGCTGAGTGTCAGGAAGTGACAGCTGAGTGTCAGAAAGTAACAGCTGAATGACACCGAGTAACAGAATGTGACAGCTGAGTGACAGCTGAGTGTCAAAAAGTGACAGCTGAGTGACAGCGAGTGACAGAAAGTGACAGCTGAGTGACAGCTAAGTGTCAGAAAGTGACATCTGAATGACACCGAGTGACAGAATGTGACAGCTGAGTGACAGCTGAGTGTCAAAAAGTGACAGCTGAGTGACAGAAAGTGACAGCTGAGTGACGGCGAGTGACAGAAAGTGACAGCTGAGTGTCAGAATCTGACAGCTGAGTGACAGCTCAGTGTCAGAATGTGACAGCTGAGTTACAGAAAGTGACAGCTGAGTGACAGCGAGTGACAGATAGTAACAGCTGAGTGACAGAAAGTGACAGCTGAGGGACAGCTGAGTGTCAGGAAGTGACAGCTGAGTGGCAGAAAGTAACAGCTGAATGACACCGAGTAACAGAATGTGACAGCTGAGTGACAGCTGAGTGTCAAAAAGTGACAGCTGAGTGACAGCGAGTGACAGAAAGTGACAGCTGAGTGACAGCTAAGTGTCAGAAAGTGACATCTGAATGACACCGAGTGACAGAAAGTGACAGCTGAGTGTCAAAAAGTGACAGCTGAGTGAAAGAAAGTGACAGCTGAGTGACAGCGAGTGACAGAAAGTGACAGCTGAGTGTCAGAATGTGACCGCTGAGTGACAGCTGAGTGACAGAAAGTGACAGCTGAGTGTCAGAATCTGACAGCTGAGTGACAGCTGAGTGTCAGAATGTGACAGCTGAGTTACAGAAAGTGACAGCTGAGTGACAAAAAGTGACAGCTGAGTGTCAGAAAGTAACAGCTGAATGACACCAAGTGACAGAATGTGACAGCTGAGTGACAGCTGAGTGTCAGAATGTGACAGCTGAGTTACAGAAAGTGACAGCTGAGTGACAGCGAGTGACAGAAAGTTACAGCAAAGTGTCAGAAAGTGACAGCTGAATGACACCGAGTGACAGAAAGTGACAGCCGAGTGTCAGAAAGTGACAGCTAAGTGACAGCTGTTTGTCAGAAAGTGACAGCTGAGTGACAGCGAGTGACAGAAAGTGACAGCTGAGTGACAGAAAGCGACAGAAAGTGACAGCTGAGTGTCAGAATCTGACTGCTGAGTGTCAGAATCTGACAGCTGAGTGACAGAATGTGACAGCTGAGTGACAGCTGAGTGTCAGAATGTGACAGCTGAGTTACAGAAAGTGACAGCTGAGTGACAGCGAGTGACAGCGAGTGACAGATAGTGACAGCAAAGTATCAGAAAGTGACAGCTGAATGACACCGAGTGACAGAAAGTGACAGCCGAGTGACAGAAAGCGACAGCTGAGTGACAGCTGAGTGTCAGAATCTGACAGCTGAGTGACAGCTGAGTGTCAGAATGTGACAGCTGAGTTACAGCGAGTGACAGAAAGTGACAGCTGAGTGACAGAAAGTGACAGCTGAGTGTCAGAATCTGACAGCTGAGTGACAGCTGAGTGTCAGAATGTGACAGCTGAGTTACAGAAAGTGACAGCTGAGTGACAGCGAGTGGCAGCGAGTGACAGATAGTAACAGCTGAGTGACAGAAAGTGACAGCTGAGTGACAGCTGAGTGTCAGGAAGTGACAGCTGAGTGTCAGAAAGTAACAGCTGAATGACACCGAGTGACAGAATGTGACAGCTGAGTGACAGCTGAGTATCAAAAAGTGACAGCTGAGTGACAGCGAGTGACAGAAAGTGACAGCTGAGTGACAGGTAAGTGTCAGAAAGTGACATCTGAATGTCAGAAAGTGACAGCTGAGTGAAAGAAAGTGACAGCTGAGTGACAGCGAGTGACAGAAAGTGACAGCTGAGTGTCAGAATGTGACCGCTGAGTGACAGCTGAGTGACAGCTGAGTGACAGCTGAGTGACAGCTGAGTGTCAAAAAGTGACAGCTTAGTGACAGAAAGTGACAGCTGAGTGACAGCGAGTGACAGAAAGTGACAGCTGAGTGACAGCTGAGTGTCAGAATCTGACAGATGAGTGACAGCTGACTGTCAGAATGTGACAGCTGAGTGACAGCTGAGTGTCAGAATGTGACAGCTGAGTTACAGAAAGTGACAGCTGAGTGACAGCGAGTGACAGCGAGTGACAGATAGTGACAGCAAAGTATCAGAAAGTGACAGCTGAATGACACCGAGTGACAAAGTGACAGCCGAGTGACAGAAAGCGACAGCTGAGTGACAGCTGAGTGTCAGAATCTGACAGCTGAGTGACAGCTGAGTGTCAGAATGTGACAGCTGAGTTACAGCGAGTGACAGAAAGTGACAGCTGAGTGACAGAAAGTGACAGCTGAGTGTCAGAATCTGACAGCTGAGTGACAGCTGAGTGTCAGAATGTGACAGCTGAGTTACAGAAAGTGACAGCTGAGTGACAGCGAGTGACAGCGAGTGACAGATAGTAACAGCTGAGTGACAGAAAGTGACAGCTGAGTGTCAGGAAGTGACAGCTGAGTGTCAGAAAGTAACAGCTGAATGACACCGAGTGACAGAATGTGACAGCTGAGTGACAGCTGAGTATCAAAAAGTGACAGCTGAGTGACAGCGAGTGACAGAAAGTGACAGCTGAGTGACAGGTAAGTGTCAGAAAGTGACATCTGAATGTCAAAAAGTGACAGCTGAGTGAAAGAAAGTGACAGCTGAGTGACAGCGAGTGACAGAAAGTGACAGCTGAGTGTCAGAATGTGACCGCTGAGTGACAGCTGAGTGACAGCTGAGTGACAGCTGAGTGTCAAAAAGTGACAGCTTAGTGACAGAAAGTGACAGCTGAGTGACAGCGAGTGACAGAAAGTGACAGCTGAGTGACAGCTGAATGTCAGAATCTGACAGATGAGTGACAGCTGAGTGTCAGAAAGTGACAGCTGAATGTAAGCGATTGACAGAAAGTGACAGCTGAGTGACAGCTGAGTTACAGAAAGTGACAGCTGAGTGACAGCGAGTGACAGATAGTGACAGCTGAGTGACAGAAAGTGACAGCTGAGTGACAGCTGAGTGTCAGAAAGTGACAGCGAGTGACAGAAAGTGACAGCTGAGTGACAGCGAGTGACAGAAAGTAACAGCTGAGTGACAGCTGAGTGTCAGAATCTGACAGATGAGTGACAGCAAAGTGTCAGAAAGTGACAGCTGAATGTAAGCGAGTGACAAAAAGTGACAGCTGAGTGATGGAAAGTAACAGCTGCGTGACAGCTGAGTGTCAGCGAGTGATAGAGTGACATTGAAATGATTGAATGAAATGAATGAACGAAATGAACAAAATGAACGAAATGAACGAAATGAACGAAATGAATTAAATGAACGAAATGAACGAAATGAACGAAATGAACGAAATGAACGAAATTAACGAATTGAACGAAATGAATGAAATGAAATGAATGAATGACAGCTGAGTGTCAGCGAGTGACAGAAAGTTACAGCAAAGTGTCAGAAATTGACAGCTGAATGACACCGAGTGACAGAAAGTGACAGCCGAGTGTCAGAAAGTGACAGCTAATTGACAGCTGTTTGTCAGAAAGTGACAGCTGAGTGACAGCGAGTGACAGAAAGTGACAGCTGAGTGACAGAAAGCGACAGAAAGTGACAGCTCAGTGTCAGAATCTGACACAGCTGAATGTAAGCGAGTGACAGAAAGTGACAGCTGAGTGATGGAAAGTGACAGCTGAGTGTCAGCGAGTGATAGAGTGACATTGACATGATTGAATGAAATGAATGAACGAAATGAACGATTTGAACGAAATGAACGAAATGAACAAAATGAACGGAATTAACGAAATGAACGATATGAACGAAATGAACGAAATGAACGAAATGAACGAAATGAACGAAATGAACGAAATGAACGAAATGAACGAAATGAACGAAATGAATTAATTGAACGAAATGAACGAAATGAACGAAATGAACGAAATGAACGAAATGAACGAAATGAACGAAACGAACGAAATGAATTAAATGAACGAAATGAACGAAATGAATGAAATGAACGAATTGAACGAAATGAACAAAATGAACGAAATGAACGAAATGAACGAAATGAACGAAATGAATGAAATGAAATGAATAAATGACAGCTGAGTGTCAGCGAGTGACAGATAGTGACAGCAAAGTATCAGAAAGTGACAGCTGAATGACACCGAGTGACAGAAAGTGACAGCCGAGTGACAGAAAGCGACAGCTGAGTGACAGCTGAGTGTCAGAATCTGACAGCTGAGTGACAGCTGAGTGTCAGAATGTGACAGCTGAGTTACAGCGAGTGACAGAAAGTGACAGCTGAGTGACAGAATGTGACAGCTGAGTGTCAGAATCTGACAGCTGAGTGACAGCTGAGTGTCAGAATGTGACAGCTGAGTTACAGAAAGTGACAGCTGAGTGACAGCGAGTGACAGCGAGTGACAGATAGTAACAGCTGAGTGACAGAAAGTGACAGCTGAGTGTCAGGAAGTGACAGCTGAGTGTCAGAAAGTAACAGCTGAATGACACCGAGTGACAGAATGTGACAGCTGAGTGACAGCTGAGTATCAAAAAGTGACAGCTGAGTGACAGCGAGTGACAGAAAGTGACAGCTGAGTGACAGGTAAGTGTCAGAAAGTGACATCTGAATGTCAAAAAGTGACAGCTGAGTGAAAGAAAGTGACAGCTGAGTGACAGCGAGTGACAGAAAGTGACAGCTGAGTGTCAGAATGTGACCGCTGAGTGACAGCTGAGTGACAGCTGAGTGACAGCTGAGTGACAGCTGAGTGACAGCTGAGTGACAGCTGAGTGACAGCTGAGTGTCAAAAAGTGACAGCTTAGTGACAGAAAGTGACAGCTGAGTGACAGCGAGTGACAGAAAGTGACAGCTGAGTGACAGCTGAGTGTCAGAATCTGACAGATGAGTGGCAGCTGAGTGTCAGATAGTGACAGCTGAATGTAAGCGATTGACAGAAAGTGACAGCTGAGTGACAGCTGAGTTACAGAAAGTGACAGCTGAGTGACAGCGAGTGACAGATAGTGACAGCTGAGTGACAGAAAGTGACAGCTGAATGACACCGAGTGACAGAATGAGACAGCTGAGTGACAGCTGAGTGTCAAAAAGTGACAGCTGAGTGACAGCGAGTGACAGAAAGTGACAGCTGAGTGACAGCGAGTGACAGAAAGTAACAGCTGAGTGACAGCTGAGTGTCAGAATCTGACAGATGAGTGACAGCTGAGTGTCAGAAAGTGACAGCTGAATGTAAGCGAGTGACAAAAAGTGACAGCTGAGTGATGGAAAGTAACAGCTGCGTGACAGCTGAGTGACAGCGAGTGACAGAAAGTGACAGCTGAGTGACAGAAGTGACAGCTGAATGTCAGAATGTGACAGCTGAATGACAGCGAGTGACAGAAAGTGACAGCTGAGTGACAGAAGTGACAGCTGAGTGTCAGAATCTGACAGCTGAGTGACAGAAAGTGACAGCTGAGTGTCAGAATGTGACAGCTGAGTGACAGAAAGTGACAGCTGAATGACACCGAGTGACAGAATCTGACAGCTGAGTGTCAGAAAGTGACAGCTGGGTGAAAATTAAGTGTCAGAAAGTGACAGCTGAATGTAAGCGAGTGACAGAAAGTGACAGCTGAGTGATGGAAAGTGACAGCTGCGTGACAGCTGAGTGTCAGCGAGTGATAGAGTGACATTGACATGATTGAATGAAATGAATGAACGAAATGAACGATTTGAACGAAATGAACAAAATGAACAAAATAAACGGAATTAACGAAATGAACGATATGAACGAAATGAACGAAATGAACGAAATGAACGAAATGAATTAATTGAACGAAATGAACGAAATGAACGAAATGAACGAAATGAACGAAATGAACGAAACGAACGAAATGAATTAAATGAACGAAATGAACGAAATAAACGAAATGAATGAAATGAACGAAATGAACGAAATGAACAAAATGAACGAAATGAACGAAATGAACGAAATGAACGAAATGAACGAAATGAACGAAATGAATGAAATGATCGAAATGAACGAAATGAATGAAATGAAATGAATAAATGACAGCTGAGTGTCAGCGAGTGACAGAAAGTTACAGCAAAGTGTCAGAAAGTGACAGCTGAGTGTCAGAATGTGACAGCTGAGTGACAGCCGAGTGTCAAAAAGTGACAGCCGAGTGACAGAAAGTGACAGCTGAGTGACAGAAAGTGACAGCTGAGTGACAGCTGAGTGTCAGAAAGTGACATCTGAATAACACCGAGTGACAGAATGTGACAGCTGAATGACACCGAGTGACAGAAAATGACAGCTGAGTGACAGAAAGCGACAGCTGAGTGACAGGTGAGTGTCGGAATCTGACAGCTGAGTGACAGCTGAGTGTCAGAATCTGACAGCTGAGTGTCAGAAAGTGACAGCTGAGTGTCAGAATGTGACAGCTGAGTGACAGAAAGTGACAGCTGAGTGACAGAAAGTGACAGCTGAGTGTCAGAATCTGACAGCTGAGTGACAGCTGAGTGTCAGAATGTGACAGCTGAGTTACAGAAAGTGACAGCTGAGTGACAGAAAGTGACAGCTGAGTGTCAGAAAGTAACAGCTGAATGACACCAAGTGACAGAATGTGACAGCTGAGTGACAGCTGAGTGTCAAAAAGTGACAGCTGAGTGACAGCGAGTGACAGAAAGTGACAGCTGAGTGACAGCTAAGTGTCAGAAAGTGACATCTGAATGACACCGAGTGACAGAAAGTGACAGCTGAGTGTCAAAAAGTGACAGCTGAGTGAAACAAAGTGACAGCTGAGTGACAGCGAGTGACAGAAAGTGACAGCTGAGTGACAGAAAGTGACAGCTGAGTGACAGCTGAGTGACAGCTGAGTGTCAAAAAGTGACAGCTTAGTGACAGAAAGTGACAGCTGAGTGACAGCGAGTGACAGAAAGTAACAGCTGAGTGACAGCTGAGTGTCAGAATCTGACAGATGAGTGACAGCTGAGTGTCAGAAAGTGACAGCTGAGTTACAGAAAGTGACAGCTGAGTGACAGCGAGTGACAGATAGTGACAGCTGAGTGACAGAAAGTGACAGAAAGTGACAGCTGAGTGACAGCTGAGTGTCAGAAAGTGACAGCTGAGTGTCAGAAAGTGACAGCTGAATGACACCGAGTGACAGAATGTGACAGCTGAGTGACAGCTGAGTGTCAAAAAGTGACAGCTGAGTGACAGCGAGTGACAGAAAGTGACAGCTGAGTGACAGCTAAGTGTCAGAAAGTGACATCTGAATGACACCGAGTGACAGAATGTGACAGCTGAGTGTCAAAAAGTGACAGCTGAGTGACAGAAAGTGACAGCTGAGTGAAAGCGAGTGACAGAAAGTGACAGCTGAGTGTCAGAATCTGACAGCTGAGTGACAGCTGAGTGTCAGAATGTGACAGCTGAGTTACATAAAGTGACAGCTGAGTGACAGCGAGTGACAGCGAGTGACAGATAGTAACAGCTGAGTGACAGAAAGTGACAGCTGAGGGACAGCTGAGTGTCAGGAAGTGACAGCTGAGTGTCAGAAAGTAACAGCTGAATGACACCGAGTAACAGAATGTGACAGCTGAGTGACAGCTGAGTGTCAAAAAGTGACAGCTGAGTGACAGCGAGTGACAGAAAGTAACAGCTGAGTGACAGCTAAGTGTCAGAAAGTGACATCTGAATGACACCGAGTGACAGAATGTGACAGCTGAGTGACAGCTGACTGTCAAAAAGTGACAGCTGAGTGACAGAAAGTGACAGCTGAGTGACGGCGAGTGACAGAAAGTGACAGCTGAGTGTCAGAATCTGACAGCTGAGTGACAGCTCAGTGTCAGAATGTGACAGCTGAGTTACAGAAAGTGACAGCTGAGTGACAGCGAGTGACAGCGAGTGACAGATAGTAACAGCTGAGTGACAGAAAGTGACAGCTGAGGGACAGCTGAGTGTCAGGAAGTGACAGCTGAGTGTCAGAAAGTAACAGCTGAATGACACCGAGTGACAGAAAGTGACAGCTGAGTGACAGCGAGTGACAAAAAGTAACAGCTGAGTGACAGCTGAGTGTCAGAATCTGACAGATGAGTGACAGCTGAGTGTCAGAAAGTGACAGCTGAGTTACAGAAAGTGACAGCTGAGTGACAGCGAGTGACAGATAGTGACAGCTGAGTGACAGAAAGTGACAGAAAGTGACAGCTGAGTGACAGCTGAGTGTCAGAAAGTGACAGCTGAGTGTCAGAAAGTGACAGCTGAATGACACCGAGTGACAGAATGTGACAGCTGAGTGACAGCTGAGTGTCAAAAAGTGACAGCTGAGTGACCGCGAGTGACAGAAAGTGACAGCTGAGTGACAGCTAAGTGTCAGAAAGTGACATCTGAATGACACCGAGTGACAGAATGTGACAGCTGAGTGACAGCTGAGTGTCAAAAAGTGACAGCTGAGTGACAGAAAGTGACAGCTGAGTGAAAGCGAGTGACAGAAAGTGGCAGCTGAGTGTCAGAATCTGACAGCTGAGTGGCAGCTGAGTGTCAGAATGTGACAGCTGAGTTACATAAAGTGACAGCTGAGTGACAGCGAGTGACAGCGAGTGACAGATAGTAACAGCTGAGTGACAGAAAGTGACAGCTGAGGGACAGCTGAGTGTCAGGAAGTGACAGCTGAGTGTCAGAAAGTAACAGCTGAATGACACCGAGTAACAGAATGTGACAGCTGAGTGACAGCTGAGTGTCAAAAAGTGACAGCTGAGTGACAGCGAGTGACAGAAAGTGACAGCTGAGTGACAGCTAAGTGTCAGAAAGTGACATCTGAATGACACCGAGTGACAGAATGTGACAGCTGAGTGACAGCTGAGTGTCAAAAAGTGACAGCTGAGTGACAGAAAGTGACAGCTGAGTGACGGCGAGTGACAGAAAGTGACAGCTGAGTGTCAGAATGTGACAGCTGAGTGACAGAAAGTGACAGCTGAGTGACAGAAAGTGACAGCTGAGTGTCAGAATCTGACAGCTGAGTGACAGCTGAGTGTCAGAATGTGACAGCTGAGTTACAGAAAGTGACAGCTGAGTGACAGAAAGTGACAGCTGAGTGTCAGAAAGTAACAGCTGAATGACACCAAGTGACAGAATGTGACAGCTGAGTGACAGCTGAGTGTCAAAAAGTGACAGCTGAGTGACAGCTAGTGACAGAAAGTGACAGCTGAGTGACAGCTAAGTGTCAGAAAGTGACATCTGAATGACACCGAGTGACAGAAAGTGACAGCTGAGTGTCAAAAAGTGACAGCTGAGTGAAACAAAGTGACAGCTGAGTGACAGCGAGTGACAGAAAGTGACAGCTGAGTGACAGAAAGTGACAGCTGAGTGACAGCTGAGTGACAGCTGAGTGTCAAAAAGTGACAGCTTAGTGACAGAAAGTGACAGCTGAGTGACAGCGAGTGACAGAAAGTAACAGCTGAGTGACAGCTGAGTGTCAGAATCTGACAGATGAGTGACAGCTGAGTGTCAGAAAGTGACAGCTGAGTTACAGAAAGTGACAGCTGAGTGACAGCGAGTGACAGATAGTGACAGCTGAGTGACAGAAAGTGACAGAAAGTGACAGCTGAGTGACAGCTGAGTGTCAGAAAGTGACAGCTGAGTGTCAGAAAGTGACAGCTGAATGACACCGAGTGACAGAATGTGACAGCTGAGTGACAGCTGAGTGTCAAAAAGTGACAGCTGAGTGACAGCGAGTGACAGAAAGTGACAGCTGAGTGACAGCTAAGTGTCAGAAAGTGACATCTGAATGACACCGAGTGACAGAATGTGACAGCTGAGTGTCAAAAAGTGACAGCTGAGTGACAGAAAGTGACAGCTGAGTGAAAGCGAGTGACAGAAAGTGACAGCTGAGTGTCAGAATCTGACAGCTGAGTGACAGCTGAGTGTCAGAATGTGACAGCTGAGTTACATAAAGTGACAGCTGAGTGACAGCGAGTGACAGCGAGTGACAGATAGTAACAGCTGAGTGACAGAAAGTGACAGCTGAGGGACAGCTGAGTGTCAGGAAGTGACAGCTGAGTGTCAGAAAGTAACAGCTGAATGACACCGAGTAACAGAATGTGACAGCTGAGTGACAGCTGAGTGTCAAAAAGTGACAGCTGAGTGACAGCGAGTGACAGAAAGTGACAGCTGAGTGACAGCTAAGTGTCAGAAAGTGACATCTGAATGACACCGAGTGACAGAATGTGACAGCTGAGTGACAGCTGACTGTCAAAAAGTGACAGCTGAGTGACAGAAAGTGACAGCTGAGTGACGGCGAGTGACAGAAAGTGACAGCTGAGTGTCAGAATCTGACAGCTGAGTGACAGCTCAGTGTCAGAATGTGACAGCTGAGTTACAGAAAGTGACAGCTGAGTGACAGCGAGTGACAGCGAGTGACAGATAGTAACAGCTGAGTGACAGAAAGTGACAGCTGAGGGACAGCTGAGTGTCAGGAAGTGACAGCTGAGTGTCAGAAAGTAACAGCTGAATGACACCGAGTGACAGAAAGTGACAGCTGAGTGACAGCGAGTGACAAAAAGTAACAGCTGAGTGACAGCTGAGTGTCAGAATCTGACAGATGAGTGACAGCTGAGTGTCAGAAAGTGACAGCTGAGTTACAGAAAGTGACAGCTGAGTGACAGCGAGTGACAGATAGTGACAGCTGAGTGACAGAAAGTGACAGAAAGTGACAGCTGAGTGACAGCTGAGTGTCAGAAAGTGACAGCTGAGTGTCAGAAAGTGACAGCTGAATGACACCGAGTGACAGAATGTGACAGCTGAGTGACAGCTGAGTGTCAAAAAGTGACAGCTGAGTGACCGCGAGTGACAGAAAGTGACAGCTGAGTGACAGCTAAGTGTCAGAAAGTGACATCTGAATGACACCGAGTGACAGAATGTGACAGCTGAGTGACAGCTGAGTGTCAAAAAGTGACAGCTGAGTGACAGAAAGTGACAGCTGAGTGAAAGCGAGTGACAGAAAGTGGCAGCTGAGTGTCAGAATCTGACAGCTGAGTGGCAGCTGAGTGTCAGAATGTGACAGCTGAGTTACATAAAGTGACAGCTGAGTGACAGCGAGTGACAGCGAGTGACAGATAGTAACAGCTGAGTGACAGAAAGTGACAGCTGAGGGACAGCTGAGTGTCAGGAAGTGACAGCTGAGTGTCAGAAAGTAACAGCTGAATGACACCGAGTAACAGAATGTGACAGCTGAGTGACAGCTGAGTGTCAAAAAGTGACAGCTGAGTGACAGCGAGTGACAGAAAGTGACAGCTGAGTGACAGCTAAGTGTCAGAAAGTGACATCTGAATGACACCGAGTGACAGAATGTGACAGCTGAGTGACAGCTGAGTGTCAAAAAGTGACAGCTGAGTGACAGAAAGTGACAGCTGAGTGACGGCGAGTGACAGAAAGTGACAGCTGAGTGTCAGAATCTGACAGCTGAGTGACAGCTCAGTGTCAGAATGTGACAGCTGAGTTACAGAAAGTGACAGCTGAGTGACAGCGAGTGACAGATAGTAACAGCTGAGTGACAGAAAGTGACAGCTGAGGGACAGCTGAGTGTCAGGAAGTGACAGCTGAGTGGCAGAAAGTAACAGCTGAATGACACCGAGTAACAGAATGTGACAGCTGAGTGACAGCTGAGTGTCAAAAAGTGACAGCTGAGTGACAGCGAGTGACAGAAAGTGACAGCTGAGTGACAGCTAAGTGTCAGAAAGTGACATCTGAATGACACCGAGTGACAGAAAGTGACAGCTGAGTGTCAAAAAGTGACAGCTGAGTGAAAGAAAGTGACAGCTGAGTGACAGCGAGTGACAGAAAGTGACAGCTGAGTGTCAGAATGTGACCGCTGAGTGACAGCTGAGTGACAGAAAGTGACAGCTGAGTGTCAGAATCTGACAGCTGAGTGACAGCTGAGTGTCAGAATGTGACAGCTGAGTTACAGAAAGTGACAGCTGAGTGACAAAAAGTGACAGCTGAGTGTCAGAAAGTAACAGCTGAATGACACCAAGTGACAGAATGTGACAGCTGAGTGACAGCTGAGTGTCAGAATGTGACAGCTGAGTTACAGAAAGTGACAGCTGAGTGACAGCGAGTGACAGAAAGTTACAGCAAAGTGTCAGAAAGTGACAGCTGAGTGACAGCTAAGTGTCAGAAAGTGACATCTGAATGACACCGAGTGACAGAATGTGACAGCTGAGTGACAGCTGAGTGTCAAAAAGTGACAGCTGAGTGACAGAAAGTGACAGCTGAGTGACGGCGAGTGACAGAAAGTGGCAGCTGAGTGTCAGAATCTGACAGCTGAGTGGCAGCTGAGTGTCAGAATGTGACAGCTGAGTTACATAAAGTGACAGCTGAGTGACAGCGAGTGACAGCGAGTGACAGATAGTAACAGCTGAGTGACAGAAAGTGACAGCTGAGGGACAGCTGAGTGTCAGGAAGTGACAGCTGAGTGTCAGAAAGTAACAGCTGAATGACACCGAGTAACAGAATGTGACAGCTGAGTGACAGCTGAGTGTCAAAAAGTGACAGCTGAGTGACAGCGAGTGACAGAAAGTGACAGCTGAGTGACAGCTAAGTGTCAGAAAGTGACATCTGAATGACACCGAGTGACAGAATGTGACAGCTGAGTGACAGCTGAGTGTCAAAAAGTGACAGCTGAGTGACAGAAAGTGACAGCTGAGTGACGGCGAGTGACAGAAAGTGACAGCTGAGTGTCAGAATGTGACAGCTGAGTGACAGAAAGTGACAGCTGAGTGACAGAAAGTGACAGCTGAGTGTCAGAATCTGACAGCTGAGTGACAGCTGAGTGTCAGAATGTGACAGCTGAGTTACAGAAAGTGACAGCTGAGTGACAGAAAGTGACAGCTGAGTGTCAGAAAGTAACAGCTGAATGACACCAAGTGACAGAATGTGACAGCTGAGTGACAGCTGAGTGTCAAAAAGTGACAGCTGAGTGACAGCTAGTGACAGAAAGTGACAGCTGAGTGACAGCTAAGTGTCAGAAAGTGACATCTGAATGACACCGAGTGACAGAAAGTGACAGCTGAGTGTCAAAAAGTGACAGCTGAGTGAAACAAAGTGACAGCTGAGTGACAGCGAGTGACAGAAAGTGACAGCTGAGTGACAGAAAGTGACAGCTGAGTGACAGCTGAGTGACAGCTGAGTGTCAAAAAGTGACAGCTTAGTGACAGAAAGTGACAGCTGAGTGACAGCGAGTGACAGAAAGTAACAGCTGAGTGACAGCTGAGTGTCAGAATCTGACAGATGAGTGACAGCTGAGTGTCAGAAAGTGACAGCTGAGTTACAGAAAGTGACAGCTGAGTGACAGCGAGTGACAGATAGTGACAGCTGAGTGACAGAAAGTGACAGAAAGTGACAGCTGAGTGACAGCTGAGTGTCAGAAAGTGACAGCTGAGTGTCAGAAAGTGACAGCTGAATGACACCGAGTGACAGAATGTGACAGCTGAGTGACAGCTGAGTGTCAAAAAGTGACAGCTGAGTGACAGCGAGTGACAGAAAGTGACAGCTGAGTGACAGCTAAGTGTCAGAAAGTGACATCTGAATGACACCGAGTGACAGAATGTGACAGCTGAGTGTCAAAAAGTGACAGCTGAGTGACAGAAAGTGACAGCTGAGTGAAAGCGAGTGACAGAAAGTGACAGCTGAGTGTCAGAATCTGACAGCTGAGTGACAGCTGAGTGTCAGAATGTGACAGCTGAGTTACATAAAGTGACAGCTGAGTGACAGCGAGTGACAGCGAGTGACAGATAGTAACAGCTGAGTGACAGAAAGTGACAGCTGAGGGACAGCTGAGTGTCAGGAAGTGACAGCTGAGTGTCAGAAAGTAACAGCTGAATGACACCGAGTAACAGAATGTGACAGCTGAGTGACAGCTGAGTGTCAAAAAGTGACAGCTGAGTGACAGCGAGTGACAGAAAGTGACAGCTGAGTGACAGCTAAGTGTCAGAAAGTGACATCTGAATGACACCGAGTGACAGAATGTGACAGCTGAGTGACAGCTGACTGTCAAAAAGTGACAGCTGAGTGACAGAAAGTGACAGCTGAGTGACGGCGAGTGACAGAAAGTGACAGCTGAGTGTCAGAATCTGACAGCTGAGTGACAGCTCAGTGTCAGAATGTGACAGCTGAGTTACAGAAAGTGACAGCTGAGTGACAGCGAGTGACAGCGAGTGACAGATAGTAACAGCTGAGTGACAGAAAGTGACAGCTGAGGGACAGCTGAGTGTCAGGAAGTGACAGCTGAGTGTCAGAAAGTAACAGCTGAATGACACCGAGTGACAGAAAGTGACAGCTGAGTGACAGCGAGTGACAAAAAGTAACAGCTGAGTGACAGCTGAGTGTCAGAATCTGACAGATGAGTGACAGCTGAGTGTCAGAAAGTGACAGCTGAGTTACAGAAAGTGACAGCTGAGTGACAGCGAGTGACAGATAGTGACAGCTGAGTGACAGAAAGTGACAGAAAGTGACAGCTGAGTGACAGCTGAGTGTCAGAAAGTGACAGCTGAGTGTCAGAAAGTGACAGCTGAATGACACCGAGTGACAGAATGTGACAGCTGAGTGACAGCTGAGTGTCAAAAAGTGACAGCTGAGTGACCGCGAGTGACAGAAAGTGACAGCTGAGTGACAGCTAAGTGTCAGAAAGTGACATCTGAATGACACCGAGTGACAGAATGTGACAGCTGAGTGACAGCTGAGTGTCAAAAAGTGACAGCTGAGTGACAGAAAGTGACAGCTGAGTGAAAGCGAGTGACAGAAAGTGGCAGCTGAGTGTCAGAATCTGACAGCTGAGTGGCAGCTGAGTGTCAGAATGTGACAGCTGAGTTACATAAAGTGACAGCTGAGTGACAGCGAGTGACAGCGAGTGACAGATAGTAACAGCTGAGTGACAGAAAGTGACAGCTGAGGGACAGCTGAGTGTCAGGAAGTGACAGCTGAGTGTCAGAAAGTAACAGCTGAATGACACCGAGTAACAGAATGTGACAGCTGAGTGACAGCTGAGTGTCAAAAAGTGACAGCTGAGTGACAGCGAGTGACAGAAAGTGACAGCTGAGTGACAGCTAAGTGTCAGAAAGTGACATCTGAATGACACCGAGTGACAGAATGTGACAGCTGAGTGACAGCTGAGTGTCAAAAAGTGACAGCTGAGTGACAGAAAGTGACAGCTGAGTGACGGCGAGTGACAGAAAGTGACAGCTGAGTGTCAGAATCTGACAGCTGAGTGACAGCTCAGTGTCAGAATGTGACAGCTGAGTTACAGAAAGTGACAGCTGAGTGACAGCGAGTGACAGATAGTAACAGCTGAGTGACAGAAAGTGACAGCTGAGGGACAGCTGAGTGTCAGGAAGTGACAGCTGAGTGGCAGAAAGTAACAGCTGAATGACACCGAGTAACAGAATGTGACAGCTGAGTGACAGCTGAGTGTCAAAAAGTGACAGCTGAGTGACAGCGAGTGACAGAAAGTGACAGCTGAGTGACAGCTAAGTGTCAGAAAGTGACATCTGAATGACACCGAGTGACAGAAAGTGACAGCTGAGTGTCAAAAAGTGACAGCTGAGTGAAAGAAAGTGACAGCTGAGTGACAGCGAGTGACAGAAAGTGACAGCTGAGTGTCAGAATGTGACCGCTGAGTGACAGCTGAGTGACAGAAAGTGACAGCTGAGTGTCAGAATCTGACAGCTGAGTGACAGCTGAGTGTCAGAATGTGACAGCTGAGTTACAGAAAGTGACAGCTGAGTGACAAAAAGTGACAGCTGAGTGTCAGAAAGTAACAGCTGAATGACACCAAGTGACAGAATGTGACAGCTGAGTGACAGCTGAGTGTCAGAATGTGACAGCTGAGTTACAGAAAGTGACAGCTGAGTGACAGCGAGTGACAGAAAGTTACAGCAAAGTGTCAGAAAGTGACAGCTGAATGACACCGAGTGACAGAAAGTGACAGCCGAGTGTCAGAAAGTGACAGCTAAGTGACAGCTGTTTGTCAGAAAGTGACAGCTGAGTGACAGCGAGTGACAGAAAGTGACAGCTGAGTGACAGAAAGCGACAGAAAGTGACAGCTGAGTGTCAGAATCTGACTGCTGAGTGTCAGAATCTGACAGCTGAGTGACAGAATGTGACAGCTGAGTGACAGCTGAGTGTCAGAATGTGACAGCTGAGTTACAGAAAGTGACAGCTGAGTGACAGCGAGTGACAGCGAGTGACAGATAGTGACAGCAAAGTATCAGAAAGTGACAGCTGAATGACACCGAGTGACAGAAAGTGACAGCCGAGTGACAGAAAGCGACAGCTGAGTGACAGCTGAGTGTCAGAATCTGACAGCTGAGTGACAGCTGAGTGTCAGAATGTGACAGCTGAGTTACAGCGAGTGACAGAAAGTGACAGCTGAGTGACAGAAAGTGACAGCTGAGTGTCAGAATCTGACAGCTGAGTGACAGCTGAGTGTCAGAATGTGACAGCTGAGTTACAGAAAGTGACAGCTGAGTGACAGCGAGTGGCAGCGAGTGACAGATAGTAACAGCTGAGTGACAGAAAGTGACAGCTGAGTGACAGCTGAGTGTCAGGAAGTGACAGCTGAGTGTCAGAAAGTAACAGCTGAATGACACCGAGTGACAGAATGTGACAGCTGAGTGACAGCTGAGTATCAAAAAGTGACAGCTGAGTGACAGCGAGTGACAGAAAGTGACAGCTGAGTGACAGGTAAGTGTCAGAAAGTGACATCTGAATGTCAGAAAGTGACAGCTGAGTGAAAGAAAGTGACAGCTGAGTGACAGCGAGTGACAGAAAGTGACAGCTGAGTGTCAGAATGTGACCGCTGAGTGACAGCTGAGTGACAGCTGAGTGACAGCTGAGTGACAGCTGAGTGTCAAAAAGTGACAGCTTAGTGACAGAAAGTGACAGCTGAGTGACAGCGAGTGACAGAAAGTGACAGCTGAGTGACAGCTGAGTGTCAGAATCTGACAGATGAGTGACAGCTGACTGTCAGAATGTGACAGCTGAGTGACAGCTGAGTGTCAGAATGTGACAGCTGAGTTACAGAAAGTGACAGCTGAGTGACAGCGAGTGACAGCGAGTGACAGATAGTGACAGCAAAGTATCAGAAAGTGACAGCTGAATGACACCGAGTGACAAAGTGACAGCCGAGTGACAGAAAGCGACAGCTGAGTGACAGCTGAGTGTCAGAATCTGACAGCTGAGTGACAGCTGAGTGTCAGAATGTGACAGCTGAGTTACAGCGAGTGACAGAAAGTGACAGCTGAGTGACAGAAAGTGACAGCTGAGTGTCAGAATCTGACAGCTGAGTGACAGCTGAGTGTCAGAATGTGACAGCTGAGTTACAGAAAGTGACAGCTGAGTGACAGCGAGTGACAGCGAGTGACAGATAGTAACAGCTGAGTGACAGAAAGTGACAGCTGAGTGTCAGGAAGTGACAGCTGAGTGTCAGAAAGTAACAGCTGAATGACACCGAGTGACAGAATGTGACAGCTGAGTGACAGCTGAGTATCAAAAAGTGACAGCTGAGTGACAGCGAGTGACAGAAAGTGACAGCTGAGTGACAGGTAAGTGTCAGAAAGTGACATCTGAATGTCAAAAAGTGACAGCTGAGTGAAAGAAAGTGACAGCTGAGTGACAGCGAGTGACAGAAAGTGACAGCTGAGTGTCAGAATGTGACCGCTGAGTGACAGCTGAGTGACAGCTGAGTGACAGCTGAGTGTCAAAAAGTGACAGCTTAGTGACAGAAAGTGACAGCTGAGTGACAGCGAGTGACAGAAAGTGACAGCTGAGTGACAGCTGAATGTCAGAATCTGACAGATGAGTGACAGCTGAGTGTCAGAAAGTGACAGCTGAATGTAAGCGATTGACAGAAAGTGACAGCTGAGTGACAGCTGAGTTACAGAAAGTGACAGCTGAGTGACAGCGAGTGACAGATAGTGACAGCTGAGTGACAGAAAGTGACAGCTGAGTGACAGCTGAGTGTCAGAAAGTGACAGCGAGTGACAGAAAGTGACAGCTGAGTGACAGCGAGTGACAGAAAGTAACAGCTGAGTGACAGCTGAGTGTCAGAATCTGACAGATGAGTGACAGCAAAGTGTCAGAAAGTGACAGCTGAATGTAAGCGAGTGACAAAAAGTGACAGCTGAGTGATGGAAAGTAACAGCTGCGTGACAGCTGAGTGTCAGCGAGTGATAGAGTGACATTGAAATGATTGAATGAAATGAATGAACGAAATGAACAAAATGAACGAAATGAACGAAATGAACGAAATGAATTAAATGAACGAAATGAACGAAATGAACGAAATGAACGAAATGAACGAAATTAACGAATTGAACGAAATGAATGAAATGAAATGAATGAATGACAGCTGAGTGTCAGCGAGTGACAGAAAGTTACAGCAAAGTGTCAGAAATTGACAGCTGAATGACACCGAGTGACAGAAAGTGACAGCCGAGTGTCAGAAAGTGACAGCTAATTGACAGCTGTTTGTCAGAAAGTGACAGCTGAGTGACAGCGAGTGACAGAAAGTGACAGCTGAGTGACAGAAAGCGACAGAAAGTGACAGCTCAGTGTCAGAATCTGACACAGCTGAATGTAAGCGAGTGACAGAAAGTGACAGCTGAGTGATGGAAAGTGACAGCTGCGTGACAGCTGAGTGTCAGCGAGTGATAGAGTGACATTGACATGATTGAATGAAATGAATGAACGAAATGAACGATTTGAACGAAATGAACGAAATGAACAAAATGAACGGAATTAACGAAATGAACGATATGAACGAAATGAACGAAATGAACGAAATGAACGAAATGAACGAAATGAACGAAATGAACGAAATGAACGAAATGAACGAAATGAACGAAATGAATTAATTGAACGAAATGAACGAAATGAACGAAATGAACGAAATGAACGAAATGAACGAAACGAACGAAATGAATTAAATGAACGAAATGAACGAAATGAATGAAATGAACGAATTGAACGAAATGAACAAAATGAACGAAATGAACGAAATGAACGAAATGAACGAAATGAATGAAATGAAATGAATAAATGACAGCTGAGTGTCAGCGAGTGACAGATAGTGACAGCAAAGTATCAGAAAGTGACAGCTGAATGACACCGAGTGACAGAAAGTGACAGCCGAGTGACAGAAAGCGACAGCTGAGTGACAGCTGAGTGTCAGAATCTGACAGCTGAGTGACAGCTGAGTGTCAGAATGTGACAGCTGAGTTACAGCGAGTGACAGAAAGTGACAGCTGAGTGACAGAATGTGACAGCTGAGTGTCAGAATCTGACAGCTGAGTGACAGCTGAGTGTCAGAATGTGACAGCTGAGTTACAGAAAGTGACAGCTGAGTGACAGCGAGTGACAGCGAGTGACAGATAGTAACAGCTGAGTGACAGAAAGTGACAGCTGAGTGTCAGGAAGTGACAGCTGAGTGTCAGAAAGTAACAGCTGAATGACACCGAGTGACAGAATGTGACAGCTGAGTGACAGCTGAGTATCAAAAAGTGACAGCTGAGTGACAGCGAGTGACAGAAAGTGACAGCTGAGTGACAGGTAAGTGTCAGAAAGTGACATCTGAATGTCAAAAAGTGACAGCTGAGTGAAAGAAAGTGACAGCTGAGTGACAGCGAGTGACAGAAAGTGACAGCTGAGTGTCAGAATGTGACCGCTGAGTGACAGCTGAGTGACAGCTGAGTGACAGCTGAGTGACAGCTGAGTGACAGCTGAGTGACAGCTGAGTGTCAAAAAGTGACAGCTTAGTGACAGAAAGTGACAGCTGAGTGACAGCGAGTGACAGAAAGTGACAGCTGAGTGACAGCTGAGTGTCAGAATCTGACAGATGAGTGGCAGCTGAGTGTCAGATAGTGACAGCTGAATGTAAGCGATTGACAGAAAGTGACAGCTGAGTGACAGCTGAGTTACAGAAAGTGACAGCTGAGTGACAGCGAGTGACAGATAGTGACAGCTGAGTGACAGAAAGTGACAGCTGAATGACACCGAGTGACAGAATGAGACAGCTGAGTGACAGCTGAGTGTCAAAAAGTGACAGCTGAGTGACAGCGAGTGACAGAAAGTGACAGCTGAGTGACAGCGAGTGACAGAAAGTAACAGCTGAGTGACAGCTGAGTGTCAGAATCTGACAGATGAGTGACAGCTGAGTGTCAGAAAGTGACAGCTGAATGTAAGCGAGTGACAAAAAGTGACAGCTGAGTGATGGAAAGTAACAGCTGCGTGACAGCTGAGTGACAGCGAGTGACAGAAAGTGACAGCTGAGTGACAGAAGTGACAGCTGAATGTCAGAATGTGACAGCTGAATGACAGCGAGTGACAGAAAGTGACAGCTGAGTGACAGAAGTGACAGCTGAGTGTCAGAATCTGACAGCTGAGTGACAGAAAGTGACAGCTGAGTGTCAGAATGTGACAGCTGAGTGACAGAAAGTGACAGCTGAGTGACAGAAAGTGACAGCTGAGTGTCAGAATCTGACAGCTGAGTGACAGCTGAGTGTCAGAATGTGACAGCTGAGTTACAGAAAGTGACAGCTAAGTGACAGCGAGTGACAGCGAGTGACAGATAGTAACAGCTGAGTGACAGAAAAAGACAGCTGAGTGACAGCTGAGTGTCAGGAAGTGACAGCTGAGTGTCAGAAAGTAACAGCTGAATGACAGAAAGTGACAGCTGAGTGACAGCTGAGTGTCAGAAAGTAACAGCTGAATGACACCGAGTGACAGAATGTGACAGCTGAGTGACAGCTGAGTATCAAAAAGTGACAGCTGAGTGACAGCGAGTGACAGAAAGTGACAGCTGAGTGACAGGTAAGTGTCAGAAAGTGACATCTGAATGTCAGAAAGTGACAGCTGAGTGAAAGAAAGTGACAGCTGAGTGACAGCGAGTGACAGAAAGTGACAGCTGAGTGTCAGAATGTGACCGCTGAGTGACAGCTGAGTGACAGCTGAGTGACAGCTGAGTGACAGCTGAGTGTCAAAAAGTGACAGCTTAGTGACAGAAAGTGACAGCTGAGTGACAGCGAGTGACAGAAAGTGACAGCTGAGTGACAGCTGAGTGTCAGAATCTGACAGATGAGTGACAGCTGACTGTCAGAATGTGACAGCTGAGTGACAGCTGAGTGTCAGAATGTGACAGCTGAGTTACAGAAAGTGACAGCTGAGTGACAGCGAGTGACAGCGAGTGACAGATAGTGACAGCAAAGTATCAGAAAGTGACAGCTGAATGACACCGAGTGACAAAGTGACAGCCGAGTGACAGAAAGCGACAGCTGAGTGACAGCTGAGTGTCAGAATCTGACAGCTGAGTGACAGCTGAGTGTCAGAATGTGACAGCTGAGTTACAGCGAGTGACAGAAAGTGACAGCTGAGTGACAGAAAGTGACAGCTGAGTGTCAGAATCTGACAGCTGAGTGACAGCTGAGTGTCAGAATGTGACAGCTGAGTTACAGAAAGTGACAGCTGAGTGACAGCGAGTGACAGCGAGTGACAGATAGTAACAGCTGAGTGACAGAAAGTGACAGCTGAGTGTCAGGAAGTGACAGCTGAGTGTCAGAAAGTAACAGCTGAATGACACCGAGTGACAGAATGTGACAGCTGAGTGACAGCTGAGTATCAAAAAGTGACAGCTGAGTGACAGCGAGTGACAGAAAGTGACAGCTGAGTGACAGGTAAGTGTCAGAAAGTGACATCTGAATGTCAAAAAGTGACAGCTGAGTGACAGCGAGTGACAGAAAGTGACAGCTGAGTGTCAGAATGTGACCGCTGAGTGACAGCTGAGTGACAGCTGAGTGACAGCTGAGTGTCAAAAAGTGACAGCTTAGTGACAGAAAGTGACAGCTGAGTGACAGCGAGTGACAGAAAGTGACAGCTGAGTGACAGCTGAATGTCAGAATCTGACAGATGAGTGACAGCTGAGTGTCAGAAAGTGACAGCTGAATGTAAGCGATTGACAGAAAGTGACAGCTGAGTGACAGCTGAGTTACAGAAAGTGACAGCTGAGTGACAGCGAGTGACAGATAGTGACAGCTGAGTGACAGAAAGTGACAGCTGAGTGACAGCTGAGTGTCAGAAAGTGACAGCGAGTGACAGAAAGTGACAGCTGAGTGACAGCGAGTGACAGAAAGTAACAGCTGAGTGACAGCTGAGTGTCAGAATCTGACAGATGAGTGACAGCAAAGTGTCAGAAAGTGACAGCTGAATGTAAGCGAGTGACAAAAAGTGACAGCTGAGTGATGGAAAGTAACAGCTGCGTGACAGCTGAGTGTCAGCGAGTGATAGAGTGACATTGAAATGATTGAATGAAATGAATGAACGAAATGAACAAAATGAACGAAATGAACGAAATGAACGAAATGAATTAAATGAACGAAATGAACGAAATGAACGAAATGAACGAAATGAACGAAATTAACGAATTGAACGAAATGAATGAAATGAAATGAATGAATGACAGCTGAGTGTCAGCGAGTGACAGAAAGTTACAGCAAAGTGTCAGAAATTGACAGCTGAATGACACCGAGTGACAGAAAGTGACAGCCGAGTGTCAGAAAGTGACAGCTAATTGACAGCTGTTTGTCAGAAAGTGACAGCTGAGTGACAGCGAGTGACAGAAAGTGACAGCTGAGTGACAGAAAGCGACAGAAAGTGACAGCTCAGTGTCAGAATCTGACACAGCTGAATGTAAGCGAGTGACAGAAAGTGACAGCTGAGTGATGGAAAGTGACAGCTGCGTGACAGCTGAGTGTCAGCGAGTGATAGAGTGACATTGACATGATTGAATGAAATGAATGAACGAAATGAACGATTTGAACGAAATGAACGAAATGAACAAAATGAACGGAATTAACGAAATGAACGATATGAACGAAATGAACGAAATGAACGAAATGAACGAAATGAACGAAATGAACGAAATGAACGAAATGAACGAAATGAACGAAATGAATTAATTGAACGAAATGAACGAAATGAACGAAATGAACGAAATGAACGAAATGAACGAAACGAACGAAATGAATTAAATGAACGAAATGAACGAAATGAATGAAATGAACGAATTGAACGAAATGAACAAAATGAACGAAATGAACGAAATGAACGAAATGAACGAAATGAATGAAATGAAATGAATAAATGACAGCTGAGTGTCAGCGAGTGACAGATAGTGACAGCAAAGTATCAGAAAGTGACAGCTGAATGACACCGAGTGACAGAAAGTGACAGCCGAGTGACAGAAAGCGACAGCTGAGTGACAGCTGAGTGTCAGAATCTGACAGCTGAGTGACAGCTGAGTGTCAGAATGTGACAGCTGAGTTACAGCGAGTGACAGAAAGTGACAGCTGAGTGACAGAATGTGACAGCTGAGTGTCAGAATCTGACAGCTGAGTGACAGCTGAGTGTCAGAATGTGACAGCTGAGTTACAGAAAGTGACAGCTGAGTGACAGCGAGTGACAGCGAGTGACAGATAGTAACAGCTGAGTGACAGAAAGTGACAGCTGAGTGTCAGGAAGTGACAGCTGAGTGTCAGAAAGTAACAGCTGAATGACACCGAGTGACAGAATGTGACAGCTGAGTGACAGCTGAGTATCAAAAAGTGACAGCTGAGTGACAGCGAGTGACAGAAAGTGACAGCTGAGTGACAGGTAAGTGTCAGAAAGTGACATCTGAATGTCAAAAAGTGACAGCTGAGTGAAAGAAAGTGACAGCTGAGTGACAGCGAGTGACAGAAAGTGACAGCTGAGTGTCAGAATGTGACCGCTGAGTGACAGCTGAGTGACAGCTGAGTGACAGCTGAGTGACAGCTGAGTGACAGCTGAGTGACAGCTGAGTGTCAAAAAGTGACAGCTTAGTGACAGAAAGTGACAGCTGAGTGACAGCGAGTGACAGAAAGTGACAGCTGAGTGACAGCTGAGTGTCAGAATCTGACAGATGAGTGGCAGCTGAGTGTCAGATAGTGACAGCTGAATGTAAGCGATTGACAGAAAGTGACAGCTGAGTGACAGCTGAGTTACAGAAAGTGACAGCTGAGTGACAGCGAGTGACAGATAGTGACAGCTGAGTGACAGAAAGTGACAGCTGAATGACACCGAGTGACAGAATGAGACAGCTGAGTGACAGCTGAGTGTCAAAAAGTGACAGCTGAGTGACAGCGAGTGACAGAAAGTGACAGCTGAGTGACAGCGAGTGACAGAAAGTAACAGCTGAGTGACAGCTGAGTGTCAGAATCTGACAGATGAGTGACAGCTGAGTGTCAGAAAGTGACAGCTGAATGTAAGCGAGTGACAAAAAGTGACAGCTGAGTGATGGAAAGTAACAGCTGCGTGACAGCTGAGTGACAGCGAGTGACAGAAAGTGACAGCTGAGTGACAGAAGTGACAGCTGAATGTCAGAATGTGACAGCTGAATGACAGCGAGTGACAGAAAGTGACAGCTGAGTGACAGAAGTGACAGCTGAGTGTCAGAATCTGACAGCTGAGTGACAGAAAGTGACAGCTGAGTGTCAGAATGTGACAGCTGAGTGACAGAAAGTGACAGCTGAGTGACAGAAAGTGACAGCTGAGTGTCAGAATCTGACAGCTGAGTGACAGCTGAGTGTCAGAATGTGACAGCTGAGTTACAGAAAGTGACAGCTAAGTGACAGCGAGTGACAGCGAGTGACAGATAGTAACAGCTGAGTGACAGAAAAAGACAGCTGAGTGACAGCTGAGTGTCAGGAAGTGACAGCTGAGTGTCAGAAAGTAACAGCTGAATGACACCGAGTGACAGAATGTGACAGATGAGTGACAGCTGAGTGTCAAAAAGTGACAGCTGAGTGACAGCGAGTGACAGAAAGTGACAGCTGAGTGACAGGTAAGTGTCAGAAAGTGACATCTGAATGTCAAAAAGTGACAGCTGAGTGAAAGAAAGTGACAGCTGAGTGTCAGAATGTGACCGCTGAGTGACAGCTGAGTGACAGCTGAGTGACAGCTGAGTGACAGCTGAGTGACAGCTGAGTGACAGCTGAGTGTCAAAAAGTGACAGCTTAGTGACAGCTGAGTGACAGCGAGTGACAGAAAGTGACAGCTGAGTGACAGCTGAGTGTCAGAATCTGACAGATGAGTGACAGCTGAGTGTCAGAAAGTGACAGCTGAATGTAAGCGATTGACAGAAAGTGACAGCTGAGTGACAGCTGAGTGTCAGAATCTGACAGCTGAGTGACAGCTGAGTGACAGCTGAGTGACAGCTGAGTGTCAAAAAGTGACAGCTGAGTGATGGAAAGTGACAGCTGCGTGACAGCTGAGTGTCAGCGAGTGATAGAGTGACATTGACATGATTGAATGAAATGAATGAACGAAATGAACGAAATGAACAAAATGAACGAAATGAACGAAATGAACGAAATGAACGAAATGAACAAAATGAACGAAATGAACGAAATGAACGAAATGAACGAAATGAAAGAAATGAAAAAAATGAACGAAATGAACGAAATGAACGAAATGAACGAAATGAACGAAATGAACGAAATGAACGAAATGAACGAAATGAACGAAATGAATGAAATGAACGAAATGAACGAAATCAACGAAATGAATGAAATGAAATGAATAAATGACAGCTGAGTGTCAGCGAGTGACAGAAAGTTACAGCTGAGTGACAGAAAGTGACAGCTGAGTGACAGCAGAGTGACAGAAAGCGACAGCTGAGTGACAGCTGAGTGTCAGAATCTGACAGCTGAGTGACAGCTGAATGTCAGAATGTGACAGCTGAGTGACAGCGAGTGACAGAAAGTGACAGCTGAGTGACAGAAGTGACAGCTGAGTGTCAGAATGTGACAGCTGAGTGACAGAAAGTGACAGCTGAATGACACCGAGTGACAGAAAGTGACAGCTGAGTGACAGTAGAGTGTCAAAAAGTGACAGCCGAGTGACAGAAAGTGACAGCTGAGTGACAGAAAGTGACAGCTGAGTGACAGCTGAGTGTCAGAAAGTGACATCTGAATGACACCGAGTGACAGAATGTGACAGCTGAATGACACCGAGTGACAGAAAATGACAGCTGAGTGACAGAAAGCGACAGCTGAGTGACAGGTGAGTGTCGGAATCTGACAGCTGAGTGACAGCTGAGTGTCAGAATGTGACAGCTGAGTGACAGCGAGTGACAGAAAGTGACAGCTGAGTGACAGAAAGTGACAGCTGAGTGTCAGAATCTGACAGCTGAGTGACAAAAAGTGACAGCTGAGTGACAGCAGAGTGACAGAAAGCGACAGCTGAGTGACAGCTGAGTGTCAGAATCTGACAGCTGAGTGACAGCTGAATGTCAGAATGTGACAGCTGAGTGACAGCGAGTGACAGAAAGTGACAGCTGAGTGACAGAAGTGTCAGCTGAAAGTCAGAATGTGACAGCTGAATGACAGCGAGTGACAGAAAGTGACAGCTGAGTGACAGAAGTGACAGCTGAGTGTCAGAATCTGACAGCTGAGTGACAGAAAGTGACAGCTGAGTGTCAGAATGTGACAGCTGAGTGACAGAAAGTGACAGCTGAATGACACCGAGTGACAGAATCTGACAGCTGAGTGTCAGAAAGTGACAGCTGGGTGACAATTAAGTGTCAGAAAGTGACAGCTGAATGTAAGCGAGTGACAGAAAGTGACAGCTGAGTGATGGAAAGTGACAGCTGCGTGACAGCTGAGTGTCAGCGTGTGATAGAGTGACATTGACATGATTGAATGAAATGAATGAACGAAATGAACGATTTGAACGAAATGAACAAAATGAACAAAATGAACGGAATTAACGAAATGAACGATATGAACGAAATGAACGAAATGAACGAAATGAACGAAATGAACGAAATGGACGGAATGAACGAAATGAACGAAATGAACGAAAAGAATTAATCGAACGAAATGAACGAAATGAACGAAATGAACGAAATGAACGAAATGAACGAAATGAACGAAATGAACGAAATGAACGAAATGAACGAAATGAACGAAATGAACGAAATGAACGAAATGAACGAAATGAACGAAATGAACGAAATGAACGAAATGAACGAAATGAACGAAATGAACGAAATGAACGAAATGAACGAAATGAACGAAATGAAATGAATAAATGACAGCTGAGTGTCAGCGAGTGACAGAAAGTTACAGCTGAGTGACAGAAAGTGACAGCTGAGTGACAGCAGAGTGACAGAAAGCGACAGCTGAGTGACAGCTGAGTGTCAGAATCTGACAGTTGAGTGACAGCTGAATGTCAGAATGTGACAGCTGAGTGACAGCGAGTGACAGAAAGTGACAGCTGAGTGACAGAAGTGACAGCTGAGTGTCAGAATGTGACAGCTGAGTGACAGAAAGTAACAGCTGAATGACACCGAGTGACAGAAAGTGACAGCTGAGTGACAGTAGAGTGTCAAAAAGTGACAGCCGAGTGACAGAAAGTGACAGCTGAGTGACAGAAAGTGACAGCTGAGTGACAGCTGAGTGTCAGAAAGTGACATCTGAATGACACCGAGTGACAGAATGTGACAGCTGAATGACACCGAGTGACAGAAAATGACAGCTGAGTGACAGAAAGCGACAGCTGAGTGACAGGTGAGTGTCGGAATCTGACAGCTGAGTGACAGCTGAGTGTCAGAATGTGACAGCTGAGTGACAGCAAGTGACAGAAAGTGACAGCTGAGTGACAGAAAGTGACAGCTGAGTGTCAGAATCTGACAGCTGAGTGACAAAAAGTGACAGCTGAGTGACAGCAGAGTGACAGAAAGCGACAGCTGAGTGACAGCTGAGTGTCAGAATCTGACAGCTGAGTGACAGCTGAATGTCAGAATGTGACAGCTGAGTGACAGCGAGTGACAGAAAGTGACAGCTGAGTGACAGAAGTGACAGCTGAATGTCAGAATGTGACAGCTGAATGACAGCGAGTGACAGAAAGTGACAGCTGAGTGACAGAAGTGACAGCTGAGTGTCAGAATCTGACAGCTGAGTGACAGAAAGTGACAGCTGAGTGTCAGAATGTGACAGCTGAGTGACAGAAAGTGACAGCTGAATGACACCGAGTGACAGAATCTGACAGCTGAGTGACAGAAAGTGACAGCTGGGTGACAATTAAGTGTCAGAAAGTGACAGCTGAATGTAAGCGAGTGACAGAAAGTGACAGCTGAGTGATGGAAAGTGACAGCTGCGTGACAGCTGAGTGTCAGCGAGTGATAGAGTGACATTGACATGATTGAATGAAATGAATGAACGAAATGAACGATTTGAACGAAATGAACAAAATGAACAAAATGAACGGAATTAACGAAATGAACGATATGAACGAAATGAACGAAATGAACGAAATGAACGAAATGAACGAAATGAACGAAATGAACGAAATGAACGAAACGAACGAAATGAATTAAATGAACGAAATGAACGAAATGAATGAAATGAACGAAATGAACGAAATGAACGAAATGAACGAAATGAATTAATTGAACGAAATGAACGAAATGAACGAAATGAACGAAATGAACGAAATGAACGAAGTGAACGAAATGAACGAAATGAACGAAATGAACGAAATGAACGAAATGGACGGAATGAACGAAATGAACGAAAAGAATTAATCGAACGAAATGAACGAAATGAACGAAATGAACGAAATGAACGAAATGAACGAAATGAACGAAATGAACGAAATGAACGAAATGAATGAAATGAACGAAATGAACGAAATGAACGAAATGAACGAAATGAATGAAATGAAATGAATAAATGACAGCTGAGTGTCAGCGAGTGACAGAAAGTTACAGCAAAGTGTCAGAAAGTGACAGCTGAGTGTCAGAATGTGACAGCTGAGTGACAGAAAGTGACAGCTGAATGACACCGAGTGACAGAATGTGACAGCTGATTGACAGCCGAGTGTCAAAAAGTGACAGCCGAGTGACAGAAAGTGACAGCTGAGTGACAGAAAGTGACAGCTGAGTGACAGCTGAGTGTCAGAAAGTGACATCTGAATGACACCGAGTGACAGAATGTGACAGCTGAGTGACAGAAAGTGACAGCTGAGTGTCAGAATCTGACAGCTGAGTGACAGAAAGTGACAGCTGAGTGACAGCAGAGTGACAGAAAGCGACAGCTGAGTGACAGCTGAGTGTCAGAATCTGACAGCTGAGTGACAGCTGAATGTCAGAATGTGACAGCTGAGTGACAGCGAGTGACAGAAAGTGACAGCTGAGTGACAGAAGTAACAGCTGAATGTCAGAATGTGACAGCTGAGTGACAGCGAGTGACAGAAAGTGACAGCTGAGTGACAGAAGTGACAGCTGAGTGTCAGAATCTGACAGCTGAGTGACAGAAAGTGACAGCTGAGTGTCAGAATGTGACAGCTGAGTGACAGAAAGTGACAGCTGAATGACACCGAGTGACAGAATCTGACAGCTGAGTGTCAGAAAGTGACAGCTGAGTGACAATTAAGGGTCAGAAAGTGACAGCTGAATGTAAGCGAGTGACAGAAAGTGACAGCTGAGTGATGGAAAGTGACAGCTGCGTGACAGCTGAGTGTCAGCGAGTGATAGAGTGACATTGACATGATTGAATGAAATGAATGAACGAAATGAACGATTTGAACGAAATGAACAAAATGAACAAAATGAACGGAATTAACGAAATGAACGATATGAACGAAATGAACGAAATGAACGATATGAACGAAATGAACGAAATGAACGAAATGAACGAAACGAACGAAATGAATTAAATGAACGAAATGAACGAAAAGAACGAAATGAATGAAATGAACGAAATGAACGAAATGAACGAAATGAATTAATTGAACGAAATGAACGAAATGAACGAAATGAACGAAATGAACGAAATGAACGAAATGAACGAAATGAACGAAATGAACGAAATAAACGAAATGGACGGAATGAACGAAATGAACGAAATGAACGAAAAGAATTAATCGAACGAAATGAACGAAATGAACGAAATGAACGAAATGAACGAAATGAACGAAATGAACGAAATGAACGAAATGAACGAAATGAACGAAATGAACGAAATGAACGAAATGAACGAAATGAACGAAATGAACGAAATGAATGAAATGAACGACATGAACGAAATGAACGAAATGAACGAAATGAATGAAATGAAATGAATAAATGACAGCTGAGTGTCAGCGAGTGACAGAAAGTTACAGCAAAGTGTCAGAAAGTGACAGCTGAGTGTCAGAATGTGACAGCTGAGTGACAGAAAGTGACAGCTGAATGACACCGAGTGACAGAATGTGACAGCTGAGTGACAGCCGAGTGTCAAAAAGTGACAGCCGAGTGACAGAAAGTGACAGCTGAGTGACAGAAAGTGACAGCTGAGTGACAGCTGAGTGTCAGAAAGTGACATCTGAATGACACGGAGTGACAGAATGTGACAGCTGAGTGACAGAAAGTGACAGCTGAGTGTCAGAATCTGACAGCTGAGTGACAGAAAGTGACAGCTGAGTGACAGCAGAGTGACAGAAAGCGACAGCTGAGTGACAGCTGAGTGTCAGAATCTGACAGCTGAGTGACAGCTGAATGTCAGAATGTGACAGCTGAGTGACAGCGAGTGACAGAAAGTGACAGCTGAGTGACAGAAGTAACAGCTGAATGTCAGAATGTGACAGCTGAGTGACAGCGAGTGACAGAAAGTGACAGCTGAGTGACAGAAGTGACAGCTGAGTGTCAGAATCTGACAGCTGAGTGACAGAAAGTGACAGCTGAGTGTCAGAATGTGACAGCTGAGTGACAGAAAGTGACAGCTGAATGACACCGAGTGACAGAATCTGACAGCTGAGTGTCAGAAAGTGACAGCTGAGTGACAATTAAGGGTCAGAAAGTGACAGCTGAATGTAGGCGAGTGACAGAAAGTGACGCTGAGTGATGGAAAGTGACAGCTGCGTGACAGCTGAGTGTCAGCGAGTGATAGATTGACATTGACATGATTGAATGAAATGAATGAACGAAATGAACGATTTGAACGAAATGAACGAAATGAACAAAATGAACAAAATGAACGGAATTAACGAAATGAACGATATGAACGAAATGAACGAAATGAACGAAATGAACGAAATGAACGAAATGAACGAAATGAACGAAATGGACGGAATGAACGAAATGAACGAAATGAACGAAAAGAATTAATCGAACGAAATGAACGAAATGAACGAAATGAACGAAATGAACGAAATGAACGAAATGAACGAAATGAACGAAATGAACGAAATGAACGAAATGAACGAAATGAATGAAATGAACGACATGAACGAAATGAACGAATTGAACGAAATGAATGAAATGAAATGAATAAATGACAGCTGAGTGTCAGCGAGTGACAGAAAGTTACAGCAAAGTGTCAGAAAGTGACAGCTGAGTGTCAGAATGTGACAGCTGAGTGACAGAAAGTGACAGCTGAATGACACCGAGTGACAGAATGTGACAGCTGAGTGACAGCCGAGTGTCAAAAAGTGACAGCCGAGTGACAGAAAGTGACAGCTGAGTGACAGAAAGTGACAGCTGAGTGACAGCTGAGTGTCAGAATGTGACAGCTGAGTTACAGAAAGTGACAGTTGAGTGACAGCGAGTGACAGCGAGTGACAGATATTGACAGCAAAGTATCAGAAAGTGACAGTTGAGTGACAGCTGGGTGACAGCTGAGTGTCAGAAAGTGACAGCTGAATGACATCTGAGTGACAGCTGAGTGTCAGAATGTGACAGCTGAGTGTCAGAAAGTGACAGCTGAATGACAGTTGAGTGACAGCTGAGTGACAGCTGAGTGTCAGAAAGTGACAGCTGAATGACAGCGAGTGACAGAAAGTGACAGCCGAGTGACAGAAAGCGACAGCTGAGTGACAGCTGAGTGTCAGAATCTGACAGCTGAGTGACAGCTGAGTGTCAGAATGTGACAGCTGAGTTACAGCGAGTGACAGAAAGTGACAGCTGAGTGTCAGAATCTGACAGCTGAGTGACAGCTGAGTGTCAGAATGTGACAGCTGAGTGACAGAAAGTGACAGCTGAGTGTCAGAAAGTGACAGCTGAGTTACAGAAAGTGACAGCTGAGTGACAGCGAGTGACAGATAGTGACAGCTGAGTGTCAGAAAGTGACAGCTGACAGCTGAGTGACAGCAAGCGACAGAATGTGACAGCTGAGTGACAGAATGTGACAGCTGAGTGACAGCTGAGTGTCAGAATGTGACAGCTGAGTGACAGCGAGTGTCAGAAAGTGACAGCGAGTGTCAGAAAGTGACAGCTGAGTGACAGCGAGTGTCAGAAATGGACAGCTGAGTGTCAGCTGTGTGTCAGCGAGTGACAGAGTGTCATTGACATGATTGAATGAAATTAATGAACGAAATTAATGAACGAAATGAATGAACGGAATGAATGAACGAAATGAATGAACGAAATGAATGAACGAAATGAATGAACGGAATGAATGAACGAAATGAATGAACGGAATCAATGAACAAAATGAATGAATGAAAGTGACAGCTGAGTGACAGCGAGTGACAGAAAGTGACAGCTGAGTGACAGCTGAGTGTCAGAAAGTGACAGCTGAGTGTCAGAATGTGACAGCTGAGTGACAGCGAGTGTCAGAAAGTGACAGCTGAGTGACAGTTTCATGTCAGAAAGTGACAGCTGAGTGTCGGAAAGTGACAGCTGAGTGTCAGAAACTGACAGCTGAGTGACAGATAGTGACAGCGAGTGACAGAAAGTGACTGCTTAGTGAAAGCTTAGTGACAGCTGCGTGTCAGAAAGTGACAGCTGAGTGACAGCTGAGTGTCAGAATGTGACAGCGGAGTGACAGCTGAGTGTCGGAAAGTGACAGCTGAGTGTCAGAAACTGACAGCTGAGTGACAGATAGTGACAGCGAGTGTCAGAAAGTGACAGCTGAGTGAAAGCTTAGTGACAGCTGAGTGTCAGAAAGTGACAGCTGAGTGACAGCTGAGTGTCAGAATGTGACAGCGGAGTGACAGCTGAGTGTCAGAAAGTGACAGCTGTGTGACAGCGAGTGTCAGAAAGTGACAGCTGAGTGACAGCAAGCGACAGAATGTGACAGCTGAGTGACAGAATGTGACAGCTGAGTGACAGCTGAGTGTCAGAATGTGACAGCTGAGTGACAGCGAGTGACAGAAAGTGACAGCTGAGTGACAGAAAGTGACAGCTGAGTGTCAGCTGTGTGTCAGCGAGTGACAGAGTGTCATTGACATGATTGCATGAAATGAATAAACGAAATGAATGAACGAAATGAATGAACGAAATGAATGAACGAACTGAATGAACGAAATGAATGAACGAAATGAATGAACGAAATTAATGAACGGAATGAATGAACGAAATGAATGATGGAAATGAATAAACGGAATACATGAACGAAATGTATGAACGAAATGAATGAACGAAATGAATGAACGAAATGAATAACCGAAATGAATGAACGAACTGAATGAACGAAATGAATGAACGAAGTGAATGAACGGAATGAATGAACGAAATGAATGAACGATATGAATGCACGAAATGAATGAACGAAATGAATTATGGAAATGAATGAACGGAATTAAAGAACGAAATGAATGATTGAAATGAATGAATGAAAGTGACAGCTGGGTGACAGCTGAGTGTCAGAAAGTGACAGCTGAGTGACATCGAGTGACAGAAAGTGACAGTTGATTGACAGCTGAGTGTCAGAAAGTGACAGCTGAGTGACAGCTGAGTGTCAGAAAGTGACAGCTGAGTGACAGCGAGTGACAAAGTGACAGCTGAGTGACAGAAAGTGACAGCTGAGTGTCATTGACATGATTGTATGAAATGAATGAACGAAATGAATGAACGAAATGAATGAACGAACTGAATGAACGGAATGAATGAACGAAATGAATGAACGATATGAATGAACGAAATGAATGAACGAAATGAATGATGGAAATGAATGAACTGAATGAATGAACGAAATGAATGAACGGAATGAATGAATGAAATGAATGAACGAAAGGAACGAAATGAACGAAATGAACGAAATGAACGGAATGAACGAAATGAACGAAATGAACGAAATGAACGAAATGAACGAAATGAACGAAATGAACGAATTGAACGAAATGAATGAAATGAAATAAATAAATGACAGCTGAGTGTCAGCGAGTGACAGAAAGTTACAGCAAAGTGTCAGAAAGTGACAGCTGAATGACACCGAGTGACAGAAAGTGACAGCTGAGTGTCAGAAAGTGACAGCTAAGTGACAGCTGTTTGTCAGAAAGTGACAGCTGAGTGACAGCTGAGTGTCAGAATGTGACAGCGGAGTGACAGCTGAGTGTCAGAAAGTGACAGCTGTGTGACAGCGAGTGTCAGAAAGTGACAGCTGAGTGACAGCAAGCGACAGAATGTGACAGCTGAGTGACAGAATGTGACAGCTGAGTGACAGCTGAGTGTCAGAATGTGACAGCTGAGTGACAGCGAGTGACAGAAAGTGACAGCTGAGTGACAGAAAGTGACAGCTGAGTGTCAGCTGTGTGTCAGCGAGTGACAGAGTGTCATTGACATGATTGCATGAAATGAATAAACGAAATGAATGAACGAAATGAATGAACGAAATGAATGAACGAACTGAATGAACGAAATGAATGAACGAAATGAATGAACGAAATTAATGAACGGAATGAATGAACGAAATGAATGATGGAAATGAATAAACGGAATACATGAACGAAATGTATGAACGAAATTTTGTGCAAATTTTTTCACAAGAAAGTGACAGATGAGTGTCAGCTGAGTGTCAGAAAGTGACAGCTGAGTGTCAGAAAGTGACAGCTGAGTGACAGCCGAGTGTCAGAATGTGACAGCTGAGTGACAGAAAGTGACAGCTGAGTGACAGCTGAGTGTCAGAATGTGACAGCTGAGTTACAGAAAGTGACAGTTGAGTGACAGCGAGTGACAGCGAGTGACAGATAGTGACAGCAAAGTATCAGAAAGTGACAGCTGAATGACAGTTGAGTGACAGCTGGGTGACAGCTGAGTGTCAGAAAGTGACAGCTGAATGACATCTGGGTGACAGCTGAGTGTCAGAATGTGACAGCTGAGTGTCAGAAAGTGACAGCTGAATGACAGTTGAGTGACAGCTGAGTGACAGCTGAGTGTCAGAAAGTGACAGCTGAATGACAGCGAGTGACAGAAAGTGACAGCCGAGTGACAGAAAGCGACAGCTGAGTGACAGCTGAGTGTCAGAATGTGACAGCTGAGTTACAGCGAGTGACAGAAAGTGACAGCTGAGTGTCAGAATGTGACAGCTGAGTTACAGCGAGTGACAGAAAGTGACAGCTGAGTGTCAGAATCTGACAGCTGAGTGACAGCTGAGTGTCAGAATGTGACAGCTGAGTGACAGAAAGTGACAGCTGAGTGTCAGAAAGTGACAGCTGAGTTACAGAAAGTGACAGCTGAGTGACAGCGAGTGACAGATAGTGACAGCTGAGTGTCAGAAAGTGACAGCTGACAGCTGAGTGACAGCAAGCGACAGAATGTGACAGCTGAGTGACAGAATGTGACAGCTGAGTGACAGCTGAGTGTCAGAATGTGACAGCTGAGTGACAGCGAGTGTCAGAAAGTGACAGCGAGTGTCAGAAAGTGACAGCTGAGTGACAGCGAGTGTCAGAAATGGACAGCTGAGTGCCAGAAAGTGACAGCTGAGTGTCAGCTGTGTGTCAGCGAGTGACAGAGTGTCATTGACATGATTGAATGAAATTAATGAACGAAATTAATGAACGAAATGAATGAACGAATTGAATGAACGAAATGAATGAACGAAATGAATGAACGAAATGAATGAACGAAATGAATGAACGGAATGAATGAACGAACGAAATGAATGAACGAAATGAATGAACGAAATGAATGAACGGAATGAATGAACGAAATGAATGAACGGAATCAATGAACAAAATGAATGAACGAACTGAATGAACGAAATGAATGAACGAAGTGAATGAACGGAATGAATGAACGAAATGAATGAACGATATGAATGATCGGAATGAATGAACGAAATGAATAAACGATATGAATGAACGAAATGAATGAACGAAATGAATTATGGAAATGAATGAACGGAATTAAAGAACGAAATGAATGATTGAAATGAATGAATGACAGCTGAGTGTCAGCGAGTGACAGAAAGTTACAGCAAAGTGTCAGAAAGTGACAGCTGAATGACACCGAGTGACAGAAAGTGACAGCTGAGTGTCAGAAAGTGACAGCTAAGTGACAGCTGTTTGTCAGAAAGTGACAGCTGAGTGACAGCGAGTGACAGAAAGTGACAGCTGAGTCACAGAAAGCGACAGAAAGTGACAGCTGTGTGTCAGAATCTGACAGCTGAGTGACAGCTGAGTGTCAGAATGTGACAGCTGAGTGACAGCTGAGTGACAGCTGAGTGTCAGAATGTGACAGCTGAGTTACAGAAAGTGACAGCTGAGTGACAGCGAGTGACAGCGAGAGACAGATAGTGACAGCAAAGTATCAGAAAGTGACAGCTGAATGACAGCTGAGTGACAGCTGAGTGTCAGAATGTGACAGCTGAGTTACAGAAAGTGACAGCTGAGTGACAGCGAGTGACAGCGAGAGACAGATAGTGACAGCAAAGTATCAGAAAGTGACAGCTGAATGACAGTTGAGTGACAGCTGGGTGACAGCTGAGTGTCAGAAAGTGACAACTGAGTGACAGCTGAGTGTCAGAAAGTGACAGCTGAGTGACAGCTGAGTGTCAGAAAGTGACAGCTGAATGACATCTGGGTGACAGCTGAGTGTCAGAATGTGACAGCTGAGTGTCAGAAAGTGACAGCTGAGTGACAATTAAGGGTCAGAAAGTGACAGCTGAATGTAGGCGAGTGACAGAAAGTGACGCTGAGTGATGGAAAGTGACAGCTGCGTGACAGCTGAGTGTCAGCGAGTGATAGATTGACATTGACATGATTGAATGAAATGAATGAACGAAATGAACGATTTGAACGAAATGAACGAAATGAACAAAATGACAAAATGAACGGAATTAACGAAATGAACGATATGAACGAAATGAACGAAATGAACGAAATGAACGAAATGAACGAAATGAACGAAATGAACGAAATGAACGAAATGAACGAAATGAACGAAATGGACGGAATGAACGAAATGAACGAAATGAACGAAAAGAATTAATCGAACGAAATGAACGAAATGAACGAAATGAACGAAATGAACGAAATGAACGAAATGAACGAAATGAACGAAATGAACGAAATGAACGAAATGAACGAAATGAACGAAATGAACGAAATGAACGAAATGAACGAAATGAACGAAATGAACGAATTGAACGAAATGAATGAAATGAAATGAATAAATGACAGCTGAGTGTCAGCGAGTGACAGAAAGTTACAGCAAAGTGTCAGAAAGTGACAGCCGAGTGACAGAAAGTGACAGCTGAGTGACAGAAAGTGACAGCTGAGTGACAGCTGAGTGTCAGAATGTGACAGCTGAGTTACAGAAAGTGACAGTTGAGTGACAGCGAGTGACAGCGAGTGACAGATAGTGACAGCAAAGTATCAGAAAGTGACAGTTGAGTGACAGCTGGGTGACAGCTGAGTGTCAGAAAGTGACAGCTGAATGACATCTGAGTGACAGCTGAGTGTCAGAATGTGACAGCTGAGTGTCAGAAAGTGACAGCTGAATGACAGTTGAGTGACAGCTGAGTGACAGCTGAGTGTCAGAAAGTGACAGCTGAATGACAGCGAGTGACAGAAAGTGACAGCCGAGTGACAGAAAGCGACAGCTGAGTGACAGCTGAGTGTCAGAATCTGACAGCTGAGTGACAGCTGAGTGTCAGAATGTGACAGCTGAGTTACAGCGAGTGACAGAAAGTGACAGCTGAGTGTCAGAATCTGACAGCTGAGTGACAGCTGAGTGTCAGAATGTGACAGCTGAGTGACAGAAAGTGACAGCTGAGTGTCAGAAAGTGACAGCTGAGTTACAGAAAGTGACAGCTGAGTGACAGCGAGTGACAGATAGTGACAGCTGAGTGTCAGAAAGTGACAGCTGACAGCTGAGTGACAGCAAGCGACAGAATGTGACAGCTGAGTGACAGAATGTGACAGCTGAGTGACAGCTGAGTGTCAGAATGTGACAGCTGAGTGACAGCGAGTGTCAGAAAGTGACAGCGAGTGTCAGAAAGTGACAGCTGAGTGACAGCGAGTGTCAGAAATGGACAGCTGAGTGTCAGCTGTGTGTCAGCGAGTGACAGAGTGTCATTGACATGATTGAATGAAATTAATGAACGAAATTAATGAACGAAATGAATGAACGGAATGAATGAACGAAATGAATGAACGAAATGAATGAACGAAATGAATGAACGGAATGAATGAACGAAATGAATGAACGGAATCAATGAACAAAATGAATGAATGAAAGTGACAGCTGAGTGACAGCGAGTGACAGAAAGTGACAGCTGAGTGACAGCTGAGTGTCAGAAAGTGACAGCTGAGTGTCAGAATGTGACAGCTGAGTGACAGCGAGTGTCAGAAAGTGACAGCTGAGTGACAGTTTCATGTCAGAAAGTGACAGCTGAGTGTCGGAAAGTGACAGCTGAGTGTCAGAAACTGACAGCTGAGTGACAGATAGTGACAGCGAGTGACAGAAAGTGACTGCTTAGTGAAAGCTTAGTGACAGCTGCGTGTCAGAAAGTGACAGCTGAGTGACAGCTGAGTGTCAGAATGTGACAGCGGAGTGACAGCTGAGTGTCGGAAAGTGACAGCTGAGTGTCAGAAACTGACAGCTGAGTGACAGATAGTGACAGCGAGTGTCAGAAAGTGACAGCTGAGTGAAAGCTTAGTGACAGCTGAGTGTCAGAAAGTGACAGCTGAGTGACAGCTGAGTGTCAGAATGTGACAGCGGAGTGACAGCTGAGTGTCAGAAAGTGACAGCTGTGTGACAGCGAGTGTCAGAAAGTGACAGCTGAGTGACAGCAAGCGACAGAATGTGACAGCTGAGTGACAGAATGTGACAGCTGAGTGACAGCTGAGTGTCAGAATGTGACAGCTGAGTGACAGCGAGTGACAGAAAGTGACAGCTGAGTGACAGAAAGTGACAGCTGAGTGTCAGCTGTGTGTCAGCGAGTGACAGAGTGTCATTGACATGATTGCATGAAATGAATAAACGAAATGAATGAACGAAATGAATGAACGAAATGAATGAACGAACTGAATGAACGAAATGAATGAACGAAATGAATGAACGAAATTAATGAACGGAATGAATGAACAAAATGAATGATGGAAATGAATAAACGGAATACATGAACGAAATGTATGAACGAAATGAATGAACGAAATGAATGAACGAAATGAATGAACGAAATGAATAACCGAAATGAATGAACGAACTGAATGAACGAAATGAATGAACGAAGTGAATGAACGGAATGAATGAACGAAATGAATGAACGATATGAATGCACGAAATGAATGAACGAAATGAATTATGGAAATGAATGAACGGAATTAAAGAACGAAATGAATGATTGAAATGAATGAATGAAAGTGACAGCTGGGTGACAGCTGAGTGTCAGAAAGTGACAGCTGAGTGACATCGAGTGACAGAAAGTGACAGTTGATTGACAGCTGAGTGTCAGAAAGTGACAGCTGAGTGACAGCTGAGTGTCAGAAAGTGACAGCTGAGTGACAGCGAGTGACAAAGTGACAGCTGAGTGACAGAAAGTGACAGCTGAGTGTCATTGACATGATTGAATGAAATGAATGAACGAAATGAATGAACGAAATGAATGAACGAACTGAATGAACGGAATGAATGAACGAAATGAATGAACGATATGAATGAACGAAATGAATGAACGAAATGAATGATGGAAATGAATGAACTGAATGAATGAACGAAATGAATGAACGGAATGAATGAATGAAATGAATGAACGAAAGGAACGAAATGAACGAAATGAACGAAATGAACGGAATGAACGAAATGAACGAAATGAACGAAATGAACGAAATGAACGAAATGAACGAAATGAACGAAATGAACGAATTGAACGAAATGAATGAAATGAAATAAATAAATGACAGCTGAGTGTCAGCGAGTGACAGAAAGTTACAGCAAAGTGTCAGAAAGTGACAGCTGAATGACACCGAGTGACAGAAAGTGACAGCTGAGTGTCAGAAAGTGACAGCTAAGTGACAGCTGTTTGTCAGAAAGTGACAGCTGAGTGACAGCTGAGTGTCAGAATGTGACAGCGGAGTGACAGCTGAGTGTCAGAAAGTGACAGCTGTGTGACAGCGAGTGTCAGAAAGTGACAGCTGAGTGACAGCAAGCGACAGAATGTGACAGCTGAGTGACAGAATGTGACAGCTGAGTGACAGCTGAGTGTCAGAATGTGACAGCTGAGTGACAGCGAGTGACAGAAAGTGACAGCTGAGTGACAGAAAGTGACAGCTGAGTGTCAGCTGTGTGTCAGCGAGTGACAGAGTGTCATTGACATGATTGCATGAAATGAATAAACGAAATGAATGAACGAAATGAATGAACGAAATGAATGAACGAACTGAATGAACGAAATGAATGAACGAAATGAATGAACGAAATTAATGAACGGAATGAATGAACGAAATGAATGATGGAAATGAATAAACGGAATACATGAACGAAATGTATGAACGAAATTTTGTGCAAATTTTTTCACAAGAAAGTGACAGATGAGTGTCAGCTGAGTGTCAGAAAGTGACAGCTGAGTGTCAGAAAGTGACAGCTGAGTGACAGCCGAGTGTCAGAATGTGACAGCTGAGTGACAGAAAGTGACAGCTGAGTGACAGCTGAGTGTCAGAATGTGACAGCTGAGTAACAGAAAGTGACAGTTGAGTGACAGCGAGTGACAGCGAGTGACAGATAGTGACAGCAAAGTATCAGAAAGTGACAGCTGAATGACAGTTGAGTGACAGCTGGGTGACAGCTGAGTGTCAGAAAGTGACAGCTGAATGACATCTGGGTGACAGCTGAGTGTCAGAATGTGACAGCTGAGTGTCAGAAAGTGACAGCTGAATGACAGTTGAGTGACAGCTGAGTGACAGCTGAGTGTCAGAAAGTGACAGCTGAATGACAGCGAGTGACAGAAAGTGACAGCCGAGTGACAGAAAGCGACAGCTGAGTGACAGCTGAGTGTCAGAATCTGACAGCTGAGTGACAGCTGAGTGTCAGAATGTGACAGCTGAGTTACAGCGAGTGACAGAAAGTGACAGCTGAGTGTCTGAATCTGACAGCTGAGTGACAGCTGAGTGTCAGAATGTGACAGCTGAGTGACAGAAAGTGACAGCTGAGTGTCAGAAAGTGACAGCTGAGTTACAGAAAGTGACAGCTGAGTGACAGCGAGTGACAGATAGTGACAGCTGAGTGTCAGAAAGTGACAGCTGACAGCTGAGTGACAGCAAGCGACAGAATGTGACAGCTGAGTGACAGAATGTGACAGCTGAGTGACAGCTGAGTGTCAGAATGTGACAGCTGAGTGACAGCGAGTGTCAGAAAGTGACAGCGAGTGTCAGAAAGTGACAGCTGAGTGACAGCGAGTGTCAGAAATGGACAGCTGAGTGCCAGAAAGTGACAGCTGAGTGTCAGCTGTGTGTCAGCGAGTGACAGAGTGTCATTGACATGATTGAATGAAATTAATGAACGAAATTAATGAACGAAATGAATGAACGAATTGAATGAACGAAATGAATGAACGAAATGAATGAACGAAATGAATGAACGAAATGAATGAACGAAATGAATAACCGAAATGAATGAACGAACTGAATGAACGAAATGAATGAACGAAGTGAATGAACGGAATGAATGAACGAAATGAATGAACGATATGAATGCACGAAATGAATGAACGAAATGAATTATGGAAATGAATGAACGGAATTAAAGAACGTAATGAATGATTGAAATGAATGAATGAAAGTGACAGCTGGGTGACAGCTGAGTGTCAGAAAGTGACAGCTGAGTGACATCGAGTGACAGAAAGTGACAGTTGATTGACAGCTGAGTGTCAGAAAGTGACAGCTGAGTGTCAGAAAGTGACAGCTGAGTGACAGCGAGTGACAAAGTGACAGCTGAGTGACAGAAAGTGACAGCTGAGTGTCATTGACATGATTGAATGAAATGAATGAACGAAATGAATGAACGAAATGAATGAACGAACTGAATGAACGGAATGAATGAACGAAATGAATGAACGATATGAATGAACGAAATGAATGAACGAAATGAATGATGGAAATGAATGAACTGAATGAATGAACGAAATGAATGAACGGAATGAATGAATGAAATGAATGAACGAAAGGAACGAAATGAACGAAATGAACGAAATGAACGGAATGAACGAAATGAACGAAATGAACGAAATGAACGAAATGAACGAAATGAACGAAATGAACGAAATGAACGAATTGAACGAAATGAATGAAATGAAATAAATAAATGACAGCTGAGTGTCAGCGAGTGACAGAAAGTTACAGCAAAGTGTCAGAAAGTGACAGCTGAATGACACCGAGTGACAGAAAGTGACAGCTGAGTGTCAGAAAGTGACAGCTAAGTGACAGCTGTTTGTCAGAAAGTGACAGCTGAGTGACAGCTGAGTGTCAGAATGTGACAGCGGAGTGACAGCTGAGTGTCAGAAAGTGACAGCTGTGTGACAGCGAGTGTCAGAAAGTGACAGCTGAGTGACAGCAAGCGACAGAATGTGACAGCTGAGTGACAGAATGTGACAGCTGAGTGACAGCTGAGTGTCAGAATGTGACAGCTGAGTGACAGCGAGTGACAGAAAGTGACAGCTGAGTGACAGAAAGTGACAGCTGAGTGTCAGCTGTGTGTCAGCGAGTGACAGAGTGTCATTGACATGATTGCATGAAATGAATAAACGAAATGAATGAACGAAATGAATGAACGAAATGAATGAACGAACTGAATGAACGAAATGAATGAACGAAATGAATGAACGAAATTAATGAACGAAATGAATGAACGAACTGAATGAACGAAATGAATGAACGAAATGAATGAACGAACTGAATGAACGAAATGAATGAACGAAATGAATGAACGAAATTAATGAACGGAATGAATGAACGAAATGAATGATGGAAATGAATAAACGGAATACATGAACGAAATGTATGAACGAAATTTTGTGCAAATTTTTTCACAAGAAAGTGACAGATGAGTGTCAGCTGAGTGTCAGAAAGTGACAGCTGAGTGTCAGAAAGTGACAGCTGAGTGACAGCCGAGTGTCAGAATGTGACAGCTGAGTGACAGAAAGTGACAGCTGAGTGACAGCTGAGTGTCAGAATGTGACAGCTGAGTTACAGAAAGTGACAGTTGAGTGACAGCGAGTGACAGCGAGTGACAGATAGTGACAGCAAAGTATCAGAAAGTGACAGCTGAATGACAGTTGAGTGACAGCTGGGTGACAGCTGAGTGTCAGAAAGTGACAGCTGAATGACATCTGAGTGACAGCTGAGTGTCAGAATGTGACAGCTGAGTGTCAGAAAGTGACAGCTGAATGACAGTTGAGTGACAGCTGAGTGACAGCTGAGTGTCAGAAAGTGACAGCTGAATGACAGCGAGTGACAGAAAGTGACAGCCGAGTGACAGAAAGCGACAGCTGAGTGACAGCTGAGTGTCAGAATCTGACAGCTGAGTGACAGCTGAGTGTCAGAATGTGACAGCTGAGTTACAGCGAGTGACAGAAAGTGACAGCTGAGTGTCAGAATCTGACAGCTGAGTGACAGCTGAGTGTCAGAATGTGACAGCTGAGTGACAGAAAGTGACAGCTGAGTGTCAGAAAGTGACAGCTGAGTTACAGAAAGTGACAGCTGAGTGACAGCGAGTGACAGATAGTGACAGCTGAGTGTCAGAAAGTGACAGCTGACAGCTGAGTGACAGCAAGCGACAGAATGTGACAGCTGAGTGACAGAATGTGACAGCTGAGTGACAGCTGAGTGTCAGAATGTGACAGCTGAGTGACAGCGAGTGTCAGAAAGTGACAGCGAGTGTCAGAAAGTGACAGCTGAGTGACAGCGAGTGTCAGAAATGGACAGCTGAATGCCAGAAAGTGACAGCTGAGTGTCAGCTGTGTGTCAGCGAGTGACAGAGTGTCATTGACATGATTGAATGAAATTAATGAACGAAATTAATGAACGAAATGAATGAACGAATTGAATGAACGAAATGAATGAACGAAATGAATGAACGAAATGAATGAACGAAATGAATGAACGGAATGAATGAACGAACGAAATGAATGAACGAAATGAATGAACGAAATGAATGAACGGAATGAATGAACGAAATGAATGAACGGAATCAATGAACAAAATGAATGAACGAACTGAATGAACGAAATGAATGAACGAAGTGAATGAACGGAATGAATGAACGAAATGAATGAACGATATGAATGATCGGAATGAATGAACGAAATGAATAAACGATATGAATGAACGAAATGAATGAACGAAATGAATTATGGAAATGAATGAACGGAATTAAAGAACGAAATGAATGATTGAAATGAATGAATGACAGCTGAGTGTCAGCGAGTGACAGAAAGTTACAGCAAAGTGTCAGAAAGTGACAGCTGAATGACACCGAGTGACAGAAAGTGACAGCTGAGTGTCAGAAAGTGACAGCTAAGTGACAGCTGTTTGTCAGAAAGTGACAGCTGAGTGACAGCGAGTGACAGAAAGTGACAGCTGAGTCACAGAAAGCGACAGAAAGTGACAGCTGTGTGTCAGAATCTGACAGCTGAGTGACAGCTGAGTGTCAGAATGTGACAGCTGAGTGACAGCTGAGTGACAGCTGAGTGTCAGAATGTGACAGCTGAGTTACAGAAAGTGACAGCTGAGTGACAGCGAGTGACAGCGAGAGACAGATAGTGACAGCAAAGTATCAGAAAGTGACAGCTGAATGACAGCTGAGTGACAGCTGAGTGTCAGAATGTGACAGCTGAGTTACAGAAAGTGACAGCTGAGTGACAGCGAGTGACAGCGAGAGACAGATAGTGACAGCAAAGTATCAGAAAGTGACAGCTGAATGACAGTTGAGTGACAGCTGGGTGACAGCTGAGTGTCAGAAAGTGACAACTGAGTGACAGCTGAGTGTCAGAAAGTGACAGCTGAGTGACAGCGAGTGTCAGAAAGTGACAGCTGAGTGACAGTTTCATGTCAGAAAGTGACAGCTGAGTGTCGGAAAGTGACAGCTGAGTGTCAGAAACTGACAGCTGAGTGACAGATAGTGACAGCGAGTGACAGAAAGTGACTGCTTAGTGAAAGCTTAGTGACAGCTGCGTGTCAGAAAGTGACAGCTGAGTGACAGCTGAGTGTCAGAATGTGACAGCGGAGTGACAGCTGAGTGTCGGAAAGTGACAGCTGAGTGTCAGAAACTGACAGCTGAGTGACAGATAGTGACAGCGAGTGTCAGAAAGTGACAGCTGAGTGAAAGCTTAGTGACAGCTGAGTGTCAGAAAGTGACAGCTGAGTGACAGCTGAGTGTCAGAATGTGACAGCGGAGTGACAGCTGAGTGTCAGAAAGTGACAGCTGTGTGACAGCGAGTGTCAGAAAGTGACAGCTGAGTGACAGCAAGCGACAGAATGTGACAGCTGAGTGACAGAATGTGACAGCTGAGTGACAGCTGAGTGTCAGAATGTGACAGCTGAGTGACAGCGAGTGACAGAAAGTGACAGCTGAGTGACAGAAAGTGACAGCTGAGTGTCAGCTGTGTGTCAGCGAGTGACAGAGTGTCATTGACATGATTGCATGAAATGAATAAACGAAATGAATGAACGAAATGAATGAACGAAATGAATGAACGAACTGAATGAACGAAATGAATGAACGAAATGAATGAACGAAATTAATGAACGGAATGAATGAACAAAATGAATGATGGAAATGAATAAACGGAATACATGAACGAAATGTATGAACGAAATGAATGAACGAAATGAATGAACGAAATGAATGAACGAAATGAATAACCGAAATGAATGAACGAACTGAATGAACGAAATGAATGAACGAAGTGAATGAACGGAATGAATGAACGAAATGAATGAACGATATGAATGCACGAAATGAATGAACGAAATGAATTATGGAAATGAATGAACGGAATTAAAGAACGAAATGAATGATTGAAATGAATGAATGAAAGTGACAGCTGGGTGACAGCTGAGTGTCAGAAAGTGACAGCTGAGTGACATCGAGTGACAGAAAGTGACAGTTGATTGACAGCTGAGTGTCAGAAAGTGACAGCTGAGTGACAGCTGAGTGTCAGAAAGTGACAGCTGAGTGACAGCGAGTGACAAAGTGACAGCTGAGTGACAGAAAGTGACAGCTGAGTGTCATTGACATGATTGAATGAAATGAATGAACGAAATGAATGAACGAAATGAATGAACGAACTGAATGAACGGAATGAATGAACGAAATGAATGAACGATATGAATGAACGAAATGAATGAACGAAATGAATGATGGAAATGAATGAACTGAATGAATGAACGAAATGAATGAACGGAATGAATGAATGAAATGAATGAACGAAAGGAACGAAATGAACGAAATGAACGAAATGAACGGAATGAACGAAATGAACGAAATGAACGAAATGAACGAAATGAACGAAATGAACGAAATGAACGAATTGAACGAAATGAATGAAATGAAATAAATAAATGACAGCTGAGTGTCAGCGAGTGACAGAAAGTTACAGCAAAGTGTCAGAAAGTGACAGCTGAATGACACCGAGTGACAGAAAGTGACAGCTGAGTGTCAGAAAGTGACAGCTAAGTGACAGCTGTTTGTCAGAAAGTGACAGCTGAGTGACAGCTGAGTGTCAGAATGTGACAGCGGAGTGACAGCTGAGTGTCAGAAAGTGACAGCTGTGTGACAGCGAGTGTCAGAAAGTGACAGCTGAGTGACAGCAAGCGACAGAATGTGACAGCTGAGTGACAGAATGTGACAGCTGAGTGACAGCTGAGTGTCAGAATGTGACAGCTGAGTGACAGCGAGTGACAGAAAGTGACAGCTGAGTGACAGAAAGTGACAGCTGAGTGTCAGCTGTGTGTCAGCGAGTGACAGAGTGTCATTGACATGATTGCATGAAATGAATAAACGAAATGAATGAACGAAATGAATGAACGAAATGAATGAACGAACTGAATGAACGAAATGAATGAACGAAATGAATGAACGAAATTAATGAACGGAATGAATGAACGAAATGAATGATGGAAATGAATAAACGGAATACATGAACGAAATGTATGAACGAAATTTTGTGCAAATTTTTTCACAAGAAAGTGACAGATGAGTGTCAGCTGAGTGTCAGAAAGTGACAGCTGAGTGTCAGAAAGTGACAGCTGAGTGACAGCCGAGTGTCAGAATGTGACAGCTGAGTGACAGAAAGTGACAGCTGAGTGACAGCTGAGTGTCAGAATGTGACAGCTGAGTTACAGAAAGTGACAGTTGAGTGACAGCGAGTGACAGCGAGTGACAGATAGTGACAGCAAAGTATCAGAAAGTGACAGCTGAATGACAGTTGAGTGACAGCTGGGTGACAGCTGAGTGTCAGAAAGTGACAGCTGAATGACATCTGGGTGACAGCTGAGTGTCAGAATGTGACAGCTGAGTGTCAGAAAGTGACAGCTGAATGACAGTTGAGTGACAGCTGAGTGACAGCTGAGTGTCAGAAAGTGACAGCTGAATGACAGCGAGTGACAGAAAGTGACAGCCGAGTGACAGAAAGCGACAGCTGAGTGACAGCTGAGTGTCAGAATCTGACAGCTGAGTGACAGCTGAGTGTCAGAATGTGACAGCTGAGTTACAGCGAGTGACAGAAAGTGACAGCTGAGTGTCAGAATCTGACAGCTGAGTGACAGCTGAGTGTCAGAATGTGACAGCTGAGTGACAGAAAGTGACAGCTGAGTGTCAGAAAGTGACAGCTGAGTTACAGAAAGTGACAGCTGAGTGACAGCGAGTGACAGATAGTGACAGCTGAGTGTCAGAAAGTGACAGCTGACAGCTGAGTGACAGCAAGCGACAGAATGTGACAGCTGAGTGACAGAATGTGACAGCTGAGTGACAGCTGAGTGTCAGAATGTGACAGCTGAGTGACAGCGAGTGTCAGAAAGTGACAGCGAGTGTCAGAAAGTGACAGCTGAGTGACAGCGAGTGTCAGAAATGGACAGCTGAGTGCCAGAAAGTGACAGCTGAGTGTCAGCTGTGTGTCAGCGAGTGACAGAGTGTCATTGACATGATTGAATGAAATTAATGAACGAAATGAATGAACGAATTGAATGAACGAAATGAATGAACGAAATGAATGAACGAAATGAATGAACGAAATGAATGAACGGAATGAATGAACGAACGAAATGAATGAACGAAATGAATGAACGAAATGAATGAACGGAATGAATGAACGAAATGAATGAACGAAATGAATGAACGAAATGAATAACCGAAATGAATGAACGAACTGAATGAACGAAATGAATGAACGAAGTGAATGAACGGAATGAATGAACGAAATGAATGAACGAAATGAATTATGGAAATGAATGAACGGAATTAAAGAACGAAATGAATGATTGAAATGAATGAATGAAAGTGACAGCTGGGTGACAGCTGAGTGTCAGAAAGTGACAGCTGAGTGACATCGAGTGACAGAAAGTGACAGTTGATTGACAGCTGAGTGTCAGAAAGTGACAGCTGAGTGACAGCTGAGTGTCAGAAAGTGACAGCTGAGTGACAGCGAGTGACAAAGTGACAGCTGAGTGACAGAAAGTGACAGCTGAGTGTCATTGACATGATTGAATGAAATGAATGAACGAAATGAATGAACGAAATGAATGAACGAACTGAATGAACGGAATGAATGAACGAAATGAATGAACGATATGAATGAACGAAATGAATGAACGAAATGAATGATGGAAATGAATGAACTGAATGAATGAACGAAATGAATGAACGGAATGAATGAATGAAATGAATGAACGAAAGGAACGAAATGAACGAAATGAACGAAATGAACGGAATGAACGAAATGAACGAAATGAACGAAATGAACGAAATGAACGAAATGAACGAAATGAACGAAATGAACGAAATGAATGAAATGAAATAAATAAATGACAGCTGAGTGTCAGCGAGTGACAGAAAGTTACAGCAAAGTGTCAGAAAGTGACAGCTGAATGACACCGAGTGACAGAAAGTGACAGCTGAGTGTCAGAAAGTGACAGCTAAGTGACAGCTGTTTGTCAGAAAGTGACAGCTGAGTGACAGCTGAGTGTCAGAATGTGACAGCGGAGTGACAGCTGAGTGTCAGAAAGTGACAGCTGTGTGACAGCGAGTGTCAGAAAGTGACAGCTGAGTGACAGCAAGCGACAGAATGTGACAGCTGAGTGACAGAATGTGACAGCTGAGTGACAGCTGAGTGTCAGAATGTGACAGCTGAGTGACAGCGAGTGACAGAAAGTGACAGCTGAGTGACAGAAAGTGACAGCTGAGTGTCAGCTGTGTGTCAGCGAGTGACAGAGTGTCATTGACATGATTGCATGAAATGAATAAACGAAATGAATGAACGAAATGAATGAACGAAATGAATGAACGAACTGAATGAACGAAATGAATGAACGAAATGAATGAACGAAATTAATGAACGGAATGAATGAACGAAATGAATGATGGAAATGAATAAACGGAATACATGAACGAAATGTATGAACGAAATTTTGTGCAAATTTTTTCACAAGAAAGTGACAGATGAGTGTCAGCTGAGTGTCAGAAAGTGACAGCTGAGTGTCAGAAAGTGACAGCTGAGTGACAGCCGAGTGTCAGAATGTGACAGCTGAGTGACAGAAAGTGACAGCTGAGTGACAGCTGAGTGTCAGAATGTGACAGCTGAGTTACAGAAAGTGACAGTTGAGTGACAGCGAGTGACAGCGAGTGACAGATAGTGACAGCAAAGTATCAGAAAGTGACAGCTGAATGACAGTTGAGTGACAGCTGGGTGACAGCTGAGTGTCAGAAAGTGACAGCTGAATGACATCTGAGTGACAGCTGAGTGTCAGAATGTGACAGCTGAGTGTCAGAAAGTGACAGCTGAATGACAGTTGAGTGACAGCTGAGTGACAGCTGAGTGTCAGAAAGTGACAGCTGAATGACAGCGAGTGACAGAAAGTGACAGCCGAGTGACAGAAAGCGACAGCTGAGTGACAGCTGAGTGTCAGAATCTGACAGCTGAGTGACAGCTGAGTGTCAGAATGTGACAGCTGAGTTACAGCGAGTGACAGAAAGTGACAGCTGAGTGTCAGAATCTGACAGCTGAGTGACAGCTGAGTGTCAGAATGTGACAGCTGAGTGACAGAAAGTGACAGCTGAGTGTCAGAAAGTGACAGCTGAGTTACAGAAAGTGACAGCTGAGTGACAGCGAGTGACAGATAGTGACAGCTGAGTGTCAGAAAGTGACAGCTGACAGCTGAGTGACAGCAAGCGACAGAATGTGACAGCTGAGTGACAGAATGTGACAGCTGAGTGACAGCTGAGTGTCAGAATGTGACAGCTGAGTGACAGCGAGTGTCAGAAAGTGACAGCGAGTGTCAGAAAGTGACAGCTGAGTGACAGCGAGTGTCAGAAATGGACAGCTGAGTGCCAGAAAGTGACAGCTGAGTGTCAGCTGTGTGTCAGCGAGTGACAGAGTGTCATTGACATGATTGAATGAAATTAATGAACGAAATTAATGAACGAAATGAATGAACGAATTGAATGAACGAAATGAATGAACGAAATGAATGAACGAAATGAATGAACGAAATGAATGAACGGAATGAATGAACGAACGAAATGAATGAACGAAATGAATGAACGAAATGAATGAACGGAATGAATGAACGAAATGAATGAACGGAATCAATGAACAAAATGAATGAACGAACTGAATGAACGAAGTGAATGAACGGAATGAATGAACGAAATGAATGAACGATATGAATGATCGGAATGAATGAACGAAATGAATAAACGATATGAATGAACGAAATGAATGAACGAAATGAATTATGGAAATGAATGAACGGAATTAAAGAACGAAATGAATGATTGAAATGAATGAATGACAGCTGAGTGTCAGCGAGTGACAGAAAGTTACAGCAAAGTGTCAGAAAGTGACAGCTGAATGACACCGAGTGACAGAAAGTGACAGCTGAGTGTCAGAAAGTGACAGCTAAGTGACAGCTGTTTGTCAGAAAGTGACAGCTGAGTGACAGCGAGTGACAGAAAGTGACAGCTGAGTCACAGAAAGCGACAGAAAGTGACAGCTGTGTGTCAGAATCTGACAGCTGAGTGACAGCTGAGTGTCAGAATGTGACAGCTGAGTGACAGCTGAGTGACAGCTGAGTGTCAGAATGTGACAGCTGAGTTACAGAAAGTGACAGCTGAGTGACAGCGAGTGACAGCGAGAGACAGATAGTGACAGCAAAGTATCAGAAAGTGACAGCTGAATGACAGCTGAGTGACAGCTGAGTGTCAGAATGTGACAGCTGAGTTACAGAAAGTGACAGCTGAGTGACAGCGAGTGACAGCGAGAGACAGATAGTGACAGCAAAGTATCAGAAAGTGACAGCTGAATGACAGTTGAGTGACAGCTGGGTGACAGCTGAGTGTCAGAAAGTGACAACTGAGTGACAGCTGAGTGTCAGAAAGTGACAGCTGAGTGACAGCTGAGTGTCAGAAAGTGACAGCTGAATGACATCTGGGTGACAGCTGAGTGTCAGAATGTGACAGCTGAGTGTCAGAAAGTGACAGCTGAATGACAGTTGAGTGACAGCTGAGAGACAGCTGAGTGTCAGAAAGTGACAGCTGAGTGACAGCGAGTGACAAAGTGACAGCTGAGTGACAGAAAGTGACAGCTGAGTGTCATTGACATGATTGAATGAAATGAATGAACGAAATGAATGAACGAAATGAATGATGGAAATGAATAAACGGAATACATGAACGAAATGTATGAACGAAATGAATGAACGAAATGAATGAACGAAATGAATGAACGAAATGAATAACCGAAATGAATGAACGAAGTGAATGAACGGAATGAATGAACGAAATGAATGAACGATATGAATGCACGAAATGAATGAACGAAATGAATTATGGAAATGAATGAACGGAATTAAAGAACGAAATGAATGATTGAAATGAATGAATGAAAGTGACAGCTGGGTGACAGCTGAGTGTCAGAAAGTGACAGCTGAGTGACATCGAGTGACAGAAAGTGACAGTTGATTGACAGCTGAGTGTCAGAAAGTGACAGCTGAGTGACAGCTGAGTGTCAGAAAGTGACAGCTGAGTGACAGCGAGTGACAAAGTGACAGCTGAGTGACAGAAAGTGACAGCTGAGTGTCATTGACATGATTGAATGAAATGAATGAACGAAATGAATGAACGAAATGAATGAACGAACTGAATGAACGAAATGAATGAACGAAATGAATGAACGGAATGAATGAACGAAATGAATGAACGAAATGAAAGAACGAAATGAACGAAATGAATGAACGAAATGAATGAACGAAATGAAAGAACGAAATGAACGAAATGAATGAACGAAATGCACCACCCTGCACATGGCCAGCGTGGTGGAATACGACCAATTCCCTCTCATAAACATCAGGCCTTTGACCTGCTAAATGCTCATGTCACTAATTATTATTTCTTTTGAAAAAAAACTGTGTCTTACTGGATTACCCAGTCGGTAACTGGGTTGTGAATGTAAGATGGTCAATTGCCCCAGGTAAAATACTGGTATTCAGCTACATCCAGTTTGACTGGAAGCCGACTCCAAAATAGATGGGAAAAAGCTAGGCACACGATGACTGTTGCATTGAAGTGCGAGTCTAAGAAAGAGGTATTCCTCAGAGTGCACCTATTTTTAAGCGCAACCATCTAAGCACACACACTTACACATTTTGTGAAAATTTCAACTGTGTGCCTATTACGGATCATGAGATACAGCGCACTGACAGACAGACGGACGGACGGACAGCGGAGACTTAGTAACAGGGTCCTGTTGGTTATACTTCGAGCACGGAACCCTAAAAAGCATGGGTATAACCGAACAAAACCCGTCAACGGTCTAGTCACAAAGATAACTGCAGGAACAAGCAAACATTCAGAGGTTTATTTTTTCGTACTTCGGCTTTGGGTTCGTTTGGCATGTTGATTGGAATCCGAAAGGCATTGAATCTGCGACGTAAATGGGAAAGCTTTTGTGGTGTACGCTGTCGGTTTGTGGAGGCAGTTACCGTGGTACCTACCGTTCTATGAGTATGTGGTTAGGTAACGGTAAAATTAACTGCAGTTTGCGCTTTTAAAGGGGGATTACTGAAGTCAAATGGAGCTTTGACGAACAAAAACTTTTTTATTTCAGCCTTTTTTAGTTACGGTATGATGGTTTGTTACGTTACGTTGAGCAACGTAACAAACCATCATACCGTAACTAAAAAAGGCTGAAATAAAAAAGTTTTAAAACCGTCGTTTTGAGAAAAAATAATTTAAAGTTTTGCATTTTTGTAACGGCTACATTTTGTTTATGATATTATATTTTTGTAGACTTTTTGACTTATATCAATTGAAAATTGTTATTTTTATATCGTTAGGCTTTGATTGTGTTAAAAAATAATTAAAATTTGAGATAATAAAAAAAAGACATATCATATTAGCCACATTTAAGTTCTTATGTGTATAATGTTACAATTTAAATTATATCATTTAACACAATATAAAATGTACTTGTCTTGAATGGTACTAGTATTTTTAAAAACATCTTTTTGATGGCAATAGCGTTATTAATAATAAAAACACTAAAACTAATCTTATTTAAAAAACATTGAGGTTTCATGGGTACCGTGTCTTTTTAGTGTGCTGTGACAAAATCATACTTATATCACTTTTCACACCTGAAATAAAATAAAAGATGTGGTATATATTGATTTATCTTTTAATAATATCCAATAAACTACAACATTTTCAAGGTGTAAAATAATACAAGATTTATTTTATTTCTATTCTAAGGGCCTAGTAACATGTACTTATACTGACGGGGTCTATTTAAAAGTAAAGTTTACATACATTAAGTACTCGTATATTGTTATTATAATCAACAGTGTTTTACCTTAATCAATAACAGTCTCTCTTTAATCAGTCTATTATTATTACTTAACCACTATTACTAAAACAACGAGCCGGGTCTAAGTATAAAAATCACTGACATTTAAGTTCCACTTACTACTACTACTTATTTCCATAAGTTGTCAAAAAGAATAGCGTTCCGGTTACGACTTAGACGTTATTCTACACATCTAGTTCTCTTTACATTCAGTCAAAAACGTATCGGGAAAGAAATTTGGATCCATAAACAAATCATCCATTGTGGTTCCAAATTCATTTTTTTTTGTTTGATTGGTACAACTGTTTTACAATTTGGTGCGGAGTTTGAATTACATCTATTATTTATATTAAATACAGTGCTGTTTTTAGTTATATCATATCTAGTGTGTATTATTGCGAATTTCATAATGGACATAAACATCGAGCAAAATGTTTGTCTTAAATTTTACATCGCCAATGGAGTTTCGTGTTCGCAGCCACTGAAAATGTTACAGAAGGCTTATGCTTGGCTTAGGCTTGGTGAATTGACTTTATCAAAAACACGTACAAATTGTTCAACTTTGTACCACTCATAGGCGCGTGTGTTCAAGCGGTCGAGATGTAATGGAAGATTTGCTTCGCTCTGGTAGGCCATCAACGTCTGCAACTGAAGTTAACATGACAAGTGAAGGAAATAGTGACTAAAAATCCTCATTCAAGTTTGAGAGAGATAGCCGCTGAACTTTTTGCGTCTCATGAGTTGAGATTATGAAACATGTTGCCGCTCGGTTAGTACCATAATACCTGAATTTTCTCCAAAAACTCAATCGCCTAAGAGTCGCTGAGGACATGCTAGACCGACAACATTCATTTAACGCATTGTTACTGGTGACGAGACGTGGGTTTACGAGTTTGACATGCAAACTAGTCAACAAGCTTAGGAGTGGCTTCCAACTGAACCAAATCGGGAAAAACCACGCCAAAGTAGATCAAAAGTCAAAGTAATGTTGACTGTTTTCTTTCACTATCGCGGTGTTGTGTACTCGGAATTCTTGCCGAAAGGTCAAACGGTAAATAAAGAATATTATTTGAACGTTATGCGGCGTTTAAGAGAGCAAATTAGACGAAAACAGACAGATTTGTGAACAGAAAATTCTTGGATTTTGCACCACGATAATGCGCCTTCGCACAAATGCCATCATTGTGAAAGAATTTTTGTCCAAAAACCCAACAAATACCATCAAGCAACCACCATCTTCACCAGATATGGCTCCAGCCGACTTCTTTCTTTTTCCTAAACTCAAATTGCCACTTTGTGGCACCCGTTTTCATTCGGCAGAAGACAAAAGGGAGTTCGCAGCGAGAACTGAACTCAATTCCGGTAAAGGCTTTTAAAAAATGTTTTGATGATTAGATTAATCGTTGGCGTAAGTGTATCTCGCTATTGTCGCTCGCGGCGCCGCGGTTGATACTAACAACAGCTCCGTTATTTAAAATCTTTAATAATCAATAAGTAATAATTAAGTTATAAAACAAAGACTATTGGTGAAAGGACACTCCTATACACATGTGACAATGTTAATAAGGAAGAGGATTTACAATAAGTGAAGTTATAAACAATACAAGTGCTGTGAAAAATTCCAATATCAATAAATATCAACAAATTATCAATAAATAACTAATATATGACATAAACTGTGAATGTTGTGATAATATAAACTATTATTACTAGCCTAACTCATGGAAAAACAGTGATTGAAACAAGAAAGAAAAGACAATAATTTAAATCTTAACCGTTCTAAACATACGTTCTTCTAACAAAGACTTGAACTTTGGACCTGCTCGACGCGTGACGTAAAACGTTATTAGAACAAGAGGTATCCATTCACCTAATTCAACACGACCACGTAATGAGTGTTTGGCGCAGCGGCTAAGCGTTGGGTCTCAGCGTACGGCTACACGGATTGCATCGAGTTCGAATCCTACTTCTTACAAGATTTTTTCCTATATTTTATTAAGTACTTAACTTAAAACATTGGTACAAAATGGATTCCGATGAGAATGTTACACTACGGTCTCGACGACGACGACGTTCCGAATCAGCAATAGAAACTTTCGATGATAGTTTTAACAACTCAACACTAGATGGCGCCACTAATAATAGCGTCCCAAATATTAAAAATGATGATAATGAAGAATTGGTAGACCTCAAACGTCAAATAAGTGAACTTAACTCACAGTTGCAGGCGGCTCACGAAGAGATAAATATTCTATCTATTGAAAACACAGAATTAAAAATAACTATTGAGAATATGAACACAAAACATAAACTTGTAGAAAAGGTAACTAAGAAGTTAGCTTCTGAGGTGGGAACGCCAAATAAAAGAACAAAATTATCTACACCACTTAGAGAGTCTTTACATAAACAACACCGTGAGGATTACTCAAGATTTGGAAGTCCGGACATATTCAAATGCACACAAGTTACGTTAAAGTGGAAATATTCAATAATCTTCTTTGCTCGGACCTTCAAAATAATAATGGCTCCTTATACTACTTTGATAGCAATCGTGACCTATCCCTCGACATGTTTTCTTACAAAACCGGCAAAATAAATCGAAGTGGTATCATGACTATACTTGAACAAATTATGAACAATATATTGATTGACCTAAATATTTCTGAACTGACTAACAATGAACATTGTGCATCTGAGTTTTTTCGTGTACAAACATATTAATATCCTTCACCAGAATATCAATGGTCTTATTAACAAATCCGACTTGTTATCAGTATCATTACAATCACTATATGATGAAAAAAAGACAGGGGATATTCTATGTATTACAGAACATAATATGCTAAAAACAGATGTTAAATTGCTGAAAATGGAAAACTATGTACTTGGGTCTCTATATTCGCGTAGTACTCGTCGTGGTGGTACATGTGTCTTGGTCCGAAATAGCCTTAAATTTAAACCATTAGATGGTCTTAAAAAGTATTGCAAGGAAAGTGTAATGGAATGTGCTGGGGTAAAACTATTGGACCACAATTTGCGGGTGTTATGCGTCTATAGATCGCCAAATTCAAATCGGGAAGTTATATTATTCTTCCTGGAACAGTTGAGACAGTTACTTGGAGTCCTGTGCGCAACTAAAGGCAAAATTATCTTATGTGGGGATTTTAATATTAATACATTAATACATTGACAAAAAATGCATCATCTATGGAATTTGCTAGGGTATTTAAGAGTTTTAATTTTACAGTTATTTTTAAAGAACCTACACGAATAGTTAGTGGAACATGTCTGGACAATTTTATGGTAAACTTTCGAGGTTGTAAAGGTGAACTTCTTGAGCTAGCACTATCTGATCACACAGCACAATTGCTCACCTGCCCTGTTAAAGCAACGTGTACTTACAAATATTGGTTTATTGAGAGACGCGACTATAGTCAAGAAAACATTGAAAAATTCAAAGAATGCATTAGTTCTTTATCATTCCATGATGTATTTGCAAATGATGACCCCAATGAAGCGTTTAATAATTTCTATGACATTTTTAAATTATTTTATTATTTATGTTTCCCACTAATTAAAATTAAAATTAACACTAGAAGACGTTTGAATTGGATGACTAAAGGAATCCGAGCATGTTGTAAACGAAAGCGGCAACTACTATGGAAATATCGAATTACTAAAAACCATAGCGATAAATCAAAATTCAAAGCTCTTTCATCTAGACTCAATCGCATTATCAAGTTTACAAAAAAATCACAAAACAACCACTACATACACACAGCTCGCAAAAAATGCAAAGCTACATGGGACATAATAAATGACAATAAATGCAATATACCAGATAGTGAAATACACAATTTAACTGTTAATGGTAAATTAATAAATGATGCATCATCTATAGCTAACTCTTTTAATGACTTTTTTTATTGACAATACAAATTCAGAGTTGCCACACAGTACACCAAGCAGTCTTGATACTCAGCTTAATTCTATTTATATGTATCCAATACTTCCCGGTGATGTACTTAAATTGATATTAAATCTAAAGAATACCAGAAGCACTGGATATGATGACATTTGTACAAGTATACTAAAACATGTAGCCTTGAAAATTAGTCCTGTTCTAAGTCATATTATAAATTTATGTTTTACTCACGGTGTATTTCCTGATAAATTAAAGGTAACAATAATCAAACCACTTTTTAAGAAGGGAGATAGGCTGTCCGTAAATTGTTATCGCCCCATAGCTCTTATACCAGTGTTTTCAAAAGTATTTGAAAAAGCAATATATGATAATATTTACAATTACTTTCATAAGAATAACTTGTTTGCAGATGAACAATCGGGGTTTAGAAAAAATAAATCGATTGATATGGCAGTCTATAATTTTTTAAACGAAGTAATGCGTAATTTAAATAATAAGAATCATGCTTGTGCATTATATATGGACCTTACCAAAGCTTTTGATAATGTAGACCACAATATACTGTTATCGAAATTGTCTGCTTATGGTGTTAGAGGCAGTGCTTATGATCTAATAAAGTCCTACTTAAGTAACAGGAGACAATCGACTCAGATCACAAGGATTTGTGCTAAGACTAAAAGAGAAAGAATTTACTCATCAAAATATAGAGAAGTAAAAATAGGGGTACCGCAAGGCAGTGTTTTAGGACCACTTTTATTTATAATTTATGTGAATGACTTGCCGCGCATTACGAACCATCCGACTGTTTTGTTTGCTGATGATGCCACTGTTGTATTCTCCAGTAAAGAGCTGTCTAAACTAAAAGAAGAAGTAGAAAATACATTACTAACTATTATAGAATGGCTGACATCAAATAATTTAAAAATAAACTTAACCAAAACTAAAATTATGACTTTTAGGAATAGAAATGGCAAACAAACAAACGTCGATATTTATTTCCAAGGACAGAAGATTGAACAAATCAATACAACTAAATTCTTAGGCTTACATATAGACTATAACCTCAACTGGAAGTCACATTTGGAAAGCTTATGTCTCAAATTAAGTCAGCAGTCCTACGCGTTATATATGCTTGCAAAAACGGTCAGTACCAGTGCGGTCTTAGCATCTTACCATGGTTACGTAGGATCCTTGTTGAGATATGGCATTATGTTTTGGGGCTATTCTACAGAAAAGGAAGCTGTATTTAAAATGCAAAAGAGGTGTATCCGCGCAATATGTAGTTTAAAACCAACAGATAGTTGTAAGCCCTTTTTCCAAAGTTTAAAAATATTAACACTACCATGTTTATATATATTGGAAGTCGTAGTCTTTGTAAAACGCAACTTGCATTATTTTAAAAATTATAGAAGTCAACGTAACAATAAAAAAATATATTTTCCTGACAGCAGTAGAACTGCTTTGTTTAGCAATAGTATTTTTTGGATGGCACCTCGACTTTATAACAATTTGCCAAAATGTATTTTAGACTTAAAAAGTATCGACATATTTAAATGTAAGGTTAAAAAAATGTTATTGGTAAAATCTTATTATAGTGTTAATGAATATTTGTGTGACAAACTCTGAATAATGTTTATTACTTAAGTTTGACATAAATTTCGTATTTCACAATAATTAATTATTGACATTTTAGCATAATAGTTTAACTTTGGCATTATTACTTTGACACTATTTACTTTGACTCTAATTGACAATTTAATAGACATGTAATTTTAAACTATAATGTATTTAAATTTTTAATTTAGGGACTAACCACGTTCCGAACTAAATGTTGCATGCCTAGTGCAGACTATGGTGACACTAACAACTTTCCTGTTCTCAAAAAACCCACCTGTATAACTACCCATATTTGCAATAAATGAATTTGAATTTGAATTTATCGTTTCAGAAGGAGCAAACTTTGAAGGTGATAAAATTAATTTGTATTAATAACTATCATTTTGCGTAGTATTGATCTTTTCCCGGTACTTTCTTGACAGATCTCTTCAGTTTTTTCTTTAGATGAATTATTTTCAAGTTGTTGATGTTGAATATTAGCTCGTGGCTCTTCTAAATATGGTTGTACCTACTTTTATACTACTTTTTTTTCTACTTTTTTTTTTTTTTTGATTTTTTTGGCAAATGAACGGCTCTACCATTTTTATATACGTAGCTGTGCAGCGGACTAAAAACACTTATATAAACACTTTTTAGCTATCCCGTTCGTGAAAACATCGTTACTAGTAACGAAAATAAGTCACTTAATCCTATTTAAAAAAATAATCATGAATTCGTGTAAAATGATACAAGTACTCACCATACGGCTCATTTTTGCGAAATATGGACGCGTGTTCCAACCACTCACGCCAAAACGAGACTGGCAGACTGACATTTGAGCGCGGTTACGTCCCCCGTGACTATTGCCATTCTCGCTTTCTCACTACGGAGACGTAATTATTTTTAACACAATCAACGCCTAACCGATATAATAATAACAATTTTCAATTGACATAAGTCAAAAAGTCTACAAAAATATAATATCATAAACAAAATTTAGCCGTTACAAAAATGCAAAACTTTAAATAATTTTTTCTCAAAACGACGGTTTCTGACTTGTACCACTTTTCACTAAAGGCACAGAATTATTTTATACAAATACGAATTGAGTTATAAAATCCATTAATTTGTTGGTTTGCGTCATCAATCACAGCTGAACTGCATTAATGTTATGGTGCAACTTGCCATCATCTGCCGTCTTCGCGTCTGCCTTCTCCCAACTATGTACAGTCGAGGACTATAATTGATGAGCCACTTGCCACTATTCGTATTTTAGCCGTGTTATACAAATCGGGCTTAGTCGGTAATATTCGTACTCGTGAATGTATAAACGTGCAGGATTGGAAAGTAGTAAAAGTGGCTTAACAATTAAAGTCCTTTTTTTTCGGATGGCAAATCATCAAATGACGCTCTGGGCGGAGCGGAAGGGAGTGTCAGACTTTTACTGACTAAAATTCATCCATGTTCCTTCATCGCCCTTTGTGTTCCGGGCCATGGTATCTCTTTCAAACAGTCTCGCAGCCCCGGCAGGCAACAATTAAAGTCCTCGACTCTACATACTGTAACGACTGTCAAGGCTACAAATGACAGCAGTGGCCAACGGAGCTTTGATAAACAAAAACTTTTTTATTTCAGCCTTTTTTAGTTACGGTATGATGGTTTGTTACGTTGCTCAACGTAACGTAACAAACCATCATACCGTAACTAAAAAAGGCTGAAATAAAAAAAGTTTTTGTTCGTCAAAGCTCCATTTGACTTCAGTAATCCCCCTTTAAAAGCGCAAACTGCAGTTAATTTTACCGTTACCTAACCACATACCCATAGAACGGTAGGTACCACGGTAACTGCCTCCACAAACCGACAGCGTACACCACAAAAGCTTTCCCATTTACGTCGCAGATTCAATGCCTTTCGGATTCCAATCAACATGCCAAACGAACCCAAAGCCGAAGTACGAAAAAATAAACCTCTGAATGTTTGCTTGTTCCTGCAGTTATCTTTGTGACTAGGCCGTTGACGGGTTTTGTTCGGTTATACCCATGCTTTTTAGGGTTCCGTGCTCGAAGTATAACCAACAGGACCCTGTTACTAAGTCTCCGCTGTCCGTCCGTCCGTCTGTCTGTCAGTGCGCTGTATCTCATGATCCGTAATAGGCACACAGTTGAAATTTTCACAAAATGTGTAAGTGTGTGCGCTTAGATGGTTGCGCTTAAAAATAGGTGCGCTCTGAGGAATACCTCTTTCTTAGACTCGCACTTCAATGCAACAGTCATCGTGTGCCTAGCTTTTTCCCATCTATTTTGGAGTCGGTTTCCAGTCTAACCGGATGTAGCTGAATACCAGTATTTTACCTGGGGCAATTGAATATCTGACCTTCACAACCCAGTTACCGACTGGGTAATCCAGTACCCATTGGTAAGACTGGCACTTTTGGGCCACTGACTACTTAACGAACGCAGCGAGGTATGGCAGAGTATGGAGCTTCCCGGACGCAACAGTAAGTACTATATCATTTTTTTCTAAAGAAATAATGTTTAGTGACATGAGCATTTAGCAGGTCAAAGGCCTGATCTTTATGAGAGGGAATTGGCCGTATTCCATCACGCTGGCCATGTGCAGGGTGGATATCGCATAATATCTTCGATTTTCTGGCTCTAGGATATATATATAATATATATTTGTATATTTGATTAGCCTGTACTGTCCCACTGCTGGGCAAAGGCCTCCCCAATTCCTTCCATGTGCTCTTTTACCGTACCTCCTGGGACCAGCCCTCGCGGTACGCGTCCAAATCGTCTCGCCATCTCTTTCTGGCCAGGCCTCGGCGGCGCCGTCCGTCTTAAAATCTTAAAACAGGTATTTCAGCAAGAAGGTCTTGAAAATCATTTTTTAGCACAGTTTTTGAAGCATTTAAACGCAGAATACTAAATATAAGTTTTCTTTGAAATTATCCTCATGCCTCGTTTGATTTTTTAAATTTACCCATCGCAAGCCTATTTATACGACTAATTAACTCACCCTGCAAATCACTCCACTCTCACATCACAACACTCCACTCAAATAACTCATCGACCCTAACGGCCATCGGTTCTACGGCTAATAAGTCAGCTCATTGCCACTTCACCTTGTTTATTATGCACTCCACCATTACCTCAAATTTCTCACTTTTTCCGTTCACAAAAACTCGTTAAAAATCGGTATTCTCAAAACGATTGGAACACAAAAGTGGTTGAAGCAAAAGTTCGGTAATTAAGTCCTGTGGACGTGATCTGGTTACCGTGAGGGTAGTATTCAATTTTAGACGAAATTGAGGCACGCAACGCGAGCGGTTTTTGGTTGAACAGATGTATTGGGGCTTTGACGTAGGAGTGCGCGAGATAAGTAAGCAGGAATATTTTTGAGAAGTGAGATGACAAATGAAACTCATTTAGTCAAGACACTCAGTAGTCAAGTTAAAGAAAAAGAGTTAAAAATGATTGCTTTTGCAACCATTTTTATACAATAGACAAGAAATTGAACGGAGAACCGTCAAAGAAAGTAAAGCTAAGAATTTTGACTTTTGACAGTTCTAACTTTCAGCAATTACTAAACTACAGAATAAAAATCGTATCTCCAGTAATAGGCATGACGACAGTATCAAAAAAATGCAAACCTATTTAGTCAGTATCAGTTAGAGTATTGGAGATTTAATGGACACGTAACTTTTGTTTTTGTAAATAAATGAATATTGACAAAAAATAAAACGCATCAAAACTCGGGAGTGGGGGCTCGTGACGTCAGAACTAGCTAACAATTATACCAAGGCGTGACGTATTGAGAATTTTATAAGCGTCATATCTTCGTAAATTTTGGTTTACGTAACAAAAGAAAAAACACGGGTCAAATATTTTTTGATAATCTAACCCCCGAATACTGAAACGTCACTCAAAATTTAAGGGTTGCTTAACATTTGTGCAGCTCCTAAACTTTAAATTTCGTATGGCCAAACGTCACTTTTGAGTATCTGTTAAATATAAGTGCTACTTAAATTTTGAGTGACGTTTCAGTATTCGGAGGTAACTGACGGACTAATTAGATTTTTTTCTGTAGTCGCGCCTATTACTTTTACTCAAGTAATCAATTTAACTTGTTCATAGATGTAGGTGTATCTTATCTATTGAAAAATAGTAAACATACAAGTTATGAAACAAATAAAAGTATTTTTTTTTTTGAAGCAGCTGTTTTAGAAAATGCTTTATATTTCCCTTAAAAAAAAAATTGTGTGAACTAACTTAAAGTTTTCTTTTTTTTAGTTTCCTGTTTTCACAGGTTTTTGAGGAAACTTTAAGATAGACTTTGTATCTGTAATGTAATCATCGACAATTGGGATTTATAGGGTTAAACAGCAGTGATGACCTTGCAAATAAAAAAAATCTACCTCATTTTTAAAGTTATGTTTTAATTGTCATTGTTAAGTGTACAAAATTAAATAATAATATGTAATAATAAATTACCTGTAGGTAATTTATGCTTCGCGTCCTTCCTAGCCCCACACAAAATCAGATAAAGGTACGGCCTACATATGCGAGGTTGTAACGTGGAGTTAGAGAACAGAAGCTTTTACGCCAGTTTTGTACAAATTAAATGATACAAGTTATGGAGTTATTACATAATGTTACCCTACATAATATTCTGTGTGTTCCGGGAGTAATAAGCTATGTTTATCTGTGTTTCTTTTATTTCAAGGTTCTTTGTTTTTTTTTTTTTTTTTTGTTATATCCTGTACACGTCGACATTTTACAGAATACCCACTCACTAGCCCCGCGCGCGAATTTTTTGCACCAAACGCCACGCGTGCAAAAAATTTGCGTGTAATTTGACACTTTAGATCTTTAGATAGACAATCGCAAACTACAAGAGTTATAGCTACATAAAATTTACAGTGAATAGCTGAATAGTTATGGAATCTATATATTAAAAAAAAAAAACTAATATTAATTTGAAACTCAAAAAAAATGTAGAACTTGAAAAACAGGGATGAAAACGGATATTTAGCTATTAAAATATTAATTTGAATTTTTCTAAATACTAAATTTTAATTAAAATAATTTTAAAATAAACTAGATTATATTTCCTTTCCAACAAGACCATAATCTTATTAGTTTATTTACGATAGTCTAATTAGAATTTGGATACTCACTGTTTATTTTGACGCGGCCTGCGCCAACGACTGTTTTTGAACACGGTTATTTACGTACCTATAACTTTACGAAGCCACTTGTTTTTGTATATACAATTTAATAATATGCTCACAATACTAATTATGCACTGTTTTTCCGTTAACACACACGTTTTAATCACAAAAACACTTATTTCTTGTATAAACACAATCACTATAGGTATTTAAACCTACCACTTTTTCGGAGGCGAAATACTCAACTTTGAGATTCGAAAGCTAGATTTCCTTTATGATAATATAGTAGCACAGATTTTCACGATTAATTTGATATATAACACTATCCGAAAACAACAATATACATAACAGAACAATTGAAATACGACGCCACACGTCAGAAATGGCGGAGTTTGTTTACACTAAAGTTTTTACTTTTATTTTGACATTTGTCGATGGAATAGTGTTGCTATTGTTGGTCCGAACGTTGAGGAATATAGTATAGAGTTCGCTACAAGAGGAATAAGCTTTAGAAATAGCAGTTTAGTAGATTTTTTATTGCATTTGTTGGACGAAGGCGCTACTGGCCACCATGGTGGCCAGGACTTTTAGCAAAATAGCTACTGGCCACCATGGTGGCCAGAGGCGGTTGAGTGGATACGGCCGTAAATGTGGTTCACGTAGATTTAAAAAGAAATCGCATTTGTTTACAAATGTGAATTCTTTTCTAGCTATTATTTATATATATATATATATATATATATATATATAAAGTAATAGTTGTAGTTATGTAGAGTATTCTTCAATGCTGCCAGTCTTCTGGACACTTTTCCGGATGACAGCGATGCGGAGGAGTACTTTGACACCTTATTATTATTATATTGGTTTAAATAATATTCATAACTGAAATTTCGGCTAATTATGAATTTGATTTAAAAAAATATATTGCTTTATCAACTTTATGTCCTATTGACGTCGTATACATGTAGGTACTTACTTTTAGCTTTATTCTTGTAATTATATAGTTGTAGTATGTATCGACGTGTTTGCGGACGATATCCATAAACTTCGACCGGTCATTGTACTCATCATTATGAACAACTTTTACTATAGGAACAACCCAGAATCGCGAAAAAAAAATCAGCTGTTCCATACATTTTCAAGAGTTAAGCGAACATAATTGTAGTGAACAGCTGATTTTTTAAATTATCTTTTTAACCGACTTCTTAAAAAGGTTCTGTATTGCACCAGCATCTTTTTATATTTTCATGTATATGTTCCATGATTACTGGGCCGATTTACACGATTTTCATTTGGTAGAGGAAGCCCGCGTGGTGGTCCTATAATTATTAACGTTGCTTGAGTAATTTATGAGATAGCTCCCTTTAATACGTATTTTATCTTCTTGGGCAATGTTGATGACATGATGGTCTTCCCTAATAAGCTCTTGTTTCCACTGGCCTCTTTCATCATCAACTTCCTGGTTCTTGTCCCATTCTATTTGGGGTCAGCGTAACACGTTTTCTTCTTCCGTTCTCCCCTGTCAGACGTCACGGCATCATTTACTTCTTTCTCTTTCATATCAGTCTTTACACAATCCATCCATCTTTTCTTTGACCTTCCTCTCCTTCTCCATACATCAAAATTCATGAACATCACTCTTTTAGTATGAAATGACTCCTTATTAAAACGCATGTGCGTTTCATCCCTCCTCATTACATGTCCATGCAAACGACTTTCTTTCAAATTTTCTGTAAAAGGCGCCACTTTCAAACTTCCACTTTTTTTTTCGGATGGGAATTCATCAAATGACTCCTCCCGCTCTGGGCGGAGCAGGAGGGAGTGTCAGACTTTTACTGACTAAAACCCATCCATGTTCCTTCATCACCCTTTGTGTTCCGGGGCCACGGTATCTCTTTCGAATAGTCCCGCAGCCCTGGCAGGCTTCGGCCCTTCCTTATTGCTGACTCTCTTTGAGGCGCGCGTGGAACACGAACGCGCCGTCGACACGGCCTGTCGTCATGAGATGGACGGACGGCGAGCTAGCCCATAGCTCCCCGTCCACAGGCCCGCGTTCAAACTTCCTCTTGCCTCTTGAAAAGATCGCCCTGTATACTGCTGGTCTCCTAATAGCTTACTAAATGTCTGCAGCTACTTTTCATAAATGTCACTAACCATTTTCCCAACTCTTCTCCCCAGGGCCTGGTGTATGAGCGACCAAAAACCTTATTCTCATGAAGTGGCCGTTTGCTCAATTAAGACAATTACGCGGGCCCAACTTTCCTCTCTGGAGTCCGATAATTCTTACTTTTGCACTCTCTTTTAGTTTTGGGTGAGAATATAGCGATGCGCGGAAGCGGGAGCGAGTTAAAACCATTTAAAAAGTCTCTGAAAATGAGTCAATGGCGTAATCATCATCATCATCACCACGCGAGCCCAGCGCGGATTGATTGATGTCACATGTCTTCGAATTTTTACACAAAGTAATGCGCCTGTCTGGGTTCGAACCCACGACTTGCTGTTCGTAAGTCAAGACCGTCACCACTGGGCTACCGCTGTTCTCAATGGCGTAACACATTCTATAAATCCGAACACAATTGAAGGAAATTCGCTGTACTTTGCTTCAGGGACCACAATATCTGTTTGATTAAATCGTTAACGCACAAGTTCATATTGTAAAGAGTTGTGTATGGAATAAATTAAAACACTCCCGATTAAAAACCAAATATCTTTATTAATCACAACACAGTTGTAACTCAATTACAAATACACTACTGATCACTATTCACTTAGATATCGCACTTCTAGTTCACTTTGATTCGCTTCGTTGTTTAGCCGAAATCAGACTGCCTGCTCCCGCCAACATGCCTTTATATGCCGACCGCTACTTTAAGAAACTTTCTAGAACCTTCTTCACAGTTCCATAGTTGAACATTCTAGAATTATTCCCGAATCTTCTAGGTAGTTCCATAGTGGAATATTCTAGACTCGAGCGTAGTCTAGAATGTTCTCGTAAAACAGCCGACGCATTGATAAGCATGGGATTTGTGAGCTTGTTAGGCAACCTGCTGCATTGATTCTTTTTTTCCATAATTATTATGAGGAACACAAAAACTGATGAGGCTTTTATGTTAAATTACCGTTCGCACTAAAGTAGACTCCATCAAAGTTCCCAGTGTAGGCGACAACGAATTAATTATTCGACGTTTCAATGAATCATTAATGTGACATTTACTGGCTCGAAATTCGCCACCGCAAACTTACCGGTTAATCCGCCTGACAAAATTGCGCCGTGGGTGATTGGCGATGTGTTCAGTGAAAATTATGGAGCGGGCGCTGAATGCGCTGCAAACATGCTGCTGGGTATGTTTTGTTTTGCGGCTTAGTGCTATAATTTAAGGTTAATTAAAAACTCGCTTATTACTACACGGTAGGTTGTAGTGAGGCTGCCTTACGTTCTTGGGTTCCCGGGTTCGAATCCCGGTAGGAGCAAATGTTTGTGTGATGAGCATGGACATTTGTTTCCGAGTCATGGATGTTTATATGTATAATAAGTATGTATTTACAAACAAAAAGTATCTAAGTATGTAGTATATCAACTATCTGGTGTCCGCGACACAAGCCTCGTTGCTTAGTGTATCACTAGATGGCGCTGTGTGTAATGTCCAGCGATATTTATATTTATACATAATACTTATTGTGAAAAATATGAATGTAACATCACATTTGTAATCCCCAAAGGGTAATAGAGGTGTTCCTATAAGAACCCTGTGTTGCCAGTTATGTTTAAATCCCATGTAATTGGGGCTGACTGTCTGGTTGGTGTAGTGATCGCAAGTGCGACTGCTGAACATTTATTTATTTAAACTTCATGTACATGTACATAGGCGGACTTAATGCCACAAGGCATTCTGTACCAGTCAACCTGAACAACAACCCAAACATGAGGAACATGAGGTTTTGGGTTCGATTCGCAGGTCAGGTAAAGTGTTATTGGGTTTTTCCCTTCAGGAATTTCTCAGCAGCAGCAACAGAGAATTGATTTGTGCCCGGTTGATAGCAATAGGTTCGCTCCCTATTTTATATTAAGTAGTTGGGAAGGGTATCCTAAGATTTAACCAATTAAGCACGACTACAGCATTTATGTATTCATTTAAACCGTTATAAATGCTGACTATAACCATAACAATTACATAGTAGTTACGATTTATTTGATAGCTGTAGAGTAAGTGATCAATTTGATCGTTTTCATTCGCAATTAGTCGGCGCGGCGTCGGTAGTTAACTCTGAATGTGCAGTAATAATTGTTGATTTTTTTGTTATTGCATGAATGTCGTCTTTTTGTGCTCTTTTTCAGTACATAAGAACAGTTAATCCCGTCCGGTCCCGGCTGTCATTTGTATTATCTGTCTAATCTTTTTCCAACTACATTGGGATCGGCTTCCAGTCTAACCGGATGCAGCTACCAGTATTTTATAGGAAATGATTACCTATCTGACTTCCACAACCCAGTAAGTACTGAGTAATACGATAGCCCTTGGTAAGATTGGTTGTCAGGCTCTCGGGCCACGACTACTTAACACCTGTCAAAGATCTACAATTGACAGCTGTGACCAACGGCTTAATATGCTTTCGTGGCACGGAGGAAACTCGGTATGTTATGGGTGGTCACCCATCCACGAACCAACCTAGACAAGCGCGGCTGAACCAGAGGGCAGCTGTTATTATTTAAACAAGAGCTTCTCTTATTCTTCTTTTAGTTCTTAGCACTTGTTTCTTGATAATAATAATAAAAAGATAATATTCTATATATTTATATAAGTGTTGTATATATTTATGTATGTATATGTATATATTTATTGTATATATGTAAATGGTACACCACAGGCTACCTGCAGTATTGCCTCTCCTTCCCCCTTAAATCCATCCAAAGGTTGTCTTTAAAAGATCGCTTTTAGCGATAAGACCGCCCATTGTGTCACCCCTTGTAAAATGTTTTACATTTGTATCTGTAATTTTTATGGTGTACATAATAAAGAGTATTTTAGTCTATTCTATTCTAAAGAGTATTCTTTGCAACTGCTGCTGCATTTGACTTTTTAATTGGGATTATTTAATCTAAAGAAATAACGCATCTTGTTAAGCCCGCTCCAACTCACACTAAGGTCTCACCCAGAACCAAATACCCCAAGGCGATACAATAAAACTTTAGCATTCTCCCTGAAGGATGAAAGTTGATCAGCTGTTACATCATAGGTAAAAACAGAAATACTGAACACAATCATTGTCTGGTCACAAGTCAACTAAAAGACATTGCTAGACTGACGAGGCCAAATAAGTAGTAAATCTCACTCTTCATAGCCGAATCACGCCTATAATACCTGAAGGGTTAGGCAGACGTGTATCTAATAGTAGGATTCGTAACTATTCGAAACCTTAACAATAGTAGATGCTTTTGATTAAAAAGAAAAAAAAAAAAAAAAAATGTGTAACTCAGTAGCCATATTTATCGGTTTATTTTACCTACACTCACAATTGGGCAATTATGTTTAAGTGCCATGTAATAGGGGTGAGCTTATTGCTATCATCCGCCACAATAGGCGAGACGACAAAAAAAATCTAACTAGTCCGTCACTTATATTATCAAAAAATATTTGACCCGTGTTTTTTCTTTTGTTACGTAAACCAAAATTGACGAAGATATGACGCTTTTAAAATTCTCAATACGTCACGCCTAGGTATAATTTTTAGCTAGTTCTGACGTCACGAGCCCCCACTCCCGAGTTTTGATGCGTTTTATCTTTTGTCAATATTAATTGATTTACAAAAACAAAAAATATGTGTCCATTAATTTCCAATACTCTAACTGACGGACTAAATAGATTTGCAATTTTTTGGTACTGTCGTCATGCCCATTCACAATTAATGTCTAGGCTCTGACTCACAACCTAAGACACGTAATGCTGGGCCATTACTGGGCCAAATATCTGTACATGGAGGAAAAAATACTAACATTATTATTTAATGTTTTTCGCCATCCATTTTTCTTATAGCTATGATAATTTTCAACAACGTAAAACTTTAAGAAGTAGTTACCATATTATTCTTGCGCTTTATTTCCATCCAATCTTACTAAAAGTCCAGCAAAAGGGACCACATTGATCAAACTTACCTCCAGGTCCCATAGGAAACTTATCAGCATAGGCGCTACGGTTTCCTCACATTATAATGCTAGAGTATGAATAGACAAGGTATGCGACATCATTCTCCTTCCTTTATCCCAATTCATTTTGGGGTCACCGCAGCATGTCTTCTTCTTCCATACTTCTCTATTACTCGTCATCTCTTCTGGTATGGCGATATGAAATATTGAACGGGGTAAAAAATTTAACGCAGTTAATGTTGTACAACTGCGGGCTCTAACACCCAATGAAAATTGGCATGACTCGCCGATACTGTGCTTTGGACGCCATTAAATCTTGAACTTATGACGAGTTTAGCGCACAAATGCCGGTTTGCTTACGTAGGTTGCATCATCAGCCTATAATGTTCCCACTGCTGGGACACGGCCACCTTTCAATGAGAGGTAATAGACTATAGTCCACCACGCGGGCTCAGTGCGGATTGGTAGTTGCCACATGTTTTGTAGGTTGCATAGCTTTTAGAAATATGAAAAGAGGTGGTTAATCTCACGTTTTTTGTCTTCTCATTTGCCTTGTTGACAAGCTATGCTTTTAACAATCTTCTATCATTCACAGCAATCTACAAATCTCTCAATTTGAAGGCGTTTCGCATTTCTACAAAGAGTTTAAATGGGATTGGCAAACGCTTTTTGAAAACATAGATGTCAATCTCATAGATTTTTGACATTTCCATCATCATTACCGCTGCGCGTTTATAGAATTTCATTTTGGCACCATTCAACGTAGTCACGCTATAGTTCGTAGTTTTTCGCATTCACTTGCGTCTCACCGAACCCTTTTCAAGCTCTGTAGCTTGTCTGTTCCATACTCCAACGCCAATATCCCTTTGCAAGGTTAACAATATTAGAACGCCTCTCACGTCCAAAGTAAAATTGTGGCAGTGCGTTAGAGTATACAGACACAACGTGGCATATCAATGGATATGTTAAACGCGAATGATGCGGCCTTTTGTGATTCCTGTGGGGTTACCTGATTGGCTCTTGTTAACATTGATTTTGAAAGGAAACATTTGGATCATGTTTTGTATTGTAAACAATGTTGTGTTCACGGCTCTTATTTAAGGATTTTACAAGGTGTTACATAATAAACACAAGACCTACCGTGTGGTCTCTTGGACTATGAAACTGAAAAACTTCTGTTCTACGAGTTTTTGAAATTTGCAAAAAAAGATTTTTCAATAGGAACTGTAGCAAACAGCTCATGTTTAATGTAATCAAAGAAAAGTTGTGAATTTTATAGAAAGTTATCGAACAAAAGTTGACCACTAAGTTATGGTCTGAAACACCACACGAGAGGTCTTGCGTTTATTATGTTACACACTGTATACACGGATTATTCTAAGAAGAAGTTTAGTCTGAATTTCCATGGTCACCGACCCCATGACTGAAAGCGTTCACTCTCCAAAATGATACAGGGCAAGCAGTAAGAAGGAAAAAATATGTGGTAATATAGACTGCCGCACGGGTCGATCTTTAAGGTTAAGCCGTACTTGCCAAGGTCAGTCTAAGGATGGGTGACCATCATTACATACCGAGTTTTCTCCGGGCCTCGGAGAGCACGTTAAACCGTTGGTCCCGGCTGTCATTTGTAGATCTTTGACAGTCGTTACAGGTAGACAGCGGCCCGAAAGTCTGCCAACCAGTCTTACCAAGGGGTATCGTATTACCCCGTACTAACTGTTCTGGGTTGTGGAAGTCAGATAGGCAGTTGTTCCATATCAAATACTGGTATTCAGCTGCACCCGGTAAGACTGGACGTCGACCCCAAACAAATTGGGAAAAGGCTAGGCAAATGATTATGTGTATTTTCAAGGTTGGCCTGATCTGTATTCTTCTATTAAAAACAAGAGTTCGTGAACCTCATTAGAAACCTTGTTTACCCAAAAACCCTCCGCATAAAATTAGATATCTGAAAATATCGTAACCCGGCGCTAAAATTAACCCAAGAACCACTGCCTCATTGATGAGTAAACAACGGGTTTATTACAGCTCCGTGTTTAATTAACGCGATCCCATAACTTTGGGTACAGCTTTTTTCTTTTCGAAATTAAAAATGATCTCGCATTGGAATACTGCTTTTTGCTCTCGCGTTGTTATTGGGAGGATAAAAAATTGACCAAGTGCGAGTTGGGTTACGCACTAAGGGTTCCGTGTCGCAAACACCAACGTAAAGCTTATTCTGTAAAAACGTTTTTTAACTAGCTGATTAACCTGTAATTTGTAACCTGTAATGAAACAATACTACCGCAGGATCAAGGGGATGGCCACCACTTTTGTTAGAAAGTCAGACTAGAAGGTAAAACTTGTGTTTAAATTCACGACACAATAATATGAAAAGTTTCAGTATGACCTAATTCGATTCTAGCTAGGAGAACACTGCCGGTCGCCCGAGTCCCGAGCTAACCGGTGCTAACGTTCATTTGCTACGTCAACAGAAATGCAACATTTTGTCACTACACAAGATTCGATTTTGCACAGGAACAATTGAATCTGAACTGTTAAATTACAGGCGAATGGACGTCTCTGAGCCGTACCCAGAGTCGACCAATTAGGCAGAAGAACAGACGGCTTATGCCTGGGCCACGAAAATATTGCTTTGGGTGTTATTCGCTACAGGTGTCAAAAATATATGTGTAAACATTTATACAATATCAACATTATTCTTGTGTAAAGTAGGTTCAATTTGTTTTCAACGCTTTAAGCTGACTTTTGGAGTGCAGAACAAAAAAAACTATAAACGTTCGTTTCGTGGCCCTCGGGTTAGGCTTAGTAATATGATTCCGTTATTCCGCATTGACTACGGAACCCTAAAAAAACTGAATTTGTGGCAAACGCCGGTAATAAATTAAGTCTTTAAAGGCCATTTCTCAAAACCCCCGGAAATTCAGCGAACTTACCTTTTTACGGGTTGTAACCTTCTTAGTCGGCTTTTTTGTACTTTGTTATAAAGTGTCTGTTTAACTGTGGAGCGGTTTGGCAACTTTGTTAGTTAGAGTTATTATTCCGGTTGTTTTTGACTTTTGGGCTCGTTTTCATTGGCACAAGGTAACACTTAAATGAATGCCTTAATAAAAGCGGGTTTCAACACTAGGCGGCAGTTTAGTGGCGAGGCAGGGTTCAAACAACGTTGCATTTGGGTGTAAAAATACCCCGTCATCGTCATCGCGATATTTTTTTGCTATAGACCATACCTGGGAGCCTTCTAGTTACGAAGATATTGAGGGTTAAAGTTCCAACATTTTCTCATTAAAAAATACTGGTTTTATAATGTTATATTTTTTACTTTAAATGCCTCCACAACCTCCGGACTATTCAATACATACATCAGCACAAGAACAACATTGAGACAGTAAAACAGTAAAAAGGGATTTTTTTAAAGTCGTTCCCACCAATAATTTATGTGTAAGAGTTACTTAGTTTTTTGTACAGAATGCTTTGTTGCCAGTTTCGTAAAAAGTCCGTTCACACCTTGTATTAGGCATTCATTTAGACGTGGCTTAAGGTTAGTCAAAACAGGCATTGTGTCTACATGATTTTATATTTGTATGGTAGTGGCGCCAGGTTCTAAGATTGGCATGTGTGCTAATGAATGTGTGTATGTGTGCTAGTAACGAGTTAAATTCCTGCACTGATCCTAACTAACGATTTATTTGGTCGTAGGTTTATATTATGTTGAAATTAATAAAGAAAATGTGAGGAAAGTATTGAGTATAGTATAGTAGTATGGGTATTAGAGTAGAAAAAGTAAAAAAAACGATAGATGGACTTTGTAAAGGATGATAATTTTGGCAAGAAAGGAGGTGTCTGATGAGATGACGAGTAATAGAGTAGTATGGATATATTTATCTATCAATAGTTTTGTGTGTTTTTTCATACCATTTTGATACTTAAACGAAATTATTAGATTTCCAAAAGAACAATAAACACCTGCACACCACACAAACAAACACATAAATTCAACTAAAAAAAACAATTTGAAAGCCCACAAAAATGTTCTAAACATACTTTTTCCGCAATTTCATATTTCTGAAAACGAAATACAACTCGAAATGTTCAGTTATTTCCTTCAGAAAATCATGAAAAAAAAAATGTTTTAAGGCGAGCGTTATCATAAATTAGGTCTTTAAGGCCAATTTATCAAAATCCCTGGGTTTTACCGGGCTGCTATTTCATCCCTTTATCCGGAGTAAAAAGGGTTGTAAATTGACTTCTTATCTTGCTTGCTCTGCAGTTGTTTCTTATGTAATTTACTTGCGAACGTCTGAGCTATTCTGTTAGCCTAGTACTTCGACGTCTCAAGTCACATTAGTGTTAGGAGGAAATGTGTTGGAAAATTGAAATGTTTAGATCTCTTTGCTAGATGTTTTTATTTACCCCGTAGCGCCTAAACTATTAATCCGATTTTGATGAATAAGGTGTCAATTGATTCGTTATTATGGACCGGGTAACATACATTTTAACCAACTTCAACAATAGGAGGAGTCGATTTTTCTTGTAAACCCTAATTTTAATTAAAGTGTGATTTTTCATTAATCGTTTTTTTTTTAAGTTGTAGCAAATCACACAAATCCTTCTTTGAAAATCAGGCTGCTAAAGTATTTTTGATGACTGGTTTCTGATACTCTCATTCATTTTTATATAACAGAGTAAATATGATCTTCAGTTCTAAGAAGGTTGACGTAAATATTACGGAGCAGAGAATTATTTAGAGTCAGTGATTTCCTTTTGTCTTCGGGTTCAGTCGGGTTCCGCTCGGGTGCGTTCGGAAATATGGGTTCTATATTTTCATTTCGGCTTTACAGATTTGTATGGGAAACTACAGATGTTCGCTGAAAATTGAAAGCTACATTTTTGTCGATAATTTTTCCTTCCTATTTTTAAACAAACAGTGTAATCAAATTTTTGTTTATTACATTGTGTTTGCGCGTAATAGAATTGTGTGGAATGTAAAAAACAAAACATCACGCCTATAGACACCGAAGGTTTGTAAAACCGAAATTTTGCTAGTTATGTTGCCCCAGAAGCCTTTGTGCGGCTGCTGAGAACTTCCTCGTGGAATAACTGAATGATATTTTGCTCGAGCTGGGAATTGAACCTCATATATAGCGCTTGCGACCGCTAGATCCTCTGGTACCGTTAGCTAACCAACACTACTAAGTTTTCTTCTGTTAGGTAAGAGAACTCTTACCAAGTATCTTCTGCCTGTCGGCTTCCAGTCTAATCGGATGCAGCTGAATACCAGTATTTTACACGAAGCGACTGTCTGACAATCTAGTTACTACTGAGTAACACGACACTCCTTGGTAAGACTAGTTGTCAGACTTTCGGGCAACTGACTAGCTACCTGTAACGACTGTCAAAGGTCTACAATATACAGCCGAGACCGACTTAACGTGCTTTCCGAGGCACGAAGGAAACTCAGTATGTAATAGGTGGTCACCCATCCACGTACCGGAGAAGCGCGACTTAACCTGAAGATCGACCCGACTGTTCTTATTTATCCACGAGCTCCTCCAACTCTTATCATTAATGTGGTCTTTTTGTGTGCGTGTATATAAGGTCTTTGGGTTGTGTGTACGGAGAGAAATGAAATGCTGCGGAACTTGGTAATTACTTTACTTATTACGAAATATTATAAGGGAGTAGCTAATCTGGTTAAGAGCGCGTCTATAGTTTACGATGGTTACGGGCGAACTGTCGCCGCCGGGTGCTGCACGTATCATGAATACAAAACGATGTGTCAGCGCTCCTACACTATTCCTCCCCTTTTTTTAAAAAACAACAGGTTTTTTACAAAATAAATCTTTTTCTTTTTCTCTTTTTTATCTTTTTTCTTTTCTTTTTCTTTCTCTTTCTTTCTTTTTTTCTTTCTCTTTCTTTCTTTTTTTTCTTTCTTTTCTTTTTTTCTTTCTTGGGCTCCTACAGTCTCATAATTTACGTTGGAAAGTGTCGGTGTATTTCTTGTCCGCGTACCAATCTCTTTTGTATCCTGCACCGTACGATAATCCGAGCCTACTTTATAACATTGCTTTTAACAAAATGACTTCAAAACATCAAAGAGAGTTCTCAGTATTTGCTCGAATTAACATTGTTTCCCTCAAAGTACAGTTAAGAGCATAAACATGTACACGTTTTCCAAAATTCAAAAGCAATCTTCTCTTTGAATTACCATTACAAAAAGATTCTTACGACTAGAACACAAGAAGAATCAAAAAGATTCTAAAACACTATGTTCGTAGCAACATAAAAATACTATCAACGCAGTAGGACAAAATCACTTTTAAGAGTTGCTAAGTGTATAAGCCGCAGCAAGATAGTTTTAGACGTAAAAACATTTCATCACACAAACACAACCCCGCCATCCCCTTCTTACCTAATCTGTCCGAGTTGGGGTGCCCCAAGACCCGATCTCGCTTCGCTCGCTATTAGTTATTTAACTATAGATTAGTCTAGTAAATAGTCGTTATAAAAAGCTTTCATGTTACTATCTTCTGGATATAGCTTTAAACCTCATTATTATTATTTTTTTGATGGGAAATCGTCAAATGATTCCTCCCGCTCTGGGCGGAGCAGGAGGGAGTGTCAGACTTTTACTGACTAAAACCCATCCATGTTCCTTCATCGCCCTTTGTGCTCCGGGGCCACGGTATCTCTTTCGAATAGTCCCGCAGAACCGGCAGGAATAGCTTTAACCCTTTTTTTTTTTTTTTTTTTAGGATGGGAAATCATCAAATGACTTCTCCCGCTCTGGGCGGAGCAGGAGGGAGTGTCAGACTTTTATTGACTAAAACCCATCCATGTTCCTTCATCGCCCTTTGTGTTCCGGGGCCACGGTATCTCTTTCGAATAGTCCCGCAGCCCCGGCAGGATAGCTTTAACCCTAAGAATGTAATTATATCACGGCTATAACTATCTAATTGCAACATATACTTTCATTTAATGCTCGCGACTGTACATCCATTTTAATTGTTGACACAAGTATGTGAGTTTTACGCTCAGTACTTTATTAAGTACACAGTTAAAAGTTAAACAGATGAAAAGGGATTTTGTATGTTAAAGTGTGTATACTTATGAAATGTCGTGAAAGTCAATATGAGGGTCGTTTCGACGAGCATACTTGAGAGTTTTAGAGTTAAGCTTGAGTGCCCGTCTAGAATGACAAGTAGAAAAAACTTTGTTATGATATTTAGCAGTTGTTTAGTATTTAGTAGACCTTTTGTTTAGTTTTTTTGCCATACAATGTGGCAATACCGCCAATCTCTTGAGGACATTCCCAGTTGATGTGTGATGCTGTTGTTACTTGTTTTATTTTTTATCCATTTTGTCGTGATGGCCCAGAGGTTAAGGCCTCGCCTCCCATGTCTGAGGTTGTGGGTTCAAATCCGGGCAAGTACCAATGTGACTTTTCAATTCTTATGTACTTTTCTAAGTTTATCTTGGACATCACAGACATTGGTGAAGGAAAACAGCGTGACGAAACCTGGACTTATCTGAAATCGCCAACCCGTCTTGAGCAAGCGTGGTGATCAATGCTTGTGCCTTCTCTGTGCGAGAAGAGGCCTTTGCCCAGCAGTGGGGCAGTTTTAGGCTGGTATTATTATTATTTATTTGCAGAACCTTCAAAACTCGACGTCATAGCAACAAATCCTCACGCCGTAATTCTCTCAAGAGGTAGATGTGTACTTAGAATTTGCCAGTTTAGTCAAAGTCCCATGAAATAAAGCCAGCCTATTGTCATCAACTAGGCACAAAACTTGTTACTGAGAAATAGAAGCGCTATACTAAACTAAGGCGTTATCTACAAAATTGCGTCTACCAAATTACAAGTCGTAAGTTATTCCTAAGCCTTCATATCTCGCTTCACGCTATCTGCGTTTCAGTGGCGGGCAGAATATTTTAATGCTGGGTTCAGATTACAATATCCACGGCTCTATTTTGAACATATTATTTGATTCTCGAGTCAGGCAAAGCGTTATTGAGTTTTTTCTTCATCAGGAATTTCTCAGTAGCAGCCATGGAGTCTGGACTCTGGAACATAACTGGTGAAATGTCGGTGTTCAGTTAGGCACACCTCTGCCAAATCCTTCCTTTGAGGATTACAGGCGTGATGTTATGAATACAACAATGTTGTCGATTCTGTTGTGCACAAACTGAGCTTAATTTAGGCTATCGCTATCTTTTTCTCTCTAATAAAACGAGAAAGAGACGGACGTAATTTAGAGCTGTCAAAATTAATTCGACATATATTTCCATACAAATGAAGGGTGCACGTAAAAACATGTCGACTAAAAACACGGTTAAGCGCAAGGCATATACTAGTTTGACACCTCTAACTTAGTTCATAGCTATAGCCGTGCTTTTCTTTCATTGCCTTTTAGTAAAAGATAGCAATAGCCTAAACTAAGTTTAGTTTGTGCACAACAGAATCGAAAGCAATGTCTATTTAATTTATACCTACTGAGTATGCCTATCTTCTCAACGTGTCGATGACAATTTAAATTGAGTCAGTCCATAATTTGGCAACGAGATTGACACTTTCAGTAGCTCCATCCACCATTACCGTGGCTGCTACAGAATAAAATCCAGCAGGCTTAGCCAAGTCGACAATCTACAATCGTTAACGCTAGTAGAATGACATCATCTCAACATTAAATCACGTGATCAACACAAACGAACAGAAAATTCGTAGACAAGTTTACGTCGTTCAAAATGATAGAATATAATGTTATCGTTTTTACAATGTTGATCTCTATACTCTGTGGTAGGAATGCTCACCATAGACTAAAGTGTAGGTTTTTCCTACAGCCATTAGAGAACGAGCGATCGACTCAGTCGTGTCAACTTGGCTAACAATTTAGCGCTTCTTACAATCGCTAACGCCGAGGCGTTTACGATTGTAGAAAGAGAATCGATATGAAACGTTTGTAACTTGCCTAGGCCTGCTGATCGTAAGACCCAATATACTTTGCCCGACCTGGGAATCTAATTCAGAACTTCATGCTCAGCAGTCGCGCTTGAAACTACAAGACCAATGTGGCAGCAAATGCAGTCGTACGCTAATTCGTCTCCGTTGGCCTTGTCTGTTCTCAGCTTTACACAAATATTAGTAAAGATCCACCTTAATTTCATATTTTCGGAACGAAATGATAACATAGACTGTATTTATTACGTATCTTATAATATGCAGCTGAGGTGTATAATTTAAAATGATTCAAATAATTCTTATTGTTAAGCCTTTAAAAATAGAAAACTGTAAAAAAAAATGTAGCGTATTTTTGGGGTTCAACTTTCAGTTAAAAGTTAGTTGTATTCAAAATTTGACGGCTGAACGGATTTTAATGCAGCAGACCATAACTTCTGATAGGGTACTTTTTAGTCTAGCAGAACGATACCATGGGATGATTACAAACCTTCACGCGGCAAAAGTTGGCAACAATGAGTACAGCAGTCATTGTGCGGATAGTCATGTCGGCCATTGGCTTAATAGCCAATAACCTCGACCAATATCGGAGGAGGCTATCGCTTGGCAGCTAGATCAAGGGCTTGATTCAGAAATCAGTACCTCTGGACATAGCGCGTATTGTTCCTCTTCCTCAGTAGCTCGGACCCTGTTACCGATGCTGTTGGGCTACTATTTATCTACACTAATATTATAAAGAGGAAAGATTTGTATTTTTGTGTGTATGTTTGTAATGAATAAACTCAAAAACTACTGCGCCGATTTCAAAAAATCTTTCACCTCGTCTTTACTGAGTAACATAGGCTATATTTTATCCTCGTACACCCACGGGAACGGGAACTAAGCGGGTGAAACCGCGTGACGTCCGCTAGTTTTTATATGTTTTTGATATTTGAATATGTAATTAATATAGTTCGTAAATGAATAAAGTAAATAATAACAGATGCTTTTTGCCACGTTATCAGCCCGCAGAAACCCTGTTATAAAGTTCAACGAAGTCAAAATAAATACAGAAAATTCTCTATAAAAGGCCGCGTAAATTCTGCGAAAAACTCCACATTTTCCTAGTAAGCGTAGTGGGCCCGTAAAATTATTTTTATCTTTTGTGTTGCGATGAAAGCTTCCTCTGTACTTTTATGTCTTTATTTTTACGTTGTTTCATGCATCATTTGACTAACAGCATGATAGTAGCGGCCCTTAGATTTGATTTTAAAGACGAGAAGTGATAAGAAGTTTTTAGTAAAAAATATGTGCCTATCGTCATCTGCCTAGCCTTTTCCCAACTTATTATGTTAGGGTAGACTTTTAATAGGCGAGACGACAAAAAAAAAATCTAATTAGTCCGTCACTTAGATTATCAAAAAATATTTGACCATTTTTTTTGAATATTTTTTCTTTTGTTACGTAAACCAAAATTGACGAAGATACGACGCTTTTAAAATTCTCAATACGTCTCGCCTAGGTATAATTTTTAGCTAGTTCTGTCGTCACGAGCCCCCACTCCTGAGTTTTGATGCGTTTTATCTATGTCAATATCCATTGATTTACAAAAACAAAAAATACGTGTCCATTAATTTCCAATACTCTAACTGACGGACTAAATAGATTTGCAATTTTTTGATACTGTCGTCATGCCTATGTTAACGGATACAGCTGATTACCAGTATTTTAGATAGGGCAACTGCCTATCCGACCTCCACAATCATAGTTGTACTGGGTAAAATGATACCCCTTGGTAACACTGGTTGTCATTTTGGTGATTTTGAGCCACCTAGACATATACCACTTTGGCATCGATCTGGCCTAGCGTAGTAAGTGCCTGTTTGATGATTGTCACAAAATAAAACAATTCCTGACACCCTCAAAACATAAAATTCCATATTTTATACGCGTATCAATACAGTGTCGAGACTTATAAAGTGCGGTACGCACAAGTAGAGAAGCAATCTGCGCCATTTATCTAGCCAAGGGTTCATGTTGCCGTTCAAGTGTGAAATAAGGGCCCTTAGCATGTGTCAAGTATTTTTGTTGAATAAATAAAATAGCTAAGCCCGTGATGTATGAAATGAGTTGAAGCGTGAACGTAGCATTGCCAATTAAAAAAAACGGCGCGACGTTTTTTAATTGCTATGCTCACTCACATTCAGCTGTTATTATTTTTATGCTTGCACAAATTTTTTTCAATACTTATTTTATTTTCATATTATTGTTTTAGGTTTCCTCAGGTATTGTTAATATTTGTTTAACATTCATAGGAGAACTCCATGGACGAACCAATAACACTTATTGGTTCATCCATGGAGTTTGGATATGTGTCCGTTTGATAGCAATAGGGTCGCCTCCTATTACATGGGACTTAATACATAACTGGCGAAATGTGGGGTACTAATAGGTATGTACACCTCCGCCTAACCCTTTGGGGTTTACAGGCGTGATGTTATATTTTGTAATTATTGGCGATAAAAGATCATTGGATAAGCGTAGCAAAAGCTTCTTGATTTACTTTAGTAACTAGGGCCTTGATGACAGCATTTTGAAAACGAAAACCTTCACATATTATATGGTGATGCCCAATTTTTCGGTGGAAAATATTATTAATATAGTTTCGCTTTCCATATGCTAGACACTTAAATCTGTAACCAATCAATTTAGTTTACGAAGTGTAGATAAAGCAGATAATTTAAACTCAAAACAAATATAAACCATGATATCCAAAACTGGATTAAATTGATACTATGTTTGCAAAGCGCAGCTAAATATCAATTTGTAAGCAAATACAAAACAACAGTAAGTACAAACAACCGTATTTATTTATAGCAAACAATTATACTGATTGTTAACATAAATGTATATTTGATTTGTGTATATACATTGAATACATTTTTTTCCATCGAAGCCTAATTTAATTCTGACTGAATATAGTACACATACAGTTTAAAGTACTGAGAATGAAAACATAACAATACCTATACACAAATATCTGTTTTCCACAGGGCTAGGCAGGAACTACAGAACCTATTTAAACCTATTTAGGATGATAAGGGCAATGCTTGTAAACGGCTGCTAAGTTACAAGTACTAACATAACATAACACCAACATCGTACGCTTAGTTTTGACATTGACTTTGAACCTGCTACGATCGTTATTCCTACTTTCCCACATCAGCATAGCTATTCACAAACGCTGCGATTCGATTTCGATTCGTCAAGTCGTATGACATGTCTGTATTTTTTTTGCATTACGAAAGCGAGCGAGATAGACATACGACTTTCCGAATCGAAATCGAATCGAAGCGTTTGTGAATAGCTATGCTGGTCACGTACGCACGGCGGTTGTGAGTTTCTACGTACGCACCTGACCTTTCTGAAGATCATACAACACCAATAAGGTCAGTGTTTGTGTTTCTAGGGCGTCCCCTCTCGGCGTAGCCACTCACACTTGCCTTGTACCTTATAAAAGTCGCTTTTCACTGATTTCCTCAACACGACCAAACCATGTGAACACTGTTTTAAGCTTTCACGGTTTAAAACTAAACTTATAAAATAAATAAATAAATAAAAATAGTCTTTATTTATTTTGACCATCGTATACACAATATTTAGTACTTTGGAAAAAAATAATAGGAACTACACTTATTTGTTTTCTATATCTAAACTTAAATTTTAACTTCAACTACACCTAAATTATAACTTTAACTTAACTTACAACTATAACTTAAACTAAACCTAAATTATAACTTTAACTAAACTTACAATTATAACTTTTTACTAAACCTAAATTATAATTTTTACCAAACTAAAATATTTTTTTTTTCTTTTTTTGTCTTATCAGCTACCAGCTCAAGCGTCTTGCGACATAGGCCTCCTCAAGTTCCCTCCACATTGGTCAATCCCTTGCTATACTCCTCCAACCCTTAGGCAGATCATCCTCCCATCTCTTTATCTGTCTTCCTCTACGTCTTTTTCCGTCCCTCGGTCCAATGTACCAATCTGTAACTTTTTTGGTCCACTTTTCCTTTTGTGTCCTCATCATGTGACCTGTGCATTTCCATTTTAGGGTTTGTGTTTTACTTGGATATCTGCTACTTTTGTGAAAAAAAATAAAGCTGCAACAATTAGGAACATCACAAACTAAATTTATATTGTCACATAATACTTATATATATACGTATACTGTCACGGGAGTTAAAAATAATAAATAATCACGGAAGATATGCCGTAGTTGACAGTATAAGTTCAAAACATGTGTGTTTTGAGAAGGACGTAAAAGTTTCATAAAAACAAAACTGAACCTTGAGTTAGGACGGTCGAGTTTGCTCAACACCTACTAAATAAATAACAATAAAGGAGGAAAACTGACACCCAACACTATAATAAAAGAGACTACTCACTTTATTTACTATCAAACTTTTTAAAACTTATACTGACTGCGTAAAAGAAACTTTGAAGCTATTTTGTCTTAGCTTATAACTTTCAACTTAGACATTTCACTAACTTCCTTACTTGACAGTTTTGACGTAACACTATCAACCTTCTAGTATGGACGAGAAAAAAAAGGAAAATTCCACTTTGCCCCATCGACTTGTTCCTGTGGGAATTTTTAAAATGTTGCCAAATAGGAAGTTGCTCCATGTTACTTTATCGTGTGGTTAGTGCCTAATCTGGTGTCAGAGTTTTTATGCCGCCCATGGGCCTCTGTCTTGGCTTCACATGCCGTCGAGAAAATCTCTCAGCGTGCTGGTTTCCTCACGATGTTTTCCTTCACCGAAGGAAGTGATAATCTTTCTTTCTCAGCTTAAATGGTTGCCTATCCGACTCAGGAGGTCCCTCAGATCTCTCTGCATGCTCTTCACGATTATGAACGATCCATGTGCTCCTGATTATCTGAAGACTTATTTCAAAGTGTTGGGCAGTTCTCATAGTCGTAACCTTCGAGCTTCCAAGAATCTACTTCTCCAAATTCCTTCACACCGTACAGGCTTTATGTCAAATTCTTACGCTATCTCGACTGTAAAGCTCTGGAACGCGCTACCTCTTGGCATTAAGAAAGCTGAAAGCAAATTCACTTTAAAAGAAAAGTTCGTAACTACTATTTAAATCGCTCTTAATTTGAAGTCTAGTCATAATAATTATTATTAGGTTTCTCGTTATTTTCTTTTAAATTTTTGGCATTTTATAAAATATCTATTAGTTTATTTTATATGTATATGTGTATTAGTATCAATATAAGTATATACTTGTTTACAAGAACTTAGTTTTTTAGACATTTTTTGTACCCTATCACTATGTTTTCCTATTTAACCCAAAAGTTGACTGGTAGAGAATGCCTTGTGGCATTAAGTCCGCCTATGTACATGTACATGAAGTTTAAATAAATAAATAAATAATTATACAATACGCACATGAAACTAAAAATCAGAGGTCTTGGGTTCGAACATGTGACCTATGTCTTGGCAGTCCGACGCGACGATCACACCACTAAACTATCACTATTGCCGTAACCCGTAGTTGCTCCATGTAATATTGGCATTCAGCTGCATTCGATTAACCTGGAGGCCGGCGCCAACTTACTTGGGAAAAGGCTATAAGGCAGATGAGGCTGATGAGATTCCCACAACCTTTAAAACCCTAACTTAATTAATCGATTAATAGTACAAAGTGGATATCAAAAATTTAAACACATCACTCCTTCCAAAACAATTTGACGCTATTTCCTACCTCGCCCACAGATTTTTATATTCCTCTTCGTGGTCTTCTGTGACCAATGAATGAGTACGATGAGATTTTAATTTAAACTTGAAAGAGAGGTGGGACGAATCGGTGCGGCAGAGTGGAATGATCCAAAAAAACTTTCGGATATTTTCACAGCAATATCCGACCGCGGTTTTATGTTACGTATATTTAGGGATATGACAATGGTATCTAGCGATACCTTCTGTATTGTGGGTGACCAAGGACGGGAATTGTCGGGCATTGGACCAATATTGATTTAGGTTTTACGGCGTATAGGTAGGTCGTCAATAGGTCCAGTTTATGTGAAGGCTTGTTGAAGATGGTTTTATGAGATTTTGATCGTTATATTATGCGTACTAGGAGCTGAATCAGCTAGTCAGAGCGCCTTGAAACATTGGCCTGGATTATCATACTTTGAGGATGGGGTTATCGTTATCGCATAATATTTTGAATGTAACCACGTATCCTGTTACTCCTTACCCTGAACATCCATAAAAGGTGTAAACAGACCATACACGAAGCCGTCAACCAAGCATTCTGTCCTCTTTCTCCTCAAGTCACGCTCCTCATTACCGAGGGTCGTGATCCTCCCTTGAAATCATTTTTTTCCCTGACGATGTTTCGCCATCTCCGTCTATCCTTGGCCAAGTGAAGCGCTTCATGAAATTTCTTAGAAGCATTCTGTCCAACACCATAAATATAACTCTACGCAAAAAATTTTGGTGTGAAAAATTAACGTTTTACGGTAGGACTCAATGCAACGCATTGTATAGCACGGCGATCGTGGAGGTATTTAAAAGAATTTATAACATTTAAATTTGTATTAAATAAAACTTGTGAGAAAGTATCTCCGGTTTTGGTTCAGAAAAATGATCGCAATGAAGGGGAGAATATCTTTCACGCCTTTCGGCGTCATTATTATTATAGCTAAACTATTGCGGCTCAGGTTTAACACCTATTTGAGGGCACAATTATTGTAATGTCACACGCCTTCTGTGATCAAAGGTTACATCATCTGGATAAACGGAAATAGAATTCTAAGGAAGCGTGTCTTAGGAAACAATTGACGATCTCAGAGGGTGGGAGTTGGTATTGTTTCCAGTTATCTTTTGTTTCAGAGATGCTTACGTGAACGTGTTTCGTGTAACTGTTTATCGTTGTATAAGCTAAATCGTTTCAAATCTCTTCTTCTTTATCGTGTGGTTAGTACCTAACCTAGTATTAGAGTTTTTATGACGCCTGTGGGCTTCTCACTTGGCTTTACATGTCGCCGAGAAATATCTTTCACGCATGCTGGTTTCCCCATAATGTACACGGTGAAGGAATACATCGTTTCAGATAAGGTAAAAAGATATTGTGAGTTCCAAGTCTTAAATTAAGCTAAGATTTTCTGATAAAGCCATAATAACTGCCAGATAGATCAAGGCAGGCCTGAAAAACGCTGGCGATAAGACTTTTTTTTTTTTTTTTTAGGATTGGAAATCATCAAATGACTTCTCCCGCTCTGGGCGGAGCAGAAGGGAGTGTCAGACTTTTACTGACTAAAACCCATCCATGTTCCTTCATCGCCCTTTGTGTTCCGGGGCCACGGTATCTTTTTCGAATAGTCCCGCAGCCCCGGCAGGCTTCGGCCCTTGCGGACCCCTTCCCTATTGCTGACTCTCTTTGAGGCGCGCGTGGAACACGAACGCGCCGTCGGCACGGCCTGTCGTCATGAGACGGACGGATGGCGAGCTAGCCCATAGCTCCCGGTCCACAGGCCCACGCCTACAGTGGCCGGAAGCCACCACGTGGCCCCCGACGCCCGGAGCGTCTCCCGCGGCGCCCGGGACGTGAGGATATCTCCCTCTCACGTTCCGCCACCTCCTTCGCTAGCATGACTGCTTCGCAGAAGGAGGTGACGGCGTCCCATTCCGTCTCGCTCCGGACCATGGCACGAACCAGGGCCGGAAGCGAGAGGTCGCCGCCGCCGATCGCCACCTCGAGGACACGGCGGTGCTCCACCCAAGCAGGGCACACCTCCACCTCGTGCTCCACCGTGTCCTCCGGTCGATCCTCACAATGGAAACACCCGGGCGTCTCCTGCCGCCCGATTCGGTGCAGGAACTTACCGAAACATCCGTGTCCGGTAAGAACCTGCGTCAGGCGGAAGGTGAGGACGCCGTGGCGTCTCTCCAGCCACTCCTCAAAGAGGGGACTTACCGCCACTATCGTGGCGTGCCCTTGGCGATAAGACTTGGACCAGTTTCCAGGTTGAATGTCCGGAGAAGACCAAATAAAAGAAGAATTGGAAAGGAATGGGAGAGGCCTTTGCCTCCAAAAACTAGGTCTATAATAAATAATAATAAAATATTATTAAAAAAAATATAAGGTAAACGTTTACAGTTTTTCTTAAATCTATGTCAAGTTCACTCATGCTTTGAGCCTGAACTAGGTAATTCTGTGTTTCAGGCGATTTGAGGTAACATTATTTGATTAAATAATCATAATGATATCATATTTATAATATCGGTACCAATGTAAAAAGGTATATAAAAATTATACTATTTTAACTTAGCTAACTAATTTAAAAAATAACAATAATATGGACAATATTTACTTTAGCACAAGTAATAACTTCTCTGCTTCTTCATAGGACATAGTTTGAAGAGCTTCCTTAAGGATTTTCTTGCAGTTATTATGATTTAAGGAGTAGATGCTTCCTTTTTATTAAGCCTGTTATAGAGTAGCGGTCCGAGGTACATATAAAAATTTTCTGTGAAAGCGTGTTTTGTATTGTTTTGAGGGCAAACTATATCTTTCCATCTTTTTTTGTGAATTCAGTGCTGTATGGAAGTGCTGCGTGTTGTTTTAGTACAATGCTCATAATAAATAACTGTCGAACTGTTAGTACTTCACATGATCTGACAGACTTCTTGTGGTACAGACAGGTGCCACAAGAAGTCACTGTACCACAGTCTGTACCCATATCTTTTGTCTTTTATCTGAAGTGATAGATTGAAAAAGAATCATTATCACTAAGGCGACACCCCGCCCAGAAGCCGTCTCGAACACGATTATGACACGTCGAACTTTTGAAAGATACTCTGATGTAATGGGTGTAAAATACCCTTAACAAAGCTGAAGGGCATTTGTTTGTGACCATACCTAGGAACCTTATTACGGAGATATTTATCAACACGTAATTTATCGCATCAAAAAAAGGCGTTTCACAGCAATAATTTTTGCGTAGACCTACTTAGTTTGATGTATAGAATGGTTGGTTGACGGCTTTGCGAAGGGTCAGCTTAAACCTTGAAGGTATGACTGACAATACGATGCTCTCCGAAGTTATTTTTCCTGTAACTCAAACATAGCCATATTTTCGGACTGGTACAGTCGTGGTCTTTTCCACCTGATCAGTTAATTTTTTTTTTCGCTTAAATCATGCAGAGGCGCCGAGCCACGCCCCCTTCAAGTTTAGGCCTATTAGGAAAGCGTCAACTTTGGCGCGCAAAATAACAATAACTCTCGTTTGGCGTGCGTCGTCAGTGCGCTCGGCCGATCGGTATCTTTTCATTAATTATTTGTATACAAAGTCAACGGGGCTGGGCCAGAGAGCGTTTCTATGTTGTAAGTGCAAGCAAATATTAGCTTAGTGGTGATCAGGCGGGAGTGTCCTCGATAGTACTACCAACGACGTAGTACGTAGGCGTTCGTGCGAAATATTATTGGAAAAGAAAATGTTAGGAAAACCTTTGCAGACAGTTATCTTTAATTGGATTCGTTTGGTAACACGTGTGGTTGTAAGTATCTTGTGGTAAGCAAAATGGAAGCAAACAAAACTGCGAAATGGCGAATCTCAGTCTTACAATGTTGTTCTGTGTGTTGCTCTTTGAAATCTATGTAATAGCAACATACATTTATGTACGTTTGTACATCTGGCTTTCTGCGTTTCGTTGTTAGTGGATTATAATTATGTCTAAAGAACAAGTCGGGTAGGTTTAAGACATAACATAACATCACGCCTGTATTCCTCGAAGGGTTAGGTAGAGGTGTGTGTGTGAATCAAAATGTTTTTTTTTACTGCATCCTGTTTTCTACCGCTAGCCAAACAATATTCTTTAAAGCATCGCAAAAAACTCTTCCACCAAAATTTTATACCCCTTTTTTTTGGATGGGATATCATCAAATTACTCCTCCCGCTCTGGGCGGAGCAGGAGGGAGTGTCAGACTTCTACTGACTAAAACCCATCCATGTTCCTTCATCGCCCTTTGTGTTCCGGAGCCACGGTGTCTCCTTCGAACAGTCCCGCAGCCCCGGCAGGTATCGGCCCTTGCGGACCCCTTCCTTTTTGCTGACTCTCTTAAAAAGTTTATACCTTTTCTTTTTTTTTTTTTTTAGCATGGGAAATCATCAAATGACTTCTCCAGCTCTGGGCTGAGCAGGAGGGAGTGTCAGACTTTTACTGACTAAAACCCATCCATGTTCCTTCATCGCCCTTTGTGTTCCGGGGCCACGGTATCTCTTTCGAATGGTCCCGCAGCCCCGGAAAAGTTTATACCTTAGGTTTATTTGTGAAAGTCTCCACAGTAACATTTTCTGCAAAAATAAAATTACAACAAAGCTTGCAGATACATTACCAGACAAAATCTCCAGCCTAAATGAACATCGCCTGAAGAATTGTACAAAAAAAAAACTGAAATACAGTGTAAATATTCAGGGGATGGGTGCTATTACGTTGACAAAGATCGGGGTTCTCGGGTTAAATTCTTCATCACAATTTCTATTATTGTTAAGTTGGTACAACGGTTTCTCATTTCTGTAGGCTTAAGACGAACGCACGAAGTATAAAAGGCTTTCCTCGTTACGCACATAATGTTTAGTAACTTGTAAGACTCATATCTATGGATGATAGTAATTCTGCGCCGTAAGCCAAAAACAGATTAATACATCAAAAAACTATTTTGCTAACAATAAAACCGACTTCGACAATTTGCCGTCTATTATTGAAGAGTTCCCCTGTATATCTCCACCGTATATAACCACGTTCCACTGTATATAACCATCAAAATCGGTTCACAATTGGCGAAGATATCGCTGAACATACACCCAAAAAATCAAAAACGAATTGATAAACTCCTCTTTTTGGAAGTCGGTTAAAAATATATCATTGAAATGACTACCTCGTCGGTATAGTGGTCGCAAGTGCGACTGCTGAGCGTGAGGTAGGTAGTGGGTTCGATTCCCAAGTCGGGCAAAGAGTTATTGTTTTTTCCATCAGGAATTTTTCAGTAGCAGCCACGGAGTCTGGATTTGTGCCCGGTTGATGGAAATTGGGTCACCCCCTATTACATAGCACTTAAACGTAGCTGGCGAAATGTGGGTGTACTAATGGGTATACCTCTGCCTAACCTTCGGGGATTATGAGCATGATGTTATTTCTTCGAAAAATAGTTAAAATGTATCTAATTAGGTACAAAAATAAGATTCTCTTTTTTGTACTTAATTAGTTTTTTTTTTTTATTTAATTTTAACTGTTTTTTTCGAAAAACATGCAAAAAAAATGCATATAATTATTGTTTTGTTTATGCATATTTTTCTTGCTGTTTTTTTCTAAGTTCCAATAAAGATGGTTAATTTTATCACATACATATAGATTTCCGGTATAATTTTAGTTACTTTCATTACACATACGTCGCTCGTTCATGTTAGCGCCTCTGAATTTCCCTAGTAAATTGTTCTCAGTTTCCTTCGAAGGGGATTTATGATTTAATTCACCTTTTTCATTGCGTTGCTCTCTTTGATTTCTTTTGCAAAGTATTATTGAATTGTAGGGAGTCAACGCTTAAAATTGATTTGTCGTCATCGAAATTTAATAGGTACAGTCATGTGTAAAACGTAAAAGTGAAATCGTAATTTATTTTCTTTTAAAAGAAAAGATTAAAATTAAGTAAAGTTTCGAACTATTTGACAAGTGCTGACTGATGTCTTTAAACTATGAAAATTGATTTATGTGTTAAGGTTCTGCGTACATCGCAAAAATATTTTTGGGAATCATAAGATTCATGTGTTGGTGAATAGAATAACATATTGTAGAACGGTCTTTTTTCTTCCTATTAAAAAAAATATACGTGAGTGATTGTACGAGAAATTGAACAAAAATCACCAATGTTGACTTATTAAAATTCAAAAATCACCAATGTTGAGTTGATCGATCGAATTCAATGAATTTTGATTTTGTCAATAACAACACTTAAAATACCGAGTTCATACTGTATTCTTTGCATACGGTAGATACGTACTGACATAAGACATACCGTCCCTCATCTTCTGCCAAACCTTTTCCCAACTATGTTGTGGTCGGCTTCCAGTCTAACCGGATGCAGCTGAATACCAGTATTTTACACGGAGCAACTGCCTATCTGACTTCCAGAACCCAGTTAGTACTAGGTAATACGATACCCCTTGCTAAGACTGTTTGTCAGACTTTTGGTCTCTTATGACTGTAACGACTATCGAAGATCTACAAACGACGGCGGTGACCAACGGCTTAACGTGCTTTCCGAGGCACGGAGGAGACTCTGTGTGTATTGGGTGGTCATCCATCAAGGCAAGCGCGGATTAACCTGAAGATCGGGTATAAGACATACCTTCCCTATAACATCGATATCACAGTCTTCGATCTTAGAAGGTCAAAATGCAAATCCAAGATAAAACATTGATATTCAGGCACCACAAACACTTGGTTAGTCTAAAAGCCGACACAAATCCACTTGGGCAAAGCCTAGGTGTATAAACACATACAAAAGTTTTTGTTTCAGACAAAATTTCCCTCGGGATGGCAACTCGCGGGCGAAAACTAGTATGCAATAAGGAAAATTGAGAATACTTTTAACTCACATTGATACCGCTGTTGGAATATTGGATTTTGTTACAGAGGTATTGAGATACAAGTATTAAAGGAAATTATAGGAAAGGTTTGTTTTCATTTGAGGTGGTTTTGTCACGTAAAGGATCATTATAACAGGGCTAAGCTACCGGTGATTATGGCTCCAGAGACATGAACCTCCTCAAAATGCGGGCCGTATCGAGGAGTACTACCATCTGAACCAGACCCTTAATCCAACTGCCTAGCGAGAACCTCGACAGATGTTCGTCGAGGCTTTTGATCATCAGGCCATTTTCCGTAACGACAATCGGCACAATGGTCAATATTAGCCGCAGAACCGTTGTCCGTTGGGGTAGAAGTGTTCTTAGGTGGAAACCGTGAATCGGCAAGCGATAGCGATAGGCTCGGTGGAGCAACGATCTTCGCAGGGTGGTTTGTAGCAACTGGATGAGAGTTGCCGAGAATCAAGTTGAGTGGCGTGAAATTAAGAAGATATTTATGTCCAGTCCAGTCTTAAGTTGCAGTAGGCAGGGCACATTGCTCGCAGAACGGATGGCCGACGAGGCCGAAAAGTTCTGGAGTGGCGACCGCGTTGCGTTGGAAGGTCTCCCACTAAGTGGACCGATAACCTGGTGAAGGCTGCGGGAATCCGCTGGATACAAGTCGCACGGGACCGGTCAATGTGGTGACACTTGGGGGAGGCCTATGTCCACCAGTGGACGTCTTTCGGCTGAAATGATGATGGTGATGATGTCGAGCAGGGGACTGCTGTAGGCTGATGATTTTATTTTATTTTATTTTATTTTATTGTGTTTGGGTGGCTTACAGCTAACAATACAAACATTTATAATGAGGCAATCAACGAAAAGCCATTTACAAGCCTCCACAGTTAGCAATAATATTGTTGCACAAACTAATATCTAAGCATAATTAATGATATAACTAAGCTTTACATAATAACAAAGAATAGACTAAATTTGATACTATTACAATTCGTCACAAAAAACATAGCTTTTAGACAAGGCAGTACTAATTGCCGCTAAGCTACTTGCAAACAAATCGATTGATGGGTGTTCGTTCATTACAATTAGGTTAAATGCTTTGATTGAACGAAGCAGAAAAGAATTGCTACGATAAACTGTGCGAGCGTAAGGAGCACGAAGAAGATTTCTCAAGCGAGAATGGCGAGGTGGAACATTCAGGGACAGCTTAGAAAGAAGTTCGGGACACTCGATCCTTGATTGTGCTATTTTCACTAGGAACCGTATGTCAGATATATTTCTCCGAGTTACAAGTGGAAGTAAGTGGAATCGTACGCATCGTTCCTTGTAACTCAGGTATGGGATTTTAAATTTATAACCTAGGTATCGCGTGAATTTCCTTTGTATTCGTTCCAATCTGTCTGAATGCACTGCATAATTCGGATTCCAAATTTGACTACCATATTCGAGATGACTACGGACGTAAGCACAATAAAGAATTTTCAGGGTTTTCATTCTCTTAAACGAACTGGCATTACGGATAATGAACCCCAGGGCTTTAGACGCTTTTTTGGCAATGTGGTCAACATGACACTCAAAGGTGAGCTTACTGTCCAGAAAAATACCAAGGTCTCTGGTGACATGAGTTCGAGATAAAGGCTGATTTGCGATTGAGTAATTAAATATTATAGATAAGTTCTTCCGGGTAAAGGTGATAACTAAGCATTTAGAAATGTTAAGATCTAATTTATTTATTCTACAATAGTCAACTAACCTAGATATGTCAGCCTGCAAACGTATAGCGTCATTTAAATTCTTAACTGATATAAAGATTTTCATGTCATCTGCAAACATTAAGTGTTTAGAATGCTTGAAACACTCGCCAATGTCATTAATAAAAAGAACAAATAATAACCTCTCGATTCCCAACATAAATAACGGTTACCCCCTTCCCTCTCCACCTGGTTACGTCATCGCGTGAGTCATCGGACCGCGCGCGCTCAAGGGCCTACCACTCGACATATACGGGCGCTTATCGCAAAAGGTAAACAGTTTCACGTTACGGAATCGTGCTAGCATCTGTTTGAATATAAACAACACTTGTAAAACTACTTGAGAATTATAATTGTTATGTTATGAGATGAAGGTATATGAAAAAACTTGCCGCGCTAAGAGCTGTGGCCGCATTTCTTTTTTGTTGGTCTACCTACTGATTCAATTCACACGAAACTTTAGAACGAATGTAATAATTATATAAGAAACCTAATAAATAATTCTCATAAGAGTCTGATATACAATAATCTTATAAGAATTTACTCAAAATACCTATTAGAATATATTTATTGCGTAATGTCCACCACGTAATGTGACCTTGACTTGAAAATACTTGAATCTACATAAATATGATGATTTATGCTTCGAGAACACGAAAATCATGTTTTCGTGCTCATATTCACCTAGCTAACACTGTTTCCTACACTATATTTCATAATAAAAGAGTAAAACTTACGTTTTCAATTGTTCGTTCCGTGTTCATTGTTGAAATTCTTCCGACGAAACTTTTGTTGGCTCACAAAAGATTTTTTGCCTCTCCCGTGTTTATTGTTTTTTGTCGCGCACAATCACTACACTATAATGATGTCGTAAACATCCACTTCACACAGTTTTGAAGCACTTATCTACACAAAAACACAATAAATCACTTCACAGTCACTCGAATGTTTACCTAAACTGACATAACTGACATTTCAACGACAACGAAGCGCAATCTTATATTTTTTTCTTAGAGTTGCCATTTAAAGTTACTAGTCTTTGGTCTCGCGCCAAGGAGTATTACTATCAATGGAGTGAAACTTTTTGCAAACGATTTAGAGCCATATCTTTATTCTGAAAAAAGATTCAAATTGCCTGTACCTGCCGTTCCGAAAACGGTACGGCCGGGCCCGAGGGAAGTTTATTGTCCGTTCCGAAAACGGTACGGCCGGGGCTGAGAGGATTGGCCCCAATAGGGAACCCTGCGGCACACCAGAGGGGATAGTTGACCAGGAGGATATAAAGCCACTGAGAACCACTGCTTGAGTCCTATTTTGTACATAGGACGAGAACCATCGGTATAGGTCGCCCCTAATGCCCAAGTCGAAAAGCTTCCTCAGCAGAATGTCATGATCGATTCTATCGAATGCCTTGCTGTAATCGGTATAGATTGCATCGACCTGGGAACCATTATCCATATGCTCTGTAATAAAGTCTGTAAACAGGACCAGGTTAGATACTGTAGACCTTCCTTTCAGAAACCCGTGTTGTTCTGGACTCAAGCTAGAAACCACACTGCTGTATAACTGATTATAGACTATGCGCTCCAATACTTTAGCTAGTAAACAAAGTTTTGAGATTGGCCTATAATTTTCAATTTTATCTTTAGCTCCCTTTTTATGGATGGGTGATATAAAAGCGGATTTCCAAACAGTAGGCACAATGCCTTCAGAAATTGATCTTTTAAATAAAAGTGATACAGGTAAAGCTAGTTCCTCAGCGCACTTGACTATAAACACAGCTGGCAAAGCATCTGGGCCGGCAGATTTAGTTACGTCGAGAGATTTCAAATATCTATGAACAGTCACTATGTCAATTTCAATTGTACTTAGATCACAGTTAGAAGCACAGCCGGTCGAACCACAGTTGCGACTTGCAGAGGAAGCGTCTAGGAAGGTTGTTCGAAAGTATTTAGCAAAGAGTTCACAAATTCCTTCTCCCGAGTCACTTCTACTGTCACCATATGCCATACTCGACGGGAAATTGCTGTTCATGCGTCTGCTTTTCACATATGACCAGAATAGTTTTGGGCTGGTACCTATTGAGGACTCGATCTTAGTCATGTAGGCCTTATAACACAGCTGTTCAGTATCATTGGCTCTATCACGTAGTAATTGAAATGTTAAGCGATCAGAAATATTACCGTAGACTTTAAATTTGCTATAGTATTTAAACTTTTCTTTAAGTATCTTAATGAGCGCCGAGTTATACCAAGGTGGATATTTGAAGAGTTTATACAGGCGCTGAGGAACATGTTTATCCCTGATTTCGTATAACGTTGAATAAAAATTCCCGACAGCTTCATCAACAGTACCTTTCGATAATATGTCGTCCCAGTTAGTGCCTCGCAGGTCAGATTGAATAAGTTCGTAGTTGCCTTTGCTGTATTGATGCACCATGCGTGCACTGGCGTTAAGTGACTGAGGTTTTTCAGTAACAAACTGGATTAACAATGCAGGGTGATATGAATCCTCGATAGTTAGGGGTTCTAAACATGCCGAGACGGTGATGGGAGTATTTGCAAGGGCTAGGTCTAGAATTCTGCCGTGTCTGTTATTAACAAGATTAAATTGCTGTAAGCTACAAAAATCAATGGTATCAACGAAATGGGTAAACAAGCTAGTTTGGGGCACGATAGGTCTAATTCCACCATTTGAGGTCGTCCAATTTATCGAGCTCATATTAAAGTCTCCAAGAACAATAAATTTATCTGCGGGGTGGTTATTCACTACGTCCGAAAGATTGTCTAAATAAGCATGTAACTGACTAGCGAAGCTATTGCCTGAATTCTGTTCACATAGATAGAGAGTACATATGTTAAGTCGGTAGGTACGTTTATCACAGGTTCTCAATTGAATAGAAATCCAGATATCTTCCGCACTGGATTGCCAGTCCACATTCTCCACTACAGCAAGTTCACGACGAACAGCAACCAGCACGCCGCCACCTCGCGCCTGCGCAGTGGCTGCGTAGTCACGGTCGCGTCGCCATACTAGGTACCTATCGTCAAAAAGTTCACTGTCCAATATCCCATTAACGAGCCAGGTCTCAGTTAAAGTGATTACATCATAGTTACATTTAGCTAAATTCCTGTAAAAGTTGATCGACTTCGTCCGCAGTCCTCGAACATTCTGATGATAGATGTTTAATTCATACATTATAGAACGCAATACCAACAAATAAGTAATTCATTACAAAAGTGAGTACCTACAATGCTTGACAAATCCGAATAAGATGTCCGATTCTCATTAAAAAGTAAATAATCAAAGCTCCATCTGCAGCCAAGAAACACAAACATTATGAATAACTTACGTATTATTTTATCTAAACTATTGGTACATGCGTAAGTGTTCGTTATTACGGATAGGTCAGAATAAAACTTTAAATGTATGTTCATAATAATATAAAGACTAAGACAGTTAGTATTTATCTCCAAACTCAAAACATAAAACTTGAACAAAAAGCATTTCAAATGAACAGAAAACATTTCAACACCCATCAAAACATATTTGATAGCAAGCCATTGAACATATCTATAATAGCAATATAATACACATTTCGGCACAAAAGAAATCGGAGCGTAAACAAAGCGAGTATGGTCAAATGGACTTTGGACCGAGATAAGCGAGTTGGCGCATTCAATGTTTCGCACGCTGCTAATTAGTGACACTTTCAATAATCGTATAAGTTTTAGAGTATTGTATATAAGGCATAGCAAAGATGAGATGAATTTAACCTTAAGATATGCATAAGCAGCGTTAAAATTAGGCGTTCAATCAAAAAAGTAGTCATAGTAGGTGAAATAGACTAATGCATTTTCTGTAGGTCCCGTTCCGATGCCACAATGAAAGTCTTGGAGGTGGCATCTCGTTTTACAAAAATCTTCATGTGTTTTACCCACACATACTGGAAGTTTTTTTCCTTGGCAAGAGATTTAGTTTGCGAAAGTAACATTTTGTTCTTAATAGTAAGATGGTCATTGACAAAAACCCTTCCCGAACCTGTGATTCCAATATTTTCGGGAAGAAGGGGATCCTTGTAGGAGCGGGCAGCCGCAATGAAATCCTCTTTCACATACCTGTTCGTAAAGGAAACAATGATGTTCTTACTGGTTGATTCGTTAGTCGGTACTCTGTGTACAAAATTAATTTGAGTCTTCACAATGGGGTAGGAAACTTTTTCACCGATTTTCTTCACTATATCGAAGAGGTTCTCTCTATCCTTCATCGGCACCCCCTTAATTTCCACATTATTGCTGCGGAGCCACTGATCCATGTCCTGATGCCCGTCCTCAAGTTTGACAATCGCTGACTTGGTGTGTGTCACGTCTATCTCCACTGCTTCTACTATGGTTAGTCGCTCTTCCAAAGCTAGAACCTTCCCAGGAAGTTCCTTGAGATTATTTAGGTCCTGCCGTAAGAGCTGCACTTCAGATGCCAAGCTGGAGAGAGGAATAAGGTCTTGACGGATGCTGGACAGTTCACGCATTATTGTATCCAGTGTAACCGGAGCAGGAACCACTGGTGAGGCTGTGCTTGAAAGGGACTGAGTGCTTGTATGGCCTGGATTTTTGCAATTAGCACATCTCCAGGTTGCCTGACGCTCCCCGAGCTTGCGATAGCCCTTCTCCGTGACTCCAGAACACGGAAAGTCAAAATGTTTGCAACACACCGAACACTGAATCGCTTCTGCGACTTCTTCACCACACCTTCCACAGATCACCATAGTTAATAAGTTTATAGCACTTAACAACAATAATAATTGATAATATCGCGAGCGACCGCTGACAACAAATGGTAGACGCGCGACGCGTTCTCGCTTGGACGTCTGGTCGGAGCAGCGCTCGCACGGATACTCAATGATGATGATGATCATTAGATTTTCCACTACTGAGTTCAGCGCCGGATGTTGAAATTCTATCACTGCTTTATACTTTAGGTATTCAATTACGTGTGGCTTGAAAACGGGCATTAATTCAATTCTTTGCAAAGAAAACATTTTTTAGACTCGCTTGAAAAGGCCATTCCTTAAACACATAACAAGGGTTTGCCCTCTAAGTATTAGTGAAAATGAACATTAATTTTCTACCAAAAAAAATATTGGGTGGAAATAAGGCATTTTCTTTAACACATTACAACGGCTTACCTAATTAAAACTAACGAGTTAAGTGCGAACAAACATAAAATCCGCCAGAAATGTTGTTTTAGGGTTTTTTTTAATATTTTCCTTTTAGTTCTTCAAGGATTGCTTCTATGATTTATTTTAGGTACCGGCCATGATGAACTCAACGACCTTTTGTGTTTTTTTTTCTTTGGATCTTATCTTTGTTAAGCAAAAGATACTGGGACTAATATCTACAAAGAAAGATAAAGACATGAAACCTAGACTTGATAGTAATTAAATCGACCATTCCCACTGTCTTATGACTTTTAAGTCTAAAATTCTAATTTATAGTCATCGACTTCCAGGAGGAGCTCGTAGCTAAAAAATAAAAACCACTGGGGTCGATCTTCAGGTAAAGTCGCGCTTGCCTAGGTTAGTTTATGGAAAAGAAAAGAAAAGAAAAAGCATTTATTAGCCCGCCCAGGACTAAACACACGGCTGCGGGACTATTCGAAAGAGATACCGTGGCCCCGGAACACAAAGGGCGAGGAAGGAACATGGATGGGTTTTAGTCAGTAAAAGTCTGACACTCCCTCCCGCTCAGCCCAGAGCGGGAGAAGTCATTTGATGATTTCCCATCCGAAAAAAAAAAAAAAAAAAAAAAAAAGGACTAAACACACAAAAATAAAATGGTTAATATGGATTGGGTGACCACCCATTATAAAGGGTGTAAAACACCTCTTAACGAAGCCGAGAGGCACTTGTTCTCCTTGTCATTGCGATCATTTTTTTGTTCCACACCATACCTGGGAACCTTCTAGTTACGGAGATATTGGGGGTCAAAGTTCGAACTTTTTTTTTTTTTTTTTTTTAATACCAGTTTTTAATGTTAGATTTTTGTGTTTAAACACTTTCACGACCCCCTTACTATTCAATCCATCCATGAGCACAATGTTTTGAGTGCGGTACATTGAGTTCTACCACAAAACATGATTTTTCGCCCCAAAAAGTAAAGTCGTTTCCCAGCAATTTTTTTTTTTTTTCGTAATGTCACTTAGTTTGATGTACAGGATGCTTGATGGACGGCTTCGTGATGAGGTGGTTTACACCCTGTATACCGAGTTTTCTTCGTGCCTCGGAAAGTACATTAAGCCGTCGGTCCCGGCTGTCATTTGAAAATCTTTGACAGTCGTTACAGGTCAGTGGCCAGAAAGTCTGACAATCCAATAGGATGAATATTCAGAAAAACACACACACATTTTATTCGATGTACCAACTTATTTTTTACCGCTACTAATCCGTCTGTTAAACATTATCATCATAACATAATGTAAATATTTACATTCAGCAAAAGAATATAATTATGTATTTCATTGTTATTTTTCCTTTGATTTTGACCTTTACCGTCGATGACATAAGGTTCATAATCATATCAGAAGGTAAATTAACTGTAGAGCAACTGTAAGCAAATGTAGAAATTCCAAGTGATTCCCTTCTCGCCCTGAGCCTTTGAATTATTTAGCATCTGTTGTTTGGGGGTTTAAACTAGAGGGTGCTTGAATATTTTAACAAAACCTCTACCAAGTGCCATCAATCAAAACGCTTACATACGTGTTGTAAATAAAAGAAACATAACATAACATCGCGCCTGTAATCCTCAAAGGGTTAGTCAGACGTGTACCTAATAGCACCCCCACATTTCGCTAGTTATGTTTTAAGTCCCATGTAATAGGGGGCGAGCCTATCGCCATCAACCGAGTTCAGTTTCAGACTCCGTGGCTGCAACTGAGGTATTCCCGATGGAAAAAACCCAATAACACTTTGTCCGACCCGGGAATCGAACCCAGGACCTCATGCTCGGTAGTCGCACTTGGGACCAACCAGAAAGCCAAACTGGCAAATTCTAGAACAAAAAAATTGTGAGCCGTCACGGGACGCCTGGCAGATGTGAAACATCGAAATTATCAGCCGCGCTACAGTTTATACTTTTGCAGCTACCATCGTTTTACCTGTTTACCTAGTTTTGTGTTATTGTTCCGAAATAAACTTTTATTATTTTATTATAATCCGAACTTCGAACGTAGGTATTCCAATCCAAAATGCACGCAGTCTGATTTCTGAACAACAAACAGATCTAATTTCCAAGAATAAAACTCCATCTAAACCTCAAAAAAAAAAAATATATATAATATTTTGTACAAGTAATATGTTTAAAAGAACAGATACAGACACAAACTAAACATGACAGGAACACACAGACAGGAACAACAACTAAATATGGCATGGACATTACTAATTTTTTCCTGAAAAAAAAAAAAAAAAACAAAAGAAAATAAAAACAAAATATATACGTACTTACGGGATGATATCCGTGATTTTGTCACGGATATCATCCCGTAAGTACTTTAAGTGTAGTGAAAAACCGTGAAAGTCTAAAACAGTGAACAAAATATATATTATATAAACAAATACTACACATACAAAACAACAAACACTAAAACAAACAACAAAAACTAACAACAAATACTATATTTTTGAATTTTGTGTGCAATAAAGAATATGAATATAAATATATGAATACAAAATGACTCGATTCACACAAAGAAAATCTTTAGGCTGGGATCGAACTTGAAGTCACGAGATGGTAAACCAGCGCTGTGCCCGAGACCAGCTGGCTTGTTGTAAACCGTGGCGAATATGTAGATCTTACGCTGCTTCAACAGGTCGGTAATGTTCGGGATTGTTCGGGCTGGGTTGACAACTTGACAGTTGGCGACGCGTCGCCACGCCATTTTTTGGTTTTACCCGCGCCTGTAGATATTTCACATCAAAAACGAAGACATGACTTCAGCACGCCGAACTGGGTCTGCGCGGAGAATTATGGCCTGCTCTTTCCCATAGAGAGAAAGCCTCACGCATTTTTCTTAAGGGGATAGGCAGAAACAACAGAACGACATCTGCTATGATCCTTAATAAATTATACTCTCTTCGCCTCGTCCACGTTCATACATCTGGTCATACACGCACGCCGGTTGCGAGTACTACGCACCTGATCTTTCTGAAGAACCTCACCAATAAGGTCAGTCTTTGTCCTTCTAGGTAGTTAGAGGCCGAAAAGTCTGACAACCAGTCTTATCATCATCATCATCATCTGTCTATCCTTTTCCGAACTATGTTGGGGTCGGCTTCCAGTCTAACTGGATGCAGCTGAATACCAGTATTTTACATGGAGCGACTGCCTATTTGACCTCCACAACCGGTACCCAGTACTGGGTAATACGATACTCCTTGGTAAGACTGGTTGTTAGACTTTTTGGGCCACTGACTGTAACGACTGTCAAAGATCTACAAATGACAGCCGTGACCAACAGCTTAAAGTGCTTTCCGAGGCACGGAGGAAACTCGGTATGTAAGAGTGGTAACCCATCCACAGACCAACCTAGCCAAGCATGGTTTAACCTAAAGATCGACCCAAAGGACTGTTGTTATCAGTGACAACACAGAGCACAACCAGCCTTACCAAGGGTATCGTACAGCATTCATTACTGGGTTTTGGAGGTCAGATAGGCAGTCGCTCCATGTAAAATACTGGTATGCAGCTGTATTCGGTAAATTGGAAGCCGGCCCCAACATAGTTGAGATAAGGCTAGGTAGATGATGATGTCCTTCAAGGGGACCCCACATTTCAGAAGAGATATTTCTGTTTCAAAAAGCCACTTTTTTCTTGGGTATAAGTAACAATGTCACCATAACTCAATTGCGAGTTCTTGCAAACTTTTCCACGGGTAAATTAATAGGTTGTTACTGAGCCGTAACTTTTAACTATTATTCCTTTGGTAACCCGAGCCGGTAAGTTTTAACGACGGAGCCCTTTGCTATTATAGGGACGCCTTTAATAAAAACACTTAAATGGACGCTTTAAAAAAAATTGTGTTGGTCTAAAATGGTACGATGCGAAATCAAATTTCTTAAATAAGTCTAAGTTTAAAGAATCGAAGATATCAAGATAATATTAAACAACAACAAAATATGTCGAGGTAATACATAAGCAATAAACATCACAGGTTAATATAATAAAGTTGTAACCGAACTACGACGACAACGGCAACTAAAAACTGCTGTAAGGTTGTGGAACGCACTTCCGCCTAGCATTCGTGATTTGAAAACCATCATTACCTTTCCTCTCAACCATGGTTTATAATATTTATATTTATTTATCTATCTTAGCATTATTTTTTTTTTTTTACTTATGTGTATTTATATATCTCAATAGATTAAGTTAGGTAAGGCACATAATCTATATTCTCTTCCTTCTCTCACACACTATTGTCTACATTTCTTTTTCATTTCTCCTTTTGCAGGGCTGCTGGTAGAAATTTCATAAGAAATAAGCAGTACTTATGTACTCATATTTTTTATGTATTTTCCTGTGCTGTATACTGTGTGTACATAAATAATAAAATAAATAAATAAATATAAATGTAAAACACACACACTGAAGACAATTTTTTCGGTTTTTGTGTAATCGGAGCCACACGTCTTGTAGGTATTACAGGTTGGAACAGCAAATTGGCTTTAAATATCATTTTTAAACATTTCCGTCAGTTGTGTAATCAGCCAGCATTGTCGGGCCTTAGATACCATCAAAGGTTTAATAATGGTTTCCCATGACTTAATTCTTAATGTATCCTTCTGCCCTTCATCAACATAAAGATTTAATTAATCATGACAAGGTCGACCACGTACATAATCCAAAGATGATAAAGAAACTCCCACATTTAAGGTACAATTTCGAACCGCAAACAAACGTAAACCGCCGCGGAAAGGCTTTCCTTGCAAAGGTTTTATGACAAGCAAATTTTTCTTTATTGGCCTAAAGAAATCTACTGTTGGACAAAGAATGGAATAGAATAAATTTATTGTAAAAACATGAGTATACATCAATAATTGTGCAAGGTCTTAAATAACAGGTAGTTCTGCATGTTTTTCTATCGATGGCGTACAAAATAACATATTTTTGGTTTAGAATAAACCATAATAAAACTTGAGTCTACACAACAAACTATGAAATTAATAAAATATTCCTAAAGCTAATTAGAACATAAAGTATTGTTTTTACAGAATGTCGTAATTATAGGAAGCTATTTAATTAGTTACGTTCATTTTAAAATTCTGATATGGTATAAATAGCACTTGGCTATGAGATATTTTTTTAATAAATGTATTTTAAACAGAGCAATCGGCATTTGTCTAATATGTAGGTGTAAATGATTGGCGCTAAACAAAAAATACTTTTACGCAAAGGTACACGATACTGAGCTTGATCCTCATTTTCAACTCATATGATGACTGCCTCGTTGGTTCAGTGGACGCAAGCGCAACTGCTGAGCATGAGCTCCAGGGTTCGATTCCCAGATCGGGCTAAGTGTTATTGAGTTTTCCATTAGGAATTGTTCAGTAGCAGCCACGGAGTTTGGATTTGAGTCAGATTGCGGGCAATACCTCACCTTCTATTACATGGGACTTAAACATAACTGGCAAAATGTGGGTGTACTATTAGTTTACACCTCGCCTAAACCTTCTGGGATAACAGGCGTGATGATATGGGTTATGATAACAGTGTTCCGCGTGTGCAGAAACCGATGGACGCTTCTGAAGGCGCTGCACTCGAAGCCCAGTTTTCATCATCATCCACAGCCCGAACTCACCCACTGCTGGGTATAGGCCTCTCTTTTCTTGTGCCAATCTCCACGGTCCTGTGCCAACCTCATCCAGGTTTTTCCCCCGACGGCAACTATGTCGTCTGCCCATCGAAGCCCAGTTTTAGGCGACTCAATTATACGATACGATAGCTATCGACATTTTTAAAGAAGAAGATGACAGTCACTGCTTAACAAAGGCTTCAACCATTAGGTACACGCCACTGAGCTCAATCCTGGACCATTCTCAAAAAATTCTTAATTTTTCACTGCATCTTTCTTCAGAAAAAATAATAGACAAAAACATTCCTTCCTAAATGAAAATCTTTACAAGCGAGAGAAGTCAGTTTTTCACGATCAGATATTATGAGCGCTCTTGCACTTAGAGTTTTTTTTTAAATCGCCGTTGGACGGCCGCGGGGTCCAAATGTTGTATTTGAGCCAACTTTAAAAGAAAAAAAAATATGACACATTATAGTTAATTTCAGCTGATCAACTATTTTTCTAATATTATTAAACAGTGTAAGATCAGGCAAAGTGTGCTTGGAATTATCCTTCAGGAATGTCTCAATTTTAGACCTTTTTTTTTTTCGGATGGAAAATCATCAAATGACTCCTCCCGCTCTGGGCGGAGCAGGAGGGAGTGTCAGACTTTTACTGACTAAAACCCATCCATGTTCCTTCATCGCCCTTTATGTTCCTAGGCCACGGTATCTCTTGCAAACAGTCCCGCAGCCCCGGCGAACAGTCCCTCAGCCCCGGGGCTCAATATTAGACCTGGAGTCTGGATTTGTGCCCCGTTGAAGGCAATAGGCTCGTCACTAATGTATGGGACTCAAACATTACTGGCGAAATGTGGGTGTACTGTTAGGTAGTCTTCTGACTAACCCTTTGGGGATTACAGGCGTGATGTTCCTATCCTGTGTGTGCGTGTGTTCGTGAGGCTCGACTCTCGGGTCGGGCCAACACCGGAATCGAACCCAGGACCACTCGACCAATGAGACAGCCGCCGAACACACGCTGTCGGCTCGAGACACTGGAGCTCGGTGGTCAATAAAACGATGATGTCTTCACGATAACAATGAATTTAATTTAAAGACAATGAGACAACGTAACTGCGTTCTATTGTAAATTTAGACCATGCCAAGCTCATATTAAAAGAAATATAATGTGAGGACTGATGCTCGTCCGTTTTAGAATGTAGATGAATTGATTCTCCAAAATGTCAGGTAGAAGTTTTTTCTTTAATAAGAATTTATTTTGTGCGCCATCTTCCGACATTTTTGCGCGCCTGATCAAAACAATTAGCTGCAACTAGACAGATTAAAACGTCAGGCGCGAACACTGACCTACTGGTATTTCTGCTCTGTACCAGCAGTCCCCTTTAATGATACATAAACAAACACTTTTGTCAAATGTTTTCCTCAACAATAAATTTAATAACATCGCTCATCAGAGATCGTCAACCTTTGGGCTTTACCTAATGCTAGCACATTTTGGAAATTATACTATTTTCAATGAAAGAAATGTTTTTATAGACCTGTGCACTTTGGTCATGATTTATGTGTGTAATAGGGCACATTTTTTAAACGTATGTTTTTGAATCGGATTTTTCTAAATCGAAAGGTCGCTTACCTCTTTGAAATATTATTGCATCTTTCGACTGCTAACGTAAATCAGCAGTGGAATTTATAATAGTCGCGCTTACGACCATTAAACCACGGTTGCAAGCGGATTCGATTTCCGGGTTGGGCAAAGGATTTTTCAATCAGGAATTAATCAGTAGCAGCCACGGATTCTGGATTTGTGTCCGGTTGATGGCAATAGGCTCGCCCCCTATTACATTAGACTTAAAACATAACTGGCGAAATGTGGGTGAACTATTTGGCACCTCTGGCTAACTCTTTGGGGATAACAGGCGTGAAGTCCTGTATGTATGTTTACGACAAAAAGTGTCTGCTATAATCTAATTAGTGAATGAATACATCATTCGTATCTTGTAGAGCTCATTTACCTGTATTCAAGAGGAATTAATAAAAGAAATATTGTAGGAAAAATAAACACATTTGAAGTGAAGTTGGGGAACAGCTATTTATGTATATTTATTAAGCAAAGAAGGAACTAGTGATAGTGAATGAATATTTGTGACGAAACGGTTACACCCCTATGTACAGTTGAGGACTTTAATTGATGAGCCACTTGCCACTATTCGTGTTTTAGCCGTGTAATTCAAATCGGGTTTAGTCCGTAATATTCGTACTCATGAATGTATAAAAGTGCAAAATTGGAAAGTAGTAAAAGTGGCTTATCAATTAAACTCCTCGACTCTACATGTAGGATAACATAAGGGGTGTAAAAAGACTCTTAACGAAGCCGAAAGGCACTTGTTCTCCCCGTCATTGTAATCATTTTTTTGTTCTCGCTAGACCATAACTGGGAACCTTTTAGTTACGGAGATATTAGACGTCAAAGTTCCAACTTTTTCACAAGATTTATTTAAAATTCAAGGTTTAAAATTAAATGTTGTAACTTTACTTTCAATACCCCCACGACCCCCGTACTATTAATGCATCACAATGTGTTGAGTGCGTTACATTACGTTTGACTATAATACGTGATTTTACACCCAAAAAAAAAGTCGTTGACTTAGTTTGATATACAGGATGCTTGGTTAAGGGCTTCGTGAAGGATCCGCTTACACCTTATATACTACATACATCTTAGTCGTGACTGAGTAATCCAATTGTGAGTCAGTTTTCAACATGAAAATGCCATGAATTTTATAATTTGTTAATATCAAATGTGAACTGCTGCTTTTAATTAAATAAATAAATTGGAGCTGAGTTCTTTGGTTTTTAATTCCCGTATTTATCAATAGATGCTTGTTCAATTTATTGCTTTCAACAATTTCTTCCTCTAATTGATATTAAATGACAAAACCAATTACAAAACACAGCTTCCAATGCTGTCTAACTCCCAACGTAACATTTTATTTTCCTACTTCGAAGAGCTCCAGAATTGTGAATTAAAAACAAGGAATAAGACAAACACAAACATTTTGCTGAACAGTCAGAATTAATTGACAGCGTCGTTAAGGACTGCAAAGATCGAATATCCGTTGTAGAGAGCCTGGAAAAGAAAAAAATAAATGTGAGTTAAAATATTTAGTATTTTAAATAAACAAAGGATCTTTCTTTGTGGTGTACTTTTGTTAGAGAGGTATGTACTAGTATATACTTTTATTAGAGAGGGTTGTACTACGACGCCCGCTTATTTACGAATTCCTCTGCTTTCGTCCATGGTTTCATGAATGGTTGTATTGTGTTTTAAAACGTTAAATGTGCATTACAAACATAATAGTTTATTTAATAAAATGTTATCTACATCTACATACACTAATATTATAAAGAGGAAAGATTTGTATTTTTGTGTGTATGTTTGTAATGAATAAACTGAAAAACTACAGCGCCGATTTCAAAAATTCTTTCCCCATTTGAAAGCCACGTCTTTACATAATCTGAGTAACATAACTATATTTTATCCCCACACTCCCACAGGAAATACGCGGGTGATACCGCGTGACGTCCGCTAGTTATTTATAACTTCAGTGCCTATATAAAAACACTGATCGACAATACTGCGGAAATTAAATTCATTAAAAAAACAACAGTACAATTCAGATCATCATATAGGAAGTGATAATATACAATAATTATACGTAACATGGAGAGACCTCACATAATCATAATCGATGTGAGGATCCATGTGTTTAAAATAAAGTTTTGATTATCTATTTAAAACTAGCTGACCCGCGCAAGTTCGTCTGCGATATATAAGAGAGACAGAGAGATGGTTAGAGAGAGTGTGAGACACCCTTAAAAGATATTTCCGAACAAATGATGCTCGAATTTAATTAAGTAACCACGTTTCCGAACAAACAATGCTCTTTCAATATAGTCTATGGCTGTGAATGACATTGACATTCGTTACGCGCGTTTTTTTAAATATGCAAAATTAAATGTATATTTTTCAATATTTCTGAGAGATTTTCTTAATATTTTTTTCCGTAATAACCTTCTCCTAATAATAACAAATAGAACAAAAAAAGAATTAGTGAAATCGGTCCAGCCATTCACGCGTGATGCCGTGACCAAGGAAAACGGGTTTCATTTTTATATATATAGATTAGACGTTGACACGTTAGCCGTATGCACGATGACCGCAGGGCAGAAGCCTCCACACGATGGGTGCCGAAAGGCGGACGACGCCGTCGAGGCCGGCCCAAGAAAGGTGGTGAGACAATCTGCACACGTATCGTGAGGGCTGATTCGAGGAGGCTCATGGAAGGAATTGTGGGAGACCTTTGCTCAGCAGTGAGACAATACCTACAGGCAGGCTCGAAGAAAACAAAGAAAGCCTGAATCCGAAGAATCCTACCGAAAAAAATGGTCTAACTAGAATAGGCGAGACGACAAAAAAAATCAAATAAGTCCGTCAGTTAGATTATAAAAAAATATTTGACTCGTGTTTTTTCTTTTGTTACGTAAACCAAAATTGACGAAGATAATGCCGCTTTTAAAAGTCTCAATACGTCACGCCTAGGTATAATTTTTAGCTAGTTCTGACGTCGCGAGCCCCCACTCCCGAGTTTTGATGCGTCTTATCTTTTGTCAATATTCATTGATTTACAAAAACAAAAAATACGTGTCCATTCATTTCCAATACTCTAACTGACGGACTAAATAGATTTGCATTTTTTTGTTACCGTCGTCATGCCTATTAAGAACGAAAATCCAACACTTGATGTCAGTCACATAATTTATCCACCATCACTTATTTTGCCCTAGTAATTTACTTCAAAAGTGCTCCACAAAATTAATTTAGAGCCATATTTATAAAATACATAAATTATTTAGAAAAGTACGAGATTTTTTACGAATGCCTCATTAGGGACTACTCAAATAGAACTCGGGTACGTTGGCTCTCGGGCAATTATTTAGAAACGGTACCGGTATCAGATTTTCTGTTTTTATTTTTATTTTTTTCTTGCATTCAGCAGAAAAGTAGGCTAATAGGTATTTCTAGAAAGTTCTTCGGTTTGTCCTATTTACGGCTTGGAAACAGAAATTAACCGGCAGAGCTTGATAGTAGTTCATTTCAAAGAGACTGATACTTTCAGATATTTTCACAGCGTACTTCTTAAAATTAATAAGTGAAACGACATGAAAGCGCTTGTTTTGTAATTTAACTACAGTTTGTGCCAAATTATGTGGTATTTTGACCCTACTATGTATATAGGTCCATACAGTATTCATTATTTTAGAAACATCGAAAGTGTGTTGTTATCCTAAAACTTTTTCAGTTATGAAAATTAATTAGGTACAGTAAAACGGTACTATTTGGGTTTTTGGAGGCTATTTGGTACCATATACAAAATGTTATTGGGTATCTCCATCAGGAACTTCGCAGTAGCAGCCAATCAAAGTGTTGCTACAGTTTGTAAAATAACTTCCACTATACACCAACCGACAGTTATCGATATTTTTGTTCGAAATTTTGGGTCCTCCCAAATAGACCCCAAAACCCAAATAGCCCCATTTTACGGTACCTATTTTAGTTGGTCGTTTTGAATCTAATGAAAAGGTATTAGGAAAAGGGCAATGACCGCTGAAGCTGTTTTCCACATTTCATAATTATTGTTTCAAGTACTATTGAGTTCACTAAGGGTCTGCTATTTTGGAATAAGGTTGGAAATTGGTTACCGTCAGTGAACGCGGTATTATCTCATCAATTTGTTTGAATAACTTGAACAAGAACTAATGATGAATGGAAGACGATAATGTTGGAATGTTTGTGGTTCAGCGAGAAGACCGAGTAAAAGGATTAGGTATTTAATTTAGTGTTAATGGTTTTAAATACGGTACCAAATAAAAATTAATAAAGAACGCTCCATACCAGCAAAAAAAAATGGGAACACACGGAACACCTATATAATTATATCGCAATTCGGGTTAGGATAGGAACGATACGTCGGGTCAGGTTAGGAATAGGGTTAAATTCAGAATATTTTTTTTTCAAGTTTCCAAACTAACCCGCGACCGGGTTAGGATTAGGTTCGGAATAAACCAATGGTTTAATATAAGATTGATTTTGTATTTCCCAGAAAACTCAATTATCTAACTATTAGTTAGGATATTATCTTAAAGTCTTACACTAATTCTGTTATTCGCAGTATATATTATTAACCTAGTTTATAATTCTTGCTACAAAGAATGAAAACGATCAGTAGTTTTTCTCATTTCTGTAGCTGACAGGTTTTGGATAGCATGTTGTCATGATCTTTTTCATTGTTGGGTGTGCAGAATGCGTTATGAGATAAAAGTGATGTGGTATGTAATAGGTACTTAATCAAAAGAAAATTGTTCTTTTGACGGTACCGGGAATAAATAATATCTGAGCTTTTAAATATACAGGGTGTTTGGTGCATCGCTGCCAAATTGAACGGGCGGAAAAGAAGGGGTCTTTTCAGCCCTAAGAGCTCATTCTTGGCCGCACAGATTTTTAATTTCAATTTCTTTTTATTATTATTTATTTTGAAAATTAGTATAATATATTAAATATATTTACGAGACCTGTAGGGCTATTACGTATCTCTGTTGACAGCTCGAAATGATAGTAACTGGGCTCAGTGTCCATCAATTAACGGTCAAAAGGTTAGTTTCGTATTATGTATGACCAATATATTCACGGTTGTCATCAAAGTTCGGTGTACAACTGAAGCAGGATAGTCACTGGATATCAGAAAGATACGTAATAGCCCTGCAGGGAGTTTCTTACGCCCTTAAGCTGTAGCTTAGAGCAGCTGTGGCTTAGAGCGTATGAGAAACATTCAACGGTTTGCCTAGTCAAGATTCTACAATCAATCGCAAGTTAGAGGTAAAACTCTAACAACCAAAAACAACCTTAATACTACGAAATACAGTCAAAACTAAACAATGATTACTACATGGTAGGCAAAGTTTCTTGAATTCCAAACTAAAGTACTATGAAATCAAAATAAACTTCACCTGACTAAAAGTCTGTATAGACAGCAGCGCCATGCCACCAGCACTGAGCTTCAGAGGTCTTTGAGCAGCAACGATTACAATCAGGAGATCTTTCTGTAGATCCACCGGCCAAGAGGTCCATGTTGATTCGTAGGCTGCTAGAGCTATGCCTTGACTCTGAGGAAGAATAGCAGATCATTTCATGGCCATTTGTTTTTCAAAAACCGTTGCTGGGATTTATTTGATAGTTTTAAAATATTCCTATAAACTATTATTACCAGTGTTTTAGTCACCTTGTACGAGAGTTATCTGATATTCTGAAGGTGCATCCACACTGCAGTTACTTTTTGTAGAACAACGTTTCCAAGTGTTACTGAGCAACATCCGATAGTAAAAAGTTATTTATTGTAGGTAAATGTTGCTGGGTTAGTACATGTTTATTTATTTTATTCATTAACACATACAATTGTTTTAACAGGTGAGACCCAAGCTAACAAAAGTAGTCATGTAGAAGTTCAAGTTACACAGTTGACAACATACTAAGTGTCACCCTCTGGAATTCCGCCAAAGAGCAAGAAAATATATCCAAACGCCGAGAGACAGTATTGAGTATTCTTACTGCACGACACACTGGTGCAAACTTAAATAAGTTAGTACGGGATGCCGGAACTTTAAAAAGCCCCTCTCTTGGTCCCAACCGTAGCCTCCTGTCTGGAACGAGCAATCCCAACGATTCTAATATTTGTGGATTATTCAGCATACCACGAAAAACCATAAAAACATATTTTACAAGGGCATGGTTGCGCCTTACTTCCAACATATAGTACCCAACCATCCCTATAACAAAGAGAGTTGGATACATAAGTGGGTTGAAAGGGTAGACACCAAACTGCTTCCAGTACAGGTATCGGGTAAATTTGTTCTGCATCTTTTCCAGCATCTGGGAATACTTTACTTCATAAGGATTCCAGATGATAGCACTAGTTTCCAAGTTGCTTCGCACCAACGCATTGTAAAGTGCTTTCACTGCTGCCATATTAGTGAAGTCGCGGGTTTCACGCAAGACAAAACCAAGATTTTTAAATGCTTTTTTGCACACCTGCACTACATGAGCACGAAACATAAGATCCCCATGTTAAGTAATGTTGCCTAACTTTTGAAAACAGTGAACACGTACGTGGTAATAATTATTGATAAGATTGTTAGAGAATGTTACCTCAACACGGCAACATAAAATAACATCTGTTAACGCAATTGCAAATGTACGTATCCGTCATCGCCTGATCTGTTGCTCTTTGTTAACAAAATATATTTTGATAATTTATGTTATTGGCGGTATGAACGCGATGAGTAACATTCAACAAATAGTAACAAGTAGCCACAAAAGTTACAGATAGTTACCTAATGTTACCGTGTTGCACAGTGTTGCTCCACTAAAGTTAACTGCGGTGTGGATGCACCTTTACGCGTGTATGATCCATGGCGGTATTATGGCTGCCTTCGCTTAACTTTTTTCTTTTAAAGATGGCGGAGGAATAAGCGGATTAATACGTCAACATAAGGAGATTAGAAGCCAGTATCAGTAGGAATGATGTATGGATCTTTTCATGAAATAAGGTTGGAATAAAATAAATTTGTATGTGGGTAAGTAAATTCGAATAAATTGAATAGACTCTTTTGTGTTTGATTAGATGAGATCTGAGATGAGTCATTATGACATACATACAGTACATCACGCCTGTAATCCCCGAAGGGTTAGACAGATTATGTTTAAGTCTCATGTAATATCGGGCAAGTCTGTGGCCATCAACGGAACACATATCCAGTCTCCGTGGCTGCTACCGAGAAATTCCTGAAGGAAAAATCCGACAACAATTTACTCGACCTGGGAATTGAACCCCAAACCTTATGCTCAGCAGTCGCTTGCAACCACTAGACCAACGCGGCAGTCTTTACGAGGCGTTATGCATCGCAAGTATGTTAAGTATGTAAGTTATGTTTCGCAAGTAATACGAAAGTCTGACATTCAGTCTACCAAGGGGACCACGTTCCCCAGCTAAACTGATTTGTGGAAGTCAGATAGGCAGTCGCTTCATGTTATAAATGGGTGCAGGTGCATCCGGGTAGACTGGAAGCCGACCCCAACATAGTTGGGAAAAGGCTAGGCAGAAGTGTAATATATCATCATCATTTCAGCCGAAAGACGCCCACTGCTGGACATAGGCCTCCCCCAAGTGTCGCCACATTGATCAATCCCGCGCATCACGCATCCATCGGATCGCCACAACCTTCACCAGGTCATCGGTCCACCTAGTGGGAGGCCTTCCAAAGCAACGTCTTCTGGTTCGCGTTCGCCACTCCAGAATTTGTGGTTCATCGGCTATCCGTTCTGCGAGCAATGTGCCTTGCCCACTGCCACAAGTAGAAGTTTATTCGCTCTTTTTTGCCATCAAAAATAGGCAAGGTGCAAGCATTGTGTGAGTACTTACTTGAATAATAAGCTCGTTTCCTAAGTAGCAGTAGATGTAGGCATTTATAAGTGCAATCACTAAGTATGCCAGGAACGTTATCAAGAGTGTTATTTGTTGTACACCGACCTGAAACAAATCGTTTAAATTATAACAGCCGCTCGGGTCAATCTCGAGGTTAAGCCGCGCTTGCCGTTGGTCCGTGGATGGGTGACATACCGAGTTACCTCAGTGCCTCGGCAAGCATATTAAGCCGTTGGATCCAGCTGTCAATTGTAGTTCTTTGACAGTCATTAAGTAGTCAGTGGCCTAAAAGTCTGACTACAACTAAGGGGTATCGTATTACCCAGTAGTAACTGGGTTCTGGAGTTCAGATAGGCAGTTCCTCCATGTAAAATACATTCAGCTGCATTCAGTTAGACTGGAAGCCGACCCTTAGTTGCTCGCGAGCTTAGTTGGGAAAAGGTTAAGCAGCTGATGATCAGTTGCATCAACCCAACAGCAACCCTATTGTAACGCTATTGATTGATCCCCTAGATTCCTGTGATAGATATAAAAAAATCAAATATAAAATAATTGAAAGAACTATAGCTGCAATTTGGGTAGCCAAGCAAGATTTCTTAATTCCAATAGGGATGATGACTGACTAAAAAAAATATGATTCTCTTTAGTTCGTCAGTTAGATTATCGAAAAATATTGGATACGTGTATTTTGTTTGATCAAATTTATAAAAAAATACGAAGATAAAACGTATCAAAGATCATGAGGGGGGCTTGTGACGTCACATTTGAGTAAAAAATGTGACGTCACACGAGTTTTTGACGCACTGTATCGTCTTCATTTTTTTTTTACGTGAAAAAAGAAAAAATACGTGTACAATATTTTTTGGAAAACTATCTGACGGACTAATTAGATATTTTGGTCATCTACCCTATTACAGTTGGTAGGTTGGAATCCCTGTATTTTAACTCTTTTAAGCCAATTAAAAGTTAAACATTGAAAGCAGTTTAACAATGCTTTTCACTCTGTATAATTCTCATCAAAGGTTTTAGCGATTTATCAGTTTTTTGTAACTGTATCATAAATCGACGATAGTTCATAATATATGAAAAATGTATTTGAAACGACTGAAAAAAATAACGATAACAGAAAGAAACCGCATCAAAATTGGTTCATTCATGTCGGAGCTACGATGCCATAGAAATTAGACAGACACACGTGAAACTTATAACACACCTCTTTTAGCGTGGGGGGGGGGGGGGGGGTTAAAAGCTTGGAGCTGTTAACAGAAGAGCATTGTAGGCAATCGCTTGACGGGTTAAAACTGGTTTAGTAAAGTAAGTGAGGTCGCGTTTTCTTTTCATCTTTATTGTGTGGTTATAAAAACTCTTAAGCCGACGACGATATGTAAAAGCCAGAGCAGAGGCCCATGCCTCTGCTCTGGCTTTTACATGTGTTCCTTCACCGAAGCAAGTGATAATTATACAATACGCAAATACGTAAAATATAATCGGATTTATTTGCGTATTGTCGGTGTCTCGAGACACCGCTAAGTTATATAGCGCGTTGTGAAAAAGAGAAGTTTATAGGTTAAGTAAATTCTAATCTGGTAGGAATGAAACATGGAAATGTACTTACCACAGTTACCATAACGGCATTTAAACATAATTCCACAGTGACTGCCAAGTTTTGAACTAGGAAATATTCCTTGAAAATATTTTCCATCTTCATTGAGTATCTGTAACGTAACACCACATTGTTGAAAATCCTTTAAAGAAAATATTTTAAGTTTGGTTGAGGTGATAAACTTGTGTAGAAAATGCTTTCTACATATTTTCGTAGTAGTTGACCGTGTATCTACAAATAATACATGATAGGATAGCTTATACTAGAATAATAGAATATTCATTTATTTTTGTTTTATGTACAAACATATCTAATAAAGAAATAAATAAATATCGCTGGACACTACACACAGCGCCATTTAGTGCCACACTAAGCAACGAGGCTTGTGTCGTGGACACCAGATAGTTGATATACTACATAGATACTTTTTTGTTTGTAAATACATACATAATATACATATAAACATCTATGACTCGGAAACAAATGTCCATGCTCATCACACAAACATTTGCTCCTACCGGGATTCGAACCCGGGACCCTAAGAGCGTAAGGCAGCTTCACTACCGCTTCGCCATTCGGGTCGTCAACGGGACGTGTAAAATCGTAAAAAAATATAGGAATGTATAGCTATAGTTTTCTGCCTTATAATAGAAAAAAATTAAAGGATAAAACAATGCGTGTGTTTTAAAATGTACCTTGTATATGTTTCATGAATAACGTAAATGTTAATGTTCGCATGCCGAATGGTAAAACATGACTGGGATTGGTTGTTTCATAACAAATATTGTGTATTACCTATACATATTTGCAAAATAAAATTCTATTCTATGCGTTATAATGTTCTTTTTGATGTTCTTATTTAGGTAAAATAACATCAAAAATCCGTTAGTCTTTTTGACCTTTTATCAAAAGATTAACAGACAAGAAGACCAAACGCCAAAATACTCAGAACAATTAATATTAATCATATAGAATAGCTTAGATTGTAAACGAAAATTAATGTAGTTGTACCCTCCTATAAATAATATTACTCCCTTTCATTTATCAGGAGCGAACGTGCGTCGACAACAAATCGAGAGATGGATTTCTATGTACACTATATTATAGGACTATTTGCGGTGTTGAAACAGTTTAGGAATCCTACAAATACCAATAAATTGCAATAAACCGATATCAAAAGCTACAGATTATTTTAATATTTGCACTTTATCCGGCGTTTTCACTCGAAGAGTATAAAACGTCTGAACACAAAATGAATCAATACCAGAAACAAATATTCATTACTAAAAGTCGGCGAAAAAAAAATCAGCAAAAGCAATCCTACAAAAAAATATTTTTCAAAATTTTATTTTACCGTTTTATCGGCGTAATCGATATACACACTCCTACAAAGTTACAGCTTTCTAGTACTAACCGTTCCTTAGCAAAACCTCGGACAGACAGACAGACGGACGGACATGACGAAACTATTAGGGTTCCTTGTTAGGACTACGAAACCCTAAAAACGTAATTTGGTTCTGACTACTTAATTTTCTTGACTTTGGCCGCAACTCGCTTGATGTGAAGCGATGATGTGGCCTAGGGTGGAGCACGTTTGCCTAGAACTAGAAGAACCCGATTCACTCGAAATTCGAGGTGATCGAGATTATAATGACCGGGAAACAGAGAAGCAAGCAGTGGATTCCACAGACTGACGGTGTGCACAATAAATGTGGAAGCATAACGCTTTGTTCGGGTCCGTGGGAGTTCCACCATGTAACGGTGACGCTTTACCGTATTCTGCTCGTCCGATGATAGAATGGAGATGCGGGAATTAGATTGTGTAATTCCAAATCACACTCTTCGAAATGTAACTGATAAAAACCGATAGGCTTGAAACTTTGCGGCGATGTTCAAGGCTTACAATGTCATGCGACTATAGAATTAAACAAAAATAAAACGAGAGAACCGTTCCCTCTGGCGAAGCATCTGACACTCTTAAAATTTGGCTTTATATCCTTATATTCTTTACAAAATAATTCAAATTAAATAATCGAATACTTTACCCCATCAAACGAATATGTTTCTTTATTATCTTCTTGAATTTCATCCTCGTCACCATCTCAGTTTCTTGAACATACTTCAAATCCCGTAGCTCGTTCTGCAAATGTATCAGCTGATCGCACAAGTACATAATCATACTGCAGACAAGACCTTGCATGGCAAACGCTCTGCAGAGTCCAGGAAAAACGCAGAACGCAAGTATTTGCAGCGACAGTATCAAGTTCATAGAACTCATCATTGGATCGAATGGTAACCATGCTTCTATAGACATTGTCCCTTCGAATAGAGCCAAGAGACTAAATGCACCAACAACAGCAGCTGTCATCCCAGTTATAAGCATCACGTAATTCGCCATCAGTTTCTTTCGTTCTTCTGTAACTTCGTCTCCAGAACTTTCGATTTCATCTATGAGATCTCTGAGTTCATCTCTCTTGATCAAAAATATTATTGTCTTGAAAAAGAAGTTGTATACAACCAGGCATTTATCCAAATTGGAGAAGACTACGACAAGGTCATCTCTGTTCTGGTAGGTCCCAATTCCAGCTAATATAAGAAAAAGTGTTGTTAAAAAGTGGATGAAAAGCTCATAGATTTTGTAAACGTATGTTTGGTATCTGGTTAAGGTTTTTTCTGGCCATAAACCAACAAAGAAAAGGTATTTAATGTTAAATGAAAAGAAACCATCGTCTATCAAGTAGAAGCGGTCTAGTACGGAGAGCGCCATTTTGAAAATGACCACGACGATTTATCAGTAATGAATGTAATGGTGCGGACACAAATGCTGATATGTATTAAAGAATTGAATTGAAATTATTGAAAAGAATTGAGTTGATTTTTTCAGGTTATGAAGCCTGAACAAAATTATAAGGATCAGATTTTTCATGTTTTAACGAGAGGACTTTGATAAAATGACATTCTATCAGCGAAATTGATGAAAGAAAATTAAAAAAAATATTGGATCTTGGATTGACATAAGTTACCGAAAAGTTTAAATCAATTCCGTTCAAAGACCGCAAAAATAACAAACTTTTGAAAGCGATTGACAGTAATTGGAGACAATGAAGATCGACGAAGTCCCAGAGAAACAATTTAACTGTCTTGGATCCCGCAACGAAATTAATCAGAAAAGAATGGCGGATGAGTTGGAAAAACATAATTTCCACTTCCCTCCATATCAGCAGGATCCAGAACAAAACAAGGTCAAACGGCACAAAGGGATGTTTACAACTGGGAAAAGCTCAGTTGCATAACACCACGGATAAATATTATCCTCAATTGGCCCTAAGTTTTGAGCTGTTTTATTTAATTCCAATAATAGGTATGGCAAAACGCTTGAACGTACTAAAATTTGGTATTAAATTTTGTATTTGTGTCGTTAACATGTTGTACACATCTTGTCAATAACATGATGTTCGTTATACCTTTTTATAGATCAACCTGTGTTCAACAAAGAAATGCCCGCAGGAAATGTTGGTTTCGAACGTTTTATCGCCATAGCCTGTAAAAAGTGAATTTCAACATTAAAATTGAACGTGGTCTTATAAACCGCGACCGAGAGTCGTCAGTGTCTATAGCAATGATGACGCTGACCGCTCGTATATGCTGTTTATATGTATTCGGTCTTATTGATCCAATTCGCCCTAACCCGTGTACCCACTTCCTTATACCAATCTACGAACAATTTAACATAAGTTCCGCACTATCTTCAAACTTCATTTTGGAGTGTGTGCATAGTTGCTGAACGTTCTGTCGGCCATTTTGGTCTTTAAGCAAAGTCCACCGATGTGTGCCAAGCTTTATGCAAACACAAACTTTTGCGCAAATTGTGCAACTTTGGACTGCAATATCTTCGGTAATAACTGCTAATTTCCACATGCCTTGTCTCTGTCTTGCTTGGAAGATAGAAAGGGATAGAGACAAGACTTTCTGAACTTATAAATGACAAATTATGGCTGGTTAATGTCATAACTGTTGAACAAATGACTAACTAGTTTGTTAAAGGGCAGTCTGACTTCTTAGGAATTGTTTGTAATTGATGTAGTTATCATTTATTTTACTACCTTTTGCTCGTGGCTTCGTCCGCTGTTGATCGCAAATTATTCCTCGGGAATGTACTACTATGTAATCTGTTCAAGTTCAAGATTGTCCGATTGTATTTTTTGCATTTAAAAATACTGGGTGTAAACAAAATCTTCACGAAGCCGTTAACCAAGCATTCTGTACGTCAAACTAAATAACGCTACGCAAAAATTATTGCTGGGTAATGACTTTTTTGTTGGAGTAAAACCTCACGTTTTACGGTAAAACTCAATGTAACGCACTCAAAACATTGTGTTGATGGATGGATTGACTAGTGTGGGGGTCGTGGAGGTGTTTAAAGTAAAGTTATTCCATTAAAAAAAAAGCAAGTATTAAAAAAAAAAAACTTGTGAAAAAGTTTGGAACTTTAACCCCCAATAACCCACCCTTTAGTATACATAAACTATTTATTCGTTTTAAAGGTTACTGGTACGTGACTTATATTACTTTATGAATGTGTAGGTAAATTTCATTTATACGTTTGTCCGTCGATCTGTTTGTTCTGGCTTATATACGAAACCGATCTTGTCGGGGCTTTTATGTGCAGATAACTGAGTTGTAGCTGAGAGTGGGTGGGTAGTTATAAGTCATAACTTAATTTATTTTAGAATAAATATAAAAAAATGGCTATGCTGGTCCTCCATGGATCCGCTTGGCAAAATATGGAGAAGCAGAAACATCACAAAGCCCACTAAAGTGAGACTTATCAGGGCTTTAGTGTTTCCCATATTTCTTTATGGTGCAGAAACATGGACTTTAAGAGAAAGCGAGAAAAAGAAGATATACGCCCTCGAAATGTGCTGGAGGAGAATGCTTGACATAACCTGCATAGCTATTCACAACGCTTCGATTCGATTTTCGATTCGGAAAGTCGTATGTCTATCTCGCTCGATTTCGTAATGTCAAAAAAAGATAGACATACGACTTTCCGAATCGAAAATCGAATCGAAGCGTTGTGAATAGGGGGCCTGGACACAGTTCCGAACCAACGTCTCAATCCTCCAGGAACTTCGAATTAAACAGCGTCTTTCATCCATCGTCCAATGTCGTATGCTCACTTTCTTTGGACATATCACACGTCAAGAAGACACATCTGTGGAGCGACTTGTAGTGCAGGGAAATGTTGAAGGCACAAGAGCGCGCGGCAAGTCACCAGTGCGTTGGACCGGCCAAGTCAAAACTGCACTCAATGGTCCACTCCACGAATGTACAAGAAAAGCCATAGTGCGGGAGGAATGGCGACGGATTGTGAAGCTTGCTACCACCCCTGACGTGACGACCACAACCACTCTGCCAAGAGTGTGACGACGTAGAAGAAGAAGAAGAATATAAAAAAATAAACACTTGAAATTGGTAACAAAATCCGATTCAAGTAAGCATTATAATAATTTCACGCGGTCGACAATCGCATTTAACAGCTAGTTTTACTTAAGCTTTGCCCTCAATATCTTACCCCCATGCCATTCAAACAGTCAATATGTAGCGATTGCTGCGGTTAAAGAAATGCATCGCCACTCTAAAAGTGCAGAGTGCTTTCCGAGCCACTTATATTGAGAATGTTCGAGCTGCTGCTACTATTTGTTTTCGCAATGTTTGCCGTTAAGATTTCTTCTACTAGGGAACTGCTTCACATAATACTACTATGTATTTGGGATTATTTAACTTAATGTGTTTGGATTTGTGCAGGGTTGATGGCAATATCTATTATTCATGGGATTTAAGGTGAAAGCGTCAGGGCAGCCCGCGAAATTCAAATTTTCTTACGTTTTTTGCAATTTGCAGGCCAGTGCTAGGTTGTATGTTGATTAAAATATTCCTCGCGAATGTAAGACGTATGTAGTTATACATACAACCTAGCACTGGCCTGCAAATTGAAAAAACGTAAAAAAAATTGAATTTCGCGGGCTGGTTGGAGCATCCACCTTAAACGTTACTAGCGAAATTATTTTATTAAAGATTTAATATTACGTAATTACCAGTAATAACCGTCGTTTTATATTCATAAAAACTACATTATTTGTACATTTGCAAGGCAGCAGCTCACATACATCTAGAACACAATGTACTTACTATCTTATGTGTCGAGTAAACATATTTGAAATTCCTTTCAGATAAAACTCTTTGGTCGTTTAATTTTGTAAGTACATAAATACAGCCGCAAATCATATTTTAATCAACATACAACGGCCTGACACCAACACTGTTTTCTTTAATTTTGTTTTATTGTTTTGTCCTGTGCCCGCGTAGCATGACCACCGTAGACACGAAAGAGAATCGACAAATCTTTTGTTGTTCATGTGTCATTGAATCGACAAAATGACAGATTAACAAAAGATTTGTCGATTCTCTTTCGTGTCTACGGTGGTCATGCTACGCGGGGTCGGCGAGTCAAACAAATTTAATTATTTTCTTCTTTATTTTCTATCCTAAGATAGACTCGGGGTTCCATTAATTCATATCAACATTTGTTGATCTGAGTACATAGTATAACAGATTAGTCCATTACCGTCAATTAACCTTAATTAGAGAGGCGACATGGCATTGCGTTAAGTATATAGTAACTGTGTTTATGTACAAACTGATTTGAGTAATGCAATGAATGCTGTTTACCGTTTGTGATCGACGTAGATCTAGATTTAGATGCCACCAATTTAGCTTGCCAACGCTCTGATATCCATCCAGCTTAAATATAAACATCACACAGGTCGATCTGCGATGTTAAGCTGTGTTTGACGAGGTCGGTCCGTAGATGGATAACCGTTATTGCATACCGAGTTCCCTCCTTGCCTCGGAAAGCAAGTTTAGCCGTTGGTCTCGGCTGTCATTTTTAGTTCTTTGACAGTCGTTGAGAGTAGTAAGCCTAGAACTCTGACAACCAGTCTTACCAAAGTCGATCGTATTTTAACTGGGTTGTTGAGATCAGTTTAACAGTCACTCCATGTAAAATTCTAGTATCCAGATTCATCTAGTTAGACTGGTAGTCTACCTCTACATAGTTGGGAAAAGACTAGATGGATGATGGGCACTCCAACTATCATTCGGTCTCCGGCCATTAGTGTGTCTGTATCATTCAACCAAAATCAAGTTTTTTTTTATTAATCGTCAATCATGTAAATGGTCGTCAAATCGATCTTATGAATATAGTTCATTTAGATGTAATGGAACAACGATTATCGTCAATTATAGGCTAATTGATCGTTGTCGTCAATTATACTTATTATCGTCATCTTCTTGCCTCAATCCATATTATATTGCTCACGCGGCTTATAATTCTTATAAAACCCTACATACCCACCAATTTAAAGTTACTGTCGTGAGAACCAGTAGTAAGGAATCGCGACCGTATGCAATTTGTCTTCTGTCGACGTATTTGAAAGTCTCTAGAGTTTTAAGCAGTTGCCTTATATTTTCTCGACAAAATCCCTTAAAAAGCTGCTGCGTAAGATTGTGTATTTGTCTTTCGCTGTAACTGCGTTTCAATTATTGTGGGATCGTATGGAGAAATTAAAGAGTCACTTTGATGAAAACTTCTGTATTGCATCGGAATAAAAAAAAACTTAATTATAACACGTCTTTCGACGTAATTCGTTCCTTTTATGTATCGCCATATTACTTTTTCCCATTTCTCTCTCTCTCTTTTACTATTTTTAGACTTTAGTGTCTGTGTGTGTACTTGAAGATGTAATAAGGTGTCAAGCTAACTATAATTAAAAAATATATAAGCTACTGTTATCTTATTGTACACCCGTTTCCGTGAATGAGCCAGAAAAACACATCCAAACAACATTGTGCAAATAATATCTTCATTACTGCTCTCAAAATTATGAAGAGAAAACATCGTGAAAATACTCCCTAGAACCAAACATTCGAATGCAGTGACAGCATCGACCCCTACGTACATTAGTAAACTCATCCCGCGGATCCCAAATGAGTGGGACCAGTTGACTAAAGAGCCCTGGGCTCGCGTCATGGCTTACGTCCCATTTCTTCTCACAAAAATAAGGCCCAGACTCCACAAAACCGGGGAATTTAAATTTTCAATTCTTTAACTCTGTTTAGCTGTCATGCAAACTATTGAGCAGAGAGCAGAGAAGATGAAGTACGCATCTCCACGGCTCTTAAGTCAACTGATCCCGCTCATGTGGATCCTACGGGATCAGTTTACCAAATTATTATTTTTATGTAAAAAATACCTTCTTGGATTCATGCCAGCCTAGTACTGTTCGTAAGGTTACTGCCCATAACTAGACAAGGTAATAAATAAAAAATAAATTTAAAACCCACCCCTGCCCCACCAGTGTGGACACGGGCGATGGGGCCAACGGGAATCACCATATACATTAATATCAAGAAACTTTTCTACTTGACTATACAAATCATAAAATTGGTCAACGGGATCAGTTGACCAATTCAAAAATTTATTAGGTCGAATGATGCCGCGGGATCCGCCTGTGTGGGATGGAGGAGTTTAGCTTCATTGGATACACCCTAGCTCCTAAGCATATGATGAACTGGGAATGTTTATACGCTGTTTATATTGTTAGATATATTATATAACCTTGACTGTTTCTTTACAAGAATATACGTTGTTCTCAAGGGATGAATTAGCTTTAATAAAACAACAAAAACCAAGTTCATAAAAATATATATTCCAAGACATAAATAATTCAACAGTAGGTTTATTACAAAACATTTATTCCTGAAAAACTTATAGTTTGGGAAAAAGTCTGAAAATATCAAAAACGAATATTCAAAATGGCATCCCTAGCGGATAAATACGAGGATCAAAAGACAGTCAACAAAAACCTGCGTAGTGTAGCCAAGATAAATATAAGGTTACATACTGTATAAATAACACCACGCCTGTATTCCCCGAAGGGTTAAGCAGAAGTGTACCTTATATCACACCCACATTTCGCCAGTTATATTTAAGTTCCATGTATTAGGGGCGCGCCTATTGGCACCAACCGGGCACAAATCCAGGCTCCGTGGCTGCTACTGAGAAAATATTTTTGGAAAAACCCGTTATCACTGCCCGACCCGAGAAAAGAACTCAAGACATGATGCTTAGCAGTCGTGCTTGCGATTATTGGAGCAACGGGTACAGTTACAGAGAATTGGCAATATTGCGAAATGCCTAAACTTGGTACCTACATAGCTAATTGGTACGTAAGTGATATGGAGCGTAAATATTTCCCATACTCTCATACTCTTCGAAATAGGGCATCATAAGGGTATCGTATACAATACAAATACAATAAAAAACAATACAAATACAATACAAATACAATACAAATACAATACAAATACAATACAAATACAATACAAATACAATACAAATACAATACAAATACAATACAAATACAATACAAATACAATACAAATACAATACAAATACAATACAAATACAATACAAATACAATACAAATACAATACAAATACAATACAAATACAATAATACTAATCATATTATGGTAATAGAGATACAGATAGGCAGTCGCTCCATATAAAATACGGGTATTCAGCTGCATCCGGTTAGACTGGAAGCTGACCCCATCATAGTTGGGAAAAGGCTAGGCAGATGATGATGACTTCATCTAAATCGCCTCCTATGTCGTTTGTGTGATTTACACATAACTGGCGAAATGTGGATTCACACAGCTCTGCTTAACCCTTTTGAAGATTACATGCGTGATATTATTACGTGTTCGTATAAATCCTAAATTCACTCTCCGATAGACAACACGCAGTAAAAACCACTGGGTTATTAAGCTTTTGCACACGAGTTCATTTTTGAAAGAAAATGTGTACTAACTACTAAATCGGTTAGAAGGTCTAAGTTTGTAAGAAGGTTAGTCATTCATACAAGCCTTGTGCCAAGACACACGGCTTGTGTTTTTACTAGATTCGTATAATAACATCTTACCTACGTGTCGGTAGGATTGGGATACAATAAAATTTCAGATAAAATATTTTTGCAAAAGAAAGAAAAGATTTATAATTTACTGTAAGGCGAATAGTTTTATTTCACATACACAGCAGCTGCGCCGCTCTAATCGCTTTCATCTTAAAAGTTTTATTTTTATTTTTGTGATATAAAAATATTATAGTTTTACATCAAGTACAGTAGAAAAAACATTTTTCTGAGAAAAAGTTTGCTGAAAATCAAATCTTTACTTAATCTCTGTATAACAGCGTTGTTCTTTTTCAACTATGCAACGAATAATGATGCTGAATTCACCATCATCATCATCATTATCATTCTTCTGCCTTAGTCCCAATTTATTTGGGGTCGGCGCAGCATGTCTTCTTCTTCCATACCTCACTATCATTTATAGAATTTGTTCCAGTTAGCTTGTGTGTTTTGTAAATTTTTTCTTTTGGATGGGAAATCATCAAATGACTCCGGAGTGTCAGAATTTTACTGACTAAAACCCATCCATGTTCCTTCTTGTGTTTCGGGGCCACGGTATCTCTTTCGAACAGTCCCGCAGCCCCGGCAGACATCGGACCCATTGGTCCGCAAGGGCCGATGCCTGCCGGGGCTGCAAAAGGAAAGCCTTTTGCTGACTCTCTTTGAGGCGCGCGTGGAACACGAACGCGCCGTCGACACGGCCTGTCGTCATGAGACGGACGGACGGCGAGCTAGCCCATAGCTCACCGTCTACAGGCTCGCGCCTACTGTGGCGACGCCCGGTGCGTCTCCCGCGGCGGCTGGGAGGTGAGGTTCACTCCCTCGTCGCAACTGGCCTGATGTGAAGAAAAACATTTTGACGATGCGGCCTAGGGTGGAGCACGCTTGCCTAAAAGAAACCGATTCATTCGAACTTTGAATAGATCCAGATTAAAATTATCGGGAAACAGAGAAGCAGTGAAACAGAGATTCAGTGAATTTCACAGACTGGCGGTACTAAGAAATTCGCACAATATGTGTAGATAATGTCGTCCTCAAATAACTACTATTATTCCCCTATAGCTTTAGATATATTCCTAATCTGCTAGGAAATCTAAACACAGCTATACGACATTATTATACGTAAGCTAAAGCTGCCTGAGCAATCACAATTTCCCGAGATAAGGCGCAAGAAAGACAGCATATTGCTCGGCGCCCGGCACACGATGGAAAAACTATAACTTTACGGATATAGATAGGTATATTATTATATCAGACTGACGTGTTATCTGTATTACAGTGTAACTATTTGCAGTGGTTCAGCGGCCGTAAATTTGACATATTTGTCATCACCATTTTTCATTTTGATTTTAACTCCTGTCAAAAAATGAAAAAGTCAACTGTCATATTATGTAGAAATGTCAAAAAAGTTTTTTTAATTTGTGAAACATTCAGACTTTACTTTCTAAAATGGAGCGAGTGCCTATCTGACCTCCACAACCGTTAGTACTGGTTAATACGATACAATTTGGTATGACTAGTTGTCAGACTTGCGGGCCATGACTGACTACGTGTAACGACTGTCAGAGATCTACAATTGACAGCCGGGACCAACGGCTTAACGTGCCTTCCGAGGCACGAAGGAAACTTGGTATGTATTGGGTGGTCACCCAATAAACAAGGCTTAACCAAAAGATCGACCCGAGCGGCTGTTATTATTTAGCCACGATTATGTATCGATTGTATAAATAATTACAAAACTCAGATAGCTAACGTACAAAGGAAAGTTCTAGCTCGACCCAGAATCCTCAAACAGCAAACTTCACCGAACGAACGTTTACCTACTAAACCTAGTACCTACACTGTGGCATTATCAATCTTGAAACTATCTGTCACAAAAACTTATTGAGCGGGTCAGTAATGTCAGTATCCAGCCTTTGGGAGAAGGTTATCTATTGTTTTAAGACATTGGATGATCAATCAATGCTTTTTACTTGACTGGAGAACGCTGAAATCGGTTGTGAAATAAATCGGGCCTAGGAGAATATACACATGTAGGCGGTATGTGACATAAGTAACAGCCTAAATTGACGGACAGCGAATATATCACCAACTCCTGACTTAAATGCAATTTAAATAAGAACGATTTTCAAATCGAAAATAAAACTATCCTGTAGCACGACATAACATAACACGAAGGGTTAGGCAGAGGTGTACCAAATAATAGTACGCTTACATTTCGCGGTGTGCGTACTCCCAGCGGAAAAAAGTCAAATTTCTTAATTTCAGTTATGCAGATATTTAGTGTATGACATCGTGCAAATGTGTACGGTAAATAGGCGAGACGACAAAAAAAATCTAATTAGTCCGTCACTTATATTATCAAAAACCCGTGTTTTTTCCTTTGTTACGTGAACCAAAATTGACGAAGATACGACGCTTTTAAAATTCTCAATACGTCACGCCATGGTATAAACGTTTAGCTAGTTTTGACATCACGAGCCCCCACTCCCGAGTTTTGATGCGTTTTATCTTTGTCAATATTCATTGATTTACAAAAACAAAAAATACGTGTCCATTAATTTCCAATACTCTGACGGACTAAATAGATTTGCAATTTTTTGATACTGTCGTCATGCTTTCAAATTTGTGTGAAATTTCCGCTGAGAGTACGTACTCCTAGCGGCACTTTTTTTTCCAACGGACGTACAAGAAAATAAATACATTAAATAATCAGTGTGTAAAGAGGGGTAAATATGTATGCATAAATGAAATTTGTGTGTCATAAAACTGCGAAGATATTCAAGTTTACGCTGCAACGTTTGGCGATTTGCTCAAAATCATATCGTTATGTTCAAGTCCGAGTAAGGGGGCGAGCCTTTTGCCATAAACCAGGCGCAAATCCAGACTCCGTGGCTGCTACTGAGAAATTCTGATGGAATAACCCAATGACACTTTGCCTGACCCGGGAATTGAATCCAGCACCTCCTGCTCAGCAGTCGTGTTTGAGACCACAAACGCACGAGGCAGTCTTGTAGCATAATCATTGATAATCAACCTTAGTGCTCCCATTGCTGGGACACAGGCCACCTTTCTATAAGAATGAGCGGATTGTAAGGCACCAAGAGAATAGTCCGGTTAAGCAACCGACACGACAACCTCCTAGGTTGACGTGCGAGATGCAATTCCCTAAAAAAAACACTACGTGAACTAAAACGGGCCCGTAAACACGAGCGATTTTAAAATCGAAAATATTCGTTTCGCAAAAACCATTTAATTAGTTTAAAGCCCACGAAACTAAACCTAGTTCGATAAGGCTCCCAGATGTTATATATATAATTACTCACGTTATTAATGGGGGAACAAGAAAAGCGATACGATAAAAAAACGATTTCTGATCATACTAAAAATCGTTTTTTTTTATTTTAATAGCGCCTTCAGGTTTTTTCATTGCAGCATCGCTATTTCGTGTTCCCCCAATAATAACGTGACTAATTATATGTATAACATCTGGGAGTCTTATCGAACTAGGTTTAGTGTCGTGGGCTCTCTAACTATAAGCGGTGGCAATTTCTGACAGCCAGCGTTCTACGTGTATACGCACTTACTTGTTGCGTTTGTTGGAAAAAAATAAACAAATGCAATTTTTTTTTAAATTAGCCTATTCTGTCTCACTGTGGGCAAAGGCCTCTCCTATGCCTTTCCAACTCTCCCGGTGTTTTGCTTTCTCCGGCCAATCAGTCAAGAACGACTCCAAATTGTCACGCCAGCGTTTCTTTTCTTGGGCATCCTTTGGTGACGACGACTGTCTTCATTCTACCACTGTATGACGAATCCGGCCTATCTGTCCTGACCCATCCTGGAAATGTGACCACACAAATGCTATAGGACAGTATTTTACGTCACGCGTTCGTTGAAGCTGAAAAGTATAAATGGTGTAAAAAACCTGTTAACGAAGCCGAAAGACACTTTGTTCTCCCCATCGTTGCGATGATTCTTTTGTTTTACACCATACCTGGGAACCTTCTAGTTACGAAGATATTGAGGGTCAAAGTTCCAACTTTTTGACAACTTTTTGTTTAAATACAAGTTTTTAGTGTAAGATTTTTACTTAAAACACCGTAAAAATTAAATGAAATGAAATTAAATTATTAATTTAATAATACCCCCGTATTATTAAATTAATCCATTAGCACAATGTTTTGAGAGCGTTACATTGAGTTTTACCACAAAATACAATTTTTCACCCCAAAAAAAAGTCGATTCCCAGCAATATTTTTTGCGTTAAGTTACTTATTTTGATGTACAGAATGCTAGAATGCTTGGTTGACGGCTTCGTGATGAGATTGTTTACAGCCTGTATGTTTTTAGCTGATAAACTGATATTACGGAAAACTGTCAGTTGTTGTAATAGGATTCATGTCCGGCTTGGTTCGAGGCGTCATAAAACATGATTTGTAGCAATAACACCTGAATTTAAATGGGCTGATTTCAAACAGGAAATCGGTAGGTTTTTGGGTTATATTACAGCCGGGATTTCGCTATCACTAAACCCGACCTGTTATTGTGAAACGTGACTTGAATGGGTAAAAATTTGTAAATTTTTAACTACTTTGTATAAAAAAATCTTCTTCTTTTTTATACTTTCTGTGTTAAAATCATAATTGTCTTTTGTACTGTTTTCTCGTATTGAAGTTTATTTGTACTTTATATTCGATGGCTTTATATTAAGACAGGTGATTACAGCGGTATAAGTTGACCGAGGTCGGTCCGCGGATGGGTGAGACCATCCATTAGATTCTGAGATGCCTCTGTGCCGCGGAAAGCCAATGTTAGTTTCGTGGAGTATCGGCATTTGTTTGATGTAAAATGCTGATATACAGTTGCGTCACTCTAGGAAACCGACAACAACACCATTGTCAAAACTCTAGGCAAATCTTGATTGAATAAGGAAGTAAGAGATACAATAAATGATGCTCAGACTTTGAAAAAAATGAACGAATCTTCAAACACTCAAATCTACCCAGCGCTTTGTCTAGCCATACCGAACCATTACCAGCTGTAGAAACGCTATTATTAAGCGCAAGACATACATAAATGTACATAAACTCACGACCTTTTCCCACGGGGTTAGGCAGAAACCACAGAACGCCACCCCCTCACATACTCCTTTGCCTCGTCCACGTTCATACATGACGTGGTCATACACGCACGTCGGTTGCGAGTGACCTTTCTAAAGAACCTCACCAATAAGGTCATTATGCGCAAGGGGGGTTCCACTGATCACGGTATCAGATCACATTAGCCACGGATCACGGCGAGTTGTATCCGCAGATAACGTGATCCGATTTTCTCGTTATCGTGTTACCCACTGATCACGATAACCGTGGCTACATGAAAGAAAAACAAAATTGAAACAGATCACGGTTTACAGAGACAAGAAATAAAGTATAATAATATGTGACGGCAGGTAAAGCAGTAGGGGGAACACTATCCCCAAATATTGACGTCAAATGCCATATTATCTTCCAGTCTCTAACCGGGCGACCGCGGAGGTTATTGTACATTCGCCATAAAGTAAATTCGTCACGTTTTGTAAACTCCATACATTGAAAGTGTATTCGCCACACGCATAAAAAATATGTGTGAATTCGTCACAAGACCTGCTCGTCTTATATTACAAGTGAAAGTGTATAATGTTATAAGAAAACGGATGACACCAAAGGGGAAAATAAAATAGAAAACTTTAAAGCAGTTCACTTTTATATTACTCGTCTAGACGAAGTCGCAATCTCTTAGCGTTTTACACGTCTTGCTCTAGTTTCACAAAACGGGTTGAATTACTTCGTGAATTTTAACACTTGTCTTAGAAAATATACGGTGTTAGCTTTAGAGTATCTACTTACTTTGAAACGGAGGTGAGTAATACGTTCGGATCTCAGAAAGTATCAATAATCATCATATATCATCTGTCTGTGTTTTCTTTTCACTTCTATGTTTGATATCGTATAACATAACATAATATAACATTCATTTATTTTCAGACAATTTTGGCCCATAGATATACATATACCTTACAGACTAACATACATATGATAAAATACAAATTGTGTTAGTAAATAGAAACTTAAAACTACGCTAGTAACACTTCACTTGTGCACTATATCATTGTGCGTCTGCGTTCGGGTCGTTACCTGTGGTCCCGGTGGGTCGACCCATTACCGGGTCCATGGGTAATTTTAATTACCCGTGGTCCCATGGCATTAGGGATTGTTTCCTGTACTTCTGAAAAAATAACGATAGAAAATACAAAGGTCTAAAAAACTGGCGGTGTAAAATCAGCGAAATTAAAAAAAAAAACACCGAAATTTGTTGCTTTTTTGTTGCTAATTAGTTGCTAAAAAAATTTTTTTTTAGCTCCAACCGATCGTGAAAAATCGGCATTAACGCTAACTTTTCATTAAGATAGCGTGGAAATCACTGGATGTGGAATGATCGATCAAACGAATAGCGGTCAATTTGTTGCTGAAAGATGCTAAAGAAAAAAAAAGAAAATTGTTTTTTTTTTTTCCAATATAAATAATGTCCACGCCAGCTTAACTCTCGAGTTTTCCGTGAAAAAGCTGAATGAAAATTTGTTGCTGCTTTTACTACATCTTGTCCGAGTTCAGAGAGTCAGCAACAAAATACAAACTGGAAGTCAAGAAAGTTGGAGATCGGTTTACGTAAAAACCGGCCACGCCAGCTTAACTTTCGACTTTTCTTGGAAAATCTATAGTAAAAATTTGTTGCTGCTCATACTGTAGCTAGTCTGAATACAAAAGTCAGCAACAAAATAGAAACCGAAAGTCGGATTAGTTTGGAGATCGGTTTAGAAAAAAACCGGTCATGCCAGTTTAACTCTTTGAGTTTTCCGTGGAAGAACTATAGTGAACATTTGTTGCTACTCATACTGTATCTAGTCTGATTACAAAGAGTCAGCAACAAAATAAGAACCGGAAGTCAAGAAAAGTTGGAGATCGGTATGCATATAAAGTAGCCAAAAAAGCAAAATTGAAAATTTTGAAAAACCCACCACGGTTCTGTAAGTACATCAAACTAAGTAACTTAACGCAAATTATATTATTGCTGGGAAACGACTTTGTTTTTTGGGGTGAAAAATCATGTTTTGTGGTAGTACTCAATGTAACGCACTCAAACCATTGTGCTGATAGACGGTGCTGATGGATGTATTGAATAGTACGGGGGTCGTGGAGGTGTTTAAAGTAAAAATATTACATTAAAAACTTGTAAGTAGGTACTTATTTAAAAAAAAACTTGTCAGAAAGTTGGAATTTTGACCTTGTGGAATTGTGACCGTGCCTTTCGGCTTCGTTAAGAGGTGTTTTACACCCTTTATAATGTCTCATATATTTCTTGCCTTCTCTAAAATAACGATTAAGTAGGTACCTATTAAATTTAAAAGCAGCATCCATACACGCAACAGCTTATCCGGCTTGTCATTTTCACTAATAATTATTAATGATCAATAAATTAGTCAGCTAACAAACACGAAGTACGAGTAAGTACGCGACGCAAGCGACCAGTCGAAAGAGCGCGAAAAATTAACGCGGCTTACGTACGCAGTTACGCACGGCTGGAGCGCGACAACCCTAGAGAGCTTGCATATATTCAATATGAGCGAAGCGGTTCTACTTACGACTAGCTGCAGTTTGACCAGCAACAAATTTTCACTATAGTTTTTCCACAGAAAAGTCTAGAGTTAATCTGGCGTGACTGGTTTTTCCGTAAAGCGATCTCCAACTTCATGACTTCCGGTTTTTATTTAGTTGCTGGCTCTTTGTATTCAGACTAGCTGCAGTATGAGCAGCAACAAATTTTTACAATAGTTTTTCTACGGAAAAGTCGAGAGTTAAGCTGGCGTGGCCGGTGTTTTCGTAATCCGATCTCTAACTTCTTTTGACTTCCCATTTTTTTTTGTTGCTGACTCTCTGAACTCGGACAAGATGTAGTAAAAGCAGCAACAAATTTTCATTCAGCTTTTTCACGGAAAACTCGAGATATAAGCTGGCGTGGACATTATTTATATTGGAAAAAAAAAAAAAAAACAATTTTCTTTTTTTTTGTTTAGCATCTTTCAGCAACAAATTAGCAACAAATTGACCGCTATTCGTTTGATCGATCATTCCACATCCAGTGATTTCCACGCTATCTTAATGAAAAGTTAGCGTTAAAGCCGATTTTTCACGATCGGTTGGAGCTAAAAAAAAATTTTTTTAGCAACTAATTAGCACCAAAAAAGCAACAAATTTCGGTGTTTTTTTTTTTAATTTCGCTGATTTTACACCGCCAGTTTTTTAGACCTAAAATACAAAGCCATAGTAACAGCATATCATATCCCACCGGGACCACGGGTAACAAGTCATTGCATAAATTGTCAATGGGTTTATTGGTTTTTTTTAAGGATAGTAAAGTCTCACAAACTACCAGGACGCCAGAATCATGAAGAAGTATTTTCTACATTGCATACTGCGTGATACTCGAAATGTACACGGATTGATTATGAGATTCCTATTAAAAATATAAAATACCTCCTGTATGGTTCTGCCCTCCTGGTAGACCAACCAACCAATAAATCCGTAGTCAAATTATGCAAGCACACCCGTGGTCCCTGTGGGATATGATATGCTGTTACTATGGCTTTGTATTTTCTATCGATATTTTCAGAAGTTCAGGAAACAATCCCTAATGCCATGGGACCACGGGTAATTAAAATTACCCATGGACCCGGTAATGGCCACCCCTGTGTTTATGTGGCATTTACCCATGGAAGCGACAGAACACCACTCACCACCCTCACCCTCGCAGTAGTTGGTATTTGCACCAAGAACGAAGTTGATGTTGCGGCGACAGTCAAGCAGCTGCACTACTTTATAGAAAACTGGAGTTCGAAATAAAACAGCATGGCCTCACCACCTTCAACCACTCACTCTCCCACAGAAGTGGACGTTTCGATCCCATAGGCCGCCGGATGTGAATCCGGCTCTCGACTACATCTTCCCATCACTTCTTTTGTTACCTTGGTCGCTTTCTATATAATAAGATAAATAGAATGCTCCCAAATATAACCTCTCCAAAATCAAATGCAATTGGCTCTGAGAGCTAAATTATGAAGAAACAGAAAAACTACTTACTGTCCCAAAATAGCCAATATAATACATTCTGTTCCCCTCCCCCAACACTCCCTGCCCCCTCACATACACCCACACATTCACCCTTTTTTTTTTTTTTTTTAGGATGGGAAATCATCAAATGACTTCTCCCGCTCTGGGCTGAGCAGGAGGGAGTGTCAGACTTTTACTGACTAAAACCCATCCATGTTCCTTCCTCGCCCTTTGTGTTCCGGGGCCACGGTATCTCTTTCGAATAGTCCCGCAGCCCCGGCAGGCTTCGGTCCTTGCGGACCCCTTCCCTATTGCTGACTCTCTTTGAGGCGCGCGTGGAACACGAACGCGCCGTCGACACGGCCTGTCGTCATGAGACGTACGGACGGCGAGCTAGCCCATAGCTCCCCGTCCACAGGCCCGCGCCTACGGTGGCCGGAAGCCACCACGTGGCCCCCGACGCCCGGGGCGTCTCCCGCGGCGGCCGGGACGTGAGGATCTCTCCCTGTCCTGTTCCGCCACCTCCTTCGCTAGCATGACTGCTTCGCAGAAGGAGGTCACACATTCACCCTACTCACTCGCAGATACTCAACCATACAAATACCTACTAAACATACTAACACCTTGCATCAATAATTGAAACTTTTTTCGTTTTCTTTTTTACTTTTATCTCTAATTATAAAAAACTTATAATTTTTGTTAATTCTTACCGCATTAATTATTGTACATAACATTAAATGTAAGCTTTAGGCAAGGGGTGCAGACCTGGTGTCCTGAAATACAGACTTCACGTCTAGCTTAGGCACCAGTCTCCCACAGTATAATTATTGTTGTTACGTATTTTTTTATATATACCCCTTTAATGTACCTATATTGTGGTGAGAAATACAATCTTTATTATTATTATTAATATATTTCAGTATGTCTTACATCATTATACCGTATGTATTAATTGTGGTACGCCGTAGCACATAACATATCACAACTAAACCCCGAAGTTTTAGTCAAAAGTCAGTTACGAGTATGTTATGTTGCCAGTTATGTTGTCTAACAGTGGTCATGCTTATTGTCAACTCCAGGCGGCTATTGAGAAATCTACTTGCATGAAAATATTCTGTTAATTTTGTGTTGATGATTAAACACACATACATGAATGAACTCACAGGGATGAATGCAAAGCCTATTCGCATGTGGCTGAGATGAGAATGCTAAGGGAGATGTGTGATGTTAAGCGAATGGATAAAAATGCTGGTCATACAAGCAAATCGGTTGCTTGCGAGTACTATCTGGTGATAAGTCTTTGACCGCTTGATAGTTCCTTAAAAATATATTCTTAAGGCGACCACAGGAGCTAAACGCAAGTTTTATAATGCAAAAAGGTACACGATTCACTGCAATAAACAAAACCAGAAAAATATACGATGCTCTTCAGGATATATGCTAGTATGATAGTGTTTTGAAAACATAATACAACTAATTTTACTCGATAAAAAAAAAATCAGAAACTTATCTCTTAAAATTTCTTTTAACGATTACAAAACATAATAATTCAACAAGCAACATATTAGCATGATAGTGTTTTATTTTTTAGTCCAATCAATAATTTTATGTAAATCGCAAAAAAAAAACATTAATTTCGCACTATTCGGCCCGCAGTGACTGACGTAACAACCACTTTGTATTGCAAGCTGATTAGAACTTTATACTAACAGTATTTCAAACGAAGTTTGAACCACCACAAATAGAGTTGCTAATTTAGCTCCTGTAGTCGCCTTAAACCATCTTTCTATTTGTATTACGTAGCAGATTCAAAATAAGATTTTCGGACTGCCAAGTGATAGGCCTCGAGTTCGAACATAAGTCAACCTCTGATTTTTCGGGTTCATGTATGTACATTTTTAATAATATTATTACTTGCTTCGGTGAAAGAAAACATCGTGAGGAACCAGCCTGCTTGAGAAATATATATTGACGGCATCTAAAGCCAGGTTAGAGGCCCATAGGTGGCATAAAAACTCTGACACCAGGGTGAGCACTAACCACAAGATAAAGAAGAATAAGATTTTAACGTCACACAACAAAGTATTGGGCAAACCAAGTGTGTACGCAGCTTCGCCTTATATAACTCGTGGAAAATATTCTTAACCCTGAAAAAAGTTACAAAGGCAAAATAACTAATTTAGTTTAACAGCATCGTAACCATTTAAGGGTCTGCTCTTAAGGGTTGAACGTACGAAACGCCGTAAAGGGCTAATGTCATGACGTAAAAATGTTTACGAGCAATTAAACGATTGTAATGTACTGAATTATTAATGAGCATAGTTTATGAGAGCATAATTTGGGCTTAGGAATAAGCCTGTTTTGCAAGAGAGTCAGTTTATGAATCCTAGGGGCAGAGTTATGGAAAATTATATGGTTAATTTAATAATTATTAATGAATTTAATTACTGGATCGTACACCCTTTAGGTCGTATTTAATGTGACCGATTTAGAGGTGTAAAGTAAAACCGGCCAAGAGCGAGTCGGACTTGCGCATGAAGGGTTCCGTACCATGGAAGTAGAGGAGCTCCCTTTAATTTTTTATTTTATTATTATTTGTTTATATGGGCAACATCGGTGAAGGAAAACATCGTGAGGAAACCTGGACTTATAATCAATATAAGTTTGAAATCGCCAACCCGTCTTGAGCAAGCGTGGTGATCAATGCTCGTGCCTTCTCTGTATGAGAAGAGGCCTTTGCCCAGCAGTGGGACAGTAATAGGCTGGTATTATTATTATTATGGGCAACATAAATAAATAAATAAATATCGCTGGACATTACACGCAGCGCCATCTAGCGCCACACTAAGCAACGAGGCTTGTGTCGTGGACACCAGATAGTTGATATACTACATAGATACTTTTTGTTTGTAAATACATACTTATTATACTTAAAAACATCCATGACTCGAAAACAAATGTCCATGCTCATCACACAAACATTTGCTCCTACCGGGATTCTAACCCGGGACCCAACGAACGTAAGGCAGCCTCACTACCGCTGCGCCATTTGGGTCGACGTAAATAAGTACATATTCTGAGAAAATTACAGCAGTCTACCTATTACGGATCACGAGATACAGCCCGCTGACATTCAGACAAAGGAGGCTTAGAAATAGGGTCCCGTGGTTACCCTTCAGGTACTGAACCCTAAAAACGATCAAGTGCAAGTCGGACTCGTACACAAACTAAAGGGTTCCGTAGCACAAACGTACATAAATCAGGGAGACGTTCTCGAAATTGTAAAAATCCAAAAAAAACGAATAAGAACACTTATACATGCATACAAAGACATAACCATTTTTAAAAGTACACTCGTAAACAGCTACCCTCCGAGAAAATAGCCGCACTCAAGTACAGTTACCGATAACTTAATCTACCGTGCTACAAGTAAAAGAGATGTATTACCGGTAGACTGTTCGCTGATTGGTCGTCCGCGGTAGTCGGACGAATTGAGTGATGGATTAAGTACTTACGGAAATTGAGGAGATTTACGTGTCGTACAGTTGTACTGATTCGGTTTTTTGTTTTGGCTAGGAAATGTGATTTATTTATAAATAAATCCAGTCGTAATTAACTTACGACAATCCACTCAGCGGTGACTGGGGGGAAACGCAAACAGTTTAATGCTGATCGGAGTGTTCTTTTTTGGACAGCATTCTATTCGGTACTCGGTTAGTCATATTGAGGTGGAAATCAAATTGAATATTTGAAGAATTAATTTACTTATATACCACGACAACCGATTACCACACAAATTTTCAAATGATGCGGAGGAATGAGATAAATGTCGCGAGGAAAGTTTTGAGTATGAATGTGGATGGTTATAAGAGTAGAGGAAGACCAAAAAAACGATGGATGGACTGTGTAAAGGATGATATGGCAAAAAAGGAGGTGTCTAATAAGATGACGAGTAATAGAAGAAGAAAAAGACATGCTGCGCCGACCCCAAATGAATGGGGAATTTTCCAGTGCTTTTTATAAACGAACTAGATGGCGCTGATCAACCTTGGGAATAATAAAATGGCTCGTTTTTATGTCCACAAAGCCTTAGCTGAAGCACGGAGGAACCTATGCTCGACTCGACGCACCAGGAGTTTAGACGTAACGCAAAAACACTCGGAAGAACATTAGCAAAAACCATGCTAAAACTTGTAGTTCAGTTCAGTGATGTAGTAGAACAGTAGACTTTTTAGATTAAAAATGTTTGACAGAAAAAGGTTCTTTGCAGTTCTCACTTTATATACAACAACAATAAATAAATTTTACTATACAATGAGTTTGACATGTGTCTAGGAGAGTTTTTTTTGCCCTGCTAAAAGATTTTACCATTGACCTATTATATAATACGTAGTAAATTCTATTTTCATTGGATTTTACTAGAATGCCGCTTAAAAATATATCCCTAAAGCTGATCAGCGCCATCTATTGATATATACTGAAGCGTTGTGACAAACGTCCGTGGGAAATTCCTCATTGGGATAAGGCAAGAGAATGAAGATGATAATTTGAAGAATTAATTGACTCATGTTTGCTTGTGTCATCCTTCGTGGTGAGTTTGATGGCCCGAAACTAGTAGCTCAGCTTGTGAGACTTTTTGTTCCTCCCACACCTGGTATAGGTACAGGTACAGTCGTGGTCTTTTCCGCCTGATCAGTTAAACACTTTTTCGCTTAAATCATGTGGAGGCTCCGAGCCACGCGCCTTTAAAGTTTAGGCCTATTAGGAAAGCGTCAACTTTGGCGTGCAAAATAACAATAACTCTCTTTTGGCGTGCGTCGTCAGTGCGCTCGGCCGGTCGGTATCTTTTCATTCATTATTTCTTTACAAAGCTAGAGAGCGTTTCTATGTTGCGAGTGCAAGCAAAAATTAGCTTAGTGGTGATCAGGCGGGAGTGTCCTCGATAGTACCTGGTTTCTATTTAGTGTTTTAAACTAAAGCTTTATCTGCATTTAAGACAACACCTATTTCGACTTACGATACCAGCTGATGTCTTCTTCAAATCAAACAGTTAAACTCAAATTAATTCCTGCCAAAACAATAACTTACACATATAATTAACGGATATTGTTCGAGCTACAATATGTTGATAACTATTCAAACACTTCAAATCAAAGACATTCCTTAGGGGCTTAGCAGATGTGCTACATTCAGCGTCAAAATCAAGCGCGATCAGCGATTTAATCGCGTTTTGGTGGCTCGACTGATCTACTTATGTTTTTCTCAACCTGAAAGTGTCGGGAAAGGACTTTTTTTTGTGGTGAAAAATCACGGTTAATGATAGGACTTAGTGTAATGCACTCAAAATATTGTGCTAATGATTTGCATTGAATGGTGTCATTTAAGTAGTAAGCTTATGACATTTGAAACTCGTATTTAATAAACGTGTGAAAAAGTTATTAGTTTGACCTTCAATATCTCCAGTCCAAAGCGAAAAAATGTTCACAATGACGGGAAAAACCAAGTCTTGGCTTCGTATAGGGTGTTTTGTCACTCATTATATCGAAAATGAGGACTGAGGAAGTACTAATCTGTTAAGAATGCGGACGTCACGCGGTTTCACCCGCGTAGTTCCCGTTCCCGTGGGAGTACGGGGATAAAATATAACCTATGTTACTCAGTAAAGACGTGGTTTTCTAATGGTGAAAGAATTTATGAAATCGGCGCGGTTGTTTTTGAATTTATTCATTACAAACACACACACAAAAATACAAATCTTTCCACTTTATAATATTAGTGTAGACGAAAGTTTGTGTGGAAAGTAATTGATGATTGAACACACGACTTCTCATTTTTGCAAAATTGATGAAGTTGCAAATTTACCGGTCGTCGTTACTGAAGGCAGCACGTCTGCTAACACCCATTAATAATACCTACACAATTCAAAACGCGGTAGCTAATTAATATACCAGTTAATTATCATTGTTGACTAATTTGTGAAGCTATTGTTTGTTAAACAGAGTTATTGGTTCATGCTTCATAATGACGCGTTAAGTAAACCCTTGGTTTATGCTTGTGATAACTTAACATACGTTATGGAAGAACCTGTTGCATTTGACGTTGTTTGTAAGGAAACTTTACCATTTTTGATACGCACAAGGATGACTTCATTGTTGAAGTTCTATCACCACGTAAGTTGTTTTTTTTGTGGTTTTGACATTTTGTTGCCGCTTGCCAGAGATTAGGAAAACGCGTTGTTTCAATCAATGAGAAACGAGCACCAATCTAATTTGTGTGTCAAATCATGTAAAAATCATGCAGTTTTTTCACTCTCCTGTCAAGTCGCAATTTTTGACTTACGTGAGATCTCAAGGGACGTGTAGTAAAATAATTTCTTAGTGCACTTTCTACCTCTGTTACCATGTTAGGTAATGGACAAGTAATAGTTTCTCCATGAAGAATTCTCTGTCCTGGTATTCAGATGAATCCAGTTAGACTGGAAGACAACCCTAAATAGGTTGAGGAAGAGAATTGTCTTACGATTGTTAGTTTTAGTTTCAGCAGTGTTAGTAGGTGTATTCAGTGTATTCATTATGAAATTGAACGTTTGAACACAGTTCGGTTGCTCATCAACTTAGTAGAAAATAGGATAAACTACCTATAGTCCGAACGCGAGCTCTGTCTGTCGTGTCTTACTTAAATCATCGCTGGTTTTATTTCAAGTACATAATACCCTCATAGAATGATTTCATAATTTAGTACTCCGCGCGAACTAAATTATGAAATCATTCTATGTAAGTGTTTAAAGTGAAGTTCTTACACGCCAAAATGAAAACAGTAGTGATATTTTTACAAAATATTTGTTTTACGATTGTTTATTAAACCATATAAACGCAAAAATATGAAAAATCTGAAAGAAAAATTAAGCCCCCTTAAAAGGGGTGTACTCGATTGGGTACAGCGGCGTATTACAGGTTTACAAATATATATAAACTGCTTAGCATGATGATGGCCAAAATACTTTACCATCGATTCATCAATTGAAATATGTTCGTATATCACACCCCACTGCAGAAATTTATCAACTAGAATATTAGTTAGTGGCCGGACTACGAAGAATGAAGACGAAGTACTAGCTTCGTTATTGTTGACGAAATGAAGATTCTTTTTATATCCCGAAATCTTTGTCTTGGCATGCACCTTGATACCATTTGAACCCCTACATCTTCATCATAAGACCAGTACAAATCTTCTCTGGGTCATTTATGATATCCAGATAGTATCATTATGCCCATAAATTTTTTGAAGTCAGCAGAGTCTAGTTGAAATACGTGTCTATTATTTTGATTGGCATATAAAACTGAGTTTGTAATTATCAATCTAATGACTTCTTCATCAAATATTTTTCAAATATTTGTACTGGGGTGAGACCTTCGAGCTGTTCTTTTACCACCCTCTGTCTGGCACATGAGTTGTTTCTAGAGCTGTGGAAGAATATGTTGGTAAACACTTACGCCATACTGGCTGATCTGGTGGTTGGCGACTTCTCTTCGCCTTGTTGGCAAAAGATTCATCATCACTGCTGTTGTTCCCATCACTTGAAATTGTGTTCTTGTCATTCCTAAATACCTCAAAATTTCCAGACACATCACGTGGCAAAGAGACAGTAACCATGTCCTCTTCGGCACCTTCTTCTTCATCTGTCACGACGCTAGGTTCAGGCGGTATGATCGCAATGTCATAATCGACGTCACTATTATTATCTTCTAAAATGAAATTAACAGCTTCCTCTAAGCCATTGTAATGGTTGGAAATGTTAAAACGTCTCGAACTCATTATGACAAACACCTAAAATAGAACAATTGATATATGGATTCAGCCGCTGATTACAGCAACGTTTCAAACACGTAACTTGTAAAACACTTATTTATCATTTATTTTCTAAATAAGGATGTACCCAATGAAAAACCATACATAAAACTAAAATTGGGCTTATCAAATCACAAAAAAATAATATAGTAACGTTGTTACCTGCACACACAGTTAAACTGTTAGGTTAGAATTTTCTTAGTGACAGCTATAATGCATATACCCGCCAAAATTGTTATTAGGTTTACGTACTATCTGTCTACCAATAAAAAAAAATGTAAAAGCAAATGTAGTTTTTAACATTTTACAACTACCCTCAATATTTTTGCTGTACGCAATCAGGTACAGTGGCGTATAATGAGTTAAAAACATGTATTTAAAAAAGACTTGTGGAAAAGTTGGAACTTTGACCCCCAATAATTCCGTAACTAGAAGGTTCCTAGGTACGGTGTAGAACAAAAAAAATATCGCAAAGACGGTAACAACAAGTGCCTTTCGGCTTCGTTAAGACTTTTTTTATACACATTATAATACAGCTGACAAGTCAAGTTTATAGTAATTAATCAATCAAAATTATAAAATGAAATCACGAAACACTCAGTGTTGCAAAAAAACATTAAATATATTATGAATGGCAATCATAACAATACATTAAATGTTGTTACAGTTTAAGGCGTAAAAAACATTATGAAAACATTCCCAGTTTGTAACACCTAAAATAAACATTCAATAGGTATCACAATATAAGTTGCTACAATTATAAATTGATCAAAATTGCGAATATTTGACAGATAGTTGTTACTTTCAGAACGAACAAAATCAACCTGCCTGATCAACGTTTATTTTATCGTTTACAGGTCGTTGCCCATGTAACACAATGGTACCCAATCATTATAATTATTCATATCACGGATCACGAAAATAACATAATTCGGAATTCCAATTGAAAAGTCTATCAAACGAACTAGAAATCAATTATTAATATTCTCTATAGGTTCATTAATTGAATCATAGTTAACACTACTGAAAATTGATTAATTAAAGCAAATTGTGGTTAATAAAATTTATATAGACAGTATGTTTCTGCATTAATTGATGACCTGTATTAATATATCACAATAGTAAAATGTATTTTTATTTTGCGTAAAATATGGTACAGTACGTTACTAGTGAGATTAATTGTGCAAATGTTGAGAATAATGCCTGTTGATCCAATGATATTACAAGAAATATTTACAATTCTCTCTTCTTCTTCGTGTAGGTCTCTTCCAAATCTCTTCACTTTTGGCAGTTTTGTGTCATGGCTATCCAGTTTCTTCCGGCCACTTTAGTGAGATCGTCTGTCCACCTAGTCGGTTGTCTTTCCACATTCCTCCGTCCCGTCCACGGTGTTCATTCCTACTTCACCTTCCAATTTTTTTACAATTGTAGATTTTAGTAAACAGATTAGATGATCCAAAATATTATTAAGATGTTGTAGTTAGTTACTCTATTAAATGACTCTTGGCAAAATGAATAGAATCAGCAGCATTCCTTTGACATTTCCCAAACCGCGAGCGATTCACAAAGAGTCGACGCCGTTTGTATAGCGACAGTTCAAACAATATACTGACAAATCCGAACTAACTATTCGTTGTTGCAGTTCTAACACCACGTAAGTCATAAATAGCAAATTTATAAGAGAATAAGAAAACTGCAAAATTATACCTAGGTAATGGTACCATGCCATTTAATAATTTGTGTTTACTTGACATTAAATAGAGACGTTGCTTGTTTCTGTGGTTGGCTGAAACAACGCGTCTTCTGATTCTCTAGCAAACGGCATTAAAAATCCAAATGTAAAACCACCAAAAATTGACGTACGTGGCGTTAGAACTTTAACTTCGTCTTGTAATACTGCGTGTCAACAGCCTCATCTTGTACAAAATAGTACATTTTACTTTGTAAATAAGTTATTGATCATCAATAAACCAATCCAGCACATCGCAGGTCACTGCTGGACTCTGACCTTGCCCAGGCTGCGCCACAACACCCGGTTCTCAGCCTTCAGTCCAGTTCCCAGCGCTGCCTACTTTTAGGTCGTCGACCCATTTAACTTCAGGTCATCCCCGGCAGAGCTCCGCTATTTTTGTTGTGTCCGCTGTCCGTATGGACAGAAGTAAGCATTAGCGACCCTAAAGAGTGAAAAACAACTCCTTATTTTTTTTCAAATGCATTGAAAAAAACTGGCTAAGTGCGAGCCGGACTCGCGCATGAAGGGTTCCGTACCATAGTAGTACCCCACTAATCGTCGTAGTAACCCCCTTTAATTTTTTATTTAATTTGTTTTTATAGCGGCAATAGAAATACACATTTTGTGAAAATTTCAAGTGTCTACCTATTACAGATCATGACATACAGCCCGCTGACAGACAGCCGGACGGACGAACAGCGGAGGTTTTGTCATAGTATCCCGTTGGTTACCATTTGGGTACGGAACCCTATAAACTAAGAGTGTTACAATGTGCCTGTAACATCCTTTCAAAGTTGTGCCATATCTGATTTTGTATTACACTGACCTTTATTCTTATAGTCATAAGGTTCATGTCAAAAGTAAAATAAGCCAACATATCCTTCGAAACGGTGCCAAAAATAGGCCCTAATTTCTGAATACTCATAAAAACTTTAGCATTAATTTCTTCTTTTGCAATTTATACACGCAAAATTTTGCCTTGAAGAACTTTTACATTGGAAGTTTTTTACTACATCCACCTCGCGTTTGCTATAAGTCACACCACCACGACTTTCGAGGCTCCACTCCAAAGAAACCCGCGGCTAAGCTACACACCCGTATACAGGGTGATTTTTTCAAGTGGGTGTGGATCGCTAAATCCGAAACTATGAAGAATAGTGAAAACTACTCAAAGCAGTCTCGGGCCCGATTTTGGTGAAAACGAACAACCTCCTTTGGCCACAGATCGCCCGGGACGCGCTCATCATAGTAGACGTATATGTCCAAATGATTGACATATGATGATGCCATCTAGCCGATTTCGCACAGCGACTGCATTCGATGGATTTCTAGTGTGGTTGTAGAGAGCTTCGGTGTGCCGCTCTTTCATGTGCTCTCAACTGGCTAGCATATCCAATTTTGGTCGAAAAACTCATAATGACATATACGTTTACTACAGAACAGCCGGCTGGCCGCTGGCCTAGTGAGAGAAGGTGGATGAAACGTGCCTTCAACTTTTTTCGGCTCCAGGACATGCCAGTTGTCTCAAGACGTTTTCCCTTCAAGATTTTGAGAGCAGAGCTAATGAAACAAGTAACACAAAGTAACGCGTCTGTCTGACTTCTTTATAAAAGTCAGACAGACGCGTTACTTTGTGTGCGTGGTTATCCACGAACTCCAACACGTTCGCTTGATTTGAACATTGTAGGCAGGATTGTCCACTGCGATTCACGGGCATGCTACACACAAATGCGTGGCTCACAAACAATTGCCCCGCATCTACCTCAATGTTTACCAACGTAAACCTCTCCATACATATCCCACCCAACAGTGGACGCCCCGACTTTAATACTACGGCAAAATCTGCCTTTTTTCGGTTTGGCCTGTTTTACGATCTTACTGTGTCGCACGGTTTAGTACCGATAAATAGTTTTTAGAACGGTTGTTATGCGAATTGCTTGAACACTGATAAATAATTCTAGGGGTATTTTAGTCGATAAAGCAATAACGTTACGGGAAACAAACTTAAAAACACTAAAAGCTGTCCGCCCTTGTCATTTCTATGTCGATAGAGTGTGAAGGCTTCGCGTTAGCTTCGCGGCAAACGCACGTTATGGTCATGGTGCATCTTAGCTAGAAACCAAGAACTGTGTCCATGGTGCGGCAGAATTGCATTTTCGAAGCAGCATATTGCAAACATATAACAAATGAGACTAAATGAAAGTAACTTGGGAAAGCCCATTATTTATAGCAGGTTCTTAAGTCCAATGGGCCAATGCCATGTTCTTGATCATGCAGACAGAGATGCAGGCAGAGTCAAAGAATGGTTGCTTACCTCGGATATATTTTTCTACACATAGGGTATGACTAACTTAAATTGATAATTATGTGCAAAGTAGCGGGAAAGCGCGGTGTTGACCGTGAAAAAGTCTTGATAGAGAGACATTCGCGAATGGACTGGCATCACGAGTACTGCTGAGCTGTTTCAAAAGACAAGACGGGTGTTCTTCTACTTTTTCCGCTAAATAAGTAACACAATTGAAACTAGAAGCCATTGTTATAATTCGGCTAATAAGTCAAAGTCATCAGAATTACAATTTCTATGAATGGGAGCACTTACATACATTACAAAACAATTTACGATCTATAATAGTTCTGAGAATAATACCTTGTCTTGCGAATAGTTTGTTACCAGAATAGGTCTGGTTTTTAAATACTGCAGGAAATACTTTCTTCATTGATTTTAAACCTGGAAATACAGCAACTGCTCATGGTTAAATAATAACAGCAGCTCAGGTCGATCTTCAAGTTAAGCCGTGCTTGCTCGGGTTTGTTCGTTGATGGTTGAGGTTGACCAGCCATTACTTACCGAGTTTCCTGCGAATTTCGGAAAGCATGTTAAGCTGTTGGTCCCTGCTGTGAATTGTAGATCTTTGACAGTTGTTTCAGGTAGTGACTGAAAACGTCTGACAACCAGTACCAAGGGGTTTCGTTTTACTTAGTACTTACTGGGTTGTGGAGGTCAGATAGGCAGCCGCTGTCGACATAGTTAGGAAAAGGTAGATGATGAATTGTAGCAAGTGATTCACAATCACCTCAAGTAATGTACTACTCGGAGAGAGGTTAGAGAGTTAGTTTATTCACCACGCGAGCTAAGTGCGGGTTTGTGGTTATAAAATATTAATAATGTCTGCAAAGTTTTGGTTCGAGGACATGCTATTTTAGGTCTGCTCTTGCAACGGCCTGCCCATTTGCCGTGACCAATTTATTTTCCCAAAGAAATAGTAGTCTACATAATCCAGGGTGGAATCACCGACGCACAAACTCTTATCAGGTGTTGTTGGCATCCCCAACATTTCATTAATTATATTTGTTGGCTTGCAACACTTCACCTGTCATGTTGTGTCAATGTCATATCAACTGTCAGTTGATCAGTTCAAGAAAAATATGGCCTCTCGATTGTCTCCATGAACAAGTTACGTTTTTTATTCCACAAACCTCTCTCTCAACTCCACCAGCCATAAACCCTGGAAATACATTCCTTAACACTGAACAATGTGGTCCATCATTGTGATACATCTTTCCAAACCATAACCCAACATACAAATGTTTCATCGGTACTTAAAAAAAAGCTGTTCCCAAATAGCATAATATATAGGCAAATACTTAAATTAATTAATTTTAATAATTGATTGTAATCTTTATTTTTTAATTAATGTTATTTTTTTTTTAATGTAAATTTTGATATTTTAATGTAATTTCAATTTGTTTAATGCAAGTTTTCCTTTTTTTTTTGTAAACTCTTTAGACAAGTACATTATAAATACATTTAAATAAAATAAAAAATGTATTTTTTTATTTAAATGTATTTTTAATGTAATTGTTTAATGAGTTTTTTAGTAACATAGTTTTTTTTAAAGTCGTTTTACTAACACACATTGTGGACTAATGTCTGAAATAAAAAGATTTTATTTTATTAGACACTTCAGTATTTCAGGTGCACCGAACCTTAAACGAAAAAGGCACTGAACATCGGCAAAGAATCAAGCTTTTCGAAGCAAAAAAAAACAATCTAAAAATACAAACGATGATCTAATTCGGTATCCATTGAGCGAAACGAGTATAAACGCGGAGGTCATCGAAATCGTATTAGACGATAACACGCAATGGACACTACGCACGCAATGCTGTCTATGGGAATCAAATTTATTATCGGAAAAACGAAGGTTTTTCTGCTATTAGATTAGAACGATTACTTTAGTTGATGAGGTGCGTTTGAAGAACCGTGGGCGGAAACAGATGGTTTTCTTTTGAGAATTGTATAGTTTCGTGAAACAAAAGATGTATTTAAGGACGTAGCAGGTGGCGTTCTGTAGTTTCTGCCTATGGTCGGATGCAATTAGACAAAAATGTGGAACGAAGTATACAGGGTGAATTTTTCAAGTGGGCGTTGGTGGCCTAATCCGAAACAATAAGAAATAGTGTAAATGGTCAAAGGAGTCTTGAGGCCGATTTTGATGAAAACAAAAAACTGTAGCATTAGATTTTTGAAAAATTAATATTCCTAGCCAGGAATCGAAGCCGTTGATTTGGAAAAAAAACTCACTGTATTATTACACCATTTGGAAGTGTCGCTCGCTGATAGGGATCAATTTCTGGGAAGTACTACTTTCTTCTCCACATCATTTCAGCATTCACTGCTGGACATAGGCCTCAAAATCAAAATCAAAATCAATTTTATTTGTGTAACATAGGTAGTGAATACAGTTCGTAAATTAAAGATAGTTATGCCAAGAGGCGTACAAATATATGGTTGCATGCGAAATAAAAAAATATAAATCATGCGAGAGGGAAACACAAATTATTTGGTAGGTATGTCAAAATTAATAGCATGATGATAAAAAAACAAAAAATATAAAATGTCACAATATGAAGTTATGTATTATGAAGCTTAAATAAATAATCATATCATAAATTACCATTGCTCTCAATATTCTACAAAAAAATGTCTATTGCGTGTATTCTCCAGTCAAAAATAAATAAATAAGTCTACATTAGTTTATCATTCAGAAATTCATCAATCGTATAATAACATTTTTCAATTAATAACACTTTTTTTTTTTTTTAATTGTGTAACATTCAAATTTTTCATTACATCTGGCAATTTATTGTAAATGCGCGGTGCCATGCCTACAACGCTCTTTCTCACTAAGGCCGTCTTACAACGCTGATTGCATAAAGATTTTGCGTATTGGCAATGAATCGCAACATCTCGTAAGGTCGACACTTTTTCGAACAACTTCATGTTTGTTTTGACGAAAACACTAATTTCAAAAATATATAATGATGGTAAGGTAAGTATTTTCAGCGATTTAAAGAATGGTACACAGCTATCATCAATTTTCAGACCACACATCGATCTTAAGCATCTTTTTTGTGCCTTAAAAACGATATCTTTATCAGTAGAATTGCCCCAAAAAACGATACCTTATCGCAAAATTGAGGCTACTAGGCCGTGATATGCAACTAGTAGCGCATCCATATTTATTTTCCTAGCAATTTGGAAAAGTGCGTATGCTGATTTATTTATTTTCTTACTTAGGTCATCTATGTGGGCCTTTCAGTTAAGCTGATTATCAAGGAATAAACCTAAGAATTTTGCTATTTTAACTTCTTTAATGTCACAGTTACTATGTCTAATATTTACATTTGGTACTTCAGTTCTTTGGTGAAAGTGCATTATTTTGGTTTACTCTAAGTTAATAACTAAATTATTTTTATTAAGCCAATTAATTATGTCAGATAGTGTATTATTTATGTCAACTTGATCAATATTACGATCAGTACATTTCACTGTGGCAGTACAGCTGTCGTCTGCAAACATAACCATTTGATGTTGAGTCACCTTTGGCAGATCATTTATATAGATCAAGAAAATAGGTGGCCCAAGGACGCTACCCTGTGGGACACCAAACTTTATTAATCTAGAATGAGACAAAAAACTCTTTTCAAATTTTGTTTTTTCAAATATTCTTGCGATCTCTGTACATTGCATTCTGTTGGAGAGATAGGATTCGAGTAGTTTTAAAATGTTACCTCTGATACCGTAGCTACGCAGTTTGTCCAACAAGACGTCATGCTTAACGTAATCGAAGGCTTTGGTCATATCTGTGTAGATGGCACAAATAGGAGCTTTTTGGTCTACTGCCAATATATATGCCATACGTAGAAAATGAAAGATAGCCATGTTGATCGTGGTATTCTTTCTAAAACCATATTGTTCCTTGCATAATAAGTTAAATTTGTTGAGATAGCTATACAAAGACTTATAAATAATATTTTCGAAAATCTTGGAAAAAACAGAAATTTTAGCTAATGGCCGGTCGATCGGTTTTATTATGTTTTTTATGAAGTGGTTTAATAATAACTTTCTTCAAGTCGTCCTCCTCCAAGTGTTGACACATTGACCGGTCCCATGCGACTGGCATCCGACGGATTCCCGCAACCTTCACCAGGTCATCGGTCCACCTTGTAGGAGGCCTTCCAACGCAACGTCTTCCAGTTCGCGGTCCAGAACTTTTCGGCCCCATCGGCCATCCGTTCTGCGAGTAATGTGCCCTGCCCACTGCACACACGCCTACTACCTTCTCCACACACGTCTGGAATCTCAATAAAAAGAAACATGAAAATCCGACTACTATAAATTTCGTTCCACGTTTTGAGTATTTTTTGGCCCGTTGCACTCAGCTACTAGCTATATATAGGTAAAAGTTACGAGTTTGTGTATTGATGTAGAGTAACACTGTTTTAAGCTTTCACGGTTTAAAACTAAACTTCAAAGCTCAAAATAAATAATAATCACGGAAGATATCCCATAAGTGACAATATAAGTTTGATATAGAGTGTTTGAAAATTTCCGAAGGGCAAGGAAGATTCTAAATGGAATATGAACTTCAAACTATGTATCAGGATATATTGAATAAACTTCTGATTTTGTAGTATGATCGGTCTATAGGGTGTAAAAATCCTCTTAAAGAAGCCAAAAGGCACTTGTTCTCCCCGTCTTTGCGATATTTTTTTTGTTCTACACCATACCTGCGAAACTTCGAGGTACGGAGAAATTGGGGGTTAAAGTTCCAACTTTTTAACAAGATTTTATTTTAATGTAAGATTTTTAACTTTAAACCCCTCCACGACCCCCGTACTATTTAATCCATCCATCATCACAACGTTTTGAGTGCGTTGCATTGAGATCTACCACAAAACATGATTTTTCACCCCAAAAAAAAAAATCCCAGCAATATTTTTTGCGTAAAGTTACTTACTTTGATGTACAGAATACTTGGTTTACGGCTTCGTGATGAGGTTGTTTACACCCTGTATAAAGGTCAATGACACTACTTAATGCCATTGACTGCTATTGATAGACACCCGTGTTCATTTCGCATTAACTAAAAGAAGTAAAGTTCGAAAGAATAGAAATTGGTACAATGCTTTACAAAACCCACCATAGTTTTATCTCGGGCCAAATCTTTGATAGGCTTGGTAAACTTAGAATAAGTTTGTTTATGGTTGCAAATCAGATAGTTTACAAGGCAATGACCTCTGAGACAACCATATCCAACGTTTCATCACAAAAAAACCGTAAATTTGTTCAATTGACACCGTTTATTTGCCAATATAAGCTTTATGTTACCAATAATAAAGTTTATAGTCCCATAGGTATATTTAATGCTAAATACTACGCTTGCAAAGTTACACATTCTGTAGTTGGTGCCAGTTAAGATCGCAAAAGCGGTCATTGACCCACCTACATTTAATTTTATTAAAGTCCTCAACTTTGAAATCCAAAAATAAGCCCGTTCAAGTCTTGAATCGTCATCTATCGTGATCTTCAAATTTTTTTCTAATGCAAAACGATACTTAATTAATTTATTTAGTTTCGTAGGAAGAGATATTAGGCAAAGGGCAATGACCGCTATTGCGATCTTAACCGGCACCAACTATAGACATAATACCTTGAGAGCAATTAATACCGGTGGAAAGGCGGCATACAAACTTACCACTAATTTGTTTCCGATTTGACAGAATCCTTTCCTCGTGTTCCGACCATGAGATAATCCTACTCATCTGCCCAGCCTATTTCCAACTATGTTGGAGTCGGCTTCCAGACTAATCAGATGCAGCTGAATACCCGTATTTTAAATGTAACGACTGCCTATCTGACCTCCACAACCCAGTTAGTACAGGGTAATACAATACCCCTTGGTAGGACTGTTTGGCAGACTTACGGGCCACTAACTTCCTGTTACGACTGCCAAAGATCTACAAATGACAGCCGTGCTTTCCGAGGCACGAAGGCAACTTGGTATGTAATGGGTCTCCCATCCACGATCCAACCTAGGCAAGGCTGGTTTATCCTAAAGATCGACCCAAGCGGCTGTTTTTTACCACGAGTCACGAGCTCCCCAACACAGATCATCCTAATTAGGGCAAAGTTTACCCTAACATGAAGTCGCTTAGAAAGAGTTATGCCCGACTCGTCACTGTTCCGATTGGTCACCAAAAACTTTTACCAAACTAGGAGTCCCGACTCGTCACCATAGCTCGTTGCTAAATGAAGCGGTGCTTGCCTAGGTTGGTCTGTGGATGTGTGACCACCCCTACATACCGAGTTTCCTCCGTGCTTTGGAAAGCAAGTGATGCCGTTGGTCCCGGCTGTCATTTGTAGATTTTATACAGTCGTTACAGGTAGTCAGTGGCCCAAAAATTCTGACAACCAGTCTTACCAAGGGGTATCGTAGTATTACCCAGTACTAACTGGGTTGTGGAGGTCAGATAGGCAGTCGCTCCATGTAAAATACTGGTATTCAGCTGCATGCGATTAGACTAGAAGCCGACACCAACGTAGTTGGGAAAAGGCTGGGCAGATGATGAAGTCACACAAAAATGTCGTTGCCAACCAAACACTTACATCCAGTAAAACATTCCAATCTCTGCTTCAAAAAAATAACATCTAAACTACCAAGGAGTGGCATCGCAAAGCTAACCACATTTCCGTATTAGCATTTCAGTCGTACACTCGCAACCACCCTAATCAGATACCGAGACATTTCAGTTTGTTTGTGTACATTCAACTCAGAAATTATTGACTCACTTTGAATGGCGTATCGGGTCTGTTTAGTTTAGTAACGTTTTAGGAGCTGATGCTGTAATTAGTTTAGTTTTGAGTGTGTTTGTGTCTCTTTAGATGTATTTGTGGAATTGGTTCTGACTACCTTTTGCCCGCTGCTTCGTTTGCGTTTATTTCGGATAAAAAATCATTAAATGACTCCTCCCGCTCTGGGCGGAGCGGAAGGGAGTATCAGACTTTTATTGACTAAAACCCATCCATGTTCCTTCATCACCATTTCTGCCCTCGTAAATGTAATGTCGTAATTTGTTATTGTAATAAGGAGACCGAGCGCTATCTGGAAAAAAAATCGGTTTGTCTGTATCTACTACCGTTACGGAGATACGATAGATAAAAATCAAGACATTTTTAAAAAAAACACAGTGCGTTAGAATTTTAAGGTTTGAACACAGTAAATTACTATTTACTGTGCTGTAATATGTGTTCATGTATTTTAATAAATATGTTTTGTTTGGCTATAACACAGCTTCTTCAAATACTGTGGTTATAAGTAAAATTTCCGTAAAATGTATCTTAAGTCAAACTTAAATTAATCACAGTATCTTAATTAATTACTGGGTTTAAGATGCCTGCGAAGCCTGCTGTTATAAGGTTTTAACCCCGTATGTGTACAGTTACTGTGTCGTAATAACACTAGAGTTCCTGTCTTTAAATGGTTAAAACACAGTAACATAGTAAAACTAACCTAGACCACAGTAACCAATCAGTTACTGGGTTTTAACTTAAAAAAATAAAATTGTATGAATTTTGTTCCTATTTTTTAAAACACATTAACTGATTTATTTAAATAAAACACAATAATATATTAGTTCTTTATAGACTGAATTGAAGCTTGGTTCATTTTACAACATATAAAAATGTAATTTTCAACCTAACTTAAGTGTTTTGTTTATAACAAAACGATTTAACTATTTAACTTTAACCGCGTTTTTTACAAAATGGCAGAAAACACAGTAACTGAAGTTACTGTTTTTTACGAGGGCCCCTTCCTTTTGCTGACTCTCTTTGAGGCGGGCGTGGAACATGAACGCGCCGTCGACACGGCCTGTCGTCATAAGACGGATGGACGGCGAGCTAGCCCATAGCTCACCGTCCACAGGCCCGCGCCTACGTTGGCCAGGGGCCACCACGTGGCCCCCGACGCCCGGTGCGTCTCCCGCGGCGGTTGGGACGTGAGGTTTTCTCCCTCTCACGTTCCACCACCTCCTTCGCCAGCATGACTGCTTCGCAGAAGGTGGTGACGGCGTCCCTTCCGTCTTGCTCCGGACCATGGATTGAACCAGGGCCGGACGCGAGAGGTCGCCGCCGCCGATCGCCGCTACGAGGACACGGCGGTGCTCCGCCCACGCGTGGCAGACCTCCACCGTATGCTCCACCGTGTCAATTCAGTTCGGTTGTACTCTGTTTGTAATAATATTATTCAATCATGATTCGAAAGACACGTGGCGTCATCTATTATCTTAAGAACTTTATTGTCGTTTTTTCGGGATACAAACAAACAAACTTTCGCATGTATGAAATGTTTAGGATTAGGATAATTGAGTTGCAAAATAAAACTAAAGTGGTTCCTAAATCCGGATCATCTAGGGTGAAATCAGCTGAATGATTCGTTCTGAAAAAGGCTTTAGAGGCTTATAAAGTAATAATAGAAAAAATGCCATAAGCATCATATTGGAAAGATAGATTAATGTTCGCCATGTTGGGATTTAGCAGACAAGACACGTATGTACGTATCGGCCTTGTGATATTTATTATTCGTAGTAATCTCTTACATATTTTTGCACAAAACTTACATCTACGAGAAGTACGCACGTGTCATTACCTTTTATTTCTACATAAGCCAATGAGATGTGCTTAATAAGATTTTATATCTGCAAAAATACAGAAAACTTGTACATCAACTTTCATCCCCTGTAGGAGATGTTTATTTTCCTTTATTTATGCTCACTTTCAAAGGTAAACTGCCTAATGATTGCAAGCGACTGCTAAGCACGAGGCAAAGTTTTATTCGGTTTTTCATATCTGGAATAGGCACGACGACAGTATAGTAAAAAAAATGCAAATCTAATTAGTCCGTCAGTTAGAGTCTTGGAAATTAATGGACACGTATTTTTTGTTTTTGTAAATGAATGAATATTGACAAAAGATAAAACGCATCAAAACTCGGGAGTGGGGGCTCGTGACGTTAGAACTAGCTCAAAATTATACCTAGGCGTGACGTATTGAGAATTTTAAAAGCGTTATATCTTCGTCAATTTTGATTTACGTAACAAAAGAAAAAACACGGGTCAAATATTTTTTGATGATCTAACTGACGGAGTAATTAATTTTTTTGTGTCGTCTCGCCTATTTCTCCGAAGCAACCACGGACTTGTGCTCGGTTGATGGTAATAAGCGCCAAATCCATGGGACTTAGGCATAACCGGCGATAATATGTCGGTGTAATATTAGGTACACCGCTGCCTAATCCTTCAAGCATTACAAGTGTGATATTATATTGTTACATCATGTTCAAAGGTAAACCAATAAACCTTTCACTCAATAGCAGACGATAGTCTTTTATTTGACTTATAATTTTCTGCCAGCGCTCAACTAGACATAACCCCGTCAATACATTTTGTGGAGCACTGTTTTATGTCTCCGATAGAATTATCGACGTTTTACTTCACAATTATGTGTTTGCCAATGAAACTCCTTAAGTAAGATGTACTAAAGGGATAACGAAGATTGTTTGGTATCGGACAGTAAATCTAGAAGTTTTAAGTGCTTTTACACATTAGGTTGGTGGCCTGAAAGGTAACTAGTTCAAATGGGTTCGCTGGATCAACCCGTGAGTTATTTGGTACTTACCAGAATCTTAACTGCAAAGAAGTTTTGAAGCAGCACTACTAGTATCTACTTTGTCCATTGATCCGAGTTGAGTTTTTACTTTGCCCACGACCCGAATGGCGCAGCGGTACTGAGGCTGCCTAACGTTCTTAGGGTCCCGGGTTCGAATCCCAGTAGGAGCAAATGTTTGTGTGATGAGCATGGACATTTCATTCCGAGTCATGGATGTTTATATGTACCTATAATAGGTACGTATTTGCAAACAAAAAAGTATCTATGTATGTAGTATATCAACTATCTGGTGTCTACGACACAAGCCTCGTTGCTTAGTGTGGCACTAGATGGCGCTGTGTGTAATGTCCAGCGATATTTTTTATTTATATTTTATATTAATCCCACCCGCCCCCTTAAAAGCTAGTTTTAATTAACTAGCTTTTCTATTACCTACGTCTTTATTAAAATCAAAACATTTTATTTCACATAAGCCTACATGGGTACATAATATAAAACGTCGAGAAAAGGAGCTCGGTTCGGGTTGGTCGTTTCTTATGGAGAAGAACCAGCAAGAAACTTTATGGTTTCTCATTTCAAATTATTTTGGTTGATTTTTATTTTATGTTTGCTGCATCGCTGATTGTAATTACCCGTTTGTGCGTTGGTGTATTCCACCCCGTACAATGTTAAACCGAAATGCTTTAGACCGGCAATGATACTACCGACAAGCATACTTCAAGTAATAGACAAAAGAAACGAGTTAATTTATTATAGAACATAATTTTCACTGAATTAAATGTAAATAACCTTGACTATATCCAAATGAATAAAAGGCCTATGCCTATTCATAACCCAATTATTCATAGTCAAAGCTTCGAAGGCAAGTTAACAGCCAAGAATTCAATATTCTAAAACAGGAAACATTATAATATTTCATCGCTTGATGATCGAAATTGAACACTTAACTGTATTAACTGAAGACTCAATTTAACGTTGTACGGATGGATGTAATAGCTACATAATATAATTATACAGACCTTACTGGGCTACGTATACGGCAAACCTGGGAACGGAAAGTGGGATAAGCGAATTCGTGTGAAATAGTAGTAGAACGGAAAATCTTACCCTCCTTCTGGGACAGTCGGGTAAAAATGGTGAGAGGGCCCTTTTTTTCGGATGGGAAATCATCAAATGACTCCTCCCGCTCTGGGCGGAGCAGGAGGGAATGTCAGACTTTTACTGACTAAAACCCATCCATGTTCCTTCATCGCCCTTTGTGTTCCGGGGCCACGGTATCTCTTTTGAATATTCCCGCAGCCCGGGCAGGCTTCGGCCCTTTTTTTTTTTTTTTTTTTGGATGGGAAATCATCAAATGACTTCTCCCGCTCTGGGCGGAGCAGGAGGGAGTGTCAGACTTTTACTGACTAAAACCCATCCATGTTCCTTCCTCGCCCTTTGTGTTCCGGGGCCACGGTATCTCTTTCGAATAGTCCCGCAGCCCCGGCAGGCTTCGGTCCTTGCGGACCCCTTCTCTATTGCTGACTCTCTTTGAGGCGCGCGTGGAACACGAACGCGCCGTCGACACGGCCTGTCGTCCTGAGACGTACGGACGGCGAGCTAGCCCATAGCTCCCCGTCCACAGGCCAGCGCCTACGGTGGCCGGAAGCCACCACGTGGCCCCCGACGCCCGGGGCGTTTCCCGCGGCGGCCGGGACGTGTGGATCTCTCGCGTGGAACGCCCTTAGCTAACAATGAGAACGTAAAGGATATACAAAAAAAATGCATTATTTTTGTTGTTTAATACCAAATAGTGAAGTTATCAGTTTTCTCTGTTTGTACGAAAGAAGGCTTTTGCAGCCTTAAGGGCCTATTTTTCATACAGACTCCAATATGGGCCGCGTTGCCACTTTGTCGTGACGACAGATAATCGTGTAGTTTTAAGTGTCGTGGCTTGTGTATTTGAATGGAGGTGTTCACTTAAAGGACGACGCAATTACTGTCGTCCACGACTTTTGCCAACTAAAAACCAACGATAAATTAACCGTCTTTATACATTCGTCGGCTTTATACATTCGGAAAATCAAACACCGAGGGTTCCTGTAACCAGTTAGCCAGTCTACAACCTCTTAGATCACGTGACACAGAGATGAATCGTTTCATTAGAGCGAGAAGCTACGCTAGAGCAGGACAGTTATATGTTAAATTAGGTTGGTTAGTGCAAAGCTAAGACAATATGTTATTGTCTTTGGAATGCCAGGGTCGGATGTAGGACTGAAGGCCTGGCTTTTGTATTTAACTTGCTTAAGTTAGTACACCAAATATTATATGGGTTAATACTCCTTGGTAAGACTGGTTGTCAGACTTTCGGGCCACTGACTACCTGTAACGACTGTCAAAGATCTACAAAAGGCAGCCGGGACCAACGGTTTTCCGTGCCTTCCGGGACACGGAGGAAACTCGGTATGTATTGGGTGGTCACCCATCCGCAGACCAACCTAGGAAAGTGCCCTAGCCTTCTATTTTATTCACTTAGAGCCCAAAATATAAACAGTGGCTTTTTATTTAGTTTTTATTTTTTTGGACCCAACAAAAGCTTACCAGATTTCGATTGTTACAATATGAACCCAACACCATCCTCAGGCCGTCCCTGCAAGCATCGTGTAAGCAGTAATCTAAAGGAATTTGTACAGCTGCAACAACACCGCCATCATGATATATTTGAAGACTCAATCGCCCATAAAAGCTATTTTATAACGATCGTTGTAACGTTTTGTAGGCTTTTTGCGGTAAGCCTGATATATGTGATGTGTTTGAACCTATTTTCGGGTGTTTATGTTTTAGGGTTACTGTTTTATTTTTGTAAAGTAACTCATGTAACTCGTATGAGCAAATGTTTGTGTGATGAGTATGGACATTTGTTTCTGAGTGATGGATGTTTATATGTATAATAAGTATGTATTTACAAACAAAAAGTATCTATGTAGTATATCAACTATCTGGTGTCCACGACACAAACCTCGTTGCTTGGTGTGGCACTAGATGGCGCTGTGTGTAATGTCCAGCGATATTTATTTATATGTAAAAAAAAAATGTAAAGGAACTCAAATGTAAAGTAACTCATCATCAATGTAGTAGTAACTCATCACAAAAATATCTCCAAAAAAAGAAGTGTTTGTCGACATAATTATCATCATCTGCCTAGCCTTTTCCCAACTACGTTGGGGTGGGCTTCCAGTCCAACCAAATGCAGCTGAATACCAGTATTTTACATGGATCGACTGCCTATCTGACCTCCACAACCCGGTTAGTACTGGATAATTATGATACCCGTTGATAAGACTGATTGTCAGACTTTCGGGCCACTGACTACCAGTAACGACTGTTGAAGATCTACAACAGACAGCAGGGACCAACGGCTTAACGTGTTTTCTGAGCCACGGAAGAAACTCGGTTTTTGTCAGCATTAACGGCTTTATATTCTCCACCATTATCCATATCTACACCATTTGTTCTCCAAACTTGTTTAATCATGTATTACACCATCAAATCGTAAACCAGGAAACAGCAAAACAACTACATAACTAAACACTAGCACGAAGCCTTCAAACAGCCCTCTCGTTTGCACAAAGCGAGTAATACCCGGATCACGTATTTCATAATTACTAAAGTTTTGTGCCAACTACTGACGTCCCATTGCTGATGGACCGACGTTAATGTACAAATAAAGACTGATTTACAACATGACAGTTTTTCTATGAAGCTAAGTTTTGCTATTTTTCTTTTTCTTAATCATGTGGTTAGTGCTTAACCTGGTGTCAGAGTTTTTATGCCACCAAAGGGCCGCTGACTTGGCTGTACATGCCGTCAAGAAATATCTCTCAGGGATGCTGGTTTCCTCAGGATATTCTCTTTCACCGAAGCAAGTGATAATTATAAAATACGCACATGAATACGAAAAATTAGAGGTTCGAACTCGAGACCTATGACTTGGCATTACGACGGTCACACCACTAGGCTATCACTAACAACCTAATAGCAGCAATCGTATTGTCATGTGCGCCAATTTCAGTTTGACAGACTTGTCGGTGAAAACCTATCAAAATGATACGTTCATTTTGACAGGTTTTCACCTGTAACCATATTGTAACGAAAACGTGTGATTTATAAATAAATTCATAAAAAAATAACATGTTTTTGCTTTGTGATTTGTGAAAGTGACGTCACTTTACTTTATTGCAAGCGTAATTTTGGTCTCGTTTTTTTAATTTCTAGAGATATTTTAACGATTTTTAAATTTTTTGTTTCTTCTTACTTAAAAATTATAAAAATAATAATAATATTAAACTTCTTCATTGCAATGACAGAACCCAGTGACAGGACTGGTTTCCACGTAACCTGTAAATTCCTTACTAATATTCCAGGTATATGGACGTCGCCATCAAGGAAAGCTTTTTCGTAGAGAAACGTAGAAACCAATCTTGTACTGTGGTCTTTCGTAGTCATACCATTAAATACTTCTTTTTTTTTTTTTTTTGTTAGCCTGTACTGTCCCACTGCTGGGCAAAGGCCTCCCCCAATTCCTTCCATTTGCTCTTTTCCCGTGCCTCCTCGGGCCAACCCTCGCGGTACGCGTCCAAATCGTCTCGCCACCTTTTTCTGGGTCGGCCTCGGCGGCGCCATCCGTCTTCCGGCAACCATCGTGTGGAGACTTTTGCCCAGCGGTCATCGTGCATGCGACTGACGTGACCCGCCCAATCCCATTTTAGCCTAGCAGCTTTCATGCCAACGTCCACTATGCCCGTTTTGGAACGCAGCGTGGTGTTTCGAACCCTGTCTTGTCTTTTGACACCCAGAATGCTGCGTTCCATTGCCCTTTGGCAAACTCCAAGGCGGAGCTTCTGAGACTCGGTGAGCGACCAGGTCTGAGCACCGTAGGTTAGGACGGGCAGGATGCACATGTCAGTGAGTTTGCGCTTCAGGGAGATCGGAAGATCACCCTTCATTAGCGTCTTCATGGACCAGTAGCTTTTCCAGGCATTTTCGATTCGGCGATCGATTTCTCTTTCCTGCCTGTTTTCGAAAGATACTAACTGGCCCAAGTAGATATACTCATCGACATACTTTATTTCCTGCCCATCTACCTCGACCCTACGCTTAGTGCTGTTGGTCATGAGCTGGGTTTTAGAGCGATTCATTACGAGTCCCACCCTGAAGCTGGCTGTGCTCAGTTCTTGGAGCAAGGTCTGTAGTTCGAAGGCTGTGGGGGCAAAAAGGACTATGTCGTCAGCAAATCGGAGGTTGGTTAACCTCTTATTACCGACTGTAATGCCTTTGGTTGTCCATGAGGCTGCTAGCGATCTAAATATCTCCTCTAGAGTGCTTGTAAACAACTTCGGAGAATAAAAATACTTCTTAAAAAAAAAAAAAAAATTGCTGGACATTAACACACAGCCACACTAAGCAACGAGGCAATTGCACCTAGAGTACATTTTCCATTACGAATTTCTCAATTTAGCCCGCAATTACCATTGACCGGGTCGAAACAAAAGACAACTCGATCCCTTTAACATGAGACATAAATATCGTAAACTGGCGGCGTGTATAGTATGACCACTTAAAATGTGCAATAGGGTATTACACCCATTGTTTAAAAGTGTTTCAATTAGATTCTATAGTGCTAATAAACCACTAAACAATTCACAAAAAAAAAAAAAACAATCGTTAAGTGCCATAAAAATGCATTTAAATTTAACATTTTCAAATTTCGCGCGTAATTTGACGAAAACGCTGGACGCAGTGGACGCCATATTGCTCTGTGGTCATGACGTCATTTGGCTATGTAAACAAATGCAGTGATATTGAAGTTGACAGTTGGCACTTCAATGTTTAATAGCCTTATGACGTATTAACATGGCGACTACTATAATGGTGTTATGAAACAGATTAAAAAAGCTGAAACCTTTGAATTGAATTTTAAAATTTAGTTTGGTATTTTATGTACTAACGTTTTCCGACTGCTTTTTGCCTAAGCTATCTCAATAATATATTTTTAGATTTTTTCTCATATAGAGTAAAATACCCTATTCAAGATTGTGAAGAAAATTCACATCGAAATATGTCAAACTTGGAACATTTATTTTAGTTCTGTGTTTTCCCATCTGCACTGATAAGTTGGTTGAAGTGTACTAAAAGCCTCTGCCATCCCCTTCGAAAACAGGCGTGATAGTACATTAAAGGGTAGTAAGTTGACAAGTAAATGGCACAGCTGTGCGAACAAGGAGCTCGGTTAAATATGCATGTACTCTGATTGTAGGGGAGGGTTCACTTATTTTGAACAGAGGGACTTGTCGGAAGGTCTGGCCTGAATTCTAAAAGCCTGGTCAAGCCTTTGATCTGTAAATCTGTAAATGTAAATTGGTTGACCAAAGTTACAAGGAATTGTTGACATTAGATTTCGCAGAATTGAAATTGAATCTTCATTTAGAAACTTTAGGGCCGTGATAAAGTGAAATTCTATCAACAATAACAATAAACTTATCGTAATATTCTGCCTGTAATCCCCGAAGGGAAAGGTAGAGGTGTACCTAATAGTACACCCACATTTCGCCCGTTATGTTTAAGTCCCATGTAATACTAATAGCGAACCTATTGTCATCAATCGGATACAAATCCAGACTCCTTGGCTGCTACTGAGAAATTCGGGATGGAAAAACACAATACACTCAATAACAAAAGAGCAAAATTGTATTGGATTGACTAAGCTACCGGAAAACTATACAGAAAAATCTGTAGAAATGTAAAAACGCTTTAAAAGAGACGTCCACTGGTCGAGGCCCTCTAGTTTAGCCTTTACTCTATCTGCGTAACATTGAAATATGGTTCATTATTTTTTATTAGGGTAAACTATTTTTGTGTACACTTAACGCCTGTTAAGTTACTTTAAACTCATCGACATGAAAATGGACGTGTGTGCTACGCCGTAGCTCAACAATGCTACGAGCTACGCCGTAGCTCGGTAATACTACGCGGTACGCCGCTTTCAGCTACGCATTTATAGAACGTAACGTAGCAGTACTAAAGATTTTTGTTTCACATGGAGTTGTTTTGTTTGGGCAAAATAGGAAGGAAAAAATATCGATGTGATATTGTTTTAAAAGATGTCCATTTGTTTTAAATCATCATCTGCATCATCTGCCTAGCCTTTTCCCAACTATGTTGGGTTCGGATTCCAGTCTTACCGGATGCGGCTCAATACCAGTATTTTACATGGAGCGACTGCCTATCTGCCCTCCACAACTAAATTTGTACTGGATAATACGATACCCCTTAGTAAGATTGGTTGTCCAACTTTCGGGCAACTGACTACCTGTAATGACTGCCAAAGATCTATAAATGACAGCCGGGAGCAACGGCTTAACATACTTTCCGAGACACGGAGGAAACTCGGCATGAAATGGGTGGTCACCCATCCATAGACCAACCTTTACCGTTTTACCGGCTGTTATTATTTGGCCACGAGCTTCTCCTCCATTTGTTTCTTATTTATTAGTTTTAAAACCCGAGTGTAAACGAAACAATCCAAATGTACATCAATTCCCAGTATTATAATAGTACTGAAGATATTCTACGCAGATACTTATTGTTCGTCTCACAGCATTACATGACTCAATACCCGACATGTTACAATTTAGTGTAATGGCTCACTGGGTACAACTATGCATAAATTACCAGCTGTATGTTACTGCGTGACATGGCTCATGCCATCTACACAATGGCTGATAGTGGAAACAGCTGGGATTTATGGATGCGATAAATCTTTATTGAAGTGTCGAGCAGCAGTGTCTTAGTAACGGATCCGACTCACGATTGGTAAGTCGAGGATTCGAACCCAGGCAGGCGCATTGCTTTGTGTAATTTATTTCATCACCACTGCTCTCAAAACGGTGAAGGAAAACATCGTGAGGAAACCGGCATGTCTTAGAACCAAAAATTCGAAGACATGTGACATCTACCAACTCGTACTGAGCCCGCGTTGTGGATTAATAGCCCAGTTTCTCTCTTAGAGAGAATACGTATCTTGTCTCACAGCTGTGGAAAAATTAAAATTATGCTATGTTTATGCTTATGTTTAATCAATTATTACATCTAAATCTTGGGATCTAAATCAATAAGTAATTTAGCTTGTTTGAATTGCAATAAAATCGAATGATATTAATGAAAATGATAGCGTGGCGGTTAACAAAGGAGAATGAAACGAAAAACGTGTTGCGCCGACCCCGAATAACATGGGATAAAGGGCAGGAAGATGCTGATGAATTGCAATCAACGCACATTCTATTTCTTAATGTACAATACTGAAAAATCACTAATTGAGAAAAAAGTAATTCAAATTTACTCACCCTACCTATCTGGGAACAGAAGTCAGGGCGTTTGCGACCTGAACAACGGGAATATCATTATTTTAACTATTTCATCTCTTCCACAATAAAACAGACGGTATTTCCTATTCCGCATAGCACAAATATAAGTACCTACCCGCATATAAATGTAAAAAAATTAAGTCGACCGTCCACTACTTGCGCGTGGAGAGATTTGCGTTTTGACGTTAGAATGGAAGTCACATGAACGTAATCTTCGATGTTATCATCATCATCATCACCTGCCTAGCCTTTTCCCAACTATTTTGGGGTCGGCTTCCAGTCTAACCGTATTTTACATGGAGAAGGGTGTAAGGGTGTAGTATTTTACTTAAACCTCCACAACCCACTTACTAGTAATACGATACCCCATGGTAAGACTTTGCAAGTCTTTTAGGCCACTGACTGACGGCCTGGTGACTGTGATACAACAATGATTTTTAATCATTAGTACAACGATTCACTTTTGTCTGAAATGCTCATTTTTATTTGAAAATAGTTTTTGTGAAACGTAAATGTGTCTTTTCTGATAATAAATTATTATTACTGAATACCTGTAGCTACTGTCAAAGATCTACAATTAACGTGCTTGCCGAGGCACGGTTGAAACTCGGTATTTAATGGGTAGTCACACATTGGCTAAACCTGAAGATCGACAAAAGCGGCTGTTACTATCTAGCCACGACCACAGTGTAACACAAAGGCCAAACTTCAAACTTTTGTACTTTTGCATTTTGAAGTTTTACCACAGTCAAGTTACTAACTGCGATTTCCCCTCAATTTGTGTTTATTTTTAAGGTTCCGTACTCGAAAGGTAAATAAAGGAACCCTTAACATCACTTTCTTGTCCGTCTGTCACCACCGATTTTCTCAGGAACGGGTGGACCTAGCAAGTTGAAATTTATACCAGATATGGAAGTCTATAGTCCCTATTAGGTGTATCTGTATGTGTCTGTGTATATGTATATAAAAAATCAAGGTCCTGAATCAACACGATAAAAAGATATGGGCAAATTTAGATTTTCGCGAAAACTTGTATTGTACCAAAATTTACCTTTATTTTCAACTTTTTTTTTCCGGACTTTTCCCTTTACTTCTGCCTTCTTACCTAGAATCACGAAATTTGCCAAAAGCAAGGTCTTACAGCACATGTAAAGGTAAAAATCTGAAAACCGTAAATATGTAGTTTAATAACAAAATAAAAGGGATTTTAATATTACAAACTTATTATTTCCGGTTGGTGCAATAGCCGTTTCTAGGGATCGAACAGCAAAGTTAAGTTTGTCCTTTAAAAAGTTTGTACGGAACTCTCGGTGGGCGAGTCGACTCGCCCTTGGCCGGTTTTTTTCTGATAGATCTGTATGAAGCTTAGCTGTGAACTGCTGTGGAGCGATGCCTTTACTAATACATGCACACGTGCACAAACAATAGAATATGAGAGCTCCCGTAATATTCGTGTAATGTTAGTTTTATTTGACGGCGCTGTGTCCAGCATCGTTTGTGTCGGAAACAATGGCTCTACGAGTTGTATGATGTTGTCGTGTTGGAATAAATGATGCATTATGTTTTGATGCATGAGTTGCTATGCATGGACTAGCTTTGTTTGTGAAGGAGGTAAGCAGAGATTATTGATAAAATATTGTGGCGGGTTTATTTTAGTAGAATCTTTATTATCACTTGGCTTGGCGTTAGTTGGGTTTTTCCGTTAGGAATTTCTCAGTAGCAGCCACAGAGTCTGGATTCGTACCTCCGTTTGCTGGCGATAGGCTCGCTCCATATTAGATTTACTCGTGGTTTTCAGAAACAACGTTTTGTCCCACGTTCTGCCACTTCTATTTCTTGGTCTATTTCATCATCATCATCATTTCAGCCGAAAGACGTCCACTGCTGGACATAGGCCTCCCCCAAGTGTCGCCACATTGACCGGTCCCATGCGACTCGCATCCAGCGGACTCCCGCAACCTTCACCAAGTCATCGGTCCACCTAGTGGGAGGCCTTCCAACGCAACGTCTTCCGGTTCGCGGTCGCCACTCCAGAACTTTTCGGCCCCATCGGCCATCCGTTCTGCGAGTAATGTGACCTGCCCACTGCCACTTAAGTTTGGCAATTCTTCGGGCTACGTCGGGTTGGTCTATTTATTGTTACTCATTTAAAAAGTCTCAACATACTCTCTAAAGCAAAATGAGAAAGGTAGGTAAGGAACTGTCACCTACAGTCACCCATCTACAGCATGACCGCAGCAAATGGCGCTTTACCACAAAATCGATTATTTTTACTAAGAGAACAAATAAAGGCAAACAATCTAAGTCGAGACCGCAACTCGATTGTTTGGAATGAAGGACGTTAATTGGCGTAAAAGAAAAGAAAGAAAATATGTTAAGAAATCAACCAATCAAGAATTAACTAATGAGTGTTTAGCCTGAGTGAAGGAACTCTCTCATTAAGTCAGCTTAACTTGATGTGACTCTCATTAGTTGGAATTTAGTCAGCTTGGCGTGATGTTCAATGGCGAAGAACTAACACCCCATCCATGGACGTTTTTCGCCATTTTGAAGGTGAGCCTATGAAAAAGTTGTTTAAGGGGACTACAGGAGCTAAACGCGAGTTTTATAATGCAAAAAAGCACATGATTCACTGCAATAAACAAAACCAGAAAAATATATGATATTCCTCAGGATATATGCTAGTATGGTAGTGTTTTGAAAACTTAATACAACAAATATTACTTGATAAAAAAAACCACGAACTTATCTCTAAAAATTTCTTTTATCGCGTAAAAACCATACTCAAATACATGCGATTATTCTGATTTTTTGGCAAATAATTCTACTCTCGTCTGAATCACACCCTGTAATATGACCATACCTTTCTGGTACGCGTTGTAAATAACAGGGGTATGTAAATACCTTTGATGAAACCGAAAGACACTTGTTCTTCCCTTCATTGGAATATTTTTTTTGTTACAGACCATACCTTAGGAAACTTCTAGTTACGGGATATATTGAAGGTCAACATTTTTCCAAGTTTTTTTTTTAAACACAAGGTTTAACGTTATAACATGACTTTAAGCAGTAGGACCCGGCTGTCATTTGTAGATCTTTGACAGTCGTTACAGGTTCAGTGGCTCAAAAAGTCTGACAACCAGTCTTACCAACTATTCTTACTTCCACGACCCCCGTACTATTCAATATATCCCTTAGCACAATGTTTTGAGTGCGTTACATTGAGTCCTACCTTGAAACGTGATTTTTCACCCACCAATTTTTGTTTCCAAGCAATATTTTTTGCGTATTGTAAATTAGTTGTACAGAACACTGGGTTGACGGCTTCGTGAAGGGGCCGTATACACCCTGTATTGATGTATAGCAATCTTTTATCAAGAAAGTGTAAAGGCAAATAACGCAGCTAATCGGAGTCGAAACCGCAACTCCACGAACATAAAACATTGTATAGAAGGAAGACGTTAATTGTTGGTAAAGTAAGAAATAGCTCCAGAACAAAGGTTGGAAAGATTGGGTAACTTGGCTGGGTTGCTTATTGTGCTGAAACCTTGGACGGTCTTAGAGATAGCGATTTTAGTACAAAAATATGAGGCATGAACGAACCAAGGGGACAATATTCAGGGTAGCGATTGATTTACCTCCTTCAGTTTTCTTTAGCTGCTTGTTAACTTTTGTAAAATATATATCTTGTTTTACGGTTTTTGTATAGTAAGTAACGACCTGTTGTCAGGCCTACGCTGCCCCCCATACTTATGTACTAATGCTGTAACAAAATAATATCGTAATACCAAATGATTTGAAAACAGTAACCACGGAGTTTCTTGCCGGTTCTTCTTCATGGATACGACCAACCCGAACCGTGCTCCTTTTTCAACCTGTTACAAGTGCCCATCTAGGCCTATGTGAAATAAAATGTTAAAATTTTGATTTTTTTATTTTAGGGAAGTGAATCTACCCATCATATTATTAAAACAACTTTGCCAAACAAACTCAAAACGAATTCGTGAAAAAATAAACAGGAAATTCGTAATGTAATGTGTAGCCACCCCTCCACGGACCAACCTAGTCAAGCAGGGCTTAACCTGAAGATCGACCCGAACCGCTGTTATTATTTACCCACGTACCATTACTATAAATCTATTTACGGTACGTTGGGTCGGCGACGTACTGCGCTGAGTCGAGGTATTATGTAGCCTTCCGCGAAATGACCGATACACGACACCCGTCAACTAGAAGTTTTTCATCCTACCAAGGATAAAATATTGCTAGTAAGCTATAATAGATTCTTTGTATATAACCATAATACTTTTCCATACTATAATAATTTTATAAAGACGAGAGTTTTTTTTTTTGTTTGTGTGTTTTTTACGATTTAACTCTAAATCTACTCGACCGATTTTAAAAATTCTTTCAACAGTAGATACATACATCTACTATCTACATTATCAGCGAGTAACATATGCTATATTTTATCCCCATACTCTTACGGGAACGGGAACTACGCGGGTGAAACCGCGTGATGTCTGCTAGTATAATTATAAAGCTGAAGAGTCGTTGAACGCGCTAATCCCAGGAACGACTGGTTCGAATTGAAAAATTATTTTAGTGTTGGATCGTCCATTTATCGAGAAAGACTATATAGGGTTATATAACATGACGTTACAACTAAAAGGAGCAGAACATTAATGAAAAGTGTTGCAAAAACTACGGAAAATAGTATTAATATAGTAATTTCACGTGGACGATGGTCGCGTGCAACAACTAGTGTCGTCATAGAACGAGTTTAGGCATGATATAATAAAAACTAAAAAAAACGCTGCTTCAGTGGCCCAATTTCTCGTTAATTGTGTATAACCAGCAAAGAAATACTGGCGTTGATTGTAACAGCTCCAGTGCTTGAATACACTTTGCGTAGAATTAGTTTGAAACTGGTGAGAATTCTTTGTGAAGTTCTGTAGTTTAGAGGAAACAAAAAGGGCGAGAGAATTGAGAAATTTTTATTTGTAAAATGTATTGCTGTCGCGCAGTGCCCAAACGTCCTCGTGCAGAGGGCGAAAGAGACAGCAGCAGAAAATACCAATTCAAAGTACACAAAAACAACGTTTCGTAGCCCCTGATTAGGTACTTCTCCAAAACTTGAACGATTTAACTACTTTTTTCATTAAATATTTAAAAAAAGGTTTTGGCTGTGTACCTATGTTGTCTTTTTTATATAAAAATAAAATAAAATAAAAATAAAAAAGCCTTTATTCTACTACCTTATTTCTAACTTACATAATATATGAACAGGAACACTAAAGAACAGGTTTAAATTAACTATTTGTCTACACTTATATTTAATTAAGCTTTAAGTAGTAGTCGCCTCCTCGGCGTAGGCCTCCCCCATTATCCTCCACACATTTCTGTCCCGGGCTTGGGTCATCCAGTTCGGTCCAACTTTCTCTTTGAAAATGTCTTCCCACCTTTTCTTTGGCCGATCTTTACTTCTGGTTTAGTCTCTAGGTATCCATTCAGTAGCTTTCTTTCTTCTTTTTATATATAATCTAGTCAAATTAAATTTGTTTTCTGAATGTTTGAACACAGCGGGAAATCTAGCCAATTTTTGAAGGTTCATAAATCTCTCATAATAAATTATTTATGAAAAAAAAAAGAAAACATAGGGACATGCCAATAGTGGTTAGTTTTTTTGGACCTTTGAAAATGTTGAAACTTATCCTCACTTTCTTGTTATAGTTTTAAATTGGCTTAGGAGTACTGTTAGGACTGTAAGACTTGTTTGAAATTCAAGAATTACTTAATTATTTAGAAATTATCATCATCTGGGTAGCCTTTTCCCAACTACATATGTTGGGGTCGGCTTTTAGTCTAATCGGATGCAGCTGAATACGAGTATTTGCATTGTATTTTAAATGCAGCGACCGATGGGGCTGAAAAGTTCTGGAGTGGCGACCGCGAACCGGAAGACGTTGCGTTGGAAGGCCTCCCACTAGGTGGATCGATGACCTGGTGAAGGCTGCCGGAATCCGCTGGATGCGAGTCGCACGGGACCGGTCAATGTGGCGACACTTGGGGGAGGCCTATGTCCAGCAGTGGACGTCTTTCGGTTGAAATGATGATGATGAAATGCAGCGACTGCCTATCTGACCTCCACAACCCAGTTAGCACTGGGTAATACTATGCCCCTTGGTAAGACTGGTTGTCAGGCTTTCGGGCGTTTGACTACTTGGGACCACTAAATTAGAAATATTATGGAATAATTGAAAGTGAGTTCCACATCAGAAAGAGTGGTAGAAGAGTGACTTAGCAAAGTGATTTTTATCATTACGTCACTCCACCCATATTCACTAGTTAGGTTTAAGTCCAATGTATTAGGGGGCGACCTTGTTAACTATTTTTGGCAGCCAACATAAAAATAGTATTTACCAAATAAAATAGACTGCGTCTACTCAACTTTGTCTAACCTTCTAGTAAAAACAGACCAAGCGCGAGTCGGACTCGCGTATGAAGGGTATCTATACAACACAAGACAAAATGGTAAAAAACGCGTTTTTTGTATGGGAGCCCCCCTTAAATATTTATTTTATTCTGTTTTTAGTATTTGTTGTTATAGCGGCAACAGAAATACATCATCTGGAAAGTTTCAGCAGTCTTGCTCTCACGGTTCATGAGATACAGCCTGGTGACAGACAGACGGATAGACGGACGGACAGCGGAGTCTTAGTAATAGGGTCCCGTTTTTACCCTTTGGGTACGGAACCCTAAAAACAATGTTATGTTGTTAACTGAACATAATATCAGGCTTGTAATTAGGCAGAGGTGGTAGGTACCCAATAGGACATTTCGGCAGTTCTAAAAATTCAAAATGCTACCAACGTAACAGTAGGCATTAAATGATTACAAACTTTCCGTCAGTTGGCAGATGTTTTAATAATTGGTACCAATTATGAGTCTAGGAATAGAGTTAAAACTAACACAAAAACAAACTATTTAGGCCCTTCGCTCACTGCGACTTTTTGAGCGATACTGTCGCGGTAATTAGATTTGCAACGAGCGACCGTCAGAATTGCTACTGTTGTTCAAGACAACTTTCTATGCCACGCACACACACATAAACCACCGCCGTAGACGTACCTACACTGGATTGCGCGCCCGCGATCGCATCACAAGAACAGTCTGCCTGTGGTCACACGCAGCACTCAACCAAACACTGCTCTGTAAATCTCGTTTTGAAACTACCTATTATGATTAAATGTACTCAATTATTATACAAAGCTGCAAAAAAAAAGTTTTATTAAAAAGTCTTTAATATCTGAAACAATTATATCGATGCGAACGCGCGATTGCTGTTGAAGACATCGGTTGAACGTACAAAACAATCTGTATCGATACTGAATTGCTTTTGCATCGCAACTGAAGCGCGAAAACATCTGAATAGTAATCGCTACTATTCTCACAAAATCGTGGTTAGCTAAGGGAAGTTATAGCAAGCGACAGCATCGCGACAGTATCGCGGCCGTGTAGCGTTTACATCGCTGTAAAAAGCCGCGATGGGCGAGGGCCTTAACGAAGTTTTAACGTGCCACGTGTATCATTTACAGCGTTTGTTTGTACCATTATATATTTTTATATGGAGACAGGAATGTTAATGTTAGCTGGGTCTTTTAGGTAAATGTTACAGTTTTGAAGAGATGAACAAAAATAGTTATTCAGTTGGTTATTTTATCGGCACAAGCAAATAGAGGCCTATATCTTGCAGGGGGAGAAGTGGGGCTTTGGATGATGATGAAATGCGAAATTCAGACTCCGTGACTGCTACTGAAGAACTTCTGATGGATAAGTCTAATAACACTGCTCAGCCTGGCGATCGAACCCACGCTCAGCAGTCGCAAGATGCCACTCGACCAACGAGATAATCTTTTGATTAATCACAATATTCTACTATTGTGCTCACTCAGCCTTCAATACTTCCTACTTAATATTATAAATGCGAAAGTTTGTGAGTATGGATGATTGTTACTCTTTCACGCAAAAACTACTGAACGGATTTGGATGAAATTTTTCACACAGATAGTTTATAACCTGGATTAACACATTACATTACTTTTTATCCCAGTAGTAAGATCCAATGGGACAATTATCAAACTTCACGCGGCCGAAGCCGCTGGCAGAAGCTAGTTAATCAATAAAGTGAGATTGTGGTATTTTGTTTGACCCTATTTATTTGGAGATCAGTACATCGTTACCATCCCTTTTTATATTCCACATAAAAAACCTCGAATGTTATTACTTGTATCAAATAGAAAAGTTATTTTTGTCCCGAAACTGACTTCGCAGCAATGTCCATGTTTTTCTCAATGTTAGCCATTTCGATAAAATTTGGGGACCAAGTTACGTTGGTTATTTAAAATTTCTCATCTAAGCTAGTATATCGTGGCCCCCAATCAGAAAACCCTTTGAGGCTATTCAGTATTTCGATCCCCGATATTATTATTTGAAAGGAATAAATAGAGATTTGCTAAAATACCAATAGAGTGAAAGTGAATATTTTTAGACGATTCCGATGTTTTGAAGTTGTTTCGTATTATTTTTGATTTTCCTTTTGATTAATAATTATAGTAATAGTTGATCGAAATGGACTTTGAAGGATGCATAGGCATATTATAGTATCAATCAAAATAAAGGTTTTTGTTCATTTATATTTTTTTTATTACTTTTTACTTACCTGTAACTTGTTTATAGTAGTGGTAACTGTCATTCAAGTTGATTTAAAAAAATCGTTTGCGTAAATTTCACTCTGCATGATCACAGGAACCACTGTTGCTGTGGTAAACTCACAATACTTTTTTTTCCAAACAAATCGGAATTACCAACTTGTAGTAAAGTTTGAGAAAAAACTCTGATGAAAAAGTAGACTAAGTTCAAAAGTAAGCTGTATGTACAATGTACAGTCAGCCCTAGAAATATGTAAACACGGACAAGGAACCATTTTATTGTATACCTACAACCTTTATTCCATAATAGGCATGACGACAGTATCAAAAAATTGCAAATCTATTTAGTCCGTCAGTTAGAGTATTGGAAATTAATGGATACGTATTTTTTGTTTTTGTAAATCAATGAATATTGACAAAAGATAAAACGCATCAGAACTAGCTAAAAATTATACCTAGGCGTGACGTATTGAGAATTTTAAATATCTTGGTCAATTTTGGTTTACGTAACAAAAGAAAAAACACGGCTCAAATATTTTTTGATAATATAACTGACGGACTAATTAGATGTGTTTTGTCGTCTCGCCTATTGTCTACACAATGTAAAGCTACAGAACATATTAACAATTCATTTTACCAAACCCACGTCACGTTATCGACGTCATGCAGGAAATGAAAAGGACAGAAATAAAGTTCTTGTTCTTCTATCAAACGATGGTCGAGACATGTCAGTCGTTGCAAGTCGCTTAATTATGACATTGTGTACCTTGTTCTGGTCATTATAGGATGTTTATATTATTATGTATCCAGCCTGTGTAGGAGGTTTCGGTGAAATAAATTGGTCACCATGTTTTGTAGCTTTACATTGTATCCACAAATATGGAATAGTGGCCGTTGTAGACAATTAAATGGTTCCTTGCACGAGTTTACCTATATCTTTTTGAGACTGACTGTACCTTACTTTGTACAACTAAGGTCTCCGTAGTAGTTTTACCTGGACAGGAGGTTCAAAAACTTTTAATATCTGTGCCCACATTTTTACTAAAAATAAAAGTAACCATTTGCTTTCCGTTAGAAAATGTGGTCTCTCACCTGAGGATGCTGAACAAGTGACATTCAGCTTCAAAGCATTCCGTGTTTCTACTATGACTTCAGACTATCTGCCTAGCCTTTTCCCAACTATATTGGCGTCGGCAGTCTTTCCAAATGCAGCAGAATATCAGTTCTTCAAATGGATCGACTGACTATCTGACCTTCAAAACCCACTACCAAGTTGGGTACAGGGTAATACGGTACTCCTTGGTAACACTGGCTGTCAGACTTTCGGGCCACTGACTACCAGTAGCGACTGCCAAAGCAAAATGACAGCCGGGACCAACGGCTTAAGGCGCTTTCCGAGGCATGGAGGAAACTCTGTATCTTAAGATGGTCACCCATGCACAGACTGATCTTGGCAAGCTCAGCTTAACCTTGAAGATCGACCCGTACGGCTGTTATTATTTAGCCACGAGCTCTTTACGCCAGTCCGATACATTTTTTACTTTTCCATCATCGTTACCGCAGATATCATCATCTGCCTAGCCTTTTCCAACCTATTTTGTGGTCGGCTTTCAGTCTGACCGGATGCAGCTGGACCAGGCCTACCATCACATAATTAATCTGTTTCATTGGCTGTCTTGTGTAGGAGCCAATCTGGATGCTTTTGCGGTGACGGAGGCACGGGCGGAGCAGAGACAGACGGAGCTTGACGACGGGCTGAGACGGTTGCGTAGAGATAATTATAGTAGTTTGATTGAATATTGTTTGTATTTTAAATAAAATTAGAAGCAGTGTATCTAAGTAGTATTAGTGAAATCTTGAGACAAGCTCCGCGTTATCGAGTAGAATGATTGATAAGTCTACATTGTTCGCGCAGTGGAGTGTACTCAAGATTGACCTGTGGTCAATCTAAATCTAATTGTTGACTGAAAACCCCGAAATGACTCTCTTGATACAGTATTGTTTCCTAAACACTGGTGTAAGGAAGTTCAATCCTTCCTAGATTAAACACAGTATTGATCACCTTTCAGAATATTAAGAAAGAGTCAAACTTTCTTAATTAGCCTTTGCTAATTAAGAAAGTTTGACTCTTTCTCAATATATTCATTCACGAAAACGAACAGACTAGACGATCAACGCGAGCCAACACAGAACCTTGGTATGATGACAACACAGGCCGTCATCCTTACCGTTACTGAATCTGGCCTTAGGACCAGGCCTACCATCACAAGCTGAACACCGTATTTTACATGGGTGACTGCCTATCTGACCTACACAACCCAGTTAGTTATGGGCAGTTAGCGCAGATATGTATTATGTAGAATGTCACTTTGTTTACATACCCTCCAGTCTCTATAAATAAACCCGTATACGTCCTCAAAACTAGGACAAAACATGATAAAACTTAATATGGTACACACTTGCTTACAACTGACCTGTTTAGTAGGAGTTTCTTAATTTAGCACTAATACTTTATTTCCTGTCTACTGCCTCACTGGTCGCAAGCGTGACTGCTGAGCATGAGAGCCTGGGTTCAATTCCCTGGTCGGGCAAAGCGTTATTCGGTTTTTTCATCAGAAATTTCTCTGTATTCTGTCTGTACTCAATAATCATAACTGGCGGAATGTGGGTGTACTATTACGAACACCTCTGCATGACCTAACACTTAAGGGATTACAGGCCGGCGGCGGCGACCTCTCGCTCCCGGCCCTGGTTCAATCCATGGTCCGGAGCGAGACGGAATGTTACGCCGTCACCTCCTTCTGCGAAGCAGTCATGCTACCGAAGGAGGTGGCGGAACGGGACAGGGAGAAATCCACACGTCCCGGCCGCCGCGGGAGACGCCCCGGGCGTCGGGGCCCACGTGGTGGCTTCCGGCCACCGTAGGCGCGGGCCTGTGGACGGGGAGCTAAGGACTAGCTCACCGTCCGTCCGTCTCATGACGACAGGCCGTGTCGACGGCGCGTTCGTGTTCCACACGCGCCTCAAAGAGAGTCAGCAATAACGAAGGGGTCCGCAAGGGCCGAAACCTGCCGGGGCTGCGGGACTATTCGAAAGAGATACCGTGGCCCCGGAACACAAAGGGCGATGAAGGAACATGGATGGGTTTTAGTCAGTAAAAGTCTGACACTCCCTCCTGCTCCGCCCAGAGCGGAAGGAGTCATTACTTTGATGATTTCCCATCATAAAAAAAGGGGATTACAGGCGTGATGTTTTGTGTTATTTTCTGAAAGAGAAGCCGAGAAGTAAAATATCTGATCTGAATTTCCCATTGTATTTCAAATAACAGTAACAACGTATAGCTTTATGTCGCTGACTTGGACTACCCTGTGAACTCTGGGCCACTGAACTTTTGCCCACGGATTTTCTGACGTTAAGGTCGATAATTATCCCACGGAAACGTATTAATACCTTATGACACTCGAGGATAATGAAGCTTCCCATTAGTGAAAGAATTTTCAGAATCGGATCAGGTAGTTCCGAAGATTACCCTCTACATCTTTTATTTATTATTATTATTTATTTATTATTCAAAAATGGTAAGTAGACTTATAAACTAAGCCCCTTTGATTTTAGTATTTCCTTATAATATTAGTATGGAAAATACGCAAAGACAAGCTGGCAACCACTAGACGAGCAAAGCTGTCGTATTTTATAGTAGTTCGAGTTTATAACTTGCGCAAAGTGCCAAGAAGAAGTAACTTTCTGTTTAAGTTGTCTCTGAAAACAATAAACTACGTTTTACTTTGGAAGTTTGTTTGTTTTTATATTTTCTTTGTCCACGTTTAGTTCTCTACCGCAACCGGTGGTAAAGTCTGCTTTGTTTTAAATGGAGTGACCCAAACAGGGTCGAAGAGAAATTGACGAATAAACACTTACCCGTATTCAGCACATCATTCTAAAAGTAAGCGTCCATCTGTCCGCATCGTACGCATCGGACGCATCGTATCAAACGTGTCGTAGTATCCTTTTTAAAGCAAGTCTATTATCCGCACCGTACGGATCCCTCGAATCTGTTCAATAATACTACGATCCGTTTGGTACGATGCGTCCGATGCGGACAGGTGGACGCTTAGGTACCTTAAGCCGCCCCATATAGAAATATTACTTCGGTAATTTAAAAAAAAACAGTCGTTCTAGTCATTTTGACCGTGTAGGTATTGCTTGTTTGTGGAAAACTGCTTTTATTACAATTTCTGATGTAAATTTTCTATTGTGAGGTGTTTCGGAATGATGTACGGACTACGTGGTATCGTTTGTGTGTCAGTGTCCCAAACCCTACCACCCTGTATATAGAAAGTCAACGTAAATTCTCTGAAATACTACCCATATAACAATAAATCATCATCTGCCTAGCCTTTTCCCAACTATGTTTGGGTCGGCTTCCAGTCTAACCGAATGCAGTTGAATACCAGTATTTTACATGGAGCTACTGCCTATCTGACCTCCACATCCCAGTTAGTACTGGATAATTTAATTTTAAATTAATACGATACCTCGGTTGTCAGACTTTTAGGTCCAGTGACTATCTGTAACGACTGTCAAAGATCTACAAATGACAGCCGGGACCAACGGCTTAACGTGCTTTCCGAAGCACGGAGGAAACTCGGTATGTAATGGGTGGTCACGCATCCACAGACCAACCTAGGCAAGCACGGCTTAACCTAAACATCGACCCGAGCAGCTGTTATTATTTAACCACGAGCTCCTGTCACCCTTAAAACAATAAATATTTGTTTTTATTCTTCCTATGGATTTATACAGGATAATAATTATTGTTCTTGGTAACGAGTCCAGTCTCTCTGTTCCATTGTAACTAATCCCTGATTATTTCTCTCCAGGCTTTGAAATTAATTAATGCTTTTTGTAGAAAATATATTAATTAACTCGCAACTAAAGCATTGGTGAAATTAGTGGTTTGCTTCGATTCAGGCTTCAGGTTGGTAGCTTTTACCGTTCCAATTTAGAAGTGGACCGTTACTAATGCAATTCTTTCAAGGGCATTAAAAGTTTATGAGGTAAATAATATATTTTTATGCCTTTTTATTTTGACTGTCTGAGTATGAGGACCTTTTTTTTTTTTTTAGGATGGGAAATCATCAAATAACTCCTCCCGCTCTGGGCGGAGCAGGAGGGAGTGTCAGACTTTTACTGACTAAAACCCATCCATGTTCCTTCCTCGCCCTTTGTGTTCCGGGGCCACGGTATCTCTTTCGAATAGTCCCGCAGCCCCGGCAGGCTTCGGCCCTTGCTATTGCTGACTCTCTTTGAGGCGCGCGTGGAACACGAACGCGCCGTCGACACGGCCTGTCGTCATGACACGTACGGACGGCGAGCTAGCCCATAGCTCCCCGTCCACAGGCCCGCGCCTACTGTGGCCGGAAGCCACCAAGTGGCCCCCGACGCCCGGGGCGTCTCCCGCGGCGGTGAGTATGAGGTCCTGGGATCGATGTCTAGGTCGGGCAAACTGTTATTGGGTTTTTCCTTAAAGAATTTCTCAGTAGCATCCACAGTGGATTTGTGCCCGGTTGATGGCAATAGGCTCGCCCCCTATTACATGGAACTTATACATAACTGGCGAAATGTAGGCGTACTAATAGGTAGACCACTGCCTAACTCTTCGAGGATTACAAGATGCTGTTAAAACAATCATTGACTACAACACCTTCTTATAGTCACGACTCTTCCCAAATACTATTCTCCAAAAAATATTCATCGTTATAAGGAAGTTTTCCTTTCTCTTTAACGTTGTCTGACCTAGCTACCTCTTTTGAATTATTCAGTAGCTTACGACCTTCAACCAAGTTGTGTAGACCTCAAATATTGATTCTTATACGTTGTAGCCAAAATAACTTTCCAATACACGTTATGTCAGTTACATATCCAGGATTTTTGATGATGAGTAAGCCAGTGAGAAAAAGTTTGACTGGGTTCTCTAAAGTCCTTAACAGTCAGACCTTGTTATTAATTCCGGTGTGAGAAGTTCTTTGTAAATCTTGATGTGTAATTTCTTTTTTTTTGTCTTGACTGACTTCTAAAAAAGCAGGAGGTTATGACTGTATCAAACCAGCATTTTTATTTTTTCATGTATGTACACCGTCTCCGGAATTCCTGGGTGAATTTACACGCACCCCTGATTTTTAAAATAGGCTAGTTTCCACCATCACTAATTGCAAATCTATTCAGTCCGTCAGATAGAATATTGGAAAATATAGGACACGTATTTTTTGTTTTTGTAAATCAATGAATATTGACAAAGATAAAACGCATCAAAACTCGGGAGTGGGGGCTCGTGAAGTCAGAACGCTCTAAAAATTATACCACGGCGTGACGTATTGCGAATTTAAAAAGCGTCGTATCTTCGTCAATTTTGGTTTACGTAACAAAAGAAAAAATACGGGTCAAGTATTTTCTGATAATCTACCTGACGGACTAATTAGTTCTTTTTTGTCATCTACCCTATTCATGTGCGGATTGTATAATTATCCCTTACTTTGGTGAAGGAAAACATTGTGAGAAAACCAAACCGGCATATAAAGCCAGTGGGCCAGCCTTTGGGCGGCGGATAAAAACTTTGACACCAGGTTAGGCACTAACCACACGATAAAGAAAGAACCGAAACTATCGAAACTAATATGATATATCATGATCTGTCAAATGACCAATTTGGTCGAGACGCCATTATTTAACTATTGTGTCTACTTCGTGGACAGATCATGGGATATAATAAAAACTTCGAAATCAATCTCGGAACATCACCAAACTCTTCAACACCCTTGATATAACTGTCACAGTTAGTTTACATGTCCCAGATTCATGTCAATAAATAGCCGAAACCATTAGCAAGATTAAAGGGCCGCAACTGGAACACAGTGGGTGCCTACCTGTCGCCCGGCCATCCTTTTAAAGGGAAACTTTGTCTGTGCAAATACTGGTTGTGCTATTTTAGGTTGGTAGCCCAGGTGCTACTAATTGCTTGGATATCACTTCGATCTCATGTTTTAGCAAAATGTTGGTGTAAGTTTTATTAGAATGTAGCCCTATTTTGACCCCTGAATAGTGCACCATTTTGAAATTTGAAAAGTGACAGACAAAATTTTGCTTTTTATGCTTATTTTTCAGTAGTCACTTAATTAATAACACATTTTGCTTTTTATATATTTATTTTCTAGGTAGTCACTCCACAAAACTTTTTAGTTAAGTTTAAAAAAAAAAGATATTTTGTAGCCCTGATTGTATTCAGCGAATAATAAGCTATACTCGTTGTTTTTTCCCGGACGTCAAGAAAAAAACACCTATTTACATGCTTTACACTTCCGTTCTACCAAATGTTTCTCAATACTACTCTGCCTACTAATATAAGTTTAGGTATAGTATATTTTAACCATGTAGATGGCAAGATTGGTAATAGGGATGATGACTGACTAAAAAATATGATTCTGTTTAGTCCGCCAGTTAGATTATCGAAAAATATTGGATACGTGTTTTTTGTTTTATGAAATTAATAAAAATTTACGAAGATAAAACGTGTCAAAGATCATAAGTGGGGGCTTGTGACGCCACATTTTAGTAAAAAATGTACTCAAATATGACGTCACACGAGTTTTCGACGTACTGTATCGTCTTCATTGTTTGTTTTTATGTGTCCAATATTTTTTGGAAATCTATCTGACGGACTAATTAGATTTTTTTTGACATCTACCCTATTGATTTGATTGTTACATATTTGTTGCTGAGTAACGAATTAGAGTAGATTAAGCTTTGTACATTGAAGAATCGATGTCGTAGCTTTCGCCTCAATTAAGGTTTTCTGAAATGAGGACTTTAAGTAACTGCTAAATGTTTACGGAAATGCGTATTCATAAAATTAACGTCACTTGAAGTTAACATACAAAGTAAGCAAGTGTTTTAAAAATCTTCACTTAAGTACACTCAAAGCGTTCCAGAATGTCCATGGATTTAGTCCTTATTTAAAGTATTCGTTTGGTTTGGTCTGGAACAATGGTTAAGCTATATTTTATTACCTATCCTATAATTGGAGCAAAACTTTTGCGGCATCGTGGCGAGAGGCTAGTCAAAGCTAAAATTATTATATACCTGGAATGTTTGAAATAATTTGTGGAACAAACTTTATATAGTACCTAACAGTGGTTATTGTTGGAATTTAGAATGATTTTTTCTGTTGATATAAAAATATTTAAGGTAAAACAAAGTTTTTATTTTTGAACTTAATGTCTTTTGTATGTTTTATCGAAATAAATATGCAGACAGGCATTTTACCGGGGCGAGCCAATTGCAAAGCAGAAAACTCATACTCAGCGGTAGTGCTTTCGACCACTACAACAAACAACCTGTATAACAATATTTCATTCACCGTCATTTCCCATTTCACTACTCTCAGTTTTCGCTATCCTTGATATCTCAATTTCGATTCGGTTTGCCCATCAACCGTCTAATGAGAAACTATAATAAAATTGCCGCACGAACCAGTAGCATCGACATCTACTCTAACCCCTTGCGTCAATACCGTATGAGACTCTTAACCAGAATCTTGAGACGCCTGTGCGATATCAGACACCGGGTAGTTAATTGCATCCACTTCCATTCTCTTCTGTCTCAGCCTTTTAATTTTTTAATTAAATTTTATTTTTTAGTTAATAATTTACCTATACATATTCTTTTTTTGTTAAATAATTCTGTATTTCCCACTGGCTTAAAATTGTACACAGCCCATCTTCATTTTTTATTTTTTTATTTTCAAGTATCTTTCTATTGTATTAGATATATTCTATAGTAACTAATCTTACTTGCCCTCTTATTATTCTGCGAGTGCTGTGCACTTCTATTAGTGACGAATTCACTGTGCCGGACGGGCGTGATCGCTGGGCGCGAGGATTTATGCGTGTACCTAACGGACTATGTGCCTATGTATACTGCACTGTGCGCCCGTGTTCTTCGCTCCTAGACGGCGCTGACGTCCTACACCTGTAGGTTCAGGCTACCTCAGACATTGTTACTTGGGAAAGGGGGTTACTGGGAATAATAACACTGATAAACTTTCATAACTGTTCAGGAAGCGATTCGGAACTTCAGGACTTTCTCCGCACTACTTTTTACTGTTTGTTCACTGTTATAGAGGCATATTTGCCGTACTGATGACTACGATTCTATCTGAATTTTGGGTCTCCATTGTACCCCGGGACTATACTGTAACGAGAGCCATGAATCGCTTCCAGATTTTGGAAATTTTTATTAAATTATTCCTCTATAAATTTTTACAATTTTAACAAAAAATATAACTTTGTGCTTATATCTGATTATATTCAAGATAACACAAGTTATTAGGTACAGTTACCTATCTACTGGTACAAAAATAAAATTATCTTTATTGTCTGTAATCAAATAAAACTAGAAACTATTCAATCTTTCTAATTTTGGCTGATTGAAGGATCTTTTCAGCTAAGTTTTCATGAAAACCGTCATTGAGACCGTATGCATATAATTGCCATATACTAGGAAAGTATATGACCTATCGAGTTTTACTGTTTATAGTTACGAGTCTATGGTTTTCAGCCTGTAATGATCCTTCAATTGTCAGTCTGTTAGACGAAATTTTTACACTTTAAAACGAAGATGGACGCGTTAGACTGCCACATTCTCTGCAAGTGGTTTTCCTGAAGGGACTAAGTTATTTTTAAACAAAATACTATATCCAGGCCTAGGTCGTAACCTAGGCTACCTGGATTACATTAAATTATGACTTTAAGGCTCCACTTGCGAGTACATGTGAGTCTAGCGCGTACGTAAATGACTGTTTTGCTTATTCTATTGCACTGTTTCACTCATTTACTTGTCACTGTTATTGCCCATATCACTGACTCTATATGTTTATGGTAAAAACACTATGTACACTTTGGATGGATGGATTTGGTGACGTTCGTCGCGAACATTCACTTTAACTAAAATTGTTTGTGATTTATATTTATGTATGTTTTAGTGAGTAAGTCGTTGAAGTGCCATATTAATAAATAAATAATAATTTACTAATTTACTAATTTAGTCAGGACTTATTTCGTAAGGCTCGAACATTATACATGGGCAGAAGATGGGTTTCGTGCAATGAAAACACGCTGGATGCGATACACTGTTTATAATAAACTAACAAATTACTTGAGATTACACTTTAACACAATATTCACAATAATCACGAATATGCACGATGGAAATGGATAGACGTTGAAAGCTTGTGCGCTCACGCGTACGTTCTCAGGCAGACTGACCCACCGTTGTCGGCGTTGTCGTCCACCCCACTATGACTTGACAAACAATGACCTCACTACCGCCATCTTGTAACAAATGTTAGAAGTTTCTTAAATCAACGGCTTCCGCTGCGATATGTATTTATCGGGCATGTGCAAGAACTAAACCGGGACTGTGTTTAATGTATTATTTCCTGCTTCTTCTCACAGACTGCCTCGTTGTGCAAGTGGTTACAAGTGACTGCTGAGCATGAGATCCTGGGTTCGATTCCCAGGTCGTGCAAAGTGTTATTGGGTTTTTCCACCAGGAATTTCTCAATAGCAGCCACGGCGTCTGGATTTGTGACCCGTTGATGGGAATATGAAAGAAGAAAACGGTATGCGACCCTAAATAGTGTAGTCAATAGACTTGTTCTCTATACATGGGACTGAAACATAACTAGCGTAATGTGTATGTACTCTCACAGAGTGAAGGCCTGTGATACATCAATCGTGTACAAGCACCAATTCATATCAATGAACTATTTATTTTATTTATTTATTTATTTTGGATTACCAACGAGCGCCATTACAATTTCTTATATAAGTGAAAACTATTGCAGAATACATGGTCTTGTAACGCACACTCAATTACAGGTAACCACAGCTTACACATTATTGAGTAAACATGACATAATTTAATTAAAATTAGGAATTCGTACAATTATACAATCATGCTACTATTAAAGATTAAAATATTCAAATATAATTACATAAATAACATGATGAATTAATAATGGTTGGAATTGAGAAAAAATAGAATTACAAATTAAAATAAAATACAAATTAAATCAAAATACAAATTAAATTAAAATACAAATTAAATTAAAATACAAATTAAATTAAAATACAAATTAAAATCAAATACAAATTAAATCAAAATTGTGATGTTATATTATTTAATTATTGGAATGATAATTCAAATGTCTTCCAACTGAAAGTGTTTATATAATTTCCTTTTAAATATATTTAGACTATCATGATTGATGTCAAGTTCAGCTTTTCGCCATATAGCGTTATACAATTTGGTTGCTCGCGTAAGGGGAGAGTTGCCACCTAAATTGGTTTTGTGCATAGATTGTCTGAACAGATTATAGGTATGTGACCGGGGTAACCTGCTAGGAATATTGATCGATATTTTTGATAGAAGGTCAGTATTTATTTTAGATGTCATTAATTTATGAAGGAAGCATAGATCCAGTACTTTTCTGCGATTGTTTAGACTTTGAAGTTTAAAGTGAAGAACACGGTCCTTGTAAGATTTTAATTGTTGCGCGGTTCTGTTTTTTAAAGATAAGTGATATAAAAACCTCCTTTGGACTCGCTCAATACGCTGCTTATGAACGTTGTAATTAGGTGACCATACCTGTGAACAGTATTCCAGATGACTGCGAACCAACGTCTCGTATAGAATAATTTTAGTCTTAGGGTTGTTGAACGGTTTTGAGGTCCTCAATACAAAACCTAGCATTTTGTTTGCATTGGATATTATCTTATCAATATGGTTATTGTACGTCAATTTACTGTCCATCAAGACACCCAGATCCCGGATACTATTTACTTCCTTGAGAACGTTGCCCAAAATTGAATAATTCGTGCTATAAACATTTTTATTGCGACAAAATTTGATATGAAAACATTTTTCAATGTTTAAACTCATTCTATTTTCTTTGCACCACTCAACTAATCTGTCTAAGTCAGCCTGTAGTAAATAATAATCTTGCATAGATTTTATAGGCAGAGTTAATTTGAGATCGTCTGCAAAAAGATATGATGCTGCGTGATGGAAACAGTGGATAATGGAGTTTATAAAAACATTGAAAAGCAAAGGCCCCAGGTGGGAGGCTTGGGGTACCCCAGACGTCACATGAAAATCCTCAGATCGGGTCCCGTTCAAAACAACGTACGACATACGATCACTAAGGTAGGACTGAAACCATTGCAATAGAGGACCGTGAATTCCGAAGTTCTCAAGTTTTTGAATTAACAGTTGATGGTCTACTTTGTCGAATGCTTTACTAAAATCAGTGTACACTGCGTCAACCTGGATCCGTTGGTCTACATGCTCTATCACATTTTCTGCGAAAGCTATCAAATTAGAGTGAGTTGATCTTCCTTGAAAAAAGCCATGCTGATTACTTACTATATGATTTTTCAAGTGGCTGTACAGATTGGGATAAATTAACAACTCAAAAACTTTAGGGATAATGGAGATGGAATGAGAACTATGAATGGAAATGCCTACTTGTGGCGAAAGCATTCCGACCTGCAATTGGTCGAACATTCACACCGATGAAAAAGCGTACTGATGTTAGTAGGTACCTACTTTATTTCATAAAACTAACACACAAGTGCTTTAGTTTATTTATTCTTGAACACGTACCACTAACAAAATCTGCTTTTTCGAGATTACAATGACATACATACTACACAGGGAACGAATATCCGCGCAATCGGCAGACATAACTCTTTTCCTTTCAATATATTTTTACGATCTCGCAAGATATACAGGAGATCCATAGGGAACGATTGGAGATATCGAACCGATTCAATAGAAACGTTGTTTGATTAAAAAACGACGTATTTTAGTAGACTAAAGTTATTATTTATTTCTTCTTAGCGTGTCGTTCACAATTCAAATTGAGTTAGCCCAAAAGTGCTTTCAGTGGCGTGGCGTGGCTTTCAGTGGCGTCGTGGCGTGCTGGAGTGGTGGTGGCGTGGCTCCTGTGATGTGCAAATAACAGGACGGGCCGGACACAATATCAAGCGTGCCATTGGTTGTGGGGTAGCACCACATTTACACTCCAGGGCAGAGTCATCTGCGGGCCTGTAGACGGGGAGCTATGGGCTAGCTCGCCGTCGACAGGCCGTGTCGACGGCGCGTTCGTGTTCCACGCGCGCCTCAAAGAGAGTCAGCAACAATGAAGGGGTCCGCAAGGGCCGAAGCCTGCCGGGGCTGCGGGACTATTCGAAAGAGATACCGTGACCCCGGAACACAAAGGGCGATGAAGGAACATGGATGGGTTTTAGTCAGTAAAAGTCTGACACTCCCTCCTGCTCCGTCCAGAGCGGGAGGAGTAATTTGATGATTTCCCATCCGAAAAAAAAAGGGCCGAGTCATCTATTAATCTGAACAGGTTTTCCTTGCTTCGGCCGACCTGTGTCTGGAGTCAACATTAAGACTTCCAGGTCAGCAACTAGTGTCCAGGTGGGAGTTTTTCAGTAGTATCTACTTACATACATATAAAGGATTAGCCAGTTAGCGATTACCTAGATGCGCCGGACGTACAGTGAATCAGTAGATCGCTCGGGAAGGCTCCTTTTATGCACCACAGTTTTTAAATAAGCGGACACAACATAATTATTATCATCGTTAATGCATCGCTCTATGCAATAAAAGCTCCTATGTTAGTACTCTGTCATAAATTTAACAAGCTCTGCTGAGGTTTAATAATTGACAGGCTTGTTGCCTTGGCTTGCATAGTGAACTGATTGGCGGTCGCAGTACAGTTGCGAACACCAACATGGTATACAGTTAGCAACCTAGAGCAAACAAGTTATTTACTACTATTGTATTAATTGCAATTTTATCAGTATCGCTATAGCTATCGTGTATTCCTTTACAATTAATGAAGGATGATATGAGTTCTTGAATTTTTTTGGGTAGTTGCGAGCTTTGACGTGCAGCTCTTTCATTTCATGACTCTTAGAGCCTAAGCACACGGCGTATTTTAAACGCACAGACGTCGCGCAGATGATGAGCGTATACGCGCTTTAAACGAGATTTGAACGCAACCTTGTAACCTAAGCACACGTGGCGATCGTGAAACGCGTCTACTGCGCGTATACGCTCAGATACAGCGATACAGACGCGCTGTAGTCGCTCGTAGATTCCACGTTTTGGTCAGAGACTCCTCGTTAGTTATACAATGGCGTCGGTTGAGATAAAACTGCTTACGCTGGCTTTGACCCTTTGTAAGGGCTTCAAACGAGTTTTGAACGCGCTTCACACACCCGTTTGTATCGCGTTTTACGCGCGTTTGAATATATAAGAACGCAAAAATCGGCATCTACGGCGCAGAAAACGCGCGTTCCAGAAACGCGCGCGTTTTAAATACGCCGTGTGCTAGGGCTCCTATATCCAACTTTAAAATTTAAAGCACATGCGGCCCAGGTCTTCACAAACAGTGATAACCACTCTTCATCACGCTGTTAGTAAACATAAATGATTAAAAAGTATCCTCATTCCTCGTATCTCGTGCCAAGCATAATAATATTTCCCGGTAAACTGAATAGCCGGAGAGCCTTAATAAGGCTTCAGATTTCAACATTGCAGCCACAACCTGAAACCCTTCCGAGTTTATTATTTACTATAATAGACCATTTCATGAAGACATTATTGCACGAGTTCGGGAACTAGAGTTTTGTAGTACGATTGTGTTTCGTTAGGAGTTTAGTTTGAAGGGGTTTTTAAGAAAGCGAGGACGCTCCAAAAAACATAATGGTGACCTTATTAGTGATGTACTCAGAAAAGGACAGATGCGTGTAACTAGGGGGCCTAGTTTCCTTTTTTCAATGGTTAATCATTTGTGGAGCTCTTGGCTAAATAATAACAGGCACACGGGTCGGTTTTTAAGGATAAGCCGCGCTTGCCAAGGGTGGTCCATAGATGGGTGACCATTTATTACGTATCAAGTTTCCTCCGTGCCTCGGAAAGCACGTTAAGCCTTGGTCCCGGCTGCCATTTTTGTAGATCTTTGACAGTTGTTACAGGTCGTCAGTGTCCTGTATCGTATTATGGATAACAGTACGGAGTACTAACAGTTAGTACTAGAGTACTAACAGTTAGTACTGAACTGTCTATATGACCAGATAGGCATTCGCTCCATGTACAATACTGGTATTCAGCTGCATTGTGTATTAAAATAAGCTTGCTTATACATATTATAAATGCGAAAGTTTGTGAGTATGGATGCATAGATGGATGTTACTCTTTCACGCAAAAAGTACTGAACAGATTTGTATGTTTAGCACACAGATAGTTTACGAGTATAACCTGGATTAACCTATAGGATACTTTTAATCCCGTTAGCTACAAAGGTGATCCCGTGGGAAAATTACCGAACTACGCGCGGGCGAAGCCGCGTCCACAAGCTAGTCAGCTATAATAACAGAAAAAAAAAAACTTACTTAAAGCTTAAATCAAAACTCAACTCAGTCTCTTCTCGAGAGGTATATGTACGCACATGTTCGCATAAGTAATTAGCATATTAATGAGACAAGTTGGCGCCTATTAATACGTGTAGGCACTCTAATGACTCCAATCTTCTAATTGTCGATCAGGTCTGGTCTTACTGTTACCGGTTCAAAGGATTCATGTATCAAATAAAACCATTTTATGGATTATATTCGCATGGGTTGATCCATCAGATCTTTACATATTGAGACTTCTCCGTACCTCGGAAAGCACGTTAAGCCGTTGGTCTCGGCTGTCATTCGTGGATCTTTGAAAGTCGTTACGGGTCTTCAGAAACCCGAAAATCTGACAACCAGTCTTACCAAGGAGTATCGTATTACTCAGTTACTGGGTTATGGAGGTCAGATAGGCAGTCGCTCCATGTAAAACACTGGTATTCAGCTGCAGCCGGTTAGACTGGAAGCCGACCCATTTATTTGGGATATTTATAGAAATAATTTATTTGGCTGCTACTGAGAAATTCTTGATGGAAAAACTCCATTAACACTTTACCCGACCTGGGAATCGAACCCAGGACCTCATGCTCAGCAGTCGCGCTTGCGATCACTAGACTCTAGACTAACGAGGCAGTCAACCAAGGTTCAGTAATTTTATCCTATCTACTTCATCACCATCTAACATAATTATTAACAGGCATTTTACGCCTAACTCCAACCAGCTTCTCACATTGCTAAAAAAAACAAATAATAATATGTGAAACCTAGAACAAGTTTGTCATTGTGAGGAGAAATAAAGAACTTATTATTATTATTATTATAAAACGCTCCCAGTGCGCTCTCTGACCACACCCTTACGCAAACAAACTCGTATCCATTAACCAACGCTCTTAACGCTCACTTTGACTTGGAGTCACAAAGATTAAACTCATGTTAACTTAAATGACTGACAGATATGAACTCCAAATTAACTAGGTTTCTGTAAAGTTTAAGTAAGGTTATCGTTTGTCCTTAACTGAGTTCAACTGAGTTTTCACTAACTATTCTCCGTGGCTTTGCACATCATCATCTACGTAGTCCCTTTCAACAATGTTGGGATCGGCTTCCAGTCTAACCGGATGCAGCTGAATACTAATATTTAACATGGAGCAACCGCTTGTCTAACCTTCAGAACCCACTTAGTACTGGGTAATACGATAGCCCTTGGTAAGACTGGTTGTCAGGCTTTCGGGTCACTGACTACTTGTTAAGACTGTCAAATATCTACAAATACTGGTTGAGCTGTTTGTTTTGGTGAACGTTAGTTTTACATGATTCTCGGTCAGTAATCGGTGGTCATTCAATGAAAGTATCTTTATCAAGGATTATAGGAGGAAACATAAATGACCGCGTCGCTACCCGGATGAGCGAGAAATGAGCAAAGTTACAAGGTAATAAAGTTCGTGATATTATTTGACCTTGGCTGGGATTGGCTGGTCATTTATTGAAGGTATCTTCATAAGCAAAGATGTTAAACTTAAAATGTCTGCTGGCTGTGAGATGAGCGCGGAATGAGCGAAGTTACAAGGTTTAGGAGTTTTAGAAAGGTTTGGTGATCTTGACTGGAACATGCACGTCAGTTTTTGAAAATTGAAAATTGCGGCCCCGAGTTAAAAACTTTTGAGGACGTTGCCAACATCATAATATTATGAAATGCATGAAAATGAATTCGACAAATAGAAATGATGTACTACTAGCGAATCCTTTGCCAAGAACCATCCACGTGTTTTTGGCAACTATTCCAGTGTTTATGGAGTAGATTGAATGAAACAATCCATTTGGGGTCGGAGCAGCATGTCTTCTTCTTCCATACTTCTCTATTACTCGTCATCTCATCAGACACCTCCTTTTGTGCCATATCATCATTGACACAGTCTATCCATCGTGTATTTGGTCTTCCTTTACTCTTATACCCATCCACATTCATACTCAAAACTCTCTTCATGAGTTTTTCCTCATTACACAAATTTTCAGTCACCGGCGCCACTTTCAGACTTCCTCCCATGTACTCATTTCTTATTTTATCAATTCGCGTAACATCACACACCCCCCTTAGCATTCTCATCTCAGACACGTTGCTGTAGTAGTCATCAATTTACATAATAAAAACCTTTTTATTCATTCATTCATAGACCTACAACGTACAGTCTTTAAGCCACTAAGGGCGACTAGTGAATATTCCGTAACATTTGATTTGATTACACTAAGAGTTCGTGAACACGGCTGTGTTGATTGTGTTCAGTTCCAATGCTGAAATTAGCAATGTCTATGGAAGTATGTAATTTTGCACAGTTCGTTTTATGACGAATGTGAGCACTCATATGTCTAACCATTTACCAAATATATTGGAGTCAGCATCCAGTCTTACCGGATGCAGCTGAATACGAGTATTTTACATTAATCGACTGTTTATCTGACCTCCACAACCCAGTTAGAACTGAGTTATGGTTCCCCTTGGTAAGGCTGGTTGTCAGACTTGGGCCACTGACAACTGTCAAAGATCTACGAATGACAGCCGGCTCCAAGGCACGGAGGAAACTCGGTATTTAATGATGGTCACCCATCCACAGACTGACCTTGGTCAGCGCAGCTTAACCTTGAAAATTGAAACGTTTGGCTGTTGTTATTCAGCCATGAGCTCCTCTCGACAAAGGTGATTAAGGAAAGCCTTTTCGAGATACATTTCCTAATGCGGTTAAATATGGATTGAAAGTTTTATCGAAGTTAAAAACCACTCTTTACTATAAGCTAGAAAGACTGTTTGCAAATATTTGGTGTGAGTCTGGAACTTTGAACGTTGACTGCATACAAATGAGGCTTTACCACTAAAATTAAAAATTAAACCGTCTGCATGCCTTTGAACATTCCAGTCGCCAGTATTAAAATCCTATCACGATCAGAATGAAAAGAGTTTACAATAAATAAAGGCTAATGGCTTTTAACGAAGCCGAAAGGCGTCATTGCGATATTTTTTTTTGTTCTAGATTAATCAATACGTAAATTGTTTACCTGTCAAAGGAGACAATTTTTTTAGGCCCACTTGGACGTTGCGTTTATTATTCATATTACACCAAAAAGAAGTAACAGTTATATCATAGTAACAAACGAAAGATTACATAGAAACGAAACCGGAATCTTAAAATCATAATTAAAAGTTTTATTATGATATTTTTTTGCTAGTCAAATCATTTCTGTTGTGGTCAATGTCATTTGACAGAAAATACGTGAATAGGGACGTTTTTTCCGTTTACAAAAAAAAGTACGGTACCCAGGTGGTAATCATATCTGCTTTAATTAAAACAGAATAGAATGTAGATGGTTTAAACAATCAACGTGTCACGGAGCGTTGTAAATCTGCCTTTTTATTGGTTGACAGGCAACTTCATTATTTTGACATTTACTCTTTCTGTTTATTTCGATTTACATAAAAGTGTTTTTGCAGTTTTCACATTTATTCCGGTTACACAAGGCTTACCTAATATAACCACTGTAATCTAGATATTTTAGGGAAGAAATCAATGTAAGTTTCATTAATAAACGCTACAATTTATGTGGGTGGCCTAATCTCCAAACAAAAAAAATTGTCTCCTTTCACAAAATAACAACTATCGGCTCAATAGTTTGGGTGTAAAATCAAAATGTATACAGACAAACATATTAAACACTTTAGCATATCATACTAGTTGTTGCCCGAGACTTTCACATAAGTTACTCTTTATAACGTCAGCTATCTGTCAGTTAAATTCCCGCCAAAATCGATACAACCGTTTCGGAGATTAGCTGGAACCAACAGACAGAAAGACAAAAAAAAATGTTTTTCGGTATACATTCTAAGTACTGTATATACTTTCATATGCATTCAGTAAAAAGCTGTTATTTTGATATTACAAACAGACACATTAAATTTTATTTATTTATATAAATAAACAAAATAATCATAAGTAACCGGGGGCGCCTTTGTCCAGCAGTACTGTCCAGTATAGAAAGAAAGTAAGAAAAGAAATAAAGAAAAAATATGTATTTGACGTCAGGTAATAAAGCACACAATAATATAAAAAAGATACAGTACAACATAAGGAGGAAAACATCAATACCAACAACAATCATCAAAAATAATCAACATCCATACATAAAAAAATAGTATAATTATTATTACGGAATAAACAACTCACAAACACATAAAGCACAAAAGGCAGACGACAAACATGTGTACTCTGTGATTTATAATCACAGAGTACTTGTTTGCCAGAAGGATTCAGAACATACCGCTCTATATATAAATACTTACATAAGTATATCTCTGTACCTACGTCTTCTTATTTACTTTCAATCATGTGTAATGTTCTCTTACATAATTCAATAACATACGCCATTACGTGCCAACTTTTACATCTCAAAGTTAGCGTGTGTTCTAGTGTTCTGTGTAACTTATGTACAGTTATCAGCACTATTAAGTATACTTAACAACTTTGAAAGGGGTTTGAATTAAATGGCAGTAACATCCGCCATATGTTTTTTCAAAGTTGTGGCCGCTCGTAAAACCGTTCTCTGAGACAAAATGTTCTTAAGTGTTACGTTTCCGAGATATGAGCTATCAAAATTAAAGTCCATTCACTGATGGCATCTTCAGCACAACTTTGATATGATTAACCACGCATAAAATCTGTATTGATCGATCATCATCATCATCAGCCTATTAATGTTCCCACTGCTGGGACACTCTCATAGAGAGGAGGCCCTCTCTATGAGAGGGAATGGGCTATAATCCACCACGCGGGCCCAGTGCGGATTGGTAGATGTCACATGTTTTCGAATTTTTTGGTTCTAGGACATGCCGGTTTCTTCACGATGTTTTCCTTCACCGTTTTGAGAGCAGCGGTGATGAAATAAATTACACAAAGTAATGCGCCAGTCTGGGTTCGAACCCACGACTTACTGTTCGTAAGTCGGTTCCGCCACCACTAGGCCACCGCTGCTCTTTATCTCTTCTATCAATCGATAGCTGCCATCAATACAAACAAGATTTGTACGAAACAAAATGTTCACAATGTTCATTATCTCGGAACACAACTTTGAAAAAAAAAGATCTTCCAAGCCTTTTACTCCATTGCAGTACACTACTTGATGCTTGTGCAACAGTAGTGTAACACTACCCAAGTGCGACTAACGCTTAAGCGACAGTAACATGCAGGACAAACTAATTTCGCGGGCCTGTGGACGGTGAGCTATGGGCTAGCTTGCCGTCCGTCCGTCTCATGACGACTGGCCGTGTCGACGGCGCGTTCGTGTTCCACGCGCGCCTCAAAGAGAGTCAGCAATAGGGAAGGGGTCCGCAAGGGCCGAAACCAGCCGGGGCTGCGAGACTATTCGAAAGAGATACCGTGGCCCCGGAACACAAAGGGCTATGAAGGAATATGGACGGGTTTTAGTTTTAGTAAAAGTCTGACACTCCCTCCTGCTCCGCCCAGAGCGGGAGGAGTCATTTGATGATTTCCCATCCGAAAAAAAAGGACAAACTAATTTGGCCTGAAATCGGGTTTGGCCGGTAACATATTATTAAACATGCTGTCTGTTTGCGCTCGTAACTGTACTTCGGCTCATTTAGTTTCAGACTCAGGGATTATTTTATGTCTTTGAGAAACAAACTCTAGTTAGGGTTTAGACTTAGTCAGAACTTTGTTCGTGTAGAATAATTGAATTTGCAAGATTTAGCGTTTTGGGACATTTTGTTTTCATGTTTGTGCGGAGCAATTACTTTTTATTTAGCAAGTTTTAGTAAATGACACAGTTTTATGCCACTTCTGTACTATATGCAAAAAAGGTAACTACTTATTTATCACCCACAAATAATGAAAACATAATAGTTAGATATTATTTTCAACAGTTTTTTTTTATTCTCCTTGTTTTCGAGATTGGTTTAATCTTTTGTAGACAACCGGTTAGTTTACCTGTCCATCATCAGCATCCACAGCTTGACCTCACCCACTGCTGGGTATAGGCCTCTTTTGGCTTGCGCCAAGCTCCACGTTCTTGCGGCAGCCTCATCCAGAATATTCCCGCAATGGCAACAATGTCGTCTGCCCATCTCGCCGCCTGACGACAAACACTTCTCTTTCCATTTCTTGGATGCCACGCAGTCACTGCCTTACTCCACCTGCCATCAACGCGCCTTGCTGGGTGTCCTGCCCAACTCCATTTAGCGGATAGTTACTTACCTACACCTAGCCAGATGTAACAAGTTATTATAGCCGTGCAAGATTTCTTCCGAGTATACCTTGCCTGTTTTGTTTCTCTAGAGAACATTCTTACCATAATAAGAAATCATCATCATTCTCTTGCCCTTATCCGGTCCTCCGGGACTTAGGATCCCGGGTTCGAATCCCGGTAGGAGCAAATGTTTGTGTGATGAGTATGGACATTTGTTTTCGAGTCATGGATGTTTATATGTATAACTAGCTGATGCCCGCGGCTCCGCAAATTATATACTAAAACCTTCCTCTTGAATCACTCTATCTGCTAAAAAAAACCCGCATTAAAATTCGTTGCGTAGTTTTAAAGATTTAAGCATACATAGGGATATAGGGACAGAGAAAGTGCACTATGTAGTGATAGTGGTAAGTATGTATTTACAAACAAAAAGTATCTATGTAGTATATCAACTATCTGTTGTCCACGACACAAGTTCGTTGCTTAGTGTGGCACCTAGATGGCGCTGTGTGTAATCTCCAGCGATATTAATTTTATTTTTTATTTATCCCAATTCATTTGGGGTCAGCATGTTTTCTTCGTCCATACTTCTTACTCGTCATCTCATCAGCCGTAATAAGAAATATCACATCAATATTTAAACTTCGTTCGATCACCGCAAAAGTGCTCAATGACTCGTAAATAAATATAGCTTCATTCCAAAATAAGGTTACCTGACGTTTTCCTGATCACTTTTATTTATATCTGATAATAATTGATTGAGATTGACATGTATCCGTATTGGTCGAAGTTTTCCTTTTACATTATTCCGTAATAAAATGTGAGATGTCTTTTTTCTTTGACTTACATTTTCCTTATTTTCTAGAGAGAGTGATCGCCAGACCTACGTCATTTTATAAAAGGTGAAAGTTTTTTCTGTGGAAGTACTTACCTTTTTTTTTTTTTTTTTAGGATGGGAAATCATCAAATGACTTCTCCCGCTCTGGGCTGAGCAGGAGGGAGTGTCAGACTTTTACTGACTAAAACCCATCCATGTTCCTTCATCGCCCTTTGTGTTCCGTTCTCTTTCGAATAGTCCCGCAGCCCCGGCAGGCTTCGGCCCTTGCGGACCCCTTCACTGTTGCTGACTCTCTTTGAGGCGCGCGTGGAACACGAACGCGCCGTCGACACGGCCTGTCGTCATGAGACGTACGGACTACTTTACCTTATAGGTAAGATCAATTGGATAATATGTTAAGTCAGTTGTAGTGGCTTCGGCGGATATCAACAAATAAAGTTGTGTTAAATAGCTGCTTAGTCACGTCATCATACTATAAAGGGTGTAAATAGACCCTTAACGAAGCCAAAAGGCACTTGTTCTCCCCGTCATTGCGATATTTTTTTGTTCCAGATCATACCTTCTAGTTACGGAGATATTGGGGGTCAAAGTTCCAACTTTTTCGCAAGTTGTTTTTCCAAATACTAGTTGTTAAGGTACCTATAATATAGCTTTACTTTAAATACCTCCATAATCCGTTTACTAATAAATGCGTCCATCAACACAATTGTTTTGAGTGTTTTGAGTGCGTTACATTTAGTTTTACCGTAAAACGTGATTTTGCACCCCAAAAAAACAAGTCGTTTCCCAGCAATACTTGTTGCATGGAGTTACTTAGTTTGATGTACAGAATGCTTGGTTCGTGAAGGGTCCTTTTACTCCCTTTATAGCGTAATTTAGTAGCCTGGTATGATGTTTCAGCTCCTCTACTTCCAAGTACTATAAGTGATGGAAAACTCCTGCCACACACTTTTAAAGTATGTTAAATTGTAAGTGAACTTACTTCATTTTATGAAATCTGAATTTTATATAATGTTACTTGCGCGACTGTTTGAAGTGTTTTCCCAAGCCGCCAGACAGTTTCAAAAGTTTGAACTGTAAAAACTTTTAAATGTTTTTGAACTGTATACTTTAAAAATAACAACCACAGCGCATCGCATTTCAATACAAAAAAAAAATGCCTATCAAGTGTGTGGCCGTTAAGGAAGCCCGCAAGGCGTTTTTGAAAAAAAAAATGTTTTTTTTTTTTCACTTTCATTATTTTTTTGCGAGCATTTATTCAATACGTTACGTTGCGTCGCACCCCAAACTAATCTGCATCAGCCCTAATAGTGCACTCACGTTTCTTAAGAAGTGTTTAAGTTCCTTGTAACTGGAAATAAGCTGCCAATCGATCACAAATCCAACGAGGCAGTCTTTATTGAACTAACTATAAATATTTCCAGCACAAAGCTGTAACACTGTTTTAAGCTATCACGGTTCCTAGCTAAACTTAAAATGTCACTTATCTTCCGTGATTATTGTTAATTTTGAGCTCCCTATATTTCAATTATTTCCATCCACCCGCATTCTCCAGTTAACCCGCGATCATGGCGCTTGCAACAGATATCGGGAGCTCAAAATAAACGATATTCACGAAAGATATCCCGTAAGTGACGTTTTAAGATTACAAAGCTGTGAATCTAGATTTATTTATATACGAACTGTAAAAAAGGTTGCAGTCTGACCTACATTGTCAGATGGAGGACGGTGATCTAAATGGAAAAGCTTTGGAACAAAATTGATGGATACGATTTCAGTGTGTACAAAAAACCCAGATTTGTGCATTTGGTGATGGACTATCCTGTTTTCTGTGATGGTAGTTTAGCAGATATTTTTTTTTAAGTTATTTTTTTGGATTTTCTTCTTAAAGTGTGTTATCGGGTCCTTTTACTAAGCTTACGCCATCTTTCATAAGTCACAGAGCTGCGTCTTTTAAAAGTAGGTATTGGTTTAATAGAACTTAGCGCAAACCTACCTACATACTCGTTATTAATTATTATAACTACATTTTATTGCAGAAGTAGATATTCAATCTGTAATGATAAAGAAAATACGATTTGGACTGAAACAAAAAACCAAATCTGGACCGTGCCAAACCTACTGTAGATTTGAGCAGCGTTTGAGTATGAAATAAATCTCCTTCTCTTCTTTAGTCGGGTAAAAAACTAAAGTATAGACGCCAACATATATTATCAAGCTACCAAAAACTTGTCAAATCATCCCAATCAACCTTAAACCTAATGGTTTAGTGATAAAGTTGAAAATAAGAAATTACAAATCACACAAATAATAAAACAAAACACAATACATTTTATACTTTTATTACTGTTTACTTACAACTAACTAATTTACGACATTAACACGTTGCAACAATACTCAATTATTATTAGTATTTTAACATAAAACATTATTATTGAATTTACACACAACTTACTATTATTTCCGTTTACATCTATTATTGCTCTTATTTTTTTATTATTATTTTAATGTACAATATATACAGTTATGCTAATTAATTTATTAAAAGCGTTTGATGCATTATTATTAAGAGATCATCTTTTCCAATTCAGTTCAAAACAAAAAAATAAAAAAAACAAAAATCCAATTTAGTTTGACAGAATACATTCGCAGATAATTTAAAAGAAAATTTAGGATAGAAGTTCAAAATAGCGTGAGTTTTTCTTCGGTGAAGTCAACCAAAAAAATAAATTGCGATCTGTCCAATTCTTTCCTTACAATTTATTTAAATACCTAAAAAAATGGTTAAAGATTTTGCAATGAAACAATATTTCAATCTTTTAATACATAACGAATAAACTATTCATAGTATAGTAGGAAACCCAGAATGCTTGAAAATCAAAATAAAATTGACATCAAAGTGGCAGTTAATTTCTATCACGTGCGATAAGATAATATATCATTAAAGATTTATGTATCTATATCTTTTAAAAGTAAAAAAAGATACAAAGCTACAAAAGATAAAACACCTAATAGCAAAACTTCACCTTCGATTTATTTTACATTATCATAATACATTTTAACCTAAGCTTTCGTTTACAACCAATTTTGTAATAATACATTTTTTATACAACCGTAAACCAACGTTATAATTAATATTTTAACACTTATTAGTTACGTATTTGTTTTCCCCTTTTGCAAACTTCCTACGAAGGTCGGCTACACCAAACTCCATCTTTAATCACAGCTTTAACCACAGTTTAGTTGAGCTTCATTACTGTTAATTGATTTTTCTTGTTTTCAATACAGAGGAACAGCAGTTAAAGTTTTGAAACTAGCTGGTGTTTTTGTTTAGTTGACAAATCTGCTTACAGTAATATTGTTTCAACAAATAAAATGTGATATTTGCCGTTGATTGTACGTAGAAATGCAATACTGAACTCAATACATATTTGATATCGGTCTCATGTGCGTTTGTAGTTAAAATCTCATTGTATAAATTCAGGATCTGAACATTTCAATTCAAAAAAACCAGCTACACATTGCACATGCATTAAAAATAAAACGACTGTGCCCACTTTTATAATAATTTTATAATTCCGTGTATACGACATTGATTTAAACACATTGATCTAAATATTCGAAAAAAGAAGGCGTTTTAATTAATAAAATGTAATAAACGAAGCTAAAGGATGTTGTCATGAAAAGTTTGCTGTAACCGTCCCTAAACGCCACTAAGACTAAAGTTAAATCCACAATTTAATCATATATAAGCCTCGGCTTAAACACTAGCCGAACTAAATAGATACTGCAGTTTACAACGCATAATATACAATTCTAAGACTTAGCGTAATAATTATAATATGACAGATTTAATATAAATACCTAATTTCGGTTAGTTTATTTGGAGTCAATAATTTAATACGAGGGACTTTCGATAAATGTATATTTAAAGTCTACAACAAAAATACAGTGAAATAGTTATTTTAATAACATTGGACGAAATGTCTCATAGCAAATGTAAAAGTTTAAAAAAACACACACAAAAAAGTACGTATGACGATTAGCCATTTCATTTTGGTGATTCATAATATTATTTCAAGTTATGCATTCTCGCATAATTTAATTAAAACAAGGAAAATTAGTAGAAACATACAATCCCAGTAAAAAATATCAAAAGTTCAAAAATAACAATAAAATCTGTCATTTTCTAAATACGCCTACTAATAATATCACAATCAATCTAATTAGTGACTACATTATAGAAAACAAGTGCTTAAACATTTAGTATTCTAGTAACAGTTAGGAATATAGAGGAAAACTTTCAAGTAATGGTTAGTTTAACGAGGAGTTAAGTTTTTACATGATGTAAACAGCCGTTTAAAGCTTTATGTATAAAACGCATTTGGCAGTAGTACAATAACGAATGTGTTTTACACTTGAGAACAATTTTGCTTGATGTGTTAATAGCCTTAAATATAAGCTTTATTTACAGTAAAAAATATCAGTAATCTCAATGTCACGAGTAGGGTTAACTTATAGGTTTTACACAATGTTCTAGATTATTAATTTTAAAATAAAAATATTGACTATTATATTTTTTCTGCATACCTATTCAGTTAAAGTTCAATGACGTTGACAATATCTAACTGACATAAAGGTCTAAAACATAAAAAAACATAAAACCTACCCCTTGATGTTTTAAGAGGTGCAATTGAGATCGTAACTAAGGGTGATAAAGCGATCAAAAGAAGTCGTCTACACAAAAAATATGCTTGCTACTCGTGGAAGATTCTAGTATGCTGATTTGATAATAATTTATCTACTTTTTGACCTAATAATCTAGATTCCAGATAATTTATATCCAGGCCACGACGCTTTTCAGTGCCTCTTGAAGAAAACCTGAGGCTTTCAAATTAATTTAGCTTCTATACACCACTTTCATATTATGGGATTAAACTTTGGTCTTTGAAACCAAGTCGATGCTTTTAAAAGTTATGAAAGCTAGATTTTGCTCAATAATTTGGTCACAAGGATTTCGGAAATACAGCCACTTGATTTTTTCCACCAAACTTCGGTCCTCTTTTGATTCGTTTAGGATTTGAGTGAAGAAAACCTTTTCAGAGCACCTCTTTTCCTTATAAAATCACAAGCCACGCGCTCGACGGGATCTCCTATCCATATACTTCTTTAATGTTCACTTTCGCTATAAAGAAAACTGTACTACAAAATTTCATACATTTCATGTTCATTTTTCAATCGTTTGGAAATGAGAAAGTTAGAATGTTTTTTTTTGTTACGTTTAGCTGGAAACGTATTTGATTTATAGTGCAATTGAGCCTTAAAACTGATTCATACACTAAGGGCCTGTTTCACCACCTGCGGTTAAGTTCCCGTTAACTTACTAGGCAGACAATTTACTTCAAATTCTGTTCCGTTTTTGAATTTATTCGGTAAATAGTGGCGATTCGGACATCGTGAAATAGTCCCTAAATATTATTTCTAGCCATTATAATAAGAAAACTGATGATGCCTATAAAACGTAGACACAGGTGTAGTACCGTCGCCTCATTTTCTTGTAAGGGTATAAGGGTATATGATCCTAATGCGATAAGGAAGCTTATCGCCTTCGTTGGGCACAATGCCAATCTTCAGCTATATTGAGATAAATTCTTGAGAGAAGTCTAGAAGATTACTATTGGTCTTGGATAGACCAATCATTCTTCAGCAGCAGCAGGCTATCAGAAGCCCTCCATTTTATTAAACCTTTCCCAGTTTTTGTCAAGAAGTGACCTCGAATCAACCTAAAGCTGCAATGACCCTACGAATGCCCGATCTTGTGCACGTAACTAATCAAGCGATCATGTGATAGATACTCCTAAAAATAAGAAAAAAAAACAACATCAAAAACAGATTTTTTAAACGTCCAACTCGTTAGGTTTTCTGTTCAGTACATTAGCCAATAGGTAGTCCACTGCGTTCCGATTCACGCGTCACGCGTCGGGTGGTGGGACGCGGCGATGCGTTTCAGCTTCCATTGTTAGATCACTCAACTAAAACGGAACGTTACGTGTGGGAAGGATTGATTTATGGGTTGTAAAAATGTTTTTATTATTATGCAGGTTATTAGAGGATTTGAATAGATGAAGGTTAGGCACTCAAAGTTGATTTGTGGTAAAGAGAGAGCAGCATTATGTAGAGATGTAAAAAAACTTTTAAAATTATAATTATTGGGATTCATTTTGAAAGAAATTATTTTGATTTACAAGAAAAATATGGAATACGTCGGTGGCATTTTTAAGTCATCGGGGAAAGGTGCCCAGGGCACTGCCTTAAAAATACATTTATTTTTATTTTAGATCCCTCTATAGGTTTTGTTTATCTTATCTTTAAATAGTTGTTTCTGTTTTTAAATCAAACAAAAGATGTTTTTTTCATTTGAAAATAGTTTTTCTGACTCGTGTCAGTTACCAAGGCATAAACACTTTAATAATCTTTTACTATCAAAATCAATTCCCCAAACAAAACACTAATAGATTTTCTTTCACATGCTCCAATTTTCGCTCCCTTTGATCGAACGATCCACATTATGTTTTACGCATAATGCTCTTGCAAACATTTATTTGACATATCGGCTAAATATTCACGCGCTATTAGGTGCCGTGTCGGAACGCAGTCATGCGTGAAACGGATTTTTTTTGTGTTCCGTACCCAAAAAGTGCCAACGGGCGGTCGGCACTTTTATTCTTAAGGCTCCGTTTTTTGTACACATGTCACAGGAAATTTTCACAGAGTGTGTATTATTTTAGCTGCTATAATAATAAAAAAAAATAAGATTAAAAGTGAAAGGATACATTAAACTTCGGTGTTTTTTTGTTGTTCAATATTTTACGGTGGTACGGAACCCTCCTTGAGTCTGACTCGCACTTGTTCAGTTTTTTATACGCGTTTTTACTCTCGATGTGTGAATCAAAACGGTTGAGCAAGCGCCAATTATTTTAAGCGACCCTTATATTTTTTCTTTATGGGTGAATAAAAATTGAGATCATGTTTTCTTGTATTGAAAACTCCTGTTAAAATATTTATGGTGTATTCTGACATTTCCGTTTTCTGTATGGAAACATAAAAGGAAGTTTTATTTTTTTAGCATCCTCATTCGTGATGTTAAAAATTCCGTATTTATTTTCAGGTGTCAACTAGTTTTCAAGAAGATGAAGAGTAATATTTTTTTATACTATAATATATATTTTTTATTGCACGAAAGTTTAATAATTTGTGTACCTTAATCAACTCAGTTTTCAGTATTATTTTGTAGCTGCTGATAGCGAAACCATCTGGCATTTGTTTCTAGTCACTACTAACTAAGGTATTGGTTCATGTCTACCATTACTTTTCAACCACAACATAGTTAAAAATAATTCAAGATCGGACATTTTAGGCAAAGAGTCGCCACGGCTCATCCCTTGATCTGTCCACGAAGTAGACACAATAGTTAAACAAAGGTGTCTCGAACATATTGGTCCTTTGACAGATCATGATTTATTACAATATAAATAAAAAAATAAATATCACTGCACATAACACACAGCGCCATCTATTGCCACACTAAGCAACGAGGCTTGTGACGTGGATACCAGATAGTTGATATACTACATAGATACTTTTTGTTTGTAATTACATACTTATTATACATTTAAACATCCATGCCTCGGAAACAAATGTCCATGCTCATCACACAAACATTTGCTTCTACCGGTATTCAAACCAGGGACCCTAAGAACGGACGTAAAATATTTAATGAATAAGTGTAAAATTTAAAAATAATTGATTCTCTAATAGTAATTCTATTAACTAAATTGGTATCTATAGTATAACGTTTAAAAAACAAAAAAAAACATTAATTAAATAATAATAATTGCACAGAAAATATTTTCACGCCATTAAAAATGGCAGACCTGTCATATTTAAGATCTTGCATGCATGTATTATTTTAATTCTGGATGTAAACACACATGTAAAATAAAAATACAATAAAATTTCTTATTCTTATTCTTAAGGCAGCCTCACTACCGCTGCGCCATTCGGGTCAAATAAACACAAGCAACTGTGATTTTGACCAGGATTAACTTATTTTGGTTAATAACTTATCCATACCGTCTTGTTTCGATGTTGAACCTTTAAGGGTAACTGTACATCACAGCAACATTGGGCCGCAGCACTTCAATTTAATTAAAAAAGTGCGGTGTAGCCCTCCTGTAAGATGCGATGGTTCACCATACCTTTTCATACACCACATTTTGTATATGACATAGAAGGATTTTTGTAATACGGAGCGGCCTGCCCAAACTACGTCAGCTTTTATTGTGCATGGGTAGACTTAAACGGGGCATTTATTTCAGAAAATGTATTGTACCCAACCTTTATGTAAGTTACATCAAGCTTAAGAATTTAAAAAAAATTGCATGTAAAGCCAAGTCAGAGGTCCAATGACGGCATAAAAGCTCTGACGCCAGGTTAGGCACTAACCATACGATAAAGGAAAGGGCATCAACCGCTGGTTCTTTGACAACGGCCTCCTCCAATCATCATTATCATCAGCCTATTAATGTTCCCACTGCTGGGACACAGGCCTCCTCTCTATAAAAGATATCGCTGGACATTACACACAGCGCCATCTAGCGCCACACTCAGCAACTAGGCTTGTGTCGTGGACACCAGATAGTTGGGCTATAATCCACCATGCGGGCCCAGTGCGGATTGTTAGATGTCACATGTATTCGAATTTTTGGTTCTAGTAGTTTCCTCACGATGTTTTCCTTCACCGTTCTGAGAGCAGTGGTGATGAAATAAATTGCGTCGGGGGTAAATAAGTCGGGGCAGCCCCCACTGGGCCACCGCTGCTCTCCAAAGTTTTCTATTTTTGCCTGTCTCTCGCATATACTCGTGCAGTCTGGACCTATTTTTTTATTTATTTTTTATTTATTTATTTAAACTTCATGTACAAGAGTGATACATAGGCGGACTTAATGCCTGCTACTTTTTTGAGGTCATCTTCCCATCGTTTGCGTTAACAGAATTATAACACAAGCTAAAAATGTTCCATATACTTCCAACATGACAAACTACTAGATATAATAATAATAAAATAACGTTATTTTTAACGCTAATCACGTAACATCGCATGTTGATAACTCGTTTCGGTTTTCATACAAAATAATTATGGCCTCCGTTTGCGGCATGATTTCAGTTTTAATTACAAGTACACGTATCTTAATGTTTGCGACCCCTGTAAAGCAGATAGTGTACACTTTATGCCCGTTTCATGATGGAATGACTCATTAGCAAGGGGTTTCGCAGACGTACTACTTTTAGCTTCAGAAGTCTTTTGTTAACTCGAAATAGCGACTACACTATTTGCGCTCTAGCATCATGCGGGAGTCATTAGACATGTTTAGCGATGGGTCTATAAAATATATCGACTATCGATTATTGCTAACTAGCTGATGCCCGCGGCTTAACCCGCCCGCAAATTACATACTAAAACCTTCCTCTTGAATCACTCTATCTATTAAAAAAAACTGCATCAAAATCCGTTGCGTAGTTTTAAAGATTTAAGCATACTTATGGATATAGGGACAGAGAAAGTGACTTTGTTTTATACTATGTAGTGATGATAATCCCATCACTTGGCGTAACGTTACATGCATAACACTTCACTTTTCTTTCAATTTGATTTTATTTGTAGTCAATAACATTTTGGCAGGGTAATTTATTACAGTTATTACTGATTCCGTATTGTACGACTATGGTATTTAGGGTGCAGCAAAAATATTCAGTCATGATTGTAAATCGCGGCTGGCAGGTCCAAGAACCAAAAATTCAACATGTGGCATCTGCCCATCATGGCAACGTGGTATAATTACAGTTTGTTCCATCTCCCAGAGTGAAGTCTATGCCCTGGGAGTCAAAATGGTATCATAGGAAATCAGCCAAATACTCGCTTTTTGTAGTCATAGACCGATCGTTGAATGAGATATAGATATAGTTGATGCCAGTTAAGATTCTCATCTTAACTGGCATCAACTATATCAATATCTCATAGCGCTCATTGCCCTTTCCCTAATATCTCTTCGTACGAACCAAAACAAATATACTATGTATCGTTTTTCATTACAAAAAATGTTGAAGATCACGATAGATGACGATTCCATACTTGGACAGGCTTATTTTTGGTTTTCAAAGTTAGGAAGTTTAATAAATGTAGGCGGGTCAATGACCGCTATTTTCATCTTAACTGGCACCAACTATAGACAAGGCGCTATTTTTACCGCGATCATACGACTCGCTGATACGTGATGCAGCGTAAAATTAACGTATAGCTTGAATTTTTTGTCGCGATCAAAGAGATACAAAGCGTCGCATAAACGCAAAGAAGCAGTGATGAAGTCGCGTGTCGCCGGTTCTAGTAGCGAGTCTGCCAAGACCTTGAGATAAGGGCGAGCTCTGAGAGTAATATCACAGTCACTAAGTCGTCACGGGTAGTTAGGGACTCTAATCTGAGGGCTGCCCGTTTTAATTGGGTCGGGGGTATTATATTTGATTTAGAAAAGTTTTGGAATAAAGCTTCATGTTCAAGAGAGTGCGTGGGTATTTCTGCCTAAAAGGCCAAATCCATAAGCCAAAAAAAAGTCCATAAGCCGGATTAAACAATCAGCCTATATAAGGTGTAGCTATTCATACACGAAATATTTTCGGAAATTCATCTCACGGCTATAACGAAGCCATTACAAGGTTTTTTTTATCTGTAAGTATTTTTTTTTATACAGATACGTATAAAAAAAAAAACTTAACCCACAAAATAATTACTGGCTCTTTTTAGTTTTCCATATCCATTACGCTAGTTTACTACGGCGACACGTCGTATACGTCATACTACGTCGTGGTAAAGGTGTTATGCAAAATGTCTCGAGAAATTTTGGAATTATAATAATTATGCAAAAACAAAAATACTTAGATTTTTTTTTTCCTTGAAATAGCTTCGTTATAGCCGTTCGATGACTCCCTGAAAATATATCGTGTATTAATATTTATTATTAGATACACCTTATATAATGGTCCCGCTAATAAAGGCTAAGTAAAGCCTCGCGAGTCCAAAATAGATAGACTACCGAGTTCACTGACGGTCGACCAGTTTTCAACTTTATTACATAGAGCATAAGGGTGAAAATTCTAGTAGTAGATATCAGATTCTAGATACTCCATTGCACAGTTAATCGGACCAGAGGGGTTAAAGAAAATTGACAGTACTTATGTCGTACTTATGTCGCAGTAAAGGCGATTTTTTTAGTGTAACCACTGATGTGTTATTGTATCAATAATTCAGAAAAAGACAGCATCTAGGGTCATGGTAGGAGGAAATCAGAGTTAAAGAAAAAAGAGTCTAAGGTGGCTGGGCTTTTAAAATCAAATCAGCATACAACGATCAAATTATCACAAAATATAGAACGTTCAATTACAAAATTCGTAGTATAAGATAGGAATGATAGATTTTTTTTTTATAATAAAGGACGTTCGTTTGTTATTTCTATTTAGTACTTAGACCATAACCATCTCAACGCTTCTCGATATTTTTTCTCGATATTCTAGAAGCTATTGCTCGAGAAAGCTTATTACGTAATGAAAACTTATTGAAATAGTTGTAATGCCGATGCTCAAGAATAAAATACAGTTCTACGAAAATATGTAGAAGAAATTCTATCACTATGCAGTATTTACAGTAATTTTAATAGCAAGTAGGTATATAATAACAATCATCACTATTTCAGTAATATCAAATTTCTATACAAGTCTAAATGCTTTAATTATGCTTATTGCCATCAAATGGACAATTTGAGCAACTATTTATCATTACAATTAGTTTTACCATAGCAAGTTATTTACGAACAAAATACATTAAAACATTCACGATCAGAACACATTATAAAACAAATGGAAACGGGTATTTATCGCAAATTTTACCTTTAATATAAGCCCAACGTTTCGACCGGATTGCACCAGCCGTGGTCGCGGGAAGACTCTCTTTATATTAAAGGTAAAATTCGCGATAAATACCCGTTTCCATATATTTCATAATACATTAAAACATTTCATGGGGTCTCTCTTTACCCCTATCAATTCCAGGGTTATTTATACTTGGGGGTAAAAGAGACCCCATAAAATATGTATAAGCCCTATTAAATAATATCAGATTATTGCTATGTCACTGATAATACTAATAATTATTGCTGGCTAAATATTCGACAAGATATTTGCACCCGTACTTCGAACTTGCGACACATTGCAAAGCGCTTTTCTTAAAAAAATCTTAATTATTCATACGTAAAAGTAATGTCTAAGTCAGACATGTGGCGATTTAGAATCGCGTATTATTTACCAAATTTAGAACTACCACTTTACCTAGAGATGGAGTAATCAAGTGTTTACCGCAGTCTATTTACTTATTTCGTTTGTACAGTTAACCAAGGTTTCTCTTACACTAAATATGCTTACACCTGTGCGCAACTCACATGTGAAACGGATGAAACCGATTCACTAGAATCTTAAGGTGGATGGATGCTCCAGGGTAGCCCGCGAAATTCAAAATTCTTACGTTTTTTGCAATTTGCCGGCCAGTGTCAGGTTGTATGTTGATTAAAATAAGAGATGATTGATGATGAGAAGATGATTTTAATGATTTTAATTCTGTAACTACATACGTGTTACATCCGCGAATCATATTTTAATCAACATACAACCCGACACTGGCCTGCAAATTGAAAAAAACGTAAGAAAATTTCAATTTCGCGGGCTATCGTGGAGCTTCCACCTTAAAGCGATCCAGATTATAATGATCGGGGAACAGAGAAGCCGGCAGTGAATTCCACAGACTGGCAGTTTGCACAATTAATGTGGAAACATAGCGCTTTGTTCGGGTTCGTGGGGCTTAATTTTTTTAAATAGATGAACTTTTCATATTTTTTTACAGAATTGACACATCGCTGCATACAATATCTTTTCACAGCAATTGATTTTATTTTACCGTTCTTCTGTAAAACACTAGCGTTGACCATCTGTACAAAGTAAGATTTGAATAAACTGTGGTTAGACTCTCAATAAACAGATAATAATATAACAGTCATACATACACCATCTTGAAATGTCATTTTTTATACAAAGCCTAGCTAAAGATGGCGCGAACAACCATACAAACATTCATGACAAAACTGATGTAACATTGCCGTTATTTTTACAATATTACTAAAGCGAAACTTACTTTTTATAGCGCTCCAATTTCCCAAGAATTTTTACATACATACATACAACCCATTTGGGACAAACATATTTATAGACCAACTTTCCAATACAAAAAAAAACTTATTCAACGCACTGGAGTAAAAGCTTACTTACAAAATTTCAGCAGTATTCGATGCTCTATTCTGCACACTACACACATATCGTTCGTACGACTATGCGACTGCGATTTTTAGTCGCATCTCTGTAAGTACTACACAAACTGTGCCGTCCCCGTGTCTTTCCAGCAACTGAAGCAGCAAGGCAGTGCACACATGAGCGTGTTTTTGAACGCGTCTCGGAAATCGCGGTTGAAATACGCATAAATGAGCGGGTTGAGCGCTGAGTTGAAGTAGCCGATCCAGAATAGTACGCCGACCACGACGGATGGTGTTTCGCAAGGTTCGCCACACAGGTTTGTTGTGACATACCTGTAGAAAATAAAATGTTATAATTCAAAATAGACCAGTGTGCAGTGTGGTGTTACGAATGGATGAAATAAGAAATAAGTACATAAGAGGAAGTCTGAAAGTGTCGGTTGTCGGTGTATAGGCATGTCATGCCGACGAATGAGGAAAATGTGGATGGCAGTACGGTACACCCATCCCCATTCATAATCAATTCTTTGAGTGTGAATACTATGAGTGAGTAGAGGAAGACCAAAGAAACGATGGATGGACTGTGTAAAGGATTATATATGGCAAGAAAGGAGGTGTCTGATGAGATGTTGAGTAATACAGAAGCATGGAAGAACAAACATACATACATACATGAACCCTGAAAACATAACACTCCTTTTTTTGGGCTGTCGTGTTAAAAGACATGCAGTGACGACGAAAAATAAATTGGGATGAGTGCAGGAGAATGATGGTGATGGCCCAGGAAAATAAGTAAAATATAGACAAATCTGCGAAATAAATCCTAATAAAGATTTATCACCGGGATGATCTTCTGGAATTTGTGAAAGGTCCACTAAAACATCTTGTATGAAATAATATTTGTTTGTAAAAGGCCCTAAAGGTCTCTGAAAATATTGAAAACATACATCGTTTCGTTTGTGTTGTATTTTCTTCAAGTTTTTTACGTCAAATTTATTCCTTACTGAATTTTACATAACAGAGTTTGAAACACAATTCCCTTTAGACCAATGGTTCTCGAAATAAACGGCTTCAAATTGTAGGCGATAACAGTTCAACAAAGTACTCACCAAAGAAAAAATGGAAGCCAGCATAACAAAAACGCACCAACTATGATGCCAAGCGTGCGCGCAGCCTTATGTTCTGCTCGCCATGACTTGCCTGCAGCTCGAAGAGTTGCACCTGTTGACGAAAACAAATTATTGTTAGCATAACATAACATCACGCCTGAAATATCCAAAGGGTTGGGCAGACGTGTAACTAATAGTACACCCACATTTCGCCAGTTATGTTTAAGTCCCATGTAATAAGGGTTAAACTATTGCCATCAACCGGGCACAAATCCAGACTCCAGTCTGCCACTGAAGAATTCCTGATGGAAAAATCCCAATTAGACTGACTACTGTAGACTGGTAAAATGCCCAAGGTATTAAATCCGCGTTTGTACACTTTATACTTGTGCATAAAGTTTTAATAAATCCTACTAAATATTATAATTGAGAAAGTTTGTGAGGATGGATGGATGTTTGTTACTTTTTTACGCAAAAACTACTAAACGGATTTGGATTAAATTTGGCACATAGATAGTTTACAACCTGGATTAACATGCAGGCAGGATATTTTTTTCCGGTAGTGTGAACCCGCGTCAATTATCAAATTCCTCGCGGGCGAACCCGGGGGCCACAAGCTAGTAAATAATTAAAACCTAGTATGGTGGTCGCTCACAATGGACCTCATCAGAAGGCTTAAAGTCACCCAAAGGGCAGTGGAGACGGCTATGCTCGGAGTTTCCTTGCGTGATCGAATCAGGAATGAAGAGTGCAAGAGAACCAAGGTTACCGACATAGCCCGAAAAATTGTCAAACTTAAGTGGCAGTGGGCAGGGCACATTGCTCGCAGAACGGAGGGCCGATGGGGCCGAAAAGCTCTGGAGTGGCGACCGCGAACCGGAAGACGTTGCGTTGGAAGGCCTCCCACTAGGTGGACCGATGACCTGGTGAAGGCTGCGGGAATCCGCTGGATACGAGTCGCACGGAACCAGTCAATGTGGAGACACTTGGGGGAGCAATGGACGTCTTGCGGCTGAAATGACGAAGGCTTTGCCCCACCTGCGCCTGCGATGGGATTATTTTATAAAAAGAAGCTAATCAAACACAAGTACCACACAAAAACTTCCAATCTTTGATCTATGTACCATAAATCAAACGTTTTTGCGTACCATACAATATAATATTTCATTCGTGCGATTGAGATCACAGCTGCGTCTACAAAATCCTCAATGTTTGGAATAAAAAGGCTCAACATGCGTATTTGTAAATCTTCAACATCAGTATTAGTTATTATTTATTTATAATTTACTAGCAACCCGCCCCGGCTTCGCTCGGAAAGCAGAGCATATTATGCCTACTTCTTTTTTAGATATATAAAGACTTAAGAGAGAGAGAGAAACAGAGACAGCGCGTACAAAGTGTACACACTGTGTAGTGTGCAAAGTTTAATAGATCTTTTTAGGGGGGTATAATAGGTGAGACGACAAAAAAAATCGAATTAGTTCGTCAGTTAGATTATCAAAAAATATTTGACCCGTGTTTTTTTCTTTTGTTACGTAAACGAAAAATGACGAAGATATGACGCTTTTAAAATTCTCTATGATTTTTAGCTAGTTCGGACGTCACGAGCCCCCACTCCCGAGTTTTGATGCGTTTTATCTTTTGTCAAAATTCATTGATACGAAAACGAAAAATTCGTGTCCATTAATGTCCAATACTCTAACTGACGGACTAAATAGATTAGCAATATTTTGATACTGTCGTCATGCATATAATAGGTACTTCTAATTTACTGTTTTCATATAACTCTATTGGCTTACGCGGCGTCGTCGTTTCGATTTTTTTCCGACACATTCAACAATGATCGGAATAATGTATTCAGCCAATTTACAAACACTGACTACCTGTAACGATCGCCGATATGGGACTAACGAGCTAACGTGCTTTCCGAGGCACGGAGGAAACTCTTTATATAAAGGATGGTTACCCATCCACGAACCAGCCTTGGCAAGCACTGCTTAACCTTAAAGATAAACCCGTGCGTCTTTTATCACTTAGCCACGAACTCCTCCTTGCGAGCTTCCTATTAACACCAAGGGGACAGTGAGTGTTAAAAAGTTCTAATATCACCCGAATATCCAACTTGCATTATTACCCGACTGCCCCAGAAGGATGGTAATGTTTTTATGAAGAAACACGCTAACATGGAAAACTCATTACCCATGCAACGTTCCTTTACGAGTTCGGAACTCGTAACAGGTGGTCTTATATAAAACTCGCGAAGTTTTCTTGTTTCGTAGAGATAATATTCCGGACTTGTCTATATCGTTGAAAGAAAAGTTTGTTATTTCGCACAAGTGTCGGAATGTAGGATTGGGGGATTATTGTGAGGAATACGAGCGTCTGTGAAAACCTATGTTATTTTTATTATGATGTAAGAGTAAATGATGATTCGTTATCGTATCGTTGAATGTGGTCAGCCACAAACTGGACAGCTCCCTTCTGGGGCACTGGGTTCAAGCACAAGTACGTGTGCCCGGGGTCCCAGTGGGTGGCAAATACTTAAATTAACTAATTTTTAATAATTCAATGTAATTTTTTAATTGTTTTTTTTTGTTAATGTAATTTTTATTTTTTTGTTGTAATTTTTAATTTATAACCGGAATCTTTTTAATTATTGAATGTAATTGTTTAATTTTTTTTAATGATTTTTTTGTGTTTCAATGTAACATAGTTTTTTTAGTCGTTTTACTAACAACACACATTATGGACTAATAACTACTACCTACTACTGAAATAAAAAGATTTCATTTTATTAAAATAAAATTTATTTAAAATAAAATCTTTGACCCCAAAATAGTTAGGAAAAGGCTAGGCAGCCTTTTCCCAAATATTTTGGGGTCAAATTCCAGTCTAACCGGAAGCAGCTGAATACCATAATTTTACATGGAGCGACTGCCTATCTGAGCTCCACAACCCAATTACTCGATAACACGATACCCCGTAGTAAGACTGGTTGTGCATGTCTATGATGACAGATGATATGTAAGAATGGAAGAAGAAAACGTGTTGCACCGACCCCAAGTAGGAAAAGCATATTACAAAATCAAGGATTACGTTGAAGATAAAGAAGTTTGGCTCTAGTTCCTCCTTTCCATTCAGATTTTTACAATAGTTTTCATAAAACGTTTTGCTCAGAATAGTTACAGCACTGATGACAATATTTGTGTCACTTGTTTAATACTGTTTTTTATTTTTTACAAAAGAGGGCTGGCTCTTTCTTTGGCCAAAGAATTAGCATTGCCATTTAACGTGGCAATGCTGCCAGTCTTCTGGGCACGTTTCCGAATGACAGCGATGCGGAGGAGTACTTTGACGCCTATTGACGTCGTTGGATATATGTAAGTACTTACGTTTAGTTTTATTTTTGTAATTATTTAGAGTTCTAGTTGTAGTATGTTTACAAAAAAAAAATATTTACAAAATTTTCCTACCTTTCTACAGATTCTCTTTTTACCTATTATATTGTGAATAAGCGAACATTATAGGCTTTGTAGATTCCCAGATGCTTGTTATCTTATGTTATTTATATTATAAATGATTTGAAAAGAGTAACCATGGAGTTTCTTGCCGGTTCTTCTCTATGGAAACACACACTTTTTTCGACGTTTTATAAGTGCCCATCTAGGCCTATGTGAAATAAAATATTTTGATTTTGATTTTTTGAAGAATGGGAGAAGGGTAGGTTATGAAGGTAATTGTTTTTAAAACGTGAGGGAATACGTTGCATTTCTTCTCCTAGACGTCAGAAGGTAGCTTCCAGTAGTGGGATTTTTGGTGGCTTCTCTAGCAGGGAAAGTTTGATAAATTACCAAGAAATCTAAACTTCAACAATATAAACTTGCAGTTAATTGCCTGTCGATACCGAAGAGAAACTTTGGCGAAGTTTAAACAACAGCTTATGTTACACCTAGTGTTTCTAACAAATTGCATGCGTAAACTCTATAAAATGTAGTTAATTGCTAAACTTCGACTCATCCGAACAACGAAGAGCATTTAGATGGCTTCCATACTAGGGAATCGTGGTTAGGTAATACAAACCGAGCGAGACGGAATGGGACGCTGTGACCTCCTTCTGCGAAGCAGTCATGCTAGCGAAGGAGGTGGCGGAACGTGAGAGGGAGAGAAACTCACGTCCCAGCCGCCGCGGGGGACGCACCGGGCGGCCACCGCAGGCGCGTGCCTGTGGACGGTGAGCAATGCGCTAGCTCGCCGTTCGTCCGTCTTAATATGACGACAGGCCGTGTCGACGGCGCGTTCGTGTTCCACGCGCGCCTCAAAGAGATGTCAGCAGAAAGGAAGGGGACCCCTTCCTTTCATATCTCCAAGTTACTTGAGGTCGGCACGTGTTTTGTCTTCCATTCTCCTCTGTCGCCATCATTTACTCCTTTTTAGGGTTCCGTACCTCAAAAGGTTAAAAAAGGAACCCTTATAAGATCACTTTCTTGTCCTTCCGTCTGTCACCACTGATTTTCTCAGGAACGGTTGGACCTAGCAAGTTGCAATTTATACCAGATACTGAGATCTATATGGTTGACGAAATGGGATTCAATGTATAAAGATTAAAATAGTTACGAGTTGGCACACTTTTTCAATTGTTTCGCAGGTATTTTGTTTAGTTGTCGAAATGGGAAAGGAGACAACTTTTTTTGTTTGGAGATTACGCCACTCACATAAATTGTAGCGTTTAATAATGAAACGTACATTGATTTCTTCCCTAAGCCTTGTGTAACCGGAATAAATGCGAAAACTGCAAAAACACTTTACGAAAATCGAAATAAACAGAAAGAGTAAATGTCAAAATAATGAAGTTGTCTGTCAACTATTAAAAAGGCGGATTTACAACGCTCCGTGACACGTTGATTGTTTAAACCATCTACGCGATTTTAGCGTGAAGCTTTAAAAATAGCATTAAAATGCTCACAGTATAATAATATTTCTTTTTATATTCTACTCTGTTTTAATTAAAGCAGATATGATTACCACTGGGTACCGTACTTTTTTTTGTAAACGGAAAAAACGTCCCTATTCACGTAAATATTTTCTGTCAAATGTCATTGACCACAACAGGAATGATTTGACTCGCAAAAAATATCATAATAGAACTTTTAATTTTAAGATTCCGGTTTCTATTCTATGTAATCTTTCGTTAAAACGACGAACGACGTTACTATGATAAAACTGTTACTTATTTTTGGTGTAATATGAATAATAAACGCAACGTCCAAGTGGGCCCAAAAAAAATTGTCTCCTTTACGAGATGGGCAGGAGCCCCTATTGGCTCATTAAGTGTATTAATAATCAAGGTTTTTTATTTTCCGGAAATTTCCCTTTACTTGTGCTGTAAGAATTTAGGCTGTAAGACTAAGCTTTTAACCAAAATAGACAACCGGAAGTAGGCATCTTATAGGTTTTGGGTTGAAAACCTATATAGTAGTTCCCGTTGACCTAGAATCACGAAATTTGTCGAGAAGCAATGTCTTACAGCACATGTAAAGGGAAAAATCTGAAAATCATAAATATGTAGTTTAATAAAAAAAAGCGATGTTACTATTACAAACTTCTTATTTGCGTTTGGTGCAATAACCGTTTCTGGGGATCGAACAGCAAAGTTAAGTTTGTCCTTTAAAAAGTTTGTACGGAACCCTCAGTGCGCGAGTCCGACTCGCTCTTGGCAAGTTTTTAGGGTTCCCTACCCAGAAGGTAAAAACGGGAGACCCTATTACTAAGACTCCGCTGTCCGTCCGTCTGTCTGTCTCCAGGCTGACCGGTTGTTTTTCTTTCCTAACCTAACAAAATCCATACATAATATGTTCTTTAGACAAAACATTACATCGTCTAGGAAGACGATGAAACAGTATACATGTCCTGTCCATGTATGGAACCGTGTTGCGTGTGCGCGGAAAAGGGCAGGAGCCCTTGTCCCATTCTATTTGGGGTCGGTGCAACAAGTTTTCTTCATCTTTTTATCATTCCTCACACAATACATCTATCTTTTCTTCGGCCTTCCTGTCCATCTCCGTACATTCATGTCCATAACTCTTTTAGTCACATGCGTTTCATCCTTCCTGTTACACATCCATATCAAGACAAACGACTTTCTTTAAATATTTCTGGACATTACCATTTAATAACATAAAAACCACTATCCGAAGTTATTTAGTACCTACCTGCAATCCTACATTTAATTACCAGACACATAGCTCCCACTTACCACGGTAATGAGATAGATAAAAACATGATGGATGGCCTCATTTTACTTCGCAATGTTACGAGTACTAATGTCTTTCGAGATAAAAGTACGTTTCAAGTTTCTGAACATTATAATGTGGAAATATGAACCGAGATTTTTATATTTCTAGCTGACCATGGTTTAGTATGTGTTATGAAATTGAGCTGTATGTTTGTGAAATGTCATCATTAATATCAGACCTTGAAGGTAGCGGGGATCCGCTGAATGCGAGACAATTGGGACCGGTCAATGTGGCGACACTTGGGGGAGGCCTATGTCCAGCAGTGGACGTCTTTCGGCTGAAATGATGATGATGATGATAATGAATATTAATGCCTTGACAGTGTGTTTGGATAGCCGTTACCAATATTTTAAGGGCATATTATATACTCATTTCTATCGACAAATATGCGTTTATAAATACTAATCCCGCGAATGACAGCTATCTTGTTTTTTTTAATCGGCTGGTATTATAAAGGGTGTAAAACACCTCTTAACGAAGCCGAAAGGCACTTGTTTTCCTCTTCATTTGTTCTACACCATACCTGGGAACCTACTAGTTACGGAGATATTCGGGGTCAAAGTTCCAACTTTTTGGCAACTTTTTTTTTTAAAACAAGTTTTTAATGTAAGATTTTTTTAAACACCTCCACGACCCCCGTACTATTCAATACTGTTTTCCATCAGCACAATGTTTTGAGTGCGTTACATTGAGTTCTATCACAAAACATGATTTTTCACCCCAAACAAAAAAGTCGTTTCCCAGCTATAATTTTTGCGTAAAGTTACTTAGTTTGATGTACATAATGCTTGGTTAACGGCTTCGTGATAAGGTGGTTTACACCCTGTATGTTCAACAGTGCTAATATTTTTGAATCTAAGAGTGCTGGAAGTGGGAACCTTCACAGTCAAAGTTCCAACTTGTTTTTAAATACACGTTTTGAATGTTATAATTTTACTTTAAATACCTCCATGGGCTATGACCCCAGTACTCTTCAATCCATCCATCAGCACAATGTTTTGAGTGCGCTACATTGAGTCCTATCGTAAACCGTGATTTACACCCCAAAAAGAGAAGATCACATTACTTGATTTGATGTACAGAATGCTTTGTTGACAGCTTCATGAAGGGTCTTTTTACACCATGTATATCACCGAGTCAGCCACTCACATTTTAGCTTGATTCTATGATCTAAAAAATATATGATCTACATCGTCTATAAGTCTACTAAACATAGTAATTACGTATTTAAGTCCAGTACGAGAACCAAATTAAAATTCTACTAATGTTTGCGAAAGCACCGTAGTAGGTACAAACTACGCCATAGCAGTCAAATACAACGTGATTCGCATAAAAAGTACTAACAGTCATTTTCATTTGAAATATCCATTTGCCCTGAAGCCATTTTTGTTTGTTGAAAATGTGTATTTCATTTGTCTATTTTTAGTTTGTCGGGAGTACACACATATTCGGCAGTATTTATTGAACAACAAAAAAAATCTAGCCGACATAGGTAATTATCAACATTCTGTACATCAAACTAAGTTACATGTACTGCGCGAAAAAAAATCGAAATATGGAGGTATTTAAAGTATTGACGCTTAAAACTTGAATACAAGGAAAAAAATTGAAACATAGACCTTTAATGTCTTCGTAATTAAAAGGTTATGGTCCAATACGAAAAAAAATATCACAATGACCGGGAAAATAACTGTTTTTTTGTTTTCGTTGAACGCATTTCATACCCGTTTTACATTCGATATTGCCGACCATTTTCGCCAAATCTTGCCTTGAACTTGTGTGAAATCTTTTACTTTATTATAACTACATATTTTAATTCTGCTTCGTAAGTGGTAGGTACGCTAGAATTTTAATAAAAGTTTCATAAAAATGGTAACTTCATTACACGCCTCTCGTCGTGATGTGCTTAACATCCATCTTTTATGAATTAATGTCTTCATAATAATGCGCATCATTTTTTAACGCAATCCATTATGCAAGAAAAATTATTTAAATATAATTTAGTGATCTTAGTTTATGACGGGAAATTCTAATAGAATTTATCTAATGTGAACCTGATTTGTCAAGACTTTTGAGCCAATATTGTGTTCAAAATTCGGTTAAAGTGTTCTTGAAAAATCATTAAGTAAATAAGATTACTCAAACTCGCGGGAAACATCTGGATGAGGGACGCACAGAAACGGGAAGTGTGGCAGATGAATGAGGAGGCCTCTACAGTAAATGAGGGTGATTCCAGACGAATGATGAATGCTGAGTTGAATCAGTTTGATTTTTTGTAGACCAGTCTCATATTATAAAACTGCTATAACATAAACCTAGACAAAAAATCTTAAATGTAATTTAGTGTACTAAATCGTGATCGAACATCCAAAATTTTATTCTAACTTATAGGATATAGATTTATGACCTTAGTTTTAGTTTATCCCAAAAGGTCATTGTAGGTACTCATCATTAGGAACCATTTTTGTCATGAAACGAAGGCCGCAATAAGATCGGCTGTTCCCTACATTTGCTGAGATGGGAGCCTTTTAACCTTGCACAGGACCAAATTGATTGTTTTTTATTTTTCTCATGATTACTTTTTTTATATAATTTTGTCATAATGTCTATTCTATCTCTTTGTTTCTAAATATGTCCTGTGTGAGTTTAATAAATACTTTATCTTTCTTTCTTTTGCTAACAAAAAATGATGGAGCCCCGTATTCTGTCCACGAAGTAGACGCAATAGTTAAACAATGGCGTCTCGACCAAATCGGTCATTCGACAGATCATGATTTATATAAAGAACACAATGACCCGTTTGGTTGGAGGCCTTACACTTAAGGCATATCCTATGATTATCCGGTTAAGCAGACGATACCCGCGAGATGCCGTCATCGAAAAAGAAAAAAAACACAATGACCTCGTAGGAGGTTTATGTTAAACAAAAATTAAGCTTAAATCTTAGAAATGACATTGGAAATTAAGGGATTTCAAATTCAGCAAGTCATTCAGAGGATAGAATATAAGAACGACCTTGAAATAAGTAAGATGACAGATGATAAAACTGCCATGTCATCAACGAAGCAGATGACGCTGTCCTAATCTTCCCTGGAGTGTAATAAGATTTCTAATGCGGTAATAGAGACGCGGGGGTATAATAACGTGAAGATATAATTATGACTCACACGAGCAACGAGCTAATGGACAGAGTACATAATAAAATCTGAGATGATACTATAATTACATAACTTAATATCACGCCTGTAATACCCGTAGGGTTAGGTAGAGTGCGACTGTTAAGCATGAGGTCCTGGGTTCGATTCTCGTGTCGAGCAAAGTGAGATTGGGTTATTTGATAAGGAATTTTCCATAGACAGCCACGGAGTCTAGATTTGTGCCCGGTTGATGGTAATAGGCTCGCCCTGTTACATGGGACTTAAATATAACTAGCGAAATATGGCTGTAATTAGGTTCACCTCTGCCTAACTATTCCGCGAATATAAGCGTGATTTTCTACAGCTATTTTACAAAGTGTTATTTTGTTTATCTTGGAGTTCGGAATATTATTTCTAGCTGATGGAATAGAATCATTATACGACACTTTAGTAACAGTACTTCAAAATAAAGCAACAAAATAATTGAAGGGCTGAAACGGAGATACTAAAGCGATTGAAAGCGCTGAATGACCTAGAAACGTTAATTGGTGTAACATAAGTAAATCTACAGCTAATGCATTAAAGGCTGTGAATGCATCGGCTAGCAGAAAGCGATCCCGCTTCGTATTGACTACAAGTACGGTGGTGAATATTGAATGGCATGCATTTGCTCCATGAATGCAACCCAATTAGGAATCGACCTAAGCAATTTGCAATTCGTGCTGGATTGTCGAGTATCTTGGTGTCGAATAAAGGAGTTGGGACATGCGATTATTGATTCTGTCATTCATGACTGAACTCTATGCGGAATAGTCAGAATTCAATTTTGTTTTTTGTTGTTGTAAATACATGAACATACATAGGACAGACGATCTCTTCAGATGGGGGTTCATGGACGGCTCAGATCTCAAGTGTGTATGCGGCGTGTCTCCACAGACAATGGCCCGCCTTCTATCTTGCGCTGCATGCCCTGACACCTGCGCACTTGACGATCTTATGACTGCATCAGCGAGCGGAGTTAGCATAGCTGAATTTTGGACCAAATATATGTAATGAAAAACACACTAAAAAGAAGAATATACAGGGTTATTTGTAAAACACCGACAACGTCTCAGGACTGTTACTAACATCATAATCAACAACTTTTGTTATATGACTATTAAAAATTCATCATATTTTAATTCATCAAATTTTCATAAAAAAAATAAAAATATTTAAATTGAACGCTTTTACGGGCCCTCGCCACCCTGACCCCGCTCCCCTCACTATTGTACTATCGCTTTCTTTTGCTTCGCATAGATTTCTTAACATTTAGAGCGTTCAATTTAAATATAATAAAAATATAATATAATATAATATAATATCGCTGGACATTAACACACAGCGCCATCTAATGCCACACTAAGCAACGAGGCTTGTGTCGTGGACACCAGATAGTTGATATACTACATATACATACTTTTTGTTTGTAAATAAATACTTATTATACATATAAACATCCATGACTCGGAAACAAACGTCCATGCTCATCACACAAACATTTGCTCCAACCGGGATTCGAACCCGGGACCCTAAGAACGTAAGGCAGCCTCACTACCTCTCCGCCATTCGGGTAAAAAAAAAAAAAAAAAAATAATAATAATAATAATAATATTTTTATTTTTGTACGAAAATTTGATGAACTAAAATATGACGAATTTTTAAAAGTCATAGAACAAAAGTTGTTGATTATGATGTTAGTAACACAGTCCTGAAAGGTTGTCGGTGTTTTATAAATAACCCTGTATATGCATAAAGCAGAGGTGTTCTTAAAGTAGGTACGCCCACATTCAACCAGTTCCATGTAATAGGGGGCAAGCCTATTGCCATCAACCGGACACAAGCCAATTTCCGGGCTGCAACTGAGAAATCCCTGATGAAAAACCAAATAACACATTGACTGATATGGGAATCGAACCCAATACTTCATTGTCAGCAATAGCGCTTCTGACCATTGAAACAATAAGCTTGACGACTCGAATGACGCAGCGGTAGTGAGGCTGCCTTACGTTCTTAGGGCCCGGGTTTGAATCCCGGTAGGAGCAAATGTTTGTGTGATGAGCATGGACAATTGTTTCCGAGTCATGGATATGTATAATAAGTATGTATTTACAAACAAAAAGTATCTGTGTAGTATATCAACTACCTGGTGTCCACGGCACCAGCCTCGTTGCTCAGTGTGGCCCTAGATGGCGCTGTGTGTAATGTGCAGCGATATTTATTTATTTATTATTATTTATACACACACACAGTTCTACGCATATCTTTCGTTAAATTAATGTACCATAATTTATTATCGACATCCGTAATTATTCACATACACTACAAGAATCTACAACCTGTAATAATTTGTGTTGGCACGAGTTTTGAAACAGCATGAACCGTTTCATCGCGAAAATGTCACAGCGCTAACCGCTGAGCCGGATCGTTGTTTCGTATCTTGGAAATTTATAACAACCATCATAAATTACCGCCACCAAACCACCACCTTAAACAAACGATTATAAATATTCTTTATTTATTTATATTTTATTATTCTGATTGTCTCATGATGAAAGAATGCTATATACGGGTGTGCATATTATGTATGAAGTGTCTTTAGTAAAGAAGATCGTAAGTAAGTCTAGTTTTGATTATATATGATTGCTACTGGACTTTTAAACGCGATTGAACCTTTACTACGGCGTCCACAATCAATCAATTCATTTTCCAATGGACGTCCCGATTTAGAACGTATCAATCAATTTTAGTAGCTAGTATTTATCTGACATCTCTGCAAAATGTTAGGGAGATAGAATACTCCATAATTATTATATACACAAAGCGATACAAAGTAGAACTTGTAACTAGGGTGGCACAATGGGCGGTCTTATCGCTAAAAGCGATATTTTCAAGACAACCTTTGGATCGCAATTTCTTAGCCTAACGAACTTGTTGGTACTTCCCTAGTGGTTCCAGTATAAGAGGTTTTCTTACACTAAAGCAAAGGTAAGTACGTACCTTTTTTTTATCGGATGGGATACCTATCATCAAATGACTCTTCCCGCTCTGGGTGGAGCAGGAGGGAGTGTCAGACTTTTACTAACTAAAACCCATCCATGTTCCTTCATCGCCCTTTGCGTTCCGGGGCCACGGTATCTCTTTCGAACAGTCCCGCAGCCCCGGCAGGCATCGGCCCTTGCGACCCCTTCCTTTTTGCTGACTCTCTTTGAGGCGCGCGTGGAACACGAACGCGCCGTCGACACGGCCTGTCGTCATGAGACGGATGAACGGCGAGCTAGCCCATAGCTTCCCGTCCACAGGCAGTAGCCCATAGCTCGCGCCTACGGGAGACGCCCGTGGCCCCGGACACCCGGGGCGTCTCCCGCGGCGGCCGGGACGTGAGATTCTCTTTCTCTCACAAAGCAGGAATGTACTATAGTGCACCTAAATATCGCAAAATAAGTTTCAGTCGCGTGTAATAGGACCCAGACTACAAACTGACAAAAAACCCAATAACACTTTCAACACAACACACAAGATAAATCAACAAAATCATCGATCCCTCAGAACGTAGTTCGCAATAACCAAAACAAGATTAATCGCGTTTCTGAATCCCTTCAAGTTTCTTAGGAACATTTGGCTGAGGTCCTAACGAACCTCAGTCGCAAGCAATTAAAGACAAATCTAATTGCATTTACTCAATCTTCGGAGCTGGATTAAACAACTTAGGGTTGTACAAACAACCTTATAGGGATGAAGTTGTGTTGATCTAGTGGACCAACGACTGCTGAGGTCCTGGGTTCGATTACCAGGTAGGAAAAGTGTCAGTAGTTTTTTCCATTAAGAATTTCTCAGTAGCAGCCACGGGGTCTAAATTGTGTCCGGTTGATGGCAATAGACATGCCGCTATTTTGTGAGACTTAGACATAACTGACGAAATTTGGGTGCACTATTATGTACAACGTTTTTTTAAACAAGAATTTGTGTGGTATACTACATCATCATCAGCCTATTAATCTTCCCACTGCTGGGACACAGGCCTCCTCTCTACGAGAGGGAATGGGCTATAATCCACCACGCGGGCCCAGTGCGGATTAGGTAGATGTCACATGGCTTCGAATTTTTGGTTCGAAGAGATACCGGTTTCCTCACGGTGTTTTCCTTCACCGTTTTTGAGAGAAGTCGTGATGAAATAGGTAAATTACACAAAGTAATACCGCTGTTCTACGGTATACTACAACAGATTAAAACCACGACTTCCGAAAAACAGTCATGCTCTAATTAAATTTGCGGTTTACAAGGAAAAATCGACTCGTCCTATTGTTGAAGTCGGAATATAGCCTATGTTACCCGGGCCATAATAACGAATCGATTGACACCTTATTCATCAAAATCGGTTGAATAGTTTCGGCACGACGGAGAAACATATGTAAATACAAACATAGATACATAGACTGCTAAAATCAAAACCCTTCTGGCTTCGCCGTAGTCGGGTAAAACAGAAAAGAAGTTAGAAAATAACTCTGCCTAACACTCATCGGGGATTACAGACTATGACTAGAGTTAGAGTGACTAGAGTCTATAATTGCTTGCGTCTGCATATAAATGCAGACGCAAGCAATTAAAGACTCTGAAATCTAATAGCATTAACTCATGAATCTTCGTTGTCAGATTAAACTACTTAGGGTTGTACAAACAGCCTTATAGGGATTAATTTGGGGACTTTCAAACACCATTGAGGTGGAGGGTCCTTTAGTTTTAGTTTGTGTGAAGTTTGTTTCAGCTGGAATGGTTGAAACTGCCATTAAGTTTTGTTAATGCTAATTAGGGAGAGCTATGGTCGGCTCGTAGAACGGCTTCGAAGTAATTCGTGGACGTGTGACGTCCACTAACTAGGTCCGCGTGGATTATGACCGGACACAAACACAGAGGCCCGTGTCCCAGCAGTGGGAAAACAATGCACCAGAAAAAATTAAATAATGACGCTATTAATATTAAAGTTGGTGATATTCATTGTTGTATAATGTGCCTTATTTTAGTTACTTCATACAACATGATTTATTATATAAAATAAAAAATTGCCCTTATTTCATAAAACTTCTAATTCTTTAACAACATGATTTACGGTCTTTTAAAGTTGGTACCTAGTTAATAGGCTAGTTTCCACCTTCAATAAAATGCAAATCGATTTAGTCCGTCAGTTAGAGTATTGGAAAATAATGGACACGTATTTTTTGTGTAATGTAAATCAATGAATATTGACAAAGATAAAACGCATCAAAATTCGGGAGTGGGGGTTCGTGACGTCAGAACGCACTTAAAATTATACCACGGCGTGACGTATTGAGAATTTTAAAAGCGTCGTATCTTCGTCAATTTTTGTTTACGTAACAAAAGAAAAAATACGGGTCAAATATTTTTTGATAATCTAACTGACGAATTCGTTTTTTTAGTAGACAAGCTTATTTGCGATACTGCAATTTTTCCTGACTCTACAGTTGTAACAGTTAACCTTACAAAGAAAAAACAAATTAAGTATATCAAGCGCAAGGTTCTACTCGAAGAAGTTTCTAGAACATCGAAACACCAACTGTTACTTACTGGCATCCCTCTCAACTTGCAATTCACACGGGAATACTATTCATTTGCTTCACAAGACGATGCTAGCAATCTGTCTTCCTTCGCAATTTAAATGTCCAATTCAGCGCAATTCTATACAAGACTCTAGAAAGTCTGTCGCAATTAGTTTTAGTGCCGCTGAGGGAGTGATCTGACGCGTGGTCTGGACCCTTCATTAGAATATGTATGGAGAAACATTCAGGGTTAGTACCTACGAAATGGCTGACGCGAATCTACTAACAAGAATTCGTGACGTGACGTCAACGTTTGTATTTGGTCTGATTTTTTGGGCTTCTGTGTGGTTTTAGATGGCACTTGAACAAAACAGAACTATCATTAAGGGGACTACAGGAGCTAAACGCGAGTTTTATAATGAAATAAAGCATATAATTCACTGCAATTAACAAAACCCGAAAAATATATGATATTCTTCAGGATATACGCTAGTATGACAGTGTTTTGAAAACATACTACAACTCATTTAACTCGATAGAAAAATATCACGAACTTATCTCTAAAAATTTCTTTTAAGGAGTAAAAACGCGATGCGCGATGTGTGATGCGCGACATGTGATTTTTTGGCAAATAATTCTACAAGCAACATATTAGCATGATAGTGTTTTATTTTTTTAGTCCAATCAATAGATTTTTTGTCAATCGCAAAAAACCACTCATTTCGCACTATTCGGCCCGCAGTGACTGACGTAACAACCACTTTGTAGTGCAAGCTGATTAGAACTTTATTCTAACAGTATTACAAACGAAGTTTGAACCACTACAAATAGAGTTGCTAATTTAGCTCCTATAATCGCCTTATCACTAAAATATATTTACCATGTTTACCATTTATTTTGAGTTCCCGATATTTCAGTTCAGTTTATCCGTAACCATGGTGCTTTTCAACAGCGGCGTAATAACGGGAACTCAAAATATTAGTGAAAGTTTTTAGTGTTAATGGTAAGGAATGTTTTCGGAATCGATCTCAATGTTCCTCACTGATTGGACAAAAGCCGCCTCTGAGAGGGTTATCATCGGTGAATTATAGTCTTACGTGTACTGGTGGTGGATACATGCCGTGACCGTTGTCACTGTCCAGTGACAACGTCCAGTGACAACGCCAAGTATTTTGTAGTCCACAAACAACTCACAAAACTCTAGACTCAGTCAAAATAAAAACAATAGAATACAATTTGCCGACGGTACATAGGACTAAAATGTAATTGGCTTAACCGTCTCTGCCTGGCCTTTTGAGCAAACGGGTGTGGTTTTATGTTATGAGCTTGGCAAAAACTGCAATCACTAACCTCTTAGAAAAGTTAAGTTCCAGCCACTCACCCGCCCCGCGCGCGACTTTTTTGCACCAAACCGTCCAGGGTGCAAAAAATTGCGAAATATTCGCATGTAATTTGACACTTTAGATAAACAATCGCAAACTACAAGAGTTATAGCTAAATAAAATTTACAGTGAATAGCTGAATAGTTATGGAATCTATATATTAAAAAAAAAAAAAGTGATATTAATTTGAAACTCAAAAAAAATGTAGAACTTGAAAAACAGTGATGAAAACGGATATTTCGCTATTAAAATATTAATTTGAATTTTTCTAAATATTAAATTTCAATTTAAATAATTTTGAAATAAACTAGATTATATTTCCTTTCCAATAAGACCATAATCTTATTGGTTTATTTACGATAGTCTAGTTAGAATTAAATTAGAATTTGAATTCTCACTGTTTATTTTGACGCGGCCAGCGCCAACGACTGTTTTTGAACACGGTTATTTACGTAGCTATAACTTTACGAAGCCACTTGTTTTTGTATATACAATTTAATAATATGTTCACAATACTAATTATGCACTGTTTTTCCGTTAACACACACGTTTTAATCTCAAAAACACTTATTTCTTGTATAAACACAATCACTATAGGTATTTAAACCTACCACCTTTCGGAGGCGAAATACTCAACTTTGAGATTCGAAAACTAGATTTCCTTTATGATAATATAGTAGCACAGATTTTAACAATTAATTTGATATATAACACTACCCGAAAACAACAATATACCTATCAGAACAATTGAAATACGACGCCACACGTCAGAAATGGCGGAGTTTGTTTACACTAAAGTTTTTACTTTTATTTTGACATTTGTCCATGGAATAGTGTTGCTATTGTTGGTCCGAACGTTGAGGAATATAGTATAGAGAATGCTACAAGAGGAATAAGCTCTAGAAATAGCAGTTTAATAAATTTTTATTGCATTTGTTGGACGAAGGCGCTACTGGCTGCTTTAGCAGCCAGGGACATTTCGCAAAACGGCAACTGGCTGCTAAAGCAGCCAGGGGCGGTTGAGTGGTTATTTCAATTCAAATATGGAAGGTGTAAACGAAACCTTCGCGAAGCCGTCAACTCAAGCATTCTGTACGTCAAACTAAGTAACCCTACGCAAAAATTATTGCAGGGAAACGACGGTTTTGGGATGAAAACTCACGTTTGACGGTAAAACTCAATGTAATGCACTCAAAACGACGCATTGAATCGTAAACTGGTCATGGAGGTATTTAAAGTAAAGTAATAACCTTAAAACTAGTACTCTTATTAAAAAAGAACTTAGACCTCCAATATCTCCGTAACCAGAAGGTCCCAGGTACGATCGGAGATGGGGAGAACCAGTCCCTTTTGGGTTTGCTAAGGGTCTATTAACACCCTTTAGTTTGACTTTCAGCTGACCTCAATAATTTTTAAAAATGAGAAAAGGAATTAAACTATTGATTACACTACCAACTTTAAACAGAAAAACTTTATATGCCAACTAAATATGAGATCATTAATAAACGAACACGAGTATTTGTGTTCCTGCACATACACTTAAAATATGGGCCCAGAAAAAAAGGGAAAGGTATATTATAAAACGTCTAAGAAGTATCATCGAGCGAGGTCAAGTGCGATCATTGAATTGGGGACTTTGAGCAAACTTTGAACGTGTAGGGTAGATCTTTACTTTATATTTTTCGGGTTCCGTACCTAAAGCTTGCAACAGAACCGTGTTACTAAGGCTCTACTGTCGGTGCGTCTGTCATGCCATATCTTTTAAACTGTAATAGGTAGATACTTAAAATTTTCACAGAGCGTGTATTACTATGGCCGTCAAACATGAAATAAATTAAAGGAAAGTTACTGTTGTAAAGGATACAAGAAGAGCGTTTAAAAAATAATAAAATATGTTGTCTTAAATATTGTACACTGGTACATTTCTATGATCTGTGAATGGTACAGAACCCTTCTCGTGTGAGTCCGACTCGCTCCTGACCAGTTTTATCCCGTTTCAAAGATAAAAATGGCATAGTCAAGTGCCCATTAGTCGTGCATCTTCATCATAATTTATTCGACGTAAAAAAAATTGTACGTGCTTGTACATAAAGTTCTATTTTGTTGATCATTTTCTGGAGTAATAATGATGCTTAGATATTTCTAACCACATAAATAAATTACTGAAAATTATAATGTAAGCACATTTTATTATGCGTGTAGTACCTACATTTTTTTTTTATATTAAGGTAAACCCAAATTCGAAATTTAGTACAGAAAAATACTGTTCTTCTAGTATTACAAATGTATAAAACTTTGCGAGGTAGGATGTTTGTAACTCTCACTTTAACTTTTAAAAGGATGCTGAACAAGAATACTCGTATTTATGGGACTAGCAACGTTTAGCAAAAGTACACGTTTTTACACGCAATTTTATGTTTTTTTTTTGTTTTAAATAAGTAAAACTTCTTTTCGTTTGGGAAAGTGGATAAAAAAATAGATTCGAAAAATATTTTATTTTATTTCTTGTCTGCCTCTACAGAGACAAGAACTGTGATCGTGATCTGTTTCGATTTTGTATTTTTTTTTTCATGTAGTCGCAGATATCGTGATCAGTTGGTAACACGATAACGATAAAATCGGATCACGGTATCAGTGGATACAACTCGCCGTGATCCGTGGCTAACGTTATCTGATACTGTGATCGGTGGAGACAAACCCAAAAATACTTCCGAAAACTCGCATTACACCAAAAAAAAATCCACAAAAAAGAATTTTTCCACTGAATGAAAACAAGACACTATCTGCACTACATAAGCTGGCAGTAAATCTATAAGAAAAGGATTAGTTGCGGCTACTGCACGAAGAATGCCATTTTATTTATAGGCCACTTTACGAGTAATACGAGACCACTAGCCATTCTCGGCTTAGTATTCTGTGAATTGCATTTTGTTGAGATTATCTCTACTATAGAGTTAGAAAGTTATCTTATAAGTATTATCTGTTTTAATATCGTTGTGTGTACAAACATTTAAACTCACATGCAAGAGCAGCCAGACCCAGAATAGGCCATACAAATATTTGTTCAGTGCGGGAATCGAACCGAACCAGCTGTCAACCGCTCAGCCACTGCGACAACCGTGCCGAAGATTGAAGATAAAAGAATGTGGACGACGAAGAGTGTGTGGAGGATCCTAGAAGGTGGTTCTGTAGTTTTACCTACCCTTATGGGAATAGTCGTGAGTATATGTACGACTTGCGGTTTTCTTTTTTTTGCAAGTTTCAGATTGAAAACTTTTTGATTATTTCTCGCAGAACTCTCTTACATAGTTTTAGTAAAGATTGTTAATGATGATAATAAACCACTTTTCCACCTGCTACGTTTTCAATATAGCCTCTCCTATAAATTCAAACTCCGCATAGTTCAAACTTTCGGCTATTACAAGAGTATCCCGGTATCGAGGAACTGTCAAACTGATGGTATCTTCATGACAAACGGTAAAATTTAACTTCCCACCCTTTAGATGCCTGAACATCTACTTAGTTCCGATTTGTTATCTTTATTAGTTCAGACGACTCACTTCGCGAATCTTCGGCTAAAATCGGAAGTTCAAGTATTAATTCGTTAAGTACTATCTTGAATCCAAGATGGCCGAAGACTCGAAGAAATATAGCCGACTTGCTTATCGCTCTCAATTTATAAGAAACAACTCAATTTATTCTAGACGTAAACTCAGCAATATTTTTCTCTTTAGATGGGCAGTTTTCGAAGATTTACTAGAATTTTCTGAACTGTATTTTTCCCAAGAGTTCTCATTGTTTCGGAGTATAAACAAAATAAATCAAGGATTTACGAGAAAAGTGTAACAAGGACATATAATAATCGTATTTCAATGATACTAGATTTAAAGGGGTCGATCCTAGCTTAGTCGGATAGATCCCGACCCTTTCTTGTTCGATAGATACCATTTAGGCTATATAATTGGACAATAGAATCCGTTTTGTTTTAGGGTATCCTGACTGTGCCAGAAATTCGTAATGTGAAATTAATTTTACAATACTAGACAGAAAATGGATGACGCTGGTACAGGAGCGTGGCAATAGGTGAAGACCAAAACAAAATATACTTTAAGCCAACTAACCTTGAGCATTAAGTTCTGTAGCAGCTTTCGCCAGGTCTCTTGTTGCCACAGCAGACGAACAGCTTGGTCTCCAGCCAGGAGGAGGCTGTCCACTCGAAGACCTCTTGTTAGACCCTCCAGAACAATATCCAGAACTTGCCGTATCACAGCTTACATTTACCGACTTCCTCGGACTAGCCTCCTTACTCGGACAAATGTCCCCGATAGCCATCATAACTTCTCCACCAAATTCAGTCTCTTCTGGTCCTACTTCTGTAAAGGTGCTGTAGTTGGGACTGATATCAGAAGGTCTTCTCTCAGGGTGCAAGTAGTGGGAGTGATGAGCCGAATGTGAAGTGTGCTTCATATGGACAGAGTTCAGAAGAATGTTCGATGAAGTCCTCGTTAAGGCTTCTCTTTGCCTGATAGCTTCCCTAAATATCCGACAGTACATTGAAATCATGACCAGACTTGGAATCCAGAATGAAACACTTGATGATACAATTGCGTACACCATATTTACTTTGAACATACACACATCGGGATGATGTAGCCTTTCTTGTCGGTGTTGCTCCGTTGTGTACCAGCCCATGAATATTGGCACGAAACTGATAAACGCTGGCCACAACCACACATTTGCCAGCATGAAGCAGACAGTCCTATGAGTCATGGTGATTGGGTATTCCAAAGGCCTGACGATAGCGTAGTATCTGTCGACGGAAATGCAGCAAAGGTGAAGTATAGACGCGCTGGAGAAGTACACATCGAGGGAGTTGAAGATATCACAGACTAAAGGGCCGAATAGCCATGTGTCAGTCAGTTCAGCGCTTGCATTGAAGGTCATCGCGCATAGTGCGACGAGCATATCAGCGACGGCTAGACTGACGACGTAATAGTTCGTCAGGACGCGAAGTTTCCTGTGTCTGTGGACTGAGATGATGACGAGAGCGTTGCCGAAGAGTGCTCCGATGATGATGGTCGTGAAGATGAGGCCTTTGAGTATGAGTGAGAGGGTGTGCTGCCAATCGTGGTCGGGCGCGGCAGGGGGCGCCAGCGTCGAGTGTAGCTCGCCAAGGAACGCTGACTCCGTACCGCGCCCGCGCGCTTCTACCTCGTGCCTGAATGCGCCATCTGGGGACAAAGGAAAAATCTAGTTGTAGTTTTTGTGCTCCTTCAGGTTTTTTTTTTTTCAGAATCAGAGTCATTTATTTGTTAAACGTAGGTATGAACATTAAGGATCTTATAAGTAGTAAAGGTTTATGCTGTATTTTGTCGATACTGACACACAACTTGGAATAGAAAAAGCCAATTGAAATTACAAATAAAATGTCAACTGGATTACAAGATAAAAAATTTCAAATGTCAATAAAAATAAAACAAAATACAAATAAGATATGTCAGTAAAACTAAAAGTATTACAAATAATAAAATGTTAATAAAACTAAAAACCATAAACAAAAAACAAATATAAAATGTAAATTAAGAACAAAAAAACACAAACAGAATTATTCATACAAAAAAAATACCATTTAAATATTCATCCTCACTGTAATGACATTTGTTGAGTAGTATCCCCTGAAGTTAATTATGTACACATTGTGTCACAGCTTGGGAGAAGTTTATGTCCGGTTGTGGACAGTTGATTGATACAAAAACTTTGCACTTCTAGATCATGTGTTTGAAAATAAATTGTTATTTATGGTTTTTAATTTCAGTCTGGCTCGTTTTTAGAGTTAAATTGTTGGTATTCAATTTTATTGTTTATTCATAAATAATAAACCATTTATTTCAGGTAACAAAGACCCATAGATAAATATCTTAACCTGAAAATACATAATAATAACAACTTTCGTCAGTATAAGCAACTTAAAAAAATATGTTGGTAGCACTTCACTTCACTGGCACGATGTTTTGTGCATACTTGTGGAATTTGTCCGCGGAAACGACGGAACACCACATCCTGCGGCCAAAAACTTTCTTCTAACACCAGCTGGAGCATACACGTTGGGATGCGCACCACAAACGCCTTGAAATAGCCAACCGCACGTCGATGGTAACAAGCGTCTTTTTTATTTTTTGTACCAGTACATCTGATTCATAGTATCTGATCAGCAATCAAATTGGCCAATCCGTATTTTGCAAAAATAAATAAGTCTCACAAACAAAATTCTAAACAAATTATTCACAAATTATTTGGTAGGTATGTCAAAATTAACATGATGATAAATAAACAAAAATACCTACCTACCTAGTACCTTTGTGCTCTTCTATGCTAATATATTGTCCTGTAAAATATTTTGTGTGTACATAAATAAATAAATAAATAAATAAATAAATAAAAATTATAAAATGTCACAATATGAAGTTATTACTACAGTCATTAATCATATCATAAATTACCATTGCACTCAATATTTTACTAGAAATTGTCTATTGCGTGTATTCTCCAGTCAAAAATAAATAAATAAGTCTACACTATTTTATCATTCAGAAATTCATAAATTCGATTACTTATAACTAGTTTCTCTTCTTCTAAGATTTCTTTTTATCAGAAAAGAGTAAACGCTCCAGGTAAATAATAAAGATCGTCCTAAAATAAAGTAAAGCGATATTCGGAAAACGTTTCGGGAAATCCAATATTTCCTGTTATCCAAAGGTATAACTTTAGCTTCCAATCAAATTAAGAGGGCTTCGGTAGTACGATACTTTTTCTTTGTTAGTACAGTTGAGGAAAGAGAACGGTAATCAGGCAGCTAACTTGCAAGTGCTTTTGAACAATGTTGTAAGTGTGTTGAGTGTTCATGCCTATTACATCACTCTTTTAAGGAAAAACTCGACCAAATGTATGTATGAGTAAGCCTTTTTCTGCGATTATTTTTTGCTTTTCCTTAAATGTTATTTTATTCTACACTAGCGGCCCGTCCCGGCTTCGCATGGGTGGACACCCTCCCCTTATTTTTTCTAGTAATAAATATAGCCTATGACACTCACGAATAACATGGCTTTCTATAAGTAAAAGAATTTTCAAAATCGGTTCAGTAAATCCAGAGATTACCCTTTAACCTCACAAACTTGACCTCTTTATAATATTACTAGCTGATGCCCGCGGCTTCGCCCGCCCGCAAATTATATACTAAAACCTTCCTCTTGAATCACTTTATCTCTTAAAAACCCGCATCAAAATCCGTTGCGTAGTTTCAAAGATTTAAGCATACATAGGGATATAGGGACAGAGAAAGCGACTTTGTTTTATACTATGTAGTGATTATAGATTTTATTTTATATTCTACAGATTAATTACATACATACATAACATCACGCCTGTAATCCCCGAAGGGTTCGGCAGAGGTGTACCTTTTAGCACACCCACATTTCGCCATTTATGTTTAAGTCCTATGTAATAGGGGGCGAGCCTATTGCCATCAACCGGGTGCAGATCCAGACTCCGTGGCTTAATATTAATTAACACTACTTAATTTGCCTCCAATAATGTAAGTATAAACTTAAAAACTTACACAGACTGTATGAAAGTTGGTAGTTGTCCTCATAATTTGGTTGCTTATTAGTGAAGTTATCTATGAGCTTATTAGTAAAGTGCTTCGTAGCACTTATTTAGCGGTTTGGTTTAAAGTATTTATTCTCATAAGAACAATATATAGGTTCACTTAAAATGAGATACAAAGTAATTTCTTATATCTAAATAAATACATTTTGCCTCCGATGCGTGTTGGTGAAGTTATACAAAACAAATATATAGGAAGTATGTAATTGCTAACATTTAATATGCGGTATGACTACATTTCATAAACTTGTTTTCTCTGTTTTAGTTTAAATCTGTTAATAATATCACAATCTTTTACGTCATTTGTCGTCATTAGTCGGTTGAAGTGAAGAAGCTTACATCTTAGGTTGAAGGAGCAATACTTAAAAAAACAAATACCTTGTATAAGACACTATCATTATTGGTAAAGTAAGCATGACTTACAATGTTAAAAATTAGTAGTTTTAGTTTCATATACACGGTCCACGGCTTTTGTTTAGATTTTTTTAGCATTTAGTGGCCCAGTGCTGGGCAAAGGCCTCCCTAACTCCGTCCATGTGCTCTTTTCCCGTGCCTCTTCGAACCAGGATTTGATAACGACACACTTACGATGTACTATTGTGTTTCTATATTTGTTCAGGGACATCTGTGACTATCATCTCACCGATTTCCAAATTTTCTTTAAATCGGTCTCCAAGGAGAGCCAGGCGGTTATGCCCCGAAATCTCATTTGTTCCATTATTGGATCAAAGCTTCAATGTGCTCAATTTTTATTTAATTTCACAAAAGCATACTCCGTTACAAATTAAATTAAGAGACTACAATTCCAGCGTTCGACGGTCGAAGCGATCTTAATTCTGACTTCATTTTATATCGTTTTGAAAGGCAACTTTCAATGACAGAGAACTTCCTTTAAAGCTAAGCTGTTTGCTGACTTTCAAACCAAGTTCTTAATGCAGCTTGAATCTCTTAAGTTTACTTTGCCACTGCAAGCTCAATACTATCTAGGAGAAAGGCATTAAAGGCTTTAGCAGAAATCCTAAAAATGTAAAAAGGTTTTGCCGTATCAAGATATTCTCTTACATTTTGTAGAAACATGATACATTTCGTCTCTGCCAGCTGTGTGACCTCAAAATAGGATTCCCGGAGGTTTTCAGAGGTGTGTTTGATTAGATTGGAGGTTCGTTACCCTCTAGATTATCGCATCTTCCTTTTATTTATCGTGTGGTTAGTCACTGCCTGACATAGTCAGAGTTTTTATGCCGCTCATGGGCCTCTGACTTGGCTTTACTTTGGCACCAAAAAAGCTTCAAATATCAAGCACACTACTTTTTATTTTAAATATTTTTATTAAAAAAAAAATTAATAATTTTATTTTTTTACTTTTTATGCCTTAGTAATTCACAATACTAGTATATAGTTCACAATAGTCGACGACAAAACCATTCCAATTTGACTTGCAAAACAGAAAAGCAGATAATTGACTATCATTCAGTTCACACAACAATACATCAATACATATTGAGATTGGCTCTCCACCGTTTATGCGACGCAAATCCAATCTTGTTTTCTGCAAAAGCCAATCACGGTTTTTCGCAAACAGCTGGAACAGCAGGAATGCTGAATCTGAAATCTTTCTTCGAAGATTGGAATAGTTTGTTAATGATGTCTTGTTGTATGATTGGGTAGATACATGAGACGTAAGAAAGTGTTTTCACAAGTAAACACATCAAGGATCACATTACCATTTTTTTCGCCATGAAATTGAGAAAAGGCTTCTTTTCCCAACTATTTATTTATTTATATACACACAAAATACTTGGCAGGACAATATATTAACAAAGGAGAGCACAAAGGTATTAACTATGTTAGAACTGAATGAACAAATATCGCTGGACATTACACACAGCGCCATCTTGTGCCACACTAAGCAACGAGGCTTGTGTCGTAGACACCAGATAGTTGATATACTGCATAGATACTTTTTGTTTGTAAATACACACGTATTATACATATGAACATCCATGACTCGGAAACAAATGTCCATGCTCATCACACAAACATTTGCTCCTACCGGGATTCGAACCCGGGACCCTAAGAACGTAAGGCAGCCTCACTACCGCTGCGCCATTCGGGTCGTCATACTAGTATTTTACATGATGCTTACCTCATGATGTGACCTCTATAAACCAGTTAAACCGTTGGTCCCGGCTGTCAATTGTGGATCTTTTGACAGTCGTTACGGGCAGCCAGTGGCCCGAAAGTCTAACAACCAGTCTTACCACGAAGTATCGTATTACCCAGTATTACTGGGTTTTGGAGGTCAGATAGACAGTCGCTCCTAGTAAAATAATGTCGTAATGTAGTGTGAAACCGACCCCAAGATAGTTCGAAAAAGGCTAGGCAGATGATGAATGGTCACCCATCCAAGAACCATCCACTGCAAGCGTAGCTTAACCTTAAAGGGTTATTAGTGTGACCTGAGAATTTTGATTCAGAAAGACAGGTAGATAATCCCTGCGCCCATACAATAATACCTGGGTATTGAAAATACCGGAATAGGTATATCCCAACCTTTATACCCTTTTTTGCACTCAGGAGCTAAACCTTATAACTACTTAAGGAAGCAGCCAATATAGAGCATTTACATGCCTTCCGATTCCTTTTTATTATTGCACCAGTTGCGAACAGTTTAAGTGGATTCAAGCAAGTACCACGCAAGTCAGGCTATAAAATTTAAATATGTAATGTTTACCTGAGAGCGGGCGGTTGGAACACGGTTGAAAGCAGGTGTTGCTAAAAGCCACGTGGAAGTTTAGTGGGTCAGGAACGAGAGCATCTGCTGTGTTCTACGGTTATATGAAGCTTTTGGAGTCTCTATGAATCAGTATTTTATTTTAGAATATAATTTATTTATTTTACTTATTTATTTTTTTAGTACAGTATTTAAAACCATTAACACAAAATTAAATACCTAATCCTTTTATTCGGTCTTCTCGCAGAACCCAAAACATTCTAACATTATCGTCTTCCATTCATCAGCAAACAATAAATAAATAAAAATCGCTGCACATTACACACAGCGCCATCTAGTGCCACATTAAGCAACGAGGCTTGTGTCGTGGACACCAGATAGTTGATACACTACATAGATACTTTTTGTTTGTAAATACATACTTATTATACATTAAACATCCATGACTCGGAAACAAATGTCCATGCTCATCACACAAACATTTGCTCCTATCGGGATTCAAACCCAGGACCCTAAGAACGTAATGCAGCCTCACTACCGCTGCGCTATTCGGGTCGACAAAACAGAACATCTCAAAACACAAGAACAGAAGGCTCAAATTTCTTTGGTGGTCTGGCTGGTGGGCTCATTTATTGACTTTCTTCAGAATGTAGGTGTTTTTTTAAGTCTTACCTCTCTGTGATTAGATCCAAATACAATGAGTACTTACATTTTTCTACAAACGAACTCGTAAATACACATTTAATTAATTTGATTTATTAATTTGTTTTTTCCGTCACTTCCACCTCAAGGTTCATTGGAAGACTAGCGTCAGACAGCATCACCTGTCTGGCATGAATGCTGTAATGGACCTTTTTGGCGCAGCCGTGAGGCACACAGCAGATACTATGTTTTCCTCCTTATTTTGTATCTTTTTTATATTATAGTGTGTGTCGTGCTTTATAAACTGACGTCAAATAAATATTTTTTCTTTCTTTCTTTCTGATTATTCCAAAGGTCTTAAATTATTAAGATGAGAAACAGTTGCTGAGCAATGGGATCTTTTATCTTTATGAGGTTCGTGCCTAACCTAATGTCAGAGTTTTTATGCCGCCCATGGGCCTCTGACTTGGCTTTACATGCTGTAGTAGTAATATCTCAGAGGCACCTGGTTTCCTCACGATGTTTTCCTTCACCGAAGCAAGTGATGATAATACAATACGCACTTGAATTCGAAAATCACAGGTGCGGGTCCTGGGTTCGAACTTGAGACCTATGACTTGGCCGTTGGATGATCACACCACTAGGCTGGCACCTGTCAATGCTTGACTTATTATTAGGCTAGCAATGTTATTATTTAGGGCCGGTTTTTCAATAATTAGATAACTTTTACCTAAAGAGTAAATCTGACGTTTTGGCAGTGTCCATACAAAAACTGTAAAAATTTCAAACTTATTCGTCGAATAAAAGAAAACTGGCGATTGAATAAACGGCCCATAAGCTAACAGTACTCTTTTTGATGATACATGGAATTTGCCAATAAGCGTGAAGGAACAGTCTTTCTAGCTTATTACTTCGTCTTCGCATTACCAAATATTTTCCTACCAACCTTCATTATAATTTTATTCCTTAAACAAATTCTCCAGGGACCACTAAAAATATGAAAATACATTAAGGCGAAACCTATTACCATTTTCGATATTATCTAATATCGAATTCCGTACGAACGCGTAGTTGCAAAATCCGTTATCGACCGGGAGCAGCTGAAGGTCATTATCTGACCCTCATTTGGCAGCCTGTCTTGGAAACGGGCCAGGACTGGGTTGGACCGCATCGGGAAACGCGCAACAGGGGAGGAATGAAATTTTATTGTCTGAAATAGAGTGTAATTTTTATGAGGGGGTTCTTTGGGAGTCAAGGTCGTGTTGCTTTCTGATTTGACCTTTCAGAGTCAAGTGCGGTGCCAGGTAATGTTATTTTAGTTCTTGTTTGCGCGTTGGACCGTCGTTTGGGAGGAAAATACGCGTTATTAAGTTGGAACTTATTGTTTTTCTGATATTCTGCTGATGCTGGGATTGTGGGTGAGAGCATTTTATTATACGTATTTGTCGGCTGCGGAATATCTTGTTCCAGTATTTGCTGGAGATGTCTTTTTGAAGTTCTCAATATTTTTCCGTGTATTTTCGGAGTTACCTCCGAAAATAGCCTTACGGTGATAATCGCCGTAATGACATTTGAAACATCAATGTTTGAACCTCGGCAGTTTAAAGTTTAAGTTAGTTATAATCTTACAAATATTTTAATGCGAAAGTTTGTGAGGATGGATGGATGGGTGTTTGTAACTCTTTGACGCAAAAACTACTTAACGGATTTGGATGAAATTTAGCATATGCACGATTTTTATTTATAAGCTGGAATAACCCATAGGATAGTTTTTATCCCGGAAATACGATCTCATGGGACAATTATCGAAGATCACGTGGACGAAGCCGCTAAGCTAGTTAGCATAAAATGATGTTCCAACAGCTTGGACAGAAGCCCCTCTTTGTTGGAGGGAGAGCACCATTTTTCAACACGCGAGCCTATTGCAGATTGAAATTTTCCTTAGAACTATTCAAATGCGATAAGCAATACATCCTTGATGGATCATCCCTTTCCGCCAAAAAGTTAACTCGTTGTAGACCTATACCACATATCATTTTTGATGTCGCCTTAATGTCGGCGCAGTAAGAGTGATTTTCGTAACGCTGTATCTTTGTAACGACAACAATTTCCGTTTACTCTCCGCCAAATTTTCTGATTTCATCTCCCAGTTAACAAAGTTTAAACCAATTTATCACTGTAGTAAAAGTTTACTTAGTCCAGAAAGTACATAATTCTCTAGTAATGCCAAGAGGAGGAGTCCCTGCAGACTTTCTATCGACCGATCGTTTAGCCAGGTTCGGCTGCTAGCGCGCACACTAGGCTAACTAAATGGGTTGGTGACGGCTGCGCAAACCAGGCCAACAGTCGGTCAACTGCGCTCGAACAATTTGCTAGTTACAATAATTTGTTAGCTAAAACTATCGTCCGAGTCGGCCGATTAAACAATTACAAGAGCGCCATACTCATTTATCAGTTCGCCGATAGTGTGCCGATAGTTTTTTTTCAAGGCAAACGTGTAGCCCATCAAACTGATTTATCGGCCGATACCAAAGCGTTGTAATATGCGCACTAGCATACATATTCATACTAATTAAGAGTCCGACTAAACTCACTAGCATACATGTTGATGTTCATACCGCTAAAGAGCCCGACTAAACTATTGGCCGATACAAAGCCTACAGTCTGCGGGGACTCTTATAGTCTCGAGCATTCCTCAAGTACGAAAAAAAGTACAGAACCCAGTGTGTCGTAAAATTAAGTGTGAAAGTTTACCGGCTAGTTTTTAGTTGTGAGCTTGTAAAAATCAGTATTGGATATTCGGATTATCGCGAAAACCCTAAGTAGGTGCCATTTTTGCAGAGGACAGGATTTTTGGATAATAAGAAAGATTTTCGTAATTATACGAACTAATATCAGATGTTTTGCAAATCTATCTTGATTGCTGATTGGCTAATCTATGAGTCAATTCATAATATCTTTAGTCTAGTCGGTCAGAACACGTTATGGGTGAAACTGTTTACCAATGAGCGCATTTCATGTACGGTCGACCAAGCTATTTGGTTTACATTTTACATGCAAATTACATTGTAAAATGTAAACCAAATAGCTTGGTCGACCGTACCTAGCTTTTACCACCTATGTTGGGATCGACTTTCAGTCTAAAAAGGTGCAGCTGAATAGCAGTAAGTATATATTTCAGCATTCGTCAGTGCATTATTATCGTTTATATCAGCCGGTCAGGTTTCATACTCATTGTGGCGTAATTTACGTAAGAAAAGCGTTGTTATTTTAAACTTATGCTAAATAATATACAAAAATCCTGTTTGTACGAAAAACTTTTTTTTTGTATTCAGTAATCCTAGTTTTTCCAAAAATAGGATTAGGATTTCTACCAAAAACTGAGTTTTTCAAGTATCCTACGACACATCTCTACACGTGTATAGCATCGTTAACAGCACGTGTTTCGAGAGACCGTAGCGCATTGCGTCGAATTTATTTCATTTATATGGCTACTCGGTGCAATTGGTAACTGGCCAGTTTGAAGCAATACTGATGTGGAAGTTCCTTTTTCGAATTATTTTGATGTTTATCACTGCAGCTGAACAACTGTACTAACACTACTCGATCCCATACAATGTTAAAAATATGGTGGGGGCAACAGTATTTTATTTGTATTTATTTTTATTCTTCCTATAACATTTTCCTACACGCTGTTACTCAAATTTGAAATTAGATTGCATTTTTTTTAATTTTAAGAGTGGGACCAATCTACTAAAGAAAATGACATAAAAATAATAATTTAGTAACCTGATCCGCGGGATCCAAATGAGCGGGATCAGTTGACTAAAGAGCTAAGGAAACGTAATGTTTTGAGTTAGTAGTCGTATTTATGTATGTTATTATGTTTTCTTAATTCTTAGTTACTCTTAGATGCATTAAGGAGTGAACCGATTCTAACAATTGAGGTGCCTTATTAGCTATAACATTTAAAGAAACATACAAATGGAGCTTTTTTTTTGGCGTCTTTATGTAGTTATTACCCTGAAAATCAAAATAAATAAGAAAATTCCAACCAAATCTGAAATTGACCCAAAATAAAAACCAACAATTTTATGGTAGATTTGCACCAAATGTATTAGCGAATGTGGTAAAAAATATCGACTTTTAAATTATACTTTGTTTCATAATCCAAACAGTCAATAAATCAAAAAGTCAATAAATCATAGTCTTGTTAGCTATACCAGTAATTAAACTTGACACCTAAATTAATTATAGTTAAAAAATAACATACTCGTTAAACATTTTTCTTTTTAACCGACTTCAAAAAAGGCGGATGTTCTCAATTCGACTGTATTTTTAACTAAACGAAAGAGATATTGTAAATCTTCCAAATAAATTGTTTTGTATCCAAGATAACAATTTAAACGACTTCATAATAATCCAGCATTCAAAAGAAACATATAACTTTTCATATCCCAACTCAGTAAAATGCATTTCGAGCAAAAAGTTTTTCTGTAATGGCAGCAAAAAAGACCGTCGGATTTGCAACGATTGCTTCAAACCCCGGCAAACGTTTTCCCTCGTTTTGCTAAATGGCGTTTCGCCAGACATAGCACTCATTATAACCTCAATGAGATTGAAAAAATATAAAATGTAATTTTTCTTGGAAGTCCGTTCGCAATCTAAGTGCAATTACGTTTGCTTTTTTTTATTTTGCTGCTCATTTGCCGTTCGGTTTCCGGGAGGCACTTTTGCAGACCTTAATGTTTTTCTTGCACAAAATGTAAGGAAGGTATTTTTGCAGTTCTTGTAGAGGAGTTGGTCTAGTTTTTTAGTCAAGTTATTTCAGGTTTGATTGGTGTGGCTGATTTACTTTCTGCATTTTTAGATTGACCAACCGCTTAACGTGCTTTCCGAGGCACCAACCTAGCGCGGCTTAACCTAAAGATCAACCCGAGCGGCCTTTAATATTTAGCTAAGAGCTTCTCGAAATATTATGCAACAATGCTAATTATACCGTCACGAATATTATTTGTTAAAGAAATTGGTGTGTTTTTTTGCGTGTTGCTTGGGGACTATGTCTAACGATGGACTGTGTGAATTGGTTATGTTATAGTTACATGGCTAAATGCTGGTCCTGCTCCACAACCATAGTTGCAAACTAATTGATTGTACTGGTTGGGCATTATTTGAGCCTATCGAAACGCAAAGAAGAAGAAGAATTGATACCCATGTTACTGTATTGTGGAAGCTGCAGAAGATTGTAAAAATATACCTACTTGCATTGTATAGATTCCAGTTTTTAGTATTATATAATTGCATAGTACATGCGTCATATTCGTGAACGGGCGCTCTCAGTTGGGACTGGTCATCTCTGCCACGGTTCGTTCATTTTAATTACTTTATTTTTTTTTTAATTTTTGATTTATCATTTTACTCTGGACGCTCTTAATGTGCACGTCTTACTACATCGTTCTCACATATATGTATAATCTCAACATGAATGATGTATCCAAGATTTTGTAACAATATTTTGATTTAAAAGAGTGTCCATGGAGTTTCTTGCCCGTTCTTCTCCATAGAGATCTACGTTAGGGAATGGGCAACTACAGTACTTTCTCAAGTTATTATGCCTTGTGACTGTGACTGTAGCTTTGCTTTTTTTGTATTTTCGACATTCAAAAGTGCCTTAATGGTCTAATTGAAATAAATGATTTGAGTTTGAGTTTGAGTTTGACACATGTCATGCAATGACTGCTCTTTGGCCTAGTGGTCGCAAGCGCGACTGCGGAGCTTGAGGTCCTGGCTTCGATTTCCAAGTCGAGCAAAGTGTTGTTGGGTTTTTATATCAGAAATGTGGAAGCCAAAAAGCCTAGATTTGTGCCCAATTGATGGTGATCGGCACGCCCCCAATTACATGAGACTTTAACATAACTGGCGAATTGTGGGCGTACTATTAGGTACACCTTTGCCTAACCCTTCGAGGATTACAGGCGTGATGTTATGTTATGTTGTATCTGTTTCTGGTTTGTCATAATTATGATGACGAAGATGCTCTACAAAGCTAAACTTTTTCTGAAACGTTTGACAGATGTTTTCATTTATACTTTTATACACTTTGTAAAGTCTGTTGTTTTTAAATTAAATGTCTGTTGAAAACGCTTTGATTTCCATTCAGTTTGATAGTCAAAGTTAGTAACAGCTTGATATTCAAACAGTTAATCTGATTGTAGGATTTCGGTTAACCTGAGTGATTGGATACAAGATTGCTTTAAAGATTGTTTTGAAAGGGAGAATGCAACGCCTTTTTATTAATAGTTCTCCTTTGTAACCGCCTCTGATTGTTCTCACAGTTGACCCGGATATAATGGTGAAATTATATCGTAACGCCAATATAAAATTGTTTTATAATAGCTATCAACTAATATTAGCAGTCTTTCTTAACCACTAATTTCCGTGACTTTTATTTAATATATCATAGTTTTTAAATAAAGTACTTTTAAAAGAACTCTTCGTACAGATACCAAAAACGACCTTTAATAAAGTACAAGTCATCAGCTACCTACGAGCAGCACTAAACAACAAACCTCCTCTTTGTTACGTCCCTTGGCAATTAAGTCCTGGCAGTCCATCGTCTCAATGTACCTGGCACAAGTCGAGATTAATCACGGGGTGAAAGAAAACGGTTGATGTGTAGGTAGTACGTAGGTATGGGCAGACAAACTATTTGGTACACAGGTAAAAATATTTATTTTTCTACTAACTAGACTGCCATTTTAGGGTTAAATGCAAATTAATAAATGTCGTAATTCAAGTTTAAAGTATGAATAAGGAAGAATATAAGAGAAGGTGAACAACACAGAAATGATAAATGAATTGTGTGAAAAGTAATGTGACAAGAAAGAGGGTAGTCCCGATCGACGGTGTTTGACCATACAACGATCATGATATCGTAACCGTAATAGAGAGAAGTATGGAAGAAAATGAATTCTTTTGTTTCCAGATATAAATCCACATTCAACATTTTGACGACCTGCACCTAACGTTCTTCCCTAAGAACGTTAGGCAACCAAATGTTTGTGTGATGAGCACCGACATTTTTTCCGAGTCATGGATGTTTATATGTATAAATGTATGTATTTACAAGCAATAAAGTAGGTATCTTATGTAGTATATCAACTATCTGGTGTCCACGACACAAGCCTCGTTGCTTAGTGTGACACTAGATGGCGCTGTGTGTGTAATGTCCAGCGATATTTATTTATTTATAACATTGCCAAACATGCACTACCCTAAATAAAACGCATTGACATTACACACAAACCACGTGCGCCCCAAATGCAGCGAATGAGGTAATCGGCGTATTGTATGACTGCCACCTTATACGAGTATGTGGGGGACTGTGGTTCCACTCTCGTATCGAGACCACCAAGGAATTGAAAGAGGATTACCTACTAATCACACTCACAAAATTGTTCAAAAGCAGTTTCAAGTTAGATTTCCGTGTATCCATGTATACAGGGTGAAACGAAGCATTCACGAAGCTGTGTACATCAAACTAAGTTACTCTACGCAAAAATTGTTGCTGGGAAACTACTTTTTGAAGGGGTGAAAAATTACGTTTTACGGTAGGATTCAATGTAACGCACGCAAAAAATTGTGCTGATGGATAGATTGAATAGTACAGTGATCTTAGAGGAGTTTATAGTAAAAATCTTACATTCAACTTGTATTTAAAAAAAAAACTCGTAAATAATCTGAAACTTTGACCACAAATCTCTCCGTACTTAGAAGGTTCCCAGGAATGGTCTGTTACAAAAAAAATATCGCAATGACGTGGAGAACAAATGCTTTACGGCTTCGCTAAGGGTATTAGTACTACTAGTATTACACGCATTATATTTGTTCGACTGTACGAAAGAAAACCAAGAAAAGAGAGTACCGTGTTTCTCTGCAATTTTTCCTCATAAAATAAATAAAGCTTTATATGACACTAATACCAAATATATTGGTCACGTACCGGAGAAAAGCCTAAATATAAATAATACTGGTGCCGTAGAAATTACTGCCGACGCAGATGTTTGACAGAATGTTCCTGAATTAGGGAGTGTTGTGTTATGTAACTGTAATAAGTTTGTTTTGTTCTTTTCTGTGTTAGCTTACTGCTTCGTTAGGTTGTTGCTAGAATTCTGGGTGGCAATTACTTGACTTATGTTGTTTTGCAAGATTTTCACTGAGTGAGTGGAGCTTTCGTATAATTTGTTTAGGGTTTTGACAATATCGTATAGAATAGTTTTGGTAAGTGACATGTTTTGACAATACCGTACAGAATATTTTTGGTAAGTGACGTGTTTTGACAATACCGTTTATAATGTTTTTGGTAAGTGACATGTTTAGACAATACCGTATAGAATATTTTTGGTAAGTGACATGTGAATAAGCGATTTTTTTTACTATCGTTAGTATTGGTTTTATCTATGATAACATTTTTATTAATAACTAGTTTTTGCCCGCGGCTTCGCGCGCGTTAATTTATAATTTGACAATTAATCTCTCAAAGCACACTACAAAAATTTCTATAATAATTAATATAATTGACAACCCGAATGGCGCAGCGGTAGTGAGGCTGCCTTACGTTCTTAGGGTCCCGGGTTTGAATCCCGGTAAGAGCAAATGTTTGTGTGATGAGCATGGACATTTGTTTCCGAGTCATAGATGTTTATATGTATTTACAAACAAAAAAGTATCTATGTAGTATATCAACTATCTGGTGTCCACGACACAAGCCTCGTTGCTTAGTGTGGCACTAGATGGCACTGTGTGTAATGTCCAGCGATATTTTTTTATTTTTTCTTATTTCATTCAATCATGATTCAAAAGTGACGTGGCGTTTTCCTCAGGAACAGTACGTCTTTTCGGGGTGAAATGTACCCTGTGTCCGTTTCTGTACACCTGAAAAAGTATAGTTGTGGAAAAAATCAGGATGATCGATTCAGTGGTATAGGCGTGAAAAGGTTACAAACAAACTTACTTTCGCATTTCTATAATATCAGTTAGAAAGTTAGGATTACTAATACTCACTATGTGTAACTCCCTGAAATTAAAACGTCTAAGGTGTCCCACAAGGACCTATTGATTTAACAAAAGCATTCGAAAAGGTTGAGCATACCCAAACATTCTTTATTCCGTTAACGATGAAAAATACAAACATTTTTCGTTCGTACGCTGTGTTCATTAAATATTTTCCAGTAACAGTTTCACACGGCCCGCTTGTTTCAATACAAATGAACCGAAACGTATTTAATGAGATCGAAATGAATGGGGGTGGTGTGGCAGGAAATAAAATAATCTTGTTTTGGTATTACATTATATGAGTGGAATTGAATCTCTTTGTGTGTGTGGAAGTGGTTTTATTCATGCTGTTTCCAGAAATATTGATGTTATAATTCTCAAAGGAGAGTAGGAAAACCATTAGGATATAAAGCAAATAGTGCACGTACTATTCAAATAATACAAATAATTAACATAACATCACGGCTATAATCCCTGAAGGATTCGGCAGAGGTGTATCACATTTCGCCGCAGTTGTGTTTAAGTCCCATGTAATAAGGGGCGAGCCTATTGCTATTAATTATCCAATTAACTAGAAAAAATGGAAAACATATTTTTAACATAAAGACGGGCTTATTAAAATATACTCCAGTATTAGAAATAAAAAAATGCAACTGTCCATTGATGAAAAACTTATTTTTAAAGAAAACTGATTTCCATTTATTTAGAAAATTAATCATTGTACAAATCAAAGATCACTCGAACAAGAAAAACTCATCTCTAGCATTAAGTTGTTGTTCACTTGGACACAACTGAATAACAAATCCGTCTTCTTGAAAGTACCGTATCAAGCCTTATTAATGTGTCTGCTTGCTTATCTTACTCTCTCAAGGTTACCCGAAACGGAACAAACATAATGTCCCGGCTCACGTCCTCAGGCGAAGCGAGTTCCACGCGAAAGGCGCGACTGTCCACCAAAGCGGTGACAAACAGAGCGGAGAGAAGACTTGCAAGATTCGACCAATCACGGAAGAGATGACAGACGCGATCTGCAATACCAATGTGACTGGTCGATTCGTTGGTTCGCTCCGCTCCTTAACACTTTGGTGGAAACGTGGCCTATCATTCGTTTCGTTTTTTTTTTGTTCGTTCGTTTTCTTTTTCCTCCGTGTGACTACGATCGCATCTCGAAAACTCATGCCATTTAGACTAAAATCTATTTCAGAAACCAGCATGCCTGAGAGCTATTTGTACCGTTTGTAAAGCCAAGTCAGAGGCCCATGGGCGGTATAAAAACTCTGACGCCAGTTTTAGCACTAACCACATGATAAAGAAGAAGAAGCAATTTATTTTATTTGTTTTCTCGGCATTTGCAGTCGCTAGAGAGCGTAGCTCGTGGCCAAACCGTAAAAGGATTACGTAAAGGATCAAGTGTCCACAAATACTAAATGGACTGAAACTTAAATTTATTTTGCGGATTACATGGGTCCGGGACGGTAATGCACTTTGACCTTTGCGATTGGAGCCAGTGTTCGGATATTCCCGTGATTTTAGCTTCTGATTCGTGATGTTACTTTATGAAGTAATTATAAAGTTAGTGGAAAGTGTTCATTGATGTTCGAATTTAGTAGTTTATTATACTCAAACTCAAACTCAAACTCAAATCATTTATTTCAATTAGACCATTACGGCACTTTTGAATGTCGAAAATACAAAAAAGCAAAGCTACAGTCACAGTCACAAGGCATAATAACTTGAGAAAGTACTGTAGTTGCCCATTCCCTAACGTAGATCTCTATGGAGAAGAACGGGCAAGAAACTCCATGGACACTCTTTTAAATCAAAATATTGTTACAAAATCTTGGTTACATCATTCATGTTGAGATTATACATATGTGAGAACGATGTAGAAAGACGTGCACATTAAGAGCGTCCAGAGTAAAATAATAAATTAAAAAATAACGTAATTAAAATGAACGAACCGTGGCAGCTAAGAGATGACCAGTCCCCAACTGACAGCGCCCGTTCACGAACATGACGGAGGAACCAAATGACCCGACACACCCGCCACCATCAGCGAGACATTTGAGTGAGCATGACATTCTCTCAGCCACCAAGGCATATTCAAGTCAATGAAAGATAACTAAATGTAAGTGGTGGCTGAACAGTACAAAGTACTCACACATGTGCTATGCAATTATATAATACTAAAAACCGGAATCTATACAATGCAAGTGGGTATATTTTTACAATCTTCTGCAGCTTCCACAATACATTAACATGGGAATCAATTCTTCTTCTTTGCGTGTCGATAGACTCAAATAATGCCCGACCAGTACATTCAATTAGTTTGCCCCTATGGTTGTGGAGCAGGACCAGCATTTAGCCAAGCATTTTAATCATCAATGTATGTAGCTGGCGATTGATTTGGTTGTTAATTGATTGTAACTTGTACTTTTGAGATCGGTTTATAAATGAATTCGGTCATGATCTACCTGTGTCTATTGCTGATTGGTCGAAATCCGTTCAGCCGCTATGGTAAAAATCTCACAGACGGAGACACAGAACAACTATAAGAAATGATGTTTATTATATACAAATAGTTTTTAAAAATTATTATACACGTAATATTTCAAACTAGATGGGGCCGGTGTTTCGTACCTGACTACTCTGAGAAGAAACAGCCGAAACAAACTCAGAGGTCTCTTATAAAGTCTAGACAATTATGATCTTGGTCAACTCACATGAGGACTATGCTGATTAGTGATTGAGATGGTCTTTTGAAAAAATAACCACACAGATTTGAATGGTCCAGTCAGAGTGCAAGCATTTGTCAGTTATCGTGTAGCTCGACTTATAACTCAAGGGGCTGTTGGTGAATCTTTCTCATAAGTTTTGAAACTGAAAGTCTCTATTCCGTAAACAATAGGTGCTAAGAATCGCAAAAACTGTGATCCAGCGCGAGTTTTGCTGTATCAAGATAACCCGGAACGCTACGAGGATTTCAAATGGATTTTATATCGGAATCAAATCTAGCAAACTTTTCGAGAGTGATTGCACTATACGGAGAGATCTATGTTGTAGTTGATTGATTGAAAGATAATAGTAAAACGTGCCGTTGGTTTCAAAACTTTTCGATAGCGAATTGTCGGATTCAGATTACAGCCTCGGAAAGTAATTACCAGCGCGGCTGTGATACTTTTTTAAATGTAACAGCACCTTGCTGAGATTTGTCTAATGTTTTTTTATATTATTTATACAACTTCTTTTGAAAGTAAATCAACAGAAGTAAGTAATATGATGTCTACCTAAGTAATTCCAAGACCTAGAAATTAGAAAAATCCAAATGTTGAACGAATTTGATATTTTGTTTTTCAGAAAAATAAGCCTCTTAAAATAAATATTTTAGGAACACCTTACGAGATACAAGATATCAGTTACTTACTCTGAAGAAAAGGAGAATGTTACTTATTTTTAGTTTAAATATTAAAGCGGTTCGAGGTTGAACTGGGAATATGTATTGTAACATAATACATTATGTTATGTATTCCCAGTCACGCCTATAATCCCCAAAGTGGTAGTAGTATACAGAATGGAAGGTCAACGCACACTATACTGGCACTGCAACGGCACCGCTCCAACCCAGCAATTAACTTGTCATTCAAATTAGAGCTTTAAATTGTGTGTCGTATAATATACATATTTCATTATGTCAATATAAAAAAGTCCACGACGGGCAATCAGCGCGCTTGCCGCTATCATACAACTCGACTTGCAGCCCGCGCGCTTCTAGAGAGCGGAAGTGCAAAGCAGTGCTTACAGTGCGCCGACTCCGAGTCGCCATAGCGAAACAACGTCTATCATAAATGCCATATAACAATTGTGTTTGCGGTGACAGCAAGCTTACACCTCGCAGACGACGCGTAGTTGTCGCGCTAGCGGCTAGCTGTGGCCTAAATTCGAGGCCACGCCGTGCTGCAGCTGTGCAGTTGCGGTGCCGGTATAATGTGCCATGACCTTTATGCGATTGCTGACTTTTTTACTCAACCCAGGTCCGTAGAAGTTTTTATCAGTATTAGAAACAGGATCGATTGTAAAAGGCAGTTTTCTTGCTAACTGTACATTTTTCTTGAAAATCTGTGATTTGGGGTCAAAATATCACGAAAAATTATGGATAGTCTCCTAAGACCATTTTTGTGTAGCTGCAACGGTTAAGTTAGTTCCCCTAACTGCCCCGCTGAATGTTTTCACCCTGTGTAATACACACCTACGTTTTGCCAGTTGTCTTTAGGACCCATATTATAAATAAGGGGCGCACCTTTTGTCATCAACTGAACTGCGGTTTTCTACTGAGAACTTCCTAATGGAAAAACTCGAAAATACTTTTCCCAACATGGGAATGGAACCCAATTACATGCCTAGTAGGAGCGTTTGCGACCACTAGACCGATGTAGTAGATACTACAACAAGTGAAAAAAAAGGGAATTTAATTCGAAGAACTAAGTTGGATCCCGAGAGCAGCGAAGGATTCTAGAGTAGAATCCTGAGCGGAACGAGGGATGCAAGAACCGAGATGATTTTTTTTTCACGAGTTGTGTTCTCTACTTTATACCAACGACTGCGAGAAAATAAATAAAAGTATAGTATTTATATTTCTCGTGGGTTAATAATAACAGCCATGCTTAATAAGGTCGGTCTGTGGATGGGTGACTACAAATTCATTGCATACCGATTTCGAAATTCAGTGTTATATTCTTGTCGGCACGTTTTATTGTTCCAAATTCAAAATGTTTTTATTCACTCAGTGAGTAAAAGAGAGTTTTATTCACTGTTATCGATGGATAAAATGCCCTTTTTCAAGTGGCAATGGTAAAAACATCACTTCATTACATCCCCTTCTCCTGGGGTTAGTAAGAGGAATTAAGTGGTGATGTGTAAGGGATTTCTAAGGAGATTATATTAGACAGGATGATTGCCCATTCCTGTTTCAACATATTTCATTCTGTTGGTCTGTTGTTTATGGAAGGATCTTATAATAGAACTGCCTCGTTTGTCTATAGTTGTTGCAAGCGTGACTGGTGAGCATAAGGTTCTGGGTTCGATTTCCTGATCGGAGAAAGTGTTATTGGGTTGTTCCATCAGGAATTTCATAATAGCAGTCACGGAGTTTAGATTTGTGCCCGGTTGATGGCAATAGGCACGCCCCCTATTACAACTAACAAAATGTGGGTGTACTATAAGGTACACCTCTGCCTAACCCTTCAGGGATTACAGGCGTGATGTTATGTATGTAACTTATAATAGGCAGGATATTCTGGCCTCTGTATTAGATTGTGTATATAAACAAGTAAATAGTCAATTGAATGAAAAAATGATATTTTGAGGTTTTTTGAGCCAGCTTGGTAGACAGGAAGCCACACTTTGGATTTTTTTGATTCATTACACCAGACTATAGCGCCATGATCGCGGCGCTTTGCAACAGCGTCGAAATATCGGGAGCTCAAAAACAATAAATAATCACGGAAGATATCCCGTAAGTGACATTTTAAGTATAGTTATGAACCGTGAAAGCTTAAAACATTACACCAGAATCAGGTAGCTAGTTTATCAGAACTACAATGACATCTATGGGTAAAAGGATCTTTAATAAAACAGTGGAAGTTCGGAACTACAGACAAGAAAATGTCGGACACCAAAAAAAAAAAAATGGTGCAGGCACATAAAATATTCACGATATTCACTTGGTAACGTTCTAATCTTCCCAATGCGGCCATGTCGCAATATCACGTCCACCTAAAATACGTGTTCATTTTTGCGGTTTCAATTAGGGATGCGAAAACCCGATAGTTTCGGATATTTGGATCCGAACTCTTAGGTCGCTTCGGATATCCAATTTAATAAGGCAAAGGGACAGCTCATATATATATATTTAGTAGGTATATTATATGTTAGGTTCGTAAAACTTGCAACGTGTATAACCAGATGTATGAACATGGATGAAGCACATACACCATTATTTTTAGGTCGTTCTGAAACCGAAAGCCATAGACTTGATCATTAAACTCGGAGCGATTGGTACTATTTCCAAAAAATAACAACAAAAAAATGACGAAAAATTAAATTTGCCATACTAATATTATAAAGAGTGAAGATTTGTATTTTGTATGTAACGAATAAACTTAAAAACTACTGGACCGATTTGAAAGATTCTTTCAGCTATGGATAGCTACATTATCAGCGAGTAACATAAGTTATATTTTATCCCCGTACTCCCATGGGAACGGGAACTACGCGAGTGAAACCGCGTGACGTCGGTTAGTTTGTTATAAATTATTATTTTTTGAAAAAAAAATAGTCCCAATCGTTTTGAGTTCGATGATCGAGTTTATGGTTTTCGGTTCCAGAACGACTTAAAATTAACCATGTAGATTATGAGTATGTGATGATTTTGGAAGGTTATGGCATTCTGTATTGCCTGCCTGCCATGAAAAAAAGGCATAAGTTTATGTGTGGAAATTAGCAAAATATTTGAAGCACAACTCAGAACAAAATATTCTCCCGCGCTTGTCTTGACTTTGACAACTTAAACCTTAAACAGACTAATTGCTTTAAATTTAAGTAAGACTGGCAGGCCGCAAGTTGGGCACCGCTGCTTCTATATTTATCACAAGAACGACTTCCTATCGAACCTCCACAACCCATGTTAGGACTGGGAAATACGTTTCCCCTTTTGAAGACGGGCCTAAAATAGCCGCTTTAGCAGAAACATAATATGAATCACTTTACAAAACTTAAATTCTTAAAATGGACTTTATGATCATAACTATAAGGTCCATTTTAAGAATTTTATTTTTTTAACGTGATACATATTATGGTTCTGTTAGAGCGGCCATTTTAGGCCCCGGTTGTCAGACTTTCGCGCCACTGATTACCTGTAACGACTGTCAAACATCTACAAATGACAGATGAAGCCATTAATATAATTGATAAGAAAAAATATGCCGTAGGTATACTGTTAGACATGACAAAAGCTTACGATAAAGTGCAATTCGACATCCTACTTAATAAGTTACAAGGAATAGGGATCCGCGGAAAATCTTACGAATGGTTCAAATCATATTTGGAAAATAGAGAACACCAAGTCGAAGTAGAATACTACAACGAACACGCAAAACAAATTCAATACATTCGGTCGGATAGCAAGCAAATTAACGCCTCAATCCCCCAAGGGAGTGTTATTGGATGCCTCTTATTTATCATCTATATAAATGACCTCCCTACAATCATAAATGAGTCATGTGTTCTATTTGCCGACGATATCTCAGTACTAACTTCTTGCCACGACAATACCAACTTAACCGAAATACTTACAGGTATACTCAACAAAATAACAACTTGGATGACAGAACATAACCTTGAACTCAATTTTCATAAAACTAAAATCATGTCCTTCTATCCACATCAGAAAACTCCTATAGACATAAAATTTATTTACAATGACGCAAAAATAGAAACAGTAAAAGAATTCAACCTACTCGGCTTATCCATAGATACACATTTAAATTGGAAATCACATATTAAAAAAATCAGGTCAAAATTGTCAAAATTTGCCTAAGCCCTCCGTGAAATAAAAAAATCAACAAATTTCTCCACTGCTCTGGTTACGTATTATGCCTATGCATACGCATGGTTAAACTACGGCATAATATTATGGGGAAATTGTACAGACGCACCAACACTTTTCTTACTACAAAAACGACTGATTAGAATACTAGCCAATATAGATAGCACAGACAGCTGCAAACCCCATTTCCAAGAACATAAACTTCTAACCCTACCTTGTATATATATCTTGGAAATGTGTAAATTTGTTAAAAATAATCAAAAACTCTTCACTACACGTGAAAACATACAGACTCACTACACACTACGACACAAAAATAGATTAAATCAGCCAGGTTCTAAGCTAAAAATACACTCCACAAGCACTTTAGTAATGTCAGTTAAAATATATAATAAATTACCCGATGAAATTAAAAATGAACAAAAATTTCATATCTTTATAAATAAATTAAAACAACTTCTAATCCGTAAATGTTATTATAATGTACATGAATATTTAAATGATAAATTTAATAAATAAATAATAATAAAAAAAACCGCAATAATAATCTATAATACCAATAATAATAATATATGTATAATTTAAATAAATATTAATGTATAAATCCAATATATAAGTAGTAAAAATTATATGACACAATTTATGTACATAAATTGTGTCATATAATTGTAAGCCCTTCCCTTCCCTAGTTGTAAGCCCTTCACAAAACGAATGAGTAGATAAATATTGAAGTTGTAAACTAATATTAATTTATAATAGCCCTCCTCCTAATTTGTATTTTGTTATGCCCGACAGGGCCCACCATGCTCTAAAACTACTGTATGTATATTCCTATGTACCTACCACCTAAGTTCACATTGTGGAATGCAATAAAAGTATTGAGTATTGAGTATTGATGGGACCAATGTTTTAACGTGCATATACATACTTACGCATACAAGCGAGTACTCGCCTGTCGCCGTTGCGCACTGATAAATGATGTTTATTTGGCAAGTAGTTTTTTACAAACACTTTTACACGTAATTTTTAGGGTTCAGTACCTCAAAAGGAAAAAACGGAACCCTTATAAGATCACTTTCTTATTTTAAAACTAGATGGGGCCGGTGTTTCGTACCTGACTACTCTGAGAAGAAACAGCCGACAAACTCAGAGGTCATAGTCTCTTTTTGAAGTCCAGACATAATCTTGCTCAATTCACACATGAGAACTAAACTATGCAGATTAGTGTCTGAGATGGTCATTTGAAGAAAGAACCACACAGATTTGAGTGGACCTGTCCAATCAGTGCAAGCTTTTGTCAGTTATTGTATAGCTCAACTTAATAGTGAGGAGCTCAACGAAACGACGAATAATAATACCAAAGAAAGGACTTGGGTAGGTCGCTTATAGTACGCAAACTGCCAGACAGTCGTGAAAAAAATAAAATAAAAAAGTGACCCACATGGTCCTCACATTCACAATTAATCAAATAAAATTAATAATACTTTACAAAATGAATGTCAATAAAAATCACCAAAATCATTAAATATCACAATAATAAAAAAAAAATACTTAACTCATAGCTCGCACACTACAGTCATAGACATATTATATTTAGAGGAAAGTAAAAAAAATGTTATTATGATCTCATTACGCGCTGGCCATCATACCCAAACAATTCGCCAACAGACTGGCGAATCGCGCACAAGCCCGTCAGCAGAGGGAAAGCCCCCTGACGAAAGCCCCATCCAAAGACCTCCCTGAGCGTCTCAGCCCACAGAGGCCCTCTCCTTGGAACCAGTTAAACCACCAGCGTGCCTTCCCTGCCCTGGTGAAATCCCAGCCCAACCCGTTGCCAATGCCTGGCCTCATGGACAATCCAGTCCCAATGCCCACTCCAGTGGCTCGGTCCCAGGTCCCTCTTCCCTCCCCTAGCCCCCGGCCTTCCAACCAGGAAGAGGAGAGTACTATCGACACCCTCATGAGGTTCCAGGTGTTTATCTCACCTGAGGCCGACTGCTTAGCAGCCGAGCTCAGGTTAGCTAAGGACCTGAAACAGATCAATGAGATTTACGCGAGATATCCTAGGATCGCGGAAGCCCTTCGTAACCTCAATCAAACTCAATAATGGATAACACACCCGTAGCATCGTGCACCCAACCCCGGTCCCTAAAGTTAGGCTTTTTTAATGCTAATGGCATGGGAGGGCAACGCGACGAGATCGCGTCCTTCCTTCGCGATTATCAAATAGACATTTTCCTCATCCAAGAGACTTTCCTAAAACCCAGCAATCGTGATCCTAAAATTGCCAACTATCGTTTAGTTCGCAATGATAGGACACGTTGTCACAAAGGCGGTACGCTCATCTACTACCGCAAGGAACTGCACTACATCCCAATCGACCCCCCTCCCCTAGAATCCCTACTGGAGGTTTCAATCTGTCGGCTAGCCATGACAGGTCATCAACCGCTTCATATAATGTCTGCCTATATGCCCCCCTCAAACACGTCTGAGAATCATAACCTCCTGGTTAATGATCTCACCAAACTCTTCGGCATGAGTGGTTCCGTTATCATAGCGGGCGACTTCAACGCCAAACATCCCGCCTGGAATAGTAGTATGACTAACCCGAGAGGGAGAGTCGTCTGCGATCTAGGCCAGACCATCAACTTTGATCCCATTGCTCCTATGGAGAACACGCACTATCCCGACACCACTAGTCATCGTCCCGATGTGCTCGATATAGCGCTGCTCAAGAATGTTAGCCTTAGGTTACATTTAATTGAGACGCTACACGAGCTTAACTCTGACCACCGCCCAGTGCTCATGCACCTAGTTTCTCGCTCGGGTATCTCTGACCCTAGCCAACCCACTCCTACCACCCTAATAACCGACTGGAAGAAAGTAAGCGATATGCTGAAATCCGACACGTCACCGCACCTAGACGGTATCCCCGACCACATTGTCTCAGTCGCAGACACCGAGGCCGCTATCGACTCGTTTACAGTTCACGTGCAATCCATTTTAAAGGATTGCTCTCGGGAAGTCCCAGTGTTGAGTGATCAACGCTGGAAACTACCCGACGACATCCGTGAACTGATAAACGAGAAGAACGTGGCCATACGTGCCTATAGCGTCTGGCCCTGCGATGAGAACAAAGCTCACATGCGTTATTTACAGCGTGCTGTAAAGAAGCGCACTAGTGAGTTTCGTTCGAATCAATGGGACAAGATGCTCAGCGAACTGGAGCCAACCCACCAAGCCTTCTGGCAACTTCAGAGGAAGCTGAGGTCCTCCGAGGAGGCCTCTTCTCCACCTCTCATCCGTCCTGACAAGAGCGTCGCTTTTGACGACTCTGAGAAGGCAGAATGCCTGGCCGACAGTTTGGAATCACAGTGCTCCCCTAGCACCCTTCCAGTAGACAAGCAGCACCTCGATGAGGTGGATGCAGAAGTCGAACGAAGGGCTGCTCTCCCTCCCGTAGAAGACCCCGACGATCCCCTCCCTCCGGTCACTCCAGACGAGGTGAAGGATATAATCGACAAGCTCAAGCCTCGGAAAGCCCCTGGCGCCGACGGCTTCACCAATAGGATTTTTAAAACCCTCCCCGCTCAGCTCATAGTCCTTTTGGCAGCCATCTTCAATGGCGCCTTGAGCAACAACTTGTTTCCCCAAGTGTGGAAAGAGGCCACCGTCATCGGTATTCCCAAACCTGGGAAACCGAAAGCTCAGCCTTCGAGCTACAGGCCGATCAGTCTCCTGAGCGCGCTCGGCAAAATCTATGAGAGACTTATTTATAAGCGACTCAGAGATTATGCCGAGACAAAAGGCCTCATTCCCGACCAACAGTTCGGTTTCAGAACCGAACATTCATGCATACACCAAGTCCACCGCATCGTCGAACACTTGAGCACTGGTTTCCAGCGTGGAGCGATGACGGGGGTGTTGTACTTCGACATAGCGAAAGCCTTCGACAAGGTCTGGCACAACGGCTTATTATACAAGCTGTATAAACTCGGTGTGCCGGACCGTCTCGTGCTCATCTTACGAGACTTTCTGTCAGATCGCACCTTCCGCTACCGCGTGGGAAAATCTCTATCTTCTCCCCACCCCATCCGAGCCGGAGTCCCTCAGGGCTCCGTCCTCTCTCCTCTAGTTTTCACGCTGTTCACCAGCGACATCCCAACGAACAAGAAAGTTCAGGTTGCCCTATTTGCCGACGACACGGCTATTTATTACACCGGCCGATCTCAGGTTTGCATCCATCGTGCACTTCAACAAGCCGCCGATTCACTCGGCGCTTGGTTTCGTAAGTGGAGGATCGAAGTGAACCCTGAGAAGAGCCAGGCTGTTCTCTATCAGAAGTTACGCCATCAGCGACCGTCACCTGCCCCCATCACTATGTTCGGCAAGCCTATCCCTTGGGAGAAGCAAGCCAAGTACCTCGGTGTCATCCTCGACGAACACCTGACTTTCGCGGCCCATATCAAAGCAGCTCGTAACCGAGCAGCCTTTGCCATGGGCAGACTCCACTTCATGCTAGTCAAAAAGAGCAAGTTGTCACTCAAGTGCAAGTTGCGTCTTTACACGGCAGTTATCCGACCTATCATGACATACGCTTGTGTCGTATTCGCTCATGCCCATCCCCGCCACATCCACAGGATGCAGACCTTGCAGAACCGCTTTCTCCGTAAGATCACCGGAGCCCCCCCGTACGTCCGTAACGATAGTCTTCACCTAGATCTTAGAATCCCCACCATTCAGCAATTCATGAAACGTCTTGCAAAGCGTTTTTTCGACTCCTCTATTAAGCATAGGAACCCCCTGATCGCATCGGCCGCCCGATACGACCCATCGCGTATCAGCTCAGTCCGCCGTCCTCGGCACACTCTTGTCAACCCCGACGACGCTATTATCCTCTTACAGGAGAGTAGCAAAGACACCAGCACCGTACGTAGAAAATACAGATACAAACCGAAGACATACCGACCTCGCCGCCGAGGGCCGGCGCGTAATCCCCGTTCAATTCCCCCCCGACCCTTGCTAGAGCCAGCCCGCGAAGCTGAGCCAGTAATTTCAAACGAGCCCCTAATTAATGACACTCAGATCCAGCCTGTCCCTTTGCTGCCCCCAGCGACGCCCTAAGCCGAGGTTCGTACCCCACAGGGGGTGCCCTTAGGCGTGGTCGCTTAGTTTTTAGTTATCATGCCCCTGGCTGGAGGCCTTAGTTTCAAGGCATCCACAGGTATAGTCCGGTTAAGCAGTAGCCAGTCTCTTCTAGACTGAACTGCGAGATGCCATTCCCAAAAAAAAAAAAAAAAAGCTGGCCATCATAACTAAAATGGTTTGCAAAAAAATTATTCGATCGCAAAGTTTTGTTTTGTGCAACAATGATAGTTTTATTAATGAATTGTTACTAGATTCCTTAATAATCACAATTCTGTTTTTAAGTAAATTTGTCCCTTTTTGCGCTTCCCTAAATATGTCTATGAGTGTCTTCGATCAATAGTACTATTATTGATCGAAGATGACTGTAGTTTCTAGCCACTAGTTCTATTCGCTTCTCGCTAATCACTGGCAGAAGAACAGGTGCCCAACACAAACTATAAATCAAAGCAAGGGTATAAATAGAAACAAATTTTGTAATGTCAACAAAGAATAATACTTTTTTATTTGTTTCCAAACATTCTTGTTTGCTTCGTGTTTTCGAGGAAGTTACCTTGAGGTTTATGAATGTAAACAGTCACGCAGTTGAATGCGAATTTGGAATATGGAGTATTCCAATATGTAGTGCTTATCTCTGTTTCTAAGGTCATCTAGGACATGCACAAAGAAATATGGATCAATGGAGAATCCAAGTTATGTCTTGAAAAAAGGCAATTCAACGAAAAGAAAAATAGGTTGTGTATTTGACTATAATCAAAATACGTACCAATGTCACTAGAAAGAAAAGGAATTCTGAGATGACGGTGAATAGAGTATAGAAATCAATAGATCTGTATAGATCCTTAATAAATTGGGATAAGCACAGGAAGATGGCGGATCCTAAGTTTATCTAAGAACACTGATTAACAGAAAAAAATATCCTGAAAAATCTAATCTGAACTGTCACAAATGTCACCACGAAAACATAACACTCCTTTTTTGGGCAGCAGTTTAATAAAAGAAGAGGTTTCAGCTTTGCTGCAACAATAACAGACTTCTATTGTAGAAACAATCGTGCTTCAAACCGTTAACCCTGAAAAACACAATAGTTATTGAACTAGACCAATTTCATGGCTTTAAAATACCACAACATATTGATTTTTCTTGGAACTGCAGACAAGGGCATGGTGACTATGCATTCTAATTTCCCAAGTTTTAGTTGAACTTGAGAATTGTGATAGTCCTGATTTTGTGGGTAGTGGGATCGATCCCATACGTTAGAGGAGCTATTGGCTGAATAATAAAATCCACTGGGGTCGATCTTCAGGTTAAACCGCGTTTGCCTAGGGTGGTCCACTAATTACGTATCCTCGTTTCCTCCATGCCTCGGAAAGTACGTTAAGCTGTTCCCGGTTATCAATTGTATATCTTTGATAGTCGTTATAGGTAGTCAGTGGCCCGGAAGTCTGATATATCATGATCTGTCAAATGAACAATTTGTTCTAGACACCATTGTTTAACTATTGTGTCTACTTCGTGGACAGATCTCATTTATTCGCTGCTGCAGCTCTCAATACAGTAAAGGAAAACATTGTGAGGAAACCGGCATGCCATACAACCCAAAAGTGGCAACATGTGGAATCGACCAACCCGCACAGGACCTGGTGGATTACGGCCCGTTCCCACTGATGAAGAGGCCTGTCCCAACAGTGGGACCGTTAAAGGTTTACGCTTTATTCCTAATGCTAATAGAATATTTTGATCAAGTTATTCAAACTTGAATTAAAAGGTTGGCGAACTATCGTACAAGTCATTCAAAAGTTTTGATGATTGATCTTTTTTGTGCGTTTTAGAAATTATCTCGTTGTAATTAACGAAGTTTTGGTTTCGGGTTATCAAACTAGTAATTGTTGAAGTTTAATTTCATGAATTTCAAGATGTTTTGGTACTTATTTTGTATTGTTACTGCTTTTCGAACGTTTTATCGGTTTGGTGGCTTAAGGTACCCATGAATTTTATAAAAATTGCCAAACTTTACTGGAATCTTTTCAAATTTTATACCAAAGAGAAATTACTGTAGAGAGAATCAAGAATTAATGAAAATTCTATTTTCATCAGGATTTCTTAGTAGTAGCCCGGAGTTTAGATCTATGCCCCGTTAATGGCTCGTATCAAAGCGACTTAGCTCTGCTCGGGTGAAAATAGAAATGACGAATTTTCCCAGTTACAGCAGAGACCTTGCTAGAACGATTTTTTGCAAACCCCCATTTTGCAACTTTCATCGAAATTGTTAGAACCGTTTTCGAGAACGTGATAGAATAGGATTATAATTATAGCTAGCTCCAACTTCCATGGAACTAACTAACATTCTGTGAAATGTGAGTGTACTACGGTACACCTCTGCGAGATGTTATGTTATGTTAAATCAAATAAATTATATCTTATTATATCTTACCCTTGTCATATACGAATGCACCTAACGTCATTTAAAAATCTGGCACAGTAGGCCCCGTAACTTTGTTGGCAGCTAACCAAATCACCTTTAGGGAGATTCAGGCGCCATTTAAATGTATAAATTAACCTAAAACCAGCCATTGTTTCGAAGCCCTCTAACAATACAACAGCAGCGCCGTAATTCCCTTTAATTATTCGTATTTGTTCCCCGATGGTGACGCCATTGGCTTCGACAAACTCCGGCAAACTTCGGCCGTAACTTTTAAAACAAACTTGGTAATTCTTGCGATTCCACCAAAATGGCGACCCGCAAAATGTTACAATAAGTTCGCTTCAAAGAATTGCTTTTTCGGATTATGGAAATAGGGTTCTTTTTTTGAGTGAAATATGCTGTAATTTCTTTTTGATAATTTTTCTTCTCTGATTCCGAGCGAGGTGACAGGTGCTAGTAATTTTGAACGAGTTGGGTGAAATAATGACTTAGAAATTTAGGAATAATTTGTCACGCTCTAAAAGACTGAGAGATTTTATTCTGTCTGCGTTGAAGTAATTAATCTTTGGTGATGAATTGATGTTGAATATAGACAAATGGTTTGCTAGACATTTTCATGCAAATTGATTATCATATATTTAGCCGTTGTAATTTAATTCTAAGTTGACCATGAAGATCGTGTATGTTATGCGGCATATGGAGTAATCTTTGGTGATGAATTGATGTTGAATATAGACAAATGGTTTGCTAGACATTTTCATGCAAATTGATTATCATATATTTAGCCGTTGTAATTTAATTCTAAGTTGACCATGAAGATCGTGTATGTTATGCGGCATATGGAGTAATCTTTGGTGATGAATTGATGTTGAATATAGACAAATGGTTTGCTAGACATTTTCATGCAAATTGATTATCATATATTTAGCCGTTGTAATTTAATTCTAAGTTGACCATGAAGATCGTGTATGTTATGCGGCATATGGAGTAATCTTTGGTGATGAATTGATGTTGAATATAGACAAATGGTTTGCTAGACATTTTCATGCAAATTGATTATCATATATTTAGCCGTTGTAATTTAATTCTAAGTTGACCATGAAGATCGTGTATGTTATGCGGCATATGGAGTAATCTTTGGTGATGAATTGATGTTGAATATAGACAAATGGTTTGCTAGACATTTTCATGCAAATTGATTATCATATATTTAGCCGTTGTAATTTAATTCTAAGTTGACCATGAAGATCGTGTATGTTATGCGGCATATGGAGTAATCTTTGGTGATGAATTGATGTTGAATATAGACAAATGGTTTGCTAGACATTTTCATGCAAATTGATTATCATATATTTAGCCGTTGTAATTTAATTCTAAGTTGACCATGAAGATCGTGTGTGTTATGCGGCATATGGAGGTCTTACTTATAGACAATAGGGAATATGCAAGAAATAGAAAACTTTTTTCTATTTATTAAAAATGCCTTGTATTGGCGCATTATAATATTGTGGTACACTTGTTTAAGTTTCTAAAACATCACTTATTTTACAATTTATTGTTTTATGTAGCATGTTTTTGGTGAAACGGAACGCACTCTCAAAACGCGTCGTCCTCGATAACGCCGGTAGTGATGTCAAAGTCTATGTGTCAAAAAAACACTTTCATTTGAAAAGTAGGTAAAGTTTCACTAATATTTTATTATAATATCGTTATCGCAATTTTTGCTTGAATAAAGCACAGACAATTAGTAAAATTACTTTACTAAGGCCAAAAAAATAGATGTAAACAAGGCAGATCATAGAGAGACGTCATATCATAGCCGCGACAGTCACGGACGTTTGAACTGTCATAGATTATTGCAAGAGTTTAATATTATTTTTGAGCAAAAAGCAGTAGTTGAGCATAACTTTAAATACTTTTCTTGGGTTGATAATACTGTATTTTTTTGATTTGAGTGAAGAAAAAATTACATTCATATTCCCTATTGGGGGTCTAGGTTTCTGTTATTGCTCCAAAAAACTAAATTTATTGCGTCACAAGAACAAAATTTTGATGAAAATTTTATATTATATTACGAAATAATGCGATACGGTAGGACGGTCCACGTGCGGATCTCCCAACAGTGTCTGTAATACCTTGCATTTAACTGTCAGCCTACAGGCTGACAGTTCCGGATCCGGATCTTCTGGACGCTCTCGTTTTATATTTATAATTTTTCTTCTTCGTGTCGCTAGCACGCCATAATTTTATATTTTGTTAACCCAAAACTTTACGACCTCAACGGCATCTTCGGTGGCGCAGCGGAGATGTGACTTTGACTACACGTTTTGAGGTTCAAAAGGCAGGATAGGAGGTGGAGCATAGTTTGCAACACAGTTCCAAATCCACTACCTGCAACTGTTTCAAGGAGATCAGTTTGCGAGGTATGTCCACTTTACGTGAGGAGTTACATCTCCAGACCGTCTTCGGACCCAAATCCCACTTGTTCAGATATGAGAGTGGAGACCACAGTGAAGGCAAGCAAGAGTGTACAGGCATCTTTTGGACATACTCATTCCATAACTCTATTGTTGCTAAACTCAGGTACGTATCAAACTAAAACCTTCAGTAGCAATAAAAACCAGAGCTCTTAAGAAGGCTTTCAAAGGAGGTAATAAAGAGTACCTACTTACGTCTCTGTTCGTAATAGCACTCTCTGTAAAGTTACCGAGACATCGAGATAATGATAATGGGTGCTCCTAATTAGAGCTGCTAATTACCGAGAACTTGAAGGAATGTCTGGGTTTTGTTGAAGAATTGGAATTGAGTTGGGAGGTTATTCATTTTAGTATTATAATGGTATTTTTAGGGTTCCGTAGCCAAATGGCAAAAAACGGAACCCTTATGGATTCGTCATGTCTGTCTGTCTGTCTGTCCGTCCGTATGTCACAGCCACTTTTTTCCGAAACAATAAGAACTATGCTGTTGAAATTAAATGGCTTTTTTTTACCGACAAAAATCATGACAAAATACGTAAAAATATTATAATTTTATTCAAGTTGACGTAATTATTTTAAATGAGCATAAAGGTAAAATGAAAGCTATTAAATTCTTTAATTAAAATATCAAATTTAAACTTATTTGCCCAACATTAAATCCAGTAGATGGGACCAATTACGGATGTCCAATAATGTCTTTCAAGAACCGAATGGATGAGCCAATAAACTTTTATGCTAACCTGTACAGACAAAACCATACACGTTTTCAGTACAAGCTGAATGCTTACAGTACGGGAAGTACGGTTCGTCTTCATCTCCTAAGTGTCCCATTTTCTAGCCTCACCATTTTCCTGCCCTTATCCCAATTTGTTTGAAGTCGGCGCAGCATGTCTTTTTCTTCCATACTTCTCTATTACTCGTCATCTCAGCAGTCACCTCCTTTCAAGCCATATCATCCTTCACACGGTAAATCCATCTTTTCTTTGGTCTTCCTCGACTCTTATAGCCATCTACTTTCCTTTTTATTTATTTTTTAATGTTATCCCATGATCTGTCCACGAAGTAGACACAATAGTTAAATAATGGTGTCTCGAACAAATTGGTCATTTGACAGATTATGATTTATCCGTGGCTTAACTGACCGTGGCATCATTTTCACTTTGGGCCCTATCAGAATACCAGCGCTGTGACGTTTTTTTAATGTTACAGCACCATGCTGAGATAGGGGCGTTTTGGCCTTGTACAGGACCAATTTCGTTTTATTTTTATTTATTTTTCTATATATCATGATCTGTCAAATGACCAATTTGTTCGAGACACCATTATTTAACTATTGTGTCTACTTCGTGGACAGATCAAGGGTTAGGTTTAATTTTTATTAGTTGATAATTTCACCATTTTATTTTATGTTTTGACCTGTGCGGGCTAATAATTGATTTTTTTTCTTTCTTTCTTTCTTTACTTTTATTCGTTCTCAACATTTTCCTCATTTCTCCGCATCACATGTCCATACCACGCTAAGTGAAAACCACACAACTTTTCAGCCACCTTATACTCATTCCTTATTTTATTCATTCGCGTTAAACCACACATCCCCCTTAGCATTCTCATCTCAGGCACATACAAACGCCTTGTCCCGTTTCCTAGCATATCATCATAATTAAAATCGTTGGTGTCAGTGCAGGACCAAAAACTGTTTTTAACATCAACCAACTATTATAGCGAAGGTCATAGATTCGTCTGTTTTACAGACCATGTGTTGATTAGCTATCTCAATGTTTTGCCACTACATGACCGGTTAATTAACTTATCACAACAACAAACAAGGTCCTGCACTGACGCATGCGATATCATATTGTCTTTCACACGGTCCATCCACCGTTTTATTGGTCTCCTCATAAAGCTTATAAAATACAAGGTCAGCCAGTATTGGAAAATGCATATTATGTCGTCGTATGTACAGTCGAGGACTTTAATTGATGAGCCACTTGCCACTATTCGTATTTTAGTTGTGTAATGCAAATCGGGTTTAGTCGGTAATATTCGTACTCATGAATGTATAAAAAGTGCAAAATTGGAAAGTAGTAAAAGTGGCTTATCAATTAAAGTCCTCGACTCTACATAATAATAATGTTTGTCTATCTATAACCTATAAAAACTTCTATGTGGGTGTTGGGGTGCACTAAAATAGCCAACATGAGTGAACTGAGTAAAATAGCCTGCTTGAATGAACGTCCCACACCTCTGAGCCAATCAGGGGGAGTGCTTTATTGATTGGCAAAATATTTTTACCATGGCATGAGCTATTTTATCTTAAAACACAATCAGCTTTAAATGTTTCCAATGCTCGGTAAGTAACACAATATGTCCACCACCTGAGTTTTCCTATTAGGAAATTCCCAGTGACAGCTTAGCTTATCGAACGTGACGTTATGTATGCGAAGTCACGTGCAACACTTAATAAAATGACATTGAGAGAGATGAACATTAAAATTGTGTTAAAAAGACTCTTAATTGGCCCCCATTACGTCCATTTTGATTTAAATCACTGTCATTTAACTTTTTTGACTAATTGAATCGAACAATGGATTCTTGATCAAAGCTTTTCTTTTTTCAATTCAAGTTTTTTTTTGCGGTTTAAGGCTACAATGCATAGTTGACAGGTTTCTTTTAATATGAAATTTGAATGGCGTAAGATAAAATTAATTGGCAATAATAAGTACAGGACCGGTGTCGATTTTTCAATAGTCTCATAATTACTTTTGTCTGATAGAAAATATTATTATTTTTCTTTCAAATTTATGTCAAAGCATCGCATTTATTCTTCAAATAAAAATTATTTAGCTATAGATAAATATTGACAGTCATATTGACAGTAATTTTTATATCATTTGCTAGAGAAGAAATACTCAAAACATAAATTCGACTGACGTCGAGGTGTGAATTAAAGATGGTTCACTTTGAAAACAAATTAATGAGATCGCTTTTGGGTAGCGTGCGGTCACTGACCTGAGTGAAGGTAATAAATTTGTCCCAAGTGAACTTTATAGGACAGCATCGTTCTGAATCAAGTGAGAAAAGAGTATGTATTAGGCACCATAAATTGGCCTTGTGGTTTGTTTGTTTCATTGCCTTTTTTTTGCCAGCGACTTCCGAACGTAAAGTTATTTTAAAAAGTTTTGGTGTTGTTTTTTTGGAAATTGGTTTTTTTTTGTAAAAAAGTTTTGTAAGTTACACTTTTTTATTTGTACGAGTAGTATCCCATACAAATTGTCTTGAATTAATACTTATCATGAATTAAGTAACTACAAGTTATTAAGGGACCATCATGTCATCCATATAGGCCAACAAGAAAAAACACGTATTAAAAGAAGCCATCTCATAAACCACTCAAGCAAAGTTAATCAAATTTAAATGGAACCACCGCGCGGACTTCCTCTGTCAAAATAAAAAGAATCACGTAAATCGGATCAGTAATCCAGTAATCACGGAGTAATCAATGTACATACGTGAAAAGAACGATGCTGGTGGTATTCACAAACTCCTCCTTTTTTAGAAGTCGGTTAAAAAGAGGGTACACTACTGCCAAACCCTTGTGGGATTACACACGTGATACTATATTATGATTTGTGCGTATGATACAATTTTTAAGTGCAGGTACTTACATCTAAGGCAACTAAAGACGTCTACGTTTTCACAGATAAATTGTCTCTTCTAAAATACAGATAGTGTTTCAGTTGAATGAGAGTCTGTTCTAAATGTGACCTCATTTAAAGTAATAATAACACACACAATAACATACTAATTGTGTACTTAGCACAAAGAGATCGTTAGTTACAGCTCATTTTACTTAATTGCAGCTTTGATAACTTATACTATTCCTTAGAGACAACGAGCGTGTTTAGAACAATGCCTAACCAGGGTTTTTATTATGTAGGGCCGGGGCAGCCACCCCAGTGCAGCCCACCGTCCTAGGAAAACGGGATAGCGCAAGGTTGTCGACGTAAGTAATTTAATTCCACACCGAGAGCCGTCCAACTACCATGGCATTCTGGTCATACAATCTGGTCTTTTCCCATAGACGCGTGCCAAGCAAGGTTCTAAGTCAGCTGGCACCCCGGCGGTGGCAAGAGCAGGATGGATGAGATCATTAATGCTAGAGTGCCGCGCTGCGTTCGACCTGCACTCTTACTGCTGGAAAGGCCATGGTGTTCCGACACCATGGCCTTTCCAACACTTACAGCGCTTTACAGCCATTACAGCGCTGTCAATGTGGTAAAACAGTCGATTGCTTCAGGACAGTCGACTGTTTCACCACATTGACAGCGCTGTGGAGCTCCACACGGAGCGCGCAGTGATAAATAGAGTTGATTGCAAATAAGTTCGAATTTCTATAGAAGAACTAACTCACACTCACTCTCACACACTAACACACTCACACTTACTCACTCACTCTCACTCTCTAAGTCTATTCAGTAAGAACTTCTGTAACCATATTTATAGGCAAATAAATCTTTGACTTTGACAAACACAGAATCAACAAAACCATTGAACAGTTTTTGAATAAAGGCATTTATCAGTTAAAACTGCCAATCGAGTTAATGAAAGGTTTATCTTGCACAAACAAACAGAGCAGATAACGGTTAGTGGTCGTTTGTTAACCATTGCTATGTAACCGCCAATTATTAACTCGGACGAGTCGATTTGATAGTGGACGAGATTACTGTTCTGCTGGTTTCGCTAAGATTTGTAGATTTAATTAAGGTTTCAATTACAAATGTTTGATTACAATTGCATGACATAATATACGTTACTGTAACGTAACTCCCTCATTGGTCTAGTGGTTGCAAGCGCGACTGCTGAGCATGACGTCCTGGGTTCGATACCCGGGTCGGGCAAAGTGTTATTGGGTTTTTTCATCAGGAATTTCTCAGTAGCAGCCCGAGGTCTGTTAAACAACATGTACATGAGAACGGGAACATGTCTATGCCAAAGCTTGTGCTAAGTAACGTTTATAGGTCTCGGCGTTAGACATATTATAATGTTGTTGCTTCAGCAGCAGCTTATGGCATGAAGCAAAAACGGGAAAAAATAATTTAGTAAATCTCTGCGAAAATGGACCAGTTTCTGTAAACCTTCAGTATAATTATTTGCCAAATAATTCAGATTTTTAAAATTAAAACTAAACCCAGACAGTATTAACGATAAACCGATAAAGACGTTTTAAAAAGAAACGATTTAACAAACTTCAAAATCACGCGATAGCAAAAACGTAACGTGAAAATCACGCAATATCGAATCGACGAAAATGGTCCAATACTTTTCTCAAAGAACGAAAATTGAAGGCAAAATTTCCACCTTCAAAATTGTTTGAGTCAGCTTTCAGTTCCAGTTGCGTCGAACTTTTGTAGGAGCGACGCTTTTTGACTTCCGTAACAGTTTAACATGTGGCGACATGATTTCTTTGACGTTGCCGTCGAATGTCGTTGGATTTTGTCGAATGCTTTGCGACTTAAAAGTTTTCGTCAACAGGATAGGTCGAATTCAGATCATGCATCTAGCTTCTGAAATTTATTCAGCTGCTTGTTTATTTTGACTAGATGTTCGCTCTAATTTCCTACACTGTTTTTTTAGGCAATTTTGACGGATTATCTTCCAGATTAGGTATACCTACCAACGACAACATCAAAGTAAGGAAAAACAACCACTTTTCATTATTAAAACTCAAAGTTTGTAGGCCGCCCATTGGGCCTCTGACTTGGCTTTACATGCCGTCTATTATAAATATCTCTCAGGCATGGTTTGGTTTTTAGAGTTCCGTACCCAAAGGGTAACAATGGGACCCTATTACTAAGAGTCCACTGTCCGTCTAATATGTCTGTCATCAGGCTGTATCTCATGAACCGTGATAGCTAGACAGTTGACATTTTCACTGATGATGTATTTCTGTTGCCGCTATAAAAACAAATAATAAAAATAAAGATTAATTAAAAATTAAAGGGGGCTCCCCTACTACGATGGTACAGAACATATCAGGCGCAAGTCCGACTCGCTCTTAGCCGGTTCTTTCACGATGTTTTTCTTCACCGAAACAAGTTATAATTATATACGCACATGAATCAGAGGTTTTTGGTTCCAACTCGAGATCTATGACTTGCCAGTCGACAGCCACACCAGTAGGCTATCACATACATGCAATTTTTTAAAAGTTTATTCGACCGAAACAATAACATAAATATGTGTAATAATGACGCTCTTATGCGTAAAAGGTAATTTTTGTAAGTGTTATAATAAAATTATCCATCAATCAATGTAAAATGTATCATAATATATTATCAATCCATCACCAAAAACGTATAATTTCCTAAAACACTTATATATCTATGACAAACTAACAAAATGCTCCATTAAAATATTCATCAATTGATTTTCATTTATACTTGACATTGAAACAAACTAATAGTTAGTAAGAATCAGTTACCGGTGGTTCGACATATCGATTACTTTGAAACTAATAATTTAACCGACAGTTATTTACTACTAAATGTCAACTAACACGCTTCATGGTTGTAAGGCCGTGTCTGACCAAGGCGATTGTCGCGCAAACACGAGAACGTTCGTTCATTATCATTTTCGGCGCCGACACGGTGTTCCGAACAAATGATTGACATTACGAACATCACGTTCGTAATGCAAATCAAAGCATTCGGCCGGTTGATTGCGCGAACATCACGTTCGCGCAATCAACCGGCCGAATGCTTTGGTTAGAACCCGAAGTAAGAAACTTAGCAGTCATTCTTTTTCGCATCGGCAATCAAAGTTATTATAACTTTATGATTGCATTTTGACGACTCAAAGTGTGTTCAGTCAAAAATTACGCATTTCAACGTTGATACTGTCGAGGCATTATCGGCAGACCAACAAAAAGATTTTTTGTGTCGTATATTTTTTTAAATCACTACTTTCATAACTTTCTTTGGGAGTTAGTAGTTTAATAGACCATTCGATCAAATAGCCCATCGATCAAATGTCGATTTAGTAAAAATGGCTTTTCGATGATTTGGCGTAGTAGAAATGGCTTTCGATAATCAGGACCGATCCTTGCGAGAAAACCGGCAAGTCTTAGAACCAAATCTAAAGACATCTATCTGCCAACCCGAGAGTCCTGTTAAGAGAGTGGGAGAGTGCCAATAAGTAGTGAGTGGAGTGGAAGAGAGAGAGCCTGTGACTCAGCAGTGGGAACATTATAGGCAGGGTCGTTCTCATCCTTTCAAAAAGAGACTCGACCCCAATGCCAAAAGAAGCATGTCTGTTAAGGCTCTAAGCAAAACTAACTTGCAATTAGGAGACGTCGTTTTCTCATGTCGTGGTTGTTATTACCGCTTTTGACGTAAACATGGTGAATAAACCTGGAAGGAGCACTGTAATATAACATTCTTGAGGAAAGTACAGATCTCCTCTGCCTAGCCTTGTTACTCAGTTGAGGTCGGCTTCCAGTCTAACCGGTTCATGAAAAACAAAAACAACACAGTCGGTAGGTGGCCACCAACACAATGTTTGATGTGAATGCGAGCTTGTCTACTATACTTCGAAATTCGAACGGTTTTTTAGAATGCGGTGTTCTAAATCCGAAATAAATATTGCTTTACAAACAAATTAATGAGTGCAGTTGCCATTCTGTGTCGTTCTAAATGAGCTACGGATTGGGTGTCAAAGAAAAAGTTGTTTTTTTTTTTAATGTTCTGGTTAACCTAACCTAACATGATATTACATCTTTACCAAAATCCAATCAAGCAGCCAACTAAGATAGCTATCTACTTAAAATAAAACCTTTGTAGTATGGTATTTTTAATTCCACCATGTTATTATTAAATCTTGTGGCTTCCAGCGTTGCGCCGCCGTGTGCACGCAGCGCTGAAGCCGCTTGAATTTCCGCTAAAGGAAATGGAGTGTGAAGATTATGAGCTTTTTCTCCGCTCTCAAGAATATAATACCGTAATGTTAGAAATATTATTTCTGTTATGAAAACGACAGAAAAATATTAGGAGAGTTTTTCAAACCATTGAATTTGTCGGAAAAATGAAAATCAACAATAGAACTTTTCATTTTCAGAATTTTTCCGATATTTATTTAAAAAAAACACTAGCTGAATGGTGATGGAAATCATCGTGCTGAAGCCGATAGTCGCTTTCAAAGCCTTTCATAATTCAACTGGATCGACATAAGCTTTTCAGTAGCTTAATATGTCTATCCAAAAAAAGTAATTACACTTCTTTCAAGATTGGAATCGTTGAGATGTGGGATTAAGTTTTTGTTGGAAATAAGCTACTGAAAAACTTACGTCGATCGTAGTCCTGGACAACGTACTTGCACCTATCAAGATCTAATCGAAGCAAATGATAGAGCTGTGCAGGCGGCTCCATACTGGTCTAACACAATTTGAGTTCATCGAGACGTAAAGAAGAATAAGGCGTCCCTCCGCTTTCAGCACGATGCCCAAACAGGCAGTGGGGGAGTTGCATTTCTCGAAGAACGCATGGCAGATGAGATCGTAACATTCTGGAGTAGCGAGCAGGGTAGTAAGGCCTCCCACAAGGTGGACTAGATAGCCCCTAGATGTAAGAAGAACAGGACCAGTTGACGTAAAGATGCTTGACCTATGTCCAGCAGTGGACATTTTCCGGCTAATATGCTGATGGTTACTCTATTATAGATTTAGCATAAGCATAATCAGCGACCACGCGATCACGACTTCCTTTCTATGAGAGGGAATCGGCTATATACATATAAGCCACCAGGTTGGTAGATGTCACATGTCTTCGAATTTTTGGTTCCCAGCCAGTTTGCCAGTTTCCTTACGATGTTTTCCTTCACCGTTTTGAGAGCAGTGGTGATGAAATAAATCACACAAAGTAATGCGCCTGCTTGGGTTTCAACCCGCGACTTACTGTTCGAAAGTCGGGGACGCCACCACTGGGCCACCGCTGCTGACCACCACTTGGCCACCTCTGCTAACCACCACTGGGCCACCGCTGCTCTAAATATAGACTTTTGTATCTACTATAGACTTAGGTATTTATAAATGATGTAAAAAACCTCTTAATTAACGAAGCCGAAAGGCACTTGTTTTCCCCATCATTGCGATATTTTTTTTGTTCTACGCTATACCTGGGAACCTTCTAGTTACGGAGATATTGGGGTTCAAAGTTCTAACTTTTTGACAAGTTTAATACAAGTTTTTAATGTAATATTTTTACTTTAACACCTCCATAACCCTCGTTTTATTCAATCCATCCATCAGCACAATGTTTTGAGTGCGTTACATTGAGTTTTACCACAAAACATGATTTTTCACCCCAACAAAAAAAAGTCGTTTCCCAGCAATAATTTTGATGTACATAATGCTTGGTTGACGGCTTCGTGATGAGGTTGTTTACACCCTGTATTTATCGTGTAAATGAAAAAAGAAATGCGACAATTAAGTAAAAAAAAATCGCATCGACTGCCGTTAGTGTATAAATTCTATTCAACAGTTAAGAAACTGAACTCGTTTAAACGAACCTTTACTTGAGCTCCTACCCCATTCTACGAAAATTATCCTTATCCGCGTTACAAAGTAGTCCCTCTACCAAATTACTTTTCCGTGAAAACGTAACAACAGACAGACAAACTTCCTTTTGCATTTATAACAGGAAGCTGCTTTGTTCACCTATAAGAGGAAAAGATCATGCATAAAATATGAAGCAAACTGGAAAACGGGGCTAAGTTGTCTCAGATAAGTTTTAAATTACAATGACGTATTGTGTGTGAAGAAGGTAGAGTGCACATCTGGGGATTGGGTAGATAGAATTTAGTATGGGTTTTAAAATAAATAAATAATCGTTGATCTAGTGATCGCAACCGCTACAGTTACTAGATTCCATGTAGGACCAAATTTTAATATAATTGTGTTTTTATGGTTCCGTACAAAAATAGAAAAAACGGAACCCTTATAAGATCACTCGTGCGTCTCTACGTCTGTCTGTCACAGCCAATTTGCTCCGAATCTACTGGACCAAATCAGGTGAAATTTGGTAGGATGATGTCTTATGACCCAAACACAGATGTGCAAAGTCATCATCATCATCATTTCAGCCGAAAGACGTCCACTGCTGGACATAGGCCTCCCCCAAGTGTCGCCACATTGACCGGTCCCATGCGACTCGCATCCAGCGGACTCCCGCAACCTTCACCAGGTCATCGGTCCACCTAGTGGGAGGTCTTCCAACGCAACGTCTTCCGGTTCGCGGTCGCCACTCCAGAACTTTTCGGCCCCATCGGCCATCCGTTCTGCGAGCAATGTGACCTGCCCACTGCCACTTAAGTTTGGCAATTCTTCGGGCTACGTCGGTAACCTTGGTTCTCTTGCGGATGTCTTCATTTCTGATTCGATCGCGCAAGGAAACTCCGAGCATAGCCCTCTCCATTGCCCTTTGGGTGACTTTAAGCCTTCTGATGAGGCCCATTGTGAGCGACCACGTTTCGGTCCCGTATGTAATCACTGGCAACACACACTGGTCATAGACTTTCGTCTTGAGACACTGCGGTAAGTTGGACGAGAAGATACCGCGCAACTTCCCGAACGCTGCCCAGCCGAGTCGGATTCGACGATTGACCTCTTTCTCGAAGTTAGACCTACCTAACTGGACCGTTTGTCCCAGGTACACATAATCGTCTACAACTTCGAGTATAGAGTCTCCGATTTTGATAGGAGTGGGTGTGACATGGGCATTCAACATGACCTTGGTTTTGTCCATGTTCATTTTAAGACCCACTCTTCCGGAAGCTCTACTGAGGTCATCGAGCATCGTCCTGAGGTCCTCCATGGTCTCAGCCATGACCACTATATCGTCGGCAAACCGAAGGTGAGTGATGTACTCGCCATTGACGTTGATGCCTAGCCCTCTCCAGTCCAGAACCTTGAAGACATCCTCCAGTGCAGCGGTGAATAGTTTCGGAGATATGACGTCTCCCTGTCTCACACCTCGCTGCAGGAGGATAGGTTCCGAGGCTTGGTCCTGAAGTCGGACTGACATGGTGGCGTTTTTGTACAAACACTTCAACACCTCGATGTACCGATAGTCAATTTGGCACCGTTGGAGAGACTGCAGTACAGCCCAGGTCTCGATCGAATCGAAGGCTTTCTCGTAGTCCACAAACGCTAAACAGAGGGGCAGGTTATACTCTTCGGTCTTCTGTATAACTTGCCGCAGCGTATGTATGTGGTCCACGGTGCTAAAGCCTTTTCGGAAACCGGCTTGTTCGGTAGGCTGGAAATCGTCAAACCTGCGCGCGAGACGATTCGTGATGACTCTTGAAAACAACTTGTAGACATGGCTTAGAAGTGAGATGGGCCTATAATTCTTCAACCGGGCATTGTCGCCCTTCTTGAAGAAGAGTACCACCACACCCCTGCACCATGCCTGTGGCGTATTTCCCTCAAGTATGACGGAATTAAACAGCTTCTGAAGGGCCTTAAGAACCGGTTTTCCACCCGCCTTCAGGAGTTCGGCTGTAATTCCGTCATCACCCGGTGCCTTGTTGTTTTTGAGTTGCTTCAGAGCCATCCTAATCTCGTACAGGCTGACGTCCGGGATGTCTTCGGTATAGTGTCGGGTCAGTCTAGCTCTTGGGTCGTTTGCTAGATCTACGACGGGTTTATTGGTTGACGTGTACAACTGTCCATAGAAGCTCTCGATCTCCCTCAGAAGCTCCGGTTTGGCGGACAAGATCCTACCATCGTCGGTCTTCAGTTTCGTGAGCTGGCTCTGCCCAATAGCCAGATCTCTTGCAAATACCTTGGAGCCTTTATTCCGCTCAATCGCGTCTTTAATACGCTCGGTATTAAAGCGGCGGAGGTCGCTCTTCAAGGATTTAGAGATCCGTCTATTGAGCTGCCGGTATTTACACGCCTCGTCTGAAGACTGCAGGATCATCTCACGCCGCTCCTTCATGAGCTTGAGAGTGTGATCGGAGAGTCTCTTGTTCTGATCTGTACGACGTGCCTTGAAGAACTTAGACCCGGTCGCATGGACAGCTTCCACGAACCCATCGTTATATTCGTCCACTGAGCTTCCTAGGCACTCGAAACGGTTCTGGAGTTCAAGCTGGAAGCTCTCGGGGTTTTGGATTTGGATCTGTGCTGGACGGAGCGTAGACTTCATCAGTCGATACCTTTCAAGCTTGGTATTGATGTTCAATGTGCCTCTTACCATGTGCAAAGTAAAGGGGACAAATTAGGAATAAAAAAAATGCAAACCTAAAAATAATATCAAATGAAAGGACTTGTTATGGAGATCTCAAATATATTTTTCATGTTTTGAAAAATGAATAGTTTTGATTTTATTCAAGAAAGAAGACGAAAATTGACCCCCCCCCCCCCCATGATCTCCGAAACTACTGAGCCTAAAATTTTGAAAAAAAATACAAAATGTAGTTCATTGCTTGTAGATTACAGGAAAACCTTCAAGAATTCTATCAATTGAAAATAAAATCATTTTGGGGGGACAAATTAGGAAAAAAAAAAAATTGACTTTGTCATTGTACGGTTACGGGTTCGGTTACGGGTACGGTTACGAGTACGGTTCGCGCGAGTTCAACTCGCACATGGACGGTTTTTTCATTGTGTAATTTCTCAGTACCAGACTGAAATCAGGATTTGTGTGTCCCTGTTGATAGCAATAGGTTGGCTTTATAACATGGAACTTAAACAACCTTTCGGGAATTATAGGCGTGATGTTATGTTTTGTGTTCTTAAGGGCCAGTGCAGGGCAACGGGAGGTTTTGTTCTAGAGAACAAAGAAACTTCAGAGGCTTTAGACGGTGATGATGACGTCATCATAAAAGTATCGGGAAATGTGAATATGGACGACAGCGGAAATTTTGTTGTCTCTACTCTTCCGCTATTTTTTTCTGATTAATTTCGTGGCGAGTTGTTTCTCTGGGACTTCGTCTAGCTTTATTGTCTCGGCGTTTTTCTGGTGGTTCACTGTTGATTTTGGATTTCAGGAGTTGCAGTGGTTTGGGAATAGTGTGGCGGACTAGTCCCAAATATAATATTATATGTATACTATTTTGTGGCGAAATAAAATGCAGGTTTGCAACTTTTAAACTTATAATTTTGGAATACGATGACTTTTAAACCATTAGGTATATAAAAATAATTTTAAAAAACTACGCCCTGCCGGTTTTGGTAAGTGGTCGCCACTCCAGAACTTTGCGATCCCATCGGCCATCCGTTTTTCGAGAAATGGGCATTCCTTACTGCCGGTTTGCTAACAGACTGTCTAATCATAATTTTTAGAATGTTTTCACTGGATAAAAACTATTCTGTAAAAGCTAAAAAAAATCTTTCAAATGCACCCAACCACATTAATTTTAAAACATTTTTGTTTGCAAACATAAAGGCATACTTTCGAAAAAACAACTTTCCAATATTACTGCGGTTTTAAAGGCAGCGATGTTAAAATATGGGTTGCGGTAACAAAACATTAAACTCACAAACATTTTGGTAAATAAATTATTAAAATAACAAAGCTTATTTAAGCCACTTGATATTGCATCGAACCGAAAATAATTGTTTTGGTTTGCGAATTGGTTATTGTTTGAATATTCGACCTCTGTACCACCGCCGACGAGGAAGCGAGCATCACGGATTTTGTCGCTCAAGAAACGTACGACATAATTATTTTACTTTCCGAGTATGTGATTGTAAAACAGACTAATATCTATAATTGATTCCATTACCTTGTACCTGGCTCCTGGAGGTCAGATAGGCAGTCGTTCCGTGTAAAATACTGGTCTTCAGCTGCGATTAGACTGGCTGACTGGCTGGATTAGATTAGCTGGCATTTTATTAAATGGGGAAGGCTATGATGATTAATAGTTGACCGTCGAATGTTCACGTCGCTGCTGGTGAGTACTCGTTTGTCGCAGCAATAAGAGCGATCAAAGACAGCTGTTGTGGATCAGCGATGCGCGCTTGGCGGCATAACTCTCGCTGAGGAAATCTTGCTTTGGTACACACGCATATCAAGCGAGGAACACCCGCTGATCGTTGCTCGCCAACTGGTTAGTTGCTAGCTCTAGTCGCTTCACGCTGACCACCAGCAGTCGGAGAGCTGCTTTAGGCAGTCGATAAATTAGTGGCTTCGTGGTAATAAATAATGTATTAATGTAAGCTCTCAATTTATACATACACAAACAAGCGTGTACTTGCCCGTCACTGACGCACACTCGCTGCTCGTTTTTAGTTTGCTAGCTCTGCACCAACATCGTCTAAAATACAAAAAAATCTTCAGCGACATCTGTGACACAAGATGAGAACTAAAAATCCTGCATCGCGCAATCAAAATTGTTCGCCAGAAAAACTCAACTGAGTGTAATATACTGGATGATTTTTACACGTTGGCAATGAGTACTACTAAAAATGAACAACTTTTAATAAGAGACTGACCATGAAATCGTGGAAAAATTATCAGTTGCTTTATACATTACGGTCACTTAAAAAAATACAATCGGTGATGAGCAACTTTATATCCTATTCCTCATACCTTTAAAGCTCTACTTGCTTTTCCCAATCGCTATCGGTGAGACCGGAGCCTCAGCCAGTGGATAATAAAGTATTAATGGTCAAGTATTGTTTGGGAGTCGATAAATTTGTTGTTTTAATTGTGTTTGTATAGTTTGCAGTTCCGATGTATGCATAATATAAAATTACGTTGGTCAGGAATCGTTTAGCTGTTCATAGTAATAAATTTTTCATATAGTGTTAGGTACTGAGAATATTAATACGCTCATTTGTTTTTTGGGAAGGCCTTCAATATCTTGAGAACCATGATCATTGTATTCACGAAGTAATTACTGCAATCATGACTCTCAGAAAACAGGTTTGTTAATGTTGTTGGTCAGTATATCAGTTTTTCTTTATTACCGCCAGAAATCATTAACATGCATAGTGATCACTTCTAACAGCCCACATTCTCACACTGTTGGACAAAGGTCTCCCCCATAGCTTTTCATTTCTTCCTGAGCGTAGCCATCTCCGCTCAATCTCCCACAAATGCTTCTAGGTTATCACGCCATGAGGATGATAAAGATGCGTCCATAAGGCATCCACTTATTGACAACTTTGGTCCATCCCCGATGCATTATGCCTTAACTGCTGGTATTTCACTAAAAAGTTCCTTTTGTAATGAATAATCTCTTGAAGTATGTACCAGTGCCAGCATGCCTGAGAGATATTACTGGACGGCATGTTAAGCCAAGACAGAGAACCCATGGGCGGCATAAAAACTCAGACACCAGGTTAGGAACTAACCACTCGATAAAGAAGAAATATCCCATGATCTGTCCACGAAGTAGATACAATAGATAAACAATGGCGTCTCGACCAAATTGGTTATTTGACAGATCATGATTTATAGGAGTTAAATAGGAGATTAGAGTTTGTATGGAAGTTCGTCTTTTATAACAATGATAAATCACGTCAGGCTTTTAGTATTTAAATAACTTAAAAATAGAACACACAAATAGGGAACCACTCAAGATTAACATGACATCACGACTGTAAACCCCGAAGGGTTTGACAGAGTTGTACCTGTACACCCACATTTCGCCAGTAATGTGTAATACTATAGGGTATTGCCATCAACCAGACCCAAATCCAATTTCCGTGGCTGCTACTGTTAGACTGGAAGACGACGAAGTTATTCGTCGGCTTCCAGTCTAATCGGATGCAGCTGAATAACAGTATTTTACATGGAGCGACTGCCTATCTGTCCTGCACAACCCAGTTAGTACTAGATAATACGATACCCTTGGTAAGACTGGTTATCAGACTTTCGGGCCACTGACTACCTGTAACGACTGTCAAAGATCTACAAATAATAGCCGGGACCAATAGCTTAACGTGCTTTCCGAGGCATGGAGGAAACTCGGTATGTAATGGTTACCCATCCACAGAACAACCTCGGAAAACGGTGGCTATTATGTAGGCAAGAGCTCTTCATAAAAATCGATAGACTACTAATCATAATTAATCTAACAGCAACTTAAAGAAGCCATAACCCACTTCCCTCATTCAAGTATCAAACTCCATAAAAATACAAAAGTAAGCCATTAATGTCGACTCCGGCAATCTTTCACTCGAAAACGGCCATCAGAAATAGATCAATTGCAAGTTTGCCCTTGTGAATCAAGGCTGTTCCGGCCAAGGGCACCCATGGCGTGTTGGGCCGAGGGGTAATTTCTCCAACCTTGCCACTTATGGGGGCCGAGGCTTTATTTTTTTTTCCTTCGGCTTTTCGTTCACGTACGCTGTTTAAGTTCATGCATGCGATTGTGAAAATGTGTTGTTGGTGGCTGTTTGGAGTTTCCGATATAACATCTGTTCTGTGGTAGAACTCAATGTAACGCACTCAAAAAATTGTTCTGATGGATGGATTGAATAGTACGGGGGTCGTGGAGGCGTTTAAAGTAAAAATCTTTCATAAAAAAACTTGTATTTAAAAAAAACAAAAGCCAAAAAGATGGAACTTTGACCCCCAATATCTCTGTAAGTAGAAGGTTCCCAGGTATGGTTAAAAACAAAAAAAATATTGCAATGACGAGGGGAACAAGTGCCTTTCGGCTTCGTTAAGAGGTATTTTACGCCCTTTATTTCTTCAATAAGTAATTTTCACTTTGTAATAACTGCTGCCTTACATACATACCTTACACACCGAGTTTCCTCCGTACCTCAGATAACACGTTAAGACGTTGATCCCGGCTGTCATTTGTACATCTTTGACAATCGGTTAAAGATAGTCACTAGCCTAAACGTTTGACAACCAGTCTTACCAAGGAGTATCGTTGTAGCAGTTGCTCCATATAAAATACTGGTATTCAAAGTAAGTCAGGAACCGAACCCAACGTACTATTAATAATCGGGATCGAATCGGTCGTAATATCGGGAGCTCAAAAACAATAAATAATCACGGAAGATATCCCGTAAGTGACATTTTAAGTATAGTTATGAACCGTGAAAGCTTAAAACAGTGTTTGAACCCAACGTAGTTTGGAAAAGGCTATTGGGTGTTTCCAGTATTTTCAGCAGCAGCCATGAAATTTGGATTTGTGCCCGGTGTATGGCAATAGGCTCGCCCTCTCCATTCGATATTATGAACGTTCGAGTATTTAGACGTTCGATTTATAGCGACCGATCAATTATTGATATTCGATTATTTGGCATTCGATTTGGCTTAGTTACTACACCCCTCTTACAAAGGACTTAAAAAACCATAACTGTCGAAATGTCCCAGTACTAGGTACACTTCTGCCTTACTCTTCGGAAATTACAGGCGTGATGTTATGTTATGTTACATGGAGCCGCTGCCCATATTACTATGTATGTATAATTCTACAAAATGAAACAGTATTTTATTGTTTTTATCGACTTTATAGGCCACAAGCGGACGTTACACGGTATTGCTCGCGTAGTTTCCGTTCCCGTGGAAGTACGGGGATAAAATATAGCCTATGCTACTCAGTAAAGACGTGGCTTTCTAATGGTGAAAGAATTGTTGAAATCGGCGCAGTAGTTTTTGAGTTTATTCATTACAAACATACACACAAAAGTACAAATATTTCCTCTTTATAATATTAGTGTAGATGTAGATGAGTGTACACAGCTGAATAAATGGTATGTCTTTGTCTGTAAAACCGCTTCAATTATATACATACAACCGACTACATACATACAGTACGTACACATATTTATGACTACTTTCTAGTTCGTAATGGATATTCTATTGATCTCTTAGCTTACGATGCTTTGTTCTTGTGCCCTCTATATACCTATTTGTACTTAAAGCGTTTCGTTGATAGAATATGGTAGTTAAAGGCATAACTTAATTCTATTAACGATTAGCGCAGGTGGTTAGTAGTAACTGTCAACTGGGTTTAACTTTGAATTGAAAACATGGGGTGAAAGAACTCTAGAAAAACTATTTCGATTTCACTAGTTCTTCAATCCCAAAACCTATTTTAAAATTGAGGAGTAAGTAAAATAATTGTGTATTACACGTGTTTGTATCTTAGCTGGTTTATGGCAGAAAGTTATTTTGAAGTGAAAACTTCTTTAGGCGTTTTGAGCACTTTTGGGTGAACAAAAATCATGGAACTCGCGTCATCGTTTGTTTGTGCTCGCTATAACTCGAGAACGGCTGGGCCGATTTAGCTGATTTTGGTTTTGAAATGTTTGGCGTAGTCCAGGGAAAGTTTTAACGGTGAGAAAACTTCTTTACAAACCAAAAATATAATCTAATAGCTCGACGATACAATTCACAAGTTACTTAGTTTTCAATTCTATCGGCAGTCCCCAAAGACTGTCCTGCATGTTTTTTTGGTGTATGTGTGTTTTGCTTTTTACATACCTAGGCTTTTGAGCCTATCAACCTATGCCAGACCAGTCAAGGCGTGTCTTGTCTAGACTTCTACCTCACTACCGTTTATAGATAGTTCGGTACGTAAACGATACTGCACGCTTGCCTCGAAGCAATCTATTCACTCCCGGTAGAAACTCTTTGTCTTTAAAACAAAACAACGAAGATTGATGGATTGTGTGACGAATGATATGATGGAAAAATGAGAAAAATGAGTAGGTAATAACGTGACGATGGACAGGGGAGCATGGAAGAAAAAAATGTGTTGGACCGACCCAAGTAACATGGGATAAGGGCCGGAAGATTATGGACGTTTTAAAAAAAGAAGGTCATTTATAATCATTTTACAATATTTATTATACAGGGTGTTAAAGTTGTCGCGTGCCATAGCTTAGGGGTGAGTTCAGTATCGATAAAGGAACCCATAAAAAAAAAAAAAAAACAAAAAAAAATGCAATATCAACCTAATTTATTACCTACTAACTTAAAATAGCAATCGCTTAGAATTAAAATTAGTTTATATTGCTATTTTAAGTTAGTAGGTACTAAATTAGGTTGATCTTTCAATATATTTTTTTTGTTTCTTTTTTTTTTTACGGGTTCCTTTGTCGATACTGAACTCACCCACCACGCTAATAAACTAGTTACTAACATAGCCGAACCACAGTAACGACGGTCATTTCCCTGTACCGAATAAATAAATGGCAGCCATTAATAATATCCCAAGGCAAAAATACGTGAAACTCATAGAAGAATGAATGCACGAAGAAAATGAATGAACAACGTAATTTAGTCATGATGACTGGACGTGGTATGATAAATTGAGTTACATATATTTAGGCTTTTAGTGTCTACACGAAGTTCATTATTGCTATTTTTAGGACAAGAGGCTTGATTGAGCCTAAGTAATAAATAGCCTTTTTTTTCGGATGGGAAATCATCAAATGACTCCTCCCGCTCTGGGCGGAGCAGGAGGGAGTGTCAGACTTTTACTGACTAAAACCCATCCATGTTCCTTCATCGCCGTTTGTGTTCCGGGGCCACGGTATCTCTTTCGAACAGTCCCGCAGCCCCGGCAGGCATCAGCCCTTGTGGACCCCTTCCTTGTTGCTGACTCTCTTTGAGGCGCGTGTGGAACACGGACGCGCCGTCGACACGGCCTGTCGTCATGAGACGGACGGACGGCGAGCTAAGTAATAAATAGCCTCACGTATCGATTTAGACTGCCTCGTTGGTCTAGTTGTCGCAAGCGCCAATGCTAAGCATGAGGTCCTGGGTTCGATTCCCGGGTCGGGCGAAGTGTCATTGGATTTTCTATCAGGAATTTCTTAGTAGTAGACACGTAGTCTGGATTTGTGCCTGGTAGATGGCAATAGGCTCGCCCCCTATTACATGGGACTTAAAAACATAACCGGTGAAATGTGGGTGTACTATTAGTTACACCCCTGCCTTACCCTTTGGGGATTACAGGCGTGATGTTATGGCTCTATTTTCTAGGTGACACAATGATGTGGAAAGATTGGTCTATGGATGGATGACCATCCATAAAATCAAGACTTCTCATTTCTTCGGAAAGCACGTTAAGCCGTTCACACTCTGCTATCTAGAGTTCTTCAACAGTCTTTACTTGTAGTTAGAAGTCGGCAATTCAGACAAACAGGTTTACCAGGGTACCAGGTTACGAGGTAACTGGATTGTAAAGGTCAGATAGGCAGTTGCTCTATGTGGAATACTGATATTCAGATTTATCCGGTTAAACTATAAGCTGACCCCAACATATTTACGAGGAAATCCAGATGATGATTTTAGAAAATGATATTTAAGGGATTAACATACGAAAGGCATATACGTTAAATTTTCGGCAATCTAAACAGTAGTTTTTCAGAAGCACGGTACAGAGACTGAATTTTACATTTCGTCTGCGTATATTCAGATAACATCTGCAGTGATTTGGTGAGGCTTTGGCAAAGAAACGTTCGGGAAAACAGCATGCAATTGGCAAACGGCAAATATAAAAATGCAGCGAATCGGCAAAATCCTATGCAGCATCAAAGCAATTGCTAAACCGTGCGATTTTGGTATCTCGACTGAACGCATACTGCTGATGGCTACGTTAAAATAAAAAAACTGACTATGAGTGTGAGAACCATGTTTTGCTTAAAGCTGCAATGGCTCTTTCTTCAAACGGTCCTTCAAAACTGTTATGTGAGTACCTACTTATTCGTCATAAATAGATAAGTGGGGTAGACTTAAGAACTACTTTAAAGATGAAGGACTGCTGCGCCAGTGGAATATTATGAGATTATCGTTATCGGTTGCATTATTTCTAAAATCACCCACCTTCGTTTATAACAGTTGGCGACGAGGACAAAGTGCAAGTTACGCGTATTATAATCGTAAGATGGCAAAAGTTTCGGTCGGCACATTAACAGTGTTTAACCATGAACATCAAGAATGGAAATTGTATAGAGAACGACTCGAACAGTGGTTTCTTGCAAACAAAATTGGGGACGGGTAGATGTGTTGACTTGGCCCTGGAGACTTGCATAACTATTTTATTATTATTATATTAAGAGGATATTATTATACGATTTTAAAAACAAAAGTAAAAAAAATACTAGCTTATTACTGCGGCATTTGCCTGTTCCATAAATTGACCCACGGGGTCATACTAGGAACAATGTTCAAGCTGCCGGTGGTCAGGGCTCCAGAGAGAGAAACCTCCTCACTATGCGTGCCGTGTCTAGGAGTACTGCTTTCTGAAACAAACTCTTGACCGATGAGACCCTCCTCAGGTGTTGATCGAGGCTCTTTGCTTAGGGGATATTATTATTTAGTGTTTTTAAATTCTATCAGGTCAGACTATCTAATAGTATATATGATACAAGTGAGCTAAGTTGCTCATTATACACGAGGCTGTGGGCTGCAGTCCGAGCCGTAGGCGAGGGTGTAAACCAGCCGAGTGTTAAGTAAGCAAATTGCTCACGAGTTTCATACGCACTTTTTCAACACACTTGCGTGGAAATAACAATCATGTATTGCATGCGAAGAGGAGATAGCAGCCTTGAAAAACTAGTCATTGTCGGTAATACCGAAGGCAAGAGAGCGCGAGGCCGGTCGCCAACACGATGGTCCGACCAAGTAAAAGAGGCTATGCCCTCAAGCAAATTTCAGGAGGGTGGTGATGGCAACTTTGGACCGGAGTAGGTGGAGGCAGATTGTCCGTTTAAAGGGTTCCAGTGACCACGGTCCTCAGTAATGAGGGACCGATTGCAGAAGAAGATTGCATAAATCGTTTTACCAAACACAATCAAAATATGAAAATTATGGGAAATGGCGCGTAAGTTTTTTTTTTTTTGCAAGCGCCAAATGTAAGGTGATTGATTACTTATACAGCCTACTTAAAATTATAATTTTAGTGATAAAATGCAAATCTTTTATAACAAATTATTGTGAATTTTAAATAATTTGATAATAATAAATGTTTTTTCGTCTAAATAAGGACACATTTATTTATTACAAATATGTAAATGGATTTTCAGCAGCATAAAACCTCTTGATTGTTACAAAAAAAAACTGTATTACCCGGTTAAATTGAAAATGCTCTGTTTACTCGCATATCATTTGCAGTTAGGTACTAACTTTGTAGGGATAACTCTATTATGCACTAGTGTGCAATATTATTATGCACGTGTGTGTTATAGTTCGGTTTATGGCTCAAGAACGATGTATTAAGGCTCACTTAACGATTTTCAACACACTTGTGTGTTGAAAATAATGTAATGTTTGTACTTTAAATTCGAATTCAAAATTGTTTATTTGTGACACATAGGTAAAAATAAATAGATAAATCAGGGAAAGGTGTAATAAAAAAAAAATGTCTCACTATGTGTTGTCTTGCAAGGCGTACAAATAATGTTTACACTTATGTAGTGCAGGTAGTTTTCATGTGTATAAGAATTGAAAGTTAAATAAAAACTAACGTTAAACGTTAACTTCATAAGAGTTCATGATGACCTCTGAGTTTATTACGGCATTTCTTCTTAAGGACCCGTCAGAAGGGAAATGCTGGTGGCATTGAATTTAAAAAAAGAAATACGTATAGAGCGAACTAGCCGCTGACAGCGAGTTTCAACAAATATTTCAGTACCTTATCTGTCAAAGTCCGATGTTCACAGACCCATCCGGAGTTTAGCCCGCTCGGCTTAACCGCACCATAATAGATCATTTCATTGTAATGCATGTTTGAAGTCCACAAAGGCACCACTGCTAAAATTAGCATGTTTACTAAGGTCCATACAGGCTGTTCACAGGCCACACGTGGTAATTAACGATTTATTTTTGTCAGGTCAATTATTCTAGGTCAATTAGTTCACAACCGAGTTGACATGAGTAGGTTCGTCTGGCGTCGTTGGACATTCGACCTCGCTACAATTGAACCGCTGAATCTTTTAGCATGGTAGGTGTTCATGTTGAACTCGACTATGACATGGTTGTTCAGTAAGTACTCCTTCATAATTGTGTCAATGGTTCGAATATTCTATCGAAATATGTAGCCACCTCAATAAGAGGCGATGAGCTCGATTAGATCCGAGGCAGGGTAAGTGTAAGAATGTTATAGTAGCTCGTCTAGTTTTGGTGTTCCTCTCTTGCTCTCCGTCTTGCGTCTGGTTTTTCGAAATCAAAATAAAGGATGTTATTCAAGCACGGGCTCTTTTGAAATGTAGCTACAGTCCCAGACACAAGGCATAAAAACAATGAAAGAACTGTAGTTGCCTATTCTAAAGCGTAGATCTCTATGGAGAAGAACGGGCAAGACATTCCGCTTATGCAAGACGTCTCGGCAGGGACATAGAGAGAGCTCCCGGTCGAGAGTACACCGCCACCATAAGATAAGTAAAATTCTGGGATTGATTTCTTCACAACAAAACAATAACCACTAACTAGCCCCGCGCGCGAATTTTTTGCACCAAACCGCCACGCGTGCAAAAAATTGCGAAATATTCGCATGTAATTTGACACTTTAGATCTTTAGATAGACAATCGCAAACTACAAGAGTTATAGCTAAATAAAATTTACAGTGAATAGCTGAATAGTTATGGAATCTATATATTTAAAAAAAAAAACTAATATTAATTTAAAACTCAAAAAAAATGTAGAACTTGAAAAACAGGGATGAAAACGGATATTAGCTATTAAAATATTAATTTGAATTTTTCTAAATATTAAATTTCAATTAAAATAATTTTAAAATAAACTAGATTATATTTCCTTTCCAACAAGACCATAATCTTATTAGTTTATTTACGATAGTCTAATTAGAATTAAATTAGAATTTGGATACTCACTGTTTATTTTGACGCGGCCTGCGCCAACGACTGTTCTTGAACACGGTTATTTACGTAGCTATAACTTTACGAAGCCACTTGTTTTTGTATATACAATTTAATAATATGCTCACAATACTAATTGCACTGTTTTTCCGTTAACACACACGTTTTAATCACAAAAACACTTATTTCTTGTATAAACACAATCACTATAGGTATTTAAACCTACCACTTTTTCGGAGGCGAAATACTCTACTTTGAGATTCGAAAACTAGATTTCCTTTATGATAATATAGTAGCACAGATTTTCACGATTAATTTGATAAATAACACTATCCGAAAACAACAATATACATAACAGAACAATTGAAATACGACGCCACACTTCAGAAATGGCGGAGTTTGTTTACACTAAAGTTTTTACTTTTATTTTGACATTTGTCGATGGAATAGTGTTGCTATTGTTGGTCCGAACGTTGAGGAATATAGTATAGAGTTTGCTACAAGAGGAATAAGCTCTAGAAATAGCAGTTTAGTAGATTTTTTATTGCATTTGTTGGACGAAGGCGCTACTGGCCACCATGGTGGCCAGGACTTTTAGCAAAATAGCTACTGGCCACCATGGTGGCCAGGGGCGGTTGAGTGGTCGTGTTTGGTAATCTTTGAATTATCATGAGATATTTTTAAGGTAATGATTAATGGAGAAGGTTCGAAGAAGAAGAAGACATGCTGCGCCAACTGTAAATAAATTGGGTTAAGAGCAGGAGAGTGATGATGATGATTGATGAGTAGAGAGAAGTTCCTTTTCTTAGGGCGACGATGACAGTCGAGAGAAGAGAAATATGTTTACAATGGGGTACGTCCCATTTCGTAACTTTCCCATTTCGCCAACTAAACAAAATACCAACACAAAAGTTTCGTTTCGTAACTATTTAGATCTTCATACGAATACCTCTTCTAATAAACAAAAGCACATCAGCCGCAGTACCATCTAAAGTCATCTTTACTTACTTAAAGCCAGTAATATTTCACATGAGACAAGTTCCGACACGTTCCGACTGTAAGTGATGGGAGCCACTTATCTTGGTCCGTAGTTCACGTCGCACACGTTAAGCCTGGCTTCTGAATTTACTGCGTTTAAGGGACGCGTAACTTTGAGTCGATGGTTTTGTTTTGTTTGGTTTGGGGATGTTCTTCCGAAACTTTTTTTTGTGCCTAAAAATATCTTGTGGTTACCGAGAGATGGTTGAAAAAATGTTGGTAAACCAAACACCACAAAGGTGGATGATATCGAGAAGATCGCTGGTTAGATCTGATTAAGACTCGAACCGACCAGGAAAAAATGGCACCAAAGGATGAAAGTCTTCTGGGTTTCAGCGCAGGTTAAGCTGCTGGAGCCCAGACCTCTGAGGTGCTACCGCTGCCATGTGGGACACCACGTGTCAGTCCGGTGCGCCTCGGAGGTTGATCGCAGCGGGCTATGTTTCCGCTGCAGTCAGCCCGGTTATCAGTCCGCAGGGTGCTGTGCCACGCCGCACTGCGATGCATGTGCGGCGGCTGGCAAGCCGGCCGATCACCGGGCTGGGAGCAAGGCCTGCGCTCCGCCCACCAAGGCCACCCGAGGCAAGGGTAGGCCCTCTGCTGCCACCGCCACCGTCGCCACCGCCGCAGCCGCAACTGCCGTTGCTGCCGCTCCCTCTGTCGCCGCCACAGAGTGGCCCTCGCAGGGGGCCAGGGAGGAAGCGTCGATGGAGTGCCAATAACGGCTCCACTTCGCTTCCTCCAAGCGAACATCAACCACTGCGCCTGTGCTCAGGATCTGTTGCTCCAGAGCATGGCGCAGTGGTTGATTAACATCGCCGTGGTCGCTGAGCCGTATTTCGTCTGGCCCAGGGAAGACTGGGTGGCGGACCTAAGCGGCTCAGTGACCATAGTGCCGTCGGAAGCCGCCGGCACCCCGACCCTTGAAAGTGTCAGAAGGGGTCGGGGGTGCGTAGCAGCCCGGTTCGGGGAGATCGTCGTAGTGGGTGTCTACTTCTCCCCGAGCCGAACTCTCGCCGAGTTCCACAACTCTCTCGCAGAGTTGAGTGTCGTCGTCGGAAACCATTCCCTCCCCGTGCTTGTCTTCGGGGACTTCAATGCCAAGAACTTGGCTTGGGGTTCCCGTTGCACAGACGTGCGGGGAAGGATGGTGGAGGACTGGGCCCTGGAGAAGGGCCTGGTCGTCCTAAATCGGGGTTCTGTCGCCACGTGCGTGAGGATGCGGGGCGAGTCGGTGGTGGACATTTCGTTGGCCAGCCCCGCCCTGTCACCGCGTGTCGTTGACTGGCGCGTCATGGAGGGGGTGGAGACCTATTCCGACCACCGGTACATCCGGTTCGACGTCTCCACCCAGACCTCAAGCGCGCCGGTCCAACAGGCCCCGAAAGGTCCGCGTTGGGCGCTGAAGCAGCTGGACCGGGAGCTCCTCCTGGAAGCCTCGATCGTGCAGGCCTGAGTGACATCACCGGACAGGCCTGCCGACGTTAACGATGAGGCAGGGTGGTTCCAGGAGGCCATGTCCGATATCTGTGACGTGGCAATGCCCCGAGTCCGGTCAGGAAGCACCCGGCGTCAGGTGTACTGGTGGTCGCGTGAGCTGACGTCTTTACGGGAGGCGTGCGTGGCTGCGCGACACCTGTACGCCAGGCACCGCAGGCTCCGCATTCGCCCACCGAATGCGGCAGCCATTGAGGCGGAGCTATATGAGGGCTACAGAGCGGCGAAGACCACCCTCCGCGAGGCTGTCCTGCGGGCCAGGGACCTGGCCCGTGAGGAGATGCTGGGGGCTCTCGACAGAGATCCGTGGGGGCGCCCTTACAAGATGGTGCGGGATAAACTCCGCACCTGGGCCCCCCCGGAGGACGTGGTGAGCGCTCTGTTCCCCTCGCGAGGGGAACACCCGCCCCCGCCTATGGCTCCGCCGGCTGCGGTGCCGGAAGCGGACCACGAAAGCGACGACGACGACGCTCCGGAAGTGACCGGGGTAGAACTGAGAGTGGCGGTACGCAGGCCCAGTGCCAAAAATACCGCCCCGGGACCCGACGGCTTGCCTGGCAAAGCTTGGGTCCTGGCCTCGGAGGCTATCGGGCCCCGACTGGAGGGGTTCTTAAGCGCATGCTTGGAGAGGGGCCAGTTCCCGCTTCGCTGGAAGACGGGGAAGCTGGTCCTCATCCGGAAGCCGGGGCGGACTCTCCGTCCGCCTACCGGCCCGTGGTGTTGCTCGACGAGGTGGGCAAGCTCTTTGAAAGAGTGATTGCAAACCGCCTCGCCGAGCACCTTGCGGGGACGGGGCCGGACCTTGCGGAACACCAATATGGTTTCCGCAAGGGGCGCTCTATGGTGGACGCCATCATGCGCGTGAGAGCCCTCACGACGAGGGATGCGGTGTCCAGGGGTGGGGTGGTCTTGGCGGTGTCTCTCGACATCGCCAACGCCCTCAACTCCATGCCCTGGAGCTGCATAAGGGAGGCACTCCGGTATCACCGGGTGCCGACCTACCTTCGTCGTGTGGTCGGGGACTACCTGACGGATAGGGCCGTCATCTACCCCGGTTGCAGCGGAGACTGGAACCGGCGAGAGATGTCGTGCGGTGTTTCACAGGGATCGGTTCTGGGGCCGTTCTTGTGGAACATCGGGTACGACTGGGTGCTGCGCGCCGACCTCCCTAGCGGTGTCAGCGTAGTTTGCTACGCTGACGACACGCTGGTGCTGGCACAGGGGAAGTCGCAAGATGCGGCGGCCGAAGTAATGACACGCGGGGTTGCGATAGTCGTTGAGAGGATCCGGCAACTGGGTCTCGAGGTGGCATTGCACAAGTCCGAGGCCATGTGCTTTCATGGGCCTCGGAATGCGCCACCTCCGGGATCCTCAGTGATGGCGGGAGGGGTTTCCATCGGCGTCGAGTCGACGCTGAATTACCTGGGACTTGTCCTCGACAGCTGGTGGAACTTCGTGGAGCATTTCCGACGTCTGGCCCCCAAACTGGAGCGGACAGGGGCTGCCTTCAGGCGGCTCCTGCCAAACCTGGGGGGGCCAAACGCCTCCTGCCGGAGGCTCTACGCGGGAGTCGTGCAGTCCATGGCCCTTTACGGGGCCCCGGTGTGGGCGCGTTCATTGAGGCAGCGAGCCGCCAACTATTTGAACGGGCCCCAAAAGGTGGTGGCCGTAAGGTTAATCCGGGGGTACCGCACGATCTCCCGCGAGGCGGTGAGCCTCCTTGCTGGATTGCTGCCATGGGATCTGGAGGCGATAGTCCTCGCGCGCCTACATGAGTGGCGCGCGGAGGCGCTACGCCGGGGGGAAACTCCGCTGCCGTGGCAAATTGTCGCTCAGTGGACGGACTTCCGGCGTGATCTCATGGCGACATGGAGAGAGCGACTTTCGCAACCCCGTGCAGGGCACGCCACAATAGTGGCGGTAAGTCCCCTCTTTGAGGAGTGGCTGGAGAGACGCCACGGCGTCCTCACCGTCCGCCTGACGCAGGTTCTTACCGGACACGGCTGTTTCGGTAAGTTCCTGCACCGAATCGGGCGGGAGGAAACGTCCGGGTGTCACCATTGTGAGGATCGACCGGAGGACACGGTGGAGCACACGGTGGAGGTGTGCCCCGCTTGTGCGGAGCACCGCCGTGTCCTCGTAACGGCGATTGGCGGCGGCGACCTCTCGCTCCCGGCCTTGGTTCAATCCATGGTCCGGAGCGAGACGGAATGGGACGCCGTCACCTCCTTCTGCGAAGCAGTCATGCTAGCAAAGGAGGTGGCGGAACAGGACAGGGAGAGATCCTCACGTCCCGGCCGCCGCGGGAGACGCCCCGGGCGTCGGGGGCCACGTGGTGGCTTCCGGCCACCGTAGGTGCGGGCCTGTGGACGGGGAGCTATGGGCTAGCTCGCCGTCCGTCCGTCTCATGACGACAGGCCGTGTCGACGGCGCGTTCGTGTTCCACGCGCGCCTCAAAGAGAGTCAGCAACAGGCAAGGGCCGAAGCCTGCCGGGGCTGCGGGACTATTCGAAAGAGATACCGTGGCCCCGGAACACAAAGGGCGATGAAGGAACATGGATGGGTTTTAGTCAGTAAAAGTCTGACACTCCCTCCTGCTCAGCCCTGAGCGGGAGAAGTCATTTGATGATTTCCCATCCTAAAAAAAAAAAAAAAGGATGAAAGTCTTTAGTCAGCAGAAAGCAAAAATGAAACAAAGGCTACCAATGTAGTAGCACGCATTTATAGATCTTCGACAGTGTTTACCGGTAGTCCGAAGTCAGACATTCTGACAATCAATTAACTTTTACCAGCAGACTGGCAGCTGATGCCAAAATAGTTGGGCAAACGCTAGGCAGATGAGATGATTACAATATTATCTTTGTCAGATCATGTATGGACCATGCAGATTAGCATCTGAGATGAAGATTTGGTATATGAATAGCGGAATCAAAAACAAATAATGTTTCCCAGTTTCTTGGAAGCCATCTTGAAATATTTGAAATTTAACGAGTTATTCGGGAACAAAGCCATAACGAAGTTTGTCTTAGACATAAAACGAGCCTGTTTTAATTTAATTTTCTTCGCTATATTTTCGTTCATCTCTCGTCCTATGCTAATTATGTTTAATAATTAGGTAGGAAGTCTCTTTAATTAATATAGTGGGATTATTTAATAATATAAAAATAAATAAATTCATTCTCTTAGTAATATTGAAAATTATTTTTGTCTTGTTTACTTAGTATTGTTCCTTCTCGTATACTTTGTATTACACGTAAATCATTAAACAAGGGTTTTAAGAAAACTTTGCGCTCCAACAGAAATTCAAGTATTTCTATTTGGTCTACATCTATAAAAATATAAATCATTAAATAATCCTCATTTCTCTGAATAGTCATACTTGTTTTACCCCTTTAAAAAAATGTAAAATAGTGTGAAACTCTCTACAGACCTTTATGTACAAATATTGTTTAACATTAAACATCCTGATTGATTCATTGGTCGAGTAGTCACAAGTACGACTGCTAAACGTGAGGTCCTAGGTACGATTACCGGGTTGGGCAATTGTTATTGGGTTTTTCCATGACGAATTCCTCAGTAGCAACCTCGGAGTCTAGATTTGTGCCTTATTGATGGCAATAGGCTCGTCCCTATTATACTAATGTGGGCGTATTATTCCGTACATCTCTGCCTAACCCTTCGGGAATTACAGGCGTGATGTTCTGAAATATACTGTCTAAACCGAAATGTGTTGCAACCTGGAAATACAACTTGTGGTGAAAAGCAAGGTCAGACACTGATTGCGGTCGTAAAATCAGTATTCAACCAATCAGAGGTCAGTAAACATCAATTACAGAAGATCGGCCAACTCCGCAAATGGTCACCGTTTTGTGGAATCCAAATATCCCTGTTGCTTGGTAGTATTAGAGATTGTAGGTCGTTTTCTCTAAAAGAGGGGGTCTGTTGGCCAGCAGTGAGAACATTTTAGGCTTATAATGCTTATGTGAGCTCGTGCCTCGGAAAACACGTGTTGGTCCCAGCTGTCATTTGTAGATCTTTGACAGTCGTTACAGGTAGTCAGAGGCCCGAAAGTCTGACTACCAGTTTTACCAATGAGTATCGTTTTACCCAGGAGTAACTGGGCTGTGGAGGTCAGATAGGCAGTCACTCCATGTAAATTACTGGTATTTAGTTGCTTGACTGGGAGTCGATCCCAACATATTATTATATTAAAGCAAACCACGCTTCACGTGATGAATTAAGATGTTAAATTAAATTAAATAACAATATTCTATAATAACTGTGTAACATATATCTTAGATATGGAGGAGCGGAGTCTCCTAACACAGGTATTGTTTGCCTAAAAGGAGGCTCCAAACACAATTCATTGTATTTGAAGCATTGTTGTTTAAATAAAATATTTTTCATTTTCATTTCATTTTTCATATTTGTGAAAATGCTAGGCAGATGATAATGATGTTTATATGAGCTCATCTGGATAACACTGGCCAAACAAAATGGGGAATATATAAACGCACTTTAAAAACAATGTTTCACACTTTAAAATGTTTTAGCTTTAAAAATAATTAATGAACTATAAAAATATTGGTTTCCACTATAAATATGCCTAGCTTTAAAATTAATTGAATGAACTATAAAAATAATGGATGGCAATATTACCAGGAGAACTTAGGATGCAAAAGTGAGCGAAGCGAGCTCGGGACTTTGGGCACCGCAACGATAGGTTATATATATATATATATATATATATATATATATATAATAATAATAATAAAATTTGTTTCAGACTAAAAGTCCATATACACATACATAAAACACACAAAAAAGAACATTCACAAAACTTAAAAAGGAAAGACACAAAAACACAAAAGACACAAAAACATACATAAAATGAAAATATACAGATATAGATATGGATCTTATTTTAAATATTTGTAAGACGCTCGATGAGTGGTCATCTAGTGCCACATCATTGGACTATCTATTCTGTCGGCCATGATAGCCACCAAGCTGTTAGAGCTACCGCGCACTCGCCGCATCAGGGATGCTATTCGTGTCCGCATAAGAGCATAAAAATCAGGCACGCCGTACTCCGCGAACATCCCCGATGCACTGCAAAAGCGCGGTAGTCCCAACATAACTCTGAAGGCGTTATTATATTGGACTCGCAGAGCATTGTACGAGCTTTTTGTATAACCGACCCATAGGGCGCACGTGTACATAGATTGGCAATACGCTCTAAAGAGTGTAATTTTTACCTCCCTAGTACAACGTGCAAACCTACGGGCCAGCATGTTACATCGAACTGCCAATGCTCTGCGTTCCCTCTCTACGTCCACATCGTCAGACAGACTATCGGTGACCCAATGCCCCAGGTACTTGAACTTTGTCACCCTAGAAAGCTGAGCGCCCCCCAAGGTGACTGGTGGGACAGTTTCATAATATTTTTTACCCGCTTTGAAAACTAGAAGTTCACTCTTTGTCGCGTTGTACCTGAGGCCGTGAGCCACCGCATAGTCCTCACAGATTCCGAGAAGCCTCCTAAGTGCACTGATCGATGGGCTCAGCAATACCATATCATCCGCGTAGCTGATGTTATTGACGCAGTGCCCGTCAATGGAGCACCCGATATTGGCATTGCTGAGCTCACAGATCAGCTCGTTTACGTACAGGTTGAAAAGCTTGGATGAGCTTAGTCCCCCCTGCCTCACTCCGCATTCCAACCTGTATGCATCCGACAGAGGTTATGTTAGGTTACTTTAAACTGTCTTTATTTTTTTGTCTGCAGGTTTTAAACTATTAGTTTTGTAGTTTGTGCTATTAAATACATCCCTTTTATCTTTAATCACATGTGTATGCTTTATACTTACGATGTATTTTTACTACGAGACTGACGAGGGACTACGCCTTTGACTACGCTTTTTGGCGACTACAAAGTATTTTGAAGTTAATTTTTACCAACTAACTGGTTTCGGAGTTGGTTTCGATACAGTTGTAGTGCAAACCGTTATTTGTGTAGTTCATTCAAATAATTTTAAAGCTAAGCATATTTATCGTGGAAACCATTATTTTATAGTTCATTAAGGCGACTACAGGAGCGAAATTAGCAACTCTATTATACTAACTACTATATAACTCTATATTGTTAGAATAAAGTTCTAATCAGCTTAGACTACAAAGTGGTTGTTACGTCAGTCACTGCGGGCCGAATGTGCGAAATGAGGGGTTTTTTGAGATATACAAAAAATCTATTTATTGGAATAAAAAAAAAAACACCCACACCTATGCTAATAGGTTGCTTGTAGAATTATTTTCCAAAAAATCAGAATGATCGCATGTATTTTCGTATGGTTTTTACTCGTTAAAAGAAATTTTTAGAGATAAGTTCGTGATTTTTTGTTATAAAGTAAAATTAGTTGTATTATGTTTTCAAAACACTATCATACTAGCATATATCCTGAAGACAATCATATATTTTTCTGGTTTTGTTTATTGCAGTGGATCATATGCTTTTGCGCATTATAAAACTCGCGTTTAGCTCCTGTAGTCCCCTTAATTTTATTTTATATAGTTCATTATAGTGTGAAACATTATTATTAAAGTGCTATTATATAGGTACATCTCAAACATAGTTAACACCAAAACTGTCGCTCGAAACCTAACCAGTCCTAAACTGACCTAATTTCGCCCAAATGTTTCCCAAGATCTATAGGCGCTTCAAACATCAGCGTATAATATGGCGTGATTTATTAGTATGGCAACAAGCCAGTTCCAGTAATGAAATTCCTTTAACTTGTAATTGCTTTTGTTGAAGTTTAGACATGCTGTATGTTCCATGTTATTACAACGTAAACGTGCATTGGTGTGACATTAATGAATTTTAGTGTCGTCTCCATGACTGGCGAAACAGTCATATTCAAACATGTTGTATGATGAACTAAAGATTTCAACTAAGAGAAGTTATGAGAGAAGAACTTTCTTTCCAGATTTCAATGTTAGTCTGGATTTGCAAAATTCATGAGATTTTCTAGACAATCTAGATTTTCACCATTTTTTACCTATATCGATGAAACATGTTATCAATAATGTCCAATTTGCCCAAATTAAATGAAAAAAGCTCTGAACCAGATCATTTTCATAGTCTATGTCGTGTCTTCTAATTTCACGACATTAATCCAAGTTTCCTTAAAGTCTCAGTAACAAATTAATCTAAATCGTAAGAAAAAAGTTACATGAAACCAACTAAGTTCAAATCCTTCTTCGATATTTTAAATCTTGCATACAAGTTCTCTACACCCAATCACCAGCTTATTTTATCCCCCGAAGACCAAAATACTCTAAAGATTTATATTAATAAGTTTCATCTAATCATTAAATCTTAGGTCAACTCGCTCCACGCCCCATTAGGGACTCAATGGCTTGCAAATAATTTGCGCACCGAAGTTAGTTAACGTAGGCAACGGGTATTATCGTATTTGTGTACAAATATTCTGGCGTAATGAAAATCTCTGTGTTGTTGGTCTAAGACTCTAAAGAGAAGAAATGTGTTAGAAGACCTTCAAGTCAGAAGTCCATCTTGCAAAGAGGTTTAAAAGATTCATAGATCGGACATTGGGAGTCATCGTCGGCCTATCATTTTCCCAACTTTGTTGGGGTCGTCTTCCAGTCTTACCGGGTGCAGCTGAATACCAGTATTTTACATGGAGCGACTGCCTATTTGACCTCCACAACCATTGTGAGTATTGTCACATATTTTTCAATACACTTCCTCGAAAACTGGTTCATAACGCACTATGATTAGGTTCAACATGCAATGTATTTCACACGAGTGCGATTTTTTTCATTTTCTAACACGTGTGCGGGCATGAAAATTGCCACAGATAACTATACCTATACTGCCTATACTTAGTTCAAATTGGTTCAATGCATTAAGTCGGAGGTGAATGTTTTTTTTTTTTAATTTTGGCAAAGCAATAATGCGTCTTTACCTCCTAAATTTTTTTAAATATTCAAATTGTGTTTATAAATAGAATATCATAGATAAACATGATTATTTAAAACTAATATTTACTTTTATAAACAAATTAACATTTATTTGTGTTCTAAATTCAAAAACATATAAAAAAAACTATTTTTTAAATTAGGCTGTTTAGCGGCTTCATACCTTTGCTTCTCCTTCAACCTGGCGAAAGCAAAGCATGGAAAAAAAGAAAATTTAAATCATAGTTTCTGATTAATTTATGACAAAAATATTTTTAGATATTTTATTTTATTTCTTCAGAAGTGTATTGAAAAACGTCGTTTGATACACGTGGACATTTGTTATTGCAGTTCTCAGCTCAAAAACACCCTCGCCTGCGGCTCGGGAGTTAATTCCGCCTCGAATGCAATAACAAACTTTCTCCACTTGTATCAAAATGTACTATTTTTTTTATCCCAAACATTTTCGATGATAACAGACGAATTTGCTACCTGACAAGCAGGCGTGTGGCACTAGACAGATAGACTTGTTACTAAGTAAGATTTTCTTCGTCTTGTCCCGTCTATCAGTCGAAAATATTTAAATGACTTTGCCAGCTGGCGAATTTCACATTGTGAAGTGAAGCCATCTCAACGGAACAGCAGCAGGATTTAGTTCCACACTGTGTTGTAAACTTAGTTCAACCTCCTATCCAGCCCACTGAGCTCCAATATATGTAGCCAAAGTGAACTTTTCGCTGCTACACGAAGCGTCACGAAGAAGACGATTGAATTTTTTTGTTGTATTTGTTGTTGTTTGTTGAATTTGTTTATTGAATGTGTTTGTTTGTTGTATTTGTTGTTGTTTGTTGAATTTGTTTTGTTTTGTTTTGTTTGTTGTGTTTGTTTAATTGTATACCCTGGTCGGGTAATATGATATCATTATTGGGCGTTCCATAAAAAAAAAAATATAAATACCCGGAATCTGGAAATATATCCGATTAGTGGAAATAAGCTCGCTCTTAAATTGCATGGGACTGGTGGAATGTGGGTATACTGCACACCACCCTGCCTCTTTGAGTAACTCAGGCATAATAGGTTGGTAAGTAATATGGGTTTTAATTTAAGTTGTTTTCAATATTCCACAAAAAAAAAACAATATGTTATTTTTTGTGTAGTATAAATTAGCAGCACACTACTAACTACCCCCTTTTTATTTTATATTCGTACATTCCATCCAAAAGTTGTCTGGAAGACATCGCTATCAGCGATAAGACCGCCATTGTTAACATAAAATGAGCAATATTGTTAACGGTTGTGTTTCAATTTTGGTGTAGATTATAGTATATTCTATTCTATTCAACATTTTGTTCAGTAATTACAGAATAACAGATGAAATTCTAACACAGCATCCGTATGTCTTATAATAAACTGATGCAAGGGAAAACAATCGTCGATTTTTTTTCCTGTACCAAGCCTACTCATCGACCGATGACCTGGGATTACTAACGAATAAATTCGGTTACAATAACGAGGATTGCGAGAATCGCATCTTGGATGTAGAGACTTGCATTTCCCGCAAGCATCGTTATTGCAATCGCAACCGCAATTTTTTCATGAGTAATTAGTAATCAAAAGTTAGCGATTCTGTCGAGACTGGCGAGTCTCGCCAAATTAGCATTAAAGCCTCAAATTTTGGTCCTGAGCCAAAACCCTAAACAACATTGACACAAAATATAATCTAATTAAGAAGGCACCGCAATTTCTCAAATAATTCAACCGACTGTCTTAATTCCGGTCACCCATCCAATTACCGGCGATCCTAACTGGAGCTTAACTTCGTTATCCTAATGACCCGGGTCCCCAATTTAATTACGTTACGCAGTCTACAATGTCTTGGACAGCAGGTCAGAATTATTTATTAAGATTGTCAATTGTTATTAAAGAGGCTCATGGTTTAATATTTATGCAAAATGTTTTCAAAAAAAAAACTCAAAATCTCAACATTTATTTCAATTAGACCATTAAGGCACTTTTGAATGTCAAAAGTACCCTATAGGTTTTGTTGTACCCTTCGTTTCTACTCAGCGAAAACGCGAAAAAAATTCCATCACACAAAGTGAAATATTTTCCATCACTTTTAATGTCATGGATCTGTCGCAAAGTCTGATCTGCGTTGAGATCTTCAGGTCTAAGCGGCGCTTGCCGCGGTCGGTTCTTGAATGGGTGACCGTCTTTTTTTTATTCGGGACAAGGGCCTGCCAAACTATTCCCAAACTACAGCAACTCCTGAAAGCCAGAATCAACAGCCACCAGAAAAGCGCCGAGACAGTTCAGCCGGTGATCCGTGGATGTCGTTAGAAAATGGACAGTCTGACAACCAGTCTTACCAAGAGGTTTTCTGTTACCAAGTGACTTTGAAATAGTCAGTCACTCCATGTAAAATACTGTTATTTAGCTGCATCCGGTTAGACTGGAACGCGACCCCAACGTAGTTGAAAAAGGCCAGGCAGATGATGAATTGTTATTAAAGTAATTGGTACCGTATTTATGTTTTACTATTTAAAGGTAATTCACTAAATTATAAGGCGGAAGTTAGTAGCAACATCGGCAGGGGACGCCCTCGAAGGTTATATATTGACCTTATCGATGGTCGTGTCCTTCAAAAAGGTCAGGTACGTAGTTATAGTGACTTGAATGGGAACGCAGCAAAAGAGGTAGGTGAGGCTTTTAGTAATTGTTAAAGAAGGTTGCGTATTTTCAATGTTGTGTTGTCTTCGATGGCATGTTGGGCCAAGTCAGAGGCCCATGGGTGGCATAAAAATTCAGACACCAGGTTAGGCACTAACCACACGATAAAGAAGATTGCCCACAGAGACTTTTCTCCGTCTCAGAAAGCAACTTCAACCAAAGCGCCAGTATTTTCCATAAAACTCCGGGTAGTGAAAAGCTCAAGAGTCTGTAAAGCGGTCTAACCACTGAATATCTGTGCTGCGGGGTAATTAGGTCGAGGGGGTCAGACAGTCACTCAGTGAATCATTACGCTACTCCGCCACATCTCGTTATAGGAGGAACGGGGATAAAATACCACGGATTATTTCGTAAAAGGGACAGGCAGATCTGTTTTTACTTCTATCTACTTCGTGTGAGGAATGATATAAAAGAAAAAAAAACCGAGGGTTCTGTAGAAACTTTTTAATGGACAAACTTAACTTTGCTGTAAGATCCCTAGAAACGGCTATTGCTCCAACCGCAAATAATAAGTTTGTAATAGTATTTTTTGTTATTAACTACATATTTATGGTTTTCAGACTTTTCCCTTTACATGTGCTGTAAGACCTTGTTTTTTTGCCAAATTTCGTGATTCTATGTGAACGTACCCTATAGGTTTTGGACCTAAAACCTATAGGGTACTTCCCGTTGATCTAGAATGGTCAATTTTGGTTAAAATCAAGGTCTTACAGCAAAAGTAAAGGGAAGAGTCCGAAAATGTTTCATTATTATGAGACTCAATCGTACTACTGAAATTTGGACCAGTATTTGTTATTATAATGTCACATGTCTTCGAATTTTTTGGTTCTAGGACATGCCGGTTTCCTCACGATGTTTTCCTTCACCGTTTTGAAAGAAAATGAAAGACAACATTTCATTGGATTTTCTAGTACTTATTTAGGTTTCACGTTGCATATTTTGCGTCGCATATTAAGCCATGACCCTGAATACCATAATCAAACGTTAGCTAAGGCGTGTAAGCGTCATTGTGATATATCATCAAGCAATCAATGCGGATGACAGACATACAATGCACACTGATCTCTGCCATTTCGATGTGCATTATAATAAATTAATACCCAATCGTGTCGTGGTATAAGCCACACATAGCTAATGCACAAGGAATGTTTCATGGAATTCATGTAATTGTGTGTGCATTTCCAAAATTTAAAAGCAATTTTCGCGAGAAACAACGAATTATAATTTGGAGATAGGATCTTTTTCATAAAATATGAGTTCCAGAATATTGTGTTCGTAACAACATGAAATTTTAATCAAGCAATTTTAACAGTAGGAGAAAAACTCTTTTTAAAAGTTGTTAAATGTTTACATGTTTTTGCTCGTGACAGTAGCTACTGTGTTTACGAGGAACCTGTGTTTCGTATGTACAAGAAGATAGATACTATAGTTGGTGCCAGTTAAGATCGCAAAAGCGGTCACTGACCCACCTACATTTATTAAAGTTCTAAATGTAGGTGAAACTTTGAAATCTAATAATAAGCCTGTTCAAGTCTTAAACCGTCATCTATCGTGATCTTCAACATTTTTTCTAAAGAAAAACGATAGTTTTGTTTCGTAGGAAGAGCAAGGGCAAGGGCAAAGGGCAATGACCGCTTTTGCGATCTTAACTGGCAGCAACTATAATACAGCTGTATTCTAAAAAAAATTCGACAGGTATCACCACGAATCTAATTTTCGAGAATTAATCGAATATACTACTAAAATTCAAAATAAATAGGATGCATTTTGCGATGAACTTGTTTTGAGGAGCTCGTGGCTAAACGGGTTCATCTTCAGGTTAAGTCGCGCTTGCTTAGGTTGGTCCGTGGATGGGTGACCACCCATTACATACCGAGTACCTACCCTCCGTGCCTCGGCATGCACGTTAAGCCAATTGACAGCCGGGATGTCAATTGTACATAGATATTTGACAGTCGTTACTGGTTGTCGGTCTTACCAAGGGGCACCGTATTATCCAGTACTAACTGGGTTGTGGATGTCAGATAGGCAGTCGCGTATGTGAAATACTTTTTAGTTGAATAATTTTTACTCCATGTAAAAAGTATGCAGGTGAATCTGGTAAGACTGGAAGTCGACCCCAACATATGAAGTTGGGAACAGGCTTAGCAGACAATGAATCGAATATCATAATCATAATCATAATCATAAATCTTTATTTATCTCGACATCAGAAATTACAGGCGCTGGTATATGCACAATCTTAAATAGAGAAAGGTGTCTGAAATAGGAAAATCCTGAGGTACAGATCACCTCTCCGGCTTAAATAATATAACATCTTAATTTTAGCAAAAAAAATAAGTCAAGAATCTAGAGTTAAATATGGAAGTGGGTACTTAAAATTAATTATTTGAAATTTGACAATTAAACATAAGTGAAATAAAATAAGCAATTGACATATTAAAAAATTTACAAATTAAATTGTGGAACATTTTGGTTCAAAAGTAGTACTAGGTACAGACCAAACATAAAACAAACAAAAAATAAAATTTATATAAATTATGCTTGCAGGAAAAAACAATATATATATATATATATATATATATGGATTGTACAAAAAAGTGGGTTAGGATGTTCATAAGTACATACTAATACACGAAAGCAAAAATTTAAACTCAAAAGGACGAAAGTGGAAATGGAGTGATGAGAGTGCATTGATGCAATGCGTGAGTAGATGCGTGTGTAAATGTGTGTGTGCGAATGTGAGAGTGTAGATGTTTAGTGTTTATGTGTGAGTGTTAAGACACAGGTTTAAGTAAATTTTCTGTGGAAGCGTAGTCAAGACTTAATAGCCAGGTGCGCAATTTTCTTTTACAAATAGCTTTAGTATGTGTGTAAATAGATATTTTATTATTAATTGAATTATAAAGAAAAGTGCCAAGGAAGGCGAAAAATTTTTGGGAAAAACTTGTGTTAAAACGGATAATTGGACAAACATTTGCTGATCGTCTATTTTGAGTAAGGAAATCGCGATCAATGGGAAGTTCAGAGTGTTTTTTTAATACAGTCATGAGTATGAACAACTGCCGGACCGTTAGAACTTGGCAGTGTTGGTAGAGATCGAAGGTTGGATAGCGAATAGGGAAATAACAACTGACTTTTAATATTGCTCTTTGGGCTCTCTCTAAGTTAATTAAATACGATTTAGAGGTACCGCCCCAGGTGGTGATACAGTAGGCTAGCAAAGACTGGCATAATGCGAAATAAACTGATTTAATTACTGAAGTATTAGATATATGTCGTAGATTTTTAAATATGTAGATTAATTTGCGGGTTCTTTTAACTAAAGTTTCAATGTGTTGTTGGAAGCTGAGACGGTAGTCTATGATTATGCCAAGATATTTGATAGATTCTGTTTTTAATAATACAGGACAACAACAATGATTGATTGAATTACATGAGTGGGCTTTCAAGTCGAAGTCCGGTTGATCCTGTGGTCTAAGGGAATATGTCATGTATTTCGTTTTATCGACATTTAGGGTAAGTAAGTTACCATACAGCCATTTATATACTGTATCAAAACCTTGTTGAGCATAATATTGAACCTCAACCCACGTATCAGCATCGAATACCAAGGCAGTATCATCGGCAAAAGTGATGATCTTAGTCAGTAAGAATATGTGACAATACTACTAAAATTCAAGTTAATAAGATGCATCTTGCGACGGCACATCCGTAAAGAAGCACGCGCGCACTTCACTGAGCCCTTTTGCCTGTAAGAGGACCTATAATTAAAATCTTTGTTTTGTTTGATTGTTCATACATTATTTTTTATTATTTGTCCTGTGTGAGTCCAAAAGATACTTTTTCTTTTCTTTCTTTCTTGGTTTTCTTCGCGTGAGTACCGTCATCGCTCAGCAACTCGTGTCGTGGCGACATCTTTAACATTCATTCGTTAAAAGAACTTCATTCATTTGTTTTGTCCGAAGCAGCTGTCCTAACACGCGTGTTGCTTGAGTATTTAGCTCGTATCCAAAAGGTATAATAGCTTCTGAATCCCTTAATAAAATACCCATAAGAAGCAATAATGTTTCTATAACGGCAAGCTAAACTATAAAGATAACATTATTATTGGTGGATAAAGTTTACGAGTCACTGAGTCGTAAATACACCCAATATTGTGATACTGATTAGGAAATGGGGAATAACAAAGTTTATCTTCTTTGATTTGAGGGAAGTTATGTGCCATAAAAGCCCACCATCAGGTATTTTCGTGGACTTATGAAAACTTTAAATGTAATACCGTGGCCCCGGAACACCAAGGGCGATGAAGGAACAGGGATGGGTTTTAGTCAATAAAAGTCTGACACTCTCTCCTGCTCCGCCCAGAGCGGGAGGAGTCATTTGATGATTTCACATCCGAAAAAAAGGGCTCATTTTTTCTGTAAGCGACACGAACTAGCGATGTCATGCCTGACAACTAGTCTAACCAAGGGGTCTCGTATTGCTGCGGGACTATTCGAAAGAGATACCGTGGCCCCGGAACACAAAGGGCGATGAAGGAACATGGATGGGTTTTAGTCAGTAAAACTCTGACACTCCCTCCTGCTCAGCCCAGAGCGGGAGAAGTCATTGGATGATTTCCCATCCGAAAAAAAAAAAAAAAGGGGTCTCGTATTACCAAGTACTAACTGGATTATAAAGGTCTATTGGCAGTCGCTCTGTATAAAATACTGGTATTCAGCTGAATCCAGCAAGACTGTAAAAACGACGACAAATAACACACAACAACATTTTAACAACAAAACAACAACATACAACACTTTTCTTTCTTTCTTTATAATGACGACCAAAGCCTGTTTGGACTACAGCTTTCAAAGGTAAAGTAACTGAGATACGACTGTAGTTTGAGATATTCATGTTTAATATGTTCTTTAGGCCGTCTTTGCACGTAAAATATCGTTATTTATCTGCATCCAGTAAGACCTACCACAACTATTTGTTCATTACTGATAGTTGTAGTCGGACTGGTAATTTATTTATTTTATTTATTAAAACTTTATGCACAAGTAAAAACTGTACAAAGGCGGACTTAATGCCTTGGGCATTTTCTACCAGTCTACCTTAGGATGCTTCCACCTGACCGGTTCTTACCGGACACGGATGTTTCGGTAAGTTCCTGCACCGAATCGGGCGGGAGGAGACGCCCAGGTGTTCCCATTGTGAGGATCGACCTGAGGAAACGATGGAGCACACGGTGGAGGTGTGCCCCGCTTGGGCGGAGCACCGCCATGTCCTCGAGGTGGCGATCGGCGGCGGCGACCTCTTGCTTCCGGCCCTGGTCTAAGCCATGTTCCGGAGCGAGACGGAATGGGACGCCGTCACCTCCTTCTGCGAAGCAGTCATGCTAGCGAAGGAGGTGGCGGATCGTGAGAGGGAGAGGTCCTCACGTCCCGGCCGCCGCGGGAGACTCCCCGGGCGTCGGGGTCCACGTGGTGGCTTCCGGCCACCGTCGGCGCGGGCCTGTGGACGGGGAGCTATGGGCTAGCTCGCCGTCCGTCCGTCTCATGACGACAGGCCTTGTCGACGGCGCGTTCGTGTTCCACGCGCGCCTCAAAGAGAGTCAGCAATAGGGAAGGGGTCCGCAAGGGTCGAAGCCTGCCGGGGCTGCGGGACTATTCGAAAGAGATACCGTGGCCCCGGAACACAAAGGGCGATGCAGGAACATGGATGGGTTTTAGTCAGTAAAAGTCTGACACTCCCTCCTGCTCCGCCCAGAGCGGGAGGAGTCTTATGATAATTTCCCATCCGAAAAAAAAAAAAAAAACGGTTATGCAGAGACAATACACAGTAAGTGCAATATCAGAAAATAAAAAAGAAAATATTTATAACTAAAATATAAGAATAAATACTTATATACATACATAAAACAAAATATTCTTAGTTCTGAGACGAATCTGCCAACTTCTTGTGCATGTGTTCTCGAGCTTTCACTTTAAATGTGAACCGATTGGTTACCGTCCTGATATTCTGAGGAAGCGAATTCCAAAGGAAGACCGCCTGGATAAAGAAAGATGATTTTATAAAACCAGAGCAATGAGAAGGACAACGAAGAAGACGATTATTCTCGGACCGAAGATTCTTGCTGTATGCAGAGCATAAGTAGGTATTGACAAAGAGAAGTTAGATGAGAAGGAGAAGTAGGTTTGTGAAGAAGTTCTCTTCTTCACAAACCTACTTCTCCTTCTTATCTAACTAGGGTTGTCAAAGCCCTAATGTAATGTAATGTTAGACAGATGATGTTTTTTACCTAAAAGAACACATAAATACATATTGGTGCTAATCACAGATATACAGAATGAAAACGACCTCATCAAAGCCGTCAACCAAGCATTCTGTACATCAAACTAAGTAACTTTAGGCAAAAATTTATTATTGCTGGGAAACGACTTTTTTTTTAGGTGAAAAATCATGTTTTGTGGTAGAACTCAATGTAACGTACTCAAAACATTGTGCTTTGACCCCCAATATCTCCGTACCTAGAAGGTTCCCAGGTATGGGTAAAACAAAAAAAATATCGCAATGACGGAGAGAACAAGTGCCTTTCGGCTTCGATAAGAGGTTTTTTACACCCTTATTAGATTTACCTAGATAACGTAAGAGCACTTCCTTCGCGTGTCAAGCATTTTATGCTTAACATGACTACTGTTGCAGCAACCTAATTTGTTTAATTAACAACTTTATATATAAAGAACAAAAACTCAGTCTATCTATTTTGTATAGTAACTAAATAGTGCTTATAGTACTAAAAATGGCACGGTTAGTTTTCATACGGATCGTGTTACTTGACTTGCCTTGCCTTTTTTTTTTTTTTCGGATGGGAAATCATCAAATGACTTCTCCCGCTCTGGGCGGAGCAGGAGGGAGTGTCAGACTTTTACTGACTAAAACCCATCCATGTTCCTTCATCGCCCTTTATGTTCCGGGGCCACGGTATCTCTTTCGAATAGTCCCGCAGCCCCGGCAGGCTTCGGCCCTTGCGGACCCCTTCACTGATGCTGACTCTCTTTGAGGCGCGCGTGGAACACGAACGCGCCGTCGACACGGCCTGTCGTCATGAGACGTACGGACGGCGAGCTAGCCCATAGCTCCCCGTCCACAGGCCCGCGCCGACGGTGGCCGGAAGCCACCACGTGGCCCCCGACGCCCGGGGCGTCTCCCGCGGCGGCCGGGACGTGAGGATCTCTCCCTGTCCTGTTCCGCCACCTCCTTCGCTAGCATGACTGCTTCGCAGAAGGAGGTGACGGCGTCCCATTCCGTCTCGCTCCGGACCATGGCACGAACCAGGGCCGGGAGCGAGAGGTCGCCGCCGCCGATCGCCACCTCGAGGACACGGCGGTGCTCCACCCAAGCGGGGCACACCTCCACAGTGTGCTCCACCGTGTCCTCCGGCCTATCCTCACAGTGATAGCACCCGGGCGTTTCCTCCCGCCCGATTCGGTGCAGGAACTTACCGAAACATCCGTGTCCGGTAAGAACCTGCGTCAGGCGGAAGGTGAGGACGCCGTGGCGTCTCTCCAGCCACTCCTCAAAGAGGGGACTTATTGCCACTATTGTGGCGTGCCCTGCACGGGGTTGCGATAGTCGCTCTCTCCATGTCGCCATGAGATCCCGCCGGAAGTCCGTCCGCTGAGCGACAATTTGCCGCGGCTGACTTGCCTTGCCTTACCTTAGTTTATTTTGTATAGTAACTAAATAGTGCTTATGACGTTATCGTAGGCAGTAAAAAAATGGCACGCTTAATTTTCATACGGATCGTGTTACTTGACTTGCCATAATCTATTTTGTATAGTAACTAAATAGTGCTTATGACGTTAACGTAGGTAGTAAAAAAATGGCACGTTTAGTTTTCATACGGATCGTGTTGCTTGCGTTATCTAGATATAATAATACAATAAGCGCGTTGAATAATTCAACGAGCCTTCTTTTACCTGCGGAAAATTACGCACCAACAAATTCTCCGGAACCCAAAACACACAGTAAAAGAAACGTATTACCACCTTTGTATTTAAATAGGATATAAATAATATGTTTTGATCCTCCATTTACGGAAGAAAGAAAGAATTTTATTCTTGTTTTTATTCTAATACCGCACATGGTATGCTCCTAGGGGAGATTACACAGCAAGAATTTCAAATGAGCACCGTATGCGTATATCAAGATTACCAATATGGTGTAATGATATTAGGTTTCCTGGTTTTCGTTTTTCGTTTTTATTATTATGGAAGGATGATTTGGTAAAAATAATGTTTATTTAGCTGTATTTTTTACCAGATCTGATAACCAGTCTTACCAAGGGATATCCTATTACCGTACTAACTGACTTGTGGCCGGTTGATGGCAAATACTGGTATTAAACTGCATCCGGTTAGACTTGAAGCCGACCCCAACATAGTTGAGAAAGGCTAGGAAGATTATCATGATGATTTAACTGTAATTTTGTGTCATAAATTGATACTTCTTTATTTTCTTCATATCTCATCCTGATCGTCTTCAAATCGAGTCTCACACAAGAAAACGAATTATTAACATTATTGTGCATTCGCCTTAGCTACTTTTGCTGCCTGACTCTCATCCATCTGCTACTAACCACACTGCGGAGATCGTCGCTCCACCAAAGATTGACGGCGTCCCACTTTTCGCTTGCCGATTTACGGCCCCTACTCCAGATCCCGTCTACTTCAATTGTTATTGGTTTTACGGCTATTAAGATGTGTGCGTGCAAACGTGCGTATATTCTATGAGCTATGTCGACAACATTGGTTCTCTGTCGGCTTTTCTCTTCACCATCATCTTTCTGTCGTTGTCCCATATTATTTGGGGTCCGCTTTTCTCTTAAGCTTGTATAATACACTACGGTTTCAAAAGCCAATTAACAACGCTCGATGCAGTTAACAATTTCCAGTGATTATTTCAATTTAAAACAAAGCCAACTGGTTGTTACCAAGCTGAACTAGCATCGACGGAGAACAGAGCCCTGTTGAGGACAAATAATTGTTTCCAATTATTCTCAATAAGTGTTCTTCGCAAAAGACTAACGAGCAACAAACGAGGGTTTTCAGGATGTTTTTTATGAGTAGTATTGTCCAGGCGATGATTGTTCAGTACGTTATGTTCCGGGTAAAGTGTAATTGGGTTTTTTCATCGGGAATTTCTCAGTAGCAACCACAAAGCCTGGATTTGCGCCTGGTTGATGGGAATAGGTTTGCCTCCTATTACATGGGACTGAAACATAACTGTCGAAATGTGGGTGTACTATAGGTACTCCTCTGGGTCCTCCCTTTGGGGATTACTGGCGTAATGTTATGTCGAAGATATAGGCTCATTCACACGCCCTATGACCTGGGTGTAACGACTGAGGCACACCCTCTGCCTAACATTTCAGTTATTGCTGATGTGAATGAGAAAATCCAATAAGTTATTGCCAACTAAATCATATATTATTATGCCACACGAAAACATAACAATGCAGTATTAAATCAACTCAAATAAGTATAATGTACCCATATAAATTTCAATCCCAAATTCTCGCTCAAAGTAAGGAATAAAAATACGGCGAATATCTCTTCATCTGAAGCAAGACCCCGAATTAATCATCGATTTTAATCTAACAATGATATTACTTTTCCTTAGGGAACGATCTTCATTACACGTTTTTATTGAACAAAATAAACAATCTGAGGAAATTGCAAAATGGCGCGGAGATTTTTTCGCTTTGAATTTTTTTGGTTATTGAGTTTTGGAAATATTATGTGAGAATTGTATTAAATGTAAGCATTATTTTAACTCTCAATCTATATTTTTAGGAACAGAAAGTAAAGCTAACAAACCTATAAAGACATGATGGGTAAAAATAAAACAAAAATCCTTAACACCCTAACCATCGGTAACATGGACCCTGCTCCCGACACCAGCGGACCACTATTTTTAATATTTTTAAATGTTTTTATGTTTTTTTTTTAAGAAATATAAAAAAAATGTAAAGAATTTGCAGAAAAGATGATTATAAGAAATAAACAAAATTCCTTAACATACTCTTTCAAACTGATTACAGTGTCAACGGCAGCCTCATAAAATTGAGTGGACAAAAGACTTCTAACAATGACGTCGAAGAAATTAACAACAATAAATTGTTCTGGAAATAACTGCGAACTATTACCAGAAAAAAGTTACTACATTAAAAAAAAGCTTCAAAATCTTTCCAACAATGATCTATGTCAACGTTGACAAAGGAGAACACCCAAAAAACAAACTACTTTCCAAAAAAACAGACGCTATATCTTGTTCCAAAACAAATCAACTCCAAATCATACCTTTAGTTAAAATACTTCTCACCCATCTTTGGGTGTCAAGGGACCGAACTTGGAGTGCCAGAGCAAAATATCGGACCTCCATCTCTGAGGGATCGACATCGCGAAGAGGGTCGTTATTTTTGTATAGAGACGGAATAAATTACAGACGAAAATACGTTTTTTTTTAGAAGTGACAAAATTACTGTATAGCTAACGGAAATGAGATTAACAGGAGTTGATAAAAACAGAAATGATTGAAGCGAATTGGCGCGGGGAAAATATTTGGAAGTACGGATGTGTCTTATGATTATACAGGGTGTAACAGCCGGTTTCTGAATTGAGCATTTTAGTGGAACTCAGTTGAGTTTTGCTCAAGTAGTTGATGAGTACTTAAGATTCCTGCGTTTCATACATCATAATCAGATTTTCTCAAACCGCTTTTAGTTGAGTTTTTCTCTAACTATACTTAGACGTTCCATCACAAGAAAAAAAACCGGTATTTATTAGTAAAGTGATTTGGTTTCAAAATATGCATATATAAATTGTGAAATTCATTCTAGAAGTTAGATACTATTATGTTACACCAGATTGAGAATAAATTTTATAAGTTTATGGTCGAGTTACTGTTATTGTGAATAAATATTAAAATGCGTTTGTGAAGAACGAAACGTATTTTGTCATTACTCAATAAGTCAATCGTTTGTAGGTTATGTTCCGTTGTATTCTGCCAGATGGTAAATGTTGTTTTATTTTATAACAACAACCAGCAACAACCAAACAAATTAAGATTCCTTTGTGAATCTAAACCGATCTTTAAATTACACATCATCGAGGGTTACAAAAATTTTTGGACGATTTCATGCCACTCTTCGTCTCCGTGGTTGTCGTATTTGAGGCTCCGGCTCTTCCATCGATGTTAATGAGATATCGACATGTTTTTAGCCACAATAACTCAATTTATTTAGCATTAAGCAGGTTGAGTAAGATTTAAGTAGGCAGATTCGGCTACTCAACTGTCAAACGTTTAAGTTTGTATTGAGCGGGATTTGAGTACTGTCAATCGTGTTCAGAAACGCAATTTTCGAGATAAGCACTAGTTGATGTTCTAAACTGTCAAATTTGAGAATTCTCAAACTCGAATGCTCAAATTAAACTTAAACTTAATTCAAAAACAAAAATATTTTTAAGTCATACTTAGGTCGTGCTTAAGACGTTCTCAACGTTAAATTCTCAATTCAGAAACCGGCCGTAAGCCACCTTAACACGAACCCGTCAACGAAGCATTCTGTACATCAAACTGTACAAGTAACTTTACGCAAAAATTAATCCTGGGAAGCGACTTTTTTTTTGGGGTGAAAAATCATGTTTTGTGGTAGAACTCAATGTAACGCACTCAAAACATTGTGCTGATGGATGGATTGAATAGTACGGTAAATCTTACATTAAAAACGTGTATTTAAAAAAAAAACTTGTCAAAAAGTTGGAACTTTAACCCCCAATATCTCTGTAACTAGAAGGTTCCCAGGTATGGTGTAGAACAAAAAAATGATCGCAATGACGAGGAAAACAAGTGCCTTTCGGCTTCGATGGGAGGTTTTTTACACCCTTTATGTTTCAGTATGAAGATTTATATGAAAAAAATCCTAAGCTGTCTTGTGTATGGTTGAAAATTTAATTACATAGACGAGTGAGTCAGCATGTTGTACTTCTTTCCAGTACATTGCTTTAATAATCTAACGCTGGTTTTCCCTGACGCGACGGGTAAGATAAGATGCCGACAACATTGTACCTACTGTTTTGCCCAAAGGATTAGCAAAGATGTAGGTACAATAATGATGTCTACATCTGTTTAACACCCTTACTACTATTGGTCCGGACAAAGAGTGTGCGGACTAATAGCCAGTAGAAAAACAAAAAAAAATGCAACCTTTTTATATTATGATCGTTTGTTTTACAAAAATTCTCAGGTTCTGTTAAAGATGCGGGCCTGTGGACGGTGAGCTATGGGCTAGCTCGCCGTCCGTCCGTCTGTTGACGACAGGCCGTGTCGACCGCGCGTTCGTGTTCCACGCGCGCCTCAAAGAGTCAGCAAAATGAAGGGGTTCGCAAGGGCCGAAGCCTGCCGGGGCTGCGGGACTGTTCGAAAGAGATACCGTGGCCCCGGAACACAAAGGGCGATGAAGGAACATGGATGGGTTTTAGTCAGTAAAAGTCTGACACTCCCTCCTGCTCCGCCCAGAGCGGGAGGAGTCATTATTTTGATGATTTCCCATCCGAAAAAAAAGGCTCTGTTAATGATCACAGATGATTGAACACCTTGTTTCGTCGAATATGAGTGAAACAAAAAAAAGGAGCAAAAAAACGTTTTTAAGTGTAAACAGGAATAATCCTTACGGTGTGCAGAATCGCGTGGGCCTGCTGGAACACAATTACGACTCACTAGGCTGCCATTACATATTTATTCGGTTTCCTATATGTTACACAATGGTTAGCTATGGACACCCTCATCATCCTCATCATGTATGAAGTTCCGACATCGATCAAAGTGTTAGTGTCAAGAATTTCTCAGTCGCAGCCACGGAGTTTAGATTAAGAGTGCCTGTTGGATGGCAACAGGCTCCCCCTTTAAACATAACTGTCGAAATGTGGGTGTACACCTCTGACTTACCCTTCGGGCTTACAGGCGTCATGTTATGTTTAGTATTCTATTTCTCACATTTCAATTACCTAAATCATCCTTCTTTAATTTCAATGAGTTCCCTTACAAGGATTAAACACGTTGACATAATTACGTTTACATCTTAACACCTAGAAACGGTATCCTCGTCATTTTCAAAATAAGAACCTGTCAATACACAAACTTGAATAGAAGACAATGAAATATTGAAGCCTGTCAAACGCATGTAACAGTTAATTATGAGACGTAGATGAAGAGCAAACCTCCTTTGTTTATCGGTAACACACTGACTTTTCATTGTTATTTACCTTCGATTTGGGCAGAACTGTGACCTTTATTCTCGTTCTTATAAGGTTTAGACTGTAGGTATATGGAAGATTGTCTCATTGCTTGGCAGGAAAGAAGAGACAGAACAAACAGACCTGGGGCCCTAGTCTCTATCGTTTCGTCCGTAAATTCGGATCTGATGAATGATGATTTCATCAATATTTCATTTCATTTCATCATATCCTTAACTAATACAAATAAATAAAATAGAAGTGTCCGTTTTTTTAAATTTCAAAATAACAGCTTTTTACTGAATGCATACGAAAATTTGGGTACTAGCTCATGCCCGCGACTTCGCCCGCGTTCTGTTCGCAATTATTGTCCCACGAGACCGTGAAGTCTGGTATCCAGTATTACTACCGGGATAAATATGCGCTATCTCTCGCTCATTTGTGTCCCAAACATCCAAATCCGTTCAGAAGTTTTTGCGTGAATGAGTAACAAACATCCATCCATCCATCCTCACAAACTTTCGCGTTTATAATATAAGTAGGAAATTAATTATTTTTTACGGGACTTTTAGTGGCAGATAGTTGATGTTATAAGAAGTAAGAATCTACTTTTACGAAAAAGACTTAGGGTTCCGTGCAAAAAATCAAAACCCTTGAAATTTTTACCAAAATCCGATTCAAATAGGGAAGTAAGATTTTTTTATAATAATTTCACGTGAACGAGTCGCCCGAAGGCCAAACTTAAGTGGCAGTGGGCAGGGCACATTGCTCGCAGAACGGATGGCCAATGAGGCCGAAAAGCTCTGGAGTGGCGACCGCGAACCGGAAGACGTTGCGTTGGAAGGCCTCCCACTAGGTAAACCGATGACCTGGTGAAGGCTGCGGGAATCCGCTGGATGCGAGTCGTACGGGACCGGTCAATGTGGCAACACTTGCGGGAGGCCTATGTCCAGCAGTAGACGTCTTGCGGCTGAAATGATGATGATGAGTCACGAGCAACAGCTAGTAAACAGTAAAAACCTTCCTTTATAAACTAAAAATACTCCCAAAGACCCAAAGTGCGGTTCCCCCTAAAAAAGCTTCACCCCGAATCGCGCTAATTTTCTCCCATGACATCTGTCATAGCGCTTGACATCAGGTGAAGTTATCAGACCTTATCCCCTTGCCATAAGAGCTATATCAGCTTGCCACGAAAATTGGAGTGAGGTAAAAGGTCATAATTTATTATGTTCGAGAGTAGCCAAGTGTGAATGAGGAGGGTGTGGACCTATTTTGATGGAGTATGTATAGGAAAATTTAATTTAATGGTACTCGATTTTCGCGTTCCCTAAAGGAAATGATACGGTACGAATAACTTTGTATTTGTGAAGTATTAATGAACTTACGTTCTTGGAGATAAAGTTTTGTCGAATGTGTTTGTCGTTTTTCGGCAGAGCGATTCGTATGCTCAACTGAACTGGAAGAGATTCGTAAAAGGATTACGCGGCTCATGTCTCAACTGAGTAAATATGTAATTAGTATCTTCATATTTTATTGGGTCACTAATCTTGGTTGATCTGTCCACGAAGTAGACACAATAGTTAAACAATGGTGTCTCGAACAAATTGGTCATTTGACAGATCATGATTTATATTAAAAACAAGATAGAAATAAGAAAGAAAGAATTAAGTGATACGGATAGATGCTGAGGGGTTAGAGCTAAACCTATGTTTAGTCGGCTAATCTTACGATTATGTTCAGACCCCGTAATTTATATGTTGGATTGTCAGGATTTATTCCGTTAGACTCGGACATGTTGTGGGCAAAAAATGGGTTTTGAGCAACGAAAACACACTGGGTGCGATACACTGCTAATATTAAATTATTTAATTACTTGAAATTGCCATTTTATACAATAACACTGGGCAGGATTAATCGGGTACAGTTCGGGACGTCAAAGTCTAAGTAAAATTTATTTGCCTATGCAAAAAAATATTTGCATAGATTGTAGGTACATAAAATATGGGTGAGCCTTGTACAATCTATCTTATACCTATTAGGCATGCAAACATTAATTTAAATTATTATCTAATGAATATCTACACTAATATTATAAAGAAGAAAGAATTGATTGTTTTTTTGTTTGTTTGCATTGAATAGGCTCCGAAACTACTTCACCGATTTGAAAAATTCTTTCACTGTTGGGAAGCTACACTATCTCCGGTGAACATAAGTTATATTTTATCCCCTTACTTCCACGGGAACGGGAACTACGCGGGTGAAACCGCGTGACGTCCGCTAGTTACAAATAAAATGAAATTATGGTTTACAGTTAAAACAATAGTCGGCATAGTACTTAAATCTGATGCGATCAGAAATGTATGCATGATGCATGTCACCTCGCAACGAGCGTAAACCATCACGACTCTGTAGAAAGAAGCACACTGGGTAGACTGGTGAGTAGGTCGCGTGGTGTTCCCATTGGCACGCTTGCGATTCATTTTATGTCCGTACGAATGACCGTATCCAACATTAATGTCCATGTATTTAGTTGTCATTGTGAATACATTTGTCTCATGCAATATCGTCGGTTCATACGACATTTTGTCGACCTTTATTTATTTATCGACCAATAACACTTTACTAAAGAAACGATCATGGATCTACCACAAATTAATGCAAATCACTTCAATACGGCGGAAACTTGCCTCAACACCAACAATGTTCAGCTTATAGAGGTGTTTTAACCTAAACACAAACTTCACACTTGTAATCCCCTGGAGGTTAACGCAGATATTATGTGGCTAAGTACCTTTAATAGCTACGGTTAAACTACGTGATTATGTGTGAGTGTCTATTCGTAAGTTTTGGAACGTATTTTAAGGTGTTGTTAATAATACTATATTGCTGGCGGCTTCGATATACGAGCATTAATCCGTAAGTTCGAACTCAGGCAGGCGCATTACTTCGTGTAATTTATTTCATTACCATTGCTCTCGAAACGGTGAAGGAAAACATCGTGAGGAAACCGGCATGTATTAGAACCAAAATTTCGAAGACTGACATCTACCAACCCTCACTGGGCCCGCGTGGTGGATTAAGTAAAAATGCTTTTATTTGTATAACTTCTAAATTGTTTGGTTGAATGTACTTTCCCAAGACATAATTTTGTTTTTTTTTCGTGTGGTCCCAAAATACCGCTCAAAAATATTTAGGGGGTATCCGGGACCGCGGTCCCGGTCCCAAAAGCCCCCGACCCATTTCCGTGTGCAGTAGGTTCCCAAGCGTCAATGGCAAGTTTCAAGAAAACTTTGAACGTATAGATATACATAGATAATTAGGAAATAAGGTATTAGCAACCGAGACGTTGTATTTTTCAAAACGTCAACTGTACCAAGCACCTCTGATTTTTCGGATTCATGTGCGTATTGTATAACTGTCACTAATTGTTTCGGTGAGGGAAAACATCGTGAGGAAACCAGCTTAACTGATATAATTTCTCGATAAAGCCAAGCGTCCAAAGAGGCCCATAGCCGACATGAAAACGCTGACACCGGATTAGGCACTAACCATATAAATAAAAAAAAAATATGTTAAAGAAAAAGACCACGCTTTAAAATCTATATTCAAATCGGTGACCCGCCCCTGTTTAGCACAGCGCCATCTGTCGGGACCAAAACCATTCCAAACTTCAATTTGGAATCAGAAATTCATCTTCTGTGTCAGCATTCTTCTTCCGTTTATTTCGGTTTTCGTGAAAGTGTTTCTGCAGTTTTTTCGTATTTATTAAAAAATATTTACGAAAATGGCATCTGCAAGTACAGCGCATACTCCACAAAGTCGTTGTGTCAATTGTGCAGTAAGATTTTAACGCAATGTGTGAATACAATTAGTTTCAGAGACTGCTACAGATGGTCGCTAACTTGTATAGGTAAGTATGTGTGTGGATTTCTCGCGAGGTGAGTGTTGATAAAGCTTTGATAATGTGATCTTGGTTATATTATTTACATCGCATCCTTGTGTTGTAACTAACAGGATACCATGAACAAAAGTTAGAATAGTTTTAGTAGATATAGTGCGAGTTTACCCGCCTATTCCAATTTCTCATTGTTTACCACTCACCAGCCCCGCGCGAATTTTTTGCACCAAACCGCCACGCGTGCAAAAAATTGCGAAATATTCGCATGTAATTTGACACTTTAGATAAACAATCGCAAACTACAAGAGTTATAGCTAAATAAAATTTACAGTGAATAGCTGAATAGTTATGGAATCTATATATTAAAAAAAAAAAAAAAAACTGATATTAATTTGAAACTCAAAAAAAATGTACAACATGAAAAACAGTGATGAAAACGGATATTTCGCTATTAAAATATTAATTTGAATTTTTCGAAATATTAAATTTCAATTAAAATAATTTTAAAATAAACTAGATTATATTTCCTTTCCAATAAGACCATAATCTTATTAGTTTATTTACGATAATCTAATTAGAATTAAATTAGAATTTGGATACTCACTGTTTATTTTGACGCGGCCTGCGCCAACGACTGTTTTTGAACACGGTTATTTACGTACCTATAACTTTACGAAGCCACTTGTTTTTGTATATACAATTTAATAATATGCTCACAATACTAATTATGCACTGTTTTTCCGTTAACACACACGTTTTAATCACAAAAACACTTATTTCTTGTATAAACACAATCACTATAGGTATTTAAACCTACCACTTTTTCGGAGGCTAAATACTCAACTTTGAGATTCGAAAACTAGATTTCCTTTATGATAATATAGTAGCACAGATTTTCACGATTAATTTGATATATAACACTATCCGAAAATACCAATATACATAACAGAACAATTGAAATACGACGCCACACGTCAGAAATGGCGGAGTTTGTTTACACTAAAGTTTTTACTTTTATTTTGAAATTTGTCGATGGAATAGTGTTGCTATTGTTGGTCCGAACGTTGAGGAATATAGTATAGAGATTGCTACAAGAGGAATAATCTCTAGAAATAGCAGTTTAGTAGATTTTTTATTGCATTTGTTGGACGAAAGCGCTACTGGCTGCACATGCAGCCAGGGACATTTAGCAAAACAGCTACTGGCTGCACATGCAGCCAGGGGCGGTTGAGTGGCTAGTTCTTGGTCACAACTGCACCCTTTAGGATTTAGTTATCGTGTAATGAACTAATAAGAAATAAGACAGGTACATTGTTTAAATTATACTCGTGGCTTGAGAGATTAACGCGACTAAATCTTAATATATATAAATCTCGTGTCACAATGTTTGTCCTCGATGGACTCCTAAACCACTTAACCGATTATAATAAAATTCGCACACCATGTGCAGTTTGATCCAACTTGAGAGATAGGATAGTTTAAATCTCAAATTATAGTCGCAATTTTAATTTATTGCTAATTATTTGTCTGTTATTATTTGACAGTCACAATTATCTGTTAACTCCAAATGATTCTAACAGATGTCGATACCTTTCGACTGGGTTGAGTAAGTAATCAATAGATGGCGCTGCTATGGTAAATCTACGAACGTGTCATATAAGCTAAAACAAAAAAAAAAAAAAATACCAAACCCGTGCGAAGCCGGGACGGGCCGCTAGTAATTTTATATTTTTATCAGACTGCAGTAGAAGGAAGGTAGTGGAAAAAAAGTGTTATGTTTCTTAACTTATTTTATTCCTTTTCAGTTATACCCACTAGATGCAGTTTGTGGAAACTGCCTAATGTTATTGAATGAAAGTATTCATGCTGCACATTCAATGTTTGCTTTCCATGTGGATCTTCAATTTTAAGAGCACACCAAACACATGCTGTCCTTGTTGACTCCGAGGAAAGAAATCTTATTTTACAGTGGATACCATTGCACCAAGTAATATTTTTATGTGTGTGTGTAATAAAGACAGAAATAAATATTATTTTTTAAGTATGTGTTTTTTTTCCTTCTTACACGACCAGCTTAGACATCTTGTTTGCATAATATGTATCAGTGTAGATATAATATTATACTGAAGCATATTTGTTATATCATCTAGTCATTGTGGCTATAATGGTGTTTGGGATGAGCCTATGCCGAATACTTAATCATATTAAAATAAATAAAGTTCCACACCATGCTTGTTTGTTAGTCCGTGATTTTCCTCGGAACTTTTTACTGAAAGTATTTAGATGCAATTGATTCGATTAAATAAATTGGGCAATGCTTGGAATCTCTGAGGGATCGCAACCGGAACGAGGTGATCCGACAGAGAACCAGAGCTGTCGACGTAGCTCACAGAATTAATAAGCTGAAGTGGAAATGGGCCGGTCATATTGGCCGTAGAACTGATGACCGTTGGGGTAGACGTGTTCTTGAGAGACCGCGAATCGGCAAACGTAAGGTGGGACGCCCTCAGGCTCGGGGGAGAGACAATCTTCGCAGGGTGGCTGGTAGCAACTGGATGAGAGTTGCTGAAAATCGATTTAAATGGCGTGCGATTGAGGAGGCCTATGTCCAGCAGTGGACTGTTGTACGCTGATGATGACGATGACGAAATTAATTGATTCACGAGGAACGTTTCAATGTAAATTCTAGGCGATGCCGCACTATTCGAAATGAATTATAAATTCTTTCTCATATTTCAGTCTATCAAATCGTGAAAATCCTATCAAAATCTTTCAAGAAGTACAGACATGGATAAGTGGCTTTGTTTTATACTACTTTTGTTATTAAACAGTGAACTACTTTAACTTAAAATACCGCTTAAACATATCCATTTCGACAATATCGCACGTTTTGAGGTTATTGTTAGATTCACGTTTTCATTTTCGAATTTCTCAGCATTCCGGTTAGACAAGGCTTAGCTAATATTACCACTGAATCTAGAAATTATAAGGAAGAAATCAATATACGTTTCATTACTAAACGCTACAATTTAAGAGGTGGCCTGTTCTCCAAACAAAAAAATTGTCTCCTTTAATTTTAGTAATAAAGGAGACAATTTTTTTTAGGCCCACTTGGACATTGCGTTTATTATTCATATTACACCAAAAATAAGTAACAGTTTTATCATAGTAACAAACGAAAGATTACATAGAAACGAAATCGGAATCTTAAAATCAAAATAAAAAGTTATATTATGATATTTTTTGCGAGTCAAATCATTCCTGTTGTGGTCAATGTCATTTGACAGAAAATACTTACGTGAATAGGGACGTTTTTTCCGTTTACAAAAAAAAGTACGGGATCCAGTGGTAATCATATCTGCTTTAATTAAAACAGAATATAATATAAAAATAAATATTAGTAAACTGTGAGCATTTTAATGCCATCTTTAAAGGTTTCACGCTAAAATCGCATAGATGGTTTAAACAATCAACGTGTAATGGAGCGTTGTAAATCCGCTTTTTTTAATGGTTGACAGACAACTTCATTATTTTGACATTTACTCTTTCTGATTATTTCGATTTTCGTAAAAGTGTTTTTGCAGTTTTCGCATGTATTCCGGTTAGACAAGGCTTAGCTAATATAACCACTGTAATCTAGATATTTTAGGGAAGAAATCAATGTACGTTTCATTATTAAACGCTACAATTTATGTGGGTGGCCTAATCTCCAAACAAAAAAAATTGTCTCCTTTCTTGTCACTATTTGAATTGGTCATTGTATTTTTTTTTATCAATGTCCAAGATGCTTTACAAATGTTCTTCGATTTTTTAATATATTTTTCATTGTACAGTTTTCGCGCTGCAAATACAGTTTTTTTTTTTTTTTTTTTTAAATTGTTTACTGTATTTTCTGTAGATATTTTTACAACCTGACGTTTTTAATTTATAATACTTAAATCGCAATGCTCGTTTTGTTACGCATGATTTCCTTATTCCTTCAGTAATCCACCCAGAATCTGTACTTTGTTTGTTTGTAATTTTTTATTTATATTGTAGTTAAGTACTCTCTATTCCACAGCATTTGAACGATCTTTCAATGCACAATTCATTCAGTAATGGAACTTTCTTAGTTTCTATATAATTTTTGCACAATATACCAACCCCACCCCGCCTTTGGTTTGGCCTGGAGTAGTAATCAGCCAGCTTAAATCCTTTCAAAGATAAATTAGCTTCCTGTCCTGATCTGAGAAAAGTTTCAGTTAAGCATATTATGTCTACGTATATTTTCTTATATAAAAGTTCGGTTAGCGTAATCTGAAGAATATCTACTTTACTAAGTGCTCCTGCAATATTTTGATGTATTATAGTTAGATAGGTGGTTTCAGATTCGTCTTGATTATTAAAAAATCATTCTGTATATATGAATTTGTTGATATATTTAAGCTGGGAGCTGAGGGGTATCTATGCCTCTCCTTAGTTAACAATTGTTTTGGCTTGGTTACCCTAGAAAAATAATGTAGAATAGATTGCTGGGTGAATTTTTTTGATGAATTACCAATGTTGCCGCCGTTTTGCCGTACCACCTTATTGACGCTGACATATTTTAAACCTAATGGGTTGACATGTAAATTATTATACGTTAGAAATTTTTCATTATAGTCCATGCAGTCAATTTTATAATTCAAGATATCACATGTTTCCTGTAATAGGTCCCCCGTTTCAAATGTGATATTTACAAAATGGCAGTTCGGATAATTGTTACATATTAATTTAAGTTGTTTGTTCAACATACGTTCATTCAGATAACGGTTATTTACAACTTTTAACAGAAAAACAGTATTGTTTTGTAATTTCTTTAAAACATAACACAATTCGGACAGGCTGTTTGTGGGATTTGTGTCATTTTCACCGACACATAGTATTATTTTGTCTTTTTCAGACATTATGAGACTATCACAACCTTTCAGAACCTCATTTGATTTGGCATAGTGTTTCGTGATGCTAGACACAAAGTACTTTTCATGTTTGGTGCCCTCTCTTGAGCCTTGATTCTTTTGTCTCGGTATTATGATTCCGTGGGACAATTATCGAAAACCGGCGGGCATGAGCTAGTTTCTTTTTTTATAAGTATTATGATGATTTCAATGTCAACCTGCCTGAATAATTGGTTCATACACAAGAAAAAATAAATTTGTTTTCAGAAAATCCACCTCTGACAAAATATTTTATCGATATTTCTAGACATGTCATTACCAGCGCAATTTATTATAACAGTCTTTTCAAAGGTGGCCGACAGCAATTTGTTTATCGATGTATCAAATTTTGCTTGACACAAACACTTCGAAGAAAATTCTGATTTTATAGTCATTTTTGCTCCTTGTTAACATGACAGGTCCGTTTAATTTTGAGGTAGAACGAAGTGATTGTTTAAGTTTGACAACAAATGGCAGCTAGATATTTCGATAGTTTGATTTTTACTAAATTTTATTTCTCTTATAGAGGAGGAAACCCGTAAAAATCATCATAATCTGACTAGACTTTGCCCAACAATGAGAAGCCGACCCCAAGGCTTCTATATATATTAATATGTCTATACATACATCTGCTAATTTGGTTAATATATGTTTATATTTTATTTATTTTCATTTTTACATTTTAGGAAAGCTTACAGACTAATGACATTATAATAACAAAATATATACTTAACTGCTAATAACAAGCCTCCACAAATAAATAAAAAAAAAATAGTTCCTTTTAAAGCAAAAGTTACTTCCTAAATTAAATAAATCACAAGCTTTCAATACAAAACAAAAATCTAACGCTACGCACTGTTAAATTATTGATTATTTGAAAATATAAAAGTTGGTTTATTTAATTCAATTGTATATGTATATCACAGAATTCTACCAGAAGTTTATATGGAGTGACAGCCTACCTGACCTCCACAATCCAGTTGCTACTGGGTAATACGATACTCCTTGATAAGACTAGTTGTCAGACTTTCGGGCCACTGACTACCTCTAACAACTGTCATAGATCTACAATTGACAGCCGGGGCCAAAGACTTAACGTGCTTTCCGACGCACGGAGGAAACTCGGTATGTAATACCAATTGCCACCAGGCCACCCATCCACGGACCAACCTAGGCAAGCGCAACTTAACCTAAAGATCAAACCTAGCGACTGTATTTATTTAGCCATGACCTACTCCACTCCATAAAATCATAGAGAGTAAGAGATTTTATACGACCTGTCTTCAAATTGGCGTGAAACGTTTGCATATGACGTCATACGATTAGTTCAGTATACACTGATTCGCTTCGGTGTTAATTAAGTTGAATCCTATGCTAACATGACGTTTCCTTGCTTGTTTAGTGTTAGAATATTCAAATGCGGACTGGTTTGATTAATGAATGTGTTTTTGTGTGGTTGATAAAAGAGATTTGTGTATAGTATTTATTGGTTTTATTAAAGTAAATTAAAAAGGGTAATGACCTTGTTTGGCATGCTAAATCCCTACTTCTATAGCTTGTAAGGCCATTTGTGATTTTATTTTTTTCAGCTTTGGTCTAGTGGACGCGACAGCTGAGCATAAGGTCCTGGGTTTGGTTCCCGGGTCGGGCAACATTTTATTGGGGTTTTTATCAATAATTTCTCAGTAGCAGCCACGAGTCTGGATTTGTGCCCGGTTACCCGTTTGCGATTGTTTTTTGTTTGATTTTTGTGCTCGCCTCCTTTTATATGGAACTTAGACATAACTGGCGAAATGTGAGTGTACTATTACGTACACTTCTGCCTTACTCTAATTAATAATTTAAGTCTCTTACGGCGACTAGTCTCTTCTAAGTGGGATCTGCACGAAACGTGCCGGATCATCACTGGTTGCCTTAAACCAACCCCGGTACAGATGCTGTACCCACTGGCAGGAATAGCGCCACCAGAAGTTTGCAGAACAGTGGCAAGCTCTAGCGAAAGAGCCAAAATGGTTTCTGACACACGACACCCTTTTTTTTTTTTTTTTTAGGATGGGAAGTCATCAAATGACTTCTCCCGCTCTGGGCGGAGCAGGAGGGAGTGTCAGACTTTTACTGACTAAAACCCATCCATGTTCCTTTCTCGCCTTTTGTGTTCCGGGGCCACGGTATCTCTTTCGAATAGTCCCGCAGCCCCGGCAGGCTTCGGTCCTTGCGGACCCCTTCCCTATTGCTGACTCTCTTTGAGGCGCGGGTGGAACACGAACGCGCCGTCGACACGGCCTGTCGTCATGAGACGTACGGACGGCGAGCTAGCCCATAGCTCCCCGTCCACAGGCCCGCGACCACGACACCCTTCACACCTAAATATCCGTGTCGCAAAGGCAGAAAAGCCGAAACGGCTTTCTGAAGTGTGTCACCCTACTCAATGGCGAGCGCTCCCCGGAAAGACTAAAGCTGTGGCGTGGCAGTGCATCCTTACCAATCCCATTCGTTCCGCCTGCTGAAAATCTCCCACCTGCACATGAGTTGCCACGGCTGACCTGGAAGTCTTTAAATAAACTCCGGACCCATAGTTGGCCGCAGCAAGAAAATCCTTGGGTAAAGATTCGTTAACGAATCTGCCCTGGAATGTAAATGTGGTGCTGATCCACAAACGATGGGGCACTTAATATCGTGTCCTGCGTGTCCTGTTCTAAGTTCACTGCAGGAACTGATAGACGCTACCGAAAGCGCCAAACTAGTCGCTCAGTTCTGGGCTGACACAATTTATATTGCCATCGACACGTTAAGAAGAATATAAGATAATTAAAAATCACACATAAAAGATATCGGTCATTATAAAGTAATAATAAAACATAACAGTAAGCTGAGCTTACTAATGAGCTCACTAATGACCGCAACAGAAAATACGAAATCCATTTATGATCGCTATTTATGAAAGTCAATATTAAATTATTCATTATAATAATGTCGTCTATATGAATTAACTCTTTCATTCATTCAATTCAATAACAATCTAAATTTTCTGAAACTGCCTCAAAGTACACTTTACATAGATAACACCTAAGACACCAATAAAATTAAAACTATCAACGTTCTAGACAATAACTATAATAAACGCAATCAGTTTTTGAATCTCGAACATTAATTTTGTCTAAATGACATTTATGAGAAGGTGGATTAGTATCTGAACTTCGCTCAAAATGCCTTATCTGTGAAGTTTTTATATTTAATGGGTCTACCTGACTGAGGGTGAATTTTACCTGTAGCCGCTCCCTGAATTACATGGAAGTTAAACACTATCGAAATGTGGGTGTACTATTAGGTACACCTCTGCTTAACCTTTCGGGAATTACAGGCGTGATGTTTGTTTAGCTAGCTTTGAATGTCTTACTGCTGGACAACGCTAATCGCCAACTCGAGACTCGAGACTTGCTTCCAGATCATCTCGCCACCTGTTCCTTGTTCTAGTCGTCATTGCAATCATTTTTTTGTTCCACACCATACCTGGGAACCTTCTAGTTACGGAGATATTGGGGGTCAAAGTTCCAACTTTTTGACAACTTTTTCTTTAAATACAAGTTTTTTACGTTAGATTTTTACTTTAAACACTTCCACGACCCCCGTACTATTCAATCCATCCATCAGAACCATGTTGTGAGTGCGTTACATTGAGTTCTACCCAAAACATGATTTTTTACCCCAAAAAAAAAGTCGTTTCCCAGCAATAATTTTTGCGTAAAGTTACTTAGTTTGATGTACAGAATGCTTGGTTGACGGCTTCGTGATGAGGTGCTTTACATCCTGTATGTTGGGTTCGCTTCCAGTCTAACCGGACGCAGCTGAATACCAGTATTATACATGGATTGGCAGCTTATCTGACCTCCACAACCCAGTTAGTACTGGGTAATACCAGAGACTTTGTTCCAGGAAAATCTTGAAAGTTTTCGCTATCAAATTATTCTGTTAATCCTATCTTATGACGGAGTATTCACCGAAGGTTAAAACAGAGGTGTACCTAATATTACATACCGATTTCGCCAGTTAAGTTTATGTCGCATGTCGTACAGGACCGGTTTAGTTTAAGTGTGTCTTGCCACCGTAGGCGCGGGCCTGTGGACGGGGAGCTATGGGCTAGCTCGCCGTCCGTCCGTCTCATGACGACAGGCCGTGTCGACAGCGCGGCCATGTTCCACGCGCGCCTCAAAGAGAGTCAGCAATAAGGAAGGGGTCCGCAAGGGCCGAAGCCTGCCGGGGCTGCGGGACTATTCGAAAGAGATACCGTGGCCCCGGAACACAAAGGGCGATGAAGGAACATGGATGGGTTTTAGTCAGTAAAAGTCTGACACTCCCTCCTGCTCCGCCCAGAGCGGGAGGAGTCATTTGATGATTTCCCATCCGAAAAAAAAGAAAAAGTGAGTCTTAGTTTTTTTTTTTATTTCATTATGTTTCTGTCCGAGTCAAATAAATACGTTTTCTTTCTTTATTTCACAAATTAAGGTACTTGTCCCTATCCCAATTATTCAGCCTCTTCTGATCCGGACTACGAATAAGAGAAGGTTATTCTATAAGCTTTTGGGTACAATTTATTTATGTTGGTAATTGGCCGTGCACAATTAGCTGTCCTTTAACTTCTAATCAGTTATAATTGACAGAACCAATTACTTCTAATTGCTGGATAATCTCATGTCTTTGACTAAAATAAAAACAAAGATAATGAATACTATTATATAAGTTATAATAATAATTAAAACTTTTATGTACCCACCTCAAGAAAGATTAATATTATTAATTAAGTCGTCAACGATTTATTTTTAATTCATTACCACAGAAAAGCAAACACATTTGTGTTAACTAACTTAAACTAGAAAAAGATATCTAAGAAGCAAATTAAAAAGTTTCAAAGAGTTTCTAGTTATAACAAACTACCACGAATTTACACGACTTTGCTTTAAATTAAACTTTTTCACTAACACTCTATTGGATTTTTACTCAGAAAAACAAATGACTGACTAGCTTCTAGAAGTTAGTTTGTAAGCAAAAAGTGATTACAATCCTAATTAAATTGAAATATTTTAGTACTTTTGTGTGAAACTGTGCAGCCAAAGATAAACTTAAATTACTTTACCAATGGCTTTTAACTTAAGTTTTGATTAATATGTGGAGCTGTTTGACAGAAACATGCTTTACGAATAATGGAACCCCAATACTACGCCGTAGCAAAGCTGCTACGGCGTAGCGTATCAGCTACGTTGCTACGGAAAAGATAGCTGTAGCACTCGAATACTATTCTAGATTTCGTTAAATGAATATATCCGCATGAAACAGATTTGTCTCAAAATGGAGCGATCAATCGTTAAACACATATTGTATCTGGCCAAACACTTCATTCATCAATGTGTCAAACGTCGATCGAAAATGTACGAACAACGTCGTGGACTGATTCCGAAAATTCTTACACAGACAGCATTATTTCAAACTGAATCGTGCGTAGACAATTCAATAACAGGACATTACCATTATTACTAGACTTTGAAATCAAGTGATAAGATAATCATCACATTGGAATGAAATACGATAACCTCGTACATCCATCGTTATCATTCTCCTGCTCCTATCCCAATTTATTTGGGGTCGACGCAGCATGTCTTCTTCTTCCATTCATCTCTGTTACTCGTCATCTCATCAGACACCTCCTTTCTTGCCATCATCCTTTACACAGTCCATCTGTCGTTTCTTTAGTCTTCCTTTACTCTTATACCCACCCATCCACATTCGTACTCAAAACTTTCCTTACAAGAATTTCCTCATTCCTCCGCATCACATATCCATACCACGACAACCGATTACCACACAACTTTTCAGTCACCGGCGCCATTTTCAGACTTCCTCTTATGTACTCATATCAACAACATCCATGAGAACAAAAACCATGGTCCATATCTCTCTTCCTAAAAACAACAAAATAATGTGAAAGTTTGTGAGGATGGATGGATGGATGTTGTTTGTTACTCTCTTACGCAAAAACTACTGAACGGATTTAAATGAAATTGAGCACACAGATAATTTATAACCTGGATTAATACATACAGGGTATAAACCACCTCATCACGAAGCAGTCAACCAAGCATTCTGCACATCAAAGTAAGTAACTTTACGCAAAAAATATTGCTGGGAAACGACTTTTTTTTTGGAGTGAAAAATCATGTTTTGTGGTAGAACTCAATGTAACGCACTCAAAACATTGTGCTGATGGGTGGATTGAATAGTACCGGGGTCATGGAGGTCTTTAAAGTAAAAATCTTACATTAAAAACTTGTATTTAAAAAAAAACTTGTCAAAAACTTGGAACTTTGACCCCCAATATCTCCGTAACTAGAAGGTTCCCAGGTATGATGTAGAACAAAAAAATGATCGCAATGACGAGGAAAACAAGTTCCTTTCGGCTTCGTTAAGAGGTTTTTTACACCCTTAATACTACTTTTTATCTCGGTAGTATGATCCCGTGGGACAACTATCAAACTTCATGCGGGCGAAGCCGCGGGCGTAACCTAGTCTCTCTATAAAAACCACATGGGACCTTTATAATTAAGAATTTCCGCATAGTTCTCTGTAGTTTATTTCGACGTTTTAATAAAGGCAGAGTTGCAAACGCTGCCGCCAGCCGGTGCAGGCAATAAACATAAAATTGTATGAGCAAAGTTCTGTTTTGTTAAATGTATTAAAACTAACTTCTGTTACTTCGTTCATGTAAACGAATTTTCGTATAGCTAATTTATAATATGCTTTTCTGTTTCTGTTAGCTTGTTGGTGTAATAAAGGAACTGGAAAATATGGTATTATGATACTGTACAAGTTTGGACTTAATTAAGGCAATGGCGGATACTACAGTTCTATTTATTGAAAACCTTACTGAATAGGGTAGATGACAAAATAAATCGAATTAGTCCGTCAGACAGATTTCCAAAAAATATTAGACACAGTTCTTTTTTCACGTAAACAAAAAATGAAGACGATGCAGTGCGTCGAAAACCCGTGTGACGTCACATTTGAGTACATTTTTACTCAAACGTGACGTCACAAGCCCCCACTCATGATCTTTGACACGTTTTATCTTTGTACATTTTTATTAATTTGATTTGATTTGCCACGGTCAGTTACGGATAAGATAAATACCCTCCTATGTTATGTGAGTGAAAACAAAGCGAAATATCAAAAGGACAATTTATTCATCCTTCTACCGTAGTAGAAACTGTTCCGTTTCCCACCTCACAAAATATCCACATTCAAATAGAGATAGAAAATCGCCGCGAAAGTTTTGCAAACTTGACAGTTACTTGAGAATTTAAAATGCATGAAACCAGTGCCTTCACGGCCACTTAGAGATACTTTCAATAGATTCTCTTGTTATAAACTTGTGATTTTGATTCAAAGTTAAACGGTAACTCATAGTTTTTGTAAAGTTTCGTTTTTGTTAGAAAATTTATGAAAAGTTAGTATTTTTCGATTATTGCCCGTGGTACCACCAGTATTGCTACCAGTAGTACCACAGGTAAGAAAATACCAAGCGATCCAGTAGTACCACGGGAATTTTTTGTTTTACCAGTGGTACTTCTGGGATTGGTAGGTACATAAGATCAACAATCATAATCTCAATATTGAAAATCTCATTATATCATCCTTCACACAGCCCTACATATAGTATGTGATTGTATAAAATCGTGATATATTTTCCTACATTAATTTTAACCCGATAAACTTATCAACCGAAAATACGCGTCACCGTCATCTATTACAGCATTACGAACGTTAGGCAAACAACATAATTACATTATGCCTGTTCCGCATTTATCTCATTTGGGAAATCAGATCCTGTGTCGCGAAATTGTGGGTTGTGCTCGCTGGGATGAGATGAGAATCGTACGTTTATTTTACGTTTAATGTGAAAATAGTTTCATAACATGACATCATATCTAGCGTGTAATGCCCCACATTTCGCCAGTGATCATGATGAAGAAGAAGAAAACCAATAAAAAGTTCATGTTATTACATATGATTTCGCCCCCTATTGGGGGCGAGCCTATTGCCATTAATTGGTCAAAAATACATACTCAGTTGCTGTTATTGAGAAACTGTTGGAAAAATCAAATAACAGTATGCCCGACTTCAATCCAGCAGGCCTAGCCAAGTTACAAACGTTTCATATCGATTCTCTTTCTACAATCGTAAACGCCTCGGCGTAAGCGATTGTAGAAAACGCTAAACTGGTAGCCAAGTTGACACGACTGAGTCGATCGCTCGTTCTCTAATCTCCACGAAAAAACCTACACTTAAGTCTATGGTGAGCGTTCCTACCATAGAGTATAGCGATCAACATTGTAGAAACGATAACATTCTATTCTATAATTTTGAACGATGTAAGCTTGTCTACGATTTTTTTATTGGTTTGTGTTGATCACGTGATTTAACGTTGAGATGATGTCATTCCACTAGCGTTAACGATTGTAGATTGTCAACTTGGCTAAGCCTGCAAGACTTCCGTCGACCTTTGCGACCACGGTGTACTATTAGATACAGCTATGCCTAACCCTTCAGAGAGTAGTCTGTGATGTTATGTTATTCTGATTCGCAGTCCGATTCGCGCAGGAAATTGACGTGTCCAAAGTGATCGATTACCGTAGAATTATTGATAAAATCCGCCATCCATTCACTCAACATAAATATTACAATGCACCTTTTACGAATAGACTACCCACGGAAAAGGGGCAAGCTATATTAAGCCGGTGACCACCGAAAAGACTTCAAAGGTAAAAGTTACCTAATTCGACATGAGCCCGTCTATTTATATCCTAATCTGTTATATTAAAAGCCATCTGCCCACGCAACGATAATAATTCAGTAACTGTATTAAACGATTAAGGAAAAAAAACGCCAAATTGGCAATAATTTTACTTGAGGGTTCGCGTGACCGTAATGTCATGGGAGCGGTTACCGTTGGATTATGTAAAGTAGAGGCAGAAGGTTAAGCTTAAATTCTAGCATACTTATTATAGGAGCCGCTGAAGGGCAAAGGTCTTTGGCCCCTTAATTTCTTCATCAAGATTTCAAACTGGAGTAACAAACTGATAGGCGTAGGTTTGCTCTTTCTTCTGCAAAACTTTTCTAAGTTTTTCTCGTCCCATTTCGGGTATACCTATTATTATTATTTTTTGGGACCAGCCCGTCATACTATTACCAAACCACTGCAACTCCTGAAAACCAGAATCAACAATAGCAACTACCAGAAAAGCTTTGAGACAACGAAGTTCGACGAAGTCTTGTAGAAACAACTTTGACCCCAATCTTGAACACCATTCGGTCAAAATTTCGTACTACTTCTCCCCATATTGAGTGTTTATCACAAGTCTCCAGTTTTTGTTGCTTTCTTTTTTCAAGAACCCATTAAGTAAGTTATACATTGGTTTAAGTAATACCTTGCCTTAAAGATCACATGATGCTGATGTGTGCTGCTCTTTAGAAAGAGACTAGTTACGTTATCATATGAAAACTATTAGAAAGGCTATCTATTCGGCGAAGCGTCACCGTTATAATTGTGTTTGAAGTCTCACGGACCCGAACAAAGCGCTTTGTCTCCACATTTATTGTACGAACCGCCAGTCTGTGGAATTCTCAGTCGGCTTCTCGGTTTTCCGATCATTATAATCTGGATCTCTTCAAAGTTCAAGTGAATTGGTTCCTTCTAGGCAAGCGTGCTCGACACTAGGCCGAGTCATCGCTTCACATCAGGTTCAAAAAGAACAAGCAACCTCGAGAAATACGGAAAAGTGTTATTGGGAGCTTCAAAATGCACAATAAATAACCCACAATTGACTATAATTCAGTTGGTAAGTAACAAACTACGAACTACGAACATTAATCCATTTGCCAAGCCGGCTGTGGGCATATTTCCTGTTGACTGGCTTATATGATGGCTCAAGCATTGCTGTGAATTATACATGGTCATATAATAAATATGATAGAAGGTCTGCTGCAACATCACTTTGTATTTTAATTAAACCCGTCGCGTCTTTACAGGCGGTTTACAATAGCTAATTGGGTAATCTTTTTGTATAACATAAGTTTTTCTAATAAACCAGTTACCAGTCCTTACTAAATTATCATATTACCCAGTCAGTAGAAAGTACAGGTCAGATAGGCAGTAACTCCTTCAAGACTGAAAACCGACCCCAGAGATAGTTAACAAAAGGCTAGGGACTAAAATATGTGGACGGTTAATTGCTATTTGAGCAATACCAAGAAAAAGTTGGCCGATTATCTCACGGTTTTTTATCAAGCACACTGACTTTTAAAAAAGGAACGTGACATGACGACCATCAAACAAATAAAACAATAAAACCAAAAGAGTGTAAAAAAGAGGTTTTATGTGTGCGTCAACACACCTCTTGACAACACGATGAATAGGCATGACGACAGTATAAAAAAATTGCAAATCTATTTAGTCCGTCAGTTAGAGTATTGGAAATTAATGGACACGTATTTTTTGTTTTCGTAAATCAATGAATATTGACAAAGATAAAACGCATCAAAACTCGGGAGTGGGGGCTCGTGACGTCAGAACTAGCTAAAAATTATACCATGGCGTGACGTATTGAGAATTTTAAAAGCGTCGTATCTTCGTCAATTTTGGTTTACGTAACAAAAGAAAAAACACGATTCAAATATTTTTGATGATCTAAGTGACGGACTAATTCGATTTTTTTTGTCGTCTCGCCTATTCGTTTCAGCGTTACTTTCACAAAAAGTGGATCTTCTGAAGTTTATCTTTGTGTTGTCTCAATGTTATTAAAATCGGATCATCGGATTCCGGATTTAATTATCGAAATGACCTCGTTCGCGGTTTTCGATAGTTTAGTGTGGGTAAATATTTAGTGTCGTAAAGTTTTAGGGTTCAAAGCGTATTCTGAGAAATCATGTAATTAAATTATCTTGGATTTGAGGGAAATAGATTGCTGTGTAGGAAGTTGGTTTTGAAGGAACCCTTTAATTGGTAAATTAATTATTAGCTCAAGTGCAGATGTAACGCCAATTTGGTCAAGTGGGGAAACCCTGACCAAACTGCTAATAGTATGTGAATGAAGACTATGCCTCACTCCTTACTATTTGTGATATTAGTACTTTAATAAAGGTAGGTGGACAAAAATTATCGGCCTTAAAGCCATAAATTTGAGAAATTAAATTAGCACGTCGTCGCTTTTACGTAGTTTTTGTTTTAATTTGGAAAAAATCAATTTGTATTTGGCGTCAAGATATATTTTCACCAAAATATATCCGGTGTGTGCGAGATCAATCAGAAGCGGCTTAACGCCAGAACTATTAATTAAAGGGCATAATTATGCAGCTGAACGCAACCTAATGTCCAATCACTCAGGTTAACTAAAATCCTACAATCAGATTAACTGTTTTAGTATCAAACTGTTACAAACTATGACAACCAAAGTGAAAGGAAATCAAAGCGTTTTCAGTAGACATTTAATTTAAAAATAACAGATATGACAAGGTGTCTAAAAGAATTAATGAAAACATTTGTCATCAAGTTCAACTTTGTAGAGCATCGTGTCGTCATTACATGACAAACCAGAAACAGACACGGCATAACGTAACATCACGCCTGTAATCCCCAAAGGATTAGGCACAAATGTACCTAAAAGTACACCTACCCACATTTCACCAGATATGTTTAAGTCCAATGTAATAGGGGGCGAGCCTATTGCCACCAACCGCACAAATTAAGACTGATAAATTCCTGATGGAAAAACCCAGTAACACTTTGCTCGACCCGGGAATCGAACCCAGGACCTCTTGCTCAGCAGTCGCGCTTGCGACCAACTAGGCAGTCGACCTAACAGTCTCCTAAATAAAGAAAATCATGTCATCACCTGCCTGTCTTATTTTATTTATTTAACACTTCAAGCACAAAGTACAGAGGCGGACTTAATGCCGTAGGCATTTTCTACCAGTCAACCTTTGGGTGATGCAGAGACAAGCAGTGGTAGGTGTAGATCTGAAAATAATTTAATTAATACTAAGGTAAACTACAAGGATAACTCAAACTCGAAAACAAAACAAAAACTCACAAAGCACAAAATACTAACTACTGAAACGTTGGACCTAATCGCCAGACGCGGGAAACTAATGTTACAAAATAACGAAACTAAGGAAGAGAAAGATGAATTAAAACAATTGTTCAAAAAAAAAACACAACATACTGCAACGAACATACTGCAACAAACATACTGCAACGAACGTTCTGCAAAAAATGCCATCAGAGAAGACTTACTCTACTTACACTTATAGAATCAGTATATAGAATCAATTGAGACAATCATCGAAAAAAAAAAAACTTCACAGGGATATATAAAATACTATAAATAAATATCAAACTATTTATAGACATTTACACGGATATACTAAAATAAAAAGAAAAACAATGGAGAAAATATTACCGTTGTGTTGTCTTTTCCCAACTATGTTGGGGTCGGCTTCCAGTCTAACTGGATGCAGCTGAACACCATTATTTTAAATTTGCATAGAGCGACTGTCTGCCCAAAAAAAATTGAAATATTTTTGGGCATGTTATTTTTTCCTTTTTTCTCGTGTGGTTAGTGCCTTACCTGGTGTCAGTGTTTTAATGCCACTCATAGGCCTCTGACTTAGCTTTACATACCGTCGAGAAATATCTCTCAGGCATGCTGGTTTCCTCAAGAAGTTTTCCTTCACAGGAGCAAATGATAATAGGCATGACGACTATCAAAAAATTGCAAATTTATTTAGTCCGTCTGTTAGAGTATTGGAAATTAATGGACACGTATTTTTTTGTTTTGGTAAATCAATTAATATTGAAAAAAAGATAAAACGCATCAAAACTCGCTAGTGGGGGCTCGTGACGTCAGAACTAGCTAAAAATTTTACCTAGGCGTGACGTATTGAGAATTTTAAAAGCGTCATATCTTCGTCAATTTTGGTTTAGGTACGTAACAAAAGAAAAAACACGGGTCAAATATTTTTTGATATTCTAACTGACGGACTAATTAGATTTTTTTTGTCGTCTCGCCTATTATACAATACGCACATGAATCCGAAAAATCAGAGGTACATGTCTTGGGTTCGAACACGAGACCAATCATGTACTTACTATGGCATTTTGTAAAAATACTTTGTTTAGGCCTTGTCTGGCTACTTGACCGCAATAGGCGTGCCTGAACTTCGCGATCGATCCACGCGATATGGCCACGAGCCACTCAAGTAGCTTCGAGTGATAATAAATTAAATATCTTCGCTTTAATTTTCATTTCAGCACAGTCATGTCTAGCGATATATCTATGTAAAACACGCGACGGAAAATCTGCGTGCTTATTCCTGCTTAGCCATACTTTTTAGAATTCCCTACCCAAATGGCTAAAACGGAACCCTTATAAATTCATCCTGTCTACCCTTGAAATGTCACTGAAGCGCGGAAATATTCATGTAGCACTGCACGTTCATGCCGACGTCATTTTTGACGACGCCATTTTTATTGTCAGATTTTCGTAAGTCAGCCGCACTACCGTAGTAGTGTTACCACTCCAATACAAAAATAACCATACGAAATATCACGGAAATGTGATATTTCGTACGGAATACCAATGAATTATTTATCAACATACCGTCTTTCTATGGCTTTTGTACACGGTCCCTCCCTTTTTTTTTCGGATGGGAAATTATCAAATGACACCTCCTGCTCTAGGCGGAGCAGGAGGGAGTGTCAGACTTTTACTGACTAAAACCCATCCATGTTCCTTCATCGCCCTTTGTGTTCCGGGGGCACGGTATCTCTTGCGAACAGTCCCGCAGCCCCGGCAGGCATCAGCCATTGCGGACTCCTTCATTTTTACTGACTCTCTTTGAGGCGCGCGTGGAACGCGAACGCGCCGTCGACACGGCCTGTCGTCATGAGACGGATGGACGGCGAGCTAGCCCATAGCTCCCCGTCCACAGGCCCGTGCTTACAGTGGCCGGTAGCCACCACGTGGCCCCCGACGCCCGGGGCGTCTCCCGTGGCGGCCGGGATGTGTGGATCTCTCCCTGTCCCGTCCCGCCACCTCCTACGCTAGCATGACTGCTTCGCAGAAGGAGGTGACGGCGTCCCATTCCGTCTCGCTCCAGAACATGGCTTGGACCAGGGCCGGAAGCGAGAGGTCGCCGCCGCCGATCGCCACCTCGAGGACACGGCGGTGCTCCGCCCAAGCGGGGCACACCTCCACAGTGTGCTCCACCGTGTCCTCCGGTCGATCCTCACAATGGAAACACCCGGGCGTCTCCTCCCGCCCGATTCGGTGCAGGAACTTACCGAAACATCCGCCACCAGGCGGAAGGTGAGGACGCCGTGGCGTCTCTCCAGCCACTCCTCAAAGAGGGGACTTACCGCCACTATTGTGGCGTGCCCTACACGGTCCCTCCCTGGGGTCCCATATTTAGAAGAAGCCCATCGACTTTTGGTAAAGCTACAAAAACGAAAGGAAAAAGAACCATGTACAACCAACAACCATGTGTGTGTATGTGTGTGTAAATACAGAAAAAAAGTATAATTCATTCATAGACATTTAAAATGCAAACATTCGTTATTTCCATACAGAAAAGTTTTTGATTGGAAGTGGTATAAATAGCTAGATATTAATTTAGTTAAGTGGTGAAATGTGGAGATGTGCTACAAAAACGAAAGGAAAAAGAACCATGTACAGGTATAAATACAGAAAAAAAGTATAATTCATTCATAGACATTTAAAATGCAAACATTAGTTATTACCATACAGAAAAGTTTTTGATTGGGAGTAGTATAAATAGCTAGATATTAATTCAGATAAATGGTGGAATGTGGAGATGTGATTGGAGTACCTTCTCGTTTGTTTATCTGCCAGATACGACAAGACTTGCTTGAAATATATAGATAGAAATTTTGAATTTGGGGAAATTTACGAGTGCATTTAAATTCAATGAGCACAAAAACAGCGACGTAATAGGAATCATCATTCCCCTGCTCCTATCCCAATTCATTTGTGGTCGGCACAGCATGTCTTCTTCTTCCATACTTCTCTATTACTCGTCATCTCATCAGACACCTCCTTTCTTGCCATATCATCCTTTACACAGACCATCCATCGTTTCTTTGGTCTTCCTTTACTCTTATTCATTCATACTCAAATACTTTCTCGCGATATTTTCCTCATTCTTCCGCAACACATGTCCATACCACGACAACCGATTACCATACAACTTTACATGCACCGGCGCCACTTCCAGACTTCCTCTTATGTACTCATATCAACAACATCCATGAGAACAAAAACCGTGGTCCATATCTCTCTTCCTACTAACATTTTAAATGTGAAAGTTTGTGAGGATTGATGTCCAGCAGTAGACGTCTTGCAGCTGAAATGATGATGACGATAAAACTCACCAGAAAGTGTTGTTTTTATTTATTTATTATTATTATATATACTGTCCCACTGCTGGGCAAATGCCTCTTCTCATACAGAGAAGGCACGAACATTGATCACCACGCTTGCTCAAGACAGGTTGGTGATTTCAGAATTATATTAATTATAAGTCTGCAGGTTTCCTCACGATGTTTTTCCTTCACCGATGTCTGTGATGTCCAAGACAAACTTCGAAAAGGTATTATGGGTATTATGTTTTGCAATGTTAAAAATATGTAAACATAACCATTTCACATTCAAAACACACTTACTACCATCGCGCGTTAACATCGCCTTAATTTTGTAGTAGTAAAGGTTGGTTTTAGTAGTTCAACGTGTGGTTGAGCATAATTATAACTATTTTTTATTATTATTTATAGCTTACCATCTACATGTACAAGTAGCGTATAAATAAAATATTTAATAAAACTGCGAACTGCGGGTTGATTTATAACGCAGATAGGAATTCCCTTGCTGCCATTTGTATGGTATATTAATGTTTTTCTTATCAGCATAATTATTGCTTTGATTGTAGATGTTTAAAGTTCCAAGAATGTAGTTGATATGTGTATTGAGAAAATGCTGTGGTTTTATAGAGGTATTTAATAAGTTTATTTTTTGTAATTAGTGTTCTTAATTACTGCTACCGTTGGTCACGTGGTCGCAAAGCGCGACTGCTGAGCGTGGGGTCCTGGGTTCGATTCCCGGGTCGGGCAAAAAGTGCTATTAGGTTTTTTCCATTAGTAGTAGCTAGGAGTTTCGAAGTTGGCGGTATGATACCCCTGTGCATCGGAAAACACCTTAACGCCGTTTGTCCTGCGCCTGATCTCTTTCCGGTCGTGTCGGATTGCCGTCCCATCGGACTATGAGAGTAAAGGAGCAGAGAGTGCGCCTGTGCCTGCGCACACACGCCTGCACTATAATCTCCCGCGCCGATGGTTAATCTTCGTGAAGATTGGACGCCGTGACCGAAAACGGTCAGGAGGACTATACATAGGGCTTGAACATAACTGGTAAATTGTGTGTATACCATTGGGTACACCTCTGCCTTTTTTTTTTTTTTTTTTGGTTTGGAAATTATCAAATGACTCCTCCCGCTCTGGGCGGAGCAGGAGGGAGTGTCAGACTTTTACTGACTAAAACCCATCCATGTTCCTTCATCGCCCTTTGTGTTACGGGGCCACGGTATCTCTTTCGAATAGTCCCGCAGCCCCGGAGGTATACCTCTGCCTAACCCTTCGAGAATAACAGGCAAACATAATTGTTATGTCTCCACAAATAAAAAGTGACAGAATAAATATTCTGTTTAGTCAAAAAGAAAAGAAATATCCATGTTTATTATAAGGATTACAACTTTTTCAAGTTTTATTTTGATGTTTGCCTTGTAAATAAACTCGAAGATAAGTCGAGCGTTATTTTTTGCCAGCGGCAACATTTTTTGGGCTCGAATTTATTTACATAGTTGTCTAAGAAGGTTTTTTTGCTGTTATTTGATTTTTACCTGATAGCTGTTATCTGGAGCCGCTCGAGTTGATCTTCAAGATAAAATAAAATAAACATCGCTGGACATTACACACAGCGCCATCTAGCACCACACTAAGCAACGAGGCTTGTGTTGTGGTCGCCAGATAGTTGATATACTACATAGATACTTTTTTTTTTGTAAATACATACTTATTATACATATAAACATCCATGACTCAGAAACAAATGTCCATGCTCATCATACAAACATTTGCTCCTACCGGGATTTGAACCCACGCTAGATAAGCCACGCTTGCCTAGGTTAGTCCGTGGATGGGTGACAACCCATTACTTACCGATTTTTCTCCGTGGCTTGGTCCCGGCGGTCAATCGTAGATCTTTTGGAGTCGTTAAGTAGTCAATGGCCCGAAAGTCTGACTACCAGTCCTACCAACGGGTATCGTATTATGCAGTACTAACTGGGTTGTGGAGGTCAGATAAGCAGTCGCTCCATGTTAAGTACTGGTATTCAGCTGCATCCGGTTAGACTGGAAACCAACCCCAACATAGTTGGGAAAAGGCTGGGCAGATAAACTTTATTTCTTTTTTAATTTAATAAAACTCGAAACAAATAAATGATTTACTCTGTTGTCAGAAAATAATGGCAATTTTAAAATTGCAAACATTTTTCATACCGGTGCACATTAAAATAAAGTCTTAATTACCATCACCAATTAAAATATAAGTACCAAATTAGTTAATGAAGCACGATTTAAGAGCCGGAAGGCACAAGACAAGCGGTAATAACTGCGAATGAATATTTAACAGTTCAACACCGACGGTTTAAAATTAACAACGTGGTTTAATTGGCGTGCTACGTTTTAAAAAGGTTACCTTTATGCATCACTTTTCTGTGTTTATTGCGGTAAAATGTTGAGTAAACTGGACTGAAAATTGAGTTTTGATGAAAAGGTGTTGTAAGGCGGTGCGCACACAGGAAAGACGTAAGACGTGGACGGGGCACGGACAAGGCGCAGACGGGGCGCCGTCGCGACTTTTTAACGCACATAGAAAAGACGAGGCACGAGGCTCGCGCCCGGCGGCGCCCGTGCCTCGTCTTAAGGCGTCTTTTCTATGTGCTTTACAACAGGGCGCAGACGGGTAAACGTCGTTTCCGCACCCGTCCGCGCCATGCCTTTGCTGTGTGCTTTGCGACGCGACGCTTCTATACATTTTGTATGAAAAAGACGCGGAAGAGACATATATCTGTGCCCCTTCTGCGTCTTACGTCTTTTCTGTGTCTTGCGCCTAAGGCTATGGCCTCGATCGGAAACTCGGGCGGTGCGGTGTGGTTTAAACAGTCAATTGTTTCTTAATACGATACCTTGCCCTTTTGGGCATTATTATATTGCCTTTGCCCTCCTGATCAGAAGGTGTAAGTAGCTAAATGTCCAACAGCGCGAAACATCTAATGAGCAGTAAGACTAATTAGCAAAATGTCCATGTAGCAAAACGTCCAACTATCAGATGGTCTGCAGAACATCTATTTAGCAAAAAGTCAGATTCTCAAAATGTCTGGAAACTCAGGCACAAAATTCAACACTTTGCATCGGGAGGGAAACGGACATTTTAATATTTAAATACAGACTCTTTGGTTTATGTACTCCTACTGTTACTGTTAGCCTGTGTCATCCCACTGCTGGGCAAAGACCTCTCCCCATGACTTCCAAATTCTTCCGAGCTCTTCCTGCTAATATAATATAAGTAGGATAATGATGTACTATCGAGGACACTCACGCCTGATCACCACTAAGCTAATTTTTGCTTGCACTTACAACATAGAAACGCTCTCTAGCCCAGCCTTGTTGTCTTTGTATAGAAATAATGATTGAAAAGATACCGATCGGCCGAGCGCACTGACGACGCACGCCAAACGAGACTTATTGTTATTTTGCGCGCCAAAGTTAACGCTTTCCTAAATAGGCCTAAACTTTAAGGGGGCGTGGCTCGGCGCCTCCGCATGATTTAAGTGAAAAAAAAATTAACTGATCAGGCGGAAAAGACCATGACTGTACATATATTGGCGCAGACATTTGCCATTTAAAAGATTTCACACATAAAATAGCTATAATCCTAAATGGTTAGGCAGAGATGTACCTAATATTAAGCCCACATTTTGACAGTTTTGCTTAAATCTCATGTCATAGGGGACGAGTCCATTGCCACTAATCGAACACAAAATCGGTACTCAAAATTTTGATAACTCTCTCAAAAGGTTCCACTTAATATTCCGTAGCACACCGCTGAACTTACACACAATACTTTCTACTATTCGTGACGGCTCTTGTCAGTCCGTGAAAGTTCCATTTATATTATTCAGTGGTCACAAGACTTTTACCGGCTGACTTATTTCAAAATACACACTATCTCGTGGAACATTTTCCTGAAAATGTTGGTTCAGCACACATTGTGTGGTAGTACTCGTAGTGACGGTGGCTCACACAATACATTTTGCATTCTAAGATGTGTATTGTTACTGCTCGCGTTTTCATAAGTTCGTGGAAGTGCGTTTAGATGGGTAGAGTGAAGGTGCGTTTGTTTTACGCCAGTGAATTGAAAATTGGATTTCGAAAATTGAACTTCTTTATCCATGTTTGTTTTTAGAGAAGAAGAGCTCATATTAACAGCCGCTTAGATTAATATTCAGGTTAAGCTGCGTTTGCCTAGATTTTTTCTAGATGTTTACTTCGTGCCTCGGAAAGCACGTTAAGCCGTTCGTCCCGGCTGCCATAGTAGGATCTTCGAAGGTCGGTACAAATACCAAGGGGTATCGTATATCCCAGTACTAACTGGGTTGTGGAGGTCAGATAGGCAGTCGCTCCATGCAAATTACTGGTAAAATATATGGAAAAGGGCTAGGTACTGATGATCCGTCTTTGTCTTTAAGGGTCATGGAAGAATATTTCGAAGTTATTTAGGGAATTTTGAAGATAAGTGAGGCAGATGTAAGGTGCAACGCCGGGAGGGGACGCCCTAGACGGATATACACTGTTCGCATATGGTGATGGTCTTTTGAAAGATCTGGTGCATACTTAGAACTTGCTTTCTTTCGTTTCGTTCTACCCTTATGAGAAAACGGCGAGTGTGTATGAATGTTATAGAGCAAGGCAGACTTTTTGTCAACAAGAACTGTAGAAAAGCAGCAATAGCTTATTTAATGAAATAGGTGAATCGTTCATGTATCTAAAACCGGTCAAGTGCAAGTTGGACTCACGTAACGAGGGTTTCCATATAAACTTGTAGGTATTTTGTTATTAAACTACTTATTTAGGTTTACAGATTTTTATCTTTTGGATTTGATCCTAAAAGGGTTCCGTTCCGTTCGACTGAGGCACGGAACCCTAAAAAGAGAACATATAAATTATTGTACGTTGTTACCTATAACAGTAAATGCAGATATAATAGTATATGCAGTAAAGTAACGAACATTTCAACGTTTCTTCTTAACAAAACTGTACATTTTCGTGCTGACTAAATGTTTGCGATGTCATAATTGTGCGAGTAAATAATTTGTTTGTCTGAATTATTTTGCTTGCAATACAAAGTAAACCCCTAAGGCGACATTCTAACCAAATACACTGGCCTGCAAAATTAAGTACTACACTTTATTTTTTTTTTCTAAACTGTAGAAGGTAGAGATTTAAAAAAAAAAAAAAACGGAAAACGTAATATCAAAAAACGTTTTATAGCAATTTTTATCAGTTTTTTTTGAAACTATAGACAAAATCAAACTCGTTTTCGAGTCCTTTTTGTTTCGAATGTACCTATATCTTGTGTACATAAAACGTTATTGCAATTTTAAAAGTGTGGTAGTTTAACGTTAACTCTATTTTACATTGCTGTTACATTTTATTCAGCTCAGTGGCTTCATAGCGCATTTAAATATTAGGCTACTAAACGTTCCCAGCGGACTAGCGCTAGTACGCTCATATTTACTCTCCCAAAGTAAACGCACACAAAGAGAAGCATTCCGTACTGGAAAAGCGACCTGTTCTGTAGGATAGTACAGTAATTTGTAACTGCGACATATATTTCAGAGTGTATGTTTACCCTTAATTTGTCATGCGGGAGGAGCAGAGGACAAGTAGAAAATTGAGTTCAGTTGTATTAGAGTGATAAAAATATGGGAATGCTTGTTATATGGCTTGGGTCTGGGGCATTACGTAACTGATGTAGATAGTTGGTTATTCCAATTTTAAAATATTTCATAGCAGCATTTAAAAAAAAAAAAAAAAAAAACATCATTGACAATGTAAAGCGCAAAAAAATTACGCTTTATTTTTACATTTACATACGTACCTAATGAAAATACCCTAAATTCACACTTTTTGTCTCATAACGGTGGGCAGGCATTATATGTAGATCGGCTGTTCTGATCCTTACACACGCACAGTTGTACTTGTCCACGTCCATGCAACTGTCCGTACACACAACCAGCGCACACTTTCTAGCTTTGACTTATCAAAAGCTAAATGTTTACAAGATAAACACATTCTATTCTATTTTGTAGACTGTCATAAACATTTAACAAATTTCAACATAGAGCAGTCAAAAATTTAACAGAAATGTCTTCTGTATTTCACTGCGCCAAAATAATTTAAATGTTAAATTTATGCAACGATTGTAAATCTGACTGGCTTAAATGCAAATAATTCAATAGATGTAAACATTTGTACGAAATGGCCGGATTCAGCACTTGGTTTCCGAATGTTTTTAGAGTAAATATTGTGAGAACTTCATTAAAATTAGCATTAGAAAACTCGATTAATTAACATAAATCGAGTTTTCTTTATTCGCCTTTTAACCTAACCAAACATTTTAAAAAATAAACAATTTATTTGATGTCTTGCCAAATCTAAAATTTCAAACATACTTATCATATGAAGGTTTGAATATTTTGGCCCTGCCTATAACACGCTAGGTACTTGTTTTTTTTATAAATTGCATGTTAAAAAATATATTTATTCCGATAACTGGCATTGATACAAATAAGTATAGTGAGAAATTGTGCATACATGCAATACACCAACACTGCTCTATACAAGAATATTCAAACCCCTTTAAGTCGCTTTTCGTATCTGTCTGTGTGACCTCATTGTTCTTTTAATGTATTCAACGGCTTTTGATGAGGTTTTCACCATCATTTAGAGAATTTATTCCAGGAAATTAGGTTGAGATTTTTTTTCTATCCTCACCTGTAATTACAAAACGCAACATAATTATCTACGTCTGACCGTCGTCTGTCAATATGTTTTTGACTAAAAAAAACCTGAAAATGACTATACGTATGTAAGCAGAGCCATTGCACAGCTGCTGATATATATTACAATGTTGCCAACAAAACTGTTTATTAGCATGAAATCGGAAAAACGAAAATTTTATCAGCCTAGGGTAATTTAGGAACAGTCTCATGTAACACAAAGGGCGATGAAGGAACATGGATGGGTTTTAGTCAGTAAAAGTCTGACACTCCCTCCTGCTCAGCCCAGAGCGGGAGAAGTAATTTGATGATTTCCCATCCTAAAAAAAAAAAAAAAAAGGCTGTATATTCTAAAAGTTGGCAACGTCACAAGTATCTGTCAAATATTTCGGTGTTTTGTTTAATTTATCAATATTACTGACAAAATTAAATGCCACTCTGTGTGTTTAACCGGGCCCTTCCCGGCCCGCCTATCGTAAACGCGAGCATGGTCGAAAAGCTTGTTGTTTCATCCCGAGCCACAGCGGCGGTGTTTTTTTGAACTCCCCTGTCTTACCTAGCTCCAACCCCGCACTACTCGTCTCCCGCGCACCTCATACCGCCTAACGCGAGGACATTGAACGGAAAATAGTGTTCGAAAATGTATAAAACTTGTTCCAGGAAATACGTGTTTTTGTAAATACGTGAGTTTGTGAAATAAATATTTGTCATTTAGAATCTCCACTACATTTGCAAGACTTATATCAGGATGCTTTTTTTACTTTTACAATTTATGAGTAGGTACATTATGAACGGCCAAAGTTGAGGTAAAATTTGTGCAAAACCGCAATATTTGGAGACTTATACTGAATTTGTTTCTACCAATTTTATTTTTTGCTTAAATAGAAGCCTAGATATAGTGCACAAGATACCCATTAGTTCATCAAATTCAAAGATATAATTATGTGTAACAACGGCATAATCACGCGCGAGCATTTGTCAAAACTCTCGCGAAAAGTATGGCGGGTTGGCCGCTCTTAATGTCACACTGATTGATAATAATTTCAAAACACCTTTTGTTTTCATTGGTGTAGGTGTATTAGAGTTAAGGAAGGATTTTTACTTTAAACAGGTGCACACTATTAAAAATAAATTTCTTCCCGACTTTATTTAGAAGACCTTAAGATCTAGTTTAGACATATGAACATGGAGGAAATATACCGTTTTTGTAAATAATGGGTGTAAAAGTATCCATAACGAAGCCGAAAGGCACTTGGTCTCCCCGTCATTGCGATATATTTTTTGTTCAAACCATACCTTTTTTTTAATTACATTTTTTAACTTCCACGACCCCTGTACTATTTAATGCACCCATCAGCACAATGTTTTGAGTGCGTCACATTGAGTCCTTCCGTAAGACGTGATTTTGACAAAAAAAAAATGTCGTTTCCCATCAATAATTTGTGCGTAAGAGTTTCTTAGTTTGATGTAGAACGCTTGGTGGACGGTTTCGTAAAGGGTTCGTTTACACCCGTTTAATACTGCTTGTATTTATATCGAACATAAACGCACCGGAGCATTTGTCTATAATGTAACAATCCAAGGTTTAATTTTGGGCTTTACCTTTCAAATAAATGCTCCCGGCGAGTGAGTATTTGCTTACAAACTCATTATTGTTCTATCGTTACAGGTTGCGCACTGTAATGCTCGGTTTGCCACACTTGTAATGCTCGAGTTTGAACTGTGATATAACAGGCCCATGTTCCCGAGTGTGTGAGGGAGCGCCTTTATGAAAACGTAGGTAGTCATATGTGTGTATGCCTCATGCGTGGTAAGAGAGCCGTGAATGGGTACCAATCGATGCATCCATACAGGCTTTGGCATTTGATATTCCGCTTTGATAGACCGTAACCTCGATCTGAATGGTGTTTGGTTTATTTAGGTTTAGACTAGGCTTCTGTGGTTTTGTTTAAGGTCCCGTTCCTGTGAAAGAAAAAACGGGAACTTCGTGTGTTTCCCGTTTAATTTTCTTTTAGTTTTTGTTGAAACTTATGTCATATATGAATACTATTATAAATTACTAGCGGACGTCACGTGGTTTCACCCGCGTAGTTACCGTTCCTGTGGGAGTACGAGAATAAAATATAGCATGTTACTCGCTTTCTTTCTTTATCGTGTGGTTAGTGCCTAACCTGGTGTCAGAGTTTTTAAGCCGCTCATGGGCCTCTGACTTAGCTTAACATGCCGTCGAGAAATATCTCTCAGGCATGCTGGTTTCCTCACGATGTTTTTCCTTCACCGAAGCAAGTGATAATTATACAATACGCACATGAATCCGAAAATTCAGAGGTGCATGCCTTGGGTTCGAACTCGAGACCTATGACTTGGCAGTCCGACGGTCACACCACTAGGCTATCACTGCTTGTTACTCGCTGATAATGTAGCTATCCATTGCTGAAAGAATTTTTTAAATCGGTCTAGTAGTTTCTAAGTTTATTCGTTACATACAAAAATACAAAACTTTCCTCTTTATAATATTGGTATAGATAGCCTATGTGGTATTCTGATGTATTAAAGCGATATTAATACTGTAAAATGTTAATGTCAAAATCGTTTCAATAGTTTCCGTGTGGAAGAGTGACAAACATCCACGCATCCATCCTCACAAACTTTTGTATTTATAGTAGTATTAAGACTTTCCTGAAATTATCTAATACATTGTCAAGAAAATCTACTAAAAATATTCTATAAACTAAGTTAAATATCTGCCACCCATGAATGGTTTCCAATCGATGCACCCACATTACCACGGCATTTTATATTCTACGTTTTCACCCCTCTTCAGTAAAAGGTGGTCTGTTTTATATACAGGGTGTGGGATAAATATCGATTAAGATCACAGCATAGTAACCGTTTGAAGTAAATAAATATAGAAATGTCATTATGAGAAATACAAAACTGCTTCCGCATTTTTTTTTAATAAAGACAATTTTTCCGCAATTTAATTTATAAAGCGATACTTAATAATAAAACGTTTAGTTAGTGGTACAAAAAACATTTCATTTTATCCATTTTAGAGTTATGGTATCTCACACAAGTCCTTGTCAAGTATCAACTTTACATTGTAACTAGAAAATATAAGCACATCCACACATAAACCAAGAAGAAAACCTGCATGTTATAGAGGATATCTGATATAGTACCTAAGCAAAGTTAATAAAATTTATATGGGAGCGTTTGAGATTCCTTTACAAAATAAAAAAAGAATCACGGAGAATTCGGTGAATATTCATGAAAAAAAAGCCTACTTTTTTAGAAATCGGTTAAAAACAACGCGTTACATTTTTACAAAAAAAAAACACATAATAGACTTAACTGACATAACTCTTCTAAATAGGAAAAAAATCCATAAAACACCTTAAAAATCAACAGCTCGATTAACATTAAAACTATTTCATCTCCAATGCTCTATCCGCTTCCTAAACCGATTTTCTTTAGAAACCTCACCCTGTCGAGGTACAGATATATAAGTCGAATTTTCACCACCAAAGCAGTTAATATCGCTTCGATATTGGACGGGGATCCCGTTTTCGTGTTGCGGCAGAAATGAGGAAAAGTTCAACATCATATCTGAGTGTGCGGTTTTAGAATTTATATGAGTTGCATGTTGCTGTATTACTTATGGTCTCATTAATTGATTTAAAATCAATTAATGTTATGTTGTTAATGTTATGTCATGTCGATATGTTTTTTTTAATCATAAAATCACGCCTGTAATCCCACAAGGGTTACGCAGAGGTGCGCCTAATTAGTTAATTAATTAACCTAGTCCACCCTTATTTTGCCAGTTATGATTAAGTCCCATATAATAGAGGGCGAGCCTATTGCCATCAGCCGGGCACAAATCCTAGAACCTCATGCTCAGATATCGCGCTTACGACCACTTTACCAACGAGGCAGTTAGTTGGTCAGTTGTTAGTTTTATTAGAAAATTAACTTATGCTTTCTAGGTTCATATATTCGGTTTTCACGACAAAAATATTATATCTCTCCAAAAAAAATACATGATTTGTAGTACACTTTTGCTGCGAGTTTCGATTTCGATCATTTATGATGCATTTATTTCGATGATTTTATGGTGCATATAATCTGGTCTTTAATAATAACATTCTCTGTCGAATAAAGATTTATTTTATTAGACAGAGAATGTTTATTTCTTTATTTCTATCTGTAGTTACATCCTTGATAAGGGTCACTCGTTATGACAAGAACATTAGCTCTTAATTATCGTCTTAGGGGGGTGATTTGGGTGAGGGACGCCCAGAACTAAGAAATATGGCAGGAGAAAGATGAAGGGAAGAAAAGGGTCTAAACCCTTGAGTTTATTTATTTAATTATGGCACTGCAACGACTTATTCACTAATACATTCTTTGGGGTAATGTAACAATTTTACTTAAAATCTAGAGTGAATTTGGCACTTACATATTAGTACCTATAGGCAAAAAAAATACAAAACTACATGAAAACAAAATCGAAAACTAAAATAAAGAAAAGATATAGCTAAATCTATTTTGTTGCTCTAAAGAATGACACAGTCAATTAAAAATAATAAAGAAAGTAACAGTTTTATGTAAGTAATAATATTATATTATAATAAAACAAAAGTTAATGTATGTATGCATGCTGAACTACCAAATCACATAATTAATTTCGAAGTACCTATAAATAACAAATCCGCTTACCCGTTATTTATAGCAAGCGTGAACTGCTTTAAATTATATTGTTTCGGAAGTGAAATTGCCATAAATTACCCGTATATAGTTGAACCGTTACCGGATCGTGTTCTGTTTCAGATTTAAATTAGCATTAGCATTTAGAACTACGGAAAGTTAAATTATTTCCTTTTCTCGTTTGATAATTATTTTGTACTGGGGCTGTGACATTTACAATGTAAATAGTTCAACATTACGCAAAAACGACGGAGCGAACGGTGAGCTGGGAAACGACATTTTTTTTGGGTGAAAAATCATGTTTTGCGGTAGAACTCAATGGAACACACTCAAAACATTTTGCCGATGGATGGATTGAATAGTACGGGGGTTGTGGAGGTGTGTAAAGTCAAAATCATACAATAAAAACTTGTATTAAAAAAAAAAAAAAACTTGTCAAAAAGTCGGAACTTTGACCCCCAATATCTCTGTAACTAGAAGGTTCCCAGGTATGGTGTAGAACAAAAAAAATATCGCAATGACGGGGAGAACTAGTGCCTATCGGCTTCATTAAGAGGTTTTTTACACCCTTTATAATGGGACTTTGAATGAATACGGATAACTTTTTGCATTCAAACGATACTCTAAGGTATTAAAATGATTGGATGTGATTTTTTTTTGTTCATTAAAATCTCATCTTCTGTCTGGTGCTTTTTCCGACAATATTGCCTGTAGGACGGATGCGCGAAGCAAACGCATCGCAAATAATTCGTGCCATTTAAAAATTACCTTTAATTATATTTAATTAGATCAGTACCATGTCTGAATCTTCCCACTGCTGGGTTCTCAAAATAAAATAATAATAATAAGTTCCAGTTTTTCCAATCCTGGGCCATTGTGAACCACTGATTGTTTGTATTATCTAGCTCGTCCCGCCATCTTCTACGAGGTCTGCCGCGACACCTTCTGGCTGTGTCAGGGCTCCACAAAGTGGGTATTTTAGCCCATAGCTCATTGGGCATGCGTTAGACGTTAGCCCAAGCGCACTTCGGCTTAGCGGCTTTTTGAGCAACGTCATTAATTTATGGTGTGGCGTACAACTCGTGCCACGGAACATGAGACCTGTCACACCACTTGTACACGAGATAATTCCGTAACGAGATACTTCTTTTGACATATAGGTGTACACGTCATAAACCATCTTCCTACTTTGTCTTCTTAATGTTCTACCTCGAGGCATAATCAAGATTTCACAAAGATTCACTCGTTTCAAGTGGTGTGACAGGTCTCATCTTTCGTGGCACGGACTGTCCCTACATGGACAAAAATGAAACATTTAAATTATGTTCCATTTTTGAATATCATTAACATTATCTTACCTTTCTTTCCTTGTATGAATATAACCAGTACAAACCAAATGAGAATCCAAGGAGGCAGAATATCGATTTCGTTAAATCTTTTTGTCAAAAAAGACCATGATTAAACAAGGATTAACCTCCTTTCTCAGAAAGACTAATTGCAACAATTTAACGAAAAAGATCCCTTAAACAAAAAAAATAAAAGGAATTGATCTTCACAATGAGAACGCGGGAATTTTAATTGGATTTAGACAAAGGGAGGGTTTAATTAATCTTTAGGTTAATCTTAATATAAACAAGGTAGCGGATTCTTCTTGATGTTGTAGCCTATTTGCTTAAAGTAAGTGGTTTTAATTAAAACATACTGTCACGCGTGTAATCTTCGTAAGGATAGGCAGAAGTGGGGTCTGGGCACCCACATATCGTTAGTTATTTTTATGCTTGAAATCACCCCCAAAATAACTTTCTACCCCTCTTAGGGAATGAATTTCAATAACATATGAAACACGTCTTCCATCAATTTAAAAAAGTTTATGCAAAATTTGAAGTAGATTGGACCCAGGAATCACGTTGTCCCATACAAACTTTTCCCCCCTTTTTCACCCCCTTAGGGGTAGAATTTCGGAAAATCCTTTCATACTATGGATGCTTACGTCAGTCAAAGAACACACCCTCTAAGTTTCAGGTCTCTACGATCAGCGGTTTAAGCTGTGTGTTGATCCGTCAGTCAGTCATTCAGGACAAAGAATTTTAAAAACGGGGTGAGCCTATTGCCAGCAACCGGACACAACTCCAGACTACATGTCTACCACTGAGAAATTCCTGATGAGAAACCCAACAATTAAATAGTATAATAGTAAGTACTCCGTGCTCAGAAGTCGCGCTCGCGACCAACGTTTCAATAAATGTTACGCAATTCGCGATACATTAAGATTGAAATATTTTTTTGCAAGAACGGGTCAACGTGTTGCGCCAACCGCAAGTAGAATGGTACAAGGGCAGGAAAATGATGTCGAACAGGTCAGCCATCGAAATGCATAGAATAGGATAGCATAAAAAGTTATAGTTATAGAATAGAAAATTTTATTTCTGACCAGAGGGTTAGTAACAATTTTACTTAAGTTCTACTGATAATAGAAAGAAAGAAAGAAAAATGTTTATTTGGGACAAGCACAGGAACTACAAACTAAATAATAAAAAAAAAACTAAAACTAAATAATAAAAAGAAGACCTGTGCGAGGCCAAAAAGGCTCCTAGTAGGTTACAGACACAGATGAAAATATACAATCAAAATTTAGTATGGAGCCGCATCCACCTCCGCAACATCGGGAAATCCCACCGATCTGCGAATACACTGAGAATACTATTGGTACTGCCTCGAACACGAGCCATCAGGGATGCACATCTATTTCTAATAACAGCGGCAAAACTATCAATAGTACTATCTGCAAACATCCCTAACACACTACTGCGCCACGGCAGCTGCAGCAGCACTCTCAGTGCATTATTGTATTGAACGCGCATAGGGTCGTCGTGGTAGACAAAGCCTAGACTTCCCGCAGAGAGGGAGACCTGAGTTCCAACAGGGAACATTAAAATGCCGACTGAAATGAGAATTAGACGTTTTAAAAAAGGAAAAGAGTTATAGAACTTAGTTCTCGACTACGACCAAGCAACAAAGAAGGGTTATGATTTTAGCTGTCCTTGTATGTATGTTTTTAACATTTTAATGATCCGTCGTAGAGCCAAAACGACAGTCTGGTTTTTAGTAAATAAGGGTGTCAATCGTTATTATGGTTCGCGTGAGATTGGCAGCTGTCGATAGGCACCCCACACAGTTACATAAGTTTTTTTTGTTCATGTCGCTTTTTGTAGTGGTTCATTGAAGACACCTGCTTTCCAAATTTCAAATGTGTGGTGACACCAGTGTCAGAGTAAAATGGCTAAGACATACGGCCGAACAGACAGACGGACAGGTCCAGGACTAATCCATAAACCAAATTCGCTTCAGAACGATTTATACCGTAAATGTAAATAATAGAAGAGTAAATGTCAAGTCTATTATTTATTATGTAAATCTGGCACGTGTCTAGAGTATGAATTTAGAATATCATTATCATTTATTTAACAAAGAACATTTTGGGTTCTTTGATAAACGTATGTTGTACTTAAATTATCTATTTCAAATAGACGAGTTGTTTTAAGTAGTCAAAATCGAGGTAAATCTGCAGTCCAGCTATAAGGCATAAAAACTGTGAAAGTACTGTAGTTGCCCATTCCAAAGCAGGATCTCTTCTGAGAAGAATGGGCAAAAAACGCTATGGACACTCATCTAAAATCAATGTTAGTACGAGTAGGTATTACGGTTGTAGGTACCGGCAGAATTATTATTTATTAAAAAAGTTGTATAAAAAATAAAGTATAATTTAATGTTATGTCTAAACCTTCTATCATGGGGTTTAGGTTTCCGCACTTAGTCCTTAAAGTGGACCATTGTGCGTTTCTAAACCTTATTATTATTCATATTTTTTTACTCAAAGAATAAAAGTTTTCGCGTATTTTTTTGATATAAGGCTGAGTACTAACAGTAAGTTAAGTCGTAATATATAAAAAAACTATAAAACTTTAGCACAAAGGAATTCAATTTCAATTTAATTACATTCGTCGAAATACAAAAGATTTCACTATACAGGTACACTTAAAGCTACAACTTTACCTTAAAAAACTGTAGTTTACCTAAAAAAAGTACAAAAAAATAATTACGGAAACGGCACAAAAATTAAAGTTAAAAAAAAATCATACCATCGTCCAATCCGTAAAAGCCGCTACCATTCGCTTTCACAATTATATTGTACGTTGAACTATCAGACAAAAACTTATCCACTTTTTACATAACAATATTACACACAGTGAAAACCTGAACGCTTGCTACGCACACAAACATAATTCCTTACTATAATACTGTATGAAGAATTTACGAAAGTTGCTCTGTCACGTAGGCGCGCTACGACAGGGGTCTACGAGCGAACTGCCGTAGCAATCAGCTACGAGCTACGAAGCTACGACAGCTTACATCACCCGTCCCGCTCACACGGTATTGTTTTTCTATATCTGTCTTTGTCACTAAATACGGTATCTCAAATAAGAGAAGAATGTTTGGTGAAGGCTTGAACTAAAATCATTGTTGCCGTTTTAAACGGCAGGAAATTTTTCTTTTTTATTTGAATGTCTGTACGTAGCTTTGGAGTTGATTCTTATATGCGCGAGGTGTGAAAAGGGTTTATGTAAATTCACAATGTAAAAAGGTTTCGTTTGAGGGTATTTTGGTTTTAATACATGGTTTGTACGGATTGATGACCCGAGTTTCATCATGTGGCCGGATTAGTCTGAAATATTCAAAACAAAGGTGGTTTTCAAATCTTTTAAGGGAATTATTTTCTGGTTGAACATTAACATATTTTGTGGTCTAAATATTCGTTATTATATTTTGGTGTTTTATGAGGGTCATGTTAGGAGGGCGGAATTATTTTTATTGCTGCTAGCTTGCTGAAAATGTTGGAATAGGAATTGGTAAGGCTATAACTTTTAGGCCTTTCATTAGGACTAAAGTTTGTAGATAAGAATATAAGAAAAAAAGATTTTGTGTTATTCTTATTTTTCTCGACAACATTTATGGTTGTGCGGCAAGCTAAGTTATTTTGTATCATATTTTTATAAAGTAATTTAGAGACAGGTGAAGCAAATAAAAACATGTTAAAAATAGAATCGATAACAAAGTTTCTCTTGCTATCATTAACACTCAATGCCGCGATAACTATAGAAATTAACAACTCATAGAAAAATGGCCATAAAACCGTCCTTGTGCTAAAATAAACCCACGATGTATGCAGCTCGCACGACCTCTGCCAGGTTTTCATAAAAAAGTCAAAGTTAAAATCTTGACCGTGACACAGATACGTCATAAAGACGTAGTGTGTGCATTCGCGACGTAGTTCCCAAGATTTGGAGCTGGAAGATGAAGACACATTTTCAAGGGTGCTCTTTTGTTTGTGTGTGAGTCATCTTAATGCATTTTGATATAGGGAAACTATGAAAATAATGATGCCATCATAATATTTATTGCTTACTTTGCTTAATATTGGTTACCTTATCGTGTGGTTAGTGCCGAACCGGGTGTCTGAGTTTGTATACCCTCCCTCCATCAGCCTTGGCTTACCTCTCAGGCATGCTGGTTTCCTTCACCGAAGCAAGTGTTAGTTATATAATACGAACATGAATCCGAAAAATCAAAGGCTCGTATCTTGGGTTCGAACCGTTTAATATTGGTGAGATAATATTATTCTTTCATTTTCTTAAAAACTCATATTAGAATGGATGATGCTTATTAATATTGCGATTTATTGACAAAAACCTGGACTAGCCGTAGTAACTATCCAAAATGTTACTTGATCATGTATAGTCCCTTCTCAGAGATGATGCTTTTTCGTATTTGAGGAACTTGTACATGTTTAGACAGCTGAATCAATTAGATATCCGTCAGGCATTAAGACACTCAACAAAAGGGATAATGAATTAATGGACTGTATTACTGAACTCCGAAGTTTAAAACTCCGATGTACGTTATTCAGAATGTTCGTCATCGCGAAGTACGTTACTCCGAAAGTACGCTATGACGAATTACGTTATTCAGAATGTTCATAATGCAGCCATCCGTACACGTAGGTACCTACTCGTCATTCTCAAATTCGAAAAGTTGTAAATTGTTTGAAAAATGTTTTACGTCTCTCCGAATTTCAAAAACTATGTAGAATAAGTATAGTTTAGGTACCATGAATTCGCCGTTTGAATGTTAAAATCTCCCTAGAATGAGTACCTTTCCTCAAAAGTATTTCCTTTGTATTCAGTCTCAGTATCGAGCAGGCTTTTTTAGAATTATTTTAATTAAAAATTGTTGAAGAAAATAAAAATGGCTAAGTGCAAATTGAAGTACTGCGCGACTTTTAAAACTGTCTGTTCCCACGGCAATTGTAAGTCTGTTTATTTCGTGATCCGATTTTATTATATTTTCAAACATTACTTAGTAAGTGTCACGGAATTTTCAGGATTTCTGTGAACGGGTGAAGAATTTTCATTGAATAAGGATAAATGCCACATTATTATATTTATTAAAACAATCGTAATTTATGATGGTGATGGCAGGTAAGAGCAGCGGTGGCCCAGTGGTGGCGGCCCCGACTAACGAGCAGGAAGTCGTGGGTTCGAACCCAGACAGGTGCATCGTTTTGTGTAATTTATTTCATCACCACTGGTCTCAAAACGGTGAAGGAAAACATCGTGAAAAAACCAGCATGTCCTGGAATCAAAAATTCGAAGACATGTGACATCTGAAAATTCGCACTGGGCCCGCGTGGTGGGTGATAGCCCATTCCCTCTCATTGAGAGGAAGCCGTGTCGCAGCAGTGGGAACATTATAGGCTGATGATGATGATGATGTCAGATAGAGTAAAGCTGTGACCAAGTGGCGTCTAAGGACTGGAAAGAGAAGTGTTGGTCGTCTGGCAGCGAGGTGGGCAGACGACATTGTTGCGATCGCGGGAATATCCTGGATGAGGCTGGCACAAGAGCGTGGAGCTTGGCACAAACAATGAGAGGCCTTTACCCAGCAGAGGGTGAAGTCGGGCCATGGATGATGATGATAATCCTGACCACGGAGCTTTTTTTTCTTCGTGGTCCCAATAATATAAGAAGAAGAATAAGAATAATCTTTATTTATATAAAAAAAAAAACAGATTGTAGTAGATTTATAAGATTTCATAAAGTGGGTAGTATTAAATCACTGGCAATCAAGTGGGTGACGTGCTGTTCTCCTTGCTAGTCTATGAAATAGCCTGTATTAAGAAGTAACAGTGCCGATCCCCTCAAGTTGTATTACTACAATTTTATATATAAAACAAAAATAATTTGAATTCGTCTTTTTACAAAAATACAGATGAAAAATGAATGGAAAAAAAAAACTTCTCGGCGATTTGGTCGCTAAGCGACAAAGCCCTTTAAACAAATAAAAAAAAATTAAAAATGTAGAGAAAATTCCGTGGTCCCTTCTCGTATTCCCTGGAAGAGACCACGGAGGTTTTAAGACGTGCGCTCGCTTCGCTCACATATAAAATAACACTCTTTGACTTTTGTCCCCGAAGTGCCGGGCCTCCGCCGGCCTACGGCCCGGTGCCCATGCCGCCCACAAATACCTATCTAGTTACAATTTAATTCGGCAGTATATATTTCTTGAAGAAACCACGGACGAAAAAATACTCGTGGTCCAGGGACTAAGGGACCGGGAACACGGGCGAAAACCTATGATAATGAATCATGATATTGGGGCTTTTTGGATGGCTAGGATATCAAGTGAGCGTTGTTATGACAAATTGCACCAAACCCATCATCTCTCCCATGCAAAGTAATTTTACTAATATATTGGAATTTCTCCTGTATCGTGGGTGCGTTTACAAACATTTGAGCACACATACACAAACAGTCAGACCCGGAACAACTACCTCTTGGCCATACAAATATTTACTACGTGCGGGAATTGAACCCGCGACATGCAGCGCAGCAGCCAATCGTTCAGCCACTGCGCCAACCTTGCCGTCAAACTTCTTCTTTGACAGTTTTACGTATTGAAAAAAAAACAAAATGGCGGAATAGAGATAGCTAGATTTTAGATAATGCTGTGCCCACCACTAATAAATTGAGATAAGTGCAGTAGAATCATTATCATCATCTAACCTTTTCCCAACTATGTTAGTGCCGGTTTCTAGTTTAACCGGATGCAGCTTAATACCAGTATTTTTCAAGGAGCGACTGCTTCCGCGATCTGACCTCCACAACCCAATGAGTACTGAATAAACGGTACCCTTTGAAAAGACAACTTACCTTGGTAAGGCTGATTGTCAGACTATCGGGCCATTGACTGCCTGAAACGGCTGTCAAAGATCAGGAAACGAATCGAATCGAATCAATAGCAGCCGTGACCAACGGCTTAACGTGCTTTCCGAGGCACGAAAAACTCGGTATGTAATGAGTGATCACTCATCCACAGACCAGGTAATAAGATGGGTGAGTACAGGCGAACGATAACGATAATATTAAAACACATTTAGCAATCGATACGCTTCAAAAGAAAGCAAATATCACAATATTTTCAATTGAAACGTAGATTCCCTTTGCACATTATTTTCTATACTATAATTAAGCACCCGGCAATTACTGATTTCTATAGCCTGGAAATGGAACGTGGTTTTTCCGTTCCCAGCTAATCTAAAGACGGCTTTCATATATCTTTAAAAGTCGTTTTCTAAACATCTTTGGTTTTCATCGGAACTGGTATTCATTTTACCTTAATATTTTTCTCGTCTCTCGACTCGTCTCGATTCATATTAACCAAATTACCTAAGAACCATTGTTACTAATAATAAAGTACTAACAAAACTATGGACATGTAGTCAAAATAAAGTTTAATTTATTATTTACTAGCTGATGCCTGCGGCTTCGCCCGCCCGCAAATTATATACTAAAGCCTTCCTCTTGAATCACTCTATCTATTAAAAAACACGCATCAAAATCCGTTGCGTAGTTTTAAACATCTAAGCATACATACGGACAGACGCGGCGGGCAACTTTGTTTTGTAATAAGTAGTGATTTATTAATCATTACAATTATATGAAACTAGCTCTACCCCACGACCTTCGTCTGCGTAAATTATAAAATATTACTTATATTTTTGACAACCCGAATGGCGCAGCGGTAGTGAGCCAGCCTTACGTTCTTAGGGTCCCGGGTTCGAATCCCGGTAGGAGCAAATGTTTGTGTGATGAGCATGGACATTTGTTTCCTAGTCATGGATGTTTATATGTATATTATGTATGTATTTACAAACAAAAAGTATCTATGTAGTATATCAACTATCTGGTGTTCACGACACAAGCCTCGTTGCTTAGTGTGGCACTAAATGGCGCTGTGTGTAATGTCCAGCGATATTTATTTATTTATTTTAATCGGATTTTGTTAACGATTTCAAGGGATTTACGATTTCTACAGGCGAGTCGCAAGAAAAAGATAGTTTTGGAGACGTAGATTTAATTAGACAAACTTTACATGAATATTAAAAATTAAAATTAAGTTATACAAGTGACCATGATCGAAGTTTGATTCATAATGGGAATCACACAGGTGTTCCTAAATTCGGAGAGGTGACCGTGAGAAGATGTCGCCGTGAAGAGCTGACGTTGCGTTGCCGGGTGGTCCATATGCACAGCCGCGCTGGGTACAGCGCAAGCGATGCGATGCGATAGTTAGCTTAACGTAACAAGGGTTTTAAGTTTTTTTGCGCGGAACCCTAAACCTTTTTCTAAAATAACTGTCCTAACTTACTCCGTATAACATAAGCTATCTGCCAGTAAAAGTCCCGTCAACATTAGTCTGGCTGTTTCAGAGATTAGCCGGAACAAACAGATAGACAGGCAGACAGACAGACCGACAGAAAGACAGACGAAAATTTAAAAGTTATTATTTACCTACACTGTTTTAAACTTAAACAATAATCACGGAAGATATCCCGTAAGTGACATTTTAAGAATATTTTTTTAATCATTTGTTAAAAAGCTGTTATTTTAAAATTACAAACAGAAAATTCAATTTAATTTATTTGTATAGAAAGAGCAATATTTTTGGCGTGAAACATACATGTTCAACGGGTCGTATTCGTTCAATTTTACCAGCCGCACTTCAAAAACCCATAGACATAATTATTATTTTTATACGGTCTGTGTTGATTGCCAAGCATTGCGTGTGTATCAACTTTCCAGACTATGTTACGACTAGATCAATGAAATATCATAGCAGCTTTTTTGTTTTTTTTTTCGGATGGGACATCATCAAATGACTCCTCCCGCTCTGGGCGGAGCAGGAGGGAGTGTCAGACTTTTACTGACTAAAACCCATCCATGTTCCTTCATCGCCCTTTGTGTTCCGGGGCCACGGTATCTCTTTCGAATAGTCCCGCAGCCCCGGCAGGCATCGGCCCTTGCGGACCCCTTCTTTTTTGCTGACTCTCTTTGAGGCGCGCGTAGAACACGAACGCGCCGTCGACACGGCCTCTCGTCATGAGACGGACGGACGGCGAGCTAGCCCATAGCTCCTCGTCCACAGGCCCGCGCCTACGGTGGCCGGGGGCCAATACGTGGCTCCCGACGCCCGGGGTGTCTCCCGCTGTGGCCGGGACGTGAGGATCTCTCCCTCTCACGTTCCGCCACCTCCTTCGCTAGCATGACTGCTTCGCAGAAGGAGGTGATGGCATCCCATTCCGTCTCGCTCCGGACCATGTATTGAACCAGGGCTGGGAGAGAGAGGTCGCCGCCGCCGATCGCCGCTTCGAGGACACGGCGGTGCTCCGCCCAAGTGGGGCACACCTCCACAGTGTGCTCCACCGTGTCCTCCGGTCGATCCTCACAATGGAAGAACCCGGGCGTCTCCTCCCGCCCGAAAACATGATATGAGGCCAATAACAATTTAGCTGTAAATATAATCTACGTAAACTGCGTATGGATTATTGATTATTGCGAATAGCTTAGCACAGTTCTTGCACGGCAAGAACACGTGGATTTATCAGGCTTCTGGTGTTCGCTATACTTCTTTTTGGAGAAATCATCCTCATCATCATACTCCTGCCCTTATCCCAATTTATTTGGGGGTAGCATGATTGTATTCTTCTTCCTTATGTACTACTTTATTACTTTTTGGAAAAATATTTCACGAAAAAAATAAGAAATGCACACAACTTATACAAAATGAAATATAGGAAATCTCACAGCATCAAAAAAAAAATTAAACAAATCACAAAAAGTGAAAATAATGTTGGAGGGTTTGAACCTGCAACCCCGTAGTTTACAGAGCGGTCATGAAACTGCAAGGCTATTTACTTCGTTGACATAAGCCACAAATAGCCGTTCTCATGTACTTACGTCATGACTGAAACGTCAAACAATTGAAGTATACGGAAATAATGCAAAATTGCCTACCCCCTTAAGGAAGTAGCGTTATAATATATAGCCTAAATGTTGAAGAAGCCTGTAAAGAATATTTGAGCAAAATTTTAACAGAATCTATGCAGTAGTTTTGACGTGATGCGCGCACAAACATTTCGTACCAACTACTTAAACCGAGGAAAGCTGATTTTCTTGAGTTCCGCTATTTTGTGCGTATTCACCTCAAAAATCAAATTTCAAGAAAACTGAGAAATTATATTTACCTGTATTAGATATGGAGTATATGTAGCAACTTTAAAAGGTTACACTTCATTGGTTTTTATTGTATAGGTGTTTGAAGTTTATTAATTTTAAACACAAAACCCTCTTTTTTGCGCCTCTGGATGAGATTTAAAAAAAATGCTAAGACAGGTATTTCTTTATTTTTATTAATAAGTATTTATTCTGAGTTTCATGATTCTAGAACGATCTAAATTTTTTTTTTCATACAAACTTTACCCCCCCTTTTCACCCCCTTTTTCCAAAAAAATCCAAAATGTCTATAGCCTATATGTTATTCTGAATGTATTTAAACAGATTTGTGAACATTTCAACAAAATCGGTTCAGCAGTTTTTACGTGATGCGCGGTCAAACAAACAAACAAACAAACTAAATTTTTTACATGGTTTTAATATGTTCAGTTACTTATTTCAAGTCACCCTGGCTGTTTTTTTTTTTTATTCTTCAATGAACAGATTTTTTGGTCTCAACGATTTTATTATATGTATAGATTACTTACGTTAAACGAGAAAGTTTGTGAACAAGGTTAGGTGTTTGTTACTCTTTCAGGATTTCAGATTTGATGACATTTGGAACATATATATAATTTAGATTATAACCTGGATCAACATATGGAAAGAAAACAAGTTTATTAGGCAAATGCACCAAAAATACAATCTTTACAAGGTTTAAAACAAAGACACCGTCGCTTACTGCACGCTTAGATTTTTTAAACTACGCAACGGATTTTAATGTAGATTTAAGCAATAGATAGAGTGATTCAAGAACAAGGTTTACATGTACATCACACATACACACACATATAATAATCACATATAATTTGGTGTGGCAGTAAATCCGAATAAATGTCAGGCTATCATCGTTGGGAGTTCTCGCAGTCTGAGCAAGTTGGATAGTACAACCTTGCCACCAGTTCTTTTCGACGGTACGGTCGTTCCATTTAGCAATGATGTAAAGGATCTTGGCTTGCACATCGACAGCACTATGAAATAGCAAACTCAAGTCGCTCGTGTCAGCCAGAAAGTTACTGGTTCGTTGCGGGCTCTGTACCGTTTGAGAAACTTTTTACCCTCAAATACGAAAACAATGCTTGTACAGTCCTTAATTTTTCCTATCATCGATTATGGTGATGTGTGCTACTTTGACCTGAATGCAGGTCTCCTCGACAAACTTGACCGTCTTCTAAATAACTGCATTCGATTCGTTTTCAATCTGCGTAAATATGATCATGTGTGCGAGTACCGGTCTCTTCTTAAGTGGTTGCCCATACGTCAGCGTAGGGAGCAAAGGGCGCTAACCACCTTGTTTTCTTTTCTCGTTTCACCCACTTCCCCTAGTTACCTTGCTCCCCACTTTCAGTACATTTGTGCCAACCATAACAGGAGTCTGCGATCATCGCAAAATCGTGTTCTTCACTGTCCCTCTCACCGCACTGACTTCATTCATCGTTCATTCTTTGTGCAATCTATTTCTCTGTGGAATGCGCTTCCCCAGGATATCAGGATGGCAACCAATCGTTTGGCTTTCAAAATTAAAGTTCGAGAGTACATTCGCAAGAAGCTGGCAGTTTCATCACAACGGTAATGTTTTCTCTATTGTTTGTCTTTTATTTTAGTAAATCCGTTTATATATCTATTTACAGTTATAAATAGTTTAATATATATTTATAGTATTTATTTATATTTATAGTATTTTATATATCCTTCTAATTTACCTTAGTATTAATTAAATTATTTTCAGATGTACACCTACCACTGCTTGTCTCTGCATCACCCAAAGGTTGACTGGTAGAAAATGCCTACGGCATTAAGTCCGCCTCTGTACTTTGTGCTTGAAGTGTTAAATAAATAAATATGTACATTACACCCACGCGAAGCGAAGGCGGGTCGCTAGTATGCAATAAATAAAAAAACTTAAATTTAAATAAAAAAAAAACGACAATATTTTGTGTCTCACGGTTGCGCCAAATAGACGCAAACTACTGCCTAATATAAACAACCTTTTGTTCCTGTAGTATGATTCCGTGGGACAATTATATAATTTTATATATAGCATACGGGCAATAAGGGAAAGAGACAAGCTGTTCTTAAAACGAGGAATAAAGTAAATAAAGCGACTCGATATTCCATTATCATATGCATTGTGCGCGTCGAGGATTGTATGAAAATTCCCCTGTCTCACAAAATAACCTTTTGCTCGAAGGAGTTAATATTATTCATGCCGCTTGAGCTACCTTCAGTTTAGACACACAGGCTTGTAAAATGGATAGCGAAATAATAATTTTCATTAGTTATACTTAAAGTACTTACGGGATGATATCCGCGATTTTCTTTTATTACTATGAGCTCCCGATATTTCGACGCTGTTGCAACAATCATGATCGCGGGAATACAGTAGCGGGAGTTAGTATTCCCGCGATCATGATACTTGCAACAGTGTTGCAATATCGGAGAGTCATATAGTAACAAAATAAAATCACGGATATCATCCCGTAAGTACTTTAAGTGTAGTGAAAAACCGTGAAAGTCTAAAACAATTTCATTAGTTAATTTGTAAATGTTAGAGGAGCAGACTGCTCGAGGCTAAATAATAACAGCCGCTCGGGTCGATCTTCAGCTTAATCCACGCTTGTCTAGGTTAGTCCTTGGATGGATGACCCATTTCAAACCGAGTTTCTTAAAGTTTTCGAAAGTAACTTATGAATTAAGCCGTTGGTCCCGGCTGACCTTTGTAGATCTTTGAAACAGGTAGTCAGTGGCCCGAAAGTCTGAAAATAGTCTAACCCATGGTTAGACTATTACACAGGTATTAGACTATTATACAGGTATCGTATTACCCAGTACTAAATGGTTGTGGAGACAGTCTTTCCGTGTAAAATACTGGTATTCAGCCGCCTGCGGTTAGGCTCGAACCCAACCCCAACATAGTTGGGAAAATACAGGCAGATAAATAAATAAATAAATATCGCTGGACATTAACACACAGCGCCATCTAGTGCCACACTAAGCAACGAGGCTTGTGTCGTGGACACCAGATAGTTGATATACTACATAGATACTTTTTGTTTGTAAATATATACACCCCCATTTTTCGTCCCACCCGTACCTCTTCAGTATTCCCGCGATCATGATGCAACAGCATCGAAATATCGGGAGCTCATAGAACCTAAGGAAAATCACGGATATCATCCCGTAAGTACTTTAAGTGTAAATATATACTTATCATACATATAAACATCCATGTCTGGGAAACAAATATCCATGCTCATCACACAAACATTTGCTCCAACCGATGACCGAGACGATGATCACTTATGTTAACATTAACTGTAATAAATACATTTAATGTTAACGTAAGTGCATAATAATGTTCACACAGCTGGAAAACAGTTTATCTCTTCGTGAGGGGAATAAGCAGTACTATAATCCACCCCGCGGGTAAATTATAGATGGTTGGCACAAAGCCTCAGTTCAATGGGACCTATCGGTTAAATAATTTCTAGGTGAGCAGTGAGTGAGCAATTTCCCCTTGCTAACCCCTAACTCGTACACCGGACTAACACCGAAAACTCTAACATTAATTAAAAATAAACAAATAACTTTTAAAAACAAAAATACCCAACAATTGTTAACGTTGATTAAAAACCTTTCCAAACTGCAAACAAAACTCAGTGAACATCCTCAACTTCTGTATAGCTAGTACCATGCCTAGTTTCAACAGACATACACAAACTCATTACTATTGGATTAATAATGACCCGAGGCGCCGAATCCCCGATAATTCGTAATTGAAACTAATGTAATATGATTACACTGTAATTGATCAATTAGAAAACGTGTTAACTGAGCGGAAGCATCATTGGGTGGAAGATTTGATGGAGATATATATTATAATCTTTACATACAGGGTGTAAACAGACTCTTCACGAAGCCGTTAACCAAGCATTCAGTACATCAAACTAAGTAACCTTATGCAAAAATTATTGCTGGGAAATGACTTTTTTTTGGGGTGAAAATCACGTTTTACGGTGACTCAATGTAACGCACTCAAAACATTGTGCTGGTGGATGGATTGAATAGTGTGGGGGTCGTGGAGGTGTTTAAAGTAGAGTTATTACAAAAAGAAGTATTTAAAAAAAATACTTGTAAAAAAGTTGGAACTTTGACTCCCAATATCTCCGTAACTAGAAGGTTCCCAGGTATGGTCTAGAAAAAAAAAAAGATCGCAATGATGGGGAGAACAAGTGCCTATCGGCTTCATTAAGAGTCTTTTTACACCCATTAATTATGTAGCTTTCGGAATGACCCAAATATAAGTAAACTTTAGTTTTACTGGCACCTTACCAAAACATAAACACCACACATCATCTGTACCTATCTACATTGTGACATCATCTGCCTGTCTTTTCCCAACTATAAGACTTATTTGAATGAATTATTTTGTTTTTGAATTGTATTTTTTAAATGTTTGTTTTTACTTTGGACACTTTAACGTGGATTTTTTTATATTTTTTACGGGTTCCTTTATCGATACTGAACTCACCCCTGTTGAATACCAGTATTTGCGGCGATCGGGGGCGGCTACCTCTCGCTCCCGGCCCTGGTTCAATCCATGGTCCGGAGCGAGACGGAATCGGACGCCGTCACCCGGGCGTCAGGGGCCACGTGGTGGCCCCCGGCCACCGTAGGCGCGGGCCTGTGGACGGTGAGCTATGGGCTAGCTCGCCGTCCGTCCGTCTCATAACGACAGACCGTGTCGACGGCGCGTTCGTGTTCCACGCGTGCCTCAAAGAGAGTCAGCAAAAAGGAAGGGGGCCGATGCCTGCCGGGGCTGCGGGACTATTCGAAAGAGATACCGTGGACCCGGAACACAAAGGGCGATGAAGGAAGATGGTTGGGTTTTAGTCAGTAAAAGTCTGACACTCCCTCCTGCTCCGCCCAGAACGGGAGGAGTCATTTGATAATTTCCCATCCGAAAAAGAAAAAAATAATAAATAAAATATCAGTATTTTACAAAGAGCGACTGCCTATCTGACCTAAACAACCCAGTTTGTACTACATAATACGATATCGCTCGATAAGACTGGTTGTAAGACTTTCAAACCCATCTTCAAATATATTGACTTGGGTCGGTGGCGTACTTACATAAAATAATGCCTTTATTACCCGAAGGGCTATCCCTTCCACAGGTATAATTAACAGTACACTAATATTAAATGACTCTATGGCTGTTAATGAAAAATTCCTGATGAAAAAAAACTAATTCCAATTTGTCCAAACCTAGGAATCGAAATCACACCTCATTACCCGGAAGTAGTGTATGCGACCAATAGACGAGTGACCATTTTAATTGTTACAATACGAGTATCAAAAATAACCAAACCTTTTTAAATGAATTATAGCGGTCGTAACCGTCCATGTAGGACGGTGAGTAAGGCGCTGGGCACACAGACGGGGCACCCGTCGCGACTTTTTAACGCACATAGAAAAGACGAGGCACGGGCGAGGCGCGGGCGTGACGCCGGGCACCACGAGAGAAAACAAGCGACGCGCGCGCTCGTGCCTTTCTATAGATCTGTTTTTGTGTAACCAACCAACTTCATTCAGCCGTCCGATTTTGACACGATAACATGTTTTAACATTTTTTTTTGACGGCGTGCGGCACTTGTCCCGGCACCCGCGCCCCACCCCACCCGCAGCGCTCGCACCTGGCGGCGCCCGTGCCTCGTCTTACGTCGTCTTTTCTATGTGCTTTACAACAGGGCGTAGTCGTTTCCGCACCCGTCCGCGCCCTGCCTTTTCTGTGTGCTTTGCGACGCGACGCTTCTATACATTTCGTATGAAAAAGACGCGGAAGAGACATAAATGTCTGTGCCCCGTCCGTGTCTTACGTCTTTTCTGTGTGTCTTGCGCCTTACTCCTTCAATATACAGGTCCTTCATTTTTCCATTTTACTATGTTCTCGTAATTAAGAGCCAACCTCCAACATTTTCCGTCAAAAGGATTCGTAAACTTTTGTTTGTCTTCAGTATCCATGAAGTTTCTATTCAGCTAAAAGTTTCATGCCCATTTGTAGGAACAAACATTTCATTTTTAAAATGAAATATCACGTGTTTCGCTTTGAACAGAAATGTTTGGACTGTCATACTAAACTTGAAAGTTTAAAATATCGATGTACTGTTTTCATAAAGCTTAAAAAACGATTTGTGTGAGTGAGAAGGTACCTTAGGCCACTTATATAATTGAGAATGTTCATCATTGCAATGTGCTGAACTTCGAATACTTCATCACCTGCCTAGCCTTTTCCCAACTACGTTGGGGTCGGCTTCCAGTCTAACCGGGAGCAGCTGAATACCAGTATTTTTCATGGAGCGACTGCTTACCTGACCTCTACAACCCAATTAGTACTGGAAAATATGATACTCCTTAGTAAGACTGGTTGTCAGAGTTTTTGGTCCACTGGCTACCTGTAACGACTTCGAATAAGTACTTATTATGATGAATTATTCATCATCGCAATGTACGGAACTTCGAAAGCTTGCTAAGAAATGAAAATCAAAGCATTTATTTCAAGTAGGCCAGCTACAGGCACTTTTAAATTGTCGAAACAAAGATGAAAATTAAATGTAGCTACAGTCCCAGTCACAAGGCATAAAAACTATGAAACTACTGTAGTTGCCCATTCCCTAGCGTAGATCTCTATTTATTTATTTATTTATTTAAATTAAGGAAAAACAAACAGTAGCACAATAAGAATTTGTAACAATATTTTAAATTTTACATTTTAAAACAATTATGCTACCCACAACGTTCTCCACAGATTACAATTTAAAGTATTTAAAACTAGCTAGTAACAACACAAATACAATACATATACAATACATAAACAATACATATACAACGGTCATTGTCCTGGAACTAATATTTGGATTTATATATGTGTGTACAAACATTTAAAAGAAAAAAAAAACAATTCTGTGTGTGTATTTAACATTACTTACGTTATTAAATATCAAATTATACAATAATTTGCTGGTCCTTTAGGGCTGCTTGGATTTGCTTCCTAAATGCATTTTTACTAAGGAAAACAAAGTCGATTGAATGGAACTTATTTCTCTATGGAGAAGAACGGGCAAGAAAATCCATGGATACTATTTTAAATCAGAATATTTTTACAAAACCTTGGTTACATCATTCATGTTTCTAGCTACTGATAGCATTCTAGTACATAGCACTCACACAATATGGGATATGCGGTTATATAATACTAAAAATATTGAATTTATACAATACAAAGATAGTTGTACAATCTTCAGCAGCTCCAACAATACAATTAGTGCTATCCATTTATGCGCCCCTGTCCTTGTGGACCAGGACCGGCATTGAGCCAATGATTTTTATCAGCGATATAATCGTCCAATTTGTAATATGCTTGCTTACATAGTGAGCGTTTAATGCATGTTTTTGTTTTAAATTTTGTTTCATTCAGTTCAAGAATGCTTTGTAGAATTTTATTATAGCATCTCAAACAGTACCCCATGAAATATGAGTCTACTTTAGCGAGTCTGAAGCCTGGCTGAACTAGTTGGTCCCTACTTCTAGTACCGTAATTATGTTTGTCTAAAATCTGCACCTCTTTTACCAAAAAGGTGCAGATTTTTTCTGACGTACATTATGTTTTCGCAGATGTATTGACAATGTACGGTCATGATGTTAATTTCCTTAAACAGTTCCCTCAGAGAATCATGCCTACGAAGATTGTATATGGCTCTGATGGCTCTTTTTTGCAGAATAAATATAGACTCAATGTCTGCAGCCCGTCCCCATAACAAAATGCCATAAGACATTATACCATGAAAGTAACTAAAATAGACCAATCTAGCAGTATCTACATCAGTAAACTGACGGATTTTTCTAAAAGCATATGCTGCTGAACTTAGCCGCCCCGCCAAAGATGTTAAATGAGAACCCCATTGTAGCCTTGAATCAAGCGTAATCCCCAGGAAAACCGTTTTATCTACGATACAGAGACGAATTACTTTATTGATAATGTTCATCATCGCGATGTACGGATCTTCGAAAGTTTGCCAAGACGAATTACTGAATTATTAATGTTCATTGAAACATAGCCTGATCCGTTGTTCGCCGAGCAACCCGTAACACATACATGCTTATGTGTATTGTATGTCGTTACCAGACAGATGGTCCATAGTGCATATTCAGTCAGATCTACATCCTCCCCAATGGCTAGTCGACAGCATAATTTACGGTCTTAAATTCCATTAAGCTACTAATAATTTATCAAAATTGGATGTTCCTTTGTCACATAAATCAGTTTCAATTCAGTAACTTACACACTTTGTCATGAGACGAAATTAATTAATTTAGTGGAAAACTAAAATTGTGTTTGCATTATCATAGACCCGAAAGGGATCTGTGATTACCGAAGCTTGGGTACTTATTTCTTAGGTCATTTGTCGATATGTAAATTATTGGTTACAGACAACAGGAGAGTGTAGTTTGAAAGTTTATTTCGCCATTTTATTTTTCTACCGTTCATAATGATTTATAAAATACAGTATTTAAAACCATTAACACTAAATTAAATCCCTAATCCTTTTACTCGGTCTTCTCGCAGAACCACAAACATTCCAACATTATCGTCTTCCGTTCATCAGCAAACAAGTCCAATCCAGGGTTGGTCTCCACAGTCATGCTAGCGAAGGAGGTGGCGGAACGTGAGAGGGAGATCTCCTCACGTCCCGGCCGCCGCGGGAGACGCCCCGGGCGTCGGGGGCCACGTGGTGGCTTCCGGCCACCGTAGGCGCGGGCCTGTGGACGGGGAGCTATGGGCTAGCTCGCCGTCCGTCCGTCTCATGACGACAGGCCGTGTCGACGGCGCGTTCGTGTTCCACGCGCGCCTCAAAGAGAGTCAGCAATAAGGAAGGGGTCCGCAAGGGCCGAAGCCTGCCGGGGCTGCGGGACTATTCGAAAGAGATACCGTGGCCCCGGAACACAAAGGGCGAGGAAGGAACATGGATGGATTTTAGTCAGTAAAAGTCTGACACTCCCTCCTGCTCCGCCCAGAGCGGGAGGAGTCATTTGATGATTTCCCATCCTAAAAAAAAAAAAAAAAGGGTTGGTCTCCACGAGCGCGTTGAACATCGTTAGCATACGTGGTTTAAGGGAAGTGAATCGAGCTACAGTGAGACTAAATGGGTCATTAAACAATTGATGTTTTATATAGCGAATACAATTATTTGGAACAAATAACTGATAGCTAAACATTTCCTTTAAGGGTTCCGTACCTTTATTGTGCCGACGGGACCCGTAATAGTTAGCAAGATGAAGTAACTGTAATTTTATAGATAGAGTCTTGATCTTTCCCGCCTGATCACTTTAAATCATGCAGAGGCGCCGAACCACGCCCCCTTAAAGTTTAGGCCTATTAAGAAAGCGTCAATTTGGCGCGCAAAATAACAATAACTCTCGTTTGGCGTGCCTCGTCAGTGCGCTCGGCCGATTGGTATTGTCTTTCATTCATTATTTCTATACAAAGTCAACGGGGCGGGGCTAGAGAGCGTTTCTATGTTGCGAGTGCAAGCAAAAATTTGCTTAGTGGTGATCAGGCGGGAGTGTCCACGATAGTACATAAAAAAATTTAATTGTTTTATAAGTTACGGAGATTATCTACCCCTACATGTTATACAAACTCATCATCTGACAAATAATAACTCTTTAAAATATTAATGTAAAGACAATACTTTGTGTTGCTTTCATTTTGAGTTTGTAAGCTATTTTTATATTTAGTATAAGGTTATTAAAAAGGGAGACATTTCACATTGACGTAAAAATGTGTTTTCAAAAATGAATTAATATCAATAAGAGATAAAGAATTGTGAAGGACAGAATAATAGACTTCTAAAGTCGTTTCTTTGTTTACAGGTATGTTTTGGTATCTAATTGGTTTATAATATAATGTATGTGTATAGTTTAGTTTCGTTGTTAAACAATAAAAATCTTTGTTTACAGAGCAACGCAAGTTATTTTTATTTGAACACCTTCAGAATTCAAGAAATAGTATTATATTAATAATAAAGATTGTTTGTTATCCTTCAAGACGGTGTGTCTCACCTCTCGTCACAGCTATGTCACTAAAATTTGCATTTTTTATTAAAACACTAAAGTGTTTGATGGAGCCTGCACTGCAATGTTAGAGAATAATATTGAGAATTTGTATGTAAAATAACACCTTCAGATTTTGAACAATCACCCATCATTTTTGATTATCATTTCATTTCTTAGAGAAACATTTTCTTTGTCAATTTTATTTCTGCATGAAAATTTTATATTATTCTTTTGTGTTAGCGTAGTTTTTAGGGTTCCCAAACTAAGAAAAGGAAATTGGACCTTTTATAAGAGATCCTGTCTGTCACATGGGTTTTACTCGAAAACTACGTTGTGCCCGGTTGATGGCAATAGGTTCACCCACTGTTATTTGAGACTTCCAACATAATAAAGGGTGCGGTGCGTGGATTTCCTTACTAAAAAAATATAAAACATCATCTAATATTTTGTTTTATGATTTTTAAATTATTATTTTTATGTTACATAGAACACACATGCATTTAAACTTTTTTTTAAATAACTTGAAAATTATATTTTATAAATCCCGTCCATTCTAGTCAATACATTGGGAAATTATAAATCAAAAGTTCTTTTCTGTTGTTCTTTCAGAAGTGTTTTTTAAAACTGAACTAAATTTTTTCTATTTATTTTTCATTTTTTTTTCAAACTGACAGTATTACGAGTAGGTAACGTATCGAATAATTAGTACTGATGTTGCGTTGGTTCGGTTGTGTGTGTTGTGGTCGTGTTCTTCTGCCAAGCTGTAAAGAAGATTTTTACTTTCGTGTTAGTGTGTTAGGACTAAATAATAAAAAGCATAGTGTAAGCAAACAGTTTTTATTTTGAGAGCATGTGATAAAATTCACACTCATTTTGAGTACCTAGTGCTCATTTTGAGAAGTGCACATTTTGCGAATTGCACATTTTGCGTTGTGCACATTCTGCGTCAAACCCGACCACCCACTTTGCCCAGCATGTCTGCGTCGTGGTTGGTAATAGTTAGAATATGGTTTTCACCTTTTTTTTGATGGGAAATCATCAAATGACTCCTCCCACTCTGGGCGGAGCAGGAGGGAGTGTCAGACTTTTACTGACTAAACCCATCCATGTTCCTTCATCGCCCTTTGTGTTCCGGGGGCACGCCGCAGCCCGGCATCGGCCCTTGCGGACCCCTTCATTTTTGCTGACTCTCTTTGAGGCGCGCGTGGAACACGAACGCGCCGTCGACACGGCCTGTCGTCATGACACGGACGGACGGTGAGATAGCCCATAGCTCCCCGAAGTTGAAAATCTAACAGCGCTTTTTTAGGTATTGTTTTTGTTAGTGTAAACCATCCGATTTATAATACTGTTATGATAACTGATGTTTATTTTGCAAGTAGGTGGGTAGGTAGGTAAAGTTTCACTTCATTTTTTTTCAACTAGATGGGGCTTGTGTTTCGTACCTGTTGCTCAAGTTTTAATGACATGGCTAGAAAGGAGGTGACTGCTGAAATGACGAGTAATAGAGAATGTAAAAGTATGGAAGAAGAAGACATGCTGCGCCCCAAATAAATTCGGAGAAGGGTCCAAAAATAATAACAATGATATTTTATGAATTGCGCAGTTGCTCATAACAACTATCACCAGTAAAGAGGATCAGGTTGTAAAAAAAAAAAAAACAAAAATCGCTTGATGACGACTCGCTCTTGGCTGGTTTTCTAAATAATGTTGTGAGAAATTAAAAGTTTCTCGGGTGTTTATTTCGAAGTATTTGCATATTTTTTGAGTCTTCTATTTAAGAAGTTTGATGAGTCTCCTCAAAAGAATAATAAGGTTTAGGAATAAATGAGTAAAATTTTGTTAAGAAAACATTGAATTCGTTGACTTTTTACATGATTTCTGTTATCTTTTTTATTTCTACTTTACATACGAAGCTACATAACGGGGAGTCTGGCGAATTTTCTAACCACCTTTTTCTGCATGAAACCTTGATAGCTGACTAAGTAGGGCGTGATGAGAGAATGACAAAAATATTTTGTAAAGTTTGAGAAAAATATTTTGTAAAGAGAATGACAAAACTAGCTTCTGGATGTTCAGCACCATTGATTACCTCATCTTACGGAGCCTGAACCAAAACTATTTAGGACTTCGTGTTCGACAGGGTCACGACGACGACTATCGGCCGCAAAAGCGAGTTTTTGTCGAAACAGGAAAAAAAGTTTTAATTTTCTTTTTAGAAACGTTGCCCCGCACTATAGGTATTTCGCCTGTATCGTAAGGTGCGTTTACAAATATTTAATACCACATACACAAACAGCCAGTTGCTCGCACGACCTTCAGGGCTATTACGTATCTCTGTTGACAGCTCGAAATTATAGTAACTGGGCGCAGTGTCCATCAATTAACGGTCAAAAGGTTAGTTTCGTATTATATATGACCCTGTTAGTCACTGTAAAGTGATATCCACTCAGTGTGATACGTTATACCAATATTATGACATTCATAGTTGTCATCAAAGTTCGGTGTACAACCGAAGCTTGATAGTCACTGGATATCAGAAAGATACGTAATAGCCCTGCAGGCGTCCAACCAGTTTGTTCAAGATTGCAGCCAGTCATGACACAAATCGTGGCCAATTTTTGCCGTTTTTCAATGTGGCCAACATTGAAAAACAGCAAAACTCGAAATAGACTACAGGCCCATACCAAAAAGGATGGGTCATATGAACCACCAGGTGACGTATAAAGGACGATATAAGAGCATAAAATAATAAGATTCAGCACTATGCCGTCACTTGTAAGCTGTCCAACTGAGTACTGGTGAGAATTCAAAAGTGCAGGTAGAGTGAGTACATTTTGGTCATATATTTTTGTACGGCATTTTTACCATCGATAGATCCATGAAAAATAATAAGAAAGCGCGCAGTGCCGTAAAAAAATGGTGCGCCACAAAGTCGGTATTTTTTTTTTTTCTGACAAATTCCAGGGTCATTTCATTCTGTACGGCATCAGTTTCATGCTGTTTCAATACAGCTTCTTATCCATTATTCCGCAACGCCGTACAAAAATCATGCGGCAAGGGGAAAAAATCGAGGGTTGCAACCCCCTCTCTTTCCGTGGTCCGGGGGGTGATTTGAAAAAGTACGGCTTCGGTTCCAAAACATTATATAGCACTCAAAAGTATACTTTTAAAAATAATGTCGTCAAAAAACTTCTTTTTAAATACCAATTATTTTGCAGTAGTTTAAAAATATGATCTTGCTATGTACTGCTAAAGGGTAAGGCCTGGTTTCCACCAAAGCGGAGACGAGCGGAGCGGAGAGGAGAAGTGCAAGCTTCTACCAATCACAGGATAGACGAGAGACCTGAAACTACATGTGATTGGTGGGTTTCCGCACATCTCCTCTTCTCTCAGCTCCGCTCGTCTCCGCTTTGGTGGAAACCGGGCCTGAAACAAGGAAATATAACAATTAAAACAGAATAATAAAAAAATAACTTTTATTTCAGCCGAGCAACAAACAAAAAATTCATAAACAAATTAAAACGCTTAGTAACTGAGCTTTACTACCTACCTACCGAATTCCCGCTGGAAATGTTGCAAAAACTCAGATAAGCAAGTCACTGTACTTCCATTCTTTAACGGTACATAATCTACCTACATGGAGCAAATAGCAAGTGACGGCCGGACAGACAAATGATAAGGGTAGCACATTGTACGGCGTGGATTCAGAAGTACTATATTATTGGATAGGTAAGTAGGCTGCAAAGATTAAGAAATTTCGTATTATAGAAGCGACAAAGATTTTTCTGTAGGTCGATATTTACTTAGTAATCATAATAATACTGCTACGTTGACCTACTGTTTAAAACCGATACTAGTGAGCATGAGGTCCAACTGCCAAAAATTGTGTTTGGATTTTTCCACCAGGAATTTCTTAGTAGCAGCCACGGAACCTGGATTTATGCGCGGTTGATAGTGTAGCGGCACTACAAAAAAATGCCATAAAGTATAACTAATACAGTACAAATATTACTACACTGCCATCTATGGTACAAACGCAGAACTAACATTTACATAATGAAGCAGCCATCGTCGTCATCACAGAGGCAATCAGCGAAAGAGGAATTAAGGCTGACAGTAAAATTAGCAAAGGCAGTATACATTTCTGGATCACCTTTGAGCCTGGTGGAACATGCAGTGTGGATAGACTTTTAAAGATCTGCGACAATACAGACCATATTGAAAAACCCTACAACAGCTTTTGGGCAGTAGTCCACCAGACACCGTCTGGTCGAAGGCTGAAGAACTTCACACCCTGTTTGTAGAATGTTGTAGTGGATTGGGAAGACGTTAAATTAAACTTCACTTTGGTATTAATTTGCATACATTATTGCCTGCTGGTCCGAGCAAGCGTTCGTTAGGAAGACAGTTTTTGGGAGGGAAAAAAACCAAGAGCGACAGCGCTTTTCCACAGATAACCTAAGATCATATATATGCAAAACTTTACTTTTTGCACAGACTAAAAATTTCTTAATGTCTTGAACACTGTTCTTCATACCCCCTTTCTTTTTTTTTCGGATGGGAAATCATCAAATGATTCCTCCCGCTCTTGGCGGAGCAAGGGAGAGTGTCAGACTTTTACTGACTAAAACCCATCCATGTTCCTTCATCGCCCTTTGTGTTCCGGGGCCACGGTATCTCTTTCTAACAGTCCCGCAGCTTCTTCATCATCAGCCTATTAATGTTCCCACTGCTGGGACACAGGCCTGCTCTCTATGAGAGGGAATGGGCTATAATCCACCACGCGGGCCCAGTGCGGATTGGTAGATGTCACATGTCATCGAATTTTTTGGTTCTAGGGCATGCCGGTTTCCTCACGATGTTTTCCTTCACCGTTTTGAGACCAGCGGTGATGAAATAAATTACACAAAGTAATGCGCCTGCCTGGGTTCGACCCACGACATACTGTTCGTAAGTCGGGGCCGCCACCACTGGGCCACCGCTGCTCTCATACCCCCTTAATGCCAATAGACTTAACACCATGGGACTAAAATGCGTAGTCTCCCATATCTGCGTAGTCTCCCACATCTACGGTAAAACTTGAACCTTGATATGACCTAGAGTAGTACTGAGTAGGAATAGGAGCAAAATACCATTTTATATGTTGGAGAAACTAAGAAGTATCTTTTTATCTAACCCACAACCACCAATTGAAGAGGAAGGCGCCCAACTAACGCGTGAGTAATTCAAATACCCTCTCACTTCTACAGATTTTATTCTTTGGTTTCCACTATTGAAGGGTCCTTCTGATTTATTGGAAATGAGGGTTGATGGGCAATGGGTGACGTGGAGGAGAAGGATAGGTGTATTGTCAAACGATTTTAGCATATTGGGAATTGATGAAAGTATAGGGTGCGGTGGCCTAGTGGTGTCGACCCCGACTTACTGGGTTCGAACCCAAGCAGACGCATTACTTTGTGCAATTTATTTATTTCATCAACCTGCTCTCAAAACGGTGAAGGAAAACATCGTGAGGAAACCGGCATGTCCTAGAACCAAAAATTCGAAGACATTTGTGACATCTACCAATCCGCACTGGGCCCGCGTTGTGGATTATAGCCCATTACCTCTCATAGAGAGGCCGTGTGTCCCAGCAGTGGGAATATTATAGGCTGATTATCATAAACTGGTAAGGACGCCACATAGTGTTACCTGTTATCAATTTTGTTACTGAATAAATTAATTATAGATGGATAAGGCGGAAGAGCTCTTGCAGATTAGCACAACAAAAATAAGTTTTTCATGCCTTTTGATTTTTAGATTCCTAACGGAAACAATTTAACATTTTAATTTAAAAAACAAGAAATAGAAGGCTTTTTATTTGTATTTTATTTATTTAAGGATGTTATGGAAAGAAAGGAGGTTTCTGATGAGCTGACGAGTAATAGAGAAGTATGGAAGAAGAAGACATGCTGCGCCGACCCCAAATGAATTGGGATAAGAGCAGGAGAATGATGTTAGTGAGTAAATTGATTAACGAAGACAGACGTGTTTAGGAAGGGGTCCGCAAGGGCCGATGTCTGGCGGGGCTGCGGGACTATTCGAAAGAGATACCGTGGCCCCGGAACACAAAGGGCGATGAAGGAACATGGATGGGTTATAGTCAGTAAAAGTCTGACACTGCCTCCTGCTCCGCCCAGAGCGGGAGGAGTCATTTGATGATGTCCCATCAGAAAAAAAAAAACAGACGTGTTTGTGGTTATTTCAAAATGAGTTAACCTACGATCTTTTATTTATTAATTCAGTTAAAAACGTCAGACTAATCTAAATTTCTAAATGTAGTAAGTATCCATTACTATCTAGTAAAATCATTCTTAGATTAGCCGGCCCCGCCTAGTTAAAAAAATACGTTTAAAAGTGTGTGCAAAAACCTATTTGCAAAAATAAACATAATTTAATTTTATCATATATATAACTATAACATTTTCGGCTTTACGACAATTGAAATTCTGGTATCGTCATTTAAAATTAATCAGCGTTTACTGTACAAAATTATAATTTACGTAAAATAAAATAAAATTACATTAAAATGAATTACTTCGGAAAATTGTAAAAAAAAATGTTGTAGGTTGGTACACTTTGGGAGAATTACGCTCAAATAAGCTACTTAGGTTCCCAAATAAAAATCTGTATTTTAATCTACAACTACAAGAGTAATGTGCTGCCTCTTGAAATAATATCCAAAATATGGGACCGAAATCCCAGTCCAAAGTTAAAATAACAAAACATTGTACTGCACGTACGATAAAATAAATGATATCTGCCAAGAGCCCTAAGTCCATTTATTTGACAACGTCCAAAGTGAATTCAGCCAAATCTCTATTTTATCTGCTTCAACTATTTTAAAACAAATACATTAAAACTTTTAGAATTTTAAAGCGTTGATGATTTAATTAAAAAGTTGTGGAAACGTTTCTCGATTTAGTTAAAAGGGTAATAGAGTAAGCAAAACGAAGTTTTGTAGTGAAAACTATTATTTTTATTTATTTATTTAAACTTCATGTACAATATAGTGGTACAAAGCTGGACTTAATGTCACAAGGCATTCTCTATCAGTCTTCCTTTGGGTTTATTGCCGTGCATAATTCAGGGAGATGTAAAAAAATGGTGGTAAAAGAATAATTATATTTATGTACCTTACGTATGTATTTAAACCAGTTAAATTAACTGGACTTTGCAATTTTATAACGTTTTTCGTCAAACTTTCTCATACAGGAGATATCTCACTAAAATGTTATGAAAGGCAGGCACACGCCCTTTAGTTCTTTCTGCTTTTGATACACGAACGAGTACACGTACGTTTTTTCGTTATTATTTTGAACATGTATAGTAATAATGTATAGGCTATTCACAACGCTTCGATTCGATTTTCGATTCGTAAAGTCGTATGTCTATCTTTTTTTGACATTACGAAATCGAGCGAGATAGACAATACGACTTTCCGAATCGAAAATCGAATCGAAGCGTTGTGAATAGCTATGCAGAGAGGATAAAAAGTGTGCACTTCAATACCAGGTACAACAAAGATAACACTCGCATACCAGGAGAGCATGACATGTAGCAGTCGTATGGAACGACATCACACAACACAATACGGGCTGTGTATCGTTCAATACACTTGCCTTTGTGCAGCTGAACTTGTGATTGCACAGATGACAATGGGCAAACTTTCGCACGTGTAAACTGTTGACCCACTCAAAGGACATGATGGTATTGACTGTTCGATAGATACTCGAATGTTATATACGATTCGAATGTGATATTATTTTTGAAGTCTATTTTTAAATAAATTCAAGATTAAAGGAGGTTTACAATTCAAGCCGTATGTTTGTAATATTGTCAGATTTGCACAGTATTCGTAAATTGAATTCTCTGTAATTTTTTTTTTGTTTATTAATCAATAAAAATAATTATGTACAAGTATAAAAAAGGGTTACAGGGCGTCAAAATTTCGTCCACATCGCTGTCAACAGGAGAAGGCTGGCAGCATTGCCATGTTGGATGGCAATGCTGATTATTTGAAAAATAGGCTCGCCCTCTGGTCACGTGAAGAGTCGACCAACCATTTGGCGATTTCCCGAAATACTAGGTAGGCACTCGATCCCCAAGGCCCTATTCTATACACATGTGCCAAAGGATGATGGGCAATTTTCTATGAAATCTGGGGGTAGACCATTAGAATTGATATTAAATAGTAGCTTATTGTTAGAACTCAACTTTATACAAGGGCAATATTTTTATTTCACACACAATTCCATAATGTCACAAATAATAAATTGTTTTAACACCAAAAGACGTGAGCACTGTGTATAATTGTACATTTAATTAAGGATACATCCAACCTTTTACAGAAAACAAATTTTAATTCGAAACACAAAATAAACGATAAACAAAAACGATATGGAGAAGTTTTTGTACAATTTAAAACGAATGGTGAATGGAACATTTTTGCGAATAAGTTTTCCAATTAGGTTCACAATGGTGGATTACTCTGCGTTCATGTTTCGAAAAGTTGGCTGATTTATTCGTTTTGGACCCGGTATAAACTAGTATACCCGTCAACAATGGAGTGACCCAAGGCGCTTAATGGTATGCACAGGGTCTTAAGATCCATGGAATGAAATGAGGTGGCCCTATTCTTAATCTAGAACCACACGGTAGGAGAAAAGTTAAAGTGGCCCTTAACACACACAAAGGTTTTTCCACAAAGGTTCGGTTTTTTTAACGCCCTGTACAGCATCCTGTATTTTCCAGAGAAAATGTCAGGAGCTCACAAAAACTACCTGAAGTAATAAGGTAAGTTCTCTCATTAGATATAATAGACTCGAGAGTGGTAATGACTGTACTTGTAGACCGCAACTGCCCTCTCATTTCTTTATAAAGAATTTTATTCACGAATCATTTATTCAGTTAAAGAATATTTTGTAGGAGTGGCTGGCGAAGTTAACGATGGGAATTGTTAAGAGTATCAAAAAACCCAACTACAATTAATTGTGTTATGTACCTATATGTTTTTGTAATTTCCTTCATTTTGAAACCCTACTCGAAAGGTTTGGTTGAAAATAAAATGAACGACTTACAATTTAGCACCAAAAATCCGGCAATTTGTTTTTTTTATTAAATAAAAACGCCTATCAAAGACACTTTTGTTTTAGAGACGAATCTAATGATAGGTATCTTAACCGTCAAAATCCATTCAGCCGTTTACAACATACGAGGTTATAAAGAAATTTACAAACATACCAGATCCGCGCGAAATCCATTACCGTAAAAACTACATAGACATGTTTGAGAATGCGGGAGTCCCATATAGTTCTCATGATTAGTCGCCATTTCGTTCATCCAGTGTTAATCTCTATGTATGCACTCTGACATATGTACGTCGCTATCACTTTGCACGAGTGAGATGATTTAAATTAATTTAACCCTCAAGCTACTTATTAAAAAGGGTTCCACAAAGGTTTGTGCTTTTCTTCACCGAATATTTTGGCGGTTAATCCTTAAATTAAATGTGCTGAGATTAGGGCCGTGAACTGTAATCATAACCTAACAACGATGATTACAAGCATGATGCTTGTAATCACCAAAGGGTTGGGGAGTTGTACCTAATAGAATACCCACGTGAAATGTGGGTTTAATTTACGTATAGGGGTTGGCCGATGGGGCCGAAAACTTCAGGAGTGGCGACCGCGAACCGGAAGACGTTGTATTGGAAAGCCTCCCACTAGGTAGACCGATGGCCTGGTGAAGGTTGCGGAGATCCGCTGGATGCAAGTCGCATGGTACCGGTCAATGTGGCGACACTGGGGGGAGGCCTATGTCCAGCAGTGGACTTTTGTCGGCAGAAATGATGTTGATGATCATAGGGGCAAGCCTTGTTGCCTTCAATATAGAGCTCACAACCACACTCCATGGCTGCTACTGAGAAAAAAAAGAAAAACACCATTAGGAATTGAATCCAGGACCTGATGGTCAGCAATCACATTTGCGACCACTAGACCTGTAAGGCAGTCAATAAATTAAACATAATGTTTTGTCTGTGGCTCGTCAGTGCCAAAGAGAAGTCACTGCGGTCGCGGTACGACTTGGAAGTTTGTTAATATTTCAATGGCGGTCCCATTTGACGAGACGTTCTGACCTCGCTCACCGCGACTTACTGCAGTGACTTGAGTTGCCCACATTGAACCATGAGTCCATGAAACTGAATCAATTTGCGTGGTGTTAGAACTTCAACGACAACATGTACCAGTATGCATCTATTGTATCAATAAATTCATCCTTGGATTGTAATGTATGTGTATGCATTTTAGGGATGCAAATAAAAAATATGATGGGTGTAAAATACCCTTAATGAAGCTGAAAGGCACTGGTTCACTCCGTCATTGCGATCATATTTTTGGGATAGATCATACCTTGGAACCTTCTAGTTACGGACATGTGGGGGGGGGGGGCAAAGTTCCAACATTATTACAGGTTTATGGTTAGGAGCTAAATTAGCGACTCTATTTGGGGTGGTTCAAACTTCGTTTGAAATACTGTTAGAATAAAGTTCTAATCAGCTTGCACTGCAAAGTGGTTGTTACGTCAGTCACTGCGGGCCAAATAGTGCGAAATGAGTGGTTTTTTGCGATTTACAAAAAATCTATTGATTGGACTAAAAAAAAAAACACTATCATGCTAATATGTTGCTTGTAGAATTATTTGCTACAAAATCAGAATGATCGCATGCATTTTAGTATGTTTTTTACTCGTTAAAAGATTTTTTTGGAGATAGGTTCGTGATTTTTTTATCGAGTAAAATATTTGTTGTATTATGTTTTCAAAACACTGTCATACTAGCATATATCCTGAAGAATATCATATATTTTTCTGGTTTTGTTAATTGCAGTGAACCATTTGCTTTTTTTAAAAAACTCGCGTTTAGCTCCTGTAGTCCTCAGGGCCATGTTCATCGAAAAGATAACGGTCTGATTTTCAAAAAACAGCTGTTTTCAACACATTTTCATGTTCACCAAAGCAAATCAACCGATTAAACACGCTAATCAACTGTTTTCTCTAACCGAGGTGGGAGAGGTTGTTTAAAGTCCCGGTTAGTAGTTAATCGGTGTTTTTTACTTTTGCAAATTGCAAATATAACAAATTTTAAGGTTACATCCAGATATTATTGTGAGAATTTAACAAGCAGTCTGCTTTGAATTATATTTTGGAAGAGGATGACGTTTTGGACGAGTTTGAAACCGTTGAAAGACTTTTGCGAACTCCTCGTTTGTATTTTCGTCATGCGTAAAATTTGTAATGCGCTTCTTTATATTATCCATTATCTTTAATTTAAAAAACTATTTCAAACAAACAAAACTTCAAAAGTTCAAAAACAACAGATAATTTGTTGGTTATAAAGAACTGTCATCTCAGGTATAATGCAACCATTTTAAGATGTTTCGCATTTGTACGGTTTTATACGTGTTAAATTACCCACCCTATTTGACTGTATTATAATCATTCGGTCGGTTATTTTACTGTTGGTGAACGTGGCCCTTAATATTAATAGCTAACGAAATTTGTAGGTAGGGTTCGACGTAATATAGGCGTGATGATAAGAAGTGAAATTAATGCTGAAAATGAATCTAATGAAAGTGTTTAAAGCCAATAATTTCGTTGTAAGGAAAGAACTTTCTCCCCATGACCCTGTGACTAAAATGGAACGTCATGCGTCCCGGCGCCGCCGCCATATTGGCTGGTGAGACAAAGTGGCGCCGACAAACCTTGCCAAGTCTCGAAACTGTTATGAACCATGACCTTCAAGGTCTTGGCGCGAATATTGACCTTGTAGTTTTGGCGACTTACGAATAAGATGACAGGGAATCTATATCTTTGAATAGAAATCTTTGAAGAAAGCTTTTTATGTATATACATTATACAACTTAAGAATTTATGTTAAGGTTAGGAATTGTTTTTTTTTTTTAATTTAGACTATTGTTTTTTTTAATATTTTTTTTACCATTAGAATTTATATGTCAATGTTAATCATTTCATTTATTCTTCTGTTTCTATATTCCACTAAATTAGTTGTGTTTAATCATTCTTAAACTGTCAAAAATTATTATATTATTATTATTGTTTAATTTATTAACTTTATTGTGTATTCTGTGGTCTCCTATAAGTGAAGGAGTACACCTAGCCAATACCTTGTGTTTTCCATGCTTTGCCCAGTAGTATCATCCCGTGGGATAATTATTGAACTCCACGCGGGTGAAGTCGCGGGCATAAGCTAGTACTTCATTTAGATTTTCATGCGGTTTTCGCCATCATTTTGTTCAAAAGGTCATCATCATCATCTACCTCACCTTTTCCCAGCTATATTGGAGTTGTCTTCTACTCCAACCGGCTCAAGGTGAAAACCAGTATCTTGCATGAAGCTACATTACTTTGTTAATATTAAACAATAATTAACTTAGAATCACTAGAAAAATCTATTTTTACACGACTACCCAAAAAAAGGATTGTTATGTTTTCAGGGTTCATGTATGTATGTATGTTTGTGAGTTTCTTTATTCCACCATAACTTCTAAACGCCTAAACCGATTTCGATGTACGTGGTATCGTTAGAATCCTTGTGTTACCCCGGGTAACATAGGCTAGTGAAAATTTAAAAAAAAATTATCGCGCGGATGACTAGGTAGGTTTGTGAACTTTAAAGTGATAAAAGTACACCAAAATAAATAAAACCCTAACACTCCTTTTTTTGGGCAGTCGTGTAAAAATGCGAAATTCTCCATCTTATAAACGTACCTAACTAAAAAGTTTATAATAAAAAAAAATATTAAAAAAAGAAAAAACCCGACTGTGTAAAAAATAATTAATAACTTTAAATAAAAGCTGAAAAGAAAAAAAACAAGTTCAATAATAAATTCTAATACGGAACACACAGTCGGGGTCGATATTGGATGTAATGATTTTTGTCTAGATTATTTAATGGGTCCCGACTGTTGCAGTCAATATGTTCCGTATTAGAATTTATTATTGAATTTGTTTTTTTCTTTTCAGTTTTTATTTAAGTTATTCGTTATTTCTTACGCAGTCGGGTTTTTTAATTTTTTAAATTATTATTTTTTTACTTGTCGCCTTGCCAAGCAGGGTTGAGGAGGAGAGCTATTCTCATAGAAGCCCCGAAAATGAATGAGATTAATGATGGTGTTGTTTTCTATACAGGGTTTAACTTAAGGGAGAGCCCTCCGCAAACTGATAGGGTGCATTCAGCTCCTTATTCTGAATCATATTCCACCGGAATTCTTCCCCGGAAAATTTACATGTTTTTATTGTTGTTTCAATTACTATTCCTTTATTTAAATGTAAAATTACATTCTCTGTACGCAGCACACTATTTATGTATGAAGAAATAAAACAAATCAAATTTATTGGACTCCCATAACGTTCCTAAAATAATTTCTTGTACCCGTCATCAAGTTTAGATTATCCCATGATCTGTCCACGAGGTAGACACAATAGTTAAACAATGGCGTCTCGACCAAATTGGTCATTTGACAGATCATGATGTATATTTTGTTCCTAATGTTCCAGGTAGAAATGAGTGGTAAGTCCTCTTTTTGCGTTGACACTGGCTTTTTTTTTTTTCTGATGGGAAATCATCAAATGACTCCTCTCGCTCTGGGCGGAGCAGGAGGGAGCGTCAGACTTTTACTGACTAAAACTCATCCATGTACCTTCATCGCCCTTTGTGTTCCGGGGCCACGGTATCTCTTTCGAATAGTCCCGCAGCCCCAGTAGGCATCGGCCCTTGCGGACCCCTTCCTTTTTGCTGACTCTCTTAGAGGCGCGCGTGGAACACGGACGCACCGTCGACACGGCCTGTCGTCATGAGACGGACGGACGGCGAGCTAGCCCATAGCTCACCGTCCACAGGCCCGACGCCCGGGACGTCTCCCGCGGCGGCCGTGACGTGAGGATCTCTCCCTTTTACGTTCCGCCACCTCCTTTTGCCACTGGCTTTAGAAGGACAATTTGTACACTGACCTTAATAGTGATATTTGATTCAGGTGCGTAGTACTCGCAACCGGCGTGCGTGTATGACTATGTATGGACGTGGACGAGGCAAAAGGAGTATGTAAGGATCGTAGCAGCTGGCGTTCTGTGGTTTCTCCTTACCCCTATGGGTAAAAGAAGGGTTCCGTGTATTTGTTTAAACAGTCGCCAGGACATAAAGTTACCACGAACTGTCAAATTTCTCCAAATTATTTTAAACCATAAAATGTAGAAGGTTAAGTTCAAAATTGAATGCGAACATTTTACAGTTTGTGGTTACTTGATGCGGTAGCGACTGTATATACGTTCCTATGACAGTTTGAATGAATCTTTACTTGGTTTTGAACTAGAATATTCACGCACCGGCCGAAAAGGTCGTCCTAACTATTCTCAAAGTGATATTTACATACGTAGGTCGAAATATCTGTTGAATTTTCAAGTGAGATACTTCAGATAAATAAATAAGTATTTTAGTCGTATAACGCTACACTCACAAACATTTCCAAAGAGTATCAGATGAAAGGTGGACAAAAATCCCCACCAACTGGTAGGTTTAGTTTTGCTGAACAAAAAACGCAGACAAGGTCGACCACAAATGAGAAGTAGAGACAATATTATAAAAATCGTAGGTAAAATTTGGAGTAGAGTAGCTAGAGACAGAATAGCGTGGAAACAAATGGAGAAGGCTTTCACCGCTACTGCTAGTGGTCCTTGTACATAATATATTAAATAACCGTACATAGAAATCAATAAACATATTATTATTAACATTATATGAGCCAAATTTGTAGCACTAATCATTATTTAAGTCACTAAAACTGTAGAAGGAAAATAAAGCAATTTTTATTTTATTTATTTATAAAATAAATAAAAATAAAGCAATTTTTATTTTATTTATTTATAAAATAAATAAAAATAAAAATTGCTTTATTTTCCTTCTACAGTTTTAGTGACTTAAATAATGATTAGTGCTACAAATTTGGCTCATATAATGTTAATAATAATATGTTTATTGATTTCTATGTACGGTTATTTAATATATTATGTACAAGGACCACTAGCAGTAGCGGTGAAAGCCTTCTCCATTTGTTTCCACGCTATTCTGTCTCTAGCTACTCTACTCCAAATTTTACCTACGATTTTTATAATATTGTCTCTACTTCTCATTTGTGGTCGACCTTGTCTGCGTTTTTTGTTCAGCAAAACTAAACCTACCAGTTGGTGGGGATTTTTGTCCACCTTTCATCTGATACTCTTTGGAAATGTTTGTGAGTGTAGCGTTATACGACTAAAATACTTATTTATTTATCTGAAGTATCTCACTTGAAAATTCAACAGATATTTCGACCTACGTATGTAAATATCACTTTGAGAATAGTTAGGACGACCTTTTCGGCCGGTGCGTGAATATTCTAGTTCAAAACCAAGTAAAGATTCATTCAAACTGTCATAGGAACGTATATACAGTCGCTACCGCATCAAGTAACCACAAACTGTAAAATGTTCGCATTCAATTTTGAACTTAACCTTCTACATTTTATGGTTTAAAATAATTTGGAGAAATTTGACAGTTCGTGGTAACTTTATGTCCTGGCGACTGTTTAAACAAATACACGGAACCCTTCTTTTACCCATAGGGGTAAGGAGAAACCACAGAACGCCAGCTGCTACGATCCTTACATACTCCTTTTGCCTCGTCCACGTCCATACATAGTCATACACGCACGCCGGTTGCGAGTACTACGCACCTGAATCAAATATCACTATTAAGGTCAGTGTACAAATTGTCCTTCTAAAGCCAGTGGCAAAAGGAGGTGGCGGAACGTAAAAGGGAGAGATCCTCACGTCACGGCCGCCGCGGGAGACGTCCCGGGCGTCGGGCCTGTGGACGGTGAGCTATGGGCTAGCTCGCCGTCCGTCCGTCTCATGACGACAGGCCGTGTCGACGGTGCGTCCGTGTTCCACGCGCGCCTCTAAGAGAGTCAGCAAAAAGGAAGGGGTCCGCAAGGGCCGATGCCTACTGGGGCTGCGGGACTATTCGAAAGAGATACCGTGGCCCCGGAACACAAAGGGCGATGAAGGTACATGGATGAGTTTTAGTCAGTAAAAGTCTGACGCTCCCTCCTGCTCCGCCCAGAGCGAGAGGAGTCATTTGATGATTTCCCATCAGAAAAAAAAAAAAGCCAGTGTCAACGCAAAAAGAGGACTTACCACTCATTTCTACCTGGAACATTAGGAACAAAATATACATCATGATCTGTCAAATGACCAATTTGGTCGAGACGCCATTGTTTAACTATTGTGTCTACCTCGTGGACAGATCATGGGATAATCTAAACTTGATGACGGGTACAAGAAATTATTTTAGGAACGTTATGGGAGTCCAATAAATTTGATTTGTTTTATTTCTTCATACATAAATAGTGTGCTGCGTACAGAGAATGTAATTTTACATTTAAATAAAGGAATAGTAATTGAAACAACAATAAAAACATGTAAATTTTCCGGGGAAGAATTCCGGTGGAATATGATTCAGAATAAGGAGCTGAATGCACCCTATCAGTTTGCGGAGGGCTCTCCCTTAAGTTAAACCCTGTATAGAAAACAACACCATCATTAATCTCATTCATTTTCGGGGCTTCTATGAGAATAGCTCTCCTCCTCAACCCTGCTTGGCAAGGCGACAAGTAAAAAAATAATAATTTAAAAAATTAAAAAACCCGACTGCGTAAGAAATAACGAATAACTTAAATAAAAACTGAAAAGAAAAAAACAAATTCAATAATAAATTCTAATACGGAACATATTGACTGCAACAGTCGGGACCCATTAAATAATCTAGACAAAAATCATTACATCCAATATCGACCCCGACTGTGTGTTCCGTATTAGAATTTATTATTGAACTTGTTTTTTTTCTTTTCAGCTTTTATTTAAAGTTATTAATTATTTTTTACACAGTCGGGTTTTTTCTTTTTTTAATATTTTTTTTTATTATAAACTTTTTAGTTAGGTACGTTTATAAGATGGAGAATTTCGCATTTTTACACGACTGCCCAAAAAAAGGAGTGTTAGGGTTTTATTTATTTTGGTGTACTTTTATCACTTTAAAGTTCACAAACCTACCTAGTCATCCGCGCGATAATTTTTTTTTAAATTTTCACTAGCCTATGTTACCCGGGGTAACACAAGGATTCTAACGATACCACGTACATCGAAATCGGTTTAGGCGTTTAGAAGTTATGGTGGAATAAAGAAACTCACAAACATACATACATACATGAACCCTGAAAACATAACAATCCTTTTTTTGGGTAGTCGTGTAAAAATAGATTTTTCTAGTGATTCTAAGTTAATTATTGTTTAATATTAACAAAGTAATGTAGCTTCATGCAAGATACTGGTTTTCACCTTGAGCCGGTTGGAGTAGAAGACAACTCCAATATAGCTGGGAAAAGGTGAGGTAGATGATGATGATGACCTTTTGAACAAAATGATGGCGAAAACCGCATGAAAATCTAAATGAAGTACTAGCTTATGCCCGCGACTTCACCCGCGTGGAGTTCAATAATTATCCCACGGGATGATACTACTGGGCAAAGCATGGAAAACACAAGGTATTGGCTAGGTGTACTCCTTCACTTATAGGAGACCACAGAATACACAATAAAGTTAATAAATTAAACAATAATAATAATATAATAATTTTTGACAGTTTAAGAATGATTAAACACAACTAATTTAGTGGAATATAGAAACAGAAGAATAAATGAAATGATTAACATTGACATATAAATTCTAATGGTAAAAAAAATATTAAAAAAAACAATAGTCTAAATTAAAAAAAAAAAACAATTCCTAACCTTAACATAAATTCTTAAGTTGTATAATGTATATACATAAAAAGCTTTCTTCAAAGATTTCTATTCAAAGATATAGATTCCCTGTCATCTTATTCGTAAGTCGCCAAAACTACAAGGTCAATATTCGCGCCAAGACCTTGAAGGTCATGGTTCATAACAGTTTCGAGACTTGGCAAGGTTTGTCGGCGCCACTTTGTCTCACCAGCCAATATGGCGGCGGCGCCGGGACGCATGACGTTCCATTTTAGTCACAGGGTCATGGGGAGAAAGTTCTTTCCTTACAACGAAATTATTGGCTTTAAACACTTTCATTAGATTCATTTTCAGCATTAATTTCACTTCTTATCATCACGCCTATATTACGTCGAACCCTACCTACAAATTTCGTTAGCTATTAATATTAAGGGCCACGTTCACCAACAGTAAAATAACCGACCGAATGATTATAATACAGTCAAATAGGGTGGGTAATTTAACACGTATAAAACCGTACAAATGCGAAACATCTTAAAATGGTTGCATTATACCTGAGATGACAGTTCTTTATAACCAACAAATTATCTGTTGTTTTTGAACTTTTGAAGTTTTGTTTGTTTGAAATAGTTTTTTAAATTAAAGATAATGGATAATATAAAGAAGCGCATTACAAATTTTACGCATGACGAAAATACAAACGAGGAGTTCGCAAAAGTCTTTCAACGGTTTCAAACTCGTCCAAAACGTCATCCTCTTCCAAAATATAATTCAAAGCAGACTGCTTGTTAAATTCTCACAATAATATCTGGATGTAACCTTAAAATTTGTTATATTTGCAATTTGCAAAAGTAAAAAACACCGATTAACTACTAACCGGGACTTTAAACAACCTCTCCCACCTCGGTTAGAGAAAACAGTTGATTAGCGTGTTTAATCGGTTGATTTGCTTTGGTGAACATGAAAATGTGTTGAAAACAGCTGTTTTTTGAAAATCAGACCGTTATCTTTTCGATGAACATGGCCCTGAGGACTACAGGAGCTAAACGCGAGTTTTTTAAAAAAAGCAAATGGTTCACTGCAATTAACAAAACCAGAAAAATATATGATATTCTTCAGGATATATGCTAGTATGACAGTGTTTTGAAAACATAATACAACAAATATTTTACTCGATAAAAAAATCACGAACCTATCTCCAAAAAAATCTTTTAACGAGTAAAAAACATACTAAAATGCATGCGATCATTCTGATTTTGTAGCAAATAATTCTACAAGCAACATATTAGCATGATAGTGTTTTTTTTTTTAGTCCAATCAATAGATTTTTTGTAAATCGCAAAAAACCACTCATTTCGCACTATTTGGCCCGCAGTGACTGACGTAACAACCACTTTGCAGTGCAAGCTGATTAGAACTTTATTCTAACAGTATTTCAAACGAAGTTTGAACCACCCCAAATAGAGTCGCTAATTTAGCTCCTAACCATAAACCTGTAATAATGTTGGAACTTTGCCCCCCCCCCCCACATGTCCGTAACTAGAAGGTTCCAAGGTATGATCTATCCCAAAAATATGATCGCAATGACGGAGTGAACCAGTGCCTTTCAGCTTCATTAAGGGTATTTTACACCCATCATATTTTTTATTTGCATCCCTAAAATGCATACACATACATTACAATCCAAGGATGAATTTATTGATACAATAGATGCATACTGGTACATGTTGTCGTTGAAGTTCTAACACCACGCAAATTGATTCAGTTTCATGGACTCATGGTTCAATGTGGGCAACTCAAGTCACTGCAGTAAGTCGCGGTGAGCGAGGTCAGAACGTCTCGTCAAATGGGACCGCCATTGAAATATTAACAAACTTCCAAGTCGTACCGCGACCGCAGTGACTTCTCTTTGGCACTGACGAGCCACAGACAAAACATTATGTTTAATTTATTGACTGCCTTACAGGTCTAGTGGTCGCAAATGTGATTGCTGACCATCAGGTCCTGGATTCAATTCCTAATGGTGTTTTTCTTTTTTTTCTCAGTAGCAGCCATGGAGTGTGGTTGTGAGCTCTATATTGAAGGCAACAAGGCTTGCCCCTATGATCATCAACATCATTTCTGCCGACAAAAGTCCACTGCTGGACATAGGCCTCCCCCCAGTGTCGCCACATTGACCGGTACCATGCGACTTGCATCCAGCGGATCTCCGCAACCTTCACCAGGCCATCGGTCTACCTAGTGGGAGGCTTTCCAATACAACGTCTTCCGGTTCGCGGTCGCCACTCCTGAAGTTTTCGGCCCCATCGGCCAACCCCTATACGTAAATTAAACCCACATTTCACGTGGGTATTCTATTAGGTACAACTCCCCAACCCTTTGGTGATTACAAGCATCATGCTTGTAATCATCGTTGTTAGGTTATGATTACAGTTCACGGCCCTAATCTCAGCACATTTAATTTAAGGATTAACCGCCAAAATATTCGGTGAAGAAAAGCACAAACCTTTGTGGAACCCTTTTTAATAAGTAGCTTGAGGGTTAAATTAATTTAAATCATCTCACTCGTGCAAAGTGATAGCGACGTACATATGTCAGAGTGCATACATAGAGATTAACACTGGATGAACGAAATGGCGACTAATCATGAGAACTATATGGGACTCCCGCATTCTCAAACATGTCTATGTAGTTTTTACGGTAATGGATTTCGCGCGGATCTGGTATGTTTGTAAATTTCTTTATAACCTCGTATGTTGTAAACGGCTGAATGGATTTTGACGGTTAAGATACCTATCATTAGATTCGTCTCTAAAACAAAAGTGTCTTTGATAGGCGTTTTTATTTAATAAAAAAAACAAATTGCCGGATTTTTGGTGCTAAATTGTAAGTCGTTCATTTTATTTTCAACCAAACCTTTCGAGTAGGGTCGCCCTGTATTGATTTAACAGCCTTTGCCCGTGACTTTGTCCGCAGTTGAGTCGGAAAACAAAATCGTGTGTTTTATATAAGTTTAAAAACTCAAGAAACAAGATGTTTTATTTAAATTAATTCCCCCATTTTGATTTCCATAAAGTTGACTTTTCGCAAAATGCCTTCCTTACTAAGATTCAAGTTTCTTCTTCAAGTAATTTAAACCCTTTGGTGATTAGCAAGGTGGTTTAACTAGCAGGTTGGTGTTATGATATTTATTTATAAGGGTTCCGTACCTCAAAAGGAAAAAAAACGGAACCCTTATAAGATCACTTTCCTGTCCGTCTGTCCGTCTGTCACCACCGATTTTCTCAGGAACCGGTGGACCTAGCTAGTTGAAATTTATACCATATACTGAAGTCTATAGTCCTTAAGAGGTGTATAAAAATCAAGGTCCTGAGTCAACGGGATAAAAAGATATGGGCAAATTTAGATTTTCACGAAAACTTGTTTTTTTTTTATTTTTTGGTTTTTTCCCTTTACTTGTGCTGTAAGACCTTGCGTTTAACCAAAATTGTCAATTCTAGGTCAACCCGAAGTACCCTATAGGTTTTGGGTCGAAAACCTATATAGCAGTTCCCGTTGACCTAGAATCACGAAATTTGGCAAAAAGCAAGGTCTTACAGCACATATATAGGGAAAAGTCTGAAAACCGTAAATATGTCGTTTAATAACAAAAAAAAAGTGATTTGACTATTACATATTTATTATTTGCGGTTGTTCTGTATGGTGTTGGACGTAAAGAATAGCACCATCCCATATCTTCCCGTGGGTGTCGTAAGAGGCGACTAAGGGACTTATCAGAGAATGGGCAGCAGCGTTCTCTGTGCTTCTGTAACAACCGCACTGCAATCGCCAACCCGCCTGCCAAGCGTGGCGATTATGGAAAAATCCCCCCTTTGGGGAAGGCCCATGTCCAGCAGTGGACGTCTTTCGGCTGAAATGATGATGATGATGATTTGCGGTTGGAGCAATATCCGTTTCTAGGGATCGAACAGCAAAGTTAAGTTTGTCCTTTAAAAAGTTTGTACGGAACCCTTGGTGCTCGAGTCCGACTCGCTCTTGGCCGGTTTTTTTTTGTTAGCCCGTGTTGTCCCACTCCTGAGCAAACCCATTCCTTCCCACATCTCACGATGGTGTGCTTCTTCGCACCAATTCGCGAGGAAGCCATCCAAGACGTCTCGCCACCTTCTCCTCGGTCTGCCGCGACCCCGTCTAGTTGTCTCAGGGCTCAGTTATAATAATTATCTTTATGTATCTAAATTAAAGATAAGGAGCAGTGATTTACACTAGCTCTTTTAAGGCTAAGCTAAAAGCATTTCTGTTGGATAGAAATTTGTACTCAGTGGACGAGCTGTAATATATAATTCCAATGCTCTTTTTAAAAAAATATGCTATTTATTGTTATTGTTTTTGGTACCAGTTCGTACCTAATCGTGTATTTTTTTTAAATCTTGTATGTTTTGTTTTTAATTATTGCTACATGTTTTATATTGTTGCATGTCATTTTAGAATTTATATTATTAATTATGATGTACCTATGTAATGTATCAAACACAATTTAAATTGTTCCTGATAAATAAATAAGAATAGCCTAGTGGTGTGGCCATCGGACTGCCGAGTCATATGTCTCGACTTCTAACCCAAGATACGCGATTCAAATTGCATAATTATCACTTGCTTCGTTGCAGGAAAACATTGTGAGGAAACCAGCATGCATGAGAGATGTTTCTCGACATGTAAAGACAAATCAGAAGCCCATGGGCGGCATAAAAACTCTGACACCAGGTTAGGCACTAACCACACGAAGAGAAGATTAATTTATTCAGTTAAACAAAATTGTTTTGTGAACCTATCAAGTTTACCCTACCAGTCCACGCAGGTATTTGCAATACAATAAAACTTTTGGCAAAAACTAATATTCTAACTTACGGAATCCTGATTAAGTGAGGGCCCAGAGTAAATTAACTAAGAGGGCGAAACGTAGAACTTTTTTCTTACTAGGAAATGTTTACAGGTTAGGTAAGTATCTAGAGGTAAACAATTTGCTTTATGAAGGGTATACCTTCATAGCTAATCATGTTTTTGTTTCAAGGTGCGTACACCCACTTTCACGGCCGTTTTCTATAACTAACTTACGTATAACTGTTAGTTAATAGGTACGTTCGTTACTATCGGTGTTTCTTTAAACAAATTTAGTTTGAAATATCCTATCCTCATCAAGTACCTGTCACTTGATTCATAGAGCAATCAAAGTTAACTTTTCTGTGAAGTTTTGTTTCTAACGGTCCGTAAGCTAAATGTCAAACAGACAGAGATAGCAACCGTCCATCACCGGTTAGTAAGTTCTTGAAAATGGCTGTTAATCATATTTTAGGGTCACTGAAACTCAATGTAGGTAAGTACTTAATATACAATAAAAAATACAGTGACAGCGGCTTTTTTAGGATGGTTACCCGTGGTCCCAGTGGGTCGACCCATTACCGGGTCCATGGGTAATTTTAATTAACTGTGGTCCCATGGCATTAGGGATTGTTTCCTGTACTTCTGAAAATATCGATAGAAAATACAAAGCCATAGTAACAGCATATCATATCCCACAGGGATCACGGGTGTGATTGCATAATTTGACTACGGGTTTATTGGTTTTTTATTTTTTATTTATCTACCAACTTCCAGGAGGGCAGAACCATAAAGGAGGTATTTAATATTTTTAATAGGAATCTCATAATCAATCCGTGTACATTTCGAGTATCACGCAGTATGCAATGTAGAAAATACTTCTTCATGATTCTGGCGTCCTGGTAGTTTGTGAGACCTTACTGTCCTTAAAAAAAACAATAAACCTATTGTCAATTTATACAATGACTTGTTACTTAATGTTTTTAAATACTTAAAATTAAATGTATTTGATGTACTTATCGTCGTCTCCTATGATATTATAAGTAAAAACCGGCCAAGTGCATGTCGGGCCACGCGCAGTATAGGATTCCATAGTAGTCCGTTATATTCAAGCAACTTATTCACTATAGAGGAGTTATTCTAAGAATTTTGTATTTTGGTACAAAATTATCCAACACCCAAGTTCAACGACTATTACTGCTAAAGTAATAAAGTTATCTTAACCGCTATAGTTTTTCCTTAAAATTCATTAAATGCACTATCATCATGAATTTTACAGATTTTTCAAGCCCGCAGTTTAGCTTTTAGAGGGGGGGAGGACGCCCAACTGGAACAAAAATTTGCACTTTAAAGTTTAATATTTCGTAAATGGAGCATTAAATCGAAAAGTAGTGTTTGCAACCCCTAAGTCATTTTAAAAGATCTATTCAACGATAGACGACGAGAATCCCCACTTCACACGTAGGGGAACTACCCTAAAAACAAAAATTTCCAAAATTTTATTTTACCACTTTGTCGGCGTTATGATATACACACCTCTACAAAATGACAGCTTTCTAGTACTAACGGTCTCTTATCAAAACCTCGGACAGACAGACAGACAGACGGACATGACGAAACATAAGGGTTTCTTGTCAGGACTACGGAACCCAAAAAAGGCACTTATAATATCATTGGTCGTCTCTAATAAATTTTGCTTCTACAGTTTAATTTGTTGTTAGTCTATATATGCGAGATACACAGAATCAGTGCAATAATAGGTGATTCTTTGGGTAACTTATAGAAGTAAAAAATGTTCTACTTAAATTAAATTTAACAAGCTTTTCAATGTGGTTTGATTGCGTTTCTAGCAATGTATCTATTTGAATAGTTCCTACATAAACAGGTCAGTCGCGGCATCTATATTACTATGTACCACGTTACACCAAACCATCATAGGACTCCTACGTCTTTTAGTACTAGCGCCCGCCCACAGATGTCGTGTATTAGAAAAATTCAACCAATCGATATAGATGGCGCTTTATTAAAGATGTCCACAATCGTAACTAAATAGTTTTTGTCGTGTGGTTAGTGCCTATCTTGCTGTCAGAGTTGTTACGCCGCCCATTGATGGGTCTCTGATTTGCCTTTACATGCCCTCGAGAAATGTAATGTTTCAGGCATGCTGATTTCCTAACGATGTTTTTTTACAGCAGTAAGTACATCAAGCTTCTGCAATCTGTCATATTACTTTAGTAGATTTTCTAGTTTCACGCTAAGTATAGCATCAGGTTTAAGTTTGATTGGGAAAAATTGACAGTTTTGTGTAGCTTCATGTGCTGGTGTAGGTAGGTACCCTAAGGGTTCTTACAGGCGAGCGGCACGTTGCCAACTGTAGATAAACGGCAGCCGTCGCCACCTGTCGACACCCGCCGTCGACACACATTTACGCGGCATGCCACAACTGCAAGCGTCGCGACCCATCGTCGGCTGCCGTCGACGCGCCGGCGACAGCCGCCGACACAACTGCAAGCGTCGACGGCAACCATCGACAGGTGGCGATGGCTATCGTTTATCTGCAGTTGGCAACGTGTCGCTCGTCTGTAAGAACCCTAAGTAAAAACATGTTTTTTTTGCGAACCGATATAAAACCGATCAACGTATTTTTGAAAGGATAGATAGGTAATTATTGTAAAAAATAAATCAAACACAAATAACATTATAATAAAATCAACATTTTATTCAACAACACAATAGGTACCTACAAATAACAAATAATTGATGCATAAAACTAATTTCTTGAAAACGAGGAGCTCGTGGCTAAATAATACTTAAGTTACTCTATGGATGCCTCGGAAAGCACGTTAAGCTGTTTGTCAATTGTACATCTTTAACAGTCGTTATACAGGTATCAGTGGCCCAAAAAGTCTGACAACCAGCCTTACCAAGTGGTATCGTATTACCTAGTACTAAGTTGTGGAGGTCAGATAGGCAGTCGCTCCATATAAAATACTTGTATTCAGCTGCATCCCGTTAGACTGGAAGCCGACCTCAACACAGTTGGGAAAACGCTAGACGATGATGACGAGATGATTATGTAACCCAAGTTGTAACTGTTTGTTTTCCGCATTTAGCAGCAGATGTCTAGAACTTAGCTATTGTACCCACCTTAAATACAGGGTGTAAACCACCTCATTACGAAGCCGTCGTAAAAATTATTGCTGGGAAACGATTTTTTTTTTGGGGTGAAAAATCATGTTTTGTGTTAGAACTCAATGTAACGCACTCAAACATTGTGCTGATGGATGGATTGAATAGTACGGGGGTCGTGGAGGTGTTTAATGTAAAATTCTTAGATTACAAACGTGTATTTAAAAAAAAGTTGCCATAAAGTTGGAACTTTGACCCCCAATATCTCCGTAACTAGAAGGTTCCCAGGTATGGTGTGAAACAAAAAAATTATCGCAATGACGAGGAAAATAAGTGCCTTTCGGCTTCGTTAAGAAGTGTTTTACACCCTTTATACCTACCCTTTGTACCTACCATATCCCAAGGATAAATATTTTTGTATATGTATTGCACACAGTAAAATCCCAAAATACATGCGGGGCAGTCTTTGGGGACTGCCGATATAAGTGAAAACTAAGTAACTTGTGAATTGTATCGTCGAGCTATTAGATTATTATTTTTGAATTATTTTTGGTTTGTAAAGAAGTTTTTTTTTTGCTTTCTCACCGTTTAAACCTTCCCTGGACACCGACAAACATTTCAAAACAAATATCAGCTAAATCGGCCCAGCCGTTCTCGAGTTTTAGCGAGTCACATTTTAATTCTTATCTCAATTTTGCATATTATTTTAGCCGTATATTACGTAGCCGTTGCGTCGCGGTAAAAGCGCGTAACCAGTAAGAATTAAAATTCCTAAAAAGCATTTTTGCAAAAAATAAAATCGACTTCAAAAAACATAAAAAAGTGAAAAATAAATTTAGCTTCAGAAGTCGGTGACAAAAAAACTAAATCAATCAAACAAAGGTCTCCGACTTCTGAAGCTAAAGTTATTTTTGTTTTTTTTGTGTTTTTTGAAGTCGATTTATGTTTTGCAAAATTTTTTCTTTTTTTTCTTTTTAGTGGTTCACTTTCGCTTACCCCTTCACAGCGTACCGACGTGTTGTTACGTCATGAACTGGTTAAACAATAGACAGACGTGAGATTTCAGCATTTGCTATCATTTATTGAGGAGTTCCGTTGCCTATCTCAGAAGTTCTTCATCAGATCTTCACCAAATTGAAATGGAAACCACTCCGAGAAAGTAGTACCAAAAACTACCCAAATTGCTTCAAGTGTGACAATAATATTTTAAGAGTTCTCTCTATTTCTCCAGGATCCCATCATCAGATCCTGACTTGATGATCATGGGGCCACCTGGTAAGTATACCCTTTTTTGAGATTCTTTATCACCGCATGTAACTCACTTTTCTCCATAATTTTGCGTTTTTAGAAACTTGCTGTACAAAACAATTTATTGTATTTATTTATCACAAAAGCATATTTCATAATCAATCATTTACAGCAATATCTCTAAAACACACATTCGGTTTACTATATAAACAATTTTGATAAGTTAAACAACATAATATTATACACAAAATACTTACATTTTTATGCGCTTGGTTGAAAACTTTCTCGTGGATTGAACTTGTACGATCTTGCACAGGCACTTGTCATCCGAAAGGAACGGATCGATGATACACCATTTGGCCAGATTAATTTGACAGCGGCCAACCTGGGCCCGCAAACGCTTTTGGATTTTCATTTTTCTGTATGCCCGTGCCGCCGGTGGAGAACGATGTGGAGGTGTATCCTCCACATCGTTCTCCACCGGCGGTTTACTGTTGGAACTTGCATGTGCCTAATAGACATCATGGAGTTCGTATTATGTCCCAGTATAAACCCTGGTTGTCTAGAATAAGTCTTCTAGACAGATGTCACACTTGTACAGTTGTCTTTTACTTCTAATCGTTTTCCTGTGCGGATGCACAATATATTTTGGAGTTTAATATGTATTTTATTGAGTAGTTCACGGAATAACCAACATGGTAGCAGAGCGTTTAAATTCGCTACTCTAATTACTATTTTCCACAGTGCGCGTGTAAGAAAACAAAAGATGGCAACTGCCATTCAGAATGTTTCTATTGAGAAATTATCCGGGATCCAAGATTATCCATCCTGGAAATTTATGATGCGGATGGTGCTCATTCACTTCAATCTTTGGGATTGTGTGGGCACAACTGAAAATAAAAACGAAGACGCGAAGAAACAGGAAAAGGCGCTCGCGAAAATCACCTTGAGCGTGAAGTCTTGTGTATTTCCACAAATTAGAAATGCAAAGACGGCTCGCGAAGCGTGTAGCAACCTGCAGAAGGCATACGAGGACCGAGGCTTGTCACGACTGCTCGGATTGCTGCGCACATTGTTCGCCACCAAATTAATCGAATGTGCGAGCATAGAGGCATACGTGAATAAGGTCATGGATATATCGCAACAACTGAGCGACATCGAAGCGGCTGTGGAAGATGACTTCGTGGCCGTGATTTTACTCAGCGGTTTGACAAGCGACTACGACCCGTTGATTATGGCTCTAGAAAATTCGAACACGTCACTGTCAAGCGAAAATGTCAAAGCGAAATTGCTTCTGGAAAATGCAAGACGCGATGAGAAAAGCGAAGATGCTACGGCTTTAGCAGCTCGGAAAGCACCGAAACCAATTAAGTGCTTCAGATGCAAAAAGAGTGGGCATATCAAGAAGGATGGTCCTGATAACTCTGACGGCAAGAAGAGTGGCCGGAAAAGCCAGGCGCATCTCACAGCGTTGGCCACAGGAGTCAAGCGAGACGTTTGGTACGTCGACAGCGGTGCGGCGCAGCATTTTTGCAATGATCGCAGCTATTTATCAGATTTTACAACTGAAAAGCCAAAGAAGGTCGTAATTGCCAATGGTGAAGCATTGCCGACAGCTGGAAAAGGAACTGCGCAAGCTGTATTTAAGGACAATAGTGTGAGATCGATAAGTAATGTGTACTTAGTCCCTAAATTGTCTGCTAATTTGTTATCTGTTAGTGCGATGGATAAGAAAGGTTACGAAATTATGTTTCGTTCTGGTGTGTGTACAGTCTATGACAATGGGGAGGTCTTGGCTACAGCTACCCTGAGAGATGGTATTTATGAACTTGATGCCATTGAAACTGTTTCTGTTTCGTGTAGCGAGCCATCCTCGCAGGCCATGTGTTCGTCTTTGTCTGTAGGTACAGGTGACAGCGAAGCGGTGCTGGCACGTCAACTGAAGGTTGACAGTCGTCCTTTTGCCGTGAGCATGAAGCAAACGCCACAGTCAACTACTACTAGAACCCAGTCAACGCAACAAATTTGGCATCATCGTCTAGCGCATCTGAACACCCGAAGCATGGAGTTACTGCGAAAAGGTATGGTCAATGGTATTTCTTATGACAACAATGACTTTCAGTCGTGTGTTTCCTGCATCTTAGGTAAACAGACTAAGTTGCCATTTCCAAAGAAATCTGAAACTAGGGCCAAGGAAATCCTTGGAATAGTTCACAGTGACGTCATGGGGCCACTACCGTGCCCGTCCCTAGGTGGGAAAAGATATTTTCTTTTGTTCATTGACGACCTATCACGAAAAACATTCGTTTATTTTCTTAGGAAGAAGGATGAGGTTTTCGTGATGTTTAAAGATTCAAAGCTCTCGTAGAAAACCAAACCAATAAGAAAATAAAAGTTCTTCGTACTGACAATGGTGGTGAATATGTCAATTCTAATTTTCAGAAGTTCCTGAAGAAGCATGGGATTCGACATCAGACCACGGTTCCAAGGTCATCAGCTCAGAACGGAGTCGCGGAACGCGCGAACAGAAGCGTTACGGAGAAAGCCAGGTGCATGCTCCAGGAAGCAGGCTTGAAAAAGGAATTCTGGGCAGAAGCAGTTAACACCGCCGTCTACCTGAAGAATCGCTCTCCAACTAAGGCTGTGATGGGCATTACACCGGAAGAAAAATGGTCAGGTAAAAAGGAGAATCTAAGTTACCTACGCATTTTTGGTTGTCAAGCTTATGCCTTACAGCACAAACGAGACAAATTGGATCCCAAAAGTAAGAAATTTATCTTTGTCGGATACTGTGACGAGTCAAAGGGTTACAGATTGATAGATTCGGCGAGCCCGAAGAATGTCATAAAAGCAAGAAATGTCACTTTTCTAGAACATGCTTTTTGGAATGACACTTCATCGGATAAGGATGACAGTTCATGTTACACTCAGAATGGTTTGTTTCCGAACAATGTAACTGTCGCCGAAAATGTTCCAGTGCAACCCGCTTTACCCGATTTACCCCAAGAGCCCGCAGAAATATCTAACGAAAACTGTCAAGATAACAGCGCTATTACGATAGATGATTCTGAGAGCAGTAGTGAGACCCCAGATGACCCTGCGGATGAGACGTATGTCCCAGGAGATTCCACACTGGAAGACTACGAGAACTCTCCGGACGAATCTAGTGAGTTTGAGTCAGCTAGTGTAGCACGCACTGTATGCAGTGACACGGGGGACCCTCAGACAGTACGCGAGGCACTGAATGGCCCAGAAGCAAGTAAGTGGAAAGCCGCGATGGCGGAAGAGTATAAATCCTTCATCGATAATAAGTGTTGGACTCTGACTGAACGCGATACGAAGCAACGACCTGTCAAATGCAAGTGGATCTTTAAAAGAAAGCTTGGCCTTGACGGGGAAATATTGAGGTACAAAGCGCGTCTAGTTGCAAAAGGTTATACCCAGAAATACGGTATTGATTACGAAGAAACGTTCTCTCCTGTAGTACGATATTCTACTATACGTACGCTTCTAGCTTTAGCAACGGAACATAACATGAATATCGAGCATCTGGATGTAAAAACGGCGTTTTTGAATGGAGAATTAAAAGAATCTGTTTTTATGGAGCAGCCAGAGGGCTACAAAATTAAAGGCCAAGAAGATAAAGTTTTCAAGTTGAATACGGCCATATACAGACTGAAGCAAGCTTCGAAGTCTTGGTATGAGAAAATAAATGGCGTTTTGACGAGCAAAATGAAATTCATACGTTTATCTTCCGAACCTTGTGTTTATGTCATGTCGAGCGGGAAATCTATGATTATAATTGCGCTCTATGTTGATGACATAATGCTATTTTCTTCAGCTGGTTGCCGAGATACGGCAGGAATCAAAGAAGAATTAAAGAAGGCCTTCGAAATCAAAGATTTAGGGCCAGCACATCACATTCTTGGAATGAGGCTTTGCAGACAGAACAAGGAAATAACTCTAGACCAGTCAAGCTATATTAAGAAGGTGCTAGAACGATTTCACATGTCAGATTGCAAACCTGCGCGAACACCTATGGAGACAGGTCTGAAGCTCGTGAAATCTACAAAAAAGGATTGTACGCACGACTACAGAGGTCTGATAGGATGTCTGATGTACATAGCGGTATGTACGCGGCCGGATATTGCGCACGCTGTCAGCTTGCTCAGCCAGTTCAACGACGCGTACGACGAGACTCACTGGAAGGCGGCAAAACGCGTTCTTCGCTATTTGAAAGGTACGCCTGATCATTATTTAACTTTTCAGAAGTCAGGGTTGGATATCGTCGCATATGCTGACGCTGATTTTGCGTCAAATGAGGTCGATCGCCGATCTTATACCGGTTATGTGTTCAAAATTGGAAATTCTACCACCTCTTGGGAGAAAAAAACAAACAACGGTGGCTCTTTCAAGCACAGAGGCCGAATATATGTGTCTGTCTGATGCTTGTAAAGAGGCTCTTTTTCTACGCAAGTTTCTGTTCGAAATTTACGGGGTACACTATAGGATTACGTTGTTTAATGATAATCAGCCTGCACTGAAGTTGTGTACTAATTCTATGTATCATGCCAGAACGAAACAGATTGACGTAAGACATCATTTCATTAGGGAAACCGTGGAGGAAGGTACAGTCGTTATAAAATACTTATCTACCGATGAAATGGTGGCCGACGTTTTAACGAAACCGTTGGTAAAGGAAAAACACGATAAGTTTGTATGTCGTTTATTTCTATTGTTAAATAAATGACTTATTGGTTCTAAGCAGTAGGTAAGGTATACTTGCAGAAGTATAATTTGTTTTAGATCCGTATCACATAGTTTTGAATATTTACTGTTTATATGTGACGGATACTTTGATAAATTTATACTTTTGCTATGTTTTTGCTGTTGTAATGTTTTATTATTTTTAGACAGCGGATGTGTCTATGCTTAAATAATTTATTGTGTTCAATGTGTGTAATGTGTTTTACATGAGTTTATATTGGTTCAAGGGCCAGTGTTGGAACTTGCATGTGCCTAATAGACATCATGGAGTTCGTATTATGTCCCAGTATAAACCCTGGTTGTATAGAATAAGTCTTCTAGACAGATGTCACACTTGTACAGTTGTCTTTTACTTCTGATTGTTTTCCTGTGCGGATGCACAATATATTTTGGAGTTTAATATGTATTTTATTAAGTAGTTCACGGAATAACCAACATTTACAACAGTGCGTCAACAGTGCGTGCTGTTGTAAACCGCCGGTGGAGACCGATGTGGAGGTGTGTGAAGGATTTGTTTACAACAGTCTGTCACACGCTTTATACCAACAATCAAATAATAACGAATTCATATTTACCAATAGAAATTCCAGCAATGACTATAGTTCTTTTAATCATTGCCATCGTTGCTCACTCCGGTGAAGGGTAAAACCAACTAACTGCCGCTCGTCTTTAAGAACCCTAAAAAAGCTCGGTCGTTGCTCAGTATCCGAACTATATGGCTCCGGAGTTGAAGTTACGTCATCTCCAAAGCCTAATACAGCAACCAATTGAAGGTGTAACGCACAAGAAAGCAACATTTGGTGCTGCGTTTTGTCAAACAATTATAAAAACCGTATCGTTTATTCGAACAACTGAATTGATAATGATCGGTGGAATTTGAACGCGCTCTTTTATACGGGATGAATGTATATTGTGTAAATTAAAACTCAGTTATTTACCGTTTTCGTAAATATTAACCAAATGTGATACTTATTTTATTGTAAGGCAACGTTTTTATCAGATTACGGCAAACATGAAAATCCACCGACTGTATACACATATTACAACTGTAATAGTAACTGCGATACATAAATATGTACATTCAAGAAATATTTTCGTATGTATTTTCGTGTTGTTTTGTTTAGATTCTCTTCTCTCTCTCTTCTCTTGTCAAGACTGTGTCAAGTGCTTTTAAAGATTGAGAAATTGGCAACACATTTCTCTAACAGTTTACTGTTTACGTTTTCTATAACTTACTTACGTATAACTGTTAGTTAATATGCCTACGTCTCGTAGCTATCGGTGTTTCTATAAACAAAGTTAGCTTGAAATATCCTATTCGCGTCACCTACCTACTACACCTACCTACTTGATTCATAGAAAATCAAAGAAAAATTTTCTATGACGTTTTCTTTCTAACGGTCCGCTAAATGTCAAACAGAAAGAGATAACAACCTTCCGTTACCTGTTTTTAAGTTATTGAAAATGGCCGTAATAGAGCTGTAGTGTCCTCGGTTGACCTACGCCGTCGGAAACTGAATTGTCTGTCAGAAATAATATGTTTTTTTCAATATAACAGATGAAAATTATTATTCTCTCTGGTATTTTTGAGACTGAGCTTAATAGCGATTTAGGTCTATTTATTTATTTATTGACACAGCAACGACTTATTCACTAAATCATTAAGTTCATTAAATATATTCAATTTCAACAGTTTTGCGGTGAATTCGTCACTTATAGGTGTGCACAGCACTTGTATAATCAATAAAAATAAATTAAAATGGAAATATAATTATATGACACTAACAAAATTTAAATTTACAAAGTTTACATTGAATTTAAAATGTCCAGTTAAATTAAATTACAGCATTATAATAAAAAAAAAAAACAATTAAATTGGAATAGAAAAACAATTATAAATTAAAACTATAAAAATAACAAATAAATTAGGACACAATTATTATATTCATTATAATTAAAATTAAAAGAATAGTAATAAAATTTGAGTTCAAAAATTAAATTAAATTAAATTGTACAGTATTAAATATATTGAATGGAGTCACACAAATACACAAATTAACATTTTGCAAAAGAACTAAGTTTGGTAAGTAAGTCTATATTAAATCCGGTAAGTGTTTAGGTCAATTTTTATGAATAGGATCGACAGCGGCTATTTTCTAGCAACCTTTTAAGTTAAGGTATAGGTTGGTCTCACTTTTTACCACTTTTTATTCCATCATGCCTGTTTTTCTCCAAGGGGCTAACCCCTTTGGCAGTACGGGTAATAAGTAAAGGAAAGTAAACCTTACTACCATTTCACTCCTACTCGGGAATTTAGTGCCTTATCTACTTGCTCAAGCAAAGAACAGAGTACCTGCGTCATTGTAGAGTCAACGCGCTGGGACAGGGCCATGTTCAATCTTAAAAGCATTAGTGTAGAGTCAATATTTTCATTTCATTTTGGAGGTTGACTCAAATAATTTTCAACTTTCAGAGGTTCATTTTGGACTTAAGCAGAAAATGCAATGTGTGTAAAATTTCGTATTTTCTTATTTTATTAGGCACTTTCGGCATTTTATTCAAGGAAATTTATTTAGAGATTCGATACCCTCGGCGTTTACCCCTTGCAATTAGGTAATTGGCACGTCACTAGGTCACTTAAATTCAACGATATTAGCATTTCATTGAACATACACTAGAACAGCCGAATAAAAAAACAAGATGGCTGCCATTTGCGGGGTGTTGGGTCAAGAGTTTTTAGAAACGTTATAGGTATATTTGTCGATAGAAATAAGTTCACAATAAATTCCCTGAAAGTATAGGTAACCGTTAACCAAACACACTGTATACAGGGTTTAAGTGTGAACACCATTGTCACTCAAACCATGTGCTACGTAGCTGACATTAATAAAAAATATATAGGACCGAGTTATAAAAGCAGAATAAGTAATTTTTTAATTACATATTAAAAAAAAAAAACTGACATCGTCCGCGAATTTATGGATACCCCGAGTGACGTAATCACTGCTGGTACCCAACTACACAATTCTCGTAACATAACCTGTTTTGCAACTGAACCTAAATACTTTTCTTGGCTTAGGACAGGCAAAAAAAGACCCCTATAGGGCCTTAAATGTTGCGTGACGAGTCTAAATGTAAATTTGATTTGACAACAAAGAAAATGAAAAAGTAATTCAAACCATTGAGTATAAGCTATATAGTTTGTATATAAGTAGTGTAATTATTTAAACAAAGTCACTGAAGTGACATAGACAAAAAAAAAAAAAGTATTTTTGGCGAATTAAAAAAGTTCATACGAATGTTATTTATGTGCCGATAAAATCACCGATTAAATTAACACAGATTGAATACCTATCTACACTTACCTATCTCAATAACTGTTCAAAATGGGAACCATTTACGGCCACTCAAGTTCAAACACACATTCCGGGCCCTTTTTTTATTTTTTCTTATTTTTTTCGTGTGGGAAATCATCAAATGACTCCTCCGCGGGAGGAGTTATTTGATGATCTCCCATCCTAAAAAAAAAAAACTCCTCCCGCTCTGGGCGGAGCAGGAGGGAGTGTCAGACTTTTACTGACTAAAACCCATCCATGTTCCTTCATCACCCTTTGTGTTCCGGGGCCGCGGTATCTCTTTCGAACAGTCCCGCCGCCCCGGCAGGCTTCAGCCCTTGCGGACGCCTTCCTTATTGCTGACTCTCTTTGAGGCGCGCGTGGAACACGAGCGCGCCGTCGACACGACCTGTCGTCATGAGACGGACGGACGGCGAGCTAGCCCATATATCACCGTCCACAGGCCCGTGCCTACGGTGGCCGGGGGCCACCACGTGGCCCCCGACGCCCGGGGCGTCTCCCGCGGCGGCCGGGACGTGTGGATCTCACATTACGTCAACGGGCGGTGTCAGGCAGTGTTGTTTATTAGTTTTTAACAATCTTCTTTACAACATATTAAAAAATCAGCACTCAGCCTTTAAAAAAAAATGTGTTTTATTTTTACGCAACTTTAGCGCCTGATATAAAAAAATTGGCCGTCGGCACAAGTTAGCAGGTGCATACGTTGTAATTATATACGTTCAAAGTACATACTAACACTACTTGATGCCACACATTTTTTTCGTGAGAAAATAAGTAAGGTCTGGCGGCCCTAGGATCTTGGACTATAATACGAGACCTAGCTAAGACTGGCTATCAAATTTTTGGGCCGCACACGTCTGCTGAAGATATACAAATGACAGCCGGGACTTTAAGTGCGTCCGAGGCACTGAGGGAACGCGCTATGTAATGGATGGTCACCCATCACCTCGAAGCGTAGCTTAAGGCGACTACAGGAGCTAAATTAGCAACTCTAATTGTGGTGGTTCAAACTTCGTTTTAAATCCTGTTAGAATAAAGTTCTAATCAGCTTGCACTACAAAGTGGTTGTTACGTCAGTCACTGCGGGCTGAATAGTGCGAAATGAGTGTTTTTTTGTGATTGACAAAAAATCTATTGATTGGACAAAAAACATAAAACACTATCAACACTATATTGCTTGTAGAAATATTTGCCACAAAATCAGAATGATCGCATGTATTCTATTAAGGTTTTTACTCGTTAAAAGAAAATTTTAGGGATAAGTTCGTGATTTTTTTTTATCGAGTAAAATTTGTTGAATTATGTTTTCAAAACACTGTCATACTAACATTATCCTGAAGAATACCATATATTTTTCTGGTTTTGTTTATTGCAGTGAATCAAATTTGAAATATGCTTTTTGCATTATAAAACTCGCGTTTAGCTCCTGTAGTCCCCTTAACCTTGAAGAACCAAACTGTAGATGTAATAATTAAGGCACAAGGTCCTCAAGACTTGAGACTGCATATCTCGTGCTTGTTATTATTTTTCAATGGTTTCCTGTGTGTACACTCGATGGATTCGCTTATTTGGTGTAACTCGAGAAAATAGTTAGCTTACATTAAAATCAGTGTCACATTTGGTTAATGTTGATTTACAATAACGGTAAATAACTGAGATTTGTTTACATTCAGCCCGTATAAAAGAGCGCGTTTAATTCCAACGATCATTAACAATTCAGTTGCTCGAATAGACGAAACAGTTTTATATAATCGTTTGATTAAACGCAGCATCAATGAGATTTGTGTTGCTTATTTGTGCGTTACTCCTTGTATTAGTTCCTGTGTCAGGTTTTTGGGATGACGGCACAACCACCCCAGGCCCGTGGAGAACTGACAAAACGCCACGACAGAGCTTCTTTAGATGGCAGTATACCCATAACACTAGGTTCAAATTATTTATGCCCTCTTTGGATTGGGAGTGGATGAAGCAGAATAGAAGACTCATAGTCGTTGGTGGACTTTCTATTGGTAAATATAAATTTGTTATTATTTTATCAGGCAACCCATTCGTTATAATTATATTTTTTCATGTAGGTAAATTAAACATTTTTTTTCACTCGGTGAACAGATGGGGACGGATTAGGCATTTACTAAGCACTAGACAGGCTAAATTTAAAAACCTTCCTCTTGAATCACTCTATCTATTAAAAAAACCCGCATCAAAATCCGTTGCGTAGTTTTAAAGAGCTAAGCCTACATAGGCACAGACGCGGCTGCGGACTTTGTTTTATAATAATTATGTTGTGATAACCTCTAGATTACCCCTAACATTTTACAATCTTACAAATAAATTTTACCTCTTTGTAATATAAGTAGTGTGTGGGCTTAATTTCATGCAAATCTGTTCAGTAGTTTTGGCGTGAAAGAGTTACAAACATTCATCCATCCATCCGTCCTCACAAACTTTCGCATTTATTAAATTGGTAGGATTAGAACATGTGGGTAGGAGGGCCGCAGATATGCATCAGTTGGGCTCTAACTATGACGGACTCTTTAGCAAATTGATTGACTGTGTTTATTTTTTTCAGACTTTATATGCATTGGCACTGCTACAATACTAAATAGAAGAACCCTAATCACTGCAGCCAATTTACTTGATCCTTTTTGGAATAGGCAAACAGATTTACGTATCTGGCTGTTAGGCAATTCGGGATACCACACCACTCCTTTCAGATACAGAGTTTGGAGAGTCACAAGATTGTTTCCAAAAAGTTTGAATCCAGAACACTGGCACGGGCCCAGAGGCGTCCATTCACCGAGGCACGACATAAGCATAGTCCATTCCTTGGACCAGATGTTTGTCCTGAATTATTACAGCACTTATGGCATGTATCCTACGAAATCATTTGTAGCTCACAAACATTCGCCCCTAAATTGGAACATATGGATGGCGGGTTCTGGTTTTGAATATCTAGAGCATATCAGAGAAAATTATAAAATATTTTGGTTTCAGCTCCACAGAAATAATATTGTAGACTGTTCGAAGTACTTGCCCAAATGGTGGGGGAAATTTATTTGCATAAGAAATACTGTGAGCTTTCCTGGCATACAGAATGGTATGGGTCTTCATAGCGTCGCTGACTGGGACCTTGCCAGTGATTATATTACTGCTTTAGGTTGTTTTGAAATTCGGTATAACGAAGATAGGATTATGGTTTTTACTGACCTACGTTACTATTATGATTGGATATATCTTTACGCGCATGTATATAGTGGGCAATATTATGAATATGCTTACCCTCAATGGGGTATTTCAATAGGATACCTTTGGAACACTCCAAGTGGAAACGAGCCGAATATACCCGAATTTCAGAAAAGAAATGATTTATATCCACTGGGCTAAATTATAATGAAATACCTACCCCCACGCAATACAAAATATCTTAGGGTTTGGAAAGTGATAGCAATAAAAGGGCTGAAAATCAAGATTAGCCCCTCCACAAACTTCTGATAATATATTTGTAAAAGGATGTAATAGTGTTGTAGCAGTGGCGTATTGCTAGGTTCGAACGTGGGCAAACTCGTTTAGTCAACTACCGATGTTTTAGGAAATAATTTAATACTTATATTAGTGTTTTGCTATTTTTTGTATCGTTTCACTATTGTAATACGCATGCATAATTGACATACGCGCCATCTATGCGTACGAATCGCGACACCAAAGTAAAATTGCAACTGTTTACAATTCAGACGTGCAAAATATGTATTTCAATCAAAGGCCACTAGATGGCATTAAAATTATTGATTCGTTGTTTTATTGCCGTACATTTTATTAATGTAATTTAGTGTCGATATAAATATCGATATTTGATATTACTTCTAAAAATCTCACCTACAAAATCACTAAAATAAGTATATTTTTGAGAAACGGTATCATTAGGACTTGTACAGTGAAGTTAGGAGCTTACTCAACGTATTTACATACCTTTTCGACGGCAATATTCGAATTCACATTTTAATAATAAGACCACTAAGATAGGATTATAGGAATAATATACCACTATTATTAATCCATTAAGGAATCACTTGCATTAGGTTATCATAGGTAATCACATCATGCCAAATTGCAAAAAACGTAAGAACCTTTGAATTTCGCGGGTTGGTTGGAGCATCCACCTTAAGTATAGTGATTTGTTATTTCTAGGTTCCCATTATGTTGATAAATAAAGCGTAGAACTGATTACAATGTTATTTTGTGTTTGATTTACTTTTACTTTTCACAGTATCCTCTAAGAAAGCGTTGATCACTTTTCTATTTAACTAGCTTCATTACTTGTTAATGCGCAGTATTTTATTTTAACTTTCCAAAGCCACCTTGAAAAGCGATCAATCAAAAAGAAAAGCGAGGAGTCATTTGATGATTTCCCATCCGAGTTTTTCTACTTAATTACATTGTCTACTAAATAACAGAATTATATCAAGGAGGTTTTATACGCCTTGTTCGATTATACTGGCAGGAGAGGTTTTCTTTTTCTTTTTTTTACTGTCAGGAGAGATGATTTTGTAACTGTGACCTGTACTTTGAACACGGTTTGGAACGAGAGGAACCGCGGAGGGGTTGGACATTACAGCATGATTTTTAAAGGAGGAAGATTGAAGAAAAAGACGTGGAGTTCACGACGTCTACGAGTGAATAAGTGTCAGGGTTACCGACGCTCTGACGTGACCCTAGCCTTCCCTAAATAAGGCACGCCACCATAGTGGCGATAAGTCCCCTCTTTGAGGAGTGGCTGGAGAGACGCCACGGCGTCCTCACCTTCCACCTGACGCAGGTTTTTACCGGACATGGATTCTTCGGGAAGTTCCTGCACCGAATCGGGCGGAAAGGAAACGCCCGGGTGCTTCCATTGTGAGGATCGACCGGAGGACACGGTGGAGCCCACCGTGGCGGTGTGCCCCGCTTGGGCGGAGGGCGGCACCGTGTCCTCGAAGCGGCGAGACGGAATGGGACGCCGTTACCTCCTTCTGCGAAGCAGTCATGCTAGCGAAAGGCAAAAGTCTAAGACGGAACCATCATCGCTGGAGACGGTTCAGGCCAGTGTTCCCTACCAAATTTTCTATCCTCTGCAATCGATTCGTGAGATGGCCACGGAAGTATAGGCAATAAATAATAAGTGTACATAATTATCGAGCTCTTATTATTTACAAACCCCTACTTACCTACCTGCTGACACCCTCGAACAGACCAAGTGTCACAGAAGGTTTGTGCAAAATGTCATACTTCTAGACCCAGCGGTTTCAGCTGTGCGTTGATCGATCAGTTAGTTCATGTTTAACAGGGTTTCCGGTGGCCAAGTTGGGATTTCAAAATTACATTTAAAAAAAAAAACAACTACAAAATATATTATTATACCTATCTGTTCTTATTAGAATATGAATGCAAATTTAAAATCTTAAAAAAGAATCCGTCTGTCGTCATGAGACGGACGGACGGCGAGCTAGCCCATAGCTCACCGTCCACAAGCCCGACGAGTTTCGAGCCTTCAGTAGCGTCCCCAATTAAAGTCCGCATTCTACGGTTAACCTAGGATCCAGAGTCTTTAATGAAAGTCTTCTTGGTCAATTGACGAGTTAGGTTATACGGGAACGTTGCGGTTTAAAAGAATATGTAGTGAAAAAAGTTTAAAAGAGTATGCTTAGATGGTTTGCCCACCATTACAACAGCGGTGGCCCGATGGTGGCGGCCTCAACTTACGAACAGTAAGTCGTGGGTTCGAACCCAGACAGGCGCATTACTTTGTATAATTTATTTCATCACCACTGCTCTCAAAACGGTGAAGGAAAACATCGTAAGGAAACCTGCCGGTTTCCTTACGATGTTTTCCTTCACCGTTCCTAGAACCAAAAATTCAAAGACATGACTGTGACATCTACCAATCCGCACTGGGCCCGCGTGGTGGATTATAGCCCATTCCCTCTGGTTGAGAGGAGGCCATCTCCCAGCAGTAGGAACATTATAGGCTGATGATTATGATGGTTTGACCATGTGCAGAGATCAAAGTACATGTGGGTGGCAACGCCGGGAGAGGACGCCCTTGAAGGACGTAGAATACCTTATTGGTGATGTTCTCCAGAAAGGTCAGGTACTCGCAACCGACGCGCGTGTATCACCACATGTATGAACATGGACGAGGCAAATGGAGTACTATACTACTTTTAAAGTGAACCCTTAATTGGTCGCATTCGTAAAGGTTTCCTCTATGATCTATTAAGTATTGTATGGATTTCGTATTTGATTGATATGATCTGGGTGTCACGCACCCCACGTGACCGTTTACGTAACGGTAAAAGTGCGGCCAAGTAAGGGTTAACTAACTAAAATATTTTATGTTTCGCATGCCTTAAGTGGATATTAATTATGTAATATAACATAAACATATCTTCCCTTACTATACGAAAAATATGTTATATTTTGATTCGATTATTATAGTTTTTTGGTCCTATTTACTGCAGCGCCATCTAGTAAAAGTTACTGGTATTTCTGTTAGCAATAGTTCCTGTTCATCTTCCTTAAATAAAAATAGATGGCAGCACAAGAACACGTAAGAAACAACTTTACAATTATGAAATTTGTAGTTATATTATGTCATCATTAAAAGAAGTAATCTAGTTTACTTTTTATAAGACTAAATTTAAATTCCTACCGACAGCGTAGGAATATTTGTCTTCACATTTCAGCTTTATTAGCATTTTACTTTTTTGTAGAAAGCCTTAGTTAGTACCACAAATTGAGCCTAGATGGCGCTACCTACAAAAAGTTTTAGGTGGCTGCTCAAATGGTTTGTCAAAGATATATAGAGAGTCTATCTAGAGAGTCTGTATCTATATATAGAGTTTGCCACACAGTGAACTTAGGCTTAGCTCAAACTAAGTACTACATCAGTGACGCAATCAATAATAAATCTTATTCGTATATGGTTATTGTTCATATTCTACAAGCGCCTGTCATCAAGCGCATCATCCGAATACGAACTTTAATTTTGTAGGAAGAAGGTTTATATTCTTAGCCTTAGATCAGATATCTGTTAATCGAATGAAATCTATGTTTTGGAAATATTAATACCCATGCACAGATGGCTCGTGGCTCAATAATGTCAGACTCTCGGATCAATTCTCGCGCTTGCATAAGTTGGTTTAGATATGTATTTTTCTTTTTCATTTTGTAAAAAAATAAATAAATCCTCCTCTGCCTAGCCTTTTCCCAACTTTATTGGGTTCAGCTCCCAGTCCAACCGGATGCAGCTGAATACCAGTATTTTATATAGAGCGACTGCCTATCTGACCTCCACAACCCAGTTAATACTAGGTAATACGATACCTCTTGGTAAGACTGGATGTCAGACATTTCGTTCCACTGACGACTAATGACTGATGTCAAGATCTAAAAATGACAACCGGGACCAATTGCTTAACGTGTTTTCCGAGGCAAGGAGGAAATTCGCTATGTAATGGGTGGTCACCCATCCACAGACCAACCTAGGCAAGCACAGCTTAACCCAAAAATCAATCCAAACAGCTGTTATTTAATAGCCACGAGCTCCAAATTGCGATGTCAAAAAAAAAAACGTCACTCATAAATCGTTATCGTGAGCTTCGTCTTAACTTCGATGCTTCTCTCTTATCGAAGCATGAGTAAAGTTAATGTCTCGGAATAAAGATAAGCCTCACGAAGGTTTGAAGGAATCAGCAAGAAAATATAATTTACTAGCTATCCAAGGCAAGCAAGAGCGCGCTCTGTAAACGTAAAGTAAAACGAACAAATCTAAAATTAAAATAAAAAAACCGGCCAAGTGCATGTTTATTTATTTATTTATTTGGTACACCAACAGCAATACATACAAATAATTAATGTAAAACAATGAAAATAACATAATGTGCTGGTATGTATGCCTATTATAGGTATACGCATCATTCACCATAAGACAACAACAACAAATAATTTTTAAATATTAATAATAAAATTCGAATACAATATAAAATAAAATTTACTTAATACTAAATGAAATGAAATGATGTTGGTCCACGCGCAGTGTAGGGTTCCGTAGTAGCCCGTTATCACAATATAGAACGAACTCGTTGGTACAGCGCCATCTAGCGGCTATGCGGATAATTTATTTTGTTTTTTTACTTTAGATTTTGTTTTTCAATGCAAGTCTTTCATCTTAGTCACTTTATAGGATTAATTCTAAGGATTTTGTATTTGGTATAAAATTATTTAACACACAAGTTCAACGACTATTACTGCTAAAGTAATAAAGTTAACATAACCACTATAGTTTTCCTTTAAAGTTTATGAAATACACTATCACCATGAATTTTTCCAGATTTTTCAAGCCCGCAGTTTAGCTTTTAGTGGGGGGTGACGCTCTACTGGAACTAAACTACTAATATTTCGTAAATGGAGCATTCAATCGAAAAGTAAAATAAGCAATCCCGAAGTCATTTTAAAAGACCTATTCAACAATACCCCACACGATGGGGTAGACGACGAAAAAAAAATCATCCCCACTTCACATGTACCCCCTACATGTACTACCCTAAAAAAAAAAATTTTTCAAAATTTTATTTTACCACTTTGTCGGTGTTATTGATATACACACCTCTATATAATAACAGCTTTTTAGTTCTTACGGTCTCTTAGCAAAACCTCGGACAGACAGACAGACAGACGGACATGACGAAACTATAAGGGTTCCTTACCCTAAAAAAACTCACAAATGTACCAAATATTCAATTCGCTTAAATTTAATAATTTATTCTTATTGTTCATTATTTATTTAATAAGTATACTAATTGTGTTGCAAAACAAAAAAATCAAAATGCTAAAAGATAGATGTACTGAATGGTCTAATATGACAACTTCGCGTCCCACGACTCATTACAATCGGAGATTTAAGGTGGAACCGCCTTACCACAAACTTAATAATCCTGTACGAGTATACCGTAACCATTGTGCGTAAAACTAAGCTCGCGCGATCCGACACACGTACAGATAATAGGCGAGACGACAACAAAAATCTAATTAGTCCGTCAGTGAGATTATCAAAAAATTGTTGACCCGTGTTTTTTCTTTTGTTACATAAACCAAAATTAACGAAGATATGACGCTTTTATAATTCTCAATACGTCACGCCTAGGTATAATTTTAGCTAGTTCCGACGTCACGAGCCCCCACTCCCGAGTTTTGATGCGTTTTATCTTTTTTCAATATTCATTGATTAACAAAAATAAAAAATACGTGTCCATTAATTTCCAATACTCTAACTGAAGGACTAAATAGATTTGCAATTTTTTGATACTGTCGTCATACCTATTATTATATTATTATTATCAAATTTTAATGTAATCAAACGCTATGCTGTAGTACGAGCTTATCGACGAACGTGTAAACTGCGGTTTTTATTTGTGCTCCGTTTAGCAGCCAATGCGAGTAGACTTAACTAGTTACTAGCGTTGTTAGTTGAGCTATGTTTTAGTATGGTTGTTGAGGTGCAGGAAGGTTTTGAGTATGAATGTGGATGGCTATAAGAGTAGGGGAACAACACAAAAGAAACGTTACACGGACTGTGTGAAAGATTACACAGGTTCTAAACGGACCCTTCACGCTAAGTAACGTTTTGTGGTAAAACTCAATGTAACGCACTCAAAACATTGCACTGATCAATGGTGGAAATAGTAAACAAGTCATGAAGATGTTTAAAGTAAAGTTATAACCCTATAAAGAAGGACCTAAAAAACTTGGAACTTTGACCTTCAATTATTCCGTAACTAGAGGGTAAACGCAATGACGGGGAGAACAACGGGGGTCTTTCTCTACACCCTTTATGGCTTGAAAGTTGGTAAATATTATGACTTATGATATGACGGATATAGGAGAAGTATGAAATTAAAAGACATGTTGAACTGGGCCCAAATAAAATGGGATATACGGACAGGAGAACGATAATGAAGATGGTGTGCTGAGGTTTCCATCAAATCTTCAATTTCCGTCTACACTAGGTACAAGAAAGATAGAAAGAAAGAAAACATATGTATTTGGCACATGCCATAAGTGCACACAACAAAACAAAAATAACAATAAAATAAAATCTTAAAACTACACAATTAGAAAACTAAAACTAGACAAAAAAAAAAAAATATAATATTGTGTGTCTCACGGCTGCGCCAAATAGGCCCAGTTCAGCAAACTGCCGAGCAGCTAGTGCCCGACGCTGGTTTTCAACTGAACCTGAGATGGTGATGTGACGGACGTAAAACAGTTTTATTCTGTGTGTGTTCTAATATATATATATATGTGTTTGTATGAAAAGATACTTAAATAAAATAAATAAGTGTACAATGAATGAAAAAACCGAAAAAAGTGCAAGACAAAACAAACAACCTAAGTACATGGATAAATAAAACGGACGCATAGAAACATAAACCTGTTTCGCACGTTCCCAGCTTGTATTTCATGAATCCGTGCGCTTCATCGTTCAATACGCACATACAAACGCAAATACAAATCAAAAATTTAAAACATTTTCCAACCACATTCCATTTCCACCTAGTTGGCACAAGTAATGCCCTTTCAAACAAATAAAAATCTTCAAAAATAATAGCCATTAACAGTAAAACAGTTTTACGACACGCCATCAATTCGACCTACCGTTAAGCTGTACCTTTTGGTGGTAAATAGCCTCTTTAGATAAAAGCCTCAATTCTGGCCAAAATAGGCCCAAATACGACCCAAATATGGCCTGAGTTAACGAACGCGAACTTAAGTAGGCACTCAAAATGCTCCAGTGGACCTCCTTAAGACCAAACCCATAATGCTTGAGGGTCATTTAATCCATTTTTTCGGCGATAAATTGCTTTTTTACGTGCAAAGAAAGGAGGTTTATTAAATTTAGTATTAAATTCTTCATTGATTGAGTGTTTTGATTTGGTAAAACCAGCAAAATTATGATAAATACTAGCTGTTGCACGCGACTTTCGTCCGCGTGAAATTATTATTATTTAATATATTTTAATAATTCATTTATTTTCTCTTCTAATATCAACATAAACATTTCAAAGTCAATTTTCACTTCAAAGATACAGCGGGCCTACCATGACGTCTTAAAGCAGGATCGTTTTAATTGCGTGCGACTGAGGGAAAGAGATGGCGCTAGACGTCCTCTATAGCTCCGTTTCTTTCCCTCACTCGCACGCAATTAAAACGATACTGCTTTAAGACGTCATGGTAGGCCCGCTGGTGTCTGTTTTAGGTAAAACCTGTATCACAGATCACCAGGCTGACCCTCCGTCGGATATTTATCTTATGACATTTAACTGCATTCAATTATTATACAAGATGAATTTAACATAGGTAATTGTAAATTAAAATTAGCGAATAAATAAAAAAAATAAAAATATTACTTCCCTATTTAAATCGAATCTTGTTAACAATTTGAAGGGTTTTTTATTTTATTATCCTTTTTCTAAAGTCAAAGTAGCCTTTTTTTTTTTTTTTTTTTTTCGGATGGGAAATCATCAAATGACTTCTCCCGCTCTGGGCGGAGCAGGAGGGAGTGTCAGACTTTTACTGACTAAAACCCATCCATGTTCCTTCATCGCCCTTTGTGTTCCGGGGCCACGGTATCTCTTTCGAATAGTCCCGCAGCCCCGGCAGGCTTCGGCCCTTGCGGACCCCTTCCTTATTGCTGACTCTCTTTGAGGCGCGCGTGGAACACGAACGCGCCGTCGACACGGCCTGTCGTCATGGGACGGACGGACGGCGAGCTAGCCCATAGCTCCCCGTCCACAGGCCCGCGCCTACGGTGGCCGGTAGCCACCACGTGGCCCCCGACGCCCGGGGCGTCTTCCGCGGCGGCCGGGACGTGAGGATATCTCCCTCTCACGTTCCGCCACCTCCTTCGCTAGCATGACTGCTTCGCAGAAGGAGGTGACGGCGTCCCATTCCGTCTCGCTCCGGACCATGGCACGAACCAGGGCCGGAAGCGAGAGGTCGCCGCCGCCGATCGCCACCTCGAGGACACGGCGGTGCTCCACCCAAGCAGGGCACACCTCCACAGTGTGCTCCACCGTGTCCTCCGGCCGATCCTCACAATGGAAACACCCGGGCGTCTCCTCCCGCCCGATTCGGTGCAGGAACTTACCGAAACATCCGTGTCCGGTAAGAACCTGCGTCAGGCGGAAGGTGAGGACGCCGTGGCGTCTCTCCAGCCACTCCTCAAAGAGGGGACTTACCGCCACTATCGTGGCGTGCCCTAAGTCAAAGTAGCCTTAGTTAGCATAGCATCAGCTATTTGAAAGTCCCATCTACATCGGTCCAGCCGTTTTGGAGATTAGCTGCAACCAGATCAAGCTTCTAATTAAATTAAACAACAACACAAAGAAACTGCTTACTCAAAAATCTGTGTTTTCTGATATAAAGTACCTGTGGTGTTCACTCATATACTAGTTAGGGTTTAGAGTAAAACCACCATTTATCAGTGTGGTGTCTTTGTTTAGGGTTGTACAAATAAAACACTGTTTCCAATATTACTGCGTTAGACGTGCTGTCGCTACGACTGTTCGGATTAGACTGAGAGTGCGGCGCATCGCCCCGCACTCCCTTCACCGTGCATCCCCCACCACAGCACGCATAACTCATTTATTAAATACCACAGTACCTAAAACAAAAAAAAAATGGATTACAATTACGGAAAATTATTTCCTTTCGTAAAAAAAGTGTTTTTGTTATAAAAAGAGTGAAAACGAAAGAAAAATGTGATAGAGATCTCCTTGGCCGAAGCTACAAAATAAGAAATCCGCATAGATAAACCTTCCCTTCTTTTCCTTCAGGCAGTTGCACCATGTAAAATACCGGTATTCAGCTGCATCCGGTTAGACTAGAAGCCGACTCCAACATAGTTGGGAAAAGGCTTGGCAGGTGATGATGATGATGTTTTTTTTCACCGACTAGCGACTGACAAAACCTACTTGCGATCGCGCAAAATATAACGTCAACTGTGTAATAGGGACGATGACTGACTAAAAAAAATATGATTCTGTTTAGTCCGTTAGTTAGATTATTGAAAACGTGTTTTTTGTTTCATCAAATTAATAAAAATACTATAATTGGCCATATCTAAACCATAATCACACATCTAAACTGATATTTTTGATGTGTGGTTATGGTTTAGACATGGCCACCAAATTTAAAAAAAATATACCCGAGAAAGTTTATTTCTCTAAGGAGCGCTTTAAATAAAAATCATTTTTTTTCTTGAATACAAAAACTGTAACAGTCCTCTTAGAAAAAAGAAGAGGTTATGTGTTAGGCAAGTAATTTTGTTTATCATGTACGGTGGACTGCATTAATTAGTATCTCAGTACCCCGGGTTCGAACGTAGGTGCTTACAAGGGAGGTACCACATCGTGAAGCTGACTGTACCTACAAAAATATGTCATGTACCAATTCCTGAGTTTTTTTTGCCCTGCTATCGGTCACCTAAGGGCATAAATAAATCGATTATACAATTAAAAATACGCGTTTCATAGATAATATAAATAAATAATATTTATTTATTTATATTATCCATAACCAGCGATATATTATATTGCTGGACATTACACACTGCGCCATCTAGTGCCACACTAAGCAGGGAGGCTTGTGTCGTGGACACCAGAAAGTTGATATACTACATAGATACTTTCTTGTTTGTAAATACATACTTATCATACGTATAAACATCCATGACTCGGAAACAAATGTCCATGCTCATCACACAAACATTTGCTCCTACCAGGATTATCCCGGGACCCTAAGAACGTAAGGCAGCCTCACAACCGCTGCGCCATTCGGGTCGTCAATCAACAATAATGTTTTCATAATTTTAAGAATGTATATTCATATCTATGGAAATTAATGTATTATTTTTTATTATAATAGATATTTGCACACCTGTTATGGTAGGATATGGCTTAAGAGCTTCTGTTGTATGTTTCAACTCATGTACTTACCCATATTGACGCAAATAAATGATTTGATTCGATGGATGTTACCTACGGCCTTCACAGTTGTGAGCAAACGGCTAATTATATGCAAATAAATTAATTGGTGACGGAATTTCTGCCTAGTTTGAATCAGCCCAAACAAATAACATAATACTATCTCTCCCGAAACTAAACCTGTAAGCATTAACACTGCGTTAGGACCATGGTTTCACTTCTATCCATTCTTATTCTACGTTAACACGCTAGGTCGGAAGTATCCGACACCCATTGTTACATTAGACGATCCTGTCGGAATTTTGGCGGACATTGTATCAGATTTCGTTTGATCTCGTTTAGCTTGAGTCTGTGTGAGGATACACGTATTGTTTGCAAGATACAAGGATGTTTGCTTTCACCTGTAACGGAGTTTAGTTGATTGTTTATTTTTTAGACAAGAAGTTTCATTTTGGTGTTTTCTTTTTTTGAGATTAGTGGTTTAGAGTACGTATAATTTTATTATTATGTGTGTGTGTGTGAGTCGGAATTGTTTGGAGGAGCTCGTGGTTAAATAATAACAGCCACTCGGGTTGATCTTCTGGTAAAACCGCGTTTGCCTAGGTTGGTCCTTGGATGGGTGACCAATCGTTACATACCGAGTTTCCTCCGTGCCTCAGAATGCAAGTTAAGCCGATGGTCCCGGCTGTAAATATTGCATATCTTTGATAGATGTTACAGGTAGTCAGTGGCCAGAATGTCTGACAACCAGTCTTAGCAAGGGGTATCGTATTACCCAGTACTAACTGGATTTTGAGATAACTCCATGTAAAAATTTAATACTGGTAGTCAGACTTTCAGCCTTCTGACTGCTTGTAACGACTGTCAAATATCTACAAATGACAGCTGGGAACAACAGCTGAACGATCTTTTCGAGACACAGAGTGGCTTTATTTGATGAGCTAGAACCCCCTCGACGATTATGTACACTAGAAAATCCAGGTTAACGAATGCAACAGAAAATCACGGAAGGGTATGCAAAGATACGCCACAAACAGATAGGGTTTACAATAGCTGGGCAAACACACCCGAGAGTCGCATTGAAGATGGCTTGGCAAATAACTGGCGCAAACAGGATCGCAAATACTCCTGCCCTGGATCCTACTAAAGGTTTGCAGAGTGTTTCGACTGCACGTGACTTAACTACGAGTTCATACATAACGTTCAAACCTGTTATCCCCGAAGGAGTGGGCAGTGTACCTAATAGTACACCCACTTTATGTCCTTGCCCGAACTCATCACCTGCCTAGCCTTTTCCCAACTATGTTGGGGTCGGCATCCTGTCTAATTGGATGCAGTTGAACACCAGCGGTAAAGCGACTGCCTATATGACCTCCACAACCCATTTAGTACTGGGCAATATGATACCCCTTGGTGATATTTGGTTATGAGACTTTCAGGCCAATGACTGCTTATTACGACTGTCAAAGATCTACAAATGATAGCCGGGACCAACGGTTTAACGTGCATTCCAGAAAAAGCAAGAAACTCGGTATGTAATGAGTGGTCACCTTTAAACAGACCATTCTAGGCAACACCTAGCCCGAATTGATCTAGGTAAATATTATATCGAAAGACATACTCAGTACTCTCTCTCTGCTCACTAAGAACCTCACAACGATAGGTATAAACCTTTTATTCTTTTAGGTTATATAACAAGTAGTTAGGTTTAGAGCTGAGATTTTAGTCCAGGACTAATAAAAGTAGGGTACTGTAATTAAGTTACGGTAACAATGCCTACCTTAGTTTATTTCGTTTCTGAAACTCTGTTTAGGTTTTACTGTGTCGGAGATTGGTAGGTGTACCGAGCAGGTAAACATACAGTTTTATCAACCAAGAGTAAGCAGTGTTAGCCTAGTGATGTGACCGTCGAACTGCCAGGTCATAGATCTCAAGGTCGAACACAAGACACGCACCTCTGATTTTTCGGATTCATGTGCGAACAATATAATTATCACTGGTATCGGTGAAGGAAAACATCGTGAGGAAACCAGCTTGCCTGAGAGAACTTTCTCGGCGGCATGTCAGAGGCCCTGCATGGGCTTCATAAAAACTCTGACACCAGGTTGGGCACTAACCACACAAGAAAGAGAAAGATCAACCAAGAGACTCATCAGCCTGGCCTTTTGCTAAGTATGGACGGGTTGGCGTCCAGCCTAACTGAATGCAGCTAAATACCAGTATTTTATATAAACACTAGCGGCCCGTCCCGGCTTCGCATGGGTTTGGTAATTTTTTTTTATTTTTTGTTTTAGCTTATATGACACGTTCGTAGATTTACCATAGCAGCGCCATCTATTGATTACCTACTCAACCCAGTCAAAAGGTATCGACATCGGTTAGAATCATTTGGAGTTAACAGATAATTGTGACTGTCAAATAATAACAGACAAATAATTAGCAATAAATTAAAATTGCGACTATAATTTGAGATTTAAACTATCCTATCTCTCAAGTTGGTGTGCGAATTTTATTATAATCGGTTAAGTGGTTTAGGAGTCCATTGAGGACAAACATTGTGACACGAGATTTATATATATTAAGATAACTTACCATCACGCCTGTTATCCCTGAAGAGTTAGGCAGAGGTGTACCAAAATAGTACACCCACATTTCGCCAGTTATGTGTAAGTCCCATATAATGAGGAGCGAGCTCCGTGGCTGCTCCTAAAAAAACCCTGATCAAAGAAACCCTAGAACACTCTGTCCGTCCTGGGAATTGAAAATATGAGGTCTCCAGCCCAGCAACTGCGCTTTGGACTTCGTGGTACCTACTCTATCTATCAATGAATTGGACGTATTGGTCCACAAATGTTCAAACTTTGCAGTTTCCACTCAATCCTTTCGTGAACCAACGTTAGTAACTCGATTGGCGTTCCCAACCAGACTGAAAGCTTTTGAGTTTATTAAATAGACCGATGCATTAGTAAATTAACTTTTCTGTCATTACTCTCGATTAAATATTTACATCAATACATTTTTGTCATCTGATTGAAATATCAATGTTTTTGTCGCGTTGGATTTTGTCGGATACTTTTATCAGTGTTGAATATCAAATCAGTGTAAGTAATGTGTTAAAATATAGCAATTACTACCTTGAAAATAACAGTGCATTAAAATGGGATGTAATAATTCCGAATTAAACATTCGATTACAAGAAAAAATAATTTTTGAGCCGACTGAAGCTTCGGCCGTGTTCGGAAAAATATGATTTGGGCCGCTTGACCTCATTGGTAAAATCGGGACCTTGCTTTGGACACATCATCAATAATGAGATTTGAAGGAACCCTCACACAGTGCAGATAAGTGCACAGTGCACAATGAAGGTTCTAACTTAGAAAGAAAATTCACCGAAAAGCAACTTTGGGGTGAAAAACATACTTTGACCACTAGTTTCGGTAGAGCCAAAAACTCAGCCCTCGGGGGCAAGACTGAACCGCGGGAGACGCCCCAAGCGTCGGGGGCCACGAGGTGGCCTCCAGCCACCGTAGGCGCGGGCCTGTGGACGGGGAGCTATGGGCTAGCTCACCGTCCGTCCATCTCATGATGACAGGCCGTGTCGACAGCGCGTTCGTGTGCCACGCGCGCCTCAAAGAGACTCAGCAAAAAAGAAGGGGTCCGCAAGGGCCGATGCCTGCCGGTGCTGCGGGACTATTCGAAAGAGATACCGTGGCCCCGAAACACAAAGGGCGATGAAGGAACATGGATGGGTTTTAGTCAGTAAAAGTCTGACACTCCCTTCTGCTCCGCCCAGAGCGGGAGGAGTCATTTGATGAATTCCCATCCGAAAAAAAAGGTGCAAAACTGAAACTGCAGCCAAAGTCATATTGTTGGTAATACAATACCCTTTGGTAAGGCTGTTTATGATAGTTTTACTACCGGCTGACGACAACACTGTAAAAGATTTAACATAAATAAAATAAAATAAACGACTTAGAGGCGTTTGCGAGAGTTGGGCTTGAGAAAGCCGCACATAGAGAAGAGTCTAAGGCTGAGGGGGAGGCCTTTGCCCAGCAGTGGGACAATATAGTAACTTAAAAAAAATCCTTTTGTTTGTCTTTAAACTTTCATATTCAAATGACTAAAGATAACTTTAGTTCTCATTAAAACACTATTCCGGTTCAACATCTCATTCTCGGTCAACATTTTGCATAGAATTTCCGTCAGGTATCCTTAATGCTAAAAAAACATTGATTGTTCTAACTGCTTGTAATTTTATCATATTATATTTATTTTGGACATAAAATAGTTACATGCTACAGAAAATACAAAAAATCCTTAAATACTAAAGATCACAAACATGTAACCCACACCAATATCCACGTCATAACAAAAGAGTAACAGACTGTGGTTTATTTTGTAATGCCCGCTGTATTGTAATTTAATATATATTACAATATATAATATAATATCGCTGGACATTACACACAGCGCCATCTAGTGCCACACTAAGCAACGAGGCTTGTGTCGTGGATACCAGACAGTTGATATACTACATAGATACTTTTTTGTTTGTAAATAGATTTGAAAATTGCAATGAGGTAGGTCAGTTTGAATTTTAGAATCTAGACTAGATGTTGCCTGTGACTTCGTCCACGTGAAATGATTATGAAAATATTACTTCCCTATTTTAATCGGATTTTGTTAACAATATCATGGGTTTTAAGTTTTTGCAAGGAATTCTAAAAATTTTTATAAAATAAAAGTAAGCTTAAGGCTTAAATTCCTCGGGCCTGTGGACGGGGAGCTATGGGCTAGCTCGCCGTCCGTACGTCTCATGACGACAGGCCGTGTCGACGGCGCGTTCGTGTTCCACGCGCGCCTCAAAGAGAGTCAGCAATAAGGAAGGGGTCCGCAAGGACCGAAGCCTGCCGGGGCTGCGGGACTATTCGAAAGAGATACCGTGGCCCCGGAACACAAAGGGCGAGGAAGGAACATGGATGGGTTTTAGTCAGTAAAAGTCTGACACTCCCTCCCGCTCAGCCCAGAGCGGGAGAAGTCATTTGATGATTTCCCATCCAAAAAAAAAAAAAAAAAAGGCTTAAATTCCTGCCATGCTGACGTTGGTCGCGCACGGTCGGTCGTGACGTCAGCGAGAACAAAATACGGCTGTTGATCTGCGTCGTAAGTCGGCGTCGCAGTATAGTGCTATATAGAACGCAATGTATACTCGTACGCGCGACCGACCTCAGCGCAGGAGGAATTCAAGCCTAAGTTACTCCTTATAACATAAGCTATGTGCAAGTAAAAGTACCGCCAAAATCGGACAGACAGACAAATAAAACTTGTTTTTTTTTCAGTAAAAAAAAAAAACAAAAAAAGTAAAAAACTGTTATTTTGAAACTGTAGCAAACAGACACTTTTTATTTATTTGTGTAGATTTACTGATTCATAGCGTCATAATGTTACATTATGCTTACTCCGTGAGTACGATAATTTATAAAGTATAGAACTTACTTAGATTTTGCTCATTGTCCAATCTACTCAAAAAGTCAACAGGACATTACGCCCTGACAAGAAACTTAACCTAAGAAACCTGGACTGGCCACGTCTGCCGCATGTCTTAAGAGTTGTGGGCCTAAATAGCCACTTTCTGGAGCCCTAACACAACCAGAAGGCGTTGCGGCAGACCAGTAGAAGATGGCGGGACGAACTGGACAAAACCAAAGACCAGTGGTCCACATTAGCCCTGGATAGAAACTACTGGAAGTCTAGAAACTACAGGAGATGCCTTTGCCCAGCTTGTGGGATGACGCAGGCTAACAGTATCAGTAAAGAAACCTACAAATAAACCCTCAGCGTATGTATAAACATTATACTTGACCACTGACTTCGACAAAGCTAAAGATAAATATTTATTGAACATTAAATTCTTATTAATAAACATTACATTTTTAGAAATAAGGTGCTTGCAAATATTATTTTATATCTAAAAATTCGTGCAGATTTTAAAATATAACATAAATTAAACGTAAACTGTGAATGTAAAAAAACATGAAAATGTAAATGTGTGTGTATTTGAATGTGTGTGTGTGTTAATGTGTGTTGTCATATTGTCCCTATCTTTTAAGTATAGTTATGAGCCGTGAAAGCATAAAACAGTGTTTGATTCTGAATTAACATTTTTTTCAATTTATTTTTAAACATATTTCCATTTAATTGCTTGCGACCTTCGTTACGAGAAGTCAGAATCCTGAAAGTCTGACCAAAAGTAGTATTAGTATTACCTAGCAGCTGGAACTTACTTGTGGAGGACAGATATGCAGTCGTTCCTTGTAAATTATTGGTGTTCAGCTGCATGAGGTTAGACTGGAAGCCGACCGTAACATACTTGGGAAAAGAACTGATTTAACTTAAATGTGTGAAAATCAAACGACTATTCACATTTTAAACAACATCAACAATCTATTTATTTTCAGGGAATAAACACACACACACACATCACATACACACACACACCACACACAAGTTACACTCAGTTCAAAATGTAAAACCTCCATGCGGATTGACAACCTCCGTTGCAGGATTCACTTCAGTCAGAGGTTAAGTCGTAAAATTACATCATATTTTTTTACGCAGAATCCGTACATTTTTAACAAATTAAAACAAACTCTCAACCGAGCATTTAATTAAATTATTTTAATTATTTTCTGTTTCCGCGAAGCGCTGACTGAATAAAAACAGTTCCCTACCGTGTGTTTATCATATTCGCGGAAATACGTTGAATTTTTTGGGTTAAACAATTTTTATGGAATTAAGAGTATACCTATGTTTAGATAACGGTTTACGGTTTTTTATGTAATTGGACGAATGCCTTGTTGGCCTATTTGTCACAAGAGGAAAAACAATTTTTTTATAAAACAAGTTTTTAATATTATGGAAAAAACCGGCCAAGTGCGGGCTACGTGCAGTGTAGGGTTCCGTAGTAGCCCGTTATTACAATATAGAACGAACCCGTAGGTACAGCGCCATCTAGCGGCAGCTTTTTTAAACTTATGATAATTTATTATGTTTTTTATTTTAGATTTTGTTTTTCAATTTATAAACAAGAAACTACTTCATCTTAGTTACTTTATGGGATTTATTCTGAGGATTTTGTATTTGGTACAAAATTACCCAACACCCAAGTTCAACGACTATTACCGCTAAAATAATAAAGTTATCTTAACCGTTTTAAAATTCCTATTCAACGATACCCCACACGATGGGGTAGACGACGAAACTAAAATTCATCCCCTCTTCACATGTAGGGGAGCTACCCTAACAAAAAATATTTTCAAAACAAATATTTTAACACTTTGTCAGCGTTATTGATGTACACACCTCTACAAAATTACAGCTTTCTAGTACTAACGGTCTCTTAGCAAAACCTCGGACAGACAGACAGGCAGACAGACGAATATGGCGAAACTATAAGGGTTCCTTGTCAGGACTACGGAACCCTAAAAAAGGGTTGTCTATCAATATTGAACGCGTCTACGAAGTTTCGCGTCCTGCTTTTAACCGTTGAGGAGCTAATATCTAGTGAGGAGGCGATCCTGGCTACAAGATCAAGTCATATTATAGTCAGTACCTATACGAGCCATAACTAGTATAAAAGTAACTGACAGTTGCAGATAATCATTTTTAAAATTAAATATGTTACCATGTTTATACATATTAGAGGTTATAATGTTTGTAAGAAAAATACTAACCTCTTTAGTAAATTACATAACAAAAGACACAAGTTCAACTTGAGTTCAACATATGCTTACCAATCAATAGAACAGCGTTAGTAAATAAAAGTGTATTATATATGGCTCCACACATATATAACCATTTACCAAACTCATTCCTGGAGATAAATGATATGAATATATTTAAAAACAATGTCAAAATACTGTTACAAAAAAAGCATATTACTGTGTCACTGAATATTTACAGGACAAACTTATATAATGTATGTACCTATGTAAATTTGCATGCCTTATGGTAGGATATAAATATAAAAATAAAATAAATATCGCTGGACATTACACACAGCGCCATCTAGTGCCACTAAGCAACGAGGCTTGTGTCGTGAACACCAGATAGTTGATATACTACATAGATACTTTTTGTTTGTAAATACATACTTAGTATACATATAAACATCCATGACTAGGAAACAAATGTCCATGCTCCTCACACAAACATTTGCTCCTACCGGGATTCGAACCCGGGACCTAAGAACGTAAGGCAGCCTCACTACCGCTGCGCCATTCGGGTCGTCAAATATGGCTAATGGACACTATTGTTTATTTAAGATTAAGACCTTTTATTTTGTACCCATATTCGCAAATGAATAAACGATTTATGATTATATAAATAAACCAAAGATGTGTGTAAAATCTCAGCCTAATCTGGAGGGAACTGGTTTGAAATTCAGTTCTAAGATTTGATAAATACATACTAACTTAATAATCTACTAATAACAAGGCAAGTTAACAAATAATAAATTAAATACAGCACAGCATTGAGTACAGTAATCATAATCATCATTTATTGCATTCATGTAGTTTACAAGTTGTTACAAAATATATAGGTTTCATACATGAACCCTGCTAGGGCACAGCAATATAAATAGCAGTATAAATAAACAAACCTCTAAACAAATAATAGTTTTATTTTGTCTAACAGGCATCCAACATTTGTAACTTAAATAAGTAACTCATTGTGCCGTGTCGAGTCGTGTCAGCCAATGGCTTAATAACCAACAGCCTCGCCCAACATCTGAGGAGGCTCTGGCTTGGCAGCTGGATCAAGGACTTGATTCAGAGACCAGTACTTCTGGACACGGCACGTATTGTTAGGAGGTTCCTCTCTCAAGAGCCCTGACCACCGGTAGCTCGGCCCTGTTCCCAATGCTGGTGAGTTACAGTTTTTTTTTATATTTAAATGTATTGTTTTTGAATTTTAAGAATGAAAATTAATACGTACAGAAAAAAATATATAAATATTTATAAATGCTTATAATAAACCAGCAGAAACAGATCTTGTAAAACTTTTCATAAGATTTGCAATTAAAATCAAGCATACCTTATTCCCTCTCATAGAGAGGAGCCTTGTGTCCCAGCAGTGGGAACATTATAGGGCCAATTATGCTGCACTACATACCGGTACTCAATAATGTAGATTCCAACACAACACAATGAACACTAAGTATATAGAGAATGCTTTTTTTTATCTACATAGTGTTCTTTTTTTAAAATTCCATTAATTCCCCATAACAAATAACTCAGTCCGCCTAATTTACGATGCCATCCAATTCAAAAAGATACCTAGAAAAGAAACACAAGTATTGGAAAAAAGATTACGAGGATAAGAAATGGGAGAAATAAAAACTTTTGTGCGAAGGAAAGTTCAAAAGAATTCAATTGAGTTACTTGAGTGATGAGGCAGGTTATATTAAATTATACAGAATAAATGCTAAACCTTATACTAAAAAACTGTAAGTACCTTGTTTTATATTTTTTGATGTTATTTTGGGAATTGTATACATCTTTGCTACCTAATAACTTTCAAGGGAACCGTGATCCAAACTTCATACTCGGGGAGCGTTCATACCATACACGAAGAAAATTTCAGGTTTTATAAAATAATGAAAGTCTGATCGTCGCGGGCTCTTGCTCTAAATTGAAGATACCTATATATGTTGTCTTATTTCGCACGGTTTTTAAAGCTTATACAAGCCTGTCGATTTCTAATTATCTATAATTTTAACATAACATCAAATGATGATGATGATGATTTATTTGAATTGGTTAATGGCAATAGCCTGGCCGTACGTATGTACGTAAACATAACTACACTTAAAGTACTTACAGGATGATATCCATGAAAATCATCCAAGGAAAATCACGGATATCATCCCGTAAGTACGTGTAGTGAAAAACCGTGAAAGTCTAAAACAGTAAACATAACTGCCGAAATGTCGGTGTACTATTAGGTACACCTCTGCTTAACCTTTCGGGTATCACAAGCGTGATGTTATGTTATGTTATAATGTTAAATAAACCCCAGCAAACTACAGAACAGTAAAATATTTGAGGATCCATTTTTTTCTTAATTTTCAACACTTCATGTCGGATAATAAAAAGTATCGTTTAATCTAACGATGGGTGTTTTGTTTCCAGTTGTTTTCTAAGAAATATAACACGTACAGAATAAAGGGATATTATCTTTTGTTTCGGCTCTGGGCAGCTCGTAATTTTGAGCCTAATAAGACCGTGGTGTGTTGGCCTGATTTGCAGGAGCGGGCATTTAAGCGATTCCAGGAGTTATAAGTAAATCTGGACAAAATTAAACTAATTGGATTCTCTATTGGATTTTATTTTCCTAACTATAATTTTGTGGTCATCGCAGTTACTGGATATCTGGAAAATCGTGGTAAGTTTAGTAATAAGTGGAATATCAACTCACTGTAGCTCGATCTACCTGGGTATACCGCGTATGCCCACGATGCTCAACGCGCTCGTAGAGACCAACCCCTTTTTTTTTTTTTTTTTTTTCGGATGGGAAATCATCAAATGACTTCTCCCGCTCTGGGCGGAGCGGGAGGGAGTGTCAGACTTTTACTGACTAAAACCCATCCATGTTCCTTCATCGCCCTTTGTGTTCCGGGACCACGGTATCTCTTTCGAATAGTCCCGCAGCCCCGGCAGGCTTCGGCCCTTGCGGACCCCTTCCCTATTGCTGACTCTCTTTGAGGCGCGCGTGGAACACATACGCGCCGTCGACACGGCCTGTCGTCATGAGACGGACGGACGGCGAGCTAGCCCATAGCTCCCCGTCCACAGGCCCGCGCCTACGGTGGCCAGAAGCCACCACGTGGCCCCCGACGCCCGGGGCGTCTCCCGCGGCGGCCGGGACGTGAGGATATCTCCCTCTCACGTTCCGCCACCTCCTTCGCTAGCATGACTGCTTCGCAGAAGGAGGTGACGGCGTCCCATTCGGTCTCGCTCCGGACCATGGCACGTCTCTCCAGCCACTCCTCAAAGAGGGGACTTACCGCCACTATCGTGGCGTGCCCTGCACGGGGTTGCGACAGTCGCTCTCTCCATGCCGCCATGAGATCCCGCCGGAAGTCCGTCCGCTGAGCGACAATTTGCCGCGGCAGCGGAGTTTCCCCCCGGCGTAGCGCCTCCGCGCGCCACTCGTGTAGGCGCGCGAGGACTATCGCCTCCAGATCCCATGGCGGCAATCCGGCAAGGAGGCTCGCCGCCTCGCGGGATATCGTGCGGTACCCCCGGATCAGCCTTACGGCCACCACCTTTTGGGGCGCGTTCAAATGGTTGGCAGCTCGCTGCCTCAATGAACGCGCCCACACCGGGGCCCCGTAGAGGGCCATGGACCGCACGACTCCCGCGTAGAGCCTCCGGCAGGAGGCGTTTGCCCCCCCCAGGTTGGGCAGGAGCCGCCTGAAGGCAGCCCCTGTCCGCTCCAGTTTAGGGGCCAAACGTCGGAAGTGCTCCGCGAAGTTCCACCGGCTGTCGAGGACGAGACCTAAGTACTTTAACGTCGACTCGACGCCGATGGATACCCCTCCCGCCGTCACTGCTGATCCCGGAGGTGGCGCATTCCGAGGCCCATGAAAGCACATGGCCTCGGACTTGTGCAATGCCACCTCGAGACCCAGTTGCCGGATCCTCTCAACGACAATCGCAACCCCGCGTGTCATTATTTCGGCCGCCGCCTCGTGCGACCTCCCCTGTGCCAGCACCAGCGTGTCGTCTGCATAGCAGACAACGCTGACGCCGCTAGGGAGGTCGGCGCGCAGCACCCAGTCGTAACCGATGTTCCACAAGGATGGGCCTAGAACCGATCCCTGCGGAACACCGCACGACATCTCTCGCCGGTTCCAGTCTCCACTGCGACCGGGGTAGATGACATACCTGTCCGCCACGTAGTCCCCGACCACTCGACGGAGGTAGGTCGGCACCCGGTGATACCGGAGTGCCTCCCTTATGCAGCTCCAGGGCATGGAGTTGAAGGCATTGGCGATGTCGAGAGACACCGCCAAGACAACCCCACCCCGAGACACCGCATCCCCCGTCGTGAGGGCTCTCACGCGCATGATGGCGTCCACCGTAGAGCGCCCCTTGCGGAAACCAAATTGGTGTTCCGCAAGGTCCGGCCCCGTACCCGCAAGGTGCTCGGCGAGGCGGTTTGCAATTACTCTTTCAAAGAGCTTGCCCACCTCGTCGAGCAGCACCACGGGCCGGTAGGCGGACGGAGAGTCCGCCGGGCGCCCCGGCTTCCGAATGAGGACCAGCTTCCCCGTCTTCCAACGAAGCGGGAACTGGCCTCTCTCCAAACATGCGCTAAAGAGCCCTTCTAGTCGGGGCCCGAGAGCCTCCGAGGCCAGGACCCAGGCTTTGCCAGGCAAGCCGTCGGGTCCCGGGGCGGTATTTTTGGCACCTAGCCTTCGTACCGCCACTCTCAGGTCTACCCCGGTCACTTCAGGAGCGTCGTCGTCGTCGCTTTGGTGGTCCGCTTCCGGCACCGCAGCCGGCGGAGCCATAGGCGGGGGCGGGTGTTCCCCTCGCGAGGGGAACAGAGCGCTCACCACGTCCTCCACGAGCTGAGGCCGGAGACTCTGCGTCAGCGGGGGGGGGCCCAGGTGCGGAGTTTATCCCGCACCATCTTGTAAGGGCGCCCCCACGGATCTCTGTCGAGAGCCCCCAGCATCTCCTCGCGGGCCAGATCCCTGGCCCGCAGGACAACCTCGCGGAGGGCGGTCTTCGCCGCTCTGTAGCCCTCATAAAGCTCCGCCTCAATGGCTGCCGCATTCGGTGGGCGAATGCGGAGCCTGCGGTGCCTGGCGTACAGGTGTCGCGCAGCCACACACGCCTCCCGTAGGGACGTCAGCTCTCGCGACCACCAGTACACCTGACGCCGGGCGCTTCCTGGCCGGACTCGGGGCATTGCCACGTCACATATGTCGGACATGGCCTCCTGGAACCACCCTGCCTCATCATTGACGTCAGCAGGCCTGTCCGGTGATGTCACCCAGGCCTGCACGATCGAGGCTTCCAGGAGGAGCTCCCGGTCCAGCTGCTTCAGCGCCCAACGCGGACCACTCGGGGCCTGTTGGACCGGCGCGCTTGAGGTCTGGGTGGAGACGTCGAACCGGATGTACCGGTGATCGGAATAGGTCTCCACCCCCTCCATGACGCGCCAGTCAACGACACGCGGTGACAGAGCGGGGCTAGCAAACGAGATGTCCACCACCGACTCGCCCCGCATCCTCACACACGTGACGACAGAACCCCGATTTAGGACGACCAGGCCCCTCTCCAGGGCCCAGTCCTCCACCATCTTTCCCCGCACGTCTGTGCAACGAGAACCCCAAGCCAAGTTCTTGGCATTGAAGTCCCCAAGGACAAGCACGGGGAGGGAATGGTTTCCGACGACGACACTCAACTCTGCGAGAGAGTTGTGGAACTCGGCGAGAGTTCGGTTCGGGGAGAAGTAGACTCCCATTACGACAATCTCCCCGAACCGGGCTGCTACGCACCCCCGACCCCTCCTGACACTTTCAAGGGTCGGGGTGCCGGCGGCGGCCGACGACACTATGGTCACAGAGCCGCTTAGGTCCGCCACCCAGTCTTCCCTGGGCCAGACGAAATACGGCTCAGCGACCACAGCGATGTAGATCAACCACTGCGCCATGCTCTGGAGCAACAGATCCTGAGCACAGGCGCAGTGGTTGATGTTCGCTTGGAGGAAGCGAAGTGGAGCCGTTATTGGCATTCCATCGACGCTTCCTCCCTAGCCCCCTGTGGCGACGACAGCGGGAGCGGCAGCGGCAGCAGTTGCGGCTGCGGCGGTGGCGACGGTGGCGGTGGCGGTGGAGGGCCTTCCCTTCCCCCTAGTGGCCTTGGTGGGCGGAGCGCAGGCCTTGCTCCCAGCCCGGTGGTCGGCCGGCTTGCCAGCCGCCGCACATGCGTCGCAGTGCGGCGTGGCGCAGCAAGCTGCGGACACATGCCCGGGCTGGCTGCAGCGGAAGCACAGACCGCTGCGGTCAACCTCCGAGGCGCACCGGTCTGACACGTGGTGTCCCACGTGGCAGCGGTAGCACCTAAGAGGTCTGGGCTCCAGCAGCTTTACCTGCGCTGACACCCATCCCACCAGAAGCCTTCGGCCCTCCACAATAGTTTTAGCCGCCGTCACAGGGCAGCATACCGTAACGGTATGCATGCCCGTGGGGTCCGAACGTAGGGTGCCTGCCCTGACCTGCTCAGCAGGACACCCACCGGACCTGGCGACGGCGGCCACCACCTCCTCCTTTGTCACGGAGTCGTCCAGACCCAGGATGCGCAGGTCTGCGCATCTGACGGGCCTGGACACTCGGGCCTCGTCCGCGTTTAGGGACGCTCTTAGCTTTTCAGCCAGAGCGTCAGCGGACGAGCCGCTGGCTTCCCCGGGGATCTCCAGCATGCGAGCCCCCGTCGCTGTGACCTTCAGCCGGAGGCCCCCGGTGATCCCGAGCTCCCCGAGGTCCACCGCCTCCTTTGCCTTCGCCAGCAGGTCGCGGTAGGACACGCCCCTCTTTTCCGCATCCGGCTGTAGTGTGATCACTACAGCCGCGGTCTTCGGGGCGCGGAGCCTAGCCGCGCTCTTCCGCGCCCTGAACTGGCGCTGCCGCTCTTTATCTCGGGCCTTTTTGGCCGCCTTCCGCCCCTTCTTTTTCTCCCCGACCACCTGCCATCCGGCTTCAGCCGTGGGAGGTGTAGGGGGCTGCTGGGGGGGCGATGGCGGCAGCGGCGGCTGACGTGCTGCCGGCGCCGGCCCACTCGCTGCTGGGACTGGCGCCGGCACAGTCACCGCCTGTGCAGCCGCCTTTCCCTTCCTCCCCTTGGACGCCTTCTTAGCCGGCGCCGGTTTCGCCGGAGCCGGCTTTGGGGGAGGAGCCACCACTGCTGTGCTGGAGGGCTGGCTGGACGGCCCCGGTCCGGGTGCGGCAGCCGTGGCAGCCGCATATGAGGCCGCCTTCGGGCCCGTGGCTGCCTTACTGGCCGCCAGGGGGGGGGGGGCGCAGGACAATTCCTTCCAGGACGGAGAACCGCGCCTGGAAGGAAGCCAGCTCCTTCCGAACCAGGTTCAGTACCTGGTTCTCCACCGGTTCGGGCTGGCTGGGCCGCTGCGTCTGGCCCCCATTTTGAGGCGCCACGCAGGAGCCAGACTCCCGCAGACTGGCCAGGTCTGCTAGTAGCCTGGCGTTCTCCTGTTGGAGAGCCTCCGTGGCGGCCGACAGGCGAGCCACCTCCGCCCGCAGTTTGGCCAACTCCTCCCCATCCACCGGAGGAGGAGGAGGAGGACGAGGAGGAGGAGGTCCCCCAAAATTGGCCTCCGCTGCCGCCATAATGGAGGCGGAAGCCCCGGGTATGGCCTTGAGTTTAGAAGAGGTCTTGTGTTTCAAGGCCACTCCCCTTATCGCAGCTTCCACCTCCTTTGCGAACCTGGCCTTACGCTCCGCCTCGGAGCTGCCAGGTTCACCCGCCTCTTCGCCAGACCCAAGAGCAATGCCCGGGTGGCGCCCCTCTTCGGCCAGTCTGGCCGACCTTTCGGAGGCAGAGAGGCCCGCCCTCTTGCCTCGGATCCCCCCGCGCCTGCTAGTGGGGATCTTCCGGGCAGAGGCCAGCTCTCCCTCCGATGACGACGCTTGGTCGTCCTCCTTCCACTATGGTCACAGAGCCGCTTAGGTCCGCCACCCAGTCTTCCCTGGGCCAGACGAAATACGGCTCAGCGACCACAGCGATGTAGATCAACCACTGCGCCATGCTCTGGAGCAACAGATCCTGAGCACAGGCGCAGTGGTTGATGTTCGCTTGGAGGAAGCGAAGTGGAGCCGTTATTGGCATTCCATCGACGCTTCCTCCCTAGCCCCCTGTGGCGACGACAGCGGGAGCGGCAGCGGCAGCAGTTGCGAAAGGAAGCCAGCTCCTTCCGAACCAGGTTCAGTACCTGGTTCTCCACCGGTTCGGGTTGGCTGGGCCGCTGCGTCTGGCCCCCATTTTGAGGCGCCACGCAGGAGCCAGACTCCCGCAGACTGGCCAGGTCTGCTAGTAGCCTGGCGTTCTCCTGTTGGAGAGCCTCCGTGGCGGCCGACAGGCGAGCCACCTCCGCCCGCAGTTTGGCCAACTCCTCCCCATCCACCGGAGGAGGAGGAGGAGGACGAGGAGGAGGAGGTCCCCCAAAATTGGCCTCCGCTGCCGCCATAATGGAGGCGGAAGCCCCGGGTATGGCCTTGAGTTTAGAAGAGGTCTTGTGTTTCAAGGCCACTCCCCTTATCGCAGCTTCCACCTCCTTTGCGAACCTGGCCTTACGCTCCGCCTCGGAGCTGCCAGGTTCACCCGCCTCTTCGGGGTACTGTTTGAGATGCTATAATAAAATTCCACAAAGTATTCTTGAACTGAATGAGACGAAATTTAAAACATGTATTAAACGCACACTATGTAAGCAAGCATATTACAAGTTGAGCGATTATATCGCTGATAAAAATGCTTGGCTCAATGCTGGTCCTGCTCCACAAGGACAGGGGCGCTTAAATTGATAGCATTAAATGGTATTGTTGGAGCTGCTGAAGATTGTACAACTATCTTTGCATTGTATAGATTCAATCTCTTTAGTATTATATAATCGCATAGCCCATATTGTGTGAGTACTATGTACTAGAAAGCTATCATTCACTGGAAACCTACGTCTTTTCTTGACTTGAATGTGCCCTGGCGGTTGAGAATATGTCATGCTCACTCAAAAGTCTCGCTGATGGTGGCGCATGTGTCGGATCATTTAGTTCCCTTCAAAATGGTTGAGTTGAATGGTGCTGATCTATGCGTCATGTCCGTGAACGGGCGCTGTCGGTTGTGACTGGTCATCTCTCAGTTGCCATGGCTTATTTTAATGAATTATTTTAGTTTTTGAATTGTTTTTTTTTTTTCTGTTTTGTTTTACTGTGGACACTTTTAACGTGCACATCTTGCTACATTGTTCTCACATAATATACCATCTCAACATGAATGATGTAACCAAGATTTTGTAACAATATTCTGATTTAAAAGAGTGTCCATGGAGTTTCTTGCCCGTTCTTCTCCATAGAGATCTACGCTAGGGAATGGGCAACTACAGTACTTTCACAGTTTTTATGTCTTGTGACTGGGACTGTAGCTACATTTAATTTTCATCTTTGTTTCGACAATTCAAAAGTGCCTGTAACTGGCTTACTTGAAATAAATGCTTTGATTTTGATTTTGATTTTGATTTCTTCGCCAGACCCAAGAGCAATGCCCGGGTGGCGCCCCTCTTCGGCCAGTCTGGCCGACCTTTCGGAGGCAGAGAGGCCCGCCCTCTTGCCTCGGATCCCCCCGCGCCTGCTAGTGGGGATCTTCCGGGCAGAGGCCAGCTCTCCCTCCGATGACGACGCTTGGTCGTCCTCCTTCCTGGACCGCTTGCGGAAGAACTCTCTGTTCTCCGCAGCAGTCCCGGTCCTCACGCAGCGGGAGCTCTCTGAGCCTCCCGCGCTCACATCGCTGGATGCGGCGTCGGACTCCGATGCCGCATCCCTCCTCTCCTCTTTTTTGCCGTTGCCGGCGGTTGGTTTCTGGTTATTTGCTTCTTCCATAATTGAACCCACGAGTATGGGGGAAATATACTCCTTACTAGGCAGAGACCCCTGTACCTAGAAGGGCAGATTTAAAGTATTTATTACTCGCCAGGGGGTCTGCAGGTACCCTGGCGAGGAGCGCACTAGCGACTGATTTGTTCTCTGGAACACCCGTCAGCCATACATCCCCTCGCGGTGCGTCGCCGCTTGGGATTCGGGGTAACTTTTTATAGAGGTTGTCTACCTCGCGGTCCGGGCGGTTAAGCCAAGACCCTCGGTCCCTGTCGAAGCCGCGAGACTTGATCCACGACACTTCGACGGTGGGACTACGAGACCGACGGTGACAGAGGAGGACGATCCTTCTCTGTCTGCTCGGAGGCAGGGTAAGTGCACACCGAGCCCGCCCTCACTCCTCTGCTATGCCCTCTGCTAAACAGAGGGGCACGCAAAGGAACGCACCTTGGTCCGGGTCGGACCCCACCCATGTCAGAATAATTGGCCGCGGCAGTACCACTCCCCGAGGGATAAGAGGAAATTCTCATTTCCTCTCATTCCCCGGAGAAGGATACTGCCGCGCCCGGGGTGCACCGGCCCAGCCGCTGCTCTTCCCTCCAGACGTATCGAGAGGTACGAGCAGCCGCCGGACACACGTGGAGGACTTCTGACTTCGCACCCCTAGAGACCAACCCTTTTTTTTTTTTTTTTTTTTCGGATGGGAAATCATCAAATGACTTCTCCCGCTCTGGGCTGAGCAGGAGGGAGTGTCAGACTTTTACTGACTAAAACCCATCCATGTTCCTTCATCGCCCTTTGTGTTCCGGGGCCACGGTATCTCTTTCGAATAGTCCCGCAGCCCCGGCAGGCTTCGGCCCTTGCGGACCCCTTCACTGTTGCTGACTCTCTTTGAGGCGCGCGTGGAACACGAACGCGCCGTCGACACGGCCTGTCGTCATGAGACGGACGGACGGCGAGCTAGCCCATAGCTCCCCGTCCACAGGCCCGCGCCTACGGTGGCCGGAAGCCACCACGTGGCCCCCGACGCCCGGGGCGTCTCCCGCGGCGGCCGGGACGTGAGGATCTCTCCCTGTCCTGTTCCGCCACCTCCTTCGCTAGCATGACTGCTTCGCAGAAGGAGGTGACGGCGTCCCATTCCGTCTCGCTCCGGACCATGGATTGAACCAAGGCCGGGAGCGAGAGGTCGCCGCCGCCAATCGCCGTTACGAGGGATTGGACTTTTGCTGATGAATGAAAGACGATAATGTGTGGTTCTGTTAGAAGACCGAGTAAAACTATTTCATAATTTAGTATTAATGGCTTATACTGTACTGAATGTATCAGCAAATCTTGAACGACTAGTGAATGCACACCGTCAGTCATATTATAATAGATCAACTGACAGCTGCAACAAATAGCCCGTTTGACAGAAGGCATTTCCAGACATTGTTTGATTTACAATTACTTAATTTTCCACTATCATTGACTTGTAATATCACCAAAAACCTTTTTGTTAGTTTTGATATTTTTAATAGAAATGAGGTGTTTTCAGGGCCAGCTTCCAGCAAAAATTTATAGATGACGCTGTGCAAGAAGCAGTTTTTTTTAGCTATTTGGACCTGGCATTCATTGCCTTTTAAAAACAAAATACTGTCTAGTAAATGTCTGTGGGTGCTTTATTGCTGAAAGAGAGTAGCGGAAATACTGACTTTACGTTTATTTAGATCACAATAAGTGAAAATATGAGTCACTTAGCAGTGCAACATCGTAATCCATGAAATCAGATGTTTTCTCATCGGAAAGTGCTCATAAAAATTCATTGCTTTCATCCAAATGGATCGTCGGTTCTTGTCTTGTGGTATTCTGTCACTCCCAACATGTTTACACCCACACACAATACAAATACCCACAGACATTTACTGGCCAGTTCCATATAGCTCAAAAAATAAATACACTGTTTCTTGCACAGCGCCATCTATATTTTTTTGTTGGAAGCTGGCCCTGAAAACACCTCATTGTAAATGGCGAAAACCGTCATCTATGTTAAAAAACGATATATGTTGACATACAAAAGTATATCTTTGTTCTGTGTACCTATATATTGGTACTGACAAGGAACGAAGTCTGAAATTGAAAAAATACTTTCACCCGCTGAAACGTCCGCAAATTCTACCTCCATACAACATAACCCAACCTTTAAACTTCCAGATAAAAAATCCTTCGCTACAATAAAAATTATTGCCTCTTGTTTTTGCCCGAGCTTGCTGCCTTGGAAACGAAAATTTTATTACTACATTTTTACTTTTACCCGTTGTAGTTTTACTCTTACTTACTCTTACTTCATTTACCCGCTGTATTTTTACGTGAAAGCAGACTACAACTGTGTTAGCATCGATCGAGCTTTCAAGTTTATTTCATCTCTTTACAAAGTGTTTGTATTAGTTTTGATGACCCGAATGGCGTGAGGTGAGTGAGGCTGTTTTACGTTCTTAGGGTCCCGCGTTCTCCTGCCGGGGCTGCGGGACTATTCGAAAGAGATACCGTGGCCCCGGAACACAAAGGGCGATGAAGGAACATGGATGGGTTTTAGTCAGTAAAAGTCTGACACTCCCTCCTGCTCAGCCCAGAGCGGGAGAAGTCATTTGATGATTTCCCATCCGAAAAAAAAAAAAAAAAAAAAAAAAAAAAAAAGGGTCCCGCGTTCTAATCTCGGTAGGAGCAAATGTTTGTGTGATGAGCATGGACATTTGTTTCCGAGTCATGGATGTTTTAAAGTATAATAAGTTTGTATTTACAAATAAAAAGTATCTATGTATTATATCAACTATCTGATGTCTACGACACAAGCCTCGTACAAAGCAAGTGTGGCACTAGATGGCGCTATGTGTAATGTGCAGCGATATTTATCATTTACCTTTTTTATAATGTGAGTAAAGTGAATACGGCTACTCACCTTTTTAACCGACTGCGGGATAGGGAGGGTAATGTTTTTTTTACGTTATTATTAGTTGTGCCCCGCGACTTTCGTCCGCGTGAAATGGTTATAGCAATATAACCTTCCTATTTGAATCGGATTTTGTTATCAATTTCAAGGGTTTTGATTTTTTTGCACGGAACCGTTATTCTTTTTTTTAAATAAATAATGTGTATTTTACTCCTTATAACATCAGCTATCTGACAGTGAACGTTCTGTCAAAATCGGTCAAGCCGTTATGGAGATTCGCCGGAACAAACAGACAGGCAAAAATTGTGTTTTTGTTAAAAGTGCCGTATATATTTTCATATGCGTTCAGTAATCAGCTGTTATTTTGAAATTACAAACAGACAATTCAATTTTATTTATTTGTATAGGTAAATGTTGAACAAGCCAACAACGGTTCCATTAATGTTAAGTGGACACACCGCTATATTGGCTATGCAAGAGATGTGGTAGGTACCCACATTTCACCTGTTATGTTTGCGTCCCATTTAATTGGGGTGAGCCATGAGCCTTTAGCCATCAACCTGGAAACACTTTTCCCAACCTGTTTATCGAACCCAGGGCCTAATGCTCCACAGTTGCATATGCGTTCACTATATAGAAAAAACGAAGCAGTACGACATAAAAAAAAAGAAAATCTCTACCACTTTTAAACCAAGTATGTTATGGTTACACTTAAAGTACTTACGGGATAGTATCCGTGATTTTCCCGCGATCATGATGCTTGCAAGAGCGTCGAAATATCACGAGCTCATAGAAACAAAAGAAAATCACGGATATTATCCCGTAAGTACTTTTAGTGTAGTGAAAAACCGTGAAAGTGTAAAACAGTGCATGTTAGGGTTGGCTTCCAGTCTAACCGGATGCAGCCGAATACCAGTATTTTGCATGAGCGACTGCCTATCTGACCTCCACAACCCAGTTAGTGCAGGGTAATGGATATTTCTTAGTACTAGTTGTCTTACTTTTGGACCACTGACTGCTTGTAACGACTGTTAAAGATCTACAAATGACAGCCGGGACCAATGGCTCAACGTGCTTTCCGAGGTACGGAGGAAACTCAGTCACCCATCCACGGAACAACCTAGGCAAGTGCGGTTTAACCTGAAAATTGACCCGAGTGGCTGTTATTTAGCCACGAGCTCCAAGGCAGTGTGACATATTAAAAGAAAATATTTATTTATTTATTTAAAGACTTTGGAAGACTTACAGCTAAATAGAATAGTGATAAATAACAGTAAGATAATCAGACAGCCAATTACAAGTACTCACGTCTAGAGCTTGTCTGGTATAAAAAATATACTGTGGAACAAAGTTTACACTCTACCAAATTATTGCCAAAATATAGAAAACATGCAAATAGATCGTCACAGAAAATATATAAAAAATAATATAATATAATTGCGACAGGTTATTTACCAATTAAATTGAGATTATCAACCATGCTTACCCTGTAAAAATACCAATAACAAGCATACCAATACAAAATACCAATAGCAAGTCGGTTGTAGCAAATCGGCAAAACCCTGGTCCCAATCGACCGATAAGATCTCTTCCCGACCGTACACTATACAAAGGGATTTATTCCCGAACTATATGAGTGGTACAAGTAGTTTTATCAAGGATCGTAAACTTGTCGAATCGAGGCCCGAGGTTTGGCCTAAGTGAAAATATTAGATCTCACGAGACAGCGAGGCTTGAAAAAATTGGACAGAGGTGCGATGAAGATATTGTTTGGAGGTGCATTGGAGATAATATTATATCGGCGTCAGATGGCCTTTACCAGAACCCAATTGTGTAAAAGAACAGTACAACAAATGGGAATTTTTGGTCCCACTAGTTTTACGATTTAGTACCACCTTGAATCGTAGGACTATTGGGAAAAAATATTACCATAAGTTCTATCGTAGAACTAGTGAGAATGAGCCATCGTAGAAGTAAACATCTGCTTCAATATCATAATAAGTCAAGAAAATCAAGAGAATTTAACTTTGTTTTGTTTATAAGAAAACTGACAAACTCTGCATGTTTTTTTTTACTTTTTATTTATTTATTTAACAATTTATGTACACGCTAAATAAAAAAAAGTAAAGGAACAGAAAATAGTGCAAAGGTGATGCTTATTTCTAAAGAAATCTCTTCCAGCATACCTGCGAAAGGAGATACTAAAAAAAGATATTATGTAGACATAGTGTGTAAAAAAAAAGGAAAATGGAATACAGAAAACAGACAACTATTTTAAATATAATATACAATACATACCTACATACATACCTACTCATAATAACTACAAAGAAAAACATATAACAATACTATAAATACAATACAATAACTATTAATAAATACTTTTGCAATTATGACGAATGAATAGGTAACGTTCTTTCACTTCTCTTGAAAACTGCAACAGTTTGGCAGTCCCTAATGTCAGGCGGAAGTGAATTCCATAACCACACGGCGTGGACAGTGAAGGAGTAGGAGTAGAAGTCGGTAGAGTGGGGAGGGGATTTGAGAAGGTTCCTAAGATGCGTCCTGCAAGGTGCATCAGAGGGACGAGAGTAGGAAAGCCGTTCTCGCAGACAGGATGATTTTAATAGAAAATCAGCAAGATAAGATCTGACAACCACCTCCACTCCACATTTTTATTTCCTTCATTCACTTAGTTTCTCTTACAACCTACGTATAAAATTGGACGGGCTCTGAAACCCGACAATTTTATCGCCCCTATCTCCGGACGGAAAGACGCACTGTATTTTATTTAACCTTGATTTTTATGAGTTAGTTTAGAACCCTAGTATTAAGTAAGTATCTTCTTTTGATACATGTAAAGGAGCAAGTTACGCCTCCATGTAACTGAATGTGTGTGTATGCTAATAGGTATATATGCCTCTGTTAAACTCTTCTGGGATTACAGGCGTATTGTTATTCATTTTGATTAGGAATAAGAGTAGAGGAAGACCAAAAAAATAATGGATGGACTGTGTGAAGGATGTTATGGCAAGAAAGGAGGTGTCTGATGTGATGACGAGTAATAGAGAAGTATGGAAGAAGAAGACATGCTGCGCTGACGCCAAATAAATTGGGATAAGGGCAGGAGAATGATGATGATTTGAATGCATTGTTCTCTCATAATATACCATCTCAACATGAATGATGTAACCAAGATTTTGTAACAATATTTTGATTTAAAATAGTGTCCATGGAGTTCCTTGCCCGTACTTCTCCATAGAGATCTACGCTAGGAAATGGGCAACTACAGTACTTTCACAGTTTTTATGTCTTGTGACTGGGACTGTAGCTACATTTAATTTTCATCTTTGTTTCGACAATTCAAAAGGGCGTCTAACTGGCATACTTGAAATAAATGCTTTGATTTTGATTTTGTTAAAAAATAATCTTGCAAAATAAAGGATCATAGTTTCTTCCGTAACCCAATGTAAGTGTTCTGCTTTTGACCGGATGATGGCCCAGTTGTTGGAGTTTCCAAAGTGTCCCATTTCTGCACATTTAATGACGCAAACAGACGGTGCTAAACCAGTTTCAATCGTCCAAGGTTAAGAGATCTCTGTCAAAACGTATAGTTTTCCCATAAAATTAAAACGCTTTAGAATGGCTTTAAAATGCGAGATTTACCTCATAAACTTGCCAGACGTATCTTTCAAGAACATTAGTTATTATGACTTTGTTAGTATCCATTGACTTTACCTAGTTTGTACGAACTTGAGCTGACCTTGATACTGACCTTAGGAGCTCGTGGCTAAATAATAATAGTCACACGGGTTATCAAGGTAAAGCAGCGTTTGCCAAGGCCGTGCTGTGGATTTGTGACCATCCACTACATACCAAGTCCCTTCCGTGTCTCGGAAAGCAGGTTTAGGCGTTGGTCCCGGCTGTCATTCGTAAATCTTTGACAGTCGTTACAAGTACTCAGTGGCCCAAAGTCTCACAACCAGTCTTACCAAGGGAAATCGTATTAGCCAGTATGTGGAGGTCAGATACGTAGTCGCTCCGTGTAAAATACTGGTATTGAGCTTCATCTGGTTAGAATAGAAGTCGACCCCAACATAGTTAAGAAAACCTTGAATGATAAAAAGGTTTTATTGTTCTTAGATTTGGGTTAAATTCAATGAATTTCCAACAACAGCTTCCTGCAATATAAAATTGCCAAATCATCAGTCAAGTATTTGTGGTTTTGAAATATCACCAGATGTTTCTTTGACAAACCAGAGTCATTTTAAGATGAAACACTTGGATTTGCAGTTTCATATTTTTCTTCGTGACGTTAGCACGGTGGTTCCATTCATCTTTTTTGCCACTTCCAAGGAGTTACATCTTCCCCACTTGGTTCGGGTGGCAGTTCAGGGACTTCCAGGTGGATTATGGAAGATACACATCTCTTTGGGAAGATACACATTTAGTGAGAGCCAGGCCAAAGCTACCTAAAAACCAATACTTCTATATTATTATCATCATAAGGTAGACTAGCAGTGTTAGTCTAGTGGTGTGACCGTCGGACCGCCAAGTCATAGGTCTCGAGTTTGAACCAAAGTCACGCACTGCTGATTTTTCGGATTCATGTGCGTATTGTATAATTATCACTTGTTTCCGTGAAGGAAAATATCGTGAGGAAACCAGCATGCCTGACAGATATTTCTCGGCGGCATGTAAAGCCAAGTCAGAGGCCCATGGGCGGCATAAAACTCTAGACACCAGGTTAGGAACTAACCACATGATAAGAAGAAGAAGAATAAGGTAGACTGATAGGTTATGCCTAAGGTATTAAGCAAACCTTCGAACAGTTTTTACTTGTGCATAAAATTACATTTTTTTTTTCTAGCCTGTACTGTTACACTGCTGGGCAAAGGCCTCCCCCAATTCCTTCCATGTGCTCTTTTCTCGTGCCTCCTCGGACCAACCCTCGCAGTACGCGTCCAAATCGTCTCGCCACCTTTTTCTGGGTCGGCCTCGGCGGCGTCAGTCGCATGGACGATGACCGCTGGGCAAAAGTCTCCACGCGATGGTTGCCGGAAATTTTCAATTAACATCAAAAAATAAAAAAAGACGCTATACGCCCAGACAATTAATCCTTACAAGTGACGAATAAATACCTACGCGAAAAGGCTCGTTTGTAATATTTCAATGGGTTTTAATTTCACCCTTAGTGCGTCCCATTCGACCCTCATGACCATTGTTCTGTTCTTACCGTTTCAACCTCCGAACGGACCAATTTCATTGTTACGGCAGGTTTAATTAACTGAGAATTTTAATTATTCTTTGATTTTAAATTATTTAGTTTGTCGTTTCTGAATTAATTAAATACTTTGCTTGAATTGGAACGCCTCGTTCACGACCTCACGCGATGCGACGTGCATGATGCAGGCTAACAGTATCAGTATAAAATAGCCTTCTCCATTTCCTGGTAATTTTCTGATTTCAGTGAAAGAAAGAAAGTAAAAGCATTTATATTACATTTTATCACAGGATAAAACACATAAAATAAAATGGTGAAATTATCAACTAATAAAAATTAAACATAGAGAAAAAAAAATATTGGTCCTGTGCCCTTTCATTTATTTAAATAGCCTTCAAAATCACTTACCATGAAACGAAGTATTGTATGCCTTAACGCATTCTTGTCCTATCATTTATCTTTGTCTAAAATCCGTCTCAATGTATGAACAAGCAAAAGTAATAATTTATCCGTTTTTCTTGCAAGAGGAGCAAACGCGTGAAATAAGATTCTTTTGATTTGATATTCATGTCTGAATTTATTAGATGCTAACAGTGATAAAAAGTAAACCTATTTTTTTTAGTTCTTTGCCTTCAACAAAGCCATATTTATCTTTCTTTTTATTTCAATGGCCTGCTATTAACTAGTACCATCTGTAAAAATGTAGTGGTTGACAGACATGGCACAACGCTGAACGCTGTCTTCGTACATTTATAAATCCACTAGTGACACCCGCGTGAAGCACAATAATTGTGATAAAAATAATTCAATGTGTTAAACCTGGTTATGAACTATCAGTGTGCCAAATTTCATCTAAATCCGGTCAGTAGTTTTTGCGTGAAAGATAAAACATCCATCCATCCTCACAAACTTTCGCATTTAAAATAATTAGTAGGATATTGAACTAAATCAAAACTAAAATCATCACCATTCTTTTTATCCCAATTTGTCTAGAGACATCAAATCAAATCTAAAATAAAAAAGAGTTCAAAATTAACATACAGCGTGTATCAAAAACGTGTGCTCATATTTCGCTTAGAAAACTTGACAACAGCGATGGCCCAGTGGTGGCGACTCCAACTTACGGGCAGTAAGTTGTCGGTTCGAACCCAGACAGTAACTTGACCCAGACAGTACTTTGTGTAATTTTTGTCATCACCACTCTGCTCTCAAAATGGTGAAGGAAAATATGGTTAGGTCACCGCATGTCCAAAACTTCGAAGTCATGTGACATCTATCAACCCGCACTGGGACAGCGTGGTGGATTGTAGCCCAATCCCTCTAATGGAGAGGAGGCCTGTGTCACTACACTGGGAACATTATAGGCTGATTATGCTAAGCTTAAACTGTACAAAACTTCAATACCTACTCCATCCAAATCTTGATCCAGATCTTAAACCGTAAATATATGGGACAGCTCATTTTTTTTACGATCAACAAATACTGCTAACATTTCTTCAAACTCAGTAAAAATCTACCAAAACACAAACTTTTTCCGAATAATCGAAAAGCTTGACATTCTTTTGCCTCACATAAAAACGTAAATATCGTTTGACAGAAGACGCGAGTGTTTGCTAAAACAAACGCTTTCAAGTACACTTTGTGAAACTCGACGCGGCGTAGCTTTTCGTTAAATGTATGTAAAACGATACCAGTTTGATATTCATTGATATAAACAGACTCTCTGAAGGATCTTAACAATATAAATAATATATGTAGGTACTACTTATTTCCCTATAACAATAATTACGTTTGAGTTCTTCTTCTTCTAATAATAAAGTCGCATATAGGGGGCGAACCTAATGCTACCAACAAGCACAAAATAATGTAGACTCTGTACATATAGCGGGCTAACCTAATGCCACCAACAGGACACAAAATAATGTAGACTCTGTAATAAAGTCGCATATAGGGGGCGAACCTAATGCCACCAACAGGGCACAGAATAATGTAGACTTTGTAATAAAATCGCATATAGGGGGCAAACCTAATGCCACCAACCAGGGCACAAAATAATGTAGACTCTGTAATAAAATCGCATATAGGGGGCGAACCTAATGCTACCAACAGGGCACAAAATAATGTAGACTCTGTAATAAAGTCGCATATAGGGGGTGAACCTAATACCACCAAACAGGGCACAAAATAATGTAGACTCTGTAATAAAATCGCATATAGGGGGCGAACCTAATGCTACCAACAGGGCACAAAATAATGTAGACTCTGTAATAAAGTCTCATATAGGGGGTGAACCTAATACCATCAACCAGGGCACAAAATAATGTAGACTCTGTAATAAAATCGCATATAGGAAGCGAACCTAATGCTACCAACAGGGCACAAAATAATGTAGACTCTGTAATAAAGTCGCATATAGGGGGTGAACCTAATACCACCAACCAGGGCACAAAATAATGTAGACTCTGTAATAAAGTTGCATATAGGGGGTGAACCTAATGCTACCAACAGGGCACAAAATAATGTAGACTCTGTAATAAAGTCGCATATAGGGGGTGAACCTAATACCACCAACCAGGGCACAAAATAATGTAGACTCTGTAAATCGCATATAGGGGGCGAACCTAATGCTACCAACAGGGCACAAAATAATGTAGACTCTGTAATAAAGTCGCATATAGGGTGTGAACCTAATACCACCAACCAGGGCACAAAATAATGTAGACTCTGTAATTAATGCTGCTGGCGATCTTCTAATAGAAACATCCAATTGGGAATAGTGAGGTGGGCTTGCAACCTTGGAATAGCACCCAGAATTTCATACTCAGCAGTCGCGCTTACGACCACAATACTGCTTAGGGATGGTTGTTAAAGAATTAATTACATAGAACTACTTATACAGTCACGCTAAAGACCACTGCTCAAAAAAGCTATATTCTCCAGTTAAAAGCACGATAAAAATTTCAAAGCCGCTCTTATAAAATTTCCTATTATCATGAGTGATTTACCCTCTTAAGGGGCAGCGCAGACGACAGACTTTTTTGTGTACAAGTCTGCGACAGCCAAAAACTCTGCGACAAATTTTGAGCGAATGATGTGTTTGACTGCTTTTTTGTCCACTATAAGAATCTACTGATAGAAAGGATCCTACTGATCGCCTTATAGTGGACAAAACAGTAGTCAAACACTGATGAGATTAATTAAAAACAGCAAAAGTAGATTTAGAACATGTAGTTTTTATTTTTAAGAGATTCCACAGAGTAGAGCAAACTGATATTACATACTAGTGAGGTGCTACTAAATTAGTGTTGTCAATTAATTTGAATTAGATAACCGGTAAAGCAAAATTTATTATTACAACACTCTCACCAAATTTTAACTTTACATACATCTTAGATAAGAAAAATATTGGAGACTGACAGACAACCCTAATATCAAATAATGCCATATAGCAATTAATAACAAAACAAAAACATTTTAGTTGAAAGATACTTGCTTAATACCAATTTTATTTCTAAGATATTGAAATCGTTCTTTAGGTAAAGCCTTAGTAAATATATCAGCAGATTGCTCAATGGTATTCACATATTTAAGATCTATTTGTTTCTCTGAATACTTTTCTTTGATAAAGTTATACCTTACATGTATATGCTTACATCGCTTGTGATAGTCTACATTCTTAATTAAACAAATTGCACTTTGATTATCAATATTTAGACAGACAGAGTTCTGATTAAATTCGTTTATGTCTATTAACAATCCTTTTAGCCATATAGCTTCTTTAGTTGCAGAACATGCAGCCATGAACTCTGCTTCAGTAGTAGATAAGGCTACGCTTTGTTGGCGTTGTGTTGCCCATGTTACTGCAGCTCCATTTTTTATGAATACATAGCCAGTTAAAGACCTGCGTGTGCTTGTGTCTTTGGCATAGTCTGCATCACTATAACCTTCTAGGTTAGTCTTTGTAGGTGTGTAACATAAACCATAGTCTTTTGTTCCTTTCAAATATCTTAATATTTTCTTGACAGCATTCCAATGGGTCTGATCATAACAGTTCAAATGTCTACTCACCAGACTGACTCCATACATGATATCTGGACGGCTTACCACAGCCAGGTGCATGAGTGAGCCCACAGCCTCTCTATAGTGAATAGTTTTGTCTGGGGCTTCAGTTGCTTTCTCCAGATTAGTGTGAGGATCAACTGGAACATTGGTACAGTTTGCATCTTGCATATTGAATTTATATAATAACCGTTCAATATATTTTGATTGGTGAATGAAAATACACTTTTCAAATCTTTCTATTTGTAATCCTACAAAGTACTTAGAATCACACTGTTTAACTTCAAAATTATTTTTCAAGTCACTCATCACTTTGTTTAGTGAATCTACAGATTTAGACATTAGAAGCCCATCATCAACATATAACAACAAGTATATTTTATTATTGTTTACATTTCCAATATAAACACATTTATCTGCATGACTATTAGTAAACCCAAATTTCTTTAGTACATTATCAAATTTCTGATTCCAGCACCTTGGTGCTTGCTTCAAACCATAGAGTGAACGATTAAGTTTACATACCAAATTTGATTGGACCTCCAAACCTTCTGGTGGCTTCATGTAAATATCTTCCATTACGTCACCATATAAGAACGCAGTCTTTACATCAAATTGGACTATTTTTAACTCCTGTTGGACAGCTTCTGAAACTAAGATTCTGATTGAGTCATATCTCACCGTGGGAGAGTAGACTTCAGTGTAATCAATGCCTTGTTTTTGTCCACATCCTTTGGCACATAGTCTCGATTTAAAGATTGGACCAGATGGGTCATCTTTTACTCTGAATACCCATTTACAATCAATTAATCGCACTCCTTTGGGTTTTTCAATAAGGTACCAAGTTTTATTTTCTTCATGTGCTTTAAACTCATTTTGAATTGACTGTTTCCATTTTTTAGCATTCACATTGTGTGAGGATATTGCTGCTGCATAACTTTCTGGAACATCCTCTTGTTCTGAAACTTCATTGACACATGTATATGTATTAGCTTCCATTTTAGCCATTCTTAGTTTAGATCTTGTTGTTATATTTCGTGTAAGTTCTGTTGGATCTATTGATTTGTCTGGTTCATAAATTGATCCTTCATCCGAGTGAAAAGATTCATCACTGCTTTCAGATTGCAATTCACTATCTTCGGATCTATTCTCTAATTTAGAACTATTCTCATTGGTCTTGGGTTCTGAGACCGACTCTGATAATGGCAGTAATGCAAAATCTCTTTTAACTGAACTTTCAATGAAGATGACATCTCTGCTAATTAACACTTTCCTTGTCTTCTGGTCAAAAAGCCTATATCCTTTTGTCTGTTCATTATAGCCAATAAAAATCATCTTATTTGCCTTCGAGTCCCACTTTTTGGATTTTTCTTTTGGCACATGCACCATAGCTTCACAACCAAAAACCTTCAAATTAGTGATGTCTGGCCTTCTACCACTCCACTTCTCTTCAGGTGTAAAAATTCTAACACCCGTGTTGGACATCTATTTGTGATATAGGCAGCAGTCAAAATTGCTTCTGCCCAATACTGTTTTTGTAATTGAGCATTCAGTAGCATGCATCTTGCTCGCTCTAAGAGAGTTCTATTCATACGCTCCGCTAGACCGTTTTGTTGTGGAGCGTAGGGAGTAGTCGTTTGATGTGAAATTCCAGACTTCTTGAGAAAATTGCAAAATTCATTGCTCAAATATTCACTGCCATTATCTGTACGGAGAGTCTTTATTTTTAAATCCAGTTGGTTCTCCACCAAAGCTTTAAATTCTTTAAATCTTTCAAATACATCAGACTTCTTACGTAATATGTATACAAATACCTTCCTGGTGAAATCATCAATGAAGGTGACAAAGTAGCAAGCACCTCCAAGAGATGGTACCTCCATAGGCCCACAAACATCAGAGTGAATCCTTTTCTTTATTTTCTAACTTAATTCCTGCAGATTCTGTTAGTTTATTCAAATCTTCAAAATTTAGATGAGCCATTCTTTGATGCCACAAATAAAAGTCATTGTCTTTTGATGCAGATATGTATGCTTGAGTACTGTGAGTATCTAGCCGGTACATGTTATTCATCATCTTTGCAGTAGCCACTTGTTCTTTATTTTTGTTTAATATCTTACAACCTTTCTCATCAAACTGTATATAACATCCATTTTTAATCATCTGAGTAACCGAGAGAAGATTGGTGGCCAGACCAGGAACATAAAGAACATTCTGCACTTGAATTGTATTTATCTTCCCGTTGCTATCAGCAACATTTAAATTTATCTTTCCGCAAGCTTCTACCAAAAGTTTCTCATCATTCGCCACCTTTATAGTACTAATCGGAGGGGGAATTTTATCATAGAGCCAGTCACTGTGCATAGTCATGTGCATTGATGCTCCAGAGTCTATGTACCAACCTTTCTCATTGCTTGTAGTTGCAGAAAATACTGCGACATAGTTGGTACTTTGTTCTGACTTTGTACTTTGTTCTGACTTTTGTTTCTTATTTCGACAATTTTTGCTTATGTGTTCATACTTATTACACACAAAGCATCTAGGACCTTTGCTGTTACTGTGAGTGGTTTTGTCTGAAGCTTGTTTGGCATGCTGCAACCGATTTCCCTTGCTTTTATTAACAAATAAAGCATTTGTTTCAGTGCTTCTTACATCTTGGAGCAGTTTAGTTTTCACATAATCAGCTGATATTGCCACACCGGAGCTTTCAAGAGCCATAATCATTGGCTGATAGACCTCGGGTAAACCTGCCAGTAATAGGGTTCCCAACCATTCATCATTCACATTAAAACCAATATTTCTTAATTTGTGTGCAGTTGACATTATTTTGCTAACATAGTCTTCGATACCTTGGCATGTTTCTAGCGTTGTGGTTATCAGATCTCTTAGTAAGCCAACTCTGCGTGTCAGCCCCTTGTCATCGAAAGCTTTAGAAAGGTTATTCCACACTTCTGTGGCAGTTTTGGCCTCTTGAATGTGTACATAGTTGGTGGGATGTACCAATAAAACAATTTTGGACTTAGCTTTCGTATCTTGTTTGACATCGACTTTTTCTTCGGTGACACAATGCCATAAATCCTCGTGTTCAAGATATGTTTGGACGGCAAATCTCCACGTTGGATAGTTTTCTCTACCGGTCAACTTTTCAATCAGTACCATATTATTTGAGGACGACATTTTGCTGATGAAGAAAAAAACTTGTGTCACAAAAGACCACGTGTTGAAAGTCTGGTGAGTTTATACGGAACTACTATTTTCACTGAATCTACGTTGTATTTTAATTATCACTTGCTTTTATTACTATTTCAAAAGAAATCAGGCGGACTGGGCCCATAACCTGATGAGATTAATTAAAAACAGCAAAAGTAGATTTAGAACATGTAGTTTTTATTTTTAAGAGATTCCACAGAGAGTAGAGCAAACTGATATTACATACTAGTGAGGTGCTACTAAATTAGTGTTGTCACTTAATTTGAATTAGATAACCGGTAAAGCAAAATTTATTATTACAACAACACATCTATCATGCCAACATTGTCGCAGAGTTTTTGTCTGTCGCACACAAAAAGTCTGTCGTCTGCGCTGCCCCTAAGTATTACACCTTTTTGGTCACACCTTTTCATGCCACAAAGTAGAAATTAAATTTTAAATTTAATCATGAACTTTAGCATTTTCTTAAAAAAAAGATTTAAAAATAATGTTCACGTAAAATTCCTTTTAATGAAATCTGAGAGAACTCCATTAAAATGTGAACACTAAACACTTGGGCGACACTTTGTGCTAAGTAAATGAAATTTCCTCCTATTTTGTATTTAAGAGGCTCCTCATATTTCTTCATTTTTCCTTCTTCGTTGATTGCTTGAGCTTGAATATAATGGACGCTGCCACTGCATTTAAAATAATAATTTTTTGATTTGCTGCTGCGATTTTCAGACTCAGGAACTTCACGAACTTGAGGAAGGAAATGTCGTGAGGAATGTTTTGAGTATGAATGTGGATGGGTATAAGAGTAGAGGAAGACCAAAGAAACGATGGATTGTGTAAAGGATGATATTAAAAAGGAGTTGTCTGATGAGATGACGAGTAATAGACAAGTATTTCTTCCATACTTGTCTATCTATGAGATATCGATTCGCGCACTCACAGCGGACAGACGTGCTCATTAGCAATATTTAATTAATACTTTAATAATATTGACCTCCTTTCGTGCAGGTATTACTATCGTAATGCATAAAGTAATCTTGCTTAGTGTGTAGTTTTAGTGAATAATGGACACTAAATAGTGAAGTTGAATAAAACTAACAAAATGGAAAACAGCCCCTGTAATCCAAAGAGGCCAGTACAACCCTCCAGCTCGCCGTCGCAGTCGGCCACGGCCGTTGTCATTGCTTCAACGCCCGAAATCCAAGGATGGATGGCCCAGATCCAGCAGTACCTAGATGAAGTTTGCTCTATTGCCATGGATGGGAAACTGAACACCGAGCAGAAGATGAAGATTTCAAACCTTTGCCGTAAAGTCGAATCTGGTACGTCACAAATGGCAATTCTATACCAGTCGCTAAAACAAAAAGCTATTCACGCGGATAACACGATCGATGCCCTTAAACAACAGCGCGACCTTACAGAACATATCTCGGAGCTCAAACAGACAATACGGGATTCTAGTTCTGCGGGAAATGCTTCTTTTGCCGATATGGTGAAAAGGGGATCAAACCATTTCGTTCGACCCAATAACTTAAGTTCTGTCGCCATCTATCCAAATGATAAGTTGAAAACCAGTGACGAAACCAAAGAACTGGTGCAAAAAATCATACGGCCCGAGCAAATGAAGCTGCAAGTACGTGGTGTCCGAAAAACGAAAAATGGTGGCGTAATAATAAGTACCGAGACGAAACACGACGCCGATAAGTTGAAGAACGCAGTCCAGCTCTCTACATCTGGACTTACCGCCGACGAACCCAACAAGCGCAAACCTCGGATCGTGGTTGTAGGAGTGCCGACTTCCTTGGCTGAAAATGAGGTCTTCAAGTGCATTTTCGAGCAAAATATAGCCGACAAGTTACCAGCGATGTCCCTAGAATCCTTTTTGACCTTAGTAAAATTAAGCCACAAATCTGGAAAGAGAGAGGCCGCGACCTGTAACTTTGTTATTGAAGTTGCGGCCAACATACGAAAAATTTTAATACCTCAATCTAGGATTTTTATAAATTGGACATCATGTCCTGTCAGGGACTTCACGTTAGTTACGAGGTGCTATAAATGCCAGCAGTATGGCCATGCAGCCAAATCTTGCAGAGAACTAGTTTCTACATGTGGTCACTGCGGTGACGCAGGTCATATGATGTCCGAATGTGCGAAGAAAACTGACATTCCGAGATGCGCGACTTGCTCCCGCTTTAAAAAGCCCTGTGACCACAAAACGGGAGACGCTGAATGCCCTGCTAGAAAAATAGCGGAACACCGATATATTAACTCCGTCGATTATGAGGGCACCTAGTGCGTCATACTCCAAGCCAGACATCGGTTGATCTTTCGCTGTCTAAGCAAATTGTCGCCCGTAACATAAACACCTTGCCAGTGTTTTGCAATGTTTACTTGTTTAATACTGCTGACAATCATATTAGTATTAGCAAATAAGTGCTACAAACTGTTTTCCTTAGATTTATAAACATGTGTGACCTTAATTTTTTTTTTTTTTTGTTAGTATCTTTTAGTAGCAATTAAGTACATTAGGTATTAATATATTAACCCATACTAACTTATTTCACTATTATGTTTTATATTGTTAAGAAATCCATTGTCCAAATAGTATTTAGTAGAAACATGCCGCCTGTGATACAGGTTTAACATAGTACAGGCATCGAACTCTGTTATACCAACATTATTTTTAAGATTTAACTTGTATTTTTCGTGCGAATTTTAAATTTGAATAAATATATTATTATTATTATATTAAACACAAATTCTGCGCCAACCCCGAATGAATTAAAATATCGCTGACATTACACACAGCGCTATCTAATGCCACACTAAGCAACGAGGTTTGTGTCGTGGACACCAGATAGTTGATATACTACAAAGATACTTTTTTTTTGTAAACACTTGCACAACATATTTAAAAACATCCATGACTCGGAAACAAATGTCCATGCTCATCACACAAACATTTGCCTACCGGGATTCAAACCCGGGACCCTAAGAAAGTAAGGCAACCTCACTACCGCTGCGCCATTTGGGTAGTTGAATAGGGATAAGGACAAGACAATGATGATGATGATGATAAATTTTCATACTCAAACAAAGATGGCTGGACGAGCTTGACGCCTGCAAGCAGAATTGGTTCTTTTTCCATTTTTGCCAAAAAAACCGATTCAAACTTAATAAACGAGACGACAAAAAAAATCTAATTAGTCCGTCACTAAGATTATCAAAAAATATTTGACCCGTGTTTTTTTCTTTTGTTACTTAAATCAAAATTGACGAAGATACGACGCTTTTAAAATTCTCAATACGTCACGCCATGGTATAATTTGTAGCTAGTTCTGACGTCACAAGCCCCCACTCTCGAGTTTTGATGCATTTTATCTTTGTCAATATTCATTGATTTACAAAAACAAAAAATACGTGTCCATTATTTTCCAATACTCTAACTGACGGACTACATAGATTTGCAATTTTTTGATACTGTCGTCATGCCTATTATATAACCCACGAAACATCACTTAACTTTAACTTGAAAGCGAAAATTACTGTGTCGATATTAACTTGAGTGTGGTAAAGCAATTACGAAACCTATTATAAATAATTAATATGCCTATAAATACCTTCAGGAAATTAATTGATAAACAACTTGACACCCTCCGACGATTGGTCGTATTACACCCACATCTCGCCAGTTATTTTTTAAGTCCCATGTGTTAGGGGGCGAGCCTATTGCCATCAACCGGGCACAAATCCAGACTCCTTGGCTGCTACTGAGAATTTTCTAAAGGAAAAACCCTTTAGCACTTTGCCCGACCATTTTGATAGTAACGTGGAACGAGTTGCAGAATGAAAATAGTATTTATTTTGATTTTCATCAACTCGTCCCAAATGGGCCGTAGGCAGGTGGGACGAGTTGATGAATTACTCTATTTTAGCCATTCCATAAAACTGAAAAACTATAAAGTTGAAATACTCTTAGGGTAAGTTGCTAATCAAGTTACTTACCAATTTATATCCTCTTCATCATCTGCCTAGCATTTTCCGAACTATGTTGGGGTCGGCTTCCTGCTGAAGCTTTAAGCTGAATACCAGTATTTTTAATTTAGCGACTGCCTATCTGACCTCTATAACCCAGCTAGTACTGTATAGATACCCTTTGGTAAGACTGGTTGTTAGACTTGCGGGCTACTTACTTACTTAACGACTGTCAAAGATATACTATTGAGAGCTGGGACCAACGGCTTAACGTGCTTTCCGAGGCACGGATGAGACGGTATGTGATGGTTGGTCACCCATCTACGGATCACTCTGAGCAAGCGCGGCTTATCCTAATGATCGACCCGAGTTGCTGTTATTATTGAGCCACGAGCTCCTCTTCAATTAATCATTTTGATTTTTTACCTTTTCCTGTAATGACTTTTCTCTCTTCAATACCATTTTCCTCTCGGTTCACTACTCACAACATCTTATTTGTCCAATGCTTTGTACAAGTTGACAAAGCAGCGAGACTCTTTGAATCTATGCCTCGGCTCCTTTCCTTTGGGGTTCGGTTACAAAAAGGATTTAATTCCACTTCCATTAGCTACACGGTTCTATAATGTATTTGGTCGTTTTGTAAATGGAATGATAGGTATTGTGTGTTTTGTTAAAAAATTACATCTTTGTAATTTTGTCTAATCTTGTCTATAATTGTCATAACAATAGCGTTGTGGGAATTGAGTGATGGACATAAACGTTGATGGATGGAGAGGGAGAGGAAGGCTAAAGGAAAGATGGATGGATTGTGTGAAGACTGATATGAAAGAGAAAGGAGTAAATGATGCCGCGACGTCTGACAGGGGAGAATAGGAGAAGAAAACGTGTTGCGCCGACCCCAAGTGGAATGGGAGAAGAGCAGAGAGATGATGAGCATTGTAGGAATTATTGGTAGTGATTTTTTTTGGGACTGGCCCGCCCTCCTTTCTATGATCAGCTGCTGCAACTCCTAGAAGCCAGAATTAACAGCGGCGATCAAAAGAACAGCGCTGAGGCAATGAAACTCAACGAGTCTCGAAAAAAATCAAAATAATTATCTTGGATCCTGCAATGTAATTATGCATTAGAAAAGAACAGCGTTAGGAATATTATATCCACATCCTCCCATATCAAACAGGAGACAGAACAGAGAACCTAGGCCAATAGGCACAAACCACTTCGCAACTGGAATGTCCATTAATATTGATGGGTCCTAAATAGCAGCAGCTTGATAAACTAAGTCATAATATTCATTAACACTACTGACATTTAAAAATGGTCCATCAAAAAAAAAACAAATTTTCCGTCTAATGGTCTAATGAGTTCGACCTTATAAAAACGTGCATTAGTAACACAATGTGTGTTACTATACTTAAAATGTCACTTACGGGATTTTTTCCGTGATCTATCCGGGATTGTGTTACTGCCTCTCAATTTCTTTTCTAGTCTCTCTTTGAACACTATCATTGCAATCCATAGCCTGACCTTGCCTACTGCTGGCTATACGCCTCTCTATGCTAGTATCAATTACAAAACTTCTGTGCCAGCCTCATCCAGATTCCACTCATGATGGTGTCAAAGGTTGTCTTCCCATCACGCCGCCGGACGACCATCACTTCTTTTTTTTAGTCCTTGGACGGCACTCAGTCGCACCCTTACTAACAATTTTACTGTACCGGTTTTAATAGAACATAACATTAATTTTACCGTCGGACTGCCAAGTCTTCAGTTCGAACCCAAAACCACGCACTGCTGATTTTTCGGATTCATGTGCGTATTGTATAATTATCACTGGCTTCGGTGAAGGAAAACATCGCGAGGAAACCAATATGCCTGAGAGATATTTCTCGACAGCATATAAAGCCAAGTCAGAGGTCAATAGACGGCATAAAAAATTCTGAAACCAGGTTAGGCACACTAACCACACGATATAGAAGAGAAGATTTTCGGCAACTTAAGCCCACAGATAAATACCTTGCAGACTAACATACTTATATATGATAAAATACAAATTATGTTTGTAAATAGAAACTTAAAACTATGTTACTAACACTTCACTTGCACACTATTTCACTGTCTGTGTTAACTCTATCACAGCTATGCCTTACTTCAGTTCCCAAGTCAATTTCAAGTTCATTTAAAATATTAACCACGACCTTTACTATCACCGTTCATCCATTGTTCATTCACGTTTAGCTATCAAACTTAGATAAACTTTCGTCATTGTATACACAAATCATGAACCGGTGGGCACCAGAGTACTACTCTGCCGAAATAGGTTTGCTTTGTGGAATACTGATGCTAAATGTATTTAGTTTTTAAGGCAGGAGAGTTGAGCGTTTTATTATTCGCCACTCATCATCACCTGCCTAGTCTTTTCCCAACTATGTTGGGGTTGGCTTGCAGTCTAACTGGACGTAGGTGTATGCAAGTATTTTATATAGAGTCATTGCCTGTCTGACCTCCAAAACCATAGTTACTACTGAGTAATACAGTACCCCTTGGTAAGACTGGTTGTTAGGCTCTTGGACCACTGAGTACCAGTAACGACTCTCAAAGATCTACAAAAGACTGCCGCGACCAAAGGCTTAACATACTTTCCGAGGTACAGAGGAAACTCGGTATGTATAGTCCGCACGCAAGCTCCGAGGAATCAGTGGCTTACTTATATCTCGGTGGTTTTATTTCAAGTACTCCGCGCGAACTAAATTATGCATTCCATGAGGGTATTATGAACTTGAAATAAAACCACCGATGATTTAAGTAAGCCACCGATTTTTCGTCACCGATTCCTCGGAGCTCGCGCGCGAACTATAAAGGGTGGTCACCCATCTACGGATCAACCGAAGCAAGCGCGGCTGAAGCTGAACATCGACCCGAGCGGTTATTATCATTTAGCCACGAGCTCCTCTTCCTTTATTATTCGCTACTATCATTATCAAAATGCAGAAGTGACAATAATTAAAAAGTCTTTGTCTTCTGGCAGCGAGATTGAACACATTGTTGTCATCGCGGGTGAAAAAGAGGCTGCACAGGAGCGTGGAGATTGGCATAAAGAAAAGCCTATACCCAGCAGTTAGTGAACTCGGGCTGAGGATTATGATGATGATGATTGTCAAGCCCGAAACATGTTTCAAAAAATTTATCGTGTGCAGCCTATGAACTACATTGTGATCGCTATTATCAGTCTCCCAATCTCTCCCTGCCAATTTGCTTCGAATCTAGTTTCGAAAAATATTTTATTTTATTTCTTGTCTCTGTACACCGTGATCTGTTTGTTTTCTGTTTTTTTTTTTCATGTAGCAACGGATATCATGATCAGTGGGTAACACGGTAACGAGAAAATTGGATCACGATATCAGTGAATACAACAGTGGCTAACGTGATCTGATACTGTGATCGGTGAAGACAAACCCCGATTTTTCTGTTATATCCGCAAAAATCGGCTGTGGTTTTAATAACTTCCCCCAAAACTCTTTAAAACACGGCCCGCTTCATCAACCTTACTTGTCCCACACATCAAGGCTTAGTATACACCTTACGTATTTAAAGTTAAACATCAATTTCTATTCAATTCGGCTCCCATCGGTTGTTATGACTACAGATGAATATACATAAATTGACAAACTTTAATGGATTCCTATAATTAAGGGATGCTGGTTAATTATCATAGTTTGTGATGTTGGTAGGATTAAGCCTCAGGGCAAGATCTCGGATCTCTAACTTTGTTTTAATATGTCTATCAGCCAAAGCATATATTCCTCACAATAATCTGATCAAGATATTGTCTGAACTTTAAAAAGAGTTTGGGTTTGTTTCGGGGTTTTTTCTTATAGTAATCAGAGAACCCGACTGCCTCGTTGGTCTCAACAGCTGAGAATGAGGTCCTGGGTTCGATTCCCAGGTCAGGCAAAAGTGTTATTAGTGTTTTCCATTAGGAATTTCTCAGTAGCAGCCATGGAGTTTGTATCTATATCCGGTTGATGGCAATAGGCTCGCCCCCTGTTACATGGTACTTAAACATAACTGGCGAAATTTGGGTGTACTATTATGTACACCTGCCTAACCGCGGGAAAAATGGAAAGTTGCTAAAGTGAATTTCCTAACTATTAACAAAAACAACTATCATTTTATAATTATTTCAGCCATTCAAGGTAAATTATTCAGTATTTCACGACAACTCGTGGAGATCCTTAACATTCGTCCGGTGCATCCTGGACAGACAACCAATTAATTGAATTACGTGCGATTGAAGGGACAATAAAGAGTATTGTAAGCGAACAGTACATCGGTGAACTATTCGTAGAACTTAATAATAATATATACACTGGCCTGCAAAAATAAGTATCACACTTTTAAAATTGCAATAACTTTTTAAGTACACAAGATATACTTTCGAAACAAAAAGGGATCGAAAAATTGTTTAATTTTGTTTATAGTTTCAAAGAAAGCTGATAAAAATTGCTTTATAACGTTTTTTTATTTCAAATCTCTAACTTCTATAGTTTAGGAAAAATTGAAATTTTAAAAGTGTAGTACTTATTTTTGAAGGTCAGTATATAATTATGTTTATTCAAATTTAGAATTCGCACGACAAATACAAGTTAAATCTTAAAAATAATGTTGGTATAACAGAATTCGATAACTGTACTAGGTTAAACCTCAGGTGGCATGTTTCTAATAAATACTATTTAGACAATGGATTTCTCAACAATATAAAACATAATAGTGAAATAAGTTAGTATGGGTTTATATATTATATACCTAATGTACTTAAACGCTATATTATATTATAAGATATGAACAAAAAATAATAATTAAGGTCACACATGTATATAAATGTAGAACCGGGAAGTATGGCAGAAAAAAGGGGAGGCCTATACCCAGCAGTGAGTGATTCCGGGCTGATATGTTGATGGTGATGAAGTATATAAATGTAAGGAAAATAGTTTGTAGCACTTATTTTCTAATATGTACGCAGTATTATATTATCTGTGCTAATACTAATATGATTGAACTGACCAAGGACTAAGTCTTTTCTGCGAACAAAAGATTAAGATGAACAAAAATTTCAAGAAACGAACGGCCAATAATATCATAAGCCTTTAAACTCTAATCAAATCAACAAGTGTCGATAAAGAGAATTTGTAGGACGCTTTAATCCTTCAATACTTTGTTGTCAAGTTTGACCGCGGGGAGGGGGGGGAGTGAGGAGGGGAGGCCCTCCAAACGTTAATTAAGAAAGTTTTCGACGATAACGGTATATTTTCTGTTGATGGTTGTTTTCTTAAATAATTATTTTACCGTTTTTTCTTTTTTTCGCGGTAATCGGCTGAGTGTTTTTAATGATGTTTTAATTATAGCTATAAAAATTAATTGGTTTTTCAAAGGTGGATAATATTTTCTTGGGACTTACAGAGATTTACCAGTCACTATAACAGTTTATTTAATTCGTGATTAAATACACGTTAAACTCCATTTAATTTTATGTAAAGCTGCATGTAATTCTGAATAACTGTGTATAGTTGGGACTGTTTTGTGAAAGTGCAGCTGTAACTATGTTTTTCATTGAAATGCTATGAAAAAAAAATTTAGTATTGCTGTTCAGTGTAAATTGACCTATGAATGAGCGTTAAAATATGGTTTTTTAATAACAAAAATCAGTCAAGTGTGAGTCAAACTCGCACATATTTTTAACGCCCATTCATGTATGCAATATGGACCTTAAGACTAAGCTATCTAGCTATGAGTATACGAAACACTTCTGCTGAACTTTTCAAGGGAAACAAACGTGATAATACATTTAAATCTGTCTCAAAGTCTCTCAATGCGAATTCCATTACGCTATTGTACAAAACAGTACTCGCGAACGTTATACAATGGCTGCAAGTTCGGAACTGCAACATGCTGCAGAACAAAGTTAGTGGCGAAGCGGGCACAAGACACAGTTTAAATGTGTTTGTGTTTCGTCACAGATTGGCTATTAGTCGTGTTTGTTTGGGATATCGATGTTTAGTATCTGAATACGAAAATGTATTGTGGAACCTACCTGGTCTTGGAGCAAATTACATCGGTTAAACGGAAAATGATAGGAGAAATGAAGAGGAGCTAGTGGCTAAATAACAACAGCCGCTCGGGTCGATTTTTGGGTTAAGCCGTGCTTACCTAGGTTGGTCTGTGGATGGGTGACCACCCATTACATACTGAGTTTCTTCCATGCCTCGGAAAGCACGTTAAGCAGTTGGTCCCGGCTGTCATTTGTTGATCTTTGACAGTCAGTGGCGCAAAAAGTCTGACAACCAATCTTACCAAGGGATATCTTAATACTCAGTACTAACTGGATTGTGGAGGTCAGATAGGTAGTCAGTCCATGTAAAATACCGGTATTCAGCTGCATCCAGTTAGACTGAAAGCCGACCCCAACATAGTTGGGAAAAGGCTAGGCAGGTGATGATGATGAAATCGAAAATGATCAGCAAGTAACCGCGCTCAAAGGACTCACACTGGACTCCACCATTAACACTGCCTTAAATCAATCAACACGGTATGTCACAGTCCACTGCTGGACATAGGCCTCCCTCATTCTGCGTCAAACTTATTTTCACACATGTAACATAGCATCACACTCACAAATCAATCAATCAGTCAAACGTTTGACATGCAAATAAATATTCGGACTGACCGGGCGCTTTCCGCTTAAACGAGGCGACAGGCGGTGAATCGGAGTTCATGTTGCATTGGCTTGTATGCAATCCATTGATGCCTAGCACACTTACAGCTCCCGACTATACGGACGAGTGGTGTTCATACTTTTGACGAGACACCACATTACTCCATATTTATTCTGTGAAATTACAGCGCGGGTCACGTTGGGTTTGTCGAACTGCTATGCACCGGCTGATCGAAACCCTTCCGCGCAGACCGGCGTGCTCACCGCCTTTCCGCGCGGCGCACCGCGTGAAAATCCGCTTCACCGCCTCCTCCCTCCGCGACGGTGAGCGGCGTCATGTTAAATTTGCATAAGACAGACATTTGCAGTTTGTTAGTGTTGTGCTCGTGTGTACACATACAGGTGTACACACGAGCACAACACCAAGCTATTCATGCCCAGTATTGCCTGAACTCGAATTGTGTAAAATCTCCGTACAAAGCGCAGTCAGCTAATACTAGGTATGACAGCTTCATGTGACGGCATGTGCTCAAACTAATACGCAACATCGTTTCCCAAATTAAATGTTTCCTTAACTGCGCTTCACGGTATACGTAGGAGGATACATAGTTATGCGTTTGCTCTCGTTAGCACAAACGTTCGGCTGAGTTCGGCAAAGCTCGGGAATATTCGAGTGATTGAATTTTAAAGTAGACCTTTGACAAAATGATTCATATTATGATACCAAAATGATGATTTAAACACTAAGATAAGCACTGTAAGTTGAAATTCCACCTATGATACTACCGTACCGTCCTTCTGGGGGGCGAGTCTGCTATGACAAGGGTGTCACAATAGTCTATCATTGATCTCATAATTGTTGATTTTGACAAGTTTGGTAATCTTCTAATATAGTGGCGTCATTATGACTTTCCAATGATCAACCACTGACACTCCATTGAAAGACGGCATAGAATGGTCATCTCGTACACAATGACAAATGAATGACTGACTTACGCGGTACGCTAAAATTTTGACAGTTCCCGCCGAAATTTGCTCAATTAGAACCATTTTGTATTGCTATCAATATAGGCTTCTATATTAAAGATAATTTAAAACACTTAAATGAAAATAAATCAAACACCGACTGCTAGCAATAAAACAGACAAAACGTCAGTAAGCAGTAATGTCACATTTGACTTTGACAGCTAAACAGATATAATATTATGGAATTGTATAGTTTCACATTAATCCGCGTTACACATAACTTAATGTTTTTTGCTATTTACGAACTTTTTACTACTTCAAATTGCATATAACACGAAATAAATAATATGTAAAAACATATATAATAAGTGAAATCTGGCATGATAAGATGTTCAAATTTAATTCTAGTTTTTTGTAAATCATTTCTATTAAGGTTTTTTAATAATGGCAATACAACAATGTCATAATAACACAATTCCATTACGAGACCATTGACCGAATAATGATCGACCATTATGAATTTAGCAGATTACGAATTTTTAGCAAAATGTCCATTGTCATCGATCAACAATTATGAAATCAATGATAGATCATTGTGACACTATTGTAATAGCAGACTCGACACCCTGGATAAGCGGGTAAAAAGATCAGACTGAAGTCCACCTTTTCACATACTATACATCTGACAAGGTAGAGATATTTGTCATGATTTGTTAAACATGGGCAATACTTTAGACACGATACGGGACAAATTCCTAGTGTTTTTCAACGATTTTATTAAAAAAAAACTCAAAGCAAACTCATAGCACAATAATAAACAATCATAATTTTTATTGTACCTATCAATAAAAAATATTATGATTGTTTATATTATATTTGTCATTTGTCATAATAGCATTTATTTCAGTTGGTTTGGTTTGGTAATCAAGAAGAATGGAAGGCTTTGGGGGAGGCCTTCGCCCAGCAGTGGAGTGAGACTAAGATTTTTTTTTCATGTCAAAAACACCACACACTTATTTTATATATCTTTAGAGGTTTTTGTTCGTAGACATGTCGGTTTCTCACGTTATTTTATACCTATACGAAGAAAGGTGAAATCTACATAATCGTGTAGTTTACAACCACGATGAGCCAATCTAGCAAATTGTTTTACACTTTAAACTTATTCAACAATTGTATAATACTGCAACATTCTCGTTATGCTGCAAGCTTTGAGTTAACTAGACTAACTATTTATTTAAAGCACGTTCTCTGCATTGTGTTGAAGTAACTAAGTAAATAGTTTGGTAACACGTGCAGCAGGTACTTTACATGAGTGATACCTACACGTATGTACTTTGTGAAATTTATTATCATCGCAACCGATCGATAAAGGAAAACATCGTGAGAAACCTTGTCATAGAGTCTTTAAATAGACTCCGAACACAGGTTGGCCGAAGTAAGGAAAACCTGTTCAGTTGGAGATTCATAAATGACTCTGCCCTGGAGTGTGAATGTGGTGTTGCCCCACAAACGATGGGACACTTGATATCGTGTCCTGCCTGCCCTGTTACTTGCACATTACAGGAGGTGATGGACGCTACTGAAAGTGCCAAAATCGTCGCCAAATTTTGGGCTGACTCAATGTAAATTGTTATCGACACGCTAAGAAGAAACTAGGACCAATCCTTCGAAAGCCTTTTGTTCCTGCTGTCTTTCGCCCAATCAGCAAGAAGCATAGCTGACCCCACTGATTTTGGTTAGTGAACGAGAACTAATAGTTCATTGTTCGGGAATAAGTGGAAATCATTTCTTTACTATCCATATTCACTCAAAACCGCTGAGGAACACACGTAGTTTTGGTGTGTGTCCCCACCCCGCGAGTCACGTGCGTCAAGACCACCATCGCCATCATTGTGCAGGCGCCTGGGCCATCCGACTTCCCTAGGATTGCCGAGGAACCCGCCCAGTGCGGGTTCCTCGGCAATCCTAGGGAAGTCGTGGGGGATTACAGCCCATTTCCTCTTATAGTGAGGAGACCTGTGTCCCAACAGTGGGAATCTTAACATTGACATACATAACATCAGGCCGGTAACCCAAAATGAATGGACACGTATTTTATGTTTTTGTAAATCAATGAATATTGACAAAGATAAAACGCATCAAAACTCGGGAGTGGGGCTCGTGACGTCAGAACTAGCTAAAAATTATACCATGGCGTATTGAGAATTTTAAAAGCGTCATATCTTCGCCAATTTTGGTTTACGTAACAAAAGAAAAAACACGGGTCAAATATTTTTTGATAATCTAAGTGACGGACTAATTAGATTTTTTTATCGTCTCGCCTATAGTGTACGTTTGACGGAAGACGGAAGAGTGTATAATAGTAAACCCATATTTCGCCAGTCCCATGTAATAGGAGGCCATCAACCGGGCACAAATTCAGACTCCGTGGCTGCTAATTATTATTTTTTTATTTATTTAGTACAGTATTTAAAACCATAAAAACTAAATTAAATACCTAATCCTTTTACTCGGTCTTCTCGCAGAACCACAAACATTCCAACATTATCGTCTTCCATTCATCAGCAAACAAGTCCAATCCAGAGTTGGTCGTCACGTCAATTACGAATTTGCGATAAGCAAAATTATGTTAAACTAAAACAGCTCATCGACGAATTTTGATCGCATCACTTAAAACGCCTGTCTGGTTAAACCCTAATTATCTAGTATGTAAATCGCATTAAATAGTTTGTCAGCGTGCATGGCGTAGCAAAGCGGTACAGTTGAACACAAACTTTGGTTGCAAACTGTTGCAAACGACGGTACATGGCGGCATCGATACTGTTTACTAAGTGGCAAGCTTTGGTACGCTTTGGTATTGATAATGACACAAAGGCAGAGACCGGAATAGGTATAGTATACAGGGTGTAAACCACCTCATCACGAAGCCGTCAACCAAGCATTCTGTACATCAAACTAAGTAACTTTACGCAAAAATTATTGCTGGGAAACGACTTTATTTTTTTTGGTGAAAAATCATGTTTTGTGGTAGAACTCAATGTAACGCACTCAAAACATTGTGCTGATGGATGGATTTAATAGTACGGGGGTCGTGGAGGTGTTTAAAGTAAAAATCTAACATGAAAAACTTGTATTAAAAAAAAAAGTTGTCAAAAAGTTGGAATTTAACCCCCAATATCTCCGTAACTAGAAGGTTCCCAGGTATGATGTAGAACAAAAAAATGTTTGCAATGACGGGGAGAACAAGTGCCTTTCGGCTTCGTTAAGAGGTGTTTTACACCCTTTTTTTTTTTTTAGGATGGGAAATCATCAAATGACTTCTCCCGCTCTGGGCGGAGCAGGAGGGAGTGTCAGACTTTTACTGACTAAAACCCATCCATGTTCCTTCCTCGCCCTTTGTGTTCCGGGGCCACGGTATCTCTTTCGAATAGTCCCGCAGCCCCGGAGGTGTTTTACACCTTTTGGTTAGTAACATATCATCATTCTCCTGCTCTTATTCATTTGTGGTTGGCGCAGGATGCCTTCTTCTTCTATAATTCTCTATTTACTACTCGTCATCTCTTCAGACCTCCTTTCTTGCAATAAAATAAATAAATAAAAATGCCTTTTATTTTTTGCCAGGTAAATTAAGTACATAAATTAAATTTATAAAAAAAAAAGATTACATTGTTTTTTATTCATTTCTTGCCATAATCATCCTTTAGACAGTCCATCCATCGAAATTTTCATATTCATATTCATATTCTTTATTGCACACAAAATTAAAAAACATACACACAAAATTCAAATATATAGCTTATGTACAACGGCGAACTTAACCCAGAATTGGGTTTTCTTACAGCAAATCTTAGTTTTGTTGCGAAATTTGCAGAAGAGGATATACCTATGTGCACAAACAATACAGGTAAAAACTTAAATTCATTTATTTTATACAGTAAACTAATACATACAATATAATAAACATAATACATACTATATATTTAAAAATATGTAGATACACTTACATATAAAACACTATTTCATAAATTTTCCTCATTCCTCCGCATCACAATAATTATATCCATACCACGATAAGCGAATACCACACAAATTTTCAGTCACCGGCGCCACTTTCAGACTTCCTCTTATGTAAGTAAATACTACAATATTTAAAAATACTACTACAAATATTGAGGTGGTGCTTCAGGTGCTCGACGCTAAGGCCGTCGTGGCCAGACGGAGACTTTTTCAATCAATCGATAAAAGTGTTTTCTTAACATTTTTTATCGATTTTCTCCATTATAATCTCTCTACTCATTGTGAAGGATATTCCTACGCTAAAAATATAACCCGAAATCCCTTGATTTATAATACGACCAGCGAATACTGGTGAGGCACTTTATGTGCTATTAAAAGGACAAAAGATCCACATTAGTTATTTATAGGGCGTTTAAATGCCTTGTCTTTGTTTCTACAAAGATTTGGTAATGGGAGGAAAACAGGAAGAGTGAAACTAAAGACTCAAAGTCAAAGTCATTTAATGCGAACCAAGTGTACAATGTGGTGTTATGTTTTGTTGTTGTTGTATTCTATTATAACATAACCTAACATCACGCCTGTAATCTCTGAAGGGTTAGGCAGAGGTGTACCTAGTAATACACCCACATTTCGCCAGTTATGTGTAAGTCCCATGTAATAGGGGGCGAGCTTATTGCCATTAACCGGGCGTAAATCACATCAACACTTAAACAACATCTCCTTTTATTTGTCCTATGTTACTTGGGGGTCACAAATTAACTAAACTAGGACATAAATCACCATTTTCCTTCCTTTGTCCCTTGTGACTAGAGGGTCACAAAATAAATAAACTATAACACAAAATCCCATGTCCCATGTTACTTGGGACTTTGCGAGTCACAAAATAACTAAACTAGGAAAAAAATCATTATCTTCCTTTCGTTATCCAATGTTACCCGGGGGTCACAAATTAACTAAAATGGGTAAAAAAACATTATCTTCCTTTTGTTATCCCATGTTACTTGGGGGTCACAAATTAACTAAACTGGGGCAAAAAATCACCATCTTTGTTCCCTTTTCCCATTTTATTTATTTATTTATTTAACAATTTATGTACACACTAAATATAAACAAAGTAGAAAGGAACAGAAAATAGTACAAAGGTGATGCTTATTTCTAAAGAAATCTCTTCCAGCATACCTGCGAAAGGAGAAACTAAAAAGAGATGTAGACAAAGTGTGTAAAAAAGAAAAAGAAAATGGAATACATAAAACCATAAAACAGATAACTATTTTAAATATAACATACAATACATACATACATACCTACTCATAAATACAAACAAAAACATATAACAATACTATAAATACAATACAATAACTACTAATATAATATACTTATGCAATTATGACGAAATGGAAAGGTAATGTTCTTTCACTCTTCTCTTGAAAACTGCAACAGTTTGGCAGTCCCTAATGTCAGGCGGAAGTGAATTCCACAAACGTACGGCGTGGACAGTGAAGGAGTAGGAGTAGAAGTCGGTAGAGTGGGGAGGGGATTTGAGGAGGTTCCTAAGATGCGTCCTGCAAGGTGCATCAGAGGGACGAGAGTAGGAAAACCTTTCTCGCAGATAGGATGGCGTTTTAGGGTTGTGAAGGATGTTAAATAGCTGACACAATATCCGAGGTCTTGGACTTGGAGGTCACAAATTAACTAAACTAGGGCACAAAATCACCACCTTCCTTCCTTTGTCCCTTGTTACTTAAGGGTCACACCAAATCCGGGGCTGCGGGGTTGTTCGAAAGAGATACCGTGGCCCCGGAACACAAAGGGCGATGAAGGAACATGGATGGGTTTTAGTCAGTAAAAGTCTGACACTCCCTCCTGCTCCGCCCAGAGCGGGAGGAGTCATTTGATGATTTGCCATGAGAAAATAAAAAAGGTTCACACAAAATAACTAAACTATAACACAAACTCATCACCTGCCTTCCTTTGTCCCATGTTACTTGGGGGTCACAAAATAACAAAACTAGGTCACAAAATAACATTGAGGAATCCATAATGGTAAAAGCTACCTGTCATAAAAATAAGAAGACACTTTTTATTCCGTTCGGTACTCTAGCTACGTGAGTGAACCCTTGGAGAAGAGCTTCAACATTGTGAGTATTTAAATATCAATTTTATTGAAATATTGAATCCACTGTTCCTTTGTCAGCCATATTCAATATGTCGTCAGATAAAAGGTCAATATGTAATATTAACGACGCTTTCACAATTGCAATATTTTATGAACACGAACGTGGAATGTCGAATTTGAACGTATTTGTGTTGAAGTGACAAACAAATTGTTTTCCAATTTCATTAATATTTTTTTTATTGATCGTAAATTTGTAGTTGTTACGGGTAGTCACAAACCCAACACCTGACATCGAGTCTTTTCAAAGGGTATTATTTATACGTGCCTTTGGTATAACAATATAATAGCACTGTTAAGTAGTTCCCTAAAACTGTTCAATAGCGAATTTACACAATAAGATTCTAAATCTATAACATTGTAAGACGATTCACGACAGCACAAAGAGTTGTTCTTCGCCAATTTCTTCAAAAGTATTGTTTTTCCAAAGAAACTTCCCGGAGCTGACATGAACTTTGCTAGAACTTTTCTTGCTCGTTCACACACTGATCACGTAGTTAGGAAAGCGTTGGTGACGAGACAGAATTCCGGTTTAAAAGAGGTATACTTAATGTTATTGCAGGGACAAGTTTTTTGAAGCTGCAAGCCGGGCTTTGGAAAAGGTTTCAACACTTACACGCTCTGTCTAACCCACCATTTAAAACTAAAACAAATTTGTGGTTGCTTCCTAAAATCTATTTGCTTGGGACGAGCCCGCCACACTATTCCTAAACCACTGTAACTCCTGAAAGACAGAATCAACAGTGGAGACCACCAAAAAAGCGCCGAGACAATGAAGCTCGACGAAGTCCCAGAGAAAGCATTTAACTGTCTTAGATCCCGCAACAAAATTAATCAGAAAAGTATGTCCACTGCCCTCCATATCAGCAGGAGATAGAAAGAAACAAAGCCAATACGCACAAAGGGACGTTTACAACTGGGATAGGCCCAGTTGCCTAGCACCATGAATGGGTCCTAAGTTGTGAGCTGTTATATTCTTGTTGCTTTCTAAATTCTTTTTCTGCCGTTCTCTATGGAAAAAAAAAGAAATCATTTATTTCAGGTCATTGACCCATATTTGAGATTATTAAACAAAACACACATTTTTACATTCAGCTGATTATATAGATAACAAAAAAGAAATTAAGTTAAATCAATGACACAAATAATTAAAATAAAATAAACAAATAAATGTCAGATCAAATTAATTAATGTCAAACTCACAAAACAAAATAAAATAAAAATTAAATATAACAATGAATTAAATTAACGAATAAACTTGATGTCAGAGGCAAAAAAATAAAAAATAATAAATAAAATGACAAATTAAGCACCAGCAATATGCCTGCTACAACAATGCCCAACGTAGGGGCAATCCAGTCGCTGAGCAATCATCGCCAGGACCGTGTTGGAGCTAGCCCGCACCCTGCGCACCAAGGACGCGCACCGCTTGCGCATGGTGGCGTGGAAACAGTCGGTGCGCGCTTCCGCAAACATGTCCGAGGCGCTGCAGAAGCAGGGCAGCCCTAACACTGCCCTGAACGCGTTGTTGTATTGGACACGAAGGGCACTGTAAGCAGCTTGTGAGTAAGATGCCCATAGGCTGCACGTGTATAAGGAGGTGCAGAAAGCTTTGAAAAGCTTTGAAAAGAGACGTCAGACGTGAGTGAGTATATTTGTGATTTTTTATTTTATTTGAATTGACATTTTATTTGTAATCTTTTATTTGAATTGACATTTTATTTTTAAATTTAATTGTTTTTTTCTATTCAAATTTGTATGTCAGTAACAACAAAACAAAGCAAGAGCTCTAAATATTTTTAAGATCCTTTATGTTTATACCTATGTTTTATAAATAAATAATTCTGATTCTGATATAGAAGGTGGAAGGGACACTGACGCACAAATCAGCCGTTCCATATATTTCAACTGTATAAGTATTGCACTATCAATTTGCCCGTGACTTCATCCGCGAAAATTGCAATAACTCAGATATTGCATGACATCAATATAATTTATAACCTATGTTACTCGGTAAATATGTAGCTTTATAATGGTGAAAGAATTTTTGAAATCGGTGGAGTAATTCTTGAGTTAAATCGTAACAAACACACAAACAATGTAAAATTTACATGTGGTGGGGTTTGGAATGATGTACTGAATACGGTAAGTGTTTGTGCATCGGTATCCATTTCAACCTGTATAAATCATGATCTGTCTAATGACCAATTTGGTCGAGACGCCATTGTTTAACTATTGTGTCTACTTCGTGGACAGATCATGGGATATATGCGTCCCCGCCACGTGATCCAAAAGATTTAGGTTTAATAAGTCACTGCTTTGTAAATAAGCAATGATTAACATCTATTCTATCGTAAATTTTTCGATGTTAAACCGGCTCTCAACTGTAATCATCATCATCTGCCCAGCCTTTTTCCAACTATGTTGGGATCGGCTTTCAAACTGACCGGATGGCGCTGAATATCCGTATTTTACATGGAGCGACAGCCTATCTGACCCTTCACAACCCACGTCTTACAGGGTAAACGATACTCCTTGGTAAGACTAGTTGTCAGACTGTCGGGTCACTGATTTTCTGTAACGGCGGTCAAAGATCTACATATGACAGCCAGGACCAACGGCTTAACGTGCTTTCCGAAACACGGAGGAAACTCGGTATGTAATGAGTGGTCACCCATCCACAGACCAACCTAGGCAGGCGCGGCTTAACCTGAAGGTTGATCCGAGCGGCTGTTATTACTTAGCCACGAGCTCCCTAACTGGAATCAGCATTTTAAATAAACCCCTAAGGTATTATACCTCAAATCTGTTTTTATTAACGCTATCTTTGCTTTATATTTCACACGAATATTAGTCATATTATTATATGCATATCAGATTGGCTAACAATAGACGGAACATTTTATGAGAGTTTATAATAAATTCTAAAATACAGAACGAATTCGCCATGTTTAGTGAGCACTGTCGTGTTATTTACGCGTTTTAATTTATACATCACGACCTAAACTACCTGGAGACATGAATTTATTATGAGACTTACTTGAAACAAACGCTACTGAATTTTCTTTTTAATTCCATTGCATGTTTTCTTCGACCACTTCACTGCGGCACTTCAATCCTGACGTACAAACTTCGCAATGGATATCGAACTTAGAGAAATTGTTGTTTTATATTTCCTTTTAATTCTTGAATTCGGTGGTTCTGGACCAGACAGTATCGTGTTACATGGTCGTTTGGCAAACATTAAATTGTTTTATTCTCTGCATATTGCTGTGGTGAGACTATTATAATTATATAGGTAACATTTCTGACTGCTGTTCTATAAATAAACGGAAAATCAAAATTCATACTTAACCCGCCTGTAATTGCTGAAGGGTAGGCAGAGATACATCCACATTTGACCAGTTATTTTTAAGTTCTATACTATCATTGTGTTACGTATTAAAGTTACCTTATATAAATATTTCAGAACAGGTTGTCATTCAAACCTTCCTCTTACTTTAATTTCAATGCAATAGGTACCATAAAAAATATTACAGATGGCAAAGAATATGTGTCTTAATTGCATTGCTTTTCAAACTTCCCTTTACTGACTTATCAGAAAGACCTTTCAGTGAAAAGTTTCCTGTCCACTTCGATACTTAATTTTATTCATGTCACAAACAAATGTTAAGTCAGAGAAAATTACTTTCCGATTTCGGTGAATTTAAATTTTAAGTGAGAAAGTGAGAAAATTATTGAAATTGGTATTTTAATTTTTATTTCATTTAGGTAAGTTTTATCTTACCTATCAGGCTCACCAAGGTTTATCGTATTACCCCGTACTAACTGGATTGTGGAGGTCAGATAGGCAGTCGCTCCATGTAAAATACTGGAATAGGGATGATGACTTGGATGCGTGTTTTTTGTTTTATCAAATTAATAAAAATTGAGGAAGATAAAACTTGTCAAAGATCATGAGTGTGGGCTTGTGACGTCACATTTGAGTAAAAAAATGTCACACGACTTTTCGACGCACTTTATCGTCTTCGTTTTTTCTTTACGTGAAAAAATAAAAAAAAGTGTGTCCAATATTTTTTGGAAATGTAGCTAACGGATTAATTACATTTTTTTTGTCATCTACCCTATTCAGCTGGATCGCAGTTAGACTGGAAGCCGACCCCAACATATCGGGAAAAGGCTATTAGGCAGATGATGACTAGGCATAGAATTGTAGACTTTAAAGGTAAATCCAGATTCATTTGAAGCCACATCAACCCAGTTACATATTACAAAAAACACACTTGAAACATCAAAAAATCTTGCGAATCCTTTTAGCTTTACCTGAGATTATCTCGAACAAAAAAAGGGAAAGTTTACCCCACACACCGAGTACGTACGAGTACCTGCAAGATTTACGGCATGAATATTTTCTAGAGCACAAAGATAAGCCCACATATTCGGAGGTAAAAAAATACTTCTCTACTTATAAATTCAGGCGCAGATATTCGGGGACTTTATCTTTGAACATTTGGAATGTACGAATCAGTTGAAAATGTGGTCAAATAGGTTTGTGTTAGGAATAAAAGACGCTACTTTTGTATTTCAATAAGTCATTTTGACTTATTAGTCAACTGGCGAGTGCGCGCGTGTTGACACCTTCCGATTTTACCTTTTTTTTTGTCGTCAACTCGCTCGACCCTGAAATTCTGACGTTAAATATGTCAGAAATATTATTTTGTGTATTTTATTTATGGGCCTTATTTGCCTGATAATAAAATGATTATTATTATTTTCGAAAGAGGTTTTTCTTCTCAGCCCTTAGACTAGATTTTAACTACATTTACGGTCGACCCGTAGCCAAAGCAAATGCAGCGTGTGGTGTGTTAGTTTTATAATATTTATGTGTTGTGATGAGGTCCTTATTATTATTATTTATGATGCACGTCTAGAATTCTAGATCATCTCGCCACCTCCTTCTAGGCCGGCCTCGGCGGCGCCGTCCATCCTCAGGCATCCATCGTGATAAGACCAGTGCGAACGGTCATTATGCATGCGGCTCACGTGACCCGCTAAATCCTGTTTGAGCCTGGCAGCCTTTTCGCCTACGTCTGTGTCAGTTTTTTAGTATTTCGTATTTTATCTGCTCTCTTTACACCCAGAATGTTGCGCTCCATTGTTCTTTGGCAAACTCCAAGCCGGGACTTTTGTGATTCAGTGAGTGACCGTGTCTGGGCACTGTAGGTTATGATGATGACATGTTTACTGACATAACCTACAGAGAAGCAGCTTTTCGTTTTTTACTTAGTCTGTATTGTCCCACTCCTGAGCAAAGGCCTCCCCCATTCCTTCCACTTCTCGCAATGGTGTGCTTCTTCTCGCCAATTCGCCAGGAAGTCATCCAAGACGTCCCACCATCTTCTGCTCGATCTGCCGCGACCCCGTCTAGCTGTCTCAGGGCTGCGATATTCGGGCCCACAGCTGTGCGGGTATCAGACAGACATGGCCTGCCCAGTCCCATTTTAGCTTTATAAGCTACGTCGTCAATTTGCGTTCTGGAGCGCAAGCAACTATTATTTTCTTAATATAATTGCCTTCATTAGATAACATAAGGAAGTTGCTGCCAACAAAGTTACTAAGTTCCTATCAAGACCCGCTTTGTACGACTGAACAACAATCCCTTGTCATAAGACAAAGGGCTTACACGAAACTTTTGTACGTGAAAGCAAAGTAATAGCTTTATACGGAAAATTTGTTTTAGGGGCGAACAAAAGTGTCCGTCAAAATGCAGCAGTGAGATGTTTTAAAGATACAACAAAAAGTATATCTACATAACATTACATCACGCCAGTAATCCCCGAAGGAGTAGACAGAGGAGTTCCTAATAGTACACACACATTTCGCCAGTTATGTTTTAAGTCCCATGTAATAGGCGAGCCTATTGCCATCAACAGGGCACATATCTAGATTCCTGCAACTGTAAAATGCCTGATGGAAAAACCCAATTACAGTTTGCCTAACCTGGGAATCAAACCCAGGACCTCGTGCTCGGAAGTCGCGCTTGCGACCACTCGACGCGGCAGTCAACGAGACAGTTTGTGCTTATACGTAAGTAAAAATAATAACATAAGCAGAAATTTATAATAAAAGATTATATTATGTTCAAACTGGAGACTACAGTTGATATGAGCAGTATTCACCAGTATAAACACACAAGGCCTTTCAATACAATACCTTTGTGGGGCTTAGTTTATATGATTACTTACTACTTTGGAATAAAAATAAATAAATAATAATAATAAATAATAGCAGATGTATTCACAAAACTTTTGTTTCGTAGCTCACTCGTCACGATAGATTTGAATTTTTTATTTATCCAAAGCGTTTTTAAAGTAGGGTTGAGTGTTTGAATTAGAAATCGCACTCGCTTATCAAAACATTAGGAGCTCAGACTAGAGGGCAATGGCCATTTAATCTAGTATTAAGTTGTCACCAAAATTGATTTAATTCGAATAAAAAGACTTCTGTAAATGGAGCCACAATTGTATAGGGTTAATCAATGAGATTTTAGCAATAGACACGTCATACTCATTATAAAGAAATAAAAACATGGCGATATTCGAACGCGTCGTTCGAAATGACAACACCGCACGCCATTATCTCGTGCGCTCTGTCACTGATACGCAACGCACTACTTGTCTCGTTCGTGTAGGTGTCAGAGCGGCAACAGCGCGGCAGTGATTTTTGAGTAAAATAAAATTTATGATTTTCCATTTTAAATAGACTAAACAGTACTAACAAATGAAAAGATACGTCCTTCTTGATTTTTACAGCCGGCTCAGTATAAGTATTGCACTTTCTGAACACACAATTTTCCTTATTTGTTTATTTCCATACACCAAACTCCCGCATAAACGTCAGTTCGCGTCGCACAGGACGGACTGAGGTCACACAAGCTGATCAGCTTGTGTTTGCATTGCCGCGCTGACGTCGGTAAAACGTATCTACCTCAGTATTATATATAACATCATTGGGTTTAACAAACTTCGAGCTAACCGCTGTTTAAAATAGATGTATCATTAGTACAGGAGAATCGTTGGTCTAGTGGTTGTAAACGCGACTGTGAGCTTGGTTTTACCGTCAGGAATTTCGCAGTTACCGCCACGTAGTCTGGATTTGTATCTGGTTGTTAGCAATAGGCTCTCCGTCTTTTACTTGGGAGTTAAACATAACTGATAAAAAGGCATGACGACAGTATCAAAAAATTGCAAATCTATTTAGTCCATCAGTTAGAGTATTGGAAAATAATGGACACGTATTTTTTGTTTTTGTAAATCAATGAATATTGACAAAAGATAAAACGCATCAAAACTCGGGAGTGAACAGAACTAGCTAAAAATTATACCTAGGCGTGACGTATTGAGAATTTTAAAAGCGTCATATCTTCGTCAATTTTGGTTTACGTAACAAAAGAAAAAACACGGGTCAAATATTTTTTGATAATCTAACTGACGGACTAATTAGTTTTTTTTTTTGTCGTCTCGCCTAATGTAGTACTATTAACGGCCATTTTCAATAACTTACTAACAGGTAACGGATGGTTGCTATCGCTTACTGTTTGACATTTATTTTGGACCGTTAGAAAGAAAACGTCACAGATTAGTTTTATTTGTTTTTTTTCTATGAATCACAGTCCTCCGAGTGACAGGTTTATGCTAAGCTAACTTTGTTTGTAGAAACGCAGATAGCTACGGGACGTAGGCATATTAACTAACAGTTGTACGTAAGTAAGTCATAGAAAACGGCCGTTAGTAGACTTCTGCCGAACCCTTCCGGGATTACAAGCATAATGTTATGTTTTGTTACAAAACCTTCTAACTTTATTTCGTTCCACAAATTATACTACAATGTTTCTAAACTTCTAACAAAGAAACTTACTACCAAGTTCAATGTTCAGTTTTCAACCTTATTACTTATGGCATAAGGGTTAAAATCACAAACCGTCTGTAAACTCGGTAGTACAAACGCTGGTTTAGAGTAAACACCTTAAAAGCCACATTGACATGCGAAATTCAAATGCCAGTCAAGTCTAGATACATTGGAGCAATCGAAATTTGCACAGTGCTAAGCTACTTGAACAAACAACGATAAAATTTGGTTAACGACAGTCTCGCGGTACTAGAGAGTGTCTGAATATCTTGTGCTTGTGTATTTGTACGTGGAAATATACGGAGAGGAAGAAATGACTTGAACGCGGCGATTGGTATCAATTTTTGTATTCTTAACACACCCACGCTTGTAATCCTCGAAGGGTCTGACAGAGATGTACAGGCTAATAGTTTACCCGCATAATGTTATGATGACGGGACGCGGCGGTGGCCCAGTGGTGGCGGCCCCGACTTACAAACAGTTATGGGTTCGAACCCAAGCAGTTTTAATTTGTGTTATTTATTTCATCACCACTGCTCTCAAAACGGTGAAGGAAAATAATTATCGTGAGGAAACCGGCAATACGGCATGCCGTATTGCGTAATTTTTGGTTCTAGGACATGTGCAAGAAACAAAAGTTCCACGACATGTGACATCTACCGACCCGCACTGGGCCCTCGTGGTGGATTATAGCCCATTCCCTCTCATAGAGAGGTGGCCGTGTGTCCCAGCAATGGGAACATATAGGCTGATTATGCTTAGTCCGATGTAATAGGAGGTGAGCGAACAACTGGGCACGGAATTCAGACTCCGTAACAAACGATACCCTCGCCAGGAATATCTCCTGTATCGTGGGTGCGTTTAGAAACATTTAAACTCATATACACAAACAGTCAGATCCGGAGCAACTACCTGTAGGTCATACAAATATTTGTGTTTCGTGCGGGGATCGAACTTGGGACACCAGCGCAGGAGCCAGTCGCTCAGCCACTGAACCAACTGTACCGTCAAGTTTCTGGTTCCCATTGAAAAAAGGCGTGAGTTTAGGCATGTATGTAATAGTACCAAGTTGCATACAGGGTGTAAACAAACCCTTCACGAAGCCGTCAACCGAGCATTCTGTACATCGAACTAAGTAACTCTACGCAAAAAGTTATTACTTTCGTATTTGGGGTGAAAAATCACGTTTTTGGGTAGGACTCAATCAATATAACGCACTTAAAACATTGTGCTGATGGATGGATTGAATAGTACGGGGGTCGTGAAGGTTTTTAAAGTAAAAAACATTAAAAACACGTATTTAGATAAAAAATTGTGAAAAAGTTGGAACTTTGACCCCCAATATCTCCGTAACTAGAAGGTTCCCCAGGTTTGGTCTAGAAGAGCGGTTTTCAAACGTTTTTTAGCAATGGAACCCTTTTGAGAACCTAAATATTTGATGGAATAAAATAAAATACGTTTATTGCCTAAAATAATAAAAAAAAAGTTTATGTGTAATTATTCTTTATTAGTAACCAAATATGTCTTAATAATTACTTATTAATAATATCTAATGAGAGGTACAAAACTGTTTTTTATTTTTCAAACATTACAGTGTATTTTTCTTTGGTATATATTTTTTTAAATTATGACCAGTATTTTCGTGGAGCCCCTACAGAGGCTCCACGTAGCCCTAGGGTTCCGCGGAGCCCACTTTGAGTAAGGCTGGTCTAGACCAAAAAAATTACAGCAATGACGGATAGAAAAAGTGCCTTTCGGCTTCGTCGTGGTTCGTAAGGGTCGCTTTACGCAGTTACACGCTTTAGAAAGTGAATGGTGTAAGCGAATGGTTGGACAGTTTTGCCTCTACTGAATTAAACCTTTAGATGGCTGTGTCGTCGGTCGAGTGGTTAGAGAACTGTGCCCAGTTGATGGTAATAGGCTCGCCCCTAGAACATGAGACTGAAACATGTCTGGTGAAATGTGGGTGTATAATTCGATACACCTATGCTTACCCGTCGGGGATTACAGGCGTAATGTTATGTTATGTTACAGATGTTTCATGATGAGATGATTTAAAAAAAAATAGCGTTTTGTTTCCTTTCACAAGTTACCAAATGTTTCCATAGTTTTAAACCGACATAATTTGCATCCTAACGCTTCAACAATCTCATTTTGGTACGAATAATTCGAATAAAACTGACATTCCATTACGGCTTCCACTTTTCGCGAATAAAAATGTAAATAGAAAATGTGCGGAACCTACCGACCGGTTCGCCTTATGAATTATTAAAGCCACAGAATAAAATTAAGGTTTTACTTCGGTATCGTGAAATTTACACTTTATTTTAAGCCAATGTCTACCTGGTCTAATCTTATTTATAAGCTATTTATATGGATTGAATTTGGGAGAGTTTTATTGGAAAATCTACCTAAATTACAAGTTAAATAACAAAGAAAATTGTCTGCAATAGCTGTCTGCCTCTCCAGACAGAAAAAGGAAATTAATTCGTAAAGAAAAATCTGCTTACAAACGCTTACTGTGCCATTTTTGCTGTGTAACCTAGTTTACTTCGCATGAAACGAATGAAATAACATTTTTATCAAATTTTATGAAAGTTTATTTTTTTCTTGAAACCTGATAATGACTATCCACGTCGCTTGTTTATTAAAAAAGCAAAAGGTTTATTTTAGTTTAATTTTCATTATGTCAGATTATTTGCAAATTTATTTCCTCAATATGATTTGAAGAGTGTCATATTATATTGATGGTGATTGTGATAATGATGGTGATCGTGATAGTGATGGTGATTGTGATGATAATAATTATGGTGATGATTATGAAATTTGGCACATATAGTTTATAGTAGTAGTATCATATATTATAGTTTATAATCTGGATTAACATGTAGGATACTATTTATCTCTTTAGTATGATCCAGTGGGACAGTTACCGAACTATACGCGGGCGAAGCCGCGGGCAACAGCTAGAATTATATAATCAGTCATGATTGTGTGTCCCAATGCAGGGCAAAGGCCTCTCTTTCCTCCTTCCGTTTTTTTTTCATTCTCCTTCTGGGCCTGCCGCGTTGCCGTGTACTGCTGTATGGAACACTCTGTGTGGTTACTTTGGCTAATAGTTCCTTCGGCATGCGACAGATGTGGTCAGACCAATTCCATTTAAACCCGGTAGCCGTCTGACCTACATCAGTGATTTGAGTTTTAGAACGCTGTATATCGAGTTCCTTATGCGATCAGTGAGATTAACTCTTAAGATACCGCGCTCCATTGCTTGCTGACAGACCGCAGGTGTGGATTTTTGAGGCTTGGTTAGTGACCATGTCTGCGTTCCATAAGTGTGTAAAGGTTTGGCAACAAGATAGACTTTGCGGCACGAAGTGATTCGGTTGCAATATACCATCTACGCCGGGACTATGATTGTATTTCATGCTCTGAGAGCTTGACTTACTTGACTTAATGTCCTATGACCCTTAGATGGGGCAGAGGGCGTCCACAGATGTCTTCCATCGCGATCTATCTTGAGCTTCACGCTTCATCTCGCTCCACGTCATTCTGATGCTCGCCGCTTCTGCCGACACGGTGCGACGCCAGGTTTGACGGGGACGGCCACGCTTTCTTTTTCCTTGGGGATTCCAGTCCAAAGCTTGGGTATGTGGTCGGGGTCCCTTCGGAGCGTGTGGCCAATCCATCCCCACTTGCGACGCTTGATCTGGCGGTCGATCGGGCTCTCGTGGCATTCCTCTAACCATCCAACATCCATCCAACAAACAACCATCTCCAACGTAAAGCACGTTGGAGATGGTCTCGGGCCAGTGAATTCCGAGAATGCGACGAAGAAAGCGGCTGAAGAAAACTTGGATTTGGCGTGAGATGTCCTTTGTGACCTTCCACGTTTCGCACCCGTAAAGAAGCACGGATTTCACATTGGAACCAAATATCTTGAGTTTAATCCTTCGGGTCAGTTTCCGGACTGCCAGAGAGAGCTTCTGAGAGCTTGGTGAACTTCATATCCAGGAATTACAGGAGCTCTTTAGGACGTGAGTAAATCTCATTCGTTTGCTGGGATGTTTGATCGTTAGAATAAAAACCGGAACTCAAATCTCAAAGTCATTTAAAACATAAAGAGTCAAATAAATAATGTAAGTAACCAGAAAGTCTGACAAGCAGTATTACCCAGAAGTATACCCCGTCTTTGGGTGTAAGTGTAAAGATCAGATAGGCAGTCACTCGCTAAAATACAGGCGTTCAGCTGCGTCGGTTTAGACTGGAAGCCCACCCCAACATAGTTCGGAAAAGTGTAGACGGATGATGGCAGCAAACGTGACGTTGACTGCAATATTGAGGGACCTGAGAGCCAGTCAATATGCATTGTGCATGCTTTTGACCTAGAAATGGTGGTGGCCCCTGAATATATTCAACAGCGGATTTAAAGTTGAGCCGGGTACGAGAGAGGTGTGAAAGCCAATGATACGCTTACTGCTCTACTAGAATATTTTTAGATTATACTTTTTATGTTGCAGGCGAAAACAGCATTGAAACTTAGTGAGATGTGAAAGACGAAGGAAAAGGTCTTGGAAAATAAATTATCACCGTAAAGAAGTCTTGAAGAAAATGCCCAAGGCATTAAGTCTACTTTGTACAAATAGGCGAGACGACAAAAAAAAACTAATCCGTCACTTAGATTATCAAAAAATATTTGACCCGTGTTTTTTCTTTTGTTACGTAAACCAAAATTGACGAAGATACGACGCTTTTAAAATTCTCAATACGTCACGCCATGGTATAATTTTTAGCTAGTTCTGACGTCACGAGCCCCCACTCCCGAGTTTTGATGCGTTTTATCTTTGTCAATATTCATTGATTTACAAAAAACAAAAAATACGTGTCCATTAATTTCCAATACTTTATCTGACGGACTAAATAGATTTGCAATTTTTTGATACTGTCGTCATGCCTATTGTACGTAGTACTACAGTCTCTACTCAGTCGTTGCAAATGTTGTATTGTTTTAATAAAAAGTTACGCGTGAATTTACATAAAAAACATACGCGTTGAATTGAGAACCTTCTCCTGTTTTTTCGTCGGTTAATAAGTAAATCAGTCAACCTCTAATAATTTCGTGATAAGTGGAGCATCTTTCAAGCTGTCACAACTAGGTATAGCTCTATATATTTGCGGCAATAGACGCTATGGCCGCGAGCGCTACAGATTCATGGAGAATATTGCTGGCACAGATAAAATAAACACGTAATTAAAAAAACTGGTAATTATTCTGCGGCACGACATCGTTTGTGCCATCCATCATGTACGGAAAAAAGATAGTGGAGCTGTATTTTGTGCGAATTTATTTTATTCGAGGGCGTAAAATATTATCTTCGTACACCTGAGTTATTTCAGTAACGTGTAAGGTTAATAATGATTAACTCCCTTCGTAATTAGCGTAAGTTTTGCGAATTCGACTTATAATATAAAAAAAAAAATATTTGATTGTGATGTTTTATGTTTGTTGTTCCATCACGCTTTAACTGAACAGATTCAAATGAAAATCAAGTACACAAGTCACCTATAATGTTTCCAGTTTAGGGCTGGTACACATAAACACGATACAACGTCGCATTGTGGGAATCTACGACGAGCAAGCGACACAAGCACAACATCGAGGTAGCGAGCAGGTATTCACAACGATGACCCAGTTCAGGTTAGTGCTCAAAAATTTGTTCTAGAATATGCTGGTTTCCTCATCATGTCTTCTTTCACCGTTTTGAGAGCATTTGGGACAAAATAAATTACACAAAGTATCTACACTAGCCTGCAAAATTAAGTATCACACTTTTAAAATTGCAATAACTTTTTAAGTACACAAGATAGATTTTCGAAACAAAAAGGACTCAAAAAATTGTTTAATTTTGTCTATAGTTTCACAAAGAAAGCTGGTGAAAATTGCTATAAAACGTTTTTTTGTTATAAATCTCTAACTTGATCCCTCCCTTGATCGACTCCCTTGATCTGTCCACAAAGTAGACATGTCGTTTAAATCTTTATGTAATAAAGGTTTGACGCAGGCATCCAGGAGATTAAGCCGTTTGGTCCCGGCTGTCATTTGTAGATCTTTGACTGTCGTTACAGGTAGTCAGTGGCCCGAAAAGTCTGACAACCAGTCTTACTAAGGGGTATCGTATTACCCAGTACTAACTGGGTTGTGGAGGTCAGATAGTTAGTCGCTCCATGTTAAATACTGGTATTCAGCTGCATCCGGTAAGACTGGAAGCCGACCCCAACATAGTGGGGAAAAGGCTAGGCAGATAGAAAAGAGAGAATAACGGATGAAACATTCATAAAAATCTTTTTTTATGTTAACGAAAGAAGAAGAATACAGCGGAAAGGGCACACTTTAAACTGCAGTATAAAGTTTGCCCCTTATCGGTAAGAAAATGACAGTTTGGCAGACAAAAGCAGGATTAGATTCATCAAACGAGAATTATAACTCCAGCAAAGGTCAACCAAAAGACAGCAGTTACAAATCTTCGAATTATAAAGTTCCAACGTCAAATACTTTTCAAATTCTTTTTCGTATCGAGCCTTACCTACCTACCTAGTACCTATATGACAGGGATGATAGCCGTGAGTGAGCTTCACACGGCGCCATGAGATCACATCAAATATTGGAAAATCCATGAGTGTTTCACTACTCTTTGCGATAGGAAAACATGACTTCTATTTCAAATATTTGAAGGTATTTTAGGATAGATATCTGCAGACGTTTTGAATATCCTAGCTTTTGCTCACAAAACATAACATCACGCCTGTAATCCTAAAAGGTTTAGGCTCAGTTACCTAATATTAGTACCCACATTCATTCATTCATTCATTCTATTTGTAGTGGTTCAGACTTCGTTTGAAATGCTGTTAGAATAAAGTTCTAATCAGCTTGCACTACAAAGTGGTTCTTACGTCAGTCACTGTGGGCCGAATAGTGCGAAATGAGTGGTTTTTTGCGATTTACAAATAACCAATAGATTGGACTACAAAAATAAAACACTATTATGCTAATATGTTGCTTGTAGAATTATTTGCCAAAAAATCAGAATGATCGCATGTATTTTAGTATGGTTTTTACTCGTTAAAAGAAATTTTTAGAGATAATTTCGTGATTTTTTTCTATCGAGTAAAATTTGTTGTATTATGTTTTCGAAACACTATCATACTAACATTTATATCCTGAAAGGTAAAATAAAAAAATAAAAAAACTCGCGTTTCATTGACCACCCCGTACCTAGATAGGCCTTTGCATAGAGGCCTACTTGATGAGACGTCAGCTAAGGTGGTGTGGGCATGTCTCTAGAATGCACAAAGAGAGACTGGCGAAGCGCATCTTCTATTCTGAACTCCAGGAAGGAAAACGTTTTATGATTTAAAGACGCTCAGAATAGACACTTCACCTCCAGCATCATCATCATCATCATCATCATCATGATAATCACCTGGATAGCTCTGTGGTTGGTCTCATTTAAATACAAAAGTGAGCCGTCACGGTACGCCTGGCAGATGTGAAACATCGAAATTAATTTGTACAAGTTATATGCTTAAAAAAAAGTCTATATAAAAACAAATACATAAAAAGAAACAAAATAAATCGATTCACAAAAAGAAAATCCTTATGCTGGGATCGAACTCGAAGTCACGAGATTGTAACCCAGCGCTGTGCCCCGAGACAAGCTGGCTTGTTGTAAACCGTGGCGAATATTATGCTGCTTCAACAGGTCGGTAATGTTTGGGATTGTTCTGGCCGGGTTGACAACTTGACAGTTGGCGACGCGTCGCCACGGCATGCGTCGCCACGACATTTTTTAGTTTTACCTTTTCGCTTATAGATGTTTCACATCAATAAACCATTTCAAGTTCAGATATTTGCGTATGCTACGTGTACATCCATTCTTTCAACCTTTCTAAGTGATCAGTCATGCAGATTTTGGCTAGAGTAAGTGCAACTGTACTAAAGCGTTTCGATACATCCACAAGCCTTAGCCCCATCATCACTATCATCCACAGTCCCATCCATCAGTAAATCGCATCAAGTACCTGACTTTGTCCACCGCTGACCTTGGGTTTATCTTTGATTGAGCCAATCTCCAGGTTTCTAGCCTAGTTTATGCTAGCCGCATCCAAGTTCAATCGATTACTCTTAAAGAATCCTAATGTAATATCATCTTTTAGGGAATGCATTAAGGTCCTCCGTTAATATCATACTGATAGTATTTCGTGGACTACCTTAAATCAAAATCAAAGCATTTATTTCAAGTAGGCCAGTTACAGGCACTTTTGAAACGGCAAAAGCCACTCGTCGAAACAAAGATAAAAATTAAATGTAGCTACAGTCCCAGTCACAAGACATAAAAACTGTGGAAGTACTGTAGTTGCCCATTCCCTAGCGTAGATCTCTATGGAGAAGAACGGGCAAGAAACTCCATGGACACTCTTTTAAATCAAAATATCGTTACTAAGTTTTGGTTACATTACTTAAAACAGCAAGGGGGTAACCCTCAAGATTATTGGAGCAGATGTACCTATAATTAAACAGTTTTTCTGTCGCCATTTATCACGGAGGTACTTACTCCTAAACTCACGTCTCACGGTAACCTTCCTCTATCTAAGTCAACGCCAACATACCCAATATAACTTGACACTTAATTCGGGCACTGCTGGCAAATGAAAATGTCAACTAAAAGCCGAATTCGGTACATTTAAGTTTAGTTCCATATTTGGCCACGAATCAAGACAAACTGGGCTCTATTCCATGTTTGTACTTTGTTAATAAGTACGTGTTTGTCAGTCATCCGATTACGAAGTAATATTTGGTTTTAGTTTTGCGATTTGTAGACAAGTCGTGTTTGCTTCAGGGCTTAGATGTAGGTATAAGTTTCTTATCGTCCAAAATATGTAGGTTCGTGGAGATTAGTAATCCAGCTTTGTGACTTGAATGTTCCTTTTCCGTAACACTTAGAGAAGCCTATATAATATGAATGCCTCAATATTAGCACTGTTTTTTTTTACTCTCGGCGCTAAGTTGAACGTTGAAAATTTAGCGAGCGCTTTTATCAGCTAGTGTCAGAGAAATGGGTTTACATTTTCATTATAAATTCAGCAGTGTTTTATGTGTACGTGTAATAGCAGTGATAACCGAGTGGTGTCGAACCTGGACTGCCAAGTCATGGGCCTCAAGTTCGAACCCAAGACACGCACCTCTGTTCTTTTTTTTTTTGGGGTATCTATGTAGTATATCAACCATCTGGTGGCCACGACACAAGCCTCGTTGCTTAGTTTGGCACTAGATGGCGCTGTGTGTAATGATTAATGAGCGAATTGTATAATAAAATTATAATTTGATTCGGTGAAGGAAAACATCGTGAGGAAACCAGCATGTCTGAGAGATATTTCTCGCCGGCATGTGTAGCCCAGTCAGAGGCCCATGGGTGGCATTAAAAACTCTGACACCAGGTTAGGCACTAAGCACACGATAAAGAAGAAGACGTGATTTATGTGGAAAAACAAAGTGCCGATACTTTCAACAATTTCAACAACAACAAACATTCCAATCTTCAACATATATTAATACCTTCCTGAAGCTTATATTTCTTCCATGCAACATGAAAAATGCCCGCCAAAATACTTTATCGATAAACCACACAACTTTTGATTAACCCACAACAAAATACAGCTGTCATACTGTCCTGTTATTATTGGTTTACTTCTGAATTTGCAGAATAGTGACCTTTATTCTTGTCGTCATAAGGTTCATGTCAGAGCTAGAATAACTAGGAAAGGATTGTACAGAGTGTACTAACTCCAAAAATAACGAAGATCCCTCATAAAAAGTCACGGCAAACTTTTCCTTGGGGACTTGACGCTATAAATCAAGCTTTTGTTTATATGACCCTCTTTTGTTTTCCACAAACTACTACCTATTGTGTTGGAAGATGAAAATTGTGTAGTTTAGAGACATACTTAAGGTCTTAACCCACGTACACGACTCTGCTTCAACACCGCCCTAAACTAAGGCGACTACTCGCAGTCCACGCGTTGACAGCTAGCAGGCACCCAGCAGTCTACGCCACAGAGTACATTTTAATATAACTGAGGTCAGCGCGCGAACACCACGCAGACCGCTTGCTTGCAACGCGTCGTAAGCGAGGCATCAACTACCGAGCAGTCTGACGGTGGTAATTATTTATGTTGCCAATGTAAAGTAAATCTAAAGAGCAATACTTAAAGCCTGTATTTGAATTATATTATTTTTGCTTGGTGGGAGCGGAGTCGTGTAACTAGGCTAAGACCTTTATACATCGCGCTCACAGCCTCAAGCCCTCGCGATGTAAGTTGCGTCATGCGACACTTGTTTCGTTCTGGGCCAAGATCCTATGACCGCCAAACCTAGGTCATTTTATAAAAGCTGAAACTTTTTCTGTGGAAGTATATTCCTTAGAGGTAAGAACAATTAGATATTATGAAAAGTCGGTCGTGGTGGCTTTGGCAGATATCAGGTAACAAAGGTTTGCGTAATAGCTGCTAAGTTACGTCATACTATAAAGCGTGATTATTAGATATTGCGGGTTAGTATGATGACTCATCTCCTCTACTGCCAGACACTTTGTGTGGTAAGAAACCACCGCCAGACACCTTTAAAATTATGATAAATTGTAATTAAACTTACGTCATGTTATGCAACTATTTGAAGCTTCTACAGAAAAAGTGCATGCCATGAGTCACCGAGACGCAACTTGCGGTTTACAGCGCGGCAGCGGAAGTAATGAAAACGCGCTCGCAATGAGGTCTCTTGGAGAATTTCGCATCGCCTCAGTTCGTGGACGAGGTCCTAGCAACCGCGCAAGCTTCTTGAATTATAGCCATAGGTAGATAGCATGCTTCTAGGATTTGTGTAAAGTAATTTCTACTGGAAGACTAAGTTGAAGACTAAACTGGGAGAGACAGGCGATCACTATACCTAAGCCTTTCTAAGCTAAAATGATTCAGCGCTTAGACAGTAACAGGGGGTCTAAAATGGCCGCTTTAGAAGAATCATAATAGGATAGGAATTGCGTTACAATTTTTAAAATGGTGTCAGACACAGTTAATATTATGAATTGTCTTTTAAGGCCATTTTTACTAAAGCCACTATAAAAATAAAAGCCAGAGATAGTTGACTATGAACGATGACACCTTTGACCCCTTTTTCCCGGAAAAGCTTTTCGTTTTCTCTAAGAATAGATCGATCGACCGATCGATTTCGATTTCCGAGTTGGACAAAGTGTTGTTGAGTTTTTCCATCAGGAATTTCCACGGAGACTGGTTTTTCTTTTCAACAAAAAATATTGCACCCGGCTTGCCTCCGATTAAATGGGACTTTAGATCTATTAGGTAAACCTCTGTCTAACCCTTCAGGGATTACAGGCGTTATGTTATGTTATGTTTATGTGTAGTATTGTAAAAAAAGAACCCAAGAAATGGGGTTAAAACCCCTTATCCAAAGTGGTGGAAATGAATGTTCAAATTTTAGTAGGGTACCTGCTCTTCAAAAGGAAAGGCAAAACTATCTAGAAAGCGAAACAACTCTATGCAATGATATGCGGTACAAAACTACCAATGTATTAGAGTTTCAATACCTAGGTACATTGACAAATGTCGCAATATATTGTAGCTGTCGTCGCTGTTGTCGCATTCACATTTTGTATTATCGGTTGAATTTCCTCAATATGTTGAATAGCTCATTACTAAGAATTCTCGTCATTTATTGGTTTTCCCTGAAGGTGTAAGGGCAAATGTATTGCACTTTTGTGGGCTACGAAAACTCCCAAAAAAAATTGGATCGCCAGTATTTTTCACAGGCGCCATCAAAGGATGAAATCTGAAATATTATTATTCTTGTACTTTCGATTTTATTTTATTTGTTTTTTTATATTACAATAATCTAGCCTAATAAGGCTAATAAGCAATTTCAATCTAACTTAATTTGCTAAAAGTAAAACTATATCTAAGAGCACGTCCATTGCGTTTACTTAGCGTCTATTAAGGCGAAGTCACTTTGTTCTTATGTCCATATAAATAGCTAGGTACTATATTACACTCGCGGTAAAGTCACAATTATATTACACTACACTAACTCAAAAGGTTTAGTCCTTTTGAGCCTTCTTACTATGTCCGCGTTATCGAGGAGCTGGATGGCCTCAATATTGACATGTATTTTCGAATAAAAATATTTTCATTTATATAGATGATTCATCATCATCATCTTCCGGCCCTTCAAAATCAAAATCAAAGCATTTATTTCAAGTAGGCCAGTTACAGGCACTTTTGAATTGTCGAAACAAAGATGAAAATTAAATGTAGCTACAGTCCCAGTCACAAGGCATAAAAACTGTGAAAGTACTGTAGTTGCCCATTCGCTAGCGTAGATCTCTATGGAGAAGAACGGACAAGAAACTCCATGGACACTCTTTTAAATCAGAATATTGTCCTTGTCCCATTCTACTCGGGGTCGGCGCAACACGTTTTATTCTTCCATTCTCCCCTGTCAGACGTCACGGCATCATTTACTCCATTCTCTGTCATATCATTCTTTACACAATTTATCCATATTTTCTTTGGCCTTCTTCTCCCTCTCCATTCATCATTTGTATAGTCTGATTCCATAATAAAAATACTTACATGTTGTTTATTTAAATAAAACTGTTTAGAATAAGCTGCACCAAGTCATTCCAATTCTTATTCGTATAATTGTCTTGGCTATCAGATTCTTTCCGGATAGAAGGCATCACAATTTCCATTTAAAAAAGGCGATCCAGCCAGCTGGTGCATCTTTATATAAAAAGGGGATACAATAATCTCTTAGCTCTCGAGTTCTATAGTTTTGTAGTGATCGCATCTTAAGGCGGTTTACATACGAACGTTTAAAAATCCTTCATGTTCTGTTTTGATGTTGTCCTGATTTTTGCGGTTCTTCTCCATAGCGAACGACCAACCCGAACCGTGCACCGTTTCTCGACGTTTCATAAGTGCCCATGTGAAATAAAACATTTTGGTTTTGACCAAGATGATCAGTGACTTTGGTTTTGTATAGCTGACGGCCCAGATACACCGATTTTTTATCAAAAATGGAAAAAGAAAAAAAAATACATCATTAGGATTGGCATAAAGTAAGATTTTCGGTAGCTTTTCCACCAAAAACTTTTATGTCAATCCTTTTGGAAAATTTCTGACAGTTTGTTGCAAAATGACAAAGGGTTTTGAAAGCGATTGCCTCTTGTCTGTCTGAGCCCTGGCGACCAAAGAATATCAGACGCGTCTACAAATAATATTATGTCTGACGAGAAAATCACTGTCTCTTGGAATAATTCAAGCAGCAGCAGTTTTCTTAATATCTATGCCAATTACATAATATGCTTAATGACTACTTGTCGTAATAGTCAAATTATGAAGACTATTCAAAACTGACTGCCAAAGAAAAACTAAAAGTCTAGAATAATTGTACTTTCGGAAGGTGGTGGCAAAAAAATCAATGAAACAAACAATGTTACTGACTTCCGAAACTATAGACTTCTTTTGTGTTTTTTGACTTTTCTAAAGTGCCTGTCACCTGTCTGTTTGAAGTAACTGTTTCGAGTTAGTAATAGGCTGAAATAGATCTAAGTCCACAGTGACGAAGTGGGCATATATATTTACTCAATAAAATACTATTTATCTTTGCGGTTTTAATCCAAAACGCACAGAACGTGCTCCTCATAGAAACACGAGATTTATGTATTCACAACGCTTTCAATCCTATTTACTTTGTGAGGGAAAACATGGGAGGATCAACGTAAACTATGCATCAGAATATACGCGTGTTGTATGAAAATCTTCAAGCTTGCATCATGTTTAAAACAAATACATACCAAATTGGATGGCGCCGAGGGATTGTATAGGAATTTGTGCAAGACACCTCTTGTATGTGTTATGTATGAAGTTGATACAATTTCGTAGTAAATTAGATGCCGATGGCCCTCTGGCACTCCCTTCTGAGAATGAAGGATACGCCTAGGATTTTGTTTTGGATTTTCTGGTTTTTTGCGGGGCTGTAGTGTTTTTTGGGAGTGATTGTCGAGGACGAATGTTACGTAAGGAATATTAGTATAAATTGGAGGCGCCTACTGTTTAGACTGAATGTTTATTTTAGTGATATTTAGAGATATCAAATAAATTAACGTTTAGGTAGGACTTTACTCGACCTGCCATGTAAATGTGGTAATTTACGGAGCATTGAATAACCGTAGCATACTCGTGCAAAAGTCGAAAAGTTTATGACTTTATTATATGTCATCATCATCTGCCTAGCCTTTTCCCAATTATGTTGGGGTCGGCTTCCAGTCTAACCAAATGCAGAATACCAGTATTTTACAAGGAGCGAATGCCTTCCTCAACTCAGTTAGTGCTGAGTAATCAGATACCCCTTATTAAGACTGGTTGTCAGACTTCCGGGCCACTGACTGCTTGTAACGACTGTCAAAGATCTATAAATGACAGCCGGGACCAACTGCTTAACGTGCTTTCCGAGGCAAGGAGGACGCTCGGTATGTAATGGGTGGTCCACGGACTGGCCTAGACAAGCATGGTTTTACCTAAACTCGACTCGAACAGCTGTCGAACTCCATATGTATATACAACCACGAACTCTATACGTATAAACAAAAAAAAAAACGCAGCGGTTCAACCGCCAGTGTGCATGATCCATAGCTATCCAAAGTGTATTTAGACGATACAGAAACTCTGTAAATACTCCTACAACTGCAATGAAACGCAAACAATAATGTTGCACTGAGAAAGTTATTTCAGACATAGTTTTGTTTATAAAAACTGTTTATCTGTTATTTTATTTGCTTTCTTTTTACAAGTATTTGATTTAAAAAGTTTTTTTTCGCATGGAATTGGTAATTTTAATGTAATTAACTTTCTTCAACTTTGGGCCTGGAATATATATAGCAAAATATCACGCCTGTAATCCCCCAAAGGGTTAGACAGAGGTGTACCTTATGGTACACCCACTTTTCGCAAGTTATGTTTAAAGTCCCATGTAATGAGGGCGAGCCTATTGCCATCAAATACCAGTGTTTCACATTGACCGACTGCCTATCCGACCTCCACAACTCAGTTAGTACTGGGTAATACGATACCCCTTGGTGTCTTTCTAAGAGGTATCATAGTTGTCAGACTTTCGGGCCACTGACTACTTAAAGACTTTCAAAGATCTACAATCGACCAACGGCGAAACGCAGGGAAGAAACTCGGTATGTAATGGGCGGTCACCCATCAACGGATCTACCTAGGCAAGCGCGGCTTAACCTAAGATCGAGCCGAGGGACTGTTATTAATTAGAACGTGACTGTTCTTCAAAATATACAGGGTGTAAACCACCTCATCACGTAGCCAAGTCAACCAAGCATTCTGTACATCAAACTAAGTAACTTTACGCAAAAATTATTGCTGGGATATGACTTTTTTTTTGGGGTGAAAAATCATGTTTTGTGGTAGAACTCAATGTAACGCACTCAAAACATTGGGCTGATGGATGGATTGAATAGTGCAAGGGCCGTGGAGGTGTTTAAACTAAAAATTCAGATTTTTACTTGAACTTAAAAACTTGTATTTAAAAAAAAGTTGCCAAAAAGTTGGAACTTTGACCCCCAATATCTCCATAACTAGAAGGTTCCCAGGTATAGTGTACAACAAAAAAATGATCGGAGTGACGAGGAGAACAAGTGCCTTTCGGCTTCGTTAAGAAGTGTTTTACACCCTTTATAGGAATAGCCCTTTTGACACGTGTGTAAAGTACTTAAGGTGCAAAGTATACAGTACATAGGTATACGCTCATTTTATAAACTCCCACTCCCAAAACGTAATGAGTATAATGATACTTACACGCCTACCTGTGTAAAGGTATTTTACTTATCACATTTTCACCTTCCTCCTAACTTCGTTATAGGCATTCCTGAAACGATTTTCCTCGCTAACCGCACTAGAGACCAATGTGAAGTAATGCATGCAAAGCCATGGTTTATCATGTTGTCTTTGTGTATGTACTGTGCTGTAAAATAATAATGAAAAGAGATAACAACGTTTTCTTTCGGTTTGGTGAATTAATAGCGTAACACCGAATAATCAGTTTTGATGTAAAAAAAGTATTTGGAACCATTCCAAATGCCTTTTCTACACCTCTTTTTATTTCCGGATGGGAAATCATCAAATGACTCCTCCCGCTCTGGGCGGAGCGGGAGGTAGTGTCAGACTTTTACTGACTAAACCCATTCATGTTCCTTCACCGAGCTTTGTGTTCCGGGGCCACGGTATCTCTTTCGAACAGTCCTGCAGCCCCGGATGCCTTTACTACACCTTAAATAACAAATTCATTCATATTCTAGTTCACTAGTTAGCCATATTTCTTATTTCCATACAGTAATATTGCCAAATTTTTGAAATCGGCGCAGCAGATTTTGAGTTTATTCATTATAAACATACACACAAAAATTCAAATCTTTCCTCTTTATAATATTAGTGTAGATCGGTAAAAAATTGACAGCTATTTACGACGTTGCTAACTTTTTGGATCAACGCTCTTAACTGTGTTAGGGTCGGCTTCCAGTCTAGCCGAATCCCGAAGGTTTAGGCAGAAGTGTACCTTAAAGTACACCCACAGGAATATTTTCGACATTACTGGGAAAAACGAACTGACGACTTAATCAGTCCGTTTTTCCCAAATTACATTTTCGTCAGATGCAGCTGAATCCCAATATTTACACGGAACCACTGTCTTTAATATACGTATGTCCTTAACCCTTAATTGTTTGCACCCAAAACGCTACGTAAACAGTCACGTGGGGTGCGCGACACCCCGATCATATAAATGAATTACGAAATCCATACAAACGCACGATTATGCTCGATACTAGATCATAAAGGACACGTGTTTTATGAAGCTAACGGGAACTTCAGCTATCAAAATTCAGAATTCCAAAAGTTTTAAAACTTTAAGCATGCGCTGGGATGTGTAACACCCCACGCGATCAATTTATTAAGGGTTAAACACACCTCAGTTACCTGTTATGTAACTCTTTAAACATAACATAACAATTATTTAATCTGAGGCAACTTTGGCCCATGAATATGATACCTTACAGACTAAAATACGTATGATATAAAATACAATTTGTTTTAGTATATAGAACCTTAAAACTATGTTAGTAAAACTTCATTTGTGCACTATTTCAGCTGTGTTATGTAAGTAGGTAAGGACTCCACAGTGCACTGGACAAGCTTAGGTGCCGTCTCGTCTGATGGCTCTTCCAGCGCAGTAGAATTTGGTAATGGATTTTGCTACACAAAGTGAGGGTAGGTAGGTAGGTACTTAATTAGACATTTGCTTCAGCACCTCTTTACTTTGATGTTGGAATAGGTATGTCGTGCTATAGCATGACGTGTGGTGCAAGTTATAAATGACTAGCACTTCGCCCGCGACTTCGTCAGCAAAAATTGTGATAGCTCGGCTAATTTGCATGACATCAATATAGTTTATAACCTATGTTACTTGGTAAAAATGTAGATTTCTAATGGTGAAAGAATTTTGAAAATCGGTTTAGTACTTCTTGAGTTAAATCGTAACAAACACACATACAAAAAATCAAATCTTTCCTCTTTATAATATTAGGATATAAGTTGTGAGGGTGTTATGTGCTCGAGGTGGAACCACCGATGTTTTAAACAAGCCACCGATTCCTCGGAGCTCGCGCGCGGACTATAACTCCTATATGAAGGATCGAAACCATTCTAACATAACCTAGTTAAGGTTTCAATTCTATGAGAAAGTCTCCAATGGATTAGTTCTGCAAGTTTCTACGGTTCTTCACTGCACATCATCATTCTCTTGCCCTTATCCCAATTTATTTGGGGTCGGCGCAGCATGTCTTCTTTTTCCATACTTCTCTATTACACGTCATCTCATCAGACACCTCCTTTCTAGCATTCCATCTATCGTTTCTTCACTGCACATCTTAATATGAATAGGCAGTCGGACACATTTTGGTAATTTGAGCCGGTATTTTTTAACCATTTTGTGGCGGATGAATCTGCTGTATCATCATCATATCAGCCCGGAATCACCCACTGCTGGGTATAGGCCTCCCCTTTTTTCTGCCACAGTTCCCGGTTCTGTGTGTCCCTTAACCAGGTGTTCCCCGCGACTTTGACGGTATCGTCGACCCAACGAGATTTAGGACGGCCCTGGTTTCTATGGCCTAACCTTGGCCTAAACTTGGCATCTAGCCAGACGTCCTGCCCAGGCCCATTTGAGGCGAACCGCTCGGTCCCCGACGTCGTGGACTTTCGTCTGACGGCAAATTTCGGACGGCAAATTTCGTTTGACGGCTTTTTGTGGTGTGCATATCTATTCTGCCGTATAATATGCACACCACAGACTACCTGCAGTACTGTCTGCCCCCCTTCCTGTTATCCATTCAAAGATTGTCTCAAAAAAATCGCTTTTAGCGATAAATAATGATCTGTCAAACGGCCAATTTAGTCGAGACGCCATTGTTTAACTATTGTGTCTACTTCGTGGACAGATAATGGGATAAGACCGCCAATTGTGTCATCCAATGTTACTTGTATGGTGCATAATAAAGAATATTGTATTCTAGTACAGAGTGTCACGAAAAATTGATACGCTATCAGCGGTAACTATGATGGAAAAGTTTAACAGCCTTACAAATAAACGTGGTATAAAAGTTATACTCGAGAATAAACTTAGAATAAGCAAAATGTCTACAAATAAACAAAGAATAGCTTATACCAAGTATAGCTTTGACATAAGTTTTCATACAACTAGTATTCCGAAGTTATTCGCGCCTCCACCCTTGTCTAAAGCTAGTATAACCTTAAAAATACCACGGTTTGTGTTTGTTTACGCGCATTTAAATATTTTACGTTCGTTTTGATTATGGAATTAGATGCAATAGAAGAAGTAGAACCAGTAAATAACACTCTAAATCTAATGCAGGTTCAAAGAAAAGAAAAAATATTTAAAAAAGAGAAAATCATTTTGATTTAGGTATATAGCAATGAGCAGTTACGGTTAAAATATCAATTTTCTAAAGGTGGTGTTTTTAGACCAATTAATTGGTAGATCTCTCAATATGGACACGCGCGGAGGTGGACTATCTTCCGTTTTGAGGTACTGGGGACGTAAATAAAGATTACTCTATTCTAATCGTTCTTCCAGTTGATTGATCGGTCTCTCTTAGCTATTATAATATTCACTTTTAAAATTATATTTATCTATCCACAAAAATAAACAAATTCAATTACAACTGTATTGACTCAGTTCGCGCGCAAAGAATAGAACAAAAAAAAAGGTCGTAAAAAGTCAAGTTGACAAAGGGTCCATACAGTTTTTACGGACAGACTGCTTTTTTTTTTAGAAGTTTCTCTTTGGTCGCGCTGTTGCCAAATCGTGCATTTTGACATAACGGAAGAGTAGTTATACCAAAGATATACCTGGTTTATTTGTAAAAAAATATTCTCGACATATTCTTAAGTTATAACTGTTATAACTATACTTAGTATAAGAATGGAATAGATGCGGTATAACACATTTTTATTTGTAAGGCTGGTAGACTATTGAACAACAACCGTTGGAAAGTAGCTCATCAGATACACTACTCGTCCGGTCAGAGTATCCTCACTTATCTGTGAAGACTGAAAGCTTTTCCTACTCTATTTTTTATACCTCTAAACCACAGCTCTTCTCGCTTGCCACTCGTCACTCGGTCCACAACCCGTCGCCTCACGGTCGAAGCACATGCTGGTGGTCAACCAACATTCTCTTTGTCGTAACTTCACAGAAATTGGGGGCAGTTTACTACTGTGTAGCTACGTGCAAAATAGTCTGCGACGCGACGCCTCGCTTGCTCGGTGAGGTGGAACGGAAGATATATACGGAAGATATAAAAAAACAATACTCTGTTCGGAGAAAACCCCCAGGTAAGGCACTAACCACACGAAAAAACTTGGTTAAATGATTCTGTAATGAGCTCGGAGCTATTTGATAGCAGATATGTAGTCTATAGGCGAGATAGGGATAACAGGAAAAAAGATGGAGGGGGTGTTCTGATTGCCGTACTAAAGGGAATAAATTCAATACGGATGACTCAATGGGAAAGCAATTGTGAAGATTTGTGGGTTATAACAGACATCTCGATTACAAAGTCTGTCCGTCAACTAGCTCTGTGCGCAGTTTATTTGCCTCCGCCTGTACTTCGTTCAACCCTAGAACACTTCTTGGACTCTTGTAATAATATATTTGACCAGTCGGGTTTGAAGTCGTGTATAGTTGGTGACTTTAATTTAAGCAACATTGATTGGAACTTGGTAAGTGAGTTAGATAGTGGTTATATAGCACCAGGTATTGGTCACTTGTTAACTGATTTTAGTCATATAAACAAAATTATTTCAACTAAACAATACAACAAATAAGTCAGGACGCATACTTGACCTTGCGTTTACTAATTTAAGTTCCGGTATGGTATGTTCTGCTCTGAATCCACTAAGTATAATTGACCCTTTGCATCCCCCAATTGAGATTAATTTAAAATCATATAAAGACACAAGACTTCCGTATAACAGTAACAAAAGACTAAATTTTTACAAATTAGATTATGATATCATTTGTAAGCACTTAAATGAGATTGATTGGAATCTTTTATTTGAAGGTACTCACGATGTGAATGATATGCTTATTATATTCTACGATAAAATTAAAAATATTATAGAGATGCAAGATCCCCCTACCACTCGTAAACATAAAACACACCCTCCTTGGTTCGATAAAAATTTAATAAGAACATTGAGAGAAAAGGAAAAGATACGCCAGAGATACAAAACCTATAAAAACCCAATGGATGAGCTCGAACTGAAGCTGCTGAGTAAACGATGCTCGGTTATGGCAGCTTCCTGTTACAATAAATATGTTAGCGACCTAGAGGCTTCAATAACTAAGGATCCGAAGCGATTTTGGACTTATATCAAGGACAAGCGAGGTGGTACTAGTTCATATCCCCTAACAATGACTGATGGCATCACATCGTCTTCAGATGGCATCAATATCTCAGAAATGTTTGCTGCTCATTTTTCCTCCATGTTCAGTCAACATAATGTGACTCATCATTCATCTTCCTCAGAGTTCTTGCAGGACTTGTTGGCATATAGTTTACCTTTGACAACACCAACGATTGAGATTGATGCCGTGCTTACTAAATTGAAATCTCTGGATCGCCGTAAAGGCGCTGGACCCGATGGAATCCCTCCTTATTTTATCTCAATGTGCGCTTCGGCTCTGGCGACTCCTTTATCACGAATATTTAATCAGTCGCTTGCCTCCGGTATATTCCCGAAGCTTTGGAAGGTAGCAAAGGTTGTACCAGTTCATAAATGCAGTGATCGTAATAATGTAGGTAACTATAGACCGATTTCAATTTTGTCTGCCTTGGCTAAAGTTTTTGAATCCTTGATTTGTCCCTACATCCAGTCTCATTTGAAGCTTTACCTTAGTGATACCCAGCATGGCTTTGTGGGTTCCAGATCTACGTCCACAAACCAAGTGACTTTCATGGAGACCCTAACGAACGCCATTGACTCTGGGAAACAAGTTGACGTGATATATACCGATTTTAGCAGGGCCTTTGATCGCGTCCCGCATAAAATACTTCTGTATAAGTTAGCAGCTTACGGCGTCACTGGCTCCCTTCTTAATTGGTTAAATTCCTATCTCGACGGCCGTTCCTTCTTTGTTGCCCTCAATGGCTACCAATCAAGCTCCTACAAGGTTACATCTGGCGTCCCACAAGGATCACATGTTGGCCCAATTTTATTTAACCTATTTGGTAATGATCTCGTCAATGAGTTGAAATTCTCTGAGTGTTACATGTATGCTGACGATTTATAATTTTGCAGAGTAATTGAATCAGACCTTGATGTTAAATTGCTACAGAAAGATATTGACATGTTAGTAAAGTGGTGTGATGAAAATGGTATGAGCTTAAATATTAACAAATGCTACCACGTGAAATTCACCAGAAAAACTAAGTTAACACGATCTGTTTACTACATTAGTGGTAACTTAATGCAGGAGGTGGAACAGATAAGAGACTTGGGAGTTCTGTTTGATAAGCAGTTAACATTTGTACCCCACATTGAAAATGTAGTTAAAAAGCCTCAAGAATGCTTGGGTTTCTCATAGGAAATGTTACAGGTTTTCGACGCTATAAAACTAAAATTCTGCTTTATAACTGTCTAGTCCGCAGCTCGTTAGAATACTGCAGCACTGTATGGAGACCTCTCTATGCCACCCACTCATTAAGATTGGAAAGGGTTCAAAAACGTTTTCTGTGGCACTTAGCATACTCTTCCGGGATAGCTAAAAAGAAAAAATCGTATAAAGAGAGACTCTTGCATTTCAAGATGATATCTCTACAGAAGAGGAGAGATTTACTGGATTCAGCATTTTTATTTAAAGTGTTGAGAAACAAAATTGACAGTCTCCAATTATTGTGCATGATCAAATTCCGTGTGCCCACGAAAAGCCCACGAGCTCCGATAACGCCCTTACGTCCTCCTCCTCGCAGAACCGTGCTTGGTGCTAATTCGCCTATCCCCCGCCTATGTAAATTATTAAACAGCTGCAGTGATCTCGTAGATGTGCATTCTGACTCACTTAGTAAGTTCAGAACTATTATTTGCAAAAACTTGTAAAATCATCTTATAAATAAATAAATAAAGCAAATAAATAAAATAAATAAATAATAAGGCATGCATGTATATTTAATGTTTTAGAATTTTAATTTTATTTTTGATTTGGATTTTGTTTTAAATTTAAATTTTGATTTTGATTTTAATATTAATTTTGATTTGATTGTAATTTGGATTTTGAACTTATCTTAATTTGATTTTAATTTTGATTTTGAAAATGATTTTGATTTGATTTTAATTTTGATTTTAATTTTGATTTTAATTTTGATTTTAATCTTGATTTTGATTTTGTTTCTGATTTTGATTTGATTTTAATTTTGATTTTGATTTTAATTTTGTTTTAAATTTAAATTTTGATTTTAATTTTAATTTTGATTTTAATTCGAATTTTGATTTTAATATTAATTTTGATTTGATTGTAATTTGGATTTTGAACTTATCTTAATTTGATTGTAATTTTGATTTTGAAAATGGTTTTGATTTTGATTTAATTATGAATTTAAAAACCATAGTGTAATGAGTACTTAGGTACTCATCTCATTCTAAGTAGACACTCAGCGTCAAATAAGTAGTGCATGATGTGCTTACCTGTAAGAGGTTGATACACTTGTCTGTGTATGTGTCTTGAATGTATAATGTATCTTTCAGTGTATTCAATTGTTGGTGAGCCAAATAAATAAAATAAAATAAAATAAAAAGAAGTTTAACTTACCTCTTCATCATGTAGCTGTTTTCGTGGTGAAAATATTCAGTCGTCAACCTTAAACCATCCCAATTATAACTAAGCCATAACTCACCTATCTGTCATACTTATATTCAGAGGACCTATAACTTAATTTGTAACATGACAACATTATCATATTGCCCTGTTGACACCCTAAAAGCAACGTTAAGGTAACTAATATCAGTAAGAACGCGTAATTAAAGCGAGCCGTGACACAGAAAATTAATTCTGAAGACGCTTCCCTGTCGCTCGGAGCGAAGTGAGCGACCAACCATGAGGAAGAAATGGAAATGTGGGTAATTTTGAAATGAGCTTTTGGGCTACTGAAAGTTATTTTGGAAATGTATCCTGTCCTATTTTTAAACCACTTGAAAAAAGGAAGAGCTTTTGCATTATTCATTTCAGAAGTCCGTGCAGTATAATTTTGGTTGTGTAGTTTTTTTAAGTAGCTTCATTAAATAAGTTTCATTTTGATATTGGACGATGTTCTCGTAAAAAAAATATTCTAATGACAATCTTCAGTCAATCTATACACGATGGTTGCCGGAAGACGGACGGTGCCGCCGAGGCCGACCCAGAAAAAGGTGGCGAGACGATTTGGACGCGTACCGCGAGGGTTGATCCGAGGAGGCACGGGAAAAGAGCAAATAGAAGGAATTGGGGGAGGCCTTCGCCCAGCAGTGGGATAGTACAGGCCCATAAAAAAATTTCAATTTTATTGACTAGTCAATTTATTAAGGTATAAAATTGTATGGATAATAATATGATGCAGAGGAATGTGGAAAATTTCATGAGAGAAGTTTTGAGTATGAATGCGGACGGCTATACGTGTGGAGGAAGATCAAAGAAACGGGGGATAGACTGTGTGAAGGATCATGGTTAGAAAGGAGTTGAGTAATGTAGAAGTATGGTCCTAAATAAATTAAAGGAGACAATTTTTTTTGTTTGGAGATTAGGCCACCCACATAAATTGTAACGTTTAATAATGAAACGTACATTCATTTGTTCCCTAAAATATCCAGATTTCAGTGGTTCTATTAGCTAAGCCTTGTCTAACCGGAATAAATACGAAAACTGCAAAATACTTTTAAGAAAATCGAAATAAACAGAAAGAGTAAATGTCAAAATAATGAAGTTGTCTGTCAAAAGGCGGATTTACAACGCTCCGTGACACGTTGATTGTTTAACCATCTACGTGATTTTTGAGTAAACCTTTAAAAATAGCGTTGAAATGCTCGCAGTTGAATAACATGTATTTTTATATTCTATTCTGTTTTAATTAAAGCAGATATGATTACCACTGGGTACCGTACTTTTTTTTGTAAACGGAAAAAAACGTCCCTATTCACGTAAATATTTTCTGTCAAATGTCATTGACCACAACAGGAATGATTTGACTCGCAAAAAAATATCACAATATAACTTTTTATTATGATTTTAAGATTCCGGTTTCGTTTCTATGTAATCTTTCGTGTGTTACTATTATAAAACTGTTACTTATTTTTGGTGTAATATGAATAATAAACGCAACGTCCAAGTGGGCCTAAAAAAATTGTCTCCTTTGGGCTGGAGAATAATGAACGTTGATGATGAAAATAACTATAGCTAAAAACTACTGACAAAGTAACTATTAAGTACCTATAAATATACCAGAATACATAGACCTCGGCTCTTAGAGAAAATACCTAGATAGTTTAATTTTAAGGTTAATGTATATAGCTCAGGCTGTTTGGTCTAAGTGGTGAGGTTACCTAATTGTAGGCAGAGGCAGTAAGTACATTAATCTAGAGCAGGGGAGGCTTGCCTCCTAAATTGCAAGGTTTAAAAGGTTGTGAGCATTACTTCTAGTTTATTTACCTAGCTCAATAAATTCTTGTAAGTATTATGGGCATATGATGCGGAGGAATGAGAAAAATGTCGAGAGGAAAGTTTTGAGTATGAATGTGAATGGGTATAAGAGTAGAGGAAGACCAAAGAAACGATGGATGGACTGTGTAAAGAATGATATTTTTATTTTATTTTATTTCATGCTTTCGGGAAACTTGCACTTAATATAAATGTTAAAAATTATATCTAAAATAATCATTCATAAAGGTACAAAGTAGTAACCTGTGTTGTCATAGTTTGTAAACTCTCTCCTTGATTATCTGTGTCATATTTATACTTTTTGCTAGATTATATGTGACCTGTGTCATGTCTGTTTATTAAAATATATAGTTCAGTTCTCTTTGAATCACAACTCGGTCGTTTTATTAGAGGTTATGTGCCCAGATTATCGTTTAATTCTCGCAGATAAAACTTGCAAATTAGTGCTGTATAAGTTTACGCAGACTGAGAATAAACTGTGCTAGTGAAAATGAGTTCGAACTACGTTGTGAGTGTGCCTAAGTTGAGGGGTCGTGAGAACTTTGCAGAGTGGGCTTTCGCGGCGGACAATTTTCTTGTGCTGGAAGGGATTTCTGATTGCATCCTAGAAAACAAGCCAGAAGAAGCCGCAGCAGATGCGAAAACCAGAGCAAAATTGATTCTAACGATAGATTCGTCGCTATACGTACAAGGAAGTCAAGAGTACAAAGGATTTATGGGACAAGCTAAAACAATTGTTCGATGACTCGAGATTTACAAGGCGAATCAGCTTGTTGAGAACCTTAATCTCGATCCGTCTGGAGAATTGTACATCTATGACATCGTGTGTAACGCAGAATAGAGAATAAACAATAAATAAATAATAAATATCGCTGGACATTAATACACAGCGCCATCTAATGCCACACTAAGCAACGGGGCTTGTGTTGTGGACACCAGATAGTTGATATACTACATAGATACTTTTTGTTTGTAAATACATATTTATTATGCATGTCGGATCCGGTCATGAGTACGGACGGGCGAATGGATCGAAAGCGCGCCAGTGGTGACATCACGCGACGTACTTACCAGTCTACCCCACCATGGCGTGCTTGTACAGAGTCCTGATGTTAACAGCTCGTGGCGAGGTGGACAGTCTGTGTCTGATCGCATCGGAGTTAAGACGTCTTGAAACTGTAGCCGATTCATTGTGCCTAGTGTTATTGTGTGAAAGTATAACGTCAAGTAATTTGTTAGTTTACTCAGTGTATCTGTTTGAAAAGAGTAACCATGGAGTTTCTTGCCGGTTCTTCTCCATGGAAACAACCACCCCGAACCGTGCACCATTAGGCCTATGTGAAATAAAATACTTTGATAGTTAGCGTATCGCATCATGTGTGTTTTCATTGCACGAAACCCATCTTCTGCCCACATTATGCTTGAGCCTAACGAATCAAATCCTGACAACCCGACATCAGAATTGGGATAAAATCGTGCTAATGAAATCATATGTACAGTGTCAATAACAATCAATGTCAACTGTGTAAAAACCGAAAAAGTGCGGAAAAAGTTCGCAATGTGTTTAGTATGTCTGGTACTGACTGCAAATAAAAAAAAACGAACAAAAAGAGGGTAGACCGATTTGTCTGCTTATAAACAGTACCCGCAATAACTTTAGTTTATCTGTGATCATGGTGCTTGCAACAGCGCCGAAATATCGGGAAACTCCAAACAAACAGTAAACAAGTGATATTTACCATGTGAAAAACGGGATACACAATGCCGGTTTTTAGTGTTAACGATAATCAGTGACGGTTACTTTTTGAAATGCAAAACAAAGACTTTGAATCGTTTAGAGTTTGTATAGCCAGTGAATAGCAAGATAGTGTTGTGGGAATTCGATACCGATAAACCGTGTTCGATGTGTGTGGTGTGTCATAATCGACTTGTTTTTCGTTGTGAGTGCAGTGGAAAGCCTTTCTTAAGCGTTGAAGGGCTTCGCATATACCTGCCTGTAACCTATCCAGGTATTTCGTGGGAACAGTTTAAAGAATTGTTCAGTGCCAAACAATGAAAAATATGCGCACTGACGCCGGGAACGAGATACGTCAGAAGTTTTCATCGTAACCACAAATCAAGTGTCGCGCATGTGGCAAAAAAAGGACAAACAAGCGGATTTGCGGATGAAGACGACCGCCATCAAGAAGCTGTTGCCTGTGCCGGCTGCTACAGGTGTTGGGCAGCGACCGCAGGCCAGCAGCAGCTCACTGTCACTGTGCTTGAAGTGTGGCACGCGGGCCACATCGCCAGTCGCTGTACCAATGCTAGTCCAGTACTGCTGAACTGGTGGAGAAGCGAATCGACTTTTGCATCGTCGAGCCGGAATATGAAAGTACTTGGTGAGTGTTTCAAAGATTTTGATTCTGGAACTGAATGTTCCTTGATGAAAGAGTAAATGTTGCCCGTAAATTTAGAGTGATTCAGATTATGTGATGACGATGATAATGCCACTATTTCAAGTTAGTTGTGTACGTTACTATGAAGATTTTAATTGTTTTGATTTTAATGGATTCACTGTTTACAAGAAAACAAAAACAAGTACAATGCTTTCGATGGACTGAAGGCAAACCCGATGGACTGGGTATTGTTGTGGCCGCATCAGAAGCGCCGGAGCATGTAAGAGGTGCACGTTGACTGCTTTTTCTGTGCAGTATACTCTTTGCGAGGAGTAGCACTTACGCGGCCGTGATGGTTAGCTTCCGACGATGGGTTCACAGTCTTACGCATACTGCCGACGGACTGGCTCGTGCCGATGGACTGGCAATTGAGTTTTGTTGTTGTATAGAGTGATTTCATATGAGTGATGCATTCTGTCGTTAAGATTTTCAGTTATTGCAATCAATAATGTTTTAGTACCTACGTGGCACTATCAATTCATTATCAAATCTGGTCACTGAGAGCTTTGAATTATAAGGGTGCCAACAAATATGCACAGGGTAGGCTAAAAAAGATGCCAACTTGTGAAGTTCCAACAGAGTTAGATGTAATAGACGATGTTTCTGAGGGCGAAGGAACCTCGAGAGATTTATGATAGCGTTTGTTGGCTATTTGGTCAATCTGCATCCACAAGACGCAGTCGCAACTGCGTACGTTGTCGTTCAGGGCGTGATGAGCGGCTTGTGGTGTGGTCGGACCTGGGTCTTGTAAGAGACTATGGTAGTCACATGGACGTGACTTGGGCCTTTCGGCTATTGGTCTGGATAGACCTGGGACTTAAGAGTTTATTTGTTTTCTTGATGAACGGACAGTGATCTGTTAGTTGCATGGTGCAACTGGGCCACCAAAGTACAAGCGAATCATAATGCCAATGTTGTTGAATTTTAAATTGATTTAGACTATGTTGAACTTCACATAGTTTCTGATTATTGTATTAAGTAAACAATAGTTGTGTAGTGTTTGACCACACCAGTAGTTATTACGTAGTCGTGGTCCGTGGGGCGCGATGCGTGTTTAGCTCTGGCGGAGGTCGGGGTTTGGAAAGACCGTAGTGTGTAGTCACTGGGTGATGCACATGGCAGATCCATTTGATGGATGTGAGAGCAATGAGATTGCTGGTCGGCTAGAGAGCCGTGGCGATAGAGGGTTTATTCGATGGTTTCTGTCAGCTTCGTAATTTGTTGCAATAGAGTTTGGTCAGGAGTGACCGATTGAAACAAAATTCTGCTGTGGACTATTTGTTTGCAGGGTAACCATCACACGAGGACATACAAGGAGGTTCGAGTAAGGACATCATGCTACCGGAATTTGAATAACGGTACCAGCAGAGGTGGTGCAGCGGGTGCAGCTCCTGAGCAACGTCGCGTGGACATGTGTGTGATTAGCACATGCGCACCTACTGGGATTTTTCGTCACTCGGTGAGTCATTTTCAGTTTGTTATGACTCTGGAGCAGAGTGCTAATTCTGTTTCATCTAGACTTAAACCCAGCATATTTATGCTGTCGTTACTTACTATAACTGGTGTAATTCAAGGTTCAGGAAATGCTAATGCGAAGATTTTAGCCTGTGTGAAAAAGATCCCCGATCACCAAGTTCCTCGAGACTTAGATGTCATAGTTGATGACAGTGGTAGTGAGACCAAATCTCATTAAGAATGGCTTGTAAACTCATACTCGAAACTGTTAGACCGCACCTCGTGAGTAACACGTGGCGATGGGTCAGGTAGACCGCACCTCATGAGTAACATGATGGCGATGGGTCAGGTAGACCGCACCTCATGAGTAACATGATGGCGATGGGTCTGTAGGGAATTTGAGTTGAGTTTGCATTGCCTAAGAATGATGGTAAAGAGTAACAGAATTGTTAGAATTACTGTGTTGTAACTTGTTGATCGGAACTTTTCCAATGTTGATTGGACCTTTACCAATGAATGATGTCGTGCAGGAAACACTTTTTACAAAGCCTTAATAACAGGGCATTGGTGCCGATTCTCTTGTACACCGAACTAACCTAAACTATAACTAAAATTTCTTATTTTTAGTTAGTTGGTTTTGGTAAGTTATTCTGAAAACAAGTTTCTCTAAACTTAGATATAGTTTTGACACAACTAAAATCGAGTTTGACATTCGCTAAGTTGAGTAGACCATAGACCAAGATAGCTGAATGAAAGTGAACGAAATGATCTGAATTGCAAAAAAAACCTGACCAAAATCAAATAATTATTTAAATTGGTTTATCAATAATCGTAAAACTTTATTGTTGTTTATATTTATTTTTTAGTTTTGACTATCTGTGATCATAGTAATACTACTAGGGTTGTGAATCGAAAATGATTTAAACTTTGGCGAAACTTTTACGGTTTTCAATAAGACTTATCACTGTTAAGCAAAAACATGTATGCTCTTGTTTTTTTTTTTTTTTTTACCATCTTTTATACCATGTTTTTAAGCAAATAAATATTATTCTATTCTATTCTATTCTATTCTAAGAAAAATAGCTATAATTTTATTGAAATCGACAAAACAGCGGTATTTAAAAATTTATCCTGCTATTTATTTTAGTCTAATAAACCTAGTTTACTAATGAAAATGTGATCTTGAGAAAAGAAAATCCGGTTTTTGGTTTAGTAAGTTGAAAATCTCCGGTATTATTCTCGCCGTTGGAAAGCCCTATCAAGGACATCTTGAATTTTCAAACAATCTGGCTTTGTTTGAACATGTAAATATTATTTGGTAGTCGGTTTTGTTACGCTGTCTGTGTTCAGTAACGAGTAGTCAGAATGCAGGTGATGCAGGCTTCGAGAAAACGAGCCAATAAACGACAGCAGGAGCTGCTCGTGGAGCGATTCCATAATAATCGGCAAATGGCCAGAGGTAAGAAAATTTCGCGAACAAGCTGAAAGCATCAATTTACCTTTACGTAGTATCTGCAGTGTTCATATCTATAATTATTATGTCATCTTTAACTTTACCGGTCTACTATTGTATTTTTTTTTCTTTTTTTTAGAAAATCAAGCTGATCCCGAAGTATTGGAATTTTAGGCCAACGTCAGTAGCGAGCTAAACCAACTGGGTTGCAGCAGGACTGTAGAGCAGTGGCAACATGTAAGTTGTTTCAGTCAGATGAAATGTTAAACTGGATTGGATATGTACATGCATAATTTTCATGTTGTCTAAACTAATTTAATTCTTGCAGATCTCAATGATATTGAGAAAAAAATTCTTGACATCATTGGTTCTGCTTCTGTAGATGGTTTTGCCACTATGGAAATGGTAATTTATTTAATAATATAATGATAAATATATTTATATAAGTAGTATAAATTACTAAGACTGATTTTTAAAAATTTAGTATTAACCTTTCAAGCACTGTTATTTATAGTTCTTGTCATGTAAGTTTGCAAATTACTAGTAGACTAGTAGTAAAACAGCAGCCACGCCATGTGCATCGGAAAGCCTGGTTTCAGAGCAGCAAGCATATGTAACACAAACTATAAATGCGAAAATTATTAATAATCTATTATTAATGGAGCTCAATGAATTAACTGTTTTTTTTTATTCCAGGGAATACCTGTCTCTTCCCCACTACCGATGTCGCCTGCTCCTAATGTGAATATGTCGCCCTCTCTACAACCCATACTGGAAGAGCGGCCCGTGGAAACCGATGGCGGGATGCTTGGAGTATCATAGCGGCAGTCAAGCGGTCGAATTTCGCGTTGTCGAAGACTGCCGAGGACTCCCCGCCCGCCAGTGCACCACAATTTGGTACAAGCACTGAATGAAAATAGCCGGTTACTCCGGGAGAGCATTGTGCAGGCTGCTGAAATTTTGGCAGCTGCAATTCGCTCTTCCGGTATTCAATACCAAGTGGAACATGCCCAAGACGAAGATAACGGGAATGAAACCTGATGGGTTTCATCTTCGTTACTTTGTCTTGGAGCTTACAACTCCATGTACCCGGCTACTCTCATTAGTGCTTGTTCCGAAGCTCGCTACTGATATTGGCCCAACTCTTCATGTACCTAGTTTAGTAAATATTTGGCTGATTATTAATTATTTTGTTGATTTTTATATTTTGTTGATTATTGTATTTTGTTAATTATTTTTAATAATCGAAGAAAATGAAGAGAGAAGTGAAGTACTGAATTTTGTGGTTTCAATTTGTGATACCTGATCGTCACTCTTTTTTGTTTAGGGTTAAGGATAGGTTTAAGGATAAGAAAATTAAATTTTTATTAGTAAAGAAATAGTGTTTAATTTAATTAAAATGATTAACAAGTGTTTGTCGAATTTCTCTCGCTTCAGCAAGGAAATCTATGTTGTTATCCTCCACAATAGCAACCTGCTCTCTATCCTCGGCGTCATCGATATCTTCTTCATCTGCAAAGATACACTTATTTAGATTTCTTATTTTGCAAACCACTAAAACAGAAGAATAATTACATAATAATATTATTAAGTAAAATAGTTAGGTACACTTACCATCAAATGTTTCCAAAAACATATTGTACAGGGTGCAACATGCCAGAATAATTTTAGCAGCCTTTGTTGGTTGGTAGTGGAGACAGCGATGCCTGTGTAGGCACCTAAATTTGTTCTTTAGGCGCCCATTACACATTTCCACCACATTTCTTGCCCTTGTGTGGCACTCATTATATGAAGCCTCTGCTTCAGTAGTTGGCTCCATAAAGGGAGTCATGAGCCATGGCTGTAGTGGGTATCCCTTATCTCCTAAAATAAATAAAACTTTATTTTGGTACTTAGCTAATAAATATACCCAGTAGGTATAAAAGTTGACTAGTGACCTACCTAGAAGCCACTGAGATCTTTCCCCACGTATAAACTCATCTCTCAGGACCATATAAATGTTAGATGCTCTCCATATTGCAGCATCGTGGGTGGAGCCTGGAAAATTTGGGTTTAACCCAATAATCTTCCCCCTCGCACTGCATACCTGAAAGATTTTTTTTTTAATGAATATTTTAAGATAATTAAGTGTGTTAATTATAATGTAGTTTTTATACTCACAATCTGGCAGTTGATGCTATAATAACCCTTTCTATTGTAGAATAGGTTGCCGGGTGCAGTAGGGTGATTGAGAGGAGGTTTCGCTATTGCAACATGGGTCCCATCTACTGCACCTAATGTGTTGGGCATATTATATAGGTCTCGAAAACTGAAACAAGCAAAGTGTTACATGAATAAGAGTGGTGCAGTTTTCAGTTTTGATGGAATGTTTTATTTTATCTTAAAATCTTCTTGTGTTTAAAAAAATAAATTAACTCACTCTGTCTTGGCCGCCACCTTTTCTTCAGGGGTTACAGGAAATCTCAAGTATTGAGGCGATATAACCCTCAAAATTTCCTCTGCCGTAAGAGTGAGGCACCTGCTCACTGACGGCTGGCTGAGCCCAAGTAAGTTGTCTTGCCCAACAGCTGTTTGATAACTGCCTTGGGCAAACAGATTTAGTGCAGCTAGAATCTGAATATGAGTTCTATTAACATACAGGTAGGTATATAGAGATTTTCTAAAAATGCATGCTGTGCCACTGCTTGTTGAATACACTTTCGGTCGGTGCGTCGTTCAAATGTTTGTAAAGAAATTTTAGTGGAGGGGCATGCAGTTTTTGACTGAAAGATCTTTATTAAGTAATGACTAGGTATATATACCATAAATATAATAAAAGTGAGATACCACTCACTATGACTAAAAAATCACAAAATCCAGGAACTTTAAATACATTCTTATAAACTTGTTTTAGCAAGTGAATTACTGCACATACTAGGTATACTTATAGGACTGTGCTAACCTTTAGGTGTTTGGGGATAAATCCTTCATCCAAACGAGAATTCCTTAACTTATCCACCAAATATAGTGCTCCCGCTCTAGGGAGTCTAAAATTTTTTTTGAATTTCTCCTCTGCCATTTGGAATGGGTTGGATCGGTCTCGCAATCTTTCCAATTGTATTCTTTCTTGAAAGTGTCTGAAAAATATTATTTCTTATTAGTTATTACACAGAACCTGGAAGTGGCTTTGATTATGAGAAGTGGATTTATCCACTTGTTTTCCAACTAATAATGTAGCAAGTGCATCTAAATGTTCAGTACAAAAATCCCTTGTAAGTTTTCATGAATGCATTTTCTATTGTATCCTAATAAAAGAACACTAAATTTACCTTTCTGCCGCATCAACAACAGCTGCAATTACGTAGGCTTCCATACTGAACTCAAAATCTTCCAAACTTTCAAGAACTAAGAGACAAATGTGGTTTGTAAATTTTAGTTCATGACAACTAATTTTATTCCACACCTTTTTAACCGCGATTAAAAATAGTCTAATTTAGTTTGACAATCATAATTTTAGGTGAAAAACGTCAATTTCAGAATAGCAAAATTGCCATTTTCACTAAATTGAATAGCTTAGTGCTGTCAAACTATAATCTATTTAGCTTATGTCACTTTAGTCAATTTCAGAATGGGAAACGTCTTTTGACAGGAATAAACTAAATTTTAGTGATTTTTAGTCTAGTTTAGAGAAATTTGTGACAAGAGAATCGGCACCATTGTCTATCAAGACAGTTAATTATCGTATTTGGAAGTACCATTTAGGAACAACCTTGTTTCTATTGGCAGGATAGCCGAGCGAGATTACTCTCAGAGCACATTTTGTCCACAGATAATACACACGAGGACGTGTGCAAGCAGGATGGCCGTGTTGGATCCGGTCATGAGTACGGACGGGCAAATGGATCGAAAGCGCGCCAGTGGTGACATCACGCGACGTACTTACCAGTCTACCCCACCATGGCGTGCTTGTACAGAGTCCTGATGTTAACAGCTCGTGGCGAGGAAGACAGTCTGTGTCTGATCGCAGCGGAGTTAAGACGTCTTGAAACTGTAGCCGATTCATTGTGCCTAGTGTTATTGTGTGAAAGTGTAACGTCAAGTAATTTTTTAGTTTACTCAGTGTATCTGTTTGAAAAGAGTAACCATGGAGTTTCTTGCCGGTTCTTCTCCATGGAAACAACCACCCCGAACCGTGCACCATTAGGCCTATATATGTGAAATAAAATACTTTGATAGTTAGCGTATCGCATCATGTGTGTTTTCATTGCACGAAACCCATCTTCTGCCCACATTATGATTGAGCCTAACGAATCAAATCCTGACAACCCGACATACATATAAACATCCATGACTTAGAAACAAATGTCCATGCTCATCACACAAATATTTGCTCCAACTGGGATTCGAACCCGGGACCCTAAGAACGTAAGGCAGCCTCACTAACGCTGCGCCGTTCGGGTCGTCGCTATGTTCCAAAACAATACGTATTTGAAGGCTATTTACAAGTTTATATGGCAAGAAAAGAAATGTCTGATGAGATGACGAGTAATAGAGAAGTATGGAAGAAGAAGACACGCTGCTCGACCACAAATTAATTTGGATAAGGGCAAGAGAATGATGATATTATTTCTGAATTTCGACGAAGGTGATGTGACGATCTGATCTTGTTTGCGGGGTGAATATGACCAGATATTGCACGTGATCTCTATCCTGTGCGATATCTGGTCATGTTCTGTCAATGATCTACGCAGACGTAGACAAAGCCGTGGGCAGAAACCTCTCTAGGTTTGGAAGGAGAAAGAGAGGCCTTCAATAGGCCCCAGCAGTGGGACATTAAATAGGCTAACAAAAAAACATATTTCTCATAAACAAAAAAACGAAACTAAGTTGTATGTTATGTTCAAGCTTATAAAATACCTGGTAGGTATTTTATAAACTTGAACATGTGCTTTTACGTCTGCGTAGAAATTTTTGACAGTCGTTTCAGGTAAGCAGTGGCCTGAAAGTCTGACAACCAGACTTACCACGAGGTATCGTATTACCCAGTACTAACTAGGTTTTTATAGAGGTCAGATAGGCAGTAGCGCCATGTAAAATACTGTTATTCAGCTGCATCCGGTTAGACTGAGAAGCCGACCCCAACATAACTGGGACAAGCAAGTCAGATAACATACAAAACTTTACCTCTTAACAATACTAGTACAGATTATTATAAACTGATAAAAACAGCGCTAAATTCTACCAAAAAATAAAAAAATATAATACCAAATCTAAGATTAAAATTACATCGCGCCTGAAATATATTTCATAGCAATAACACTCACGGATGCGCGCTAACCGCCGCTCAAGGCGCGTTCTAACAACCGTTTACGTTATAATTTATGGTATATTTTAATTTTAATTAACGGAATCCCCGCTCTGACACCAAAACGACCAGTTACTGACGGCTTTCCATTGTGATTGTTCTTAGTACAAATTATTACGTGAGTTTTGTTATTTACGTTATTTGAGTGTCTTTTTTGGCATTTGACCGAAGACAATGTCCTTTCACGGTTAACGACTAAAATGTGGTTTCAGGACACTTATTTATTTATTTATTAATATAGGTTCACTAACAGCTTCTGTGTACAACATTTAGGTATTTTTAGGTTTTACAGTCTTGGACTTACACAGTCGCCAATTACAGGTTAACCAGCATTCACAAAAATAAGTGTTAACACAAAAAATAAAATGGCTATATACTTGAAATACATAGACCCTACATTTAAGAGATTACTTAGCTTACGAGACATAATAGAAAGAAAAAGAAAGCCATACGCTGTAATTTTACTAAATAATTACAATTAAATTTAAAAGAAATGATATGAATATTAGTGTTACATATACAGATAAAAATGAGAACAGAACTATGAATAAAAATAACAAAAAAAAAGAAAACAAATAAATAGTAAATAACACTTGCGCGGAATACACTTATTTGTCTTTTCGCGCAAGTGGGTTCGCGCAAGTGTCTTTCGCGCAAAAGTCCCAGATCCCTTAAATGATGATTCTTTCTTTCTTTCGGAAAAGCCTGATAAAATACTTCTAGGGCAGGATTTCTTTCGTTGTTAGTTTTCTGACATAAAAAACAAAAGGGTTAAAAAGTACTTAGGTATTGTATTGTATTGTATAACGGGCTGGTGTCCGCAACTCCACGTCAAAGCGCATATTTTGCGTGCGGGTGGGAAATTATTCTATCCATCCCAAATCCCCGAGAAAGGCCAGCAGCGCCCCGATGTTGCTGACTATCTCGCGGAGAGTACCTGGGTTACCAAAGTACTTTGCCCTGTATGTTGCAACCACTGGGCAGTGCAGAAGCACGTGGGCTGCTGTCTCGTCTTTCTCCATGCAGGCACGGCACAGGGGGCTGTCTGTGACTCCTAAGACAAAGAGGTGTTTACTAAAAGAGCCGTGTCCGGTAATGGCGGCTGTAACTGTGCGCAGCTGTGGTTTTGTCAACCGAAGCGCGCGTTTGGTGAAGCGGCCGGTGATTGTAGGAAGTGCTTCCTTGGCCTGCCTGCACTCGCCGTGGTCCAGCCACAGCTTGTGGTATTGTTCACTAGTTCGTTTCCTTATCAGTGTGCGTAGGTATCCGAAAGGGAGTGGTACGATAGGTTCGGGTCCCACCGCTTCCGTGCTCGATCCCCTTCTAGCGAGTTCGTCCGCCGCGTCATTGCCACGGGAATCGCTGTGTCCTTTGATCCATTGGATGGTTATATTATTGAGATTACCAACCTGGTTCAGGCGTTGGTGACACTCGTGTATTAACCCTGAGTTCACTGTGTAGTTGTTTAGCGCTAGCAGTACAGCCATGCTGTCCGAGAGTATACGAATTGAGTGGTCCACAACCTCCCTGGCTAGGATGGCAGATGCCGCCAGGGAAATGCCCATGCATTCTGCCTGAAATACCGTGTTGTGGGCCCCCAGAGGTTAGGCTATGTGGATGTTGAGATCCTCCGAGAAGACTCCAAGCCCCAGTGCCAGTACCTGTTTTAGATCCGTCCGTGAAGATCCGTAGTTCCGCGGGGTTTAATCCCTCGCAGCTGTGATCCTCGTGGAGCTGGATTTTGTATTTCTTATCGAATACGAATTGTTTTGGTATCCGATCGTTTACTGCTTTCGCCAGGGGGAACTCGTTATAGAATCCCTCCAGTGCGGCGGTGTGCTGTGTTTCTTTCTTACCCCAGAGTTGAAGTGTTTTGAGGAGTACGGCCGTCATTGTCGCTTCCTGCTGTATGAACAGATGGAGCGGTGGGAGCCCCAACATGACTTCAAGGGGCCGCAGTCGGAGTGGTCCTCATGCAGCCTGTGATCGCCATGCAGGCAAGCCTTTGCAAGCGTTGCAGTTTGATGGAGGCTGTAGTTAGTTTGGTGCGGGGCCACCAGACCACTGCCCCATAAGTGATCATAGGTCGGATTACCGCGCAGTATAACCAAAGTATAATTTTAGGGGATAGGCCCCACTTCTTACCTATCATCCTCCTGCATTGCCAGAAGGTAATGCAGGCCCTGTTTGTTTTGTTGTCTAAGTGTCTACTCCAGTTTAACTTGCTGTCTAGGATGACCCCCAGATACTTGACCTCATTGGCTAACTGGAGTTCCGTGTCGAAAAGTTTGGGTAGGCGATGAGGGCCTAGTATTCGTTTTTGGGTAAACATGACTAGCTCAGTCTTCGTGGGGTTCACTGAGAGGTCGAACTCTCTGCACCATCGTTCAACGATGCGTAGTGCCTGTTGAGTTAGGTCGCAGATTGTCCCTGTCACTTTCCCCGAAATGAGGATAGCGAGGTCGTCGGCATACCCTATAGTGTAGAAATGGTTCGCGTTGAGTTTCATGATGAGGTCATTTATCACCAGATTCCAGAGGAGCGGGGATAGTACACCACCTTGAGGGCAGCCTCTGGCTATCATGCCATCTGCTGTTCCACTTCAAGTCGAACCACTCGTTTACTTAGCATATTAGTAATCCAGTCTATCATTACCTGTTCTACTCCGTGACGAGAGAGCGCGGTGTTGATGCTGGAGAAGTTTGTTTTATCGAAGGCTCCCTCGATGTCTATGAAAGTGCCCAGGCAAGTGCCCTTCTGATGAATCGCCTCTTCTATCCGGCCGACCACCAGATGGAGGGCGGATTCCGTGGACTTACCCGAGCTGTATGCGTGTTGGTTAGTATGGAGTGGGATATTTTTCAAAGCGCCGTCCCTCAGCTCTCTCTCGCACATTCTCTCCATGGTTTTAAGGAGAAAGGAGGTCAGGCTGATTGGTCGGTGGGATTTGGCGTTGGTATAGTCACTCTTACCTGGCTTAGGAATGAATATGACTTTCACTTCCCTCCATCCTTTTGGAACGTATCTGAAGGCCAGACACGCTCTCATTATGGTTACCAGTCTGCTGGCGACAGAGATCCCACCCCACTGCAGTAAGGTAGGAAAGATCCCGTCCAGACCAGCCGCCTTGAAAGGATGGAAGCACCGGATCGCCCACTGGAGTTTTTCCAGCGTTATGACTTTGTTTGCGTAGCGCCAGTCGTTTTCTGACGGTGTTTGAGTTACCTCTGTCCAGCCGATAGCCTGTGTGAAAGCGCAGCCTGGGAAGTGAGTTTCAATGAGGACGCGCATCGCCTCTACTGGTGAGGTGGTAAGTGTGTTGTCGGGTTTGCGGAGAACAGCGGGCCCAGTTGGGTTCTGCTGAGCCAGGATCTTCCTTACCCTGTTTGCTTGTTGGCAGGATTCGATGTTGCCACAGTATTTTCGCCATCCAGTGGAGCTCCTGTATCTGATGCATTTTTTGTAGCATTTTTTGGCCGCGTAATACGCGTCCCAATCTCTATCAGCACAGGTGTTCATGGCTCTATTTAGTGCTGACCTTACCTTCCCGCGCTTGCGTTCCAGATCCGCTCCCCACCATGGTTGCTTCCCTGGTGTTGTGGGCGGAGTGGTCTCCGGGCAGGATGAATGGTAGCTGTCTAGCATAGATTTCGTGAGATGACTTACACGCTTGTCGATCTGCGGCGTGTCCTCGTAGGTCATCCCGTAGTTTGTTGACGCAAGTTTGGTTTCGAGGGTGCGTGTGTAAGCAGCACGGTCAGTGTTACGCGGGTTTCGCCGTGGCAGTATTGGTGTTACACAGACCTGAATGTCGAAGCGGATCCACCGGTGGTCCGAGCAGGAGGCCTCCTTGGAGACCTGCCAGCCAGTGGTGATGGCCGCTGCACCTTCCGATGCCAGAGTGAGGTCTATGATTGTTTGGCTACGTCTGTTTACGAAGGTTGGTTCAGAACCTGTGTTCAGTAGGGTCAGGTTTGTTGTAAATAAGTAATCTACTAAAGCCTTACCCCTTGCATTATGTGTGTCCATGCCCCACAGAGGATGATGAGCGTTTGCGTCCGCGCCTATGACAACTTCTAGCCCTGTGCTCTCGCAGTAAGTCACGAGGCGGGCGAGGTCATGCGGCGGTGGCTCCTCTTCCTCGGGCATGTAAGCGGAGGCGAAGACCACAGTTGCTACTGTGTCCCCCCGCTGTATCAGTAGCCTAGCTGCAGAGACATCCCTGCCTCTCCCTAACAGAAATCTATTAGTGGCTGTGTTTTTATGTTACGTGTAACATAGATGCACGATCTGGGCTTATCGTGATCTGTACTAACTAGGAGATTACCACCAAGATTGGAGAGTCCTTGTATTTGGCCCGCCCTAATCCACGGCTCTTGGATCAAGGCAATGGCCGTATGTTGAACCTCCAGCCACTTCCGCAGCTGAGCCGTCGCGGTCTGGCTGTGGTGGAGGTTGGCCTGCAGGACCTTACAGGTCGACGAAGGGGACGCCATCACTGGACGTACCTTCCTCGTCTCCTGCTAGCCGCAGCTCGGCAAACAGGTCGCCCGCGTCGAAGCCGTCCCCCTCTAGGTCAGAGGCCGAGGACAGGATGATGTCCTCGAGCTCCTCACCCGAGAGGACGGCGCCCACGCCAGCGGCTGTAGGGGCGGCTGGCGCTGCTTCTGCAGGCTCAACCACGGGTGTTTCCGCGGTGTATGTTGGGGGTGGAGTTGCCTCCACCACCTGTGTGTCGGCGCTGGCTTCAGCGGTTGGATAGCCCTGAGGGACGTCGACAAATTTGCCGTTCGGACCCTGGAATTTCACGTACACCGTCCCTACACAAAATGAGAGACGGCGTTCGGCCTTCATCAGGGTCGGTATTTGGTCCTCAGGGACCCCGACCACCGCATACCAAGCGTCGGCCTGTTTATAGGCGCCCAGCATCACCCACTCCTTGACGCCAACCCAAGGGTTCTGGTAACACAGAGTGCGCCCAATACTGGACGGCTCCGTGAAGATCCCCTGCCCGTCAGGGATGGAGATTCCGCATCTTACCCTGCGCCTGATGTCCGCCTGCCTCCTGACCACTAGCGTGGTGCTAGTAGGGGGAGGCACCTCGGAGATTAATGTCCTTAGCCATGCTAAGGTGTGGTCGTTACCGCACCACAGTCTAAGGGCCCCGCTGCTGAACACCGGCTTCGCTCTGAAGGTCGGTGCAGGTGAGTCCTGTGTAGTGGAAGAGGCCTCGGCAACTATCTTTTTCTGGATAGCCGCGAGTACCTGATTCAACACCTCCTTACTGATGTGCCCCGTCCGGTCGCAGGTAACTGCGACATCCAGGTCGGAGCTTGCAGCTTGTGCGTAACTGCGGTTTGCGTCTCGTTTGGATTTATCAAGACACGGCCGCTTGCGCTCTCCTCGAGGTGATGAAGTCTCGTTGAGGGCTCGCTTGGCCGCGACCTGACCCATCCGAACGGGTTGCGGTGCCGTTTTGGTGGCTGGTCCCTTCACGTCGCTGGCTGCTGGTTGGCTAGGTCCCGGTCGGCTAGTGCCGGCCGCGGCCTGCGACCGCTTGCCTGCGGAGAAGTTGACATTGCTACGGGTCGGTTTTACCCGGCCCGCGGCGTTAGCCTGTTTAGTTTGTGGAGACTTACCCGTCCACAGTGTCTGCCGCTGCCTCAGGGACGGCCTGTTCTTCCTTCTCGGTTTACCCGTCGAAGGGGCCGGGGCAGCCTGCGCTGAAGGTTCAGCGCAGTGGCGTTGTTTACTGGAGTCCTCCTTCCTGCCTTTGTGCCTGCTCCTCTGCACCTGCCAGGCGAGCGCGAACGCGTCACCCGTGGTGCTGGTCTCCGCCGGTTGACCAGTGACGGACACCGGGGGGGGAGCAGTAGGCGGAGGAGGATGTATGAGGGGAGCCCGGCCAGAGGAATTAACCGTCGTGGCGGGCCCCACGCCTGAAAAGGAGGGAGGAGCGGTACTGGTCCCGAGCAGCGCCGTCGTCCTCCGTTTATTACGGGACTTGGTTTTGGTCCTGGCAGCGGTTCTCGCCACTGCCGGACCTGTACCCGCACTGGAGCTCGCTGCGTTAGCAGCGGAGCATCCGGGGGCTAGAGAGGTGCTGCTAGCACCCCTCTTGGGAGAATTGGTTTTTGCCTCCTCTCCGGTGTGTTTTTGTGCAGTATGTGCGTGTGAGTGTGTGTGGGGTGTGTGAGTTTGTGTGGTTGTTGTGTGTGTGTGTGGTGTGTGTTTCGGTGTGGTGTCGTATGGTCTTTCGGTATCCATAGTTTAGTGTAAAAATTTCATCTCTCCGGCTTCCCACCCTCCTTGGAGCCGCACCTGGGAACGTCTCGCTACAAACTAGCTCAACCGTTAGGAGTACCTTCGAGATATAGGGGCGTGAGGCTGGCTTACAGTGCGACATCGGGCGCTTGATCGGGTTGACGACTAATCAAACCTTCACTTACGCCTTCAGCATGACCTTCACCAACCGCTTCGGCCGTCCAAGGACGACCTCCGCGGACCTCCCGCCCCTCGCCGTGACCCTCTGATGGGACACTGTGACCATTTCCCTACCCTTGGCTATTGGGTAGGGCCACCGTTTCGCTTGAAATCCAGACCAAAGAGGGCGTGTTGCGTCACGGACGCATTACCGCCAGCGCCGCTCGGCTCAACCCTCCAAGACTCCTTCATCCCCGCTTACGGCGCTCAACTGCGCAGGTCCTAGCGCAGGTGACCAGATTTACCTACTCGACGCCAGCTGGGTTTAGTGGCGGCCGAGCCCACTCCCACTCGGTCACGGAGGGTCATGGTTAGGTTAAAAAGCGCCTGGTGATTTTCGTTGCGTCTATTTCTTAAGGAATTAGACCAAGAACAGGGCGGCAACCACGTGAAGGAGAACACACCAGACTTGCCTTGAGGATCTACACGACTGTAGCGCTCCCCTTCAAGACCCCGCCACCCTACCGCCTCTGAGGGGGGCAGTAAGGTAGGCCTGCATCTATACTACCAAGCAAAGCGTAAGCAAAGCATGTCGTTGTGCAACCGCAAAAGCATAAATACAAACCCTCCCCAGCAAGTACTTAGGTACTTTTAGGGTTCCGCCAAACCAGTATGGACAAGTAAAAGACCGGTTGCAGACACTCTATATTTCAAAAAACATAGACAGAATTGTTTTCAAATACTTATTTCTAGGCCACCTCGATCACAGAGCTGTTCTTCAACAAGATTCTCTACAGATTACTCATCAATTTGGCACTTAAATGTGCTCACCCGCATTACGCTCGTTGTGTTTCGAATATATAATAATGACGGCGTTCACGTGTTGCCATTATTTATCACCATTTCTGTAGAACTTCGTGAGATTACAATATTATTATTAGAGTTGTAATGTATTTTCGTCTTCGGGATTGATGGAATTAGTTTGTGTTTACTTTAGTTAGTATAATTTTGTTTCTGTTGTATTTGACTGTCTCATTGGTCTAGTGGACACAAACGCGATTGCTAAGCATTAGGTTCTGGGTTCGAGTTCGGTCGGCCAAAGAGATATATAGGGTTTTTCCATCGGAAATTTCTCAGTAGCAGACACAGAGTCTGGCTTTACGCCCGGTTCATGACAATAGGCTCGCCCCTTACTACATGGGGTTTAAACATAACTGGCGAAATGTGGGTGTACTATTAGGTACACCTCTGCCTTTAACTCTTCGGGGATTACAGGCGTGATGTTTTGTTATGTGTTCTTTGAGTCTTGCGAAAGAGGCCTTTAGCACTATTTCTCAAGGATGAGGTTTATGTCTCAGCTGTAGCAGTAGGAACGTTATATGCAGATTATGCTTTAGATAGAATACTTATAGATAAAACTAGCCGTAACAGATAATAAAAATAACGATAGCTCCAAAGGAGAAAGAATATGAAACGAAAACGATACTCGTAATAAATAATGAGCTCATTTAACACAACAGTCGATTTAAATGAATGAAAAGAAAATACAATTTTTTTTTTTGTTTAGCCATTTATTTCACACTACTGGGCATACGCCTCGCCCATTCCTTTAAACTTTCGATGTTTTGTCTCACCACCACCCACAGCTGGGACCCAGGCATCCTCTTTGTGTGGAGGAATGGGCTGTAATCCTCCACGCGGGCCCAGTGTGGTCTTCGAATTTTTGGTTCTAGGACATGCCGGTTACCACTGCTCCCACGATAAACTAAGACATTAAAAAATAACACTAAAAAGAAAAATTGTAAAATCTAAGGGCTTACATGTTCAAATGAGACGCACATAACGCTATCTCTTCCTCATTACCAAAAGAACGAACAAACAACAAATCAACATCTTTCTCCTGCCCATATCAAATCAAAATCAAATATCATTTCATTCTTCAGCATAAGTATTTTACAACAGAATTAGTGATAGGAGCCTCCCTTTAAGCAAGTAACGCCTGTATTTGGAGACTCCGCTCTTCCATATCAAATATTATTAAATAAACATACAGTATTTGTGTGAGTGTGTGTGTAGTATATACTCACACACTCACACTAATAGTGTATGTGTGTGTGTGTGTGTGAGATGAGTACGAGCCACTGCACTTCCACTATCCCTACAACACTTAAACTGTTGCACACCATCGCATGCAACCGTTCAAGTAGACAGAACAAGCATCATGATACAACTGTTAACAGTGCTTCTGTTTCATTATAATTTATATCCCAACTTATTTGGGCTCGGCACAGCATGTATCCTCATCTCCCATACTTCTCTATTCTCTATTACACGTCATCTCAGCACTCACCTCCTTTCAATTCATATTATCGATCAAACAACACAACACACGAAATTCCTCGAACCATTAACATATAACAAGCTCATGAAGAAGAAACAAGAACAAAATTTCAAATATACATTACAACATAATAAGTTGATATACTATCTTCTAAACAACAGTATATGAGTACAAAGCTAACAAACAAACTCCTAAGTTAATCACGGAGACGTGAGAACTTCCAATGTCGTTTGTTAACGTCTTGTTAACTAGAATTAAGTCACTAAAGAACTTGTAACTGTTTGTGCTCCTTTGACAGAATCAAAAACGGCCAATTAGGTAAAATTCACAAGAACTTTGTTGGGTAAAGCAATTATCGTTTAAGAAAGGGTTTTTAAACAACTGTGGTAAGATGGACTGTGGAAAGAAAGTTTGGAACGTAAAGATGAGATTCCTTTTGAGAGAGCTCAGTTTAGGTCCAGAGCAGACATGATGGTTCTAAAACCAGCAATGGCGAATGCTACATTGCGTTTTGGCGACTGCCTGCGCTCAATTGCAACAGGAAAATCGCGCATTTCAGCAATTGATTTGAGGCTGCATCGACTTCTGGCGACTGCGATTGTGTGGTCAGCATTAAAACCAACCAATAAGTGTACCTCTGAGGGGGCCTCCTCTGAGTCCAGTGCGGTTTGGTGACTGTCTTCGAATTTTTGGTACCAGGAAATACCACTTTTTTCACGATGTTCTCCATCACCACGTTCTATTGAAATTGCATGTTTTCTATATGACGCTTTTCGTTCAGTTGCTGTATCTGGTTTCTTAAAAGATACCAAATTGCAGACTACCGATGCTAAAACTAACTGTTTCAAAATATCTCTAGCGTTAAGCTCAGTGGGTGAATCAAGTTTGCAAAAATCATCAGAGTTACTGATCACCGATGTTGGAAAGGGAACGTCTGCTGAAGCCTTAAGATGATAATGGGATATACTAAAGAAATCAAGCTCAAGAGAAAAGTTTAAACCACAACACTGCAAATGAAAAGTACAAACTTTAAAACAAATGAAGTTTGTGCAAATGCGAAGTTCTATCCCGTCTTGCTCTTTAGTTGTGGTTTGGACAATTTGGGAAAGTTGCGAAGAATTTATCTACTTCTTGTACAATTCTTGTTAGTTTAACGCGCTGGTTTAAAGGAGCAGCAGAAGGTGGTTGGTACTGTAAACTGGATTTAGTTTACAGTGTATTTTATGTCATTTAACCGATTTCGAAAAAAGGAGGAGGTTATGTATTCCACCAGCATCTTTTTTTCATGTATGTTCTCTCTTTTCTTCGCCATTAATGTCCGATTAAGTCCCATAAGTTTTTTTTTTAGACTTTAAAGCATCCAATGAGTATCAATGGTTCTCAGTTCTTCTACGTTGGTTCTATCCTCAAAATTACTCTTCAGACAATAATCTACTTGGCCCTCATGACTAAGTCACAAGGTCTGCCTGGGCTTGAAAAGAGGCCGGGGCCTCCTGAGATTCTTCTTAGAGTATTCCGGTAGAAAACGCCGACTTCATCCTGAGGAGGCATTTTCAATAATGTGTAATTTTTTTTTTAAACCAGTTTACAGCAACATCCTATAACATTAATTTATGGACTGGCTGTTACAATTATTCGTTTGTTATATTGTATCTTGTGTATGATCTATGTTCAAAGCGTACCAACAATACTCCTTTTTTATTTTTTAGGATGGAAAATCATCAAATGACTCCTCCCGCTCTGGGCGGAGCGGAAGGGAGTGTCAGACTTTTACTGACTAAAACCCATCCATGTTCCTTCTTTGTCCTTTGTGTTCCAAGGCCACGGTATCTCTCCCGAAAAGTCCCACATCTCCGGACCAACAATACTCCTTGGCACAACTTCTGTTTTGGCTGAACTGAATTTGTTATAAATCCATTAAGAATTTGTTTTGCATTATCATAACTAATTATCTTGACTTCAGAACTTACTAACTGACACTGTAGTCTTAATTTTAATATTTTAAAACAATCTTCGCAGACATTTCAATTAAAACAAATTTAATAAAAAAATGTAAATTGAAATAAAGACTTAAATATTTTCTTTCATACTTAAGTAGTTTAGAAGATTGTGATGGACATCTCGTTTATAATGTAGTCTAGATAAAAATGTCAGAAGTATAAAGAAAGTCAGTTTGGCGTCGCATTTGAAAACATCTCAAGATATTTAATACAAAATGGTTTTTACTTAAAATATTTATCAAGAATCAGCTAGACAAGATGGCAGTCTCAATAATAATCTAGGCTTAAACCTTTTTTGAATAACCATTATTTAACAGTTTTTAGAATGTCATTAATATTTAAAGATTTCATTCTATTCTATCCATGTTCCATGTTGTAGAGAACGAGCCTATTACCATCATTTGGGTACATATCCTGACTCTGTAGCTGTTACTGAGAAATTTCTGATGAAAAAACCCAATAACACTTTGCCCGACTCGGGAATCGAACCAGGACCTCATGCTCAAGCAGTCATGCTTGTGATCACTAGACCAACGAGGCAGTCTATAATTTGCTTCTCCTTTTAGTTGATCAAAAAGTGTATTTAGATTATAATATATCAGAATTCGCCATTTTTTGAACACTCTATTCACTGACACAGCCATACGGTCATCAATTACACTAGTGACAGCGCACGTGCCATTTTTTGGATTTACAATCGGGGGAAATATAATGACCACCAAAAATAACTCTGTGACCACTAACATCTATCACCTAAAATTTCAATTGATCACCAAATTTAGTAAATTGAGCACCAAATTTTAATGAGGTGGTTGATGACAAACTAGTTCAGCCTTCGTGGTTATTTTTTTATAAACCATTCAGAAGTAGGAGCCCGGCCTAGCGGGTCTCCGTCGACCGGATCTCCCTCGACTCGCATGCAAGAGCATAACAGTTCAATTTCTGGTGGTCATTAACTATTTTTGGCAATAAAAAGTGATTTTTTTGCCGTTACATTTTATTAAATCTGGTGGTTGGTTAAACATAAGCCTTTGCAATCTGCAAAAGCAATATTTTTAAAATGCCTTTGCAGAAAACATACAACATTTTTATCCAATATAATGCTGCACCTAATGAATTCCCTAGATAATCGTAGCTCTTTCAAAACCACCATTTCTAAAGCTTAAATAGAAACAATATACCAAAGCGTCTGTTCGAAATACACGCTCCAAGCATTCATTGTTCTCAGCATTCATTAACGCTACCATTTGTACCTACATCTGCCTTGAATAAGCAATCTAGTAAACAAACTAATCCGCTAGAGGGCGCCACGTGTTATCACTTCATCAAACTGACAATAATGCAATTGTATTCAGTGTAGATAAGAGAAGCTGGTAGCTTACTTGGGGAACACCCCTGATTGGCACAACGCAGCTGTGTTAGTATGACAAACATGGGCCCTACTATTGGATACGAAGTCGGGGTTTTGTCGTGTAGAAATGCATTTTGTCAGATTCAGAATAATTAATATTTATTGTAAAAATAGGTGCAATGTTTTGCCTCTAGAGCGTACAAAAGTATTAAATACATGCAATATCTAAAATTAAAACAAGAAATTAATACAGATATATGAACCACAAATAAACAAGTAAATAAATTAGATCATCTATCGCATTTGGAATTTTCAATCATACTGAACAATGTCGATTAGATAATTAGATAGACTGAATTTATTTGAGTAAAACTAAATAATGAAAAATAAAAAATGTCTGCAGTTATTGTAATAAATCATGATCTGTCAAATGACCAATTTAGTCGTGACGCCATTTTTTAACTATTGTGTCTACTTCGTAGACAGATCATGGGTTAGAATGAAAATTGTCAGCACATTATCTAAAGAATGTTAAAAAAAATGAATGATGTCATAAATAAAAATTAAATGGTTAAAGGAAGATCAATAATTGTTACCTATGAAATGTCAGAAGTTTTATAACAGCATGTCATTTAAATATTCGGTGATTGAATAATAGTTTTTTTCTATTAAAAAAATCTTTAATTTTCTTTTGAAGTTGTGCAAATTTTCATTCTTAATGCTATCAGAAATTTGATTGTATATAACCGATTGCACTGAAGAGCTCGTGGCTAAATAATAACAGCCAGAGTAACCTAGGTTTCTCCATGGATGGGGACCACCCATTACATACTGAATTGCCTCCGTGCCTCGGAAAACACGTTAAGCCGTTGGTCCCTCACGGCTGTCATTTGTAAGTTTTTGACAGTCTTTACAGGCAGTCACTGGCCCGAAAGTCTGACAACCAGTCGTTCCAATCGTATTATCCAGTACTACATGGGTCGTGGAGGTCAGATAGGCAGTCGCTCTATGTAATACACTGGTATTCATCTGCATCCGGTTAGACTGGAAGCCAACCCCAACATAGTTGGAAAAGACTTAACGAATAATGATTTCTCTTGCAAAATCATGAACCAAATCAAGATAGAAGATATAATTAAGATAGCATGTTGAGTCTGACAGGGGTTAAGTGCGTCAGACAACATTAAAAATTCATTCTGATTTTCTAAACCACCAGACATTTTAAGTCGACAGTTTAATAAAAATAAAAACTCACTAAAATCTGCCTTCAGTTTGTAAAATAAAACATCAACCTAGATTACTTTTAAAACGACCATTTTGTGAAATCCTATACTTTAGACTAAAGGCATTTTTTAAAAGCTTTTATTTTTTAAATTGTAATGTTTGTATGTAGTTTATTTGGGTCATAAGTTTGTTTAGGTCAAATTTAGCAACTGAATTTTAAAACAGGTAACCCAAACCGATTTATCTGTTAATTTTGCATACAGTTTACTTTGGTTGACAATCCATGGTTAGCTCAGAGTCGTCATTCTAAATTCAATATGGTGGACTCCCAAAAATGGCGGAATGGGATTTATTTGCTCTAGAATTTTTCGTTCAATGAAAATAAATTATTTGTATCAAGGAGAAACCAAGAATAACATAATTTTACTACCTTCAATCTCTCTTAAAGAAGGCAATGTGTAGCCTTCAGCAAAATGCTGGTCTTATTACCCTTTTATAGCATAATTTCTCCAAGTGGTGTGCAGTTATAAAAACAAATGTAGTACTTACAGAATGGAGAAAGAAAAGCATATTTCTTTATGGGTACTTTGTAGTGTCTTTTGAGTTCTGACGTCAATGTAGAACATGGAATGACTACTTGCGATACTGGCACGTCATCAGTGTCCTCATATTTTATTCCATATCATCGCCGAGTGTTTTCTTTTCCCAATTATATTGGGGTAGGCTTCCAGTCTAGGGTGCAATTGAACAGCAGCTTTTTACATAGAGCGACTGCCTATCTAAGGCAGTCAAAAGTTTGTAAGACGTTTAGGCTTTTCAGGCAAAGGTGTTTTCAAACAAATGGTTGCCAGGATGGGTCTAGGTACCTATCTAATGAAGATCACGCATCCACCTACCGACTTATTCAAGCGCTGTTGAAAGAACTAATATTATTTCTTTTATTATTTGGCCATAAATCCCTAGCACCTATCTAGCAACAGCAATTGAAATAATTCTATGTGCACTCCTTTTCACATTAAAAGACATAAATAGCGCTGATTCCAAATGAAAAAGTAAAAAATCAGAGTGCTTACTTTTTACTCCAAAGAGTCGTTTTATATTTCACTCCGTATTCATTAGACCGAAAACATGACACGACCGAAAACTTTCGAGTTCTGTAAACCAGTGGTAGTCAACATTTTGAAATGTGCCTCTGCCAGCTAAAGCAAACGTTTATTTTACCTACAGCTTTGTGATACAGACATAAATGAAATGTAAATTGCTTGAACAAGGATCTTGCGTATGATTTCCCATGTTGAGGTTCAGATCTAGAGAATACGCTATGTTTTGTCCAAAGGACGTTTTACACTGAACGAAACAGATTAACGCTTTTATAATTCTTTCATTTGATTCACAATTTGTTTATTATTTGACTTCCAAAAGGAGGATTTTTTTTTGTGTGTATGTTTAGCGATATCTTATACAATTGTAAACCGACTTTGATGGTTCTTTTTTTGTTTGGAAGAATATTATTTCGCGGTGGTCCCGTTTATTTTCGGAGATATAGAAAACTCTTCAATAATAGACGGCAAATTGGTCGTGTGTATAAACAACATCATTACAGATGTTGTATAAACAATAAACATCCAAGTGATTGCAGCAATCACGACAGATTTGCTGTCTATTATATTGAAGAGGTCCCTAAAAATGGAAAAAATAAAAAACTTTATTTGCAAAAAATAAAACCAAATTCAAAAACACAAAAAAAGTGAAAAATAACTTTAGCTTCAGAAGTCGGTGGCAAAAAAAAACTGAATCGAACAAACAAAAGTCACCGACTTCTGAAGCTAAAGTAATTTTTCACTTTTTTGTGTTTTTTTTTTTGACACACTTTTATTAGTTTCACCTTTAACTAAGTGGGTTGCGGAGGTCAGATAGGCAGTCGATCCATGTAAAATACTGGTATTAAAATGCATCCGGTTAGACTGGAAGCCGACTCCAACATAGTTGGAAAAAAGCTAGGCAACTGATGAATTTCGTATCCATATTTTCTATGGGTTTCCTTTCCCTCTCCATCTATCACGATGTGTATATCTGCATCACTCTCTTACTCACATGCGTTTCAATTGAAAAATAATAAAAAAGTCAACGTTAGGTACACGCCCCACGCCGTGTCGACGGCGCGTTCGTGTTCCACGCGCGCCTCAAAGAGAGTCAGCAACAGTGAAGGGGTCCGCAAGGACCGAAGCCTGCCGGGGCTGCGGGACTATTCGAAAGAGATACCGTGGCCCCGGAACACAAAGGGCGATGAAGGAACATGGATGGGTTTTAGTCAGTAAAAGTCTGACACTCCCTCCTGCTCAGCCCAGAGCGGGAGAAGTCATTTGATGATTTCCCATCCTAAAAAAAAAAAAAAAGGTACACGCCCCACTGAGCTAATTTTGATTGTGATAGGTGTTTACAAACGTCAAGTGCCATCTCTAGTCCGTCAGATAGATTTCCAAAAAATATTTGACACATCGCACATCCTCTAAAAAACTGTCTTAACACAAAAATTGTAGTTTTGAGATAATAAGCATTTAAAGTTTTTTGTATTCTTATCGATGCTTTGCGTAAAAAACTTTCTCTTGTGCCATTTGGCCACTTATTTTTGTAAACTTAAGGTGTTTTTTTTTCAATTAGACAGCAAATGCAATTAAAGCTGAGTGGGATATTATCCAAAATACATAAATTTTGTGCAATGACAGTTTTTAGAGGATGTGCTACATATTTTTTTTTACTTAAACAAAAAATTAAGACGATACAGTGCGTCGAAAACTCGTGTGACATCACATTTGAGTACATTTTTTACCCAAATGTGACGTCACAAGCCCCCACTCATCTTTGACATGTTTTATCTTAGTATTTTTTAATAATTTGATCAAACAAAAAACACGTATCCAATATTTTTCAATAATTTATGTGACGGACTAGACACAATCATATTTTTTTTCAGTCAGTCATCATCACTATTCACTACACGTTCGGATTTTTGGCACTCTATTCTTCGTATTCCCGATCAATTTCAATTAAAATGATATGTAGTACTAATTATTCACTACCAAGGGCACGGTCATTTACTTCGTCCACGGTTTGGCAAATATCCCGACAATTATGTTTGGGATACACACATAATATATCTTTATTTAGCGGTCTTTTCTCTCCTGTCTATTTTAGTCTGCGTTTCCACCGAAGATGTGAGATAGCTAAGCTGTCTGCGAAGAAAAATCCACCAGTACGATTTTTTCATTTTTCTAGCTTCGTTTAAAAAACCGGCTTCAAAAAGGTGAAAAAGAGCTTGTAGAGTTACGTATTAGTAGAAAAATAAATAAATTAAATCAAATAAAATATATATTTCAGACTTAAAACTACAGTACAAGCCAGTCACAATAGTGACTGGCTGGCGTGACTGACATGTATTTTTAAGTCTAAGCAAGCAGACGAGTTTATTTCCACAAATCTGATCCTAACCCCTAAACTAAGCCTGGCGGCTATACAGGGCGTATTTTAGGGGTCAGCGTTTAGCCATGGATTCTATTTACAATCTAACATCACCGAGAGTGTCGCTACAAAGTGACAGCAAAGGTTATTGCCATTTGGTAACATATATAGGTAAAAATTAACTAAAAGAATTATAATTAAGAAGTAAAAATAAAAACAAAGTAATAATTCAATTCATTTATTTAGTCAGACAAATAAAATACCCATAGAGTAATACATAACTTCAACGTAATATAAAAATATTAGATAATGGTGTCGATTCTGTTGTGCACAAACTAAACTTAATTTGGGCTATTGCTATCTTTTTCTCTCTAATAAAACGAGAAAGAGACGGACGTAATTTAGAGCTGTCAAATTTAATTGGAACTCATATTTCCATACAAATGAAGGGTGCACGTAAAAACATGTCGACTAAAAACACGGTGAAGCGCAAGGCATAAACTAGTTGCACATCTCTAACTTAGTTCATAGCTATAGCCGTCCTTTCTTGCATTGCCTTTTAGTAAAAGATAGCAATAGCCTAAATTAAGTTTAGTTTGTGCACAACAGAATCGACACCAATGTTGGCTGTTTGTGTATGTGATTTTAAATGTTGGTAAACGCGCCCACGATACAGGAGAAATTTCTAGTTTGGGCAACATTAAAAAAAAAAAACAAAAGGGTTATGTGTGTTTGTATGCCTGTGAGTGAAAGTGTGTGAGTTGATGAGTGTTTGTATGTAAGTGTGCATGTGGTGGAACTGTTTTGTGTGAGTGCAGAGTGAGTGTCTGGTTTGGTTCTCACCTTTGAATGTGTGTAAGGACGGGAAAAAGTAAGAATAGATGACAGTGTGTATGGATTTTGGAATCATATTATATTAGTAAAAAAACCATTTTGCTAAAAAAAAAACAAAAACATAATGGACAATTAGTCGGTTATTCCTTTGCATAAAGGTTTTTTATTTCAGGCTTTTTAGCTGTGATATGTGTTGTGCCTGTGGACTCTTCATTTTTCTTAAAAAAAAACAGAATTGGGAACATCCGCCGTTTTAAAAGTTGGTTAAAAAAGCGAGTGTGCGAAAGCGATAGAATAATGTGAATAGTGTGTGTGCAAAACGTTTTAGCGAATTTGAACTGAAAAGAGGCTACGTATCCTCGCATTACTCAGCTACACACCATTTTACAGTTTCGCTACCATATCCTCACATCGCCTAACTTACCTTACACATCTTTGCTGGAAAACCAGCCCTAAACTACAGCAAAATTGGCGGTGAGAAAAAAACGGCGGCCATGAGAGATTACTGTTTTCCTCTCGTAGAGAATGATGCCGTGTGCCTAATGCCTCGGTCATTTGTTTGGTCCAAGTTCTATTTGTGTACTGCGGTCACTGACCGGGATATGTATAATGATATGTCTGTTATGTATTCGTCTTATTTAAGAGAGTCAATTGAACATTGACTGTCTCATTGGCCTAGCGGTCGGAAGTGCGACTGCTGAGCATGAGATCCTGGCTTCGATTCCCGGGTCGGGTAAAGTGTTATTGGGTTTTTCCATCAGGAATTTCTCAATAGCAGCAACGGAGTCTGGATTTGTGCACGGTTGATGGCAAATAGCATTGGACTTAAAAAAAACCGTAAGGTTACTAAGATAAGAATAAAACTAATTTAACCATGACTTTAATTTGATTCCCTTGACTTTCAATATTGGAAAATATGAAACACCGCTAATTTAATAACTTTCAATTAACTCCCAAAGTATAACTTAAAGTTATTATAATTATCTAATTTCAAACAGTTACCATGTTGTAGCAAATATTTAATGAACTACACTAACGAGTTTCAAGTTTCAAAATTGTTTTGAAAACTTTAAGTGTGTGGGTTTTGTTAAGGGTCCTACACATATGTTCGGGTCGGTATGTTTTGTGATAGCTCTTACACATTATGTTCGGGTCGGTATGTTTTGTTAAGGCTCCTACACATATGTTCGAGTCGGTATGTTCTGTTATAGCTCCTACACATATGTTCGGGTCAGTATGTTTTGTAAAGGCTCCTACACGTATGTTCGGGTCGGTATGTTCTGTTATAGCTCCTACACATATGTTCGGGTCGGTATGTTTTGTTATAGTTCCTACACATATGTTCGGGTCGGTATGTTTTTGCACAGTCGAGCGGCAAAATTGAATATCAAAAGTATTAGAGGAAGAGGGTTTTCAGCAAGCACATTACACGACATAAAATCACGCCTGTAATCCTCAAAGGGGCGAACGTATTGCCATCAGCCCGGCCAAAATCCAGACTCCGTGGCTGCTACTGAGAAATTCCTGTTGGAAAAATCCAAAAACACTTTGCCCGACTTGGAAATCGAATCCAGGACCTCTTGCTCAACAGCCGCGTTTGCGACCACTCGACCAACGAGGCTGTAAAGCATATTATTAAGCACGAAAACTTGATAGCTTATTAGTTCTTCTTTTTTAAGTTTGAAACCTTTAGCCTCCTCTATCATGTACGTTGTAAAACCACTCACCTTAGCTCTATCCTAATTGTGTCAAGACGGCTCAAACATGATTTAGCGATGATGGATGCCGAATCTGATCCGCACAAACTGAATCATAACCGAATTTTTGACTAGCTCCCATAATAATGTCCCTATGCTTTTGTCGCTTCATAGGGGCAGATGGGAAAAGTAGTGCCATCGTCCCCTAATTAACCGTTTATAGGGGATCATGGCATACATCTAGCTTCATCAACCCTCAAGAGATTACTTAGTTTACCAAAAAAGTTTGTTTTAATAGTCGGCTTTCTTGTATAACAAATACTGCCAATCAAATGCACCGACCCGAACAGTGTGAAACACTCCTTAATACAATGTAAGAGTTGACTGTTATTGCTTAGGTAATAAGGTAGATAATTGACACATTAAGTCAAAACTAATGACTGAATTTAAATAAGACCTTTGGAAGCTTTTACACTATAAGTTTTAACACAATCATGTTGTTTAAAGTGTTGTCTCGTTTACGTTAATATATTAAACGTTTTGAACAGAGAAAAACACATTGTTTTTAGATAAAGTGACGACCCGAATGGCGCAGCAATAGTGAGGCTGCCTTACGTTTTTAGGGTTCCGGGCTCGAATCCCGGTAGGAGCAAATGTTTGTATGATGAGCATGGATATTTGTTTCCGAGTCATGGATGTTTATATGTATAATAAGTAAGTATTTACAAACAAAAAGTGTCTATGTAATATATTAACTATCTGGTGTCCACGACACAAGCCTCGTTGCTTAGTGTGGCACTAGATGGCGCTGTTTGTAATGTCCAGCGATATTTATTATTATTTATTTATTATTTATAATTTGTTTTGTGTTATTTCATCTGGTTGATTGATTTTGGTGTTTATAATTATAAAACACTAGCTTATGCCCGACTACCACTGCCTACTTAGACATTCTTAGCTGCACAATGAATTTTGATTATTCGAAATGAATTTCGATTGTCGTAGATAGGTAATCTATTTTTGGTCGTCACTATCATGTCCATTCAGATTATAAGGACCATTTAGGAAACTTCAGTGATCGGAATGGTGGGTAGTGAAGAAGACGGAGAAACAAAAGATGGCAACGTAGCAGAGATGAGAATTTTTGAGATGGATGTGTTGAATGATTAAAATGGATAAAGTAAGAAATGGGATACTAAGAGAAATTTTGAAAGTGACGCCAGTTACAGAAAAAATGAAAAGGTGTCGTCTGTCTTAGTTTGGACGTGTGATGAGGAGGGATGGAACACATGTCACTAAAAGAGTGACGTATATAAACGTTGGTGGATGGAGAGGGAGAGGAGACCAAAGAGAAGATAGTTGGATTTGTGTGAGGAATGATATGAAGGAAAAAAGAGTAAATGAGAGCGTGACTGCTGACAAAGGAGAATGGAAGAAAAACACGTGTTGCGCCAACCCCAAATAACATGGGACAAGTGCAGGAAGATGATGATGGCCATTTCGGATCTTCCTTCTATTACAGGCACAAACAACTTAATTTTCAACGTAACCATACCAAAAAAATATGCAGCAGTTTTTCATAATATTCACGTTACTGACTAAATTATGACACTGAATATGAAAATTGAATAAAATCTAAGCACATTTTTAGTCCATTGAGCAATAACGAAATCGCCTAGCAAATCCGATCGTATAAAAAAATATCTAAGTAACTAGCTCAAGAAGATATGAAAATTAAATTAAAATCCTTCACAAGAAATCTGCTAGCCGCAGACCAAAAATGAAGTAAAAAATCTGCCAAAGTCGACGCAGTCAGCGTAATCTTCAGTAGAAATCAAAATGTAATTTATTCAACAAATACGACTCAATTGGATACAAAGAGAAAATTTTTAAGGAAATGAACCGAATTGAATATTTTAATAATAACAATCTTTTGCTTTTGATGGATACAGCTTAAAGAGAAATTTTGTGTCCGCGGTGGGATGGGATAAATTAGAAGATAAGATCTTACTTTGGTTTCTTTATATTCTATCGTATTTATAAGCAGTGATAACCTAGTGTTGTGACAGTCGGACTACCACGTCACAGGTCTCAAGTTCGAACCCAAGGCATGCACCTCTGATTTTGCGGATTCATGTGCGTATTGTATAACTATCACTTGCTTCGGTAAAGTAAAAACCTCGTGAGGAAACCAGCTTTCTTGAGAGATATTTTTTGACGGCATGAAAAGGGGCATAAAAACTCTTGACACCAGGTTAGGCATTAACCTCACGTTAAAGAAAGAAAAGAAGATCGTATTTATTAATTTCTCTAGATGCCTACTTACTAACACCTAGTCCGCCATCGTGAAAACATCTCTTCAAACACTTCGTGTCCAAACTCTCGCACATGGAGTGAACTTTGGTTAAATTATTGTATTCATCGTCATCTAACACCGTGCCTTGGAAACCACGTTAAGCTGTTAGTCCCGTCTGTCATTTGTAGATCTTTGACAGTCGTAACAGGTAGTCAGTGGCCCGAAAGTCTGACAACCAGTCTTACCAAGAGGTACCGTATTACCTAATACTAACTGGGTTGTGGAGGTCAGATAGGCAGTCGCTCCATGTAAAATATTGGTATTCAGCTGTATCAGTTAGGCTGGAAGCCGACCCTAACATAGTTGGGAAAAGGCTAGGCAAATCTACGTCATCTAACGCCATTATCATCATCAAGAACGACAGCTGGAAGGTCAGCTAGTGCAGGTCACAGTGTAAGGTACGCTGCACAAATCTTTACTGCTGGCTGCATCGAACTATTGTGAAGCTCATCACCCTCGTTTCAGCCGAAAGATATTTACTGCTGGACATAGGCCTCCCCCAAGTGTCGCCACATTGACCGGTCCCGTGCAACTCGCATCCAGCAAATTGCCTTCCAACTTCATCTCAATATAATTCTAAAGACTCTTAAATCAGGCTCCCCAGGGTAGCAGGAAGCCATCAAACCCATTTCGGCTGATGCGCATTCTACATGTTAGATAATACTATTATGTAATATTATTATTAGAAGCTTATAAGTACTAAGGGAGGTACTAAATGACCAAAAACCATGAATGATGATGATGAATGATGATGATGGAGTTGCTAACACTACTTTTCGATTTAATGCTCCATTTACGAAATATTAAACTTGAAAGTGCAAATTTTTGTTCCAGTAGGGCGTCCACCCCCCCCCCCTCTAAAAGCTAAACTGCTGGCTTGAAAAATCTGGAAATATTTATATTCATGGTGCATTTCATGAACTTTAAAGGAAAACTGTAGCGGTTAAGATAACTTTATTAGTTTAGCAGTAATAGTCGTTGAACTAGGGTGTTGGATAATTTTGTACCACATATAAAATCCATGGAATAAATCCTATAAAGTGACTAAGATGAAGTAGTTGCTTGTTTATAACGGGTCAAGACTTGCATTGAAAAACAAAATCTAAAATATAACGGGCTACTGCGGAACCCTACACTGCGCGTGGCCTGGCGCACTTAGCCGGTTTTTTTTATTTATAAACATTTACTCTATTTATTTATGCCTAAGATTCAATAAAAGTATGTTAAAAAACGTTCAATATTAACTGCATTGAAATAGTATCTACTTTCAACATTGTTCGTAGGTATTCTTGTTAAACACCTCACCGTAGTAAGTAAAATTTAGTCTCCACTCCCTACTTATTCACCTCGCCCCAACTCGCAGTTTCGTTCCAAATTTGAAACTAGATGGCGTTGTACAGTTCAGCCCGTTTTCTGAATCGCGATGTTAAGATTCTCCGCGTTCGAACGACCCGACCCGACTCGTAGGGGAAGAGCAAGCGGTCCGAGTACAGAAACCGCCACCAAAAACCGAATAAGCGGGACTACCGCATTTATTTTTGGATATGAAGGAACAGCGGAAACATTGGCCTCTTGGCCTTCTTGTTGATCGTGTAAGACATTTCAGTATGTGCCTTCTCGGCGTAAGCCTGGAGACTCTTTCGAACGTGAGATGCTTGCGTAGCTAAAACTGGGGTTTGGATGGATGAAATTTAGCACACAGATAGTTTATAACTTGGATTATGATACTTTTTATCCGGATATTACGAATTACGATCCTGTGGGACCATTACCGAACTCAACACGAGCGAAGCCGCTTGTAATTCATATTTTCACGACTAAGTAAATTGGCCTTTTTGGGCCTTTTTGATACGAATTAAAATATAATTATAAATCATGATCTATCGAATGACCAATTTGATCGAGACGCCATAACATGTTTAACTATTGTGTCTATTTCGTGGACAGATCATGGGTTATTCGTTTGGTTGTTTTTATCACTATTCTGTGCCGCTAAGCAGTTGTGCTGGATATTTATACACTTAAATAAAATAGGTAGATATTCTATAGGTACCTATTTAATATAAAGCTACCTGAGTGACACTCTATAATTTATTGACATCACATTTTTGTCTGTACACTTCCAATTTTCCGCTTCCTTTATGCTATAGTATTCTAGAAAATATATCTCAAAAAATTGAATTTTTAAAATAAGGATTTCACTTCCTACTATAGAAGTAATAAGTACCCAAGTCGCGTAACTCAATATATAAACCATACGAGCTCTTACATGTGCTCTTACGGCCCATTAAATCGTTAAGTCGTTACAGGTAGTCAGTGGCCCGATAGACCTGACCCTGACAACCAGTCTTACCAAGTAGTACCGTATTACCCAGTACTTACTAGGTTGTGGAGGTCAGATAGGTAGTCGCTCCATGTATAATACTGGTATTCAGCTACCGGCTTAACGTGTTTTCCGAGCACGGAGGAAACTCGGTATATAATGGGTGGTCACTGGTTACCCATCCACAGACCAACCTAGGCAAGCACGGCTTAACCGAAAGATTGACCCGAGCGGCTGTTATTATTTATAGTTGGTGCCAGTTAAGCCCAGCGGTCATTGCCCTTTCCCTAATATCTCTTCCTACAAAACAAAACAAAGGTACCATGTATCGTTTTTTATTAGAAAAAATATTGAAGATCACGATAGATGACGATTCAAGACTTCTTGAGCAGGCTTATTTTTGGATTTCAAAGTTAAAAACTGCAATAAATGTAGATGGATCAATGACCGCTTTTGCGATCTTAGCTGGCACCAACTATAGCCACGAGCTCTGTTCTCCTAAGACCAGATAAATAATCTCAATAAATCATAAATTTTATCTTCACTAGACAGTCCCCAAAAATCGATCCTTTCAAACGAATTGTTATTTCACGAAATCGAGTTATTACAAAATAATATTTGCGTCTACTTAGGTCCTTATTTCTTTAGCAATAAAAGCTAATGTAATGTTTTTATAGCTGAGTTTTTATTGATGCGTTTTATAGACTTGCTGGCTTTCAGCCAATGGATGTGTCAATCATTTATTAACTCATCCCATTGGATGGGTGTTAATAAAACTATGTACGAGTTTCCAAAAGCAGTATTATTTTGTTTTGTTCGTGTTCCATTTCTACTAAATTTGAGGTTTGTTAGTAACTTAATTTTTTTAACTCGCAAAAATGTAGGTGACGTTGTTTTTTTTTTATTTAAGTAGATAGTGCAGCAGTAATTTTTGCGATAGTTAGATGTAAATTTTGAGTACCTTAGATGTAATTTTTGCGTACCTTAGTTAGATGTAATTTTTGCGTATCTTAGTTAGATGTAATTTTTGCGTACCTTAGTTAGATGTAATTTTTGCGTACCTTAGTTAGATGTAATTTTTGCGTATCTTAGTTAGATGTAATTTTTGCGTACCTTAGTTAGATGTAATTTGTGCGTACCTTAGTTAGATGTAATTTTTGCGTACCTTAGTTAGATGTTAGTTTTGCGTACCTTAGATGTAATTTTTGCGTACCTTAGTTAGATGTAATTTTCGCGTATCTCAGTTAGATGTAATTTTTGCGTACCTTAGTTAGATGTAATTTTTGCGTACCTTAGTTAGATGTAATTTTTGCGTACCTTAGTTAGATGTTATTTTTGCGTACAGGTAGTAAGTTTGATATACAGAATGCTTGGTTGAAGGCTTCGTGAAGGGTCCGTTTACACTTTTTATGTGTACTTTGAAACCGTAAGTACGCAAGCCCGTCTCACACTTACCCAGTTTTAAAAAACACGTGTTACACAAGACGTCTAACAAACTCATAACTCTACTTTAATACGCTACTTTGGACGGTTAAACTGCTCTCTTAGTCGGCATTTAACATTACCTTAATTGCCACTTAGTTTAGGCTTACATATTGTTATTGTCCCGTTTAAAGTGCAGTTATGACAGTAATAACGTGGGTAGTGGAGCGAGAGGGTAGTTTGTAATAATCTGTGAACCGGTGGTCTAGATTCATGCAAAGGCAGCTAGGTAGGTACACTTGTAGTGATCTTGCAGTAAGTAGGAAAATGTGAGAAAAGAGAGATGTATTTAGGCCCAAATATAACATAACATCACACCTGTAATCGCCGAAGGTTTCGGAAGATGTGTACCTAATAGTAGACCCACATTTCGCCAGTTATGTATAAGTCCCCTGTAGTAGAGGGCGAGCCTATTGCTAGCAACTCTGCAGAAATTCTGACTCTGTGACTGCTGTTGAGAAATTCCTGATGAATAATACTTTGCCCGACCCGGGAATCGAATTCAGGTCCTCATGCTCAGAAATCGCGATTGCAACCACTAAACCTACGAATCAGCCCGGGTGCCTAGACACGGTTTTTTTATAAAGAATCTAATTATTTATTACAAGGGTTATATGATACAGACAGTTATACATCAGTTTACATTTTAAAATTTAATTTACAAAAGGAAAAAGTGTCTTATATTTAAACTAGTGACCCACCCCGGCTCCACGCGGTTGCAACATATACATTCATGTATAAATCTTCCTCTTGAATCACTCTATCTATTGCTGAAAACTGCATTAAAATCTTGTGCGTACTTTATAAGATTTAAGCGTACAAACAGCGAAAGCGACTTTGTTTTATACTATGTAAAGATACAGCTAAGAGATATTGATAACCGTATAGACAGGAGGGACCATAATGTCCTTACTACAAATTCCCACCGCCTGGTCTCCATTCACGCATGTCCTATTCAGATCTTCGGATATTAGGTAAATCGGAAACTCGTCTACGCGTAAAATTGAACTGTCTTCGGTATATCTAACGTTACCAGCACATTTTACAGTGGAAAGAGTTTTATGGATGTTGCGGATTTTAATCTGTGATTTAAAAAATGTGTAAATGTATGGTTCAGCATTTGAAAGAAACAATAATTTATACTAAATAAGTAGTAGTAACCTAGAAATAATTGGGTGGATCTTTAGGTTAAGCTACGCCTTCTAGGTTGGTTTGTAGATGGGTGTCCAGCCTGCCTCAGAAAGCACGTTAAGCCGTTGGTTCCGGCTGTCATATATATATCTTTAACAGTAGTTACAGATCTGTCACTGCCACTGGCCTGAAAGTCTAACAACCAGTCTTATCAATGGGTATCGTATTACCCAGTACTAACTGGGTACACATCCCAGTTAGTACTGGTCAGATAGGCAGTTGCTCCATGTAAAATACTGGTATTCAGCTGCATTTAGTTAGACTGGAAGCCGACCCCAACATAGTTGGGAAAAGGCTCGGCAGATGATGGTATTCCACCCTGAGCTCACAAATTAAAAGCACGAAAAGTTTATTGTTACTAGCATTTTGATATTTAACCATGATAGGCGAACTGAATAAAATTTTATTTATTTATATCAAAGTAATTCACAAAGCGCACACAGCGGGATATTAACGACCTGATATAGAGTACTGAATCATATTTTATTCAGAAATGTACTTACTCACTTACTCACATAATATGCAAAATATTCATATTCTGAATCAAAAGAAATTGATAAAAAAACATAACACTTCCTTGGCAGTCGTGTACAAAAAGAAAATTAACTTATTCATTAGACAAAGTTTATTAAAACAACCCAATAAAAAAACTACATTAAAAACACACGTTCCCCATCTTTTACTGCACGGTTTACAAACTTTTACTTTACTTTACCTCGAATACAAAATGTTTCTTGCTTGATTTAAAACGAGCTCGCAGGTAAGCTACAAAGTTATCCTTTAATTTCCTAGCTACGGAAAAATATAAAAGAACTAGATGAACTGAAATCCTCTGTAGCTCCATATTTATGTAGTTAGGGTCTGTTTCCACATACATACATCCACTATATTAGGTGATTTCAATTCACGAGAATAATTCTTAATCTGGTGTTAGTGAATAGTACTACTATCCTACTTAATATCATAATTGCGAAAGCGAGGATAGATGGATGGATGGATTTGGATGAAATTTAGCACACATATAGTTTTTAAGCTGGATTAACACATAGGATACTTTTTATCCCGGTAGTATGATCCCGTGGGACAATTATCGAACTCAACGCGGGCGAAGCCGCTGGCATGAGGGCCATTCTGATTTAATAATTATTATTAATTCATTTATTTCAGGGCTGGCTTTTACCTTGGTCAGAGGCTAAGTGTTGCCATACAACGTGGCAACGCCGCCAGTCTCTTGGGCACATTACCAGCTGATAGCGTTGAGGAGGACTTTTTCGATGCCCTTTTATAGTTTATTTATTTTAGTTTATTTAAGTTTTTTATTAATTATGTTAATTAAATATGTTTTATAAAATAAAAAATAAACCATTTTATTTCAGATCATTAGAACTATTAAATTGAAATCAATTTGTACATTTATAACAAAAACACATTACACAAAACTAAATAATTTACATAAAATTAAATGTCATTTACATAAAATTAAATAATTTACAATTAAATTAATCAAAATAACATCAAAATAAGCTTATGCTAGTCATATAAAGGGTGTGAAAAACCTCGAAAGGTACTCGTTCTCCCCGTCATTACGATATTTTTTTTTGTTCTACACCAAAACTGGGAACCTTCTAGTTACGGAGATATTGGGGGTCAAAGTCCCAACTTTTTGACATTTTTTTTTTTATGTAACTTTTTAATGTAAGATTTTTACTTTAAACACATCCACGACCCCTGTATTATTTAATCCATCCACCAGCACAATGTTTTGAGTGCGTTACATTAAGTTTTACCCAAAATAAAAGGCGTTTCCCAGCAATATTTTTTGCGCAAAGTTACTTAGTTTGATGTACTTGGCTGACGGCTTCGTGATGAGGTTGTTTACACCCTGTATAGGTCAAACCGGGTTCCGAACAGGCCCAGAAGGAGGTGGCATGATGAGCTGGACTGGGATTAATAATAATAATATTTTATTCATCAAAAAACATTGTAGTACATGTCACAATTTACAGAATAGCTTTATAATAATGTACAAAGACTACAATAAAATGGTGGGTGAGGTGCTGTATTCCTAGCTAGGTTAATAGATAACCTGTGATAAGGAGTACAGTGCCGGATTACATTGATGATAAAATTAAATAAATAAATAAATATCGCTGGACATTAACACACAGCGCCATCTAATGCCACGCTAAGCAACGAGGCTTGTTTCATGGACACCAGATAGTTGATATACTACATAGATACTTTTTGTTTGTAAATACATACTTATTATACATATAAACATCCATGACTCGGAAACAAAATGTCCGTGCTCATCACACAAACATTTGCTCCAACCGGGATTCGAACCCGGGACCCTAAGAACGTAAGGCAGCCTCACTACCGCTGCGTCATTCGGGTCGTCAAATTTCGTCTTAATTATGTGACTATGTACAATCATTGACTCGAATGTCTATTACTTATATGAGAATTAATAATTGAATTTGTAAAAGACCAAGTAAGTTATTGCTTAAATATTCTCAGCACAATCTCCACGTTTTCTCCACAAAGCCACGAAAACCGTTAATTACACAGTATAAAAGTTATATTGCAACGTATTTATTTTTTGATACTGAAAGTTAAAAAAACGTAAATTTATCTTTTTAGATCTTGTAGAAATGAATGGAGACATGAGGCGCCCAGTGTGGCCATTAACATGGCGGTGACAAATCCTTGTACTGAGGAAATCATACATACTAAATAGACAAGTGTGAGCACACACTCAAACAATTTTACATGGAATGTAACATTCACGAAATTGATACTTCAATTTGCTAGCTTCTTGCTTGCTTGTTAGATAAATCAGTCTTATCAAGGGGTATCGTAGTACCATCATCATCATCATCATCATCATCATCAGTCTATTACTGTTCCCATTGCTGGGACACAGGCCTCCTCTCTATGAGAGGGAATTGGCTATAATCCACCACGCGGGCCCAGTGCGGATTGGTAGATGTCACATGTCTTCGAATTCTTGGATCTAGGACAGTTAGTAGGTTTCCTCACGATGATTTCTTTCACCGTTTTTGAGAGCAGTGGTGTTGAAATAAATTACCCAAAGTAATGCGCTTACCTGAGTTCGAACTCACGACTTACTGTTCGTAAGTCGGGGCCACCACCGCTGGCCACTGCTGCTCTCTCTTGTGGAGTTCGCTTCATGTAAAATACTGGTAATCAGATGCATCCGATTAGACTGGTAGCCGATCTCAACAGTTTTGGTCCCCGACGTCGTAGACTTTTGTCCGACTCGTAGCTTATGTACTTAAAATAAATATGAACAGTTCGTAAGATCCATTCGAAACAGAGTTAACATACGCGCTCCTACATTTTACGATGGCAAAGTTGTAAATAAAATAAATGAATAAAAATAAATATTGCTGGACATTAACACACAGCGCCATCTAGTGCCACACTAAGCAACGAGGCCTGTGTCGTGGACACCAGATAGTTGATATACTACATAATACATACTTTTTGATTGTAAATACATACTTATCATACATATAAACATCCATGACTCGGAAACAATTAATGTCGATGCTCATCACAAAATGCAAAAAAAATCAAATACAGTATTAGTCGTTAAAGATTCTTGAGTTTAAACCAAACAGCCTTCGCATTTTTTTCGAAAGTAATTATTATTCCAATAGTGTGGGAAGCTTATCTAGTCTAGTAGCTTCAATTGGAACTAACAAAACTATGAAAAGACTTTATTTGTTTACCGACAGCGCTGCCACCGTTACCGGGACAGATGAGCTTGCTACACTTTAGATGTATTTCTTTCTTTATTTACTTCCATTGATTTTGGGGAAATCAGCATTCTTCATAAATTTATTTCTTTTTACTTGGTCTGTGTTAGTTACTTTCTCAAAGATTTATTTAATTGTAGTTAATTAAAACTGTTTACTACCAATTACAATAAGTAACATGGAAACAAAAAAGAAAAACAAAAGTAAAAGATCAAGTTGACAACATTCAATGGGTTAAATTAAAACTAACACGGATAATATGGCAAAAAAGGAGGTGACTGATGAGATGACAAGTAATAGAGAAGTATGAAAGAAGCAGACATATGCTGCGCCGACCACAAACGAATTGGGATAAGGGCAAGATAATGATGACGATGATGATGACGAAATAAATAAATATCGCTGGACATTACAGACAGCGCCATCTAGTGCCACACTAAGCAACGAGGCCAGCTAGAAAGGTACAAAAACTAAACGAAACTGGCTAATAGTGGACACTCTTAAATACTTTCTCTTACAAAACACTAGACGAGAGATGTTACAAATAATCAAAAACACAAGTTAGCTTACTTTATATTAACAAAGTCGCGTATCTCATGGCTCATCGAAATCGCCACGGTTCACTAACAAGAAAAAGTCCTTTCGAAATTGGGTATCAAAAGTTTTCTTACTCTGCCTTTGATGTGTTCGCTGTTAACGTTTTGCTTTTCAACAGAAACGTTATTGATGCAATCCTTTTCTAGGAATAGAACTTCAATTCTAAATTATATACTTTAGAAGTTTTTGAAAAGGAAAACTGAAAACTGGGTCCATTCAAAACTCTTACCGTTACTTTAGACTCTAGAGTTTAACCCAGTTGTATACGGTTCAAAATGAATACGAAGATGATATTTTTGCAGATTTAGGATATGAAAATCTTAAGAGCGGCCAACCCGACATACTTTTCATACAAACGCTCGTGCGTGATTATGCCGATGTTACACATATATATTATCATTGCATTATTTGAACTAATATGTATCTTGTGCACTATATCTAGGCTTCTATCAAAGCAAAAACTAAAAATTTAGTATAAGCCTCCAAAAATTGCTGTTTTGCACAAGATTTACCTCAACTTTGGCCATTCATAATGGGTTTGACGCATTTATAATGTACTCATAAATAGTAAAAATAAAAAAATCATCCTGCAAATGTAGTGGGAATTCTAAATGACAAATATTTATTTCACAAACTTGTAAGACTTATTCAAAAACACGTATTTCCTGAAACAAGTTTTATAAATTTTCGAACACTATTTTTCGTTCAATGTTATCGCGTTAGGCGGTATGAGTTGCGCGGAAGATAAGTAGTGCGGGGTTGGAGCCATGCTCGCCTTGACGATAGACGGGCCAGGAAGGGCCCCTTAAAGGCTGTTTGCCATAATTTAAACTTATAAATAGCCTCAAAGACACCGTACATGTTCATCATCGTCATCTGCCTACCTTTTCCCAACTATGTTGGGGTCGGCTTCTAGTCTAACTGGATGCAGTTGAATACCAGTATTTTACATGAAGCGACTGCCTTTTTGAACTTTACAACCCAGTAAGTACTGGGTTACACGATACCGCTTGGTAAGGCTGGTTGTCAGACGTTTTGGGCCACTGACTACGTCTAACTGTCAAATATCTACAAATGACAGCCAAGACCAACTGCTTAACGTGCTTTCCGAGGCACGGAGGAAACTCGGTATGTCATTATATACCACCACCACCCATACCACCCATTACCACCCATTACCACCCATTGGTGGTCACCCATCCACGGACCAACCTAGGCAAGCGCGGCTTAACCTGAAGATCAATCCGATCGGCTGTTATTATTTAGCCACGAGCAACTCTGAAAGACACCGTATATGCCTGAATATTCGTGAAAATTAGTCTCTTATCTGGATTGAAGTTATTAACTCTCATAAACGTCAGGCCGTAAGTCGTAGTATCTTGTTCTACTCGTTAAATTTATGTCTTAACTTTGCGTAGGTAGCATTTTGATTCATTGAGCAGGGGCGGGTTATACAGGTATTAAAAATGGCGCGGAAATTTTATTTTGGATATGCATTGTGGCTTTCATCAAATTGAAATGATAGTTGATTTATTGTTAAAAATTATTTCAATAGTATGGCAGTATTTACTGATAAAACTTTACTGGTAGTGTTAGGGTTCCGTACCTCAAAAGGAAAAACCGGAACCCTTATAAGATCACTTTCTTGTCTGTCTGTCTGTCTGTCCGTCTGTCACCACCGATTTTCTCAGGAACGGGTGACCCAGCAAGTTGAATTTATACCATATACTGAACCCCCACTACTGTATCCCCATTAGGTGTATATAAATCAAGGCCCTGAGTGAACACGATAAAAAGATATGGGCAAATTCAGATTTTCGCGAAAACTTGTAAGTACCAAAATTTACCTTAATTTTAAACTTTTTTATTTTTCGGACTTTTCCCTTTATTTGTGCTATAAAACCTTGCTTTTAACCAAAATTGTCAATTCTAGGTCAACCGGAAGTACCTACCCTATAGGTTTTGGCTCGAAAACCTAATGGTGGATCCCGTTGACCTAGAATCACGAAATTTGGCAAAAAGCAAGGTCATACAGCACGTGTAAAGGGAAAAAGTCTGAAAACCGTAAATATGTAGTGTAATAAAAAAAAACGATTTTACTATTACAAACTTATTCTTTGCGGTTAGAGCAATAGCCGTTTCTAGGGATCAAACAGCAAAGTTAAGTTTGTCCATTAAAAAGTTTGTACGGAACCCTCGGTGCGTGAGTCCGACTCGCTCTTGGCCGGTTTTTTTGTTGTTCTCGGATTTAATAAGTTGAAAAAAATAGGTGGCAGCGCTTGTATATTATCGCTTGATTATTACAAAAGATTGCATAACATTTACGGCCATTTTCAATAACTTACTAACAGGTAACGGACGGTTGCTATCTCTGTCTGGTTAGACATTTTGCTTACGGACCGTTAAAAAAAAACGTCACAGAAATGATATCTTTAATTTTTATATGAATCAAGTGACAGGTTATGACGTGGATAGGATATTTCAAGCTAACTTTGTTTATAGAAACACCGATAGCTACGAGACGTAGGCATATTAACTAAACAGTTATACGTAAGTAAGTTATAGAAAACGGCCGTATGTGCAACCGCTGGTATAAGGGACATCTACTCTTTACTCAAATAGGGTTTGCTTCTAGCTGATTATGGCTATGACAGATTGTGATTTATAGTCTTCCCACGTCCTTTATGCGATGACCAGAACTTACTGTGATAACTCATTCTAACGTAATAGTGGGTGGATATTAGTACATTATGATATAAGTGTGGTAAGTTGAAAATTACAGCCGAGGCGATATTGTTAGCCCGAGCCGTAGGCGAGGTCAATAAGAAACCAGAGGCTGTAATTATCAAAGCGCACGTATGTCATACGACGTTTTATAACATATTTGCGAGGAAATAAATAAAAACAATACAACGAAAAAAAAAGCACACGGAATAATTTTTACTTGTTCACATATTAGCGATTCGCGCGCATCAGCGCTTTTTTTTAAGGCAGACACAAAAAACAGCCACTATTACTAATAAAGTAAATTAATATTTTTGTGTTTTTGTTACAGATAAATGGTTGTAATTTAGTTATATTTCATCTCCCAAAGTTAATTTTGTTCATAAAATGTTGACCACTTTTCTGACATAAAAACTCTTTACTAAGATTTTAAAAAGTACCGTTCGGTTTAGACGGAATATCTTGATAAACCGTGCGTTGTACTTTACCGCACAAGTACGTAATGAGATACATTACGATATTGAAATTGGTGAAATAAGAGACTCTTTACGAGCAAATGTGTTATATATAATTATTATACACGATTTTTTTATTCAATTAGTTAGTTCCACAAAGTTAAAGTAATTTATAGAGAAAAAAAAATTACGTCAACAATTTAATAAACCTATATATTTTCATGTAAGCTTGTACTCTAAACAGTGTGTTCCAGAAAGGTCGAAAGGTAGGTAGGTTGCTGTAGAAGAGCGGAGCCTCCTAACACAGGCATTACTTCCTCTAAAGGAGGCTCCAATCAACAACTAATATAAAACTTTTTGGTTAAGGTGGAAGCTCCACGGTATCCCGCGAAATTTAAATTTTGTTACGTTTTTTGCAATTTGCAGGTCAGGTTGTATGTTGATTAAAATATGATTTGCGGCTGTAAGACGTATGTAGTTACAGAATTATAATAATTAAAATCATCAAACATTCAGTTCATGTAACTGTCAAGAATGACTTTTTCATGAAATAGTCATTCTCAAAAAAACGTAAGAAAATTTGAATTTTGCGGGCTACCCTGGATCCCCCTTAAGAAATAAAGATTTTGTATTTGTATTTTTGTATTCGTATAGCGCCTATAAATATGACCACACCTTTTTGGTACACGCTGTATAATATACAGTGTTTGTAGCTTTTATTTTTGGGTAGCTCAAACCCCGATTCATCATCTGCCTAACCTTTTCAAAACTTCATTGGGAACGGCTTCCAGTCTAACCGGAAGCAGCTGAATACCAGTATTTTACATGGAGCGACTGAATATCTGACCTTTACAACCCAGTTAGTACTGGGTAATAAAACTCCTTAGTAAGACTGGTAGACTAGCTCAAACCCCGGTTGTGAAAGACTTTTTAGTCACTTTTTCTTTAAACATTAGGCTTTTTTTATATTACATTTCACTCACATCTTACTTACAAACTGTATAGTTATAAAAACTTAGAAGACAAATTTATGAAACTGCATCTAACAACTCTCATGAGAATGCGACAAAAGACTTCCCAGTATTTAAAACGAACATCATTAAATTTTCTGCACTCAAATTACGTTTCGTGCGCTTAAAACTTTGCTTACCCCTGAGAGTAATAACCAGTACTGAAGATATAACAATGAGTTACACAATAATTATTAATTAAGAGCTTAAAGTAGGTAAGGGAGCGTTTAATTTCGCTTGCTTTCGTGCATTGTCATGTAAGAGAAATTGGATTAAGGCCAAGAGCAGTGTGCCAAGAAAGATAATGGGTTAAGGTATGGGGAAAGTATTCACGTTTGGAGTTATTATTTATTTGTTGAATCTAGATAAATTGAGCAGTCAGGAACTCAAAAGTCTGAACTAGTCTTATCAAGGGATATTGTGTTACCCAATGAATACGTTAATGAGGTTAAGTAAGCATAATATACGTTCCATGTTAAATATTGGTTTCCAGTTACATTCAGTTAGAACAAGGCTGCTCAACTTATTTTAGAGGTGGTATTCCGTGACCGTATTATTAAATATTGAAGGGATTTTCAGGTAGTAAAAATACTTATTATTTGAAAGAATCGTAAAACCACACAATTTTGCTGTAGAAAACAAAAGGGCATAGACACTTTTTCTTAATTAGTCTTTTGACATTTAGGTTGCGTTCACAAATAAATAATAAAATTGCGTTTACTGTTAATTTACAACAGGTGGGCCATCATTGGGATTTCGTGTACACCGGCGGGCCATCTAGTAAATAAGACTTGCTATGGTAACGGTATAGATACCCTATTACCTACTTAGCTTTTAACATTAAACTTCAGTTAGTAGCTTAGTGTTTGTTGGATATTGGCTTACCTACTGAGATGGGTAAGGAGCAACATTTTTTTTCGATATGCTTTGAATTTTTTTTAGATCCTGAAATCTGTTTAAGACTGTTGTCAGCTGACTACTTTTGGCGGGCCAATTCAAATGCGTCGGGCCTGGGGTTGGGCAGCCTTCAGTTAGAATAGGGATGATGACTGACTAAAAAAATATGATTCTGTTTAGTCCGTCAGTTATATAATAGAAAAATATTGGATACGTGTTTTTTGTTATAACAAATTAATAAAAATTGACGAAGATAAAACGTGTCAAAGATCAAGAGTGGGGGCTTGTGACGTCACATTTGAGTAAAAAATGTACTCAAATGTAACGTCACACGACTTTTCGACGCACTGCATCGTCTTCATTTTTTGTTTACGTGAAAAAATAAAAATATGTGTCCATTGTTTTTTTTGGAAATCTATGACGGACTTGTAGCGGCACTACAAAAAGTGCTATGCTACATGGAACAAAAAGTACTACTACGCCATCTATGACCATGATGAACCAACAGCGAAACACGTCAGAATACCTACATTGCGCAAGCAAAGTTATCCGCGACATAAGACTACATACGAGAACCCGACAACAACTGTCGGTCAGTGGCCCACCAGACATAACACCTGTCTGGTCGGAAGATTCTCCCTTTTCCACGGGGGATGAAGAGCTTTACACCCTGTTCTTCAAACCTCAAAGACTAATTGGATTTTTTGTCATCTACCCTATTTAGACTGAAAGATGGTCTAACGTTTTTAAGTGGATAAAGCAATGATTTTCTGTTAGTAAAGAGGTTTCTAAAATATTATCTCTAATACTATATTGACGGTCCCGCATGACGACAACCTCGTGAAATTAAATTGCCAAGAGCTTCGACCAATAGTTGACGAAGGGGCTTGATTCAGAAAGCGGTACTCCTGGTTCGACGGTTTCTATTGTTAGGAGGTTCCTTGCTCTGGAGCCTTGACGGCGTAGCTTGGACCCTATTCTCAATACCATTGGACTACCATTTTTTTTAAATATTATTTTAGATTGTAATATTTTAAAATGTAATAAATTTGTACCGAAATAAATAAAAGACAATCATTACTAAAAGGACAAATTAAAGCCACAAGAGATAGAAAGATTTACTCTTGGGTTGTCGCAAAGGGTAACCGTGTTACACTCCCCTTAACCGTACAACTTACGCCCTGAGATTAGTTTTCCTAAAAGGGATAATTTACACTTACATGTCGCTGTTACGGGCCGGGGGGTTCTGACAATATATTACAGAATTAACCTTCGTTCATGTTCCTTTACTTTAGGTTGTATTTATAACTATAGAGTTAGATTTTCATGTGAATTTGCATGTAGTTGTAAAAAGCTTTATTTATAGACGGTTTAACTGTGTTGTACCTAAATCAAAGATTTTATCCACTTGTCGGCTACGAAAAAAGAGGTTCTTATCATCAATAATTATTCAAGAATTTTTTGAAGAAATAGATAACGTTATGGTCAGTGGGTCGTCTTAGAGGCACTATGAAAAAAAGACTTATAAAAATTTCGAGGTAGCGCTCGCCAGCCGCTGCCGCGGCACCGCTCGCTTCGCTCGCTCGGCTCGCGCGTAGTTGGTCACAGTTCTAACCTTTTTTTTTTTTTTTGCTCGATGTGGAAATCCTCAATGGATGTCCTCCGCCCTGGGGAGAGCGGAGGGGTCTGTCAGACTCGTACTGACTAAAACCACACCGGTGTTCCATCGCACACTTGCGTCGGGAGGCAGCGGGATCTGATGCGACTTCCGCTGCCCCGGACTAGTGCCGGCCCGCTTGACCTGCGGGCCTCGTCCCGGGGGGAGTGAGGTGTCAAACTCCCCCCGCTACGTCCCGGAGAGGCGCGCGTGGAACACGACGCGCCGCCGTCTCGGGTCCAGTGTCATGGGGGGCGACGGATGTCCCCGAATCTGTCGCCCCTGGACCTATTTAGGGGGGCCGGAAGAGGGCGTTACCAGCCCTGTCACAGTTCTAACCTAACCTAACCTATGGGTCCCTTCGACATCGTTTTTACGACAAACGGTTAGTCGGGGACAAAAAACACCGAGACCTTTTTAGCCTTATATTTATGTGTTTTATACGATAGAATCGACAAAATAAACGATTTGAGAAAATAACACTTTTTTGGCAAAATTTTAAAAGTCCTCGCGCCGTAGCGCCCTAAGGCTACACTCCAAGCAACGAGATCCTTCACGTCTCTGATAAATTTGATCTTGTCTACCAAAGTGCTCTTGCAGTTAGTTTCAAAAAGATACTCGACTGACTGTTTTAATGGTCTAGTGGTCGCAAGCGCGACTGCTGAGCATGAGGTCCTGGGTTCGATTCCCGGGTCGGGCAAAGTTTTATTTGGTTTTTCCATTTTCCATTTGGTATTAGTCATTTTTTTTTATCATTACTCAGTAGCAGCCATGGAGTCTGGATTTGTGCCCGTTTGATGGCAATAAGCTCTCCCTGTATTACATGGGACTTTAACATAACTGGTGAAACTATATTATGTGGATGTGCCCTCTGGCTAGTCCTTCGGGGATTACAGGCGTGATTTTATGTTATGTTTAAAAAAGAAAACGGAAAAAAACAGTTACATTTTAATTATCGTAAAATCTTAGCACAGCTTTAAAATAAAGCTCACACAATAGGCATGCCGACAGTATTAAAAAATTGCAAATCTATTTAGTCCGTCAGTTAGAGTATTGGACATTAATGGACACGTATTTTTTGTTTTTGTAAATAATGAATGTTGACAAAAGATAAAACGCATCAAAACTCGGGAGTAGGGTCTCGTCACGTCAGAACTAGCTAAAAATTATACCTAGGCGTGACGTATTGAGAATTTTAAAAGCGTTATATCTTCGTCAATTTTGGTTTACGTAACAAAAGAAAAAACACAGGTCAAATATTTTTTTGATAATCTAACTGACGGACTAATTAGTTTTTCTTTGTCGTCTCGCCTATTTGAATTAAAAGACCATGTTGAAGATTTCTTTAATGTAATCTTACGACAACATAATGTGATCAAGATATGGACTACTCAGTAGTAGCATATTTATCACTCGTAAGTCCACACCATTTTTTTCTGTAGCTGTCACAGCTGGCTAAAGCAAGATGGATGGGAATGCATCTTCTCTTAGTAAAAAAAGGCTTGTGTGTGAATCTAATTACTTAGCATTGTGGAAAGTGCGACTTGGAATAATACAGGGTGTAAGATACAGCCCTCCGTAAACTGACAGGGTGGGGGTTTGAATCTTATTTCTCCGGAATTTATCTCCAAAATTACATTATCTGCAACGACGAATGAAATCAGCTGTTCACTTCCTGCTTAGCTACAGAGTTCATCGAACTCCTCGTCGCGCTTGCCGTTCACTATGTGCGTTTTTCACACCACGGTAACGATACATTGCGTATGAGGAAAGAAAACAAATCAAACTTATTGGATTGGAATATATTGGATTCGTTCATAAAATCATTTCTTGATCTGGTCATCTTAGTATGAAATACTGAATTCACCTCATCAGTCTGAAGAGGGCTGTCCCTTACACCCTGTATCGCTCCGCACACATCTCACCGAATACCGAACACAGCACATCGCTCACCGCATGCCACTCTGGTCTCTTCTCGTCTCCGCTGGCCTAAACAATTGCAAGACATCTCCCCTCCCCCCTACCCAAACGTTTCCACTAAAGCCAAGCGGAAACGAGAAGTGTAAATAACGAAATTCTATTGGTGATTCAAATACAAAGTGAAGTAATTTTCTAAAATCATCAACTCATCATCATCTGCCTAGCCTTTTCCCAACTATGTTGGGGTCGGCTTCCAGTCTAACCGGATGCAGCTGAATACCAGTATTTTACATGGAGCAACTGCTTCTGACCTCCACAACCCAGTTAGTACTGGGTATTACGATCCCCCTTGGTAAGACTGGTTGTCAGACTTTTTGGCCCACTGACTACCTGTAACGACTGTCAAAGATCTACAAATGACAACCGGGACCAACTGCTTAACGTGCTTTCTGAGGCACGGAGGAAACTCGGTATGTAATAGGTGGTCACCCATCCACAGACCAACCTAGGCAAGCACGGCTTAACCTAAAGATTGACCCGAGCGGCAGTTATTATTTAGCCACGAGCTAAATCTTCTACTATTGATTTTAATTCCAAAACAAAGTATTTAACGCAATGACTATGACTACAAACTAAGAATATTCAAGGATTGAATTTGGCATAATACAAAGATCTACGAGCACATACATTTTGGCAACGCCAGTCCTAAGGGTCATATTGTCAAGTAAGTTATGATTGCGTCGGCGTCACACGCGCCTAGATTTAATTGCGGCCCATATCAACGTCACCCCGTGTCGGATGCGTGCTCAAAATACATTTGACTCCTCGAAAAAGGTGTTCTGCCTTATGTCACTCCAGGATATGTTTTGATTTCAAATGGAAAGGTCGTGGCACTAATATTTTGTTTCCTTATTTGATATTAGAGACTATCTTGGGAGGCTGTTTCTTACGTGTTATGTGTATTTATTCTCCGTCGTTGGAGGTTTTGTATCCGCTATATTTAGAGTCTCTTTTTGCGTTATCATGTTAGTGCCTAACCTGGTGTCAGGGTTTTTATGCCGCACATGGGCCTCTGACTTGGCTTTGCATGGCGTCGAGAAATATCTCTCAGGCATGCTGGTTTCCTCACAATGTTTTCCTTCAACAAAACAATTGGCAAATTATACAATACTCTCATAAATCCGAAAACCCAAAGTTGCGTTTATTTAGAGTAAAGATTTGCTATCGTTCTTTAATTTCTGATTACCCATAAAGATAATTATTTGGTCAGTTAAAACTGGCCTTCATTTATCTTTAAAAATTCATCATCATCATCATTTCAGCCGAAAGACGTCCACTGCTGGACATAGGCCTCCCCCAAGTGTCGCCACATTGACTGGTCCCGTGCGACATGCATCCAGCGGACTCCCGTAACCTTCACCAGGTCATCGGTCCACCTGGTGGGAGGCCTTCCAACGCAACGTCTTCCGGTTCGCGGTCGCCACTCCAGAACATTTCGGCCCCATCGGCCATCCGTTCTGCGAGCAATGTGACCTGCCCACTGCCACTTAAGTTTGGAAATTCTTCGGGCTACGTCGTTAACCTTGGTTCTCTTGCGGATGTCTTCATTTCTGAGTCGATCGGGCAAGGAAACTCCGAGCATAGCCCTCTCCATTGCCCTTTGGGTGACTTTAAGCCTTCTGAGGAGGCTCATTGTGCGCGACCACGTTTCGGTCCCATATGTTATCACTGGCAACACACACTGATCATAGACTTTCGTCTTGAGACACTGCGGTAAGTTGGACGAGAAGATACCGCGCAACTTCCCGAACGCTGCCCAGCCGAGTCGTATTCGACGATTGACCTCTTTTTCGAAGTTAGACCTACCTAACTGGACCGTTTGTCCCAGGTACACATAATCGTCTACAACTTCGAGTATAGAGTCTCCGATCTTGATAGGAGTGGGTGCGACATGGGCATTCAACATGACCTTGGTTTTGTCCATGTTCATTTTAAGACCCACTCTTCCGGAAGCTCTACTGAGGTCATCGAGCATCGTCCTGATGTACTCCATGGTCTCAGCCATGACCACTATATCGTCGGCAAACCGAAGGTGAGTTATGTACTCGCCATTAACGTTGATACTTAGCCCTCTCCAGTCCAGAACCTTGAAGACATCTTCCAGTGCAGCGGTGAATAGTTTCGGAGATATGACGTCTCCCTGTCTCACACCTCGCTGCAGGAGGATAGGTTCCGAGGCTTGGTCCTGAAGTCGGACTGACATGGTGGCGTTTTTGTACAAACACTTCAACACCTCGATGTAACGATAGTCGATTTGGCACAGTTGGAGAGACTGCAGTACAGCCCAGGTCTCGATCGAATCGAAGGCTTTCTCGTAGTCCACAAACGCTAAACAGAGGGGCAGGTTATACTCTTCGGTCTTCTGTATAATCTGCCGCAGCGTATGTATGTGGTCCACGGTGCTAAAGCCTTTTCGAAAACCGGCTTGTTCGGTAGGCTGGAAATCGTCAAACCTGCGCGTCAAATCTTTAAAAATTATTAGACACAAATGATGTTTTAGTACAATTCAACTCGCTGAGATTGAGTTGTTGTTAATAAGTACCGCAGTAAATGCTCTTAATATGCTCACAACAACTTTACTATAGTCCCCAGCTACTTATTTATAAAAATTGCAAAGAGAAACTGCACTCTGCGTTTAGAGTGGAGATGACTATTGAGAAGATGAATAAAATATGTATAGAAGAAGATGAAGAAGACATAGTAGCCATTTTCCAACTATGTTGGGGTCGGCTTTTAGTCCAACCGGATGCAAAACTGGTTGAAGAAAACGCCGTCTCTTCGTGTTCAATAGTTTAATTCATTTTTTGTGGTTTTTATAAATATGTATGTTAGTCTGTAAGCCTTACAGACTACCTTACAGTGTAAGGTATATATGATATGGGTCTTTTGTTATCTGAATTAAATGATATGATAAATTGTTAAATTTTGCAAACCCTAAATATTTTGCATCTTTCATCCATTCGATTATGGTGATAAGATCCTGCATTGTTGATTAAACCAACAGTATTATACTCACAGCAATAAAACGACATTGGTCTATAACGTTGAGGTATTGGACATAATCCAAACACATTACAGTTTCCAGTTGCCACTGTGTTTTAATATAGATATAAATAGTTTATCATGAAGTCTATATATTTTGTGGCTAGACATGATGCGTGGTTTTACTTGACGTAATAATTATTTTTGTAGAACTCATTATAAGTGAAGGACAGACGGATAATTAATGTTTTTTATGTTTGGTTTTGAATGTCACTGCTGAATTAATAACGACGATTGTCGTGTATATTTGAACTTCAGAGGAGCTTGTGGCTAAATAATTTCAGCTGATCCGGTCGATCTTTAGGTTAAGCGTGGTCGCCTAGGTTGGTTCGTGGATGGGTGGCCACCCATTACATACCGAGTTTCATCCGTGCTTAGGAGAGCACGTTAAGCTATTGGACCCATGTCAATTCAGATTCAGATCTTTAAGAAGTCAGTGGCCCGAAAATTTGACAACCAGCTTTACCAAGACGTATTGTAATAACTAACATAACTAAATTAGAAAATAATTATCTCTTTATTTTACCCTGAGTTGCCCTATTACATGGAGCTAAAACAGAGCGAAATATGGGTGTTACTTTGGATAAGATATAATTCTGCATATCATTTTGGAGAAAGATATATATTATATTTACTAATACTAAGACTAGAACAAGATTACCAAAGCATGATTCACGTGAACGTAATTTTATCTATCTCTCAATTCAGTACTAAAAGTAAACTTCCTATTGAGTTACTGTTTACAAACAGAAATACGAGAAAACAAACTTGGCTATTTATATATTGATGACGTCATCGCCTTATTTACGTGGCAGGGGCGCTTCTGTCTACTTTGATTTTGTTAATGGACGGATATCCAGTCCAGAATGTACTTTGCTAATGTTATTGAGAGTTTTATCTGCACATTATAGTTTTGGTTCCTGTCGGCAGTTGTTGGTATTTCCTGGATAGATGATTCAAGCAAGTTACGGTTTATTTTCAGTTGAGGTATCAATGATGTCACCGCTCCCAACTACTTTTGGTGTCATCATCGTCATCATCAGCCTAGCAGTCAATTGCTGGACATATGGCTCCTCAATTGCACGTCACTCAACTCGATTCTCGGCAACTCTTATCTAGTTGCTACCAGCCACCCTGCGAAGATCGTCGCTCCACTGAGCCTGAGGACATCCACTTGCCGATTTGCGGTTGACTTTTTTTGTTCTTGTTGACTCAAGAACACTCTTCTGTCCCATCGGTCATGGGTTTGGTGTACTTACTATAAAGTATAGTATTGCATTACAGTACACCAAAATTGTAACACAACTCGCTTAGAATATTGCTAATTCAATGGTTACAATGGACTCCTTATCACAGTACCAGTGCGATGGTTGCTACTAACGAACGATTCTAGAGTCGAAATTCTTATAAAAGTCATGAACATCTAAAGAATTCTCTAAAAGGTACCAAGATTAATCCATGTATTTTATTTTATTTTGAAACAAATCGGAAGAAGTTCGTAAGTATCTATAGAATCGTATTCATGGGCCGTTTGTGTCTACATTAAAACTTTTCGTTTTGTTGACTTCAGAAAATATTCTAACTTGAACTTTTCCCCAAACAGTAAAAATACATACTTGTGTATACTAATAGCAATTTCTTCTTTGATTTTCATTCTGAAATCTGTCAGTTATTCAAAGAAAATCTTTGCCAAAATTACTTTCATATTATACTTGTATATTGCATTAAAAACCAATCGAACTTTGACAAGTGATAAATGTTCAAAAGAAGGGACAATCTCCTAAAAATTTTGGGAAAAATTTGCATTTTCTATACTCCATTCTAGTCTTTAATGCTTTTGTTATAAGGTCCATATCTACGCCCGAATGTAGGGAAGACAGTTTTAAAGATTTACGGTTTTCTGTAATTTATGCCGATGGAACGGCGACTTTTTGTATTGCTATCTACACAGCAATTGCGAGTGATTTATTTAGAATGTTAAGTAGAACGTTATTTGGATAGAAAAAGTTTAACAAAAAATAATGTTATCGTCACCGTAATTTTTTTTTAAACAAGATTAGTGAAAACGAGATTGAATTGAACGAGTATGGCAAACTATATTTTCAAAATATTAATAATATTATAAAGAGGAAAGATTTGTATTTTTGTATTTAACGAATAAACTTAAAAACTCTATACCGATTTGAAAATTTCTTTCAGCAATGGATAGCTACATTATCAGCAAGTAACATAGGCTATATTTTATCCCTGTACTCCCACGGGAACGGGAACTACGCGGGTGAAACTGCGTGACGTCCGCTAATTCTTAATAAATAATCTGAAATACGTGCAAAGTACGGTGATTGGGCCTATGAAACCAGGGCCGTCCAAAAGCGGCTTGGGTTGACGATATTGTCAAGATTGTGGGAAACAGATGGATAAGGGCGCACAGTACAGATAAGAGTGGCAGAAGAAAGGGAAGGCCTATACCCAACAGTGGGTGATTCCGGGCTAAAATGATGGCGATGATGACGTGCAGAGTGAAATCGTTTTTTAAGAGAGTTCTTACCCTTCCAAACTGTAATACCAAATTTTTTTAATAGCTGGTTGCACACACAGAAAACGTCAAAAAAAATGAGGGTAGGTATCTGTTGTCTTGTTGTCTGTTGTTCTCCCCATCATTGCGATCATTTTTTTGTTCTGGACTATACCTGGGAACTTTCTAGTTACGGAGATATTGGGGGTCAGAGCTCCAACATTTTTACTTTTTTTTTTTAAATGCTTGTTTTTAACGTAACATTTTAACTGTAAACATCTCCATGACACCTGTAGTATTCAATCCATCTATTAGCACCATGTTTTGACTGCGTTACATTCGGTTTTACTTAAAAACGTGATTTTTCACCTCAAATAAAAAAGTCGTTTCCCACCAATAATTTTCGCGTAGAGTTACTTAGTTTTATGTACAGAATGCTTGGTTGACGGCTTTGTGAAGGGTCCGTTTACACCCTGTATAAAAGACCACAAAGAGTCTATGTCCATCCCTTGGTCCATTCGTATTTATCGAAAAAAAAAGTGTCGTCGCCGACACAAAAATCTCTATTTAGATACCACTCACGTCCTTAAATAGATATTTTTTCACATATTGTTCATTCGCCAACCCTTTTGAAATATAAATGGGGCTTATAATATTTTAAGTGGGGTTTTTTAAGTGCGGTATTGTGTACTTATATAACACATTTGAAAATTTTGTTGCTGGCGTTTATTTTTAACCGACTTCAAAAAGGAGGAGGTTTTCAATTCGTCGGAACCTTTTATTTTAAAACGAAGCTTTGACGGCCGTCTATTGTTTCAATAGGTAGACAAAATACTCTTTTTTGAGGGAATGTGAGGTTGAACGACTGGCAACATTAGAATGGGGAATGATAGAATATCAGCATGATAGCAATGATATGACTGTCGGACTGCCAAGTCAAGGTCTGAAACCCAAGACACGCACTTCTGATTTTTCGGATTAATGTGCGTAGTGTACAATATTATCACTTGCTTTGATGAAGGAAAACATCGAAACCAAACCAGCTTGCCTGAGAGATATTTTTTTACGGCATGTAAAGCCAAGTCAGAGGCCGATGGGCGGCATAAAAACTCTGGTACCGGTTCGGTTAGGCACTAATCAAACGAAAAAAAAAGCATGAAAACACTGGGTGGGAGTGACAGTGTAGCGAAGCATGACAGCAAGTGTTAGAAGTAGGAAAATATGAAATAAGGTCTTCTTGCTAAATTTATTTATTTATTTATTCATTAACACATACATTTGTTTTAACAGGTAAAACCCAAGCTAACAAAAGTAGTCATAAATTGCTAAATATCCAGCCCCAAGTAACGGGTCTGGGTAGAAACACACAAATTACACAGTAGACAACAAACTAAGTGTCACCCTCTTAAATTCCGCCAAAGAGCAAGAAAATACGTCTAAACGCCGAGAGACTGCACGAATCACTGGTGCAAAACTTTAATAAGTTTGTACGGGTTGCCGGAACTTTAAAAAGCCCCTTCCTCGGTCATAACCGAGCACAAATAGCCTCACTGAGGCAGGGAATCACAGTTTTCCTATGGCATCTCTTCTGATACCCTCTCTACATACATACCCTCACGACTACCTCCCATCGTAGTAGGCAGAAAGGTAATGCTACCTGTTATGATGCAAAGATATCTTACCTACTCCTTCCACTTCGTCCACGTTCATAAGTCTGGTTGGACACGTACGCCGGTTGCGAGGACTACTGACCTAAAATTTCTGGAGAACCGCACCAATAAGGTTAATGGCACCATACATCTGTGTGATTGCAAGTAAATATGAATATCCATGACGCAATAACTTACAACATAACTGTAGTGGAATCGTTTTAAACAATTGAATATGAACTGTACATAATTCAGGAGGTATTATGAAACGAGTGCGATAGCTATCGTTTACAATAGCGAGTTTTTGGTACAAGTTCTATTGGTGCTAGTTAAAGCATTTGGACTGTAGTTTTATGGTTGGCTGAATTTACAGCCAAATCAAATATAATTCGCAACTATTAATTCCCTCTAACAAACATTGAACTATTCTAAAATCGCTATTTGTGATTCGGAAACTGCATTACTGTTCATAATGCGGTTACATGCGTCAATGCATTGTCGGTCATGATGAGTTTATTGTTCTGAATTAAATGTAGTTTCATTATCATGCTCCGTGTCCACAATGTTTTGTTGTAACAGCTTGATTCGTCAACTATAATGTGACTTCAGTCACATTATAGTCGACGTTCGCGACTAATTTTATCTTTGTATAGAATGTGTTTCATGTCAATTTTTGTCAGCTGTAAATTTGCAATTTAGTAATCAAAAGCTTATTTTTATTCCATCAAAACGTAATCCATCTAATTATCAAAATAGATTCATTCCAGAAATCGGAAAGTACAATGATTGCCGTTGAGCAGAAAACAATGATCATAAATGACCTACTTCAAGTAAAAATTAAAAGGTTATCAGAAGAATTTGTCCTAGAGAAAACGTGAGCGCATGACATATCTCAGTGACGCTTTGAAGCAAAATGTCACAGTTGCCATTTTTCATAAACGATACTAGAACTAGACGATTTGGAAAACAGAAAGAACAAAGCTCATGACATTTCTAGGCCAAACTCACACAACAGAACTTCCTTAACTATCAAATCCAAAACTGCAAATCTAAGTTGAAACTTTAGGAACAGCCGCACGGTTCAAAGCTAACGTCAGAACAGATAAAACAATCTTGGACATGACTAATCCAGCTATAAACAACAAAATAGGTAGGGTCAGAAGGTGAGTTCTATATAATAATACCAAAAATTCTTCTTCGTTGTGTCGATGATTCCCTTTTTTGTAACCAGTTTAGTTTTGATCAGAACTCTGTCATCTCGACGGCGTTGGTGGTGGCCTCGGACATAGTGCAGGACAGGAGGTGAGCCATAGTCACCAGCTGTCGCCAATTTCAGTCTTTGGAGAAAACACAAGCACACATTGGCGCAGTCTAAGTACAGCGAGTGCAAGTGCACTTGCGACAGGCATTTGTTTGAGTTAACCGTGTGTAGCCCCTTTACAGTTATTTTATCTTCACTCTTACCTCGCTGTACATATCACAGTGGACTTTATGCACGTATTATTAAGGTGCAAGTTCTTTCACAAAGCTTTGTCAGACATACGATTTCCTCAGAAACCGGTGCATCAGATTAAAGACGTGAATTATGGAGGAACAGTCATTCCACCCCTCCTCACTTTGTCAAGCCGGCAGAACACCTTCCTCCTGGACAGGAACTGCAGTGGTCAATCTGGAAATCTCTTAACCGTTTGCGGGCCCAGGTTGGCTGATGTAGAAATAATCTGGGCAAATGAGGTCTCATCGACCCGTCCCAAATACAATGCCAGTGTGAAGCCCCTGTGCAGATATACACCTCCTTCTTTCTTGCCCATCCTGCACAGCCACCGGCACTTTCCAGGATTTGAACGAAGCCAACGAAAGAGTTGTACAAGTGGCTTTATACTGGTCGGTTATTATTTGAGTCAATCGATTCGCAAAGAAGCAGAAGACTGTCAAACTGATAGTGATCTTTATTTTCGTGACAGGCATGACGACATTATAAAAAAATTGCGAATCTATTTAGTCCGTCAGTATTGGAAATTAATGGACACGTATTTTTTGTTTTTGTAAATCAATGAATATTGACAAAGATAAAACGCATCAAAACTCGGGAGTGGGGGCTCGTGACGTATTGAGAATTTTAAAAGCGTCGTATCTTCTTCAATTTTGGTTTACGTAACAAAAGAAAAAACACGGGTCAAATATTTTTTGATAATCTAAGTGACGTACTAATTAGTTTTTTTTTGTTGTCTCGCCTATAAGGTGGGTGTTGGTCTGAAGCTGCACCAAAGTTCAACTACAGCGGGTGCGTATACGTACGCACCACTTTTGACTCGTGCTGGCTTTCTGTACCTGTCTAGTTTGTGTATAAACTTAATAGCTCAAGTTTTGAAGGTTAGGCTCAAAGTTAGGTCTTAAATTCGGATTATCTGGTAAAGTTTGTCTACTTCGGTGGATTTCATTAGGCTATGAAGGCTAGTTAGAAGATGTATAGGCAGGAGGTCCATGAGTTTTGCTTTGTTAGAAGTTTATGAGGTAATCCATGGGATTGCAATTCTATTGGCTCTGAAGTCGTTGTATAACGTGTTGTTACACGGTATACAAACTATCATCAACTATCCTTGCGCTATCTAAGATCTAAGCAATGATAGATTCAGGCTTAAATAGCCTTGATTTAAGTAACACTTACCAAATACTTACGAAGTCTTAAAACTCAATGCTGGGTTAAGTTCACCTTTGCACATAAATTGTAAGAACAGTATGATCACTTGTATTTTAACATAACTGGCGAAATGTGGGTGTACTATTAGGTACACCTCTGAGTAAGGGGATTACAGGCGCGACGTCATGTTATGTTATATTCAAGCGTACCCTTCCAAGTATATCCGACTAAAGTGCTTTGCGCAATATAAATCTAAGTTTCTATTGTAGTTTAAAGTTAAACGTGGGGCCAAGAAATAGGTGGACCGCACTTCTTCAAAGGGTTTATACGAACTAATGACTTTCCGATCGGAACTCGACGTTGTGGCAAATTGGTATTTATTTGTTGAAGCTATAGTTCAAGTACTGTGATTCTTCGTTGGATTTATACAGGGTGTAAACGGACCGTTTATTTTGGTCCAGGCTGTCCCAATACCTATTAATCTGGGTTAAAGAGATCAAATATATGCTCCATGTAAAATACTGGTATTTATAGTCCAGACAAAATCGATGAAAAATATAAACACAAGAACATAATGTTGGTAAGTAGGGAAAAAATATTGCAACTTTTTTTTTAGAATACTACAATTTTTTTTTAAATTTTTTTCGGTAGCTCTCACCGTACCAGAAATATACGCAAATAACGAAAATATGTGACCTTTGACCTTGGATAAAAAACAGCGCACAAGCGGGATCGATGGGGGCATTTGCATTGCCGTACTTAAGACTTATACAAAAAATCAGCTTCTTGAGAATTTTATTATTAATACAATCTGGAATGTCTATTTTATGTGAATAGTACAGTACAGTACAGTGTGTGTGTGGTGGTGCATACAGTAAGACGACCCAAACATATTTAAGAAAACGCTAGACAAATTATGATTTTGTTCTTATAAGCCAAGTGCGTGTCGGGCCACGCGCAGTATAGGATCCCGTAGTAGCCTGTTATATTTAAGATTTTGTTTTTCAATGAAAGTCTTTAACCGTTATAAACAAGCAACTACTTCATCTTAGCCACTATATAGGATTTATTCTAAGGATTTTGTATTTAGTACAAAATTATCCAACACCCACGTTCAACGACTACTACTGCTAAACTAATAAAGTTATCTTAACCGCGTTTTCCTTTAAAGTTCATAAAGTGCACTATCATCATTAATTTTTCCAGATTTTTCAAGCCAGCATTTTACATTTAGATCGGGGGGGGGGGGGGGGGGGACTACTGGAACAAAAATTTGCACTTTAAAGTTTCGCAAATGGAGCATTAAATCGAAAAATAGTATTGGCAACCCCTAAGTCATTTTAATAGACCTATTCAACAATAACCCACACGTTGGGGTAGACGACGAAAAAAAAAATCATCCCCACTTCACATGGAGGGGAGCTACCCTAAAAAAAAATATTTTCCAAAATTTTATTTTAGTACTTTGTCGGCGTTATTGATATACACACCTCTACAAAATTACAGATTTCTAATAGTAGCTTTCTCTTAGCAAAACCTCGGATAGACAGACAGACAGACAGATGGACATAGCGAAACTATAAGGGTACCTTGTCAGGACTACGGAACCCTAAAAATGATTGCTTCTCTGTATTTTTTTAATTTGTTACTGCAGCAGTCATAAAATGTAATTAAAGGAATGTAGCCAAAATACAAACGACAAAATATTATATACGAAACAATTTTCGTTTATTTTTGCAAAAAGCATTTGATTACACGCACATATTAGGTAAATACCTAAAGGTTAAAATCGCACCACGCATCATTATTTTTTAAATAATTTAAACAATTTTATAATAGCAATAATAATACATTAATTAATTTAATTATACTTTTTTCTATATATTATCACGTATGGCAATAAACAGAATATTTACAACTTTACATAAAATAAATTAACAATATACTTTTAGTAAAATCTTGATAAAACTAGATTAAACGAATATCAAAATAATAGGATTTGTGATGTAAAATTTATTAAAAATCACGAACAATGATTTACTATCACAGTATCATAGGATACAACAGACAAATCATTAAAACGAGTTTAAAACTTCAATAAATTTATAAATCAGCAAAAAACTTAAAAAAAATATTTCGCTAACACGCCACCATTTGCAATCCATGAAATTATATTGATGAGATGCAAAGGTATTTGAAGAAACTATTCTAAACACAGAGCTACTTATCATTACGCTATGGTTTCTTTAAATTACATAATATTGCTGTTTTTTATCAAGTTCACTGTAAATTCTAGTGAATTTCATCTATTTCGTAAAATAAATACTATTTTTACTTTCTTTAATATTAAAACTGACAAACATTGAAGTATTTATGTACATATTCTCAGAAATTCCACATTGATATTCGTCTACAAAATCTCTAACACGTATTATTTTCCAAAATCACAACAAGCTAATAGGCTTTAACTAGTGGAAAACAGATCACAAAGTAACAAAATAAATGGACGGATCTCAAAAGAAAAAAGTAGTAGAAAACTCGAAACTTAAAAGACATGAAAAGGTTAGGTTTTAATACATGGCTTCACCAAAATATGTACAATAGAAAGTGTAGTTTCAGAAAGCACTGGTTTTTTTTTTTTTGAAAAATAACTTTTTTCAGATATGATTAATAATGTTAGAAAGTTAGTTGTAATATCTATAGAAGTCACAACCATTTATTATTACTTTTTTTTTAATTACAGCCCGTATGTGCTCTTTTACAATTTAACACATACTATTCACACTAAAATTGGTTATAATAATGTTAAAAATTTTACACATTAATTTCCTTCTAGTATTTTTACATATACTTTGAGCCTATGTTACTTATTCAAAAGGAAGACACATTGAATTTACAATAGCAAACACTGAAATTGTTGCTGGAATAAAATAAGTCGTCCATGAAGATATTAATTTCAAGACTTCTTCCTAAGTAATTAAGATTTAAACATTCCCTTATTTTTGGCAATATGAAAAAAAACACAAACGTAAAAAAAAATTACATGTATTTTCACCCAGTGTTTTTTATGTTCAAAGTTTTCGTTTCGTATAATAATACTACTTTAATAAAAAATATCATTAATCCCTGGAATAAAGCTCTTGTTTATTCAAACAACAATTTCTAGACCATTTATGAGAACGCGGAAATACAAGCTAATGTGGTTATTATGGACATTGACACGACAGAAATGAATATTAGATATCCTTGGACGCAAGAGGAAATAATAGTGCCCAGTACAGACTTTATCGAAGCTTTCAGTTGGTTCTTTGGAATAAGAAAAATATTTTGTTTTTACTGGAGTCAAAATAAAAATAGGTTAAGTCTGTTTTTTTTCTTTTCACATTATATCTGAAATAAAAACAAACATTTTTTTTTATGATTGTTATTAAGTTTTTCAGATAAGGATATTTTTCGTGAAACTCCAGCAGTAACTTTAATTCATTATTTATTTCCCTTTGAGTGCGAGCCTAACTCACACTTGTTTTCTTTATAATATTAATATTCGTTGAATACATTTAACGGTTGAACAATATATTTTTTTTTTTCAATTTCTTCCTCTTTAACCAAAGTCTTCGATAAATTCTTAAGTACTGGCAAGCGGACAGTGCGATTAGTCAAGTAATTAGTAATTCCATACAACTATAAATATTATAAAACGATGAGTTTGACACAACACTGACACATCAAATCTAACAGGTTTGTTATTTACCGTAGCACATCAATAATAATTATTTTAAAATCCTTTTTTTTTTCTCTATTGAAGCGTTATTTGTCCCCATTATAGTATCTTCCTATTTTAATTTAAATAAAATCGTAATTATTAATACTAAGTGACTGATATACCTATTTTAAGACTAAACTATCTACAAGACTGACTATTATTTAAATTCTATTTACAAATAAGTCTAGTTATAGTTTTATTACAAAATAAAATTACGTATTCTAATTAAATTCTTTAAAATGAAGCTTATTTTTTACGATTTTACGTATTAAGAACCAAATAATGATTTTATCTAATTAAAAAACAAGAATAAACAACTAGTTATTGACTTTGTAATAATCTTTATCCATTCTTTAATATATTAGCGTGATATAAACTCATTTATCAAAAAATGAGATTACCTATTATTTTTACAAAAAGAAATTACGCCTTTATGAACGATTTACAATATTATACACTAATAATCGAGCTTTATATAGTATAATAATATGCTCTTATCAAAGTCAATAATTAGACGTTTAATTTTAATACTAACTATTATTAATACTTTTATTGTTACTTTTTTATGCTAACTACTGGCTACTTTTTAAAAACTAACAATAAATTATTTTATTTAATACTATTTGCTACATATTTACAACACTTTGGCCTCATTTAAATAGTAAAATCTTATACTTAGGCCCGTAAAAATAAACAGCCTACGTTATGTAATTTATCAGAAAATGACTTTAAAATGTTCTATTATGGAATGATTCTATTATACAATATTTTTGGATATTATTCAGTATGAGAAAAAAAAGACGAGAAAAAAGATTTATGAAAAACAGAACGTCAAAAAATAAACTACTACATATTTTTAATCAGTATTCAAGATAAGCTTTGTAAAATAAATAATTTAAGTCAGAGATACTACGTAAAATTTTAAAACTTTTTTAGTCGTTTATATTATGTGTTTTTTATGAGTTTAATAATTATTTACAACTTCATCTATCGATATTTTATATGAAAAACTATTTGCTATAAGTTTCGTTTTATGACACAATTTCAGATAAAGTAAAGCTTCAGACATTAAAATTTAATCTGTATAGGATGGTATTTTATTATGTACTCAATAAGCGAGGCTTTTATTGCCTTTATACATTCCCGATTTTATTTCAAACTCGTACATACCTTGAAAACATAAAATCTACACACTCTGCAAAAGTTAATGAGTTATGACAAATAATATGTTAGGTACTCATGCATTCAATTAAAATGACTTAAAGGAAACATATCCACTTGTGCTAGAAAAAGACAGCTCCTAAACCATAGACATTTTCAAAAGTAGAAAAATAAACTTCTTTGGTTTAGAATTGATAATTATAATTATCAAAATTATTTTATTACAATGTCTACCTATGTCATTTATGCAAAAACGAATCTAAAAATTGCTTTTGATGCGTATTATTCTAAAACTCTAAAGTACCAGCAATTTTAGATTCGGTTTTGCAAAAAAATTAAATATAATTTATTTCTAGATACAACACGTACATTTCTTTTTCTATACAAATTATTTGTAACACGAAAATTCTATATTAATCACATCAACTTTGGGAATAAGTACACGTATGTCCTTAAATATTTCGTTGAGACATCACTAGGCCTCTTAAACCGCTGTCACTGCGCACTTTGGTGTTATTCAAAGCGATGCTAAGTCTGAAGTTCTTCTGGAAGCAACTGGTACCCTCAGTTGAGCTGAACCCCGTCTATCTAACCGTTCAAGAGCATCAAGATCTGAAGCACTTCTCCTACAGAAACTACAGAACGCACACGCAAGAGTGTTCTTGAACGCGTTACGAAAGTCTCGATTAAAATACGCATAAATGATCGGGTTTAACGCCGAATTGAAGTAACCAGTCCAGAACATGATGACTGTCACAACTTCGGGGCACTTGCACGAGTCACACAATGACGTAGACACGTAGAAGAGGAAGAATGGGAGCCAGCAGAGGATGAAGGCACCCATGATGATGCCGAGAGTTCTGGCTGCTTTGTGCTCCCTCTTCATTTTGAGGATATTTCTATCCTTCGTTGGAGTCGTCGCGTTTATATGTAGGGCGCCATTTTTATCACCCACTTCTCGAGAATGCCTGTGCATAAGCATGGCGTTGCCAGCTCGCGCATGAAGATTCTTCTCTTGTCGATTCGCTTCTCTGAATATAGCGTAGTACGTGAACAACATTATGGTACAAGGTATCCAGAATGAGATAGAGCTGGATATGACTGCGTATGGCTTGTTGACTATAAACTCGCACTCGGTTTCTTTCACCACTTTCAAGTGGTCACTGGTTGTGTACCAGCCCAAGAATATCGGTACGTATGATATTGTGATTGGACTTAACCATGTTGCTGCTAACATGATGAATGCCATCTGAAAATAAGAAAATAATATTATTCCTTAACTTAAATATCTTAATCTAAACTTTGTTTGTTAATGATTCTGGGAAGAATTTGTAAGAACAGTTTTGTCCTACTGCTCGGCAAAGGCTTTCGTCTTTCCCCGACCAAAGCTCCCAAGAATAAGTCTTTATTTAAAGGAGTCATGTTCATCCCATCATCTCAATCTAGGGCTTCCGCAATGTCTCTTTTCATTAAACGGGACTCACTGGGTCGAGCGTGAGGCAAAAGTTAGAAATTCTTAATTATCTGCGTTTGTAGACCAATATTCCAATGTGTTATGTAGATCAAGATCTATTTAATGGTCCCGATATTGATATTTACGCTAAAGCTTCAATGAAACCAATAGATACAATCTACGGATAGATTTCAATCAAGCACGTCATGATTGATAGCTTAACATGTTCCCGATGCGATATGACTTTCCAATAGTTATCAATTTTGTCGATCAGCATGGTCCCATTAAATGAAAAGGTCATTAATATATAATAAACATTGATTACAAATTCATATTTGCTAGCCGATTCTTCATTACGTGAGGTGTTAAATATTCATGTGAATTAAATAGAATTGCTTCATTCAATGGATTAAAATAATCCAATAAACAAAACAAATCCAAATCCATTGGAACTAAATAGTTGGAACACAATGTTTGGCTCACTGTCCTCTTAATTTTTATTATTTCTAAGTATTGTCGTTAAAATGGTAGCAGGGATAATGAAGTCAATTAAGAGATGGTCCAAATTAATTGCAGATAAGGCTTTAGGTCTAGAAAATTCTGAGAGATAAAAATCCAGACATGAATTAGATACGTTTAGATCGACAGAATTTGTGCGCAATATGGGTGCAAAAGAGGGCCATCGCTTCGAATTACCATCATTTGGTTTGTAAAGAAATGATTGGCATGCATTGAGACTTCACCAAGTGACGTGGCTCTCACAATTGGGATCTTAATGAAAAGAACTAAGAGCTTATTTTGCGGTATCCAGGAGGAACATAAGGAATACATTAATTAACAGAGCGTTACTAATTTGCTGACAACAAAAATCCTTCGCGTGACAGCAAAGGTCCACCGAGCTTAAAGCAAGCAAATAAATCAAAATCAAAACCAACCTTCTTCGTCATCTTAATAGGATACTTCAGCGGCTTCACAATAGCATAATATCTATCGACTGATATGCAACAAAGATGTAAAATCGACGTTGAAGTGAAGTAGACATCAGAGGAGTTCCAGAGGTCACAGATCACAGGTCCAAAGACCCACCGGTTGTAGAACTGGACGCTGAAGTTGAACGGCATGACCACCATAGCGACGAGGATATCGGCGAACGCGAGGGAGACTACGAAGTAGTTGGTAATGACTCGGAGTTTCCTGCGAATGAGAAAGATTAAATTATTTAAGACCAAATAAAAATGATCAAAAGTAAACTTATACCTGATTGTTATTTAAAAGAAAGAGGGTAGACAGATTTGTCTGCTCCTAACAATTTTATTTTCATCCACCCGCATTCTCCAGTCAACCCGCGATCATGGCGCTTACAACAGCGACGAAATATCGGGAGCTCAACATAAATAACAATCACGTAAGATATGCCGTAAGTGACAGTATAAGTTTTAGATAAACCGTGAAAGACTAAACAGTGGTTTAAAAATATTATTGCTGCATCGCCAATAATATACAAGGTGTCAGGGAGATTAAAATCTCATCGCTTTGCATCGCTTTGCACGCCTATGTCCGTCATTCTATGCAAACGTAAAAGAAATATAATTTTTTTTAATACCAATAGCAGCTAGATTACCATCAAGTGCCACCAGTTCAGAGGTATTGAGGAAATAAATTAAGAAATGGAGATTAATTCAAAGAGTAAATTTCCTAGTTACCTTAGTTCCAAAACTGGTGACTGGTATTCTCGACGTAATACGCCAGATTGATGCTGCCATACCGAATTTTAAATGAGGAAATAAGATATTTTAATATAGAAATCATTTGCAAATTCTAGGAGAAACAGGTAAAAACTCGTGTGTGTTATGAGTTTATAGTGAGATTATTATGCTAAAACTTTGCCTCTTCTTCAACCCTCTTATGGGAAAAGGGGGAATGACCGTCCCAGCTTCGCCCATGAGGGTCATAAGAAGCAAACAAAGGTACTGCCTACTCACACGGCTTAATCCCTCTTTATAAGACCCATGAGAGGATACTTGGCAACCCGTTCTTTGTTTTGACACACATAAATGATATTCCATAAGTAAAGAAGCTTTGGAACACAACCTCTTGAAAAAATGATGGATCAACTTAAGTATCTTTTCGCCAAAGATTTTTTGGTTAGAAGAGATATAAATAAAAACTATAAGAAGTATTCGAAAAGATATCTTATTTCTCAAGCGTCCGGTCAAATGTCCGAGAATAATAAAGTCGTTTGTCCAACCGTTTTGGCGACTAGTACTTTATCAGAATAAACTGATGTTGAGGAGAAAACGGCAAGATAACTTTTGATTGCTTGGGCGAAAGTTCTAACAGGCGGCCCTCACACTAGCAACGCGGGTTTTATTGAAACTAGCTCCTGAAAGAAGATATAATATTTTATGAGTCGCGAAGTTCATTTTGACAGCCTATTTTGTTTTATTCTCGTCTTAGAAAAGTGACGTTTTATCAGCTATATCGATGGTGAAAAAAGTTAAAATGTGTAGGACCGCTGTATCGCAGCGGCAGAACCAGAACGAAATGAATGAGAGAGAGTGAACGAGACGTGGAACGACGTGGGAACGAGAATAGTGGGATGAGCTGATCTCATTTTTAAAGAATCGGCCAAAAATCGCACCTGAAGGGTGGAAAAAGGGAAGAGAGGTCTTTGCCCTGCAGTGGGTCAATGATAGGTACATAATAATGCAAATTTCTGTTCTTAGAAGAGTAGAGAAAAATGTAGTATAACCATGTTACACATGTGGCCTATATTCTCCAATTAAGACGGTTCGAATCAATACTTTTTAATTACCTACGTATTGATTCAAAACATGCAAAAATTATTTTCTGTGTTCAAGCTGTTTTGAATCTCAAAGATCGAGTCGAATTGCTTTTAGAAATTCATCAAAAAGTAGTTCCATCTCTCAAAGTTTAAATTCTACTAAACTTTAAAAAACTAATAACAGTTGTCTCAAGCTGACACCAACGGCAACGTCGCAAGTTCTACCATCGTTTAGTAGTATAGATTCTGTAGATAAGACTCTTTGATAGTCTGTGTTCGCAAAACTAAGTACCGTACTAGTGCTTTTTTGTATGCATTTATCCTACAGTTACCTCTAGCTAATAAATACATTCGATGTTTGAACCATCGAATTGCAATGGGTGAATGGTTGGCATGTCCGTTGGTCACGAGGTCACCAGGGTGACTGCTAAGGGTCCTGGGGCCGATTCCCGAGTCGGGCAAACAGTTCTATTGGGTTTTTCCACAATAAACCGAGATTTCTCAGTAGTAGAACGGAGTTTGGAAGTTGGCGGTATGAGATCCTCATGCCGGAACCTACCCAGTAAGTGCTGGGTAATATGGTAGTCCTTGTTGGGACTGGTTGTCAGACTTTTGGGTTAGACTATTAAAGACCAAAAACCACGATCAAAGATGTAGAAATGACAGGCGGAACCAACTGCTTAACAATCTATCCGAGGCACGGAGGAAACTCAGTATGTAAAGGATGGTCATCCACACAAAAGGCCGATAGACAAATGTAATAACAGCTTTATAATTGTATTCGTCAAAATGTATTATCTTAATAACTTGCAAGTTTCAGTCACGTCTTCAGTGTTAAATGACCCCACTTTGGTAAGGACTTGAGAAGTAACTTGATTACACTTTGATGGTACAATTATTAAGCCTAACGGGCAGTTATCTTCAAATTAGACTTGTTAACTTAATTTGTAAAACTTTCGTTTAATAAAGGAATGTTCAAAGATTCTTTAAATTAATGATGGAATTAAGCTGACTGTCTTATATTTTTAGGTCAATGGGTAGGAATAATTTTGGAGAACCCGTGCCGTTCCGAGGTTTTTTTTAGTGAAAATCGTCGGTTTTTAAAAAGTCTAAGGCCTTGTGAAAATTACTTTGCATGAATTAAAACGAATATAATTTATGGGATTGTTGCCCTACTGACATGTCATGTTGTTTTTCATTTACAACAAACCACTGGTTTGTCTTATACATAAACATTATACAAGGTGGAAACGGTAAACGGGGCAGTAAGGGGAGCTACTTTAACCGTTGCAGCTACACGAAAATGGTCTAATCTAACCATCCATAATTTTTAGTGAAATTCGATCCCAATTCACAGATTTAAAAAAAAATTAACTGTTAGCAAGAAAATGGCCATTTTACAAAAAACATTTTTAATCCCAATCGATCCTGTTTCTAATACTGATCAAAAAGTTCTATCGAACCAACCTAGGTTAGAGTACAAAAAAAGTCAGTAAATGCAAAAAACTTTTCCCATACATTTTGTTTGAAAGTTTTAACCAAACTTTGTATTTGATGTTAATCAATCCTGTTTCCGATCAAAAACTCACTAGAAATCATTGCAGCTGTCCTAAAAAATAACTCGTAATTTATGTGAAATACAAAAAAAAAACATAAATGATCACGAAGACGGTATGTAACTTTACGTTTTTTGCGATATCTGACTTTTTAGTACTCTAACGGTGGTTGGTCCGGTAAAGTTTTTGATGAGTATTAGAAACAAGATTGATTAACATTAAAAAAATATGGTTAAAACTTTCAAACAAAAAGGATGGGAAAAGTTTTTTGCATTTTCTGACTTTTTAGTACTCCAACCTGGGTTGGTCCCATAAAACTTTTTGATCAGTATTAGAAACAGCATCGATTGGCATCAAAATTTTTTTTTTACGTAAAATGGCCATAATTTCGCTATTTGTACATTTTTTTTTTAAATTCGTGAATGGGGATCAAAATTTCACCAAAAATTATGGATGGTTTCCTAAGACTATTTTCGTGTAACTAACTGCCCCGTTTACCGTTTCCACCAGCAGAAACCACAGGACGACTCCTGTTACGATCCCCACATACTCCTTTTGCCTCGTCCACGTTCATACATCTGGTCATACACGCACGCGGATTGCGAGTACACACCTGAACTTTCTGAAGAACCCCACCAATAAGGTATGTGTATATCCATAAAAGCCGTCCACACCCGGCGGCGCGGCGGCGTTGGCATTCACATTGGCTATTTGTAACTCGTCTTTGACTCATCCTCTCCACATGACCAAACTATTTAAACATACTCTTTTCAGTTTTTGTCACTACATCTTCTTTTAAACCGCAACGTTCTCTTATAACCTCAATTTATATTATTAATAATAAAATTTAACTTTGTCTAGGCCGTCTGAAGTGTTTCAAGTACATTTTATTTCGCAAACCACGTTATTTCCCAAATGCTTCTTTTTTTAAAATTATGTGTAGGTAATCAAATGTTAATTAAAGAATAACCTATTTTAATATTACATCGCTTGTGTATTTTAATTAATTTATGATAGGTATTCGATAGAGTGCCTCAGACACATAAATAAGAAATAATATTTTGTAATAATAAAATAAGGGTTTTGTTAAAATTGAAATCAAAACCCACGCATTAATTATAAATGGAGATATATTATAACTGTGAGCCTAGCACAAACGCGCTGAGTAAACGTAACGTATAATAGAACGATTTTAAAATTTAGAATACTTATCGCTCATACAGGATATAAAAGGATCTATCACAAATCCGTCAAGCCAAGCAAGCATTCTGTCATCATCATTTCAGCCGAAAGACGTCCACTGCTGGACATAGGTCTCCCCCAAGTGTCGCCACATTGACCGGTCCCGTGCGTCTTGCATCCAGCAGATCCGCGCAACCTGCACCAGGTCCTTGTGGGAGGCCTTCCAACGCAACGTCTTTTTAGTAACTTAGTTACAAATCGTTATAGTTTACGTTACGTTTTCGTCGTACTTTCATGTTGGGCCACTGTTTTATTTTATCTCTTGTCAACAATATTTTACGTTAGTATTAAAGTTTCGTTCTATTTAAGGTATTGTTAGCTTGTAAATATTGTCCTTCATCAATCGTAAAGTGAATTTTAAGTGCCTTTGTTGTCAAAGTTAAAGCTCATGAAACATCTTTTATGTTATGCTTGTCTGAATCAATCTTTTCTCTTTTTGTTGGCTCGTGTTAAAACAATCAAATGTTATATTGTTCTCTTATAAAGCACTTAAAGTAACTTTAGCACCCTTTGTACCTACAATGTAAGACATATTTTGTTTTTTGTTAGGCACATAAAATCAGTTGTTCTAAGATTTAGCAGCCTTTGATCATAAACCAGTTATGGACACATAACTATGACTTGTCTGACTGCCTCGTTGGTCGTGTGGTCGCAAGCGCGACTGCTAATTTTGGATCTGTGCCCGGTTGATGGCAATAGGCTCGCCCTTTATAACATGTGACTTAAACATATCGGGCAAAATGTGGGTGTACTATTAAGTACTCCTATGCCTACCCTTCGAGGATTACAGGCGTGATGTTATGTTATCTACGCTCTGTTTCAGATCTTCATTTTTGGTCGTGAACTACTCTGCAGTGTTCGCGCACGCTTGTCGCGCATGAGCGTTCACCAAGCCAACGAAGCAATCAAATGCTTAAACAAATAAATGACGTACCTGTGCCTCATAACACTGACGATGACAAGCATATTGCCGAGCACCGCCATTATCACGATGAGCAGCAACACCGACATCCTCAGTTTGAAGAATATGCTCTGCGTCAGGTCATCGTCTTCGGCCCCCGCGACTGTGCCGTTGGCAGTCGCGTTGACCGTCGCGTTCAGTGCCGCGTGGTGGGTTAAATTATCGCGATCCATATGGGGTGGCCTGGGGAGCAGAAATACTTTGTTACTTTTATTTATATGTCATTAAAACTCGAATAATAAACACTGCAATGGAGGGAATCGGTTGTCATGGCATGGGCATTTGATGCAGAGGAATCAGGAGCGTTTGAATTAAAAAATGTGGATACTTTAAGATAACAGGACGACCACAGAAACGATGGATGGATAAAGACTGTTTTTAAGGCTGGATTTTCAATTATTCTGAGCTTCCGATGTTTCGATGCTGTTGAAAACACCATGATCCCAGGATAAATAAAAACTACAAATGACGGGAGCTCAGAATAATTGTAAATCACGGAAGATAACCCCTATGTGACAGTGTAAGTTTTGATGGGTGGACTGAGTAAACGATGATATGCCTAGAAAGAGCCAGTAAGACTGGACTCGTGAGATGATACTTTGTTAATTTTATTTATATGTCATTGAAACTCGAATAATAAACACTGCAATGGCGGGAATCGGTTTTCATGGCATCGGAATTTGATGCGGAGGAATGTAGAGCGTTTGAGTTTAAAAATGTGGATGCTTTAAGATAACAGGATGACCAAAGTAACGATGGATGCACTATATGACCGATGACATATCATCGGTCACTGACTGAGATGACGAGTAATAGAGAAGCATGGAAGAAGAAGACCATGCCGCCCCTATCCCAATTCAATAGTGATAAAGGGCAGAAAAATTATGATAAATAAGAAACATCAAAGCTAACTCTCTAGCAAGAAAGGCTCTAAACATCACAAAACTGGAGCCCCAAGTCAGTCAGTCTCTAATAATTTTACATTACGAGGGCATCTATGACTCGATGACCGATGGGTTCAATTCACGGGTCGGGCAAAGTCTTATTAGGTTTTTCCATCAGGAATTTCTCAGTAGCAGCCACTGAATCTGGATTTGTGCCCGGTTGATGGCATTAAGCTCGCCCCAATTACTTGGAACTTAAAACATAACTAGCGAAATGTGGGTGTACTATTAGATACACCTCTTACTAACCCTTTGGGGATTACAAGCGTGATGTTATGTTATGTTATAATATCTATACCTTTTTGATAATCGACATCTTTTCCTTTCAAAAGAAAAGGAACAAGCCCAATTATATTGATAAAGCGATCAGATTTGCCTTTAATAACCTGTATAACGAAATAACTTTGTTGATTGTGCAAGTTATAAAACATTGTTAAATTCTTTTCAACAGCGTTCGATTCAGTTGGGAGTTGTAAAGAATGTATTCAATGAAACGTGAACTGTAAACAGTAACGGCTTTTTGTGATTAAATGTTGAGTGTTTCATTGTTAAATTGTAATTATTGTTCGATGGTAAATACAGCCCGCATTTTGGCGATGTAAATGCACCCAAATATACAGCTTAAACACAAAAAATGTGAAATGTACAGAACATGATTTATGTCACTTAAAGTACTTGAAGTGTAGTGAAAAACCGTGAAAGTCTAAAACAGTGCATGATTTATGTCAACTTTATCCTTTGTAACTAAAAGAATAAATATTAGTAGAGGCAAATAATGTTAAGAGGAAGTCAAAGACGAAAGTGAAGGGAAATGAAATGAATAAATGTAATTATCTAGTTCTCATTAGTTTAGGAGTAGGTTGAAGAAAATATCGGGAGGAAAATGTCCAATTACCAAAAAATCGAAGGCATTTATTTGACTGCCTCGTGGGTCGAGTGGTAGCAAGCGCGACTGCTGAGCATAAGGTTCTAGATTCAATTCCCGGGTCGGTCAAAGTCAAATTGCGTTTTTCCAACAGGAATTTCTTAGTAGAAGCAGCCTAGTCTGGATTCGTGGCCAGTTGATGGTAATAGACTCGCTGGGTGTACTATTACCTCTGCCTAACCCGTAGGGGATTACATGTCAGGAGGAAGCCTGTATCCCAGCAGTGGCTACAGTAAAACTGTTTACCTTTTTTAAGAGGGCTGTCACAATTTTTTCTTGTATTTGAGTGTTTTAAGAGTCTAACACTCAAATACCTACAAGAAAAAAAATGTGTTTTATTAAGAAATAATCAAACTTTCTCGGGCATATTTTTTCTAAACCACAATTACACTCCTAAACTGAGATTTTTGATGTGTGATTATGGTTTTGATATTATTAAGTTTGATTATTTCTTTAAGGAGCGCTTTAAATAAAATTCGTTTTTATTTCTTGTATTTGAGTGCTTGACTCTTAAAACACTCAAAAACAAGAAAAACTATAATAGCCCTCTTAAGTTTTCGACAATCAAATCATAAAATTCATCAAAAATATCAACTTCATGAATGATGTAAATCTATTTACAAAAAACATGTTCAGATTCACACCTTCCCACTTTACCCACGCAAAGGTTTTGTCAAACAGATTGAAATATTCTTTCCCACCCAAAATATATTCTATTGTAAACTTGCTCCTACGTTTCGCAGCTAAGACTTACTTTGATCTCGCAATTTATGACTGTAGGCAGACTCATAAATTCTAGGATCGATATGCGAGCTGAATTATTTCAGTCTAGTTTTTGTAAGACGTTGAGAGAACCTTCTAGTTTATGCCCATGAATAAAGGGTCCCAAGTCCTTCACGTACTCTTGAATTAATGGTACTTTGGGCTTCGTAATGGGTTTTCTTAAAAAATCTATGAAAAATCTGTTGGTGATTAACCAACACCTCCAATAAGTCACACGCTTTTTGCAATCTTAAGGATTTGAAGGAAATTGCTTCATAAATAAAAAAAAAACATATTCTAAACAACGTATTTTATTATACAATTTTTGACAATTTGGTGTTTTCTTGTTAATTTTGTTGTGAGTTTATTTATGATGGTGACCCCCCACGCCTTGCTGCCACCTTGCGCCGAAATATCGAGAATTCGAAACAAATAGTAAACACTGTAAATATTCCGTTTTCAGTGTTAATATGATAATTAATTTTGTTAACACGTCAATATGATTAAAGTTAATGGCATTGCTATTGTTAGTGTGTTACGAAATTACCCCGCCTGCTATGGTAAACCTGTAAATAGGCTATCTTAAAAGAACATTTTTGACGGAGTTATTACTTTTTAGGGTTCCGTACAAAAAAAAATTATAAACGGAACCCAGGACCTGTCTGTCTGTCCATCCGTCTGTCACAGCCAATTCACTCCGAATGGACTAAATCAGGTGAAATTTGGTAGGATGATGTAATCATAAGACCCAAACACAGATATCCAAAGTAATTTTCTTTTTTTTTAAATAAGGGTTATTTTAGGGGGACAAATTAGGACGAAAAACTTTACTGTATCTTAAATCAAATGAAAGGACTCGTTATGAGGATCTCAAATATATTTAATATATTTATTTTGTTGTTACTGTAAAATAAATAGTTTTGATTTTATTCATGAAAGAAGACGGATCATTCCCCCCCCCCCTGATCTCCGAGACTACTGAGCCTAAATTTTTGTATAAAAATACGAAATATTATAGTTCATTGCTTGTAGATTACATGAAAACCTATAAGAATTCTATCAATTGAAAATAAAAGTGGTAAACACAATATAAGACTTTGGCAATGTATGGAAACCCTCTCCACGCGAGTTCAACTCGCACTTGGTCGGTTTTTATTCATAATAATTTACAGAAAACCCAACAGCGAAAGAAAGCAAAACATCCAAAAGAAGCAATTTGCTCAATAGCAAATTAGGTCTGAATAAAAAAGCATGGAGGAATACTATATTATTTAGATTTAATACGCTAAATCTTGTTCCTCTTAAAGCAAAAAGGCACAAGAAAATATAAGTAAGCCAAATACTAAGAAACCGAGAAATTAAAAATGACGACGAAATAAAGAGTGAATATTTGCGTGGCTGCTCATAATTTCCTCGTAAAATCCTCGCTTCCTTTAGACAAAACGGGGGAATTATGAGATTTTCTTTAGTCAAAAAGCGAAAGGCTAGATTATAAATGAGAGAAACCGGTGGCTTCTGAAATTTATGATTCAACGGTATTTTGTCAAGTTTTTATGATTCACTCGGTTTAACTGTTCTTTCTAAAATCATCTGGGCATACATAGCGACAAAATCGCAAACCTTCGATCGCTGATTACTAACGAATAAATTCTTTTGCAATAATGATGCTCTCCTCAATCTTGGATGTAGAGACTTGCAAGCATCGTTATTGCAACCGAATTCTTTCGTGAGTAATTAGCAATCGAAAGTTACCGATTTTGCCGTTATTTCTGTCGAGACTCGCCCTGGTTCTAGGTTTTGAAATAGGCTTGCGTTTGACCGCAACTCGCCTGATGTGAATCGAAGCCGCGGCCTACAGTGAAGCACGCTTGCCTGGAAGAAACCAGTTCACTAGAACTTTGACGACGTCTAGACTATAATGATCGCCAAACAGAGAAGCCGGCAGTGAAATCCACAGACAGGCGGTTTTCTCAATAAATGTGAACGCACAGCGCTTTGTTCCATTCAGCCCTTGGTCGAAAGACATCCCTGAGGATGTGACGTCACGAAATAAAGTAATTTAAATTAAAAATTTAATTAATTTTAATTTAAAAATTTCAGGCTAAAGTGTTCACTGTCCAGAAAAGAGTGACCTCAAAAATATCCCACATACAACGACATATCCAATTTGCAATATGACTGAGCGAGACAATATTAACTGAATCGTATCTCTAACTCACTGTTGTCAACAAAATGGAGACATAATAATTTTTTGACACACAGACAAATATCAAGATATGCTGATAGTCTAGAGAGATTTCTGTCAAATCTTTTTAGGAAACCGCTCAGAACCGAATCTAAAATATCAGCACGATGGTTCACGTTTCTCAGCACCGACGGTTCTAGTATACAAAGAAGGGTAGATTTAATGGTTAAAATCTACCATATGAAATCTACCAAAACCGGGCATGTAAAGTCAGCCCCAAAAAGATGTATACACAGACTAGGAAGTCCATTGATCTGTCAAATGACCAATTTGTTCGAGACACCATTGTTTAACTATTGTGTCTACTTCGTGGACAGATCAAGGGATATCATTGTCAACCAATATTCCATATTTGTAACTACAATTTATAGCCACAAAACATAGTAAACAATTAATTTAACCAAAACCTCCTACACAGGCCGAATACATAATAGTATACTATACCATCACCACCGCATTATAATTAGACACACATTACAATAATTATAGTACACATTAGTTTTTAGTGATTCAATTAGCAATTCACTTCGATTTGAGAAAGAGACGGAGCTATAAAGCGTGTAAAAAGACCCGTTAGTCACTTGTTCTACCCGTCATTGCGATCATTTTTTTGTTCTACACCATACCTGGGAGATATTGGGGGTCAAAGTTCCAACTTTTGTTTAGTAAGTTTAAAAAAAAATAACGTGTATTTAATGTAAGATTTCTACTTTAAACACCTCCACGATCCCCGTACTATTCAATTTGTCCAGTAGCACAATGTTTTGAGTGCTACATTGAGTTCTACCGTAAAACGTGATTTTTCACCCCAAAAAAAGTCGTTTCCAGCGACAATTTTGGCTAAAAGTTATTTAGTTTGATGTAAAATGGCTGCTTTATCAGTATCCGCATATGAATCACGTTAAAAAAATAAAATTCTTAAAATGGACCTTATGGTTATGAACATAAAGTCCATTTTAAGAATTTTAAATTTTTAACGTGATTCATTTATGATTCTGCTAAAGCGGCAATTTTAGACCCCCTGAATGCTTGGTTGACGGGTTCGTGAAGGGTTCTTTACTCCCTGTATAGAACTTCTAGCTCTATCTCTCTTCCACACTTAAGTTAAAACAATACTGCTGTATGAGATCATGGGAAGCTACTAGTACACCATTTGACATCATTACCTTTATCTCGCTCGCTTAATCTCCGTTTCACTGACAACCCGGCCGCGTACCTTACACGCGGTGAATTCCACAGCCTCTTTATCATCACACATTATTAAAACTCCTTTAGAAACTTGCTAAACACATTTCAGTGAAGAAATGTTCTCGTTCATTTTCTTCTTCACCGTCTCGTCTTTGAACTTTTGAAGCGAGATTTCATTTCGCATCTTCGATTGTTCTCACTTTTTCATTTTTTAAAAGGGTTTCTTTCGTTCAGGTCATCGTTGCTCTGAAACAAAAGAGAGAGGTTTTTAATAAAATTAAATGTTTAGTTGCAAAAGAATTAAAAGCGCTGAGTAAGACGCCTGCTCTTTAGACAAATCTATAACTATACACATATAATAAGAAATTCAATTTAGTTGGTTTGAATTTAGGGTTATGTATATTGCCGTTTAGACACGTTGTGTCTTCCAATCTAACTGGATGCAGCAGAATACTAATATTTTACATGGAGTGACTGCCAATCTGACCTCCACAACCAAGTTAGTACAGGGTAATACGATACCCCTTGATAAGACTGGTTGTCAGACTTTGGGCCACTGACTACTTTGGCTGATTCTTTTGCCACATAAATAAAAAAAAAATTGATCTCAATGCTTTGAAATAGTGAGAAAGTCGTTTTTAAGTAGTTTTAAGAAGAGCGCAAAAACGGCATTCTACTGTTGCGCGTGTTTGGTGCGTACTTCGGAACGCAACATGATCGGTATTCTACTCAGTAAGAAAAAGCACTAAAATCTGTACTGGGGTATTATTTTAATATTTTAATAACGTAATATTCATTGAAATGTAATCGATTCTATTCAATTATTTTTAATTACACATTCGATTTGGACATTATTATTTTATACTTCTTTCATCAATTGAAACATTATTTTTAATAGTGTAAATTAAATATTTATAGTTTACGGTCGACTACGTAAATACTTCTATACGTTCTAATCATTAGGATTAAAAAGTCGATAAAGTTGAATGAGTTTTAAATGATTATTTATCGAATGCATTACACGTTCCTTTCATCCAATCACAAAATTCATTCATCCATTAATTTATAAAGTGGGCAGATACTCTAAAAGGTCAGAAAATTAGCGGTTCATGATTTGAGCAAGGGTAAATTGAAAATACGTTTTAAATCGTAGGTCAAAAGACACCGATTTCTTAAAAGGTCGTGAAGAGAAAAGCATAATGGATCTCGAAATATGATATAATAATAATTACCTTTTCAATAAAACACGTGCCACATCTACGAGTATATGTACCAGTATATAATAGTATGAAATAAAGTCGTTTTCGCATCTGTTTGTGTGATCGCGTTGTTTTTATAAACAACGGAATGGAATTTCATGCGGTGTTTCCTATATCCTGCCTCTTTGGTCGAGTGATCGCAAGTGCGACTACTGAGCACGAGGTCCTGGGTTCGATTCCCGGGTCGGGCAAATTGTTTTTGGGTTTTTCCATCAGGAATTTCTGGATAACAGCCACGGAATCTGATGTGCCCATGGTTGATGGCAATTTTGCCCTTTACATGGGACTCAATATAACTGGCAAAATGTGGGTGTTCTATTAGAGACACCTCTACCTAGCCCTTCGAGGATTAGAAGCGTGATGTTATGTTAAATATTATTAATAAAATATCGATCGTTTGTCAAGTAACTAGTATCCGTGTGATAGTTTTATCAAAAGCAACAAAATTTCCACAATATCCTACTCTCGTATATATTCTGCACCAAATGTTTCGTAGTACCCATTAATTTCATATTTTACAAGCAACACCCCAGCTTCGTATAGGGGCTTAAACGAAACTATATTGCCCATTTAGGGCAGCACAATGTTATCAAATTGTGTAGAATACGGCCAACTTCTGGAGCAGCTGGCGTTCAAATTTTGGATGCAAGAAGATGAAACATTAGCTTTGTGAAAGATAATATGACTTGAAAAGGGGTGATTCATGTGTTGGCCACTAATAAAGTATTAAGTAAGGAGACGAAATGCTGCGCTGATCCTAAATATATAGGATAAATGGCAGAAAAATGATGATGACGAGGTTGAGAAGTAGGAATTAGCTTTTCTGCTGATTTGTCAAACTCTGGGGCCGTGGGGTCCGAATGCCTTTAGCCTGTTCAAAGAACTTTCAAAACGCCTAGTTGACGCTTCCCGTGACCCAAGATCTGGCTTTTACCTTGGTCAGAGGCTAAGTGTTGCCATACAACGTGGCAACGCGGCCAGTCTCTTGGGCACATTACCAGCTGACAGCGTTGAGGAGGAGTTTTTCGATGCCGTGTAGTCTGTTGTTAGTTTATTTAAGTATTTTATTAAATATACCGTTGTATAAAACACATATGAAGATTTGTTATTGTGTAGTGGTTATTTTAGTATTAAATGTTATGACTCGCACCCGAGCGGTCGTCGAGTCAACACACCATCTGAGGATGACACCCGTTGTGGGGTGAAACACGTGTCGAGTATAGGTTTGGGTGCATGGCAAGCTAATAATAATAAAACGTTTATTTTTAGGCAATTTTGGCCCAAAGATAAATAAAAAAAAACCTTAAAAAAAAACCTAACAGACTAACATACATGACTGCGATAAAATACAAACTGTGTTAATCTAGAGGACCTTTAAACAATAAAAAAATAAAATAAACAAAAAAAATAAAAAAAATAAATATATCAAATAATAATAATATATTTAATGCTTTTTCTGCATGTGAGGAGAGAAGAGGAGGGCATGGATGGAGGGTGGGGCATCCTGCGACCAGGCCTGGATTTTTTTCGCGGAATTAAAACTACATATTTTGCATAACATTTTATGTCATGGATTTCCGCAAAGTAATGCAGAATGCCTGCATTACTTTGCGGAAATCCATGACATAAAATTGCAGAATTACATTTCTATGGTTAACTTATTTTAATCATCAGCCTATAGTGTTCCCGCTGCTGGGAGACGGCCTCCTCTTAATGATAGGGAATGGGCTATAAACCACCACGCGGGCCCAGTGCGGATTGGTAGATGTCACATGTCCTCGAATTTTTGGTTCTATGACAACTTATTTTAGTATTGTTTCGATCATTAATCTTGCTTTTTTATCCTTTTGATATTGACCCACTGCTCATTACAGCTTCTTTACTAATCCTCTGTAATTAACGGTCATTTTTTTCAGGGTTTTTTGCGATTATTGGGTGACAATGAACACGATAATTAGGTACCATTTTTTATTTAGTTGTAGAAGCTATTTGATTGTAGAATTTATCAAAATCTTGTATAACATGGTATTCAGCTCGACCACCTACTATCTAGCATTTTCCCAAGTATGTTGGGGTTCACTTCCAGTCTAATCGGATGCAACTGAATACCAGTATTTTACATGGAGCGACTGCCTATCTGACCTCTACAACCAAAAATTCAATACAATAAAAAATAAAAATCTAAGTAGTTAGCTTATCTAAGCCGATCCATTAAGCCAAGTGATTTATAACTTAATCTCCTGATGGTACAAGATACTGCTCTAGACGTATGTACTTTATTGCCTAATTTTGCTAAAAAAAAAAAAAAAACTCGAATAAACCCGTTTAATAGGTTACGATTTTTTAGCGCGTTACGTTTATTTGTTAAAATTGTCGTGCAGAATAATTATTGTGGTAATGTATTGTAGTTTTTTTTTTGGAAAACGGCGCCTAAAACATTTTTAAGGTTAAGTTTTTGCCATTTGGCAACGGAACCCTAAAAAAAAAACGGTTAAGTGAGAGTCTGACTCGCACATGGAGTTTTCCGTACTAACGTAGTAGGGAACCCGCTTAAATTTTAAACTATTGTTATTATTTATTGTTACAGCGGCAACAGAAATACACATTCTATGAAAATTTCAACTGTCTCCTTATTACGGTTCATGAGATACAGCCCGCTGATAGACAGACGGACGGACGGACGGACAGCTGCAGAGGCCGAAAGGTAACCAACGGATCACCCTTTGGTTACCCTTCGGACACAAAACCCTAAAAAGAAAATGTCAGTCCCTGATCAAAATACTTGAGAGCGGTATTAATTGACAGTCTTTTAAAGTAGGTACCAAATTCAGTACGACAATTTATTATATTAAATATCAAAGAAGATTAATAAAAAACCAATTTCCTTTAAACACGTCAGACACAGTCACAGTCTGTTCTCATTTCGAATTCTTTTTTTAGTTGTAAGGAGGTAGGTATAATTATAATTTAAATATTGGATGAAGATAAATATTATCTCCATATTTATCCTTAGGTAAAGTCAAACAAAAGATAGTGCCAATAACTTTGACCTAGAGCTGGTCTAACGTAGAACAGGGTTACAATAGAATGAGGGGTCTGGCTAGGTACTATCGAGAACACTCCCGCCTGATCACCACTAAGCTAATTTTGGCTTGCACTCGCAACATAGAAACGCTCTCTTTGCATAGAAACTTTGTATAGAAATAATGAATGAAAGACAATAGCGATCGGCCGAGCGCACTGACGACGCACGCCAGACGAGAGTTATTATTATTTTTCGCGCCAAATTGACGCTTTCCTAATAGGCCTAAACTTTAAGGGGGCGTGGCTCCGGCCTCCACATGATTTAAGCGAAAAAAAAATTAGCTGATCAGGCGGAAAAGACCACGACTATACCTACTACTGACTTTGTTACTATTAAAAAGCCTTTTGTACTAATCAACGTAACATAACATCGCGCCTGTAATCCTCGAAGGGTTAGACAGAGGTGTACCTAATGGAACACAAACTTTGCAGTTATGTTTAAGTCACACATGATAGGAGGCGAGCCAATTGCTATCAACCGGAAACCCAGATTTTGAAGTTACTACTGAGAAATTCCTGATGGGAAAACCCAATTACCTCATTCTCAGCAGTTGCGATTGCAATCGCTACACCGAAGAGGCAAAATATTAATCAGGAGAGTTGAAAATATTAACATAATATCTACTAAATATGCGAGCAACAAGATAAACAAAAAGCAACATCAACGAAACTCAACAACAATATAACAGCAATTTATTAAACGACAGTCCACTACAGAATCAAGAAAACAAACTTCTGTAATAATCTACAGAGAATAATTGAACTTCTCAACAAAAACTTTCGGGGCGAAATTTCATAACTTGTGTTGAACTATTAAAGAGCAAATTCCCTTGAAAAGGTTATACACGTATGCCATTTTGGGGAACCACTCCCTAGGGTACCATAATAGCTTGTCTGCTAAACGTCTATTTTAGTTCAAGGACGAGCCAATTATTATGGCATATAAACATGCATCCCTTTTGTCAGATTCATTTTAGGGTCTATTTTTAACATAAAGCTTTCAGCTTTGGTCATTATATAAATTAAAGTAGCTGTTGTCCGCCACTTTGTTTGCGTGGAAATTTTGTTGTGTACGTGTGAAACTAAAAAATAACCTACGACTTATTCTTAGACCTACCAAATATACACATTTTTTTAAAATAAAAGTCGGTAAGCCGTTTCGGATGAGTTCGGTAACAAACACTGTGTTTTATAAAAAGATAAATTAAAATGACCTTAACTAAATAACTTAACAAAAAACTTAAAACATGGCGTCAAAAAGCTTCTCCTCAATGCTGTCAACTGGTAATGTCCCCAATAGACTGGCGGCATTGCCACGTTGTATGGCAACGCTAAGCCTTTGTGTTGACAAAAATTAAGGTCTGCTTACTAGACTTTAACGTTTCCCTTTAAAATCGTCTAGACCGAAATAGATTTTGAAAAGATTGACTACGAACAAGGATTACCCATATTAATATTATTATACTAGCTCATATTTAACTCAAATATATTATACTAGGTGATACCCGCGGCTTCGCCCGCTTGACAAATTATATACTAAAACCTTCCTCTTGAATCACTCTATCTATTAAAAAAACCCGCATCAAAATCCGTTGCGTAGTTTTAAAGATCTAAGCATACATAGGGACAGCCAGACGCGGCGGGGGACTTTAGTGATTTGAGTTCTAGTGAATTCGTCAAAATACACTCGTCTCCTCCATGTAACAATAATAACATTATCATTGTCATCATGCTGAGAGAGTGAGGTAATGCTGCCAGTGCCAGCATATAAAAATATAAAACAATTTATTTGAATTCAGCCCAGCATTATCTACTTCTTTTATGCGTCATTATTTAGCCATTATATCATGATCTGTCAAAGAACCGATTTGTTCGAGACACCATTGTTTAACCATTGTGTCTACTTCGTGGACAGATCAAGGGATGACAAAGTATTTTTTTATGCCCTAGAATCACTGGCGTGACGATTTCGTGTGGTTCCTGATTGATTGGTCAGAGAAAGCAAAACACTGAAAGAGTTGAAAAGGAATAAGGGAGGTCTTTGCCCAGCAATGGGACTGAATAACCAAAAAAAAAGTATTTCTCCTGCGCCTGATCTCTGTCCCGTCATATTAGATCGTCATTCTATAGGGTTTTGAGAGTGAGTGAAAAGAGAGCCAAGCTACGTTTTCCCACACTTGTGCACTATATTTCCGTCATGAACAAAAATAGCAGCAATATTTTCAGCAGCACTATTTTCGACAGCACTATTTTCAGCACTTTTCACGCAAAGTTGTGATCTGCGTTCGCGGACCCGCATACCCAGCGTAACGATTATGGGCAAATCCTTAAATGGGAGTTACTGATAGCCGAATTAAGTGTCGTGCAATTTAAGAGGCCTATGTCTTACAGTGGACTGTTGTAGGCTGATGATGATGATGACCGAACGATCTATAATACGCCAAAACTATACCAAAATTACTAGAGCTATAACAACAATCAATATTAAAACAACAGCAACGCACACAAAATTTTAAAAGAAGACATTTCCAAGCTATCAAGTCAGTAACAACATGTTGACATCACATGTCATGTAGGACAAATGGGCATTAAATGTCAACAGATGAGAATGCTACGGATTGAACCGGTTTCTGCGAAAACAATATTGCTGATAGGTGAAAAATTGTAGGTAGTTTATTGGTCCAGATATGTGAGTAGTTTTTATAATATTTGATAGATCTAAAACTAATATTATAAGATAATGCCACAAAAAAAGAAGAACAGTTTGTTTTAAATAAAATTACGTTTCACCAAGATAGCAGTAGTCTTCAATCATCTATCAAAAGTAACACGTAAAGAGCCACTAAAATGCATTTAGCTCAGACAATAGACCAAGCGTTACGTGGGTGCCAACTAGCATAGGAACTGTACAATATAGAACAAAACATTACTGGCAGGAAAAGCCTATTTAAACTTGGCCGGCAGGTCACCAGCTGTTCAAGGATATACCTTCGCATGTTAGTTTCCACTGGAAGTGACGCCATTGTTTGGCTGCAGTAGATTTTGGTACCAGTATTGTTTCGAGTTAGAAGCGGCTTTCTCGAAATGGTTGTAAACTTAGTTTCAATTCACCTACCAGCCGGGTCCTCTTTTTTGACGGTTTCTTCCATTGATGTTCCCTTTTGTTCAAGTGTATTGTGTGTGTGTTGTGTGTGCTGTGTGAGTATTGTGTGTGTGTTGTTGTGTGTGTATTGTGTGTTGTGTAAGTGTATTGTGTGTTGTGTAAGTGTATTGTTGTTTGTTGTGTGTTATCTTTTGGTAGTACATACGGCGACATTTCGAACTACACCTTTCAAGTATAACATGGCCTCGCTTTGTATAGATTTCCTGTACAATGAGAGATCCACTTAAATATACTGGTTAGTCGTCGTGCGTACGTATTTGATTTCCATCTACGAATATATTATAAAGAGGTAAAGCTTGTAACTTTGGATGTACGGGGTAAACTTTAGAAATACTGATCATATTCTGAAGATTCTTTCACAGCATATATACACATAGCATCTTTATCATCATTGCTGAATAGCTAGTCACACGGGCTCAAATAATATAGTCAAACTATCTCTTTGGCACGATAAGAAACGCCGTCATTAATATAAAAAAACAAGAAATATAAAAGGATTTCCCGATAGCAAATTAGTTTAAGCAAACCAAATAGCCACATCTAGTAATGTTAGTTCCCTCGCAATGCCCGCGCGCCGGACACGGGCGTAATATTTAATTTCCTCTGATATTTCGACCAATCGAAACTTATTGTTAAATGGCGGGAAAACCATAAAAATGGCCGCCATTTGGAGTGGCATGTGTGTTATTATAATGATTTATGGTCACCGTAAAATATTGTGGCTTGATAAATGACCCAGATTAAAGACTATTAATATTGTGTCGTCAAAATATAAGCGCTTTTGAAGTTAAATTGGGAGTTATTTTAATAGCTACTTGCTTTAATATTGTTCCGGACTAGAAATCTAGATATTATAATTGCGGTTTAGGTTCAAAATTATGATTGATATTTGAATCCCTGTGTTGTGGACATTCAATGTTTAATCATCTAAAAGACAGAGACAAGAGCAGTTTATCGTGTGGTTAGTGCTTAACCTGGTGTCATAGTTTTATGCCACCCATGGGCCTTTGACTTGGCTTTACATGTCATCAAGAAATATCTCTCAGGCATGCTAGTTTCCTCAGGATGTTTTCTTTCACCGAAGCAAGTGATAATGGTTGACTGGTAGAAAATGCCTACGGCATTAAGTCCGCCTCTGTACTTTGTGCTTAAAGTGTTAAATAAATAAATAAATAAATTATACAATACGCCCAAGAATCCAAAAAATCAGAGGTGCGTTCCGTTTTTTTTTCTGATGGGAAATCATCAAATGACTGAGACTAACAGGGTCATACATAAAACGAAACTAACCTTTTGACAGTTCATTGATAGACGCTGAGCCCAGTTACTATCATTTCGAGCTGTCAACAGAGATACTTATTAGCCCTACAGGACAGGGGTAAATGGGTGAGGATACTGCATACTGTCATAGACAACGATCACCGACTAGGTTGGAAAAAATATATGAGAAACAAGCTTATTGGTGCCTAAAAATAACTAATCCGCCATCTTCGGGAGTCCGCTATGTTGGATTTAGAATGACGACACAAAATTTCAGCTCAATCGGTTAGGGATATGTATGGGGTTTTAAAGTTCAGTTATATAATTTGACCTAAACAAACAAACATTGCAAGTTAAATAAAAGCATGTCAAAAAACAATTCACTCAAAAAGTTACAATTTTCGCATCAAAAACTATATCCATCTACTCCCTTCAAAGTCCGTATTGAATCTAAGTAGACCGTTAAACGTGGAGTTTTTCAATTCTCCTTTACAATATACACGTCGGACACTGAGTTTCAAACTGAGCGCATACAACATTTTAAACAGCATTGAAAAATAATTCAACTTGCTGTACAGACTGTAATAGCACTTTGTAGAGAATTCTGCTTTTCGTTTTTAAATGGAGTTGTACGGCTTTGTCCCTCATGAGTGCAGTTAAAAAATTGGTAAAGGAATATTCGTAAAAAAGTTTATTTAATTTTGTAAAATAACGTAATTAATTATATACTATGAAATAAACTAAATTATATAAACTATAAAAGTGCATCGAAAAACTCCTCCTCAACGCTGTCAGCTGGTAATGTGCCCAAGAGACTGGTGGCGTTGCCACGTTGTATGGCAACACTTAGCCTCTGACCAAGGTAAAAACAGCCCTTGGGTCACGGGAAGCGTAAACAAAAATAAATCTCAGTGTTTCGTAAAATAACGTTGGAAGTAAACGTTGTTTATAACAAGACTATCCAGTGCTGGGTGGTGGTGGTCAGATAGGCAGGCGCTCCACGTAAAATACTGATAGCTGATAGCTGCATCAAGTTAGACTGGAAGCCGACCTTACTATAGTTGGCAAAAGGCTTGGCAGATGATGATGATAATAAGACAATCCAGCAGTAGCGTTCTTTGATATTTTGTTTTCCTATGACACACAGGCAAAAGTTTTATGAAATGTTAAGTTTTGCCTCGAATTTAGTCCCCAACATTCAATATCTCCCACTGTCCAAGGTGTCAATCGATTCATTATAATGGGCCGGGTAGACATTAGAAGGAGTCGATTTTACCTGGTAAACCCCGATTTTAAATTCTTATTTTACTTAAGCATGATAATCAAAAACCTTTAAAAATAACTTTTTATACAGCAGCCTAAAACTTACCATTGCTTATTGATATGACGACCCAAATGGCGCAGCGGTAGTAAGGCTGCCTTACGTTCTTAGGGTCCCGGGATCGAATCCCGGTACGAGCAAATGTTTGGGTGATAAGCATGGACATTTGTTTCCGAGTCATATATGTTTATATTATTATGTATAATAAGTATGTATTTACAAACAAAAAGTATCTATGTAGTATATCAACCGTCTGGTGTCCACGACACAAGCCTCTTTGCTTAGTGTGGCACTAGATGGCGCTGTGTGTAAATAAAGAAAATTATTATGACATATTATGTGTCATAATAATTTTGTTCATTTCAGAAGTCTATAGAAAGTACATATAATTATATTGTCGAAGAGGCACATGTCCAGACGACTTGCAGCTGCCTAGCTAATACAATAAAGATGATATATCGGCTGTGCCCTCTATCCGAGACAGGTCCCTAATATAAAATGACAGAACATATTAAATTAATCCATATGGTCATTCGTCACTGAAACCCTTCAGCGAACAATTTGTCAAAGGGTCAAACGAATAAGGGTCAATACTGTATAAATTTGTTAAACCAGACCTCGATAACGTAAGCCCTGAGTTTTTTGTTATGGTTTGTGATTTTGTAATAATTTGTTAACTTGGGAACCAAGGACATGTCGACCAAGTAGAACATAACATAACATCACACCTGTAATCCCCGAAGGGTTGGCAGAGGTGTATCTAGTAGTACACCCACATTTCTACAGTTTTGTTTAAGTATCGTTCCATGTAATGTGGGGTGTGCCTATTACCATCAAACAGGGTACAACTCAAGAAACCGTGTCTGCTACTGAGAAATTCCTTATGACACTTTACCCGACCTGGGAATCGAACTGCTTTCCAAGGCATAGAGGAATCTCAATGTGAAATGGATGGATCTATGGGCCAACCTTATCAAGCGTTGCTTTACCTTGAATATAGACCTGTGCGGTGTTATTATATAGCGTTAGCCACGAGGCTCTCTAGCTCCACATTTCCAGGAAAAGCGAGGCCACACAGACAAACCGTGACAACGGTTATGTGGGGCATAGTTCGTAAGTAAACCTTTTTTTATATACTTTGTTTTTAAAAAAAAAACTAAAAGAAAATATGGTCACCGAAAACAAATGACAAAATTCCTTTTTTGAATTAGCATCTCTATAAAAAGTAACAATTCAAATTACAGTGTGAGCACATAATACGGGCCAGTAGTACAGTGGCGACGCAACAAATTGGCTGAATTATGAAATATTGCCAGTTTATTATATTGGACATTATTGTTTTAATTAAAACGTTACACAATACTGGTGCTACGTGGCTTGTATAGTGAATAGTAATTAATGTTAATAAATTCTATGATACGGTAGTGTTTTGTTTCGTTTATTGTTTACAAAGATCGTGCTTTGTTTTTTAATTGTTCATAGATTGTAAATTTGCAAAGATTATGAATGAACTCAGTTTCTGTTAGCAAACGCAAACAGCTACCCAAAACTGCCAAATTTTGCCAATCAACCTTGAACCGAATGCTTTAGAGATAAAGTTGAAAATCTATTACAACTTGACTGATTGGAGTACCTTGATTTGCTGGCGTCTGTACTATAGAGCCGTTACGAGAAGAAATGTTTTAGAAAAAATGTGACACAAGAACTAGACGAGTGAGCAATGTCCACGTTGGTTCTTGCATGCAGAATACGATTTTGTTCGCGTTGTCACGATTGTCGCAAGTACTTAAACAGGGTGTAAACCACCTCATCATGAAGCCGACAACCAAGCATTCTGTACATCAAACTAAGTAACTTTACGCAAAAATTATTGCTGGGACACGACTTTTTTTTTGGGGTGAAAAATCATGTTTGTGGTAGAACTCAACGTAACGCACTCAAAACATTGTGCTGATTGTGAGATTGGATTGGATAGTACGGGGGTCGTGGAGGTGTTAAAAGTAAAAATATTACACTAAAAACTTGTATTTAAAAAAAAATTGACAAAAAGTTGGAACTTTGACCCCCAATATCTTCGTAACTAGAAGGTTGTAGGTGTAGAACAAAAAAGTGGGAAGTGTCCCAGCAACCATTTTTACGTACGGTTACTTCGATTGATGTACAGAATGCTTGGTTGACGGCTTCGTGAAGGGTCTGTCAAAACCTTGTATATTATTTTGAGATGATGTTATAAATAACGTTCATACATTTTTAAACGTTAGAAATGACATTTGCTATTTTAACAGTCCTTGAAAACAAATGCCAAAACAAACACAAAGGTTACAAAATAATCACAAATCTGCTTAAGCTCATAATTCTACGAGTTCACAATAACACGTAACAGCCGTAAAAGTTTATCTAATTAAAATGATTAGGTAGTACATTCTGAAGGTTTATACAGTAACTCTGAGTAAATGGATATAACGTGTGAAATCCCAGCCATTTTATATGTGAAATTTCGCTCTAGGGTTTTGGGTAAAAGTTACGGTCCGGGATAATTCTCTGAACAGGGGAAATAGCTGTTTAAAACAGCCTTTATATATATGTATACAGAGTTTAATGTTACGTTTTCCCTTGCCCTTGGGCTATTATAAAGGGTGTAAAAAACCTCTTAACGAAGCCGAAAGGCACTTGTTCTCCCCGTCATTGCGATAATTTTTCTACACCATATCTCGAAACCTTCTAGTTACGGAGATATCGGGGGTCAAAGTTCCAACTTTTTGACAAGTTTTTTTTTTAATACACGTTTTAAATGTAAGAATTTTACTTTAAACACATCCACGACCCCCGTACTATTCAATCCATCCATCAGCACAATGTTTTGAGTGCGTTTTATTGAGTTCTACCACAAAACATGATTTATTACTATTATTACTTAGTTTGATGTACAGAACGCTTGGTTGACGGCTTCGTGATGAGATTGTTTACACCCTGTATGTGAGAGCGACTGAGAAAAAATAAATTAAACAAGATTTTGTGTGGTACACAAGAACCTGAAAATCCGACTTCTGGAAAATCACACTCTAATTAAATTCGGGGTTTACAAAGTAAAATCGACTCCTCCTATTAATGAAGTCAACAACAAGGTGTACAAACACCAAAAATCATAACCCTTCCTTTTGGTTTCGCTGTAGTCGGGTAAAAAATTGCTTGGAGCATGCCACTAGTTATAGCGACTGGCGACACGACTGTGTTGCAACAAATCGCTTGTTTGCGACAATAATGACATAACTCAAAATATAAGAAAAAAAGGACAGCCTTTTTTTTTAATTAGGCTTAAAATATTTTCAATATATTGCAATATTTTTTTTTTGCATTGTAATCTTTTTTCAGTAGACAAAAAGGTTTATTTTACGCGTTTCGTTACTAAATTTATTTTTTGAGTCATGGCATCGCAAACGAGCGAAGTGCCACACGCGCATGTCGATGCGCATCTCCATATGTAGGTCAAAGTTGAATAATCACCAAAAACAATAAAAACATGAATAAATTTTCTTTAAGAACTCGAAAACTAATTATTCCTATTATATTCATATTATTAATATCATGACGCCGTTTCACCCACTATAGAACAGACAACGAATACAAAAGATTCAAACAAACAAAACCCAAGAGAACTATCATTTCGACCTTAATAAAAATATACGAAGTGGTCCATTTAAGCCGACCTTCCCCTCAAGGGCGGAATGTTCCTATTGTTATGTGGGGAGTACTGGGGATTTATGAGTTATGCCAACGGCCTGGAAGGGTAGAATGGGGACACTACGGGAGGCAGGATTGATTGCTGACCCGCTTTTGAAAGATTACAAATGTTTTTTGTCACCAAAACATGAATAAATCTCTGCTTTGGTCTCGTTTTGGTGTTCCGTTCCGGAATTGCGGAGACGGAGAACTGTCTGCGATAGCCATGGTCAGACTTTCCTTGAAGACTTTCAAGGTAAGGCGATTGACATAGTTTCAATATCGATTCAAGAGTTGCTTTGCTGAAAGTAGTAAGTATATGTAGATACCTACATATTACAGCATTAGTATTCGTTTATAACTACCACCAATTTTAGCCATAGGTGCCTGAAAGTCTGGAATTAAATTCATTGAAACTTTTCAAAATAGAATGCTTTGTTGGGGATAGCGCCAGGTCTAACCTAGAATAGTTAGCTCGACCTGGTCAGGTTTTATAGAACATTTTATGAGTACTAAAAGGGTAATATAGCCACCTTCGAACCCAAACGTGTCTGCGAAGTTTAACGAGGAGCACCTAATGGGGATTTGATTAAGGATTCAATAGAAAATTCGAGAGTCGTTCACATGGCGTCACATCAAGCAATACATTTACAGTTTCCATGGCTTCGCTTTGTATAGATTTCCCGCACAATGAGAGATCCCCATAAAAATGGGTGTAAAAGTAGGTACCCTTAACGAAGCCGAAAGGCACTCGTTCTCCCCGTCATTGCGATATGTTTTTTTGTTCTAGACCGTATCTACCTGGGAACCTTTTAGTTACAGAAGTATTGGGGGTCAAAGTACGAACTTTTTCATGTCTTTTTTTTAATACGAGTTTTTAATGTTATAACTTTACTTTAAATACCTTTGTGTACTATTTTGACATCCATCAGCACAATGTTTAGAGCGTTACAGTGAGTTCTACCGTGAAACATGATTATTCACCCAAAAAAAACTCGTTTCCAAGCAATAATTTTTGAATAGTTGCTTAGTTTCATGTACAGAATGCTTGGTTGACGACTTTGTGAAGGGTCCCCTTTTTTTTTTTTTTTTAGGATGGGAAATCATCAAATGACTTCTCCCGCTCTGGGCGGAGCAGGAGGGAGTGTCAGACTTTTACTGACTAAAACCCATCCATGTTCCTTCATCGCCCTTTGTGTTCCGGGGCCACGGTATCTCTTTCGAATAGTCCCGCAGCCCCGGCAGGCTTCGGCCCTTGCGGACCCCTTCCCTATTGCTGACTTTCTTTGAGGCGCGCGTGGAACACGAACGCGCCGTCGACACGGCCTGTCGTCATGAGACGGACGGACGGCGAGCTAGCCCTTAGCTCCCCGTCCACAGGCCCGCGCCTACGGTGGCCGGTAGCCACCACGTGGCCCCCGACGCCCGGGGCGTCTCCCGCGGCGGCCGGGACGTGAGGATATCTCCCTCTCACGTTACGCCACCTCCTTCGCTAGCATGACTGCTTCGCAGAAGGAGGTGACGGCGTGAAGGGTCCCCTGGATGTGATAATAATTATTCAATACTAACATTAACAATGTACCATTCCAAATCCTATTAATAACAGCGAAATGGCTGTGCAAACATTAATAGATTTCTACCAAGCGTAATAATATGACAATTAATTATAACAAGTTAATTAAGTAAGGGCTGCTACCAATTATGTTGCAGACGTATCGAGTCGTAAAATATCTTAGTTACACACGTGGGTACTTGTGATATTTTCGGGAAGAGCTTGTTGGCATATATAGAATTGCTTTTCTTTGAATAGTTCTTAGTAGAAAAAACCTAATAACACTTTCCCTGACCCGGGAATCGAACTCAGCACCTAATACTCAGCAGTTGCGCTTGCTTACTATAGTTGCTGCCAGTTAAGATCGCAATAGCGGTCATTGACCCACCTACATTTATTAAAGTTCTTAACTTTGAAATTGAAAAATAAGCCTGTTCAAGTCTTGAATCGTCATCTATTGTGATCATCAACATTTTTTCTAATGAAAAACGACTCATGGTTCATTTGTTTTGGTTCGTACGAAGAGATATTAGGGAAAGGGCAATGACCGCTATTGCGATCTTAACTGGCAGCAACTATAGACCAATGAACCTGGTTAATTAATGCAAACATACTAATAAGTTATTATTTTCCCACCAAACAACACAGATAATGATAATCTTGCAAACCTGAAATAAACTAAACATAAACTCTCACTTACGGGATATTTTCCGTGATTGCAAAGACAAAGAAAGAAGGTAGACAGATTTGTCTGCTTCTAACATTTTTTTCCATCCACCCACATTTTCCAGTCAACCCACGATCTTGGCACTTGCAACAGCGTCGAAATATCGGGAGCTCAAAATTAATAACAATCACGGAAGATATCCCGTAAGTGACAGTTTAAGTTTAGTTATAAACCGTGAACGCGTAAAACAGTGTCTAAAATAAACTGCGTTCACATTTGTTACACCTTCATAACTCTGCGCTCATAAACTACTATATTGTACCTACGCCTGGCGACCAAATCGTCGGTCGAGGCTAACTTGCGGTGTGAGATCTTGGCACTCAAACACTGTTTTATGGCAGTGTTAACGGTTGGCTTCCAAATTTACTGTTTTGTGCTCTTTATGCATTTGAATCAAGGAAAGGTGAAAGTCGTGATTGATTTGTTTTGAGTAATGTTAATGTCGATCTTGATCAAACTCATCATCATCATCATCATCATCATCTGCTTAGCCATCTACATCAACTATGTTGGGGTCGGCTTCCAGTCTAACCGGCTGGAGCTGAATACCAGTATTTTACAAGGAGCGACTGCCTATCTGACCTCCACAACCCAGTTAGTACTGGGTAATACGATACCCCGTGGTAAGACCGGTTGTCAGCCTTTTCGGGCCACTGACTACCTGTAACGACTGTCAAAGATCTACAAATGACAGCCGGGATCAACTGCTTAACGTGCTTTCCGAAGAACAGATGAAACTCTCACTAATGGGTGGTCACCCGTCCACAGACCAACCTAGGCAAGCACGACTTAACCTAAAGATCGTCCCGAGCGGCTGTTATTATTTAGCATCTTGATCAAACTAACAGCTCATTCACAGCTGATAAGTTCTGAGCTATGCAAGTTAACACTCATAATTTTATTACAAAAAAGAAAAAACGACGATGTTTTAGAAAAATTCTCATCTATTTTGCATAAAAAAGGACGTACTTATCTAAAGCAGCAGAGATACCCCTTAACTCTTTGACGCTTAAAAGCAATTGGAAAATATTTTAAAATAACAATATAGATTTAAGTGATACTTTTGATGATTTTTAAGTAAATGTAGCAACAAAAACATCATACATTTATTATTTTATGTTTTATTGACTGGGACAAATATGTCCCAATATGCGCTAAGGGTCACAGATTATACTGATTTGTCGATTTTCGTTATCAGGTTTTATACGATAATTGTCTAGTATTAGAAATGAAATAAAAAAGATATTTGACAAAAGTATATTTATAAAGTCTATATATATGAAAATCTGCAAAACAATTTCTATCCGCTGTGAAACATAAGTGTACACCGCATGTTTCACAAATGTTATTTGTACGATTTTCTTTATGTGCCTTAGCACACTGGACGCACCGTTTTCGGTTGCTTGCCTTTATCATTACGTGTGTCGGCAATAACGTCTTCTGACTGCGACTACTAACATGTTGAATGCGCTTCTTCGTCATTGACGTCGACGGTAGAGAATGTTTTCTTGAAGAAAATCCGCCAATCATAGTTCTTGCTACGATCTGCCGGTATTCCAATGAGGAAAGCAGACTTCCTTCAATTTTATGTTCTTCATGCAATTTGGAATAAATTATATAGGCATTATTAATTGCGATATCTAGGAGATCAAAAAATAAGCGTAAATAGTATTTTATTCTGGACTTTCGATCGACTTCGTAAGTTACTTTTTTTTGATCCATCAGGTCCACTCCTCCCATGTTTTTATTATATTTGCATACAATATCTGGACATGTGATGCTGAGTTTTTGAGCAGAACCAATTTGACGCCGTTTTACTATTTGTGTCGGAATCGGTGACAAGAAGTTTGTTATTAGATGGACACCTTTGTTATCCATCCACTTGACGAATGAAATGCCTTCAAAGCTGGTTGCATAGATATCACCTCTTTTCATATTCCTGTCGGCAGGTATATTTTTAGGGATATTTTTTCGCTGCACACGAACCGTACCACACGCCTTTATGTTGAGTTTCGCCAGGTTGTACTGCAGTATGGGGGAGTTGAAAAAATTATCGAAGTATACCTCGCATCCTAGGCCCACCAAAGACTTCGTCAATTCCAGTACAACTGATTCTCCTAAGCCCACTTCTACACCGGACCTTTTTTTACCAGTATATATATCAAACTGGAACAAATATCCTGTTGCGGAATCAGCGCGACACCATAGTTTGAACCCTCTTTTTACCGGTTTGTTTTGCATGTACTGCTTCATGATATTGTGGCCCTTGAACTTCACCATGTGTTCGTCGATTGCTTGCGTTACAGTATTATTCATGGCCGCCTGAAAACTATTGTTAAAATGATCCATTACTCGACGAATTTTGAAGGCTCTATCAAAGTCAGAGGAGGATGGAGGTGGCTGTATTTGGTTATTGCAAAAATGAAGATATCTGCGAATTTCTTCAAATCTTGACAGAGGCATGACATTAGCTATAAAGGGCACACCCATGTCAGGTTCAGTTGACCAATAATTACGTAAACTAGGCAGGTTATGATAACCCATTACGTAGTTCATCCCTTTAGATGCGGTTATTTCGTCGAAATCGGTAAACGAGAAGCCATTCTGTTGTGCATATAACATGGATTCTGGTATAACTATGTCTTCAATAAGACCTTTGATGTTGGTAACGGCCTCAAAAACATCATTTGGATTCGGCGAAGCACATTCTTCGAGTATGTTTAGCTTACCAAATTCATAATCACTTGCTGAAAAGTTATATGGCGTGTAGGTATTGGTTCTCCATCGAAAAGTCGGTACTGAGCTAGAATGGGGTAATGTATCACATGATGTAGGCGGCGCTGATGATGAGGTAGGAGCTGGATCTAGTGAGTGTGCAGGTTCGATTATAACTTCTGATGCTCCTTCTGCCATATCTTGTTCAATAAAGGCCTGGTCCTCTTCATCCAAAATCAAGGCATCTTCACAGTCGCTAGTATCGGCCATTAGATACTCTTCTAACTCAGTAGACTGCAAGGAAAACACTCTTGTTCCTTTGTAAGCCTAAAACAATAAATAATAATTAGGATAAATTAGTCTAAATTGGTATAAAAAACCATAGAACACTAACAAGAAATCAGTGAATAGTCGACCGATAGCGCATATTGGGACGCCAGTGTCCCTTGTAGTTATTACGCAATATTATAACTTTACACTTACAATTTATTATAAAAATGTATAAATTATACATATTTACTTACCATTGTAATAAATCACGTCACTGATAATATGTTCAAACTTAGAAAACGCAATAAAAATCTTCTTTGAAAAAGTGCACCACAAACTTACACTTTACCGCGGATTTTTTATATTTTTTTTCACGCCCAGGACTGCCAACATTGTAAAAAAATAAAGATGCATTCAAAAGCAAACGATTCAGATTGAATAACAGGGTGTACATCATTGATATTTAAACGAAAAAAAATAAAATAGTATGGGGACACCCGTGTCCCATTTACGTCAAAGGGTTAAAAGCAAGAGCCAACGTTTTCCAAACGATATATTTTTCACTGAAAACTCACTTATCAGGCCTAATGTCCTAATTTAGAATATTTTCGCCTCCCAAGCGTTCTTAATGGATTAAAAAGGTAAAACTCCTCAAAATTCCGTTGGCAAGTGGAATTCCGCACAATTTTGTCGTCCGTCTTTCCTTTATTATTGTTCATTTCATCTAATACTTCCCTGTCTACCCCCGTTTATTACCTTTAAGAGTTTTCATTTAGACTGATTTCCTTTTTTTTTTTCTTAATTTGCTTGCAAGCTTTGCGGGATTTTTTGTATTTAGTTTGAGATTAGCATGTTTATAAGCCCAATTACATGCGTTTCTACTAAATGTTTCGTTACTCAAACGATGTTAATAGGTTATGACGTCGAAATCCTTTCCACTACAACATGGCCGATTTTATTTGAAAAGTAAGGCTCGCAAATTATTCACTATCGTATATTAAAGAAAAACTCTGCAACCTTTTGATATAAACATATTTTTAATGAACAAACCATCAATGTGGTTTCCAGTAAAACTTTTGCGCTAATGAGGTTTCACATAGTACTTTTTCAACAATGCGGTTTTGACGTCACAGCATTTTACATGGAGCTACTGCCAATCTGACCTCCACAACCCAGTAACTCCTTGGTAAGTTTTACTTACAATTAAGAAGATAAGTAAATGACTTTGATAATAAAATGGTTGAAAATCACCACCGTCCCTTAATCCCATAACAACCCGTTCCCAAAACTTCAAACATTTGTAGACACCTCTTTGTCAAAACATTGGCTATTCAAAACCTGATGTATTTGTTCAGGGATATCCTAGTTTAAAGATCTTTTTTCCTTTCGCTCTTACTATCTGTTTCAGTAGTAGAATTAATAAGCATTGATAGCCTAGTGGTGTGAACGTTGGACTGCCAAGTCATAGGTCTAAAGTTCAAACCCTTAGCTGATTTTTCAGATTCATGTGCGTATTGTTTAACTACCATTTGCTTTAGTGAAGGAAAACATCGGGTGGTGCCACCGGTTACCTTTGACGGCACAATAATTCCGTTTAGCTCTGACGTCAAGGATCTGGGTTTGCATGTTGACACTTGCCTTAACGGCGTAAGCAGGTTGCGATTGTGAGCAAAAAAGTCACCGGAACGTTGCGGTCGCTCTGCCGGCTGAAAAATATTCTCCCATCACACATTAAGGCAATGCTTGTACAGACCCTAATCTTCCCCATGATTGACTATGGTGATGTGTGCTACTATGACCTGAATGCAGAACTCCTCAATAAACTTGACCGACTTCTTAATAACTGCATTCGATTCGTCTTCAATCTCCGCAAGTATGATCATGTTTCTGCACATCGTTTGCTGTTAAGGTGGTTACCCATCCGGCAGCGCAGAGCATTGAGGGCTTTGACAACCCTGTTTTCTCTCCTTCACAAACCCACTTCTCCTTATTATCTCACTTCTCATTTTCAATATTTATGCTCTGCGCACAGCAAAAACCTTCGGTCCTCCAATAACTGTCTTCTACGCTGTCCTTCTCACCGATCTGGCTTCATCAAATCCTCCTTCTTTGTCCAGGCGGTCTTCCTTGGAATGCGCTCCCCCAGAGTATCAGGACGTTGACTAGTCGTTTCACCTTCAAAGTGAAGGCTCGAGAGCATATTCATAAGAAGTTGGCAGATTCGTCTCAAAACTAAGTTGTTATAGTTTTTTTTGTTTTTTTTTTTTCCTTGTTTGTCTCTCTTAACTTTATATATTTTGTTATATGTATGTATATATGTATTTATTCTTATGTTTCAGATATAAATTTTTCTAGTCTTTTTTTTCTGTTATTGCACCTACTGTGTATTATCTCTGCATCACCCTAAGGTAGACTGGTAGAAAATGCCCAAGGCATTAAGTCCGCCTTTGTACAGTTTTTACTTGTGCATAAAGTTTTAATAAATAAATTAATAAACATCGTGAAGAATCCAGCATGCCTGAGAGATATTTCTCGACGGCATGTAAAGCCAAGTCAGAGGCCCATGGGCGGCATAAAAACTCTGACACCAGGTTAGGCATTACACTATAGAGAATAAGAAATACCTATTTCAATACCTATGTCCTAGATTCTCTTGTTTTCATTGCCCTGGTTACCCGAGCAAATAGATATTGAATTCGAATCTCTTTAATTCAGGACTTTGAATATCCGAATCAATTTGTTGATGAACAACTCGGCGTAAGAAATAATTTCCCGATGAGATATTTTCCCCGCCGCGGAGTGTAACCACTGGATTGACTTAAAAGTATTACGGATTTTAAGATAATGACATTCGTGGTGAATGACAAAATGAAAGAAAATTACGATATTACTTTTTCTTCACTGCTACGTAAGTCGCGTCGACATTAACGTGCTTTCCGAGGCATGGATGGTCTCGATCCTCGCTACGTAATGGCTGGACACCCATCCACGAACCGACCTCGACAAACGTTGCTTAACCTTAAAGATCCACCCGTATTGATGTTATTATTTAGTTTCGTGGAAAGATTTGCCTCTCGTCAATATAACTATATCTTCATATAAAATATGGAGGTCGTAAAGGTATACTTACCTAAGAAAACAATATTAAAAGAAAGTACATAAAAGGACCTATTTACGCAATATTTATTCAGGAAGGGTCCAATAAATGAGAACTCTTTTTGTCTTATACATGAAACAGTCATTATATTATGTACCATGTATGATACCATTTTTAGGGTTCCGTAGCCAAATGGCAAAAAACGGAACCCTTATGGATTGGTCATGTCTCTGTCTGTGCGTCTGTATGTCACAGCCACTTTTTTTTGAGACTGTAAGAACTATTTGGTTGATACTTGGTAAGTAGATGTATTCTGTGAACCGTATTAAGATTTTCACACAAAAATAGAAAAAAAAAACAATAAATTTTGGGGGTTCCCCATACTTAGAACTGAAACTCAAAAAAAAAAATTCATTAAACCCCAAACAAATGTCTATGGATAGGTCTTCAAAAATTATATTGAGGTTTCTAGTATAATTTTTTTTCTAAACTGAATAGTTTGCGCGAGAGAGACTTCCAAAGTGGTAAAATGTGTGTGCCTGTAACTTACAAAATCATGTAAACTTCAACCGAAAATTTGTTTGAACGAGATCTAGTAAGTAGTTTTTTTTTAACACGTCATAAATCGTAAACCACAATTTACCTTTCATTTTACTTATCAATAACTTAATTTAAAAAAATAGACTATTATTAATACATCGATAAAAGTTACAACGAACTACAAGAACTTTTATATTATGTTATTTGCTGCTACGGAACTTTTCATGGACGAGTCCGACTCCCACTTGGCCGCTTTTTTGTTGTTGGTTTAATCCGCGGTAAACAAAAATCATTTTTGATCATAAATTCATAATATTTGGAGTTTTACAAAAGACGCCGTTTTATGAAAATACACAAGAAGTACGAGTATCTTTTGCAATATATAATAATTATCTTGCCCATTTCTATGTATGCCTATGTATCAGGGGTCTGCTTAGTACGACTCATTCTTCCTTACTTTTCTAATAGCCATCCTCTCAGTTTTAACCCCCTTTCTAGCAAACTATTTTTCACACAGTCCATCGATCGCTTCTTTGATCTTTTCCACATTTATACAAAAACTTTCAAATTGTTCCAATCATTAATTTTTAAAGAAGCAATGGCATTTTTTGCGCACCCAAGAAGGCCGCTGGTAACACAATTTTGAAAAATGGGGAATTAAAGATCCTTCCGACACACAGTGGGAATGTAGTGCTCGCGACAAAACGATATCCTATTTGCTGGAGTGTCCGAAATGTTTCAATATCTTAGGCGACCTAAAATACACCACTAACGGCGCGATTAACGTGGACTTATACTGGACCTAAGAAACAATAGTACATTGTGTATTAGGGGCGGTAAGTAAGGAATTACGATCGAGACTCTAGTAGAAGCCCGAAGTCGAAGACTGAGGGCTTTTTGATTCGAGGTTCGTAATTCCTGTACCGCCCGTGATACATACAATGTTTTTTTTTATCATATTTGCGAGTAAATTAATAAAATTATAGGGCAGAAAATTAATATGTAGCGAGATTGCAATAAAATTCATGTTTGGATAACATTTTAAGACAATTTTTTAATTTCGATCTGATGTTAACTCCTTGCTTGAACCTGCATGACCTGTGTGCAGTGCTACAAATAAAAAAAAACTGAGCTTGGGATTTATGGGAAGAAAAAGGGTCGAGGGTTTTATACGGGGCATTGCGGCCAAGTTAACCTGCATGTTATGATACTGTTTACGTGTAAGTGTGATGAAAAAAAAGAAGAAGCTTTGTTTTCATCAGTAACATGGTATAATCCTAAAACATCACCATTAAATGATATTCCACATCTACTATCTCTGCCATGCTGTACCTTAACCGTTATAAATCCTTCCTCCTTGATATTTCCATTCACTAAGAATTGAAACCATACGCAAAACTTTTCCTCTAATATTTTATAGGCAATCTGATCCACCGTTTTTTCAAAGGAATCGTCGGATCCATCCATTATCGACGCCACTGTCCTTCCAACCCTTTCGATAAGGAAATCCCGGTAAAATCTCTTCGAACGAATAAACATAGAGATTTATCAAAGTGTAAAGGGGTACTTTAGAGTCAAAGCTCTGTTATTTTTAGAAACCAGTAAAGATAAAATAAAATAGATCTGTAACTTTCCATGGGGAATGAAAATCAATGGTTAGGCCTGCCAGTAATGGCTTTGTAAAGAAATACAGAGCTGGTAAAGTACTAGGCCCGACGGACAAAGGTATAGATGTGCTATCGTGGACACTCCCGCCTGATCACCACTAAGTTAATTTTTGCTTGCACTCGACAACGACATAGAAACGCTCTCTAGCCCCGCCCCGTTGACTTTGTATAGAAATAATGAATGAAAGATAATACCGATCGGCCGAGCGCACTGACGACGCACGCCAAACGAAAGTTATTGTTATTTTGCGCGCCAAAGGCCTAAACTTTAAGGGGGCCTGGGTCGGTGCCTACGCATGATATGAGCGAAAAAAAAATTAACTGATCAGGCGGAAAAGACCACGACTGTACCTTCGAAACGCAAGGAAGAAGAAGTTAGTAAAATAGGTAAAGTCATAGCTTTATTACAGGAAAGTTCTAAAACAACTGATCTACTAAACAAAAGACTCATTCAGTCATGAGGATGAAAATCTTAAATAAACACATAACATCATGCTTGTAATTCCGCTTGCGACCACTAGGCCAACGAGGCAGCCAATACTTATAACACAATGCAATGATTTTAGTTTACTCGTCGTAATACTTGATTTGTAGGTACGTAAAGGTAAAGGTAGATACGTAAAGAAACTCACAACAAAAATGTCAACAAATAAGAAAAATCTGCTCCAATAATCACAACCAAATCGGCGTTATTAAACGTAATATTATACAAATCACTATATCACTCAACAATAACACCGATACGATTATTAAATACCATTTGAACCATAAAAACGTTAAATAACAGAATAGATAACGCAACAGAAGATTAACTCCGTGCAACGAGCAAAAACAAGTATACGCACACGTAAAGGGAATAAGTACGGCGATCACATTGGGGCTTTTTTACAGTGAGAGTGGGCTGAAAGTTTGTTATAGTACATTATGATATAAGTGCGGTAAGTTGAAAATTACAGCCGAGGCGATATTGCTTGCCCGAGCCGTAGGCGAGGGCGATAAAAAAGCAGAGGCTGTAATTATCAAAGCCCACGTATGTCATACGACGTTTTATAACATATTTGCGAGGAAATAAATAAAACAAATAAAAACAATACAGCGAAAAGAAGAAGCGCGCGGAATAATTTTTACTCGTTCACAAATTAGCGAAGCACGCGCATCAGCGCTTTTTTTAAAGGCAAAGACACAAAAAACAGCCAGTATTACTAATAAAGTAAATTAATATTTTTGTGTTTTTTTTACAGATAAATGGTTGTAATTTATTGTCAAAATTAATTAAATTAAAGAATTAAATGTTTATTTATTATATTTCATCTCCCAAAGTTAATTTTATTCATAAAATGTTGACCACTTTTCTGACATAAAAACTCTTTGCTAAGATTTAAAAAAGTATAAACCGTGCATTTTACTTTACAGCACAAGTGCGTAATGAGATACATTACGATATTGAAATTGGTGAAATAAGAGACCCTTTACGAACAAATGTGTTATAAAATAACAAATGCATATTAATAATTACTCTTCCAATTGGCGACAATACTCGAACAAAACACTTAACATCATCACGCGGCAAAGTTTTTCCAAGGACCTCCATGGCAAACTGTTTCAAAGTCTTCCTCTTTTCCGTCTTGACTTTTTTGACCCTATACAACGTCACTCCCAAAGTTTTGCCTTTGAGAGCGCCTCGTCGCTTTGACTGAAGATTTTGGGTGTAGGGCCATCTACACGGAACTAATCTTACAATTACGTTTGCAATCGGTGTACGTGAAGCGTGTCTATGTGTGCGTGCGATATCGCTCGTGGTGTGAAACTGAGCTTGTACCACTAACATATCATAAAGCAGTATTAGTTTAATTTTAGTTTAGTGTGAGAAAGAGATAGAGTTATACAGGAGGTCTATCTCCGTCTTTTTACCACACCTGAATAAGATTAAAAGAATTCTGAAGAGGTCATGGTAGGCCACTTGGCCTTCTGTAGGTTTTCCCCTCCGTGGGGACATTGTGGTAGCGTGCGATGCAAATGTTTCCAGTCACGCATGAAATGATGGGTTTCATCCACTTTTACTCCGCAGCAAATTAGGTTCGTGATTAATTTTAGGATAATGTTTTGTGTGCGCTGCTATGGACGATATGGTGTATTAATATAATTAGACTGGGAATATAGGGTAATAGTAGCTATTGATATGTACCCAGTTCTTACTGGGTTGTGGAAGTTCAGTTGCATCCAGTTAGACTGGAAGCCGACCCCAATATAGTTGGGAAAAGGCAGATGACGATGAGGAGCTATTGATATTTTATAAAATGTCTCGTTAGGAAGTTTTAATTGGGTTGGTATAAGAGTAGAGGAAGACCAAAGAAACGATGAATGGGTTGTGAAGGATGATATGGCAAGAAAGGAGGTGTCTGATGATATGACAAGTAATAGAGAAGTATGGAAGAAGAAAACATGCTGCGCCGACCTCAAATAAATTGCGATAAGGGCTGGATAAGCAATGATGAGTAGCTATGGTAATTTTATTATCATACGTATAATTTGTCATACTTTAAAAGCTGTGCTTCTCAGGTTACAAAAAAAATGTTACTTAACATTTTTTGTGAATTTTAATGACAATAATAATTTGTATGTTATGGTGACAAACATGACATAACAATAAACAATAAGCTTAATACGTCCCCAATGCTGGGACATGGGTCTCATCTGTGTGAGGAGGACACTAATCATGTAATCTTTTCTCTTGATACCAGATCTGCATACTGAAAAATAGATTCAAATCCAAATGCTCAAATCATCATCATCAGCCGAAGATTTCAGTCGAAAGACGTCCACTGCTAGACATAGGCCGGGGAGGCCAATATCCAGCAGTGGACGTCTTGAAGTCTTGAAGTGTCTCGCATCCAGCGGATCCCTAAAACCTTCACCAGGTCGTCGGTCCACCTAGTGGAAGGCCTTCCAAAGTATCGTAATGCTCAAATATCAAGACATTTCTATAAATTTCGCATAGACGATAATACGATAACTAGTAACAAAAATTTTGTAAATTAAAAATGAATAATACACGTGGGAGAACTAACACCTGATATCAGGTGTTTTGTATCCCACGCTTACTATAAAGGCGTTCCTCCATAGCAAATCACGACTTAGCTATGCACGCGCACTTTTCTTCACTTTAAATGAAAATGTGGGCAGGGTTGTACGCTACGACCCACGACTACGGAATTCGCAGCTGGCCAACAAATGAATCGCAAACTAACATCCGGGTAACCTCCTTTGTGCACAACTACACATCCTAGATAGCAGTTGACGTCGATTAAAGCTTATAGTACACTTAAAAACACTGCACCGAAACAGATCCCGAAATAGAGTGATTAGACGTGCGGGCTTTAATATGGAGTTGGTTGGTTGGTAAGGTTGAAAAGCCGTAACCGTTTTTTAAAGTGTGTGCCCCCCGGATTTATTGTTTTATGTTTTTTTTATTTATTTAAGATTATAATTTATACAAAGCTAGTATTTTTATTTTTTTCAGTTTAAAATAAAATACCTAAATTAAATCTAATTAAATTAAAATAATAAGGAATTAATAATCAAATAATAAAAGATCATCATCTGCCTAACCTTTTCCTAACTATATTGGGGTCAGCTTCCAGTCTAAACGGATGCAGCTGAATACCAGTATTTTACATGGAGCGACTGCCTATCTGACCTCCACAACCCAGTTAGTACTGGGTAATACGATACCCTTTGGTAAGACTGGATGTCAGACTTTTTGGCCCACTGACTACCTGTAACGACTGTCAAAGATCTACAAATGACAGCCGGGACCAACAGCTTAACGTGCTTTCCGAGGCACGGAGGAAACTCGGTATGTTAGGGTGCACATCAACATGTCATCCACAGACCAACTTAGGCAAGCAAGGTTTAACCTAAAGACCGAACCGAGCGGCTGTTATTATTTAGCCACTAGCTCTTCAATTAAATAATTAAAGATAAAATAAATAAATTAAATAAAATGAAAAAATATCTTATTAGAATTAAATACGTCAAAAATTTTAATAAGAAATCATATTAATTTCTTTTGAGAATTAAAAATTCGCTCACTGGGGAAAGCTCTAAGGAAAGACAAGCTGTGGCAAGAAAATGTTTCTCTACCCAACCCATTAGTGCCACTTGCAGAAAATAGACTCCGGACACAGGTTCGCCGATGCAAGGAAAACCAGTTCAGGTGGAGATTCATAGATGACTCTGCCCTGGAGTGTGATTATGGTGTAGCCCCACAAACGATTGGACACTTAATATCGTGTCCTGCCTGTCCTCTAGTTTGCACAGCACAGGAGCAGACTGACGCTATTGAAAAGCCAAACTCGTCGTCAAATCTGACTCAATCTGAATTGTCATCGACACGCTAAGAAGACGAAGAATAAATTGGAGTTTCCCGAAGGATCCCGAACTACTAAAGCACGGCGGTAACTGTTCATTGAACGTTAAGGGTCGCGTGAAGGATTTATTACGTGTTACAGCAATCATTTATTATTTATAGACACTTAACAGATCGTTATTGCAACATGCAACGCCTATAATATTGAAATGCATGCATTGAAACGATAGGAGTTCTGCATGCTAACACCTAATTTAGACCTTATAAACAGTTCTGTTGGAGCACGTGGCTAGATTTTTTCTAGAGTGGTGGTAAATTGGTCAAGGTTCTGTTGAGCGATTGTTTTCTTAGGACCATCACCTCGAGTTTGATGTCCTTTTTGTACAGACATACGCAGACAACTCACCATATGAAATATGGTTTCCGCCAGTAGTAAATGTTTACAATGCCAAAAAAAGAGAAAACTACTTTATGTAATTACAGTAAGGCGGTTAGCCATTCTATTCAAAATGGGACATAGCAATTCTGCTTGACAGCAGAAATAGGAATGATAGCAGTTCCATTTTTTGAGGACCTAGACAAGTGACAATCCTTCTCTAAAATGTTTTGTATTTTTACGTCGCTCAGCGGGTTGCACTTACGGTTTTCGGTAGTAGCTTATATCAATTAAATACATCCCTTATCCTTACTATTTATCGTCATTTATTCTAATAGAATATCATAAGCCCTCTGATAGAGACGAAATTTTACTTAAAACCTCTTTTACCGTTCAATTTCAAAGGAGGTCGGAAATACCTTTGGCACAAAGAGAAAATTACTCCTGGAAAAAAACCCTACTATTTGGTCTGTTCTAGATGCAGATCAATCGCTTCCAGTAGCATCCGGCCATCTGGCAAAGTTAATGGCAGCATTCATCATGAACTAGGAAACACTAATAGCTAGAGTTCGAACTTTGCTAGTTGCAGTATTGACGTGACCGTGGTCGTTTTAGCCAAGCCAAGTTTAACGGGTTAGAGCAACTATAATGGCGCAGCGGTACTGAAGCTGCCTTACGTTCTTAGGGTTTGAATCTCGGTAGGAGCAAATGTTTGTGTGATGAGCATGGACATTTTTTTCCGGGTCATGGATGTTTATATGGATAATTAGTATGTACTTATTTACAAACAAAAAGTATTAATGTAGTACCTATATCAACTATCTGCTGTCCACGACACAAGCCTCGTTGCTTAGTGTGGCACTAGATGGCGCTGTGTTTAATGTCCAGCGATATTTATTTATTGTTTATACAATATTTACAGCCAGTATTGACTAAGTCCGAACACGACTGACGTACTTAGGTATCACCAATATGTATACATAGTGAAAGGGACACGCTAAAAAATCAGCTGTTCCACACGTTTATGTGAGTTATTTGAGTATTTTTAACCAAGTAAGTTTTGCAATTTTGTAGAAAGCAGCTGATTTTTTTTAACATAACCGATGAAAAATTTCGGTGTGTCGGTTTAGAGTAATGTACGGAATATGTAGTTACCGTTTTGGCGTTGATGTCCCTTCCACCGTGAGTTTACCTTCTTTGCTGGCAAACAGTATGCCAGTAAAGAGGGTGTATTATAAAGCAATACAAACAAAACCGCTCATCTACGCAGTCGGGCGGTGAAGCGGATCTCACGTCGTATTGGCTTGTATTAAACCCGTTGATGCCTACACACGCAAGACGCCCTACCGCGCGGTCGAGCGGCACTCACCGCCTCTCCACGCGAGCAACGCCACACAAATCTTCGCCGCCTCCGCTCGACCGCATGGACGAGCGGTGTCTAGTGAGTATCGGCTAGCATGCAATGCGAAAATCGAAACCAGCTCTCACCATAACAACGAAACAACACAGTGGGATAGACGGACTAATATAAAAAGTAGGATGGCATTTCTGGAAACAGCTTGTTAACTAGTTGAAATGTGTGCCAAAAATTCGTTACTTTTTCTCAAGGAAAACACAACTGTTATTTCCATTTGACTATGGAACTCTCAAAAAGCGACACTCGTTAGTTTTCTTTCGTTCTTTTCACTTTATATTCCATGTAAATCGATTCCTGGATTGCCAAATTCCGCCAAATTTTCAGAGATAACCTGCTTTTATGTCCTCTCTCAAATGATTTTCTTTTTGATTTAGTTAACACCTGGGCCCAAGACCGAATGGAGCCAAGCCTTTCTCCTTTACAGATAGACCAACAATGTAGAATTAGCACTAGGGCTTTGGGTCAGGAACATAAAAACTGAACCTTGGAAATCAATAAAAAAACCCTGTGTGCCAATACAAATAGAACGGGACAAGGGCAGGAAGATGATCTGTGTCATCATGATCATCATTTCAGCCGCAAGACGTCCACTGCTGGACATAAGCCTCCCCCAAGTGTCGCCACATTGACCGGTCCCGTGCGACTCACATCCAGCGGATTCCCGCAGCCTTCGCCAGGTCATCAGTCCACCTGGTGGAAGGCCTTCCAACGCATCGTCTTCCGGTTCGCGGTCGCCACTCCAGAACTTTTCGGCCCCATCGGCAATCCGTTCTGCGAGCAATGTGGGCTGCCTACAGTCATTTAAGTTTGGCAATTCTTCGGGCTACGTCGGTAACCTTGGTTCTCTTGCTCGAATCAAAAATGAAGACATCCGTCTTTATTTCTGATTCGATCAAGCAAGGAAACTCTGAGCATAGCCCTCTCCACTGCCCTTTGGGTGACTTTGAGCCTTAATGATCTGTGTGCCATAACAAAATTATTTATTCAACGTTCATTCAGTTCTATTGAGTGAGTTTGCATTACTGAAAGAAAAATAAACAAAAGCGAGAGCGAGTCAAATAACAGTCTTCATCTGTAATGCGAAACAATTGCAGTTTGTTCGTGACTTTTAGAGGATATTGAATAAAACATCAGACTGATTGAATTCTGCGAAGGCATTTTGTCTGAAAAAATAATGGAACAATAAAGTTTAACTAATTAAATTAGTCTGTTCAGTTTAAAAACGTTACAAAGTAGAATATTTGATACGGAAATAAAAAAAATATATGTTTTTATAGGTGTTTTTTTGTTTTGCAAATTGTAAATACATAGTTCTGTACCCAGTTTTGCAGCATTATTTTAATTGCATTTGCAGAATTCTGATATTATTTTGTTCACGAATTTAGTTACTATTTTCCAATTTGAACTGTTTTCAGTTCCCGATTATATTCAAACTAAAACCATTTATTGCAGGTCATTCCTGTATTCTACTTAAACTGTCAAATTCCATTGCAACAGATTTTAGTCTTGTTGCAATAAAATTGCTGCTGGGTTACTGCTGCTTCTTAGCGTTTCGATGGTATCAAAATGGAGTGGGCCCAGAACTGAGCTACTAGTTTGGATTGGCACTTTCGGTAGCATCAGTTCCTGTAGTGAACAAACAACAGGACACGCAGGACACCATAATAAGTGCCCCATCGTTTGTGGAACATCACTACATTTACATTCCACTGCTGATGCAAATAACTGTCAAAACCTGTACTCCTCTTTCAGATTACATAATAAATTATGATAAAACATCACGCCTGTTATGCCCGAAGGGTTAGGCAGAGCTATATCTATAATCAATAATCAATAATCCATCTATAATTCAAATAAAAATAATAAAAATATATTTCAGACCATCCATAGAGAGTTTTAAAAACCTCTTAAAGAAGCCGAAAGGCACTTGTTTTCCCCGTCATTGCGATCATTTTTTTATTGTACACCATACCTGGGAACCAAAAGGTTCCCAGTTATGGTGTAGAACAAAAAAATGATATTTAACTAGAAAGTTACGAAGATATTGGGGGTCAACGTTCCAACGTATTGACAAGTTTTTTTTAAATACAAGTTTAAAAACTTGTATTAAAAAAAAAAAACAAAACTAAAATGTAAGATTTTTACTTTAAGCACCTCCACGACCCCCGTACTATTCAATCCATCTATCAGTACAATGTTTTGAGTGCGTTTGAGTGTCTACCACAAAACATGATCTTTCACCCCAAAAAAAAAGTAGTTTCCCAGCAATAATTTTTGCTGTTACTTAAGTTACTTATTTTGATGAACAGAATGCTTGGTTAACGACTTCGTGATGAGGTGGTTTACACCCTGTATAGTGTTAGTTTGAACTTATCCTGTGTTAGTATAATCCAGACTCCGTGGGTGCTGCTGAGAAATTCCTGATGGAAAAACCCAATAACACTTTACCCGACCCGGGAATCTAGCCCAAGACCTTATGCTCAGTAGTCGTGCTTGCCACCACTCGACCAACGGGGCAGTCATAATAATATATTAGTACAAACTACAAAAACTCAAAAACATTCTTGATTCATGACATACTTGTTTACGTAAATTTAGAAGTAAAAAACGTAAAGGCTAATTCTGCTACTCCATATTTTATTATGTCAATAAAATTTTACCTCATTTTATTTTATGTAGGTAATCCAAAAAGACGTACAGTATACCTACTCAACTTTTAATTAAACCTTTTCACCTGACAAAAACAAACGCTTTAATTAAATCTCATAATGTATGAACTCGCTAATCAACAACCCTCTACATAAGCATTTTGTGGGAAAAAAGATTAGATTTATTAAGCGCAGGCCACACCATCAGCTAAAGAGCGAGCGAGCGCGCCAGGCAAGCATCGTTTCGCCTCTTTTCATACCTCGGTTCACATCGCGAACTACAGAAATGAGCTACGTCAGCGATACAAACGATGAGAACGAAATATCCGACGATGCCAGCAATGCTATTTGTTCACCTCGCTAGTGTAGCTTAGCTCTGTAATTCGTGGTGTGAACCGTGATATAAAAGAGTTGAAACGATGCTCGCCCGTCCGTCCGTAGTTTTCGATGTGAACCCACGTTGTTTAGCTCACCAAAACTTTGCTTAGTTTATGTGGTTTCCCTCGCCTCGCTTCGCCCACCAGCTTGCTCGCTTGCTCGCTAGCTGGCGGTGTGGCCTGCGCTTTATGAGACCGTACAAAATTTTATAAGCGAATCGCTCAACCCGGTTTGATAAATGAGATATTGAGTGGGTCATATCAATCATATGGGGACGGACGGGTAGATTCGAAAACAATTTGGCTTGTAATCCTATTTGACCCTGTTTCAGTGAGGCAGACGTAAATTTTAATTGAATGTTTTAGCACGATGCTAGAGTTAAAGAATTTTTAGATACGCTATTGGAAAACGATCAGACCAGCGTAAACAATTTAGTACTTTCGTGTTGAGGCACACCTGGATTCAGTTAGTTAACGTAAAGTAAATTCGTAGGTTATAAACTGGGAGTTATAGCTACGCAAACCCAAAACTTCCATTCTTATAAGATCCAACATATAACTTATCTCTCGTACAAAAAAATATTCGGACTGACTTCCCCAACAGTGGTGCGACGTTTTTTTTCATTGGCCAAACTTTGTATGAACCGTGAATGGTCTCCTATAACATAACCGAAACTGAATTGAATAAGCTGTAAAGTGTAATGACACACACACACACACACACAGACAACGCACACAAGATGAAACAGTTCTGCCTAACTTTTTCCCAAACTATGTTGGATTGGCTTCCTAACTTAATACCAGTATTTTACATGGAGCGACTGCCTATCTGACCTCCACGACATTAGGCAGATGTGAACACACGAATACACCAACATTTCGTCAGGGTGAGCCTTATTGCATCAACCGGCCATAAAACCAGACTCCATGGCTGTTACTGAGAAAATCCTGGTGGAAAAACCCAAATAACTTTTTGTGTTTGTTTTTTGTGTATGTAGTGTAATTATAGTTTGATTTAACTGTGTTATATGGCAATGGGTCTAAATTACCTGAATAAATGAATTTATAGATTATAATAACACTGACCGGGAATCGAACCCAGGACCTTGTACTCGGCAGTTACGCTTGCAACCTCAAGACCAACGAAGCAGTAGTCCCACGAAAAACTCATTTCTATAAAATGAAGATTTAATAAATCTCGATGGGAATTACGAAATGTAATACATTTTATATGAATAGCGCGTTACTTGATAAGCGTTTCATTATGAAATCATCTGAAAGTCATTACATATATGATGAGATATTTTTTTCCAATCAAAATATTGAAATTGTTCTGAGTATGGGATATTATCAAATGCTCGTTGTTCATAATGTTGTGCGGCATATGAATTATTAACTCATAAAAATCTTTAACAAGACTTTTTGTAAGATGTTTGGGTCACAATTTTTCATTATTTATAAAAAAGTCGGATTGGAATTGCAATGACTAGTTCCATTTTTGCGTATTTAGATGTTATAATTATATTTATACAAAAACGAAAAATAGACAATATAAATTGAGACAAATACCCGTGAAGTGAAAACCTTTCGTCATTTTTATTCGCTTTCTGGTTCTATGCTCATACTTGTCTTCCGAATTCTTCTCACTTGCTCGCCATAGACATTGTTAAAGAAAAAAAAAACACTAATTGCAGCTATCTGCACCCCAGTCGGTACTTAATTAATTACTAACTACACAGCGAACTTTTTTCTGTAGAGATTTTCAACTAAAGCGGGATAAAAACCTGTAATTAACTGTAATCAACACTTAACGGTTTTTTATTCCATTCTCTAATTAGCGGGGATTTGGTTTTTGCTTTATTTTTCTCTCGCTCATACTGTATTTTTGTATTTTTTTTTTGCATTTATTCACACTCCATTCTTTGTTAGTCTGCTTACTTTATAAATAGACAAAAATATTCTTATTTAGAATAAGAATTATGATGTAAGGATGATCATGGAAATATCATAAATCATCATGATCTTCTGCCTAGCCTTTTCCCCACTATGTTGGGGTCGGCTTTCAGTCCAACCGGATGCAGCTGAATACCAGTATTTTACACGGAACTACTATGAGTCCTCAACAACTTAGTGACTGGGTAAGAAACCTTTGGCACGACTGTTTGTCAAATTTTCGGGTCACTGAATACTCTAGAAATCACAGTCGGGACCAATGGCTTAGTGAAAAACAAAAATATCACAAAAAAAGCTCCAAAAAGCATTTACAAAAATATAACAACGTTGCTTCAACTATTCAAGCAAATCTAAAGTCAAATACCGCATTCAACAGGAGCAAAGTCTTTTCATACAATCTTGAGTTACAATAAAACTTTTAAAAGGCCATTCATTGTCTGTGGCGACTTGAAAGCCTTTTCAGAAAATACTTGTCCATGAACACAACTGTCTTTTTCCACTAAGCCTTTGACTTTAAAACATACAAAAATGTTATTTTCCATCGTACCGTCTTTGTGAATTTTCTTTGAACCACTCGTGCGCGAAAATGCGTGCGCTAAATCTTTATTGTTTATCTTAAGAACTTTTTGATTTTTGGTTAGGCCCCTTTGGAAAACGGACAATTTAATTAGCACGGTACATATTATACCTTTCTAGCTTCGTCTTATATGTATTTCGTTTTTTTTCTGTTCGTTTTCGCTGTCCTCAGTCGGAATAACCAACTTTCTTAGTACAAAAACTACGGCGGTTCTGCAGAAAAAACAATTTCACCGTCGCTATGTATTTTAATACCCAAATTTTAAAAAATCCGGTCAAGTGCGTGTCGGGCCACGCGCAGTGTAGGGTTCCGTAGTAGCCCGTTATATTTTAGATTTTGTTTTTAATGCAAGTCTTCACCGGTTATTAACAAGCAACCACTTCATCTTAGTCACTTTATAGGATTTATTCTAAAGATTTTGTATTTGGTTCAAAATTATCCAACACCCACGTTCATCGACTATTACTGCTAAACTAATAAAGTTATCTTAACTGCTATAGTTTTTCTTTAAAATTCATGAAATGCACTAATTATATAATAAATATATAAACTGGAATTTTCCCAGAATTTTCAAGCTAGCAGTTTAGCTTTTAGAGGGGGGGGGACGCCCTACTGGAACAATAATTGGCACTTTAAAGTTTAATATTTCGTAAATGGAGCATTCAATTGAAAATTAGTAATAGCAACCCTAAGTCATTTTAAAAGACCTATACAACGATACCCCACACGAAGGGGAAGACGGCAAAAAAAAATTATACCCACTTCACATGTAGGGAGGCTCCTATAAAAAAAATATTTTCCAAAATTTTATTTCACCACTTTGTTGGCGTTATTGATATACACACCTATACCACACACCAAATTACAGGTTTCTAGTACTAACGGTCCCTTAGCAAAACCTCGGATAGACAGACAGACAGACGGACATGGCAAACTATAAGGGCTCCTTGTCAGGACTACGGAACCCTAAAACAGCCATGGATTGCAGCTGCCTCTCTTTTATTGAAAGTAGCTTACAGTTAATTAGCATTACAAGCGACTGCTGTGATGTCTAGGCCATCTGCTGTAAAGCAAGTGTAGTGGAAAAAGAACGAGATTAAATCGTCAGATCTACATTTAGAAATCGTGCAGCAAAATGACTCACTTGCATGTTGTTTTTATAAAATCATGTTTCGATATTTGAAATAATGACTAATTTGCTAAATAATGACAGTCGCGCGCTCAGGTCCATCTTTAGGTTAAGCCGTGCTTGCCTAGGTTGGTCTGTGGATGGGGCCCACCCATTAGATACCGAGTTCCCTCCGTGCCTCGGAAAGCACATATTTTTTTTTTCTAAATGTCACAGCTCCACGCTGAGATAGGAGCCTTTTGGGCTCGTACGGGACCTAATTCATTGTTTTATCATTTTCTTATACTTTTAATATAATTTTGTCTTATTGTTTATTCAATCATTCTTTTTTTGTTTTGTCCTGTGTGAGATTAATAAATACTTTTCTTTCTTTCTCATTTATAAGCAAATTAAAAAAAAACTATTGGATTGCACCAGCCTCCCTTTCATTCAAAGAAGAAGGTTTACAGAGGCTTGTAGTTAATTAGCATCGCAAGCGACTGCTGCGATATCTAGGCCATCTGCGCTATCTTCGCTTTATAGGGCAAGTTTTTCAAGTGGAACAAGAACGAGTTTATTATTGTTAGTCTTCATGGCTCCATTTGACATTTTATTTTTGTTGATAAAGTTGGAGTTTGTGTAGTGTAGTTTTATCAGTTGATATAGTATTATTTTTAGGGGTCCGTAACTTAGTCGGCAAAACCGCAACCCTTATGGATAATTTTGTTGACCGTCTGTCAGTCTGTCTGCCTGTCCGTCTGTCAAGAATCTTTTTCTCAGGAACGCATATATCAAGCTAAAATTTATATCAAATACTCAAGTCTGCTACTCTTTGGAGCAGTGATAAAATCAAACTTGTAAATCAACGCGATCAAATGATATGATCATTTCCACCTCTTCAACTCTTATACTTGTACCTACATTCAAAGCAAATAAAGATCTAATTCTGATTCTGATTCTACATAAGTCGCATATTTTGTGATTTCACAAGGGAATCAAAACCTATAGGGTACTTCCCATTGACCTAGAATCATGAAATTTAGCAAAAGCAATGTCTTACAGCACATTTATAGGAAAAAATACTCGCACTTAGCCGGTTTTGATCAGTATCGGCTAGACTTAATGGCCTGCAATAATAAACACAGACCTAATGCTTATTTATTTTTCTAATAATATTTTAGAGGTAGAATAATTTCACACAGATCGATATTTCATAATTTCGTTGAGTAATATTGACAAGATAAAATCTAAACAGCGTTATAATTGACAGTTGTTTGCGACGTTGCCAACTACGAACGAAGTAGGTTATAGACAATTTAAAGAAACTATTGATATTTATTCAGTAATGAATACTTTTTAGAAAAATTGTGGAGATAAAATAAACAGTAGAAAAATAAAGGTATTTTCTTTTATAGCGGATAGCGTGGTTTTCATTTCCGCACAAGAAACAATATTTGCTCTGACTGTGGGCTCTGTGTCAATAATATGCATTGTCATGCAAAGATTGTTGGAACAATCTTGCTTGTGCTGGTTTTGAATTTGCTAGAAAATACAAAATCGTTTCACGTAGGCGCTCACTAACACTCCAATTTATTAAATATATTTTGCAGTATTCGTATTTAGATAACATAATAGCGTTCAATTACAGACAGTCACAGAATGATGTTTTAAAATGCATACAGTTATTTTAGTGGAGTAAGCGTAACTTTTAAACCAAGATAGTTATTCTCTAAAGGGCTTTTTGTTTCTAAGTGTACTCATCTTGCAGAACACACTATATTATATGAGTATACACTGTGTTTCAGAAAGGTATGTGTGGATCGACTATTTATTACTAAGGCTCGTCCATAACTTATAATCATTGAATAATTTAGTACAACTGAAACTCCTAAGTCGTACATACTAAATAAAGCGTTTAGTCTAGACACCACAGTGCTTTAAGTCGTTTAAGCTTTATTGCTCATAATTAATTTACAAGCTTATCTCTTCTAAGATTTATTAAGGATGGGAGGACCAGCGCATCATCACCATCTGCCTAACCTGTCCGAACTATGTTGGGGTCAGCTTCCAGTCTAGTCGGATGCAGCATGAATACCAGTATTTTACGTGCAGTGACTAGGCAGTCGCTCAGCGACTAGGCAGTCGCTCAGCGACTAGACAGTTACTCAGTTACTAATTTGTGGAGGTCACATAGGCATGTGACCTCCACAGTTCAGTAACTGAGTAGGTAATCATCCAAAACATCCAGACGAAACACTCACGTGAAAACCTCATGACATCACGCGTGCCCGCTGCCTCTTAGCAAGGGTTATAAATAAATAAACATCGCTGGACATTGCACACACCGCCATCTAGTGCCACACTAAGCAACGAGGCTTGTGTCGTGGACACCACATAGTTGATATACTACATAATAACTTTTTATTTGTAAATCCATACTTATTATAAATATAAACATCCATGACTCGGTAACAAATGTCCATACTCATCAGACAAACATTTTCCCCTAACGGAATTCGAACCCGGGACCCTAAGAACGTAAGGCAGCCTCACTACCGTTCGTTATGCAGAGGTGTACCTTTATAGTATACCCATATTTCGCCAGTTATGTTTAAGTCTCATTTTATAGGGGGCGAGCCAATTGCCATTAATCGGTCACAAATACAGTCTCCGTGGTTGCTACTGAGAAATTCCTGATGGAAAAAACCAAAGACACTGCCCGACCTGGAAACCGAATACCGGTATTTTACATGGCGTGATTGCGTATGGGAAGGTCTAAATATGGTACATCCTGAGTTTAGCTCACGTACTTTATAGGAGCGTCCTTCAACTTAATAAGTGTTAATTTGTACCCCTGATCATAATTCATACAGTCAGAATCATTTATCTTTTAAGAAAAATAATGATGGTGCCGGTACAATTAACTGTTTAGTAGTTCATAAAGAGAGCATTAAATGAATTAGTGGATTAATTAAGTTTATGAAAGAGGGGAAATATGCAACAGTTAGTGGAGTACAATAATTAAAAAGTAATATTATTGTGGTTGGGTGAAGGAAAACATCGTGCGGAAACTAGCATGCCTGAGGGATATTTCTCGACGGCATGTAAAGCCAAGTCACAGGCCCATGGCCGGCGTAAAAACTCTGACACCAGGTTAGGCACTACACTATAAAGAAGAAGAAATACCTATTTCAGTCCTAGAGAGAGAAGTAAACGCTAGGTCAGAGGCCAATGTGCGGCATAAAAACTCTGACTCTAGGTTAGGCACTAACCACAAGATCGCCAGTTTTTTTAAGTCCCATGTTATAGCAGACGAGACTATTGCCATCAACCAGGGACAAATCCGTGGCTGCTACTGCGAAAGTCCTGTTGGTAAAACCCAATAACATTTGGCCCGACCCGGGAATCGAACCCAGGACATCATGCTCAGCAGCCGCATTTGCAACCACTAGACCAACAGGCAGTTAATAAAATATCATCATCATCATTTCAGCCGAAATATGTCTACTGCTGGACATAGGCCACCCCCAAGTGTCGCCACATTGACCGATCCCGTGCGACATTCCCGCAGCCTTCACCAGGTTATCGGTCCACCTAGTGGGAGGCCTTCCAACGCAACGTCTTCCAGTTCGCGGTCGCCACTCCAAGAAAAAGATATTTCAGAGAAAAGTCCTTTTGTTTTGCAACGCTATTTTAACAAAATGGACGTGAAAACAAACTTCTATGTGGTAACATTCTGTCAGCGAAGTAAAGAGCAATTAGTTACTTGAGATAAATAACGCGCAAACGGTCCCGAGCAGACTTTAATTTTGCTCCCTAAATTAATAACTTAACGTCTTTAACCTGGTGTTTAATTAACGTTTTAACCGAAAATTATATAAATGAATCACATAACATTGGACATGAACGTTTACGTAATTTACATTTTTCATGATGTAAACATGTTTTTAAGTTATTTGTTTGTTTTTCGGGTATTGTTTCCCGGCTTTGTTTTTGATTTAATGTGATGTCAAACAGTATTTATCATCATCATCATCATCATTTATCTGCCCTTATCCCAATTCATTTGGGGTCGACGCAGCATATCTTTTTCCATATCACTGTTTATAATATTTGAAAGATATAGAAAAATATTCATCTTGCATTTCATTTGTCATGGAGTCAATTAATTAATCCAAGAGTTTACCCTGATATCCACAGACTTATAACAATAATAGCCTTTATTCAGACACAAAAAAATGGATATTTACAAAATATTAATCTTATGTTAACGACTCTGCTGAGTCGATGACATCGACGACTTCGTCTGTTTGCCCAACATTGGCAAAGGCCTCCTCCATTTCTTTCCACTCAACTCGATTTAGAGCTTTCCCAGTCCATAGTTTTCCTACTATCGCCTTTATCTCGTCTTCCCACCTTTGAATCTGTCTGCCTCGTTTCCTTTTCCTATTTCTAGGGTACCAAAACAGTACGCTTCTGTTCCACTTCTCTATGCCTCTTATTGTATGTCCTGTCCACAGACTTATGAATAATTGAATTGAATTATTGAAAAATTAGAGAAAATGAGTGAGAAAAATGTTAAATGATTCTTCAATTCTATCGTTGAAGTCGGTTAAAATGTAGCCTATGTTACTGTACTCAGGCCAAAATAACGAAACGATTGACACCATATTCATCAAAATCAGATGAATAGTTTAGGCGCTACGGAGGAACATACGTAAATACAAACACATACATTACATAGACTGCTGAAATCATAACCTTTCCTTTGGGCTTCACCGTAGTCGGGTAAAAAGATTTGCCTTATTACAGAACTACCGTATATTTCATTAAGTGTTATCAACCAACTGATACCACCTGTTTTTCAACACAAAAGTCACTTTGCTCCTGCATAAAGCTTCCTCGCACCTCTAAATTTTAAGACCCGTCTAAATAATTCTCCTCACGCCAGCGCCATACAAAAGACAACCCTTTCTCTTTACAATTTCTTGAGTACTCGTAAACATGCGACATCTTTGCTTCATTTAGGATGAAGCAGTAAACTTCAGCACTAGACATTATTTATAGAAGAGTTAGCAGATCGTAATTTTTATGGGTGTCTAGGCTCGTTTTTACGGAGTAGTAATCTTTTTAGTGTGTCCTTAGACTGGAAAATTAATAAAAAGTAATACGATTTTAATCCTTGCGTGATCAAATAAAAAATGAGGACATTCGCATGAGAACCAAGGTTACCGACGTAGTCCGAAGAATTGCCAAACTTAAGTGGCAGTGGGTAGGGCACATTGCTCGCAGAACGGATGGCCGATGGGCCTAAAAGTCTGGAGTTGCGACCGCGAACCGGAAGACGTTGCGTTGGAAGGCCTCCCACTAGGTGAACCGATGACCTGGTGATGGTTGCGGGGATTTGCTGTATGCGAGTCGCACGGGACCGGTCAATGTGACGACACTTGGGGAGGCCTATGTCCAGTAGTGGACGTCTTTCGGCTGAAATGATGATGATGATGATTTTAGTACCTCCTATCTTGCATCATAGCCCAAAAACATGTAGCCGTAGTGATCTGTGCGCTGCCACCGCAGTTCTGGACTAACAAAATATAAAAATTGTCGTGCCAGCGACACGAAGATGAAGAATACCGCATTATTCGTTTACTGGGTGACGGAGGTCAGATCGGCAGTCGCTCCATGTAAAATACTGGTTAAATATATATAAATACCTATATAACTATATTACTATATAATAATAACTGTAATATAATATATAACTATAAATACAAAAACTTTGGCTGGTTAAGATAACCATACTTATGACGAATTTTCGGAGCTTCGTGTTGAAATCTGCTGGCACAATATTGTTAGTTGTCCGAGAGCTTATCACCTTTTTTTTCAGATGGGAAATCGTCAAATGACTCCTCCCGCTCTGGGCGGAGCAGGAGGGAGTGTCAGACTTTTACTGTCTAAAACCCATCTATGTTCCTTCATCGCCCTTTGTGTTCCGGGGCCACGGTATCCCTTTCGAACAGTCCCGCAGCCCCGGCAGGCATCGGCCCTTGCGAACTCCTTCCTTTTTGCTGACTCTCTTTAAGGCGCGCGTGGAACACGAACGCGCGGTCGACACGGCCTGTCGTCATGAGACGGACGGACGGCGAGCTAGCCCATAGCTCACCGTCCACAGGCCCGAGAGATTATCACCTAAGATGAAAATTTAGTAGAAACATATAGTTGCGAAGGAAATATTACGTAATGTCTTGCCAGTAATTCCCTTAAACCAAAGGTATAGGTGTATTTACAGTACATACACTTTTCGCCAGAAATGTTTAAGTTCTATGTAACCCAGACTCTAGGCTGCTTCTGAGAAATTTATAATGGCTTTCCTCAAAGCACTTTGCCCGTAGTCTTACCTAGAAATCGTACTCAGGTATCTCATGTTCAGCAAAAGAGGCCAATTATTATTAAATAGGGTGTAAACGGACCCTTCACGAAGCCGTCAACTAAGTATTCTGTTCATCATACTAAGTAACTTTACGCAAAACTTATGGTTGGGAAACGACTTTTTTTTTGGTTGAAAAATCACATTTTACGGTAAAACTCAATGTAACGCACTCAAAACATTGTGCTAATGGATGAATTGAACAGTACGGGGGTTGTGGAGGAGTTTAAAAATCTTGCATTAAAAACAAGTATTTAAAATAAGTATTTGTGAAAAAGTTGTAACTTTGACCCCCAATATCTCCGTAACTAGAAGGTTCCCAGGAGTGGCCTAGAACAAAAAAATGATAGCAATGACGGGGAGAACAAGTGTGCCTTTCGGCTTCGCGATGGGTATTTTTACACCCTCTAAAATAACGATCTAATAATTACGAAAAATTACACCTTTCATTCTACTTATTAGAAAATCACGTTTATGAGTTAGGTGATAAAAAAAAACATTCACAAATATCAATCGTCAGCACTCGACTATACTCAGAACGAAGACTTTTTAAAATTCCCCTAATAATTAAATCAAATTAAAACAATAAAACACACTTTACCTACCTAACACCAATATAAACTTCAACAAAAAATATCTTCAATAATCAAAAGACTTGCTCAGACATAAGAGTGTTTATTAACTTATAAAGTACTTCACAAAATACTGATAGAAATTTCGTCGACCTACAAAACAGGAAAATAAAATGAACAAAATACTTTGAAGGGGACAAGTGACAGGCCTTTATGAGCGTTCAAATCCGAAGCCAGAATTCTTATAAAGGCAAGTTAGCCTAAGGGCTAAGCTATAAAGAAAGCGAATCGAGACCGGTGGGGTATTACGCCGACTGTAGACCCTTTGCATGAATAAGTGATTTGGCTCCAAGCGATAGAAACGCTAGCTTTAGTCAAAGTTGAATATATCAACGCCAGAAAAAGGTGTGCTGCAAATTCCATGCATTTTGCAGTTGATAGAACCTTTAGAAAGATACTGATATGGATAGCGTCACATGAATATGGCAATGACGTGGAGGGAAAACCTTTTTATCTGTCAGTAAAAGCTGAGAGCCTAGGTAAAGAAATAAAAAAATTGAAATATAAAGATAAAGAAAGAAAAAAATATTAATTTGTCAAAAAATATAAGAACAAACGGAACGGAATGAACATAAAACGTTGACAGCTTGCACGTCGTGACTGCGACTAGCAGGTTACCACTCAGCATGATACTGTACTATGGGGGCCCACAGCACAGTGCTGGTTTTTATTGGTCACCCGATAAAAAATAGTAAGTACCCTCAACAGGTTTGTCATAAATTCTTCAGTAGCCTATGCCAATCCAATTGTAACTTAGACTTTTCCATATTGGTTTTCGCTGATAGAATGACGCAAATCGATGTGACTTTGTCTAGAACTTCACTAATCCAGGTCCAGTCTTCTTCTTAGCATGTCGCCGGCAAATTTTTATTAAATACATTTGGCCCAAAATTCAGCTATGCAAACTCCGCTCGCTGATGCATTCATAAGATCGTCAAGTGTGCAGGGGGCCGAGTGTGCTATTATAATAGTGTCACAATGGTGTTTCATTGATTTTATAATTGTTGATCGATGACAATGGTCATTTTGCAAAAAATTCGTAATCTGCTAAATTCATAATGATCGATCATTGTTCGGTCAATGGCGAGACCATTGACCGAACAATGATCGATCATTATGAATTTAGCAGATTACGAATAGAATTGTGATAAAATGACATTGTTGTATTGCCATGATTAAAAAACCTTAATAGAAATGATTTTCGAAAAACTAGAATTAAATTTGAACATCTAATCATGCCAGATTTCATTTATATATGTTTTACATATTATTTATTAGTGTTCTATGCAATCTGAAGTAGTAAGAAGTTCGTAAATAGCAAAAAACATTTAGTTATGTGTAACGCGGATTAATGTGAAACTATACAATTCAATAATATTTATCTTTTTAGCTGTCTAAATCAAATGTGACATAACTGCTAACTGACGTTTTATCTGTTTTTATTTCTAGCGGTCGGTGTTTTGATTTACACTGACGTGCAAAAAAAAGTACTACACTTTTAAATTTCAATTTTTCCTAAACTATAGAAGTTAGAGATTTCAAATAAAAAAAAAATGTTATAAAGCAATTTTTATCAGCTTTCTTTGAAACTATAGACAAAATTAAACTATTTTTCGAGTCCTTTTTGTTTCGAAAGTATATCTTGTGTACTTAAAAAGTTATTGCAATTTTAAAAGTGTGATACTTATTTTTGCAGGCCAGTTTATTTTCATTTAAGTATTTTAAATTATCTTTAAATATAGAAGCCTATGTTTAAAGCAATACAATATGGTGCTAATTGAGCAAATTTCGGCTGAAACTGTCAAAATTTTTGCAGATTGCCGCGTAAGTCAGTCATTCATTTGTCATTGTGTACGAGATTACCATTCTATGCCATTTCTGTCAATGGAGTGTCAGTGGTTGATCATTGGGAAGTCATAATGACGCCACTATATCAGAAGATTACCAAACTTGTCAAAATCAACAATTATGATAGTAGACTCGCCAACCAGGTGTCGGTGCCAGATGGGAGATGGGCCATTGTCTGTGGAGAAACGCCGCATACACATTTGAGATCAGGCCCCATATTCACAACGCTTCGATTCGATTTTCGATTCGTAAAGTCGTATATCTATCTTTTTTTGACATTACGAAATCGAACGAGATAGACGTACGACTTTCCGAAACAAAAATCGAATCGAAGCGTTGTGAATAGCTGTGCTGAGCCGTCCATGAAACCCCAGTTGAAACCAGCTTCAGGCACTAGTTGTCCTATTTTTTTTATTTTTTTATATTGTGTGCAGTTGTGGCATTCTTTTTTGGAAGCCTACATTATGTCTCACTACTGGGCAATGGTCTCCCCTTTCTCTTTCCAAACCTCTGTGTTCTGTGCAATTTCTGCCGAACATAATCAGATCGTTACACCACTTTCGCCTCGGTATACGTCGTCGGCGTTGTCCACCCTCTGGCGTCCAGTGAGTGGCATTAAAATTAACTTGTGGCATGTGTCAAATAAACGTATTTTCTTTCTTTCTTCTATAGGACAAGATATCCTACATCTTGAGAGGATAGAGGGCGATAAATGACTCCAACGAACTATAGCAACGGTTATTTCTGTGAAATTTTTATCAGGACTACAAAGACGCCCTGTGCCCGTGTGTGTGACTAAACGCCGACGGACATTACGCCGACAGACTGAACACCGACAACACTTTACTTCGTTTCGCCTCGCTTTCTGTATAGCAGAGCTTTTATTTGCCCGAGCAAACAAAAGTTTTCTCACACAAACATGGTCTATGAAAACTCGGTAAAATAATAATAGCGTTTCCAAATAAGTTCGTGTAAAAAAAAAGAAATGGCAAGAATGCGGGATTGTCGGCCTTAGAAACGATAGCTTTGATATTAAATTGCATTTTTTTGTTTCTATAAACCAAGTTACTTTGGGTTGTTGTGCGCTAGGTTAGTGAATGAAGACTTATTTTGCTTCTTTCGATCCCAAGATTGTCACAAGGCTAACCCACAAACGACAACCTATATATATTTGGACCTACGCTTCGTCTAGGTGTGAAAGCGTGACAAATAAACGGACAGATATTAATTGGAAAGAGTGAACTAAGCATTGCTCTCACACATCACACAACCTCACTTTCACACTCGACCCACACTCACTCACACACTCACTCATGATACGCATAACACACGTACACGCGCGATCTGGCTTTTTTCTACATAACGCTCATCAAACTGCAGAGCTGTTTGTATAATTTTTAAGGTACCCATTTATGATTTATTTTATTTTATTTTTTTGTTTGTTGAGTCTTTCATGTTTACGCTGTCTACATTTCAATTGCATAAAAATAAGAAGTAGAAGTGCAGAGTCTCCTTATACAAGCAATTCCTTGCTTAAAAGGTCATCTCCAATAATATGTATCGAAATGCCTATTGTAATTGAAATAAATGATTTAATTTTTTTTTTAATTTTAGGCCTATAGTCCTAAAATTAAAAAATAAAATAAAACAAACAACAAGACAAGTCACAAGCAACACAACAAGTCAACAACAACAACAGCAAGACAGACAGTTATAACAAGTCTTTGAAAATATTACATTAACATATTAAATATACTGGCCTGCAAAAATAAGTATCACACTTTTAAAATTGCAATAACTTTTTAAGTACACAAGATATACTTTCGAAACAAAAAGGACTCGAAAAATAGTTTAATGTTGTCTATAGTTTCAAAGAAAGCTGATAAAAATTGCTTTATAACGTTTTTACATTTTAAATCTCTAACTTCTATAGTTTAGGAAAAATTTAAATTTTAAAAGTGTAGTACTTATTTTTGCAGGTCAGTGTAGTTCATAATCTAAGTTTTCGTATTCGTTTTTATTCGATTGTATATTTTATTAATGTTTAGAAAAAAAAAGGGAGAGGAGCGTCAATTATTTTTTATTTTCTGACAGCACAATATTTTTCCAACTACATTTGAACATGCTTATTCAAATACCTATTTTGATATTTTAAAACTAAGAAAACATCACAAATATCTTGCTATTGATCGGCCGGCCATTGATTCCTTTCACAGGGCCTATGTGTTGAAAGCCAAACATGCGGCTGAAAAGTCTCATGACAAAAGTAACAATGTTGAAAGAGAGACAAAATCCCTACATACCTATCCAATTAATTTATTAGGTAGCCAAGATTAATACAATTTCTGATCCACCAACATCATACATCATAACCATCCGTCTTCGAATCCTCATGAATATGTAAGAACACACACGTAAATAACGAAAACATTTGACTACAAGACCGAATGGATCTTGTGTAATAATAATCTGAAGGGTGATTTCCACCAAACGGCTCGCATCGCTTCGGATCGGAACAGATTTTACAATCTTCAAACGATATTTAATCGTGTACACAATATTTAAAGTCTATATTACCAAGCCGCACACACACGCGATCGTAGCCGAAAGTATGCTGCGACACACGATCGGCTCCGTTCACCTGTCGTCCTATCCGATCGGATAATTTCGGCTGTCGTCGCGTTTGTGTACGGTAGGAATGAAACTATTTGACTAGACGCAGAAACGTTACGTTCGCAAGTGATGGTACGGAGCTGATCGTATGCGTCGACATTCTGCCGAACACGTTCGGATTTCGCCAGATCCGTTCGTATCCTTTGCGATGCGAGCCGTTTCGTGGAAATCATCCTTTATGACTACATTTCGGTCATACGGTAACGGTACTGGTACGTAGGAGATTATCATACTGCACAAGTGTAAAGCTGCAGCTGCAATCTCTCTTCACTCACTCTCATAGTCTGACTGGACAGCAATACGACACGACCGGGGAAAATCTGGCGTTGAACCAATCGCTTTACGTGCTCTCCAAGACAATGGGGTCTTGATATGCTAAGATATCGATCACCCATCCATGGACTGACCTCGATAAGGGTACCTTAATATCACAGATCTGTCGCTCCTCGCGTACCTACTTGCTCCCTGAGATACGAAGGGAGTTTCAATATCTTAAAAGAACCGTCACCCAACCAGGCACTGACCATGGCAAAGGCAGCTTAACATCACAGATCTACCGATCCACGCGTACTTGCTCTCCAAGAAACAAAGGGGTATTCAATATCTTAAAATAACGGCCACCCATCCAGGACTGGCCTTGGCAAAGGCAGCTTAACCTCGCAGATTCGCGCACCTTGTACTTTGCAACGAACCCCTCAAAACGGATCCAATATACTGTATGTCAATACCTGTTCGTACGAAATAGACAGTTGGTTATGTTGGGGCGAAACTTTTTTAATTTGGACCTCTGCCAATGCTTTTGGTGTTCTATGTTGGATGACACGTAGATGAGTTTGGATGTTCGGTTGAGATTAACTGGCTGAATCATTTATGAGGGACAAGTTGCTTCGTAGTTTTCTGAAGAGCCTGAATTTGTATTTGGTTGGGTAGAATAGATTTTATTGCTCGCGAAATGAGGGGTAAATCAATGAAATCTGGGGAAAAAAAAATCTATCTGCGATTTAATTGCAATTAGCGATTTTTGTAATAGGCATGACGACAGAATCAAAAAATTGCAAATCTATTTAGTCCGTCAGTTAGAGTATTGGAAATTAATGGACACGTATTTTTTGTTTTTGTAAATCAATGAATATTGACAAAAGATAAAACGCAACAAAACTCGGGAGTGGGGGGCTCGTGACGTAAGAACTAGCTAAAAATTATACCTAGGCGTGACGTATTGAGAATTTTAAAAGCGTCATATCTTCGTCAATTTTGGTTTACGTAACAAAAGAAAAAACACAGGTCAAATATTCTTTGATAATATACCTGACGGACTAATTAGATATTTTTTGTCGTCTCGCCTATTCCATTTTATGATTATCTCCGTTAAATTACTGGTAATCGATAGAATCCGGTTAGCCCACACCAAAATAATTGGGTAAAGTACCACTTGGGTGGTTTTTTCAAAAGTCTCTGTAGCAACGAAAGGCTTTCTAAAACGGTGACATTTAATCTTAAGGAATATATAAACGCACTTTAAAAATAATGTTTAAAACTTTAAAATGTTTTCTTTAAAAATTAATTAATCTGAACTATAAAAATAAGGGTTTCCGCCATAAATATGCTTAGCTTTAAAATTAATTGAATAAACTATAAAAATAATGGATATTTGGGGCACCCCGACGTTAGGTTATGACAGAAATAGGAAACTCGCGTAGGCTCCTATCTCTGTCTGTAGGTTTTAAACCATTAGTTTTGTAGTTTTTAAAGTGCTATTAAATACATCCCTTTTATCTTGAATCACAAGTGTGCGCTCTAAATGTTTCATGCATTTTTCTTTAGTAATCGTTAATATGTGCAATGCCAACGATTTTACTTCATATCGTCTCGTTTTCTCATTTACTGTACGTCCCCTGCTTCGATCGGTGACAACCATAAGACTTATGTAAGTGATTAGTCTAATAATACAAAGTAATAGGCAGGCGTACAAAAAATTCTCAGAATAAACATAGCTCGTGAAAGGTTACCCTACCATAATTATGATTGACAGCCCGTCAGTACCCAATGAAGCTTTGACTCAGTTCTTCAAAGCTTGAATAAACGATGCTTCCAGCCATGACATTTAAACTTGCCTGCAGAAGGTTGCAATACGCAAATAGATCAATTAATCGATCACCTTCAGTCTGTTCTGATTCCCACACTCAGTAGGTATTCTCAGGGCTCTTTATCTTTTATAGCTTGCAAATTGTGGGCTATTTTCTTTCATTAACCTCACGCCTGTAATCCCCGATGCTGCGGGACTGTTCGAAAGAGATACCGTGACCCCGGAACACAAAGGGCGATGAAGGAACATGGATGGGTTTTAGTCAGTAAAAGTCTGACACTCCCTCCCGCTCCGCCCAGAGCGGGAGGAGTCATTTAATGATTTCGCATCCGGAAAAAAAGACACACATAAAAACATAGCATGCAGTTAATCTGTTTAGTGTTTGCGTATACTATGTACATTCATCGGAGACAGCAAACTGGTCGCACTACTCTGCCGTCGTACATTTTATAACTAGTACGGAGGGTAGTTATTTAATTTGTTTGTCACAAAACTAGCCAATAAGTTTCAAATAGGTTCACCATCACCAATTGCAAAATTAATGGCACACTTCACAAGCACCGCACCAACACAGCTGTTGCCCGGCGTTGCCTCGAACTCGAGGATCGACCGGAGGACACGGTGGAGCACACTGTGGAGGTGTGCCCTGCTTGGGTGGAGCACCGCCGTGTCCTCGAGGTGGCGATCGGCGGCGGCGACCTCTCGCTTCCGGCCCTGGTTCGTGCCATGGTCCGGAGCGAGACGGAATGGGACGCCGTCACCTCCTTCTGCGAAGCAGTTATGCTAGCGAAGGAGGTGGCCGAACGTGAGAGGGAGATATCCTCACGTCCCGACCGCCGCGGGAGACGCCCCGGGCGTCGGGGGCCACGTGGTGGCTTCCGGCCACCGTAGGCGCGGGCCTGTGGACGGGGAGCTATGGGCTAGCTCGCCGTCCGTCCGTCTCATGACGACAGGCCGTGTCGTTCGTGTTCCACGCGCGCCTCAAAGAGAGTCGGCAACAATGAAGGGGTCCGCAAGGGCCGAAGCCTGCCGGGGCTGCGGGACTATTCGAAAGAGATACCGTGGCCCCGGAACACAAAGGGCGATGAAGGAACATGGATGGGTTTTAGTCAGTAAAAGTCTGACACTCCCTCCTGCTCCGCCCAGAGCGGGAGGAGTCATTTGATGATTTCCCATCCGAAAAAAAAAAAAAGGCTACGCCGCGGCGCTTACCACGCGTCGTCAGTGAGGTGTAAGCTCGGAGTCCGCGCGGCCTCCACACGCGGTGCTACGCTACCTCCCGGACTATGAGCTTACTGTCACCGCGAACACAATTGTATTTCATTTGTTAACGACGTTGGGTCGGCTTCCAGTCTTACCGGATGCAGCTGAATACTAGTATTTTACATGGAGCGACTGCCTATTCCGGGTAACATATTATACGATTAAACAAAATGGAGTAGCTTTTTGTCTATGAATAAAAAACCAATATGATTTATTTTTATTTCTAGAGTGTGAAGCAGAAAACTCTAACATAATAATTGATGACCTTCATGGAGTACATACACGCTTTACACATAACTATGATTTATTTCAGAACAATCCAACTGTTTTTTTCTATAAAAGCAGTTATTTTAAACCTAAAACAAAACCAAAAGCAGTCATTAAACATAACTTAACCGTAATGCCATTCGTGACAAATCGTCAGAAAAGTTTGGTTCAACTTTAACTGCTGTGCGATTAAAATGTGATCAGAGCTCACGAATTTTACCTAATGTATATTTCTAAGTTGATTTTAATTAATAGATATTAAGGTTTAATGGTATAAAGTATTGGTAGTGTTTTGTCATTTGGCTAGACATTCTTAATTGGTCGAGTTATTTTTACTTTCTGTTGACATTACCTGAAAAAATATCTGCCAAGACGCTGAAAGTTCTTCAAGGGTAGGTTCCTAGCCTGTGGATGGTGGGCTCTTGGCTAGCTCGCCGTCCGTCCGTCTCATGACGACAGGCCGTGTCGACGGCGCGTTCGTGTTCCACGCGTGCCTCAAAGACAGTCAGCAAAAGGAAGGGGTCCGCAAGGGCCGACGCCTGCCGGTGCTACGAGACTGTTCGAAAGAGATACCGTGGCCCCGGAACACAAAGGGCGATGAAGGAACATGGATGGGTTTTAGTCAGTAAAAGTCTGACACTCTCTCCTGCTCCGCCCAGAGCGGGAGCACTCATTTGATGATTTCCCATCCGAAAAAAAAAGTAAACAATGGTATACTTAAAATGTCACTTACGGGATATCTTCCGTGATTATTTATTGTTTTTGAGCTCCCGATATTTCGACGCTGTTGCAAGCGCCATGATCGCGGGTCAACTGGAGAATGTGGGTGGATGGAAAAAATTGTTATTAGCAGACAAATCTGTCTACCCTCTTTCTTTGTCTTTTGCTACGCGCACCACTGGAACTCGACACTAAGTCACGGCAAAACACACTCACAGTATCACCAGGTTCCAGGTCTCGTAAGTGACATTTTAAGTATAGTTATGAACCGTGAAAGCTCAAAACAGTGTTTAAACAATGGTAGGTTCCTAACTTGAACAAAAAAAGTCGAAAAAAATTGATTGCAATCTAAATTGTTATTTGAAGACCTAAATATAATTTATGAAATCTTCCCTACGATAAATAGACATATATATAAAACAGGACCCTTTTCGCCATTTTTCAGCTCATTTTAACCTAACCAGATTATTAATTATTTGGCAACCAGAACTTACGTTTGATATTTGGTGGGTTAGTCTATTGCTGATAAAACCACCGCCCAATAACTAACCGGTTTGGATACAATTTTATAAAAGAAAACCAAGATAAAGATGTACGGTCTACCAAGCTATTTTATTTGGTTTACATTTTAACATGCAAATTACATTGTAAAATGTAAACCAAATAACTTGGTCGACCTTTTAGAGCATTGCCAAAATTTTAACGAACGTCGACATTTAGTTTTTCATGACATTTCACAAGAAAATACGTCGCCTTGTCAACGTCAATCGAGTTCCAAAAGAACCTCTCCGATACTTGATGAATCTGTAGTACTTTATCATGAAAAAAGAAAAGTGAACAGTCTTTTTGCCTTATGAACACTTTAAATTGGTTCTAAAATACTGTTTTTCGAGAGAAAATACAAGAAAAAACTACTTGCACAATGAAAGTACGATCTAAAATATAAATTTATTACTATAGTTGGTGCCAGTTAAGATCGCAAAAGTGGTCATTGACCTACCTCCATTTATTAAAGTTCTTAACTTTGAAATCCAAAAATAAGCCTGTTCAAGTCTTGAATCTATCTATCTCTATCTATCGTGATCTTCAACATTTTTTCTAATGAAAAACGATACATGGGTCATTTATTTTGTTTCGTTGTAAGAGATATTAGGGAAAGGGCAATGAGCCCTATTGCGATCTTAACTGGCACCAACTATAGCCCTTAGGGTGATTCTCAAAGATAGTTTAAAAAATCTATAATTACCCATCGATGTCATTCCAGAATGCTTACCACTATTATTGTGAACCTCATTCACACCGAAGCGAATGTAACATAACATCACGCCTGTTATCCTAAAATCGTTAGGCAGAAGAGTAGCTAAAGTAAACTCACCTTTTCACCAGTCAAGTTAAGTCTCATGTAATAAGGGTCGAGCCTATGGCCATCAACTGGGCACAAATCCTGCTTACGGAATGCTACTGAGTAATCTCTGATAGAAAAAACATTTTTCAATACACTTCCTCGAAAACGTTTTCTTATCGCACACGATTTGGTTCAACATGCCATATATTTCACACACGTGGATTGTTTTCATTTTCCATCTCCGCGTGCTGTGCCGCGTGCAGAAAGGAGCCATTTTCGCACGCTGCACAGCACGCGGGTGATGGAAAATTGCCTCAGATAAAACTATACCTATACTTAGTACAAATTGGTGCATTGCCTATAGTCAGCGGTGATTGTTTTTTTTCATTATTTTATTTTATTTCTTCAAAAGTGTATTGAAAAACGTCGTTTGATACACGTGGAAATTTGTTATTGCAGTTCTCGGCTCAAACACACCCTCGCCTACGGTTCGGGAGTTAATTCCGCCTCGGATGCAATAACAAACTTTCTCCACTTGTATCAAAATGTACTATTGCCAGACCTGGGAACCAAACCTCAAGCTCAGCAGCAACCACAAGATCAACGAGGCAGTGTTTTAAAAAGTATACCATTAAATATCGTAATAACTTTCGACAGAAACCATACATTTCAATATCCGTCAGTCTCAGGCCACAACTCTTCATCTATAAAATTGTTGAAGTGGGAAATAGTTATTTTTTACACAATCTTGTAGGAAAAGTTCTTCGAGTTTAATTAATTCAACTTTCTATCCATCTTCAGTAATAATTTATAGACTCTTACGTATTTAAATGATTCGATAAATTTTCTTTCAGGAAGTTTTAATTAAAACTGGTGAGAGAGTTTTTAATATCTCTTTTGTGATTTTTATAATTTTTAAGTTTTGAAAGATAGACTGAAACGTTTAAACAGGCTGTACGGGACAACAACGTGCTAAACCACCACATTTTCGGAGTTTTTTGATTTTGATTAGTAGTGATCGGAATAGCCTGAGTTTATTTGCATAAACTTCAAGAACGTAAGTAACATGAACCAAAAACTTGAGAGGTGTCAAGGGACACCCGGATGGAACGAAGTACACAGACACACTAAACTAAGAAATATCGTATATCGATTAAAAAAAACTGACTGCCTGGTCTTGTGGTCGCAATCGATGAGGTCCTGGGTTCGATTGCCAGGTCAGGTTATTGGGTTTTGCCAAGAGGATTTTCTCACTAGCAACCAGGGATTTATGCCCAAATGATGGCAACAGGCTCGCCCCCTATCACATGGAACTAAAACATAACTGGTGAAATGTAGGACTACTAATAGGTACACCTATGCCCCTACAAGTGTGACGATTTGTTTTGTAATTAAAAAAAAAACAATGTAAACTAAAAAAACTCTTTGTCATCTTCAAATTACTGTAGAAAAACCTTTTCTTTGCCACTCCACGGTGTAAAACCCGACAGTTACTACAGCCATTCACACGATACAGGCAATGGCCCATAAACTTAATGGCGGCAGAGTCGTAAACATTACGAATTGGACAAATTGACGGCCCGACCATTCGTAATTGGACAATTATAAGGCCCAGAATGCTATGAATTTTATACCGACTAGTAATCATTTGTGTGATTGACAATTTACACGGCGTTACAAACGGATTTGTGAGAGTAAATTGTTGTGGACAGTTAATAGCTTTAAAGGAAACTAAGACATACTATATACCATAAGAGTTATTGGGTTCAGGAATTACGCAGTAGCAGCCACGAAGTCTAGATTTGTGCCCGGTTGATGGCAATAGGCCCGGCCCCTATTACATGGTACTTAAACAAAAATGGCGAAATGTGGGTGTACTACTAGGTAGACCTCTGGCTAAAAGCTTCGGGATTACAAGCGTGATGTTATGTTTTGTCGCCCTCACAAGGTTCTTTTTTTTCCGATGGGAAATCATCAAATGACTCCTCCCGCTCTGGGCGGAGCAGGAGGGAATGTCAGACTTTTACTGACTAAAACCCATCCATGTTCCTTCATCGCCCTTTGTGTTCCGGGGCCACGGTATCTCTTTCGAACAGTCCCGCAGCCCCGGTAGGCAGGCATCGGCCCTTGGACCCCTTCCTTATTGCTGACTCTCTTTGAGTCGCGCGTGGAACACGAACGCGCCGTCGACACGGCCTGTCGTCATGAGGCGTACGGACGGCGAGCTAGCCCATAGCTCCCCGTCTACAGGCCCGCGCCTACGGTGGCCGGAAGCCACCACGTGGCCTTCGACGCCCGGGGCGTCTCCCGCGGCGGTCGGGACGTGAGTATCTCTCCCTCTCACGTTCCGCCACCTCCTTCGATGACTGCTTTGCAGAAGGAGGTGACGGCGTCCCATTCCGTCTCGCTCCGGACCATGGCTTGGACCAGGGCCGGAAGCGAGAGGTCGCCGCCGCCGATCGCCACCTCGAGGACACGGCGGTGCTCTGCCCAAGCGGGGCACACCTCCACAGTGTGCTCCACCGTGTCCTCCGGTCGATCCTCACAATGGAAACACCCGGGCATCTCCTCCCGCCCGATTCGGTGCAGGAACTAACCGAAACATCCGTGTCCGGTAAGAACCTGCGTCAGTCGGAAGGTGAGGACGCCGTGGCGTCTGTCCAGCCACTCCTCAAAGAGAGGACTTACCGCCACTATTGTGGCGTGCCCTCCCCTCACAAGGTCCTTAAAGCAAATACTAAAGGTAATCGACAAATTAAATACACGTAATTGGCGAGACGTGTACCTTTGTTATAGATATTTGGCATTAACTCAATCCGTTGTCATTATTAATTGATGTAAATCAAAACATTTAGAAATCTGTGTGTTTCAATGTCTAACATAAACATTTTGATGTCAATCCTAGCACACACTGAATAACTAAAACAATCTTGTGTTTATTTAATTAATCTATTCTGACATTACGACATGTTTAAAACGTTTTTCGCTGAAACGAAGAAATCAGAATATAAACAGACCTTTTCAAAAGAAAATATACAACTGGTGATACCAACAGCTCCCTACTGGAACTAAGGAAAGATGAACACAGCAAACGATGATTTAACCATTCTACCTTTGCGTGTTTTGTCCTGGCGGGCTAATAAATGCTTTTCTTTCTTTTCTTTCTTTTCTTTCTTTTCTTTCTTTTCTTTCTTTTCTTTCTTTTCTTTCTTTTCTTTCTTTTCTTTCTTTTCTTTCTTTTCTTTCTTTTCTTTCTTTTCTTTCTTTTCTTTCTTTTCTTCTTTCTTTTCTTCTTTCTTTTCTTTCTTTCTTTTCTTTCTTTCAAAGTCATACAACATTAGTTGTCCAAAACAATCATCCTCTTCCTGCCTTTGCCTCATTCTACTTGGGGTCGGCGCACCACGTTCTGCAAAACCAGTACTGAGTAATTGCGGACGCGACTGTACAGATACTTACCGTAAAAAGTATTTTTTTTGTAAATACATCTCCCACAATTGAAATTTCTCCTGTATCATGGGTGCCTTTACAAACATTTAAAGTCACACTCACAAACAGCCCAACCTGGAACAACTACCGGCCATACAAATATTTGTTCCGTGCGGGAATCGAACCTACGACACGCAGCGTAGCAGCGGATCGCTCAACCACTGCGGCAACCGTGCCGTCAAGTATTTGTATGTCTCCAGTGTCCGCAATTCATCCATACCAGTTTGGCCAATTAATCCGCAAAAACCAAGTACCTAAGACTGATAAGTAAATAAATTATTTAATTTTCATCGACCTAAAAAACATACAAATACATAAAAATAAAACAATAACACACAACACAAGAAGTAAAAACAAATTCCAACTTAAGACTGCACAAGCACGTGCACGGACTAAGTACGGCAAAATAACAGTATTAGTGGAGGGGAGCACAACTGTTTAATGATTTACTAGAAGATTTAAAGAAATGTAATAATATCAACATATTTAAAAGTAAACTCAAAAAACATGTATGTACTCTATAATGTCACCAACGCCCCAGAGGCAAATAGTATATTACTATTATGAAGCAACTCTGTATCTCATTATAAGTGAACTGTTATTTATAAGTTCTTATGAGAAATAAATATCTTTAAACCGAATTAGTATAAAATTAGAGAAGTCAAAAATGGATTCAATATAAGACAGTGTAGTTAAGAAGAGAAATTGGAGAACTGAAACACAATTTATTATAACTACTTCCTATACAATACCTTGAGTTCATGGCAAAACAAAAGTATCGTCAATCGATCGATAGCAAGGTTGTAGGCTGGCTGATTTGCATGGCCTACAGAAACAGTCGTGTCTTTGCTTTGAAAAATATATAACACCACCAGTCATGGTTTATCATCTGCCTAGCTTTTTCCCAACTATGTTGGGGTCGGCTTCCAGTCTAACCGAATGCGACTGAATAATATTATTTTACATGGAGCGACTGCCTGTCTGACCTCCACAATCCAGTTAGTACTGACTGGTTAATATGATAGAAAGAAAGAAAGAAAATTGTGTATATTTGGCATTAAAAACATAAAACAAAATTTCACAAAATAAATAAACAAACTAAACTGAAAAAGCCAAAAAGGCTTCAGCTCAGCACAATGCCAGATGGCAACACAAGGTGTACCACCTGACGCTGATTTTCAGCTGCAGCTTACCCCTTGGTAAGACTGGTTGTCAGGCTTCCGGGCAACTGACTACTTGTAACGACTGTCAAAGATCTACATATTATAACAGCTGGGACCAACGGCTTAGCGTGCTTTCCAAGACAGCCATTTCTTACTTTCACTTCCTTTTTTTTGCCTTGGTCGCGAGGAGTTTTTATTTCTAGATAGATAATGTAGATAGATTTCATTCTGCATCTAATCCTTCATACATCGTGAATGTAAGTTTCGCAACGCTAGATGTTAATTTGTTGCTTTAACACCAAACTCCTTTGCCAACTGTACTAGTAGTAAATCTACAAGTCCCCACGACTTTCCGGTAGTAAAAGCTTGGTAAATTCATTTCCCAGTTCAGGGTTACGCGGATAGTAAAGCCACGGTCCCTGCCACGCGCGATGCTACTAGCGTCAAGCGAAACGCGCGCGCGTAATTTATTTCCGTCACGAGAGAACGCCCAAACCAGTATAAGCTGATCTCTCATTGTACAGGGAAGCTCATACGAAGAGACGTGCTGTGACTCTGCTTGATGTGTCACCGTATGTACCATTGCTCCACAAGTCGCGTGGCGTTGATTAGCGAACTCTCATTTGTTATCTCCACAGTTGCTTGAGCGTGAGGGTCGGACTCTACCAAAGCGGAGACGAGACGGAGGAGAGGACATGTGCTGTAAACCACCAATAGAATTTCGTTTATATGGTTCCGTACCTGAAAAGGTAGAAAAGGGACCCTTATATAAGATCACTTTCTTGTCCGTCTGTCCGTCTGTCTGTCCGTGTGTCACCACCGATTTTCTCAGGAACGGGTGGACCTAGCAAGTTGAAAGTTATACCAGACACTAAGGTTTATAGTCCCTATTAGGTGTTTAAAATTGTTTGAATCAAGGTCCTGAGTCAACACGATAAAAAGATATGGGCAAATATAGATTTTAGCGAAAACTTGTAAGTACCAAAATTTACCTTAATTTTCAATTTTTTTAATTTTTCGGTAATTTCCCTTTACTTATGGTGTAAGACCTTGCTTTTAACTAAAATTGACAATTCTAGGTCAACCAGAAGTACCCTATAGGTTTGGGGTCGAAAATCTATATGGTAGTTCCCGTTGATTATGATTCTAGGTGAATCATGAAATTTGGCGAGAAGCAATGTCTTACAGCACATGTAACGGGAGAAATCTGAAAACCGTAAATATGTAGTTTAATAACAGAATACCTACAAGATTATACGGAACCCTCGGTGCGCGAGTCCAACTCGCACTTCGGCGGTTTTTCTATACTTCTCGTCTCCGCCTACCTTTCTTGGAAATGATTGACCAGAGAGAAGACGAAATGTCTCATATTTGTTGAGGCCAGCCTCCGCAATCAGAGATAGCACACAACGGATATAATAAGAGACGTGAGTTGCGTGCGGAGAGCTATATGCTGTGAGCGGTCTGCGGCGTTCTAAGCTGGGCGTGAGGAGCCCATACACATAGATCTGCTCCGGTCTAGGCAGTACGCATCTTCGCACAGCTTCGACGGATACATCCTAGCTCTTACGTATCTTCTCTCCTTTCCGCTTCGCACATACCCACTCGTCTTTGCTTTGGTGGAGTCTGGGCCTTAAGAGAGTGGCCAAGCGATTCAGGCGAATGTATACCGAACATTTTCTATAAATAATTTTATGGGCCGTTAAACATGCTATTATCATGCGAGAATAGATTTAGTGGCTACATAAAGATGTTTAAGGAATTAATTTATGCCGTATTTAGAATGGACCACCATTGTTCTAAATATGTATCACATAACATAAACATAACATCACGTGATCACGCCTGTAAGCCAGGGGTTAGGCCGAGGTGAACTTAATAGATCACCCAAATTTCGCCAGATAACCCATGATCTGTCCACAAAGTAGACACAATAGTTAAACAATGGTGTCTCGAACAAATTGGTCATTTGACAGATCATGATTTATGTTTTAGGGTCAATTCACACCGAGACGCGACGCGAAGCGACGCTGCGCGCACATTGTAATAGAGCGACTCAAAATACACCTTTACTTACTACACGAAAAGATCCACATTTCATTGCGATGCGCCTCGCGGCGCAGGGCGAGATCACTTCCAGTACCAACGCGTCGCGTCGCGTCTCGGTGTGAACTGACCCTTAGTCCATTGTAATAGGGGGCGAGCTTATTATTTATTTATTTAAACTTCATGTACAATAGTGGTACATAGGCGGACTTAATGCCACAAGGTATTCTCTATCAGTCAACCTTTACTATGCTTATTTCCAACAACTGGGCACAAATCCAGACTGCTTGTCTGCTACTAAGAAATTCCTGCGGGAAAAACCTCATAGCATTTTGCGCGACCCAAAATATGCCTAGTTTTTTTTACTCCTTTAAGTCTACCAGTTTGATGAAGAACTGCCACTGTGCAGTCGTAAGCAAAAATGGGGAGAAGACGAATTTATCAGCTTCTATAGACAAAGTTCAAAAACCTTTAACCTCCAGTCAAGCACAACCCAAATGGCAGAAGCCTATTAGAAGCATCATCGAAAACAATTTTAGGCACCATTCATGTACAAACGGCGAACGCAAAATACGGCGGACATACAAAACACGTCCTTAACAGAAACATCCTAGTTCCTGCCGTTTCTGTATCGACTGTGCTTTTGAATAGACGGACAGAAACCTGCACAATGCTCGGTTGCTTTGTTCGCCTCTCGTCCTCACTCTTTGAGTATTACTGAAAGACATTTGTGATCCTTTGTTCTCACAAAACGCAGATCATTTAAAGAAAAAATTGCTTGAAAATAGATTCAACGAGTTTTGATCCACATTAAATACTTAATTATTTTAAACACTGAATGGGGCTATTTTCATATTATGTCCTTAAATTTGATCCTACATGAGAGTACCAGGAAACGATAACGCCAGGAAAACGGTGTTTACTTTTTAGCCAGGAACCCGCAAACCGGCCCAAAAATAGTGAGAAGCGACGTCTGATTCGGGGTGGCGCGGAATAAAACCTCGTGGAAGGACTTGTGGGAGGCTTTTGCCCAACAGTGGGACAGAATCAAATTCAGAATCATAATCATTTATATGTAGACATTGGTAATAATTACATTATGATCCTAAAAATTAGGTAGTGTGCCAATTGCCAATTGACATTCAAATTATTAAAAAAAAAACGATTATTTGAGTGGGTACTAGTCTACTAATTCGAGCAAACAGTTCCGTTGGTAACCTCTGGGTACAAAATCCTTAAAAGCGAGCTACCTCAGTTAAAACTCGACTGCGTTAGTACTAAAGCACTAAAGAACTGCAAAGTTTACTTGCAGAACGCACTAAATCCTGTACCGGGTGTTGCAAAGAGCTCCCGTCTTAGAAAAAAGAAGAAAAGAAAATCGTTTTCTCTTTGAATTTGATGAGCTGACTTCCAGTGTGCATACCGGGTTTCAGGTAATTCTAGAAGATTTCAAAAGGAAGGCTAAAGTTTTGCGTTGCATTTTAACTTTTCAGACCATTTTCACGTGGAACATCTTTAAAAAGATCGCCATGGTGTCTTGATAAAATCTTAAGTAAACCTATCTAAGTATACGTAACTGTTTTACTACAAGTTATTATTATAGTTTTCTATTATATCACGTATTCTCTGCCTCTATAAACTTACCACGTTGAACAAACGACAAATGGTTTAGCACATAGACTCAATATTTTTGGGAACGTACCTCAAACAACTGCTTATCCTATAGGCACTATTAAATAAAAATATTTGTAATATATATATTTATTTATATTTTATATAAATTTATATATATATATATATATATATTGTACAAATCAATCATAATCGTAATCACATTCTCAAAAACGGCTCTAACAATTACGATGAAATTTGCAATAAGGAGTGTACTAGAGCAAACAATCGATCTAGCTGCTGAAATATTTTTGGGAACGTACCTCAAACAACTGCTTATCCTATAGGCACTATTAAATAAAAATATTTGTAATATATATATTTATTTATATTTTATATAAATTTATATATATATATATATATATTGTACAAATCAATCATAATCGTAATCACATTCTCAAAAACGGCTCTAACAATTACGATGAAATTTGCAATAAGGAGTGTACTAGAGCAAACAATCGATCTAGCTAGGCCTAACATCTGAAAAAAAAAACATTTCCTTTATTTCTACCCGAGCAGAACTCGGTCACCCAAGTACTACGTATACGAGTATAAACCATAACAACGGGAATTAAAAAAATATATAAGCCGGAAAGAAGTAACATTGAGATTCCATTTCCACCCGAATTTCAGACATTACAGGTATATACAAGTACGTAAATTAAGACCATAAAAGCTATTTCAGTGCTCAGATCTTGATACCGCACTCAGGAACCGCAGTCTGCGGTCATCGTTACTGCAACCAACATGCGTCCAGGCTCTATGTTGTACATATGGTCGGTCTGCTTCTACCTCATTTAGGTAAAGATAGACTTTACCTAAATGAGGTAGAAGCAGACCGACCATTAAGGATTACTTACTAGCGCGGTTATAATTTTCACTTGGGTATACCGCACCATTCTCCAGACTCGTGATTCTTTGTAGAAAGTGGATCACTGTGAGGTTTTTATGTCACTTTATTCTTTACAAACACAAAAAAATGTTATAGGTAAGCCACATAAAAATTGGGACATTGTGATAAATGCCGTACAGGATTTCCAGCTGATATTCTTACAAATAAAATTATAGAATATTCTGCTAAAAAAAATTAAGCAAATCCCCCTCTTCTGTAGACGATAAATCAAACAAAGCTATTTCGGTTTATTATATAAAATATAATATACAAAGGATTTCTTTACGTCGGAGCGGTGTTTCAAGATGATGAATGAATAAATATATGGAGTGAATGCTGAACATAGATTATTTGTCGTCCTCTTCTATTATCTGTCGTAGACATTCAATAATAATATACGGAGGTGCCAACCCCATATTTTTCCTAATTTCTTCTACATCATTGATCAACAGGTCTTAAAATACACCTTCCTTGCGGATATAGTGCCAATAGGCCGAGTAAACCATGATAATGATGATGCAAATAAAACCATGGGTTACCAATATCAAGGAATCAGATATAGAATAGAATCTATAAAAATAAACCTACCACAAGAACCCAGAAAACATTCCTTCATCATCTGTCTAGCCTTTTCCCAAAAAAGTTGGGGTCGGCTTCCAGTCTAACCGGTTGCAGCTGGATACTAGTATTTTACATGAAGCGTACAGTTAGTACTGGGTAATACGATACCATGTGGTAAGACTGGTTGTCAGACTTTCGAGCCACTGTCTATCTTTAATGACTGTCAAAGATCCACAAATGACGGCCGGGACCAACGGCTTAACGTGCTTTCCGAAGCACAGAGGAAACTCGGTATGTAATGGGTCCCAAGATAGGTATATATGGCTTACAGATCCGGTTTAGTCCCAGCTCGGCACCTTCCCATCTCGGCACCCATGAATTAATTTATCATCTTTACGAAAAATTCCCATCTCGGCACTCCGTCATTAGTCGTTGCTAAGTACAGTCATCAAAAAATGGATACACTGTATCAGTATAGTGAGTAAATCAAATTGACTCAAAACTAAAAAATGTAAAAAAAGTACCTATAAAATAAGTTTAATTTTAAATTTTTAGTGTTTAGTGGACAAAGTAAAATATATTTTCATGGGACTTAAAAAAAAATACGCAAGTAATAAGTAAGCAAGTAAGTGTCATATTTTCTGGCTATCTCTTTCGCCTCGGTTAAGACAGTCAGTCAGTTCATTTTTGTGTAATACTAAATTAAAAGTGCTCTATGACAATAGCGCAAACTAACAAAAGAAAGAGCGAGATAGAGACAATTAGCAATGCGGCCGGTGCCAAGCCAGTTTAATGTACAATTACATTCGTTATGCATGTGTTTACTCTTCAGTCATTTTATCAGTATTTCTAGTTTTTTAGAGATAAACGGATCGTCACGTTTTAAGTTCAAGTGAGTTACGAAATAATAATGAGTGCAGGACCAAGTAATGGGAGATCAGTGCTAAATTATGTGAAGTCCCAACGTGGCAAAAGGGTACTTCTACACGTAGGTCATCAATACTATGTACAAAAGCAAAATAAGGACTCTACAAGGTGTCGATGCGTGAACTCAAAAATAAAAAACGGGTGTTATGGGCATATGAATGTACAAGGTGACATAGTGCTAAATGAAAACAGACATTCACCCGAGTGTGTGCCAAACTTTGAAAAATATGAAGTTAAAGATGTCATATATCAGTGTGAACAACAAGTGTGCGACGATATGTCGTCCGTTCTCAAATATACGAAAAAGTCGCCTGTAAAAAACCGCAGCGTTCGTGTTGCAAAAGTGTTACCAGATCTTGAAAATATTAAATCAAGACTGTACAGGCATCGTAATAAACATTTAAAAGTTTCAAAAACTCAATATGATATTGCGAGTCAGGTAGTCATTCCACCGATGATGAAGACAGAATTTTAATATTCTCAAGTCGACAAACCCGGAAATGCATTTACCGGGTAAATCATTTCTTTCTTGATGGCACTTTCAAATGTTGTCCAAGGCCTTTTAAAAGGCCTTTTAGAGTCGCGCGCGCGCAGCCGTACGCGTCGCTTGCTTTTTGCTACGATCGGTTTTTTGCGTCGAGCGAAATGTCCGCCACAGTAAAGTGTCCTCAGTGTAACATTGTTATTGACGAACTGTTATGTTACGTGCAAAATAAACTGTCGACGAGTGATGACGATACCTTAATTCGCATATGTTCGTCGGCCTTTAGTAACGATGAAATTAAAAATTCAAAATCGTTACTTTTTGAATCTGTTCCGACTAACAAAAGGAACATCAAACGGAAGCAAAAGGGCAAAGAACACCGTGACTTAGCAGATATAATTGGCCTGTTCAAGTCTAGTGACCCTGATGTGATACCGATTTTTGTTGCGCGGCACCTTGAGAATCTACCACCGGTCACATTTGATCACCTGGATGTGACTAAGTTGCTAAAGGATCTCACCTTACTCAAGGATGAAGTGCGAGAATTGAAGTCAACAAGTGTGACGGTAGATCAATTGGAGAAACTCAAGTTGGATCTTCAGTATGATCTTAAGTTTGGATCGCTGATCGAGCATGCACGGAGCGAACAGTGTGTGAATTTGAAACGAGGGGGCGGCAACGAGGACGTCTCTCTTGGTAACTCGTCATACAGAAGTATGGAAGCTTCCAAAAATGCAGTGCAAAGTCCGAGAAATCAAGAAAGTGTCGCGAAACACTCGGTTTATATTGCCGGTAAACAAAGTCCGCTTATTCAAAGCAGTGGGTATGTTGAGAAGGAGCGCCCGTTATCTGTGTCTAGAACCGGTTTTACGGCGCGGGCTCGCTCGCCGTCGCCCGTACAAACAGCTGTGAGAGTTACGTCGCAGTCGCAGCGAACGATCTTAGATTGTAAACAAGTGCCACATTGCGATGATGTTTTGCCTGGAAAGGAGAATGATGGATGGATCGTTGCAACGCATCGTAAACCGAGGCAAAAGTACCGTTACGCTGGGAAAGCGGGGGTTGCTAAAGACATAGTAGGGTGCTTTAAAGCTGCTGAAAAGAAAGTACCAATGTTTATCACGAATGTGCACAAAGATTCACTTAGAGCTGACATCACAAAGCACATTGAAATAAAAACCGGCGAGGTAGTTAAATTGGAAAAACTGTCCCTACGAAAAAGGGTTGACTATGATGCGTACAAGTTTTATATACCTGAAGCCAAAGTACCTGCATTCTTGGATGAGAACATCTGGCCGCAAAATATAATATTCAGACGTTTTGTGCATTATAGTGAAAGACGTAAGGACGAGTACTCGCTTAAAGTCGGCTCTGTAAACAACAACAATGACTGATAATAGTTTGTTACGATTTGCCAGCTTTAATTGTAAGAGTGTTAAGCGTTCTATCGAGGGCGTTCGTGAACTTTGCGCAACGTGTGACATTATAGCGCTTCAGGAGTGCTGGCTGCTGCCGGAGGAGCTGCCGTTCCTGGGCACCATTCATGGTGACTTCAGCAGCACGGGGACGTCGGCCGTTGATACGTCTGCTGGCATGCTGCGTGGGCGACCCTATGGAGGGGTGGCTCTGTTATGGCGAAAAAGTGCGTTCAGTAATGTGTCGGTCGTTCCGAGTGATAACCCGAGAGTGTGCGCGATACGTATTGATACAAGTGAAAGGCCTTTCATTGTGATGAGTGTGTACATGCCCACGGATGCAGTAAGTAACCTACCGGAATTCTCACATTGTTTAGGGCTGATAAGTGCGATCGTAGACAGTAGTGATGTGGAGGCGGTTTACTGCCTGGGTGACTTTAACGCACATCCGCATGGACTATTTTTTACGGACTTGTTCAACTACTGTAGTGATAATCACTTTTCATGCGTTGATGTAGATAGGCTGGGATTGACGTCGAATACGTATACGTATGTCAGTGACTGTAATGGGTCTAGGCGTTGGCTTGATCATTGTCTCTGTACAGAATCGGCTCGGAAAACTGTTCGTAGTGTTAGCGTTAAGTATGATGTAATGTGGTCGGATCACTACCCATTGTTGATCGAATGTGACATTAATATAATTAGGCCGAAAGCAAAGCGGAGTATGTCCCACGACAACTTAGTTGTGTGGGGACAAAAAAGCCCAGAAGCTATCAACACCTACAGGCAAGAATGTCATCGGCGATTGCGAAATGTTGATTTTCCTCGCGTATTGTCCAATTGTTGTGATCGCATGTGTAGTGATTCAGACCACAATCTAATAATTGATTGCCTGTATCGGGATGTGGTATCCGCTCTAAGGGAAGCCGCAATCATTAGCAGAGAGACACGGGTCATTGGTAGAAGGCCGAAGCGCGTGGTGGGGTGGAATAAACACGTCAGCGAGGCTCACTCGTACGCTAGGCTTAGGTTTAATGAGTGGCTTAATTGTGGCAAACCTACGTCTGGCGTGATTTATGAGGAAATGTGTGACACTCGAAAGACCTTTAAATCAAAATTAAAGTGGTGCCAAAATAACCAAGACCAAATCCAGATGGACATCCTAGCCGAGTTGCACACTAAAAAAGACTTTCGGGACTTCTGGAAGTCTACAAAAAAGCACAACCTTAGGCCTGGTTTGCCGGTGAGCATCGATGGCATGTCTGCTGAAAGGGATATTGCCAATGTTTTTAAATCCCAGTTTTGTGTCGAGCCAAGCAGTATTCCGCCCTCTGAGGTGGCCGATGCTCAGTCACAGTGCACTGTCCTGGAACCAATAGTTAAGTTCTCAGCTGCGGACATAGCTAAGACCATAGGGTGTATGACCAGGGGTAAGTCTCCAGGACATGACGGACTCAGCATCGAGCACCTACAGCATGCAGGTCCCCACCTGCCGCGTGTTTTGGCCATGCTGTTCACGTTCTGCCTTCGCCATTCATACTTGCCAGACGAGCTGATGAGGACGGTCGTAGTACCAATTGTTAAAAATAAAACGGGTGATATTTCAGATAAGAATAATTACAGACCGATCTCATTAGCGACAGTCATCGCGAAGGTATTTGACGGCATGCTTAATGCTCAGTTAAACAATACAATAACTTTGCACGATAACCAGTTTGGTTTCAGGCCCAAACTGTCCACAGATAGTGCTATACTGAGTTTAAAGCATGCTGTCAGATATTACACGGACCGGAACACGCCTGTTTACGCCTGCTTCCTCGATCTGTCCAGGGCATTTGACCTGGTTTCGTACAAGGTGCTGTGGAAAAAGTTGCTCGATAGGCGAATTGCGCCTGAAGTTGTTAAAATCTTCCAGCACTGGTACGGGAACCAGGTCAATAATGTTAAATGGTCGGGAGCTCTGTCGGACTCGTACAGGTTGGAGTGCGGGGTGAGGCAGGGGGGGTTGAGCTCACCAACGCTCTTCAATCTGTATATCGATGGACTTGTTGCCGGGCTCAGCAGCCACCATGTTGGATGCCATGTTGATGATGTTTGTTTTAACAACATAAGCTACGCTGATGATATGGTGCTGCTGAGTGCGTCAATAGGGGGACTCAGAGAGCTAATAAGCATTTGCGAAGCGTACGCCCACGCACATGGCCTAAGATACAACGTCAAAAAGAGCGAGCTTATGGTTTTCAATGCGGGTTCTAAGTGTCCGGCGGAGGTTCCACCAGTAAGGCTATGTGGGGTGTCTTTGGAGCGGGTACATACTTTTAAGTATCTGGGCCATATTGTGACGTCAGACCTGAAGGACGACGCTGATATTGAGCGAGAAAGGAGGGCGCTGTCGGTGAGGGCAAATATGATTGCCCGCAGGTTTGCTCGTAGCTCCAAGGATGTGAAGATCACCTTGTTTCGAGCCTACTGCACATCTTTTTATACGAGTAGTCTGTGGGTGTCATATTTGCAGAAATCCTACAGCGCTCTCCGCGTTCAATATAATAACGCGCTGAGAGCGCTGCTGCGGCTGCCTCGCTTCTGCAGCGCATCGGGAATGTTCGCAAGCGTTCGCATTGACTGTTTTTATGCCAACATGCGCAAGAGGGCGACCTCGATAGCGAGTAGAGTGCGGAGCAGCGGCAACAGTCTTCTTACCGCTGTTGCCAACAGGTTGGACGGTCCTTTCATGCTGCACTGGCAGGCCTTACATGCACCCGTATATCAGGCCTGGGGCAGATAATAATGTAAACTCGCCACATCATCTAAAATAGTTTATGATTTATAGTGTTTTATTAATTTATTAGTTGATTTTGTATTGAATTTTAACGAAATTGTATTTAATAGTAATGGTTTGATTATGTATTGAAATTAACTTATTTTATTTTATTTTTGACATTTTATATTTTATTTGACAAAAAAAAAATTGTATTAAAAGGAGGCCTCTATGTAAGATTATATATTGTAGAAGTTTGTAAAGTTAACTGACATGAAAACTATTAAAATAAACTAAGCTAACTAACTTAAACCAAAAACTTAAAAAATGGCGTCAAAAAACTTCTCCTCAACGCTGTCAACTGGTAATGTCCCCAAGAGACTGGCGGCGTTACCATGCTGTGTGGCAACGCTAAGCCTTTGGCCAAGGTAAAAGCCATCCCTAGTGATATTGATTTTAATGTTGACTTTCATTCTGATTTTTTTTTTTTTTTTTTTGTTTTAGATTTTAATGGTGAATTTGATTTAAATGTGGATTTTAACTTTGATTATAATTTTAATAATGTAATGTGATGTAAATTTTAATGATTAATTAATCTATGCAATAATAATGTAAACTGAGTTATATGGGTTAATGCCTGAAATAAACGATAATAATAATTAAACAATTATATGTCATATCGGGTGATCTGGGCAGTTCAGAGCGACATACGAATAAAGTGCCTCTTTTATATTGCCTATTAATCAGCAAAAACATGAAAACCTACGAAATAATGTTTGAGTTGATTCGTAGTGTCTTTCCAAAGATAAATCCGAATAAAATGACATTTGATTACGAAGTTGCGGCGATCAAGGCTGCAGAAAAAGTTTTTCCAAGGGCGACTATAACAGAATGCTTTGTACACTACACACGGTGCTTGTCACTCAAGTGCAAGTTGCGTCTTTACACAGCAGTTATCCGACCTATCATGACATACGCTTGTGTCGTATTCGCTCATGCCCATCCCCGCCACATCCACAGGATGCAGACCTTGCAGAACCGCTTTCTCCGTAAGATCACCGGAGCCCCCCCGTACGTCCGTAACGATAGTCTTCACCTAGATCTTAGAATCCCCACTATTCAGCAATTCATGAAACGTCTTGCAAAGCGTTTTTTCGACTCCTCTATCAAGCATAGGAACCCCCTGATCGCATCGGCTGCCCGATACGACCCATCGCGTATCAGCTCAGTCCGCCGTCCTCGGCACACTCTAGTCACCCCCGACGACGCTATTACCCTCTTACAGGAGAGTAGCAAAGACACCAGCACCGTACGTAGAAAATACAAATACAAACCGAAGACATACCGACCTCGCTGCCGAGGTCTGGCGCGTAATCCCCGATCAATTCCCCCCCGACCCTTGCTAGAGCCAGCCCGCGATGCTGAGCCAGTAATGTCAAACGAGCCCCTAAATAATGACACTCAGATCCAGCCTGTCCCTTTGCTGCCCCCAGCGACGCCCTCGCCGCCTGAGGTTCGAACCCCACAGGGGGTGCCCTTAGGCGTGGTCGCTTAATTTATAGTTAACATGCCCCTGGCTGGAGGCCTTAGTTCATCCACAGGTCTAGCCCGGTTAAGCAGTAGCCAGTCTCTTCTAGACTGAACTGCGAGATGCCATTCCCAAAAAAAAAAAAAAAACTACACACGGTGCTTACTACGTAAAGCGCAATCCCTTTATTTAACCAATCATGATGAATCCGTAAACCACGTAAAAAAATGTGTGGCGCTGGCGCTACTTCCTCAGCCGGCAATAGCATAGGGATTCATACTGATTATGGAAGACAGGTATGCTTAATTTTGGCACTTATCTCTATTAATTTTGACATGCTAGGTACATCATTCGTATTTTTTATTTATTTATTACTTTTATTTCCTTTCAGTTATGATGATCCTAACTACACCAAATTCAACGATTACATGGTTCAACAATGGCTGGAAAATGGACCTCCAAACGAAGCAAGAGAATGGATGGCTAAATGGTGTTGTTACGGCGAGAGACACCGTACCACCAATAGCGTAGAAGGTTGGAATGGGAGATTAAATAGGCGTGTCGGCAAAAGACCTACTTTAATCAAATATTTAAGTGTCGTGAAACATGATACAAGGTGGTTTGCATTTAAAATGATCAAATTTTTCAATTCCTATTTCCAAGAAAAAAAGGGATATACGTAAAGTTCCATGCCGAAATCAACCAAATTGTAGCAAATTATGAAAATGGTTCGATAAATTTAAAAAGCTGCATAGAACAACTGTCTGCAATAATTGCCATATTTGTTTCGTGGACGACGACAAAGTAACTGTGATTTTATTTATTTTTGATAAGTAATGTTTAAAATTATTGCTATTATTGTAAGAAAATTATGTACAATGTTGATTTCTCTGTGATATAGAAGATTAAAAAATAGTCTATTTTTTTTTATTCCTACGAACCGTGAATTTTTCATATATTTTAAAATTTGTTATGTTACTGCCAAGCAGAGATAATGGAGCCTCTAAAAAGCGATTCAAGGGCTTGTCTCTGAAAATGGTAATTTAAAAAGAAACAAAAATGATTTAATAAATAATAAAGTTGATTTACTTACTATACTACTGTTTCCCTTTCTTTTTGTGTACCTTAAAATGATTCATGAGAGGGTGCCGAAATGGGAATTTTTCGTAGACAAGATAAATAAATTCATGGGTGCCGAGATGGGAAGGTGCCGAGATGGGAATAAACCACAGATCCACCCGAGCGGCTGCTATTATTTAGCCACGAGCTCCGAGAAAGCATTCCTTGTAATAAAATAAATATATTCGCAGAAAGCAGGTAGTTTCTGAACAATTCTAGCACGTTAAACCCAAAAGTTATTGGTAACAGCCCCTAGCTTAGGGGTATTCGTGCGTGTTGAGAATTTCTCTTACCTTTAAGTATCCGAAAGATATAATCTGGAAGGAGTATATTTTCGTCATAAACAGTTAGAACGTGTTGTGAAGAAAAATATGGAAAATAATATTATACCTATAAATATTTCACAATCCGCAGAAATTCTAAGAAAATAAAATTATTACAGAAAATATAATAAAATTGAATTATAATTCTGTGATTGTAATTATTGTAATCATTATTATTTCCAAGTGTCTGTTAACGTCATTGTTAGCATAAAATTTTGAGTTAGTTAATTAGCAAATGACTAACGAATTAAATTATAAACTCACCTTTTGCGCGTCGCTACCAAAATCTGAAACAATAGAGCAATTTGATTAATATTAAGGCTACATAATTTGAGATGCAACATTGCGTTTTAGGGGTGACGGTTTTATGAAAGTTTAAAAAAAGAAGAAAACAAAAGAAGAAGGTGAAGTTTTTGAGAAGCTCGACGTGGCTAAACAATGATAACCGCTCGGACCAATCTTCAGGTTAAGCCGCGCTTGCCTAGGTTGGTCTGTGGATGGGTAGATGGGTTACATACCAAGTTTCCTCCTCGCCTCGGAAAGCACTTAAAGCCGTTGGTCCCAGCTGTCAATTATAGATCTTTGACGGACGTTACAGGTAGTCAGTGGCTTGAAAGTCTTACAACCAGTCTTACCAAGTGGTATCGTATTACCCAGTACTAACTGGGTTATGGAGGTCAGATAGGCTGACGCTCCATGTAAAATACTGGGGTTCAGCTGCATCCGGTTAGACTGGAAGCCGACCCCAACATAATTGGGAAAAGGCAGATGGGGAGTTTTCTGACTCAAAGATAAAAGAAGTGGATTTTAGAACGACTTTATTACTTTTAACAGAATACATCATAGGTCTCGAGTTTGAACCCAGAACACGCACCTCTGATTATTCGGATTCATGTGCGTATTGCATAATTATCACTCTTGCTTTGATGAAGGAAATCATCGTGAAGAAACTAAACCAGCATGCCTGAGAGATGTTTCTCGATGGTATGTTTAAAGCAAAGCTAGAGGCCCATGGGCCGCATAAAAACTCTGACACTAGGTTAAGCACTAACCACACGAAAAATAAAAGACAGAATATCTATTCAATTATTACAGAACCTAGGCAATCAAGGTGGCATTGATGGTGAGATTGGTTTCAATGGTCTTAAACTACTAACTATCCTTAACAAGCAGTAAAGCCTTCTATAAATTTATCTTATACGACGAGAGCTAATGCATGTTTAATTTTTTATACACCTTAACAAATCGTCATCGCAGCCATACTGTAGTTGGATCTATGATTAAAAAATTCTACAGCAAACAATTAAATATAAATACATTTACAAATTAAATCTTTTCTTAAAAACAACCTCCATCTCATTTACATAAAGACTCGTGTAAACAATTTTGTAAATTAATTATACGAGGCGAATATAAAACAAAAGAATACAACAAAGTAAAATCAGGGAACAACCCTACGCTCTGTACGTCGAAGAATCGATTCAAAATTAAACAGCATCATGTGTTTGTGTGTGTATATTAAGTTACTATGTTCAGAAGGTTTAACATGAAAATCATAATCATTCTTCTGCCCCTATCCTAATTCATTGAGGGTTGGCGCAGCATGTCTTCTTCTTCCATACTTCTCTATTACTCGTCATCTCATCATACACCTCCTTTCTAGTCATATCATCCTTAAAACAGTCCATCCATAGTTTATTTGGTCTTCCTCTACTCATTACTTGAAAATCATAACAGAGAAAATGAGTAGATACTTATAATTTGCTATCTTATTGTCTAGGGAGTTAGTTACTTTTTCCTGTTTTTAAGAATACCACCTTCATCATTCTTCTGCCCTTATCTCAATTTATTTGGTGCTGGCGCAACATGTCTCCTTCTTCCAAAGTTCTCTATTACTCGTAATCTCATCAGACACCTCCTTACTAAAAATTGGCAACAATTGAACATTACACCAATTAGTAAACAGACGGTCGCTACAAGGCACCAATTTTCGAAAAAAAAATGTGCCTTTTTCGGATAGAAGAATCAATAGATGTCACGAAACTAGAAAAAAATCTATCGCAGTAAACCTAAAGCGTTACTCTAACTGTCCTAGATAAACGTGCCTGTGGTAAGGATTAGAACTTCTGCTACTTTTTACATTGAACTATCCTTATACAGATATTTATATTCTTTTTTTATTCAATTCTAATTAGTTAAGAGTTCAATGAAACCCACAGGTTTGGATACAATAACGTCCCAGTCACTACGGTAGGACGATTTTGAAATTAAACCTCACAGGTTGAATGACTGCGTCGTTGGTCAAGTGGTCGCTAAATCTGCAGCAGACCATGAGGGTCCTGGTTTGATTCCAAACCCAGGCAAAGTGTTTTTGCGTATTTCCATTAAGATCTTATCGTAGAGATGAGTTAGGATTTGTGTTCGGTGTATGGCAATTGACTCGCCCCATATTACATGGAACTAAACTATAGGTAACTGGCGATAAAACTGGAGTACTATAGCGATGCCTATGCGAATTCAGGCCTTAACATCACACCAGTAATCCTTAAAGGCTTTTAAGGATTACTGGTGTGATGTTAAGGCCTGAATTCTTGTCGCGGTGACGGTCAGTTACGTACAGTCGGTCGTGACGTAAATGAGAACGAAATACGGCTATTTGTTGCCGCTGACGTCAGCGTCGCAGTATGGTGCTATCTAGAACACAATGTATACTCGTAAGCGACCGACCGTGCGCCACCGACCGTCAGCGCGAGAAGAATTCAGGCCTAAGTGCGCAAAATACACACGTGGACGTGGAAATACGGACACCAGCCCGATATACAATACGATACAATATGTATGTATGGTCAAATGAAATCCCATTCCCAATTTGTAATTTCGGAATGGTTGATACGAATTTGAATCTAATTTTGCATTCAGTATTCTAGAGTTAATGTGATTTCGTCCGTAGGGTTAATATATGAATAGGTATGTATGTCAGTCTGGACCAAATAATGACCTCATATACTAAACATAGCTTTTGAAAGAGTAATTATTTCATAGGTGTAAAGTTAGAAGATTTTTGGCGCTCAAAAGACTTAGGCCGCGTTGCCACTATATCGTGACGATTGATTTATCGTTGGTTTTAAGTTGGCAAAAATCGTGGACGCCAGTAATCGCACCGTCCTATATGTGAACACCTCCATTTAAATACACAAGCCACGACACTTAAAATACACGATTATCTGTCGTCACGAAAAAGTGGGAACGCGACTTTACAGGAGAGCGCTTTTGATAAACATCATCATCTGCCTAGCCTTTTCCGAACTATGTTGGGGTCGGCTTCCAGTCTAACTGGATGCAGCTGAATACCAGTCATTTACATGGAACAACTGCCACCTGTCGTTGACGATATCGCTATTTCGCGGGAAACATCTGGATCAGGGACGCACAGAACCAAGAGGGGAGGCCTAAACCCAGCAGTGGGTGATTCCGGGCTGTTATGATACGATGATGATGATTTGTGCCGTTTGAGGTTTTCAGCACCTGCAGCAAAATTGAGTATTCAATTAAAATAAGTGTATGGCTACAATACTTGGTTTTGATTACATGATAATTATATGGATCGCTGATTGCAAAACCATACACGATTCAACGTAAACGCGATATGGCTGGATAAGTTATTAAAACCTCAGGAAATGTTTTAAAAGGCCAATAATAAATTTCCTCGTATAAAGAGAAAATTTATTTACGAGCTCGTTAATTCCTTGCTCTTTTCTTTCATTATTTTTCTGAGTATCCACGAAAAATATTCACCGAAATAAAGACGTTTAATCTCTTTTGTGCGTGAAAATTAAAAATGTTCTCCGGTTTCCCTATAAACCGCTTTGTGACGCCTTAAAAGCCTGCCAATATGTTTTTTAAAAGGTGACAAAATATAAAACGTTTTGTTTTAGCGCTTGCAAAGTCACTGAAAATTATTTTATCGAGGGATGGAAATACCAAAATGTTCCTTGTTTTTAGACACAGGTGGAGTTCAAAAATCGTTCCACGGGTCATACTATCGAGATAAAAAGTTTCCTATGTGTTAATCCAGGTCATAACCTATCTGCGCTTAATTTCATCCAAATTCGTTCAGTAGTTTTTGCGTGAAATAGTAACAAACATACACACATACAAAATTTTCGCCTTTATAATATTAGTGTGATAAATACATTACTTTATGATGCAACTTAATAATTGCTAATGCACCTGGCTAGGTGCGGTGATGGCAGGTGAGATCTGAGACTTTAGCGCGAAAAGCATTTGCGCAAAGACACTAGCGCGAACCCACTTCCGCGAAAAGACATGATACTTTTGCGCGGTTGGACTTTTGCGCGAACGGAAATATTATGCGCGCATGGACACTTGCCCGAATGGACTTTCGCGCGATTAGACTTTTGCGCGCCAGGACACTTGCGCGACTTTTTTTATCATGGGTGTCGTTTTCATGGTTTTCGGGGTCGCTGATAACCAAAATGAGGTCAAAATTAAAATCCAAGATGGCGCCGACGAAAATTTTCAGTTGTTCCTTCATGAGTGTTGTTTTCCTGACTTTGATGATACCTGGCAAGTAGAGTAAAACTGTGACTGAGTGGCGTCCTAGTACTGGAAAGAGAAGTGTTGATCGTCCGGTGGGGTGGGTGAAGTCGGGCTGTGGATGACGATGATGAAATGAATCTTGAGACGTCGTTGGCCTAGCTTGAAAATTTGAAACCTACAAAATCATTAAATGCATTTAGTGCTATACGTATTATGTATCGTATAAAGTCTTAACTTCATAGAAAAGGTGTTTAAAATTTATAGCACTAACTGCATTTAGTGGTTTATTTTACAAGTAAGCGTGCAGTTTATAAAAAAATATCTTTCGTGTATATCTCAAAAGCGACTAATTTCATAATAACTTAAAAAAGTTATTATGAAATTAGTCGCTTTTGAGAAGGTTTTCGTCTGGCGCTCGATATTAGCATCGAATCATTTGTGATTTATTAGCGACTAGCAGTTTCCTGGAATTTCTAAACGACTTTATAGATAGAATAATATCAAGCAATATTCTTTCAATGTCCGTTGAAAGTCAGATGGAAAGGCATTTCCTATCTCTTTACGTAATACGTCCATATGGCTGAAATGTCCTACGTTCTTGAATAAAATATTGAAGTCTTGAGCGACAGACTTTTATTCGTACACCGAAAGATATTTGATTGAATCTTCGAAGATGTGAGGTGCAGCAAGCACTTTCAAGACGTTTTATATTTCAAAATTGAAATAAATTTTAGATACATAAGTAAATTGAAAAATGTCCATGAATTCGTGGCAGCATTACCAGTATTAAAATCCAGATTACTAAGCGGAGTCGTGTGCAAAAACTAGTAATAGATTATTCCTGTCAATATTCGAAACAAGAATCAAGCGCCCCCATAATTCCTGCCCCCGTAATTCCCGCCCCCAAAACCAAACAAACTTGGGAACAAAGTAAATAAATTTGATATCTGCCGACCCCCATTTCCTCGCATTCATCAAGCCGCACGCAAACGATTGCGTGTCATTTCCCTTAGCCCGTAGTTTAATGACAGACCAATAAATATTGCTATTGTTTCCCAAATTGAGGGTTCCGTCACAGAATTGTATGGAAGGTTCACTCCATACATCGAGCAAAAACGCACGCACACATACATAAACGCAATCTTACTACGGCGGTCAGCGGTCGATTGTCAGTCGCGAGTGCGCTTGCGCTCGCTGTCCATGAAGCGTATCTATGTGTCCGTGCGTTTTTACTTCGCTGTATTCAGTAAACCTTCTGAATGTATTCTTCTGTGGTTCCATTCTAAAGAATTCTAAAATCAATGCTTTGATTCCGGATCCCGGGCTTTCATTTGTTTAATGAACTGTGAATTTGAGGGGATGGCTTTAGCCTGAAAGCCGAGATTAACTGTTAAAATGCTGGCTTAAAGAAGATTGAAGTTTGTAAAAAAATACCGTTGTTATAAGACGGGATTTTTTCCCTAAAATACCTCGTTAGCCTTAAGGAAATAAATGGTAGCTAAATATATTAATCAAAATAAAACACCTTAATGAGGATACCGAAAATAACGTAACTTGAAGAGTTATGAACAAATTAGAACACGATAACACCGACATTGTATAACGACATAGAATTAGCAATATTGTATAGAGCTGTGTAACAATTGTGACGTATAAAAGAATATTCGATCTACACATGACACAGTTTTAACAACATAATTATAAACTAAGAATTCTAAAGCTAGAAATATGGGTTCTTAATGTTGATAAATTAAATTGACAAACAACATTAAACAAGTAACTAACAATGATAACAACAAGATCCATTTACAAAAGAACACTCCAGTAAACAGTATTAGAAATATTAGAACACGGGCCAAAGAATAACCACATTTAAGCTTCGAAAGACAATAAGCACCTGAACCGAAAATACCTCCTACACGCTCCTTAAATAACAATGAAATAAATAACAATACAGTGCGTAATAAACAAAAAGGAATACACATAATCAAAATTTATTTGGTTAATAACGTCGTCCCAAACAAAGCTGGTGTCATAAATTTTGACACCCCTGCCTAGAAGTTTGGCACAATTTATGAGGTAACGTGGTGTAATTAGCAAATGAGACAACGAGAGATGAGGGATTTCATGTATTAAATGGCAGAAAATAGGAGATGTTCTTGCGCGTGTATGCTGTGTGTAAAGAATGATAGAGCTACAAAAGAAATGTCTGATGAGATGACGAGTATTAAAGAAGTATGGAAGAAAAAGACAAATGCTGCGCCGATCCCAAATTAATTGGGCTAAGGTAAAATGTGTGAGTTTGTACTGGATAATCTTCGGAACTACTGCTCCGATTCAGATAATTGTTTCACTAATGGCAAGCTAAATTTAGCTTGCCATTAGTGAAAGAATTATCTGATTTCTAATGTAGCCTATGACTCTCAAAGATAAATATCTTTGAGTGTCATAGGCTACATTAGAAATCAAAACAAGCAAGACAAATCAGAAGGAGTCGCGGCAGACCTCATAGAAGATGGCGGGATGAGCTTTCTAAAACCAACGCCCAGTGGTTTACATTAGCTCTGTATAGAAACCACTGGTCGGATAGTAACCCATACGTAAGTCATGGGTAGAGGCCTTTGCCCATGAGTGGAATGACGCAAGCTAACAATCACTATCAGGACAAATCCTGAAGGATAATCTCCGATCGTCATGCGATCAAAGCCGTGGGCAAAAGCTAATATTGTAACGCATCTACACTTACATTAAACTTTGTGTCAGCAAATTTGATGGATTGAATGGTCCTGGGGAGATGACAGCCAATGAAGTGAAGTGAAGAACCGAAAACTTAAAGATATACGGTAAATAAATAGTGAAGATGCGATGAATTATGATGTACTGAATACGCGGTGACTATATGCGTGCCGTTGTGGATTCCATCCTGTATTTTGCATTGCATAATTTTGTATAATAGTGAAATTTCTTTCAACAGAATTCGAATTACATCGTCTTCTGAATGAATAGTACCAGGAATCAGATATCCACGACCATCAATCCGTCATTACGATGATATAACAGTACTTCATAATGTACGCAAATCGCTCGAGTGATTCCTAACAATAAGGTTAAGCGTAGCATTGATGATTACTTGAGTGTGCAGCGTTAGTGCAATTTGTGTCAGCAAATAGATTGGTTCTAAGAATTTGAAACACAGTATTGAAATACACGTATTGAGAATTGAAATTTTAAAAAATACTTATTACTGATTCAGTCAACTATTTTAGAACATACAATTGTGTATGATCTAACTCATTTCTGAAATGTTAAGCGAATTGAAAAATAAAAGAAAGTTGATGATAATAATTAACAGAAAATCCAGACAAATCTAAGGCTGCTGCCGATCCAATTTGGCTAGATGGGATATAATCGACCCGTCTCGGACACAATGCGAGCGTTGTGCCTCAACGCGGCAGGCATAATTCTGCCCATCGTGCTCAACTAAATGCACCCCCCAGGATTTGAATGAGGCAAACGACACAGCTGGACACAGCTGGACACAGCTGGACACAGCTGTACACAGCTGGACACAGCTTTCCAGGTTGCCACGTACTGGTACAAAATCTGAGTCATCACATATCATTACAAATCTAAATAAAAATCTAGACAATTTGTAACAAAAACAAAATAACGCTATCTTTGAGAACGAAGATACTATTCCCTCAGCTGTTAGTCCCAAGAACAAACAGAAAAAATAGGAGTAGATAAACAGACTGAGGATAAAACAACGGACAAAGTTTCTTCTAGACCAATGTCACATAATAACCGTCGCGTAATTCCACCAAATATCCACTATCCTGCAAAACGATAGAAATACATTAACTCTTGCTTCTGCCAGCAGATGCACACGCATTAATTCATGTTTTTTATACAATATCTTTAAAAATATTTTTACAATAAATGCAATATCTTTAAATTAAGGCCTTAATGTTATTCTAATGTTTAAACCCTGAACAATGAGTTTCTTAGCCCTGCGTTATCTCACTGTGAATAAGCTACATAATTATTACCCATTTTTATATTACCTTGTTTTACTTAGTATTTGTTTTAATTTAGTTTAATTTGTTAAGTTTAATTCAGCGCAATTTTGACAATTTATAGTCTGTTTATTTCTATCTTTTTCGTAAGTAACGACAACGTTTTGTGTGCATGCAGAGTTTACCTGTAAGTGATTGTTACACTGTATTCTGATTTGTTACTTCTGTTTCATTTGCTTATACTAGTGAAAACAATTGTTGGTGAACCAAATAAATAAATACATAAACTATATTGCTTCAAAGATTCATCAAAATCCGTTCGGTGGTTTTTGTGTAATTGAGTAACAAACATCGAATTATACACACTTTCACATCCTATAAATGCGGAAGAAACTCTGTTTGTTTGTTACGTTTTCACGACTAAATGGCTGATCGGATCGTAATGAAATTTGGCAAAGAGATAGATTATATCCTGGAAAAGAATATAGGCTATCTTTTTTTCTCACATATCAAAATATCCCCGCAAACAAAGTCGCAGGCAACCGCTAGTTTATTTATAATATTCATAGGACAACAGCATAAAAGCAAGCGCCCGGTAATGACAGGGTGGTAGCACATTTCCTTGATAAATATTCCCCTGCGCCCGCTAAAGTTGGTCGTTTGTACCATAATAACACAACATCAGCCAGGCTTGTCCCCCGGGAGGTATTCACGATGAAAAACAATAAACGTTAACCTATCCCTCGACACTTTTCGTTTTCGTACGTGGTTTGTGTGATCAATTGTTTTTGCTTGAATTTAAATTGCCTTTGTTTCGTGGACGTTGTAATTTGTCATGATGTGTCTGGATGTGTGAGGTGTTTGTTTTTGGTGAATAAGTAACGGACAAGGATCCCTACGGGATTAAAAAATGGGGACTGTCTTACTGAACTTCGAAGTTTAAAATTTCTGGGAATCTGGATTTTATAGGAATACAAGACGTGTGCTCGATGAGAATTTTCATCAGGAAAAACGATGATTTGTCATAAATCCTCCATGAGGTGCCATGACGTCCTAAAGCAGTATTGTTATAATCTTATTCCAAATTGGGAAAGAGATGATGCTAGACGTCCTCTAAAGCTCCGTCTTTTTCACACACTGGAGTTACATTAAAACAATAATGATTCCTTAGTTGACCTTCGTTATAAAAGATCCTCTTGTGCATTTAAAACTATAATTCTAGACCATGCAGTTTAGGCTGTACGTTGTCTGCCAATTTAAGATTTATGGTAGTAACAACTGAACTACTCACTAAGAGTTTTTCTTGAAAATGGCACTAGAGTTCTAAACTTTTATGACATTTTTATTTGTTCAATTTAATATCACAAAGCCTGGCAGGCATACATAAAATGTGGCTTAACTAGATGCAAGCCGTCATGACACATATTAAGGTTTTCTTATAAAAGTAGACACGTATCTCGGAACCCTTATAAACGCTTAAATTAACTCCATTTGCTTGTAAATTAGATGTCTTCAAATTCAATTTAGTTCAACGTGATTTATGGCGCCGTAAGGATTCCTGTTACAATTTCATTTTGATTAAAATGTATTTAGTTATCTTCGTGTTTACCTTTAAGGGATGAACTAGTGATGTTCAATGCGATCCGATACTTAACAGTATCGATACAACATGATGCGATACTCTGATATCTTGGTTCGATAAAAGCGTATACGATACAATATTCGGATCGATGTAAAAGTACCGGTGTCGGTATTAATGAATCGTATCATTCCAAATTGCCATAAATTGCTTAATCAGTCTATTTGAAACACTGTCCACACGGTGACACATCAAACTATACGATTCCAGTATAACATGGCCTTGGTTTGTATAGATTTCCCGTACAGTGAGATATCTGTGAGAGAAAGTATGCAAGAGTGTCCACTGTTCTGTGTTAACATTAGTTATTTTTACTTTTGTTTTGTTAATTATTTTAATTGGTGTTTCTATGTTAATTATTGTAATTGGTGTTTACCGTTTTCATTAACTTTAAAAAAACCGCATAAATTAGTTTTGTATAGCTTGAATGGTCGCTGTGCGTATTTGTATTTGTTCTCAATATGACAGTTGATACTATTCCCGGGATCGATACAAATTTGTGTCGATACAATTGCAAGTATCGTGCATCTCGTAGGTCGATACGATGCGATCCGATATTTAGTGAATCGATACAAAGCCATTCGATATGACCCTGGAATCGAATCGTTTGTTACGCTCCGAATCGATCCAAAGCTACGACGATATGATACAAATATCTTGCATTTCTATGATGATCCAAGTTCCAAAGCTTCTAATGCTATTTTATCTTCAGAAGAAATTCACGATACCCGTAAATATTTTCTTGTCATCGTAAAATGTATGAATGGAATTCCAAAACAAAAGAAAGCTCTCCGAGTATTTTTAACAACAAATGAAATATTTTGTCTTCGTTTTGTCGTACATTTTTAGGGCTCCCTTCGTGTCGACAGCTTCAAACATGTTGTTCCTTTTTTTTACGATAGACTTTTTTGACTTCTGTTTTTTCCTCGACATTATCGATTAAGGGCTCTTTGAGAAAACTCATGTTTAGTTGTAAGACATTGTTTCATATTATAGTCAGAGCTGTTAAGTTCTGCTTTTCACCATCTTAGTATTTAATGACAGACGTCATGTCTTTAACCAAATTTGGTAGCTTTTAATAAGAGATTGACATCGTCATCATTCATACTCAGCTCCTGTCCTGCACTTTGTGCGGTTCCACTTTCACTTTGAGGGACCTGTCCTTTGAATTCTGGTCAAAACTAATTTGATAAAACGTTGACCAAGAAAATCATGCTCATCAACATCAGTCTCCCCCTTTTTTCATTCTTCAGACAGTACATCCAACGTTTCTTCATTAAAACTACATCTTCATTTATTATAATTATTCGTGTAAATAACTCCCATAATTTTCATACTTTATTTGCAGAACACTGAATAACCTCAACGGATCTGTCAAAACCCTTTAATTAAAACATACCTTAAAGCTAACCCAACTGATAGTTAAACCATGTATTTCAAGTAGTAAACGAAAGCAATTTTAAACTTTAATTGCTACACACAGAACAATATGACCGTTCTCCGCCATTTTGTCGACCTTTATTTTTCTGTTTATTTCGGCGCGCGAAAGTATTTGTGTATTCAGCCAATTTTCGGGGAGAGGTCTCTGTGAGATGTATGAGGATAGGTTCATTGTCTTTTTTTGTTTTTTTTTTTATAACGCCTCGTTGCGAAAGTAACGTGTATTTATTTTTGGTGGCAACTGACGACATTTTAAATTGAAGGTTTTTCACTTCTGAAATATTTCGATATATTTTTACAGGTTTTGGTTTTTCAGACGTTTCAAATGAAATAAACAATGGATGGAATGTGTGAACGATGCCATGGTTAGACAGGAGGTGACTGCTGAGATGACGAGTAATAGAGAAGTATGGTAGAAGAAGGCACGCTGCACGGACCACAAATAAATTGGGATTAGGGCAGGAGAATGATGCTGATGATTTTTCAGACGTTTAGGTATAGCAATTTGTAAGCGTAGGTAAAACATAGAGGAACTTGAAAAGAAATAGGGCAACGTTTACTAGTTTAGTGAGCGAGCTTTACTGGCCACTTCAGGCCAAAGTTTATGGTGCTACGTAAGTACGAGACAAGCTCCCGTTAATTTTATGGTTACACACGGTCGAAACATATACGGTAGGCTGTAAGTCAGCGATAACAAAACCAGTGTAAGCTAGCCTCTTATTATTTAAAAACTGTGTTCTACGCTGGTTCAGCTTGATTGTATCCTACTTAATAATATAAATGCGAAAGTTTGCGAGGACGGATGGATGTTTATTATTCTTTCATGCAAAAACTGCTTACCGGATTTGGATGAAATTTGGCACACAGATAGTTTATAACTTGATTTAACAAATAGGATACTTTTTGTGTTGGTAGTACGATGCCGTTGGACATTACCGAACTACATTGACGCTTGCTTAATTGCTTGTTGTTCGCAATAAATAATTATTTGATTTGATTTGATTTTGATTGTCTTTTTTCAATCACAATAAGTCGGCCTCTACTGCCTACTTGATTTCATTCAGAAAATCAATGTGAATGGAAAACTCATGAACAAAATCCTTAAAACAAACCCTTAACAATATCTCTTTGTCACAAAAATAATAAAAATAAAATATGTCATCACTTGGCCAATTTAAAACAGGATGACGATGTAAAAACGATGAAAACACCTAATTATAGCTTTAAATATTCTTTTTTCATTTGAAAGAGACAATATTGGATGATAAACGGCTTGGGAATGAACAAACGAACTAAAATAAATCTTACAATTTGTTTCTGAGAACATTTTCATATCGAAAAATAAAGCGGAATTAAAGCTGAATCTTGCTAGACTGTCTGGCTAGGATTATGATCTAGAGATATCATAATGTGATTTACAAATTGATTTTTACCGTCTAGTGACATTTTTTAAGTAGTTACATAAGTTTCGGAACAGTGCAACGTATTTTTAGCCTTTACCGTCCCATCACTGAGCTAAGGCCTCCCCCAAGTCCTTTCACGAGTTTTTATCCTGCGACACCTTGAACCAGCCATCGTGTAACGTTTGAGATGTACACACAATCATTCAAAACCTACATCTTTGTTCTAAAGCAGTCTGACAAGCAGTCTTACCATGACATTACCCAGTACTAACTGGGTTGTAGATAGCTTCATGTAAAATACTGGTATTCAGCCGTCTCCGGGTAACTTCGTGATAAACATCAAACGAAAACGTTTTGTCATTCCTTGTTATAAATGAGCTTTACCTCCTATCCTAATCCGTGTTTTGAAAACTTGCTGGCAATTTAATTACGAAGAAGCGGAAAATATCTAATTCCATGTTTTCATTCGTCGCCATAGCAACACGGTAAATAATCTAATCTCTCTATTGAGTTCCATAAATTCACAAACATCTTAGATCTTTTCATAAAAAAAACCTTGACGATTTTATTAAGAACATCCATATTTATAGACGAAGCCCTATTCTATTCGGGAATAATAAAACAGAAATCCCGAATTTCGGGATTACTTTTAATGAAAAACCGGACTAGCATATTGAAGGTTTTCTATGGGAGTCCCATTGGCATATTTCTCTCCATTTTGTTCATTGACAGTCGGGCGGACGGATGCCTCAAATATACTCGCTGTTAGGGTGTGCCCTGTCTGTTAATGAGAAGCGATTAGAAGCCATAAGATATTTACACAATTTTATGCATCAGGCGAAATCAGCCTATAATATTTTCATTGCTAAGACACACGCATTCTTTCTCTCAGAGGGGGTCACATAATTCACTGTAGCGGTGTGAAGAATATGGTGTACAGTTCTACATCCTCCATAGAAAAGGGAGGATCATACGACCAGACGGGTGTTGTGTCTGGTGGGCCACAGTTGTTCTCGGATTTTCCTATATGTATAGTCTTAAGTCGCGGATAACTTTAATATAGCGATTTAGAATTTTGACGTTATTTCTTCATTTGTGTTACAGGTGGCACTGAAGTACATTTTGTAGTGCCGCTGCAACACCACCGGCCTGGTCCGGGTTCTTGGTAGGGCCGATTTGCTCATGATTTTTTCCTTTACCGTTTGGAGAGCAGGGGTGATTAATTAAGTAAAATATTATATTTTCCTGCCAGGTTTTTCTTTTTTTTTCCGGATGGGAAATCATCAAATGAATTCTCCTGCTCTGGGCGGAACAGGAGGGAGTGTCAGACTTTTACTGACTAAAACCCATCCATGTTCCTTCATCGCCCTTTGTGTTTCGGGGGCATGGTATCTCTTGCGAACAGTCCCGCAGCCCCGGCAGGCATCGACCCCTTCATTTTTGCTGACTCTCTTTGAGCCGCGCGTGGAACACGAACGCGCCGTCGACACGGCCTGTCGTGATGAGACGGACGGACGGCGAGCTAGCCCATAGCTCCCCGTCCACAGGCCCGCGCCTACGGTGGCCGGAAGCCACCACGTGGCCCCCGATGCCCGGGGCTTCTCCCGCGGAGGTTTCGAACCCTTGAACTACGATATTAGTCAAGACTACTGGGCCCCTATACCAAAGCTGTTATATTTCTATTGCCAAATAAGCCTGCTATTACCCTGGAGGTCTACGATGGAACGAGCATGCCCAGTAGATCCCTGTTCACCCCTGCGTTGAAGACTGACACAAGTCACACAGTCTGTTGTGTGGCTCTGGACAGGTTGAACGAGGAAGGTAACACAGACGGTGGCATCGAAATAGGTACTTTAAATGTCATATCCAGTGTGAAGTTCATCTTATCAGTTCCGCTCCTCGCTAACACCATTAACATACCCTGAAGCGGATTATTAAAGAAAGCCACGCACACCAGCCGAATAAAAATGTACCTATTGCGAATACGAACGAAATGTGAGTAATATATGAAGAAAAATTGGTTTTTACGCTCTTGCTTTCATGACATCTGCCTTGAGATTATAATATTGTGCTAGCTTTTGCATGTGGCTTTATCTGCGTGGATCAGTTATTTTGAAACCCGAACTTACTACTGGGATAATAAAATATCAATAGGTCTTGGGATCGCAAGCAGGTACTGTTCAGCTTGCGATCCGAGGTCCAACCCCCAGGTGGCCTACCATGACGTCTTAAAGCAGGATCGTTTTAATCGCGTTCCAGTGTGGGTAAGAGACGGAGCTATAGAGGACGTCTAGCGCCATCTCTTTCCCACACTGGCACGAAATTAAAACGATCCTGCTTTAAGACGTCATGGTATGCCCGCAGGTCGGACAAAGTGGTATCAGGAAATTCTCAGTAGCAGCCACGGAGTCTGGATTTGCACCCGGTTAATAAATAAATATCGCTGGACATTAACACACAGCGCCATCTAGTGCCACACTAAGCAACGAGGCTTGTGTCGTGGACACCAGATAGTTGATATACTACATATTATATACTTTTTGTTTGTAAATACATACTTATTATACATATAAACATCCATGACTCGGAAACAAATGTCCATGCTCATCACACAAACATTGGCTCCAACCGGGATTCGAACCCGGGACCCTAATAACGTAAGGCAGCCTCACTACCGCTGCGCCATTCGGGTCGTCATAATGGCAATAGGCTCGATCCCTATCCTTATCATCTTAACAATCCTTAACATTAACATAACTAGCGAAAAGTTAAGGATTTCAGGTGTAGTGTATGTTGGGCAACCGAGCTCTGCTCGGGTAAAAATAAAAAAAAAACCTCCTCATCATCAGCCTATAATGTTCCCACTGCTGGAACACGGCCTCCTTCTAAATGACAGGGAATGGGCTATAAATCCACCACGCGGCCCCAGTGCGGATTGGTAGATGTCACATGTCTTCGAATTTTTGATTCTAGGACATGCCGGTTTCATCACGATGTTTTCCTTCACCGTTATACCGCCAAATATGAGACCTAGCTAGATCGATTCTTCGCCCAAACCCCAATATTGCAACTTTCATCAAAAATCGTTAGAGCCGTTTTCGAGAACACGATTACAAAATAATATTACAAATTTATGAATATAGGATTAACCCAAGTCATGGACAACCATGGTGGAGATCTTACATGCATGGACGATCTTGGCAGGGTGACTAGTAGCAACTGGATGAGAGTTGCTGATAATCGAGTTGAGTGTCGTGTGATTGAGGAGGCCTATGTCCAGCAGTGGACTGCTGTAGACTGATGATGAAGTGGTCCACCATTGTGCCAAATTCCATCGAGTTACGTTACACAAGTCATGAAAATTTAGCAGACAGACAGACCAACAGACAGACTGAGTTTAATATTAGTATGGTTACGTTACTTTGGGGATAATCTTGACTTGAAGGATTTTTACGATCTGTGTTATGTCATCTGCAAATCTTGTTAGATGCTACAAGGCTTTTTAATCAAAAATGTAGACGAGACATTTGGAATACGAATAAATATATTACTGTGTCATGTGGAGTCTCCTTGTGTTTTCTTGATATGTTATGTACCAGCTGGTTGATGGTTATAAAATTAGAGAATGTAGATGTTTATGTGTATAATGAGAAACCAAGGTTGATCGGGTAACACCCAGTAACTGGGTTGTGGAGATCAGATAGGTAGTCGGTTCATGATAAAATAAACTACTCAGAAAGTTGTATTCAGTAAGAAGAAGCCTACCCCAATATAGATGGAAGACGACGTATGATGATACCCCCGGATATTAGCCGCTACGCTCTCCTGAACTCAAACACAGATCTTGATATATTTGCGAATGAATGGAAAGTGATACTGTCACAATGTTTGATTTTTGTGAGAAGAATGTATGACTGTGTTAAATAAATTATAATAAACTGACCTGCAAAAATAAGTACTACACTTTTAAAATTTCAATTTTTCCTAAAATAAAGAAGTTAGAGAATTAAAATAAAAAACGTTGTAAAAAAATTTATCAGCTTTCTTTGAAACTATAGACAAAACTAAACTATTTTTCGAGTCCTTTTTGTTTCGAAAGTATATCTTGTGTACTTAAAAAGTTATTGCAATTTTAAAAGTGTGATACTTATTTTTGCAGGCCAGTGTATGTTAAATAGTGTAATTAGCTTCGGCCGTTCTATTTAAATAAAAATAAATTAAATAAAAATAAATGATGATATTATTTAAGCTACAGATAAAAATAAATTAAAATCCGTTTTGTTTTCGATATCCTAAAGATCAAATTAACGTCACCTTTCATGAAGTCATTTCCTGACTTCAAAATTTTTAAAGTCTTGCAATTTTTTCGATGCCATCCGTATTGGTTTATTTTCTAGATCAATTTGCATAATTGGCTAAATTGAAGGAAAATTCCTCGTATATTATAGCCCGGTAATTTGACTTCGCTTATGATACTGTCCCCAGAGGACAGGTACTCAAAAAGGTTTTTATGTTTATATTTCCACACTAAAAGAGTGTAAAATGACTTATTCTCCCCGTCATTGTAAACATTTTTTTGTTCTAGACCATACCTGGGAACTAGAAGTGTCCCAGTTATTACGGAGATACCCGGTTTGGGGTCAAAGTTCTAACCCTTTTTTTAATACATGTTTTTAATGTAAAAAGTTTACTTTAGACACCTCCACGACACCCACACTATTCAATCCATCACCAGCATAATGTTTTGAGTGCGTTACATTGAGTTTTATCGTAAAAAGTGATTTTTGACCCCAAAAAAAAAGTAATTTCCCAGCAATAATTTTTGCGTAGGGTTACTTAGTTTAATGAACAGAATGCTTGGTTAACGGCTTCGTGAAGAGTCTCTTTATACCCTGTATTATCACCACCTTCCTGCCCATGAACGACAGAGTTCAATGACGATCTGCCATTTTTTTAACCCATGCCCTGAGTAATAAAGTTGAAAAGTGGTCGCACCTTGGTGATAGTAAAACTACTATCGCTATATTTACTAACTATCATTTACTTCTTCTTCTTTCATATTATTTCTCAAAAATCCTTCCATCTTTCCTTTGGTCTTCCTCTTCTTCTCCATCCTTCAACCTCGCTATTCTCTCCTTATAACTGTTTAGTTACATCAGTTTCACGGTGTAACGGTATTCAACTGTAGTGACATGTCATGAGGAGGACCTCATGACATGTCACTACAAATGAATACCGTTTACCATTGATGCTGTTGAAAGTGTTTAACTGTAACTGATTGAATTCAACTAGAAGCGAAAACATTCCTATATATAGCTTCAATGACAACTTTAAATTGCTTTACAGGATTGTAATAAAGATAAACTAGGGCAACACTAGTTCTCGTCAAAATGACAGGAGCCACGAGCTGTTAGAAAATGAAGGCATATACACGTTTTGAAAATGTGCTGATTAACAAGTGCAAAAGTAATAAAACACATTATTTTATATATTCGTTGTTTATTTTTAACATCTAAACATTAAGGGGTAAGGGCTGACATCAAAAAGTAATAGTAATTGTAATAGTAGTAGTAATTGCAAAAAGTGGTTATAGCCACGACTGAAACAAATTTGGACGCCGCGACCGAAACAGAGATTCTAAAAGAAGAAAATATAATGACAGGATTGAAGTCCAGGATGCCGCAACCTTTAAAACTTGATACAACGGAAGATCTTCTTCCTAAATGGAGATTATTCAAACAACAGTTTAAAATTTTCGTGTCAGCGACCGGATTGGAAAGGCTGAGTGAAACAAGAAAAGCAGCCATCTTGCTCAACTGTGCCGTTTTGAACGTCCATCATCAGATCACTCGATTCTCGGCAACTCTCATCCAGTTGCTATCAGCCACCTCTCGAAGAACGTCGCTCCGCCGAGCCGGAGCGCGTCCCACCTTTTTTTTATTTTTTTGGATTGGCAATCATCAAATGACTCAGAGCTCCGCCCAGCGCGAGAGGGAGTGTCAGGCTTTTACTGACTAAAACCCATGGGAGGATTCTCAAGCTTGGTAACTATGACTGCTAATAACGATTCATTCATTCATACTTAAATAATCAAATCACTTGTTTCCTCTTACATCATCAAAACAAAAACGTCAACGCCCTAATTCTTTATTGAATAACCAACTTAATTCCGTTACAATTAACATTCAAATCACGATGCAATATTAAGTTTCATTAAAACAATTTATGTGCCATACCAACTATATTTGGACGTCATAATCCGAACAAACTGTCGTACTACACACGGTCATGCCGGCGATCGAACTTGTGTCGGAGCCAAATAACGAGCTCCTGACTTGACGCGCATATTTTGTATTCTATACTCGTTTTTGCCAGCGGCTTCGCTCACATTATGGACCGAAATTATCCCACGGGAACGTTCTAAATATAGCCAATGACAATCGGAGATTATGTGACTCAATCGGAGATTATGCGACTTTCCATTATGGAAACACTTTTCGGAATCGAATTAGTAGTTTCGAAGATTAGCCCCGACATACAAACGTACCAACTTTATCTCTTTAGAATATTTGCATTCTTTATTATAAAATGTCTGGCCTAGCTTATAATGAGTAATTCAAAATTGTGTTCTTTGTAAACAAAATGGCGATAGTATAATAGCGTTCTGTTTTTGAAATGTTTCTTTTTGATGTCATTTGTCATTTTTATAGCGGTCAAAATTAGTGATAGTATTTAAATAATGTGTTTATTTGATACTGGACGGTGATATAAATAGGAGACAAAGAGAGTTCTTAAAATAGGTCGGGATTTATTTTTGATATTAAAGTATTTTTACGTTCCAAATGTAACTTTTATACCTATTAATTTCTTTGTATGGTAAATTATGGTTTGTACATTTTACTCTTACATGCAAAAAGACTTAGCAAGTACAATTGCAAATAAAGACTTGTATAGATAATTTGCAGCGTAGAACATTTTGATTTATTTGAGGATCACCATGTTTTATATTAATTGACTGATTGGTAGAAAATGCCTTGTGGCATCATGTCTGCCTACGTACCACTTTTGTACATGAAGTTTAAATAAACAAATATACCATCATTTGCTGTTATACTTTTGGCTATACTTCAAAATTATTTTTCCGTATAACATAATGTAACATCACACCTATAATTCCCGAAGGATAAGGCAGAATTGTATCCAATAGAACACCCATATTTTGCCAGTTATGTTTAAATTCCATACACGTACATTCAATCGAAGATGGTTTATCTTGTTCAATACTAAGATATCTCAATAACTATACTAGCGCTGCCATGCTTATTTAGAAGTACAAGTTGTTGTAGTACTACTTGTCGAACTAATAAATGTTGGGTACTTACAACCACAGTATGTACAATCCTCTAGTGAGTTCACACGCAACAATAGAGTGGCGGTCATTATGCGGTGATATCCGCTCCGCTGTCCGTCGCACTGAACATATTATGCGGACTAACAAGTGATTTCATTGTTATATTCACAGGTTTTTTTTTATCAAACCTTAACCTAGGGATTACAGGCGTGGTATTATGTTATGTGTGGGGAGGTCTGTAATATTATATGTCTGTATTCTTACGCCATCAATCTAGCATAAACATAGCATAATCGGCCTAGAATGTTCCCATTGCTAGGTCACAGGCCTCCTCTCTATGAGAAGGAATGGGCTAAAATCCACCACGCGGGCCCAGTGCGGATCGGTAGATGTCACATGTCTTCGAATTTTTGGTTCTAGAACATGCCGGTTTCCTCACGATGTTTTCCTTCACTGTTTTTATAGCAGTGGTGATGAAATAAATTACACAAAGTAATGCGCCTGCCTGGGTTCCAACCCATGACTTACTGTTCGTAAGTCGGGGCCGTCACCACTGGGCCACCGCTGCTCTACCCACACTCACACTCTACCCACTCTGAATACCCACAGTACGTGCAATCTTTAGCTGTGTTCACACGCAACAATAGAGTAGCGGTCATTACGCGGTGATATTCACTTCGCGGCTACCGCACTGAACATTATGCGGGCAAACATGATACATTATTAGTTTCATTCACACAGTCTTTGTAGGATAAAATAAGAATAATCAAATCCTCCATTTCGACGGTGGGTTATGTTGTAAAGGTCAAAGAGCATGATTTTGGATTTCTCGAAGAAGATGGATGAAAAAAGATTGCATGTAGCGGAGATGAGAATGTTGAGGCGGATGTGTGGTGTGACACGAGTGGGTAAGGTAAGGAACGAGTATATTAGAGGAAGTTTGAAAGTTGCACCAGTTACAGAAAAGTTGAAAAGGAACCGACTGTTCTGGTATGAGGAGGTGATGAGGAGGAAATAAAACAGTGATGAATATAAATGTTGATGGATGGCGAGGGAGAGGAAGACCAAGGAAACGATGGAGGGATTGTGTGAGGAATGATATATATGAAGATATGATAGATAGATATGTGATATATGAAGGAAAATGTGTAAATGATAGAGTGACGATTGACAGGGGAGAATGGAAGAAAAAAATGTGTTGTGCCGAAACCAATTAACATGGGACAAAGGCAGAAAATTATGATGAACTTTCAGAGCAGAGCATAACGTTGCAAATCTAATAGCGCGTTTAATGTCCCTCAGGACACTTCAAATCACCGTCGACTTGTCTTAATTCTGTGCAAGAGGGTGGTGATCCTGAGACCACAGGCATGATGTTTTGTGATTTATCTGAGAATTCGCAAAACCCAAGGTCTGGTTATAAAATTAATGTATTACAACTACACACAGGTCTGTCAGTCATCCTTTGTCCACACAATGGGAAGCGGCGGTCATTACGCGCATATATATCCGCTAGAGGGATCGCACTAAACGTGTGTTGTTGTGAATAACTAATTGTATATTGTTTCTGTTGTGTAGTGTAATTGTGTTTTATGTATGAGTGAGTCATAATAACGGTGCTGTAGTAGTTGTGTAGTAATTTTTGTGCAAAATATTTAGTTTTAATGCCACTAAACAATATATCCAGGCTTGAATGCGCTTGTAATCCCCAAAGAATTAGACAGAAGTGTTTTTTTTTTGAGGGCACTATTCATTTATTTCTTGAAGTGGTCCATGTCGTATCTCTGCCGAAAGACCTCAGGAGGAAGCTCATTGAATTTCGACAAATACGTGGTAAAAGCAATCATGTAAAACCAGTTGTCATTTAAACACATGCCTCTCTGAACAAAGTAACAACACACCACAAATATTTATTCAGCCAGGTGTTGTAAACAAAATAAACCCGTTCAATATTAATAAAATGGATGCAACACAGCAAACTCATTTGTAATTCTCTCAATGTGCAGGACAAATTAATTACACCAGCCATTCTCGTTTATGTGCGGAACCAACATGGGTTTAATTTTAATATTAAAGTGGTCGAAGTAATCGTTAGGGTTATTTGCTTGTTGGAGTAAGCAGGAATGTTTCGGAGCACTTTGAAAGTATTTCTAGTGGTAAACTAGTTTTTCTTGGAATTGAAAGAAAGAAAAGAACGAAAAGAACGAAAAGAAAGAAAAGAAAGAAAAGAAAGAAAAGAAAGAAAAGAAAGAAAAGAAAGAAAAGAAAGAAAAGAAAGAAAAGAAAGAAAAGAAAGAAAAGAAAGAAAAGAAAGAAAAGAAAGAAAAGAAAGAAAAGAAAGAAAAGAAAGAAAAGAAAGAAAAGAAAGAAAAGAAAGAAAAGAAAGAAAAGAAAGAAAAGAAAGAAAAGAAAGAAAAGAAAGAAAGAAAAGAAAGAAAGAAAAGAAAGAAAGAAAGACAAGAAAGAAAATAAAAAGAACAATATTTATTTGACGTCAGTTCACTAAGCACACACAATAATAAAAAAAGATACAAAATAAGGAGAAAAACATAGTATACGATGTGTGCCTCACAGCTGCGCCAAAAAGGTCCAGGAATTGGGTTAGCATCAAAGGTAAGGTATGTGTAATCATTTGCAGTATCGTGCAGTTTGTTCGTATTCACAGTCAGATGTAGAATACAGTCAACATTGACAAACGGGTGAGGCAAAATTCCTATAGGAATATATTATTTACTCTTAAAGTTGCCATGACCTGTGAAATATTGTGCAACATAGTGATCCGGCTCAAGCCATGTCTTAGCCAGCCGCTCACAAACGGATGGAAAGAACTAGTGGAGATGTCAGTCCTTGATGTTATTATCCCACCAACATTGACATCAGATAAAAGTTCTTCGTCAGTTTGTGGTTTAAATAATCTAGAAAATTTTGCACGGTCACGTTGCGTAAAAAAATCGCGTCTGTGGTATTACGTGCGCAAATAGTTCAGTGCAGTACGTCGCTGCAATTCAAGATCGACTGGAAATACACCTGCAAGTATGAGATAGGTTTCAGTACTAACTGTCCTATACGCTTTGCATAGGAAAATCAAAGCTAAACGCTGGCTTTGGAGCAATTTGCGTCGTACCGTTCTTATTTCGGCAAATAAAAACAATAGAATGGCTATCATACGAGCAAAACACTGTAGGATGTTGTAAATAATGATGTAAATATAATTTAAATTGTTATAGACGTGTGGTTTCACGTAAACAGTGCGCAAGCACTTGCGGTCCGTGGTTAGTTAGCACTAAAAACAATTACATACGGGACATAAATGTGTAGGTATTTAATTTTTGGTTCAACTAACCGGCCATGACCCACGCATCCATGAGTGTAACTGACGTAGGATTCCCCGAGCTTGACCCAAGTCAGATCCTGATAATATGGGGCCTAAAATAGCAGATTTAGCAGAATCGTTCATCATAGACCTCATCCATCGCTTTCCATCAGACTTGATCCCCTTCCCCCCGGACCGCCACCTGGTGTAGACGTGTACTCAACCCGTATTTCTTTATTTATTTAATAAATAAATTCAAATTCAACTCAGTTAAATCGCGCATAAAAATAGGAGTACATAAACCGGAAGAGCCATAGTCCGACCTACGAGCTGTTACACTCACTGACCTCCTCGCTACTCCTGGTACCCTGGTACATCGAATCAAGTTGGCCAATCTAAAGGTACGAATTACTCATTTACCTGCCCACGCGCACAGCAACGCCCTTAAGAAGCGTAAAGCCCCACCTACCTGCGCGTCATTGGACCGTCAAGGACAGCCTACCGTGTGGAGAAGACCATCGCTGTGTGCGAAAACAAATCTGCACATCACACAGCTACAATAATCTATCTCTGCGGGCGTCAGTTCGCGCAGTACCTCCTTGCATTTATCTTCTCCTGGTACATTAGCCGATTTTACTTAATGAATGTTGCGCAGTTCGTTACAAATAACTGAACCAGTCACCAGACAGCACATAAACTGCCAACCGGCTGTAGCATATCTTCTCTGATTTATTATCTCCTGGTACTTGGAATGGAGGAAATGAGTGGAAAATCCCTTTCCGAATCGAACATTTCCGATCAACTCGAACAATGCACCCCTCCTAACTTCGTATCTCATTCTCGACGCCACAAGAGGTCGGTAGAGGATCTTTATAACTACGACTCTGACTTCTGCGCTTTCAAGGAAGAAGTCAAAGAACTGATAACATCTTTAATGTCAACACAACAAGGAGAGATTAAGAAGATCTACCAGACTCTAATGGAAATCAAAACCACTAACAGCAATATAGAATCCTCCATGGTTTTTCTGGCCGCACAAAATGAAGAACTAAAGTCAAAAATTGAGCATCTCGAAGAACAATCTAAAAATGATAGAAACTGTATCACAATTTTAGAGGACAAAATAGAAGACCTGCAAAGAGGTAGCAGAAAGGCAAATTTCGAGATCAAAAACGTCCCAAAAATACCGAAGGAATCTAAAGAAGATCTGATAAAAATGACATTATGTTTATCCAATGTAGTAGGCTGTAATATCACAAAGCCGGATATTAGTGACATATATCGAGTAAAAAACAAACGAACTAGCACAAAAAATAGCCCTATTATAGTCGAGCTAAAGTCGACTATTCTTAAATCAGACCTCTTGAAGTCAACTAAAGCTTTTAATAGGAAACAAAATGGAAAATTATGTGCGAAACATCTCGGATATAAGACAGATGAGAATACGCCAATATACATCTCGGAACAGTTAACTACAAGAGGAGCTCGACTACACTTTCTTGCGCGGGATCTGGCAAAATCTAAGGAATATAAATACTGCTGGACAGCCTACGGGAAGGTGTACATTAAGAAGGATGATGATTCTCCTACTGTTGTCATAAATTGTGAGTCACAGGTACATCACCTTTTACAGCATAAATGACTAGTTTTCATCTTACAAGCGACCTACAGTTGTTACTTTATTTTATTACTATATTTCACCTATTTGTTAAACTTTCATCGGTTTTTGAAACTCTTAAAATTAATTAGAATTAAGTTAGACACTAAGTCATGTAATAAGTTACTTTTTGTTCACCAATCGCGCCCTGACACTCATTCTTCATCACTCAAACCTACATTCAATCCGGATACCAAATTCACAAACTTACAAACCACACATACCTCTACACACTCACAGACACACACACCCACCCTCACCCACACACGAAATAATAATACGAATATAGTTACGTTATCCTGCATTTATAAAACTTATCTAAATGGATAATACTCTACTCACATTGAATGACATCGACAATTCCGAAATAGCACAAGTGTTTGATTGTGATATTGCTGACTTTACCAAGCATATAAAGTCGAACTCTTCCGGCTTTGCCATGGTTTCGCAGAATATTAGGTCTGTCTACTCTAATTTTGATGATCTTCAATTAAATTTACTCAATCTTGGAACGGATATTGATCTGGTAATCCTGACCGAGTGCAGGTTGAACTCAAATAAACCAATACCTCAAATAACTAACTATAACTCGTACCAAACTACAAACCATCTGAATAAGGCTGACGGTGTAGTCGCCTATATTAAAAGCACACACAAAAATAAAACAAGAGAAATAAAGTTAGCTCATGCGTCTTGCTTAGAGATTCATGTAATGCCCGACATTATAGTTATTGCGATTTATCGATCCCCTTCAACTGCTAACGCAGACCAATTTATTCACTCCTTAAATAATCACCTAACTACCCTCGCATCAACTAAAACCATAATAATTACTGGAGACATAAATATTAATATATTATACAATGAAAATGAGCAGCCACACGAACGTACAAACAGACTTAACTATCTCAATATGTTAGCAATGCATGGTCTACTCCCTGGACACTCGCTTCCCACGAGAGACAAAACCTGTCTTGACCACTTTATAATTAAACACAAACCTGGTAACCAAACTGCAACCATTGCAGTTATTCACACGACCATTACTGACCATTTCATGACTTTCTTAAAAATCTCAAACCATTGTAACTTTATAAGGTGCTCAAAAACAAAAACAGTTTTTAATTCGGAGAAGGCGCTTGAGCTACTCAAAGACAGTAACCTATCGGACCTATTAAAACTAGATAACCCTAACACCCTTACTAATAACCTAATCGAAATACTACAAAATTGTGTCACACTCAGTACAATTACTATGAATATACCTTTGAAAAATAGAATCCTAAAACCTTGGATGACAATTGGTTTATTGCGCTGTATTTTAAATAGAAATCGAATGCAAAAGAGACTTAGGCTTGACCCATACAACGAGGTGCTAAAAATCACATACAAAAGGTATCGTAATTACTGTTGTACCATTATCCGAAAACAAAAACGTAAACACGACAGAGATCAACTTTCTAAAGCTCACAAAAACCCAAAAAAAACATGGGCTATCATTAACAACATCACACAACGTAAACCAAAAAAAACAACTAATTCGGAACTGCTAGATATACCCACTACCCCACAAAACTCTGTTGACAAGGTTAATGACTACTTCTGTAACATAGGTAAACTTCTTGCTGAAAACATCACAACTTCTCAGTCCTCAGCAGGAAATAATATCAACCCTGACTCATTTTCAGCAGACAGTCCTTTGGCCACATCTTTTGTTCTTCTCGACACAGACCTTGACGAAGTTCGAGCCACTCTAATGAGTTTGAAATCGGATAGCGCCCCCGGCTGGGACAAAATACAAGTCAATTTTCTAAAATCAGCACACGAACAAATTGTACCTGTCATAACCCACTTAATTAACACATGCTTCAAGCAGGGTCTTTTCCCGGACGCTTTGAAAGTAGCCCTTATAACACCTGTGTACAAGTCTGGTGCTAAGTCTGACCCGTCGAACTATAGACCAATTTCGGTCCTACCGTCCATTTCAAAAATCCTTGAGAGACTTATTAACTCACGCCTGATTAAATTCCTGTCTAAATATAAAATTCTGTCGCCTTCTCAGTTTGGGTTTAGACAAGGAAAGTCTACTGAGGATGCAGTTCTGTCACTAACTTCTGCTCTGGTAGACGGTGTAGATCGTGGAGCCAAGTGTCTAGCTGTTTTTCTTGACCTCAAAAAGGCGTTTGACACAGTGTCTGTCCCCTTACTTTTACAGAGGCTTGAACGCATCGGCATAAGGGGACCAGCTCTTGATCTTTTTAAATCCTACCTCAACAATCGCAAACAAACAGTTAAAATTGCGATGTACACCAGTTCCGAGTCAACCGTCACTTTCGGAGTCCCCCAGGGTAGTGTTCTTGGGCCGACCTTATTCCTCATTTATATAAATAATCTCTGCAACATGAAGATTGATGGCGGACTCCTTTTCTCATACGCCGACGATACTGCCATTGTCTTCACAGCTAAGACTTGGGATAATGTTCGTAGGTTGGCCGAGCGTGGCCTTGCTAAGATAGCAGCCTGGCTAAACCATAGTCTCCTCACGCTAAATGCCCTCAAATCCAACTACATCTGCTTTACTAAGTATAATAACTCACAACCGTCTCAAGATTTCCAAATAAAAATTCATAACTGTCCCAACCCCCCAAACCCCAGCTGCTCTTGCTTAAAAATTGACAGGCTACAGCATACCAAATATTTAGGTGTTATGATTGACCAGCGACTGTCCTGGCACATGCACACCGAACTTGTTATGAAAAGAGTTAGGAAACTCATTTGGACGTTTAAAACACTGCGACATGTGGCTTCAAAGCAACTTCTGAAGCAAGTATACATTTCACTGGCTCAATCTATCCTCATGTACTGTCTGGCTTGCTGGGGAGGGACTACAAAACAAAAATTTTTAGAACTTGAGAGGGCGCAGAGAACTTTACTTAAGGTCATGTTCTTTAAACCCTATAGGTACCCCACCCACAGCCTCTACTTATTATCTGACCTTTTGTCTGTAAGAAAGCTTTATTTGCTTCAACTTTCACTAAAAAAACACACATCCCTTCCGTATGACCCCTCTAAGCCAAAAAGCAGAAGGAGCTACTTAGTCGCTCCAACGGTCAGGGTTAGATCTGTTTTCGCTAAAAGACAATACTCAAGGCAATCATCTTATCTATACAACTTGCTGAATAAAGAATTACGAATATATTCCATGAAGCTCCGAGACTGTAAAAAAGTTGTAACCGAGTGGCTTAAAACTAAAACCTACGACGATGTTGAGTCTATTATTTCTACTTCTTAATAACCAAGTTACATTTGGATTGTTGTGCGCTGGGTTAGTGAATGAAGACTTGTGTAGATTCTTTCGATCCCAAGACATTGTCACAGGGCTAACCGACAAACAACAACCTACAATAATTTGGACTTACGCTTCATCTATGTGTGAAAGCAGGACTAATAAACAAACAGACAGGACATTAAATAGGACGAGTGAACTAAGCATTGCTCGTTATCTCACACACCACACAATCTCACTTTCACACTCACACCCACACTCACTCATAACACTCACTCACACACTCACTCATGATACACATACCACACGTACACGCGCGATCTGGCCTTTTTCTACACAACGCTCATCAAACTGCAGAGCTGTTAGTATAACTTTTAAATTACCCATTTATCATTTATTTTATTTTAATTTTTGTTTAGTCTTTCATGTTTACACTGTCTAAATTTCAATTGCATAAAAATAACAAGTGGAAGTGCGGAGTCTCCTAATACAAGCAATTCCTTGCTTAAAAGGTGATCTCCAATAATATGTATCGAAATGCCTATTGTAATTGAAATAAACGTTTTTTTTTTTTTTTTTTTTTTTTTTTTTTTTTTTTTTTTTTTTTTTTTTTTTTTTTTTTTTTTTTTTTTTTTTTTGATCGAGGACAAGAGTCGGCACATTGTGTTATTAAAAAAAAAACATAATTTATGAATCACGTTAAAATTCTTAAAACGGTCAAAAACGGAGTTAAAATGGCTCCGGCCATCTTGTAACTTTCCCATTTCATCGACAACTAAACAAAATAGCATCACAAAAGTCCCATTTCGTAACTATTTTGATCTTCATATATACGAATTGTAACGTCAATTTTATTATCCTGTGATTCTGGTTTGGGACAACTCAATATTTTTCATTCTGCTATCCTATCCTTTATTTTTTTTTATTCTCAGATAAATGTCAATTTTTATCGCAAGGTTTTCTATCACCGATCTAAGAGCAGCCTGCAATGGTGATGAAATAAATTACAAAAAATATCTAATGTCCCTCTGTGATAGAACCCTCGAGTAAATTTTTTATTTATCACTTCTACTAAACACTCATGTCATAACACATGATGGCACGGTAGGCTCAGCGATTGGCTGTTGCGCTGCGATCGCGGGTTCGATACCCGCACGGAACAGATTATATTTGTATGACCTACAGGTACTTCTTCCGCGTCTTTTTTTTTTTTTTTGGATGGGAAATCATCAAATGACTTCTCCCGCTCTGGGCGGAGCAGGAGGGAGTGTCAGACTTTTACTGACTAAAACCCATCCATGTTCCTTCCTCGCCCTTTGTGTTCCGGGGCCACGGTATCTCTTTCGAATAGTCCCGCAGCCCCGGAATAGTCCCGCAGCCCCGGACTTCTTCCGCGTCTGGATGTTTATTTATGTGAGTTTAAATGTTTGTAAACGTATCCACGATGCAGGAGAAATTCCTAAAGGAGAGGAACATTATTTTAAAGTTTTCTTTTTATTAAGTATCCTTTGCTGTGAACACTCTTCGAATATTTCCAATTAATTATTGCTGAATTCAGGCTGAAAGTACTCGAATTTCTCGAAAAGGTCAATTGCGAGAAATAAAATCGTAACATTGTGTGTAAGAGTGGGCGATTTCAATGTTTGATTGATTTCGTTGAATTAAAGCTACTGGAACCTACACTGGCCTGCAAAAATAAGTATCACACTTTTAAAATGACAATAGGCGAGATGACAAAAAAATCTAATTAGTTCTTCTCTTAGATTATCAAAAAATATTTGACCCGTGTTTTTTCTTTTGTTACGTAAACTAAAATTGACGAAGATACGACGGTTTTAAAATTCTCAATACGTCACGCCATGGTATAATTTTTAGCTAGTTCTGACGTCACGAGCCCCTACTCCCGAGTTTTGATGCGTTTTATCTTTATCAATATTCATTAATTTACAAAAACAAAACCTACGTGTCCATTAATTTCCAATACTCTAACTGACGGACTTAACAGATTTGCAATATTTTGATACTGTCGTCATGCCTATTACTTTTTAAGTACACAAGATATACTTTCGAAACAAAAAGGACTCGAAAAATAGTTTAATTTTGTCTATAGTTTCAAAGAAAGCTGGTAAAAATTGCTAAAAAACGTTTTTTGTTTTATATTTTAAATCGCTAACTCTTATATTTTAGAAAAAAAAGTGAAATTTTAAAAGTGTAGTACTTATTTTTGCAGGCCAGTGTAGTTGTTCGTTATTATAAGTTTATTATTGTAGGCGTTTATATTTAAGTAATGAGAAAAGGTGTCTGATATTAACATTGATAAGAGAAAAATTGTATGAGTTTTCTATAAAACTATAGTTTTAATTATTAATGTGTTCGTCTTATTCTGGAAAACTATAGTTTTCCAGGTTAATACATGAACACATTCGATTCGAGACCTTATTAATTAATTGTAATAAATCATTCCCTCTCATAAAGAGGATGCCGTGTATCCCAGCATTGGGAACATTATTTTCCATATGCTAATAAAATTATTGATTCCACAATTTTTTTTTTTAATTAGTAAGTACCTACAACATGTAATTTAAACTAAAACAAGCAAACTTTATGCAAATAATTCTTAATATGGCATTGTTTCGTGTGAAAATGTGTATGAATGAATGAGACCATAATATGACTGAACGTCGGTTTTACGATTCATTCAAATTGGTTGAAGACGAAAATACAACCACTTAACAATTTGACTGGTGAACGTTCGTATTATGGCGACGATAAAATTGCAATTTGTAAAATGACCTGCCACAAAGTGATTTTTCAATGTGTTTTTATTGAATGCATTTCATATTGTATATTTATGCAGATAAGCTGCAATTTGGGCAGCATATTCTGACAACATTTGACCTATGCGTATGTGCAGTGCTCAGTGTTAAAACTTTAAAAGGTGCTAAGAACTTTGATATTGACTACAATCGCAACATACGTGCCATTCTAGAAAGTATCTACTAAAAACGGCAAACAAATTCTAATATGTAAAATACTAGACATTTTGATGCAATATTTTTCCAATATTTTTTCGTTCACGACAGTACCTAATTAAAAATGGCTATTATTTATTTAGTTGTTATTTATACACAAAAACTATAACAATAAATTATCTATATTAAAGAAAAAAAAAAAAAATAATGAAAAGGTATTCTTTCAATCTACAATAAAATTTATTCTACATATTAACCAACTAAATGTCTCTTTTACAATTTTCCTTGAAAAACTCTCACGTTCGTATAATTTTGTAATGCATTACGTGAGCATATTTCTGGATCATTTAATTTGAAATGTAACCGTCTTCGTGGGCAGCTAACGTCTATGAAGTAAAATATATTATGGTTTATAAATATGACTGCGACTCACCCCTGCTTCACTCGTCTTTTATGACTTGCCAAAACACTAAGATTACTTTTTATATATTATGTTAAATTGGCAGATGGCTGCGGCTTTCGTCCGTAATTTAATTACTTAATAGAAATAGAAAGAATTATTAGAAAATATAAAACTTCCCTATTTGAATCGGATTTTGTTAACAATTTCAGCGGTTTTATTTTTTTTGTACGAATCCTTCTTCTAATATAAAAGTAGCCTCAAAGTCCCATCAAAGTCAATCCAGTCGCTTCGGATATTAGCCGGTACAAACGGACAGGACAGAAAGACAGACAAAAATTCAAAGAAAATATGTTTTTTGTTATCATTCCGTATTTGAAATAAAAACAAACACATAAATTTTATTTATTTGTATACTATAGGTATGTTTTGTATAGATTAAAAATACACAAATACACTTTCCAGCTAAATGATGGTTAAAACCGCATCAAGTTCCGTTGCTTAGTTTTATTACGTGTATGCGCTGTAATTTTTTGTTTGGAAAAACATGTTTTTTGAAGGAACATTATCGATAGTAACTAAGACCGAGAGAGATTGACATCCATTTTCACACACAGGCTATTTTCAGAACAGATTATGTCAGAACGCATTTACAAATAGGCTACAACCACGGTTATACCGGCCACTGCTAATGCTGAGCTAGAAGAGGCATCGTCAACGCTTTCCATTAATAATTTATAAATTATTTAAAATAAAATAATTATATTTAAAAAAAAACTATGTCTTATTAAAAATTAAAAAAAGAAATTTAACTATTATTGAAAGTAGTATAGTAATATTAATTTTAAATGTTTTTTTTTCTTGGTATTACCTTAGTATTCTTTGTATTATCTCATCTCTAAGATCTTAAAATTTTCTTTATATTTATTATTCCAAGTGTGTCACCGTTTACTCACACTACGACTCAAAAGACGTAGGTAACTGACAGAAGAGCGTCATTGAATGTGCCATCAAACCTAGCGGACTGAACTCCGGACTTCACTGCGGACACCGGACTTTGACATTAATCATCATCTGCCTAGCCTTTTCCCAACTATGTTGGGGACGGCTTCCAATCTAACCGGATGCAGCTGAATAAAAGTATTTTACATGGAGCGACGGCCTATCTGACCTCCACAACATAGTTAGTACTGGGAAATACGATCCCTCCGGCCGTTTTCGCAACTGCGATTCGCAACAAGTTACGAATTCCTTGGTGAGACTGGTTGTCAGACTTTCGGGCCACTGACTATCTGTAACAACTGTCAAAGATCTACAAATGAAAACCGGGACCAACAGCTTAGCGTTCTTTCCGAGGCACGGAGGAAACTCGGTATGTAGTGGGTGGTATCCATCCACAGAACTACTTAGGCAAGCGCGGTTTAACCTGCTGATTGATCCGAGCGGCTGTTATTATTTTGCTACGAGCTCCTCGGCGAGCTACTTTGGCATAAATAAAAAGCTGAAACATCTGTCAAAATCTGTTGACAGCTGCCAATTCGATGTCCGATCCGCTCGTTTTGTCAGCCCCTTGACAGATTTTTTTTCAATCAACATATTATTTCTGGCGCTACAAGTTTCATACGTATCTAGGCTCTGATTAAGCAGGTTGTTAACATGAAACTTAAATATTACTGACATAGTGTGGGTGTACTATACAAGGTGTAAACGGACGCTTCACGAAGCCGTCAACCAAGCATTCTGTATACATCAAACTAAGTAGCTCCACGCAAAAAATATTGCTAGGAAACGATGTTTTAATAGGACTCAATGTAACGCACTCAAAACTTTGTGCTGATGGATGCATTGAAGCCTTGAATAGTAAGGGTGTGGAGGGATTTAAAGTAAAATTATGAAATTAAAAACTTGTTTTAAAAAAAAAAGCTTGTGAAAAAGTTTAATTTTTGACCCCCAATATCTCCGTTACTAGAAGATTCCTATGTATGGTATAGAACAAACAATGATCGCTCACAGGAGATCAAGTTTCTTTCGGCTTTGTTAAGGGTACTTTTGAACAAAATAGGGAATATGCATAAATTTTCTTTTTTGTATTTCGATATGGAATGTAAAAATATGAAAATAATGACAAAAAGTGAAAATAAGACCACTTTTGTTTTTATCTCTTTCTAGATAAACGAAATTAAGTATGGATTTTGAACGCCGGTATGACGAATGACGTCATGAAAGGTATCTCTCTGTCTAATCAGCAGTTTCAAATGCTTATAACTTCGTATTTTTTAAAAATAGTTAAAAAATAATTTCATTTGCTATTTCTGACGATATTATGCTTTGTTTAGAGTGATAAAAAAATCATGCATACCATCCTATTTAGGAACAACTCGGAGTAAGTCTTTGGTGATTTAAGGCGTGATTATGTTGCGTTTATACCTTCTCAAAAATCTCGGTACATCGTTTCTGTACTCTATGGATACAACCAACGCATTTCCTATTGCTGTTTTATTTGAAAAGCAAAAGAAAAGTGATCCAAAGACACATGACGTGTACGAAAAAATAAAGAATTTCTATGATTTTTACTCGTGGGTGTAATGTTGGCGCCACACGCATTTAGCAAAACTATTTAGTGTTCGTCTCTCGTGTTTATTTTTGTTCGTCATTCATTATTTTTTAAAACTATTCGTTGATTATTGTTTGTTAATTTTTACGGTGAAACTCGAGGTCCTGGGTTCGATTCCCGGGTCGGGCAAATTGGTATTGGGTTTTTCCATTAGAAATTTCTCAGTAGCAGCTACGGAAACTGGATTTATGTGCCCGGTTGATGGCAATAGGCTCGCCCCCGATTAGATGGGACTTAAACATAACTGGCGAAATGTGGGTGTACTATTAGGTACACCTCTGCCTAACCCTTCGGGGACTACAGGCATGATGTTAAACTTAAAGAACGCAACGTAATTTTGCTGCTCAAAATGACTCGCGACATTACGTTTCGTTTCTGACTTTGAAATGAGCTCACTTTTCGTGAGTCAAAACGAGCGTGACTTTTGCTTGAAATAAGTGCCTTTTAAATTATGTTGCAGTCAGTGCATGCAGTGTACTCTACGCTTCTTGTTTTCTTCTTTATCGTGTGGTTAGTGCCTAACTTGGTGTCAGAGTTTTTATGCCGCCAATGGGCCTCTGAATTGACTTTACATGCCGTCGAGAAATATCTCTTAGGTATGCTGATTTCCTCACAATGTTTTCCTCAACCGAAACAAGTGATAATAGACTAGTTTCCACCATCAATAAATTGAAAATCTATTTAGTCCGTCAGTTAGAGTATTGGAATGGAAAATAATGGACGCGTACTTTTTGTTTTTGTAAATCAATGAATATTGACAAAGATAAAACGTATCAAAACTCGGGAGTGGGGGCTCGTGACGTCACAACGTATTATACTAAAAATTATAGCACGGCGTGACGAATTGAGAATTTTAAAAGCGTCGTATCTTCGTTAATTTTGGTCTACGTAACAAAAGAAAAAATACGTGTCAAATATTTTTTGTTAATTGATAATATAACTGACGGACTAATTAGATTTTTTTTGTCGTCGCGCCTATTATCCCACCAACATTGCAATCAGATAAAAATTTCTTCCCAGACTTTAGATTAGATTTTTTCAGGTCAAGCCTATTTTCAAGCCTATTATACAATGCGCTCATGAATCCGAAACATCAGAGGTGGTTTGAACTCGAGACCTATGACTTGGCAGTCCGACGGTCACAATACTAGGCTATCACTGTTTACTCTACGCTAAAGTAATTCAATAAGAATTTGAAAAGTTTTTCGAAATTAAATAAAATGTCTCGACTCATTTTAAGCTACTTATTACGTGATGCTGAATTCCTTATTCTGGGTTAAGCTCGCCTTTGTACCTATGCTATATAATTGCATATTTTTTTTATATTTGCTTTTTTTGTGTGCAAAAAGAATAAGTAAGTTCTTCTAGGCTCACCCGATAGTTAAATGATCAAGCAAATAACTGTTAATGATCAGTTAAACAAATTAGAGTTATGACGTATTGTTACTACCAGACGAAGGAAATGATGATGCTCTATTGTTTAACTGCTCAAAATAACCATGTTCACTATTTCTAATTTTTCTGTTTGCCGAAAGATCTTTGACTGACTGTAATTATCAACGTCTTACATTATTGAGTAATGTTTGATTGTATACATAATAATGATGGCAGATGATCTGTAAACGGAAAGCTGTGTTAGTTTAATGGTAATAGCTTACCCAGGAAGGCAATTCGTTTGTGAACTGTCAACAAACCAAATGAGTAACCAGAGTCGAAATTATAGTTGGCGTTTTCTTAGAAACCAATGAATGTTTTCGAATTAAATGAAATTAAATTGAGAGAAATATTCAAATTTGTTAATATCATTAAATTTCATCTACAGACGTGAAATAGTTTCTAAAAAAACTGCAACTATATCTGACGACCATGGTTTAAGTAACCATGGTCGTCAGATATAGTTGCAGTTTTTTTTGTTGACCGTACCTTCTTTCCGTTTCTTCTTAAATGCGATATTGCAATATGAGTTCTTAGAACATTTGGTATTGGGACGCAGAAACACGAAAACGCAAAAACGCGCCTGTGGGTGGAGCCTTACACCTTTACTGCAACTGCACCGCAACTTGACTGGCGCGATGCAATTACGTGAATTGGTCTACTGAACGGTCGATGTTAGTCATCGATCGGCCGCAATCTAATGGCACCTGTGAAGTGCTAGAGATATAAGTACATCTCTGTCTCACTCGCCGGTGAAATAATAAGCGTGATGTTATGCTGTCATATGTCTGCCTTTTCCAAACTATGTTGGGGTCGGCTTCCAGTCTGTCCGAATACAGCTGAATACTAGTATTTTACATCGGTCGACTGCCTATCTGACCTCCACCATCCAGTTAGTACTGGCTAATACGATACCCCTTGGTAAGACTGGTTGTCAGACTTTCGGGCCACTGACTAGTTGTAACGACTGTCTAAGATCTATAATTGAAAGCCGGGACTAACTGTTAAACGTGTTTTCCGAGGCACAGGGGAAACTCGGTATGTAATGGGTGGTCACCCATCCACCGGAAAACCCAGGCAAGCGCGTCTTAACCTGAAGATCGACCGTTATTATTTTGCCACGAGCTCCTCATTCAACCAAGCCTATCAACCAAGCAAGCAGTCATTGTGACTGATATTTTAAGATTTTTTGCGACTCTGTAAGTATACGATCAATATAAATAACATAGTGGCTTTTCGATGTACTTGACATAAATAAATAAAAGTAAATAGTTACCCCTAATCTATTCACCACTGTCACTCATAAATATTTTACCGAAACTCTTCAAGTTTCTGAATACATAATCCAGAATGTCTTAAGGCTTTAGGTGATGCCAAACTTCAAACTATCGAGGTAAGCTCCCTCTCAAATCTTAACATAAGTACCTAGTTCTTGGTAATTAGTTACCGTAAGTGTTTAGTTACGAAAATTTAAGCCTGTATTAAATACTTTGTGGTTTCTTGTCTATGGTTTTGGTTAAAAGCTAAAACGTAAAGCAATTTGAGGTAAAACGTTTATCGTTTGAAGTTGAGTGAAAATATTGTGCAATGTTTTTCAACATTTAAAGGGTGATGCTAATTTTAGTACTAGAACGGGGTACCAGACTCCATACATGTATTGGCATTATCCTTTGTAATTTTGTCGTGTATTACTAACAAAAAAAAATGTAGAACTTAATATTTCCTTTACTTGCTCTCTTACCTGTAAAAATGCAAAATAATGATTAAAATGTGTAGTAATATTGACAAAATAGGGCGAATTTCAATGTACGAAGACTGTAGAATCTGTAAACTGTAGGGATTATTTCAGAAATCCCCACTAGTTAAATAATCTCAGCCTAGTGTTGATTTTTGGAAAAATAAACAACAAAACCCACCAGATGTTGTTTCAAAATTTAATAGAAAAAGAAGTTTACCATAAGTATTTTTATTTTATTTTTAAAAGCGACACGCGGTATAACGGCTCTGTAGAATGCTGTACTTTTAAAAACTATAACGTTTCACGAAAAAGCTTCAATTGCGATTGTGATTAACAGAGCCTAAGACCAGGTCTAGGACCTTGAGTACTTTGGTACTGAGATCCTAAACGAAGCCATAATATACCAGAGGTGGTTTGACTCCCGAGCGAGCGAGGGAATCAATGAAACCGAGGGTATATTAAGTTGGCGTTTAGTCTCGAGGTGCAAACTGTACTTTTCACTTTGAGTGCGAGAAAAATAGTCAATTTAGTACAAAACCATGTATTATTCCTCCAGTCCATAGAACTTTCGTAAGTTTTTAGGTAAATCTTCCGCGATTTTGGCGGCAAAAGATTATCTATTATGTCTTTTGCTCTTTGCTCGACGTCAAACTCTTCACAGTCACTGGAAATTCTTAATAAATTTATATAAAACCGAACAAATTTACACTCGACAAAAATTCTGAAATTTTCGCGGTCAGTTTTTTCTTCTAAACCAGTCACAGATTAACAATTTAAAACGCATGGCGCCACCTTCCTTGCGGAAAAACCATGGAACTAAAACTCTCAACATTTTCGCAATGAAGATGGTCCACACTCCACGGATAATAGTAGTATATTAACTAGCTGTTTGAGTTTGTCTATGTCACATGAAGGAAATTAAAAAACTAATTACTTTTCACTCCTTATGGACTAAAGTGGTCACTTTAGTCCCGCTTCGTAGGGCTATATTGGCGTACTTTTAGAGCATGAGAAGTGAAAAATATCTTAAATCTATACTAATATTATAAAGAGGTATTTGTTTGTAAGTTCGTAGGTTTTTATGTAGGGGGTAATCCCGGAACTAATGATCTAATTTTAAAATTTTCTTCACTGACAGGAAGCTACGTTATTCGTGGGTGCTATGGGCTATAAATTGTTTTTATATCATGTATATTAGCCGGGCTATCACAGTTTCTGCGGATGAAGTCGCAGGCAAAGTGCTAGTAAAAAATATTGCTATCCGTGCCCGTAAAAGGCTCACATTTCATTTCAATGCTCAACGATGTAAGATTTCATGTCAAATCCGCGCGCGACAAAGAAGTTCAGATCAAAAACGCTTGATTAAATGTTGATATTACAATAAACTGAAGGGTTGAGCGGATAAAATGCTCATACAAAGTATATTCAAGGACAAAAGTAACAATACCTTTACAATATACCCGAGATGATTACAGTCTGACGTGTATTGTATTAAATTCCCTTTTCATCTGCACAAAAACGTACGTAAATACAATAGATTTCGCAACACTTTCATATTCAACCTTCATCTTTTAATAGAAAAACAGTGTGAATAACCCATACCATGAATAACCCTGAACGTGAATAACCCCTTCCATAGCGAGCCTTACATGAATACTGAGTTTCGTCCGGTTTAAATATTCCGGAGAGGTTTTATTTACGGATATCGGGATCAATGGCGCTTTGGAAATGGTGCGTTGAGCCGGAAAATGATGCAGACGCGTTTCACACCTTCGTACGCATCAGAAGACGCGAATTTACTTTCTTTTGAGCATTAGAGGGATAGTGTGTGCTTATTGGATACAAATATTGAGCATGCGAGTCGAAGATTAGGTAAAGGGTAATTTTTTTGGATCGTTGAGGCTGGCTTTTTAGGTACTCCGGCGCGATTTGTTTGATTTAACTGAACTGTGAAGTGTGATTCAGAAAACGACTGCTTTTGCTTTCACACGGAGTTATAAGTAAGTCATTTCTTCGAGTATATTTCTCCAGACCGTTTTCGTCTGTGGCGGTCAATCTTAACGGAGAGATCAACGACGCAGGAGATCTTGCCCAATCATAATGGTTGCGCAAACACACGTGCACGTTCTCTTCCATTACTTTTAACGGCCTAATTTATTGAAGAAACGTAAGTTCATAATATTTATGAAATAACACATTAGTTAATAACATTTGATTCAACATGACACTTTTTAAACTGAGTGATGTGGCACAGCCGCGAAATTTTGTGGTCACGTGTGTCCGGTCCAACATTAGATTGCGATAGTATAAATTAATAAATATAATATAAATATCGCTGGATATTACACACTGCGCCATCTAGTGCCACACTAAGCAACGAGGCTTGTGTCGTGGACATCAGATAGTTGATATACTACATATATACTTTTTGTTTGTAAATACATACTTGTTATACATATAAACATCCATGACTCGGAAACAAATGTCCATGCTCATCACACAAACTTTTGCTCCTACCGGGATACGAACCCGGGACCCTAAGAACGTAAGGCAGCCAAACTACCGCTGCGCCATTCGGGTCGTCAAAGTAGGGTTGATTAATTGAAGAGTTCGTGACTAAATAATAACAGAAGCTCGTATTATATCTTCATGTTAACCGCGCTTGCCTAGCTTGGTCCATGGATGAGTGACGTCTCATTAGGTACACACCGAGTTTCCTCCGTGCCTCGGAAAGCACGTTAAGCCGTTGGTCCCGGCTGTCATTTGTAGATCTTTGACAGTCGTTACATGTTACGTTACTCAGATACCCGAAATTCTGACAATTAATCTTACAAGGGGTATCGGGGTATGGGGGTTTTACTGGGTAATACCCAGTAAAACCCCCATAAAACTGGTTCACATCCGTAACCTCACTAATCCAGCTCCAGTTGAAAACCAGCGTCGGGCACTAGCTGCTCGGCATTTTGCTGAACTGGGCCTATTTGGCGCAGCCGTGAGGCGCACAGTGTCATATTATTATTATTCTTTTTTAGTTTTAAGTATTTTATTCATTTTTTGTTTTTCGTTTTTGTTAATTTTTTTATACTGTGTGCACTTGTGGCGTGTGCCAAATAAATGTATTTTCTTTCTTTCTTTCTTTCAGTATACTAACTGGGTTGGGAGGTCAGATAGGCAGTCGCTCCATGTATTAAAATTGTATTCAGCTGCATCCGGTTAGACTCGAAGACGATCCTTACATAGTTGGGAAAAATCTAGGCAGGTGATGAGTAGAGTTAATTGGTTGACTCACTGTTAGTCTTTTCATAACGTTATAGCAATAATTTAATATTTTTACAAATATCAATAAATTGAAGCAAACCAGCAGCTGACACATTTGTGTACATCATAACCTCATGATAATTATGTGAAAAAAAACACCACCTACCCAACAAACAGTAACACTCTTTAATATTTCCTGTGTCCTCAATCACATTGATAAATTATACGTTCAATATCAAAGAAATATTTACGTTACGCCGCAGTGGACGTCGACGCTAACAGTACCCAACAATTTACTATATTTATAATACTGACATGACATACGACACAGGACTGTTGTAATTTCCTGGAAAGTATCCAAAATACGAATCTGAAATAGACTGGATACTGCATAGATTTGATGAAAAAAATTTGGAATAAATAGTAAAATGCCCCGTTCACGACCTCCGGCATCGAGCAAGACGCGAGTGTTTCTCTTGTTTCCTTAAAGCGAATACTGTGGCGGAGTTGTGTCTCGTAGCATAATTAGCGTATAGTGTTCCCACGGCTGGGACATAGACCTCCTCTTCATAAGTGGGCTATTATCCACCACGCCGGTGAGTCGGTAAGTCTGCAGTACAGTCATTACAGGTAGTCAGTGGCTCGAAAGTCTGACAACCAGCTTACCAAGGAGTATCGTATTATCCATCAACGTGGTTGTGGTGGTCAGGTAGTCAGTCGCTCTATGTAACATACTGGTATTCAGTTTGTTCTACTGGAAGACGACCCCAACATAGTTGGAAAGGGCTAGGATGATGATGTTTTTGGACAGTCACTGTCGCAATTCGCTTGCCGCTTGAGCGCGTAGCTCGTGGCTGAACGGTAAGTACGAAGAAATGAGAAATGATCAATAAATGATGTGTTTCTTATAGGTATTTACTTAGTGTCACGGGTTCGTTAGAGATTGATGATGTGACCTGTCTAATGGTTTAGCAGCCTTAATGTAACATTAAATACTCGTATTGGTTAATGTATTTTTTTTTTCTTTGATATTTTATTTACTCTTCAGCTGCAGTAGGCCATGGTTTTTGTGTAGAGTTTAAGTTGGACCAGCAACTGCAGCCGCGGGCATAAGCTAGTCGAAGTTATTTTAATCCAACTTAATGCCAATTAGTTTGGATTCAAATAATTTTATCCCAACCTAATACCAAGTAGGTTGGATTAAAATAACTTTGATCCAACCTAATACCAATTACGTTGGATTAAAATAACTTTGATCCAACCTAATGCCAAGTAGGTTGGATTAAAATAACTTTGATCCAACCAAATACCAAGTAGGTTGGATTAAAATAACTTTATTACAACCTAATACCAATTAGGTTGGATTAAAATAATTTGATGCCAACCTAATACCAAGTAGGTTGAATTAAAATAACTTTGATCCAACCTAATATCAATTAGGTTGGATTCAAATAACTTTAATCAAACCTAATACCAGTTAGGTTGGATTCAAACAACTTTAATCAAACCTAATACCAATTAGGTTGGATTTAAATAACTTTAATTCAACCTAATACCAATCAGGTTGGATTCAAATAAATTGAGATTAAAATAACTTCGACTAGCTTATGCTCGCGGCTTTGCCCGCGTAGAGTTCGGTAATGGTCCCACGGGATCGTACTACCGAGATAAAAACTATCCTCTATGTGTTACTTCAGGTTATAGACTATCTGTGTGCCAAATTTTGTCTAAATGCGCTCAGTAGTTTTTGCGTGAAAGAGTTACAAATATCCACACATTCTCACAAACTTTCGTATTTCAAATTTATAATATTTTAATAGGGTATAGGCGTATAGTCTGCTCCACTATAATAATGGCTGAGCTATTTAAATCTTTATTGTTAAGAGAAGGAGGTACTTTTTTCTGTATCAAGGTTTTATCTGTAAATGATATTAATTTGATCATATTTAATTATACAAGGTGTATAAGGTAACAATAGTGACGTGCACTATTAAGCACAACGGACTGGTAATATTATATGCAAAATAATTAGAGCAAAAATATCATAATATACTCACGAACAAACGTAAAGCAGTGTTTTTTTTTTTTTTTAAGTTTTTTTTTTTTCACACTAATATTGTAAAGGCAAAGTTTGCATGTGTGTGAATATGTTTGTTACTCTTTCACGCAAAAACTACTGAACGGATTTGGATGAAATTTAGCACATAGATAGCTTAGAACCTGGATTAACACAAAGGATACTTTTTATCTCGGTAGTATGATCCCGTGGGATTTTATCGAACTCCACGCGGGCGAAACCGCAGACAGAAGATGGTTACTAAATAACTAAAACACGTCTGTCTACACATCACTTTCATAATTACGACTGACAGCTAAAATATGCTAATTATTCTTTACAAAACATATTTCAAACACAAAATAACCACACAAGATAACGTTATGTCAAAAAATATGATGGATTTCAGCTTCAGCGGTTTTTGTACAATTGGTGTAAGTGTCAGCGTCAGGTGTCATGTATGAGTGTCGTGTGTCATGGCTGTCAGCGGAATCGTTAGTCATTGAATAAAAAACGTGTGAAAAATTTCGGTGTCATTTTAGGGATCTTTTTATTCGACGTGGAAACCCTGATTACCCGCATTATAGTAAAGGTTTTAACGTCTTTGCGGTTTTTGCTTTTTTTTATGTGTAAAATACAGTGCACTTAAACTGTATTTTAATGATGCAAGTTGTTTTTTTTATGTATTTCTGTCTCACTTGCAAATTGGTAGATAATGAGTAAATCTGTTTAAATTGTGTTTAGACCAAAGAGATTTAAAAGAATTATGCTAATTAAAGCGGACGTTGGGTATATTTTCACACAAAAATCTTGATCCCGAACATTTTCGATTTTGACACACGAGTGTTACCTGACAAGCGGGCGTATGACACTAGACAGAGGATTTGTTACTAAGTAGTAACAAGAATTGGATTACAATTTTCTTCGTCTTGTCCTGTCTATTGCTCGTAAATAATGAAATGGCTTTGGTATAAATCAATTTTTATAGAAATAATAAATAAATAAATATCGCTGGACATTACACACAGCGCCATCTAGCGCCACACTAAGCAACGAGGCTTGTGTCGTGGACACCAGATAGTTGACCTAATACATAGATACTTTTTTGTTTGTAAAGACATACTTATTATACATTTATAAACATCCATGACTCGGAAAAAAATGTCCATGCTCATCACACAAACATTTGCTCCTACCGAGATTCGAACCTGGGACCAGACGAACGTAAAGCAGCTTCACTACCGCTACGCCATTCGGGTCGTCAAGTAAATTTAAACAAAACTCAACCCAATTATGTTCTCAATATATCATCAATGAATTTCAAATCACCATCAAGATTTTCTGATCAAAGAAATAAAGTTAAACCCTAACCTAACCAAAACAAGATTTATTATCTTTCCTATTAAAATGAATTGAAACGGACTTCACAGTCCACTGAACATTAAAACAATTGAAGCCACACGCTAAATTAAAACGGACACAAAATGAGATGAAACCAACAAACATTGGAATTGCACCAGGCATTTATTGCACTTGTACAGATAGAACAGTCACATGGGACCTGATTAATTTAATGAAGATGAGTGTGGTTGTAGGCTTACATGGAGACAGGGGGCATAACGATTGTTTTGTTCTTCAAATGGTAAATTAAATGTAAAAGTAATGGTAATTTTTAAGGTGATAGAGCCAGGGTAGGGTAGGGCAGTCTATCGTGGTGACCTCTCGCTCCCGACCCTGGTTCAATCCATGGTCCGGAGGGAGACGGAATGGGACGCCGTCACCTCCTCCTGTGAATCAGTCATGCTAAAGAAGGAGGTGGCGGAACGTGAGAGGGAGAGAACTTCACGTCCCAGCCGCCGCGGGAGACGCACCGGGCGTCGGGGGCCACGTGGTGGCCCCTGGCCACCGTAGGCGGGGGCCTGTGGACGGTGAGATATGGGCTAGCTCGCCGTCCGTCCGTATCATGACGACACGCCGTGTCGACGGCGCGTTCGTGTTCCACGCGCCTCAAAGAGAGTCAGCAAAAGGAAGGGGTCCGCAAGGGCCGACGCTTACCGGGGCTGCGGGACTGTTCGAAAGAGATACCGCGGCTTCAAAACACTGAGGGCAAAGAAGGAACATGGATGGGTTTTAGTCAGTAAAAGTCTGACACTCCCTTCCACTCCACCCAGAGCGGGACGGGTCATTTGTTGATTTCCCATCCAAAAAAACAAAAAGTAGTCTATGATCGTTGTCGCATTGCACAGCCCTCATGAGTTGTGGCGATGTCTCAGGTCAGCCCGGACATTGCCATAGGAGTTTGATGCCCGGAGGCGGGCTACGCTGGATGGGTCGCGAACGTCAAGAGTAGCAGTTCTCGCGGCCCATCCACAAAGGCGACAGTACGCTCACGGCGGTGGTTTTAAGTGGGTGCAAGCCTCACATAACCAAACCGTCTCCCCGGACGGTGCGGTATGCGTTAGGCATATTTCACCGTTTACAAAAAAAGTATGCGGGGCAGTCTTTGGGGACTACAGATAAAAGTAAATACTAAGTTTGAATAGAATCAATCCAAAATAAACTTTATCTTAATACATTAGTTTTTTTGTAGACTGTATGTTTAAATCACGTGTAATTTGGGACGAAGCAGGAATTCAAAAGTGATGTGGGACGAACTAAGAATCTTTTGGAATGTGGGACAAAACTTCGGGACGAACGAAGAATAAATCTAATTGTAGGATGATTTTGACAAACCGTTCCATGAAAGTATTCGGTGACGATGACGCGAGTTCCATGAATTTTGTTCACCCCAAAAGTGCATAAACGTGCCTAAAGAACTTTTCACTTCAAAACAAAAAACTATAAGGTAGGGTTGATTAGGTAGTATAGTAGATTTTATTTTTATTTTTTTCCAGAAACCGGTATCTGTTACTTTCAGAAATAAACTACATTTCAGGCTTTATGAAACGCTCACACTTGGTCACACGGAAGGTGATAGATATATCTTCCGTCAAAAAAGTACAAATCATTAAAAAAATCTACATACTGTTCAATGAACGCAGCCATTATTTTCTCTGACAATGATATTGCAAATTGTCTTCAAATATTTTAAAACACAAAACTAGGGAAATGTCTCCGGAAATAGGCCATTAGTAGCTGTTCGAGAATTCAAAATGCTGCAATGATAGGAAGATGTTATTTTGAGAGAAAGGAAACTACAATAAAAATGATTAATGTAAGAAAAATCTTGAACCGGATAGTTCGATGACGTGACTTGGCGACGAACGCATTACGGTCATCATCATCTGCCTTTTCCCAACTATGTTGGGGTCGGCTTTCAGTCTAACCGGATACAGCTGAATACCTGTTCACCCATTTTACATGGAGCGACTGGCTATCTAACCTCCAGGTCAGGTTGTCAGACCTTTTGGGCCTTTTGATAAAAATACTAACTTAAATATGCCAAAGACCGTAATGAGGAGCCCGTGGCTAAATAATAATAGCTCGGGTCGATCTTTAGGTTAAGCCGTGCTTGCCTAGGTTGCTCTGTGATTAGGTGACCACCTATTACATGCCGAGTATCTTCTGTGCCTCGGAAAGCACGTTAAGCCGTTGGTCCCGACTGTCATCTGTGTACTTTGACAGTCGTTACAGATAGTCAGTGTCCAAGTCCGACAACTAGTATTTCCCAGGGGTATCATACTAGTCGGTACAACTGGAGGTTGGATAGGCAGTCGCTCCACGTAAAATACTGAGCTGCAAGACTGCTGAAAGACGTTTAATAATTTATGCCTTAAATAAGTTAAACAGGGCCCGAAAATTTGTATTGAATTTATTTGTTGTCGATGGGAAATCCATGTACTAATTGTATTAAATAATGCCGAAAAATAGCTCAAGCTCGCGACTTCGCTCGGGATCGTACTACCGGAATAAAAGGTATCCTATATGTTAATGCAGGTTATAAAGTATCTGTGTGCCAAATTTCACCCAAATTCATTCAACCGTTTTTGAGTGAAAGAGGAACAAACATCCATACCTACAACATCCTCACAAACTTTCGCATTTAAATAATAGTAGCAAGATTAGTCTACCGGAACAATGTGTTTCTTCAGCTACAATAAACCTACCTACCTACTTATTGAACCAAATTCATTAAGCCTTGAAAACTTCGCACAAACTTCACCGGATCTAAACTTTAGGGAAGGTAAATTCTGTTCAACGTACTTAACGAGTTTTCAATTAATGGCGTCAATAATTTAAAGTACAGGTGATTAAGTTTGTTTGATAACGTACTTTTGACGCATATTATTATTCATCATCAGCCTATAATGTTCCCACTGCTGGGACACAGGCCTCCTCTCTATGAGAGGGAATGGGCTATAATCCACCACGCGGGCCCAGTGTGGATTGGTAGATGTCACATGTCATCGAATTTTATTATTCATTCATTTATCATAATTTATAAGAAAATAAAAAAAACCTTTAAAAAATATATTATAGAAAAATTGTGGTCCGCCGGTTTCGGGAGCAGGGTCCAAGCTACCTGTGGTTAGGGCTGCAGAGACAGGATCCTCCTCACAATGCGACCCGTATCAAGGAGTTCGTTACTGCCTTTTGAATCAGGCCCCGCCTAAAGAGAGCCTCGAGAGGTGTTCGTTGAAGCTCTTGGTCGTAAGGCCATTGACGGTTACGACAATCGACACAATGATAGCCGAGTTCACATTGATGCATAATTTTTATTTACCTTTTGAACGCCAGAGCATAGACGAACGCGCGTGCCCTCCACGCCAAGCCACAATTTAACCTCAAATACCTATAAAAATAATAGGGATTCCAAAACTATTTAATTGTTTATTTCATGTTATAGTGCACCTGCCTTTTTTGGTCCCATATTTGTGTCATTGGCGTACAGGGCAAGCGCTCGCTTGCCACACTCGGGAATCAAACCGACTAAAGTTCGAAAAAATAACATGCTGTACCGAATGTGGCAAGCGAATTTACGAATATCTGTGAATGCAGAATTGTTTTTTTTTTTAAATAAGGGAATGTTTCCTTTGAGTAAAATTTTCTATCTCCAGTATTTAGAGTACTTTCCCTCCAGGTGGCATTGAAAAAACCCTGTAAATGCGACAATGGCGTTCAAAAAGTTAAAAGCCTGTAGTGTTCCACTACAGGGCAAAAGATTACTTCCCCACCTACTTTGTTTCCACTTCCCTCTATTTAATGCTTTTAAAGACCAGTTCCTGTTAAAGAAGTCCAGCTCATCGCGCCTTCTCCGTCTGGTCCTGCCACAATATCACCTACAATACTGAGGGATCCACTGCGTCATAAGTTTAGCCTATTGGTCGTATGTTAGCCGGATTAATAGGGTAGATGACAAAAAAATCTAATTAGTCCGTCAGATTGATTTCCAAAAAATATTGGACACAAATATTTTTTTTCTTTTTTCACGTACCTACACAAAAAATGAAGATGATACAGTGCGTAGAAAACTCGTGTGACGTCACATTTGAGAGCATTTTTTACCGGAAAGTGACGTCACAAGCCACTCATGATCTTTGACGCGTTTTATCTTCGTAAATTTTTATTAATTTGATAAAACAAAAAACATGTATTCAATATTTTTTGATATTCTAACTGACGGACTAAACAGAATTATTTTTTTTTAGTCAGGAATCATCCCTATTACAAACACTGTCTTTCTGCTTTATAAAGTCTCCTCACAGCCTATACCACTTATTGCAACTGTCTGTTCTACTCTTTTTTTAGAAGGTTTCTCAAGCTTTTAACAAGCTTGTAACATGTTTTTGTCTTATATATCTCAATACATCAGCATCATTCTCTTGCCCTTATCCCAATTCAATTGGGGTCGGCGCAGCATGTCTTCTTCTTCCATACTTTTCGTCATCTCATCAGACACTTCTTTTCTTGCCATAACATTCTTAACATCCATCGTTTCTTATATCTCTCAATACAATTATTCCAAATGTCGTGTAAAAATAGTCGGAATATCAAAGAAAATCCTCAAGATTTATGTGAAAATAAACACGCAGAAACTAGACTCTAATTCACACAAACACACACTATATCACATCATATACAAACATAAACATCTATAGATTAACCAATTTATTGCTTGAGACACAATTTATTTAAAGAAACACACTTTTCCGACTTCAACGTTCACATACAATAAATTTAAACAAGTATCTAGGCCTTTTAATAACTACTACCTTTTCCCCCAACTTCGCCCGCGTAAATGTCGTAAATTATCACACGGGATCGTACTACAAAGATAAAACGTTTCCTATGTCCTAACCCAAATCATAGTCTATCTATGTGCGAAGTTTCATCCAAATCCGCATAGTCGTTAAGGAGTTAACGCGTGACCAACGAACAAACTCACGTTCACATTTACAATGTTAGTTAAGATGTTGACCATCAACATGCACCTTCACAGTTGTTCAATATAACTATAAAAAGTTTGTTTGATGAAAAATTAACTACAGGTTGATTAAATTGTAACTTGTCTCAAAGATACTGTTGAACAAACAACAACTGTTTTTCTCAACGACTTTTGTATTTTTAATAAAATAAAGTACTTACCATTTAAAAGAAAATTTGGTGTTTTAATAAACAGACTGTTATACATAGGAGTCTGCCTGGCATCATTTTTTAGTTTAGATATAATATGTCAGTGAGGCGACAAGGAAAATTCCATAAGTTTTGGGATACTCGCATCTATTATTTATGATCTCTGAATACCGGTTAATTAAGTACGGCGGCGTAACGACAATTATGGTAAATAATTGACAACATAATCATTTGCAGTTTCAGCCTACCCCGAAAAAGGAGTCATTTCAAATTAACATTAATTGAAAATATGAACGACAGCAACATTTTGAGAAATTCAAATAAATTCATAGAAATATAACAGAACTCGGTCATAAACTGCGTATTCTGCTAATTTTGTTTGTGTTCAATATCATATTTATGTTTCTAAAGACTTCAAAATTACTTCGGAATATCTCAAAGCTCGATTCAAGGAAATCATTTGGGGCATTAAGATAATTACTTACAGAAATATGTCAAGCAGATGTTTCTGAATGAATTATTGCGTCAATTTAATCATTTTAAATGCGTAAATAATTTAAAGAGCGTTTTAACGTTATTCGTTTATAAGAAAACTCGTTATATAATTACAATCTACGTGGCATAACATCACGCTTATTATTCTACCGGCGAGTAAGGCAGAAGTGTTAAGTAAACCTCTGTCTCACTCGTTATACTTTCGACGACCCGGATGGCACAGCGGTAGTGAGGCTGCCTTACGTTCTTAGGTTCCCGGGGTCGAATCTCGGTTGGCGCAAATTAATGTTTGTGTGATGAGCATGGACATTTGTTTCCGAGTCATGGATGTTTATATGTATAATAAGTATGTATTTACAAACAAAAAGTATCTATGTAGTATATCAACTATCTAGTGTCCACGACACAAGCCTCGTGGCTTAGTGTGGCACTAGATGGCGCTGTGTGTTAATGTCCAGCGATATTTACTAGTGCTTGCGTCCACTACATTAATCCTTCCTTAACTAATATTATAAATGCGAAAGTTTGTTTGTTACCTTTTTACACCTAAACCACTGAACCGATCATCCTGAAATTTTGCATATACGTTGTCAGGTGAACAGCAACGGACATAGGGTACCTTTCATCCCGAAAAAAGTACAAATCCCGAGGAAAACAATTATAAGTTTCTTATGGTAATAAATGGCGTCACGTGTCTTTCGAATCATGATTGTATTATTTATAACAAGCTGAGTACAACCCGAATTGATTGTCAAATTCTAAATTAACGCGAGCAAAGCCGCGAGGAAAAATGGTAGTGTTTAAAATTGAGCAAAAATATATTTCAGGATTGTCAATGTTTATTTTTAGAAGTACTTATATAAAAAAATCAGAACATGCAATAATGACACCTGTTATTGACATAACTCATTTGCGGATATTTTTAAACTGCGTAGATGAAAGTATTTGCTGTACGTCAACAATCACAGATATAAAAAACTGGCCAAGTGCGTGTCGGGCCACGCGCAGTGTATGGTTTCTTAGTAGCCCGTTATATTTTAGATTTTGTTTTGTAATGAAAGTTTTCACCCGTTATTATAACAAGCAACTACTTCATTTTAGTCACTTTATAGGATTTATTCTAAGGATTTTGTATTTAGTACAAAATTATCCAACACCCTAGTTCAACGACTATTACTGCTAAACTAATAAAGTTATGTTAACCGCTATAGTTTTTCTTTAAAGTTCATGAAATGCACTATCATCATGAATTTTTGCAGATTTTTCAAGCCCGCAGTTTAGCTTTTAGAGCAGAAGGGACGCCCTACTGGAACAATAATTTGCACTTTAAAGTTTAATATTTCGTAAATCAAGCATTAAATCGAAAAGTAGTTTCAGCAATCCCGACGTCATTTTAAAATACCTATTCAACGATACCCCACACGATGAGGTAGACGACGAAAAAAAAATTCATCGCCTCTTCACACCCTAAAAAAAATATTTTCTACAATTTTATTCTACCACTTTGTCGGCGTTATTGATATACACACCTTCCACACTACAGCTTCCTAGTACTAACGGTCTCTTAGCAAAACCTCGGACAGACAGACAGACGGACATGGCGGAACTATAAGGGTTCCTTGTCAGGACTACGGAACCCTAAAAAGGAAGTAAAATAAAAACACGTAATAAGCATAAAACCACAATCTTTACGACTCAAAGTACGGAAACTTGAAATAATAACGATAACCATAATTATTTATTGTGTTTCGATGCCGTTTCTAGCAGCAATGCTTACTGCTATTAGACTTGCTAATTTGTTTTTATTGCTTTATTACAGTAACAGCTTATTTTATCAGGAAAATATGCGAGCTTTTTTTGTATTTTAACGAGTTTTTATGAGTTGTACATAGGTTGGAATCTAAGGAGGTTTGTGTAATTTATTGCATTTCAACTGACTGCTCTTGACGTTCATAAAAATAATAAAACAATTGGCGATTGGACCCGGGAGGTTGAACAAGCGTGTGATCTTATACCAGAAATGGAGGCAATCATCATCAGCCCCCAAGACGTAGCTCGTGCGGTCCGTCCATTGCCTAACTGGAAATCTCCAGGACCGGACGGACTGCACAACTTCTGGATCAAGTGGTTCCAAAGATCACATGCTCGCTTGGCGTCCCAGTTTCAATCAGCCTTAGAGTCAGGGTCGCTACCCCAGTTCTTGACGACAGGAATTACCCTCCTGCTCCATAAATCAGGTAGTACTGCGGAGCCCAAAAATTATAGACCAATCACTTGTTTACCAACGGTCTATAAAGTTCTTACATCCATTTTGAGAGCTAAAATCAACCAACATATTGAGAGTAATTCTATCATGTCTGCCTCTCAGAATGGATGTAAGAACGGGTCCCGCGGCACTAAGGAGCTGCTCCTCATTGATATGGCCATTAGCCAACAGGTTCGCCGCTCCCGAAAGAATCTGTCTACATGTTGGATAGATTATAAGAAGGCCTATGATTCCGTGCCTCATACATGGCTCATGAGGGTGCTGGAATTGTATAAAGTAGATGCGACTCTACGTACCTTCCTGATGTCATGTATGGGGCACTGGAGAACGGTTCTTCGCTATCCAGGATGTCGACAGATCCAAGGGAACAGCGAATCGATAAGGATCGAGCGTGGTATTTTCCAGGGTGATAGTCTGAGTCCATTGTGGTTTTGTCTAGCCTTGAACCCTCTCAGCACACTGCTGGAGCGTTCAGGTCTAGGCTATCTGTTGAGGAAAGATGGTCAGGTCATTTCTCACCTTCTTTACATGGATGATTTGAAACTCTTTGCCCCCAACAATTTGCAACTGATGAAGCTACTGAAGGTAACAAAAACTTTCAGTAGCGCCATCAGGATGGAATTTGGTGTGGACAAATGTGCAGTCATGCATGTAAAGCGAGGGGAGATTATGGAATCCATGGGAACTCAACTTTCGGATTCCATACACCTTAGATCCCTCTCCTCAACAGAAACCTACAAGTATTTGGGTATGTCAGAAGCGTTAGGCATTAACTTGACTGACATGAAGCAATCGTTGAGGGAGCGCTTCTTTGGCCGCCTGAATAAGGTGCTAGGCAGTCTTTTGTCAGGCGGAAACAAGGTGCGTGCCTTCAACGGTTGGGTCATGCCGGTTTTGATGTATTCCTTCAGCATACTCAAATGGACTCAGACGGAACTTGATGCCCTGGATAGGAGGGTACGCACACTGCTGACTGCAAATCGAATGCATCACCCACGGTCGTCGGTGATGAGACTGTATATCCCGCGGAAGTGCGGGGGTCGTGGCTTCTTAAATGCTAAGACCCTACACAACCGTGTGGTATAAAGTCTCAGGGAATACTTCCTAGAAGCCGACGGGGAGATGCACCGAGATGTGGTCTCAGTGGACAAGGGCCTCACCCCGCTCTCCCTGGCTAACGAGAACTGGCGCAAGCCTAAAGTATTAGACACTAATGACCGCAAGGAGGAATGGCAGGGCAAGGTGCTTCACGGACGCTTTTACCGGGCCCTACATGGCCCCGATGTAGACTTCTTAGCGTCCGTATCCTGGCTGCGCTTTGGTGACCTCTTCGGGGAAACCGAAGGTTTTGTCTGTGCAATAATGGACGAAGTTATGATAACGAATAACTACCGGAAATACATTGTGAAAGATGGCACGGTTGACATATGTCGGGCATGCCACCGTCCGGGAGAATCGATCCGACACATTATTTCTGCGTGTTCTAGTCTGGCTAACGGAGAGTACTTGCATAGACACAACCTTGTTCCCAGGATTATCCACCAGCAACTTGCTTTGAAGTACAACCTTGTGGAATCAGAAGTGCCATACTATAAGTATGCGCCCGACCCAGTTCTCGATAATGGTAATATCACGTTGTATTGGGATCGACCTATCACCACTGACAGGACTGTTGTTGCCAATAGGCATGACATTGTGGTGATAGATCGATTGGAGCGCCGCACAATGATTGTTGATATAACGGTCCCGCATGACGTGAACCTCGTGCAAGCAGAGAAAGATAAAGAATTTAAATATCTAGATCTGGCTCGCGAGGTTGTAGACATGTGGGACGTGAGTACAGCAGTCATTATGCCGATAGTCGTGTCGGCCAATGGCTTAATAGCCAAGAGCCTCGACCAACATCTCTCGCTTGGCAGCTGAAACAAGGGCTTGATTCAGAAAGCAGTACTTCTGGACACGGCACGTATTGTTAGGAGGTTCCTCTCTCAAGAGCCCTGACCACCGGCAGCTCGGACCCTGTTCCCAGTGCTGGTGGGCTACTGTTTTTAATATTTTTAAATGTTTTTTTATATAGTTTTATTAAGAAATATTTAAAAATGTCAAAAATATGTATTTAAATGAATAAACGAATAATAATAAAACGAAATAAAATATATAAAAATCAATACATGGACTGCCTCGTTGGTCTAGTGGTCGCAATCGCAACTGCTGAGCATGAGGTTTTGGATTCGATTCCCGGATCGTACAAATAGGCGAGACGACAAAAAAAAATCGAATTAGTCCGTCACTTAGATTATAAAAAAATATTTGACCCGTGTTATTTCTTTTGTTACGTAAACCAAAATTGACGAAGATACGATGCTTTTAAAATTCTCAATACGTCACGCCATGGTATAATTTTTAGCTAGTTCTGACGTCACGAGCCCCCACTCCCGAGTTTTGCTGCGTTTTATCTTTGTCAATATACATTAATATACAAAAACAAAAAATACGTGCTCATTAATTTCCAATACTCTTACTGACGGACTAAATAGATTTGCAATTTTTTGATAGGCATGACGACAGTATCAAAAAATTATTAAGTTTTTTCATTAAAAATTTCTCTGCAGCCACGAGTCTGGATTTGTGTCAGGTTGTTAGCAATAGGCTTGCTCCCTATTACATGAGACTGAAACATAATGTGGAGGTACTCCTTTGTCTAACCTTTTAGGCGTGATTATGTTATGTTAAATCAGTACATCCAAAACAGTTCCCTTAAACCAATTCGACCGTAATCGATGACCTTGTGGCTAACCTTGGTCGGCTGAACCCGTCCGTGTACCAAACTGTTCCCGAAATAATTCTGTCCCCACTCAGTAATGAGTGAAGATGGCCGATTGCCAATATAATAGTATTATCAGTTCGGTAGCGGTGCAAACGCGGATGGGCAGAGAAAAAAAAATTGGTTTGTTTTTTTTTCTAAATTTTACGAGAGAAATGAATGGATTGTATTTACAAATTCCATACGTGATGATTGATAGGACGTTTAGGGCAATATTCTTTACCTAATCAAGATTTTTACATTTTCTGTATAAGTGCCATGTTTATATTTATTTACCTGAATTAACATTAAAAAAAAAATATGTTAAAGAAAGATAATAATAAATAGACGTTCAAACAATAATAACACAAAATTAACAAATTAGCAGCAAAACAAAAAAGCAATTATTTTTTATTAATTTTTCGGCGATATAAACATTTAAACAGCAAGTAAGCAATTGAGTTAACTTTACTATCGTGAACTAAGACCCAAACAAAGCGCTCTGCTTCCACATTTTATTTTGCGAACTGCCAGTTTATGCAATTCACTGCCGGCTTCTCTGTTTCCGGATCATTATAATCTGGATCTATTCAAAGATCGAGTGAATCGGTTTCTTCTAGACAAGCGTGCCACCCTAGGCCGCATCATTGTTTCACATAAGGCGACATTGCGGCCAAACGCAAGCCCATTTAACACAAAAAAATAAGCACAGCTTTTTAATTAAATCACAGAAAAAAATGCAACATTTTAAGTACGAGTAACATCGCTAGTCTTATTTTGACCTAATTAACAAAACCTGACAAAACTGTCTCATTGGACAGATGGATATTTTAAACAGAAATAATTACGAATATAACCTACTTGAACTAAAAATCGTATAATTTAAAATAATGAACAGCTCTAATTTGGGAAATCATATTATCAAAATGAGTTATTCAAAATATGAACACATTATACACGTCACCACGAATATTTATTAAGATTTCCAATAGTCTGTCTTGCTTTTTTGTCGTAGACAATTTTCTCGTCCGTCCGGAACGAAATGACAAAATTTTCTTAATTTTATATGGTCTTGTGGTTGTGAGCCGGTAACCAACGACACTCACGGTACGGTTGGTCCATAAACTCAAGGTTTCTTACCGAGCTATAAAATGGGCTATACTTGGAGTCTCTCTGAGGGATCGCAGCCGGAACGAGGTGATCCGACAGGGAACCAGAATTGTCGACATAGCTCACAGAATAAGTAAGCTGAAGTGGAAATGGGCCGGTCATATTAGCCGTTGAACCGATGACCGTTGGGGTTGACGTGTTCTTGAGCGGAGACCACGAATCAGCACGCGTAAGGTGGGGCGCTCCGAGGCCATTGGAGTATAGATCTTCGCAGGGTGTAGTTCAATTTGGTAGTATGTTCCAGACCATTAAAATATGACGACACCTTTCTTGTAGGTACAGACCCCAGCAGACGAAGCTGCCCGAAACTGCCAAATTTTTCCAGTCAAACTTAAACCTAATGCTTTAGCGATAAATTTGTAAATCTATCAAATAAATTTCACAGATTGTAGTAGCTTGTGTACATGCTACATAAAAATAATAAATATTGATTTATTAAAACAAAGAATGGTTATTACATTGAGGATAATAACCCTGGCGCTGTAATTCTTTTTCATTGCCGGTAAATTGAAGAAAACTACTTAAAAGTATTATTGTATCCTCTATAATGAAAACACATTAATGATGCACTGTTTTAGACTTTCACGGTTTTTCACTACACTTAATGATGTCGTCATACAATGTGGATATTCTTGCAATATAGGTCAAATTAGCACCTGTTCCTTCTACTGACAAATGAATTTGACATTCAGCCTTGTTAATAATTCACAAATATTATTGTTTCAACTATAAAGTATGTTGGTATTGTCATCGTACAGCGGAGCTACTGTTTTAAAAAAAGTGAAATAGACATGATGAAACTGTTGTTGGCTATAGATTGGATTGCTTAGTTTCATCGTATCATTCTGACCCGAATGACGCAGTGGTAGTGAGGCTGCCCTACGTTCTTAGAGTCCCGGGTTCGAATCCCGGTAGGAGCAAATATTTGTGTGATGAGGATGGACCTTAATTGTTTCCGAGTCATGGATGTTTATATGTATAATAAGTATGTATTTACAAACAAAAAGCATCTATGTAGTATATCAACTATCTGGTGTCCACGACAGAAGCGTCGTTGCTTAGTGTGGCGCTAGATGGCGCTGTGTGTAATGTCCGGCGATATTTATTTATTTATTCTCTTCCCAATTCATTTGTGGTCGGCGCAGCATGTCTTCTTCTTCCATACTTCTCTATTACTCTTTATCTCATCTGACATTTATTTCCTTGCCATATCATTATGTACACAGTCCATCCATCGTTTCTTTGGTCTTCCTCTACTCTTATACCCATCCACATTCACACTCAAAACTTTCCTCGCGACATTTTCCTCATTCCTCCGCATCACATGTCCATAACACGGCAACCGATTACCACACAACTTTTCAGTCACCGGCGCCACTTTCAGACTTCTTCTAATATACTCATTTCTTACTTAAAATAAGTTTAGCGATAAATAAGTAGATACATTTAAAAGGATAATGCTATTAAAATTTATTTTTGGAAGGGCAAATTAATATTACAAACGTCTGTGGAATTAACTGCCGGCTTCTCTGTTACCTGATCATTATAATCTGGATCTACTCAAAGTTCAAATGAATCGGTTCCTTCTAGGCAAGCGTGCTCTATCCTAGCATGCATTATCGCTGCACATCAGCAGGCCTAGCCAAGTTACAAACGTTTCATATCGATTCTCTTTCTACAATCGTAAACGCCTCGGCGTCAGCGATTATAGAAAGCGCTAAATTGGTAGCCAAGTTGACACGACTGAGTCCATCGCTCGTTCTCTAATGTCTGTAAAAAAAACCTACACTTTAGTCTATGTTGAGCGTTCCTACCAAAGAGTATAGCGATCAACATTGTAGAAACGATAACATTCTATTCTATAATTTGGAACGATGTAAACTTGTCTACGAATTTTGTTGATCACGTGATTTAACGTTGAGATGATGTCATTCTACTAGCGTTAACGATTGTAGATTGTCAACTTGGCTAAGCCTGCAGGTGAGTTGCGGCCAAACGAAAGCCCAAAGTTTTTAATTTAATATTTAAAAAAATATATAACTTTAATCTAAAGGCTCTTAAAAAACAAAGCACACCTCTACTTTTCAACAATTATTCTTCATTCCACATGGCTCGTATGCAACACAGTCTTTATTTAATTAGTTCAATCACTAAAACCATAACACACATTCTTCTTTTTAACATACAATACTTTTCATAACACCTAATTGATAAATTCTAGTGTGACACTTTCGCGGTCGCATTTTGGTGACTAAAAATATCTTGTTACTTCTTTCGTATGCTTTAGGTGCAATGATCTTGATTTGCTTCTATTTACGATATTTTGTCATTACATTTGTGACCATGGTCGCAAGCAAGATGACATTGTAGGTTATACCTAAAGCACTGTGAACTAAGCGAGTTCTGACAACATGATCATGAATTAAAATGTTCACTAACATTTTAAATTCATGGTTGATTTTTTTCATTTTTCTTATACTAGAAAAACCTTTTTTAACAAGGTTTTTCTTAATTGTATTATTTTTGGTAGAAAGTGATACTTCACGTTCATCCTTAATTGCACCAAAATCAATATGTTGACATCATGAGAATGACATGACAACATTCCATTCTTCTGTTCAAAATATTTTTATTAAAAATGACATAAACTTACAAGTTCAAACGACGAAGGCGCTAGTAAAATTTTAATTGGAACACATAAACGTTCAGTATATACGTTACAGCAGTGACATCCGCATTATATGCGGAACTGTCGTATTTAATGTTTGAATCTGTGCCAAGTTTGTGACAAAATATAAGACATGACTGTTCTTTTGTAAGCATGTTGTGTATTTCACTGTTGATCTTGATTTCAATGTGAATGCATCAGCTGTTTTCGTATCGCGATATTTTCGAAATGAGCCGAATTATGGCATTGTCCTTTATTTGTTTGTTTTATAAAAAGCTGGCAGTTTTCTCTTGAGTGATCTTATTAAACTACTGACAGCTCGTTAAGCATTTTAAATCTGCTATTTGCGACGTTACTCAAACTCAAAGCATTAATTTACAGTCAAAAGGCATAATAACTTGAGAAAGTTTTGTTGTTGCTTATTCCAAAGCATATATCTTTAGGGAGAAGAATGGGCAAGTTATGATAGTTTGTTCCCGCCTGCCCCCACCGGTCTGACTCCACTGCCTGGTGACAGTTGCAACTATTTGTCGCATCTCCCACCACTGGTGGTGGTTGCGTCTGATCAGTTGCATTTGCCCCTACCTCTGTCCCCACTGGTGGCAGATGACACTTAAATTTGTAGAATCCTCCACCAGCGGTAGCAGACTCGACGATCAAGTAGCCGTCTAACACCACCAAGTATTTCAAATAACAAATAGAAAGGATAATTATGATATTGTATAATTCTTAGTTGCATTAAGTTTTCGTCATCCTGTACCAGCAGATTGATACTGTCTTGTCATACTTTAAGTATCCACTTATCATGACTTTCGCATTTTACGCGACTAAAGGATAAAATAAAGCTCTGAGTTTCCATCATGAATTTCCCAGTAACAGCCCGAAGTCTAAATTTGTGCCCAGTAATTGATGGAAGTAGGCGTGATTTCAAATTCTCGAATAACATCCCGCTGATATCTTTATCTACACTAATGTTATAAAGAGGAAAAAAATGTTTGTTAGTTTTTATGTAGGGGATAATCTTTGGAACTAATGATCCAATTCTCATCATTGTTTCACCGCCAGAAAGCACATTATTCGTACCCACTAATAATGTGCTTTCTGGCAGTGAAACAATAGCACCCACTATAGGCTATAAATTATATTTGTATCATGCATATTAGCCGAGCTGTCACCATTTTTGCGGGCGACGACGTCATTTGTACCCTTTTTTTTCGGATGGGAAATCATCAAACGATTCTTCCGGCTCTGGGCGGAGCAGGAGGGAGTGTCAGACTTTTACTGACTAAAAGCCATCCATGTTCCTTCATCCTTTGTGTCCCGTGACCACGGTATCTCTTTCGAACAGTCCCGCAGCCCCAGCAGGCATCGGCCCTTGCACTCTCCCTTGAACTCTTTGAGGCGCGCGTGGAACACAACTACGTGGCTCCCGATGCCCGGGGCATCTCCCGCGGCGGCTGGGATGTGAGGTTCACTCCCTCTCATGTTTCGCCACCTCCTTCGCTAGCATGACTGATTCGCAGAAGGAGGTGATGGCGTCCCAGTCCGCCTCGCTCCGGACCATGGAATGAACCAGGGCTAGACGCGAGAGGTCGCCGGTTTTTACCCTTGATCATAACTAAACGTAACGGTTATTCAAATAGATAATAATCTTTATCTGTGTTTTATCTTTCCCTGACATCTCACACTAAAATACTCATCACAAGTCGTTCCCACAATCAAAGTTCATTATAAACATTACTTCTAAGGTCACTGATTCACCGCATTGTACCTTGAAAATGGTCTAGGTCAGTGTTTGTGCCACGTGTATGTTTCGAGTGCCAAGCTTGAACGCTTAATTATCTGCCCACTGTACTATAGAGACTGTTTAGATGCATGTGTTTGAAGATGCATTTAGAAAACGGAAGACTAATACGTTCATGCAAATCTTGCAATCCCAGTTTTCTATCATCAGATTTGCAAAACTTCGATGGTGGAAACCATATTGTTGTAGTTTTGTTTCCAGCGTCGCCAATGTTCTGTCTCCAGAACGATATGTTCCGATAGAAGACTTAAGTTGATAATACCCCACAGAGTAAACTGAAATAGCATTAGACAGGTTGGTAACCCCGTTAGGGTAGACGTGTTCTTGAGTGGAGACTACGAATCACTAAAAGTAAGGTGCGACTCCTTCAGGATAGGTGGAATATTGGTCTTTGTAGCAGCTGAAGAGGAGTTGTCAAGAATCGAGATAAATTGGGAGCGATTGGAGATGTGACTGTTCCTTTTCAAGTGGTCCAATATTGTTTTACAATTCAAAGGTCTATAGAACAATTCGTTATTTATTACGGTAACATGTCATAGTTACCAGTTGGGACACTTTTCACTTGTTTTGCACGTCTTTTGTTTAGTTGTGGAAATGGGAAAGTTACCTTACGGGACGTACCCGTTTGTATTTGGTCCAATACCGTGTGATGATTTTTAAATAAGAATCAGGACCAAGACATTTATTTAGTAACATGGAGTACGTGACAGACAGCCACAGAGAGGACAATCTTCAGCAGTGGCTTGATAAATATTGATTTGTTATCCGAAATACAAGATTATGCATTAGGTGTTATGAAATCGATCACAAGACTAAAACTAAAGCAGTTCAGTAGAATAAGTCTATCCCCAAAACCTCTTTGCAAAGGAACATCATCTGCCTAGCCTTTTCCCAACTATGTTGGGGTCGGCTTCCAGTCTAACCGGATGCAGCTGAATACCAGTATTTTACATGGAGCGACTGCCTGACCTCCACAACCCAGTTAGTACCGGGTAATACGATACCCCTTGGTAAGACTGGTTGTCAGACTTTTTGGGCCACTGACTAACGACCATCAAAGATCTACAAATGACAGTCGGGACCAACGACTTAACGTGCTATTCGAGGTACGGACGAAACTCGGTATGCAATGGGCGGTCACCTATCCACAGACCAACCTAGGCAAGCAAGGCTTAACCTAAAGATCGACCCGAGCGGCTGTTATTATTTAGCCACGAGCTCCGATCACAACACAATGTCAAGAGAAATACTATAAAATGAAACTGCAACATTTTCTTCCTTCTTTAACTGGCCTCAAACGGTGCCAAAGCCCCTGGCATTGACACTCATACATCTTGCGTACTACTAGTTAATTAGTACGCACTGTTCTGCTTTGTTTCCACGCTTCCAGTAGATTGACTTGCGAGTGGGCGGTGTTGATTGTAATTATCAGCGGCATCTGATTGTGCATTTAGATGTACATTGTCACATGTATATAGGGCACATTGCTCGCAGAACGGATGGCCGATGGGGCCGAAAAGTTCTGGAATGGCCATCGCGAACCGGAAGACGTTGCGTTGGAAGGCCTCCACTAGGTGGACCAATGACCTGATGAAGGTTGCGAGGATCCGCTGGATGCGAGTCGCACGGGACCGGTCAATGTGGTGACACTTGGGGGAGGCCTATGTCTTTCGATTGAAATGGTGATGGTGATGTCACAATATGCAGTTTATTAGTAATAGTTGTGTGTAAGTGACATTTTATAAGGCTGGAACTGCTAATGGTAAAATTGAAGAAGGATTGTATTACTCAGTCATTATATTCGAATTTCATTCGGCTAGTGCCGATTGAAAAACTCCGTTCAGTATATCGGTATAAAACCAAACTTATATTGTCACTTACGGGATATCTTCCGTCGTTGTTTATTATTTTGAGCTCCCGATATTTCGACGCTGTTGCAAGCGCTACGATCGTGGGTTGACTGGTTGGGAGCTCAAAATAATAAACAATCACTGGAGATATCCAGTAAGTGACAATATAAGTTTCCGTTCAGTATCTTCCATCACTAATTTATATTGGGGTCGACTTGGCACAATTCGAAAGGCCGAGCGGCTCTTTCCCATACTGTCGACATTTAAATTACACAATAGGCACATTAATTTAAAAAAATTAGAGTCTTGGGTTCGAACTTAAGACTTATGACTTTGCCGTCCGATGGTAACATTAATAGGCTATCACTGATTACAGAAATACAAAAGGTACTTTTTAATAATACAAACCACTCGGTTTATAACAACACCGTGTACTGTGCAACAAGTACTTTTCTCAGTCAGCCATGATGTATGATGCTCATACAAATTCCCGTGCAGTCGTAAAGAACACTCGAATATCTTCTGGGGAACATGGGCAAAAAATTTCTACTGAGTGGGTACCAAGTAGCAGGAAACGACAACGCGTCAGGCCCAGAACGAGATCGCGGGATGAGCTGGACTCTTTCGCAAAGGATTGGCCTACCATCGCACTAGATCGTAAAATGTGAAAGGAGGGAAGGGAGGCCTTTGCCCTGCAGTGGGAAAATATAGGCTTATAATAATAATAAACTATTTTGCGGTGCACGGTACAGATATCGACTCTATGAGGTCCATATTTATAATAAGTAGTAAAATACATATATATAATACACACATTTATAATAAGTAGTAAGTAATAAAGTTACAGAAATAAACTATTTTTAATTTTTTTTAAACTATTTTTTTTTAATAAGTATGTATTTACAAAAAAAAAGTATCTATGTAGAATATCAATTATCTGGTGTTCACGACACAAGCCTCGTTGCTTAGTGTGGCCTAGATGGCGGTGTATGTAATGTCCGGCGATATTTATTTATTATGAGGTGACCTAGCAATGAACTATTTCACGAAATACTGATATAGAAAGAAGTTTTAAATTTTGTACTACCGCTTCCGGGTGAAATTATTATAAAAATATTGCTTCCCTATTTGAATCTGACTATGTGTTTTTTGTACGGAACCCTATTATTTTTTCTAAAATAAAAGTATGCTGAGTTACTCCTTATAACATTAGCTATCTACCAGTAGGTACTATTCCCGTCAAAATCAGTCCAGCCGTTTCCAGCATGCCTGAGAGATATTTCTTGACGGCATGTAAAGCCCAAGTCAAAGGCCCATGGGCCGCATAGAACTCTGACAACTGAACGGGTAAGGCACTAACCACAAGAAAAAAAAGCTACGCTCACCCAGTAATAGACTTGAAACTAAAATCAACACAGTTGGGAAAAAAATTCAAATTGCCGAAGTTAAGATCTGTGGGTGGGTTTAATATCAAGAAAATTTTTAGCCTTATGGCAATTTGATGAGGTCTTCGCAACGGATACATCAACAAAAATAAACATGGTAAACTATCTCATTTAAAAACATATTATATTATGAGAATTGAGTGCGGAAGTTGTACGTGTCACACACATCACACACACAACATCATATGAACAACATAAAACAACAACAACAAACATCATCATCATGGTGTGTCATTACGTCATTTATATTGTAATACATCATTCATCGTCAACATAGTTAGGATAAAGTAATGTCCATGTTTTATCAAGTTTACATACCAACCATGTGAAGCAAGTAGCTAGTTAATTTATATTCTGAATCTAATAACATCATTTAAAGTAAAAGCTTGCGAACACCTACATAAGAAGTTGGCAGATGTCCCATAATTAATTTGTTGTTTTTCATCATCGATGTATTTTAATCTCTCTTGACTTTGTATATTTTGTTTGTATGTATGTAGGTATATATTATGTATTTATTGTTATTTTTTTTTTCTTGGAAATTTTCTGTACTTACCTACTGTTTTGTCTTCGCATCACCTTAAGGTAGACTGGTAGAAAATGCCCAAGGGATTAAATATCGCCTTTGTACATTATGTGCATAAAGTTTTAATAAATAAATAACATCACGATTTGTAGTCCTCGAAGAGTGACGCAGAGGTGTTCCTAATCGTACACGCATATTTCGCCAGTAATATTGCTACTAGGGTAGGTGGTTGGGAAAAGGCCTAAAGCAATCTCATAAAACCTGTTTTCTCGTTTAAATCTAGGTTTAAAAAATTACTTAGAGCAGCAGCTGCAATATTTCAGTTAGCTGTCACAGCCGCGATTTTGTAATAAACGCCCGGAATTGGGTGGCGCTTTTAAATGATAACGTGTCACTACCGCACTGTTATAATTTTCAATTTATATTAATAACAACAGCCGCTCGGTTCAAGTTAAGCTACGTTTGCTGAGGTCGGTCTGAGGATGGGTGACCATTGTAATAGTGGTCACCATGCGTAGCATGCCTTGGGAAGCACGTTAAGCCGCTGGTCCCGGCTGTAATTTAAAATTCTTTGGCAGTCGTAACAGGTAGTCAGTGGCCCGAATATCTGACGACCAGTCTTACCAAGGAGTATCGTTTATCCAGGAACTAGGTTGTGGTGGTCTGGTACGCACTGACACCATGTAAAACACTGATATTCAACTGCATCTGTCAAAACTGGAAGCCGACCATTAGGGGCCATCCATAAATTACGTCACACGAATTTCATGATTTTTGACCCCCCCCCCCCTCGCCCTTGTCACAGCTGGTCACATTAGTGAGACCTCCCCCCCCTGCCCTAATGTGACATCATATATTTTACAATTTGACATCTATAAATTATTGAATTAAAAAAGGAGTTCCGAAATAAATTAGTTTTATTTCGTGTTTAAACTATTTTTACCCGACTATGGCAAAGCCAAAAGAAAGGGTTATGATTTAGTAAAATTTAATAGGTTATGTTTTTGAAACGTTTCAAAAATTTAACAAAACTTAAACGATTAATTATTTTTATTAAAGATTCATACTTATAAAGATTTTAAATGTGACGTCATGAAATTTAGGACCCCTCCCGTCACACAATGTCACACTTCGTCGACCCCCTCCCTCCCCCTTAACGTGTGACGTAATTAATGGATGGCCACTTTTTTTTTTTTTTTTTTAGGATGGGAAATCATCAAATGACTTCTCCCGCTCTGGGCGGAGCAGGAGGGAGTGTCAGACTTTTACTGACTAAAACTCATCCATGTTCCTTCCTCGCCCTTTGTGTTCCGGGGCCACGGTATCTCTTTCGAATAGTCCCGCAGCCCCGGCAGGCTTCGGCCCTTGCGGACCCCTTCACAGTTGCTGACTCTCTTTGAACACGAACGCGCCGTCGACACGGCCTGTCGTCATGAGACGGACGGACGGCGAGCTAGCCCATAGCTCCCCGTCCACAGGCCTGCGCCTACGGTGGCCGGAAGCCACCACGTGGCCCCCGACGCCCGGGGCGTCTCCCGCGGCGGCCGGCACGTGAGGATCTCTCCCTGTCCTGTTCCGCCACCTCCTTCGCTAGCAAGACTGCTTCGCAGAAGGAGGTGACGGCGTCCCATTCCGTCTCGCTCCGGACCATGGCACGAACCAGGGCCGGAAGCGAGAGGTCGCCGCCGCCGATCGTCACAATGGATGGCCCCTAACACGGTTGTTTTCCAGAGTTTTATAGAATATCTGATTTTTGATTCATTTTAGAGTTGGTCTATAACAAAACAAAAACATAAATCTAATAATGTAAAATTAATAAGGTATATGTTTAGGAGACTCACCCTCAATAATGAAATGTCCCTTATTTTACCTAGCATGTTATATGGCTATAATTTAAGAGTGTCTATGTGTGTGTGTGTGTTTTCATCCGTCAAATGAAGTGTTCCTAATACCTACCCCTTTTTATTTTGCGTACAATATTGTGTATTTAAAGGTTACCCTGAAATAGCCCGTATTGATTGCTATTCAAAACCCATTATAGCCTATCCATGGACATAATGGAGGGTTAATAACAGCCCACTTTAAATTTAAGGAGAGATTTGTTTTTGATGAAGTTCTATAGACAATGAGGGTTCTTCAGAATGAATGGCTGGGGTTCAAGTTTGTTAATAAACCTTTTTGGAGCTTTGAGTTGTTATGAATTTTTAATTGCTTATGAGAGGTTTCGATTTTCGGCGTTTATTCTGAAGATTTTAATTTTTGCTGGGTGGTGGAGGTCAAATAGGCAGTTACTCCGTGTAAAATACTGGTATTCAGCTACATCCGGTTAAAAAACGTGTTGCGCCGACCCCAAGTTACATGGCATAAAGGCAGGAAGGTGATGATGATGATGGTTTAGCTGCATCCGGTTAGTCTGGAAGTCGACCCCAAGATATATTAGTTTAGTTGACAGATGATGATGATTCCTTACTTTTTAGGGTTCCGTAGGCCTGACAAGGAACCCATATAGTTTCGTCATGTCTGTCTGTCTGCCTGTCCGAGGTTTTGCTAAGAGACCGATTGTACTAGAAAGCTGATTTAAAATGCTGCTAATTTTGTAGGGGTGTGTATATCAATTACGCCGGCAAAGTCGTAAAACAAAATTTTGGAAAATATTTTTTTAGGGTAGCTCCCCTACATGTGAAGTGGGGATGAATGGTGACTTAGGGGTTGCTAATACTCTCCATTTACGAAATATTAAACTTTAAAGTGCACATTTTTGTTCCAGTAGGACCCCCTCTAAAAGCTAAACTGCGGCTTGAAAAATCTGAAAAAAATCATTATGATAGTGCATTTCATGAACTTTAAAGGAAACTTATAGTGGTTAAGATAACTTTATTAGTTTAGCAGTAATAGTTGTTGAACTTGGGTGTTGCATAATTTTGTACCAAATACGAAATCCTGAGAATAAATCCTATAAAGTGACTAATATGAAGTAGTTGCTTGCTTATAACGGGTAAATACTAGCATTGAAAAACAAAATATTAAATAAAAAAACTAAAAAACCATAATAAATTATCATAAGTTTCACAAAGCTGCTGCTAGATGGTGCTGTACCAACGGGTTCGTCCGATATTGTGATAACGGGCTACTACGGAACTCTACGCTGCGCGTGGCCCGACACGCACTAGGCCGGTTTTTTATAAAATGAATTTCCAAACACATGATTTTACATGCACTACAAGCGAATAATAATATTCTGAATCGGAATCGATTCACTAGTAGTAACTAGTTCTCAATAACACCATTTTGCTACTCCCAGAACTTGTACACTTCTCGCGTATTATTTATCACTACGTAGTTTCGAAACACACTCGGTTTATTAGTTAACTTACCGAACGACAAACAACAGACAAGGTTAGAAAGAAGTTTGACTCAATTACTTAGTTTCGCCAGTGTTTTGTTTTTAAAACTATTTTCCACGTCTTTTTGGAGCAGGTGGCTGTAATGTACTTTTGGTAATGTTTCTTGATTTATTTACTTTGTCCCTTTTCCGCCATCTTAACTACATGGAAAAGTATTTGCATGTTTACTTAGAGTATTACCTAACGTTTTTGTTCTTCTTGGAGCCAGAACTGTTTATAAGTCTAGCTTGACCTGATTCTTTTAAAAAGTTGAATGCCTCGTTGGTCTCTTGGTCGCAAGCGAGACTGCTGAGCTTGAGGTCCTGGGTTCGATTCCCGGGTCGGGCAAAGTGTTATTGGGTTTTTCCATTAGGATTTTCTCAGTAGCAGCCACGGGAGTCTGGATTTGTGCCTGGTCGACGGCAATTACATGGGACTTAAAACATAACTGGTGAAATGACGATGTACTATTAGGTACAAGTACCTACCTCTGCCTAACCTTATATATTACAGGCGTGATGTTATGTTGTGTCTTTCAAAACAGACGAAAGGGTCTCCATCTTCTTTCCATATAAATGTTCATCTATTCAAGACTATGCTTGACCAGTAAGCATAGTCTTCTTAAAGAAATAATGAAAAATAAAACTCTACTCCGTTTCAGAAAAAAGGAAGCTATACAACACCTGTATTCTTCCAAGTCTTACGTACGGCTGTCAGACCTGGCCATTATCACAAAAAGTCGAACATAAGTCGTGTGTATGTCAAAGAGGAATTGAGAGGAGAATGATGAACCTAAGACTACAAGACAAATGGAAGGCTACGAAAATAAGGAACATCACTAAAGTCGCAGACGTTAGAGTAAAAACCAGAACACTGAAATATAAATGGACAGGTCATATGATGAGAGCCAAGACGGAAAAATGGACCAAAAACGTCACAGAATGGTACCCAAGAAATGGAAAAAGACGTAGAGGAAGACAGATGAAAAGGTGGGAGGATGATCTGCCAAAGGGCTGACCAAGAACTGCTCTGGACAGGAATAATTAGAGGGAGGGAGATAGAGGAGAATTCGTTTTAAGTTAATGTATGTGTGTTTATGTATTGAAAAGGTCAGTGTAAATAACAGGCTATTTTTATTTTACTTATTTATTTAAGACTATGCCTACTGTTCGGGCCCAGAAAGCGGCCACGTTTATTGCGCTTGGCTGAATGATTTTGATGTTTTTTTTTTCGAATATTTAAGAGTGTAAACTTTTAATGTCACTTACGAGATCTTTCGTGATTATCAATTATTTTGAGTACCCGATATTTCGACGATGTGATAAGCGCATGATCGCGGGATGACAAGTACCTACTACAAGCGACAGTAAATTATCTTCTGTGATTATCAATTATTTTGAGTACCCGATATTTCGACGGTGTGGCAAGCGCCATGATCACGGGATGACATGTACTACAAGTGACGGTATCATCATCATCTGCCTAGCCTTTTTCCCAACTATGTTGCGGTTGGCTTCCAGTCTTACCGGATGCAACTGAAGGTTTTTTAGATGGAGCGATCTGACGTCCACAACCCAGTTAGTACTAGGTAATACGATACCCCTACGACTACCTGTAACGACTGTCAAAGATTTGCATATGACGGCCGAGACCAACGGCTTAACGTGCTTTCCGACAGTATTAAGTTTAGTTTTAAACCGTGAAAGTTTAAAGCAATGTTTGATGTACTATCGAGGACACTCCCAAAGCAAAAATTAGCTTAGTGGTGAACGGGCACCACTAAGCAAATTTTTGCTTGCACCTACAACATAGAAACGCTCTCTAGTCCCGTTGAATTTGTATAGAAATAATGAATGAAAGCCAATACCGATCGGCCGAGCGCATTGACGACGCACGCCAAACGAGAGCTATTGTTATTTTGCGCGCCAAAATTGTACATACTAGTGTAGTTAAATTTAACGTGTCAAAGAGATTCTCTTTCGCAATATTGACATTAGCTTACACAGACCATTTTTAACGGCAACGTAAGGACAATTTTCATCTTCATTGTAAGTATGAAGGACGTTATTTTTTACGTTTTCTGTGACCCAATGGCGACATAAATATGCTTTTAGGAAAGTAATGTGATTTATTTCAAGAGATATTTCTGTGACAAAGTTGCTTCGTCTGTCCTAAGTCCTGGTCAGCAATGTAAAACAGTCGTTTGTGTCCTTTGTGAAGCATTATCTTCTTCTCAGTGCTTTTAGAAAGAAAGGTACACTAAAGTTGGTACAGGCAGATTAAATAATATATGAAGTACACTATTAATGAGTACACTTATGAGCAGACAAATCTGTCTACCCTCTTTCTTAATTTTTGTCCCACCCTAGGTGAGAGGTATGCACCTCTTCAGTATTCCCACGATCATGATGCTTGCAACAGCGTCGAAATATCGGGAGCTCATAGTAACTAAGGAAAATCACGGATATCATCCCGTAAGTACTTTAAGTGTAGTGAAAAACCGTGAAAGTCTTAAACAGTGAATATACGAAGTAGAATAGAATACTATTTTGAGTTAGGTAGGTCAGCGCTGCCGAGGCCGACCCAGAAGGAGGTGGCGAGACGATCTGGACAAACACCTTGAGGGCTGGTCCGAGGAGGCCCGGGATAAGAGCACATGGAAGGAATTAGGGGAGGCCTTTGCCCAGTAGAGGGACAGTATTGGCTAAATCAAAAAATGGTACCATATGTGTGTGTTGTAAGATGTTCAGTCTGAAAATTAGTATTTAAAGTGCGAAAATCGTATGAATATAACTCAATGTCAAGAAGGAATTTATTTTAGTTACATTTTAGATTACATTTTAATTTAATTCGACATGATTGAAATACATCTAATGCTAGCTGTTATTATACAATTATACTAGTAAGTTACATCAGCTATCTACAAGTAAAAGTCCCGTCAATTTCCACCCAGCACTTTCGGAGATTAGCTGGAACAAACAGAAAGACAGTTTTTTTTTATTTTACCGTCTAAACTTTCATATTATAATCATCCAGTAAAAAGCTGTTATTTTGAAATTACTAACAGACACTTCAATTTCAATAATTTGTATAGAAAAGAAAAATGTTTTCCCTGTATTAGGGAAAATTGACTTTGACAAAAAAAAAAATAGTTCTTTTTCAGTATATTGACAAAAAAAGTACTCGAATACGGTTAACCAAAGTAAAAAACTTTTCACACTTTGCAGCAGTAGTAAGTGGAAAATAAATAGGAAAAATCTGCAATTTTCTTCCTACGCCCTTCTGGGTGGGCCCTGTCACGTAATATTGGGTTTAAAATTGCATTAATAAATAATAATTTACAAACTTTATGTTGTATCCTCCTTCCTAATTTCTTTCTGGTTGGCTTTTGCCAGTTATCTTAAATTTTCTTACCGATTGAAGCACATAGGGTCTGAAACAAAGAAAAATAAATATAATTACATGTATAACGACTCGACATTGATCTTCCCAAAACAAGTGTGACCTCGGCAAAAAAATGCTTGACAATGATAGTCTTTAAAGCATAATTTATTTGGACTTAGGTTTTATGATTATTTAATTTTTTCTTTATTTAATTTTAACATCTTGGTTCTCAAGGTGTCCCAATTATAACCTGTCGCAATTATATTATATTATTTTTTACATATTTTAAGTGACGATCTTTTTGCATGTTTTCTTTAATTATTTGGCAGTGTGTATACTTTGTTCCACAGTATATTTATACCAGACAAGCTCTAGACGTGAAGACTTGTAATTAGCTGTCTGATTATAATACTGTTATTTATCACTATTGTATTTAGCTGTAAGTCTTCCAAAGTCTTTAAATAAATAAATAGTCATAGTCATAGTCATTTATTCGTAAACATGTAACTTGTATCTGAATTTAAACACAAAAATTACACAATTACAGTAGACACAATAAAAAAAATACATTTTACAACAACAATTTAACATCAACAATTTAAAAATAATAACAAAAAAATAATAAACAAAAGATAAATTTGATGTATTGGTAAAATTAATTAAAAATAATAATATCAATAAATCAGAATGAACAAAATCCAACATGGTATTCACAATAAAAAAAAAAAATAACGTAACAATACATACATAACAATAATACAATAAAAATAATAAATAAATAACATAACGCCGACCTATAACTCTAACTTCACAAACTCTACTTCTTAGTCAAAATATGTGGCTTGGCCATTTCGCCACATTCACAGAGGCGTAAGGTGAAAAATGTATTGTACTGTTCATTACTTTTCTGTTATACAATAGTTCTTGTAGTAACGAAACGGCCAAGCCACATATTTAGACTAAGGTGTAGAGTTTGTGAGGTTAGACCTTGTACAGTTAGGGCGTGTAGAGTTAGAAGCTTGGCTCTACTATGAGATCTGATAACTTTTTGACAGTGCGAGTCATATGGTCTCGTCTTGGCAACATTCTACACGAAAATGTTTAAAAGATGGGATTTCATTTCTTTTTTTTCTTATTTATTTTAGTTTTATTATTTATAATTTAGCAAGGAGTCCCTATATCAATTTTCAAACCTCTAGCTCATACATTTTCGGACCTCAAGCGTCAAAATTGCGGAAGTCTCATACAAACTTCCATCCCCTAGTTTAAGGGGTTGGGAATAAAAGCTACAAGTTTTATATTATTTTTCATTGTTGTTTGTGTACTAATAATAGCTTACACACCAAATTTCAGATTGCTAGGACATTAGGAAATACCCTAAGAATTTTGATGATCATCAATCAGTCAGTGACGAAATCAGTGTTTTTTAGATATCAATAAAATCTAAAGTATAAGAGCTATGCAATTTAAACTTTATATGTTTAATAAGCCCGCTATTGACAACATATCCCGAGTTTTTGTTTATCTGGTATAATCCAAACCCAAGTTAAAAGGGTTCAAAAAAACGACGAAGCGCTTCGAGAAAAGGTAGGCCTTGCGCTTCGCTTGGCTCGTCTTGGCTGCAGATAAAGAGATAAAAATTACCCACAAGAAATCAATAAAATACCAAACAGACCGTATTCTTTTACAAAAGAAACTACAAATAGTTAAGGAATTTAATTCAAAAATGTTAGGCCCTTTTATTGGATGCGCACCACATACCTTTACAACAAAAATTGGCTTAAATGCTGGCTAACATTAGACCTGAATATTTTAAGCATACCAAAGAATACCCCCATAGCTTTCATAAAATAAAAGTAACACGAAGAAAAGGAATTTGCTATGAAAGGAATTTCTTTGGTTGTATAAATAAGAAACATTTTAGGCTATAAAGGAAAGGTTATCACAGAGAACAACGATTTGTTCCGTGATAAAATAATCCCGTAGTTACCATAAACGACCAACATATAAAAATACATACGAAATAATAAAATAAGTAATATATATTTTTTTTTATTTTGTACACAAACGTCGCCTGATTGGCATGTCTTTGAACCAAAAATATGAAGACAGCACGGGTGTGTGATGGCAAGTCAGTTCATAGTAAAAGTTAACTTTTACTCTGAAGTTCTGTTTTTTTTAAAGTGCTTTCAGACTGTCCTTGTATAATGCTCCCGCAGCCAGAACAACAGCCTATGTGACAAGAAGTGGGTTGAAATCAACCAATTATTAAGAAGGTCTAATGAGAAAGAGTGACAATCTAGATGATTATAAGGAAATAACATTAGCCAATTTTTTTCGTATGGTAAGGTCATCAAGCTCTGGGCGGTGCGGAAGGGAGTGTCAGACTTGTACTGACTAAAACCCATCCATGTTCTTTGTGTTCCGGGGCCACGGTATCTCTTTCGAATAGTCCAGCAGCACCGGCAGGCATCGGCCCTTGCGGAGTCCTTCCGGTGTGCTGACATCTCTTTGAGGCGCACGTGGAACACGAACGCAACATGAATACTTTTTTGTTTGTAAATACATACTTATTAAACATACTAAACGTCCATGACTCGGAAACAAATGAATGTCCTTGCTCATCACACAAACATTTGCTCCAACCTAGATTCAAACCCGGGGCCCTAAGAACGTAAGGCAACCTCACTACCGCTGCGCCATTCGGGTCGTCATCAGTCGGTCGAATGATTCATAAAAAGAATGATAATGCGTTTAAAAACTCAACTATGCACACCCTTATGACATAACCCAGATCCTTTCATTATTAAAACTTGCACACACACCACCACATAATAAATCAAAATGATTTTAATAAACCCTCTCTCTCTAAGCTGAAATTCCTACCCCCGAGCTAAAACGAGGGCAAGAGCCCATATTTCTTTCAGCAAGAAATACCTACGCTATATCCAGTGAAGTGGGTAGGTACTATGTTACGGCCTAGAAAACCATTTACTTTGAGGCAAGCTTTTCTAAAAGACATTTTTATTCTTGCACTGAATATGCGGTTTTTCTTCGTGAATAATACGGTGGCGGGGAATTTAAAATTTTAATTTTAGACTCGGAATTAAGAATGTGGATGGGGCTGGCTGTGTAGTTTTTTAATGAAATAAGGACGTTAGAAATCGTACTTGTTTAAAGAGGTGCTTCCAGATAAGTTTCACAATATTGTTAATGGGTTTTGGGGAGTATAGTTATGGGACAAGATCTCTTGAAAAGATTTATTTTGAAAGTTACTTCGGGAAACTGCTTTAAATTATTCATCATCATCTGCCTAGCCTTTTCTCAAATATGTTGGGGTCAGCTTCCAGTCTAACTGGATGCAGCTGAATACCAGTATGGAGCGACTGCCTATCTGACCTCCACAACCCACAAATTATTCACACTATTGCAAAAATCTAGACTATTTATTATCTGCTTTCAACTTATTGTCTAGTCTAGCCTAGTGTGAAAACGGGCATAAGTACATAAACACTTCACATTATGTACTCTGTATGTAGTAAACACTGCTTTGTTACAACCTAGAAAACCATTTACTATGAAACAAAAGATAAAATGTAGACATTTTATTCTAGCCAGAAGCGAATGCAAACTTTTTGCTGATGTTCCATAATGTAACGAGAAAATTCACGTTTAACCACTGTGTATAAGGAGTTAGTTTGCATCTTTTAAAGTACATTTTGTCACATTTTTTAAAGTAGGACAAGTGAGTTAGTTTATCGTATATACTCGTACAATAGGTGATGACTGACTAAAAAAATATGATTCTGTTTAGTCCGTCAGCTAGATTTTTGAAAAATATTAAGTACGTGTTTTTTGTTTTATCAAATCAATAAAAAATGACAAGGATATATCGTGTCAAAAATCAGGAGGGCAATCTGGGGGGCTTGTGACGTCACATTTGAGTAAAAAATTTACTCAAATGTGACGTCACACGAGTTTTAATTTTTTGTTTCCGTGAAAAAAGAAAAAATAGGTGTCCAATATTTTTTGAAAATTTATCTGACGGACAAATTAGTTTTTTTTTTTAAACAAAACTAATTTAGTAAAAGTAGTTTAGAACGAGTAGAAGAGGTGGAGGACCGCGCGTGGCGGTGGGTGGTGGTGGAGGTGGTGGACTGATCGTGTAGTTTGTGTGTGTAGTTTGTAGTAGTTTTGTGTTGTAGAGTAGTAGTTTTGTAGTTTTTTTAGTTATTTGTTTTTTTTTGTATTTTTTTTTTTATGGCAAAACTAAGCTAATTAGTCCGTCAGATAAATTTTACAATAAGGTTATTGTTATAATTTTTTGTGGACAATAAGGGTTAAAATAGAAATGGTTTCTGGTTTTGTTGCGTATCCATGGCAACAAGTTATCATCATCATTCTCTTACTCTGATCCCAATTCAATTGGGGCTGGCGCAGCATGTCTTTTTCTTCTATAGTCTGCTATTAGTCGTTATCTCATCAGACTCCTCCTTTCTTGCCATATCATCCTTTACGTAGTCCATCCATCGTTTATTTGGTCTTCCTCTACGTATACCCTTCCTCATTCATACTCAAAACGTTCCTCACGACATTTTCCTCATTTTTCCGCATCACAAGTACTTCATTCCGTTACTTCGCCAACCTATTACCACACAGCTTTTCAGTCACCAACACCACTTTCAGTTATGTTTAGCCCAAAATTTAGCTATGCGAAGTCCGCTCACAGACTGATTTTCAGCTGCAAGCCAAGGGTGCCATAAAAAAAATTGTGAGAACATCCAAATAATAAATAAGATTGTAACAGCACACCTGCCATTGGTAAAGTACGTCATACGCAATTATGTGGGTATTTACAACATCTGAGAGCAATTTAAGAAAGTCATGATGAATCAGAAATAAGCATGGCCTTCATTGAACGCGAGAAGAGAAAATAATCTCAATGATAACCTCAAGAAAAACATTGACGAAGACTTCGAGATTATCTATCATCTCTGTCGAGTAGGTATATTTTATTTTTTCTGACTAATGATCTGGTCATTTAAATTATTTATATTTAAACCGACTGAAGGAAACATTTCTCTAAAGCAATTTATTCCGTCAGATACTTTTTAACCGACTATACGGCGACGCCAAAAGGAAGGGTAATGATTTTTTATAAATCCGATTTGAAGACTCCCCAAATTGATACAGTCAATAGATGTATGCAAATATGCGATTTTTTCATAACATTGTACAAAGAAAAAGCGTCTATTATCAACAAAATATAGATGATTTCGGTATCAACATCTTCATCGTCCCGCTGGATGCGAGTCGCACGGGACCGGTCAATGTGGCGACACTTGGGGGAGGCCTATGTCCAGCAGTGGACGTCTTTTGGCTGAAATGATGATGATGATGATGACGATCTTCATCTTCCGGCCCTTGTCCCATGTTACTTGGGTTCGGTGCAAAACGTTTTTTCTTCCATTCTCCTCTATCAACCGTCACAGTGTCATTTACTCCTTTATCTCTCTTATCATTCCTCACACAATCCGTCCATCGTTTCTTTGGTCTTCCTCTCCCTCTCAATTCATCAACATTTAATAATAATAATATAATATATCATTTAATTCAGGTAACAAAAGACCCATATCATATATACCTTACAGACTAACATACATATTTATAAAATCCACAATTAATCTATTGAACATGAAGAGACGGCGTCATGTTGCGCTGCGTAGTGTCGCGTAGCCTTCCGCGGAATCGCCGATACATGACACCCTTCGGCCAAAACTCTTCCTTGAGGAAGGTCTCAATATGATGAGTCGGAACTCGCAGCACGAATGACTTAAAATTCGTGTTGTGGCGCGACTCCAACTTCTCGACCCTCAAGGTCCATTTATATTCATCACTCTTTTTGTCACATGCGTTTCGTCCCTCCTCATCACATGTCCTACCATGACAATCGATTCCCTTTCAACTTTTCTGTAACTGTCGCAACTTTTATATTCTTCTTAATATTATACTCGTTGTCACACCACAAATCCACCTCAAAATTCTCATCTCCGCTACATGCAATCTTTTTCATCCATCTTCTTCACAGCCCAGCGTTCCGATCCATACAGTACGATTTCGGTATCAACAGTTATTATCGGTCAGTAATTATTAATGGTAGAAACTATTGTGGTTTCTCAGAAATACATGGTAACAATCACGCCGATTCTCATGGTCTGAAAGCGCATGAATAAAAGCGGATGATTATTTCCAAATTGCTAACCTTTCTCAAAAGTGTCTCAAGAGATGCTACCCCGGCATTATTATCCCATCCTGAACATCATTGGCGTTAATAAAATCTAAATTAAAATTTTAATCTTGTTACAACAGCACGTAATATCAGTTGCGACAAAGATTCCTAAGAAATTGTAATTAATTAAATCCATTTTCTCTTAACGAACCTTGTTACGTTACAAAGATAGTCAGAAGTTTAATATTGTCTATACTTTTATATCTATACTAATATTATCTAGAGGAAATTTTTGATTTTTTGTTTGTTTGTGTGTTTGTTAAGATTTAACTCTCTAACTACACAACCGATTTTAAAAAATCTTCCACCATTTAAAAGCCACGTTTTTACTGAGTAACATAGGCCATATTATATCTCCGTCCTCCCACGGAAACGGGACCTACGCGGGTGAAACCACGTGACGTCCGCTAGTTTCGTATAAAGAGGTGAAATTAGCTTGTGAAATAATGATTCAATTCTAAAAATCTTTCACTGGCAGAAAGTTACATTATTCGTGAGTGCTATAGGATATACATTATATTTATATCATGCCTATTTTTCCGAGCTGTCAGCCTCCTGGGTACTATTTCCGATGACAGCAATGCGGACAATTTTTTTGACGCCCTTTTTAATTCTTTTCTGCTTTTAAACATTACCTCCATATTTTTTTTTATCATTACTTTAAGTTTGTTTGTTCAGTAAAAAAAAACCGAGAGTTACTAGGACCGTATTATAAAGAACTTGGTATTCCTCTCTGCAATTAATTTTCAAAACACCGCGAGGCTTCTAAAATCCATCCAATTATGTCCCTGATCAGTACAGCTAGTTAATTATTCATCGTCCCCTATATCTTGAGCCTTCGAAGTTTATTTGCGACAAATTGCTTCGGGGGTCGCCATTTTATATCGGACGATATGGAAACGATACGACGCGTGAAGTTTTCGGTTAATCCGTCGGCCACGACCCACACGCTCAAGCGACACGCGTCTTCCGACAGCGACTGCGGAAGACAAACAAAAGAAGAAGTTAACAGTATGCCACGATTTACTGGGACGTCACTTGCAGAGGGATTATATATATATATATTCACGCGAAGGGAACAAGATTAGCGTAAGTCGCTTGACGGTAGTCGCATCATCCAAGGTCTTGGACGAGGTCTAACAGTAATAAAACAGTATCGTAAAAGTTTTGGATCTGGATCTAAAGCAAAAATGGATATTTTTAAATTTTAGTTTTAATGTAGCAGCTATTTACATGGGTATTGACTGACATGCGCGAGAAGTTTTAAGATTGAGCAAATTATTTTTGCAATACTGTAAAGTTTACCATACATTTCTCGAATTCAATGACCTCATTTTACCACTAATTTACAATGTATAAAACCAGGTATCGTTGTTAATATCTTAAATAAATATTATTAACACGTCAATTAACAATTAAAACAAATAAACAGTCGATCCGTAAAGTGTAAACGGTTTGTTTTCGAAAACAATACATAAATTATTATTGTACCTTTTTAATTCAGGAAAGAATATAAACAAGCTTATTTTGAAACAAGTATTTTGACGAGTAAATTTAAAGCATTGTTTTAAAATTATTGACTGCCTCGTTGATGTAGTAGCCGTAAGCTCGACTGTTGAGCATGAGGTTCTGGGATATTCCCGGATTGGGCAAAAGTGTTTTTTCATCAGGAATTCCTAAGTAGCAGCTATGGAGTCTGGATTTGTGCCCGGTTGATGGCAATAGGCTCGCCCCTAGTACATGGGCTTAATCGTAACTGGCGAAATGTGGGTGCACTATTAGTACCTCTGCCTAACCCTTACAGGCGTGATGTTATGTTATGTTTATTAAATCATAGATACATTCTACGAGTATATTCGATGAAATATATTTTTTATACAAAACTATTTTTAAATTCATGCTTTCATTTAATATTTGGCTAAATTACATTTTGATTCATATTCCAATAACATATTTTGGAAACATTAACATTTCTAGGTATTCAGGTTATATAATAATTTAATTTGGTTCATCGATTAAAACTTTACCAAAACCAATCAAAATCAAAGCATTTATTCCAAGCAGGCACTTTTGAAATGTCCTACCTAAGAAGAAACCCGATGATACAATACTACAATAACAACTATGTAAGATAACGAACTACCAATAACTTTATGTTATAACTGTTATAATTGAATTAATCCATGTTTGTTCACTTTGAAAGGATTATTGTTATACATATTAGACGCGCCATTGACTTGCCTACTTTAATTAATTTGATCACTGATGTATAACTTTGTGGCAGTGGTTTGGTTACGGATTGCTAATTAAGACTATACTGGCGACTTGTCACTTATCACATTGCAATCATCATCTGCGTAGCGTATACCCAACTATATTGAGGTCATCTTCCAGTCTAACTGGATGCAGCTGAAAATTCGTATTTTACATGGAGAAACTGCCTATCTGACCTCCATAAATACTGGCTAATACGATGACTCTTGTTAAGACTGGTTGCCAGACTTTTATAAACTTGTATGGAACAGAAATATAGAGAAGTATGGAAGATGAAGACATGCTGCGCCGACCCCAAATGAATCATTAAGGCGACTACAGGAGCTAAATTAGCAACTCTAATTGTGGTGGTTCAAGCTTCGTTTGAAAAACTGTTGGAATAAAGTCCTAATCAGCGTGCACTACAAAGTGGTTGTTACGTCAGTCACTGCGGGCCGAATAGTGCGAAATTAGTAGTTTTTTGCGATTTACAAAAAATATATTGATTGGACTAAAAAAATAAAACACTATCATGCTAATATGTTGCTTGTAGAATTATTTGCCAAAAAATCAGAATGATCGCCTGTATGAGTATGGTTTTTACTCGTTAAAAGTATTTTTAGAGATAAGTTCGTGATTTTTTTTTTATCTAGTAAAATTAGTTGTATTATGTTTTCAAAACACTATCAGACTAGCATATATCCTAAAGGATATCATATATTTTTCTGGTTTTGTTTATTGCTAGTAATAAATAGTAAACTGCGGTCGAGTCTAAAGGTAAGAACCCAAGACGCCTACAGATTGCACTGTAGCAGCGTGGAAAACAGCATTCGCAAAAATTCACGGCATTTTTGGCAGCACTTTTCTAGCCTGAGATCTAAGGGCGGTTTCGAACCAAACGTTGTTTACAAAGGTGAGACGTGTTCGGGTGTCAAAGCGGCAGAGGCATTTGCTCAGTACTTTGCAAGCGTGTTTCAGCCCAATACACCTAAATTAGACCCTAGGAACTCCAGTGCTAGTGGTGGGACAATTAATATTCCCCTCCCCTTCTTAACCCCATCAGACGTAGTAAAAGGGATTGCTAAACTTAGACCCTCTTGCTCGGTTGGCCCTGACAACATGCGAGCCTTTGTCCTTATGGGATGTAATGACACCTTGGCAGCTCCTCTGTGTCATATTTTTAACCTAGCCCCCCAGTCCGGCGTATACCCTGAGCAATGGAAAACTTCGCGAGTTACTCCCGTCCCGAAAACCTCCGACAAAACATCGGTAGAGGAATACAGACCCGTCGCTATCCTCCCAACCATCGCCAAGGTTTTCGAGCATATTCTCCACACCGTGATTTACAAACACGTAAATAAGCTGTTATCTGATGCCCAACACGGTTTTCGACCGGGTCGCTCCGTAAACTCGAATTTGCTCATCCATGTTGACTACATAACCAGTAGCTTGGACATCGGGAGGCAGGCCGACACTCTATATTTTGATTTCCGAAAAGCTTTTGATAGAGTTGATAACGATGTACTCTTGACAAAACTAGAGGCCATTGGTTTCTCGTTTGGATTTCTCAGCTTCCTTGCCGACTACCTGCGTGATTGCAAGCAGTTTGTCAGACATGGTTGCTTTAATTCTAAGCCATACAACACCCGCTCGGACGTGAGCCCAGGATCCGTGTTGGGGCCGCCTCTGTTCCTGATCATGATTAATGATTTGGTAACAGAGGTTAGGTTTGCCAGGTGCTTGTTATACGCCGACGACCTAAAACTGGTGGCACAAATCAGATCGGACGAGGACTGTAAACTCCTACAAAGGGACATTGATGCCGTTTATAGGTGGAGTATTTTAGATAAACTTCCTTTCAACACAAGAAAGTGTCACGTCATGACATACTGTAGAGGGTTGCGACCAATCCTTTTCAACTACAGATTGGGTGGCGACGTAATTTCTCGAGTCACCAACGTTAAGGATTTGGGAGTGACGTTTGACCGCTGTCTGACATTTAAAGACCACATTTCTACCCTCGCGAAGGAATCCTTCAGGCGTTTGGGCTTTGTGATGCGAAACGCTCGTGACTTTCACAATCCTAATGTTCTTCGATTACTATACACCACTCTGGTTCGAAGCAAACTTGAGTCTAGTGCCTGTGTCTGGCACCCTTACACCGCTGCCCCAACACTGATGCTCGAAAAGGTGCAGAAAACGTTTCTAAGAGGCTTTTTCCAAAGGTTATATTTCTATTTCCTTCATGTACCCTACCAACTATCTGTTAGGAGTGTTGGGCTTCAACTCCTTGGAGGTGAGAAGAGGTACTGAGCAGCTCACGGTAGCCTGTAAGATCCTACGGGGCCTAATCGACTGCCCTGAGCTCCACAGCCTTTTCTGCCGGCTATTTGTTCCTGACAAATATATCGGACACCGCCAGTGCCGCCGGCACAATCTTTTCGCCCCACCGTCTTCTAAAACTGTCGCCAGAGCTGAATCTCCGGTATGTCGTACTCTTAAGACGCTCAACGCCCTCCTGATTGCTAACCCTGAATGTGATGTGTTTGCGGATGAATGGAGTACGGTTAGGCGAATATGTCTGATGTTCTGTTAGAGAAAGTATGCAAGAGTGTCCACTGTTCTGTGTTAGTATTAATTAGTAATTCAATTCAAACCATTGAAAGGTGTCAACTGGAAGATTTTAGTTTTGTTCTGTTAATTATTGTTTCTATGTTAATTATTGTAATTGGTGTGAACCGTTTTAATTAACTATAAATAAATAAAATAAATTGCAGTGAATCATAATTATGTTCTTTTGCATTATAAAACTCGCGTTTAGTTCCTGTAGTCCTCTTAATGGGATTAGGGCAAGAGAATGATGATGTAATTTTTTTCTTTTCTTCTGTCTTTTTCTTCTTTTTGTCTTATCTTTTTTGTTTGTACAGTGTTATTAAAAATGAAATAAAAATATCACTTTCTATAATCACCACTACTCAATTTTCCTATAACTCAGATCACACAGCAATACCGACACTTCGCCGATACACCTTAATGGGAACTAGAGCTTGAAATTGCATGCAATTTACTATGGCAGAGCTCCGAAGTATCGAACAAAATAAATTGACTTCCCGATTGTGTTTTCAGAAGAGATAATCAACTTTTATAGTGAAAGCTTTTGAATTTTTATTAATTGGTAGTTGGAAAAACAATACGTGCATGTGAAAATATTTTCTTAACTAACATAACTTGCAATCAAATCATTTATTTGTCAGAACATGGTCGGTATGTATATTACATGGTCTTGAGTTTATATGTCATCAGATTTTACCACATGGGCGTACAAATGCTAATATGTTACATTAGTGATCAATTATATAAATAATAATATTTTTAATAATTATAGTTACAATTCAAAAAGGAATATCAGTTACAAATGAAAAAATATAATAATAATTGAATTAAATTAATACGTCAGTGTCATTTAAATAGTCATTCAAATTATAATAGCATTTAGTACAGAGAAATTCTTTAAATTGCGTCGTAACTCTAGCCAAATCTAACTCTCTAATGGATTTCAAAAGAACAGTACGGAAGCACTATTTTAAGTCAGACTAAATTGCTCACAAGCTAGTCATAGTAATTATTATGCGGTTTCTCGTATTTTGGACTATTCGTATGTATTATAATATAGGTATATTAGTTTGTTTAATTTTATCTGTATGTGTGTATTAGTACGTACTATTTATGTATGTATATCAATAATGTAATTTAACAAAGTGGTATTTTCTTATTTATTTTTTTGTACTCTATCACAATGCTGTCCTATTTGACCCAAAGGTTGACTGGTAGAGAATGCCTTGTGGCATTAAGTCCGCCTATGTACCACTCTTGTACATGAAGTTTAAATAAATAAATATATTAATTTTATAATAAATAAATCAATAGCAATAGGCAGGTATTGGTATCTATAGAACGTTCGCCAGCACATGAAGTTTCTACAACCAGGGCCCAGTGCGGGTTGGTAAATGTCACATATCTTTGAATTTTTGGTTCTGGGACATGCCGGTTTCAGAAATAGGGCATAGATAATCGGTATACATCATCATCATCATCATTTCAGCCACAAGACGTCCACTGCTGGACATAGGCCTCCCCCAAGTGTCGCCACATTGACCGGTCCCGTGCAAATCAATCAATCAATCAATAATCGGTATACAGTTGAGGATTATTGTATTAAAGAGACTAAACACGAACAAACCATAGAGAAAGCACGTTTAGTTGATTTTTATAGTACATATTTTTAAAAAGTTACTGGTTATCTCAGGTCTCCAGCCGCGCAAGAGGTGATTGATGTACTCGAGTTCTCATGTCTCCAGCAACTAGTCAAAGGTTAAATAGAAATAATACAATTGGAAATAGTTATTTGTTATACAAGAGTGCAAAGTTGCTTTTTAACCGCGTGCTCAATTTTGATAACCGAGCGAAGGATTCTAAAATTGGGTCACGAGCGCAGCGAGTGATTCAAAAATTAGAATCCTGAGCGTTAGCGAGGGAATCAAAAGAGCACGAGGTGAAAAATCTTTGCACTCGAGTGCAACACGTAACTTTTCATCCCACCTTAGCGAGGAAATGACTAAATGCAAAAAAAAAACATTTACAATCACAAGATACTTTTACTTTTATTTCAGTTTAGGTGTTAACTACAACTAACTACATTATGGTAGGTAAGTATTACAGAATAATCTTTAAATTATAACAAATAATACTTAGGTACAATTAAGAAAAATTTAAAGTAACGTTGCTACAGTTAGTTAAGTTGAGTGTAATATTTATTTGTTTATTAAAACTTTATACACAAGTAAAAACTGTACAAAGGCGGACTTAATGCCTTGGGCATTTTCTACCTATTTTTTTTCATTTTTTTTAATATCGTACTGTTTCAAATCCTTCTCGCGTGATTGTTGAGGGAGAAAGCTCATTTGCGCATTATCAACAGTTTCAGTCAATTCTGTTGCCGTCAAATAAACTTCTTGGTCGCCAAAACCACTTATTTTACGTTTTTCACTTGTTTTTAACCTAAGGTTTTAACAATTGACCTGACAAGAAAATGGCGCGCGCAAAGCAAATTATAAAAGTACACCAAGAAGGTTCCGAGTCTGAGTTTTTAACAAATTAAAAAAGGTTGTACCTATGATAAATTCGGCACCATGGAGGTAGAAGTAAATAGGTTTAATGATGTTTTGAATTCACAAACTTAGTGCACACGATGTTCTAAATTCAATTTACTTTATCCTCTAGAGGATAAAAACGTCTTTTGCACTCAGATATCGAAGAGCAAAAATACTCTTTCCGAGATGGGGGGATGAAAAAAGGATTTTAACAGACCTGTCCTCCATTTTCCTGAATGAATCACGCAAGACAAATAAGCATTGAATAATAGAAAGGGCAGCAACATTATCTTGCATCAATAAAAGAATTAGGTGCTGCGACCACCAATATTGTATAATTATCATAATTATAACATTTAAAATGTAGTAATCATGGCCTAACTGTTTCACTGTTCATTGTTCTACGAGTATTTAGACTTCGGTCTATAATCCAATCCAAATCATTGCTTACCATGATTTGAATCGGGGATTCTCCCAATGCTGTTTTATTTTGTACTAAGACGACACTATTTTGTTTTTCTAGTAGTTGCAAGCTTGTGTCTAAAAAATAACAGCCACTTGGTTCAATCATCAGGTTAAGCCGCACTCGCTTCGGTTGGTCTGTGGATTGGTGACCACTCATTACATACCAAGTTTCTTCCGTGCCTCGGAAAGCACGTTAAGCCGTTGGTCCCGGCTGTCATTTGTAGATCTTTGAAAGTCGTTACAGGTAGTGGGCCGAAAGTCTGAAAACCAGTCTTACCAAAGAGTATCGTAGTACTAAATGGGTTGTGGAGATTAGATAAGCAATCGCTCCATTAAGAATACTGCTATTCAGCTGCATCTGGTTAGACTGGAAGCCGACCCCAACATAGTTGGGAAAAAGGCTATGCAGATGATGACAACACCATTTTGTTTTTTCTGGTGGTCGTCCTGGATCCATCTTAACAGAACTTAGGCAACTAATAACAATCGATTTTAAAGCTTTTGTTTTCTACAACCACTTTCAACAGGATTAAATATATGGGGTTATGTCATAACGATAACGATAGTTTATGAGGTTTTATGATAACTTCCATCCATTCATTTTGACTTTCCATCCCCGTTCATCATCTTCTGCCTAGCCTTTTCCCAGCTATGTTGGGTCCGCTTCCAGTCTCACCAGATGCAAGTGAATACCAGTATTTTACATATAGCGACTGCTTATCTGACCTCCACAATCCAGTAAGGACTGGGTGATACGATACCCCTTAAAATGGCTATCAGACTTTCGGGCCAAAGCTGAATCGAATGTCAAAGATTTTAAAATGACAGCAGGAACCGTCGCCGTATCGTTAGGGACGTCTTTTGGCCGAAATGATGATGAAACCGTAAATTCGCACTGAAGCGGGTGCTTGGTCAGGGCTTCTGTGTTCGTCTACAGTTGAATTCGTACCCCGTTCGGCTCATCTTTGTTGTGAATGGCAACTAGCAGGACATTTTAGGAGGTTGTCGTCTGTTTAACCAGACTATCCTGTCGGAGCCTTGAGTGTAGGGCTAGGGGCATACAACTTAAAAAAACTGAGCAATAACACGCTAATGACACCTCCTGGGGTACGAGCCTCAAACTCGGCTCTTCTAGCGTAGACAGAGCTTCATATAAAGGGTGTAAACGGACTCTTCACGAAGCCGTCAACCAAGCATTCTGTATATCAAACTAAGTAACTTTACGCAAAAAATATCACTGGGAATCGACTTTTTTTTTGGGGGGTAAAATCAAGTTTTACGGTATAACTCAATCTAACGCACTCAAAACATTGTGCTAATGGATGGTTTAAATGGTACGGAAGTGGTTTAACGTGAAAATTTTACACTAAAAACATGTTGGTATTTAAAAAAAAACTTGGGTAAAAGTTGGAGCTTTGACCCCCAATATCTCAGTAACTAGAAGGTTCCCAGGTATGGTCTAGAACAAGAAAATGATCGCAAAGACGAGGAGAACAAGTGCCTTTCGGTGTCGTTAAGGGTTTGTTTACACCCTTTCTCATCAACACTAAAATTATTCCTACACTCCAATCGAAATGAAAACAACAAATTTGAATTTCATGTTTTAATTGAATGTTTTTAGCATAATTTTATTCAATGGCTCCAGAGGAACGTCAGGTGTTTGCTGTCACAAACTCATTTACAAGTCTTTTTCGAATTCGAGTTTCGTTTCACAGTTTCAAGTTCCTTCTACATTAGCTATTCGGGGACACGTTTGTTAATCAAATGTTGAAGTGAGCAAGAGAGCTTTATTTCATTTTAAAGGCGATTTAATGTATTGACTTTGTTCTGGAGATTCTGTGTGTAGGGTGTTGTGTTGTGTTTTGTTGTGTTGATTGTGTTGTTGGCCCAGGGCCCAGACTATGCGTCAGGCATTTTTGACCGCAAAATAAAAAAAACAAAAGCGACTGCCTATCTGACCTCCACAACCCAGTTAGTACTGAGTAATTAACTGAAAAAAACTCAAAACTCTGACACCAGGTTAGGCACTAACCACACGATAAAGAAGAAGACTGAGTAATAAGATACCCCTTGGAAAGACTGGTTGTCAGACTTTTTGGGCCACTGTATCTGTAACGACTGTCAAAGATCTACAAATGACAGCCGGGACCAACAGCTTAACGTGCTTTCCGAAGCACGGAGGAAACCCATCCACGGGCCAACCTAAGCAAGCACGGCTTTACCTAAAGATTGACCCGAGTGGCTGTTATTATTAAGCCGCGAGCTCCTCACAGAAAGTGGACCGTGAATAACCATTCCACATAATTTAAATACACTTTTGTTATTTCAGAATAATGATGTGCAGTTACTGGGTATTCGGTCCATAGGACGAGATCGGTTTTGAATTAATGCTCCACATTATTACCTTATTTGTGCTCTTTCGAGAGCGGTGACTTATTTTCCGGGTCACATTTCCTTAAATAATTGACTAAGTAGGTCGTGGCTGAAGAATTACAGCGGCACAGGTTGATCTTCGATGTGCAGCAGTGTTTGCCGAGCTTGCTCCGTGGATGGGTGATGGAAAAATTCAATAGATTGCGAGACACCTCCGTGCTGAAAGCATATTGAACCGTTGGTATTCGATGTTTGACCACCGTTAGGGGTAGTTATACCTAGGGTATAAAATTACTGAGTTGTGACTAGATTCATAAAGCTTCGAATAAACACATATCTTCATGCCATGTTTTCGTTATTGACCAATCTTTCTAGATTTTAACAATAATTATATCAATGTTTTTATGTCAACTTTCCTTATCATTTTCTTTTACGAATTAACCCAGTACACATTAAAAACATCAACAGTATTGATCATTACATTGACAATTAATGATAAAGCTTTTAGATGAATTAAAAGCTAGCGACTATTAAAACCCATAAAGTTTATTTCTACATAACACACACACACACACACACACACACACGCACACTCACACACAAACTTACATTCATAAAAACCACTCAACGTACTGTAACTTTTTAATTGTTTTACTTATATTACTCTATATGTGTATCTTTTTTTTTAATAAGCTCACTTGTTTGAATTTTTAGTTATTTGTTGTGATACCAGATGTTAAGCTATCAAATGTGTAACTTTAAACAGGTGGAGACCTGGTGACCTGTATTACAGGTGTTACTACCTACCACAGGCACCAGCGATCCACAACCAAAAGTCGTTGGCTACTACTGAAGTGTAAATATTTTCTGTATTTTTTGGCTTATGGTGAGAAATAAACACTCTTTACTATTTATTATAACGCCCCAATACTATTAAAGCAAATATTTCAGACTCATAATCAATTTCATTTATAAGTACCCACTTTTTCTTCAGAGTTTACAAAGGCAGTAAATACTGCAGGGATATCGAACCTCCTTCGGTTGGTGGAGTGAAAACTTATTCTAGAAAGGAGTCCCAGGCTCTTTGAAATGAAAACGGATAAAGAGATCTCAATGAAAGAAATTGGATTCAGCTATTTATATTTATTTTTTCAGTTTTACTTCGTCTAGTAACCCCGCATTAAAAACCAATTTCATACAAAACTAATCAAAAGTTGACCAAATTAACCACAAATTGTCTGAAATAACGTTTAACACTTGTCTTCACAAAGAAAGTCATGTCCTATGTAGAACTTGTTTGACACACGACATAATTATATGTTTGACAAGTCTTGATTTGTCGAAAACATGTGCACAACTTGTATTCTGTATGTAAACGCAGGGTAAGGCCGTGTTCAAACCAAATGTATAGTCGGCCGCCGATTTCGCAAATGTTTGAAAAACAAAAGTGAATCATTCGTCGGCTGAAGTAAATCTTTTGTACATTTTGTGTACTCACAGTCGACGGGTTACTATACGCGTTGGTTTGAACGTAGCATAAGATACACTTGTTTTGTGTGTATTTTTGTACTGACGAAGTTGTCTTGGAATTACAAAATCAAGTTCTTCAACACCTACTGCAACTCCTGAAAGCCAAAATCCAAAGCAGCAGCCACCAAAAAAAACCAAAGGATCATAAGGAGAAATTATTACCTAGGGCGCCAGAAGACCCTGCAAATACATTAACTAGAAAAGAAGAAGAAAAGAAGTTACTGTTGCTGTTAGCCTATGTCATCCCACTGCTGGGCAAAGTCCTTTCCCCATGACTTCCAAATTTTTCGATTCAGGGCCAATGTGGACCACTGGTCATTGGTTTTGTCCAGTTCGTCCCATCATCGCCTGCGAGGTCTACCGCGTCGCCTCTGGCTGTGTCAGGGCTCTACATCGTGTTTACTTTCACCCACAGCTCGTCGGGCATACGGCAGACATGGCCAGCCCAGGCCCACTTTAGCAAAGCGGCTTTTTGAGCAACGTCAGTGATTTGTGTTTTGGAGCGCAGTGTGGTGTTACGTCGGTAAGTTCGACGCTTAAGAAACTACGCACCATTCCACGTTGGGAAACCTTAAGCTTGGACTTAGAAGTAAAAACAATATTATTTCCCAAACCCATGACAGACATACGAGGTGGCTTATTATTATGATTTGTTTAACCTTAACAGTATCTCATACATACCCTTTTTTTTCGGATGGGCAATCGTCAAATGTCCCGCTCTGCGCAGAGCAGAAGGGAGTGTCAGACTTGTACTGACTAAAATCCATCCAGGTTCCTTCTTAGCCCTTTGTGTTCCAGGGCCGCGGTATCTCATCTCAATTATACCCTGACTTAACTACGAATTTATCTTACCTACAAAATATAATAATACTCTTCCTACTCATATAACGTATAACCAAACCTTAATCACCAATAAGTCAATATCTCTATTTACAAAAGCTCTATCGTAGAGCTTAATAAAAGCTTACGTTCAGAAGGGAGATTATCGGCCTAATCTCTATGAACAACGGGAAAGGTAGAGACGGCTAAGATGGAAATTAATTAACGTTTTGTAACTCATTGACCTAGAAATGGATTAGCCAATAATCATTTGTACGCTTTACTTACTTTGTTTTTGGTACATACAGGGTGTAAACCACCTCATCACGAAGCCGTCAACCAAGCATTCTGTACATCAAACTAAGTAACTTTACACAAAAATTATTGACGAACGACTTTTTTTTTTTGGGGTGAAAAATCATGTTTTGTAGTAGAACTCAATGTAACGCACTTAAAACATTGTGCGGATGGATGGATTGAATAGTACGGGGTCGTGGAGGTGTTCAAAGTAAAAATCTAAAAACTTGTATTTAAAAAAAATGTGAAAAAGTTGGAATTTTGACCCCCAATATCTCCGTAACTAGAAGGTTCCCAGGTACGGTGTAGAACAAAAAAATGATCGTAATGATGACGAGAACAAGCCTTTTAGTTTCGTTAAGAGGTGTTTTACACCCTATAAAATTATACTTCAGGCTCAAAGTGAACCGTAACCTCCTTCTGCGAAGCAGTCATGCTAGCGAAGGAGGTGGCGGAACGTGAGAGGGAGAGATCCTCACGTCCCGGCCGCCGCGGGAGACGCCCCGGGCGTCGGGGGCCACGTGGTGGCTTCCGGCCACCGTAGGCGCGGGCCTGTGGATGGGGAGCTATGGGCTAGCTCGCCGTCCGTCCGTCTCATGACGACAGGTCGTTTCGACGGCGCGTTCGTGTTCCACGCGCGCCTCAAAGAGAGTCAGCAACAATGAAGGGGTCCGCAAGGGCCGAAGCCTGCCGAGGCTGCGGGACTATTCGAAAGAGATACCGTGGCCCCGGAACACAAAAGGCGATGAAGGAACATGGATGGGTTTTAGTCAGTAAAAGTCTGACACTCCCTCCTGCTCCGCCCAGAGCGGGAGAAGTCATTTGATGATTTCCCATCCTAAAAAAAAAAAAAAGGCTCAAAGTGAAAGCTCGAGAACACATACACACAATAAGTTGGCAGATTTGTCTCAGCAATAAGTTGTTATAGTTATAAAAGACATTCCAACAAAGAAGGAATAGTCAACAATATATTGGATTGACATAAGCTATCGAAAAGGTTCCGTCAATCCTGTTGTACGTCATTGTAAAAACACGAAACGCGATTAACACTAAAGATTTTTGATTCCAGTAGAACATCTACTATGCTTTAATTGAGCATACAATAAAATTACATTTAAAGTTGTTCATTTACTCTGGCTAGCCGCTAGCCGATCGGCGATAAAAAAGAAACAATCGAGTTTGTCAGCAGATTGCTATCCCAGCTACTCGTTAAACTTAATTAAACGAAATCCCTCAGTTAGCACTTATGCCCTTTCACAACCCCGGGCCTTGCGACTCGTGACGCAATTTAGGTCAACTTGATTTGCAAGACGCGCGCGCAACGTCATGCCTTGCCAAAACTCGTTGGTGGCGGTGGTCAGACAGCGTTTGCCGGTCGTATCTGATCTGAAGTCGTTGCCACTGCACTGTTAGCTGGTACATTTGATTCCCTCGCGTGGCAAATCACCGTCCCGCAAATCGCATCGCGGTGACTAAATCACTGCTTTATCGCTATCAAGGCGCGTATCGTGTTAGCATATAGGTCGTGGCCAAGGAGTAACGGCTCGAATTATTGTGTAGTCTGCTTTTCTGTTATCTTGTTGGCCTCATCTTTACGAAAATTGTTTTCAAACACAAAGATTAAAATAAAATAAGATTGAATGTCTGGAATTTAAAAGAGCCATTACCGTTTGAATGTTTTTTTGTCGTCTCTTCTCAGAAACCACCATTATTTTTCCGTGTAACGACTACTACTATTATATCTAGAACTTGATGGACACTTAAGTAATAAAATCAATCAATACCTACCTACAACGATTTAACGCAAAGTCAGTTCGCTCGCTCGTTTACGGGAACCTAGCTTCGGGACTTATTTAATGTAAAAACTAACACCAACTATAGGTTATCATAAGATTTGACAAATGATAGATTTCGGCAAGATTTCATGGTGCTGTCACAAATGGAAAAAGTAAGAAAATATCACTTAGTATAGAAATAATGCCTCTCACAGAAGTGAATAAAGTGGCCAAGCTACTTGAGCAGACACTAGGGGTGCAAACAGCAAATTATATGCCAAAATCTCGCCAAAGACTAGGAAACTTTTAACATAATTTAAAATTAAAATTAAAACGTTCGTTATATCACAGATGCCTATTAAATTCTCTAGTACGGTATGCCAACAATGAGTCTCTCAATTGGTGCATCGGAATGAATGCACAATCGTTCGAATGTGGGTCGCCATCACAATGATGGTTCGGAGTCAAGAAAACGAATTGTTTGGATGTGGTAGGGCTCCATCGATTTTCTTCTTTGAATTTTCTAAAGGTATTCAGAAATTCTGTCATGGAATTTTGAAGTCTTTGTTATGTTTAGGTGAATTACTGCAACCCATATAAATAATAAGTTGTAAAGAAACATAACACGCAAGTCGTTGCGTTTTCACGACATTGAGGTCACAGCACCGCAGATATCGGACCATATTTGGGCAATACTCCTTTGAAGTTTTATGGAATTTTGCTAGTAATTGAAAAACATAGTCATACTCATGTTGACTGTTGAAGAAAGCCCTGTCAATCCAAGCACATGTGTTATTTAACAACAAATAAAAACATTTTAATTTCAGCTAATCTTCGAAGAGGCTGGATCAATGTTGACGGAACTTTTACTGGCAGGTAGCTGATGTTAACATAAACCATGATCTGTCAAAGGACCAATTCGTTCGAGACACTATTGTTTAACTGTTGTGTCTACTTCGTGGACAGATCAAGGGTTAACTATTTTTATTTTAGAAAAAATATTAGGGTTCCGTGCTAAAAATAACGGCCCTTGAAATTGTTAGCAAAATCGGAGTCAAATATCGAAGTTATATTTTTATAATAATTTCACGTGGACGAAGGTGGACGCGGGCAACAGCTAGTATTTGATATTTTTAGTATGAATAAACAAGACAAATATTCATTAAATATTCATTAAATATTCAAGACAAATATTCAGTAAATCACTGTCAATGAAGCAGAAATGTGACGGATATATCTAACGTTTCTAAACTTTGCTCAAAAGCGGTACAACAGTTACGTAGTCGTACGTACTCAACAAACACATTATTAGCATCGCCATGGGACCCCTTCGTACTCGATGTATCTTCTGTTATTGTTGTATTGACATTTACAGTATTGATCTATCACATAAACACCTCGAGGGATTTCCATCTTGATATTACAGAATCATTGATTCCCCATGCACTTCGGTCTACATATTAGGCTCCGACGCTTCGGCTTAATCTAGGTCGTTTGTTTCAGTAAATATAGGCATAGTACACTGGGTCATTGATTACACCAGGACAGTAATTTAAGGGGATGTAGTACTCATGAAAATGATTAACTTTACTGTGTATGGAAATGATGTGCTGCTCGGCAGTTTGCTGAATAAATGCTAAATAGACCCACTATTTGGCGCAGCCGTGAGACACACAATATTGTCTCTTTTTTTCTGTTTAGTTTTAAGAATTATAGTGTAGAATTTTTTTTTTGTGTGCACTTGTGGCAATTGCCAAATAAATAAGATTTATTTATTTTCTTTCTTGCTTAAATCGCAAAAAAATACCAGCTGCTCAAAAAATATTTATTATATTGTGTTCAACCTTGATGATCAACTTTTACTATGAAACCAAATCTCATGGTAAACATTGTTCCGGGGCTGCGGGACTATTCGAAAGAGATACCGTGGCCTCGGAACACAAAGGGTGATGAAGGGACATGGATGGGTTTTAGTCAATAAAAGTCTGACACTCCCTCCTGCTCTGCCCAGAGTGGGAGGAGTCATTTGATGATATACCATCCGAAAAAAAAAAAAAAAAAAGGGTAAACATTGTTCATAATGACGTTTACATTGAATTGACCTCTTAGAAGGTTTTCAGTTATTCTATTATAATTATAATAGACTAACTGAATGTAATGGGAAAAGAGCACATAGAATATTTTTTTTCTTTCTTGATATTAAACTCCGCCTCTCTGTAATATGTAAGACAAAGAAACGTGAGGTGCCGACTCGTGTAAATTGAGATTAGGGCAGGTTGATGATGACTGCCTTGCTGGTCAAGTGGAAAAATATAAAAGAAGGGAAAGGAAATGATGAAGAAGAAGCTCTGTTCTCGTTACCTGTGCGGTACCGCACCGAGGGGACCCAAGGACCCAATATGCTGCAGTGCCCTGCTGTGACTACGACGCAGCTGTACATTTCACGTGTGCATCACTCAACTACAACTGTGGAAGTGGTGCAGTATTTGAAAGTGAAGACCAACTTTATTCTGAGGGTCGAAAGGTTGGAATCGTGCCAGAACATCAACTCTAAGTCATTCGTGGTACGAGTTCCAACCCACCATCTACAGATCAGCTTGAAAGAGGACTTTTGGCCGAAAGGTGTCGTCTAACGACGTTTCCGAGGACTGCAACGCGACACCACGCAGCGGAACACGACGCCGATAACGTTGCGTGTGTTATAGTTTCATAATTGATTATTTTTTTGTTTTAAGTTTTAATTGAAATTTCCTGTTTTGTCTTTTCTACACTGTGTCTACATTTCTAATCCAACTTTCCTTGAAATAAGCAGTACCTTTGTGCTCATCTATCTTAATGTAATGTCCTTTTAAGTATTTTGTGTGTACATAAATAAATAAATAAAAAAGTTTTAAAATATGTGTTAGTTTATTGTTGTTGCTAAATGTTAGTTTGTGTACTTTATCTATACAGCTCTGACTGTGAAACACAACTTGGCAAGACAACATGAATGAATGGGCAATTACAATTAATTACTGCCAACTAAACTACCGTGTCCTATACTATTTATTGTTAATGTATGGTGTGCGCAGATTGCCAATTACATGTCTTCCGTTCGTATGGTTCAATCTTTTCATTTCGTTTCTGTTCCATGTAGGGTCACAATTGTCATGATTGATGGTGGTATTGGTCATCCAGTTATGGCAGTAGGATTATTGTGTTACCGGATGAATGTTAATTCAATAGAATAAATATGTATGATGGTCACAATGTTGAATTTGAATTTTGTGTGAATAAATGAATTGGCATCATGTATGCTACTCCAAAAAGTTAGGCAGAGGTGTACTTAATATTCCTGTTGGAAAACCCAATAACACATTGCTTGACCTGGGAATCGAACCAGCAACTGGGTTGGTGAGGTTAGTTAAATCATGATCTGTCAAATGACCAATTTGGTCGAGACGCCATTGTTAAACTATTGTGTCTACTTCGAGGATAGTTCATGGGTTAAATAGTGATTCTATGTAAATAACTGGTATTCAGCTGTATCCAGTTAGATTGGAAGCCGATCTGAATGTAGTTGAGGAAAAAGTACAATAAATGATTATCTAAATTTTTGTAACAGTTAAGCAACAAGCGGAATTATCATTATAATCATTGATATTTACCATGTTTACAGTAATCTTAGTAAATATACCGTTTTTAGTGTTAATGAAAATGTTAGTGACCATGACAGATTAAAAACTTATAACAAGCGGATTGAAGATTGAACGAAGTACATCATTATCATGATCTAATTTAAACTTATCACGAAGTTCATTATCTTCTTAATGAACTGATCTTTACTTCGTCTTTTGTCCTCGAACAGATTTGAGTATATTATGTATGTTTGAATATACTTATCTTCATAAGTTAAGACAAGGAAGAAAAAAATCTTGTTCTTATTGATTTTTGTGTTCAACGCAGATGAAATTAATGATTAAATACTAGCTGTTGTCTGGTATTCAGCTACATTCGGTTAGACTGGAAGCCGACCCCAACATAGTTGGGAAAAGGCTAGGCAGATGACGATGACTAGCTGTAGTTGTTGTAGTTCTTATTGCCTGAGTGCTCATTTACAGAGACGCGGCGCGTCAGTCGGTGCGTTGAGCGGTGCGTTGCGCGTTTTTCCGTTTACGGAGAGGTGGTGTCATCTGTCATATGTTTGTATTAGCGCGTGTGAAGCCGCGTGCACCGCCGTGTTCACCGCGGGTGGTGCACGCGGCGGGCAACGCTGCATTTCAGCAAACGCGGGTAAAATCGCTTCTCAGTAAACGCTCTCATACTTCGTCATATGTTTGAATTGAAAGCGGGCTGCGCCGCACAACGCGCCGCGCGACGCGCCGCGTCTCCGTAAATGAGCCCTGAAGGGAGAATAACTTACATAATTTCAAAAACTATCCCACAGCAGTGTCCTTTTATAAGTAATTTCCCTTGTTAGTTAGTTTTTTAGTATGTAGCGGTAAAATCCAGTTCCCCTGAACCAGTTTACGTGGTATTTTCCACACACCTTGGGTGCTGGTGACAATTTACCTTTTTATGACAGGCATAACTTGATTGTGCCACCAGGATTGTCTCATCATAAGAAAACTCTTCAATGGTTAATATCACGGACACGAAACTTTGTACACACGTTCAATTTGGATAAATAGACTTAATTTTCTTCATTTCATTTTAATAAAAGCTTTATTTTATAAAGTAAATTTATTTCTTTTCCAGGTTATGGTTTAACTGCGTGCCCATATCGATGGGCATGCAGATGGTTCCGATAATCAGGATCGCCTGATTATCGGAACCACGCTATGCGACAGCACCCTATACTGCGCCTTCCGTTCCACGATCTGTACTCCAGGACTGATTTGCTACATCAGCCATCAGTTCATCGAAAAGTATGACCACCCCACGATGTGTATGAATTGCGCTTGCGTTTACCCGTGCGGAAAAAACAGACGTTATAACTAATCACTTAATACCTATTATCTTAATCAAGATCATTTTAGTATCAAGATCTTATTAATCCTTAACGCGTAGTTTTTTTATGACCGTTAGAATCTCTTTTGTGTCGCACTGTATGGTCGTCGAAATTGACTGTAAAAACAGAAACAACAAATTTTGTGAAACAGCAACAATGAGAGATATTTTCGGTTTTCTTTTTATTCTTGATTTAAGTGGTAAGGAAATTAATTTAATATTTTTTTATGTAATATTTTTTTTATTTAATTATCATTAAAACTAGAAACGGGATAATTTTTAATCATGTTTTCTTTTTTTGAATTTAATTTTTTGTTATTAGTAAATGTTATTTTTGTTAAAAACAGTAGCGTCAATTTCAGTCAGTCTCACAATTGAGCCCCTCCGAAAACATTACTTATTAAAAGCATTGTTTTTATAAACAGCCCAATTACACAGGTTCCTTAACCGGTTTTATAGAGTCTCTCTGGAATACCACCATGTCATTGTGTTCGACACGCAATAATTATGCCTTTTTACTCGTAAATTCATTTTACTATAAAGGGTGTAAAACACCTCTTAACGAAGCCGAAAGGCACTTGTTCTCCTCATCATTGCGATAATTTTTTTGTTCTACACCATACCTGGGAACCTTCTAGTTACGGAGATATTGGCGGTCAAAGTACCAACTTTTTGACAACTTTTTTTTTTAAATACAAGTTTTTAATGGAAGATTTTTAAATACCTCCACCACCCCCGTACTATTCAATCCATCCATCAGCACAATGTTTTGAGTGCGTTACATTGAGTTCTAACACAAAACATGATTTTCCACCCCCAAAAAAAACTAACTCCCTTTTTATTAAGACTTTTTGTTTTAGTGGTATATCTGTCACAACATGTAGATGGAACGCCAAAAGAATCGCAACAAAAACTGGTCACACAAAATACGGAACCCGTGGACTTTCAGGACTATGGCGAACCTAGGGTCGGTGATTACTGCTACATCGAACATCAGCGTTGCGAACTAGATTTGTATGATTTTTAATACATATAACTAAATTGAACCGATGATGGCCGAAGGAGCAATACTTTGACAAAGTGGTGGCCAAGGTCTGGCTAAAGAAACCAGGTCCGTCTTATAGTTCGTTGGGTTGACGATATCGTAAAAGTGGCGGGAAACACCTGGATCAGGGACGCAAAGAACCAAGAAGTGTGGCAGCAGTAAGGGGAGGCCTATACCCAGCAGTGAGTGATTCCGAGCTGATATGATGATGAAATTGATCCGTCAATATAAGCTATTGGTCCATCGTTCTCGAGCTTGTCTTCCAAATTTTAGGTCGTGTTCTCGTGGGTATCAACCCAAGAATACACGTTTATTTTTGTTGCCTTGAATGAGCTACTGCTGGTCAAAGGCCTTCCCCTTATCTTTTCAAGAACTCTTCTCGTGCATCACTTCGAATCACCCATCGCAGTGCGTGTGCAGTATCATCATTATTAATTCTGGGTGGTCCCCAGTGATGACATCCGTCCTTAAGGGCACATTGCCTGGAGACTTGGCCCAGTAAGCGTCGCATTACTTTGTGTAATTTATTTCCGACCGACATGTCCTAGAACCTAAAAAATCCAAGACTCGCGACATTCACCAACCTGCACAGGGTCTGCGTAATAGATTATGGTCCAGTTCTTCCCTCAGAGTGAATGCCTACTGCGGTTAATGAAACTGCTGTAGGTTTCATTAGTTTAACAGCTGATTGGGTCAAATGCTTGTCGAGGTTAGTCTATGGGGTATCATGGCATGTTTATGAATGGTAACCCATCCTCACCCATACCTCGACAATTGGCTGAGTTGACATTTCTCCAAACGATTTTTTCGTTTTCTTTTTCAGAAATTATGTTGCTAAACCAATATGCGTTTATACAAAGAATATGGGACTGACTAACTTTTATGGTTTGTGCACAATCAATTTGCGATTTTGCTTAAAAACACACCAAAAGAAATTACAAGATGGTTCTGCTTCTCTGGGTGGTACGTATTTGTTTGTATGTTGGAATTATAATAAATTAAACTGGAAGTGGCTTAAATAATTTGAACGAGTTTACATCCAAAGTCTGTTTGTCAGTCTGTTGTCGCATTGACGCTGTTTAAGCGTTACGTAAACGCAATTGTATAGAAATCTAAAGTAATCTTAAAACAACATGTTACTGTCATACGTTTGATCCAAAATGTACCTTATCCGTTTGAAAATAGAGCAGGGAATCGCTGGTAGCAGCAGAAAAGACAGTAGGTACCTACTAATAAAACTCGTAGGTTCAAAAGTACAATAAGTAAAAGTTTTTGTTGCAGACAGGCCGTCTAAAGCCGTCAGTTTACGCCATTTGGGTTGGTTTCTATAAGTGCTGACAATATTTACATTTCTAGCAGCGGACGTCGAGTGTGTCTGTGCTCTTTGAGTTTATAGCATGTGAGAAAAAATTTGATATGAAAAATCAGTTTGTGTCTTTGGGTTGTGGAGGTCAAATAGGCAGTTGCTCCATGTAGAATACCGGTTAGAATAGAAATCGACCCCAAAATAGTTGGAAAACGGTTGAGCGATGATGATGGATTGTCAAATTGCTTTTTTTTATGAAAAAAAAAAAAAACAATTTGACAATGATTCTCTGAAAATGATTTCAGAGGAAATATACCACAACGGCAAACATTTCGACTGTCAATATTACGGAGAACATGTGAAGTCTGAAAGACAAGGCATAATATGGTATTTCAAACTTGGCGGGCTCAATGCAGAAACCGAAGAAATAATGCAACCGCTTGAAAATATTGTTTAAAATTATTTCTGTTTTAAAACTAAAAATAGTTTTATTTTACCCTATCACCAAGGTATCTTAAGGTGGACGCACACTTATCCGCGCCGAACGAATCGACCGTGGGCGAAAGAACCGACCGCTGCGAAAGATTTTTTTTTCATAAATTTTCATTAATTCATCAGTTTCATACAAGTAATTCTAAAATTCGATTCGTTCGGCGCGGATAACTGTGCGTCCACCTTTAACCCAAAGATTGACTGGTAGAATCATCGATACAATTTTATTAGTGTGTGACTGCCTCAAATGACACAATTTTATGAAACCGTTTACTATGATAGGTGTACTTAACTACACTCTTTGCAAGACACTGCAACCGAAACGGCATTAAGGTTTAGTATTTTTTTTTCCACACAAATATTCGGCACGTTTTTCTTCACAACGTGTACAATTGGAATTTTGATCTAATGATTTATTAGGCTACAATAATTACCCTATGCATTCTATAATACCAGAATAGGGCGGATCCGTGGGCGGGTCCGTGCGCGGGCGACGGGCGGCAGTGTAGCTCGGACCGTTGGACGTGGAGGCTGTGCTGCTCTGCTCGCTCGCATTTTAGTGCTCCGATTTTCACATGGACGATCAAGTATTCGTTTTTTATTTTAGTTCTACTAAGTAGTAATAGTCAGATAGTCATTTTGTAAGTAAGGTATTGGAACATAGTTCCTTATCGCGGCTTGCGGGGAGTGCTAGTTAGTAGAATTCGTCACGCGACACGCGTTACGTAACAAAATGCCGTATGCTGTGTGTGTGTGTGTGTACTTGTGTAGTAGGCTCGATAAAAAAATAATATAAATCGATAAAAAAAAGTAAATGTTTCGGTTTTTTCTTTAAGGGTGTCGTTTTCGTGGTATTTGGGGTCGCTGATAATGAAAATGAAAGAAGAAAGAAAGAAAGAAAATACATTTATTTGGCACACGCCACAAGTGCACACAGTATAAAAAAATTACAAAAAAAGAAAAAGTATTATTATTTTTGTTAACATAAAACTTAACAAAAATAATAATAATGTGACACTGTGCGCCTCACGGCTGCGCCAAATAGGCCCAAAATGAGGTCAAAATGAAAATCCAAGACGGGCCCAATGAAAACTTTCGGTTTTTTCTTCATGGGTGTCGTTTTCGTGGTTTTTGGGGACGCTGATTATGAAAATGAAGTCAAAATGAAAATCCAAAATGGTGCCAATGAAAATTTTCAGTTTTTTCTCCATGGGTGTCGTTTTCGTGGTTTTTGGGGACGCTGATAATGAAAATGAAAATCCAAGATGGCGCCGATTAAAATTTTCGGTTTTTTCTTCATGGGTGTCATATTTAGTGCATTTTGGGGAACAACATTCCTTATGGGGGTCCCCTGACCGCACAATATTTTTGATTTTGCGCGCTTGGACTCTTGCTATAAGACTAATTCAGTGATTTTTATTGTGAAGTTTTTCGTGTACCTACCGTGTGTACCGTGTAATCAAAAATCAAAAACCATCATTATCACAATCATCATCACTGTCACAATCACCATCACGAATCATCACACACACTAATCATCATCATCATTATCACAATCATTATCATCATAATCACAATCATTATCATCATAATCACAATCATCATCATCACAATAAACATCATCATCATTATCACAATCATCATCATCCTTATCACAATCATCATAAAAAATCACCCATTTCTCCTTCTTAGGGGTTGAATTCTGAAAAAACCTGAAACCCATTTCTACTCATTTATGGAGTACTCCTGTGAAGTTTCGAATAAAATAGTCTAACTAATCTTGTTTCCCCATACAAACTTTGGAGCCCCGTTTCACCCTTTTAGGGGTGAAATTCCCAAAAATCCTTTCTTAGTGGATACCTAACCCTATAAAGAACACACCATCCAAGTTTCATGTCTCTAGGACCAGCGGTTTGGGCCGGAGCTAATGAAACCTACAGCAGTTTCATTACCCGCAGTAGGTAGGAAACCACACAGGGCAGGGACACAGGCATTCACTCTGAGGGAGTGACTGGACCATAATCCATCACGCAGACCCTGTGCAGGTCGGCCTGTGGACGGGGAGCTATGGGCTAGCTCGCCGTCCGTCCGTCTAATGACGACAAGCCGTGTCGACGCCGCGTTCGTGTTCCACGCGCGCCTCAAAGAGAGTCAGCAAAAGGGAAGGGGTCCGGGTCAAGGGCCAAATAATAATAATCATTTTATTATCAGGCAACTAAGGCCCATAGATAAAATACACAAAATAATATTTTAACAACAATAATAAACTAATACATATTTTAAATAATAAGAAAACTAAAACTATACACGCAATGTGGTCGGTGTCGTGTTTCGCTGCGTGGTGTCGCGTAACCGCCCTCGGAAACGTCGATATACGACACCCTTCGGCCAAAAGTCCTCCTTCATGCAGGTCTGTAGATGGTGGGTTGAAACTCGTACCACGAAAGACTTAAAGTTGATGTTGTGGCGCGATTCCAATCTTTCGACCCTCAGAGTCCAGTTGGTCTTCACTTTCAAATACTGCACCACTTACAAAAAAGCCAAAGCCAAAGCCTGCCGGGGCTGCGGGGTTATTCGAAAGAGATACCGTGGCCCCGGAACACAAAAGGCAATGAAGAAACATGGATAGGTTTTAGTCAGTAAAAGTCTGACACTCCCTTCTGCTCCGCCCAGAACGGGAGGAGTCATTTGAGGATTTCTCATCCGAAAAAAAAAAACAGACCCTGTGCAGGTTGGTGAATGTCGCGAGTCATGGATTTTTTAGGTTCTAGGACATGGCGGCCGGTTCCCTCATGAGGTTTTCCTCAACATTTTAAGCGCAGCTTACTGGACCAAATCTCCAGGCAATGTGCGCTAAAGGACGGAAGTCACCACTGAGAACGGCCTAACAAAAATGATGATATGACCTGCACGCGCACTGCGATGGGTGATTCGATTTGATGCACGAGTAGAGTCCTTGAAAAGATAAGGGGCAGGATCGTACCGGTCCACGACCTGTAAAGGGTGTAAAAAGACCCTTAACGAAGCCGAAAGGCACAAATGTTCTCCACTTCTCCCCGTCATTGCGATATTTTTTTGCCTGGGACTGGAACTATAAGGATAGTTACGGAGATATTGGGGGTCAAAGTTCCGAATTTTTTTACAAGTATTTTTTTAAATACATGTGGGATTAGTTCGATGTTGGCCAAATAAAAGCACTGATTTCTTTAATTAACTTGAATTTTATTTTTACACGTCTTAGTCGTAACGTCCTTCGTCTTTTTCTCCCCGCATTCCAGTCTCTCTCCTTTCACCTTGTTTAACATTCACTTGCTTTCTCTTTCACTCCTAGACTATTCCATACTTTCATCTCTTTCATTAAACATGCTTCACATCTGTCATTTATCTTTACGTTTCATTCCACACATCCATCATAACATTCCGTTCCTACATACATGTTTTTTAATGTGAGATTTTTACTTTAAATACCTCCACGACCCACGTGCTATTCAATCCTTCCATCGGCACAATGTTTTGAGTCTGGTAAATTGAGTTATACCGTAAAACGTGATTTTTCACCTAAAAAAGTCGTTTCCCAGCAATATTTTTTGCGTAAAGTTACCTATTACGATGTACAGAATGTTTCGTTGACGGCTTCGTGAAGGTTCCATTTACACTTTGGGGGTATGAAGAACATGGTGTAAAGCTCGTCATCCCTCATAGAAAAGGGAGGATCCTCCAACCAGACGGGTGTTATGTCTGGTGGGCCACCGGCCCACAGTTGTTGTCGGGTTCTCGTACATAGTCCTATGTCACGGATAACTTTGCTTGCGCAATGTAGGAATTTGACGTATTCCGCTTGTTAGTTCATCATTCATGTCATAGATGGCGTTGTAGTACTTTTTGTTTTTTCAGTAAATTACCCCTCCTGTCTGCCTGTTAAAGGCAAACGATGCACCAAACATCTGGTATTTAATCTCTTTTCTTTCTATTTCTTGTTTATTCTCAAGAAGTGGTTCGTAAGTGTCTCCACGAGCTGGTTTACAGAGCAATCCTATAGAAAATGAAAACAGTGGTCACTTTAAAAAAGTCATCAGGTTCCACTTTAATGAACTAGTCCGTCATAAAAATCAGAATCAATATTAATGAGGAATTTAATTACATCATAAAGTTCATTAATATGTCTTGTATTTAACTCATTACTTGTTGATAGCACTATCTTTCAGTCGATGTAGTGAAGTGTTGACGATGTTTCGTAAAAAAGATGCTTTTTTTTATGTTCACTCAATTGTGTTTATTATTTATACTTTTAATGGTAAACATTTTTTCCATTTACTTCGTTTTTGTTGTCATTGTTTTTTGTAGAGACGCTAGCACATCGAGCTATTTATAATCTGTAAACTTTCTTTAAGGTTTCAGGAGCTAAATTAGCAACTCTATGTGGTGGTTCAAACTTCGATTGAAATACTGTTAGAATAAAGTTCTAATCATCTTGCACTACAAAGTGGTTGTTACGACAGTTACTGCGGCCCGAATAGTGCGAAATGAGTGGGTTTTTGCGATTTACAAAAAATCTATTGGACTGAAAAAATAAAACACTATCATGCTAATATTGCTTGTAGAATAATTTGCCATAAAATCAGAGTGATCGTATGTATTTGAGTATGGTTTTTACTTGTGAAAATAAATGATTAGAGATAAGTTCGTGATTTTTTTTATCGAGTAAAATTAGTTGAATTATGTTTTCAAAACACTATCATATTAGCATATATCCTGAAGAATATCGTATATTTTTTTTGGTTTTGTTTATTGCAGTGAATCATATGCTTTTTGCATTATAAAACTCGCGTTTAGCTCCTGTAGTCCCCTTAATAGATTTTTATAACTCTATCGTTAAAGCATTAGGTTTGAGTGAGAAAATTTGACAGTTTCGGGTAGCTTGATGCTGGCGTCTGTACTAAGTACCAAGTCGGTTCATGAATTGTGAATCTAAAAGAAAAAGCCTATAATTTAGCATTAATTTATAAATCAAAATAATTAATTTAGTTTGACAGGTTCTCAACTTCAATACTTTAATATAGGAACCCGATTTTAGTCGTTTGGGGGTCTGCTCAACAGTATTTTATCGGTCGTAGGCTATAAATTTTCTAGCACGATTAGTCAGAGTTGTGTTAGCTTAAAATATTTGTTGATGTGATAGTTATCAAAGCATTTTGGTAAGTAGGTAATTGGTAGATTACCTTTTTACAAAAATGAAATGATATTACAGTAATTAAATTAAAAAGATTATTATTGTTTAATAATGCCTTGTGTACATACGTGTGTGTGCAGCTGCGTGTTATTTGCAGTTATCTTTTATAGCTTAATCACATTGTAAATGTTGTTCCATATAAAAAGATCTATCCAACGACGTAAATGCCATTGCTATTGGAGGGGTGCAGCTTCCATACACTTTTGCCCATTGTCCTTTTGTCTCTTCATAATAATAATTATGGTACTTTAGAAAACCATTTTATTAGACTTTTCTTGTTCGAAAAGTTGTTCATGTCTTTAATGTCGGATCTATTTGTTAGGGTTTTATGAACATGTCATGTTATCCCATGATCTGTCCACGAAGTAGACACAATAGTTAAACTATGGCGTATCCACCAAATCGGTCATTTGACAGATCATGTTCATGTTATCACGTTTAGGATAAATAATTGCCGTACTCTTAAGACTTCGAACTCCTTTTTTTTTATTTTTTTTTAGGATGGGAAATCATCAAATGACTTCTCCCGCTCTGGGCGGAGCAGGAGGGAGTGTCAGACTTTTACTGACTAAAACCCATCCATGTTCCTTCCTCGCCCTTTGTGTTCCGGGGCCACGGTATCTCTTTCGAATAGTCCCGCAGCCCCGGCAGGCTTCGGTCCTTGCGGACCCCTTCCCTATTGCTGACTCTCTTTGAGGCGCGCGTGGAACACGAACGCGCCGTCGACACGGCCTGTCGTCATGAGACGTACGGACGGCGAGCTAGCCCATAGCTCCCCGTCCACAGGCCCGCGCCTACGGTGGCCGGAAGCCACCACGTGGCCCCCGACGCCCGGGGCGTCTCCCGCGGCGGCCGGGACGTGAGGATCTCTCCCTGTCCTGTTCCGCCACCTCCTTCGCTAGCATGACTGCTTCGCAGAAGGAGGTGACGGCGTCCCATTCCGTCTCGCTCCGGACCATGGCACGAACCAGGGCCGGGAGCGAGAGGTCGCCGCCGCCGATCGCCACCTCGAGGACACGGCGGTGCTCCACCCAAGCGGGGCACACCTCCACAGTGTGCTCCACCGTGTCCTCCGGCCTATCCTCACAGTAATAGCACCCGGGCGTTTCCTCCCGCCCGATTCGGTGCAGGAACTTACCGAAACATCCGTGTCCGGTAAGAACCTGCGTCAGGCGGAAGGTGAGGACGCCGTGGCGTCTCTCCAGCCACTCCTCAAAGAGGGGACTTATCGCCACTATTGTGGCGTGCCCGACTTCGAACTCCTTCTGTATGATCTGTTGTAAGCAAAAAAGCTACTTTTACAACGTGTCTTTGGACTTCTACTTCTATTACAGTGCTTTTCCCGACTGCATCCCAAATAAAAAAGATGCTGGCAAAGTAGGTACTAAAATTGTAATGCACTTAAAATATTGTGTGATATTTTTCAGCCCGTGTTTCAATCTGTGAAGGACCTGGTTCTGACATCTTAAGTCCGGAACCATCCGGAAGCGGCATATTCCGTCGCCAAATTAACACTTCTGAACTGGAGTCGCAGATGGAGGAAGCTTTTACGATGCCATCAATGTACTTTATCACAGTCCCATATACGATGGTTTTTGAAGGGGTGGATTATGACCACTTGAATGTTTTAAATAAGAACTTTTATGAAAAGTATTATGATTGTTTCTACTGGTATACGCATTGCGTCAGAGAACTGTAAGTACTTGCATTTTCCTATACGAGGTGTAAACGGATCTTTCACGAAGCCGTCAACTCAAGCATTCTGTACATCAAACTGAGTAACCCTACGCAAATATTATTGCTGAGAAACGACATTTTTTTTGTGGTGAAAAATCACTTTTTACGGTAAAACTCATAGTGATGTATGTGTCGTGGCCATATCGTAGATTTGCTCACTTCATGAAATGTGACCACTTTATGAAGTGAGCAAATCTACGATTATGGCCACGATATATGCACTGAATAGTATGGGTTTTTTTTTTATACTAACTTTTAAGGTTATAACCTTAAAAGCTAGTATTAAAAAAAACTCGTGAAAAGTTGGAACTTTGACCACCAATATCGCCGTAACTAGAAGGTTCCCAGGTATGGTCCAGAAGAAAAAAATGACCGCAATGACGGGAAAAACAAAGTGGTCTTTCAGCTTCGTTATTCATTTCCGTTATTTACACCCTTCATTATAAACCGTTTGCCGATGGGATTTCCTTACCATCGACAAAAATTACAAACTAAATTTGTGTAACTTTTACCTATGAAACCCCCAAGAGGGGTCCCCCCTTTTCAAAAATCCTTCCATTGTGTCTCCTGCCAGCCTTCGTTATATTAATATTCAGGCTTAACCTAACAGTATGCAATACTAAGTTTGTAGTACTTATTGAATGAAACTGAATTATTTGATCGAGGTGAACCTAATTAGTACACACACATTTCGCCAGCTATTTTGTAGTCTCGTGTAATAAAAGGCGAGCCAATTGCCATCAACCGGGCGAAAATCCGAACTCCGTGGCTGTTAATAAAAAAACCTAATGGAAAAATCTATTATCATTAATAGACCTGGAAATTGAACCCAGGACTTTATGTTCAGCAGTCGCACTGGCGACCCCTGGATCAACGAAGCAGCCTCTCCCACAAAAGTATACAAGATTATTCGTGCTTCGTACGGTAACCACGTCAGTAGTGACAAAACTAATAACGATTATAGCTTATTTCTTATTGTATGTACTATCGAGGACACTCCCGCCTGATCAACACTAAGCCAATTTTTGCTTGCACTTACAACATAGAAACGCTCTCTAGCCCCGCCCCGTTGACTTTGTTTATAAATAATGAATGAAAATCCCGAAGCCCGATCGGCCGAGCGCACTGACGACGCACGCCAAACGAGAGTTTTTGTTATTTTGCGCGCCAAACTTGACGCTTTCTAAATGGCCTAAACTTTAAGGGGGCGTGACTCGGCGCCTCCGCATGATTTAAGCGAAAAAGAAATTAACTGATCAGGCTGAAAAGACCACGACTGTACACAAGACATGAAAGTTGGTAATTGCTACAGTCTCTTTTTTTTCAGGACATATTTTCACACTATTTGTGCTTATCAACATCAACATGGCTGGGTAAACTTTGCAAATCAATGTCAGATGGATCTTGAGAACTGTAGGTATAGAACTGAAGTATTAAAATGGGAAAAATCTAAAGGAATTTACGGAACGGCCGAGGGGGATAAAGGTAAGTTCAGGAAAATTATTTGGCTACGTCCCATCTCGTGACTTTTCCACTTCGACAACTTAACAAAATAGCATCACCAAAGTCCCTTTTCGTAACTATTTTGATCTTCTTATATTGAATCCAATTTCGTCAACTTTTGAGTATGCGTACATTCAATCCCATTAGGTAAACTTTTTGTTCGGCAAGTACGGTTAGCACTCAGGAGAACTACTAAGAAAAACCACAACTACTAGTATGTATTGTTTCTTTCTTTCCATCTTATCGTAAATAAGACCCACTTGTATGAAACATTAATTGGACGTAGTTCTGGCAAAACATACAAACCCACATCAAAAATATCTCCAATTTTCGTAAGTTAAATTAATTAATAATAGACAGTAACCCAGTAATTATTTTTAAATCTGTTCTAAACATAAATGTTTTGGATGTAAAAGAGACTTATTTTACAAAACAGTAATTTGTAGATCTGGGTTAATTTTGAATAATTATGTCTCGATATCAGAACTACGCTCAATAGACAAGATGATACATACTAATATTATAATTGTGACAGTAATTCTATTTGACTTGACTGACTTTTTATACCGGCAGCTTAGTACCGGAATAAAAGTATCCCACGCATGGGATAAATTCCGAAATCTACGCACTCGGGCACTTTGTTTCCACAGTACAAACGTGCCTGTGAGTTGAAATACATGGTTTTGATTTTGATTTATTAATGTGAACAATACTTATTTTTACTTTTTAGATGATTATTTTAAGTTAATGTTCTACCACGGCGATGGAGAGAACTGTAAATATAATTACAGACGTAATGTACCAGACGATCGAGTGAACTTTTATTTCGAAGATCAGTATCGTAGAACAATGCGTGAAATCGAAGAAAATTAGAACGGTACAATTTCAAAGCACGGTTATTTCAAATAAAAAAAAAAATATTCTATGTTCCAATTGAAATAACATACATATCAGAATTAGTTTAAAAAAAAAACTGTTACAATAATAATTCTAAAAATAAAATGGGCTAGACTTTATTATTATCCTGTATTTCATTCAATTATTTATTAATCGGTTTACGTACACACTTATACCTACAGAAAATAAGTACAAAGGTGAGGCTTCTTTCTAAAAAAAATCAAGGAAAAAAAGAAGGAAGAAAGAAAAAATAGAATGAAAAAAAAAAGAGGAACGAGGAAATATTTTTTATTAATTCCATGGAGTTATTAAAGCTTTTTTGATTTGATTGAAGCGACCAGCATTAATAAGACAACAAATGAAAACGTTCTTCGTTTTCACTTGTTAGGCAACAAGTGAAAACGAAGAACGTTTTCACTTATTAATGCTGGTCGCTTTTTTGACCGAATTTCACCAATGAACGTAATCAGCGCATCTGAATAAGTTTTATCAAATTTCCTTAATTATGAAGTACTAGTGACTCACCCCGGCTTCATACGGGTAGCACTAATCTACACCACTAATTTTTAATTAGTACAAAAAATAGGGCTCTATCCGTACCCTTTACTGATCATAATTATTTATGTAGTCAAAAAACCGAAATCCCAAAATTGTCTACGAAAATTTGTCATAATTGGTTAACTTGTAACTGAATCAATCATTCATAACAATTGCTACTAGAAAATGACCACGCGAACGCGAGAACGAGAGAAAACGATTAATGATTACTATTATGAATGGCCTGACATTTTGGAATATAAACAAACGCTAATAACTTTGCTATTTATCAATATTATGTAGGTATTGAGACTTTACACATATAATAAAAAGACCTTCTTTAATAAGCCTTAAGTATTTGTACTAATTAAAAATTAGTGGTGTAAAGCCGATGACTTCTGGAAGATGGATGGGGCGGTCATGTGATGAAGTTTTTAGAAGATATCTGTTGGTAAGGTGGCTCAGCACATCAGGATTGATTTTGTTTCATGCATTATAAGATTGCTTTAAAGGTAAAGGCGCTTCTAGTTTAATTAGAGATTGTACAAACTTACCTGTGAGTGAAGTTCAATTTCTTTTTTTTTTCTTCAATTCAAGGCTTCGTCCGAAAAATGCATTTTATACACCTTGTTAACGCGTAGTACATACCATTCCACACGATTTTGAGAATATTTGATTTCTTCTACCTCCACTTAAACGTTCAAGTATTCAATTTTGTAAATTTTCAAAATCCTAAAAACGAAGAATACAAAAAAAAGATCCTTTATTTCAGGTCATTGACCCATATTAGAGAACATTACACAAAACTTTTGTCAATTTTACAGTCAGCTGATTATATAGATAATAATAAAGAAATAAAGTTAAATCAATGACACAATAATAATTAAAATATTAGAAACAAATAAATGTAAGATCAAATCAATTAATGTCAAAGGCACAAAACAAAATAACATTAAATAAAATTAAATATAACAATGAATTAAATTAACGAATATAGTTGATGAGATATTAAAGCTGTATAAAATGACAAATTAAGCAACCCTGCCTGCTACAACAATGCCCAACGTAGGGGCAATCCAGTCGCTGAGCAATCATCGCCAGGACCGTGTTGGGGCTAGCCCGCGCCCCCTGTGCACCAAGGATGCGCACAGCTTGCGCATGGTGGCGTGGAAACAATCGGTGCGCGCTTCCGCAAACATGCCCGAGGCGCTGCAGAAGCGGGGCAGCCCCAACACTGCCCTGAACGCGTTGTTGTATTGGACACGAAGGGCACTGAAAGCAGCTTGTGAGTAAGATGCCCATAGGCTGCACGTGTATAAGGAGGTGCAGAAAGCTTTGAAAAGCGTGATTTTAACCTGATTTGAACAACGTGCAATCCTACGGGCTATCATATTTGCTCTCTTGGACAGTGCCCTCCGCTCCCGCTCAATGTCGACATGGTCGGTTCGGCTGTTACCCAGTGCCCCAAGTATTTACAAAGGAATAACTAAAAATTGTGGTCAAAAAAGCATTCGCAACTAAAAAATTTAATTGGCGAGTGCTTTCTTGACAATATTTTTTATCAAATCGTAATAAACGACATTGCCGTTGGAAATTATCGTGTATATACTAAGTACGCCTGACAACTTCCGAAAGATTCAACTAATAAAGAACACCCGGCTCCTCTGAGCTAATGTACATAAATCTCAGATTATTAATTTCTTCGGGGGAGCAAAGTTTGTCCCGAAGTTTTTGCTGAAGATCTTGCTTTTATGTTGAATTTGTTTTAATTGTTTCTTCTGAATTTTGTATTTCGGTTTCCGGTTTTAGGACATTTGTGATAATTTACAATTGTTTAGTTTATTTAATTAATGTGATTAACTACAATTGAATAGTTTAATCTTTAATTTGTATGATTCACATCACTTGCACTGTAATCACAAAACGTAAACACTGAAGTATTCATCATCATCATCATCAGCCTATAATGTTCCCACTGCTGGGACACGGCCTTCTCTCAATGAGAGGGATGAAGGAATGAGGGGACTGAAGTATTTATTCAATGGAATTAATGAAGCTATTTTGATTTGATTTGATTCTTCGTTTTCACTTGTTGTCTTATTAATGCTGGTCGCCGTTTTGGCCGAATTTCAGCAATGAATGTGATAAGCGCATCTGAATAAGTACTATCAAAGATACTTAATTATGGAGTACAAGCGGCTCACCCCGGCTTCACACGGGTAGCACTAATCTATAGCCGATGCCTTCTGGAGGATGGAATTTTTAGTTGATATACTACATAGTTACTTTGTTGTTTGTAAATACATACTTATTATACATAAAAAACATCCATGACTCGGAAAAAAATGTCCATGCTCATCACACAAACATTTACTCCTACTGGGATTCGAATTCGGGACCCTAAGAACATAAGGCAGCCTCACTACCGCTGCGACATTCGGGTCGTCATTCCGCTCAAATTTAGGCTGTGCTTTATCCATCTAGATAAAGTTTGCGCACCTACCGATTTATGAGATTTTTTAAAACTGATGTGTCAGTATTGATTGTAAGTTCTTGAGTAATTTTGATTTGAAAACCAGAGTTTTGCAGAACGGAATCACTAGCATGGGTTGAGATGCCCCAATTGTAGTAGTTTTTCTAAGGTCGGGAATTTAATTTTGATTTATTTTAATAGTGTAGACTGGAATAATTTGTACCTATGTCTGAACGTAATTAGATCAGGAACTACCAATTCATTTAGATGAATATCTTAGGACATCACAGAATGCAAATAACTCGCACAGCAAAATAATATCTTATTGACGATGAGGGTAAGAAGATGACTCTCAATGGGAAAGTACGCTATCAGAAGCAGCCATATGATGTAGGTACAGTAAAATAGATGTTATGGTACTTAAATAGCATAACAATTCACCTTTTTAAAAGGGTTAGGCAGAGTTGTACCACTAAAACAGTACACCCACATTTTGCCAGTAATGTTAAAGTCCCATGTATTAAGAGACGAGCCTATTACCATCAACCGGACACATCTAATTCCGGTTTCTTTCTCTGGAGGGTAGTTTAAATTCTGTTCCCGATACCGAAAGGCTATAATTTTTGTATATATTTTAAATTATGTTTATAATATTGATTTTATACATTTAAGAATGTTTAAAATTAGAAAAACAAACAAGAAAATGAATAAACGAGTACATTGTTTCCTTTTCAGGTTAACAGTAAACAAATAATACGCTCGTTTATCCCAAAATTCTTACTAAAATACCCGAAGTATCTTAAAATTATAATTGCTTCATCCCTTTTGTGAAATCATCCAATAAACCCAAGACCGTAGAACCGCGGTTTAGTCCGAAACTAATAATAAATTTTCCGATCGAATTTCTCCCAAAATTCCTCTATCCTAGTTATTGCTACTTTATTAAGGTTTCTGGGAAATAGTTTGATACTGTATTTACACGCATTTGTTATGTTTTAGGCTGCGTTTACAACCAAGCGGTATAAAAAATTCAATATAAAAACAAACACATAAAATAAAATAGCATTAGCACTTAGAATTGCAACAAACGCGCATTTTTCTGCATTAAATTATTAGTAATCACCGATAAAAGTGATTAATTTCTTACTTTTACCTCGACTTCCGGTAATTATTAATATTTTTTTACATAATCACATTTACCGTAACATATCATATATAAATTTAAACCAAAAAGCTCCCGTAACAAATAACGCTTGAGGAATGGGCATAGATATTAAATCCCGCAGATTCCCCACAATTTTCTTCACAAGGAAGACACCCGTAACATATGAAGTTTCAAATGAGGAAAAAATGGGTCTGCGAACAAAAAGAGAGAAAAAAATACAGATACACTTTGTGTAACGTTGGCTGTATATTTTTGATGAATGCTCCGAGATTGTTTCCGTGATTTTAGAATAAAAATGCGTGTTTATGTGTTTTTGAATTCTTATCTAAAGATTCGGATTTTCGTGTTTGTGTAGAAGAATTCTTTTTTTTTCCGGTCCCTTTGCACGTCAAATCATGAGGTTAAAGTAGAATTAAATTTATGTATACTAATAATTTAAAGAGGAAAGATTTTTTTGTTTGTTTGTACCGAATGAGCTCCGAAACTACTCGACTGATTTTAACTATTTTTGCACCAATAGAAAGCTAAATTATTAAAAAGTAACTTAAGCTATTAAATGTATTTATATCACGCAAATTAGTCGAGCTATGACAATTTTGTGGACGGAGTCGCGAGCGAAGTACTAGTTTAAAATAAAATTATATTTTAGTCAATCGTTTGAAATTCAGAGAGGCAGAATGTTAAGATATAAATTTAAATACAGCAAATAATAAAATCTACGTTTATTCATTTTACAAATGGTAGTTCACAGCTTAAGTAAATTTAACAAAATTATTATTCTGAACATTACACCAATTTATTATTATAAAGAACACATACAAATGAGAATGGCAGAGAACGACACTATTGTAATAGTACTTTTTTAATGTATTTATAGTCCACGTCGAAATCAAATTTTCAAATGAAGTAGATATATTAATTTACTTAAAGTTATTAATAAACTAGAGATAATTACGTGGGTATACTATAAACTATACATCTGTCTAACTCCTCGCGGATTACAGGCGTGATGTTATGTTAGTATTTGCAAGAAAATAGCGTTCGACACAAAATTCATCCATCATTTCTTTTTAGAGGATAGGGTTATTAATATTCTGGGGCCAAAACACTCAAAACTGACATGGTAACCATTATCTTAGAATAGGGCTGCCTCTAAGTATAAGGGGGTTCCTTCAACGTAGTAACACACAACAACAATTAAAACAATTACAACAACAACAATTAGTACAATTTTATTGTAGCTGTTCCAATAACAATTAACGGAACCAATGACACTACTGATAATAATAAATGAAAACATTTGACATTATTTAGAATCAAAAATCTCTTGACATCATATTTTAAACTGTTTGACATTATGTTTTAAAACTGATTGACATTATATTTGAAACTGATTGGCACTATATTTTGAATTACTTGGAATGTTAACTTATAATTCATAGTTCATAATTATAATTGTATATAAATTGCATGTATAAATTTATTCAACATAATGTAAATTGTTTACAAATAAATGAAATCCACACATTCCACAAAATTCAAAATGATTTTAGGACGCTTTGTATGTTGCGACTTTGATATATTTGTTTCTATATTACATCATAGCTATTTGAAACATCAGTACTTATTTAAAAATTGCTAAGACCATCGAACTGAACCACTTACTCTATGGGACCAACATTGTTATGGCGGAATATTAACAGCTGTCCCAAACAAAAGTGCATTACTCGACCCAAATGTATGAGGCAGGATATATTGTTTTCGCGGTGGCCTGAATCACACCCTTTATGACCACAATTCTCTGTTAAAGTGCTATATTTATTGAAAACTGTAATATATTTCCGAAAATTTAATTTTCTCATCCAACGCTTTCCATCAGGCGTGATCGAGGTCAAGAGCAGGCATTTTGTAAAAAAAAAACTTGTTGATATATTCTCGAAATATGTTTGAACCTAATATAATGTCAGGAGTTTTGTGTTATTGATTTATGAGAGAAAACACAATTGTGTTTTCTCTCAAACGTTTACCAATTGGTAAACGTTTGCACTGTACCAACATAAACAAATATATTCGTTATTTATTAAGATTTACCTACTAAAGGTAAGCGTCCACATGTCCGCATCGTAAGCATCGGACGCATTGTATCAAACGGATCGTAGTATTATTGAACAGATTCGAGCGATTCGTACGGTGCGGATCAGTGGACGCATTTGTGTGACTTTCTATACAATACTACGATCCGTTTGTTGCGATGCGTCCGTTGCTTACGATGCGGACATGTGGACGCTTACCTTAAGCCAATGATATAAAGCAGACATCGATTGGTTAAACACAACACTATTAAATAAAACACATCTCGACACAAGCCTCGTTGCTTAGTGTGGCACTAGATGGCGCTGTGTGTTAATGTCCAGCGATATTTATTTAATAACATGTTCATCTCGCAGATAAACCCCGAGGGTTGGGCATAGTTGTAGCTACTTAGTGCTGCTTTTATAATAGTAAATACATTTCACAAGTTATTTGATTGAAGTCCCATTTCACTCATTTCATTTTTTTTAGGAGCTCGTAGCTAAATATCAACGGCTATTCGGGTCGATATTCAGGTTAAGCCTCGCTTGTATTGGTTGGTCCGTAGATTGTTGAACCCCCATCACACACCGATTTTCTTCAGTGTATTGGAAAGCACGTTAAGCCATTGGTCCCGGTTGTCATTTATAAATCTTTGACAGTCGTTACAGGTGGAGTTCTTAACAGTGGCCTGAAAGTCTGACAACCAGTCTTACCAAAGGGTATCGTTTTACCCAGATCTACCCTGGGTTCAGGGTTGTGGAGGCCAGATAGGCAGTCGCTCCATGTAAAATACTGGTATTCAGCTACATCCGGTTTGACTGGAAGCCGACCCGAAACTAGTTGGGAAAAGGGTCGCAGATGATGAGACGGGTCGAATTAGAACCCCCCTCTATTAAGTTGCTTAAAAAAACACATGACAGATGGATTAAAAAAGTCCACTGACTGACAACCCTAGCTGTCTGACAGTGATTTGATAAAAAAACGGTGAAGAACATCTAAAGGTAGATTGATTTTGTATTGAAAGAAACATCGACAAATATATGTACTAAAACAATATGGAGGCCAATTTTGTTGTTGTCAAGTTAAACTTGAGAACTGGTTGTATTTCTATTTGATTGATTTTTTCTTAACCCATATCAGTTCCCAGCTCTGATGTGTATAGTCCGAAATACATAAAACTATTATTAATTGCCAGAATAATTGGCAAACGCAGAATGCTGTTATTTTAACTCCCAAGGGGACGCTAGTGCCCATCCTCTTGACGTAATACCTTTCTCTTACATGACATGCCCGTGGGACGAGAGAGGATTGAACATTCACTGAGGGATCACACGGCACGATAATATAATATTGACGGACGTGAATTCGTTTACTCTGCCCTGTAGACGGAATTTTGAGTCGTATCATCCATTTTTATGGTTTCGAACCTGAAAGGTAACCATCGGGCCATTTAAAAAAAATCAAAATAAAAAAAAAAAAAAAAAAACAATATCTATTTATTTGCCAGAATGTAGGTTTACAAAGTATGATCTTAAAACTATAAAGGACCCTTTACATTCTACCATTACATATGGTGTGCAAATATTTAATTTTAATCTGCACAAAATTATTGTTGTAGTCACTCCAGCTTCATTCATATACGTACTTCTATAGCTAAATCCACTAAATAAAAACATGGTGTCAAAACATGAAACACGAAAACAAAAGCCGACACCGCACACATTTTCCACAACACCTTTTTGAAAAAAAAAAAACAAAATTACATTCAAAATGCATGCTGAACAAAATGATGCATAAAACGGTGGGCTCCGGACAATGAGGCGCTGCTGACGCATCGTCGGTATATTGTGAGCTCCGAGCTTTTATTAAATGCAAACTAGACAAGTGAGGTTTGTACTGAACTCTGTTTTGATAGGATTTTGTTTAGTTTCGTATTCGTCAGGTTGAATAAAAGAGGTTAGTTTCGATAGTTTGAGAGGAGCTCGTGGCGAAATGATAAGCGCTCGGATCAATGTTCAGGTTAAGCTGCGCTTGCCTAGGTTGGTCTGTGGATGGGTGATCATCCTCTACATACTAAGTTTCCTCCGTGTCTCAGAAATCACGTTAAGCCGTTGGTCCCGGCTGTCGCTCGAAAGTCTGATAACCATGGCAGTCATACCAAGCGGAATCGTATTATTCAGTACTAACTGGGTTGTGGAGGTCAGATAGGCAGTCGCTCCACGTAAAGTACTGGTACTCCGCTGCATCCGGTTAGACTGGAAGCCGACCCCAACATAGGAAAAGGTTGATGAGTTTTGATAGTTTGGCTATCAACGTTAACCATGATTTTTTGGTTAGAAACATCCTGACGATCTAGACAAGTGGCTGTCGTTTTTAAAGCGTTTCGTTTTTCTACAAGAATTTTTTTTTTCTACGGGTTTGACTAAGCTTAGAAGGAGATGGCGGGATGAGCTAGACTCTATCGCAAAGGATTGGCCTACAATCGCACTATATCGCGAAATGTGGATGGAGGGAAGGAAAGCCTTTGCCCTGCAGTGGGGCAATAATTCTGCAAATGGTGGAGAAGATTTATACTAGGTCAATGATAATCATCATTTTTTCAATGATTATTTTCTGAAAGCAGTTATTTGAGGCAAGTCACAGTCTAAACTTCACAATTCGGTGAAAAAAAAACAAGATAGATGATTATATGGGTAGAAGTTCGCTCCGAAATCAATAGACTAAAGTTATTTTTTTTACGAACACAGAACCAGAATAAAATCCCAAGAGGACGAACGAAACATAACTATCCTAATAATGACAAAACGCGACAAATTTTAAACCACAAATCAGAGCAAATACAACTGAATAGTTCAAACATACAAAACTAACAGTGTAGGAGTTTCAGGCACAATTTGCACCAAGTTATCGTAATAAAAGCGTTGAATTAAGTGAATAATAGTTCCCTAGAGGACGCCATACCACATTGTCATGCCTTCAACGTTATGTATGGAATGCCCTACATTCACTGTGAATAACTCATAACGCTTTATTGAAGTCACCATGTTTGTGGGTATTAATAAAAACTGGGCCTTTAGGTAGTAGTGAGATGAAGTGGGATGGTTTTATGAATATGATGAAGCGTCTTCATTGAAATTCGATCTTGGATTCAATGACGTTATTTTATGCTTGAGAATGTTATTAATGTTATTATTATATTATGGTAGTATGACATTTTTAAATCAAGCTAGAATCTTTATCTGCCTAGCCTTTTCATATTTAGGTTAAAGTTGGCTTCCAGTCTAAACGGATGCAGCTGAACACCAGTATTTTACATGGAGTCACTGCTTATCTGACCTTCACAACCCCGTTAGTACTAGGTAATACGATACCCCTTGTTAAGACTGGTTGTCAGATTTTTTGGGCCACTGACTACCTATAACGAGTGTTGAAGATCTACAAATGACAGTCGGGACCAACTACTTAACGTGCTTTTCGAGGCATTGAGGGAACAACAAGGTCGGTTTGTAACCTAACAATCGAGTAGCAGGATAAAGCTAAATACCAACTCAACATTAGTAAACATTTGTATAATCCCCTTCATTACCTAATTAATCGCCCAACGAACATTATACACGACATCAATCTAGTCGAAATTGATAAATATTGTGACGTAAGCTAATTGATGAAACAAATGCAAATTAATGAGTAAGCTTCTAATGTTACACCATATAGGATAGCTTAAGTAATGATGAACAGCTTTCAACGTAATATGAAAATCAATTTAGTTTTACTTTGAGACTGAAATTTACATATTCCTTTGTGATTGTGTTGTGATTGTGACATCAAGCACTGTACTGTATTGATAATTTACCTATTGAGACAGTGACACCACCGGCAGATTGCTAAGTTATGGGTCTCGAGTTCGAACCCAAGACCTGCACCTGAGAATTTTAGGATTCATGTTGTATTGTATAATTAATTATAACTTGCTTCGGTGAAGGAAAACATTGTGATGAAACCAGCATGCCTGAGAGATCTTTTTCGACGGCAGGTACAGCCAAGTCAGAGGCTCATGGGTGGCATAAAAACTCTGACCCAGGTTAGGTACTAACCACACGATAAAGAAGACTTTAAACATCCAAATGCATTATAGTTTCCTTAAGAGAGTCGATTCAGCAAAGGACCAATGTATGTAGACTAAAACTATCATGAAGAGAACGCAGCAAAGCATCAAGTAATGCCAATGTTACGGTACTTAATGTTGGGCTCAGAATAGACCTCCACATACATTAAAGATGAGGGGATTCATGCCAATCAAAGTACGGGCATGTATAAGCAAACAACACTGACCTACCACAAGACGTATAAATACGAATTGATAAAGAAGTCTGGGAGTCGTTAACAAAAATAAACCTTAACGTGCCGAGTCATTAAGATGTTCAAATGTATTTTTGATGATCAATTAAAGTTTAAGTTACTCTCAATGAGTATACATTATTCACATACACGTGCCGAAAACTTAAGCATGTTAATAATAAAAATTGTAAATGTAGAATACACAACCAAAAATAGCAACAAAAATAAGATTATAAAAATACACTGAAGAAAGATCAAAGATAAAAAGACTTCAATCATAAAAGATGATTCAATTCTATTGGAGCGTAAAGCAAGCAAAATTCTCAATAACATTAAAGAAAGTTACAACGATTTTGTTCAGCAGAATTGCGTGTTTTCTACGTAACATACTTAGGTACATACGCAACACAGGCTATGTACACATTAAAGTTTATTTGGCAAGCAAAGCTCGCAGGAATCGTTTACCGAACTGCGTACAAAATACATACAAATATTTTGCTCGAACAAATACACGGATAGAATAAATCATTTAATTTTCAATGTGTGTATGAGATGCGGTTTTCTGTAAATGCTTGTATGGGTAGAGATTATGATACTAAATTATTGCCGTCAAAATTTTAATCCTCAGACTGAGAAGACGGCTGAATTACAAATCCTGAGGTTTTAAGATATCATGTGGTAGTGATCATTTCATTATCTAGTGTCAACCTTGTTGAGACTCGCATAGACAAAAGAAGCATTGTATTATAAGGAGGAGGCCTATGCTAACCAGTAGTATTCTTAGTATTTATTATTGCTGTCATTTTCTAGTTTGTCTTTAATTTTGGTAACACATCGGCTAACTATTCAATAATGGTGGTAATTATCATCATCATCATTTCAGCCGAAAGACGTCCACTGCTGGACATGGGTCTCTCCCAAAAGTGTCACCACATTGACCTGTCCCGTGCGACTTGCATCCAGTGGATCCCCGCAACCTTCACCAGGTCATCGGTCCGCCTAGTGGGAGGCCTTCCAATTCAACGTCTTCCAGTTCGTGGTCACCACTCCGTTCTGGAGTGGTAAGTATGTTTCATGCAAAAACCAGCAGTACATTTTCCAACCATTACCCTAAGCAAAGGCTATTTTCAGTTAAGCACTTTGTTTTCTACTAAGCTGCTTTTAATAGAGTTTGTTTGGTCTGACCTCGGAAACAAACCCCGCCCCGGTCAGTCTACGTGTTACCGAACCTACTCCCGATAGACAAAGACCTTGAAAATAATTTAGGTCTATCAAACATTAAAATGAAGAAAGCTAATAAAACAGATCTCACTAACAACTACAACAAAAAAGCAATAAAATTTAGTTTTTATTCTCATCAAAATACGTAATGTTTTGCAATAAAACACTTTAGTAAACCCCGGTTCTTCAGTGACGTAGTCTTACAACCAATCATCGTAACCTATCCCACGATAATAAAAACAATTTTATAGTCTTCAATACAAAGAAAGTCTATCTTGAAAGAGATGAAAGAAAACATTTTATCAGCTTATTATAATATCGGGAACAAGAAATAAAATACCTTCTTTCTATAAATATAAGAATAAAAATAATATAGAATTATTTATGCCATCGTATAAAGTTGACTAGGCGAACCGATGACCTAGTAGAGGTCGCAGAACTTCGCTAGATGCAAGAAACACAGGACCAGACAATGTGGCGATGCTTGGAGGAAACCTATCTCCAGCAATGGACTTAAATGATGTGGACGTCTATCGGTTTAAATTATAATTTACAAGCAGATCATTTAAAGAGGATTGGCATCGCGGTTGTCATTTGACATCCTGGACCGATTACTGACAATAAACGACGATCGACGGTCGAAGACAAATAATATTCACCACATACTGTCTGTCTGACCCTCTGGGAACATAATTATCTGATTAGCAAATCTTTTATTTAAGACGCTGTATGTTATTATTTTTGCTAAGACTTGGTTTCTTTTTAAAATTTTCTAATGGAATACCTGACGTAATTGAAGAGAATATTCCAATTAGGAACAGAATACCAACATGGTCATAGTTGGTTATAAGATGACTGTGCCATAGAATTTAAAGGTGTTGTTCCACAAACGAAGGGATAATTAATATCTTGTCCTTCCTGTCCTTTCATAGTCTCATTCATACACATACCAGGAACGATCCTACAAGAGGTGCTTAACTGATAGAAAAAATTGTCGCCTCTATCCAAATTACCATCGACACGTTAAAAGTATTCGACAAATTCCACTCCTATTTTTTTCTGTTCATAAAGACACAGATACTGCACAAAAGCATTATAAAACGATCCAAAACAAAATACTAGACGTAATCTCCGCGCCTCATGGCCGGAGTCATTGAGCGCTCGTTACGCTCACAATTGTGAATGGGCACGATGCGATCTTACGTAACACGATATACGTTAGGGATCTGTGTGATTTAAACTGTTACTGTAATGGTAGTGTTTCCTACAATTCAGTGAACAGTGAAGACATTATATCATAGAATTTGAAGATACAGTCTGTCGTCTATCTTTGCATGGACATATGTGTTAGAGAAGGATGCATCGTATGTGACTAAAACAGTGAAGAATATAACTCACAATTATGCCAAGAGAGAGAGAAGGAAAGCAAAGAATGATGGATGTATTGTATGAGAAATGATGTGAAAGACAGAGTAGTTGGGAAGAAAAAACGTGTTACGCTTACCCCAAGTAACATGGGACAAAATTAGGAAGATGATAATGAGACTGTGATTAATATATAGATTAATATTTGACGATTTCATATGCTATGTCCGGAGAAGCTTGCCGCTTTTCACTTGTTTTTCAGCATTTATTTAGGATTCAGCTTGACCATGGGGAAATCTACAAAAACTAATTACGCGTGCGTCACTTAGCCAGAAGCCTAGACCGTAGTGCATTCGGATGGTGACTTATCCCAATGGAATACGATAATGTAACATAATGATAATGATAAATCATGATCTGTCAAATGACCAATTTGGTCGAGACGCCATTGTTTAACTATTGTGTCTACTTCGTGGACAGATCATGGGTTACAATATAATCATCTATTCATAATGCGAGACTTCAACAGTTGCATATTAACGTCCTTCTGCCAAATAAAACTTGATTACTTGAAGGTCACTAGTGACTTACATAAACTAAGAAAATAACGGATAATAAAATGTAAAGTTCACTATTTTAATCATCAAAGAAAAGAAAAACTTATAGAATATTCCAGCCACAATATCAGCAGACACGGCTATCACTAAACCCTTTCGTAGATACCGCCAACCTAGTATTTTCTTAATGAATCATTTCAACTCGGAACCCAGGCACCAATTAAAAGGCAGCGGCATCAAATTACTAGTCAGAGGATTGTCGTTTTTAATTACTAGTTAGTTTTAGATGATTGCGTTTTTCCGCTGAATCAGTTCTCTGATATTATAATTTACTGTGGGGTGGTGCGGCAAATATGTTTGGTGTATTGAGGCTTTGTTGTCGATTGTTGGTATACAATGAGGTGATTTTAAAAAAGGTAGATGGACACAGTCATCATGAAACGAGAAAATGGAAAAAGAAAAACAAAACACAATGTGTCAAACCCATGAAATTACTAACCCTAAGTACAGAATTACTGTACACAAATTAATTCTATACCTACTCACACACAAACCTAATTAGTAACACAAATTACAAATCTGTTTTACGTCCGTCACATCACCATCCATATCAGGTCCAGTTGAAAACCAGCGTCGGTGTTTGCTGAACTGGGCCTATTTGGCGCAGCCGTGAAACACAATATTATTTCTATTCTTCTGTTTAGATTTAAGTTTTTTTTTTTTTTTTTTTTTTAATTTGTGTGTCGTGATGGTCCAGAGGTTAAGGCTTCACCTCTCATGCAAAAGGTTGTGGGTTCAAATCTGGGCAAGTACCAATCAGATTTTTTCAATGCATATGTACTTTCTTGTTTATCTTGCACATCACAGACATCGCTGAAGGAAAAGATAGTGAGGAAACTTGGACTTATAATTAATATAAGTCTGAAATCACCAAGTCGTCTTGAGCAAGCGTTGTGGTCAATGCTCGTGCCTTCTCTGTATGAGGAGAGGCCTTTGCCCAGCTGTGGGACAGTAATAGGCTGGTATGATTTAATTTTTTGTCGTGTGCACTTGTGGCATGTGCCAAATGAATATGTCTATTTCTTCTTTCTTTCTTACAGTGCTACAATCATATTGTTGGGAGGGCCCTGACGCTGTTGGTAAACATTTGTGAAATGATTTCCGGAAATTGCATACAAAAACAAAATGGCAGAGCGTTAGCTCCCATTAAGGCCAAACAATCGATTTACAACTATAACTTGACCAAGACCAGTTACATGTCATAATCAAGTAATAAACTTATGTTTATGTAGCATTTATTTAAACATTATATTTATTATTAAGAACGTATTCACTCAAATTTTTTGGCGCCTAAACTTTGACGTAAATATAAATATCCAAGAAACGATGCAAAAGAAAAGATCGATAGGTCAACAAAAAGATTGAATAGAAATAACAAAAATGTTGAAGCAGGCAATTCTTCAAAACATTTTAGTGGAACCCAACATGGCGGATGTAGGCGACATTTTGATTAATCCGTAAAAACCTCGGTGGTGCTGTCAGATTATTATAGTTTATTGCTAACAGACCTTAAGATGTGGAGTTATGATTCATAATTCAATGACACCCGAACCTTCCTACATTTGGAATATTTTTCTGTAGCTATAAAGGCAAGGACGTTTATCAAATAGATAGCTTCTCGCTTTTTGCAAAGTGTCTAAGATGACGACTTACCAGTCGATATTTACGAAGGTAGATCAAATTGTAGGTACCTGGAACAAAGCATTTGGAAATTAGACTAGACATAACTTCACGTCTTTTTTACAGGTATATTTATATATATATATAGCACTTCAAGCGCAAAGTACAGTGGCGGACTTAATGCCATAAGCATTTTCTATCAGTCAACTTCTATTTATCTATAATTTATATTCATAGTTCGCCAATTTTGTATGTTTGTTTAAGTTATACGTATTAGGGGCGAACTTATCGCCATCATTTGGACACAAATCCAGACTCCGTGACTGCGACTGCGTAATTCTAGATGGAAAAACCCAGTAACACTTTGCCTGACCTGGGAATCGAACCCAAGTCCTCATGCTCCACAGTTGCACATGCCACCAACGAGGACCGAACAAACGTTTGAAACAGCAATTAGTAAATCATCAGTAAAAGAGCTGTATAACAATTTAGCGTTACAATAATGTAATTTGTATTATTCGGAAACAAATTCTCGACCCTCATTATCTAGAATTTGTACCGGATCCTCCAAGGTAGACCATTAGCGGTTCTCCTTGGCTAGAAATACAAAATATAATTATACGAGATTCATGAAACCCTTGTCACCTTGACAGCTCATAAGACGTGAATCCGGGACGTCTGTGTACTCCTGACAGAACGGATTTCTGATATTGCTTGAACGTCCAGGTATAAACGATATGAGGTCACAATTTTGGATGACGTTATCGTCCTTAGTCACACTAATATTATAAATGCGAAAGTTTGTGTGTGTATGTGAGATGTGTGTATGTTTTAACTCTTTCACGCAAAAATTACTAAATGGATTTGGGCGAAATTTACCACACAGATAGTTTATGACCTGGATTAATTCGTAGGATACTTTTTATCCCGGTAGTACGATCCCGTGGGACAATTATCGAACTCAATGTGGGCAAAGCCACGGGCATAAACTATAGTAATAAAATAATCGTATCTCGTATATAAAATTATTAGTAGTAATTACAATTTAATTTAAGAAACTCTGTCCTGTTTTTTTCAAAGAAGTTGTTGATCTTTGTACAAAATAGTAGATACGAGGACGGACGACAAAATTATAATCGTCGCAAATTGAGCAGCAAATCGCGTCGGAGTCGCGAGTATTATTCAGTATTCGGTGACAAAACACGCGTGGTATCTCTCGATCTGTCCACGAAGTAGACACAATAGTTAAGCAATGGTGTCTCGAACAAATTGGTCCTCTGACAGATCATGATTTATAGTGTATAAGCATGATCAATCTGTTAAATTGAAGAAATAAAGATTTGAAGTACCCCGAACTCAACATCTGCCTAGCTTTTTCCCAAATGCGTTGAGGTCGGCGTCCAGTCTAACCGGATGCAGCTGAATACCGGTATTTTACATGGAGTGACTACCTATCTGACCTCCACAACCCCGTTAGACGACCCGAATGGCGCAGCGATAGTGAGGCTGCATTACGTTCTTAGGGTCCCGAGTTCGAATCCCGGTAGGAGCAAATGTTTGTGTGATGAGTATGGATATTTGTTTCCTAGTCATGGATGTTTATATGCATAATAAGTATGTATTTACAAACAAAAAGTATCTATGTAGTATATCAACTATCTGGTGTTCACGACACAAGCCTCGTTGCTTAGCGTGGCACTAGATGGCGCTGTGCGTAATGTGTCCAGCGATATTATTATTAGTACTGGGTAATACGATACCCCTTGGTAGGACTGGCGTTGTTCGCCGGTTTTCTATCAAATCTCTGTCAGACAGCTACGGTTTCAAGTTCGACCCGTATCATCATCTGCCTCTCCCTTTTCCCTACTATGTTGGGGTCGGCTTCCAGTCTAACTGGATGCAGCTGAATACCAGTATTTTACATGGAGCGACTGCCTATCTGGCCTCCACAACTCTGAACCCAGGTAGTACTGGGTAATACGATACCTCTTGGTAGGACTGGCTGTCAGGTTTTGTGCACTGACTACCTGTAACGACTGTCAAAGATCTACAATTGACAGCCGGGACCAAAGGCTTAACGTGCTCTCCGAGGCACGGCGGAAACTCGGCATGTAATGGATCACCCATCCATAGGCCAACCTAGGCAAACGCGGCTTAACCTGAAGATTGATCCAAGCGGCTGTTGTTGTTTAGCTACGAGCTCCTCACACCCAATCTAAATAAATAAAACAAATAACTGATATTCGTAAAAAACTGCCTAAGGCCAATCTAAGTACAAAATATTTCTGGGAACCTTCCTTCTACGGTTTTTTTTTTCAAGATAAAGAGGGAAATGACAGAAACGCCCCAGTTGTTATCCATTACGTAATTAATACACGATTTCCTCATAAATTAATGTATTACTCCGCTTAGGTTTCTAAACCCATTTGATATGGATTTTCCAAAGAATTTACTACGGTCCCGGAAAAAGTTATCAGAAAATGTTCCGAGACGGTAAATCTCTTAGTAATTTAATGGACTTTTTACGATGGTCTGGGAGTAATGGAATTATTGAATGTTTCAGCTATTTTGTAACTCGTGGAAGGTTTGGCCTTAAGTATGTATGCGATTTCCGTATTGCGACGCGACATGCGGAGCACCAGTTTGGCAGGTATGCTAACAACCATGCAACCATGACTCAAATGTCTAGCTTTCAGCGCGGTGGCAGCCACAATTTCAGAGCTATTGAAGCCAGTGAGAGTGGTCTGACAAATCACCGTTGCCATTGACGGCCGTAAAGTCGCTTGCCGAAGCCGCTCGTCCAAAAACATGAACGGCGCCAAACGGGGCCTTACGGAGCACAGCTCCGCTGCTCTCCTCTCTTCTCCGCTCAAGTGGACAGGAAGCTTAAAGGCAATCTGCACTATAACATTGCAAGTATAGGCACTGGATTAGAGGAGTTTCAACTAAAGGTCACATTTGGGATCTCACAAGGTTTGATTTTGACCGCATGAATTTATTATCAAACTCAAAGATTATTGAGTTGTTTTTTTTTTCTTATCTATATAAGACAGAGATTATAATAATATGCTCCTATACCAATAAGGTTTTTCGTAGGCTTACCTTCTTACGATCTTGATTATTAAGAAGTCTATCCACCTAACTATAATGCCGTGGCAGCTTGTAATTACACATTGGCTACATTGTATTGTATAGCGGGCTGGTGTCCGCAACTCCACGTCAAAGCGCGTATTGAAAAAAAATGGAAATTTATTCGATCCACCCTAACTCTCCGAGAAAGGCCAGCAGCGCCTTGATGTTGCTGACAATCTCGCGGAGAGTACCTGCTTTCCCGAAGAAGGTACTTTACCCAGTATGTGGCAACCACTGGGCAGTGAAGAAGCACGTGGGCTGCTATCTCGTCTTCCTCCATGCAGGCACGGCACAGGGGGCTGTTTGTGACTCCTATGCCAAAGAGGTGTTTATTAAAAGAGCCGTGTCCAATAATGGCGGCTGTAACTGTGCGCAGCTGCGGTTTGGTCAACCGAAGCGCGCGTTTGGTGAGGCGGCCGTTGATAATAGGATAAGGCTACATTATAAAAGTAAAAATAATCGTCATCATTTTCCTGCCCTGGTCCCATGTTACTTGGGGTCCGCGTAACGTGTTTTTTTCTTCCATTCTCCCCTATTAACCGTCATGCTTTCATTTATACCTTTTTCCTTCATATCATTCCTCACAATCCATCCATCATATCCTTGGTCTTCCTCTCCCTCTCCATCCATCAACATTTATATTATACTCATCACTCTTTTGGTCACATGCGATTCGTCCCTCCTCATCACATGTCAATACCAAGACCGTCGATTCCCTTTCAACTTTTCTGTAACTGGCGCAACTTTTAAACTTCGTCTAATATACATTATGTTCCTTACCATACCCACTCGTGTCACACCACACATCCGCCTCAACATTCTCATTTCCGCTGCAGGCATTCTTTTTTCATCTATCTTCTTCAAAGCTCAGCATTCCAAAACGTAAAAATAATAAGAGTACTCTAACATTAATTTTTGGTGTATGATTTGTTGGTTGTCCGTAGATAAATAAATAAACTATCTTTGTTTTAAATCTAATCTTGGTAATGCTGTTGTTAAGAAACACTAAAATTATTCTTGCTTTAGAATTCTAAGATGTCGTTTAGTATGCAGAAATGCAGACTGATTACCCTCTATGTGCCCATTATAATTCTGTGCCTTTAGAAACCTTTCAAATTCTAGAGAATTTTCAATATTGAAATCACGTATGCAGAAGGCACTTCGAATAGAAAAACCTATTCAACTATCATTTTGTACGTCGGAAAATTTAATCATAACATTTTGGAAAACGTATTGGAAAACGTATAGTGTAAGTAGTATTTTTTTAGGGTTCCGTACCTCAAAAGGTAAAAAGGAATACTTATAAGATCACTCTGTTGTCGGTCTGTCCGTCCGTCTGTCACCACCGATTTCTCGGAACGGGCGGACCTAGCAAGTTGAAATTTATACCCGATACTGAGGTCTATAGTCCCTATTAGCTGTATAAAAATCAACACAATAAAAAGATATGGCCAAATTAGATTTTCGCGGAAACTTACCACGTACCAAAATTTACCTTAATTTTCAACTTTTTTTTTACTTTTCGGAATGTTCTCTTTACTTGCGTTGTAAGACTTTGCTTTAACGAAAATTGACAATTCTAGGTCAACCGGAAGTACCGGATAGTTCCCGATGACCTAGAATTACGAAATTTGTCGTGAAACAATGTCTTGTAGTAAAGGAAAAAATCTGAAAAACGTCAATAAGTAGTTTCATGAGAAAAAAAGCGATTTTACCATTACAAACCTATTATTTGCGGTTGGTGCAATAGCAGTTTCATGGGATCGAACAGCAAAGTTAAGTTTGTCCTTTAAAAAGTCTGTACGGAACCCTCGGTGTGCGAGTCCGACTTGCTCTTGGCCGGTATTTTTTTTGTGGAAGTAGCTCTTAGAAACAATATTGTTTGGCTGTTTATCGAAGGGAGACTGTAGTAATCACAGTAAGTACATTACACTTGTCTTAGCAAACAGATAGTTGATAACCTGGATTAACACACTTTTTATTCCAGTAGTATGATCCCGTGTGAATACCTAATCTAAACCATTATATAATTATATAGATATCTCATGACAATTAGCAAATAAATCAACAATTCAAACAAAGCATTAAAGCAGCCATAAAATACTCCTGATATTATTATTATGACAGCAATAGATGAGTAATTTGAATTTTAAATAATTTCCGCCACGATTGACTGCATTTATGTAGTCTCTTCATTAGTAATAATAATTAATTAGTAGATTATTTGTCGGTCCTTTTATTTAACGTAGCAGCGTGATAATTTATATTCAGTTTTATTAATTAGAATCAGTGTAATTACGGCAATGTTTTGAATAGCGTTTTAAAAAAACATTCATTAATAAAACTTGCTGTTAGGTGTAATGCTTTTAAAATGAATTGTATCGTCATTGATTACGTTTATCGCTAAACAGTCTTAAAACATCATATTACTGTTTCTATCAACTTAAAATTATTGTCAGAAACAACGATGTGTTTATTCATTTTAAGCTATAGTTGCAAAACAAATTAACCATGTATCGTTTTTTATTGGGAAAAATGTTGAAGATCACGATAGATGACTATTCAAGACTTGAATAGACTTATTTTTGTTTTTGTAGATTTCCCATCCGAAAAAAAAGGCTAGTACTTAATATATTAATCATCAATATATTATTATGTAAAATTTGGAAGGGAGCTTTATCTATTATTTCATTCATGTTTTCAGATTCGTCTGTTCGGCATTGCAAATATCTCAATGAATATTGTTCTTCAGTTCATCCAGAAAACAAATTTGACTAAATTATATAAAAAAAGAAAACATAGAAACACGGCAAAAACCTTTTTTTATTTTTTATTAAAAAAATATTTAAATCGGTCAAGTTTTGGAGAATTTATCATGGGACTACGGCTATGCTTCAAATAAATATAAATGCTACGTCTTTTCTCAGCCTAAGTAGAATAGCACAAGGGCAGGAAGAAGATTATGATGCTATGCCCATAAGTTCTGGCGTTTTTCACCAGTAGACACAATAGGGTAGTTGACACCATAAAATAATAATTCCAAGACACCAATCTCTAAAAAAAACTTTATTTTGGGCCTGAAAACCCGATTTATTTTCATTTAATTGCCAGTTTCGATTTTTATTTGCTTTGAAATCAATAAATAGTTGAGTAATTGAGTTGACCAAACAGTGACGTCACAGCGTGCTATTGCCATACAAAATCTATGAGAGAACCGCGTTTTGACAGCTCTTAAAAAGTATGTCAATTGATTGGTGTGTCAACTACTATTTAAACATGCATACCATAGGTTACGCAGTTATCCCCCTGGATAGTCAGCCCCGCTATCACCTCGCTGACTGGCCAATATTTCACGATGGCATTGGCGATACTCATATAGTTCGTGCCTATCCGTAAGAAGATTGAGTTGCGTGTCTTGAAGTTATTTAAAACATTTATTCTGACCTTTGATCCTTATCAAAGAGCACGTGCAAATCTTTGTTTATAGTTTGTTTAAACTGTAGTATGAACATAGATTTCCTCAAACAGAATTTTTATCCGTAAAATTCAAAATTTTTAACAGTTTTTGCGAAAGATAGTGTATTACAGAGGTTTTCTAATCATTACAAAATTCAAGCTATGCGGCCGAAACTTGGTACTGTCGAAATTTGTTAGTAGTCAGAGCCAAATAGCACCAGTTGGGGCTAATGTAGAATATATTCTGCGTTTGTGCCAAAAAACAACCAAATGTTTCGGCTCTTTCGGCATAATTGGGTAATATTTCAAACAACTGCATTCCCTTTTTCAAAAAAAGGTAACTGAATTGGTACGTACACCTGGGGCCTAGTTTTACTAATTTACAAACTTTGCAGTGGTTCCTGGATTTTGTGTTTTTGACAGATATTTATAACTATGCTGTCACCGTTACTCTTAGCCTGCATCACCCCGCTGCTGGGCAAACACCTTTCTTCCATTTTTCGATCCAGGGAAAATATGGACCATTGGTCGTTGGTGTTGCCCAGTTCGTCCTACCATCTTCTACGAGGTCCGTCGCGACGTCTGAATGAATTATCCTAAAACAGACAATTATTAACATATCAGTGAACCGCTGATAAATAAGTGGAGGCTACAGCTTGAATAACAAATGCCAGCGGAGAGAGTCGTCACGAAGGATGTTTTCCCGAACATTTTACCGAATGGCCTGAAGAACTTGCGTCCAATAGACCATTAGACTGATGAACTGTTTATCGTCAACATCTGCCCAGACTTTTCTTTATCGTGTGGTTAGTGCCTAACCTGGTGTCAGAGTTTTTAAGCCGCCCATGGGCCTCTGGGTAAATTGATACCCCTTATTAAGAGTGGCTGTCAGATTGTCGAGCTTCAAACTACACGTAAAGACTGTCAAAAGATCTACAAATGACTGCTGGGACCAACGGCTGACGTGCTTTCCGAGGCACGGAGGAAACTCGGTATGAAATCAATCGTCATCTCTCCTCGGTATGAGCTTGACAGGCGCTGGTTAAACTTGAAAATCGATTCGTGCGGCTGTTATTATTTAGCCACAAGTTTTTCCACCAGCTTCTTCACGAGCTTTTCCTTACTGTCGTTTTCCCCAATGGATTACAATAATTGTATCTCCCAACTTACAGCTAAAGACAAAGATTGCCAGAAAATTATGTTACAACAAATCTGTGTTCTCAAATTGAAAGGCTAAGCAAAAGTTTAGGTCAAGAGGCACGATTTAATGATCATTTTGCTCAGCCTATTGCAGCGAGGGCCTTTTCCAAGTGGTACCAACTAAGTCTGTGCCTCCTGCATTCAATTTAATTGGATGTAAAATTGAACTAGCTGTTTTCTGTACAAGCAGCTTATATTCATGCCAAATTACAGCTTTCTAGTACTAAGAGTCTTGGAGCTAATCTGCGGTCAGACGGGCAGACAAAGAAGGCGAAACTATAAGGGTTCCTTGTTAACTACGAAACCTTTATAGTAGCCCAAGTTACTCTATAAAATCAGCTATTTTCCAGTAAAAAAGTCGGTCCAGCCGTTTCGGAGATTAGCCGGAACAAACAGCAAAAATTAAAAGAAATGTGTTTTGTTATAAGTACCGAATATACTTTCAGTATGCAGTCAGTCAAAAGCTGTTATTTTGAAATTACAAACAAACACTTCAATTTTATTTATTTGTATACCTTTTTATTCTAACATCCGTAAGTAGAGAGCTGATTTTGGTTATTGGAAACTTTGGATAGTTTTGCCTGTACACCAAATAAATAGCTTTTTTCACTGTATTGCTAGATATTATTGTATTGTTGTTGTTGGTTGTTGTATAGTTGTTGTATTATTGTTGTTTTTTGTTATATTGTTATTGATTATTTTGGTTATTGCTAGTGTATTTCATGGAAAATCTCTAGTTAACGTTAATCAAATAGAGCAGCAGTTTTTAACTTGGACCAAAAATATTAAGATTATATTTTATCATCATGGCTTTCAGTGGCAAGTTTTAGACGCATTGTGTGTGGCAGACTTTTGTCTCCGTATAGCGTCATAGCATCAATGGGGGTTTCTTACTCCGTTATTTGTTCAACGTATTTGTAAGAAAACCATGTTTTTTTTTTACTTTAGAAGTATTTTTTATAAATTTTTACGGATATTGTTTACATGTATCGAAGAAACATTTTGTGGACAATGATGTGTAATCTACCCTCAAAACATTTATTTTTTATAATCGATGTCTAACTTTTGTAATACCCCCAACTTTTGTTATTTTTTAAGTATTTAACTTTAATATTCTCATGTAAGTGAATAGTTTAATTTTTATGAGAATAAAATTGATCTTAAACCTCATATTTCCTTCTCAAAATTATTATTCCTGAAATGACTAATGGAAAAACCCGATAACACTTTGCCCGACCCGAGCATCAATGCCAGAACCTCATGCTCAGGAGTCACGCTAACAACCACGAGGCAGTCCTGTCCAGGAAGCCTATCATATTCAAACCAAAAAGATAAACGCGTGTGCAATATCGAGCTGTGTAAAGATAATCGTATCGGATACGTTCACAGTATTCACAAAAAAACAGCCATTAAAATGTAGTAAAAACTACGTCAGCAGTAATCAAAACCGCTTTTCTGTCCAAGATAATATCTACTACATCAAGTAATTGTTGTTTGTTTTGAATTTATTATGTTTTGCGTCGATTGTACCCAGTGGTTGATGATGGAGTGCCTATCTCAATATTTTGAAGGTTTTCGGGTAGGTTAGTTGTTAATTTTGACTTCTAATTCAGTTTAATAATCAACGGAAATTGTATTTTATTAGTTTAGCGAAGTGAAAGTGGTGAACACTGTTTTAAGCTTTCACATACAAGGCTAACAAGAGTAGCAATTGTATTTACATGGAGCGACTTCCTATCTGACCTCCACAACCAGTTAGTAATACGATACCCCTTGGTACGACTGCTTGACAGACTTTCGGGCCACAGACTACCTGTAACGACTGTCAAAGATCCACAAATGACAGCCGGGATCAACGGGTTAACGTGCTTTCCAAGGCATGGAGGGAACTTGGTATGTAATGGGCGGATAGCCATCCATGGACCAGCCTAGGCAAGCACGGCTTAATCTTAAGATCGACCCGAGCGGCTGTTATTATTTAGCCATGTCGGCTGTTAAAAACTTTCAATTTCAAGCGTGAACTCTATTTTATTAAATCCTGAAGATGTTAATAAATGCTTTTTTAAATTTAGTATATACTGTCCCACAGTATATACTAAATTTAAAAAAGCCAAGGCCAAGGCAAGGCCAAGGCCTCCCCCGATTCCTTCAATATGCTCTTATCCCTGTCCTCCTCGGACCAGTCAATAAAGCCTTTTAAAATACCGAGAACTAAATTTTTTTACAATACGATTCCTTTAGGTTTAGATCAAGCTCTACTGCTACTTACCGAATGACTTCATAATAATTGTAATACCAGCCATGCATAAGCACTTGAGACTAAAACTATGGCCTGGCCTCCAACTCCAGTTAAGTCCTGTGGAGCTTTAGTTCGGCCTTACAAGGCCTCCAGAGGCCTTTGACATGCATGTCACGCTTACCTACTGAAGAGGATTACTGCTAACTCAAACTCAAATCAAACTCAAACTCAAATCATTTATTTCAATTAGACCATTACGGCACTTTTGAATGTCGAAAATACAAAAAAGCAAAGCTACAGTCACAGTCACAAGGCATAATAACTTGAGAAAGTACTGTAGTTGCCCATTCCCTAACGTAGATCTCTATGGAGAAGAACGGGCAAGAAACTCCATGGACACTCTTTTAAATCAAAATATTGTTACAAAATCTTGGTTACATCATTCATGTTGAGATTATACATATGTGAGAACGATGTAGAAAGACGTGCACATTAAGAGCGTCCAGAGTAAAATAATAAATTAAAAAATAAAGTAATTAAAATGAACGAACCGTGGCAGCTAAGAGATGACCAGTCCCAACTGACAGCGCCCGTTCACGAACATGACGCATGTATCGGCGCCATTCAACTCGACCATATTTAAGGGAACCAAATGACCCGACACACCCGCCACCATCAGCGAGACATTTGAGTGAGCATGACATTCTCTCAGCCACCAAGGCATATTCAAGTCAATGAAAGATAACTAAATGTAAGTGGTGGCTGAACAGTACAAAGTACTCACACATGTGCTATGCAATTATATAATACTAAAAACCGGAATCTATACAATGCAAGTGGGTATATTTTTACAATCTTCTGCAGCTTCCACAATACATTAACATGGGAATCAATTCTTCTTCTTTGCGTGTCGATAGACTCAAATAATGCCCGACCAGTACATTCAATTTGTTTGCCCCTATGGTTGTGGAACAGGACCAGCATTTAGCCAAGCATTTTTATCATCAATGTAATCCCCCAACTTATAATATGCTTGCCTACATAGTGTGCGTTTTATACAAGATTTAAATTTCGTCTCATTCAGTTGAAGAATGTGGGGAGGTATTTTATTGTAACATTTCAAACAGTACCCCATGAAAGATGAATCTACTTTAGCAAGCCTGAAACCTGGCTGAACTAGTTGGTCCCTATTTCTAGTGTTATAGTGGTGTCTGTCACCTCTTTTACTGAATAAATGCAGATTTTTCCTAACGTACATGATGTTTTCATAGATGTATTGACAAGGTACTGTCATGATATTAATTTCCTTAAACAGTTCTCTTAGAGAATCGCGTCTACGTAATTCATATATGGCTCTGATGGCTCTTTTCTGCAGAATAAATATAGACTCGATGTCTGCAGCCCGTCCCCATAGTAAAATACCGTATGACATAATACTATGAAAATAACTAAAATAGACTAGCCTCGCGGTATCAATATCAGTAAATTGACGGATTTTTCTAACAGCATATGCAGCTGAACTCAGCCGTCCTGCAAGAGATGTTAAATGAGGACCCCATTGTAACCTTGAGTCGAGCGTGATTCCCAAGAAAACCGTTTTATCGACAAATTCTAGTTTCTCTTGATTCAATATTATGTCACAATCACTACTTTTGACATTTGGTAGAGCAAATCTAATGCACTTAGTTTTTTTCCCATTTAGTACTAAATTATTAGCGGTAAACCAATTATGGACCTGCAGTAGGGCGTTATTTACGTCGTCAAGATCAGTGGCACGTCTGTTTATCCTAAATATTAAAGAAGTATCGTCAGCAAACAACACCATATGCGGATGGTTGTTAAATAAACGGGGTAGGTCATTAATATATACTAAAAAGAGGAAGGGACCCAATATCGAACCTTGTGGTACACCCATTTTTACTTTTAAACCCATTGAATTGACACCATTTATTTGTACCTGCTGCTGTCTATCATTCAAATACGATTTTACTAAACTGAGCGCAAGTTTACCTAAACCGTAATGCTCAAGTTTCAAGATCAGGGTTTCGTGATTTACGCAATCAAATGCCTTCGAAAGGTCACAGAAGATTCCTATGGCATCTTGTGTCTCTTCCCACGCAGTAAATATGTGTTTTAATAAAGTGACACCGGCGTCAGTTGTACAACGTCCTTTGGTGAAACCATACTGTTGCTCGTGCAATATTTTATTGGTGTGCTTTGTGTCCATCTCAATATTATCTGAGGTGATTTGCTCTGTCACTCCCGGTGGCCTTTGTTCGAAGTTTTAGTGATAAATTAAACCTGATTATAAATCAAAGTTAGTGTTGTTTTAATATCAGGTTTTTTCGCTGTAGATGACTAAGTACTGATAATTATATCATGATCTGTCAAAGGACCAATTTGTTCGAGAGACCATTGTTTAAGTATTGTGTCTACTTCGTGGACAGATCAAGGGATACCATTGATTCCGCTTGTTTCTCATAATAATATAAGATTTTAGAATTTTGATTACTGGTTCTTTTTTCTCTAACTTGAAGAAACATATAAATACGTCATTATTGAATAAATAAAAAAATTAATAGCTCATGATTATTTGTAAACAAACGCAGGTATATTAATTTATTTGAATTAATTTATTTTATTTCGATTTCACACAATATTTTAGTTCACAATTTAATAATTGCATTTTTTTTTATGTGACATGATATTAAATTTATGAAATGTATTGTATTGTAATGTAATTTCTTTATTTTGCAGTACCCTTACACCCTGTATGTTTGATACTTATAACGTTTTCCAACCCCTGTACAACATGTTTACAATAAACTGGTTGATTTATTACTCAGTTAGATTTAGTCACTCTCTTGCAAAATCTAAATAATTTTCAATTTGTTTGATAAACCTCGAGGTGTCTCAAATGGCGAAGCGGTAGTGAGGCTGCCTGACGTTCTTAGGGTCCCGGGTTCGAATCCCGGTAGGAGCTGAAGAGAATGTTTGTGTGATGAGCATGGACATTTGTTTCCGAGTCATGGATGTTTTATGTATAATAAGTATTTATTTACAAACAAAAAGTATCTATATAGTATATCAACTATCTGGTGTCCACGACTAGGTTTGTGTGGCACTAGATGGAGCTGTGTGTAATGACCAGTGATATTTTTTTAATGTCCAGTCATATTTAATATGACGGCAACGAAATTTTGAACATTTTCATTAACCATTACGTATAAAATTTATAAATTATTTGCCCATTCATGATGACGAACATTGCATTTGAGCTAGAACAATGAGCGCTCCTATATCATTGACCTAGCTTCTATAGGCGACAATAATCGGTTCATAGCATGAATATTTGTGGTGACAAACGTAAGTCACTGGCATTATGACTCATATGAATTTTAATTTGTTGCTCCACGAAATGAGGTTTTAATAAAAAAAAAATTAAAAAAAAATGTATGTGTGTGTATTTCTCGGAAATACATTCAAATCAGATGATTCTACGTTCAATTATAATATGTGAAGCTGGCCATCTGTAGCAATCTTAATTTCATTTTTGCATTTTTAGACTATTTAAATTGTATTTTTATTTTTTCTTTGTATGGTTTTATGAAAATCCGCGGTAGCTTCTTTCTATCAACACCACCATAATAATATTGTTATTGCCGACGGACGTCCAATTCACGACATAGGCGTCCCCAAGCGTCACCACGTCGATCAGTCTTGCGTTTTTCGCATCTAGCGGATCCATCATCTGCCTAGCCTTTTCCCAACTATATTGGGGTCGGCTTCCAGTCTAACCTGATGTAGCTGAATACATGGAGCGACTGCCTATCTGACCTCTACAACCTAGTTAGTACTGGGTACCACGATACCCCTTGGTATATATATGACTGGTTGTCAGACATTTTGGGCCACTGACTAGCTGTAACGACTGTCAAAGATCTACAAGTGACAGCCGAGACCAAAAGATAGTGCATCAAAACCAAGAAAAATCGTGAGTCATCGTAAAGGAACTCGACGCAGCGGGAATAATTCCAACTGATCAACGTGCTTTCCGAGGCACGAAGGAGACTCGGCATATAATGAGTGGTCACCCATCCACAGACCAACCTAGGCAAGCACGGCTTAACCTAAAGATCGATCAAAACAGCTGTTATTATTTAGCCACGAACTCCTCGCTTCTAGTGGATCCATCCTATAATATTTATAACCGAACTGTCTTACCACAGTCATCATGTCATTCCGGTATACAAGATTGACGGGACTGGCGGCCCAATTCTTCCCCAGGAGCATCACAAGAAATTATATCATTGAGAGGACGTACGTACTCCATCATGCCGTCTCCTCAAACATCGAACTTGACCTCCGATCGGCAATTTTCTGTGACCGTTCTTTCTAACGCTCTTTATGAGGTCAATGGCCACCAATGACCGGTTACGAGCCAGTACCTATTATTGTTTTATCCTCCGACCGAATTTAATTCACTGTGGACAGTTTCAACGAAGATTTGCCGAGTGCCCAGGAGATTTTGTATTGCTCAAGTGTGTGACCTGAATTAATACACAAATCGTCACCACAACAAATCACCATCACCATCTCAATGAATCTATTACTTTCATAGTCCGCTGCGATGGCCATCCCGTATGATCGGAAAGACATCAGGTGTAGAACCAACTGATTTACTGGACACATGGGCGTCACACCACTAAGTTTCTTCTATTATCGAGAAATTCTTAGTGAAAAATCAAAAACAATTTCACCGAATTTAAACTTGTACCCCAGGCTCAGCAGTCCACCGTAGGCGCGGGCCTGTGGACGGGGAGCTATGGGCTAGCTCGCCGTCCGTTCGTCTCATGACGACAGGCCGTGTCGACGGCGCGTTCGTGTTCCACGCGCGCCTCAAAGAGAGTCAGCAATAAGGAAGGGGGTCCGCAAGGACCGAAGCCTGCCGGGGCTGCGGGACTATTCGAAAGAGATACTGTGGCCCCGGAACACAAAGGGCGAGGAAGGAACATGGATGGGTTTTAGTCAGTAAAAGTCTGACACTCCCTCCTGCTCCGCCCAGAGCGGGAGAAGTCATTTGATGATTTCCCATCCGAAAAAAAAAAAAAGGCTCAGCAGTCATACTTGCAACCACAACATCAATGAAGCAGCAGCTAATAATAATTATGATGACAGCATAAGGGAAGTTCCATTATTACCAAGCAAGTGGTTTGATATCCAAGTTCACCAGAAATAATAATTTGTGTGTTTGGAACCATTAAAAACCCGACTTCTGAAAAATCACGCTCTAATTTGGGGTTTATAAGGTAAAATCAACACCTCCTATTTGAATATGGGTAAGTATGTTACCGGGGGCTAAAATAACGGATGAATAGTTTAGGTGCTACGGAAGAATATACGTAAATACAAACATACGGCTTCGCCATAGTTGGTTATAAACCTTATTCGCGTTTTCCGGGTCAGCAATATCAAAACAGATTTTAATTATTATCATTGATTATTTTACTCGGCCTCATCTCATTCAACTCAATGGCGTTATAGTAATTAACAATGACCAGATTCTTCGCAAAAAAATCTTAGTTTTATCTTAAAAATAACCAGTTTACATCAATTCTTGATGGATGTTTTGTTAATAACTTTAAATGCTTCCGGGCGTCTAAAAAGTGTTATGAACTCATCATGTCAGCTGTTTGTTTTGTTATGTTAGTTGTATTGATAGGCAAAGGAATCAGCATTTTTTCTTTTGTTAGTTTATTGGCATTTATAAGATGCCAGAAGTTAAACTTCATCATCCGTTTAGTGTGGCCTCTTTGATTTGAGTATGAATTGATGACTATAAGAGTAGAGAAAGACCAAAGAAACGATGGAAGGACTGTATGAAGGTTGATTTGGCAACAAAGGAGGTGACTGCTGAGATGACGAGTTATAGAGAAGTATGGAAGAAGAAGACATGCTGCGTCGACCCAAAATAAATTGGGGCAGGTTAATGATGTTTCAGTTTGTGAATGGTTGCCTCGTTGGCGATACGTTTGAAAGTCTGGGTTCTATTAGAGTCAGGCAAAGTATAATAGGGTAGATGACAAAAAAAATCTAATTAATCCGTTAGATAGATTTCCAAAAAATATTGAACACATATTTTTTCTTTTTTCACGTAAAAAAATGAAGAAGATACAGTGCGTAGAAAACTCGTGCCTGTAGCCCCCACTCATGATCTTTGACGCGTTTTACCTTCGTCATTTTTTATTAATTTTATAAAACCAAAAACACGTATCCAATATTTTTCGATAATCTAAGTAACGGACTTAACAGACTCATATTTTTTTTAGTCAGTCATTATCCCTATTGATATTGTTTTTGTTTTTGCACCAAGCGTTGCTCCTCTGTCTAATCCTAGGGATAACAGACGTGGCGGCGGCGGCCTCTTGCTCCCGGCCCTGGTTCAATCCATGATCCGGAGCGAGACGGAATGGGACGCCGTCACCTCCTTCTGCGAAGCAGTCATGCTAGCGAAGGAGGTGGCGGAACGTGAGAGGGAGAGATCCTCACGTCCCGGCCGCCGCGGGAGACGCCCCGGGCGTCGGGGGCCACGTGGTGGCTTCCGGCCACCGTAGGCGCGGGCCTGTGGACGGGGAGCTATGGGCTAGCTCGCCATCCGTACGTCTCATGACGACAGGCCGTGTCGACGGCGCGTTCGTGTTCCACGCGCGCCTCTAAGCGAGACAGCAATAAGGACGGGGTCCGCAAGGGCCGAAGCCTGCCGGGGCTGCGGGACTATTCGAAAGAGATACCGTGGCCTTGGAACACAAACGACGATGAAGGAACATGGATGGGTTTTAGTCAGTAAAAGTCTGACACTCCCTCCTGCTCCGCCCAGAGCGGGAGGAGTCATTTGATGATTTCCCAACCGAAAAAAAAAAGGGGTAACAGACGTTATGTTATTTATTTCGTGAGTTTTTGCTCAGCAATCGCTCTAAAGACCACTTGAACAAAAACGCAAAACCATAAAAGTCTGAATTAATGTGTGAATTTAAGCATCACGTGGGTACTTAAAAACATAATCCTATATCGCTCTTGTTTGGCCTAGCGTTACCTTTAGTTCTTTTGTTTTTGAAACTTAAAAAGGTATTTCAGAAAAAAAACACATTAGTACCAACTCCAACAAATGTACTTTTCACCACTCCCGCACGAAAGAAGTGTCTTTCCTCTACGAAAACAGTGAGGAAAGTTGGTTTTTCCTCACTGTTTGAACAGTGAGGAAAGTAATGATCCCGTTCAGAAACTAACCTTGCCTGATTTTTTCATGTTAAGTTTAAAAGATATTTTAAAAAATAAATAATTTTATGCTTAGAATAGAAATATGTATAAGTTAAGATTAATGTTTTTTATAAAATTTATCAAATTATTGTAAGTGTATAAGTTCAGAAACATTAAAAAAGTTTAATAAAATATTGAAAAAATTACATCGTCAAATTTAGGATTATAATTTTTGAACGCACTCAAAAAAAGAAGCCTGTGAAAGAAGTACATTAGAAGCGCGAAAATTCTAAGTTTTGTTTACGTGCGATTTTGATTACTTAAAAAAAATGAGTGATTCTAGTGAGGCAGATTAAAGTTTAACTCCAAAAGAGTTAAAAATCCTTGTTTCAAATGCCGAACTAAGTTTTTTGCCCAAAAAATCGAAGGAAAGATATCTTAAAACGTTCGATACCTTCAAAAAAATGCGAAAACTTTCTCCGAAACTGTTTTGCTGTCTTATTTCATGGAAATTTCAAACATGAAGCAACCCAGTACATTGTGGAGTATTTTATTCTATGATAAAATTAGTATTGGTAACGAAACATAACATTAATATAAAAGAATATCATAAGCTGATTTCATTTCTTAAAATACAGCCTTCTGGGTTCAAAAGCATGAAATCAAAAGTTTTTACGGCAAATTAAGTTAAGACATTTTTAAACGATGCCCCAGATGATACTTTTCTCGGATTGAAAGTAAGTTTAAGTTTAATATTTTGTATTTCCTACAATTTTTCACCCTGGTTAAAATAACTTGCTTGGCTTTTGCTAGTTCTAGCAAAAATTCACAGATGGCGCTGATTTAATTATTTTGCTATACTTATTACAAAATTTATTTACCTATTATGACTGAACACTTTCTTGCTGGGAGTGGTGAAAAGTTTTGTATGCAACATGTGAGCAAGTTCATTTGCTATTCGTTTTGTTGAGTCTTTCGCTTACTCAGGATTGAAATTTATAATCACTCGCTGCGCTCGTGATTCTATTTTTCAATCCTTCGCTCGCTCAAGACTCAAAATCAAAACTCATAGGAAAAACGAACTTTCCTCACTTGTTGGATAAATAACTATTACTTGTCAGACATTGGAAAACAAACTGAGTACACATATTTTCAAGAAGAAAATGTGGCCTGCGTTTTCAGCTCAATTTCACAACTTGTAAAAAAATAAGAGATTTTAAGGAAAACAGTTTTGTTACCCACACATTAAGTTCAATTTACTCTACAACTTTTTCATCTGGCAGCGAGTCATTGTAAAATTAACTTAATTTCACTCGATCTCTAATGCCATCAGTTAAATATGGAATACAGTTCGTTCTATAGTCATTGAAATGACTTGGACTATTCAGTAGCGTAACGAAAGAGGCAAGCAGCCAGCGGAATATCAACCTTGACAAACAAAAAATAACAAAGGTAAACCACAAAGGGAATGCAAATTCTTAAAGACTAAATTACCGTGTAGTTTTAAGTTGACAACTATTATTATATTATGAAAAAGTTACAATACAATATGTTCGAACGTAAGAGACGAACGTAAGAACGTAGTTTTTGAACTCTTTAAAAATTATAAAAAAACACATCAATATTTTAGGGTTTGTCTCCACCGATCACAGTATTAGATCACGTTAAATGGTTGGTGACGAAGTAAGCATAGACATAGCTGCTATAATCAGAACTGCTTAATGTTGCATAAACAGATAAATCAAGTTATTTTTTTAGATTGGTTTTACAAAACACTTTTACACGTCACGTCATGTGTTATGTTTTAAAACTAGATGGGGCCAGTGTTGGTACCTGACTGCTCTGAGAAGAAACAGCCGAAACAAACCATCTCTTTAAAGTCCAGACATTGGTTCAGTCATATAAGGACCATGCAGATTAGTGTCTGAGACGGTCTTTTGACGAAAGAACCACACAGATTTGAGTGAAACTGTCCAGTCAGTGCAAGCATTTGTCAGTGATCGTGTAGCTCGACTCATAACCTAAGGAGCTGAACGATAATGATGTATAATGCAAGTAAAGCAATGTATGGAAGATAATACATATTATTTGCAGAACAATGTCTCAACAGCTACTTTTAGGTATATTTTGTAGCCTGCGAATGAAATCTGTTCCGACGTTAACTTGATCGTCACGACAAATCACACTTCAACATAATGTCACACCTGTAATCCCCGATTAGGCAGAGGTGTACCTGACCCCACATTTTGAGAGTTATGTTTAAGTCCCTGGTAATAGGGGGCGAGCCTAGTGCCATCAAGCGGGCACAAATCCAGACTCTGTGGCTGCTACTGAGAAATTCCTGATTGAAAAACCCAATAACACTTTGCCTGACCTGGGAATCGAACCCAGGACCTCATGCTCAGCAGTCGCGCTTGCGATCACTAGACAAGCAAAAAAGTCAAATCTCACTACCTTCCCTTGAATATGTAGTTAGTTCATCGTATCAACGATCATCGTCAATTTATTTGATACTATCTACACTAATATTATAAAGAGGAAAGATTTGTATTTTTGTGTATGTTTGTAATGAATAAACTCAAAAACTACTGCGCCGATTTCAAAAATTTTTTCACCATTCGTAAGCCACGTCTTTACTGAGTAGCATAGGGTATATTTTATCCTCGTACTCTCACGGGAACGGGAACTACGCGGGTGAAACCGCGTGACATCCGCTAGTTTGATATAAAACCGGTTTTGATCATAATAATTCAACAAACTAGAAACGCACACAAATCAGAAAAATTCCATAAAGCCACGTTTCCAAAACTTACACATATTAATGATGAACCAGAATTATGGATTCCGGTAACGAGATGAATATTGCGGATTAAATAAAAGTTGTGTGTACACAATAAACTACTAGGATTTGTAAACAATGATAAATCAAAGGGCATGGCTAAACAAAACGGTTCGATCGAAAATTAAGCTGCGCTTGAAATGGTTGGTCCGTAGATGGGTTACCATTGCAATTCGAGAGTCCTCCCCGTGCCTCGGAAGGCACGTTAAGTCGTCTTGTCGGCTGGCATTTGTAGATCTTTGACAGACGTTACAGTAGCAGTAGTCACTGTTGACAGAGGAGAATGGAAGTAAAAAACGTGTTGCGCCGAACTTAAGTAACATGGGACAAGAACAGGAAGATGATGACAGTAGTAGTACTCAGTGGCCCATAATTCTGACAATCAGTCTCACCGAGAGGTATCTTATAACCCAGTACTAACTGGAATGTGGAGGTTAGACAATCGCTCCATGCAAATACTGGTATTCAGCTGAATCCGATTAGACTGGAAGCTGTCCCCAAAAGAGTTCGGAAAACAGGCTGGACAGATAATGATAAGGATACACATAATAATCAGCCTATAATGTTCCCACAAACGGCCTCCTCTCTATGAGGGAATGGGCTATATAATATATATATCTTTATCTGCGGTAACTTGTAAATGGCCTTCGAATTTGTATAGTTTAAAAACATTGTTTGTCAGCTGTAAGTTTCCCGACCAGTATAAAATAAAAAAATGAAATAAAATAAAAAATAAACCAAAACGCGGGCTCAGTGCATGTTGCTAGATGTCACATGTCTTCGAATTTTTTGGTTTTAGGACATGCCGGTTTTCTTACGATGATTCTCTTCACCGTTTTGAGAGTAGATCATTACCCTTCCATTTGGCTTCGCCGTAGTCGGGTAAAAACAAGCAGCAAAGATGACACAATAAACGATTATTTGGATGATTAATCATTGGACAAGCCAGTATCCTAGTCTGTTTTCATTCCGCATCGCTGCGTGATCATTAAGAATACAACAATAAATATCAGTTGGGCCGTAATAAATTGTAGTATTGTAACTGTAACAAGTTGCATGAGACGACAATCGGCAATTTGTTTGAATGACTGAAATTGCACTTTTTTATTGATACATAATGGTAAAATGGTAATGGTAAATTACTACTGCCTAGTTTGACAATGTCTTATTGTCAAACTAGGCAGTAGTAATTTACCATTAGTAGATTTTTATCAGAACCAAAATAACGTTAAATTACTAACAGTCAAAATCCCCTTCATTTTGATATGTAGTTCGCCAATCCATAGCTTGACAGTAACATTGATCATATAATTTAGTTTTCCTTGCAGGTTCTTGAAATATCAAAGAGGCAGGAGAATGGAATGTGTTAGAAATAAGCTGGATATCAAAAGTAAGTATCAATAATATAGTTTAATGTTGACAGTGTAAGTATTGCACTTTTGTAGAAAACCACAGACTTTTTTTTAAATTACCGATAAAAAAATATACGTGGAGGGGGGCGGGGGGTAAAAATGATGTACTGAATACGGTTAACGGGTAACTCAGTGTCTTTCCCATCCTTTATGTATCCTCAACTAATATTATAAATACAAAAGTAACTTTGTCTATATTCATCCGATTTTGATGAGTAAGGTGTCAATCGATTCGTTATTACGGCCTTTTTTTTTTTTTTTTTCGGATGTGAAATCATCAAATGACTGCGGGTAACATATGCTATATTCTATTCAGTAGTCGGGTTTTTAGTGTTACCTTTCCTTTGAATTTAGTCCACATTTGGACCTCGGATATTACTTCGATATTCTAATCCTAGTAATACGTCTCCAAGATAATAATTTACTTCTTCGAATTCCACACGCGCGCTGCCGCTGACAAAAGCAAGTGTTCAATACATTGAGATACTGTTCAGTAAGAGCTTTAACCACTGAACCGATTTCAATAAATTAGATATTTTCATATTTGCCTTGTTTCAAAGAGTCCTTACAGCTGTACGAGAATCACAAGATATTCAATATGGCGGACGCTCGACATCATTATTCCATAGTGTGGTTTTGATTTGTCTATTTCTTTTGTTTTATAAGTTGAAGTGTACATAAGATGATTTTGTGGCTTGCTTCTCATATATTTATATTTCTGTCTTTGATTTAAGGATCGGTCTAGTACGTTTAGTATGGATCTCACCTAGGTAATCCTCAACATGATCGGTGTTTCGCAAGTAATTTTCTAGCGTCTGGGTTTCCTCAAGGTCTTGTTTATTTACACCCTCCCCTAAGGGGACAGCAAAGGTGTAATTATAGTACACCGACTTTCCACCAGCTATGTTTATAAGCTCCATGTTATTGGGGGTAAGCTTCGTTGAGTCCCGTCAGTTAGATTTTCGAAAAATATTGGATACGTGTTTTTTGTTTTAGCAAATTAATAAAAATTGACGAAGATAAAACGTGTCAAAGATCATGAGTGACGTCACATTTGAGTAAAAAATGTACTCAAATGTGTTCTCACTCAACAACTCAACTCGCACGAGTTTTCAAAGAACTGTATCGTTTTCGTTTGTTTACGTGAACAAAGAAAAAATACGTGTCCAATATTTTTTGCAAATCTATCTGACAGACTAATTAGATTTTTTTTTGTTCATCTGTCCTATTGCCCGCAACCTGGCACAAATCCAAATTTTGTGCTGCTACTCATCATTATCAGAAAAACAAAAAAAAAAACAATTGAATTGTTGTAATTTCCAGTATTTGTCCTTTGACTACAACAGTCATTTGTTTTCAAAGCAGATCATGCCGAAAACATAATTTAAACCTGGCCGCGATAGTCTTAGCATCGAGTAAAGACTGTTCCGCTATGTAACTGAACCCTTGTTAAACCACGTTTATTATTTGTTTAAATAATATTATTGGCTTAATATATTATCTTTGGCAAAACACTTAAAAAGGCAACCTCAGCTGCCTCAATTTCTACTCTCCGGCGACTTGGGTACTTTTTGTTCTAGTACAAAGTGAATCCTAATTATATGCTTAAAATTATTTGAGATAATATTCAAATTATTTTGGGTACTAACGCAGAAATTTCATAAATAATTGCCCATGATCCTCTAATAGCTACCGATGAGACAAAATTTATTATGTATGATTCAATTTTGTCTTTAATTTATACGTTGTCCTTCTAAGTGCTTTCGCTTGCCTTAGCTTTTTTAAAAATGGCGTCATTGTACTAATTAGTACAAGAAGCCCTAATCGAGTCTAGACTTTGATTATTTCTAGAATATTCTCAACAATGCAATATTCTTCTCTTCTTATTTGCGTGTCGATGGTTAATCAGCCTATAATGTTCCCACTGCCGAGAACACGGCCTCCTCTCTAGAGAGGAATGTACTATAATCCACCACGCGGACCCAGTGCAAGTTGGCAGAGGTCACATGTCTTCGAATTTTTGGTTTTAGGACATGCCGGTTTCTTCACTATGTTTTCCTTCACCGTTTTGAGAGCAGTGGTGATGAAATAAATGTCACAAAGTAATGCGCCTGCCTGGGTTCAAACCCACGACTGTATGAGACGGGGCCGCCACCACGGGGCCCCCATTGCCCGCTGCTCTCCGCGTGTCGATGGATTAATATTATATCCGACTAGTATGTAGCCAACCTACACAGCTCCGTCGTTAGCTTTGTTGATTGCAAGGTGCAGGTGGTTGTGCAAGATAGATGGGAATGGAGTTGGGGCTTCTACTTCTTTCTTATCGATGGTACGACTTGATTGAACTTTGATCTTGATCTTGATTGTGCCCAGTATATGGCCATGTTAATCACGGCATCTGCGGCGCCTCTCGGGTCATCTAAAGCGCAATCGTACACTTTGGAAACTCCTGCAAGCCCACTTGCAGGAGTTTCCGAAGTGTACAATTGCGCTTTACCAGACGATGTCCTTCACACTGCGTGTTGGAAGGATGTTTAATTCCCTCACATGTTACCAACATGTGTTTACAGCGGCTTAATTGGGTACGCAATCAGTTAAGTGCTTTCTAAACAGGCCATTGCAGATCATGTCTCGGAAGGAAATGCTCCTGTAAAATGAGGAGGTGGTGGGTGCTTCTTTGCCCACAGTTTGCTTCTGCTTTTTGGTAACTTATATTGGCATATCCAGCAGATGGGAGAATATGCCCCATCTTCTAAATAAGACTCTTTTTATGATCTTCTATTTTGTTTGGGTCGAAAGCCCATTTCACGGCCCATTTTATTTCTACAGTGGACAACCTGGGTCGGCCTGCAATTTGTGACTCAAATCCAATCCTATTGAATATTCTAGAAATCTCCACAAAATCCGCTTATATCAGTAAGCTAAGCTAATATCATTTTGTCCTGTTGCCGTTGCGGAAATTGAATCCGCAGTGTATCGAAAGTAAACACTTCGAGTCTGCACTATTTGTCACGTAGATATCACATAGCTACCACCGTTTTGTATTTTTAGAGCTTTAAGCAAACTATTGAATCGAACCAATTGAACCGATCGATGGAAGTGACTTGAACTTTGTCTACTCAGTCAAGCTGATAAATAAAGGGTGTAAAAATACTCTTAACGAAGCCGAAATTCACTTGTTCTGATGATCTCAATGATCGCAATGATGGGGATCATTGCGATCATTTTTTAGACAATACCTTGGAACCTTCTAGTTACGGAGATATTGGGGGTCAAAGATCCAACTTTTTCACAAATTCGAAAAAGTTGGAACTTGAACTTTAAACACCTCCACGACCCCTACACTATTCAATCCATCCACCACCACAATGTTTTGAGTGCGTTACATTGAGTTTTACCGTGAAACGTGTTTTTTCATTCCCAAAAAAAAAAATCATTTCCCAACAATAATTTTTGCGTAGGGTTACTTAGTTTGATGTACAGAATGCTTGGTCAACGACTTCGTGATGAGTCTATTTACACCCTGTCTAAGGACGTATTTTCCTGAAAGGTCAGACGTTTGTCAGACATTCATTAGGAACTGATATTTTATGAGGGTTATAGAGGTTTTTTTATTAGAACAAGCTCGCCTCACTATTTCCAAACCACTGCAACTCCTGAAAGTTAGGATCAATAGTGGCGACCGCCAGAAAAGCACCGAGGCAATGAAGCTCGACGAAGTCCCAGAGAAACTATTTAACTGTCTTAGAACGAAATTAATCAGGAAAGAATAGCGGAGGAATAGGAAAAACATAATTCGGGTTCTAGGTTATGTTTCTCTAATAGTATGTTTGGAGATCTTACATGACATCATCGTCTGTGACTGGGAGACACATCACCAACAGTGTCTCACCTCCTTTCTTACTCTTAATCGCTGCTTGAACCTGCCCAGGGCCACTGTTATCGTTCTATCTAGTCGAAACTCATTTAACAAAAACATATTATCACCACGACAAAGAAGAAGAAGAATATTTATGATAATATAAGATATTCAAACAAAGAAAAATTCAACGAAGTGAGTGAAAAATTGTCCAATTCCTTCCGTGTGTTTTATTTCTCTCAATTACCATAAATCGTAGGACAATCTGGACGTCCAAAAGCTATTAACTCGATTAATTGACAATTAATTTAAGCGGTTGATAACACCGCAGGCTATGAATTTAAAAGGAATGTGATGTATTTAACTGACCAATAGGACGCCGAGATTATGGTGTGATAAATTCAACTAACCAATAGGAAGCTGAGGTGTGGTTGTGTTGTTATTGAGTGCGTCTTGTACTGTTCTTTCTTTATCGTTTTGTTAGTGCCTAACCTGGTGTCAGAGTTTTTATACCTCCCATGGGCCTCTGTCTTGGTTATAATTGACTACTACTCAATGATTGTGGAATAAGTTTTGCAAGTTTTCGATAGTTTGAATCATATATCTAGCTTATGTTAACAGAATATTCGACCTACGTGGTTAAGCTATATGATTTGTTTTCCCGATTTCAGGTAAGTTGTAGTTAGCTTAACTTGCAGATGCAATCATGATCATTCTCTTGCCCTTATCCCAATTCATTTGGGGTCGGCGCAATATGTCTTCTTCTTCCATACTTCTCTATTACTCGTCATCTTATCAGACATCTCTTTTCTTGTCATATCATCATTTATACATTCCGTCCATCATTGCTTTGGTCTTCTTCTACTTTTATACCCATCCACATTCATACGACAACCAATTACTATAAAGTTTAGGCCTATTAGGAAAGCGTCAATTTAGCGCGCAAAATAACAATAACTCTCGTTTGGCGTGCGTCGTCAGTGCGCTCGGCCGATCGGTATTGTCTTTCAATCATTATTTTCTATACAAAGTCAACGGGGCGGGCCTAGAGAGCGTTTCTATGTTGCGAGTGCAAGCAAAAATTAGCTTAGTGGTGATCAGGCGGGAGTATCCACGATAGTACCTACTCAGTTCTTATTTCATCAATTAGTGTAACACCACACATCCCCTTAGCATTCTCATCTCAGCCACATACACACATACATATACATTCATCCCTTTAACTTGCACATGCCAATTGAAATAAAAAGGCAGTGTTACCATAAATTGCAAAACAAATAAGTTAGGACCCGTTTCATTGTTTTCGATAACCACGTACCGAAACAGTAAAATAGTTATTTGTTATACAAGAGTGCAAAGTTGCTTTTTAACCGCGTGCTCAATTTTGATAACCGAGCAAGCGAAGGATTCTAAAATTGAGTCACGAGCGCAGCGAGTGATTCAAAAATTAGAATCCTGAGCGAGGGAATCAAAAGAGCACGAGGTGAAAAATCTTTGCACTCGAGTGCAACACGTAACTTTTCATCCCACCTCAGCGAGGAAATTACTAAATGCAAAAAAAAAACATTTACAATCACAAGATACTTTTATTTCAGTTTAGGTGTTAACTACTACATTATGATAGGTAAGTATTACAGAATAATCTTTAAATTATAACAAATAATACTTAGGTACAATCAAGAAAAATTTAAAGTAACGTTGCTACAGTTAGTTAAGTTGAGTGTAATATTTATTCATTTATTTATTAAAACTTTATGCACAAGTAAAAACTGTACAAAGGCGGACTTAATGCCTTGGGCATTTTCTACCAATTTTTTTTCAATTTTTTTAATATCGTACTGTTTCAAATCTTTCTCGCGTGATTGTTGAGGGAGAAAGCTCATTTGCGCATTATTAACAGTTTCAGTCAATTCTGTTGGCGTCAAATAAACTTCTTCGTCGCCAAAACCACTTATTTTACGTTTTTCACTTGTTTTTAACCTAAGGTTTTAACAATTGACCTGACAAGAAAATGGCGCGCGCAAAGCAAATTATAAAAGTACACCAAGAAGGTTCCGAGTCTGAGTTTTTAACAAATTAAAAAAGGTTGTACCTATGATAAATTCGGCACCATGGAGGCAGAAGTAAATAGGTTTAATGATGTTTTGAATTCACAAACTTAGTGCACACGATGTTCTAAATTCAATTTACTTTATCCTCTAGAGGATAAAAACGACTTTTGCACTCAGATATCGAAGAGCAAAAATACTCTTTCCGAGATGGGGGGATGAAAAGATCTTTAATGCACTGTTTTAAACATTCACGGTTTTTCACTACACTTAAAGTACTTACGGGATAATATCCGTGATTTTGTGTATTCCTGCAATCATGATGCTTGCAACAGCGTCTAAATATCGGAAGCTCATAGAAACAAAAGAAAATCACGGATATCATCCCGTAAGTACTTGAAGTGAAGAGATCTTTAGTAAAGTTGTAAAACGCAATTTCCAATCTTAGGTCGGAGTTATGTTATATCTATCAATTTTCAGTAAGGTACATATGTGATTGGGCTTTCCCGTTGGTCTAGTAACTAGACAGCTGAGCATGAGGGTTCGATTCCCGGGTCGAGCAAATTGTTATTAGGTTTTTCCATCAAAAACTTCTCAGTAGCGGCCACGATTCTAGTCTACGATCTAGTCACGATCTTGTCTAGATTTGTGCGTAAAACATGGGACTTAAACATAACTGGAGAAATGTGGGTGTACTTTTAGGTACAATTCTGCCTAACCTTTCGGGGATTTCAAGCGTGTATGATAAGTAAGTCTTTCAGTATCACTCAATTTAGAGTTCGAAAACGTGATCCTCGTTAAAATTCTCAGTTCAGATACCGGCTGTAAGACGCTCCCAAAATTCTCAGTTCAGATACCGGCTGTAAAATGCCTCCAAAATTCTCAGTTCAGATACCGGCTGTAAGACGCTCCCAAAGTTCTTAGTTCAGATACCGGCTGTAAGACGCCAATTTGTCTGTTGCCAACTCTCCCGTAATATTTCTTCATACTCATTCAAACTTTTAGTATAGAGTTTTTGTATTCTATGGTCGCCACGAATAGTTACACACGGAGACACATCAAGCCCAGTATAACATGGCCTCGCTTTATATTTCCCGTATAATAAGATATCCACTTAAACTGGTTTTGCAAAGCTTGATTGTTCGTTGTGCGTAGCAGTCGTTGGTTAAGTCTTCCAAGATCATCAATCACGGGCCTGGTCGTCAGAAACTCATCGGTCATTGTAAGGTTGCACCGCATGTAAGAGAATTTAACGTTGGACTGGACTGAGGGTATGTCCACACGGTCCTTGGCCACAAGTTACGCTGAAGCGACCTGCGTCTGGCAGGCAGAACAAATAAACTGCTACTTATAAAGCGATGGTTTGATGCATAAAGAGTGTAAAAAAGGGTGTGGTTGACAGCTTCCTGAAGAGTCCGTTTACACCCAGTTTTTACTGAAGGATGGAATGGTGGAAGCAGTTGACGACTGTGATTATTAATTCGGCGTGCGTGTGAATCACCTATACTAGATTAAAAGGCTGTGCTCCCGAGGCCTTTCCCCAGGAGTGGGACCGATAAATCTAACAAAAAAAAACGCGTTTGCTACGATTTGAGACCTAGTGAGACCGGCGAGCGTAATCTGATAAGTTACTGCCTTCACTGACGGCTGTTGGGATGGTATAAACAGAAGCGCGTGTGTCGCCTGATGAAAGTCGTGTCGTTAGTCGCATCGCCGAAGGTCGTGGACGGGGCCTTACAGGGTGTTGTGGACAGACTGATAAAGAGCCCCTACTAAAACTTCCAGGAGATTCTGTCACAAGCAAACTTTCAATCTTGCACTCACGAATTCAATTTAGCATACTAATGTCACATAAAACTTTTGGTGTCAACACCAGATGTGCGCTTTAAAATATTTATTGCAATTTATAAAGACGGAATAGTATTTCCCGTTATATGTACTTTTAGAATCCTGTCTCAAGACAATGCGATTAGAACTTGAAAACAAAGTGAACAGGTGATTGTTATTTTAATTATTAATTTTCTGTAACCAGCTTTTAGCTAGTATTCAAAAATACGCGCAGGCAAAGCCTAAAACAAAGGAAGTGAAATAAGAAGACATTTTAAAAATCGGTATGAATGTTTCACGATATTGTTGCGGAAACACGTTACAGACGAAAATTGAGTGCACTTTTGTTCGCAAAAAGTTTTAACAACATAATATAAACATGTTGCTCCAACAACGCATGGGAGTATACTTTGACGAAATAAAAAATACGAATGACTGTACTTAAAATGTCACTTACCCCTTGATCTGTCCACGAACTAGACACAATAGTTAAACAATGGTGTCTCGAACAAATTGGTCCTTTGACAGATCATGATTTACGGGATATCTTCCGTGATTATTTATTGTTTTAATCACGGAAGATAACCCGTAAGTGACATTTTAAGTCTATACTTAAAATGTCCGTGAAATGAATGAACCGTGAAAGCTTAAAACAGTGTACGAATGACTGTCTTTCAATTCTAAATTCGGCAATCATTGCCCTTCTTAATGAATTCCTGAATCCCAATTAACATTTCAATCTTAGATCTCTCATCAATATCACCATCTCTTTCACCAACATACACCCGTCTCTATATCTATTCCTATTGATTTAATACTATTAAACGCTAACATAGACAGCAAGTCCATAACTAATGAATGAATAGTAACTGACAACAGCAAAGATAACGTCTGATAATAAATGGTTTTGTATGGGCGTATCGATTGTATCCCGAATCGTTGGGAACGTCAAAGTATTGACATGTCAGTCAAAGGGACGCAATAGTTTCTACTTAGTTGGTAACAGAGATAGTACTGAGAGTTGTACAGAAGATGAAAAGCTGGTAGATGTGTGTTAGGGCCTAAGCACATGGCATATTTTAAACGCACAGACGACGCGCAGATGACGGGCGGATATTCGCTTCAAACGAGATTTGAACACAACCTTGTAACCTAAGCACACGGGGCGATCGTGAAACACGCGTCTACTGCGCGTGTACGCGCAGATAGCAGCTTCCGCGTTTTGGTCAGAGAGTCCTCGTCATTTGTACAATGACGTCCCTTTGCACGCGTTTCAAACGAGTTTCGAACACGTGTTTGTATCGCGTTTTACGCGCGTTTGAATCTATAAAAACGCAAAAATCGGTATCTACGGCGCAGAAAACGCGCGTCGTCTGCGTGTTTAAAATACGCCGTGTGCTAGAGTTCTAAGGGTTACTTAGCCAAATGGCAAAAAGGGTAATTTTTTTATGGACTGGGCGGGACACACTTCCAGGATGGGTCAGAACAGATGGGCTAGAATCGTCACGTCACAGTGGTGCCTGAAGACGGTCGTCGTCACCGAGGCAGGCCCAAGAAACCCTGGCGTGACGATTTAAAGTCGTTCCTGAATGATCGGCTAGAGAAGGGTAAACACCGGGAGAGTTGGAAAGGAATGGGGGAGGCCTTTCCTTGGCCCAGCAGTGGGACAGCATCATTATCTGCCTAGCCTCTTCGAACAATCTTGGGGTCGGCTTCCAGTCTAACCGGATGCAGCTGAATACCAGTATTTTACATGGAGCGACTGCCTAACTGACCTCCACAACCTTATTACTGGGTAATACGATACCCCTTGGTAAGACTGGTTGTCAGACTTTTTGTGCCACTGACTACCTGTAACGATCAAAGATCTACAAATGACAGCGGGACCAACGGCTTAACGTGCTTTCCGAGGCACGGAGGAAACTTGGTAAGTAAGAGTGGTCACCCATCCACAGACCAACCTAGGCAAGCACGGCTTAACCTAAAGATCGACCCGAGCGGCTGTTATTATTTAGCCACCCGCTCCTCAGCAGTGGGACAGCATATTCTAATTAAAACAAAAAAAAATCGTGTCGACCGTCGAATTAACTAATTCGTTCATTCAACGCCCATCTCTAATCTATTGGAGCTTTTCACTTTTGATTCTTATGTTCGTTCGTTTTTTTTTATTTCTTTGAAATTCAGCTCTTCAGTGCACAGTGTAAATAGGCCAAAGGTTGTTGCAGATATCCGTAGGCGGCGGTTATCAGTCTGACACGAGCAACAAAGTTAATAACCTTTCATGAAAATAATCACTTTTGCGACAATTCTGCGTTCATGTATTGAAAATATCCTTATTCAAAGAAATACAATCTATCAAACGTGCAGGGTTTCCCTAAAATCTAAGCAAAAAACCGGCTAAGTGCGAGTCGGAGTTACGCATGAAGGGTTACGTGTCGTCGTAGTTGGGGAGACCCCTTTCACTTTAAATTTATTTTTATTATTTGTTGATAGAGCGGCAGCAGAAATACACATTCTGTGAAAATTTCAACTGTCTACCTATTACGGATCATGAGATACAGCCCGCTGACAGACAGACGGACGGACAGACAGCGAAGGCTTAGTAATAGGGTCCCGTTGGTTACCCTTCGGGTACGGAACCCTAAAATTTATTTACTGCTGAAAATCGTGACTCAAGAGCAAATAAAAGACGATCGTTATAGATATTCATTTGTTTTCGTGTCGATAAGAATGTCAGTCAACAGTGTTTTTTGTTGGCACGTTATAAAAACTTTGTATTACAATCTACTAATGTTTTGTAATACGAGTAGTCGATGGCAGTTTGTACTATGATACTGTTGGTAAAAAATTGTTTGAAAAATCTCGGACTATAATTATTATGACGTCTTTTGGTCTATGAGTCAAAACAAAGAGCTGATATAATGTATGTGGAATGAGTTTTGAGTATCTGTAAACATAAAAAAGGTCTGGTCGTCTGTTTGTCTATTCGTCTGTCCGAACCCTTTATACTCCTAAATAACTGAACCGATTTTGATGAAATTTTGCACAGTTGTTCTACATACGCCAAAGAAGGTTTCTGAAAAAAAAGTCATTGCAACGCATGACGGGGCCCAACTAGTTTGAAAAATTTTTTGAGTTTGAATAGCCTGTGTACTACATACAGTGGACTTATCGCAGAACATAGGCCTCTTCTAAATCTGAGTAGATTGATCATCTATGTACAGTTCAGTTCAAGCAGTTAACATAAATTAAATGTAAATTAGAAGATGAATGAATAATAAATGATTTTAAACTGTCTTAAAGTTCTTAATTGTGCTTCTAAGCACAATCAAGAACTTTAAGACGAAGTGAAAATATCAAATAGACATTGTCTTCTTTTGACATTTTGACATTGACGTAAGTCTAGGAGGTAAGTATGTATTATAAATACTATTCTAGTACAAACATTGACCCAAAACTCGCAGACTAAATCAACTTTAGGCACAAATTAGAATGAATTTAAAACTGAAATGGTAAAATGAGATGTTATCTGAGCAAATTTGGGCAAACTTCATTTTGGCTGAGCTAAAATTTGAAAGATAAATTCTCAAATAAGGCTTGGGATTACATTACTCTTTTTGTTTTGAAAAATTAGAAGTCTAATAAACTTTTTTGAACCCAAATATAGTAGATGAAATAATTAATGGCCGACAATTTTGGTGTGAGAGTTAGAAATTCTTATTTCTTGGCAAGTAATTAATGTTTGTTTGAAAAATGTAATTTCTTTTGTAGTTACATAATTATAGAAGTGCATTTGAATTTTAGATATCTTGCAGTATTAATTATGTTCTGAAAAAAACAATTTTTCAGTCTCTAGAGCTTTATTTTTAAATTAGCTATATAGCATAGACTAATCACTTAGCGAGTCGGAATACGTACCGCATTGCAGCGCTCATATTCAAGTAAAAAAGTTAATAGTTTCTTATGCCTCTAGATTTATCAGCATCTACGTAATTTTACCTACCCGAGTGGCGTTCAAGGAATGGGAGGAGACGTGTTGGTCATCCGGCGGCGAGATGAGCAAACGACATTGTTGCGATTGCGGGAATATCCTGGATGAGATATTACTGTAAAACCTAACCTCACAGTCCAGTGGATTAAGGGACACAGTGGATCCCTAGGCAATGACGCCGCAGACGAACTTGCTAAGAGAGGTTCCGAGATAGCAGTGCTAGGCCCGTACCCACTCCTTCCCTCAATTCCGTACATGGATTCGCCAGAGATCAACTGAACTTAAACAAACACAACTAAACAACACATGGTCACGGTCTACAGACTGCAGGCAGTCAAAAATGGCGATGCCAAGTCTACATCCGCGACTAACAAAACGACTGCTCAGCATAAGTAGAAATAACCTCAGAATAATAGTAACGGGCCATTGCCCCCTAAACAAACAGCTCTTTAACATAGGCGCCACGGACAGCCCACTCTGCAGGGGCTGCTTTGAGGCCAAAGAATCAGCCACCCACGTCATCCTGGAATGCGAGGCCGTGGCTACCCAACGCAAACAAATCCTTGGAACGGTTAGGTCTCTCCGCGAAGCCTATGAAGCTCCCAGGAAACTTCTGTGCTTCTGGGCGGAGCTAGGCTGGCTAACTAAGCCAGGACACCTACGCACAACGGACCGAATGAGAGTCTAAGAGAGAAAATGAAGTCCCTACTCTACTCTACTAATGTAAAACCTCATCATCATGATCATCAGCCTATTAATGTTCCCACTGCTGGGACACAGGCCTCCTCTCTATGAGAGGGAAACCTATGTTTACCTAAATGCTGTACACAGAAGCTGTTGGTGAACCTATATAAATAAATGAGGCTGGCACAAGAACGTGGAGCTTGGCACAAACAAAGCGTGGCCTATTACCCAGCAGTGGGTGAAGTCAGGCTGTGAATGATGATGACGTAAATTTACTGTACCTAGTAATGCCTCTCATCTCAAAAATCAGTGCTGTGGTATCGGCAGGAACAAGTACTAGAAGTATATAAAAAAATAAATTGGTTGGATAATAGCATAATTGATTATACAGAGTGAATTTTTCAAGTCCACGTGCATGGTGAAATCCGAAAATATGAGGACTAACGTAAAATACTCGAAGGAGTCTTGAGCCCGATTTTAATGTAAGCTAAAACTGCATCATTGAATTCTTGAAAAATCAATATTCCTAGTCAGGAATCGAAAAAAAAACACACTGTATTATTACACCATTCGATAGTGTCGCAAATAAGTATCAATTTAAACATAAAGTACAAAGTTTGGGTGTAGTATTAGAAACACCTCTGTCTAATGCTTCGGGGATGATAGGCGTAATGTTATGTTATTTATTAAAATTTCAGCCGAAAAATCATTATAATGCTGATTTATTTATTTATTTTATTTATTTACTTAAGGTTCACCCACAGCACATACATACATATATATTAAACTTAATCATACGGTAATATTCTAATATATATGCCAATTACAGTTAAACACAACATTGACAACAAAGACAACATTGGCAACAAGTACTCTGGCGAAAGTACCGCTTAGTTGCTAACTTAAGTCTAGGTGTACAAACGATTAGGAAAATGGGAAATAATCTTTGTTACGAAAAGAAAATTGAAATGAAAAAGAGTAATTCATTCGTAAACTGTACAGATAAATGTTGACTACGTTTCGTTGGTGTGGAGGGAGGCCAAGATTCTTGATTTAAACTTCAATCTACGGTCATTAAATATATCTACTTCAGGTACGGACTTATTAAATGTATTAAGGTTTTCACACAATATCTTAACGAGTGGTGAGTTTAGACCTGTGTTTGTAGAGGTAGTAGGGCGCTGAAGAATTGTGGTTATGGGAAAGCGTGGTATTCTAGGCGGAACTTTCAATAGAATGCGGGATAAGAGCTGATAAGCCAAAAGCGCACTAATAAGCGCACTAATTCAAAGACTGTCAGGGACACATTTTTTTTAATAATTCTCGTTTATTGCGGCATTTTGCCACCGTCTATCACTTAGCAAATTAATTGGATTTATTTATCGTTCAATTTGTGCGTATCTCAACAACCACATAATCTGATTTTGTATTTATTAGTTTAGCGGCATGCTTAAAGTCACGATTCTACCAGCGCGAGTAGCATGATCACTTGATGTGAGAAATCATATAAAAGGAAAAACCGGCCAAGTGCGAGTCGAACTTGCGCACGAAGGGTTCCGTACCATTATTTAAACAAAATTAGACAAAACGGCAAAAAAATCACATAATTTGTTGTATGGGAGCCCCCCTTAAATATTGTACAGTAAATAATTATCATCAAAAAGAAGAAAAGACAAAAATAAAACGGCAAACCCGCGAGAAAAGCTAGTAATACATTTAGGTCTAAAACACCAGCCAGTTTAACAATTAACAGCACCCAACTATAATTAATCATGTTTAATAATTAATCAAGTTACTATATTTATCTCAAAGACATAGGTTCCAATATAATCCATCAATTTCGTGAAACGAACTCATTTATACTAAATATAATAGGTATCGAGAATATCATAGCGATTGATATGTGAATCATCAAAGATTTATGTAAATAAATAATATTTCGACACTCGATTCCAATTTATTGACTATAAATCTTGCCTATTTACATAAAGGTGGTATTCACACAAGAATCAAATCGATTTTATCTAGGAGCGAATTTCACAAATAAAATATGAACGCGATCAGTACCAGCTATCCAGCACGGACGGTCAAGGGGTGTCAAAATCATGATTGTTGACATATTGAGAACTCTTAAACGCGGTTTAAATATGCTGATCAGAGCCCTTAACACGAGTTTTGACGTTTTCCGTAACGTAAATACGTCGTTTTTTTTCTATCTAAATTGCAATTATACTATACCATTTTAGCTAACAAGCACAATCAAATATCATCCATAGATCTGAATAAAATCTTTAAATGATGAAAATAATGATTATTCGTGAAACCAGTATTTTTAATTTTAAAATCGACGTATTTACTTACGTTACGAAAAAAAACCCCGACTGTGTAAAAAACAACTAATAACTGAAAAGAAAAAAAAAACAAGAAAAAATAATAAATTCTAATAACGGAACATTTTGACAGCAACAGTCGGGACCCATGATTCTTGGAATCATATGAATACATGCACGCCGGTTTCTATTATAACTATGTATAAGACTAGTTTTGCTAAATAATAACAGCCGCTCGGGTCGATCTTTAGGTTAAGCCGTGCTTGCCTAGGTTGGTCTGTGGATGGGTGACCACCCTTACATATCGAGTTTCCTCTGTGCCTCGGAAAGCACGCTAAGCTGTTGGTCTCAGCTGTCATTTGTAGATCTTTGACAGTCGCTACAGGTAGTCAGTGGCCCAAAAAGTCTGACAACCAGACTTATCAAGGGGTATCGTATTACCCAGTAATAAGGTTGTGGAGGTCAGTTAGGCAGTCGCTCCATGTAAAATACTGGTATTCAGCTGCATCCGGTTAGACTGGAAGCCGACCCCAACATAGTTGGGAAAAGGCTAGGCAGATAAGATAAGACTAGTTTTGCGAGTATGAGCGCCATCATTGTCTCAATATCGCGAGTAGTTGGGACAGTATAAACACAAGTCAGCACGCAGCTTAAGAATCATTTGAGAAATAATAATTGAATGTCTATTTTTAACAGGTGCTGATGTACTAAAGATAGCTGTATGGTATTTAAATTAGAATGGGGAAACCCATATGTTTGCCAAGAGGGCTAAAGCTAACAGGTTATGATAATAAGATGGGTAGCTATATCCACCTTGTGTCTATGTTCATTAATTTCAAGGCCGTTTATGAGGGAGTACGGGAGCTAATGCGGGCACACTGTCTATTTTTATCGGAGTAAACGAGAGCGAGAGAGTTACTGGGCGACCAGTTTTTGAAGAAAATAATTAATAAATATTGAAATAAAAAAACTATTGATTGGACTAAAAAATAAAACACTATTATGTTAATATTTTGCTTGTCGCCTTTGTCGCCTTAACCCCCTACTAACTACAGGAGTCAAACGCGAGTTTTATAATGCCTGAAAGCAAAAGATTCACTGCAATTAACAAAACCATAAAAATGTATGATATTCTTCAAGATATATGCTCTAGTATGATAGTGTATTAAAAACATAATACAACTATACTTAAAATGTCACTTAAGTGATGGCGCTTGCAACAGCGTCGAAATATCGGGAGCTCAAAACAATTGATAATCACGGAAGATATCCAGTAAGTGACATTTTAAGTATAGTTATGAACCGTGAGAGCTTAAAACAGTGTTTATAATACAACTAATTTTACTCGATAAAAAAAACACAAACTTATCGCTAAAAAATTCTTTTAACGAGTAAAAACCATACTAAAATACATGCGATCATTCTGATTTTTTGGCTAATAATTCTACAAGCAACCTATGAGCATGATAGTTTTTTTTTTTTTGTAAATCTCAAAAAAAACACTCATTTCGCACTATTAGGCTCGCAGTGACTGACGTAACAACCACTTTGTAGTGCAAGATGATTAGAACTTTACTTAAAGTACTTACGGGATGATATCCGTGATTAGAACTTTATTCTAACAGTATTTCAAACGAAGTTTGAACCACCACAAATAGAGTTGCTGATTAAGCTCCTGTATTCGCCTTAAATATTTATTTTATTCTGATTTAGTAGTTGTTGTTATAGTGGCAACAGAAATACATCACCTGTGAAAATTTCAACTGTCGAGCTGTCACGGTTCATGAGATACAGCCTGGTGACAGATAGACAGACAGACAGACCTAGTCCTAGTAATAGGGTCCCAGTTTTACCCTTTGGGTACGGAACCCTAAAAAGTCAAACGATTCTCGATAAAGTAAATAACAGAACAATGCGAAAACGAAATCAATTAGCGCGCGGCAGTAATGAAAGGCGTCAAATAACATTGTAAACGACGACTTATCAGGTTATACAGTTCCCGTATAAGTTGATCGCGTGTTATATGGGGTTTCCGTGCTGTGGGAGGTCCGTAAGAACTGGAACATAGTTAGATAGTAGTAGTATATTGTTACTGAGAAAAGATACTGATTGATATTTTTTCTGTTAAGGAAGTGTCAAAAAAAACAAAAATCAAAGCATTTATTTCAAGTAGGCCAGTTACAGGCACTTTTGAATTGTCGAAACAAAGATGAAAATTAAATTTATTTATTTAGTACAGTATTTCAAACCATTAACACTAAATTAAATACCTAATCCTTTTATTCGGTCTTCTCGCAGAACCACAAACATTCCAACATTATTGTCTTCCATTCATCAGCAAACAAGTCCAATCCAGGGTTGGTTGTCACGAGCGCGTTGAGCTTCGTAAGCATACGTGGTATAGGGGAAGTGAATCGAGCTACAGTGCGACTAAATGGGACATTAAATAATTTATGTTTCCTAGAGCGAATATAATTATTTGGAACAAATAATTGACACAGCTCTACATGTAATTCCGAGGCGTTGGTACAAGTAAAATGTAGCTACAGTCCCAGTCACAAGGCATAAAAACTGTGAAAGTACTGTGGTTGCCCATTCCTTAGCGTAGATCTCTATGGAGAAGAACGGGCAAGAAACTCCATGGACACTCTTTTAAATCAGAGTGTTTATTCATTATCATAATTTTCCTGTCCTTGTCCCATGTTACTTGGGGTCGGCGCAACACTATTTGACGACCCGAATGGCGCAGCGGTAGTGAGGCTGCCTTACGTTCTTAGGGTCCCGGGTTCGAATCCCGGTTGGAGCAAATGTTGTGTGATGAGCATAGACATTTGTTTCCGAGTCATGGATGTTTATATGTATAATAAGTATGTATTTACGAACAAAAAGTATCTATGTAGTATATCAATTTTCTGGTGTTCACGACGCAAGCCTCGTTGCTTAGTGTGGCACTAGATGGCGCTGTGTGCAATGTCCAGCGATATTTATTTATTTATTATTGCGCCTTTTTCTTCCATTCTCCTCTGTCAGCAGTCACGCAATCATTTGCACCTTTTTCTTTCACTCAATCCATCCATAGTTTCGTTGGTCATTCATCGTATCATATCGGTCGCGCATCATATCATATTAGAGAAAAAGTTTAATGGTTTTTATTAGGCCTATTGATAATAAATTAATAGTAAAAAAACATTTTTAAATACAACTTTTTATCTTCTTCTTATTAGAGTATTTGATGACTGTTCCGAGCGACAAAACACGATAGGAATTTGAAAAAGGGCGATTCCGTGCTATACAGGGTTATTTGTAAAACACCGACGACCTCTCAGGACTGAGTTACTAACATCATAATCAACAACTTTTGTTCTACGACTTTTAAAAATTCATCATATTTTAGTTCAGCAAATTTTCTTTAAATTTTTTTTTTTTTAAATTGAACGCTTTTACGGGCCCTCGCCGCCCTGACCCTTTTTTTTTATTTTTAGGATGGGAAATCATCAAATGACTTCTCCCGCTCTGGGCGGAGCAGGAGGGATTGTCAGACTTTTACTGACTAAAACCCATCCGTGTTCCTTCCTCGCCCTTTGTGTTCCGGGGCCACGGTATCTCTTTCGAATAGTCCCGCAGCCCCGGCAGGCTTCGGCCCTTGCGCACCCCTTCCTTATTGCTGACTCTCTTTAGGGCGCGCGTGGAACACGAACGCGCCGTCGACACGGCCTGTCGTCATGAGACGGACGGACGGCGAGCTAGCCCATAGCTCCCTGTCCACAGGCCCGCGGCCGCCCTGACCCTGCTATCCTCACTATTGTACTACCGCTTTCTTTTGCTTCGCATAGATTTCTTAACATTAAGAGCGTTCAATTTAATTTTTTTTATTTTTGTACGAAAATTTGATGAACTAAAATATGATGAATTTTTAAAAGTCATAGAACAAAAGTTGTTGATTATGATGTTAGTAACACAGTCCTGAGAGGTTGTCGGTGTTTTACAAATAACCCTGTATATGAGGTTTAACCTTAACAGATTTCTATGTATTATCGGTTTAATTTAATGATTGAAAGTTAAATTATACATGAAAACTATTAAAATAAACTAAGATAACTAACTTAAACTAAAAACTTAAAAAATGGCGTCAAAAAACTCCTCCTCAACGCTGTCAACTGGGAATGTCCCCAAGAGACCGGCGAAATTACCACGCTGTATGGCAACGCTAAGCCTTTGGCCAAGGTAAAAGCCATGTTATATCTTCTCATAGCTTCTTCATAATATCTCAAATCTCTTACAATAATTTGAAACGTTGATTTATTCTGTGGCTTTAACAGGTTTGAAATTTTGATTACTACTTTGTCTAAATCTTTAACCTAATATCATTATCATTCTCCTGCCCTTATTAAATGCCCTAAATTATTTGGGGTTGGCACACCATGACTTTTTCTGTCATACTTGTCTAAACTAATTCATTGTGATAAATCGTTATCAATTCTATCCGCTTCATCATGTCTTTTAAAATGTTCTTTTTTTAAAACCTAATACTCTTACCTTGACTCTTTAGATCCTTGTGTTTCAGATGAACCTGAAAAAGAAAAGATATCATTAGTCAAACGCCTATAAAAACAATACTTTTTAAATAACTCAAGTAAAATAATACTAATTATTAAAAACTTTTTTAAATCACTGGCTGCCTTTCATTTTGTAACATTTGACGAGATAAAATAACCATTATCTCTTCAGTTTAAGTTACGAACATTTGATTTGAATAGGGTGGCTGCACCGAAAATACGTTTATCATTTTTAGAGCTCTTTTTAACAATCATTTGTCTGGCGTGTGTTGGACGGGAGATGTTCGGTCAATGATTTTTTAAAGGTCCAAATTAGAGGGTAGGACAATGACACGAACTGTTGCAGTGTCATTATTTTTTTCATCGGACGTAACTGCTCCGTCATACAAAAACAGAATTATCGTGTCCGAAAAAATAACATTACCGAAATTGCACGTGAATATTCTCCATGCAGTTTTAATTGAAAAATGAGACTCTGTAAGTAACTTGGCAATGTACAATTGTACTGTGACAATAATTAACTATCATTTGGCTTTTCCGTTTTCCCGGATACAGTGCCATTAATATAATCAGTACCCTTGGATTCATAAGGGAGTTTTGTTGCTCATTCAACCGGCTTACAGACTCAGAACATATTAATTATGTGTGGTTGATCGTGAGCCTTCATGATTGGTCAATAAATCGTCTACAAATGGCCGCAACGGCAACGCTTTGAAAAGAGATTATATTTTCTTTATCCGTGAATATATTCTGATCTTATGTTATTTTGGTAAATATTGTCAATGACATGTCCTGGAACCAAAAAAATCAATCAATCAATCCGCACTGGGTCTTCTTTGTGGATACGGCCAATTTCCTCTCGCAGATAGGAGGCTTTTGAGAGGCAGTAGTGGGAGAATCATAGGCAGGATGATAAATTATGCTTTGGTCTAAATTTATTTTTAATTTGAATGTCATTCAAATTGCCATACGTCACGCAACAGTGAATGATACTGTAGGGTATTAAGGCGCTGTCAAAACCAAAATCGCGCACACTGTCTATTTGTATGGGAGTAAACAAAATGTCACTATTACTGGGCAGTCAGGTTTTAGATGAAAATAATGAATAAATATTGAAATGAAAAAAGTGTGGATTATTTGTGACTCGTTTGCGGTTTAGGTATGAATATGTTGACTTCATGTTTATAATTGCAGACGTCAAAAAAATAAAGACATGGAACCGTTAATGATGATTTTAAAACCAATCTTTGCAATTATTTTCTATCGAATGTAAATTATGTAGCGAGTCCGTCCAAGGTCTTTGAAATATGATGAATATTAACATTATTTTTTTTTGACGAGCTAGAACAAAAAGTTTTCCTTAAAAAACTACTTGAAAAACATCAATTTCAACAAATTAGGTGCTGTCAGTCCCTTAAGTTACGACATATTATATAATATGTATGTATGTGTGTGAAGGCGGCTACGCCCGCCGTATAGGGATTAAGCTCAGTCGCAAGTAAACGCAGATTACAGTAACACGTATATTCTTTATGGTCTAGTCTACCTAACACAGTCACCAACCTAAACTGGTGACCCCGACGTGATAATCTCAGTTATATTCTGTGTAGAGAAATAAGACTGTGTTAAAGTTTCGGGATGTTATGTTTTGTTAGAGTTAAAAAGGTAGGTTCCTCCAATTAGATGGGTGTTCAGTTATATCTGGCAGGCTTCAACCCCACTGTTGTCGGGGTTTTGTATACAAGTTGTAGACGGACCCTTCACGAAACTGTCAACAAAAATTTGCTAAGAAGTTAAATTTTTTGAGGTGAAAAATCACGTTACGGTAGGAGTTAATCTAACGCACTCAAAATATTATGATGATCGATGGATTGAAGAATACAAGGTACATGGTCATGTAGGTATTTTAAGTAAAGTTACACCGTTAAATTTTTTTTATACATAAACTGGTAAAATTACGGCGAGCACAAATACTTTTTAGGTTCGCTAAAGATCTTTTTACACACATTTATGATAATCTCTCGGATAATTCCGCCTTCGCTATGCATGATTTTTAGTTCGCTTGTATTAAAATAGATACATACATACATACTTAAACTTACTCTCATATATAGGCAGAAACTACAGTGAGATAGATATCGCTAAAAAATTCAAATTTATCATAACGCAAATGCTCCTACAAAAAAGCGCTGAATAAAACCACAATAAATGATCTCATTTCATACATTCCTTGTCAAAATAAAAACACTTTGTCCTCTGAAGATTATTCACACAAATGGTGTCGGTTTACTCTCACCTTGCAGTTATTAAACTCATTCATCTGTTACTTAAGTCATTCATCATTTCAGTGGCCTGAAAGTCTGACAACCAGTCTTACCAAAGGGTTTCGTACTAACCAGTACTAACTAGGTTATGGAGGTCAGATAAACAGTCACTGCGTGTAAATTCTGGTATTCAGCTGCATCCGGTTAGACTAGAAGCCGACCCAAACATAGTTGGGAAAAGCCTATGCAGACGACATTTTCTAAAAACAAGATGGCGTCGTTAGTTCCGTTTCCGTTCCAATTTTGACCATGCGCTGAAAGATCCTTCTGCAACTTCTTTGGAAGCACAAACTTTGGTAGATGTATTGGGATCGATACGTCCATTTTCAAAAACAATACAAAGTTGTTTTGGGAATAAGTCTTTCTGCGAATGTGTCTAGAGTGGAATAAGTTATTTCACGAATAGGGCATTTTCAAAATGAGGCATATCGCAAATAAGTCCGTAAACGACTACAGGTCGTTTCGCGAATAAGCCCAATATATACTAAGCCGTTTTTTTTTTTACTTAAAAATATTCAAAAAAGTTCTTCCATTTGCTTAGAACCACAAACATTGAGCGCAGAAATAGAGGTCTGTGGCTGTGGACCAGTGCGGTCTGTGAAAATACCAACATTTTCGTATAGGCGGCTAGAACTACATCTTACTTCTGGGTAGCATTTCAGTCTGAATAGCAATTCTCCATATTTTTTCTTAGCAAAAATATTAAATGCTACAATGGGAGAGCAAAGATGGTATATAAAAATAACCTTTTGGGAAAAAAACACGTCCTTCAATCATGTAAAACTAATATTTTTAGAGCCGATTTTTCAATGGTCAGTTAAAACGTCAGTTATCTAACAGTTCAATAAATTTATCTGAGATTTTAACGAACGATTATAGAGTTTCAATTTTTCAAAGCTCAGTTAGCGTCCAGTTAATTAACTGACCGAATTTTGTGACTAGCTTCACACTACATCTGCGAGAGCAAGACGCGCTTATGTACGTTTGCAGATCTTAGAAAGAGACACACAACTTTCAACGTAACGACAGCGGTCTTGTCATAATAACACGGGAATCATAACCTTAAACGTTGTCGGCTTGTCTTTGTGTGTTAATTAATATTTTCTTTACGTTCGATCGAGTAAATTCTGTTCTGTGTTGTGAGTGTGTCTTCGAACTGTGTTCTAATTATGGAAAATATCGTAAAACGTGAACGTTCCATGAATTTCAACATGAGACAACTCTTTGTCTTCTGTCTGGATTTAAATAATTTTTCACTGTATTAGTCATCTTCGATTATTTCATCGTGAATAGAATCAAAAATATCCGTATGATCCACATTAACACAAATATAACCTACAAACACTGACGCACGTAATGACAAAAACGTCAAATAACGACAGTTAACGTGCTAACTGGGCTGTAAAGGGCCAGTTAAGTTACATCGCTAGTTATGGAGCTTAACTGGCCGTTAGAGGCTATCTGTCAACTGAAAAATTAAGAATCTTGTTAACTGTGCAATTAATCTTATCTCGTCGTTAACTGACCATTGAAAAATCGGCCCTTAGTAGATATACATGTAGATTGTAGATATACTATTTAGATATATATTTTAGTTCCCCGTCCAAATACCCCAACAATATTACGAGAAATTAATGACCCCAAAAATGCTAAGAAATATTCGGCTAAAAATCTGTATTTGTACCTGAAGCATGGCCATTAAACTGACCTTCCTAATATTAAAATAATAAATGGCGTACGAGTGTTCAGAAAATACGTAGTTCCCCTATGTTTTATAATATTTTAACCCGTGTAAGTGGCCAGCAATTCACCTGAACCGGTTCATTTAAAAAATGTTTGCCAATTCGTTTTTTGAAAAGGATTTTGTGTTCCATTTGTGAATTTCTATGTGTAATGGTATACGTTTTTTTACTTATTTATTCAGGGTATTGTAACTGTGGATAATTCTGTTAGTTTTTAAGGTTATTCAAAATGTATTGCATTTAGAGTTCTTACCAAACAAAAAAGTTTGACGGATTTTGTAAAAATGTGTACTTAATAAGTTAAGCAACTTCTTTAGAATCCGAATAAGTTAATTTATTGCAGTCAAATGTAAAATACACTGACCTGCAAAAATAAATATCACACTTTTAAAATTGCAATAACTTTTTAAGTACACAAGATATACTTTCGAAACAAAAAAGACTCGAAAAATTATTTAATTTTGTCTACAGTTTCAAAGAAAGCTGATAAAAATTGCTTTATAACGTTTTTTAATTTAAATCTTTTAGGAAAATTTTTAATTTTAAAAGTGTAGTAGGTACTAATTTTTGCAGGTCAATGTAGATTAGAAAAAAAAGATTTATTGTTTTACCCTGTCCACGTAATTACAATAGGCTCTCGCTCATAACCATCATTCTTCTGCCCTTATACCAGTTTATTTGGGATCGGCACAGCATGTCTTCTTCTAGCAAACATGAAACCTAATAGAGAAGATGACAAAAAAAATATAATTAGTCCGTCAGATAGATTTCCAAATAAATATTGGACACATATTTTTCTTATTTCACGTAAACAAAAAATTAAGACGATACAGTGCGTCGAAAACTCGTGTGACTTCACATTTGAGTACATATTTTACTCGACTGTGACGTCACAAGCCCCCACTCATGATCTTTGACGTTTTATCTTCGTCAATTTTTATTAATTTGATAAAACAAAAAAACACGTATTCAATATTTTTCGATAATCTAACTGACGTCTGGTGTTCACTTAAAACACTAGTTAGGGTTTAAAATGTTTTATTCTAAACCCTAACTAGTGTTTTAAGTGAATGTTCATCTACTTACTGATAATTTGGTGGTTTTCACCAAATTATCAGTAAGTAGATGAACATGACATGACTTCAAGTGTACGTGCATTCTCTGCCCGGGATAAGTGTGGACTGGTCGACACGGAACCTTAAAGCTCACGCTGCGTTTATTAGTATATCACGGACTAAACAGAATCATATTTTTTTTTAGTCAGTCATCATCCTTATTGTCGAAACATCCTATAAACTTATAGGTACCTACATTCTTTTTGAACCCCACACGAAACAAGGCATGATGCTTTTAAGAGTTCCGTACTAAGGTTACCAACGGGACCATATTAGTTAGCCTCTGCTGACCGTCGTCCGTCCGTCTGTCAGCGGGCTGTATCTCATGATGCGTAATAGGTAGACAGTTACAGAATATGTACTTCTGTTGCAGTTGTAACAACAAATAATAATATTAAAATAAAAATTAAAGGTGGTACTGGTTGGTGATGGTTTGGAACCTTTCATGAGTGCACGAGTCAGAATCGCACTTGGTTGTATTTTTTCACATAAAAACGTTGCATATTACTCGGCTTATCAACCCACGCATTGTAAGCATGAAAAAAAGGCAATCGTCTGATAAAGATCTGTCGCTAAAAGCAGAGATTTCAAATTTAAACGTACGCGTAGGCTATGAGAATCTACCCTGAATTCATAAATAGCTACACAGATTTACCCTAAGTTTAGAAAATAAAAGAAGCGCAACCGTTTAACTCTCTCCAAATAAACGTATAACACAAAATCCAATCCAAGATTTCGGGACAAAATCTCCGAGACTGGCCCAATATCTATTTGCCGAAAGACCTCTATTGATTCGGGAACCCAACATAATAAAGTTAGGGATGCAACGCCCGGAAAAATTGCCGGGAAAATAGAAGTTTCAAATGGAGAACATCAACGACGGGACAGGATTAAGCTATCAAAATCTGGGATCTTTGGCAATCGGGTTCTGACGACTGATCCCATCCTTAATGTCGATGACGTGAATACATCTGCGTACAGTCCTTCCAACTCTAATGGTACAACATTATCCTTATCAACATTGAAATAAGGTAGGTAATCGTAAATCTATAGGTAGCATTATAGGCAAAAGCAAACTGATCTTTATGCTCGTTGCATTAAGGTGGCTGACTTACTGCTTAGGCAGGGGCGACATAACTGTCAAAGGACTGTATACGCCTTTATCTTGTAATGTCTTTGGGTTTCCTTATTTAGTTGATACCCTTCTGTTAACGAAGAAGGTCCTAGATGATGATTGGAAAAACTAATTTTGTTGAGGCGGTAGTAAACCTGGATTTGTATTTGGTTGACTAACCCCCGAATACTGGATGTCACTCAAAATTTAAGTAGCACTTATATTTAACCGATACTCAAAAGTGACGTTTGGTCATACGAAATTTAAAGTTTAGGAGCTGCTCAAATGTTAAACAGCCCTTAAATTTTGAGTGACGTTTCAGTATTCGGGGGTTTGACTTGATTAGAAATATTTGTTGTTTAGATAACTTGATTATGCCAGTGGCTTTTCCCGCGTGAAGTTCGGTAATATCCCACGGGATCGTACTATCGGGATAAAAAATATCACATTGTGTTCATTTAAGTTATAAACTATCTCCTGATTCTTTCACGCAAAAACTACTGAAAGGATATGAAATTTAGCACATCGAAATGAAATATATAATCTGGATTAACACAGATACTTTCTATCCCGGTAGTATAATCCTGAGGGACAATTATAGAACTCCACGCGGGTGAAGCCCCGCATAAGCTACTAATTTATAATTACAAGAATATTTACGTTTGCTCAGGCTTACGAAAAAGGCATCATAAACTTCACAAAATCGATTACTACAACTACTTTTCCTAACGACACTCATGAATGAATGAACGAATAATGAATGAATGTTACTGTAAGTAAAAACACTGATGCATTAACTGATTCATTCAAAGTTAAATGCCCCCAAAATTAGAGGTAACTTGAATTTTTCAAAGTCTTTGACCCCGAATATACCCAACGTGCTTGGGACAATACGAAGCACAAGCAATCATGTCTTCAAGTACTATGTTATTATTTTTAATGTGAGTTTTTGACGTTAAGATACAAACGATATGAATATGGTCATCTATCATCGTAAAATCACTTTTTTTTTTGCTAAACTACATATTTACGGTTTTTTGATTTTTTTCCTTTACATGTGCTGTAAGACATGGCTTCTCGCCAAATTTCGTGATTCTAGGTCAACGGGAACTACCATATAGGTTTTCGATCCAAAACCAATAGGGTACTTCCGGTTGACCTAGAATTGTCAATTTAAGTTAAAAGCAAGGTCTTACAGCACAAGTAAAGGGAAAATTCCGAAAAATAAAAAAAGTTGAAAACTAAGGTAAATTTTGATAGTGTTCGCGAAAATCTAAATTTGCCCATTATATTTTTATCATGTTGACTCAGGACCTTGATTTTTATACACCTAATACACACTAAACTAGACTAGACTTCAGTATCTGGTATAAATTTCAACTTGCTAGGTTCACCCGTTCCTGAGAAAATCGGTGGTGACAGACGGACAGACGGACAAGAGAGTGATCTTATAAGGGTTTCTTTTTACCTTTTGAGGTACGGAACCCTAAAAATTTTAAAAACAAAACACATGTCTCTTTTATTCCCCACGTAATCCTTGATATTTTGTTCCATCCAAATGTCACCACTTTTATAATCCGGTCAGTGGGTCGTCTTAAAGACACTATGAAAAAAAGACATGAAAATTTCGTGACCAATTTTAAAGTAGCGCTCGCCGGCCGCTGCCGCGGCACCGCTCGCTACGCTCGCTCGGTTCGCGCGTCGTTGGTCACAGTTCTAACCTAACCTAACCTATGGATCCCTTCGACATCGTTTTTACGACAAACGGTTAGTCGGAGACAAAAAACACCAAGATACTTTTAGCCTTATATTTAGGTATTTTAAACGATAGAATCGACAAAATATACGATTAGCGAAAATAACACTTTTTTGGCTAAATTTTTCTAAGTCCTCGCGCCGTAGCGCCCTAAGGCCACACTCCAACCTATAATCTACTCAGCATCAGTCGTGAAACAACACACATACTTTTTTTATTCAGCTCAACTTCACGTGTTCTATCATGTGCCAAATTGTCAATCTTTCAATCAATCAAAACTCGTTGGCGTTGCCAGTTGCCAACTGGTTTAGTTTTCACTTTTGTTGGACATATTTGGCATGCGAGTGAGTTATTAAGCATGGGTAAAGTCATCAATTGACATCTTAATGACGTTATAAATTTCACATGTCATCATCTGAGAGATATTTTTAATCTGTGGCTACCGTCAATTATTGTTAATGATAATTGCATTTTTGTGAATTTAATCTCTTGAAAAATAGAAATAATAATTCAAGTCCGTTATTTATTAACGTTTCCAATTTCAATGGTTACTTAATCGTTGTTTTGTTGAAAGTTTTATATGACTAATGGTCTTTAAAACGTCCATTAATGTGTCAATAAATCTCAGCAGATTCGAAACATATAGGCACACGTGTTGCAAAGTTCTTAACATTATTTATTTATATGTCAGAAGTGTTTATTTTTTATTCAGTTTAACACCCGTCTAGCTTACGTTATATATATGATATTATGATATCTTGTGATAATTTTTTCACATTTCGCCCACTTTCCGTACGATCAAGTTTTTTTTCTAACCTCGTGTAAAATCATTTATTTTACTTTTTCGTTTTATTTTCTCCATACACCTTACCGATGACATAAATATTACAATTATGTTGATGTAATAAAAAGCGATGACTGTTGCCATGGTGATATCTTATTCATACTATTATTATAAATGGTAATGTATGTGAGGATGGATGTTTGTTACTCAATAACGCACAAATTACTGTACGGATTTGGATGCAAATGGCACAGAGATAGTTTACAACCTGGATTAGCACGATAGCACATATTTTTACTCCGGTAGTACGACCCCATGGGACAATTTATTAAATTACTATCAAATGCGGCCGAAGCTGGTTTCAGCTAGTTTTAAATAAGTCGAATATGTAATTAATCAAAATATAATTATCATTACAACTGTCTCGATGTGCTTTGTCAAACTACAAGTTTTTAGTGTCTTTTAGTACATAAAAAAAAACATTCATTTTTGTTAGCATTGTTCGTAATAACAGAGGTATTTTCGCTCCAATTTTTTTATTTTTTTGTTCGTCCGGACAAACATTAGCCAATACAGCCAGTTGCATGACTACGCTTTTAGAATTTTCACGTACGAGTACCTACTAGCAATAGAATTTAGTTACCCAAACCTTTTTGGAACAACGGTTTTTTTTTTCAAACCTATTTCACGCGTAACTGGCATAAAACAAACATGCTTCGCCTCTTTGTTGGAGCAGGCTCAAAAAGTATTGAAAAATAAAAACGCCTGTAGGTTCCTATTTCAAATAAACGAAAATACTTACGAGTAGTAAGGCGAACATAAAATAAATGCTGATAGCCAGTTTAATTGGCTTCTCTCGACCTGTGTCTGATATTATCTTTTAATAAACAAGATTTAAGATCGAAATAATTCAGCACGTTTTTTTTTTCTTTTTCCTATATTGTCCTACTGCTGGGCAAAGGCTTCACCATAGCCTTTCTCCCTCTACTCTTCTCTCCGTGCGGTTTTCGGCAGTATTTAGGTGGAATAAATTAAAACTATCATAAGCAAACTTTTTTGAGTGCGGTGTGGTCATCATAATACATTGCAATTGAACTACTATACTACTACTATATTACGTTTTGTTAGAACTTTCTATTTACAAGATAACAGTATTATTTACACTGTATACAAACTACAACTCTGAAATAGTAATAAAAATATGTACAAGCACAAAACGGTTACAGGGCGTCAAAAAGTTCGTAAATTATATTAAATTCTATATTACGGTTTCTTTTTAAGTAGGTAGTAGACACATTTCCGTTGTGTGTTGTAACATCAAGCTACTATAATCTGTCAAATTTCTTTAATAGATTCTCAACTATATTGCTGATGCATTAAGTTCAATGATGATTGGGATAATTTGACAGTTTCGTGTAACTTAATATTCTATCGTCTGTACCTAAAGTTAAACCATATTCTACAATCATATATATAAATTAACATTAACATAAATACATAAACTTACGCCTTTTCCCATGGTCGTCAACAGAAACCACAGTGCGTCACTTACTACGATCCTTACATACTCCTTTTGCCTCGTCCACGTTCATACATCAGTAGGCTAATTCACGTAACTAAAGAAGTGCTGTTGCAGTGCAGTTGCAGTTAAGTTTCGATCAAAACAACGCTTTTCGTATTCTCTACCGCTGTCAGACACGCTCGCGTCAATTTCGCGTCACGCGAGCGCAATAACAGCATTCTACTGATGCGCGTCTTTGGTGCGTGCTTCGGAACGCAACATGATCGGTATTGTATAAGTAAGAAAATGCACTAAAATCTGTACTGGGGTATTATTTTAATATTTTAATAACGTCATATTCATTGAAATATAATCGATTCTATTCGATTATTTAGTGAGTAATATTTTTTCTCTCTTATGGCCACACTATAAGTAAGATTTTTGACGTGCAGTTGACGCGCAGCTTACGCGCAGGTCAAAGATTACAAGAATACCGTTTATCACTGGAACTTGAGCTTAACTGAAACTGCACTACAACTTCATCGGCGCGTCATTAAATTACGTGAATTAGCCCTCTGGTCATACACGCGCGCCGGTTGCGAGTGCTACGCGCGATGTGTCATTATGTCAATTAAATTGTATGACAAACGTACCTATTATTTAATAACTATGTGGAAAAACAGCTTTTTACCGCATTGTAAATTGAGCACCTGAGTGAAATGGGCAATAATAAATTATATTATTAATCCAGCTGTGAGTCACTGACCTTTATAAATATTTTTATTAATAGAGGTGCCGGATTAGCGATCAAAACAAAATTTATACCTACTTGTGATTTAATATAAACATTAAAGAAATAAAAATAACACCTTTTTTTTTTTAGGATGCTGATCTGTTCGACAAGAAAGGAGAAAACGTGATCAATATTTAATATTTTTATAGTTTTTTGAACAAAAGGTGAATCTAAAGATATAGGGCCAAATATTTAGGTCAATTATTTTTGTTCAAAGACTTTGGAACGTTGCCAAATATTAATGGTGTGATAGAATTTGTTAAAATATGTCAATTTGTTTATTATTTTAGTTAATTTTGTAATAATAAACACAGCTGGCGAGTTGATGACTTGAATCTTAAATAAATGCCGAGATGTTGAAACTGAGCCTTTTTTTTTTTCGGATGGGAAATCATCAAATGACTCCTCCCGCTCTGGGCGGAGCAGGAGGGGTGTCAGACTTGTACTGACTAAAACCCATCCATGTTCCTTCATCGCCCTTTGTGTTCCGGGGCCACGGTATCTCTCGCGAACAGTCCCGCAGCCCCGGTTGAAACTGAGCCTAAGTTTTAGTTTAAACCAATCAGAAATAGTTTCTAGTTTTTTTTATATTTCAGGGTTCAGCTCAATGAAAATAATAGGTTTTGCCTCGCTCGCGTTAATTAAGAATTTGACAATCAATTCGTATTGTGCTCTGCTTATAATAAACGGTGTAAAAAACCTCTTAACGAAGCCGAAAAGCACTTGTTTTCCTCGTCATTGAGATATTTTTTTGTTCTACACCATACCTTCTAGTTACGTAGATATTGGGGGTCACAGTTCCGACTTTTTGACAAGTTTTTTTTTAAATACAAGTTTTTATTGTAATTGTATTTTTACTTCAAACACCTCCACGACCCCCGTACTATTCAATCCATCCATCAGCACAATTTTTTGAGTGCGTTACATTGAGTTCTACCACAAAACATGATTTTTCACCCCAAAAAAAAAATTGCTTCCCAGCAATAATTTTTGCGTAAAGTTACTTCGTTTGATGTACAGAATGCTTGATTGACGGCTTCGTGATGAGGTTGTTTACACCCTGTATAATTCAATCATGATTCGAAAGACACGTGGCGCCATCTATGAACGTTATTTTGGTTCTCCTCGGGAACAGTTCTTTTTTTCGGGATGAAATGTAGTCCATCTTCGTTTTTGTACACCTGACATCATACGAGTACATATGCGATTTCAGGATGATCGGATCAAGGCTTTAGGTGTTAAAAGGTAACAAAGAAACTTACTTTCGCATTAATAACATTAGTATGGAGGGAAGTATGGATTATTCATTATGTTACGTTCCCACTGACTTATGGCCTAACCACGATGTAAACAAAGGTGCAACACAAGTTTATTGACTCTAATATTGATCAGAAAACATGTATTTAAAAGTAAAGTTAAACAATCGAACATCTGCTAACCATTGATAGGCATAATATGTGACGTCACTTCATTCATTTGTTTTTACTTTTTAGAACAAGGCAAAACCGAAAGGTTCTTGTTTTGCTCGTCATTGCGATATTTTTTTGCTCGATATCATACCTTCTAGTTACGGAGATATTAAAGGTCAAAGTTTCAATTTTTTGACGAGTTTCTTTAGTACAAGTTTTAAATGTTCTAAGTAACTTACTAAATACCTCCAAGACCCCTTTTTTTTCGGATGGGAAATCATCAAATGACCCTACCCCTCCCGCTCTGGCGGATCGGAAGAGAGTGTCAGACTTTTACTAACTAAAACCCATCCATGTTCCTTCATCGCCCTTAGTGTTGCGGGGCCACGGTATCTCTTTCGAACAGTCCCGCAGCCCCGGCAGGCATCGGCCCTTGCGGACCCATTCCTTTTGCTGACTCTCTTTGAGCCACGCGTAGAACACGAACGCGCCGTCGACACGCCTGTCGTCATAAGACGGAATGACGGCGAGCTAGCCCATAGCTCACCGTCCACAGGCCCGCGCCTACGGTGGCCGGGGGCCACCACGTGGCTCTCGACCCCCGGTGCGTCTCCCGCGGCGGCTGGGACGAGAGGTTCTCTCCTTCTCACGTTCTGCCACCTCCTTCGCCAGCATGACCGCGAATTTCGTCTCGCTCCGGACCATGGATATGGTGGCGGCCATGGCCAATCGCCGCTACACCTCCAAGACCCCTGAATCTCCAAGATGTGTCCAATGATTCGTTTACACCTTGTATATTTCCATCATGTAACCAAGGTTTTGTAACAATAATCTGATTTAAAAGAGTGTCCCTGGATTTTCTTGCCCGTTCTTCTTCATAGAGATCTATCAATCAACGCTTTCGAATGGGCAACTACAGTACTTTCACAGTTACTATTAGAGATGTGCCGAATAGTGGTTTCACCGAATAACCGAATACCGAATATTATTCGGTTTAACTTTTACCGAACTGGATATTCGGCCGAATTATTCGGTTTACCATTACATTGTTTTGCCGCGTTAACAGGTTCTAACATGTAAGCTACGTGCCGCTGCTGGCTTGATGACGAGCGACCCGTACCTCACCGCCTGCTACCCGCTCACACACCGCGCTGTCAGTTTGCTTCAAAACATCACACGATTAAGTTACAAATAAAAAAATAAAGGTGCTTAAAAATAAATGTTGATTTAAGGTTTAAAATAGATGTTGACTATACTAAGTATATTAAGAAATAAATATGTTTTCTTTTACTTATTATATAACATAAATCTTACATAAGAAGTTTTGTGTTTTATTTCTACACCGTGTCATGTAGCCAAGAAAATAGAAATCCTTGAACTGAATATATTCGGCAACAAAACCGAATAATTCGGCCGAATACAAATAGAGGAAAAGATGCCAAGTACGCCGAATACCAAATACCAAACGAATATTCGGCGCATCTCTAGTCATTATGCCTTGTTACTGGGACTGTAGCTTCCTTTTTGTTGTCTTTGTTTCGATAATTCAAAAGTGCCAAATAACTGACCTACTTGAAATAAATGCTTTGAATTGATCTTCCTGTTTAAATAGGTTCGTATATTTAAATCACAACTGTCACTCTTAGACACTGTATGAACTGGCTATAACACGGATAATTGTTTAAGTGTATCTATTTGATACGCAAACGAATTCCCAGTTACTCCATGTAAAATATGGAGCAGTTGAGCAGTGGTAGCGGCCCCGACTTACGAACAGTAAATCGTGGGAACCCAGGCAGGCGCGTTACTTTGTGTAATTTATTTCATCACCACTTCTCTCAAATGGTGAAGGAAAACATCCAACCAACCAAACATTAGAAGACATGTAACATCTACCAACCCGCACTGGGCCCGCGTGGTGGATTGTAGGCCATTCCGTCTCATAGAGAGGAGGCCGTGTGTCCCAGCAGTGGGAACATCATAATAGGCTGACTGTTCCATGTAAAATATTGGTATTCGGTTGCATCCAGTTAGACTGGAAGCCGATCCCAACGTAGTTGGGAAGGGGCTAGACATGACAGTACCGCCCCAGTTTAATAACCACACTAAGTCAAGATCTTGCCCATGACATTGTTCGAAGTTGAGACAGTCTGACGATCAACTAAGTCGTTTAGTTGAAATCCTGCCAAGAATTTCGGATTTCATTTTAATTTTGTCGATTGACTTCTTTACTTATGATTGCGTAAATATTTTCCTGTTTGCTGGAAAACTATTTTATATTATATTTTAGATCAGGGATAAAGTGGACCCCAAGGGGTCGATATTAAAGAAAACTGGTTTTGGGGATCGACGAGGGCTAAAAATCGACCCCTATTAATTAACACAAGGTTTTATTTGAAACTTTTAAGATACTCTTGTGTTACGTGTACCAACTTGATTAAGAATGACTTTTTTGTGTCAATAGGAAAAAAACTAGAGATGTGTTTTTTAAAGTAATTTGGCTATGGGGGTCTGAGAAATCTGATCATTTTGGATATAGGGTCTCTTGCACAAAACAGTTTGGGAATCCCTGCTTTGGTAATTATTATTATTGTTTTGCAAAAGTAACTCTGGTATTTTTTATCACGAACAATTTCAAGATTTCATTCGTTTTCTTTTTTATTAATTGTGGGCGTCGTATTTCTTTAATAACACTTAAATTGTCAACAGACATTTTAATGGTTGATTTAATTATATTTATTTTTGGTTAGCTTCCTACGTTTTATTTATCTGACTGACAACAAAGGGCAAAGGGTGGTTTGTGAAAATTAGGCTCTAATTTCTATATATTAGAGCCTAATTTTCACAAACCACCCTTTGCCATTTTGTGTTTTTATAGGTCAATTTTGGATGTAAATCAAAATCATACGATTGTTCGTGACTCACACGATACTCCACATCTACACCTGGTGCACTCAGAGCAACACTTCCATAAGTGACGCAGGCGGTTTTTAGCGGCAAAGCGTCGACATCATGCTCCTAGTGAACATTGTCCCTAGCAGTTCTTTCGAACTGGTGAACGTGACAAGGCAGCTTATCAAAAAAGTATGTTTATTAATGTTCGAACCCCTTTAATATATAAGAAGGAATATTAAAGACTGACTCGTTGGTCATCATCATTTTAGCCGAAGGTGTCCACTGCTCGACTCGTTGGTTGAATGGTCGCAATCGCTACTGCTTAGCATGAGGTCCTGGGTTCGATTCCCGGGTCGGCAAAGTGTTATTGGGTTTTTCATTTGGAATTTCTTAGTAGTTATTGTATGCGCTGCTGAATGGGTCGCACACACCTTGATTAATAGCTTGAATAATAAGTCACGGATAGCCAAAGATGATGGTTTATTGAATATATTTAACTACCACGTAACTAATGCTATATGAATAATGCGTGAATGAGTACAGCTGACTATGAACGCTGATTGTGTACTGTCGCTTTACACTATAATTTGTGCAAGGTGACGGAAAGGTGCTGATCTATGCAATGCGCGCGTGCCATGTACGATACATGACTCGTACAGTTAGTTAGTTAGTTGTCTGGATTTGTCTGGAGTTTGTTGGAGTCCGGTTGACGGCAATAGGCTCACCCCCTATAACATGGGACTTATAACATAACTCGTGAAATGTGGGTTTATTATTAGGTACACCTAAACCTTCCGGGATTACAGGCGTGTTGTTATGTTATACTCGTATTGTTTAAGTGATTATTTGTTAATACAGTGTCTATTCTTGAAATTAACATACAATTAAAGTATAACTATATACAAACATCAAACGTTCAATAACATTAATATACAAAACAAATGCGCATCTACAGGCATTAATTTGGTCTTCAATAAACAAATTGCTTGAAACAGTGTTGAAAAATGTATACATAAAAGTCAGCTACATTAATGAATTTATTTGTGCTGAAATGATGATGAATGATCACGGAGTATCTTATGAAGGTGATCTAGACGTGACATAATTACGATTTAAGACATTTATTTCTCAAAAATAATACAATTCAGTTAATATGAGAAATACAAGGTAATCTTAAAACTAAATATAAGAATTACTTGTGAAGAAGGTAGGTACTCGTAAATAAATAAGTTGAGTAGTAGACATTGGACACACAATTTTAACTTTTACAATTTTTACAGTTTACAGTTTTCCTAACCCGAATTGCGATATAGATAGGTTTTCCGTGTATTTTTCGCAGGTATGCATATGTAGCGTTCTAGTTATTCAAACAAATCGATAAGTTACCTTAGAAAAAGTACTAGGCTTACATAAAATTATAGAAGGTAATTCTATCTATATCGCTATTCGGGTTAGGTTAGGAACGATACGTTAGGTGAGGTTAGGAATAATTTTCTTTTTTTTTCAAGTTTTATTTATTTATTTTATTCATAAACACACAATTGTTTTAATAGGTGAGACCCAAGCTAACAAAAGTAGTCATGTAGAAGCAAAAGTTACACAGTTGATAACATACTGTCACCCTCTGGAAAAGAGCAAGAAAATATATCCAAACGCCGAGAGACATAATACACTGGTACACGATACACTGGTGCAAACTTTAATAAGTTTGTATGGGTTGCCGGAACTTTAAAAAGCCCCTCCCTCGGTCCCAACCGTAGCCTCCTGTCTGGAACGAGCAATCCCAACGAATCCAATATTTGTGGATTATTCAGCATACCCCGAAAAATCATAAAAACATAATTTACAAGGGCGAGGTTGCGCCTTACTTCCAACTTATAGTACGCAACCATCTCTATAACAAAGAGAGTTGAATACATATGTGGGTAGAAAGCGTAGACACCAAACTGCTTCCAGTACAGGTATCGGGTTTTGTTCTGCATCTTTTCCAGCATCTGGGAATACTTCACTTCATAAGAATTCCAGATGATAGCACTAGTTTCCAAGTTGCTTCGCACCAACGCAAGTTCCTCAATTAACCCGCGACCAGGTTAGGATTTCGGGTCAGGTTTGGAATAAACCTTTGTTTTGGTTTTTCCCTACACTTGGAATTTTTCCTGTATCGTGGGTACGTTTCAACATATTTTAACTTACATGACATACAAAAACAGCTAGTACCGGAACAACTACCTGCAGGCCATGCAAATATTTGTTCCGTGCGGCAAATTACTCAGCCACTACGCCAACCGTTTGTGTTTTACGTACATTTTACAATTTTAGTTTTGTTTTGTCCTTTGAGTACTCTCTAAGCATTTATCAAATTAGATGACCGTATGAAGTAACCCGCTGGAAGCAATTAACTAGCCTGGGTGAGGTCAGAGTCCCAAAGGACGTCTTTTATGGGTAAAATGTTGGTGATAATTTTTGTAATCTGCGTTTAGTACCAGATAAAACACAGACATATTTACTACCTAGCTAACTTATAATATACAGTGAGTTTTTAGGCAGATATACAGGGCGACTGTCTTGGTATGGGCATGTGATGAGGGGGACGAATCGCATTTGACTAAATAGCTATATGATGAGTCAATAAGTTTTAAGGTGATGAACGGTGAAGGAAAACATCGTGAGGAAACCGGCATGTCCTAAAACCAAAATTGGAAGACATGCGACATCTGCGAACCCGCACTCGGCCCGAGTGGTGGTAATAGCTCATTCCATTTAATAGAGAGGAGGCCTGTGTTCTAATAGTGATAACATTATAGGCTGATTATGCTATGCTTATACTATACGTTAAAAGAATATTAGGTACAGTTTGAACACAAGTTTATAATAGATCTTTTACACAAACCAAAACCTTTGAATAATCAACAACAACAAACACAAATCTTGAAAATATGATTTCATCCCACGCTCAGCTGCCCTTACATTCATCATATCATTTCGAAACGTTTTTAGATTTACGACTGACGAAAATAAAACATTTTGGCATTGTCTATAAGTGAATGTTTTGACTGCAGACAGATTTTATATAGTCTTAGAACTTACTAGAATGTATGGAATGATAATATGATTTCATTTTAAAATTACATTCTGCATCTGAATCTAGGTGGCATTATAGGAGGTGTCTGAGGAGATGACGAGTAATAGAGAAGTTTGGAAGAAGAAGACATGCTGCACTGATCTCAAATAAATTGGGATAAGGGCAGGAGACTGATGATGATCTGGATCTAAGTGATAAGTTTTTAGTCTCAGAGCATAGAGATGAGAGAAGGAACAGTGGCTGCTCAGTAGTGGCGGTCCCGATTTACGAGTTGTTGGGCGTGAGTTCGAACCCAGGCAGGCGTATTTTTTTGAATTCATTTGACTCTTAAAAGTAATATATAGAAACTAAAATCAATTTAAATCAGATTTTTAAAATTATCAGTAAACAAGAAAACTAAAAACAGTTGTAAAAGAGACTATAGTAGGTTATTCAAATTATGTGAAATTCTACCAGTTAGCCTTAAACATAAATAGCTATTAATAGTTAATAACCATGACTAGTACAAGGTTGAAATAGACCTACATATTAAGGATGATCCGCGAGCAAATAAAAGGAAATCTCCCCAAAAACGGACAAAGGCATCCATACAAATGTATCGAAAACGTAATTAGAAAATCCACAACTCGTTTATATTTGGAACAAGAAAAAAAAAATTTTTTTTTGGGGAAATAGATAATCTACCAGTAATCCGCTTAGCGTGATAGGAATATCAAATAAGATATGATATAAAGCGTAGTTCTCGCAGAAAGAAGTAACGGAAAAGGGAAACGCGTAAAAATGATAGACGCGTAAAGTATGCGGGCGTAACGTAGAAATGATTAGGCCATAAGCCATTTGGTAAATAATAATATTTGCGTATGAGTCTACGGGGGAGAAGAATAATGAAACTTTATTGTAACAGTTATATAACTCCCGGCACGAGTAAGGGTTTTAGTAAAGGTACAGTTCTGAAGATAACTGCAACGACAGACTCCAGAGACATGACTAGTATCATCATCTGCCTGCCTTTCCCAACTATGTTGGGGTCGGCTTCCAGTCTAACCAGATGCAGCTGAATACCAGTATTTTATATGGAGCGACTGCCTATCTGATCTCCACAACCCAGTTAGTACTTGGTAATACGATACCCCATGGTAAGACTGGTTGTCCGACTTTCGGGCCACTGACTACCACCTGTAACGACTATCAAAGATCTAGAAATGACAACCGGGACCAACGGCTTAACATGTTTTGTCAAGCACGCAGGAAACTCGGTATGTAATGGGAGGTTACCCATTCATGGACCAACCTTCGCTAGAGCGGCTTAACCTAAAGATCGATCCGAGCGGCTGTTATTATTTAGCCACGAGCTTCTCAACTAGTTTATATGTAACGCTACGATAATGCTTTCGTGAGTCGCTTGCGGTAATTGGAAACACTGCAGATGACAGACCGCAAAGTTTGTCGTGCCTTTCTTACCTGGGCAGCAATTTCGGAAGCGTTGTCACGAAGTTAGGTACTACCAAGTTCACTGACGGTCTATCACTTATCACCCTTATGTTCTAAGTCATCATCATCATCACTCCAGCCGAAAGACGTCCACTGCTGGACATAGGCCTCCCCCTGTCTGCTGACTGCTGTCGCCACATTGACCAGTCCCGTGCGACTCGTATCCAGCGGATTCCCGGTCATCGGTCTACCTAGTAGGAGGTCTTCCAACGCAACGACTTCCGGTTCGCGGTCGCCACTCCTGAACTTTTCGGCTTCGGCCCCATCGGCCATCCGTTCTGCAAGCAACGTGTCGTGCCCACTGCCGCTTAAGTTTGGCCATTCTTCGGGCTACGTCGGTAACTTTGGTTCTCTTGCGGATGTCTTCATTTTTTATTCGATCACGTACGGAAACTCCGAGCATAGTCCTTTCCATTGCCCTTTGGGTATATATGTAATCACTGGTAACATACACTGGTCATAGACTTTCGTCTTGAGACACTGTGTAAAGCTCTAAGTAATAAGGTTGAATAGTGATCGTCTGTCGTCATATAGACCAGTCACGGCACTGCAGCATGTCATAGCTAGGTGGTTTTGTCGGTGCAGTTTACGGTAACAGCGACTTTACATTGCCATGTTTGCAAGAATTTGATATTAAATATTAACGAAGGGAAACTATAATATTAAAACCGAAGTCGTTGTGTCTACTTTCTTTCAATAACGTCTTCTTCTTTCTCGTGCCAGTCGAGAAATATCTCTCAGGCTTCCTGGTTTCCTAACGATGTTTTCCTTCACCGAAACAAGTGATAATTATACAATACACACATGAATCCGAAAAATCAGAGGTGCGTGTCTTGAGTTCAAACTTGAGACCTATGACTTGGCAGTCTGACGGTCACAGTCACCCCACTAGACTATCACTGCTTAATTACGTAATTATAACTTATATTGATCAAAGATTTTGATATTCAATTGATCCTAAATTGAAATGGCACTTTAGCGTATCTTACTCGCCAGGAATTTCACTGACGAATATTTTCCTCAACTTTTAGACGGTATCCATCGATATATTCGTTCATATATCGAATGGATTGTATGAAAGTAATAATATACAAATATCTTTCCTTCATACAGGGCCGAAATAGAGCAATAATATTGTATGAGAAAATGGACTGATTGACAAACAGTAACTTACTAGCTGACGCCAATATTCTCGGCCCTATATTTACTCTTATATTATTACGAGTATATACAGTAAAGTAACTGGGTAGTCATAAGCACGTACGAATCTTTTACATCGACAACACTTCAAATAATCCTTTGTTCGCTTACGATAAAACAGTTAGGACCTTTTTCCGTGTGGCTCGCCCTTCTGAGGCGTTTCCCTTGATCCGATTCGTTAGTTCCATTTCTCTGTACCTTTCAAAGAAACAAAAAACCTAAACTCGGGCGAAATCTACCCCTGGCTTAAAATGATTGATTTTTATATAATATTGCAGTTTACTGGACTCTGAATAATTTCTTGAGTCTATAAATCCAGCCTACATTCTAGCTGTCGTACAGGGTGGAAAGACCGACGCACAAACGGTTACCAGTTATTTAGACTAAGACTCATGTTAAGGTGAGACGAGAATTTTTTTCAACTCAGTTAAAACTTCTACACTACTACAAGGTGGACTGGTATCAGCCCGCCATTCCCGGTGGGCCATCACCAAATGACCGCACATTCTCCATGAAGCCGCGCTGGAATCACTGCGCATCACCTCTTTGGGCTTGGCTGGTCTGGCGACGACTCAGCTCATGTTCGCCGCCCGCAACCCCTTCTTATGGTTGCCTGAGATCGTTACTATTTCCATCCTGCACCGTAATACTAAAAGTCCCTCCAAATTCTGTCCAACTCTCCTTACCATCTTTTTTGCCATCAAAATAAATACTAGCCTTTTCCTGTCCTACTGTGGGCCAGAGATTCCTTCTCGTTAAGCTACACCACAAACTGGCGAAGACTAGTTTTAATTACAAGTCTCCCGTTTTTTCCTTACGCTGGCTTTGTAAAAAGACTTCAAAAAACCAGTTCCACCAGTCATAATTTCCACTGTCAAAATTTATTCACAAAAATAATTAGACACACACTGCATAAGCGAGCACTTACCAGACTTAACGCAATTAACGTTACAACTACTACTCACCCTAAGAGAAAACGCGCTAAGTGAAAGTAGAGGAAGTTTAACTTAAGTTAAAAGCAACATCACACGGGCCCCCAAGTGAATATGCATTTGCATTCAGTTATGAAGTTTCGTGTATAATTTAAGTGACGTTCGTGAACGTTCAGTAGTTGTATGTCGGGTTTAGGATATCACTTGGATATTCTTTGCCTTTGGGATTGATAATATTGCCGAGTAAATTTAATGTACCTATCAGAGGCAAAATGTGTCAGGAACAAGTTTGCAGGAACATTTTCATCAACATTTTTTGATGTTGAGCTTGAAGTGTTTTTTCGTGTGCTTCAATAATTTAACTCAGTCTTATGCAGTTCACTGCTAGACGTAAGCTTCACCCAATACAACACGGCCCTCCTCAGTCTTCTACATCCAGTCAGTCCCAGTCGCATTTTTAAGAACCGGTCCAGCAAAGAGCTACGAGGTGTCTCAAACCACGTTTGCAAATACGCGGTCTCCACTCCAGAACTCGTTTGCTTCACCAGGCAGCGGTCTTTTGACAATCGTGGTGAACCCACTACAACATCACCTTGCCCTCTCCGAAACTTGCGACGGAACTTTATGTGGTTATTCTGAACAACTATTGTTTTCTGGAGAAGGCAGAGAACTTGTCAGACTGTCTATCAAATTACATAGTACTGCCCGTCCCACTTGAGGAAAGAGACTCTTGATTCTGTTGTGGAATGCACTTCTCTTGGGATTTGCTCAAGCACGACCCAAAGGAATACAGGTATTTCGATTGTACCCACCTTCAAATCCAAAGACTGACAACAGAATTAAAAAATATAGTGTCAATATTTTCATAGTTTGTTTTTGTTCTAAATATAGGTACCATTTTATTGCGTCAATACCGCACATTTACAATGTTTTCACTTGTCATAACTTCAAAAGATAACAGCCTCAACATTGTAATATTTCACACTCCTCAATAACTGTTCAATGTGAGGAACAACTGTATCACTAGAAATAACATTGCTACAAATCATTATTTTCCGACGTTATGTCAACCATTTTGATCGTGTATGAAAGACAAATTGGTCTACCGAACAAATGACAGGCACGTTTCAGAGTCACCTGTAACCACAGACCCATCATGGCTTCACATGAGACATGTCTTGTTACACTGACCACGTACATAAATAACAATATAATACTATACACGCGCTGCGATTCTTTAAAACATTCAGACTTCTCTGTGACTCAGACAGTTCTCAATAACAACTTATGTAGCCCTTCTGAAAATACCTATGACAAGAAAATAACCAAAATATGATACTTCTCATTCAAGACCACCTTTTGGTTTTTATACTTGTAAAATTCATCATCATCATCAACATCAATCTACAGAAGTCTTATAGGTCTCACCACCTAACAGTCTCCAACGGTCACCAGTTCTACGACTAATATGGCCGGCTCATTGACACTTCTAGCATTATAGCTTCATTGCAGCCGAGAAATGTCCACAGCCGGACAGAGCCGAAGGTCGTAACCCGAACCTCGCTACATCGACTGGTCTTGCGGTTCTCGTACACAAGGGATATCTGCGACTTTTACAAAGACATTAGTCCATTTCGCACTCACACACGTCTCACACATCTTCGCCACTTCTGCGTGCTTCGCTTGTCATCTTAGGGCCTTCTTGTATACCGTCACCTCTTCAGAACCAGTTGGTTCCATCAGTGATCCTTTCTGTCAGTTCATTTGATACGAAACAAACCCCAACAATTAAGAAAAGGTTAAGATCATGTTTAAGTCTCAATTACTTTTGGCAGTGCCCGCCCTAACTAAGCAAATGGGCTCGTAAGATGAAACAAGACCCCACTTATATTTTGAAGGTCGTCTTTTGGTAATAAAACGTAGAACGGACGGTACTCAGCCATAAAATTTTGTAATTTAGTTCCTGATCGACTTTTATGTCACTGACGCCACGAGAATCTTCTATTCTTAGCAGCAGCCACATGTCTTCCGGTTCATTGAATTTCGAAACCATGAGAACACCTAAATATTAGTTCTCTATGGGAGGAGCTAGTGGATAAATAATAACAGCCGCTCGGGTCCATCTTCAGGTTAAGCCGCGACCGGAAGCCGACCGAAAAAGATGAGAAAAAGAGAGAGAAAGAAAAGAGAGAGAGAGAGAGTTGTGAAAAGGTGTGGCGGATGATGAGTTTTCTATGGTAAGGTGATGGTGACTCTTTTCTTGAGTGCCGCCCTATTTCTGTGGCCAAGCAGAGTTCCTGTGTTCGGTTTCCCAGGTTTGTGTACCGATGTTATACAGATAGATGAGACATTTCAGTTCTACCTCTGGGATGGCAACGCATTTAGATGCGTTATTGTTGCGCTTATAGCCATCTTAGGATGGCTATAAGCGGCAGTATTGACCTAAAAGTCGTAATTATGTTGGTTTTCAAACCAATATCATAAAAAATGGCTTGAAGTTCACCCATACGTACCACCCACAATATTTACTATGCGAACTTGTAATATTGTCGAACAAAACTATTTCATGTACAGTCATCGGACTTGCAACGAAAAAGAGGAACGAAAGAGAAAACAATATGATTTTATTAAAGATATGAAATCGTATGAACTGAACGTGCTTTAATCTCGCAAAACCAGGGTATAGTTCTGTTCAAAATTTTTGGCGGTCGCGGAAGTTGGTTACGTGTGACGATCTGCTCATTTTACAGTCATGGTGATGCGACCTCACGAATTTTTTTCTGCGCAGTTTAATGTTAGATGTTGCAGCACTGTCTGTGTTTTTATAGGGACCATAATATGCAACATATTTTGGACACAATTTATTCAGTAGGAGTGTTTTTTTTGCCTGTAAATCAAACACTTTGTTCGACAGTACGTTTACCAACAATGTAACATTATCTCTTGGGTCGAGATGTTTACAACCGTTTTATGGGTTTTCATTGTGGTGCAGTGTATTTTTCTCCACGTTTGCTTCACAAAGTTGAATGTTGATTTCATTATAACTGTAAATAATTCTGACGTTGTCTGACGTAGGCATTGTCTTGATATTTTATGGGGCAATTTCTTCGAGTTGATTATGGGAAGTCATTTGTGGTTTGTTCAAGATATTTATAGATTTTTTCGGAGCATCTGCAAGCATACTATTCCAGCTGTTTCTTTGTTGGTTTTAGTATGAGTTCAGGTTTAAAATTGGATTGTCGTATGTTGTGAGAGGTAACTAATGATTTTTGATGGCCGAGCGGGAGTGCTGTCGCAAGCGGTAGCATGTTCTGTTTCTCGCTCTAGCAAATGACAGTTCTAAGCCACAAAAAAGGATACGAGGCATAGAAAATGCAATTTCGTGCTGTTATATAAGACACAACCCTAACCCAGCTCTAAATGGTTGAGGAGTTCAGAAAGGCAGACGCCTCATGTGTCCCAGGTTCAATTCCTAGGTTGGCCTAAGTGTTATTGGGTTTTCCCATCAGGAAATTCTCAGTAGCAGCCATGAAGTCTGGATTTGTGCCCCCTTGATGGCAATAGACTAGGCCCCTATTACATACGACTTAAACGTAATTGGCGGAATGTGGATGTGCTAAAACACATCTGCCTAACCCTCAGGGTATAACAGACGTGATGATTTGATAAGTTAATGTTAAAATGATTATTTTTCGCATTTTGTCTGCCAACGTTATTTGGTGTTTGTTCAAATCGGGGAGCACACAACGTAATTGATTTGCATAATATTACAGCTGGAATGAGTCTCATACCTTTGGCCTTCGATTTCCACCGAATAAAATGAACATGTAAATTGTGTTTGATATATTACGCTTGTAATTAGTTGTTAAGGGGACGTCAACACGCGCACACTGTCTATTTGTATCGGAGTAAACGAGAGCGGCGGCGCCGCGCCGGCGAGATGGGCAGACGACATAGTTTCCGTCGGGGGAAAAACCTGGATGAGGTTGGCACAGGACCGTGGAGATTGGCACAAGAAAAGAGAGGCCTGTACCCAGCAGTGGGTGAGTTCGAGCTATGGGTGATGATGATGATGATGAAACGAGAGCGAGAGAGTTACTGGGCGGCCAGGTTTTAGAAGAAAATAATGAATAAATATTAAAATTAAAAAAAGTGTGGATTATTTGTGACTCGTTAACGGTTTAGGTATGAATATGTTGACTTCATGTTTTTAATAGCAGACCCATACGTCAAAAAAGTATAGACCGTAAAAAATTAAAATTAATGACGATTTTAAGACCACTCTTTGCAATTATTTTCTATCGGGCCGATTTCGTGCAATTATGTATCGAATCCGTCCATGGTCTTAGAAATATGATGAATATTACATTTTTTTTATGTGCAAGAACAAATAGTTTCTCTTAAAAAACTGTGTTGTCAGCCCCTTAATAAACAATTGCGATATAGTAGGTATTGATATAGACGGGACCCACTACATGGGACTTAAACATAACAGGCGATATGTGGTTGTACTTGATAAGTACGCCTCTACTTAACCCATCGGAGATTACAAGGAGTGATGTTATGTATATTAAAACACAACTAGGTATTTTATCTATATCCCATGATCTGTCCACGAAGTAGACACAATAGTTAAACAATGGCGTCTCGAGCAGATTGGTCATTTGACATATCATGATTTATAAACACTACAAACAAAGTGTTACTGCAAACCACACAAATGATGCCTCACTTCTTGCAACTGTCCTGCTCTTTGTGCAATTTACTAGCACTTTGAGGGACCAGTCCGAAGCCATTGATAACGCTGGCGATGTGGCAGAGTTCTGGTTGAAGCTCATCTACCACAACTGACACAGACTAGAAGAAGAAGAAATATTAATTCCTTTTTTAATTGACTTCTCTTCTGTTGTATTGATCTCTGATGTATGTATGTATTCAAACAGCATAATTTTTATTTATTTTTTCATTTATGTTCGCTGATTTCTCCAGACCCAGACTCCGTGGCTGCTACTGCGACATTCCTGATGGGAAAACCTATAACATTTTGCCTGACCCGGGAATCAAACCCAGGACCTCATGCTCAACAGTCGCGCTTACGACTACTAGACCAACGAGGCAGTCTTAATAACTTTAGCGTCGTGTTTTAATTTGCTTTGCTTATGACACACAATAATAATCAGATTTGCAAGTAAAATGGGCTGTGTTTTCTGTCCGTAAACAATGGGTAAGTAACTCGGGTGTGGGACTGACCAACTACACTGGCCCGCAAAAATAAGTATCACACTTTTAAAATTGCAATAACTTTTTAAGTACACAAGATATACTTTCGAAACAAAAAGGACTCGAAAAATAGTTTAATTTTGTCTATAGTTTCAAAGAAAACTGATAAAAATTGTTTTATAACGTTTTTTTTTTTATTTTAAATCCCGAACTTCTATTATAGGAAAAATTAAAATTATAAAAGTGTAGTACTTATTTTTGCAGGTCAGTGTACAAAATTATGAGAATTCATTAATTACTCAATTATATTCACACGGGTTTAACTTTTGCTAAAAACGTTGCACTACATTAAAAACGTATTTTACCTATAATAAATCTTATTCAGTTAATAATGAAGATACTTTAGTTATCTAGATGTTATAATAACCACCAACGTGCAACGCAAAACAGATTTTCCACAAAATCACCAAGTTTATAATTTTATCAAAAGAATCACGCTTCGCAGAATCCATTTGGTAGAATTTGATCAGTTTCGTTAGAAATCACAACAGATTTAATTTATTTTACATAGTCTTAGGACGATGCAGTGTCTCCTTATAAATAAAATAATTTTAACAACACTAAAGTACGGTCGAACAAGTTAATTGGTTTTCATTTTACAATGTAATTTGTGGGTTTAACTGTTAACCAAATAGCTTGTTCGACCGTACTTATAGGGAGCTTTTAGAAACAAAAATATGAATGTTTTTTTTTTGTTTTTAAGTATTTTTTGTTTCGAGGAGCCCGTGGCAAAAAAAATACAAAACTAGCTGATGCCCGCGGCTTCGCCCGCTCGCAAATTATACACTAAAACCTTCCTCTTGAATTACTCTATCTATTAAAAAAAACCCGCATCAAAATCCGTTGCGTAGTTTTTAAGATTTAAGCATACACATAGATATAGGGACAGAGAAAGCGACTTTGTTTTATACTATGTAGTGATAACAGCCTCATGAACCAATCTTTAGGTTAAGCTGTGCTTGCCTAGGTTGGTCCGTGGAAGGGTGACCACCCATTACATACTGAGTTTCCCCCGTGCCTCGGAAAGCACGTTAAGCGTTGGTCCTGGCTGCCATTTGTATATATTTGAGAGTGTTAGGAGTCAGTGGCCCGAAAGTCTGACAACCATTCATACCAAGGAGTATCGTATTGCCCAGTACTTAATTATTTATTGAAGCATGTAAGTGTTAAGTAATTGTGTCACTTTCAATAATATCATTTTTGTGAGATCCTATTGGCAAATATTTTTGCCAATTAGTTAAAAAATAATTACAACAGTAACAAATATTCGACTAAAAGCAAAAACCTACGCATAGGATCATATTGAACAACCCGAATACCGAAAATTCGCACCATCTTTAATATAACCAACAGATTAATTCTGCACTGTTTTAGACTTTCACGGTTTTTCACTACACTTAAAGTACTTACGGGATGATATCCGTGATTTTGTTTATGGTCGATGAGCTCCCGATATTTCGACGCTGTTGCAAGCATCATGATCGCGGGAATACTGAAGAGGTATGCGGGTGGGATGAAAACAAACAAAAAAAAAACAAACAAATTTCAAAACATAAAAACTTCAATCGTGAGGATGGTTTTAAACTATCAAGTACGTGGAATCCAGTGGTAAACCTAATAAAAAATAACATGCGTCTCCATTATCAAGAAAAACCTAGTGATACTGTGAGTGCGTTTTGTCGTGAGTTACAATCGAGTTCCAGTAGTGCGCGTAATAAAAGACTAAGAAAGAGGGTAGACAGATTTGTCTGCTCATAATAAATAATTTTCATCCCACCCGCATACCTCTTCAGTATTCCCGCGATCATGATGCTTGCAACAGCGTCGAAATATCGGGAGCTCATCGACCATAAACAAAATCACGGATATCATCCCGTAAGTACTTTAAGTGTAGATTAATTCTGAACTGAGTTATCAATCAAATAACCAATTAGTGCTACCATAAAACAATTTTAAACTTTAATTTATTGGTGAAATAATCTTAGATATTATTAGTACGAACGGATTATGTTATTAGTGTGGAGAAAAAGAAACATAAAATCGCAACGCCTACACCAAATAGTTTTAATTTTTTAGCTCTTATACTTATATCTGACGGCATTTTGTGTATTCTGAATACTACTGACACTGATACAGTTAGCTTGCGTGATGACGCAGGCTAACCGTAAACTGGCAGCTTTGCCCAGCAGTGGGATGCCACTGCTGGGAAAAGCCCTCTCCCCATGACTTCCAGTGGTTTCTATCCAGGGCTAATGTGGACCACTGGTCGTTGGTTTTGTCCAGCTCGTCCCGCCATCTTCTACGAGGTCTGCCGCGACGCCTTCTGGCTGTGTCAGGGCTCTAGAAAGTGGCTATTTTAACCCACAGCTCATTGGGCATGCGGCAGACGTGGCTAGTCCAGTCCCACTTCAGCTTAGCGGCTTTTGAGCAACGTCAGTAATTTGTGTTTTGGAGCGCAGTGTTTTGTTGTGTTGCGTACACGGTCGGTTATTTTGATTAATACATTTATATGTAATATATGTACCCAACGCACAACAAGATTATAAAACAAATAATACAAATAGTTTTCTCGTTTTTACGACATTTATTTATAGAAGACTAGTTGTCGCCCGCGACCTTCGTTTCGACCGTATGAAATTATTACAAAAAATATTACTTCTCTAGTCGGATTTTGTTAATACTTTTTTATTAAACAAAAGCCTACCTTACTCCTTATAACGTAAGCTTTCTGCCAGTAGAAGTCCTGTCAAAATCGGTCAAGCCGTTTCGGAGCGGAACAAACAGACAGACAGACAATAACGTTAAATCAAAATATTTTTTTGTTAGAAGTACCGTATTTACTTTATCGTTTCATAAAAGTACTTTTATTCGTATAACTTCTAAATTATTTGGTTGACCGTACTTTCCCAAGACTTAGCTTTGTTTATTTTATTTGTGGTCCCAAAATAGCACTCAAAGATATTTAGGGGGAATCCGGGACCGTGGTCCCGGTCCCAAAAGCCCCACCACCCGTATTTACTTTTATATGCATTCAGTAAAATAGCTGTTATTTTGAAGTTACAAACAGACATGTTTTTTAGTCTTATTTGATTATCTATAAGATAGGTGAAGTCTGGTCGTTGAAGTACCTAGGTCTCGTCCTCGACAGCCGGTGGAACTTCGCGGAGCACTTCCGACGTTTGGCCCCCAAACTGGAGCGGACAGGGGCTGCCTTCAGGCGGCTCCTGCCCAACCTCGGGGGGCCAAACGCCTCCTGCCGGAGGCTCTACGCGGGAGTCGTGCGGTCCATGGCCCTTTACGGGGCCCCGGTGTGGGCGCGTTCATTGAGGCAGCGAGCTGCCAACCATTTGAACGCGCCCCAAAAGGTGGTGGCCGTAAGGCTGATCCGGGGATACCGCACGATCTCCCGCGAGGCGGCGAGCCTCCTTGCCGGATTGCCGCCATGGGATCTGGAGGCGATAGTCCTCGCGCGCCTACACGAGTGGCGCGCGGAGGCGCTACGCCGGGGGGAAACTCCGCTGCCGCGGCAAATTGTCGCTCAGCGGACGGACTTCCGGCGGGATCTCATGGCGACATGGAGAGAGCGACTGTCGCAACCCCGTGCAGGGCACGCCACGATAGTGGCGGTAAGTCCCCTCTTTGAGGAGTGGCTGGAGAGACGCCACGGCGTCCTCACCTTCCGCCTGACGCAGGTTCTTACCGGACACGGATGTTTCGGTAAGTTCCTGCACCGAATCGGGCGGGAGGAGACGCCCGGGTGTTTCCATTGTGAGGATCGACCGGAGGACACGGTGGAGCACACGGTGGAGGTGTGCCCTGCTTGGGTGGAGCACCGCCGTGTCCTCGAGGTGGCGATTGGCGGCGGCGACCTCTCGCTTCCGGCCCTGGTTCGTGCCATGGTCCGGAGCGAGACGGAATGGGACGCCGTCACCTCCTTCTGCGAAGCAGTCATGCTAGCGAAGGAGGTGGCGGAACGTGAGAGGGAGATATCCTCACGTCCCGGCCGCCGCGGGAGACGCCCCGGGCGTCGGGGGCCACGTGGTGGCTTCCGGCCACCGTAGGCGCGGGCCTGTGGACGGGGAGCTATGGGCTAGCTCGCCGTCCGTTCGTCTCATGACGACAGGCCGTGTCGACGGCGCGTTCGTGTTCCACGCGCGCCTCAAAGAGAGTCAGCAATAGTGAAGGGGTCCGCAAGGACCGAAGCCTGCCGGGGCTGCGGGACTATTCGAAAGAGATACCGTGGCCCCGGAACACAAAGGGCGATGAAGGAACATGGATGGGTTTTAGTCAGTAAAAGTCTGACACTCCCTCCTGCTCAGCCCAGAGCGGGAGAAGTCATTTGATGATTTCCCATCCGAAAAAAAAAAAAAGGTGAAGTCTGGTCGTTGACATTCGTGAAGGACGTCATCAACATTAGTAGAAGGTTATCTTGTCCGTATTTTCTGCTGACGTAAGAACACAAGCGGTCAGTTCTCATAAAAATTTTATTCATAATTATAGGCTTTTTTTTTGGATGTAAAATCATCAAATGACTCCTAAGTGTCAGACTTTTACTGACTAAAACCCATCCATGTTCCTGCATCGCTCTTTGTGTTCCGGGGCCACGGTATCTCTGTCGAACATTCCCGCAGCATAATTATACGCTCACAAAAAAAAAAAAACAAAAAAGGTTTTGCTCGCTAATGCTTGCAGGATAAGATCCAGGCCACACTAACGAAACGGGTGTAACACGGACTCATGACTTGAATCGAGTGATATGTAAACCATGCATTTTACGCTCTACCGGAGAAACGGATTACCATTAAGGCCCGTTTTCTATAACTTACTTATAACTGTCAGTTAAGATGTCACGTCTCGTAGCTATCGGTGTTTCTATAAACAAAGTTAGCTTGAAATATCCTATCCGCGTCACCTATCTGTCACTTGATTCATATAACAAGATTCAGACAGAGATAGCAACCTACCGAAACCGAACAGTAGGTTATTGAAAATGGCCGTAAGCGTGACCGTGTGTGTGTTTAACCGTTTTTTTTTTTATTGAAATCTATTTAAAACATTTCTGCCTGATATTCAATTAATTTTTAATTAAAAATTATTCCTCTATACACGTTAATTTTACCATTTGGCCCATCAATCCCAATTCTTCCCATCTGGTTAACTTTATTGTTGTTTAAATTAAATTCACAACTTACAGAATTTGGGGAAACAGTATCTAATTACAGGTTCCAAAAGGTTCACTCTTGTGTCCCTTATAATCAAATAAGGGATGTCCCTTATAGATAATTGTATAAAATATACAGCGTGTTTAGGAACTCGTGTAGAAGTGAAGCTAACTATCGATTAGTTTCTATATCGAGGAACATGAACATCCCGTGTCAGTAGACGTATCATCATGTGCCTACATTTATTTTTTCTCAACTATGTTGGGGTTGGTTTCCAGTCTAACCGGATGCAGCTGAATACCAGTATGTTACATGGAGCGACTGTCTATCTGACCTCCACAACCCAGTTAGTACTGGGTAATACGATACCCCTTAGTAATACTGGTTGTCAGACTTTCGGGTCGCTGACTACCTGTAACAGTCGTTACAGGTAGTCAGCGACCCGAAAGTCTAGGCAGTCGCCTAAGATCTACAAATGACAGCGGGGACCAATAGTTTAACGTGCTTTCCGATGAACAGCGGAAACCCGGTATGTAATGGCCGGTCCATCTATTGACCAACCTAGGAAAGCACGGTTTAACCTGAAGATTGACCCGACCGGCTGTTATTATTTAGCCATCAGCCCCACGAGCTCTTCCGGCCAATGGGTAATATATATTTTCTGATGAATTTAGCCCAGTAGATGATCACGATGTTGAAGCAGTAGCGTTGTCAGGCTCTCAAAAATGCACGCCCATGGACACTTTGAACACAACTAATATGCTCTCCATAATAAATTACATAAATCAATCAGACTAAACTGACCTGCTTACTCAACTTGACTGGACGAACCTTAGGTATATTATAATACATTTTAAATATCTAGAACGTATCCGTAATTTATCATCCTAAGCAAACTTAAGTCAGCAAAGAGTAGGGTTTTGCTTTTGTATTCAAAACTAGGTTAAAAGTTGGGTCTCAGCAATACAACTTAGGTAAGCAATCATCTTCCGCCGTTTCAACTGTATAAAATCTGTTATAAAAAGATTAGCCATTCGGTACGGCTGAATTAGGATGCGGTTGATATACGAGAACCTTTAGAATACTCTTAAAACTTTGTCGTGTTAGGTATAATATAATCAGCCATGTTACCACTGCTGGGGCACACGCCCTCTTTTCTATAAAAGGGAATGGGATATAATCCACCACGCAGGTCCAGTGTGGGTTGATAGATGTTACATGTCTTCGAATTTTTGGTTCTAGGACATGCCGGTTTCCTCACGATGTTTTCCTTCACCGTTTTAATTTGAGAGCAGTGGTGATGAACTAAATTACACAAAGTAATGCGCCTGCCTGGGTTCAAACCCACAACTTACTGTTCGTAAGTCGGGTCCTCTACCACTGGGCCACCGCTGCTCTCCATTACATTATTCCGGTTAAATATTGTGAGTTAATTTCAATGCCTTATAATTTTAGGCTGACCCCGAATATAGCGGTCTAAATTGAAATCTAATTGATGGATTAGTTCTCAATTTCTTTGTAGGATAGTAAATTAATGGGTGGAACATAGAATAGAGGGACACTGCAAACTAAAAACTGAGACAACCATGAAGCCGCGGGAGACGCCACTGTAGGCGCGGGCCTGTGGACGGAGAGATATGGGCTAGCTCGCCGTCCGTCCGTCTTATGACGACAGGCCGTGTCGACGGCGCGTTTGTGTTCCACGCGTGCCTCAAAGAGAGTCAGCAAAAGGAAGGGGTCTGTAAGGGCCGACGCCTGCCGGGGCTGCGGGACTGTTCGAAAGAGATACCGTGGCTCTGGAACACAAAGGGTAAAGAAGGAACATGGATGGGTTTTAGTCAGTAAAAGTCTGACACTCCCTCCTGCTCCGCCCAGAGCGGGAGGAGTCATTTGATGATTTCCCATCCGAAAAACAAAAGACAACCATGAAAAAATCTGTTTTAAAGATTTTTTTGTGCCTGTTTTCCTCTATTTTCCGAAGTAACTAAAGAGGAGCTTAGGAAATAACTGTCAACCGCTCAATTTTTTATGTGGTAGTATTACTTCTCTAAATCTTCATACACCGCATCATAAACATTCACAGAGAAACACTATACCCACATCATGTCTTATGAATATCTTGATAAGGATGCGAATAATCTATTCCATTCCTCATCACGAAGACCCTTCACGATTACTATTCACCGTAATCTGGTAAACAACCTATCATGTCTTAGAGAGCGACCGGTATCCGTTTCACATTAAACAAACGTCCAATTTCAGACCCTACTGTAAGTATAGTGGGTATATTGTATTTTCATCCCTTCTATTCGAAAAGTATCGTTTTGTTCCTCTATAAGCGGAAGTAAAGTAGCTCTTTTCTCCACTAGACTTTTAGCGGGCAGAAATGAGATTTGAATTTGGAACATGAATTACTTCGTTGTTCTTGTAATCGGTACGGACTTTATTGTATTTTGCAATCTAAATTTGTAATTGTAAACCTTTTTACATTCATGTCATTTTTTTTAATAAATTTATTCATTATTTAATTAATAATGTCATTTTCAAACTACCTAATTATATGAGATCAATTTTCCAAGTCGATTTTTCCCTTTAAATTAACATAAATCAGTCTTATAATTGACTAAAAATAAAACTAACTATAAGTAACTCTTTTAAAAGGTAATTTGAAACTTTGGCACAATAACTTAAATAGTAAAATAACCTAAAATGTAACCATTGTCTGATTTTCCCAATTTGGCTATTGCTGGGAGACGTGAAAATTGGGCTCGTGAAACCTTCCCAGATGCTCTAATTTATGTCAAAATTCTAGCCTTGTAACGCCAGGTCCTAGTTTCTATGGAGTTTGAAACGTCTTCTTTATGTGCGAATTCTCTAATGCAGATGAGTACATTTAGTATTTAGCTGCATTAAATGAGACTGGAAGCGGACCCCAACTATGTTGGTAATGGGCTAGATAGATCTATCCATCTACTGGAAAACAAGAAGGCACCTGAGTACGCAGCACTATGACTGAAAGTGAAAGCCTACTATCATGTTAATCACTAATTCACTATCTCGAAGATAAAAAGGCTTGGGATTAAGCTGCTTCAATGAAATTTGCTCTGTGAATGTCGAAATTTCGTACTTCGCTTGTAAATTCCTTTCTTTTATACACTGTGATATTGAATGATTTGACATGAATACTTAGTTCAGTATTTTATTTTTTAATATTCTATTATTGTGAATTGTGACATTTACTGATTTGACACAAATATTTTGTTACTTTGTGTATTTTACTATTTTTTATATTTTTATTGTGAATGGTGACATTTAATGATTTGTTATTTTTTTTTTTTGACATTCACAAAGTTTTATTAATTTCATGTGATTGTTGTGAATGTGAGGACCAAGTGGGTCATTTTATTATTATTATTTTTTTCCCACGTTTGCCAGTTTGAGTACTATAAGCGACCTACCCAAATGTACTTTCCTGGTATTGTTCGTCGTGTCGTTGAGCTCCTTGAGTTGTAAGTCAAGCTAAATGATAACTGACAAATGCTTGCACTGACTGGACACGTCCACTCAAATCTGTGTGGTTCCTTCTCCAAAGACCATCTCAGACACTAATCTGCATAGTTCTCATGTGAGTTGAGCAAGATTATGTCTGGACTTTAAAAGAGACTATCACCTCGTGAGTTTGTTTCGGCTGTTTCTTCTCAGAGTAGTCAGGTACGAAACACCGGCCCCATCTAGTTTTTAAATTAAATGACGTGTAAAAGTGTTTGTAACAACCTATTTGCAAAATAAACATCATTTATCATTTACATACATCATTTTTATTTAGATCATCGTTCAATCGCCACTTTCGCGGTGATAGAATTTCTCATACAAAAGGATCAGCGCTTAGATTACGTTGGAAATGAAAATCGTAAGATTAACTTTCTAATGTTTTTCTCCACAAGACAGAAGATTTTTAAAATATCTCTTTAATAACTTCTTTGCCAAACTTCTAATATTATTAAACCCCTATAATTTAGTTAATTTAGTATCGTCTAGAAGCGAATACTTTGGTCGTAACTTTTCCCAAATTTTCTGAGTGTACTTTAATGAAACATTGTACCCTTTTAAACTGAAATACGGGTCCGACAGCCTTTTATAAAGAATCTGCCTATTCGTCCCGACCTTTTTGTACGTTTAAAGATAGTTTATGTTTTCGTAAAATAGCTAATGTAAAAGTTTGAAGTGTAAAAATAGTCTTTAAATAATAAGCTAAATATTTCAAAGTTAATAAGTAGGACTTAGCGGATTTGTTAAATAAATGTCATCATGGTTCTCACATAAACTCAATCCAGTATCACATGGGGTTTGGTAGGCAAATACTACACAGAACGACACCGCGTAGGTACACAATTCTGGCCATTCACTTACAATAATAAAATAAGATAAGCAAAATATCAAGTATCTTGACTTGGCTCGCGACGCGGTTGTCGACATGTGGAATGTGAGCTTAGCGATCAATGTGCCGATAGTTGTTTCAGCCAATGGCTTAATTGCCAAGAGCCTCGATCAATACCCGAGGAAGATATCGTTAGGCATCTGGATCAAGGGCTTGAATCAGAAAGCGGTTCTCCTGACCACGTCTCCTATTGTTAGGAGGTTTCTTTCTCTGGAGCCCTGGTAGCTTAAACCCTGTTCTCGATACTGGTGGGCTAATTTTGTTTTTTGTTTTTTTAATCGAATATTTAGAATTTATGTATAAATAAAACAGACTAACAAAAAAAAAGTGTTATTTTGTGTGCAATAAAGAATAAGAATAAATGCATATAGTATAGTTATAACTATTATCTACTCCATAATTGATTAATTGCATACATTTAAGTTGCAATATGCACCTCCCACACCCGTAAATACATAAAAGGAAATTATAATATAAATATCAACTTGATCCAATCATAGCAAATCTATTGAACTAAATTACCTTAACAAATTAAATAACAACGTCTCACTGATTTAATACTACATAATCAAGCATCCATGAACCGGTGTTAGCTCTTATAATAGTCCTATCTAAATATAATTATGATTTACAAACACAACAACTAAGTTGAATCAGCAACGGATTTCCCTTTCTATAAATATCTGGTATTTAAATTAACAAACGAGTAGCGAATATCTTAAAACTTTTTTATTAATTGTATCAGAAATTTAAATATATTCTTGCACTGATTGCTATGTTGGTCTAGTTATATAGTGGTATCAAGAAATGAAGTCCTGCAGGTTCACGTCCCATATCAAGAGCAGTGATAGCCTAGTGGTGTGGCCGTCGGACTGCCAAGTAATAGGTTTCGGGTTCGAACCCAATACATGCACGTCTAATTTTTCTGATTCATATGCATTTTGAATAATTATGCTTCGGTTAAGGAAAACATCGTGAGCAAACCAGCATGCCTGAGAGATATTTCTCGACGGCATGTAAAGCCACGTCAGAGGCTCATGGGAGGCATAAAATCTCTGACTCCAGGTTATATACTGTTGTGTATGTGTGCGTGGCTGCGCCTACGCGATGTGTGTAGAGAGTTAATAAATCAGTGTGTCAATAGCTGTCGTGTGTTTCACTTCTCCCGTACCAAGAATATAACATATACTAACCACACGAGAAATAAACAAGAAAAAGAAATACTTTTAGTACTGTGCCGCAATAGAGAAATTATCGAAAAAAAAAAAATTAAGTTGCAACAGGCCTCTTATAAAGGAGTGATTTGTGTGTACTACTATAGAGTTATATATAAGTAGGTACCTCCATTAATACAGGCGACATGTTCTTTCATATTTTTCTCATGAACGGAACAAATACATATATTTTTATCTTTATCTAAGACGGAAATTGAACCCCCGACCTTTTAAGAAAGTGAACGCTCCGACGCTACACCATTAGGGTCACGTCTAAATCAAAAAGTACAGATAACAACAAATTAGTTCAACCATTAGTTAGATAAAAACAGCTTAGATCGTAAATGCGGTCATCTATTTGTGTGCGTTAACATAGTGACTAATCAATGAACTTAATTTAATAAAATTATGGTCGGCAGACACTTGAGATAAATTATAATGGGTGTACAAGTACCTAGCATAACGAAGCCTAAAGACACTTATTTTCCCAGTTTTGTGATATTGTTTTGTTCTAGACCATACCTGGGAACCTTTTAGTTAAGTGCGGAGATATTGGGGGTCATAGGTCCAACATTTTCACAATCTTTTTTTAAATACCTTCACGACCCCCATACTATTCAATGCATCTGTCAGAACAATGTTTTAAATGCGCCACATGGAGTACTACCGTGATTTTTGAAAAAAAAAATCGTTTGCTAGCAATATTTTTTGCGTAGTGTTACTTATTTTGTTGTACAGAATGCTTGGTTGACGGCTTCGTGAAAGGTCTGTTTACACCTTATATAATAAACATCATAAAATAACGCCTGTATTTTCTCAGGTTACCTGTTTGTAGCCCACAGGTGTATCCAAGTAGGTCCACATTTGCCAGTTGTGTTTAAGTCCCATGGAATATGTCCCGTCTATATCAATGCTATGTCACAATTATTTGTTAACAAATAATACAAGCGTATTATATCAAACACAATTTACAAGTTCATTCGATTCGGTGGAAATCGAAGGCCAAAGGTATGAGACTCGTTCCAGCTGTAATATTATGCAAATCAATTACGTTGTGTGCTCCCCGATTTGAACAAACATAAAATAACGTTGGCAGATTATATACGAAAAATCATTTTAACATTAACTTATCAAAAAACCACGCCTGCTATCCCCTAAGGGTTAGGCAGAGCGGTACTAGTACACCTATATTCCGCCAACTACGTTAGTTAGTCTATTTTCATCAAACGGGAGCCAATTCAGACTCCGTGGCTGCTACTGAGAAATTCTTGATGGAAAAACTTAACGACACTTTGCCTGACCAGGGAATCATACCCAAAAGTAGACCAACGATAAAATCAAAAAAGGCTGGAAAATCTAATTTAACAAAATACCAATAATAAACTATGAACCACGAACTGAGATAACAGTAAGATGCCAATAAGGGCGAATTTCATATCAACAGCTATTGCGCACAACTAAACTAGGCTCAAGCTGTCAGTGTCATCATTGCTTTGAAATATTGGCCCTTAGTAAACTGATCGCATTCAGATTTCTCTTTCACTTTTTATCACTGAAAGAAATGAAAGAAATAACCACTTTTTTAACGGTTATACTTATTTTCAGCACTTGTTTTCCTACGGCAAAAAACTCGTTTATTTCCTCAAATGCAAGTTAAATTTTACAGCACTTACAAATACTGGGCCTCATAAAACCGACCCACAATTCATTACCCCAGATTCAAAAAAAAACTCCAAACACCCAAATATACAACTGTCCTACATTTCGCGATATATTTTTTCTAATTAGATCCCTTGGCTGACAAATTGGGTGCTTCATTACATAGCCACAGGCAGAGCCCAACTAATGGCGTTAATAAATGAGAATTTTTGACCGTGAATCGTAATGTCAATGTAACTGGCTATTAATAATTTCCCTGCAAATGTTTTGCATTTTTTATTTCAGTTTATGAAGGAGCTGGTCGCTTTTTTAAGATAAATAAATGTTTTGGCAGCTACGATGACTATTTCATTGATCAGGAATAAATCTCATAACACCAACTCGATTTTACTTCACCGTTTTTTTTTTCGTGTGGTTACTTTAGGTTAGGTTAACTTGGTGTCAGAGTTTTTATGCAGCCCTTGGGCCTCGGAGTTGGCTTTACATGCTATTGAGCAATGTCTCTTATGCATGCTGATTTCCTCACGATGTTTTCCTTCGCCGAAGCAAGTGCGATACGCTCATGAATCCGAAAGGTCAGGGGTGCGTATCCTGGGTTCGTACTCGAGACCTATGACTTAGCAGCCTGACGGTCTCACCACTAGACTATCACTATTTATAAAACTTCACCTCATTTTTACTAAAAGCTAGATCCGAGGAAGTGTACTCCGGTATGGAGTTTCATAGAAATAATGACGGTCATCTCGAGTTAAGAGGGCTATTACAGTTTTTTTTTTGTTTTTGAGTGTTTTAAGAGTCTAGCACTCAAATACATGAAAATTTTTGATTTTTATTTAAAGCGCTCCTTATAGAAATAATCAAACTTTCTCGGGCATATATTTTTTTAAATTTTGTGGCCATATCTAAGCCACAATCACACATCTAAACTGAGATTTTTGATGTGTTTAGATATGGACACAAAATTAAAAATATATATATGACCAAGAAAGTTTGATTATTTCTCTAGGGAGCGCTTTATATAAAAATCAAATTTGTTCTTGTATTTGAGTGTTAGACTCTTAAAATACTCAAATACAAGAAAAAATATGATAGACCTCTTAAGTTGAATGAAGCCACAGATAACCCCCTCGGCGAATCTGATCTGATGCAGTGTTTATACATGTACGCCATAATGTTCGATTTAAGCATTTCTATATTATTTGAAGTGTAGTTAATTTTTTGATCTAAATGTTAATAGTTACTTTAAGGACGAATAACAGAAATATAAAAAAAGAAAACAAAAACAATTGGACTAATTTTATTGTTAAATCAAGTTAATTTGCTGAAGAATGTAAAATTCGTTTTTTTTTCTGCCAACTTTGATAATGGTGTCTATGTGAACATTTTATTCATTGCTATGTACATGATATCCAAATTACAAATAGATCTAAAATAATAATGAAAGATTCTCTAGGTTATGCGAATGTAAGTTTTAAAAATACTAGAAACAATGTGTCGAGCCAAGTTCAACTATCTCAAAGCCTCAACCCTTCGCCTTCAGATAAAAATTGAACAATGTATCGCCAAAATGTTCCACACAACCTTCAAAGATATACATTGACATTGTTTGAGGCTATTTCTGAGGCTTGCCAGACAAGTTTACTTATAAACTAATATCAAACATAACTTTGAATGTCAGTCTGAAACTTTTTAAAGGGTTAAAACGGTTCTAAAATGAAACTGTTTTAAACTCCACCCCAAGAGACCTTGTTAACAGTATTTTTAACAAAATCTTTTTTCTCTTTTCTGTGTCTAGTTATGGACAAGATAATAATATAGTAAGGTTTTGAGTTTTGTTTTTTATTTCTGAGTTTATTCGAAAAACGTCTCTAATTTTATTTTTTATTTCATTAGTCTTCGGTTTACCCAAATTATGTAACATGAGTAATATGATTTACATATTATAAATTAATGGTTCTCTTGGATTTATTTAAACTGGAAATTATATTCTTAATTTTTAAACTATACATAATTATAAGGGGGCGTCCATAAATTACGTGAGGTGTTTAAGGGGGGAAGGGGGTCGAGTCAAATCTCATCTAATCTTACGTTGGAGAGAGGGGGGGTCTCGGCAAATATCACGCAATTTTTTTTCTGATTGAAACAAAAAAAAAATTATACTATTTTGGTCCATTTAATCCAGATTGTACATGCATAAGATTTAATCTTAAGCGTAATCGTAATACGATAAAGATCATTCACTAATTCGTTCAATAGAAAATAATTTTTAAATTAGAAAATAATTACGTTTACGTAAGAAACTCACATTTTGAAAAATCTCACGTGAGATTGGGAGATGGGGGAGGGGGTTGAATAAAATCTCACGACATCTCACCAGGGGGGGAGGGAGGGGCAGAAAATTAAAAAAAACACCTCACGTAATTTATGGACGCCCCCTAAGGTCTGCCTGTACAATTTTTTTTTTTAATATGAGTACTCTGATATTTTTCTCCTTGAAATGGCTTCGTTATAACCGTTAGATGATTCCCTGAAAATATTTCGTGTATTAATAGATACACCTTATATAACGTTTGATGCAATTTTCATAACATCTTACAGGTATTCCATCCAGAACACCCAAAATGAGGGCACACTTTACAGAGCATGAAAAGTATATTATTATTATTCTACAAAGCACACACTTATCATAATATATTTTTTTGATAATTATCAGATCATTTTCGAAAAAAAGTATCTCTGCAGTCTCTCTCTCGTCATATAAAGTGAAGTAGTAACAAACAAAACTGAATCCAAAAGTACTAAAAATTCTGTTGATTAAACACATTGTTTTTGACATTCAAAAGTGCCTGTAATGGTCTAATTGAAATAAATGCTTTGAGTGTGTGTGCGTTTTTATTCAGTAGACACTCGACGTTTTTGGACACCCATGGAAGCACAAGTTGCATTCAGATATACGTCAAGTGGGATAGTGGGAGATTAACCATGACAATATCATTATCACTTGTTTTGAAGTCTGGCTATTTCAGGGGGCCAAGTCTGTTATTTTTATGAATTCGTCATTCCAACACGATCCCAATCTCATCCCATTGTCATTTTGCTAAAAGTTCGTAATCTGCTAAATTCATAATGGTCGATCATTAGTGGGTCAATGGTAATAGAATTATTATTGTTTTATAATGACATTGTCGTATTGCCATTATTATAAAACTCACCAGATTTCATTTTTATATATTTTTACATGTTATTTATTAGAATGTATGAAGTAGTAAGAAGTTCATAGAATGGTAATGTCGTACATAATAACAAACTGGTGGTCAACCAGTGACATTCCATTGAAAGAAATGTCTTTCAATGGAGTGTCAGTGGTTGACCATTGGAAAGTCATAATGACGCCATCATATTAGTAGATTACCTTAACTTGTCAAAATCAACAATTATGAAATCAATGATAGACCTTTCTGACACTATTGTAATAGCTGACTTGAGGCTCAGGTCCAAGGTTCACTATCAAATTGTCAGTGTGTCATAAAAACTCATTCAGTATAATTATTATAACTGCATAGACATCGAGATGTCCTTCTATTATAATATTAAGGTTATTTTTTACCATAATCATGTTGGTTTTATTATAATATTCTGTTAATTTAAAACTATAAAATAATCTGTCAAGATAGTAATAATTAATTATTCGCTTCAACTTTTTGTTAGCCACATTTATAATGACTTGAAATCGTGAATTATTAATAAAAGATATGGTCTATCAATTGCTGTTTGCATTATTTTGAGTATTTTCCTTATAATATTTTTTTTTTCTTTTTTATTAATGGTTAATTTATTTAAATAATTACACTACTTTTATACAAACTATAACTCTAAATAATAATAAAAAATATGTACAAGTAACAACCTGTAACCGTTACAGGGCGTCAAAAAATTCGTCCACATCGCTGTCAACAGGAAAAGTGCCAAGAAGGCTGGCAGCATTGCCACGTTGGATGGCAATGCTGATTCTTTGGCCAAAAAATAGGCCCGCCCTCTGGTCACGTGTTAATAAATTAGATTTAAATTGACTAAGCACACACCTCTGCTTCCGAGTTCTTAAATATATTTCAATTTAACATACACATAATTATATAACTGCCTCTATGTACTAGTGGTCACAAGCTGGGCTGCCGATCATCAAGTCCTGAGTTCGATTCCCGGGTTGGGCAAAGTGTTATTGGGTTTTTCCATTTAAGGAATTTTCAGTAGCAGCCGCGGAGTCTGGATTTGCGTACGGTTGATAGTAGTAGGCTCGCCCCCAATTACATGGGACTTTAACATAACTGGCGAAATGTGGGTGTACTATTAGATACACTTCTGCCTAATCCCTTGGGGATTACAGGCGTGATTTTATATTATGTTATACTTATATAATTCTACCTGAATAAATTGCCTCAATGAAATCGCATCAAAATTCGTAACATAGTTTATAATAAAACGGCCAAACATACAGACAGACATAAAACGTGGCTTAATTTATAAAAAGTATGTATAAATATGGATTAAAATTATCTAGATTTATCTTAACAACATGTTCAAAATATTCTGAAGATTAAAAAAACCTGTCCAAACACACAGAGAAGAGTATTTACTATATTGTATGTTTACATATGCCTGCCTACCTATGTACCTACTATATATGTGTATTATCTATCATCTGCCTAGCCTTTTCCCAACTATGTTGGGGTCAGCTAATCAGCTTCCAGTCTTAGCAAATGCATCTAAAGACCAGTATTTTACATGGAGCGACTGCCTATCTGACCTTTAAAACCCATCTACTGGCCCTGGGTAATACGATACCCTTTGGTAAAACTGCTTGTCAGACTTTCAGGTTTCTGATTGCCCGTAACAAATAAATATCGCTGGATATTACACACAGCGCCATCTAGCGCCACACTAAGCAACGAGGCTTGTTTCGTGGACACCAGATAGTTGATATACTACATAGATACTTTTTGTTTGTAAATACATACTTATTATACACATAAACATCCGTGACTCGGAAACAAATGTCCATGCTCATCACGCAAACATTTGCTTCTACCGGGATTCGAACCCGGGACCCAACGAACGTAAGGCAGCCTCACTACCACTGCGCCATTCGAGTCGTCAAATGTCAAAGATCTATAATTCACAGCCGCTACCAACGGCTTAATGTGTGTTCCGAGCGACGAAGGGAACTCGGTTGGTAATGGTCACCCATCCTCGGAATGACCTTGGAAAACGTTGCGTAACCTTGAAGATAGCCGCGACCCCTCCATACACATACTACATTATGTATGCGATATGAGAGCATACAAACTACATAAGATTGAGGGAAGTAGGTAGATAAAAACTTGGTTGTAGCATAAATTGTATGTATGTAGAGCTGTATTCATTTACATATATCTACTAATGAATGTGTCTAAAGGCATTTTCTAAGAACTGAATTTTCGCGAAAATCCGCAACACGGAATACAATACATTTTATGGTAACTTCGTTATATATATTATTGGAATTTACAATAATTAAAAAGTTAGGATATTTCTCAAATTTCATACACCTACCTATCTAGCGAAATGTGTGTGTACTACCGCCTGTACCTCTGCCTAACCCTTTGGAGATTACAGGTGTGAAGTTATGTCATACACCCACAATAATTCGACCAGACTGAGAAATTATCATTCATTTAGATTTCCGCAAACACGACTAAAAGCACACTAACCATTTTTAAGAAATTTTTACATGTCAAATTGACAGATGAGTATATTTTCTAATATTAAAGACTATTCCCCGTCTTTTACAGACACAATCTTCTCGTCAAACTTAAAAGTACGACTGCGAAAATAAAAAAAAAGACTCAAAATCACAATCATCAATTTATTTGCCATTGGCACTGCTATAAGACCTTAATTTCCTTTCTGCCAAAGTAACTTCTCAGTTGAGAGGCCTTAGCAAGAACGCAAAATGTAAAAATAAATGAAATTCGAACGATTCTACGGCAATTCGGTTTACATTTTTGCGACAAGTATCATCATCATGATGATGACATACTCCTGCCCTTATTATTATTATTATCAGCCATTTGTGTCCCACTGCAGGGCAAAGGCCTCCCTTCCCTCCTTCCACTTATCCCTATCCAGTGCTGTTACGCGCCAGTCCCTGTGGAAGGAGTCGAGTTCGTCCCGCCATCTCCTTCTGGGCATGCCGCGTTGCCGTTTGCTGCTGTTTGGGACCCGTTTGGTGGTAGCTTTAGCCCATAGCTGCTCCGGTATGCGACAGATGTGGCCAGCTCAGTTCCATTTGAGCTTGGCAGCCGTGTGACCTGCGTCACTCCTGCCCTTATCCCAATTTATTTATTTGGGGTCAGCGCAGCATGTCTTTTTTTCCATTCATCTCTATAACGTACTCGTCATCTCACAAAAAAATATCACTGATAAATAAGAGAGTCTCAAAAACTACGAGTAGTTTCAATTAAAAAATCTGTCGAATTTGTCTTACGTTTATGTCGTTAGCGCTGTTTCTATGCCCAGTTACTTTTTAAATAAAGAAGTACTGCCAACAATCAACGATACACAACATATATATACAATATATGATGCCACGTAGGTATACCTAATGATGTTAGTATCGATTTATAGAACCTAATTACTAGTCAAAGCACTTTTCCCTCACTCGATTTGTCATCAAGCTAGACAATGGAAAATCTACTCTATGATTTTCTCTAGCGCACAGAGCAACTATAGTATTGTAAATATTTTTAAGAAAGAATATTGTCGTCATTTTTGTAATCTACAATATGAAGTGTGATTCAGACCATTAACTATTCATTGAAGCTACTGGGCGTCGCATAATATACATAGTTCGCATACTGCAAGCGAATCGTTTTATATCAGCGCATTAAACCATAAGTGATTTATCTCAACCTGGTAATCTTAAAGTTATTTTGTGCCCCTGGCTGGAGGCCTTACACTCAAGGCACCCACAAGATAGTCCGGTAAGCAGAAGCTGGCCTCACAAGTTGACATGCGAGATGCCACTCTTAAATTAATTGTTAATTTGTGGAGTAAAAAACTCAAACTTAAAGCATGTACAATTAGACCATTACGGCACTTTTGAAGGTCAAAAATACAAAAAAAGCAAAGCTACAGTCACTGACACAAGGCATAATAATTTGAGAAAGTATTGTAGTTGCCCATTCCCTAGCGTAGATCTCTATGGAGAAGAACGGGCAAGAAACTCCATGGACACTACATGGACAAAATATTGTCACAAAATCTTGGTTACATATTTCATGTTGAGATTATGTATATATATGAGAACGATGTAGAAAGACGTGCACATTAAGAGCGGCCAAAGGAGTGGCTATTCTTTCAATTGACTGTTGTCGTAATTTAGAACTCAAAAAGTAATTTAATGTGTCTGTCGCAACCTTAACATTCAGTGTATAGGTGCAGAGCAAGTCCTTTCAAGAGCATCAGTCAGTTATTCGTTACAGCGATATTTTGTAGAAAACCAAAGAATAGATTTAATGTTAATACCATAAATAGCTTTCTCTCTTCCTAAAAAGTATTTATTATTTAGAAAATAAAAATAACCTTCTCTAATCTCTTGGCAATGTTCACTACCGTACGAACTTGTTTGGGGAACGCCCAACTCGGTCCGTTCTGAATGAAAGCGTTTAATCATGAGCTCTCCCCGTATTTCTTTATTAACTTACTTGTTTTACAGTAGCTAAGATAAACATACTTACTGCACTAACTATTAAAGTACCCGCTAGTCTTTTTTCACAAAATACCTTTTTTATAAATTACAAAATCGTTACTTAACTTTTCATCAGGAAATTCAAATGTCAGCCTAATTAAAAAAACATTTAAAACGTTCGTTTTTCACTGAGAAAATCCCAGGCCTATCCCGTAGACTCGGTTTTTCGTGATACGCCCAGTTGGTGGCAATATAAGATAGCCATAGATTAACGAAAAACTCTGAATTAATGTGTACGATACCTCTGTACACTCCGTCAGGGACCACAAGCGTGATGATATGTTACCTTTGGTATGTCTTAGAGTTTTCGCACGTCAAAACATAATGATTTTCACTTTCTTTTCGTTCACAAAAGGTCTCTGCAAAATATAGAGAAACGAAACTCTCGTTCATTATTTTTATATATCTCTACTGTAGAAGTGTCATTTATATCTAACTAACGACTAGCCCAATCTATCTATTGCTGAAAACTGCATTCAAATCCATTTCGTAGTTTAAAAGATGTAAGCGTACAGACAGCCGAGCGGGCGCGACATTGTTTTATACTATGTAAAGATATCTACTTAGAAATGGGCAGCTAAAATGTGTATCGGACCAAAAAACAATCAAAAATCGTTTGTATGACAAGATATTTCTACTGGAGACGCTGGATATTCTCGAATTTACCTACACTTATTTCTTTTCTAAAACTAAATCAAAATGATTTTATAACGTGCAAACGAATCACCTTCTTCCCCTATCATCATATTTTATAATTAAATGATAAACGTTTATCATCAAATGTCATTGTAGTTCCATAAAGTGGACGATAAAACTGCAAAGATTTTAAACCTGTCTCTATTATTAAGAAAAACTGTAAAATAAAAGTCGCCCCAGTCATGTCTCCGTTGCAATAAAAATCATTTTACATTTTAGCCATCGTAAAAATCCGTTTTTAAAAATAAACATCATAAAATAGTTTGAGATCTTCTTCTGCAATAATTACGAGGGGACAGACTGACATAATTAATCAATCATAAGCTGGGAGACAAATTGATTGACTAATCAGTGGACCCGCTCATTTCAATCTTTGATACCTATGCGTTATGTCATTTCTGTGTCAAGAAAAATTTTTTTAATTACTTAGGTACAATTTTTTTTAATGAACATTAATTAATTAAAATCCAAACATTGTTCTTGAGCATTCCGGGAAATTCTCCTCCTAATTCCGAAAAAGGGAAAATATTTCTAATTACTTTACTCACCCCTTTAACTTTGTCTCGCAAAAAAATCTCAGGGATTCACATAAAAAAATCTTCACCACATTCACATCACTGGACACTCAAAAAAATTGGATCTACACTGTCACACTCGGTATTAATTTATCCTTCACAAATAAATTGTCTAAATATACATTTTCAGTCACTGTACGAGAATAGTGCGGGCACCCGAAGAGCGAATTTTTATTGGCTCAGTGACGAAACGCGGGGACGTGCGAACGGCGCGACGATCCGCGAGCGACTGGCCTGGGGCTTGGCATGATCAAAAGCGCGGGAAACGCAGGCGAAAAACGCGCGAAATTCACCACCGCTATAATGTATTCGCGCCATCGCGAATTGGTTTTTCAGAGTTCCGCAATCGGGGGGTTGAATCAATCGTTTTATTATTACTTACGATCTTGAATTCAGCTGTGGCGAGAGTACTGTGTAAGTACTTATTGGACTAATTTGGATTTACGGTTTTCTGTAATGGCGTTGTACTAAAACTGAACTTGTATTACTCCGACAAAAAATTTAATCAAGATTCAATCATCATTAAATTTTTAGTAAGAATCTGCCTTCGCTTCGTTTACTTTTCTAACTTAATCAGGCTGAGTGCATGCATTAGTGTGCTGGAACTTTTGAAAGAATGTAAGCCAAAACTAAATGCGCGTCTATCAGACTCCGTAATTAACCTTTTTGTTTTGTGTTCTGCATTGCGTATTTATGCGCTTATTTCGACATATAAAATGAGAAAAAAGTTTGTGACTCTTAAAATTTTTGCTTTTATATTTTGTTCATATATCACGTAGATTTATTGTTTAATACTGGCTTAGAAATAAAATAATAAATTAACTGATGTCATAACTAAAGTTTTGGATCGTGCTGATAGAGAGTGGTTGCTATGCCAGTATTATTAGTAAATAATTTACTTACAATATTTTATTTTTGTTTGTCATCTGTTCTCTATGCTATTTACATACTGGCATTAGCCATTGGCTTTTAGCTGATTTTCACTTAAATAATGGGCTGCCTTAAAATATCATAATTATTCGCCTGCCCTTATTCTAATTTATTTGGGGTCAACGCTAAATGTCTTCTTCTTCCATACTATTACTCGTCATCTCAGCAGTCACCTGTTTAAAATTACCTACATAATTATATCATAGCCATTTTAATTTCTACTTAATTTATATATTTCTCAAATAAAAGTTTGTTCGTTTTGTTTTTTCAAGACCGCTGCTGGTAAAGATAGACCAAATTTCAAAAATCTTCAAATATTCGCACGCGGAACCCTCATGCCTGTAGCGACAACTATGTATTCATTTTTTTGTTTTATTTCACAAAGAAAATCTTTGTCCGCGCAGTTAATATGAATGTCAAACGTACTGAGTTTGTAACAGAGTAAAAACATTTTCATTTCGACAGCTCACGTAGGTACGTCTCTATGCTTCAGGACAGTTGGTAAATGTCAATGTCATCTGTCAATATAGATGTAGCGTGCAAATCGTATTTATTTTTATCTAGATTTAAGTGTCGGTGTAGAACGAAGAATTTGTTACGGTTGGATGTTAACGTTTGGGATTAGAAGTGTCACCCGCATTTTGTAAATATAGATGTTTTTAGTTCTGTAAATATATGTTTGAAGTGAACTGTTCTGTGTGATTTTTGGCATAGTGTTGTACGCCCGGCGAAGTGTGTGTGGTCACACACATTTTGCCTGACTTCGTTACTTTTTTTTGTTACTTGTGTGTTATGTTTATTGTTAAACAGATTATTATGAAGAAATAATGAGCATGTGTAGCTTCCTAAGTGTGATTATTAAGTGGCGTTCAGAGGCACAGAAGCCTGCTAGTGCATCATCTGCCTAGCCTTTTCCTAACTATATTGAGGCGGCTTCCAGTCTAACCAGATACAGTTGAATATCAGAATTTTGCATAGAGTGACTGCCTATCTGACCTCCACAACCACTGGGTTGTGGAGGTGAGTCTGACAACCAGTATTTCCAAGGGGACAGACTTTTGTCAGACTTTCGTGCTACTGACTACCAACTGTCAAAGATTACAGCTGCCAATGGCTTAACGTGTTTTTCTAGGCACGAAGGAAACTCGGTAATTTATGGATAGTCCACCCATCCACGGCCCAACCTAGGCAAACGCGGCTTAACCTAAAGAGCGACCCGAGCGGCTGTTATTATTTAGCCTCGAGCTCCTCCACCCTACTACCTACTTACTAAAAGCCAGGAGAAGCAGCGAGAGCCTTAATAGTGCAACATACAAAAACGTATGCTATTATACCCGGTAAATTTTAGATTGTTCTGGAACCGAAAGCCATAAACTCGATCATCGAACTCAAAACGATTGGAACTAATAAAAAAAAATGACAATAATAAAAAATAAAAAATAAAATATTATTTTTTTGTGATTTTTATATAATTTTATTGCTAATTTTCGAAAAAAAAAATCGAAATATTAAATTTATAATATATTTATTTATTTTTTTATTAAAAAAAAAACAGTCCCAATCGTTTGAGTTTGTGGCTTTCAGTTCCAGAACGACCTAAAAATAATGGTGTAGATACCGAGAATCATTCAACTTAAATCAAAATGCTTCAATGAATAAACAGAATTGTGGCAAAAGCCTCGCATAAACGGAATATTTGATAGCTACAGATTTATCTAGGTACAGAAAAAACAAAACAATAAATGGTTTTCATCAGTCAATTTATTCAAATGTATTGTTTTCAACTGATTGACAACATTGTTCTGATGAATTGGCTAACTGGTTCAATCATTTTGTCCACTGTAGCCTGTAGTTATCCAAACAATTAAAATATTTTACCTAGTGATAACTATTCGTCTAGCCAATCACAATATGCAAGAGCGTATAATATTAGTAAGTTTTTTTTTTGTAGTAAATAGTTTTTTTTAATTAGGTATATTGGTGTGTGCTACCTAGCATGTGAATCTGTTCAAAAAGTGCTGATTTATCAGCCTTATTGGAATAAAATGACTTAAGATTTGATAAAGAAACAGGTAATATTTGTATGTTTGTAAATTTTGATTTAGGGGGTAATTACGTCTTATGACGACAGGCCGTGTCGACGGCGCGTTCGTGTTCCACGCGCGCGCTGAGCGACTGTTCGAAAGAGATACCGTGGCCGCGGAACACAAAGGGCGATGAAGGAACATGGATGGGTTTTAGTCAGTAAAAGTCTGACACTCCCTTCTGCTCCGCCCAGAGCGGGAGGAGTCATTTGATGATTTCCCATCCGAAAAAAAGGGGTAATCTTCGTACCTACTGCTCCGATTCCATTTGTTTTACATTGATCTACTCAAAACGTTCCCGTGAAATAACTTTCTATAACAACGCGAGCGCAGCCACTGTCAAAAGCTGGTGTAATAATGGGTGTAAAAGTACGTTTAACTAAGCCGAAAGGCACTGGTTCTCCCCGTCATTTCGATATTTTTTTTTGTTAAAGACGATACTTCTGAACGTTCTAGTTACGGAGATATTGGGGGTCAAAGTTCCAACTTTTTCACACGTTATTTATACGCAAGTTTTTATTATTATTACTTTACTTTAAATACCTCCACGACCCCCGTACTACAATGCATCCATCAGCTCAGTGTTTTAAGTGCGTTACATTGAGTCTTACTAAAACGTGATTTTTCACCCCTGAAAAAAATTCTCCCCTGAAAATATTTTTTTGCATAGAGTAACTTGGATTGATGTGCAGAATGCTTGGTTGTCGGCTCCGTGAAGGGTATGTTTATACCCTGTATTTGATCATGGATTTTTTCCAAGCCTCTGAAAATCCAGGTGTTTTCAGTCCAGAATTCTACATAATTTAGCCTAAAACCCGATCGGATCAGCTTAGTATGTAAATATTCTGTCAAAGTTTTGCAGTAGGTAATTGAATTTTAGATTCTGTTTTCAATTCGTTAACTGAACTAGGTTTGGGCGGGGCGCGTCTGTCGTATGCTGGATAGTTTATGGGCAAATACGGCGAGCGACGGGCAGAGCCTTGACCAGCGTCTGTCAGTTGGGTTTGACAGTTTAGAAAAATAGTGAGTGTGTTTTGCCGTGACTTAGTGTCGAGTTCCAGTAGTGCGCGTAGCAAAAGACTAAGAAAGAGGGTAGACAGATTAGTCTGCTCCTAACAATTTTTTTCCATCCACCCGCATTCCCCAGTTAACCCACGATCATGGCGCTTGCAACAGCGTCGAAATATCGGGAGCTCAAAACAATAAATAAATACGCAGTTATTTTAAACAAGGCAAAGAAAAACTTGCAATATTTTTACGCTCGTGTTTGTATTTACCTAGTACACTATTTACCATGAAAAGGTGACTGCACTCGACTCTATTGTTAACCAGTTGATGGGCCATTTGTTGCCAACATTTCAATACACTGTTGTTTGTTGTTTTGAAAAAGGATACACTGTAAGTTGTGTAGTTGACATACTCTAGATAAAGGCAATCTTTATGTGAATATAAAATAACTATGCTTTAAAACACCTTAGTTTTAAAAGCCCTTTGACATTTGTTGAACTGAGTACCTATAAAACACCAAATAATGTCTTCCCTGAACCTTTTCAAATGAGTGAACTGTCCACTCATTTTGTCACTTTTTCTCATTATTTATAAGTATTTTATTACTGATGCTAGCTGATGCCCGCGGATTCGCCCGCCCGCAAATTACTTATATACTAAAACCTTCCTCTTGAATTACTCTATCTATTAAAAAAACCCGCATCAAAATCAGTTTTAAAGATTTAAGCATACATAGGGATATAGGGACAGAGAAAGCGACTTTGTTTTATACAATGTAGTGATACTGATACTGTTAGCCTGCGTCATCCCACTGCTGGGCAAAGGCCTCTCCCCATAACTTCCAGTTATTTCTATCCAGGGCTAATGCGGGCCACTGGTTTCAATCAGGTCGTCCCGCCATGTTCTACAAGTTGTGCCACGACGCCTCCTGGCTGTGTCAGGGCTCCAGGAAGTGGCTATTTTGGCCGACAGCTCATTGGGCATGCCGCAGACGTGGCCAGTCCAGTCCCACTTCAGCTTAGCGGCTTTTTGAGCAACGTCATTAATTTGTGTTTTGGAGCGCAGTGTTGTGAGTATTTTATTTAATATATTTTATTTACATAATATATATTATTTTATATATCATTCAGCTTGGATTTGTCTGTTTTGTTGTGCATGTTTTCTCAATTATATAAATGTTATTGGCTCGACGGACAAAATAATGAACCACATATTTCCCCTCGAAGCCCTTTATTCTAAAATTCATTGTTCAATGATCACTTTGTTCCTATTTTCGTCATGTCCACGTCATTTTAGGCTAATTATCATGTCATTATGTTACTGAAGGCAGCCTTTAAATCACGTCATTCAGTGTCTAAAAGACTTCAATGGTCGTAGGCTTTTGTTTTTATATGAAAGGTAATGATTACCTTTATTGTTTGACTGTTCGTCTAATAGTAATTGTTATGCGGATTTCTGGTTGTTTAAATGAGTTTGTTGGACATTAAAAAAATAATCTGAATTGTGAATAATTTGTGAATTTTAGTAAATCCTTTTTCGTTTTTAAGCAGACACTCTTTAAATGACAACATTAACGTGTTTATTCATAAACGTTTAAAGTTGAGAGACGTTTAACTATAAAAAATGTATGGTTAAACAATCGGTAATCATTGCTTAACTTTAAACAGCGCGTCGGCCTCCCACTAAGTGGACCGATGACCTGGTGAAATTGCGGGAATCCGCTGGATGCGAGTCGCACGGGACCGGTCAATGTGGCGACACTTGGGGGAGGCCTATGTCCAGCAGTGGACGTCTTGCGGCTGAAATGATGATGATGATGATAGAGAATAGAATAGAAAAAATTAAACTTTTGATGATTTACAAAACGTAAAAGGGGGTCTTTTACGTTTTGTAAATCATGAAAAGTATAATAGGCGAGACGAAAAAAAAAATCAATTTAGTCCGTCACTTACATAATCAAAAAATATTTGACCCGTGTTTTTTCTTTTGTTACGTAAACCAAAATTGACGAGGATACGACGCTTTTAAAATTCTCAATACGTCACGCCATGGTATATTTTTTAGCTAGTTCTGACGTCACGAGTTTTGATGCGTTTTATCTTTGTCAATATTCATTGATTTACAAAAACAAAAAATACGTGTCCATTAATTTCCAATACTCTAACTGACGGACTAAATAAATTTGCAATTTTTTGATACTGTCGTCATGCCTATTGACTGCCTCGTTGGTCTAGTGACCGCAAGTGCGACTGCTGAACTCATCCTCCTCATGGTCCTGGGTTCGATTACCAGGTCGAGCAAAGTGTTATTGGTTTTTTTTTATCAGGAATTTCTCAGTAGCAACCACGGAGTCTGGATTTGTGCCCGATTGATGATAATAGACTTGTCCCCTATTATAAAAACCACATCAAACTGAACATCTTTCTCCAACATCGTAATCGTGGAAAAATAATATAATCAGCTGCACCTTACATTTGCGTCGAGTATTTAAAAGCAAGTCGTGGGTTCGAACCCAGACAAGCGCATTACTTTGTGTAATTTATTTCATCACCACTGCTCTCAAAACGGTGAAGGTTAACATCGTGAGGAAACCGGCATGTCCTAGAACCAAAAATTCGAAGACATGTGACATCTAATAGACCATTCCCTCTCATAGAGCGTGTAGTGTGTCCAAGCAGTTGGAATATAGGCTGATTAATGATTATGCTTAGGTATGTTATCAAGGTCCCCCGGGGATTTTTTTTTCAATTCAATGGTCTGTTATAGGTACCATTTTATTCAATATGAACACACGTTTCTTCTACATACTGTGGAACCCTGTTTATTATTATATTAAATCAAAACAAAAAAAAACATAATAAATACTTCCAGATGATAAAGATTAAATCAAAACAAAATACATAATATACTTCCAGATGATAATGATTATGATGATGATGATTTCCCGCCAATGGGACTTTGTACTCTGACGTCAATTTGAAGAAACGATAACATTCCGTTCGTCTCAACTTATAAAAGTTGTTGTTATTCCGATCCAACAGTCGCAGATGAAAAGATTAGTATAATCAGTCAATTATTAAAACATAACATCACACCTGTAATCCCTGAAGGGTCAAGCAGAGCTGTACCTATTAGAACACCCACATTTCGCCAGTTATGTTTAAGTCCCATGTGATCGGTGGCGAGCCCACTGCCGTAACCGGGCACAATTTAATAAACGTGTCAAAACTCAAAGTTAAAGCATTTATTTCAATTAGACCATTACAGCACTTTTGAATGCCAAAAAAAAGCGAAGCTACAGTCACAAACACAAGGCTTAATAACTTGTGTTGTTGCACATTCCAAAGCGTAGATCTCTATGGAGATGAATGGGCAAGAAACTCTATGGACACTCTTTTCAATCAAAATATTGTTATAAAATCTTGGTTACATTATATTATATGCGAGAACGATGTAGAAAGACGTGCACATTAAGAGCGTCCAGAGTAAACGATTAAAATAATCAAAAAAAAAAAAAAATAAAAAAAAAAACCGGGTGAATCGCAAAAGACTCTTGGACTTTCAAAAGCCGTTCCAACTTACCCACACTACAGAAAACAGTCGCAAAGATTCTTCTGAACCAAACTCGATTGCAGAGCAAATTAGTTTTGCCCGGGCCAAAGGGAATTCAACTAAAACGTGTTAGGTTCGGAGTATCGGTCAGTAAAGCAAGACCAATCAAGTTGATCTTGTTATCAAAACACAGGCTCCTAGACTAAAATGATTGGTGTACTAACTGATTTGAGAAACTAGGAGGATTTCTTGGTTATTGAATTAGAATATTAATTTAGAGTTTGAGAAATCAAGAGATTTGTAAATATTAGTTGGAATTATTTGATTTGGTTGTGTTGATTTTAGGCAACTCTCAAAACCTCTTCTGAAATAAAGAATTACTTAATAAATGTTCTTCTCTATCGCACATTCTTTCTTTTCGTGTAGTTAGTACTTAAGGCGACTACAGGAGCTAAATTAGCAACTTTATTTCTGGTGGTTCAAACTTCGTTTGAAACCCTGTTAGAATAAAGTTCTAATCAGCTTGCACTACAAAGTAGTTGTTACGTCAGTCACTGCGGGCCGAATAGTGCGAAATTAGTGTATTTTTTGCGATTTACAAAAAAACTATTGATTGGACTAAAAAATAAAACACTATGATGCTAATATGTTGCTTGTAGAATTATTTGCCAAAATATCAGAATGATCGCATGTATTTTAGTATGGTTTTTACTCGTTAAAAGATTTTTTTTAGATAAGTTCGTGATTTCTTTTTATCGAATAAAATTAGTTGTATTATGTTTTCAAAACACTATCGTACTAGCATATATCCTGAAGAATATTTTGTATTTTTTTGGTTTTGTTTAATGCAGTGAATCATATGCTTTTTTGCATTATTAAACTCGCGTTTAGCTCCTGTAGTCCTCTCAAGCTGCTGTCAGAGATTTTAGGTCACCCATGGGTCTCTGACTTGCATGAGTCGCACATTAAAAATCATGGTTGGCCAGATAGACTTACAAACATTATAAAGAAGTCTGCCCGCTACACCGTACCATACCATGACCGTGCAATGATCGTATCAGGCACGGAAACAAGCATGACACGAACTACTATAATACTGCTATAGGGTTCGTGTCATTTGACGACTGGAATGGCGCAGCGGTAGTGAGGCTGCCTTACGTTCCTAGGGTCCCGGGTTCGAATTCCGGTTGGAGCAAATGTTTGTGTGATGAGCATGGACATTTTTTCCGAGTCATGGATGTTTATATGTATATTAAGTATGTATTTACAAACAAAAAGTATATATGTAGTATATCAACTATCTGGTGTCCACGACACAAGCCTCGTTGCTTAGTGTGGCACTAGATGGCGCTGTGTGTTAATGTCCAGCGATATTTATTATTATTTTATTATGTTTGTTTCACTTGAAAGTAACAGCATATTATACCCGTTTACAACGCGTTTATAACGGTCATCATACGCGGTTATAACTCTATACCTACTCTTTGTATTGTCAACGACAAACACTATTGCGTTAAATTCATCAGTAATTATTAAAAACTACGTATCGATGTCCTATATCGTGTATGTATAATTATAATAGTCTTTTCCGCTATTTTTGCGTTCTTAGTATTATTTTTGTTTATTTAATTTTTATTGAAACACTGTTTTAAGCTTTCACGGTTCATAACTATACTTAAATGTCACTTATGGGATATGTTCCGTTATGGTATGTTCCGTCTTATCTTGTGTTTTGCCGTGACTTAGTGTCGAGTTCCAGTAGTGCGCGTAGCAAAAGACAAAGAAAGAGGGTGGACAGATTTGTCTGTTCCCAACATTTTTTTCCATCCACCCAAATTCTCCAGTTAACCCGCGATCATGGCGCTGCAACAGCGTCGAAATATCGGGAGCTCAAAACAATAGATAATCACGAAAGATATCCCGTAAGTGACATTTTAAGTTTATTTTTATTGGTTTACTAACAATTATTTAAACTGGTTAGGGGCATACAAAAACAAACAAAAACAGATAAACAATAATGAATCACTTATAGGTAAACTCAGCATGCAAAATGAAAGTTGTACGTACAATAGAGAAAAAAAAAAACGACTTCTACATTATTGCGTACCTACTTTAGGTAATTTGGGTCAAGTACATTTATTTTCTTTCTTTACCATTTTCGTAGAAGAGAAGCACATTATCACAAAAATACCAGGGAATGTTCTTCCGAATTTAGGCAATTGAATTTAGCTATACGAAAATCCCTTGATTGAGAAATCTGTCCTTTATTTACACCCACACAAATAAAGGAAAAGACCCAAAACATTTTACACGGATTTTTTGGATCCAAAATAAAAGAGAACATACTAAATTAGTCAATTATCCGTTACGATCCGGCCGAAATTCCCAGCTGTCATTGATGGTGCTATTTCGCTTTTGCTCCTAACTGTACTAACGTATTGTCTGTAATTATGTGCCCGATTGTTGTCCAGGAGATCGGATTCGAATTTTATTTTATATTTGTGTCCTTTTTTATTAAGAGTAGTTCCATGGGTTTGGATAATGAGCTAGTAAAGGCTGCGGAACCCGCTGGATGCGAGAACCATAGGACTGGTTGACGTGGTAACGGACGGGGAAGCCTATTAGTCATAATATCGGCCTAAAGACGCTGCTGGAGCGTCTTTAGGCCGATATTATGAAGATGGGGGATTTATTTGTCTGTTCTATTCCATATCTACTAACCTCTCGACTTTGGTTTGTTTAACAATTAACCTTAAGAACATAATTATGGTTCATTGCAAAAAAATACTAGACTTTAGACTGCAGTTTTAGTTATAAATTTCGTTGTTAATTCGAATGTTATAAATTAAAATAGTTTAAAATCCTTTTTCAAAACTAATTAAACTTTTCACATCAAACTTATTTTAATAATAGACATTGACGTGCAAAATGCTTATTTGCAATGAAGAAGTTTGAATAAAGATCTCATTTTATTTTATAACCACTACTTATCAGTTTTAAAAAAATCGTCTGTTCCATACATTTTGACCGCGTATGTATGGGTAATTTTGTGGGATATAGGTGTTTTTTTTTTCAAATTACTGTTGAGTAACTTCTATGTTCGGAATGATGTACTGAATTATAGGTGTTAATCGTTTGTGCGTCGAGATTCCTTCCACTGTTGATACTTACACTTTGATCTTTATATAAAATATTATTTTATACTGATTTAGCCGACATAAAATTGCAACTTAAGTGTTAAAGCTTTTTTGACCATAGACCAAGACGATTGCTCATTGTTCATTCCCGATTTCAGGCTCAGTTCAGATTTCGTCGTGATGCTTTTCTTGCGGACCTGTGGACGGTGAGCTATGGGCTAGCTCGCCGTCCGTCCGTCGCATAACGACAGGCCGTGTCGACGACGCAGGAGTGTTCCACGCGCGCCTCAAAGAGAGTCAGCAATAAGGAAGGGGTCCGCAAGGGCCGATGCCTGCCGGGGCTGCGGGACTATTCAAAAGAGATACCGTGGCCCCGGAACACAAAGGGCGATGAAGGAACATGGATGGGTTTTAGTCAGTAAAAGTCTGACACTCCCTCCTGCTCCGCCCAGAGCGGGAGGAGTCATTTGATGATTTCCCATCCGAAAAAAAAAAAATGCTTTTCTTCACTTGCGGTGAGTGAATACTTAATGTTACAATAATATACAATAATCTTTCAAATGTAAAATTTGAAGCCGAAACTTCGGGCTAACCAAGCGATTCAATAAAAACGCGTTGTCACAAAAATCTTCACATTTTTTTTCTAGAACTTTTCACGAAATAGTTGTTCCTATCATTTCTGCCGAATTCATAAATCAAAAACCAGACCTATTATTACTGTGTTCACGCTTGTCCACCTTCAAATCTAAAATATGTTAAAAAAATAATAAAACATAAAAAGTAAAGAAAATTATAGTGTGTGGGTGGTCGTGATTGATTCCAGAGAGGTAGTTTTCAAAAGATTAATGATCTACATATACTTTTCTATGTATTACTACACACTAAAGATAATTACAGGATGAAAAACAAACGGGAAAATAATTATCTTAATGTTTTGTACCTGATCAATCGTCGGAACGTCAAATGCCTCACTAGGTTGGTAGTGATAATACCACTCGGTCTCCAGGTTTCGTACCTTTATTCTGCTATAATCTTTTTTCTTTTCTTTGTACCCCAAGAGCGCCAATAATTTAATTTAACCGATGCAGCCTGTATGTCTCTTTTGTATGTATCTCTTTGTTTATCTGTTTAACTTAATGATAAAAGTAAAAGCCTCAATAGCTGATGCCATATGAAAAAGCTCGAATTTTTTTGATTGAATTTAGAACTTCGTAGTAGGATAGTTGTACTTGTTAACAATAGGATGTTAGAAAAGTTCTAGAAGCACAAACAACCTAATCAACCTCTAACTTATTAATTTAAGGACAGAGTACAAAGGCCGACTATCTGCCAGTCAAACTTTGTGCATAGACAAACATTTGTAGATGTAAATCTGAAAATTAAACTGTGCCCACTGCTGGGATGTTGCTTGAAAACGGTAGCTTATCTCCCGAACTACAATCGGGGGGCGTTTGCAATTAAACAGTACGAATTGTACTCGATCAAGAGGCGGCGGGCTGTCGAACACACGCGTTCTGACTGACGTATAGCACTACATAGCCCAGAGCAGTGTCCAAACATCAAACTGAGTATAGCTTCCATAGCTTTGGAGATAACGGGCTTGTTTGATGATAAAAACATGAAATTCGATTCCCACTGAAATAAAACCGGGCTATAGAGTCGGGCTCATACAATGGAGGCTTCTAACTATACTTGCACTGAACAGAGTGATTTTGTAAGACGGTCGCTGGCATTCCGTAATTTCTGTAGTCTGCGTAAGTTGACTTATTGTCAACTAAAAGAATAATGTGCACAATACGATTCAATTGAAAAAAAAAATACTTCGAAGTAAATTTTATCCCAAAAACCAATACTACCTCCCGACCTACAATCAAGGGTCGTTCACAATTAAACAGGGCGAATTCTACTCGATAAAAAGGGGTAACACACGGTACACACTACATAGCCCAGATCAGTGTCCAAACATCAAACTGCGCCTATAGTTGGTGCCAGTTAAGATCGCAATAGCGGTCATTGCCCTTTCCATAAAATCTCTTCCTACAAAACAAAACAAATGAACCATGTATCGTTTTTCATTAGAAAAAATGTTGAAGATCACGATAGATAACTTTAATTTAATAATTGTAGGTGGGTCATTATATCGATACGATTCTTAATATCGATAAAGAACCGTCGAAAACAAAAGAATAAATATTTTTATAAGGATTTGTAATCGTGTTGTTTGAGCGTTCTTTTTTGAATGAGTCTTTCAATTTCCGTTACAAAAATAGGGGTCTCCCTTGTTTAACCGAAAGGAAATTGACAAATTTTCACTTCCCAAAATTTTTTCGCATAATTTCATTTGCCAAATTATTACTTAGCAAAAAATCTATTCACAAAAAATTGTAACGCAAACCTAATGTTTGGGTAATGAACGTTTAACATACGTTTAATAACTTGTTTACCAACTAGTACTTTTAACATTTTTTATTTAGTCAAATATTTCAGTTGGAATAACAGTTTTTATGCAAAATCAAATAAGCCAAATATTTTGTATCGTCAGTTTTCAATTCACCCTTTCCTATTCAGTCAAATGCTTCAATGACAAAAATGTGAACTGCTAAGTGGGTAGGAGGTAAATCATAAATGTCGCTCAATGTGGTTTAGTCAAGCAAAACACTATCACTAACCTAACCTAACCATTTGTTTTAAAATAAGTAATTATCCTAATCTAAATAGTTCAGTTCCGGGTAACCTACAAAAAACAATCTCTATTTTCTATTAATGCAAGTCGTTTCTGGCACTCGCCGGCCTACTAAACGCCGGACTACTTATACTTAATATTATAAAGACGTAAAGTTTTTAAGGTTGTTGATCTCTGGATCTACAGAACCGATTATGAAAATTCTTTTACCTATAGAAATCCATGTTATTTGTGAGTGTCTGATGTATTTAGTACTAGAAAAAAATAAAACGTCCCCCCGTGCTAAGTCGGGACGGGCCGCTAGTTGCTAATATTTCTGCATTATACATGAAATGTGATAGGTGCAAACACGTCACAACCACAACATGATGGTAAACTTTAAAAAAAATCTTAATGACCTTTTAATGAAAAATTACACAAAATAAATCAACCTCTGCAAGTTTTCAGTGTCTTAAAGTATAATTTCGAGACAAAACCAAGAATAATCTAATCTTTTTAAAAGCTTTTATTCAACTTGCGGTGTTAGTTTGTTAGTAGGTATGTATTGGTATAATCTTGGAACTGAATTTCAAACCAGTCCCCCCCAACTGATTAAGGAAATTCAAGACATTGAACTTTCAATTTTAATGCCCACTTTCCAACGCCACTGGAGATTTTGGATTGGATTTCCTCCTCAAACCTTTTGTTTTAGCGCAGCCCAAACATATCGTATAGGGTTCAGGTTAGGACTAATAGCTAGCAACTCCATAATGGTGATTCCATTTACAACCTCCTGCAGATACTGACAATTCTAGCGTCGTCTCGTCTTGCGTTGTCATGGATTAAAGTGAAGTTATCTCCAATGTATCCAGCCTAAGGCATGACATTTACTACGTTATTTTGCACATTAACAGTGCGATTCCGAAAACATTACGGAGCCCCCACCGAATCTCACTGTTTCACGACACTGACTTCGATCGCCTGAGCCAATTAGTGCCATGCGGCAATTCAGAGAATTGCAACCAGGCCTATGAGCAACGCTAAGTTTGGGGCCTTTTTATGACCTGATATTTCACCCAAAATCTAATTCAGCTATTGTCAATAACTGAATTTGAATTTTAGTTTTATGTCCACTGTATCAAGGACTCCAAAACATAAGAATAATATTGTTCGTGAAAAGTTGGATCAATTTTTTACAACTATCATTAAATCCACTCACCCGCCCCGCGCGCGACTTTTTTGCACCAAACCGTCCAGGGTGCAAAAAATTGCGAAATATTCGCATGTAATTTGACACTTTAGATAAACAATCGCAAACTACAAGAGTTATAGCTAAATAAAATTTACAGTGAATAGCTGAATAGTTATGGAATCTATATATCAAAAAAAAAAAAACTGATATTAATTTGAAACTCAAAAAAAATGTAGAACTTGAAAAACAGTGATGAAAACGGATATTTCGCTATTAAAATATTAATTTGAATTTTTCTAAATATTAAATTTCAATTAAAATAATTTTAAAATAAACTAGATTATATTTCCTTTCCAATAAGACCATAATCTTATTAGTTTATTTACGATAGTCTAGTTAGAATTGAATTTGAATTTGAATACTCACTGTTTATTTTGACGCGGCCTGCGCCAACGACTGTTTTTGAACACGGTTATTTACGTACCCATAACTTTACGAAGCCACTTGTTTTTGTATATACAATTTAATAATATGTTCACAATACTTATTATGCACTGTTTTTCCGTTAACACACACGTTTTAATCACAAAAACACTTATTTCTTGTATAAACACAATCACTATAGGTATTTAAACCTACCACCTTTCGGAGGCGAAATACTCAACTTTGAGATTCGAAAACTAGATTTCCTTTATGATAATATAGTAGCACAGATTTTAACGATTAATTTGATATGTAACACTATCCGAAAACAACAATATACATAACAGAACAATTGAAATACGACGCCACACGTCAGAAATGGCGGAGTTTGTTTACACTAAAGTTTTTACTTTTATTTTGACATTTGTCGAAAGAATAGTGTTGCTATTGTTGGTCCAAACGTTGAGGAATATAGTATAGAGTTTGCTACAAGAGGAATAAGCTCTAGAAATAGCAGTTTAATAATTTTTTATTGCATTTGTTGGACGAAGGCGCTACTGGCTGCTTTAGCAGCCAGGGACATTTGGCAAAACGGCAACTGGCTGCTAAAGCAGCCAGGGGCGGTTGAGTGGATAAAACGGTTCAATGGTTCAACATGTGCTTACCTATATCATCTATTGTACAACCCTATATCGATCTGCCTTCACAGTTCACACCTGCCTCTAATACCACAGCGACCTTCCCAGAGACATTCTCCTAGATACCTCAAGTATGGCATAATATAATGTACCTACATATTTAATGTGACACACGAAATAGTTACGTATACAACCTACGGGATTTGCGGCAAACGCTGAACATAACTATCCCAGACAATGACCGCTATACAGGGTGTAAACCACCTCATCACGAAGCCGTCAACCAAGCATTCTGTACATCAAACCAAATAACTTTACCCAAAAAATATTGCTGGGAAACGACTTTTTTTTTGGGGTGAAAAATCATGTTTTGTGGTAGAACTCAATGTAACGCACTCAAAACATTGTGCTGATGGATGGATTGAATACTACGGGGGCCGTGAAGGTGTTTAAAGTAAAAATCTTACATTAATAAGAAACTTGTATTTAAAAAAAAAGTTGTCAAAAAGTTGGAACTTTGACTCCCAATATCTCCGTAACTAGAAGGTTCCCAGGTATGGTGTAAAACAAAAAAATGATCGCAATGATGAGAAGAACAAGTGCCTTTCGGCTTCGTTAAGAGGGTTTTTACACCCTTTATATAAGGTGTATATATAATACCAGCCGTCAACCAACCGTTCTGTACATCAAACTAAGTAACTCGACGCAAAAATGATTGCTGGGAAATGAGATTTTGTTTGGGGTAAAAAACCACGTATTACGGACTCAATGTAACGCACTCAAAACATTGTGCTGATTTATGCATTAAACAGTACGGGGATCGTGCAGGTATTTAAAGTAAAGTCATAACATTGAAGACTTGTAGGTATTTAAATAAAAACTTGTCAAGAAGTTGGAACTTTAACCCCCAATATCTCCGTAACTAGAAGGTTCCCAGGTATGGTCTAGAACCAAACAATGATCGCAATGACGGAGAGAACAAGTACCTTTAGGCTTCGTTGAAATAGGCCCTTAACGTAGTAGATTGGCTCTTAACTTAATACTATTTTTTAAGGTATAACTTTAAAATATAACTCCATGACTCGTTTACTATTCAATGCATTCAAAAGCACGATGTTTTGATGGCGTTTCCCATACTTTTACAGTTAAACGTGATTTTTCTCCCCAAAAAAAAATCGTTTGCCATTAATAATTTAAGCGAAGAGTTACTTAGTTTGATGTACAGAATGCTTGGTTGACGTCTACGTGAAAAGACCGTTTACACCATGTATAGTAAGTACTTAGCATGTAACACATTAGCTATGTACTTAAACCTGCCTTAGAAGGAATCCTCTATGACGTATACCTTCGCATATAATATTGATGTGTGTTTGTGGTAGACTTGAACTAAAACTATCTACGTGGGTGTTTCTGTGCATGTGTTGAAATTGTAGTGGATATAACTTAAGGATTGAGAGCAAAAGATCGGTCAAGTACTCAGTGAGTTTGACCGATCCTTTGAAATAGCATTTTGGCTGGTAAAATGTAAGGTCCGAGCTGATGTCCGACATACTCACGCGTCTTCATTGTCTAATACATTTATTTATTTATTTATTTATTTATTAATCTATGGAAGACTTACAGCTAAGATAAACAGATTAAAAAATAGTATGTGAGACTGCCAGCCAATTAAAAGTCCTCACTTCTAAAAACAGATTTAAAGATAGTGTGAACAACACAATACTTACAGCTACAAAAAAAAACAGGATAACTTTCAAGCTTAAACTAAATTTACATTTTATATGTCACATTCAATAAAATGATAAAAAACTTGAACAAACAAAATCTTAATTGAAAAAGCTAAGGCTCAAGCACTTTCTGGCCGAAGACACACTCGTTATGAAAGCGTCAAAATCATGCTGCTTACACATGTTATTACCATCACCTACCTAGCTTTTTTCTAACTACGTTAGGGTTAGCTTCCAGTCTAACCAGATGCAGCTGAATACCAGTATTCTATATGGAGCGACCGCCTATCTGCCTCCTCTTCTCCTCCACAACCCAGTTAGTACTAGGTAATACGATACTCCTTGGTAAGACTGGTTGTCAGACTTTCTGGCCGCTGACTACTTGTAACCACTGTCAAAGATCTCTATATGACAGCTGGTACCAACGGCTTAAGGAACTTTCCGTGGCACGGAGGATACTCGGTATGTGGTCGGTCACCCATCCACGGACCAACCTAGGCAAGCGCGGCTTAACCTAAAGATCGACCCGAGCGGCTGTTATTATTCAGCCACTCCATTTAGTCAAATTAATTAACCAACGAGCAGAATAAATTACAACTATTGCGACTACGAATGTAACTCACTTAGTTTTTAACCGGCTTCCAAAAGGAGGAGGTTATCAATTCGTCTGAATTTCTTGTTCGTTTGTGTGTTTCGCGATATCTTCGCCAATTGTGAACCGATTTTGATGGTTCTTTTTTTGTTTGGAAGAACATTATTTCGCGGTAGTCTCGTTAAAGATTATTGAAGATCTGATCCTGATTTTGGAGATTTATAAGGGAACTCTTCAATTACAGACGGCAAATTGGTCGTGATTGCTGCAATCGCTTGGATGTTTATTGTTTACACTACATCATTACATAACATCACGCTATTGGCAATCACGACGGATTTGCTGTCTATTATAATTGAACAGTTCCCTAAAAATGGAAGAAAAAATTGTTTGCAAAAAATAAAACAGATTTCAAAAACACAAATAAATGTAAAAATAACTTTAGCTTCAGAAGTCGGCTGCAAAAAAAACCTGAATCAAACATACAAAAGTCTGAAACTAAAGACTTCTGAAACTAAAGTTATTCAGTTTTTTGCGTTTTTGAAGTCGGTTTTATGGCATCACGCTATTTAGAGTTTCCTATTCTCAGAGCAGAATAAATTACAACTATTGCGACTACGAATGTAACCCACTTAGTTTTGGCATAACGCTACATAGAGTTTCCTCACAATAAATCATCAATAATTTTGTCGCAAAATCATAGGCGCAACAATTTCAATAGAGGTCCTTTCAAAACTTACCATTACTGAAAAGTTATTAAAACAAATGACCATCACCCTGCCATTATTTCTAATATTCAGCCCTAAAGACAAGAGGGTAGAGTTGACCCCTTAGCGACAAAAGCACTAACAATGATGTCTAAACTTAAAGTGCTTTCCTACCCCGTGGTACCCCATCTGGCGTCTAGTCTCCTTAACAGCGATATACCTGATTTTATATTCTAAGTTTAGATGAATACGTAGGATGAAATACTTTTAAAGTTCTGATAAAAAGTCTGTTCGGCTAAGCACTGTGAAAGGTTTTAAGGATTCAGTAGCAGAATTCAGAGAATAAATAGGTTAGGCTTTACTTCGCGACGTACTTTAGAAATTTGAAAATCGAATCGTGTTCGAAATCTTACTACTATTTCAAATCCAAAAGTTTGTGAGGTTGTATTAATGTATTGATGTTAGTCACTTTTTCACGCAAAAACGACTGAACGAATTTCGATGAAATTTGACACACAGATAGTGTATTACCTAGATTAACAGATAGAATACTTTTTATCTCGGTAGTACGACAATTACTGAACTCCACACAAGCAAAGCCGCGGGCATCAGCTATATACTTCATACTTCTAAATATTAAAAAAAACCTATAATATTATTAATTAATCTGCTTTTAGATTAGAGCAGTGATAGTCCAGTGGTTTGCCTCAACTGTTGAGTTCTAAGATCGTGGGTTTAAAGCCAGAGAGGCAGTTTGGAACTTTGTGTAGTTTATTTCGTAACCGAAAACAAAACGTTGAATAACACCTGAGCATACAAATTGTGCTCTATATATTTCTTCTGAAAAACATGCAACATTCGACAGCTCTATGCATTTACGACAACCCACAATATGTGTCCTGTATTGTAGTTCTCCAAACAGTATATTCAAAGATATTACGTGGTCAATATCAAGAAACTTTGCATTCAGTAAACGTTTGGCCTAAGTCATAAACTGAAGAAAATTCTTTTACTAATTGTAAACGCCTAAAGCTACCTATAGACGATGCAGTATCAAATGAGCATGCAAATCCGGGTTCCATAGAGGTTACATACGTAACTGCAAGCCTGTCGGTTGATATCACATCATCGGCAAAACATGGCGATATTTATTATTAATTATTATTTTATCACAATTTAAAGTATTTAAAACTATGTAGATATGGTTTGATGGGTTTAGAACCTATTATAAAAATAAATACAAGAACTGAGAGCTGTGAATGTGACCTGCTACACACGCTTGGTTATACCGATAACCAAGCAGATAAATATATATTTAGACATTTTTCTCTAGGTGTGGTGTACAATCACGAGCACTAATAATATTATGTAATCACTTATCAACTTGTAAATGTGTTTTTCTTCTATTGTTCTTATTAAGTAAGTCTTTGACGACCCGAATGGCGCAGCGGTAGTGAGGTTGCCTTACGTTCTTAGGGTTCTGGGTTCGAATCCCGATAGGAGAAAATGTTTGTGTGATGAGCATGGACATTTGTTTCCGAGTCATGGATGTTTATATGTATAATAAGTATGTATTTACAAACAAAAAGTATCTATGTAGTATATCAACTATCTGGTGTCCACGACACAAGTCTCGTTGCTTAGTGTGGCACTAGATGGCGCTGTGTGTAATGTTCAGTGATATTTATTTATTTATTATTAAAATGTTATGTTGTTACGAACATAGTATTCTGGAACTCATATTTTTATGAAAAAGATCCAAGTATTCCAAGTTACAATCGTAATTTCTCTCGAAATTGCTTTAAAATTTAGCTCCTACACACGTCCATGCATGCCTGCACAGTTTGGCAGTACAACACACAGGCAACTGCACACGCAAAACCTATCGTCTATGGCCGACTTAAAATATTATTGCACTGTGGTTTGAACTCTCGACGCTGAGTTGAGGGTTGAAAATCTTTGTGAGCTCATAATAAGGCCTTCATTAAGGTGTTGCCTAGTCTTAGTGAAAATGGGAACTAGTCCATTTGGTCCCTGAAGGGATCGTAAAATGAAGGTTGATAATAAAATCAAACACAAACGTAAATCTGGGTTTATGTTATGTCTAACAAAGTTTGGGTACAAAACTATCCGCCATCTAAAACTAATAAAATAAGTAAGGTTTTTGGGTAAACCAAACAAGGATATTGCCGATTCATGGTCCTCCAAAATTTTTGGTGTTTTTTCCTGATATTCTAAGAATATTTAATACTAAGAGTTATTGTTCTAAGAATGAATATTCTAAGAAATAAAAGAAAATCGGCGGTAATAAACATTAATTTAAATTTGGTGGTTCGTTCCCACTAGCTATTCTAAACAGTTCTACGGTAGAACTAAAGGGAATATTTTTAAGGGCTGCCTCCTGTTAGTTTGTTAGAGATTACGTTCGTTGTTTCTCATCTCCGACTTGTTACCTACTACGATTACGTAGTAGGAAATTGGCAACTTTGTGTGGTGGGCTGTGCGAGTTTATTCTTTAAGATTACTTCGAGAATAAACTCGCACAGTAACCTGAAGCTATTCGTGCCAATATACTACTAGCAAATCCAAAGCGGGGTAAATTCGCATTTGTGCGAGTTTTGCACAGTATGAATGTACGACCTATTACAAAACGTAGTACTAGTAAGAACAAACCATGAGTTATAAAGTAGAATTGTGTAATAGACAATTGTGTGATATACATACATATATAATACTTGCATCTTAATAAGAAAAATAATTAATAAAACATTCACACACAAATACAGTTTACAAAGAAACATCAAATACACAAAATTGGGCTCAGAAATGCAAATGGCATAACTCAAACTCAAACTCAAATCATTTATTTCAATTAGACCATTACGGCACTTTTGAAAGTCGAAAATACAATAAAAGCAAAGCTACAGTCACAGTCACAAGGCATAATAACTTGAGAAAGTACTGTAGTTGCCCATTCCCTAACGTAGATCTCTATGGAGAAGAACGGGCAAGAAACTCTATGGACACTCTTTTAAATCAAAATATTGTTACATAATCTTGGTTACATCATTCATGTTGAGATTATACATATATGTGAGAACGATGTAGAAAGACGTGCACATTAAGAGCGTCCAGAGTAAAAAAATAAATCTAAAAAAAAAAAAAAAAAAGTAATTAAAATGAATGAACCGTGGCAGCTAAGAGATGACCAGTCCCAACTGAGAGCACCCGTTCAAACATGACGCATGTATCGGCGCCAAACAACTCGACCATATTTAAGGGAACTAAATGACCCGACACACCCGCCACCATCAGCGAGACATTTGAGTGAGCATGACATTCTCTCTTAGCCACCAAGGCATATTCAAGTCAATGAAAGATAACTAAATGTAAGTGGTGGCTGAACAGTACAAAGTACTCACACATGTGCTATGCAATTATATAATACTAAAAACTGGAATCTATACAATCTAAAATATCTTCTGCAGCTGCCACAATACATTAACATGGGAATCAATTCTTCTTCTACTTCTTTGCGTGTCGATAGACTCAAATAATGGCCGACCAGTGCAATCAATTAGTTTGCAACTATGGTTGTGGAGCAGGACCAGCATGTAGCCAAGCATTTTTATCATCAATGTAATCCCCCAACTTATAATATGCTTGCCTACATTAGTATGCGTTATACCCACCACGCACCAGCTATGGCAAGAAAAATGTGATGTACGAAGGTGCTGCATTGTACAATAAACTGCCAAATAACATAAAAAATGCAAAATCCATGGCAATATTCAAGAAACACTTAAAATTACACATAATATGTAAAGCAAGCGCACCTTAGTACATTTCATACCACATCTAGTTGCGCGCGTTCCGTGTATGTTTACATTTTGGCTGAGTTATTTTTTTACACTTTTAAAATATTTTGTACATATGTTAGTAATTATTTTGTCAAAACTGTACGTAAAACCAATCATGTTTTTTTTTTAAACTAGTTAATATTTCTCATGTAAGTGAAATTTCTTCTTATGGGAAAATAAAGACATCTCAAACCTCAATAAAAGAGTGAAACTAATGGGAATTTTTAGTCTCACTAGTTTTACGATTTTGTACTACCTGAAATCGACGGAATAGTGGGAAAAAATATTCTTTTTAGTTCTACGACCTCTAAGCGGAATTTAAGTATACAAATTACCAAACCGTAAAACTACAGCAAACTAACAACGAAACGAATACATAACAAATATGTAGAACCAAATGTAAAAATCAAACAGGTAATTTTACGTTATTCATAATAAATTATTGGTGTTTGCAAACACATACACCACAGGACTTTGGCGTACTATAAGGCATACTTCTGTCTCATCCTTCGAGAATTACAGGTGTGATGTTATGTTATTCATTTATCATCATCATCCTTCAGCCGCAAGGCGTCCACTACTGGACATAGGCCTCCCCCAAGTGTCGCCACATTGACCGGTCCCGTGCGACTCGCATCCAGCGGATCCCCGCAATTTTCACCAGGTCATCGGTCCACCTAGTGGGAGGCTTTTTGTTATGTTATTATAACTTTCTAATTTCGTAACTTGCACCACGCTATTGACGTACCGAACAATACCGAACTCACCTCCCACTCAAGTGTCTCAGTTTGGGCTCTGCTACCAAAGTCCTCATCAAAGTTTCAGTCGTTTAGTGTTTATGCGTTATCTGCCAAGTTGGTACGGTACGACAGGTTAATGTACCAACTTAACGTGGCTTATGAAATATCTATTGGGTTTTCGGAGTGCGTCGTTAAAGTGTGGATGATATACGGACGAGACGGAGTTGTGTCATCATCTACCTAGCCTTTTCCCAACTATGTTGGAGTCGGTTTCCAGTCTAACCGGATGCAGCTGAATACCAGTATTTTACATGCAGCGACTGCCTATCTATAGAGCAGCGGTGGCCCAGTGGTGGCGGCCCCGACTTACGAACAGTAAGTCGTGGGTTCGAACCCAGGCAGGCGCATTACTTTGTGTAATTTATTTCATCACCACTGCTCTCAAAACGGTGAAGGAAAACATCGTGAGGAAACCGGCATGTCCTAGAATCAAAAAATTCGAAGACATGTGACATCTACCAATCCGCACTGGGCCCGCGTGGTGGATTATAGCCCATTCCCCCTCATAGAGTGGAGGCCTGTGTCCTAGCAGTGGGAACATTAATAGGCTGATGATGACTGCCTATCTGACCTCCACAACCCAGTTAGTACTGGGTTAAAGATACCCCTTGGTAAGACTGGTTCTCAGACTTTCGGGCCACTGACTATCTGTAACGACTGTCAAAGATCTACAAATGACAGCCAAGACCAACGGCTTAATGTGCTTTCCTAGGCACAGAGGAAACTCGGTATGTAATGGGTGTTCACCTATCCACATACCAACCTAGACAAACGCGGCTTAGCCTGAAGGAAGATTGCTCCAAGCGGATGGTATTGGCCACGAGATATTCATTCAAATGCAGACGCAAAAACTTTTGCACACCGGTTTCAAAACACTTTCGACTCGAAACATTGTAACGTTTACAGCAAACTAGAAGGAGACTTAACATCGACTCTCTAAGAACCAACTTCCAACTTTACGGATAACGTTACTAGAGCAAGGAGCATTCACAAACTGGGTACATGTTACTAAGGCCCAATTACCTGTTGAAAAGTGCTCGTATTTGTAAGAAGAATCCTAAGATCTTCCAATAGCGGGGAAAACTTTGTATTAGAGTTTTAGATCGTGACTTGGAGTGCAATTATTGACTAGATTCTAAGGCTTATCTTGGAGCATGATATGTTAGACACATGTTGGTAGATGTTTTACGTATTCATGTTATTATGTATTGAGTTTTTCTTTTGTCATGTGCTTTAGTATTCAAAAGGAATTTTATACCACGTGACAATTCATGGTTTTGTCTTTTGAGTAAGTATAAAATACATAATTTATTGGTTAATTGGACATTGAACATCACAGACATCGGTGAAGGAAAACATCGTGAGGAAACCTGGACTTAAAATTAATATAAGTCTGAAATCGCCAACCCGTCTTGAGCAAGCGTGGTGATCAATGCTCGTGCCTTCTCTGTTGAGAAGAGGCCTTTGCCCAGCAGTGGGACAGTAATAGGCTGGTATTATTATTATTATTGGTTAATTTGTTTATTTGTGGCAACGATATTTTTTTGGATAAGAGTGCAGGATAGGAGGTGGAGCATAGTGACCAAAACAAAAAAACATGCAGCCATAGTGACCTTTGCGATACCACCGATGACGCGGTTTCAAAGTTCTGGGCTAATAAACTATAAAAATTGTCCTGTAAGTGACACCAAAAAGAAGTAGAATTGGCAAAGATTACTGAGCATGTGGTCCTGAATTTGTTCTTCTTTAATCGGTTGAGCAAAGTCTAATGAATAGAGATGATGACTGACTAAAAAAACTATGATTCTGTTTAGTCCGTCAGTTAGATTATCTAAAAATATTGGATACCTGTTTTTTATTTTATCAAATTAATAAAAATTGACGAAGATAAAACGTGTTAAAGATCATGAGTGGGGGCTTCTGACGTCACATTTGAGTAAAAATATACTCAAATTTATGTGACGTCACACGAGTTTTCGACGCACTTTATCGTCTTCATTTTTTGTTTACGTGAAGAAAGAAAAAATATGTGTGCGAGATTTTTTGGAAATCTATCTGACGGACTAATTTGTTTTTTTGTCATCTACCCTATTACACAGCTCTGTCAAAATGAATAGAAATTGGAATAAAATAGTAAATAACTGTTCAAGAACATAGGCCTAAATATCCATGCTAGTTTGTTACAAAATCATACCGTCTACATCCAATGTTTAACTTCAATCCAATTCGATAGTTTTTCCTAAATCAACACAAACTTTTAACATTGTTACATAGAAAATAAGACTTATTTTCATCTGCATAATAATATATCCCGTATTTGTTTAGGTATGTTTGTACGAAACTAAATGTAAACTTCTACGTCAATTTTATCTCACTCCATTTTAGAACCTTTTAATGAAACATTGTTGACTTTAGGTTAATTGGCATCCTCCCAGGAATTTAAATTACTTATGAAAGACTTTGACTATGGATATAACTCTGATATAGAGCAAAAAAACCGGCCAAGTGCGAGTTGGACTCGCGCACCGAGGGTTCTGTATAATCTTGTAGGTATTTTTTTATTAAACTACCTATCTAAGGTTTCCATTTTTTTTTCTGCTGTAAGACTCGCTCGGCTTGCTCGCCAAATTTCATAATTCTGGGTCAACGGGAACTACGGGAGGCACTGTTGTAATTGGCATGTTGTTAAGGCCTAATACTTACATATTGATTTGACATTTAAATTTATTTCTTGTAATTCCACATTTTGTAATCTTTTAATAATAAATGATAAATTATTTTGACATTTATTTATTTATTGTGTATTTTTACTTTTGACTTATTAATTTAATCTAGTTTTTAATTCAATATGTATTGTAATGTAATTCTGACATTTCAATTATTTATGTTTGTATTTGTGTCTATTTATTTTTGTTTAAAAAAAAAATGTTCCGTATGAAATTTTAATGTAATTATGCAATTTCAATTATTTATGTGTTTGTATTTTTGATTAATATGGGTCTCGGACCTGAAATAAATGCATTTTTTATTATTATTATTATATAGGTTTTCGACCCAAAACCTATCATAAAACATGATTTTTCACCCCAAAAAGAAAAGTCGTTTCCCAGCAATAATTTTTGCGTAAAGTTACTTAGTTTGGTGTACAGAATGCTTGGTTGACGGCTTCGTGATGAGGTGCTTGTATAATATATATATGGTCCCTGTATGTATATTATCTACCCATGTTTTGCAAATAATAGAATCTTTATCTTACAATTCAATTAAAACGATTATCGATCTTAAAGACTAGACAAGCTCCAAATCAATATGCCCATGACAGTAACATTAGAAACCCAGTAGGGTGCAATTAATTCGTCTATAACACTAACGCCTATCGAACGCTTAGTCGGGGTACGCCCTAATTAATACGTGGACACAGAATAGATAGCCGCAGACGTTCATTTCCATGGAGCGGGCGAAAACAAACGCACACTTAGACATGCTTCACGTACAGCGAGTGCAAGCGCAATAGCGACTGCCATTGGTTTTGTATCTCCGGACGTATGCTGTGTGCGTTGTGTTTGTGTGAGCAGTTATGGCCTAGTGATGATGGTCCCGATTACAAAATCTAGGTTGAGGGTTCGAACCCATGCAAGCATTTTACTATATGAAATTTATTTGGTCACCACCGCTCTCAAACCTGTGAAGAAAAACATCGTGCAGAAACCGCTATCGGACCTAGAATAAAAATTCGACTAGTGTCTTCAACCAGCTCACACTGTGGCCTATTTCTCTCTCACAGAGAGGAGTCCTGTGGCCCAGCAGTGGGATTGTTATGGGCTGATTTTATGGGCGCTACTATGTGTGCTTGCGCCTATTTTCACTCATTGATCACGATCACGATTCACGATCTTTAACGAACCTTCTGCATTTCTATCTATTCTGTGACAAACCATCAATTTATGTTTCGGTCAGCCCCGCCTAAGTTTTATCAAAGGTCAGTTTCTGGACACGATTAGTGATTGATTCTGTCTACTTATCTAGATGACCTTGGGAAGATGCGTTGGCGTTTAGGGTAGATTAATAGTGGTGAGGTGGTCTTTAGAATGAATAAGCTGTAACTATGACAACAGCGATAAGATAGAGATATAAGGGAAACTTTTTACATGTTGCGGAAAAGGAAGATTTATCACATCATTTGAAACATGAATGCACATCAATCAGTTATAAACTTTTGTAGCTATCATCGTTTTCTTTGTAATTGTGCCAATTGTCTATGTTCCACAATAAAAAAATTTTACACTATCAATATCTTCATCTTCGTCATCTTCATCGGCAGTCTTATTGGCCAACAGCTAAAGAAAGCTGAAAATGTTCGGGTCAATCACAGAATGATATGAGAATGAATTTATGTATTACAAGTAAAATAGTCATTACGTTTCGGACAGCACATCGGGCGCGACTCAATCTCATCTCCTTCACCTTATTAGTTTTAATAGATATCCCATTTATATTAAGTGCTCAAATATAGTTATCATGATAATCTTTAATCTTAGTTTATCTTTATCTCACCCCAACCCCAAACATCTCTCATCCTCTTATCAAAATTATCTGCCAAGTATGTTAACGGGAACTTAATCGTAGGTGGTGAAACAGACCCTGACTCTAATAAATGTGCTTTAAGTGAGTTCAAGTGTTAATCAAATCTACCTGATTATCACACTCAGATGGCCTACCATGACGTCTTAAAGCAGGATCGTTTCAATCGCGTTCCAGTGTGGGTAAGAGACGGAGCTATAAAGGACGTCTAGCGCCATCTCTTTCCCACACTGGCACGAAATTAAAACGATCCTGCTTTAAGACGTCATGGTAGGCCTACTGGTGTCTCGAAAGACAAGTATGGATACGCCAAAATGCGCTCTTGACAATTTGTCAGCAAGTTTTTTAATGATTTTTAACTTCGACTTCACAGCACGAAAGGAAATACTGAAAAATTACACCTTACATCTATCCAATAAAAAAATATCCGCTGTGCTACAAAAAGCACTACGCCACACTACCTATAAAAAGTTGAATTAAACATTTTGGTTACAAAGTTTCTGGAGTTTTCATAAAACCAAAGATAACTACAGTGACTGTGCCGTTAGCGTAAACATAGAAGTTTTACTTGAATGCACCGCAGTAAACTTTATGTGCCACAAACTAGTTTGGGAGGTTGCCAAATACTTTCTAAACTGCGGTAAGTATACTACATAACATAGAACAGACTGTATATGTACTTTATTTTACCCTTACATACAGTTAATTATGTTACAAATAGTTCAAGGTGTTTAAAGTTGAAAATTGCTAGTGCGTTACCTAAGCACGCCGTGTCGCTTTTCGTTTGTCGTACTCTTAGCTACTAGAATCGAACTCTGATACATCGCTATAAGATATATCACTTTTTCTTTTTCCCATTGAGTCAGATTTTTCCAACCAGTACGCAATGGCCTGGATAGTTCTGTCATTTACCTCATTCATAACAAAACACCTTAAATCCCCCAAATGTTAGGCAGAGTTGTACAGTCAACAAAAGAGTTAGGTATGCTAGCAATCTTATTACCACTATTATAAATCGTTATAAATTAAATATTAATCATGCTATTAACCGAGCTATCACAATTTTTTTACGAAGTCGCAGGTGAAGTGCTAGTTTAAATATTATTATTATTATAAGCCTATATTGTCCCACTGCAGGGCAAAGGCCTCCCTTCCCTCATTCCACATTTCGCGATCTAAAGCGATTGTAAGCCAATCCTTTGCGAAAGAGTCTAGCTCATCTCGCCATCTCCTTCTGGGCCTGCCGCGTTTTCGTTCCCTGCTATTTGGTATCCACTGAGTGGTAATTTTTGCCCATTGCTCCTCCGACATGCGCCAGACGTGACCAGCCCAGTTCCACTTCAACCTAGCAACTGTAAGGCCAACATCAGCTATTTGGGTTTTAGAGCGAAGTATGGAGTTTCTGACGCGGTCCGTAAGTTTGACACCCAGTATACTTCGCTCCATAGCTCGTTGGCAGACCCCAAGTGCGGACTTCTGACGATTTGTAAGTGACTATGTCTGCGCTTCATACTGCCGTTGTAAGAAAAAAGGGCACAACTAACATTTTTGTCAAAATTGAGTTATAGACATATTTAGAATCAGAAAAAAAGGCACATCTACTCAATTTTTTATATAATTTTATCTTTAAGGAATTCGGAGATACAGTAGGCTCAAAAGGCACAAATGAGACTAATATTCATGTTTTATAGAATGAAAAGGCACATTTATTTACCATTATATTGAAAAGGCACAAATACGTAGATGTGACTATTACTTCATACAGATTTTTACTTAAAACTACTTTGAAAAGGCACACTTACAACATAACATAAAGAAAAGGCTCAAATGCCAGATGTGCCCTGTCTACTTAATTAATGATCCATGCATGGCTCAATTAATTTACGTATAAAAGGCACAAATAACCAGTTGTGCCTTTTCTTTAAATTATTTACGATTAGGGGTGAGGAAAGGAGGGCAGGGTTTGATTGAAACGCGCCAGTTGTGCCCGACGTGTCTCGACGAGTCCACGCTTGTCTGTGCTGCGCTGGTAAGATTAAGTTTTTGTTACATTTGCGTGTTTTTATTATATTAAACTTCTTTTGTGACACATTAATATGAATATAATAATGTATTAGTTTTTAGTGGCTACATTTTTGAGTGATTAATTGCAATTTAGTTAAAAAATATAACGAAATTTTTAGTAGGTATCTACCTAATCACTACATAGTATAAAACAAAGTCGCCTATTTCCCTTTATACGCTTAAATCTTTAAAACTTCGCAACGGATTTTGATGGGGTTTTTTTTTAATAGATAGAGTGATTGAAGAGTAAGGTTTATATGTATAATAACATCCATTAAATAGTGGGCATTGCACCCGTGCGAAGCCGGGGCGGGTCGCGGGCGGGCGAATACGCGCAATAATTGTTACTGGATTTATACTACCAGGTCATTTTTATCAAAGACTTAATTCTTTTTTCAGCAATATGCAATCATGAAGCGCAAGATTAGTTAGTGCTGCTTTACGCAACGATAATGGTGTAGGCGAATGGTCTCCCGAGCCGTAACCAGTGGTGGCGTTCAACACTCGGTGCAAGCATCAAGCTCGGAGCATGTTGTGGCACCGCTATCTGTGTTAGATACAGAATCTGATTTTGATTCTGATGACTCAGTAATGGATAAAAATTATGAATTACCAAAAGTACGGGAAAAAAACAGCGATACAGATGGGTCTGACTCAGAAGACTTTATACCATGCTCGCAGCCAGTTCCAGCAAAAACAATTTTAGAATCATTGGCAGAATCAGATGAAGAAACCAACCATGTTCAGCTGACTAAGAAAGGAACTATTAGAAAGCGCAAAACTTATAACGTTAGCATAAAGGATCGGAAGAGACTGAAGGTGGAGGAAAAAATAAGAAACAAATATTTAGTAAAACCAGGTTGCCGCGAGGATATCTGCAAAAAAAATGTTCAGCGCGTTTTTCAGAAGAGTATCGCAAAGTAGTGAATAACAATTTTCGAAAAAAGTCAGGGATGGAACAAAAATACTTCTTTTTGTGTCATACTAGTCAAAGAAAACCGGATAGGCCAAAGGACAGAGAAAATAATGACAAAAATAGTAAACATTACATACGATCTAAAACCATATCATATTTTTTGGCAGACGAAAATGGTGACAAAATTCCAGTATGCAAAACATTTTTCTTAACCACCCTAGGCTATAACCAAAATAATTGTAAGGCTGTAAGAAATGTTCTTGATAATAAGAATAATACATCGTACCCAGAATCCCTCATTGATGGCCGCGGACACAACCCAAATCCAAGGAAAATAGATAATACTAAAATCATTGAGCATATAATGTCATTCCGTCCTGCTGTGTCCCATTACAGGCGAGAACATGCCCCTAACAAAAAGTATTTGCCTTCTGATCTCAGTATTCGAATTATGTATGACCACTACTGTGAAAATGCGCCTGAAACGAAAGTATCGTACGGTTTTTACAGAAAACTTGTAAAGGAACTTAATATCTCATTTGCCAAATTAGGCCACGAAGACTGTGAGCAATGTGAAGAATTTACAATTCATAACCCTAACTCAGAAATTAGGAACAAGGTTATCAAGCATGTAAAAGTTATGAAGAACATCACGAAAAGTATATTTTAGCTCGTAAGAAGTATGAAGAAGATGCTGATAACCAGACTCAGAAAAAGAATAATGCTGATACTGTTATTATTGTTGTAGACCTGGAAAAAGTTATTATGTTACCCCGTATGGATGAATTCAAAACCGTGATGTTCTGCCCGCGGCTTATTGTTTTCAACCAGAGTTTTGTGCCGTTAGGAGACAAAAAAATACACGAAGTTGGTCACACTTTTGCTGTTTTATGGCACGAAGGAACGTCTGGCAGAAAAAAAGAGGACATTGTAAGTTGCTTCAGGGCTTTTTTTTATAGAAAACCGAGACCTAAAGCACGTAATTGTGTGTGGCTTGATAACTGTGCAGCACAAAATAAAAATTGGTCGCTTTATTCTTATTTGATATATCTGATAAACTCTGCCGAAGTTAGTTTTGGAAGTATTACTTTGCGGTATTTAGAAGTTGGTCATACATTCATGGCTGCTGATGAATTCCACCACAGAGTGGAACGATCTCTTAAAACAAAAAAACGTGTATACGACTTTGAGGATTTCTGCAAAGCTGTATCTGATACTGGCTCTCGCACAATAGTAAAGAAGATGATTATTCAAGATTTTTTTGATTTTGAAGACTGCTCCTCAACATTCAAATTGAAAAATTCCAACCCTCGAGCTTATTTGAATGGTATTGCCGAGGCTAATTTTCGCAGGGGATTCCATTTATTATTTTACAAAAATAGCCATGGCACTGATGAGTATTTTGAATTAGATTTCCTTAGGTTAAAAGATCTTAAACAAGGTATTCCAGCACCACGCCAAAAACTTACTCCGAGGGGCATCACGAGTGAAAGGAAATCCGCTATACTCACTAAACTTGGACCACTTATGCCTGCTAATCGAAGGCATTTTTGGGAAAGCTTACCCGTAAATGACCGCTCAGCTGATCTAACTCATATTTATGAAGACTGATTGTTTTATTAATTTACTCATTTTGACTGAAGTTCTAGTTATAAGTGCCTTGATGATTGTGATAACTTACATAATTACTTAACATAATAATGTACCTAAGGTTTTTTATTTTTCAAATAGTATTTTATTTGTTTATTCTTATTTTGATAATTTTAATGTTGTTCAAAGGACATGGCTAGAATTGTTCAAAAAGGTGATAACCTTAAAAATGTTAAAACATTATTATAAAACTTCTACTAGTAGCTGATTAAATATCCTTTTTTTATAAAAAAAAGAAACTAATACCTAAGTTTCTTAATGAAGGTTTTTCCTTTAATTTTTGAATTAGTTTGTGTTTATTCCTATTTTGTTTGTAGGGCATGGCCAGAATGATTGTAATTGTGATAACCTTAAAAGTGCCATATTTAACAAACATTCTTATAAGACTTTTAGAAGTTGATTTAATAACCTGACTGTGATTTAAAAAAAAAAACAAATAAGTTTCTTGAAGACTGGTAATTTCAGTTAACTAATGTAAATTTTTTAAAGTTGTGAGACGATAATTTTTGTTACCTTTTTAAAATAAAAAATGTATAATTATTTCCTAATTGTTTTATTACCTGTTTCTTTTTGTATAATTATTAAAATAAAAAGGCACATTTTAATAAATATGCCTTTTCATTGTAATATTTCATATTTTTTCCCAAATTGTCAGAATGAGAAGTCGCGATTGGTTAGTTATGCCCTTTATTCGTAATATTAATAACTTTAGTTAATTTTTTTTGTTACTTTGAAAGGGAAAATGTTGATTATTTAATAAATAGTAATAAAATAATAACTTACATTTCATTAGTTGTATAAGCATGTTGTGTTGCATGGGCATTTGTTTCCGAGTCATGGATGTTTATATGTATAATAAGTATGTTTTTACAAACAAAAAAGTATATATGTAGTATATCAACTATCTGGTGTCCACGACACAAGCCTCGTTGCCTAGTGTGGCATTAGATGGCGCTGTGTGTTAATGTCCAGCGATATTTATTTATTTTATTTTATTTATTTATTTAAGAATCGTGATAATGAATTTATTTTAATTCATCTATTTTCAAAAAATAATGTGTAAGTCAATATTTTTCGCCAAAAACCAATAAAAACTTTAAAGTCGATTTTCTCCATATTTATAAAATGTTAGTTGTGCCTTTTTTCATTATGACGGCAGCATAGGTGAGGGTGGGGAGAATGCACATGTCCATGAGTTTTCGCTTAAGTGCGAGAGCGAGAGACCCCTTCATAAGATGTTTCATTGACCAGCTTTTCCAACCATTCTCGGTGCGTCGAGCAACTTCTTTATTTTGTCTTGCTAGTTTAAATAATTCACGTAAATATCTACAGTTATGGTCAAAAACACAGTTTTAAGCAATGCACCAGATTTTTCATGGCACTCCATACTGCAACGTGCTTTGCACCGTAATAATGTCGCCTCGGGTCGGGTTCAGCTAGTAGAAACCGGCCAAGAGCGAGTACAAACTTTTTAAAGGACAAACTTAACTTTGCTGTTCGATACCATGAAACGGCTATTGCACCAACCGCAAATAATAAGTTTGTAATACTAAAATCGCTTTTTTTTTGTCATTACGGTTTTCAGATTTTTCCCTTTACATGTGCTGTAAGACATTTCTTCTCGCCAAATTTCGTGACTCTTGGTCAACTGGAACTACCATTTAGGTTTTCGACCCAAAACCTATAGGGTACTTTTTGTTGACCTAGAATTGACAATTTTGGTTCAAAGCAAGGTCTTACAGCACAAATAAAGGGCAAATTCCGAAAAATAAAAAAAAATGAAAATTGAGGTAAATTTTGGTACTTACAAGTTTTCGCGAAAATCCAAATTTGCCCATATCTTTTTACCTTGTTGACTCAGGACCATAATAATACACCTAATAGGGACTATAGACTACAGTATCTGGTATAAATTTCAACTTGCTAAGTTTACCCGTTCCTGAGAAAATTGGTGGTGACAGACGGACAAGAAAGTGATCAAGGTTTCCTTTTTGTACCTTTTGAGATACGGAACCTTAAAAATGAAGTAAGGTTATGCCGACATCTATACAAATAAATAAAATTGAATTGTCTGGTTTGTAATTTTAAAATAACAGCTTTTTACTGAATGCGTTAGAAACTATACGGTAAGTTCCGGCTAATCACCGAAACGGGTGTGCCGATTTTGACGAGATTTTATTGCCAATAACTGACGATAAATAAGGAGTAACTTACTTTTATTTTAGAAAAAGGATTAGGGTTCCGTGCAAAAACATGAAATTGTTAACAAAATCCGTTTCAATTATGGAAGTCATATTTTATAACAATTTCATGCGGACGAATGTAACCGACGATTATGACGAATATAAGTTTGTTTTATAAAAAAATTAAGGTCAAAAGGTTATGTTTTATATAATAAAAATGATGTATATTGTTTCTGATATTTATTACAAAAAAAAAATATTAAAAACCGACATAACCAAGATAAGATCCCGGTAAATTCTCTAGGAACGTAAATATATGTAGCACACGCTTTATATAATAATAATCTCATGGATGGCTCATAAAGCCAATACTTTCTGATTGAGCGCGCGCCTGCACTTCGCTGGTTAGACTGGCAATAATATTGATGTTCCACCGTTTATCAGCGCTCAGGTGATCACGTTCAGGTGGAAACGTTCTTTGAATATATAGCGGTGCATTTATTGATCTTGTTTTTTTTATACCTATCATTATATAACGTTTAGGGTGCTGGTGGGGCTGCCCTGCTTCTGTAGTGCATAGGGGATGTTCGCAGATGCGCATGTGGATTGTTTTTACGCAACAATGCGTAAAAGGTGCGCTTCCCTGGTGCGCAGGGTGTGGAGCAGCACCAACAGTATCTTAAGCATGATTGCCAGTCGCATGGACTGTGTTTATGTGGGTCGCTGCTGTGCAATAGGCGTGACGACAGAATAAAAAATTGCAAATCTATTTAGTCCGTCAGTTAGATTATTGGAAATTAATGGACACGTATTTTTTGTTTTTGTAAATCAATGAATTTTGACAAAGATAAAACGCATCAAAACTCGGGAGTGGGGGCTAGTGACGTCAGAACTAGCCAAAAACTATACCTAGGCGTGACGTATTGAGAATTTTAAAAGCGTCATATCTTCGTCAATTCTGGTTTATGTAACAAAAGAAAAAACACGGGTCAAATATTTTTTGATAATCTAACTGACGGACTAACAGGGTCCATAATTGTTCTTAGCTGTAAGCCCATTGTAACATCTTTATAAAACTTATGGTATGCAAAATAAAATGAATATGAATATGACTAATTAGATTTATAATGTCGTCTCGCCTATTACTCATGGGTTGTCGCAGCGGTGATCCACCATTATTTGTTGTGTTGTTTGTCTTATCAGTGCTTACTAACATAGTCGTAAGTTTTACTAACAGCTTTTGAGTCATGGATACTCGAATAAAAAGACATTCTATTCTATTATTTTACTTATTATCATTTACCAAGCCTTTTTTGCACTATGTAAAGGTCAAACTTTTCAACAACTATTTGTGCAGTAGTCCATGGCTGGAAAAGTCTGGGTTTGACCAGACTTAGCTTAGCTTAGCTTAAGCATAATTACTAAAACATAGGAAAACTAGACATCAAACCAATCCATCGTTCGTCCATCGTCTTACCTTATGCTATGTATATTAATTAAGATCATCTGCCCAGCCTATTCCCAACTATGTTGGGGTCGACTTCCAGTTTTATCAGATGCAGCTGAATACCAGTATTTTACATGGAGCAACTGCCTATTTCTGACCTCCACAACCCAGTTATTAATAATTGTATTAATAATACGTGTGATACGGTAATACGATACCCCTTGGTAAGACTGGTTGTCAGACTTTTTGGGCCTCTCTGGACTACCGACCTAACGACTATCAAATATCTACATAATGACAGCCGGGACCAACGGCTTAACGTGCTTACCGAGGCACGGAGGAAACTCTGTATGTAATGGGTAGTCACCCCCCATCCACAGACCAACCTAGGCGAGCACGGCTCATCTTAACGATCGAGCCGAGCGGCTGTTATTATTTAGCCACGAGCTCCTCTGTATATTAATTAAAAATCAGGTGTAGGTAAATGATTGCGTGATGGTTGACCACAAGTTACATGCTACAAGGGCAGGAAGATAAAAAATAAAAATAAATAAAAAGTTTTATTGTTTCTCGTACAATTTTTCTACAGCACAAAATTGAGGCCTTTAAGTTATAAGAATACTTGTGTTGGGGTTACCTCACACTTCCCATGGGTTACAGTTTACAGTGTTGAGACCTAATTATAAGAAAAAGAAAAAAAAAAAAAAATACGTTCAAGAATGTTACAAAATTATTGTAGCAAGTTCAGGTATGTGTAGTGTTTGTGGGTGTGTGGTGTGTGAGAGTGTGTGAGGTGTGTGAGTGGAAGGTGGATATGCGGGGTGTGGGTGTAAGTAGGTGTGTGTTAATGATTGATCGGTTTATATTAAAATTGGTTACAGGTTTTACTTTAGCAAAGTCTGGTTAATAAAAGTTCAATTTCATCGTAGGTTTGTGTTTTTAACCATTCCCATATGGTATTTTTGCATTCATACCGCAACATGGGGTAAATATTCAATAATATGATGATGATGAATGAAAAAATTAAAGCATTTACAAATAATTTCTCCTGAAAATGTCTTGCTTTACCACCCTGGGCATAAATTCAATTTCTCATAGATTTTCTTCTTGGTGGCAGAGCGAATGTCATGCTCACTCAAATGTCTCGCTGATGGTGGCGGGTGTGTCGGGTCATTTAGTTCCCTTAAAAATGGTTGAGTTGAATGGCGCCGGTACATGCGTCGTATTCGTGAACGGGCGCTGTCAGTTGGGACTGGTCATCTCTTAGCTGCCACGGTTCGTTCATTTTAATTACTTTATTTTTAAATTGTTGATTTAATATTGATTTTGATTGAACAATTGTATGAGAAACAATAAAACTTTTTTTTTAATATTTTACTCTGGACGCTCTTAATTTGCACGTCTGTCTACATCGTTCTCACATATATGTATAATCACAACATGAATGATGTAACCAAGATTTTGTGACAATATTTTGATTTAAAAGAGTGTCCATGGAGTTTCTTTCCCGTTCTTCTCCATAGAGATCTACGCTAGGGAATGGGCAACTGGCTGCGGGACTATTCGAAAGAGATACCGTGGCCCCGGAACATAAAGGGCGATGAAGGAATATGGATGGGTTTTAGTCAGTAAAAGTCTGACACTCCCTCCTGCTCCGCCCAGAGCGGGAGGAGTCATTTGATGATTTCCCACCCGAAAAAAAAAAAAAAAAAAAAAAAAGGGAATGGGCAACTTACAGTACTTTCACAGTTTTTATGTCTTGCGACTGGGACTGTAGCTACATTTAATTTTCATCTTTGTTTCGACAATTCAAAAGTGCCTGTAACTTATACTTGAAATAAATGCTTTTGATTTGATTTGTATTTTTGACATTCAAAAGTGACGTAATGGTCTAATTGAATTATATGCTTTGAGTTTGTGTTTGAAAATTCCAAAAAAGGTACCTATTATACATGAAAGAGCTATAGACAGATAACAGCACAGAACGCCCGCGATCCTAACATACCATTTTCAGTATTTTTACATTCATGTCTTACATTCATAACCTTTTCGAACGCGTCTGGTTTGAAAATGTGTGTAATGAAAACCGCTTTTGATATGAGTTTGATTCAAACGTTTTTTTGATGGTCTGTTTTTAGCAGTAAAGATCGTTCTACTCGTACGTAAAACTAGAAGACTGAAAACAAAGAATTGGTAATGCGCTTGTTAAACTATTTTGTTGGTAAATAGTAAAGGCTGGATAGTTTTTCTATGATTTTCTTCAGCAAAGTCAGTTCTGTTCGGCAGTTTGCTGAACTGGGCCTATTCGGCGCAGCCGTGAGATACAATGTTATCTTATTTTTTCTGTTTCTTATTTTTAATTTTTTTGTTGTGTGTACTTGTGGCTTGTGTCGAATAAATATGTTTTCTTTATTTCTTTCTGCAACGTAGTTCTTTTGTAGTTTCTGCTAGTGCCTTGGGAAAAGGCGTGAGTATATTTATGTAGCCGTGGGCGGCTGTGGCTTGGCTCCTTTTCTCAAACCAACATTTAGCCTAAGATACACATAGGTAGATGATACGTAAAGGAAACCAATCATTGTGTTCAAACAACGATCAAAGTCGATCAACATCTTCGGTTCATGTTTGTATTTAATTTAAATTCATCTCGTATGTACTAAACTGCTTTCGCGTGAAAAGTCATTATCGAATGTTTCGATATAATTATCTTGCAAGTATTGGTGGTGTCGAGCTGTCGCAAATAATGTATTTAAATTATCTTTCTTTTGTAAATTTTGTTGGAAAAAAAAAATGTACGTGCAGAAAATGAAATAAGTATTATTTTATGTAAAATATGATAATTTATTTGTGAGAAGAATAATGCCATGCCAGTAATAATGGGCATGTGGGCTGAAATGAGGAAAATATTATGAGTATGAATGTGGATGGGTTTAGGAGTTGAGGTAAACCAAAGAAACGATGTATGGACTGTCTGAAGGATGATATGGCAAGAAATGAGGTGTCTGATGAGTTGATGAGTAATAGAGAAGTATGGAATAAGAAGACATGCTGCGCCGACCCCAAATGAATTGGGATAAGGACAGGAGAATAATGAAAGTACAATGCCAACCCTCGCAACCCGTAGATTTCGTAATACAATACTAATAATTTTGACTGACTTCTAATAAAACGGCTAAGATTTTGTAATTTTTTTGTGAGAGTGTTAGTGAGTGAGTATTGTCAGACACTTGCAATTAAAGAAAAGAATATGATATAGACTACTAAACATGAAGTTAACTGAGGCAACTTTGATCATATTGCTGAGTAAACCCTTTATAAATTGTGCAAAGCGAATACAATTAGGTCAAAAACAGAAAAGTATCACTACAGCTATCTATCTGGCATTTTATTTTACTCACAATTTCCAACACACACCGACGACCATGAAAACACTATAACCGGGATAATAAAATACCCAACAAAGTGGGATAAAACTTATAACAGTTTAAAGATTAATTGACGCTGACACGTCCACAACGCAATCCGCTTAGCCAATATCTCGACGGAACAAATTAACGTAAAGAAAAAAAAAATTGTAGCAACGCAAGCGACAGTTTAATAATTTATTGCAGAAAGAAAATAAATAGTTTCAAAACGAGAAAGGATTAGATTTGTCGTTCAGTAAGGGAATCGGATTTTCTTCGGTATGAAACTCGACTATTTCTTTGAAAATATAAGGGTGTTTGAAAACTAGATCGTAATATTATTATACGTAGACAATATTTTTAATTGCTGCTGGGAATCGTTGACCGCCGCCGCCGATTGCCGCTTCGAGGACGCGGCGGTGCTCCGCACAAGCGGGGCACAACTCCACAGTGTCCTCCACCGTGTCCTCCGGTCGATCCTCACAATGGTAACACCCGGGCGTTTCCTCCCGCCCGATTCGGTGCAGGAACCTCCCGAAACAACCGTTTCCGGTGAGGACCTGCGTCAGGCGGAAGGTGAGGACGCCGTGGCACCACTCAAGCCACTCCTCAAAGAGGGGACTTATCGCCACTATTGTGGCGTGCCCTGCACGGGGTTGCGACAGTCGTTTTCTCCATGTTGCCATGAGATCACGCCGGATGTCTGTCCGCTGAGCGACAATTTGCCGTGGCAGCGGAGTTTCCCCCCAGCGTAAAGCCTCCTCGCGCCATTCAAGCAGGCGCGCGAGGATCGAGGATCTATCGCCCCCAGATCCCATGGCGGCGAATGCAAGGAGGCTCGCCGCCTCGCGGGAGAAACGTAGACCCCTACGTTTCCACTGCAGTACTTATTACACGCCCACGACTACAACTGTAGCGTGCGTGGCAAGCTTAAAAGCGTAGCCTCTCCGTGCGCAGCGGTGGGTTTTGGCCTTTATAGACACATGAATGCTACAGTGTAGTGCGCCAAGTCCTTTACACTAGTCCCAAGACTCGGAAACTTTGTTGAGATTACAGAATAAAATGTTCTATTAAGTCGTTCCGTTATGTGCTGAGCCAAGATTTGCTTAAGGCTTGAACATTTTTTGTTATGGCTCCTTTTATCGGTACTTCCAATAGAAATATTATGATTCGCTGATCGTTCGGATTTGGTTATCCAGTTTTGGGAATAGAATTATTAGTGATATTAATCGATTTCATGACGTTTATAGTATAATATCGGTGACCTAATTTTATGAAATGCTGTGTTCACTAATTTTGCAATGAGTTTGTAGATTTGATTCTTGAAATACGTTTGTGTATATTTTGCTCGTTTTCAGTGGTACCTTATTATGATACTAATATAAAAGCCCGCTGTTGTATTTGTTACTTCGATGCGTTGAAGATTCGGATCCGTGTGTTATCTGCCTAGCTTTTTCCCAAGTTAAGTGGGGTCAGCTTCCAGCCAAACTAGATGCAGCTGATTACTAGTATTTTTCATGGAGCAACTGCTTAACTGACTGACTGATTTTCAATCATCTACTCAACATTGTCAGGCGCAACAGCCAAATTAACCCTCAAATACGACGGTCCTTTTTCGACCCAAAAAACCGTACAGCATTGACACAACCCAGCCATAACACAAAACCAATCGGCACGGATTCGAATGAAAATTCCAGTGCTCAGCCTATCCGGCGTACAGAAAAAAAAACACTCCTTTTTTCATTCACCGTCGACCCGTTTATTGCAAGTTTCAATGTATTTTTCGTGTAAACTGCAGCGCAATGCATTCTACGTAAAAACGGAAGGTAATCCGTTTAAAGTAATGACTGATACGATTGAAATATGTGACGGCGCCGCGTGGAATCTGTTTTTCTTTTTGTTGCTCAAAAGTGAATTTGTTCTGTATCTCTTTTATGGAGTAGTTGTTGTTACTGTGTTTTCATACGTTATTGGGGCCATCGTTGCCTAAATAAACGTCGTAATGTTTTACAGCATATATCAGAAAGGTGTGCACATATTTAAGGATATGACCCGTCCCATAAATACGCACCATCAAACTAATCTGCTGTCCCATACATTTTTGGTACAGCAGGTATTGAAATTTGAAACTTTTTAAACTGACCTGCCGCTTAATGAATGTTAACCAGCGATGATGATAATGCTGGTTAAAATATTGAATCGAATGATCTCTAGACTCGTTTTTCTTTTTTTAGAGAGTCGATAGCAATCTAAATTGATTGAGCCCATCATTTGGCGAGTTTGGCGTTTGGTTTGGTTTGGTAGTAGCGTCCATCAGCGGCATCAATCCTTGATGGAAAAACCCAATAACACTTTTCCCGACTTGAGAATCGAACTTAGGACCTCATTATCAGTAGTCGCGTTTGCGACCACTACCAACGAGGCGGTTTGCTACTACACTATAGGTACAAAATAACTTATGCGACTGTATCTAAAACAAACCCAAACCTATTGATAGAGGATGTGTCCAATTAATAGGTAATGTAGATGGATGACGAGATACATCATGTTCAATAATATAATCAACGAGGTAATGTGTTTGCCGTAGTCTGCGGGTGATTGATGATGGGAGCACCCTTTAACCGGGCGTGCCAGATTAATACGCAATCATTGACGGGTTAAGTGAAAGACGTGTCACCTCGGTTTAAGAGGTATTAGAGGGTTATGAGTTTTTTGGGAGGTGGTAAGTTGGGAAATTATCAGGGGAAATGTACTTTTAATGGCCAAGAAATGCTACGTGTTTATTTTAAAAGCAGTATCTTGAATCTTGGATTAAAAGGTAAGCTGAATTATGTGCCGTTCAGAATAATTTCACCAAGTTAGAGATCTAATTCAAAGAGATCTATTCCAATCGTCTACTGCCGTAATATGTTTCTTTGTAAGTTACTGCACAATCAATAATTTATAAAAATCATCATGCATGTAATCACAAAGGTTTAGGCAGAGCAACGCCTACATTTCACCAGTTATGTTTTAAGTGTACGCAGGAGGCGAGCCTGTTGCCAGGCACAAATCCAGACTTCGTGGCTGCTATTGTGAAAGTACTGAAGGAAAAACCCGAACTGGAAATAACGGGTTGTGAAGGTCAGATAGGCAGTCGCTCCATGTAATGGTAACTGGTATTCAGTTACATCTGGTGAGACTGGAAGCCGCCCCTAACATAGTTAGGATAAGGCTCGGCACATGATGATGATTATTGTATAATGGGCAAAGAGTTTTAAGGCCGAATTTGCCTTGCCTGATTTGTTCGTCGCCTGTTTTTAGTTCAGCTCCATACTGTGTCATTTTTTGTTACTATCTAACTTGTCAAAGGCCTCGTTAAGCCCGTGTCAGATGTAGTGAGGTCCTAACTAATCTCAGTTGAAACAAAACCGGTTTGTTACCGGCTGGGGCTTTGAAGTAGCGACGGATTTAGCTGTATCTGCGTATACAGATTAAAATTTAGTGAAACTAACAGTTTTAGTCACACGTACATGTCTGGCACACGGGAGGTCGCACGAGGTGGCAGGCGAAATCGTGACACGCGGGGTTGCGATAGTCGTTGAGAGGATCCGACAACTGGGTCTCGAGGTGACTTTGCACAAGTCCGAGGCCATGTGACAGCGCCGGGATCCTCACTGACGGTAGGAGGGGTTTCCATCGGTGTCGAGTCGACGTTGAAGTACCTCGACAGCCGGTGGAACTTCGGTGAGCATTTCCGACGTTTGGCCCCCAAACTGGAACGGACCGGGGCTGGGCCCAAACGCCTCCTGCCGGAGGCTTTACGCGGGGGTCGTGTGGTCCATGGCTCTTTACGGGGCCCCACGCGCGCCTCAAAGAGAGTCAGCAAAAGGAAGGGGTCCGCAAGTACCGATGCCTGCTGGGGCTGCGGGACTGTTCGAAAGAGATACCGAGGCCCCGGAACACAAAGGGCGATGAAAGAACACGGATGTTTTAGTCAGTAAAAGTTTGACACTCCCTTCCGCTCCGCCTAGAGCGGGAGGGGTCATATGATGATTTCCCATCCGAAAAAAAAAGTTTAAAAAAAGGTATTAGGTATATGGTCGCACTTGATAGTCCTGAAAATACACTTAACGAAGCCAAAAGGCACTTGTTACACCCGTCATTGCGATATTTTTTTTTGTTCTTGAGTCTAGATCATAAAAAAATATCGCAATGATGGTATGCACCTTCTATCGGAGATATTGATCCAAGTTTTTCACATATTTTCTTTTTTCATATACAAATTTTAGTGTTATGACTATAAATACCACTACGATCTCCGTTCTATTCAAAGGATCCATCAGTACAATGCTTTAAATGCGTTACATTGAAACCTATCGTAAAACGCGATTTTTCACACCACAAAAAAGTCGTTTAGAGAGTAACTTAGTTTGATGTACAGAATGCTTGGTTTACTGATTACCTCGTTCATGTAAACCTTATCTCTTAATAATATTATTAGTAACTATAATGTAGACAAAGTAGTTATTGTACTAAAGTGTGAAATAACTGTTTAAAACAAAATACTACTCCATGTTTAGTGATGTATACTGCTACGTTTTTGTATGGAACACGATGTAATGATTAGCAAATCCAATTTTCTTGTGAAAATCAATAGGTCTCCGCGCTTTGAAGTGTTTGGTTTGGGGCCCTACCATTTGTTATAGTGAATTTTGTGTGAGTAAGATATCATCATCATCAGCCTATTAATGTTCCCACTGCTGGGACACAGGCCTCCTCTCAGTGAAAGGGAATGGGCTATAATCCACAACGCGGTCCCAGTGCGGATTGGTAGATGTCACTTGTCTTCGATTTGTTTGCTTCTAGAACATGCCGGTTTCCTCACGATGTTTACCTTCACCGTTTTGAGAGCAGTGGTGATGAAATAAATTACACAAAGTAATGCGCCTGCCTGGGTTCGAACCCACGATTTACTGTTCGTAAGTCGGGGCCACCACCACTGGGCCACCGCTGCTCATGGGTAAGAGTAAGATACATAATAATAAAAATATTACAGGAGGTCGTGGCTAAGTAATAATAGCCGCTTGAATCAATCTTCAGGTTAAGCTGCGGTTGTAAACGGTCGTCTGTGAATGGGTAACCACTCATTTCATACCGAGTTTCCTCCCTGCCTCGGTCCCGGCTGTCATCTAGTTACAGGTGGTAACAGTCAGTGGCCCGTACGTCTGACAACCAGTCTTACCAAGGGGTATCCCAGTACAACACAAAAAACCAACAAACAAAAAGTATCTATGTAGTATATCAACTATCTGGTGTCCACAACACAAGCCTCGTTGCTTAGTGTGGCACTAGATGGTGCTGTGTGTAATGTCCAGCGATATTTATATTTATTTAAGACTGAGTTGTTGAGGTCAGGTAGGCAGCCGCTCCATGTAAAATGCTAATATTCAGCTGCATCCGGTTAGACTGGAAGCCGATCCCAATATAGTTGGGACAAGGCTAGGCAGATGATGACTAAATATGCATAATATTAATTTACTCACTGACACAATGCACAGTTCAGACTACAGGGTCTAGAAAATAAAATTTTGTTAAAGTTCCTTTTGTTACAAAATTGAACATTCATCATCATCATTTCAGCCGCAAGACGACCACTGCAAGACATAGGCCTCCCCCAAGTTCCACCACATTGACCGGTACCGTGCGACTGGCATCCAACGGATTCCCGCAGCCTTCACCAGATCATCGGTCCACCTGACATTGCGTTGGAAGGCCTCCCAGGCCTTCCAACGCAATGTCTTCCGGTTTGCCACTCCAAAAATTCAGGCTCCATCGACCATCCGTTCTGCGAGCAATGTGCCCTGCCTACTGCCTCTTAAGTTTGGCACTATAGTTTAATTCTTCGGGCTACGTTGGTAACCTTGGTTCCCTTGCGGATGTCTTCATTTGTGATTCGATCACGCAAGGAAACTCCGAGCATAGCCCTCTCCATTGCCCTTTGGGTGACAAGCCTTCTGATGAGGCCCATTGTGAGCAGCCACGTTTCGGTCCCGTATGTAATCACTGGTAACACATACTGGTCATAGACTTTCGTCTTGAGACACTGCGGTAAGTTGGACGAGAAGATACCGCGCAACTTCCCGAACGCTGCCCAGCCGAGTCGGATTCGACGATTGACCTCTTTCTCGAAGTTAGACCTACCTAACTGAAAACGAAAATGATTTACTAAAGGGGTAAAATAAGGGATAACAGTTTTTCCCTGGAAGTTTGCATTTTTTTTTTATATACAACATTTTAGACCGTTTCAAACTTGCCGATTGTAAGTCCTATTAGATACGACGACTTGCAACAATATTAAATAAACATAAATAATCTTGCCAAACAATCGCAATATTCTACGTCCGGTGCTTCAATACCCAATATATTGGTATCCAGTAATCCCTCTACAGCTTTGATATTATGTCCCAGAGCTATAACCGAATGTACTTCATGTGGAAACCTAGTCTAGAATCCAATCAGTGCCATGTAATAATTATGGAACTGTTAACCCGTTTGTGAATTGGAACCAAAGGTATGTTTGACAAAGTCTCATCTTTAGGAGGGGGAGTGGGCTATAATCCACCACGCAAACCCGGTACGGGTTGGATGTTGTCACAGTCTTCGAATTCTTCTTCTCAGAGTGTCGATGGTAATCTAAATAGTGTCGGCCCAGAACTGAACTATTAGTTTGGCGGTTCGAATTCGAATTTTGATTCTAGGAAATCGATATAACTTATGAATAAAAATCGCTATTTTCATGATGATTTTCTTCACCAATTTGAGAGCAGCTAATCACAATAAAAAAACAAATACCATGTTTGCGTCTTGAATTAGTATTTGTAGGTAACCAAAAATTAAAATCATTTGGAGATCTCAAAAAGCCGCTCAATTTTTGTCATAAAGAGTAGTAATTTTTACGTTTTTAAGCAATCAAAATGTGGATTATTTGAGGGTCGATTAAATACAGTCTTTACTTTAGGATCATCAAAAAATATATACCTACAGCGTGTATCAAAAAGATGTGGTAATAATTAAGGATGTGGACCAGACCATCAAACTAAACAACTTTCTTCATGGGACGAAAAAAAATCAGCTGTCCCATGCAAAAGTTCAAGTGCTCGATCCATGATTACTTTTTGCGATTACAATGTTAGTCCCTTGGAGAAATTGCTGGTTCTGTACATCCTTTAATAAAATTCCACCATAAATATGGTATGGTGGAATTTTATTAAATAAATAAATACGCAAAATAATTAAATACGCGCTGTTAATGTAAAATATAAATTCTTCAAATTACATTAGTAGAGGACATCCACGTGCCTAATTAATGAAGTTATTGGTGATTATATGTTAACAATCTAATTAATCAATTAGTTACACGAGTTAGTAAACCAGCCATATCATGTGTAACTAATAGCAATGTATCGTAGAAACGGTGTAAGATTATCCATTCACAGAAACGTTGGTTATATCGATTAGTTATTGGCTACGATGGTACGGAATTCATCATGCGCGAGTTCGACTCGCACTTGGCTGTTTTTTTAGCATATCAAGACACGATACAGTTACATCTTTACCTACCTTAAAATAATGTAGGCTTGATGATGTAAGCTTACAACAGAACTAAGCAAACTAATTACTAGTACATTTTTACCTATCACATGGGGATCACTAAATCTCAAAAAGATTTACAGCAACAACTACCTATTTACTACTACTATTTTCGACTACTGTTTTGGACTACTATTTTTGGCTACATTTTTTTTGTATTTTTGTAAATCTGGGATCTTTTTTAAGCTGGTTGCTGTACAATAAGAATACTTAGTACTTCTGGACACGGCACGTATTGTTAGGAGGTTCCTCTCTCAAGAGCCCTGACCACCGGCAGCTCGGACCCTGTTCCCAGCGCTGGTGGGTTTTTTTTTTTGTTTTTTTTTTTTTATCAACTATCTGGTATCTACGACACAAGCCTCGTTGCTTAGTGTGGCACTAGATGGAGCTCTGTGTGATGTCCAGCGATATATATATATATTTAAATGTTTTTATTTCTATTGTTTTTATATTAGGAATATTTAAAAGTATAAAGAAATGTTATAAAATGAATAAACGAAGTAATTTATTTAATAAGTAGGTATTACATAAGTGTACATTTGGGTGCAGTAGTGTTATTTATTAAACAATTGTATAATTAGTGCTTATAAGTAAACTATAACTTAAATACATTTAAATAACAGTTGTAAGTAACAATAATGTCGAATTCAAATGTTAGGTAGCGACCTGCCTGATCTAGGTTTATTTAAACCTGTGTTTCAGGCACAATGCCATTACACAGATATAATTATACGTTCAGAAACTCACGACTTTTTGTCGTGGCGGTAGGCGTAAACTACGAAACGCCAAGTGCTGCAGCATTTATGTAATCGATTGATCCGTGCGGCTGTTCACAACTAGCCACAAGCCCTATCGAGCGCATACACCTGGCTATAAGTCCATAATTATAATCGCTATGCCATATCACATTGTGATATTCATACTAAGAATAAAATGTGTTAGTAACTTTGCCTGTCTGTCTTTTATCTTTTCAAGTCTTAATGAAATGAAAGGGACACGTTTTTATCCCGGTAGTGTGTTTCTGTGTTATAGTATCCACCGCTCAGGTCGACCTTCAGGTTAAGCTACGCCGGTTGCTGCCTGGGTTTGCCTGGGTTGCTGCCTGGGTTGGTCCTTGGAAGGGTGACCATTTAATACCGAGTTTCCTCCATGCCTCGAAAAGCACGTTAAACCTGGTCTTGGCTGTCATTTGGAGATCTTTGACAGTCGTTACAGGGAGTCAGTGGGCCGAAAGTCTGACAACCAGTCTTACCAAGGGGTATCATGTAACTCGGTACTAACTGGGTCGTGGAGGTCAGAAAGTCAATGAAAGTATGTTTCTGTGTTATGCTGACAAACTGTATACAGGGTGGATACGTTCAACGGGGCAGTATGGGGCCTATCTTGACCGTTGCAGCTACACGGAAATGGTCTTATGAGACTAAAAGATTTTTTTTGTGTAAAATAGCCATTTTCTAGCTGACTGAACATTTTTTTTTTAAATCTGTTGTGATCAAAATTTCACGAAAAGTGATCAGTAGTCTCCTAAGAGAATATTCGTGTTACTTAGCCTTACTGCCCCGTTGAACGTATCCACCCTGTAAATGGTGCTAATACTGATGAATTTGCGAGCAAATGCGAGTAATTAACTGGTCCATTTGGGTCACATCATGAGATAGGTAATGAGCAAAATATCCGAACCGTAAAACAGGTGCAAATGCGCTTCGATTTCTCACTACTTACTCAAATTAACGTAGTGCGTCATTTCCACAGCGTCCACACACAAAGTAAAAATGCATTAACTTGATTTCATATTCCCTGAGTTCACGTAGCGTAAATATGAAATCATTCAGTATTTATAAAAGGATTCGTAAAATTAAATCTCACAAAAGCCTTTGTGCTCATTTACGGAGAGGCGGCGCGTTGCGCGGCGCGTTTGGCGGTGCGTTGTGCGTTTTTCCGTTTACGGAGAGGCAGTGTCATCTGCCGCGTGCACCGACGCTTTGGCCGCGGCGGTGCACGCGGCTGGCAACGCTGCATTTCAGCAAACGCGCGTAAAATCGCTTCTTCGTAAACGCTCTCAAACATCGTCATGATGAATTAAAAACGGGCCGCGCCGCACAACGAGCCGCGCGACGCTCCGCGTCTCCGTAAAGGAGCCCTTTGTGTTTCTGACAATGATTCTTACAAAATAAAAGACGAAATCACAGACGATGATTTTCATTCTGAATTTTTGAGAGGAGCTCGTGGCTAAGTTATACAACAGCCGTTCGGGTAGATCTACAGGTTAAGCCGCGTTTGTTGGTTTTCTTTTATGAATGTTACTTATTGGTCAAGTGGTCGCAAGCGCGACTGCTGAGCATAAGGTCCTGGGTTCGATTCCCAGGTCGGGTTAAGTGTTATTCTTTATAGCAACTAGCAACCTATGGCATCACTGGTCCCTTGCTGAAATGGCTACAATCTTATCTGTCACAGCGTGAATTTTATGTTGTTGTTAACGGCTTTAGATCTGCCAGCAATTATTGCATGACTTCCGGTGCCCCACAGGGGTCACACCTTGCTCCCATATTATTTATCATTTTGTATTAACGACCTTCCTCACTGCTTTTACTTTTCCGATTGTTTTCTTTACGCTGATGACTTAAAGTTTGCTCGAAGAATCGAATCTCCAAGTGATATCGACCAGAAGATCTGAACAGAGTTGTTGAGTGGTGCGAAACTAACAGAATGGAACTAAACTTAAAAAAATGTTATCATCTGTCATTTTCAAGAAAGTCCCACCCAACACACTCGGAGTACTTTATAAGTAATGAAAAAATTCAAGAGGTGGATGCAGTTAGGGACCTGGGAGTACTTTTTGATAAAAAACTAACGTTTGTCCCCCACATCGAGAACATTATTAAGAAAGCGTCAAAAATGCTAGGGTTTGTGATAAGAGACACCCGGGGCTTTAAACAGGTTGGTACCAAAAAAATTCTGTATTATAGCCTTGTACGAAGTGTCCTAGAGTACTGCAGTGTTGTATGGAGACCACATTACGCCACACATAAGTTACTCTTAGAAAGAGTTCAAAAACGGTTTTTGTGGCACATTTCATTTTGTAAAGGTAAAGGTAAACAGCTGCTCTCCTATAATACCCGTCTCAATTACTTTAAAATGCGCTCGTTATCAACCCGGAGAGAAATTAATGACGCCTTGTTTCTCTATAAGTAACTTAGAAACAAAATCGACTGCCCAAACCTACTGAGTCTCCTAAAATTCCGTGCCCCAGCCCGATATCCGCGTAATCCTATCACACCATTGTACCCTCCCTTGCGCAGAACAGTTCTGGGTGCCAACTCGCCGATATCACGCCTGTGTAAGGTCCTAAACAGTTGCAGTGATCTTACTGATATACACCATGACAGCATGGGTCAATTTCACAAAGCAGTTATCGAGCACTATTCTCACAATCAATAATTTTACCACAAATGTATATTTTTTCTTCCTTTTTTTTTGAAATGTGTATGTATAATTTTATTACATAATATGTATTTGAAATAATTGATGTGATTTTCGTTATTTTTATTTTTTTGATTTTATTTAATTTTGATTTTAATTTTACTTTTATCTTTAATTTTATTTCTTTGAATTTATTAATGTTATAAATGCATTGTTTACTTAATTGTAATGTACTTAATTTTATTATTGCAAAATACCAAAAAACCTTTCACAGCTTTAAATTGTAAGTGTATTTTTTTTTGGCTTTGTAATATTTTAATGAAGATAACCATAATTGGAGCATGTTGTGTTAGCCTTTAAGTAATTGTTGCACTTATGAAAGAACCTTTAAGCAAGTATAATATCAAATGTTCTGTGTAAACAATTGTTGGCTAACCTAAATAAATAAATAAATAAATAGCACACAAAAATAACAAATATACATATAAATTGCATTAATATAGCGTACAAAGGCGAGCTAACCCAGAATTAGGTTTTATTACAGCATACATAATTTTGAAAGCGATATTTGCAGAAGAAGATAGAAGAATAGAATACATTTATTATAAAAGCATGAGTATATATCAAATAATATATTGTGCAAGGTCTTAAATAACAGGTAGTTCTGCATGTTTTGCCATCATTCTATGGCGTACAAAATATACTTTTGTATGTGTGCCGGACGGGCGTGATCGCTGGGCGCGAGGATGTATGCGTGTACCTAACGGACTATGTGCCTATGTATACTGCACTGTGCGCACGTGCTCTCGCACCTAGTAGGCGCTGACGTCCTACACCTGTAGGTTCAGGCTACCTCTGACATTGTTACTTGGGGAAGGGGTCAATATTAAAATGTTACAATAGTCACATCCCTGCTCATAGTTATTTGCCTTGTTTCTAACTTGTATAATCTATATCCTTTAATGTTATCTGGATAACCAACTAAGATATATTTGACTGACTTTTTATCCCACTTTAGTTTTTTTTCCTTGGGAACGTGCACCATGACAGAACTACCAAACACTCTAACTTGGCTTAGGTCAGGCTTTCTGCCTGTCCACTTTTCAAACGGTGTCATATTTCCTAGTCCTGAGGCTGGCGACCTATTTCTTAGGTAAGCTGCTGTGTTTATAGCTTCTGCCCAAAACTGTTTGCCTAGTTTAGCCTCAAAGAGTAAGCATTTAGCACGTTCAACCAGTGTTCTGTTGAGGCGCTCAGAGAGACCATTTTGTTCCGGGGTGTAGGGATTGGTTTTTTGATGAACCCTCCCTTCAGACTTCAGATAATTCTCCATCTCCTTTGAACAAAATTCACCTCCATTATCTGTTCTCAGTACTTTAATTGTGTTTCCAGTTTGATTTTCAACCAACCTTTTATACTCCTTAAAGTACTGCAATGCTTGATTCTTCTCTTTCAAAAAATATACACTTGACATTCGACTGGCATCATCAACAAAAAGAAGAAAGTATTTTGCCTGACCAATAGATTTGATCTCCATAGGCCCACACAAATCTGAGTGAACAACCTCTAACAGTGTTTCACTCCTCTGATTACCTGATGGAAAAGGTAAGCGAGTTTGCTTTCCTTCGCAACATACTTCACAGTTGGATTTCTGGATGTTTGCTTTTTCTTTATAGGATACACCCTCCACTGCACCATTCTTCATCTTTTCTAAGTCAACACTATTGATATGGCCAAGTCGTTTATGCAACAGTCTTGCACCTGATGTGTGTACTGCCGAAGCTGCGAACCCCTCTGACTTTGCTGTGTTTAGTTTGTACACTCCATTATTTAAACTTGCTACTCCTATAAGTTTATTCTGTCTATTGCGGATATTGCAACAATTCTTCTCAAATAACACTGTATTTCCATTAGCTATTAGCTGGCTAACAGATAACAGATTCGTTGTAAGGTTTGGAATGCACAACACATTTCTTACAGGAATGTCAAACTGATGTTTATTTACACATGTAGTTATTCGTATCGCCGGCACACATAACTGGCATAGATGTTTTATTCGCCACAACTATTTCACTTATCATGTGTTTTCGTATTTTAGTTAAACTTTCTTTGTTCGCCGTCATATGGGCACTTGCACCTGAATCGATATACCAATCTTCTGTACTGAATTCTCCGTGAAGAAAAGCTACACTGAAGGCACCTGCTTCCTTAACCTTTAATTCAGGACATTGGTTTTTATAGTGTCCGATTTTTTTGCATCTATAACATTTTATTGGTTTACTTCCCGATGACATTGACGTATTTTGATTTGATTTTGACGTTTGTCTTTGCTTGGAGTTTACGATGTTGCCAGCTTTCGGTCGACGATTCATCCAAAAAGCTGTTTCTGGTCCACTGCTGCCAACATCAGAGGACATATCTAGAAGCTTCGTTCTAATGACGTCTGCGTTTTTTTTTTTTTTTTTTTTTTTTCGTATGGGAAATCATCAAATGACTTCTCCCGCTCTGGGCTGAGCAGGAGGGAGTGTCAGACTTTTACTGACTAAAACCCATCCATGTTCCTTCATCGCCCTTTGTGTTCCGGGGCCACGGTATCTCTTTCGAATAGTCCCGCAGCCCCGGCAGGCTTCGGCCCTTGCGGACCCCTTCACTGTTGCTGACTCTCTTTGAGGCGCGCGTGGAACACGAACGCGCCGTCGACACGGCCTGTCGTCATGAGACGGACGGACGGCGAGCTAGCCCATAGCTCCCCGTCCACAGGCCCGCGCCTACGGTAGCCGGAAGCCACCACGTGGCCCCCGACGCCCGGGGCGTCTCCCGCGGCGGCCGGGACGTGAGGATATCTCCCTCTCACGTTCCGCCACCTCCTTCGCTAGCATGACTGCTTCGCAGAAGGAGGTGACGGCGTCCCATTCCGTCTCGCTCCGGACCATGGCACGATCCAGGGCCGGGAGCGAGAGGTCGCCGCCGCCGATCGCCACCTCGAGGACACGGCGGTGCTCCACCCAAGCGGGGCACACCTCCACAGTGTGCTCCACCGTGTCCTCCGGCCTATCCTCACAATGATAGCACCCGGGCGTTTCCTCCCGCCCGATTCGGTGCAGGAACTTACCGAAACATCCGTGTCCGGTAAGAACCTGCGTCAGGCGGAAGGTGAGGACGCCGTGGCGTCTCTCCAGCCACTCCTCAAAGAGGGGACTTATCGCCACTATTGTGGCGTGCCCTGCACGGGGTTGCGATGGTCGCTCTCTCCATGTCGCCATGAGATCCCGCCGGAAGTCCGTCCGCTGAGCGACAATTTGCCGCGGCAGCGGAGTTTCCCCCCGGCGTAGCGCCTCCGCGCGCCACTCATGTAGGCGCGCGAGGACTATTGCCTCCAGATCCCATGGCGGCAATCCGGCAAGGAGGTTCGCCGCCTCGCGGGAGATCGTGCGGTACCCCCGGACCAGCCTTACGGCTACCACCTTCTGGGGCACGTTCAAGTGGTGGGCGGCACGCCGCCTCAATGAACGTGCCCACACCGGGGCCCCGTAAAGGGCCATGGACCGCACGACTCCCGCGTAGAGCCTCCGGCAGGAGGCGTTCGGACCCCCCAGGTTGGGCAGGAGCCGCCTGAAGGCAGCCCCTGTCCGCTCCAGTTTGGGGGCCAAACGTCGGAAATGCTCCACGAAGTTCCACCGGCTGTCGAGGACAAGTCCCAGGTACTTCAGCGTCGACTCAATAGCCAATCAATAGCCAGTCAATAGCTTCAATAGCCATGATCATTGGCTCGAACTTTTCGGGTAGACCGGCTAAAAGTAACGATGCAATCCATTCTTCACTTATTTCAAAGCCCGTTCCCCTCAATCTCTGTGCTGTTTTTACTACTTGAGACACATAACTAGTCATGGATTCACTGGTTTCTAAGCGGATGGTAATTAATGCTCGGAGTAAACTGATTCTTCTCGTAAATCCGGTGTCATCAAAAAGTTGCTTCAATTTTTTCCACAACGCGTCAACCGTTTTCTCAGTCTTGATATGTACGAATAATGAAGGTTCGATGGTCATAACTAGCTTGGCTTTGGCTTTTGCTTGCTCACTGTCACTTAAATCCGATGAAATATTGTCCAAATCAATGCCTTCTAACACCATAAAGTTTTTCACCGCGAACGCCCAATCATCGTAATTTTCTCGCCCTTTCAATTTCGGGACATTAATTATGTAACCAGACGACATATTTAACGAAAAACACTTGATAAACTTTTGTAATACTTAAAAAAACGGGACTGGGCCCATAACCTAATAAAACACAATAGCTGTAGCGACAAGACTGACCGTTTATTCGGTTTTTTGTTTGCAAACCACAGACAAGTCCATAGATAATTAATCTAATAGTCAAGCAGTTATTCTCGTTAACACCAAATATAATAAGTGGAGCTACTATTGTATTTGAACTATATTTTGATAATATTCTAACAGTTACTGGGAATAATAACACTGATAAACTTTCATAACTGTTTCAGGAAGCGATTCGGAACTTCAGGACTTTCACCGCACTACTTTTTACTGTTTATTCACTGTTATAAAGGCATATTTGCCGTACTGATGACTACAATTCTATCTTAATTTTGGGTCGCTATTGTACCCCGGAACTATACTGTAACGAGAGCCTTGAATCGCTTCTTGATTTTGGAAATTTTTATTGAAATTTTCGTCTATGAATTTTTACAATTTTCACAAAAAATACAATAATGTGCTTATATCTAAGTACATTCAAGATATCACAAATTCTTTGATATAGTTATCTATCTACTAACATGAAAATTATAATTATCTTTATTGTTTTTAAAGAGATAATACTAAAAACTATACAATTTTCCACATATTGGCTGGTTGAAGGATCTTTCCACCTGAGTTTACATGAAAACCGTCATTGAGACCGCAAGTATATAATTGCCATATACTAGGAAAGTATATGACCTATCGAGTTTTACTGTTTATAATTACGAGTCTATGTTTTTCAGCCTGTAATGATCCTTCAACTGTCAGTCTGTTAGACGAAATTTTACACGTTAAAACGAAGATGGACGCGTTAGACTGTCACATTCTCTACAAGTGTTTTTCCTGAAGGGACTAAGTTATTTTAAACAAAACAAAATACTATATCCAGGCCTAGGTCGCAACCTAGGCTACCTGGGTTTCAGTAAATTAAGACTTTAAAGCTCCACTTGCGAGTACATGTGAGTCTAGCGCGTACGTAAATGACTGTTTGCTAATTCTAATGCACTGTTTCACTCATTTACTTGTCACTGTTATTGCCCATATCACTGACTCTATATGTTTATGGTAAATAACACTATGTACATTTGGATGTGGTGACGTTCGTCACGAACAGTATGTGTCTTCTTTTCTGTATGTGCATTAACATTGCATGCTGTTACTTAAATTAATTAAATTTATAAAATAAACTACATACATACAATATAATATACGTAATACATACATATATATATACATATTTGTAAAATCCTATATTAAATACATACATACATATTGATCATGTTGACAGGAAATGTTCCTTTATTTCCTTCTTAAACACCTCTAACGAAGGGCTATGCTAGTGTTATTGGATCTTTTCATCAGGAATTTCTCAGTAGCAGCTGCGAAGTCTGGATTAGCGCCCGGTTGATGGCAATAGGGTCGCCCCCTATTACATACATATTTTTTGTTAGCCTTGACTGTCCCACTCCTGGGCAAAGGCCTCCCCCATTCCTTCCACTTTTGTATGTTATGTAATAATACTAACAACACATTTCTCTCCCCCTTCGTAGTCAAGTTAAAACGAAAAGCACCTATCAATACAAGGAAAGCAACCCTCTACAAGTTCGTAGGCGGCTACGCGTTCTCGTAGCTCGTAGCGGATTAGTTTGCTACGATGCGTCTCGAGAGAGCTTTGCACGGTTTTCGGGTTAACGTGGCATGTTGATGGACGATTATCCTTCTAGAATAAATAAAGCGGCTGTTTGCGTACTTAAAAAAAAAAACAAATGTTTTGATCTAAATTTTTGTCAATTTACAGTTTAACAGAAATTAGTATTATAAACCTCCAACACTTAATTTTATTTGCGTTTTTAACCGATTTCAAAAAGGGATCATGGGACTACCTGGAAAGTATACCCTTTCAAACAAAAAAAAAATCCAAATCGGTCCAGCCATCTTTGAGTGATCGGGGAACATACATAAAAAAAAAGGTTCCGACGAATTGAGAACCTCCTCCTTTTTGATGTCGGTTAAAAATGCACTTGTACGACTTCTCGTACGTCGTCTTTTTTTCAATAAGTACTGATTCATCACTTCATACAATAAATACTAGCTATCCCCCCAAATTCTCTGAACAACAAACTTTAATCAAAAACATCCCTGATAATTTATTATTGTAGCTGCAACCATGCACGTCCACATTTACTCGTAGCGCTACGAAGCTCGTAGCCTAGTAGCTCGGATTAGTTCGCTACGAACGCGTCTCGAGGGAGCTACGCAGCTACGTGTGGTTTCGGGTTTCGGTTTAATATCTTCGTGTTGACCTCTGATTTTTTCTATTGTGATCGAGATTGTATTTATATTTTGAATTTTATTAACTTTTTATTTGATCTTCTTTTTAGCTGCAGATTTGCCTAGTTTATCATTTTCAGGGAGCTGATTAGTATTTTAGATCTACTAAGTTTCCAAACATATAGGAATCGTACATTTTAATCGTTCATTTCATTTTGTTTTTTGTTTTAGTGACTTTGCTTTGCTATTTAAATACTTATACTCATATACATGGGCCGTGGGCATGTGGAACGAGTTGATGAATTACTCATACATTCGTAACTAGGGTAATTATTTTCTAGAAATTAATCCTTAATGCACTGTTTTAGAATTTCACGGTTTTAACCGCATACCTTTTTAAGTATTCCCGCGATCATGATGCTTGCAACAGCGTCGAAATATCGGGGCTCATAGTAACCAAAGAAAATCACGGATATCATCCCGTAAGTACTTTAAGTGTAATTAATCCTTAATCTGAGCCTTGGCATTGGAAGTCATTGGGAAGGCCTTTTGCCAGCAGTGCAGCAGTGGGGAGTTAGGCAAAGGGACGAGCCTGTTACCATCAACCGGGCATAAATCCAGACTCCGTGGCTGATATTGAGTGATTCCTGATAGAAAAACCCAATAACACTTTGCCTTATTCTGTAATCGAACACAAGACCCCACAGTTTATTGTGACCAATGTCACAAAAAAAAAACTCATTAAAAATTATTGTTAAATTTATAACAGTATATTTTTTAGCCTGTACTGTCCCACTGCTGGGCAAAGGCCTCCCCCAATTCCTTCCATGTGCTCTTTTCTCTTGCCTCTTCAGACCAACTCACGCGGCACGCGTCCAAATCTAAACTGCATGCACGATGACCGCTGGGCAAAATCTCCACACGATGGTTGCCGAAAGATGGATGGCGCTGCCGAGTCCGGCCCAGAAAGAGGTGGCGAGACGATTTTTATAGTAAAATTGTCATTATTATTTACCTCTTCTCATACAACTACAATACAAACAATATGCCACTTAGAAAACTTCTCACTTCTCTCGCACTATTCTGTATTATAATCACCTTTTGAAATAAAGTCACCTGAAACAATTTATTTTTTCAAAGAAACTCCACAATACTTTAGTTCACTTTAAAGTAATGTAGCAATGATCTATTTTGGCTTTCCTGACCCATTTATCGTTTCTCAGAAAACAGCCACGTAGAGAAGAAATAAGTTGGTCCCCGGGTCGGGGAAGTGTAAGGGTTTTTCCCGTTTAGACACATTTGAAGGACTGTCTACTTTTGATAGATTCTACAAATAAATCCTTAGGAGGAGGGGAGGGGAGGGGTTTGTGGCTAAATAATAGCAATCGTTTGGGTCAATCTTTAGGTTAAGCCGCGCTTGCCCATAACATCGTCTTCCTCCGTGACTCGGAAAGCACGGTAAACCACTGGTACCAGCTGTCATTTGCAGACCTTTGTTAGTCTTTATAGGTAGTCATTGGCGTGCACAAGACTAACTTGTTGGTCGATGAAAACGAGAAAATCGGACTTCATACGACCACACAGACCTGCTGTTGGGGTCTGTTATTATTGCGAGCAAGAAGTATTCACATAACAAAACATACACTCGTTCAAATAACAAAAGCAAAACGCACATTTCGAACACTACAATTCAAGTAGCCTGCTCAACGAGATAACATTGTATCCCTTTCTAATCCCCCATGTAAGAAAAGGATGGACAACCATCATTGCTTAGGATTAGTCAGGCTTGTTAAGGCTGGTTGACCCTTGTAATCCCTTGGGTCGGATCTGAGTTTGACGCCGAGGATTGGCACAAAGGTCGAGTTTCTTTGAGACACGCATTTGCCATATTAAGTTGGGTTAGTAAATAGTTTGTTGTTGGATATAGAACTTTAATGATCAGGTAAAAGACGATGTTACCTCTCATAGAGAGGAGGCCTGTGTCCCAGCAGTGGGAACATTAATAGGCTGATGATGATGATGATGAAAAGACGATGAATGTTTAAATGTTTAACATTATATTTGAATCATTACAATTATGATATGGCAGATGGATTGGTGATTCAGCTTGTTTTAATTTGCAAAAAATAAAAAAATATTTATTTGTCAGGAACATGGCGTGCATACAAAATGACAAAAATAAATTTAACAACAACGCATTATAAATATTTATAAATACTTACAACAGGAGGGAACAAAAAAAGTTAACAGCTTGCACATCGGCGTTGTGACTGCGACCACTCAACATGATGCTGTGCTATGGGGGCCCCACAGTACAGCGCAGGTTTTCAGTAGTCTCTCGTGAAAAACGCACAGAAGCCAAGACTAATATTTGATTATATGGATAATAAAATGAAACAGTACTTGGAATATAAAATAAAACAACTGAGAAATTAGAAAGAAAAAAGAAAGAAAAATATTTATTTGGCACAAGCACAGGAACTACAAAAATAATAATAAATAAAAAAAACTAAATAATAAAAAGAAGACCTGCGCAAGGCCAAAAAGCTGTTTTTCATCTATATCAGCATGATGCTGCGATAGATGAAAAACAAATACCGCAGCGCTGGTATTCTGATAGGGCCCACTGTGATGGCACGGTCACACATACGGACACAAAATAGATTTACACAAAAACAAAACATAATACTCACTTAAATAAAATAAACACTATAGGCATACAAACAAAACTATAAGAGTAATAGATATTAATAATAATCGGCTCGGCCGCACCGAACGCTACAGACTATTGTCTATGGTCCGTGACAAGCGAAGGGAAAATAATATAATAAACACTACAAATAATACAAAATTATGTGTAAAGAGGAAGCTGGTAAACTTCAGTGGCTCGTGGTTAAGTTAAAACAGATGTATGAATCTATTTTCTCTATTTAATAATTATTTACCCGACTACGGCGCAGCCAAAAGGAAGGGTTATGATTTTAGCAGTCTATTTAAGTATGTTTGTATTTACGTAATAGTATGTTCCTTCTGAAGGGTTTGGGTAAATTAAACACTTTTATAGCAATAATCTAATATATTTTTTAATGTTTTGATACGTCAATGCAGCCTGTGCTAGCGGCGCGACACAACCAACTAAACTTAGAAAATAGCAACTAAACTATTAACCCGATTTTGATTAATAAGGTGTCATTCGATTCGTTGTTATAGCCCGGGTAACTTAGACATTTTAACCGATTTCAACAATAGGAGGAGTCGATTTAATTTTGTAAACTCCGATTTTAATTAGAGCGTGATTTTCTACAGTCGGGTTTTTTATTTATAACATACCACAAAAAATCTTGTTTCTAAGGTCGGTCCATGGATCATCCATTTTATACTGAGACCCCAAAATACCTCGCAGAGACCTTTACGGCCGTTTTCTATAACTTACTTACGTATAACTGTTAGTTAATATGCCTAATTACGTAGCTATCGGTGTTTCTATAACCAAAGAATATCCTATCCGCGTCACCTACCTGTCATTTGATTCATAGAAAAAACAAAAAAGCTTTTCTGTGATGTTTTGTTTCTAACCGTCCGTAAGCAAAATGTCAAACAGACAGAGATAGGAACCTACCGAAACCTGCTAGTAAAGTTAGTGATCATGGCCGTTAATAAGTTGATGACGGGTAGCTATAAGTTCGAAAGTCTGACAACCAGTCTAGCGGGGTATCGTGTTACACTATTGGATAATCACCTTACAAGGAATAGTCAAGTTGAGTTTGACAAGTACTCAGCCTCAAATTCTCAATTCAAAGACCGGAGTGTTGGTCGGCGAAATCGATACGAGCTATTCTCGTTCGAAGTCAGCCGGAAAATCGCTCATAATTATGTAAAAAAATGTCGAACTTTGGTCACCCTTTCAGCAAGCCAATTTTGGACTGACAATGGTACGGGTCACTAAACGCAATCGAAAGAAGGATGATATTTTATAAAAAAATAACGATGAAATGTAAAAGGTGGAAAGTTGGAACGAGCGGCGGGTTTTTTGCATTTGAGTTGATTTAATTCCCGGTTCATCATAGCAGCCATAGCATAGTGGTGTGACCATCAGATTGCCAAGTGAAAGGGCTCAAGTTTGAACCCAAGACACACCTCTGATTTTTCGGATTCATGTGCGTATCGTATCATGATCACTTGAGAGTGAGAGAACCAAAATGCCTGAGAGATATTTCTCAACGGCATGTTAAGCCAAGTCAGAGGCCCATGGGTCGCATGAAAACTCTGACACCAGGTTAGCCACTAACCACACGATAGAGAGGAATTCCTGGTTCAGGAAAGCGACATTTTAAAAGTTACTGTCTGTTTGGCCTATTGGCAACCAATCCATCATCTGCCTAGCGTTTTTCCAAATATTTGAGGTCAGCTTCCAGTCTGACCTACTGCAGCTGAATAGGTACTAGTATTTTAAATGGATCGATGGCGACCTGTCATCCACAACGTAGTTACTATTGAAAAATAGTGGCAATAATGAGAACAGCTGCAGTGGTCTGATAGTTGAGTTCCTAACAACACTAACACACTTGGCATAATTTTCTTTAAACGAATATTTCTAAGGCATAAAAAATATTTAAGATAATTATTGTTTGGCCGAATGTTTGTATGTCCGAATTTAAAATGGCATACTACTTAAAAGATGACAGAATTTTATTCTGACTGTGAACTCTCTGCGATAAGGTGGTTCTACTTTTAATTCTTATGCATATGAAATTTATGCCTAAAGATGATTCTGACTTACACAATTATGAGTTTTGAATGAGTGTCTGCCAAACGATTTTCTGCGAAATAATTTATGCCATCCGCAGGTATACAAAATAATATTATGACATAAAAAGTTCTGCTATAAAGGGTAGACCCCTGATAGTTACTATATTTATTTGTGGTCAATATAATACGCACAAGTACACAAACATATTCATTAACTATGCTTATACCAAATGTAAATAATGATGCGAATACGCATAAGCCAGTGCATACATACGAGTATGTGCGATCTCCAATAGTTACAGGTACGAGGTAAGATTACCGCGTCGCCTTTTGGCTATGTCTGGGCTCCACATCGTGGTTATTTAATTTTTGGCCCACGGCTCGTCGGGCATACGGCAGACATAGCCAGCCTAGCTTAGCTTAGCGGGTAAAATCATATTCAGATCATTCTTCAATAATAATAATTAATAAATTAATTAATAATTCCATAATTTCGTGTTGTTCCTTTTTGTCAGTACCGTAACGTGATGACATTAAATAGGGCAGTCAAATTTGTCCACAATGACCGCCAGAATGCGATTGCCGCTAGCACGAACTCTGCTCAATAACGAAGCGACTATTTTGCGCAGTATAGCTGCGAATCCGTCCGTTCGAGACTCCATAAACATAGCTGATGCGCTGCAGAAACGTGGGAGCCGTAATAGCATTCTGAAAGCATTGTTATATTGCACGCGCAAGGTAAAAGACTGGTTGTCAGACTTTCAGGCCTCTGAGCACCCGTGACGGCTGTCAAAGATCTAAAAACGTCAGCCAGGTCCAACGGTTTCGTTTACCAAATACCTATCCATTCTAACAAATCGTCACCAACATTATTTCTAAAAACCTTATTTTTACCTTCACATAAACGACACTCAACAAAAATATACGAGCCCGATAAAGACGTTTACAATGGGAGAGATATTTCAAGAAATCTCTTCACCGGAAGTCAGTCGGGTTTCCTTATCCTACCGGAAATGAGCCGCCGGAAGCAGCGGGCAACGGTTGCCCACGTTTCACTTTGTGGGTGATGGAAGGTAACACACGAATAAATACTTTGAATGGAAAATTATTACATTGGATTAGACGGTTTTGTCTGGCTTTTGGGGTTGTGAGAAAGTTCACTGGAGATACGATAGACATTATATTTTCTAGATTTTATGTAAATTTTGGTATATTTTGTAAACTTAACTTGTAGGTACTTTTGTGCAGACGCCAGTATATCAAGCGACAAATTTCTTAAAAAGATTTTTAACTTTATCGGTAAAGCATAAGGTTCAAGGTTGATTGGCAAAATTTTCGGTTTTTCAACAGTTTCGGCTTCACGTGCGCGTCTGTACCTATTTTGTACCTTACGGTCTAGAAAATTCAAAATCACTTTCAAAGTGCATAGTATTTCTACATAATTATAACAACATTTATCAGAACTGATAAGCTTTTCGATTGCTCATGTCAAGCTCTCTCTGCTTCTTTATCATCATTCTCTTGCCCTTATTCGAATTTATTTGAAGTCGGCGCAGCATGTCTTCTTCTTCCGTACTTCTCTATTACTCGTCATCTCATCAGACAAAATTTCGCAATCGGTAATGTTTTCCGTAAGAAAACTCAATTCTCGGTTAAGCTCGTCGTTGTACGGTCGACCAAGCTATTTGGTTTACCTTTTAACATGCAAATTACATTGTAAAATGTAAACCAAATAGCTTGGTCGGTCGTACATAAATGCTATAATTATTGTTGCAATTTAGACTATGAATACATTTACAATTTTGCAACACTCCGTTTTGCAACATCCCCAACATGATGATCACTGCATAGTTTTAAAGGCATTTGCTAAAACAGCAGGTCACCGCATACCAAATCCCTAAACTAGGCCACACTCCCATACTGACAAATCAAACATTACATTCGAATTTCCGAATTTATTCGTTAATGCAAAGTTAGATTATACTAAACAGTAATTGAATATGTGGATGACGCCCGCAGCTACCCAGAGTATTAACGGTAAGGCTCAATTCACACTGCTGCAGAACGAAACGAATTTTTTGTCACGAAAGCTTACAAAGTCTAATGAACTTTATGATAACTGTGTAATGTATAAACTAAATATTATAGGACCTACGAACTGCGAAAATTCCTGAAAATGCGTGCGGCTAAAATGAGTTTTGTAGGATGTCGTTACAAATGTTCATTTCGTTTCCATTCAGCGGCAATGTAAATTGAGCCTTAGCGGCAAAGCTTCTCGATTTCAATCGATCTCATATATGCTGCTAGCTGATATGCAGTGGTACCCTTTTAGATTAGGGACGTTAACGTGAATTTCGTGTTAAAGAGTTAAGTTTCTAGGTTAAGTTTTGTATAGATAAGTCACTCCTCTTGTCTGTTTGTTTGACCGTGTGGTTCTTTTAAACTGCCCAGCGAATGCAGCGGTTTTTACCATCATTTAAAGTTTAGTCAAATCGGTGCTACACATTGATCGATATTGCAGTAGCATGAAATTTGCAGCCACGTCACCATTTTGTCTGTATCGTTTAGATCGAATTTTAGAGATTTTATTACGTAAGGTGTTTGAGTAGTTATAAAACATAACATAACATCACGCTTTGTAATTATACAGAGGTTTACCTAACAAGAACATCCATATTTCACTAATAATGATTAAATCCCATGTAATAGGGGCGAGCCTATTGCCATCAACCGGGCACAAATCTCGACTCAGTGGCTACTACTGAGAAATTCATACTTAAAATGTCAATTACGGGATATCTTCCGTAGTTATTGTTTATTTTTGAGCTCCCGATATTACAGTCCCCCGTTATTATAGTTATGAACCGTGAAAGCTTAAAACAGTGTTTGAGAAATTCGTGTTTGAAAAACCCAATAACACTTTGCCCGACCCGGGAATCGAACCCAGGACCACTAGACCAACGAGGCAGTCTGTGACAGACATAAATATTAAAAGGTTAATGTTTTGCCAAGTAAAGCAGGGCCGGATCGCTAGTACTTGATATAATCCACATACCCTACTCCAAAAACATTTACACCCATTTATGCAAACAGTAATCATATAGAAACTGAACCAATAGCGGTTAACCGGAATATTCTCCGTTTCGTGAATTTCAAATTGACAGATTATGCAAATTAAAGGACCCGTCCCATACATTGTTTAAGTTTAATGATGACCCTATATTTTAATGATATGCACCATAATTCATGGGGTAAGATAAGAAACTTGTAATGATCTTACGCGTCGTTGGAAGACGGTAAGATTGGGGTCAGGGAAGATGTATGAAGGTGCACGTGTACACGTGATGGTATACAGAGTGTGTTTCTTAAAACTACACCTTTATTTTTACCCGACTATGGCGAAGCCAAAAGGAAGTTTTATGATTTTAGCAGTCTATGTATAATATGTTTGTATGATATGTTTGTATTTACGTGGCCCCTAAATTATTCATCCGATTTTAATAATCTGTCAATCGATTCGTTATTATTGCCCAGGTTACATAAGCTACATTTTAACCGACTTCAAAATGACGAGTCAATTTTACCTTGTAAACCGCGAATTTCGTTAGAACGTGATTTTTCAGTATTCGGGTTTTTTATTAATACCACACAAATTATTGTTATTTATTTAAACACGTCCAGCACAAAGTACAGAGGCGGACTTAATGTCATAGGCGTTTTCTACCAATCAACCTTTGGGTGATGCAGAGACCGTGGGAGGCGTTAATATCAAGTTTTTTTTTTGTGATTTTATTGTTATAAGTGCAAGAAATGCCATGAACGCACTTCACTTTTTTTTGTAGGATTCTTAATGTATTTGTTGTGGGTGTTGCTATACATCTCTTCCCACAGCTCCTCGGTGTAAACATCTTCTTCTTCAATCGGTCCCTTATTACTGAGGATCGTGGCCACTGGACCCCTTTAAACGGACAATCTGCCTCCATCTACTCGGGGTCCAAAGTTGCCATCACCACCTGCTGAAATTTCCTTGAAGACATAGCCTCTTTTACTTGGTCGGACCATCGTGTTGGCGACCGGTCTCGTGCTCTCTTACCTTCGGTATTGCCAACAATGACCAGCTTTTCAAGGCTGCTATCTCACTTCGCATTATGTGGCCGAATACCAAATGAGTATTAATTAACCAAGGCGCACGTGAAACCGAAAAAAAATATGAATGTGAATGTGTTCGGGGGAAACCGACCGTAATAGTTTAGAAACAGTCACTCATGTTTCATTTTCTGTTTCTGTACACTGAGTAGGTTTACGTTTACGTCTTAGGGTGGAGCACGCTGCGCACTTCACTGACGCGCATGTCGCAAGTCTTGTGTTAGAACACCATCATCTTTCTGCTCTTGTCCCATGTAACATGTGATCAGAGCAACACGTTTTCCTCTTCCATTCTCCTCTTTCAACCGTGCCATCATTTACTCCTTGTTCGAACAATTTAGCAGCACTTTAAAATTGTGCTGATCATGTATTTTATACCATCATAGCTACAGCAAATGAGAATCAGCCATTCAATTTATACCAACTAACATAATCCTTTCTATGTTTCCCCCAGTTGCTTTCAAATAATCCTAGCAAAGGAAGTCATCCTGTATACTATCAATGTACTTACATACCGAGGGTCGGCTTAGCCCCGAGTACTTGCACGGAAGGGTAGGATTTTCTAAATCAGTACCGTCGTTTAGAAACGTGGAGATATTGCCTTAGAAAAGAACTCGTGGAAGTAAAAGGTTTTTTTTTTCAAGTCGAACTTGGCTGTTGAGAAAAATAATGTGTGTGTGTGTGTGTGATGTGTGTGTGTGTGTGTGATGTATGTGTGTGTGTGATGTGTATGTGTGTCCATGAATTTGAGGTTCGTGGCTCAATACTAACAGCTGCTTGGGTCGATCTTTAGGATAAGCCGCGCTTGCCTAGGTTGGTCCGTGGATGGGTGACCACCCATTACAAACCGAATTTCCTCGAATCCGTGCCTCGGAAAGTACGTTAAGCCGTTGGTCCCGGCTATCGTTTTTAGACCTTTGACAGTCGTTACAGGTAGTCAGTCAGAGTCCCGAAAGTCTGACAACCAGTCTTCATTCATTCTTTATCCAGATCAAGAAAATAAGTTTTCTCTGATCATGTTCATTAAATTCAGTCACTTTTTTTTCTAAGAGATCTTAATTAGCTTCTTAGCTCAATTTGCATGAGATCTTGAGTCTGATGTTTTGCGCTTGTTTTATCTAATGTTTTGGTATCTTTGTGTAACAAAACACTGTTTCTTTGTTTGGCGTGAAAACGAGACAGACAATAGCAATTATTTATACGCGAGAATAATTTAGAGATGTTTTAGTATATAAATTTAGTTTTGAATATTGTTAATATTACATTTAAATATTGAGCTTTTTCCAACAATGTTATTAGTGCGTTGAATTTTCGCTGAAACAGTAATTATTATTCCAAAGTCAAAAAGTTTATTGGCAACAAAACTTCTATATTTCTTTTCTTCTAGCGTGAAAAGGTAAGATACTTAAAAAAATATACTATTTTGAGCCATGGATCGGTTAAACCTATACGAATAAAGTGCAGACTCAGTTTCGGATAACTACAATATTTTTCTCTATTTACAATAACTGCAAATAACACACACACACACACACACATCGGCATACACACACATGCACACACTCACGACATTATTAAACATGAGAATACTTTATTTTTTGTTTTTTTTTTTTTCCTGACTACGATGATTGGGTATTTAATTTTTTGTGTTACATTTATTATTGTTATAACCCACTGTTCGACACAAATGTAAATTTGTTGAAGAATTAATAATAATAAAGCTGTATTTTTTGTAATCCACAATTACATACTCACCAAAATACGTTGAGAAGATGCTGATGATGGCATCATGATCTTCCTGCCCATGTCCCATGTTACTTGAGGTCGCCGCAACACGTTTTTTTCTTCCATTCTCCTCTGTCAACCGTCACGTTATCATTTACTCCTTTTTCCTTCACACAAACTATCACATCAAATATTTGAATGTAACGTAACTCGGGCCTCTTAGATACAGACGCAGCCTAGTTTGGGGACTTCTGTTTTCTAACTATGTATGTTAAAATATAACTTGTTCCTATATCCAGAGCGCTAAGTTAGTTTAAGAAAATGTTTATAACAATGGCTTAATAGTTATTTATTCTTATTCTTAGTAAGCAAAAAACTTGACTTACTTCAATCGCATATATTGCTTTGCCAAACTACCGTAACTTGGCCTAATTTCGTAGGTACAAGACCATTGTCTAATCCTAACGCCGATCGAGGCTTAACTAAGATATAGCCAAACCAAGCTAACCTTAGCTATAATTAAAGTTAAGGTCACATGGCTCACTGGAGGTCACCTAAAGGCCTAAATTGTTAGTTAAACTGAAAGACCCTGTTGCTAGTTTGATGAAGTTGCCTTAATTGCGGCGGTAAGCTTTTAGACTACAAATAGAAATGCTGATTGGTATTTCGGAAAGGTCTTTGATTAAATAAATAAATATCGCTAGACATTAACACACAGCGCCATCTAGTGCCACACTAAGCAACGGGGACACCAGATAGTTGATATACTACATGGACACTTTTTGTTTGTAAATACATACTTATTAAACATATAAACATCCATGACTCGGAAACAAATGTCCATGCTCATCACACAAATATTTGCTCCAACCGGGATTTGAACCCCGGACCCTAAGAACGTAAGGCAGCCTCACTACCGCTGCACCATTCGGGTCGTCAATTGTCATCAACTAGGCGACATCTATGGTTGGCTGCTCCGCTGCGTGTAGCAGGTTCCATTCAAGCATGGAACAAATATTTGTATGGCCTATAGGCCTACTGGGTCAGGCTGTTATTAATCAGATGGTTATGCTGTGATGCCAAGCGCTTTTTTTTTGGCACAACATTCAGGTCTAGCCTAAGGTACTATCGAGGACACTCCCGCCTGATCACCACTAAGCTAATTTTTGCTTGCACTTACAACATAGAAACGCTCTTTAGCCCCGCCGCCGTAGAAATAACGAATGAAAAGATACCAATCGGCTGAGCGCACTGACGACGCACGCCAAACGAGAGTTATTGTTATTTTGCGCGCCAAACTTGACGCTTTCCTAATAGGCCTAAACTTTAAGGGGCCGTGGCTCGACGCCTCTGCATGATTTAAGCGAAAAATAATTTAACTGATCAGGCGGAAAAGACCACGACTGTACCTGTGGCTTTACCTACATCGGAAACAAATATTTTATTTTGGCGTGTACTTTAAGCCTTCGAGGAAAACAGACGTCATGTACATAATCTTAATAAAAAACACGCTACGTAAAAAGCAAAAATATTGATCTGTCACAGAGACATGACGTGCATACAAAATGACAAATAAACATACAACGCACAACAAATATTTATAAATACAACAGGATGGAACAAAAAAAAGTTGACAGCTTGCACGTCGGGCGGTAATAGGCGGGCACCCATCCATGGACCAATCTAGGCAAGAGCGGCTTAACCTTAAGCTCGACCCCGAGCAGCTGTTATTATTTAGCAACGAGCTCCCCCAGGTTGTACCATTACCAAAAGATAAATTTGTACCATACCTGACCTCAAAATCATTTTAAATGTGGGTAGTACCAGAGAAGAGGATCGCAATTAGCGTTGCGGTGAGATCGGACGATCGTGCCTGTGTGTAGAAGGCTTAACGAGTAATCAGTTTTCAGGGAAAATTTGCTCTCAATATCCTAGATGAGTGTACACTTTAATCTCTTCTGTACCCAATTAAATTCGGATTTGGGTTTCGGATCAATTTTGTTGAAAGCCTAAAATTTTGCTCTTTATTTATAGTTTATACTAGGTGTTGTCCGTGGCCTCCGTTCACTTGAAATTATTATAAAAAATATCCCTCCTGATCAGGAGGTCTAAGTAGCTAAATGTCCAACAGCGCGAAACGTGTAATGAGCAGGAAGTCTAATTAGCAAAATGTCCATGTAGCAAAACGTCCAACTATTAGATGGTCGGTATAGCAAAACATCTATTTAGCAAAAAGTGATTTTTATAATATGTACATTCATGATAGAAAGTAAAAGTCATTTGCAAATTACTACTTCTTTAATCGGGTTTTTATAACCAATTTCAAGGGTTTTAATTTTTTGGAACCCTAATTCTTATTAAAATTTTAAAGTAATCTTAGTTAGACCTTATAACATCAGCTATCTTCCAGTAAAAATCTCGTCAAAATCGGTTCTGTCGTTTCGGAGATTAGCCGGAACAAACAGACAGACAAATTGAGCTCAGTCTTTTTACAACTGCCGTTGTGCCATGTTTTCATATGCATTCAGTAAAAAGCTATTATTTTGATATTACAGACACTTTTATTGAATTTAATTGTATGGATAGAGACTAGCTTTGCTCCCGACTTCGTTCTCGTGTACTTTATTTTATGTTTGAACTGAAACGTGAATAGAAAACATCCATTATAGCATCATCTGTATAGCCTTTTCCCAACTATGAATGGGTCAAGTCTAACCGGATGCAGCCGAGTATCTATAAATAAATATATATATCGCTGGACATTACACACAGCGTGCCACACTAAGCAACAAGGCTTATGTCGTGGACACCAGATAGTTGATATACTACATATATACTTTTTGTTTGTAAATACGTACTTATTATACACATAAAAATCACATACACATCCATGACTCGAGCTACACGATAGCTGATAAATGCTTGCAATGACTGGACAGGTCCACTCAAATCAGTGTGGCTCTTTCTTCGGTAGACCATCTCAGACACTAATCTGCTTGTCCTCATGTGAGTTGACCAAGATTATGTCTGGACCTTAAAAGAGACTATGATATCTGAGTTTTTTCAGCTGCTTCTTCTCAGAGTAGTCAGGTACGAAGCACCGACCCAATCCAGTTTAAAATAAGATGACGTGTTTGTGAAAACTTATTTTCAAAATAAATATGATTAACCAGTAAGAAAAATGATAACCTAACCATGGAACTCAAATGAATACGTTAAATGGTTCATGAGTTATGAGCGCTTATACGAACAGACAAAGGAGGGACCACCCTCCACAATAATAGTAAATATGAAAGAAAAGAATACCTAAGGGTTAACATTACGCTATGGGCTAGCTCGCCGTCCGTCCGTCTCATGACGGCAGGCCGTGTCGACGGCGCGTTCGTGTTCCACGCGCGAGTCATAGAGAGTCAGCAAAAGGGAAGGGGTCCGCAAGGGCTGATGTCTGCCGGGGCTGCGGGACTGTTCGAAAGAGATACCGTGGCCCCGGAACACAAAGGGCGATGAAGGAACATGGATGGGTTTTAGTCAGTAAAAGTCTGACACTCCTTCCTGCTCCGCCTAGAGCGGGAGGATTCATTTGATGATTTTCCATCCGAAAAAAAAAATTGTTAACATGACCGGTTAACTCTCTTCAAAGAGCAGAAAAAAACGTACTTACCATGTTCATTCCATAACCTGACCTCGCAATGAAAAGCCAAACAACTTCAAAGCAAATAAAAGAAGACATTACCGACTTTTATTTAGAATTTTAATCAGAGCTTTTACAACTCAGAAAACCCCACTAATTAGCAACGACGGAACCAGAAAAGAATAAAACCGAAAGCTTTTGAGATAAAAAAGTATTTTTTTAATCCACCCTAGATCTTTTGCGCTCATTAAGTCTATCCCTCTTTTAACGAGGAAAATGATTGTCACCGTAATAAAGATCAGGCGTCGATTTTTGTGAAAATGAAGCAAAATGGAAGCAACTTTGACATTTTTTAGGGTTTCGTATCCAAAGAATGCTAGCGGCACCCTGATACTAAAGCACCGCTGCCTGTCCGTCCGTCCGTCCGTCCGTCTGTCACAATGCTGTATCTATCTTCCTTAGTCACGTGCAAGCTGTCAACTTTTTTGTTCGGTCCTGTTGTATTTATAAATATTGTATGTGGTTGTGCACTGTTTCATAGACAAAAGTTTTACAGAATTTCGTTTAATATATTTTTTTTTCTCATAGCATCGTTTCACAGAATAATAAATACGCAGAATATTGATTTCGAAAAAAATCAAATCATATACTTTTACTTAAAATGTCACTTACGGGATATCTTCCGTGATTATTTATTATTTTTGACCTCCCGATATTTCAACGCTGTTGCAAGCGCCATGACCAGCGCAGCGATGTTGCGCCATTGTCAGTTGACCCGCGATCATGGCGCTTGCAACAGCGTCGAAATATCGGGAGCTCAAAAACAATAAATAATCACGGAAGATATCCCGTAAGTGACATTTTAAGTATAGTTATGAACCGTGAAAGCTTAAAACAGTGTTCATATACTTTTGATTCAAATAAAATGTAATGTCGATATTCATATCAAAATAACAAATCAAACATTCTTTATGCTCATATTGTTTAATTAATAGAAAACTTATTATCAAGAAAAACATTTTATCGAGTGATAGTTTCTAAATCTTTCAATTCATACACGCAGAACTGGAAGTTGTAGCATTTATTATTAAAACACACTTGCACACCTTTGAATATAATTTTACTTGGTCTTTTTTATAATTATCGCGTAGCTCCCGTTCCCGTGGGAGCACGGGGATAAAATATAGCCTATGTTACTCGCTGAAAATGTAGCTATCCATTGCAGAAATAATTTTTCAAATCGGTCAGTTTCATCATCATCAGTTTTTAAGTTTATTCGTTACATACAAAAATACAAATCTTTCCTCTTTCTAAAATTATGTATTTATATAGATAACACTATATACCGTATTATAGTTATATTAAAGCGGTTTATAATTGTCGGAGGGTCCTTTTTTTTTTTTTTTTTTTTTTCGGATGGGAAATCATCAAATGACTTCTCCCGCTCTGGGCTGAGCAGGAGGGAGTGTCAGACTTTTACTGACTAAAACCCATCCATGTTCCTTCATCGCCCTTTGTGTTCCGGGGCCACGGTATCTCTTTCGAATAGTCCCGCAGCCCCGGCAGGCTTCGGCCCTTGCGGACCCCTTCACTGATGCTGACTCTCTTTGAGGCGCGCGTGGAACACGAACGCGCCGTCGACACGGCCTGTCGTCATGAGACGTACGGACGGCGAGCTAGCCCATAGCTCCCCGTCCACAGGCCCGCGTCTACGGTGGCCGGAAGCCACCACGTGGCCCCCGACGCCCGGGGCGTCTCCCGCGGCGGCCGGGACGTGAGGATCTCTCCCTGTCCTGTTCCGCCACCTCCTTCGCTAGCATGACTGCTTCGCAGAAGGAGGTGACGGCGTCCCATTCCGTCTCGCTCCGGACCATGGATTGAACCAAGGCCGGGAGCGAGAGGTCGCCGCCGCCAATCGCCGTTACGAGGACACGGCGGTGCTCCGCCCAAGCGGGGCACACCTCCACCGTGTGCTCCACCGTGTCCTCCGGTCGATCCTCACAATGGTGACACCCGGGCGTCTCCTCCCGCCCGATTCGGTGCAGGAACTTACCGAAGCATCCGTGTCCGGTAAGAACCTGCGTCAGGCGGAAGGTGAGGACGCCGTGGCGTCTCTCCAGCCACTCCTCAAAGAGGGGACTTACCGCCACTATTGTGGCGTGCCCTTGTCGGAGGGTCCTAATGTTGTTATTGCGACCAATTTCGACGTAGCGCTCGCTCGGCTCACGCGTAGTTAGTCACAGTTCTAACCTAAGGGCACACACAGACAAACAATTTCCAATTTCAAACAATTTATAAGACAGACAATTTCCCTACTAGTGCGAGCAAGAATACATAGTCTGTCTCGCTCGCACTTGTACGGTAATTGTCTGTCTAAAGACAGTCTTGTCTCCAGTGTGCGGTAGCCCTAACCTAACGTATTTAGTTGGAGTGCTACGCGAGGCTCCTATTTCTCTCTGCAGGGTTTAACATAAAGGGCATTTTCGTTTAAATAAAATACCATGGAAAAATACACCGAACAAAAAATATTCGTTAATACTTATTCTATATATTATTATTCTTCTTCTATATTATAAGTTTATTAAATAAAAAAATGGGATTATAAAATGCATTGAATTGTGTTTCTGTGAAACATAGTTTCATTGAAGTAAATAGTTGTAAAAACAATAACATTGGAAATAAAAATACAAGTACCAAGCATTATTATGAAACATGTTCTGCGAAACAAAAATCTATGAAATTTCTGTCTGCGAACTAAGGGGACACCATTGTATGTTCATTGTATTTTTTTTAATCATTTTGTGTGCATGTCCATTTTGCTTGTTTTTCTTTCTAGGATTGCGCCTCATCTAGCAGCATGAAATGTTACCCGTCGCTCAGAATCATTACTAAAGGATTGGAGCATGGAAAAATGCGATTAAAACCGTGTTATGTAAACAATGTAAATATTTATGTTTTCACAGAATGTGTATGTCTAATTATCCATGAATGTATACAGGGTGTAAACGGTCCCTTCGCGAAGCCGACAACCAAGCATTCTGTACATCAAACCAAGTACTCAATGCAAAAATTATTGCTGGAAATCGACTTTTTTTCATTTAAAGTGAAAAATCACGTTTTTATGGTAAATTTCAATGTAACGCACCCAAAACATTGTCCTGATGGATGCATTGAATAGTACGGGGTTTATGGAGGTATTTAAAGTAAAGTTATAACTTTAAAATTAGTTTAAAAAAATAATGAAAAATTTGGAACTTTGACCACATCTTTTTCCACCATCTAACCGTAACAGAAGGTTCCCAATTAAGCACTGTTAAATATTGTTAGGTGGTACGGAACCCTTTGTGTTCGCACTTGGCCAGTTTTTTCCGACAAAAATTTCGCAGGATACAGGTAGACGAGAGTATAACGATGCTTTGACAGTGATAGAGACCTTTAGAATGTTTGCGCTGAAAAAGCGTTAGGAGTTTTGCTGTATTGAAAAATTGAAGTGTTCATGTTTGTATCAATTTTTCCAGCATCACACCTATTAAGTCTTTGTCATATACCTTTTTGAATGGACTACTAACTAAATGAACAATTTCATCTAAAATAGACATGCATTGGAAATGTGCAGATTTTTTGCCCAATGAAGATTATTGTGTATAACAATTATGTCAGTAATGACCTACACAGTGATTGGCTGAAACAACGCGTCTTCCAATTGTCTTGCAAACGGCATAAAAAATCAAAATGTTAGAACTTCAACGACGCTATACCAATAGAAAAATTTAAGACTCTAAAATTGTTTTAAAAACACAGAATTTAAAAAGTTACTAAATACCTTCATAAAAAAACCATAAACATAAGAGAGCCAATTTTAATAAAACCACTCATCGTTTAAAATTAAAATATGGAAATAAAAACTCATTAAAACTATCATTTGAAAACCCGAGTTAAATGCCAAAGTGGAGCATTATTAACTCGAGTCATAGCAAACGTTTCGCTACCTCGCTGTCGCAAAAAAACAAGCATTTACTGAGTTAATTTCTCATACATCAAATGAGATGATAATGTATTTGGATTTAAAGCTAGCCATGCGTAACAAGACTTTTAGGTAAACCTATAATCTCCTTTACTCATTATCTCACATATTTTTAAATATTTCTATTTACAACACTATAAAAAAACATTTAAAAATATAAAGTATAGTAGCCCACCACCGCTGGGAACAGGGTCCGAGCTGCCGGTGGTCAGGGCTCTTAAGAGAGGGACCTCCTAACAATACGTGCCGTATCCAGAACCTGATACCAGTACTCCATACCAGTACCTATACCTCCAGGACCAGGACTCCATAACTGCTTTTTGAATCAATCCCTTGATCCAGCTGCCAAGCGAGAGCCTCCTAAGACGTTGGTCGAGGCTCTTGGCTATTAAGCCATTGGCCGACACGACTATCGGCACAATGACTGCTGTATTCACCTATAATTATTATGTTATTTATTTTATACATCGTCATTTTTATTTTTTGTTACTGATTTTTAATGTATTTACCTATGTAACATTTTATTTTTAGTTGGTATTTGTGCAAAAAATTTAGACTGTACTTATGTTGTCGAGCGTATGGCACTCGTGGGCTGCAGCTGATAGGCAGCGTCAGGTGGTACACCTTGTGTTGCCGTCTGGCATTATGCTGAGCTGAGGCCCTTTTGGCATTATTAATTTTGTTTTTTATTTATTTTGTGAAATTTTGTAAGTGCTTTTGATGCCAAATAAACACAATTTTCTTTCTCCCTTTTTAAATTGACAACAAGATTTATATTTGTGTTCCGGGTCTGGCTGTTTGTGTATGTCAGTTTAAATGTTTGTAAACGTACCCACTATTCAGTAGGAATTCCTAGAGCAGGGCAACGTTATTTTAAAAAGAAAAAAAATACTTTTACGTATAAAACAATGTTATTTCCATTGTAAGGCAATTAAGATTGCAATGGAGTTCAGTAATATAAAGAGCTCCTAAATATTTAATTTATCCATAAATTAAAAAAATGGGATGAATCCTATAAACGTTAAAATTAATTACATCAACTTATTATAAAACTTGCAAAAAAAAAACCTAAGACACGTCTTGTCTACTTCATAATATTTTAATAGTTTTTCAAACCTCGCTCAAAACAGGAACATACAATTCGTCTTCCCTCCAACTCTAAGAGTATTAAATGTAGTTCTCAAAAGGCCCCTGAATAGTCACCCTGTCGGGTATTCAATAGGCCACCTTATTCGCTACTGCAGCAAGCTCTTAAGACGTTACTCGTAAAGTGCTCCACGTAGTCCCGGTGAAACTAAATGACTGAAGTCTACTAGACATGCAATTTGCTAAAGGTAAAATATACACTACTAGCTTTTTCCTGTGGCTTCGCTCGCGTTAATTTAGAATTTGACAAAATTCAATCATGATTTGATAGTCACGTGGCGCCATCTATTATTATAAGAACGTTATTGTTGTTTTCGTCGGGAACAGTACTTTTTTTCGGGATGAAACTCTATGTCCGTTTCTGTACACCTGACAACGTTTATGCAAAATTTCAGGATGATAGGTTCAGTGGTTTAGGCATGAAAAGGTAACAAACAAATAAGTTTGTTTGTTTGTTTTATAATATTAGTAAAAGAAGTAAGAATCACTACATATTATAAAACAAAGTCCCCCATCGCGTCTGTCTATCCCTATGTATGCTTAGATCTTTAAAACTGCGCAACGGATTTTGATGCGGGTTTTTTTAATAGATAGAGTGATTCAAGAGGAAGGTTAAATGAAAAATTAGTATATAATTTGCGGGCGAGCGAAGCCGCGGACATCAGCTAGTAATAGGATTGGGTAAAAAACTTTGTTGCAGCTGCTAAAAGATTCTGTGGAACGGCAATGTACAGGCGTTGGTTTTAAGTGGTTACTGGTACTTACCTTTAAATATGTACTTGCAATCTTCTAAGGGTGGTGAGACTGCTTTCAAAAGAGCTCGGGACAAAAGCTGATGCTGATCTTTTGGTTTATCGTTTAGCCTTCTTGCAAGCTGAATTTTATACTTATTGGGATAAACGTAGACATACAGTAGACACACTATAAAAATAAAATTATAAAGGCGAAAGTTTGTTTGCGTGTATGTTTGTTATTCTTTCACGCAAAAACTACGGAATAGATTTAGATGAAATTGCGCACACAGATAGTTTATGACCTGGATTAACACAAAGGATACTTTTTATCCCGGTAGTATGATCCCGTGGGACAATAATTGAACTCCACGCGGGTGAAACCGCGGGCATAAGCTAGTAGTTGATATTTTTAAAATGTAACTTGGAGTATCAATTTTCAACCCCGAATTCCCCTTAAACTCAAGGAGAAGATTTATAAAACCGTGGTTAGACCTGCTGTCTTGTATGGATTAGAATGTTGGGCAACACAAGGGATGATTAAATAAATAAACATAAATAAATATAAATATCACTGGACATTACACACAGCGCCATCTAGCGCCACACTAAGCAACGAGGCTTGTGTCGTGGACACCAGATAGTTGATATACTACATACATACTGTGACTGTTCCTAAATTACCCTAGGCTGATAAAATTTTCGTTTTTCCTAATTCATGTTAATATTAGTATTAAGGTCAGTTTCCCTGAAGGGGAAAAGGTCGCGCCCCGCCATCCGCACGACCCTGTAGACTTCGACCCTGACTGGACAGCCTCCCACTGACTATGATAAATGAATCCCTTAACATACAGCAGTCCAATGCCTCGTATCATTATTAGATCTAGGAAAGGATTGAAAGATATAGTAATTCAGACTATGGGATTCATAGATATTGAAAGTGGTTTCAAAAGTGTAAAACATAACTGGGAGATGCTAGGTATATTCATATGGCAACCAATAGTTCTTGTAAATAACTCTTACGCTAGCGTAATAGGTAATTGGTCATTAGGATTCTCCACATCTACACCTGGTGCACTCAGAGCAACACTTCCATAAGTGACGTAGGCGGCTTTTCAGCGGCAAAACGTCGACATCATGCTCCTAGTGAACATTGTCTCTAGCAGTTCTTTCGAACTGGTGAACGTGACAAGGCGGCTTTTCAGCGGCAGAACGTCAATCATCATGCTAACCAGTAGTCATGGTCCCTAACAGTCCTAAGACTGGTTATAAAATAGATGTGGTATCAAACCATTCCAACCCCACCCCATGGATCATGTGCTCGTTTCGTACAAGTAGTGCTTCTGCAAGACACGTGCTTATGTCAGCCTGACCGAATCATTTGTCAGAGATAAAACATATTATTCTTGAATCACTATAAGGTTGTCCATAATAGAATTGAGTATCAAACTCAAAAGGCAAGTTGGCTGAATTGATGGTTAGAGCTAATGAATGCATAATTCAAGAATTACCAGATAATAGAGTTGATAAATCAAAACTCAAGAACCATTTTGCAATAGAGTTGGAGATCAACTCTATTGAAATCCTATAGACAGCCCCCAAAATGCCCATCCCTTCACCACTTCCTAGTGTTGGAGCTGAGGAGAAGAAGTGGCGCAACAAACTCCCCAGCAACACGTTTCTGTCTGTTCAGTTTTAAGAACTTTAATAACATCATCAGCCCAGGATAATTATTGTAATTAAGGACTCACCCAGTCACGCACCAACAAACACACGCACATACTAAATTAGTCTAAATAAAGCTCTAAACCCTACTATATATACAACTTATTCAATCACTTTCACGCGACAACCCACTTGGTTGGACATAGCCTCTAGCTATTAATCAAGTTCCCTAACTTAACTAGACTCAATATCGTCCGGTCCCTATAGCGGTGTCCCACCGACTGTCCTTGCACCAGGCATCATTTCCCCACACCGTTCCTTCAGCTCCTCGCTTGCCTCGTTCGCTTACTTTTACCCAGAATGAGTTTATGACCACTTTTTTGTGTTGACGACGCCGATGTCTCGATTGTTTTAAAGGTTTTTAAGAGCGCTCACTGCCGGGTATCTTACTAACACATGTGGCACTTGTCTCCGAAGATGTTTCTAGAAATCAGAATTGGCCAGGTTTTTGTTCGTAGTCTCTTATGAGTTTACAAATTCTGAGAAGGACTCGTTGTGTTATTTATTAGGGAACCCGTCAGGCTACAAAAAATATTTTTTATGGATTTGTAAGTGGTTGGTTCCGTGTGTTGATTTTAAAATAAGAATCAAGACTAAGATATTTGTTTAATAATTAAGGGTATATGACAGACAGTCACAATACTTTTGAATGAAAGGCAATTGCATGTGACTGAGATGAGAATGCTTAGGGGATGTGTGGTGTTATGCGTATGGATACAATAAGAAATGAGTATATAAGAGAAAGTCTCAAAGAGGCGCCGGTGACTAAAAAGTTTTGTGGTAATCGGTTATCGTGGTATGGACATGTGATGCCGAGGAATGAGGTAAACATCGTGGGGAATGTTTTGAGTATGAATGTGTATGGCTTTATGAGTAGAGGAAGACTATAGAAACGGTGAATGGACTGTGTGAAAGATGGTATGGCTAAAAAGAAAATAACTCACGAGATGAGAACTTTAGTGAAGTATGCAAGAAAAATGCTACGCCGCCGACCCAAAATCACTTGGGACAAGGAAATTATAAATAAAAGCTCGAATGAAACCGAAAAGAGCCGATTTTTCAAGAGCCAGATAAAAAGTCAGATAGCTAACAGTTCAAGAACTTTATCTGAGATTTTAACGAACGAGTTTCAATTTTTTAACGCTCAGTTAGTGTCCAGTTACTTACCTGACCGATTTTTGTGACTAGCTTCACACTACATCTGCGAGAGAAAGACGCGCTTTTGTACGTATACAGAATGTATAAAGAGACACACAACTTTAACCTTTAACCCTTAAATCTTGTCAACTTGTCTCGGTGTTAATATTTTCTTTCCGTTCGAGTAACTATTGTTTTCTCTAATTATGGAAAATATCGTAAAACGTGAACGTTCCACGAATTTTAAAAAGAGCGAAGTGAGATTGTTGACCGAATTGGTGGCAAAAAATCGCAAAATAATAGAAGATTTTCATGAAGTTCTCAAGCTCTCATGCAGTCAGCTCCGTAATAGGGTACATTTTCAAACAAATATTTCGGATATATAAAAATAAATATTTATAATAATGTTTTTTACTTTATTTGCCTGTGTAACAATACATTTAAGACAAGGATACCTAGTTTCATCGTCAATAGAATCAACAATATCAATATAAATAATAACACAAATATAACCTCCAAAAACTGACGCGCGCAATGACAGAAACGTCAAATAACCAACAGATAACTGTGTGTTGAGGGCCAGATAAGTTAATTCGCTAGATAAATAACATAACTGGCCGTTAGAGCCTATTCGTCAATTTGAAAAATTAAAGATGTTGTTAACTGTGGAATTAATCTTATCTCGTCGTTTAACTGACCATTGAAAAATCGGCCCTAAATCAGATATAAACAGACTTTCAACTAAATTCAGAATCACTTAAACAAATACAGTTTCCACAAAAACCGGAACCACTTATAACGATAACATAAAATTATTTAACAGTCTAAACTTCGTTAATAAACTTCGTCTACCCACTCTATTCCCTACTCGAGAACTTTCGTGGTCGAACACAAAACTATAAATCTAAAATAAATTTAAAAACAACTCTTAAGCCATTAATTTAAACTCTAAACTACAACTGTTCAGACTTAATTGGTGCCTACAGCCTGTTTGTATGAGCATTATTAAGACTATTAACGTTGAATAGTGACTAGAAACCCAAGAAACATCAGTCAATATTTGTATAGAAAATAGGGCAAAGAACACGGTCTTATAATAATTTTAATGGATCAGTAATGTTCTTCTTCTTTAACAGTGTGCAGGTCAGTGCCTAACCTGGTGTCAGCGTTTTTATGCCACCTGTGGGCCTCTGACTTGGCTTTACATGCCGTCAAGAAATATCTCTCAGGCATGCTGGTTAGTAATCTTGAAAACACGCTTTATAGTGTCGTCATATTATTCCTCGTAGGTATTCTTCTCTGCAAACCCTTTCATTTGTGGGAATGCATACAAGCTGTAAGCAGATCTTTCACGAAGCCGTCAAACAAGCATTATGTACATCAAACTAAGTAACTATTAGCAAAAACAATTGCTGGGAAACTTTTTTGGGTTAAAGAAAACGTTAACGAACATGACGTTTTACGGTAGGACTCATGTAATGCACTCAAACCATTATGCTAATGGATGCACGCAGGATCTTGAAAGTATTTAACGAATAATTTAAAAGAATAATATTTAATAATTTTTTATTTAATTTTAATTTGATTTTTTTATTATTATTCGTTTAAAAAATAATTTGGAATTCTGACCCCCATTATCTCCGTAACTAAAAGGTTCCCAGGGATGGTATATCCGGTCGGTCAGTGCGGGTTAGTTGCTGTTAAATCTTGTCTTCTTTCGGTTTTCGAACAATATATTATTTTGTGACAATATTTTTCTTTACCTAAATGAATGACCATCAGATTTTAAACTAATAATTCAAATGTACATACCCAGTTAGAGTTTTTGATCTGTCACTTTGACAGTTTGACCTACTCTTAATAACACTCTAACTAGTTTCAGAGTCAAAAATAACTTAGGACATTTTAAACTATTCTAACTACCGTTGGCGGTAACGACATATAAACGAGTAATGTTCGCGAGACTAAGCCCACGCAAGTGTCACCCTTGATTAGACCTTTATTGTATCCTAAGTATTTAATTGAATTCTAGCAATTAGTCCCGTCTGTAATTATTCTAGTTAGTGTCTTCGTGGAAGGAAACTTTGACGTCTCATCTTTGTGAAAGTCTTTGAAACTACTTCAAGAGAGAAGAAGTTGCTGAAGTTGGTCTGACCGAAGTTTTCAAACACTGTAAAAGCCAGGTTATTGGGTTTTTCTATCAAGGATTTCTTAGTAGCAGCCACGGCGTGGATTAGTGGCCAGTTGATGGCAATAGGCTCGCCCTCTATTACATGGTACTTAAACATACCTAACTTGTGAAATTTGGGTGTAAACTGTCGTATTACTTGTCCCTATTCAGTAAAAAAGGATTAGGAATTTAACAATTTAATTTGAAGAGGTAGAAAATACAATTTTAATTATAAAAACCTATATATCGCACGCTTTACAGAGGAAGTCTGGGTTTACAGTACTTGGATTCGAGACTTTCAGAGTCAGGCTTCAAAGAAGTTTCAGCTCTTGAAGTAAAGTGTGAAGAACAACTCCCAGGTCAGGTTGTGGCGTCCTCTGGAAGTATGGCGAGAAGAACACGGGCGAGTTCTTTGGGGAGGCCCTCAGCTCTTGAAATAAAGTGTGGAGAACAACTCCCAGGTCAGGTTGCCGCGTCCTCTGGAAGTATGGCGAGAACACGGGCGAGTCCTTTGATGAGGCCCGGAGTACCAAGTATGAATTTAGACGTGTCTCCAGGGCTTGTAGAGCTCCTGGAGTGTAAAGTCACGTTGATCACGGGCGCAGAGCTTTTTCCACATCAAATGTTACATTTTTACTTCTTTTTAATTTCTCGAATTTAAGTTTTCGAAATCAAAAACTGAGACTGGCTTGTATTTAAAACGGCCTGTATAATAATACAGGCTGTTTTAAATACAAGCCAGTCTCAGTTTTCACAGAATACAGAATACACGTCGACAGAGATTGACAGACGATTGTGTTACAGAATTCCTCTAGGAAGTTTTTAACTAAATATAGTTAAAAACTTCCTAGAGGAATTTTGTGAGCGTGTTATTAATTATATAAACTTAAGATAAGATACCGTTATCCAGTAAACAATGGTAATTAACAATAGATTACATTATTTGAGCTAACATATTAATAAAAATAAAAATAAATTACAGATACCAAAAGTGACCTTCTTAGTCCTAACCACTAAGAAAACCTATGACACAAAATTCGAGAACAAGTAATTGACAGCTTGACAACTGACGTAATGTCAAAAAAAAGTAAACATTGAAAAAATATTAGATTTTATTTTTAATTTCAGCAAAATCAAAGATTATAAATCGATTAAGATCGATTGTAAGACTGCCAACAAAATATAGTTGTCGCCAAGGCGCGACATAAGATGTAAAAGGACATCTTATAAACAATGAGTATGATTGATAGTAAAAGTGTAATTGATGTATGCATTTAGATACTATATTTCCTCATAAGTAAAGTGTCTGAAACACGAAGATACTATAACACGAACCGGTACACCTCTGCCTAACCCTTATGGGATTACAGGCGTGATGCTGCATTGCGTGTGCGCAGGTGTGATGCGTGTTATTGTTGTTGTCTTTAAGTTTTTGTTTTTTTAATGTATCCACAATGACGAAGTTTGCTTTATTAATTTGCAACGAGCCTTCATAATCATAGCTTTTCCCAACCTTGCTGGAGTCGGTTTCAAGTGCTAACCAGATGCAGATGAAGTTTTACTTCCACAACCCGGTACTTCTAGGTAATACAATACTCTTAGGTAAGACTGGTTGTCAGACTTTCCGGCCACTCACTTCATGTAATGACTGTCAAAGATCTACAAATGACAGGTGGCACCAACGGCGTTAACATGGCATGCTTTCCGGGGCACAGAGGGAACTCTCTATTAAATAGAATATGGTCACCCATCCTCACACCGATCTTGGCTGCTTAACCTTGAAGATCAATCCGTGTGGCTGTTAGTAATATAATTAGTAGGTAAGTAATATAGTAATTTATAAGCCACGAGCTCCTCTCCTTCCTCCATGGTCCTTTTTCTTACAATAGAAAGAAAAATCTAATTAGTCCGTCAGATATATTTCCAAAATTAGACATATTTTTTTTCGTTTTTCATGTAAACAAAAAATGAAGACGATACAGTGCGTTGAAAACACACATTTGAGTACATTTTTACCGAAAAATGACGTCACAAGCCTCCATTCATGATCTTTGACGCGTTTTATCTTCGTCAACTTTTATTCATTTAATAAAACAAATATAAACGTAGTCAATATCTTTCGATAATCTAACTGACGTACTAAACAGAATCATATTTTTTTAGTCAGGAATCGTCCCTATTACACCAAAACCAACACAAATAAAGTTGTTTCTTCCATCCTCGACAAGGAAAGTGTTCGCTAGTTGTGCAAGTCATAGCTCGCGGCGATGCCGGCGTGATCCCTTAATTAACTGCTTGAAGTCTCGTTACACTCCCACTCACTAGCCGCGCGCGCGTATATTCGCGAAATATTCGCATGTAATTTGACACTTTAGATAAAAACACTTAACGATCGGAAACTACAAGAGATATAGCTAAATAAAATTTACAGTGAATAGCTGATTAATTATGGAATCCATATATATTTAAAAAAAAAATATCTAATATAAATTTGAAACTCAAAAAAAATGTAGAACTTGAATAACAGTGATGAAAACGGATATTTCGCTATTAAAATATTAATTTGATTTTTTTTTAAATATTAAATTTCAATTAAAATAATTTTAAAATAAACTAGATTATATTTCCTTTCCAATAAGACCATAATCTTATTAGTTTATTTACGACAGTCTAATTAGAATTAAATTAGAATTTGAATACTTACTGTTTATTTTGGCGCGGCCGACGCCTGTTTTATAACACGGTTATTTACGTATCTGACGGCACAGGATCAGACATATTAAAATAATAAAAGAGGTTCTTCAGTCAATTAGAATTTATTATAGCAGAACTTATTTAATTAATTCTACAGGAAGTTACGGTCAATGAGAGTCTTTTGTTTTATGATATAATTAATATAACTCTTACAATAAATGGCAATGACACCCAATAATACAGTAACACCTTAGTTCACACAAAAGAGCAACAATATACAAAGAAGCAGAGTAACAATAGTTAAGAGTAATACAACCTGTGCACCGGGCCACGCCTGAAGTCAGAATGCCATTTCACTTTTTTTTTTTTCGAAATGGCATCTCGCAGTTCAACCAGAGAGGTTGTCGTCTGCTTAACCGGACTTTCCTGTGGGTGCCTTAAGTGTAAGGCCTCCAGCCAGGGCTCAGAAAAACTTACAAACTAAGCGACTACACGCTAAGGGTACCCCCTGCTTAAGAACCAGAACCGGGAGATTTTTCACGACCTCGACGACAGGGAACAAAGAATGTCCGTGAAGTTTAGGAGGAAGTCCAGGAACCCGCACGTCAACAGCGTTGTGCTGAGCGTGTCTCCCACGGTCTGGAGGCGGGCACTCTCTGGAGGCAAGCTCCGCATTGACCTCCAGAGAGTGCGCGTTGAGGACCAGTCGCCTCTGGTGCAGTGTACCCGCTGCCTAGCATATGGTCACGGCAAGCGTCTCTGCACGGAGCCTGTTGACCTGTGCAGCCACTGCGGCGGTCCACACTTAAGGGTGGACTGCCCAGTCAAACTCAGTGGCGAGGCAGCGGTGTGCGTGAACTGCACTAGAGCCGAGATGGGGGAACGCCAGCACAATGCGTTTAGCAGTGAATGCCCGGTACGCAGGAAGTGGGACGCATTCGCCAGAGCATCAATAGCTTATTGCTAAAGTTGTCAATGCGCCCACTTCCGCGTACCACGAGGTGATCACCAATTCGGCACAACCAGATGGCAGTCGCATAAATCGAACCACTGGGGCTGTCAAGAGTAAAAACTGCAACTTGAGTCAGTTTCATGAGAAACTGGCTCAAGTTATACGAGAACCGAAGACAGCCCTTGTGGCATCGTTAAGTTGTGCCGAACTTAGTGTCAAAAATAACCATGAATTGATCGGACTCAAATTACTTTTTAAATCAAAAACATCTTGATATTAAACTATATATTAAGTATATGGTGCCAATATCAAAGAATAAAATTAAAATTAGTTAACGAAAATCAAAGTAAAATAATATTTAACGATGTTTTTAATGGGCAAACTTCTAAAATTGTATAGGTTAAATTGTGATCAATAGTGTATAGATTGGTAGTATATATATTAATAGTCGAAATTCACAGAATATAAAATGGATAATAGAATAAACAGTAAACCATAAAAGTTAAACATAAACAATATAGATAAACAAATATAGGTAAATTAATAGACAATAACTAAAAAGTGAAAACATTAATAAATAGAGCGTGGTCTATTCGGCCTCCTAAACTTCAGGGACAAACAAGACAAACCTCCGATACAAAGGTCTCTGACCATGTCAGAGGGACACTGGCGGGGCAGGAGTGTGGTTTTAGCCGGTTCGAGTCCGGCACTACCTCGACTGTCTCACAAGAGAAATTCCTGTGGGATAGTCGAGGTGTCCGCGGGGATTTCCCACTCCTGCCAAAACAAAAAAAACAAAAAAAAAAAAAAAAAAAAAAAAAAAGGGTACCCCCTGCGGGGAACGGGCCTCGGCTTAGGGCGTCGCTGGGAGAGGACAGCAAGGGGACAGGCTGGATCGGAGTGGAGGATGCCATTTCACCGCTGTGCGGCCCCTTTTATACGCTAGTTTTGGAGGCGGGGTTACGACGTAGCGTGCTACGACGTAGCACTATTAACTACGCCCTGCAGCGAGGAGGTGGGAGAAGGACGTAGCGTGCTACGACGTAGTGCAAACTTAGCTCCGCCTTGCCTTGAATGACGTAGCTTACTACCGCGTGGCCTGATGCACGTGTTGTTTACAATGCGACGCCGACATATCTATAACTTTACGAAGCCACTTGTTTTTGTATATACAATTTAATAATATGCTCACAATACTAATTATGCACTGTTTTTCCGTTAAGGCCGTTTTCTATAACTTACTTGCGTATAACTGTTAGTTAATATGCCTACGTCTCGTAGCTATCGGTGTTTCTATAAACAAAGTTAGCTTGAAATATCCTATTCGCGTCACCTACCTGTCACTTGATTCATAGAAAAATAAAAGAAAGCTATCCTGTGACGTTTTATTTCTAACGGTCAGTAAGCAAAATGTCAAACAGACAGAGATGGTAACCTACCGAAACCTGCTAGTAAATTATTGAAAATGGCCGTTAGATCATACCAACTAATCTAATCAGGGGTAAGTTTATTTTTGTTTGCTATTAAGGGTTTCTTGTCGTTGCATAATTGTATTTAAAAAAGGTTTTTTTTAATGCAACCGCAATCGATGAGCCTTAACTTTTGAGTATAGAATCTTCCAATTTTGGACCACAGCTACGTACCTATGTTAAACACTATCAAAAGATTTTTGTAATCAAATATATCAAAAAAAACCGGCCAAGAGCGAGTCGGAATCGCGGTTCCGTACAAACTTTTTGAAGGACAAACTTAACTTTGCTGTTTGATCCCTAGAAACGGCGATTGCACCAACCGCAAAAAATAAGTATGTAATAGTAAACTACAAATTTACGATTTTCAGATTTTTCCCTTTACATGTTCTGTTAGACTTCCGGTTAACCTAGAATTGTCAATTTTGTTAAAAAGCAAGGTCTTACAGCACAAGTAAATGGAAAAGTCCGAAAAATAAAAAAAGTTGAAGATTAAGGTTAAAGTTTTTGCAAAAATCTAAATTTGCCCGTATCTTTTTATCGTGTTGACTCAGGACCTTGATTTTCTAATAGGGACTATAGACCTCAGTATCTGGTATAAATGTCAACGTGCTAGGTCCACCCGTTCCTGAGAAAATCGTTGGTGACAGACGGACAGACGGACAAGAAAGTGATCTTATAAGGGTTTCTTTTTTTACCTTTCGAGGTACGGAACTCTAAAAAGTGTTAAAAAGGGATAGGGGATGAACATTTGTGTGGAAATACATACATACATATCATTACGTCTGTAATTCCCGAAGGGTTAGGCAGAGATGTACCAAATAGAACACCCAAATTTCGCCAGTTATGTTTAAGTAAGTCTAACAAAGTGCTTGCATATTATAGATCTGACTCCGTGGCTGCTACTTAAAAAAATACAAAAACATAAAAGAAAACGTGACAAAAAAACAAAACTGCCTGACGAAAACCTCACACAATATTGACAAAGTGCTAATATTTTAGTAAAACAGGTATCAGTAATTCCGGGCGATGCGTAGCCCGTTCATGCGTTGCATAGACAATGTATGCAAAACGTGATATATCGCGGAACGTGGTGGGACGTAATAAGATTTTCATAGTACGGTACTACGAGGCATAACGTTACTGGTGTGTTGCATACGGGTAACCCGGATTTAGATACCTGAACAAGAGCAATGCGACTTCAGTGTAGTGACCAACTAGTGCTGTGACACTAACTTTTTTTTTTAACGAACGTAAGGCAGCCTCACTACCGCTGCGCCATTCGGGTAGTCAAAATATCTCTCAGGCATGCTGTTTTTTTCCTCACGATGTTTTCCTTCACCGAAGCAGGTGATAATTATACAATACGCACAGAGGTGCGTGTCTTGGGTTCGAACTCGTACGACTACGTACTACGTACGAACCTATGACTTGGCAGTCTGATGGTCACACCACTAAACCATCACTGCTGCTGCTAGTTCCAGCTGATCAACTGGTATTCAGAAAAAAAATGGTTTTGCGGAATCTAAACATACGGAGAGTGACACTAATGTCCTATCAGAGTGCTCCGTCCATTAATTAAATGTTATTTTGTGTATTTTATCTATGGGCCTTAGATGCCTGATAATAAAATGATTATTAATATTATTAATGACTACTGCCATAAAATGTATGTGGGAATGTAAGGTGAGACTTAACTTGCCACTGACGCCACTTATGGCAACACTGATTGAATGAGGGAATGTAAGATGATGGTGTGACAACACTGTGTGTCAATTACGGTGCACAGAGCATCGATATTATTAGTACGACGGATGAGAAAAGTTGGAAGACGTGTAATTTTCAGACGATTAAATTCAAGAAGTAAAGTTTGCTTGCCATTTTGTTTCGAATCCGACAACACACACTACATTTATGTGATATAATAAATCATGATCTGTTGAATGACCGATTTGTTCGAGACGCCATTTTTTAGCTATTGTGTCTACTTCGTGGACAGATCATGGGTTAAGAGGCAACGTCTTTTTACAACAGTCTAGTTACCCTAACAAATGGCAATGCTCCTATGGCTCTCACCAAGCAATGCCACAATTTGTATTGTCTTTGTTAATCACAAACTCATCATATTAAATGAGATAAGCACCTAATCATCAAATGCTTTGAAGATAACGACGTTCATTTGAGAGATTCGCATACTGATCCTTCTTGATCGAGTAAGACGTAATTTATTTCTACCGAAAGCGGTGCGGTGTCAGTGAGAAAGAAAATTTGTTGGAACGGGTTTGTAAGTTTGTATGTAAGGGGTAATTTTCGGCGCGGCGGTGACCTCTCGCGCCCGGCGCTTGTTCAATCCATGGTCCGGAACGAAACGAAATGGGACGCCGTCACCTCCTTCTGCGAAGCAGTCATGCTAGCGAAGGAGGTGGCGGAACGTGAGAGGGAGAGAACCTCACGTCCCGGCCGCCGCGGGAGACGCACCGAGCGTCTGAAACCACGTGGTGGCCCATTCATCCGTCACATTATGACTCATCAGTGGATGATTTCTCATCCAACATTTTCATTTTGAGATAACTTGAAGGAGGTAAACAATCATGCTGGCAAGCTATACTATAATATTAGAAATCGGTAAGGTTTGTGAGTTTGGATGTAAGAGGTAATCATCAGAACTACTGATCCGATTCCGAATATTCTTTCACTAACGAAAAGCTACATTATTCCCGAGTTTAAAACGTTTCCGTGGGTTATTTTATCAAATCATAACGCTAGTAGAGCTGCTGGCTAAAGCTAGTGATTTTTGAACACAAAATTAAAAGATATACATACAAATTGCAATAAATAGGTATCTTATGTACAACGGTGAGCTTTGAAGTTTTGGGTAAGTTGGGTTTTCTTACAGCAAACCAAACTTTGATGGCGAGATTTGTAAAAGAGGATACATATAAGTACATTAACAGTACATTTAGAAACCATAAGAGCAACTTACTAACCCAGAGCAGCGGTGGCCCAGTGGTGGCCGCCCCGACTTACAAACATTAAGTTGTGGGTTCGTACCCAGGCCGGCGCATTACTTTGTGTAATTTATTTCATCACCACTGCTCTCAAAAACGGTGAAGGATGTCCTAGAACCAAAAATTCGAAGACATGTGACATCTACCAATCCGCACTGGGCCCGCGTGGTAGATTATAGTTCATTCCCTCTCATAGAGAGAAGGCCTGTGTCCCAGCAGTGGGAACATTAATAGGCTGCTGATAATGATGATGACAAACCTAAATTAACTAATCAATATCATAATCTTCATCATATCAGCCCGGAATCACGCACTGCTGGGTATAATTAGGCCTTCCCTTTTTTCTGCCCCACTTCCCGGTTCTGTGCATCCCTTATCCAATGGTTTCCCGCGAATTTAACGATATCAACTAATCAACATACTTTTAATTAACTGATTTATAATGACGAACCCAAAAAAAGATAAGTAACAACTTATAGAAAACTAACCTTTAGGTACACTATCCTCTTTAGTAAAACAACGTCCCGAACTTCTTTCTAAGCTGTCCCTGAATGTTCCACCTCGCCATTCTCGCTTGAGAAATGTTCTTCGTGCTCCTTACGCTCGCACATCGTAGCAATTCTTTTTTGCAAGCAAAGCATTTAACCAAATTGTAATGAACGAACACCCATCAATCGATTTGTTTGCAAGCAGCTTAACGGCCATTAGTACTGCCTTGTCTAAAAGCTATGTTTTTTGTGACGAATTTTAATAGTATCAAATTTAGTCTATTCTGTGTTATTATGTAAAGCTTAGTTATATTAATAATGTTATGCTTAGATATTAGTTTGTGCAACAATATTATTGCTAACTGTGGAGGCTTGTAAATGGCTTTTCGTTGATTGCCTCACTATAAATCTTTGTATTGTTAGCTGTAAGCCACCCAAACACAATAAAATAAAATAAACATGATAATAATTGTGCTAATACTACAACACCTAAAAGACAAAAAAACGAAGCAGTAAAGGAACAATCCAATTACTGGAACACACCAAATCTCAAACGATTCAGCCAAAAAACATGGCTGCCGGGTAACACCATTCCTACCGCACGTGTACCTACAAAATGTTTGGTCTACATTTACTGAAGCGAGCCAGTGTATTTCGCGCCGCTATTTTTGTGAAGTCACCCGAGGCTAGTTGCTAACTAGCGCGGGGAGCCCTACCATCATATCCAAAATATAGAACGTCTTCTAGATTACGAAGTCTTGGCCTTGTAATGTTTTCTAAGAGAATGTAACTTGAAAATGGTGCAATGTTTCTAAGCTTCAGTTCCAAGTTAACATAAAACGTTAATAAAAATATTTATTAAAATAAGGCTTCTTTTTCTTTCAAATCTCAAATCGTTTAATACATAATGTACTCTTACAGGTTGTAAATAAAAAAATAGAAACAATTATGGACCCTGTCGGGCACAGCAAATTTTGTAAATAAGTAGTTTCGTGTCGATGGTACGATTTGTTTAAATTTCTGGGGCCCAATATGCGGTTTTTAAATCTCTCTCTATTGTTTTTGTAAATAAATGAATATTGACAAAGATAAAACGCATCAAAACTCGGGAGTGGGGGCTCGTGACGTCAGAACTAGCTAAAAATTATACCATGGCGTGACGTATTGAGAATTTTAAAAGCGTCGTATCTTCGTAAATTTTGGTTTACGTTACAAAAAAAAAACATGTGTCAAATATTTTTTGATAATCTAAGAGACGACTAATTAGATTTTTTTATCGTCTCGCCTATTCACTAGCTCTTATTGTTTCACCTTCATTCACCAATATCAGTTATGTAGTTTTGTGAGAGTATGATGGTGAAGTCATCTAACTAGTTGATAAACAAAAAACTATGAAAAGCATAACATATCTCTTTCGTTGGTGAAAACTACATAACACCTGCTAAGATCCTTACATACCCGCAACCGGTATGCGTATTTGACCAGATGTATGAACGTGAACAAGGGAATAAAACACATAATTGAAAAAAAAAAAAAAAAAAACTACGCTAAAGCCAGCTACAGCAGGCTGGACATAAGCTCACTTCCCTAACCGCCAAAACGACCGCACAGCCCGCAAAAAAGGGAATTCCCAAGAGAGGTATTACCCAAATATCATTTTAAACAAAACTCCAACTTCGGCTTTCCCTAATGGACTCAGAAAACTTTTGCAATATAAATATTATAAATACCTTATACGCAAACATACATTATTTAAATCTCTAAAGTATAAGAATAAAATTTGTAGAAACGACGCAGTCTCGGCTTTCCCACGATTCTTTTCTGGCGAGGAAAAAAGTTAAAAAAATGCAGATCCTAAAAAAATAAAGCAAAAGTTTCGAAGCAATTTTTTGCGTCGACGGATAAAGAAAAAGAATGATCTGCGTATATTGCTGGGGACAGGCGAAAAAGTTTTCGCTGTGGTGTAACCACGGTGTTTGAGACACTTTCACAATAGGGTGAGAGACAAAAAAAGTGACAAAAAAAATCTAATTAGTCCGTCAGATAGATTTCCAAAAAATATTGTAAACATATTTTTTTATTTTTTCACGTAAAGAAAACTAGACTTCTAGGTTGAAAGATAGAGATTTTTTTTGATAAAATATTGGTCATGTACTCTTTAATGTGTTCGCGGGAATATCTTGGATAAGGCACAAGAACGTGGAGCTTGGCACAAGCAAAGAGAGGCCTATACCCAGCAGTGGATGAAGTTGGGCTGTGGATGGATGGACTCTTTAAATTCCATTTCAACCATTGTGTTTCCCTGTAAAGAAAAGGTCCTGCTTTTCTAATCTATGTCTCCCTTGGCCAGAGTTGTTTTCAGAAGGCCCTGGAACATAAAAATCAGAGTCCCAAAAGTTTCACGGGATTATCAGCCAACGTTATAAGTTAGACATTTGTTTTTGAACATCAGCACTAAAATCTGGTCAATACAATCAAGTTACGAGCCACCACACAATCTGTTACAAACAAGTGAACACCAATCCCAGAAACGCTAGCCAACTCTCCCTTGTGCACAACCGATATTTACAATGTAGACTAATTTTAAACTTGGACACTTCCAACATACGGTCGCTTTTGTAAAATATTTTTCCTGGAACATAGACGATACCCGGGTAGGTGAAGTGGGGAAACTTGGAAATAAAACCGGCGGCACCGTCGTGTTACCGAAGTTGGGGATTTAACGCTCGCTGCGACACCGGGTTGGAGGCTGGTATGAGGTTTAAGCGGTTGAACGTTTGGATATTGCCTTAAACGCTGATTCAATTTAGCCGTCTCTCCCCTAGGTAAATGTTGATGAATCTGGTGTGGGCCTCAAACGTAAACGGACTTGTAATTTTGGTTACGGACTTAATTTTTTTTTACTAGAAAAAATAAAGAAAGAATGAAGGAAACCACATTAAAGCCCTCGTACCTCGTAATAAATGTAAAAGAATGTCGGCCATTTTTCGATGTTTATACAACGAAGTCAAAATTCCCACCATATTATAAGATTGTACAACTTTTTAGCTTTCTAAAAACCCCTGTTTTTGAAAATTATATTAAAAACCGTGGCCACACTTAAAAGTGTTTCAATATGTAAAATGGCTACCTAAAACAAAAGCAGTGCGAAAAACCTTAACCTCACTTAAATCTTCCCAAAACTCTTCATGTCCTTGACCGACAAACGAATTAAAATCTATCGAAAAAGCCACCCGCTATCGCCTATAGCTTAATCCATACACACTGCTCCACTTTCCAGCGGGATCTCGCGATGACAACGTTCTACGGGTCTTGTGCCACTCCGGCGCTATCTTCACATATACGATACGACAGAAATCAGTTTACTTTTCTCAATTCTTAGCCGCGTTTTCGTAGATGGAATTAGCTTTTTATTACCTGCCAGTGTGTTCAAAGTTTAGGGGAATTTCTTTGTATGAACACTATTTTAGGCTTTTTTATTACCTGTGGCGTATTAAGAAGAAACAGTATCTCTTTCGAACAGTTCCGCAGCCGCGCCGCGCCGTCTGTTATTTTAGCCGACCCTCAAGGAAGACAGGCGTGAGTTTTTCCATGTATGTTTAACTATTATAAGTTCTTAACCAGGAAGCGCTCTGGGGAGATTGTTCTGTCACTTCTAAACACTTGAAGACCGAGCTTTTTGGGGGACTGTTTGTAATTTTGACATAGGATTGGGCGGGTCACGTAAGCCGCATGCATAACGACCGCTGGGCAAAAGACTCCACGCGATAGGTGTCTGAGGAGACAAATACCTATTACACTAAAGATAACACAAAATATGTCACTTTATAACCAACTTCCAAAAAGAGGAGGTTATGAATTCGTCTGAAAGTTTTATTTTTGTGGGTATATTCAGCGATATCTTCGCCAATTGTGAACCGATTTCGATGGTTCTTTTTTTGTTTGGAAAAAAAAATCTTCGCGGTGGTCAATAATTGGTGGAAATTACCAATATTCGGTGATAAAGGAACTGAAAAATACGCAAAAGTCACCGACTTCACAAGCTAAAGTTATTTTTAACTTTGTTGTGTTTTTAAAGTAAGTCGGGTTTAGTCAAAAAAGTTTTTTTTTTTTTTTTAATTCAACATTTAATCTAAAATAAGACATTCAAATATAAACATTGTAATGAGACATTGAAACAAACATATCAGTACGTTAACTACATAAAAAACTTAGGCCACTCTCTCATGGGCCATCCAGGAACGATATACTCGTACATAACGCCCCTTACTAAGATCATAACTGCTCGGTTTGCTTCATTCACGTACATAGTAAAAAACTACTTAGGTCCATAATTCAAAATATATTATTCAGGACAACCGTTTTGAACATCTTAAAACTTGGGTAACATCTACGCTTCCAAGTATGATGCTAGTTAAATTTTTCATAAGGAAAATTTTCCTAAAGGTTTTTTGAAAAATATCTAGGAGCGCAGACTTTGTAATGACATGGATATATATATTTTTAAAGCAGTTTATGATGTCTTAGAAAATTGGTCTATAATATTTTTAAACATAGAGGCAGGGCAAGTCATATTCATTCCCTTTGGCCTTTAACCAGAAATGAGACAATGAAACACCCCAATGTTTGATATTCCGCCATATTTTTTGGAACAAAATCGAAGTCATTTATTCAGCCATTAATTTTATTCAGCCAGTAATTGATCTCTTATTCAGCCATTAATTTCGGCGTGCAAATTTTGCATAATTATTTATTATCGAAACAAAAATTAATAAATTTGAATTAGGCATGCAGTTAGTAAATTGTATTAAATTTATTGTAATTTGGTAAAGTAATTAATAAATTATTCATAATGTGAACATGACTTACAACTTCAATCATCTGCGTAGCCTTTTCACAACTATGTTGGGGTCGGCTTCCAGTTTTAACGGATGCAGCTAAATACCAGTATTTTACATGGAGCGACTGCCTATCTGACCTACATAACCCAATTAGTACTGGGTAATACGACCTCTTGCTAAGACTTGTTGTCAGACTTTCGGGCCACTGACTACTACCTGTAACGACCGTCAAAGATCCACAATTGACAGCAGGGATCATCGGCTTAACGTGCTTTCCGAGGCACGGAGAAAACTCCGTATATAATGGGTGGTAACCCATCCACGGACCAACCCAGGCATGCGTGGCTTAACCTGAAGATAGGTACGCGCGGCTGTTATTATTATGCCACGAGCTCCTCATAAAACGATACAACTTATGTACATAATGTAAAATGCGCAATAAAATGCCCAAGCTTAGTCGTAGCACTATTACCTCATACCTGGCCAACTTTATACTTAACAGCCTGCTACCAGCTCTCAGTCCACTCCTAAATTGATTGAGATGACAAGCAACCCCAGTGTAGTTAGTTCAATATCGGTTAACTACTAAAGCTCTGATCATGACTTAAGACTATGCGACTAGCGACGCATTTAGCATCAAGCGAGATGCTAGTGGCTACGGCGACACGTCAATCAACGCCAAAGACGATAGGTTATGCATGACAGTTTTAAATGTGAATGCAAAACTGAGTTCTATTCTAAGGATAACTATACAGTTTTTTCCTACACACGTTCATGCATGCCTGGCTGACTGCCCAGGCCAGCTTTACGTTGCTCTACAATAAGACACGTCGCAATGACTCGTAAAACGCTCTTAACATCTTCTTTGAGCATTTGCTGGAAAGTATGCTTACGCTGCCTGCTGAGAGCATCGCAAACTACGTTACCGTGCTTCGGGTGACAGATCTCAGCGATAAGGTTGAGTCCATTGATGTGTGTCCTGACCTGTTGTTTGCACATCACAGGAGCTGATGAACGCTACTGAAAGTGCCATACACATCGCCAAATTTTGGGCTACGACAACCAAAATTGGCATCAACACGCTAAGAAAAACATTTCGTTTGTTTTCTCTGCAGTAGCTGTGGCAGGAGGCGTGACGCCTGAACGCAGAGGTTGTGATCAAGGAGTAACATTAAATAGGTCAGCAGTAGCGTCGCACCACAATAACCTATTTCGAACAACAATAGAACATGTTGACTGACAAGAAACCAATACGTTACTGTATTAGTAGGTCGTTCCTCTGATTGTGGCGGTATTGATTATGTCTTAGAATGCTATAATGTATAGTGCAGAAAACACAAGGAGATTTAAAATATACTGCTAAAGAAGATATCATATATTTTGATAGAAAAATGACAAGGAAAACGGTAAGTACCATGTCCCAGTGAGCTGATATAGTACACAAACGTCAAGTTTGCATCAATAGCAACCAGTCACTGTTGCAAGTAGTAAATTACGGTTTTTTTTTTTGTCGCAATGATCAATCTTTCGTAGGTCTTGTATATTAAAACCTAATTGAACCGAATGGTCGATGTGTTTAACATCGGTATTTGTGGGTTTGAATAGAATCAATGAAATTACTATAAAATAGATACAAAAAATGTCCACTGCTGCAGCAATAGAAACTAGTTGGTATTGCAAGTAAATTACATTTTTTCTTTCGTTATGTTCCATTTATCGTAAGTATATTTTAATGAATTTGAACTGATTGACCGATTTGCTTACCAATGGTATCAGTGGATTTGAATAGACCCAATGAAATTACCATAAAAATAGATACAAAAAATGTCCACTGTTTAGGCCCTTAGACTAGACAAGCGAAAAACGTTTTCGATGTTAGGCGCAAGACACACAGAAAAGACATAAGACGCAGACGGGGCACAGACATATGTCTCTTCCGCGACTTTTTCATACAAAATGTATAGAAGCGTCGCGTCGCAAAGCACACAGCAAAGGCAGGGACACGGGACACACGCGGACGGGCGCGGAAACGACGTTTGCCCATCTACGCCCTGTTGTAAAGCACATAGAAAAGACGATTTAAGACGAGGCACGGGCGCCACCGGGCGCGAGCGGACGAGGGACGGGCGAGAACGGGGGTGCGGGCGGGTAGGGGCGCGCGCGTTAAAAAAAATGTTAAAACATGTTATCGTGTCAAAATCGGACTGCTGAATGAAGTTGGTTGGTCACACAAAAACAGATAGAATTTTTTTTCTCTCGTGGCGCCCGGCGTCTCGCCCGCACCCCGCCCGTGCCTCGTCTTTTCTATGTGCGTTAAAAAGACGCGACGGCGGCCCGTCTGCGCCTTGTCCGCGCCCCGTCCTCGTCTTACGTCTTTTCTGTGTGCCCAGCGCCTTAGGCTCTCCGTCTTTTATACACTAAAATACTAACTACTAAAATGCTACGACTAAAATAAAACTAACTACCGAAAACTAACTACTAAAATGCTACGACTAAAATAAAACTAACTACCGAAAACTAACTAACGAAATGTGGTTGTTCACAAACATTATTTACAAAGGTCAACTAAGTATCCATTCCAAAGAAAACCGTTTTAAGATTTACAAAAACGAACACACACTTAATTTTATTCAAATAAAAAAATACAGGGTCCTTACACAAACGACATCAAAAATACATGAAAGCGATGTGAAATTCTCATGTGACTGAGTTCCCTTTGCTCTTAATAGGACTGAGCATTCGGGTAAGTTCGATGTTAAATATAAAACGTCATCCCCAAAGGGTTGGTGCCCCATAAGTGGTATAGGAGCAAGGGAACTGAAAGTAATTCTTGGGTTTTTTAAGGAGCTATGCGGAGTTAGAAAGCTGGAAGTGATTTGGAAGTTAGTTATGCATGGAGGTGTATGGTATGGTGGTTCGAGGACTTTTCGCCGCAGGGAGTGGTGTTCCGTCGCTTCCACGGGCAGGTGCCACATGAAGGCACGGTGACATACATAGTGCTCAAGTGAGGTGATACTAACGTAGTTTTAAGGTCGTTTATAAAGGGTGTAAAACACCTCTTAACGAAACCGAAAGGCACTTGTTCCCCTCGTCATTGCGATATTTTTTTTTTCTTCACCATACCTGGGAACCTTCTAGTTACGGAGATATTTGGGGTCAAACTTCCAATTGCTTGGCAACTTTTTCTTTTAAAGCAAGATTTTTACTCTAAACACCTCCACGACCCCGTAATATTCAATCCATCCATCAGCACAATGTTTTGAGTGCGTTACATTGAGTTCCACCACAAAACATGATTTTACACCCCAAAAAAAAAGTCACTTCCCAGCAATAATTTTTGCGTAAAGTTACTTAGTTTGATGTACAGAATGCTTGGTTGACGGCTTCGTGATGAGGTAGTTTACAGCGGGAGAAGTCATTTGATGATTTCCCATCCTAAAAAAAAAAAAAAAAAAACACCCTGTATTAATTATCACATGTATGATATGCATGTATGTCTATAAGGTATTTATCTATGGGCCAAAGTTGCCTGAAAATAAAGGTTTTATTATTATTATTCATAAATCGAAAAATTATTCTGTTGAAGTTATGATTAACTAGCTTATGGCCGCGGCTTTGCCCGCGTGGAGTTCGGTAATTGTCCCACAAGAATTGGAATTAAATATAACACCTTACAATTTAGGACCTATTAATGTTAATATTTATCTGTGGCGCTTGCCAACTGGGCCTATCCCAGTTGTAAACGTCCCTTTGTGCCTATTGTCTTTGTTTCGTTCTATCTCCTGCCGATATGGAGGGAAGTGGAAGTTACGGCTTTTCCTACTCCTCTGCTATACTTTTCTGATGAATTTCGTTGCGGGATCCAAGACGGTAAAATTGTTTCTCTGGGACTTCGTCGAGCTTCATTGTCTCGGCGCTTTTCTGGTGGTCGCCACTGTTGATTCTGGTTTCAGGAGTTACAGTAGTTTGGAAAACGAGTGGCGGGCTTGTCTTATAAAAAAAAATGTCCCACGGGATTGTACTACCGGGATAAAAAGTATCCTATATGTTAATCCAGGTACACAATCTGTGTACCAAAGTTCGTCCAAACCCGGACATCCAGACCCCCAATACATCCACACAAACTTTCGCGTTTACAATATTAAGGAGGATTGGATTGCACAACACTGTTTTAAACTTTTTTTTTATTTGAATGTCCAACAGGTAGTTGTTCCGGGTCCGGCCGTTTCTGCATGTGAGTTTAAATGTTTGTTAACGCACCGATACAGGAGAAATTGTTAGTGCGGGGCAAGGTTAAAAAACAAAATATATTGGCTGTTTGCAAGCACATTTACGAGCAGCGGTGGCCCAGTGGTGTCGGCCTCGACTTACGAACAGTAAGTGCGAACCCATACAGGCGCATTACTTTGTGTAATTTATTTCATCACCATCTGCTCTCAAAACGGTGAAGGAGGAAACCGGAATGTTCTAAAACCAAAAAATTCGAACACATGTCACACCTACCAATCCGCACTGGGCCGCGTAGTGGATTATAGCCCATTCCCTCTCATAGAGATGAGGCTCTGTGTCCCAGCAGTGGGAACATTAATAGGCTGATGATGATCATGAACCACATTTACTGAGCGTGGCACACACAGGAAACGACGCTCAGTAAATATATGCTTACAAACAACAACACAACTTTAATAAAAATGTAAAGTAAATTCTAAGTAGACCTTCATTTATCCTTCTAGCAACTTTATATCTTCAATTTCAAGCTTGCTTGCGACAAGCAAATTGGCTATTACATAGGAAAACATTATTATTTCATATAATATTTCTTTTACTTCTGAAGGATCACGTCACATTTATTGTATAGCCCACATTTTAATAAAATATCAAGACTGCTGGTTCAATATTGAATGCTAAACGTTAAGGAATAAAGGTTTTATTGGTTTCTAGGGATGTGTGAATATGTAAGATAGTACATTGATAACACGTGTAAGGTAAAATCGTCTTTGAACCATTCAAATATGACTTTATTTTACACTACTGTACTAGTTTTAGAATGTCTATTAGGATATTATGCTTAATTTTCGTTTTGTAACTATATAAATAACTAGCGGACGTCACGCGGTTTCACCCGCGTAGTTCTCGTTCCCGTGAGAGAACGGGGATAAAATAAAGCCTATGTTACTCAGTAAAGACGTGGCTTTCTAATGGTGAAAGAATTTTTGAAATCGGCGCAGTAGTTTTTGAGTTTATTCATTACAAACATACACAAGAATACAAATCTTTCCTCTTTATAATATCATTATTATAATTATATTATATTAGTGTAGATGTAGATAATTAAATAGAATGGGAATCGATCCCAGGACCTCGTGCTCAGTAGTCACATCTGCGATCACTAGACCAACGAGGTTTTGTGGAAAGCACATTATTCCTCGTCTCATTTCCCTAGTCTTGGAATAGGCAAGATGACAAAAAAAAACTAATTAGTCCGTCAGTTAGATTATCAAAAAATATTTGACCCGTGTTTTTTTTTTGCTACGTAAACCAAAATTGACGAAGATATGACGCTTTTAAAATTCTCAATACGTCACGCCTTTGTATAATTTTTAGCTAGGTCTGACAACACAAGCCCCCACTCCCGACTTTTGATGCGTTTTATCTTTTGTCAATATTCATTGATTTACAAAAACAAAAAAAATACGTGTCCATTAATTTCCAATACTCTAACTGACGGACTAAATAGATTTTCAATTTTTTGATGCTTACTGTCGTCATGCCTATTAAAAAAGCAGTCCAATCGATTTCTGTGACCAACAAGAGTCAGCATCTTTTTTTAAATCATCTAATAGTGCGACCAGTGGTCCACATTCGCTCTGGATCGACAACTGGAAGTCTTGGGGAGACATCTGCCTAGCAGTGGGATAACTCAGGCCAACACTACACATCTAGTCTTCCTCCAGAGACAGCAGGAAAAAAAGGTAAATGAAAGTTCTATTTTCCATCAAAAACTCACACCAATTCAATTCAATGTAACAGCCATGCTGACATCTCAAAGACAATATTCTGCACCACAAACGTTATCAAACGCGGTATTCTGTTGTGCAAAGCGGAGAGCTTCGCCCAACACAACGTTGTATGCGCGGAACAATAAAACGTTCGCTTCACATCGTAATAGTGAGGATATACGTTTAGGTTTTTTATACTTTATTCTCAAAAAGACAAAAGAGGAACACATACATGAGAACTTATGATAACATAATGTCATAAACTTAGTCTAGGTAACGGTCACCAATATTTTTAATCTTAAAATGTTCTTGACGACCCGAATGGCGCAGCGGTAGTGAGGCTGCCTTACGTTCTTAGGGTCCCGGGTTCGAATCCCGGTAGGAGCAAATGTTTGTGTGATGAGCATGGACATTTGTTTCCGAGTCATGGATGTTTATATGTATAATAAGTATGTATTTACAAACAAAAAGTATATATTATGTAGTATATCAACTATCTGGTGTCCACGACACAAGCCTCGTTGCTTAGTGTGGCACTAGATGGCGCTGTGTGTAATGTTCAGTGATATTTATATTTATATTCTGATTATAGCCCATTCCCTCTCATTGGGAGGAGGCCTGTGTCCCAGCAGTGGGAACATTAATAGGCTGATGATGATGATGATGATATTTATATTCTTAATTCTTAGTCTTAAAATTATATAATTTTTATTTTGGTTGGGATACACGTTCAAGGGTTTTTTTCTTAACTGGTAGGTTCGTAATGTAAATGGAAAAGTGTATGTCATGTGTGGCTGCGAAAATATATTGTAAAAGATGAAGCTTGTTTAAGTTTTTACTAACCATGAGCCCTCGTGGCTTAATAATACCGTAATTGATAGGTGAACATCTATATAAATTATATACCTTGGGTCCTGAGTGACTTGTTAAAGTGGGCAATACCTAACTAACTAACTAACTAGCGAACTTTGTAACTGTAGCGGCTGGTACCTAGTACTCGTGAAAATGAACAACTTTTATTTATTTATTTATCAGGAACAATTTAAATTGTGTTTGATACATTACATTCATCATAATTAATAATATTAATATAAGTTCTAAAATGACATGCAACAATATAAAACAGGCAGCAATAATTAAAAACAAAACATACCAGATTAAAAAAAAATACATGATTAGGTAACAAAAAAGGATTTATTAAAGGACCGACCATGAAACCGCGAAAAATATTACATGGAATTGAGAAATTCCTGATGCAAAAACCCAATAAAACTTTGTCCAACCTGGGAATCGAAACCAGGACCTTATTTTCAGCAGACGCGCTTGCGACCACTAGACCATGGAGGTAGTTGTTTCATCACTATCACTACATTTTATAAAACAAAGTCCTCCGCCGTGTCTGTCTGTCTGTCTGTTCGCGATAAACTCAAAAACTTCAGCACCGATTTTCATCTTGTTTTCACCAATAGATAGAGTAGAGTGACAGGTATATAATTTGTCAAGTTTTTGTATACATTGGCTAAAATATAATAATATTTGTAGGAGGTGTCGGAAAAAAATAAGCCGTCTGGGAGCTTTACTTTTGGTCGCGATAACCGACATACACGCGGGCAAAGCCACGGGCATCAGCTAGTTACAAATAAACTTTGAATAAAACCTTTTTTCCTAGCAACAGACTAACAAAACCCAGTTGTGAATGTGATCTTTAGTTTTTCGATGACGAGTTGGAACAGTGACGAGCCGGGCACAACTCATTCCATCATGCTTATAATAAATTATCCTTGAAACAAAAACGTAAAGCTTTTTCCTTTTTAATTACGTATGTTAATGGAAAAGTAATTAAGCATAACCGTGGAGGCTATCGAAGATTTTCATTAGCGACCAATCCACGCGACGTCGGTTCTCAATTAAATCTATTGTAAAAGCGAGGCGCACAGAGCACATTGTGTACGAAGATATGCCAATTAAGTAGTTAGTATTAACTGGATATCATTCATCTCTTTAGTATTGCGGAGCTTGCCGCTCGGCTTGAGGTTAAGCCGCGCTTGCCTGGGATCGTCGGTGAATGGATGACCACTCATTTCATACCGAGTAACCTCCGTGCCTTGGAAAGCACGTTAAGCCGGCTGTTATTTGTAGATCTTTGGCAGTCGTTACAGGTGAAATGATGTTTATTTTTGCAAATACGTTTTTACAAACACTTTTACACGTCATTTTTTTAAAACTAGATGAGGCCGGTGTTTCGTACCAGACTACTCTGAGAAGAAACAGCCGAAACAAACTCAGAGGTCATAGTCTCTTTTGAAGTTCAGACATAGTCTTGGTCAATTCACATGATGACTATGCAGATTAGTGTCTGAGATGGTCTTTTGAAGAAAGAACCACACAGATTTAAGTGGACCTGTCCAGTCAGTGCAAGCATTTGTCAGTCATCGTGTAGCTCGCCTTACAACTCAAGGAGCTCAACGAAACGACGAACAATACCAAAGAAAGGACATTTGGGTAGATCACTTATAGTAACTGCCAGACAGTCGTGGGGATAAAATAATAAAAATATTATATGTGGCCCACATTGTCCTCACATTCACAATAATTGAATCAAATTAATAATAATTTACAAAATGAATGTCAATAAAAAAAAAAACATTAAATGTCACAAACATAAAAAATAAAAAAAATATTAACAAAATAATTATTCATGTCAAATCAGTTAATGTCACATTAAATAATAAAAAAAAAAAAATACTAGGTAGTCAGTGGGCCGAAAGTCTGACAACCAGTCTTACGAAGGGGTACCGTACTACCTGGTACTAACTGAGTTACCTTTTCCTAACTAGGTTGGGGTCGGCTTCCAGTCTAACCGGATGCAGCTGAGTACCAGTATTTTATACGAAGCGACTGCCTATCTGACCTTCACAACCCAGTAATAGGTCAATGAGACCCCTTGGTAAGACTGGGTGTCACAATCGGCTTCTGATAACCTGTAACGACTGTCAAAGATCTACAAATGACAGCCGGGACCAACTGCTTAACGTGCTTTCCGAGGCACGGAAGAAACTCGGTATGTAATGGTGAAGGAATTGGTGGCTGGAAGAGTGGCTGTAATTATTTAGCCACGAGCTCCTTGTTTTGTGGCACCTCTCCATTTATTTCACACTCTACGTCCCCATATTGGAATTCCATTGGTTATCATTCGTTAATACGTCCGAATCGCTAAATTATTGGAGTAATCGAGCTTTGCCGAGTGTTCATTAAAAATAATGCGCTGATTTATGTTTTTGAGGCGAATATTTCAGTGTATTTGGGACTCGAACTTCGTAATTAATGAAAATGTGGTTTTGTTGGCTTCGAATCGTTTTTCAGGCAGTTATTTATTGGATCAAAGTTTGGACTTAATGAATACTTGAAATATAAAGTTGGAATATTTGTTTAAGTTTTATTTATAGGCATAGTTACTGCCTCGTCGGTCTTGTGATCGCAAGCGTTACTGTTGAGCATGAGGTCCTGGGTTTGATTCCCGGATCGGGCAAAGTGTTATTGGGTTTTTCCATCAGGAATTTCTCAGTAGCGGCCACAGAATCTGGATTTGTGCCCGCTTGATAACAATAGGCTCGCCCCCTATTACATGGGACCTAAACATGACGAAAATTAGGGCGTTCTAATTAGGTACTTCTGTCTAACCCTTCGGGAATTACAGGTGTTATGTTATTTTATGTTTAATAAAAAAATAAAATCATTTATTTCAGGTCCGAGACCCATATTAATCAAAAATACAAACACATAAATAATTGAATACTCAAGTGTTACACGCATAATGTAAACTTTTCGGAATATTTTCACAAAATAATGAGAACAATTTTACCAAAATTCAGTGTTCAGTTTAAAGAATTCAGCGGTCAAACAGACATACAGACAAGAAAAACCTATTTTCATACTATGTATAAATATGGATTTTCGTCTAGACGGTCATTAAGGTTTTCAACGTTGTTAACAGATCGTAGTGTACGTTTATTATTGTTGGTGACAGAAGTAATTAATATCAAGAAGTAGAGACGACTCAATTGCTCGGTTTGCTTTGAGTCACAATTCAATCTTTTAGAAAAACTAAATTGAAAATTTGACACGGATTTTCAACCTTTGAAAAACCACGCTTGAATAAATGTAGTTGAATAAAATAATTATTCTTCGATTAATCACGGTACTTTGATCTTTGGTACCTAACCTACCTTTAGCATACCTACTATAATCTCTGTTCAAGACAGAGATTTTTAACGTTTTTTAGACGTTCAACCGTCATGTCATGTTTAAAAAACAAAGTAATTCTTAGGGCCGGACTCTACCGAAGCGGAGACGAGACGACGAGAGAGGAGATGTGTTTTAAACCACTAATAAATAAAATAAAATAAATATCGCTGGACATTACACACAGCGCCATCTAGTGCCACACTAAGCAACAAGGCTTGTATCGTGGACACCAGATAGTTGATATACTACATATTTACTTTTTGTTTGTACTTAAATACATATTTATTATACACTAGCTGACCCGCGCAACTTCGTCTGCGTTATATAAGAGAGACAGAGAGATGGTTAGAGAGAGTGTGAGACACCCTTAAAAGATATACATAATAATGCTATCGCGGGTTTTTATAGATTTTTTTCCGTCATACACGATTCTTGCGTAACTTTAACCGTTTACGCAGCGCACGTAACGAAAGATCTCAAAAATAATATTTTTTTCCTTTTTTTGCAACATTTTTCATTGATGCTCTGCTCCTATTGATTGCTAAACAGTAATAGATACTTTCAACTCGAACCAGTAGTTCCTGAAATTAGCGTGTTCAACCAACCAAACAAACACAGCTTTATAATATTAGGTAAAGTATAGTTTTTCTAAATAAGGGCTTCCCTCGCCAGCCTCCTCAGCCTTTTTTTTTTTTTTTTTTAGTATGGGAAATCATCAAATAACTGCTCCCGCTCTGGGCGGAGCGGGAGGGAGTGTCAGACTTTTACTGACTAAAACCCATTCATGTTCCTTCCTCGCCCTTTGTGTTCCGGGGCCACGGTATCTCTATCGAATAGTCTCGCAGCCCCGGCAGGCTTCGGCCCTTGCGGACCCCTTCCCTATTGCTGACTCTCTTTGGGGGCGCGCGTGGAACACGAACGCGCCGTCGACACGGCCTGTCGTCATGAGACGGACGGACGGCGAGCTAGCCCATAGCTCCCCGTCCACAGGCCCGCGCCTACGGTGGCCGGAAGCCACCACGTGGCCCCCGACGCCCAGGGCGTCTCCCGCGGCGGCCGGGACGTGAGGATATCTCCCTCTCACGTTCCGCCACCTCCTTCGCTAGCATGACTGCTTCCAGAAGGAGGTGACGGCGTCCCATTCCGTCTCGCTCCGGACCATGGCACGAACCAGGGCTGGAAGCGAGAGGTCGCCGCCGCCGATCGCCACCTCGAGGACACGGCGGTGCTCCACCCAAGCAGGGCACACCTCTACCGTGTGCTCCACCGTGTCCTCCGGTCGATCCTCACAATGGAAACACCCGGGCGTTTCCTCCCGCCCGATTTGGTGCAGGAACTTACCGAAACATCCGTGTCCGGTAAGAACCTGCGTCAGGCGGAAGGTGAGGACGCGGTGGCGTCTCTCCAGCGACTCCTCAAAGAGGGAACTTACCGCCACTATCGTGGCGTGCCCTAGCCTCTTCAGCCTTACGTTATCATCCTTAGACACTTGATGACAGTCATACTCCATCTACGTCGAAAGTTCTCATCAAGGTGCATAAAATGAGCCCAAACACGATATAGATGCTGTAAACTCTTGATGACCTCTTGCAACTGCCTTCTGTCTCCATCGTCGACCTTCGATGAAAGTCATACTCTAGCTAAGTTTAAAGTTTTCATCAAGGTCCATGAAATGAGCCCAAACACGATTTAGCTGCTGCAAACTGTTGCGAACCTCTTGCGACTGACTTTTGTCTCCACCGCCAGACCTTCGATGACAGTCCAGGCAGGTCTAAAATTCTCACCAAGATGCATGGAATGAGGCCAATAACAATATAGCTGTAAATATAAACTACGTAAACTGCGTATGCACAGCACAGATCTTGCACGTCAAGAACACGTGAATTTATCAGGCTTCCGTTCGCTATACTACTTTTTGGAGAAATCATCATCATACTCCTGCTCCTTATCCCAATTTATTTGGGGTCGGCGCAGCATGATTGTATTCTTCTTCCATACTTCTCTCTTACTTTTTGGAAAAAAAATCACGAAATAGTAAGTAATATAGAAATGCAAACAATTTAAATACAAAAAGAAATATAGGCAATCTAACAGCCTCAAAAAAAATATTAACAAATCACAAAAAGTGAAACTAATGTTGCGGGGTTTGAACCTGCAACCCCGTAGTTTGCAGAGCGGTCATGAAACCGCTAGGTTATTTACTTCGTCGACATAAGCTACAAATAGCCGTTCTCATGTACTTACGTCATGACTGAAACGTCAAACAATTGAAGTATACGGACATAATGTTAAATTGCCTACCCCCTTAAGGAAGTAGCGTGATAATATATACCATAAATATTTAAGAAGCCTATGCAGTAGTTTTGACGTGATGCGCGCACAAACATTTCGTAGTAACTACTTTTACCGAAGAAAGTTGATTTTCTTGAGTTCCACTATTTTGTGCGTATTCACCTCAAAAATCAAATTTCAAGAAAACTGAGAATTATATTTACCGGTATTAGATATGAAGTATATGTAGCAACTTTAAAAGGTTACACTTCATTGGTTTTGATTGTATAGGTGTTTGAAGTTTATTAATTTTTAACACAAAACCCTCTTTTTTGCGTTTCTGGATGAGATTAAAAAAAAATGCTAAAACAGGTATTTCTTTATTTTTATTAATAAGTATTTACTCTGAGTTTCATGATTCTAGAATAATCTAAATTTTTTTTTTTCATACAAACTTTACCTCCCCTTTTCACCCCCTTTTTTAAAAAAAAAACAAAATTTCTATAGCCTATATGTTATTCTGAATTTATTTAAATAGAATTGTGAAGATTTCAACAATATCGGTTCAGTAGTTTTTACGTGATGCGCGGTCAAACAAACAAACAAAAATTTTTAAAATGGTTTTAATATGTTCAGTAACTTATTTTAAGTCACCCTGGCTGGTTTTTTTTTTAAATCTTCAATGTACAGATTTTTTGGTCTCAACGATTTTATTATATGTATAGATAATATAATTTAATATAATTTCGTTAATTATACTTCTCGTCTCTGCTTAGCTTTATTGAAAACGAAGAGAGAAAGGAGAGAAGATCTCTTTCAATAGGGTAGATGATAAAAAAAAAATGTCAGTCAGATAGATTTCCAAAAAATATTGGACACGTATTTTTTCTTTTTTCACGTAAACAAAAAATGAAGACGATACAATGCGTCGAAAACTCATATGACGTCACATTTGAGTATATTTTTTACTCAAATGTGACGTCACAAGCCTCCACTCATGATCTTTTACGTTTTAACTTCGTCAATTTTTATTAATTTGATAAAACAAAAAACACGGTTAATATATTTTTCGATAATCTAACTGACGGACTAAACAGAATCATATTTTTTTAGTCTGTCAACATCCCTATTGTTAAGGCCAACGGAAACGAGAAGAGACGTGAGCGGCGTGCGGTGAGCGGTATTCTCTGTGCGACGTGCGATAAGATGTGAGTATAGGTGCAAACTTTCCAATTCGCAAAATGTCCAGTGTCAAAAAATGTCCAATTCGCAAAATATCGAATTCGCAAAAATGTCCAATATTCATCAGAACGCTGTCACCCCACCCATGTGAGGCATATGACACTTATGTTCACCAAAAAGTACCAGGCTGGCATGAGCTCAAGGTGGTATGTATTTTAAGAATCAGTCTATGTACCCCAAAAAGTACTAGCGTGGCATGAGTTCAAGGTGGTATGTATTTTAAGAATCGGTCTACTAGAATGAATACAATAATATCGTTTAAATACTATCTTGGATTCATGTTAGTCTAGTACTTTTAGTGAGGTTACTGCTGCCCATAATTGATTGTTTTTTTTTTTGAGAAGAAAATAAATAACATTTTTTTTTCAACTTTAACTAAAATACACACAACTTTGAGCTCATGCTAGCCTGGTACTTTTTGGGGAACATAATAATATGTGTCATATGCTTCACTTGGGGTGTGACAACGAAGTTATGATGAATATTGGACATTCTGCGCCTATACGAAGATGTGTGCTGTGAGTGGCGTGCGGTGAGAGTCGAGCCGCTTTGTACATCTCCTCTGCTTTCCGCTTCACTCATCTCCACTCGTCTCTGCTTTGGTGGAGTCCGAACCTTACTTCATGATCAAAACGAAGTACCTATAAAACCCGATTACATTATCTCTGGACCAGGCGTCCATAATTTTAAAACAATTAAAAAAGTAAAAAAAAAAACAAAAATAAAGCATTTATAGCACGGAAATATCACGACCTATTTTGGCAACGAAAGTGCTTGTTTTTGAACATTTAATTGTTACGTTTGGACTTTTATAGTTCAAAAGTTATCAACGCCAGGTCCATAAATAATGTTACCGGGTTGTAGGTGACTTTAAAAACAAAATACGATCGTTCTTATTTCAAACATTTAAAATGTATTTTTTTTTTATTCAAAACAAAACACAATCAAGTATTTTCAATTGTTTAGTAGACCATTCAGTCATGTCTTTGTGATTTCTACAGACAGAAAAGCAGACGACTCCAAGCCAGGTTAATAGTACTGCCATTAATTTCATTACGGTAACTGTGGACTTGTGCCAAGGCGGTCCAAGGTAGAGGATTCTATTACACCGTGGAGTAATATTTCGTAAACAGGTTGGTGTATAATAAAGAGCCTTAACAATTAACTGCCAATAACATAATCAGCCGATACTGTACATATTGCATCAACATTGAGCTCTCCTCTATGAAATTAAAGAAGGCTGTAATCCACCTTGCCGCACAACTGCAGTTATTTGGATGACGCATGCCTTCAAATTATTGAATTGATGACTTGTCTATGATGCAAGGAAATACGAGAGTATCATAACCTGCAAGATGAGAGGTGGCTCTGTGGTACAAGCCACGACTTCATTATCTGTCCTGCCTTTTTCCCAACTATGTTAATTCGGCTTCCAGTCTTACCATATGCAGCTGAATACCAGTATTTTACATGAAGCGAACTGTCTATCTGACCTTCACAACCCAGTTACTACTGGTTATAACGTTACCCTACTGTCATGATTTCTTGTTCTGGAAATTTATTTATTTCGATTGGCAACACAGCTAACCGCTATGCCGTTTGGATGAACGGGGTGGCGGGAAAAAAAGGAGGAACACACTTGGGGAATCGTTAAGAAGTCCGGATTAGTATTAGGTTAAAAATATTAAAGTTTGCACTGAATAAAATTAGAAGTTAAACTTATTGTATTATCGAGACTGTAATAGTTATGTGTCTATTTGATATTAGTAAAGTAATTTTATTAGTATAAAAGTGGTTTTATTATATATCAGAAGTGACACGTCCAAAAGTACGCGCCCACATTCGCTAAGATTTATTAAAAGGTATGTACTCGCTAATTAATATTTAACTTAACTGACAGAGCTTGTGTGATTATTTGTCATTTCCCATTATTTGGATTAATTAATTTTAAAAGTTAACATTGGCATCTTATTCGACATTGGGTCCGATAAGACTTGATCAGGGTACTCCCTGATAGTGTTATCGAGTCTTAAGAGTGCATTATACTTTCGGCTTAAATGCGTGGGCGAGGCTACCCTTCGTCAGTATTTCTGTCAAGGTTTAGTACGCTTACATAGTGGAGTAATACGCTAGTATTATTTTTGGAATTAGAATGATTTTCATGCTTGGTTAAGTCATTTCTTAAACGTTACCAGTCCAAAAGGATGCATTGTGCTTTTGTCTTGAGTACATGGGCGGGGCTACTCTTCGTCAGTATTTTTGCTGAGGTATAGTGCGTCTATAATGCTGGTAATTTTGATACAATATTACATGAATTTCACACAAAGAGGTGTGCTGTGCTTCGGCTGTAATACTTGAGCGAGGCTACTCTTCGCTAGTATTTTGGGCCGAGGTTTAGTGCACTTAAAGTGTCATTATCTTTAAAAAATGCATGCATTGTAATCCCATCACATACTTGGTTGAGGCTACTCTTCAACAGTGTTTGGCTGGGGTTATAGTGTCGTGTTGATTGGTTGTTAAAAGACTAAGCATGAGTGTCCTATAGTAACAATACATTAAAGTTATATAGATAAGCAAGCCCTGCTAGTTTTTAAATAGACACTTGATTTTGGAGGCTATTGCCACTTGATTTTGGAGGCTATTGCCATTTGATTATGGAGGCTACTGCCACTTGATTTTGGAGGCTATTGCCACTTGATTTTGGAGGCTATTGCCACTTGATTTTGGAGGCTATTGCCACTTGATTTTGGAGGCTATTGCCACTTGATTTTGGAGGCTATTGCCACTTGACTTTGGAGGCTATTGCCACTTGATTTTGGAGGCTATTGCCACTTGATTTTGGAGGCTATTGCCACTTGATTTTGGAGGCGATTGCCACGATTGAAAAGAATATGTATTTGATTCTTGTATGACCGTGTATTTGATTCCTTACCACGCGTCATGTGAATCCTGGTTTAATAATAATGTAAACACTGATCAGCTACTACAACAACAACATTCTCACTACACACACACTTAAAACCATCACGCATACACACGCACACTGTCGGCGCCTCACATATGCGTGAACAACCGCGGGGAGGGCGCGGGGCGCGGCGTACCGAACCTGGCTACGCGAGCGCCGCTGCGCGCCCTTCCACTCACTGAGCTCACAGACGTCGATTCTTTGTACGGTCTTCTGAAGTTGAACTAATGTTAATTGTGGTATTACATCTATTTTAATACAGTCCACTATACTTTTATTATAAAGTCCCAACCGAGTCTATTCACACACACACACACACATACATATTAGATATTTCTAGTCAAATGATCTTGATAATGTGAATAGAATGTAACCGGATGTTAACCCTTGATCTGTCCACGAAGTAGACACAATAGTTAAGCAATGGTGCTCGAACAAATCGGTCCTTTGACAGATCATGATTGGAACCTTTCAGCTACCATGAGTGATGCAAAGCCAGTTGATGAATCGCATACTCCTCCTCGTAGGCGTAGTAGACGCAGAGAGAAACGAAGGCGATCGTCATCATCATCCACGACCTCGTCGTCTACACCTGAAGAAAGGATTCGACGGCGGTCTCGAAAACACTCGAAAGGTTTGACCACAGAGGACGTTCTGAACATCCTGACTTCCTGGAAGGCTGAACCAAGTAAGAGTACCAATTCCTTGCAAAATAGTCAACTTTATAACGTGATACCTGAATTTGACCCGGCCAATAGGTCACAAAGTATTGAGGCTTGGATAAGAAAAGTTAATGAATGTTCACAAATTTACAGTTGGGATCAGAAGCAAACCATTCATTTCTCCCTCCAAAAACTGGTTGGACTAGCGAAGAAATGGTTTGTGTCTCTTCCTACGGTCGTATTTTCATGGAACGAGTGGCAAGTCAAATTAAAAAGGGCATTTCCTAGTGAGGAAAATTATGGTAGACTGTTGGAAGAAATGCTGGCACGTACCACTCGTGTCGATGAAAGTTTACGAGAGTATTTTTATGATAAGTTAAATCTGTTAAACCGATGTGAAATAAAGGGGAAGAGAGCTGTTGATTGTGTTATACACGGAATTACTGATAGGTCAGTTAGGAGTGGTGCACAGGCACTTAACTGCGAAGAACCTGAGGACTTGCTTAACTTTCTTTGTGCTCAACGTATTACGTACTTTTCGAACAGAGACCGGAATAGGCAGAGATCAAATTCTAGTGCTGTAACTAACAATTCTGGGACCAATGACGGTTCTATAGTCTGCTTTAATTGTCGTAACAAAGGTCACCCTTATCACAAGTGTCCAAAACCTGTAATAAAATGTAAGAAATGTAACAGAATAGGTCATGATAATGAAAACTGTAAATTGCGGCCCGTTGCTGAAAATTACGTCCCCAGATCCAAAATCGATGATACTCGGAGTACCGTAGAGAAAAACATATTAAAGATCGTCGCGTTTAATGATCAAATAAGCCCTAAACCTACGTCAACTTCAGTAACAGCATCCAATGATAAGTTTTTCAAAACCGTCTTAGTAAACGGTCAACCCTTAATAGCTTACATAGACTTCGGGAGTGAGTGCAGCTTGCTTCGAGAGAGCCTTGCATTAGAACTTCAGCTGGCACAAAATTCTGGCAGTGTTCCAGTAATTAGAGGATTTGGCAATTCATGTATTTCACCGTTGTGTAAGTCAAGAGTAAACTTGAAACTTGACGATATTGAGACCCAGTTAGACGTTTTAGTAGTTGGTGACGAGTTCATGACAAACAGTCTCTTGATAGGACAAAACTTCACGGAACTACCTTTTATTACAGTCTTAAAAGACTGTCATCAATTAGTATTTTACAGAACTCCAGAAGAAAATCTCTTCCCAACTAAAATCACTGTCAAAATGTTTACATCAAAGCCCATGACGATTGTGAATACTAGTATGGTACCCATCACAGTAGGGGGTGCTTCTTTTTCTGGTGACGTTTTTGTCGAAGGTTATAACTCATTGGAACCTGGTAGAGAATTTCGTTTGTTGCAAGGGATTTATGGCATCTCAAATGGCACTGGAGAAATAGCCGTAGCTAACTTGTCACGAAAATCTCTTTTGTTTAAATCTGAAACATTAATTGCACGGTCGACACCAGTAACTGAGGCCAAGAACTGTAGGGTTAATCGTATTTCAGAAAATTCTACTCTCTCTTTAGAACCATTAGATAGAACGCATATTCAGGTAGGTGAGGATCTAATAAGTAGCGACAAGAATAGATTGTATACGTTATTACAAAAGTATCGCGACTGCTTTGCCACTAATATGAAAGAAGTAGGTTGCGTTAAAGATTTTGAAATGAAAATAAACCTTACGGATAATAGACCTGTTGTTTACAGGCCGTATAGGTTATCGTTTTCAGAACGATTGCAGGTGCGTGAAATTGTTGATGAACTATTAGATACCGATATTATACAAGAATCAAGTTCAGATTACGCAAGCCCGATATTAATGGTCCGTAAGAAATCGGGTGAGCAAAGACTTTGTGTAGATTTTAGAGCCCTTAATAACAAGACCATTAAGGACAGGTTTCCTCTTCCACTTATTGAAGACCAGATAATTAATTTAAGCGGCAATCAGTTTTTTACGACGTTAGATCTTGCATCTGGGTATTACCAGATTCCTATGTCTCGCGAGAGTCGGCATCTCACTGGTTTCATAACTCCTGACGGCCACTATGAATTTAAGAGAATGCCTTTTGGATTGGCCAACGCCCCCTCTGTGTTCCAGCGCATGATTAATAAAATTCTTGGGAATAAACGATTTGATTACGCACTTGCGTATTTAGATGATTTACTTATTCCATCTGTAACTATAGAACAAGGGTTTGAGCGCTTAGAAGAAATTTTAAAATTACTCCGTGAATTCGGACTTACATTAAAATTAACGAAGTGCCGGTTTTTCGATATTACGATCAGCTATTTAGGTTACGAAATCTCTGCAAAGGGAGTAAAACCCGGGGAAGCAAAAGTTTTGGCCGTCAAAGAATTCCCTTGCCCCAGTAACATTCACGAAGTCCGTCAATTTTTGGGACTAACGGGATATTTCCGTAAGTTTATAAAAGGATTTCGAATGTCATGATTTACCTTAGCTTGACAAAAGCAACCTATGTATAATGTTCACGATATTTCACAACTTCAAAGTCACAAACATCTATTCTGTATATTCTTGTGTATTCTGTACTTGTTCGACATAAAATAGTTATTTCTTAATTTGAATTCTGAACTGATTTAACGGGTTCAAGTGGGAGTTGTGCTCCGGGAGTAGCACGTTGTCGGATGGCCGAATGTCATGATTTCTTGTTCTGGAAATTTATTTATTTCGATTGGCAACACAGCTAACCGCTATGCCGTTTGGATGAACGGGGTGGCGGGAAAAAAAGGAGGAACACACTTGGGGAATCGTTAAGAAGTCCGGATTAGTAGGTTAAAAATATTAAAGTTTGCACTGAATAAAATTAGAAGTTAAACTGATTGTATTATCGAGACTGTAATAGTTATGTGTCTATTTGATATTAGTAAAGTAATTTTATTAGTATAAAAGTGGTTTTATTATACTACTATTAACTACTACTATTAAAGCCTGCTACTTTATAGCATGGCATTAAAGAAGCTGAAAGCAAATTCACTTTTAAAAGAAAAGATCGTAAGTACTATTTAAGTCAGACTAAATAGCTCTTAATTTGAAGTCTAGTCATAATAATTATTATTAGGTTTCTCGTTATTTTCTTTTTAATTTTTGGTATTTGTTAAAATATCCTTTAGTTTATTTTATCTGTTTATGTGTATCAATATAAGTACATAAATTTTCGTTTACTAGAAGTTAGTTTTTTAGACATTTTTTTAGTACCCTATCACTATGTTTTCCTATTTAACCCAAAGGTTGACTGGTAGATAATGCCTTGTGCCTTGTCCGCCTATGTACCTCTATTGTACATGAAGTTTAAATAAATAAATAAATACCCTTTGATAAGATTGGTGGTCAAACTTCCAGGCAACTGACTACCTGTAACACATTTTCATATCAGGCACATAAGTGATAAAAACATAGCCTTTAACACTCGTATCCCAAAATATACATATGCAGAACTGACCTACATACCGCTACGGTACTGTGTGAGCCACGGCTCCAGGTAAAGGGGTGGCCAAGCAAACCGGCTTATCGCCAGCGGCTGACAAGCGTGGATTTATGTGCTAACTTTATCTTTTCCGTTACGTGTGCCTTGGAGGCCGATGGCACTGGAGTTTGGCGGTTGATCTGAGGTTAGGTTGGTTTATTGGTTTAGGGCCGAAATGGAGTATATATAAAAGTAATTTCAATATTTCTTCTCAATTTAATCAATTTAATTGTTGTATAGACAATGACGTGTTTCATAAGTTATGTGTAAGTCCCATCTCAGTAGTATTTTCAGCAAATTGTTCACCTTGCGACATTTTAACTTCAAAAAATTACAGTTGTGTGGATATAATATATCTACGACAAATTTATGGTTGTAGTATTTTTTTTATTACTTTTCCTGAATTGACCGTACATAAACATACACAATAAAACGTTTAAAATGTTCTGAGTGTGTTTAAAACATTAGACAAACCAAGGTGAAAACACCGCTATGTAGGGTTCTAAGTCAGATTAGAAAAAACCTACAAGAGAAGAAATGAAAATCTCAAACGCGAATGATAACTTTATTACATAAAAGATTATTATTTTAAGGACAAAATAATCTTTCGAATAATAATCCAAATAATCCTGTCTCACAAAAGAAAAAGATTAGGAAACAAATGAGAAACGGAATTTCCCCGATATTATAATCTGACAATCGAGAACTCAACATTGTATTCTTGTAATTGCAGCTTATTTCAAGTGCCCGACCAGTTTTCAACCTTATAACTACGTGAATAAGGTTGAAAGTGGTCGAGCGTCAGTGAGCACGATAGTACAGTCACGAGCACTAACATGTTACAGTTAACAAAATTCAAAAGCATATTACTCGTGGAATAACGATTCTTGCTTTGAGACAAGACCTTTTTTATAATAGCACGGTTTCAACAAAAAGTTTTGATCAATACAGTCGGAGAAAATCACTTTTATATGTTGCTAAGTGTACATATTAGTGTCCGTGACTGTACCTACGAAGTTACTTCAGACTTTATTATTAAATTGTGTTGTTGGATATATTTTTGTGTGTATCGCTTGATTAATTGTCTGAGTGCCTAGATTAGGTAACATTTTTTCCGCTACAACGATAATGGAGTAGTTAAAAATGGATTATGTTGACCCGAAAAGCCACTTTGTATACTAGTTTTTGACTGGATCGTTGGTTTAGTGGTCGCAAGCGCGACTCCTGAGCATGAGGTTATGGGTTCGGTTTCCGGGTCGGGCAAAGTGCTAATGGGTTTTTCCATTAGAATTTCTCAGTAGACGCCACGGAGTCTGAATTTGTGCCCGGATGATGAGAATAGGCTCGCCCTTTATTACATGGCACTGACTAAATGTGTGTGTACCTACTATTAGGTATACCTCTGCCTAGCCCTCCGGGGATACAGGCGTGATGTTATATTATATAGTTTTTTCCCACGGCGTCCGATATATGATAAATTAAGTTGAATAAAAACAAAATACACTATCATTATTTAAATGGCAACAACCAAACAAGATCGCATCTGATTCCAAAAATCCTTTTCATTGAACGAATCCGTTTATTTGACCGTTTGTTATTAATTCCTAGCAATAAGACTTGAAAGCAAACTAATCTGGAAATAAATACACCTAAAACTTTAACTACGATTAAAAATGTGCCACCAGCCGCCACAGAAAGTATTCGGAAAACATCGCTCTATAGCAATGCGGTCTATATACGAAATATGCATAGGTATTTACTGTACCTAAACAAATACATAAAAGGAGGAGCTCGTGGCTTAATAATAACAGCCCCTCGGGTCGATCTTCAGGTTAAGCCACGCTTGTCTAGGTTGGTCCGTGGATGGGTGACCACCAATAACATACTGAGTTTCCTCTGTGCCTCGGAAAGCACGTTAAGCCGTTGGTCCCGGCTGACATTTTGTAGATCTTTGACAATCGTTACAGGTAGTCAGTGGCCCGAAAAGGCTGACAACCGGTCTTACCAAGGGCTATGGTATTACTCAATACAAACTGGGTTGTGAAGGTCAGATAGGCAGTCGCTCCATATAAAACACTGAAATTCAGCTGCATCCGGTTAGACTGAAAGCCGACCCCAACATAGTTTGGAAAAGGCTAGGCAGATTAATAAACAAAAATACATAATATTCGGTAATGTTACGGTTTCAAATCCAACTGTATCTTTGACATTTTGTATGAAATCCTTTGTTGACTTGGTTGTGTGTGGTAATATCAGAAACGCCTGAGGATTTGGTATCATGTCCAAATTGTCGGTTGAATTTCAAACGGCGCTTTGCATTTGTGTTCGAATATTGGACGATAATTTCAAATATGTTTTGTGTTGAGAGCTTCGGGAATCAGGCAAAGAGAAATATTAATGTGGATTTATGGATTTCGGATCTGAACTTACAGATCACTTTAACGTTTAGAATTATTAGTAAGACATGTTTTTCCATACGAAAGCTGCCAATTGAATGATTCAGCTTTTAAATTACAATTAAAAAGCAACAAATATTATTTTTAAGTAGTACTTAATTTTAATGCTACATTATTGACCTCAACGGCGCTGTCCCTCTTCAGGCATCCAGTGTGTGACGATATTTGCCCATCTCTCCTGGGCCATCGTGGTTGTGACGTAGCCTGCCACCTCCCACTTTTGTCTAGCGGTTTTTCTCCAACATCAGCTACTTGAGTTATGGAGTGCAAAGTGGTGATTCTAACGCGCGGCGAAGGTGGCGTGACGATCTGATTATCTTTGCGGGGCTAACATGGCCAGATATCGCACAGGATAGAGAAGTATGGGAGAAGAAAGGGGAAGCCTTTGCCCAGTAGTGGGATACGATGTAGGCGAGTAAAATAAACTAACAAATATTATCTGTTTTGTCTTGGTGCATTATAACGTTACATTTTCCAAAAAAAAAAAAACTTTTTTCCGAGTTTAGTTGGTTTTCTTAATGTTACGTGTCTATGTCTGACGACCCGAATGGCGCAGCGGTAGTGAAGCTGCCTTACGTTCTTAGGGTCCCGGGTTCGAATCCCGGTACGTGCAAATGTTTGTGTGATGAGCTTGGACATTTGTTTCCGAGTCATGGGTATTTATTTATATGTATAATAAGTATGTATTTACAAACAAAAAGTATCTATGTAGTTTATCAACAATCTGGTGTCCACGACACAAGCCTCGTTGCTTAGTGTGGCATTAGATGGCGCTGTGTGTAAAGTCTAGCGATATTTATTATTATATTTATATGTTATGTTAAGACTTATAACGATATAAAAACGTCAACGTTTTGAACATAGCAAATTACTGCTAAGACACATGAAACATCACCAGCATTATTTATAATTAATTTAGGAAATCATTCGCAGCCTACCATCCTTAAACTGTCAAAGTATTACAGCACACATCTGCCTATGCTTTTAAAGATAATATAATAACTAAAGCCAGGCATCTGCCATTACATTTTATTCCTACAAGCTAGATTGTAACTGGAACACGTTAAAGGTACGATTCTGAAAACAAGCGCAACAGCAAAGCGCGGCAACAATGCGTCGCAAACGTAATTACAGACTGAAACAACACGATATCTCTCTCTAAGTTCCATTAAACGAATGATGGATGGTATGAAATGGTGAGACACCAGTGTCGCGATCTATGGTAGCAAATTCTTACAAACTCATCGAGTTACACAGAACCCAGTAGTGTCACTGTCACGTGTGTAGTGTCACGTTCTATAATACCGGCTGGGTGGCTTTTCAACTGCTGTCGCCTTCGTAAGTGTACCGTATAGGTACAATTTGAAAGACAGACCGCAGTAAAATTTCTGGTTTGTATGCACCTAACACTACGAAAACACTTTTGTAGATAGCAGCACTGCACTGCCGCCTGCCACAATTTTCATAGCAAATGAGTCGTTGTGATCTGCCATAGAAAGCTCTGCTGCTGCGGTCTGCGGCTTGCGACTACGGAACCGTACCTTTTTTATTTTTTCAGATAGGAAATCATCAAATGACTCCTCCCGCTCTGGGAGCGGAAGGGAGTGTCAGACTTTTACTGACTAAAACCCATCCATTTTCCTTCTTAGCCCTTTGTGTTCCAGAGCCACGGTATCTCTTTCGAACAGTCCCGCAGCCCCGGCAGGTATCGGCCCTGGCGGACCCCTTCCTTTTGCTGACTCTCTTTGAGGGGCGCGTGGAACACGAGCGCGCCGTCGACACGGCCTATCGTCATAAGACGGACGGACGGCGAGCTAGCCCATAGCTCACCGTCCACAGGCCCGCGCCTACGGTGGCCGAGATCTACCACGTGGCCTCCGACGCCTGATAAGTCTCCCGCGGCGGCTAGAACGTGAGGTTCTCTCCCTCATCGGAACCGTACCTTAACTTATAACTGGCGCACGCACAACTTAAGTGGTTTTACTCTTATCTCAAGCAAGAGGAATAGAATCTAATGGGAGGCGGGTAGAATCCTCATAAATTATAGTTGTTCGTATGTGTGTACTATTAATTTGTAACGTCTAATAGAAATTTATGGCGGCCAAGGTTGTTTGCGAATGTTATATTGTGGTTTCTGGACTTTAAATACAAAATGTTTGCTTGTTTTCACTATTCCTAGACTAAATGCCTAAATAAAAGCACACTGTTAAATTTTAAACGCTAATCTCAGCGCAGTTACTGAAAATTAAAACAGTGCAATAATATTTAGTTGCTCTGTGTTCGTGAAAACGGGCGTTAGAGGTACAATACAATACAAATCAAACCAAATTATTATTTATTTCGAACAACAAGGTCCTAAGGGGTTAGTAAATAAGTACTTAAGAACTATGTTAGGGGTGAGAAATTCGGTAATTTCTTAATATTCGTAAACGTGCCGTGAGGATGTTTTCTCAAGTTTTTTATGAGTACGGTGACAATGAACTCGATAAGGAATTGGATTCTTATGACAAAATTTTGAATTTGTAGTTTCAACCCATAACTGGGATGCGGAGGTCAGATAGGCAGTCGCTCCTTGTAAAATTCTTAAATTCACCTGCATCCGAGTAGACTGCAAAGCTGGTCAACTGCCTAGCCTTTGCCAGCAATCTTGGGTACTGGTAAGAACTAACAACAAAACATCACGACTGTAATCAGGAAATCAGGAAATCAGGATGGCAACCAATCGTTTGGCTTTCAAAATTAAAGTTCGAGAGTACATTTGCAGGAAGCTGGCAGTTTCATCACAACGGTAATGTTTTCTCTATTGTTTGTCTTTTATTTTAGTATATCCGTTTATATATCTATTTACAGTAATAAATAGTTTAATATGTATTTATAGTATTTATATATATTTATAGTATTTTATATATCCTTGTAGTTTACCTTAGTATTAATTAGATTATTTTCAGATGTACAACTACCACTGCTTGTCTCTGCATCACCCAAAGGTTGACTGGTAGAAAATGCCTACGGCATTAAGTCCGCCTCTGTACTTTGTGCTTCTTCTTCTTATCGTATCGATTTCCCTTCCAATTAAACGGTGTGGGCCCAATAGGTGGCCACGTTTATTCCAGCGGTGGAGGCGCTGTACAAGTCGTCAAGAGTGCAGGTAGACGGACACCTAGGACACTCCATCAGGTGGGGCATTGTTTGGTCTGGAGCGCCGCACTCGCACTCGGTGTTGGAAGAAACAGTTATACCCCATTTTGCCAGGTTTTGTTTGCAGCGGCCTATATATAATCGATTCAGAGCTTTCCAAATAGGCCACTGTTGTTCACTGCCAGGAGCCAGGTGTTCTTGGGGCTTTAAAGTCGTGTGGTGGAGGGCACTTCTCTTGCCATAACTTGCTTCTTACTTTAGGTGGCCTGTCTTGGATTGCCTGAGTGGAGCGTAGGAAACTTTTGCGGCTTTTTAGTCTGCCCGGGGTAGTTATGTGGTCGTAGAGGGGATGTCGGGAATCAGATTCTTGGTTCTTTTTTTCCAGCGCGCATGCGACATCCCTTCGAACAGCAGGTGGTGCGATACCTACTAGCGGGTAGAGCTTATTGAGTGGGGTCGGTTTTAGGCAACCCGATATTATCCGACACGTCTCGTTTAGAGCAGTATCTACTTGCATTGCGTGAGCGGATCGGTGCCACACTGGGCACGCAAATTCGCCAGCAGAGAAACATAGGGCCATGCCGGTTGTTCGAAGAACATCGGGTGCTGCTCCCCAACTGGTGGAAACTAGGCGACGTAACAAATTGTTTCGGGTCGCGACCTTCTGTTTCGTACTAAGACAGTGTGACTTATACGTTAAGGCCCTATCCAACGTGACACCTAGGTACTTTGGATTCGGGCAATGTTTTACACGAGTTCCTTGCCACGAGATGTTTAGTGTCCGGTTCGAGTCCCTATTGCGGAGGTGGAATGCACACGACTGTGTCTTGGACGGATTCGGCCGTAGGGCATTACTGTCATAATATTTCCCTAATACGTCCAGTGCCTGTGTCAATTTATGCTCTACGTCCTTGAAAGTCGCTGACTGTGATGCTAGTGCCAGGTCATCCGCGTACAGAAACCGCTCAGTGTATTGGGTGATGGGTTGGTCGTTGGTATAGATGTTAAAAAGCATTGGCGCCAACACACTGCCTTGAGGAAGACCATTCTTTTGGCGTCTCCATCTACTCTTACTAGATTGGAGGTAAACCTGGAAACGGCGGTTATGCAGGAGTTCGCTTAGTATACGCACAAAGCCCTGGTCGTTGGTAAGAGTGACCACTTTGCCAAGTAGTGTTTTGATATTTATGGTGTCGTAAGCTGCAGAAAGATCAACAAATACGACACCAGTGACGTTGTTAGACTCGTACCCGTTCTCTAAATGCTCAGGAATTAATGCTGAATCAGTTGCTGCTGTAAGGCGGTATAGTAGCAGCCATTCAAACAGCTTATAGGTGTGGCATAGCAGGGAGATAGGCCGGTAGCTTTTAGGGTCATCAGAGGGTTTACCTGGTTTCGGCAGAGCAACGATTTTGGTCTTTCTCCAAAGTTTAGGTATGTGTGCGGTAACCATGCATTCATTAAAAAATGTTAGAAGCCACGATACAGATAAAGGCCCCAGGTGTTTGATTTGCTCCACCGTAATGTCATCGACACCAGCCGCTTTACCATTTTTTAGTGCCATAATGGCCAGAATGATGTCAGTAAGTGTAAAAGGCTTGCTTATCTCGGTGGAATTCGCAGGATTATCAGCAGGTATTTTGGAATATTGTAGTTTGTGTGGAGGTTTACCGTTGAGTAGCAGTTGTTGAGCTATTTGATTGGCTGTGACAAAACCTTGATTGGCAGGTTGCGGTGGTTCTCCAGTAAGTCTATGTATGGTTGACCAGGCTTTTTTACTATTGTGGGTCATGTTGGTGTTGGTAACAGTAGAGATCCATTTTTGATCCATTTTAAATTTCAAGAAGTTTGGATGACTCTGGAGTTAGGCCGGATATGTACGAAGTGCGACAGCCTCTGGGAAAGCATTGACGCGACACAGTCCAAATAGTTTCGACGAACTGATCGTAATTGGAAGGTGTAGGTTCTATGTCACGTAGTTTTGCATCTACAGCTACTGAAAACTTTTCCCAGTTAACCTTCGAGAAGTTAAAGCGTGGTTTAAAAGGAACCTGTCGTGGTTTGATTGCCGCTCTTACCTCACACGTAATTGGCCTATGTTGTGTATTTGGTATTGGTTGGCAAACAAGTTTTGAACATAGAGGATTAATATTACTACTGACAAAGATTAGATCTGGGTTGTACCCACGTTTCCAACGTCGGCTGTTGAAGGATGCAGGCTGTTTGGCAGCATGAAGGAGGGATAGTTGGGAGGCATCACCCCATTCCTCGACTAAGTTTCCATCAGTGTTGGTTTCGAGGTATCCCCAGGATGAACTGTGGCTATTAAAATCTCCTATCACTATTTTAGTATGCCAACAGTCGAAGTTTGGGGTTTTATGGAATTCAAAAGGCTGATTAGGAGGCTTGTAGACCGATGTGATCGTGCAGGTGCCTACATCTACTGTGAGGATTTCTATGGAATTTTCATTAGTCTGGGTTGCAGATAGGACAGTTACTCCGGGGTTAACAAAAATGGCGCTGCCATATTGTGCATGTGGTATTTCTAGTACAAGCGTCATTCCAGGGATGTGTGGCCTTAGATGATTGGTGCCACGATGCGTTTCTTGGACACACAGGATGTCACACTTAGTTTTGTCACATAGTTCAGACAATAGCTGGGATTTATTATCTGAAAAACCGTCAATATTGATTGAGGTGATAATTAAAGCGGGTTTAGAAAGCCGGTGGTGGCTGCCCGTAGCGAGATGGTTGTTGTTATTTGGTAATAGAAGGGGCCGTTGGTCGTGGCTCTTTGGAGAGCCGTTTGGAAGTGCTACTTTGTGCTTGAAGTGTTAAATAAATAAATAATCCACGAAGGGTAAAGCAGACGAGTATTTATAGTACCTAACCCTCTGTCAGGCATTCTTACAAGTTTATAATCAACAGTAACTTCGTACTTACTACCAATCTACTGTCATACATTGATCACTTCACAATCGACCTATTCGCTATTCTATTCTATTCTCTTCAACCACTGTTACAATAACTTAATCGCTTGCTCGAATTAAACCGTTGTTTAATCGTCACTTACGCACCTATACAAACGGCATCGCTTGGACTAATCTAATTAATCCTTGAGCAGCTATTAGCCTAGCTAACCGTAACCTACTTAACGGGGATCAATTTAAATGTAAACACGGGCCTGTCATATCCTACGGCGCGTTTCAACTAGAGATGAGTATGCAAGAATGAGCATTTACTAACCAATCACATTAAAACCAAACGAAGCCAAAGACAGAGCTCTTTGGCTTCGTTTGGTTTTTAGTTTTCGTTTTGTGCAGGTGGCAATAATTATACTGATCGGGTATAATTTGAGTCTATCGACACGCAAAAAAGAAAAAGAAGCGCTCTAAGACCGTTTTTTCTATAGACTTACTCTTATAACGACCATTTTCAATAACTTACTGTTCGGTTTCAGTAAGTTGCTATCTCTGTCTGTTTGACATTTTGCTTACAGACGGTTAGAAACGAAACGTCACAGAAAATCTTTCTTTGATATTTCTATGAATCTAGTTGACGCGGATAGGATATTACAAGCTAACTTTGTTTATAGAAACACCGATAGCTACGAGAGTTGGCCTATTAACTGACAGTTAAACGTAAGTAAGTTACAGAAAACGGCCTTAAGTTGGTACACATGCAAACTGAAAACGCAGTCTTAAGTTGACGATAGGCTATGGATGACCGTATTAAATGAGCATGCAAAACCGACTTCTTAGCGGACTTGCTTTATAAAATTACAGTCTTTACGGCCTTAATGGCAAAGTGACATACTATAAGGATAATAAAAAATGTCGGAATAACATTAACTACCAAAATGTTTATGTCAACCCTGTTGAAAGTTGTTGTACAAATCGAAACCCTTGGAAAGTAATTGACACTTGTTAAGGCCTAAACAAGAAAAGAATACCAAAGAGGCGCATTCTCAAAGAATAGGCTAGTTTCCACCATCAATAAATTGTTAAGTATTGGAAAATAATGGACACATATTTTTTGTTTTTGTAAATCAATTAATATTGACAAAGCAAAAACGCATCAAAACTCGGGAGTGGGAGCTCGTGACGTCAGAACGCACTAAAAATTATACCACGGCGTGACGTTTTGAGAAATTAAAAAGCGTCGTATTTTCGTCAATATTGGTTTACGTAACAAAAGAAAAAATACGGGTCAAACATTTTTTGATAATCTAACTGACGGACTAATTAGATTTTTTTCAGTTGACAAGCCTATTCTTTTGGGCAACACAACGCACATTAGAATCACACCATTAATTCAATCAACCTCTGTCTACCCTTTAAAATAAACGCGAAAATAATCCAATTTGCGGGTCTGGTGAGATGACGAGCAATAGAGAAGGGTTTATGTTTAACCAACCACCAGATTTAGTAAAATGTAACGGCAAAAAAATCACTTTTGGTTGCCAAAAATAGTAAATGCTCACCAAAATTTAGTTAATGACCATCAGAAATTGAACTATTAAGCTCTTGCAACCGAGTCAAGGGAGACCCGGTCGACGAAGACCCGCTACGCGGGGCTTGTACTTCTGAATAGTTTATAAAAAATAACCACGAAGGGTTTGGCGGGGTCTATTCGCTCGCTTTGCTCGCTCATTCAACCCCGCCGTACCCTTTTAACCTAATATATCCGTGTCGGGGTGCCCCAAGTCGGCCTAGGCAAAACTAGTTTGTCATCAACCACCTCATTAAAATTTGGTGCTTAATTTACAAAATTTGGTGATCAATTGATATTTTAGGTGATAGATGTTTGTGGTCACAAAGTTATTTTTGGTGGTCATTATATTTTCCCACTTATAGAAGTATGGAAGAAGAAGACATGCTGCACCCACCCGAAATAAATTGGGACAAGGGCAGGAGAATGATGACTTCGGAAAAGCACTTTTAAAACACCGAACCTACATCCTACAAAACTAACGCGACAATAATACGGATTGCATTGTCGCACACAAAATTACAGTACCCTACTTAGTTCCGCGCAGTTGGGACTGATTCCGGCGCCATATACAGTTGTCACGGTACGGACGATAAATTGCGGCTATCCGTGGAGCTAGTACGAAAGTTACGAACTAATTCAGACTATTTTTGGACTTAAATGTTGGTTAAAATGTAGGTGGTCAAGTTTTAGGTAGCCAAAGTAATAATTTTAAACGACTGGGCTATTTAACTGGTGAATGTTCACTCAGTTCAGCTCTTACATTAAAAACATGTATTTAAAAAAATCACGTTTTTACGTTTTGTTTCTAACCGTCAGTAAGCTAAATTTCAAACAGACAGAGATAGCAACCTACCGAAACCGGCTAGTAAGTTATTGAAAACTGCCGTAAGAGGCACAGTCAGTCTAGATACATTAATTAACATCACGCCTGGAATCCTGGAAGGGTTAGGCAAAGGTTTACCTGTGTACGTACACCCACATTTCGCCAGTAATGTTTTAGAGTCCCATGTTAGAGGGGGTGACATTATTCCCATCAACCGGTCACAAATCTAGACTCCGTGGATGCTGCAAAAAAATCCTGATGGAAAAACGCAATAACACTTCGTACCCATCTGTGTTTTAATTTACAAAATGGTTCTTATTGTCTGTCTTACAATGCTGTCCTATTTGACCCAAAGGTTGACTGGTAGAGAATGCCTTGTGGCATTAAGTCCGCAATTAATCATAATCATCTCAAATTAAACCATCTACAATAAGAACCACTAGATGCACCACTAACCCACTTATCCAAACCCCTATCACACTGATATGTGCCTAACTAACTTCATGAAACAACATTACCAACCCGTATTTAGTTCCGCGCAGCTTGACACGGATTCCGGCCGGTTGTCACTGTTCGAGCAATTTATTGCCTGACGATTACGAATGATGTACCTACAGCAGTGGTTGTGATATGTTACTGTCGTGTTTGTGATTTCTGGGGGAGAATGCAGTATATAATGTTAGGTAGATGAACTGTTGTAAGGGCAGTATAATTAATAGTTTTAATATAGTAGCGCGCGTGATCAGTTATTACATGGACATGTTATGCGAATGAATGCGGAAAATGTCATGAGAAAAGTTTTGAGTAAGAATGTGGTTGGCTGTGCGAAAGATGATATCGCTAGAACACACCTCTTTTCTAGCGATATCATCTTTCGCACACTCCATCCATACTTCTACAACAATAGAGAAGTATCGAAGATAGATACTGCGCTGACCCCAAATAAATTGGGATAAATCATGGTCTGTCAAAGGACCAATTTGTTCGAGACACCATTGTTTAACTATTATGTCTACTTCGTGGACAGATCAAGGGATAAACCAATTTGGTAATTGGGATAAGGTTAACTGGTAACAGAATACCTTGTGGCATTAAGTCCGCCTATTTACCACTCTTGTACAGTAAGCGTTCATAAGTGCATAGGCACGATAAGGATCGTATTGCTGTGAACGCACGGTCGAGCGTCCGTGCGTCCGTATGTGTAAGTGTTCTCAATACAATACGCACACCACAGCCACAGAGTTCGCCCAATCGCATGTCGTCGCGTCACACTCCACAAAACATAAAAATATATTTCCGTCTCTTTTGTTATACACGCAGCAAACGCATGATCTTAATTGTGTGGCGACCGGTTCTTACCATTGGATAGCTAAAATTCACCTTCATATACCAAGTGTTGATAGCTGTTGATAGCTAAGCAGTGGGTTCACGATCAAAGAGATCCAATCCATGAAGTTTAAATAAATAAATAATAAATAGGAGCAGGAGATTGAAGATGATACGTGATACTTATTTACATTATAACAAAGAATACAATATTGGATTGCTTTGTGAAATGCAACATCTGGAACTAATATCCAGCGGTGGTTTGGATAGAAATTAAACACACCATAGAAGCTTACTCAATGACTACGTAAGCGTAGCAACGTTCTACGTTTATGGCGCTACGCCGTAGCACTGATGTGCTACGCGGATTTGAGGCATGTTTTCGTATATGTACTGAGTTATTCGTGTAGGCATGATAGTAGTGGTACATTGATATTTTGACACGTGTTTTTAATCGTGTTTTTTTATATGCGGAAACTTGTAAATGGCCATTGAATTCGTATGGTTTAAGAACATTGTTTGTATTATCTGTAAGTTTCCCGAACAGTATAAAATAAATAAAATAAAATAAAATTAACACCTTTTTTTTTTGACAGACAATTTTAAAAACGTTTAGATATTGCGATCCTCAACTACAACAAAGTCTCGTTGAAAAATCTAGACTTTATCAAAGGACGAGTATAATTATTTTGTACCAGCGGCTTCGCCTGTGCCAAGTTCGGTCACTTTCCCATCAGATCGTACTACCAAGATAAAAAGCATTCTATAGTATGTTAATCCAGGTTATAAAGTAGGTATCTGTGTGTCAATTTTTAACCATAGCCGTTCAACCGTTTTGCGTTTGAGAGAAACCAACATAAACTTCTCTATTACTCGTCATCTTAGCAAAGAATCTATTCACCATCGTTACAAAACCAATTATTGATAATTATTGATAGTTATACTGCTATTCCAGTGCAACATTTGAGACGTACCCTAACAAAAACCCGATCCTATATCCGAGCCCCGAAATGGAGCAGAAACTTGAGCAGTTACTGATTGCAAGCAGTACGTAAAGTTGTCGCGTTTGATACAATTTATGGGCACCAGTTTAGGAAGTGTATCTAGGACGGATCGTAAGTTAGGTACGAATGTACTGTCGGCTAAATAAGTAGCTTTCCACGATAAGATATATTTATTTTTCGTGTGGTTTGTGACTTTTTTTTTCAGATAGGAAATCATCATGCTCTGGGCGGGGCGAAAGGAAAGAAGACTTGAACTGACTAAAACCCATCCAAGTTCCTTCTTAGCTCTTTGTGTTCCAGGGCCGCGGTATGGTTATATATGCGTGTGGTTAGTGCCTAACCTGGTGTCGGAGTTTTTATCCCGCCCATGGGACTCTGACTTGGCTTTACATGCCGACGAGAAATATCTCTCAGTTAGGCTGGTTTCCTCACGATGTTTTCCTTCGCCGAAGCAAGTGATAATTATAAAATACGCACATGAATTTGAAAAATCAGAGGTGCGTGTCTAGGATTTAAACTCGAGACCTATGGACTTGGCAGTCCGACGGTCCCGCCACTAGCCTACCACTGCTATACTATTGGATTATAAAAACGAGTTCATTAAACCACTCCCATTGCTTGTCTTATACGCAAAGTTCATTCTCTAGTGATGTACGGTATAACAGTTAAAATGTCACCTAGACTTAACCTGCACATCGTCTGCCCTGCTAATGATTCTAAATGATGATAATAATAAATGATCATAGTTATTTGACATGGTCACTAACATTCTCACACTGAAAATGGGAGTTTATCCGTATAAACTCCCATTTTCAGTGTGAGAATGATAATGACCATGTGACCACGAGATCATGGTGCTTGCAACAGCGCCGAAATACTCAAAACAAATTGTAAACATGGTAAACATCCCGTTTTTAGTGTTAACAACAATGAATATAATATTGTCACAATCGATGAAATGAGTACCTATTTTTTAGCCGACTGTACCAACACAGGTTGGACTGTATCCGCTTGCATTAATGCAGATGTATTGCGGCTCTGTGTACTGCGACGTACATATGTATGTCAGTAATGTGTTTGCTAGTTACTTAAATAGGAACCGTAAAGAACTAAGATAACATAACATCACGCCTGTACTCCCCGAAGGGTAAGGCAGAGGTGTACTAAATCCGGGGCTGCGGGACTATTCGAAAGAGATACCGTGGCCCCGGAACACAAAGGGCGATGAAGGAACATGGATGGGTTTTAGTCAGTAAAAGTCTGACACTCCCTCCTGCTCCGCCCAGAGCGGGAGGAGTCATTTGATGATTTCCCATCCTATAAAAAAAAAGAGGTGTACTAAATAGTACACCCACGTTTTGACAGTTATGTTTAGGTCCCATGTGATAGGGGGCGAGCATATTGCCATCAAGCACAGATCCAGACTCCGTGGCTGCTACTGAGAAATTTCTGGTGGAAAAACCCAATGACACTTTACACGAGCTCCTGCTCCCCATCCAGGACCTCTTGGTCAGCAGTCTTTGCCACCCCTAGACCAACGAAGCAGTCAGAAGCAGGGAGAAAAGTAATATCTTTGCTACAAATCATAAAGGGTGTAAAACACCTCTTAACGAAGCCCGAAGCCGGCTTGTTTTCCTCGTCATTGCGGTCATTTTTTTGTTCTACACCATACCTAGGAACCTTCTAGTTACAGAGATCATCATCATCATCATTTCAGCCGAAAGACGTCCACTGCTGGACATAGGCCTCCCCCAAGTGTCGCCACATTGACCGGTCCCGTGCGACTCGCATCCAGCGGACTCCCGCAACCTTCACCAGGTCATTGGTCCACCTAGTGGGAGGCCTTCCAACGCAACGTCTTCCGGTTTGCGGTCGCCACTCCAGAACTTTTCAGCCCCATCGGCCATCCGTTCTGCGAGCAATGTGACCTGCCCACGGACGTTACGGAGATATTGGTGGTTCAAGTTCCAACTTTTTGGCAACTTTTTTTTTAAATACAAGTTTTTAATGTAAGATTTTTACTTTAAACACCTCCACGACCCCCGTACTATCCAATCTATCCATCAACACAATGTTTTGAGTGCGTTACATTGAGTTCTACCACAAAACATGATTTTTCGCCCCAAAAAAAAAAGTCGGTTCCCAGCAATATTTTTTGCGTAAAGTTACTTAGTTTGATGTACAGAATGCTTGGTTGACGGCTTCGTGATGAGGTGGTTTACACCCTGTATTTATGCCATCGGACTTTTTTGTATGTGTGTGTGTCCGCCGTCGGACGAAAGTCTACGACGTCGGTGACCGGGCGGTACGCCTCAAGTGGACCTGGGCAGGACATCTGGCTAGACGCGGAGATTGCCGATGGAGCAAGGCCTTGACCGAGTGGTGGCCAAGGTTTGGCCAAAGAAACCAAAGCTCGTTGGGTTGACGATATCGTCAGGGTCGCGGGAAACACCTGGATCAGGGACGCACAGAACCGGGAGGTGTGGCAGAAGAAAGAGGTGCCCTTACCCAGCAGTGGGTGATTCCGGGCTGATATGATGATGATGATGATGATGTGTGTGTGTGTGTATGTTTGTCCTGATGCATGAACTTAATTTTATCGAAATCTGTTCAAACGTTGAAGCGTGAAAACACACAGATGAAGACTTTTTTTGCCGTTTAAGTATGTAACTGAACATACAATCATTGACGTTTTTGCAAGAACTGTATCCGCAAGCAGAACTGTACCATGATTCACAAAGGTTATACTTAAAATGATCTTCATTTTTACTAGCCGAAACTATTGTATTGCTACCAAAAGATACTGTACCTCTGGGACACAAATATATTGGAATAAAATCGTAAATCTCGACTACAATTTTATCTTCACTATTCGGCTTGACTTCTTTATTATATTCACTGTCAAAAGTACACATGGTAAAAGGATTTACTGTGCAGGGTATCAACGAAAGTTCTGCGCGTTTTGGAATCATGGGTCAAGTCGTCTTTTTTTATTGTTACAGCATTGGTGCTGTAACAACAACATAAATTTTTAGTTCTTTTTGTCCTTTGCGGACTAACAAATTCTTTTTCTTTGTCTTTTTTTTTCATTTTATATGATGCACGTCATTTCCCTGCGACAAATAAATATTTTTCTTTCTTTCTTTGAGTTACTGTGGAACTTCGTCAATCGTTGTGTGCAGTTTAAGATGGATTGGAAATTGGTGTTAAATTGACGAAATTATTTTTTGTACAACTAGACTACCTCGTTTGGGTAGATCGTACACCGTCAAAAATGTCCACGACCTCGTCCCACCACTAGAAAAGAAAAAAAAAACATCTTTTTTGCATTCGAGCGCAAGAGCCAAGTTACAAACGTTTCAATCAATTCTCTTTCTACAATCGTAAACGCCTCGGCCTAAGCGATTGTAGAAAGCGCTAAATTGGTAGCCAAGTTGACACGACTGAGTCGATCTCTCGTTCTTTAATGTCTGTAGAAAAAACCTACACTTTAGTCTATGGTGAGCGTTCCTACCAAATAGTACCTATAGCGATCAACATTGTAGAAACGATAACATTCTATTCTATCATTTTGAACGATGTAAACTTGTCTACGAATTTTCTATTCGTTTGTGTTGATCACGTGATTTAACGTTGAGATGACGTCATTCTACTAGCGTTAACGATTGTAGATTGTCAACTTGGCTAAGCCTGCTGATAATATAATTGGCTACAAATAATAAATATAGATTTATATCAAGAAAACTTTTCTACTTGACTATACAAAATCACAAAATTGGTCAACGGGTCCAGTTGACCAATTCAAAAATGCATTATGTCGAGACGACCCGCGGGTCTCGCTTGTGTGGGATCAGTTGACTAAAAAGCCAGTAGTCGCAAGTGCAACAGCTGAGTATGGGGTCCAAAACTATAGCGATTTTTCACCCCCATAATGACAATCATAGACATTTCTGGCTTGACTGAAAGAAAACATACTGAGGAACGTGTTATTTTTAAGAAATAAATATAATTCAACAGCTAATAATCGTGTGCTTCGAAAATCTCTTTGATGAAATATTCTCATAGAAGAAGTTACAGTTACTCGCTTTGAAATATGCCTTTAATTAATTTATGTCTAGTTTTCGATTACTTGCACTTTAGTGTAGTGAATAATTAAGATTTTGAACGTTGTAATATGATGGAGACCTCAAGAAGTATAGAAGAAGAAGACCTGCTGCGCCGAGCCTAAATAAATTTGGATTAGGGCAGGAGAATGCTGATGATGATTAGGGCCTTAACAGTTTGACAAAACAAGTTAGCAATTTAATTTCGATCAGGTGAAATTATTTCCTAAATAACTACATAATAATTTATATTATATAATCACTATCTCGGTCAGAATTGCTACATCATCATCATCATCATTTCAGCCGAAAGACGTCCACTGCTAGACATAAGCCTCCCCCAAGTCTCGCCACGTTGACCGGTCCCGTGCGACTCGCATCCAGCGGATTCCCGCAACCTTCACCAGGTCATCCGTCCACCTAGTTGGAGGCCCCCCAAAATAATGAAGATATGAAATAAGCAAATGGGATAAAAGTAGCACAGAGTCGTGACCGTTAGATGGAATTGGGGGAGGCCTTTGCCCAGCAGTGGGACAGTATAGGCAAAATGAAAAAATATATATAGTTATCTAGAATTCTAGACAATGTCACATTTAAATTCATAATTTCTTTAGTAATTTTAAGAATTGATATAGTGAATTTAAAAAAAGATTGAATTTTACGATCCCGTTCATGCTTGTACCTCAGGTCAAGTGTAAACCCAGGGGGCCAGGGAGGAAGCGTCGATGGAATGCCAATAACGGCTCCACTTCGCTTCCTCCAAGCGAACATCAACCACTGCACCTGTGCTCAGGATCTGTTGCTCCAGAGCATGGCGCAGTGGTTGATCAACATCGCTGTGGTCGCTGAGCCGTATTTCGTCCTGCCCAGGGAAGACTGGGTGGCGGACCTGAGCGGCTCAGTGACCATAGTGTCGTCGGCCGCCGCCGGCACCCCGACCCTTGAAAGTGTCAGGAGGGGTCGGGGGTGCGTAGCAGCCCGGTTCGGGGAGATCGTCGTAGTGGGAGTCTACTTCTCCCCGAACCGAACTCTCGCCGAGTTCCACAACTCTCTCGCAGAGTTGAGTGTCGTCGTTGGAAACCATTCCCTCCCCGTGCTTGTCCTCGGGGACTTCAATGCCAAGAACTTGGCTTGGGGTTCCCGTTGCACAGACGTGCGGGGAAGGATGGTGGAGGACTGGGCCCTGGAGAAGGGCCTGGTCGTCCTAAATAGGGGTTCTGTCGCCACGTGCGTGAGGATGCGGGGCGAGTCGGTGGTGGACATTTCGTTCGCCAGCCCCGCCCTGTCACCGCGTGTCGTTGACTGGCGCGTCATGGAGGGGGTGGAGACCTTTTCCGACCACCGGTACATCCGGTTCGACGTCTCCACCCAGACCTCAAGCGCGCCGGTCCAACAGGCCCCGAGTGGTCCGCGTTGGGCGCTGAAGCAGCTGGACCGGGAGCTCCTCCTGGAAGCCTCGATCGTGCAGGCCTGGGTGACATCACCGGACAGGCCTGCCGACGTTAACGATGAGGCAGGGTGGTTCCAGGAGGCCATGTCCGACATCTGTGACGTGGCAATGCCCCGAGTCCGGCCAGGAAGCGCCCGGCGTCAGGTGTACTGGTGGTCGCGTGAGCTGACGTCTTTACGGGAGGCGTGCGTGGCTGCGCGACACCTGTACGCCAGGCACCGCAGGCTCCGCATTCGCCCACCGAATGCGGAAGCCATTGAGGCGGAGCTTTATGAGGGCTACAGAGCGGCGAAGACCGCCCTCCGCGCGGCTGTCCTGCGGGCCAGGGATCTGGCCGGCGAGGAGATGCTGGGGACTCTTGACAGAGATCCGTGGGGGCGCCCTTACAAGATGGTGCGGGATAAACTCCGCACCTGGGCCCCCCCGCTGACGCAGAGTCTCCGGCCTCAGCTCGTGGAGGACGTGGTGAGCGCTCTGTTCGCCTCGCGAGGGGAACACCCGCCCCCGCCTATGGCTCCGCCGGCTGCGGTGCCGGAAGCGGACCACCAAAGCGACGACGACGACGCTCCTGAAGTGACTGGGGTAGACCTGAGAGTGGCGGTACGAAGGTTGGGTGCCAAAAATACCGCCCCGGGACCCGACGGCTTGCCTGGCAAAGCCTGGGTCCTGGCCTCGGAGGCTCTCGGGCCCCGACTGGAAGGGCTCTTTAGCGCATGTTTGGAGAGAGGCCAGTTCCCGCTTCGTTGGAAGACGGGGAAGCTGGTCCTCATTCGGAAGCCGGGGCGCCCGGCGGACTCTCCGTCCGCCTACCGGCCCGTGGTGCTGCTCGACGAGGTGGGCAAGCTCTTTGAAAGAGTAGTTGCAAACCGCCTCGCCGAGCACCTTGCGGAGACGGGGCCGGACCTTGCGGACCACCAGTTTGGTTTCCGCAAGGGGCGCTCTACGGTGGACGCCATCATGCGCGTGAGAGCCCTCACGACGAGGGATGCGGTGTCCAGGGGTGGGGTGGTCTTGGCGGTGTCTCTCGACATCGCCAACGCCTTCAACTCCATGCCCTGGAGCTGCATAAGGGAGGCACTCCGGTATCACCGGGTGCCGACCTACCTTCGTCGTGTGGTCGGGGACTACCTGACGGATAGGGCCGTCATCTACCCCGGTCGCAGCGGAGACTGGAACCGGCGAGAGATGTCGTGCGGTGTTCCGCAGGGATCGGTTCTGGGGCCGTCCTTGTGGAACATCGGGTACGACTGGGTGCTGCGCGCCGACCTCCCTAGCGGCGTCAGCGTGGTTTGCTATGCAGACGACACGCTGGTGCTCGCACAGGGGGGGTCGCACGAGGCGGCGGCCGAAGTAATGACACGCGGGGTCGCGATAGTCGTTGAGAGGATCCGGCAACTGGGTCTCGAGGTGGCATTGCACAAGTCCGAGGCCATGTGCTTTCATGGGCCTCGGAACGCGCCACCTCCGGGATCCGCAGTGATGGCAGGAGGGGTTTCCATCGGCGTCGAGTCGACGCTGAAGTACCTGGGACTTGTCCTCGACAGCCGGTGGAACTTCGTGGAGCACTTCCGACGTTTGGCCCCCAAACTGGAGCGGACAGGGGCTGCCTTCAGGCGGCTCCTGCCCAACCTGGGGGGGCCGAACGCCTCCTGCCGGAGGCTCTACGCGGGAGTCGTGCGGTCCATGGCCCTTTACGGGGCCCCGGTGTGGGCACGTTCATTGAAGCGGCGTGCCGCCCACCACTTGAACGTGCCCCAGAAGGTGGTAGCCGTAAGGCTGGTCCGGGGCTACCGCACGATCTCCCGCGAGGCGGCGAACCTCCTTGCCGGATTGCCGCCATGGGATCTGGAGGCAATAGTCCTCGCGCGCCTACACGAGTGGCGCGCGGAGGCGCTACGCCGGGGGGAAACTCCGCTGCCGCGGCAAATTGTCGCTCAGCGGACGGACTTCCGGCGGGATCTCATGGCGACATGGAGAGATCGACTATCGCAACCCCGTGCAGGGCACGCCACAATAGTGGCGATAAGTCCCCTCTTTGAGGAGTGGTTGGAGAGACGCCACGGCGTCCTCACCTTCCGCCTGACGCAGGTTCTTACCGGACACGGATGTTTCGGTAAGTTCCTGCACCGAATCGGGCGGGAGGAAACGCCCGGGTGCTATCATTGTGAGGATAGGCCGGAGGACACGGTGGAGCACACTGTGGAGGTGTGCCCCGCTTGGGTGGAGCACCGCCGTGTCCTCGAGGTGGCGATCGGCGGCGGCGACCTCTCGCTCCCGGCCCTGGTTCGTGCCATGGTCCGGAGCGAGACGGAATGGGACGCCGTCACCTCCTTCTGCGAAGCAGTCATGCTAGCGAAGGAGGTGGCGGAACAGGACAGGGAGAGATCCTCACGTCCCGGCCGCCGCGGGAGACGCCCCGGGCGTCGGGGGCCACGTGGTGGCTTCCGGCCACCGTAGGCGCGGGCCTGTGGACGGGGAGCTATGGGCTAGCTCGCCGTCCGTACGTCTCATGACGACAGGCCGTGTCGACGGCGCGTTCGTGTTCCACGCGCGCCTCAAAGAGAGTCAGCAATAAGGAAGGGGTCCGCAAGGACCGAAGCCTGCCGGGGCTGCGGGACTATTCGAAAGAGATACCGTGGCCCCGGAACACAAAGGGCGATGAAGGAACATGGATGGGTTTTAGTCAGTAAAAGTCTGACACTCCCTCCTGCTCAGCCCAGAGCGGGAGAAGTCATTTGATGACTTCCCATCCGAAAAAAAAAAAAAAAAAAAAAAAAAAAGGTCAAGTGTAAACCACAGTATTTCTCAAATTCAATCATTTTTCTATGATCTCAAATTCATCTTGAGTCTCGACTATTGAATCATATTCGTGATTGCTTTTATAACCAACAATACTAACGAAACCTGGTTCGTACAGCTCTAAGAATCAGCAATCTTTTTCATTTATGTGTTTCTTAAAATCACAACCACAGTGATGCAGGCAAAAGTCACGTAAATAATATTCTACGAAGTTTGTCTATCACGAAATTCATTAATTATTGTCTCTGGACGCAGCACACTGAAACTGACCCTTCTTAGAAAAACACTTAAGATTGTTTCTCTCCCTTGCACATTGGCATGTCATACAAACATCTTCCAATAAGGGCTTTAGCTTATTAGACTGGACTATCTTTAGACATAATATTGTTAAAGGGAATACATAGTCTGTCTCGCTCGCACTAGTAGGGTTATTGTCTGTCTAAAGACAGTCTTGTCTATAGTGTGCGAAAGCTCTAATAATACGAGTAATCTGTAGGCTAATTCATGTAACTAAAGAAGTGCTGTTGCAGTGCAGTTGCAGTTAAGTTTCGATCCAAAACAACGCTTTTCGTATTCTCTACCGCTGTCAGACACGCTCGCGTCAAGTTCGCGTCACGCGGGCGCAATAACGGCATTCTACTGATGCGCGTCTTTGGTGCGTGTTTCGGAACGCAACATGATCGGTATTGTATTAAGTAAGAAAAAGCACTAAAATCTGTACTGGGGTAATATTTTATTATTTTAATAACGTCATATTCATTGAAATATAATCGATTCTTTTCGATTATTTAGTGAGTAATATTTATTCTCTCATATGGCCACACCATAAGTAAGATTATTGACGTGCAGTTGACGCGTAGCTTACGCGCAGTTCAAAGATTACAAGAATACCGTTTATTACTCGAACTTGAGCTTAACTGCAACTGCACTACAACTTCATCGGCGCGTCAACAAATTACGTGAATTAGCCCTCTGATGTCTTGCGATTTATGGATTCTGCCCATTACACCGTATCAGGAAAAAAAAATCTTTGTATCGAAAAGTAGGAGACAATGCCCACTAGATCGTTCCATCACCGACAGCGGCTACGTATACATGACACGCGACAGTGTTGTCAATACAAATAATAAAGGATTTAACCGCCTATGATAACCGTTTAAACCCGTTATAAACGGGTATGATACGCAGCTGATACGTTATAGTAGGCAAAGTAGTCCATTTCATGTTTCTTTCCGTGCCTGGATACGTTCATAGCGGTGGTGGTGTGTTACGGTGTAGTAGGCAGCTTCCTTTATAGCAAACTCAGAATTTTCTTAGATGGCAGTTGCTACAAGACTAAAAGAGACCTTCAACTTTGTTTGTAAGGAATAGGCTAGTAATGATGACAATCCTCCACGGACATAAGTCAGCAAGTAAAGCGATTCTCACACAAGACCACTCGTTCGCGCGGTCAAGTAGTGAAGCGGATATCTCTTCGCATATTATTATATGCATAGCATAATCAGCCTATACTGTTCCTACTACTGGGACACTATGGTGCTATAATTCACCACGTGGGCCCGTTGCGGCTTGGTAAATGTTACATTTCTTCGAATTTTTGGTTCTAAGACATGCAGGTTTTGACGATGTTTTCCTTCACCGTTTTGAGAATAGCGATGACAAAATAAACTACAAAAAGTAATGTGTCTGCCTCGACTTAGTGCTCGTAAGTCGGGGCCGCCATCACTGGGCCACCGCTGCTCACTCATTTTGTTTTGGCTTGTATGAAATCCGTTGATGCCTACCGCCTGACCGCGCGGTGCACTGCCACAAAATCCTACCGCACGCCCGCCTGGCCGCACGAACGAGTCTTGCGTGTGGAATACGCATAAGGCCCACTGACGTTATTCAAGCGTTGGCGTTGCTCCAACGTCCTGCGCCTGCCACTAGAGACTCGTCACGTCAACGTCGCGTCTGCGCAGCGTTTTATCTGTGCGCGATATTTGACGACGTTGGAAAAACGCCGCCGCTCGTATAACGCCAGTGGGATTGCGGTCTTAGTTACTTCAAGTAACATACTTGCCGTATAGATACCAACAGAATTTATCAAGAAAACTAACAGAATCCTACAAACAAACTCTTCCAAAAATCCACTTTTCTGTAACAAAATCATACATCATTCAATTCACAATTCTGTACAGAAATATATCTTTGGAACTTGAACCCCGATCACGTATGAGTGTGATTGCCATCTATAAGATACATTTATTTCACTAGTGTTGCTTCACGGAACTGAGAAAAGAGTTTTTCTATAAAATATCTATAACTAGCTGTTGCCCGCGGCTTCGCCCGCGTGAAGTTGGGTAACTGTCTCACTGGATCATACTATAGGCATAAATAGTATCCTACATGTTAATCCAGGTTATAAACAATTTCATAATCATCAGAATTATTATCATCGCAATCACCATCACTATCACGATCACCATCGTTATCACAATCACCATCACTATCAGAATCACCATCACAGTCATTATCACAATCACCATCACTGTCACAATCACAATCACCATCACTATCACAAACATATCAATAATATTTGCTAGTCTAGTCTCTTCAAAAATTGTTGTTATTGAAACAGTCACCAATAAAAAATACTAGCTGTAGGTAGAGACTTAAGTCACAATTTAATTGTCAGATTAGAGGACGACGAGGGAAGAGTGAACACTTTGAGAGAGATCTTTTCTAACAGTGAGACAATACAGGTTTATAATAAAAGAGATTGATTAAAATGATTAAACTGACTGCCTCGTTGGTCGAGAGGTAGCAAGTGCGACCGCTGATCATGTGGTCCTTGGTTCGATTCCCGGGTCGGGCAGTGTTTGTGTTTTTAGAATTTCTCAGTAGCAGCCATGGAGTCTGGATTTCAGCCCAGTTGATGGCAATAGACTCGCCCCTTATTACATGGGACTTAAAACATAACTGGCAAAATGTGCTGGCGTGATGTTATGTATTATTAAAACTTACTTGGCCTCATTTTGCCTTTTTAATCTCATCAGGGTGAAACTTTGAATTTACGGTTCAAATAAAAATCAAGGAATGAGCAAGATCAGGAAATGTGTAATATTCTGTTGCGAAGCAACCCATTTTCTACGCACGTACAAATGTAATAGCCAGAGGATAATATTAATCCAATTTCACCTCTAGTTAGGGAGAGGTAAAAAATATCCCCAAGATATAAATGTTAATAACATTTTTAACATCCAAAAGTAAAAAAGGTAACATGATCTTCTTAAATGAAGTCATAAACTCGAAAAATGTGAGGTAAATCTGTAGTTCATACAGTTTATCCGTGTTTATGGTATGGTTTTAAAACTTCTTCTTCAAAATTGTATCCTTTGTTTCAATAACGTTTTCGCAAATGCTCTTATTATAAAAATTACACAGGTCCCTGCATCCCAGACACGTGTAAGTGCGATTGCCAACCATAGGAATATATTAATATCACTTCTCCTTACCCTGGACTGAGAGAGAAAACGCTTCTTATGGTGGATCCACATAGCCCGGTGGCATGCGCCGGCAACAAAGCCGGCGGCCATTTTGCCGACGAGGCCGCCGCACCGCGCGGCTGCGGGAGAACAGTTCGCTCACGGTCATTCGATGAGAGTGGTGTCGTTTCATTGTTCTTTTGCTATTTTTTTCTTTTTAAGACAGAGAATATACACCAAAATTGCAGCAGCAATTGCGATGTTATCGTCCATTTACGTCTCCGAAAGTCACAAGATAACTGAGAATATCGATTCACAGCCGCACTTGCCGGCTTCTGCCGGCGTTGCTTGCGCCGTGTGGCTTGCGGCTTTGCTTGTGGTCAAGACGCCTTCAGTGCCACCGGGCTGTGTGGATCCACCATTAAACAATTGAAGATGGCTACCAATGCAACCGCATAAGTGCATAAGTAGCCATTTTAGATGACATCGTATTGATACTAAAAGTTGTTGATTGTGATTGTGGTGCTGCATTCCAAAAGAAACCTCACCTCTAATCATTCTTTCTGTGCAAGAACACCTGCGCTATGAATGTTTTTTAAGAAAACTTATTTGTTCTAGCACATCAAAAAAACTATGTTAATAATATTCATCATATTTCAAAGACCGTGGACGGACTCGATACATAAAGAGTGGTCTTAAAATCATCATTGAAAGGTTATATGTCTTTATTTTTTTGACATAATTATGGGTTTAGGGTTTAGAGTTAAGAAATTAAACTCAAATAGGTTTTTACATATTTAATCCAAAAATGTGATTCCTTACATATTAAAACATGTAGTTGGCATAGTGGCTCCTCTGCCAGCCACCATTATTGATTAGCCAATCACAATGCAGCACAAATCTATCGAGGCTGGCGCGCGGAGTGCTACGTTGAATAAAACTGTTTGCCCGTGTAGCCTTGCTTCAGTGCGCAACTCGACTCCACGCAGGTATGTCGTCGGTGCGGTGAGATGGTTGGCGCGCGCGCCGTAAATAGCACGGTTTCGTGGACGGCGCCTCAGTAAGCGGCCGCGCTCCGTCCCGGCCGCACGCATGCTTCTTTTATGTAGGTCACTACATTACTCCCCGCCAGCGAAGCGTACAGGTGGCTTTGATATTCTGCCTGATCTTGTTACGTGTGCATACGTCGGTGTGTGCCCATTTCCTTCATCTGTGTCCAGGTAGTAGGCTGGTTTCAATCTGTCTATAGATATGTTTGCGATTCTGTTTGCCAATTGCACATTGAAGTATTTTTCGCTCCGCTTGATCACCTTATGCGGGCCGCTGTAAGTTGGCGTCAATGGCTTGCGGACTGAGTCGTTGCGTATATATACATGTGTGCATTTGTCTAGGTCGCCATGCACGAACACCGCCCGATTTGTATTGCTTTTCCTTTGTACCTGCGCTTTCTTCAGTGCTTCGGTTAGGTTGCTCAAGAAATGTGATGGTGTATTATTTGTGGTACTGGGTATTTCACCGTAAAATTCCCCTGGCAGTCGTAGTGTTTGCCCGTACAGTAGTTCAGCCGTGCTTGTTCCGATGTCGGCTTTAAATGCTGCGCGTAGGCCCAGTAGTACGGTTGGTAGTTCGTAAGTCCATCTGGTTGAATTTAGTTTGGCAGCTAGTGATGTCTTCAGGGTTCGGTGCCAGCGCTCAATCATGCCGTTGGCTTGAGGGTGATAAGCTGTGGTGCGATTTCGATGAATGCCCATGCGATGCATTAGTTTGTTGAATAGTTCGGATTCAAACTGAGTGCCGCGGTCTGTTGTTATAGTTGCTGGGCAACCGAATCTTGCTATCCAGTTTTCGTACATAGTATTTGCCACCTTTTCTGCGGTTATTTCGTCGATGGGATACGCTTCTGGCCACTTGGTTGCTCTGTCTATCATAGTCAGCAAGTACCTGCAGTTATTAGATATTGGCAGCGGTCCCACTATATCGACATGTAAATGTGCTAATCGGTCGACGTTTGTGAAATTCGCTATCGGTGTTTTTGTGTGGCGATGAACTTTGACTCGTTGGCATTGGTCGCAAGCTCTTGACCAATCACTGACATCTTTCTTCATTGATGGCCAGATATATCGTGTTGTAATAAGTCGCTTTGTCGCTCTGACGCCGGGGTGATTAAGTGCGTGAATTGCTTGGAATGCTTGCTTTCTGAACGCAGCCGGCAGGTAGGGACGAGGCGATCCCGTAGACAGCTCACAGTTGATTTTTGTTGTACTTCCGGGTATTTTAATTAGCTTGAATACGCAGCGATCGCTATTCTTCATCTGTGTTAGCTCGGTGTCTTGAGCTTGTGCTTTTGCCAACTCTTCGTAGTTGATCGGCGTCGGGCAAGTTATTGTATCCACTCTGGATAATGCGTCGGCGACTACGTTATCTTTGCCGGATATGTGTTGGATTGCCGTGATGAATTGGCTGATATATTCCAGGTATCTCGCGCGCCGCGGTGTTTCGTTCTTGCTGTTTGAGTTCAGTGCGTTGACGAGTGGCTTGTGGTCCGTGTAAACGGTGACGTCACGGCCTTCAACGATCCGGCGAAAGTATCGTACTGCCATGTAAATAGATAGTAGCTCTCGGTCGTAAGTGCTGTATTTCTTTTGGGCCTCGTTGAATTTCTTTGAGTAAAATCCAATCGGTTTCCATTTTCTTTTTAATTTCTGTTGCAGTACTGCTCCTGCGCATGACTCAGAAGCATCCGTCATTAAAGCAAAGGGTGAACTTGATGATGGATATGACAAAAGAATGGCGTTTGTTATGTCTTCTTTGCACTTGTTAAATGCTCGTATTGCTGTCTCGCTCCATTGTATTTTAGTTTTGTCATTCTTTTTTGAATCATGTAGATAAATGTTGAGCTCTTTTTGGTGGTTAGCGGCGTGAGGAATGTTTCCTCTGTAAAAATTCATCATTCCCAGGAAACGGCGTAGTTGTTGGATAGTTTCTGGTATGGGATATGACGTAATTGCCTTCGTCTTTTCCCCTGTTGGCTTGATTCCTTCGGGCGATATTGTGTAGCCCAAAAAATCTAGTGTTGACTGCCCGAAAATGCATTTGGCAACATTTAGTTGTAGGTCATTTTTATGCAGTCTCTTAAACACTTCCTCAAGGTCTCTTCTGTGTTCTTCTTTTGTTGCCGATGCGACCAAAATGTCGTCGACAAAAGGGAAAACGGGTAGTCCTCGTAGTACGTTATCAATGTGACGCTGAAATGTTTGCCCAGCGTTTCGTAGGCCAAAGCACATCCTTGTGAATTCGAACAACCCGAACGGTGTAATCACGGCCGTCTTCACTATATCTTCTTCACGATTCCTGACTTGGTAATACGCCTTTTTCAAGTCTATTATGGAGAAAAATTTCTTCCCTAATAAATTGTATGTGAAGTCGTGGAGTCTCGGTATAGGGTACCGGTCAGGAACGGTCACTGCGTTGAGGCGTCGATAGTCGCCGTATGCCCGGAATTTGCCATCCTTTTTGAGTACTAGGTGGAGCGGGCTTGCCCACGGGCTGTTTGACGGTCTGCAAATCCCTTGTTCGATCATTGCCTCGAACTCTTCCTTTGCTGCTTTGTACTTGTGTGGTGGCAGCGGCCTTGCTTTGGCATATAAGGGAGGGCCCGATGTTTCTATGTGATGCTCCACTTCGCTGTGACACAGCTTCAGGTTTGGACGAGTTATATCTGGATACAGAGCGAGCAAGTCGTGGTATGGCTGTTGATCATCTACTGTATTGATGCTGTGATTAGAAGTTGGTGTGACGTAGCCGGTTACGGACATACTCGTTTGTTGATCGATTAGTCTTTTCCCATGTATGTCGACTGTGAGTTTGTGTTTGTGAAGGAAATCAGCGCCTAGTATTGGTCGCTTGACTTCTGCAATCACGAAGCTCCCTCGATATGGTCGACGTAGTCCAATATTTAACACCATCGATCGTTCGCCGTAGGAAGGTATTGATGTGCCGTTGGCGGCATATAAGAGACTAAGAGGCTTCTGTTTTCGTTTTTCTGTCCTGAGTACTGGCAATACGGAAACGTTGGCTCCGGTGTCGATAAGAAAATGATATCCCGATGTTAAATCTTTAATGAATAGACGGTACTTCGATATTTCATTAACTTCGGCTCCCGTCGCAGCTGAAGCTTCTTCTAGTTTTCCGCTGGCTTATTGTTGCTGTTGAAATTACACGGGCTTCGACATCTGTAGGCTTCCCTTCCGAACTGTCTATGGAAATAACAGATCGAGCTTCGTTTAGTTGATTTGGAACGGGATCGTGATCGCTGTGAATCCTGGTAACGAGGTCGGCGGTACTGGCTTCGAGATCGGTCCATTTTCAATGCAGCGACTTCTTTTGAGAGCGATTCGATCATTTCGATGATTTTTGAGTCGGATGATGGAAATGGTTGTTCTGGTTTCCTACTGGCGTGAATACAGGAACACACGGAATTAACTTCCTTCGTCTGCTCATCCATTTTGTCTGCCATTGCTGCCAGTGCATCTAACTTTGATTCTTCGCTGACCGAGAGTACTGCACGCGTCGATGATGGTAAATGACTCATCCATAGCATGCGTAGTGTGTCGTCAGGTATCTTGTTTCGAGCTAGGTCTCGCATTCGACGAAGAAGCTGCGAAGGACGCTGATCTCCTAGTTCGACTTCATTTAAAAGTTTCTGTAGCTGTTTGGTCTCGGATTCCTCATAAACTGATAGTAATCTTTTCTTCAGTTCTTCATGTCTTCCCGTGTTGGGCGGAGACAAAATGATGTCGCCTATTTGTTCCACGTCAGTTTTCTCCAATTGCGCGACGGCGAGGCCGAATTTGTTTTCGTCGCCGAGCTTCTGGTTGGCGAGCATGGTCTCGAATTGGGCGAACCAGAGTCTGGGTTTGTCTCGCCAGAACTGGGGTAAACGTGCCTTGACTGAAATTGTTTCGACGTCTTCTTGGCTTAGAGATAGTTTGGGAGGTTGATCACTCGGCGCATCCATGGTTAATGCTTGCGGTCTTACGTCGGGGTCACCAGTTTAGGGTTTAGAGTTAAGAAATTAAACTCAAATAGGTTTTTACATATTTAATCCAAAAATGTGATTCCTTACATATATGTAGTTGGCATAGTGGCTCCTCTGCCAGCCACCATTATTGATTAGCCAATCACAATGCAGCACAAATCTATCGAGGCTGGCGCGCGGAGTGCTACGTTGAATAAAACTGTTTGCCCGTGTAGCCTTGCTTCAGTGCGCAACTCGACTCCACGCAGGTATGTCGTCGGTGCGGTGAGATGGTTGGCGCGCGCGCCGTAAATAGCACGGTTTTGTGGACGGCGCCTCAGTAAGCGGCCGCGCTCCGTCCCGGCCGCACGCATGCTTCTTTTATGTAGGTCACTACATGGGTCTGCAATTAAAAACAGGAAGTCAACATATTCATATCAAAACCGCCAACGTGCTATTTCACAAATAATTCACACTTTTTTATTTTAATTTTTATTCATTGTTTTCTTCTAAAACCTGGCCGCCCAGTAACTCTCTCACTCTCGTTTACAAATAGACAGTGTGCGCGCATTTTGGTGTTGACATTCCCTTAAAGCGCAGAGGTAAATGTGTTACACTAAACTACACATTGATCCGTAGGAACATCAAACGAAAATCTCAAAAATCTAAACTCAATACTAACTTTTCCAAAATCACAGCTGGAGCAATACCCTCCCAAGTCCCAGGCACGTATAAGTATGATTGCCATCCACAAGATACATTAATTTCACTCGTCCCTACAGCGAGGGACCAAGGAAGAAATCCCTCGGAAAAATATAATGAAATAGTCCCTAATCTCACGCTTGTGTTGGGCAGATAATGATGTCGCAGGACCCTAAGCTGGTGGCGCAATTGGAGGAATTAATCTTAGAAGAAAGAGGGTAGATCGTTCCGGATAGGTTTTTTTTCCCAAGTTGGATTGGTATTGAATTGGTCGTGGTGATAACGCCAGGATAATTAATTAATAAATAAAATAAAATAAAAAAGTCTTCTATTTCATGCATTAATAGTTTAAAATATACATAGATTTAAAGTTGTCCTATACTAACACAATTTGATTCAATTAGATTTTACTGTCAATTCCTTATAGTGATTTTAATTTTATTTCGTTTAATATTATAATAAATAAATAAAATTCTTTTATAATCCAGGATAATTATTAAACTTATAATGTTATTAAAATAGAAGTTTTTTTTATTGCTACTGGAAATTATACATTTTACATGTCGCAGGCAGGAGCTCCTTAATCATGAATAGACTCACTTTCACCACAACCTGCCCCCATCGACCCTTGCTCGAGCCAGCCCGCGATGCTGAGCTTGTAGTTCTAAATTCGTCCCTTAATAATGATCTTGTTCCGATCCAGCCTGTCCCTTGCTATCCTCCCCCAGGGACGCCCTAAGCGAGGCTCTAGATTCCTTACACTCAAGTCAACCATAGGTTGACCTGCGAGATGCCAAAGGCATTTGAACGGCCATGGCCATTTGTTTGACAGAAACAAAAGTATGTTAAGTACGTTTAGCGTTCAAAGATTAAAGTGATTTGTGGTGCCAGCGAGCCTAAAAGTATACTTTATTTACATTTTAGTAGATCCAAGAGACTAATAAGGAAAATCATTTAAATTTAAATTGCTACTTAAACAAATAAGAAGCAATAAAATAAATGCAACATTAAATTAAAAGCTTTTCTGCTAGTTATTTAAAACTGGACACATAAAAATTGTAATGAGATATTTCCCTGGCATATTTGCTTGTAATTATAAAAAGTACCTCTTCTTCAGTTTCAAACACGAGGGTCTGGACAATAGCTTACAAAGACTTTCTACGGGATTGACACAAGTGTTCTGTAAGCTTGGTCAATCTATTACATTTTTGGCCATTGCATCATCGTTATCTCTGATTATTCGGGTGTCATTTTTGTGCCGGCCTTATGGGGCTTCCTCAGAAAAGACCGGCGCACAGTGGTCTCGCGCTGCCGTGCACACTTGCACAACGAGGTTCCGGGGACATCTCTTTAAAACCTCCCCAAGGATGTGCCCTAACAGGGGTTGCACAGAGGGGGCTCCGGGCAGGTCTTTTAAGAGGAAACGGTGCCAGTTCCCTTGTGCGGATGGTGACCACTGGGGTTGTTTTAGTGAAGTAGAAATCCCACACTCCCTGGTCTTTCTCCGAAAGACCTATTGTATTTTGAAGTTTTCCCCCCGAGAACAAAAGGCCCTGAAGGCCAGTTCAAAAGATTAACAGCGAAAGCTGCTCAAATCTCAAATGATTGACAACTATTTATACTCTGAGACTCCTCAGGGAGTAAATGAAGCAGTTGTGGTCAGTCCTATCTCTAATTAATGATACTAAAATAGACTCAGTAACTGGTCGATTTGTTATCTAAAGACGCAGTGAGAGTTTAAAGAGGAGGATGCTTAATCATTTCTTAATTAACCCTTGGGACCATCGATCGGGAGATAGACCCTTTATCATTCTTGTGACTTTTATACGTCTTGGTTCTTTCTAGTTATAATCTTCCAATCGGTTTTACACCCAACGTTAGTTTTACCGAAGATCAATGGCAGTTTTTTGACCAAAAAATGTTAGCTCTGCCATCTACTGAATATCATTTCAGCCGAACGATCCACTGCTCAACCTGCTGCTACTCCCGAACGTCATTTTGAAGACCAGCCAATAAGAACAGAAATCAATATAGCCGAATGAAAAAACCAGCCAGAAACAGAGAAAGTATCGAATATCATCCTAGCCTAGCCTTTTCCCGAATTCGGCCGCATGCTCCATGAAAATTACTTTTCATGGAGCAACTGCCTATCTGACCTCCACAACCCAGGTAGTACTAGGTGATACGGTACCCCTTGGTAAGACTGGTTGTTATACTATCGGGTCAATGATTTAATGTAACGAATGTCAAATTAGGTATTGTATTTTTGTTGATAAAAAACCCAAACTAAAAAACGCCGTTTCTTGTAACTTCAACCATTGTCAAGATTTTACTCCAGTCGTTTACCAAGGGATGCTCTCCCGGTAATATCATTTCGTTGATTATGACCTCCTCTAGCTCTCTTAGTACAATGGACGTCGTTTTACGACGTCTTACTAAATTGCACTATTGCTATTAATTTTTTTTTTCCGTTTCGTTTGTTGGAATGAAAAGTCCTTGACTGTGAGAGATATGACTTTTGTTCTTTGAAGAGTTATTAAATTGTGACGATTTTTAAATGGCAGCGTGTTTATCAGGACTTTGTTATTGAAAAATTTGGTAACCGACAAACACTACAACGCCTCATGCGTTTATATAAAATTCTAGGCAATCGACCAGCATGTTAAATCTTATCGAAGCCGCTAAAGCTTCACTGACGTCACAAATCTTGGATCGTGCGAGCAACTTTAATACAGAGGACTTGTAATAACTATGCCAGGCATTTTATTTGGAAAAATAAAATGCTTGGCATTAAAAAATGGCCTAAATTTTATCTGAGGAAACCAGCATGCCTGAGAGATATTTGTCGACGGCTTGTAAAGCCCAAGGCAGATGCCCATGGGTGGCATAAAAACTATGACACCAGGTTAGGCACTTACCACACGATAAAGAAAGAATTTTATTTGGCAGACCGGACCCTAATATTGCCGCTTTAGCAAAATCATAATTGGATATAGGTATGGAATTACAGCATAATTTGTAAAATGGTCACAAAGTAACAATTCATTATATTAACTGCGTCTGTGACCATTTTATGAATATTAACGGGATTCATTTTATGGCCATTTTAAGGCACTAGATATTTTATTTTATCAGGCTACTGCCCAAATGAAAAGAAATGAATGAATGATGTTATAATGGAAAAAATCATAGAAAGTCAACAACAAAAAACATTACTAAAGTCGTGACCAAAACCCGATCATCACTTTCATCATCGTAGATGTCCAGGCTTTTCCCAACTATGTAAGATCACCTTCCAGCCAAATTGGATGCAGTGGAAAACCAGTATCTTACAAGGAACGGCTGGCTATCTGACCTCCACAATCCAGTAAGCACTGGGTACCTGATACGAAAAATGTGAACGGAGTTCTCGATGCATTTTCTGCCTTATGTAATACACTGTTTTCATTAATATGCTTTCCTTATATTAAACATTTATACAATTAGGACTGCGCGACTAATTAGTATGAATCAGCTGAGAAATGATTAAGGGTTGCCAACTGTAACGTCTAAATAGACAAACTATAGTAATAGGGAATATACTGGCCACATTAATAGTGACAGTGTAGTTGTAGATAGCTACTAGCTACATTATCAGTAAGACTAGGAACCGGTGACCGTTGAGTTTTCCCTGAAGGAAACGAGTTTTTAAGTGGATATCGCAAAAAAAAAACAACTTAGGCTCGTAGGCCCCCAGGTTAAGTAGAGTGGCAATCTTCACAGGGTGGTTGGTAGCACCTGAATGAGAGTTACCCAAGATCGAGAAAAATTACGTAAGAACAAATCTGTACCTCAGAGGTAAACAACATTATGTGATAAAACGAAAATTTTACAGGAGAGGCAAAAATGCGCGGAATTAAACTTTGAATGCAATTTTGACATAGTTGCTTTAAAGATATTGCAACAAACTCAACGGTATTTTTTATTATTATTAGATGGAATTATTACGTATTACACATTATTACAATAAAAATAATTCTTATCTGATTTTGTGGACTTGAGATTATTTACCTTATAACATAAATTAACTTAGGTGTTTTAAGAAAGCATTATGATATGATACTTTTGTTTACCTCTAAATAAAACTTGTAGATATTAATGGAATTCGGCACCTAGAAACATTATGTCTCCAGTCAGTATTAGCGTTATGCTATTTTTTAAGAATTTGGGAGGGGTTTATTAACAAAATGAAAGAAAAGTTACTTCAAAAAAGTGAAAATGAAAATATTATTTATTTTTAACAACCAACACAGCTACTCGCATGCTTCAGGTAAGTCAGGGACATCTGCACATGGAAGATTCCTATAATAATCGTGGAACATGGATGGAATCCACTGCAACGATTTTTGTAAGTCGTTGTATTTGAGTCTTGAAATGGGCTTTTGAGTTTCTCGAATAGGTTTCGGCGTGGGCACAGAAAATCCTCTCCGTTTATTTCGTATGAAACTAACTTCTTCAAAAGTTTCATGATCAAAAGAAGTTTTGTAAAACATCGAACCTATTTCAGTTTTTCGGAATTGCATCCATACTATAGCAGAATATGGTACAGACTCTCCCGCAATAGATTTTTTTCTGTGCACAAAAGGAGCTGATGATCCGTTGCAAAAGGCAGAAAAATCCATGAAATTATCAGTTTCCATGTTTACTACTTTAATTTTTGAGTTTCTTGAACAGCTCTTTATAAACTGTTGCCAGTCCCAAGGGGTCACGATGGGAAACTCTTGGATTTTTTTCTTTTCTCTCTCAATTATTGAGTGGACTACATCCACTTCCATGTGAGTATGCCCTTTTAATAAATATTTGTGGTTTATTACCTCCACATTTTCTTTTTGAGACAATATCCACAAATAAGCCATCATTAAATAAATATTTTTATTCTGTCCCCCACAGTTGTCGCTCCATACTGTTACTTCTTTTAATGCGCTATCGTCAAGCTGTTCAAAAAACTTAACTATTCCAGAAGCCATTTCATTTCCGCCTCGTCCTGCCACGGTCTCATCCCACATAAAACACCAACTTTCTTTGGGAACTGAATCCATAATTGTGAAGTTAAAAGTCCACAACTTTCTGTAATAGAAACTCTGCCCATTAGTTAAATAGGGTGTGGGTAAACATTTTTGAAGGTCCACTGTCAGCATTTTCTTGGCACCGTGGCTTTCAATAGCTGCAACTTTATCGAATCCTTTCAAACTGTATCGTAGACTGCTTTCCTTAAGATGTATATTATGTAGAGCTTTCATTGTATTCTTTTCAGTTTCATCTGTGGCGTTTTTATATTTGATTACAAACGAATCACAATCATCACAAGTGTCATTAGCAGGAGGACTGAAACCGAGATTAAACTCTGTATTAAAAATATGTCTGTATAGCCACGCCTTTGCCATATTCTCTTTTGGTATACCCTCTTCCGCACAGAACTCTACATACAAGGAATATAATTTGTCAATATTTAGGTGGCTTCCAAGATACCGTCTTTCTGTTCTGTTTCGACTATAATGGCTCTCATATCTCGGTACCTTGCCAACGTGTTTTCGTACTGTTTCTTTAACTATCTCTGCTGTTTTATTAGGCGGTGGATGTCTTCCTCGTCTATATGCTTGAACAAATCCTTGTGTAGATTTTTTTATCGCGTTTCTCACAACAGTTTCTGAAATAGCCAACGTATTCAGAAAAAACTTTTTGCAAACCTTGTATGCTCTTTTAGGTGGTTGATCAGGATCACGGCGTCTGGATCTAGCGGTTTGAACTTCTGAGACTCTAGAAAGAATAAATTGTCTTTTTAAATCCCACGTCATCTCTTCCGCGTAATACTTCTGATAAATGAATTGTCGAACAGTTTCGTCTATACGTTCACTACATTTCAATCTGCAAGCACATACTGGTTTCATCTTCTTTTCTGGAACAACTTTTCCTTTCTTAGAAGTATATGACTTTCCAGTGATTGCGCCTTGTTTTCTAATATTGCATTTCCATTTTAATTTATTTAAAGTTCTTTTACGACTCTTCATTACCGAAATTTCAGGTGATAACTCTGGCTGAATATGTGATAGCTCTGGCTGAATATCTGAGGGAATATTGTTCAGCGATTGAGTCGTTCCGCTTTCTCTCATATTTTCCAGATCATCGATGGACGACGACCTGTCTGATTCTGGTATATTTATCTGTCTTCGTTTTTCGAATGCACAATCCATAGAGTCTTCATCAGTGTTTGGAATATACTCTTCGTCTGATGGTGAAAAATCTTCATCAGAGCTCATACCATTTTCAGTTCTCATGCGGTGAAAGCTAGTCGATGGCACCAGATTATTTGAAATGTCAGTGAGCCAAGCAGAGGTTGACGGTTGTGCATCAGCGTATATCTTGGGATGGCCTTGAAAATGAACCTTCGAACCTTTCCAGGAAAAGCTGTTCTTCTCTCTGTGATCCTAAAAAAAAAGTTTTTACATTAGCCACATACTTATGCTATTATTATTAACACAGAAAAACAAATCCATACTAGGCGAAAGTGTTTTATTTTTCGGAGTAGAATCTAATTAGTAAATAGATGGAGCGCAAGCATTATCATAAAACCTACTTTAAACATTGTGTACCTAACTACCCGCTGTGTTTATGTCACTGAAAAATGGACCTTAACACACAGTTATACAGATCAATTACATATGACAGTTAAAGGAGAATCTTCTTGTTGTTTATCCGCGGAGCGTTTTACTCCAATATTTTGGTATAAACTAATGAAAAAGTACTACTTATCACGACGCCCTAATATGAATAAATACTGATATCACAAGAATCATAGGAAAATCAAATATTCACAACAATGTGAACCTACTTAACAACAATTTTTGACATTGAAAAAAGTATCTTAACACCAAGAAATAAAGATCAATGGCATAAGACGTTTACAGGAGATACTATTGTTTACCTCTCGTTACGTTTTCGCTAAACCTATTTTATTAAAACTAATTATCTAGGTACTTACCATATTCTGAAGTTGTATCATGTTGATCTCCGATATACACTAGATCACACAGTAATTTTCCACGTGAAAACATGAGGTTAAAACAATTTTTATCAATTACGCGGATAGTTTTGCACGCACAGTAGGTACGACGATAAACGCACTGACGCAAGCGACGGTTTATACGGATAACTAACGCGCTGCGCGCGAGTTTTCGTTCAGAGGTAAAGAATATTAACTCCAATGAACAACATTAAGTTCGCGCATAGCTTAGAGGTAAATAATCTTATCGTCATTTGAGGTCCTTTACCCATTAGACGTTAGTGGATTTAATGTCATATACGATTGGATATTTCTTTTCATAGATGTCATAGGACTTAATGTCGTATACCATTATGTAGAACTGGTTCTTGCGATTTAAATGGTGCAAGAAACATATTTTCGAAAAAAGTGGAGTTACTATTGTATACCTCCGAGGTACAGAAATAATGATGAATGTATAAAAGATTTGAGAATAATCTGGCTAGCTGTTTCCCAACTATGTTGTGGTCGGCTTCCAATCCAACCGGATGCTGGTCAATGCCAGTATTTTACATGGAGCGACTACCTATCTGACCTCTACAACCCAGTAAGTACTGGGAAATACGATACCCCTTGGTGCTAGTACTGGTTGTCAGACTTTCAGGCCACTGACAGAAAACAGCCCCGACCAATGGCTAAACGTTATTTCCGAGGCACAGAGGAATATTGGCATGAAATGGATGGTCACCCATCCACAGACCAACCTAAGCAAGGGTGGCTTAACCCAAAAATCTTCCCAAGCGGCTGTTATTATTTAGCCACGAAATAATAACAACCGATTTCCCACGATTGTAGAAATATAATATGTTAAGTTGTTAAGTATAAGGTTATTTTTCAACCAATCTAAATCCAATACACATTTATTTGGAAAAATAATAGTCCCTACATAAATAAACCCAAAGCGTCTATAAAGCTGCATCAAAGCATTTAAAGTTTGCCCCAAAACGTCTTCTCAAGGCCGTATTTCTGCAATCACAAATCCAACACGTTTTTCGGGAGTCTTCCTCATTAAATGCAAAAGACCAACCCTACTGTCGTCGTAAGCGTACTAATTTGAGCTGAGTCGGATATTTCGCAGTTCGGACCCCCGCGCCAGACCAGCGTAATTAGTTTGTCTTGTTAGGTAAATTATTAATTAATGTCTAAATTATTTCTAACAATGCCACAGTTTTGGGGCTAACTATTGGCTTCTGCAACACATTGAGTAATATTCGTAGTTTATTGGGGAAGTTTTGTGTGATTACGTCATAATGTGTATGAGAGTGGAATGTTAATAAGATAGGCACAATGGAGGCCATACGGAGGAGAGTGAGATGTTATGGTCTAACTTTGGACACGTAAATACTTCTACTAATGCAGCAGTGGAATGTGCTAGACTTTACGAAATTAAAGAAGAAAGAAAATACATTTACTGGGCACACGCCACAAGTGCACACAGTATAAAAAATAAACAACAAAGAAAAACAAAAATGAATAAAAAAATTAAAACTAAACAAAAAAATAAAAAATAAATGAGACACTGTGCGCCTCACGGCTGAGCCAAATAGGCCTAGTTCAGCAATATACTAGTTAATTGCCCGACGCTGGTTTTCAACTAGACCTGGATTAGTGAGGTTACGGATGATGAATGATTGCTTTCTCAAGAACAATAAATGTAACGCTGCAGATTTTTTATTGTTTATTCTCTCGAATGTGTTTTGTCCATATATATTGCCATAAATATTGCACCTGAACTACTTGCGAAAAATTCCACCGTCACAAAATGTTAATATAGTTTTGTGCTACATGAGAACTCAAACATAATAACTATCAAAATATGGGTGTACTCTTTAGTACACCCTATGATCTCGACACACACACTACACATCACAAGTGTGATGTTTTATGTTATGATGGAAAACAATAATCACCAATCAGGCTGCTTCACATCATATATTATTTTCATCATTTTATGACATACACGGAAATCGAAAACGGCCTGTGCTCTGTAACCCTACTGGTGAAGCGTCAATGCCTTTTTCAATATAAAAAAAATAAATAATATTATTTTAGGATTCTCTCATAGAATATGATAGGTTATTATTTCAAATTAACTATTAACTTCTCAATTGATGAATCCTCGCACCAATATTTGTTGCCGCAGCGCCCATGTATCGAAACTTTCTTGAGTGTTCTCTCAACTTGGCCGATAGATGGCATGATGGCTGGCAAACAGACTTCCTCAAGCAGCTTTGCGCGATAAACTGTTTCGCGCGCTGCGCTCCGCCTTTAACAATTCAATTTTGGTGAAACCTTGATGATACTCGTAAAATAAATGGACCTGCATCTGTGCTTCAGTAAGAACTTATAGTGCAGTGTTGATTTTTGGAGTTTTAACCAGTCTACCGGTGGATTTAAGAAGATTTAGCTCGCCGGCCGGCAGCCCATACCTACAAGCCATCACGCTCATGAACGAGTCATCTTTCCATCTCCCTGGGTCTCTGGATTGTCGAGGTACGTGGGCAAGTTCTGCTGCTAATAATTATTAGATATTGGTTACTCGAGGATTCATCAATAGGGAAATTGGTTTTTATTTTGAGGTCCGCCATTACACTTGAACATAGGTTTTTAGTTCAATTTTTTTTTGGTTGTTCTTAAAAACAATCTACTCAAAGGTGCAGGCTATTTACACGCCTCATCACCTACTACAGAAATAAAACATAGTAGATAGATATATAAATACAGTGTGTACAGAATACTATTAGAAACAGTGTTACCCCATAGAGGAAACGTTAAACAAATGTTTCATTACCAGTATTTATGTTACGACCGGCAGGTAACGTGACTAACCGTCCTGTAGTTAATGCCTAGCTTTAACGAGCGGTTACCGGTGGGAATCGAAGAGGATTTTATTTTTACTTTTAAAGTAGCTTGTATTCTACGCATCTTTGCGTTTTTACCCGACTACGGCGAAGCCAAAAGGAAGGGTTATGATTTGAGGAGTCTATGTATCTATGTATGTTTCAATTTACGTATGTTCTTTCGTAGCGCCTAAACTATTCAACCGATTTTGATGAATAAGGTGTCAATCGGTTCGTTATTATAGCCCGTGTAATATAGGCTACATTTTAACTGACTTCAACAATAGGAGGAGTCAATTTTACCTTGTAAACTCCGAATTTAATTACAGCGTGATTTCAGTGGTCGGGTTTTTCAGTGGTAGAGTATATCACACAAATTCTTGTTAATTTTTGAGTAGGTTACATTCTACGCATGTTTGCATTTTTTGTTGTTTAATAATATGGGGTAGCAGAGTGGAGTTAAAGTCGGCCTAGTCGGCACCTTTTCTGTTGCCTACTTTGCTAAAATATTTTAAGTTTGTATTCTATATTATAGGGAGAAAGGGAAGGCCTTTGCCCAGCAGTGGGCTAACATTGTGTAATGTGGGCCAATAAAAAAAAAACCAAGTCTTTGATTTCGAAAAAAAAAACAATGCAAATGGCGACGTCAAATAAACGGTTGTTTGTATACGTCAACTAAAGAGTTGAATGTGACAAAGTCTAAAAATTATCAATAGTTTCAAAAATGTTGTTTGCCCCATTTTTTTTGTCTAAAGTGGAGCACAGCACAGAATGCATTATGTTACGGTCAAGGACGCGTTGTTTTCATTGCCAGCTCTTGGCGCCGTTTAACTTACAGAGAAGCCCATAAATAAGAATTTAAATTACATTCTTCGTGGCGGTTTTAGTTCGTGAGGACGCTTTAAGAATAATTTTAATAATGAAATGTTAAAAGTCAGAAGTCGTTTACTATTATCCTTACCTTATCTATTTCTAATATTTAAAGGTAAATAATGATTTACCGGATAGCCAACACACAAAACCGCCAAAAGTGAAGAGATTTCGAAAAGACCTACACTCCTACACTCAGCTACACTCCTACACTCAGCTACACTCCTACACTCAGCTACACTCCTACACTCAGCTACACTCCTACACTCAGCTACACTCCTACACTACCTACACTCAGTATTAGGTCGCCAAAGGTTGAGGAAGAGAAGAAATGATTTGAGAGCCGATTTTTAGGGTTCCGTTGCCAAATGGCCAACAACGGCGCCCTTATAGATTCGTCTTGTCCGATTCCACTTGGCCGATTTTCAACCGTCACTTGATGATAACTACACTCGAGAGCAATGAATCCGGGTCACTTAAAGAATCCTAAAAATCTCGGAAACTAAAAATGCTAGGTTAATGCAATAAATTATAGTTAATAGTCAATGTAATACTCCTTAAATGAAGGTATTAAAACTTCTTAGTTATTGTATAGTTATATCATAAAAAAATCAAATTTGAAAAAGGGCCACTTTCGAAGATGGAACTACGAAATTACAGCATTTGGTTTTGCTTTTGTTTGTAATCTGTCATTTATGTGGGTACATAAACCATGTTGAAAGTGCTCTATATTCATTATTCAAGCTGAAATTATGTCGCTTACGCCTGAAGAATGCACCAGAATACTTACAATGCTGGAAACCGGCCGGAGTCAGCGCGATACAGCCAGGACTGTCGGTGTGTCGCTGTCAACAGTACAAAGAGTTCTCCGACGTTACGAAGAAACTGGTTCTTACCTACGCAGACCAGGAACGGGCAGAACCAGGTGTACCACAGCACGAGAAGACCGATACTTGGTGAACACCATGCTTCGAAATCGCTTTCTCACAGGAACTGAACTCACAAATCAGTTTCGACGCCTCGGAGGAAGTAACCCAAGTGCATGGACAGTAAGACGTCGGCTTGCTGAATCTAACTTAAAACCCCTTAGACCTGCAAACGGCCCTAAACTGGAGCGTGGGCATCGTATTTCAAGACTAAGATATGCCCAGAGCCACGTAAATTGGAGTATTGAAGATTGGTCAAAAGTTATGTTCTCCGACGAATCAAAATTTATGCTCTACAAGCACGATGGAAGACACAGAGTGTATCGAAGACCAGGGGAAAGATTCAAGCAAGCATGCATCGAAGAAAAAGTAGCCTACGGTGGTGGGTCTGTACTTGTGTGGGCCGGAATTTCTTCTGAAAGTCGCACAGAGCTGGTGATCATAGAAAACGGCTCTTTAACTAGCGTAAGATATGTGGAAGAAATCCTCAATGATCACGTTGGTCCATTTATGGTCAATTTAGGTGAGGATGCTATATTTATGCATGACAATGCCCGACCTCATACAGGTAGGATTGTGAATGACTACCTTCAAGAGATGAACATTACTCGTATGGAGTGGCCAGCGCGCAGCCCGGATATCAACCCGATCGAGCATGCTTGGGACGAGCTAGGCAGATGCGTAAAACAACGAAACCCTCCCCCAATCACGCTTCGTGAGCTCAAAATTGCTCTCACAGAGGAATGGGAGAATGTTCCCCAAAATCGTATAAGGAACTTGGTGTACAGCATGCCAAACCGCGTAAACGCAGTAATAGAAGCACGAGAAGGCAATACGAAGTATTAAAATTCAAGAAAATCGTAATAAAGTTCAAAAATTTCATGTTTCCTATTTTTGTTTTAAGGAGAGATCAGCAGTTTTTTTCTTTATGTAATTTTGTGTTAATAAAATGTATGGTGACTCATATTTTTTTTACTTTCATTTATGGAGTATTACATTGTCTATTAAATACAATTTATTGCATTAACCTATCATTTTTAGTTTCCGAGATTTTTAACATTCTTTAAGTGACCCGGATTCGTTGCTGTCGAGTGTATTTTCTCGGTAAAATATCTTCAAATAATAGTTTTCGAACGATAGTGTTTTGTTTTTCGGCCAGAGACTTCAAGCGACTTAGATTTGCGATACGCCCAGGGTTATCATCGCCCAGACTTATATTATGTTTTCAGTGGGAACCGTCTAAGTCTGGAAAACTTAGATATCTTCAATGGAAAACATCTAAGTCTGGACAAAGTTGTGAAAGGATAACTTTGACTTCAAGTTACGTTTCTTCATCAACATTTGGTTATTAATGGCATTTGATTGTATAGACTTAGTGACTATTAATTTTATAATTTTTTAATCTTTTGACATTATTATTATTATTTTTTTATTAAACGACTACTCATTTTATTATAAAAAGGAGCTATGGTTATTTCATCTTTTGACATTTATTTATAGATTTTTTTATACTACTATTCATTTTTTTTATTGTAAAAAGGAGCTATTGTTATTTTATTATTTTTTTGGAATTTGTTTGATGATAGATGATTATGAACTATCGAATCCTTAATAATCTAATTTTAATATTTTTTTCAACACAATGTATTTTTTCAGAAATAAAAGACTTATGACTTAGCTTATTGCCGCGGCTTCACCCGCGTGAAGCTCGATAATTGTCACACGGGATCATGCTACCGGGATAAAAAGTAATGTGTTAATCCAGGTAATAAACTATCTGTGTGCTAAATTTCATCCAATTCCGTTCAGAAGTTTTTGCGTGAAAGAGAACAACAAACTTTCGCATTTATACTATGAATAAATTTAGGTTTAGTAAAACTAAGTACCATGAGTTTTTCCCTTCAATATAATCAGACGTCATCACAAAACTTAGACTCCTCAAACCTCATACTCCCAAGAAAAACAGCTGACTACAAACCCACACTATCTACTCCGCTAAGTACATGAAAACCTTCAGAAGCAATTCGCACGCGTTCCTAACCTACACACGAACTTTTATACGAACAAAACCGCGAGGCAAGCGTTCTGTCGACACCTTAATTGCCTTCATCGGGTGTTTATCACGCCTCCAAACTGCGTACTAGGTATAAATTGTGTTCTATGTAGTTAGTCGGTGATCTATCGCTTGTTTGTGTGGAGTGTGCTTTAAGCTGGCGGCCATTTTTTTATTTGGTACAACTTGTTTTTGAATTTGGAATTGTTTGTTGTGATACGTTAGATTGCATTGGTAGAAATCACAACAGTCAATCAAGATTTTTAAAATACATTTTTACAAAGCAGGCGCAAACGCGACTGTTGAGCATGAGTTTCTGAGTTCGATTGCCGGGTAGAGCAGAGTGTCATTAGGTCTTTCCATTTGGAATATCACAGTAGCGCGCCTCAAAGAGAGTCAGCAAAAAGGAAGGGGTCCACTAGGGCCGATGCCTGCCGGGGCTGCGGGACTGTTCATAAGAGATACCGTGACCTCGGAACACAAAGGGCGATGAAGGAACATGGATGGGTTTTAGTCAGTAAAAGTTTGACACACCCTCCTGCTCCGCCCAGAGCGGGAGGAGTCATTTGATGATTTCCCATCAGAAAAAAAGACAAAAATAAAAGCCTCGGAGATTGGATTTGGACCCGGTTGATGCCAATAAGCTCGCCCCCTAATACATGGGACTTAAATGACGTATGTAAATGTCATAATTCTTCTGCCTCAAACTAATTTATTTGGACTACTTCTTTCATACTTCTCAACTAACTTCTTAACAATACCCCCTTCTAGTAATACCTACCACGAAATTATCTTTCACACAATACATCCATAGTTTCTTCAATAAAACACATCCAACATTAAACACAGAACAACTTTACGAAATTCCACCACATGTGCCTGAAAACAAAGTTGTTTTACGTTACACTAACATGCAAATAAGACGGGAACTTTGCAGAGCGTGTAAGACACAAAGAAGTTAGCAAGTATGCTCATTCGCCTGATATCCGCTGCTACTTTGGACAAACTTGCTAACACGCTCAAGTATAATTAAATCGCTTAATCTAGTAACTGAGTAACTGGCTCATTCTACTTGGCACAATTTTGAAAGAAGGAAAGAATAATGTCATCATTACGACCTTTAGACATAGGTATTTTTAAAGGAAATGTAATCTATTGTGTTAATGACAAATTTTGATCCAATTTATTTACTATATTACTGATTTAATTTAATGTTTTAAATCAACAGCAAACCAGCATTGTGCTTTGCAGTGCCCTGACAGGGTTTATGTACAAAAACCAACAGTAATATTGTAAAATGCGTGATGTGCATGAGAGCAAATAAATAAATAAATGTTACTCTCTCTCTCTCTCTCTCTCTTATAGCCCATTCCCTCTCATAGAGAGAAGGCCAGCAGTGGGAACATTAATAGGCTGATGATAATGATGATACTCTCACGTCAGTTGATCAAGCACACTGAATAAAAAAGATACAAAATAAGAGAAAATACATAGTATGTGCTATGTGCCTCACAGATGCGCCAAAAAGGTCCATTTCAGCATTAATGCCAGACAGGTGATGCTGTCTGACGGTCTTCCAATGAACCTTGGTAAGTAAAGGAAAAACAGTCTCAAACAAAATATTATTATACCCCTATAAATAAATGGTTACAAATAAATAGACAACGAGTATAGTACATGTAGTGTCTGTGAGTAAAAGAGAGGGAGGCATTATGTCGTCTCTAGCGCGCGTACGGTAGTAAGGCGGTCAGTTATCTTTGTGCTGCCGGAGTGAACGGTCGTGCGTACGGCTGAGAGTCGATAATATAGAGGGAAATTTGCAGCCACGGAGTCTAGATTTGTGCCCGGTTGGTGGCAATAGGCTCGCTCCCTATTACATTGGTTTTTAACTGATTCGGTAATCTCGGTTGGGTAGCAACATGTGGCAAATTCTGATTTTGTGCTGCTACTGAGGAATTCGTTGTCTTTATTTTTATTCGTTTACCCGACCTAGAATTATTGATCCCAGGTATTGAAGCCAGCTATCGCATTTGTGACAACTTAATTTCACTGGACCAATAAGGCAGTCTACTTCTCCTTTATAAGACGGTGATTAATTGAAGCCAATTAGAACAAGCCCTTAGAACTAACAATCTAGTAAACTAGTATAACTACTAGACTAGTTCGTCGTTCAAGCCAACTATTTCTTTATTCGCCGCAAATTCAATAGCAACTCGCACAAAGTGAGTTATGGTGGAACTACGAGAACTTGATGCGAGTCTAAGTTCTAACTGAGATTATTTTGCTCTGTTTATTAGCAAGAGTGGTGACAATTCCGTTTTATTAGTTGGTGTTAGGAACGTCGTTATATCACGCCTATGTTATACTCAAAGTTTTAGCCAGAGGAGTAGCACTTACATACACACCCGGTTGTTTATACGGGGTGTAAACTACCTCCTCATCGCGAAGCCGTCAACCAAGCATTCTGTACATCAAACTAAGTAACTTTACGCAAAAATTATTGCTGGGAAACGACTTTTTTTTGGGGTGAAAAATCATGTTTTGTGGTAGAACTCAATGCAACGCACTCAAAACATTGTGCTGATGGATGGATTGAATAGTACGGGGGTCGTGGAGGTTAAAGTAAAAAAAAAGTTGCCAAAAAATTGGAACTTTGACCCCCAATATCTCCGTAACTAGAAGGTATGGTGTAGAACAAAAAAATGATCGCAATGATGAGGAGAACAAGTGACTTTCAGCTTCGTTAAGGCTGGGGTATCTGCTACATTAGCAACTCTATTTGTGGTGGTTCAAACTTCGTTTGAAAAACTGTTAGAATAAAGTTCTAATCAGCTTGCACTACAAAGTGGTTGTTACGTCTGTCGCTGCGGGCCGTATAGTGCGAAATGAGTGGTTTTTATTAAATTGTAGCCTAATAAATAATTAGATCAAAATGCCAATTGTACACTTTGTGAAGAAAAAAGTGACAAATATTTGTGTGAAAAAAAATACTAAAACTTATTGCCGTTTAGGAGTAGTTACGAAATTTCAAAGAAAAAATGCTTCACTTTGAATATTTTTTTCATATAGTAATAATAAAGTTAGAATTATTTCAATTGTACCAATTAAAGTTAAGAGTCTAATAAGTAACATATAATTTTTTTGCACATCTATATTCACTCATCAAAGAGGAGTTACAGGGAGAAAACCTCTCGTTAGCTAGTACCACCCCCTTAAGAGCTGTTTTACACCCTTTATGTTTAAGAGGCGAGCCATATGTAATTAACAAAACCATACGTATTGCCGTATTGTATATACCTATTGCCGTCAAGTCTGTTCGTCAAGCCTATTCGTCAAGATTGTTCGTCAAGACTGTTCGTCAAGCCTGTTCGTCAAGATTGTTTGTCAAGACTGTACGTCAAGACTGTTCGTCAAGCCTGTTCGTCAAGATTGTTCGTCAAGACTGTTCGTCAAGACTGTTCGTCAAGACTGTTCGCCAAGACTGTTCGTCAAAACTATTCGCCAAGTGTTCGTCAAGACTGTTCGTCGAGACTGTTTGTCGAAACTGTGATACGTGCCATTTGCACACTGCTGTGCAGTAAAATAAATTCTGTGGTTTCTATATGATTAATAAGCCGCAGGTACTTGATAAATACATAACCTCACGCCTTTTTCCCAGAGGGTAAGGCAGAAACTACAGAACGCCACGTGCTACGATCCTTACATACTCCTGTTACTCATACTCTTGCGTTACATCTGTTCATTCACGCACGCCATTGGAATTACTAATCAGCTTTCTAGTTTATTAACGGACTTCCAAAAAGAACTTTTTTTTTGTGTATGTTCAGCGATATCTTCGCCAATTGTGAACCGATTTTGATTGTTCTTTTTTTGTTTGGAAGAATATTATTTTGCGGTGGTCCCGTTTAAGTTTGGTGAAGATCTGATTCTGATTTTCGGAGATATACAGGGGAACTGTCTATTATATTGAAGAGTTTTCTAAAAATGGAACAAAACAGACTTCAAAAACACAAAAAAAAGTGAAAAATAACTTTAGCTTCAGAATGACGTGGCAAAAACAAACTGAATCGTACAAACAAAGTCACCGACTTCTGAAGCTAAAGGTATTTTTCACTTTTTTTTGTATTTTTGAAGTCGGTTTTATTTTTTGCAAAAAAGTGTGTTACCAAACAATAAATTCATCTGTATAATTTAAATGTCCAAAATCCACAAACACCTCACCTCCGGCCATCGAGAAATTCCCGTATTATTTTACCGGTATTTGCTTAACCCTATTTTGCCCGCATGACCTTCGGGCCGGATCGGGACAAATATTTATTTGTGCAATCCGGAAGGACTTCCTTTATTGCCGACCCCTTGGATATAATCGTGATTGTTATAGTAAAAGTCCCATTAATCGGGAAGGGGAATGCTGAACGATATCACTCGGAGTTTTGGAAGTACGATGTTACAATTTGTGGTAGTTTTAGAATGAAAATAGACGAAAGTAGATGGTTTAATAATGAAAGCTGCGATGGCGGCCCTGACTTACGAACATTAAGTCGAGGGTTCGTACCCGGGCAGGTGCATTACTTTGTGTAATTTATTTCATCACCATTTGCTCTCAAAAACGATGAAAGAAAACATCGTGAGGAAACCGGTATGTCCTAGAACCAAACATTGGAATACATGTGACATCTACCAACACGCACTGGACCCGCGTGGTGGATTATAACCCATTCCCTTTCATAGAGAGGAGGCCGTGTGTCCCAGCATAGACTAATTATGGTAATGCTTATGGATATAAAAGGTCAAATTTAATTTGCTAGTGATACTCTGCAGGTGTCATGGTTTTATTATTTTATATTTGACCTGTCTTAACAAGCCACTACATTTTCTATAGCCTTGTGATACCTACTCATCCTCGAAAGCTTTTTCATCATAGTTTCTCGTCCTTTTCAATTCATTTAAGGTACCTACATTCATGACAGCACGCCTGTAAACCCCGACAAGTTACGTGTACTTAATAGTACACCCACTTTTTTGACGACCCAAATGGCGCAGCGGTAGAGAGGCTGCCTTACGTTCTTAGGGTCCCGAGTTCGAATCCCGGTAGGAGCGAATGTTTGTATGATGAGCATGGACATTTGTTTCCGAGTCATGGATGTTTGTAACTATGTTTAATAAGTATGTATTTACAAACAAAAATGTATCTATGTAGTATATCAACTATCTGGTGTCCACGACACAAGCCTCGTTGCTTAGTGTGGCACTAGATGGCAGTGTGTGTAATGTCCAGCGATATTTATTTATTTTGCTTTAGAATCAGTCTGGTATTCAAAGTAAAGCCCAAAAGCCACAATGAAATTTAAACGAGTTTGGATCGTATTTTATAAAATATTTTTGATTTCTTTTAACCACAATAATTAATAGTACAGGGTCACCAGAGAGTTTTAAGTCATCAGATTTACAACTATCGCTCCAAGCAGGCCTTTGACGTAAACTTCATGCGGTTGTAGTTTTAAATAAAGTAAGTTAGTGAATAGTGGTCATGCAGACTGGTCAGTAAACAGCAAATATAGGGTGGAAGGGAGGATGGATCATTGGTAATTTAAAAAAATGCCTCATTGCTTAATGTGGCACAAGATGGCGCTGTGTGTAGTGTCCAGCGATATTCGCCAGTTATCAACCGGGCACAAATCTAGACTCCGTGGCTGCTGCTGAGAAATTCCTGAGGGAAAACGCTTTGCACGACCCGGGCATTGAACCCAGGACCTCATGCTTATCAGTCGCGCTTGCGACCACTTGTCCTATCTATATTATTTAATTTCTTCTAACCTTCTAACATACTTCGTAAAATATAAGCTCGTATTTACCGCAATATCTATACATCAAAAGGAACACAATAGAAAAGCGGCGTACTTCAGACCTCGCGTTACCGAATGTATGTACTTCAGTATTATATGTATAAAGCTGTTTTTCTTTGCAAAAGTAAAAAAATATTGTATGTAGATAATATGTTCAGACCATTGTGAATCATATAAAATGCTTTTATTTGAAAGGAAATTATATGAACTGCGGGAAGTCAAGTGTGTTACACGGTTCAACATGTTTCTTACGATCTTTCATTAAATTATGTTTTGGAGGCGTTACATGAATAAACATAATTATTTGGAGCCTCTTGCATCAACATCACATTACACAGCTATGATCCCTGAAGGTTTGGGCAGAGGCGTACCTAACAGTACACCCACATTTCGCCAGTTATGTTTAAGTCCCCTGTAAAAGGGGGCGAATTGTTTTAGAGCAATGGGACAAAGGCATTTCGGTGGCAGGCCGGAAGACATCTAACTTAAGATACGCCGATGATAGTACTCTTCTCGCTCAAACAAAGGAAGATATGGAACACCTGTTGACACCGCTAGAGACAACGAGCCTCTCCTTCGGACTTGCAATCAACAGAGATAAAACCAAGATGATGATCGTGGACCGAGCCGAACTAAACTAACCTGACATCCATGTGATTGGCAACTGTGAGATTGTTCAATCTTATGTGTACCTTGGTTCCACAATCACGAACACGAGGAACTTCGAATCAAGGAGAGGTTATCATCGACTGTACAGATGCGAATCCTCAAATACTTTGGCCACATTGTTCGAAATGAACGGTCCATGGAACGACTTGTTGTCCAGGGGCAAGTAGAAGGCAAGAGGTCACGCGGTCGATCACCTACGCGTTGGACAGACCTTATAATAGCTGCAACACAAACGTCCATAGTCCAAAGCTCCCGAGACGCTGAAGACCGCAACAAATAGAGGCTCATTGCAAGGGCTACGTCATCCAAAGAAAATGCATCATCGTCAATAACGACCATTCTGTCAAGAATGCACGACTGAGGAGGAGGAATAGGGGGCGAGCCTATTGCCATCAACCGGGCACAACTCCGTGGCTGCTACTGAGAAAATCCTGATGGAAAAAAAATAAGACTAGAACAACGACGCAGTCGCTTGCATCAACTCACTATGTAGATGGTGTTTATCGTTTTACATAACGCACGTCCTCATAAGAACTATATAAATTTCATATGCATAGAATTAAAAGTAGAACCATCTTAAATGTTGTAACACAAGAACAGCAGTTTTGAGATTTATAATATTACTTATTTATTTATTTAACAATTTATGTACACACTAAATATAAATAAAGTAGAAAGGAACAGAAAATAGTACAAAGGTGATGCTTATTTCTAAAGAAATCTCTTCCAGCATACCTGCAAAAGGAGATACTAAAAAGAGATGTAGACAAAGTGAAAAAATTTTTTTCTTTTTCTTTTTCTTTTTCTGTTTCAAAAAGAAAAAGAAAATGGAATACATAAAACCATAAAAACAGATAACTATTTTAAATATAATATACTATACATACATACATACCTACTCATAAATACAAACAAAAACATATAACAATACAATACAATAACTACTAATTTAATATACTTATGCAATTATGACGAAATGGATAGGTAATGTTCTTTCACTCTTCTCTTGAAAACTGCAACAGCTTACCATTAGCATTACCTATGCATTTAAAATTTTCGGGGGGCCTACTGATGCTTTACGTAAAAAACTGTCGCCTGTGCCATTCGGTGAGTTAATTTTGCTTTAGACCGGTACACTTTCAATTAAAGTAACCGATAGATATGGCTACTGAGTTCGACAAAGTATTTTAAGTTGTTATATTTTTCTAAATTTTTCTTTAATTAAAAGAGTCTATACGAATACTGAATTGTGTTATTCTTATTACACTAATTATTATATTAATTTGCAATAATTAATGTTGTATTATAATTTTAAGATGTTCTAATATTTGTACGCCATTCTATGGCGAAACATGTAAGTTCACAACCGTAATACAATGAACTCGTGGCTAAATAATAACAGCCGTTTGGGTCGATCTCCAGGTTAAGCCGCGCTTGCCTAGATTGATCCGTGGATGGGTGACCACAAATTACATTACGACTTTCCTCCATACTTCGGAAACGTTAAGCCGTTGTTCCTGGCTGTCAATTGTAGATCTTTGACAGTCATTACAGGTAGTCAGTGGCCTGAAAGTCTAACAACCAGTCTTACCAAGGGGTACCGTATTACCCAAAGCTAACTCGGTTGTGGAGGTCAGATAGGCAGTCGCTCAACGTAAAAAACTGGTATTCAGCTGCATCCGGTTAGACTGGAAGCCGACCCCAACATAGTCGAAAAAATGCGGGCAGGTGATGATGACGTACCTACGATATTAACATTAATCATGATGTTACAAATTACTACAAATACTTTGACTCTAGGAATTTAATCTAAATAAAATATAAAATGAATCTACAAACTTTTCACTATTGCAATGCAATTCCTATTTCCTTTGTTACCTATGAAAGAGAATCTAGTGAACTTCCAGTTATACTTGATTCAAAGCAAAGAGATATAACAAGAACAAGAAACAAGAAGTTGCTATATCAAAAGCAGACGCCGAGTATAAATACAATAGGAAGAATTTCTTGATTTCAATTTAAGTTATGTTGTCTGTGTTTGATAATAACTTGCTCGAGGAATTAAAAAAGTTTTAATAATGTGTGCTTAAAAGTGTCTAACGGTACTGATGTATAGTTTGCGACAAAGTTTGTTGCGAGCAGCCTGCGGTGGTTCAGTGAAGTAAGTCGTGGGTTCGAACCCAGCCAGCTGCAATACTTTGTGTCATTTATTTCATCACCACTGCTCTCAAAATGGTGAAGGCAAACATCGTGTAACCAGCGTGTTGTAGAACCAAAATTCGAAGACAGGTGACATCTACCAACCCGCACTGGGCCCGCGTGGTGGATTATAGCCCATTCCCTCTCACAGAGAGGAGGCCGTGTGTCCCAGCAGTGGGAACATTATAGGCTGATTATGTTTATGCTTTGGATTTTTCTTGATCAAAACCTCTCCATACAACACCCAAACGTCTATATGACACTTGAAACTCATAGTAGGGGCAGACACGCACATGTGTGTTAGTGAAGCCCGCCATAAACGATAGGTAATTTTTTCTTTATCGTGTGGTTAGTGCCTAACCTGGTGTCAGAGTTTTTATGCCGCCCATGGGCCTCTGACTTGGCTTTACATGCCGTCGAGAAATATCTCTCAGGCATGCTGGTTTCTTCACGATGTTTTCCTTCACAAGTGATAATTAAACAATACGCACTTGAATCCGAAAAATCAGAGGTGCGTGTCTTAGGTTCGAACTCGAGACCTATGACTTGGCAGTCCGACTGTCACACCACTAGACTAGATAGGTAATGAATGTGCAATATTGCCTGTACAGTTTAACTAACACTCTGGGAAATTCTTGATAGAATAACCCAATAACACTTTGCCCGACCCGGGAATCGAACCCAGGACCCCTTGCTCAACAGTCTCGCTTGCGACCACTCTACTAACGAGGTCCTTGCGACCAACGAGGCAGTCTTTTAAAACCACTTATTGCTGAACCAATTGCCTGAGTACGAATGCCTCAAAAAAAACTAAAAACTGTCGCTACGTTTCGACCAGCCAGTACCCCGAAATGTCAATTCAATTAAGTAATGGTACACCAGTTTCTGTACCAAGCCAATTGCAGTTTGCAGCAAAAAGTTCATTTGTAAATGCCGCAAAACTAGGAAAACGTGTACCTACCTATCTAGATGCACCATATTGGAAAACTTTACAAAAAACTCGATGCGATCGAACCCAGACCGTTCGTTATAGCAATTTACGGTTCGCTCCCTACAAAAGCAATTAGTTTTTTTTTGCATTTCTCTTCAGTAGAAGGACTGGTAGATGTTTTTCAGGGATGCTTTCAATTGCATTTTATCAACATTTAAAAGCTTTTTCCGAGAAAATTTTAAGATTTTGTACGTCATCATTTCTGGCAGAAGGATTTAGTATAAGTATGGAGTCTTTGCAAAAAAAGTTTCAGTGAGGAATGATATGAAAGAGAAAGGAGTAAATGATGCCGTGACGTCTGACAGGGGAGAATGGCAGAAGAAAACATGTTGCGCCGACCCCAAGGAGAGTGGAACAAGGGCAAGCAGATAAGATATATGACGATGATGTCAGCGCATATTATGTGACTACTGAGTCCGGTTAGTATTAAGGGTGTTAAAAACCTCTTAACGAAGCCGAAAGTAACTTGTTCTCCCCGTCATTGCGATCATTTTTTTGTTGTACACCGTACCTGGGAACCTTCTAGTTACGGAGATATTGGCGGTCAAAGTTCCAACTTTTTGACAAGTTTTTTTTTAAATACAAGTTTTTGTTGTAAGTTAACTATTCAATCTATCTATCAACACAATGTTTTAAGTGCGTTACATTGAGTTCTACCACAAAACATGATTTTTCACCCAAAAAAAAAGTCGTTTCCCAGCAATAATTTTTGCGTAAAGTTACTTTGTTTGATGTACAGAATGCTTGGTTGACGACTTCGTGATGAGGTTGTTTACACCCTGTATAGTCCGGCTTCGATGCCTGAGTCAGGTAAAATATTACTAGAATTTCTCAAAAACAACCGATTCACAATACTAATTGACGGTACTACACCTCTGCTTATTCCTTTAAGAAAAACATACGCAATGTTTACGTAAAGACGTGATCTTCCAAGCCAGGCATTTAAAACAAAGGAAGCGCTCTTAAAACAAATGTTCATTGGAGCAATTTTATCTATTTCGCACGAGCGGAATTAAGTAGGTAGTGAACGATCTACCCCAATGATTTACTGGCGTTCGCTGTTTAAGCTGAAAATGGTAGAACACGGCATTAATAGATTTGCATTTTCTGAAGGTATTTTAGAATTTTGTTTCGGATTTCTGATTCTTGAAAACGTTATGTTGGAAATTTCTAATTATATTATTTTAATTCCATACAAGGTTATAATAAAATAAGGAACTTGTGGCTACATAATAAGAACGCTCAGTTCGATGTTCAGGTTAAACCGTGCTTGTCTAGGTTGTTCCGTGGATGAGTGACCACTCATAACATTCCGAGTTTTCCCCGTTCCTCGGAAAGCACGTTATGCCGTTGGATCCTGCTGCTGCTATTTGTAGAGGCAGTCAGTGGCCCTGAAAGTCTAACAGCCAGTCTTACCAAGTGGTATCGTAATACCCAGTACTAACTGGGTTGTGGAGGTCAGATATTCAGATAAGCAGTCGCTCCATGTAAAATAATGGTATTCAGCTACATCCGGTTAGACTGGAAGCCGATCCCAACATAGTTGGGCAAAGGCTCGGCAGATGATGCGCAGCCATAATGATGCTGTAAAGTCAACATTTCACTGAACAGAATACGACCTGATTAAAGTCGTTGTTTTTGAAAACCGATTGTCACTCATTCATGCCTTTTAGTTGGCTTTGCTAGCTTAGGAGTTAATAACAAGATCCGGTACAAGGTAGATCCAAAAACAGGATTTGCACCTTCAAATAAATAGTATTTTCACGTCTAAACGAAATCATTTTTCATAAAAAGAAAAAACAAAATCAGAAAAACAGTACCTACGGAACTCAAAAAGAATACTTTCCAAAGTAAAAAGAATGCCCCTAGCTTCATTCAAAGGTGTTCTGTACAAAACTGCTGCAATCGTATTTTGTAATTTTCACTCAACTTTTACCAAAGAATGTCCACTGGTGTCCACAAAATATACACTCAAAGAAGGCCCACTCACTCAATCTACCGAAAAATATACTAATACTGTAACTTTTTTTTTTTTTATTTACTGCAATCAGTAATGTAAAAGTAATTAATCAATCAATCAGTAAGTAAATGTACACGAACACAAAAGGAAACTGTAGATCACGTGGCTAGAAAGAAAGAAAAAGTATTTATTAGTCTCACACAGGACAAAACCAAAAAAAGAGAATGAATATTATGTAAATATGTAAACATCAAAACAAAATAAAAAATAAAGATAATAAAAATAATACAATGAATTTTGTCCCGCACGAGGCCAAAAGGCTCCAATCTCAGCATGGTGCTGTGACATTTAAAAAAAAAGTCACAGCGCAAAAATTAGTAACAACATAGATAAGCTATGCTCGCCAGCGTCGGTCTGTAGATAATTGATCACCCATTCATACACACAACACACATACACATACATCGAACATACATACATACATGTCGAGACCGCTCAGTGGCTCGGAAAGTACGTTGATTGCGTTATATAATCTGTGGTTGCGTTGATCCCGAATGGTATTTGTGATTTGATCTTTTTTGTTTGTTTTTGTTTGATCTTGGCATTCGCCACAAATAGGCATGACGACAGTATCAAAAAATTGCAAATCTATTTGGTCCGTCAGTTAGAGTATTGTAAATTAATGGACACGTATTTTTTGTTTTTGTAAATCAATGAATATTGACAAAGATAAAACGCATCAAAATTCGGGAGTGGGGGCTCGTGACGACAGAACTAGCTAAAAATTATACCTAGGCGTAACGTATTGAGAATTTTAAAAGCGTCATATAGCGTTCGTCAATTTTGTTTTGTTACGTAACAAAAGAAAAAACACGGGTCAAATATTTTTTGATAATCTAACTGACGGACTAATTAGATTTTTTTGTCGTCTCGCCTATTTTTTGAACCCCGAAAGTCTAACAACCAGGATTACCGAAGAGTATCGTATTACCGTAATCGAACTAGATTGTGCAGGTCAGAGATGCAGTCGTTCTTTGTGTGGGATACTACCACTAAAAACCCGACTACAGTATAAAATGTAGCCTGTGTTACCCGGGAGAATAACGATTGACACCTTACTCATCAAAAGCGGATGAATAGTGTAGGCGCTACGGTGGAACATACGTACATAGACTGCTAAAATCATAACCTTGGCTTCGCCGTAGTCGGGTAAAAATGCAATGGATTCAGCTGCATCCAGATAGACTCGAAATCGACCTTGAAAAAATCTAAGCAAAAATCCTTTTGTGTATAGAAGTTTCCTTCTGACTTTGTTTATATCTTGTCAAAACGATGTGGATTCCAAAGAATTCGCTTTTACCGCACATTTCGGCTTGAGCGACGCGGAGACTTCGAAGTGATATCTTGCGACAGTTTTATTTCAGCTGTTTTGTACGCTTCTTTAATATTCCACTGCACTATTGTTGTTTTTAGGGTTCGGTACTCAAAGGGTAAAAACGGGACCTTATTACTAAGACTCCACTCTCCGTTCGTCTGTCACCAGGCTGTATCTCATTAACCGTGATAGCTAGAGAGTTGAAATTTTCACAGATGATGTATTTCTGTTGCCGCTCTACTATGATGGTACGGAACCCTTCATGCGGGAGTTTTCAGCCCAATACTATGTGCGTTCAAAGGGTCTTGGGCAAAATGGGCGTAAGTCTCATCGAATATAAATATATCTCAAATCGCAGTAATTTCTGAGAGTAGCGCGTTCAACCAAACAATCTCTTCAGCTCTTTAACATTAGTATACACTAACCTGCAAAACTAAGTACTACACTTTCATAATTTCTTTTTCTAAACTATAGAAGATAGAGATTTAAAATAAAAAACGTTTTATAGCAATTTTTATTATCTTTCTTTGAAACTATAGACAAAAAATTAAACTCTTTTTCGAGTCCTTTTTGTTTCGAAAGTATATCTTGTGTACCTACTTAAAAAAATATTGCAATTTTAAAAGTGTGATACTTAGTTTTGCAGGCCAGTGTAGATTAAATTTCTTCTTCCATATTTAAAACACAAATCTATTCCATGATCTCGAACTTTCCAAGCTTTACATTCAAAATCACAAGTACAATGAAAATAACAACAAATAAATGCTCTTCACGAAACTGAGTACACACAAACAGTACCGAGCAGTACTCTTGCTTGCTTTTACAAAGAGCTCAAAAATAGTTCGCCAAGCCATAGAAAATAAAATCTAGACCTTTGCCTGTTCGAGCAGAAACTTATAACGAGTTTCTTGGACTTGAAGGTAGAACCTGGTGAAATTGAGTAGCAAAGACTTTGATACTAATTTGTTTGTTTGAAATGGACTTTATTTCGTTAGGTTTGGGGTCATAATAAGGTTGGCAGATGGAAGTAACAGCCGGTGCAGTGAAGGTTGTAAAATTAACTTTTATTTCGTTCGTTTTGTTTTATTTTCTTACTGTTGTTATACATAGGCCTTTGATACAATATACAGGGTGTAAACCACCTCATCACGAAGCCGTCAACCAAGCATTCTGTACATCAAACTAAGTAACTTTACGCAAAAATAATTGCTAGGAAACGACTTTTTTTTTGGGATCAAAAATCATGTTTTGTGGTAGAACTCAATGTAACGCACTCAAAACATTGTGCTGATAGATGGATTGAATAGTACGGAGGTCGTGGAGGTGTTTAAAAATCTTTCATTAAAAATTGTATTTAAAAGTTGGAACTTTGACCCCCAATATCTCCGTAACTAGACGGTTACCAGGTATGGTGTAGAACAAAAAATATATCACAATGACAAGGAGAACAAGTGCCTTTCGGCTTCGTTAAGAGGTGTTTTACACCCTTTATACTCTATAAAAAATAAATATGTATAACTTGTAACAAATCTACTCGATCTTATAAAAATAAAGGGATATAAGCAGACTTGTACATTTAAAATTTAATCAAAATCAAAATCAAAGCATTTATTTCAAGTAAGCCAGTTACAGGCACTTTTGAATTGTCGAAACAAAGATGAAAATTAAATGTAGCTACAGTCCCAGTCACAAGACATAAAAACTGTGAAAGTACTGTAGTTGCCCATTCCCTAGCGTAGATCTCTATGGAGAAGAACGGGCAAGAAACTCCATGGACACTCTTTTGAATCAGAATATTGTTACAAAATCTTGGTTACATCATTCATGTTGAGATGGTATATTATGTGAGAACAATGTAGCAAGATGTGCACGTTAAAAGTGTCCACAGTAAAACAAAACAGAAAAAAAAACAATTCAAAAACTAAAATAATTCATTAAAATAAGCCATGGCAACTGAGAGATGACCAGTCACAACCGACAGCGCCCGTTCACGGACATGACGCATAGATCAGCACCATTCAACTCAACCATTTTGAAGGGAACTAAATGATCCGACACATGCGCCACCATCAGCGAGACTTTTGAGTGAGCATGACATATTCTCAACCGCCAGGGCACATTCAAGTCAAGAAAAGACGTAGGTTTCCAGTGAATGATAGCTTTCTAGTACATAGTACTCACACAATATGGGCTATGCGATTATATAATACTAAAGAGATTGAATCTATACAATGCAAAGATAGTTGTACAATCTTCAGCAGCTCCAACAATACCATTTAATGCTATCAATTTAAGCGCCCCTGTCCTTGTGGAGCAGGACCAGCATTGAGCCAAGCATTTTTATCAGCGATATAATCGCTCAACTTGTAATATGCTTGCTTACATAGTGTGCGTTTAATACATGTTTTAAATTTCGTCTCATTCAGTTCAAGAATACTTTGTGGAATTTTATTATAGCATCTCAAACAGTACCCCATGAAAGATGAGTCTACTTTAGCGAGTCTGAAGCCTGGCTGAACTAGTTGGTCCCTATTTCTAGTACTGTAATTATGTCTGCCACCCCTTTTACCAAAAAGGTGCATATTTTTTCTGACGTACATTATGTTTTCGTAGATGTATTGACAATGTACTGTCATGATGCCAATATCCTTAAACAGTTCCCTTAGAGAATCGCGCCTACGAAGATTATATATGGCTCTGATGGCTCTTTTCTGCAGAATAAATATAGACTCAATATCTGCAGCCCGTCCCCATAGCAAAATGCCATAAGACATTATACTATGAAAGTAACTAAAATAAACCAGTCTAGCGGTATCTACATCAGTATACTGACGGATTTTTCTAATGGCATATGCTGCTGAACTTAGCCGCCCCGCAAGAGATGTTAAATGAGAACCCCATTGTAGCCTTGAATCAAGCGTAATCCCCAGGAAAACCGTTTTATCTACGAATTCAAGTTTCTCTTTATTCAGTACTATATCACAATCACTACTTTTAACATTCGGTAAAGCAAATCTTATGCATTTGGTTTTTTTTTCATTTAATACCAAATTGTTTGCTGTGAACCAATTTTGGACCTGAAGTAGGGCATTATTTACATCATCAAGATTTTGGGCCCGCCTATTTATCTTAAAAATTAAGGAAGTGTCATCAGCAAATAACACCATATTTTGAGGTTGGTTTTTCAATAAATAGGGTAGATCATTTATATATACTAGAAAAAGGAAAGGACCCAATATTGAGCCTTGTGGAACCCCCATTTTTACTTTTAAACCATGTGAATAAACACCATTTATTTGAACATGTTGTTGTCTATCATTCAAATAAGATTTTACCAAACTAAGTGCAAGTTTACCCAGTCCGTAATGCTCAAGTTTCAAAAGTAATGTGTCGTGATTTACACAATCAAACGCTTTGGAGAGGTCACAAAAAATTCCTATGGCGTCTTGAGACTCTTCCCACGCAGTAAATATGTGCTTTAATAAGGTTACACCGGCGTCAGTTTTACAACGTCCCTTGGTGAAACCATACTGTTGATCATGTAAGATTCTGTTGGTGTTAAAATGATAGAGCATTTGATTAAGCATTACCTTTTCAAAAACCTTGCTAAAAGCTGGTAAAACCGATACAGGTCTATAATTATTAGTGTCTTTACTGTCCCCGGATTTGAAAAGAGGTATGACTTTACTGTATTTCATTAAATCAGGGAAAACTCCTTGGTCTACACATAAATTAAAAATTAAAGCTAGGTAAGGGGCTATAGTCTCAAGTATGGATGTACAAACTTTGATAGACATTCCCCATAGATCTTAGGTCAGTTTGATTTTTATTTGCCGGAAAGCTTTAATAACTATCATAGGGTTAATGTGTTTAAATTTAAATTCAGCCAGGCAGCCAGACACATTCGCCTTTAATAAACCAATTGAGAGTTCAGGTGAGGAAATAAGAGCCTCTGTAGTTTTTAATGGTACATCGGTAAAGAAATTTACAAATTCTTGAGCTACTTCCTTATCAGAGCTTTTAGGACCACATGCTGTATCTAATGTGTAGCTAGTGTTACGTATTTTCTTCCTGTTAGTCTCGTTATTTATGACTTTCCAAACTGTCTTTATTTTATTTTCTGCTGTTTTGATCTTGTTGCTAATGTGCAGGGCTTTAGCAACCTTGCATGTATTTCTAAAAATTTTTGAATACTTAGCAACATACTTGTTAAAAGTTTCAGTGTTTATAAAAGGCTTAAGGCCATAAAGCTCAAATAGTCTTTCCCTACTTTTTCGGATACCTCTAGTTGCCCAATCACTAAATATGAATTTAGGGCAAATACTTTTTGTCTTCTTTTCAAAAGTTTTATTGAATTCCGTGTGAACTATTGAAAAGAAACGATCATACAATTGATTTATATTAATATCGTCAAGGCTCATAGCACTTAACTTGTTTTGTAGCGAAATATTATACCTCTTTAATCTGCTAGAAGTTATAGGTCTAAATTTAATTTGAACTTTTTGCAATGGGGGTGTATTACACCTAAAAGTTACAGTTTGTCCGCTATGGTCAGAAGGCAGACAATTTACTATGGCCTTATCTAAGTAATCACAATCGCAGAAAACATTATCTATGCAAGTAGCAGTAGAAGGAGTGACTCTAGTAGGTTCTATAAAAGTGTTGGTCAAGTCAAATGACTTAAAAAGATTTAATAACCGACTGCTATTTGAACTTTCTTCTAAAATATTGATATTGAAATCACCACAAATAATTGTAGATTTATTACTGGCTGCAAGTTTTGCCAGGACATCTTCCATTATTGATTCAAATAAGGAAAAGTTTTGATAGTTTGGGGGTCTGTACACACACACAATTACATGCTTATCTAGCTCAACACAGGACAGTTCGACGCAATGTTCAACTGAGAGACCTACTATGTCATTACGTTGCTTATATTTAAAACAATTTTTTATTAATATTAGGGAACCTCCACGAAGCATAGTTTTACGGTTAAAGCAGCTACCCACCATATAGTTCTCATAATTGATAAGCATTTGGTAATCCTTTAGCCAATGTTCAGTAAAACAAATAATGTCAAACTTACTATTTTCTAAAAACAATTCAATTTCTAATAATTTGGAAGAAATGCCTTGGATATTTTGGTGGAATAATTTCAAAGTGTTCTGCTGAGGCCCTTTTTTACTAACTAATTGAGTGCAAGAAGATACCTTGCTGTTGGTAGGATTAACAATATTGTTAATGGTACCTTCTGTTGTCTCACTTTCTAGTTTAAATTAATATTTGGAGTGAGGCCGGAGACTCCCGTGCCATCCTCAGACAACAAGACCCTATCACTAATATACCCTAAATGAGACCCTAAATGAGAATTCTCCACGGTGACACATGGATCCTCCTCAGTACAATGATTGTAAACATTTATAGCACTAATGCTATATTCATTTAAAGTCACCTGTACATTAGTATTACTACTAATAGTCGCAGTGTTAATAATAGGACTAAACTTAGACATACTATTTATGTCTGTGTGAATATTATAAGCTAATAGCCGAGCTATTTTGTGTCTACATCTAATAGGTAGATACACCTTACCCCGTGTCGACTTCAGTTTACCAACAATAGTGTTGATATCCAGATATATAAGTCTGTCACTATAGTGACCTACTAAAAAATGTACATGGTTATTTAACATATGTATATAATTGTTTTTTCTATTACCCAAATTTTCAAAATAGGGAAAAGCACACAATATGATTTTACCACATTTTAACTTTAACAACTCTGAGACACAGTCAGTAATGTCTTCCTTTTTAATCTTAGAGCTATTACCAACACATATAGTAATGGCAGTATTAGGATTACAAACAGTTTTTGTTACTGATGCCATAACCTGCTTGTAGGTCGACCCAGGCATACAATAATTTTGCGTACAATAACTCAGGTTATTACTGATTAATTTCCCTAGCCCTCTACCTATACTATCAGAGAACATAACTGAAAGATTAGTATCAAGACTATTAGGTGAGACAAAATTACCTAAGTCAGGTATTGTATCTTGGCTAGAAATACAGTCCTGAGTACTCACAGCTAGGGACGGGTCCTCCGTTGCCTCAAGCTGGAGGGCACCATTGCTGGATTCCCTCTGACAAGTACACTGAGTGTTGCTGAGAGTCAGCGAGTCCACTTTGTCTACCAATGCATTTGTAGCAAGAATATGCTCTTTAATTTGATTTTGAGAATGTTCATATTTATTATATAAAGACTTTAGTGACTTATTAAGAGCCTGTATTTCTGATTGTAAGCGCTGAGTGTCAATTTCATAAATATTTATACTATCTTCCAATTTAATCTGATAGTTATTTAATTTATTAACTAGAGAAACACGTTCTTTCCTTAATTGTATGTTTTTGGAATGGTGTTTTTGTTGTTTCTTGTATTTATTACATTTTTTAATGATTCTATTTAATCGTGCATATTTCTTCATTTTATTTTGACTGATTTTATGGCTATAATTATGCTTTAGTAAAGAGTCCTCTGTAAGGTCTATTGTTATAATGGAATGAGGGTGGCAATTTGTATTAACTAATTCATTATACAAATGTTCAGTTTCCACAGCCTGAGTATGATCTTTTTCCTTTTTCAAATTTAAAAGTTTGACGTTTGCATGGATTAATTCATCCTCTAGGTCCCTAATTTTACATAAAGCCTCCTCATACAAGTTGCTACAAGAGTTGAACCCATCCGTGACCGCCCTTAGTTGATCCCGTTCATTGACAACATTCAAGAATTCCTGATGAAGGTCTACTAGTTCCCGTTTTAAGCTCGAGTTTTTGCTATTCACGTTAATGACCTCCTCCTCACTGTCTTCTCTCTCCTGCAACAGCTGTTGGCATTGGAGTTTAGAGTCCTTAAGTTCTTGGAGGGCCGTTCTCAATTTTAGCTCCAAATCCTGAGCAGTAGCCTTACGGGTCATCACAGGCATGGTTTCCGGATTGGTTACTGAAAATTAGAAATAAGGAAACGGTGAGAACTAATAGGATAGACCAATGAAGAAAATTTAGAATTAAATAAGGGGAAAAACAGGTAAAAAGTTTGTGTTACTCAAATAAAATGAGGTAGGCTGCTATATTAGCTAAGAGAAAGAAATGGATTTAGAAATGAGATAATAATACAGCTAATTATAAAAAGACCTATCTACTTACTTCTCTAACTTTTATCTTTTTACTTTACTTACTCTATCGTATAACTTTCACGAAATTATATTCGCTTATTTTAAGGAATGCCCTTATAATAAGCGAATATAATTTCGTAAAAGTTACAGGAAAAAATATCGGGTAAATAATCGTATCATTAGCACAGACAGATTGCCTGCCGGGGCTGCAGGACTGTTCGCAAGAGATACCGTGGCCCCGGAACATAAAGGGCGATGAAGGAACATGGATGGGTTTTAGTCAGTAAAAGTCTGACAGCGCAGGAGCAGGAGGGAGGCTCCTACTCCGCCCAGAGCGGGAGGAGTCATTTGATGATTTCGCTTCCGAAAAAAAAAAGCACAGACTGATTGTAAAAATACTGAAATGTTTCCTTCTGCATTGATAATTTTATCAATATCATTATTATCTTCATTCTCCTGTCTTTATCCCATTTTATTTCGAGTCAGCAGGAGAATTCACAATTATACCTAAACAATATTTATTGGTTTGGGCCATAAACCTATTTTTCAACAATTGTACATAGGTACCTTAAAATTGGACTTGGTTATAAGTGGCAAAAAAATTCTGATTCAAAGTCGTATGCCGTTCTTCCAAGTGTGGATTTGAGTCCGGTTGATGGCAATGGGCTCGCCCCCTATTACCTCAAACAGAACAGGCAAAATATAGGTGCGGTATTCTCGTACGTAAGTACACCTCTGCCTGACCCTTCGGGAATAACAGGCGTGATGTTATTGCTAGATAGAAAAGGCTCGACAGTTTACCTAAATAACAGTCGCCACTGGGCCAATATATTCTGTCCAATTAGTAGCACTTAGCCATTAAATCACTAAGCAACATTTTATCGTTTACACCTAGAAAACAAAACTCAGTGAACGATAATTAGAGACATTCAGTGTTTATTTTGGTAGATTGAGAATATAAGAAATGAACTGAGAATATATAAATAAAATATGTTACCCGTATTAATAAGAAAAGAAAAAAAACTCCAGTTATTTAGACACAGTTACTACAGTATAAACGAATATTGAAATGATAATCCTTGAAACTCTAAAAATAATCTTTATAATTATGTTAATGTCTATGTATCGACACCAATGTTTTTAGAATAAGTAGACTATATAAAATACTTGAATGATAAGTCCTATCCACATATCTTACTTTTGCTGTGCCCAAGGTCCACGATTGTGTTTACTGGAAACATGTTTACCACCTAAGCCTACATTGTGGAACGCAATAAAGATTTGAGTATTGAGAAGACCTGCGGGCCAACCATGACGTCTTAAAGCAGGATCGTTTTAATTGCGTGCTAGTGAGGGAAAGAGATGGCGCTAGACGTCCTCTATAGCTCCGTCTCTTACCCACACTGGAACGCGATTAAAACGATCCTGCTTTAAGACGTCATGGCAGGCTACCTGGTAAAGGTTGCGGGGATCCGCTAGATGCGAGACGCACGGGAATGGTCAATGTGGCGACACTTAGGGGAAGCCTATGTCCAGCAGTGGACGTCTTTCGGCTGAAATGATGATGATGAACTAAGAAGGAAGGAAAATGGCAGTCGTAAGCTGCACTAAAACTGCCCGTTACCCATGGTATCCTTGTCTAAGAACGAAAAAGGACGCATTTAAAACCTTAGTAGGTCATATTTTTTTTCGTTTGGGAAATCATCAAATGACTCCTCCCGCTCTGGGCCGAGCAGGAGGGAGTGTCCGACTTTTACTGACTAAAACCCATCCATGTTCCTTCATCGCCCTTTGTGTTCCGGGGGCACGGTATCTCTTTCGAATAGTCCCGCAGCCCCGGCAGGCTTCGGCCCTTGCGGACCCCTTCCTTATTGCTGACTCTCTTTGAGGCGCGCGTAGAACACGAAGTAGGTCATCATCTGCTTAGTTTTTCCCCAAACTATGTTGGGGCCGGCTTCCAGTCAAACCGGATGCAGCTGAGTACCGACTGAGAGCGACTGCATATAACTGACCTCCACAACCAAGTTAGTACTGGATAATACGATGCAATACGGTATGGGTGAGGTGAGGGTATGGGTCCTTATTTTTTCAATTCTTCGAAGTAACGTGTACAAGAAAATCTTTTGAAGGTAGTACTCTTATCATCTGTCTGCCTTTTCCCAACTTAAAACTGGATGCAGCTGAATACCAGTATTTTAAATGAAACGACTGCCTGCCTCACCTCCACATCCCAATAAGTACTGGGTAATACGATACCCCTTGGTAAGACTGGTTGTCAGACTTTCGGGCCACTGACTACCTGTAACGACTGTCAAAGATCTACAAATTACAGCCAAGACCAACAGCTGAACGTTCTTTCTGAGGCATGGAGGAACTTCGGTATGTAATGGGTGGTCAGTGTCACCCATCGACAGACCAACCTAGGCAATCGTGGCTTAACCTGAAGATTGTTCCGAACGGCTGTTATTATTAAGCCACGAGCTCCTCATCAAGCCAATACGCCCAAATAAAGCACAGAATCCTTTTGTGTAATAGGGACTTTTCACTTTCGATTCTCGTTAAAATCTCTTAGGTACAAAATAAAACATCAAATTACGGACCTATTGTAACACAAAACATTTTGTTAATGCCACTTTGGACTTTAACGACAACGTTTTGTAAACAGTAAGGGAACATAAAATGTAAGAGGTTATGTTCAGGAAACGGCACGGGCGGTGTTGAAAAGCGGATGGTTGCTAGCTTTTAAAACTGGGTTGCACATATTTTTCTTTAAGGTTTTCAAAGATAAAGAAAAGAACAACGTTTTCCTTCTTGAGTACATTATCTAGGTTTTAAATTCGGTTTCGTACAGGCATAAAACTATTTAACCAGGCTGACCTCTTTCGAGTTTTCTGTATTTTTTTATTTTATTTTATTCAAGCGGAGTATGGCATACGAACGTATAATAATATGACCGCTTAAACGTGGCGTTGCTTGTCAAAAAAATTGGCATCGATTTGTCAAACTTAGTACATCACTATCACTAATCACTAATTATTATAAAACAAAGTCGCCTGCCGCGTCTGTGCTTATGTATACTTAGATCTTTAAAACTACGCAACGGTTTTTGATGCGGTTTTTTTAATAGATAGAGTGATTAAAGAGCAAGGTTTTAGTATATAATTTGCGGGCAGGCGAAGCCACGGGCATTAAGCTAGTTTTAATTTAAATCTGTGTTTTCCCGCCTGCAAAGATACGTTGGATGGAATTTTGTTGTTTGTTTTTTTTTAATATTTTTTTTTTTCAATTTTTCATTCGCATTTAAGTTTTACAACAACAAAAAATCCCTGTTCCGCGTTTCATTTTGATTATTGCCTATTGCAAAAAAAAAGGTTGCATGTAATTACTTAATCACAAGTAATTACTTTAACTTGACTAAAGATACCAGTTTGATGGTGGATTGGTTTAGTCTCTAATCGCTTCCCGCTTATATTGCAAGCTCCAGCTTGGAACAAGTGCTTGGTAATAGCTGTCGATATGGGCAATAAATAGATTTATCGCTGGTCGATCGTAAACTCGCCTTAAGCTGTTAAGGGCATGCCAAGCTTTTTATATATAGGATGTAATTTGTATCCGGTATAGGTTTATTTTTGTTTTAATATTTAAGTTAAAACTTCTTTACAAATTTAGTTAAAATTAAATCAGTTGTATTGTGGTTTAGATTTCTATTAACTTAGTTTCAATATTACTCTACTATAACTGTGATGATTAATTTAACAATAATTAACTACATCCCAGTAGTACTTAACTACATCCCAGTAGTACTTAACTATTTTAATTCTTTCATTCCCGATTTCCTTAACTAAAAGTTAACTTAAGGTTGGCAATAATTCTTCGGGCTACGTCGGTAATCTTGGTTCTCTTGCGGATGTCTTCATTTAGGTTATTTAGTCAGATCAGGTGAATAATCCAGTAATCTCCAATGGGTTTTAAACTTCCATGACTTTTAACTTCTAAACATCCATTTATCGTTTAACAAATAATGAAACGTTTCTAATATACCGTTATGCCGACACTTCAACCATTAGACAATGTTTTAATTGACCATTACATCGTAAAGGGTAGATAGGTGCCAAAGATTGAAATCGTTAGAGGTACAGTCGTGGTCTTTTCCGCCTGATCAGTTTTTTTTTTCGCTTAAATCATGCGAAGGTTCCGAGCCACGCCCCCTTCAAGTTTAGGCCTATTAGGGAAGCTCGGCCGATCGGTATCTTTTCATTCATTATTTCTATACAAAGTCAACGGGGCGGGACTAGAGAGCGTTTCTATGTTGTAAGTGCAAGCAAAAGCTTAGTGGTGATCAGGTGGGAGTGTCCTCGATAGTACTTATTCCTATAGGAAAAAGTGAGCTTAAGCATTCCACATGAAACGATAGTGATGATTTTCTGGGTGAGTAAGCTAGACAAATATCTTACTTACTACTTACTATAAATGTGAAAGTTTATGAGGATGAATGTATGGATGTTTGTTATTCTTTCACGCACAAACTACTCGACAGATTTGGATGAAATTTGGCACAATGATAGTTTATAACCTGGATAAACACCCGCCCGTCCCTAAAAACGAAACCAGGAACTGCGACTACTAGGCCAGCGAGGCATCGTTAGTATATTGCAATGTCTTTTTTGTCAACGAAAGAGAAACGTTTTATCTTTTGACGTGGTATGGCGAATCTACCGACATAAATCTTTGATATAAGGTACGAGTCAAACAATGTCAAGTCCCTAACACGATAGAATCAGTAATTATATTGTATTGGGCAATAAAACTGCCGTTTTATTAATGGGACGAAATGTTCTTGACAGGGGTTTTATGTATTATTTATTGATCTCCATTGGTATGACATTTTAAGGGTAGATTCATGAAAGTTTATGGTGGAGAACGATATAGGGGCGTTAGGTAGGGTTTTTTGGAAAAGGTACGTGTTCAGCGGACTTGTAGTGAAATCATTAGGGTGAAAGAGTGGCATAGATGAAGGGGTTTTGTTTTTATTAGAGCAACTAAATTTATCTAAATAGTATGAAATAGAAAGTTTATTTGCCAACCATGACTAAAAAGTTCTATATTACACACTTGTTTGCACACGTAAACAAGCCATGTCCACACAATTAACCTGTTTGTCCATTAATTGATAGCCGTAAGGTAACAATGATACACTTTGCATAGTCAGAGAAACAAGCTGACTTCTATAGGTTCTACTAATGGACAGACACTTTCTGCATAGTAAAAAGATAAGCAGTAGGTTGAATCCAAAAAAACGACCGAAACGCAGACGTAATTAACCGAGCGCCCCTTCCCCCACCCGTAAGGTTACTTCAAGGTGCAAACAGGAACGTGAGAGGGAGAGAACCTCACGTCCGAGCCGCCGCGGGAGACGCACCGGGCGTCGGGGGCCTCTGACTTGGCTTCATGCCGTCGAGAAATATCTCTCAGGGGTGCTGGTTTCCTCACGACGTTTTCCTTCACCGAAGCATGTGATAATTGTACAATACGCAAGCGTCCGGCCCTGGTTCAATCCATGGTCCGGAGCGAGACGGAAAGGTAAGCCGTCACCTCCTTCTGCGAAGCAGTCATGATAGCGAAGGAGGTAGCGGACCGTGAGAGGGAGAGAACCTCACGTCCCAGCCGCCGCGGAAGACGCACCATAGGCGCACCATACGCGCCTGTGGACGGTGGGCTATGGGCTAGCTCGCCGTCCGTCGGTCTTATGACGACAGGCCGTGTCGACGGCGCGTTCGTGTTCCACGCGCGACTCAAAGAGATGTCAGCAAAAGGAAGGGGTCCGCAAGGGCCGATGCCTGTCGGGGGGGCTGAGGAACTGTTCGAAAGAGATACCGGCCCTGGAACACAAAGACATAGATGGGTTTTAGTCAGTAAAAGTCTGACACTCCCTTCCGCTCCGCTTAGAGCGGGAGGAGTCATTTGATGATTTACCATCCAAAAAAAAAGGTGCAAACAGACTGATAGTCGCGCGCGCCGCATCATTTTCATAACAATAAATCACACATTATACCCGATAGTAGCAACCTTAGCCCTCTGATCGACAGTAGGCATTGAATTCAAGGACACGTACGAGTCACACTACTCCTTATCTTTTACTGTGCTTTCTGCATACTTTATAACTTTACGAATTGCAACACTACAGCTCATAGCTCAGCTTTTGTATTTAGCTCCTCTTTGTAAGACAATGTAAGCGGATTCTTCCACTGCGAGTGTGACCCACCCACGACTACAATATCATAACAACCAGCTTTTAAAAATTCCGTCACTAGATTCCGTCACAGGTGGCATCTAGTGCCGTGTTCGTGTTCCACGTGCGCCTCAAAGAGAGTCAGCAACAGTGAAGGGGTCCGCAAGGGCCGAAGCCTGCCGGGGCTGCGGGACTATTCGAAAGAGATACCGTGGCCCCGGAACACAAAGGGCGATGAAGGAACATGGATGGGTTTTAGTCAGTAAAAGTCTGACACTCCCTCCTGCTCCGCCCAGAGCGGGAGAAGTAATTTGAAGATTTCCCAACCTAAAAAAAAAAAAAAAAAAAAAAATTGAAGGTGGCATCTAGTGGGTATTCAATTTTTAGAAGCTGTTATAGTAACTTTTATACTAACTTGCATTGTTATTTAGTAAGTATTGAACTGAATTTTAAACTCTTTTCTCCACCGGATTGAGCTGAAAATGTGTACGCAACTTTCTGGTGACAATACAATTTTTATGAGAGACATGACCTGATCCTGCAGCCGGGACCGTGTCCTTATGAGAGAGCTGCCTGTCATAAAGTGCCTGTGCCTCGATTCGCAACCACGACCTTTAACACAAAGGCCAGCACTGCTACATAGCTTCACTATGCACTGAAGGTTCAATTAAACCGTTCGAACTGGACTCTGGACACCGGATTTCGATAGATAATGTACTGAAACATCTGTCAAAGACAAGCTTGATTGCACCTTTAGTCGGGCTTATTTCCACTGGGCTGCGGCTGATCAATGCTGTAGCTGACAAACAAATGAACACCACAGCTAACGTAGCAGTGGAGGATCGACTTTAACGTAGAGTGACCCATTTACACTACGAGCCAGGAATACCAACGATACACTTAGAGCATGCAGTATCAAATACTGTTCAAACAAACTTTACACTGCAGGGGTATGTTTACATTTAGTGGCAGATGTCGAGAAAGTATTTTAATTAGTTTGTGACTATGCAAGTAGTGATCAGTCTGTTGGCTCTATGTATTTTTAGCACGTTTTTATTTGTGCTATATTTGTTTGGGGCACACATATTTTTTTTATTTTTAGGATGGGAAATCATCAAATAACTCCTCCCGCTCTGGACGAAGCAGGAGGGAGTGTCAGACTTTTACTGACTAAAACCCATCCATGTTCCTTCCCTTTGTGTTCCGGGGCCACGGTATCTCTTTCGAATAGTCCCACAGCCCCGGCAGGCTTCAGCCCTTGCGGGCCCCTTCCCTATTGCTGACTCTCTTGAGGCGCGCGTGGAACACGAACGCGCCGTCGACACGGCCTGTCGTCATGAGACGTACGGACGGCGAGCTAGCCCATAGCTCCCCGTCCACAGGCCCGCGCCTACGGTGGCCGGAAGCCACCACGTGGCCCCCGACGACCGGGGCGTCTCCCGCGGCGGCCGGGAGGTGAGGATCTCTCCCTCTCACGTTCCGCCACCTCCTTCGCTAGCATGACTGCTTCGCAGAAGGAGGTGGCGGCGTCCCATTCCGTTTCGCTCTTGACCATGGCACGAACCAGGGCCGGAAGCGAGAGGTCGCCGCCGCCGATCGCCACCTCGAGGACACGGCGGTGCTCCACCCAAGCGGGGCACACCTCCACAGTGTGCTCCACCGTGTCCTCCGGTCGATCCTCGCAATGGAAACACCCGGGTGTCTCCTCCCGCCCGATTCGGTGCAGGAACTTACCGAAACAACCGTGTCCGGTAAGAACCTGCGTCAGGCGGAAGGTGAGGACGCCGTGGCATCTCTCCAGCCACTCCTCAAAGAGGGGACTTACCGCCACTATTGTAGCGTGCCCTGCACGGGGTTGCGACAGTTGCTCTCTCCATGTCGCCATGAGATCACGCCGGAAGTCCGTCCGCTGAGCGACTAGGGCACACTTCAGTGCTTTATTATTTATCAGATAAAAATGACACATAAAGGGCGATAAAGGAACATGGATGGGTTTTAGTCAGTAAAAGTCTGACACTCCCTTCTGCTCCGCCCAGAGCGGGAGGGGTCGATTGAAGACTTCCCACCCAAAAAAAAAAAGGCCGCGTTGCCACTTTGTCGTCACGACAGATAATCGTGTAGTTTCAAGTGTCGTGGCTTGTGTATTTAAATAGAGGTGTTCACATATAGGACGACGCGATTACTGTCGTCCACGACTTTTGCCAACTAAAAACCAACGATAAATTAATCATCACGACATAGTGGGAACGCGGACTAAAGCGCGTGTCAGCGGCGATTGCGAGGGAAACAAATAGCTCCGGCCCATCTCGTAATTTTCCCATTTGCTTAGAGCGTGCCTCGACGCACGGAAACGAGTGCGCGTTGCTCGACTCAAGTTACATCGCCAGGGGTCGTGGATAAGACGTTACTGCTACACTGCTACGGCCGATGTGCGGTAAGTACTTACTATACGTAGTCAGCCACGGCTGTGGTAAGTTCCACTGATGTGCGGTTGACTGTAATTTTCAGGTAAAATACCCAAATACTTTTTTTTAAATATACTGATTAAGAAAATCTATGACAGCTAATGGAGAGGACATGTAAAATATGGGACTGGGTGGGTCTCGTTTCCAGGATCGGTCAGGGCCAGAATCGTCACACAACAGGTGCCTGAAGACGGTCGTCGTCACCGAGGCAGGCCCAAAAAACGCTGGCGTGACGATTTGGACTCGTTCCGGACTGATTTGCCAGAAAAGGCAAAACACCGGGAGAGTTGGACATCTAAAGGTAAAACATCAAACAGCTACTGTATCATCTTATCTGCCAAGCCTTTTCCCAACTATGTCGAAGTCAGCTTCCAGTCTAACCGGATACAACTGAATACCAGTATGTTACAAAGAGCGACTGCCTATCTAACCTCCACAACCCAGTTAGTACTGGGTAATACGATACCCCTTGGTAAGACTGGTTGTCAGACTTTCGGGCAACTGACTACCTGTAACGACATACAAACATCAAATACTATACACAAAAAAACAAATTCATTAAAAAGAAGTAAAATTACATTACATTACATTATTAAACATTTATTTTGAAAAACCATATTTATATCATATACATACTACAACTAGAACTCTAAATAATTACAAAAATAAAACTAAACGTAAGTACTTACATATCCAACGACGTCAATAGGCGTCAAAGTACTTCTCCGCATCGCTGTCATTCGGAAACGTGCCCAGAAGACTGGCAGCATTGCCACGTTGAATGGCAATGCTAATTCTTTGGCCAAAGAAAGAGCCAGCCCTCTGGTCACGCGAAGTGTCGACCAGTCAGTGAGAGATTTCCTTAAAAAGGAGACGCGCACTCGGACCCCATGACCCGAGCGTTTCGACCCCAAACGGCTCAAAGCTGTAGTTACCAAAAGGTTACAGTATTTGCGCCGTTTGAGGATCTCGGCAGCCGCAGCAGCAGCGCCTGCACAGCCCGCCGTGCTTGCAACGTGAGAAGGCGCAAGGGTGTCGACACAGGTTTCGTCCCACACCAAAGGCCTACCCACACTCCAAGGCACCAACATCATGCCGTCCGGTCTCTTGCCATCGTCACGCACCAAGCCGTTTGGTTCTAAAACCTCTGGTACGCCGGCGCTGGCAAGAGCTCGGCGAATAATGTCGTTAATGCTGGCGTGCCGTGCAATGCAACCTGCCCTCCTGTAGCAGGACAAGCCATGGTGTCCGAGGCTGTCGACAGCTTCACCGCAGTGACACCGATGCGGAGCAACACAAGGTGCGCCTAAGCGTAGACTCGTAGCGACCCGAAACGATGCGTCATCCATCATAGTGCCAATGATGAATGATGGAAGTGCCTGAAGCCACAAACCTGACTCCCATTCCCCCACGGCCAGCAGGCGGGCACGCTCCACAGAATACTGTGGAGCGTGCCAGCCTGCTGGCCGTGGGGGAATGGGAGTCAATCAATAGATTGATGTGTGTAAAAGGGTATTCCGTACAATACTGCAGAGCGGCACGTCCCACTGTCTCTGGGAGGACAGGTTGTCGGGCAAATCCGTATTGGGACAAGCCATTTTCCAAGCGCTCAACGCATCGGTCAAATACGGCACCTCAAAATCAATCAGTGAGAAAGATAAAATATCCCTGGTTAATTTTTCGGTACCGTAGACCGAGGAGAGGAAGGCTGGTAAACTTATACTTGAAATTTTGCGGACGCCGAGACCACCCAAGCAAATGGGAAGTTTGGTCAACTTTTTCTAAAAGCTGTGGATGCTGCCAAAGATGAGAGGAGCGAAGGCTATACGTGAATTTTGGTCCAAAACAACAGTATCGAATAAGTGTGAAGGCCGAATGCATGTTAATTTTGAAAAGTCTCTCCGTAACATCGTTAAAATTTGAATTTTTTTCTCAATGAACGACGGAAAAGATTCGTCAAATATTGGTGACCCTAGAAGGTGAAGAGATTTTTTTCGGTAATTTTGATATTTGGTGCCAAAGAGTTAAATTTAAAAATGGTAGTCTGTCTGTCAGTGGTTTCAGGAAGGTAAATTACGCACTTGGAAAGGTTAAGTTCTAGTCCAATAGAACTAAATTTTTCTTTTAAGAAAGTTAAATCTTTTAGAACTGTGTCCACATCACCTCCCAGGGTTCCATCATCCAGATACTATACGTTGAATTTAGAATTTAGCTGAAGAATAATTGGATTAACTGCTAAACTAAAAATGGCTGGCCCAAGAGGGTCACCCTGTTGGCCTCCAACGGCGGATTCCAAAAGATTGTCTTAATACACAAAATAAAAACTTATCTTGGCTAGGCTAGGCTTATAGTTCCTCTTAACTGCATTCTCTCATTTCTTAAAGCCATTTTGTAGAGGCAACAGTTAAATAAATTGTCTCTATTATCGCCTGTAGAGTGTAGGTGCTCAGTTTTTATGAACGCCATTCTGCTATAAATAGCCTGCAACTTTGTATTGCGTGATATATTTTCAGTGATTTTTTATTCCATTTTTCTTGACACTTCAGTAACCAAGGTCCTTTTTTTACCCGATTACGGCGAAGCCAAAAGGGTTATGATTTTAGCAGTCTATGCACGTATTTACGTATGTTCCTCCGGAACGCCTAAACTATTCAACCGATTTTGATGAAAAAGGTGTCAAACGATTTGTTAATAAGGCCCGGGTATATAGGCTACATTTTTACCGAGTTTAACTATAAGAGGAGTCGATTTAACCTTGTAAGCCCCGAATTTAATTAGAGCGTGATTTTTCAGAAGTCTGTTTTTTTAGTTGTAGTATACAACACAAATTCTTGTTAACCTGTACTGTTCTACTCCCGAGCAAAGGCCTTCCGTCATCCAGGTCTAATTAAAATGTTTGTTTTTAAATAAATGATTAAAATAGTTTTATACTTTGCACGGGACCTTGGTTTTTCCACATAACAATATTTTCGTATAGAAATACGTTGAAACGGTCATAGAGCCAGTTAGGGAAATTTATTACATTACTTTTTTTTTAATACATTTCATAACTTGACTGTTTTGTTGGTTATAAGCGCAACTGTTGATCACGAGGTCCTGAGCTCGATTCGTCAAAGTGTTTTTGGGTTTTTATTTATTTATTTAGTATATGGAGGACTTACAGGTAATAAAAACAGAAAAAAAAGGAAACCATAGTCACCAGAAAGCCAATTACAAGTCCTCACGTATAGACTTATAATAGTAATGTATGGTGTAAGCACAAGAACACAAAACACACAGCTTTAAATAAGTAAGAAGCTATATAAAAACTAGCTTGCAATTTATATAGCTGAAATAGTAGAGAAAATAATACTAAAACCAAGGATCAAGAATTCCATCAAGAATTTTCAGTTGAAGCCATGGAGGCTGGATTTGTGCCTGGTTGATGGCAATAGGCTCGCCCCTATAATATTGTACTTAAAACATAACTGGCGAAATGTGGATGCACTATTAGGTACACCCGTGCCTAACCCTTCAGGGATTACAGGCGTGATGATATACCACCACCCGTAACGACAGAAACTACTAGAAACCGACACTACACTAATAAAAACAAAACAAATTCTGTTTCAAAGGTTTCCTCACTCACATAAAATACGATTCCCCATTGACCCTCACGCGCTATAAAAGTTTCCTTCTGAAATTTCTAGTTTCAAATTGAATTATATGTCTCAAAGGGCCTGTCGCTTTGACATTTTTTATTGACCTGATTCAATTCGCCACTCGGACGATAGGTTGGTCTTTACACTTGGTATTTATATGTGTAAATGTGTTTCAGTGTTAGGTATCAACGAACGAATAGGAAGGTTATATCTATAAGGGGAAGGTTGATATTGGAGCTAGTGACAGAAACGTTGAAGGAGAACCGTTTGGGATGGGCATGTAATGAGGTGATAAGAATGCATGTAACTAAAGAAGAGATGAATTTAAATGTTGATGTGTGGAGAGGAAGAGGAAGACGAAAGCAAACATGGATGACGACCCAAATGGCGCCGCGGTAGAGATTAATGACCAACCAGGCTTTCAAACTTTGTTTGTTTGAAAGCCTGGTTGGTCATTAATCAAAGATCATCAATCTCCTGCCCTTATCCCATTTTTTTTTCGGCGCAACAGGCACCGACCCCATTCTCTTCTTCCATACTTCTCTATTACTGGTCATCTCTCTCTCACTTTGACGACCCAAATAGCGCAGCGATAGTGAGGCTGCCTTACATACTTAGGGTCCTTGGTTCAAATCCCGGTAAGAGCAAATGTTTGTGTGATGACATTTGTTTCCGAGTCATGGATGTTTATATGTATAATAAGTATGTATTTACAAACAAAGAAGTATCTATGTAGTATATCAACTATCTGGTGTCCACGACGCAAGCCTCGTTGCTTAGTGTGGCACAAGATGACGCTGTGTGTAGTGTCCAGCGATATTTATTTATATTTTATTGACTTGTGTTCTTCTTCTTAGCGTATCAATGACAGTCTAAATTGGCGACAAGTTTGCCACTTTCAGTAGCGTCCATCAGCTCTTGTGATGTGCAAGTAACAGGACAGGCAGGACACGATATCAAGTGTCCCATCGTTTGTAAGGCTACACCATATTTACACTCCAGGGCAGAGTCATCTATAAATCTCCACTTGAACATAAAAAAGCAGATACGTTTTCAGACTTAGTTGTCAAAAATGATGTACGGTAAAATGGGGTGTATAGAAACGCAGGGGTGAATCGAGACAAAACTTTGAAAGGGATTTTAACGTTGAATTGATATGACAAGTTACCAAAAAGTGCTCTATTTTATTTGCTTAATTTTACTTGAGATATCGCGATCGTTGGCAGCATACCATAATTACTATTTCAACGTTATAATTATTCTTCTCAAAGTTTTGTCTCGATTCACCCCATTTTAAGGTATGTAAGTTATTATGTTGTATATCGTTAGGGTATGAGTCTGTTCAATCAATATTCCGTCCGTTAGTTATTTTATAGGATGTTAACAATGTTAATAATGTTGCTAATTAATTAATCAGAATACTTGCTAGATGACTCACAATTATGCACGTGCATGCAATTTATCATCTGCATTTTAACACACTGTTATTATTATTCTCGTGAGTAGGAAACAACTAGTCATTGAAATCATCCGATATGAGTTGATTTATTTCTACGAATAACTTGATTTAATTTTGTATGATTCACCTACTAGTTACGTAGGTAACAATAAATTGTAACATTACATAACATCTCGCCTGTAATTCCCGAAGGGCCAGGCAGAGATGTACGCAAAAGTACACCCACAATACGCCAGATATGTATAAGTCCCTTTTAAAAGGGTACGGGCCTATTGCTATCAACTGGGCACAAATCCAGAATCCGTGGATGCTACTTCGAAATTCCTGGTGGTAAAACACTTTGCCTGACCTAGGAATCAAACCCAGGACTATGAGGTCTGAACATGAGCTCAGCAGTAGCACTTGCGACCTACTAAGGTAGTGCCATAAAACTGTTTCTCATCATCATCTGCCTAGCCTTTTCCCAACTATGTTGGGGTCGGCTTCCAGTCTAACCGGATGAAGCTGAATACCAGTTTTTATATGGAGCTACTGCCTATATGACCTCCACAACCCAGTTAGTACTGGGTAATACGATACCCCTTGGTAAGACCGGTTGTCAGACTTTCGGGCCACTGACTACCTGTAACGGCTGTCAAAGATCTACAAATGACAGCCGGGACCAACAGCTTAACGTGCTTTCCGAGGCACGGAGAAATTCGGTATGTAAGGGTGGTCACCCATCCACGGACCAACCAAGGCAAGCACGGCTTAACCTAAAGATCAAACCGACCGGCTGTTATTATTAAGCCACGAGCTCCTCTAAAACTGTTTCTGATCAATGAAAGAAATAAAAAACTCTTAAGCTCCTACCATTTTATCGTGCCAGAAATAAATACTTCAACTGCAGCACACAAATCCAATGGACTTAAGAATTACGAATTCTTCCACCGTTGCCCAGCACAGCCAAGAAGAATTTTAAAAGCTTAATCGTTAAGATCACGTGAATTCTTTATTTTGCTTCACAGCACTATATCAGTAGGAGATTGTTTATTTAAATATGGATGAGGCTATAAGGAAGCGTTTAGTAGATACTAGATCATGAAACAGGAAGAGAGGACTGGCAAAAAAAGACAGGATTCTGGTAAATTAATAGGGAATAAATAAATGAATGTTTCACACAATCCAGTAGTTTACTAGTTCTTGGTCACATTTGCACCCTTTAGGATTTAGTAATCTATTTTTATTTAGGCTCACTCAGATTTTACAATATTTACACAAATAACAAAAGACACATCTCATGTCCTCTAAAAACTGTCATAACATAAAATATTAGGTTTTTAGTAAATACCACACTCAACTTCAATTATAATCTTTTCTCTGTAATTGTAAAAAACCGCCATGTGTACTGCGACAATACCAAATATGGGGTCAGCTTCCAGTTTAAGGGTTCTAACAGACGAGCGGCACGTTGCCAACTGCAGATAAACTGCAGCCGTCGCCGCCTGTCGATGGCTGCCGTTGACGCTTGCACTTGTGGCGTCGGCGGCTGCCGCCGGCGCGTCGACGGCAGCCGTCGACACACATTTACGCGGCATGCCACAACTGCAAGCGTTGCGACCTGTCGACGGCAGTCGTCGACGCTTCGGCGGCTGCCGTCGACAGGTGGCGACGGATGCAGATTATCTGCCGTGGGCAATGTGCTACTCGTCTGTAAGAACCCAACTATGCTGGGGTCGGCAGCCAGTCTAACCGGATGCAGCTGAATACCAGTATTTTACATGGAGCGGCTGCCTATCTGACTTCCACAACCCAGTTAGTACTGGGTAATACGATATCCCTTGGTAAGACGGGCTGTCCGACTTTCGGGTCTGTATGTGGTGGTTACCCATCCACGGACCGACCTAGGCAAGCACAGCTTACCTGCAGATCGACCCGAACGGCTGTTTTTATTTAGCCACGAGCTTCTCGGTAAGCCCAAAACGACTTTTAAATACGTAAATCGCAAAACTGCTATTTCTGTTTCACCATTTTTTTTTGAGGACCTGAGACACAAATTTTCAAGTACTTACCATTTGAGAAGCTTCATAAAGGTGCTTAAGATAATTTCATGAGCGCTAATGAGCCATAAGGTATGCAAGGTAATATTAAGGCACTTAAGGAAATATGAGAACTGTCTGCGAAATGGGTTTGAGTATTACGGTTCTTAGTACTTAAGATAAAACCATAACGAGTGAAAGCGAAGGGTGTCAGTTCTCTTCACCAGTTTGCTTAAGGCTAGGGTATCTGCTAAATTAGCAACTCTATTTGTTCTTTCGTTCGTTCGTTTGTAATACTGTTAGAATAAAGTTATAATCAACTTGCACTACAAAGTGGTTGTTACTTCAGTCACTGCGGGCCGCATAGTGCGAAATGAGTGGTTTTTATTTATTTGTGGCCTAATAAATCATTAGATCAAAATGACAATTGTACACTTTGTGAAGAAAAAAGTGACAAATATTTGTGTATATAATAAAAAATACTAAAACTTAACGCCGTTTAGAAGCAGTTACGAATTTTTAAAGAAAAAATGCTTCACTTTGAATATTTTTTTCACATAGTGATAATAAAGTTAGAATTATTTCAATTGTACCAATTAAAGTTTAGAGTTTAATAATTAACATATATTTTTTTGCACATTTATATTCACTCATCAAAGAGGAGTTACATGGAGAAAACCCCTTGTTAGCAGATACCACCCCTTTAAGCATTTAGAAAATATTAATATATATATATAATAATATAGACGTGTTGAGGCAAATTAAAATAAATATAAATATCGCTGGACATTAACACACAGCGTCACCTAGTGCCACACTAAGCAACGAGGCTTGTATCGTGGACACCAGATAGTTGATATACTACATAGATATTTTTTTTTTTTTTTTGTAAATACTTACATATTATAAACATCAATGACTCGGAAACAAATGTCCATGCTCATCACACAAACATTTGCTCCAACCGGGATTCGAACCCGGGACCCTAATAACGTAAGGCAGCCTGACTACCGCTGCGCCATTCGGGTCGGTACCCTAAAATGTTCCCACTGCTGTGACACAGCCCCTCTGTGACAGGGTGAGGACGATAATTCCATCACGCGAGACAGTGCAGGTTGGTGATTGTCAAATGTCTTCACATGTTACCACCACGCCTGTAATCCCTGAAGGGTTAAGCAGAGGTGTACCGAACTATAGTACACCTACATTTTGCCAGTTTTGTTTAAGTCTCGTGTAATTGGGGCCATCAGGGGCGAGCCTATTGCCATCAACCGGGCACAAAGATTCCGTGGCTGCTACTGAGAAATTCCTGACGGCCTTTTTTTTTTTTCGGATGGGAAATCATCAAATGACCCCTCCCGCTCTGGGGGGAGGAAGGGAGGGAGGGAGTGTCAGACTTTTACTGACTAAACCCATCCATGTTCCTTCATCGCCCTTTGTGTTCCGGGCCACGGTATCTCTTTCGAATAGTCCCGCAGCCCCGGCAGGCTTCGGCCCTTGCGGACCCCTTCCTTGTTGCTGACTCTCTTTGAGGCGCGCGTGGAACACGAACGCGCCGTCGACACGGCCTGTCGTCATGAGACGGATGGACGGCGAGCTAGCCCATAGCTCCCTGTCTACAGGCCCGCGACTATGCCCGACCTGGGAATCGTACCCAAGACCTCACGCTCAGCAGTCGTGCTTGTGTCCACTGGACCAACGAGGCAGTCATCTTCGCAAGTGTAGACAAGATTATTCCAAACGCCTTTGTTTCTTAATGTAAATAATCAAGCAAAACAGTATCCTTTTAATACCAAAACCCCGATCTATAAATATCATATCTAATTCATCAAGATCACAACTTACTACTCGATAGATATACATGACAAAGCCTTGTAAATTGACACAAGGTAGGCCCAAGAGGTTGTAACCATGGCAACGGAGGCACAAGAGGATTAGTGACCACAACACGTAGCTATACCAACCTTCTATTGTTAAAAGATGTCAAAACATAGATAAACACAGAAGCCTGATTTCAAACAACCGCGCCGGTGAAATCAAGTGAAAGATGTGCACGTCGCGAGTGGTTTTTGCTCGTTGTATGAAGCTTCTTATGCTTTCTGTACCAGTTTAAAGATCTCCCAGAACAGTACATGCTTCGGCAAACATCGCCTATCTTCGGAAACACGAACGCTTAAGCAGTTACAACTTATGTACTTAGATATTTATCATTCTTATGGTTTGAAAATTACAGATTGACAACTCTATTAAATTCCAAAAATAAATTGAAACTATTGACAGATGATAAGGTACGACCGTCTCAAACTCAAACTCAAATCATTTATTTCAATTAGACCATAACGGCACTTTTGAATGTCAAAAATACAAAAAAAGCAAAGCTACTGTCACAGTCACAAGGCATAATAACTTGGGAAAGTACTGTAGTTGCCCATTCCCTAGCGTAGATCTCTATGGAGAAGAACGGGCAAGAAAGTCCATGGACACTCTTTTAAATCAAAATATTGTTACAAAATCTTGGTTTCATCATTCGTGTTGAGATTATACTTATATGTGAGAACGATGTAGAAAGACGTGCACATTAAGAGCGTCCAGAGTAAAAGAATAAATCAAAAATAAAGTAATTAAAATGAACGAACCGTGGCAGCTAAGAGATGACCAGTCCCAACTGACAGCGCCCGTTCACGAACATGACGCATGTAACGGCGCCATTCAACTCGACCATATTTAAGGGAACTAATCGTACCTTATCATCTGTTAAAAGCCTGTAACTCAATAGATAGAAAACTCCATTTAAACGCTCCTTGATAGGTGCACACCAGAGCGCAGCAGTACAATACTAAGACGAGTTGCCTTCGTGTTAATTCGGAAACCCGAAGATTACGAAGAGCATACTTTTCCTGGTATAACTGTATTTATAGTGATATTGTTGCCCATTAGACATCTTTATAGGGACTCACAGATAGTATTGAACGAATTATTTCTGTGATTCTGTCCCTTTGTCGTGGTTTTGGCACAATAATTATTCGTTTTGAGAGCTCTTATGTTAAAGTTTTGTGGTTTTTAGAGAGAGTGTTTGACCATTTTATAAGACCTAGAAACGAGTTTCATTGTCGTCGATTTTCGACCTTTTTTGGGAAACCATGAGTTATTTCATTTTATTACTTTGCAGAAAATAAATTTAAATTTTTCAAATCAGCGAATGAGTTTATCAGCTTCAAAATAATAAATGTGCATGTACAATCTATTAAACGTCGTCCTTCGTAATTTTTCTCACAAATCATCCCTTGTACATACTGTACGTTGTGTGTACATCAAGCTTTTATCTTCAACAATGGTAGGACAGCCCATGGGTCCTATCATAATTCCCTAAAGTCTCATTTACCAAAATCCTGCCGGTACTTTCACATTTACCAAATTTATAAAATAAACCTTATGAAGACAAGACAAAGTACGGTTTGGAATGTAGCCATAACACGATTGTGATTTTTCAGTGAAAATGCTTTGGCAAAACACTTTTTTTGCAATGTTTAGGGGTCCGCTACATTGCAATATTTGTGGTCAATTGCGTAACGATCGTTATGGAATTTTGAATGACTTTATAAAAGCTCAGATTTATTTGAAAATCAAAATTTTAACCAATCAAACATTCAAAAGTTCAAACTCATGGTCTGCTAACGTGCAATGCAGCGCAGCATTCTAGGCGTCAAACAAGCCACGTCTGCCGCATTCCCAATGAACTGTGGACCAAGACTCTTTCTGGAGCCCTGACACGGCCAGAAGGCGGCCTCGTAGAAGATGGCGGGATGAACTGGACCAGACCAGCGACCAATGGTCCACATTGGCATTGGATCGAAACCACTGGAAGTCCTGGAGAGAGGCCCTTTCCCAGCAGTGGGATGATGCAGGCCAACAGTATCAGTAATACTTATACTACTATTATATTACTCGTACTACCAAAAAAAAAGCGGCCAAGTGTGAGTCGGACTCGCCCATGAAGGGTTCCGTAGCAGTTGCAAGTTTTTGTAGTTTGTTGTAACTTTGATCGATGTTTTAATAATAGAGTATTTTTTTTTATTAAGTTATTGATAAGTAAAATGAAAGGTAAATTGCGGTTTTCGATTTATGACGTATTACCCACACGTATGGGTTTGATGAAAAAAATATGTTTTTTTTTTCTATTTTTGTGTGAAAATCAGAGTACATCTACTTACCATGTTTCAACAGCATAGTTCTTATATTTTCAGAAAAAAGTGGCTGTGACATACGGACGGACAGAAAGACAGACAGACATGACGAATCCATAAGGGTTCCTTTTTTTGCCATTTGGCTACGGAACCCTAAAAATCGTTTCCCAAAAGCACACAAATGTTTGATCAGTAAATGATCAAACATCATGTTTACTAAAATCTACAGTAGATCTTTGACCTTTGACCTGGCCTAGTACAGGGTAGCAATGGAATAGGAGACCAGCTCCTACTGGTTTTACTATATGCGAACAAAATATTCTCGGCATTTATTTACCGTGAGCTGAATCAATTCAATATACCAAACTAATATCATATTTACAAAGATCGTAGAAAAAAATACATCCAGCAAACCAATCAAGCGCTTGGCTTTGAACACATACAAGTATTTGATTTTCATTCCGACGTCATATACAGATAGATAGACATAATATATACAAGTGGTTACATAATAAAACGCAGGTCTACTCATGTGGTGTCCAAAACTGAACAAAATTTGTTCTACGAGTTCCAGAAATTCGCAAAAATAAACGGTCTTTCTACAGAAATTGATGTGATCAGCTGGTCAATAATCCCATGATCTGTCCACGAAGTAGACACAATAGTTAAACAATGGCGTCTCGAACAAATTGGTCATTTGACAAATCAGGATTTATGGTAAAACAAAAAAAAAACCGGCCAAGTGTGTATCGGGCCACGCGCCGGGTAGGGTTCCGTAGTAGCCCGTTCATCACAATATGGAACGAACCCGTTGGTACAGCGCCATCTAGCGGCGGCTTTGTGAAACGTATGATAATTTATTATGTTTTTAGGGTTCCGTAGTCCTGACAAGGAACCCTTATAGTTTCGTCATGTCCGTCTGTCTGTCTGTCTGTCCGAGGTTTTGCTAAGAGACCGTTAGTATTTTAGTTTTTGTTTTTCATCATCCGAACTTCACATGTAGGGGAGCTACCCTAAAAATAAAATATTTTCCAAAATTTTATTTTACCACTTCGTCAGCCTTATTGATATACAAAACTGGCAGTATAAGTTTAACTAACAAGAAGTTACGAATTTCCAAAAGACATAGAATAAATGTTGTTCAGTTGCATGGCCTGAGTCACCACACGAGAGGTGATGCGTTTATTATGGTGCACCCTGTAGAAAAAAAAATTACTACTGAAAAATAAAATCATTTCGAGTATAGTACTGCAAGGATTTTTTGGCGCTGGAACGACTTTGACTGGAGGGCACTGTCGGTACATTTGCGAAACAGCAGTAAATGTTTAATTACTGTAGGTACATTACAGATAGGTCATCATCACCTGCCAGCCTGTCAGCCTAGCCATTTACCAACTATGTTGAGGTCGGCTTCCAGTCTAACCGAATGCAGCTCAACTTTACATGGAGCGACTGCCTATCTGACCTCCACAACTCAGTTAGTATTGGGTAACACGGAGGAAACTCGGTGACTAATCAAAGTCAAAATATTTTATTTCACATAGGCCTAGATGGGTACTTATAAAACGTCGAAAAGGGTGCACGGTTCGCGTTGGTCGTTTTCATGGAGAAGAACCGGCAAGAAACTCCATGGTTACTCTACAGATGTCATTTGTTTCACGAGTCGACGTAAAGGGAATCGACGTAGAGGGAATGATTCCTTTTAATGGATAACCCATCTACGGATTAACCTGGACAAGCGCGGTTAAACCTGAAGATCGACCCAAGTGGCTGTAATGATGTAGCTTGGAGCTCCTCCGTACATTACAGTTAGGCAACAGTAAAAAACTACACTGGCTATTACAACTTAGGTACCTGCATAAATACTGATTTAAGGCTAAAATTTTGACACGTCAGGGAACTACATAATTCCCTTTATGAAAGAACATCCGAACAGTTTTTCATGCCTCGAGTGAACGTAACTAAGATTAACAAGATAATTTTGGTGTAGGTGTGAATTTATGACTACTGGCGCACTCTAGGAGGATGTAGGCGTAAATTAGTTTGTGAGGGCTCCTTTATATAATATAACTAGCTGATGCCCGCGGCTTCCCCCGCCCGCAAATAATATACTAAAACCTTCCTCTTAAATCACTCAATCTATTAAAAAAACCCGCATCGAAATCCGTTGCGTAGTTTTAATGATTTAAGCGTACATAGGGTTAAAGGGACAGAGCAAGCGACTTTGTTTTATACTATGTAGTGATAATGTAATATAATTTTATGTATAACCAGATTTTTGTTTTTTTCTGACTTATCGCTGCGCGCGGACTAAAAAAGAAAGACATGAAACATTCGAAAGGAGCGATAAGCTCCTTTCGAATGTTTCATGTCTTTCTTTCTTTTTCGGATGGGAAATCATCAAATGACTCCTCCCGCTCTAGACGGAGCAGGAGGAAGTGTCAGACTTTTACTAACTAAAACCCATCCATGTTCCTTCTTTGCCCTTTGTGTTCCGGAGCCACGGTATCTCTTTCGAACAGTCCCGCAACCCATGTTTCATGTCTAGAACATAATATTAGGCATGTCAAGCGTGGGAATGAGGAGAATGTCGTTAGCAAAGTTTTGAGTTTGAATGTGGATGGTTTTAAGAGTAGAGGAAGGCCAAAGAAACTATGGATGGACGGTGTGAAGGATGATATGGCAAGAAAGGAGGTGTCTGATGAGATGACGAGTGTATGGAAGAAGAAGACATGCTGCGCCGACCGCAAATGAATTGGGATACGGGCAAGAGAATGATGAGATTGTATCGAATAATTGTATGTCTATTTCAAAAGGCATAATAATATCGGTCTTATCGCTGATAGCGATATTTTAAATATAACTTTTAGATGGACTGAACGGACTTAAAAAAAAATGAATCACTTTAAAAGTAGTGGTGTGCCTGGAGAAATGCTACTGCGTGTATTGTTATTCTGTACTTATGGGGGAACTACCATGGTAGCCCGCGAAATTCAAATTTTCTTAGGTTTTTTGCAATTTTCAGGTCAGTGTCAAACTGTGTGTTATATAAAATATGATTCGCGACCGTAACACGTTTTAATTACAGAATTATAATCATTGAATAGGATTCAAATGAACCTAAGAAAAAAATTATTTCGCGCAACCTTGCGCAACTTTTTTTATGTAGGTCACCGCATTGCAGCTTCATCATCAGACATTGGTCGTCTGCTGCATAACATAATCGAATATACCTCTTTTAGAAAGTTTTTTGTTCATCATATTACCAAGACAATGAGTTTCTATGGATTTGGTGATTAACAAAACAATCCCCCACTAAAAGGCTTGAAAGCTGTTCATTAAACCTTCTCAAATATCTAGGCAGTTATATTGTATGGAATTTCATTACTGCCCTGAAAATCGGGGTAGTTATCCATTACCAACGCGTTTTGTTTTTTTTTTTAAAGTCTTGATGACGTTGCGTTGTAAGCAAGTGTAGTATGAAACAGTATATATCACTCGAGGGTAAGTACAGATTACTAAACTCATGTGGTTGACGGCCCTCCGCTTCGCGTCGGGCCACAAATGCACACTCGGTTAGTAATCTGTGCCTTACTCCACTTGGTGAATAAATAGCCATTATTTGGTACACCGACAGCAGTAGGTACATACTAGAATTAATAGAAGACAATAAAAAAATGCGGGTATGTATGCCTATTACAGGTATACGCAGCATTCACCACAGTGACAAAATTTAACTGTAGAGTGAGAGGGATAACTTCTTGTTACCTTCTCACAAAATATCCGTGTGGAGGTGACAATTCTCTGCACATGATGATGTATCAAAGCCGTTGGTGTGTTCGTCGGCATCCGCTGCTGTTCGCAATATACAAATTGTTTTGCGTGCGGCATTCGATAGTTCGGCGTACAACGCTACCGTTGTTTCGATACTCCTTGGTTTGTCACTTGCTTGTCTAGGAACTTCGGGCAAAAATATCTGTAGGATAAAATAGTGTCTGTAATCTCATGGATTTCGAGTATATCTAAAGGATTATTGAGTGGTCTCATTTAACCCGTATTTTATTCTACTTCGTCTTTCTTGTGTGCTGTTAAGAATGAATTATTAGTTACGTTAAACATACTGGATGACAATTTAGTTCCCTGCATCCTTCAAGAAGGTGAGTCTACCCCTCGTATTAAATAACTTTTCCAAAGAAAAACACATCCAAATCGTGCAAAAAAATAAGCTTATCATTCAATGTCTGTCAACTGTGTTATGGGAACATATACAGGGTGAAGACCACCTCATCGCGAAGCCGTCAACCAAGCATTCTGTACATCAAACTAAGTAACTTTACGAAAAAATTATTGCTGGGAAACCACTTTTTTTTTTTGGGGTGAAAAATCATATTTTGTGGTAGAACTCAATGTAACGCACTCTAAACATTGTGCTGATGGATGGATTGAATAGTACGGCGATCGTGGAGGTGTTTAAAGTAAAAATCTTACATTAAAAACTTGTATAATTTAAAAAAAAGTTGCCTAAATGTTGGAACTTTGACCCTCAATATCTCCGTAATTCGAAGGTTCCCAGGTATGGTGTAGAACAAAAAAAATATCGCAATGACGAGGAGAACAAGTCCCTTTCGGCTTCGTTAAGAGGTGTTTTACACCCTTTATATTTTTTTTCATGAATCGGTTAAGAGTTTCTTTCGGAAAGTTGATTCATGTGATGAGTAGGCTCATCTCCTTGAAGAATATAGGTTACTAAATTACCACCCAGTACAATTAAAAAAAAACGATACAGAAACTTGAAATTAGTTTGAATTCACTCTTTTGTTAACCGACTTCTAAAAGGAGGAGGTTCTCAATTCGTCGGAACCTTTTTTTTATTTTTTTTTTATGTATGTTCCCTGATTACTCGAAGATGGCTCGACCGATTTGGTTTTTTTTTGTTTTGTTTGAAAGGGTATACTTTCTAGGTGGTCCTATGATCATCAAGTCAGGATCTGATGATGGGAACCTGGAGAAATAGAGAGAACTCTTCAAATTTTATAGGCTCACTCGAAGCGATTTGGGTAGTTTTTGGAAGAGTACTTTCTTGGAGTGGTCTTGAGTGGTCCCATTTCAATTTAGTGAAGATCTGCTGAAGAACTTCGGAGATAGGCAACGGAACTCCTCAATAAATGATAGCAAATGGACTGGTATCGCTGAAATCTCATGTCTATCTATTGTTTACACTAGTTCATAACATAACATCACGCCGGTACGCTGTGAAGGGGTGATGCACATGTGAACCACTAAAAAGTGAAAAATAAAAACTTTTTTGCAAAAGATAAAACCAAAAATACAAAAAAGTGAAAAATAACTTCGACTTCAGAAGTCGGTGACCTTTAATTGATTGATTTAGTTTTTTTGTCACCGACTTCTGAAGCTGAAGTTATTTTCACTTTTTTGTATTTTTGGAAGTCGGTTTTATTTTTTGCAAAAAAGTTTTTTTATTACAAACTCAACCTATTATTACTTTGAATTAAAAAAATTACTTGGTCAATTTTCATTAAACAATCTGGTCTAAACTTAAGAGTTTATAGACCAGAAGCCGTTGCTAACAATTAGTAACAAAAACAAAGAAAGTTACTTTGTCACTTCTTAGACCCGTAGTAGGGCCCAACGTGTCAGGAATTCAGTTTATAACGTGGCTGCTCTTCGAAAATATTTGTGCGAATACTTGGAAAAATATCCCGACCAATCCGGGAGCGGCATTTGTGCAGTATGCACTGCCCTCCGGCGGGAATGATATTATAATTTGTTCTACATACCTCACTTTGGCTTGGAGCTGCTGGATACAAGTTGTTTATCTGTGCTTTTATTCAGGAAGGCTTATTGTGTGTAGATCTCTTTTGTTTTGGACTTTTTTGTTTTTAGGGACGAGCTAAAAAAATAAACGTTATTAAATTAATTTAAATTTGGCAGTATCTCTGTACAATTTAATACGAATATATTTTTCAGTTCAACCCGCAAAGGGATTCAGGCGTTGTGACATGTGCTCATGATACTTGAATCATATATTTTTTTAATTATCACATGATCAATGTAATATGCAGACTTATATTAATCATCTTGATATCTTCAAACATTTCAAGTTTTTTCAGCTGAATGACAAAAAATAATTAATCAGTAAACGGGCATTTTCACAGTAATAAAAGAGATAACAAATGACCACTTTATTTTTTTTTTTCCGGATGGGAAATCATCGTATGACTCCTTCCGCTCTGGGCGGAGCATGAGGGAGTGTCAGACTTTTACTCACTAAAACCTATCCATGTTCCTTCATCGCCCTTTGTGTTCCGGGGCCGCGGTATCTCTTTCGAACAGCAAATAACCCCTTCTTTTGGTGCGTTCAATTTGGCAAACGTCACACCAAAAGCTCTGTATTACCCTAGTAAAACAGTCAGTCATAATTATAGTCTAATGCAAAAAAAAATGTTAATATATTCCAATATACAGGGTGAATATGTTCAACGGGTCAGTAAGGGGAACTACTTAACCGTTGCAGCTACAAGAAAATGGTCTTGGAAGACTTTCCATAATTTTTGGTGAAATTTTGACCACCGTTCACAGATTTACAAAAAAATGTAGGTAGGTACAGTTAGCAAGAAAATGGCCATTTTTACACAAAACATTGTTTTGATGCCAATCGATCCTGTTTCTAATACTGATCAAACATTTCTACGGAACCAACCCATGGGTACTAAAAAAGTCAGAAATTGCAAAAAAACTTTTCCCAAACACTTTGAAAATTTTGACCAAATTTTTTATTTTTTGATGTTTGTTAATTCTGTCAGTGTTGCCTCTGAAAGTCATGGCACAGATTGACAAACAGCATGGTTACGTGGGGTGTACATGTAATTATTATTTTCTTCGTATTTATTCTTCACATATTTGTATTGTTTTTTCTTTTACACTTCATTTTTAATAATTTTTCCAATCTTCACCGTATCCGTATCTGACCACGGTCGGCCACCATCACTTTGGGCCCTATCAGAATACCAGCGCTGTGAAGTTTTTTTTAATGTTACAGCACCATGCTGAGATAGGGGGGCCTTTTGGCCTCGTACAGGACCAATTTCGTATCTTTTTATTTATTTTCTATAAGTTTAAATTTTATTAGTTGTAGGTACTGTTAATTTTACCATTTTGTTTTGTGCGTTTTGTCCTTTGCGGGCTATTAAATGTTTTTTCGATACACTTCCTCGAAAACGAGTTCTTATCGCACTACGATTAGGTTTAACATGCCATGTATTTCACACACGTGGATTGTTTTCATTTTCCATCACCGCGTGCTGTGCCGCGTGCAGAAAGGAACCATTTTCGCACGCGGCACAGCACGCGGGTTTTAGAAAATTGCCTCAGATAAAACTATACCAATACTTAGTACAAATTGGTGCAATGCCTATAGTCAGCGGTGATTGTTTTTTTTATTAGTTTATTTTATTTCTTCAAAAGTGTATTGAAAAACGTCGTTTGATACACGTGGACATTTGTTATTGCAGTTCTTAGCTCAAAAACACCCTCGCCTACGGCTCGGGAGTTAATTCCGCCTCGAATGCAGTAACAAACTTTCTCCACTTGTATCAAAAATGTACTATTTCTTTCTTTCTTTAATCGTCAATTCGTTATGCCATACCAGCTTGAAGTGTCGCTGGCTGTACATAAATAAATCACTTAGAACCTATAGGCTGGTCTCGGCACGGGTAATATCGGGCGGTACCCGGGTACTCCACGTTAATTAGAACCGGGTCGATCTATGCGAGGGCACGTATCCGGCCGTGTGGTACTCGTCACCCTTGAGGGGTAGGCTGCAATTATCTGACGTGCCTAGGGTAGGTGCTGAGGGTAGGTACAGTTTTAGGTTGTAGTCAAGCGGAGATCGCTTTTGAAGCATTAAATTTGTTTACTACACTTCTGCGTCTTTTACACGTCTGCGAAATGGATTGATATGCTTTCCGATAGTTTTTGTCAAAGACATTCAAATATTTACGAGCGATAGACGGGACAAGACGAAAAAAAATCGTAGTCCAATACTAGTTACTGCTTAGTAACAAATCGGTCTGCCTATGTCATACGCCTGATTTTTAACCGACTTCCAAAAAGAGGAGGTTATCAATTCGACAGAATGTTTTTTTTTCCGGTATGTTCAGCGATATCTTCGTCAATTGTGAACCGATTTCAATGATTTTTCTTTTGTTTGGAAGTAAGTAGTCCCGTTTAAATTTGGTGAAGATCTGATGCTGATCTTCGGATATATACAATGGAACTCTTCAATAGTAGACAGCAAATCGGTCGTGATTGCTGCAATCGCTTGGATGTGTATTGTTTTCACAACATCATAACCTAATATCACGCTTGTATGCTGATACAAGCGTGATATCAGGTCACGCTTACGCTTACGCTTACGTATATGAGGGGGTACGCAGATGTGTACATTACACCTTACATTTAGACAGTTAAGTATGTTAGTTTCCATTTTATTAGAAATAAGCCTATTTTATTTTATATTGTTAACAATAGAAGTCATGGTAGACTTCTATTGTTAACAATATAAAATAAATTACTTCCTCGTTGGTCTAGTGGCGGCGACTAGTATGAGGTCCTGGGTTCGATTTCCAGGTCGAGCAAAGTGATATTGGGTTTTTCCATCAGAAATGTCTCAGTAGCAGACACGGAGTCTAGATCTGCGCCCAGTCAATGGTAATAAACTCACCCCCTATTACATGGGACTTAAACATAACTGGCGAAATGTGAGTGTATGTACTATTAGGTACACCTCAGTCCAACCCCTCGGGGATTACAGGCGTGATGTTATGTTAAAATAAATTTATAACTGTTATTTTGTAATATTACAACTAAAAATGGAAAAATAAAAAACTTTTTTGTAAAAAATTAAAACCGACTTCAAAAAAAAAACAAAGTGAAAAATAACTTTAGCTTCAGAAGTCGGTGGCAAAGAAACTGAATCAAACACACAAAAGTCACCGACTTCTGAAGCTAAAGTTAGTTTTTTTCAAGTCGGTTTTATTTTTGTTGTCAATCCGATCGATTTTTGATTTATCCGTCATTGTTATACCATTTTTTTTAGTCTGTCATGTGTCCCACTTCCAAACCTCTCTATCTTGTGCGATATTTGGCCATGGTCACCCCGCAAACAAGATCAGATCGTCACACCACCTCGCACAATCGCCGATTATAATTTCTTCTAGTTCAAAGAAATAATAGGCTAGATGGGCTCATAGTCGATATTTTCAACTATAGAAAAACATGCCTTGGTTATAGTGTTGTCCAATTTTTAGTTATAACTTATGCAACCATTCTTATGCAACAGACAAGTATATGAACGAAGCAAGAACCGTCAAAGAAAGCAAAGGTAAGAATTCTAACTTTTAAAGTTCCAACTTCAAGCAATTACTTAAGTTCAGAATAAAAATCGTATCTTATGTAATAGGGATGATGACTGACTAAAAAAAATATGATTTTGTTTATTCCGTCAGTTAGACTATCGAAAAAATTGACGAAGATATAACGTGTCAAAGATCATGAGTGGGGGCTTGTGACGTCACATTTGACAAAAAAATGTTCTCAAATGTGACGTCACACGAGTTTTCGACGCACTCTATCGCCTTCAATTTTTGTTTACGTGAAAAAAGAAAAAAAATCTTTTTAATATTTTTTGGAAATCTATCTGACGGACTAATTAGAATTTTTTGTCATCTACCCTTACTACCTATTACTTTTACTCAAGTATTCACCATGTCTTGTTTATAGGATAAAGGTGTAAATGAGTTGCTCTTTGATGTCAATAAATTGTGAACGTGGCAAAATTATAAGGGCTCAAATTTTTGGCATTGCTTGATTTAATTGATTGAATGCGGAACCCAAAAAAAAATCTGAATGATATTTGGAGGTCACAATTACTATTAAATATGCATGTATAAGATGGCGCTGTGTGTAATGTTTACCGATATTTATTAATAACATAGTTGGTTTTGGGACGTTGTGCTTTTCCAATCTGCCTAGGTTTCTTGCGTCCTACTATAATATAGCCTTATCACAATTTACCGAAGTGATGGAACACTCCCATTTCACCCGGCGCGGCTTACAACTCACTCGCTACGTTAATTAGAATCCGCGAGTGTTCGTTCCATCTATGTCGGATCATGTAATCAGGGGTACCTACTGTTGCACGGTGCGTCAGCATTACTTGGAGTTTATTGTAGCTTGATGTATGATTAGAGTGTATGATTTTCTTTGAGTGATTACTTGGCTGAGTACTTTAGAGAGGGTGTAAATAGACTCTTAAAGAAGCCGAAAGGTACTTGTTCTCCTCGTCACTGTGATTATTTTTTTGTTCTAGACCATACCTTGGAACCTTCTAGTTACGGAGATATTGGGGGTCAAAGTTCCAACTTTTCAACAAGTTTTTTTAATACAAGAAATGTTGTAAATATATTTGTGCAGAGTTACTGTTTGATGTACAGAATGCTTGGTTGACGGCTTCCTGTAGAGTCTGTTTACACTCTATATATTGATTGTCAGGATAATTATATTCCGTTAGACTCATACATCATGTGGGCAGAAGATGGGTTTCGTGCAATGAAAACACACTAGGTACACACCGTGTCACAAAAGATGAGACCTGTCACATCACTTGAAACGAGTTAAACTTTGTGAAATCTTGATTATGCCTCGAGGTAAAACATTAAGAAGACAAAGCAGGAAGATGGTTTACGACCTGTACACCTATATACATACATTTCTTTTGACATATGTCAAAAGAAGTATTTCGTTACACAATTAACTCTTAAACAAGTGGTGTGACAGGTCTCATCTTTCGTGGCACTGCTTTTATTAAACTAACAAATTACAATTTAACACAATAACACTGGGCACAAAAAATCGGGTACAGTTCTGAGACGTCTGAACTCCGCTGCGATCAGACACTAAATGTTGTCCTCTTAAAACATCACGACTCTGTAGAAGAACTCTGTAGGCGTGAGTAGACTTGTGGCGCGTTTCCGATTCATTTTATGTCCGTACTAATAATGACCGGATCCGACATACAACATAGCAAGCCTATAATCCCCGAAGAGTTAGGAAAAGGTACCTATTAACACAACCACAATTAGCCAGTAAGGAGGCAAACCTAATTCCATCAACTATACAGACTCCGTGGCTGCTACTGAGAAATTCCTGATGGGATAACCCAATCGAGCCCAGGCCCAAACAGTGCCTTGATCACTACACAAAGGAGGCAGTTACCATAACTATTACTTGTGTGTAAATTTTCCAGTAAAATACAGTAATTTTAAGGTAGAGGGTACCCCGCAAAATTCAAATTTTCTTACGTTTTTGCAATTGGCAGGTCAGTGTCAGGTTGTATGTTGATTAAAATATTATTTGCCGCCGTAAGACATGTGTAGTTACAGAATTATAATCATCAAAATCATCAATACAACCCTCCAAGCACATAAAGGTGCAGGAATGACTTTTTCAAGGTCAAATTCGGGCTACCCTGGAGCATCCACCTTAACCCCCGAATACTGAAACGCCACTCAAAATTTAAGTAGCACTTAAATCTAACAGATACTCAAAAGTGACGTTTGGCAATACGAAATTTAAAGTAGTTTAGGAGCAGCTCAAATGTTAAGCAGCCCCTAAATTTTGTGTGACGTTTCAGTATTCGGGGGTTAATAAAGAAATTATAGCCTGAAAGCATTCAAAACTGGACTCTATAAACGACGCACTAAGCAATCACACTAATACTAAAAAGGCGAAAGTTTGTATGTTTGTTACTCTTTCACGCAAAAACTACTGAACGGATTTGAATGAAATTTAGCAAACAGATAGTATTGACCAAGATTAACACATAAGATACTTTTTATCCCGGTAGTAAGATCCCATGGGACAAATATCGAACTCTACGCGGGCGAAGCCGCTACCATACGCTAGTATCACTATATACGGGTGAACGTATGACCCTCTAATCTTTCAACCGTGAATATTGTCTGAAGGTGAATTTTACATATTTTTCCCATTAATTATAATTTTCTTCGATATCGTTCCAAATGGATTGTCATAGCGAATGCTAGGAATGTTTAGCTGTTGAATATTAATATTTAAGCCTTATGCTAAGTTATATTATTTTGTCTTTTGGTTTGGGTTTACAGCTAACAATACAAAATTAATAGTGAGGTAATCAACTGCCTCCCTCAACAACTGACTGCCTCGTTGGTCCAGTGGTAGCAAGCGCGACTGCTGAGCATGAGGTCCTGGGTTCGATTCCCAGGTCGGGCAAAATGTTGTGGGGTTTGCTATCTGAAAGTTATCAGTAGCAGCCACGGAGTCCGGAGTTGTGTTTGGTTGATGGCAATAGAGTTGCCCTAGCTCTATTATATGGGACTTAAACAGAACTGGCGAAATGTGTGTGTGTGAGCTAAGCCTCTGCCTAACCCTTTAGGAATAACGGGCATGATGTTATGATAAGTGAAAAAAATAAAAAATAAAAAAAAAAACCTATCACCGACTTCACTAGCCTATGATGTCCGGGGTAAAACAAGGATTCTAACGATACCACGTACATCGAAATCGGTTTAGGTGTTTAGAAGTTATGGTGGAATAAAGAAACTCACAAACATACATACATACATGAACCCTGAAAACATAACACTCCTTTTTTGGGCAGTCGTGTAAGAAGAATGTAAGATAAACTGTTTAAAAACATTCTAAACTGCATTCCCATTGAAAATTAAACTCGATTTAAACTGAAAAACTTAAGCAAATTAAAGCCTGAAGCAACTGAAGAGAGTCGATCCTAAGGATTCTCCATTGAATGTAATCAAGGTGTCGGCAAAGAAAAACCAGTTCACAACTTTATAACTGGCTGCGAGTAAACTTAGATAAGTCGAGTTCTCAAGAAAAGCTAGTAAAAAGAAACGAGATACTTCATTAAGGAGAACCAGGTCCTAAGTTTGAGTAGATAAGTTATATTTTGTTACAGAGGCGACGAAGGTGTCAACTTTGATAGACTACTATTCGACTAGGTTTAAATTAAGTCAATTATGTATTAATGAATTATTATATTATGTATTTTCATTACTTGGTCCATGAACAATATTATCAAGAGGTAATCTACCAACGCGACGTGTTATAAATTGTGCTTTCCGGCCGAAGGGTGTAGTCTACCGACCGCGCAGCGTAACAAGACGCCGCCACTTCATGTGACATAGTTTATAAGTTATATTTTGTATGTATTAGTAAATTTTTATGCTGTAATTTTTATTTTAATATTTATTTTGTATGCGCCATAGTTGCCTGAATTACAGGAATAATAATAATAACAAATACCGTATGGGTACCAGTGGGCTACATTTTTTTATATTTGTATTTGTTTTTGTATTTTTTTTTTAGGAACATTTAAAATGTAATAATTTGTAAAGAAATAAATAAAGGAAATAATAATAGCTCTAACCACCGGTGGCTTGGACCCTGCTCCCGAGTACTCCCGACACCGGCGGATCACTATTTTTTTCAGAAATATTTAAAAATGTAAATAAATACGATGGTCAAATAAATAAAGACGATAATAATAATAATACCCTTGTGGAATCAGAAGTGCCATACTATAAGTATGCTCCCGACCCAGTTCTCGTTACTGGTAATATCACGTTGTATTGGGATCGACCTATCACCACCGACATGACTGTTGTTGCCAATAGACCTGACATTGTGGTGATAGACGGATTGGAGCGTCACACAATGATTGTTGGTATAACGGTCTCGCATGACGTGAACCTCGTGAAAGCAGAGAAAGATAAACAATTCAAATATGTAGATCTGGTTCCCGAAGTTGTCGACATGTGGGACGTGAGTACAGCAGTCATTGTGCCGATAGTCGTGTCGGCCAATGGCTTAATAACCAAGACCAACATCTTAGGAGGCTCTCGCTTAGCAGCTGGATCAAGGGCTTGATTCATTAAGCAGTACTTTTGGACACGGCACGTATTGTTAGGAGATTCTCAAGAGCCCATTACCCATTACCCATTTACCGGCAGCTCGGACCCTGTGCCCAGCGCTGGTGGGCTACAATTTTTTTATATTTTTAAATGTTTTTTATAGTGTTTTATATAGAAATATTTAAAAATGTTAAAAATATGTAACATAATAAATAAATAAAATAATTGTACAATTTTTATATTTTTAAATGTTTTTTATAGTATTTTATATAGAAATATTTAAAAATGTTAAAAATATGTAAAATAAAGGAAATAATTGTAAAAAATATGTAAAAATTCATTCATTTTCCCCCCTGACCCATTCTACTGGGGGTCGGCGTTTCACGGTTTCTTTTTCCATTCTCTCCTGTCAGAGGTCCCGGCATCTTTTACCTCACATAATCCATCCATTATATCTTTGGCCTTCCTCGCCCAGGCAACCAAAACAAAAAAAAAACGTAAACACAATATTATTTTTTATTATTATTCCTATTTACTAGACTTTCAGTTGAATCTTGTGTAACCGTGCCTTTACCGTGTGTCATTACTTCCCAGAAATTGACCTTTATTAGTGACGTTATTGAATGGTTTAGTGATATTGTGTTTTTTTTTTCAATATCAACGGGTCCGATTCCGTAAAAAATAATGATTTTTCAAAAACCCAATAGGCTTGTGTCCTGGAAAAATCTAATTAGTCCGTCAGTTAGATAATCAAAAAATATTTGACACGTATTTTTTTTTTTGTTACTTAAACCAAAATTGACGAAGATACGACGCTTTTAAAATTCTCAATACGTCACGCCGCGCGCCGTGCTATAATTTTTAGTGCGTTATGACGTCACAAGCCCCCACTCCCGAGTTTTGATGCGTTTTATCTTTGTCAATATTCATTGATTTACAAAAACAAAAAATACGTGTCCATTATTTTCCAATACTCTAACTGATGGACTAAATAGATTTCCAATTTATTGATGGTGGAAACTAGCCTATTATGCAGTTTTAGTTTACCTCAAAATCGGGCTCGAGACTCCTTTGAGTAGTTTTGGATATGGCCATTTACCCCCTTGAAAAATTCACCCCGTATTCAGCTTGCTGAAACATGCTGTTTAAAGAGTATTTTTTTTAAATATTATAATTTAATTAGGCCTTGATATTGACTATGAAATAAGGTTACCGGCATAATAAAAATCTATACCCATAGCTTTCTTAGTTTTTATTTAAAAAAAAAACATTCAAGCAGTCTGAGGTATCGTGTGACCAACACCTTTATAGACTTTTTTTCTATTTGGGGGTCATCGTTTCAGTCATGGAATGGGAATTCACACAGGTATCTCAAAGCCGAACCCAGCCAGCCACATCATCTGCAGACCACTTACAAAGCCAGGTAAGATACTTGTCCGTCCATTCAGGTTTAATTGAACACACCGCTCACTCGCTGTCCAACCATCTGTTCTCGATAGCTTCCGTATTCGATTGTACTTAATGTGATTAAGACTGCCTCGTTGGTCTTGTGATTGCAAGCGCAATTGGTGAGCATGCGGTCCTGGGTTAGATTCCCAGGTTGGGATAAGTGTTACAGGGTTTTGCCATCAGGAATTTCTCAGCAACAGCCACGGAGTCTGGACATGTGCTTGTTTGCTGGCAATAGGCTCGCCGCGAACATGTTTACATGGGACTCAAACATAACTGGCGAAATGTCGGTGTTGGTAGAATAAACGCAAATAGAATACATATAAATATGTAAAATGTGTGTGTTTAGTTGTGTAAAATTTTCTTTCTTTTCTCTCTAATCGAATAGCTCAATACATGCACTTATTTCAACTATAATAGCAGTTGCATAGATGGCGTAAGACTGAAGTCTTTGACCGCAATGTAAGAGATTCCGAGTTCGAACCCAACTAAAGCAAGATTTTACTTTTCGGATTTATTAAAATTTGTTTGATTGTTTGGAAGAAAATATTTCGAAAAGTACTCAAATAAATAAGACATTTCAAGTTTTTCCTAAAGTGGTATTAAAATTTTTCTTTTATATTTTCTGAACATTCTATGGAAAACAAAAGTACCCGAAGGGAAAATTACAATAAAATTGCATGTTCCAAGAAAATACATGCAACATCTACAATAACACTATAAAATATTGATCTCAAGACGTATCTGCAGCTCAAATAACTAATACTTACATAAGTTATCTACATACATTGGCTCAGAAATATGAATTTCTTCGAGAATATGACGCTGCGAACTCGCAAAACTCGTTCACAGTCAAAAGCTACAGCTGTTATCGACCCATGCATGTCCAATGACTCCACATTAAACGGCACCACCAATAGCTTACCAACAATATCGGATGATGAGAACGAAGAGATTCTAGAGCTTAAAAAACAAGTTGAACAGCTTAACTCAGATTTATTGAAGGCTCATGAAGTGATAAGCCAGTTATCGTCCGAGAACACCAACTTAAAAAATACCATCACAGCTATGAATGAGAATACACACAAACAAATCTCACAATTATCGAGCGACATAGAGACCCCCGAAAATATCAAGCAGTCCACTCCCAACAAGAAAAAGCGTTCATCCAAGAAAAAAATTAACAAAACCAGCACTAGAGCAAATGAAGCATCAATATTGAATGCATCCACCCAAATAACACCGAATCACATCTCGACACTAGCTACTGAACATAATATAAACGAAATACCTCAAAAACTAAGAAAGAAAATATGCATTTTAAGTAGCAATAAGGAAAATAAAATATTGTCTATAGCTGAAGAAACGTTCCCAAACTATCAATTGTGTCATTACCTTACACCATATGGCGGAATAAACGAACTCATCAGTAACGTCCACCTGAAACTTACGGACTTTACTATGGATGATTACTGCATAATTCTCATAGGTGAAGAAGACTTTCGAAGAACCGATAATTATTTCGATTTAATTATCAAAATACGCGAGACATTGATGCCTCTGCATCATACTAATATAATATTATGTTTACCCACCTTTAAATTTAGTTATTATTCTACTATGATGTTCAATTCAAGATTAGAATTGTTTAACAATTTATTGTACCTAGACATAGAAAGTCACAACTATGCATTATTGTTTGATTCCAATTTTGACTTAAAATATGATAGTACCATGTTTTCAAAAAATAGTGGTGCGATTAATAATAATGGAATATCGAATATGTTTAAAAACCTTCAATGTATTGTTCATGTAAATTCTTTTAGTATTCCTCTAAACACTGACGCTGTCTCGAACCTTGATGTCAATAATTTGTCAGGCATCAACCATATTTCCCCAAGTATTGAAAATATTGTTGCTCCAAATATTGAAAATAATACTCATTTTTTTCGTATATAATTACATAAATGTACTTCATCAAAATACTAATGGCTTGATAAGTAAATCGGATCTACTGAGTGTACACCTACATGAACTTGCTAGTAATAACAAATTTGTCGATGTGCTTTGTGTAACCGAACATAACATGAAAGAGAGTGATGAGGTACACTTACATATTCCAAATTACACGCTTGCAACCTGTTACGTTAGAAACAACAGAAGAGGGGGCTCATGTATTCTGGTAAACAATAAACACAAATATAAAATCATCAATTTAAAAGAATACTGTTGTACTAATGATTTTGAATGCTGTGCTATAGAATTACCTGAACATAACATAACTATTGTATGTATTTATAGATCCCCTAAGTTCAAAATTGATAATTTAAATTCCTTTTTTTACCAATTCGAAGGTATGCTAAAGAAGATATCAGGTTATAACTCCAAAAAGAAAGTCATTATCTGTGGAGACTTTAACATAGATGTCTTGAAAAGTACGAGATCTTCTACAGAACTCGAAAATCTTCTTTATAACTATCGATTGAAATTGAGTGTGCGTCAACCAACCCGATTAGATAGTGGTACCTGTATCGACAACATAATACACAACATTAGAGGCGGCACTAGCGAGGTGTTGGAATTGGCTATATCAGACCATACAGCTCAAATCACAAGATGTCCTGTTAAAAAAACCTGTACTATTACACATTGGTATACTTTCAAAAGAGATTTTTGTGAAGAAAATATGCTTAAATTTAAAAGTGCTCTTCAAAGCCTTAGTTTTAGTAATGTTTACGATATTACAGACCCAGATAATGCATTTCGTGAATTTAACAGCTTGTTTAAATTGTTCTACGATCTTTGTTTCCCCATAGTTAGAATTAAAAATGAATGCTCCAAAACTCCCAAATGGATAACGAAAGGTATCAAACTATGTTGTAAACGGAAGCGTGAAATGCTATGGCTATTAAGACGCCAACCAAACAAAACGAATAAAAACACTTATAACACCTACTCTAAACGTCTAAAATCAATCATCAAACTAACTCAAAAGACGCAAAACAGCTACTTCATTAACAATGCTGACAACAAGGTTAAAGCAACTTGGAAAGTTATAAACTCAACTAAAACAAACTACCCAAAAGAAAATCCTTCTAAAATAGTTACAGATAACAATGAATACATCACAGAACCAAATGGGATTGCCGAAGTGTTCAATAACTATTTAACTGACCAAGTTCAACCAATCAACAGACATAACCACAATACTGATTACACATCTTCTTTAATTAACTCCAACCCTAATTCAATGTTCTTAGCACCAACTGTTCCACATGATATTCATAAAATTATTATTGCTCTTAAAAATACAAACAGTTGCGGTTATGATGAAATTGTTACACATGTAATAAAAAACGTAGTTATAGAAATCTCTCCAGTTCTTAGCTATATTGTAAACCTGTGCATTGATAGTGGAAAATTCCCTGAAGATTTAAAATTATCTATTATAAAACCTCTTCATAAAAAAGAAAATCCACAAAATATGAAAAATTATAGACCTATTGCTCTCACACCAGTGTTTTCCAAAATAATTGAAAAAGTTATTTATAACAGCCTTTATTCATTCCTTGAAAAACACAATCTTCTAACTAAAGAACAGTATGGTTTCAGAAAGCACAAAAATATTAATATGGCCATCTATGAACTAGTAAATAAAATTATTACAAACATGGACAGCAAAATCCCGGTTTCAGCGTTATTCATGGACATGACGAAGGCGTTCGATTTTGTAGATCACAGAATCCTACTCACAAAATTAAATAAGCTTGGAATCAGGGGTAATGTCCTAGAGTTAATTAAGTCGTACCTAGTCAATAGAAAACAAATAACTAAAATAACAAAAGTATGCCCTAGAACCAAAACAGAAGAAACCTACCTATCAAAACAAAGATTTATATATTACGGTGTACCCCAGGGCAGTGTACTAGGTCCGTTGTTATTCCTATGTTATATAAATGATATACCTTTAACTATAGAACATCCCATGACCCTATTTGCTGATGACTGTACCACAATATTTACAGGAAGAAACTTAGAAAAATACGAAAGTGATATTAATAACAGCTTAAGTTTAATTATTAAATGGTTAACTGATAACAACCTAAAAATTAATATTGGAAAAACACATGTCATCCATTTTAACCAGCGACCCAATCCTATAAACCCAAATGTTAAACATGAACATAACAACATTGTTAAAATTGACCACACAAAATTTCTAGGGCTTTGGTTAGATCGACACATGACATAGAAAACACACACTGAGTATTTAATAAAAAAGCTGAACCAATATTGTTATGCCCTGCACAATTTAAATAAAGTCGCGAATCGCAGTACCGTTCTTACCGCATACCATGCATACGTCTCCACAACACTGCGTTATGGAGTAATATTCTGGGGTAATTGTACGGATAGGGAAGCGGTCTTTAAAGCCCAAAAAAAATGTGTTCGTGCAGTATGCATGATCGAAAACACTGATAGTTGCAAACCATTTTTTATTAATCTAAAATTGTTAACCCTTCCGTCCCTCTACATTTATGAAGTTGCCATATTTATTAAAAATAACCCTAACCAATTTGAAATCGTATCCTCTAAACGCCAACAAGGTGCACTGAAGTCTAAATCCCATCAAACAGCCCTTTACTCAAAAAGTCTCCTAGGAATGGCACCAAAAATATTTAATAAACTACCTAAGTCAATAAGAGCATCAAGAGATTCAAATACTTTCAAAAAAACACTCTATAAATTTTTAATTCAAAAAGCCTTTTATTCGGTCAATGAATACCTTGAAGAAAAATGATAACTGTTTTTATTTTTTATGTATATTTCTTTTTGTTTTGTATAGTTTAAAAATTGTTGTTGTTTATTGTATGTTTATTTTATTAAAGATTTAATATTAGGTTGGTAACTAGCTGTAATTACGTTAGTTTTAATTTTTATTTAACTTTCAGTTTTTACATAAAAACTACCTGCACTACATAAGTTGACTGACGCTTGAGCTGACGATTCGATGTAATATGCTGGCACGCAGATTTTCCCGCTGTTCTTATGCGGTAAAGAAGACGCTATTTAGGGCATACTGCCAGTCTTTCTATACGTGTAGTTTGTGGACCAGCTACACGCAGCGAACCGTCAGTGCCCTGCGGGTCCAATATAATAATGCTTTCAGGTTGCTGATGGGATTGCCTCGCTACTGCAGTGCGTCAGCGATGTTTGCTGAAGCTCAAGTGGATGGCTTTCACGCCATTATACGTAAAAGAGCAGCATCGCTGATGCGGAGGGTGAGGGGCAGTCCCAACAGCTACCTGAGGGTAATTGCAGACTACATCCATAGTCCTATCTGGAGGCATTGGATTGGGCTGCACATATTGTAGGCTGACTGGCGTTCTTATATTTATTTTTTTCCCTCTTATTTTTCTTATATTTGTGTATTTGTGAGTTACTAACATAGCTTTAAGTCATCTTGATGTACTACTAACACTCTATGGACCGAAAAGTCTGAAATAAATGTTTTGAATTGAATTGAATAAGTGTAAACATTATTTGTACGCCTTGCAAGGCAACACATAGTGAGACATTATTTTTTCTTGATAACACCATGTACCTATTTATTTTTACCTATGTGTCACAAATAAACAATTTTGAATTTGAAAATGTGGTTATAAATATGTCATTTTTGGAAGTGGAAATAACATCAATTTACCTTCTTTTTTTTTCGGATGGGAAATCATCAAATGACTCCTCCCGCTCTGGGCGGAGCAGGAGGGAGTGTCGGACTTTTACTGACTAAAACCCATCCATGTTCCTTCATTGCCCTTTGTGTTCTGGGGCCACGGTATCTCTTTCGAACAGTCCCGCAGCCCCGGAACCCGTTTACCTACTCATGTGCCCGGAACATCAATTTACCTTAGGTAAGATATTTGTTCATCCGTGCCACAGGTTTGATTGAGCTCATCGTTCACTAGTCACTCGCTGTGCGACCATCTGTTCCCAACAGCTTCCGTACTCGATAGTACTTAATGTGATTAGGATCAACCTCTGAATTGGGCGAGGCTATGGTGTATTTGTGCACCAATAAATTGTGTTATTATTTAGGGCTTTTTAGTAAATTGATCCAGCTCATTTGGGTCCCGCGGGATCAGTTTACTAAAATATTATTCTTTATTTTCATTAACTTGTCAACATGGTTCTTAAACGCTGTATTTTACCCGACTACGGCGAAGCCAAAAGGAAGGGTTATGATTATAGCAGTCTATGTATGTTTGTATGTTCCTCCGTAGCGCCTAAACTATTCATCCGATTTTGATGAATAAGTCAATCGATAGAATATTATCATGACCCGGGTAACTTAGGAGAAGTCAATTTTACCTTGTTTACTCCGAATTTAATTAGAGCGTACATTTTTCAGTACTCGGGTTTTTATGGTGTTTGTGAGTTAAAGAAATTTCACGAGATTATGAAAAAAAAAATACGCAGGAAGGATCATTGCTGAAATTAAATAAACAAAAAAACGAACAACTATGGCTCGCTCTCTCGTCGGCTTACTTTCGTGGGCAAGTACGAGTCATCAACAGCCTAGCCTTTTCTTTATGAAGCGACTGCCTCTCTGACCTCCACAACCCAGTTAGCATAGGGTAATACAATACTCCTTCGTAGGACTGATTGTCAGACTTTCGGCCCACTGACTACCTATAACGGCTTTTCTAACGGCTGTCAAAGATCTACAAACGACAGCCGGGACCAACGGCTTAACATGGTGCTTTCCGAGGCACGGAGAAAACTGGGTCACCTATCCACAGACCAACCTAGGTAAGTACGGTTTAACCTAAAGATAGACCCGAGCGGCTGTCATTATGTAGCCACGAGTTCTTTGACTAATACAAGTATGGAAAGTAAAAAGCACGTGTTTTGCACTGCATTTTGAACCTAAACGCAGAACAATAAAAGACTTGAGCTAGTTTGTTGATAAAAGATTTACGCTGCACAGCTTCCATAGATCTTTTGTTAACAAAATAGCACAATAGGAACAGAAACAGTACAGCCAAAGTTTTATCCCTTTTGTTCCCCAATATCCCCCCGCTCAGGGGCAAACCGGGCAAAACGAAGCAGTCCAATCGAAATGGGGTCAATCACTTTTTGTCGTAACCCCACTTGTCTCCGATTATACTACTTCAATATCAAATACGTACTTAGCTACATCTGGATTTCATTTACCAGGCTCGCAGATCGATATGGAGAGAACAAAATCGAGACAAGACAATTCGAACTTCGTTTCTCATAGTATAAGGTACAGTTTCGAGTGGTGTGTTTAGATGAGAAAAACAATGTATCAGCTGGTTATCTACCGCGTAAATCCTAAGGCTTGACTGGAACGGGTTATGGGCTCGGAGGCGTTGTCCCGGCAACCTATTACTAGGTCTGGGATAGTAATAATCTGTTTATTATTATACTTTTATACAATCATGTTAGATTTTGCTTTAAAATCAGTCTGGTATTCAAAGTAAAGTAGTAGCGGTAGTAGTAGTTATATTTAAAAAAGTTATCTGTTTTATGTATTCCATTTTCTTTTTCGTTTTTACACACTATGTCTACATCTCTTTTTAGTATCTCTTTTCGCAGGTATGCTGGAAGAGATTTCTTCTCTCTACTTTTTTATATTCAGTGTGTACATAAATTGTTAAATAAATAAATAAATAAAGCCCAAAAGCCCCAAAGAAATTTAAACGATTTTGGAACGTATTTTATAAAATACTAGGTTTTGCCCGCGGCTTTGGGCCTGTTACAAAAAAACGCGATATTGCAAATTTTCCTCGTTGAAATTGTATGCTTTTACTTCGTTGCTTGAAAAAATAATTATTTGTTAAAAAAAGGTCGTTATCTCTACTACAATAATCTAGCGAATTTTAGATAACTTTTTTATTTATTTAGTAATCATCATTCTCCCGAAGCATGTTTTGGCAAAAACTCATGGATACCTGATTTGGGGGCTCTAATTTGTAAATTCTGTTGAATATAGACTATCACAATATTTTTTTCATATCACAGCATAGAACATATTTTCGTTATATCTACACTAATATTATAAAGAGGAAAGATTTGTATTTTTGTGTGTATGTTTGTAATGAATAAATTCAAAAACTACTGCGCCGATTTCAAAAAATCTTTCACCATTAGAAAGCCACGTCTTTACTGAGTAACATAGGCTATATTTTATCTCCGTAATCCCACGGGAACAGGAACTACGCGGGTGAAACCGTGTGACGTCCGCTAGTGCATAATAGGCAATAAAAAAAATCTGGACCTAATGCAATTATTGACCGAAAAGGGTTCGAAACATGCTGCGATATCTCTGAAGTTGTCCATCCTTTTGACGTAATATTTATACCAAAATATTCTTCAACATTTGCTTTTAATATACAATTTTTTATATTTGTTTATATAGCTACTGTTATTTTGTAATTAATTAAATAAAAGTACTCTAAATGCTCTTGCGGGCTATGGGCAACGGGCGGCAGTGTATCGCCGACCACTCTCACGCACGCTATTGCTAAGCTCCTCCCACTCGCTCAAGGTCGTTGATTTGTAACAGGCCCTTGTAGAATTTGACAATCACTTCGGGTTGTACTCTGCTGTATATATAATTATTTATATATAATTTATTTTTTATTTTATATAATTATATTTATTTATATATAATTTATTTTTATTTTATATATAATTCAATCATGATTCGAAAAACACGTGGCGCCATCTATTATCATTTGAACTTAATTGTTGTTTTCCTCGGGAACAGTCCTTTTTTTCGGGGTGAAAGGTTCTGTACACCTGACAACGTATATGCAAAATTTCAGGATGATCGGTTCAGTGGTATAGGCATGAAAAGGTAACAAACAAATTTACTTTCGCATTATCATATTAGTAAAGATTTTTGATTTATTCTAACCACAATCTGAGTCACCAGAGATTTTTTAAGACAGCAGATTTACAATCATCGCTTCGAGCAGGCCTTTGAGGCAAACTTGAAGGAAAATTTGAAGTAAGCTAGTGAATAGTGCTCATGCAGACTGGTTAGTAAGCAGCAAATACTGGGTCCACTAGGTGGACCGATGACCTGGTGAAGGTTGCGGGAATCCGTTGGATGCGAGTCATGCGAGTTAATGTGGCGACACTTGGGGGAGGCCAATGTCCAGCAATGGACGGCTGAAATGATGATGATGATGATGAAATACAGGGTGGAAGGGAGGGTGTTCAGTACGCATCATGCTGAAATTGTTCATCAGTAATTTAAAAAAAAAAAACTTTTTTTTTTTGCTACAAAAGTGTAACACCTACACAGTCAAAAACGACCGAGCAGCTGCAGCGTTTTTTTTTAAATTGCCGATTAAAAACTGTTTATGTGTCGATGTCCCTTCTACCTTCTATAATGACACTGCCTGAATAATAAATTAACCAAAAAAGGGAGATAGCCCAATTTTTTAACACGGAATCGGCTTAAACCGATCATCATCATCATCATCATTCAGGTTGCAGACGTCCACTGCTGGCCATAGGCGTCCCCCAAGTGTCGCCACATTGACCGGTCCCGTGCGACTGTGATCGCCAACCCGCCTGCCAAGCGTGGCGATAATGGCAAAACCCCCCCAATCAATAAACCGATCAGAAACAGTTAATTTAAATGCAACTATAGCGAAATGCTGCGTCATTCGCTAAAGTTGCGGTTCGGATGACGTGACTCGATACCGCGTCGGACTATTCGATGTTATCACTCCCCTGAGATGATTACTTTCCCAATCTTAACCTAAATATTAAGATCTAGACTGTTTATACCATTACTTAGTTATCCAAACGCATTGTTGACTGTAAGTATTTCAGATATAATCATAACTCAATGTCATTCTGTCAAAGATCTCGTTCATAGCTATTTAAATATTATAACAGCACCTTAATGCGTAGTAATGTACTAACTATTCAATTATTAAACATGTATATAACTACGCGATCCATTAATCATGACTGAATATATATTGATAGCACTCTTAAACATTGATAATTATAAATTACCTAAGATGTAATTTAGGGGATTAAATTTTTATTTATTTTTATTTTATTTATTCGGGAAAACAAACAATTACACATTAAGAATTACAAAAGATAAGATACAAAAATGATACAAATGTGAAATCAACCACGTTCTCCACAGATACACAATGAGACAGTTTGGTAGATTATAAGATTAGCGTTGTAAACAAAAAATAAAAACAAGATTAAAGGTAAAGTATCAACGATACATAACATATAGCTGCCAATAGTGCCGCAAAAGTGGAGCAACAACAGTGAAATACTAATTTTTCAATATGAAATCTCGGTCCCAAATCGTTTTAGACCTTCGAAATTTCTTAGTAGGAGTTAAATATTTGTAAAACGAAGTGATTCTAAAACGTACTATAATAATTGGCTTTAAGAAATCTAAGTTGATGGATGGAGAGGGAGAGGAAGACCAACAAACGATGGATGGATTGTGTGAGGAGTGATATGAAGGAAAAAGGAGTAAATGATAGCGTAATGGTTGACAGGGAGAATGGAAGAAAAAAACGTGTTTGAAGAAAACATATTTATTCGGCACATACCATAAGTGCACATAAAAAAAGTAAAAACAAAAGAGTAAAGTACTTACGGGATGATATCCGTGATTTTCTTTTCGATCGATAAGCTCCCGTTCGTTAGATGTCTATCGGGAGCTCATCGATCGAAAAGAAAATCACGGATATCATCCCGTAAGTACTTTAAGTGTAGTGAAAAACCGTGAAAGTCTAAAACAGTACAAAAGAGTAAACTTAAATCTACACAATAAAAACTTAAATCGAGACAGAAAAAATGAGATAATATTGTGTGTCTCACGGCTGCGCCAAATAGGCCCAGTTCAGCAAACTGCAGCAAGCGGCTAGTGCCCGACGCTGGATTTCAACTGGACCTGAGATGGTGATGTGACGGACGTAAACAGTTTTGTTTCGTTTTGTTGCGCTGACTCCAAGTAACATGGGATTAGGGCAGAAAGATGACGATGACATTAAAACAATCTCAGGTGATTCAATACACCCATGGTCCGGAGCGAGACGGAATGGGACGCCGTCACCTCCTTCTGCGAAGCAGTCATGCTAGCGAAGGAGGTGGCGGAACGTGAGAGGGAGATATCCACACGTCCCGGCCGCCGCGGGAGACGCCCCGGGCGTCGGGGGCCACGTGGTGGCTTCCGGCCACCGTAGGCGCGGGCCTGTGGACGGGGAGCTATGGGCTAGCTCGCCGTCCGTACGTCTCATGACGACAGGCCGTGTCGACGGCGCGTTCGTGTTCCACGCGCGCCTCAAAGAGAGTCAGCAACAGTGAAGGGGTCCGCAAGGGCCGAAGCCTGCCGGGGCTGCGGGACTATTCGAAAGAGATACCGTGGCCCCGGAACACAAAGGGCGATGAAGGAACATGGATGGGTTTTAGTCAGTAAAAGTCTGACACTCCCTCCTGCTCAGCCCAGAGCGGGAGAAGTCATTTGATGATTTCCGATCCGAAAAAAAAAAAAAAAAAAAAAAAAAAAAGGTGATTCAATACACACTCTCCACTTAAGTAAAGTCTACACTAACCCTTTTTTTTTGGAAAAATACACATAAACATTATCATCGTCATTCCAAAATCCTACCACAAACCCGACGTGAGTTACTATCATACAACATTGTCAGATCCCATCAATATTGTCTTACAAACCCCATTAATATTTGAGCGATGCGAAATGCAACCTCCCGTGTTAAACGGGTTGACGTTAGGAGGCAAAATGGTTGTAAAACCTCTTACACCGCTCCGTGGTAGGTGAATAAATGAAATTCTTGCTGGTTAGTTACCGAGACATATTGTTAGGAAGCTTAGCTGACTGTCTTGTTGTTGACGACCCGAATGGCGCAGCGGTAGTGAGACTGCCTTACGTTCTTAGGGTCCCGGGTTCGAATCCCGGCAGGAGCTAAATGTTTGTGTGACGAGCATGGACATTTGTTTCCGAGTCATGGATGACGTATGTCTTTACAAACAAAAAGTATCTATGTAGTATATATCAACTATCTGGTGTTCACGACACAAGCCTCGATACTTAGTGTGGCACTAAATGGCGCTGTGTGTATTGTCCAGCAATATTTGTTTATTTATTGAAATCTTACTTTCCCATTATAAATTGCGAATATTTGGATGGATGGATGTTTGTTAGTCAATCATGCCAGAACGGCTTAACGGATCTGGATAAAAGGCACAAAAATAGATTGTAGTCCAGAATAGCACATAGGATACTTTTTTCTTACACTTTTACACATCAAAATTTCTACAAAAACGAAGTCGGAGACAGCAGCTAGTATACTATTGTCTATTATAAATATTATGGATGGATGGCGCCATCTACAATAAGATTTTAACGGTCTTCCCCATTAAAGTATTTTTAAATTGTATTTTTATTGCGACAAACCGATCCGCCACTCTACAGGCATGACGATAGTATCAAAAAATTGCAAATCTATTTAGTCCGTCAGTTAGAGTATTGGAAATTAATGGATAGGTATTTTTTGTTTTTGTAAATCAATGAATATTGACAAAAGATAAAACGCATCAAAACTCGGGAGTGGGGGCTCGTGACGTCAGAACTAGTTCAAAATTATACCTAGGCGTGACGTATTGAGAATTTTAAAAGCGTCGTAACGTCGTCAATTTTGGTTTACATAACAAAAGAAAAAACACGGGTCAAATATTTTTTTATAATCTAACTGACGGACTCATTCGATTTTTTTTGTCGTCTCGCCTATTCTTAAGCTAAATCAACTGGAAAAGCCACCAGAAAAGCGCCGAGACAAAGAATCTCGACGAAGTCCCAGAGAAACAAAACTGTCTTGGATCCCAATTGCAACGAAATTAATCAGAATAGAATAGCGGTGGAGGAGGTTGAAACATTATTTCCACTTTCCTCCATATCAGCAGAAGTCAGAACAAAACAAGGCCAATAGGCATAAAGGGACGTTTACAACTGGGATAAGCCCAGTTGGCAACCACCACGATTTTCACTTGTACTGAAAGATGATCAAATCCAGCTACGAGTACAACAACCTATTTCTGTTGTTCGCTAATGCTGCTCGTATGTCACAAGCCCAAAGGAGTTCCCGCGGTTTTATAGCGTGTCTCGGAAGGCCTATACATCCCGCGTGCCGACCCGAAGACATCTTTATAGACTACGCCAACGACCATATTTTGCTCACCGTGCTGGGTAAACGAATTTTTTATCATGATTGTGTTGTTAAAACTGTTGTGACGAACACTGTTTTAAGCTTTCATGGTTTAAAACTAAGCTTATATTGTGACTTACGGGATATCTTCCGTGATTATTAGTTTTTATATCGGGAGCTCAAAACAAATAATAATCACGGATGATATCCCGTAAGTGACAATATAAGTGTACTGACGAGCGATCAGCAAGACGGTTATTTTTCTATTAAATTTTAACTGAAAATTGATGAAAGTAACAATTTCATACCAGTACGTTTTAGCGTTCTATTTGGTTTCGAATTATTTTTTTTATTACAAGATGGGCCTGTTCTTGACCTCGATCACGCCTGATGGAAAGCGATGGATGAGATCTATGATGGAACGAGCGTGCCCAGAAGATGCCTGTTCACTCTTGCTTTGAAGGCGGGCGGGTTAAATGTGGGTGGGAACACAGACGCAGGCAGAGAGTTCTAGACTTTGGCTGTGCGCATAATTAAAGTGGAGGAGACGCGCTTAGTACGACACATCGGGATGTCAACCAAGTGCGGATGGTACGCCGCAGTACGTCTGCTAGTCCGGTGGTAAAAGGGTGATGGTGGGATCAGGTCGTGGAGCTCCTGCGCACACTCACCGAAGTACAGTCTGTATAAGACCGACAGGCAGGCAACATTACGCCGATGAGTTAGGCTGTGAAGCGAAGCTGCCAACGTCTCTTTATTTTTTAGGTTTGACCACTGGCAGATGCAACTAGCTAAGGTTGCCAAACTGCTTAACCGGATTATCCTGTGGTGGCCAAAAATTGCTTTAAGGCCCCCAGCCAGGGCTTACAAGCTATAATTTGGTTTCGAAAACAAGACACCTTTTTCAAATAGAAAGTCAAAGTATTTAATTTCACAAAGACCTATATGGGAAATTATAAAACGTCAAGAAAAGGTGCTTGGTTAGGGTTGGTCGTTTCCTATGGAAAGGCAAGAAACTACATAGTTACTATTTTGGAATGATTTGGTTTTATTTTTTCAATTTATTAACATGTTACAGCATTAGTACCTACTTATGAGGAAACAGCACGGCCGTTTTGCCATACAAACGTAGTCCCCTGTTTTACTCCCTGGATAAAGCCAGTAGAGCAATATTTTCTTTTCCAAAAAATCTATAATGTGCTATAATGTGTTGTATGTTTTCTTTTTTTTTCATAAATTATTTATTATCCCTTGACCTGTCCACGAAGTAGACACAATAGTTAAACAATAGTGTCTCGAACATATCGATCCTTTGACAGATCATGATTTAAAAGAGATATGAACTTCTAAAACCCCAAAAAAATTGGCCAGATGTTCTGCTGTGTTCAAACATACCGAAAACAAATTTGACTAGATTATATAAAAAAAACAGGTCAAACAGTAACTATCTCTATATATTCTATAATTTTTAATTAAAAAAGTAGTTAAATCGGTAAATTTTTGGAGAAGTAATCAGGGCTACGAAACGTTGTTTTTGTGTATTTCTAATTGGTATTTTCTGCTGTTGTCTCTTTCGCGCTCTGCGCGCATTGCGTGACAGCAATACATTTTACAAATACCTATTTTTCAATTTTCTCGCCCTCAGTGTTTCTTCATAAGTGGGTAGACAGTGTAGGCGCGACCATAAGTCGTTGCTAACCACACAAAAAACGTAAAACTAGATAAAAAGTTAACAAACATCTAGGAAGACAAGGCCTACAATGTTCACACATTTCCAGACAATCTGTTAAAAAGAATCTATACAAAGGAATCTTATACAATAACATCTTTGTGCCGCAAAAGCTAAAAAGCCGTAACAGTTTTTTAGAGTGTGCCACGTGCTGAAAATCTTCCACGTGGACCCGAGTTGCCATGGTTGACCTGCATGTCTTTCAATTTAAATAGACAACGGACTCAAGTTGGCCGAAGCAAGGAAAACCAGTTTAGATGGAAATCCATTCTTCTTATTCCTTATTGCACACAAAATAAAAATACACATACAAATTGCAATAATATAGCTTACTTATGTACAATTGCGAGCTTAACCCAGAATTTAATTTTCGCCCCCTATTAAATGGGACTTAAAAAACATATCTGTCGAAATGTGGGTGTACGTACACCTCTGCCTAGCCCTCGGTGATTACAGGCGTGATGTTATGTAATTAATAAGATACACAATTATGTCTCTCCAATCGCTCGGTCAATCTTTGATACCGGCCGACCTGAAGGTTGTCATCGTAATTCAGAATCATGAAAAACATGACTGTCTTATATTATTTTATGATTTCTTTCAAATCCAACAAAGGTTCCAATCAAAAGAGTTTGATCACAAAAATCAATCATTTCAATCGTGTTCTTAGAGCCGTGGTGCTTCTAAATTTGAAAATATTTTGGAAACCCGAAAAAAATCAATCTTGCAGTAACCAAACTCCTTTGTGAAAATACAGACGAATATTATTTTATGACGAAGAAAGTTTGATGAATTGATTCCATTTAAAACAATTTCTCTGATCCCAACTTTCGTTGTTGAATTATTTCTGATTTAAAATACATTTTGGGCCAAGTTTTTTTTTTATAAAATCATTACGCCTAAAGGTTAATAACCAACGTTTAAATGCGTATTAAAACTTTAATCTCCAAAGTCTAAGTCAAACTACAATAATAAATGACGAATTTAATAAGTGGTAACCAAATATGTCTAGACAATTCAAAGTAAAGAAAATTTGAGAAAATCTATTCGAAATTTTTTAACTATGTGCTTCATTTAACAGTAAATAAATTCCAAATTAATAGTGAGCGATATTTAACGAGCAAATTATTATAACGAGTATACAGCTGCTATTGGATATCAAATTAAGGTTTTTGTTCATAAATAAAACCTCCCAAAACCTTAATGTCTGCGAGACTAATTGGTCATGAAAAACTTGATGAATTCATTACGAAAAAATATTTGGTTTACTTGTGTTAAACGAAATTTTGGTTATTTGAACAACATCTCGCGGCAATTGTTTATGTCATATTTAAGTTTCAGTTAAGTGATTTAGAATCTGTACTTTGTCATCTCTATGCAAAGAGATTTAAGGTACAGTATGTCCACTTTAAGTATGCAGCTCAAGGTGGCGCTGCTCGTTAAGAAAAAGTATCGATATGTCAAAATTGGTACATTTATTTTTGTTCTGTGTTTTCCCGCCTGCTCAGTTAATTTGGTTGAAGTGTACTATAGAGAGGATATTAGATGAAATGACATGAAAAATGTAACAGGACCGTCTTAAAGCAAAATGACAGCATCCAGTTTGCACTTGTCTGTAGACTACGATTTTTTTCGTGTTGTCCCGTCTATCATCAAACAAACAAACAAAACAAAAACAAACAAATAACCGTGACAAATAATCGTGTAGTTTTAAGTGTCGTGGCTTGTGTATTTAAATGGAGGTGTTCACATACAGGACGACGCGACTACTGTCGTCCACGACACTAGTCAGACAAATACTTAGGCCACGTTTCCACTAGGAAACGTGGCCTAAGTATATTCAAATTCCTTTACCTTTTGTTACATCCGATATTTTCCCCGGTCCCAAAAATAACAATTTTATCTCATTCATAATTTTCAACAAATTCACGAATTTATTCATTCTTGTAAAATCAACGCCAAGATGGATTTACGGTTGGCTTTAAACAAACAACTCAAAATTAATTTGTCAAGAAGCAAATCCCTAGCTTTAAACATGAGCCTATAACAACTCACCTCAGAATTACTTAATAAAGACGTTTATTACACGTTTAGAAGATAATTTAACACCTTTTACCGAGTTAGTGGTTAGCTAATATTTAAATCGTTAGATATGCTTTCACTGTATTTATTATAATAATAATAAAACCTTTATTTACTAGGCTTTTTTATGCCGCGAGAGAAGTGTTAGTGAGTTAAGTGAGTCCGTCTCATTCGCTCAAAAAAAATCATAGATTTCATGCCTCACACGACTATCGAACACATTGGAAATTAATCTATGGAATTCGAAAAAGTATAGTCCCTGAACGACGAGAAAGTCGGGATAAGGACTCTGCGAAACATGAAGTCATGAATGTCATGTGAAAAATGTCGTACTGACTTTTTTCAAAAAACGTTAAGCTACAGGGCAAACCCTTATCCCGATCGTCTTTGTTTTAGGCTCAAATTGTAGCTGACTAAATTGTCCAGAGGATTATTTCTAAAATTTTTGATATGGTCTTCGTCTCCAAAACATCGAGCGCCAAAATAAAAAAATCGGAAGAATTGTTTTTTTTTTCACTATTTCGGCCATAACTTTTTTTGTTTTTGACTTTCTCAAATAATTATTTTTGTACCTTACAGCACTTGTGAATACGCGTCTTTTGAGCCTTTTCTAAATGTCATATCTTCACAACTCTCTGAGATATGAGGGGATAGCACTTTTTCGTGAAATCGCAGCCTACACTGGAGCGAACGAAAAGACATTTCCAATGTCAAAAAGCAATGTGTGGCACATACCAGGTAGACTTTCTCGTAATCAATACTTGAAACGGGATACTTACCATACTTTCTATTTGTTATGAGTTCCCGATATTTCGGCGCTGATGCAAGCACCAGGAATACGGATAAACTAAAGTTATTGCGGGCGGATGTTTACAAATAGTAAACATGGTAAATATCCCGTTTTTAATGGTAATTATAATGTTAGTGACCATGTCAGTTTAAAAATGTAATTGTTAATGAGTAAATAAAATTAAATGCTACATATAAGTTTAATTTATTTAAGTAATATTTAAATGTGAAAGTTCCTAATGATCTATAAGAATAAGAATAATTTAACTAAAAAGTAGGTCTTACAAAAGTGTACACTTGGGTGCAGTAGTGTTATTTCAGACTATTGAATAATTAGTGCTTCTAAAAGTAAACTATAACTAAAATTATTTATAACAGTTCCAAGTAACGATAATGTCGAATTCAAATGTTAGGTGGTCTAGGTTTATTTAAACCTGTGTTTCAGGCCATCACTTTACATTGCATAATTTATTTATGAAAGTAAAAATTTTAAAATGAAATAAATCTATTAACAACTAACTATGTATAACAAATATCAAATTGGTACAAACACATTAAACATTAAAACTAATTTATGTAACAATGAAAATGAGAGTAATGAAATCAAAATTTTATTTACCAGATATAAAAATCCACATACAGCAAACAGACACATAAAATTAAACAAAACACATAGACAATATATACACACACACGCGCCTCAGATGTAACGAACTATGTAATCGGCGTGTGGTAGGACTGCCACCTTATATGTAGGGGACTGTGGTACCATTCTCGTACCGCGGCCACCAAGGAATTAGCCGATCGAAGTATGGCGGTGCGTGCGCGCGTCCGAAGCAGCGCCTGCCAGCTGGGCGGCCGGCCCGCTGCGAACATGGCGCTCGCGCTGCACCACCGAGGCAGTCGAATCATCGCACGCCACGCGTCGTTATACTGCGCTCGCATATCGCTCAGTGCAGCCTTGGTGTAGTTTGTCCACAGCTCGACTGTATAGACGCTTGTGCAGTAGCTGGTAAATAGCTGGGCCTTCACCACGTCGCTACAGCGGCTAAACCGCCTAGCGAGCATGTTGCCGCGCACCGGTAGCGCTCGTCGCTGTCTTTCTATATCGGCGTGGTCAGAGAGGTCTGCAGTTATTACGTGAACTTCGTTGACTTGCTCAAGCGCCGTGCCATACAATTGAAGTGGCGGCAGATCCAGCCAATTGTTAGGGCTATCAAACACCATGTACACTGAATAATCAAACTAGGACTTCTAGAAGTTTTTCTGTGTCCGTGTAATTAAGTATCAGTAAATAATCCAATATTACAAGACTACATTTCCTACAAGTTAGAACTATAGATGTTTAGTTTCTTGTTGAGTCGATTATACAGAAAAGTATGCTATGTAAGTGATAAGATAAATAATATAGACTCTGGAATATTAGTTTTAGATTTAAGTTATCTTGCTGCGCCCTAACAGGGTCATGTACTTACTAATTTTTAAGCTTAGCGTGTAAAATTAGTTGTGTACATTGTGTATTATATAAATAAAACTTATAAACTTTATTGTTTTCGTAAATTTAATAAGCGCAGCTGTTAAAATTCCCACTTAGGCCTCCATGTGCTTCATGTGCATGGCCTGTGGACGGGGAGCTATGGGCTAGCTCGCCGTCCGTACGTCTCATGACGACAGGCAGTGTCGACGGCGCGTTTGTGTTCCACGCGCGCCTCAAAGAGAGTCAGCAACAAGGAAGGGGTCCGCAAGGGCCGAAGCCTGCCGGGGCTGCGGGACTATTTGAAAGAGATACCGTGGCCCCGGAACACAAAGGGCGATGAAGGAAAATGGATGGGCTTTAGTCAGTAAAAGTCTGACACACCCTCCTGCTCCGCCCAGAGCGGGAGGAGTCATTTGATGATTTCCCATCCTAAAAAAAAAAAAAAATGCCTTCACTGTTCTAATATCTCAAAAATCCTAACAAAGCCAAAAGTTTTTATGAATATTTTTATTCACAATCGCGCCATGCTTCCCTAGTCCCCGCCATGATTCGGAAAGTCCTATTTCTATCTCGTTTACTTTCGTTATTCCAAATAAAGAGAGAAATTTCTTCTTGAATTGTTTGTGAATACGACGGCTGGTCTGCTCGAGTCTCAAGATGGTCTGACACACGATCTTCAGAATGTAATCAACCCTTCTGGCAGTTGGTCTGCCTATACCTCCTCTACCTACCGTCTCTCGACAACCATTCAGTGAGGGCTCTACTTCATTTGTCATCACCATGTCTAGCATTTCTTTTTTTAGTTACAATAATGACGCTTATTACGCTAGTCTATTCAATTCTATTTCGTGATATTATCAACTAGCTTTTACTCGCGGTTTCGCTCCCACGAAAATTAACCCACGGGAACGTTTTACCTAGCCTATGCCACTCGGGAATAGCGTAGTCAGAAAAAGAATTTTCGGAATTGGATCAGTAGTTCCGAAGATAACCCCCTACATACAAACAAATTTTACCTCTTTAAATAGAAGTAAAGATTCCAATTCCAAATGTGTCAGTAAAGTGTCACTTGTGTCATTAAATGTCAGAACAAGACAGAATTGGTGCCACCTTTTGACGCAGCGAATCTAACTGTATAAATCTTAGGTAGTAAGTACTAAATGGGTGTAAATCTTCTAAATAGCGTTATTCAATGTAACATGTCCGAAGCTTAGCAAACTTGTGGAGGGTAGTTTATAATTAAAACTATTCGTCAACGGGGCAGGAGGACTTAGTTTATAATGCACTGCATTTTGATGCGGTATGTCTAGTTTGCTCTGATAATAATGAGCTTAACGACTTTGCTGTTTCAATAAAGAGAGGAAGTGATATTATTATTTTCGTGCTGTACTGACTCTTATTTACCTTAACTGAGAATTCAAAAGCTTTAAGTCAGCTCTTCTTATTACCAGTAAATGAACAACTGTTTCTCTTCCAGATATCTTGATTATACTGAAAGAGAAAAGAAGAAAGGAGGAGGCGCTCGTGCCTAAATAAAAACAGCCGCTCGGATCGATCAAATGGGTGGCCACCCATTACATACCGAGTTTCCTCCATGCATCGGAAAGCACGTTAAGCCGTTGGTCCCGGCTGTCATTTATAGATCTTTGACAGTCATTACGGGTAGCCAGTGGCTCCAAAAGTCTGACAACCAGTCATACCGAAGGGGATCTCACCCAGTACTAACTGAGTTGTGGAGGTCAGATAGGCAGTCGCTCCATGTATACTTAGATCATTCTCAGAAGATCCATTGGCCAAATCCATGATGGATCTAGTGAAAATTGTTTTTCTCATTGCAGGAGGATTGCATTCAGCTGCGCCCGGTTAGAATGGAAGCCGTTTTTTATGGTTCCAGGGGTGAAAAATCCTCATGGATGTCGGACAGGGTCTGTCAGACTCTAACCGATAAAAACCGCCCCGGTGTTCCCTTCCCACACTTGCATCGGGGACCATGGGAACTAGTGCGCCTTTCACGATCCCCGGGGACTGGAAGCCGACTCTAACATAGTTGGGAAAAGGCAGGCAGCGGATGACTGAAAGAGAATAAGATTTAATAGAAGCCATATTGTTATCTTAGGTCTTTCTACGCCGTCACCTCCTTCTGCGAAGCAGTCATGCTAGCGAAGGAGGTGGCGAAATGTAAGAGGGAGAGAACCTCACGTACCGGCCGCCGCGGGAGACGCACCGGGCGTCGGGGGCGACCGTAGGCGCGGGCCTGTGGACGCTATCTCGCCATCCGACCAATCAAGCCATGCAAAAATCAAAATCAATCATCATCTATTTTGTAAGTGCAAGCAAAAATTAGCTTAGTGGTGATCAGGTGGGAGTGTCCTCGATAGTACAATTGGGTCGGATAGGTACCTATTGAAGTTTTGTGTGGACCAGCTGAATATTATTTTTACGGATTTTTTTTATAACGGTTTCAGTCTTCTAGACAAAGTGAGTCAAATTAATGGTCTGCCCCACAACCTTAAATAATCATATACCACATTGATATGACCACATTTTACGGATACACGCAGCCTTGGGAACTTGGACAGAATGGTCGCTTTAAGTTTAATATAATAATAAATATAAATAATAAATATCGCTGGACATTACACACAGCGCCATCTAGTGCCACACTAAGCAACGAGGCTTGTGTCGTGGACACCAGATAGTTAGTTGATATACTACATAAATACTTTTTGTTTGTAAATACATACTATTATACATATAAACTTCCATGACTCGGAAACAAAATGTCCATGTTCATCACGCAAACATTTGCTCCAACCGGGATTCGAACCCGGGACTCTAAGAACGTAAGGCAGCCTCACTACCGCTGCGCCATTCGGGTCGTCAAAAATAGTTTCAAATGAATTTTCCCGGTTTCCGTCGTTCTTTCAAACACAATTTAGTTAAAAAGTTCTGTGGGCAATTTTGCCACAAAAAAACTTCACCCAATCATTGAGTAAAATAAAACTTTCTTTCAAAACAAAATTATAAGTTTTTGCGGAATTGGTAAAAGCAGGATAAAAGACTCAGTTGACCTTGAAAATGCAGCAGAAGGTCAGAAAGAGGAAAAATCTCCCCTTTTCCTGAAATTATGCAAATTTGTTATTAATTCTTTGTTTTTTCCTGACAATCTATTGAGTGAGTTGTTTTTTCATCCAGTTTTCCTTATGGTAGGCAAGTTCTTTATTTATCTGAATTATTATTCCTTTATTTACTTTTCTTACATTTATTATTTACAAAACATTGGAAATATAAAAAAATAATAGTCCAACGGTATCGGGAACAGGGTCCAAGCTATCGGAGAGGAACCTCCTAACAAGCCCTGTCCAGGAGTACCGCTTTCTGAATCAAGCTCTTGATCCAGCTGCGTCCACGCGGTCGGACGGTGAATAGGATCTCACGTCGCATTGGCTTGTATGAAATCCGTTGATGCCTAACACACATACAGTACACCGCCATTGTCTTTAATATCTTGCCATACTTCTCGATTCTGTGCATCCCTAATCCAAGTGTATCCCGGATTTTGACGATATCGTCCATACAACGCGCTTTTGGATGGTCCTGGAGAACTACTCTCTAAGCACGGAATCCGTAGTTTCGGCCGAAGATAAGATTCGTTAGGAGACCGAACTAAAATGAATGACAACTCGATTAGTCATCAGATTCTGTCCTTACTCCTAATGTGTTTTCGAAACTCATGAATCCGATAATATTAGAGAGTAGGGTTCATTTCAAAGTATAAGCTACTTTCGGACGGGCCCCGTATCTTCGTTGACGGACTTGGAGAGTTATAGACCCCCTCGTGTCTTTGGCATAACCTTGGCCAGCATTCCTTCCACTTTTCTTGATGTTTTCCTTTCGTCGCCACAACATAACATCACGCTTGAAATGCCCGGGGGTTAGGCAGAGGTGTACCTAATATAATGTCACTTACGGGTTACCTTCCGTGATTATTGTTTATTTTTGAGCTCCCGATATTTCGACGCTGTCACTAGTACACCCACATTTCGCCAGTTATGTTTAAGTCCCATGTTATAGGTGGCGAGCCTATTGCCATCAAACGGGCACATATTCAGACTCCGTGGCTGCTACTAAGATATTCCTGAGGGAATAATCCAATAACACTTTGCCCGACCCGGGAATCGAACCCAGGACCTCATGCTCAGCCGTCGCGCTTGCAACTACAAGACCAACGATAGTAAAAGTGACCATAATGCGAAATAATAATTCAGACTGATTTAATATTAAATTAATTATTTACCGTGACATTTGATGCATAAGAAATCCAATTCATACGTAATGATGCTCACCGATCCGAATACAATCGTTTAAATATTAATTTTCCAGTACATTATTATGATTAAAGGTATGTATTGTTCGAAAATTGTGTTTGGTGGGACGTCCTCAGGCTCGGTGGAGCAACGATCTTCGCAGGATGGCTGGTAGCAACTGGATGAGGGTTGCTGGGAATCGAGTTGAGTGGTGCGGTTGAGGAAGCTTATGTCCTACACCGTCGTCAACCGAGACGTGGTCGCCACAGCAAGGCGAAGGTGTTTATTCAACTACCCTCACTTGATCTTCATAAATGTGAATTAGGGCCGGTTCACACTAGGACAGCACACTACACTAACAGTGTCCGCATAATACCGAGATGATTTCACATGACGAGTACTCTTAGTGATCACTGGATTCCAAGCGGAAGAGAGTCTGAAGCCGTCTTCGCGATTGAAATTAGGATATTTCTTGATCTCAATCGCTTCCTGAACCATTCTCTTATAAATACCCGTTTCCATATTTTTATAATGTGTTCTGATCGTGAAAGTTTAAAAAGGACGAATCGACTAAACGACAGATTTCTTTTGTTCTTCTGTCATTTGGTCGATTCTTCGTCGACAAACCCGTTTCCATGGCGGTCATACTACGCGGGCATCTGCCCGACTACTTCAGACTATCTAGTATCAGTTCTGAACTAATCTTTGCAAACAAACATGTAAGCACACAAAATGCGAGGAACATGAACAAAAATTAAAATTTTACCACAAATGTAATGAACACGCCAAATGAGAACCCACACGCAATTGGCGAAAATAAGCCTAATTAGCTTCCTAAACCATTTACCACCTTACCAGAATGAAATAAGGTTGTTTTTGAAATGTCCGATGATGCCAGAGTTATAAATTTTGATTGGGGTAGAGATAATAAGTGTCGGAAACGTGGGGATGTTTTTGGGGATATTAATGAAAATTACCGTTGGAAAACATGTTCTTGCGTGGTGGAATGGTCTTGAGAAACGAATGCTGGTTATATTTGACTGGTCTTCGCCCACGGCTTTGTTTGCGTTTAAAAACTATGCCACGTAGTGGATGACTTAAATATCCATAGGTATATTAAACACACTCGGGGATAATGTCTTTCTTCTTCTTAGCACATTTGTGTTCACTGCTGGACATAATATCTCCAGGTTGACGCATATGCCTCTTGCATGGTTCTCCATTCACTTCTGGATGCGGCGGTTCTAGTTCAGGTCAGCCTTGCCGTCTTCTTTATGTCGTCCGACCATTTGGCAGCTGGTTTGCCTACACTTGGACTTCCTGTTCGAGGTCTCCAGATTAAGACTTTATGGCCCCATCTGTTATCGTCTCTGCGACAAATGTGACCGGCCCACTGCCACTTCATCTGCGCAACTCTCTTACCGATGTCGGTGACATGGGTGCGTTTCCGAATGTCCTCATTCCTAACCCGGCCCCACAGAGAGATACTGAGCATTGCTCTTTATCCAAGGGGATAATGTATCTTCCAATTAGTGAACGAATTTTTGGAATCGAATTAGTAGTTCTGAAGATTCCCCTGCATCCAAACCAACAAACATACAACCTTTTACATAACCTCTCACCTTTTTCCCATGAGGGTAAGCAGAAACCACAGAACGCCACCAGCTGCGATCCTCACATACTCCTTTTGCCTCGTCCACGATCATACATCTAGTCATACACGCACGCACACAACACGCACGTCATACTTTACCTATTTAAAAATTATTATGTCTACTGTGTTTAGGATAGTGTTAGTAGAGATAGCAGGTACAGTACCAGTACAAAATAAAACGGAATCTTTAGTTCACACGTTCAAAGTTGACATTCATTTGGCTAATCAGTTGACTCTTAATCATTCTGAAGTCTTAGTCATTCTCTTGTACAGTCCTCTTTTGTTTAGAATTCTGTGCCCCTATACTTAAACACAACTGGACACTACTACTGGACTTAAACATAACTGGTGACATGATGTATTAGTTATAGACATAACCCTGCCTACCTTTTTTGAGGTGAACAGGCGTGAAGTTTTGTTAGAACTAAGAACAGACCATCAGCCATTAGAATTGTGTTATAGAGATTGATAAGTGTTTGCAGAATAGGTATTCAGAACACAAATATTAAGTCGATATTATTTGCTAATGTCTGTAAATCAGACCTGAATCTATTTTAAGAATTCTCAAAAGTTTTCAATTCATCAAAACTCCTATTATCCAAAACTTTAATAACGGATAAAATATATACATAGCATTTTATTTATTTATTTAACAATTTATGTACCTACACACTAAATATAAATAAAGTAGAGAGGAAGAGAAAATAGTACAAAGGTGATGCTTATTTCTAAAGAAATCTCTTCCAGCATACCTGCAAAAGGAGATACTAAAAAGAGATGTAGACAAAGTGTGTAAAAAAGAAAAAGAAAATGGAATACATAAAACAGATAACTATTTTAAATATAATATACAATACATACATACATACCTACTCATAAATACAAACAAAAACATATAACAATACTACATTTTGTTGTGTGTTTGTACCTCAGTCGGCAAAAACGGAACCCTTATGGGATCACTTTGTTGTCCGTCTGTCTGTCCCTCTATCAAGACCCTTTTTCCATGAACGCGTGGAGTTATCAAGTTGAAATGAATTACAATTAGGTACTTAGGTCTGCTACCCCTTGGAGCAGTGAAAAAAATCAAACTCGTAAGTCAACGCGATCAAAAGATACAACCGTTTATGTCGCATATTTATCTTGCGATTTCACAAGGGAATCAAAACCTATGAAATTTGGCAAGAAGTAATGTCTTACAGCACATGCAGCACATGTAAAGGGAAAAATTTTGAAACCGTCAATTTGTAGTTTAATAACATAAAACCTACAAGTTTAAACGAAACCCTCGGTGTGCGTGTCATGTCCAACTCGCACTTGACCGGTTTTGTTTCTGTGCCTTGTTAAAGGCTTCGTAGCTAATGACTTACATAAAAAAGCGCCTGAGAGTAAAATCTCGACATCTCTCACAGACAGTATTGGAAAAGTTTTTTTCTTCCATTTGTAGTCCCTTAGTAGGTCATAGCAATAAGACCTTTACGTTTTTGATCCCTTTAGAAGGCGTTTTTCTCGTTTTCAGATTTAAATATTACACTTGATTGGTTCAAACCATAGTATATACTAAGTCTATGGTTCAAACTTCATTTTCGTAAAAGCATTTTGATATTCTATATTCGTCGTCGTCGAAAAACTCAGAGGATGACGAGACTGTGTTCTATAACACAGTCTCGTCATCCTCTGAGTTTTTCCAATTATGTTGGGGTCTGCTTCCAGTCTAACTGGATGCAGCTGAATACCTGTATTTTACATGGAGCGACTGCCTATCTGACCCCCACAACCCAGTTACTGGCTATTACGATACCCCTCGATAAATCATAATAATAAATCTTTATTTATCTCGACATCAGAAATAACAGGCGCTGGTATATACACAATCTTAAATAGAGAAAGGTGTCTGAAGTAGGAAAATCCTGAGGTACAGATCACCACTCTCCGGCTTAAATGATACAGGGTGTAAACCACCTCATCACTTAGGCGCCAACCAAGCATTATCTACATCAAACTTTACGCAAAAAATATTGCTGGGAAACTACTTATTTTTTTGTGGTGAAAAATCATGTTTTGTGGTGAAACTCAATGTAACGCACTCAAAACATTGTGCTGCTGGATGGATTGAATAGCACTTGGGTCATGGAGGTGTTTAAAGTAAAAATCTTACATTGAAAACGGGTATTTAAAAAAAAAGTTGGAACTTTGACCCCCAATATCTCCGTAACTAGAAGGTTCCCAAGTATGGACGTAGAACAAAAAAAAGATCGCAATGACGGTGAGAACAAGTGCCTTTCGGATTCGTTAAGAGGTTTTTTACATTCTATAAAACATTTTAATTTTAGCAAAAAAATTAAGTCAAGATTCAAAAGTTAAAATTGGAAGTAGGTACTTACTTAAAATTTGACAATTATCCATAGGTAAAATAAAATATGCAATTGACATATTAAAAAAATGAACTCGTGGAACATTTTGGTTAAAAAGTAGTACGTACAGACCAAAAATAAACAAACAAAAAATAAAATTTATAAAAATTGTGCTTACAGGCATAATAAAAAAAATCCATTTTTTTATTATGACTGCAAGCATACAAAAAAGTGGGTTAGGATGCTCATAGGTACATACTAATACATGAAAACAAAATTTAAAATCAAAAGGATGAAACTGGAGATAAGGCTGGATAAGACAAGGCAAGGCAAGGCTAAGACTGTTTGTTGCATTTTCCAGCTCTAGTTACTCGTAACGACTGTCAAAGAATGCTACATAATTATGTATAATGTGATAGAATCCTACTAATATTAAAGTTTGTGAGTATGGATGTTTGTTACTCTTTCACGCAAAAACTACTTAACGAATTTGGATGAAATTTTGCACACAGATAGTTTATAACCTGGATTATCACATATAATACTTTTTATCCCGGTAGATCCCATGGGACATATATCAAACTTCACGCGGGCGAAGCCGCTGGCAGAAGCTATTAGAGTACTCTATAACTTTTGCATTTGTTGGTTTATTCGTTCCTTTTTTATCTGGTTTAGTTTGACTTTTGTTAGGTTTCGTGATTTTACTAGTTAATTTACTATGTTTTTAGAAACAATTTTATTTAAACGTTTTAATTTAATAGCTTTTCGTGTGAACACATCTTAAATGCTTTATATGTTATTTTCTAAACTGGTAACATTCATTCCGTAAGAATGGCAATAGTTCTATCATTTGTTTTGTAAAATGTATGGCGCGAAAGTGAAGCAGTTCTCTGAGATCACGAGACTAACGTGGCGTGAAGTCGTGAGCCAATCAGGGCGCTGGATTTTGCCTCGAGAACGGCGGGATTCTTGGTCAGGAGCTGATGCCCGAGCGGGCCAGTCTGGGGTGGAACGTCAAAGACGACGGACAATTATTAAGATAGTTGCCTATCCGATATTACTATAATAGTGTGGATTGTAACAAAATTGTTAATAAACCTATTTTAAAGTCGTTGGAGTTTTCCTTCAAGTGTTGCCGCCTTTGTTTTATTATACTTTCTATTTTATTATTAAGAGTCAGCGCTTTTGCAGAATTGCCAATATTGAATAGGAATTGTCGTAGTTTACCCTATTGAACATTTCAATTCCTTAGAAACATTCACATTTAAAATTACCTTTACAATATTTTCAAAGGACCAATCAGTGACTTGTGCAAATTGGGTTTCTAGAACTTTCCAGATCAAAGGCCTCTCCTTTTCGTTTGCAAGCCTTTATTTTTCATTTAAACTTGGTTTAAATAAGAATTTCTTAAGTCTCGCTCATTTAACTAACAAGAATTTGTGTGGTTTACAACCGCAAAAAAAACTCGACTACTGAAAATTCGCGCTCTAATTCGGGGTTTGAAAGGTAAAATCGACTCCTTCGATTGTTGAAGTCGGTTAATAAGTAACCCATGTTACCCGAGCTATAATAACGAATCGATTGACACCTTATTCATCAAAATCAGATTAATAGTTTAGGCGCTATGGAGGACCATACGTAAATACGAACATACATACTTACATAGACTGCTAAAATCATGAGCCTTCCTTCTGGCTTCGACGTAGTCGGGTAAAAATCGTTGTTAAGACGTTGCAGCAGATCTTGTAGAAGATGGCGAGACAAGCTGGACACTACCAAGACCAGTAGTCCACATTAGACCTGGACCGAGAAAACTGAAAGATACGGAGAGAGTCGTTTGCCCAGCCGTGGGAAGACGCAGGCTAACAGTAATTTTCTATATTAGCAAGCTTTCAATACTTTTTCGAATGACCTAAATACGCAGGCATACAAAACGGTATATATCTTTTGTGATATTCACATTGATGTCATCATCTGCCTGGCCTATTCCCAACTATAACCAGTATTTTACATGGAGGAACTGCTTAATCACTACTCTGACACTGTTTGACTTCAACAACCCAGTAACTGGGTTATAATATACTCTTGATAGGACTAGTTCTCAGTTTTTCGGGATCTAAATATTTGTAATGAACTCAAAACTCAAATCAATTATTTCAATAAGACCATTACGGCACTTTTGAATGTCGAAAATACAAAAAAAAAGCAAACCTGTCACAGTCACAAGGCATAATAACTTGAGAAAGTACTGTAGTTGCCCATTCCCTAACGTAGATCTCTATGGAGAAGAACGGGCAAGCTCCCATCCGCAGACCGACCTCGACAAGCGTTACTTAACTGCCAATCTACCCGTGCGGCTATTATTACTTAGCCACGAGCTTATTTTCTATATCCTTATCCATCTAACTCCATAAATACCCATTCGCCTCGATCCTAGGCGCTTATAGGCTGAATGCGTGTAATTTTGGAAAAAAATATGTCCGCCCTAAAATAAATCACATTAAGTTATGGGCAGGGGTTCTCTCTACCCTTGAGGGTAGGCAATTATCGGACTACAGGGGTGTGTATTTTTACACCGTATTTCAAATAGATTTTTTTTTGTTCATTAAAATTGAGAATAATTGTGAGGGGAAATTGTTTTTATTATTATAAGCTTTTTATTCAACTTGCGTTGTTTGTTAGTTAGTATTATCATCATCATCAGCCTATTAATGTTCCCACTGCTGGAACACAGGCCTCCTCTCTATTAGAAGGAATGGGCTATAATCTACCACGCGGGCCCAGTGCGGATTGGTAGATGTCACATGTCTTCGACTTTTTGGTTCTAGGACATGCCGGTTTCCTCACGATGTTTTCCTTCACCGTTTTGAGAGCAGTGGTGATGAAATAAATTACACAAAGTAATGCGCCTGCCTGGGTTCGAACCCATGACTTACTGTTCGTAAGTCGGGGCCGCGACCACTGGGCCACCGCTGCTCTCACTGGGCCACCGCTGCTCTCACTGGGCCACCGCTGCTCTCACTGGTTAGCTTCTTAGTTAGTATGTATTAGTCAAATCTCGCAACTGAATTTTAAAACAGTTCTCTTCAATCGATTGGCACACGCCTTTGGTTCTGGTGACAATACATTTTTACAACAGACATGATTGGAGGATAAACAAAAATGGCAATCGTTTTCAAAGTTTTTCGTATTTCTACAGCCACTTTCAACAGGATTGGGGCAGGCTTTTCGGTAGCATAAGCTACCGAAAAGCCTGTCTCAGTTTTCCTGAATCATTTTTGACTTACATCGTCATTTTCACGGATTCGTCGGCTACTGCAGAACATAAGGTCCTGGGTTTCGATTCCCAGGTCGGGCAAAACGTTTATGTTTTTCCATTACCAACTTCTTGTAACTTGTTACAACACACTGCGTCAGCCGATCACAGCGCGCCACTCTGGCAAGCCAATCGCAGCCAAGCCAAGCCACCGCCATAACTGCCGGGATGCCGCCGGTGGGGGGAAAGCTATATAATGCTCTGCAAGCTCATTTCGCTCTCTTCACCTCTGGAGCGCCCCGTCGCGTGGTGAAGGTGGTCCAATCTTTTCTGTCCCACAGGAGCTTCCGCGTGGTGGTCGAGGGGGCGCTCTCCGGCGCCCGCCCGGTGCTGGCGGGCGTCCCACAGGGCAGCTGCGTGTCGCCAGCGTGTTACTCACGTTTCACCGACGACATCCCCACCACGCCACAGGTGACGCTTGCGCTGTATGCCGACGACGCCGCGTACACGCATTCGCACGCGGCGGTCAAAATGCAGCGCGCGCTCGACTTACTCCTTGACTGGCTGTCCAAGTGGCGGCTGTCGGTGAACGTGGGTAAGACGCAGGCGATGGTCTTCAGCCCTGCGCGCTCCCTTCCACCGCGCCTGAACCTTCAAGGCGCCGACGTCGATTGGGCGCCCCGGGCCAAGTACCTGGGTGTGACCATCGACCGTCGGCTCACCATGGGGCCACACGTCCGCCAGGTCGCGTGCAGGACCCGGGCCGCCCGCGCCCAGCTCCGCTCAGCGCTCTCGTCCCGCCTCCCGGTGCGCGTCAAATTGAGCGTGTATAAGACATATATACGCTCAATACTGACGTACGCCGCACCCGCCTGGTTCGCCCTCACTAGCGAGGGGAACAAGAAGATCCTCCGCGCGCAACAGTCGCTCGCGCTGCGGTCCATAGTTGGCGCCCCTCGCTGTGTGAGGAACGAAGTCATCCGGCGGGATCGCATCTGCTTGGCCGCACGTCAAGCACATTGCACCCTGGCACGCGCGCCCCCCTGACGCGAAGCGCCTCCCCCGCGACCTGGTAACGGACGTTGACCCCCCCCCTCCCCACCGTACCTGACGCCTGGGTAAGCTGTTTTCCCAGGCTACACGCAGCTTACCCACACAAATACGACTCCACACACATAACACACACCCAGCTACGCGACTTGTGCTAAGTTAATATAGGCAGGCGCGCGCAGCTAACACCACACATGCATTTCTATACATTCACGTATACTCACGCGCAGGGACGCGGCGCGGGCTCGCGAACCTCGCTAACACTGGGCGGTGTTTACACAACACAATACCGCCTATACACACATAACGGCTCTCCGCCCGTAACGTAACCGGCTAGCTCTGGAAGCGGGGCGGGTGGGGGCCATTACATCCACCGTAGGTGCGTCGGAGTCGGCACTTTCGTCGCTGAAAGCAGAAAGTCTGCAGAAAGCACGTTAAGCCGTAATTGGTCCCGGCTGTCATTTGTAGATCTTCGACAGTCGTTACAGGTAGTCAGTGACCCGAAAGTCTCACAACCAGTACCAACCAAGGGGTACCGTATTACCCAGAACTAACTGGGTTCTGGAGGTCAGATAGGCAGTTGCTCTGTTGGTCCTGGTTTCTTTGGCCTAACCTTGGCCACCAGTCGGTCAAAACCTTCCTCCATCGGCCATCTTCGCATCTAGCCAGATGTCCTAGGTCCATTTGAGGTTTACCTCCCGGTTATTTAAATACATAATTACTAAAATATGCAAACACACAGAATAATGAAGTCCTCGTTAAACTAATAAACTATATATGTAAATATCACGGTAACTACCAAATCACAAACTAACGAATTACATAATATAACCAGTAATATGCTCAAATAAACCAATATTAGTTTATCTTTCAGCAACAAACACGGAAGAGGGTAAGTATAGACTTAACACACAGATTTAGATTTACATCAAACCTTGTCGAAATAACCTCAAAACTAACTAAAGTTTCTCGATTAATTAACGTTTTATCGCCTCAGCATCGAACTTTGCTTTGATTGATTTAATTATAAAATAAAAGATTTTGACTCAAAGGTTTGTGCAGACGACCGACTTTAGTTCAACGACTTTGACAGACCATAAATTTGGTCCATCCATGGCTGTGTCCTACTTTCATCTCTTCTATGCATAGCAGAGCACTATGAAGGATCGGTGGCGACCCATAAATAAATAAATATCGCTGGACATTAGACACAGCGCCATCTAGTGCCACACTAAGCAACGAGGCTTGTGCCGTGGACACCAGATAGCTGATATACTACATAGATACTTTTTGTTTGTAAATACATACTTACTAAACATACAAACATCCATGACTCTGAAACAAATGTCCATGCTCATCACACAAACATTCGCCTCTACCGGGATTCGATCCCGGGACCCAAAAAACGTAAGGCAGCCTTAGTACCGCTACCCCATTCGGGTTAATAACGAGATTAATAACGGTCTAAACCGTGTTATTTATTTTATGACCACTGCTCGAAAAATGACCACTTTGGGTGTCTACAGACTCAAATAATACCCGACCAGTATAGAGCCACCTGCACAGACTTTTCTTTTGCTTCGTTTAAATGATGTCAAACATTCTCTTTTCGCCTCGTCCACGACCGCGAAAGCCCGAGAGAATACACCAGCATAGCTATTCACAACGCTTCGATTCGATTTTCGATTCGGAAAATCATATGTCTATCTCGCTCGATTTCGTAATGTCAAAAAAAGATAGACATACGACTTTCCTAATCGAAAATCGAATCGAAGCGTTGTGATTATGGGGCCTGGTCATAAACACATGCCATTTGCGAATACTACCGCACCTGACATTTTCAGAAGAATCTCACCAATGAGAATGTGAATATCCATCTAGGGCGTCCCTTAAATGAAAAATCACAGTAAAGAGAGAAGAAAAGACTCTTAACAAAGCCGAAAGGCACTTCTTGTTCTCCCGTCATTGTGATATTTTTTACTTCTAGACCCTACCTGGGAACCTTCTAGTTACGGAGATATTGGGGGTCAAAGTTCCAACTTTTCCACAAGTTTTTTTTATCAAAACATGTTAATAATGTAAGATTTTAACTTGAAAAACACCTTCACGACTCCCGTACTATTCGATCCATCTATCTGCACAATGTTTTAAGATGCGTTACATTGAGTCCTATCGAAAAATCTGATTTTTCAGTCGTCCGTCTAGCCAGCCACTAAGTTACGAAGCTATCTTCTTCACTTGATGGGCGATTCGGGAGATTTTAATCTGAGTAAATAATGGACGGAATTAATCAGGCCGCCATTATCTCAGTTTAGAATGAGCTGCTACTAATGGATCTGTATAAAAATAATTCGGATTGAGAGAGAGTTTTATAAAGCTTTCTGGTTTTATCGAACTTTTCATTAGCTGAAGCTTAAGTATTTCTTTTCAAAAATCATCATCTGCCTAGCCTTTTCCCAACAATTTTGGGAGCGGCTTCCAGTCTAACCGGATGCAGCTAAATACCAGAATTTTACATGGAGCGACTGCCTAACTGTCTTCCACAACCTAGGTAGTACCGGGTAATACGATACCCTTTGGTAAGACTGGTTGTCAAAATTTCAAGTCACTGACTACCTGAAACGACTGTCAAAGATCTACATAGGTCAGCCGGGACCAATACGGCTTAACGTGCTTTCCGAGGCACGAAGGAAACTCGGTATGAAATGGTTGGTCACCCATCATCCTCGGACCAACAAAAAGATCGACCCGAGCGGCTGTTATTATTTAGCCAGTTAAATTTGCCAACTTCTCGCACAAAATTAGTAATTGATCATCCCTAGTACGGGCAATAAAAGCTTTTTCTTGTCGCCATAACGATGTGAAAAGGCTACATGAATCTTTCAATCACTCCAGAAAGCCGGAGTTTATTTTCATTACACTGTTCGTCCATCCGATGTTGGAAACTTGATGAATTGCCAAACGAAACAAATTAAAAGGGAATTTATGCAAAACGTAAAAGAGGAAAGGCGACGCAGTTTTGGTATTGACATAAATGTGAAGCATCACAGTGAACACACAGTTACAATAATGAATATAAAGGGTGTAAAACACCTCTTAACGGAGCCGAAAGGCACTTGTTCTCCTCGTCATTGCGATAATTTTTTTGTTCTACACCATACCTGGGAACCTTCTAGTTGCGGAGATATTGGGGGTCAAAGTTCCAATTTTTTGACAAGTTTTTTTTAAATAAAATTTTTTAATGTAAGATTTTTACTTTAAACACATTGTTTTGAGTGCGTTACATTGAGTTCTCCCACAAAATATGATTTTTCATCCCAAAAAGAAAAAGTCGTTTCCCAGCAATAATTTTTGCGAAAAGTTACTTGGTTTGATGTACAGATTGCTTGGTTGACGGCTTAGTGATGAGGTGGTTTACAGCCTGTATACCTCTTGTTCATGCTCTCCTGGTACAAGAGAAGGCTTTGAACCAAATAATATCACACCTGTAATCCCCGAAGGGTTGTACCTAATAGTACACCCACATTTCGCCAGTTATGTTTAAGTCCCAGGGGGGCGAACTGATTCCCATCAACCGGGCACAAATCCAGATTTCGTGACTGCTACTGAGAAATTCCTGAAGGAAAATCCTGATAACACTGCCCGACCCGGTAATCGAACCAGGATCTCATTCTCAGCAGTCGTGCTTGCGACCAACGAGCCCGTCAGAAGGCATAGAGGTATTGGAAATAGGGTGGAATGCTATCCACCATAGAAAATGGAGGTCCCTAGAATCCCACAGGTGTTGTGACTGATGTGATACTGCCCGATAGTTGTCGAGTTTCTGTGTGCATGCTAATCTCGTTATTTCAGGCTTTCTCGGTATTCAGATGTTTATATTTTTATATAAAAGAAATTTAAATCCAATTGCCACAATTGGTGCGGAAATATCTGAATGATTTGTGTTAACTAAGATATTGATGTCGCACTTTATATCTGCGTGGGAGCGGTCATCTCACGATGGAGGGTTTTGTTATTTACATTAATTATGCACCACCAAAAAAAAAACTATTTAAACCCAGGACCCCCTTCGTCCTGGGTTTAAATAGCTTTATTTTTTTTTTCAATGATAATGAAATGGAAATATCTCAAAACCTACATTACTATCTGTTGCCTCTTCCTCTTCTATTTGCTCAGACATTACGAATACAGCCAACGGCCTGAAACAGCAAGATAAAATCCGGCCAAGAGCGAGTCGGACTCGCGAACCTTACAAACTTAACTTTGCTGTTCGATCCCATGAAACGGCTGTTGCACCAACGGGAAATAATAAGTTTGTAATAGTAAAATCGCTTTTTTGTTTGTTATCAAACTACAAATTTATGGTTTTCACATTTTTCTCTTTACATTTGCTGTAAAACATTGCTTTTCGCCAAATTTCGTGATTCTAGGTCAACAGGAACTACCATAAACGTTTTTTTGACCCGAAAAGCAAGGTCTTACAGCACAATTAAAGTGAAAATTCCGAAAAATAAAAAAAGTTGAAAATTGAGGTAAATTTTGGTACTTACAAGTTTTCACGAAAATCTAGATTTGCCCATATCTTTTTATCGTGTTTACTCAGGACCTTGATTTTTATACAACTAATAGGGGTTATAGACCTCAGTATTTGGTATAAATTTCAACTTGCTAGATCCACCCGTTCCTGAGAAAATCGGTGGTGACAGACGAACAGACAGACGGACAAGAAAGTGATCTTATAAGGGTTCCTTTTTTTACCTTTTGAGGTACGGAACCCCAAATAAAACTGTTGTATCAAATAATCAACTAACTTTTGATGCTCGACAACAGCTTTGATCACGATTTTCTCACAACTTCTTTATAGAATGTTTCAGACGCTAATTTCACTTTGACGCCACTAACTGAATTAATTTAAACAACTCCTTTAATCCTTTTATGGTGAATCTTTGTTCATTATTAATTAGCGAATGGGATCATCTTAAATAAGTTGCCTGTCTTCGTTATGTTAACAGAACACAGATTTTGTTGTTATTAAATTAACCTTAATGAAGTTTTGAAGATACGATGTACCAAAGACCTCTCTTTTGGTTGATGAAGTGTTGTGTTAATTGGGTTCAACGGTAAAGTTACTCTTGGTAATAAATTACTTTTTTTAATAATTTAAATCTCTGTATATTGCAAATAACGAAGTTAACATTTTTTTATGTATAAGGGAATTATAACCGCTATTGCAATTACTGATGCTTTTATAAAACCTTTTATATATTCTATCCTATTATAATTATGTTATTATATATTCTATTATTATTATTATTTAATCATAGCTATTTAACTCCAAGTTTTAGTTTGGTTTTAACCCCTAAGTCGGTATGTGGATGGATGGGAGTTTCCTCGGAAAGCCCGTTAAGCCGTTGCTCCCGGTTGTCATTTGCAGATCTTCGACAGTCGTTCGAAATAGTCAGTTGCCCGTAAGTCTGACAACCAGTCTAACCAAGGGGTACCGTATTACTCAGTACTAACAGGGTTGTAGAGGTCAGATAGGCAGTCGCTCCATGTAAAATACTGGTATTCAGCTGCATCCGGTTAAACTGGAAATCGACCCCAACATAGTTGGGAAAAGGCTAGGCAGATGATGATTACTTGACTTGATTTCACCTCAGCTGATTGTTCCTGGGATCATTAATATTCTGCCCTTCAAGTAAAATACCTAATCGGCAAATATGCGGAGGATACAAACAATTGTAAGAAACACCCAACCCAAAGTTAGTTGTTAATAATAAACTGAATCGAGAATTTCTATTAAAACAATAAAATCTCTCGGGTACAATAAATCTGTAATCGAAAATCACTTCGAGAACAATACTCGATAAAGTATCGGCGCTCAATTTGGATATTCTCCCAAGGAATATCTTGGAGACGCAAAAGATAATATTTAAAAATATAGACACAAAAATCTCAATTATTGTCTGTGGCACCGAACTCTAATGTTTAACGGTAGTTTAAAATGTCTTGATTAATATTCACTTTAAACGTAACATAAAGCCCAATCACCCACATTTCGACAAATCAATAAAAAATGGTGTATATTAGTTGGTCGGTGGGTACCTACTTAGTTACACTATTAATACTGTGTTGTTGTTACCCTTTCACCAATGGATTCCATCAAAATTTTGACAGAATTTTTGTTCCCCTTAGGTAGATCCCCTTTTTCTGCAACACCTCGGCTATCATTTTTTCAAGTTGAAATAGGAAGAAATTTTACGGTTTAATTCTGTTCAATCCTATCAGAAAATAAAATTAATGGTTTCACAAAGTACATCTACGGCTGCGCTTCCAACTGACCAATCATATCGTTTCTTTTTCACAACTTGAGCTATTCTAGCTATCTGATTGGTTAGTTCTCGCTCATATCTGGTAGAAATGCAGCCTACAACTGGTGGCCTACCATGACGTCTTAAAGCAGGATCGTTTTAATCGCGTTCCAGTGTGGGTAAGAGACGGAGCTATCGAGGACGTCTAGCGCCATCTCTTTCTCACACTGGCATGAAATTAAAACGATCCTGCTTTAAGACGTCATGGTAGGCCTACTGGTGTCTCGAAAGTGAAGTATGGACACGCCAAAATGCGCTCTTGACAATTTGTCAGCAAGTTTTTTAATGATTTTTCACTTCGACTTCACAGCACAAAAGGAAATACTGAAAAATTACACCTTACATCTATCCAATAAAAACATTCGGTGTATAATTAAAATAAACACGTGAATAATTTGCCGACTTACTGATACGTGACGTCGACAGTTGTCGTATTTTAATTAATACAACAGACCACGCAAGGTAATTAAATATTTACATGACCTGTCTCAATAAAATACAAATTGAGGCGATGACGATGATGCTGTTTTAAACAATCTACACACACAGACATACATACCTACACACAGATATACAGATATTTTATTGATAGAAGTTTCGAATGTTGATAGATGGAGGCGGAGAGGAAGACCAAATAAACTACGGATGGATTGTGTAAGCAATGATATGAAAGAAAAAGGAGTCGGTGTTAGCGTGACGGTTGACAGAGGAGAATGGAAGAAAAAAACGTGTTGCGCCGAAGCTGTTATTGAAGTTTCGATTGTAAAGTTAATTAGTCAGCGAAACTAAACCTCAAGAACACCCAAAATTGCGAGACACAACATTTTTTTTTAATAACATTACACACAGCGCCATCTAGTGTCACACTAAGCAACGAGGCTTGTGTCGTGGACACCAGATAGTTGATATACTACATAGATACTTTTTGTTTGTAAATACAATTATTAATTAATTTATTGTATAATAATTAAATTAATTATTATACAATATAAACATCCATGACTTGGAACAAATGTCCATGCTCATCACACAAGCATTTGCTCGTACCGGGATTCGAACCCGGGACCCAAAGAACGTAAGGCAGCCTCAGTACTGCTGCGCCATTCGGGTCGTCATTTGGCGCGCCAACGTCGTAATCTGCCTAACTAACCACCACAGTAGAACCTGAATACCAGACTAAGAAATACCTGTCTATCTGATGTACACAACTCAATCCCTGAAAATTCGATACCACTCGATAGTTAGTCCTTCAGGGTTACGTCTACCCGGCGACTGTCTTCTTACGAATTGTTCACGACGATGGTAAATTACGTGACCTCATTTCGGTTTCTTAATTATAATGTTGAGTAGAAATACTCTGAACTTTTCATAAATAGAACATGTGTCATCGGAATTGAGTATAATAAAGGAGAATGTGGCCCTAACCAACATTTTTTCTTCTTCTAGCGTGTGTTTAGTGCCTAACCTGGTGTCAGAGTTTTTATGCCGCCCATGGGCCTGACTAGTTTTTACATGCGATCGAGAAACATCTCTCAGGCATGCTGTTTTCTTTCACCGAAGCGAGTGATAATCATTTTACAATACGCACAGCATCCGAAAAATCGTAGGTGCGTGTCTTGGGTTCGAACATGAGACCTATGACTTGGCAGTCCGACAGTCACACCACTAGGCTATCACTACTTTACCAACCCAATAAAACATCAAGACAAAGTATGAAAACCGAAGAATACCCCAAACGAAAGTTTAACAAATGGTGCCGTCGATCTAACGCTAGGTATCGTCGCCGAAGCAAAATAAAGATAACAAGCGGCTACCTCAAGGGACCGGGGAATAATGAGTTGGCTCGTCGTTCGACAAACTTGATACCAACCCAAACACAATGGAACAAAAGATTAGTTATTGAAACCTGGGAATTGAATGACGAAAAATTAATCAACTGTGGCAAAAGAAAATTACTTTAATATAGTTTTGGATTAGATTCAGAAGGAGTTTTGATAAATCAGGGAGTTAAATGCTGACTGCTTCGTTGGTCCAGTGCTTGCAAGCGCGACTACTGAGCATGAGGTGCTGGGTTCGATTCCCTGGTCGGGCAAAGTGTAATTGGGTTTTTCTAACAGGAATTTTCTCAGTAGCGACCACGGAGTCTGGATTTGTGCAAGATTGACGGCAGTAGACTCGCCCTCCTATTACATGGGACTTAAACATAACTGCCTAAATGTAGGTGTACTATTAGGTACACCTCTACCTTACCCTTCAGGGATTACTGGCGTGATGTTGTGTAAAATACTGAGTAATGGGGTGAATACTAAGATGACGGCTTTTTGACAGACGTTACAGGTCAGTCGGAAGCCTGATATCTGACAACCGATCTAACTAACTTAAGGGGTAACCGTCAAACGGGGTGAATGAGACACGGGGTAAATCGGGACGAGCCAAGAACAATAATTTCACGTTGCTGAAATGATTGTTAATGGTAGCCTAAAATGACTCTATTTCCACCTGGGTATGCTTTGCCGTGGCCGACTTGGAAATCTCTGAATAGAATCCAAACCCAGGTCAGCCGTAGCAAAGACAACCTCCTCAGATGGGGGTTCATGGACGGCTCAGATCTCAAATATGTATGCGGCGTGTCTCCACAGACAATGGCCCATCTTTCATCTTGCGCTGCATGTCCTGGCACCTGCACACTTGACGATCTTATGACTGCATCAGCGAGCGGAGTTCGCATAGCTGACTGAATTGGTTTGGGCCAAACACATTTCACAAAAATTTGCCATCGACACCCTAAGAAGAATGACTCTATTTTCATTAAAACAAGAATATCTAATATTCCAATACCTTTACCGTTTAATTGTAATTTTGTCATTCAATGTTTTAATCCCGTTCAAAGTTTCGTCCTGTTCCACCCCCGTGTCCACATTCACCCCCTTTAACTGAATAGAATTACCCACTAACTGGGTTGTGGAAGTCAGATAGACAGTCACGCCATGCACAAAACTGGTATTCAGGTGCATCCGGTTAAACTGGAAGCCGACCCCAACATAGTTTGAAAAAGGCTACAATAATGATGATGATAACTAAAATTTGTAGATCTTTGACAGTCGTTACAGGTAGTCAGTGGCCTGAAAGTCTGACCACCAGTCTTACCAAAGGGTATCGTATTACCCAATACTAACTGAGTTGTGGAGGTCAGATAGGCAGTCGTTCCATGTAAAATACTGGTTTTCAGCTGCTTCCAATTAGACTGGAAGCCGACCCAACCAAGTTTGGAAAAGGCTAGAATAATGATGATAATGACTTAAAAAAACTAAATCAATCAAACAAAGGTCACCGACTTCCGAAGCTAAAGTTATTTTTCACTTTTTTGTGTTTTTTGAAGTCGGTTTTATTTTTTGCTAAAAAGTTTTTATTTTTCACTTTTTAGTGGTTCACATGTGCTTAACTGCTTACCTGTTCACAGCGTACCGTCGTGATGTTAGGTTATGAACTGGTGTAAACAATAGACAGACATGAGATTTCAGCAATCCAATGAATCGTTCCCCCTGCGTCGAGTCCCTTTGCGTCGACTCGTAATTTTTCTTGGTTTTGATGTTCTGTCTTTTGTTTCGCCTCGACATAGCTGTCACAGAGTACAGTCATATCAAAAAACGAAATACGGCTTTTTAATTAGTAAAGATAGTTTGCTCATCTGGTGATCCGTATTTTAAATAATACATTGATAACCCACCAAAAAGTACTAGGCTAGCATAAGTTTTAACATTTGCTATGATTTATTGAGGAGTTCCGTTGCCTATCTCCGAAGTTCTTCATCAGATCTTCACCAAATTGAAATAGGACTTCTACGAGAAAGTACTATTTCAAAAACTACCCAAATCGCTTCAAGTATGCCTATAAAATTTCGGTCCAGCCATCTTCGAGTAATCGGGGAACATACATAAAAAAAAAGGTTCTGACGAATTGAGAACCTCCTCCTTTTTGAAGTCGGTTAAAAAGGACGGCTGACATTCATAAAAAAAGAACACATTCTGCTCTGACCCCTAATCAGTTGTGCAGGACGAGGACGAATTAATCAAATACATAACGATAATAAACCCATCCGATAAGTTTCTATTGTCCTAGCCAACTTGAACGGAGAAAGGAAAATTCTAGAGAAATTCGGGTCAAAGAGTGTTATTAAGATCAAAATTAGTACTTTGTTTCAACAAAAGGAATTTGTAGTAAGATATTAGTTTAAATTTTCTTTGTAAATGGATTTTCGATCTTCTGTTATTCAATAAAGAATCTAAATTAGAAACAGATCAACGGTCTAGTCTTTTCCAAACTATGTTGGGGTCGGCTTCCAGTCCAACCAGATGCAGTGAAATACCAGTATTTTACGCGGAACGACTGCTTTTTTAATTTCAGGAAGGAGCTCGTGGCTAAATACAAACAGCCGCACGAGTCCATCTTCAAGGTTAGCCGTGCTTGTCGAGGTTGTTCGGTGGATGGGTGACCGTCATTATAGTAGAAGAATCACTACAACTGTCAGTTTTTTAATAATTTTAATCAATGAGTGGGTTTTTAAGGTTAACTAATTTGGAGAGCATCTTACTTACTTATTTCTAATACAGGCCCATATTGGTGAAACAAAATGTAGCAACAAATAAGAACATACAACGCTGCAAACATTTTTTGACATACCAACAATTAAACTGAGTTTCCTCCGTGCCTCAAAAAGCACGTTAAGCCGTTGCTCCCGGCTCTCCTTTGAAGAACTTTACAGTCGTTCCGAGTATTCAGAAGCTGAAATTCTGACATCCAGTCTTACCAAGGGGTATCGTATTACCCAGTAATACCCAGTTACTGGATCCGAGTTGTAGAAGACAGATAGGCAGTCGCTCCATGTAAAATACTGGTATTCAGCTGCATCCGTTTAGACTAGAAGCCGACCCCAACATAGTTTGGGAAAAGGCATGTGACCGACTTTAATATTTCAATAATAAGTATGTATTTACAAACAAAAAGTATCTATGTAGTATATCAACTATCTGGTATCCAAGACACAAGCCTAGTTGCTTAGTGTGGCACTAGATGGCGCTGTAAGTAATGTCCAGCGATATTTATTTTATTTACTTTTTTTTTTTAATCCATTCATTAGGTAACATGGTCCATGCAGTCAATTTGTTTTTAAAACAATTAACTTATAACATGTCAGAAGTAAAATATTTCTAAGGGTAAACAAAAACAAAAATTGATATTTCTACAATAATTTTCTTCAGCCGTTTCGCAGTATTTATTTTCCATTCTGAGAAAAAATATGTTTTTTATTATGGTTTTAATAGTTTATAAGATTATTTGGAACGTATTTCGAAAGAAATTATGATTATTCGGCTTTTCAGATGTCTGGTTTTTCTTAATGTGAGTCCCAAAGTGGATTAAGTTGCTTCGAAAAATATTTTGAAGCTATTTCAAACTGCTTTATTTTTGAATCTATATTATAAATAAATAAATATCGCTGGACATTAACACACATTATACATATAAACATCCATGACTCGGAAACAAATGTCCATGCTCATCACACAAACATATGCTCTAACCGGGATTCGAACCCAGGACCCTAAGAACGTAAGGCAGCCTCACTACCGCTGCGCTATTCGGGTCGTCATATATAGTTATAGTACCTATGTTAGAGACTACTATTACTACATAGTATAACTAGCATATATAGGCTTGCGGCTTCATCCGCGTCGAGTTCGATAATTGTCCCACGGGGTCATACTACTGGGATGAAAAGTATCCTATAATAATAATAATAATAAATTCGTTTATTTCTGGTAAGTAAATAACACCCATTGCCAAATAAAAGATAAAAACATCATTACAATAAATAATTAAAAATAAAATCAAACTCAATCAACAAGAATTAAATTAAATTATAGAATCAAATCAAATTAAATTAAACGAATTAAATAAAATAAAATCAAAAATATGTGTAATATGTGTATGTGTATGTGTAATATGTGTATGTGTATGTGTAATATGTGTGTGTGTATGTGTCAAGTCAGGTTATAAACTATCTGTAGGCTAAATTTCATCTAAATCTGTTCTGTAATTTCTACGTGAAAGAGTAACAAACATAAACACACTCATGGGTACAAACTTTCACATTTATAATATTATTAGGAAGGAACCCATAAAGCTTCGTCATGTCCGTCTGTCTGTCTCTGTCCGAGCTTTGCTAAGAGTCCGTTAGTACTAGAAAGCTGTAATTTTGTAGAGGTGTGTATATCAATAACGCCAACAAAGTGGTAGAATAAAATTTTGGAAAATATTTATTTTAGGTTAGCTCCCCTACACTGACCTCCAAAACCCAGTTAGTACTGGGTAATACGATACTCTTTGGTAAGACCGGTTGTCGGACTTTCGGGCCACTGACTACCTGTAACGACTGTCAAAGATCTATAAATGACAGCCGGGACCAACGGCTTAACGTACTTTCTGAGTCACGGCGGAAACTCGGTATGTAATAGGCGGTCACCCATCATTGGACCTACCTAGGTAAGCACGGCTTAACCTTATGATCGACCCGAGCGATCCACCTGATGACATAAGTTTAAATATAGTTTCAAAATCCAACACTCTATTAATATTTCCAATAATATCAGTTTAACAAATCTATATAAAGAACCTGAAAACGATCGTGATTAATTGAACAAAGTTAGTTATATCGAGACGAACAAACTTCGGGCAATAGTTGGTACAGAGAAAATAATAATTAAAACTTGCTAAGAGATTAATTATCGCGTTCTGAAGAGATATCATAACTTTGTCGTAGTTATTCCACTGATGTAGTAATTAGAAATCTTTGATGTGAAGGATTACATAGAAAAGTACTGTTTAAAGTTGGTCGTTTGTATTAATTGGTTGGGTTGAATTTTTTTGATCATAATATCGAAGGTACTCGAAAAAATATTCAAGGGCACACACACATAAACATGATACGACGTCGCATCGTCCTACGAGGCGGGATCGTTTCACGATGCGACGTCGCGTCGTATCGTGGGAATCTACGTTAGAAGTCAACCTTATCTGTTTACTGTGCTTTAGTACAGGGAAATACGACCCATTATCTGCAAACACTGCAAAGTTATTGCTACTTATTTTGATATTATTTTGATATGATTCCCACGATAAGACGTCGCATCGTGAAACGATGCCGCGTCGTAGCACGATGCGACGTCGTATCGTATTTATGTGTACGAGCCGTTAAGACATGTCGGTAACTTTTTTTTGTTCGTTTTTTTTCCACCGAATTCTGAAGCTCAAGTTATTTTTAACTTTTTTGTGTTTTTGAAGTCGGTTTTTATTTTTTTCATTTTTTTTTTTATTTTTTCATTTTAGGGAACTCTTCAATATAATAGACAGCAGCATCCGTCGTGGTTGCTGCAATTGCTTGGATGTTTATTGTTTACACAACATCATGACGTAACATCACACCTTGGCGTGATGTTATGTAATGATGTTAAAAAGTTCCCTTGTCTATCTCCGAAAATCAGCACCAGATCTTCACCAAACTTTAATGGGACCACCGCGAAATAATATTCTTCCAAACAAAAAAAGAACTATCAAAATCGGTTCACAATTGGCGAAGATATCGCCGAACATACACACAAAAAAAAACAGACGAATTAATAACCTCCTCCTTTTGGAAGTCGGTTAAAAAGGCTAACCACCTTAATTATTTCGCACTTACCTAAAACTAGATCTTAATCCCTTTCAGCTTTAAACTCGATTAAGCAAAGAAAATAGTCCCGCAGTACACTATGAACTTCACAGTTTACTCTCAAAAGATAATCATTGAATATAACATGTCGTTTAATGAACATCGTTTAGGCATCCCGCAGTTTCCCAAAACCGTGTCTCGTAAGTACATTATACTATTTGCATGCTTTAAATATCTCGTGAGTATTCGGAATTATTCTGGTAGATGTGTGTGAGAATGTAGGATTTCGATGAAGTATTTGTAGCTAGCTTATGCCTGCGGTTTCGTTCATCGTAGTCGTTAGTCTGTCTACCTTTGTGCGAAATTTCATCGAAATTCGCCGAGCTGTTATATAAAGCGTGGTAAGGGTAGATTGTTTCTTTCGATCCATATCATGAACAAAGAATATACTTTATACGATAGATTAAACGAAGCTTACCTACTTATTGATAAGCTGCTCAACTCTTAAAGTGCTTACAGCGTTCCAACATAGTTCCAAGCCAATGTTCCCAAGTCCGTTGGAGCAATATTGATGAAGCCTCACATTCTAAAGTACATTATTGGAAAAAGATTTGGAGCTATAAAACCCCACGCTCCCTTGCATTAAATTGACTTGTGTAACAAAAACTGCTGGCACTTGTAATTTTATAGACAGAAGCTGAGAAGTTTTACTTAGACTTGAATTCCTCCTACGCTGACGTCGGTCGCGTACGGTCGGTCGTGTACGGTCGGTAGCGTATGTTAGTGAGAAATATGTAGCAAAATACGCGCCGCTGACGTCAGCGTCGCAGTACTATGCTTTAGCGAACACAATGTATACTCGTACGCGTGACCGACGTACGCGACCGACATCAGCGTAGAAGGAATTCAGCCCTTAGTTTTCTTTGCTCCTTTTTCGTAGGTTTCTAGTTTATTATTATCATAAAATATTATTTCCCTGTTTGAATCGGGCTTTGTTAACAATTTTTTGCACTGAACCCTAATCCCTTTTCTAAAATAAACGTAGCTTAAGTTACTCCTTATAATATCAGCTATTTGCCAGTAAAGTCCTGTCAAAATCGGTCTAGTCATTTCGGAGATAAGCCAGATTCATTGTTATATGTACCGTATATACTTTCATATGCATTCGGTACATTTTCAATACATTTTTGAATTTTCTATCCTCGTTATCGCTGATAGGATATCTCTTTTGTTTAGAGAAAGGAGATTGCCCTCAGGAGTCGTATAAAGTTGATAGTCATTTGTTCCATCGAGCCTCATTATTCCCGTAGTTGGGGTTGAATCTATTTTTGGAAGTTTAAATTCCTTTTGTTGACTAAAGTTATCGAGTTCACATCGAATGGATACTTATAGTGAATCTGCTGCCCTGAAGAAATTTTTTCTTACACAATGAATGACGCAACCATTTCGGATGATGATAACCTATAGTTTACCCAAAAAGAGTTTTTCCTGTTGAAAGTTAAATCAGACTATCTCATGACTCGTTTAACTATAAAAGACATGTCCAAACTGCTCTTTTCAAAATACATTTAAAAAAATATCTCCCCCAAGTGCTATTATACTATATCGGAATTTTTAAATAAAAGTAATTAATTAAATAGATTCCTATAATTACGACCTTTACACAATTTGACCATTAAGTCTGTAAAAACAATACTTTGTTTTAATTAGCATTAGGAATATTTTTTTTAATTTAAGTTTGCTGTGTAGACTCAAGTTTTATTAGGGTTGATTCTAAACCAAAAATATGTTATTTTGTACGCCATAGATGGCAAAACATTCAAGTCGACCTGTTATTTAAGACTTTGCATTATTATTTTTTATTAGGTTAATATTATTTAGACAGCTGTATATTTAATAAAAATATATTATTTGATTTATACTCATGTTTTTACAATAAATATATATTTTATTCTAAATGTAACAAAAAATAACCATTTTTTTTTAAAAAGGTCATTCCCCAAACCATTTTCAAGCGACATCGAATCCCTAACGACCTGTCAACCGCCTTGAAAGCGCCAGAATAAGTCCACAAGACTATATAGCATCTCATTGAAACGCAAATTGGATTCGACGCTGGAGCAAGTGTCCCTTTTCCTGAGATTTGCATAAGAAACTCGTGTAGTGACGTCAGCGGCTCAGTTCCATCAATGCCAACCCTAGGACAGTGTTGCTCAAGTGACACGCCTACTGACGTGACAGTATGGACGCCCTGTTTTACGATCGAGGGAATTTGGTGTGTGATGTTCTTGTTGTCACCGCTTGGTCAAGAGCGACAGTCGTGACTGCGGAAAAAATAAATGAAAGCACTGGAGAAGAGAACTGTGAAATTAATGGTGCTAGCATAGTCGGTTCTTAACATCGTCATAACATAACAACACGCCTGTAATCCCTGGAAGGATTAGGCAGAGGTGTGCTTATTAGTACGCCCACATTTTGCCGGTTATGTTTATGTCCCATGTGATAAGGAGCGAGCCTTTTGCCATCAACCGGGCACAAATCCAAACTCCGTGGCTGCTACTGAGAAATTTCTAATGGAGAAACCTTTTGCATATGCTGTCCCACTGCTTGGCAAAGGGGTTCTCCAATTCCTTTCAGGAGAGGCACTTTTACTTTGCCTCCTCAAATCAGCCCTCGCAGTACGCGTCCTGGTCGTCTTGCCACGTCTTTCTGCGCCGGCCTCGGAGGTGCCGTCCATCTCCCGACACCCATTGCGTAGAGGCTTTTGCCCAGCGGTCATCGTGCACACAGCTGACGTGGCCCATCCAATCGGCAAGTAGCTTGGTGTACCCGTACTTACATAACTTACCGTGAGTAAATAACGGTGTTACGACCCCGTGAAGTTTAACAAACGAAGGATTAAGATCTTTTGTTATTTTTAAATTATGAGTCTAGCTTTCAGGGTTAGCGCTATTGTTATTTTTCAAAACTTAATTTCATTGTATCGCATCTTTTGTGACTACCAAGGCAAGTCTACTACACACCAAGGCTTTTAGTGGTTTCAAAAGTTGTGTACTTTCATTGTTCTCGACCAGTATCCGTTTCTGTGTAAATTTTTGTAAAAAGAAAAATACTTTTCTCTGGTTTGTAAGAACCGCCTAATAAGCCGCAAGTCATTGGTTAAACTTAAACTGGCCTAGCGTAGCATATCGGTTTAAAGATATTTGTTTGTCATAAGAACTTATAAGTAACAGTTCACTTATAATGAGATAAAGAGTTACTTCTTTATACTATTTGCCTCTGGGGCGTTGGTGACGTTCATATATGTTTTTTGAGTTTACTTTTAAATATGTTGAAATTATTACATTTCTTTAAATCTTCTGGTAAATCATTAAACAGTTGTGCTCCCTCCACCAATGCTGTTTTTTGCCGTAATTAGTCCGTGCACGTGCAGTCTTAAGTTGGAATTTGTTTTTACTTCTTGTGTTGAATGTTATTGTTTTTTTATGTTTAAGTTGTATGTTTGATTGTACGGAATTCGTGGTGATATGGTTGCAATGGAATAAGAGGCCAGCTTGTACTGGTTGTGTTACCAATTTTGTGCCTACCATACCATATCAGTATGATAAACAGGAGCTTCAAGGAGGCCCACCTTCTGTCCGTGTCTACCAGTCAAATTGAACTACTTTCCAAAAGAAACTCATACCCGATTCAAGAAAAAAATGTAGCAAACACAAGCATCGAAACTTTTTGTCTACTGTTGTATCAATGGGTATCTGTTTTTTTTTCACGAATTGAATGATTTTTTCAGTCGGCTTCTAGTCTTACCGGATACAGCTATATACCAGTATTTTACATTGGGCGACTGCCTATCTCACCCAGTTACACCTAGGTAATACGATACCACTTGGTGAGACTAGTTGTCAGCCTTTCGGGCCACTGACTACCTGTAACGACTGTCAAAGATCTACTAATGACAGCTGGGACTAACAGCTTAACGTACTTTCCGGGGCACGGAGGAAACTTGGTATGTACCCATCCACGGGCCAACCTAAGCATGCGTGGCTTAACCTGAAGATCGACCAGGTCGGCTGTTTTAATTAATTTGGCTACGAGTTCGTCATTTACCTCCATGAAGTATGCAGTTGACTAAATCGCCACCTTCGCTTCTCTCGCAGGGACATGACATAAAAAAATTGCATAAAAAATATATAACACACAAATTGTTTTATGAACAAAATTGCGTACTTTGTAGTAGCTGTCAACTTTTTTTTTGTTCCGTCCTTTTGTATTAATTTTTTTTTTATGTTTTATGTATATTAAGAATGTATGTACTTTTTTTGTCATTTTGTATGCACGTCATGTCCCTGCGAGAATTTTGTTTTTCTTTCTTTTTTTACTTTTCTTAGCTTTTGAATAAAGAAACCTTGAGATACACTGACGGAATGAATGTAAAGGCTGATCGAGACGTTTGACTCGAACCTTTGATTCGGGTTTTAGTTTGAATGAAAAATGCGATCACATATTCTTTTCGTTTTGATCCAGAGGTCACGAATGAAATGATAAATCTAAACAGTTTACTTGGTAAGGGTTGATTAATATAGGTTGTCTTAAGAAGCCAATTCGGGGTTTGATCAGACTTATAATAATGGTAGGTATTCAACATCATCCTTGATGTTTTTTTCTATGTCCGAATTGAGTTTTTTTAAAAAGAGGAGGCTTGATTCGGTTGTAATTTTTTTTGTTTGTTGCCTCATAACTTCGTCACTTAAAGACTGATCTAAAAAAAATTTTTTTTTATTGTAAATAGTTATACTGTTTAGGTAGGTGTACAGTAAAAAAAAAGTCCGTAAAAAAGTCTATTTACAATAAAAAAAAAATATTTTGTATTTTCAATAAAAACCACAGGTTGGTTTCATAGAAATTTCATCATAATCGGTTCAGTAGCTTGGTTTGTTTCCTTTATTACGTATTTTTTCTTCTTGATGATCTCATAATAATCTAGTTACAATGTAAAACATAATTAATGACAAGAATGTGTAGTATACTACAAATAAATATGGTAACATAAAAACTTTTTGCAAAAAAAAATGACTTCGTCTTTAGACTTACCGTCAGTGAAAGTCGTTTTAGACGTTTTTAGTGGTTTTTGTAAAATGTATTTTATTTAAGTGTGAATGAGAGATTTGGGGAAACAGCAGCGCGGTGTGAGTGTGGAGCTGTATCACAAACAATGTTCCACATCCATCCTGCCCTCTGAGCCCCAAAATTTGCATCCACAGTAACCTCTGCGCTGCCACCGACTACGCCGTGGAGGTCTGGTCAGTAATATATAAAATACTTTCGTGCCAGCGACACTAAAAAGAACCAGAAACACCAAAAATGTAGTTGCAGAAGACCGGTCCTTTACTGGTTGATCTTTACCTAATAGTTGGTGATACACCACGGTGAAAGTTGTTTATTTTTCCTTTTTCATCTTGCAATCGTAAAGCGTTTATCGACTGGTCCATTTTTCCAGCGAAGAATTGCCTCTCAAAATTATTCAATTTGATTTATTCATAAAGTATGGTCCCATATGTGGTGGCGTTTGAGCCTTTTCACAGTTGCTGGTTCACATAGTAGATAAATATTTATAATATGGCTCTATTTCTTCTTTTATGCATCTAATTGGTAGATTCTCGTGTAATTCTGAAGTCTTCATAAACCAAGGAGCTGGTGGAAATAAATAAAAAATGTTAGAGGCAGGTTTGAAAAAAAAAAAAACAAAAGAATCCTAGTTCATAATCCTTATATTTCATTTTCTATAATTTGATAATAATAACTTAATAAATATAACGCAGTCCACATTCATTATTTTACAAAATATAATAATACTGTCAAACATCACGATATTAATAATATATTATTATTTTATCTATATAAAGAAGACTAGCAATGTGTGATGCATTACTAATATTCCTGTTTGTTCCTTCAATAAGGCAAGATTTGGTGGGAAATTGCCACAATAATTAAATAGTACAAACTTATATAAACAAAGAAGAAAGCTTTTATAACAAAAGAAAGTGGACTAATTGCACATACTGTGTGTAAAAGGACCCTTTGCGAAGCCGTCAACCAAGAATTCTGTACATCAAACTAAGTAAAACTGTGCAAAAATATTTACGTGTGAAAAATCACATTTTACGTTAAAGCTCGATGATACGCACTCAATGTGCTGATGGCCGCATTGAATATTACAGTGGTCATAGTAACGTTATAACATTTAAAACTTGTACTTAAGATTTTTAAATGTTAGAACTTTGACCTTCAAAGTCTCCGTAACTGAAAGGTTCTCATTTAAAGTAACGTTATAACATTGAAAACTTATACTTAAGTTTTTTTTAAATGTTGGAACTTTGTGCTTCAAAATCTCCGTATCAGAAAGGTTCTCAGGTATGCATCATCATATCAGGCACATAAAAATGGTCGCAATGACGGGAAGAACACGTACTAATCGGCTTCTTTAGGGGTCTTTTTACACCCTTTAAAGATTCGAAGACGAAAATCTTTTGAAAGTTAAAAAAAGGTAAAAGTGCAATTCTGAGGGCTACAGAAACAGCAAACCGCAGCGCAAAAGCGGCCATATTGCTTATGGAATAAAAATGTTTATCCCATTATGATGAAGTAAAAGGAGAATTCATTATTGTATCTGTACGGTTAACTATTTTATTTTGGACACTCATTTTGCAAGGCTAGAATTCGAGATAGATTTAACATTACCAACACGTTTAAATGTTGTTAAATTATATTTTTATTAGAAAAACCTTACATAATTAAGTACTTGCTTATAAAATAAAAACGATTATAGGACGCACGTTATTATAAAAATAATCAATCATCATTCGCTTAACTGCATTTTTATCTAAAATAATAAATCAACTGAAATAATACTTAAACAGCGATTAATTTAACCACTCTTAATTATATTTTATCTTTAATATCATTTAATTTTATATTTACAATATAGGTACCTACATGCTATTATCACAAGGATAAAAATTCATAAAATATAATATAACGACTCTCTTTATCAATTTTGCGACATTTTTCTAATAAACAATCTTTTATTTTATCTCGTCTGATTAAAATCGATTAATTGACACATTGAAGTGTACTTACTAACTAGCTTCTTCTCATTTTTCATCACATATTTAAAGGCAAGACAAGCATTTTAACAATTAAGGTTTGTTTGCACGACAAATCACTCAATTCATAAAACGTTCAAACGTCTAACGATTGACAGATTGACACACAGAAAGGATGTTGTTAACTTTTAATGCTAAACCGTATTTAGTGATTTGTGTGTGGTGAAACCGGACGTAGCCTTGGAAATCCAATCACAAAGTTACTTTATCTTAGAGCTACACAGCTTCTTCTAAAGTACCTTTTTATTCTAGTTCAAAATCATTCCAACTTAAATTTTCACAATAAGTTCTCATTCAGACCATTTTAACCATATTTTAACAATAGGGATGATGACTGACTAAAAAAATATGATTCTGTTTAGTCCGCCAGTTAGATTATCGAAAAATATTGGATCCGTGTTTTTTGTTTTATAAAATTAATAAAAGTTGACGAAGGTAAAACGTGTCAAAGATCATGAGTGGGGGCTTGTGACGTCACATTTTTGAGTAAAAAATGTACTCAAATGTGACGTCACACGTGTTTTCGACGCACTGTATCGGCTTCATTTATTGTTTGCGTGAAAAAAGAAAAAAAATATGTGTCCAATATTTTTTGAAAATCTATCTGACGGACAAATTAGATTTTTTTTTGTCATCTACCCTATTCAGTCTCCAAAGAATAATTGAATTTCATGAACCGCGATCAAGAGCTATCAGTTAAAATTGTTACGGAATATTGACACTGGCAGCTTTAAACGTGGTTTCAATCTGCTAATCGCGTTCAGTTTCCGTGGTGTGATTCGCCTTATGAAACGAATAGTAAAATTTAAAAAGCACAAATATATTTTTGTACAAAATGAAATTTTATAAAATTTTCTGAATAATTTTACTATCGTCTACTAATACTATTAAATGCCTAACGCCTATGCCCTGTATTTTCATCTTACCAAGTTATTTTCTTTGCTTTCCAAATATTTCTTTTACAATTATTTTCACAGCTAACTACTACCTAAATAATTATTGAAGACGTTTTAGACCAAAAACAAATGTAAGGTCAAGTCTTCGATTTTTCTCAATAAATAAATTTTAGCTAACAGCTTTTTAGTTTCATTAATCACATATTTTAAGGCCACATTCAAACCAAAGCCACAATCGCTTAATTACGCAGACAACGCTCGTGTATTCGCGCAACCGATTGCTTTGGTCAGTGTAAGAAAACTAAGAATATTCAATACCAATAAAATAATTTTAAGCTTTCTTATCCTTTACTTAATATATTTGATTCCATCTCTCACGCGTCAACTCAATCGGAAGCCAGATACGTCTAGATTAACTGTAATAATGATTTGATGAGCCTCCTTTTTATTCAAGTAATCAAAATTGCATCCATTTACGCCTTTTCATCAGTTTTTCAAAGGCAAACATCCCTTAGACTATTGACTGCATTAAACACACTATAACTGCAGCCAAGCAATCCATGTTTTGTGCTAAAATGGCACTTAAGTGCACTAAAAATAACGCTCTTAAAACTTAACAAAGAAATCACAACCGTGTTCTACTTCTTCCTAGTGACGGTGTTGGCGACCCGCTGACATCATAAACATCGAATAATCGACTACCAGTAGTTACAAAAACTGTCGGTTTCGGATCTAAATTCTCAGGCGTTGTATCAGTTACCGTTTCTTCAGTTTTCTCCGAAGAGTCCTTCTCATCTTCTTTTTCTTCGACAGGAGGCGGTTTCTCTGTGGTGAAGAACCTTTTTGGTCCTGGTAGCTTTCGAGCAAGTTTCGCTACGAGTGGATGCAGGAGGCGTTCGTCGAAAGCATCACTCTTGCTGCTCGTTAGGAGACCGATGATGTTACCCAGGGTGACGCAGATTATTGTCCCGATGACTGCATACCACATGTAGGATATTGAGTAGAATTTGTGAAGTTCTGTCATTCTGTAAAAGAAATGTGTCGTTTTAGCGATCGATTTTTATTGTCCTGCTAGATAGAAGCCACGACGATGAGATGAAGAGTATTAGAGAATTTATGAAGAAAAAGACATTCTTGGGCCCCCCTAAATTAATCGGGATAAGTGCAAGAGAATGATGAGATAGAAGACACGAGACCTCTTATTTTAATGGAAGTGAGATAATAGGCATCCAAGTCTAAATTAATGATGCATTACTTAAAAAGGGCACAGTCTACAAGAGTTCCATATCGAAGATTTGGCTTTCCAGAGCAATAAATAATCAATGAGATGAAATATTGCTTCAAGCGTATTCAGTCTTCTTTAATAGGGAAAACAAAACTCAAAAAACACAAAACTCTTTATATTTAGTACGTATTAAAAATGCTTTGTATTGGCGCATAAAAACATTGTGGTACACTTGTTTAAGCTTCTAAAACATCTCTTATTTTACAATTTATTGTTTTATGTAGCATGTTTGTGGTGTAACGGGACGCACTCTCAAAACGCATCGTCCTCGATAACGCCGGTAGTGACGTTAAAATCTATATCACTTGAAAAGTAGGTAAAGTTTCACTAAGATTTTATTATAATATCGTTATCGCAATTTTTGCTTGAATAAAGCACATACGTAAAATTACTGCATTAAGGCCAAAAAAATAGATGTAAACAAGGCAGATTGAGGTAAATGACGTCACATCATGGCCGCGACAGTCACGGACATTTGAACTCATAGAAAATTGCAGGAGTTTAATATTATTTTTGAGCGACAAGCAGTAGTTGAATTTCACTTTTAATACTTTTCTTGGGTTGCTACTACTGTGTTTTATTGATTTAAGTTAAGAAAAAAATACATGCATATTCCCTATCGTAAACTTTGCAGTACTGACAAGTTCTATTACCAGGCAGTCGACTGCAGGACATAAACCTCTCATATCGCACGGCATTCTCGGCAACTATTGTCTAGCTGCTACTAGCCACCCATCTTGCCAGCAGTCGTCCTATCTTCCGTTAGCCATCGTCTGGCAACTTGTTATTAACATATCACATAAGTAAGGTATCGATACTTACACAGGAGACATGGTTGGAGGAGCATGGGTCATATTGATGGACTGCAACAATGGTGCTAGGTGTGTCAGCGTCGCGTTCACTTCTACCGGCAGAGCTTTGTGGACCAACGTCGATAGAGTCGCGTTTGGGCATTGCTGAAACAGATAATGTCATTGACGTTATTTATAAAAGCATAAGTACAGTATCAGTCACAACAAATACGGACAAATTTGGGTTCGATTCCCAGGAAAGTCTAAGTGTTATTGGGTTTTTCCATCAGAAATCATTCCGTAGCAGCCTCGGAATCTAGATTTGTGTCCGGTTGATGTCTATAGGCTCACCCGATACTACATAGTACTAAACATAACTGGCGAAATGTGAGCGTAACTGCTATTAAGTATAGTTCTCTGCTTTACCCTTTGGGAATTCCAGACGTGATGTTATGTTTTGAACATGGACACCGACAGATACTTCAGTAAGTATTTGAATGGAGGCGTCTGTGTCCGGAGCCGTATTTGTAATTTGTGTGGATTGATAGATGCTTCAACAAGTACTTTGCCAGAAAATATTATAAACTAGAGGTGAAGGCCATCATTAAAGGCTGATCATTCCGTCCTTATACAAATTAATGAAAACTAACCTCAGTAGACATAGGCAACATAGCCACTCCCTTGTTCACATACAGAAGCCTGCCAGCCGCCATCCAAGTAGTGACTACATGAGACGCAATCATGCCCCATAAGGCTCCTTTTCCATTGGCGATGGGACAGAGGGCTGCTAAAATGAAGACTCCTAGCAAAGCGCCTGATGTTGCTGAGGTGACCAATAAGGAGCCTTCAACGACTCCACCCACAATGCCAACACAGAGTGACAGGCACATTATGATGAGTGCTGAAAAGAAAATAAGGTTTTTAATTGCGGTTATCAGTAGGGACTTCCTTCACATTGGAATTTTCAGACTTCGAAACTCCAAATTCTCCTCATACATACACTAGGCCCTCTTGTTGGAATATGGCCCGCTCCCTCACTAAGAGGAGGTCTTTGTCTAGCAGTGAGGAAGCTACAGAGGGATTATTTATAGCCTTCTGAAAAATCCGAAGTTAGAAAGAATTGCTCATTCTGTCAACTCAAGTAACACATTCTGCGATTTAGACTTTATACAAACGACACGATTTTGAATTTCCAAAAGGCATTTTTCCATTCTTCTAATTAAAATCATGAACCATTAATCGTCCCGACTTATCAGTTTCGGTACTCATTAGACACCTAGATACTGGTATCTAGGTGTCTAATGAGTTGAGTGATGGCTATAACAATAACACCAGTGTTATTGTTATAGCCATAGAAATAATTGATTTGCTTTCATTTGGCTTCGCATTACGTCATAGCGAGGGAAGGCGTCAATTACAATGGTGCTTATTTTGGTTCGTAGACTAAAGAATAAACGGCTCAATTGTTTAAAAGAAAATACAAGAAAGACAAAGCTGCCGATGAACAAATACGTTATTCGTTAAGTCCAAAGAAATTTATAGAAGGGCGAATAGATGATGAAGATGATGTGCAAATCAAAGCTAAATAAAATATTAGTATAAATTACCGTAAATAACTCCAATAACTTTGATAACAGTCAACTGTTGCTTATCACTGATGCCCTTGAAGGCAGGCGCGAAGGAAACGAAGTCTTCCCATGTCACCGTAGACAGAGAGTTCACGTTTGATACCAGGAAACTGTGATCAATAAAAAATAATGTGTTAGACATGAAGTAACAAACGAAATCAAGACAATTATTATGAATCACATTGCACTCGGCTATCTGTTTTCACCACAATATGGTTTACGGGACATTGAAGGGCATTGTAGACAACAGGTATGTGATCGTTGGATCACATGTGGTAGTTGCCCGCACGGCCCAATCCTCTCAGAGCGGAGGCCTATGTACCAGCAGTGGATACATTATAGACTGTTTATGTTTATGTAAGGAGCATTGGACGTCTTCTAACCAAGACTTTTATGATTGTCTGTCAGAACTTTAATAAAACACGAAATAAAACTACAAACCTTAAAGCCCCATTGAACAGACTCCCCAAGAACAGTCCAAGCATTCCAGGCAGAAAACTGAACTGATCTTGTACGTAGAACGGCAAAACCTCATCAGGAGCAGCAATCTTGCCCGAAGCCAGAGGATCACAGTATTGGTACATGGCAAAGAGGGTCATGCCGACCACCCAGGAGAGGCTGAAGAGAACAGCTACTGCTGGAACGTTGGCTAGCAAGGTCCTCCTGACCCTGGCTTCACTGGACATGGAGCAGTAGCGCTGGACGAAGGTCTGCTGGCAACCGTAGATGGAGACGGACATGAAGAGTTGGCCGATGATGGCAGATAGTGTGTCGACGCGGACGGTAGGGTCTCCGGTTATTCTAGAAAAAGAAAATGTTTTGTTGGAAGTTTTCTTTAAAGAACCGCGACCAATGTTGTCTAGAATGATGTGGACGAATATATCCATCCCGTGACTATAGTAAGAATTTGAAACTTTGAGAAACAGAAAAGGTTGGATTAAGGTTATCTCTGCTAGAATGTCACTTTTTGTAAGCCTCAAGGAATTCATTGAATAATTCAATGAATTCCTTGAGGCTTACACGCTTACAAATTTATTTACTTTGCATCAAGTGAAGTCATTTTATTTATTGCCAAGGTGTCTTTCGAATATTTACGTCGCTAATAATTATAATACAATGAGAATGTATACTTACTGGAAGAATTTCATCCTTCCGCCTTCAATATTGTCGTTGACTACTTTATGCGGGCCTCCCGCCATGATGGTCGCTTGAATGATGAAGGCGCCGCTAACCATTATCATTGTTAGAGTTTGAATGACGTCAGCTCTGAAAAAGATAACACATTTGTTCTTAGTTTTGTGGACGTCATAATTATAAAGTTAAAACAAAAAACTTCTTTCTAATGTGTCTGTTGTTTGTATGGTTCGTTTTTTATCGTTTCAAAAAAGGGGAGGGTCTTTCAATAAATTCTTCGGAATTGTTTAGAACCTTCTTTTTTATTTGGTTGGTAGACGACGGCTACCCGTCTAAATGTGGTGAGGAAAGTTTTGAGTATGAATGTTTACGTGTATAAGAGTAGAGAAAGACCTCAGAAACGATGAATGGACTGTATAAAGGATGATATGGCAAGAGAGGAGGTGTCTGATGAGATAACGAGTAATAGGTAGTATGGAAGAATATGCTGCGCCGACCCAAAATGAATTAATATTAATGATTTTATAAATATAGGGGCAAGAGAATGATAATGTCGGTTTTTTTTCTATATCCATCAAAAAATCAACAACACAATTTACCTGATAGCAGCAGCCAATCCTCCAAGAAGATTAAACACGATCCCCACAATAGTCAGCGCCGCTGCTGACGCCCAATGAGGCAGGTTCAGCACAGCGTGAAGAGCTACTGTCGGCGTGTAAACTGTTACTGACAAGTTTAGCACTTGGCGCAGGAGGAAGGTCGCGGCTGCCATGCGCCGTACCCACCGGGAGCCGAAGCGCATCTGGAAATAAAAGGAAGAGATATTAACTATATACTATTATTGATATTATTATTTATATATTATTTATTATTAAATATTAAATATGATAATATTATTTCCTTTATTCATCGTTTTACATATTTTTAACATTTTTAAATATTTCTATATAAAACACTATAAAAAAACATTTAAAAATATAAAAAATAGTAGCCCACCAGCGCTGGGAACAGGGTTGTCGGCCGAGCTGCCGGTGGTCAGGGCTCTTGAGAACCTCCTAACAATACGTGCCGTGTCCAGAAGTACTGCTTTCTGAATCAAGCCCCAATCATAAAGGTGTATGAATTTACTTTTTCAAGGTCAAAGTCATTCCTACACCTTTATGCGCTTAGAGGGTTGTATTGATGATTTTGATGATTATAATTCTGTAACTACATACGTCTTACAGCCGCGATTCATAGTTTAATCAACATACAACCTGACACTGACCTGCAAATTTCAAAAAACGTAAGAAAATTTGAATTTCGCGGTCTACCCTGGAGCATCCACCTTAATAAAGTGCTTCCGATGCGAATGAATGCAAATGCTTGTTATTTACGCATCATGTTTTGTTTTTTGAAACCTACCTACATGTTTTGTTTATTCAACATTGATCTGATTGATCTGCGGAGCTCGTGACTAAATAGTAACAGCCGCTCGGATCGATCTTTAGGTTAAGCCACGCTTGCCTAGGTTAGTCTGTGGATGGTTGATCACCCATAACATACAGAGTTTCCTCCGTGCCTTGGAAAGCACGTTAAACATTTCGTCCCTTCGTTTCGTCAGGCATTCAGTGACCCAAAAAGTCTGACAACCAGTCTTACCAAGGAGTATCGTATTACCCAGTACTAACTGGGTTGCGGAGGTCAGATAGACAGTCGATCCTTTTAAAACACTAGTATTCAGCTGCATCGATATTCAGGTTAGACTGGAAGCCGACCCCAACATAGCTGGGAAAAGGCAAGGCAGATGATGATTGATCTGATAAAACTTCAGACTAACCTGTAAATATTCATACACTGAGTTAGTATGCAGCCTGTAGTAGACCGGTACGAAGATCCAGCAGACCAGCGGGAAGGCAATGATGATGCCGTACAGCGTCTCCCACATCGCGGACCCATAGTACACCAGCTCTGATGGGAAGCCTGAAATAGAAGAAAGAATAATTATTAGTATAATATAATTAATAAATACTCATGTTACTTTAATACTTTAATAAATACTCATGTTTATATGAAGTATATAATACTTTAATAAATACTCATGTTTTTACAATAAATATATTCTATTCTATTACATCCTATCATAATTCTTACTTAATGAATACATAATAAATGCGAAAGTTTGTGAGTATGTATGTACGCAAAACGAAAAAAAAAATGCTTCCTGGCAACAAGTTTTGCGTAGTGTTACTTAGTTTGATGTACAGAAGGCATGGTAACAGTAAAATTATAAGCAGTAGGTTGACTTCAAAGAAACGCCCGAAACGCTGACGTAATTAACCGAGCTCCCGTAAGGTTACTTCAAGGTGCGAACAGACTGAGAGCCGCACGCACCGCGTCGATAAATCACACATTATACCCGATAATAGCAACCTAAGCCTTCTGATCGACAGTAGGCATTAAACTCAAGGATACGTCCGTGTCACACTACTGCTTATCTTTTCACTGTGGCTTGGTTGGCGGCTTCGTGAATGGTCCTTTTACACCTTCTTAAGTCACTCCATGTAAAGTACTGTTGTCCAGTTGCATTATCCTTACCGAAGACTGGAAGCCGTCCCCAACATAGTTGGGAAAAGGCTAGGCAGTTGATGAGTATTGGCCTAGCCTTGAAAGTGCAAATACTCCTTATCTTGTGTCTAGACATTTTCCGACAGTATTCCAATAGGTATCGTTTCATTTGGTGATTTATTTAATGTTGATTATTGTTAATTGTTGTTGTTGAACAGTATTTTTGTTAAGTTTCACATTATGCAATTCTAATTTGCTTTATCTATGTTTATTTATTTATTTAACAATTATAACACCATTGCAGACTCGTCCAATACGATGCTATAATACATAGAATATAGAAAACATAAATTATAAACACATAACATAGAAAAACACACAATATGAATAAGTATAAGCTAAGTAGAGAGTGGGTGAGTGAGTAGTGTAGTTTTTCTTTATTTTGTTTTTCGCTGCGTTCATAATGCAATTACCTGTGAAAATTGTCTTCCCATATAACTAGGTTAGCACAGAAAACGGGTGTCTGTCTTTGCTCTTGGAAATTTATATGGAAAGCTATAATCAATCATTCAGATCGTTAGTAACAAGCAAAACGAGCTGTATTCGTAGTTAATTTTAATTACGAAAACTATGTTTTGGCCGTAAAGCGTAATTCAATTTCAGTCATATTTTGCTCTACAAATTTCAGTACCTAGGTATTCGTACAGTCGTACGCCTTGACATCACACAAACTGTCAAATACCTACAAATAATTTCAAACCCTAAAATAACGAAGGTTAAAGTCCAAAATCGAATGAGAAATTTTGACAGTTTGTAGGAACTTGATGCGTTGGTGATTGTACCTACCAGAAAAACAGTTCAAAAATTTTCATTTATTTAGAAAAATGACTCAACAAAGAAAGGTGTTTTTCCCAAGAAACAATATTTTTAGATGTCAACAATATTTTTAGATGTCAACAATATGTTATTAGTAATCTTGGCATAAATTCAAAAATAAATGTTTAGTCAGTTAGTTTTAACGTACTCTTTGTATATTATTGATGCCAAATAAAGCAGACTGTAATTGAAATGTAAATGGCCCCTATGTACGTTAGAGGGTATTCTCAGAATGAATCATATAATTATTTATGTACTATCGACGACACTCCCGCCTGATCACCACTATGCTTATTTTTGCTTGCACTTAAAACATAGAAACGCTCTCTATCCCCGCCCCGTTGACTTTATAATAAATAATTAATGAAATAAATACCGATAGGCGACACATGCCAAACGAGAGTTATTGTGATTTTGCGCGCCAAAGTTGACGCTTTCCTAATAGGCCTAAAGTTTAAGGTGGAATGGCTTGGCGCCTCCGCATGATTTAAGCGAAAAAAAAATTAACTGATCAGGCGGAAAAGACCACGACTGTACCTACTAGTTTTGTTAAAAAAAAAACGTTGTCCTACACTAGTAACTTCTCCTGTATCGTGGATGCTTTTAAAAACATTAAAACTCACTTACACAAACAGTCGGACCCGGAACAACTACCTACCTGTAGGTCATACAAATATTTGTTCCGTGCGGGGATCGAACCCGCAACACGCAGCGCGGCAGTATATTGCTCCACCACAGCGCCAACCCTACCGTCAGTTCTTGTTTATAAAGTTTTTATTTTTCACACCAAGGACCGATTTTGACGCTGTTTTCGTGCGCTGTTTTTTTAAACTAGCGATGAGAAGAAGAAAATCTTCAACGGCCGTTTTCTATAACTTACTTACGTTTAACTGTTGGTTAATGTGCCTTTTTCCGTAGCTATCGGTGTTTCTTTAAACAAAGAATATCCTATCCGCGTCACTTACCCGTCACTTCAATAGAAAAATCTTAGAATACTTTTCAGAAAAATCATTTCTGGGACGTTTTGTTTCTCACCGTCCAGTAAGCAAAATGTCAAACAGACAGATATAGCAACCTACCGAAACCGGCTAGTAAGTTATTGAAAATGGCCGTTAATGTTTCAGACATAATGTAACTTTTTATTTTATTTTACTTTTTGATTGAGTTTTGAAATTTTTCGTAGGCCCCTAGCTCGAGCGCACGGTGTGAACTTAACGTAAAAACGTAGATTTTTGTATCGAAAATACAATCCTATAGCATTTTACTGACATTGTTTGCAACAAGTACTATCAGTATCATCCAAAGACATGAATAAATATATAAAATTATGAAAATATTATGTGTGAAAAAAGTTGGTATTTTTATTTTTTTATACACGCTCGTGGTATAGGGCCGCTGATTGTAAGTGCGTCTAAATATTCTTCAATTTTCCAATGAATATAATAAAACGTCATTGCTTTAATTTCGAACTATTTGGTGACAAGGGGGTTACCCTGCCGGGGCTGCGGGACTGTTGGAAAGAGATACCGCGGCCCCGGAACACAGAGGGCCCTTTTAGTCAGTACAAGGTCATATTATAATGATTTCCCATGCGAAAAAAAAAGGGGGCTACCCTGGCGCATAATTCAACCACAATACACACGTGCGCAGTACTAAAACGTCCATTAATCGTTTAATTAAAGGTTTAGAAGCCCAAGAAAGCCAAACACGTGTAGAAAAGATCACAATTTGCACCTTGTAATTAACGTAATCACTAATCGTGACATTTACAGGCACTTATAGCTAAATATTTTAACCTGGCGCCTACTTTAGTGTAATAAATGACTAATATATAACTAGTTTATAGTTAACGCACGCACGATTTGCATATAAAAATGTGAGTCATGTTAGTTTTGGTAAACACTATTATAGTAAATAAAATTATGTGTCGGTTATCGTAAATGGCTTATCGCTGACCATTGCTGGACTTATAGTACCTACTAAAAAACCTAGGAAGAGCATAATCAGCTTACTAAATTGCTAAAACTGTCTCTTTGGTTTAGTGGTCGCCATCGCGACTGCTGAGTATCAAGTCCTGGGTTTGATTACCGGTTCGGGCAAATAGGGTCAAAAAAAGAACTAATTACTCCGTCAGATAGATTTCCAAAAAACATTGGACACATATTTTGTCTTTTTTCACGTAAACAAAAAAGGGAAGACGATACAGTGCGTCGAAACCTAGAGTGACGTCACATTTGAGTTTTTTACTCAAAAATGTGACCTCACGAGCCCCCACTTTGACACGTTTTATCTTCGTCATTTTTTATTAATTTTATAAAACAAAAAACACGTATCCAATATTTTTCGATAATCCAACTGGCGGACTAAACAGAATCATATTTTTTTAGTCAGTCATCATCCCTATTGTTATTGGATTTTTCCATCAGGAATTTCTCAGTAATAGCCATGGCGCGTGGCGTCTGGATTTGCGCTCGGTTGGTAGCAATAGGCTCGCCCACTATTACATGGGACTTAAACATAACTGGCGAAATGTGGGTGTCTACTATTAGGTACACCTCTGCCTTACCCTTCAGGGATTACAGGCGTGATGATATGTTATATCAAAATGCTAAATTGAGAGGGTAGGCCGAAATCCACCTTTTGGCCCAGTGCGGCCTGGTGAATGTCACAATTTATGTTTTCGAATTTTTGATTCTAAGACATGCCGGATTCCTCAGTACGTTTTTTAACGTTGCCTCACACTAGGAATTTCTCCTGTATCGTGGGTCTGAGTACGTGTACAAACATTTAAACTCACCTTTAAGTCATACAACGTGTTTTGTGATCAAAAACAACCAACAAACTATTATAGAAACGGAGAATGAGATGGTGTCATAAACCCAGTCGCCCATAAACCCAATAGCACTTAGCCAAGTTCGAAAATCGAAGCCAAAACCGTAGAAGGCCAGTCCAATGTGGAAGGCTGGTCAAAGCTGTTTGTACATGGCGCGTCCATAGCTTAGACCCAATTTGACCAATGAGGTCAAACTATTTTAAAATAAAATGACATTGACAGATTTTCAACCAATGACGTTGTTTGGTTCATGCGATGCTAGCGCCATTAGTTCCACCATATTGCCCACCCCATTGTAGAATTTTCAAACTCTGTGCTTATTGTCCTGTGCGTGTTTTTCCTAACTATGTTGGAGTCGGCTTCCAGTCTAAGCAGATGCAGTTCTTCTTATTTGCATGGAGTGACTGCCTATCTGACCTCCACAACCCAGTTAGTACTGGGTAACACGATATTACTTGGTAAGACTAGTTCAATTTCAAATTCATTTATTGTTTGTCACAGGTGAAATATCAGTTATTATCATTATTATAAAGGATCGCTGTACCTATAAGGTGTACAATATTTCGTGTTGGTTCCATAATTATTTAACATCTTATTCATTATTCGTCCTAAGTAAAGGTCCACTATTAGTCATGCATTAATAATGTAGTTCATTCACAAGTTAAGTAGGTAACTTGTACTAGTTGCCATTGGCCATGGCATTTTACACACACAATTATTGTTTTTTTTTTGGGTTTGGGTATAAGTTTTTTGTTTTTTTGAATGGAGCGTTCTCTTGTGACATGTGCCAAATAAGCCTAGGAAGCCTATTTTTTTTCTTTTATGATTATCTAGCTTTTAACTTATACCTGAAACGACTGTCAAATATCTAGAACCCGGGGCATATCAGCCGGGACCCACGGCTTAGCGTATTTTCGGTAGGGGGGGTTTTCGTGATGGTGAGGACGTTTGGTACGTTACGCATGGTCCACACATCCACAGATCAACCTCGACAAGAGTTACTTTACGTCGAAGACCAACCCGTGGGGGTGTTATTCGCACTAACATTACATTATATTAATTACTTAGCTCATATACCTTCGCATCAATATGTATTGCGGATACTGTAACAAGGTTAAAAAAATTAATGTAGTATGGTACATTTTTAACTTGTCAACAATTTGTACTAAAAAGATAGTTTTAATTACTTTGTGTTAAACGTAAGTATCTTATTGTAGGCACTTAAATATCCGTAACATAGGTAATAAATACTCACTGATACCTAATAGTTTTGGGTTACTTATAAACTGTGTGTCATGAATATTCAGTTAGTAAACATAATAATGGGACCACGTAATTTTTACCTCAATAAAATCAAGATGGATTATAAATGATTAAAACTATGCCGCGTAATTCGAAGCTACAAGTTACGGAGTTTCTAGCTGGAGGCTAGCTAACTCTTGACGAGCGGCCCTCTGTACTGAGGTCTAGTAAGTTCAATAAGCATGACGACAGTATCAAAAATTGCAAATCTATTTAGTCCGTCAGTTAGAGTATTGGAAATTAATCGACACGTATTTTTTGTTTTTGTAAATCAATGAATATTGGCAAAGTTAGAACGCATCAAAACTCGGGAGTGGGGGCTCTTGACGTCAGAACTAAATAGCTAAAAATTATACCTAGGCTAGGCGTGACGTATTGAGAATTTTAAAAGCGTCATATCTTCGTCAATTTTGGTTTACGTATCAAAAGAAAAAACACGGGTCAAATATTTTTTGTTAATCTAACTGACGGACTAATTAGGTTTTATTTGTCGTCTCGCCTATTATCATCATCTGCCAGTATTTCACATGGAGTGACTGCCTATCTAACCTCCATAACCCAGTTAATACTGGGTACTAATGATACCCCTTGGCAAGACCGATTGTCAGACATTCGGGCCACTGACTACGTGACAAATGACAGCCGGGACCAAAGGCTTAATGTTCTTTCCTAGGTATGGAGGAATCTTGGTATGTAGTGGGTGATCACCCATCCACGAACCAACCTAGACAAGAGTGGCTTGTATTATTTAGCCACGAGCTCCTAAGTAAGTTTAACTTATGACTAAAATAGCTAAATCGTGAAAAACAATTATCCTTCCAATCGGCTGACTTTCAGAAAATCTATGACATAATCAGAAAACGTTTTGTAAACGTCGTCCTAAGTACCCACCTATCGATACCTAGTTACTCGAATGTCTGTCATTGGAGTCATTTGTTGGCAATCAATGTTTCCAAGTCCCGCCGGCAAATACCTGGGATGACAAGGGGCGCCTCTTACGTCAGTTTGCTGGTAATATTTTAAAATATGATCTCAAAGGAGCTATTTCTGGTAGAGTGTTGTACTCTCTTTTTATATGTATGATTTGTCACCTAAAGGCGACTACTACGGTAATTTTTAGGGTTCCATACCCGAAGGGTCACCAACGGGACCCTATTAGGGTCCTTATTGTTTTTTTTTTTATTTTTTTACAAAAATTCTAAATAAAATTTTACTATAAAAATTATTTTACTTTGTTACACCATCAATCAATACAAATGGAATGCAATAAGTATTAAGTATTACTAAGCCTCTGATGTCCGTCTGTCCGTCTGTCTGTCAGCGGGCTGTTTCTACCAATTCTTTGCACAAGACCGTGACAAAAATCATATAGTGAGTGAAAGATTAAATAAATAAATATCGCTGGACATTACACACAGCGCCATCTAGTGCCACACTAAGCAATGAGGCTTGTGTCGTGGACACCAGATAGTTGATATACTACATAGATACTTTTTGTTTGTAAATACATTCTTATTATACATATAACATCCATGACTCGGAAACAAATGTCCATGCTCATCACACAAACATTAATTTGCTCCTACCAGGATTCGAACCCGGGACCCTAAGAACGTAAGGCAGCCTCACTACCGCTGCGCCATTCGGATCGTCAAAATGTAACTAGGACTTTCTCATACAGAATACCTAAAAAAATTTGCTACCAATAATAACCAAACTGTCAAATAAGCCCAGTGATTGGATGTACCGTTCATAGCAGAGGTTCTTTGTAAAGCCAACGTTCCGTACTACTTGTTTTCAGGTTCGAACAATAATGATTTTAAAAACAGTTTTTTAGTTTTGTTTGACGACCTAAAGTCATATTTTGTCAGGTTAACCCATAATTTAACTGTCTAAAATTTATCCCAGTTGACAGGTCATAGACGTTGTTTTCAAGGGGTGAGGAATTTCTTTTTTTTTAAATCCTAGAACAAATAAAAGTGGTGTGGTATTCGGTTATAGTAGTATGGACATGTGATTAGAAGGAATGAGGAGAATGTCGTGAGGAAAGTTTTGATAATCAATGTGGATAGATAGATTTTTATTTATACATTATACTAGCGGACGTCACGCGGTTTCACCCGCGTAGTTCCCGTTCCCGTGGGAGTACGGGGATAAAACATAGCCTATGTTACTCAGTAAAGACGTGGCTTTTAATGGTGAAAGAATTTTTGAAATCGGCGCAGTAGTTTATGAGTTTATTTATCACAAACATACACACAAAAATACAAATCTTTCCTCTTTATAATATTAGTGTAGATGTAGATTAGTGTAGATGTAGATTAGTGTAGATGTAGATTGGTGTAGATGTAGATTAGTGTACATGTAAATTAAAAGTGTAGATAGATTTCGTTGTAAGTACGTTTGAGTGTCTATAGACTCACCGACCCCACAGTCAAACCATTGCAACGGTTTGTAGGGCTTAGTTTCTAAGTTAACTTACCATTTTAGAATAAAAATAAATAAATGAAATAAGAATAGAAAGGAGGTAATTGCGACGACGAGTATATACTAGAGAAGTATGGAAGAAGATGACATGCTGCGCCGACCACAAATAAATTGGGATAAGGGCAGGAGAATTATATTGATGATGATTCAAGTTTTTAACGATTATAACAACTTATATCTGACTTTTAAGTTGAAAAATCATCGTCTGTTACATTTTGATTACCCGGTATTGCTGTTTTCATCTTTTTTTCTGAAAATATGTTAGTTAGTTCCTTGTCGTTAGGTATTCATGATAGTCTTTGGTTCTTTTGTTTATCTAAGTTTGTACCTAAATAATTTACATCAAACGTAGATATGTAACGTAAAAGATATTTCGAGGTCAGCCATAAAATGCAATATTCTGTTCGTAAATTTATTCCAAAATTAATTTCAAGCAATTAATTTACAGGTATTCAAAATTAAAACAAATTCACAGACAGAGAAAAAAACCGGCCAAGAGCGAGTCGGACTCGCGGGTTCCGTACAAACTTTTTAAAGGACAAACTTAATTTTGCTGTTCGATCCCATGAAACGGCTATTGCACCTACCGCAATTCATAAGTTTGTAATACTAAAATCGCTTTTTTTTGTTATTAAACTACATGTTTATGGTTTTCAGATTTTTCCCTTTACATTTGCTGTAAGACATTGCTTCTCGCCAAATTTCGTGATTCTAGGTCAACGGGAAATACCATTTAGGTTTTCGACCCAAAACCTATAGGGTAGACTAGAATTACCAATTTTGGTTAAAAGCTAGGTCTTACAGCACAAGTAAAGGGAAAATTCCGAAAAATAGAAAAAATGAAAATTAAGGTAAATATTGGTACTTCTAAATTTGCCCATAATATCTTTTTATCGTGTTGACTCAGGACCTTGATTTATACACCTAATAGGGACTATAGACCTCAGTATCTGGTATAAATTTCAACTTGCTAGGCCCACCCGTTCCTGAGAAAATCGGTGGTGACAGACGGCCGTCTATCCGTCTGTCTGTGTAAGAAAGTGATCTTATAAGGGTTCCTTTTTTACCTTTTGAGGTACGGAACCCTAAAAATGAACTCGCGCATCCCAAATGCGACGATAAAAAAATGGACACGTATTATTTTGACGCAGTAGAGCAAATCTAACGATTTAATTCTTTCATAGGGGGTTATATGAGCTTATGGTCTAACTTCTACATAATTATCTTTTGCTTGCTCTATCAAAAGTGCATATTCATAGCCTGATAACATAAACATCACGCCTGTAATCCCCCGAAGGGTAAAGCAGAGGTGTACCCGAAAGAAAGAAAGAAAGAAAAAGTACACTCACATTTCGCCAGTTATGTTTAAGTCCCATGTGTCCCAAGTTACTATGTAGTTTAACAACTATCTGGTGTCCACGAAACAAGCTTTGTTGCTTAGTGTGGCACTAGATGGCGCTGTGTGTAATGTCCAAAGATATTTTTTTTTATTTAGCCTGTTCTGTCCCACTGCTGGGCAAAGGCCTCCCCCATTTCCTTCCATCTCCCGGTGTTTTGCCTCCTCTGGCCAATCAGTCAGGATCGAGTACAAATCGTCACGCCAGCGTTTTTTGGGCCTGCCTCGGTGACGACGACCGTCTTCAGGCGATATACGATATTTATTATTTATGATTATTTATATTTAATCGGATGTGAGCATATTGACATCTACGGGGCACAAATCCAGACGCCGTAGCTGCTACCTACTGATACATTCTTGATGGAAGACCCAATAACTCTTTAACCTAATTTCCCTTTTTTAGGGTTCCGTAGACCTGACAAAGAACCCTTATAGTTTCGCCATGTCCGTCTGTCTGTCTGTCTGTCCGAGGTTTTGCTAAGAGACCGTTAGTACTAGAGAGCTGTAATTTTGTAGAGGTGTATAGATCAATAACGCCGACAAAGTAATAAAATAAAATTTTGGAAAATATTTTGGTTTATGGTAGCTCCCCTACATGAGAAATCGGGATGTTTTTTTTTTCGTCGTCTACCCCATCCTGTGGGATATCGTTGAATATGTCTTTTAAAATGATTTAGGGGTTGCTAACACTACTTTTCGATTTAATGCTCTGTTTACGAAATATTAAACTTTAAAGTGCAAGTTTTTGTTGCGACACGCAGTTGGCCGGTTTTTTTTTCTTGATAAGAAAGATGGTATAAGAAAATATCTCATGGCAGAGAAAAAAACACTGGTTATCTTTCGTCTCTCTCTTCTTCAACCCTTGGCCACCCAACGCTGAGTGTAGATCCCTTCCAAATCACTTTGGCGGTTTTGTGTCATGGCTATCCAGTTTCTTCCGGCCACTTTGATGAGATCGTCTGTCCACCTAGTCGGTTGTCTTCCCGCATTCCTCCGTCCCGTCTCGTGGCTATCCTAGTACTTAGGTAAATGATAAATGTTGGAGGGCATCCTTGTTTTCTCAACTAATCTTGACCGATCCAATAAGCAATATTATGAACAAGTACTTGAACGAATGATCTTATTATCCTCTGCCTTTACCGGTCATTGAACCAGCTTAATATTCACTTAGCTTGGATACAGGTACACACGGTGACACATTAAGTGACGCCTCGGAATTACACGCGGAGCTGTGTCAATTATTTGTTCCAAATAATTATAATTATTCGCTTTTAAAAATCATAAATTGTTTAATGTCCCATTTAGTCGCACTGTAGCTCGATCCACTTCCCCTGTACCGCGTATGCTTACAAAGCTTAATGCGCTCGTGACGACCAACCCTGGATTGGACTTGTTTGCTGATGAATGGAAGACGATAATGTTAGAATGTTTGTAGTTCTGCGAGAAGACCGAGTAAAAGGATTAGGTATTTAATTTAGTGTTAATGGTTAAGGTGGATGCTCCAGGGTAGCCCGCGAAATTCAAATTTTCTTTCGTTTTTTGCAATTTGCAGGCCAGTGTCCCAACCTGTCACTGACCTGCAAATTTTAAAAAACGTAAGAAAATTTAAATTTCGCGGGCTACCGTGAAGCTTCCATCTTAATGCTGTACTAAATAAATAAATACATATCCCGATTTTTTTTCCCGCTCTGGGCGGAGCAGGAGGGAGTGTCTTTCTTTCGAACAGTCCCGCAGCCCCGGGATAACACCACCTTAGTTCGCAATCAACGTTTTGACTTTGACTATTCTAGTTATTGCAAACAAATGTACGTAAGTACTTTGCGCTTGATTTTTTTAGGTAATGCTAACCCAATGTTTAATGAGCGAATCATTTAATTACATCATGTTTTAAGTAAGTAACTCTTTTGTGATGACCAGAACTTGGCCTTTTTCAAACAACAAAAAAACCACAATCATTCACTACTTTTTTACACAATTGCACAAAAAAGGAGTGTTTTGTTTTTAGAGTTCATGTGTGTTTGTGCATTTATGTAGTTTATGTTTGTACGAGTATGTGTAAGTTGTCGAAAAATGTGTCTTTATTTGAATGTTAATTGTATGCAATTTATGGTTGAATATATGATTTCGGGAACACCGCGGCTGCCACGTAGGTACATGGCGTAATCTGAAAGTCCATGCTGATCTTAAGCTTGTGGCTGAATAGGCATGACGACAGTATCAAAAAATTGCAAATCTATTTAGTCCGTCAGTTAGAGTATTGGAAATGAATGGACTCGTATTTTTTGTTTTGTAAATCAATGAATATTGACAAAAGATAAAACGCCTCTAAAATCGGGAGTGGGGGCTCGTGACGTCAGAACTAGCTAAAAATTATACCTAGGCGTGACGTACGCTTTTAAAATTCTCAATTTTAAAAGCGTCACATCTTCGTCAATTTTGGTTTACGTAACAAAAGAAAAAACACGGGTCAAATATTTTTTGATAATCTAACTGACGGACTAATTCGATTTTTTTTGTCGTCTCGCCTATTGTAGCTTCCTCTTCTTGTTATTGACATTTTAAGTGTCTGTGACTGGTTTATCACACTTAATATTATAAAGGCGAAAGTTTGTATGTGTGTATGTTCATTAGTCTTCCACGCAAAAACTACAGAATGGATCTGGAAAAAAATTTAGCACACAGATAGTTTGTGACCTGGATTAACAGGATACTTTCTATCCCAGTAGTATGATCCCGTGGGACAATTATCGAACTTCACGCGGGTGAAGCCGGGGGTATAGGCTAGTTGATAATAAAGGATTTCTTTCGGGTTTGAGGACTGTCCTGTCCCGCAAGTTACTTTCAACCAGTTCACTGACGGTCGACGATCAACCTCTTCTCAACCTTATCACATAGGACATAAGGGTCATTCTTTCATTTTCGCATGATTTTCTATAGGTTGCTAACTAACAAAATTATAAACAAAGGTACCATTTTTAATCTCTTTTTAAGTTGAATGATGTCATGAATGTAATAAAAATTTAATTAAGTGACATCTTCCTTTCGTACGACTTTTTGTTCATATTAATACCTACATTATTTTTTGTTTAATTTTACCTTCATTAACGAAAATTATGACTGACAGTAAAGTAAATATGAAAAGGTTTGTTGATTGTTTGTCTTTTGAGTAAATATTTTTAGGAAGATAATTTTGATAACGCATTAGGGAGTTGACATGACATACTGACCGTGAGGACTGATCCTGACAACTGACGTAGACCTAGTTCCGTTTTAGTAGTTCTTAGGTTAGGAGAACTATCTGTCACGTTGTCTTCGTAATTAATCTGTTGGACCTGTTTGGTGTTGAACCTTATTTCGCCTGGGGACCTAAATTGACCACTTTAGTTAAACCATAATAGGATATTAATATGAATCACGTTAAAATTCTTTAAATGTGATCTGTAGGTTAAGCTGTGCTTGCCTAGGTTGGTCTGTGGATGGGTGACCACCGATTACATACTTACCAAGTTTCCTCCGTGCCTCAGATAACACGTTAAGCCGTTGGTCCTAGCTGTCATTTATAGATCTTTGACAGTCGTTACAGGTAGTCAGTGGCCCAAAAAAGTCTTACCAAGGGACATCATATTACCCAGTACAAACTGGGTTGTGGAGGTCACATGTCGCTCCATGTAAAATACTGGTATTCAGCTGCATTCGGTTAGACTGAAAGCCGATCCCGACATAGATGGGAAAAGGCTAGGCTGATGATGATGACGTTAAAATTCTTTAAATGGTCACAGACGCAGTTATTATGAATTGTAGCGTAATTTATATTATTATATTAGTGTCATTTTGCTAAAGCGACCAATTTAGAACCTCTGTTCTATAACTGCCTGTTTTTTTTTTCGGTTGGGAAATCATCAAATGACTCCTCCCGCTCTGGGCGGAGCAGGAGGGAGTGTCAGACTTTTACTGACGAAAACCCATCCATGTTCCTTCTTAGCCCTTTGTGTTCCGGGGCCACGGTATCTCTTTCGAACCCACACACACAGATAAAACGACACACACATAAAATATAAGAAAAGATATTATTGAAAAAACTTATCTGACTAATCTTACTAAGATTAGTCAGATAAGTTTTTACAATAATTATTTCTTTTTAATTATTAAATCTTTGAAATAACCAAATTTTTTTTGAGTGTTTAGAAGTACTTAATTGGAAACATGAAGATGCCTAAACTTGTCACAACAATATTGGGGTCGACTTCCAGTCTAACTTAATGTAGCTCAATACCAGTGTATAAGGAGGAACTTCATATCTGACATCCACAACTCATTTACTGGGAAACGCAATTCCAGTCCAATACAGTCGTTATGGGTAGGCAGAAGCGCGAAAATCTAACAACCAGTTTTACCAAGAGGCAGATAATAAAGTTGGAAAAAGACTAAGCATAATACTGGAGGCAGCTCGATGCATTCAAACCTTGTATCTATTTCAAAATCCGAATTTGTTCAAACTCAAAGCATTTATTTCAATTAGACCATTAGGGCACTTTTGAATGTCAGAAAAACAAAAAAATCGAAGCTCTACAGTCACAGTCACAAGGCATAATAACTTGAGAAAATACTTGGGCATTCCAAAGCGTAGATCTTTAGGGCGAAGAATCGCCAAGTATGGACACTTTTTTAAATCAAAATACTTTTTTTAAATCAAAATATTGGTACAAAATCTTGGTTACATCAATCATGTAGATATTATACATCTGTAAGAACGATGTAGAAAGTCGTTCACAAAATTTAAGTTCAATTTTATTTGCGCGGCAACCTCACAAAACATACATTTAGAAACGACTGCAGGCACATACATCACGAAACTTAAGATCTACAGCAGCCATACGTATAGTTACAGAAACCATGACTATATTTATATTATGATTATTGTAGTTCTTTTTACAATTACAGTAACATTATAGTAAGTTCGTTATTAAAATTTTTAGAGTTCTGTAAAACATGACAAATACAAAAAAAAAACAACATTTCTTGGTATATGTTTTTATTGAGACAAGCCCGCCAACGATTAAATTTTCTCTCGCGAAGAAGACAGGAAAGAGTGGCTGTTTTAAATTGAATGATGTAATTTTTTTTTTTTTTTTACTTTTTATTTAATAATTTTTAAAAATATCGTGTAAACTTTGTTTGCTGATTGTACAAAAAAGTAAGTTTGGGCCATACAAAATAAATATGGGCCGTAGAAGGAATGTAAAATAGGACGAAGCGGGAATAAAATAATAAAAAATATGTTTTGGGACGAAGGATGCATATTTGTTTAGCGTTTGGGACGAACCAGGATTTTGTTATGTGGGCCGAAACTCAGTGGGACAAACGAAGACTAAATCCACTATTCCCAAACCACTGTAACTCCTGAAAGCCAGAATCAATAGTAGCGACCACCAGAAAAGCGCCGAGGCAATGAAGCTCGACGAAATCCCAGAGAAAGAATTTAACTGTCTTGGATACCGCAACGAAATTATTCAGAAAAGTATAGCGTATGCGAATAGTATAGCAGCGTATAGTATAGTATAGCGTAAAGGTGAAAAAACTCAATATCACTTTGCCCGAACCGGGAATCCAACCCAGGACCTCATGCTCTCGCTTGCAACCACTCGACCAACGTGGCAGTCTCAATTTTTATAACTCTTCCTTTCTCAAAAAAAAATGTCTGGAAAATTAGCTACGGAACACTTTTCACACTTTTTCGCTCCGTTTTTTGTGTAAACATAATAATATTATTATACATAAGTAAAAATGTGTGTGTTTCACAGTCCAGTGTCCACAGTAATAGTACCTTTACGCTTTAATATGACGGCATTATTTTAATAATGTCGATTATTTATTTATTTGACGTAATTGTTCGTTGACTGACGCTTGAGTTTCTAATGTTTTTATTTTAGAAGAGCCATTAGGTTTGTGAAAGAAAGGTAGAATAACGTATTTTTCTCTTGTTAATACAACAAAAGCAATTCATTTGCATATTCCCCAACTATCCTGAGGTTGGCCTGGAGCCTAGCTTTACATAATTTTACATAAAGCAACGGCCTTTTTTTTGAGTGTGATAGTATTATAGTAATGGATACCCTCCATCTGGGGCAAGTGATGGAGGGCGATGTCAGACTCTAACTGACTATGAACCTATTGTTCCTACTACCATATATCGGGGGCCCGGGAGATACAAGTACATTCGCGCGCACCCCCGACTTGTCCCGGTGGGCTTCATCACCAAGTGTGTCCAATCCAGAGACCGCACGTTGTCCATGAATGCGAGCGAGAACCTCTGCGCGCCACCTCTTTGGGCCTAGCTCGTCCAGTGATGAATTAGCTCTAGGTTCGCCGCCCGTAGCCCCTTCCTAGCTTAAGTTGGCCGGAGATCGATAAGCGCCCTTCGAGGCCCAGCTGGTCTTCTGGTGCGAGTAGAGTGAGAGGCATGCTCTCTTTCCCTCCCCACCACCTCCTTTCCGTGCATCACCATCTCGCAAAAAGAGGAGACGGCATTCCATGCGTTCTCGCATCCGACCATGGATTGAACCACAGCCGGAAGTGACTGGGCTCATCTGTCAAGTGACTATTAGACCTGTCTCTTTGTGGTTGACTGCAAATAACTTAGAAACTGGAATGAAGTTTGTACTGGACCGATTTTCATACTTTTTGTTGTTCAGTTTTATAAGATAGAGGTTTCAAAAATGAATGTAAGATTATTTTAAAAACTTTTTGCTGGAGGCTGATAGGCAGTCGCTCCATGTAAAATACTGGTATTCAGCTGAATCCGGTAAGACTGGAAGCCGACCCCAACATTGGGAAAAGCCTAGGCAGGTGATGATGACTTGGCACGCACTTTCTTCAAAAGAATCTGTAATATAAAAGTTATTCAACGGACCAGGGTATAATAATATTTTTTTTTACTTTTGTCTACAACAATAATATCCTACCGACTTGAAATATTTCAACCACAACTATCGAAGGGCTAACCTTTCGATAGTTGTGGTTTAATTTTCCAAGTACATTTAAATTTGAACCCTCTGCCTTGTCAATGTGTCACTTAATGTATCAGTAACCCACATAACGCTTTTAACGGTTATTATTATTAATGAAAACCACCATTAGGTTGGTAAGGTTTTTCCTAATGACTTGCTTTCGTGTTTTTAGATGACGATGACGTTTACATATTTTTAGTGAACACTGATAAACCTATTTAAAATTTGTAAACCTATTAGTTAATTAATTAAAAATTCAGTGACTGGAAGTCCGGGTGACAGGAAAGGTGATAAAAAGCGTTTATTCCCATCTACCACCTTCGAACTTACCACCGGGGTGGTAGTTGGTACTAACTAGTGGCGTTTACCACCCCGGTGGTAAATGGCACTTACTAGTGGGGTTTATGACCTCGGTGGTAAAATGTGGGTTGATTCTCATTACGTACTGGACATTATCAATTATATTGATTTTGATAATTTGATGACCCGAATGGCGCAGCGGTAGTGAGGCTGCCTTACGTTCTTAGGGTCCCGAGTTCGAATCCCGGGAGGAAATGCAAATGCAGGTTTGTGTGGTAAGCATGGGCATTTGTTTCAGAGTCATGGATGTTTATATCTAAGTATAATAAGTACCTATTTATTTACAAACAAAAAGTATCTATGTAGTATATCCACGACACAAGCCTCGTTGCTTAGTGTGGCACTAGATGGCGCTGTGTGTAATGTCTACATTTATTTATTTATAAACTTTTTGCTGGAGGTCAGATAGGCAGTCGCTCCATGTAAAATACTGGTATTCAGCTGCATCCGGTTAGACTGGAAGTGAACCCCAACATAGTTGGGAAAACTAATGCATATGATCACTGTGCAACCTACTTGTTATCAGGAACTCCTAAATTGTAGGGGGTTACGTTATCAAAGAAAACCTATTAATACATCCAGACCACGAGAAGGATATTAGTGATAACTAAGTGATCACATGTCTTAATGAAATAAGTACTAATGTTATTTTAATAATGTCATTCATTTCCTTAATTAAAAAGTTAATTATAAGATCGATAGTGGCGCGTGGTCGATAGTTTGAAAAACATTAAAGCCTTCAATGAGTGTATTCTTAGAATTTTCATAATATTTTATTAATTATATAAATTAAAAGATTTTAATTAGACAATCGATATCATCTTCAATTAGCGACGTTATCTGGGTTCCTTCGAGCATGTTTTTTTTTTTAAGTACTTAATTCTCATTTTTTTTATTGAAAAGTTTTAATGCACAAGAAAACGTTTAGGTGGTGCTGAAGCACCAAGGTCACTTATTGCCGGTATTTAACTGATTTAAAAAAAAGAGGAGGTTCTATGTCCCAATGTATGTTTATTTTTATTAAACTGTCAGAAGAACATTGAAAAATCAACAGCCCTTTTTTATTTAAGAGCTGCATAGTATTAGTGAAAACCGGTAATAGATCACATGCCTAATGTACGAGGAGCCATTCATCATTTTTAGGAAATTTCAAAACGCTTAGTTGTTTTTCCCGTGACCCAAGAGCTGGCTTCAGACGCTATGCGTTGCCATGCAACGTGGCAACGCCGCCTGTCTGTTGGGGACATTATCACTTGACAGAGTTGAGGAGGACATTACCACTTGACAGCGTTGAGGAGTTGAGACTTTGAATGAGAATGCAATCAACATACCCAATAAAAAAAAAAACTCTTATTCTCACTAACCCAAAAACGAGCGAACTCCCAACGTCCCCCTGGCAACCGACAGTATCATAGCCAGGGTAGACACGCCGCCCCCTGCGAAGATGTACGCCTGCTTGGCGCTGCCCCCTGCGGCATTCACGTCTTTACGCCGCCTCCAGAGGGGGGCACATGACGAGGCGCAGACGAAGATGCCGAAGACTATGCACTCCCATGCTAGCCACCCGCCGTTCATGGTTCTGGAAAGACAGAGATAACAGAATTAGGTAATGTTGAGAAGTATCTAAGGTATTTCTGATAATCCATCGTCCCTGACTGAACGTTACATGAAGTGTGTCTATGTATGCTGATCTTCTGAGCTATACTGGGTGGAAGGCACGACGCAGAAGAACGACGGCAAAATGTGGGTTTATTACACCTCTGCCTAACCCTTCAAGAATTACAGGTGTATTTATGTTATATTAAATATTAATATTCATTTCTCGGCTTTTAACACCGTTCACCTCAACCCGAAACAGCTGCACATGTTCCTAGTTCAAATATCAAAGATGGCGTCGTTTCGCTGCAATGTCATTGTTCAAAACAATAGTAATTATAGCGCCCTCTATAATGGGTATGTACAAAGATTATATTCATAATTATATGTTGTGAATAAACTTGTGTTGGATTATCTGTAAATAACGTATAGCATACAGTTGATGTGTTTATTTATTTCACAAGGAAAAGAACCTCACATACATAACATAGCATCACATCTGTTATCTGCGAAGGGTGAGGCAGAAACGTACCGAATAGTACACCCATATTTTGTTAGTTATGTTCAAGTCCCATGTAACATGGGGCGAGCCTATTGCCATTAACCGGGCACAAATCCAAACCCTGTGGCTGCTACTGAGAAATTCCCGACCCAATAACGCTTTGTTATGGTTGACAATTATTGTAGTTCGGGCTATGCTTGGAGTCTCTCTGAGGGATCGCATCCGGAACGAGGTGATCCGACAGAGAACCAGAGTTGTCGACAAAGCTCACAGAATAAGTAAGCTGAAGTGGCAATGGGCCGGCCATATTGGCCTTAGAACGTGTTGAAGCGTAAGGTGGGACGCCCGCAGGCTTGGTGGAGCGACGATCTTCGCAAGGCTGGTAGCAACTGGACGACAGTGGGGTAGATCACACACCAATCAATTGAGATACTTTTTAACAGCTGTCAAAACGCGGTTCTCTCATAGATTTTGTATGGCAATAGCAAACTGTGACGTCACTGTTTAGTCAACTCAATGACTCAACTATTGATTGATTTCAAAGCAATTAAAAATGGAATTTGGCAATTAATTGAAAATAAATCGGGTTTTCAGGCCCAAAATAAACTGTTTTTTTTTAGAGTATGGTGTCTTGGAATTATTGTTTTATTGTGTCATCTACTCTGTTGCCGAAACCGATTTGAGAGAGCCTATGTCTAGCAGTGGACTGGTGTAGGCTGACGATGATGATGTATTACCTATTCCAAGATATACTATTCTTAGACAAGTCACCACAATCACTATTATGATCTAAATTCACACCTAGCCCCTATTGTTCTAATTGAATTCACACTCAGCTCAACATTATCCTTCATAGACCAGGAGCTACACCTACATTTATGACGCATTTAGAATGCAATTTAAAACATTTGAAATATATATCGAGGTTCTAAATACTACCGAGTTCACTGACTATCGATCACTTTTCAACCTAATTACATAGAGCATAAGGGTGAAAAGCATTAAACCGTCAGTGACCGCCAGCTTACCAAGCTACCTGAAGCTGTCAAATTTTCTGAATCAACCTTGAACCTAACGCTCTAGCAATAAAGGTGAAAATCTATTAAAGAAATTTAAACCTAAAACAGTATATTATAATGTCCTGCTACTATCCATATCAGCATAATAAAAAAAGTTTCTGCCTTCCTAAAGTCTTTTCAATACACTTCCTCGAAAACTGGATCATAACGCACTATGATTAGGTTCAACATGCAATGTATTTCACACGCGTGCGATTTTTTTCATTTTCCAACACGTGTGCGGGAATGAAAATTGTCACAGATAACTTTACCTATACTTAGTCCAAATTGGTTCAATGCCCATAGTCGAAGGTTAATGTTTTTTTTTTATTTCGGCAAAGTAATTATGCGTCTTTACGGCGTAAATATTTTTTGAATATTCAAATTGTGTTTAGAAATAGAATATCATAGATAAACATGATTATTTAAAACTAATATTCACTTTTTAAACAAAATAACATTTATTTGTGTTCTAAATTCAAAAATACAAAAAAGAAAATATTTTATATATTAGGCTATTTAACGGCTTCATACCTTTGCTTCTCCTACAACCTGGCGAAAGCAAAGCGCGGAAAAAAAGAAAAGAAAATCATAGTTTCCTAATAATTCATGACAAAAATATATTTCGTTCTTTTATTTAATTTCTTCAAAAGTGTATTGAAACACAGATACACGTGGACATTTGTTATTGCAGTTCTCGGCTCAAAAACACCTTCGCCTACGGCTCGGGAGTTAATTCCGCCTCGGCTGCAATAACAAACTTTCTCCACTTGTATCAAAATGTACTATTGTTCAACTTGTCCTAAGAGAGTTGTAGACTGGAAGCCATCCCAGATATAGTTGGGAAAAGGCTAGGCAGATTATGAAAACTACATATGTTAGTAAAAAGCGGGAGAAGCTCGTGGCTAAATAATAACAGCCAGTTGGGTCGATCTTTAGGTTAAGCCGTGCTTGCCTAGGTTGGTCTGTGGATGGGTGACCACCCTTACACACAGAGTTTCCTCCGTGCCTCGGAAAGCACGTTAAGCTATTGGTTCCGGCTGTCTTTTGTAGATCTTTGACAGTCGTTACAGGTAGTCAGTGGCTCAAAAAGTCTGACAACCAGTCTTACCAAGGGGTGTCGTATTACCAAGTACTAACTGGATTGTGGAGGTCAGATAGGCAGTCGCTCCATGCAAATAAGAAGAACTGTATCTGGTTAGACTGGAAGCCGACTCCAACATAGTTAGGATAAAGGTAGGCAGTTGATGACAATGTAAGCACAAAGTTTGAAAATTCTACAGTGGGGTGGGCAACTGGTGGAACTAATGGCGCTAGCATCGCATGAACCAAACATCGTCATTGGTCGATAGGCAGTAGCTCCGTGTAAAATACATAATAATAATTCAGCTGCATCCGGTTAGACTGGAAGCCGACCCCAACATAGTTGGGAAAAGGCTCGGCAGATGACATTTATGTTAGTAAAAAAAGAACACTTTAAGAAACTAACCTTTTATAACTAGTTTGACTGCGTGGAGGGCAGAAATTATCCCTTCAGGACGTTATACTGGGATACAAAGTTCATTTAGTAGTAAGTAAATCTATCCGTATTACATATTTCATCAAAACTCGTTTAACCGTTAAAGCGTGAAAAAGTAACAGTGCAACAGACAGTTACCATGACTTTTATAAAATTTGCATTGATTAACATAGATAAAGTATTAGGTACCACAGTATACAGGGTGTAAACGAACCCTTTACGAAGCCGTCAAACAAGCATTCTGTACAATGATAATATTATAAGTAAAAAAGGCGATTCTGTACATCAAACTACGTAGCCCTACGCATAAATTATTGCTGGGAAACGACTTTTTTTTGGGTGAAAAATCACGATTTTTGGTAGTACTCAATGTAACGGACTCAAAACTTTTGATGAGTGCAAATACGAGGGTCACAGAGGTATTTCAAGTAAAGGAGACATTTTTTTTGTTTGGAGATTAGGCCACCCACATAAATTGTAGCGTTTAATAATGAAACATACATTGATTTCTTCCCTAAAATATCTAGATTACAGTGGTTATATTAGCTAAGCCTTGTCTAACCGGAATAAATGCGAAAACTGCAAAAACACTTTTACGAAAATCGAAATAAACAGAAAGAGTTAATGTCAAAATAATGAAGTTGCCTGTCAACCACAAAAAAAGGCGGATTTACAACGTTCCGTTACCGTTGATTGTTTAAACCATCTACGCGATTTTAGCGTAAACCTTTAGAAATAGCATTAAAATGCTCACAGTTTAATAATATTTCTTTTTATATTCTATTCTGTTTTAATTAAAGCAGATATGATTACCACTGGGTACCGTACTTTTTTTGTAAACGGAAAAAACGTCCCTATTTACGTAAGTATTTTCTGTCAAATGACATTGACCACAACAGGAATGATTTGACTCGCAAAAAAATATCATAATATAACTTTTTATTATGATTTTAAGATTCCGGTTTCGTTTCTATGTAATCTTTCGTTTGTTACTATGATATAGCTGTTACTTATTTTTGGTGTAATATGAATAATAAACGCAACGTCCAAGTGGGCCTAAAAAAAATTGTCTTTATAAACGAGTATTTAAAAAGTTACCTCCAATATTCTCCGTAACCAGAAAGTTCCCAGATATGGTCCAGAACAAAAAAATATCACAAAGAGTGGAAGAACAAGTGCCTATCGGCTTCGTTGAGGGTATTTTCACACCCATAATACCTAATAAAAAAAAAACATTAACATGCAAGATTAATAAATGAAAAACAAGTATCATGGGTATGAAAGACGCATTATATATGAATATTTATGATTCATAAATTTTCCAATACCTATGCAGTTTGTTGACTATAGTTGGGGGAGGTCAAGCAGCGGACGTCATGGTACATTATGGTTGTTTCACAGATCAAATACATTCATTCAGTTTGGTTGAGATGTTTACAACTGCAAACAGCTGCCACTTTCTATATATCTTTTATAATTATCTTTTTTTTCAGATGGGAAATCATCAAGGAACACAAAGGGCTAAGAAGGAACATGGATGGGTTTTCGTGAGTGAGTTTAAATGTTTGTAGAAGCACCCACAATACAGGAGAAATTCCTAGTGTGGGGTAGTGTTTTTCTTTCATGAAACACTCACGCTTTAGTATACAAAGAAATATCTCGAGTCATGAATATTAATGGGAAAAGTTATCCTCATTTTCCACCAACTATTTATAGACGTTAGGAAATATACGGAAGATCATGCATTCGCTTACAATACGATTGAAAAGGTCATTGTGTTACAGTAAAATACTTGTATTATCATGTCATGGAAATCTTACTTCTTATTAATATTATAACGTGGGACAATTATCGAATTATTAGGTATAGTTAATTGTATTAACTGTAGAAGAACGAACGACAAATGGAATTTCTTCATGTTAATTCATGAAGTACGTACTCTACTATTGTTTTGTATAACCTTGATGGCATTGATACGTATACTTTAGTATAACATAACATAACATCACGCCTGTAAAATCCGAAGGGTTACCTAAGTAAAGGCATGGTTGTACTGAAACAACTGAAAACATAAAAGCACACTCAATGTTTTTGGATTGTCAAAACGGAAATAAAGAATGAAAAAGAATGAAATAAATGAATTGAATAGAATTGAAATTTTGTGTGCAATAAAGATTAACAATAAGAATGGGAAGTATTGCGAATGTGCGTCACACAATTATTCCGGACAATTCCGACAATTCCGTGTAATTGATTCCATTTACTTAAGTATCTTTTTACACACGACCATATTCCAGAGGGTGATACTTAGTATGTTGTCAACTGTGTAACTTGTATTAAATTCTTACATTAAAAACTTGTAATAAAAAAAAAACTTGTCAAAAAGTTGGGACTTTGACCCCCAATATCTCCGTAACTAGAAGGTTCCCAGGTATGGTGAAGAACAAAAAAATTATCGCAATGAAGAGGAGAACAAGTGCCTTCCGGCTTCGTTAAGAGGTTTTTTTACACCCTTTTTGTGTGGCTGTGTGGCCGTGTGGGAGAAGGAGTAGCCTATAGAGCACATTCCAGACTATCATCTACCTCTATGCCAAATGACATCCTGATCCATTCCACCGTTCTGGTGTGATTTAGAAACAAACATCCATCAATCCATCCAAACTTTCGCATTTATCATAGTATACAATTATACATATATAATTATATACAGTAAGATTTTTACTAATGAACTATTCAGGTACAGCTTGATCCTGAAAACGTGTTCAATCAATTTACGTGTCAATACTATGAATATTTTATGATGCAGTTTAAAAGATATCACCAAAGTAAAAAATTACGGTAAATCTATCAGTTTCGTGACAAAAATAATAGCTAGTACTTACTTTTATTAAAGTTCTTGGTAAATACGTCGAATCTTTGCCAAAAGTATTACGAATGATCCCAAATATAGTGAGAATCGGGTTTGTTTTGATGGAAATTCCCTATTTACAGACCAAAGTACCTAAGTTTCTTCCCGTGACTGCATTGAAATCATCGGAAATAGTCTAGCTGGATATTAGAGAATCATTTTTTGTCGGATAGGATCAGTACTTCCAGAAATTAGTCGTTACAAACAAGTAAGCTATCTAATCAAATATTATAAAGGGTTGCATACAACAAGAGTTGCAGACCTCCCGTATGGTCTCTCGGACATGAAACCTAACAACATTATTTTGACGGTTTGTCACGGATATCATCCCGTAAGTACTTTAAGTGTAACATTATTTTGTTCTACGAGTTCATGAAAATTTGAAAATACAATTGCACTTTGTATAGGAATTGACGCGATCAGCTGATCAACATGTATGATAAACAGTGGTCAGTGTCATGGTCTAAGACATCACACGAGAGGTCTTGCGTTAATTGTGTCACACCCTGTATGGATCAGTAATTTAGATTCGTTTGATTTATATAAATTCATCGGTACTAGGAATTGCATGTAGGTGAAACAAACACCGGATGTAGGAGTATAATAATTATCGATCCAATAACCGATATCAATGCGGGTAGTCAATTAAAATAAACTAACTTATACCTTCGGCTTCGCCCGCGTGGAGTTTGGAAATTGTTCCACGGGATCGTACTACCGGAATGAAAAGTATCCTATGTGTTAATTAAAGTTAGGATTTAAACTATCTGTGTTCTAAATTTTATCCAAATCCGTTCATTAGTTTTTGCGTGAAAGAGAAACAAACATACACACATGTACAAACTTTCGCATTTATAATATAAGTAGGATTAAAGCATGTGCGCAGCCGCGCATTTGTTCTGTCTTTGTGCACCTTGTACATTATGTAACTAGAAATGATGTACGAAACCATATAATAGGCGAGACGACAAAAAAATCTAATTAGTCCGTCACTTAGATTTTCAAAAAATATTTGACCCGTGTTTTTTCTTTTGTTACGTAAACCAAAATTGACGAAGATACGACGCTTTTAAAATTCTCAATACGTCACGCCATTGTATAATTTTTTGCTAGTTCTGACGTCACGAGCCCCCCACTCCCGAGTTTTGTCAATATTCATTGATATACAAAAACTAAAAATACGTGTCCATATATTTCCAATACTCTAACTGACGGACTAAATAGATTTGCAATTTTTTGATACTGTCGTCATGCCTATTATTATGAAAGTCGTGACTTTTTTTTGTAGTTTCAACCATCTTCTTTAAATTAACTTATTGCCTACACAGCTTTTTATCACCAGCATAGCTCTAACGTTCCCAAGGCTTGGGACACAGGTCTTCCCTTCTCCTCTGGGAGGGTCACCACCCTGGCTCAGCGCGAGTTAGTTGATGCCACATCGAAGGCATGTTCCTTCGATGTTTTGGTTCTAGGACATTTTGGTTTTCTCATGATGTTTTCCTTCAGTGCGAGTATTTCTAAGCTATCTATTTATCCCTGTATCTAGCTTCACCCGTTACTTGGTAAGATCTAGATACATTACAAGACTTATAAGTAAGAAAGCAATCATCATCTAGCACAAGGATACACTCGATTTGTTTCTATTTCTGCTACATCTGTCAAAGAAGGCATAAAGGCTAGGTAAGACTGAAAACGATTAGAGATGTAATAAATCAGTAGGTTAGTAAGTTGCGCAACACACCAACAATCTCATTTTCACAATTCAACAGTATTTCTATTTGGTCCAAGTTTATATGATTTTTTCATGTCTTGTAAAATTCTTACGAAAAATATTAATTTAATAAGTAAAAGTTCTGAGTATGAATAATACAATTCAGTCGCTGTGATTTCAATGGGAAAACCTCAAGATTTCGTTATGATTTTATAGTCAATCTTTTTTTTTTTAGTATTTTTCTTTATGACAAAAGGGTTTTTTTTCTTTTTCACCAATTAAAAAATATCAGTAGGTAATTGAAAATAACTAGTCGTCAGATTTAAGGTGCCCTGAACGCGGTCATCATCATCTGCCTAGCCTTTTACCACATTGTAGCGGTCGGCTTCCAGTAGAACGTGGTGTTTGTTTAAAAACTGAAGTCAGTTTTTTAAAACAGTCATTCTTTCGCCTGCCATCTGTGTATGATTATTTGAAAACAAAGACAATTCTCAATGTAACAATTTCCGAGTATTTTGAAGTTTTCGTTCTTGTTTTCTAATTACCATTAGGTACGACTGAAGCAGTTCTGATAGCAACTGAACGGATTGGCAGAAACATTAGTTGTGCTATGTCAAAACTTTAAGTAATTAAGTTCTTCCTCAGTATCTGGTCTAGCTATGTCTATAAAAAAATCTAAAAGTGCCGCAATTTTCATGAAATCCAGATTTAAAAAGCCACCGCGAAAGCCAAGATTTTTGTTCTACTTAGTGTGTCGCTGACTATTCAAATGGAGTCAGCCCAAAACTTGGCGACAAGTTTAGCACTTTCAGTAAGATGGTATTCAAAGTATATCACTGACATTAACGGCTTTATCTGAATCAATGTCAATAAACAAGGAATAGACAAAATCGAAATAGTAATTAAAAAACATTTGTGTCACAACTTAAAAAAAAAAATACACGTACGTTCAAAATAGTCGCTCCCCGCTAGAACGCTTACCTAGCCCTTACCCTCCGCTAACAACCTACAGGAACGCAACCCAACCTGTATAACCCGTCACCTGTCCCGTTACACTGACTTATCGAGATCGTCTCCATTTCTATAAATAACTCTCTGATTTACTTAGACAACTCGCGAAGCTTCTATGTGAACCACGCCTTATGGAGCTCAGGTTGTAATGGTAGATGTGCGAAAGTTGTGACTGGCTATTGTAAGTTAGTCTGTTTAGGAGTTGCGATTAAATCATGATGCTTGTCACTAAGATACGCTGTAATGGGTATCGGTGTAGGAAATGCTTTACGTAGTGTACAATTTGCATTTAGGACTGTTACTCCACGTTTACAACAATTTAAGGTGGATGCTCCAGGGTAGCCCGCGAAATTCATTTTTTTTTTATTTGCGGCTATAACACGTATGTAGTTAGCGCATAAAGGTGCAGGAATGAATTTGACCTTGAAAAAGTAATTCCTGCACCTTTATGCGCTTGGAGGGTTGTATTGATGATTTTGATGATTATAATTCTGTAACTACATACGTATTACAGCCACGAATCATATTTTAATCAACATACAACCTGACACTGACCTGCAAATTGCAAAAAACGTAATAAAATTTGAATTTCGCGGGCTACCCTGGAGCATCCACCTTAAGGTCATATTTTTAAAGACTGCCTCCTTGGCCTAGTGTTCGCAATCTTAAAGACTGCCTCCCTCCCTCCTGCTGGCCTAGTGTTCGCAATCGCAACTGCTAAGCATGAGGTACAACTGAGTTCAATTTTTGGGTTGGGCAAATCGTTATTTGGTTTTTTCATCAGTAGCAGCCACGGAATCTGGATTTGTGCACGGTTGATGGCAATAGGCTCAGCTCCTATTACACGGGACTGTAACATAACTGGCGAAATGTGGGTGTACTATAAGGAACACCTTTGCCTAACTCTTCGAGAATTACAGGCGTTGTGGTAAAGACCACCAAACTGAACACTGAACCAATTTCTACATCGTAATCGCGATGAAACAATCAGCTGTCCCATAGATTTGAGTCAAGTAGGTATTGAAACATTGTGTTCAACGTAACTGAATATTTAAAGGAGATCACTCACGGCCCGTACAAAAAATATCAAAAGGACAATGCCCAATTTGTATAGGAGTTCGGCTGTTATTGCGTCTCGACTGAATCATCGGTAAAGTATACAAATGCAGTGCGGCTAATTTCAATATTAATGTTAGCCTGTGTCATCCCATTGCTGGCCAAAACCTCTTCCCATAACTTCTAAATCTTTCGACCTAGGGCTGATGTGGACCACTGGTCGTTGTTCTTCCCAGCTCGTCCCGATATATCCTGCGAGGTCTTTAAGTACATGAAAAAGCATTAATACAAGAAGTAAACAGACGCTTCACGAAGCCGTCGACCAAGCATTGTGTTCATCAAACTAAGTAGGTAACTCTACGGAAAAATTATTGCTGGGAATCGACTTTTTAGTGCGGTGAAAAATCACTTTTTACGGTAAAACTCAATGTAAGGCACTCAAAACATTGTGCTTATGGACGCATTTAATAGTTAACGAGTAATGGAGGTATTTAAAGTAAAGCTAAGACCTTAAGAAATAGTACCTATTCGTGTCAAAAAGTTGGAACTTTGACCTCCAATATCAACGTAATTAGTAGGTTCCCAGGTACGGTCCAGAACAAAAAAATGACCGCATTGACGGGGAGAACAAGTGCCTTTCGGCTTCATTAAGGGTCTATTTACACCCTTTATATTCGAAGGAATGAAGGGAGGCCTTTGCTCAGGAGTGGGACAATACGGGCTAACTAAAAAACAAAACATATTCGATGGGAATTGTCATAAATATCGGACTTTTAGTCTTCTTATTATTGTGCTGTCGCGCTAGAATCACGATCATAAATTATACACTTTACTGACCTACGGTCGCTTTCACCTTAATTATTTATAGTAATTATAGTATTGAATGTTGGCTAACGGCCATGAGTGTAATGATCTTGAAATTATAAATACTTAATTAGTAAATGTACCTATTACTAAGTTGAAACAAACGCAGACAAAGATAATGCGTAAAATGATCCCAAAAGGGTAGTCTGCGCCACGTAACATCCGGTTAGACTGAAAGCCGGCCCCAACATAGTTGGCAAAGTTGGCAAAAGGCTAAGCAGGTGATGATGACTTTGACGACACGAATGGTGCAGCGGTAGTAAGGCTGCCTTACGTTCTTAGGGTCCCGGGTTCGAATCCCCGTACGTGCAAATGTTTGTGTGATGAGCATGGACATTTGTTTCCGAGTCATGGATGTTTATATGTATAATAAGTATGTATTTACAAACAAAAAGTATCTATGTAGTATATCAACTATCTGGTGTCCACGACACAAGCCTCGTTGCTTAGTGTGGCACTAGATGGCGCTGTGTGTAATGTCCAGCGATATTTATATTTATTTACTTTCTTCCTTTTGCCTTTAACATGAGTCACGAGTTCCTCACATCACCGTGAGGAGCTCGTGGTTAAATAATAACAGCCACGTTGATCTTCAGGTAAGGCCGCGCTTACCTAGGTTAGTCCGTGGATGGTGTCCACCCATACCACATACAAAGCTTCCCCTGTGCCTCAGAAAGAACGTTAAGCGTTAGTGACCTGAAAGTCTGACAACCAGTCTTAACAAGGGGTATCGTATTACCCAGTACTAACTGTGTTATGGAGGTCAGATAGGCAGTCGCTCTATGTAAAATACTGATATTCAGTTGCATCCGGTAAGACTGGAAGCCGACCCCAACATAGTTGGGAAAAGGCTAGGCAGATGATGATGAGCCACCTTACCCATATCGGCCATCCGTTCTGCAACAAGCAATGTGGCCAGCCAAAAAAAAAATATTGACAATTCTTCGGTTATGTCGGTAATGTCCGATTAGATTCTCCGTAGAAGCACATTAAAAAAAAGTATGCTTATGGGACAAACCCACCACACTATTTCCAAACCACTGTAACTCCTGAAAGCCAGAATCAACAGTGGCGACCACCAGAAAAGCGCCGAGACAATGAAGCTCGACGAAGTCCCAAAGAAACAATTTAACCGTCTTGGATCCCGCAACGAAATTAATCAGGAAAGTATAGCGGAGGAGTAGGAAAAACCGTAATTTCCATATGTTTATAAATATTTTCTGTTTCTTTCACACAAGAAAGTCCGACTACAGCGTTACACACATTTCCCTTCGATTGATGTGCTCATTCTTCGAATGAGAAACGTTGTGAGCGTCCAGTGCTGTAGATTCTCATAGAATTTCAAAACATCCGCCACGTGATGTCAGACGTTATACACATTCTACGCACCAAATAGACACTGTTTTTCAACAATCCACTGCGCAATGCCAATCCGAGAATTCATAAGCCATTAAAAAATTTAATCAACTTGACTTATGATGTTAATCGATTTCCAGTTTATTGTTTGTTGTTTCCATTTCCGCAAATTAAGATTAGTGAAATTAGTTCGCTGCTTGTACGACTGCACTGTGGTGACAAACCACACTTATTTGATCTGTGATTTTGCATCGCTGTCAAATAATAGTGGTATTTATTCTTATCAGAATATGGTTGCTTTTACTGATAAGCCTGTCAAAATCACAGTGATATTTTGTTATAGTAAGGATGTGTTTGCTGCCAAAGGTAAAGTAATTCCAAAAGGATTGTTATGTTTGTCATCAAAAACCAAAGAAGAATTTTAAAAAAATTGACCTAGTTTGCCCCATTGTTCTTTATCAGCTTATCATTATTTTCTTTTGTTGTTTTTTTTATGCATCGTGATTCGCTCGTTCTTTTAAGAGCCACACAAGACCCTCAATTCGATCCTCTAGTCTGCAAAGTGGTAGGTTTATGTCCTGGGACATTCTCCGCAGCAGAGCAGGTTAGGGTCTGAATTTGTGCCTGGTTATGGATGTTACGTTATATAGTAGATCCGAAGATCAGGTCTATTTGTTGTGGGACAAACGTACCTCATGTATGAACTTGTATGTAGGTTATAACCTCATTCGGAAACGACAAACATCCTTTGAATGTCTTTTGTTTTGACTTACAATACATAAAGGTCAGTCAGTCAGTCAGTTTAGATTTGTGTTAATGCACCGGGCACAGTTTGTATTTGTAAACGGTGCACTAATACAAACAGCGGAATTTTCAAGCATAATATTTACAAACAACACAAATGCTTACTTTGCAGGAAGTGTAATTTAAACATAATGTCATCATTACCCACATATTGCAAGTATGACTAAATTCTAGTATTTGTACTGAACATGCTTCAGTACCACTAGGTGACGCTTATCGCATTGTTCGAATTTCAGCTTTCAGCGCATATTCGAGGGTTGCAAATTCAAAAGAGCAAATTGTCGCCTAGCTTTAGCGAAAACGGGCAACAGTATAATCGCGTATTCGGTAGTATTAACGGTCTGACCTTCAAAACGTAATGTATTCATTGAACACGAGTTTCTTTAACACACAAATACCTACAAGTACAAATCACCTTTGTTGATTCCGATTGATGATTCACCATAGCTTGGGCCCGGATCATTATTAGGCCAGACTGCAATTTGTTAATCACTATCCTACTGGTTTTTCACCAACTACCGTCTGACAGCCAGTCTTACCAAGGAGAATCGTTTTACCTATGTGAAATACTGGCATTCAGCTGCATCCGGTTAGACTGGAAGCCGACCCCAACATAGTTGGGAAGAAGCCTATATTACTTACAGTTTGGCAGAAGTATCATTTTTTGTAATGTGATGTCGTACGTAATAATCGCTTTTTCATTTTTCATTTCATTTCATTACAACATATTATAAAACAAAGTCCTCGCCGCGTCTGTCTGCCCCTATGATGTAGGTATGCTTAGATCTTTAAAACTAACGCAACGGATTTTGATGTGGGTTTTTTTAATAGATACAGTGATTCAAGCGGAAGGTTTTAGTATATCATTTGCAGGCGGGCGAAGCCGCGGACATCAGCTAGTCTTATGTAAAGGATATTGGAGTTAATAAGTGGCAACATTGAAGAAGGACTGATAGCCAATGGAGTATACGAGACCTGGAGTGAAGATCGTGCTTTGGCAGGTGAGTGATGCGTTGCGATGATCACATTCAAATTTTTACGAGCAATAGAAGGCACAAGACGAAGAAATTGTAATCCAATACGTGTTACTACTTAGTAACAAATCGCTCTGTCTCTGTCTGTATGTCATACGCCCGCTTGTCAGGTAGCATTTGTGTGTCAAAATCGAAACTATTCGGGATCAAAATGTTTGTACTTATTAAATTACTCCAAATGTCCGCTGCATAAAACTTTTGAGTCTCTTTGGGGACGATAGAAGGACGGATGATAATATAAAAGTGGCTGAGGAAGATGATAGATGTCGCAGCTGGTATTCTGGTGCATCTTGTCTCTCACAATATTAGGTCTTACAAATACCAGATAGTACCTTTTTCTACTATGTGGTGTCCACGACACAAGCCTCGTTGCTTAGATGGCGTGCCGCTAGATGGCGGTGTGTGTAATATCCATCGATATTTATTATTATTTTAATTTATTTTTTTTAGATCTAGGCTGGGTATGAGATTTGTGTTAGAGTCAAAAACACACGGATATCCACACTTAGCTATTTTAAGCCCACTTCAGCTGCATTGTAAAAATCAACATAAATAGTAATTTGTGTCATTTTCCTGTCATCCTATAGCGCTGTTGCAGTAATGGGGGAAGCAGACACTTTTAACACCTACACTGGGATTCTTAGGTGTCTGTGTTAGTATAAATGAGATCTTAACATGAAGAATACTAGTATAGCTGATTGGGTGAGGACCCAATAAAGAAATATAGTATTCGTATGTAATCGTAGTGTAACGATACAACTTGCCGAGAAACTACACGCTGAAGCGACACGCATGCCGTGCAAGTTACACCAACCGAGGACGTGAACAGAGCAGTAATGTTAAGGTGGACGCGCTCCTAAACGCGCCGTAGAAGCCGTACACGCGGCAGTCATCGCATTTTATATTTTTTATATGAAATTAGCTTAGGCACCCGGCTTCGCCCGCGTGGAGTTCGATAATTGTCCCACGGGATCATACTACCAAGATAAAAAGTATCATATGTGTTAATCCAGGTCATAAACTATCTGTGCGCAAAATTTCATCCAAATCCGTTCAGTAGTTTTTGCACATACTCACATACGCACGTAGAAACTGTTGCCTCTATAATATTAGTGTGATACGCACAACGTCGCGCACCTATTTCCGCCGAACGACCCGCATTTCCGTAAAATTCTGTAGGCTATGCAAATTCTACCAGCGCGTGCGGATGACGTCATCAAATTAAGCGCGGAAGGCGCGTACAGCGAGTGGCGAAAAGAAATACTTTTAAAATAATGGATGCGATTCGGCGCGTACGATGCGGATAGGTGCGCGGGACTATCCGAAAATGCGCTGACTGCGGCCGCGGCGGCGCGGCGGCGGCGCGGCGCGCATGGCTCCGGTTGCGCATCTAGGTATGCGTCCACCTTTAGTGAAAAGGTCATTATAGGTGGACGCATACCTTTTTAAAAACACATTTTTTTTTTAAATATCCTACTAATTTGGATACAAGACGACGAATATTATAGGAACTAAGAATTACTGGCTCATTATATACATAATATACACTGACCTGCAAAACTAAGTACTACACTTTTAAATTTTCAATTTTTTCTAAACTATAGAAGTTATAGATTTAAAATAAAAAAAAAACGTAATAAAGCAATTTTTATCAGCTTTCTTTGAAACTATAGACAAAATTAAACTATTTTTCGAGTCCTTTTTGTTTCGAAACAATATCTTGTGTACTTAAAAAGTTATTGCAATTTTAAAAGTGTGATACTTATTTTTGCAGGCCAGTATAATGTATATATTATATTTTTATATTATTTTTCATATATTTCGTCGTGTTGTATGAACAAGACGAATATTATAGGAACTAAAAATTACTGGCCCATTAATTAACAGGCCAGTAATTCTTAGTTCCTATATTCATCTTGTTATAAGTCATTGCTTCTGTCTTTATGCAACGTTTGTTCAATACATGTGACGATACAAGTTCACTGCCAATTCTACGGTCTATGACAAGTCTCCCTATCTATGTATGGTTAGGTAGGTACGTAATAATGTTACATGCTAATGGCGTGATTTGTGTGTATTTGAGCCAGATCTGATAAATTCTATTTATTGCAGTTTTTTTTTTTAATGAGCTATAGGTTGGTCCTGCCCGTTTAGACTTACGAGGCCGAAACTGCATAGCTATTCACAACGCTTCGATTCGATTTTCGATTCGGAAAGTCGTATATCTATCTCGCTCGGTTTCGTAATGTCAAAAAAAGATAGACATACGACTTTCCGAATCGAAAATCGAATCGAAGCGTTGTGAATAAGGGGCCTGAAGTGGCAATGGGCCGGTCATATTAGCCGTAGAACCGATGACGGTTATGGTAAAGAAAGAAAGAATGAAAAAGTATTTATTATCGCGCACAGGACAAAACACACAAAATATATGGTTAAATTATCAGTACAACTAATAAAAAACCGGCCAAGGGCGAGTCGAACTCACGCGCCGAGGGTTCCGTACAAACTTTTTATAGGACAAAGTAAAGGGAAAATTCCGAAAAATCAAAAAAAGTTGAAAATTATGGTAAATGGTACTTAGGTACAAGTTTTCGCGAAAATCTAAATTTGCCCATATCTTTTTATCGTGTTGACTCAGGACCTTGATTTTTAAACACTAAAAGGGACTATAGACCTCAGTATCTGGTATAAATTTCAACTTGCTAGGTCCACCCGTTCCTGAGAAAATCGGTGGTGAGAGACAGACAGACGGACAAGAAAGTGATCTTATAAGGGTTCCTTTTTATACCTTTTGAGGTACGGAACCCTAAAAGTAAACATAGAGAAAAAAAAAAGAAACGAAATTGGTCCTGTATAAGGCCAAAAGGCCCCTATCCCAGCATGGTGCTGCAACATTAAAAAAAACGTCACAGCGCTGGTATTCTGATAGGGCCCAAAGTGAAGTCACGGTCAGATACGGATAGGTAGGTAAGATTAAAAAAATAAAATTAAAATAGTGTAAACGAATAAACAATACAAACGAGGTTGACGTGTTCTTGAGTGGAGACCGCGAATCGACAAACGTAAGGTGGGACGCCCTCAGGCTACAGGAGCAACGATCTTCGTAGGGTGGCTGGTAGCAACTGGATGGGAGTTGCTGAGAATCGAACTAAGTGGCGTGCGATTGAAGAGGCCATGTCCGGCACTGGTCTGCTGTAGGCTGATAGCTGATGACCCTTTATTCCCATCTACCACCCCCTAGTTTACCACCCGGGTGGTGGATGGGAATAACTGGTGGCATTTACGCGTTTACCGTTTATTCCCATCTACCACCCCGGTGGTAAAAGTAGTCGATTGTTTATGAGTAGTGATATTGGTCTTACGAGTTGATAGTTGTGATATAGAACCCAGCAGGGGTAATAATTCATGTTAGTTATTAGTTTCATTTCCACTGCTTTCAAAACGGTCTAGATAAACTTAGTAAGAAAATCCTCAAAGGGAGGCGACATCCTAAGCCCTCGTGGTTGGACACCAGTCCGCCCACCAGTGAGATCGTTACAGGTAGTATCATACGAGCTATATCCTTTTTTTTGGAGACAAGTCCGCCATTCTACTCCTAAACCACTACAACTCCTGAAAGCCGATTTTTTTATTCTTCAACCTGTATTTATTACACATTACATATTTATATTTGTTTATTAGTACTTATTATTTTGTCTTATAAATTTATATTCGTATAACTGACCGTGGCATCACTTTGGGCCTATCAGAATACCAGCGCTGTGACTTTTTTTTAAATGTCACAGCACCTTGCTGAGATAGGAGCCTTTTGACCTTGCACAGGACCAATTTGATTGTTTTTTTATATTTCTCATGTTTACTTTTTTATATAATTTTGTCATAATGTAAGTCGTGGGTTCGAACCCAGACAGGTGCATTACTTTGTGTAATTTATTTCATCACCACTGCTCTCAAAACGGTGAAGGATAACATCGTGAGGAAACCGGCATGTCCTGGAACCAAAAAATTCGAAGACATGTGACATCTACCAATCCGCACTGGGCCCGCGTGGTGGATTATAGCCCATTCCCTTTCATAGAGAGGAGGCCTGTGTCCCAGCAGTGGGAACATTAGTAGACTGATGATGATGAACGTATATTCTATCTTTTTGTTTCTATTATGTCCTGTGTGAGTTTAATAAATACTTTATCTTTCTTTCTTTCAAAAAGTCAGAATCAACAGTGGCGTAACAAAAGCCCCGAGACAATGAAGCTCGACGAAGCCCCAGAGAAACAATTTAACTGTCTTGGATCCCGCAATGAAATTAATCAGAATAGTGTAGCGGAGGAGTTTGAAAAATGATCTTACTTCTTGCCGACTCGAAACAAAACAAGTGAAGACCAACTTGGGCCATAGTGTACATGGCACACAAAACATGCATCGGCACGTTTTTCACCCGCTTTTGTAGAATCACGTGCACCACAATCATTTGTTAAGTGCTTGTTCTTACAATAATATACGGACAGTACGAATAGGTTTAATTAGAAATATGTAAACATTATTAAGACTATAATTTTGGAATGGGAGCTATTTCCTGTTTTTGTAAGGTTCAAATTGCATAATTTGCTTTATGTTATGATTCAATGTTTTTTATGTCGTATTTACATTTGGATATAAAGATTTTTTCAAGATCCTCGCTTCAACTATGTTCAATTGAAAACTAAGTTTAATAAAATATTCATATTTTTCAAGACGAGTGACAATTTCTTGTTATTAAGTATCAGACACACTAGTTTCTCACACGCCTTGAAATTGTCTTGAATATTGGATTGATTTTACTTGCCGTACGGCTTGGAATCTATTTTAGAAACACTATCGATTAACGTCGTACACTCACGTAAGCTCACGCCTTTTTCACATTGGGGTAGGCAGTAACCACAGGACGCCAGCTGCTACGATCCTTACACACTCCTCGTCCACGTTCATACACGCACGCTCGGCTGCGATTACTACGCACCTGAACTTTCTGAAAAACCTTACTCACCAATACGGTCTAAGAAATAAAGAAGCATTTAAACAATTGTAATACGGATCTTATTACCATTGTTTATTTTTATTATATTTATTTTCAATGCAGCTAGTAATTCGCTGGCGCATTTTACAGTTCTGTCTGAACTGACCCTTATTCAAGCAATGTTGCTTATAAGAATATCGTGACATGAACACGTAATAGTGTGTTTGGTAATTAGTAATTACTGATTTCTACTTAAACACATGATGGTATTCCATTCACATTGTACAATTTTAACTGTGGAACTGACTAACTTTTTTCACGGTTTTAAAGCCGGTCACATATAATAGTTAAAAAAAAGAGAAGCAAAAAAAAAGAAAGAAAACGAAAAAAAAGTTCAAATGAAAGTTTAATAGTTCTTCACAATGATAAATTTAATCTTACGTTAAAGAATCAGTCATAAGTTATCATCATCTTCCCGCCCTTAGTCCCAATATGTTACTTGGAGTCAGGTCAGCGCAACACGTTCAATTTACACGTTCTTTTTTTTTTTCGTTTTTTTTTTGTTTTTTCTTCCATTCTCCTCTGTCAACCGTCACGCTATTATTTATACTCCTTTTACTATCATATCATTCCTCACACCATCCATCTATCGTTTCTTTCGTATTCCTCTTCTCCATCCATCCACATTTTATATCGGTCATTTAAACGGTCATTAGTTACTAGACATCTTATAACAGACGTTCATGGCGTCTGAATTAATTGACACTTGGAGCAGAAAATGAAGTTATGAAAACCAAACAATGGTGTTTAAATAAATTTATTAAACTAATCACTTGGTATTGTAAGAGAGTACATATATGTTAATATTATGTTTCCTTTGAATAAACGATAGGTAATGCTACACTACGTTGTTATAGATTGAACGTGCACGTATTACGTTCACAATGGCATAAAAAATTAAAGAGATTTTATCGGACGTGTTGAACATTTTCAACCCCCTGACAACTTGAACAATTCATCAGAAAACCTTCCACCTGGGCACGCGTTGCCGTGGCCGACTTGGAAATCTCAAAACAGACTTCGAACCCAAATCGGCCCGAGCAAAGACCATCTCTGCAGATGAGGGTTCATGGACGGCTCAGACCTCAGTACCTATGAGGCTTCTCCCCACATAGACAATGGCCACCTTGCAATGCATGCCTTATCACCTGCGCCCTTGATGATCTATTGACTGCATCAGTGAGCGATGTTCGCGTGGCTGAGTTTTGGACTAAATACATTTGAAATTTTTGCCATCGATACGCTAAGTAGAAAAACCTTCTTCGCATTGTCAAACTACCTTCGAGAAAACGGCAAAAATAAACTCTTTACTCAATATGTTAATGCAGTGGAGTGCCTAAGGCTGAACATTATAAAAGCCACGGCAAGCTACGCAAACAGACTATTCAGTTACCTCTAAATTATGAAGAGCGGTACGCCATACGGGCAAGCCAGGCTTTTAGACTTGTATAAAGGTACCGCCACTGTCAAACTTACAAGATATCGGTGAGCAGATTTTCACCATATTACAGAAACTATCATTTAGCTCTTATTGAAGATTTTCAAAACTTTTTAAACACTGAATAAAAAAGCTTGTTAAGGTTAAAATACGAATTTCTTATGCTTAAGCGACATTTATTGCTTACAAAGTTAGGTAAAATAAGGCATTTCACTTCTAGTATAAATAAAAGACGAATGCTAGTAAACTTATCAGTAATTTTTGTATTTTTTTTGTGTAGTGAAAAACCGTGAAAGTCTAAAACAGTGAATTTTTGTAGAGTTCAGTAATGTGGGGTGGACCTTATAATTACAGTGTTTCAGTGAAAAGACATGGATTTGTTTAGTAATTATGAGACGTAGAATAGAAGTCGATTTTTTTCTATGAACACCTTATACTATTATAATATAATTATATTATTGTATTATATTATTTTATATTTTATTTAATAATAGATATTCATACTAATTAATAAGATATTAAGGAACCACACCATTCCAATCCCCCCAGTCATAATTATAAACAAAATACACCTACTCATAACACTTGGATTCCTTTGTAAAGTAAACACATTTTCTTGAGTGGCTTGTGGCAAAAACAGCCACATGAGTCCAAAGAGAAAAAGCAAGGCAGATGACGAGTAACTACATATATTTACAAAACATCACGCCTGTAATCCCCGAAGAGTTATGTAGAGCTGTACCTAAATGCATCACAATGCGCCGAATTCGAGTAAAGTCATTCGACCACCCAAATAAAGGATAACGACCAAATGTAATTTCGCCATTAAGTAACCACATAAAATCACGCCTGTAATCTTCGAAGGGTTAGGCAGATTTGTATCTAATAGTATACCCAAATTTCACCAGTTTTGTTTAATTCTGTTGTAAAGGGTGACGAGCCTTTCGCCATCAACCGGGCACAAGTCCAGGCTCCGTGACTGCTACTGAGAAATTCCTGATGGAAAAATCCAATTTCAAAACTTTGCCCGATATGGGTCAACATCATCCTGTTTTTGTCAATCATCATCATCATCATCATCAGCCTATTAATGTTCCCACTGCTGGGACACAGGCCTCCTCTCTAAGAGAGGGAATGGGCTATAATCTACTACGCGGGCCCAGTGCGGATTGGTAGATGTCACATGTCTTCGAATGTTTTGGTTCTAGGTCATGCCGGTTTCCTCACGATGTTTTCCTTCACCGTTTTGAGAGCAGTGGTGATGAAATAAATTACACAAAGTAATGCGCCTGCCTGGGTTCGAACCCACGACTTACTGTTCGTAAGTCGGGGCCGCCACCACTGGGCCACCGCTGCTCTCGCTCGCTTTTGTCAATCATTTGAAGATAATTATGACGAAATGATATTCTTAATATACATGAGATTTAAGGATTTGTATTGGCCGTAAACACCTCTTCTACCTAGCCTTTTGGGGTCGACTTCCAGACTAACTGGATGCAGCTGAATACCAGTATTTTACTTGGAGCGACTCCCTATCTGACCTCCACAACCCAGTTAGTATTGGGTAATACGCAACTCCTTGATAAGACTGGTTGTCCGACTTTTTGAGCCACTGACTACCTGTAACGACTGTCAAAGATATACAAATGACAGCCGGGACCAACGGCTTAACGTGCTTTCCGAGGCACGGAGGAAACTCGGAAAGCACGTTACTGCGGAATGAACGAATGAACCCTTCATGGTCAGGCAGAGTGCCAAACGACAAACTCACTAGTCCAAGTTCAAGGAATCGAGAGAAGGAACGATCTTTCTTTGAACAAGGAGGATTTTGTCTTCAGAAATACTCGCAATTAACATTGTTTTGGCAATAATGGCCCTTTATGTACAATTAGAAAATTAAAACATTGAATTTAAATAAGGCACTGATTGAAAATGCCTTTATCAACCCGTACTGGGTTCGCGTGATGTATCCGGGCTTCCCTTTCGAGGAGAGGAGGCCTATGTCCAGCAGTGGGAACGCCATGAATACTTGTGCAAAGGACATTTTGACAGCGATGTGTCAAAAACAAAGCCCTCGCTTGGAAATGGTAAAATATTACTTACCTACATGTTCAGTCTAATTCTAATGGGTTCATTAATTGATATAATTAATATATTGTATTATTAATGTTATAATAATTATATAATTATTAGAATATAAATATATTTTCTTGGAAATAACATTAAAGGAAGATTCTATGCTTCAGTTGTTGTGTAATTAAGTAATTTATTTATAATTTTGCTGTGAACTAAATATACTTTACTACTTCCTTTTAAAACAGCAAAGCAATAAGGTTTCCAGAGCAACGGAGTATAAACACATTACATAATTTACTTTACATGGGAAAAAACGACAAGAAGTTATTGTTTTAGGAAAAAGTAAAAGAGCTATAAAATTTATATTATTTGTTTTATATAAAATATGATTGAAGTTTTTTTCTAGTTAGAACAATATTTTAGAAATGTTTCTCTCACACATCTACCTTTCTCTTATAGAAGATTACAAGAGACGAAACAAAAAAATATTAATTTCATTCAAGCACTTTCTAGTCATCGGCATTGTTTACAATTTTCAAACTTTTAAAATCAGATTTTCAGAAACTCAATACTTTCCCGATTTTTCCTTTACACATACAACGATTTCCTGAAACACCGCTACATACACAAACAACAACAATACATGAATCAAACAATACTCACGAAGATACACGATCCGAAAATACACAATATATTGGCTTACAGCCACTTCAGTCACACGCGTGCGTTCGCGAGGGCGCTCCACGTACGAATGCGTTCGATTCTGACGGTGGACGCAACCGAACTGGTGCGTTGATGCTCCTTAGCGTCTTTTTATGCACAAGTGTTGTTTGATATGTCTTGTAAACATGTGTTTTGTACACAGTTAATGGGTCTCATGTGATAAGTATTGAGGGCTTGTAAGGCAGGTCTCGGCTTTGTAGTTATATTGTAAGAAAAGAGAATGTTATGAAATTCATGTTTTTCAAGTCATTGACAGCCAGTAGTCAGTTTTTTTTTTTCAAGAAAAATATTTGTGAAAAACAGCACTGTTATCGAAAAAATCTCAAATGTTGTGGACGATTGAATAGGTTCTCGTATAGGTAATGTAATATTATTTAGACTTACCGGAAATCCGTGTAATAATTCGGGTTCTATCATTTTGAGGGTATAGCAGATAAAATGGCTACTACTATTATTATTTATATTATGGCTGACTTTTTAGCATGGCTATTGCCATTTTTTTTTTATTATTATTTTTTTGTTTGGTCCCGACTTAGGTGTTCTAGGTCGTGTGTTCGAACCTAGACCGCAGAACTTAGTTTATGTATTTTAATTCTTAAACAGTGTTCTAACAATGGTAGAGGAGAGTCCTACCTAGCTTTTTTCCAACTATGTTGGGGTCGGCTTCCAGTCTAACCGGATGCAGTTGAAAACTAGTATTTTACATGGAGCGACTGACCTCCACAACCAGTTAGTACTGGGTAAATACGATACCCGTTGGTAAGACTGGCTGTCAGACTTTCGGGCCACTGCGGGCTACCTGTAACGACTGTCAAAGATCTACAACTGACAGCAGGGACCAAACGGCTTAACATGGTTTCCGGGGCACGGAGGAAACTCGGTATGTAATGTGTGGTCTGTGGTGGTACTGCAGGTGTTGAGCTGCATCCAGTTAGACTGGAAGCCGACCCAAAAATATTTGAAAAAAAGCTAGGCAGATTATGATGATCTTTGTACGAGTAGGAGAGATGTACAAGTGTACTGAATTCACCACGTTCCCATTGATGATTAAATTGATCAAGAAGTTTGATGGCTGAAACGATGATGACGTTAACACCTTTTAAAATTCTCCGAACTACCAAACCCTTTGCTTTTCGTTAGTCATTTGTTTTTATAGAGGCCGGGGAATTACTTCACAGCATCACACACTGCAAAACAAATCGTGAGGATACATATCGGCAACCACGTGGTTGCTGTAATTACAACTTAATTGACGTAAAAATTGCCTCAGTCATTACCTGCATTGTATCGTTTTGTGAGAGCTACATTGACGTATTTTGAGCTGTGGGCTTTGTGCGAGGTTTGAGCACTAACCTACCTCAATTTGTACCTACACCTAATAATAATAATTGTGTAGCCATTTTTTTTTCACGATGTGGAAATCCTCAATGGATGTCCTCCGCCCTGGGGAGAGCGGAGGGGTCTGTCAGACTCGTACTGACTAAAACTACACCGGTGTTCCCTCGCATTCTTGCGTCGGGGGGCAGCGGGATCTGATGCGACTTCGCTGCCCCGGACTAGTGCCGGGCCCGCTTCACCTACGGGCCTCGTCCCGGGGGGAGTGAGGTGTAGAACTCCCCCCGTTACTTCTAAGAGAGGCGCGCGTGGAACACAACGCGCCGCCGTCTCGGGTCCAGTGTGATAGAGGGCGACGGATGTCCCCGAATTCATCGCCCCTGGACCTATTTAGGGGGCCGGAAGAGGGCGTTGTCAGCTCTCTACCGACGCCCGATGCGTCTGCTGCGGGATGAGCGGGAGCTCGACATCTCCCTCTCATCATCCTTCTGCGAAATGACGGTTTCGCAGAAGGAAGCTGCGGAAAAGGAGACCACCGCGTCCCAAGACTCTGCGCCGTCGACCATCGAGCAAGCGCGAGGCTCTCGCTTGGCAGCTGGATCAAGAGCTTGATTCAGAAAACAGTACTTCTGGACACTGTGCCTATTGTTAGTAGGTTCCTCTCTCAAGAGCCCTAACCACCGGTTTTTTATTTTATTTCATAAAGGAATTTATAAAAATGTAAAAGATGTGTTGTAAGAATGAATAAAGGGAATAAATTGTGTTAAGTATAATTTTTTGTAACAAGATGGCGCTATTTCAGTTTCAGTACAAATTGATGTTTCCGTTAATACAATAGAATAGAACTTATGAGCGCACCGAGCTTCTGGCGCTAATAGATTTTAGGTATTCCTAAGCAGGACGAAGCAGGAATAAAGCGGATAGAGATGCGTGGCGGCTCTGGTTAGAATGGGCGGAACGCACGAAAATTTATGTATTTCCTTCATATTATTCAAACAAATACACATTTCGAAAATGTAAAATATACGCGTTATAGGAAACATGTAGTTTTGTTATCATTCAAAATCAGATGATCTACCGTGAAGTATTTACGCCGTACTTAGGGTTTATTTTGTTTTTTATAGATAACTATGGATTTTTTTTCTATCGAGGAAACTAAAAGTAATCGTGTTTCTAAAGTGTACGATGGATAGAGTGAATCCTTAAATATCTTACATATTAATTACATAACTAAAGGATAAGTAAAAACGATGCAGCAAGGGATCAAGCGAATGCAATTATTTTGGAATTACGTATCGTTTCCTCGGTGCGCTCATAATGCCATCTTAAAAAATAAAACATATGCACTTAAGGAAAAACAAACAAAAAAATATAGCATCTTATCTACATCAAATCATTAGGCAGACGCGTATTAATAATATTCCTGCATATATTGTATAGGTAAAAGTTGGAAAAAACTTGAATTCTTAAAAGCTGTTTTTTTTTTTAATTACTCATCATCTTCCTAGCCTGGCAAACGCCAGGCTAGGAAGATGATGGGTAATTTTCATCCGGTAAGACTAGAGACCGACATACCAGTGTTTACTCTGCATCATCTCTGATGCAGCAGTATTAAACATCGTCTATCTTACCTCCACAACCGAGTCTGTAAGTAACAATATACGATTCCCCTTGGACAGACTGGTTGTCAGACTTTCAGTCATCGTCCACCCGTAAAACAACTAAGAAATATTTACGAACTGGAACCACCGGGACCAGTTACAGTCGGAACCAACTGCTTATAGGCTTTCCAAAGTATGTTAGGGATTGTCTGTCCACCCATCCACGAACCGACTTTGGCAAACGTTGCTTAAGGTGAAAGCGTCAGGTTAGACCGCGAAATTCAAATTTTCTTACGTTTTTTGCAATTTGTAGACCAGTGCTAGGTTGTATGTTGATTAAAATATTGTTCGCGACAGTAAGACGTATGTATGTAGTTATAGAATTATAATCATCAAAATCATCAATACAACCCTCCAAGTTCATAAAAGTCGAGGAACGACTTTTTCAAGGTCAAAATCATTCCTCGACCTTTATGAACTCGGAGGGTTATATTGATGATTATAATTCTGTAACTACATACGTCTTACAGTCGCGAACAATATTTTAATCAACATACAACCTAGCACTGGTCTACAAATTGCAAAAAACGTAAGAAAATTTGAATTTCGCAGGCTACCCTGGAGCATCCACCTTAAACTTGAAGATCGACCTCTGCAGCTGCTGGTATGTAGACACAAACAAAAAACAAAAATGATCCTTCGACGTAACATAACATCACGCCTGTAATACCTGAAGGGTTAGGCAGAGGTGTACCATTTCGCCAGTTATGTTTAAGACTCGTGTAAAGGCTACCGCACAATATAGACAAGACTGTCTTTAGACAGACAATTACCCTACTAGTGCGAGCGAGAATACGTAGTCTGTCTCACTTGCACTATTAGGGTAATCTATTTAGTCCGTCAGTTAGAGTATTGGAAATTAATGGACACGTATTTTTTGTTTTTGTTAATCAATGAATATTGACAAAGATAAAACGCATCAAAACTCGGGAGTGGGGGGCTCGTGTCGTCAGAACTAGCTAAAAATTATACCATGGCGTGACGTATTGAGAATTTTAAAAGCGTCGTATCTTCGTCATGTTTGGTTTACGTAACAAAAGAAAAAACACGGGTCAAATATTTTTTGATAATCGCCTATTGTCTGTCTAAAGACAGTCTTGTCTATAGTGTTAGGTAGCCATAGGAGGCGAACCTATTATTGCCATGGGCTCAAATTAAATCTCCGTGGCTAGTACTGACTAAATCATAATTCACTGTTTTAAGCATTCACGGTTTAAAACTAAACTTATATTGTCACTTACGGGATATCTTCCATGATTATTTTTTGTTTTGAGCTCCCGATATTTCGACGCTGTTGCAAGCGCCATGATCGCGGGTTTCAAAACAAATAATAATCACGGAAGATATCCCGTAAGTGACAATATAAGTTTAAAATCATAATTAAAAAGATTCTTCGATATTGACAAAAAAACAAGTAATAAATAAATCACAATACAAGCACACAGTCAAGTACAAAAATACCTATGAATAATAAAGTGATGTTTCCCATGTAATTGATGCAATGCTACGTCACAGCTACGTATACGCAAGCGCAGGTCTACGAACGTGCCTAATTGCATTCAATTGGAAGTCATTACAATAACATTACTCTTTTAATGTTATTGAATTAAATAATCGTTTTGATGTTTTTGTTTTTTAAGGTTCCATCATACTACAAATAATAAACAAAACCTTTACAACCTTACTTTTCAACGAATTACTTTATGTTTTCATGATTTTAGTTTTTGTTAAGAAAAAAAAAACCTTTGGGTACTGTTATTATTTTTTTACTATAGCACTATATTCATTACTTGGACCTTGACGAAGTTGTTCTCTTTATATTTTTGGCATTGAATATGACATTATACCGCTATTTATTTGACATTGTATTTGTTTGTTGACATATTTTAAATTATTTGAATCTTAGAAACCAAACATTTCATTTTTTATCGATTTTAGTAGGCTATAAATGTATTTACACTTTAAAGTACTTACGGGATGATATCCGTGATTTTCTTTAGGTTCTATGAGCTTTAAGTGTAGTGAAAAACCGTGAAAGTCTAAAACAGTGTTTAATGTATTTGTTTCCGCATGTGATAATTTTATTTAATATGTAATGTTCAACACAATGTCAATTGTTTATGAATAAATAAACGAATGAATATTATGTAGTTAATTAAATTAATGATTTTCGAGCGTCAAGAGTGCCAAAGTGAATTTGAAGAATACGCCACTTGCTACGATGCTTACTAACTTTTACCACAATCTCGTTCATGTATCAGAATACCTATTCACAAACGCTTCGATTCGATTTCGATTGTGAAAGACATATTGTCCCACTCGTTCGCTTTCGTGATGCCAAAAAAAGATAAACACACGACTTGTCGCATCGAAATCGAAGCGTTTGCGTATAGCTATGCAGGTCTGGTTGCGACTACGCACCCGACCTATCTGAAGAACTTTTCTACTCGCATCTGCCCATTAAATATTTAAAGACGACCTCACTGTTGTTAATCGTTAATCTGAGCTAGCTTGGGGAACTGGCACAATAGAACCCATAATGCAAGACGCAGGTATCAATCAACCAGCACTTATAGGTGATATGTTATTAAACATTGTGTGGGAACCTGCAAGGAAAGCGTTCTTCGACGTTCGCATTGTAAATGCTGACGCTTCCTCTTACAGCAAACTCACATAAAAAAACAGCACAGAGACATAGCCGACCTATTCATGCATTCAAAATACGACCGAGCAACTGAAGACTTAAGAGCCTCATTCACCCCGTTAAACATTTCATGCGACGGAGCCATAGGAACTGAATATAACAGTTTAAAAAAAAAACCGCATCAAAGCTTAAAGAGAAATGGGGAAACGCATATTCTCAAATAGTGTACTGGTTGAAAGTGAAAATACAAATCTCAGTTATAAGAGCAGTTTTAATGACAGTAAGAGGCACGCGCAAAACATGCCAGGGCCTTTCAATGTGAAGATGGAGCAGGAATACTTTAGTTACAGCTTGATCTCGTGAATCAGAATTATTTCTATATTTATGTGTGCAATGTATGTAACTCTAAGTTGTTCTTATTTAATAAATGTTTCTGTTTTTTTATCGTTATGTTATTTATACAAAAACAAACACTGAAGACTAGTGCAGCTGGAGGTACCTACTAGGTAAAGTTTATTGCCTGAACTATATGACTGATGAATGATAAAATGTGTTTGGTCGACCAAGCTATTTGGTTTACAGTTTACAATGTAATTTGCATGTTAATATGTAAACCAAAAGCTTGGTCAACCGTACTATGCCCTACAGTATTATCTGTCACAGGTCAAACTTAGGTATTTTCTGTAGATGTTCGAGTCCAGGCATTTGTTTATTATTAGGCTTCGTATAAACGAGCAGCACTTTGCCGTCGACAGGGGCAACTGCGTTTGCCGTTGACACGCGGACAGCAAACGCCGACTAATGGCCACAGCTACGGTATGAGCGCAGCGCTTACTCTTATTGCATCAATCAAGAAACATGATGGCGCGTTACAATAATGCTGTCGACATGGTGGGCAGCCTTCGGTGTGTCGAATACTGCAGCTGTTGCTTTTGTCAACAGTAGCAGTTACCTCTGTCGACAACTGAACTTGGTTCTGTTGACAGCAAAGTGCTGCTCGTCTGTCTGGCGCCTTAAAGATCACCAACTACTGTCTACAAAATATCTTAAGAATATGAAACAAATAGTCTTGGGCGTATATTTTCAGTGACCTGGTTGTGTACCTTCTCACCTATATTTTGTCCGGAAAAGATTGCCCGTTATTTTATAAACAATTATGGCACACAACCATGATTCAGAATAACATGATAGCCGAATAAAAGCTGAAATGTGTAGTAATAAAATTGTTTCGAGGCGGCTTTGTCGTTTCACAAATATCTACCTCCGAATCAAATGTACCAACCCAAACTTGTGTCTTGTAACCGTATGTACCTACGTCACCTTTTCCTTGCCTTTTTCATTAAAAAATAAAAAAAAAATCGATTGACGTAAGAATCGTCAAAATAAGCCCACGTTAGTCTCTAGAGCGTCGAGCGCCACAAAGACGCACACACTGATGATCAAGCAAACTGTACTGCTCATACCTACCTACTGGAGGCAGGGGGGTATTCAACAAAACAATAGCTGCACGTTAAATAAAACTTTATTTATTGAATAGGTACATCATGTGACGCATACAATGCACCACAATACTAAAAGGATAATAAAATTGAATCTTAAGAAACATCTGTCAATTCAGCAATGTTACAATATCCGACGTCACGTCTGTTGGTTTACTCAGTGCTGCTAGACGCCGAGTTTATCAGAAATCTGTCAAGTCGTCCGCTTGAATGAATCACATTGACGAGTCACAAGACACGCGCAAAATTATTTGGTAGACGATTCAGTTCTTACAACTTCCTTTTATTTGAAATCCTAATCATGATAAATAAGTCCCGAACGACCTAAATGGCGCAGCGGTAGTGAAGCTGCCTTACGTTCTTAGGGTCCCAGGTTCGAATCCCGGTAGGAGCAAATGTTTGTGTGATGAGCATGGACATTTGTTTCCGAGTCATGGATGTTTATATGCATAATAAGTATGTAATTACAAACAAAAAGTATTTACGTAGTATTTCAACTATCTGGTATCCACGACACAAGCCTCGTTGCTTAGTGTGGCACTATATGGCGCTGTGTGTAATGTTCAGCGATATTTATTTATTATTTAAGTGTGAAGGTTCTGTCAAACCGGTATGAAATTAACAGACTGCGGTCGTGGTTCCAGACACCTGACTGTGACTTAAACCTAAGTACTAGCTTTTGTACGCGGCTTTGCTCGCGTTAATTTTAATTTTGACAATCAATTCGGGTTATACTCTACTTGTTATAATATAATTCATACATGATTCGAAAGACACGTGGCGCCATCTATTGTCATAAGAACGTTATTATTGTTTTCCTCGGAAACAGCTCTTTTTTTTTGGGATGAAAGGTACCCTATGTCCGTTGCTGTACACCTGACAACGTATATGCAAAATTTCAAGATGATCGTTTCAGTGGTTTAGGCGTGAAGAGGTAACAAACAAACTTACATTACTTATATTATGTTTTGTTTTTGTTTTTTTAACCACGCTCTGCTACCATATTAAAGTAAAATAAATACTGTTGGAACGAATGTTTTATTTTATAGAAGAATGACAAGAAGAATAACGAAAAACTGTTGCTATGGAGACTGAAGGTACAGTCCTCCTAACATCCACTCCTCTTTTAGGAACTGAGGCCAAGAGCTTTAGTTAGCTTTTCCAGCCTGGGTGCATATACGGGCTTTGTGAAACAATCAGCCAATTGGTCCTCAGTTGTAACTTGCTTGACCTCAAGCATGCCAGTTGCCACACACTCTCTGACATAGAGATACCTTCGTTGTATGTGCTTCGTCCGACTATGTTGCTCGTACGGCGGATTGTACGCTAGCTTTATTGTTGACTCATTGTCAATGTAAAGAAGTGGCGGCTTTTCAGTTTTCGTTATTTCCTCCAACAACTGTTGTAGCCATATTATTTCCCGTGCTGTCTCCGAAGCTGCTATTAGCTCCGCCTCTGTCGACGATAAAGCTATCGTCTTTTGTTTATTACTCCGCCAGCTGATTGGTCCATAATACAAACAAAGTATGACGTTGAGTGCGCTGCTGAAAAATCCGCATCGCTGTAGCAGATTAATTTGTTATTGACATTATTTAACGAACCGAATACTAGGCTTTTGTAATTGGTGTCTTGACTGGTTTGCACTCAGACATCTTGTACTTTTCTAGTACTTTCTTTGTATAACCTTTTTGACTTAATGTTATGTTCCCATTAACAGATCTTTCGATTTCCAAACCAAGAAAATATGAACCTGATTTTGTTACAATTTTGAAGCGATTTTGTAGTTCCTTTATGAATTTCTTTCCATCATCCTCTGTAGTTGATGCAACTAACCCGTCATCAACGTAAAGTGCAATCAACACCTTAGATTTTCCATTCTCTCGAATATAAAGGCATGGATCAGAAGAACTCTGTGTAAAGTTGGAGCTCACAAGAAATTCATGTATACATCTTGGAGCCTGCTTGAGGCCATATAAGATTCTCTTCAGGCGGCACACTCTGTTTGTTCCATCGTTATAACCATCGGGTTGTTTCATGTAGATTTCTTCTTCTACGTTACCGTTAAGAAATGCTGTTGACACATCAAACTGACAGAGATAATTTCTCTTTTACAGCTACTGCTAATAGGGCACGGACGGTAGTAAGGCGCACTACAGGGCTGAATGTCTTGTCATAGTCTACCCCTGGTTTTTGTGAGAATCCCTTTACTACCAATCTTGCTTTATGTCGTTCGACACTACCGTCTGGATTGGTCTTAACTTTAAATACCCACTTGCAAGGCAGTGCTTTTCTGTTATTTGGTAAAGGAACAAGATCCCATGTTTGGTTCTCATTAAGGGAATGTATCTCGCTCAGCGTCGCTCCTAACCACTTCTCTTTGTCTGTGCTTTCTAGAGCTTCGCGATAGGTTGAAGGTTCTCTATAGCTGTTAAAATCTTCAGTAGCAGCGAGAACAAATTCATCAAACCTGTGGTTTTCTGAGAAGGCTGCGATCACGAAGTACTCGTTGTGCAGGAGAAGCTTCATTGGTTGTGACTTCATTATTGGTAACTTCATCAGTTGGATTTATTTCGATAATAGTGTCATCATCTGTATCTGAGATAAGTATTTGTTCATCATCAATACCTTGTACTGATTCTTGTTCATCATTTTCTTGCACTGACTCATACTCACTTTCAACATCATCGTCCAAAGAAGTTTATTTCGGCGTAGTGTTTATAATTATCCTTTGATTTCGTAATTTCCGAGATTGAATTTTGTGTTTCGGTATAGAAGAGTTTGTCAGTGAATCGAACGTCTTTGGCAATCATAATTTTATGTTTTGAAGGAACCCAAATTCTATAATCTTTGGAAGTATCTGAATAGCCTGCAAACATCCCAGGTATAGCTTTCGATTTGAAATTATCACGTTCTTTGCCATCTTTCAGTAGTATAAAGGCTTTCATTCCAATCTGACGCAGATGGAAGATGCGAGGCTTTCTTTGTACCCAATTCTCATAAGGTGTAGTAACAGTACCAAAATGTGCAGATATAGTTTGGTTGACACTCCGATTGGAAAGGTAGTTTGCATTTTGAACAGCTTCTCCCCAAAGGCTTTGAGGTGCTTTAGATTCGATCATCATGCTCCTAACCTTTTCAAGTAGGGTACGGTTTTTGCGTTCTGCAACACCATTCTGGTGTGGTGTATATGGTGCTGTTAATCGTCTTGTAATGCCATGCTCTTTCAAGTAGTTGTCAAAATTTTGATTGCAGTATTCCAAACCATTGTCGGACTGGAGATTGATAATTTTATCACCTGTGAAATTTTCCATTTCTGCCTTGTAAAGTTTGAATTTGTCCAATACATCACTTTTTTGTTTTATACAATAGACTCTGCTGTATCTAGTATAGTCATCGATGAAGGTTATGAAGTATTTCTCTCCACCGAGGCTTTGAGTCATTGGACCACAGACGTCGCTGTGCACTATCTCAAGTCGTTTTGTCGTGCGTGGTGTGTCATTTGGTTTACTAGGCAGTCTTTTAATCTTTGCTTGAATGCATATTTCACAATCTCCAAGTTTCTCATCTGGCTTGAAATCTAAACCGTGTCTCATTCTTCAATGCCAAGTTCATATCACCTTCATTCATATGACCTAAACATTTATGCCATTTATGAATTTTCGTGTCTTCTGCCAAGTAACATTTATCTTTTTTGTTGTATTTACACGATGCAGGATTTAAGTAGTACAGTCCATCTTTGCCTTTTGGCGCAACGAGGATAATACCTTCTTCAGGATGTGTAATTGTGGCCTTTTTATCTGTAAACAAGACAGTCCATCCAGATTCTGTGGCTTTTCCAATGGATAGTAAATTCGAGGATATGGTTGGCACATAGAGAGTATTTGTCAAAATAACCTCTTGAATTTTACATTTGCCTCCAACATTGACATCTAGCATAATAGTGACTTGGCCTTTACCAGCAATTTCAGCTGTCGCATCTTGGGAAGCTAGTTTTAGCAGTTTGAAGTTAGATTTCTCGAGATTTTCGAAATAGTTTCTGTTATAAGACATGTGCGATGTACAACCGCTATCAAGAATCCATGTATTATTTTCATAATCTGAACTCTTATTTTTGGAATGCATACAAATAGCGTGGGAAGTTTTAGGAACTTCTTCGTTCGTTTCTTTCTTCTTCTTAATCTCCAGCTTTCTGCATTCATTGATAACATGTCCTTTCTTCTTGCAAAATTTGCATGTTTTTACGAAATTCGACTCTTCTTCATTTTCATCTTAATTGTTGTTGGAACCGTTATTAATTTGTCTGGCTTCTGATTCTTCTAAAATTTTTACCTTAAGTTCCTCAGGTTTCGGTAACGTGTCTCTGGATTCTATAGCTACACGAAAATTTTCATAGTCAGCTGGTAAGCTGTATAGCATCATAACAGCGAGCAAATCCTCATGAATATGGATGTCCATATCCTGCAATTTGTCTACCACGTCCATGAACTTATTTAAATGCTCTCTAATATTGCCATGTTCCATTTTGGACAGTATTAACTGCTTTAAAAGTGAAGCCTTTCTTGCCAGTCCCTTGCTGGCATATATGAAATCAAGCTTAGTCCAAATCTCATGAGCTGTTTTGCAGTTTTTTATTTGCTTTAATTCGGAAGGTGAAATCAGAAGTACTAACTCAGATTGAGCCAAAAGATCCTTCTCTTTATCCTCTTCATCAGTTTCCTTAAGATCCAGCGGCTTCTCAACAACACTCCATAATTTATTTTTGATGAGTACGGCCCTTGCTTGAATTCGCCATGTGTCGAAATTTTCTTTATTTAAGGTCTCAATTTTAGTACTTGAGCCCGACGCCATCGTGATCAACGTATTTATAGCTTTATTTTCGCTCTGCTACCATATTAAAGTAAAATAACTACTGTTGGAACGAATGTTTTATTTATAGTAGAATGACAAGAAGAATAACGAAAAACTGTTGCTATGGAGACTGAAGGTACAGTCCTCCTAACAACTTACTTTCATAGTAAGGATGCCACAAATTCATGATGTTTCCAGCCGGCCCGCAATCTGTCCTGCTTGACCAAACCAATAAAATTAACGAGAACCAGCCCGTTACCATAAATCGGGCATACAATATTTATGTAAACCGCCACTCAATTTTTTATAACTCGAAGATCGAATTAATGGGAATAACTCGAAGATCGAATTAATGGGAACTCACACTAAGCCGAAGTCGACTTGAGTAACAATGCAAACTACTTAATTTTACAACTGTTAATCACGCATGTAGTCCCCAAAGTATTAGGCAGAGCTTTACCATTAGAATAGCCACATTACACCAGTTATGACTAAGATATGTGTAGAGATGAACCTATTTTCATCAACCTGGAACCAATCTAGACGCAAAATAGATCGCTAGACCAACGAGACTGGCTAATAAAGTACATCATCTGCCTAGCCTTTTCCTAGCTATGCATGTTGGGGTAGGTTTCCAGTTTAACCGGATGTAGCAGCTGAATACCATTATTTTACATGGAGTGACTGCCAATCTGACCTCCAGTGTAATACGATACCCCTTTTATTTATTTATTCAATTTGGGAAAACAAACAGTAGTATATTTAGCATAAACAGTGTTGTCTTAAAATTAGACTTAACAAATATACTACCCACAACATTTTCCACAGATTACTATGGTAAGTATAAAATAAAAACAAACTGTTAGCAAACGTTAACTGTTATGTAGCAGGGCTAACTTAATGACAAAGAAGTTAAGAGTAAAAAAAAGGGATATGATACAATATTCTAAAGACGTAACAAACAAAAAATAATAATAGGTAATAATGTGTGATGTGTCATACAGGTCCTTAGTCCATTAACAACATTGTGTAAAACCTTGGTAGATATAAGGCAAATTAAGTTAAACGCCAGTTAAATAGTATTTACCCTTTGAAAATAAATTGAAGTTCTCTATTCTCCGCTGCTTTGATTATATTTTGTCGTGCTTGATTACGAATCTGCTCTAGTGTTTCTAATTGTATATCGGTTCCCCTTGTTATGTCTTTATCGAAATCAGTTGACAGTAGGGTCCTCTTACCCCATACTATCTCATTCGGTGAATACCCCGTTGTGGTGTGTACTACTTGATTGTAGCAATCCTCTATGTTCGGTACTGAACTGAACCACGTGTCCAGTGTGTTAGATTTTCTGCAGTTTCATTCTTTGCAACATTTTCGTGTGTATATAGGCTTTATCTGTTAATTTAGATACAGTGTCACTGTTGACGTTGTTTTTAGATGTTTTCATAAACATGTGAGTAAACAATGATTACTTTATGGTTTCCGCAGTAGACTGAGGGGCCATCCTTTAATTATGTGAGGTTTTTATGCCACTTTTTTACCCATATGTCCTCCTTGGTGATACGTGGTGCGGTTTTAGGCCAACCCTCTTCCCCCAGGTCAGATGTATTTTTTATTCTATTTGAATGTTTTGTACTAAAAAAGTATATTTTAGTAAGTATAGTTACTATTCTACTTATTCGGGCTTTTACGAGGTCACAAAATTCAATTCAATCCGATATTGGTAAAAATATTTTTCACCTCAGCACCTCAAACAAGCAGGTTTTGCTGTTTACAGACAGTGAGCAAAATTCGATTTTGCTGCGAGCGTGAGACAAAGTAACTTTTTAATATTTTTTTTTAAATACCGAGAACTGTGCAGGTCTAGTCACAAAATTCGAAAGATTTTAACTTCACTTTGTTCTGTCACTTTCACTTCGATACGAAAAAAGCGAGAGATATAAACAAGTCGATTCGAAATTCGATTTTCAAATTCCATATCTAGTAGGCCCAAAAAAGAAACAAACAATGAAACGTTCGGATACCGATATTGTAAATCGATAACCGTAATATTGTAAATCACGTGTTTAGGTTTTAAATGAAAAATTGTTATATTTTGAATAATCGAATTATATTTTTTATATCAAGATGAAGAATGTCGAAGAAAAAAATACGAAGATTATCATGTATCTACTTATTTATTTAAAGTTACTTAGAACAAACTTTATTATTGAGACAGAATACCGCGAGTGTAGTTTCAGAACGCATTATTAAAAAAAAATCGGGATTTAAATTTAAATTGTTTTATTTTCTGTGTGTTCTAGCAATAGTTTGGTCAGTGTACACTAGCTACAAAGTACAATAACATTTGGATAATAAAGTAATAATAACGAATAAATATGAGTGAGTCCAGTGACGAAGTCTGCTATATAACACCCGAAGAATAGAAGCTTAATGTAAAAAATGCAAAATTAAGTTTCCTGCCTGGAAAGTCTCGCGAAAAATATCTAAAAACTTATGATATTTTAAGCAATGGAGACTGAACTGTTACTTTTAATTTACAAAACTACAACCATTTCATTTTTGATTTTTTTAAATTATTTAAATGTTGTCATCATCATTAGCCTATTAATGTTCCCACTGCTGGGACACGGCCTCTTCTCAATGAGAGGGAATGGGCTATAATCCACCACGCGGGCCCAGTGCGGATTGGTAGATGTCACATGTCTTCGAATTTCTGGTTCTAGGACATGCCGGTTTCCTCATTATGTTTTCCTTCACCGTTTTGAGAGCAGTGGTGATGAAATAAATTACACAAAGTCATGCGCCTGCCTAGGTTCGAACCCGCGACTTACTATTCGTAAGTCGGGGCCGCCACCACTGGGCCACCGCCGTTCTCATGTGTCTAGTCTCTTAATGTGGCGTGGTGGTTTAATTTTTACCATGTTGTTTTTTTACCTTTAGGTATATGTTCTCGCTGCTGAGGTGAAAAGTTGTATGTGTTACTCGAGACCAAAGTTATTAGCATCTCGTGTCTTTGAATCCCTCGCTACGCTCAGGATTCTAACCTAGAATCACTCGCTACGCTCGTGATTCAACTATAGAATCCTTCGCTTACTCGGGATTCAAAATCAACACTCGCAGCAAAAACCCACTTTGCTCTCTTGTTGCACAAATAACTATTTTACCATCGCCACTCGAAAAAGGGCATTTTTTCATCGATAACAGTGAATATTTTTATTCACTCAGTGAGTAAAAGAGATTCATTTTGAATTAGGAACAATAAAACGTGCCGACAAGAATAAACACTGAATTTCGAAAATTGCTTTGAGAGATTGACCAAGGGCTATAGGTTTTACGTACTTTCCGACGCACGGAGGAAACTAGGTATGTAATGAATTAGTACCGGTCAACCATCCACAGACCGACCTTGGCTTAACCTTGAAGATCGTCCCGATTGGTTGTTATTAAAATATAAATGCTATACTTCTATTTATTTTCTCGCAGTCAAAGGTGAGAAGTAGAGTACACAACTCGTGAAAAAAAAATTCATCTCGGTCTTTGTATCCCTCGTTCTGCTCTCTAGAATCCTGCGCTGCTCTCGGGATCCAACTTTGCCCTATTAAGTACCTTTTTTTCGTCGCACAGAAAACACATGAGATTGTCACATTATCCACTCCCCATCGTGACCGGGGAGGTCACGATGAGGAGAAGGCCCTGTTTGAAAATCTTGTAATTAGAGGATGACCCCTTAACCGTAACACTAAGAGACACCTAATTACTGCACTGTTGGAATTACAACTCTTTAGCGCTGAGTAGAGAGTTAAAATATCAACACCACAGTTACATTTAGGTTTCCATTAAAGTAACGCTTAGCGTTTGTAAAAATGGGCAGACAGAAGTCAATGAAGGGCGCTTATTTTTGTTGTGTTTAAGTCACATGACATACGTCATTGCGATGATCTTGCAGTGGTGATTTTGTAATATAATAATACACACTAAATGTATTATGTAGGATTATCGTCAGCAATGAAAATTAATTAGGTATCACTTGCTTCGGTGAAGGAAAACATCGTGAGGAAACCAGCATGCTTGGGAGATATTACTCGACGGCATGTAAAGCCAAGTCAGAGGCCCTTGGGCGGCATAAAAACTCTGACACCAGGTTAGGCACTAACCACACGATAAAGAAAGAAGCAACGAAAATTGGTATAAACTACAGTTTATTACATCGTAAAAACCGCCCAAGTACGAGTCGGACTCGCGCACGAAGGGTTCCGTAGTATCTTTATAACATTAGACAAAACGTTTGTTGTATGTGAGCCCCCGTTAAATTTTAATTTTATTGTTTTTAGAATTTGTTGTTATAGCGGCAACAAAAATACATCATCTGTAAAAATTTTAACTGTCTAGCTATCACGGTTCATGAGATACAGCCTGGCGACAGACAGACAGACGGACAGTGGAGTCTTAGTAATAGGGTCCCTTTTTACCCTTTGGGTACGGAACCCTAATCAATTATTATTACACACAATCAAAGTAATAATGTCGCGTTTTATTATTTGAGTACTTAGGTAATTTAGATTTCAAAATCTAAAATCAAATTAATTAACCTGAATTAATGCTAATACAAATAAATTAGACACTAATAAAATTAACCGTCTTTTTCTAGTTAGAACAGTCACATGTCTCCTAAATTGTTGGAGTTCAAGATGGCGAGTATGGCGACGTCATCATGCAGTATAATGTTCACGCACAGCATGTATGGGGCTATATGTAGGCAGCGGAATTTGCCAGCAGATTTCGTACATTTTTTTAGGTACATTTATTTGAATAGTGATCGCGTGAGCACGATTTTGGGCGAACGTCTACTTTCGGGGTAATTTCCACGTCTGTTTGGATAAGAGCCCATGCGGGCTTAGTAAAACGCATAGCCGTTTCCCCAACTATGGTGCAGTAGGCTTCCAGTTTTAGGTACAAGATGCATTTGAATACCGGTATTTTACACTGCTCATCTGACGTCTACAACCTAGTTACTGGGTGGGTTGATTGGGTGTCCACAGTGTCCAGTTTTCTGTCTACCCGTAAAGACTCTGTAGGATCTGCGAATTACAGCCAGGACGAAAGACACTGCGGGGTTTCGATAATGTAATGTATGGTGAACCTACCCATTCACAGACTGATCACTTTGGAAACAAACGTGAGTATTTTTTTGAACTCAAAAATCCAATACTTCCTTCTGTAGGAAATTTGCTGTCAACACCGCCATTGAATCGCAGCACCTGAATTATGAATAACTCGGCAGCCATTATCAGGAATCATAGGATAAACGTTTTCGTCATTCTTGACCACTCGATGACGTCACAAGGTGGATGATAACCCCTGGGTGTCTTACATCGGCCTGTTTAGAAAGAGCATTCAAATAAACAGATATCACGCTGCATTCACTGAAGGGCTAGGCAGTGATGTACCTTTTTTTTTTTTTTTTTCGGATGGGAAATCATCAAATGACTTCTCCCGCTCTGGGCGGAGCAGGAGGGAGTGTCAGACTTTTACTGACTAAAACCCATCCATGTTCCTTCATCGCCCTTTGTGTTCCGGGGCCACGGTATCTCTTTCGAATAGTCCCGCAGCCCCGGCAGGCTTCGGTCCTTGCGGACCCCTTCCTTATTGCTGACTCTCTTTGAGGCGCGCGTGGAACACGAACGCGCCGTCGACACGGCCTGTCGTCATGAGACGAGCGGACGGCGAGCTAGCCCATAGCTCCCCGTCCACAGGCCCGCGCCTACGGTGGCCGGAAGCCACCACGTGGCCCCCGACGCCCGGGGCGTCTCCCGCGGCGGCCGGGACGTGAGGATCTCTCCCTGTCCTGTTCCGCCACCTCCTTCGCTAGCATGACTGCTTCGCAGAAGGAGGTGACGGCGTCCCATTCCGTCTCGCTCCGGACCATGGATTGAACCAAGGCCGGGAGCGAGAGGTCGCCGCCGCAAATCGCCGTTACGAGGACACGGCGGTGCTCCGCCCAAGCGGGGCACACCTCCACCGTGTGCTCCACCGTGTCCTCTGGTCGATCCTCACAATGGTGACACCCGGGCGTCTCCTCCCGCCCGATTCGGTGCAGGAACTTACCGAAACAGCCGTGTCCGGTAAGAACCTGCGTCAGCCGGAAGGTGAGGACGCCGTGGCGTCTCTCCAGCCACTGATCAAAGAGGGGACTTATCGCCACTATTGTGGCGTGCCCTGCACGGGGTTGCGATAGTCGCTCTCTCCATGTCGCCATGAGATCCCGCCGGAAGTTCGTCCGCTGAGCGACAATTTGCCGCGGCAGCGGAGTTTCCCCCCGGCGTAGCGCCTCCGCGCGCCACTAGTGTAGGCGCGCGAGGACTATTGCCTCCAGATCCCATGGCGGCAATCCGGCAAGGAGGTTTGCCGCCTCGCGGGAGATCGTGCGGTACCCCCGGACCAGCCTTACGGCTACCATCTTCTGGGGCACGTTCAAGTGGTGGGCGGCACGCCGCCTCAATGAACGTGCCCACACCGGGGCCCCGTGGAGGGCCATGGACCGCACGACTCCCGCGTAGAGCCTCCGGCAGGAGGCGTTCGGCCCCCCCAGGTTGGGCAGGAGCCGCCTGAAGGCAGCCCCTGTCCGCTCCAGTTTGGGGGCCAAACGTCGGAAATGCTCCACGAAGTTCCACCGGCTGTCGAGGACAAGTCCCAGGTACTTCAGCGTCGACTCGACGCCGATAGAAACCCCTCCTGCCATCACTAAGGATCCCGGAGGTGGCGCATTCCGAGGCCCATGAAAGCACATGGCCTCGGACTTGTGCAATGCCACCTCGAGACCCAGTTGCCGGATCCTCTCAACGACTATCGCAACCCCGCGTGTTATAGTGTCGGCCGCCGCCTCGTGCGACCTCCCCTGTGCCAGCACCAGCGTGTCGTCAGCGTATTAAACTACGCTGACACCGCTAGGGAGGTCGGCGCGCAGCACCCAGTCGTACCCGATGTTCCACAAGGACGGCCCCAGAACCGATCCCTGTGGAACACCGCACGACATCTCTCGCCGGTTCCAGTCTCCGCTGCGACCGGGGTAGATGACGGCCCTATCCGTCAGGTAGTCCCCGACCACACGACGAAGGTAGGTCGGCACCCGGTGATACCGGAGTGCCTCCCTTATGCAGCTCCAGGGCATGGAGTTGAAGGCGTTGGCGATGTCGAGAGACACCGCCAAGACCACCCCACCCCTGGACACCGCATCCCTCGTCGTGAGGGCTCTCACGCGCATGATGGCGTCCACCGTAGAGCGCCCCTTGCGGAAACCATATTGGTGTTCCGCAAGGTCCGGCCCCGTCCCCGCAAGAGCTTGCCCACCTCGTCGAGCAACACCACGGGCCGGTAGGCGGACGGAGAGTCCGCCGGGCGCCCCGGCTTCCGGATGAGGACCAGCTTCCCCGTCTTCCAGCGAAGCGGGAACTGGCCCCTCTCCAAGCATGCGCTTAAGAACCCCTCCAGTCGGGGACCGAGAGCCTCCGAGGCCAGGACCCAGGCTTTGCCAGGCAAGCCGTCGGGTCCCGGGGCGGTATTTTTGGCACTGAGCCTGCGTACCGCCACTCTCAGTTCTACCCCGGTTACTTCCGGAGCGTCGTCGTCGTGATGTACCTATAAATATAACACCCACAATTCGCCAGTTAGGTTTACCTAAGTCCCATTTTATAGGGGGCGAGCCTATTGTCTTCGAGGATTACCGGCATGATTTAACGGAGGTGTAATGTTACGATTTCACTAACAATAACTTGACATCACGCCTGTAATCACCGAAGGGCTAAGCAGAAGTGGACCTAAGTACACCCACATCTCGCCAATTATGTTTTTAAATACCATGCAATAGGTAAATGCCTATTGCCATTAACCTGGCAGAAATCCAGACTCCGTGGCTGCTACTGAGAAATTCCTGATGAAAATACCCAATAACACTTTGCCTGACCCGGGAATCGAACCAAGGTCCTCATGCTCAGCAGTCGCGCTTGTGAACACTCGACCAATGAGGCAGTCAATATACAGGGTTATTTGTAAAACACCGACAACCTCTCAGGACTGTGTTACTAACATCATAATCAACTACTTTTGTTCTATGACTTTTAAAAATTCATCATAAGTATTTTAGTTCATTAAATTTTCATAAAAAAAAAAAAAAATTTAAATTGAACGCTTTTACGGGCCCTCGCCGCCCTGACCCCGCTCCCCTCACTATTGTACTATCGCTTTCTTTTGCTAAAATATGATGAATTTTTAAAAGTCATAGAACAAAAGTTGTTGATTATGATGTTAGTAACACAGTCCTGAGAGGTTGTCGGTGTTTTACAAATAACCCTGTATATGTCACAGTCAAAACTGTTAATCAGTCAAAACTACTTTTGACTAGTCAAAACTATTTTAACAATAACTAACATTTACTTAGAAACTTAACAGGTTGTTAGGTTTTTTGTGACCCTTTGAAAAACATCATGTAATTCTAGGACTAGGTAAACAACTGAGGCGTTCTAAAACAACATAAATTTTAATGCAGCAAACGCATAACTTCATAAGGGTTTTGAGTTTGACAACTGAAAGACGGTTCGAAAGACTGGTTTTTATTCCTTTTCGATCCCATTTAAAATCAAAATCAAAGCATTTATTTCAAGTAGGCCAGTTACAGGCACTCTTGAATTGTCGAAACAAAGATGAAAATTAAATGTAGCTACAGTCCCAGTCACAAGGCATAAAAACTGTGAAAGTACTGTAGTTGCCCATTCCCTAGCGTCGATCTCTATGGAGAAGAACGGGCAAGAAACTCCATGGACACTCTTTTAAATCAGAATATTTTTACAAAACTTTGGTTACATCATTCATGTTGAGATGGTACATTATGTGAGAACAATGTAGCAAGATGTGCACGTTAAAAGTGTCCATAGCAAAAACAAAACAAACAATTCAAAAATAAAAATAATTAATTCAAATAAGCCGTGGCACCCAAGAGCTGACCAGTCCCAACTGACAGCGCCCGTTCACGAACATGACGCATGGATCAGCACCATTCAACTCAACCATTTTGAAGGGAACTAAATGATCCGACACACGCGCCACCATCAGTGAGACATTGAGTGAGCATGACATACTCTTAACCGCTAGGGCACATTCAAGTCAAGAAAAGACGTAGGTTTCCAGCGACTGATAGCATTCTAGTACATAGCACTCACACAATATGGGATATGCGTTTATATAATACCAAAAATATTGAATTTATACAATACAAAGATAGTTGTACAATCTTCAGCAGCTTATTAAGGTGAAAGCACCAGGATAGTCAGCGAAATTCAAATTTTCTTACGTTTTTTGCAGGTCAGTGTCAGGTTGTATGTTGATTAAACTAGAAGAAAAAACGTCGAGCTACCCTGGCGCTTTCTTCCACCTTAACGTAGACTTCACTGACCAACAAAGTAGTTAGTGTCGTCTGGTGATAAATGGAAATTGGACCCAGTGCGGGTTGGTAGATGTCCCATGATCAGGTATCATGGGATATCTACCAACCCGTTCGGGTCGGCGCAACACGTTTTTTTCTTCCATCCTCCCCTGTCCAACATCACGCAATCTTTTACACCTTTCTCCTTCATATCACTCCTCACACAATCCATCCATCGTTTCCTTGGTCTTCAGTCTAACCCACCTTTCTTTTAAATGCCAATAGATCAAGCTGATAGGCGTCCAATGCAGCTACTGCGTTTACAGCAGAACTTGCAGCTAGGTGTACCATCAGCAGCGTGCTTAGTAATTAATCCTGTCACGACATTCTGTGACAGACTAAAAAACTAGATTCCATCTCTTATCGCAACGACCTTATAGGAAGGAACTAAAACGTAAAGCAAATATTTTTGTTTCTGTTCTTGAAACGGAAAATTTATGAAAATTTGGCTTAGTAACACTAATGATGTTGATAAAGAAGTGCCTACCTTACCGAAGTTTGTTTTTCGCGGTACTACAGTGATTGCCCTACTTGCTCGGTTACAGTATTTTGAGTAATCAAATGGTAGGGGAAGCGAAGCTTAACCAGGAGTTAATCAGTTTTCAGGTTCGAAATAATAATTATCTCGGTAATTATATCTTGATAATATAAAAATCATAAAACAGAATAATAATAAAACAATGCAATGCACTAAACAATGATATGCATTGTACTATTACGTAAGAGAGACTGACGACGACGTAGAAACGTAGCATTAATAAATAAATATCGCTGGACATTACACACAGCGCCATCTAGTGCCACACTAAGCAACGAGGCTTGTGTTGTAGACACCAGATAGTTGATATACAACATAGATACTTTTTGTTTGTAATTACATACTTATTAAACATATAAACCATAACTCGCAAACAAATGTCCGGGACCCTAGGAACGTAAGGCAGCCTTTCTACCGCTGCGCCATTCGGGTCGTCGTAATTTAATTTTACATGGAGCGACTGCCTATTTGACCTCCACAACGTATAACCCAGTATAACTCTTATAACCCAGTTAGTACTGGGTAATACGATACCCCTTGGTAAGACTGGTTGACTATTTGGGCCACTGTCTACCTGTAACGACTGTCAAAGATCTACAAAATACAGCCGGAACCAACAGCTTAACGTGCTTTCCGAGACACAGAGGAAACTCGGTATGTAAGGGTGGTCACCCATCCACAGACTAACCTAGGCAAGCACGGCTTAACCTAAAGATCGACCCGAGCGGCTGTTATTATTTATCTACGAGCTCCTCTCAGCCGTCGCAAATTAAACAATGAACTAAATTTACGTCATTAAAGAAAATCACGATCGGCATCCCATAACCAAGCCTTCCGTAACCGATTTATGTAATGCGTCTAGTCATATAAATGTCCGGAAGTATGACACAGTCAAGTTTGTGTTTCCAATTGTAGTGTGCTCTGTGTCATCGAGATAAGGACGTCTGATAGGTAGCGCTACTCTCAAAATCTAGATAAGAGTTTGAGTAACACGTTACAGAAATAAATTCAAAGAGATCATGCTGGGAGGTGTTCCGGTCATGGCTTTATCTTCGTATCATACTGTTCCTTATATGAATGTAAGTACTTTTACCTAAGTATTTCCGGGCGTGGGAGAATCGAGATTTCCGTAGTTATATATGTTCATATAATGTATATCAATAAGCAACATATGCAGTTCCAGTCGGTCTATCAGCTGACAGCTAAGTTTGAGATATGAATCATCTTTTCTGAATTATTTTGTATAATTTTAGGTTATAGGTACTCACTCACCAACTAACCACTAATTTATTCATAAAAAATCTTGTAAAGCTGTAATAATTCCGTGCATGGTAGCTGTTGTAATTTTGTGTGTATATCTTTTACCTTTGTGTGCAATAACCAATAAGGTGGAAGGTGGGAAGGGTGGAAGCGCCAGGGCAACCCGCGAAATTTAAAATCTCGTACTTCTTTTGCAATCAGCATGTCAGGTTATAATAATATGTTGATTAACCCTTAGTTAGTCACGCCAAAATACTTACACTGTTGGTCACGTGGTGTCCATACGAACCCCAGAATTAATTGTGAAAGATACACAAGTACAATAAATTCAAATATTTATTTTTTATAGGAACTTGAAGAACAACATCTTATTTTAACAAAAAACTAAGTTTTAGAAAATAACAAAATATAAACTTCTAAAACAGCCTTGAATGTTAATTAGTAATTGCTTAGCACAGGAATTACAAACTTTGGTTTGGTGTTCGTTACACAATATATATTAATTACAACTCTCTCAACTCTCAATACTCGTTTTTCTGTCTTTAACTTACACAAAGAGTAGTAGAGTAGGGACTCCATTTTCCGCACTTAGTCTCTTATTCGGTCCGTTGTGCGTAGGTGTCCTGGCTAACTTAGCCAGCTTAGCTCCGCCCAGAAGCACAGAAGTTTCCTGGGAGCTTCACAGGCTTCGCGGAGCGACCTTTCTACTTTACCTTACACAAATATTATAACGGCCTTTGGAACCACTAGAATTGCTTCCAGAATTTTAATTTCCACATTTCACCCGTTACCGGCCCGTTATGTTTCTTAAATTCATAGCACACGTACCTAGTTTTACAAACTGATCTACAAAGCGCTTATAAAATTAGCTTTGCCGTATGGAATTTGGGAAAGAATCGTGTTCGGCTCGAGTTGATTCGCGTTGATCGAATATCATGTACCTAATAAAGAGCAAGGAATTCTTTACACTTCTCCGAATTCCAGATTTATCATGTTTTTACCGTCAAAAACTATTAGCTAAATACATTTTGAGGTTTCTGAACGCATGGATTTTTCCTCGTGATTTAATATCTAAATTGCATCGGTCGTTAGGAATATATTAACAATTATTACTGTTTCTGAGATGCCTAATTTTATTAGTTATTAGTAAATGCTATTTTTATCACGGGACTCGATTAAACACAATGACAATCAATGATTGATTTAATTAAGTAAAATAATTAAGATTAAAACAACTGAATGATTGTGATCATTATTATCAACAATATCTATTTTTGGGCATAAATACAGTATATGTACTATCGAGGACACTTCCGTCTGATCAGCACTAAGCTAATTTTTGCTTGCACTTACAACTTAGAAACGCTCTCTAGCTCCGCCCCGTTGACTTTGTATAGAAATAATGAATGAAAAGATACCGATCGGCGACACATGCCAAACGAGAGTTAATGTTATTTTGCGCGCCAAAGTTGACGCTTTCCTAATAGACCTAAACTTGAAGGGGGCGTGGCTCGGCACCTCCGCATGATCTAAGCGATTTTTTTTATTACTGTTCATGCGGAAAAGACCCCGACTGTACATTCAGCTTATTATTTTAATGGCCCAGCAGCTATTGTTGAACATGAGGGCCTGGCTTCGATTCGGGCATAGTGTTATTAGGATTTTCCCAAGTCGGCCAAAATGTTAAAGTCGGGACTAGTGCCCGATTGATGGCAATGGGCTCCTTTTATTTCTTATTATTATTACCTTCGAGGATTACAGGCGATGCAAACGTTACCGAAAGATGTAAATTAATGATTGTGAACTTGCTCTACTTTACCTACCTAAGTAATTGTAAATATTTGTCAGGCGGCGTTCTAACCAAAGCGGCTATCACGCGAACACGCGGAATTCGGTTTCACAGTAAGGCGATCCAAAATGCAGTTGCTCTCAGAGAGCACCTGTATTCCGGACTTCAGAACAAATGAATGGACACACATTTGGACGCGTTTTCACGCGATCAATCGCTTTGGCTAGAATGCGGAATCACTGTTCCGACAACTTGGTTAGGAAAATATTATTGACAAAGATAAATAGTAATAAGTATTAACGAGGTTGATCTAAAAATAACTAACCTATAATAACAATATTAATTAGTTATTATCACTTGTACGTGGTAATTAACAGGTGCGAAGGTAACTAGCGCTGCGTCTACGAAATAAAATGATTCACGGCGCACGACACGTGATCGCATAGAAAACAAATAGGCAGCTTTACCGTCCTTTTTTTTCGGATGGGAAATCATCAAATGACTCCTCCCGCTCTGGGCGGAACAGGAGGGAGTGTCAGACCTTTACTGACTAAAACCCATCCATGTTCCTTCATCGCCCTTTGTGTTCCGGGGCCACGGTATATCTTTCGAACAGTCCCGCATCCCCGGCAGGCATCGGCCTTTGCGGATCCCTTCCTTTTTGCAGACTCTCTTTGAGGCGCGCGTGGAACACGAACGCGCCGTCGACACGGCCTGTCGTCATTAGACGAACGGACGGCGAGCTTTATCGTCCTCGAGTCGTTACAGTTAATCAGTGGTCCGAAAGTGTGACAACCAGTCTTACCAAGGAGTATCGTATTATACCCAGAATATAGATACTAACTGGGTTGTAGAGGTGAAATAGGTAGTCGGTCTATATGTAAAATTTTGGTTTTAGCTGCATCCGGTGCATCCGATGGTCGGGATTCAACTGAATAGGGATGATGACTGACTATAAAATATGATTCTGTTTAGTCCATCAGTGAGATTATCGAAAAATATTGGATAAGTATGTGTTTTTTGTTTTATCAAATTAATAAAAATTGACGAAGATAAACCGTGTCAAAGATCATGAATGGGGCTTGTGACGTTACATTTGAGTAAAAAATGTACTCAAATGTGACGTCACACGAGTTTTCGACGCACTGTATCGTCTTCATTAATGTTTACGTGCAAAAAGAAAAAAAATGTCCAATATTTTTTGGAAATCCATCTGACGGGCTAATTAGTTTTTTTTAGTTATCTACCCTATTGTCTCGACAAATTGTTTCTTGTATTATTATTTTTTACCAATAGTTACAGAATTCACTTAGCTCTCTCTGTTGCCCGACGTGCTATTTCGAACGATATTGAACAGGGTGTTTTATACAATGATCCCTGCAGCCATAGAGAAACATATGAAAACCTTGAAAAAGACAAAGTCAACAACGACATGACGTTGAAAGTAGGTTTATCATTCGTTTGTGTTGTCAATTCCTGTAAACAAAACTGGATGTTTAGTCCGTTGGATAACCTGTACACCAAACGCGTAACGTGTTGCCCGACCCGTGAATCGAACCTAGAACCATTGCTCAGCAGTCACGTGGCAGTTAAAGCGGCGCCTTTGACACTATAAGAATTCACTTAAACATCGCGTTGTCTGATGATCTCATTAGTAGTGTTTTTTTAGCAATAATGGAAAAGTTGACGGTTTGTTTACCATTCCTTATCGATGTAGGTGAAGGTCTATTTTGTGTGGTTAAAAAGAATTAAGTAAGTAGTTTAATTATCACGCATATGGTGCGTGGGAAAAAGATAATGTTTCGAAGATTCCTGAGCCCCAGTGATATGATAGCAATTCTTTGATCAAGTAGTTCATCATCAGCTTAGCCTTTTCCCATACATGTTGTAGTCGGCTTCCAGTCTAACCGGATGCAGCTGAATACCAGTATTTTACATGGAGCGACTGCCTATCTGACCAACATAACCCAGTTACTATTGGGTAATACAACACCCCTTGGTAAGACTGTTTGTCAGACGTTTTGGGCCACTGACTGTAACGACTGTTAAAGATCTACAAATGAAAGCCGGGACCAACATCTTAACGTGCTATCCGAGGCACGGAGGAAACTCGGTATGTAATGGGTGTTCACCGATCCACAGACCAACCTAGGCAAGCACGGCTTAACCTAAATCGACCCGAGCGCGCGGCTGTTATTACTTAGCCACGAGCTCCTCTCTGATCAAGTGGTAATGGTAACTAGAGCGATTACTGACCTTGAGGGTTTGGGTTCAATTCCTAGATCAGGCGTGGGTGTGGCCATCGGTAGCAGTATTTGTGCCCGGATAATGCCATTACATCAGGTATTCCTCAATAGTAATCCGCAAGCAAGTCGTTCCATGGAGCGTTCATTTCGAACAATGTGGCCGAAGTATTTGAGGATTCTCATCTGTACAGTCGATGATAACCTCTCCTTGATTCGAAGTTCAACTTTTTGTCCAGGGGCAAGTAGAAGGCAAGAGGTCACGCGGTCGATCACCTACGCGTTGGACAGACCTTATAAAAGCTGCAATACAAACGTCCATAGTCCAAAGCTCCCGAGACGCTGAAGACCGCAACAAATAGAGGCTCATCGCAAGGGCTACGTCATCCAAAGAAAATGCATCATGGTCAACCACGACCATTCTGTCAAGAATGCACGACTGAGGAGGAGGATCCCGAAAGCTGGATTCAGAAATCGGGTTTGATTCCCGGGTCGGGCAGTGTTATTGGGTTTTCCCATCAAGAATTTCTAAGTAGCAGCTACGGCCAGACCCGTAGCTTGTGCCCGGTTGATGGCAAATAGGCTCGCCCCCGTTACATAACTGGAGAAGTGTGGTACACCTCTGGGATTACAGGTGTGCTGTTTGTGACAAAATTATAGCTAAATAAACCTCTGTCAACCCATTTCGGGTACTCTAAGCGTGATGTTTTAATTTAGTAAGCAAGGATCACGCCTAAACCACGTGGACAAGTAGTTCAATTTCAGTAGGCAAACAATTCGGGTTTTATTTGCAGGCCATACATTATACAACACCTGTAAACATTGGTGTTCTGCTGACATCGTTTTTTTTACGAAACTGTGATATTGTCACGGTTATTGCCCTCGTAAACTTGTAAACAATACCATATAAAGTATGTAGCTGTTTACTTCATGGGTATTTAGTTATTTACATATTATGTTATGTTGTTAGTGATGCTGACAAGCGATACCAACAGTTTTGTTTTTTCAGAAAAATGTGTGTTCTTTAGAAAAATAAATGTCACTTGGTTTTGAAGGTAAACGGGGCGTATCGAAGGCTTGCAGCTGTAAGCTAAGTTGCAAGGTGTCGAACATCGACGCGATTTACTATTATCAGGTATTCAGCAAATTATTCTACAGCCCCCAAAGTGTACCTATTGATTCAACAGATAATGACATAGTCACAACACGTTAGGGATGATGACTGACTAAAAAAATATGATTCTGTTTAGTCCGTCAGTTAGATTATCGAAAAATATTGGATACGTTTTTTTTTGTTTTATCAAATTATTAAAAATTGACGAAGTTAAAACGTGTCAAAGATCACGAGTGGGGGCTTGTGACGTCACATTTGAGTAAAAATAATGTACTCAAATGTGATGTCACACGAGTTTTCGACGCACTGTATCGTCTTCATTTATTGTCTAAGTACGTGAAAAAGAAAAAATGTGTCAATATTTTTTGGAAATCTATCTGACGGGCTAATTAGGTAGATTTTTTTATATACATCTACCCTATAAACTGTTCTCATTGCTTCTAATTATCATTTAACGCAGAATAAAATCACTTTATCTATAAAAATCTATTTATTTGCTGGTAATAATTATAAACTATTGCGACGTGAGTACACAATAATATCGGTATACTTATACATGTATCTAATAATATACAATACAATATACAAAAACACAACAATCGTATATTTGGTGTGGTATGGCCGCGGAACGAGGATTTTTACAAAACATTTTTTTTTAATGGAAGACTCAATAAGTATTATATTTTGTTTGACCATAAAGCGATTATTATTTCTAGTTTATTTTTTAACTACCCTCATTCTGCCTATTACGAGATTTTTTCATTGAAACGCAACAGGTTATTTTTCTTTGCCCCTCAAACAGCTCCGCGATTTACGAAAGAAAAATCAACAACAACTTATTTAAACTAAATGAAATAATCACCAAAGTGCTACAAAATATATAAATAAACATTTCGCTTATTCTAGTTTGATCTGTTTATTTATTAAAATTATAAATAACAAATAGATGTACACATTCAACCACATAAGTTCTTCACCATTCATGACATTTATGAGGCTAAGAGTACTTGAACAATGTTATAAATCTATTTATTCTATTATCTATTGCTATTATTTTACCTTATACATTATTTTCAAATAACTCGACTTATGTGTCTAATAATATACAGTAATAATATATATACAAAACTCGTATTTTGTATATTTGGTGCTACGTATGGCCGCGAATTGGTATAGTGGAAACTTTTGTTCCGTTCATTTAGATTTTTTAAATATATTTGAAGGATTAAACATAATTACGTGTGTTGGACATACAAACTTTTATACGGAAATATAAGTAGTTGTGTTGAGTATGTTTATTAGAGTTCCGTACCCGAAGGGTAACCAACAGGTCCTTATTAATAAGCCTTCGCTGTCCGTCCGTCCGCCTGACTGTCAGCGGGCTGTACCTCATGATCCGTAATAGGTAGACAGTTAAAATTTTCACAGAATGTGTTTAACTGTTGCCGCTATAACAAAAAATATAAAAATAAATTAAAAATCAAAGGGTTCATTTTTAATTTATTTTTATTATTTAAATAACTTTTACATACAACGATGGTACGGAACCCTTCATGCACGAGTCCGTCTCGCACTTTCACCTCGGCCGTTTTTTTGTTACTTCGTCTTTATTTAATTTTCTTTAAAAAATGTGTTTTTATTCCAATTTTGGCTAAAACTTTGCCACAAAACAATTTGGCTTGGCACAGATTAAATACATTCAAAAGCAGTGTAAGTAAAATGATTTATAAATATGGCGACAATAATGAGTATGAATAATACAAGACCAATAATGATTTATTTTCCAAAACACATTTTCTAACTTAAATAATTTACGTAAAATATAAATACTGAATTTCTTAGCCTAAACGTTCGTGATTTTAATACATTAATATTTTGTTTCAATGACACATGATTCTAGAAAAAGTACTTTAACATCTAATAAATAAAGCTAAACATCAGTTGATCAATATCTTCATTAACTTCTTAAAATATCGGTTTCGGTAACATGTTCAAATATCAATGTAAAACTTTGGATTAATGGCATCTATTGAATTTTAATATCACAAAAATATCATTTGTTATAATTTAAAATAATTATGTATAAAATATTATACACTTAGATAACACATTAAACTTTTAATATTTATAATATTCTAAAATTTCTCGGTGGCTTTATAGTCTGTAGATTTTTGAATGGATTATTTTCATAATTATTAGGTATTATTCATAAATTATTCACTGGATCTAATACATGATAATATTATCATAATTTTCTTCATACTTGTAAATGGTCTTTTCAATATTTTTACTTTAAAAGAATTACAATGTTTTTTTAAGCAGACTTATCCATAGCTTGGTTAAAAAAGGAGCTACAGTAGCACCATCTTCAACCCCGCAATATATTTTAGACGCTTAAATATTATTCGCCCGTCAAAATTTTCTTTTAATGGGGAAAATCGACCTAACCTTTTTAAACCAATGACGACGCTTGAAACTAGATATGCCTGCGACATTAGTTCATTATCTTGTAAACCTAACTTAAACTTTGCAAAATATTTTCACAAAACAATATTGCCTACATAAAACAGAGCAACACTTTATTATCAATGGTAACATTTTATAAGTACTGCAGTGAATTAGGGTAAGTTTGACAGTTAAAAGTATTTTTTTTTTTATAATAATGTTACTCCTGATTATTGAAAAATCTTAATTTGAATGATATTCAGCTAAAAAGGCGAGCAAAATACATATGAAATAAATTGATATTTATGATTGTTTGTAGCTTGTAATAAATACAGTTTTAAGCTTCACGGTTCATCATGAGTTTTTTTAATCGGGAGCTCAAAATAATTAATAATTACGGAAAATATCCCTTAAGTGACAACCCTGAAAGGAACCCTTATAAGACCGCTCTCTTGTCCGTCTGTCCGTGTGTCACCACCAATTTTGTGTTATAAATATTGTTCCGACGCATTAATTTTCCAATGGGCGGTAGAGGGCGCGATCAGATAGCCTCTCTACGCTAGTTTTAGCGTATGTAAGTGCACGGTGCGGGTGCCCTGCTGTCAAAATATCCGTAAGATCTTGTAGGTAGCTCAAACTATTTTAACTCGGTTCTTTTAGCTTCACCTGTAACCATGTAAAAAATCTTAGAAGTTAAATTTGACCCACTTCCCGGTTTCCGCATGAGCTGAAATTTCGCACACATGTTTAGTTTGGATGACAATGCATAGTTATTTAAGTGACGTCATTCTAAATCCAATATGGCGGATAAAATGGCGGACTAGTTATTTTATATGCATTCCCATAATATGGGTATCAAATGAAAGGGTTTGCTGAGGAGAATACGAGAAATAAAATAACGGCACTCTAAAGGTCTTTACATTGGCAACCGAGCAGTCTGACGGCGGTAACCTCGCTGACAGTGAGCTGTCTGCTAATTTATGTTGCCAATGCACAGTGTGTTATAGGACCTGAGTTGCGGTCATGTCTCTTTTATGGGTCCATTCGATAGATCTAGCCATGATACAGCCTTGCTAAAAATACCTACATTATTTTTTTGCTTAGTTATTTAGATATGATTTTTTTAGTGAAAGGGCAATGACCTTAAGAAAATCTTAATTTCAAGATTACTCAAAAAATATAAAATTTTTAGTTTTCTTTTTAATTGATAATGATGTTGTAGGATTTTATATAACTACATGTTAAATTAGAGGGTTGTAGCTTAAATTATTGAAGAGTAAGGATTTTTTTTCTAAATTCTACATTTATTTATTTTTTTATAAAACTATGGCGATGTAGCATTTTATTTTTTCACATAATATACTCACCACTGTTAGTAATCATATTCCAAAATTTCACAAACTAAACTCATGGGGCAAAGGAGATAAATCGTTTCTATATATTTTAGGAATTTCTATGGAAATAGGGTTGTACGTAATAATAATTGTGACATTATATTAAATACCTAGTACATTTATCGTATCGTTTGTTATTGCATTCGAGACGAGATTCTCGCCGAGTCGTACAGCGACGAGGGTGATAAGGAGCCGAGAACACTTAAAACAAAAATTATAAATAATAGAACGAAAAATTGTCTTGCCATAATTATTAGCAAAATATGACATAAATTTTCTTTTTGTTCGCGCTTTGCTTTCGCAAAGGCCACCAATAGTCTCTTCCCCCAACAGGATGGGTCAGCTCCTGTTGAGGCGAAGCAGCGCCATGGGTCTTTGTCGGGTCCATGACGCCTCACCCCCGCTTCTCCGGACATCGTGTATGAGTATTGGGTTTTAGCATAGCTTAACGAGGGCGGACCCCTTCCCAATACCACACGATGCCCATCACAAAGAAAAAAAAAATAAACATAAAATGTTACAATCACTTACTTTGTTGACAACCCTAAGAAAATCTTTGAAAATCGATATCTCTGGTGCCCAGCCTTTGTAGTCTCTGTTTTTTTTTTGAATATACATAAACATGTATACAATATAAATACACTAAAAGAAAATACGACCATGCAAAGTTTCGCCGGAAAAAAAAGATTATGAAATGATATAAAAAATAAAAAAAAACTGCTTACACGAGTTTGATTAACCAGTTATTTATACGTTAATTTGTTCCTTTCGTCATGTTCTATTATACCGCTTATCAGTTTTTAATAAAATAATAGATAGAATGGAAGTAATCACTTTTTTTGGTTTCTATGGACTTTTCTCGATTTTTTTAAATTCTCAAAAACTACTATAGGTAAAGTCGCCGGAATTTTTTTAAACGTTATTTCATAGGAATGTCTTTCTAATAAGCATTGAAAATGGTGATGACCGCAACTCGGCTCCCATAACACACTGTGCAATGTAAAGTATAAGTAAAACATAACGCCCATATTTGAATTATATTCTTTTTGCGGGTGGGAGCGGAGTCGTTTAAGTGGGCTATGTGCTTGAAGCGTGTTTTTTAATACAGACACGTGAGCGTGCACCCGCTCTTTAGTATACACCGTAAATGTTCAGAAAACACACTGATATGAAGGATGCCGTATTTCTTAACGAGATAACCTACACTTAAACTTTAAGTCTGTGCATTCCTCTTCTTGGGAGGCGGCGTAGGCGCCTTCTCATTGCTCGTATTCCGTTTAGCTATAGAGTTGTACAAGAATGATCCTCGCGGCGCCCAGACGGTGTCATAGTTGTGTCGGGGAGGGAGTGGGTTCGTGTCCCCGTTGTTGTTAGTGTCGCTCTCAAGCTCCATGCTTCGGTGGGCGTATTTCTTTGGTAGCGGGGGAGGCTCCTCTTCTTCTTGATTGGAGTCTGTTGTTCCTGGAGATCGGCGAAACACATATAATGTTATTGTTGATATTGATTGACACTCCGTTTCCGACAGGGGTTCAAATGTATTTGCTGCCAAATTTTTTGCCAAGTGATTGTATTTTTATAAATTAATTTCATCAGCTCAGTTTTGACAGAAATTACAGTGCGTTTCTGAATGTTAGTTTATAAGAATGTCTTGCCGATTTCGGCTTGAGTGACGTGTAAAATAGACAATATTTTATAGACATAATAATGATAGACAAACGGCTAAGGCGTAGTAGCAATGGCTGGAAAGCAAGATATCGTTATTTAAGTATACCCAAAAACTAAATCCAACAAAAGAAAGAAAAATAGCTCTAAATAAGGCTTTTTATTTCTACATCTTGTTCTTTTACTACTACATCCTGAAAAACAAGATCAATTTCTACTTATAGCCATTAATAGGTATAAAAATAAAAAGGACAGTCTACACAATACTTTCACAAAGCCGAACTTATCTTGGTTGTTAATAATTGTTGCCGCACGTAAAACGTTTTTGACGGCATTATACACAGCGCGCTTAATAAACGCGGAGTCAAGTTACAACCAGCATATTTTTCCATAATTTTTTCGAACATTGAGATGAAGTGGTTTACATCCTGTATAATGCGCAGACCGTCACTCACAGCTAACTTCCAAACCGCCAGAAAGTTTGAACAGAACTACAGCATAACTTTGCTCCGCGATTATTATAAAGAGAGCTGGGTTCTTTTCTTCATTAGTATAATATTTTGCGTTGAGAAGCCCTGTAACTTATACTCTGTTCATTCAATGATAATTTTAAACAATTTTGCATACGTTTCTACGTAAACTTGGCAAAGTTTAAATTAGTCCTGGAAAAATGCGATGCTACATAATAAGCATTTAGCATAATTAAGTGTTATATGTGTTAGAAAATCATCACAAAATCAACAGAGACAAGCGAAAGCTCTTATCATAGAAAAATAAATAATACTTTTTATAGAAGCAAAACGACTGGGCGTACTATACGCCCGCTGTAAGCGTGTAATTTGTACGCGCCCAGAATGGACGACGCTGTCCTAATGTAAGCGAATGTTTCGCGCAAACGCGATCGACTCGAAATATTTTGTTCGGAATGCGCCCTCTGTTGGCGTGACGACGCAACTGGTTTCGCAGAACAAATTTTAATGATAGATTATTCGTGTGATGATCACTTATTATTAGGACGGAGGCTATAATGTTCAACCGGTCAAGATATTAGCCCCGAAACTGGGGCTTTAGGGTAATTTTGAACGCGTAAGTTTTGCTGCTATATGATGTAGGTATTATTTACTTTTCTAATTTTAAATTCAAAGGAAAATAAGACCAAAACACTCACCCATAGAGTCTCGATTCGAGGGTGGTGCGGAAGAGGTGATGAGACTAGTTCGTTGTGACAGACGCCTCTCTCGCTCAACCTCAGCGCGTAGCGGCCTTTCAGTCACCAGCTGACAAGCGAATTTGAGACTATAGACATTCTATTGCCACTCAATTATCTACTTTACCGTTATGCAGTCAAAGTTGATTTTTGAACGACGATTTGAAGTAAAAAGGTCCTAAATACAAGCGAATGGGAGACTGGTGTGTAAAATCACACTTTATAGCCAGTACAGTGTTAAAGGTCAAACGTTATAGGAAATTTCGAGAGTAAGACAAAATCAAAGGGAAGTACCGTTTTTCCGGATTCTCAGGTCTCGGCCAAACAGTGGCAAAAGTCAAACAAAAACCAATGTACCAATGTTAATGAACATAACATTAAATTGCAGACCCATAATATCGATTTGTACTACCCAGAGTTCACTGAGAGTCTGCCATTTTACCCTTATGCCCTAAGTTTTCTTCGTCGTCTGGATGATTCCCTTCTTTTGTCATTGGTGGTGGCTTCGGACAGGTTCCTTAAAGTGAACTTGGAACCGCAAATAGTGCAGGACAGGAGGTGAGCCATAGTTTGAGCTGAGGCTCCGCAGTCACACACGGCTACATTGGAATACCCCCACCAGTTGTATCTGCAGGGGCCCACCTGGCTTCGCAATCGGATTAGGGACCTCCCTAACTAATAAGGTTGAAAACTGGTCGACCGTCAGTGAACTCAGTAGTATTTCGGTTAACGGCCGTTTTCTATAACTCACTAACGTATAACTGTTGGTTAATATGCCTTCTAGCTATCTGTGATTCTATAAACAAAGAATATCCTATCCGTGTCACTTACCTGTCTCTTGATTCATAGAAAAATCAAAGAAATATTTTCTGTGACGTTTTGTTTCTAACCGTCTGTAAGCAAAATGTCAAACAGACAGAGATAGCAACCTACCGAAACCGGCCAGTAAGTTATTGAAAATGGCCGTAAATGTTCTACACTACTATTACATAATTTTGTTTTGCATCTGCCCAAGTGGAAAAGTGCAATGAGATTACTCCTGAAAAGTATATTTATAATATCTAGAAAAAAATATGTCTAATATCTAACTAAGTAAATGAAAACAAATCTTATATCTTACTTAAAGCTGCATGAAGCAAAGCAAAATTAGCTTATTTCGTATTAGTAAATATGTTAATTTACTTAATATTTTAGAAACTATTAAAACAAGGCGTCGAAATATAGCAAATAATGTAAAAACATCGCTTACGCAGATAGAAGACCTGTGTTTTAAACGAATATGCGAGTATCGTCGCGTTCTCGTTCGGTGAGTGGCGAATGAACGCGACGATCTCAACTCGCGTGACGTCCTTATATATTAGGACACCCAAAGACCTCTTGTCTACACGCGTTTTTTTGAGTCTACGGTGATGCACAGCAGCACATAAAGGGTGTAGATAGACCCTTAACGAAGCCGAAAGACACTAGTTCTCCCCGTCATTGCGATCAATAGACCATACCTAGGAACCTTCTCGTTGCAGAGATATTGGAAGTCACAGTTCGAACTTTTTATAGAAACACAAGTTTTTAATGTTCTCACTTAATTTTAAATAGGTACTATGACCGTGATTTTTACCAAAAAAAAATAGATGTTTCACAGCAATATTTTTTGCGTAGATGTTCTTAGTTTGATGTACAGAATGCTTGGTTGACGGCTTCGTCAAGGGTCCGTTTACACCACTAATTGAATATAACGGTGAATCAACGGACGATTTTCACGTCAAGAAAACATGTGTGAACAAGAGACTGCGATTGTTCTGATCCGCCTTTCGATCAAGAGTTAGAACATTTTGAGCTGTCGAACAAGAGTTAGAACATTTTGAGTTACCAAGTTTCAAGCTAGGTTGCACCGAACGCAGCTACATAAATACAATGCAATCAAAATAAGCATAGAATTGCCCTTTTACCCACATGCGCCCCTTTTTTTTCGTAGGGGTCTCCTCATGGATACACTCAACCTGGGGAAAATTGAATTGTTTTTATTAATTTTTTATTTGATTAAGCCGGTTATGGTAGCAATTTATAGGCCGAAGGCTAAGCACAGACTGAATAAAGTGTTCCTTGAGGCACTGAATATTAAATCTTATTATAAGTGCGTTAAAGTACAAAAGAGTCACGAGGACTGATTGAAGACTGCCTCATGGTCGTACCATTTTGTACTTTGTGCCACTGACAATAATGTGTATATTCAATGGCATCAGAAAATCCTCGTAATCTGTGCTCTTTTTTTAGGCGAGCGACGGGTAAGGGGTAAGTAAAGTTAACACAAATTCTGCTGTCGTGGACATCTCAAAACTAAAACCGTATTTTAAGTCAGAAGCACCAGTCCTATTCTTATTTTGATCACATTGAACATTTTCGTTCCAATGGTGAGTTTGTTAGAGGTTAGGCTTAAAATAATTCTAGCGTCGTTTTTAATTTACACGCTTTTATCAGCTTCACCTGTAACTAACCATGTAAACAAATCTTAGAAGTTAAATTTGACCCACTTCCCGGTTTCCGATTGAGCTGAAATTTTGCATACATGTTTAGTTTGAATGACAATGCATGGTTAGCTAAATGACGTCGTTCTAAATCTAATATGGCGGATTTTCATTTATGCTAAGAAAAAAACGAGAAATAAAATTACGTCACTCTAAAGCGTGTTTTTTAGTTTTTTTTAAGTAGGAATAACATTTTATTTAGGTACTATTTCTGTTGAACGTTATGTTATCTTTCTGAATTAATTAAGGTGGATGCTCCAGGGTAGCCCGCGAAATTAAAATTTTCTTTTTAGACTTTTTCAAGGTCAAATTCATTCCTGCACCTATATGCGCTTTTTTTTAAATTCTGTAACTACATACGTATTACAGCCGCGGATCATATTTTAATCAACATGCAACCTGACACTGACCTGCAAATTGCAAAAAACGTAAGAAAATTTGAATTTCGCAGGCTACCCTGGAGCATTTACCTTAACGGTTTTATTTATTACTTAATACTTTGTTACTACAGTGTCAAAGCCAATCAAGGTTAACTTACATTAGACACAATTTCCGTTAAATTCAACATTCAACACTTAAAAGATAACCATATCGACTGACCTTAGAAACGTGTCTCACCTCTTGCCTCAACTCCCTCAGAGGGGACGCGGAGGGCGTGTCTATGGTAGTGTTGATGCTGGTGACGCTGTTGTTGTTGGTGTTGTTGTTGAGGGTCGTTGTTGAGCTGTTGTTGACGGAACCGTTGGGCGTGGACAGGGGGGAGTACCACTGGCTGCCGCTGGCCTGGGTGCCCACTTCGCTCTGTTCAATAATAATAGGGTAGATGACAAAAAACTCTATTAGTCCGTCAGATAGATTTCCAAAAAACAATGGACACATTTTTTTTTTCACGTAAGTAAAAAATGAAGACGATACAGTGCGTCGATAACACGTGTGACGTCACATTTGAGTGCATTTTTTTACCGGATAGTAACGTCACAAGCCCCCATTCATGATCTTTGACGCGTTTTATCTTCATATTTTTTTATTAATTTGATCAAACAAAAAACACGTATCCAATATTTTTCGATAATCTAACTGACGAACTAAACAGAATCAAATTCTTTTTAGTCAGGAATCATCGCTTTTGTAATGGGTGTAAAAGTACCCTTAACAAGGCCGAAATGGATTGGTTCTCCCCGTCAGAGTTCACTAGCCATACCTGGGAACCTTCCCGTTTCAGAGATATTGGGGGTCAAAATTCAAAATTTTTCACAAGTGGTTTTTAATGTTGTAACTTTGCTTTCAATACCTCCACGAACCCCGTAATATTTATTAAATGCAATGCATCATGCAGCAAAACAGGTTACATTTAAACAAAATGATGAAGTTTACCTTTCTCAAATTCCTTTTGTTCCGTCGACCAGGCGAATTTTGTAACGTTGCGAAGCGGCTGACGACACCTGTGCTACTGTTTCTGTAAACATTCAAGTATTGTTATGCCCGTTTTCAAACACAAAGCGAGGTCGCACTGTTGGTATTTCCACTCTCGGTGAGGAGCGGAGCTTTGCCAATCCAACCGTGGAGTTATTTCGACATATCGGAGCAAATGTTTGTGTGATGAGCATGGACATTTGATTTCGAGTCATGGATGTTTATATCAACTACATATTATAAAACAAAATACTCCGCCGCGTCTGTCTTTTCGCGAAAAACTGAAAAAACACCGATTTTCATGCTGCTTTCACCAATGGATAGAGTGGTTCCCGAGGAAGGTTTAAGTATGTAATTTAAGTTTTTGTATACATTGGTTAAAATATAATGATATTTGTTGGAGGGTTGCGGGAACGGGATCATAATTTTATGATTACTTTTGGTCGCGATAACCAACTTCCACGCGGGCGAAGCCGCGGGCATTAGCTAGTGTATAATAAGTATGTATTTACAAACAAAAAGTATCTATGTAGTATATCAACTATCTAGGGTCCACGACACAAGCCTCGTTGATTAGTGTGGCTCTAGATGGCGCTGTGTGTGTCGAGCGATGTTTATTTATTTATTTCGGGAATCGAACCCAGGACCTCATGCCCAGTAGCCGCCTTTGCGACCACTAAACCAACGAGGCAGTTCTTCAAATCAGTTACAACAGAATAGCCTTAATATTACCTTGCAAGTGGGTTGATCGCCGCAGCGTTGAAGCTGAAGAACCGGCCTTTGGACGAGGTTCTGAAACGATTTCAATCATAATATTACTACGTCACTTACGGCCGAATACTGAAACGCCACTCAAACTTTAACAAGCATTTATATTTAACAGATACTCAAAAGTGACGTTTGGCCTTACGAAATTAAAGTGTAGGAGCTGCTCAAACGTTTAAGCAGCCCTTAATATTTGAGTGGCGTTTCAGTATTCGGCCAACGGCCATGAATTACTTAAATTGTTAATAGGCATGACGACAGTATCAAAAAATTGCAAATCTATTTAGTCCGTCAGTTAGAGTATTGGAAATTAATGGACACGTATTTTTTGTTTTTGTAAATCAATGAATATTGACAAAAGATAAAACGCTTCAAAACTCGGGAGTGGGGGCTCGTGACGTCAGAACTACCTAAAAATTATACCTAGGCGTGACGTATTGAGAACTTTAAAAGCGTCGTATCTTCGTCAATTTTGGTTTTCGTAACAAAAGAAAAAACACGGGTCAAATATTTTTTCATAGTCTAACTGAAGAACTAATTAGATTTTTTTTGTCGTCTCGCCTATTACATCTCACTTTTATTGTTTCAGTTTTCGAGCGTACAGCACTCATGGGGTGCAGTAGGAAATCAGCGTCAGGTATAATTGTGAAAACGGAACAAATAAACAAAAAAATACTAACTCAGTGCCAGTAGATATGTCAGATATCCTGTTGTTTGAAGAATTGTTGGAATCTACGTGGAAACTGTCGCGGAACGTATGCATGCGCAGCTGCACCTCGGGGGAGCCCACTTCTATATCACAGTTCTGTAAAGCAATATTCACTTTGATAGAACAATTTTTTTTTTGACAGCAAAAGCCAAAATAAATAAATTAACATCACGTAATACCCGAAGGGTTAGGCAGAGATGTAGTACTTAATAGTACACCCACATTTCACCAGTTACATTTAAGTCCTATTTAGTAGGGGGCGAGCCTATTGCCATCAACCTGACAAAAACTGCTACAGTGGTTGCTACTGAGAAATTGCTGATGGAAAAATTTACCCGAACTGGGAATCAAACCCAGGATCTCACCCTCAGCAGTTGCGCTTGGCACCACTAGACCAACGAGGCAATCAAAATAATTTTAATTTACGCAGAAATAAATAAAGCCTTCACATTAAACAGGGCAAGTTAACTGGACACAAATTCAGACATCAGTTGCTACTGAGCCTATATTACTAAATCAAAAACAGCTGTTGACGCCTAGCATGTGTGCGTGCACAAGCGACTTAATGCGCACACGCATGTCACGGCGCTGTGCCGCCAGTGTGTGGGCGGCGCCGGCCGTAGTGTGGCGATTTTCTCAGCATTTACGGGGTGTCCTGCGTGAGCGACAAATACGACGCGACGCGACGCGACACGATGCAATGCGACGCGATGCTACACGCGACAAATGTTCTACGTGATTTTGGTCATTACTTCTTAAATCATGGAGAAGTACAGTACAATGTTGCTTTAAAGTTCATATATGAACTTTTAAAAAAATATCGTAAAAAACACAGAAAGTATGAACTGCATCAAATAAATCAAATAAGAAAAAAAAACTATCTTCTGAATCAACTATTTCGTAGTTCGTGGTGTCGCGTCGTGTCGCTCTCAAAACAAGTACGCGTTACTTCGCGTGTCGCCGCAGACTACTATATAGGCCGCAAGCAGGGTATGCCGTTGAGTTGATTGCGTTCGTCGCGTTCGCAGCGTCGCGTCGTATACTTGAAGTCTCATTGGAAAGAGCCCATTAACATTAACGAGTCCACCCATTTGCTGCCAGCATTCCACACGTTCTACAAATGCGATTCGGGATCGAATCTAGGAGCCCCAACAGTTATCAGTCTCACTATAGTTCCAACACGACTAACCTTCCGTCCGTACCGCTGGTGCACGTGTTGCTGCACTCTGCGGAAGCAGCGCAGCAGGTGCGCGTGCAGCTCCTCCAGCTCCGACGGCGCGCGGCTGCCGTGCACGTCCAGACCTGGCCGACCAAATAGATTCATCTTAACTAAATATTATACAACATTTTCAAAGACTAACAGCCTATACACACGATGCGTTGCGGCGCCGGAGCGGTCTCGCAGCGACGTCCTGCATATAATAATGTATGCTATGTCACACGCTGCCCCGGGTACGACACCGCGCCGCGGCGCAAGCACCGTACACTGACGGATGGGAAATTATCAAATGACTCCAGGGGGGAGTGTCAGACTTTTACTGACTAAAACCCATCCATGTTCCTTCATCGCTCTTTATGTTCCGGGGGCACGGTATTTCTTGCGAGCAGTCCCGCAGCCCCGGCAACACCGACGCACGCTCACATAGAAAAGTTGCGTGTGCGCGTTTGCCTTAGGCCACGCCTACATAGCACCTAAAGAGCCCGTGCGTTACGGGCTCATTCACTGGATGCCAACAATGTAAACAACGCACCGTGTACATATACAGGGTGTAAACATACTTTTCACGAAGGCGTTAACGAAGCATTCTGTATCTTAAACTAAGTAACCCTACGCAAAAATGATTGCTGGGTAATTACTTTTTTTTTTTTATGGGTGAAAAATCACGTTTTACATTAGTCAATTTAACGCACTCGAACCATTGTGCTGGTGCTGGTGGATGGATTCGTGGAGGTGTTGAAAGTAAATTTTAAAAAACATGAAGTATTAAAAAAAACTTGTGAAAAATTTAGAACTTTGACCCCCAATATCTCCGTAACTAGCAGGTTCCCAGGTATGGTGTAGAACAAAAAAAATATCGCAATGATGGAGAGAACAAGTGCCTTTCGGTTTTGTTAAGAGTCTTTTTACACCTTCTAGGTTCTTACAATGGAGTTTCTTACAAAAATCTCTCTCTAAACGAAAATATCTTTGTGAATGAGCAACTAGAATCAATTCTATTTATGTATAACGTTTATGTTTGACGTTTGAAAGTGCCTCCTTGTACCGTGTTTCACAACGTTGTCCTACCATACGTTTGCCTATTTGCGGTCTCCACTCTAGAATAATCATGGCCAATCGGTCATGTTCTAGAATGGAGACCTCAAATAGTGCTTATATACGTGCTACAGCACAGAATCAGTATCACCTCTGCTCATTTGTGCTAGTTGACCTATATTATTATATTATTACTACTTACCAAACCTGTAGGCTAATTCACGTAACTAAAGAAGTGCAGTTGCAGTTAAGTTTCAATCAAAAATACGCTTTTCGTATTCTCTACCGCTGTCAGACACGCTCGCGTCAAGTTCGCGTCACGCGAGCGCAATAACGGCATACTACTGTTGCGCGTCTTTGGTGCGTGCTTCGGAACGCAACATGATCGGTATTCTATTAAGGGGATCCCTTTGCTCATCCCGCCGCCGTTTTTTCAATAGATGGCGTTGTAGTCTCGCATTTGGGTATTATTTATGTTTACGCCTAACCTAAATAACTAAGATAGACAATATTCTAATTGCGCCTAACTAGCCTTTTGTCTTGATTTTTCCACATAAACAGTTTCCTTGTTATCTCTTCTCAAACGGAGATTTGGTGACAAATCCACCAGCCGTCTCCACTTTAAATCTGTACACACCATGCACACACACAAGCACACGTAAATAGTTTACTTTCTGAACCGCTTGATGGCGTTCTCATCAAAAACGTTTAATTAGGAAAGATGCAGATAACATATTTAACAATATTTTGTGACTAAAATGTAAAAAAAAAATCATACAAGAAGGGCCACTACAACGTTTTTATTTTAGTTAATGTGAATTTTTAACAATAATTACCAATCAAAAGTACCAAACTTGAAACGGAACGTGTTTTAATAAACCAATCAGCATCTAGCTAGTGACATCGATCACTCTCGTTTATTTGAGGTTATAGCTGTTGTGAAGATAAACATTCTGAATATAAAGCGAAAATCTATTGTATTTTCTGTACTCGAATCTACCGAAAGTTAGTGTTGACATGGTTGTACGGACTAAACTTCTAGAAGTAAACATCAAAGTTTTCATACCGTACCTAGGTTAGCCTAGCAGTTCTTTCAACAAGGGAATCTTACGGTGACAACGCAATCGGCTATGTCCAAAAGTTGAGTTACTCTGGAGCATAAAGTTTACCTATAGAACTGTTTATGTCAGATGACTATAGCATGATTTAATTTTGTTCCACCACCAAACGTCAAAGTGATTCCTCATTCTGTACATAACAAATTCGAAATTAATTGTGATCTAACTTCTAAATTATTTGTGTTCTATGTGTTGTGTGGTATGTGCCATTTGATAAAAGTACTGCATCTGTTTTCAATGCCGCAATGAAGTTCTGTTCTAACAAAATATGAATGTGGTTTTGTTGTTTTACACTAATTATATAATTAACTATTGTAAGTAATGCTTTTTATTCAAGTAGTATTAGTATTCATTTACCCAAAATAAAGAGCCTGTCAGGGTTTGAACATACAACCTAAACATCACTGCCCACCCTTCAACTACATTATACAATAAATTGTTGAAGGCAAAAAAATACAATTGATACAAACTCAAAGCATTTATTTAAATACCATTTACAGGCACTATTGAATTGTCAAGGACTCAGTCTCTATTTACACATGGACACTCTTTTTAAAAACAAGTTCAACAACAGCAGTCTCGAATAACGGCGGCCATTCACGAGCATGACACGTGGATCAGCACCACTCTGCTCAAACATTTTGAATGAAACTATGATCCAACATCAGCGAAACAGCATGTCAAATTCTCAACTGCCATGCTCGTTCATGTCACAAAAGTACATAAAATATACTAAATGGCCACATGGTGCTCACATTTATAAAGAAATTAGTGTACCACAATAGGTAAAAAGAATAAAAAATAAAGCAATGACATAAATTGTGATAGATAGGTACATGGTGCTCACATATTTACAAACTGTTGGGGATTTCAAATAAAAACTCCTACTGGTTTGAAAGCTTATTTAGTTCTTATCTTCACTTTATACTTTATAGTTGACCCGGCCCAGCTGACAGGTACATAAGGTAGGGGTCGATGACCTGGTTACACATGGGTACATGGGTGGAGGTTCAGAGGTTGGTGACCATGGACCAGCTGGTTCGTACTAAGATCAGGGGTCATGACCTGGTCAGCTGATGAGTACTAGGGTCAGGGGGTCAACGATCTAGGTCAGCTGATAGGACTGAAAATATATAATAGGACTAAAATATCTATGGACCTCGATGCGAGCATCGAGGTCCATAGATATTTTAGTCTAATTATACCCAAGTGAAGCACAGGTAATTTGTCAATATCTAATTCTGCTAATTTTTGGCATAGGTTTTCTAAGATTCTGCCAAAATCTACAATTCTTTCAAAAAATCCCTAAATTTAGGGAAAATACCCTAACGTGGGAACACAAATAGACAGCTCTAGTTCGCGTAACTTCGCCACTTCGCCTTTGTTACAGTCCGGTCAACCGATTTTGACTTCTATTCCGTAGGCATAAGAATGGCATTAAAAGCAAAAACGTGGTTACAAAATACCAACTGTTTACTGCAGCAGCTACCTACTTGTAGAGCAACGCAATAGAAGTCAAAATCAATTGAACGGACTGTATGGTTTGTGATTTTCATTGTGTTCATTATTATTAGGTATAGTTAGGGCGTTTATTTTATAGATACCTACTTTCAAACATTGGTTTGGGTGAACAACATGACTAGATAACAAGATTTTTCCTCAAACATGCTTGGAAATTTGAGCATTATTTTGACAACCTTCTTCGAGATTCGAAATTGCTGTACTGGCCCTATACATGCGACCAGCGGCCGGCAAAAAAAATAAAACCGACACAAAAAAGCGAAAAATAACTAGCTTCAGAAGTCGGTGACCTTTGTTTGATTGATTTAGTTTTTTTTGTCACCGACTTCTGAAGCTAAAGTTATTTTTCGCTTTTTTGTATTTTTGGAAGTCGGTTTTATTTTTTCATAAAAGTTTTTAATTTTTAGTTGTTCCCAAACAAATATTTGCCATCTCTTTGAGGCGCGCGTGGAACACGAACGCTCCAACTTTACATACCTAACTGTCGAAATCTGGATGTATTGTACACATCTGCATACCCCCTCAGAGCATACAGGCGTGATGTTACGTCATGATGTTGTATAAACAATAAACATCCAAGTGATTCCAACAATCACGGCAGATTTGCCGTCTATTTTTGAAGAGTTCCATTGTATATCTCCAAAGAACAGCGTCAGATGTTCACCAAATTAAAATAGGACCACATGGGAACCACCAGCTTTCAAATAAAAAAAGAATTATCAAAATCGGTTCACCCAGTCGAAACACAAACGAACAAACACAAACAAAAATATAGTCGAATTGAGAACCTCCTCTTTTTGGAAGTCGGTTGAAAATACATATCTGTCATGTTTAGCGGCCAAATAAATTACATAGTAAACTCATATCTGTCGTGTTATTTAAAAATGGAATGATCTTTTACTCTGAAACATGGCAAGGGCAACCAAGGAGGTAACATATCAAAGGTATTTTTTAAATTTCGAATTGGCTTGGAAATAAAAAGCGGTTTATTGATAAAAAAAAAACAAATGAACTCGATTCGTTTTTCCACTTGTCCGTTGAAGTTTCAGTTCTAGTATGTGGCCCAGCACACATTTCTTTTTTTTTTGCAGGTTTTCTGCAAACAGGTTTCGCAAACAGGTCGGTTTACAGTCCGGTCAACCGATTTTGACTTCTATTCCGTAGGCATAAGAATGGCATTAAAAGCAAAAACGTGGTTACAATACCAACTGTTTACTGCAGCAGCTACCTATTTGTAAGGTAACGCAATAGAAGTCAAAATCGATTGAACAGACTGTAAGGTTTGTGTTTTTCATTGGGGTTTTATTCATTACTATGTAGGTATAGTTAGGGCACTTATTTTTCTCCCATCATGACCTTCGGGTCTAAAATGGCCGCTATAGCAGAATCTAAGCAGAATCTTAGCACGAATCACGTTAAAAAATTTAAATTCTTAAAATGGACTTTATGTCAATAGTCATAAAGTCCATTTTAAGAATTTTAAATTTTTAACGTGATTCACGAAACGATTCTGCTAAAGCGGCCATTTTAGACCCCCTTGTATTAGGACTTTGGGTTTCAATAATAAACAGAGTTACGCTTGCAGAAATGAATTTGTATTATAGAAAATTATGGAGACAGCCATTACGCTATAAGTTTAGTACAAGAGAGAGAGTTGCCAATTTTTAAAACTAAACATCAACTAATATAAGTGTTGCCAACCTTTATTCCTCAACACACCCCCTCAACACTTATTTTATAAGATCAAAAATAATTATTTCTTAACTCAACATTTTACTCACAACAAAAAAATATAACTTCTTTTGCTTCTAAACAATCTTAACAGTTTAAAGAAAAAACATTTATTGGAAATAAATCCTAACTTACTTTAGAATACTATTTCTATGTCTTTCATACAACTGTTTTCCCAATGCTTTAGTAAATAGGTCGCCAAGATTGTTGGTGCTGCTTACATATAACAGTTTTACACATTCCGTGTTTAGCTTATCAATAATAAAATGATATTTCACATCTATGTGCTTTAGCCTTGTCTTACTATGGTTATTTTCTGATATTTTAATTACACTTTGGTTATCCTCATATACAATCACTTCTAAGTTATAATCAAAGTCAATTAATAATTTTCTTAACCAACAGGACTCCACAACACCTAAACATAGTGCTACATATTCTGCTTCAGTTGAGGAAAGGGAAACACACAATTGTTTTTTAGTACACCAAGATATTACAGAATTAAATACTTTAAACACATAACCGGAAGTAGATTTTCTATCTCTTGCATCCCCTCCCCAATCAGCATCTACATAACCTTCTAATTTATCATTCATATTGTAACAATATATCAAAGATAGATCAACTGTACCTTTTAAATATCTTAATACACGTTGTAAACATTTTAATAACAACATACTGCTACAATGCTGATATCTACTTAGGAAGCCAACAGCTACACATAAATCAGGTCTTGTTGCATTAGAAGCATACAATAAATTTCCAATTATCTGTCTACACTTAAATTCTATTTCTTTACTTTCAGAATTTGTCCTTCCTAATAACTCAAATTTGAAGTTTTGATCAATAGGTGTGTTACATGTTTTACAATCAGACATTCCAAATTTTTCTAGAACTTTTAACAAATACTCTTTTTGATTTATAACAGTCTTTCCATTTACTAAATCCTGCTTAATACTTATACCTAGATAGTTACATGCAATACCTAAATCTTTCATAGCAAAATTCTTACACAACTTTTCTTTGAATTTTATTATTTGACTGTCACTATCACTGAAATATAGCAAATCATCTACATAAATAAGAACATACATAGAATAATCATCACAGCATTTTAAATACAGGCAAGAATCAGTTTTAGATTTTAAAAAACCATCATCACACATAAAATCATTAAATTTTTTATTCCAGTATTTGGGACTTTTCTTTAACCCATAAATGGACTTATTTAATTTACCTGTTTTCCCATCTGGTAGCTTCATGTATACAGGTTCTTCAATTTCACCATATAGAAAGGCTCCTGTCACATCCATCTGATAAACAAGGAGTTTCTTTTTGACTGCCACAGCCATCATGGTACGGAAGGTAGTCAAACTGGCAACAGGGGCATAGACTTCTACACCATCTACATTAGTCTGCTCGAATCCCCTAGCGACTAAGCGAGCCTTGTACTGAATTTCTTGCTTAGGATTTTTCTTTACTCTGTACACCCATTTACTATTTATTATTTTTGTTCCTTCAGGCACCTGAGTCACAACTGTCCATGTATTATTATCTTTCAAGGTATTTATTTCCTTATTCATAGCCTCTATCCATTTATCTCTATCTTCACACTCCATAGCTTCCTTAAAAGTGCTAGGTTCATTATGCATACTTATTAGACCAATTTCATAATCTTTTAACCAGTTTGGAACTTTTCTGGATCGTGTTGCCCTTGATATTTCTGGGCTTCTAGGCGTTTCCTCATTTACTACTTCCTGTTCCTCTTCTTGAATTTTATTTTCATTTTCCTGACAGTCCTGAAACTCAGTACTTCCTTCAGTGTCCGTTTCTGATGTATCTTCTCCGTGATCTTTATTATATATTGTTTTATCCATATCTAGAGATATTACTTCTTCATCTCCTTCTGTACTTTCAGGCTTGTCATGTTTCTTTACAAATGTCACATCTCGCATTATTTCAACTACATTTCTATCATGAAAATAAATCCTGTAACCTTTTGTATATTCACCATATCCAACAAAGATACCTTTTTCTCCTTTCGCATCAAATTTCTTTCTCTTCTCTTTCGGTATATGTACATATACATCACTTCCAAATGTATGTAGATTTTTAATATCAAACTTCTTACCTAACCATGATTCACAAGGTGTCTTTCCATCTGCTTTATTTTGACTAGTTCTGTTTAGAGTAAATACAACTGTGTTAATCGCTTCAGCCCATAAAACTTTATTCATTCTTTTAGCATATATTAAAGTTCTTGCTCCTTCAACTAAAGTTCTCATGTCCCTTTCTGCTTTACCATTTTGCTCAGGCCAATAAGGCACAGTTGTCTCATGCGTCACCCCATGATCAATGAATAAGGCTTTCATTTGTGAGTTTACAAACTCTGTTCCGTTATCAGAACGAAATGTACATACAACATTGTTCAACACTTTTGCCTTCATAAGAAATTCTTTTACTTTTTCTACAGTTTCTGACTTATATTCCAGAAAATAGACTGTTCTGTAATTAGAAAAATCATCTTTTAAGAGAAGAAAGTACCTTGAACCTCCAAGTGATGAGACTTCCATAGGCCCACACAAGTCTGCATGCACCAATTCACCTGGCTTTCTTGTAGTGCTTTTGCTGCTTTCAAAGGGTAACCTATGCTGTTTGCCTTCCACACATGCTGTACATGTACCATTATGCGACTCACTGTAATCAATTTTGTTTTCTTTTAGAATGCGTTTTACTTCCCTATAATTTTGATGTACTAACCTATTATGCCATTCAGTTAACTCAAGTTTGGCTACATTAACCTTAACATTATTTGACTCATTTAACAAGTCCATTACATAAAAAGTTGTACATAAATCCTTTCTAGCAATCGCACATACAGCGTCTCCCTTTGTAAACAAACATTTATTATTAGTTATTTTAATTTCAAAGCCGTTACTTACTGCACTTCCAACTGAGAACAGGTTCATCTTTAACTCGGGAACATATAAGACATTATTAAACGAACTACAAACATAATGTTTACCATCAAAGGCTTGTACACAAATTTTTCCAATACCAATACCATTTAATTTTCGTCCGTCACCTATTATCACAGTCTTGGGTTCAGATAATTCTTCATATTCACTATATAAATGTTTTTGATATGTCATATGCTGGCTGGCCCCGCTATCCACTAACCACTTTTCACACAGTCTATCTTCTACACCAGCCAAAGCCGTAGTGATGAATGCATTTCCTTGTTTACTACTGTCCTTTATGCTGCTCTTGTCACTTTTTTGTCCATTTGTTTTAAATTTACACTGCTCTTTAAAATGACCTGGCTTATTGCAGTTGAAGCATACATTTTTCAGTCTACAGTCTTTCTTCAGATGACCGCGCTTGTGACATAAAAAGCACTTCATATTACCTTTGTTTCTAACTTGTTGATCTTGTGAAACCAACGCTATACTTTCTTCAACCTTAGTAGTTTTGTTCTTCAACCTTTCTTCTTCTAACAAGAGACGTGCTGTCAAGTTATCTATTGTTTGTTTATCTTCAGCACACGACTCCCAAGCACTTACAAAATGGCTGAATTTTTCCGGCAACGACATAAGTATTTTGGATATTACCATTTTATTACTTAGGTTTTCTCCTAAACGATGCAAAGTTTGTTGCTGTTCCTGTATTTTGCTAATAAAATCAGCAACACACATATTGTCTTCAAATTTTAACTGGAAGAATCTTTGTTGACACATCATTATTGATACTTCGCCACTTTGTTCGTATATACTATGCAGCCTTTCCCATACAGCTCGAGCAGTCAGACACGTTATTACATGCGGTAAAACTGTTTCAGACAACCTTGTCACGATAACGCTCATCGCCCTTATATCTTTGTCCACCGTCTTCGATTCTTTGCCGCCATCTTCGTCACTGGACTTAACCTCCGTCCCCGTAACTATGTCGTACAATCTTAGGTCCCGGAGAATGATCGCCATCTGGAATCGCCAGACGCTCCAATTCTTTGCTCCCTCAAGTTTAATAACTCCATGTTGCTCCATATTTCTCTCCCGATATTGCTCTACGAACAAACCACGCGACGCCAAAATGCCGGCCACCGCCGATGTTCTTGTCGACTTGTCGAAACCCGACCAAGACGTTCACAAGCCAATATCTTCACCTAAATAGGATACAGGGGCTGGGCCCATAACCTATTAGGACTTTGGGTTTCAATAATAAACAGAGTTACGCTTGCAGAAATGAATTTGTATTATAGAAAATTATGGAGACAGCCATTACGCTATAAGTTTAGTACAAGAGAGAGAGTTGCCAATTTTTAAAACTAAACATCAACTAATATAAGTGTTGCCAACCTTTATTCCTCAACACCTTGACTGCGTCTCGTAAGTTTTAGTAAGTAAGCAGGTAGTAGGTACCTACCTTCATGAATATAAATAGTGTGATGAATGAATGTAATGTTACCTATATAATGTAAGTACATTATTAGTTTATTACATAAACCGCGAAAAGTCCACGTACAAAACTAAAGTATACAGGTATGTCTGAATACCTACTTGTTAATAACTAATAAGTTTTAGCTATCACACAATAAAATTAGAACCAACTCCGAATTACCTACTCATTTCATCCCTAATGTACTTTCAACTTTGGTTTGGGTAAACAACATGACATAATAAGAATTTTTCTAACTTCAAATCATTCATAATAAAATGATAAATCTGATTCACCCAAACAAAACCGCTGCAGCAGTACCTACCTACCTACTTGTTAGACGAACGAAATGTGAATTATTCGCGAGTCAAAACTCCCCGCACGCACATACTTGACCACTACCTTGACCTTACAATGACAACGCCACGCCATCTAGTAATCAGCAGATAATTATTTCGAGTTTTGTTAAGCAAGAGGTTCGATTGTTCTTTGAAAATCCGATAGATGGCGTGACTCCAAGCACGCACACTTGCAAAGATTTTTCGTTTTTTTTCGGCCCTGGAAATCCTACAATCCTTGTTATTTCTTTATGTTTGAAGGGGTTTGCGACAACACTAATTTATAATAACATCAAGTTGTTTCATTACTTCTACAAAAAGTATATAAGTATCGAGAATGTATATCAAAAATAATGTATGGGAAAGCGCGTCTAAGCTTCCACCTTAAGTAAGAAAAAGCACTAAAATCTGTACTGGGGTATTATTTTAATATTTTAATAACGTCATATTGATTGAAATATAATCGATTCTATTCGATTATTTAGTGAGTAATATTTTTCCTCTCGTATGGCCACACCATAAATAAGTTTTTTGACGTGCAGTTCACGCGCAGCTTACGCGCAGTTCAAAGGTTACAAGAATACCGTTTATCACTCGAACTTGAGCTTAACTGCAACTGCACTAGAACTTCATCGGCACGTAATTAAATTACGTGAATTAGCCCTCTGATGGATGGAGAGAGAGGAAGGCCAAAGAAAAGATAGATGGATTGTGTGTGGAATGATATGAAAGAGACAGAAGTAAATGATGCCGTGTGACGTCAGACAGGGGAGAATGGAAAGAACAAAACGTGTTGCACCCTAAATATAATGGAACTAGGGCAGGAAGATGATGACTACTCACCATACTTCAGCAGCGGTATCTGGTCAGCGATGAGGTCCTTCAGTTCGGCCAATAGGGGCGCGTGGTCCGGGTGTCTCGCCTCATACGCCGGCGTTAGGAACGCGCGCTCGTAGTTCACGATGCCGCCCTGCACTGCTGGGTCTAAGATACCTGTCGATTAAATAAAATGTGTATGAAGCAAGATTAAGAATACTGGATGTCTTATTATCTCTTATTCTTCATCGTATCGATGATTTGTTTATTTGTGAGCTATGAGCCCTATTATTGTGTAATAATATAAGCATTTCATGTTTAAATCTGGGGATAGTAAAGACACCAATAACTATAGGCCCGTATCCGTGTTGCCGGTTTTCAGCAAGGTGTTTGAAAAGATAATGCTCAATCAAATGCTTAACCATTTTAACACCAATAAAATATTGCACGAGCAACAGTATGGTTTCACCAAAGGACGTTGTACAACTGACGCCGGTGTCACTTTATTAAAACACATATTTACTGCGTGGGAAGAGGCACAAGATGCCATAGGAATCTTTTGTGACCTTTCGAAGGCATTTGATTGCGTAAATCACGAAACCCTGATCTTGAAACTTGAGCATTACGGTTTAGGTAAACTTGCGCTCAGTTTAGTAAAATCGTATTTGAATGATAGACAGCAGCAGGTACAAATAAATGGTGTCAATTCAATGGGTTTAAATGTAAAAATGGGTGTACCACAAGGTTCAATATTGGGTCCCTTCCTGTTTTTAGTATATATTAATGACCTACCCCGTTTATTTAACAACCATCCGCATATGGTGTTGTTTGCTGACGATACTTCTTTAATATTTAGGATAAACAGACGTGCCACTGATCTTGACGACGTAAATAACGCCCTACAGCAGGTCCATAATTGGTTTACCGCTAATAATTTAGTACTAAATGGGAAAAAAACTAAGTGCATTAGATTTGCTCTACCAAATGTCAAAAGTAATGATTGTGACATAATATTGAATCAAGAGAAACTAGAATTTGTCGATAAAACGGTTTTCTTGGGAATCACGCTCGACTCAAGGTTACAATGGGGTCCTCATTTAACATCTCTTGCAGGACGGCTGAGTTCAGCTGCATATGCTGTTAGAAAAATCCGTCAATTTACTGATATTGATACCGCGAGGCTAGTCTATTTTAGTTATTTTCATAGTATTATGTCATACGGTATTTTACTATGGGGACGGGCTGCAGACATCGAGTCTATATTTATTCTGCAGAAAAGAGCCATCAGAGCCATATATGAATTACGTAGACGCGATTCTCTAAGAGAACTGTTTAAGGAAATTCATATCATGACAGTACCTTGTCAATACATCTATGAAAACATCATGTACGTTAGGAAAAATCTGCATTTATTCAGTAAAAGAGGTGACAGACACCACTATAACACTAGAAATAGGGACCAACTAGTTCAGCCAGGTTTCAAGCTTGCTAAAGTAGATTCATCTTTCATGGGGTACTGTTTGAAATGTTACAATAAAATACCTCCCCACATTCTTCAACTGAATGAGACGAAATTTAAATCTTGTTTAAAACGCACACTATGTAGGCAAGCATATTATAAGTTGGGGGATTACATTGATGATAAAAATTGCTGGTCCTGCTCCACAACCATAGTTGCAAACTAATTGATTGCACTGGTCGGGCATTATTTGAGTCTATCGACACGGAAAGAAGTAGAAGAAGAATTGATTCCCATGTTAATGTATTGTGGAAGCTACAGAAAATTGTTAAAATATACCTACTTGCATTATATAGATTCCAGTTTTTAGTATTATATAATTGCATAGCACATGTGTGAGTACTTTGTACTGTTCAGCCACCACTTACATTTAGTTATCTTTCATTGACTTTAATATGCCGTGGTGGCTAAGAGAGAATGTCATGCTCACTCAAATGTCTCGCTGATGGTGGCGGGTGTGTCGGGTCATTTAATTCCCTTAAATATGGTCGAGTTGTTTGGCGCCGATACATGCGTCATGTTCGTGAACGGGCGCTCTCAGTTGGGACTGGTCATCTCTTGGCTGCCACGGTTCGTTCATTTTAGTTACTTTTTTTTTTTAAATTTTTGATTTATTATTTTACTCTGGACGCTCTTAATGTGCACGTCTTTCTACATCGTTCTCACATATATGTATAATCTCAACATGAATGATGTAACCAAGATTTTGTAACAATATTTTGATTTAAAAGAGTGTCCATGGAGTTTCTTGCCCGTTCTTCTCCATAGAGATCTACGTTAGGGAACGGGCAACTACAGTACTTTCTCAAGTTATTATGCCTTGTGACTGTGACTGTAGCTTTGCTTTTATTGTATTTTCGACTTTCAAAAGTGCCGTAATGGTCTAATTGAAATAAATGATTTGAGTTTGAGTTTGAGTTTGAAACATTGAAATATTTTTAACTTACAGCAAGCGCTCAAAAGATGTCGGTGTCAATATTCTATAACAATTATGACAGCGGCAGTAATACAGAAGTATAGAAGAAGACATGCAGTTCCGACCCCAAATTAATTGGCAGATCTTTGACGCAATAGAATGGAATAGTCGCAGTATCCGTGAGTCAATAAACTGTTAGTAAAACTTAAGACTATGTTACTAAGCATTGAATAAAAGCAAACAACACAACAAATAACGGTGGATCACTGCAGCGACAACCCATGAGTAATAGGGATGATGACTGACTAAAAAAATATGATTCTGTTTAGTCCGTCAGTTAGATTATCGAAAAATATCGGATAAGTATGTGTTTTTTGTTTTATCAAATTAATAAAAATCGACGAAGATAAAACGTGTCAAAAGATCATTAGTGGTTGCTTGTGACGTCACATTTGAGTAAAAAATGTAATCAAATGTGACGTCACACGAGTTTTCGACGCAATATATCGTCTTTATTTTTTTTATACGTGAAAAAAAAGTGTCCAATATTTTTTTGGAAATCTATCTGACGGACTAATTAGATATTTATTTGTCATCTACCCTAATGCACAACAGCGAGCCACATAAACACAGGCCACAGTAGGCGCCCCCGCGCCGTTACTGACCGCTAAGCCTCATGGTGAGCGGGTGCAGCGGCGCGTCGGGGGCGCGCGCCTCTATGATGAGCGAGCGCAGCCGCCGGTTGGTGTCCCGCAGCGCCTCCACCGCGGCCGTCAGCGGCGACACCTCGTATGTGCGCTGGGATCGCACAGGGAACCAGCGGAGTATGCCTGCGGACGAACACTTATTTTAATAAAATACTAAAACAGTGATAGTCTATGGTCTGACCGTCGGTCTTCCAAGTCATAGGTCTCGAGTTCGAACTCAAGGCACGCCAATCTGATTATTCGGATCCATGTGCGTATTGCATAATTATCACTTGCTTTGGTGAAGGAAAATATCGTGAGGAAGCCAGCATGCCTGAGAGATATTTCTCGACGGCATGTAGAGCCAAGTCAGAGGCCCATGGACGGCATAACAACTCTAACACTAGGTTAGGCACTAACCACACGATAAAGAAAGAAAGAAGAGTGATATACTAGCGACCGGCACGTGTTTTAAGCTGCGTTTCCTCCAGCCCGCTTAGCATGACCACCGTAGAAACGAAAGAGAATCAACAAATCTTTTGTTCATCTGCAATGAGATTTTACCAATAGAGACGTCATACTCATAAAAAAGAAATAAAAACATGGCGATATTCGAACGCATCGCTCGAACTGACAACACCGCACGCCATTATCTCGTGCTCTCTGTCACTCATATGCAACGCACTACTTATCTTGTTCGTGTAGATGTCAAAGCGGCAACAGCGCGGCAGTGATTTTTGAGTAATAAAATTTACGATTTTCCATTTTAAATAGACTAAACAGTACTAACAAATGAAAAGATATGTCCTTCTTGATTTTTACAGCTGGCCCAGTATAAGTATTGCACTTTCTGAACACACAATTTGCCTTATTAGTTTATTTTCATACACCAAACTCCCGCTTAAACGTCAGTTCGCGTCGCACAAGACGGACTGAGGTCACACAAGCTGATCAGCTTGTGTTTGCATTGCCACGCTGACGTCGGTAAAACGTATCTACCTTATTATGATATATAACATCATTGTTCATCTGTCATTGAATCGACAAAATGACAAATGAACAAAAAATTTGACGATTGTCTTTCGTTTCTTCGGTGGTCATGCTATGTATGTATGTTGGGCTGGAGATGTGCGAGGATGTGTGTGAAACTAACGAATAATATCGCTTCATTTTCACAGTTTGTGGTATTATATACAACCAACCAATAACCAATTAATTAACCAATCACATATGTGATTGGTTAATTGCACACATCCCTTGCTACGCATCCTTGCTCATGTCTGGTGGCAACACAGCCTAACTCGGATGAAGCTTCAGGAGCTTTCGCAATACGTTGAAAGATGCGAGATTTGTATGCTATGTCAAAGTTAAAAATAGGGTAGAACACATGGTAACATTTTAACGGCAAGTTGGCGTAGTGGCTAAGCGATTGTTTGCTACGCTGCATGTCGCGGGTTCGATTCCCGCACTGAAAAAAAATTTGTATGGCCTACAGGTAATTCTTCCGGGTCTGCCTGTTTGTGATGACACACATAAACTATCCAGAGTAAACGTCAGCTTTGTTTTATTATTGAGACCGGAAAATGGGTTTTTCATAAACATACAAAAGACCATCATCTGCCTAGCCTTTTCTCAATTACGTTGGGGGCGGCTTCCAGTCTAACCGGATGCAGCTGAATACCAGTATTTTACATGGAGCCACTGCCTATCTTATCTCCACAACCCAGTTACTACTGGGCAATGCGATACTCCTTGGTAAGACTGGTTGTCAGACTTTTTGGGCCACTGACTTCCCAACGACTAGCGACTGTCAAAGATCTACAAATGACAGCCGGGACTAACGGCTTAACTTGCTTTCCGAGGCACGGAGGAAGCCCTATATGCAATGGGCGGTCACCCATCCATGGACCAACCTAGGCTAGCGCGGCTTTACCTTAACATCGTCCCGAGCGGCAGTTATTAGTTAGCCACGAGCTCCTCCTCGTAATAATACAATAAATTATTCACCTGGCAACTTTTCACTAATTTCAAGCTCCGTCCTCTCGAGCCATCGTGTGGCGAATTCGTTTTGATTCGACAGATCATCGGTTGAACCATTCAGGGCCTCTTCTGTGAACAAACACATTTTACTATTACTTTATCGATTAGATCATATCCCACACATTATAATAACCGATCCATTGAGAAACACATGGATTTTTTTTTGGACTTTTCTTTATCAGCTGAACTATCAATGATGTAGTATTAGGTATTACAAAGATCTTTTGGCACGTGGACACAATCGGTACTATAATCCGTATCTTGCTGTTTTACATCATTCGAGTCATTCTAAATGCCAAAAGGGTATTCAATGCTCTGTACTACAATTTTAATGGGTGTTAAAAGACCCTTAACGAAGCCAAAAGGCACTTGTTCTTGTTCTCGAAATTCCTGAACTGGCCAGATACACGCGACCAGCGGCCGGCAAAAGTTGTATGGTAATCCATATCTGTCGTGGTTAGCGGCCAAATAAATTATATAGTAAACTCATATCTGTCGTGTTATTTAAAAATGGAACGATCTTTTAAGGTGGACGCACACTTATCCGCACCGAACGCGCCGAACGAATCGAATTTTAGAATTACTTGTATGAAATCCTATGAAATGAAAAAAAAATCTTTCACCGCGGTTGATTCGTTCGGCGCGTTCGGCGTGGATAAGTGTGCGTCCACCTTTACTCTGAAATATGGCAACCAAGGAGGTAAGTTATCAAAGGTGTTATTTAAATTTCGAATTGGCTTGCAAATGGAAAGCGGTTTATTGAAAAAAAAAAACAAATGAACTCTTCAACGCGAGAAAAATTATTCTTGTTTGTGTGCATCATTGACAACTGTATTTTTAAATAAAAAGATCTGCCTAGGTTCTACTTAGTTTTAATTTTCTCGCATTATTTGAGAAAAGTACTATACAAGCCTTGGCCACAACTGCCACAACTAGGCATTGATGGACTTACGTATGTGTGCCTTGGCATCACCTCTGCCCATATTTACACGTTCGCCCATCAATGTTGCTGGCCGCTGCAGTAATGTACTATTAAGGACTACTTACCTAGAAGGATAGGATTTAAGTGATTATTTATATTCAAATAAATACTATGTAATATTTACCTGCTCTGTGAAACGGCCTAGAGAACTCAAACTTCTCGACATTATTATGCTTGTAGTACTGTAAAATTTGTTCCGCTATCGGCTTGCCGGAGAGGCGCTTTAGTTTGTCACCCATCAACGGTTCTACTGCATTTATTTGAAGGTCTGTTGTTTTTTGTTAAGGATTTCTAGTAGTTTGGATGAAATTTTGCACACGGATAGTTTATAACCTAGATTAACATATAGGATACTTTTTATCCCGGTAGTACGATCCCATGGGACAGTTATCAAACTTCACGCAGGCGAGGCCGCTGGCAGAAGCTAGTACAGAATAAATCTTACGCAAACCGCCAGTTCTTTGGATTGGCGACTGGAACAAAAAAACGCATGAAGGAGACCATGCAGCGCATGCAGCGCATGAAGGGTTTCGTAACGTCCCATCGTAGTAGTGGAACCCCCTTTTAATTTTCAATTTATTTTTATTATTTGTTATAGCGGCAACAGAAATACACATTCTGTGAAAATTTCAACTACGTAAATATAATTACTACTACTATTACGGATCATGAGATACAGCCCGCTGACAGACAGCCGGACGGACGGACAGCGGAGGCTTAGTAATAGGGTCCCGTTGGTTACCCTTCGGGTACAGAACTCTAAATAGTTATTTATCCAACATGTGAGGAAAGTTCGTTTTTCCTATGAGTTTTGATTTTGAGTCTTGAGCGAGCGAAGGATTGAAAAATAGAATCACGAGCGCAGCGAGTGATTATAAATTTCAATTCTGAGTAAGCGAAAGACTCAACAAAACGAATAGCAAATGAACTTGCTCACATGTTGCATACAAAACTTTTCACCACTCCCAGCAAGAAAGTATTCAGTCATCATAGGTAAACCACATTAATCTTAACTTATAAATATTTCTATTCTAAGCATAAAATTATTTATTTTTTAAAATATCTTTAAAACTGAACATAAAAAAATCAGGCAAGGTTAGTTTCTGAACGGGATCATTACTTTCCTCACTGTTCAAACAGTGAGGAAAAACCAACTTTCCTCACTGTTTTCGTAGAGGAAAGACACTTCTTTCGTGCGGGAGTGGTGAAAAAGCTATTTTTAATACATTAAATGCAGATCGGTGCTGACAAAATTTAATTCAAGCCATATTATACTATTTCTATTAGTTTAATTCGAGAATTACAAAACTGAATCGATTAATGGCTACATTGAAAAAATACTTATAAGAATTTCGCGTTAATTGTGATAGCTCGGCTAATTTGTATGACATCAATATAATTTATAGCATATGTTACTCGGTAAAGATGTAGCTTTCTAATGGAGAATTAATTTTTAAAATCGATTAAGTAATTTTTGTGTTAAATCGTAACAAACAAACACACAAACAAACAAAAATCAAATCTAGAATATTAGAATATTAGTTTAGAAGTTTAGATAAATGCGAATGAAATAGCAAAGCCCAGTTGATCATTATAGACTCGCCCATGTGCAGGTTTACAGTAACTATAGATACTAGCGCGCATAGGCGAAGGGTCTATACAACTCGATTCCTACCGGATTCCCTTTGAAAAATGGCACAGCCAGTATCTTTTATAGACAAATATATATATTTACATTAAGGGGACTACAGGAGCTAAACGCGAGTTTTATAATGCAAAAGAGCATATGTTTCACTGTAATAAACAAAACCAGAAAAATATATGATATTCTTCAGGATATGTGCTAGTATGACAGTGTTTTGAAAACATAATATACAACTAATTTTACTCGATAAAAAAATCACGACCTTATCTCTAAAGCTTTCTTTTAACGAGTAAAAACCATACTCAAATACATGCGATAATTCTACAAGCAACATATTAGCATGATAGTGTTTTATTTTTTTAGTTCAATAGATTTTTTGTAAATCGCAAAAAACCACCCATTTCGCACTATTCGGCCCGCAACGACTGACGTTACAACCACTTTGTAGTGCAAGCTGATTTGAACTTTATCCTAACAATATTTCAAACGAAGTTTGAACCACCACAATTAGAGTTGCTAATTTAGCTCCTGTGCGCCTTAAAGAGACACTAGTCGACATTTTTGCCATACAAATTTCGGGAGGGTATTACTCCACTGTTTGATTCTGAACATCCAATGTTATACATGATATCGTTTTATCTCATTATTAATTTTGTCTGTCCGGAAACAGCATAGTAAAATAAAAAGCCATTAAAAAGTTACGAGCTACCAAAGATTCGTTTTTATTGCCAATTTTAACGCAACTTTGGGCGTAAATTGGTAATAAAAGAAGTGTCAAATTTCCAAAACAAAGTCGGTACCGACAAAGCACAACTATCGTAGAATACAATAAATTTCATTTGTAATTGATTTAAGCAGTGGTTTTTTCATTAAACTCGATTTTCCAAAGGCCTTTTCGTATTTTTTTATCATCTCACTGAACTCACACTGTCGGGCACGATGCCAGGTGAGACTGCGTGCTTTTTGGCCACGCCCACCAATGAGTTCGAGCCCGCGACTTGTGCTACCTTAAAGATGTACTTTGGCTTACCTTTAACAAATATTAAGCATTCGCTACGGCTAGCACGCTTACTGACGACGGTCAAAAGGATCGGAAGTGAGCGCGGTAGCACATCTCTGCCTAACCGTTTGGGGTAATCGTCGTGAGTTAATAAAAAAGGATACATTGCCCATCAGACTCGGTAATTTCCGGGCCGGGCGGGTCCAACTTCGGCAGTACTTCGGCATCGGGCCACTCGTCTAATAGGCGGTCCCTGAAGTCTTGTAGTTGCTCGTATTCGTTACCGCGATAGATGTAGCCCTAGAAATAAATATAGTATCAATGTTTATTGAATGAAAGTATTTTTCGATGTTCATAATAAGTCATCATCATCTGCCCAGCCCTTTCCCCAAATATTTTGGACAGCTGAATACCAGTATTTTACATGGAGCGACTGCCTGTCTGACCTCCACAACCCAGTTAGTACTGGGTAATACGATACCCGTTGGTAAGACTGGTTCTCAGACTTACGGGCAGACTAGTTTTAACGACTGTTATTCTGTTTATCGATTCATTGATCAAGTTACATTTTTGTTTGTAATTAAGATACAATTAAAATATTTCCAGATATAGTGACAACTCCTTTTCTCAAACCATAAGCAAATATTATATCAGGGTTGCAGAACTCGGGATATTATAAATAAATATTGCTGGACATTACACACAGCGCCATCTAGTGCCACACTAAGCAACGAGGCTTGTGTTGTGGACACCAGATAGTTGATATACTATATAGATACTTTTTGTTTGTACATACTTATTATTCATACAAACATCTATGACTCGGAAACAAATGTCCACGCTCATTACACAAGCATTCTTACTGCAGTTCTTACCGGGATTCGAACCCGGGATCCGAAGATCGTAAGGCAGCCTCACTACCGCTGCGCCATTCGAACGAAGCATGCAGATTTTTTTAAAGTACAGATACCTTGAAAAAAAATCGACCATACGAAAAATAAAAAGGAGTCAGAATAACTCCATCATGAAGACCATAGCGAGGACGTACGATTCAAATATTTAAATAAATATAATAGTGGAGGTTGCTTATTAAATTTTTTTTTTTATTACAAAACGCTACTCACATGCGGCGTCCTCAGTAGTTCAGGGAATCCTTTCCCATGATATATAACTCTATAATACCCTGGATGTGACCTCGGCGTCCTCATCATACCGTCATACAAGCCCGCTAGTTGCGTATGCAAGTCCGCGAGCGGTGCGTACCCTAGCGCTTCCTCTTCGTATACCGACACCAACTCTTTGATTATTTCGACGGCTAGCTCCCATTGGCGGCCCCGGTTTAGGAGGTCGGCTATTTCGAAGTATAGGTCTTCCTGTGGGACAATTTGTGATATTTAGATGTAAGTTCGGGATTTTTATGGTGATTCAAATATTGGGGTTGATTTTTTCAAAGGTGAGGTTTATGGAATTCTAAATTTTGCGGCAGGAACCGAATGAAAGCTTAATATACTCGGATCGTATGTAGTAAATACTTCGGGTCTGCTTTTTTATTGGAATGACATAACATCACGCCTGTCATTCCCGAAGGGTTAAGCAGAGGTGTACCTAATAGGTAGCTATCCTGCGGGTCACAACATGGCTCGCCAACACATTTGAACTGGCCCGCCAACAGTGGTCAACTGATGATAGTCTAATGAAAACAGATTTGAGGATTTCCAACCATATCGGAAAGAAAAATGTTTCTCCATATAAACCCTTTCTCAGTAAACCAATCTACAGGGTGTAAACAACCTCATCATGAAGCCTTCAGCGTCAACCAAGCATTCTGTACATCAAACTAAGTTACTTTACGCAAAAATTATTGCTGGGAAACTACTTTTTTTTTTGGGTTTAAAAATCATGTTTTGTGGTAGAACTCAATGTAACGCACTCAAAACATTGTGCTGATGGATGGATTGAATAGTACGGGGTCGTGGAGGTGTTTAAAGTAAAACTTGTATTTAAAAAAAAACTTGTGGAAAAGTTGGAACTTTGACCCCCAATATCTCCGTGACTAGAAGGTTCCCAGGTATGGTGTAGAACAAAATAAAAATGATCGCAATGACGGGGCGAAAAAGTGCCTTTCGGCTTCGTTAAGAGGTTTTTTACACCTTTTATATCAAAAATTGGTTAAAAAAAGTTACTTTTGGCAAGTTTTATATACTAGATGGCCCACCAGTTGACACGGAATCAAAATTTTGACCTTAAAAATAAGTTGTATGGCACACGATTTGTTTCAAAAACCGGAGCGAAGCCATAACCCAGTATTCCCGCATACCTTAAGTTCTCTATGTGTAGTGTGACTATCGTGTTCCACGTTAGGATGCCTCAGTCGCGGCGGCAGTGGGTCGTGGCTCCACACTAACAGCTTGGCGTGAAGGCGCAGGGAGAGACCTGCCTCGGCCCATTGTTGAGCTGCGCGGTGCATCTTAGCGAGCTTGTGAACGTAGCTGTAAGAAAGTTATAGGCGTTTGTTAAAAGGGTAGACGACAAAAAAAAACTAATTAGTCCGTAACATAGATTACCAAAAAATATTGGACACGTATTTTTTCACGTTAACAAAAACTGAAGACGATACAGTGCGTCGAAAACTCGTGTAACGTCACATTTGAGGACATTTTTTACCGAAAAGTGACGTCACAAGCCCCACTCATTATCTTTGACGCGTTTTATCATCGTAATTTTTTATTAATTTGATAAAACATAAAAACACGTATCCAATATTTTTCGATAATCTAAGTAAAAACAAAAAAGATGATGCTTGACTGTGAAGTCTGTTTACGGACGATAATTTTACGTGATAACGTCATAAGAAAACATTGATGAACAATGCTCGTGTGTGGTGCCGAATTTCAGGATTATGTTGGAGCCAGATGAAAGAACTCTTCAAGTCCTTTCAAACGAGCCCAAACTGAACACAAAAACACACGTTGAAGCTAGGAAGCCGTAGTTTCAACGTGTGTGAAGTTAGGCCACGGGGGGGTGAGGTAGGGTTGGGGGGAGGGGGCAGTTCGTGGGCCCTCTTCCCCTTAATTCTCCCCACTATCCCCTCTATCCTCCCCTCTACCACACCTCGCCCTTCCCCTCCCCCCACTCCCCTTCTCCCTCCCCACCCCCTTCCCCCTTCCCACTTCGTCCCCGCCCCAGTCGTAGCACTGGTTGTGCCCCGCGCATGCCTATGTGGTGCTACGCCGTAGCTGATCGCCTATGAGTGCTACAAAGCCTGACTGTGACCGCACGTGCGACTTCACCCAAAAAGAAGAAAGTTAAAGAAGTTTTCACTTCAAAAATATGCTCTTAATTAATATTACATGTGTATATTTTTTCTTATAATTATATTCTGTTCCAGAAGTAAATAGTACATTACGATATTAGTGCGTTAAGATGGTTATAACATGCGAGGCGGAATTTCACGTAATTGAGCCGAGCATGTGCATGCATGCATGTGCATGTGTATGCATACGCACGTATATCGTACGAAGTTTTTTAACACATTTGCGAGGAAACAGAAAAAAAAAACATTTTTCATACGTGGTTATGTATCTGTTCTTGGATATTGACGGCAGCAAGCTGTCGCATGCGGTTCGCGCTTCTGTTAGTATATCCGGTGGAGTTGAAGTAATATATTGCTCATCTTCATTATTGAAAGTTGTCATTTTTAGATATTCACAATACAAGTACAAAGAAAAGAAAATTTGAGAAAAATGGCGCGAGGATTTTTTTCTGCCGTGGCTACGTGAAATGTTGGCAAAGACGCTAGAGCATGCAGCCAAGTTTTTAAATTACCGAATAAACAGTTTTTTTTTATATTTTAAATAAACTCAATCTGTGAATGCACACTGTTGCTTTCCCGGCATTTTAACAACGCGCAAGCGCTGCCTACTGACTGGCGCCGCGCGGCGATTAGTTCGAAATTTGAATAGCAACAGCGCGCTGTTCACTAGCTGGAGTCGTGCGGCGGCGATCAGTTCCATATTTGAAATGGCAAATAATACTGTTATGGAATTTGTATGGACTATAACTTAACTATTTGCTTTGGTAACACACGCGTTTTTTATGACCCGCTTTACATTTTTAAAACCGGTGGAATTACATCAGCTTTACGAGCAAGGGTGTTAAAAAGATAGATAGAATACTATTTGGTATGTACATCATTCAAATAACAGGTATTACGACCTAATGGGTGAATGGGCGGTAGTATGACCTAATGGGTGAACTTATCGCTAAAAGCGATATTTCTAGACCACTATTGGATGGATTTAAGGGTGGAGGAGAGACAATACTATGTTATGGTAGTCTGTCGTGTACCATTATTGAAATAAAATATATCGCAATAAACTCACCGAATATACATGTGCGGCCTTTCAATCTGCTGATAAAAGTGCAGCACACAAGTGGTCAAGTGCATGCGGTGCGGCGTGGCGGAGCGCTGCGCGGCGGCGCGGTACTGCAGCAGCGCGTCCAGCTGGCGCGCCGCCGCCGCCACGAGCTGCGCCGCCGCGCCGCGCAGGCCGGGCGGCGCCGCACTGCACAGCGCGCCGCACAGCGACACGAAGCGCGCGCGCCACACGCTGTCGCCGTACCCCAGCTCCACCAGTACGTCCACCTTGTCTATCATCTCACTTTCCAACTCTTTTAGTGGGCTCTCATCTGTGGAGGGTCGGTTTGTTTCATTATTTTGTTCTCAGAATGAGGTACTTAAGCACTGGCTAAAAAAATGCATTGTATACGCAGTGTGAAGAACGTCGACACGCAACCTAGACCACCAGAATATAAATATTTCATCATTTAATAAAAAAAAAAACAGACATTCCATACATGTTAACGACGTACATATTGCACATTTGTATAAAACTAGTTTTTTTTTTATGTGTTTAATAAATGGTAACAATTTGCGCATTGATATCCTTTAAAACCTATATTTTGAGGTAGCTGGCTTTTAGTAGCTGAACCGTCGAAACTTTCATAGAACATGACCCTAATTTATTAATTACTCTGGAGCAGGCCCGAAGGCACCTAAGAAGCCGATACCTACCGGCATCAAAAAAATATAAAGATGGTGCCGACGAAAATTTTCGGTTTTTCCTTCATGGGTGTCATTTCCGTGGTTTTCGGGGACGCTGATAATGATAATTAAGTCAAAATGAAATTCCAAGATGGGGTTGATGACTATTCTAGTTTTTTTTTCGTCATGGTTGTCATTTTCGTGGTTTTCGGGGTCGCTGATAATGAAAATCAAAGATTGCGCCGACGAAAATTTTCACGATTTTCATCATGGGTATCATTTTTGTGGTTTTCGGGACCGCTGATAACGAAAATGAGGTGAAAATAAAATTCCAAGATGGCGCCGACGAAAATTTTCGGTGCTTTCGTCATGGGTGTAATTTTCATGGTTTTCGGGGTCGCTGATAATGAAAATAAGGTAAAAAATCTATATTCGGCTTCGTTTGACTAAAGTTTGACCCTTCGCTACAGCTCTGGATACTTTTCAGCTTCTCACAATCTTGAAATTCAATAAACGTATACTCACTAGTATCTCCTTGTAAAACACTATGGCTATACTCCGTCTGCATCATATCGAAGAACAGCGGTATAGTGGTGTTGCGAACTTCTTCGTCGCGCAGGAAGGACACTTCTAGAAACGGTCCCACTAGGCACGGGATGAATGAGCGCTTGTGATGGTCTGCAGAGAAATTTTAATGCGTTTAATTTTTTGTTAGGAAGTTTAGAGATTCTCTGTAGATGAGACTCGTTCATAAATTAATGATTATATTGATTGATTTTTCTTCAAGCTTTTTCTCTCACCTTAATAAAATCATTAAATCATTTTGTTTTAATTTTTATCAAGCTCACATATCAAAACCAATCACTGCCATGGCTAACTAATTTAGTTTTTAGGGTTCCGTACAAAAATTTAAAAAACGGAACCCTTATAGGATCACTCGTGCGTCTGTCTGTCTGTCACAGCCAATTTGCTCCGAATCTACTGGAACAAATCAGGTGAAATTTGGTAGGATGGTGTAATCCCAACCCAAACACAGATGTGCAAAGTAAATAATTAAGTTTTTTAAATAAGGGCCATATCCGGTGGACAAATTAGGAAATTAAAAAAAAAAAGTTTTGAAAAACCTTACTGTGTCATAATATCAAATGAAAGGAGGATCTCTAATGTATTTTGTTATTATTGTAAAATAAATAGTTTTGATTTTATTCATGAAAGAAGACGAAACTTGACCATTCGGGGCCCTGATCTTTGAAACTACTGAACCTAAAATTTTTAAAAAATACAAAATAATAATATAGTTCCTTGCTTGTAGATTACAGGCAAACCTATAAGAATTCTAACAATTGAAAATAAAGTGGTCAACTCAATATAAGACTTTGGCATTGTACGGAACCCTCTCCACGCGAGTTCAACTCGCACTTGGCCGGTTTTTTTTTCTGCGCAAGCTAATTAAATTTAAACTTTTATAGCATCTGGATTTCTGAACATGCAACTTTGTTGGGAGACGGTTCCCTTGGGTACCAACCCTTTTTAACCGAGTTCGTTTTAACAGACTTCGTCAACAGTCATGGTAGTTTGTCGGTCATAAAACGTAGCAGGACGATACGAAACACAACCTCTTACTATTTATTCACTGTCGCACTAGCACGTGATCACCACGGTCAGCATGAACTATGCTGCTATGATAAGAAGGTTTCAGATGAAACCTGATTTATTTGGGAATACACTTAAAGGAAATGGGGATAAATGTAATGACCACCAAAAATAACTTTGTGACAACTAACATCTATCACCTAAAATATCAATTGATTACCAAATTTAGTAAATTGAGCACCAAATTTTAATGAGGTGATTGATGACAAACTAGTTTTGCCTAGGCCGACTTGGGGCACCCTTCATGGTTTTATTTATTTTTATAAACCATTCAGAAGTAGCGGGGCTCCGTCGACCGGGTCTCCCTCGACTCGGATGCAAGAGCATAACAGTTCAATTTCTGGTGGTCATTAACTATTTTTGGTTCTAATTTCACGCTAAAATGGGGATTAATTTTGGTGATCATTTACTATTTTTGGCAATCAAAAGTGATTTTTTTGCCGTTACATTTTACTAAATCTGGTGTTCGTTAAACATAAGCCAAAGGAAATCTCATGTCTGTCTTACCCAAACTGTACCACATCTCGCTAAGGCACTCGGCGACGCCTCTCCTAACATCGCCGTACAACGCGCTGAGCCTCTGTTTCCTCGCCGTGGGTAATGTTTCTAGTTGAAGAGGCGATGACGTGGCTAAAGTCGCTCCGGCTTCGAACCATGTTCGGCAGAGCGAATGGATGGCTGTCAGTGTCTCTGTGTCGGATTCATCGGCTGCGTGAAGTCGGTCGCGGAGCGTTGACGCTAGTAATCTGGTACGAAAGTATCATCATCATAATCATCAGCCTATTAATGTTCCCACTGCTGGGAGACGGCCTCCTCTCTATGAGAGGGAATGGGCTATAATCCACCACGCGGGCCCAGTACGGATTGGTAGATGTCAGCTGTCTTTGAATTTTTTGGTTCTAGGACATGCCACGATGTTTTCCTTCACCGTTTTGAGAGCAGCGGTGATGAAATAAATTACACAAAGTAATGCGCCTGTCTGGGTTCGAACCCACGACTTACTGTTCGTAAGTCAGGGCTGCCACCACTGGGCCACCGCTGCTCTCTTGCGAAAGTATAAAGGGTGTAAATAGACCATTAACGAAGCCAAAAGGTATTTGTTAGTTCCGTCATTGCGATCATATTTTGTTCTGGATCGTACCTTCTAGTTAAGCAGATATGTTATAACTTTTCTTTAAATACGTCGATATACCGTTTACTATTCATTGCATCCATCAGCACAATGTTTTGAGTTCGAGTTACATTGAGCACCCCAAAAGAAGGTCGTTTCCCAGAAATAATTTTCGCGTATGGTTGTTTAGTTTAGATGTACAGAATGTTTGGTTGACGGCTTCGTGAAGGGTCCGTTTACACCTTGTATAATTATTGGTCTATCGTTTAACTTTTACAGTGCCTTAGTCTCAAATCACACCGAGATGGCAGCGGCCGGCAGCAAAGTATAATACATAGTATCGCTTGTGCGCCGCCGTGTTGCTGCGCGGGACTCGTCGGAGCGCTCGCGACGCTGCGACGATGTATTATAGTAATGGAGATAAAGTTTAAAATTATATTACACTGTAACTGCTGCTTTGCTGGCGGCCGCAAACTGTTTTGGCATAAAGTATAGACTGCCTGCGCCGACTAATGCGCGGACTGGTGCTGGCACGTCGGCGCCGGTAGCCAGCACTCTACGTGTTTCCGACCTCAGGTATTACCTGGAACCCTTACCTCAAAGCATGCAACATTACATAATGCTGTAGATGCAGCATATCAGCCCAGTGGGGCCTGAACACCGGTCTCTGCAGTATCGCCAGGAACAACGAAAGCGCGTCGGCAACCAAAGTGCCCGCACCACCGGCGTTCTCAGCTTCTAACGCCCGAACTACCATGGCGTATTGGTATTCGGACATTTGACGTACCATGTCGAGAAGGACCGATAGGATTCGTCTCTGAAAAATAAGTACTTTTATTATGTGGACCTTCGTCTTCTGCTTAAAACGACTACAGGAGCTAAATTAGAAACTCTAATTGTGGTGGTTCAAACTTCCTTTGAAATACTGTTAGAATAAAGTTCTAATCAGCTTGCATTACAAAGTGATTGTTACGTCAGTCACTGCGGGCCGAATAGTGCGAAATGAGTGGTTTTTTAGCTCCTGTAGGCGCCTTACCTTTTGACCGCCACATCAAAAACGAAAAAGCGTGCCCACGGCGCCAAGCTATGAATTCATCCTTTAACCTACAAAATAGTAGTGAGTTCGAAATTATATCGATAAAGCACGAACTATTTATTTTTTAACCTAGAGTATGTTTTTAATAAAAGGTCTATACCGTAACAATATAATACAGGACTTTTTTTTCATCCCGCTTTGTCTTTTATAACAGAAATAATAATTATATGTGTTACAGTTTCAGCGTTAAATTATTTTGCATCGCTGACTTTTGCCGGTTAGTATTCTAACAGGAAAATGCTCTAAGGCATCAATCATTATGTCATAAATACACGACCCTGACGAAATCGTCATGGATCCGAAAATATTTGTAGGATTAATCCGACGTAAGCGGTTAAATAAAAGGTTATTAGTGAATGACCGCATCCATTACTAATAATATTTAATAGTAAAGGAACTACTCTATTTAAAAAAAAAACCGCGTTTGACGTCATGGGACTGTCAAACACAAACAATACAACAGTGTGATAGAGATGGACATTAGTCATTACAATTAATCGTTAATCAACTAACACTCGACTTTTATAGAGCGCATAGTTCAGTATTATAAAATTTTCTTGATTTCTCAAACATAAAAGTTCAATAGCACTTGTTTTATTTATTTACTAGTGCAGAATTCAGAGTTACTTAATTAAATATAACATAGGTTGCCGTCGAGGTCGATATTCTTGTTATATTGACTGCTACCTAGATCACTACGTGTCCTGTTATGGTGACTGTGGCGTCGAGGGCACTATATTTTTCGAACTTTATGACTGGTTTTCTTTTTTGTCATCTTACGTTACTAAAGATGGAATCTAACGAAAGCAATTCACTGCGAATAAATTAAGAAGAGTCAAAGTACATAATTAACAAGGGAAATAAACAAAACAATGCTGTTTTATGACATTTATTTACGTTTAAAATTCTGTCACGCAGTCGCGACCGTGGCGTGCTAGGCACATTTTGGTTTGTCGTCTATACACGACTGTGGCGTTCAAAAGGTTAAGTTGGGCTGAATCAGGTAGTAGAACCTGTATCGGTATGGATTGGTTCCGGAGTAGCTGATATTATTTCTTGTTTATTTTAATATTAGTAAAAAAAATGCCTCGTTGGTCTCGTGGTCGCAAGCGCGATTGCTGAGCAGGAGGTCCTGGATTCAATAAGCGAGACGACAAAAAAACACTAATTAGTCCGTCACTTAGATTATCAAAAAATATTTGACCCGTGTTTTTTCTTTTGTTACGTAAACCAAAATTGACGACATTACGACGCTTTTTTCTAAAAAAATTCTTAATACGTCACGCCATGGCATAATTTTTAGGTAGTCCTGACGTCACGAACCCCCACTCCCGAGTTTTGATGCGTTTTATCTTTATCAATATTAATTGATTTTCAAAAACAAAAAATACGTGTCCATTAATTTCCAATACTCTAACTGACGGACTAAATAGATTTGCAATTTTTTGATACTGTCGTCATGCCTATTACCAGGTCGGGCAGTGTTATTCCATGATGAATTTATCAGTAGCAGCCACGGAAACTGGATTTTCGTCCGCGTTTCATGGCTCGCCCCGTATTACATGGGACTTAAACATAACTGACGAATTGTGAGTATCCTGTTAGGTACACCACCTTTCGGGGATTAAATGCGTCATGTGATGTTATTTTTGATCATGACGCACTCTCAATATTGTAACGATATTACGGGAATATCCCGGGCAATGTGTGATACACTGATAACGGGACATATTTTAGATGTTTCTGAAGTTCGCAGTCCGAACTTTAAGTTGCTATTTTTATTTAACTTTATTTTTTCAAGCTAATTTGTTCCTTCGACGAGAGTCCAGAAAAGCAGTGTCAAGATGCTCAATATATAACTCATAAAACCTACATAAAAAACCAGAAGGCCTTAATTAAAACCGTTCAAAATATAGTCACAATCTCACTACCAAACATAACATCACGCCTGTAATCTCAGCAGTCGTGCTTGCGACCAGTAGACCAACAAGGCAGTCTCTCGTCACTCGACAAAAATATAGGTAAAAATCATACAGCATTTAAAAGCGTTCTTAAAACATGGAAATCACCCATTTAATTTTACACCCTTTTTATTTCACCCATTTTATTTTTTTGTCATCTACCCTATTGGGTAAAAAAAATTACTAATCCGTCAGATAGATTTCCAAAAAATAACACCCAAACATATTTTTTCTTTTTTCATGTAAACAAAAAATGAAGACGATACAGTGCATTGAAAACTCGTGTGACGTCACATTTGAGTACATTTTTTACTCAAATGTGACGTCACAAGCCCCCACAACTCATGATCTTTGACACGTTTTATCTTCGTCAATTTTTATTAATTTGATAAAACAAATAACACGTACTCGACGTATCCAATATTTTTCGATAATCTAACTGACGGACTAAACAGAATCATATTTTTTTTAATGAATCATCATCAACATCATAAGGTCGGATATTTATTGAAAAGACCGACGAACTTACCAACAACGCATCATCAGCACTGGTAGTATGTCCGACACTCTTGCGATCCCGCAACATCGTCGCAGCTGTCTTCAGCACAGTGGGCAGTAACCTTCGAGCCAGTTCCCCTCGGTCAGCTTCCACGGGACCCACGTCATCGCGAGCAAGGAGAGACATCACCTCTCCCAGAGTTTCCACGCAAAGCTCCACCTAATATGGGAGATTTATTAGTCTATGCTTTATAAGCCCAGCTGAAGAAAAACACATCTCCTCGGTTTCTGAAATGATGAATTAGTATCATGTTCACTGCTGTGGTTGCCAAACGATAAAATCATTTGACATTTACGTTTGAGGTTTCTGGAAACCAAGGTTTCCAAATAGCCGTTTTTACTCAGTGGATACGTATATTATGCAGTTTTGCTGCATTCTGTACTGCGCTCTTTCTTACTTTATCGTGTGGTTAGTACCTAACCTGGTGTCAGAGTATGTATGCCGCCCATGGGCCTCTGACTTGGCTTTACATGCCGTCGAGAAATATCTCTCAGGCATGCTGGTTTCCTAACGATGTTTTCCTTCACCGAAGCAAGTGATAATTATACAGTACGCACATGATTCCGAAAAATCAGAGGTGCGTGTTTTTGGTTCAAACTCGAGACCTGTGACTTGGCAGTCCGATGGTCACACCGCTAGGCTAACAATGCTTACTGCGCTTAAAATGGCTCTCAAATACACAGTTTAATTTAAAGTACCCACCCATGGGGTATTTTGTGTGCACCTATTTTTAGAGACCACACCTAGTATAGACGAAAATGGTGTTACTATCAAATCATTGTATATCAATTACTTAACACACTAAAGTACAGATATATTTTTAATATTCCAAACGGAGTCTCCTGAAGGTAAATGGAATTAATGAGACATGAACGTGTTATCCACACAATAATAGACAATATACACAAATATTGTTATGAGCTGTATCAAGCTGTTTTATATAACGAAGTAAACTGTACACCGTATAAATTATAAGCATTAATTCCATAGTTGTATTAAGCTATTGAGACATGTTGTGTCCAGGAACAAGACCAACAATTTTGTCAAAGAAACATCCTGGATTTCCAAATCTTTAGTACATACAACTTTTGTTTTTGTGTTTACATCCCTAACTTCATACTTACACTATCCTCTTGGGCGTGGACACGGCTGCATGAAATCAAAATATAATTAAAACTATCTTTTGCATTTTATAATACACTTATCCTTTTACGCACTTTATATTTAAATACACAAAATAAAGCAGATAGCTAGCTAGTACACAACAATACTGATTTTTTTTTGTGGCATTCCTGTTTATATGTACATGTTAAAAGCATGAATTATTTATAGAACACATGATAAGGAAACGCACGAAATTAATGATAATTTCAGTTGAATTACTGTTATTAGGTAAAGCTGAAATAAAAAGCAATGATTAATTTGTTGTTTACGATAATCGTTATAAGTCAAATTCGATTGTGGTTTAATATGATGCTATTTTATTGTTAAGAGTAAAATGGATTCAACGATTAACTATGCCTCGTTTTTAGCAATTGAAACAACGCAAAATCTTGCTCTCATCTTGCTTGAGGAAGTACAAATAGCACTAACATCAAACGAGGCCCAAACCACGCCTCGAAACTACAAAAATTGCTCAAAGCGAGGCGCAGCTCTCAAACTTAACTCTAAAGGCGTATACATACGATCTGCTGGTGATGCGTGTGGTCGTTCAGCCGGGCCGTGTCTGCGCCGAGGAGCCTCGCTGCCTTGCCCACCGAGCGCGACTTGTGGGCGGCCTCGCGATCCCACTGCCACACCCACATTGCTAGCGTACGCTGACTTATTCCCGAATTACTCAACTCAAGGCAGGCTTGGAGGCTAGGGTTTTGCTTGTGTCATATTACGATGCAATCTTAGTGCTAATAAGTTAAGTTCTTTAGAATTGCTCTTTTATTTGAGTTGACATAATGAAATATTAAGGTAATTCGAGGTTACGTTTTTTTTTTTATCTAGCCTTGATTATCTAAAATTAATACTTTTTACATGCATCGTAATATAACAATTCTAGTCTAAAGGCCAATAAATAGGTCGGATCGGGAATTCGTCTTAAGCGTACACCAATTGACTGATCATTATAAACCAATATTTTACTTCCAATCAAATTTATGTTTAATATCTCTTTTTCTGTTCAATAAAAATCAACGTACAATTTTGAATTTATAAGGATCAGTCGCTACACTAGCGAGCTGTCAAATAACAACTGCCACAAACAGATGACATGTGTCACTTTGACAGCTGTCATTTGACGACTCGCAAGCGCAAAACATGCAACACATCAAGAGTTTGCACACAATTTAGTCTTCAAGCGACATCGAAGGCGCTTGTTATTATTATTATTCTGCTAATTTATCTTTTAAACACCAACATCAAAAAATGTTGCAATATTATTTTGAAAAAAAAAGTAGTCGAGTGTAAATGAAGTTGTATATGTATGGATACTTATATTAGATAAAAATAAAATAATAAATTATAAGTAAAAATTAAATAGTTTTATAAATAGTGCAGAGATATTTTCCATACATATTGTGAGAGAGAAGTTACAGAATATTAGTAAAGGTGTTCACACAGACAGACACACAGATCTAAATGGCTTAAGAATGGTTCAAATACAGTGAATTAATGAGATACTATTCGTTTGTCAGCTGTCAGTTTCTCGGCCTAGTTATTAGATATACCCATAGGAATCCTATTACATTTAAGCATTATTAAATTACGGATTTTTTGTCATTTTTATGTTAACGGAGTTCATATTGGCTATAGAAATACTTTTAATCTTGAATGAAAAATCGTACCCGATTTTCAAGGACGCTTTCAGAGTAAATTTACAATTTTATTAGAATTACAAAAGGTCCACATGGTTTTAATGATCTAGTATTTCTTGACAAGAGTATATTAAGCTCAATAGTGGCGGTGCTTCTAATAAGCCTAAAAGCTTGGCTTGTCCTTATAACCTTACTATTCTTTATGATGTTAAGGTTTCTGAACCGTCTGCTTGCCTTAGGGGCTTGCCGTATTGGCCCGCCACTACGGCCATTTTAGGTCTCTATATTATAACTAAATGGGTGACCCATATACAGGTTTGCCGTTTAATTGAGACGACGCTTGGGGTAGCTGCGCGGTGCGGAAGGGGCGATGTCTGCGGGAGAGTGACTGAGTTATCTCATGGTTTGATATACGTTAGTATCGAGATAACTCAGTCACTCTCCCGCAGACATGACACCCTTCCCGCACTGTGCTACCACAGGCACCACCTCACTTAAGGAGGTTGCACCAGGGTGGACCGTGAAATCCAAATTTTCTTAAGTTTTTTGCCATTTGCAGGTGTGTTGAACAAACTATGATTCGCGACCGTAACACGTACGTATTTACAGAATAACTAAACTAACTATTCATTATTATTATTATTAATATTTTACTATTTAACTTGAAGGGTTGTATTGATGATTTTAATGATAATAATTATGTAAAGCTATATCTGTTACGGTCGCGAATCATATTTTATTAATTATACTATTTTTTTTTATTATGATGATACAACCTGACACTGGCCTGCAAATTGCAAAAACACGTAACAAATTTGAATTTCGCGGGCTACCCTGGCGCTTTCACCTTAAACGCTAGGCCTGTAACGTAATTATAAATTTAAAAAAAATAACCTTCTTTAGCCTATTTAACCGACAAAATTGTGCGGCACACAACTACACACACAGTGTTCAACACTACATGCACACACACAAACATAAAAAGTGAATGTTAGTAAATACATAATTAATAATGCGAATATCTTTAGAAGGGTAGGTAGTAGAGTGGTACTTACTGTATTATATTTATATTTAAGTGAAATAATTTAATTAATGTATTATTTTATCGAGTGATGTTACTGAATCACGATTTGTGTGCATATCTCAAGATGCGGGTGCGACGATGGCACGGTATTTTGTTATAGTTTAAGTTGGCGTAGAGTGATAAGTATATACATGTAAATCAGACAAAAGACGAAGTGTTGACCACAAACACCACGTGGCATATTTGTGGAGCTTCATGCTCTACAAATATGTTGCGTGGTGTTTAAGATTTTCTTTTGAGTTTGAGTCTTAATACAGGGTAGAAGGAACAATGACGCACAAACGGTTACCCGTATTCAAAACATCATTCTGAACCATACATTCCATATTATGCCGTTCCATACATTTTGACGTGTAAGTATTGCACTTTTGTAGGAAACAGCAGAATGTTTTTAAAAATTCATTCATTCATTTCAGCCGAAAGACGTCCACTGCTGGACATAGGCCTCCCCCAAGTTTCTTCACATAGACCGGTCCCGTGCGACTTGCATCCAGCGGATTCCCGCAACCTTCACCAGTTTAAAAATTACCGTTGTAAAATTTCTATACAGCAGGCCACGAAGGAGATGGCGGGACGAACACGGGGCCTAAAATGGCCGCTTTAACAGAATCTTAATATGAATGAATCACGTTAACATGTTATTTCTTAAAATGAACTTTATGGTCATAACCATAAGGTCTATTTTATGAATTTAACATTTTTAACGTGATTCATATTAAGATTCTGCTAAAGCCGCCATTTTAGACCCCCTGGTCTAGTTCCGTCCGAACTGGAAGGAGGACGCGCGGGTTCGCGAGAAGTTGAAGGAGTGAATACAAGGTCACAGTTTCTTGAAGTGCTGATCAAAAATCGGCGCATAAAATAAAGGATTAGAGTCGTCTTTTGTCTGACTCATCAATATTGGTGAACTGAGATGCATGTACATGTTGTGTGCGAGAGCAGTAGAGACGCTTTCACATGCTATTAAAAATAAATGTAGTGTGTGTATTTAAGCTAAGTAGATAAGGCTTTTAATAAAATTATATAAAGGGTGTAAAAAGACTCTTAACGAAGCCGAAAGGCACAACCGGTTCTCCCCTTCCGGTTCTTTTTGTTCTAGACCATCCCTGGGAACCTTCTAGTTTCGGAGACATTGGGGATCAAAGTTCAAACTTTTCCACAAGGTTTTTTTTTAAATACATGTTTCTAATGTCAGATTTTTCAACTCCACAACCCCCGTAATATTCCATCCATTCATCAGCACAATGTTTTGAGTGCGTTACATTGAGTTCTACCGTAAAACGTGATTTTTCACCCCAAAAAAAAGGTATTTTTTTGCGTAAAGTTACTTAGTTTGATGTACACAATGCTTGGTTGACGGCTTCGTTAAGTCTTTTTACACCCTTTATTTGCAGTGATACTATGCTGTGCGATACATATTTGTTAGGTGCATGCTAAATATTTGAGTATACATGAGTCTAAGTGTTAGGTACAGTTAGTTAATAATGTGATTAGAAAAGCGGAAATAAAATGTGAAAGAAGTTTGAGTTAGACATCACTGAACACTACGAAGGCGACATAACGATTTGTCGCTGCATTTACATGTGCGATCGGTTTGGGAATTTAACCTTTTTCCCAAGTTAGCTATTACATATAAACAACACGCCTGTAATCCCTGAAGGATAAGGCAGAGGTGTATCTAATACACCCACATTTCGCCAGTTATCTTTAAGTTCCATGTAATAGGGGGCCACCGTGGCTGCTACTGAGAATTTCTTGATGGAAAAACCCAATAACATATTGCCCGACCCGGGAATCTAACCCAGGACCTCATGCTCAGCAGTCGCACTTGCGGCAACGAAGTAGTTAGGTATTAAGGTGGATGCTCCAGGGTAGCCCGCGAAATTCAAATGTTCTTACGTTTTTTGCAATTTGTAGACCAGTGCTAGGTTGTATGTTGATTAAAATATTGTTTGCGACTGTAAGACGTATGTAGTTACCGAATTATAATCATCAAAATCATCAATGCAACCCTCCGAGTTCATAAAGGTAGAGGAATGATTTTGACCTTGAAAAAGTCGTTCCTAGACTTTTATGAACTTGGAGGGTTGTATTGATGATTTTGATGATTATAATTCTGTAACTACATACGTCTTACAGTCGCGAACAATATTTAAGTCAACTTACAACCTAGCACTGGTCTACAAATTGCAAAAAACGTAAGAAAGTTTGAATTTCGCGGGCTAGCCTGACGCTTTCACCTTAATTTGATAATTTCCAGTTTCTTTTTTTTTTTGTTCGACTGATGCAGTGGAACTATGATTGCGAGTGAATTTTTAGAGGTTAGATCAATATTATTCGCGTTTAATATGGCTCTTTATCTACATACATCATACATACTTGTTAGTGATGTAGAAAGATTTATTAGTTTGATTAGGTAGTTTTTCGAAAAAATGATGAGCTAGGTTTTATTCTACTCCACGGTTGTTTCATACGGTTCTAGTATACAGTTTTGTTAGAAGAGTTTTCACTGCGAAAAGCTATATTTGAATTAAATTCAACCGTCTGGTTTTATATCGGTTTTGAATACCAATTCTTAATTTGATTGCCGAATCCTAATCAACGTCATGCATTAAATTTAGTTTATGTCATGTATTATGCCTTGTCTGGTGAAAGTTGCGGGAATCCGCTGGATGCGAGTCGCACGGGATCGGTAATTGTGGCGACACTTGAGGGAGGCCTATGTCCAGCAGTGGACGTCTTTCGGCTGAAATAATGAATGAATGAATGATGATGCCTTGTCATGGTGCTGTCATTAAATTAGAAAAGATCTGATAATAAATATTACCAATAAGGTACTAGTGCATTTTTAAAACATTAAAAAATACTAACTTGTTGCAGTGAAAACTCACACAATAATAACCTCTACCGCATACGACACAGGGTGCAAAACAGGCTGCATGCATCGGCGTGCGTGCTTACCTCGGTGATGCCGCGACGCGCCATACGGACACACACATACCTGATCGGCTCCAATAAAGTTTGTGAGAGACGAATGATATAATACTAGGATTTAATAATCTAGACCGGTTTAGTATTAGTTTCGAAATTTAATAAAGGACGAACTACAATATATGGAATAAAACAGATATCTTAAGTCATATGCACTTTTTAACGGTCAAAGTGTCATTCTGCCAGCCTTAAGGTAAAAGCGCCAGGGTAAGCGCGAAATTCAAATTTTGCTATGTGTTTTTGCAATTTGCAGGTCAATGTCAGGTTGTATGTTGATTAAAATTTGATTGGCGACGGTAAAGCCCGAATTCCTCCTACACTGATGTCGGTCGCGTACGTCAGCGAGAAATATAGGATGCAACGTACGCGCCGCTAAAGTCAGCGTTGCAGTATGGTGCTATACACTACTACTACTACTTTAACACCCTGTAGAGAACACAATGTATTCTCGTACGCGCGACCGAGGTACGCAACCGACATCAGCGTAAGAGGAATTCAGGAATAACAAATATGACTTTACACAGTCATAATCATTACAATCATCAATACAACCCTGTTAATTTAATCCCATTGAATGACTGTTGGTCAAGATTATTACAATCCCATTTAATAACTATGTATTTAAACACAAAAATACATAATTTTGTTATTTTTGAATAAGAGGGTTGTATTGATGATTTTAATGATTAAAATTCTGTAAGAAATTTGAATTACGCAGGCTACCTTGGCGCTTTCACGTTAAGCTTGTTTTCAACCCAAAAAACAATAAAGAAAAACTGTCAAAAAACTCTATGTAAGTATACTATTTTAAATCTAAATATAGTTAAGAACCAGAAAAAACACAAAGAATAAAAAAAAATCCCATCATTCGTCCCCCACTCCCCCTTCCTTCATTGCGTAGAACACGGTACAGATAATATTCCACAATACACGAACACAAAACGATTACATTACCTATTACAGTGCGGTGCTCACATTCACACGTACCGGTGGGGTTTATTCACTAGACGTACACATTGTTATTGACGAAGTCGTTTAACTTTACGTTAGAACTTTTGAGTGTTGCCAGGATAAAAAATAAACGCGAAAAAAAGTTTAGGCTCACTGTAATTTATAAGCAGATAAATCGAAATTACGAAATCAAGGGTGTTCAGTTTTGAAGAGTTTTATACTGGTCAGTCTTGGCAGCACTCATAAGTATAGCCAGTGCAAAAAAATAAAAATACTTACCTAATTATTAGCTATATTTTATTTCGTTAAGCGACGTTACTGTTGTGTAAATCATAGACACGGAACTAGCTGTCACGGAAAATATGCTTAAACATTTTATTCATATTATTTACGTCAAACTAACGTCGCATATCGAATTATATTGTAACCATTTGCATGGAATGTATGGCGTGTGATGAATCCCATTAAATTGTGTACAAAGAAATCTTGATACTATTGCATTTCTTTTCATAAATAAAAAGCAATAGATTAGGAGATTTTAATTAAGTATTATACTTTTCCAAATTGTTTTTTGTCCTCTTGTGTAGTTTTCAGTCTTTGGGATGAAACAATATTTTAGAACGTTCTCGTCACTTGTCAATAGGACACATAATTTTGTTAGAATTTCATTAACTTTTGTGTTCTCATATGTTCGTGTTTAGTGTATTTAAATGACCTCTATGTGGTGCGTACTAGATCCGTCTCTAATATAATAAACGAATTCAGAAAATCCGGATAAATTATCTAAGATTACTTCTGTTTATTTGCAGAACCGGCACACTTAGATTTGACTAACTAATCAAGCAGTAGCGGGCGAGGTAAACCAAGAGTTAAAACCTTGCATAATTTCCTTGCTAACTTCACATGGCCGATAAATCATTATATTTCTGTTATATGCATAACAGATGGCACAAAATTTAAAAAAAGAACTTCTCAATCTAGTCCGCACTACATAAACATCACAAGTGTATATCAAGCAACACATTAAAACAATCACCTCAGCCTTGTCCCGGAGCAAGGCGCGCGTGGTCGCGGCTAGATGTGGCAGCAACAACGCTCTGGCCGACGCTTGCGAGCAGAGCGGACCGCGGACCAGTTCCAGCAGAGCTAACATCCGCTGTTTACTGAGACGGCCGAGTGGTAGTGCTTCTAGTGCGCGGACTACGTAGGCACTGTAAGTAGTTCAATAAAACTCAAAGCACTTATTTCAATCAGACAATAACTATTAAAAACAAAAATGACTGACGTTGCTCAAAAAGCCGCTAAGCTGAAGTGGGGTTGGACTGGCTACGTCGCATGCTGTGGGTAAAAATAGCCACTTTCTGGAGCCCTGACACAGCCAGAAGGCGTCGCGGCAGACATCGTAGAAGATGGCGGGACGAGCTGGACAAAACCAACGACGAATGGTCCACATTAGCCCTGGATTGAAACAACTGGAAATCATGGGGAGGCCTTTGCCCAGCAGTGGGATGACGCAGGCTAACAGTATCAGTAAGACCATTACAGGCACTTTTGAATGTCAGAAAAACATAGAATGCGAAGCTACAGTCACAAGACATAATAACTTGTGAAGAAGTATGTAGTTGCCAATTTCAAAATGTAGATCTCTATGGAAAAGAAAGGGCAAGAAACTCAATGGACACTCCTTTAAATCAAAATATTGTTACGTGGCTGCTACTGACAAATTCCTGATGGAATAACCCTAAAACACGTTCCCGCTTGGGGAATCGGAGCCGCTCTGGCCGACGCTAGGGAGCAGAGCCGACCCCAACTTGGCTAAGGAAAAAGGCTAAGACAACCCTGCTATGCTATTTGTGTTTTAGCACAAAGCTTTTGACCATTTGTAGTTATTACAGATAAAAACACTGATAACCGAAATCTTTCTAACAAATTGACAACATTCACTAATTACTCCGCAGATGCACACACACGCACGAACACTCACACATCCGCACAAACACACACACACATACACAAATAAACGCGCACACACACACGAAACACATACACACATACATGAAACACACCCACACACATAACTGCATGCTACATTTGTTTTTATTAATTTTTACTTATTTTTTCTTTTATTTAATCATTGTAGATTTGTTCTTGCTTAGCAGTCTGTTAATTATCACTTTTGCCAATCTGCACATGTAACACGTACCAGAGCCAATTAGTACCTAGGGATCGAAACTGTGTCTCCTAAACACAGGCTATTTTGTAGCCTAGCTAGGAGGACAGAGCTTCACCCACCGTGTTGTAGAATACAATTCTGTGTTACCTGCTGTTTAATGTAAGTATCTAATGTAAAAAAGTTGTAAATCTACAATCTGTTTATTTGAATAAATTTATTATTATTATTATTATTATTATTAACTTGTCTGTTAATTTTATATGAAAACAGCAACAAACCTGAGTTGCGTATCGGGATAAACTTTAATGATGTGCGGTACCGCGTGCGGGAGGTACTTGAGCGCAGAGCCCTGGCAGGTGAGGGCGTGGTCGCCGCAGCGCATCAGCCATACCATCTTGTTTAAAAGATTCTGTAATAGAACATTGTTTTAGAGAACTATATTGTATTTTCAACATCAAACAATGACACAAAAAAACTAACCTCGAAATATCCGCAGAAATCATTATCTGAAGTTCGATCGTGGGATCCAACTTCGGATAACGCCAGCGCCCTTCTCAACTGTCGGCTCCTAACAATCAGTCGTATGAGGCTCTCTATACACTTCATACACATGAGTAGCCGCTTCAACGCGGCGTCGCCTGCGTTCGCGGCTGATATCACCCATACCATCACTGATATTAATTTCCTGTGGAAAATGAGGATAAATCTGTTTTAGAATTGGATAATGCTACATACGTAACTGTGTACGATAAGAAGTAGTTATGAATTAGTAAAATATTGACCTTCCAGTTCAAATCGTTTGCAGTATGCTTCTAACTTCGCTTTAAAATAGCAATCGTCTCGCATGAATGTGAGTTTATCTCAATCATCTAAAATGTTTCAAAACAAAAGTGGGCTTAGGATTACACCCTGAGACAAACCCATATTTTCTAGGATTACAGAAAGTTTTAAGCTCGTATGTTCAAAAGCAGAAGCAAACTTTTTGCTCCTTTATTTCAAACGAACAAAGCCCAAGCTTAGGACTTTTACCCCAGACACATGTGTAACTTAACAAATAAAAGTGTGTATGATCAATAAAATCGAACGCTTTGGAAAAACCAAAAACGTCCCTCAGTTATTTTTATTAAGTTTTGTAGTCGTTTCAAAACACCATTAAAAAAACATTAAATCAATTTGTGTTTATTATCATTTATGATATCAGAAAGGCAACAGAGACAAGAGTACAATTTATAGTTCATAATTTAGTAGAAGATGAAACTTACTCATAGGCTAACGCGTCGCAGAAGCTGTCATCAATATAAACGTGTAACACGGGTTGAAAGTGTTGGTACTTGTGGTCAGCTACTAAAGATATAACCCGAAGTAAGCATTCGAGTACTAGGACACCATAACTGTTGTCTGTGTACTCGTTCTCTTTGTGATCTTCTTGTACCTGAGAATGGAGGGGGAAAAAATTAAGTATCAGTAGTTGTGAATATAAGCAGCAGAAATTTTGAAGCTAAGCTTCGTTGTCTGTGAAGCACTATTTGACAGGGTGTTGGTTTGGACAGCTGGAAAAGTTTATCACAAATGTATTCCTCTTTGCTTGTGCCAAATCCCCACGCTCATGTGCCAGCCTCGTTCAAGATTTACCCGCGATAATAAACAATGGTGTCTGCATAAATCTAGTAAACTGTGTAAAATTTTACTATTATTTCTATTACCTGTGTGAGTATACTGAACAAAGCGTCGAGTATATCCTGTAGAAACTTGACAAGTTCTTCACTAGGAACGACAAGTAGTTGCATTAGTGCATTTCGAAGCGTGCCCTCAGCGTGATGAGTGTTCCATTTTAATACGCCCAGGATCTCCTCTGTAATGTCAAGAAAAATGAAAATTTATTAACACTTTCAGTGCCGCTGATGTTTTCTAAATAAGTGGCTCGGCAAGCATGTACAGCCGTTGTTCTAGCTCCTGATGTGTCTCCGCAAATAGCGGAGTGCCGTCTCATCGGACTACAGGATGCTACCGCACCTACACGGCCGGCTCCGCGCCCGCCGGCAGGTGCAGGACGCTGCACACCTACACACGTGTACCTCTCTGCGTGAGCTTGGTGGAGCACAGCTTGGTGTGCACGGTGAGCGCGTCGCGGTGCACCAGCTGCAGCGCGCCGCGCGCCAGCCCGTGCTCCGCGCCCGCCGGCAGCTCGTCGCGCCGGGACGGCAGGTGCAGGCACGCTTCCTCTGCCTCGCCCGGGTTGGCGCGTTTGTCGATCTAGAGGTAACGTTTGTTACTTATTACCAAGATATGGCCGCGGGCGACGAACGCGCGACACGGGTGCCACTCAACACGCGCCCGCGTCTCGGTGAATGCCTATTGGGGCAGGCCCAAAGGCACCAAAGAAGCCCATTCCTACCGGCGTCCCTTCGGGGACAAGGCACTCTACGAAGTATCTCGGTATCAACTGTAGTTCGGCCCCAAGCACACGGCGTATTTTAAACGCGCAGACGACGTTTCTGGGCCATAGATGCCGGCCGACTTTTGCGTTTTTATAGATTCAAACGCGCGTAAAACGCGATACAAACGTGCGTGTGAAGCGCGTTCGAAACCGTTTGAAGCCAAAGGGATACAAAGGGTCAAAGCCAGCGTAAGCAGTGTTCTCAACCGACGCCATTGTAAAACTGACGAGAAGCCTCTGACAAAACGTGAAAGCTTCAAGCGACTACAGCGCGTCAGTATCGCTGTATCTGCGCAGTAGACGCGCGTTTCACGATCGCCCCGTGCGCTTAGGTTACAAGGTTGCGTTCAAATCTCGTTTAAAGCGCGTATACGCTGCGCGTCGTCTGTGCGTTTAAAATACGCTGTGTGCTAGGGGCCTTAAATAAACACACATGTTGGTGGAGTGCACAAATGTGGTTATATCATTACAGTACAGACAATGAATACATCATAGGATAGGATTGAAAACATTACAAAAACGCAAAACAAAGAATGCAACATGTAGCGCCAAATAAGCCGGTGCACACGTGACTACTAGGTCAGCCGAAGATTATCGAGTTACGACAGGGGCAGAAAAAGAAAGTGTGTAGGGGAGAACGAGATAGAATGAGTAATGGTCGATATCGTATTTGGTACAATGTAGATTTTTTATTTTGTTGACTTATTTAAATGAAATATAATCAGTTTTATTTTTTTTATGATAAGTACGTTTTTTCACTGATAACGAAAATGAGGTCAAAATGAAAATCCAAGATAGTGCTGGCGAAAATTTCGGTTTTTTCGTCATGGGTGTCATTTTCATGGTTTTCAGGGTAGCTGATAACGAAATTTAGGCCATAATGAAAATTAAAGATGCCGCCGATGAAAATTTTCGATTTTTTCGTCAAGGGTGTTATTTACGTGGTTTTCGGGGTCGCTGATAACGAAACTGAGGGCAAACTGAAATTTCAAGATGGCGCCGACGAAAAGTTGCATTTTCATGGTTTCCGGGTACACTAGTAAAGAAAATGAGATCAAAACGAAAAAAAAAATTACAATTCTCATATTTTTGTTCAGCTTGCCCTTACACAAATTTGACACCTCGCCACTGGTGTGAATGCCTATCGGCATTACATGTATTGTGATGTCGTCCATATAAACACATGAAATTAAAAAAAAACCCGCTGCACTCCCGACCAGTCCCGCGCCTTGTGTGTTGCGCTTTAAAGTGCTGCTAATGCGAATTAATGCGGATGCTTGCGACCGAACTTCTCACTGTGGAGTGAGAAGTTCGAATTTACGTGAACAAATGATGAATTTACGTGACCGAACAAGATTGAGATACTCGAATATGATGATGAATATGAGATAGTGCTTTCCATCCGCCCCATCAAAATGAGGTCAAAATGAAAATCCAAGATGGCGCCAACAATTTTTTTCTTTTTTTCGTCATGGGTATCATTTTCATGGTTTTCGGAGTCAGTGATAACGAAAATAAACAGAAAAAAACACAAAATAAAAATATTTATTTTTCTTTGGCTTCCCCTGATTCAATTTGACCCTTCGCCGATACCTTTAAGCTCATTAACACAACAGCCCACTTAACACTCTGTGCCCAGCACCCAGCATATGGGTCGAACAATAATTTGTTCGTTTGCCCACAACCCGTATCCGAGTCGTCGTTATAATTAGACATAGATGACTTGTATTCATGCCAAGAACCCGACTAGCGAGTCCATAACTAAGTACGCTCTAAGGGTTGTCGAAAATAAATTATAATGTGAAGTGTTTTTTTTATATTCACAGAAACATCGTCTTTCGTTTAAAAATCGTGTGTTAAGTCATATGTAAAAAATATGTAGGCATAAATCATGTAAGGTTCTCTTGGCCTAAGTGTTTAAATACCTAGGAAAACAAATAAATTTATTTAAAAACTGTTCAATTTATTTTTGTTCAATAAATAATTCGGCATTCGACAACCCTACTACCGGCTGGCTGGCGTAGCGTGGCTTAGTGAACTCGGCGCTCGGGTGCTTGGGCATAGGTGTACAGTTACGTCACCATCGCGCCGATGGACTCGACTGACGGGTTGTTATAGATAGCATGCCAATTTGTAGATATGCATTTTATGAACTTGGCAGTGAAAGTGTTAAACGACTCCGCTCCCACCCGGCAAAAAGAATATAATTCAAATGTGGGCTTTATGTATTGCTCTTTAAATATACTTTACATAAATTAGCAGACAGCTTGCTGTCAGCGAGGTTGCTCGGTTGCCAATGTAACGTTAGTCGTTTATGTGGGCTAAGACCTTTACACTTGTCGATATTTAGACACACCTATAGAAATATAACAGGCGAGGCGGTTGATGACTTACCTTATAAACACACAAGTTATGCTGTGTGTCCGGTGTGGTGGTTCCGTCGCGTTGCATCAGTCGTAAGTAAGAGAGAGCGAAGTGTCTCTCCGCCCTGTCTTTTGCCTCGTTTGAAGATCGATGGCGGCACATAAAGACTAGATAGGCTTCTTTGAATTCTTCGATGTTTAGACACACCTGCGGGTGAGTTGTTTAAATGTAGATGGTGCTATAATTTGGTTTTGCTGTTATAATTAGTTGTGATTAAAATAGTTGTATGTGCCTTCGCTGTACTTAGGTTGCGCGAAAAAGTATTTATACTGCAAAGACCAAGCTAACAAACCCGGCTTAAGGCTGGGGTATCTGCTAAATTAGCAAGTCTAGTTGTGGTGGTTCAAACTTCGTTTGAAATACTGTTATAATAAAGTTCTAATCAGGTTGCACTACAATGCGGTTGTCACGTTAGTCACTGCGGGCCGAATAGTGCGAAATGAGTGGTTTTTATTTAATTGTAGCCTAATAAATCATTAGATCAAAATGCCAATTGTACAGAATAAGAAGAAAAAAGTAACAAATATTTGTGTGAAAAATAAACTAAAACTTAATGCGTGCAGCCTGTGGGTCAACTTTACTCAGCGGGCATACATCGACCTACGCGTTCAACACAATAATGCGCTGAGAGTGCTGCTGCGGCCGCCGTGGCGTAGTAGTGCGTCAGGGATGTTTGCAGATAATAGTATTGATGGTTTTGCTGCCATTATTAGATGTAGATGTGCATCCCTGATGACTCGTGTTCGCGGCAGCACCAATAGTATTCTCAGTGTATTCGCAGATCGGTGGGATTCCCCGATGGTGCGGAGGTGGATGCGGCTCCACGCTGAATTATAATTGTACATTTTCATCTGTGTCTGTAACCTACTAACACTAGAACTTAAGTAAAATTGTTACTAACCCTATGGACTCCGGTCTGAAATAAAAGCTTCTATTCTATTCTATTCTAATGCCGTTTAGGAGTAGTTACGAAATTTCAAAGAAAAAATGCTTCACTTTGAATATTTTTTTCATATAGTAATAATAAAGTTAGAATTATTTCAATCGTACCCATTAAAGTTTAGAGTCTAATAAGCAACATGATTTTTTTGCACATTTATATTCACTCATCAAAGAGGAGTTACATGGAGAAAACCTCTCGTTAGCAGATACCACCCCCTTAAACGATATAATCATAAGATTTTATGGCGGAGAGAGGTCAAAAGTCAGTGTCAACGAAACAGAAATGTAATATTTTTTTGGCGCGGTATGGTGAATTGGATTATTATGAAGAAGTCCAAAAGTAGCTATAACTTGTCTATTTATCCCGTCGATTCGAAAAGGACGACTTGGTTCGCCTTTAAGTGCACCCAAAGGTGGTGTTTTCTATAAGACACTTTTAGCGAGCAGTAATGAGTCTTTAATCGTCTTCAGAAGTGCGCCGCAATTATCTTTGCCGCGCACTTTTTGAATTTGGAACATCTTAGTGTTCATCGCTAAAGAAATCGAACGTAAATATTGTTTGAATAACGACTGGCTGTTTCAACGGCCCATAGTCGCACCGCCGGCGCGCCGGCTGAATAATAAAAAAGAAATCGAATTAAAAACGCGCAAACTACAGCCCGCGTTTTCGTATATTTTCACGAATTGTTAGATATTCATGGTTTTGTTTTGAAAAATGAGTTCTTCAAGTGACAGTGAAAGTATAGAATTAACTCATGAAATGTGATTGTTAGTTGTTTTATTTTTAGATACTATTTAATTTCAATTTAGTTGTTACTCTATGTTTTATTAAATAATAATATTACGATAAAATATGAGGCACTTTTCATTTTCTCATAGTGGGTGATGAAAAGTAGAGTGTATCACTCGGGCGCAAAATATATTTTTGGCTCGTACTTTGAATCCCTTGCTACGTTCAGGATTCTACTAAAAAATCCCTCACTTCGCTCTGGATTCAAAAAAACGCCCTCGCCGTAAAAACATTATTTTGCTCCCTTATGATACAATCTACTATTTATGGGCTGGTATTTTTCCAGCTCGATTTTTTAATCGGTTTATCAGACTATATTACCTTGAAAACTTCTTGCCATCTCGGTCGATCGTCGTGGTAATACACTACGGACGTATACTCGTTGGCCAAAGAAACACCAGCGCCAACAGATATTACACCCTGAAAATAAGGTAGAAAATTAAAACAGCTGATGCTTTTGGTATTACAGATGTCCACGTAATTACTCATTGTAATTTAAGTTGATTTTTGTGGGACTCTGTTATTAAAACCTCCTAAACATTGGTTGCAGTGGAATTCGAAGTCTATTTTGTAAGATCGAGTAGAATTCTACAGGGTGTAAACAGACTCTTTACGAAGCCGTGAACCAAGCATTGTGTACATCATACCTTTACGTAGTTATAGTAACTTTACGCAAAAAATATTGCTGGGAAACGACTTTCTTTTGGGGTGAAAAATCACGTTTTACGATAGGACTCAATGTACCGCTCTCAAAACATTGTGCTGATGGATGGATTGAATAGTACGGGGGTACTGGTGTTTAAAGTAAAAATCTGACATTAAAAGCAGTATATAAAAAAAACTTGTGGAAAAGTTGGTACTTTGACCCCCAATATCTCCGAAACTAGAAGGCTCCCAGGTATGGTCTAGAACAAAAAAATGATCGCAATGACGGGGAGAACAAGTGCCTTTCGGCTTTGTAAAGTCGTTTCATCTTTTTACACCCTTTATACGGATATATTGAATTGAAGTATACGTGCGACCGACGGGCAAATAATTGAAACAAACTTACAGGAAGCGTCTGTCCTTTTTTATCAACGACCTTCGCGATGAGTTCGATGTTCCTCTCAGAGGACTTCCCGCCTCCCTTGGAGAAGGCGCCGGCGCAGACGGTGACGTACAGGTCGTTGCGCGCGTCGCCCGGGAGGATCACTTCGGGGAAGCCCATCTTGCGAGCCACGGCTGTGTTGCCGACTACGATGTGTGGGTTTTCTTCGCGTATCTGAAATTGAGATAGAATTTAACTAACACTTTATGGATCTATGGTCTGAATCGAATAAAATTAAAATTAATTACGAGCATACCTGTTTCAAATCCCCCTCAACCAGCCGCACAGACACCCATAGTCCTTGTGAATGCTTAGCGTCCTTCATATCTCGGTTAGCAATCACTTTCTTCAGTAAACAGTCCAAATTCTCCTTCTCATATCTGTAATTACTTTCATATCTGGAATATGACTTAGTATCAAGTTAGGTACTTTGGTTTTAAGCCTTGTAACTATAGGCAAAAGCTTTTTTGGGCTAGAAAGCTAGCTTGAACAATATAGCTTTTACGTTTTAGGGCGATTTGCACCACAAATCATCAAAGTACACTTAGGGCCGGCGCACATATGGCGGAGCGCAGCGCAGAGCATGTCCGCGAAGTTTTTTAAACGCGGGACACATTAGGCGAATTTCTAACCGAGAATGCGCGCATAATCGACACACCGTCGTCATTCATTTTGCAATTTTTTCGAGAGTCCAAACGTGTACATTCTTGAATAAAATAATGGATTGGGACGTGCTGTTGCTATTACATTACTTGCAGAAGAGGAAGAAGAGGAATTAAAAAAGAGATGAATTGACAAAATGGCGGCTCTCGCCCGTGTCGTGCGAGTGTCGCTTCGGCTCCCCCGGCGACCGGAAGCGGATACGCGCGGAGTAGCGCGCATGCGCGTTCCTGCGCGCTATTATTCACATATAGTTGGTTAGATGCTCTTCAGGAATCAATGGTCGTGTTAATTAATTTTAGATATTATTTCAATGAGGATGTCGATAATAGTTTGACAGTGAAAAATGCACTACCTGCGCTCCGCCATATGTGCACCGGCCCTAAGGTATGTAAAACCTCGTTCTGTTTCTATCAATTTTTCAAAGATGAGAGAGACAGATGTTAAAAGAACGAACGGTGGAAGGTATACCGACGCACAAAACGCTTATCACGTATTCAGTAAGTACATTATTCTGCCCCCCCCCCCCCCCCCCTACACACATCTAAATTTTTCAAAGGTAATTTTTTTCTAAGTATACTGTTCCATACATTTTGACCGTGTAGGTTTTGTTGGAAACAGCAGATATTTTATTAAAATATAGATGATAAAATTCGATATGGGGTCGTCAGTAAGTACATCATTATTTAACTCATTGTGCGTCGATGTCCATTCCAACCTGTATAAGCAATTGCCAAGAGGGCTTTAGTAGCAAAGGATATTGTATGTCCAATCCACCATCTTAGGCAGAGACAAAATCAATGTCAAACAGCTGGAAGCTTTCAAAATTCTTATTGTAACCTTTCGATTCATAAGAATTTAAACTTGATGTAGTTTAGTCAAAAGCTCCTGAATTACACTCATGAACATATTATGTAGAGGAATGCAAAAAAAAATGGGACAAATTTGAATAAAAACATCTTTGTGATGAAAAAAAAAACAGTCAAAACATTTCTTTTTTCAAATAATTTATAGTTGTAAAGATGGCCAGTGCCGTAATGAGGTCATATAATAGTACATTAAGATTTAAGTGCGGTAAGTTGAAAACTACAGGCGAGGCGATATTGCTTGCCCGAGCCGTAGGCGAGGGCGATAAAAAAGCAGAGGCTGTAATTATCAAAGCGCACGTATGTCATACGACGTTTTATAACAAATTTGCGAGGAAAAAATAAAACAAATAAAAACAATACAGCGAAAAGAAAAAGCGCGCGGAATAATTTTTACTTGTTCACAAATTAGCGAGGCGCGCGCATCAGCGCTTTTTTTTTAAGGCAAAGACACAAAAAACAGCCAGTATTACTAATAAAGTAAATTAATATTTTTGTGTTTTTTTACAGATAAATGGTTGTAATTTATTGTCAAAATTAATTAACTTAAAGAATTAAATGTTTATTTATTATATTTCATCTCCCAAAGTTAATTTTATTCATAAAATGTTGACCACTTTTCTGACATAAAAACTCTTTGCTAAGATTTAAAAAAGTATAAACCGTGCATTTTACTTTACAGCACAAGTGCGTAATGAGATACATTACGATATTGAAATTGGTAAAATAAGAGACCCTTTACGAGCAAATGTGTTATAAAATATTATTTCACCTTTTTTTACGTTCCTCTAAATATGTCTATCAGGGTATTTGATATTTAATGCTGATGCAGTTTTAGTAGCTAAAGCCATGTTTTTTTACGGTTTTAGGTTTCACTCGCGTATTTCCCTGGGGGTGTCCCGATCAGTTTAGGGTCACCACGCCATATAACATGATATGGCGTGGTGATTGGACCCTGCTCTAGTAAGGCAATCCCGAAAAGCACGCTTAAAATGACGATATCAGACCCTTCACTCCAGTGTTTACTCCGGTTGGCTATTGATCATTTTTGTTTCATTACATGCGTGAATTCCTAGATCCCAACCGAACCGAATTGGAAGGTAATTGTTAGTAGCCTGGGTAAGTCTAACGTTAGTACTGGCTTGGAAGACGTCGTTCAGGGAGCAATCAGGTGAGTGCCTCTTCATAGCTCACCCCCTTTGTCGTAACATAATTTGTTGACTTCTCGATCGGGTTTTTTTTAAATATTTTTTGTTAACCCTTAGGTCGTAACATAATTTGTCGACTTTCGGGGTTTTTTTCATATTTTTGGAAATGTACAGTCCACTTTATCTCTTGCTTAATCACTTTTTTTACAGCGACACGATGTAGTTACTTAAGTTATTTAGTACAGTATTTAAAACCTTTAACACTCAATTAAATACCTAGTCATTTTACTTGGTCTTCTCGCAGAACTACAAACATAGGAATTAAAGTTCTTCTCCTTCGTTCATTTATTTTTCAATCAATAGAGTGAAAGAGGCCGAGTGCCAAAATACAAGATCGTTAGGCTCGGTTCACTAATGAATTTATTTCTTGAACACAAAATGAATCACAAGTGAAAAATTGTTAGAGATTCTATAAAAAAAAATGGTAAAAATGAACAGAAAGTGAAGCATCTGATATCGGTGAAACCAGAAACAGCAGAAAAAACATAAAATTAGACTATAAGTAAGCAATACTTACGCATAGAAAGGCACTTGTATATGTTTGTCGGGACAGTCGGCGGTGACGAAGCGCTTGATGTCCGCGCACGCCACGCCGAAGGGGCGGCGCATCGAGCGGCCCGACAGCGGCGCGGGCGGCGCCTGGGCCACGGAGCTGCGTCTGCGGATTACATATTGATTATTATTATATGAGACCGAATATTAAATCGTCGAAATATGCATCTTATAGGCTCGAAATATGCAACATAAGTGGTAAAATATGCAACATGAAATTCAAACAAGTTTTTGGAGTCGGCGCAGCATGTCTTCTTCTTCTATACCTCTCTATTACTCGTCACCACATAAGAAACCTCCTTCACACAGTCCATCCATCGTTTTATGGTCTTCCTCTACTGTTATACCCATCCACATTCATACTCAAAACTTTCCTCACAACATTTCCTCATTCCTCCGCATCACATGCTCATAACAAATCCAAGCCAACTGATTACCACACAACTTTTCAGTCACCGGCGCCACTTTCAGATTTCCAAACAAGTAAATGCTACAAAATAATGTTTTTTCTTTTTTAATTTCCTGCGTTTTCGACCTTACTGCGTACTATTCCGAATGATCAGTAATACGATTGAGCCTTCCATTAATTAAAATATTTTTGTACCTAACTCGTAAACAATCGTTCTACATCCACTGGTATAAAAAAAAACTTAAACAAGTTCAAATAGTGCCCTATTTGAATTTAAGTCGCTCTTGTGAATTTGGCTATTATTAGCACCACCGACAGCCTAACAAGGTATTTAAAACCTAGACATCAACTTTACGTCCTACATTCCTTGGCTTTACATTTTTGTAAGATTGCAAGGGTCTTTTGCCGCGTTAAAATTATAAGTTCAAATTATAAACACACTATTATAAAGAAACTTACCTATTGTCAATATTATGTGCGTCCATATTTCCTATTCGGTATATGTTGGACACCAAATATATTTTCTCACTCTTTATTATATCACTACCAAAATCCTGAAACAAAAGCAGAATTAAAACTTACAATAATTTTATTTATACGCGTTTTTTGCTGAATTGTATCCGGCTCGAAGGACCAAAATGAAAATTATGAAATACGAAATTGTTGTCTCGACACTCGCTTCTCGCAGCGACAGCAAATATTTGAATGAACTTAAAACAAAAAATACTTCAATGAATCTATAGAATCTATAGAATCTATACTAGCATAATAAAACTGCAGTTTTTTTTTTTGTTTGAACGCGCTGATCTGGAACTGCCTGTCAGATTTAAAAAAAAATGCGTTTTAACAAACGCATTTTTTTTTATCTGACAGGCAGGCCAAATCTTGAAGAAGGTTATATGCTATTTAACATCACGCTACGATCCTTAGTAGCCAGGCGGTGGGCTAAACCGCGGAGCACAGCTAGTCGTTGATGATGAAGATTCGAGTGAAACCACAGTCAACATCTATGATACTCACAGTAAACACAACTAAGGCGGAGCTAATGTGGTTGGTAGGCCACCTGACCAACAAATGTTCAGTCAGCTTAGCGCCCGAAGCATCGTGTAACGCTAACGCTAGTTCGGCCGGCTCGCTCATTCGGCACACGAAGTTGTGCACCCGAACCGCGATCGTGTATGTTCGGGCGCCGGGTGGGGTGGCAGGCGGTGGGGTTGATGGTGTTGTTTCCTGGAAAAGTAAAAAAGGTTTATGTCATTGGAAGCAGCAGGCGCAACACTAACTGGTCACTTCTGTCAATGGACACAACCAAAATTAAAAGTTATTTATTTAAGAGAGTCCCTCAAAACGAACACACTCCACTACTTCCTCATGTTTTAGCAGCAAGCAGTGAAGCAGCTCACCAGCAGCCAATTAGAAGAACGGACAACTGCAATACCTACCAAAGACCAGATGCATTTCCGTAACGGACAGAATGTTGAAATGTTACATCTGCCTGTTTCCCGAGTATAATAGGAGATTTATGTCAATTGTTTAACTATTGTGTCTATAGTTGGTGCCAGTTAAGATCATAATAGCGGTCATTGCCCTTTCCCTAATATCTTTTCCTACGAAACAAAACAAATGAACCATGTATCGTTTTTCATTAGAAAAAATGTTGAAGATCACGATAGATGACGATTCAAGACTTGAACAGGCTTACTTTTAGAATTCAAAGTTAAGAACTTTAATAAATGTAAGTGGGTCAATGACCGCTTTTGCGATCTTAACTGGCACCAACTATACTAATTAGTCGATATACATACATGTATTAACAAATATGTATCCATCTACTAATACTACTACCTTCTGTTTAACTGAGACGTTGTTGATGAGGTAGGAGGAGCTGGAGGGGTGTTGCCGACCCTCAATAATGACTGAGCGACAGGTGCAACCCCCCCCCCCCCCTTCCTGCAATTACCTCATTCGCTGTGACAGTTATTTAAGCTATAAGCCTGTAATTATAATTTACAAAAGTGATTCCAGAATAATCTTTGTAGCGTGTGTATTCTATATCTATACTTCTATAATAATATTATAAAGAGGAAAGATTTTGTATGTAACGAATAAACTTAAAAACTACTGGACCGATTTGAAAAATTCTTTCAGCAATGTATAGCTACATTATCAGCGAGTAACATAGGCTATATTTTATCCCCATACTCCCACGGGAACGGGAACTACTGCTTGACTACAAATAAATCTTAAACAAAGCTCAACTCACCATATTCTTCTCAATACGAGAATTAGCTTCATCGTGTAACGCGTTTAGTTTGTACGTAGACACTTTCAGCGGATCAACCAGCTGTCCGTTTGCTGTTCTCACCGCTAACTCCATACCTAAGGTTCTGTGGACAAGGTATTATATTATGAAGAAAGATCATACAAGGTGTAAGAGACCCATAACGTAGTCGACATTTACGCATTATTTACAATCGAGGACACTCCCGCCTGATCACCACTAAGCTAATTTTTGCTTGCACTTACAACATAGAAACGATCTCTAGCCCCGCCCCGTTGACTTTGTGTAGAAATAATGAATAAAAGGCGCCAAACGAGAGTTATTGATATTTTGCGCGCCAAAGTTGACGCTTTCCTAATAGGCCTAAACTTTAAGGGGACGTGGCTCGGTGCCTCCGCATGATTTAAGCGAAAAAAAACGATCAGGCGGAAAAGACCACGACTGTACAACAAATTAAGTAACATTGATTACAAATTATTATTGAGAACGACTTTTACTTTTTTTTGTGGATCTTACTACCGGGATAAAAAGTATCCTATGTGTTTATCCAGGTTATAAACTATCTGTGTGAAAAATTTCATCCAAATCCGTTCAGTAGTTATTGCGTGAAAGAGTAACAAATATCAAGACATCCATACATCCTCACAAACTTTCGCATTTATAACATTATTAGGGTACCTGTTCCCTTTGTCGATGGTGAAGACAGCGGTCCTGGCGACTCTGCGCAGCTGGTCCTGAGGTAACGTGCCGGACGCGGCTTGAACTCTCAGTTCGAGCAGCGCGCGCATGCTCACTTCCATGAACTTGAGACGCTCATCGTTATTCTGCAGGAAAAAATAAAAGTGAAATTAGTTGACGACTTCTTTTGTCGTTGCGAGAAATAATTATCGCTGGACATTACACACACCGCAATCTAGTGCCACACTAAGCAACGAGGCTTGTGTCGTGGACACCAGATAGTTGATATACTTGTAAAAAAAGTTTGAAGTAACTTTTTTTTTAATGAAAAAATGAAAATGAAAAATGTTTATTTGTCCCAAAACAATTACATGTAATATATAGTGAGACATCCCCAGTAGGTAATTGATAATACCTGTGTTGGGGGTATCTCGCTCCTTCCCTTAATATTAACAATATTGAGACTAATGCACATGTTATTAAAAAAGTGAAAAATTAAAGATAAAAATCTAAAAATTCACAGTAAATGACATAATTATAAACTAATTAGCAGCTCTTTGTGTAACTGTAGTTGTATGCCTAGATATGTGAAACTGTATGTGATCCTTGTTCTTAAACAGGGTTTGTAGTGATGTCTGTGTGTGTGTGTGTGTGTGTATGTGTGTGTGAAAGTAGTATATATCTTCTTTGAAGTGCCGATGTGTTCGAAGCAATAAATAGATTATAAATAGACCTATTTACATTATTGATACGGGAATAAAAAAGAAATGATTTAGCAAAGTCTAACCAAGAATTGCTCAGTTTCCTCGTATGTTAAGGTTATAAGCCACTCGGTTAATATCTTTTTGCATATGTGTGATACCTCACAGTGGAACCTTAACTTTTTGTTTATTTTATTATAAATGTAGGCTGATTGGGTTGCATATTGACGCCTTGCAAAAGCGGTTCGAACCCCCGGGGAGTAGGCCACTATATCCTTTCGTCTTTTCTCCTGACTATCTTTGTTACAAGGAATAGATTTATGTAAGTTCAGGGTCGTGATTAAAAAATATAGTTTTCTTACTGTAAGTAAGCCACTGATTCTATAAAGATCGACTGTGGGGTATAGGTATGGTTTGTTGTACATTACTTTTATGAGTGACCTTTGGGCTCTTTCTAACTCAAGGAATTTGGTTTTAGTGGCTCCTCCCCAAACTGGTAAACAGTATGTAATAACTGATTGCGTGAGCGCAATATAGATGCTATTTAATGTATTTTGGGGCATCACATATCTTAGATTTTTAAAAATCCATATAAATTTTCGCACCCGTGATGTAACAATCTCTATATGCGAATGCCAAGTTAAACACTCGTCAACTATAACTCCAAGGTATCTTGTGGACGTTACATGCTTAATATCTTGACAATTACAATTTTGGTCCCTGTGGTCCGGACACGTATGGATTCGAATACTGAAGTTAAGGCCTGGTTTAGACCTTCTGCTAGGAGAAAAACAAATATAGTTCGTTTTAGGAACACTAAGGGTTAGAAGATTGGCTTTGAGCCATCTATCTATAGCAGCCAATCCTTCCTGGGCTTTATTACAGACGGCTTCCCATGTGTCCCCAAAATAAACAATGGCCGTGTCGTCCGCGTAAGAGAAGATTTTGGCCCCACTGTTTCGTAGGTTGCAGAGTTCATTAATATACACTAGAAACAGTGGTGGGCCGAGGACTGACCCCTGCGGGACACCGAAAACAATGTCTTCCTCTTCACTATGTGAGTTACCTATTTTAACTTGCTGTCTCCTACCTCGGAGGTAACTGTCAAAGAGGGAGAGAGCCTTACCTCTTATCCCTATAGCCTCAAGTCTCTGCACAAGGATGGGGACAGATACGGTGTCAAAGGCCTTTTTCAGGTCTAGAAACACCGTAACGCATTTATAACCCTTGTCTACCTTATCAGTGATTTCTGATGTTAACGCAATGACCGCATCCTGAGTTGACCGTCCCTGTCTAAAACCGTATTGAGAATCTGACAGAATGTTGTATTTAGTTAAATAACTTACTAGTCTTTTATTTAATATTTTTTCTATTATTTTCGAAATCCCTGATAAGACAGATATCGGCCGATAATTGTTGACATCGCTCTTATCCCCATCCTTGTGCACAGGCGTAATTATAGCACGTTTTAGTGCGTCAGGAAATATGCCCGTTTCGAAGCACAGATTAGTCAACTGGCTAATAAGAGGAACAACAAGACCTCGAGCTAATTTGAGGAAACTCACAGGTATGCGATCCCACCCCGAAGCACTTCCTGAGTCAAGCGACCCCAGAATGCAATCAACTTCTGCCGAATCTGTCTCTAGCAATACGAAGGAATTAATTTGAGGTAGCGAACTTAAGTTAGTGACAGGTCTAGATTCTTGTCCAATTAAGGTTATTATGTCTTCCGCAAGTCTTTTTCCAACAGTTACGAAAAATTGGTTTACGCGGTTTAATGAGTCGAGGGGATGTGGTGTGATATGAAGTAAGTGTGTACTGGACGCCTTAGGTTCTTTATAATGGGTTATCTCATTAATTTTACGCCAGAGTAGTTTAGGATTTTTTAATGAATTTGATATCTGTTTTTTATGATATTGTCGTTTGAGTTTCTTAATAAGGTTGGAACAATATGTGCAAAAACGCCTGTAAGTTATGATCAAAATAACGTTAAAAGGGTCCTTCCTCTTTTGTAGCTGTAGTCTATTTCTAAACCTAATACATCTTAGGGCACCCATAGATATCCAGGGCTTAAGGGTTCGCTTGGAACTAGACACTGAGACCACTTTAGTATTTTGGAGGAGAGATGTCCTAATCACCTCTATTATCGTGTTAGCTAGAATGTTCGGGTCTCTATGTGTGCCAAGAAAGGATATATCTGCGTCTACAAGTTGCTTATAAGCGTTTTCCCAGTTTGTTATGGTTTTATATTTAACACAAGTCTTGCTTTGGTGTGTGTGGGATATATTTAATACCACCATTGCATGATCTGTAACAGACGAGTTTAGGACTGCCACGAAAGCCGAGTTTTTTAATTTGTCTAACTTAAGGAGCATGTGATCGAGGCAGTTCTCTTCCCTAGTAGGCAAACAGTGTCCTGGGAGGAAACCATGTATAGCCGTCATATTCAAATAGGTTAATCTACTAGTTCGTATTTGTGCTGATTCTGCCGGCTTTCCTATTAAATTAATATTTATGTCGCCAGTAATAATAGTGTTTCTATGTGTGTGAATACTTTGAAGGTAGTGATCAAGTGAGTTAATAAAACCATCTGTGGATACATTCGACGGAGACCGATAGATACCAATAATGGTGAAATTTGAGATACTTATTTGCAAGGCAGATGCATGTGTTAAGTTAATTTCAGTTGCCTGGGGTAAGTGGCAGTCTTTTATATAGGCTACTACGCCATCATTTTGGTTTAGTTGCCTAAATGTATTAAACGAGGTATAGTTATTTAACACTGGTAGTGGTTTATTAGCGTTTAATCTGCATTCTGTTAGGATTAGCACATCTACCTCAACTCCGATTTGAGACAGGGTGATCTGAAAATCGTCGAAATTACTGTATATGCTTCTTATATTCTGTGTCAGGACAGTTAAGTTATTAGCATCGCGTTGTAGGAATGTTTGTAAGTGTGCAACATCAAGAATAGCAGACTTAGCTATCTCAGCGGTATCCAATTCCTGTAAATTGTTTAGGCTACTATCCATTGTTAATCAGGGTAATCAAACGGTGGTTCTTGCAGTTCGAACCATAATTTAGCAGTAATCTGACGACTATTTCTGTATATTTGTATTCAATTTTATGCATGTTAAGTGGGACATCAAGACTTGCTATATCAGGCACTGTGCGGGGTGAATGTGAGTGTATTGAGTGAGTTAATTGTTTTTGTTTTGTGATAAGGAGTGTATGAATCATAGAGTTTGATCGTGTAGTAGTGAATTGAGCATGCTTACAATGACAGTTATAATAGTTTAAAATAGATATGTATTGAGTAAAGTTAAACATAACATTATTTTTATTAATAGAAAAAGGTATAGTAACTAGAAATAATTTCATGATAGTGATAGTACATACTAGTCATGCTTCTTGCATCAGCTGATGGACCTGAGCCTCACTTTTGATGGCAATTACTCGAGAATTTTCATCTCTTTTCACTAAAATACGACCAAATGCTGTCCAGCAAAATTTATAGTGCTTCGTTTTAGCCAAATCACGGGCTAAGAAAAATAGTCGGGCGCCCTTAGGAGTTAGTTGCTCAGATACAAAAACAGGTACCTCGGCGTTATTCGTTATCCCAAGATGTTTTGCTTGAAGTTTACTAGAGTTTTTAATATTATATGACTTTGCCTTTTTTAGTAAGTTGGTTTTTAACATAGTGGAGTTCAGTTCTACAATTATTGGAGTATTCGTAATACCTTCTTTCCGACTGGGCAATCGGTAAATGTCCTTAATGTCACGTGCCTTTAATACATATAAACATCCATGAAACAAATGTCCACGCTCATCACACAAACATTTATCCCTACCGGGATTCGAACCCGGGACCCTGATGACGTAAGACAGCCTCACTACCGCTGCGCCATTCAGGTCGTCTAAATCATGTTATTAAACACATAAATATATGTTCTCAAGTGAAGTTTTTTCCTCTCAAACGTAGGTACGTAATATGTGTAGTATAACGGCTGGGATTCACTATGAAGGTTTTTGTTTGTTGTTTACAACAGTGACATAGATGGCCGAATACTGAAACGTCACTCAAAATTTAAGTAGCACTTATATTTAACAGATACTCAAAAGTGACGTTTGGCCATACAAAATTTAAAGTTTAGGAGCTGCTCAAATGTTAAGCAGCCCTTAAATTTTGAGTGACGTTTCAGTATTCGGGGGTATGAGACTCCCTTTTTAACTAAAATTACACTTAAGAATCTCTCTCAAATATTATTTAAGTACCCAAAGTATATGCATAAAAGTACCTAACCATAAATTATACAGAGTGTTTGGTGCATCGGTTGCCAAATTGAACAGGCCAAAAGTTGAGTTCATTTGCTGTCTCTTCAGCTTCAATAACTAATCCTTTCTTTTTCCTAACTTTTTCTTTTTTTTTTTTCAGAAACCACACTAATTGCCATTTATGAAAGAAAACCAACCAAAAACCAACAAAACCAACCAACCAACAAAACCAACCAACCAACCTAAAACCATCTTTGAAAAGACATCAAATGGCCTGTATAATTAAAAAGGGTCATGAAGTTCTAAAGCGCTTCTGTTTTTGGAAACACACAGGTGTTGAAATAAGGCCAAACATAATATTTCATAATAGGCTTGTGTCCTGAAAAAATCTAATTAGTCCGTCAGTTAGATTTTCAAAAAATATTTGACACGTATTTTTTCTTTTGTTACGTAGGCCAAAATTGACGAAGATACGACGCTTTTAAAATTCTCAATACGTCACGCCGTGCTATAATTTTTAGTGCGTTGTGACGTCACGAGCCCCCACTCCCGAGATTTGATGCGTTTTATCTTTGTCAATATTCATTGATTTACAAAAACAAAAAATACGTGTCTATTATTTTCCAATACTCGTAACTGACGGACTAAATAGATTTGCAATTTATTGATGGTGGAAACTAGCCCATTGACATTAACGCTATTTTCGAAAAAAAAAAATGACCTTCGTATTACTCCCACTTATAGAACCGCACAATCCCCAAAACACATATTTCCCCCGAATCGTCACTAATTAATTATTTGTTAACAGAACGTGCAAATGAATATTCAAGCAGTATTGGCCGAATAATTATACAATGATGGCATTCATGTTTATGTAATTAAATGATAAATAAGGACACATGATAGAAATGTATTACTTGTTACTACATTATGTGGTGATTAGTGATGCATAGTATATAGACCGTCATTCGAAGAAAAAAACCGGTCATCGTAGTAGGGGAGCCCCCTTTAAATATTATCATTTGTTGTTACAGCGGCAATAGAAATACTCATTATGTGAAAATTTCAACTATTACGGATCGTGAGGTACAGCCCGCTGACAGACAGACAGACAGACAGACGGACGGACAGACAGCGGAGGCCTATAATAGAGTCCCGTTGGTTACCCTTCGGGTGCGAAACCCTTAAAAGTAACGTTGTTTGGTTAATCATGGGCCTGAGATAAACGACAGAGCTGCCCAGGTCGCTACGTACTTACTGGTCGGACAAAATTTCAGTTATCGCTTTGAGAATAAGATCATGAGCCTCTTATTATACAAGTTTTATTTTTGTAATTGGACTGATATACTGAGATATCTGTGTTGTAGGGCTGTTATTGAAACTAGAGGTGTGCGGAACAGGAAGTAAAATTACTATCCTCTATCCGACTGTTGTCACACTAATATTATAAAGGCGAAAGTTTGTATGTGTGTCTGTGTGTCTTTGTGTAGGTGTGCCTGTGTGTATGTTTGTTACTCCTTCACGCGAAAACTATTGAACGGATTTAGATGAAATTTAGCACACAGATAGTTTATGACCTGGACTAACACATAGGATACTTTTTATCCCCGTAGTATGATCCCGTGGGACAATTATCGAACTCTACGCTAGCGAAACCGCGGGCATAAGCTAGTTATTAATACTGCCAAGTGTGAAGATTCCGCAATCATCACACTTGGCAGTTTTATTGTTTTATTTTTGTGGTAGCAGTAAGTACTGTTTAATCACCTTTTCCCCATCTCATCATCACCATCACTTTGTTCTTGTGTCCATTTAAATAGCTAGGTACTATCCTAGCTATTTATATGGACACAAGAACAAAGTGACTTCGCCTTAATAGACGCTAAGTGAACGCAATGGACGTGCTCTTAGATATAATTTTACTTTTAGCAAATTAAGTTAGATTAAAATTGTTTATTAGCCTTATTAGCCACTCACCCGCCCCGCGCGCGACTTTTTTGCACCAAACCGTCCAGGGTGCAAAAAATTGCGAAATATTCGCATGTAATTTGACACTTTAGATAAACAATCGCAAACTACAAGAGTTATAGCTAAATAAAATTTACAGTGAATAGCTGAATAGTTATGGAATCTATATATAAAAAAAAAAAAAAAACTGATATTAATTTGAAACTCAAAAAAAATGTAGAACTTGAAAAACAGTGATGAAAACGGATATTTCGCTATTAAAATATTAATTTGAATTTTTCTAAATATTAAATTTCAATTAAAATAATTTTAAAATAAACTAGATTATATTTCCTTTCCAATAAGACCATAATCTTATTAGTTTATTTACGATAGTCTAGTTAGAATTAAATTAGAATTTGAATACTCACTGTTTATTTTGACGCGGCCTGCGCCAACGACCGTTTTTGAACACGGTTATTTACGTACCTATAACTTTATGAAGCCACTTGTTTTTGTATATACAATTTAATAATATGTTCACAATACTAATTATGCACTGTTTTTCCGTTAACACACACGTTTTAATCACAAAAACACTTATTTCTTGTATAAACACAATCACTATAGGTATTTAAACCTACCACCTTTCGGAGGCGAAATACTCAACTTTGAGATTCGAAAACTAGATTTCCTTTATGATAATATAGTAGCACAGATTTTCACGATTAATTTGATATATAACACTATCCGAAAACAACAATATACATAACAGAACAATTGAAATACGACGCCACACGTCAGAAATGGCGGAGTTTGTTTACACTACAGTTTTTACTTTTATTTTGAGATTTGTCGATGGAATAGTGTTGCTATTGTTGGTCCGAACGTTGAGGAATATAGTATAGAGAATGCTACAAGAGGAATAAGCTCTAGAAATAGCAGTTTAATAATTTTTTATTGCATTTGTTGGACGAAGGCGCTACTGGCTGCTTTAGCAGCCAGGGACATTTGGCAAATCGGCAACTGGCTGCTAAAGCAGCCAGGGGCGGTTGAGTGGTTATGCTAGATTGTTATAAAAAACAAAACAAAACAAAAAACTCATCATCACCAATAGTAAGAAAGTTTCCCTATATCATAGTAGTGTTTGTCCTTGGACTACGTTCTTCTGCTTTTCTCCAGATCACTGAACTAAATCCGCGAAATCTCTCACAGCTGAAATATTAGGTAAAACCTCTGTCTACCCTTCGGTGATTACAGGTGTAACTTTATACACCGTGTTTCCGGACGATATCGATAAACTTCGACCGGTCATTGTACTCATCATTATTAACTATAAAATACATATAATAAATAATATACTTTTACTATAAAAAAATCAGCTGTTCCTTACAATTATGTTCGCATGACTCGTCAAAATGTATGGAACAGTTGATTTTTTTACGCGATTCAGGGTTTGGTCCCACTCCATTGTGAGGATCGACCGGAGGACACGGTGGAGCACACGGTAGAGGTGTGCCCCGCTTGGGCGGAGCACCGCCGTGTCCTCGTAACGGCGATTGGCGGCGGCGACCTCTCGCTCCTGGCCTTGGTTCAATCCATGGTCCGGAGCGAGACGGAATGGGACGCCGTCACCTCCTTCTGCGAAGCAGTCATGCTAGCGAAGGAGGCGGCGGAACAGGACAGGGAGAGATCCACACGTCCCGGCCGCCGCGGGAGACGCCCCGGGCGTCGGGGGCCACGTGGTGGCTTCCGGCCACCGTAGGCGCGGGCCTGTGGACGGGGAGCTATGGGCCAGCTCGCCGTCCGTACGTCTCATGACGACAGGCCGTGTCGACGGCGCGTTCGTGTTCCACGCGCGCCTCAAAGAGAGTCAGCAATAGGGAAGGGGTCCGCAAGGACCGAAGCCTGCCAGGGCTGCGGGACTATTCGAAAGAGATACCGTGGCCCGGAACACAAAGGGCGATGTAGGAACATGGATGGGTTTTAGTCAGTAAAAGTCTGACACTCCCTCCTGCTCCGCCCAGAGCGGGAGAAGTCATTTGATGATTTCCCATCCTAAAAAAAAAAAAAAAGGGTTTGGTCCCACAGTAAAAATTGTTCATAATGATGAGTACAAAGACCGGTCGAAGTTTATCGATATCGTCCGCAAACACGTCGTATACAGCTAGTCGTAAAGCTTCGCATATTTCTGTATTCAGTCCACTGAGCTGACTTACTCGTTTATTTATTTCACACTTCAAGCACAAAGTACAGAGGCGGACTTGGCATTTTTTACCAGTCGACCTTTGGGTGATGTAAACAAGACAAGCAGTGGTAGGTGTTACTTAGTTGTCTACTTACGATGTACAGTTTCTTGCAATGCGTCAACCATTCACGGAGAGTGACAGCGATATCGTGCACCACGCCGCTGCCACCAGCAGAAGCGACTACTGTGCCACCGCATCTAGAAAAAAATATCAAGAAGATTTGTTAATATTTTTAGTTTTTATCTAAAGGACGTAGGTAATGCTCTTATGGGCTCATGGCTTAATAATAACAATCGACAGAACGCTTTTCAAGAATTAGAAATAGTGTAGTGAACATTCCTAACATATCCACCTCACTGCTTCGCAAAGCATGTTAAGATAGAAGCGCCAGGTTAGCCCGCGCCACTCCGATCCAGCCTGTCCCCTTGCTGTCCTCTCCCAGCGACGCCCTAAGCCGAGGCCCGTACCCCGAAGGGGGTGCCCTTAGCGTGTAGTCGTTTAGTTTGTAAGTTTTTTGCCCTGGCTGGAGGCCTTACACTTAAGGCACCCACAGGATTGTCCGGTTAAGCAGTCGACAACCTCTCAGGTGGAACTACGAGAGGCCATATCGAAAAAAAAAAATGGTAGTCCGCAAAATTCAAATTATCTTACGTTTTTTGCAATTTTCAGGTCATTGTCAGGTTGTATGTTGATGAAAAATGAGTCGCGCAAGTAACATGTATGTAGTTACAGAATTATAATCATTAATACAACCCTCTAAGTTCATTTACTTCTATAACAATTACATGACAAAGTCATTCAATGGGTTTAAATGAACAATTATTAGTTTACACGGGTAGTCGGAAGCTCGATATTCTGATAGCCAGTCTTACCAAGGGTATCGAGTTACCTGGTCCTGGGTTGTCGCGGTCTAAATTTAGCAAATATAGAAGCCCAAACATATTGTTTTAGATAATTCAGGTTGAAATCACACTAATATCATAAATGCGAAAGTTTGTATGTGTGTATGTTTGTTACTCTTTCACGCAAAAACTACTGAAAGGATTTGGATGAAATTTAGCACACAGACAGTTTATAACCAGGATTATCGCATAGGATACTTTTTATCCCAGTAGCATAATGCCGTCGGAAAATTATCGAACTCAGCAGCAAAATCTATGAGAGAACCGCGTTTTCTCAATTGATTGGTTTGTCATCTACCCCATTCTTGATGAACAAACACCAAATCTACTTCCAATTTTAGTAAAGCAATACAAACTGAATTGTAGCTAGGTTATATTCTTAGCTATTGCTTGTAAAACAAAAATTATTACAGACTTGGCAGGCCAAAATGTACAAAATAAGAAAAGTTCTAGAAGTTTGATATTAAACAAAACAATAATTGGTTTTTGTCTGGTTACTGAAGTTGTAATTGAATCCCTAACGTCTTCACCTTACCTTATGTCTCAATGCTTATCCTACTAATATATACATACTAATAGCTTGATAAAGGAGTACCTTATCTTCTCAACCGATTGCCTGCTGACATAAGATCTCATAAAATAAAAGATAAATTCGCAAAATTACTTAAGCAGTTCTTTCTCAAGAGTCTGTAAACCATATTCTTATGAAAGTGGTTTACACATTGTTGAGTGAGAGCAAATAGGTAGTTAAGTAGTTTTAATAGATATAAGTATATTTACTGTAGTTATGTAGTTATTCCGTTCCGTTATCGTGTTCCGTTCCCACAGACAAACCGTGAAAACGGTTTTGTGGGGCATTGTCATAAATTAAGACTTTTGTAAACTTTCATTTAATAAATAAATATACTTATATAAGTATATATATTTTTTAATAATAATAAATTTTTTTTCTCAAAAAACTTAGAAATAATTTACTTACAGAAAAATATTTTGGCAGTATTAATTTCAAATAAGTGGATGTAACCACTGCAATCGAACTAGGCAATGCCTGTATTTCGGTTTTCAGCGCCTTTTCCCTCGATATTTTAACAATAAAATGCCAACAAAGAAATATGGTTGTTGTACCTACTACTAATTAAATTTGGGTTGTACTACTAATACAAACATCCATCCATCCACACAAACTTTAGTATTTATATACTAAAGTTTGTGTGGATGGATGGATGTTTGTTACTCTTCCACACGTGGAGTCCGGTAATTGTCCCACGGAATCGTACTACCGGGATTAAAAGTATCTTATGTGTTAATCCAGGTTAAGTATAAACTATCTGTATGCCAAATTTCATCCAAACCTGTGACAAACATCCATCCATCCCGCCTCACAAATTTACACATTATTAATAGTAGTAAGATAATATTCCCTGAAGAAACTAGGCCGATTATAAAAGCTGGTTTTAATGCCTATCAAAATGTTCCAGGTACTTATAGAAAATTTTGCCGTTCACCGCATTTAATTTGGATCTAAAAATTCCCTAAATAACATCAAAATATGTGCGTTGCCACTCACACAAGGCGACACTCAAATGAATGCCTAAAAACGCTGAAAGCTAAAATAATAAAGAAAACTAAACTCTTCGCTAACTACAGCTAATGGCGGTAACAACGACCGCTGGTAGTGTACTTGAAATTATGAGTTTGTGTTGACGCCAGACATAATAATTATGTGTAAAGTTTAAATTATTATTTTTAAACTGATCTAATTCGGCCCTGTATTGAGATTTGCATACATGATATTAGAGTTATTCAATCATTAGCTAATAAATACAAATAAACAAATAATATACAATAATACGGATTGATTTTAAACCGTGGAATGTATACCAGATGAGTCAAATATAAATTAATTATTTATAAACTGTAATCTAAGTAACTCTGTGTAATAAGAACAGTACTACTCGTATAGCATGAGGCAAATTCTTCTGTTAATTAAATGTCATCGTAAATACGTCATAATATGATTTTATGCAAGAACTTCCTTTTACGCAGTACGCAAGGATGGTACAATGTTAGTTCCTTCTCTGTATGAAATAACTACATAACATCACGCCTGTAACCCACGAAGAGTTAGCCAGAGGTGAACCTAATAGAATACCCACATTTCGCCAGTAATGTTTAAGTCTAGCCTAGCCTATTGCCATCAACCGGGCACAAATTCAGACTGCTACTGAGAAATTCCTGATGAAAAAACTCAACATCACGTTGCTCGACCCGGGAATCGAACCCAGGACCTCATGCTCAGCAGTCGTGTTTGCGACCACTAGGCCAACGAGCCAGTCAGAAATAACTACTAAAGCATTATTAGCCTATTACATTTCCACTGCTGGGACACAGGCCTCCTCTCTAAAAGGGCCCAGAGAAGCTTGGGGGTTGTCATGTCATCGATTGTTTGGTTATCCGACTCAGTTTTCTCAAACAGGGTGAATTTTAGCCATATGTCATTGCTTCCCAGAATTTGATTCTTATAGCGTCGCTATTGAATGTCGTAACAGTGTTTTTTTTTTCAAAATCAATGGGTTCGATTCCTGGCCAGTAATATATTTTTTTCAAAAATCCAATTATGCAGTTTTCGTTTTCTACTCCTTTTAGCATTTTTCGCTATTCCTCATATTTTCGGATGTTGGGCATCCGAGCCTACTTGAAAAATTTACATTTGCAACTTGGATCGAGTATTTAAGAAGACACAAAAAGGGTGAGAGAATTGAGAAATAGGTATTTGTAAAATGTATTGCTGTCGCGCAGTGCCCAAAGGACCGAGCGCTGAGCCCGAAAGAGACAACAGCAGAAAATACCAATTAAAAGTACACAAAAACAACGTTTCATAGTCCCCTGATAACTTCTCAAAAACTTGACTGATTTAACTTCTTACTTTTTTTATTAAAAATTAAAGAAAGGTTTTGGCCGAGTTCTATGTTTTCTTTTTTTTGTTATAATCTAGTCAAATTTGTTTTCTGGTTGTTTGAACACAGCGAAATATCTGGCCAATTTTTTAGGTTTTTGAAGGTTCATATCTCTTTTAACATAATTTATATAAAAAAAAAGAAAACTTAGGGACATGCCAATAGTGGTGATAGATTTTTTGGAAAAGAAAATATTGCTCTACCAGCATCATCCAGGGAGGAAACAAGGGACTACGTTTGTATGGAAAAACGACCGTTGTGTGTCCTCTTAAGGGTCATAGCAGTCGGCGTTCTGTGTCTTCTGCCTATCCCCATAGGACACAGGCATGAGTTTATGTATGTACCTAAATATTCGTTTATCGTTATAAAAACATTTCTCTATGGTAGGATATAATTAAATCAGGACGGGCAATTCAGCCCAAATCGGTTTACGGTTCAGTATAGGGTTTTTCCTTCTACCATAAAATTCTGTTTCAAATCATGATAGGTCGTTACCTTGTTCAATTGTTATATCATCATCATCGTCATCATCATCGTCATCATCATCATCAGCCTATTAATGTTCCCACTGCTGGGACACAGGCAAAAAATGGCGGAAATAAGGCCTGCCAGAGACTTCATAAAAAAAAAATTCCAAGCCCTTTATCGAAATTTCAAGCCACATGTAACATTCTTTGACTCATGCTACTAGACAATCAGTCTACACAAGTCACCTAAGAAAGTGACTCATAGCACTTCTGATTAAAACACAAATGTCCTCAACCAAGGATTTATACTTCCCTAGCCCAAGAATCAGAGCACTCCTGGATTGTTCACAATTACCATAAAAAGTACTAATTGACGAGGTCACTGACCGCGATTGATAATCGTTGCCCATTGTCAAATGAATCACTACTATGCGTAATGTATGAACGTTTGTGTGGAAGTGTGTGTATGAAGTTTATGTATGAGTGGCCGACCCGCTGCTGTTTTAATTAAAATATTATCAGTTAGCAGTCATTTGCTACTACGTTTATATTGATTGTGTGAAATGTAATATGTAGTAATCTCATCTCGTGTTGGAATAAACGTTTTGGGGATAGAGTTTATAACATAATCAGCCTACTGTTCCCACTGCTGGGACACATGCATACTCTCTACGAGAGGGAATGGGCTATAATCCACCACGCGGGCCCAGTGCGGTATTGAGTTTATGATAAGTACTCGTTTAATACCTATAGCCGAGTGTAATTGGCCAAAAAGAACTCAAAAGGCGGAACGAAGAAGGGATGTATAAAAGTTTATTTTTCTTTTACTTCTCCATACCTCTAGGAACTCAATAAAAAAGTCCCATTAAATTCCGACCACTATAAACTCCTCCACCTTATTGTCTAATTGCACTCAACTACTAGTATCTACCTCCAGACCGTAATGTAGTCGGCAGATAGTAAAGTGTGTGTGGTATGAATTCTTCACATAAAGAAGTATCATTCTCTAGCGTACTTATCGGCAGACCTGATGTATGCGTTTAAAATTCAAAACCCAAAGTGGTCCTTGGATCGTGGAGGTCAGACGGGCAGCTAAATGTAAATAGTGGTATTCAGCTGCATCCGGTTAGACTGGAAGCCGACCCCAAAATAGAAGGAAAAGGCAGATGATAATGTTACTGAAGGGCATACATAAGGGTTTCAATTTCAACTGAGAATCCAAAGACGCTCTGCGACAGTATGGTGGATTACCGCCCGCTTGTTTTTCAATGGGAGCTTTTGCAGAAGCAATAAATCAGTCATCAGATAATGAATTGTCACTTTGTGACCATTTTACGATTTTTAACGTGATTCATTATGTTTTAGGCTAACATCAACTTTAAGTCATTCGTGGTACGAGTTCCAACCCACCATCTACAGACCTGCATGGAGGAGGACTTTTGGCCGCAGGGTGTCATATATCGACGTTTCCGAGGGCGGTTACGCGACACCACGCAGCGAAACACGACGCCGACAACGTTGCGGGTTTAGTTTAAGTTTTCTTATGGTTTAATATGTATTAGTTTATTATTGTTGATAAAATGTTATTTTGTGAATTTTATCTATGGGCCTTAGTTACCTGATAATAAAGTGATTATTATTATTATTAATATTACCGAAAGGGCGTAAACAAGCTTACCTGTCAACTATGCAGTCCCTTATCTGTACGTAGCTCTTAGGGAAGGCGCCGCTTGCATCCCTTGTGAGGGTCTTGCCCCAATACCAGAATTCCGTCTCTCGCTCGATGTGCAGTAACTCGCCGACGTCGAATGAAAGGTGCAGGGTTCCTGGTTTGGCCGAGTAGTTGTATATGGCTGTGGGAGAAGAGAAAAAGGACTTAATAGGTATGTCGGTATGGACTAAAATGGGAGGAGCTGGTGGCTAAATAATCGATAGTAATAATAGTCGATCTTCAGGTTAAGCCGCGCGTACCTAGGTTGTTCCGTGCCTCAGAAAGCACGTTAAGACGTTGGTCCCGGCTGTCAATTGTAGATATTTGATAGTCGTTGAGTAGTCAGTGGCCCGAAAGTCAAACAACCAGTTCTACCAAGGGTTATCATATTACCCAGTACTAACTGGGTCGTGGACGTCAGATAGGCAGTCACTCCTTCTAAAATACTGGTATCATATAGACTAGAAGCCAACCCCAACATAGTTGGGAAAAGGCTAGGCAGATGAGTATGGACTAAAATACGATGTACGATTGACTTGTCTAAGTCGACTCAAGTATGGATCTCTCTCTCAGTATCTGTATTCCCTTCAATCTATAACCTGTCTGTATTCAATGCAAGAGTGGATAGGCTTTTATTTGCACGCTTGTTCCACCGTAGCCATACATCGTTTTCCGTCAATCGAAATCGGGATCAAGAGCAGGGCCCTACTCTCTAACGGTTCGTCCGTATATTCGGATCTATTCATCTCTCTCGCGCACGTCTGCAGATGAGTACGAGAGAGAGAGACGGACAGATCCGAAAATACGGACGAAGCGTTAGGGAGTAGGGCCTCAGTCATTAGGCTTGTTTTATATACTTCCGTTGCCTTTTGCTCAAATTCTGCTACCTCTGTGCTGACTGGGTTAATATTATTACAGTATGGACTATCTTACTACTGATGTCATTTGTAGATCTTTGACAGTCGTTACAGTTAGTCAGTGGCCCGAAAGTCTAACAACCTGTCTTACCAAGGGATATCGTATTACCGAGTACAAATTGGGTTGTGGGAGTCAGATAGGCAGTCGCTCCATGTAAAATACTGATACTCAGCTGCATCCGGTTAGACTCCAGTCTAACCGGATGCAGCTGAGTATCTTAGTTTTTCGAATCAGAGATTAATATGGTGACATCGAGCTGTGTAGACCTCAATTGAAATTAATTGACGAATCCATGTCATAGGAGAATGAGTAATTCTATTAGGATAGGTCGTAACCTCCAGCTGGTCGAATTACAATTTAATATGTTCTATTAAACGTAACCTTTTACTTGTAGGTTATACAGTGTTTAGTTATCAATAGCCACATCATCATATGCCATGACCTACGGTAATGCAATTAATATACCTAAGTATTTATAAATCTTGCCGTTATTATGTGTGGTTTTCTAACTTTATAAAAGCAACTTTGATCATGGTCAGTAGGTACTTATTGTACAAGTAGAACCGCTTGATTATAATTAAACGTAGTTTTTCTCTTACAAAACTTGGCAATAGACCAACTATTTATTAAGCCTAGAACGTATTACTTATAAGTATATAAAGCAATATACATGTATAATTTTCCAAAAACAAGTGCAAAATATTTGCCGAATATGATTCCATGTTCCTGGCAATACCAAATCCAGTGTAAATATGGTAGGTACAAAAAAAAAATAAGTAAACACAACGCGAAATTCAAACAGACCGTTACTCGCTAAACATATGCTAATGGCACGTCAAATACTATGACATAATAAATGACGCCAAAATGGCTAACGTATCCTGTGACAACATGGAGCGTAATGGCAATGCTTTCCAATTTGGCACAACAATACCAAACAATTTAGCTATAAAAAGAATGTGTACAGTCGAAAGCAGAAACACTCCTAATTCCTGTATCGGTCGTCTCACACGGAGAATTGACGTGAGACTGGGAGCCAATTTGTCCTAAAAGATCCTTCAATCGTGAGAAAATATTTCATCCCGTAATCGTCGTAATCGTTCCAAATAAAACATTAAATAACTTCAACCTTGATGACGATAGTTAAGTAACTCCCCGACTGCGCGACAGTCTTAAAAATATCCACCAACAATCCTAATAGGCGGTCGCAAATTCATTAAATCGACATCAAGATTAACCAGATCCCGAGTTAACGAGTCGCATCCTGTGTAAAGAAACGCGCAAAAAAACCAAACATATTAATATGATATGAAGAAAAGGTTAATGTTTAACATTCATTGTACTTACACAAACAATTAATCCAGGACAATAGGGGCGGTATGCGCGTGAGTCACGTAAGACGGGACAGGCGCGAGCGCACCAAAATCGCGTTTGAACGCAACTTGAGCGCGGTATGAATGCTGATGCGAGGGGCGTTAGAACTAGCAACTGTTTAGAAGGGATAGACCCGGTTTATTTATCGTTCAATGGATTCATACTTTGATATAAAGATTCATTAATCGATATTGCGGCAGATTAGAACTAAGATGAAGGGACGAACTTGACTCCTAAAAAAAAAAACTGGCCTGTAAAGCAGAGGACAGAAATATGCGGTAGAGCAGCCCTGTGGCTAGCAGTAGTATAGATAGACAGATTTATTGGGGTGTTTTTGAAGACCTGATATTGATGACGATGCATATAGAGCAGAAGCTCGGTAAGTCTTTACTGTGAAAGTAGTTTTGGAACGTGTATTGCCTAAACACTTTTTAGTTCTAATACATTCGCATCGTCTAGAAAACGTAACTTAAATTCCGTGAAAGATTTCCAGTATTGATAAATCAGTCGACCAACTTAATCATGTTATAATTGAAATAGATTTGTTCGAGTAATTGTGTAACTAAAGGACTCTATTGTGATTGAGATTACCCGGCGATTTCAATGAGCAGAGAATGAACCTATTTGATTTGATGATACGCTCAAATTAAGTCTGCTAAATTGAGTTCAGAAAAAGTTGTGAACTTTCTCAATGCCCGAAGCTCAAAGAATTTAACAAGAAATGAAGAGACTACTTAGGTTTTATAGAAACGTTTTAATAAACTAAGATCCCGTCATGAAAGCTCTCGAACTTAAAATTCGTTACCTAAGCTCCACCCCAGCAAAAACAGTAAATCTCTATTGAAGCACTTACCCAAGGTACCCCGAATCTATCAATTTTACGAGCTCGTCGATAAAACGGCGCGTCTAAGCGACTTATAAATCTATCAGACATCAGATCCATACATATGTTACCGATACTTCATGTAATCAGACACCGCGGTGCTATACTAGAGACCCCTGGTATCGAGCGTTTTCGGATGACAGCATTAATGGTACAAATGGTACAGGTTCCATTTTATGGATCATTGGCCACATTGTTCGGTGTAATTAGTGTTTGGTTTACGGGCCGAAGTTAATTTATGGATAGTGAATTGAGTAGTAAACTATTCAGTGCACTTTACGTATCTATAATTTGGGGGTTTTCGAGTGGCTGGTCGCATTAGAATGTAATTATTACGTGAAAGCAAACAGTTACCCTGTTTATATTATCAAAAGCATAGATTACGCCGTCGGCACAACTAGTCTGCGACGAAAAGATATTCAATCCTGCTGAAAACCCACCAATAGTTTACCTGATGGACCAGATTTTTTATCAAGCTACTTCCGATTTTGAGTATCGAGATCCGAAGCAGTTGTTACGCTATATATGTAACACTAAAACCAGATTGTTATTTTTAGCGTCGCAGCTCTCCAAAAGTAACGGCAAGTTTTTGCGACAACTCCATTAAATGTGTGTCATCATAAAAAAAAAAACGCACGTAGCATCCCAAATGTTGAACAAAAACATATGTTGTTCACTTGGGACTCCTGCGAATGAGCAATGGGCACGAAAATCAATTGAATCATTTTTATTACGGTGAATTGCTGATTGGATGACATTATTGGCGGAGTGATGTTTTGACAGACATAATTGGACTTCCTCAGGTGACGGAAGGGGACTGAATGCGTCGATTGGCATGTAGGGACATGCGCGAATGTGAGTACTTGCGCATATAGGTTCTATAGTTGGAATATCCTACTAATCCTACTATGTAATATTATAAATGCGAAAGTTTGTGAGTATGGATGTATGTTTGTTATTCTTTCACGCAAAAACTCCTGAACGGATTTGGATAAAATTTTGCACACAGATAGTTTATAACCTGGATTAACACATAGGATCTCTCTCTCTCACTTTTTATCCCGGTAGTAAGATCCTAAGGGACAATTATCAAAATTCACGCGGGCGAAGCCGCTGGCAGAAGCTAGTTTTTATTAAATGTATGGAACCTTGCTGTGTCCATTAGTAATAATCTAGTTCTAACCAGCGAACATCCGAAATTCCGTACTATGTAAACCATCTCTTGAAAATTGATACCTAATCAATCTTCGAAACAACAGGCCCAACCACCTAACTGAGGATCCAGAAATTTGAAATCTCCAACATAATGAATAAGGAAGTTACATTATGTCAGATCACACCGGAAAGGTCTGTAAAGTCAAGAAACCGATATAATATAAGGCGACTAAGTAATTGAGTACATCTGGCATCCTCGCACGCACTGCCGTGAGATGTGTCGCGGATTTTGCGCAGTGTGGGCGGGAATATACGAGAATGGACCAGACGAAGTGACGATGTCACTGCTAATATCATTCCTGACCTCGACATTATCGAACGTATATCTCAGACTCTACCTGGCCAGACAGCTTTACTGGAAGTGTTCCAGACTGCGTGGCTTTGGCACCCAAAGAGGATAATAGATAGATCGAAGAGTTGGATTTTGTAAAAGATGATGTAGATAGAAAACAGATGACGGTTGATACGGTAGAATGGAAGAAGACATTACGTTGCGCCGTCACCAAAAAAATACGATAAGGGAAGCAAAATCGAGATTATCGTCGGTACCTATAATAGCATACGATGTATACGGCCAAAGCACTACCGACCGATACAATGGTTCCAAAGTGATTTGAGGGTCGATTGTGATGTGTTTCAGCAAGGAGTTCGCAATTCTACTAGACGAGAAGCACTCATCGAGTGAATAAAACGTGAAACTTCATGAAATTTGCGGAAATAAATCACTAAGCAGAAGTTTGAGTGCTATCAACGAGAAGGGCTTGTAGTTCGTTTGTACACGAATTCAAGTGCATTAATTACAACTGACAATTTATTATCAACGTGCCACTAAACCTAGGACACGGAACAAATTAAGAAGTTAAGAACGATCCTAATCGTGTACGACTTGTATTCGACTTTACTAGTAGTCTGCAATACTCTGCACCTATTATTTTGCCTTTATCAATACACCACGATGCAGAAGAAACTTGATTTCAAAAGGCTATCATCATTCAGTAGCGTCAATGACGCGCCTTTCCAATCCAGAAAAAACAAGTTGGCTCAACATTCCTTCATCTTGCACAGAGCTTAGAACTTAGTTTTCTGTGACATAGAAATCATCATCTGTCTAACCTTTTCCCGACTATGTCGGGATCGGCTTCCAGTTTCTCCCGATGCAGCCGAACACAAGTATCTTACATGGAACGGTTGCCTTTCTGACGCGCACAACCCAGTTATTGACAGTAACTGTGACATATAGATGCGTCATCTATATTACCAAATCATCGACACAACATTCAGAACATAACCTCTTTAAAAAATTTAACTTACTGCGACGATTGAGCGTGTAGATTAGCTTTAACTATCTCTATTGATATTGTGTTAATTGCAAGTTATAGGTCAGTAACGAACGACCTGCTCCGAGTTTGTTCTAGTTAGCTATTTGGGTTGCTAGGTTATTTAATCAAGGGTCACTTATTAGGTCATAGGGTTGATGTGAACAACAAATACTTCCATATTTTTTCTTTCGTTCTTTCTCATCAGCGTCTTCCTGCCCTTATCCCATGTTAATTGGGGTCGGCGGAACACGTTGTTTTCTTCCATTCTCCAGTGTCAATCGTTACGCTATCAATTAGGTAAGTACTCCTTTTTCGTTCATATCATTCCTCACACAATCCATCCATCTTTTTTTTTGCGCGTCCTCTACCTCTCCAGCCATCAACATTTATGATTATTACTCTCTTTCTTTCTAAAGAACCGAATAACACTTTCGAATATTTTCACGAAATTATGGTGATATGGACAGAAAGGAGGTGATGAGATTACGTCTGTTATAGAAGTATAGAAAAAGATTATGATGCGCCGACTCATTTTGTAACCTTAGACGATGCTCGTGCCTTCTCTGTATGAGAAGAGGCCTTTGCACAGCAGTGGGACAGTAACAAGCTGGTATTATTATTATTGGACGTTCTACACACATTTTTTGGTTGTGGTTCCATGTAGCATGTAGCTAATTCGGTATAATTAAGCACAGGCCGTGCACGGGCAAAATCGAATACATATTTTGCCTCCTGGCTGTGCCGAGTCGTACCGAACCAGGCCGATCAGAATATGTGCGTGGCACGCGTTAAGTAAGGGGCTGCACAAACGTGGACACTTTTGTGTCTTGTGACGGATACAAGCTACCAATGAATATTTGATTTCCAGTATGAAATCAGCCACTCCCTATGCAGACGTTAACTTTTGTCCAGTTGCTTCCACTTGACACATACTCGTTGCCGATCAAAAAGTGTTCAGAATCAGTAACTGTAAACTAAAAGTCGTCAGTTGAAGAAACAAGCAACATTGACAAATTTCCTTTCAATTGTACTGAGCTGTTGAGTGTAACTACGGTTACCAGGGACCAGGAGTAGCAACCGGCGACTGTGTCCGATCGCCGCTATACAGGACACAGCAACTAAGGTTTCCTGTGATGGTATGCCGTGTCGGCAACAAAAAGTGTCTACGTTTGCGCAGCGGCTAAAACGACTGATGATTTGTTATTTTTCGCATGCACAGGATAACTTTCTGCTTTCCAAGTCTCGATTTTCCAGAGCACCTTTGGCAGCTAATCAGAATGTTCCACGAACATTGCAGGTGCAGTAAGGCATGTCGATTAGCAGTCGTTAGCGCGCTGAAGGTCGAATTTGTTTACAGATTAAACAGGTTTTCGATTCTAAGGTCAAGCATAGAGCGGTACAATTACGTCAGTAGAATACTTGTTGTTGTCATATTTGGACATAATGCACATCAGCGAGCCAAATTAGGGTATGACGGAGGTACATAGCTCAAAGAATTTTTGACCAAGAGTGTACAGCATAGATCCTCTCTAATACTAAAAACGTGGGAGTCCGTTTTCTTGTTTGAATTTTTGTCAAGCCTTATCGGCTGAACGGATTTCGATGAAATTTGGCGTATCGGTTACTGTTAGCCTCTGTCATCCCACAGCTGGGCAAGGGCCTCTCCCCATGACTTAAACTGAAACTTTTCGATCCAGGGCCAATGTGGACCACTGGTCGTTGGTTGGGTTAGCGTATCGGTTTGAACACCAAATTTTTATCTTGATAGGATATGCCCGCGGGATACTTTCCGATCGCCACGCGCGTCAACTAGCGTCAAATCTAAGTATGCATAATTAATTAAGTTATTTTTAATAATAATAATGACAGGCATTGCAAACTAAATAAATAGTTTATAATTACTCTACACAATAAAGGATGTTAATACGCTGGGATGGGTACATCGCATCATAATATATTTCCCTGTAAAGTTTCCTTGTTTTTACTGATACCACAGCATCCAATTTCCACGGCATTAGTATAATTATGATTTATGAGGCGAATTAAATAAAATCTCATTACAGTTAGTACTCGATTTTAAGAACTTGGAAACTGGGTTGCATTGCAAATGTGAGTTCTCAGAAAAACAGAAAAGAGTGTGATCCTGACAATGTGGCTGCAACTGAGAGATTGCTGATCGAAAACCCCTATAACAGTTTGCTAGCACCATGGGACCAATGAAGTAGTTAGCACAGAAAAGAAAATAAAATGAAGCAGTGATAGCCTAGTGGTGTGACCGTCGGAGTGCCAAGTCATAGGTCTCGAGTTCGAACCCAAGGCACGCACCTCTGAATTTTCGGATTCATGTGCGTATTGTATAATTATTACCAACCACACGATAAAGAAGAAAGAAGAAAACAAAATACCATCATCTGCCTGGAAAGGCTTCTGGTCTAACCGGGTGAAGCTGAATACCAGTATTTACATGGAGCGACTGCCTATCTGACCTCCACAACCCGATTAGTACTGGGTAATACGATATCCCTTGGTAAGACTGGTTGTAAGACTTTTTGGGACACTGACTACCTGTAACGACTGTCAAAGATGTACAAATGACAAACCGGGACCAATGGCTTAACGTGCTTTCCGAGGCACGGCGGAAACTCGGTATATAATGGGCGGTCACCCATCCACGGACCAACCTGGACAAGGGCGGCTTAACCTTAAGATCGACCCGAGCGGCTGTTATTATTTAGCCACGAACACGGAAGAGAAAATACCAAGAATTAAAAAATAACTATTCATAGATGGGAAATAATACCAAGACCTAAAAGACTAGTTCGAAGATCATTATTTTCCTATTCATGTTAAAGTACACACATCAACATTGTCTAGGGATATTTTGGATTTACTCAATTTACTCAAAATTTATTGAAAATAACATACAACATGTATATATTTTTATAAAGCCCATTTATCAGACTACACTCCAGAATAAAAGAAAACGTTTTTTTTTTGGGTAAACAAGTTTTTATTTAAATAAAGAAAAATGTGAAATAATGGTAAACCTAACAATGAATGTGTTTCTCAAGAAAAAGTGAAAAATAAGGAAAAAATAATCTGTTTTTAACAGTTATGTGAAAAATCAGTAGTCAGTAACACCACCCATGACGTTAGTAACCGTCCTGCAACGATTTTTTATGCTTTGGATTAAGTTATCCAAGTCTTGCTGCGGTATATTGTCCCAGGTCCGGCTAAGATTTAAAAAAAGTTACTCTTCCGTCGCAATTTTTGCAGGGAAATTCCTCAAAGCCCTTCTTTGGAGCATGTCCCACGCGTGTTCTATGGGGTTTAGGTCAGGCGATTGAGCGCGCCAGTCTAAGACCAATACGTCGTGCTCCTGCAACCAGCTCGTCACCACTCTCGCTGTGTGCGGACGGGCGTTATCGTGCATGAGCGTGAATTCTTGGCCCATTTGTAGTCGATGGGGGTAGATAATTGGTACTAGAACCTCGTTACGGTATTTTTCAGCCGTCATGGTGTTTTTGATCCAAACGAGGTCTGTTCTTCCACCAACACGAATTCCCGCCCAAACCACAATTGTCCTGCCGTGGTATGACTGGACTTCCTGAGGATGTTGCAGACGGCTCTCACGACCAGGAACTCGCCAAACACGTACTCTACGTGTATCGAGATGGAAACCAAACCGAGACTCATCGGTAAACGGCACTACAGACCACTGGTTATCTTCCCAGAGCAAATGTTCACGAGCCCACTCTAGTCGTCGTCCACGATTTCCTCGGCGTAGTGCTGGAGTACGAAGCGGTCTACGAGCATGAAGGTTAGCTTCATGCAGCCATCTCCGCACAGTTTGGTCACTCACAAGCAACTGGTGCTCTGACTGGAGCCTCTGAACCAACTGCATGGCCGTAACATTTGGTTGTCTTCTCGCGGGAACTTCGGTCAAGCAAAAATCGGTCTTATCGCTGAGTGGTTATGCGCTTCCCGCCTGGGTGTCTTTCAGCCACTTCACCAGTAGCACGATAACGTGACCATAACCTTGATATCACGTTTTTTCTTGTTCCAATCTCCTCAGCAATACTCCGTTGAGTAGTCCCAGTTTGGAGCATGCCTACTGCCCTTAAAATTTTCTCTCTCGTTAAATGGCGCCGCTGCATGATGCACACAATAACATTAATTTGAAATTAACCGATAACTTGTTAAAAAACCTAAATTTGACACAAAAAAAATAGCCAAAAACTACTGTAGGTAAATTAAACTTTCGGACTTCACTACCATTATGCCGCGTAATTATTTTGTTTTTAATTTATTTTTTCAAATTCAAATTTAGAATCATTCGAAAAGGTTTACAAAATAAGCTTTCTTGAAAATAATTTAAAACTGGCCAGTATTTTTTGAGTTTTTAAGAACTTTATACAAAATATCCCTAGACGGTGTTGATGTGTGTACTTACTACTATATTTGTATTCATATAAGACAGTAGCCAAGTATGTGACTAATCATTGCCATATTTTACTTGACTTTAAACAGCACATACAATGTTTCATTATACACATGCATCATCAATATGTCAAGTATTTTACCCGGGGGAGTAAATTGTAATTTCATAATGCTTGATACAATCCTGGCAAACCTCTTTGCCATCCCGTATTGTGCAGGGCTTTGATATGTAACTATAAGATAATTAACACTTTTAAACATTCAAAATACACATGTTCTTCTTAGTGTGGTGCTTTCAAATTTTCATGAAATATCATCATTATCGGCCTATAATGTTCCCACTGCTGGAACATGGCCTCCTCACAATGAGACGGAATGGGCTATAAACCACTACGCGGGCCCAGTGCGGTTTGGTAGATGTCACAAATGTCATCGAAGTTTTGGTTCTAGGACATGCCCATTTCACACAATGTTTTAATTCACCGTTTTGAGAGCAGTGGTGATGAAATAAATTACACAAAGTAATTCGCCTGTATGGGTTCGAACCCACAACTTACTGTTTGTAAGTCGGGACCGCCACCACTGGGCCACTGCTGCTCTCAGTATTTAGCTATGGGAACTGCGCCTGCTCATGTAGTTATAAGATCGTCAAGCGCGCAGGTGTCAAGGCATTCAGCGCAATTTGGAAAATGATACACATGTTGAAATTTATTTAATTCACAAAGAGTTGTGATTTATAATAAAAAAAAAAAAAAAAAAAAAACAAAATTAAAATGGAGACTTTTAAATGTAACGTCAGTTTGCAAGAAAATGGCAAGGGGCTGCTGGGATGGGTCATTTGTTACTGGCCAGTATTTCGTAAGTATTACAAGCAAAGACGCCATAAATAAGAAAATCATTTAAAGTATTATAGTTTGCTATGCTTGTTCCAACTTAGTACATTCAAAATTATGCGAGGGTATGACAGAGCTGTGACAGAGAATCTTCTTAGCATGTTGATGGCAAATTTTTATTAAATATGTTTGGTCCCAAAAACAGTTATAAGAATTATTGAGTGGCTTTAAGTCCTCTTATGTACCACTCACACTCCGTCACTATACACACGCGCCATCTTGTGCCACACTAAGCAATGAGGCTTGTGTCATGGACACCAGATAGTTGATATACTACATAGATACTTTTTTGTTTGTAAATAAATTCTTATTATACATATAAACATCCATGACTTGGAAACAAATGTCCATGCTCATCACACAAACATTTGCTCCTAACGGGATTCCACCCGGGACCCTAAGAACGTAAGGCAGCCTCTCTATCGCTGTGCCATTCGGGTCGTGGAAGAAGTGAAAGGTTGCTGTAAAAACTATCAACACATAAACAACACAAAAGAGTATTTATTAAGCTACAGCAAGTACAGAGTAAGCCATAGGATCTAATTAAGACAAACAACCTTTTTATTGACAGCAGTATTTAAAAATGTGCTAAATTAATCACTCATGATTGCAGCGATAAGTTATGTTTACATACAACTCCCAATTTTCCTTTAATCAAAAACTCATTCCAATGTCAAAGTAAGATACTTTATCTGCTATGACATAAGGAAAACACGATAAACTCTAGGTATATAAATAAAAGAATTTATAAGCCCAGTACTTTATCTATGATAGTTAATCAGGACATACCATTAATCAATACAATAGTGACATTATTTGTATTAAAAAGGATCGAATAAAAACATAACAGCCTCGTCGTTCATTAAAGCATTATGCATAAGTTAGCAATGGACTTATTTAATCATTACTTTGGGGAGTGGCCACTGGCCACAGAATAAACGTAAATGACTATTAGACAACCTAGTTCTAGTAAATTGTTGACTGTTTCTAACAGGATAACTGTCCGTGAAGCTGTAGGCAGTACATAGCACGTCTGATACAATGTTTATATTTATCTTCTCTCAGCGGGAGGTATACTTCATGATTACTATTCGACACCAATACATCACTTTCCATTAAAAATAAGCGGGAATCTAACAGAAATACTTACCAATGGCGTATACTTCTCCATCTTCGAGTTTGCGCCAAACAGTCATTGTGATAAACACGCGATTATTTAAATATTATTTTTTTATTGAACAAAAATCGTGTAGCTCGTCATTTTTAACAAACCAATATTTGACAAATTGTGTGACACAGCCAGCGTGACAGCGGGTGCAGTGTTGCCAGTGTATGAACTGCTTTTAAGTTGGTAGCTTTTTCTTAAAATTACTGTTTCTTGAATTTCGTGTTTTACTTTATACTGGAAATTGTAGACTATGCTTCAGTTAAAACATTTGTTGTTCTGTATTGTAAATTAACAGAATTGAAAACAAGTCACTGCCGCCACGATATTATTCACTTTCATTCATGTTTCTGATTTTTAAGGAATTCACGTTAACAAACCGACAAAATAATGTGATAAGCCAAATAACAAAGCGTTCTTCTATAATACCTACCTAATAATATAATTTATCTATCTTAGATCATACGCTGAGAAGTATAAATAATGCATCTGGCACTACTTTTTTCATTTATTTATAGTAACCATCCTGCAAACATGTAATTTTTGTTTCAACGGATATAGATATATGTATATGGGTTTTTGTTTTGTTCCGGAGAAACGTAAACTTATTATCCCATGTTACGAGAATAAGTAGGTACCTACGTACCTATGTAGTAGGTAAGTATTTTAGGCTTTTGTAGACTAAAGCCAGGTTCTACCATGTGCCTCAACAGCTTTTGCATTCAATCTTAAGAAGCTCGTATTCAACCGTATCAGTAGGTATATAACTATGGTATGAACAATGATGAGTTGGCCAATGCGTTGCTTTTTGCGTTATTTATTGCCCAGTTTACATCAAAATTACTTGGCTGGGTGGTTGGTTCGCTCAAACTTTTCACCACAGTACCTGCCTAACCCGAGTAAAAAATGCTGATTACGGACCAGACTAAACTATTTTGGCTAAAAATGTTTGAGGGGAGGATAATATTATCACATAAAATAAACATTGACTCCGATAAAACCTTTACATCCATCTCCTACCCGAGAGCCGCGAGGCAGGATACGATAGTACCATAGACAACAAACAATTTGTACTAACAACCCAACCATAGTCGAACGAAACTTATCGTTATAGATAAAAGCCGTTATCTGCGGTGATTATAACTGTTTTTTTTTTAATATACTTAGGCTCTATTCTATTTCTATTTTTTTGTTGAAGGCAAGCAAAGCCGATGTCGACCATTCTGCCAATGTCGAAAGTGAATTGGAACGGCAAGTGTGTATTTATCGACCATTCTGCCAATGTCGAAAGTGAATTGGAACGGCAAGTGTGTATTTATCGACCATTCTAACAATGTCGAAATTGAATTGGAACGGCAAGTGTGTTTTTAAAAATTTTAAAAATCTTCCACGACTACTGTGACGGATGAAAATCATCAGCGCCACAAGCAGTTCGGGAGAGGAATATGTTAAAAGGGATAGGAAATTAATGGGAAGAGGGATTTAAATGTAGGAAGACGGCTATACAAATCTAATGGTGGTATGTGTTAGAGCATTCGGGTGCCCTCCTCCAACCCGCACTTTTTAAAGGCGATGGATATTCAATTTTTGATATAATCCGCCGCCAGTTTTTTAAACGATGTTTATTCTAGAGCCGGCGGAACTGGCGGAGCCTAAAAGTATGGAGACGTTTATACAACCCGATAACATTATCTCTGGACCTGGCGTCGATGACTTTTAAAACAATCAAAGTCCAAAAGTAACTCAAAATAAAGCAGTGTTATCACGGATATATCACGACATGTATCGGCAACGAAAGTGCTTTTTTGAACATTTCATTGTCACGTTTGGACTTTTATTGTGTGACTGGGTTGTAAGTTGTCTTTGGGTATATGTACTACCTACTACCAATAAACGCCAGCACATCAAACTACCCGGAGCTGTCAAATTTTCCCAAGTCAATTTTGTACTTTTGGCCCTTCTAAAATACCTAATGGTACCTATTGTCCGTAGCTGTGTCCGTAGTCTTGTGATAGGTACCTACCTGATGATGATGTTGCTTTCTATGGGTACTATCGTGGACACTCCCGCCTGATCACCACTAAGCTAATTTTTGCTTGCACTTACAACGTAGAAACGCTCTCTAGAAACGCCCCGTTGACTTTGTACAGAAATAATGAATTAAAAGATACCGATCGGCCGAGCGCACTGACGACTCACGCCAAACGAGGGTTATTGCTATTTGCGCGCCAAAGTTGACGCTTTCCTAATAGGCCTAAACTTTAAGGGGGCGTGGCTCGGCACCTCCGCATGATTTAAGCGAACAAAATTTTAACTGATCAGGCGGAAAAGACCACGACTGTACCCTCTGTAAACATCTTCGCGCAATACACGCGTGATGACGGATAGAAATAAAGCTGTCACATTTAACTCTCTGCCACTCAGAACCGTCCCCATCCTAACTCGACAGATCCCAGGCTGGTAAGTCTACAAAAATAATGGCATATTATTTTTAACTCGCCCACGACGTTTTAAATAGGACCTTCTGACCTTTGACGGTCCCAGACATAAAATATATCTGGAGGAAAATAAAATAGGTAGTCTGTTGTACAACCTACCTTATCAGCAGAGGACACTAAAATTGACAAGGTGATAACATTGATATATGTATAAAAACCGGCCAAGTGCTAGTTGGACTCGCGCACTGAGGGTTCCGTACAAACTTTTTAAAGGACAAACTTAACTTTGCTGTTCGATCCCATGAAACGGCTATTGCACAAACCGCAAGTAATAGTAAAATCGCTTTTTTTTGTTATTATACTACATATTTACAGTTTTCCGATTTTTCCCTTTTGTTATGGATATCTGGTCGGTACCGTAACGGAACCCTAAAAACGGTGATAAACAAAATGAGATAGCAACCTCCCTTGCATCCTGGTGGTCATTTATGTAGTTAAAAATTGAGCAAATATCACCCCTATCGTTTCTTACAAACTCCCATCCCCAAACCTTTGTCTTCAAGCTCTGTTAAACATTTTCGCTTGTCATGCAGAAAGTTTCGGGACTTCAGGAGGCAACAGCTGGATTCCTACTCGTGACAACTTATACTGTTATGTTTTACTTTTAAAATTATATGTTTAAATGGAATTACAACTTAAATGTGTAGCTTCAACGATATTTACAAAAAATGCAAGCAAATTCTATCTATGTCCAAACATTGCTAATGTTATTTATTCAGGCACGGTGTTACGGTGCTAATACTTTTATCACATACCATACTATACCGGTCAAAATCATAACCCTCGTGTTGGCTCCGCCGTAGTCGGGTAAAAAAATGTTGCTTAAAAAACGGACTTAGCTCGGTTTTCAAACGTACATAGGTGATCAACTTACATTTAATTATTAGCGGATAACCATTTTAAAAACTGTCTAAACTGCGGAATAAAACGACCAAGTGGGTCAACTGGCTTTGTTTAAATGTAGTGCACACATGACACGTCGAGAATATATTGAAATTTCTGCAAAATCCTTACTAAATGGCTAGTTCCGAGCAGTGTCAATATGAAACTTTCCAATAACATTGAAGTTATCTCATCACCAAACTTCCAGGCGCTTACTTGCACAATGAACACACGTTGCTAACAGTATTTGTGCAGGCGTTGAGTATTACTGTATTTTACACGTCGAATGTCGAAATGCATAATATCTCTACTCAAATAGAAACAGGAACCGCTTGTTGGGAAGTTAAATTGGTCGAGTTTGTTTGCAATTCTAAATGAACCAGGGAATAAAATAAATCATGGTTATCTGCAGTGGAAACCACACTGCAGAGAACCTTGTGAGATCTCATGGAGGATTTTCTTTTCAAAAACATTAAAATTTCAACAGTTTTAGTTGATACTTAGCCAACACTTCCACAGCTGGGCTAAAACTTCTCCAAATTTTTCTTTTAAGCATCCTTTTCTTTAATTGAATTGTGTATGGTTGGTATTTTGATGTAGGAGCTCGTGGCTAATATAATGACAACCGCTCAGGTCGATCTTTAGGTTAAGCCGTGCTTGCATAGGTTGGTCTATGGATGGGTGACCACCACGTACCGAGTTTCCTCCGTGCCTCGGAAAGTACGTTACGCAGTTGGTTTCGGCTGTCATTTGTACATCTTTGACAGTCGTTACAGGTAGTCAGTGGCCCAAAAAAGGTTGACAACCAGTCTTACCAAGGGGTATCGTATTACCCAGTACTAACTGGGTTGTGGAGGTCAGATAGGCAGTCGTTCCATGTAAAATACTGGTATTCAGTTGCATCCAGTTAGACTGGAAGCCGACCCCAACCCAGTTGGGAAAAGGCTACGCAGATGATAATGATGATGGTATTTTGAGGTAAACTATTTCTTAGACAAGAATGTTCTAAGTTCCGTTAAATTAATCTCAACGTTAAGAGTTTGTTAATTAGGTTCAATACTCTTGAAATTAAAATGGTATGTCGTTCTGCGTTGGACACCCAGCCCTCTTAAAATATATACCTTAGGTCGGCGACCTCTCGCTCCCGGCCCTGGTTCAATCCATAGTCCGGAGCGAGACGGAATGGGACGCCGTCACCTCCTTCTGCGAAGCAGTCATGCTAGCGAAGGAGGTGGCGGAACGTGAGAGGGAGAGATCCCTACGTCCCGGCCGCCGCGGGAGACGCCCCGGGCGTCGGGGGCCACGTGGTGGCCCCAGGCCACCGTGGGCGCGGGCCTGTGGACGGAGAGCTATGGGCTAGCTCGCCGTCCGTCCGTCTCATGACGACAGGCCTAGTCGACGGCGCGTTCGTATTCCACGCGCGCCTCAATGAGAGTCAGCAATAAGGAATAAGGGGTCCGCAAGGGCCGAAGCCTGCCGGGGCTGCGGGACTATTCGAAAGAGATACCGTGGCCCCGGAACACAAAGGGCGATGAAGGAACATGGATGGGTTTTAGTCAGTAAAAGTCTGACACTCCCTCCTGCTCCGCCCAGAGCGGGAGGAGTCATTAATGATTTCCCATCCGAAAAAAAAAAAGTTTTGCAGCATCAGAAATAACCCAAATTAACCATACCGTGTAATTATGTTTGTCACATTACACACTCGAACAAAATACTAGGTAGGGAGGCCTATTACGTAATTATTAAACGAAGTAAAGTGAGAACGAGAAGAACATTTTCTCCCACGAATTCTCGCAGAATCCTTCAAGAAGATTTATTCTGTTCCCTATTCTCACCTATGAGAGTTCCTGTCGACGAATTTTAATGAAATTGTAGAAGTAATTGTACTTGGAAAATGTGAGAATGTGCTGAATCGTATTCTGGGAGCTGCGAGAAAAACGGTTTACATACTTAATGGCCCTTACTACTTTAGTGTTTAATTGCTTTGGTGTGCGAAGTGGAACTTTCATTTTCTTATTCAGGGATCTCTACGGGAATAGGTACATGGGTTCTAGGACATGTTGCTATTTCGGTTCAAAGATTTCAAAGGAGTGTGTGTAATATCTCTTCGAATGGGCCGTCTATCTGCTCACTTCAGTGGTAGATATTGCGATATTCCACGAAGTAAAGTACTGTTTATCAAGATAAGCAAAGCTCTTCGAAAAAAGGCACATCCGATAAATCCGTATTTACTGTAGTTTATGTTACCTATTTCAGCTGCAGGGCCGTTTTCCTTGGTTACAGTTTGATGGATAGGATAGATTCTTTTAAGGCTTCAATTTCAACTCTGCCTCGTATGTTAGTGAAGTCCTTGACGCAACATTTTGCATAATATACTTCGGCTGCACTATCAATCAGGCCGAAAAACCCGAGAGCAGCAAAAATGCGATCCTAGTAGTTACCGGGACAAACACAGGCAAGGCAAACCTTTAAATATCACGCCAGCACAGTAACACCAAAAAGCGGGCAGCGAAACATTTTCACTGCAAAGTTCGCAGTGAGCCAAATTTTCATACACTTTTTGCCATCCCGAACAATTTGGTGTTTGAGCCTGAACGCGTCGCATTCCGTATTGCGTTTTAAAACTCGCTTTGAAAATACGCAAAGGGGTAAACGTTTGGAATGAGTTTGTGTGTTTGTTTCATTGTTGTTTGTTTATGAAGGTGTTAACATAACTTTTGGTGGCTGTGATTGTTTTTGGAATGCGTGCGAAAGTTTGCTCAAAGTATGCAAAGTTAAGCCTCGTTCACGACTTCAGAGACGAAGCGGCTTACGCCAAACGACCTGCATGCTCATCACCTGTTTTCTTTGCGTGGTACCGTAGCTCGTCAAGTCAAGTTCCGGTGACTCTTAGTTTCGAGGCATGCCTTATATAATTTCTTTCACATTTCGTTTGTGCTTGCGGAAAGAAGTAAGCAAGTAGAACATAATTTTTGTTACACAAATCTTTATTTCTCGTGACCCATGGTGGTAGCTAGAAAAAATCTGTTTCCCACTCCGAAACTTTGTCCACAGCTTAGGTTGTGTGTGATACTGATGATGGTTTTAGATGAATATTCTTTATCACCTATGTACAGTCGTGGTCTTTTCCGCCTTATCAGTTAATTTGTTTTTCGCTTAAATATTGCGGAGGCGCCGAGCCACGCCACCTTAAAGTTTAGGCTTATTAGAAAAGCGTCAATTTGGCGCGCTAAATAACAATAACTCTCGCTTAGCGTGCGTCGTCAGTGCGCTCGGCCGATCGGTATTGTCTTTCATTCATTATTTCAATACAAAGTCAACGGGTCGGGGCTAGAGAGCGTTTCTATGTTGCGATTGCAAGCAAAAATTAGCTTAGTGATGATCAGGGGGTATCCTCGATAGTACACCGTACAAATAGTGTAGCGTTAATAGTGACACACTATTAACGCTAAAATCGATCTTTTCAAGACAAAATTTGGGTGTACTTAAAAAACTAACTAACTAACTTTGGGTGGATTGCAGGAAGAGGGAGAGACAAATACTGCAGGTAAACACACAAAAAAACACAGTTGCACAAAAATCACAGGATACCAACATACTCTAAAAGTCTAAAACAAATAGTTTCACAATCATTTAACTGTGTGTGACTCAGAGCAAATGTATCAAATTATGCAAAACAATGCTAGTAGGAAAGTTTCAGGCGCTTGTTCTTGTATGTACAATCAAAGGCTCTAGTAACGTCAGTTCTCACTAGACTCTCATGGGGGTAACGAACCGATCCGCCCATCGTCATGTTGAAACTGAAATGTCTGAAATCGACTGAAACGTCCTGTGACCGTATTACGTAATCTTTCTGATATCCAGTGACTGTTTCTAAACGAAAGCATTTTATAAAAATTACATGTTTAATTAGTTTCTAAACGATAGATGAACGGAACTATTTGTTTTATTGTATCATTCGTCACATCAATCCGTTCACCATCTCTTTCATTCTCTTCTAAAAACCAACGCTCATCGTGAACCAGAACGCTCTGTATTAATTTAAATAATTAATAGAATAACCAGTGAAAACACCAAAGAAAGTGACTTTTAATCATCCACCTACAGTGACTATCAAGCTTGGTTGTATTCCCAACTTTGATGACAACCGTAAAAGTCATAATATTGGTATTACGTTTACAGTGACTACCAGGTTCATACATAATACGAAACTAACCTTTTGACAGTTAATTGATGGACACTGAGCCCAGTTACTACATACAGAATGTTTGAGACTCTTTAACTTAAAAACTACTGAACGGATTTGGATAAAATTTAGCACACAGATAGTTTATAACCTGGAGTAACACATAATGTTTTTAACAGTCCATGCTGGTTGTTTTTAGGGTTCCGTACCTCAAAAGGAAAAACGGAACCCTTATAAGATCACTTTCTTGTCCGTCTGTCTGTCCGTCTGTCACCACCAATTTTCTCAGGAACGGGTGGACCTAGCCAGTTGAAATTTATACCATATACTGAGGTCTACAGTCCCTATTAGGTCCTAGGTCAACACGATAAAAAGATATGGGAAAATTTAGATTTCGCAACAACTTGTAGATCAAAATGTAACTTAATTTTCATCTTTTTTTATTTTTCGGACTTTTCCCTTTGCTTGTGCTGTAAGACCTTGTTTTATGTGACGTTTATTTTTTTGAATGTATTTTTATATTTAGATCTAAACAAAGTACAAAGTAAAAAATATGCTCTCTAAATAAATATGTGTTTGATAAAATAATAGTATCCTCTGGATTCTGTGAGCACCGGGATTCGGTCATGGTCCATCTGTTTAGTTGCCGGTGGTCCACCTTTATAATAATATTGCAATCTTTTTCCTTTTGAACTTTGTTTAGTTATTAAGCACCGCCGCTGTGTTACCAAAGGGTTGATGGCCCACAACATCGGCAGACCTTCCTCCGTTCTTCTCTCTGTGCGCCCGCGTTTTCTAGGCCTCCCTTGGCAATGCCAGTCTTCTGCCCCTGCGTGACGACTCTAGTGCATCACTCGTATGAGTTTAGATTTTTTTTCTGTTTCCCGTTTTTATGGTATTCCACGTCAATTTCGGCAGCTAGTTTGACTTATCCTTCTATTATTAGGGCTATCTCTTTCCTATTGACCCTATGTGCCTAAATATAGCAGGAAATTAATTTACAGTCTCACATTATAAATACACAAAGGGTCCTTTATGAAAAGCTACTCTTTTTCCGACCTGCTGCTTTTCCTGCGTCACATCCGTCCCTTTTTAGCTCTCCACTAATAGGGTCCAACTTTTACAGTGCGAATCGTAGGTACTTGAGAATTTGTAATTTTAATGTAGAAAGGCCTTTCCGGACTTGATTGTGATTTGGGGCCTCTTAAGCGTCTTTTACTCAATCGATCTTAAGCACTTTGGTACATACATTAAAGTGCTTGCGTTGCCTGTTTGTTTGTTTGTTTGAGAAAACGTGTTTATTGGTCAACGAACACTGTATAACCTGAAATAAGGTTTAGTAGAGCCTTTTGGATTCGTTTTTGCTATACTTTTAGTTTTTGACGACCCGAATGGCGCAGCGGTAGTGAGGCTGCCGTACGTTCTTAGGGTCCCGGGTTCGAATCCCGGTAAGAGCAAATGTTTGTGTGGTGAGCATGGACATTTGTTTCCGAGTCATGGATGTTTATATGTATAATAAGTATGTATTTACAAACAAAAAGTATCTATGTAGTATATCAACTAACTAGTGTCCACGACACAAGCCTCGTTGCTTAATGTGGCACTAGATGGCGCTGTGTGTAATGTCCAGCGATATTTATTTAGTCCTCATTCACAATATACACAAGATACCTAAAATGCGACACTATATTTAGTGGCACACCATACAGGCATACCGGAGGAACCACTTCAGGCATTTTAGTACCAACTCTGAACACCACAAGCTCACTCTTACGAACATTGTACAATAAACCATGAGACGTGGCGTACCTCTCACATATTTTAAACTTCCGTCTGAGTCAATCAATCGAGGGACTCAGCAGCACCATATCATCTGCATAACTTATACTATTAATTACCTTGCCATGAATAGAGCATCCGATACCAGTGCTATCGAGTTCCTCGATCAAATTATTGACGTAAAGACTGAAAAGCGCCGGGGAAGTCAGAACACCCTGTCTGACCTCACACCCCAACCCATACGCCCCCGACAGAGCACCCGACCATCTGACCTGGTTGATTTGGTGGTCATACCAGTGGTCTACGAGCTCAATGATCTCATTTGGAAAACCTTGCTCACGCAATTTCGACCATAAGATCTTATAATCAACCAGGTCAAATGCCTTGGTGAGGTCCAGAAAAGCAGCATAAACTGGCATGCTTCTGTCAGTGTAGTACCTGACCGTATGCTTGAGCACCAGAATAGCCGTTACCGTGGACAGCCCAGCTCTAAAACCGAACTGTGCATCATGTAGATTGAGCTGTCCAGTTACTCTCCGCTCAAGCACACCGTCAAGAACCTTTGCTTTGATTTATATGTATACTTGTTATTTTGTGTGCAATAAAGAATAAGAAATAAGTTTACGAATTTCTGTTTTCTTCCCAGTTTATTTAAATTACTTGTATTTAGCTGCATACGGTTAGGCTGGAAGTCGACCCCAACATAAATGAAAAAAATCTAGGCAGGTGTTGCTCAAATCACCATAGTTTCATGGAATTACTTTTTTACGTTATCGTCAAAAGAATAGGCGAGACGACAAAAAAAATCTAATAAGTCCGTCACTTAGATTATCAATAAAAATATTTGACCCGTGTTTTTTCTTTTGTTACGTAAACCAAAATTTACGAAGATACGACGCTTTTAAAATTCTCAATACGCCATGGTATAATTTTTAGCTAGTTCTGACGTCACGAGCCCCCACTCCCGAGTTTTGATGCGTTTTATCTTTGTCAATATTCATTGATTTACAAAAACAAAGAATACGTGTCCATTAATTTAAAATACTCTAACCGACTACATAGATTTGCAATTTTTTGATACTGTCGTCATGCCTATTATGAATTTGGAAGTAAACCCGCTAGGGGCCAATCATGACGTTCGAATTGAGCCTCACTCAAAACTTACAAAAAGTACAAATATTGGGATCTCCACCAGGCTTTTCCTTTGCGTACATTTCAACATCCTATTTCATGGATCTTAAGTAAATATAACTGGCAAGCTTGAGCCCGTAACCTTTCGGCATTACCACTGACATTTGCGTATGAAATTCACTAAAATATTGCGAAACATTATTCATCCTTTTTTACCCGACTGCCAAGGAAGGGTTAAGTTTTTCGCGCGTATCTTATTTGTAAATTTCTTTATAACCTTGTATGTTCCAAACGGCTGGATGGATTAGGACAATAGGGTAGATGACAAAAAAAAATCTAATTAGTCCAACAGATTTCCAAAAAATATTGGACACAATAAGTATTTTTTCTTTTTTTCACGTAAACAAAAAATGAAGACGATACAGTGCGTCGAACATTCGTGTGACGTTACTGTTGAGTACATTTTTTACTCAAATGTGACGTCACAAGCCCCCACTCATGATCTTTGACATTTTATCTTCGTTCATTTTTATGAATTTGATAAAATAAAAAACACGTAGGTACTCGTATCCAATATTTTTCGATAATCTAACTGTCGGACTAAACAGAATCATATTTTTTTTTAGTCAGCCATCATCCCTATTAAAGTATACGTATATATATTCGTCCTAAGAACCCAAGCAGACCCCAACGTAGTTGGGAAAAGGATAGGCAGATGATGACATGATGATGATCTTGATCTTACAATCAAAACTGACCCATCCAAGACCCTTGCTCTTAGTAACGCTTACTCCCACAACAGCCTGCATGAACATTAACAACAGCCAGCTTAGCTAGGACAATGTCGCATGAACCATATTTAGGTGCCCGGTACCTTAGGCTGACGACCAACGAGCGTAATTTTGTGAGTCGCGTAATTTCGGTTTCATACATATTACATCGCGTCGTCACGACGCAAAATGCGCCCAACTGCCTTAAAGTCATGCTTCATTGCATGCTCCAATTCCAAAAACCATTTCCAAGACTTCGAGGTATACCAAACCGATAGTTAAGCGTCTCTCAGATGCTCAAATATTCCCAGATATTCCGTGGTAAGTTTGAACGTATTTTCAATGCGGCATTGTTTCCACCTCATTTCCTCTTGGTCCGGGTCTAAACTACTGCAGTTAGTAGTTCTACGATAGTTTAGAAGTCTGTTCATAGTACCTACTGAGATTGAGGTAGATGCGAAAATTGTTTGTTGTGGTCAAAGACATTGAAGATAAACCAACGGTAGACGGGTCAAAGTTGATATAATCATAATTAACTTACTTGCAATATCCAAAACATATGTCATCACGCCTGTAATCCCCGTGGCTGCTAGAGAGAAATTCCCAATGGAAAAATCCAATGACAATTTGCCCGACCGGGAATCAAACCCTTCCGTTCAATGAGGCAGTTACTCAATGAGACTAATGCCTGTTTTCACTAACACTAAGGGACACCTTAATGGATGCCTAAAGTACCTACTATAATTGCACCATTGGAATTTCAACTCTTGTTGCTGGACTGTGTGTTGAAATTCCAACAGTTGGGGGTGTTGCTTCGTAATAGTGAAAGCGCCTATAACTGGCAGAGTTTGGCAAGACGCCAGATAGCACATCTGGTAGCCTAGTAGGATTCGACGAATAGTTCTGAAACTAGACTTTAGACCTAAGTTTACTTTGAAGGACTCTGCAATATGCAGCCTGAATTTGAATACTGGAATTACAAACTATATCGTTTGTCTGATGTCGTGAGGAAAGTTCTGAGTATGAATGTGGATAGCTATAAGAGTAAAGGAAGACCAAATAAACCATGCATGGACTGTATAAAGAATGATATGGCAAGAAAGGAGGTGTCTGATGAGATGAAGAGTAATAGCGAAGTATGGAAGAAGAAGACATGCTGCGCCGACCACAAATGAATTGGGATAAGGCCAGGAGAATGATGATAATGATGGTCGTTTGTCTGACTGTCTTGTTGTTCTAGGGAAACAAATAGTACCTAGTATATAGGTATTAAAAATAAACAGAAGCTTATGTTATCAAGATTGTTTAATTACACAATAAACAAACTGTTAACAGACTTAAAATAATCCTCACTAACTTATTATAAATGCGAAAATAAGTTTGTTTGTATGGTTGTTATCTTTTCGCCTAAACCACTGAACCGATCATCCTGGAATTTTGCGTATACGTTGTCAGGTGTACAGAAACGGACATAAGGGTACCTTTCATCTTTTTTTTAAACCGATGATGCACTGAATAAGTGGCACTGTTTTCGCGTCGCTGTCCCTTCCACTCCATATAACAGCAACTAATCAGTTTCCAATTTGTATTGATTCCCTTGTGACCTCAGATTAATCGTATTTGTAAGAAGTTCTCAAAGCTCTGTTCTTACAAACTACTTGCCTGTAGTTTGTGGAACTACCGCATAACTTAACTTCTGGATCTGACAGTGAACATTAGACAACCATAAGTTTGTTGCTAACTTTATCTTAATTAACTTTTGTATTTGTTTACCTACTTTGGAGTGGAATGAGTGATATACATAATTACAAATACTTATGTATTATTATTTGGATCAGTTAAAAATTTGCGTTATTGTTTGAGTGCTAACAAATATGACTTACCTATACCTCCTGCAACAGAAAACCAAATGGCAAACTATGGCACTATGGTATTAGTGAGAGACATTTATCATCAGAATAATCTAATCGTAAAACGAAACATAATCGTTGTGCTCACCTACTCCTGGTAGTTTTTAATAGACCGTAATTCCACATCGTAAAAACTTAATAGATATCTGCAGATACTATAACTAACACATGACTGATATCAGAACTTTTCACGAGTCATAAGATAAAAATGATAGTTCGCTTTATAGAAGAAAATACTGCTTTGCTTGATGTATAAAAGGCAACGCGCATGTCCGTGTTCAACAGAGGAATAACGGTGTATGTGAAGAGGACTTATGACGTCATATCGGCAGTTCTGACGTCACAATTACCAAACACAATAGTTACAATTAATCAGCCTGTGCAAATGTTGAAACAATTCTAATGAACACGGTGTAAGGCGCTCGGCAGACTAACGAGCATAATTTGGCAAACGGCTGTACATCTGGCTCCGACGGCCGACAGTCCATTTGCCAAGTTTCTAACCATCTAGTTCAGATGTAACTTAAACGAGGACTGCCTTCACCTTGTCCAGAGGCTAAGCCATACAACAACGCTGCTGTCTTGGGCACATTACCAGTTGACAGCGTTGAGTAGGAGATTTTTGTCGCCATTTTTAGGGTTCCGTAGTCTTGACAAGGAACCCTTATAGTTTCGTCATGTCCTTCTGTCTGTCTGTCTGTCCGAGGGTTTGCCAAGAGACCGTTAGTACGGGAAAGCTGTAATTTTGTAGAGGTATGAATATCAATTACGCCGACAAAGTGGTAAAATAAAATTTTGTAAAAAAAAATTGGGGTAGCTCCGCTGCATGTGAAGTCGGAATGATTTCTTTTTTCGTCGTTTACCCCATCGTGTGGGGTATTGTTAAATAGATCTATTAAAATGACTTAGGGGTTTCTATTACTATTTTTCGATTGAATGCTCCACTAACGAAATATTAAACTTTAAAGAGAAAATTTTGTTTCATGTAGGGCGCCCTCTCGAAAAGCTTAAATGCTGGCTTGAAAAATCTGGAAAAATTCATGATGATAGTGCATTTCATGAACTTTAAAGAAAAACTATAGCGGTTAAGATAACTTTATCAGTTTAGCAGTAATAGTTGTTGAACTTGGGTGTTGGATGATTTTGTACCAAATACAAAATCCTTAGAATAAATCCTTTAAAGTGAAGATGAAGTAGTTGCGCGAATATCACGGGCTATTACGGAAACCTATGCTGCGCGTGGCCCGACACACTATTGGCCGGTTTTTGGTTTATTTTCAAGTTACCGAGTCCCCGGTTCCCGAGTTGTTGTTAGACTTTAACCAAGTGGTGCCCAATGTTTGGCTAAAGAAACCAGGGCCATCCTAAAGCTCGTTGGGTTGACGATATCGTCAGAGTCGCGGGAAACACCTGGATCAAGGACGCACAGAACCGGGAAGTGTGGCAAAAGAAAGGGGAGGCCTATACCCAGCAGTGGGTGATCCCGAGCTGAAGTGATGATGACTGAAGTTTAATTATTTTAACTTTTTAATAGTATGATATTGTTATAAAATAATTATACCAAACAAACTTTGATTTTCATAGTTATGTAGCATGCTGTGTTGTAGATTTTGTCAGTCATAAATAATTTATTCATATTTTATTGTTTTGGAATGTAATGGGTGAAAAAGTTTCCTTAACGAAGCCAAAAGGCCATTGTTCTCCCCGTCTTTGTGTTTTTTTTTTTGTTGTGAACTATATCTGGGAAACCTTCTCGTTACGGAGATATTCGGTGTCAAAGTTCCAACTTTTTCATAAGTTTTTTCTTTGTGTTTTTTTCCCATATATTTTTTGGTACGTCGCTAATTTTATTATACCTATGACAATAGTTTATGCTGGGTCACACAGGCTGCGCTACTGAATTCTTGGGGAAACAAGAATTCATGTGGTATACTTCAACTAAAAAACCCGACTACTCGCCCGACGCTCTAATTAAAATCGGGGTTTATAAGGTAAAATCGACTCCTCCTATTGTTGAAGTCGGTTAAAATGTAGCCTATGCTACCTGGGCCATAATAACGAATCGATTGACACCTGATTCATCAAAATCGGATGAATAGTTTAGGCGCTACGTAGACTGCTAAAATTCAAAACTCTTCCTTTTGGATTAACCGTAGTCAGTAAAAAAATAGGTACATGACCAAGAATTGCGAAGAATAACTAAACTAGAATGATAGTTTGCTATCACAAAAGTTAGTATAAAATATGTCAGAAAAGCAATAGAGAAAAATAATGTCGTCTGGCTGAATTCTTGAAAAATAATGATTGGACTTAAAAATGCTCGTACGATCTTCTAAAGACGAACCTGCAGACATAATAATGTCGTGAAGTTATTTGTACAGTTTCCTAGAAAATGGCAAAACCTTGATGTAACGGAAAAAGGAGCTCGTGTCGATCTTTTGGTTAAGCTGTGCTTGCCTTGGTTGGTCTGTGGATGACCCAGTACATAGCGAGTTTCCTCCGTGCCTCGGAAAGCACGTTAAGCTGTTGGTCCCAGCTGTCATTTGTGAATCTTCGACAGTCGTGACCGGTAGTCAGTGGCCCAAAAAAGTCTGACAACCAGTCTTACCAAGGGGTAACGTAGTACCCAGTAATACCGGGTTGTAGAGGTCAGATAGGCAGTCGCTCCATGTAAAATACTGGTGTTTAGCTGCATCCAGTTAGACTGGAAGCCGACCCCAACATAGTTGGGAAAAGGCCGATGAATCGGATCGGAATATAATGGGTGATTGATGTCCTTTTATAGCTACTTGTGTGAACCACCTATGTTTGCTCACTGATTATAATTAAACTAAGCACATAATTGGTCAAAGCCACGTCTGAAAGAGGTTTCGCCCAAAAACTTGCAGCTTTCGTCCTGTTAACCTGGAACTAAAGTAAATTCCTAAAATTCTCGTCACAAAGGAACTAGTGAGTATTTTGCGGTGCTGAAACTGAGAGCATTATTATCAAAGGGGATTATTTTAAGTCGCATTGTTTAGGGGTTATAGACTAACGGTTCAGTAGACCACAAGAGAGTATGAGTATCTGCTATACATACAAACGAATATTTAGACTAAGTTCAAGCTGTAAATTCAAATTGTGAGCGCTTCTTTGTCGCTCTGATAATTAAAAAAATCCTCTCACACGCATCACGCTCACGCGCCGGTAGCTTGGAACCTCCTAACAATACGAGCCGTGTCCAGGAGTAGCGCTTTCTGAATCAAGCCCTTGATCCAGCTGCCTAACGAGAGCCAAAAAATAAATAATAATAATATAATTGTATCGAAAATATTTGCACGCCATGAGAAATGGCAGACATGTCGTGAGCCACCTCTTGTTTAAGATCTTGCATGCATGTATTGTTTTAATTCTGTTTGTAAACATGTTTGAGCTAATAAAATTTCTTATTCTTATTGATCGAGGCTTTTGGCAATTAAGCCATGAGCTGATACGACTATCGTCACCTTGATCGCTGAGTCCACATCCCACATAATATTTTCATTATCATTCTTTTGCCTTTATCCCAGTTTATTTGGGTTCAGTGCAGCATGTGTTCTTATTTAGGAATTTAATATAGATATTTATTTACTGTTGTTCTAGCAACATTGACATGACATAAAAAGTCTGACCATTTTGCTCCTCCCAACTTTTTCAAAGGTATGAAAAGTTCGGCATGACTAAATTAAATACAGCTACCGAAGTTAGGGCAATGCCACCCGATATTTTAAAAACTTGTTGGCAGCCAGACTGCTGGCAGATTTATTGGTAAAATTCCGTGATTTTAGTTCAATCCAATATGTGGTAAATTGATTTGTGAAACAGTTTTTATGAAACTTTTCTTATTTAGGCCCACCAATCTGAAACTTGCAATTTATTACAGAAGTTTTTGTTATGATTGTGAAAACGTATGCACATAGAATTTTTATGAAATAAATCTTATGATTCTGCTCTATATGCAAATAGGGTAGAATCTTAGACTGTTATAGATGTGTGGTGACAAGAATGGATAAAGTAACGAAAGAATATAGTTGAAGTTTGAAAGGAGGCTAAAAAAAAGTATGCGAGGATCATTTATGAAAGAAAAATGTGTTGCGCCGATCTCAAGGACAAGGGCGTGAAATGATGATATTTGAAACTAGTACGGTTGTACCAGGAACTCGTGGCTAAATAATAACAGACACTGGGGTCGATCTTTAGGTTAAACCGTGCTTGTCTAGGTTGGTCTGTGGATGGGTGACCACCCCATACCGAGTTTCCTCCGTGCCTCGGAAAACACGTTAAGCTGTTGGTCACGGCTGTCATCTGTAGATCTTTGACAGTCGTTACAGGTAGTCAGTGGCTCAAAAAGTCTGACATCCAGTCTTATCAAGGGGTATCGGTTGTGGAGGTCAGATAGGCAGTCGCTCCATGTAAAATACTGGTATTTAGCTGTATCTGCTAGACTGGAAGCCGACCCCATATAACACTATCCGAAAATAACAATATACTTACATAACAAAACAATTGAAAACATAACATATACAAAACGTCAGAAATGGCGGAGTTTGTTTACACTAAAGTTTTTAGTTTTATTTTGACATTTGTCGATTGATTGTGCTATGATCTTTGGTACGTCGTTCAGGAATATTGTAGTGATCGGACCTAAACCATTTAATCCACAGATAAACACAGATTTTATTCTTCCATATTCCACAAATTTTGCAACAAGTTAACAACAAGCTACTGGCTACCATGGTAGCCAGCCACATGAGGCTCAACAGCTACTGGCTACTATTGTAGCCAGGTGCATTTGAGTGGATAGATGATGACGGGTGTACCAGGAACGTGAAGTTTATTCCTGGATTCACACTTCACACCTACAGTTACATAACATCACGCCTGTTATCCCCGAAGAGTTAAGCAGAGGTGTATCTAATAGTACCAACATTTCGCCTGCTAAATATAAGTCTTATATAGACGGGCGAGGGTATTGGCATCAACGGATCACAGATCCAGACTCCGTGGCTGCTACTGAGAAATTCCTGAAGGAAAAACCTGAAAACACTTTGCTCGGCCCAGGAATCGAACCCTGGATATCATGCTCAGCAGTCGCACTTGCAACCACTAGACCAACGAGGCAGTTCAGAGCAACGACAATAGACTAGTTTCCACCATTAATAAATTGCAAATTTATTTAGTCCGTCAGTTAGAGTATTGGAAAATAATGGACACGTATTTTTTGTTTTTGTAAATCAATGAATATTGACAAAGATAAAACGCATCAAAACTCGGGAGTGGGGGCTCGTGATATCACAACGCACTAAAAATGTATGGCACGGCGTCACGTGTTGAGAATTTTAAAAGCGTCGTATCTTCGTCAATTTTGGTTTACGTAACAAAAGAAAAAATACGTGTCAAATATTTTTGTTAATCTAACTGACGGACCTATAGTTTTTTTCAAGACACAAGCCTATTGGTATAGATAGGTAAGTTAGTAAATTCCAGAACTCACAAACCTAATCTTGCAACAGATGTACTCATTAGCCATTAGCACAAACTATAGGTAATAAAGTAATTTCGAACACATTATTTTAGCATTCGGCTCTAATGAGTTGGCCGGAGCCCAAGTCCTGACTAGAACAAATAGTTTAGCAAGAATAATGGTCCACTCTTACTATTAACTAATGTTAGATAATCGATTTTTGGAGAATGGTTCAAAATCATAACATAGAACACAAACGTATAATCCCCAAAGGGTTGGGCAAAGGTGTACCTATGTTTTAAGGGGTTGCACGACATTGGTCAAGTCTGATATTATTTAAATCGGCAATTCGTCAAATTTGATATTGGTCAAAGCTGAAGTTCGTCAAATCGTCTGTTTGTCCAGTTATAAAACTTGCCAAATACGCTATTGGTCAAGTCATATAAGTACAATAAACAGTAAAAATTAAAGAAAAATCTTTCTTGTACTTTAACCCCTCATAACCGATACTAAGCCTCGACTGCGTTGGTGGTTCTATGGCGTTCAGTTGTACAACACCACATGTCCTGAGAAATTTATTGCCATTTTCCGCCTGGATCCTATTCTTACAGATTCGATGGATCGAAACAATTTAAACTTTAGAATACTAAATTACTATTTAATAGGCAGCTTTTCCTTTTGTAAGTTTTTACAAGGTGTGTGAATTCAAAACACATATTATCATCGATTGTACATAGACTTGACCAATAGCGTATTTGGCAAATTTCGTAATTGGACAAAAAGACGATTTGACGAACCACAGCTTTGACCAATATCAAATTTGACGAATTGCTGATTTGACGAATATCAGACTTGACCAATGTCGTGCAACCCGTTTTAAGGTTTAAGTCGACTGCCTATTTGACCTCCACAGCCCAGTTAGGGTTCTTACAGACGAGCGGCACGTTGCCGACGGCAGATAAACTGCAGCCGTCGCCACCTGTTGACGGCTGCCATCGACGGGTGGCGACGCTTGCAGTTGTCGCATGCCGCGTAAATGTGTGTCGACGACTGCCGTAGACGCGTCGGCGGCTGCCGCGGACGCCACAACTGTCGCTAAGCAGTTGGCAACGTGCCGCTCGTCTGTAAGAACCCTTAGTACCTACTGGGTAATACGATGTCCCTTGGTAAGACTGGTTGTCAAACTTTCGGGTCACTGACTAGCTGTAAAGACTGTTAAAGATCTACTAACAGTCGGGACCAACGGCTTAGCGTGCTTTCCGAAGCACGGAGGATACTCGTTATATAATGGGTGGTCACCCATCTACGGACCAACGTAGGCAAGCGCTGCTTAACCTGATGATTGACTCGAGTGGCTGTTATTATTTAGCCACGAGTTCATAGCGATTAGGATGATAGAAAAGTAAAAAAATAAATATCTGACTAGCTTCTGCCAGCGGCTTCGTCCGCGTGAAGTTTGGTAATAGGCATGACGACAGTATCAAAAAAATGCTAATCTACACTCGAGAGCAATGAATCCGGGTCACTTAAAGAATCCTAAAAATCTCGGAAACTAAAAATGCTAGGTTAATGCAATAAATTATATTTAATAGACAATGTAATACTCCTTAAATGAAGGTATTAAAACTTCTTAGTTATTGTATAGTTATATCATAAAAAAATCAAATTTGAAAAAGGGCCACTTTCGAAGATGGAACTACGAAATTACAGCATTTGGTTTTGCTTTTGTTTGTAATCTGTCATTTATGTGGGTACATAAACCATGTTGAAAGTGCTCTATATTCATTATTCAAGCTGAAATTATGTCGCTTACGCCTGAAGAATGCACCAGAATACTTACAATGCTGGAAACCGGCCGGAGTCAGCGCGATACAGCCAGGACTGTCGGTGTGTCGCTGTCAACAGTACAAAGAGTTCTCCGACGTTACGAAGAAACTGGTTCTAACCTACGCAGACCAGGAACGGGCAGAACCAGGTGTACCACAGCACGAGAAGACCAATACTTGGTGAACACCATGCTTCGAAATCGCTTTCTCACAGGAACTGAACTCACAAATCAGTTTCGACGCCTCGGAGGAAGTAACCCAAGTGCATGGACAGTAAGACGTCGGCTTGCTGAATCTAACTTAAAACCCCTTAGACCTGCAAACGGCCCTAAACTGGAGCGTGGGCATCGTATTTCAAGACTAAGATATGCCCAGAGCCACGTAAATTGGAGTATTGAAGATTGGTCAAAAGTTATGTTCTCCGACGAATCAAAATTTATGCTCTACAAGCACGATGGAAGACACAGAGTGTATCGAAGACCAGGGGAAAGATTCAAGCAAGCATGCATCGAAGAAAAAGTAGCCTACGGTGGTGGGTCTGTACTTGTGTGGGCCGGAATTTCTTCTGAAAGTCGCACAGAGCTGGTGATCATAGAAAACGGCTCTTTAACTAGCGTAAGATATGTGGAAGAAATCCTCAATGATCACGTTGGTCCATTTATGGTCAATTTAGGTGAGGATGCTATATTTATGCATGACAATGCCCGACCTCATACAGGTAGGATTGTGAATGACTACCTTCAAGAGATGAACATTACTCGTATGGAGTGGCCAGCGCGCAGCCCGGATATCAACCCGATCGAGCATGCTTGGGACGAGCTAGGCAGATGCGTAAAACAACGAAACCCTCCCCCAATCACGCTTCGTGAGCTCAAAATTGCTCTCACAGAGGAATGGGAGAATATTCCCCAAAATCGTATAAGGAACTTGGTGTACAGCATGCCAAACCGCGTAAACGCAGTAATGGAAGCACGAGGAGGCAATACGAAGTATTAAAATTCAAGAAAATCGTAATAAGTTCAAAAATTTCATGTTTCCTATTTTTGTTTTAAGGAGAGATCAGCAGTTTTTTTCTTTATGTAATTTTGTGTTAATAAAATGTATTGTGACTCATATTTTTTTTACTTTCATTTAAGGAGTATTACATTGTCTATTAAATACAATTTATTGCATTAACCTATCATTTTTAGTTTCCGAGATTTTTAACATTCTTTAAGTGACCCGGATTCATTGCTCTCGAGTGTATTTAGTCCGTCAATTAGAGTATTGGAAATTAATAGACACGTATTTTTTGTTTTTGAAAATCAATGAATATTGACAAAAGATACAACGCATCAAAACTTGGGAGTGGGGGCTCGTGACGTCAGAACTAGCTAAAAATTATACCTAGGCGTGACGTATTGAGAATTTTAAAAGCGTCATATCTTCGTCAATTTTGGTTTTCACGGGTCAAATATTTTTTGAAAATCAAACTGACGGACTAATTAGATTTTTTTTGTCGTCTCGCTTATTGTCCAATGAAATCTTACTACCGGGATAAAAGTATTCTATGTGTTAATCCAGGTTATTAACATCTGTGTGCAAAATTTCATCCATATCCATTCAGTATTTTTTGCGTGAAAGAGTAACAAACATACCATACTCACAAACTTTCGCAATTGTAATATTAGTAGGATTGGCATAGGCTAACATTTCGATGGAAATTGACAAGTAAGCTTTGAAAGGCAATTGCTGTTTAGCGTTTCATTAATTTATATCTTTTCTGAATTATGTTTTGATGTTTGACAACTATTATTTGATACTAAAAAGAAAAAACCACGAAAAAAAGTTGAAAATGATCAATGATGATGAATGATGGTGGCATAAAAAAGTTGAAAATTAAGGTAAATTTTGGTACAATACAAGTTTTCCCAAAAATCTAAATTTGCCCATATCTTTTTATTGTGTTGACTCAGGACCTTGATTTTTATACATTAAATAGGGAAGACCTCAGTATCTGGTATAAATTTCAACTTGCTAAGTCCTCCCGTTCCTGAGAAAATCGGTGGTGACAGACGGACAGACGGACAGACAGACAGACGGACAAGAAAGTGATCTTATAAGGGTTCATTTTTTAACTTTTGAGCTACGGAACCCTAAAAACCAATATGTAGCACTGTCTTCCTACTTTTTATCCAGTTCAAATTCTTTCATTTAAAGCTTGAAGGTCCATTTTAAATTAAAAGACAAAGAAAATTAAACGTAACGAAGCGATGGATCTTAGTGAAATGTTACCTAGGGGAAATATAGAGGGATACCAGGAGAAAACCTTGGTTTCCACCTAATGTTTGTGTTTAAGGTTACAATTGTATAGAAATAAGGATTTATATTGTACCCGGGGTGACAAACAGCGAGGAAGCTACAAATTGGTTGCTTTTACGTAGAAAATCGAAAGCATTTATAGCTCATGTAGAGTTCGATAATTGTCCCACAGGATCATACTACCGGAATACAAAGTATTCTATATGTTAATCCAGGTTATAAACTATATGTGTGCTAAATTTCATTCAAATCCGTTAAGTAGTTTTTGTCTGAAAGAGTAATAAACATTCACACATACAAACTTTCGCATATTTTATAAAATTAGTGTGATACACACAATCTAAGTTAAGATTTTATGAGCTCTGTTTATAAAATTGATAAATAAATAATAAAATCAGCCACTCGGGTCGATCTTACCTAAATTGATCGATGGATGGGTGGGTGACCACCCATTACATACCGAGTTTTTTCCGTGCCCTTTAAATGTCAAATTTCATGAGCAAAGTCTGACGGTTTTTTTGCAATCGAAAGCAAGCGAGCGGCTATATCCACAAAGCTGAGGTTTAGATCTCCCAAAACATTTACACACCAATTTCATGAGATGGCCTCTTGAACATCTAATAAATGCCCAAAACTACTTGCTTACACCCACACGAAATAGTTACGTCCCGCAAAAACCCTGCTATCAAACCGTCCCGACCTCACAATGTGCTATAAAGCGCCCAGTAGCACTTGCAAAGTATTTGGGACCTCCATTCACAAGGGTAAGACCTTAGTGGACTTACTGGGTTTATTACGCTAAGTTTTGCTACCCGTCTATTAGTATTCGAGACATTCAAAGTGTTTGTACAATACAACAACATTACGAACTTTCCGACTTATAGACATGAAACAAGTAAGATTTAATTAAAATAATCAAAAAAACGACTGCAAATTGTATATTACTGTATACATGTTTTGTAATTTCCTTCATTTTGATACCCTGCTCGATAGGTTTGGTTGAAAAATAGTACTAGTACATTTTGATACAAGTGGAGAAAGTTTGCTATTGTATTCGAGGCGGAATTAACTCCCAAGCCGTAGGTGTTTTTGAGCCGAGAACTGCAATAACAAATGTCCACGTGTATCAAACGACGTTTTTCAATACACTTTTGAAGAAATAAAATAAAATAACGAAAAAAAACAATCACCGCCGACTATAGGCATGCACCAATTTGTACTGAGTATAGGTATATTTGTATCTGTGGCAATTTTTCAACACCCGCGTGTTGTGCCGCGTGCGGGAATGGCTCCTTTCCGCACGCGGCACAGCACGCGGTGTTGGGAAATTAAAAAGATCTGCGAGTGTGCAATACATTGCATGTTGAACCTAATCGTAGTGCGATAAGAACCCGTTTTCGAGGAAGTGTATTGAAAGAAATATTAACGACTTACAATTTAGCGCCAAAATTCCGCTATTTTGTTTTTTCAAACACCTATCTAAGGACATTTGTGTTTTTGAGACCAATCTAATGATACCTTAATCGTCGTAATCCATCTAGCTATTTGGAAGATACGAGGTCTTAAAGAAAGTTACAAAGAAAACATAACACTTCCTTGGCAGTCGTGTAAAAACACTAATGTAAATGTAATCTTAATAATAAAACAAGTAATGTAATCTTCTGAGATGTAGGAACTTTTCGTAGACTTTGAAAAAATCCGGGTAAAAAAATAGGTAATTTATGAAACTAAGGTGTAAGTTATTTTACCTTTGGGATCTCATAAAACATCTTATCCTACCTCGATCCTATCAGCCCACGTACTATCGAGGACACTCCCGCCTGATCACCACTAAGCTGATTTTTGCTTGCACTTACAACATAGAAACGCTCTCTAGCCCCGCCCCATTGACTTTGTATTGACATAATGGATGAAAAGATACCTATCGGCCGAGCGCACTTACGATGCACGCCAAACGAGAGTGATGCAAAATAAAGAGAAAATACATAGTATGTGCTGTATGCCTTACGGCTGCGCCAAAAAGGTCCATTTCAGCATTCATGCTGGTTTCCTCACGATGTTTTCCTGCACCGAAGGAAATTTATAACTATGCAATATACGCACATGAATCCGAAAAATCATAGGTCTTGGGATTGAACTTGAGACCTATGACTTGGCCAACGGTCACACCACTAGACTATTACTGCTTATCCTACTAGCTCATCTTGATCTCAATGCTGTTACAGTGCTCATAAGTCTATGTGCAGTATCTGCAGTTTCATGAAAAGAACCCCGTTCTGCTTGAGTTGAGGCGATGATGCAGAGCTCGTGCAGTGCTTATGGGTGTTTTTACATTAGGTGATAACGACTGGACTGGTGGTTTCATACATATTGTGGACTAGCGGACGTCACGCGGTTTCACCCGCGTAGTTCCCGTTCCCGTGGGTGTACGGGGATAAATATAGCTTATGTTACTCAGTAAAGACGTGGCTTTCTATAAAGGTGAAAGAATTTTTGAAATCGGCGCAGCAGGTTTTACGTTTATTCATTACAAACATACACACAAAAAAACAAATCTTTCCTCTTTATACTTAATATTATATATATATATTATATTATATAAGTGTAGATGTAGATTTATATTTTATTATATAGTGTAGATGTAAGTTGCTGGTGGAACTTGACTAGGTCCTCGAGACTGCTCGGTGCCATAATACAAGCTGTTGGTTAGTGTCGTCTCGACATTGTCGGATTAAAGAAACAGAAAAACCCACGATATCGTGTCGTTATCGCTTAATGTGAAAACGCCCTATGTGTGTATGTATGTGTGTGTGTGTGTGTATGTTAATAAAGTGCTTAGCATTAAAGGGTTACACAACACAGTTGTTGTGTAACCCTTTAATGCTAAACACTTCCGTAAATACCTCCTCAATTAAATCTCTAAAATTGTTTTGCTTGCGACCCAAACTTTCCCTAATTTTCACTCAAGAAAATTTAAATAATAATTGTTTATTATAATTACCGTAATATGCTTCATTAAAATCTCCATAGCCAACCGCTTTAATAACGAAATTGTACACTTCAGAAAATTGCTTAAATTAGGCTTGGTACACGTGTGTATAGATCTCAAAGACGATACTTGGAAATTGGTTTGTCGTGATACTGAGATGCCTTTGATTCGAACTCGAGACCTATATATGACTTAGCAGTCCGACGGTCACACCGCTAGGCTATCATTACTATACATATAACTTTTTTTTTCTACCCTGCTCTGTCCCACTCCTAAGCAAAGGACTCTCTCCAAATCTTTCCATTTCTCGCGAACCCGCACGTCCTCCTTCCAGTTCGGACGGAACTAGTCCAGTTCGTCCCGCCATCTCCTTCGTGGCCTGCCACGACCCCGCCTCACTGTGTCAGGGCACCAGTTTCCAGCAATTTTGGCCCACAGTTTGTCCGGCATGCGCATGACATGACCAGCCCAGTCCCATTTTAGATGGACAGCCTTTTGAGCCACGTCAGCTATATTTGTTTTGGAGCGCAGAATTATTATTACAAATTACAACTAGTTCATTTTTGATTTCTTCATTCGTTTAAAGAAAAACTGAAGTTACTGAAGCAAGATGTACTCGTAGTAACTAAAATAACAAAGAAAGGTCCGAAAGAAATCGAAGGGAGCCGAAGAGAGCCCGATTTGCCCCGAAGTTGGCCGAATACAAAACCCGCAATGTCACCTGTCATGAAGAATCGTATCTTAATTACAATCGGTCCTTATTTAACCGCACTAGTAATGGACGCTGAGACAAAGAAACGATGGCTGATTCTGGACTTTTGTGAATTGAAACGGTAATTGAAAATGTACCCTGAAATGTGTACATTTGTAACTTTTTTGAATGAAATAATATAGTCATTTAATTACTTTATTTTAACTTAAAGGGGTATGAATAACAGGGTGTAAAGTTCTTCATTCCCCATAGAAAATCCTTCAAGTAGCTATGATGACACAGACAGACACACAGATACACATTTCAAATTAAAACACCCGTCTTTTTTGGTCGGGGGTTAAAAAAAACATTTTCTCACCATTTTCTTAAAAACCTTTTAACTAAACACACAATTTTGGTCTCACTTTACCAAACTCTTTCAATGCACTTGATTCGGTCAATAAATTTGCCACCAAGTGTACGAACACTTAGAAAGTTGAGAAACATCAAACTGTATACTTTGGTGATACTGTTTACTTTTCTACAGTGAAGTGTTTAACTTGACCGCCAGTGTACGACATGTTATAGACAGCGTATATCACTGAAGTATTGTATTAACAAATGTTTGGTCAAATATTTGGGTCGATTTGCTAGTTGAGGAATGTAGGATTAGTGTGGCTGTATAAGATTTAGTACTTGGAGTTTTGGAGCTGTTAAAGCTCCTTGTGAGAGAGGTCGAGGGATTCCTCAGTTAAGGCCCAGACTCCACCAAGGCGGAGACAAGCGGAGATGTGCGACGTGGAGAGGAGACGTGCACCGCTCACCGCCAAAGGCCTAACGCCGCTCCCAGCAGCGTTAGGCCTTTGGCCTGTACCTAATAGTACACCCATCAGATTTCGCCAGTTAGGTATGTGTAAGTCCCATGGTAATAGAGGGCGAGCCTATTACTATCAACTGCAAATCCAAACTCCGTGGCTGCTACTGGGAAATCCCTGGTGGAAAAACCCAATAACACTTCGCCCGACCTGGCAATCGAACCCAGGATCTCATGCTCAGCCGTTGCACTTGCGACCACTAAACCAACGAAGCAGTCCAAGCTCATCCATTTCCATTAACAATAATTTCACACAAGACCTTAATCACTATTAATTAACTAACCAAACACTACTTGGACCTCTGCCCATTCCAATATAACACAAAATAAGTTCTCCAACACAACCAAGCATACTGACCATTATTTTCAAATTATCAAATAACATTATGTTCCGCATTTTTGAGAAACGGGAAGCATAGTGCATGGCAGGAATCCAAAATGGAAGGAAGTGGCGAAATCTGTTTCTTGCCAACGTAATTTTGAAGAACTTGTTGACTTGCATTATTGTGATTAGTGGACAGAACTGATGGGCAATTGCTTGTAAGTAACAGTTAATTACTTCACTACTTACTTCATCTATGTGTGAAAGCAGGACTAATAAACAAACAGACGGGATATTAATTAGGAAGAGTGAACTAAGCATTGCTCATTGTTCGTTATCTCACACACCACACAATCTCACTTTCACACTCACACCCACATCACTCACTCTCACACACTCACTCATGGTACACATACCACACGTACACGCGCGATCCGGGTTTTTTCTACATAACGCTTATCACACTGCAAAACTGTTTGTATAATATTTAAGTTATCATTTATTTTATTTTAATTTTTGTTTAGTCTTTCATGTTTACACTGTCTAAATTTCAATTGCATAAAATAACAAGGGGAAGTGCGGAGTCTCCTAATACAAGCAATTCCTTGCTTAAAAGGTGATCTCCAATAATATGTATCGAAATGCCTATTGTAATTGAAATAAACGTTCTATGCTTTTTTTTTTTTCTTTAATACTGTGCCCCGGAGTCTTACTACGCTACACACAAGAAAAGTCACAACGCCAACGCTCAACAGATGCTAAGCGCAGCGAGCGGGGCGAGCCTCGTTTCACACTTCGTTTCAGCTCTTTCGGTAGTTCGCGGTGTGAACCAAAGCGTGAAAAGAGGTGAAACGATGCCTCGCCCGGCTCGCTCGCTAGCTGGCATCTGTTAAACTAAAAATCATAAGCTGCAATATTTTGCATGCACATTAATCCAACGTTAAATTTTCCCTTAAATTAAATAAATCGTATTTAATTAACGCTGTCTAGAAGGCCTGAACTGAACTAAGTATAAGACTTTACTTTAAGCATCAAATAATTCAGAAGGAATATAAGTCTTAAGTGGACGTTACACTATGCGACTACGGTACGATTTTGTTCTGGTTTAATAAATAAAATAAAATTATAAAGCTATTTATTTCATGCATTAATAATTTAAAATATACATAGATTTAAAGTTGTTGTGTTCTGGTTTACGAGTATTTAAATAAATTTAAAAAGAAATTGTTGTATAATATTTCGGTGTTTTTGTGAATTTCTTAATATTGAATTAATTACTACTTAAATGAAATTATGAGCCCTGTGTTGCACTAATTAATAAGCTATAAGTGTTTCCCAATATAAACAATCAAAAAAGGTTTTTATTTAGCAGAAAGTTCTCCCGCCGCCATGGATTCTAATAATAAAAAGTTACACGTAACAAAACAAGCTATAAAATAAATAAAAGACTCACGTATCTCATACGTTTTAGTCCATTTGCCAGTCGTTGCACCCTTCCACAAAATGGGATACAGAAAAACCCAATAATATTATGGAAATCAGATCCAAACTGGCCGTTGTGTTGCAGTAAAAGAAACGTCAACGAATGTATTACCTTCTTTATGAAAAACCGGTCGTGTGCGTGTCGTGCTTTAGGTTCCGTATGATCACTTACGGCCATTTTCAATAACTTACTAGCAGATTTCGGTAGGTGGCTATCTCTGTCAGTTTGACATTTTGCTTACTGGACGGTTAGAAACAAAACGTCACAGAAAATCTTTTTTTGATTTTTCTATGAATCAAGTATCAGCTAGGTGACACGGATAGGATATTCTTTGTTTATAGAAACACCGATAGGAAGAAGGCACATTAACCAACAGTTATATGTAAGTAAGATAAAGAAAACGGCCGTTAAAGTGTCCGTCTCTGTACTTTTTAACATGAAAGCAACTACATATTTGTTACTATAGGTCCTTTCATATAAAACGCGTTAGTCGCATTTGCAACGCGCGGCTTAATAATTACAGCCGCTCAGAAGGGCTATAACTTATCTTTCTGATATCCAGTGACTATCAAGCTTCGGTTGTACACCGAACTTTGATGACAACCGTGAATTTCATAATATTGGTATTACGTATCACACTGAGTGGATATCACTTTACGGTGACTATCAGGGTAATACGAAACTAACCTTTTCGAAGTTAATTGATAGACACTGAGCTCAGTTGCTATCATTTCGAGCTGTCAACAGAGATACGTAATAGCCCTACTGGTCGATCTTTAGGTTAAGCCGTGCTTGCCTAGGATGGTCCCATTACATACTGAGTTTCCTTCGTGCCTCGGAAATTACGTAAAGCCATTGGTCCCGGCTGTTATTTGTAGATCTTTGTCAGTCGTTACAGGTAGTGAGACAGACAGACTATAGAGTCAGATGATGGGTTCTTTGATATTATACGCGCTTCTTTACATAGCTGGTATCATGCACGCGTTTGTTGCATTTACAACGCGCGACTGCAGAAGTTAATTTAAAACGCGCGTCAGCATCGCTATTGAGCGCATTGTTGTCGCCCTTTTGTCCAAAGAACCCCAAAAAACAAAACACGATCTGCATTATACAAAATCGTCACGTCCTCGTACAATATAAACAGGTGTACACCTTGTTACCGTAAAATGAAAGCTACGCGCCCCGGCACTTCACATAAATACTCCGCGATTATCCGGCGCGGGACATAATAACACAATTTAACACAAACTATGGTCGCTTCATAAAAGTATGACAGGTCTGCATCTGGTCTCGTGGCCATCTTGTTTTTATTTATTGCTTTAATATTGTCCTTTATGCCGTTGTTGGTTAAAACCATAGGGATTTAGGACACTATAAAGAAGCCAAGAAAATAGAAATCACACTATAATATTATATTCGCCTTTATAATATTATAGTGTGTTTTTGTATGTGTGTGTTGTATGTGAGTATGTATGTATGTTACTCTTTCACGCAAAAATTACTGAACGGATTTGGATGAAATTTGGCACACATATAGTTTATGACCTGGACTAACATATAGGACATACATTTATATGTATGATCGTATTTACGATTGTATGATCCCGTGAGATAATTATCGAAACCACGCCAGCAAAGAAAATCGAAATCTCGCCTCAGTGGGGCCATAATTACAGCAAGATGACAAAGCTGCCAGACACGTCATACATTTCTCAAACAGATTTATTAACGTGGTCCCGTCTATCTTAACTAGGATTTAAATGTCTTTAGATAAACGGCGACGTTTAAAATGTTTTATCCGTCTTCTTATGAGTCATCATAAGTGGAAGTACATATATATTTTATATATTTATTCAAAAATAGAATTAGCACAAAAAATACAATTTAAATTTTAGAAATAATGTTGATGTTGATGTTAATGTTGTTGTTGTATGTGGCAACCGGATTGCCATAAGTTCAGTAGCTTACGTCTGGCCCATAAACTTCATTATCGTTATCGCTAATGTAAACGCAAAATATATTACTAAGTGTCTGCCTCGTTTGGCGAGTGATCGCCACTGTGAGCAAAGTGTTATTGGGTGGAGATCCACTGCTCTTATTATCATTACAGCCAGACATCATTACAAAATCAATTAAAAAATAGTCCAAAATTCCTACTACGTCATTAAATTAAAAAAACTTGAGAGGTGTCAAGGGACACCCGGATGGAACGAAGTAGTATATCAGATATTTTCGCCAGTTTTTTTTTTAATATAAAAATAATAATAATAAAAAAAAAACTAGCGAAAATATATAATCGAATATCTGGCTTGCTTTCTATAAGAGAGATAGAGACAGACAGAGAAACATGCGCACGCCGCACGGCTTACAATAGCTTACTATAGCAAAAAGTGTCGTTACAACTTTTCGTCTTAATTTTTTCCGTCTAGCCCCCTTTCGCAAAGCGCGATAAGGAACTTCGTTCCACTAAATAAATATCGCTGGACATTACACACAGTGCCATCTAGTGCCACACTAAGCAACGAGACTTGTGTCGTGGACACCAGATAGTTGATATTACTACATAGATACTTTTTGTTTGCCATCAACATCCCCATTTCTGTGTCAACAGTCACTGACAGACACATTGCTACTTTGCACCCTGTCAGAACCCCTACATATTGATATCCCCGAGCCCATTCCTCTTCGCCGAAAAGGGTTGATAAAACGCGTTATTGAGCACCAAAGAGCATATAAAGTCAGGGGCCGACAGTGTCAGAGCAAATCCGTGATAGCATCCTATAATAAATCGTGGGACTAACCTGTCAAACGTAAGATTTATCTTTGGAAATTCACGGGGTGCTGCGGTGTTTATTTTGGACTTTCTTGCTTCGTTTTAGACGGTTGTGGCTGAGGAACGGGTTGTGGACTGTGTTTTTGTAACGTTTAGTTTGGTTGGTTGACTTTTTAGTGTTTGTCTGATAAGTTTAGAAGCAAACAAGCTTATAGTAAAACATCATCATTCATTGCCCTTAATCCAATTAATTTGGGGTCGGCGCAGCATGTCTTCTTCTTCCATACTTCTCTGTTACTCGTTATTTCATCAGATTCCTCCTATCTTGCCATACAATCCTCTACACTGTCCATCCATCGTTTCTTGGGTCTTCCTCTACTCCTAAACCCATCCACATTTATACTCAAAAAAAGGTTTGAGTATGAATGAAGATGATGATATGTTTTGTTGGAGGAATGAGGAAAATGTCGTGAGGTAAGCCTCACGACATTCTCATCATTTGCAGGATGAAGTTTTATGGAAGGGTCTTGATTGGCTCGAGTTCAGGCGATGCTGATCCTGCCCCGATGTATGAAATGTCAAAGCACTCGTGTGAGCATGGGCTCACACGAGTGCTTTGACATTTCATACAAATACATAAACTCACGCCTTTTCCACATGGGGGTTGGCAGACACCACAGAATGCCACCTTCTACGATCCTTACATACTCCTTTGGCCTCATCCACGTTCATACATCTGGTCATACCACCTGTTGAGGACAAAGGACTAATCAGGTAGCAATGAAAAAACACACGAACACTACTACACGATTTATTGCCGGAATATCCACAGGTTAAAACTATTACAGCTATTATTAACTATTAAAACTATTATTTCAATCGCTGGTTTCGGGCAAGGATGGCTACAGTTCAACAATTATATCTAAACGCGGTTAAAACTTACGACACTAGTGCACTCTTTCGTGCCTGGAAGCGAACAAAACAGTACAATTGAAATGTGGGCGGAAAACAACTCGTTTACAATCAACTTCCGGTTCCAGAAACTTCTAGAACGTTTGAGTAATTTCTACAGTGCTGCCTCGTAGTGTCGAGAGGCGACTACTACGACATTCATTCATAATATTACAATACCCATTCATAAAACAGCGCCTCCAGTGTCGAGCAGCGAGCATTAAATCGATATTTATGCGTAAGCCATTCATTGTTACTGGCGCCCCCCATTGGCGAGCGTCACAAACAGAAAGACGTTTCTAATTCACTGCTTCCGCTAAACGGCAACAGAGGACGCTACTTGTATATCAGTCACACCACCTGATCTTTCTGAAGAACCTCACCAATAAGGTCGGTGTATGTCCTTCTAGGGCGTCCCCTCCGTGTGTGACTTTGATATTCCACATGCTTCATAAACATGTTCTTTCCAACAAAATTCCCTTTGAAGTACCAAAACCATTCGATTATTTCCTTAAACAAGAACGTGACATAACGAAACACGATCAGAAATTCTATTAAGAGGCACATGTTTAGTCGCGCTCAGCTAATATGAACTCATACTAATTGCGATGTGTTTCCCGGTAGCCGATAGACCCACACGTGTTACTATCTCCTCGGGGAAATATGGCGAACGGGAACGTTGGAGTCGAGGAACAGAATTTATATGCCAGAGAAAATTAGAAGGGGAATTAGAGCAATAATTTAATAAGGAGTACAGCTTTCAGACTTTGATTATCTTTCTAGAAAAGCTGACGTTTATTAACAAATTTGTGTTAAATAATCTTGGAGACTTCGTGGCTAAATAATAACACCCGCTCGGGTTACGGATAAACTAAAGTTATTGCGGGTGGGTAAATATAACAACCGCAACCAATATAACAACATTTTCAGGATTCTGATGCCTCGCTATTGTAGTGCGTCTGGTATGTTTGCGGAGGCGCGTACGGACGGCTTCCATGCGATTGTGCGCAAAAGGGTAGCTTCCTTGTCACTACTGCACACGTGTGCGAGGCAGTAGCAACGGCATTCTGCAGATGATTGTATCTCGCACGGATTGCCCTATCCAAATTAAATGGATGCGCATTGTTTTGGGCACTGACACAATTCATTGCTTATGTCCAATATTTTAATGTTATTTTGATTTAATTGTTTTTAATTGTAAATGTAATTTTTTGTATTATGTATGACATTGTACTACTTAATTGATTTTAATTTAGTTTTATGTAAATAAATAAATTAAAAAAATATCGGGTAAAAAAAAAAAAATACTGGGAACTCAAAATAAATAGTAAACATGGTAAATTTCCCGTTATTAGGGTTCCGTACAAAAAATGAAAAAAAAAAACGGGACCCTTATAGGATCACTCGTGCGTCTGTCTGTCTGTCCTTCCGTCTGTCACAGCCAATTTGCTCCGAATGTACTGGACCAAATCAGGTGTAATTTGGTAGGATGGTGTAATCCTATGACCCAAACATAGATGTGCAAAGTATTTTTTTAAACGGGTAATTTTCGTGGGACAAATTAGGAAATAAAAAAAAAGTTTTGCAAACATTACTGTGATATATATCAAATGAAACGGCTCGTTATGAGGATCTCAAATGTATTGTTATTATTGTAAAATCAATAGTTTTAATTTTATTCATGAAAGAAGACAAAAACTTACCATTCCCCCCCCCTGATCTCCGAAACCACTGAAACTAAATTAAAAAAAAAATACAAAATATAGTTCATTGCTTGTAGATTACAGGAAAACCTATAAGAATTCTAGTAAACTCAATATAAGACTTTGGCATTGTACGGAACCCTCTCCACGCGAGTTCAACTCGCACTTGGCCGGTTTTTTAGCGTAAAAGATAGTATTCTTTTTGTTTCAGCTCATAAACGATCTATGTGCCTTTCATCCAAATCCTTTCAGTAGGTATTGCGTGAATGAGTAACAAAAATCCATCTATTCATCTTCACAAACTATCGCATTAATTTTCATTTCATTTTATTTATGCAATAACAATAACAATTGTGTCTGAATGCGTTACATAAAAAAAAGTTTAAATTAGTTAAATAAAAAGAAAAGAAACACAACTCGATTAATAATAAATAGAAAAAATATACCATCACTAAAACAAATTAAATTAATAAAAATCACAATAATAAACAATGTCAACATAATAAAAAATAAAAACCAGAAAAATATTTAAATATGTCACCAAAAACTTAATCAAATGTCAAAAATTAAAATCATAATTAATACATAAAATCCAAGAAAACATGTCACAAAAATTAATGTTGTAAACAGTTGCATTTATAATAGTAGTAAGAATAGTAACTGGTAGCTACCCCATCCAGATGGCAATGAGCTGGAGCCGCGTCGACATCCTAATAGAACACAAAATTAAATGCGTCAGTCACTATTCCGTATTCAAGTTTATTTTTATAGACTCGGCAAAATATAGTTCAGGTCAACATCATATCTTCGTCACTGAATTCAGTGGATCCTCCAAGGGTATATATCTTCTCGAACCTTACGTCAGGGACGACCCTAATAAATTTTGGTTCGGAGGTTTGTACATTAGGAAGTCAGCATAATTTTCGATTGAAACAGGAAGGTCATGTTGTTTTTGTCAGGAATAAAGTATCTATTGAAGCTGCACTTAACAGGCGAGACGAGATGATCCTCGTACACATGTATTATATTGTTACGAGATAAGTAATCATTAGAGATGTGCCGATTATGACTTTGGCCGACTAGCCAATTAGTCGGTTGTAAAGAGGCCGACTAGTCGTCCAAGCCGATCACGGTTTCGGGGATTGCTCACCCCCGTAAGTTATTAGCGTGATGATATATATCATCACGCTAATAACTTATCCTTCCCCAGGTTGAAATATATGTATAATAAGTATGATATTTACAAAAAAAAAAAGTATCTATGTAGTATATCAACTATCTGGCGTCCACAACACAAGCCTCGTTGCTTAGTGTGGCGCTAGATGGCGCTGTGTGTAATGTCCAGCGATATATTTATTTTATTTATATCTCCTTGCCAAATTTCATTACGATCTGATCAGCCGTTAAGTCGTGAAAAGGTTGCAAACCGACAAACAGAGTTACTTTCGCATTTATAATATTATAACTAGCTAATGCCCGCGGCTTCGCCCGCCTGAAAAAAAAACCAAACTCTGGGAAATGGTCATTCTGGGAAATGGACGTTTTGGGAAATGGACATTTTGGGAAATGGACTTTTTGAAACCGTGGAATTGGACATTCTGAACCAAGACGACTATAACCAAATTGTATACTAAAACATTCATCTTAAATCACTCTACCTATTAGAAAAACCCACATCATTATCGATCTAAGCATACATAAGGACAGACGCGGCGGGCGACTTTGTTTTGTAAATGTATTGATGATAGTGAAGTATGGAGTATGGATTGACTTCTCTCTTTACTCAACGACTTACGACGAAAGGTCCTACATACAAAAATATCCGAAAGAAAATATTTTTTTCAAGAAAACCTGCCTGAGGTAAGTATAAATAAATCACTAGCTTATAGCTCAGAGCCGTCCGTGTGGCGTATCTCTTATATCAGCACGGTACGTATAAAATGTAATGATTTACGCCCTTGCGTTCAAGGGAATCCTTACGTTTGGGGAATGAGGGAGATTCTTCGGAATTAGTTGTTTCAAAGAGTGGGTGTTAATTTGTGACTTCATTGACATGCTTATGGTTGTTTTTCAAGATAATAAATACCTTAATTTGGTAAGGAGGAACCTCAGACTCTAATTCATATAAAAATCTTTAACCTGAACCTTGGTCCTGATTTTTTTTTATTTGCATATTGCATGATCTTTTTTATCATCTTGTTTTTCAGTACTTTTCACAAATGTTTACCAACGCGCCCCCTTTTACGATGTAAATTCTGGCGTCAAAAGATGTTCGGAATCGTGAGCAAGGCATCAACACAGTTTAAATTATAATGGCCGTCGTGGTTTTCTTTCCAAAAATAAACATCAAATATTTTTCACCAAAATTCAAAATTATGAGCTTGAGCGTCGTGGTTCCTTTTTGCAAGTAAAAGTGGGAATTTCATCGCGATTGTACACTCCGAGTAAAAATTATTGCGTCACCTAAAAGTTTTCTTTTGTTACCGAGTCAGTGCAATCGTCAATGTCACTGAATGAGTTAGTGACTCAACAGTCAGTGCAATCGTCAATGTCACTGAATGAGTCAGTGACTCAACAGTCAGTGCAATCGTCAATGTCACAGAATGAGTCGGTGACTCAACAGTCAGTGCAATCGTCAATGTCACAGAATGAGTCGGTGACTCAACAGTCAGTGCTTTCGTCAATGTCACAGAATGAGTCGGTGACTCAACAGTCAGTGCAATCGTCAATTTCACAGAATTAGTCAGTGACTCAACAGTCAGTGTAATCGTAAATTTCACAGAATAAGTCAGTGACTCAATGATCCAGTTAACATTACGGGTCAATCATACAGATTTGATTTATTTTTTATAAAATAGCCAGTCCATTAAGACGGGTTTAGGTTGATGTGAAACAAACATTAGTAAAAGATTTATGCTAGTTTTACTTGAAAGCAATTTTCATGTTTTTACTGGCAGTGACTGGTAGTTACTAGGCACTGAAAAGATGTGCTTGAATTTTTTCAAGTACATTATGCCAATTGAAGCTAAGGCACTCAAATGTGTCTTAGCGTGTCAATGATAATTTAAATTTGAAAATAGTGAGTCCAAAATTGCCATAATGTGCTTGAACTTGAACTGAAACTGGCGCAAGTTTTTACAACTCGACTGTACGTGCGTACGGGAACAGGAAAATATTCTTAAAAGGTATTCAAAATAGAGCCTGCTATCCTTTAACAGAAATAAGTTTTAATGAAGAAGTTAAATAATTACTTACCTTACAGAATCCACTTTGAAGTTACAGAATATGGAATTTTGAGTTCTAAGTGGTGTATTAATTAAGTGCCAAGTTAATAATCATGAATTTGCTTTCATTCAAAGCCCAGAAGGATCTCTTCAATAGATAGAGCACAATTATGCAAATTACGAATAAACACATATTTTAATTTGAAGATTGCTATCGTAGATTCGTTTGTTTATTATCAATGTGTTGCGCACACGCACACTGATGGCTTCGTAGCGACTCAGCATACCGCGTCGACCCGCTGCAACAGACAGAGGGTCCGGGGCAGCTTGAACAGTCTCCTGGAAGTGATTGCGGAGAAATCTGATTGCCCGTTTATGCATTTTCTGTAAGATCTACATGTTTTACTCACATAGTTTAAAGTTAAAGTTTACGAACAATATATGGATGTAAAATTATTTTCGAAATAAAATGAGGCTCGTTTTAGCGGGGGCACTACCGTGCCCCCAGATTAAAAGCATGTTATTATTACATAATATCAATAAATTAAAATTAGTAAATAATTTGTATGAAATCATTTGTTAGATGTTTTTGATTTCGTTTTAGTTTACAAAAACAAACAAAAACACATGCTGCATTCATATTTATCTCCTCTATTTACAAATTCTACGAACGCATTCCACTCAACCAATTTCCTGTTCCCGTTTACCCACAAACTTCCCCCCTCTGCAGTGACGTGCACAAAAACAAAGGAATGTCTGTCATTTAATAAAAAAAAAGTTCCTTATTGTTTTACTGATGATTGGCGAAAACTCCCGAAGCGGTGCTAGTTAGCCGCGAAACCATTTTCCCTAATGCAAAAGTTTACGACATTTCCTTTGGCGAACTAAAGGCGTTATCACATTGACGATTTGCGAGTTCATGCACGCGATCGCCGCTTGTTCGCTATGCGGTGTGTGTGTAACAATTTTTTGAAGTAAAAACTTCTTTATGCGAGTTGGGCACTTTTAGGTGAACAATAATCATGGAACTCACGTTATCGTTTTTTTATTTTATTTTATTTATTCGGGAAAATCAACAGTTACATTAAAATCTTACGCTAAGTTATAATTAGACAAGGTTTATAAATGTATAACTTATGACATTTCCACAACATATTAAAAGTTATATGTAACAGTGCGCTATTCTAAGATTTTAAAGGAGAAAAGTAGTTAATAGTAAACTTAAACATAGACAGGCACGCAAATAACAGAGAAAGAGAGATAGAATGAGCAAATATTAAACTAACTAAACTAACTGTTATATTCTAACATTATTTAGTTGGTCAATGTCTTCAAAGATCTTATTTTACTGGTTGGTAAGGCAGCGTAGGGGTGCTCGCAAGCCCGCGTTTGTGCGACAGGAACTTACTGTCAATAGAGGTCTTGCGCGCACCCCACGGCATATCGTTGTTTTGGGTACTACGTAGCTGATTTTCGTTCGTTTGTGCTTGGTAAAACTCGAGAATGGCTGGATCGATTTCGCTGATTTTGGTTTTGAAATGTTTGTCTTAGTCCAGGGAAGGTTTAAACGGTAGAAAACAAAAAAAACACTCTACAAACCAAAAATAATTAAAAAATAATAATCTAATAGCTCAACGATACAAGTCACAAGTTACTTAGTTTTCACTTCTATCGGCAGTCCCCAAAGACTGCCCCGCATGTTTTTTTTTTCGTCTTTTATAAAGTTTATCCGTATTTTCGGTGGGTGGGGGGGGGGGGGGGCAAGGCGACGAGTTTAATTAAATTATATAATAATAAATTGTTTATTTATCCGAATAATACACACAGACGCAGTTCAAAACAAGGTGACAAAAATACAATACAATAAGCATATAATTTAGTTTGTGCACAGAAGATTTAAGTCTACATTATATAAGTTATATATGCATACGAAATAATAATGAACCCTGTCTCTTAATTATTGACAGTATACGTATAATTTTCAAAGGAGTTAATTTTAATATACATTACATAACGCCTGTAATGCCCGAAGGGTTAGGCAGAGGTGTGCCCATAATCATTTATTTGCAATTAGTATTGGTACATTTTGGTCTTATAGTCAGTTCATTATTACATAGTAGTACTCAGCGACGAAGTCTTTCGCAAAGTGTTGAAAGGTTGTAAAACACCAAAAGGCACTTATTCTCCCCGTCATTGCGATAATTTTTTTGTTCTACATCATACCTGGGAATTTTCTAGTTACGGAGATATTGGGGGTCAAAGTTTCAACTTTTTGGCACTTTTTTTTAAAATACAAGTTTTTAATGTAAGATTTTTACTTAAACACCTCCACGACCCCCGTACTATTCAATCACACTGAGTTCTACCACAAAACATGATTTTTCACCCCAAAAAAAAAGTTGTTTCCCAGCAATAATTTTTGCGTAAAGTTACTTAGTTTGATGTACAGAAAGCTTGGTTGACGGCTTCGTGATGAGGTGGTTTACACCCTGTACAATATAGTAAAAAAATAATATACTTTGCTTTACACCAAAATGGAAACAAAATTGTTTTACAATATTGCTATTGGTATTCCTCGCTCTATAATATCAATTGTGTTCGATTCCCGGGTCCGGCAAGGTGTTATTGAGTTTTTCCGTCTAAAATTTGTCAGAAGCAGCCACGGAATCTGAATTTGTGACCGATTGATGGCCATAGGCTCGCCCCTTTTTACGTGGGACTTAAACATAAAAGCAAAATAAGGTGTTGATGGGTTTTAGTCAGTAAAAGTTTGACACTCCCTCCTGCTCCGCCCAGAGCGGGAGGAGTCATTTGATGGTTGCCCATCCGAAAAAAAAAAAAGAAAGGTAGGTGTATTGCCTGTAGATGGTGAGCTATGGGCTAGCTCTGTCCGAAAGAGATACCACGGCTCCGGAACACAAAGGGCGATGAAGGAACATGGATGGGTTATAGTCAGTAAAAGTCTGACACTCCCTTCCGCTCCGCCCAGAGCGGGAGGGGTCATTTGATAGTTCCCATCCAAAAAAAAAAGAGATAGGTGTACTGTTAGGAACACCTCTGCCTAACCCTTTGGGGATTGCAGGCGTGGTGTTATGTTTCGTTCAATATTATCGTCGTTTCTAAAACTGACGATCAACTTTCACCAGCAGAGCAGAAAAGAGGAAACAAATTTGTGAACTGTCCTGTGGATTGGGAATAAAAATATCAACGCTGTGTTTTAGTAAACGACACCCGCGGGATACAGTACGGTCATGCATGTGCTGGGAAACAAACAACCAACTAACTTTATATATTTTACACCAAATTTTTAACTACTAGCTTTTGTCCGTGGCTTCGGTTGCGTTACTTTAGAATTTGACAATAGGGAATGGAAAAAATTAAGAAATTCAAAACTATGTTTATTCCTTAAAATTGCCTTGCATCGACCCATATAAACACTGTAGTACTTCTTTAACTTTCTAATACAATACACATTTTACAATTTAATATTTATGTAGCGTGTTATTGGTGAAATGGAACGCAAATTCAAAATGCATCGTCGCCGTAGTGACGTCAAATGCTTGTGTCAAAGAAACACTTTTAATTGAAAACTACTTAAAGTTTGACAAAGATGTTATATTATAATATTGTTATTGCAATGTTTGCTGGACTAACCACCGAATACTGAAACGTCACTCAAAATTTAAGGGCTGCTTAACATTTGAGCAGCTCCTAAACTTTAAATTTCGTATGACCAAACGTCACTTTTGAGTATCTGTTAAACATAAGTGCTACTTAAATTTTGAGTGACGTTTCAGTATTCGGCCATAAAGCACATAAATTGAATAACATTATTATATTTAAGGGTAAAATAAAATATGTAAACAAGGCAGATAGAGGGAAATGACGTCAACCACTTTGACCGGAATGGCCGCGACAGTCACGTTTGAACTGTCGTAGAAAATTGTAGAAGTTAAATTTTTTTTTTGACTGACAAGGTGTCGTTGAACTTATCTTTAAATTATTTTCTTGGGTTGATAGTACTGTACTTAATTGATTTAAGTGAAGAAAAAAATACATGCATATACTCCCTCTCTCTTTTTACTTACTCTCCCTATTAAACTCTTCACACGCTATTAAAGTTTCTTTATTAAAAATGTGATTCAATCATGACTCGAAAGACACGTGGCGCCATCTATTATCATAAGAACGTTATTTTTGTTTTCCTCGGGAACAGTACTTTTTTTCGGGATAAAATATGAAAACTTTCAGGATCATCGGTTCAGTGGTTGACCTGAAAAGGCAAAAAACAAACAAACTTACTTCCGCATTTATAATATTAGTTTGGAAATAAGGAGTAAGTATTTATGTATGAAAAATATTTTACATCCATTTTACTACAATTTTTCTTATCTCGTGCCGACACGAGACTTAGCGATTTGAGAATAACTTAGGTTTCAAAATTTAACCAAACCGGCAGCAAGGTTGGTAGAGAAATTAGTTAAATATATCCAGTTTTGCATCACAAGTACTTAGGTAGGATCCATCACTCTTTAATGCAATTATGTTTTGCATTGGAGGAGCTCGTAGCTAAATTATAACAGCCGCTCGGGTCGATCATTAGGTTAAGCCGTGCTTACCTAGGTTGGTCCATCGATGCGTGATCACACATTACATACCGCGTTTTCTCCGTGCCTCGAAAAGCGTGTTATGCCGTTCGTCACCCCGTGTAGATGTGTAAATCTTTGAGAGTCGTTAGACCTGTAACTAATCGTCAGACTTTCAGGTCACTGACTACCTAGTCAGTGACCCGAAAGTCTGACGATTAGTCTTACCAAGCCTTCGTATTACTGACTGGGTTGTGGAGGTCAGATAGGTAGTCGCTCCATGTAAAATATTGATGTTCAGTTGCATCCGGTTAGACTGGAAGCCTACCCCAACATAGTTGGGAAATGGCTAGGCAGATGATGATGATGTTTTGCATTAAGCTCAATCACCCAACAAGGTTCCCATTGCTGGGACATGTTGTTGGGTGTTAAAATTGGAAACATAAATCGCTTCATTAATTGACTAAAAATTAACCAGATACTTGACATTAAGTACAATAAATAAAACTAAATAAATATCGCTGGACATTACACACAGCGCCATCTAGTGCCACACTAAGCACCGAGGCTTGTGTCGTGGACACCAGATAGTTGATATACTAAATATATACTTTTTGTTTTTATATACATACTTAACAACGTAACACTACAATATTTGCAAACGTGACAGGAATTAATTTTTATTCTCGCAAAATACGAAAATAATAAGTCCTCAGTGAGTCCGCGCCCTAAGGACAGGGCCTAAAATAATTATGTAAATAATGTCCAAGGGCTTACAATCCACAGATACCTGTAGGGGCCCGACTTCCGACCTTTTGCAAATGAAGGATCTCTCCAGGGTCGGATGGTAAGGTATTTACGATGATGTCAAACATAAAAATATTTCAACGTTTTTTTTCATGTGATTTTTGTTTTTTATTGTAATATTTATTTGGGTTACGTTCTCTTTGAGTTGTTATTTGTTTTTGTTAAAGGATTGTGTAAATGCAGAAAGAAAGGGATGATCTGAAAGTGGGTGAAGGTTTTGGTTTTTACCCGACTACGGCGATGCGAAAAGTAAGGGTTATGATTTTAGCAGGCTACGTATGACTGTGAGCATTAAGAAAACATCAGAGGGAAATCAACACCTAAAAGGGGATGAAAGTTCAGATATAAGTTCGTCATTTATGCCGATAGTAAATAGGGTAGATGACAAAAAAAATTTAATAAGTCCGTCAGATAGATTTCCAAAAAATATTGGACACATTATTTTCTTTTTTCACGTACTTATACAAAAAATGAAGACGATACAGTTGCGTTGAAAACTCGCATGACGTCACATTTGAGTACAATTTTTACTCAAATATGACGTCACATCGTCATTTTTTATTAATTTGATAAAACATAAAACACACATCCAATATTTTTCGATAATCTAACTGACGGACTAAACAGAATCATATTTTTTTTAGTCAGTCGTCATCCCTATTCGGGCACACGTATTATATACGTGACTACAATCTGACGGATTTTCAATTGGGCTTAAGTTAAAGGTTGATTGGGAACATTTGACAGTTTCGGGTAGCTGTTTTTGCTGGCGTCTGTACATTCATTAATTCTGTATCAATTACAAAATCACATTAAAGTTCCCTTCACAATACAAACACCCTTCAAGATAAACCACGTCAATATAGAGATGGAATCTACAACAGTCTACATAAATATGGGGCGCGTCTGTTTATCAGTTGTGTCAGATCAGATTGAGGAAAACGCATTAGGGATGTGTTTGTATGGTTGGACTTAGTAAGGGATTCGTAAGGTTACTACAGGTAGCCCAGACAAGGTGTACGCTTCGGTAAAGTTCGTGTTCTCGAATTACTGCGAACGAAATACCACAGCTTGTATTGGTACGCTTGGAAGTAATAGAAAGAAAGAAAGAAAAAAAAAAATTTTTAAACTCACAGTACATAAAGGGTGTCAAACACCTCACGAAGCCGAAAAGCACTTGTTTTCCTCGTCATTGCGATCATTTTTTTGTTCTACAACACACCTGGGCACCTTCTAGTTACGGAGATATTGGGGGTCAAAGTTCTAACTTTTCGACAATTTTCTTTTTAAATACACATTTTTAATGTAGGATTTTTACTTTAAACACCTCCACGACCCCCGCACTATTCAATCCATCCATCTGCACTTTGTTTTGAGTGCGTTACATTGAGTTCTATCTAACACAAAACTTGATTTTTCACCCCCAAAAAAAAGTCGTTTCCCAGCAATAATTTTTGCGTAAAGTTACTTAGTTTGATGTACAGAATGCTTGGTTGACGCTGAAGGCTTCATGATGAGGTTGTTTACACCCTGTAGATTGGCTTACTGAGAAAGGGTTTATATGGAGAAACATTTTTCTTTCCGATATGGTTGGAAATCCTCAAATCTGTTTTCATTAGACTATCATCAGTTTACACCCTGTATTATTAATAGAAACAAAAAAAAAATATGACAAAATTATTTAAAAAAGTAAACGCGAGAAAAGCAAAAAAAAAAACAATCAAATTTTATTGGTCCTGTGCAAGGTTAAAAGGCTCCTATCTCAACAACCTAAACTATTCAACCGATTTTGATGAATAAGCTGTCAATGTATTCGTTATTATGGCCCGGGTAACAAAGGCTACATTTTAACCGACTTCAATCGTAGGTGGAGTTGATTTTACCATGTAAACCCCAAATTTAATTAGAAAGAGATTTTTCAGTTGTTGGTTTTTTTAGTTCCACACAAATTCTTGTTCTATGTTAAGTTTCCTACTCCGGTCATACGTCGTCATCCGTCACTTGAAAGTTCTGTAATTTGCAAAGACTTGTTATATCTAATTTTGTAACCATAATGAGTGGTAAGTGAGGTGGACAGATGGCCGCACAGCTGTGGGCCCGAATATTGCAGGACTGGAGCCCTGAGACAGCTAGACGTGGTTGCGGCAGACCGAGGAGAAATGGCGGGACGTCTTGGATGGCTTCCTCGCGAATTGGTGAGAAGAGATCGAGATCTCGCGAATTGGTGAGATGTGGGAAGGAATGGAGGGCGGCCTTTGCTCAGGAGTGAGACAATACGGGCTAACTAAAAAAAAAAACAAATGAGTGGTAATAACAACATAAAATAGATACATACCTCCAGTTATAAAGCTCTATAATAATTATGTAGATTTCATTATCAAGCATACGTGTTTCCTTACAATAACGGCTCGCTCCCTATCACATGGGATTTAAACACAACTGGCGAAATGTGGGTGTACCGTCAGGTACACATCTGCCTAACACTTCGCGGATTACACGCGTGATGTTATGTTATGTATTTCCTTAGATGGCCGACGGTTGTCGAAGCGCATACTTTTCCTGGAAGATCTTTACATCGTCGGTATGGGAGTTGGTGTATTATTGTGTTCGGTATGCTACTCACGTTTCAAGTTTTGCTGTATCAAGTAGTTTAACCCTGTTTCGGGGTGGAAACTTTTTTATCAGATGTGAGAAAGTGAGGAGGCAAATCTTAACTGTTTGATCAATGGATTTTATTTATCTGTCTTGTCCTGCATTAACGTGCAATAGGGATGATGACTGACTAAAAAAATATATGATTCTGTTTAGTCCGTCAGTTAGATTATAGACAAATATTGGATACGTGTTTTTTGTGTTTTCAAATTAATAAAAATTGACGAAGAAAAAACGTGTCAAAGATCATGTGTCGGCTTGTGCCGTCACATTTGAGTAAAAAACTGTACTCGACTGTGACGTCACACGAGTTTTCGACGCAATTCGCTTTTGTTTACGTGAAAAAAGAAAAAATATGTGTCCAATATTTTTTGTATCTATCTGACGGATGTATCGGACATGATTTTAGTAAAAGTAGAAAGAAGAGATAGAATTAATCGATTTCAGTTTAATGAAGTCGATTCCTCGTTGGCCTAGTGGTCGTAAGCGCAACTGCTGAACATGAGGTGAGGGGTTCGATTTCCAGGTCGGGCAAAGTGTTACTGGGTTTCAATCAGGAATTTCTCAGTAGCAGCCGCGAAGTCTGGATTTGTGCCCGGTTGATGGCAATATATCAAAATCAAAATATTTTATTTCACATAGGCCTAGATGGGCACTCATAAAACGTCGAGAAAGGTGCACGGTTCGCGTTGGTCGTTTCCATGGAGAAGAACCGGCAAGAAACTCCATGGTTACTCTTTTCAAATCGTTTGGTATTACAATATTATTTTGTTACAGCATTAGTACATAAGTATGAGGGGACAGCGTAGGCCCGACAATAGGTCGTTGCTTACAATACAAAAAGCGTAAAACAGACTTAACAAAAGTTAACAAGCATCTGGGAATTTACAAAGCCTACAATGTTCACTCATGGCAAGCATGCAAATAGCAATAGGCTAGGCTAGACTTCAACCTAACGGGCGAAATGTTGGTATTCTATTAGGTACACCTCTGCCTAACCCTTCGGGAATTACCGGCGTGATTGTATGTTATGTTATGAAGTCGATTAAAGACTGATTTCCCAATCTATGTCAAAATAACTTTCATAGAAGACGAATCATTTATACCTATGGCGGTTTGTTATAATTTTCTGTAAAATAGCTGTCAAGCCGCCATATTTATTTGTGATCGCATCTGGAAATCAGTGCTAAGGGTACACACGCAATTTCAACAAATACTCAAACTGTGTTTCCTCATAAATCTGTACGAACAATATCCGAAAAAAATTACAAAAAATACAGCTGCAAAATAAAACAAAATTTATATTTCAGCCTGCTCATAACTCACCAAAAAATGAACAAGTTAAAACCAGTTAATAGCATAATAAACTTCTTTGTCGCATTTTCAGTGCAGTGTCATAATGTTCCAGTATTTTAACTGAACCACCCTCCAGAGGGTGCCCGGGGGCAGTGCGGACGTGTAGTTGGTCGAGGGTTAAATAATAAAAGAGTGTTTTTGTGGGAATTTCCGACGAGGCTATGAATAAAGTTTGATGCAGTTTAGTAGTAACTAGTTATAATAATAATAAACTGACCTGCAAAAATAAATACTTCACTTTTAAAATTTAAATTTTTCCTGAACTATAGAAGTTGGAGATTTAAAATAAAAAAACGTTATATAACGTTTTTTTATTAAAGCAATTTTTATCAGCTTTCTTTGAAATTATAGACAAAATTAAACTATTTTTCGAGTCCTTTTTGTTTCGAAAGTATATCTTGTGTACTTAAAAAGTTATTGCAATTTTAAAAGTGTGATGCTTAGTTTTGCAGGCCAGTGTAGTTGGTTCGACTACACACACGACTACGTTCATATTCATATTCATTTATTTTGCATTCCATATTGTTTAAAAGATGTTCCAAAGAACTTAAAGCTAGGTACATAAATATGGACCCTGTAAGGGTGTGCCCTTACAGGGTCCATATTAAGTAGGAGAGCGGAAGAGGGCTTTAATTTTTACTAATTATTTGGTTTACTACTAGTCACAATATTAAATATTATTATATATATTTACGTACGTCTGTACCTACGTTCGACACAGACGACGCCACGACGACGTACAGACGCCAGTACATCAACCTAACCGAAACTGTCAAATTTCCCCAATCAACCTTGAACCTAATGCTTTAGCGATAAAGTTGAAAATCTATTAAAGACATTTGACAGAGTGTAGTATGTGCTAGCGCCTGTGCTACCGAGTTCACCGACAGTCGATCACTTTCGACCTTATTACTTAGGACATAAGGGTCAAAAGTGGCAGACCCTCAGTGAAATCAGGAGTACGTGAAGAAAGTTTGAAAAGCAATTTATTAAGGGGGTGGATATCTGTTAGCGAGAGGTTTTCTCCATGTAACTCCTCTTTGATGAGTGAATATAAATATGCAAAAAATAAACGTTGCTTATTAGACTCTAAACTTTAGGTAATTGGTACAATTTAAATAATTCTAACTTTTTTATTACTACCTATAGAAAAAAAAAATTCAAAGTGAAGCATTTTTTCTTCGTAATTTCGTAACTACTTCTAAACGGCATTAAGCTTAAGTATTTTTTTTTCACTCGCATTTTTATCTAATGATTTATTAGGCTACAATTAAATAAAAACCACTCATTTCACATTATTCGGCCCGCAGTGCCTGACGTAACAACCACTTTGTAGTGCAAGCTAATTAGTACTTTATTCTAACACAGTATTTCAAACGAAGTTTGAACTACAAATAGAGTTGCTAATTTAGAAGATACCCCAGCCTTAAAGAAGCTTCGCTTTAAACAACCATACATTACGTAAAAAAAATCGAATCTTGCGAAAGTAATGGAAAGAAGATAAGCTTTTCGAACAAAAATAAGGTATTTTCATATAAATCATAACATTTACAATTCTCTGTATAGCGAACGTATGTAGGTAGGTACTTGACACAGTGAGTGTGGTAATAATATTTTACTTTTATTACACCTTTTATGGCTGAAATAACAAATAAGCTCTCTTTCTAACTCATGTTATAATTTATATTGCTATCTCGCTTGTTGGAAATATAGGTGATTTCTGGGAACAGAGTCGCCATATATTTTTTGTGAAATTGTGAGACAATTTCAGGAGTTATTTGTTAATTTTATTTTGGTCTTTTTCATATTTTTTGTAACAAACGGCTTTATCTAAGAGCAGTGCTAAACCTGTTTGCTTTATTATAACACTAAATGTTTCCCGCGACTTTCGTCCGCGTGAAATTATTATCAAAAAACCAGCTGTTGTTTGTGACTCCGTTCGCGTGGTTGATGTGCAGGGGGGAGACAGTTAGAACATGCACAACTTCAGTAAAGAAAGAGTCGCCATCTACTTTTCTTAACCAATAAACTAAAAATGAAATATCTCGTAATTAACGATAGATGTCTCTGTTCAATTATGAAGGTAAAATAAGTTCTATAATTTAATTTAAAGTAGTTTTCTAGAGAATAATTGTTACATTTTTCATAAAAATTATCGCGTTTTTAAATTTCAAGGCTGTTTCGTATTATCAATTATACCACAACCTTGTCTTGGAAATCTTATTTTGTGTAACATAATCTGGCAACATCCCCTTGATCTGTCCACGAAGTAGACACAATAGTTAAACAATGGTGTCTCGAACAAATTGGTCATTTGACAGATCATGATATATTATGGCTGCCGCAACTTGCGCTTGCGCTTGAATGTGTTTCGTTGGTCCATTTTATGTTTAATTATATACAAATTCTCTGTGTAACTGTCAATTCTGTTCAAATATAAATGTAGCCGGCGAAATTCTTTCTTGTTTTTTGCAAATAGAAGGTGTGTTTACATCGTATTTATGTGATTCAAAATGCGATTAGCGAATTAAAAGATGGCTCGTATTAGAATGTATTATCATTAAATTATGTATTCGCAAATTTCATTATGATCAACATACGACGTAAAAAAAACAGCTGCTATTTGCAAAAAAAACAAAAAAACTTGAATGATCTTGTCTTGATAGGTGAACAAATATTGACCTATACGTAAGAAGGTACACATACATTACTATCTACCTATAGCTACCTATAGAGCCTTAGTTCTCTTTAAGAAATCCAGAGGGCGCTTCAAATCGGATGCTTCAAAATGGCACAAGAGGGCTCTCTTCTCCCATATTATTATTATACTCTTTGGTGTGAGACTAAAAAATAGCCTACGACCTATTTCTCATACCTACCAAATAAAGGGTATAAATAGACTCTTAACGAAGCCAAAAGGAACTTATTTTCCTTGTCACTGCGATCATCGTGTCACAATGATCTTTCATTGATTTCATAATTGTTGATCGATGACAATGGTCATTTTGCAAAAAAATCGTAATCTGCTAAATTCATAATGGTCGATCATTGTTCGGTCAATGGTCTCGTAATAGAATTGTGATAAAATGAAATTGTTGTATTGCCATTATTAAAAAACCTTAATAGAAACGATTTTCGAAAAACTAGAATTAAATTTGAACATCTAATCATGCCAGATTTCATTTATATATGTTTTTACATATTATCTATTAGTGTTCTATGCAAGCTGAAGTAGTAAGAAGTTCGTAAATAGCAAAAAACATTAAGTTATGTGTAACGCGGATTAATGTGAAACTATACAACTCAATAATATTTATCTGTTTAGCTGTCAAAGTCAAATGTGACATTACTGCTTACTGACGTTTTATCTGTTTTTATTTCTAGCGGTCGGTGTTTTGATTTATTTTCATTTAAGTGTTTTATATTATCCTTAATATAGAAGCCTATATTTATAACAATACAAAATGGTGCTAATTGAGCAAATTTCGGCTGGAACTGTCAAAATTTTAGCAGATTACCGCGTAAGTCAGTCATTCATTTGTCATTGTGTACGAGATTACCATTCTATGCCATTTCTTTCAATGGAGTGTCAGTGGTTGATCATTGGAAAGTCATAATGACGCCACTATATTAGAAGATTACTTACCAAACTTGTCAAAATCAACAATTATGAGATCAATGTCTGTTAGTCTGCAAAAAGCGTCTGCGTCAAAAGTCTGCTATTACAATAGTGTCACAATAGTCTATCTATTGTGACACTATTGTAATAGCAGACTCGCCCCCCTGGGAAGCTTCTAGTTACGGAGATATTGGGGGTCAAAGTTTCAACTTTTTCATAAGTATTTTTTTTTAATACAAGTTTTTAATGTTATGACTTTACTCTAAATACGTCCATGGCCCGTTTACTACTCAAGGCATCCATCAGCACAATGTGTTGAATGCGTTACATTGAGTTTGACTATTAAATGTGATTTTTCACCTAAAAAAAAAGTCGTTTCCCAGCAAAAATGTTTACACAGAGTTACTCAGTTTGATGTACCTACAGAATGCTTGGTTACGGCTTCGTGAAGAGTCTGTTTACACCCTGTATACACAAAAAAATACATAAAAATCGGTCGAGCCGTTTCGGAGGAGTTCGATAACAAACACTGTTACACGAGATTTTTATATATTACCTTTGAATCGGATTTTGTTAACAATTTCAATGGGTTTAATTTACGGATCCCTAATCCTTTTCCTAAAATAATAAGCCTAATCCTACTCTTTATGACATCAGCTGTCTGCCAGTAAAAGTCCCGTCAAATCGGTCCAGCCGTTTCGGAGATTAGCGGGAACAAACAGACACACAGAATAAATGTTTTTTTTTATAGGTACCATATACTTTCACATGCGTTCAGTAAAAAGCTGTTATTTATAAATTACAAGCGGACACAAAAAAACTAAGCCTAAGCACACAGCGTATTTAAACGTGTAAACGTATTTAAACGTTTTGACGCGCGTATACGTGCTTCAAACGAGATTTCAACGCAACCTGTACACCTGACACGCTGTAGTTGGTCGTAGCTTCCGCGTTTTGATCAGAGTCTCCTCGTCAGTTGACCCTTTGTACGCGCTTCACACGCGCATTTGTATTGCGTTTTACGCGCGTTTGAATCTATAAATGCAAAAATCGGCATCTATGGCGCAGAAAACGCGTGTTCTTTAAACGCGCGTTGTCTGCGCGTTTAAGATACGTCGTGTGCTACGGCTCTTAATAGGAAAAAAAAAATATGACAGTATCTTTACAGTTCAGTATCCACACAATTATATTTCTAGACATTAGGTACCTAGTTCATAAGTAAAACACTGAAACTTCGTAACTTCTTAAACACACAATCAAAACTTAAATACCTCCTACATTCTAAGAAAGATTTTCTCCTTTCTAAGGAAATAAGCTGTCATGCTCATTTCATCTTATTATGAAACAATTTGTAAGTTAATTCTCATTTAGTCTGGCAGCGATTCGCATTACAAATGTTTTTAAGTAGAACAGTTTCAGGTTTAATGTTAAGATAAATAAAAATGAAATCGTCTCTGATTTGAAAAGTTCAAGATTAAATCCACTTTGAGTGTTACTTTGTGAGGATATTTTCAACAATTATCATTTATTAATCCGAACACAGACGCCTATTGGAATAGATGAGCTCCTAATCAAGGATCTAATCAGTAAATTTGCTGTCAAACTTCATGTCATCCGCCGCCGTCGGTTTGCTCAAATATTGATTGTTTAACTAAAATAACAACAATCAATCATTATTAAAAATCGATCATAATATTGATAAGAGATTACATTGGCATCAAGAAGCTCTGTAATTACAGTTACAAGATTTTGGACAGAAACGTTCTCACCCTCCAACACGTTTGAAACAAGTATTGTTCGAAGCTTCTAGAAGGTAAGCTTTTTTCCCGACCGAATCGAATCCAGGACCTAATGCTAAGAAAGAAAGAAGGATAACATTTATTTGGTTTAAGCCGCAAGTGCACACAACAAAAAAAAATTAAAAAAACAAAAACTTAAAACTACACAATAAAAAACATAAAACTAAACAGCAAAAAGAAACGAAATGATATTATGTGTCTCACGGCTGCGCCAAATAGGCCCAGTTCAGCAAACTGCCGAATCCGACAAGACCACACAAACTGCTCTTCCTACCCAAAAGATAGACAATTTACGATGGATCAATGTGCGGATTAATCTGCAAAATAAACCGTAAGTTACGACATCCCACCTGTTACTTTATGTTACTGCAAAAAATAATAACTTTCACCCCCCGATGTACTTATGGCGGCTATAAAGCTCTGTGAATAAAGACTTTCGGGACTCAGATTTTGTGGTCGTAAATCCGGCAATGTAAGGTAGTGATAGGGTAGCGATTGGACGAAAATTCAATACAAAGATAATGATTTTGGTAGGATTGAATGTTAAAAAAAACTAGGAAGATTGCAAATTGCACAAACAAATACGTGGAAATTGCAATCTTCTTTCTTCAATAGTAAAGGTCATTCCTTTAATTGAGTAAAAGTGTTTTATCTGCTCCCATTGAATTTATAACTTTAGATTTCATGGTTTTCCTTTCATTTAATTTATCGTTTTTGTTAAAGAGATTGATCTATATGATTGACCCCATTGATTGATGTCAAAAAAGTGTTCTTTTTTTTTAATTTTAGTCGGTTCGAGCGTGTGGCAAGTGGATTTTCGAAAATTTGTGAATGCAGATTTGTTTCTTTTTAAGAATGAAGGAATGTTTCCTTTAAGTAAAATTTGCTATCTCCAGTATTTAGAGTACTTTTCCTCCAAGTGGCGTTGAAAAATTCCACCCTGTACAATAAAACGTTACCCACATAGCTAATTCTCATATCAAATAACTCATACCTCGTATGGGAGGCACCTATCACAAAGCTTCCTCCTAACAGCATAATTTTTATTATAACGACACCGAATCAATTTCACTAAGGAGCTGTCCTTTTTGTAATGAATTGATTTAATTACCTGCTTGGGGCCTTTATTCAGGTTTTTATTAGAAAGTTATATTTTAAGCTCCTTTTGAAGGGCTGCTCTTTTTGACTAAGTTATTTCGGAGTAATTCCAAAATTGTGCTTTTGAAATTTACTTTATTTTAGCTACTGCTTTTCCTTTGAGAAAGTGTTAAATACCTGATGGTATTTAGGGGAGGTTGACCTGAAGGTACACTAGCGGAATCGAAAATAAAACCACTGTGTACTGATCTGTCTTGATAGCTGATTTTATTCTCACAAAAAATTTAAAACTGTTTGCTTATATACTAATCGAGGTAACGAAACCATAGCGACTTTTATTTCGACTACAACGCCATCTATCGAGCACGCTGGAAGCTTTACAAATAATTAAGTCTTAAACATACCGCCCACCAAGGACGTTACTGACGGAATGTCCTTCTAAACTGAACTAAAGTGACACATTGCAAAAGCAAGTTGAACTAAACATTTGTACTACATGAGAAAATAATTTTAACTAAAATCTGCAAGCTATGGTTCATAAATTTAACTAAAATATACATATATATATATATATATATAATTAGTAATGGCTAAGAACGATGTTACAATAACTAAAAGCTAAACATGAATTATTCTAGGTTGTAAAAATTGTAAACAGTGTAAAGAAACTTAAAATATGTGTATTATTTGATTTCTCACAGTTGATCTAAAGTTAACAATCGTAAAAATAGTAAACATGTAAAAAATAATGAACTAAAATATGTAAACAGTAAAAAAATACAACTTTCTTAATCGACTACGGGTAAAATACATATTTTGGATGTTGGTCTTTTAATTGTTGATGATTTGGTGCGTAACGTGACGACACGGGTGATGTTATCATCCCCAGGATGTTTTTGTAGTATCCTACCCATCAACCAACGACTTGGCGGCAAGTCGTCTTCCTTGACTAGCACAATGTCTACAATTTTTGGCTCAGCAACTTGGGAAGACCATTTGTAACGTCTCGTCAAAGTAACGAGATATTCGTGAGACCAACGTCTCCAAAACGACTGAAGCATTCGTTGAATGAATTGCCAGCGTGATAAATAATTAATGTTGGAATTTTCGTACTTGTGATCTGGTACATTGACTAAGGACTCTCCAACAAGAAAATGTCCAGGTGTCAAGGGCAACGGTTCACCAGGATCGTCAACCTTAATTGTGCACATAGGTCGCGAGTTCAAGCACGCTTCTACCTGACTGAGGAGCGTCGTCAGTTCTTCGAAGGTGAGAGTCGCTTCACCGATCACCCGTTTCAAATGGAACTTCGTGGACTTCACTCCGGCCTCCCAAAGTCCACCAAAGTTGGGACTGTGCGGAGGAATGAAGTGCCACTCTGTACCATTCGCTTCCAGGTGTTCGGCTAGTGACGATTGGATAGCTGTCAACTGCTGCAACTCCCTGGAGGCACCTACAAACGTGGTGCCATTGTCACTCCACAGTTTGGCACAATGACCTCTTCTCGAGACAAAACGCCTAAACGCCGCTAAAAAGGTTTGAGTGCTCATGTCACTCACTGCTTCTAAATGCAGAGCACGAGTGACCATGCACACAAACAGGCATATATAGCCTTTGTATGACCGGTGGCCACGACCTTTGGTTGTCCTCACATTAATTGGACCAGCATAATCAACCCCGCTATGCAAAAATGGTCGAGCTGGGGTGCACCGAACAGCTGGTAGTGAACCCATGAATTGGTTTTTAGTACTGGCTCTTTGCCTGGCGCATGTCACACACTTGATGACATGATGTTTGACCACACTTCTGACTCCAATAATCCAGTAGGCTGTCCTCAAATAGCTTATCATGAGCTGAGGACCTCCGTGAAGAGTTTTATGGTGTGCGTCAGCTATGATCAGCCGCGTTAGATGACTGGAGTGAGGCAGGACTATCGGATGCTTCATTTGATCGCTTAGTTCTGACTTCTCCAGTCTACCTCTAACTCTCATAATGTCCTTATCATCGAGGTAGGGACAAAGTGACCTCAATGGACTTGTTTTTGTTTGTAGATAGCCTTTGTCCTTCAGTTCCTTGTATTCTGTTGTAAATAGTTCTTCCTGTGTTTTTCTAATATAACATTCGAGTGCAGCGTCTAATTCTGTTTTTTGTAAATATCCTTTCCTGTATATTTTGTTCTCCGTTAAAAACCTCCGGCAGTATGCAACGACCCTAACCAATTTTCGTAACTGAGAAAATTGATCGAAAAGGGAACAGTTTGGAATGATCGCTACATGTGCCTTTACTGATTCTTCTAAATTTGTACTGCAATCATTATTTGGCCTATGGTAAATAACGTTTTGTAATTTAAGAAACGATGGTCCAGAAAACCATAAATCGTATTCTAGCAGTGAACTTGGAAGTATCCCTCTAGAGGCGCAGTCTGCTGGATTATCTTTAGTGGGAACGTGAAACCATTGCGTCGCTTTCATCGAGGTCAATATTTCAGACGTCCTATTGGCCACAAACGTCTTCCACTTACTTGGGTGACTATTTATCCAGGCCAACACCACAGTGGAATCCGTCCACGCTTTGATCTTGTCTTGGGAGATACTCAAGACTTCAGATGTTTGTGACAGTATCTGTGACAGCAAGACTGCTCCACAGAGCTCTAATCGCGGAATACTTATCTGCTTTACTGGCGCAACCCTGGTCTTAGCAACCAGCAACGACACTTGAACATTGCCATCTGCGTCTACAATCCGCAAGTAAATCGCAGCTGAGTAAGCTGTTTTGGAGGCATCACTAAAACCGTGAAGTTCTAGATAGTCGTTCGACTTGGTGCCAAGCCAACGAGGAATCCGAACCTTGGTGAGTAGTAACAATTCCTCACGATATGATCTCCATTCATTTACTAAGTCGTTGGTTAGCTCCTCATCCCAACCAACACCTGCAAGCCACAATTTCTGGATGAACACTTTGGCTAACACCACACTAGGGGCTAACCAGCCTAACGGATCAAAAAGTCGTGCTATCACAGAAATAATGGATCTTTTAGTTACAGGTGCGGTCGTCGGCGGCGGGAGATTCACCGTGTACTGGAAAGTATCTGCGTTGCGGTTCCAGGTAAGTCCTAGAATTTTGATGGTACTATCTAATTTTATTTCTACTTCCTTTTCCTTGTGTCCTGGTTTCTTTGGGTTGTTGTACTCATTTGCTTGTTTGACGTCCTGTATGATTTTGTGCTTATTTGTGTTGTCCTTTTCCATATTGTCCTTTGTCCTAATTTGATCTATTTGTCCTTTCAAGGTATTACCTTCTATTTCCTGTATCCTTTCTACTGTTTCTTGGTTGTTGCTATTCCATTTTTGGAGCCTGAATCCACCTTTTCCTAATAACGCTGTCATTTGCTTGTAGATTTCCATGCTTGCTTCTACGTTATTACAACCAGTCATCAAGTCGTCCATATAGAAGCAGTCCAGAACCATATCGGCCACAAGATTGTAATTTTTACTTTCGTCGTAGGCGACTTGATGTAGGGTTCTAACGGCTTGGTATGGTGCTGATGCCGTACCAAAAGTCACCGTCACCAGCTCGTAGTCCTTGATTTCTGTTTCAGGACTGTCTCGCCATAATATGCGCTGAAACATTGCGTCTTCTTCCGAAATTCTGACCTGACGGTACATTTTGACGATGTCCGCTACCAGTGCTATGGGATGAAGTCTCCATCTTAACACAGTGTGTCGTAAATCAGATTGCAATGTAGGTCCCACCATCAACGTGTCATTGAGTGAGACTCCATTGTTGTTCTTCTCGGACGCGTTGAAGACAACACGTACCTTCGAGGTAAGTTTGTCTTCCCGGATTACAGCATGGTGAGGTAAGTATACTGCCAGTTCCTTGTTCTTGTCATTCTCGTCTATCTGCCTCATGTGTCCTAGTTGTAAATATTCTTCTATTACCTGCTTGTACTTTTCCTTTAGATCTGTATTTCTTTCTAGCCTTTTTTCTAAAGACTTAAATCTTTTTTCAGCGATAGCACGAGAGTTTCCACCTTTGCAAGAAGGATTTTCACCGCGGAAAGGTAATCTCACTACGTACCTTCCACTGCTATCCCTTATTGTAGTGTTAGAATACAACTCTTCACACTTCTTTTCTTCAGGTGTTAGAATTTTCTTTGAACTACTTTGCTCTTCAATTTCCCAAAATTTTCTTAATATTTCGTCTTCATTAACTTGTGCATGCAACACATTAACTTTAGGTGAACCTTTAGATGTGTCCTTACTAACTGCCCCGGACAGAACCCACCCTAAGGTAGTGCTCTGAGCAATCAGAGTTCCTGACGGATTCTTAACTATGCCTACCTTAATGATGCAGCTATAAGCATCAGCGCCCAGTAAAACATCTATTTTATTGGGAGTGTTGAACTTTGGATCTGCAAGCTGCAGCGTGTTGACGCTTAACCAATTTAAGTTAGTGTCAACTCTAGACTCAGGTAAGTACGATGTAATTTTACTTAGTACGTAAGCGTTGATTTTAAGACTAAAATTTGAATCTACTCGAGATTGGATCTTAAATTGTACCAAGTACGTTGCCCTGGTTGAACTATTACCACCAACGCCTGAAATAGTTCCTTGAATGGGGATTTTTTTCAGGTTGAGTAGCTGAACTACGGCCTCTGTTACAAAACATGCCTGCGAACCCTGATCAATCAAGGCTCGGACAGTCTGAAATTCACCAGAGCGTGACTCGGCTTTTATTAGCGCTGTGGCTAATAAAACCTGTCTGGGCTTGGGAATATTACCGGTCGACAGACACGAAACAATCGGACCCGTATTAGTTGAACCAACACTGTCGATTGCCGATGATGTCGAAGGTTGGTCCTTTTTGTCCGACTCTTGACCTAAATGCAATAGCGAATGATGGCGCCTTTGACAAACTTTACACGTGGTTGGTTTTCTACATTCAGAAACAATGTGATTGCCTCCTAAACAGTTGAAGCAAATTTTATGTTTTGCTACAAAATCACGTCTAACTTCAACTGTCTGCTTTGAGAATTTCTTGCAGAAACAAAGTTTGTGTTCTTCTGAGCAGAACTCACATTTGATTGATGAAGTCGTAGCCAACATTGCTTTTGGAGTATGAGCACTTGAACCTTTATTATTGTTGTTGCCCTGATGAACTGGTGCCCTTTTAGGCTCTACACACTCTAACGCACGAAACCGATTTTCCATAAAAGTTTTAAATTGATTGAAAGTTGGTAAGTCATCGTTGGAGTCATTGTTGCAAGTACTAAGCTCCCATTGTTTACGCGTTTCGTTGTCTAATTTAAAGGTAACAATGTCTATGATGATGACATCCCATGTACTCACGTCTATCTTCAAATTAGTCAACGCATTAAGACAATCGCACGTGGTATCTAGCAACTCCTTCAAAGCTGTGGCTGATTCCACCTGCATACGTTTTTGACCGAACAACCTCCTAAGAACACATTTTGTTAAGTATTTTCTATTACTATAACGCTTCTGTAACTGAGTCCAGCACTGAATATAATTGGCATCAGTTATAGGAGTATGCCGTATTAATTGCTCTGCTTCGCCAGAAAGGTGACTTTTTAAATAATGGAGCCTTTGCACATTATCTAAGGCATCATTTTTGTGTACTAGTGATGTAAAAAGGTCATGGAATGTTGTCCATTCATCATATTTACCCGAAAAAGTAGGAATGGATATTTTGGGCAACTTAACAAAAGAATTACTTGACTTATTAATACTTGTTGAAGCTTTATCTGATTGATGTACAGACGCCTTAGTTAACAGAAGTTTATTAAGAGCTGTTTTTATTAAACTTTTATAAATAACATAAGTGTCCTCTGTTGCATCATAGATGTCAACCACTTTTTGTACTATATCTTCTGATTTATAACGTTCATATAACTTAGTGTTATTTTCTTTAAACAATGCCCAATCCCTTTCTAACAATTCTTGTCTTGTTTCAATGTATTCTAGCGTTAATCTATCTTTACTACATTTCTTAAAATTTGTCAAACCCTTTGTGATAATATTCTGTTGATCCTTTAAAACGTTAATTAATCCTTCCATTTTTACAATTGATTTATGTACTTATCAAATAAATAAAAAGTTTTTAAATTAGTTTTAACTTGATAAAAATTTGTAAACACAACAAATGTATAAGTTGATAAATCAATCTAAGTATTAATAACAACTTTCTCAAAAGAGATGAAATCTAAAATTCTGGAGTGTTGCAAACTTAAGCAGTAAACATAAAAAAAACAACAGCTGATTAAACTTTTCTAAGTGTAGACTATCTTATAGTCTTCTACTTCAAACATAATACGAGTCCCAAAAACTACTTAAAATTTTACAAGTGTTTTGGAAACACACAAATCTGGTAGAAATCGGGCATAGGTTCCCCGTTCCCCCGTTATCTTATAAAATATTCTAAGTCCTAATTGTAACATGCACACAAGTTGGTAAAATTTTACAAGTTCAAGTTATTTTCTAAGTTGAAACTTCTTCACTGCATATTTCTTTTTTGTTGGAATAGAGTTCAAAATCGTTTGACTCGACCTGCTTGTCCAATTCGTGGACAGATAAATAAAACAAAAGAATGTACTCACAAAACTGCACTTCACACAAACACCGTTTTCCACCTGCAAGTGGCGCCGTCTGGTGGCCGCTATCGGAACTGCGCGTGACGTCACCTGCGACGTCTCGTGATGGCTGCGCCTGCGTCACCTTGCCGTCGTCCAGTGATGCGTTGATCTGAGAGTGGCGCCCTCTGTGGCCACTTCTTGAACTAGTCCGCCAATGCTGACTTCAGCTCACCGCTAATGCTGGGTGAAGCTGTCGCCGCTAGTGCGGAAGACCGTGTACCTTGCTGCAGCGATCCACTGCAAGTACACGGGAGGGAGAAGTGGGCGAACGGTGGCTCCACTTCTATCAAAAACTGTCCCAATTATCGGGCTCGTAGGACCAATGTTAAATACCTGATGGTATTTAGGGGAGGTTGACCTGAAGGTACACTAGCGGAATCGAAAATAAAACCACTGTGTACTGATCTGTCTTGATAGCTGATTTTATTCTCACAAAAAATTTAAAACTGTTTGCTTATATACTAATCGAGGTAACGAAACCATAGCGACTTTTATTTCGACTACAACGCCATCTATCGAGCACGCTGGAAGCTTTACAAATAATTAAGTCTTAAACAGAAAGTCTGGCCGGCCCTAAATGTTTGCAGGTTTAAAATGATAACATGGTTTTGTAAAATTATAATTTTTATTTTATTTTATTTTAGTTGTCAGATAACAATGATCGCAGCAGCAATAAGAAGCCAAATTAAGTAAGTATGAGTGCTGAAAACCTCAAACGGCGCAAATACCATAACTTAATTGGTAGTTATGTGTTTGAGCCGTACCGTTCCGTTCCGTGAAACCCCATGGGCCCCTAACCCCCCTCGGGCCCCATAGCCCTAGGGCCATGGGGCCCGAGTGCCACCTATATGCCACCACTATGTGCCACCTATACTTCGGGATATCACTTCACGTGACCAGAGGGCTGGCCTTTTTTTGGCAAAATAATCCGTTGGATCACGTTGGATGGCAATACTGCCAGCTTACTGGGCACTTTTCCTATTTACAACGATGTTGTCGATTATTTTGGCGCTCTATAATTCTTTTACCATTTTGATACTTGTACATATTTTTTTTATTATTTTGGATCTATTTGTAGTTTGTAAATAATGTACAGGCGTGGTCTTTTGCGCCTGATCAGTTAATTTTTTTTCACTTAAATCATACGGAGGCGCCGAGCCACGCCCCCTTAAAGTTTAGGCTTATTAGAAAAGCGTCAAATTTGGCGCGCAAAATAACTCTCGTTTGGCGTGCGTCATCAGTGCACTCGGCCGATCGGTATTTTTTGCATTCATTATTTCTATACAAAGCCAACGGGGCGGGGCTAGAGAGCGTTTCTATGTTGTAAGTGCAAGCAAAAATTAGCTTAGTGGTGATCAGGCGGGATTGTCCTCGATAGTACATACTGAATTTAATTAAGTATGTTAAATTATGCAGTTGACACTTTTAAACTCCTTACATACAAAAAAAAAGAAACTGCATAGCGACATCTACTGCAGGTATTTTGTGCTTACCCTCATATGTAACATACTCATTTTGCTTCGTTCAAGTTCTTAGATCTGGTCATCATCATCATCATCATCATCAGCCTATTCATTTTCCCACTGCTGGGACACAGGCCTCCTCTCAATGAGAGGGAATGGGTTATAATCCACCACGCGGGCCCAGTGCGGATTGGTAGATGTCACATGTATTGGAATTTTTTGGTTCTAGGACATGCCAGTTTCCTCACGATGTTTTCCTTCACCGTTTTGAGAGCAGTGGTGATGAAATAAATTACACAAAGTAATGCGCCTGCCTGGGTTCGCCACCACTGGGCCACATACTCATTTTGCTTCGTTCACGTTCTTAGAACTGGTCATACACGCACATATTGTCAAATTCACAAAATATTTTCTGCCTAGCACATGAATTCACACGTTAATAACAACAGAATATCTCCCACGTTTTTTAGTAAAGCCTCGCCAGAACCACAGTTTCGGAACGTGTGCGAATATTGTTCCAGACTATGTATTACATACGTGTTGGTTTGCTTATGTACTGTGTATTAAAAACATGGAATACTAACACTTCGCCCGCGACTTTGTCCGCGAAAATTGTGATAGTTCGGCTAATATGCATGATAGAAATATAATTAATAGCCTATAGTACCCACGAAAAATGTAGCTTTCTACCTGTGAATTTTTTTTTAGAATTGGATCATTGGCACTGGAGATTACTACCCTACATACAAACTTCAAACCTTCACCTCTATAGAATATTAGTATATGTAGAAGTGCAGATATGAACGAGGAGAAAGAAGGGGAACGCCTATGCTCTGCAGTGAGCATTATACATGACTTGAGCTAGTAAAACCGGCTAAGTGCGTGTCGGGTCACGCTCAGTGTAGGGTTTCGTAGTAGCCCGTTATATTTTAGATTTTGTTTTTCAATGCAAGTCTTCACCCGTTATAAACCAGCAACTACTTCATCTTTGTCACTTCATAGGATTTATTCTAAGGATTTTGTATTTGGTACAAAATTATCCAACACCCTAGTTCAACGACTATTACTGCTAAACTAATTAAGGTATCTTAACCGCTATAGTTGTTCTTTAAAGTTCATGAAATACACTATCACCGTGAATTTTTCCAGATTTTTCAAGCCAGCAGTTTAGCTTTTAGAAGGGGGAAGGAGGCGCCCTACTGGAACAACAATTTGCACTTTAAAATTTCGTAAATGGAGCATTAAATCGAAAAGTAGTATTAGCAACCCCTAAATCATTAAAGACCTATTCAACGATACCCCACACGATGGGGTAGACGACGAAAAAAAAAAACATTCCCACTTCACATGTAGGGGAGCTACCCTAAAACAAAATATTTTCCAAAATTTCATTTTACCACTTTGTCGGCGTTATTGATATACACACCTCTACAAAATTACAGCTTCTAGTACTCAATACTCAATACTTTTATTGCATTTCACAATGTGAACTTAGGTGGTAGGTACATAGGAATATACATACAGTAGTTTTAGAGCATTGTGGGCCCTGTCGGGCATAACAAAATACAAATTAGGAGGAGGGCTATTATAAATTAATATTAGTTTACAACTTCAATATTTATCTACTCATTCGTTTTGTGAAGGGCTTACAACTACTTACGGTCTCTTAACAAAACCTCGGACAGACAGACGGACATGGCGAAACTATAAGGGTTCCTTGTCAGGACTACGGAACCCTAAAAAGTTGTGTAGGTATCAAAGCTGGAGTCTGGAATGTAAAATAGAACTACCCACGCATATTTTTTATTTGTTTATTTATTTGGAGTCGATGGTACCTTTTTGTATTTTTTGGAACGTAGTCCCACTCTGTTTCTCCTATTATCTGGGGGGCGTTACCAAAAAACTTGACTAATATACACAAACAGCGGGGCCCGGAAAAACTACCGTAGGCCGTACAAATATTTATTTTGTGCGGGGAACGAACCCGCGACACGTAGCTCATCAGCCAATCGCTCAGCCACTGCGCCAACCTCCCTGGTAAAACCGAGATTGTCTGACTTTAGGGAGACCAACAGATTTACAAATGACAGCCGGGAGCAACGACCTACCGTCTTTTTCGAGGCATGGTAAGGTCTTGGAATGTAATAGTTGGTTACCCTGTTACTCACCCATGAACCGACCTTGGCAATAGTTGCTTAGCGGCTATATAACGAAGCCAGGAGTCCCACAGCTTCTATGTCATCTAATTCAATTCAATTCTTTATTGCATATCACATGTGTTTTATAAGATCTTATAATTAAAATAAAGTTCACATGGGGGTCTGTCGGGCACAACAATTTATAACATTATACAGCAAGTAGCATTCAAATAATGGGTGTAATGTACTGTGTTCACCACGTCATTGTGATCAGTTTTTTGTTCTGGACCATGCTTGAGAACTTTCTAGTTACGGAGATATTGGAGGTCAAAGTTCTAACTTTTTGAAAAAAAATCTCCATGACCCTGTACTATTTAATTCATCCAACCATCAGCATTAGCCGCATTTTGAGAGCGTTAAATTGAGTCCTACCGTAAACCGTGATTTTTCATCCCAAAAAAAAATCGTTTTCAGGCAATAATTTTTCGTGGACACACTTCATGAAGAGTCCGTTTACACTTTGTATTTTTATATAAAGGGTGTAAAACACCTGTTAACGAAGCCGAAAGGCACTTGTTCTCCTCGTCATTGCGATATTTTTTTTGTTCTACACCATACCTGGGAACCTTCTAGTTACGGAGATATTGGGGGTCAAAGTTCCAACTTTTTGGCAACTTTTTTTTTTAAATAAAAGTTTTTAATGTAAGATTTTTACTTTAAACAACTTCACGGCCCCCGTACTATTCAATCCATGCATCAGCACAATGTTTTGAGTGCGTTACATTGAGTTCTATAACAAAACATGATTTTTCACCACAAAAAAAAAATGTCGTTTCCCAGCAATAATTTTTGCGTAAAGTTACTTAGTTTGATGTACAGAATGCTTCGTTGACGGCTTCGTGATTAGGTGGTTTACACCCTGTATAAAATCAAAGCCGAAATCCAAGTAAAGTATCGTCCAAATGTACAATCGGATAGCGCAGTCTAAGTTTGAACGTGGCCATGCAAAATACCCGTGAAGGGACTTTCGCGGAGATTACCATAGAACGTGCTTTGACTCGAGATTAGGGCTGACCGGAACGTCTAGAATTATTGCTGAAAATCTTTTTGTTTGATTTAGTGAAGTAAAATGGCGTTAGATTGAGTAAGGGGTGGAATACTAAGGAAACCATGGTATCTAGTTTATGCCTCCGGCTTCGCCCGCGTGAAGTTTGGTAACTGTACCACGGGATCACACTCCAATCCAGGAATAATCCAAGTTATGAACTATCTATTTGCTAACTATCTATTATATTTAAAATTTTATCTGTTTAGCCGTCTAAGTACGAAGGGGTGATAAACATTCACATGTACAAACTTTCGCCTTTTTATTTATTTATTAATTTAATGCACAATGTACACAACCAATTTTACATGCTAAGCTTAAAAACTAGTGAGTACATGACCCTGTTAGGGTGCAGCAAGATAACTTAAAACTAATATTGCAGAGTATCTATCTATATAGATTTATCCAATATCACTTACATAGATCATTAGGAACTTTCCATTATTTTTAATTAGTGTGATTATTAATGTAATGCTTGCTATACATATTGGTGTTGTTGTATACATAAAATTGCTATTAAAGTATAAAAAATGGCTTCAAGTCCGATTGAATACTGCAGAAAACACTCAATGTTTAAAAAAACCGACTTCAAAAAACACGAAAATAACTATAACATAACTATATATAGAGCTTCAGAAGTCGGTGACGAAAAAACTAAATCAATCAAACAAAAGTCACCCACTTCTGAAGCTAAAGTTAATTTTCACTTTTTCGTGTTTTTTGAAGTCGGTTTTTTTAAACATTGAGTTTTTATTTTTTGTAAAAAAGTTTTTATTTTTCTCTTTTTAGTGGTTCACGTGTGCTTACCCCTTCACAGCGTACCGGCGTGATGTTATGTTATGAACTGGTGTAAACAATAGACAGACATGAGATTTCAGCAATCCCAGTTCATTTGCTATCATTTATTAAGCACACAAAAGTATGTACTACCAATATTTTATGTAACCATAAAAAAATATGAAAACTAGCAAAATACCAACCCTACCGACTGGACAAGCTTTACCGGCCCAAAATCCGTTTACGCTGTATAGCATCGAAATGAACGATAGTCGCGATTTTTATGTCTTTTTTGTTACTTCGTCTGAAAAATAACATATGAGAGCTTTTATGAAGACCTAGATATTTGGGTTTAGTGCTTTATTATGTGACCTGTTTTTGAAATACTTTCACGGCTAGACTGGATGGATGGTGCGCCATAAATGCCAAGACAGGTGATTTTTGCGGATGAAAAATAAAGAGATTGTAAACCACGCATAAATAAAATAGAAGACAGACAAGCGTACATATTTATGCTAAGTCAAGAAATGCTTCTTAAAACATTCCCAAAGCAAGGCTACGTCGTAGCGCTGCGCCGTAGTACAATGCTTGCTACGCCGTAGCTAAACGCGTAGCACAACCGCGTTTGCTTTCATTATAAATCATGATCTGTCTAGGACCGATTTGTTCAAGACACCATTGTTTAACTATTGTGTCTACTTCGTGGACAGATCAAGGGCTATTACGCGTGTAGACATAAAATATTATTTAAAATTTGATAGCATATTTTATACTATATTGTGTTGAGCTTTAAATAACTTTCTTTATATTTCTAAAATTTCAAGATATATTTTTTATGTTAAAGGAGACGATTCCCATCATAAAATACCACCGCGTTCAATGACGATTTACCACTTTTCACCCTTATATCATCCTGCGGCGGTAATGATTCGTATCTAAGACAGAACAGAACGTTAGCATTACTATCACCGTCGCTCTACTCTATGGAATCTGAAATCTTCTCTTTTATTTTAACTTTCTTCGAAGAACATGATGTCCTTGCTCCATCATCTCACCCCTTAACCTTCATCTATTTTTACCACTTCCGCAGGGTTATAAGCGGCTTACGCATTATATTTTCTTTTTTACTCAAGAAGAAATGGTACGTCCTAAAAATATAGGATCCATTGACTCGCAATTTGGTTTTTATTCGAAAGGTACTCGCAAGTAGCAACACTTTATGCTACCTGATCTCCTATTCCTCGGAGATTACATTAAGCTGTAGATGTCTGATCTGATATTTTAAATGCTTTTAGACATCAGGGCCTTATATCTGAGACTTTAAGACATTTTTATCAGAAAATTTTAGAAAAAATTGTTAATAATAATTTTAGATTTTGGGCCAGTTCACCTTATGAAAGCAAACGAGTTGTCAAACTCGATTTTATGCGATTAAAATTATGTATGTCGTAGTATGAAATAAAAGATTTTTTCATGTCACGTTTAGAGCAATGTCCTTTTACCAAAAAACTGCTCAACACATCAGCTTTGTAATAACCGAAACAATATGAACATCTGTGGAAGCGGGCAAGGCCCCAAAACCGGGAAAAATCCAATTTCGTCCAAACATAATATTTACTATAGCGCCATTAATCGCGAGTGACATGTGTCAGAACACGTGTTAAACGTTGCAATAAAGGTTGTGTGATAAAGTAATACTGTTAAATTAACATGGAAGATTTTAAACCTACAAGACTGAGATACATACAATGATATGACATGAAAGAAGGTATATGACGAGTGATAGAGAAGTATGGAAGAAGAAGACATGCTGCGCCGACCTCAAGTAAGGATAAGGCAATAAGGGCAGGAGATTGATAACGATGATGACCGAGATACATAATTATAATAATAATAATAATAGGCCTGATATAGTGGTGGTGGATCGTTCAGAGCGGCGCGCAATGATTGTTGGCATAACGGTCCCGCATGATGGGAACCTCGTGAAAGCCGAGAGAGATAAACAAATCAAGTATCTTGACTTGGCTCGCGAGGTTGTCGACATGTGGGAAGGGGATTCAGCGATCATTGTGCCGATAGTCGTATCAGCCCATGGCTTAATTGCCAAGAGCCTCGATCACTACCTGAGGAGGCTCTCGTTGGCCTGTGGACGGGGAGCTATGGGCTAGCTCGCCGTCCGTACGTCTCATGACGACAGGCCGTGTCGACGGCGCGTTCGTGTTCCACGCGCGCCTCAAAGAGAGTCAGCACCAGTGAAGGGGTCCGCAAGGGCCGAAGCCTGCCGGGGCTGCGGGACTATTCGAAAGAGATACCGTGGCCCCGGAACACAAAGGGCGATGAAGGAACATGGATGGGTTTTAGTCAGTAAAAGTCTGACACTCCCTCCTGCTCAGTCCAGAGCGGGAGAAGTCATTTGATGATTTCCCATCCGAAAAAAAAAAAAAAAGGAGGCTCTCGTTAGGCAGCTGGATCAAGGGCTTGATTCAGAAAGCGGTACTCCTAGACACGGCTCATATTGTTAGGAGGTTCCTCTCTCTGGAGCCCTGACCGCCGGTAGCTTGGACCCTGCTCCCGACACCGGTGGGCTACAATTTTTTATATTTTTAAATGTTTTTATATTTTTTTTTCGTAAAGAATATTTAAAAATGTAATTAATTTGTTAAAAAATAAATAAAGGAAATAATAAAATATTTATATAGACACAAGAAAAAAAATTATACATTTCCATTTGAAACCCTGACTCCTGTGCTAGATGAGACCTGTGTTATACGTTTTTGGTACTATTCACAACATTTTATGCATCAAAAATTTAAAAGAACAATAAATCAATAAAAATAATGCATGAGTGCTCTTGTGTGGTGTGTATGCGTGTCTTTATGATTGTGTAGGTGTGAATGTGTGAGTATATATTTAGTTGGGAAAAGGCTAGGTAGATGTTGACATCTGCGTATCTACTTACCTTTTCTTATTAGAGCCGTGACTGCCAAAATCCGAAACTCTGCACCAGGTTATCCAGTTGCAGATTTGGGTTTTTGTTTTTTTTTTGTTGTGTATTAATTATACTTACTGCATGCAGTAATAAGCTGCATCCAATTGGACTCGAAACCAACGCAAATATACAGGGTGTAAACGGACTCTTTACGAAGCCGTCAACCAAGCATTTTGTACATCATACTAGGTAACTCTACGCAAAAGTTATTTCAAGGAAACGATTTATTTTTTTGGGGTGAAAAATCACGTTTTACGGTAAATCTCAATGTAACGCACTCAAAACACTACACTGATGACACTGAAAACTTGTGAAAAAATTGGAACTTTGACCCCCAATATCTCCGTAACTAAAAGGTTCCCAGGTATGGAGTAGAACAAAACTGATCGCAATGATGGGGAGAACAAGTGCCTTTCGGCTTCGTTAAGGGTCTAGTTAATACATCCTTTATATAGGCATGATGAAATTGATGCTACTTTGACTTAAACAGACATTCAATTTTGTCGTATGGAGACAGGCTGTTAAATTACTTTCCAACTCTTCAACAATTTGATAAAGGAAATAAATCATTACACCAGCTTTTAAACCTGCATTCAAATCAAAAGTCTATCCTCCTATCCTCAAGAACCAAAATTCCTTCCACCCAATTTGCCATTCTTATATTTATTTGCGCGTATACCCAACATTTACATGGCAATAGAATACATGTTGAGCGTCAAAAGCGATGAAAACGCATTGAGTTGTTGTAGGTACTGGATATAAATTGTAATTTGTCAAATGGAAGCGGCCGCGCGGAGCAATGCGTGTCTGTGAGGTGTTCCAGGTAAGGTAACTTCGTTAAACCTATAATTATGTCACCAAGAATGAAAAAGTTTTTAGGTATGAGTAGTTGAGTGTCATTATTTATCATTTTTTTTTCATATTAATCTATTTGTAGTCATCCATCGTTTCTGTTTCTTAAATACTTTTATACCTTTTTTTTGTGAAGTGAAAAATAGGGTAAAATTTCAGTTGTCTACATTTCAAATATACACATAAGATTTTTCATTTGCACACATTTTGCCTTACATTCATTGTCATTTTGCCTTCAGTTCACGGTGTGACAGTTGGTAAAACATGTTAAGTGTCAAAAATTCAATTAGGTTGATTTTTAAAATATATGCCATCAAATATATGCCTCATTATAACTTATAATAAATTTATCCGTTCATTCACTGACAAAGAATACACCGCCTAAACCCCTGGATCAAGAAGCATGAAATTTTGCGTAAGAGTGAATACAATATTTGGGCAGTAAAAAAGATTTAAGAAAATGAATCCCATAAAATTTGTGTCAAATATGCTGTCAAAAACGAAAGCATTCAAACCTTTCTTACATTCAACGGGAATCACGTATATTGTAGATCAAATATTAACGACGCAGAAGGACCGAACATGAAGGACCGACACAGTCTGCGTTGCGGGATAGCGAGAAAACTATACGAAGTATAAAATGACTAGGGTGGTAGTTTTGAAAAGGGCTTGGACGTTTTTTGAATGCAGCCTGGCCGGCCTAACTTTCGCCATTTTATTTCATTTTCAAATATCCTGGGTTCGATTCCCGGGTCGTACTTAGTGGTCTTTCCATAAGGAATTTCTCAGTAGCAACCATGGAGTCTGGATTTGTGCCCGATTGATGGCAATGGGCTCGTCCCCTATTATATGGGACTTAAATAAAACTGGCGAAATGTGGGTGTATTTGTTAGGTATACCTCTGCCTAACCTTCGGGGATTACAAGGCGTGATGTTATGATAATGATGATCTCAAAAACGTCAAAAATTAAACTAAACCCCAACAATTCTCTATTGCCAGCCAAATAACATCAACAAACCGATACAAATGACCGATCTCGATTGATGTTCCTATCGAAGGACTTGACCGACACAACCGCCAACCGACCGATTTGTCGGCGTCCAACTGCAGCGAAAATTAGTTGAATGATCAGACCATTTATAACAAGCGATAGTGTGGAAACTATTTCTCTTGTGTGGTTTGGCAACTGGACTTAATTGATGGGAAATGTGTCATTATTCTAGTGTATAATTTTCACAGCGCAATATATTTGGTTTTTGGTTAGGCAATTGATACAAAGCAAATTTAATGGATATTGTGTGTTGTATTTTGCTATTTAACCTTTTGACCGCCAGAGCATAAACGCACGCGCGCGCCGTCCACGCCAAGCCACAATTTCACCTACCGTTTTGCCATATATTTGTGTCGTTTGGCGTACAGGGCACACGCTTGTTTGTCACGTATATGTGACTATGGCGGTCAAAAGGAGAAGCACGCAAGTTACTTGCTGCCATTTTGATCTCATAGTTGGAAGTGCGACTGCTGAGGTCGGATTCAATTTCAGGTCCGATTGCTTTCCCGTTGAGAGTTGAGAATGAGAACAGGAGTGGAGAGAGGGTGACAAAGGAGGAAAAATCAATGTCCTCCATTTTGGATTCAAATCGATTGATAGCCTTATCTTTTTTCACGAACGAAGCACGCTGTTAAAACGTACCTACGTTTTAACAGCGTGCTAACGCTAACTACGCTGCTAACAGCCGCGCTACCACCACTACTTTTCACCCTTATGTACTGAGTTATAAGGTTAAAAATTGTGAGCGCGGTAGTACATTTAATAAGCTATTTGCCGCAAATAATTTTAAATCGTACACCTATCATATGCGCCTACAGCATTATAATGATGAGCGATGGCCATTCTGCGCGGATGTGATGCATATTTTCTATGCGTTGAGTTTGTCTTTTTTTATTCGTGATTTGACAACTAGCGGGATAGCTGACATTGCTGCCAAGCACGTTTATAATAGCCATACTAATTAAAATTTTTAGTTTGTAGTATAAAGTAGTCGATCGTGTTGTTTTATTGCGTAACTTATGCTGTGTAGATAAGTATTATGTACGTATACCTCTTTCTCTTGTTGTGTTTTCTATTTTGTTTCGATTGTTTTTATATGCGGAAACTTGTAAATGGCCTTCAAATTCGTATGGTTTAAGAACATTGTTTATATTAGCTGTAAGTTTCCCGAACAGTATAAAATAAAATAAAATAAATACCGTCATAATTTAACAGTTCAACGAAATCCATGTTTTATGTTACAGGTAATAGTTGACCTGCAGACGAATTATTCAAACCTGTAAAGAAATCGCTAAAAACCACCATGCAAGGCGCGGTGACGGCAGGTGGAATAAAACTGTGACCGAGCTGGCGTCCAAGAACTGGACCAACACTTCTCTAGTGATGGTCGTCCGGGAGCGAGATGGGCAGACGACATTGTTGCCATCGTGGGAATATCCTGAATGAGGCTGGCACAGGACTGTGGACCTTGGCACAGGACTGTGGACCTTGGCACAAGCAAAGAGAGGCCTAAACCCAGCAGTGGGTGATGATGATAAAGAAATGATAAGAAATTTCCTCCAAAATCTTTCGTATTATACGTGTGCTTTGCAATTAGGCTGCTGATGTTCTGTCTCTTTGTTAAAACTGTCTTAACCGAGACTGAGTACGAGTGCGAGTGCGGTGCTCCAAATCAAACTATGTCCCGCCTGCTGGAGTGTCCCAGGTGTTCGTTTACCTGCACTCTTGACGACCTGAATAGCGCCTCTGCCATTGCAATAAACGTGGCCACCTACTGGGCTCAAACTGTATAATTCATGATCTGTCGAATGACCGATTTGATCGGGACGCCATTGTTTAACTATTGTGTCAACTTCGTGGACAGATCATGGGATAATGGAAGTAACATCGATACGACAAAAAGAAGAAGAAGTTATGTCTTATTTCCCATCCTCCCCGCAACACGCACAATGCGTAGCTACAGATACAAAGGCATACCAACTATAGTTCGGTTACGTTCCTTGATAAATAATGCTGGCCACGACGTGACTGCTGGCATTGAGACTGGATGGAGACAAATATCTCTGGTTACATATACGATACGTTTTTAGAACATTATTGGATCCCCAAGTCTGTTGTTATTTTTACCCGACTACGGCGAAGCCAAAAGGAAGGGTTTTGATTTTAGCAGTCTATCTATGAATGCATGTTTGTATTTACGTATGTTCCTCCATAGCGCCTAAACTATTCATCCGATTTTGATGAATAAGGTATCTTCGAATCGATTCGTTATTATGGCCCAGGTAACATAGGCTACATTTTAACCGACTTCAACAATAGTAGGAGTCGAGTTAACCTTGTCAACCCCGAATTAGAGAAACACAGAACCACACAAATTCTTTATTTCTCCTTTGGACACTAGCCTAATAACAGAGTGCCAAAATCAACAATTTATTTGTATATAATATTCTAGTAATTCTAATAAATACATGCCCGCATTCACTGGTGCTAAGCTGTACTCAAATGAACACCGACGCATTGTGGCACTTTTGGATTATCAGCTCTCAGCACTGAACATAGCGTTGAAATCAGACAGGCCGCTTTTATTTCGCGTTTAACTAAATTTAATTAAAACAGCCATTTATATTGAAGTTCATATTATAGGGTTTAGGTCACCCATCCACAGACTTTACAACTTCCAACTTCCTTCCTTCCCTTCCTTCCAACTTAACTTTCAGTTGAACCCGTGGATTGGTGAAACTTCGTCTAGAATTTCGTCCCAATACTGATCCATTTCAGTGTTGTCCAGGTGTACACTCACACCCAGTATGATTTCCCCGACGGGGTACGAACACAGCAAGGTGCTAACGCATGCGAAGTGAGGCTACGTCGTCAATTTGGAAGCGAGCCAGAAGCGTGCAGACGAGATGCCGTAGTTGAATTTATTACCGTCATTAGGCGAGACGGGAAGTCCAATATGTTTGTGGAATATCTTCGAGAGATAGGCCACGATTCAGTTTTAGTAAGATGCAGATTGTTTTAGATTGAGTTTGTAAGTGGTAGTGGTAAACTATTTACAGTGTAGTAAAGTTTGGTAGCTACCAACTCTCTAATGAATTATGAATTATTAAGAATTATGTTAAAATTGCCCTTATCTATAAAAATAAATAATAAACAGAAGTGTCTGTCTGTTTGTAATTTCAAGCTTTTTAGTGAATGTATTTGTAAGTGGGGTGAGTGTGTCCGTCTATCTGTTTCTCAGTCTGTCTGTTTGTTCCGGCTAATCTCCGAAACGGCTAGACCAATTTTTATGGGACTTTTACCGGCTGAAAAAGTGTTGACCGATTTTTAAGACTTTTTGTTTGTATATTTAGTAAATCAGAAAATAGGTCGTAGGTTATTTTTTAGGCCCACACATACACATAAACCACGCGTCGTGTCACGGACAACAGTTTGTATTTTTATAATAATTTCACGCGGAAGAAAGTCGCGGGGCTCACCTAGTCCAACATAAAATCAGTTTCACTTCTGTCTCCCTCTCGCGTTGGCCGGCAGGTGGTGAGCGATGCTGCTATGATACTGCAGGTAGCTTGTTTTAATCTCACTGTTGCGTCAGAGGGTCTTACTGCTGACAAAACAGAGCTGTTAAATTAGGAGACAATGCTCTAGGACTTCTAGGAGAGACTAACGTTACTTCCAACAGAATTATTCTGAAATAGGTCAGAATAGATAAAGTATTATTAATCATCTCATCTGGCTGCTGTACGGTCTACGTACAGTCGTGGTCTTTTCCGCCTGATCAGTTAATTTTTTTTTCGCTTAAATCATGCGGAGGCGCCGAGCGTATATATATTAGGCCTTAATTTTAAGGGGGCGTCCCCTTAAAATTAAAGCTTTTTAGGAAAGCGTCAACTTTGGCGCGCAAAATAACAATAACTCTCGTTTGGCGTGCGTCGTCAGTGCGCTCGGCCGATCGGTATCTTTTCACTCATTATTTCTATACAAAGTCAACGGAGCGGGGCTATAGAGCGTTTCTATGTTGTAAGTGCAAGCAAAAATTAACTTAGTGGTGATCAGGCGGGAGTGTCCTCGATAGTACATTAACCTTTCTTCTTACTGACAAGGCAAATCAATAGGTTCACTTGACACAACAAATACACTGACCTGGAAAAATAAGTACTACACTTTTAAAATTTAAATTTTTCCTAAACTATAGAAGTTAGAGATTTAAAATAAAAAACGCTATAAAGCAATTTTTATTAGCTTTCTTTGAAACTATAGACAAAATTAAACTTTTTTTCGAGTCCTTTTTGTTTCGAAAGTATATCTTATGTACTTAAAAAGATATTGCAATTTTAAAAGTGTGATACTTATTTTTGCAGGGCAGTTTATAACGACTTACTTAGTGTGCAACTTACCAACACGCGAAAAAGACGTACATGTAAGAACGAAGAGTCACCAACCTTTTTTTTTTTTTTTTTTTTTTCGGATGGGAAATCATCAAATGACTTCTCCCGCTCTGGGCTGAGCAGGAGGGAGTGTCAGACTTTTACTGACTAAAACCCATCCATGTTCCTTCATCGCCCTTTGTGTTCCGGGGCCACGGTATCTCTTTCGAATAGTCCCGCAGCCCCGGCAGGCTTCGGTCCTTGCGGACCCCTTCCCTATTGCTGACTCTCTTTGAGGCGCGCGTGGAACACGAACGCGCCGTCGACACGGCCTGTCGTCATGAGACGTACGGACGGCGAGCTAGCCCATAGCTCCCCGTCCACAGGCCCGCGCCTACGGTGGCCGGAAGCCACCACGTGGCCCCCGACGCCCGGGGCGTCTCCCGCGGCGGCCGGGACGTGAGGATCTCTCCCTGTCCTGTTCCGCCACCTCCTTCGCTAGCATGACTGCTTCGCAGAAGGAGGTGACGGCGTCCCATTCCGTCTCGCTCCGGACCATGGATTGAACCAAGGCCGGGAGCGAGAGGTCGCCGCCGCCAATCGCCGTTACGAGGACACGGCGGTGCTCCGCCCAAGCGGGGCACACCTCCACCGTGTGCTCCACCGTGTCCTCCGGTCGATCCTCACAATGGTGACACCCGGGCGTCTCCTCCCGCCCGATTCGGTGCAGGAACTTACCGAAGCATCCGTGTCCGGTAAGAACCTGCGTCAGGCGGAAGGTGAGGACGCCGTGGCGTCTCTCCAGCCACTCCTCAAAGAGGGGACTTATCGCCACTATTGTGGCGTGCCCTGCACGGGGTTGCGATAGTCGCTCTCTCCATGTCGCCATGAGATCCCGCCGGAAGTCCGTCCGCTGAGCGACAATTTGCCGCGGCAGCGGAGTTTCCCCCCGGCGTAGCGCCTCCGCGCGCCACTCATGTAGGCGCGCGAGGACTATTGCCTCCAGATCCCATGGCGGCAATCCGGCAAGGAGGTTCGCCGCCTCGCGGGAGATCGTGCGGTACCCCCGGACCAGCCTTACGGCTACCACCTTCTGGGGCACGTTCAAGTGGTGGGCGGCACGCCGCCTCAATGAACGTGCCCACACCGGGGCCCCGTAAAGGGCCATGGACCGCACGACTCCCGCGTAGAGCCTCCGGCAGGAGGCGTTCGGCCCCCCCAGGTTGGGCAGGAGCCGCCTGAAGGCAGCCCCTGTCCGCTCCAGTCTGGGGGCCAAACGTCGGAAATGCTCCACGAAGTTCCACCGGCTGTCGAGGACAAGTCCCAGGTACTTCAGCGTCGACTCGACGCCGATGGAAACCCCTCCTGCCATCACTGAGGATCCCGGAGGTGGCGCATTCCGAGGCCCATGAAAGCACATGGCCTCGGACTTGTGCAGTGCCACCTCGAGACCCAGTTGCCGGATTCTCTCCACGACTATCGCAACCCCGCGTGTCATAGTGTCGGCCGCCGCCTCGTGCGACCTCCCCTGTGCCAGCACCAGCGTGTCGTCAGCGTAGCAAACTACGCTGACACCGCTAGGGAGGTCGGCGCGCAGCACCCAGTCGTACCCGATGTTCCACAAGGACGGCCCCAGAACCGATCCCTGTGGAACACCGCACGACATCTCTCGCCGGTTCCAGTCTCCGCTGCGACCGGGGTAGATGACATACCTGTCCGCCAGGTAGTCCCCGACCACACGACGGAGGTAGGTCGGCACCCGGTGATACCGGAGTGCCTCCCTTATGCAGCTCCAGGGCATGGAGTTGAAGGCATTGGCGATGTCGAGAGACACCGCCAAGACAACCCCACCCCGGGACACCGCATCCCCCGTCGTGAGGGCCCTCACGCGCATGATGGCGTCCACCGTAGAGCGCCCCTTGCGGAAACCATACTGGTATTCCGCAAGGTCCGGCCCCATCCCCGCAAGGTGCTCGGCGAGGCGGTTTGCAATCACTCTTTCAAAGAGCTTGCCCACCTCGTCGAGCAACACCACGGGCCGGTAGGCGGACGGAGAGTCCGCCGGGCGCCCCGGCTTCCGGATGAGGACCAGCTTCCCCGTCTTCCAACGAAGCGGGAACTGGCCTCTCTCCAAACATGCGCTAAAGAGCCCTTCCAGTCGGGGCCCGAGAGCCTCCGAGGCCAGGACCCAGGCTTTGCCAGGCAAGCCGTCGGGTCCCGGGGCGGTATTTTTGGCACCTAGCCTTCGTACCGCCACTCTCAGGTCTACCCCGGTCACTTCAGGAGCGTCGTCGTCGTCACTTTGGTGGTCCGCTTCCGGCACCGCAGCCGGCGGAGCCATAGGCGGGGGCGGGTGTTCCCCTCGCGAGGGGAACAGAGCGCTCACCACGTCCTCCACGAGCTGAGGCCGGAGACTCTGCGTCAGCGGGGGGGCCCAGGTGCGGAGTTTATCCCGCACCATCTTGTAAGGGCGCCCCCACGGATCTCTGTCGAGAGCCCCCAGCATCTCCTCGCGGGCCAGATCTCTGGCCCGCAGGACAGCCTCGCGGAGGGCGGTCTTCGCCGCTCTGTAGCCCTCATAGAGCTCCGCCTCAATGGCTGCCGCATTCGGTGGGCGAATGCGGAGCCTGCGGTGCCTGGCGTACAGGTGTCGCGCAGCCACACACGCCTCCCGTAGGGACGTCAGCTCTCGCGACCACCAGTACACCTGACGCCGGGCGCTTCCTGGCCGGACTCGGGGCATTGCCACGTCACATATGTCGGACATGGCCTCCTGGAACCACCCTGCCTCATCATTGACGTCGGCAGGCCTGTCCGGTGATGTCACCCAGGCCTGCACGATCGAGGCTTCCAGGAGGAGCTCCCGGTCCAGCTGCTTCAGCGCCCAACGCGGACCACTCGGGGCCTGTTGGACCGGCGCGCTTGAGGTCTGGGTGGAGACGTCGAACCGGATGTACCGGTGGTCGGAATAGGTCTCCACCCCCTCCATGACGCGCCAGTCAACGACACGCGGTGACAGGGCGGGGCTAGCGAACGAAATGTCCACCACCGACTCGCCCCGCATCCTCACGCACGTGGCGACAGAACCCCGATTTAGGACGACCAGGCCCTTCTCCAGGGCCCAGTCCTCCACCATCCTTCCCCGCACGTCTGTGCAACGGGAACCCCAAGCCAAGTTCTTGGCATTGAAGTCCCCGAGGACAAGCACGGGGAGGGAATGGTTTCCGACGACGACACTCAGCTCTGCGAGAGAGTTGTGGAACTCGGCGAGAGTTCGGCTCGGGGAGAAGTAGACACCCACTACGACGATCTCCCCGAACCGGGCTGCTACGCACCCCCGACCCCTCCTGACACTTTCAAGGGTCGGGGTGCCGGCGGCGGCCGACGACACTATGGTCACTGAGCCGCTCAGGTCCGCCACCCAGTCTTCCCTGGGCCAGACGAGATACGGCTCAGCGACCACAGCGATGTTAATCAACCACTGCGCCATGCTCTGGAGCAAGAGATCCTGAGCGCAGGCGCAGTGGTTGATATTCGCCTGGAGGAAGCGTAATGGGGCCGTTATTGGCACTCCATTACCGCTTCCTCCAACCTGGCCCCCTGTGAGGGCCCCTCTGTGGCGGCGACAGAGGGAGCGGCAGCGGCGGCAGTTGCGGCTGCGGCGGTGGCGACGGTGGCGGTGGCGGCGGAGGGCCTGCCCTTGCCTCTGGTGGCCCTGGTGGGCGGAGCGCAGGCCTTGCTCCCAGCCCGGTGATCGGCAGGCTTGCCAGCCGCCGCACATGCAGCGCAGTGCGGCGCGGCGGCGCAGCAAGCCGCGGATGTGTGACCGGGCTGGCTGCAGCGGAAGCAGAGGCCGCTGCGGTCGACCTCCGAGGCGCATTGCACCGATACATGGTGTCCCACGAGGCATCGGTAGCACCTCAGAGGTCTGGGCTCCAGCAGCTTCACCTGCGCTGAGACCCAGCCCACCAGTAGCCTACGGCCCTCCACAATCGTCCTGGCCGCCGTCACAGGGCAGCTGACCATTACGGTCCGCATGCCCGTGGGGTCCGGGCGAAGGGTGCCTGCCCTGACCTGATCGGCAGGGCACCCTCCGGACCTAGCGACGGCGGCCACCACCTCCTCCTCGGTCACCGAGTCGTCCAGACCCAGGATGCGCAGATCTGCGCATTTGACGGGCCTGGACACTCGGGCCTCGTCCGCATTAAGGGACGCTCTGAGCTTTTCAGCCAGAGCGTCGGCGGACGAGCCGCTGGTTTCGCCAGGGATCTCCAGCAGTCTAGCCCCCGTTGCGGTGACTTTAAGCCGGAGGCCCCCGGTGATCCCCAGCTCGCCGAGGTTCACCGTCGCCTTCGCCTTCGCCAGCAGGTCGCGGTAGGACACGCCCCTCTGTTCCGCTTCCGGCTGCAGTGTGATCACTACAGCCGCGGTCTTAGGGGCGCGGAGCCTAGCCGCGATCTTGCGCTCCCGAAACTGGCGCTGCCGCTCTTTGTTTCGGGCCTTTTTGGCCGCTTTCCGCCCCTTCTTCTTCTGACCGGCCACCTGCCATCCGGCTTCGGCTGCAGGAGGTGTAGGGGGCTGCTGGGGGGGCGGTGGCGGCGGCGGCGGCTGACGTACTGCCGGCGCTGGCCCACTCGCTACTGGCACTGGCGCCGGCACAGCCGACGCCTGTGCAGCCGCCTTGCCCTTTCTCCCCCTGGGCGCCTTTTTAGCCGGCACCGGTTTCGCCGGGGCCGGCTTTGGGGGAGGGGCCGCCACTGCCCTGCCAGATGGCTGGCTGGACTGCCCCGGTCCGGGTGCGGCAGCCGCAGCAGCCGCATATGAGGCTGCCCTCGGACCCGGGGCTCCCTTACTTGCCGCCAGGGGGGGACGCAGGACAATTCCCTCCAGGACGGAGAACCGTGCCTGGAAGGAAGCCAGCTCCTGCCGAACCAGGTTCAGGACCTGGTTCTCGACTGGCTCGGGCTGACTGGGTCGCTGCGTCTGGTCCCCTTTTTTCGGCGCCACTCGGGAGCCAGACTCCCGCAGACTGGCCAGGTCTGCTAGGAGCCTGGCGTTCTCCTTTTGGAGAGCCTCCGTGGCGGCCGACAGGCGGGCCACCTCCGCCCTCAGTTTGGCCAACTCCGCCCCATCCACCGTAGGAGGAGGAGGAGGAGGAGGGGGAGGTCCGCCAAAGTTGGCCTCCGCTGCCGCCATGATGGAGGCAGAAGCCGCGGGTATGGCCCTGAGTTTTGATGAGGTCTTCATCTTCAGGGCCACGCCTCTTATCGCGGCCTCTACCTCCTTCGCGAACCTGGTCTTACGCTCCACATCGGAGCCGCCAGGTGCACCTGCCTCGTCGCCAGATCCTGGAGCAGCATTGCTGCCCGGGTGGCGCCCCTCCTCGGCAAGCCTTGCCGATTTCTCGGCCCTCACGGAGGCAGATAGCCCCCTCCCCTTGCCCCGGATCCCACCACGCTTGTTGGTGGGGATCTTTCGGGCCGAGGCCTCCTCCTCTCCGGATGACGACCCACGGTCGCCATCCCGCCTGGGCCGCTTGCGGAAGAACTTGCCGTTCTCCACAGCGGCTCCATCACTCGCGCGGCGGGAGCTCCCTGAGCCTCCCGCACTCGCATCGCTGGATGCGACGTCGGACTCCGACCCCGCATCCCTCCTCTCCTCTTTCTTGCCGTTGCCGGCGGTTTTGGTTGGTTTTTTTGTATTGCTATCCATATTGAACCCACGAGTATGGGGGAAATATACTCCTTACTAGGCAGAGACCCCTGTACCTAGAAGGGCAGATTTAAAGTATTTATTACTCGCCAGGGGGTCTGCAGGTACCCTGGCGAGGAGCGCACTAGCGACTGATTTGTTCTCTGGAACACCCGTCAGCCATACATCCCCTCGCGGTGCGTCGCCGCTTGGGATTCGGGGTAACTTTTTATAGAGGTTGTCTACCTCGCGGTCCGGGCGGTTAAGCCAAGACCCTCGGTCCCTGTCGAAGCCGCGAGACTTGATCCACGACACTTCGACGGTGGGATTACGAGACCGGCGGTGACAGAGGAGGACGATCCTTCTCTGTCTGCTCGGAGGCAGGGTAAGTGCACACCGAGCCCGCCCTCACTCCTCTGCTATGCCCTCTGCTAAACAGAGGGGCACGCAAAGGAACGCACCTTGGTCCGGGTCGGACCCCACCCATGTCAGAATAATTGGCCGCGGCAGTACCACTCCCCGAGGGATAAGAGGAAATTCTCATTTCCTCTCATTCCCCGGAGAAGGATACTGCCGCGCCCGGGGTGCACCGGCCCAGCCGCTGCTCTTCCCTCCAGACGTATCGAGAGGGACGAGCAGCCGCCGGACACACGTGGAGGACTTCTGACTTCGCACCCCAAGAGTCACCAACCTTACAACACTAGTACTAAATAAACTTTTGCGTTACTGTGTGAAGTGTTTTAAATGTTGGACACACTCGCTATTTAACACATAAACTATCATAGTGTATACAGTTCAGGAACTAAAGCTGCCTTTTCCTAAATACATTGTGTTCGGTTTCCAGTCTAATCGGATGCAGCTGAATACCAGTATTTTATATGGAGCGAATGCCTATCTGACCTCCACAACACAGTTAGTACTGGGTAATATGATATCCATTGGTAAGACTGGATGGCAGATTTTCTTGCCAATGACTACCTGTAATGACTGTCAAAGATCTACCAATGACAGCCGGAACCAACGGCTTAACGTGCTTTCCAATGCACGGAAGAAATTCGGTATGTAATGGTGGTCACCCATCCGCGGACCAACACAGCCAAGCACAGCTTAACCGAGCGACTGTTATTGTTTAGCTTCAAGCTCTTCCAGTTTCTTCAGTTCACAAATAAATTTTATATTTATTTTTGCACACATTCAGCAGATTTTAAAACACGCAACCATTAAGTCAGCTGGAACCAGCCAGCATGTTTACCAACCCGTAACATTACTTCAGGAACTAAATCTTTTTAATGTACCAAAACAAAGAAATGCAACCATCATAAACCATTGCCACTTGAACCACAAAGAAGCTCTTATACCATAAAAGACGATTCATAAAGCAAATACGGACCACTCTAAAAGCAATCTATATTGCATTGAGTCTTTCTCTTGTCCTCAAGTGTAATATACACTACAGGTAGACTGTGTACACTGGCGGACACGATAAAGCACAAACTATTGCCGTGTGCAATGCGGGTCCATTGAATACTAACATAAAGTTTGACGTACGTTACTGTACGATTGCTATCGTTGACAACGTTTCATTGACTCGTATAAAGCAGTTTTTATAAAAGGAATAAGAGTTTCTTGTTATTGATATCGTGATTTTTAGTTTAAGACTGTAATGAGGTATCTTCCCATAGGTATTCTTGTGTTTTGTGTCTATATTTAGATGATATTTTGGTTTATTCTTTTAGCAAAATTTACGAACTTCCAAACAAATCATCGACTGTTTGGCTCCTATAAAATACATTTATGTCTATTTGACAACTTGATGGGGATTAATGAAAAAAGTAGTCGCACACTTATTTAAAAATCACTTCTGCGCACGGCTTCGCCCGCGTGAAGTTCGATAATTGTCCCATGGGATCTTACTACCGGGATTAAAAGTATCCAGGTAATAAACTATCTGTGAGCAAAATTTCATTCAAATCCGTTCAGTGGTTTTTGCGTGAACGAGTAACAAGCATACACACATACTCACACACATTACATACAAACTTTCGACTTTAAAATATAAGTGTGATTACATTAACAATTATTACATAATATTGTGTCGCTCACACTCATTCTTGTTATCATAGTTATACCTACTATTCTCAGCGTAAGGTAGAATTAAATCTTTTCAAAATTGCATCAAATGAGGAGCTCGTGGCTAAATAATAACAGCCGCACTGGTTGATCTTTAAAGTTAAGCCGCACTTGTCAAGGTCGGTCTGAGGATGGGTGACCAACATTACATACAGAATTTCCTCCGTGGCTTGGAAAGCACGTTAAGCCATGTTAGGACCCGGCTATCATTTGTAGTCGTGTCTTTAACAGTCGTTACAGGTAGTCAGTGGCCTTTAAGTCTGACAACCAGGCGTATCAAGGGGTATGCTACCCTTTTCTGACTAAAACCCATCCATGTTACTTCATCGCCCTTTGTGTTCCGGGGCCACGTTATCTCTTTCGAACAGTCCCGCACCCTCGGCAGGCACCGGCCCTTGCGGTCCCCTTCCTGGGTATACTACCCTTACTTTACAAACTTTTACTTTACTAACTGGGTTGTGCTCAAGTGGAGGTCAGATAGGCAGGTTGTGGAGGTCAGATGCCCATCTGACTCCACTTGAGCTAAATACCAATATTCTACTATGGAGTATGGAGTGACTGCCTGGTCACTCCATGTAGAATACTGGTATTCAGCTGAATCCGTTAAGACTGGAAGCGGACCCAAATAAATATAAATATAAATAAATATCGCTGGACATTACACACAGCGCCATCTAGTACCACACTAAGCAACGAGGCTTGTGTCGTGGACACCAGATAGTTGATATACTACATAGATACTTTTTGTTTGTAAATACATACTTATCATACATATAAACATCCATGATTCGGAAACAAATGTCCATGCTCATCACACAAACATTTGCTCCTACCGGGATTGGAACCCGGGACCCTAAGAACGTAAGGCAGCGTCAGTACCGCTGCGCCATCCGGGTCGTCAAACAAAGACAAATGTGAGTGCTCATCACACAAACATTTGCTCCTACCGGGATTGGAACCCGGGACCCTAAGAACGTAAGGCAGCCTCAGTACCACTGCGCCATTCGGGTCGTCAAATAAAGTTGGAAAAGGCTAGGCACCTGATGAATTGCGTGAAGTACCACTTCTACACAAACTCTTCAACGTTATATTTTATATGTTAACCAAGAATCCAGTTAAAAGCTAAAAGAAGCATATGTGCAGTTGGAATTAGTTTTCAAATGTTGAACGTGACCAATTATAGGTTTCACTGCGAGGCGATAGCCCTTGAATATGTTCTTGACAATCTGTTAAAGGTTTGAAAATGAGAAAATAAACATGCCTTTTAATCTTCAAAGGGCAAGGCAGAGGTTTACCTAACAATTACAGCCACATTTCGCCAGTTACGTTTGAGTCCTCTGTAATAGGTGCGAGCTTATTGCTACCGGGCATAAACCCCCGTTCCATATATCCCTACCGACATATCCCCACTGGTAGGGATACTTGGAATGTTTTTCCAACTATCGCTACCGGTTGGGATATATGGAACTTACTACTCCATGTATCCCTACTGACCCGCATTGGTAGGGATAGTTGGTTTTTTTTTCCATTTATCGCTACCAGTAGGAACAAGTTTTCAAGGGTTTCTTTATATGATTTATTAGTGGTTCCTGAATTACTTGTTAATGTTAGCCTGTTTGAATGTCCCACTGCTGGGCAAAGGCTTCCCCTTTCTCCTTCTAAACCTCTATGGGAGTATAATTTTATATTTTAAGTTAATTCAAATAAAGTTATGTTTTTAACATTATGTAATTTAGTATGGGTTTGTTTGATTTAATTAAAATATTTGTTTTCGCGATTTTCTTTTGTTTTTTTTTTATATTTTGTATCACAAGTAATTCAGGAACCACTAGTTAATCATATAAAGAAACTCTTAAAAACTTATCCCTACCAGTGGGGATATGTCGGTAGGGATATATGGAACGGAGGAATAAATCCAGACTCCGTCCTGAACAATTCCTGATGGAAATACTCAATAAAACTTACCCCGAGAATCGAACCCAGGACCTCATGCTCAGCAGTCGCGCTTGCAACCACTGGACCAACGAGGCAGTCAATGAAGTGAGAAAAAAATACATAACTAGGGCCAATATTTTCTCGTGGATTCAGTACTGTTGAACCTCAGACCAAATTAAAAGGTAAAGACGGAACTCTGCGAACAGCAAAGTGAGACCGTCAAATTACGTCTCGCCGTGTTCACTCGGACCAAAAAAAAAGTTAAGTTGGAGCTTTGGGAACAGAGAAGTGAGGCCGGTTTCGTAAACATGTTGTGCATTTATTGAGGCATAGTTTAATAATTGTAGTTTCAAACTCAAACTCAAATCATTTATTTCAATTAGACCATTACGGCACTTTTGAAAGTCGAAAATACAATAAAAACAAAGCTACAGTCACAGACACAAGGCATAATAACTTGAGAAAATACTGTAGTTGCCCATTCCCTAACGTAGATCTCTATGGAGAAGAACGGGCAAGAAACTCCATGGACACTCTTTTAAATCAAAATATTGTTACAAAATCTTGGTTACATCATTCATGTTGAGTGATGTAACCAAGTGTAGATTGATGTAAATGTGTGCGTGTGAGCGTGTATGAACAGAGCGAGACGTATTTTGACGGGCCTCACTTTGCTGTTCGCAGAGTTTCGTCTAGATAGTCCGATAGTCCGATTCCGTTTAGATAGTCCAATGATGTGGCACTGGATGACCACTCATCGAGCGTCTTACAAATATTTAAAATAAGATCCTTAATTATCTATATCTGTTTATCATTTCATTTTATGTATGTTTTTGTGTCTTTTCATTTTATGTTTTGTGAATGCTTCTTTTTTGTGTGTTTTATGTATGTGTGTATGGACTTTTGGTCTGAAATATTTTCTTTATTATTATATTTTACCTTTCTATTTGGTCTGAGTGTTGAACATAAGTCTCTCGAAAGTATCACAACAGAATCTGTTTCTCCGCTCTATGCACTTCATATTCTGCCTACCCTCATGGGAAACAGGTGTGCGTATATATTTTTCCAATATCCAGTCTGATTGAACTGCCTTTGTAGGTCTTCGGCCTTCAAACGTTTAATATCGTCGCGCGTGACAAATTGTTTTGTCATTAAACCGGCACTCTTTAAAATAGTGATATTAGTAAATAGCGTAACAGTATAGTATACCTATTAAAATGTATCAATCAATCTGTATATCAATTTATGGTATGTAATATACAAAATGGTATTTTTAAGGGTTCCGTAAAAAATTAAAAAAAAAGGAACCGTTATAGGATCACTCGTGCATCAGCTGTCTGTCTGTCCGTCCGTCTATCACAGTCAATTTGCTCGGAATCTACTGGACCAAATCAGGTGAAATTTGGTAAGATGGTGTAATACTATGACCCAAATACAGATGTGCAAAGTAAATATATATTTCATTGCTTGTAGATTACAGGAAAACCTATAAGAATTCTAACAATTGAAAATAAAGTGGTAGACCCAATATAAGACTTTGGCATTGTACGGAACCCTGTCCACGCCAGTTCAACTCGCACTTGGCCGGTTTTCTTATTTATTTGTTTGAGTACATATTCTAAATATATAAAAGAAGAAACTGACTGACTGACTCATCTATCAACGCACATCCCAAACCGCTGGGTCTACAGCTTCCAAATTTAGCAAGTAGGTTCCTTATGTGGTCTAGGGGTGCACTAAGAAAAGATTTCCAAAATTCAACCCCTAAGGGGGTTAAACCGGGCTCTAAAGTTTGTATGGGAAAACCAGATTAGTTAGACTATTTTATTCGAAACTTCATAGGAGTGCTCCTATTGAATAATAAGTATAAAAGGGGGTTCGAGTTTTTTCAGAATTCAACCCCTAAGAGGGGGAAATGGGGTGACTAAGTTTGTATGGGAAAACCAGATTAGTTAGACTATTTTATTCGAAACTTCACAGAAGTGCTCCTACTGATAAATGAGTAGAAACGGGTTTCAGGTTTTTACAGAATTCAACCCCTAAGAGGGGGAAATGGGGTGACAAAGTCTAAAAATCAATGCACAGTCTAAACCGCTGGGTCTACAGATTCCAAATTTGGCAAATAGGTGCCATATGTGGTCTAGGGGTGCACTAAGAAAGAATTTCTTCAAATTCCACCCCTAAGGGGGTTAAACGGTGCTCCAAAGTTTGTATGGGGAAACAAGATTAGTTAGACTATTTTATTCGAAACTTCATAGGAGTGCTCCTATTGAATAATAAGTATAAAAGGGGGTTCGAGTTTTTTCAGAATTCAACCCCTAAGAGGGGGAAATGGGGTGACTAAGTTTGTATGGGAAAACCAGATTAGTTAGACTATTTTATTCGAAACTTCACAGGAGCGCTCCTATTGATAAATGAGTAGAAACGGGTTTCAAGTTTTTTCAGAATTCAACCCCTAAGAGGGCGAAATGGGGTGACAAAGTCTAAAAATCAATGCACAGTCTAAACCGCTGGGTCTACAGATTCCAAATTTGGCAAGTAGGTTCCATATGTGGTCTAGGGGTGCACTAAGAAAGAATTTCTTCAAATTCCACCCCTAAGGGGGTTAAACGGTGCTCCAAAGTTTGTATGGGGAAACAAGATTAGTTAGACTATTTTATTCGAAACTTCACAGGAGCGCTCCTATTGATAAATGAGAAGAAACGGGTTTCAAGTTTTTTCAGAATTCAACCCCTAAGAGGGGGAAATGGGGTGACAAAGTCTAAAAATCAATGCACAGTCTAAACCGCTGGGTCTACAGAGTCCAAATTTGACAAGTAGGTTTCTAATGTGGTGTAGGGGTGAACTAAGAAAGGATTTTTTAAAATTCAACCCCTAAGGGGGTTAAACGGGGCTCCAAAGTTTCTTTGACAAGATTAGTTAGACTATTTTATTCAAAACTTCGCAAGAGAGCTCCTATTGATAAATGAGTATAAAAGGGGGTATAAAAGGGGGGGAGATTGTGACAGTGATTGTGACAGTGACTGTGACAGTGACTGTGACAGTGACTGCGACAGTGACTGTGACAGTGACTGTGACAGAGACTGTGACAGAGACTGTGACAGTGACTGTGACAGAGACTGTGACAGTGACTGTGACAGTGATTGTGACAGTGATGGTGATTGTGATGGCAATTTTGATTGAGATGGTGATTGTGATGGCAATTTTGATTGAGATGTTGATTGTGATAATGATGGTGATAGTGATTGTGATAAAAATAATTGTGATGATTATGAAATTTGGCACATGGATAGTTTATAACTTGGATTAACATGTAGTACTATTTATCCCTTTAGTATTATCCAGTGGGACAGACCGAACTTTACGCGGGCGAAGCCGCGGGCAACAGCTAGTATTATACATAAAGGCGAAAGTTTGTATGTAAGGATGTGTGTGTGTTTGTTACTCTAGCACGCAAAAACTACTGAACGGATTTGGATGATGACAATCAGCCATTCTGACGTTCACAAATAGTTTGTGACCTGGATTAACACTTAGGGACACGTTTCGAACTCCACGCGAACAAAATTGCGGACTAGATTATTACTTTTTATTACTTTATTACTAGATTATTCTAGTAAACAAATAAATACCTAACGTTGCGTTGCTTAGAAGTTGTATTGTCCAGACAGACACTTCCAAAAAAACCTCACTTTTTTTAAAACCATAATTTGGGTAGGTACACGGCAATATTAACAAAGAAAATACGTCCGCCTTGTCATAAGGAAGTACTTCAGACGTTGGGTAATCGGTGACCAACAGCCACAACTTTTGTAATCTATTGCGGGGTTTCTGAAACTGATTCAAGACTGAGTAAGCACTATTAGTTGAGGGTTAGGTCGCCCGCAGACTGTCGATTGTGTTCTTTGGAGTTTAATCCTTAAGAATCGTTTCATATATATAGCGTATGGTTTAAAAATTGATGGTTAGTAAAACAAGCGTTAATGGGCTGACAATATATAATTGATGTTTTTTTAGCAGTTTTTTTTAGGAAAAACTAATTGTTTTAGCACATCAAAAAAAACTGTTAATATTCATCATATTTCAAAGACCGTGGACGGACTCGATAGAGAATTGGACAAAATCGGCTCGATAGAAAATAATTGCAAAGAATCGTCATTTAAACGGTTTTATGTCTTTATTTTTTTTTTGACGTATGGGTCTGCAATTAAAAACATGAAGTCAACATATTCATACCTATACCACTAACGAGTCATATTTCACAAATTATCCACACTTTTTATTTTAATATTTATTCATTATTTTCTTCTAAAACATGGCCGCCCAGTAACTCTCTCGCTCTCGTTTACTCCGATCCAAATAGACAGTGTGCGCGCATTTTGGTGTTACATCCCCTTATCAAAAAGTGAAGCCGTTATGACTTCCACTACATACTCGCGCATTTCATAGTTCTTCCCGGTCCTTATTAGCGCCTGGCTTGATATTTTGTTTTAGTTTTTAAATAGTTTTGTTGGTAAACACTGGCCGGTTTACTATCGTTCCTTACACCCGATATCTGCTCCACTCAAATCAAATAAAAACCCAAGACACAGCGCTGCGAACAATAAAGTGAAACCGGTTTCGTAAACATGTGTGCATTTTTGAGCTTAGTTTAATATGTAGTTTGATGTAAATGTGTGCGTGTGAACGTGTGCGCACAGAGCGGAGCTTAGTTTTGCGCTGGCTTCACTTAATTGTTCGCAGCGCTATGTCTTGGTTTTTTATTTGGTCTGTGCTGCTGCAAGAAAACACTTGTGCCTCTAGAACATCCCGCAGTGCGACTCGTAGCGCGACATTTCTCGCCCTAGTGTGCGGGGAGCCTTTATGTACAAACTGAAGGGCCTGCTCATGCCACTTAGAGTCACGCGCAGTGATACGATGTCAAGTTTACTGGAGGTGACAAGCTGTTTGTTGACTAAGAAGAAATACGCTGACCGGACTAAGATGTATTGTTGTCTTTGCCAATTTTATTGTGCATGGAATTGGATTTTTTGGGACACTTTTTGACTATTCAGGTTTCTTTGTGGGCTTAAGTATTTATGAGGTGGATCAGGTAAATAGGTGTACTAAAGCAAGCTTATACTAAATGCATTAAGGGTTAAACGTAATTCTTTGATGAAGACAGATTCAGACATAATAATATGTATTAAATACGTTTAACGCTAGAAAGAAGACCAGCTTTCCCACTGCTGGGATAGTTCAAGCAGTGGGACTCTTGATTGCTTGTTTCTAATCAAAGATTAATCCTTCCTTCGATCATTTCTCAGTAGCAGCCTCGGAGTCGGGATTTGTGCCCATTTGATGGCAAAAAGCTCACCCCTATAACATGGGACTTAAACATAACTGGCGAAATGTGGGTGTACTATTAGGTACACCTCTGCTTAACCCTTCGGGGATTACGAGCGTGATGTTATGTTAAGCATCCAGAAGAGAAGATGTTTAAAATAAGTCAACAAGGTACACAGAATAACGAATACAACAGTTTATTCTAACTTGGAACAAAATATCAACCACTGAAACTAACTTAAACCGCCATACTTCATAACGAACTCAATCAACACGTAATTGTTTAGAAAAATAGCGAGTAAGCATACAAAATAGGAAAATATAAATCTCACAGCCCTTTTCAACCGGAGTCTCTCGCGACCAGTCACCATTCCATGTCGTCTGTCAGTGTCACCTCTTTCCATAGATGTAACATGAGCTGCGTACAACCTCATTTCTCCATAATACTTCGTAAAACCTCATTTCTTCCCAACAAAATCAAAATCAAAATCAAAATCAAAGCATTTATTTCAAGTAAGCCAGTTACAGGCACTTTTGAATTGTCGAAACAAAGATGAAAATTAAATGTAGCTACAGTCCCAGTCACTAGACATAAAAACTGTGAAAGTACTGTAGTTGCCCATTCCCTAGCGTAGATCTCTATGGAGAAGAACGGGCAAGAAACTCCATGGACACTCTTTTAAATCAGAATATTGTTACAAAATCTTGGTTACATCATTCATGTTGAGATGGTATATTATGTGAGAACAATGTAGCAAGATGTGCACGTTAAAAGTGTCCACAGTAAAACAAAACAAAATAAAAACAATTCAAAAACTAAAATAATTCATTAAAATAAGCCATGGCAACTGAGAGATGACCAGTCACAACTGACAGCGTCCGTTCACGGACATGACGCATAGATCAGCACCATTCAACTCAACCATTTTGAAGGGAACTAAATGATCCGACACATGCGCCACCATCAGCGAGACTTTTGAGTGAGCATGACATATTCTCAACCGCCAGGGCACATTCAAGTCAAGAAAAGACGTAGGTTTCCAGTGAATGATAGCTTTCTAGTACATAGTACTCACACAATATGGGCTATGAGATTATATAATACTAAAGAGATTGAATCTATACAATGCAAAGATAGTTGTACAATCTTCAGCAGCTCCAACAATACCATTGAATGCTATCAATTTAAGCGCCCCTGTCCTTGTGGAGCAGGACCAGCATTGAGCCAAGCATTTTTATCAGCGATATAATCGCTCAACTTGTAATATGCTTGCTTACTTAGTGTGCGTTTAATGCATGTTTTAAATTTCGTCTCATTCAGTTCAAGAATACTTTGTGGAATTTTATTATAGCATCTCAAACAGTACCCCATGAAAGATGAGTCTACTTTAGCGAGTCTGAAGCCTGGCTGAACTAGTTGGTCTCTATTTCTAGTACTGTAATTATGTCTGTCACCTCTTTTACCAAAAAGGTGCAGATTTTTTCTGACGTACATTATGTTTTCGTAGATGTATTGACAATGTACTGTCATGATGCCAATATCCTTAAACAGTTCCCTTAGAGAATCGCGCCTACGAAGATTATATATGGCTCTGATGGCTCTTTTCTGCAGAATAAATATAGACTCAATATCTGCAGCCCGTCCCCATAGCAAAATGCCATAAGACATTATACTATGAAAGTAACTAAAATAAACCAGTCTAGCGGTATCTACATCAGTATATTGACGGATTTTTCTAATGGCATATGCTGCTGAACTTAGCCGCCCCGCAAGAGATGTTAAATGAGAACCCCATTGTAGCCTTGAATCAAGCGTAATCCCCAGGAAAACAGTTTTATTTTTTTTTTAACATTATGTTATGCTAAGATTATTCCTTTTAACGGCACATAGAATGATCAGACGAGTCATGCACATTGCGTCAGTTATATTTAAGTTCCATGTGATAGAGCGACAACTGGAAGGAACTGGAAAGGACGACCCGAATGGCGCAGCGGTAGTGAGGCTGCCTTACGTTCTTAGGGTCCCGGGTTCGAATCCCGGTAGGAGCTAATGTTTGTGTGATGAGCATCGACATTTTTTTCCTAGTCATGGATGTTTATATGTATAATAAGTATGTATTTACAAACAAAAAGTATCTATGTAGTATATCAACTATCTGGTGTTCACGACACAAGCCTCGTTGCTTAGTGTGGCACTAGATGGCGCTGTGTGTAATGTCCAGCGATATTTATTATTTATTAATTTAACTCCCGACTCAGAGTTGGTACTGAGAAATCCCTGATGGAAAAACCACCACTTATTCTTTCTATATCGATTGGTTGGTTAGTGCCTAACCGGCTTAACATGCCGTCGAGAAATATCCCTCAGGCATGCTGGTTTCCTCACGATGTTTTCCTTCACCGAAGCTAAAAGCTAAAAGATACATAATTATAATAGTAATACAGTCAATACGCACATGAATGCGAAAAATCAGAGGTGCGTGTCTTGGGATCAAACTCGAGACTTATGACAGACACTCCGACGGCCACACAACTTCACTATCACTGTTGATAACCAGTTATTGAAAGCGTCACTTAATGGTCCACTTACTATAACTACTTTACAAAGTATCGCAGTTATCCACGAAAAGCTCTAAGGATCAATTGAATTGCTTCAAAGTTATAATGGTTCACAGTTAATACATTACGGGGCGACTAAAACTTTATCTAGCACTTTGTTCACACTTATTTATTTTCAGTTTTATTTAGTGGGTTGTTTGAAAAACTGAACTGATTCACAAAAAATATTATATTACAAAGGGTGTAAAAATACTCTTAACGAAGCTGAAAGATACTTGTTCTCCCCGTCATTGCGATAATTTTTTTCTAGACCATACCTTCTAGTCACGGAGATGTTGTCGGTCAAAGTTCCAATTATTCACAAGTTTTTTGTTTCAAATACATGTTTTTAATGTAAGATTTTTACTTTAAACACCTCCACGACCCCGTACTATTTAATACATCCATTAGTCATGTTTTGAGTGCAATACATTGAGTTTTACCATAAAACTTGATTTTTCACCTCAAAAAAAAGTCATTTCCCAGCAATTTAGTTTGATGTAAATAATGCTTGGTTGAATGGCTTTGTGAAGGGTCCGTTTACACGCTGTATTTATTTGAATTCAGTAGTATATTAGTTAAAAAACACAAATAGATCTAAAACGATAATACTACCACTTTATTTTCAATTGATAGAATTTTTAAAGGTTTTCCTGTAATCTACAAGCAATTAACTATATTTTGTATTTTTATTATTTTGTTTTTTAGGCTCAGTAGTTTCGGAGATTCAGGGATGGTCAATTTTCATCTTCTTTCATGAATTAAATCAAAACTATTTATTTTACAATAATAACAAAAATATATTTGAGATTGTCCGCCGAAATTACTTTGCATTTATTAAGCATAGCATAGCATTACCTTATTTAAAAAAAAAATGTTTACTTTGCACATCTGTGTTTGGGTCATAGGATTACACCATCCTACCAAATTTCACCTGATTTGGTCTAGTAGATTCGGAGCAAATTGGCTGTGACAGACGGACGGACAAACAAACCGACGCACGAGACAGTGATCCTATAAGGGTTCTGTTTTTTTTTTCATTTTTTGTACGGAACCCTAAAAATATGTAAGTACCTACATAAAAGAAAAGAAAAATAAGGCGTCAAAATATTCGTCCACATCGTTGCCAATAGGAAAAGTGCCCAGCAGACTAGCAGCTTCCACGTTGGATGGCAATGCTGATTCTTTGGCCAAAAAAAAGGCTAGCCCTCTGGTCACGTAAAGAGTCGACCAACCGCTTGGCGATATCGCGATAAAACTAGGTGGGCACTCGGACCCCATAGCCCTAGTGTTCCAACCCCAAACGGCTTAAACTAGTAACTACTAATTAGGTTACTGTATTTGCGCCGTTTGAGCACCTGCAGCAGCCGCCCCAGCGCAGCCCACCGTGCTAGGAAGATGGGATGGCGCAAGGGTGTCGACGCAAGTAGCGTCCCACACCAAAGGCCTACCCAACTTCCATGGCTGGTCTTAGACTGAGTGAGAGACTTGTAGCATTTAACAGTTGCGTGATTTATCCTCTCTTGCTACTACGTGTATTATTTTCCGGTACAGTGGACATGGACTTCGGGTAAAAGTTTATTGTTTATTGATTGTTAATGAGTGTTGTTAATTATTTTTAATTTGATTGAATTATTTATTGATTGTCATTAATGATTATTGTTGATATTAATCTGATGGAATTAGTTAGCGACTATTGATAATAGTAGTTTGACTGAATTAGTTATTGATTTTTGTTATTTTACACGACTGCCCAAAAAAAGGAGTGTTATGTTTTTAATAGTTATTGTTGATTTGATTGAATTATTTATTTATTCATTGTTAACTGGTGTCTAAGTTTTTTTATTATTTGTTTTATTTGTATTGAATTAAATAAAGCTTATTCATTTATTCACAGTGGACATTGGACAAGTGTCATCTACCAACCCGCAATGGGCTCGCGTGGCACTTTATGGCCCACTTCCTCCCGTGGAGGGGAGCTTTGTCCCAGCAGTGGGGATGTAAAATAGGCTAAATAAGCCAAACACAGATAAAGATATACCCAGATAATGCAAGAGCTCCTAATACTTCGCGTGCCTACGCTTATTGTGGCTACTGTCGCAGCGACCTAATTTGTTTAAAACAACAACGTTACAACTCAACAACTAATTCTAGACATTTAAAGAACAAAATCGTAGTCCATTTTGTATAGTAACTAACGGCTGGTTTCTTTTTGTATTCAAACTCCGTTCTACAGTAGCCCAAGGTCAATGTGTTCTTCAACTGGACCTGATTTATTTTTAACAACTCAAGCTCTCTAACGACAGATCAAATTAAAAACTTTCAATATTACTTAACTAAAAAGTTTGAACTCATTTCTGGCTTAAATTACCCCAAAGGCGTATTAAATAATTCAGGTCCAGCCTCTTAACAGCCAATAACTTGGAATTTTGTTGGTAAAGGCTGCCGTCTTCCGATTTTTAACTTTATGTAAGCGTTTGGCTGCCAAACTGGCATGAGGCCAGTTCTTCTTACAATATAATACGATTTCTACCTACGTTTAATAATAATATGCTTGAAAATATTTTTAATTACTGATGTATTGCTCGAAGTATTTATGTGTTTTTGGCGTAAGTATATGGTTTATAGGAAAAAATTGAGTACCTATGTGGATACTTTTAAAACATCATCTGGTTTTTATTGTGTTAAAATATACGGGTATTTTTTATCATTTAATAACACATTAGATTTTAGTTTTTTGGGTAATATAATTTTTGGGGTATGAAGAAGGCATTACATACGGGATCGAAACGTGGTCGCTCACAATGGGCCTCATCAGAAGGCTTAAAGTCACCCGAAGGGCAATGGAAAGGGCTAATGCTCGGAGTTTCCTCGCGCGATCGAATCAGAAATGAAGACATCCGCAAGAGAACCCAGGTTACCGACGTAGCCCGAAGAATTGCCAAACTTAAGTGGCAGTGGGCAGGGCACATTGCTCGCAGAACGGATGGCCGATGGGGCCAAAAAGTTCTGGAATGGCGACCGCGAACCGGAAAATGTTGCGTTGGAAGGCCTCCCACTAGGTGGACTGATGACCTGGTGAAGGTTGCAGGAATCCGCTGGTAGCGAGTCGCACGGGACCGGTCAATGTGGCGACACTTGGAGGAGGCCTATGTCCAGCAGTGGACGTCTTTCGGCTGAAATGATGATAAATAAATAAATAAATATCGCTGGACATTAACACACAGCGGGTCGTCAAATGGTGATGATGTATGAAGAACAGAGTGTAAAGCTCTTCATCCCCCATAGAAAAGGGAGGATCCTCCGACCAGATGGGTGTTGTGTCTGGTGGGCCACTGCCCGACAGTTGTTGTTGGGTTCTTCTGCATAGTCTTATCCTCGTATATTATAATCTAGTATTATTATCTCATTGCAAATTAGGTCAAGTATAATATATCAGTATCACCCATTACAAGGAATGCACCCAATTACCAATTAGCCTGTATAAAATAACAAAGTCGAATAACAAAGAAGTTTGAACTTCTTATCAAAATATCACTCTTATAAGTCTACACAAAAAACATTAAATATATTCTTACAAAGTCTTTTAAAGTATATTCGAAAACGACTTCAAATAGCTTTAACAAAACAATTTATTCAAATCAAATCGCGAACCGGCGCTGTCTACGGCGTTCCAATAAAAAGGAACGAACGGTTTAGCCGCGTTCAGGACAAAAGATGCACTACTGGCTACGAACTACAGATAGTCTACAGACTAGTTACGTAATATAAAAAAATAATGTCGAGGTCGGGGGTTAGGCAGAGGTGTACCTAATAGTACACCCACATTTCGCCAGTTATGTTAAAGGCCCATGTAATAGGGGGAGAGCATATTGCCGTCAACTGGGCAAAAATCCATACTCCGTATAATTTCTTCGTAACAGTTAGGACTGTTACGAAGAAATTTCTGAAAAAAAATCTGCTGTTTCATACATTTATCGTGTAGGTGTGGATCATTCTCACTATTTGACGACCCGAATGGCGCAGCGGGTTCGAATCCCGGTAGGAGCAAATGTTTGTGTGATCAGCATGGACATTTGTTTCCGAGTCATGGATGTATAAATGTATAATAAGTATGTATTAGAGTTTGTTTCATCGTGGTGAAAGGATTAGTCAGCTAGACTCTGCGTTACCGAGTGCTAGCTGTCCAGGGTGCGCCGGGCGTTCAGAATCGCAGTACGATATTTTTAACGCCGCTCGGGGAGGCTCCTTTCATGCAAAGCCGTGCAGGTGGCAACATACTGGTCGGGTATTATTTGAGTCTATCGACACGCAAAGAAGAAGAAGAAGTATGTATTTACAAACAAAAAGTATCTATGTAATACTACATAGATACTTTTTGTTTGTCATCAACTATCTGGTGTCCACGAGCCTCCACAAGCCTCGTCGCTTAGTGTGGCACTAGATGGCGTTGTGTGTTAATGTCCAGCGATATTTATTTATTTATTTACTATAGTTCTACTACACAGTTCCACTGTAGAACTAGTGGGTTTTTTTTTTGCCACTAGTCCAAAGACATTTAAATATTTACGAACGATAGACGGGATAAGACGAAGAAAATCTTAATCCAAATACTTGTTACTACTTAGTAACAAGTCGTTCTATCTAATATCATACCCGCCCGCTTTTATGCCCGCTTGTCAGGTGTCAAAATCGAAAATGTTTGGGATCATAATTTTCGTATAACATTATTCCCAATGTCCGCTCTATACCTAATTCTCTTTGCACTAGTCCTACAATTTCAGGTGGTACAAAATCGTAGAAATAGTGGGACCAACTTTTTACCCGACTGTGCCAGAAGGAGGGTTATGTTTTTCGAGAGTATGTATGTAATTGTGTGTAAAATAAATGTTAATTGTTTGGCACGCTCTGTGGCCTGAACAGCTCGATGGATTTTAGCTTGAGAGGTGTCGTTAGATTTGTATTTACTGTGAGAGTGACACTGGATACATCAACATAAAAAAAAACAAAATGGCGAATTTTTGGCGCCAAATTGAAATGTTTGGCACGCTCTGTGGCCTGAACGGCTCGATGAATTTTAGTTTGAGAGGTGTCGTTAGATTCGTATTTACTGTGAGAGTAACACTGGGTATATCAAAATAAAAAAAGAAACAAAATGGCGGATTTTTGGCGCCAAATTCAAATGTTTGGCACGCTCTGCAGCCTGAACGGCTCGATAGATTTTAGCTTGAGAGGTGTCGTTAGATTCTTATTTACTGTGAGAGTGACACTGGGTATAACAAAATAAAAAGAAAAACAAAATTGCGGATTTTTGGCCCAAATTCAAATGTTTGGCTCGCTCTGCAGCTTGAACGGCTCGATAAAGGGCTCATCATGAGGATTTTAAAATGGTATATCTAAGTAACTAAAAGGTGTAAAATAAAAAAATAATAAAAATAATTAAAAACCCGACTGCATAAAAAATAACTAAGTAATAACTTGAAATAAAAACTGAAAAGATAAAAACAAGTTCAAGAAACAGGACATATTGACTGCAACAGTCGGGACCCATTAAATAATCTAGAATAAAATCATTACATCCAATATGGGTCCCGACAGTCAATATGTCCTGTTTCTTGAACTTGTTTTTATCTTTTCAGTGTTTATTTAAAGTTATTAGTTATTTTTTATGCAGTCGGGTTTTTTTAATTTTTTTAATTTTTATTTCATAAGTTTTATCTGTTCTATCACACAGTTCACAGTGGTATAGTTGGTGCTAGCTAAGATGAAAATAGCGGTCCAAAATTGCCCTTTCTCTAATATCTCTTCGTACGAACCAAAACAAATAAACCATGTATCGTTTTTCATTTTTTTTTCACCCCGTATACTTTCATATGCATTCACTAAAAAAACTATTATTTTGAAATTACAAACAGTCATTTCTTCATCATCATCATCAGCATATTATGTTTCCATTGCTGGGACACAGGGCCTCTTCTCTATGAGAGGGAATGGGCCACGCGGGCCCAGTGCAGATTGATAGATGTCACATGTCTTCGAATTTTTTGGTTCTAGGACATGCCGGTTTCCTTACGATGTTTTCCTTCACCGTTTTAAGAGCAGCGGTGATGAAATAAATTATAAAAAGTAATGCGCCTGCGTTCGTAAGTCGGGGCTGCCACCACTGGGCAACAGACACTTTGTTTTTTTTTTTATTTGTTTAGATATAGACATCAGACAATCGTATCGTCGATTCAGCAATTATTTGAATTTACTTTACGTACTATACGTCCTTCGTTCATGCGAGGGCTTCGGATAGTTCCTTAACTTATTTAGAAAACTAAAGCGGATAGTAATGGAATTTTAACTAGCCAACCCGCTGGTAGTATGCCGCTATTAATATAAGATTTGGAAAACATTAATGTTTACTGGGGTTGTTCCTGATTTATTAACAAAAAGGCCACTGCTACAATACGGAGCTTTATCAATGTAATGGTAGTTCTTAGATTTTCTTTATTTGTTTATTTTTACAAAAAAAAAGAGATACAAATAATAAATTCTAAGACACGTGACATCTACCAATGCGAACTGAGCTCGCGTGGTGAGTTGTGAAATTATTGTAATAAAAATATTACTTCCTTAATTGAATCGGATTTTGTTTGAATCATGGGTTCTATTTTTTTCTCAAATGAAAGTAATAAGCCTAAGTTTCTCCTTATAACATCAGCTATGTGCAGCTATTCTGGGAGATTAGCCGAAACAGACAGACAGACAAAAAATAAAAAAAATGCTGTTATTTTGAAATTACAAACAGAAACTTAAATTTTATTTGTAAAGGTCTTGCCTAGTCTCGCTAGTGGAAACATTATATACTGATTATTAATAACTAACTGATGCCAGCGTCTTCGACCGCCCGCAAATTATATGCTTAAACCTTCCTCTTGAATCACTCTATCTATTAAAAAAACCCGCATCAAAATCCGTTGCGTAGTTTTAAAGATCTAAGCATACATAGGGACAGACGCGGCGGGCGACTTTGTTGTATAAATTATATGTAGTGATAGTGAAGCTCCATCTATCAGTACTTTCGTGTCTTCACGGATGCATTAATCTAGTAATGCAAAGAAATCCGTTAAAATTTACGAAAGTTAAAAGTTAATGATTGACAATTCGAAGAATTATAATAAAATAACTCTGATTCAGATTAATCACTTTGAAACTTAATTAAAATATTAGGATCGCAACTTTTCTCGTCACTTTACTGATTTTACCCATTACTTAAAACTAACTGTAGCTCGCGACAATTCATGTGCGTGATATTATATTTTAGCTTTTCTTCTTGTGTAAGGATCAGCCCCCGTGCCTCGCAAAGCACGTGGTTCTGCGCCTGATCTCTCTCTGGTCGTGTCGGATTGCCGTCCCATCGGACTATGAGAGTAAAGGAACAGAGAGTGCGCCTGTGCCTGCGCACACACGCCTGCACTATAATATCTCCCGCGCCGATGGCTAATCTTCGATAGGATTGGCCGCCGTGACCGAAAACGTCAGGAGGACTATTATTACTAAGATCGGCTTCCAGGCTAACCTGTTTCAGCAGAATACCAGTTCACATGGAGCAACTGCCCTTCTGGCATCCACAACACAGTTACAGGGTAATACGATACCACCACACTTCAATTAACCACGGAATGATAGAGCAGCGGTGGCCCAGTGGTAGCGGCCCCAACTTACGAGCAGTAAGTCGTGGGTTCGAACCCAGGCTGGCTTATTTATTACTTTTTGTAATTTATTTTATCACCACTGCTCTCACCACGGTGAAGGAAAACATCGTGAGGAAACCGGCATGTCCTAGAGCCAAAAAATTCGAAGACGTGTGACATCTACAAATCCGCACTGGGCCCGCGTGGTGGATTATAGCCCATTCCCTCTCATAGAGAGGAGGCCTGTGTCCCAGCAGTGGGAACATTATAGGCTGATGACGATGATGATTCAGGTAAAACTTATTCAGGGGAAACTGAAACTGAAGTCGACACGGGGTAAGGTGTATCTACCTATTAGATGTAGACACAAAATAGCTCGGCTATTAGCTTATAATATTCACACAGACATAAATAGTATGTCTAAGTTTAGTCCTATTATTAACACTGCGACTATTAGTAGTAATACTAATGTACAGGTGACTTTAAATGAATATAGCATTAGTGCTATAAATGTTTACAATCATTGTACTGAGGAGGATCCATGTGTCACCGTGGAGAATTCTCATTTAGGGTCTCATTTAGGGTATATTAGTGATAGGGTCTTGTTGTCTGAGGATGGCACGGGAGTCTCCGGCCTCACTCCAAATATTAATTTAAACTAGAAAGTGAGACAACAGAAGGTACCATTAACAATATTGTTAATCCTACCAACCGCAAGGTATCTTCTTGCACTCAATTAGTTAGTAAAAAAGGGCCTCAGCAGAACACTTTGAAATTATTCCACCAAAATATCCAAGGCATTTCTTCCAAATTATTAGAAATTGAATTGTTTTTAGAAAATAGTAAGTTTGACATTATTTGTTTTACTGAACATTGGCTAAAGGATTACCAAATGCTTATCAATTATGAGAACTATATGGTGGGTAGCTGCTTTAACCGTAAAACTATGCTTCGTGGAGGTTCCCTAATATTAATAAAAAATTGTTTTAAATATAAGCAACGTAATGACATAGTAGGTCTCTCAGTTGAACATTGCGTCGAACTGTCCTGTGTTGAGCTAGATAAGCATGTAATTGTGTGTGTGTACAGACCCCCAAACTATCAAAACTTTTCCTTAATTGAATCAATAATGGAAGATGTCCTGGCAAAACTTGCAGCCAGTAATAAATCTACAATTATTTGTGGTGATTTCAATATCAATATTTTAGAAGAAAGTTCAAATAGCAGTCGGTTATTAAATCTTTTTAAGTCATTTGACTTGACCAACACTTTTATAGAACCTACTAGAGTCACTCCTTCTACTGCTACTTGCATAGATAATGTTTTCTGCGATTGTGATTACTTAGATAAGGCCATAGTAAATTGTCTGCCTTCTGACCATAGCGGACAAACTGTAACTTTTAGGTGTAATACACCCCCATTGCAAAAAGTTCAAATTAAATTTAGACCTATAACTTCTAGCAGATTAAAGAGGTATAATATTTCGCTACAAAACAAGTTAAGTGCTATGAGCCTTGACGATATTAATATAAATCAATTCTATGATCGTTTCTTTTCAATAGTTCACACGGAATTCAATAAAACTTTTGAAAAGAAGACAAAAAGTATTTGCCCTAAATTCATATTTAGTGATTGGGCAACTAGAGGTATCCGAAAAAGTAGGGAAAGACTATTTGAGCTTTATGGCCTTAAGCCTTTTATAAACACTGAAACTTTTAACAAGTATGTTGCTAAGTATTCAAAAATTTTTAGAAATACATGCAAGGTTGCTAAAGCCCTGCACATTAGCAACAAGATCAAAACAGCAGAAAATAAAATAAAGACAGTTTGGAAAGTCATAAATAACGAGACTAACAGGAAGAAAATACGTAACACTAGCTACACATTAGATACAGCATGTGGTCCTAAAAGCTCTGATAAGGAAGTAGCTCAAGAATTTGTAAATTTCTTTACCGATGTACCATTAAAAACTACAGAGGCTCTTATTTCCTCACCTGAACTCTCAATTGGTTTATTAAAGGCGAATGTGTCTGGCTGCCTGGCTGAATTTAAATTTAAACACATTAACCCTATGACAGTTATTAAAGCTTTCCGGCAAATAAAAATCAAACTGACCGAAGATCTATGGGGAATGTCTATCAAAGTTTGTACATCCATACTTGAGACTATAGCCCCTTACCTAGCTTTAATTTTTAATTTATGTGTAGACCAAGGAGTTTTCCCTGATTTAATGAAATACAGTAAAGTCATACCTCTTTTCAAATCCGGGGACAGTAAAGACACTAATAATTATAGACCTGTATCGGTTTTACCAGCTTTTAGCAAGGTTTTTGAAAAGGTAATGCTTAATCAAATGCTCTATCATTTTAACACCAACAGAATCTTACATGATCAACAGTATGGTTTCACCAAGGGACGTTGTACAACTGACGCCGGTGTAACCTTATTAAAGCACATATTTACTGCGTGGGAAGAGTCTCAAGACGCCATAGGAATTTTTTGTGACCTCTCCAAAGCGTTTGATTGTGTAAATCACGACACATTACTTTTGAAACTTGAGCATTACGGACTGGGTAAACTTGCACTTAGTTTGGTAAAATCTTATTTGAATGATAGACAACAACATGTTCAAATAAATGGTGTTAATTCACATGGTTTAAAAGTAAAAATGGGGGTTCCACAAGGCTCAATATTGGGTCCTTTCCTTTTTCTAGTATATATAAATGATCTACCCTATTTATTGAAAAACCAACCTCAAAATATGGTGTTATTTGCTGATGACACTTCCTTAATTTTTAAGATAAATAGGCGGGCCCAAAATCTAGATGACGTAAATAATGCCCTACTTCAGGTCCAAAATTGGTTCACAGCAAACAATTTGGTATTAAATGAAAAAAAAAACCAAATGCATAAGATTTGCTTTACCGAATGTTAAAAGTAGTGATTGTGATATAGTACTGAATAAAGAGAAACTTGAATTCGTAGATAAAACGGTTTTCCTGGGGATTACGCTTGATTCAAGGCTACAATGGGGTTCTCATTTAACATCTCTTGCGGGGCGGCTAAGTTCAGCAGCATATGCCATTAGAAAAATCCGTCAGTATACTGATGTAGATACCGCTAGACTGGTTTATTTTAGTTACTTTCATAGTATAATGTCTTATGGCATTTTGCTATGGGGACGGGCTGCAGATATTGAGTCTATATTTATTCTGCAGAAAAGAGCCATCAGAGCCATATATAATCTTCGTAGGCGCGATTCTCTAAGGGAACTGTTTAAGGATATTGGCATCATGACAGTACATTGTCAATACATCTACGAAAACATAATGTACGTCAGAAAAAATCTGCACCTTTTTGGTAAAAGGGGTGACAGACATAATTACAGTACTAGAAATAGGGACCAACTAGTTCAGCCAGGCTTCAGACTCGCTAAAGTAGACTCATCTTTCATGGGGTACTGTTTGAGATGCTATAATAAAATTCCACAAAGTATTCTTGAACTGAATGAGACGAAATTTAAAACATGTATTAAACGCACACTGTGTAGGCAAGCATATTACAAGTTGAGCGATTATATCGCTGATAAAAATGCTTGGCTCAATGCTGGTCCTGCTCCACAAGGACTGGGGCGCTTAAATTGATAGCATTAAATGGTATTGTTGGAGCTGCTGAAGATTGTACAACTATCTTTGCATTGTATAGATTCAATCTCGTTAGTATTATATAATCGCATAGCCCATATTGTGTGAGTACTATGTACTAGAAAGCTATCATTCACTGGAAACCTACGTCTTTTCTTGACTTGAATGTGCCCTGGCGGTTGAGAATATGTCATGCTCACTCAAAAGTCTCGCTGATGGTGGCGCATGTGTCGGATCATTTAGTTCCCTTCAAAATGGTTGAGTTGAATGGTGCTGATCTATGCGTCATGTCCGTGAACGGGCGCTGTCGGTTGTGACTGGTCATCTCTCAGTTGCCATGGCTTATTTTAATGAATTATTTTAGTTTTTGAATTGTTTTTTTTTTCTGTTTTGTTTTACTGTGGACACTTTTAACGTGCACATCTTGCTACATTGTTCTCACATAATATACCATCTCAACATGAATGATGTAACCAAGATTTTGTAACAATATTCTGATTTAAAAGAGTGTCCATGGAGTTTCTTGCCCGTTCTTCTCCATAGAGATCTACGCTAGGGAATGGGCAACTACAGTACTTTCACAGTTTTTATGTCTTGTGACTGGGACTGTAGCTTCATTTAATTTTCATCTTTATTTCGACAATTCAAAAGTGCCTGTAACTGGCTTACTTGAAATAAATGCTTTGATTTTGATTTTGATTTTGGTATATTATTAACTAGCGGACGCCACGTGGTTTCACCCGCGTAGTTCCCGTTCCCGTGGGAGTACGGGGATAAAATATAGCTTATGTTACTCGCTGATAATGTTACCGGCATGTCTTAGAACCAAAAATTCGAAGACATGTGACATCTACCAATCCGCACTGGGCCAGCGTGGTGGATTATAGCATTTATAGCCTTTCATAGAGAGGAGGCCTGTGTCACAACAGTGAGCACTGGGAACATTATAGGCAGATTATGATCCGGAATGATAAGTAGCCTATCTCTTTCTCCGGGTCCCAGACTATCTATCTGCCAAATTTCATAATTAACAGTTTATAGCAAGCATTTATACCTCATATCATATAACGTACGTATAAAATACGAGAAGCGTGTTTTAATCATAACATTTTATTTGTGGGTTAAGCGTGAGAAAGTAACATAGAATAAGATAAAAGAGTATGGAAAGAAAACCAAAGCAAAGCAAAATGTTTTGCATGTAAGCTTTGTGTTTACGTACGCCATCATCATTCTCCTGCCCTCGTTTCAATTTACTTGGGGTCGGAGCAGGAGGTATTCCTCATAACGCACCTATTTTTTAGCGCAACCTACTAAGCGCAACTAAATTATTCCTCTAAGCGCAACCATTAGTTGTACTCGTCATGTCATCAGTCAGCTCCTTTCATATCATCCTTCACACAGCCTATCCATCGTTTCTTTGGTCTTCATTTCGTCTATTTTTATAGCATCTACATTCATACTCAATATTTTCCTCATTACTCCGCATCACAGTCATGTCCATGGTTTGTGCTTTACGGGCATATGTATGTACCTATCTAAAATGCACGGCGATATAGTACACCGCTACTCATGAAGGCAACGCATGAAGGCAAGGCTCGGGGCTAAATATTAACAGCCGCTCGGGTCGATCTACAGGTTAAGCAGTGCTTAGGGCACGCCACAATAGTGGCGGTAAGTCCCCTCTTTGAGGAGTTGCTGGAGAGACGCCACGGCGTCCTAACCTTCCGCCTGACGTAGGTTCTTACCGGACACGGATGTTTCGGTAAGTTCCTGCACCAAATCGGGCGGGAGGAGACGCCCGGGTGCTTCCACTGTGAGGATCGACCGGAGGACACGGTGGCGCACACTGTGGAGGAGTGCCCCGCTTGGGCGGAGCACCACCGTCTCCTCGAAGCGGCGATCGGTGGCGGCGACCTCTCGCTCCCGGCCCTGGTTCAATCCATGGTCCGGAGTGAGACGGAATGGGACGCCCTCACCTCCTTCTGCGAAGCAGTCATGCTAGCAAAGGAGGTGGTGGTACGTGAGAGGGAGAGATCCTCACGTCCCGGCAGCCGCGGGAGACGCCCCGGGCGTCGGGAGCCACGTGGTGGCTTCCGGCCACCGTAGGCGCGGGCCTGTGGACGGGGAGCTATGGGTTAGCTCGCCGTCCGTCCGTCTCATGACGACAGGCCGTGTCGACGGCGCGTTCGTGTTCCACGCGCGCCTCAAAGAGAGTCAGCAAAAATGAAGGGGTCCGCAAGGGCCGATGCCTGCTGGGGCTGCGGGACTGTTCGCAAGAGATACCGTGGCCCCGGAACACAAAGGGCGATGAAGGAACATGGATGGGTTTTAGTCAGTAAAAGTCTGACACTCCCTCCTGCTCCGCCCAGAGCGGGAGGAGTCATTTGATGATTTCCCATCTTTGACAGTCGCTAGGTAGCCAGTGGCCCGAAAGTCTGCCAACCAGTCTTACCAAAGGGAATCGTATTACCCAGTTGTACTAACTGGGTTGTAGAGGTCAGATAGGCAGTCGCTCCATGTAGAATACTGGTACCCAACTGCATCTGGTTAGACTGGAAGTCGACCCCAACATAGTTGGGAAAAGGCTAGGCAGATGATGACTCGTCATGAAGGCAATTTTAATGAACCTACTCGAAGCAAAACATCTACTTCAATACCTTGACATCGAATATTGCTAATACTCGTTTCCTTGTAAATATTTGAATTACAAAACAGCATCTAGATAAACTTATTAAAAGCAAAGAGCAAAGGAACAAAGCCTCCAAAATTGAGCCTATTACGGAGCAGCCAGTTAACGCAAACAAGGTTCGGAACGATTTTCTCTTCATTGATTTTTAAGATACTTGAAACGATAAGACTTGGGACCTTTTAAGTACGATTTACACCGGTTCAAGCGCATTTTCCAATTTGTTAAAGGAAATTGAAGCATATAAGATGTTGATAAATGTCATATTTGCATGGAAGTACTCGTATCTTAAGTTTTGGAGCATCTCTTCTCGTCTCGTTTTTGCCCTACCATAACATCACGCCTAGGTTTCCTAAGGGTTAGCCAGACGTGTATCTAATAGTACACCCATATTTTGCCAGTTATGTTTAAGTCGTATGTAATAAGGGGCGAGCCTATTCTACTGCCTATTCTATTACTGGGCACATATCTAGACTCCGTGGCTGCTACAGAGAAATTTCTGATGGAAAACCCCAATAACACTTTTCCCGACCTGGAAATCGAACCCAAGACCTCATGCCTCGAAAAGCATTGACGCTGTTTTTTTTTAATGCTTATTTTATTTAATTTACTTTTAATTAGCTTAAATGGAAATACTGGTTAAATTTGACATAAATACGCATAAATATTTGCATGCCCTAAGGCAAAATATGGTCTGTGCCTAAACCACCAATTTTGACAACTGGTAACACCTGTATTTTAATCAAATTATTTTTACTCTTATAAAATATTCAAGCTCCAACTCTTTCAACTTTTTCAACGCGTTCTAGAAAACAAAACATTTGTTTATTTAATCGTACAAAAATGAACGTAAAGTTATGAACAAAACAGGAGGGCGGCACCAATTTGATCGTGTTAACGGATAGGGGATGACGCGGGTAATGATTTATGAATATTCACTAGGGGATTAACACTCGTATAATTCACATTTTACCGCTGTTTTTGTGTTTGGTGTAAGCGAAAAGAGCTTTTAGTTTTTTTTAAAACCGCTATACAAAGTTATCATAATATGGGTATAATAAAAAACCGGCTGAAAAGCAAAAATTGCATAATAGAAGCAGGCGGATATACCCATGCATATGATGATAAGTTTATAAGTTGGGTTTTTTAGTTTTTAACCGTCTTCAAAAAGGAGGAGGTTCTCAATTCTTCGGAACCTTTTTTTTTATGTATGTTCCCCAATTACTCGAAGATGGCTGGATCGATTTGGATTTCTTTTTGTTTGAAAGGGTATACTTCCCAGGTAGTCCCATGATCATCAAGTCAGTCTGATGATGGGATCCTGGAGAAATAGAGAGAACTCTTCAAATTTTATAGGCACACTTGAAGTAATTTGGGCAGTTTTTGAAAGAGTACTTTCTCGGAGTGGTCTCATTTCAATTTGGTTAAGATCTGATGAAGAACTTCGGAGATAGGCAATGGAACTCCTCTTATAATCACGCATACTGTTGAAGATCCTGTCCATGATTGTTCAAGTTGTATGCAAATTCAAAGAAAATTCCACCGACACTGCGCCTTGATCCTACGTCTCACACGTTTCCCTATTCACATATAATTACAATTAAACATGTTTCATAATAAGAAAAGCAATTAAATTTGCGTATTCTCTTATGTTACGAGCGAAATCTTGAATGATTTTGTCTGATTTCCATTTTTAGGTTTGATATTCGAATCTGTTTTGCAGGTGGTGAACTGCGGGTCCTCACAAACCATGAGAGACATCAGCATTATGCTGCTCAGCTGTATCTGCGCGTACTCTAAGAATGAAGCTTCGCAATGGGCCGCAAACGGCTCAAACACATAACTACCAATGAATTTATTCAAATGCCTCGCTTTTGCTTGCGGCTTCGCCCGCGTTAAGTTCGATAACTTTCCCACGGGATAAAAAGTATCCTATAATTATGTTAATCCAGGTTATAAACTATCTGTGTCAAATTTCATTCAAATTCGTTCAGTAGATTTCGCGTGAAGGAGTAACAAACATAAATTATAAAGGCGTTGTTTGTATGTACAAACTACGCCTTTATAATTTAGTGTGAATACTGTTTTATGAGGTGGTAGTATAGTTCGCGGACTGAAAACTGAGCAATGTTAAAGTTACAGGTACCAAAGTTACAGTGTACCGTCAAATGAAAGACTGGATCAAGTTTTTCAACAACGAGTATACTTCCTTCTGAAGTAGGTACCTATATAAAATTCACTTGAAGCAAAGATTCCATTGTTTGAACTACAAATGAGATTGTTTCAATCGGTTTTGAAGTGCACACAATGTAAGTACTCTACTTGAAAGCAATACGAGTATTTCGATAAATTTTATTGAATTGTTCTTTTAACTTTGTTTTACAACAGAATTTCTGAAAAATGTAATCTTCTTCTACAAGGTTTACGGGGGTATTGTGTTATGCACGTTAAGCTGTTGGTCCCGGCTGTCATTTGTAGAACTTTGACAGTCGTTACAGGTAGTCAGTCGCACGAAAGTTTGACATCAAGTCACACCAAAGGGTATCGAAATGGGTTGTAGGGGTCAGGTAGGCAGTCGCTTCATGTAAAATACTGGTATTCAGCTGCATCCGATTAGACCAACATGGTTAGTAAAAGGTTTGGCAGATGATGTTGATGATGTGTTATCCTGTACGAGGTCAAGCGTAAACTTTTTAAAACAGATGTCATTTGTTTCACGAGTCGACGTAAAGGGAATCGACGCAGAGGGAATGATTCTGTAATTCGGCTGTGAGGTCAAATATGTAATAGCTCCATGTTATTCAGATGTATCCGATTGTAGACAGAAGACAAAATATGGTATGCACTGCCAAAGTGTGGAACTGTCTGCCTGCATCTGTGTTCCCACCCACATTTAACCCACCTGCCTTCAAAGCAAGAGTGAACAGGCATCTTCTGGGTACGCTCGTTCCATCATAGACCTCATCCATCGCTTTACATCGTGATTTAGTTTAAGAACAGGCCCATTTTGTAATAAAAAGCCTGTTTATAGTCACCAGTTTTAAGAAGTACTGGGTATATTATTAATATTATTCATTTTACAACATATCGTTACATTTTTAAATATTCCTAATATAGAAACAATAATTTGACAACCCGAATGGCGCAGCGGTAGTGAGGCTGCCTTACGTTCTTAGGGTCCCGGGTTCGAATCCCGGTTGGAGCAAATGTTTGTGTGATGACCATGGACATTTTGTTTCCGTGTCATGGATGTTTATATGTATAATAAGTATGTATTTACAAACAAGAAGTATCTATGTAGTATATCAACTATCTGGTGTCCACGACACAAGCCTCGTTGCTTAGTGTGGCACTAAATGGCACTGTGTGTTAATGTCCAGCGATATTTAAAAATATAAAAATAGTAGCCCACCAGCGCTGGGAATAGGGTCCAAGCTGCCGGTGGTCAGGGCTCTTGAAAGAGGAACCTAATTATTATTATAATTCGCATGTAGCATGTATACGCCAGCAAATCTAGCTACTACAATCAGTAAAATTTATTTGATGGATTTTCAATTTTATCGCTAAAGCATTAGGTTCAAGCTAGATTGGGGAAATTTGACAGTTTTGGGTAGCTTGATACACTGGCGTCTATATCGATATTTATACATGAATCCCCAGGATTATTTTTCAGGAGCATATGGAACTGTAGCACTAATAAATAAATAAATGCTTGCAAGTCCTTTAATTTTTGTTTGGTCAGTGTGACATTTGTACAACTCATTTACTCTTCTCTCTTTACTCTTTTGTTTTATATCATAATATCTTTAAACCTATTTATCACCATTTATAAGATCAATTTGGAACGTTGCCCATATCCATCCACGATATTTTAAAAACTTCAAAATAATCTTTTTCACTCTCAACAGTGTGCAAGCCACTCCACATGTGACGTCACAAACGACCGGACGCAACTCAATCGCATGCATATCGCACATCTGTCGCCTTGCTTCTTTCTATCTGGAGTGACGTGAAGTAGAAAAACCGGCCAAGTGCTAGTCAGACTCGCGCATCAAGTTTTTCGTACCATTGTAGGGGGGCCTCCTTTAATTTTTAATTTATTATTTGTTGTTATAGCGGCAACACATTCTGTGTAAATTTCAACTGTCTACCTACTACGGATCATGAGATATAGCCCGCTGACAGACACACGGACGGATGGAGAGCGGAGACTTAGTAACATACGTGCAATCTCTGATAGTTTAGGCAGAGTCGTTCCTACAATACACTCGCATTTCGCCAGTTATATTTTAATCACTATGTGACAGGAGCCTTTTGCCATCAATCGAGCAAAAATCCTGACTCCAAGCTGCCACTAAGAAAATCTTAATTTAAAACCTTCATAATTATACTTTTCTCCTCTCAAAAACTTTAAAATCCCACTTGTGACGTCACACACGATCGGACGCATTTGAATCGTTTGCGTAATATCACACATCTGTCGCCTTCGTTCTGTTCGATGTGACGTGAGCTAGAAATATACTAACGTGCATCGAACCGTATTGAAGAAAGTCCGAGAGACATTTGTCACACGGTGTGCTGTGATGTGATGGCATCTTCATCAACCTAGCCTTTGCCCAACTACATTTATTCTGGGGTCGGCTTCCAGTCGAACTGGATGCAGCTGAATACCAGTATTTAGCATGGAGGGACTGCTTATCTGACCTCCACAACTCAGTTAATACTGGTTATTACGATACCTGTAATTTGGTAAGTTTGGTTGTCAGACTTTCTGCCACTGACCAACTACTAAAAGCACGACTTTCCAAAGCAATTTGACGCGCCGCCACGACCGAGCCGTGTGTCTATTCACATACATGTATGTACATAATAATATGTGTGTCTATACTAGCACATGTATAAAGGTATGTGTGTCCACCGCACTATTTGCACCGTTGCTCTATTTGTTTACAGGATACGTTTCGGCTCCGGTAAAATAACGTTACTGGATTTGGATTCACGTTTTAAATAGGTGTTCCTCTGTTTGAATTTCGACTCTCGGCGCTGGATGTGGCGTTGAAAATCCGATAGAGGAAATTGCCATCCGATTCTGGTTTTACCTGGTTTTTAGGGTTCTGTAGTCCTACAAGGAACCCTTATAGTTTCGTTATGTCCGTCTATCTGTCTGTCTTTCTGTCCGAGGTTTTGCTAAGAGACCGTTAATACTAGAAAGCTGTAATTTTGTAGAGGTGTGTATATCAATTACGCCAACAAAGTGGTGAAATAATATGTTGGAAAATATTTTTTTTAGGGTAGCTCCCCTACATGTAAAGTGGGGATGATTTTTTTTTTCATCGTCTATCCCATCGTGTGGGGTATCGTTGAATAGGTTTAAAATGATTTCGTGGTTGCTAATCCTACTTTTCGATTTAATGTTCATTTACGAAATATTAAACTTTAAAGTGCGAATTTTTGTTCCAGTAGGGCGTCCCCCCCTCTAAAAGATAAACTGCTGGCTTGAAAAATCTGGAAAAATTCGTGATGATAGTGCATTTCATGAACTTTAAAGGAAACTTATAACGGTTAAGATAACTTTATTAGTTTAGCAGTAACAGTCGTAGAACTTGGGTATTGGATATTTTTGTACCAAATACAAAATACTGAGAATAAATCCTACAAAGTGACTAAAATGAAATAGTTGCTTGAATATAATGGGCTACTACGGAACCCTAACTACGCGTGGCCCGATACGCACTTGGCCGGTTTTTTTGTACATAGGACAAGTAGTTACTAGAGTTGGTTGTATCTCGTATACGATATACAATAAAATTCGCAATCGGTATTGTAATTGGGCTGTTGCTTAGGTTTGTTTGAAGAACAGGGTGTAAAGTTCTTCATCCCCCATAGAAAAGGGGTGATCCTCCGACCAGACGGGTGTTGTGTCTGGTGGGCACCGCAATTTGTTAGCTCCTTAATGAAAACGGGCATGAACGTTCAATAACATAACATAACATCACGCCAGTAATTCTCGAATCTACCGGGTTTAAATCCAGACTTCGTGGCTGCCACCGAGAAATTCCTGACGAAAAACCCAGTAACACTTTGCCCGACCAGGGAATCGAACCCAGGATCTCATGCTCAGCAGTCGCGCTTGCGACCACTAAATTAACGAGGCATTTGATAACTATAACAAACACAGAAACATACATTAATTATTCAATACCGGTTCTTTCCTACACAATATACAGAGTTGAGTTCTTTACTCCATCCGTTATTTTAATATACACGGGCCTGCAAAACTAAGTCTACACTTTTAAAATTACAATTTTATCTAAATTATAGAAGTTAGAGATTTAAAATAAAAAAACGTTTTATAGCATATTATCAGCTTTTTTGAAACTATAGTAAATTATACATTAGTAAGTACAAAATTAAACTCTTTTTCGAGTCCTTTTTGTTTCGAAAGTATATCTTGTGTACTTAAAAAATTATTGCAATTTTATAAGTGTGATACTTAGTTTTGCAGGCCAGTGTATCATATTTATCTATCAAGGAAAACGTCTAGCATAAGAAAGGAATATTTTTCAAGCTTACAAACAAAACTCTCTCAATTTATAATACTCAAATGCTGAGGAAAATGTTGAAATTTTCCGAAGTATGAATAAAATAATTTATTTCCACTATGTTGTGGATTTGTGACGATTGATGGTGTATCTAATATCTAATCGAAACGAAACGGTGGATGGACTGTGTGAAGGATGATATGGCTAGAAAGGAGGTGACTGCTGAGAATTACTGATGACGACATGCTGCCGCCCCTAAATAAATTGGGATATGGGCGTGACTGATAACCTGGTGAAGGTTGGATCCGCTGGATGCGAGTCCCACGGGAACGGTCAAAGTGGCGACACTTGGGGGAGGTCTATGTCCAGCAGTTGAATGGTGATGATGATGGGCAAGAGAATGGTGATAATACATGTATAACGGCTGTAAAAAGATCTTAACGAAGCCGAAAAGCACTTGTTCTCCCCGCCATTGCGTTTTTTTTTGTTCTGGACTATACCTTTGAACCTTCTAGCAATAATTTTTGCGTAGAGTTACTTAAGTTTGATGTACAAAATGCTTGGCTTCGTGAAAGTTTCGTTAACACCGTGTTAATGTCACCTTAAAATTGTAAATACCGTTACATTATAATCTATCTCGCGAGATTGTAAACTCTCGAAAGATTGTGAACACGAAACGCACCTCGCGCTGATTGGTCAAACGTCATGTGCGCGCCGCCGTATTTGTTTGTTAATTCGTTTGTTGTCAAATGTAAACGAACAGTGTTTTGGTGGTGGTGTAAATTTTTACGTGTTGAAAATAACTCACAACTTTAAAATTAGTGATAGTGAATGAAATTGTGGTGAAAGTAAAATGAATCTGTGGTTAACCAAAGAACAAAGAGAACGGCTACTATAAGACTGACCAATCAGAGATAGGTTCACAATCTTTCGAGAGTTTACAATCTCGCGAGATAGATTATAATGTAACGGTATTTACAATTTTACGGTGACATTTACAAGGTGGAATGGACATCGACGCACAAACGCTTATCACAGTACATTTATTTTACGGTCATCGATATTTAAAAAAAAACCACGATTATACAATCACGCCCAATGATCTGTCCACGAAGCGAGCACCTTTTTCGACGTTTTTTGAATGCCCATCTAGGTAAACGCACATGAGTAGGTAAATAAGTGAAATAAAATATTAGGATTTTATTTTTGATTTTTCAAATTCACTTACACAGTCAAAAATCAAAATCAAAGCATTTATTTCAAGTAGGCCAGTTGCAGGCACTTTTGAAGTGTCGAAACAAATATGAAAATTAAATGTAGCTACAGTCCCAGTCACAAGACATAAAAACTGTGAAAGTACTGATAGCGATCAGATGATTGTATTATTTAAAATTCTTTGGGGTATTATTGATGTTCCTGATCTGCATAATGACATCTGCAAGCTATTTGTCCCAGACAATTACTGTCGTGGCAGGAAACACCGCTTACTGGGTGTTCCAACTTGCCGTACTGTTGCACACTCCAAGTCACCTATTCCCCGGACATTAGCCGCTATTAACGCTCTCCTGAACTCAAACACAGATCTTGATATGTTTGCGAATGAATGGAAGGTGATACTGTCGGAATGTTTGAATTTTTGTGAGAAGAATGCATGACTGTGTTAAATAAATTATATGTTATATGTTAAATAGTGTAATTGGCTTCGGTCGTTCTATTTAATTAAATAATTAAATAAATAAAGTAGTTGCCCATTCCTTAGCGTAGATCTCTATGGAGAAGAACGGGCAAGAACCTTCATGGACACTCTTTTAAATCAGAATATTTTTACAAAACAGTTACAACAAACGTTAAAATAAAAAGAAAAAAAAAACGAAATAAAACCGATAAATGTTGTTATTCAGCACAATCCGGTTCAAACTTTGCTAGCTGCAGAATCTGATGGACAGCGTCGCTTGAAGCGATCCAACTGTTCAGAATATTGAATGTCACACTACGAATTTCATTGTTGCCTGTTCTACAGTTTAAATATTTCGAATTATCTTGATTTGTAGGGCAGATTAGTTCTGTATTGATGAAAACTATATGGATAATTTAAATTTCAACTTACTAGTTTTTTAAATGAATTTAGGAAATAGAATGTCCAGTTTGCGTTAGAAAACCGGCCAAGTGCGTGTCGGGTCATGCGCAGTGTAGGGTTCCGTAGTAGCCCGTTATTACAATATAGAACCGTTGGTTCGGCACCATCTAGCGGCATCTAACTTATGATAATTTATTATGGTTTTTTATTTTAGATTTTTTTTACCAATGTAAGTCTTTACCCGTTATAAGCAAGCAACTACTTCATCTTAGTCACTAAAGGATTTATTCTAATGATTTTGTATTTGGTGCAAAATTATCCAACACCCAAGTTCAACGACTATTACTGCTTAACTAATAAAGTTATCTTAACCGTTTACCTTTAAAGTTCATAAAATGCACTATCATCATGAATTTTTCCAGATTTTTTATGTTAGCAGTTTAGCTTTTAGATGGGGGGGGGGCATAAGGTGAAAGCGTTAGGGTAGCAATAAAGGTGCAGGAATGACTTTGACCTTGAAAAAGTCATTCTTGCACCTGTATGAGCTTGGAAGGTTGTATTGTATGATTTTGATGAAAATAATTCTGTAACTACATACGTCTTACAGTTGCGAGGAATATTTTAGTCAACATTCAACCTAGCACTGGCCTGCAAATTGCAAAAAATGTAAGAAAATTTGAATTTCGCGGGCTGGTTGGAGCATCCACCTTCAAAATGTCAAAATCGACGATAATATTGGATCAGCGGGCCTACCATGACGTCTTAAAGCAGGATCGTTTTAATTGCGTGCGAGTGAGGGAAAGAGATGGCGCTAGACGTCCTCTATAGCTCCGTTTCTTTCCCTCACTCGCACGCAACTAAAACGATCCTGCTTTAAGACGTCATGGTAGGCCCGCAGTTCCTTTATTGCATAAAAAACAGTTATGGATAGTTCTTTCAACAAGAATAGGTATAGAGAGTTGCTCAAACTCAAACTCAAAAACTCAAACTCAAATCATTTATTTCAATTAGACCATTACGGCACTTTTGAATGTCGAAAATACAAAAAAAAGCAAAGCTACAGTCACAGTCACAAGGCATAATAACTTGAGAAAGTACTGTAGTTGCCCATTCCCTAACGTAGATCTCTATGGAGAAGAACGGGCAAGAAACTCCATGGACACTCTTTTAAATCAAAATATTGTTACAAAATCTTGGTTACATCATTCATGTTGAGATTATACGTATATGTGAGAACGATGTAGAAAGACGTGCACATTAAGAGCGTCCAGAGTAAAATGATAAATCAAAAATTTAAAAAAATAAAATAAAAGTAATTAAAATGAACGAACCGTGGCAGCCAAGAGATGGCCAGTCCCAACTGATAGCGCCCGTTCACGAACATGACGCATGTATCGGCACCATTCAACTCGACCATATTTAAGGGAACTAAGTGACCCGACACACCCGCCACCATCAGCGAGACATTTGAGTGAGCATGACATCCTCTCATAGCCACCAAGGCAATGAAAGATAACTAAATGTAAGTGGCGGCTGAACAGTACAAAGTACTCACACATGTGCTATGCAATTATATAATACTAAAAACTGGAATCTATACAATGCAAGTAGGTATATTTTTACAATCTTCTGCAGCTTCCACAATACATTAACATGGGAATCAATTCTTCTTCTTCTTTGCGTGTCGATAGACTCAAATAATGCCCGACCAGTACAATCAATTAGTTTGCAACTATGGTTGTGGAGCAGGACCAGCATTTAGCCAAGCATTTTTATCATCAATGTAATCCCCCAACTTATAATATGCTTGCCTACATAGTGTGCATTTTATACAAGGTTTAAATTTCGTCTCATTCAGTTGAAGAATGTGGGGAGGTATTTTATTGTAACATTTCAAACAGTACCCCATGAAAGATGAATCTACTTTAGCAAGCCTGAAACCTGGCTGAACTAGTTGGTCCCTATTTCTAGTGTTATAATGGTGTCTGTCACCTCTTTTACTGAATAAATGCAGATTTTTCCTAACGTACATGATGTTTTCATAGATGTATTGACAAGGTACTGTCATGATATTAATTTCCTTAAACAGTTCTCTTAGAGAATCGCGTCTACGTAATTCATATATGGCTCTGATGGCTCTTTTCTGCAGAATAAATATAGACTCGATGTCTGCAGCCCGTCCCCATAGTAAAATACCGTATGACATAATACTATGAAAATAACTAAAATAGACTAGCCTCGCGGTATCAATATCAGTAAATTGACGGATTTTTCTAACAGCATATGCAGCTGAACTCAGCCGTCCTGCAAGAGATGTTAAATGAGGACCCCATTGTAACCTTGAGTCGAGCGTGATTCCCAAGAAAACCGTTTTATCGACAAATTCTAGTTTCTCTTGATTCAATATTATGTCACAATCATTACTTTTGACATTTGGTAGAGCAAATCTAATGCACTTAGTTTTTTTCCCATTTAGTACTAAATTATTAGCGGTAAACCAATTATGGACCTGCAGTAGGGCGTTATTTACGTCGTCAAGATCAGTCGCACGTCTGTTTATCCTAAATATTAAAGAAGTATCGTCAGCAAACAACATCATATGCGGATGGTTGTTAAATAAACGAGGTAGGTCATTAATATATACTAAAAAGAGGAATGGACCCAATATCGAACCTTGTGGTACACCCATTTTAACTTTTAAACCCATTGAATTGACACCATTTATTTGTACCTGCTACTGTCTATCATTCAAATACGATTTTACTAAACTAAGCGCAAGTTTACCTAAACCGTAATGCTCAAGTTTCAAGATCAGGGTTACGTGATTTACGCAATCAAATGCCTTCGAAAGGTCACAGAAGATTCCTATGGCATCTTGTGCCTCTTCCCACACAGTAAATATGTGTTTTAATAAAGTGACACCGGCGTCAGTTGTACAACGTCCTTTGGTGAAACCATACTGTTGCTCGTGCAATATTTTATTGGTGTTAAAATGGTTAAGCATTTGATTGAGCATTATCTTTTCAAACACCTTGCTGAAAACCGGCAACACGGATACGGGCCTATAGTTATTGGTGTCTTTACTATCCCCAGATTTAAAAAGCGGTATTACCTTACTGAATTTCATTAGATCCGGGAAGACCCCTTGATCCACGCACAAATTAAATATTAAGGCTAAATACGGCGCTACAGTCTCAATAATTGAGGTACAAGCTTTGATAGACATACCCCATAGATCTTCCGTTGCTGACAGACGGACAGAGGTTTTGCCTCATGAACAACGGTGCCGTGCCGTGCGTCGTACGTCGTGCGTGCGGCATGGACGCCGCTGTGACACCGCTCCGTCTGCAAAGTTCCTAAGTGTGTTTTCACAATCATCCCGCAGGTTTGCAATTATTATAAACTTAGTCCTATTGATGATGACGTAAATACCTAAAAATAAGCATTCAAGCACTTTAAGCATAACTTATTGTACTGCATTATTTATTGTCATCAATCAGTTTTTTCTATCGCCCAACTTCTCATGCAAATATCAACCTTACTTCTCAATAAATAAGGCGAAAGAAACAATGTTGAACGTCTCAAATCTTATTTACTTCGCTTCGTTATGTAAAGTAGTGCCGCCATTGTGAGCAATATAATATTGTGACAACCGCGTGAATGGCATCAAATAATGAGTGTCGGAATTCTGAATTGTAAATTTTAGAGTTTACACGAAATTATAAGAAGCTTCCATTTAACTATAGCGTTTTCCCAACTATGTTGGGGTCGGCTTCCAGTCTAACCGGATGCAACTGAGTACCAGTATTTTACATGGAGCGACTGCCTATTTGACCTCCACAACCCAGTTAGTACTGGGTAATACGATACCCCTTGGTAAGACTGGTTGTCAGACTTTTTGGGCCACTGACCTGTAACGACTGTCAAAGATCTACATATGACAGCCGGGACGAACAGCTTAACGTGATTTTCGAGGCACGGAGGAAACTCGGTATGTAAGGGTGGACACCTACCAGGGCTGCGGGACTGTTCGAAAGAGATACCGTGGCCCCGGAACACAAAGGGCGATGAAGGAACATGGATGGGTTTTAGTCAGTAAAAGTCTGACACTCCCTCCTGCTCCGCCCAGAGCGGGAGGAGTTATTTAATGATTTCCAATCCGAAAAAAAATAAAAAATAAAGGGCGGACACCCATCCACAGACCAACCTAGGCAAGCACGGCTTAACCTAAAGATCGACCCGAGCGGCTGTTATTATTTAGCCACGAGGTCCTCCTTCAATTTAACTTGTAATGTTTGTTACTAGTTATTTTCTAAGGATTCCGTACCCAACGGGACCTGACAGACGGACGGACAGACAAACAGCTCGGCTTAGTAATAGGGTTATTACTAAGCCGAGCTTTCTGTCCGTCCGTCCGTCTGTCTGTATCTCATGATCCGTGATAGGTAGACGGTTGAAAGTGTATTTCTGTTGCAAAATTACAGGGGTCTGCCTTACTACGATGGTAAGGAACCCTTCATGCGCGAGTCCGAAAAATCGGAAACAAACAAATCGCAATTACGACTTTCGGTAAATTAAATTTCGTGATTTTTTATAATAAACATTATAATAATTCTTAGGTATTATGAAATTCGGACTTTTGAAAAATGGAATAAAATATTTCGGAGTATTTGGGTGTGCCCGTCGGGGCGCCAGCCTGTTTAAATAAAATAAAACAATACGAGTACATATTCAAATTGGTGCTAGTATAAAGGTGCTCCCACCTGGAGCGTTCGTCTGTAGGAAATGTAACATTTCAGTTTTAATTTTGAGCATTACATTACGGTATTGATGATTTGACGAGCAAACGTCTGTAATGTGACTTTTCAGATTCGATTTAGATCTGAAAAGTTACATTACAGAAGAGCATTTTCCACAATGTCAGACGAAGCGGTGTTGTATATTGTATCATCAAGCTGCGCGCTGTAATGCTCGGTTCTCTTCTCTCACTAATGTAATGTTCGACTCTGTAACGTTACATTACAAGCGACTGCTCCAGGTGAGGGAGCACCTTTAAGAATAACTTCTTTATAACCAATTTTACTTAATAAATAAAATAAAATAAAAATTGATTATTTTGAGACAAATAAGTCCATAGAAGAGGTTAGTAACAGAGATCTTATAAACTATGTTAGTACAAATAAAATAAAATAAAATAACAAATGTGAATGGTTAATATGACAGAAATCTTATAACTATGTTAGTACAATAAAATAAAAATAACAATCACAATGGGAATTAAAACTATATAATTCTTCATTTAACCTGCACCTGTCACATGCAGGTTAGTGAATCGACGCATGACTGCCGAGTCCAGTCTATCCGCTATCATTTTCAGGATACCGTTACGGCTCCCCCTCATACTGTGCACCACAGGCATGGTTTTCGTACGCATAATTGCATAGAAATCATCTATGTGCGCATCTGCAAACATGGCTGACGCACTACAGTACCGAGGAAGCCGCACCAGAGTCCTGAAAATGTTATTATATTGCACTCGGCGTGCATTATAGGTCCGCTGCCTGAAACTGGCCCATAGTCCACACCTGTGTAGAAACTTTGACAGTACGCTTTAAATAACGTTAATTTAACGTCAACTGTACAACGAGCGAATCTATGAGCCAGCATATTTCCACGGACCGATAATGCCCTCCGCTCTCTTTCTATATGTTTCTGTCACTATATGACCAAGGTACTTAAACTGAGCCACCTGTCTCAAGTGAACTCCATTAAGGCACAACGTAGAAACACAATTGGGTTTTTTGTTTTTACCGACAAAAACCATAAACTCGCTCTTGAGTTCTTAAACGAGGAAATAAAATAACTCCGTGACATAACTGTTTTTCATGTAGGTTAGATTAGTTTCCGAAATTTTTTACTTGCATGTAGATCTCTTGCATTTGTCTGGAGCTTTCTTCAGTAATCGCTGAAAAAAACAGAAATTTAATAATCCTTCTGAAAACAAGGTGTAAACGGACCAATCACAAAGCCGTCAATCAAGTATTCTGTACATCAAACTAACTAACTCCACGCAATAAATGTTGCTGGCAAACGACTTTTTTTGGATGTGAAACCCTCAAAACAAGTGTTTCCCCAGCAATATTTTTATTTAGTTTGTTGCAAATAGTTCAGTTTGATGGTTTGGAATATGACCAATCAACTTCCCGATACATGCTTCATACAATTCCTAGCCCTGTAGGTGTGACGATGACGACAGGTGTGACGACCCTGATGCACTTTCAATGACCTTGTCATTTTTTCTCAGTTTGATTAAGTAGGAAAACAGACATTCTACTCTTCCTCACTTCATCAATACATCAGAACACCTTCCTCCTGGACAGAAACCACAGTGGTCAATCTGAAAATCTCTAATCGTTTGCAGGCCCAGGTTGGCCGTTGTTTAAATAGTCCGGCCTGCATCTTCCACAATTTAAACGAAACCGACGAAACAGCTGTGCAGTTGGCTATACAGGGTGCAACCAAACCCTTCACGAAGCCTTTAACCAAGAATTCTATACATCAAACTAAGTTCGCAAAAATTATTGCTGGGAAACGACTTTTATTTGGGGTGAAAAATCACGTTTTGCGCTGAAACTTAATGTAACGCACTTAAAACATTGTGCCTAGGGACGCATTTAACAGTAATAGAGTTATGGAGGTATTTTAGGTAAAGTTATGACCTTAAAAACTATTATTTGAATACAACCTTGAGAAAAAGTTGGAACTTTGATCTCCAATATCTTCGGTTCCTAGGTATGGTTCAGAGCAAAAAATAATCGCAATGACAGGAAGAAAAAATGCCTTTTGGCTTCGTTAAGGGTCCTTTCACCCTTTATACTGGTCAGGTATTATTTTTGAGTCCATCGACACGCAAAGAAAAAGCAGAAGTGGGTACTCACCGTGTATACTCGTCAGCATTTTTATATTTATACAGTCTCCCATGTGGATGGCTTGCCATACTATCGAAAAAGATCATTAAAGTATTAATTATTGTACGAAATTAAAAACCTCAAACACTGGAACGTAGAGATTGGCCTCTCTTTTCTTGTACCAATCTCGACGTTCATGTTCCAGCCTCATCCAGGTTTTTCCCCAGATGAACTGCATTATTTTATTATATGTTGTCTGAACATCTGGCCGCCAGACGACGCACCTTTCTTGTCCCAGTTCTGGGACGCCATTCCGTGACAGCCTTAGTCTACCTGTCAACACTGCGCCTTGCTATAGGTATCCTGCTCAACTCCATTCGAGTTCCGTGTCACGATTTCCTATATCGAAATTTTTTGCACGTCTTTGTACAAATGTTTCGTATAATAGCTAGTAGATTTTGGCTGATTGTACGGAGAAACATGTACGTCTCTCCGTACAACCAGCCAAAATCTGTTGAAATCAGCCAATATTCTGTTATGTCTAAAGTCTCGTCTCTTTAACCAGTGTGTTCTGTCCACAATGACGGTGCTGAAATATGGACGCTCACGCAAGAGGTGTGGTGTTTACAGACTGAGACTGGTTACTGGAATATAGTTATATACCACATTTTAAATGTTGAAATATCTCTTAATAAGAGAATGTGCGGTCGCTTCTTTCTTTATCGTGTGGTTAGTGCCTAACCTGGTGTCAGAGTTTTTATGCCGCCCATGGGCCCCTGACTTGGCTTTACATGCCGTCGAGAAATATCTCTCAGGCATGGTGGTCGCTTATTAAGGCAGAACAAAACTCAATTGTGCTAAACTGTAAATAGGTAGTTATCAAAGGCAGTCAGTACACACGATTATATCTGTGCATGCAGTTCGCGTAGTCTAACATGCAATAGTTCTTGAAATTATAATAAGTATAATAAACTGTACGGCCGCAAACTCTTCCAGTTCTGAAAAAAATCAACCGTTAGAACGATTTGTTTTTTCAAAAGCGCTTCGATTACAACCTTAGTTTTGTAATGTGGGTTGTTTTGTGTTTTGTGTTTTGTATTCCCGCGATCATGATGCTTGCAACAGCGTCGAAATAACGGGAGCTCATAGAACCTAAAGAAAATCACGGATATCATCCCGTAAGTACTTTAGGTGTTGGCGGAGCTTTATGAGGGCTACAGAGCGGCGAAGACCGCCCTCCGCGAGGCTGTCCTGCGGGCCAGGGATCTGGCCCGCGAGGAGATGTTGGGGACTCTCGACAGAGATCCGTGGGGGCGCCCTTACAAGATGGTGCGGGATAAACTCCGCACCTGGGCCCCCCCGCTGACGCAGAGTCTCCGGCCTCAGCTCGTGGAGGACGTGGTGAGCGCTCTGTTCCCCTCGCGAGGGGAACACCCGCCCCCGCCTATGGCTCCGCCGGCTGCGGTGCCGGAAGCGGACCACGAAAGTGACGACGACGACGCTCCGGAAGTGACCGGGGTAGAACTGAGAGTGGCGGTACGCAGGCTCAGTGCCAAAAATACCGCCCCGGGACCCGACGGCTTGCCTGGCAAAGCCTGGGTCCTGGCCTCGGAGGCTCTCGGTCCCCGACTGGAAGGGTTCTTAAGCGCATGCTTGGAGAGGGGCCGGTTCCCGCTTCGCTGGAAGACGGGGAAGCTGGTCCTCATCCGGAAGCCGGGGCGCCCGGCGGACTCTCCGTCCGCCTACCGGCCCGTGGTGTTGCTCGACGAGGTGGGCAAGCTCTTTGAAAGAGTCATTGCAAACCGCCTCGCCGAGCACCTTGCGGGGACGGGGCCGGACCTTGCGGAACACCAATATGGTTTCCGCAAGGGGCGCTCTGCGGTGGACGCCATCATGCGCGTGAGAGCCCTCACGACGAGGGATGCGGTGTCCAGGGGTGGGGTGGTCTTGGCGGTGTCTCTCGACATCGCCAACGCCTTCAACTCCATGCCCTGGAGCTGCATAAGGGAGGCACTCCGGTATCACCGGGTGCCGACCTACCTTCGTCGTGTGGTCGGGGACTACCTGACGGATAGGGCCGTCATCTACCCCGGTCGCAGCGGAGATTGGAACCGGCGAGAGATGTCGTGCGGTGTTCCACAGGGATCGGTTCTGGGGCCATCCTTGTGGAACATCGGGTACGACTGGGTGCTGCGCGCCGACCTCCCTAGCGGTGTCAGCGTAGTTTGCTACGCTGACGACACACTGGTGCTGGCACAGGGGAGGTCGCACGAGGCGGCGGCCGACACTATGACACGCGGGGTTGCGATAGTCGTGGAGAGAATCCGGCAATTGGGTCTCGAGGTGGCATTGCACAAGTCCGAGGCCATGTGCTTTCATGGGCCTCGGAACGCCCTACCTCCGGGATCCGCAGTGATGGCAGGAGGGGTTTCCATCGGCGTCGAGTCGACGCTGAAGTACCTGGGACTTGTCCTCGACAGCCGGTGGAACTTCGTGGAGCACTTCCGACGTTTGGCCCCCAAACTGGAGCGGACAGGGGCTGCCTTCAGGCGGCTCCTGCCCAACCTGGGGGGGCCGAACGCCTCCTGCCGGAGGCTCTACGCGGGAGTCGTGCGGTCCATGGCCCTTTACGGGGCCCCGGTGTGGGCACGTTCATTGAAGTGGCGTGCCGCCCACCACTTGAACGTGCCCCAGAAGGTGGTAGCCGTAAGGCTGGTCCGGGGCTACCGCACGATCTCCCGCGAGGCGGCGAACCTCCTTGCCGGATTGCCGCCATGGGATCTGGAGGCAATAGTCTTCGCGCGCCTACATGAGTGGCGCGCGGAGGGGCTACGCCGGGGGGAAACTCCGCTGCCGCGGCAAATTGTCGCTCAGCGGACGGACTTCCGGCGGGATCTCATGGCGACATGGAGAGAGCGACTATCGCAACCCCGTGCAGGGCACGCCACAATAGTGGCGATAAGTCCCCTCTTTGAGGAGTGGCTGGAGAGACGCCACGGCGTCCTCACCTTCCGCCTGACGCAGGTTCTTACCGGACACGGATGTTTCGGTAAGTTCCTGCACCGAATCGGGCGGGAGGAGACGCCCGGGTGTTTCCATTGTGAGGATCGGCCGGAGGACACGGTGGAGCACACTGTGGAGGTGTGCCCTGCTTGGGTGGAGCACCGCCGTGTCCTCGAGGTGGCGATCGGCGGCGGCGACCTCTCGCTTCCGGCCCTGGTTCGTGCCATGGTCCGGAGCGAGACGGAATGGTACGCCGTCACCTCCTTCTGCGAAGCAGTCATGCTAGCGAAGGAGGTGGCGGAACGTGAGAGGGAGATATCCTCACGTCCCGGCCGCCGCGGGAGACGCCCCGGGCGTCGGGGGCCACGTGGTGGCTACCGGCCACCGTAGGCGCGGGCCTGTGGACGGGGAACTATGGGCTAGCTCGCCGTCCGTCCGTCTCATGACGACAGGCCGTGTCGACGGCGCGTTCGTGTTCCACGCGCGCCTCAAAGAGAGTCAGCAATAAGGAAGGGGTCCGCAAGGGCCGAAGCCTGCCGGGGCTGCGGGAGTATTCGAAAGAGATACCGTGGCCCCGGAACACAAAGGGCGATGAAGGAACATGGATGGGTTTTAGTCAGTAAAAGTCTGACACTCCCTCCTGCTCAGCCAGAGCGGGAGAAGTCATTTGATGATTTCCCATCCTAAAAAAAAAAAAAAAAAAAGGTGTTGTATAACCTAGATCCCATACGGGGTTAGTATATTCTCCTTTATGAACTACTTGTATTGGTATAAGAATCCAGAAATTGCAAGAAAAATATCAACTGTTCGCTACATTTTGAGAATTATTTATGAACATAAATGAGTACACAATGTTCTGAAGTATAATTTGTTATTATTGATGAAACCCCTGGAAAACCAAAACTAAGCTGGTCTGCTTATTATTTAATTAAATGTGCGTAAACCTTTTACCATTCACTGATTACACGATTTTAGAGTACAGTACTTTCACAGTTTTTATGCTTTGTGACTGGAACTATAGCTACATTTCACTGTTGTCTTTTTTTCGACCTTAATGGCACAGCGGTACTGAGGCTGCCTTACGTACTTAGGGTCTCGGGTTCGAATCCCGGTTGGAGCAAATGTTTGTGCGATGAGCATGGACATTTGGTTCCGAGTCATGGATGTTTATATGTATAATAAGTATGTATTTTTAAATAAAAAAGTATCTATGTAGTATATCAACTATCTGGTGTCCCACGACACAAGCCTAGTTGCTTAGTGTGGCACTAGATGGCACTGTGTGTTAATATCTAGCGATATTTATTATAATTATTATTATTCAAAAGTGTCTGTTAACTGGCCTACTTGAAATAAATGTTTTAATTCCGATTCTATACACCCCAAGGTTTTTAACACATACAATAGTGTTATTTATCCAATTCATTGATTTATTCTCTCACTCAGGCGTCTAGTGAGTAGAAAAGACGATTAATTTAATTAAAAACGAAGAAGTATTCATTATTTTAACTTACTGATAGGCTCTCAAACAAATTTGGGCCAAATGATCACAATGATCTATCACCGATTCGAAGAATATCGTGGTGCGCCTTCGTTTGGTGTCTTTTCTTGGCTCTAATGTGTGTCTGTTGAAATAATAATAAAGTATGTCTATTATGAGGTTCAACAATTGCCAGCCATGGGAACTTGACATTGGAAAACATTTCCAATGCCAAGTTCCCAAGGGCCGTCGCCCACACAATCCGGAGTCCTTTTTTTAGGAACAATAAAATTAATGGCAGTAGACTCCACTATGTGCGCGCACATAGTGGAGGCGCGGAAGTGTGCCCTTGCCGCGACTCCGATGCCATTTCTTCATTTAGGTTCGTGCATAGCTACTTATAGAAAAAAAGAGACCAGTGAGTGATCTGGCATAGATACCTTTCATCCGAATCCGTTCAGTAGTTTTTGCGTGAATGAGTAACAACAATCCATCCATCCACACTCACAAACATTCGCATTTATAATACTAGTAGGATTCAAGAGTTTCGAACCAATTTCGTGATTAGAAAAACCGGCCAAGTGCGTGTCGGGCCACGCGCAGTGTAAGGTTCCATAGTAGCCCGTTATCACAATATAGAACGAATCCATTGGTACAGCGCCATCTAAAGGCAGCTTTGTGAAACTTATGATTATTTATTATGTTTTTTATTTTTTTTTATTTTATATTTTGTTTTTCAATGTAAGTCTTTACCCGTTTTAAACAAGCAACTACTTCATCTTAGTCACTTTATAGGATTTATTCTAAGGATTTTGTATTTGGTACAAAATTATCCAACACCCAAGTTCTACGACTATTACCGCTAAACTAATAAAGTTATCTTAAGCGCTATAGTTTTCCTATAAAGTTCATGAAATGCACCATTATCATGAATTTTTCCAGATTTTTCAAGATGAAAAAAAAAATCATTCTCACTTCACATGTCCCCTACATGTGAAGTGAGAATGATTTTTTTTGGAGCTACCCTAAAAAAAAATATTTTCCAAAATTTTATTTTACCACTTTGTCGGCGTTATTGATATACACACTTCTACAAAATTACAGCTTTCTAGTATTAGCGGTCTCTTAGCAAAACCTCGGACAGACAGACAGACAGACAGACGGACTTGACGGGACTACGGAACCATACATAATTTAAATACCAACCCAAGCCAAATGTACTCACGCAACGTTTTCAGTTCTTTCGGGCATTGCGGTCATGCCAGAGAACAGGTTGCCTGGACCTACACCCTGTCGACGGTGACCCTGGTGGGCCCTGTTGTTCATGCCACGTTGTGTTCCCTTGGTCGTGTTTTGTCTACTTGGCAATATTTTTTCCCCGTTAACACATTCATTATGTAATGCTTGAAAAAAAAAAACAACAAAGGACTCCGAATTATTTGCCTTGCCTAACTTCCGCCATTTTATAAAAAATAAATAGCGGCCACGCATTAAATTTATATACATCAATATTTTTTGCACTGATACAAACAAGTATTGTACGAGAGAAAACTTTCTAACGAGTCACGTTTACAGCCCTCCGCAGACTGAACTGGTGATGGTGATGGGGTGTGTTAACTATTTAGGGTTTTCGGATTTCTCTTTACATGTGCAGTAAGACATTTACTTCTTGCCAAATTTCATGATTCTAGGTCAACGAGAAATGATTCGAGTGTTGAAATATAGTACGTTTTTTGAGGCATAAACGGCCTTATCTTTTTTTACGTTAATTCGAGATAAAGGGTAAGGATTCCGTTTTTTCGGAACCCTCCAAAATAAAAAATAAAACCGACTTTAAAATCAGTCTTCTTCTTCTTCTTAACCACTTTCACTTTGTTCCAGCTGAACCGGGAGAGATCAAAAAGATCATTCTGGCCATTAAGTCGAAAGCAGTGGGTTGTGATAATATTACTCGTGGTATGATCACAACTCTTCTGGATGACCTTCTACCAGCTATTACCCATATTGTGAATTTTTCCCTATTTACCGGAGTATTTCCTTCCCTGTGGCGCAAAGCCTATGTTTGTCCGCTACCCAAGGTCCCTAATCCCTCTCTTCCTACCCATTTCCGTCCTATTTCGATCCTTCCCTTTCTATCCAAAGTGCTTGAGGCCTGTGTCCACAAACAATTTTCCAATTTTGTTCATCGGAACTCGCTTATCAGCCCACTTCAATCTGGGTTCAGGCCCGGGCACAGCACTGTTTCTGCCCTACTTAAAGTGACTGGCGATATAAGGGCAGGGCTGGAAGACACCAAGGTAACGATACTGGTGCTGGTCGATTTCTCGAATGCCTTTAATGCCGTTAGTCACGACATCCTTTTGGCAATTTTATCCCATGTTATGGTCTCTCCCGGAGCACTGGAATGGTTCTCCTCTTACCTTCAGGAACGCCAGCAGTCAGTCCATGTTGGGGATTCGTCGTCATGTTGGTGTGATTTGGAAACTGGTGTTCCTCAAGGCGGTATTCTTTCTCCTCTTCTGTTTTCCATTTTTATTAATCTCCTTACTTCTGAGCTTCAGTGTGCGTATCATCTGTATGCCGATGACTTGCAGTTGTACTGTCAGGGGAGGGTTGACGAATTGCGTGATCTAATCGTGAAGCTAAATAGGGACCTGATGGCCATAAAAACCTGGTCCGGTAAATTTGGTGTGGCAGTAAATCCGAATAAATGTCAGGCTATCATCGTTGGGAGTTCTCGCAGTCTGAGCAAGTTGGATAGTACAACCTTGCCACCAGTTCTTTTCGACGGTACGGTCGTTCCATTTAGCAATGATGTAAAGGATCTTGGCTTGCACATCGACAGCACTATGAAATGGCATACTCAAGTCGCTCGTGTCAGCCAGAAAGTTACTGGTTCGTTGCGGGCTCTGTACCGTTTGAGAAACTTTTTACCCTCAAATACGAAAACAATGCTTGTACAGTCCTTAATTTTTCCTATCATCGATTATGGTGATGTGTGCTACTTTGACCTGAATGCAGATCTCCTCGACAAACTTGACCGTCTTCTAAATAACTGCATTCGATTCGTTTTCAACCTGCGTAAATATGATCATGTGTCCGAGTACCGGTCTCTTCTTATGTGGTTGCCCATACGTCAGCGTAGGGGGCAAAGGGCGCTAACCACTTTGTTTTCTTTTCTCGTTTCACCCACTTCCCCTAGTTACCTTGCTCCCCACTTTCAGTACATTTGTGCCAACCATAACAGGAGTCGGCGATCATCGCAAAACCGTGTTCTTCACTGTCCCTCTCACCGCACTGACTTCATTCATCGTTCATTCTTTGTACAATCTATTTCTCTGTGGAATGCGCTTCCCCAGGAAATCAGGATGGCAACCAATCGTTTGGCTTTCAAAATTAAAGTTCGAGAGTACATTCGCGAGAAGCTGGCAGTTTCATCACAACGGTAATGTTTTCTCTATTGTTTGTCTTTTATTTTAGTAAATCCGTTTATATATCTATTTACAGTTATAAATAGTTTAATATATATTTATAGTATTTATTTATATTTATAGTATTTTATATATCCTTCTAATTTACCTTAGTTTTAATTAAATTATTTTCAGATGTACACCTACCACTGCTTGTCTCTGCATCACCCAAAGGTTGACTGGTAGAAAATGCCTACGGCATTAAGTCCGCCTGTGTACTTTGTGCTTAAAGTGTTAAATAAATAAATAAATACAAAAAAGTGAAATATAACTTTAGCTTCAGAAGTCGGTTGTATATCTCCGAAATTCAGCATCAGATCTACACCAAACTTAAACGGGACCTCCGCGCAATAATATTCTTCCAAACGAAAAAATAATCATCAAAATCGGTTCACAAATTGGCGAAGATATCGCTGAAAATACACAAAAAAAAAACTGACGAATTGATAACCTCCTCCTTTTTGAAGTCGGTTAAAAATAGGAATAATACTTACAGAGAAATACTATTACATGGAGAAATAAAAACAAGTTAAGGTCCCGTAGTAAAATATGTTTTCTTGTTCTAATATTCTCAGTCTTTATAGTCGAGCGGTGCATGTCACCATTCATAATATATGTTGGGCCGTGACGGCGTACAAGCGGGAGGGGATGACACTGGACTGACTTGTCGTAGATTTAGGAACTAAAATGTTAAAAATATCTTCTTATCTTCTATCGTTAAAATATGTCTAAGAACATTTAGTTTCGCATTATCTTCAGTGGGATATTATTTTCCTGAAAAATAAAACAATATTTTATGACATATTAGGTCATCGTAGGTCAAAATACCACTATACATCAAGACTCTTGTCTTGTCTTGCTGTTGTACTTGTCTTGTGTTCTTTAATTTGATTATTGATTTGATTTTTTGATTTCATGTTGACATTAAAACCACGATTGAACAAAATAACGGAGAACTATAAGAAATATTCCTCAGAACTGTCCTCAGACTTGGCAGTAGTGTTTATTATTTAAACCAACAACGGACCGGAATAAATATCTTTTTACTAGCTTATATCCGCGGCTTAATTCGGTAATTGTTCCACGGGATCGCACTACCAGGACAAAAATATTCTATGTGTAAATCCAGGTTACAAAGAACTATCTGTCAGCCAAATTTCATTTAAACCCGTTCAGTAGTTTTGCGTGAAAGAATAACAAATATCCATACATACATCCATACGCACAAACTTGCGCATTTATCGTATTCGTAGGTTAAAATAGATAGGATTACATTTTGTAAATATTTACCTAGAGCGCCTGATAACGTTATTCGATTACCTACCAAAATGATCCAAGCAAATCGAAAGTTAGGTAGAGAATAATAAATACTGGAAAATTGAATGTATCGAGTAATTGCCTACCCACAGTTATAATGTTGACTGAAATGAGGTCTTATCGCTCTTACTTTGCATGGATTTTATTTCAATCCATTGAAAAAGTCACTTACCGTGAAATTCCTCCTTATTTCGGAACGACAAATGTATACAGCATTTGTATCAGAGAGGTATGATATGGTAAGGCATTCGAATCAATCAATCAAACAAAGATATTTTAAGTAGGCCAGTTACAGGCACTTTTGAATTGTCGAAACTAAGACAACAATTAAATGTAGCTACAGTCCCAGTCACAAGGCATAAACACTGTGAAAGTACTATAGTTGCTAATTCCCTAGCGTAGATCTCTATGGAGAAGAACGGGCAAGAAACTCCATGGACACTCTTGTAAAATAATCAGGTTTTTTTTTTACAAAACCTTGGTTACATCATTTATGTTGAGATGGTACATTATGCAAGAACGATGTAGCAAGATGGGCAAGTTAAAAGTGTCCACAGAAAAAAAAAACAAATATACAATTCAAAAACTAAAATAATTCATTTAAATAAGCCATGGCAACTAAGAGATGACCAGTCACAACTGACAGCGCCCGTTCACAAACATGACGCATATGTCAGCACCATTCAACTCAACGATTTTGAAGGGAACTAAATGATCCGACACATGCGCCACCGCATCAGCGAGACAGTTGAGTGAGCATGACATACTCTTAACCACCAGGGCACATTCAAGTCAAGAAAAGACGTAGGTTTCCAGCCAATGATAGCTTTCAAGTACATAATACTTGCACATTAAGGGCTATGCGGTTATGTATAATAGAGATCGAATTTATACAATGCAAAGATAGTTGTACAATCTTCAGCAGCTCCAACAGTTTATGCACCCCTGTCTTTGTGGAGTAGGACCGGCATTGAGAAAAGCATTTTTAACTGCGAAATATTCGTCCAACTTGTAATATGCTTGCTTACATAGTGTGCGTTTAATGCATGTTTTTAAATTTCGTCTCATTCGCTTCAAGAATACTTTGTGGAATTTGATGATACCATCTCAAACAGTACCCCATGAAAGATGAGTCTACTTTAGCGAGTCTAAAGCCTGGCTGAATTAATTGATCCCTATTTTTATTAGTACTGTAATTGTGTCTGTCACCTCTTTTATTAAAAAAAGTAGACTATTTCTTTCTTTTTTAATTTCCTTAGACAGTTGCGTTGGAGAATCGCGCCTACGAAGATTACAAAGGGTGTAAATAGACTCTTAACGAAGCCGTAAGGCACTTGTTCTCCTCGTCACTGAAATCATTTTTTGTTCTAGACCATCTTGGGAACCTTCTAGTTACGGAGATATTGGAGGTTGAAGTTCCAACTTTACACACTTTTACAAGTTTTTTTTTTAATACAAGTTTTAAATGTTACAACTTTACTTTAAATACCTCCATGATCCATTCACTATTCAATCAGCACAATGTGTTAAATGAGTCACATTGAGTTTTACCGTAAAATGTGATTTTTCACCCCAAAAAAAAGTAATTTCCCAGCAATATTTTTGTGCAGAGTTACTTAGTTTGATGTACATAATACTCGGTTGACGGCTTCGTGAAGAGTCTGTTTACACCCTGTATATGGCTGTGACGGCTTTTTCGAACAAACTGATGGCAGGTGTTTTTCTCTTTGCTATTACGATGTTGGTCTCATGAAGAATGTTGTTCAATTTGATGGTCTGTTTTCTTAAAAATATGCTTTCTTGCCGGCTCTTCTCCATGGAAACGACCAACGCGAACCGTGTACCTTTTTCGACGTTTCATAAGTGTGCTAGGTCTATGTGAAATAAAATATTTTGGTTTTTATGTACGAAAGATCAACATCTGAGAATAACTCCAAAATTTTTTTCCTCAGGACAAGGTTTGTAAGGCAATATCTTTAGGGAAATCCAGAAAGGCAAAATAAAGCCAGAAAGGTCGGTATCTCTAATAAATTAGAATTCTCGTGTCAGGAGTTTTTGTAACAATTCTCCTCCGGCTTGACCGATTCTTATGAAATTTTGTGTGTATATTCAGTTGGTAGCAGGTAGGTTGCAGGTAGGTAGCAGGTAGGTAGCAGGTAGGTAGCAGGTAGGTAGCAGGTAGGTAGCAGGTAGGTAGCAGGTAGGTAGCAGGTAGGTAGCGTGTAGGTAGCAGGTAGGTAGCTGGTAGGTATCAGGTAGGTAGCAGGCAGGTAGCAGGCTGGTAACAGGTATGTAGCATGTAGATAGCAGATAGGTAGCTGGTAGGTAGCAGGTAGGTAGCAGGTAGGTAGCAGGTAGGTAGCAGGTAGGTAGCAGGTAGGTAGCAGGTAGGTAGCAGGTAGGTAGCTGGTAGGTACCAGGTAGGTAGCAGGTAGGTAGCTGGTAGGTATCAGGTAGGTAGCTGGTAGGTAGCAGGTAGGTAGCAGGCAGGTAGCAGGCTGGTAACAGGTAGGTAGCATGTAGATAGAAGATAGGTAGCAGGTAGGTAGCAGGCAGGTAGCAGGCAGGTAACAGGTAGGTAGCATGTAGATAGCAGATAGGTAGCTGGTAGGTAGCAGGTAGGTAGCAGGCAGGTAGCAGGCTGGTAACAGGTAGGTAGCATGTAGATAGCAGATAGGTAGCAGTTAGGTAGCAGGCAGGTAGCAGGCAGGTAACAGGTAGGTAGCATGTCGATAGCAGATAGGTAGCAGGTAGGTAGCAGGCAGGTAGCAGGCAGGTAGCAGGGAGGTAGCAGGTAGGTTGCAAAAACGAAGAAAAATTATTCCTTTTGCGAGCTTTTTCTCTCGTAAGCGACGCAGACGAAGTGGCGTGGGTCAGCTATTTTATATAAAAATCTCAATAATTTTTGTTTACTTGTAATTGCATCCGTGGCAGCGGGAACGGGTCGCTTGTAAGCAAATAAAAACAAAATCATAATTATGAAAACATTTATTTACAAGACACTTTGCTTATTCATATTCATCATTCTCCTGCCCTTTTACCAATTCATTTGTGGTCGGCGCAGCATGTCTTCTTCTTCCATACGTCTCATTTATCGTTTCTTGGGTCTTCCTCTACTCATGTACCCATCCCACATTCATACTCAAATGCACGTAAGTACCTAAGTACTGTATTATTATAGGTAACCAAACTAGCTTTTGGTTACAAGTTTGCCTGCGTGGAGGTCGCATTCATTAATAATAAATAATTATTATACGATTCTATCATCAATAACATAGTGCATATCCAAGAAAAAGTCATCGTGGTACGGGTAATCTGAAAAAATAACGGTTGTGTTAATACAGTTATTGAAAATAACAATACTTAGGCCTATTTCAGAGCTATACAAATTGCGACGCACGCAACTGGCGCCGGCTGTGCGTTATGATGTCCATAGACTTGTATGACAGCGTAGAACGTGCGCCGCGCGCCGGCCGACAACAACGGGACACGCTCGAATAGCCGAAAGTTCAGCGCCCGCGCGTGCAGCGTGCGCCGATTGACGAGACGCGATTGTTAACAATAAAGCGCAGGCTACACCGCTAGCTGGCGGCCGAAACGAGGCAATGAAAACTAAATAAACTACATGAAGATATTGGCGAGCTAAACTATGTGGGTTCACACCGAAAACTACGAAAGAATGGGCGATCGAGGGGGCGGGCGGGGGAGCGAGGTGAACGAATAGCATCGCTTGCAATGTCAGATATTTCGTTCGCATCGTTTGTATCGCTGACGTAGCTTAGCTCGGTAGTTCGCGGTGTGAACCATAGTATGAAAAGAGGCGAAATGATAGGTCGCTCGCTCGCTCGCTCGCTAGCTGGCCTGCGCTTTAAAGCGCGCGGCTGCACATGGAGCGCTATGAAAGCATTTTAGCAGGTTTCGCTCTGAAATAAACCTTAAAAGTAGTTGTTGCGTTCTAGATTGGCGTCCTCATTTTTTTTTCTAGCTCTGAATGTCCCACTGCTGGGCAAAGGCCTCCATCATATCCTTCCAGGTACTCTTCTCCTGCGCTACCTCGGACCAGCCTTCGTGATGCGCATATAGATCATCTCGCCACCTCTTAAAAAAAGGCCTGCCTCGGCGGCGCCGTCCGGCGCCGTCCTCATTTAAAAAATGAAATATAATTATGAATATAAATGACTATGAATGTATTAACACGCCTTTTAACATTCTCAATCGCCATCCTTTTAATAAAACAATACTTACGTATATAGTCATTGATCTTGGGGATTTCGAAACATGAGCCCGTATAAACCATTTGCCAAACTGAAAAAGAATTAAAATAGTATCTATGTATAATTTTCGGAAACAAGTGGTTATTTATTATTTTTTGTACCCTAGCACTATGTTGTCCTATTTAACCCAAAAGTTGACTGGTAGAGAATGCCTTGTGGCATTAACTCCACCTATCGAGGGATTCTTATCAAAGGGGCATACACGCAAAAATGCCATTTTTCGTTTTTAGGTGCAGCAATAGATAGTACAAAACCAGCTGTTCTATTACAGTTGGTTTTAATCATCAATACAACCCTCTAAATTCATGTAACTCGATTGAATGACTTTTTCATGAAATAGTAATTCGATCAGGTTACTTACATAAAATAGTCATTCAACTTAGAGGGTTGTATTGATGATTTTAATGATTATAATTCTGTAACTACATACGCGTTACAGCCGCGAATCATATTTTAATCAACATACAAACTGACACTGACCTGCAAATTGCAAAAAACGCAAGAAAATTTGAATTTTGCGGGCTACCGTGGCTTCCACCCTAAGACAAAATAGTATAATAAGCTGTAAAAATTGTTAATCTCAAATCAAATCCGATTTAGATTTGAATTTTATATTCTTGTCTCATTACCCCTGTGTCCAAGATACCTATAACCATCTCTGATCAGTCTCGTGAGTCTGCGGGACTGGCAGTGAGTGTGCCCTTCCCGAACCTGGAATTCCTGTCTACTATGCGTAGGTAACCTTAGGTCGCATGGTGCATACATCCTGAACTTATCCATATATTATTTATTACATAATCAATGGATCGATATGAATCGACTGTCTTGGTATGGACCTGAGATGTGGAGAGACAAATCGCATGTGACTAAAAGAGTGATGAATATAAATGTTGGTGGATGGAGAGGGAAAGGGAGAGGAAGAGAGACCAAAGAAACGATGGATGGATTGTGTGAGGAGTGATATCAAGGAAAAAGGAGTAAATGATTGCGAGACAGGGGAGAATTGAAGAAGAAAACGTGTTGCGTCGACCCCGAGTAACATGGGACCAGGGCAGGAAGATGATGTTAATAGGTATAATTATGATAGGTTAGGGCTATAGGGCTTATAGGTTTTAGGGTCATAGGGACTGTTAGGACTAGTAGGTCTGACTAGGTCCTGAAACTTTTTATATATTTGTATGTGAAGTAAGTATACAAATAAAAAAATGTAAAGAAAAGTAAGGTAAGGTAAGGTAGGTAAGTAAAGTATTTGTATGTGTGTTTGTGTTTGTGAGTATAATTTTGTCATACCTAATTCTATCTTTTTGTTTCTATTATTTGTAAAAAAAAAAAGTAAAGTAAAGAAAAGTAAGAAAAAGTAAGGTAAGGTAAGGTAGGTAGGTTAAGTATTTGTATGTGTGTTTGTGTTTGTGTGTATACTTTTGTCATACCTAATTCTATCTTTTTGTTTCTTTTATTTGTAAACAAAAAAAAAAGTTAAGGAAAGAAAAGTAAGAAAAAGTAAGGTAAGGTAAGGTAGGTAAGTAAAGTATTTGTATGTGTGTTTGTGTTTGTGAGTATAATTTTGTCATACCTAATTCTATCTTTTTGTTTCTATTATTTGTAAAAAAAAAAAGTAAAGTAAAGAAAAGTAAGAAAAAGTAAGGTAAGGTAAGGTAGGTAGGTTAAGTATTTGTATGTGTGTTTGTGTTTGTGTGTATACTTTTGTCATACCTAATTCTATCTTTTTGTTTCTTTTATTTGTAAACAAAAAAAAAAGTTAAGGAAAGAAAAGTAAGAAAAAGTAAGGTAAGGTAAGGTAGGTAGGTTAAGTATTTGTATGTGTGTTTGTGTGTATAATTTTGTCATACCTAATTCTATCTTTTTGTTTCTATTATGTCCTGTGTGAGTTTAATAAATACTTTTTATTTCTTTCTTTCTTTCTTTCTTTAAAAGATATCTTAACATTACTGCGGCCGTATGTGACGTTTGTCAGGGTGCCCGCGTACAGAGTGAATAGCCATCTACCGACGGCTTCGGCAACCGCTGCTAAACTTTGACAGATCAACCCGTGGGTTTTGTAGGCAGCGAGTCCCTCTTTATAGTTTTAACTACTGCACGACTTTCTCGTACAGTTCGTGCCGTTTAAAAAACCGTCTTCCATTAAGAAACAGACGCCAGTACATGAACCTAAAGCTACCCGAAACTGTCAAATTTTCCCAACCAACCTTGCGCCTAATGCTTTCGCGATAAAGTTGAAAATCTATTAAAGAAATTTGTCAGGTAGTTAGTAGCTTGATGTGCTTGGCGTCTGTACATTCTTATGAAGAAAAGTCATAAACCCGTACCTTCATAGTTCTCCCTGCAGTTGACATACTCCATCATGCAATAAGTATCAAATGTTTGGTAAGTATAATTAAGCGTCCTAGCGCATATTTTACCAGTTCTGAAACAAAAAAAGTACTTTATCGTAGTTTGCCGGGATGGTCATCACAACTAACCGATGTCAGACTGGAGTCAAACTCGGGAAACATAAAAACCAGAGATGAACTCAGTTTAATAGCAACAACTTTGTATCTAAAACAGATATGGAATATTGACATACCATTTTGGAATCTGCATATTTTGGAACATGTTTACAAAAATTTGGGCAGATAGTTTTTTACACCAGACGAACTCAAACTTCGGAGAAGTTTTTACGGAAACGTAACCTTTTCACAATAAGATTAAAAAAAAAATGGAACGAACCGGATGGAACGAAGTAGTATATCAGTATAGTATATCATTAATAAAAATAAAAAAAACTGGCGAAAATATCTAATCGAATATCTGGCTTGCTTTCTATAAGAGAGAGAGAGACAGACAGAGAAACATGCGCACGCCGCACGGCTTACAATAGCTTACTATAGCAAAAAGTGTCGTTACAACTTTTCGTCTTATTTTTTTCCGTCTAGCCCCTTTCGCAACGCGCGATAAGGAACTTCGTTCAAAAAAAAACCACATGAAGTACTCTAAAATACACATCTTAAAGCACGTTTATTTTAAAATATTATGCAGATATCAGATTGTGAACATTCTATCTTTTGTGAGCAGTGGCCAAGGGAGTGACTTAAGGTAGTAATTTTTCAAGAAAAAAATGTAAAAATGAAAAATTGCACATGCCCATCGACTCCGGGGTTTAACAATTTTTACAGTAAAGTTCTTGGGGTCCCCCACCTGCTGGTACAGGGTTATCCATTAATTACGCTACACCCTGTATAAGGGCTCAAAACTGTGATTTAATTTTAAGTTAGTAGTAATATATATATGGACCTGGAATGTGTGTCAAAACAATTTACACCATTGAGGTAATATCTCAGTGGTCCGGTTACATAATAACTAAATTAATGAAAAAAAATCAGGTGTCGGTGCACACGGCCATCTACTACTCTCACATCTTTATGTTGCCGGTTATGTTTGCCCGATTCCTTATCATCTGCTAATAACAATTCATACAATTTCTGGCAAATAAAGAATTGCAAGCCATTGCAATGATAAGGAATCGGGCTGGACTAGAGATCGAAACAAAAAAAAATGTCAGTCCAATTCAAAAGGCTTAAGATAATAAAGCGCTTTCAGCGAAGCACCAAGCATGCGGTGTCTAGCGGTGCCAAGTAGAATAAAGTGATGGAATTCTTAAAGCACTGAGAAGTGGTGCAGTGTAATACAGCTGACATTGACATTTTGTTGAAATTTTTGTCAGTACAATTCCAACGGCTTAAGATAATAAAGCGCTTTCAGCGGATCATCAAGCATGTGGCGTCTAGCAGTGCCAAGTAGAATAAAGCGGTGGAAGCGGTGTAATACGCCTCGCATAAAACTTCGCGACCCAAAGGTCGTAAGCGCCGTGGAATATGCGTCACTTACGCGTTTTGGCCAACACATCAATTCGTTACATTACGGCCGGGTTTACTGACATGGTACCCCGTGTATGGTACTGATTTTAAAGACGGTTCACGTCAAAAAATATCTTAATGATGGTGGTGGTGGTACTATCTTAGTGGTTTTAATTGGTGTATGGTGTATTGCTATTACTCCCCTATGGCCAAGCTCCAGAAGAAACCATGCAATATTATAATGATACTTACACGTAAGCGTACATACAGGGCCTTGCCATATGGTCGCAAAAATGAGGTCGTGATATCCAATTGGGTGTTGTACGCCTGTACTTTTTAGTCGTTATCTTTGGTCTCCTGAAAAAGGAACACGAAACTGTTGCTTTATAATCATGAATTATTAAAACATGAGTAAGAGTTAATAATCATGCCACGATGAGATTATATTTTGCAGGTTACAGGGCGATAGTCGGTTAACATTTTTCTTTTTTCATAAGTTGGTTTATATTACCTTGATTTTTAAATCAAATAAAAATTTACTTACCAGAATTTAGGTGGTACACAATAACATGGTATTATCTAAGCACCTCGCATGCTCGATGACCTCAGTAGAGCTTCCGAAAGAGTGGGTCTTAAAATGAACATGAAGGTCCATGTTCATTTTAAGACCCACTCTTTACCAACCAAGGTCATGTTGAATGCCCATGTAACACCCACTCCTATAAAGATCGGAGACTCTACACTCGAATTTGTAGACGATTATGTGTACCTGAGCAAATGGTCCAGTTAGGTAGGTCTCTTTGAGAAAGTGGTCAATCGTCGAATCCGACTCGGCTGGGCAGAGTTCCGGAAGTTTCACGGTCTCTTCTCGTACAACTTACCGCTGTGTTTCAAGATGAAAGTCCATGACCATCTATTGCCAGTGATTAATGGGCTTCATCAGAAGGCTTAAAGTCACCCAAAGGGCAATGAATCGAGAGGGATATGCTCGGAGTTTCCTTGTGTGATCAAATTAAAAATGAAGACATCCGTAAAAAAACCAAGGTTACCGGCGTAGCCCGAAGAATTGCCAAACTTAAGTGGCAGTGGGCACATTGCTCGCAGAATGGATGATCGATAGGGCCGAAAAATTCTAGAGTGGCGACCGCGAACCGGAAGACGTTGCGGATCCGCTGGATGTAAGTCGCACGGGACCAGTCAATGTGGCGACACTTGGGGGAGGCCTATGTCCAGCAGTGGACGTCTTTCGGATGAAATGATGATGTAAGCACCTGTACCATACCTATACCATGATTTGTAGCATGATCCCGTAGGGTTTGCGGAATTGTGAATCGTTACTTAAAGATAAGATGAAAACGCATCTTATATTCAAACCCAGGTCGTAGTTTATCTGTATACAACAAGCTCACTTTCACATTTACAATATTAGTTAGGATACTTACACGTCTACTAGACTTACGTAAGTTGCGGCTGGTTTCGGAGGGCAAATTTGTCAGACCCCTCTCCGGGCATTTGGCTAAACTCCCCTCCTACAAATTGTCCTCCGACATATTGTGGTCTGGTCATTTTTGGCTGATCAGTGATAATTGAACCAGTCAAGTCCCGACGTAAAGTCTTATGAAGCGCATTAAATATAGTAGATTGCTCAGCACCGTACGTTTGCCAGTCGTACAGATCTGAAACTAATCAAAAAGGTAAAGCTCATCTAATATGACGTTGTACAGTTTTATAGCTAGCATATTCATTGTGCTGCTTTCAAAAACCTATTTAGAAATTCAATTCAATTCGATTCATTTATTTATTTCAGATAGATCCGATCAGAAATGTATCATCGTTCGCCTTGGCTTTTCCTAAATGAGTTACGGTCAACTTTCAGTCTAACCGCGATGCCGACATGGTAACCCTGATTGGGAAGACTGATTGTCAAACCACCCGTAACGACTGTCAAAGAATCTAAAAAAACGAAAAATATGACTACTAATGTACCTTTGATATCAAATTTTCCGTTTTATGTGAACAATTTTCACTATTTCATGGTTGTTCCCATGATCAAAATTGTAGGAAAAAATTAGAAGTAGGTACTGTCAGCAATTTCAGGGTTTCATAAATACCTTTTTTTCAATTAGGTACACCATGTGGTTCAATAGAGAACATTGTGAACACTATTTATACTACTTTGGTCCATGGACGAACTACCACACACAGGACGAACATACCGTATTTCCTCCGTGCCTCGGAAATCACGTTAAACCGTTGGTGGCGGCTGTCCTTTGTAGATCTTTGACAGTCATTACAGGTAGTCAGTGGCCCGAAAGTTTGACAACCAGTTTTATCGTTAGTAATCAGTTTTATCGTAGTTTTTGTTAACGCTTACCACTTATCAACCTCCTTTTTCCTTTATGTACTTCCACTTTCACATGAATACATTTCAACGATTTATTTATGGATGGCACGGTGTACTTCTAAGTAATTTAAATTAGTCTGTCGCGTTCGGCGGCTTGCAGCGTATTGTGAACGAAATGAACAGGTTCTTTTTAGCGTGCTTCCATCCCATTTATGTATCTGTCTGTTTTCTGATATATGTAGGTATATATCTGTTTTGTTTTGCACTTTCGTTCAGTCACTCTAGTTAATTTTTTTAATAAGTAATTTATTGTATTTTTTGTTATTTTATTTATTTTATATACATTTCTATTTCACATATTTATGCTATTCACCACCACTATTGACACAAAACATAAAACTGGTTCACATCCGTAACCTCACTAACCTAGGTCCAGTTGAAAACCAGCGTCGGGCACTAGTTGTCCGGCATTTTGCTGAACACACTTGTGACACTGTGCGCCTCACGGCTGCGTCAAATAGACCCACTATTTGACGCAGCCGTGAGGCGCACAGTGTCACATTATTATTATTTTTTCACTTCTCATGCTCTAAAAGTACGCCAATATAGCCCTACGAAGCGGGAGTAAAGTGACCACTTTAGTCCCTAGGGAGTAAAAAGTACTTACCTAATTCGTTTTTTAATTTCCTTCATGTGACATAGACAAACTCAAACAGCCAGTTAATATACTACTATTATCTGTGGAGTGTGGACCATCTTCATTGCGAAAATGTTGAGAGTTTTAGTTCCATGGTTTTTCCGCAAGGAAGGTGGCGCCATGCGTTTTAAATTCTTAATCTGTGACTGGTTTAGAAGAAAAAACTGACCGCGAAAATTTCTGAATTTTTGTCGAGTGTAAATTTGTTCGCTTTTATATAAATTTATTAGGAATGTCCAGTGACAGTGAAGAGTTTGTCGTCGAGCAAAGAGCAAAAGACATAATAGATAATTTTTTTGAAAACTTTTGCCGCCAAAATCGCGGAAGATTTACCTAAAAACTTACGAAAGTTCTATGGACTGGAGGAATAATTAATGTTTTTGTCCTAAATTGACTATTTTTCTCGCACTCAAAGTGAAAAGTACAGTTTGCACCTCGAGACTAAACGCCAACTTAATATACCCTCGGTTTCATTGACTCCCTCGCAAGCTCGGGAGTCAAACCATTTCTGGTATATTATGGCTTCGTTTAGTCCCTCGTTATAAAATATACTATTGTTTGGTTTTAAATTTTTTATTCATTTTTGTTTTTCCTTTTTGTTATTTTCTTTTATACTGTGTGCACTTGTGGCGTGTGCCAAATAAATGTATTTTCTTTCATTTCTTTCTTCTTTCTTTATCAAAGGGTGTCGTATTATCCAGTACTAACTGGGTTGTGTAGGTAAGATAGGCAGTCGCTTTTTTTTTTTTTTTTTTCGGCTGGGAATTCATCAAATGACTCCTCCCGCTCTGGGCGGAGCAGGAAGGAGGGTCAGACTGACTAAAACCCATCCATGTTCCTTCATCGCCCTTTGTGTTCCGGGGCCACGGTATCTCTTAATAGTCCCGCAGCCCCGGCAGGCTTCGGCCCTTGCGGACCCCTTCACTGTTGCTGACTCTCTTTGAGGCGCGCGTGGAACACGAACGCGCCGTCGACACGGCCTGTCGTCATGAGACGGAAGGACGGCGAGCTAGCCCATAGCTCCCCGTCCACAGGCCCGCGCCTACGGTAAGATAGGCAGTCGCTCCATGTAAAAACTGGTATTCAGCTGCATTCGGTTAGACTGGAAGCCGAGTTGGGAAAAGGCTAGGTGGATGATTATATTGTAAAAATATAAAGCACAAACCGATCCTTTCTGTTGAAAAGGGATCGAATATTATCAATAGTGTTTCGGTGAATGAGATCTAAGCCTAGTAATAAAATAATAGTGTTTTTCAATCATTTGATTTGGTTTTTCCATCAGTAATTTCTTAGTCTCGGAATTTAGATTTGTGCGCTGGCCTCCTATGACATGGACTTACACATCATTATCGTAATGTTGGTGTATACGTACTATTTTTGTATCATCATCATCCACAGCCCGACTTCACCCACTGCTGGGTATAGGCCTCTCTTTGTTTGTGCCAAGCTCCACCGCTCCTTTTTTTTTTTTTTTTTTTTTTTTTTTTTTTTTTTTTTTTTTTTTTTTTTTTTTTTTTTTGCGGTGAAAAATGCCTAACGCATACCGCACCGTCCGGGGAGACGGTTTGGTTATGTGGGGCTTGCACCCACTAAAAAACACCGCCGTGAGCCTACTGTCGCCTTTGCGGATGGGCCGCGAGAACTGCTACGCATGACGTTCGTGACCCATCCAGCGCTGCCCGCCACTGGGCACCAAACTCTTTTGGCGATGTCCGGGCTCACCTGAGACATCGCCTCCACTCGTGAGGGCCGTGCAACGCGACGACGATAGACTCCCCGATCTATCGCCCGCTGGCACCTCTTAGGGCGGCATCAGGTCGCCATGGCGCCTTCTCCGCCGCCCTATCCTCCTGCGACGAATCGCGTCAGCGAGGGAGTCTTCCTCCCTGACGCGCTCCGCCGCCTCCTTCTGCGAGATGACATCCTCGCAAAAGGACGCCACCGCCTCCCATGCCCCCCTGCTGTCGACCATGGCCTTTGCAACGGCCGGCAAGGAGAGGTCTGCTCCGATTACTGCTGCGAGAGCACGGCGCTGCACCACCCAAGCAGGACAATGCTCGAGGGTGTGAAGCGCCGTATCCTCGCTGCAGCCGCACTGGTGACACACGGGAGTCGCCTCCCGTCTAGCCACTTTGTGCAGGTATTTGCCAAAGCAGCCATGCCCTGACAACACCTGCACCAGACGGAAGGACAATGTCCCGTGTCGCCTCCGTACCCATTCCTCCAGGATCGGCTGGATAGCTCCCACTGTCCAGTGACCTGCACTGGGCGTCTCCAGCCTCGCCCTCCAAATCCGCAGGGTTTCGGCTTGGGCCTCCCTACGCCACCTCGTGACCAGCTCAGGCGGCGGGCGTCTGCCACTTCCCGCCTGCAGGTCCGCGCCACGCCAATAGACTTCGGCGAGCACCTGCGCCTCCAGATCCCACGGGGGCGTGCCGGCAAGGGTGCACGCTGCTTCCGTAGACACGGTGCGGTATCCTCGTATGACCCTGACTGCCATGACTCTTTGCGGTCTCCGCAGAAGAGCCTTATTTTGGGCAGACAGGGACTCCGCCCACACCGGGGCCCCGTAGAGCGCCATCGAGCGGACTACCCCCGTGTAGAGCCGTCGGCAAACGACGTTCGGTCCACCCAGGTTCGGCAACAGCCGACTGAGGGCGGACGCCGTGCCGATCAGCTTCGGCGCAAGCTGAGCAAAGTGCTCTCCGAAGTTCCACCTCCGGTCCAGAACCAGGCCCAAGTATCTCATGCTTGCCCGCACCGCTATTGTCGCACCACCAATAGTTAGGTGTGCGCCAGCCGGTGGCCGGCGTCGGGGCGCATGAAATACCAGGGCCTCCGTCTTCTCGAGCGCCACCTTGAGGCCCAGTGCCTCGATTCGCCCCACGACAAGGGACGTGCCCTCGACGGCCGAGCGTGCCGCTTCTTCGTAGCTCCCTCCCCGGGCCGTGACGAGAGTGTCATCAGCGTAGCAAATGACGCCCTGCCCGGGGGAGAGCAAACAGCGCAAGGCCCAGTCGTAGCCAATGTTCCACACGAGCGGACCCAAGACCGACCCCTGTGGAACACCGCACGTGATGGCCCTGCGCACAACTCGGCCGTCACATCCCTCGTAGCAGACGAACCGACCCTGCAGGTAGTCTGCTACCAGCTGCCTCAGGTAGACGGGCACCTGATGGTAGCGGAGCGCCTCCTCGATGCAGCTGAATGGCAAGGTGTTGAACGCGTTGGCGATGTCTAAAGACACCGCCAACAATACCCCACCCTGAGCAACTGCATCCTTTGCCTCGGCCTTGAGGCGCAAGATGGCGTCCACTGTCGAACGTCCTGCCCGGAATCCGAACTGGGCGTCCGACAAGTTCGGTCCAACTGCCTCCAAGTGCCGGACGATGCGGGTAGCGAGAATCTTCTCTAGCATCTTCCCCGCCTCGTCCAGCAAGACAATTGGCCTGTACGCTGATGGCGACTCCAGGGGGCGCCCCACTTTCTGCAGCAGCACCAGTCGACCCTCCTTCCAAGCCTTAGGGAACCGTCTCGACGTCAGACAAGTGTCAAACAGCTCCCTAAGCCTTTCTTCCAGGGCCGCTTCCAGAGCCAGGGCCAGCGCCCTTGCAGGCACTCCGTCCGGTCCGGGGGCAGTCCTCTTGGATCGCGCCCGCAAAATTGCTGCCCCCATTTCCGCGTCGGAAATTGGGGGAGTCTCCATCTCCACATCTTGCTCAGCCTCTGCATCGGCCATGGTTGGGGAAGGGTGATCCGCCCGATCCGGGAAGAGTGTCTCCACGACCCTGACGAGAAACTGAGGCTGGAGGGTTTCCGTCAGTGGGGGGCCTTGGGCGCGAAGTTTCTTCCGCGCCGCACGGTACGGACGCCCCCAGGGATCCCGGTTCAGATCCTCCAGTGCCTCAGCTCTTGACTGCTCCTTCGCCCGACAGATCGCCAACTGCAGAGCCCCCCGGGCATTACGGTATGCCTCATGCAGTTGGGACTGAAGGGTATCCAGCTCTTCATTGCGGCGGCGCAACCTGCGTACCTGAGAGTAGGTCCTCCGGGCAATTATACAGGCCGCGCGGAGGTCTGCTATCTCATGGGACCACCAGTAGACCGCCCGCTTCGGAGGTTGTCCTCGGGAGCGAGGCATGGCTGCATCGCACACAGCCGTCATGGCGAGGCGAAAGCAGTCGGCCTCGACATCGATTCCCTCTGCAGCAGGTGGTGAGGGCAGCCAAGCCTGTATAATGGCTGCTTCCTCTAGGAGGTCCCCGTCAAGCCGCTTCAACGCCCACCGTGGGAACTGCCGAGCGTCAGGTCGTGGAGACACTGTTGGGCCCGAGGAGGTGGAGACATCCATACAGATGTACAGGTGATCCGATAGCGTCTCCACACTCTCGAGGACCCGCCAGCCCTGAACCCGTGCGGCGACAGCAGGGGTAGCGAACGAGAGGTCCACTATTGACCCCCCATGCTGCCGAACGCACGTGTTAACGGAGCCCCTGTTTAAAAGACAGAGGCCCGCAGCTGTCGCCCATTCCTCGACCGCCGTCCCCCTGACATCCGTCCTGGGGGACCCCCACGCAATGGATTTCGCGTTGAAGTCCCCCATTACGATGGCGTGCGACGGCATCATTCGTCGAACCGAGGTCCCGAGGCGGTCCAGGAAGTCCTCAAACTCCGCTAGGCTCCTGTTTGGGGAGAAATAAACTCCGAAGAGAATTATGTCCCCCCAGGTGGCCGCAACAAATCCTCGGCTCCTCTCTCTAATTGAAAGTGGCGCCGAGGGGCTGATAATAGCGACAGAGCCGTCCGTATCACCTACCCAGTCAGGGCGAACTGGAATGAAATACGGCTCCGCTACTACAGCTACGCCAATCGAACGCTCCGCCATGGTCTGTAGAACCAAGTCCTGCGCACCAGCGCAGTGGTTCAAGTTCGCCTGGAGGAGGGAATGATTACGGACCGGGTCCATAATTAGTCCGTAACCATTATCGCCTCCTGCGACGGCTCTTCCGATCGCAGTGCGCCGGAAGTGGTCGAGTCCCTGGTAGATCGGATTGGTGGCTTACAGTCCTTTCTGCCGGCGGCGTGGTTGGCGGGTTGTCCCGCTGCCGCGCACAGTAAGCAGTGCGGGTTGGCAGAACACGCGGATGCCAGATGCCCCGGCTCACCACAGCGGAAGCAGTGCTTGCTTAGGTCGACGCCTGAGTCGCATTTCCGGCATACATGACCCAACCCCCAGCACATGTAGCACCTCATGGGCCGAGCGTCCAGAACCACGACCTTGGCAGAGCTCCAACCCACCAGGAGCCGGCCGGCGTCGGCCAGGTGCTTAGCCACTGTGACGGGGCACTGGGTCCAGACAGAGCTGGCGCCTCCCGGGCCAGGTCGGATTGGACCGACTCGGACCGCATCCGGAGAGCAGCCAGTCTTACGTGCGATCGCGACCTGCACGTCCTGCCCAGTCACAGAGTCATCAAGGCCCGAGATGCGCAGTTCAGCGCACTTCGTCGGCCTTGAGACCCTGACCTCCTCTGCGAAGACCGCTCGCAGTTTTTCTGCGACACGGTCTGCCCCCGCAGCGCCCTCGGCCCCTGGGAACTCCAGCTTGCGGGCACCGGTTAAAGCCTGTCGGAACCTGACATCCGTTATGCCAAGCTCCTCCAGGTTCACGGCTTGCCTAGCCTTGGTGAGGACGGCCGCGTACGTGACGCCCCTCTCTACTGCCTCCGGCTGCAGGGTGAGCACTACCGCAGCGGACCTTGGCGCACGGAGCCCTCGCTTGGCGTTCTTGCCCCTCTTGGGCCTGGACCGCTTGTTTCCCTGAGCGGCAGGGGCCGCCGCGGTATTTTGGGGTAAGGAAGGAGAAGAACCTTCGGTCCTCTTCTTCTTCCCATTCCTCTTCCTCCTCACCACGGTCTGCCAGCCCTCACTGGCAGACGCCGATGGGTCTGCATCGGGGGCTCGCGTGGTGGCCGTTGGAACGGACCCACTCGGAGGAGCTTCCCTCTGCGTCTCAGGCACTCGAGGAGGCACCTGCGGAGCCACGGACGGCAGCCTGTTTCCTGCGCCGCTAGCGCCACTTGCAACAACAGCCGCATTTCTGCGGTCCGCTGCCAGCGGCGGACGAACGGTCTTCGCTGGCAGGAGGCGGTCCTCGATGCCCGCAAACCGGGCATCCATCATTTTCCCGATCTGGGAAACGATGGCATGCACCTGCACCTCGCTCATAGGTAGCCCCTGCTGGTGAGAATTCTCAGGTGCAGAGGAACACCTGGAATCTTGGGGCTCCGCCTGCTGCGGAACTTCCGGTCGCACCCGGAGACCCACGACTTCCTCCCGAAGAGCCACCATCTCTTGACGGAGGGCATCGACCTCCTTCCGCAGTCGGTCGTTCAGCAGGTGGAGCCGTCGGGTCTCCTCGCTGGTGCTTCGGCTGGCGAGGCCCTCTATAGCCAGTCTGACCCGCTCTGCTGCCTCTCTGATGGCCCGCTGACTTGTGCCCTTTAAGTTTTTGGACTTCCGAGTGGTATCCAAAACCACCTCTATGTCCATTAGGGCTCTTTTTTCAATTTCCTCTGCAGAGACAGAGGAACTCTGCCCCATGAGCGGAACCTCAGCACTGATAGGCGCCTCCGCACTCTCCTCTACAACCGTGTTGACGGCCATTTGGCTTGCCGGCGACACGCTTTGGCAGTCCGACTCACTCTCCTCAGAGAGTGAACCACGTGGGGTGCCGGACCGGAGGAACCTACCCCTCCCATCTCGAGCTGGTCTCCGCCCTCTGCTTGTCGCCGCCTTGGAAGGTACCTTCCGAGGTGGCAACATCTCCTCGTTCTCGTAAGGCCGCTTGAGTGGTCCCGTAGATGCGAGCGTTTCGGGAACACGACCCGACAACTCAGCACCAAGATGACCCGGACCTCGCTGGCCGCCTACCTCTACCATAGTGGTGTCGCTTGACAGCGCGCCGTCCACTGTACTATTCGCTGTGTTGTCGGACCCCGACAACACATTCACCCTCTCGAGAACCACGCGTGGTTCTGCTGGAGCCACTGCTCCCGTTATCTGTGACGCAGCGCCAGAGTCTGCCACTGCGTCCTCCTTCTCCACCAAGTTGTTTTGTTTTTTGTTGTTTGAGATTTCCATTTTGTTCCCACGAGTAGTAAGGAATTATTCGTCAACCTAGGCAGAGCCTTTTTACCTAGGTAAGCCTAATACTGTAGGGTGCGGCAGGTGCCCCACAGGGGAAGCGCTAATGACTGGACACCCTCCAGCCATTCATCCTCTCGCCGCGCCTCGAAACTTAGGATTGGGTGGTTTTTTATCTTAGAGGTATCCTTCCTCTGGGCCAGGCAGTTAAGCCAAGCCCCCGACGGTGGCATTAGACATGCCTCCGTTCGCTGTCCGGCCAACCCGGCTCAGCGAACCCGCCGAAAGTTGTCTCTTCTAAGATTGCTCCTAGAAGAGAGACAACGAATGCCGCGTTGGTGCGCCAGCACCTCAGCGGCATGGTCACGTCCTCCGCTGTGCCCTCTGATTTTCAGAGGGTCACGCGGAGGAACGCCCCGTTGGTCCAGGTTGGACCCCTCCCCAGAATATTAGCCGCGGCAGTACCACTCCCCGAGGGATAAGAGGAAATTCTCATTTCCCCTCATTCCCCGGAGAAGGATACTGCCGCGCCCAGGGTGCACCGGCCCAGCAGCTGCTCTTCCCTCCAGACGTATCGAGAGGGACCAGCAGCCACTAAGCACACGTGGAGGAATTCTGACGCACCCCAGCTCCACCGCTCCTGTGCCAACCTCATCCAAGATATTCCCGCAGTGGCAACAATATCGTCTGCCCATCTCGCCGCCGGACGACCAACACTTCTCTTTCCATTCCTTGGACGCCACTCGGTCACAGCTTTACTCCACCTGCCATCACCGCGCCTTGCTAGGTGTCCTGACCAACTCCATTTGAGTTCCATAACTCGATTTCCAATATCGAAGACTTTCGTACGTCTTCGGATTTCGACGTTTGGAACTCTGTCTATTAATTTTATGCCGAGCATGGAATTTTTGTATACCGCAGCCATAAAGAGATGCCTAATGTTAGAAGAATATTATTTAGATTATATTAAAAAAAAACTTACACAACAAGATTAGTGTAGTAAAATACTTGAAGTTCCTCAAAACACAACACATTTTGTAAAGGTCACCAGGTACTTCCAGCAAGGATAAATAATTCCTACTGCCTATTCCCTTTTAGAAAAAAAGTCTGCATACAATTTTGTAGAACTATGAAAATAGTTCTACCAAAATATACTGACAATATATTTATTACATAGCGTAGATGTGTGCGCAAGACATGATTGTCGCTCGTTGATCAACTACAATTCGGTGACTAACTTGTTATCAGCATCAATAGTTATAAATGTGGAATCGTAAAAAAAAGTAATTAACAATACAAGTTTAATACAAGTTTTTACTGTGTTAACTTTACTTTAAATACCTAGGTAATAAAACTACTGCACTCCAGTATATAATAAGTGTTTATTCCGATGCTACAATATTATGTGAGGCTTATAGACAACTATTGTAATAATATTTTATTTTAGTTTAGGTACTATAAAATTGATATTGCTATCTAATGCAAACGACGAATTGTACGTCCGACCTCGACGAGCGCCAGACGAATAAGAGCAAATAAGAGCGTTTTAAAAGCCGACGCCCGCCATAACGGCACACTGACAGCTTTACAACAGACAATCACACAAATTCAACCGTCGGTGTCGCGAGGACATTTAGTCGGTTGTAATAAATAATCGATTACATAATAAATTACAATCTAATTCGCAATAAATCGTTTCGAATAATTATTATTCACATCGAAACCTGACACCTTCAAGACCCCCGTACGATTCAATGCATCCATCAGCATAATGTTTGTGTTTGTGTTTGGTTACCGTAAAACGTGGTCAAAAAAAGTCTTTTGTCAGCATTTTTTTTTGCGTGGCGTTAAGTAATAATAAATTCAGAATGCTTGGTTGACAGAATAAATCGTATCAAATAATTATTATTCACGTCTAAACCTGACACCTTCAAGACCCCCGTACGATTCAATGCATCCATCAGCATAATGTTTGTGTTTGTGTTTGGTTACCGTAAAACGTGGTCAAAAAAAGTCTTTTGTCAGCATTTTTTTTTGCGTGGCGTTAAGTAATAATAAGTACAGAATGCTTGGTTGACAGTTTTATGAAGATTTCGTTCACACCTTATTTTTTTTTTCGGATGGGAAATCATCTAAAGACTCCTCCCGCTCTGCACGGAGTAGGAAGGAGTTTTAGACTTTTACTGACTAAAACCCATCCATGTTCCTTCATCGCCCTTTGTGTTCCGGGGCCATGGTATCTCTTTCGAACAGTCCCGCAGCCCCGGCAGGCGTCGGCCCTTGCCAACTGTCCGGGGTGCCTCCCGCGGGGCCGGGACGTCAAGTTCTCTCCCTCTCACGTTCCGCCACCTCCTTTGCTAGCATGGTTGCTTTGCAGAAGGAGGTGACGACGTCACACTGCGTCTCGCTCCAGACCATGGATTGAACCAGGGCCGGACGTGAGAGGTCGCCGCCGCCGATCGCTGCTGACACGGCGGTGCTCCGCCTAAGCGGGACACACCTCCACAGTGTGCTCCACCGTGTCCTCCGGTCGATCCTCGCAATAGTAGCACCCGGGCGTTTCGTCCCGGCCGATTCGGTGCAGGAACCTCCCGAAACAACCGTGTCCGGTGAGGACCTGCGTCAGGAGGAAGGTGAGGACGCCGTGGCGCCTCTCAAGCCACTCCTCAAAGAGGGGACTCATCACCACTATTGTGGCGTGCCCTACTAGTCAAGCCCTTTGATTATTGATACCCATATTGAGCGAATTGTGAAAAAAAAAAATTCGCCATCTTGTGGTGGCGGCCATCTTGGATTTGAAATTTATCATAGTGTATTCTTCTAGTCAAGCCGTTTTATTTGATATTGTGGGAGTTGTAAAAAATATATGTAATCCACAATTTTGTGTCGGCAGCCGTCTTGAACCGATTTTCATCATACGTAGCTAAAAACACTCCCGACTAATTCACCTTTCAAACAAAAATAAACAAAATCAAAATTGGTTCATCCGTTCGGGACCTACGATGCCACAGACATATTACAATTCAAAAACATTACAATTCCTATAAAGTCGTGTCAAAATAAAATAGTTCATTCATTATTTTTCGTGTCAGTAGGTATCAATATTAATTGATCCCCCCAGAAATTAAATAGGAGTTCCTTTAATACTTAAATCAAAGATGTACTAACAGGTTTTAGTTGAAATTAACATTATGTCAGTTTATTATTATATTATTTTCTAGAGGATGTTAGGAATATACTACGTTGTATGCTAATGTTCCCTGATAATGCTAAAAAATACGCGCTGACGTGAGCGAAGCCGCGGGCACAGCTAGTACATAATATTTAGAAATAATAATTATTACACATATTATTTGAACTTATACAAAAGGTAAGTTCAAACAATATTTCTGTAAGAAAAGGCCATCTGGTAGACAGTAATAATAATTATTTTAACACAACTTATAAAACATGCCCTTTGGTCAGCTTAGATTATTACGAGCCCCATTGATGGTCATCAATGACGTAGTCTTTATCCAAAAAGGAGTCACCTCGAATGAGTCCCACTATAAAAAAAAATCGTATAAGTACCATGACCCCTTTTATTATCTCTGGCCGATAGAGACGAAACGTAAGATGGCCTCTCCCACAAGGTGCACCGATGACTTGGTGAAGACCGCGGGAATCCCGAGAAGCACCAGTCGATATGGTGACGCTTGGGGAAGGTCATGTCTAGCAGTTGACGTCGGCAGAACTCATGCCAAGTTGCACCACAACACCCTGTCTCGCACCCAGTCTGTCCCAACCAAACACTTGTTTAAGAGGAAACACAACGGCCGTTTTTTCATACAAACCTAGTCCCCTGTTTCCTCCCTAGAAGTAATGCCTGTAGAGCAATAGCTTTTTTTGCCAAAAAATCTATGGCAGTCCGAGTGGGTCTTCGAAGACAAGAGATACGACCCTTAAAAAAGCCAGATTTTTTAACATCCAGAAAACAAAGAAACACGTCCAAAAACCTTTCTTTAATTTTTAAGAAAAAGTAGTTAAATCGATTAAGTTTTGGAGAAGCAATCAGGGGACTATGAAACGTTCATTTTGTGTACTTTTAATTCCAAACAGCAGTTGTCACTTTCACTCTCTGCGCGTGGTGGTTTAGGCACTGCGTGACAGCAATACATTTTACAAATACCTATTTTTCAATTCTCTCGCTCTCAGTGTTTCCTCTTAAGGTTGCCGGTTCATCTAGCTGGGGGCGTGGCACACTATGCCTGCTGATACATGGTGTTCTCTAGTACTCGCTTGCTCCATCAGCCAGGTGGCCCTTTGTTACAACACATGACCAGCCCGATGCCGCTTCAGCTTGCTCAATCTTGTTTTTTTGTTTTTTTTTTTCGGATGGGAAATCATTAAATGACTCCTCCCGCTCTGGGCGGAGCAGGAGGGAGTGTCAGACTTTTACTGACTAAAACCATCCATGTTCCTTCATCGCCCTTTGTGTTCCGGGGCCACGGTATCTCTTTCGAATAGTCCCGCAGCCCCGGCTGGCATCGGTCCTTGCGGACCCCTTCCTTATTGCTGACTCTCTTTGAGGCGCGCGTGGAACACGAACGCGCCGTCGACACGGCCTGTCGTCATGAGACGGACGGACGGCGAGCTAGCCCATAGCTCCCCGTCTACCACGTCCGGGGCGTCTCCTGCGGCGGAGCTTGCTCACCCTGCCGACTACGTTGTGTTACAGTTGATATTCTAATGATGTATAATTGATAATTCAATGTTTCGAGTGAACATAATCGAAAACTGTATGTGCTTTGTAATACTTACTATCATATCCTTCTTGTCCTTTTATATGTGTTTCCATATTTAAATCATAACAGTGACCCATGTGCAAAAGTTGCCAAACTGTAGAATAAAGAAAATTTAATTATTATAATTTTTTAACTATTAAAGGGGAGAAAAAGCTTACAAGGCACGAAAAAAATCGTTCGCCTTGCTGTCAAAGGGAATACTGCCCAGATGGCTGGCAGCATTGCCACGTTGGACAGCATTTCTGATCCTCTGGAAATATGCCCAAAATATGCCCGTCCTGTTGACACGAGAAGATTCAGCCAAAGACTTGCTAATGCCCCGAAAAACGTCAATTAGGTAATGGGGTTTTTAATTCTATACTACATACGTGTTACTTGCGCGAACCATATTTTCATCAACATACTCGTACAACCTAACACTGGCGTGCAAATTGCAAAAAAAACGCAAGAAAATTTGAATTCTATGCGCTACTCTGGCGCTTCCACCTTAAGGTGGATATATAGGGATGAAAGGTATGTATAGGAAACTCTTAATTTTTTGAGTAGAATTTAGCAATTTTTTTTTTGTGGTAAATTATCCCACGGGATTGTTTAATGTGTACTCTGTGCCCTTGTGACACTCGGGATTAATTTAGAAAGATTACCCTCTACATCCAAACTTAAAAACTTACCAACTTTACCTCTTTACAAAATTTTCCATAGAAAAAAATCAGTCTCCTCGGTCAAATGTTATAAAAAATCACAGAATGATTTGGCCAACATGATTGTGAGTAAATATTACTTTGCCAATGGTGGCACTATAGTAATTATTTCAAGTTAATGGTGATGAATTGATAGTATTCAACGATACATAATCGGGGCAAATTGCCTCAACTTTTCTGAAAATTGGCGTAGATCGTATGGGGCAACAGAAAATAAGGTTAATCATGTAAGATCATGCTCTCATCAGAAGGCAGGTCACACAAAGGGCAATGGAGAGACCATACCTGGGAACCTTCTAGTTACGGAGCTATTGGAGGTCAAAGTTCCAACTTTTACACAAGATTTTATTTTATTTTAAATACTAGTTTCTCAGATCATAACTTTACTTTAATTACCTCCTTAACCCTATTACTATTCAATGCATCCGTCACCACAATGGTTTGAGTACGTTACATTGAGTTTTATCGTAAAACGTGATTTTTCATCCCAAAAAAAAAGACGTTTCCCAGCAATTATTTTTGCGTGGAGTTACTTAGTTCGATGTACAGAATGCTTAGTTGACGGCTTCGTGAAGGGTCCGTTTACATCCTGTATTATTCATCCAATAACTATTAAACTAAGAAACTCAGTAGATACAATTTTTTTTTTTTTCACCTTTATGTGTGTTTAATGGGACGTTAAAGTTTGTATGGATATTTGTAAATTTCAAGGCATGAAAGCATGAGAACAAATAAAAAAAAACCGGTCAAGTGCGTATCGGGCCACGCGCAGTGTAGGGTTCCGTAGTAGCCGTTATTACAATACCTATAGAACGAACCCGTTGGTACTGCTTTGTGAAACTTATGATAATTTGTTGTTTTTTTTTTCAGATTTTGTTTTTCAATGCAAGTGTTGGCGCGTTTACGCCTTGTGCTCAATTCCAGAGCAAAATAGAAGAAAATAAATAAAACTACGTGGACTGCTTGATCTGGTGTAATCCAGGACACAAGTTTTAACAAAGCAGTGTCTTCGTCGTAGTAGAATTTAGAAGTGCGGCGGCGCGGCGGTCGTAGCGCGCGACCGCGCTCAAGCCCGCGCCGCCCGTGCGCCCCTCAGCCGCGCCACCGACGCCCGATGCTCCAGCCGGTCGTAGGCATGCCATGCATAGACACAAGTCTTTACCCGTTATAATTTATAAACAAGCAACTACTTCATCTTAGTCACTATAGAGGATTTATTCATTATTTATTTATTCTAAGGATTTTGTATTTGGTACAAAATTATTCAACACCCAAGTTCAACAACTATTACTGCTAAACTAATAAAGTTATCTTAACCGCTATAATTTTTCTTTAAAATTCATGAATTTTTCCAGATTTGTCAAGCCAGTAATTTAGCTTTTAGAGGGGGGAGACGCCCTACTGGAACAAATATTTGCACATTGAAGTTTAATATTTCGTAAATGGAGCATTAAATAGTATTAGCAACCCCTAAGTCGAAGACCTAAAAAAGACCTCTTTTAAAAGACCAATTCAACGATACCACAAGATGGGACAGACGACGAAAAAAAAATTTTGGTAGTCCCCACTTCAAAAAAAATGTTTCCAAAATTTTATTTTACCATTTTGTCGGCGTAATTGATATACACACCTCTACAAAATTACAGCTTTCTAGTACTAACAGCCTCTAAACAAAACCTCGGAAGGACGGACGGACAGACGGTCATTACGAAAATATAAGGGTTCCTTGTAAGGACTACGGAACCCTAAAAGTAGCATGGTAAAAAAATTTGGTGTACACAGACAAAAAAATGAAGTTAAGTACCCCCTGATAAAAAATCTCATTTTAAGCGAATCCGAACCACACGCGTACTAAGTCGCGGGTAACAGCTAGTTACATAATATTTATTTAATTTTTGGCCCATTGATATACATATCATGTATACCTTACAGACTATAACATACATAAAAATACAATTTGTGATAACAAATGGAACCTTAAAGATATGTTAGTAACACTTCTAGTGCACTATTATGTCACTGGGTGTTCATGTGGCACTTGCCAGTAAGTAGGTAGGTATGTAAATACATACCTTCATATCTTTCTCGACAATTCATGTAATCCATCATGCAATAGTTCTTAAAAGTCTGATACTGAAAGAATATTGTTCTGGCGCATATTCTTCCTGTACTGAAAATTAGATTTTCAAATATATATTATTTTTATTTATTTGTTTTTATTTTTATTTATTGTAGTCCAAAATGTTAGTCAAATCATCATTGGCAGAATGGCAGCCATGTTTAAGCTCCACTCTGAGTTTAGGCTCTCACCATATTCATATTAATTTTATTTTGCATATCATAAGTTTAAAAAGATGTTACAATGGGCTTACAGGACCCTGTTATGGTACAGCAATAAACATGGCCATCAAACTGTTACATTGATCTTAAAAGCAAGATACAGCTTTTTATATCAGCTTTTTTTTATTTTTGACGACCCGAATAGCGCAGCGGTAGTGAGGCTGCCTTACGTTCTTAGGGTCCCGGGCTCGAATCCCGGTTGGAGCAAATTTTTGTGTGATGAGCATGGACATTTTTTCGAGTCATGGATGTTTATATGTATACTATGTATGTATTTACAAACAAAAAGTATCTATGTAGTATATCAACTGGTGTCCACCACACAAGCCTCGTTGCTTAGTGTGGCATTAGATGGCGCTGTGTGTTAATCTCCAGCGATATTTACTTATGTTTTATGAAGTTGAAATTACTTTCAAGTTTAAGGTTGTAAAGCAATTTTCAGAAATCCTTTTATTCTCTGTGACGTGACGCAACATACATTTTTGTACGAAAATTGAAGTAGTGCTCTTCAAACCAGATCAGTTCAGTGATACAAATAGGTAACGTACACAGTGATTCCCGTGGCAATGATGCGGCGGACGAACTTACTAGAAGGGGATCGAGCATGGCAGCGGTGGGACCCGAACCTATTGTACCGCTCCCTTTTGGATACCTACGCACACTGGTAAGGAACCGAACTAGTGAACAACACCACAAGCTGTGGCTAGACCACGACGAGTGCAGGCAGGCCAAGGAAGCACTTCCTACTATCGACGTCCGCCTCACCAAACGCGCGCTTCGGTTGACCAAACCGCAGCTGCGCACAGTTAAAGCCGCCATTACTGGACACGACTCTTTTAATAAAAACCTCTTTGTCATAGGAGTCACAGACAGCCCTCTGTGCCCTGCCTGCATGCAGGAAGACGAGACAGCAGCCCCCGTGCTTCTGCACTGCCCAGTGGTTGCAACATACAGGGCAAAATACTTCGGTAACCCAGGTACTCTCCGCGAGATTGTCAGCAACATCAAGGCGCTGCTGGCCTTCCTTGGGGAGTTAGGCTGGATCGAATAAATTTCCCACCCGTACGCAAAATACGCGCTTTGACGTGGAGTTGCGGACACCAGCCCGCTATACAATACAATAGGTAACGTATATTGGTACAAATACAAATAACTAATACTTACATGAACTCACGCCTTTTTGTTATGGGTCAGGCAGAAACCACAGAACGCCACTTACTACGATCCTTGCATACTCCTTTCGCCTCGTTCTCGAACCGCCAGTTGCGAGCAATACGCACCTAACCTTTCTGCAGAACCTCATCAATAAGTTTACTGTATATCCTTATAAGGCGTCCCGTCGTTGCCACTCACTAGTTGCCTTTCACTAATCCTCTCAACATTACCAAAACCAATTTTTAATTTTTTGCCACTACACCTTTTTTTCCGTAATGTTCTCGTTTAATTAAGCTCATTCCTCATTTATCATTCTCAGTTACATTACACATACTTTGCAGTAAACGCATAAGTGTAGGCACCAGCACACCAATGTAAACAGCGAATCGAACTTTTTAACACATCGTTTGGTTGGTCCAATCACTCAAGTCAACATGTTTAGAATCATTCACTTTATTTTCCTCATCATTCTGCCACATCTGTGTCAATGTTTTCATCTCTTGTGAACAAACTGCACAAAAATACAAACTCATTCACTTGATTCACCCTCTTATCATGAATTTTCACATCACACACTGGAACATTCTCTTCTATTTAAACACCATAACCTTCGTATTGTTCACATTTACAGTTACCATGACTAGCAACTGGTCCGCTGACGATGCGAGAAGAACTTGATCATGATCATCTGCATATATCTAGGCATTCGACAGGCAACTCATTCATCCTTAATCCACACCCACTCTCGTTTAAATCTGTCAGATAACTTTCCATGTATAGATTGAACAGCCAAGGAGACGCTACACAGCCCTGTCCAACCCCTCTTCAAATGCAAAACCGTCACTGTATGCTCCATTTATCCTAAAAACAAGCATTGAAATCCTTGTACAAAGATTTCGGTGCTCGTACCAAGCGCCTGTCCGCACCATACATGGATAACTCTGACCACAGATATTTCCTCCAAACAGTCATAGGCCTTCTTCAAGTCTACGAAAGCACAATAAACCTTCTTGTGTTTTGCCATATGTGTTTCGGCTATGGCACCTTATGTAGAAGATTTTCGAAGAAATTTACAAAGGACTTGGACAAAAATTATAAGAGACTGTTCCCCAGAATGTACAGACATAATATTTATGTCATTTAATCATCATCATCAGCCTATTAATATTCGCACTGCTGGGACACAGGCCTCCTCTCTATGAGAGGGATAAAAATACTTTTTATTATGAGTTCTTTCCAAAATTCTTAACTTTTATAATTTAATAAATTATTTTATAATTTAATATGTTATTTTTGTACAATTGGGGCAGGTTTTATCCAAGTCCAAGTTCGAAAGTATCCACACTTTTACATTATACGAGAAAATATACAGTCAAGACGCGCATTACGTCATAAAAATAAGTAAATATATTTTTTTTTAATGCACTCAACAAGTGCCCAAGTCATGTCAATGAAAGTATAAAATAAATTACCGTCTAATAAATTAACATCTTTTTTACAATATGGATAGCAAAGTATATGAATATGGAGATCTGACGCATACAGCCCATCTGCTCTCCAAATCGTGCTTGCACTTCCTGAAAAAGGATGTTTTTTCTGGCCCCAGGGGGTTCTCTGGGTGTTTGTGACCCACAGTATTTTTTAAATCACCGCATAAGAAAAGTTTGTATTTCGTTTTGTTTCAAACACAGAACATTAAAACCAAGTTATTGCCTGCGGTTCTCACAGAAAATATCCAATAAGTCAGTTTTTTTTAACCCTAAAAAGCGACAACAATCGTCAATGAGCTGCGGGCTAAAATAACCACTTTCTGGAGCCCTGCCACAGCCAGAAGGCGTCGCGGCAGACCTTGTAGAAAATGTCGGGACGAGTTCACAAATTTTCACAATTACATAATAATAGTAGTAACATTACTTGTAAGTCTTGTGGCAATAGTGAGAGAGATATTCGCACTCGTCGTCGAAGGTCTCTCTATCGGGTGGTGTGCGCCGCTTCGTACGGGTTACGCTGCGAAAGAGAGATTTGTGCATAAATTTAATTAACTAGCAAAATTTCACCATAATATAACAAAAACCAATGTTTTAATTTATCTTTTTTCTTGGGGTGAACGACCGCTGGTAGAATTACTTGAAACATAAGTTTGAAATGTAGAACCAGGGCCGGACGCGAGAGGTCGCCGCGGCCGATTGCCGCTACGAGGACATGGCGGTACTCCACCCAAGCGGGGCACATCTCCATAGTGTGCTCCACCGTGTCTTCCGGTATATGCAAGCTCCCTTGAGTCATATTCTAGCAACGGTAATTATTATGGAGTAGTCATAATGTGCTGGATTGACATAAATTTAAGCAGAATCGTTTTAGCACGCTTATCATAATTTACAGCCACACAGGTCCTGTATTAAAATACGAGTGCGACATGATATTTAGTGACAGTTAGTACGGGTAGCGATAGCTATCGTTTTCAATTGCGAGTTTTTGGTACAAGTTCACTTATTTTATGTAGTACTTACAAAGGTACTTACAAACCCGACAAAACCACAAATGTCAATACTGTTGAACGATGTAGGAGTAAGAAACGCTACGATACGTCTAAACCCTCTTTTCAGGTTTTACCAGCGTCCTTACCATCATATTTAATGTGAATTGGTTTATTGGTTACATACGCTTAACAAGTTAAAGAATTAAAAAGTTACTTTGCGGAAATTCATGACATTAAATGTGTTCGCGTAAAGACAAGAGTTAAAATATGGAATGCTAATTAAACACTTACGTAATTGCTCTATTCGGATCTTGTCTTCGGTTCCTGAGCAACAGTGTCATGAAAAGACCTCCAGTAACCGTAGAATTGCCGGCCGTAGCCTTAGAATTGCCAGCCGACACTGCTAATAGGAAAAAGAACAACAATCTTAATGCGTAATCAGCCTACAATGAACTCACTGCTGTGGCACAGGCCTCCTCTCTACGAAAGGGATTGGGTTGTATTCCGCCAGGCGGTTCCAGTGCGATTTGGTTCAATCTGAATTTCTATACTCTAAAATAAGGTTGTATGCTGTTTCTTAGGAATATTTCCCTTCGCTGTTTTGAGAATAATGTTGATGAAATAAATAACATATCAAATTAGCTTCTTAGGTTTGAACCTACGACCTACGGTTTGCAAGTTAGGGCCGTAACCACTGCACCTCCTTTTCTCACAATCTCAATTCCGAATCACAATCAATCAACTTATCTGGTAGACCACTTTCGTGATTCTATAAAAAAATCGAAATACTGGTATGCATTCTTTCAGTATGCGAGGAACTCGTGGCTTAATAACAGCCACTCGGATCGATCTTCAGGTTAGGCACGCCTAGGTTGGTCTGTGGATGGGTGACCACCCATTACATACCGAGTTTCCTCCGTGCCTCGGAAAGCACGTTAAGCCGTTGGTGCCGGCTGTTATTTGATAGTTGTTACAGGTAGTCAGTGGCTAGAGAGTCCGAAAACTAGCCGTGCTAAGGAGTATCGCATCTAGCACTAACTGGGTTGTGGAGGTCAGATAGGTAGTCGCTCCATGTAAAATGTGACTATGAGTGTATTACGCAACGCCATCATCATCTTCCTGCTCAAGTCCCATGTTACTTGGGGCGTCCTTTCTCCCCTGTCAACCGTCACGCAATCATTTACACATTTTTCTTTCATATAATTTCTCACACAATCCATCCATCCTTTCATTAGTCTGGTTGTTTGTGTGTGTGAGTTTAAATGTTTGTAAACTCACCCACGAAACAGGAGTAATTTCCATTTTAATTGTTTACGTTTCCTTTTTTTTTTAAACCAAAATAAAATAAAATAAACATCTACATTCATCACTCTTTTAGTCACAGTCATGCAATTCGTCCCTCCTCATCATGTGATGAGGAGGGACGAATTGTATGTGATTTGATGGACATGATTGTGTCCATACACACAGGCAGTCGATTCCCGTTCAATTTTTCTGTAACTGGCGTAACTTTCAAACTTCCTCTAATTATAATCATTCCTTACTTTATCCTTTCACATCCACCTTAGTATTCTCACCTCCGTTACATGCAATCTTTTTTCATCCATCTTCTTCCCAGCATTCCGATCCATACAGGACAACAGGTCTTATCACGGACTTGTATATTTTCCGCATCAACTTGAGAGGCACCCGGCATTGCGATCCGCAAGTTGTTGTTGTTGTAGCTGTCGCCATTTCATCCATCCTGAGATGATCCGGTACGTAACGTCTACTTCGCTATCGCGTTGGACAGGCGATCCGAAGTACCGAAAATCGGAACAGATCGATATGGGCGTTCCGGCAAGAGTTATGGCCACAGGACTGGAGTGACAGCCGAAATCACAAGACAAGTGCAATATTCTGTTTTGGTCCTACTTAATTTCAGGCCAACATTCTCCGATTTTGCCATCACACCTTCGATCTCTGCTCAGTCTCTGCAATGCTCTGGACCTCTAGGCCCTTCTCGGGGCCTCCGTTGTCGTCAATGCGGCAATGTTGTCGTCACACAAGACAACAACGACGTAAGTGCGTCCATTATCACCAGGAAGAGACACGGACTTAGAGTCAACCGTTGCATTGGTGCAAGCCGACATCCACATTGAAGCTGCTGGTAGTGTACGCTGTAGACCGGACTTGGGTACTACATCGACTGTACGGTCGGCCAAGCGATTTGGTTTACATTTTAACATGCAAATTACATTGTATAATGTAAACCAAATAGCTTGGTCGACCGTACATCAGTCGGATCAACCGCACTTATGCATATTCCAGGTATACCTTTCAGAGCGGGAGGAGTTATTTGATGATTTCCGATCCTAAAAAAAAAAAATAAAGGCATTCCTTTCTCTTTCAGGGCCCACCACATAACCTCACGAGGTACGCCTTTTTGAGCTCGATGAAAACCATGTGCACATCAAACCATACTTACATGATATTTTAAAAATAATCTGGAAGATTAAAAAAAAAATATTTTGTTTCAATAAATCCATATCTTATCTAGCTTTTTAACCTTTTTCATATTAAATCAAGTAAAGACTAAATACTTTTTGGTTAAACAACCTTACTCGGTTTAAAATCTTGAATGTGATTTTTTTTTAATCCTGAATGAAAAGCATTTAATCTTTTTTCATTAAAAGTTAATTGAATCTAAGATTTATTAGTTAACGATTAAATTCCTTTGGTTAAGTTATTTAGAAGTAATAATTTCATGTTCAATAGTAGCCAAATTTTTTTTAAAATTTATATTTATTTTAAAAGAGTGACCATTGAGTTTTTTGCCCTACTTCTCCATAGGAGCCTGCCCTCGCCCTGCCTCTTACTGTCTCGTCAAGCGAGTGCGAGAGTGTAATACAAAATGTAAACAAACCCTTCACGAAGCCGTCAACCAAGCATTATGTACATCAAACTAAGTAACTTTACGCAAAATTGATTGCTGGGAAACGACTTTTTTTTGGGTTGAAAAATCACGTTTTACGGTAGGACCTAATGTTACCCACTCAAAACATTGTGCTGGTGGATGGATTGAATAGTAAAGGAGTCGTGGAGGTGTCAAAGTAAAAAACATTTTTAAAAAACTTCTGAAAAAGTCGGAACCTTGACCTCGTTGTCTCGCTGCCGAGTTCTCGAGCCTCGTTGTTTAGTGTGGCACCTAGATGGCGCTGTGTGTAATGTCCAGGGGTAATTATTTATTTGTTTTTGTCCCCGCGCGGAATAGCAGAATAACTATTGTAATGTCTGAAGAATTGAAAAAAGAGTTTTATCAATGCTGTTTGTGATTTGTTTTGAAAATAACATATTTAAGGTTACCGGTCTATTTGTTTGGTAGCAGCCGCGGAGTCCGGATTTGCGTCTGGTTGAGGGCAAAAGGCTCGCCGAAATGACATGGGACTTAACCATAACTGTCAAAATTTGGGTGTACTATTAGGTACACCTCAGTAGTGTTGTGTTATGTTTTCTTTCAAACAGGTGGTAGTTAGGTACACCTAAATAAATTAACATGAAGGTTATTTAACAAACCGGCGCAACATATCTCACATTAATTCACAAGACATGTCTCACTTCGCCCCACATCTGAAATATAGCTGCTTTTATTTAGTGACAAATAGCTCTATTTTCTACGTGACTGCAAGCTCCATGCAAATACAGACTTTAAACATTGAATCACAAGTCTTATTTCACAAAGTCGATGGTTTTGTGATGCTAGAAAATCCTGTAGTGATTTCGCTTTGCGAACTTTTTTTTATATCAGTTTGGAGTTTGAAATTTTAAACTTATTTATAGGGATTTTGGTGTATTACAGGGAAAAGGAAAAAATCTTTGAGATTGCCTCGTTGTTATTATTGTTCGAACCACAGGTCGTTGCATCCGGAATAAAATAAAATAAATAAATATCGCTGGACATTACACACAGCGCCATCTAGTGCCACACTAAGCAAAGAGGCTCCCAGGGCTCCGAGGGTCCCAGTCCCAGCCTGAAGCTTGTATCGATGTCCTGTTAACGGCAACAGGCTCGCCTCCTATTCCTTACTAGGTATATGGATGTGTTTGAGTTAAAAATAGTTTATTCATAGGAATATTTTGTCATGCACAGTGTGGTGGTTTATAATAAGAGCATTAGATATTAATAAAGAGTGACTCAAAATTCTAACGCGAAGAAAATGTTTAAATAAGTTTTCCGTTTTCTTAATAAAGTCACCCAAAGGGCAATGAAGAGGGCTATGCTCGGAGTTTCCTTGCGTGATTAAATCAGAAACGAAGACATCCGCAAGAGAACCAAGGTTACCGACGTAGCCCGAAGAATTGCCAAACTTAAGTGGCAGTGAGCAGGGTACATTACGCGCAGAACGGATGGCCGATGGGGCCGAGAAGTTCTGGAGTGGCGATCGCGAACTGGAAGACGTTGCGTTGGAAGGCCTCCCACTAGGTGGTCCGATGACCTGGTGAAGGTTGGGGGAATCCACTGGATGCGAGTCGCACGGGACCGGTCAATGTGGCGACACTTGGGGGAGGCGTATGTCCAGCAGTGGACGTCTTGCGGCTGAAATGATGATAAATGATGGTGATTCATACTATACCTACGTTCAAGGGATACGGGTCAAGCCTGAACTGAAGAGCAGCGGTGGCCCAGTGATGGCGGCTCCAACTTACGAGCAGTAAGGCGTAGGTACTAGCCCAGGCAGGCGCATTATCTTGTGTAATTTATTTCCTCACTACTGCTCTCAAAACGGTGAAGGAAAACATCGTGAGGAAACCGCATGTCCTAGAATCAAAAATTCCAAGACATGTGATATCTACCAACCCGCACTGGGCCCGCGTGGTAGATTATAGCCCATTACCTCTTGTACAGAGACTAGTCTTAAAATTAATTGAAATCGATTGACAGGTGTATACATCAAATAATCTCTAGACACTGACTTTGCATGCATTTTGGTACGAAAAGAGTGAAGAAGAAGAAGAAAAGAAAGAATCTTGTGTTGAAGTTCTACTCACACGTTTTTCTCACTTTTTAGTGAGCCGCATGCATGACAACCGATGGACAAAGGTCTCACACGATGGGTGCCTGAGGATGGACGGCCGGCCTAAAAAGAGGTGGCGAGATGATCTCGACGCGCATGACGAAGGCTGGTTCGAGGTGGTGCAGCAAAAAAGTACCTGGAAGGATATGGGGGAGGCCTTTGTCCAGCAGTGTGACATAAAAAAAGTGTCAATTGAAGCTGTATCATCTCAGAATTTGCCAACGAGCTTGGCGCCTTTTATAAGGACCATCAGTTCCAATAACCTCCAGAACACAGATACAAAAAAAAGAGGTCCACCGGAGTCGGGAGCAGGGTCCAAGCCACCGGTGGTTAGGGCTGCAGAAACAGGAACCTCTACACAATGCAAGCCATATCGAGGAGTACTGCCTTCTGAATCAGGCCCTTGATCCAACTGCCTAAAGAGAGCTTCTATAGATGGTCATCGAAGATCTTTCATTACGCGGCGCGCTGATCGGTCTATCACCACTATGTCAGGCTTATTGGCGACAATAGACCTGTCAGTAATGATAGATTGATCCCAGTACAGCGTGACATGGCCTTTCTCGAGAACTGGGTCGGGCACATACTTGTAGTACGGTACCTCAGATTCCACAAGTTTATATTTCAAGGCAAGTTGCTGGTGAATAATGTTGGCTACTTGATTGTGCCTGAGCAAGTACTCGCCGTTAGCCAGACGAGAACAGTAGGTCTTCTTCTTCTTCAACCCTTGGCCACCCAGTGTAGGTCTCTTTTAAATTTCTCCACTTTTGGCGGTAGCTATCCTTATATCACTTTAGTGAGATCGTTTGAGTTTGAGTCATCGTGGTGAAAGGATTAGTCAGCTAGACTCTGCGGTACCGAGTGAGAATGGGATCGTCTGTCCACCTATGTAGGTTATATACGTCTAACCGGTTAATTTTCTAACCCGATTAATCAGCCCCTGACGAAAACGTATACAAAGTGAGCGCAGCCTTAAGATACTAGCTAACTACCCAAGCTAGCTAATGGCAGTAAAGTTATTAATAGACTTAACTACATACACGTAGCATGTCAAAAGTTCTTGCAAAACTCGTCTTTAAACCGCACTAATATGGCAAATTATAAATAATTCAAGGAGGTTGGGGGTGATTTAAATAATGCCGTCCTTGGGGAGACTAATGCCAAAATTAACATACTTTCATGCATCCTGAATTTCTTGTATAATGTTCAGTTGCCTGTATTTTAAGGTTTAGGCTTGTAGCTTTCAATTACATATACGTACGTGGTCTTAACAAAGCTGGTTCCTTAAACGCCTTTAGAATAAAAATGCAATTTGTTATCATGATTTATTGGGGTACTTAATATTATGTTAAGTTCTCTGAATTAATTAAGACCGCGAATAAATTAAATCTTGGAAGAGAAGTATAAATCACAAAGGTCAAAGTTTGCATAGTCTCCTCGACAAAATTTGTAAAAAGAATAATTATAATACTACCAGTCTGTTGCTATCCCACAGCTAAGCAATGTAGGCCTATGTGAAACTAAATATTTTGATTTTGATTGATTTTAATAACAACAAAAAATTAGACAAGGTGTAAACGGAACGGTGCATTCTGTACATCTAACTAAGTAAAAACAAAAATTATTGCTGGGCAACGACTTTTTTTCGGGGGTGAAGAATCACATTTATGGTAAAACTCAATGCTGACTGCAATCTCTGAAATACTGGCATAGAAATGTTGTAACAAAAGAGTCCAATTCATCTTGACCGACTTCAACCACTGCTGAGCGTTAGCCGCTCCTTGCTAGCTTGAGCAAGGAGCGGCTTTTTTTTACTTTTATTTTACCTTTATTTTCCTGCCCACAAAATTACCGCCTGGGGAGCGGTGTGATTATGTGAGACATCTCAACTTAGGTCCCCGAGTACTGTATTGCATGATGTTCGCGAATTTCGCCTCCTCCTCTCCTGCTTGTTCCAACTTCGTCCGGGTTCAACCAGGCCAGAAAATCATGATCTGTCGAATGACCAATTTGGTCGAGACGCCATTGTTTAACTATTGTGTCTACTTCGTGGACAGATCATGGGTTATTAGGCCCACCTAATCATATTAATATATTGTGACTGTTGTGCTCTTAATCAGAAAACAAGCTTTACCTAATTTTTTTTAATATAAAATAATTATTTTTGTTCAGCAGGGTTTAGTAGATGTCACATGTACCTAATATGCCACACACACACAAACGCACTGCACAGACTTATATTACTGTAATCCTTATCAAAATAAACCAATAATATGTAGTCACTTCTTCTTTATCGTGTGGTTAGTGCTTAGCCTGGTGTTAGAGTTTTATGCCACCCATGGGCCTCTGACTTGGCTTAAGGGTGTGTGGTATCTGCTAACGAGAGGTTTTCTCCATGTAACTCCTCTTTGATGAGTGAATATAAATGTGCAAAAAAATGTATGTTGCTTATTAGACTCTTAACTTTAATTGGTACAATTGAAATAATTCAAAGTGAAGCATTTTTTCTTTAAAATTACGTAACTACTTTTAAACGACATTAAGTTTTAATATTTTTTTTCCACAATTAAATAAAAACCCCTGATTTCACACTATTCGGCCCACAGTGACTGACGTAAGAACCACTTTGTAGTGCAAGCTGATTAGAACTTTATTCTAACAGTATGTCAAACGAAATTTGAACCACCGCAAATAGAGTTGCTAATTTAGCAGATAGGTACCCCAGCCTTAACACGCCATCGAGAAATATCTCTCAGGCATGCTGGTTTCTTCACGATGTTTTCCTTCACCGAAGCAAGTGATAATTATACAATACGCACATGAATCCGAAAAATCAGAGGTGCGTGCCTTGGGTTCGAACTCGAGACCTATGACTGGGCAGTCCGACGGTCACACCACTAGGCCATCACTGCTGCTGATGTAGTTACTTATACTTTTAGTCTTATTTTTATAATTATTTTAGTTCTATTTGTAGTATGTATATCATAATCATCTGCCTAGCCTTTTCCCAACTATGTTGGGGTCGGATTCCAGTCTTACCGGATGCAGCTGAATACCATTAACATGGAGCGACTGCCTATCTGACCTCCACAACCCAGGTAGTACCGGATAATACTGTAGTCTGTATATTATAATGTAGGTACATACTAAGTTTAATTACAATAAACTTCTAATCTTCTCTTTCTTATTCTTATTCTTTATTGCACACAAACAAAAAACAAATATACATATAATTGCAATAATATAGCTTATGTACAAAGGCGAGCTTAACCCAGAATTGGGTTTTCTTACAGCAAACCTAATTTTGATAGCGAGATTTGCAGAAAAGGGATTCTCTTATGAATGTGCATTAACATTACAAGTGGTTACTTAATTTTATAAACTAAACTACAAACATACAATATACGTAATACATACAGTATATACATACATATCTCTCTCTTTGATAAATATCATAAAATCATTTGTTTATCACAAAATATTTTTTTACAGCCGGATTTTTTTTTGAGTGCTGCAGCCACACAACCACAAAACCAAGTTGTGACCCCATGTCGCTCATTACACTTGTAAGCGAAGAGGCCGCGAGCGAAATTAACGTTCAATTTGCAGCCAAGCGCTATGTTGCCACTCTTGCACGCTTCTTGAAGCAATGAAAAAATTTATATGAAAATTTGTTTTACAGTTTAAATTGTTCATGGTTTTTAATGTTGGTGTAGCTAAAATTGGAATAATGTATGATGTTTCGAAATTATTTAAATAGTGTATTTTTTTGTAGTGAACCAGTGAAGCTACTTTTATACTATTACTTAAGTTTTCTGAAGAAGAGCTCGTTGCCATAATAACAGCCGCTCGGTTCGATATTTAGGTAAGCCCCGCTTGCCTAGGTTACTCCTTGGATGGGTGACCACCAATTAAAAAACCGAGTTTCCTCTGTGCCTCGGAAAGACCGTTAAGCCGTTGTTCTCGGCTGTCATTTCTAGATCTTCGACAGTCGTAACTGGTCAGTGGCCCGAAAGTCTGACAAACAGTCTTATCAAGGGGTATCGTATTACCCAATACTAACTGGGTTGTGGAGGTCAGTTATGCAGTTGCTCTATGTAAGATACTATACTGGCCTGCAAAACTAAGTGTCACACTTTTAAAATTGCAATTACTTTTTAAGTACAAGATTATACTTTCAAAACAAAAAGGACTCGAAAAAGACTTTAATTCTGTCAGTTTCAAAGAAAGCTGTTAAAAATTGCTCTAAAACGTTTTTTATTTAAAATCTAACTACTAAGGTTTAGAAAAAAAAAATTCTAAAAGTGTAGTACTTAGTTTTGCAGGCCAGTGTAGTATTCAGCTGGATCCGGTTAGACTGGAAGCCGACCCCAATATAGTTGGGGACAGGCTAAGCAGACGATGATGAGTTATCTATTGGCACCCTACTTTTTCATTCAGTTCCTGTGAGGCTATTGATATGGACACATTTCAATTTCCTTCACTCCATCCAAAGGTCGCCTTGTGTGTGACGTATCACGTACCGATTGCCGGTGAAGCAAACGAATGCTGGAATGGAGGTTGGTTATCAGCTCTCTCAACATGGTACGCCTCCAGCTAAATAGAACCACGACCTTAAAAAAGGGGATGGAATAGAATGGGCGTGGCATACGGAGGAGACAGAATGGTGGCGCAACTTTAGGGAGGTCTATGTTCAGCAGTCCACTGCAAGGGGCTGAGTTGGCTTGATTGATGGATGGAAACTGTTATGTGGGTACCTGATAAATAAGTAAGGTTTGGTAGCAGCTTACTTTCAACTTAACGACTTTTCTATCAGTTGCTTTATTTCGTTTTCCACCCGGTTTCGTTTATACCAGAAAACACACAATAATAAAACATTATTTAGTAGACCAATTCAAAATAATCAAGCAGAATCTTCTCTTCTTTCTTCTCCAGTTGACATATCACACGCGCCGACTAAAGAATCAGGTCGTTTTGTGAACTCACGGCTGGTGACGACAAAGCGTACTGATTCTAATGTCGGCGACATGCATGTCTTCTCGGGTCTTCTTGTCTTCGCATGGATTCTTCTGGGATCACTGGAATTGATGTAGAAGAGCATTGGTGTGTCTTACAATCTGCTTATCGACAGAAGAGACGGAGAAGGTAAAACTTAAATCACTTAACCCAACTGTGGCGGAGTCCAGAGGGAAGGTAGTGTTTTGATGTCAATACGAGTATGGTTACGTTTCAAAGTATGACTAAATGATTGGATGGAAAGCAAGTTCTTAGTGAGTTTCCTATGAATTGATTGTTAATGTTTTAATTAGGAAAAATTGCATGCGAGATATTTCTTGACGGCGTGTAAAGCCAAGTCAGAGGAACATATGAACTCGGACACCAGGTTAGGCACTAACCACACGATAGAAGAAGAATTCAGAAAAATTCTGCTGTGAGTTTTTTTTAATTTTAAACTGCATCAAAAGTTTGGCAAGCGTTAATAAACGAAAATAAAATGTAAACCCGTAAGACAACTACCCAGCCGTTTAGTTTTCGTATTATGGTCTGCACCAGATTGAAAGTTGCCTAGAGCAATACTTGCTGAAATTCAGGAAAACACATGTCATGTAATCTAATGTAGCGAGTCTTGTTCTATGTTTCATTGTTTTATCTACTACTGAATCAGTCTACTAATACAATCAAATATCTCTATGATTCGATCATTTCGGTACAAGGATGAATCTGGAAAAATATTAGCTTAAGGCAGAATGAATATGGAAAACCCATATACAGTATTCGGGCGCCAATATCACACGGCAAGCTTAAGAAATAATAGTGACAGCCCTTGTTTGCAGGGGTGATTTCTCCTTTTGAATGCCAGAGCATAAACGCACGCGCGTGCCCTCCACGTCAAGCCACAATTTAACGTCAAATACCTAGAAAATAATAGGGATTTCAAAGCTATTTAATTGTTTATTTCGTGTTATAGTGCACCGCGCATTTTTGTCACATGTTTGTGTCGTTGGCGTACAGGGCACGCGCTTGCTTGTCACGTGGTGATTCCAAAAGAGCTTTCCCAGCGCGTCAACAATGCGAATTCTTGGATTTTAAACTCTCTGCATTAACAAGAGAGGTTAAAATTCACCCAACGAGTTAAGGCGGTGAAAGCGAGCGCACTGGAGAGTCGACCACACTGGGGACACCAGGTTTTTTTCGATTAATACACTGAAATATCTGTAAAAAATTCCGTGTCCACGTGTTTGTTGTCCGGTCCACCGTGCTGTCCAGTCTACATCTGAAAGACGACGTTCTAGATACCCCAAACTTTTTTGAAACCTCAACGCGCCACATTTACGGCTTGCTACATAGTGTGAGATTTATTTTATGTAACAGGATTGGGCCTAGACAATTGTGATGGGACTAGCTTAATTACTGAAGTTCAGTTAGATAAGGCCGTAGGCAAAGTAATGGTGAAGCAAACCCTGGAGAAAGTTCGGAAAGAGAGTTCATTAACTAGTCCGTTGAGCTCATAACTCCGGATTGGAGTTGGTTGCGAAAAATGTTCTAAAACGTTGAACTGGAAAATTATTTTCGACTTTTTTTTTTCGTTCGTTATTTGATGCGATTCAGTTTGAATAAAGATAGTTTTAGTTATAGTTTGTTAAAAGAATATATGTGTTTGAAAGTAATGCTAGAATATAATATTTTTTATTATGTACACCGTACAAGTAACATTCATAAAAACAAACATTTCACAATGGGCGGTCTTATCGCTGAAAGCGATCTTTTCAAAACAACCTTTGGATGGATTACAGGAAGAGGGAGATACAATACCACAGGTAGTCTGTGGTGTACCAATTACATATCAATATACATACACAAAGCATCTACATAAATATACAGGGTGTAAACAACCTCATCACGAAGCCGTCAACCAAGCATTCTATTCATAATTTATTTTATTTTGTAATACATATTTAGTTTCACTGTATGGATCATGTTATCTGAAGTAAATGAATTTTATTTATTTTATTTTTATTTTATTTATGTTACAAGTAATGAATATTATAGGAAGATTAAAAGAAAAAACATCGTAAATGAATGATAAATTGGTCTTTATTTAGCTAAGAAAAAATCATAACTAATAACAGCTCTTAATTCTTTAAAATTGTACAGAAATAAACAGCAACAATTATATATGAATAATTCTACAACAGTATTTCAGAATGGAATAGAGAAAATAACATTGGACCACACTTTGGCTTGGCTATGTTCCAAAATCTTTTTGAAATAAATGTTACATTTGTAGCAATACAGTAGACTTAGCCAAGTTGACAATCTACAATCGTTAACGCATAGAAAACTAACCAAATGTATGGGAATGACATCATTTCAACGTTAAGTCACGTGGTCAAAACAAACGACTAGAAACATTATAGTTCAGTCAAAACTGTAAGTTGGCTACGATTTATATGCGATGTAGCAATCACGATTGCAGAAACGAATTCTATCATCTTGATCGATGTAAACTTGTCTACGAAGTTTCTATTCGTTTGTTTTGACCACGTGACGTAACGTTTACGATTGTAGAAAGAGAATCGATACGAATCGTTTGTAACTTGGCTAGGCCTGCAGTTTAGAAAATGATAAATGATGTTTATTCTGCAAGTAGGTTTTTACAGATACTTTTACAAGTCATTTTTTAAAACTAGATTGGGCCGGTGTTTCGTACCTGACTACTCTGAGAAGAAACAGCCAAAACAGATTTGTGTCTGAGATGGTCTTTTGAATAAAGAACCTGTCCAGTCAGTGCAAGCATTTGTCAGCAAAAGGCTTTATTTGCCCTGTGATGATGTTTTATACATGTTATTAAAGTTTAATAACATGTTTTAACAGAAAAGACAACAGCAACAGAAAATTTTGTTCAAACAGGATTCCTCGAAATGGATGTTCCATTTCGAGGAATCCTGTTTGAACAAAATTCTCAATTTTTGTTTCCAAACATTAGAAACAAAAATTGAGGACTGTAAATTGTAGTTGCAATAAAATGAAATAATATCTTACCTCCATATCCAGCCAAATTATTGTAACAGAGCCAGGCGAAGTGTATCAATTGTTTATTATCCTAAAAGAAATTCCATTACACGGGTTTTGAACAAGTTATTCCAGAAATATAAAGGAGATATTGCATAAATATGTATCTAACAGTAAGAATAATTTTATTCTGAACCCATGGAATACCTCCATTTTCTTTTTTAAATTATCTTAACAAAGAAAGGGAAAGATAACGTTTGTCAGCCATTTAAAATGTTTTAAGCGTTTCGTGACGTTTTTGTATAACTTTAAAGTGACTTACATAAATTGTATTCTTACACTAATTGTTAAAATTTTAATTATATTATAATTTAGAATATTTCAGCTTCTTGATGTTATCTGATAATTTACTATAAAGCGTTAGTTTAAATAATTCATGTTCTTTTTGCCAAGATTGTGAATTTTAATTTCTTGATGGCGCGGGGTTTCAAGCCTACCTTGATTTTAAATAAGGTAAACCTACTGTAATTTCATTCTAACCTTCAAAATCTTTGCCAAGAGAACAAGAATCATTTTACAATTATTAAAATACGTTGAAATTATATAGAATATTATAGTCTATTATATTGTAAGACATAATATCAATTTGGGTCAGATGATTCTAATTTAAAATTAGGAACTGTATGAACCGCGTAGGTTGACAATTAGTGCGTTCACCCTAAATTCATATCATGTCTAGGCACTCTTAATATAATGTTATTACTTATAAACTATTTTACTGAATAAAATATTACTCTTGCATTTTTTAAATTATTATAACATTATTCACTTTTTCTTTAGAATAAACATTGGGAATATTTTATCAAAGTAAAAGAGCAAGAACAGGAATCATAGTTAATAAAAAAACCCAATAAAAGCTTAGAAAAAAAAACAGATTAAGATTATTATTCAAAACCTGGAGCATGTTTTGCTTTTCATTTTTTCAACGTCTTATTTAAATCAGCAAAACGACCACGTGTCTTACAGGGGTCCCAGCATCTTTAATTTTTATTTTCTCAACATAATTTTTAACCGACTTCAATAAGGAGGAGGCTCTCAATTCGTCGGAACCTTTTCTTTTTTTTATCTACATATAACAACAACAAAATATTTCCTTCTTACTAAATCTCTTACATTAACATCCCTATAATCTTTCTCTACGTAATCCAATCTTGTACAAGCTGGATCCCAATTAGCCATGGTACATTGAGTGGGGCGTTTCGCGACTGCCCACATAATTACTCCTTCACTGCCCGAAGCTGAGTGTGTGGCCTTCTAGCGAAGAATGAGATAAGCAAATAAAAAAGACAAGGTCCATTATTTAGTTAGCACATTCTTTCTGAGAAGAAAACTATGTTCAAAATAAAAATACAATTCAATTCATATATAGCCTGCATGGCATTCCTTTGAAAAAAGTTGAGTCCACACGAGACCTTGGAATATTGCTGGATTCCAAATTACACTTTGATATTCATATCGATAATGTTATTAACAAAGCCTTTCGGATGTATGGTTTCGTCATGAGATCTTCAAAGGACTTTAAAAAAAAAACTACTTTTTTATTTTTATACAAGACCCTGATTCGCTCTCAGTTAGAATATGCTGTTCCTATTTGGAGTCCTTTCTATGACAAATATTCACATAGACTTGAAATGGTTCAAAAAAAATTCCTACGTAACGTGCAGTATAAATTTTATCACTCTAGAATTTCTTATTTAGAACTACTCAAACAGCACAATCTCTTGAGTTTGGAGTCCAGGCGTACGCTCCTCATGGTCATGATGCTGCATGGCATTTGTAATAATAAGCTTAATTGTATTGAACTTACCAATAAGTTATGTTACGTAGTACCTAGAAGTATTATACGGCGGGAGGTGCGCGTTCCTCGTCTGTTTCACACTGAGAAGTGCAAAACAAACGCCGGTGAGCGGGCACCTCTCCGCCGCCTTGTAGTAACTTATAACACACACTTTACTGATACCGATATTTTTGCGTTATCTCCTGCACGTTTTAAAAAAATGGCTATAGATTTGCTTACCGACAACCTTTCATAACTTACTTTTTTTTCTTCTTTTCATTTATAATTTAGATATGCGACCGTTCGTCCTTTCCTCTTTTAGTATTTTTTGTTTGAATCCGTGGACAATAGTGTGGGTTATACGTTTATTAAATTAATTTAATTAGCTCCGTTAAACAAAATGTAACGTGTAACTGTTTTTTGTCCCTAAATAAATAAATAAATAAATAAATAAATAAACTGTTTTAAAATGGTTTTTGGGTGAGTAGTAGTACTTGGTGAAAGCTATTGGTCAAATCTGGCTGCATCATGGCTAGGTGGCTGCACATTGTTACGTTCCATACAATTAATTATATGGATAAACAACCGAAAGTACTTGTCAGGAGAGATACAATCGCGATAAAATTTTATGGAACGACCAATATAAACACCAAAAAAATGTATTACCAATAATATCAAAACATCATCTAGATACACAAAAATTACCTACAATGTGTCTAACAATATTAAATATAAAAGCCCAGAAACATTCATTCCCAACGCTCCCCATATCAAAAGCAAAAACATACTCTCAAACCAAATTAACGAAACTTCTGGAACAGCCATACAGAGTATTGGCTTCGCAAAAGTTATCAAAATAGATATTCTATTAAATAAAGCGGCTCAGAAGGTAAACTGTACTGAATATTAAATGAGTTTGTTCTCAAAGTGTGATCACGTAACCCCAGGTACATTTTAAGCATCCCAATGGGATTTCCAGAATGCTGTACGGACGCTTAGGTTTATTTTATTTAGTTTATTTATTTACCTTAGTCTTTACATTTAGTTTAAAAAAGGATCCTACGTTGGGATGCAACGTTTTAGAGACCTGGCTGGTTCATATTGTTTGATTTATTAATAAATTATTTTAAAGCTGATATAAACTTAGTTTCGCTCTTATACTTTGAATCAAAACTTTGCCTTGCTGTGTGATCTATTTTTTCAATGTTAAGTCAATGGAGACATCCCTCTGTCGCGAATCAAAACATAATAATACGGATTTATGAGGTATTTCATCCAGTTCCCACAAAAAGTGAGTACGAATAATGATTGAGCACAAAAAATAGTCCACAAATAAAATTATTTAAATTTTTATGTAGGACCGCTGTAGTCGCCTTTTAGGTACTTATAAATATCGCTGGACATTACACACAGCGCCATCTAGTGCCCATCATTTGGCCCAAATTTGTTTGAGAGCCTATCAGTAAGTTAAAATATTGAATGCTTCTTCGTTTTTAATTAAATTAATCGTCTTTTCTACTCACTAGACGCGTGAGTGAGAGAATTAATCAATGAATTGGATAAATAACACTTTTGTATGTGTTAAAAACCTTGGGGTGTATAGAATCGGAATTAAAACTTTTATTTCAAGTAGGCCAGTTTACAGGCACTTTTGAATAATAATAATAATAAATATCGCTAGACATTAACACACAGCGCCATCTAGTGCTACTAGTGTACTAAAGTGATAAATAGCACTGGTGGAATATATAAAGCTTGTGATTTAGAATTCCTGTTTAATGTTGTGTTCTTGATGCTCTTCGGTTATTTTTTTTTTGTTGGATGCTGATACTGCAATACTTTTGATTATTTAATTTTGCTGTGTGTGCCAAGAACTATCTTTTGGTAAATCTATACGTTTGTCGATTACATTTCTCTTAGTCCAGATGTTTTAACAAAAATATCTTTACTTAAAACTTTTAAGCCATTAACTTTTTCGTACAGACGTTCCAGATTAAAATCTCCAGCAAGAAGCGTATCAAGGTATATTTAAAAATTAAAATGCTCCCTAGGCAAATTAGGCTGACTGAATGTTATAATTTACAAAAAAAGGGTATTAGCAAAACCTATTCTTGCTCTTTCATTTTTATAATCGAATTAGTTACGTAAAATAAAATAATTTTATGAAAATCATACACAACATCAATTCTCCTATTCACCTAAAAATAATAATAAATAGTGAATATTATTATTTTGTACATCTATTAGTTACAGCTAGATATAGAAAAGAATTTGATTGTGATTTACTTAATAAAGCGTCAATCGTGAGTGATATTATTCTATTTACATATAGAACTATCTATTGAAACCATTATTTTTTTATTCATCTCTACAATTTTACAATTGTAAAGTTCTCTAAAGAAACTAGAACCAAATACCTAGATTAAAGAACAAATAATAAAAAGAAATACACAAAACATCTATGGAATTTAATGGAAGAAACATAATTAGAAATGAAAAATCTGAAACTACAGCTGTGAATAATTGTAAATAGAATTAAAGAAACATGTTATTATATTTTTAATTATTTCTGACAAGTCAATTTCTAATGAAATGTCAACCAGTTACATTAAATCAAATTTTAGGATTGTATGGAAGATTTGAATTCTAAACTAATTTTAATTAGTAAACACCTTTAAAAACATAAGAAAAAATAGAATTTATGAACGTAGTAAAAAACTCTGAAATATTAAACCGAAAAAAATACTTCAGATTTAAGTTACCCTTAAAAACAATGATAGTGAAGAAATTCCTAAGAAAGAAATTGATTCTATAAAACAACCCTTTAATTTACTTTATTGAAAACGGGGGTCCCATGAGTGCGCAGATAAACTTGCTTATTCACTCTCTCGGATTTATTGAGGCACCTATCAATCCACTAGGGACGCATAACACAGCAGCCGGCCAACGCACCACAGCCATAATAAAGTACTCATTATAAAACGTAACAAACACTACTTTAAAGAATCAATTTAGTATTAAAACGTAGTGATGGATTTGGTACATTAACTAAATTGCAATGTAAATCATTCGGACGATAGCCATCAACGTCTGTGACAGTCATTGGATAATATTTATTTAGGAGGAGCTGTTATCGTTGAAGGGTATGGCAAAATTAATTAAATGACTGTTACATTCGCTAATACGGTTCCAGATAATATTATAATAACTATCATTCATATTTTTTTAATTGTTATCAACTTTGTGAACTCGAAAATATTCGTTATGCTTTTAAGTTTCCATACCCTTACACATCGTTATACAATCGAAAACAATCATTTCTGCTTTTACAATGTTTTTGTCATTTTAAGTCTTGTGAAGAGATGGATACCATTGTTCGTTTTGTAAGATAAACTCATCTATTTTATTTTAGAGGTCTTCTACAAATACATTATAAGCAAAGGGACCTTCGATTTTTATTGTTATTGTTTGTAGTCCACTACATCTGGGACAGATGGTTCCTTTGGGAACACTACCGTCGAAATCTTCAATCCTCAATCAAGTGCTTTGGTATTTTATACGGTTTTTTTGTTTTCCAATGATACTTTATTTTTAGCAGCAGTAATTTTATTTCAGGTTTTTTATGAAACCAAACAGTAGTGTATTTTCATAAGGCTGGTCTTATCGACTTCGTTATTTTGATGTTTTCCCTGTATCTGTGTTGCCAGGTACACTCTTTATTATTAATAGAAGGTATTAACCGCTTCCAGTTTGAGTAAATGCAATGTAACGTCTGACATTTTGTAAAATTGTTGCTACAGAGTTTAACTAAAAGTTTTCTGTGTTCCATATTACATGAATCCCTTTACGTAAAACAGCTTTCTAGTTAAAATTGTTTATTTCTAATACGATGTCGTTCTCTATTTCATTTGCCGCGATGTGGGGACTATTTTGCATGTTTATAGCATAAAAGGCAATATCCATAAGTACTATGATTTCGATTTACAGCAGTGTGCGGCGCAACATCTGCTTTTTATTATTTTTTGGGATTCAGGGTCTATCTGTATTGGCAAAAATGATTGCATAGCCTTCTGATATTTCTTCCTGTTTTAAAGAATCTCTTTTATTTTCCTTATCATCGGAGACGCACATGTATTATATTTGCACATACCAATTTCAATATTTATTTTAAGTTATAAATCCGTCACTACATTTTCTTTTTCTGCAGTTTTATAAATTTATTATTGATTAAGTTTTCAATAAGTTTTGTATCAAGTATATATTGGAGTTTAAGGACACATGGAAGTATGGATTTTAGTTTTGAAGTAAGTAATAGATACGATAGTGAAAAACAACGATCAATTGTTTTTAACACGTTGAAATAACTTAGGGTTAGTGTTGGAATATTATTCAATTTGTATAATCTATCAAAGTCCAATAAACTATCTTTAAAATGATTGATCTTGAATAAGATTTGATGTACGTTATCCGATGAATGACGTCATTTCTCATATTCTGCATAATTCCATCATAACAGAATCTTAAATATTATTCAATATCTAACCCTTTTACAGGTCATAATATTATTTGATAAATCATACATTCAAAAATTAACCAAATCTTTCTTGTGGTCAATCGTCCGACATCAACAGTGACATTGAAGTTGAAGCTTAAATAATAGGTACTTAACAAATTTCTAGAATATAGACGACAAATCAATCAAAAACTTTTCAATCAATCAAAAACTTTTGAGTCGATCAAAAACTTTTGAATCAATAAAAAAACAATATAAATATTTTGAACTAATCAGAATCAATCAATCGGTCGAAATATTGGTCTTACAGTTGATCGGAGCGGTCAGCGCGTAAACGCCGCGGTGACCAATACTGCTATAACCGTTAGTATTGTGAGGGGCCGCGATGCGTACGCGCTGTTGCATTCGTCTGAGTCACAGCAGAAGGTCCTTGCACCCCACCATTCTGGAAACAAGAAAGAGTTATAGGTAAACAAAATCGCATCATTACATAAAATAACTCATCATTTAGGACAGTATTAAGAAAAGAGTAGTAAGGTTATAAGGTTTTTTTTATACCACGATGAGTGAAAGAAGAAATCTTTCCAAATTTAATAGATTGATATTGTGTTTATTTTTTTTTTCATCATCGTCTTAATTATCAGCCCGGAATCACCTACTGCTGGGTATTATATTGGCATCCCCTTTCTTCTTTTATGTATTTTTTTTTTAAAAAAGGATAATATATATTTTTCTCGAGTAGTCATGAGCAGGTTCACCCTCTGGTGCCACTTATCGTTGAATTTTAGACATGTTGTATATGTGAAATAAGGTCATAACAATTTCCATGGAAAACTAAACTGGCCTGCAAAAATAAGTATCACACTTTCAAAATTGCAATAACTTTTAAGTACACAAGTATACTTTCGAAACAAAAAGGACTCGAAAAATAGTTTAATATTGTCTATAGTTTCAAAGAAAGCTGAAAAAAATTGCTTTATAACGTTTTTTTTTATTTTAAATCTCAAACTTCTATAGTTTAGGAAAAATTATTTTAAAAGTATAGTACTTATTTTTGCAGGTCAGTGTAGATTAGTGACCCTATAATTTCTGCAAACACTAGAACAAATTTTATTATTATTATTTCGAATAAATTTTGATTGTTATTTATTTATGAAAAATTTTCAAACGGTTCTTAAATGGAACGTCTTTGTCTGCGCAGTTTCTTGAAATTAAGTTAAAAACGTCAGCAACAAATGAGGGTGCCAGATGTCGAAACTCGAGGACCAAAATTTGCTACGTCTGCGCCGTAAGATACCATTGCAATCGAGCCTAAGCAAAATAATAATAATTACGAATGATTTGAACCGCAAGATTCAAATGATTGATTCGTAAAACAAAAAACAAGTTGATTGATTCAGAATCAATTGTTCTTATTTCTATTTGTGGGTTCCCTTTGTCACCAATGTGATTGGCGTACGATTTGCAAATAACTCAATCAATGATTAATGTGATTTTAATGTAGTAAACATTCATAATAGCTGGTCGGTGGTTGAGCTGTCAAAATCAGAATTAATTACTTTTGGTGTGAGACCAATGAGATTTTACCAATAGAGACGTCATACTCATTCAAAAGAAATAAAAACATGACAATATTCGAACGCGTCGTTCGAACTGACAATACCGCACGCCATTATCTCGTGCTGTCTGCAACGCACTACTTGTCTCGTTCGTGTCAAAGCGGCAACAGCCCGGCAGTGATTTTTGAGTAATATAAAATTTATGATTTTCCATTTTAAATAGACTAAACAGTACTAACAAATGAAAAGATACGTCCTTCTGGATTTTTACAGCTGGCCCAGTATAAGTATTGCACTTTCTGAACACAATTTGCCTTATTTGTTTATTTTCATACACCAAACTCCCGCTTAAACGTCAGTTCGCGTCGCACAGGACGGACTGAGGTCACACAAGCTGATCAGCTTGTGTTTGCATTGCCACGCTGAGGTCGGTAAAACGTATCTACCTCAGTATTATTATACCATCATTGTGTGAGACGGGACAATCGAACAGTCAAAGCATTGGAATTTAGTTACAACATAAAAGTTGGTTAAAATAACTGTACATTAAGGATTTTGATCGTTACATGTCATGCTTATAACACAACATCACGCGTGTAATCCCCGATGGGTTAAGCAGAGGTGTACCTAATAGTACACCCACATTTTGCCCGTTATGTTTAAGTCCCATGTAATAGAGGGCGAGCCTATTGCCATCAATCGGGCACAGATCCAGACTCCGTGGCTGCTGCCGAGAAATTGCTGACAGAAAAAACCAGAACCACTTTGCCCGACCTGGGAATCGAACCCAGGACCTCATGCTCAGCAGTCGCGCTTGCTACATGCACATGACATGACCTTTACATGCGCTTGTGTCCCCTGTCAAAATCTTCTTATAAAGTACTAAATAGTCATACCACCATACCATAGTCATACTAGTAGTCTAATTCAAGTATTAATAATAAATAATAATAATAATAAATATCGCTGGATATTAACACACAGTGCCATCTAGTGCCACACTAAGCAACGAGGCTTGTGTCGTGGACACCAGATAGTTTAAACACTACATAGATACTTTTTGTTTGTAAATACATACTTATTATATGTCCCTGCTCATCACACAAACATTTGCTTCAACCGGGATTCAAACCCAGGACCCTAATAACGTAAGGCAGCCTCACTACCGCTGCGCCATTCGGGCCGTCAGTTATCATACTTTAGTAGATACTAATACATAGGTGGTTAGTATTTCATGAAATTATACTAATGAGAATTTCATATTCCATTTCACAGTTCCATGATGTGTTTGTAATTAATAAAGTAGGCAAAGGTTTTCTAGGTATGAATGATACCATCTGACTAGCCTTTTCTCAAATATATTGGGGTCGGCTTCCAGTCTTACCGGGTGCAGCTGAATACCAGTATTCTACATGAAGCGACTGCCTATCTGACCTCCACAACGCAGTTAGTACTGGGTAATACTGTGCCCCCTGGTAAGACTGGTTGTCAGACTTTTTGGGCCACTGACTACCTGTAACGACTGTCAAAGATCTACAATTGACGCACGGGACCAACGGCTTAACGTGCTTTCCGAAGCTCGGAGGAAACTCGGTATGTAATAGGTGGTCACAAATCCACGGACCAACCTAGGCAAGCACGGCTTAACTTGAACATCGACCCGAGCTGCTGTTATTATTTAGCCACGAGCTCCTCGGCTATTCCAGGTACGAATGATAATGCTTTAGATATTGCTGACCACGACAAAGTGAATTTTCAATAAACCACAACATTATCGCTCAACCAAACAGTATTTTAACATAATTATTATGCGACAGTGAACAAAATCGATAACCTGCAGTTTAACTAGAGGCACGTAGTTTAAACCTATCATTAATTTCTAGTTTATTACCTTTATGGGTGCAGTACAATGTGCACCTAGTTAGGTGGTACCCATATCGGGCGATAATAGGCCAGATCGCGTGACGGTCGCCTGTACAGTCAGAAAGATAAGGGACTATTGCCCTTATCTTTCTGACTACAGGCGACCGTTGTTATATTTTAATGCTCTGATAAAAATAATGTCTCACGTATTCATAATTGTTATGCACTGTTTAATTGTACTTTTAATATCATCATCAGCCTATTAATGTTCCCACTGCTGGGACACAGACCTCCTTGGGAATGGGCTATAATCTACCGCAGGCCCGGTGCGGATTGGTAGATGTCACATGTCTTCGAATTTTTTGGTTCATGGACATGCCGGTTTCCTCACGATGTTTTCCTTCACCGTTTTGAGAGCAGTGGTGATGAAATACATTACACAAAGTAATGCGCCTGCCTGGGTTCGAACCCACGACTTACTGTTCGTAAGTCGGGACCGCCACGACTGGGCCACCGCTGCTCTTACTTTTAATATGAAGATAGAATAGAATATATAATCTGGCCAAATGGGGTATCTTCGATCCATCCCAAACAGAATGCCAGTGTGGAGCCCCTCTGCTGGATATATCCGACCTACTGCCCTGCCCATCCTGCACAACCACCTGCACCTTGCAAATGCAGCAAAGCAATTAAACAAATTTTAGAGCTGTGCAACTCTTCTAACGCCATGTGAGTTTCTCGACGCGAAAAGAAGAAGAATATAAATGAAGTAGGTACAAGAACTGATGTCTTTTTCTATTGATGAAAATGCATAAAGTTTCCAAGCCTTTCAAGACTGTTTAGTGCTTACTTCGTATAAGTCGGTCTTCGTTTGTAATCTTGTAATTTTTTAACTAGGTATAAGGTTTGAAATCGGTTAAACAATGTTAAAAGTAAATAATGTCCCAACGTGGGCCTAACGAAAGGTTAGAAATATTGTGTACTCTTAACATTTGCGTTGAGCTCCTTGAATTTTAAACAATAAACAATATATATTTGTTCAAGACTTAAACTTATTTACAATTATTGTACCTTAATTAGACTAACTTGGTGGCAAGATACTACACAAGTGCAACTGGGCTTAAACTAGGAGGACTCCTGTGCTATAAGCACCAGTTACTTTCGTCACCACCATGATCGAGCTGCCATTACAAGTGAGAGCAGTGTATGAGTCGAGCTACACGATAACTGTCTAATGCTTGCACTGACTGGGAAGGAAGGAAGAACCACACAGATTTGAGTGGACCTGTGTCCACTCAAATAGAAAGAAAGAAATCTGTGTGGTTCTTCCTTCAAAAGGCTATCTGAGACACTAATTTAATCTGCATAGTCCTCATGTGAGTTGACCAAGATTACCTATGTTTGGACCTTAAAAGAGACTTTGACCTCTGAGTTTGTTTTGACTGTTTCTTCTCAGCGTAGTCAGGTACGGAACACCGTCTCAATCTAATTTTAAAACAAAAATGACGTGTAAAAGTGTTTGTAAAAACCCATTTGCAAAATAAACATTATTTATTATTAAGTATTAGTAAGTTTGACAGATATCAATCTTGTCCCTTGATGAGGATTACACTTAATTAAACCAAAATACTCCGAAATTACGAATAAATCTTTTTTAAGTATACAAAAGGCTAAGTAGTAGGCAAATTATTCCACGTGAAACTGAGTTCTAACCTAACCTATTATATTCAAGCATAATCAGAAGAGGAAATTCTCCATTTTTTGTTCTCATTCGAAGTTGAATGTCTTATCTACAAAAAAATCTACGTTCTGCAAACAACATAATGAGCTTTTTCACGACACCTTATATCCGAGGGAAAATACGCATCTGAGTCGCACCCTTGATTTTTCGTACTTCAGACCGTCAGACTTGTTGGTTTTGGCACTGGCAAAAATCCTACTGAGTAACTATGGGAAATAGTATTTTACCCTTCCTAAGTGTTTTATTTCCCAACTAAAATCAGATTTGCTTTTGGAACAAATAAATATGAAATCTATCAATAACCCTAAATCGATCCTGAAAATTGAAGTCTTAATTGAATTGAATTCAATAAATTAAAGTTCGAGAGTACTTTCGTAAGAAGCTGGCAGTTTCATCACAACGGCAATGTTTCCTCCATTGTTTGTCTTTTTATTTTAGTTTATATCCGTGTAAATGTCTATTTACAGTAATATAAACACTGTTTTAAGCTTTCACGGTTCATAACTATACTTAAAATGTCACTTACGGAATATCTTCCGTGATTATGGTTTATTTTTGAGCTCCCGATATTTCGACGCTGTTGCAAGCGCCATGATCGCGGGTTAACAACGCGGGCGCTTGCAACAGCGTTGTTAAGAAAAGTTGGAAGCCACCAAGTGGCCCCCGACGCCCGGGGCGTCTCCCGCGGCGGCCAGGACGTGAGGATCCTCTCCCTCTCACGTTCCGCCACCTCCTTTGCTAGCATGGCTGCTTCGCAGAAGGAGGTGACGGCGTCCCATTCCATCTCGCTCCGAACCATGGCTTGGACCAGGGCCGGAAGCGAGAGGTCGCCGCCGCCGATCGCCGCTTCGTGAACACGGCGGTGCTCCGCCCAAGCGGGGCACACCTCCACAGTGTGCTCCACCGTGTCCTCCGGTCGATCCTCACAATGGAAGCACCCGGGTGTCTCCTCCCGCCCGATGCGGTGCAGGAACTTACCGAAACATCCATGTCCGGTAAGAACCTGCGTCAGGCGGAAGGTGAGGACGCCGTGGCGTCACTCCAGCCACTCCTCAAAGAGGGAACTTACCGCCACTATTGTGGCGTGCAGTGATAGAAAATGCCTATGGCATTAAGTCCGCCTCTGTACTTTGTGCTTGAAGTGTTCAATAAATAAATAAATCCAGTTAAAAGCCCTTGTAAAAACAGGAAAGGATTTGAAAATCCTTTCCTGTTTTTACTAGGGCTTTTGCTTTTTGCAAACTGTCCAGACCAGTATTGTGCCTACGGGACAACAATACGGCAAACCCATAAGGCAAGCAGACTGTTAAGAAACCCTAACATCATGAAGAACATTAGGTTATAAGGGCAAGATCAACACAAACATAAGCTTGTGTGAAAGTACCGCCATTAGTCCAGACCCTTTTTTTTTTTTTTTTTAGTATGGGAAATCATCAAATGACTTCTCCCGCTCTGGGCGGAGCAGGAGGGAGTGTCAGACTTTTACTGACTAAAACCCATCCATGGTCCTTCCTCGCCCTCTGTGTTCCGGGGCCACGGTATCTCTTTCGAATAGTCCCGCAGCCCCGGCAGGCTCCCTATTGTTGACTCTCTTTGAGGCGCGCGTGGAACACGAACGCGCCGTCGACACGGCCTGTCGTCATGAGACGGAAGGACGGCGAGCTAGCCCATAGCTCCCCGTCCACAGGCCCGCGCCTACGGTGGCCGGAAGCCACCACGTGGCCCCCGACGCCCGGGGCGTCTCCCGCGGCGGCCGGGACGTGTGGATCTCTCCCTGTCCCATTCCGCCACCTCCTTCGCTAGCATGACTGCTTCGCAGAAGGAGGTGACGGCGTCCCATTCCGTCTCGCTCCGGACCATGGCACGAACCAGGGCCGGAAGCGAGAGGTCGCCGCCGCCGATCGCCACCTCGAGGACACGGCGGTGCTCCACCCAAGCGGGGCACACCTCCACAGTGTGCTCCACCGTGTCCTCCGGCCGATCCTCACAGTGATAGCACCCGGGCGACTCCTCCCGCCCGATTCGGTGCAGGAACTTACCGAAGCATCCGTGTCCGGTAAGAACCTGCGTCAGGCGGAAGGTGAGGACGCCGTGGCGTCTCTCCAGCACTCCTCAAAGTCACTCACTCACTTATCGCCACTATTGTGGCGTGCCCTGCACGGGGTTGCGATAGTCGCTCTCTCCATGTCGCCATGAGATCCCGCAGGAAGTCTATCCGCTGAGCGACAATTTGCCGCGGCAGCGGAGTTTCCCCCCGGCGTAGCGCCTCCGCGCGCCACTCGTGTAGGCACGCGAGGACTATCGCCTCCAGATCCCATGGCGGCGATCCGGCAAGGAGGTTTGCCGCCTCGCGGGAGATCGTGCGGTACCCCCGGACCAGCCTTACGGCTACCACCTTCGGGGCACGTTCAAGTGGTGGGCGCACGCCGCCTCAATGAACGCACCCACACCGGGGCCCCGTAAAGGGCCATGGACCGCACGACTCCCGCGTAGAGCCTCCGGCAGGAGGCGTTTGGCTCCCCCAGGTTGGGCAGGAGCCGCCTGAAGGCAACCCCTGTCCGCTCATGTTTGGGGGCCAAACGTCGGAAATGCTCCACGAAGTACCACCGGCTGTCGAGGACAAGTCCCAGGTACTTCAGCGACGACTCGACGCCGATGGAAACCCCTCCTGCCATCACTGAGGATCCCCGAGGTGGCGCATTCCGAGGCCCATGAAAGCACATGGCCTCGAACTTGTGCAATGCCACCTCGAGACCCAGTTGCCGGATCCTCTCAACAACTATCGCAACCCCGCGTGTCATTACTTCGGCCGCCGCCTCGTGCGACCCCCCCCGTGCCAGCACCAGCGTGTCGTCCGCATAGCAGACCACGCTGACGCCGATTAGTCCAGACCCTCTGGTATTAATGAAGCAATCCCATGTTTTTGTACCTGCACCACTTCATCATCATCATCATATATCAGCCTGAAATCACACTTCCCAGTTCTGTCTGTCCCTCATCCAAGTGTTCCCGCGATTATGACGATTTCGCCGGCCCAACGAGCTTTTGGGCGGCCCTGGGGCTCTACTCTCTAACGCTTCGTCCGTATATTCGGATCTATCCGTCTCTCTCGCGCACGTCTGCAGATGAGTGCGAGTGAGAGAGATGGATAGATCCGAATATACGGACGAAACGCTGGAGAGTAGGGCCTCTGGTTTCTTTGACCAAATCTTGGCCACAGCTCGGTCAAAGCCTTGCTCCATCGGCCTTTTACGCATCTAGCCAAAATTACTGATGTCCTCCAACATTTAGTTACCTATTAATTATTATTTGTTGTTGACATATAAATATTTCCTCCGTTGGTATTCATTTTCCAATTGATAATTCACGCGCAAGCTTTTCAATAATGCATTGTCTGGTATGAAAACAATACGAACGAATTTATTTATTAACAACTTTGTAATTACGGCAACCGCTAAATGGATAGTGTATACTGAAAGCCGAATAAATACATGAACACATTTTCGGTGTGATATGACTGTAAATACTCGACGGATATGGTTATGGAATGGAGTAATTTTGGTAATTAATTGAAACAGGGTTTTGATGATATTACTGTTGGTTGTCATGACATGTGACATCTACCAATCCGCACTGGGCCTGCGTGGTGGATTATAGCCCATTCCCTCTCATAGAGAGGAGGCCGTCTCCCAGCAGTGGAACATTAATAGGCTGTTGATGATGATGACTGTTGGTTCCGGCTGTCATTTGTGGATATTAGGCGGTCCGAACAGGAGCTCATGGCTAAATAATAACAGATGCTCGGGGTCAATCTCAGGTTAAGCCGCGCTTGCCTAGGACCACCGTGGATGGGTGACCATTATATACCGCACTTCCTCCGTGCCTCAGAAAGCACGTAAAACCGTTAGTCCCGTCGTTAAGTAGTCAAAGTCTGACAACCACTCTTACCAAGAGGTATTGTATAACCCAGTACTAACTGGGTTGTGAAGGTCAGATAAGCAGTCGCTCCATGTTATTCATCCGTTGTTAATTTCATCCAAATCCGTTCTTTAGTTTTTGTGTGAAATCGCAGTCGCATTTGTAATACATTTGTTGTATTAAGTATCAGTAGGATATATTATAACTGGGTTGTGGAAGGTAGATTGGTAGTCTAGTCGCTCTATGTAAAATATCAGCATCATTCTGTAAGACATCGACTTCGACATAGTTTGGAAAAGGTGATAGGCGATAGGATTGGCGAAGGTTGGATGATGACGTTTTTGGTGATATTGCTATTTTGTTTGATGTTACAACCTGGTCTTGATAGTCTTCATTGCAAACAGCTACAAAGCATGAGACATTCATGAAGTCCGCATAGTCATGTTCAAACTTTATCGCGGATCAGAAGTTAGTTGCGAGTGACGGTCTGCGCAGGTATAACAATTCAAACTTTGTGGCGGCTCGGACCATCAAACGTATAGCTGCGCAGAACGGAATTTTAGGTATCAGCAGTGTAATGCGCAGACCGTCACTCGCATCTAACTTCCGAGCCGCCATAATGTTTGAACAGAACAATAGCATAATCAGTAACAGACGCGAGAGGGAATCTAAATTCAAACGCGATACAGGTACGATTTAACTCAGACTATAAATATTTAAATATTTTCATTAAATTCCTACCAATCAAGAACGTAAAGTGTTAAGGTGTCGCACGTATAAATCTAACAAATTGACACACAAGCTTCATGTAAAGGCGGTGTCAAACAGTCTGCGTGTCACAAAATTAGAGGCAGACAAACATGTTTGACAAACACGGATCGTGAGCGGGACTAAGTGACGAAACGAACAAGACGTGACGTGTTTAGGAAGTCGTAAATCACCGCAAAATAGCTGAGGAGAGAAGCTCTATTCTATTTCAAACAACTTTAAAATAAAAACGGATTTGGTCGTCTAGATCATGAGGAGTAGAGATCGGTTTATGTGCAAATTAACACAAATGCATACAAATCGACGCATGCATTTATTTGAAGTATACTTACTTCCAATACGGATAAAGTAAGGAATAAGTATATTAGAGGAAGTTTGAAAGTGGCACCTGTTTCAAAAAATTGGGAGGAAGTCGTTTGTCTTAGTATGGAAATGTAATGAGGAGGGATGAAACGCATTTGACTAAAAGAGTGATGGACATGAATGTTAATGGATAGAGAGGGAGAGGAAGGCCAAAGAAAAGATTGGATTGTGTGAGGAATGATATGAAAGAGAAAGAAGTAAAAGATGCCGTGACGTCTGGCAGGGGAGAATGGAAGAAGAAAACGTGTTGCGCCGACCCCAAGTAGAATATGACAAGGGCAGGAAGATCATGACCCAATAAATGCATATTCATATTCATATTCTTTATTGCACACAAAATTAAAAAATATACACACAAAATTCAAATATGCAATATGCATGCGTGTGTTTAAGGCGCCTCCCCGAGCAAAAGCCGTTTTTTGTGCAGTTTTTTGAAGCCAATTCCTCTTTATCCATATAAGAAATACCAACTAATATAAAATACATTAAATTTCTACATATTCTTGACTCCATAATGGTATTTTTTTAAGTAGCATAATGTTCAATAAATCCCTTCACAACGAAACCACAGAAATGAGAAATAATGAATAACATGCTTCTCCTCGTCAAGTAACCATTACTTTGATTTGCTACTTATACTAATGGTTAGGCAATTTAATAATGAACATAATGGTTTTTTTAATTGTAGTTTTTTTTTCCAAAAGACGAAAATTTGATTTTATGAAGAATAAGAACCACTATTTTCGCACTATTCGGCCCGCAGTGACTGACGTAACAACCACTTTGTAGTGCAAGCTGATTAGAACTTTATTCTAACAGTATTTCAAACGAAGTGTGAACCACTACAAATAGAGTTGCAAATTGATCGAAGTGAAAGTTTTTACATGACGCAATAGTCATGCAGGTTTCGGTTTACAGTACACATACGACATTATTTTTCAATGATCATCTTTAAAAAGTAAGTGATCCTTCTGCTCAGAACCGTTTAACGACACATCCTCGAATTTTATCGCATGCAATTTTATGTGGTACATTTTCTTGGTTAGGACTAAAATATTTTTATTTTTACGACGGAATTTGAAATTTTTGTGCTTAAAGTTAATTTCTCGTCACGTTTTACTACTTGCATCCATTTCGGTGGGTGTCATCTTGAATTTACATTTCCTCCGTTTGACTTTTACGGCTTGGGGAGCAGTGATGAATATATTAAAGTCCGTGCAATTTTAAAAAGAAGATAGAAATGCTTTTTTTGTTGTCAAAATAGGAGTAAAATTGACTTGACTGCAAAAAAACATGAATTAAAGAAAATCGGTACCGTATTGTTAGATGAAATCGTGGATGAAAATAGAGCTCTTTGACTGTGATCCATAGTCTAACTTTGACGTACATTCAACGACATGTGCACATCTATGAACCTGCCCAATAATTGTGTGTCTCATGGCTGCGCAAAAATATAGGCCCAGTTTAGCAAACTGCCGAGCAGCTAGTGCCGAACACCAGTTTTCCACTGGTTCTGTGATAGTTAAGAGGCCTGTTACAAAAAAAACGCGAAATTGCGAGTTTTACTCGAAGAAATTATATGGTTCCGTTCATTGCTTGAAATAACAATTAAATAATAATACCAGCCTATTACTGTCCTACTGCTGGGCAAAGGCCTCTTCTCATACAGAGAAGGCACGAGCATTGATCACCAGGCTTGCTCAAGACGGGTTGGCGATTTCAGACTTATAAGTATTAATTATAAGTCCAGATTTCCTCACGAGGTTTTTCGTCACCGATGTCTGTGATGTCCAAGATAAACTTAAAGTATTTAACATCAGAGGACTCAGAAAAGCATATTTATATTATGTCGGATCCGGTCCGGTAGTACTTGCCATAAAATGAATTGCAAGCGCGCCAGAGTGGTAACATCACGCAACCTACTCACCAGTCACGTCTCTGTAGAAGCTACAGAGTCGTGATGTTAAGAGCTCGGTAGCGAAGACGAGATTCAGTCTGTTCGCAGCTGAGTTAAGACGTCCCGGAACAGTATCCGATTCATTGTGCGCAATGTGATTGATTAAATTGTAATTTCAAGTAATTGGTTAGTTTTATAAAAGCAGTGTATCGCGCCCGTGTGTTTTCGTTGCACAAAACCCATCTTCGGCCCACATGATGTCCGAGTCTAACGGAATAAATTCTGACAACTCGACGTATAGTTATTTTCAACATACCTACATCTATCTTCATACATCAGTCAGTACCATCAAAATCACATAAAACTGCCAAAGAACCTAAAATACACTACAATAAAACAAAGTGTACTTTTAACAGCCATTTGTAGACCTTTATGGTAATAGCAGGGATGTCCAAATTGCGGTTTTATTCAGAGCCTCTGAAAGCCAACGACTCTTTATGCAATTTGTTACCGTGGAGCTCTGAATCGCGATACGATGTTACATTTACCGGGGAATCTTAGGATCAGTGGTTGCGGGAAAAGATTTGGGGATCGTCTTTTGTTTTTAAAGATCAAAACGGCATAAAAATGTCCACCATGTGTCCGTACCAGTTTTCCTGATCATTTGGTTTCGCAACTTGATAATACAAAAAAATATTAAGATGAATTAAGTATTTCTGACTTAGGCTGAGGCTTAACTTGTGCGTTGCGTTTGCTTCGTTTTACATTTATTTTTATGTGACATGCGATGACTTTCACTCTTTTTTCAACGGATCGACACACTATAGACGAAGCGGGGGGAGGGTGATGCGCTGCGCTGTCGGAGCTTCCAGTGCGACGACGGACAGTGTTCCAATGCTAGACGGGCAAACCCGACGTGAGTTTTTCCTAGTGCGTTGCAGGAGTGGCTTACAATGCGCTGATCCGTTGCGAGAACGCAACGCAACGCACCAATGAGGCTTCAGCTTTACTCGACGATGGAGCTAAGCAACCTGTTTCTGATTACAATGTTTCTGACATTGCTAATACACCAAAGACATTCGTAAGTTGGTAATTTTTACCTAACTGTGGCAAAGACTGACTGAATGACTGTGACTGTGGCTGAGTGTTAGTTTCAACCATACCTACAACCGAGGTCAGTGACGGTCTGCCACTTTTTCACCCTATGCTCTAAGTAATAAAGTTGAAAAATGTTCGACCGTCAGTGACCTCGGTAGTACAGTCAGCTTCACGATGTGTTACCCTTGACAGCACCTACGTTCGAACCCGGGGTACTGGGATACCCAACTGGGGTACACAATTGATGCAGCCCACTGTACATGCATCAATTCACGGCTCTTTTCCAAGGGGTATGTGGTATGTGTGCCATAACAGGGTTCATGTAAGAAACCTATATACTTTGTAACAACTTGTAAGCTACATTAATGCAATAAATGATGATGATGATGATGATGAAACTACAGAACGCCACGTACTACTTTACTGACATACTCCTTTTCGTTCGTTCACGTTCATACATCTGGACAAACATGCTCACTGGTTGCGAGTACTGCGCACTTTCTGAAGTACATCACCAATAAGGTCAGTGTATCCATCTAGGGCGTCTCTTCGCTACCTTGCAACCACGAAACGGCTACCGAAATACTTATAACTGTATGGTCTCATAAATTGCTGTAAACATCATCATAATCTGTCTAGCCTTTTCTTAACTATGTTGGGGTCGGCTTCCAGTCTAACCGGATGCAGCTAAATACCAGTATGTTACATGAAGCGACTGCCTATCTTACCTTCACAACCTAGTTGTGGAGGTCAGATAGGCATTATCATAAATTGCTGTAGTAAAAACGATTAGTATAGTCCTCCTGACCGTTTCGGTCACGGCGACCCATCTCAGCGGAGATCACCCATCGGCGCGGGAGATATTATAGTGCAGGCGTGTGTGCGCAGGCACAGGCGCACTCTCTGTTCTTTACTCTCATAGTCCGATGGGACGGCAATCCGACACAACCGGAGAGCGATCAGGCGCAGGTCCAACAGCTTAACGTACTTTCCGAGGCACGGGGGTATCATATCGCCAACTTCCAAACTGAGAAATTTCCAATGGAAAAAACCATATAGCACTTGTGCCCGACCCGGCAATCGAACCCAGGACCCCACGGTCAGCAGTCCCGTTTTGCGACCACGAAACCAACGTGGACCAAATACTATTAGTCAGCTTCTGCAGTGACGTATGTGGACTCGGAACAGTCAGTACCGTGTGGTCTCACTAACTTGATGCGTCAAGCCAATTTGAGGTTACAGTGGAGGTGTTCGTAGAGTGTGTGTAGTAAGTAACTTTGTGCTTTGTACCGCAGAACTCAAAACTTATGTTCTTGTTTTGTACTTTGTGGCAATTTGAGGGTGCCATTTGTCGCGGGCCTGTGGACGGGGAGCTATGGGCTAGCTCGCCGTCCGTTCGTCTCATGACGACAGGCCGTGTCGACGGCGCGTTCGTGTTCCACGCGCGCCTCAAAGAGAGTCAGCAATAAGGAAGGGGTCCGCAAGGACCGAAGCCTGCCGGGGCTGCGGGACTATTCGAAAGAGATACCGTGGCCCCGGAACACAAAGGGCGATGAAGGAACATGGATGGGTTTTAGTCAGTAAAAGTCTGACACTCCCTCCTGCTCAGCCCAGAGCGGGAGAAGTCATTTGATGATTTCCCATCCGAAAAAAAAAAAAAAAAAAAAAGGGTGCCATTTGTTCTTACGGATTGTTCATCATTTATTTGTCAAGGATTTTAATAATTAGTTGTACAGAAACATAATTTTAATAACAATAAGGTAGGAATAGTTTACACAGTTGGCGTACTTTGTATATTTAGTAGTAACATCACGCCAGTGGTTAGCCAGAGTTACACCTCTGCCTAACCCTTCCCGGATGACAAGACGTGATGTTATTTTATATGAACTGAAAATAATATTTCTTACAATAAGCCATTGTAAGTTCAACTATTTTGATCATTATTAAACCAGTGCAGATAATTTTTGAAAACGAAAAAATTCGTAGTAGGATGAAACCCATTGGAAAAGAAAGACAATATAACAAGAATGAAGGAAAAATAATTTACGGGCGATCTGAGAGTGGGAGGGGCTTTAAGGGTAAATAATAGTTTATCTCGATTTCCGGCATAACTACAAGTCATATGCAGAAAAGACAAATGGCAAAGTTGTAAGTAATAAAAATATCTACAACTTTTGGATTCACACTTTCATAACATAACCTTAAAATGTATGTGAAAAATTCAAATAACCAAGTTTTTGGTTTTTTATTTTTATCTTTTACAAAACAATTTTTAGTGAAAACTTACCTGTTTATGTCCCAAACATGCTGTAATTTTTATTTTTTTTAGTTTATTTTCACTTAATATCGAAAAAGCACCCTAATTTTTAATCGAAAATTGTCACGTCACAATATCTGCTTTTTTAAAAAAGCCAGTGTGTTTTTTGTTCGTGGATGTGATATCTTTACTTTCTGATGGTGTGAAAAAAAACCGGCCAAGTGCGTTTTGAACTCGCGTGGAGAGGGTTCCATTTGTCTGTCACAGCCAACGACTACTATTTCGTAAGTCGGGGCCGCCACCACTGGGCCACCGCTGCTACATGGGGTCTGGATCCATCATAACAAATTCGCATATAGAGCAGGTCTTTTACTAATTATTGAATCTCACTTTCCCTAGCTAAAGTTTTATAGTTTGGGAGATATATCAATATTTTTATACTTTATTAAGATTTTTCCAAAGTTTTGTTTTTGCAATATTTTAGTAGTTTTTTTTTTATTATTTGTTGCAACATTGGTAATTAAAATACCTCGGACGTTCCCTCAAATTAGGTTTAAAAAATAAGATCAAAACAAAATCTAACATTATTATTACACACCAACATAACATTATTTTTTTTAGTTTTTCTTAAAAAAAAAACTTAAGTAAAAAGTCTAAAGTAAGGTCTAATAATAATTAGCAAATGACCTCCTATATATGCAAATTTGCTATGGTGGGTCCAAACCCATTCACCCTGTATATGTTATTTAATATTTCTTAACAAAATAATGTCCAACAAATCCACTGAAACATCCTTCTTCAACATATACATAGTAAATATTTAAATGCACAAAAATTCAGCTACACGTGTGTGCAAAAATCTATTCCAAATTCAACAAAAATAGTTTTCAATAAGGCTCACTTTCCGAATCCCACCAATCTCAGCGGAGAATGGAAATTCAATTCCGTTTGATACCAGGAATCATTGCAAACGCGAGAATGTGGAGCAACATTTGAAAGACAGCATTCAATGTAAACGCGAGATGCTTTTCTATATTATTATACCTACATGACGTTTTTGAATTGTTTTTTTGCTCAGCACTAAATCTTACATAATAGATGCATAAGAATAGGATAATAAGAAAAAGAAAATAAATAAAATTATTAATTAAAAAACCTTTTTAAAAATAAGATTTTATAAAAATGCACTGAAAAGAAGAAAATAAACCTTTTCGTATAGTTTTTCTTTTGCCTTTACCATTCGCGCGACAAGCTTTTATGAAAACTTTTCGTTTTCATTTACTAAAAGGTTTATTTTCTTCTTTAGGTTAGAGTGCCTTTTTTTCAAAGCTTATTTTTAAAAAGGTTTTTAATTAATCATTTTATTTTTATTAGCTTTGTCGTAATCATTGAAGTCGTATAAAAACGCGTGTCCACGCCATTAACCGTTGAGGAGTTTCCTCGTGAGAAGACGATTCTGGCTGCAGGATGGGGTCTTGATAGAAATCATATATATCCACCAAATATATGCACGCGTTACAAATTTTCGTATTCGTGCTATTTTCCGTTGAAGAGTTCCCTCGTGAGAAGATAATCCTGACTGCAGTATGAGGTCATGATAGAAATCACAATTATCCATCAAATATGAACGCGTCTACAAATGTTCGTATCCGTGCCGTTAACTGTTAAGGAGTTCCCTTTTGCGGAAACCAAGACATTTTTCTACAGAAACCATACGGCATAAACATTGTTCACCATAACTAACCATCACAGTTTGCACTTCAAAATCCCATCCTTGCAATGAAGAGCGCGTTGTGTTACGTCTAACCCGAATGCCTACGATCTTTGACGAGCGCCTCGATATCGGAATCTCGAGTTCGAAGGAAGTTATGATGGCTTTCGTGAATGGCTGAATGTAATAACAATAGTCAATGGGTCATCAATTCATCGTTCATGAGGATATCGGCTAAAATTTTGTTCCTTACACATAACTTATCATCACGCCTGTAATCCCCGAAAGGTTAGACAGAAGTGGACCTAAGTACACCCACATTTTCGCCAGTTGTGTTTAAGTCCCATGTAATAGAGAGCGAGCCGACTACCTTGTTAATCTAGTGGTCGCAAACGCGACTACTGATCATGAGGTTCGATTCCCCGGTCAGGCAAAGTGTTATCGGGTTTTTCCATCAGGAATTCTTCAGAGCAGCCACGGAGTCTGGATTTGTTTCTTAAAAATCATCATTATTTGCTTAACTCTGATTCATAGTTTTCTAGATATACTTAAGGGTATGCCGTTATAGTCAGAAGTCTTGAATTTGGATTGCGGAGGTGAGATAGGCAGTATCTCCATGTAAAACACTGGCATGGGCAACTAAAATTCTTCACATTTTCTTTAAATTTCTCCGTGTTGACACGATAAACTATCTTCTGTTTGAGTCGTCTTCTTAGCTACGATTGCCGAGAATTCACCAAGTGACTGTTATGGAGATTACTTCTGGAAGATGGGAAGTTGTTTCCTAATAAATAGTAAAAAAAAACTATAAAACACGCTTTAGAGTGACGTCATTTTATTTTTGGTATACTCCTCTAGAAACCTTTTCTTTTGATACCCATATAATGGGAACGCATAAAAAATATAAAGGCCGCTGTGTTTGGGAATCCGCTGTATTGGATTAAGAATGACGTAGCCTAACCATGCATTGATGTACAGTCGTGGTCTTTCCCGCCTGATCAGTTAAAAAAAATTTCGCTTAAATCATGCGGAGGCGCCGAGGCACGCCCCCTTAAAGTTTAGGCCTATAGGAAAGCGTCAACTTTGGCGCGCAAAATAACAATAACTCTCGTTTGGCGTGCATTGTCAGTGCGCTCGGCCGATCGGTATCTTTTCATTAATTATTTCTATACAAAGTCAACGGGGCGGGGCTAGAGAGCGTTTCTATGTTGTAAGTGCAAGCAAAAATTGGCTTAGTGGTGATCATCCGGGAGTGTTCTCGATAGTACAGCTCAATCAGAAACTGGAAAGTGGGTCAAAAACTTTGAAGATTTTTACAATAGTTACAGATGAAGCTAATAAAAGCGTGTTAAAAAACGGTAAAGAAGTGTAATTTCCTCAAACAAATGATAAATTTCCCATCCTTTATCATGTCTAAGATGACGGGGAAAAATGTTTAGACAATGGTACTAGACAATGTGCTAGTGAGTTGTCATTAGTTTCGTATTGTGTCCTCGGTTTATCTCGCGGTTCATTAGTTACAAGGAAGTATACTTCCTAATAGCATGTCAGGCTTATTGCCAGTGATTGTAGCTTCTTTAGAGGTTATTGCAATTTGTTATGTAGTTTTATAGTTATGTTAACGGTTTTAGTACAGGCACCAGCACATCATCATCATCATTTCAGCCGAAAGTCGTCCACTGCTGGACATAGGCCTCCACCAAGTGTCGCCATAGCAGCTAATTCGCATGATATCAGTATAATTTATAGCCTATGTTACTTGGTGATAATGTAGCTTTCTAACGGTGAAAGAATTTTTGAAATCGGTCCAGTAGTTTTTAAGTTTATTCGACACACACAAATACAAATCTTCCTAGAAGTATTAGGTTCAAGGCCTATATACAGGGTGTCCGGCAACGAATGGATAACCTTGAAATGGCCCATAGCAGAACCCATGGCCATTCAGAAAAAATAAGAAAAAAAATCTATCTCATAAAAAACTTCATCCGCAGATGTGGAGCCTGCATAAGAATGAGGCCCATATTACATTATTTTGGTTCAGTCATTTTTTCTCCTTGTCTATATTAATAGCAATTATTCACTATTTAAGGCAGATACAATTATGAATTGTACCAGTTTCAAATCTACTTAAAACCGATATTATTTTAAAATTATTGGTCACTAATATAAGCATACATCTTTTTTAACCAAAATGTTTAAACTTTGTTTAAAAATTTATTCATACTAATTTTCCAAAATAAATGAACTTGCTTACAGGTATACTTAGGATAGACTTTTTTCGTATTTTTTTCTAAATGGCCATAAGTTCTACTAAAAGCCATTTCAAGGTTATCCATTAATTACCGGATACCCTGTATATCATTGACGAGGAGAAAGGAGATTAAGGGGATCATAGCAGGTGGTGTTCTGCAGTTTCTGCCTATCCCTATGGGGAAAAGGCCTGAGTGTATGTATGACTATAACATTCTATGATAGTACGGTCTACCAAGCTATTTGGTTTACATTTTAACATGCAAATTACATTGTAAAATGTAAACCAAATAGCAGCATTACAGAAAATTGCTCTGAAGTCATATCTGACTTGCTTTTTCCCAACTGCTAGCTGCTGCTAAAACGGGCAATTCAAATTATATTTTTTTAATTTACGAAGAGGTATCCGTAATCGTAAATCATTTCAGGAGCCATAATTCAATTTTATAGAAGAAAGCCTGACTCGAATCTTTTAAAGGCAAATAAAAGATTATGCTCACCCTATAATAAAACCCTAAACTCAGTATAAATGGTCTGTTTTATTAAAAACGAAACGGTTTTGATCCTGCAATTAATTGTTATTTAATTTCAGGAGTTGGAAGAGTTGACGGCCTGTAATTAGGTATGTTAATTTAAATTGATTGGACTGCTTCGTTCCGTTTGATATTCGCTTTGTTAGTGATATGTTTTGAATTGTGACTCGCTTTTGGCAACAAAAACAATTGTTGGAGCAAAAACCAGCATAACATTCACGAAAAATTCCGGTGGAATATGATTCAAGATAAAGAGCTAATTGCACCCTGACAGTTTGTGGAGGGTGGTCCCATACACCCTGTAGAGTTTCAAAGAAATAATCTCTAACTGCTAGAGTTGAAACGAGAGTAGAGTAGAGTGCTTATAAGGGACTCTAACGCGACCACGACTTTCGGCCGCAGAAGTTCGACCAGGGGGTCTAAAATGGCTGCTTTATCAGAATCAAAATATGAATTGCGTTCAAAATTTAAAATTCTTAAAATGGTCTTTCAAGCCCTTAGGACAGTCATACGACAAGTCGTAGTCAAGTCGCATTAGCCTTAAAAAGGGATACCCCTTTACCCCGTTTAGGATTTTATAAACAAAAAACTGGCGCCGGCTCAAAACCAAACAATGCGGTGTCAGGTTATTGGGGTCTCGGCTCTTTATTGGTTTGCCCTCCCAACAATAATATATTAAGGAGATTATAGTATTTTTTTTGCATAAATTGTGGAGGTTATTTGGCAGGCTGTTGGTAAAAAATATAGAGAAACAATCAAAAGGAAAAAAAATAGGGCAACATTTTTCTTTTTGGCTAAACCTTTTTTAAAGAAGCTGCCACACTTATCACCATGGAATTGGCTTGAGCTGGTCAAATAGAGCATTATTTATATTTCTACGTTTTCACTTTTATTGCTTGAGCAGAATGTTTTTTCTAAATGGTTCAAGGTGATTCCACGCCCACAAGTGCGGTCACTCTAAAGTTTAAACTTTATTTAAAAAACCGGCTAAGTGCGAGTTAGACTCCCGCACGCAGGGTTCTGTATAAACTCGTAGGTGTTTTGTTATTGACCTTCATATTTACGGTTTTAATTTTTTCCTTTACATGTTCTGTAAGACATTGCTTCTTGCCCAATTTTATGAATCTAGGTCAACGTAAAGAACCCTATAGACTTTGATTCCCTTGTCATATCTTTTGGAAGCCTTGCAATTTTGATTTTTTCACTGCTCCAAGGGGAAGCAGACTTGAGTTTGATTTGATATTAATTTCAGCTTGATACTTAAACTCGTTCTTAAGAAACTGGGACAGAGAGACAACAAAGTAATCCTGTGAGGGTTCTGTTTTTGCCAACTGAAGGGTGGGGAACCCTAAAAACACACAAACTTAATGACACATTGAGGCTTAAAAAGAGCAGTCTCTTTACAAAAATCTGAACACCCGCGTATCTACTGCTATCACATGCTGAGCTGGACTCCCATTTGGTGCAACCTTGAGACGCACACCGCACCTTGTACAAGGTGTCCAAAAAGAGTATCTATGTATTTTATTTATTTATTTACTTCAACCAACTTTGGATCATAGGTACAATTAAAATTAAGATGAAAATCACAATTAAAATTAAAATCACAATTAAAAACACTAACAAAATTAAATTAAAATAAAACCAAATTAAAATCCACATCACAATTTAAATTATTATAAAATTATATTATTAGTATCGGGTATTTGTTTCAGCGCTGAAGTAAGCGATATGCTGCGAAACTTTTTGGGCCCAGAGTTGCAGGAGTTTCAAGTTTTCAATTCAAGAACCTGGTTTCAACAAGACGGGGCCACTTGCCATACATCAAATCAATGAATTGAAGCTGTTAACGAATTATTCCCTAATAAGGTCATTTCACGTAGAGGTAACATCAACTGGCCTCCCAGAAGCCCCGACCTTAGCCCACTCGACTATTTCGTATGGGGATACCTTAAAAGTAAGGTTTATGAGAATAATCCGACGAACCTAACGCAATTGAAACAAAACATCAGGTCAGAAATTGCAACACCAATCTTCGTTCCAGTTTAGAAGAGTGCCAGCAGCGTAACGGTCACCATTTGGATAACATTATGTGATCCAAATAATTTTCCATTTTGTATTCTAATAATGAACAATAAAAAAATACTTGTTTACTACTAGTTTTTGTTTTATTGAACAAACAAATACCCGATACTCTTTTTGGACACCTTGTATATAATCGTTATTTAATTTTATTTGTAAATTGTATCATTTAATTGTACTTCTGTGTGTTGTGCTGTCTTTTGTGTGCACTAAATAAATGATTTATCTATCTATCTATCTACTGCAGTTTCCCACATCCCCGCATGCATGTATTGACAGATAAGTAAAAAATTGAGGTCTTAGGTTACGTTACCTTTTTCACTGCACGTTGGCACGCAGTCTCGGACGGTAGTCAGTTCGCTCACATATTTCTGTAACAAAAAGATGACGTAAGCAAAACATGTGCGAAAAGATTTAATTAAGGGGCCCAGTAAGTACAAAGGAAAATATACTTTGTAAAACAAGTGTTAGTACAGCTTTTCCATTACCCTGTTTTACGTGAGGTGAAATGCTAATTCTGGGAAATAAAAATTTCGGTCTAACGTTCCAATGTTTTATGTTTACTGTTTTTTTACGCCATAAAGTTGTTGGATAATGGCTGTTGCCCCGTATTCTTTATGAAAATGCATGTGTTTTTTTATAAATTTTGTTTCTAAAATGTTTTTAAAACTTATTAAACACCTCTACAAAAATGGTACAGAACTTTCAAATAATCAAACACTAACAATTTATTCAAACTATGAAGTTACTTATTTCTTCTAAGCCCTTAAAAAAGTATTTCATAATTATTTCTGCGAAGGTTTTTGTATATTTAACACATTGTGCGGTATTCCACAATGAGTATTATTTTGTGGGTTCTGCCAACGTTTCAGTAAAACAATGAAATGTTATGAATAATTAACCACGTATAAATCCAAAAACTAGGCCGTCCACCTCTTTGGTCTGGCCACCTCTTTCCTTTTTAGTCAATGCAGGCCCAAACACAACCGAGCGACGTAAAACTAACGCAAAATTTTCAGCAACTTTTGAACCAAAAATACAACTCTCCTTCAGCGTTTTGATATAGATTTTTTTAAACAAGCACGTCAAGTATCACCCGTAGATACTTCGATCAATAATACATCGAAATGATACGTCAGCTGACTGACGCATTCCAACCGGGCATTTTTTTGTACGATTTTCACATGTAGGTTGGTCCTTCGAGCCGGATCAGTGAATAGGCTCGATTGGGATAGTAAAAGTGGACTGTACTAAAATAGGTGTAATATCACAATAATTAACAGATATATCAAAAAGATGACCGTACAAAGAAATGCCCGGACGCCCGGAGTGGAAAGCGTCTGTGAGCCGGACTGCTGCTGCAGCTGTAAGCCCCTCTTACAGCTGCAGCAGCAGTCCGGCTCACAGACGCTTTGTGACACCAGTGCGTATTAAGATCTTTGGAATTTCAATACGTTTACTACGCGTGGTCATGGCAGTCTGCCTGTAAGTATTGACTAGCATGCTTCTCTTATTGTGTCTGGCATGATGAGTTAAAGTCCTCGAATAATACACTTCCAATAGCAAGTTTTCGACAAAATTCTTGATGGAACAACTCTTACTTAACTGACTGGGCAGAAAAAAAAGTGTTTTTTTCGTGTATAAGTGCCTAACCTGGAGCTTCTATGCCGCCCATGGGCCTCAAACTTGGCTTTACATACCGTCGAACAATATCACTCGGCAGTGCTGGTTTGGTTTCCTCAGGATGTTTTCCTTCACCGAAACAAGTGATAATTATACAATACGCACGGGAATCAGATAAATCTGAGGTGCTCGAACTTGAGACCTATGACTTAGCTGTCCGATGGTCACACCACTAGGCCATGATTGCTCAAAATGTGATAAAATAGCGTAACAAAAACTTTGTCAAGTTATGGAATTCAGGTTAAACACTGGACGCGCGCCTTAGGTTCATTGTAAACTAAACGAGAGAATTCAAATTGTATCCCAACTTCACCAAATGATTTTTGTGAACAAGGATAGTTAGTAGTACATTATTCTCATTATTCTTGGTCTCTTCGTATAAAAATATCAAGCAAGGAATATTCCTGTTCTACGTCCGTTTCGTCTATCTCCGCTTTTACAAAACGTTTCATAATTATGACACAAGGCCAAGCTACAGCAATAAAAAAGCGAGAAACAAAATGAAACTGGTGCACCAAAAGAGAGCAGCAAAGTGCTCAAAATGTCGGAAAATGGAACAAAGTTAAATAGATCCCGTGCGGTAAAATAAGTTTCAATGCTAAATGGCGCTCTCAATTTTGTACAAATTCTTTTAACAATCTACATTGTACTTCTTGATTACTTCTGTCTCCTGCTGATATGGAGGGAAGCAAATTACGATTTTTCCTAGTCCTCCGCTATACCTTTCTGATTAATTTCATTGCGGGATCCAAGACAGTTAATTTTTTTCTCTGGGACTTCGTCGAGCTTCATTGTCTCGGCGCTTTTCTGGTGGTCGTCACTGTTGATTCCGGCTTTCAGAAGTGATAACCTCAAAAGAGGATGTTATTATTTAGCAACGAGCTCCTAATAAATTAACGGAGATCATCCATTCAAAAGGCTTATTAAAATCTTCCTCAGGCATTCGTTTCAGTCGTGAAATATTAACAGGCAGTTACTCCATTTATAAACTTACTTAATATTCTACAAAACGAGATCTCGGAAACCAGGGCCACTAAAGAGAATTTTCACAGTACGTGCCGAAAAAGTAAATTACACGGTAAATATTGTGGTACTACAGTACTGAAAGCTTTATGTCTTTGCAAACAAAAACGGCCTTTATTTTTTAAATGGATGGGTGAGCCTTTTTGGATAAAATTAATTACGTAGACATCGGTCATGGCTTCGTGAGGTTAGCTGATGCAGCGTTTGTTTTTTATTTGTTGCGTGTTTTGTTAACTGTTTTTTCCTGACGTGTTGATGTGCTATGTATTTATGAGACCCCAATGTTTATGTAGGATTTTGACTTAAGGGGACTATAGGAGCTAAACGCGACTTTTATAATGCAAAAAAGCATATGATTCACTGCAATCAAAAAAATCTGAAAAATATATAATATTCTTCAGGATATAATTATGCTAGTATGATAGTGTTTTGAAAACATAATACAACTAATTTTACTCGATAAAAAATCAGGAACTTATCTCTAAAAAAATTTTTTAATGAGTAAAATCATACTAATATATTGGCAAATAATTTTACAAGCAACATATTAGCATGATAGTGTTTTATTTTTTTAGTCTAATCAATTGAATTTTTGTAAATCGCAAAAAACCACTCATTTCACACTATTCGGCCCGCAGTGACTAACGTAACAACCGTTTTGTAGTGCAAGCTGATTAGAACTTTTTTCTAACAGTATTTCAAACGAAGTTTGAACCACCACAAATAGAGTTGCTAATTTAGCTACTGTAGTCGCCTTAATATAATTATGACAAAAAATTTAAGGTTGTTATGTGGTTGTCTTTTGCTTGAAAGAATGACGAAACCAGGTGTTTTTTTTTATTTTCGAAAATATCGAAAATACCGGGCCGTGGGGTCCGAGTTCTCATAGGCTTTTCAAGGAAATTTCATAACGCTTAGTAATTGATACTTCCTGTGACCTGGACTGGCTTTTACCTAGGCCAAAGGCGTTGCAATACAGCGTGGCATCGCCGCCAGTCTCTTGGGTACATTACCATTTACCAGTTGACAGCGTTGACGAGTTTTTTGACGCCATTTTTAAAGTTTATTGTTAAGTTAGGTACTTTAGGTTATCTTAATTTATAAATGTATGTTATGTTGTTTCTTTAGACTCTAATTTAACCATACCATCCCAACATTTTAGTCATACTGAACGTATTAACTTCTACTTATTGACCTGCACGTCAGTCTCAAACATAGAAACCAGATGAATACTATTATACTAATTCCTGTAATTTCACTGGCAATGAGCGAACCCTGATTCAGTAACCCACAACATGATAATTCTACAATTAGTGAGTATTCAAAATTCCACTATCTCCTGACATTTCCCTAATGACAATGGTTAGCAGCTGTCATGTTTTAAGCCTTTATAATTTTTATTGTACAAACGCCAGAAAATCAAGCTACCACATATCTGCAAATGATTTTAATATATAAAATGTTGATGCTTAAGTTCAAAATCGTACGAAAGCCTTTAGTTTCACAAATGACGTCATGAAGTTCAGTCAGTTGTTGCTGACCCTGTTTGATGTGGTGACGTAATAGCTTAAGCTTCAAGACAGGCTGGAGCGTCATAGTCAGCATGTCCTTTTGATAAAACAGGGTGGCTACAGAGCAATTATAGTGTTGGACCAATTTCAATGGAGATTGGGCTACGTTGAAATGTGTTAGTGCACAGATTATTGGAGCATGGTGACAAAGGAGAGGCCTCAACTTGGCAGTGGGTGCGAGTTTGAAAAAGAAAAGAGTCCGGTATTGAGCGGCATTAATAATTGTTTGACGTCACGGTTGGCGCAGGAGGATGAGCTCGTGACTAAATAATAACAGCCGCTCGGGTCGACCTTTAGATTAAGCCATGCTTGCCTAGGTTGGTCTGTGGATGGGTAACTACCCTTATATACCGAGTTCCCTCCGTGCCTCGGAAAGCACGTTAAGCTGTTGGTCCCGGCTGTCATTTGAAGATCTTTGACAGTCGTTACAGGTAGTGGCTCAAAAAGTCTGACAACCAATCTTACCAAGGGGTATCGTATTACCCAGTACTAACTGAGTTGGAGAGGTCAAATAGGCAGTCGCTCCATGTAAAATACTGGTATTCAGCTGCATCCGGTTAGACTGGAAGCCGACTCCAACATAGTTGGGAAAAGGCTAGGCAGATGATGATGGCACGGTTGGTGCAGTGGCTGAGGATTGACTAGGGAACAAATATTTGTATGGCTTAGGGGTAGTTGTTTCGGGTCTAGCTGTTTGTGTATGTAAGTCTTAATGTTAGTAAACGCACCCACGATACAGGAGATTTTTTTAGTATGGGTCACAACACTGCGATTCTGCGATTAAATTCTTAAGGTCAAATCCGAAAATAATTTGGTCAGCACAGGCTAAATAGCTCACAGTTGTAACTTTTGCGTCTACAGACCACAAACATGCTAGCATTTCACTGCCTTATATATAATAACTAGCTAATGCAGAGTTGATATAATAATAGTAATGAGTTTGATAATTTTCACACGGGATAATACTACACACACAAGGTCACAAGGTCACAAGTTATAAACTATCTCCGTGTTAAATTTCATCCAAATCCGTTCAGCAGTTTTTGCGTTAAAGAGTAACAAACAAACACACATATAAAGTTTTGCCTTTATAATATTAATAAGTGTGATAATATAAATGGTACCCTTCAGTCAATCTTACCAATTAAGTTCATGTTATCCAATGTATTTCCGTTAGCATTTCCTGTTTTAGGAGGCTTATTCTCGACCGAAACCACAGATATTCATTCAATCCTAATCTGCATCCAGTTATTCCACCACGATACTACGAAGAACAAAAGTCGTTCTACCAACCATAGCGTCCATTCCCGGTCTTTAATTGTTTGATGTGTTAACGAGAACCCTGCTCGGCGGCATGGTAGCAGTGTGTTGAGTAACAAGATTGCTTCAACCTACAGATTGAGCGCTGCAGGCTTAGGTAATTCAATATGCCGTGCCACATACACGGATAGGTATGTACAAACATACCTACCTACCTACATAAAAGGTGTGGAAAGCCTCTTAACGAAGCTGAAAGTCACTTGTTCTCCCCGTCATTGCTGTCATATTTTTGTTCTACACCATACCTGGGAACCTTCTAGTTACGGAGATATTGGGGGTCAAACTGACTCAAACTGATCAAACCAAAGCCTTGGTTGTTCACGCCAAAATTGTGGAATCTTCGCTTGCAGAGCTATGGCAGAAATTTCCTTTTCGTTCATCTCTGATTCGCCCACAGCGGGGTCACCAATTCTTGAGATCAGAAGAATGTAAAGAAAATGCAACTCAAAACTCGTGTTAATATTAAATTAAAATAAAAAAAAAAATTACAATGTCATGTCAAAATTACGGCAGAAGATAGCCTAGCAGCTAGCCTATGATGCTAGTTACTTTTTAGCTACGATGCGCGATGAAGGTTTTATCTGGCTCCCTATATCCACATGAATCCGAAAAATCAGAGGTGCGTGCCTTAGGTTCGAACTCAAGACCTATGACTTGGCAGTCCGACGGTCACACCACTAGGCTATCACTGCTAATCAGATAAGAATAACACAGCTTCAGGAAAAACACTGGAGCAGTCAATATAAATGTGTTTCCGTTTTGGAAGTGAGTCTGTTTGTTTGTCATGCTTTCACGCCTCAGTGCTCTAGCCAATCGGTGGATTTGGCACACGGATAGCTTGGCACAGAGACCGACAAAGGGTTTATACTATCTACACGAGCAAAGCTGCAGGGATAGGCTAGTCGTCAATAAGATGCCAACTACAACTAGAATTAAAATTAAGAGCAGCGGTGGCCCAGTGGCGTCGGCTCCGACTTACTCTGCATTACTTTGTGGAATGTAAATAAAAAAAAGTTGAAAATTAAGGTAAATTTTGGTTCTTACAAGTTTTCGCGAAAATCTAAATTTGCCCATATCTCTTTATCGTGTTGACTCAGGGCCTTGATTTTTATACACCTAATAGGGACTATAGTCATCAGTATCTGATATAAATTTCAACTTGCTAAGTCCAACCGTTCCTAAGAAAATCGGTGGTGACACACGGATAGACAGACAGACAAGAGAGTGATCACAAAAGGGTTCCTTTTTTACCTTTTGAGGTATGGAACCCTAAAAATGGAAGAGGTCGTCTGCAACAGTCATTTGTTTTTAGGCATAGGGTGGGAGCAGTTTGGAACCTTAGCATGACCCTATTCTTACCCAATTTTTACCCCTACTCAAGTGATTTCTTGATTTATGAATCTAATTTCTAAACGTGATTTGAGAGTAGATAATTTCTATTTTTATAAGTCTGTCGTTGTGAACCTTTACCAGCATAATATTATTATGAAGTTTTGCAATATTTTTGATCCGTTGAGACCATCTAATAAAAAAAAAACATCACATAACTTCTTAATTCAATGAGAACAAAGTAAGCCTATAGGTACTCCCGAGTTCACCGAAGGTCTGGTACTTTTTACCCTTATATCGTAAGTTATAAGGTTGAAAATTGACCGTCATTGAACTCGGTGGGTATATACACATACATACAGCTTATCCACAGTTTCGTAAGGAACCTTTACTTTAATTGGGTCTGGTCAGAAACTTCTCTCATAATTGAGTAAGGGGATTACACAGTATATTGTGTAACGAAACTTATTTACTTGTTGAGGTTTACTTACAAACATAATACTTGTGAAAAAGTGGCTGTTATTTAATCCACGGTGAACAGCGGGATTTTATTAATTACTAGCGGATATACCCTATGTTACTCAGTAAAGACGTGGCTTGTGGGAGAATTTTTGAAATCGGCGCAGTAGTACAAACATACACACAAAAATACAAATCTTTCCTCTTAATATTAGTATAGATATAGATTTATGGTAGTGATGTTTGGAAGGAATAAGGAGAGGACTATTTTTTTTTTCGCATAGGAAATCATCAAATAACCCCTCCCACTCTGGGCGGAGCGGAAGGGAGTGGCAGACTTTTACCGACTAAAACCCAGCCCTTGCGCAGCAGTTAGACACTACGTAGGATAGCAAAAAAAAATGAATGAACACACAACTGCAGGTTCGTAATAAACCATGGTGGTTTATATTTCGGAAAAATCTGTTAAATTATTTTTTTACTTTAAAATAAAATAAGTTGGCAGCAGTAGCTGATATGGTCTGGTGATGGTGGGAAATTGAAAAGACTGAATATGGTTTAATGTACGTGCAGGGTCTAAAAAATAGCTATAAAAACTTCGGAGATGTCTAATGACGTAAAAAGAAAAACAAATTTAACCTATAATTTCAAGATCCATTTGCCCGAAAAGTAAACAATTAAAATTTCATATTAATAACCAAGGGATAATTGGAAAATGTCCCAAACAAAATTAGGGTAAGTGCACAAAATCTAGGCATACCTAAATCAAATTTAAGCGCCCTCCATTAGCGTAACGACCTCTAATGTATTCAGAGTACGCAACAGGGGCTCGAACCTGAATCACTGAAGATTACACCCGTTGATAGTGTTACTAATTAATTGCTATGATGATTAAGATCTAATTATCGAATTGGATATTATGGCATTAATTGTTGGACTTGAGGTAAAAGAACACTTTTAAAAGGCCTAATGGCGCAATCACACTCGGTCGTTTGCCCGAATTCAATTGCCTCTGCAATTCGGATGAAAGACTAAATGAAATCAACTTTAGACAATATTGTTCGGTTTCTTTGATCGACTTTATCGGGTGGTATTCAAGTAGTCTATAAAGTACCCGAATATAAGCCAACGACCAAGTGTAATTGCGCCTTAGGACGCCTTTTAAAAATATTCAGGCCTCTTGTCCAAATTTTTTTCCCGTAATCTGCTCACAAGAGTCAATTTGATCACACCCGTCTAGTTTAAGTGAAACGTATCAAAATTGCGAATTTAGTTAGTTTCCTTCCAGAAAGTTTCAGTTTCCGCTTACAGAGCGGAGGCCTGAGTCCCAGCTGTGGGAACATTATAGGCTGATTATGATTTAAGACGGTACTGATACTCTATAATTATTTCCTCTAAAAACCTCTTTTTACCTAGTGCACCGATTGAAAAAGCGTTTCCACGTCAAAATGTACTGGTTGTTGGTTAGGTTTAAAGGATGTAAATAGACCCTTAACGAAGCCGAAAGGCACTTGTTCTCCACGTCACTGCGATATTTTTTTTGTTCTGGTCCACACCTGGGAACCTTCTAGTTACGGAGATATTGGAGGTCAAAGTTCAAACTTTTTCACGCCTTTTTTGTTAATACTATCTTATAAGGTCATAAGTTTAAAAACCTCCGTAACCCGTTTACTATTCAATGCACCCATCAGCACAATGTTGTGAGTGCGTTACATAGAGTTTTACCGTAAAACGTGATTTTTCATCAAAAAGAAAGAAAATTCAAAAAGTCGTTTCCCAGCAATAATAATTTTGCGTAGTGTTACTTAGTTTGATGTACAGAATGCTTGGCAGAAGGCTTGGCTTCGTGAAGGGTCTGTTTACACTTTGTAGGTTCAAAAAGAAGGTCTCCATAATACGATAAGGTTTCTAAAACATAATATTGAAACGGGTATTTATCGCGAATTTTACCTTTAATATAAGCCCGACGATTCGACCGGATTGCACCAGCCGTGGTCGCGGGAAGACGGTGGCTGACGGCTTATATTATTGGTAAAATTCGCGATAAATACCCGATTCCATATGTTTTATAATACATTATTTATTTATTTATTCAGAATACATTTTAAGCTAACAGTTTATACCAAAACACTTAAAAGCTAACAATAAACATAATACAGTGTCAAATAGCATCTAAAATTACAATAATTCAGAAATAAAAATTATATGTCAATTGGTGATAAACATATGGTTTCTTGTTATGGTTTTTTAAACAACTTCAAGATGATTAGAACTAGCGCGGTCGCCTCTTCCCCATCGCTCGTAATACGCAGCTGAAGAAGGCAGTTGGTCCGACACTAGGTAATATGGTGAACCCATCAGGAACCGGTTTATCCTGTCATCCAGAAACATAAGTCAATTAAGACAGACAGACAATTAAGTAACACACATTAAATACTTCCCGATTAAACTTATCGCAAAAACTTTTCAGCATGATCTGTGCCTGCACGTGGGTACTATTTGTTACCTTTATGTTTTATCAGTAAGTATGATTTGTGATTACATTACATTATTGACGTTACATTACATTAAATCAATAAATATACTCATCAGGCATCTCGCATCGTATCATACAGTTTACGTTCAAAGCCAGGTGGGGCTAACGACCTCCGTTCATGGGAAATCGCGCGCGTTCAGAATATGATATTAATTTGACATCGCCGAATTAGTAGCAAAGGTTGGCTCGCACTAGTTCAATTTAAATTGTGCTAGTACAGTTTACCTATCACGCTTGTATTTATACTAAACTCGCGTTTGGCCGCGGCTTCCGACGCGTAGACGGGAATAATCCCACGGGAACGAACTACGGGGATAAATCACTAACATCTTTATCCGTTTAGTTAAATATAGACAGAGCTACTGTCGAAATTATAATATTGGTATAGAAATACAAGGTGTAAAAGTACCTATTGAAAAAACTGAAATGACCTTTTTTTTGGGGTGAAAAATCATGTTTTACGGTAGCACTCAATACGCACTCAAAACATTGTGCTGATAGATATATTGAATAGTACGGCAGATGCATATAAAGTAAAGTTTTAACATTAAAAAGTAATATTTAAAAAGTTGTTTATAAAAAAAAAATACTTTGTGTAATTTATTACTTTGTGTATATATAGTGTATACAGTGTATATATTAGTTTGTGTAATTTATTTCATCACCGCTGCTCTCAAAATGGTGAAGGAAAACATCGTGAGGAAACCGGCATGTCCTAGAATGTCCTAAATTCGAGACATGTGACATTTACCAATCCGCACTGGGCCCGCGTGGTGGATTATAGCCCATTCCCTCTCATAGAGAGGAGGCCGTGTGTCCCAGCAGTGGGAACATTAATAGGCTGATGATGATGATTAAAAAAAAGGAACCCCCTATTTCTCCATAACTAGAAGGTTCCCAAATGTGGTCTAGTTAGAGCAAAAAAAAAATATCACAACGACGAGGAGAACTCTTTTGGCTTCATTAAGGGTACACCCTTTATATGAGCCAGAAAGTGAACACTGGCATTAAACTTTAATTAAATGCAACAGAATAAAGATACTTTACAACAAACGAAAATATTAATTCAAATAAAAAAATAGAATAAATGGGAAATAGAAATCTTTACGTTTACACTTTACGTTTATATAAAAAAACGAATTAAACATTTTTCCTATTTTTTTTTTTGGAACATTTTTCCTATCCGACCGCTGTGAAGAAATGGTGAAAGAAACTCAGAACCAGCTTCAGACCTATCCGACCTCCACAACCCAGTTACATCAACAAAGCCATTTCTTCCCTTTAAATGCAAAAGATACAATAAAAAACAAATAAACGGAACACAAGGCCGGTTTAGAACGGCTCCATTTTATTTCATACTTACTGAGCAGAAATGTCTCTCTTGAAACAAACGGTGCAACCTGTTTATAATAACAGCTGCCTTTTGCAGCACCCTGTATATATTTATGGTGACTTTTATTTGCATGGATGAGAATTTGTGCTCTGTCTTTAATATTAGTGTTCACTGGTGTAATGGCGGTGAGAAACTTGGCGTTTTTAGAGATGGGTAGTACTGGGGTCTGTTTAGAATATAATTTTCTTTAATAATTATATTATTTATGTTCACAAAGCATATACTTTTTTAGGAACCTGTACCTGTACAACGATAAACTAATTATACACGTAGTTAAAAAAAAAACCAAACAAAAAATTATTTCAAATTTTTTGTGATTTTCTCAAATTGTATTGATTGTAATTTTATGCTGTTGCGATCATAGTATAGGCGAGACAACAAAAAAAATCTAATTAGTCTGTCACTTACATTATCAAAAAATATTTGACCCGTGTTTTTTCTTTTGTTACGTAAACCAAAATTGACGAAGATACGACGCTTTTAAAATTCTCAATACGTCCCGCCATGGTATAATTTTAAACTAGTTCTGACGTCACGAGCCCCCACTCCCGAGTTTTGCTTACCTCAAAATTTTGGTAACTTTACTTTCGAATGTCGATGACTTTTGTTTGTTTCATAGACTTTTTTTTTGCCACCAACATCCGAAAGTAAAGTATTTTTAGACTATTTCGGAAGTCAGTTTTTTTTTGCATTTTTTATCTTTTAAGTTGTACCTACTGTATCATAAAAATTCTTGTTATGAATTACTTTTATTTACTGGAAGCTATTAAGAGACCACCATGTCATTAACATAGGCCAAGAAGAAAATAATACACACAAAAATACATAAAAGAGCTGAATCATAATTTACTCAAGCAAAGTTAATAAAACTCTTAAGGGACCAGAATGATCATCTACCAAATGAAAAAAGAATCACGTAAATCGGCCCAGCAATCACGGAGTAATCGGTGTCATGTATGTACAGTCGTGGTCTTTTCCGCCTGACCAGTTAATTGTTTTTTCGCTTAAATCATGCGGAGGCGCCGAGCCACTCCACCTTACACTTTAGGCTTATTAGGAAAGCGTCAACTTTGGCGCGCAAAATAACAATAACTCTCGTTTGGCATGTGTCGCCGATCGGTATTTTTTTCATTAATTATTTATTATAAAGTCAACGGGGCGGGGATAGAGAGCGTTTCTATGTTTTAAGTGTAAGCAAAAATAAGCTTAGTGGTGATCAGGCGGGAGTGTCCTCGATAGTACATACATGAAAATAAAAACTGGTGCAATACATAACCTCCTCCTTTTTTTAGGTTTCTGTACCACTATTACTGTAAAAACTATTACTAAGACTCCACTGTCCGTCTGTCTGTCACCAGGCTGTATATTATGTAAAATTATATTATACTATGTAAATTTTCACAGATGATGTATTTCTGTTGCCGTTATAACAAAAAATAATAATAAAAAAGATTAATGATAAATTTATGGGGGTTCCCCGCTACGATGGTACAGAACCCTTCATGCGCGAGTCCGACTCGCACTTAGCCGGTTTTTTAGAAGTCGGTTAAAAAATTCTCCGGGCTAACCAACTTAAGTTAGCTTATAAGTGCGCGTAAAGTAGTAGCGTAAAGTGGTCGACCATCCTCCTCAAAGTTCTTTCTAATTCATTACGCAATTCCTTGTCGATAAAAATATTAAGAATGACCATAAAATTAGGTAAAGTGTACCCTTCCACCCTAAGCATACAGCCCCAGAAATTAATATTAATTTATTACAGCCACTTATAACTTAGTTAATAGCCCATACCGTTAATAGGCTATCAAGTGAAAGTGTTTAATATCATTAACGGTTATTTTTATCGTATACCCTATCGTTGGGACCCTTGCTAAGTTTTAGGGTTAATAAAAAACAAGAGGTTTAGTATATTTTGTGGGGAGTTTTTTTTGTTTTCCGTGGGAGCAGCTATCATGTGTCACTTTTTTTTTTTCGGATGGGAAATCATCTAATGACTCCTCCCGCTCTGGGCGGAGCAGGAGGGAGTGTCAGACTTTTACTGACTAAAACCCATCCATGTTCCTTCATCGCCCTTTGTGTTCCGGGGCCACGGTATCTCCTACGAATAGTCCCGCAGCCCATCATGTGTCACTGTCTTTCTAAAACAAGTTTAGGTCAGCTTCCGCAGTCGCTTCGCTCCCTGGAGTGACTGCTTAACTGACCACGTTTTAACGTCTTTATTATCTGCATCATGCCGAGCACATAGACATTTTTAATCGTTTATTTTTTGGTCAATCTATTGTGTCTGAAATCACCAACCCGTCTTGAGCAAGCGTGGTGATCAATGTTCGTGCCTCCTCTGTATGAGAAGAGGCCTTTGCCCAGCAGTGGGACAGTAATAGACTGGTATTATTATTATTACTGTTTCCTAAAAAAGTGTTATTCCTACCAAAGACTCCTTCCCTACCCAGTCAAAATGAATGGAACAGATTTTTTTAATTACCGTGTAAAAATGTCCATTTGGGGGGGGGAGGCTTCGAGATGATGTACTGAATACCACCCTGTATAGATAGCTAGGCAACCTACTCCCACACAAAAGCTCAATCAACTATCAAATTACTTACCATAATTAAATCAACTAAAAGAACATCTTAATAACAAAACGCGAAATAAAGACAAAAACTTTGCTCCAAAACAAACAAGAGACGGCAAAAGTTCGGGTGAAAATACCCGTTATCGTCCATGACGGAACAAACTGTGGGGCAATAAGTTCGCTCTGTCAATACGATCGGGTCATTGGGTCAGCTTAATGGTGCTCGATGATTGGATGTGTCACGTTATTGTGATTGTCACCTTAAAGTTAGTTACAGGATGATAAAATAGCTATTTGTTGTTGTTTTGTTTTTCTATTAAGTTATTGTGCTCGTAAGAAGTTAATACGAAAGATATAATACTCCGTTTCATATTTATTTGATAAATGGTAGGTTGAGCTTTTATTCCTTAAATGATTCAGGGTGTAAACAGACTCTTCACGAAGCCGTCAACTAAGCATTATGTACATCAAGCTAACTTTACGCAAAAATTATCGCTGGGAAACGAATTCTTTTTTGGGGTGAAAAAACACGTTTTACGGTAGAACTCAATGTAACGCACTCAAAACAATGTGCTAATGAATGGATTGAATAGTACGGGGGTCGTGGAGGAGTTTTAAAAGTAAAAATCTTACATTAAAAACATTTATAAAAAAAAAAAACTTGTGAGAAAGTTGGAACTTTGACCCCCAATAAGTTGTGTGGTAATCGGTTGTCGTGGTATGGGCATGTGATGTGGAAGAATGAGTAAAATGTTGTAAGGAAAGGGCTTGGAAGATTTTTGCATGAAGCGTGGCCGGATTAACTTCGGCCATTTTGATTTTATTTTCAAAGTAGCGGCCACGCATAAAACCTATATTAATCGATAGCTGGTATCAATATAAACAAGTTATGTATAGGGAAAATGTTCTAAAGTATCGCGTTTCCGAGATATGAGCTATCAAAGTCCATTCACTAATGGCATCTTCAGCACAACTTTGATTTGATCAGACAAGCATAAAACGAGTTAACGTGACACTTTAGAACATTTTTCCTTGTGCAAAACTTGTTTCTATTGATACCAGGTTTTGATTAATATAGGTCTTATTTGTGGCCGCTACTTTGATAAAAATCAAAATGGCGGAAGTTATTCCGGCCAAAAATTCAAATCCCTTTTGAGTATGAATGTGGATGGCTACGGAGTAGGAAGACCAAAGAAACGATGGGTGGACTATGTGAAGGACGATATGGCAAGAAAAGAAGTGTCTGATGAGTTGAAGAGTAATAGAGAAATATGGAAGAAGAAGACATGCTGCGCCGACGGTTAATAAGTGCAAGAGAATGGAGATGATAAGATTTTCTCTATGGATCCAGTCCGTTTATTACGATTGAAAACTTGATTGAAAGGAAGAAAGAAAAATATTTATTCGTCGCAAGGATTTGACGTGAATTGCTAATTATCTTTATACTGGTTTGACAGCACATGGCTCGAGAAAAACTGGTAATTAAGGAATGCATTTGTGAATTCATAATAGTTTATGTGAACCAATCAGCGATCACACTGATGCTCGTTTTTTTTTTCCAAAAAGCCATGGATTTTGGTAAAAAAAAAAAAACAATTTTACAGAAGCTATCCAGTGGCATATCAATTGAATAGAATATTCACGTTTCATTCAAAGTAACATTATAAGTAGGGGGGCAGTTCCACCCCCGGTTCTTGGCATAGCCTTCTATGATGGCGGGGGACAACGGGCAACTTACTGAATCTTATGACACAAATAGTACCGACGGTGGATGCGGGTCAACAGGTAGATGTGGTCTACTTCGATTTCAGGAAGGCTTTTGATACGGTAGATAACGACGTCCTTTTGGCTAAATTGGCTGATGTAGGCTGCACACCTCACACTTTGTCATTTTTCGCCTGCTATTTACGAGACCGTTGTCAGTACGTCGACTGCAGTGGGCAGCTCTCTGAGCCCTATTTTACGAGATCGGGAGTGAGTCAAGGCAGTAATTTAGGGCCTTTTCTCTTCATTTTAACAACTAACGACCTGCCGGGAGTGGTCAATAAATCCAAACCGTTGTTATTCGCGGATGACTTGAAATTGGTTCTTGAAATTAAGCAGGAGACTGATCACGATATACTGCAGCAGGATATTGATAGGGTAGTAGAGTGGAGCCACAGTAATAAGTTGTATCTAAATGTGGCCAAATGTTCGGTGTTATCATTTTCCCGTGCCCATTGCATGGATGGAATCCGACTGCAACGTGTTTCAGAGGTTAAGGACTTGGGCGTGCGCTTTACAACTGATTTAAATTTCCGTAAGCATACTACGGATGTTTGTAAAAAAGCATACCGCAATTTCAATCAATCAGACCCAGACCCAGAACCCGAAATCTTACCCAGTGAAGTCAGAAAAGCAATACTAGGCCAAAAATCAGATAAAGCACCAGGACCTGATAAAATTACAAATGAGTTGCTAAAAGGAACACTAGAAGAACTGGCTCCTATTCTGACTAAAATCTTCAACAATGTTATAACTTCAGGACTCATACCCGATCAATGGGAAACATCTCATATAATCCTAATTTACAAGAAAGGACCAAAAGAAGATATAGGAAATTATAGGCCAATAAGCTTGATGTCCAATGTCTACAAGGTTTTCTCCAAAATCATCCTAGACCGCATAAGTACTAAACTAGACGAAAACCAACCAATGGAACAAGCGGGCTTTAGGAAAAACTTTGCCACAGTGGACCATATACATACTATTAAACAACTTATAGAAAAGTACAACGAGCATAACAAGCACCTGTATATGGCCTTCATCGACTATACCAAGGCCTTCGACAGCATTAGCCATAAAGCTATATGGGAAAGTCTAGAAAACCAAGGAATCCCCACACAATACATAAAAACCATCAAAACTATTTACTCCAACACTAAAGCAAGAATACAACTAGAAAGTTTGGGGGAATCCTTCAATATAAATAGAGGTGTACGGCAAGGAGACCCACTGTCCCCCAAGCTTTTCTCTGCAGTATTGGAAAATATATTCAGAAAGATGGAATGGGACCAACTTGGTTTAAGCATTGATGGACGAAGACTAAACCACCTAAGATTCGCAGACGATATTGTCGTGGCCGAAGAAAACCCTGAAAAATTAGAGAAAATGATCCAAGACCTAAACAGGGAAAGCGAGAAAATAGGGCTATCCATGAATATTACCAAGACCAAGCTTCTGACAAACTCTGATAACCGAGCTATAACAATAAATAATGAACCCCTCGAATACGTGGAAGAGTACATATACCTGGGACAGATTATCTCGTTCAAGGATCAGACGGACAAGGAAATCAAAAGACGAATAGCAAACGGCTGGAAAAAATACTGGTCACTTAAAGAAATCATGAAGGACAACAACCTTAGCATCGGTACAAAACGGAAAGTCTACAACACTTGCATTCTACCTTGTATCACATATGGCTGTGAAACATGGTCTCTTTCAAAACACCACCGAGACAAGCTGCAACACTGTCAAAGAGCGATGGAAAGAAGCATGATAGGCATCAAGAAACAAGACAGGAAACGAAACACCTATATAAGAGCCAAGACAAGAGTTATGGATGTACTTACGAAGATAGACCAACTAAAATGGAGATGGACAGGTCACATGTTAAGGAGCACTCATGAAAAGTGGAGTAAAATTGTGACTGACTGGTATCCCAGAGATGGAAAAAGGAAGCAGGGAAGACAACTTAAGAGATGGGAAGATGAGTTGAAGCTTACAGCGGGCCCTTACTGGAGAAGGGTTGCCAGAGATAGAACGCAATGGAAAATGTTAGAGGAGGCCTTTGCCAACAGGCACACTGAACTTAGAGATATCCTCTAAATGAGGAAGACAAATACTTTAAAACTACGAAAGTTCAGGATAGAGGGCTTATTGATTGATTGATTGATACCGCAATTTAGGGTTGGTCTTACGGTTAGGAAACCAGTTCACGAACATCAGTGCTCTGAGATCGTTGTACGAAGCGCTTGTAAAAAAATCATTTGGAATGCAATGCAATGAAATCTTACGGCTATGTTGGCTGGCCTAGTTCCAGATTTTAGCTATGTCGGATGGTTATAGAGACACTACTTCATAGGTTTGGTCTGGGGTTGATTCCGTGATGAAGTAAAGTGTTCCACTAAGCAATTTAATTTTAATGAATTTGAATAATTTAATTTGTATGACATCAATGAGTAATTTAATTGTAATGAAATCAATTGATAATTTAATCGGTATGAAATCAATGTATGTACTTACCTATTTACTTTTTTTAAAACTGACTTGTGAATGAACAACAAAAAAAAACAAAATTTCATATTCATTCCCTTCAAAACCTCCTAGATATCCCATCACCAGACTGTTTCATATCCCTTTTCGCAAATCAAACCTTGGTCTCAATGCTCCTTTGCTCAGAATATGTAGAAACTATAACAGCTCCCACACATCACTGGAAACCGATTTATTCGGTGTTTCCCTTAACAAGTTTAGAAGATCAGTTTCTGAGGTACGAGAGAACACTAATTAACCTTTTAATAACTAATTTCTGTCAATTCAATACATTTACAACTGCGCAACCATTAAACAAAAATGTAAATCTTTAGGCATTTCTCATAATGCATATGTATATCATCATAATCCATATCATTTCATTTAGTATTAAGTAAATTTTATTTTATATTGTATTCGAATTTTATTATTAACATTTATAAAAAATATATGTTGTTTGTTGTCATGGTGAATGCTGCGTATACCTATAATAGGTATACATACCAGCACTTTATGTTATTTTCATTGTTTTACATTAATTATTTGTATGTATTGCTGTTTGTGTACCAAATAAATAAATAAACAACATTATTAATGCATGACTAATGATGGAGGTTGAATTAGGACGAATTTTATTAACATAATAGATCGTAAGAGATCTTAAAAAAAACAATGTTTTATGGCAGATAGTAAATAGGTAATGTTAGATATGCTTACTTCTTAAATAAGAAACCAACACTAAATATTGTACACCATTAAGGTATGTTACAGCGATCCTTTATAATAATCATAAGAACTGATATTTCACCTGTGACAAACAATAAATGAATTTGAATTTGTTAGTGGGTCTTCATCAGGTTGTTTTGGTAACTTCGGACCTCAAAAAAGCAGCATTCTATGATTGACAACATCTATCCTGACTTATGGTAAAATATATATGGTATAAGTAGCACTTCGCCCGCGACTTTTTCTGCGAAAATTGTGTTAGCTCGGTTTATTTGTATGATTTAATTAAATATCATTTATTTCACCCACGTAGTTCCTGTTCCCGTTAAAATACGGGGATAAAATATATTTTACATGGAGCGACTATATAATATACAATACAATACTACAATACAAACAACACAAACACAACACTACAATACTATATAATATTTGTACGCCATTTTACGGCAGGATTTGCTGGATCTAATATTGTAACAACTATTTGTACCATATTCCAACAAATAAACATTTTTGATTTGATTTGATTTGCCTATTTAACCTCCACAACTCAGTTAATACATACAATAATGTAATGTAAAATTATATTTGCATGCCCTAAAAAGGCAAAATATGGTTTGTGCCTAAACCACCAACTTAAACATCTGGTTACACATGTATTTTATTCCACAATCCTTAGGGATGTTCTATGTGTTGTACTATTCAGACAATTACTGTTTCGTGGAATGTAGCTGCACACGTTGTTTGCATATTCGAATTTGTATTGTAAAGCAAATAAATTATTATTCTTATTCGTATTCTTATTTTTAGTACTGGGAAATAAAATACCAAACTGGTTACCAGATTTTCGGGCCACTGACTACCTTTAACGTAACTGTCAAAGATCTACAAATGACAGCCGGAATCAACGGCTTATCGTGCTTTCTGCTGGGTGGTCACCCATCCACGGACCGACCTAAGCAAGCGTAGCTTAACCTGAACATTGACCTGTGTGGTTGTTATTATTTAGCAACTAGCTCCTCCAAAGCCTTACCCAACCTAACATAGAATATCAGTTATAATAAAATCATAATAATATTAACTAAAACTTTTGATGTTTGGAATCCGCAGAACCAAAATAATATCGTTAATAAATGCACAAATAAATTGCAATGGATAACAATACAATACAAAATATTACTCAATTACGGTTTAGAATTCATAATGAATGGCTCTAAAAGACATGAATATTCATAGGTTTTCCTAAAACAAATGTCCAAATTAGCTGTTTCAAAATATATTTGATCGTCCTGCTAAATATTTAATATCATCCACCAGCTATTCCAAATTCATAAAACGTTTGGGACAAAAGCCCTTTAAGAAATAAAAGAATAACAACCAATTTACAAAAGGAGCCATTCAATTTAGACACGTTTCTTAAAAGTCAAGCACAAAACCTCTTTGGTTTGATACCAAAGAGTTTTTACCTAAATAGTTGTTTATTTCAAAGAAAGAATCTTCTAACAAAATATGAAGAAATCTTTAAGAGGCTTGAACATCAGAACACCTGCGTTTGTCAACCACTTTTCTTTGAGAAAAAACTGTCCATTAGTAAATTAAAAAAAAAACCCGCATACTTTCTACTTCAGTTATCACAATAAAAAAAAAAAACAAGAAAAGTTAATGAGTGATTTTCTTTTTAAACTCTTCACTTGTCGCTGGATAGATGGCGCTGAATTTGGTAAGTTACTGCAAGGAACGGAACGTCACATCATTTCACTTGGATGTAATGGTTATATTCGGAAGCTAAGGCAAACGAAAGTGTCAGTCAACGAGCGTATGTGACGTGACGCAATGTTTTTTTTTTTAAGTGTTTTGGCTTTAGCACCTAGTAACGTAGTCAGTTCAACGCCATCTACAGAGTTCTTGAAAACTATGTTTTTTTTTAAACTCAAAAAGAAAACCTCTCATTCTATTTAAGAATAGTTTATTTAACAAATACTGCAGATCATTAATATGATAAAGTTTTAAACAAACAACTACTACTACTACTTGCTCTTTTTGGTCTAATGGTTGCAAGCGCGACTGCTGAGCAAGTAGAGGGTTCGATTCCCGGGTCGGGCACTGTTATTGGGTTTTTCCATCACGAATCTCTCATTAGCAGCCACGGAGTCTGGATCTGTGCCCAGTTGATGGCAATTGACTCATCCTCTTACGTGCAGGAACTTAAACATAACTGGCGAAATGTGGGTGAACTAATAGGTACAACTCTGTCTACCCCTTCGGGGATTACAGGCGTGATGTTATGTTATGTTACAACTACTTCAGTTTCCCAACTATTTTGGGGTCGGCTTCCTGTTTAACCAAACGCATTTCAATATCAGAATTTTACGTAGAGTGACTGACTATCTGACCAACAGCGCAACCACTATACATGGAGCAACTGCCTATCTATCCTCCACAAATCTTAGAGTAACTCGATACCCTTTGTAAGACTAAACTGTCGGATTTTCGTACTTGAAACTACTCGACTGTCAAAGATCAACAAAACACACAACAAACAAATGAAACTATGCATAATCAGCCTATAATGTTTCCACTGCTGGGACAGACGGCCTCCTTCCTCTCTATGAGAGGGAATGGGCTATAATCCACCACGCGGGCCCAGTGCGGATTGGTAGATATCACATGTCTTCGAATTTTTTGGTTCTAGGACATGCCGGTTACGTCACAATGCTTTCCTTCACCGAGAGCAGTGTTGATTAAATAAATAACACAAAGGAGGGCCGCAGAGTAGTCGGGGCCGCCACCACTAAGCCACCATCATCATCATCATCATCAGCCTATAATGTTCCCACTGCTGGGACACGGCCTCCTTCCTCTCTATGAGAGGCTAGAGGCTATAATCCACTACGCGGGCCCAGAGCAGATTGGTAGATGTCACATGTCTTCGAATTTATGGTTCTAGGTCATGCCGGTTTCCTCACAATGTTTTCCTTCACCGTTTTGAGAGCAGTGGCGATGAAATAAGTTACACAAAGTAATGCGCCTGCCTAAGTTCGAACCCACGACTTACGCTCGTAAGTCGGGGCCGCCACCACTGAGCCACCGCTGCTCAACAATTATCTCAACCTCAGTTTCAAAAAACTATGCTGAACCAACAATTATCTCACCCGCTCCAGTTACAAAACACCACAAAACACTGCAAATGGAAGCATAATTTTATTACTAAATCATCCGATAAATTCCATGCACCGTGCAGATATCGGCGCTTAACACAATAACCCGGAACTCGCTATCTATAAACGTACTAAGGCAATAAATGGGAAGCGAATAAATAAATAATATCTACAATATAAAGGCCTGCGCAGACGAGAGTGAGAGAGGCAGGACCCAAAAATCCCCTGAACTTTACTGGCAAAATTTGGATGTACACGTGGAGAGACTCGTCTGTCTAACTCTTCGGGGCCGGGGTAAGTATGCGTGATATGCAACTATGTTGGGGTCGGCTTCCAGTCTAACCGGATGCAGCTGAATACCAGTATTTTACATGAAGCGACTGCCTATCTGACCTCCTCAACCCAGTTAGTACTGGTTTATCCGATACCCCGTGGTAAGACTGGTTGTCAGACTTTTTGGGCCACTGACTACCTGTAACGACTGTCAAAGATCTACAAATGACAGCCCGGACCAACTGCGTAACCTGCTTTCCGAGACACGGCGGAAACTCGGTATGTAATGGGTGGTCACCCATCCACAGACCAACCTAGGCAAGCACGGCTTAACCTAAAGATCGACCTGAGCGGCCGTTATTATTTAGCCACGAGCTGCTGTCAATCATCATTGTTATAGAATATTGGCAACGACAGCTCTTAATTTCAGTTCAGATACACTGATGGCGTTTGCTTTTTTTTTGATCGAAAGTGCCTCATCTGTGCAAGCCTTTAATGGGAAGCGAATAAACAGCAATAAATAGGTATGAAGTCCAATAAATGAGTATCGAACAAGCGAATAAACAATTATCTGAGATTCTATCAGTATCGCTTCGTCCTAGTTAATGCGGAGTGCATTCCGGTGTCCGAGCCGCGGTCAATATAGACTTTATTTTCAAAGCTACTGCAGCTAGTTAGCATTTTATATTGGATGTTTGTTTTATAGACGTTCTGTATATTTGAATAAGTGAAATAGGTTCGTGAAAATGGGTTCGTTGGCAATGGATATTGGTGCGAAAAATCAGCACATTCGACTCAATAATTCTATGGGGAATACATACCTCCTTACCTCTAATTTTATACGCAAGCGACGGGAAAATAAGAAAGCTTCTAATAAACAAATTCGTATTTTTTACACGCCAACTAAATATTTAAAACACTTCCTTGGCAGCACCCAAAATCTGAATCATTCCCTCTACGTCGATTCCCTTTACGTCGACTCGTGAAACAAATAACATCTGTTTTAAAAAGTTTACGCTTGACCTTGAGGTTGCAAAAGTACACTATCACTATTTAGTAAGTATTCTAAAATAATCATGATCATGCATTCATTTATTCTTCTTCATTCTTTCCTGACCCATGTTATTTTTTTTTTCCATTCTCTTCTGTCAACCGTCACGCTATCATTTACTCCTAAAGTAAAGTATTCTAAAATAATATTCTTTAAAAGTTTATATAAAAACAAAAATAGAGTGTGAGAATTTTACCTTCGTAAACTTTATTTTATGAAGCATAATAAATGCCGTACCTTGTTTGAAGTTAAGATTCTAATGTTATTAAAGAAAATTTCCATTACACCAATCTTGCATGTTACAAGTAGATGCTTCTATAATTTCCATGAATTTTCTGCTCTATTAATAGGTAAGTATATTATGTATAAACCTCAAGCGTTATGTATTCCAAGTATCAGTAATACGGAACGATAAACATGCACAACTGACACGCTATTCATACAAAAATAAAACATGCATGATTAACTTTAATAATAAACTAGCTAATTGAAATTAAAAACATGTTTATGTAAAGAGGTCAGATGGTTATCAAATGGAATTAATAGGAAACTCCCTTATATAATAGAAAAAAAATATATAATGCATTGAAAATTAATGCATTATTTTCCGAAGGTCACATGACTTGTTTAGAAATATAGGATTAATAAGAACAAACACATCTTCACACCTTTCTATGAAAAAGAATATAGTTGAGATATATGAAGAAAACTACGTGATTCCAATAGCTCGGTTTATTAGAGACAGTTAAGACAGCAGCATCACCTGTCACAGCCCGCCGACATGACATACATATTGCTTGTTTATGCCCGCCCAGCATAAACAAGCAATATGTATCTGGCCATAAATTACAATAGGGTAACTGACAAAAAAAAACAATTCGGTTTTTTTTTTGTCCGTCAGATAGATTTCCAAAAAGATTGGACAAATATTTTTCTTTTTTTACGTAAATAAAAAATGAAGACGATACTGTGCGTTGAAAACTCGTGTGACGTTTGCCTACTTTACTTTTTACTCAAATGTGACGTTTTATCTTCGTCAATTTTTATTAATTTGATAAAACAAAAAACACTTACCTAATATTTTTCGATAATCTTACTGACGGACTAAACAGAATCATATTTTTTGAAGTCAGTCACCATCCCTATTAAGGCATGCAAAACCCAGTTTCGGTCCCATAATAAAATCCAGGATAAACCGGTTTTACTATGAGACTGAAACCCGGTTTCGCATGCATTCGTAGAATTAGAAAAGCTTCTATTAAGAAAGATCTACTGAAGATCTTTGATAGTCGTTACAGAGAGTTTTATCAAGGGGCATCCCATTACGAAGGTAAAACCTGGTAAACATCCTAGGTTCTAGGTCCTCCTGGGTTTTCCTCGGTAAACTTGCCAATTTACCCAGTTAGTACTAGTACTCAGGAGGTCAGATAGGCAGTCGCTTCATGTAAAATACATTTATTTAGCTGCATCTAGTTAGACTGGAAGCTGACACCACCATAATTGGGAAAAGGCTACGCTCATGATGAGATTCAACAACCACAAATACTTAAAAAGGAGACACCGCTATTAATCCAACTAGCTATACCAAACAAGATAAAACAGTAAATTCACAATTTGTAAACTAGTGCTTTCAAATAAACTGCAATTTTGCAGCACTAATCCTGCAGCGCTGAATCAAGCGACCAACTAAAGCTTTTTAGCGCGGACCAAATTTCCCTTGCAAATAATCTCCGCTCTAAATAACTTGCTGGATTCGAAATTTCCATTTCTATTGGTGAATGGATCTTTTCTCTTATTGGATAAGGTTTTTGAGTATGACTCCGGCTGATGGTATTTTTAGAAGGTGATTGTATGGTAATGTGGTTGGTTTCAAGGACGTAAGTAAAGTTCGTTTCCTAGTGTGGAGTGAATAAAGAATGGAAGTCGAAATGTTTGTAATAGATACTCCCGAGTTCACTAAGGCCACTTTTCACCCTTATGGCTTTAGTAAATAAGGTTCAAAAGCTTGGCAGAAACTTTCACCAAAAACTCACTGTTAGGAAGAGATTATGACATGGTTATTTATAAAGATTATAAGTTTAGTTATTTGAATACTTTTGTACGTCATAATCATAAGAATGAACCCAATAACTTATTGTTATTTTTAACCGACTTCCAAAAGGAGGATGTTATCAATTCATCTGTTTTTTTTTTGTATGTATGTTCAGCGATATCTTCGCTAATTGTGAACCGATTTTGATGGTTCTTTTTTTGTTTGGAAGAATATTAATTTGCGGTAGACCCGTTTAAGTTTGGTGAAGATCTGATGCTGATTTTCGGAGATATACAGGGGAACTCTTCAGTAATAAACGGCAAATTGGTCGTGATTGCAGCAATCGCTTGGATGTTTATTGTTTGTGCAACATCATGACGTAACATCACGCCTTTGCTGTATATTATATTGAAGATTTTCTTAGAAATAGAAAAAAATAAAAAAACTTTATGCAAAAAAGTTTTAAGCAGATAAAGTGATGGCGAATAAGCTTAGAAATCAATCGAATTAAAAATAAATGTGTAGGGAACCATATAAACACAACATAATCACGCGGGTAATCCCCGAAAGGTCAGGCAGAGGTGTACCCATTAGAACACCCATATTGATGATGGATGGATTGAATAGTACGGGGGTCGTGGAGGTGTTTAAAGTTAAAGCCTTACATTAAAAACTTGTATTAAAAAAAAAACTTGTCAAAAAGTTGGAACTTTGACCCCCAATATCTACGTAACTAGAAGGTTCCCAGGTACGGTGTAGAACAAAAAAATTATTGCAATGACGAGGAGAACAAGTGCCTTTCGGCTTCGTTAAGAGGTTTTTTACACCCTTTATATAATATGCTCAGCAGTCGCACTTGCGACTTAGTAGTCGCAAGTGCGACTGCTGAGTTGAAAATTATAAAAGCATGAACAGTAAACGATGGTAGATTAAGTTATTTTTAAAAACAAAATTGGAAGAACCCATCCAAATTACGATGCAATATCCAATCAACTCATTGAACTCTTGGCTAAACAATAACAGCCGCTCGGACCAATCTTCAGGTTAAGCAGCGCTTGCCTAGGTTGATCTTTGGATGGGTGACCACCCATTACAAAGCGAGTTTCCTCCGTGCCTCGAAAAGCACGTTAAGCCCTTGGTCCCGGCTGTAAATTGTAAATCTTTGACAGTCGTTACAGGTAGTCAGTGGCCCGAAAGTCTGGCAACCAGTCTTACCAAGGGGTATCGTATTACCCAGTACTAACTGGGTTGTGGAGGTCAGATAGGCATTCGCTCCATGTAAAATACTGGTATTCAGCTGCATCTGGTTAGACTGGAAGCCGTTCCCCTAGTTGGGAAAAGGCAAGGCAGATGATCCAATTAAATTTATTCATTATTGACGACAGTCCAAAGCATAAAATCTGAAATAAAAACTCTTTCAATATAAACATTCAGAAACTCCTCATTCAAGTTTGCCAGTCAGTATTGGAAAGATTTCAATTAGTAACAAATAGCGCTGGCGACTTTGTGGCTATGATTATGGCAATTAGCCTTTTTGCTGAACACTTTTAAAGAATCTGAAGCGGTAATAAAACCTCTTTGGCCGAGCTTGCGAACTGCAAGAATTTATAACTTTTGTTGCAGTTTTTTATGGAGTTGTATTTATTAGATATCTTTAAATAAGTGAACTGGTATACCTACCTACCTATAGTTGGTGCCAGTTAAGATCGCAAAAGCGGTCATTGACCCACCTACATTTATTAAAGTTCTTAACTTTGAAATCCAAAAATAAGTCTGTTCAAGTCTTGAATCGTCATCTATCGTGATCTTCAAAATTTTTTCTAATGAAAAACGATACATGGTTCATTTGTTTTGGTTCGTACAAAGAGATATATGTATAGGGAAAAGGCAATGACCACTATTGCGATCTTATCTGGCACCAACTATAACATCACTTAACATGACGCCTGTAATCCCCAAGGGGTTAGGCAGAGGTGTACTTTATAGTACCCCCACGTTTCGCACGTTACGTTTAAGTCCCATATAATAGGGGGCGAGCCTATTGCCAAGAACTGGGCCCAAATCCGGATTCCGTGGCTGCTGCTGTGAAATTCCTGATGGAACCTACCTATCTTATACAATTTTTCAAATCTGACATATCTATTAACTACGGAATGCGACACGCATACGGGCTGGCTGCCAGTTTATGCTTTTTGGAGACCACAACTAGTATAATTGTTGAAGTATATTGTGGCGACACACGATCTGTTTATTTCGAATTGACTTCCAAAGGTAACTCATAAACTGCCTAGCCTTTTCCCGACTGTTTAAGGGTCGGCTTCCAGTCTAACTGGATGCAGCTGAATACCAGTAATTTACATGGAGCGGCTGCCTATCTGACCTCCACTACCTAGTAAATACTAGGTACAACGATATCCCTTGTTAAGACTGGTTGTCAGAATTTCGGGTCACTGACTACCTGTAACGACTGTCAAAGGTCTAGAAATAACAGCCGGGCCCAATGGCTTAACGTGCTTTCTGAGGCACGGAGGAAACTCGATATGTAATGACCTATTCAACCATCCACAGACCAACCTAGGCAAGCGCGACTTAACCGCTCAGCGGCTGTTATAATTTTGCTTCGAGCTCCTCTCAAAAACATTCCCCAATAAATTCGTGCTATAGCTTTTCCGGAGTGACCTGATAACCCAATTCCCCCGGCCATCTGTTTATAGGCATCAAGTATTTATATTTTATCACCAACAACAAACAAACAAAGGCGATGAACCGAGACAACCTCCCAGCAGTAGCCCATTACCAGTTTCAACAGGACCCTAACACTATACTGACCCATTCATATCCTATTGTGACCCAAAACCCTATATAGAATACCCACAGTCCCTTATTACCCTGAGACCAATAAAAAACACTCAAACTGCCTGTTTGTATACCAATATGACCCTTAGGACCTGCCGTCTTCTGTAACCCTCTGTATAGCTCATATACTCATGTACAAAGTATATAAATGAGGTTGTAAAGGTCTTGGAAAACAAGAACGGACGTGCATAGGAAAATTTTTGAAACTTTTCTATAAGGGTTTCCCAAACATGGTGCCATGTTTGTTCAGCGATTATTTCTAATTCACGTTTTTTAAAGCAAACCACAGGATTTGATCTATTTAGTAAAATAATATATAATAATAAATAAAGGGCCTCTATTCCCAGTTAGAAAACTTTAATAATTGAACACTTTAATATGAGAGAGAATATGTGAGATAATTTTCAAACTCCTCGCGGGCGAAGCCGCAGGCATAAGGTAGTCATAAATGTTTAAAACTAGTTTAGAAAGCAGACTTATTGCATAAAGCGATTTCTCACAGACAACACAACTTAAAAGAATTGACCAAAAATGTTGATAAAAGCCTACAAAATCTCTGCGAATGGTTTACAGCCAATAACCTTTTGCTAAACACAAGTAAAACTAACATCATTTTATTTAAGACAACAACTCGCCATAATGACAATTTAGATGTACAAATCAAAGGCGACAAGATTGCATTAGTGGACAAAGTTAAATTTTTAGGTATTTCAATAGATGTGTATTTGAATTGGAAACAGGAGCTAGCTGCTATTGATTCTTCAATTTCATCAGCATGTTATGCACTCAGGAGCCTCAGAGATACGTTAGATCTGAAGCAACTCAAGGCTATATATTATGCGCTGGTAGAATCTAGATTAAGATACAGCATAATGCTTTGGGGCAACAGCTATAATTATAACTGTCAGAAAGCATTTATTTTACAGAAACGTGCCATAAGGACTATAGTAAGGATCTCACAAAGAGACTCATGTAGAGAGCACTTTCAAGAATTAGATATTTTAACAGTACCTAGTTTGTATATATTAGTAATCCTAAATCACTTTGCTAAGTATATTCATGAGTATGAATCACAAGAGGAACGTAAGATAAGAGAAAGCACAAGAAGAAAGGAATTTAAACACAAGATGGCACCAAAACTTAACACAGCTAAGCATTGTTCCAGATACCAAGCAGTGGAGTTATTTAATAGGCTACCGACTGATTTAAAATGATTAATTTATAGCTCTAACTCATTTAAAACTAAATTAAAAGCCTTCTTGTTGGAAAAATGCTTTTACTCGGTATCGGAATTTATGTCAAATGATATAAATAGTCACTTAAAATGATAGCAGTGAAGACGCTTTAATCTAATTTTGGTGGACCTTGACGAAATTATTCTCTTTATATTTTTGACATTGAATTTGACATTATACCGCTATTTATTTCACACTATATTGTTTCTTTTTTTTTTTTTTTTTGTTGACATATTTTAAATTATTTGAATGCAAACATTTCAATTTTTATCAATTTTGGTAGGCTATAAATAATGTATTTGTTTCCGCATGTGATAATTTTATTTAATAAGTAATGTTCAACACAATGTAAATTGTTTATGAATAAATAAATGAAAATGAAATTTACATTATGCTCAGTGTCGCTAATAAGTTTAAATTGATTTAAAAAGCAGCAGCTTCAGCTACTTTCTACAAAAAGATCTAACTGCCAATCTTCTTAATCATGGTAATATCTATTTAGAGACTATGAATCTCTTGCATTGCACTTTCTTCGTGCAATCCTTTATGCAAAAATCTACTCTGTACCTATACATACATATATAAAGTTATGACAGAAAACAAAATATCCACTCTCTCAATTATTCAAATACGTTTGAATATTTCTGAAACAAACTTTCTTTTGTTTCAAACATAATAATATTGCATTTAATCTAGTGGAAATGGATTTTTACGTGTCATTTTGGTTTGGTTATATATTTTACTTCCAGCCCCAATGGTTTCGTGGTCGCACAATAAATATTAAAAGGAATTCGTCACCATCATTTCAGCCGAATGACGTGCACTGCTGGACATAGGCCTTCCTTAAGTGTCGCCACATTGACCGGTCCCGTGCGACTGCCATCCAGCGGATCCCCGCAACCTTCACCAGGTCATCGGTCTACCTAGTGGGAGGCATTCCAACGCAACGTCTTTTGATTCGCGGTCGCCACTTTTCGGCCCCATCGGCTATCCGTTCTGCGAGCAATGTGCCCTGCCCACTGCCACTTAAGTTTAGCAATTCTTCGAGCTACGTCGATAACCTTGGTTCTCAGCAGATGTCTTCATTTCTGAGTCGATCACGCAAGGAAACTCCGAGCATAGCCCTCTCCATTAAGGAATTTTTAGAATCCAATGCACAACCATTCATACAAAATCTACTTCAAACCGACATTTCTCCGCTGCAAAGAACGCTTAAGTCCGTTGTAAAAATTTCTATGCTCCTTTGTAGCTGAATAAACCATTGCAAATGATGTGTACCTTTATTGCAAATTGTCCCGTAAGATATCTCGGAAGAAAATCCGATTTACGGAAAAAGAAGCGGCAATTTCTGCACTATTCTATCATCTGACGAGTAGAGATACGGCGAAGCGTCACCGTTATAATGTGGTTGAAGTTTCACGGACCCAAACAAAGCGCTCTGATTCCACATTTATTTTGCGAACCGACAGTCTACGGAATCCACTGCCGGCTTCTCTGTTCCCTGTTCATTATAATCTGGATTTATTCAAAGTTTGAGTGAATCGGTTCCTTCTAGGCAAGCGTGTTCTATCCTAGCACTCATTGTCGCTTCACATCAGGCAAGTTGCGACCAAACGCAAGACTGTTTAGTATAAAAAACACTTTGAGGTACGTAGCAAACGTCATTTATAGATAAATGTAAATAAATAAGCAACAACATTATCCCACGGTTACCGACAGGATTAAAACACAAAGAATCAAGTTATCAACCAAGCCTGTTTTGCAGATAAAAAGACTGGCGAACTGCCAGTATTGTGAGTCCTTAGTATGAATATTTACAATCTTTAAACTTCAACATGTTTTTGGTAATCCCATGATACTATACTTGCTTAATAGGGTAAATTCTGATTTACTGAAAGTTGTCATCATCGCACATGGTTTTCAATACTCATCAGCTGCCTGGCTTTTTTCCAATGAGGTGTTTTCAGGGCCAGCTTCCACGAAAAACGATAGATGGCGCTGTGCAAGACTCGATGTAAAAACTTTTTTTTGGCTATATGTAGTTTAATGCCGTATAAAAATAAAATGGCGGCTAGTATATGTGTGTGGGTGCTATAATTGTTCTTTTCTTGCTTGTTTGTTAGTAATCTGAATAATAATAACTCTAATCGAACGAAGAAAGACACACAAACAGTAGTCAAATTTTTAACTATAATAATTTTTATTTGTTTTTTGTTTTATGAAAAAATCATTATGTTGGGGTCAGCTTCCAGTCTGACCAGTATTTTTGAAGGCGCGACTGTCTATCTGACCTCCACAACCCTGTGAGTATTCGGTAATACAATACCTTTTGGTAAAACTGGTTTGTAGACTTTCGGACCACTGGCTACCCGTAGCGACAGTAAAATATCAAAAAATAACAGCGCGGACCAACCGTGCTCTCCGAGGCACAGAGGAAACCCGGAATGTCACCCATCCACGGACCAACCCATGCAAGCGCAGCTTAACCTGAAGATCGACCTGAGCGGCTGTTATTAGTTAGCCATGAGCTATTTTATGTAATATTATGTAGGTATTATATTTATTTAGATATATATCTATCGGGCCCAATAAGGAAAAAACGCGTATTTGGTTAGCGGCAATTTTCCAATAGCGAAACAAACTTGTTTGTACAGACACTAAATAAACATTTGTATCAGGCAGAATTTTTACTTCTTTACTCATTTTCCAATAAAATATCACCGTTTCATATAAGGAAGGCATTTTAATGTAAGTACCTGAGCTCTGCTCGGGGGAAAATGGAGAAAACGAAGTTTCCCAGATATGAAACCTAGCTTGATCGATTTTTCGCACCCGTAAACCGCATATTGCAACTTTCATCAAAATCGTTAAAGCCGTTTTCGAGAATGTGATTACAAACATGAATAAAGGGTGTAAAAAGACTCTTAACGAAGCTGAAAGGCACTTGTTTTTCCCGTCATTGCAATCATTTTTTTGTTCTGGACCATACCTACCAAACCTTCTAGTTACGGAAATATTGGGTGTCAAAGTTTCAACTTTTTCAAAAGTATTTTTTTTAAATACATGATTTTAATGAAAGATGTTTACTTTAAACACCTTCACGGCCCCCGTACTATTCAATCCATCCACCAGCATAATGTTTTAAGTGCGTTTCATTGAGTCCCACCGAAAAACTTAATTTTTCACCCCAATAAAAAAGTCAATTCCCAGCAAAAATTTTTGCGTGGGGTCACTTAGTTTGATGTACAGAATGCTTGGTTGACGGCTTTGTGAAGAGTCTGTTTACACCGTGTATGTCGGCTCCGATCATTAGTACGGACTTTAGCCACGACCACTTACCAGTTTACCCACACCAACAGCTTTTACAAGGTCGAGATGTTTTGAGCTCGCAGCAAGGACGACATTCAGTGTCTGATCGCAGCAGAGTTGAGACGTAGGATTACAGATTCGGGTCGAGAATCGTAAGCGTTAATACCTCCTTGAATTTGACCAGGATGCACAGCGACACCTTAAGTAGTGAACTGCTCAATAGGAGTTTATGATCGTAAAACAAATGTATACACACCGACCGTTATAATCAAAGGTTACCTCGCTCTATTAATTTAAAACTCGTTCATTTGTCTTTCCAAGTGGTTCCATTTTTCATTTCTAAAACGAGGTCAGTTTTATGAGGAATGGCTAGTGGCTGATATTATATTTAATGGACTTTATTGGATATTAGATTGAGTGCCTTGTTGATCTAGTGGTCTCAAGCGTGACTGCTCCTCGGTTCAATTCCCTGGTCGGGCAAAATGTTATTCGGTTTTTCTATCAGGAATTTATCAGTAGCAGTTACGGAGTCTGGATTTGTGCCCGATTGATGGTAATAGGCTCGCCCCCGTTACACAATATTTGTGAACTTAATTACTTGAAAACTTTTAAACATCAGTTTTATTAGTCTAGAACGGTGCTAGTGGATATCTCTGTGACATGATTTCTTTAATAAGCTCGCCCCTCGGGACATGTCTACTGTAGACCTAGAGGTCTGTACGTTGTCTTAGGGGCGCCCTGATTTTATAAAAATAAAATGATTGCTCTAGAGGCATTCATCATCATCATCATCATTTCAGCCGCAAGACATCCACTGCTGGACATAGGCCTAGTGTTGCCACATTGACTGGTCCCGTGCGACTCGCATCCAGCGGATTTCCGCAACCTTCACCAGGTCATCGGTCCACCTAGTGGGAGGTTTTCCAACGCTATGTCTTCCGGTTCGCGGTTTCCACTCCAGAACGTTTTGGCCCTATCGGCCATCCGTTCTGAAAGCAATGTGCCCGCCCACTGCCACTTAAGTGTGGCAATTCTCTGGGCTACGTCGTTTACCTTGGTTCTCTTGCGGATGTCTTCATTTCTGATTCGATCACACAAGGAAACTCCAAGCATAGCGCTATCCATTGCCCTTTGGGTGACTTTAAGCCTTCTGATAAGGCCAATTGTGAGCGACCACGTTTCGGTCCCGTATGTAATCACTGGCAACACACACTGGTCATAGACTTTCGTCTTGAGACACTGCGGTAAGTTGGTCGAGAAGATACCGCGCAACTTCCCGAACGCTGCCCAGCCGAGTCGGATTCGACGATTGACCTCTTTCTCGAAGTTAGACCTACCTAACTGGACCATTTGTCCCAGGTACACAATCGTCTACAAATTCGAGTGTTGATTCTCCGATCTTGACAGGAGTGGGTGTTACGTGGGCATTCAACATGACCTTTTGTCCATGTTCATTTTAATACCCACTCTTTCGAAGTCTCTACTGAGATCATCGAGCTTTGTACTGAGGTCCTCCATGGCATTAGCATGGCATGGCATTTGTTGGAGGCATTATTCAGAAGAAAAAAGAGAAACGAGATGACAAACGTCGATTTCGCCAAAATTTGTATGGAGAATCGCATCTTCTATAAAGTTTTAAATTTTATGTCTGTTATCTATTCACAGAACTTTAATATAATCATTAGCCTCAACCAATGCTCTTTTATCGAAAAAAATCTTTGAAATAACTCTAAAAAGGCAGAAAAGATTTCTGGTGCAAAATACTGGTAGCAAAACTATTTTGTACTTTTCTCATCCATATGAAAACATTTATCGTATATCGCTCCTATTCAAAAGATCTTCTCAACTGTAAACCGTTGCTACAACAGAATCTCTTCAATATTTCACGTCTTATCGCCTGCAGCATTTGTTTCCTCCTAAGGAATGCAAAACTAAGCTTCTGGAAAATTCTAGAAAGTTCTGGCGACGACGCGATGTTGTCGAGATTGCAATGCAGGTACAAATGACATTGTCTTGGTCCAAAACGACCGACTTATCACCGGGAAAATGTTTCAATGAACGAATTCTTTTAGTTAAGGGTGCATTCTGAAAACTGGAAACGCCGTCGTTGCAATTAGTAATGAGGTATGTCGGTGTTTGGATTAATTTGTTAATACTATGTTTTATATTTTTTCTTCTTCTTGACTAATGTAAATTTATTATTTTTACTCAATATCTTTATAACACACAGGCTTGTGTGTTATTCTGATGTAAAAGCTATAATAAGTGTATGTTAAGTTTTATAAAATCAGTTTAGTAGTTTTTGTGTGAATGAGTAAGACATTTGTGACTAATAGAGTGATGGCCATGAATGTTGATGATGGAGTGGGAGAGGAAGGCTAAAGAAAACATGGATGTACTGTGAGGAATGATATGAAAGAGAAAGGAGTAAATGATGCCGTGACGTCTGACAGGGGAGAATGGCAGAAGAAAACGTGTTGTCCGACCTCAAATAGAATGCGATAAGGGCAGGAAGGTGGTGATGAAGATAAATAAAAGACATCCATCCATCCTCACAAACTTTCGGGCTTAATATTAAAGTAAGATAAGATTTAATAAACACTGAATAATTAAGTCATTATAAACTTTACAAATGCTTTCTTAATAGCCCTAAAACCGTTAGAGCATCTAATTCGCTGTTATTACTGCAATTCGTCGGCAATCAATAGTTTATTGAATTTTAGAGTGATATTTTATTAAAGCATTTAGAAAACATACCAATGAAATATTTGCCAGGTATTCGTGACGTTGCCAATTTGCACAATGCACCCTTAAGAAGAACATTGAACATTTGTTACAGAGGAAATGAGACATTTCCTTGGATGCTTCAGTAAAGTTTTTTCATGCATTGGATTGTTTGAAATGTCTTTCTAGTTTTAAGTTATTTATTGATGAGGAAGGAAAACGTAAATAACAATAACTGTGGCAGTTTCAGTTGAACAAATGAAAATTAGGTTGAAAAAAGCGGACTGCCTCGTTGGTCTAGTAAATATAAATAAATAAATATCGCTGGACATTACACACAGCGCCATCTAGTGTCACACTAAGCAACGAGGCTTGTGTCGTGGACACCAGATAGTTGATATACTATTTATACTCTTTTTGTTTGTAAATAATATTTAAAAATGATAATATGAAATAAGAAGAAGAAGAAATATAAAATGATATAAAAAAATGTATATTACCTATGTATGGACATGTTATGTCTAAACATAATATACAGTTTATAAACATTCATGACTCGGAAACAAATGTCCATGCTCATCACATGTCATAAACATTTTGTTCCTACCGAGATTCGAACCAGGGACCCTAAGAACGTCAGGCAGCCTCACTACCGCTGCGCCATTCGGGTCGTCTGATTTCTCATTAACAGCTACGAAGTCTGGATTTGTGCCCGGTTGATGGCAATAGGCTCGCCCCTTTTTACATGGGACTTAAACATAACTGGGGAAATGTGGGTGTACTATTAGGTACAACTTTGCCTGAAAGAAAAAAGATCCACACACATTAACACTACACATTTTCCTAAATGAGAGAGTCAAGGCTAACGCCATTAGTGGGACATAAATCCAGACAACGGACACGCTGGTCACATAACATAGAAAATAGCAAAACAAAACAAACGCATAAAAATGCTCTTTCTTTCCTACATAATTAAATAAATCTGAGTTCACACGATGCTAGTGCATTCGTGTACAAGTGCTTATCTTAATGCACTCCTCTGCACTGTCTGTTTCTAGTACAAAGACTAAGCTGATTAACTATCTACTTAAGACCTTGCTACAACATCATTCTTTTGATAAAGCCCGGTTTTCACCGCAAGCGGAGCGGACCTATTAATGACTTACTTTACCTCGCAAGAGAGTATACAATAGAGTGCTTACATGTGTTTTCACCAACAAATAGTCGAGCGGAATAGACTCAGCGGGCAAAAAGAATAAAAATGCGCTCGCTCTGCTCATTCTTGTTTCATTTTTCTTTTCCGGTGGGAATCAGACGACTAAACATTTTAGTAGTGGAAAACGCAAACCTATGTCATGAAAACGATGTCCGCTTCGCTTAGCCATTTGCGTCTCATTACTCTTTCGCGGTGGAAACCGTGCTTTATACCCATGAAGTTGCCGTTTTAAAATACTGCCAATTTCAAACGTAAGTTATGTTTGTTTGGCAAACAATTCTAAATTTGAATGAATTTTATTTTTAAACTATCTACTTTCCGCGACTTTCGTCAGCGGGAAATTATATGTTATTTTCAAATGACAAAAATACACTTCGATTTAATTTCTTTTTATAGATATGGAATTCTATTTTCAAATTTAGTCATTTCAAATTCAATTCAAATTCATTTATTAGCTTGCAACAGAATACTGACAGGATTAACAGCGGGTCCCAAACTAGGCACAGCCTGAATCTTGGTGACCCAGACAAATCACAAGTTAAAAAAAATTACAATACAAAGAAAATTAACTTGGATGATTTGCATAATTTGATTACTAAACAAAAATAATAATAAAGAAATAATAATAATAACATTGAAATGCAAAATTTGATTATTTACAAAATTTGTGAAACATGATAAGAACGAAATTAGGAGTAAAATTTGTTTTACGATTAGTGTTTTGTTTTCAAGATGAATGAATGCCCAAATATTATTGCAATGTTGGAATTTCTATACTTAAATTAATTAATTAATTTTGCCTTGTGTTCCTGAATAAGACGGAGTTTGGCGTGACGTTGCAAAATGTTAAACCGGAATAACATTTCCTACTAGTTAAAAATTAAGTGGATTTTGAATGAATTTGGAACCTCCTATTGTTTTGAATATAAACAATGCCCAACCGAATATAACTCAACATCACACTGTAATCCCCGAAGAGTTAAGCGGAGGTGTACCTAATAGCTAGTTAGGCACCCTCGTTTTTCGAGATACTCAAAACGGGCTCCAACCGGACAGAGATGACTGTATAAGCGATTGCTTGGGTCCCGGAAATGGTAGAAAACGGGGCGTCGTGGGGATTGAATTGATAGGTCTACCACATTCTTATGGGTACCCATGAGAAATACCATTCGTTAAAAAAGGTTTGAATAAGGAAATCTCTTTACCCGCGATCATGGCGTTTGCAACAGCGTCGAAATATCGAGAGCTTAAAAATAAACAATAATCACGGAAGATATCCCGAAACTGACATTTTAAGTATAGTTATGAACCGTGAAAGCTTAAAACAGTGTTTTTAATCTCTTTCTTATTCATTGCAACGTCTGTCTGTCTGACAATGCGCTTATAATTTGACAGCCACTTACCCGATGGTTTTATTTTCACTTTTTGGAAATGTTTCCCGGTTACATTACAAGCTGTAAACGAACCCTTCACGAACCCGTCAACCAAGCATTCTGTACATCAAACTAAATAGCTCTACGCAAAAAAAAATATTGCTGGGAAACGAACTTTGGGGTGAAAGACTAAATAAACGTTTTACGGTAGGACTCAAATATCTAAAACAACTTGTGAAGAATTTCGACCCCCAATATCTCCGTAACTAGAAGGTCCCCAGAAATGGTCCAGATCAAAGAAAAAAACGTTATGACGGGGAGAACAGCACCTTTCGGTTTCCGACCGGTTTACCTGTTTGGTAAACGGGTATTTTTAACATTAACCAACAAAGAAAAAAACAGCAAGTAGAGCCGAGACCAAAAAAATCAGTTTCCGTCCCCCAAAACGCAAAATAAACAAACTAAATCTATCCAAAAGGAAACAGTACTATAATCCCCTAGTCTTTCCAAAACAATTGGAACCACGGAATAGCCTTTGACAACAAATCGTTCTCTCTAAAGGCGCACCGTCACCGGAGCATTCGCCTGTAATGTATCCAAGATTCGATTTTGAGCATTACGTTACAAATAGACGCTCCCGGTGACGAAATATTCATCTAGGCTTTTCGGCTTTTCCAAACTATGTTTTGGGGTCTTTAGTCTACCCCAATGAAGCTGAATACCAGTATTTTACATGGAGCGACTACCTATCTGACCTTAACAACCCAGTTAGTACCGAGTAATAAGATACCCCTTAGTAAGACTGGCTGTCAGACTTTCGCGCCACTGACTACGTGTAACGACTGCCGAAGATCTATAAATGACAGCCGAGACCAACGGTTTAAAATGCTTTCCGAGGCTCGGGGGAAACTCGGTATGTAATGGGTGGTCACCCATCCACATACCAAACTATGCGACCACGGCTTATCTTGAAGTTGCGGCTGTATGGGTCGGGGGGGCATTTAGCCACGAGCTCCTCCACACAAACTAAACAAGTTTGCAGAGAAACAAGTGATTTTTACAAATTGTATCGTTAGGTACAGGTTGCGCACTTTAATGTTCGGTCCTATTCACTGATGTAATGCTCGAATCTGAACTGTTACATTACAGTTGAATGCTCCCGGTGAGCGAGTGCCTTAAAATCCGACGATTGTCATTCTAGCGACGCGCCTCTTATCGCGAGGAACGTTTGAGTTCACAACGTAAGTCCCTAAAATATTTTACTGTCTCAGATTTGTTCGCAGAAAAATAAATACACTCTTTGTAAGATTTAGAGTCAACGAAATTGTGTTTGGGCTTATATGGAGTGTGGACTTCGCGGTGATAAAGGACGCTTTGGTGTGTATTTCTGTTCTGTTCGCGTTTTTGGAAAAAACTTTGAACTTATTGCTCAGACCAGAAATGTTGCAATTGTAAAAAGTGCAGTTGGTTTTATTGAACTAAGCATTATTTTTATTTTTGACATTGGAAATGTCTTTTCGTTCGCTCCAGTGTATGCACCAATTTCACGAAAAGAAAATAAGAAGAAGATATAATATTTAGCAAAAACGCGTATTTACGTGAGCTGTAAGGTGCAAAAAGAATTATTCGAGAAAGTCAAAAACGTAAAAAGTTATAGCCAAAATAGTGAAAAAAAAAATCCAACTTTTTTATTTTGGCATTCGATATTTTGGAAACGAAGAATGATATTAAAAATTTGAGAAAACATCCTCTGGACAATTTAGTCAGCTACAATTCTAGCCTAAAACAAAGACGATCGGGTTAAGGGTTTGCCCTGTAGCCTTAACCTTTTTGAAAAAAGTCAAAAAGTCAGAACGACATTTTTCACATGACATTTATGACTTCATGTTTTGCAGAGTTTGTTATCGGTGTTGAGGATACTTATGTTAATCTAAGAATAAAATAATTATCACTCAATGTTGTAGTTTTATTTTGTAACCTTTTCCTTATCCCGACTTTCTCGTCGCTCAGCGACAATATTTTTTCATTTATCTTTCATTTATCATTTATATCATTCATTCATTTTCAAAGTGCTCGACAGTCGTGTGAGGCAAGAAATCTGTGATTTTTTTTTAAATCATTTTATTTAATGAGGGGGAAGCGCGATGGCGTGATGAGCTGGACTGCTTCTTAAAGGTTTCTGCTAAAGATAGCTCTAGAGAGAGAAGAATTGAAAAAAGGAAGGGAGGTCATTACCCTGCAGTGGTACACAACTGGCTCATAATAATTATAAATTAGTTAATTTGTATTTTTCCAAAACGGAAGGGAGGTACACGATTTTAAAACGCTTTCCCAATTATTTATTTCCTTTTTACACGACTGCCCAAAAAAAGAAGTGTTATGTTTTCAGGGTTCATGTATGTATGTTAGTATGTATGTATGTTTGTGAGTTTCTTTATTCCATATAGTTTCTTTTTTCTTTTCAGTTTTTATTTAAAGTTATTATTTAAGCAGTCGATTTTTTTTTTTAATAATATCACTGTTTAAATGACTCTGTATTTTCTCAACGTATTTGCGATTGCTTTGGTTTAAGTAACTGTTTGCTCGCTCATTACTTTATTTCGCATGAACTGTTTCTAGATGTATGTCCTAAGTATTTATCTACAAATGATTAGTGTTTGCAACTTATTGTACTTCCTGAGCCACTCACGTTCTAGTTTGGTTTCCTTCTATCTATCGCATGTAATTAATGACACAGTGATATAAAGGATGTAAACGGACCCTCCACGAAGCCGTCAACCAAGCACCCTGTACATCAAACAGTAACTCTATGCAAAAATTACTGCTGGGAAACGACTTTTTGTTTGGGATGAAAAATCACGTTTTACGGAAAAACTCAATGTTACGGGCTCAAAACATTGTGCATAGGGATGTATTTAATAGTAAACGGGTTATGGAGGAATTTAAAGTAAAGTTATTACCTTATAAACTAGTATTTGAAAAAAAAACTTGTGAAAAAGTTTGCACTTTGACTTCCAATATCTCCGTAACTAGTTGATTCCCAGGTATGATCCAGAACTAAAAAAATATCGCAATGACGCGAGAACAAAAGTGCCTTTAGGCTTCGTTAAGGGTCTATTATATACAAATAGGCTGTACCTTTACGTATATTTCATTATAGTGAACATTGGCATTAAAGCAATAAAAACAACCTGTGGTAGGTACCTTCAGAAAAACCTTTACCTTGCCAGTTTTGTTTCCGAGTTTAAGTAACGTTTAAAACGACAAACAAAGCAGACACATCAACGAGCTTGTAGATAAGTGTTTTCTTATGTCATCACAGAATTTCCTGAAGAGGCACTTTCAAAGACAGTTTTCGAACAACAAATTGTTGTCGACACGATGTGACTCTTGTCATGTTATTGTCGGTGTTACTTCGCATGGCGCGTGAGATGTCATGGTCAACAAAACAACTTCCTTATGTTATGTGTTGAAAGGGTTAAAAAAACATTAGTAACTCAAAAAGCACTAAAAATGTCTTTAGGAACCGCCCGGGTAGCTCGCGAAATTCAAACTTTCTTACGTCTTTTTTTGCAATTTGCAGTTCAGTGTCAAAAATAATGATTTTTCGCAGGGACGTACAAAATCATATTTTTTTCGTCTTGTCCCTGCGAAAAATCAATATTTTTCGTTCTTCTTTTCTTTTATTAAAGAGGCTAACTATTATACTTTTTTTTTTCTCTGCCTGTCACTATTATACTACTCAAAGTTAATTTAAAAAAAATTACAAACGCGCGGGCTGATTCTACCAAATGAAAAAAGAATCACTTAAATCGGTTCAGTAATCAGACCAAAACTAAACCAAAAAAAAAAAAATATGCCAGCCGAATACATAACCTCCTCCTTTTTAGAAGTCGGTTTAAAACACATTTTCCAAAACCCTGCCTCTCAATAAAACACGCAACATTAATGTTCAGGACGATAAATTGTTATTATTAAAGCGCCTCCAATTCAGGACACCGTATAAAGTGGGCATAACAGCGCCATATCACTTGTCTGGATATAAAATAAAAGAGAATCGGTTGTGGGCTTGTTACACGCCATGGTTTACGACGCATGAAACATTAAATAAAATGAACAAGGGATACATTTTCACACGTGTAGTTACTTATTCGGTGTTTGTTGTTGTTTTTTCTTTATATGTAGACTGATGTCAAAATACTTTATTGATGTGTATGTTTGAGACTAAAAACCTAGCCTAGCTAACCTAGGACCTATTCGTATTCAAAGACCTACCAAATATACTATGCACAAAAAAAAACGTAAAAATCGGTCAAGCCGTTTCGGAGGAGTTCGATATCAAACACTGTGACAGGAGATTTTTATATAGGGTAACTGGTAATTAGTGACCGATACTTAAGTACCCTAAAATGCACGAAAATGAGAAAAAATACGAAATATTTCTGATCAGTGCTGAAACGGTGCTGTGTTGCGGGCGGCCCCTTATTATAACTCTAAGGAAAGTTTTTATAGCACTCCACAGCATTTTTCACGATTTGTGTTCTTGTTTTTTTTTGTTATCGTGAACTTTCCTACTCCCGGGCAAATACCTTTCCCCACTCCTTCCAATTTTCTCGATGTGGCGCCTCTTCCCGCCAATTAACGAGAAAGCCATCTAAGGCATCACGCCATCTTCTCCTCGGTGAACCGCGACGCCGTCTAGCTGTCTCAGGACTCCAGTTCTGCTATGCTGGTCCACAGCTTTGATGGCATCGGACAGACATGTCCTGCCCAGTCCCATTTTAATTGTGCAGTTTTAGCTTTGCAATGAATGAAAATGTAGGCGGGATCATCCACTACACACGAGGACGCAACGCACGAATGCGAGGCTAGCAAACAAATGAACCGCACAGCTAACATGGCAAACATCTCCATCCGTGCACATCCTATGTAGCAGTCAACTGCCACGTTAGTTTCGTGATCGCAAGCGCGACTTCTGAGCATGGGGTCTTGGGTTCAAATCCCGGGTCGGGCAAAAAGTGTCATTGGATTTTCTATAGAGAAATTTTCCAGTAGTTGCCCGGAGTTTGGAAGTTGGCGGTATGATACCCCCCGTGCCAAATCTTCTAGGTCGTTGGTTCTATGCTTGATCTTTCTCCGGTTGTGTCGGATTGCCGTTCCTGAAGACTATGAGAGTAAAGGAACAGAAAGTCCACCTGTGCCTGCGCACACACTTGTTCACTACAATGTCAACTCCCGCGCCGTTGACTAATCTGCGCTGAGATTGACGGTCGTGACCTAAAACGGTCCGGAAAACTTCTATACAGTATTTTTAGGTCAATCAGTATCCTGATAGTAAAATGCAGGGTTCAATTTCGGCGCACAGAAAGTTATCGAGTTTTACGTATACCTACGACTTTTAAAAGCGTGAAAATCGGCTCAACTTTCCGCTAAAAAACACTCTAAAAATATTCTTAATCCACTTGCCCCTTTACGAACTCCACTTTCCACTCACCAGTCGAAAAGATAAGCGGATTTAATCAAAAACTCCGTATTTTGAAATGAGAATAATAGCCCCGCCAACGGGGTTACTGGTTTCGGATTTACTGCTTTAGCCATTTGACTTTTTACACTTTTTCCCGCTAAATGTAAGCCAGCCTTGTCCGAAATTACGTTAAGCTTTTTTGCCTGACAATTACCGGGTATCAGAGGGAACGGAATTAACTCTTCCGCTCCGAATGTGTATTTAAATTAACTGCATTTTAAATGCAAAATGTAACGGGCTGCCTCATCATTCTCCTGCTGTTATCCCAATTTATTTGGGGTCAGCGCAGTATGTCTTCTTCTACCATACTTCTCTATCACTCGTCATCTTTGACGACCCGAATGGCGCAGCGGTAGTGAGGCTGCCTTACGTTCTTAGGGTCCCGGGTTCGAACCCCGGTAGGAACAAATGTTTGTGTGATGAGCATGGACATTTGACATGAGGTATCATCATCATCATCATTTCAGCCGAAAGACGTCCACTGCTGGACATAGGCCTCCCCCAAGTGTCGCCACATTGACCGGTCCCGTGCGACTTGCATCTAGCAGATCCCCGCAACCTTCACCAGGTCATCGGTCCACCTAGTGAGAGGCCTTCCAACGTAACGTTTTCCGGTACGCGGTCGCCACTGCAGAACTTTTTGGCTCATGAGATAGATATATGATATACGAAGATTAATTTGCTGTCGTATTGTCGTCTTCACCTTCTATAGAGCTGAGTGTCCTGTAGGAATGTTTCGTCCAGTCCCTTCAGGGAATACGGACGTGATTTTATTATATGTTAGAAACATTACAGCCAAAGCGACGTCGACACAAAGGGTTTGTTTATCTAGGTACATTAATCACAAGTGCCAGAACTGTGGGACACATGCTTGTATTTGCTGAACCACATCTAAAAGGATTGACCACAGAGAATTGACAAGGGACTTGGAATAGTAAGAGGCAGGACTTGCGTTATACACACGGTGGTGATTTATATACCTGCATCTTGCAAGGAGGTGAGTCCGTTAAATAACTTTGAGTATGTTAAATAACTTTCCAAAACATACCCTCATCCGATTCGTGAAAAATAGAAAGAAATTCCAGTACAACGTTTTTTACGCTTTAACAGCATCGAGGTTTCGTGCAAGTGAAAATTAATGTTTTACACACACACACAACTATATGAAATCATTTCCTTAAATTATTATGGAAACCACAAACAAAATCCGTTGCGTAGTTTGCGTTGCGTAGCTATGGGCTAGCTCGCCGTCCGTTCGTCTCATGACGACAGGCCGTGTCGACGGCGCGTTCGTGTTCCACGCGCGCCGCAAACAGAGTCAGCAATAAGGAAGGGGTCCGCAAGGACCGAAGCCTGCCGGGGCTGCGGGACTATTCGAAAGAGATACCGTGGCCCCGGAACACAAAGGGCGAGGAAGGAACATGGATGGGTTTTAGTCAGTAAAAGTCTGACACTCCCTCCTGCTCCGCCCAGAGCGGGAGAAGTCATTTGATGATTTCCCATCCGAAAAAAAAAAAAGAAAAAAAAAAAGGGGTACACAGAATGACTTCAATTGAATCAATTTTAAATAGATATAAATAATAAAAAATATATAATATAATAATGAAAAATTTAAATACAGTGAAAAGTGGAAGGTACTAGAGCAGACGTATTCCAAGTAGTGCCAAAGTACATACCAGTTACAAAAATGAAAAATTATATTTGGATAAACACAACAAATATTTACCTATTAGGTCTAAATAAGTAAGTGTCTACTGGAAAAAATATACCGTTTTGTTGACATTACGTAAAAATAACTCCCTAGCCACACATAAAAACTATGTTATTCTCCTAAGCGGATATTATATTACTGCTAATGTTTTCTAATACAGGCGATCATCAATAACACACATAAAGTTTCTGTTGCTTTCAGAAAAATACCTTATTTTTTGAGGACATCTTATCTTCGCTCATTGGTCGTTCACCTCGGTAAATGAGGACAAATATGTACGATTGGTATCAATTTAAACCATCACCAAACAATACTGAACAGCAGAAAGTATTTCTAAAGGATATATAATCGTGGACAAAAGATATGGGCGTTTTCACACGACCTCAATTTCGTGGCCCACGAGGGCATAGACAAAGTGACATACTATTAGTAATAAGGGTCATGGAAATGTCAAAAGTGTCATCATCATTCTCCTGCCCTTATCCTAATTTATTTGAGATCGGCGCAGTATGTTTTCTTCTTCCTTACTTCTCTATTACTCGTCATCTCATCAGACACCTCTGTAGCGGCACTACAAAAAATACTATCGTTATTGCCAGTTAAAATCGCAATAACGGTCATTGACCCACCTACATTTTATTAAAGTTCTTAACTTTGAAATCCAAAACTAAGCCTGTTCAAGTCTTGAATCGTCATCTATAGTGATCTTCAACATTTATATAGCGCCATCTATGACACAAATGAAGAACTAAAATTAAATTCCTAAATCGCGCAGTTATGCAGTTATTCGCGACTTAAGACTATATTAATATGGAATAATCTGACAACAACTGTCGGGCAGTGGCCCATCAGACACAACACCCGTCTGGTCGGAGAAGCCTCCCTTTTCTATGGGGGATGAAGAACTGTTCACTCTGTTCTTCATACTCCTAAACTTCCTTGAGACATACAGGGTGTAAACGGACCCTTTACGAAGCCGTCAACCAAGCATTCTGTACATCAACCTAGGCGACTCTACACAAAAATTATGAAGGGAAACGACTTTTTTTTTGGCGTGAAAAATCATGTTTTAAGGTAGAACTCAATGTACGTAACGCACTCAAAACATTGTGCTGATGGACGCATTTATAAACTAGTATTTGAAAAAAAAAGAGTTGGAACTTTGATTTCTAATATCTCCGTAACTAGTAGGTTCCCAGGTATGGTCTTTAACAAAAAATTGATCGCAATGACGAGAAGAACAAGTGCCTTTCGGCTTCGTTAAGGGTTTACTTTATATGAGACTGAAAACGAATGCCAATCCTATCGAAAAGCGTTGTAGAAAGACGGAACGATTCGATATCGATTCCCACTTGTTCAAGCTTTTTCTCTCTTACCTTTAGTTAAAATGTCATTCACCTCTGGAAATTGCTATCAATTAATTTTAACTATCTTACCAAACATATGAAATATAAACTTGGGAAAAGGATAATATGGGCGTTTCACACGACTTCAATTTCGTGAGGTCAGATCGACTTACTTCTTGCTTTATTAAAACCCCCTTAACGAAGCTAAGAGTTTTATTTGTCCTTGATCATAACAGAACTGTTCGCAGTTCTGTTACGGAGATATGAGGAACTGGGTTCCAACTTTTTCACATGATTTTTTACAAGTAAAAGTTTTAATGTCATAACTTTACTTTAGATACCTCATGACCCCTATAAGGTACAGTCAAAATATCAATCAAAGTTCCTATTTGTAATTGAGTGATCACTGATATTTACATGTACCGGAGAACTGCTTATTCTCATCATCATCTAGCCTTCTCCAACTATGCTAGGGTCGGCTTTCAGTCTAACTGGATGCAGCTGAATACCAGTATTTCACATGGAGCGACTGCCTATCTGACCTCCACAACAGAGTTAGTACTGGGTACTACTATAACTATCTTCACCCCAATCGATAATTTTACTAGTGGCACATTCTGCTTCCTCTTACTCATATTTTGTGAGACCAGTACTAAGCGACCTGGGGCAGCTCTATCGTTTGTCTCATTGAAGACTTGGATGGTACAGGTACTAGTACCAGTTATATCGCAATAGCGGTCATTGCTCTTTCCCTAATATCTCTTCGTATGAACCAGGACAAATGAACCATGTTTCGGTTTTCATTAGAAAAAATATTGAAAATCACGATAGATGACGATTCAAGACAACACAGGCTTATTTTTGGATTTCAAAGTTAAGAACTTTAATAAATGTAGGTAGGTCAATGACCGCTATTGCGATCTTAACTGGCACTAACTTTAGTCGTGCACGGCAGACAAGATAGAAGATGCGGCACAGCTTGTGAAGGAGCTCTTTCCTCACAAAGTGTTTGGCATTGATCCCCAGGGAAGTGGAAATTATGTTTTTCCTACTCCTCCGCTATTTTGTGAGTAATTTTGTTGCGGGATCCAAGACAGTTAAATTGTTTCTCTGGGTCTTCGTCGAACTTCATTGTTGATTTTCTGGTGGTCTCCACTGTTGGCTCTAACTTTCACGAGTTGCAGTGGTTTGGGAATAGTGTGGCAGGCTTTGTCCCCAAGGACACATAACAAGAAACTTATTGTTAAGGCGGGTACCCGAGCAAAATTAGCAACTCTATATTTTGTGGTGGTTCAAACTTCGTTTGAAATACTGTTAGAATAAAGTTCTAATCAGCTTGCATTACAAAGTGGTTATCACGTCGGTCACTGCGGGCCGAATAGTGCGAAATGAGTGGTATTTTGCCTGGATCACTACCATGTACACAACACCACCAACACCGACGCACTTTATAGTTATTTTTATTAATTATATTTACACCCTAAGACGACCCACTGACTACCTCTTCTGTCATAACTTAGTTTATACGCATGGCTCTGAAGTATTATATACGCTTTCCATAATTGTTGTACTTTATTGTTTCGGAAGTGTTTCTTGTTGTTTTCTATTTTGTTTCTCTAAAAGCACCTTGACATTGAAAGCCAGTTGCCAAAATGCCAATGTATCGTCTACGCTCGCGTCCCTTCGCTTGTCACGGTCTATAGACAATAGTCTGTAGCGTTGACAAGCGAAGTCGGAACGTTCGGTGCGGCCGAGCCGGTTATTATTAATATTATTACTCTTATAGTTTTGTTTATATGCCTATAGTGTTTATTTTATAAGTGAGTATTATGTTTTATTTTTTTTGTAAATCTGTTTTGTGTCCGTATGTGTGACCGTGCCATCACAGTGGGCCCTATCAGAATACCAGCGCTGCGGTATTTCTTTTACATCTATCGCAGCATCATGCTGAGATAGGAGCCTTTTTGGCCTCGCACAGGTCTTCTTTTTATTATTTAGTTTTAGTTTTTTTTATTATTATTTTTGTAGTTCCTGTGCTTGTCCCAAATAAATATTATTCTTTCTTTCTTTCTATTTATTCTTTACAAAATGAAAAAAAAACGACGATTATGTTCATTATAAAATTGCCTATCCATTAGTAAGTAATGGTTACTTTTCGAGGAGTGGCATGTTAAATCATTATTTCTGATTTCTGTGGTTTCGTTGTGAGGGGATTTATTAAACAATAGGCTACTTAAAAAAAAGTCAATTTTGGAGTCAAGAATATGTAGAAATTTAATGTATTTTTATTAGTTCGTTTTTCTTTTGGATAAAGAGGAGTAGGCTCCAAAAAACTGCTCGCTCAAAGTCATTTGCTCGGGGAGGCGCCTTAACTGATGCTACCACTTTTCAAAATCACGCCCACTTCTAACACTTTCCATAAAGTATTTCTAAACACGATATGACAGAACAGGATTCCAATAACTCCCCACAAATCCAACTGAATACTTATCTGATACAGAACGTGGAGTTATAGAACCTTTTCAGGTACCGAACGAAGCGAGCCTGATAGGAGAACTTGGTGAGGCGTTCATTGAGACGGCACAGTTATCTAAATAACTTTATCTCAGGGAACGCTTAGTGAGGGGCCACAGACAGCGGGGATTGAACGATAAATTAACGTTCGGAAATGTTGAGACGGTCTTCATTTGTTTTTTCTTTTGGATTTTGAAAAATGGATATGCATTATGGTATTTTTGGAAGACTCCATTCGAGGGTGAGGTAGAGTAAATTAATGATCGATGGCACCATCTCTTTTTTAGACTGAAATTACTTCTCTATGGCTAGAACGAAACCATAAATGTAACAAGAAATTAAGTAAAAAATCCTGTCACTGTTAACGGTATAGTAGGCCCCACGTCAATGGAAACAAAACTAGAAATAACTGGCCTACTTTTATATTAACCTCTTATTATAAATTTTAGGAAACTCTACTACGCCAAGCCAGGCCAAGGAAAAAATGTGGCACAACAGATTTGCAGCCTACATACTATTTACCAAATTTCAAGAAAACAGAACTTCATCCCTGTAATTCCTGAAGGTTTAAGACAGAGCTGTACCTATTAGTATAATTATCAAAATTTCACCAGTTATGTTTAAGTCCCATGTAATAGGAGGCGAGCCTATTGCCATCAACCGGGCAGAAATCCAGACTCCGTGGCTGCTACTGAGAAATTCCTGATGGAAAAACCAAATAACAATTTGCCCGACCTGGGAATCGAGCCCAGGACCTCATGCTCAACAGTCGCGCTTACAACCCCTACATCAACGAGGCAGTCACAACAGTTACAGAAACAACCTCTATCTCAAAACTCAAACAAAGAATTTATTGCAAATAAACCAATCACAGGCACTTTTGAATTGTCAAAAACAAAAGGTTGACACAAGAGTTCAGTTTAGCGGTTGTTATTATAAAGCGTGTGCCAGACTGTTGTAAACAAACCCTTCACACACCTCCACATCGGTCACCACGGGGTGGGGGGTTTTCCGGGGCCACGGTATCTCTTTCGAATAGTCCCACAGCCCCGGCAGGGTCCCGCAGGATTTGCATCTACCTAAGTTGCATTCTTCCACCTCTTTATTATTCCAAACACGTAACTCCATTTGAACATAACCTAAAAAAAAACGTTCTTTAGTTAAATTTCGCGCCTCATTTTCCCGCTGTCTATGGGGCCGTAAGCTTTGGGAAGCTCCAAAATCCGGGCAAAGCTGATGTCATCTCACAAAACGTTTGGCGAACGTCCGGATAAACCGTCTTTGCCGTCTTGCCGGATATTGGATGCGCCATCTATCGAACGAGCCGTGTAACTAAGATTGGAAGGAATTGTTGTTCTTGATTAAGGTAGGATATTAATGTGGGTATTGGATTGCAAGGTACTCTGTGAGTTATAATATTTTTTTAAAGAGGTTTTTGGGTGGAAACGTTGGTATGAGGAAAACATTTTCTTAAAGAAAATGAGGATCATCATCTTCTTAGCCTTTTCCCAACTATACTGACCTGCAAAAATAAGTATCACACTTTTAAAATGGCATAACTTTTTAAGTACACAAGATATACTTTCGAAACAAAAAGGACTCGAAAAATAGTTTAATTTTGTCTATAGTTTCAAAGAAAGCTGATAAAAATTGCTTTTTGACGTTTTTTTTTCGTAATCCACTAACTTCTACAGTTTAGGAAAAAACTAAATTTTAAAAGTGTAGTAAAAGTGTAGTACTTATTTTTGCAGGTCAGTGTATATTGGGGTCAACTTCCAGTCTTACTGGATGCAGCTGAATACCAGTATTTTACATGTAGAGACTGTTTATCTGACCTCCACAACCCAATTTGTACTGGATATTACGATACCCCTTGGTAAGACTGGGTATCAACCTTCCGGGCCACTGACTACTTGTAACGACTATCAAAGATCTACAAATGACAGCCAGGACCAATTGCTTAACGTGCTTTCCGAGGCACGGAGGAAACTCGGTATGTACTGGATGGTCACCCATCTACGGACCAACCTGGGCAAATGCAGCTTAACCTGAAGATTGATCCAAGTGGTTGTTATTATTTTACCACGAGCTCCTGTGATCATTTTCTAACGAGGAGACTATGGTCAAAATGGTGCTTAGCACGTTGGCAGCGACGTCAGGAACGTGCCCGACCCTAGTCAAGGTTTTACCGTCGTCATTTTTTCGTCTGACAGGCACAACATAACATTACGCCTGTTTTCCCCGAAGGGTTGGGCAGACAGGCTATGGAGTACACCCGCATTTAATTTTCTATAGTCGTAGTAGTAGTAGTTATGCTTTTACGTCTCGTGTAGTAGAGCAAGCCTATTACCATCAAAAATGAAAATGAATGTATGTGTATCAATAATTTGTAATTATTTGGTTGCTACTACATAACCCATGATCGTCCACGAAATAGACACAATAGTAAACAATGGCGTCTCGACCAAATTGGTCATTCGACAGATCATGATTTATAGGTTATGATAAAATAATAATAATATTATTATAGATATAGTCACCAACAAAAGTTACAGATATACAGAGTGGAATTTTTCAATGCCACCTGGAGGAAAAGTACTCTAAATACTGGAGATAGCAAATTTTACTCAAAGGAAATATTCCTTTATTTTTAAAAAGAAACAAACCTGCGTTCACAGATTTTAGAAAATTTGCTTGCCACACTCGGGAATCGAACCCGATTATTCCTTTTTTTTTTTTAAATAAAGTAAGGTTTCCTTTGAGTAAAATTTGCTCTCCAGTATTTAAAGTACTTTCCCTCCAAGTGGCATTGAAAAATTCCACCCTGTATATGATACAATACAAATGTTGCAAAGTCTGTACAATAATTTATATAACCCTCTCTCTTAAACTAGGATCACCTGTATTTTAAGAGACAGTGTTCGGCCGAGCAGTTCCTTAAACATAATTTGATACAATATGAATAGGTGAACGACACTAAAGTAAATCAAGATTTTGTAATACTGACATAGATTTGTTGTGTGAAGTGTAGGTGTGAAGTGTGTGCATGTGTTTAGAGGGTGAGTATAGTGATCTAATGTATGTTCACGACCACTTTCACATTTAAATAGGACAAAACTATCGTCGGCGTCGTCAAAATATTCTCATTCAGTGAAAATATTTTAATGTTTCGACTCCCATTTCACATTCACTCCATACCAAACCTTTAACACAATACAAGCTGTTACATAAATGAAGTCAAACACACATACCATAGAATACCATTAACAAAACCTAAGCACACACACTCTAACAATCGCGAATATTGAAGACAAAATTATGCTTAGTTTACACAACCTAATAATTTAACCGAAATACATATAATTTTCTAAACACAGAAATCAAATATAGACATACCTAAGGGTTAAATCAGACTAGCTACTTTTGGCATCGGCAATCGACGGTTAAGTCTCTTTTCGAAAGCTTGATACCACGTTTGTACCACAAAACCCATCCATGTTCTTTAGCCCTTTAAGTTTCAGGGCCACGGTATCTCTTCCAAACAGTCCCGCAGCACCCACACTTGTACACACTCATGCAACCATGAGTCGCGGCGATCGGGTAGCTTTTTGGGATGTCGATGCAACTTCTGAACGCACGAGCGATTTCGATGCAGCAATCGAAAACAACTCCGAAAATGCTTCAATTCTATTTCGATTTGACTAGTCGTGGATCTATCTTTTTGTGACTACGGGTGCAGAATGACGCAAAAACGCGATACAGCATCCATAGACCCACGTACTGCCTCGGGTGATAAGATTTGCGATGCACCTTGCGCATGCGTCCGCCAGTCATGTCAAGATATAACTGTGGTATGCTCGATCCAACTTCTTCCATTTATTCCACTAAAGCTTGGAACCAAAAAGATACAAACGCTATTCACGGCGATCGACTCGCGATTTGGAAACTTGATGTATGACTGAACGCTACACGCACAATTACGAATACAACAATCGGACGCAGAAAATTGTGAAAACGCGATTTAGTCGAACAAAATAACACGGTCCGTAGCACGCGCTACGCCGTAGTAATGACGTAGCACCGTAGTAAAATGTCGTAGCATGAAAATCGCACAATCGCTTTACAAGGCGCGATTTCGATACCTCCAGTATTGATGCAGACGCAGAATCGCCGCTAAAAGTAGCTTGTCTGCGTCGCCCTTATACAGTGTTGCCATAAACATTGCGCAAATGTACCTTCAAGGAGGTTCTCGCATTTTAGAGTGTTTCTCGCGTACTTCAGTCTCAAAGGAAGAGGCGTCGAGAGGTTGATTAAAGCCATTTTAATTTATACCGGGATAATAATTGCCTGTACTGTTTCAATGATGCTATTTACTTTTTTGTAGCAGCTTTTTTGATGTTTTTAAAATGTGTTTTGAGTTTGCTGTGCATATGAGGGTGATATTTTTACGGTGTATGTAATAGAATGTCATGTTGTTTTAAAAGTTTTCTGTTCCGTGAATTATGAGACTTAGCATTCATTGGTAATGTTCGATCCAATAGGTCCTGGCCAACCGCTAACCACCGTCTTTCTTCTTCGTGGAGTTAGTGCTAAACTTGTTGGCAGTTTTTAAGGCGCCCATTGGCTTTACATGCCGTCGAGTAATATCTCCCAGGGATGCTGGTTTCCTCACGGTATTTTCCTTCACCGAAGCAAGTGATAATTACCTATACAATATGTACGGCGATCAAGCTATTTGGTTTACATTTTACAATTTAATTTGCATGTTAAAACATAAAACAAATAGCTTGGTCGAACGTACTTACATGCATCCGAAAAATCAGAGGTGACTTGGCAGTCTGACGGTCACACCACTAGGCTATCACTGCAGGCATAGTAGTGTATCTGGTGTCCACTACACAAGCCTCGTTGCTTAGTGTGGCACCAGATGGCGCTGTGTGTAATGTCCAGCGATATTTATTTATTTATTAGAGATCCTACTTTACTGGTGACTCTCAATCTTTCACGATTGTTAATCAAAGAACTATGAGCAAGTGTTAATCGACCGTATTTTTTTTAAAAAAAAGACCTTTTTCCTTCCTTTTTCAAAGAAAGAGTTTATGGCCACTTTAAGGTTTACGGATACCTGGACCCGATAAGTGATAGAACATAATGATTAATTTCACATATCATTTAGGGAGCAAACCTTTCACTGAAAAAGTGCGTGATCTGGGAGCTGAGTTTTTCTTGGCTAAAGAAATTGCATCAACGTAGTTGTGCTGCCAGTCATCTGGGCACGTTGACAGTGATGACCGGTTGACAGCGATGTGTACTTTGACAGCTGTAGTCCTTTGACAGCTATTTTATTTTTACCGCACATACATCGCTTTTAAAATCACTGTGTAGCAATAGGATTGTTCTTGTTAGGGCCTATTTCACGATGTTAAAATAGCAACAACTTACCGAATACATTCAAAAATGGAACAGAATTTGGTTGAAATTATCTACTAAAGAAGTTAACATATACTTACAGGCCCGTGGGCTACTATCACAACAAGTCTGTATTTCAAAATAATTGAATAATTGTAGTCTTTATTTTTGTGACTGTTAGGTTGCAGATGGCCTGTATCTTTTAGAGATAAAAAATGAAAATATGTACTCACAATACAATATTTAGCGTTGCTGGGACATTCCGCGAGGCTCATTGCAGTTTTGTTGCTACACGGCGTGATGGAGCCCACTCCATCGCTGTACTGGCCGCACTTCCAGCACTTTATAGCGCTTGAAGCGGCTGCTAGGGTCAGCAGGAAGTATACGGTTGCCACCCGCGTTGTACTCGCCATTTTCTGGGAAAGAAGAAAACAATGTTAATTAAGTTATGAGATAAGGAACTGCCTCGTTGCGCGTTGGTCGAGTGATCGGAAGCGCGACTGCTGAGCATGAAGTTCTGGGTTCGATTCCCGGGTCGGGCAAAGTGTTATTGGGATTTTCCAGCAGGATTCTCTCAGTAGCAGCCACGGAGCGGCAATAGGGGCGGTTGATGGCGATACGTGGCGGACGTAAACATAACTGACGAAATGTAGATGCACTATTTAGGTAGGTAAACCTCTGCCTAACCCTTCGTTGATTACAGGCGTGATGTTATGATTAAATGACACACTAAAAACATAGAAAAGACCTAACCCACTTTCATTTGCTACTAGTTTTAGCCTATAAAACAAAACACGTTCACAATTTGATGACTCATTGCTTCTGGTATCAATTAAGCCTATGTTTGCTACAAACACTGTCTGTGATGATTGATTATTTCTAACTCTAGCCACTGTCTACGTAGTTTGTATTAATCAAAAGCAAGGGAGTATCAATTTTCTAAAAGACAATAGATTTCCGTCCCACAGAGTTTCACTTACAGAGACGTCGTAAATATCATGTTTGCGACAATTTAACCACATTTAAATTAACCTTTGGTAAAAGTTTTGTAAGCTTTCTAGGCCCTTACCTCTATTGTAAGCTAATTTAAACGATACATAATATATCCCTTTTTTTTTCGGATGGGAAATCATCAAATGACTCCTCCCGCTCTGGGCGGAGCAGGAGGGAGTTTCAGACTTTTACTGACTCAAACCCATCCATGTTCCTTCATCGCCCTTTGTGTGCCGGGGCCACGGTATCTCTTTCGAACAGTCCTACAGCCCCGATACATATCCCTTAACTAGAAAACAATGCAAATTAAAAGTATGCCAATATTAGCAGAAATTAATTATTATTACTAATCATTCTTCGACAGCCTCGTTGGTCTGTGGTACGCAACAGCCTGATTTGTGCCCAGTTGTTGGCAATAGGCGTGTAACTCAAACATAAAGGGCGACATGTGGTTAAGTAGTTCTACGCTAAAATTATTACTGGGAAACTACTTTTAATAAAAAATAAAATATTTTTTGGGCTAACGTAACATCGATAGTTTGAAAGTTATAGAGGTATTTAAAGTAAAGTGATGATGTTGAACTATTACTGCAAGCATCGTCAATATGAAGCAAAGAGATGCACACACGCACACGCACACACAAACATACACACTCTCACAGGCACAAACACTCACATACTCATACACACATACTCAAATGCACTATTTTAGGTTATATCTTTAAGTTTAGTTTTCTTTTTTCTTTTATTTAGTATAGTTCAAGTCTTGTCTTGTTTAGTTTTAGATCTTAGTGTAATTTTTGCTTAAATTCTGTTTTTTCTTTTTTTTTGTACACTACTTCTACCATTACAAAATGTGTCATTGAAGAGCGGGATCTCCTAGCACAGGTATATCTTTTACTTAAAAGGAGGTCCCTATGTAAGATTCACTGTAAAAGTTGTACAAGTTTCTGCAATAAACCTTTTTATTTATTTATTTTATTATAAAGTTATAATAAGCGCGTCTTCGAAAAATAAAATAAGTACCTGCCAAGTTAAAAGTTTGCGTTTCAGTTTCGTGAATGCTAAGTAAAGACTGTAGTAAGGGACTGTGTCCTAGCTATGGGGAAATTATAGGCTTATCATAGACGTAATACTTGAAGAATTTTCTGGCTTATGTATCGGGAATAACAGAAACGGTAGTAACCTGCGTCAAATATATCATAACTCTTGACTTGTGTCGTCATGTGGATGACGTCTAAGCCACCACGGATAGGGATTATCCCTGATACGGGCTCGTAGGGGTAGGCTTAACTACGATATAACATCCACTATTGTGATGCATTATGAGCTGTTACGCCTCAAGCGACGTGTTAAAGCAATATTTGTTTAGTAACATTGCTTTAGAGAGGTTTAAACCCTTGTGTAATGACAAATGAAAGCAGACCGACTTACTGAAACTATCATGAATAATTTAGATTACGTAGGCGTATTTCATATTCAAATCTGTTTCCAACTGATCTTATTTTATAGTTGAAATATTCGTGGCTTTTTGTTAGTAGTTATTTAGTTGAAAACAGCATGACAAATCGTATTGATAAAGTCATAAATGTAAATTCAATTATGGCGCAAGCTGAACTTAATGTGCGGGTTAATTTTTATTAAACAATTCTCATTTGTTTAAACTTTTGCTGGCTTAGTTGCAAACGCTAGGTCCCTATATTATTAGTTTTAGTTTTAAGAGTTTTCTTTATAAAACTAGAGTTTTATTTACATTCCTACTAAGCTCGCCTCCTATTACATGGGACTTAAACATAACTAGCGTTTACAGTAGTGACGATAATTTTGTTATGTTACGTACACATTAGAAAAATCGTTTTTCTTTAGGCTTGAAAGTCTTTCAAACAAAAAATAAAAACAACTGAAATGCCCTAAACATTGAGCTGGTATGTCTACCATTCAATCAATCAATATCTAGCCTCTTTCCAGTCTAACCGGATGCATGATACTGGAGGATACTGGAGGATGGAAAAAACTTACTACTTACTTACTTTTATATGGAGCGACTGCCTATCTGACCTCCACAACCCAGTTAGTACTGGGTAATACGATAGATACGTTAGATACCCTTGGTAAGACTGGTTGTCAGATTTTCGGGCCACTGACGACCTATAACGACTGTCAAATATCTACAAATGACAGCTGGGACCAACGGCTTAACGTGCTTTCCGAGGCACGGAGGAAACTCGGTGTGTAATAACCCAAGTAGCATAACAAACTGTGTAAAAGCTGTATTTGAGTTCATTTCTATAATGAAAGCTGCATATTTAGGCTTTATAAATTTTGTGTAAGCGCTTATACCACCCTTATAAGCGCAAAAGGGGCCCACGTTATATAGCTTTTTGTGTTTGTAGACAAGCCTGGTTTAACCTGAAGATTGATCCAAGTGACTGTTATTATTTAACCACGAGTTCTGCAACAATCCCATCAATCAACGTCAAACAAAAAACTCAAAAAAGCAACAATCAAATTCAAGACCATTGTTCAAAAATATCCAATGAAAAATTGGACAGAGAATCATTGAAGATCTCGCAAACAATGTAGTCGACTTCAAAAAGCCAACTAACTGACTGGTATTAGCATCCTCAATGAAACAAAGAATGGCCTCAATTTGCTATCCATTCAAGTCTTCAGACTTTGTGTTATGAAGCTGCAAGTGAGATGAAAATGTTATTGAATTAATCACGAATGGACGAAAAGATTTCTTTGAGTTTGAAAAGAGGGTAACTTCCGAACAAGCGCAGCCGCAGTTAAATAATAAAGCATTGTAGTCCAAATCAAAATTAAAATATTTTATTTCACATAGGTCTAGATAGGCACTTATAAAACGTCGAGAAAGGTGCACAGTTCGCGTTGGTCGTTTCCATGGAGAAGAACCGGCAAGAAACTCCGTGGTTACTCTTGTGACAGTCAAGAAATTAAGGAGGAGTTTGTAAATAAATAATAATAACAGCCACTCGGGTCGATATTCCGGCTAAGCCGCGCTTGCCTAGGTTGGACTGTGGATGGGTGACCACCCATACCGAGTTTCCTCCGTGCCTCGGAAAGCATGTTTTTAAGCCGTTGGTCCCGGCTGTCATTTACAGATCTTTGAAAGCCGTTACAGGTAGTCAGTGGTCTGTAAGTCTGCTGTCTGACCACCAGTCTTACCAAGGCCGCGGGCAGCCGCTCCATGTAAATTACTGTTATTGAGCTGCATGCGGTTAGAGTGAAAAGGACCCCAACATAGTTAGGAAAAGGCTAGAGAGATGATGAGTGACAGTCATGAAATTAATAACAGTTTCCGAGTACTACTACAAGTATGAAATGCAATTTGCAAGTTAATGATTTAGGTAGGCAATAAAATGCTGTTTAGTTATACATAAGATCAAAAGAAAGAAAGAAAAAGTATGTATTAGACTCACACAAGACATACCAAATGTAAAGTAAACAATAAGACATAATTATAACAAAAGTAATCAAGAAAAATATAAAACAATCAAATTGGTCCTCTGCTACGCCTGTGATCCCCGAACTGTAAGCAAAGGTGTACATACAGTACACTCACATTAATTTAGGTTTATAGGGGCAAGTCTATTCAACTGGGCTCAAATGCAGAGTCTGTGGCACCTATTGAGAATTTCTTGATGGAAAAACCCAATACTTAACAAACACTTCGCACGGACCTCATGCAAAGAATGCGATATTTATGCAGGGTGACTTTTACTAAGAGGCTATTATTCGAGTTATGCGACCGATAATAATGTATCGAGCAGCCGATATTTTTATCGTGATTTCATTTACCGTTGCACCAATTTCTTCAACAAAAAAAAACATCTAAATTAAAAAAAAAATATTTAAAAAATCTTTTTTGTATTTTTTTTTTTGTATTTTGTGTACTACTTTATGAATATTTTTATGTCTGACTAAATACATTATTTGAATTGAATATTCGGCCCCTAAAGCATTGCCAAGTAACCCACTAAAACAGAAGAAGCGCCTGGTATTTCTCAAACAATTCTCCTTTCCCGAAAACAATTAACCGTAGAAAACAATAAAATGACAGACCCAGCAAAATAACTTCCTAAATGAATTACCCCAGAGCCTCATAACACAATAATCCCAATGAAACGTCAGAACAAGAAAATAATAATCCTAAGATATACGAACAAAGCATTACTACGTACTGGTCTATAATGAGTGTGATTAGATAGGTCGAGCGGCCCATAACTCACGGATCGGAAACAAGGCCGACTGACATTATCAGCATTGTAATACCGGCAGTAAATTTGGGCAATACTGCATCGGTAAATCCGGAATTGGGGATGTTTGGGAGCTTAAATCGACAATATCATGTTTAGGCTGCTGAACATAAGGCCCTGGATTCGATTCACGGGCCGGATTTTTTTTTTACTGGATTTTTCGATTAAGAATTTCTCAGTAGTAGCCTAGTTAAGTTAGTAAGTCTAGATTAAAATATGACTGTATCTGTATGGTGGATTTATCTTAAGACGCTACCCTTATCGGGACAGCGTAAAAACGTCCTCTTTTTCGTCGCAGAGTTAGCCGTATTGGTACATATTACAAGCCCAAAAAAAATACGGTGTGTAGTCAAATGTATAAGTTAAAGACTTTTGCAAAAATATTTTCAAAAAAGAATCCAGAATCTTGAGAAAAAAAATCGCAAGAAAGAACACGAAAAAACTTTTTCGTCTCGAAATACTCAATATTTTGAGCGATAACTGTCCAATTTTTTTTAACTATCAAATAGGAAATTCATTCAACTAAAGAATTATGTAAAAATATTTTAACATAACGGCGTACTTTATTTTTAAATAAATTAAAACTACGAAATATATTTCATATTGGCGGACACGAGGTTCAACTAAAATCAAACGCATCGCCATTTTCAACCTTATTTGCTTACAGCGATGCCCTACTGTCGCGCGCTTGATAAAGACACGCCCAGTCTGCGGCTAACTCTTACAGAGAGAGGTCACGTCGCGCATGCAGCGCTCCAGCATTACGTAAATTCGTTTATCAAAATAAGTTATTTCGTAAAAATGTACACTTTTTTTTTGTTTTTGTTTTTATACGGTTTTTGTGTGATAATTGGACACTTTAGTTTATGAGTTTCGTTATATTTGGGACTGATACGTGATTCTGTGCGTGTGTGATAATAACAAAACAATGGAAAATAAAATAAATAAAGTGCTACTGTGATTGGTACAAGAAAACGGAGAAATAAAACAAAAAAAAATACTGCATCTGAGTAAGTATAAAAAATTGAATTATAGACGACACGTTCCAGTATAAGCTGATCTCGTATTGTACGACAAGTCTATACAACGCGAGATCAGCTCATACTGGAATGTGTCGACGTGTGAGTAGGTACGTGTAGATTCTATTATATATATATATATATATTCGATTATTACCATCGTAATACTATGTGGTCATATGTATTTCCTCAATATCTGAAACATACTTATTTCTGGATGGATAAGTAGCGACATAAGTAAACAAAACAATACATATTATTATGATTGTAATCACGGGGGCGCGCAGCGGCGGCGGCGACCGCTAAGAGCGGGGCCACACGATGCGTTGCGGCGGCGGTGCGGCGCTGGAGCGGTGTCGCTGCGTCGTCTTACATAGAAATATCTGTGGCATGTCACACAATGCGCTCCGGCTTCGCACCGTTTTCGAAAATCTGTGAATTCAATTTGTTTTTTTTTTTTTATGAAAGAATGTTTCCTTTGAGTAAAATTGCTATTTCCAGTATTTCGAGTACTTTCGCTCCAGGTGGCATTGAAAAATTCCGCCCTGTATATATTTCAGTAGTTAGGTACCTACTAAATTCCTAAATAATATTCTGGGTTTTATTTATCAGAGATCGGATAATCGGTTGCACCTATTGATCCAAAGTTGTGGTTTGACTTCATTTCAGCGCGATTTAAATACGAACTAACAAATATTTACCTTTACGTATTGCTAAGATAACCCATTTTTCTGTTTTTTTTAGAGAAACCACCGAAGACGAGCCCCTTGTTGAAACAGATTCTCAAGAAAATTCATACCTAGTCGAAGAATTGTAAATATCATGATGTACTTTTACGTATTTTTTTTGAAAAATTCCAGTCATAGTTCTATAATTGATTGCAATTTAAAAGATTCATGTCACTGATAGGAGAAAGCAGAAATGGTTTGATTTCTAAATATAAACTTAGATGTAGGTAGGATGTGTAAAAAAGATTTTATAATCACAATTGCTATTTTATTTTATCATCACTAACATACCCTCTATACACTTACTACTTCTCGATAAATTCTCATACTTAGGTAAGTACTCGATGATCTATGTATAGATCATCGAGTACTTACCTAAGTATGAGAATTTCTTTAGGCTTTTAGAAAATCTTTATAGTTATAATTATAATTCAAGCCTAAAGATTTTTATCACCATGTATTATGAAAATAATGTTTTACTCATAAATTGTAAGTCATTTCAGAGGTCGGATAATCGGATGCATAGGTAGATATTTACCTACAAATAGTTTCTGCTTACAAAAGTAAAGAAGCAGCTTCTAAAATACATACATACATAAAGTCACGCCTTTATCGCATCATGGGGGTAGGCAGACACCACATAAGCTACGATCCTATTAAAAATGTATCTAAAATATTATTTGAAAACAAAACCTTACACACAAAAGACGCAACATAACACAAAATTTATCGATCCCGGAATCACGGGTTTTTTAAAAATCCCTGGATCTAGAATGCGCCGCGGTACCGCGCCGGTATAAGGCCACGCGCTGCCGATAACGTCAGCGGGGCTGTAGTGGGCGGAGCTACGCGCCGCGCCGCTTCCCCTGCTTCACCTCCGCAAAAACCTAAACATTTGCTGCTTAGAGCGCCTTAAGGCGACTACAGGAGCTAAATTAGCAACTCTAATTGTAGTGGTTCAAACTTCGTTTGAAATACTGTTAGAATAAATTTCTAATCAGCTTGCACTACAAAGTGGTTGTTAAGTCAATCACTGCGAGCCGAAATGAGTGGTTTTTTGCGATTTACAAAAAATCCATGGATTGGACTAAAAAATAAAACACTATCATGCTAATATGTTGCTTGTAGAATTATTTGGCAAAAATTAGAATGATCGCACGTATTTAAGTATGGTTTTTACTCGTTAAAGAAATTTTTAGAGATAAGTTCGTGATTTTTTATCGAGTAAAATTAGTTGTATTGTGTTTTCAAAACACTATCATACTAGCATATATCCTGAAAAATATTATGTTTTTCTGGTTTTGTTTATTGCAGTGAATGCTTTTTTGAATTATAAAACTCGCGTTTAGCTCCTGTAGTCCCCTTAAGGCCCTACGCTACTTGCGTAGCATTTATTATAGCTATCGATCTCGTCGTTGAGTACCATATTTGTCACTCAAAAAACTTTCAGTATTTAGCTAATCATTGAAAATGAGTTCACGAATAAAGCTTAAAATTAATAAAAGTGCTTTCACTCACTGAAATTAAAAATTATTAAAATAAGCACCGATTTTTTCTTGTGGCTTTAAATTTTATGCCTCTTGATTTAGCCATCAAATTTGATTGACTTATTTTAAGCAGCACAATTATTTTATTTATTTTATTAACATTAAAAAGCCTTCTTTAAAACCTCAATAACCCAGAATATCTATCATGAGCACTTACCAATGCTGCGGGTATTGATCAGTCCACTCAATCAAAAGCCTTATTCAAATCCAAAAATTCCATCGTCATCATCGGCTTCCAGTGTAACTAGAGCGGCTGCCTATTCTGCAGCAACATACAGGGATACGAAAAGATTCATTGTCAGACTCTCGGGCCAATAACTGTCGACGACAGTCAATGATCTACAAAATTACAGCCAGAAAGAACGGCGTTACGAGCCTCGATATGTAATGAATGGTCGCCCATCCACGGACCCACCTCGGCCAGTGTAGCTTAACCTTCGATGGAACCGTGCGGCTATTATTGTTTAGCCAAATTCAAAAATTCTGTTCATACAAAAAGCCCAGACATTATTTTCTTAGTTCACCTCGACATTTTACGGGTATTTTTAATTATTACGGCGGGTTGACGACGTGGAGTAGCGTCGAGCACCTCCTAACAATGCCGAGCCCCACAATGATCTCCACAAAACAAATGTTCCACACAGCAATGCTTCTGTTATTTGTTGTTTCGCCTTTCTGCTTTCTTATGTCTGGATTAGCGTCTTAAGTAAGTGTTTCGGGGTTGGGTTTTTGCTCTGATGGATGAGGATGGGAATCTTGTTAGCATGGAAGTTTCAAGGATAATGATCGTAAAATAGGATGTTAAGTTATATGTATGTACTGGGTGATTTGTTGAACATGGGCCATACTTTAAGGGCGTGTAATACTTGACGACAGGCCGTGTCGACGGCGCGATCGTGTGTCACGCGCGTATCAAAGAGATGTCAGCAGAAAGGAAGAAGTCCGCAAGGGCCGAAGCCTACCGGGGCTGCGGGACTATTCGAAAGAGATACCGTGGCCCCGGAACACAAAGGGCGAAGAAGGAACATGGATGGGTTTTAGTCAGTAAACGTCTGACACTCCTTCCCGCTCCGCTCAGAGCGGGAGGAGTCATTTGATGATTTCCCATCCGAAAAGTGCGTGTAGTACTCATGAAATGAACAACTTTTACTATGGGACCGAACATGAAATCGCGGACAAAATATGAGTCTCTTCATACATTATTGATCCCTTAACTCGAAAATGTCCAAAAACAAGCAATAACAATCTAATTCATTAGCGACTCTCGAGCAAAGCTGTATACTCGTGTATAAGTGTACCTGTATAAGCTGTATTGAATGCAACTTGCAAACAAAATATCTCATAGTCACCAATAAAATAATAAATGACGAACTCTTTTACTTTTCCCCGACAACAACACCATTACTTTGCGAACTAATAATTCATTATTCCGTACTGAAAATAATTCTAAAATTAAATGGATATCTAAAGGAAACATTCCATAGCACAACTATAGGTACATTAACTAGATTAAATTCAAGAAAACAACTTATTGCTGTAATGAATAATTTATTTCTATGTCTTTGGGTTACGAGGACATTAGAAAAAGCAATGGAAATATTTTTGTTCCTTGTAATAAATTCAAACCCTGACTCATTTATACACGTGTTTGTTATTGAGTTATTGTTAATCAAAGAAGTTATTAAAATGATTATCGCCTACAGACAAAAACTGTCAAACTCGTCAACTAAAATGACGCTAAGTCCAAACCCGTCAATACTTTGTTAAAGTTGGCAGACACTGTTATCTTAAGACCCAATCATTCTTGACTTGAAGATAAGACACAGAATAAATTGCATAAAATTGAAAAGGCCGATAAAAAACGTCCAAGTTTTACAATTAATCAAGTAGATAACCGATTGTGCAGAATCGCTTGACACAATTATTGTTTAAAGAGGCCATCTTAAAGTTATTAGTATGTTGATGCATTTACGAAGACTACAGTCATAAGGTTAAATGCATCAAAACAAACGATAAGTATGACTTATCTACTGCTATAGCAACAAAAATTACTTATATAATAATCAGAATAAAACACACTTAAAATTTATTGGTAACAGTACGTCCCTACCGTAGTCGGTGTTGGTAACCAATGTCAACACCCGTATTAATAACTGGCTATTGATAAATTCCGGTGACAAAGCCTACTGGCAGATGCTCAATACTGAAAGCAATCACTTTGCGAACCGTTGGCTGGCTTAAAAAACGGATGACAATCACGAATAAGATTCAACTTAACCTCCGACACGTAAGGTCCATATTTGGATGCTATCCAAACTGGCTGGATGCCAAAATCGAGTAATGAAAGCGATAGGCAGTGTGCAAAATTTTAATGCGTTGTCGAAACTTCATGAGGGTCCTCTTCTGCAGTATATTACTATAATTCGTATTCAAACAATTGTTTTGATTAAATCATTCTAGTTTGCCTGATAGAGCGATTGTCTCGTCTGAATGTGCAATTGACTGTTCCTCAATCTCCCTGATTCGAAAATATATTTTATTATGCGAAACGAACATTTTTTTTCGATATATAAAAAAATATTGATGGATCTCAATTTTTCTTTTTAGTAAACTGCCTTAAGTCCATTTATCAGAAGAAACAAAACCTGATCAAAAAATATTAAAAGCCTTTGTAGAAAACAAACAAAGATTTAATATCTTCATTAGAAGAAAAAAAAACATTATTCGCGATCAAATTGAATCAACGGATCCCAGATACATTACTTAATCAAATTTAAATAATATTATAATTGGATCTTGTACCAGATTAATACGAAGACCCCGAAGCGTTCGGGACTAAATTCAACAAAAATAAAACCAACATTCCAATAAGGGAAAATCTTGAAACAGATAGGTATTAGTAAAGATAATAATGGAAGTGGAAGCAAAAGGAATATTCTATTTAATTTCGAACATGATATTGAAGGAATGGTGGACTATAATGTGCTTAGACACAAAGCCGGATTTAATTTCCAAATTGATGACAACAATACGAAGTTCAATGGAAGACGAGAAACAGTAGGTTAGCAACGAGATATTCTACCAGAGCATAATATTTAAGATACTATACAGGCTGTAAGTGAATCCGACCTACATAGTTAAAATTCGATGTGAAGGGGGCGGGGTTCTTTCACCCTGTAGAGAGGCTACTAGAATTAATGTAAAAAATACATTGTTTATATACCATGTTTGTATCAAATCAAATCAAAGCATTTATTTCAAGTAGGCCAGTTACAGGCACTTTTGAATTGTCGAAACAAAGATGAAAATTAAATGTAGCTTAAATTAACTGGGACTGTACCCAGTCACAAGGCATAAAAACTGTGAAAGTACTGTAGTTGCCCATTCCCTAGCGTAGATATCTATGGAGAAGAACGGGCAAGAAACTCCATGGACACTCTTTTAAATCAGAATATTGTTACAAAATCTTGGTTACATCATTCATGTTGAGATGGTACATTATGTGAGAACAATGTAGCAAGAAGTGCACGTTAAAAGTGTCCACAGTAAAACAAAACAGAAAAAAAAACAATTCAAAAAATAATTCATTAAAATAAGCCATGGCAACTGAGAGATGACCAGTCACAACTGACAGCGCCCGTTCACGGACATGACGCATAGATCAGCACCATTCAACTCAACCATTTTGAAGGGAACTAAATGATCCGACACATGCGCCACCATCAGCGAGACTTTTGAGTGAGCATGACATATTCTCAACCGCCAGGGCACATTCAAGTCAAGAAAAGACGTAGGTTTCCAGCGACTGATAGCATTCTAGTACATAGCACTCACACATATGGGCTTTGCGATTATATAATACTAAAGAGATTGAATCTATACAATGCAAAGATAGTTGTACAATCTTCAGCAGCTCCAACAATACAATTAGTGCTATCCATTTATGCGCCCCTGTCCTTGTGGAGCAGGACCGGCATTGAGCCAAGCATTTTTATCAGCGATATAATCGTCCAATTTGTAATATGCTTGCTTACTTAATGTTCGTTTAATGCATGTTTTAAATTTTGTTTCATTCAGTTCAAGAATGCTTTGTGGAATTTTATTATAGCATCTCAAACAGTACCCCATGAAAGAAGAGTCTACTTTAGCGAGTCTGAAGCCTGGCTGAACTGTTTGGTCCCTATTTCTAGTACTGTAATTGTGTCTGTCACCTCTTTTACCAAAAAGATGTAGATTTTTCCTCACGTACATTATGTTTTCGTAGATGTATTAACAATGTACCGTCATGATGTTAATTTCCTTAAACAGTTCCCTTAGAGAATCGCGCCTACGAAGATTGTATATGGCTCTGATGGCTCTTTTTTGCAGAATAAATATAGATTCAATGTCTGCCGCCCGTCCCCATAATAAAATGCCATAAGACATTATACTATGAAAGTAACTAAAATAGACCAATCTAGCAGTATCTACATCAGTAAATTGACGGATTTTTCTAATAGCATATGCTGCTGAACTTAGCCGCCCCGCCAGAGATGTTAAACTTACTTACTTACTTAAAAGGAAAATGATATAATCACCAATTTCGATACGTCACACTCTTGTACAAACAGCAACCAGTTGGCTTACAAGTGGAGAACTTGCTACATATTTTGTCTGTCTATCGTTAGTATTTACTATATCACAGTTAAAACATTTCCAATTTTATTGTTACTCGAAGAAACTCTTAAATGACCGAAACATCCTAATACAATCTAGCTTTATTACCCCAGAATACCAAATACTCCTGTCCACCATTAACAAGCCCATTTATTTACGTTTCCATGGTGTTTATTCGTAATTTAATTAAAAGTTTACCTATTAAAAGCAACGAAGCTCATGTTTATGCAAAATCGCTATACCAGAAGTTGAGGACAACTTTAGAAAATTTAATAACGCTGGACACCAGTGGCCAGTTTAGGCTAAATAGTTAGAAAGTTTTGAAATGAGATTAAGAACGGACGAAACTGTGGACTATCTGACAAATAATTGACTTGCAATCGGGACTGAGAATGCTGAGTCAATTCAATTGGGAAGACAATTCATTATCAGCAGTTTGTGGATGGGGGTGAGTTATAAGGGGTTCCTAGCTCAGTAGGAGCAGGCAGCATTCAAGTTTTTTTCCGGAGCCGCGTTCAGAATATATCAGAACCTTTAGACGAGATTTAAAAATACTCCTTCAGGCGTACTAGTACACTGTGGAGGTGTGCCCCGCTTGGGCGGAGCACCGCCGTGTCCTTGAAGCGGCGATTGGCGGCGGCGACCTCTTACTTCCGGCCCTGGTTCAATCCATGGTCCGGAGCGAGATGGAATGGAACGCCGTCACCTCCTTATGCGAAGCAGTCATGCTAGCGAAGGAGGTGGCGGAACGTGAGAGGGAGAGAACCTCACGTCCCGGCCGCTGTGGACGGTGAATTATGGGCTAGCTCGCCGTCCATCCGTTTTATGACGACAGGCCGTGTCGACGGCGCGTTCGTGTTCCACGCGCGCCTAGAGAGAGTCAGCAAAAAGGAAGGGGTACGCAAGGGCCGATGCCTGTCGGGGGTGCGGGACTGTTCGAAAGAGATACCGTGGCCCCGGAACACAAAGGGCGATGAAGGAACATGGATGGGTTTTAGTCAGTAAAAGTCTGACACTCCCTCCTGCTCCGCCCAGAGCGGGAGGAGTCATTTATTGATTTCCCATCCGAAAAAAAAGGCATACAACTAGTTACCTTTGTCGGCTACTTCCTGGTAAGATCTTTTAACACGGAACTTACTACTAACAAGTATGGTACAATCAGAAGCCGCAATCTCTTCCAAACCAGTGACGCCGCTACTGAGGCTTCGCACGTAACGTTCATTCAATTTAGAAGCATGTTCAAAAATTATACCTACATAGTTTTAGTAAGTTTCGGGGCCAGCCTTAAAACTAACACGTCGTTAACAGTTGGAAAGTTAGTTGAGTAAACATAGAATTACATAATTCTTAATGGTGCTATAAATGTGAATGGTATATGTGTTAATACTTTGGGTTCGCCATAACGGGTGGATAGAACCGAGATTAGATGTGGCTTTGTTGTTGTTGGGTTAATAACCTGGAATAGATTGAGATACTTAGAATAGGACGAGCTCGTGGCTTAATAATAGCAGCCGCTCGGGTCGATGTTGACGTGGATGTGGAGTTTCCTCCGTGGTTCGGAAAGCACGTTAAGCCGTTGGTCCCGGCTGTGTCTTCTAGATCTTTGACAGTCGTCACAGGTAATCAGTGGCCCGAAAGTCTGACAACCAGTCTTATCAAGGGGTATCGTATTACCGGGTACTAACTGGGTTGTGGAGGTCAGATAGGCAGTCGCTCCATGTAAAATACTGGTATTCAGCAGCATCCGGTAAGACTGGAAGCCAACCCCAATATAGTTGGTTAAAGGATAGGCAGACAGACGATGATGACTATTTGTTGCTTATTGGAAATGATCCGCGTATCTTGTCAATGTTATGAGACAAACGACAAAACTCAAAACATAATTTCGTCAAGATGCGCGACGGTTTCTACGCTATTTATAAACAAATAAAAATACCTTTTAAGTCACGATTACCTGTCACGGTTGACATATTACAAGCGCCGAATATTCTGGAATTACTTAACCATAAATACACCTCTGGAAGCGCTTGATATCGAGCGAGCGACAGCTTGTCAATCTGCATTTTCAACGCAAAATATTAAATCCGAGATATCGCAGAAAGAGGATCTAGCACAAATGCCCGACGCTAACAAAAAAAATCTCTTATTTTTAACTTGTTAAGCGATTGCCTACAATCTACCTCCTCTTTATTCTTGCTCTATGGTTTTGACATCATTAGGGACCTCGCGCAATACACGGCCACGACCAGGACTTTTGGCTGCTGAACCTTCGAGCAGAAAGAATGTTTGGTCGCACACCCGGGCGTTGGACCAGTTTTGTTCAAGATAGCGGTCAGTCGTGCGATAAGTCTGAGAGTAGCGGTGGCTCAGTGGTGGTGGCCCAGACTTACAGACAGTAAGTCGTAGGTTCGATCCCAGGCAGGCGCATTACTTTGTGTAATTTATTTTATCACCACTGCTCTCAAAACGGTGAAGGAAAACATCGTGAGGAAACCGGCATGTACTAGAACCAAAAAAATCGAAGACATGTGACATCTACCAACCCGCACTGGGCCCTCGTAGTGGATTATAGCTCATTCCCTCTCATAGAGAGGAGGCCGTGTCCCAGCAGTGGGAACATTATAAGTCCTATCATCGTGTCGGTTCACACGTCATTTTGACAGGTTAAACGGATATACCTAGTGAGATATCGCTCACAGAAGTAACCTATGTCCCATCGGCATTGGGAATTTTGGAGGCTGATTAGATTTGCAACTATCCTATGGGATAAAAACATAACATCGTGCTTGTAATCCCTGAAGGGTTAGACAGAGGTGTACCTAGTAGTACACCCACATTTCGCTAGTTATGTTGAAGTCCCATGTATTAGTAGAGGGCGAGCCTATTGCCATCAACCGGACACAGATCGTCAACGTGACCGGGACTCCGTAGCTGCTACTGAGACATTCCTGATGAAAAACCCAATAACACTTTGTCCGAACCGGGAATCTAACTCAGGAACAGTCATTATATATAATGTGTAAAACGAGTATTTTATTTTAAAAGTCGTTCCAATTTTGCGTGACGTTTGCGCCGCGCGGTTATGTTGGGCCCACAGGAGTCAGGAAATTAAGTTTCGAGCAGTCCTGATGCTGCAAATGCAGTTTCGTGTTTAGAACTCCTCGAGATGCACACTGTACGTACAAATGGTACTAGTTATAATATATTAAGTATTGGTTCTCTTCATTAGGAATAGGAGTAATGAAGTATTATAAAAGGTGTATTCCCGCTGACACCACACACCACAAAAAAACAATCTCACACAACTAAATCTATACTTCGTTCATCATGCAGCAAGAATCAGAATCAGAATGCTTTATTTGTAAACATAGGTCGAATTTCAATAGCGGTGTTACAGATAGGTAGATCCTCTATGTTTTGTCCAGAGGCGTACAAATATATATATATTAAGGTGGATGCTCCAGGGTAGCCCGCGACATTCAATTTTTCTTACGTTTTTTGCAATTTGCAGGTCACTGTCAGGTTGTATGTTGATTAAAATATGATTCGCGGCTGTAACACGTATGTAGTTACAGAATTATAATCATCAAAATCATCAATACAACCCTCCAAGGTAAAGGTGCAGGAATGTCTTTGACCTTAAAAAAGTAATTCCTGCACCTTTATGAGCTTGGATTGAATGTTGATTGATTGAAATGTATAACTACATACGTCTTACAGTCGCGAACAATATCTTAATCAACATACAACCTAGCACTGGCCTGCAAATTGCAAAAAAAGAATGAAAATTTGAATTTCACGGACTACCCTGGAGCATCCACCTTAAGCAATAAAGATATTACTTCTTCGTGATTTTGGCCCCCTGGTACTCTGTGAGACTAATATAATATTATCCTTGTTTCTCATCTCCCAATTGTCCTTGCCATTTTCCTTATGCGTGTAATCTTCTTCTTTCATGAAAGGCGTATGTATGGCGGTAGCGCCAGCGGGAATAAAAAAATCGGACTTCCCGTTGACCTCACCAGTGGGGCGGAGCAGTGGGATCAGCGGGAAAAAAATTGCAAACTTCCCGTTGACCCCACCAGTGGAGCGAAGCAGTGGGATCAGCGGAAATACACTTTATAGAACTGTCTCTTAGTGAGAGTTCGATATTTTGAAACTGATAAGGTTGTTTATGCAGTGGCAGCGCTGTGTAAGTTCAATTATGTATTACTAGCTTATGCTTATGCCAGCGGGAACTTTAGTCATTGTCTCACGGGATCGTACTGCCGGAACAAAAAGTATCTTAAGTGTTAATCCACGTAAAAAACTATCTGTGTACCAAATTTCGTCAAAACCTAGTCTGTAGTTTGTGCGTGAATGAGTAAGTAGTTTCGCATTAATTTTAATATTAGCAGGATTTTGAATATCAAATAATTGTGAATAAACAAAAACCAAACTTTTTTGCAGTTAACGTTAATTTCCTGGTATGTATGTTTCTCAATAACACAAAAAAGTCGACACATGTACCTAAGACATCAAATACATTTCAGGCACCTGATATCAATTTATAAATAAAGTACTACATCTTTGAAACCCTTATGTAAATACGTAGATTTTCTTATGAAAGATTTGTGTGCCAAACAAAGCCTTTTTGTCACGATAAAAGTACCACCTAACAAATAAATACTCAGTTTCATACATTTTTCTGAGATTGTAATATTTTGTCTATACCTTCATTTTTTGCGACAAAGGAAATATCTGACGTCAATATTTTATTTCGAAGTAAAAAATGTATCAGAAGTATGAGTATAATGTCATAATGTCGACTTTTCTGCGAATAAATGTCTTTTAATTTACTTCGTCAAGTCTTAGCTTAATCAGCCTATAATGTTTCCACTGCTGGGACACACGGCCTGCTCTCTATGAGAGGGAATGGCCTATAATCCACCACGGGGGCCCAGTGCGGGTTGGTAGATGTCACATATCTTCGAATTTTCGGTTCTAGGACATGCCAGTTCCCTCACGATGTTTGGCTTCACCGTTTTGAGAGCAGTGAATAAATTACTCAAAGTAATGCGCCTGTTTCGAACCCAAGACTTACTGTTCGTAAGTCGAGGCCGCTAACACAGGGCCACCGCTGCTCTCTCGGTAAGTCTTAGGACAGCCACCAATTCTTGGAGAATGATAAAGAAGGAAGAACGCGAAGAGTGTACGTAGGCTACAACTGGGGGACAGAACGACTTGATCAAAGAAGCCGGTAAAACTCGGAATTGGGAAGGCAAAGTTACCTTGTAGGGACTCGTAATTGAAGAGACCTGCACTTATATTTGGGTGGAAACGGGTACAGAACACAAATAGAGGAACAGATTCTATAAACATTATCTTCTTGTCCGTGTCGAACCCAGGACCTTGTGCTCAGTCACTAGACCACCGAGGCAGTCTTGTTTTAATATTACGAACAATAACCTATCCCATGTGTGTCATAAATAATCAAGAAAGACAATCATTATTTTCTTGAGCTGTAGTAATCAAAGGAATGTGTCTATACAATGACAATTGAAGCTCACCCACAACATATTTGTGTCACTACTTATTATTATAGAAATCAATAAGAATGTTTCGTTGCTGAAATAGCCTTCAACCATATAAATATTTCTAGTATTTCACTTAGAGAAAAGTTGCCGGACGAATATCTAAGTGATGGGCCGTAACCAAGATCACAACTTTGCTAATAAATAAAATATAGAGAGGAGCTCGTGGCTTAATAATAACAGCCGCTCGTGTCAATCTTTAGGTTAAGCCGTTCTTGCCTAGGTTGGTCCGTGGATGACCACCCATTACATTCCGAGTTTCCACCATGCCTCAGAAAGCACGTTAAGCCGTTGGTCCCGGCTGTCATTGTAGATCTTTGACAAGCGATACAGGTAAACAGTGGCCCGAAAGTCTGACAGCCAGTCCTACAGAGGGATATCGTATTACTCAGTACTAACTGGGTTGTGGAAGTCAGGTAGACAGTCGCTCCATGCAAAATACTGGTTTTCATCCGATTGGAAGCCGACCAAAACATAGCTGGGAATAGGTTAGACATATGACGGAGGTATTCAAATTAGTAGATCTTTAACAGACGTAACAAGTTACAGAAAACCCGAAAGACTGACAAATAGTCTTAACAGGGGTGTCGTATTGCCTAGTGAGTGGGTTGTGGAGGTCAGGTGGTCGTTTCATGAAAAATCCTGGACTGGAAGCTGGAATCAATTAGTTGGGAAAAGGCTAGGCAGAAGATGGAGAGCGTATCAATAATCATTAATATTTTATTTGTCGTCTTTCTTTCTTCTCTATCGTGTGGTTAGTGCCTAACCTGGTGGCAGAGTTTTATGTCGCTTAAGTTCCTCTGACTTGGCTTTACATGCCACCGAAAAATATCTAGGAGGCATGCTGGTTTAAGGTCATAGCCCACATTAACGACTCTGCTCCCACCCGTCAAAACTAATATAATTCAAATATAAGCTTTGTGAATTGCGCTTTAGATATAATTTACATTGGCAACCGAGCAGTCTGACGGCGGTAACCGCGCTGATAGCGAGGTGTCTGCTAATTTATGTTGCCTCACGATGTTTTTCTTCACCGAAGCAAGTGATCATTATACAATACGCATCCGAAAATCAGAGGTGCGTGTCTTGGGTTCGAACTAGATCTAGGCTATGACTGTTTAATTTGTATCTTGTGTTTATACTCGCCTTTTGGTTTTTGGATTGACAAGGAGTAAACCCTGAATATTTTACGGATATTGTATGAAACGCTGTGACGCGTGTAACACGCAAATGGGTGGTTCTACTCAGGAGGGACGAAAATGAAGTGATTTTGGACAATTTTTTTGTGTCATACTAGAAACCATTTAGTTGTACAGTTTCGATCGTTAATCAATATAATTGGCCTACAAAAACTATAAAAAATTCCCTTGCGAGTAGAACCACCCAAATACGAGTATTAAATCCTAGTTTTGGCACACGTTTAGTATTAAGCATTGCCCTAGTTGTTGACACCAAATAAACACGTGTATATTTGGTGTCAACAACTACTAATCAATCAATCAAAATGATTCAGACTTTGTGTTTTACGGTTTTGGCTTCAATAACCGGTTAGATCCCAGCTTTGCCAAAATGTTTGCTATTGCCGCTTAGCCGCCAACTACACGCTTAAGGACAAGCATGCAAAACAAATGAAAAATTATTTACAGCATGCTACGAGTCAATGCGACGCGAAAGTACTTGAGGTCGTTTTCGAGTCTAACCTGAGGTTGTGATCTTGGTCTACTGTTGTTTAGCGTTAACCCTGTAATTCTAACAGGCCTTAACATCAGCCTATAATTTTCCCACTGTTAGGACACACAACCTCCTTTCTTTGAGAGGAAATGGGCTACAATCCACCACGCGAGCCCAGTGCGTGTTGGTAGATTTCACATGTCTTCGAATTTTTGGTTCAAGGACATGCCGGTTTCCTTCACCGTTGTGAGAGCAGTGATGATGAAATAAATTACATAAAGTAATGCGCCTGCCTGGGTTCAAACTCACAACTTACTATTCGTATGTCGGGGCCGCCACCACTGGGCCACCGCTGCTGTCGCCCGGACCCGACAACAGTCCCTAAGGCCCGGTTACCACCCAAGCGGAGACGAGCGGAACGGAGAAGTGCAAGCTTCAACCAATCACAGGATAGACAAGAGACCTGCAACTACATGTGATTGGTGTACATGTGATTGACGACTCGAATGGCGCAGCGGTTCGTGCGGTTCGAATCCCAGTAGGAGCAAAGTTTGTTTCCGATTCATGGATGTTTATATTATGTATATGTATTTACAAAAAAAAAAGTATCTATGTAGTATATATCAACTATCTGGTGTCTACGACACAAGCCTCGTTGCTTAGTGTGGCACCTAGATGGCGCTGTGTGTAATATCCAGCGATATTTATTGGTGGCTTTCTGCACATCCCCTCTCCGCTCCGCTCGTCTCCGGTTTGGTGGAAACCGGCCCTAAAACTCCTAAATATCATTCTCACATTTCATAAAACTCCAAAAGAATCTTATACTGTCATGGGAAGAGGGGGATACAGTTTCCCGAAAATAACACTAGTGCTGAGTCGTCTTACTATAATATACACCCGACTTTCCTCGCCCTTTCCCTGTATTTTAACAAAATCTGTGCTCAGAATAGTTTGTTGACATTTCATTGCTTTACCGAAAGTTATTCAAATATTATTTTTCGTTCCGCGATTCAAATGACGGCCCCGAGGTTTTGTTGACTAAATTCACGAGGTATACTGAGGTTTTTACCGAATGTTTTGGCTCGGTTTTTTGTGGTATTTTTTGTGAACATTTCGTGCACTACTGACTTTTATTAGCGGTATGTGTTCAGAGATATTTCCTTTAATGGTCTGGCAATTTTGTAGTATTAATAATAATAATAAGTTTATTTCTCAAAAAACTTAGTAATATTTTACAAAACTTAGTAATAGTTTAAAACTATAGTAGTAGTAGTAGTTTGGCAGTATTCATTTCTAATAAGTGGATGTAGCCACTGCAACCGAACTAGGCAATGCCTGTATTTCGGTAAGTGTGTGTGTGTTATTAGTTAGTTAGAAGTCATTATCATCTTCCTGCTCTTATCCCATGTTATTTGGGGTTTGCTTACTACGTTTTCTTCGTCCATTCTCCCCTGTCATTCGTCACGCTATCATTTACTCAGTTAGCAGTCGACACATAAATCATAGGAGACTAGACTACTTTTATAACATCACTAATCCAGGTCCAGTTGAAAACCGGCGTCGGGCACTAGTTGTCCGGCATTTTGCTGAACTGGGCCTATTTGGCGCAGCCGTGAGGCGCACAGTGTCACATTATTTTATTTTTTAGTTTAGTTTTAAATTTTTTATTTATTATTTATTTTCTTTTCTGTTTTTTTTTCTACTGTGTGCACTTGTGGTATGTGCCAAATAAATGTATTTTCTTTCTTTCTTATAATTTACACACATTTACCAAGTTTATTTTGTGTGTGTGTGTAGTTTACGGCTGAAATGAAATAAAATGCAGACATCTTCCAAGACATTCATAATCATTTGTATCTCGTGCTAACAGCTGTAGATCGTCACACTAACGTTCAGTTTGTGCCAAATGTATAACAGCCTCGTAACCATGAATAGGCATTTGTATTCAAAATATTATTCATCGAGTACTTTATACGGAATTTGTAGCAATCCGTCTGAGAATTGAGAACGAAAATGATGTTTCCATCCGTGGTTCTTAAAGGATTTTATGAAGAGTACATTTGAATAAATAGGCTTATTATTTAACAAAAGAAACGTCTAAAAACGGTCAAATTTGAGTAAGGAAAGAGTACTTCTGTAAAACATTTCAAATGTAAAAAACCTACCACATTTTTTCTGGTTCAAAAGACGAACAAAAATGTTGCTTACAATATCTTATCCATTAAAAAATCTATAATTAATTAGTATGTTGACGAAAAATTTGACTTCAAACTCAACAATAAAACATTTTGCGAGAAAAATATGAAATCATATTCAATCATAATTCTTATAAATACTTCCATTCTCATTTGTTACATTGGACCGCACCAACTATCACAGAACCCAACGATAAAACTTTTCAATTCAAATGGAAATCTTGTAAAACTATTCCAAAAAAAAAACTATCGGCGGGACTGACCGGCCAATTACGAGCCTTCGCCTGCTAAAAAAAAAGTAAAAAAAACGGGGCGAGTTCATTAGTATTTCCCGTTTTGTGGACGAAGTTTCCCCCTTCCACCAAAAATTCTGGCTGGCGAGAAACGTTGCTGGATTTGGAGTGATCGACTGAAGCGAATTCTAGAATAGAAATTGATTGCATTTTGTTTTGGGTGTTCCAAATCTGAAATGTTCGGATGGGATTGTGCAGGTGATATTTAAATTGTTTGTTGTCCGTTTTTGACAGAGTATCGTAAATAACTTACTGTAAATACTCCCCGTACTATGCAATGCACCCAACAGCACAATATTTTGAGTGCATTACATTGAATCCTACCGTAAAACGTGATTTTTCACCCCAAATAAAAAGTGGTTTCCCTGAAACTTATTTAGTTTGATGTACCTAATGATTGGCTAACGGTCCGTTTGCACCTTGTAGTTAGACACAACAGGTAAGTAACATAATAAATTACATAGTTTAATTCTACAAAAACTAAAAGATTCAATAATTAATCATACAAAGTGATATGAATGTTTTCTAATCAATCAAATTAAGTTTTAAGACCTCATAACAACCGTTTTAAAAATCGACTACCAGTTCTTTAAGTGCATGATTTTAAAATGTACATACTGTCTGTGGTCACCTCAATAAAAAATACGCAGCTTCGCCAGCAAGCATGTTGGAAATAATAGAAAGAATAAAATACCTGCTACCGAATAAAAAGTTTCGATGTTTTTACCAATAATGTACGCCGAATTTCATCGATATTCGTTCAGTCGTTTAGGCATGAAAGTATACAGACAGAATTACTGTCGACTGCATTGTTTCTATAGTTGAACAAATTTCATCAACCGAAAAGATATTATATTCTACAGCGGTTTGTGTTTATTTAAAATGGCCCAATTTCGTATAATAAACTCATTCAATTAGTGGTCTCAAATAAAATTACTTTGAGCGATACGAGAATTTAATTTTAACGGGTTAAACACATTTAAATCAAGCTCAAAATGAGGTTTTAAATTATTATTAAAGAGCAGTTTGTTGAACAAGGTTTAATTTTATCAAAAGATCGTTACAACTCTGTAATTAAATAAATTTACTGAAAACACGATTCCATGTTAACTGACCCGAAAAATAGTTCTGCATTAGATGTTGATAACTTCCCATGTACATTCTATTATTTTAATTCAGTCATATCTTTAAATTTTTGGTTCTAGACATGCTGGTGTCTTTACGATGATTTCTTTCATTGTTCTGATGCATGATCAGTTCAGTTAAGATAAGAGTACGTTAAGATTTCTTAAAAAGTCATCATCTCCTTTTCCCAAACCATATTGAGGTCGGCTTCCAGTCTAACTGGATGCACCTGAATACCAGTATTTTACATGAAGCGAGCTCTACAACCCAGTAACTGAGTAATACGATACCCCTTGGTACAACTGGATGTCAGACATTCGGCTTCTGACTACTCGTAACGACTGCCAAAGATCTACAAATGACAGCCGGGACCAACGGCTTAGGGTCCTCGCTCACGGCGACTTTTTGTAGCGATGCAGTAGCGAATCTGTCGCGCGTCCGCATCAATACAGTCGCGTAGCGGTCGCTAGCTGTGTGCCCTCGCCCACGAGCCCAGATTCGGTCGCGATACTGTTGCGCTTCTGTCGCAGTGCAAACGCGATTCAGTAACGGCACAAATACACCTGCGATCGTTACAGTTGCAAGATGGATTCCGTTGAGGCAACATTAGTCACGTTGTCTTTGGTGCTGCTTTTACGATCGATACAGTCGCGAAACCGTAGCGGGTTAGTAGCGCGTTGGCATCGCTTCTGTAGCGCGTTGCAAATGCGACTAACGCGCGTTGGTAGTGATGCAGTCGCGCATTTCGTAAACGCGCGACAGCATCGCTACAAAAACTCGCCGTGGGCGAGGGGCCTTAACGTGCCTTCCGAGGCACGAAGGAAACTTGGTATGTAATGATGATCACCTATCTTCGGAAAAACCTAGCTAGCAAGGCCTTGATGATCGACCCGTGCGGCTGAGCACTTTACAAAGTCATAACATTGAATCAATCAAATCACTCACCACAAACCACCCAATCAATTTAGTTCACTAAATCCTCTATTTACCCAAACTATACCGTTTATTTTCCGGTGTCACCCCCGTTTCTCGGGCCTGCTCTCCGAGGAGCACTTAAGCGTATGACACGCCTCGGCGAGCGATCCCCTGACATTTGCCCGAAGCCCCGGAGTGACCGCTTTCTGGGGCTAAGAGCCGCACATAAAGCTATAGAAGACAGTACGGTTAGTTTGTGGACGTGAAGTCAATGAGGAAAGTGGTAGTTTATTGTGTTTTTTTCTAAAATGGTAGTACCTACATGCAAAGATTCAAATTGGTCGACTGCCTCGATGGGCGAGGGGTCGCAAGCGCGACTGCTAAGCATGGGGTCTGGGGTTCGATTCCCAAGTCTGGCAAAGTGTGATTTGGTTTCCATCGGGAATTTCTTAGTTACAGCCACAGTGTCTTTATCTGCCAATTGGCTCGCCCCCTATTACATGGGACTTAAACATAACTGGCGAAATTAGGTACACCTCTGCCTTAGGTACACCAACCCTTCGGAGATTACAGGCGTAATTTTATGTTATGTTTCATAAACTAGTGTTACATAAATTGTAATTAAAACAGAGCTTTGTATGAAAAGCATTATTATCAAAACTACTTTCTACTTTTACTGTAATTTTTAATGTAATGAAACCCTAATAAGTCTGATTCAATTTTCAGCATAGTCGTCACGTGACTCGAAAATCACAAATCACTCAACTCTCAATTTTACTTCATTCTCAGTTAATTTTCAGCATCACACGTTTTTAATTTGGGTGAAAATGGAAATCGAATTAAGGAAATAATTGAATTAGCTGGGACACGTGTTTTGAAAAAGTAATTAAGCAACTTTTGTATTTTTTAAAACATAAACTGCCGTTTATGTGGAGGAAAACTCGTGGTTTCAAAAATGTTTCGTGGAATCGTGGCTTTCGGCTATATATAAACGAAGCACCGTACTCAGAGCATGTGGCTCTGATTTTATTCCCAAAACATTTCGTAACTAAAAAGTTTTGGACACGTGGCGCGTTCATGTATTTGTTTCCCTTCATTTAAAGTTCTCTGCAGTCGGGTAAAACATGTTTTTTAGGTACAGACGCCAGCAAATCAAGTTACTACAATCTGTCAAATTTCTTTAGTAGATTTTCAACTTTATCGCTAAAGCATTAGGTTTAAGATTGATTGTGAAAATTTGACAGTTTCGGGTAGCTTGATGAGTAGCTTGTGGCGTCTGTACATTGCATTTTAAATAGGTACTATCGAGGAACCTCCCGCCTGATCACCACTAAGCTAATGTTTGCTTGCACTTACAACATAGAAACGCTCTCTAGGCCCGCCCCGTTGATGTTGTATGGAAATAATGAATGAAAAGATACCGATCGGCCGAGCGCACTGACGACGCACGTGAAACGAGAATTATTGACGCTTTCCTAATAGGGGGACGTGGCTCGGCGCCTCCGCGTGATTTAAGCGAAAAAAAAATAACCTATCAGGCGAAAAAGACCACGACTGTACATGTTTTACATGGAACTACTTTAAAGGATTGACTTAAACCTTAAGCTATAACCGAAAATATACCAAGTGGTAGAAATTATGTCCATAGGTCTATAATACCAGTATTTTACAAGAAACGACTGCATATCCGACCTCCACAACCCAGTTAGTACTAGGTAATACGATACACCTTTGTTATAACTGGTTGTCTAACTTTCAGGCCACAGACTGCCTGGAACGACTGTTAAAGATCTACAAATGACTTAACGTAATGATGGTCACCCATCCACTGACCGACCTTGTCAAACACTGCTTCACCTTGAACATCGTCCAGTGCTGCTGTTATAATTTTGCCTCAAACTCCTCCTATTATTGCCGAATCTCATATTTTTATCTAAACTACAATAGTGAAACAAAGAGAAAATCAGCGAACAGCATAATCTCTGCTTTCAATTGACATAACCACACCTGTCTATAATGAAACAGTCGTTGAAATAGCAACAAAATAATCCTTTCTGCGCATGCGGTTTTTTTTGTCTTCATCTTCCATACTTCTCTATTACTCGTCATCTCATCAGACACCTCCTTTCTTGCCATATCATCCTATACACAGTGCATGCACGTTCATACTCAGAACTTCCAGAACAAGAAATTATTTCTTACATAGTGTCAATAACTTATAATAATCCCAACAAAAAAAAAATCTCAAGACCTGAATATTTCAAGAATAGACCCCTCATTCTTAAACATGACCGCTATTTAAAGTCACTATGAGGGCGCGACACAGAGATAAACCCCTAATTGGGTCTATCAAAACCGTTGTCCTACTTTGCATCGCGTCCATAATCATAACCCTCAACTGGCTAAGTTTTTATGTTAATCTAGAAGCAAAGTTATATGTCAAAAGGGAATTTAGTCGGTATTAAGATTTGTAGGTTTGATATCTTGTATTGTTTTCAGGGAATTCTTAGCATCATCATCTGCCTAGCCTTTCCCCAGATTTATTGGGGTCGGCTTCCAGTCTTACCGGGTGCAATTTTACATGGAGTGACTGCCTATCTGACCTCCACAACCCAGTTAGTACTGGGCAATGCGGTACCCAATGGTAAGACTTGTTGTCAGACTTTTGGGCCATTGACTACCTGTAACGATTGTCAAAGATCTATAAATGACAGACGGGGCCAACGGGTTAACGTGCTTTTCGATGCACGGAGGAAACTCGGTATGTAATGGGTAAACACATTTTAGCCGCGATTATTTAGCAACACGATATCCCTTGATAATGCCTACTAATTTCAAAATATCAGAGTTATTTTCAATATTACAACTCTGTCTACCTTTTTTAGGGGCACAGGCGTGATGTTACGTAAACAGGTAAAAAAGGCATACATCCCTGTCGTCTTATTATTCCAAGGTAGTGTTAGCACGGCTCACAAGTCAGTGTGGAAACGGATCACCCAACGCTGACAAGTGAAAAATGTAGTTCTGCCGTGCGAGCCAATCGATTTATCAATTTAAAAGTAGCTAACAGGCTATTTGCATTGGATGGTTTATTTCTTTTTGAACCAGACTTGTTAGGTTTCTGATATTCTATAAGTTAAGCCAACATCGCGCCTGTAATCCCCGAAGGGTTAATCAGAGGTGTGCTTAATATAACAAACACATTTCGCCAGTTATGTTTAGGTCCTATGTATAGAGGGCGAGCCAATATTTTATTAAGGAGGCACACATACGGACTTTATAACTCGATTTGTGAAATGTCACATAAGAATCATGATAACGAGTGACATTTACAAAAGAGCTCTTGCCCAAAGCATGATTTTATAAACGAACAGACAGGAGAAATATTCGATCTTGATGGCCATAATTTAGCAATTGGCAAGGCACCAGAATAAAACGGTGTCAAACGGAGTTGTGGAAGTGATAAAGGGCGGCTGGTTTAGGGACCTGTCTCTTGTAAACTTTGACGTTCAAAGATTGCTGATCATCAGCTTTTAATTTGAATTAAATGACTTTTGATTAATTTGTATTGTTAAGGCAAGTGTAGTAGTTATTTCTTCCGCAAAAATGAACAATTGACTATCAACATTATGTGCTAGGATTAATATTGATTATGGTACCGACTATCAGCCAAAGATGGATTAAAAATGACTCACAACCGGCGTGCGTGTATAACCAGATGTATAAACGTGGACGAGACAAAAGGACTATGTAAGGATTGTAGCAGTTGGCGTTCTGTGGTTCCTGCCTACCCAAATGGGAAAAATTCGTGAGTTTACGTTTACGTTATGTTAAAAATAGGCTTACAAAAGGCAAAGAACTACATAATAACCTACACTATTGCCCAAAACAACCACAAAAAACGCAATCTCAGACATCCCAAGAAAGCTTAAACGCTACATATAAAGCAAAAAATGTTCACAAGGACCCGTAATTGGGTCCCCTCGTGTTGGTGTTCAGAATTTATTCGTCAATTATCATTATTTATGCTCTCCGTTACCATATAAGCGACTGTCGGAGTTTTTTGGCAGTCGTTTTGGTAAACAATCGCAGAAAGGGAGACAGATTTAGATGTCTTATGATTGGTTTGGTCATGTAGAGAGAATGAGTGAAAGTCAACTAACAAAAGTTATAAACAAGGCAGTTATATGTGGTAACGTCGGGAGGGGACGCCCTAGAAGGACCTACACTGACCTTATTAGTAAGATTCTTCGGAAAGGTCAGGTGCGTAGTGCTCACAACTGGCTTGCGTGTATGACCAAATGTATGAACGTGGATGAGGCAAATGGAATACTCCATTTGCCTCATCCACATTAGGATAAGGATCGTAGCAGATGGCGTTTTGTGATTACATATCATGAGAAATGTTCTTACAGTCTATCATAGAACGCCTATGTTTAACAGGCAGGCATCACAGGGGTGAAGTAATGTGAAATTAATAACGAAACTAAATATTTTTATTAAAGGAAATAAATAGTACATTGATGATGAGGTAGTAAAAAAATTCGGTTTAGAAGGTAGAGACCTTATTTTATGAACGTTATAGGTACTTACGAAGGCCCGTTTCGTCAAAGCACTAGTTTTCCCGATTTTCCTCTATGGAGTTGAGACGTGGACAATCTAAACAAGAGAAAGACAGAGGATAGATGCATTCGAAATGTGGTGCTGGAGGCGGATGCTCCGAATTCCATGGACAGCCAAACGCACAAATGTGTCTATCCTTTCCCAACTTGATATCAAGACCCGATTGTCTACAGTTTGCCTTCAACGTATTTTGACCTATTTCGGCCACATAATGCGAAGAGGAGATAGCAGCCTTGAAAAGCTAGGCATTGTCGGTAATACCGAAGGCAGGAGAGCGCGAGGCCGGTGGCCAACACGATGGTCCGACCAAGTAAAAGATCTTATATATGTCCTCAAGCAAATTTCAGCAGGTGGTGATGGCAACTTTGGACCGGAGTAGATGGAGGCAGATTGTCCGTCCGTATAAAGGGTTCCAGTGACCACGATCCTCAGTAATGAGGAACCGATTAAAGAAGATAGGTACTTACATAATTTGGCATGTAGAGAATTTTGCTCACCACAAAAGAGACAAAACAGAAAGTAGAATAATCATTATTATTTATTTGTCGCAGCGACAATGACGTGCAAACAAAATACAAAATGACGAAACAAAACAAATACAACAGGATGAAATAAAAAAGATGACAGCTTGCACGTCGTGACTGCGACAAGTGGGCTAGTGGGCTTGCACGTAGTGACTACCACAGGGGGGGGGGTATAGCACCGCGCTGGTTTGCAGTGAGCACTCGCACTCACCCGCAATCACCAACTATTTGGGCAACCGTCAGAATTAAAGCTAGTTTTCAACTGAACATCTAATTTAGCTGAGATTGTAACTCCTGATAATAGCCTATCATTCACCTTTTCATTTTAAAAAGGTCAAAAAGAAAAATAAAGGTCTCACCACGAACGCTGTTGCACTTAAAATATTAAACTCTGTCACCTCAGGCCCTCCATTAAGAAAATCTCGCAAAATTTTCAACAGCTACCTTTAAATAAATGTTTCCTCAAACTCTGGGAAAGTTTTACAATTTTACGTCGGAAAGATTGACGCATTACGTTTTCATGTCAACACTCTGTCAGCGGGATAGGATAAATATTTTGTTTATAAGACCTCAAGTCGGCCACTTGAGGCCTGCAGCGTTACATATGGAGCTGTCAAGTTATAATGTGTGTATTTTTGGGGGCCTGCTTGGAACATTTCCTGTGGGGTGTACTGATAAATTGTAATGTGTGTATTTTACTGGAGTGTGTTGCAGTTGTGCTTTTCAGGTTCACAACCTGTTATGGAGATATTGCGGACCAACTGCGGACGATGTTACAATTCTTCTATACATACAAATAAAGCTTTTATAAACCTATATGAAAATATATTATACGGCACTTTTAACAAAAACATTTTTTTTTTCAATTTTTGTCTGTCTGTCTCGCTGTTTATTCCGGTTACTATCCGAGACGGGTTTACCGATTTTGATGGAATTTATAATTCGACGACCCGAATGGCGCAGCGGTGGTGAAGCTGCCTTACGTTCTTAGGGTCCCGGGTTCGAATCCCGGTACGTTCAAATGTTTGTGTGATGAGCATGGACATTTGTTTCCGAGTCATGGATGTTTATATGTATAATAAGTATGTATTTACAAACAAAAAGTATCTATGTAGTATATCAACTAACTGGTGTCCACGACACAAGCCTCGTTGCTTAGTGTGGCACTAGATGGCGTTGTGTGTAATGTCCAGCGATATTTATTATTTATTTATTATAATTTTAGCTGATATTATAAGGTTCAACTTAGGCTACTTTTATTTTAGAAAAATAATGTGGGTTCCATGCAATTTTTTTTTTAATAATCTTTTCTTGCGAAAGAAGTCGCGGGCAACAGCTAGTAATCATCAGCCTATAATATTTCCACTGCTGGGACACAGCCTCCTCTCTATGACAGGGAATGGGCTATAATCCACCGCGCGGCCCCAGTGCGGATTGTAGATGGTAGATGTCACAAATGTCTTCGATTTTTTGGTTCTAGGACATGTCGGTTTCCTCACAATGTTTCTTTCACCGTTTTGAGAGCAGTCGGGGCCGCCACCACTGGGCCACCGCTGCTCTCTCTCTCTCTGCTCTGTAATCTGTTTAATAGGTGTTCAGGCGCCGGGGGTGCAATTTGTCCGTAAGGTTTAGACCGAACCTTATGTAGGATGCTTTAGCCATTGTAAGACGATCAGCCGTCGCTTAAACTTATCAGAGCTAGAAATCTATGAAGTCAACTGACTGACAAGAACACAAATATCCTTACCTTTTGGTTGTCAAAAATAACAGGAGCTTTCAAAATTTGAAAAGTAACTGGCTGTTTTTTTTAAAAAGGTAAATCTAAACACAACTTTTTATTCAAAAACCATTAAAACATCCTTGCTCCGTCTAAAATTTTAAGGCATTTTACGTAGCCAACCTGCTAACTAACGAAACATTTTTATGACTCCTAAAAAAGCATAATTTATTCTGTTTATTCAGCGACTGTAAAAACAATGACTGGTTTGCTAACACTGTAAAAACATGAAATTGTTTTTTGAACTTCTGGCGACATTTTTATTTATTTAAAGAATTTTATGCAAATCTGTGAGTGCCCACTTACTTGGGTCATACCTCGTTCTTTTATTCCCTTTTTGGTAGAGAAAGCGAAGTTGGACAGAGATTTAAATAGACGAATAATATAGGCAACATGAAAGGCTTTTTAGCTTCCCCGCTATCTGAAACAACGAACGGTGGCTGCTGACTTACGTCAATATTGAGTTGACGTTTTACCGACAGATGACGCGCCTTTGTCAAAATGACCGTGGCAATTTGACTATTAATTTCGCACAATTAAAAATGCTGTAAGTAAATAATTCGCGCAATTGAGGTATCCTCCTAAATTAATTGTCGGCCGCATCATCGCTTCACAACAACAGGCCTAGCCAAGTTACAAACGATTCGTATCGATTCTCTTTCTACAATCGTAAACGTTAAGTCACGTGGTCAAAACAAACGAATAAAAACTTCGTAGACAAGTTTACACCGATCAAGATGATAGAATGAAATGTATTCGTTTCTACAATCGTGATCGCTACATCCCACATAAATCGTAGCCAACTTACAGTTTTGACTGAACTTTAATAATTCTATTCGTTTGTTTTGACCACGTGACTTAACGTTGAAATGATGTCATTCCCATACATTTGGTTAGTTTTCTATGCGTTAACGATTGTAGATTGTCAACTTGGCTAAGCCTACAGGCAAGATGCGGCTAAGCCCATTAAAATCGACAAATTGATTGAAAATTGACGGCACGGTTGGCGCAGTGACTAAGCGATAGGCTGCAGCGCTTCGTGTCGCGGGTTCTATCCCCGCACGTAACAAATATGAGCACAGGTAGTTGTTCCGGGTCTGGGCTGTTTGTGCGTGTGAGTTAAATGTTTGTACACGCACCCACAACACAGGAGTAATTCTTAGTGTGAGGCAACATAAAAAAAAGGATTGTGCATTTTTAGGGTTCCGTACCCAAAGAGTAAAAACGGGACCCTATTACTAAGACTCCACTGTCCGTCTGCCTGTCACCAGGCTGTATCTCATGAACCGTGATAGCTAGACAGTTGAAATTTCCACAAATAGTGTATTTCTATAATGTCACTTTAACAACAAATAATAATAAAAAAAAATGATAATACGGAACCCTTCCTGCGCGAGATCGACTCTCACTTGGCCGATTTTTGTTAATTTTTGTCTTTCTATTTGCGTGTTTCACTTGAAACTTCTTTTAATCATCCAAAATTTACACTAAATGAGCAGATGAACATTCGTTTCTATGTGATTAATTAATTAACAAATAAGAACATACTAGACTCAAATAAAGCATCCGATATCAGTTCTAAATTATCTTGTAAGTTATCAGCTATGCTCAATTTCACAAACATAAATACATGTATTATTAATTACCCCTTTTCTAAATTAGTCGCAATTTCCTCAATCTCCGTGCTTACTCGCGGATCATTACACGAACGGATATGGCGCTCATAATCCATGGATTACTTACGCAGCAATTACTTTTAATATCTCTCTCGCGAACATTAGCGTGTGCGCCTTCTAACAACCCTTTTCCGCCAAATTGACTTTTACGAGTGACGCGTCGTACATACGACGACATCAAGCGGTACAGCTCCAGTATAAACTGACCTCGCGTTGTACTTCACCATCTGCTTAGCCTTTTTCCAATGGTATGTGTTATGTAAAGACTGTCAAAAATATCTACAAATGACAGCCAGGACCAACGGCTTAACGTACTTTCCGAGGCACGGAGGAAACTATTAGGGCCGAGTCACACTGGCATAGCAGCGGACGGCGGCGACGCCAGCGGCCCCCGGCGACGCCGCAGGCGGCCTCCCGCGACCTCCAGACCCCACGCGCTTAGTCTCCTCTTGACTGTTTAGTTAGTTTAGTTTCTACATTCGGGATGAGGAGCTAGCTTTTAATTACTTTATTTTTAAATTATTGATCTAATCTTTTACTCTGGGCGCTCTTAATGTGCACGTCTTTCTACATTGTTCTCACATATATGTTTAATCACAAAATTAATGATGTTACCAAGATATTGTAACAACATTTTGATTTAAAAGAGTGTCCATGGAGTTTCTTGCCCGTTCTTCTCCAAAGAGATCTACGCTTGGGAATGGGCAACTACATTACTTTCTCAAGTTATTATGCCTTGTGACTGGGATTGTAGCTTTGTTTTTTTTTTGTATTTTTGAGATTCAAAAGTGCCGTAATGGTCTAATTGAAATAAATGCTTTGAGTCTGAGATAGAGTTTGAGTTTGGAGCGCGCGGCCGCCCGCGGTGCTGCGGGTGACCTCGCGACCTTTTCAAGCTTTAAACGATACAGGTCTTTTAAGTACCTATGTAGATAAAGTTTAAAATTATTTCACACTGAAAATGCTCGCGGCGTCGCTGCCAGCCGCTGCCTTTTTTGGTGTGACTCGGCCCATACGGATGCAAAGAGGAGAAGCAAGCGCGGCTTAACCTGAAGATTGATCCAAGCAGCTGTTATTATTTAGCCGAGAGCTCCGCTCGCGTTGTACTTATGGGTTTAAAAATACTTGCTGGGATATTACTTTTAGTTTTGGAGTGAAAAATCCCTGTTACATACAGTGTATGTAACATTATGCACGTACTGCATATAAACTCACGGGTAAGCTATAACATTATAATTATAAGTCCTCTTCAAAGAAAAAGTATTTTTATTTGTCTTGCACACGACAAATCAAAATGATTGAATTAACCTTAAAACAAAATTACGTAAAAAGTAAACGTAAGAAAAAAATTAAATGGGCTGTCTTTGGGGACTGCCGATAAAAGTGAAAACTAAGTAACTTGTGAATTGTATCGTCGAGCTATTAGATTATTAATTTTTAATTATTTTTGGTTTGTAAAGAAATGTTTTTTTTTCGTTTTCTCACCGTATAAACCTTCCCTGGACTACTAAAAACATTTCAAAACCAAAATCAGCTAAATCGGCCCAGCCGTTCTCGAGTTTTAGCGAGCACAAACGAACGATGACGCGAGTTTCATGATTTTTGTTCACCCAAAAGTGCTTAACGCGCCTAAATAAGTTTTCATTTCAATAAAGATAAGGCACATTAAACTAAATAGGTTCTGTATCTCAGCATGGTGCTGTTACATTAAAAAGTCAATTAGTCTTTTTATTTTAGTAATTATCTGTGTAAATGTCTATTTACATAGGTATATATTTTGATAGAATTATATTTATAGTATTTAGAAATTTATATTAATAGTATTTTACATATCCTTGTAGTTTAAATTAGTATTCAATTAAAATCATTTTCAGATATACACCTGCCACTGCTTGTCTCTGCATCACCCAAAGTTTGACTGGTAGAAAATGCCTACGGCATTAAGTCCGCCTCTGTACTTTGTGCTGGAAGTGTTAAATAAATAAATTTAAAAAAAATGTCACAGAGTGGAATTCAAAGATAGGTCACCTTATTCTGGCACTTTAACGTGATGCGTCGTCAACCGTACTCGTAACAGATGTTGAGAATCACACGCGATCGTGAGTGTCAAGTGGAGTGGATTACTAAAAGACGATATCTCCGTATCTTTGTAAGTCCCTTTTTACTACCCGTTTGATACGTAAAAGGGTAGTGTGTTTATGTGGGGGTGAGTACTTATGTATGTTTTCTGATGGAGCCTAAATGGGATGATCGATTTGGACAAGAGTTTTTTTTTTATAGATTTGAAAGGGAATATGTTGAATAAGGATAGAGAAAATAAATTATGTTCTTGTCTGCGACTGGCTTCTCTATGATACATACATCTATTGTGTACTGGTAGATATAACACCGCTTTGCTTAAAAAAAAAACATTATAGGTATGGCACCTTTAACGAATTGCCAAATTGTATTAAGGATCACCCCTCAAGCTCTTGATCCAGCTGCCAAGCGAGAGCCTCCTAAGATGTTATGTTATTATTATTATCCATATTTCGCCATTCATATTTAAGTTCCATGTAAAAACGGGTCAACCTATTGCCCTCAACCGGGCTCTAAGCCAGACTCCGTGGTTGCTACTGAGAAATTCCTGATGGGTAAACCCAAGAACACTTCACCAGACCTGAGGCCCTTGATTATAGTGCATTTCATGAACTTTCAAGGAAAACTATAGCGGTTAAGATAACTTTATTAATTTAGCAGTAATAGTCGTTGAACTAGGGTGTTGGATAATATTGTACCAAATGCAAAATCCTTAGAATAAATCCTATAAAGTGACTAAGATGAAGTAGTTGCTTGTTTATAACGGGTGAAAACTTGTTTCAAGTTCATGCTTGTACTAAATCTCGACATCTACAACACAACAAAACTACCTACCTCTAACCAAGAAGTATAAAAATTAATCAGGCCATAATTCCTCCCCATACTCTACAAAACAAAAGCCTGAGTGTTTTCTCATGCCACCCACGACTTATATGCCACGATAAACAGGGAAAACATTCTGTTGTTTACCGAGTAAGATAATAAAATGTTTGTGAGACTGTGATACTTATCATGGAGATTGACATTCCATGTTTCTCGCTACACTTTCCCGTAGTTATGTTATATGGTGGTCGATCATTGAAGGCTGTTATGACAGACACGAGAGGGAATGTTAACAGTTGGTTTGAGAAAGGTTATTCTTCTTAAATATGTCAACTGAAATTGTTATTTAACATGATAAGAACTCATTAAGGTAAAGAGAACACATAACCGCCAAAAGTGAAAAGCTTTTAGCTTTCGACGACCTGAATGGCGCAGCGGTAGTGAGGCTGCCTTACGTTCTTAGGGTCCCGGGTTCGAATCCCGGTAGGAGCAAATGTTTGTGTGATGAGCATGGACATTTGTTTCCGAGTCATGGATGTTTATATAAAGGTATAATAAGTATGTATTTACTAACAAAAAGTATCTATGTAGTATATCAACTATCTGGTGTCCACGACACAGGCCTCATTGCTTAGTGTGGCACTAGATGGCGCTGTGTGTAATGTCCAGCGGCATTTATTTTAAAGAGACCTACTCTAAGGATTGGGTGGCCAAAGGTTGAAGAAGAAGAAGTTGAAGAGCAGTGGTGCTGCAGTAGTAACGACCCAGACTTAAATTGCTCTCAAAACGACGAAGGAAACCAGAACGTCCTAAGACCTAAAGCCCGAAAACTAAGTGACGTCTAACAACCCGCCCTGGACCCACGTGGTGAGTTAATCCCTCTCAAAAAGAAGAGCCAGGGAGGAACAATTTAGGCCATGATGATGCATATGCTAAAACTCCTTTATGTTACTGAGACTAAAAGAACTTATTTCGAGAAAACACTAGGTAATGTTACTGTTAGCTCGTGTCATCCCACAGCTGGGCAAAGGCTTCTTCCCATAAATTCCAAATCCTTCAACCCAGGGCCAATGTGGACCACTGGTCGTTGATTATGTCTAACTCGAACCGCCATCACCTGCGAGGTCTACCGCGTCGCCTTCTGGCTGTGTCAGGGCATCGTGGTTATCGAGAAAACATTATTCCGACCACAAACTTTATAAGGACATAGCCTATCGTGTTGCATTGAAAATATTGATATTGTCATGATCAACCGCTGTTCAAACTTCATCAACCTTTCTGGTTACTTCATTATACAACTCAAACACAGTGCTATGCTAGAAAAATTCAACATAATGTTAAGTAGCCTCAGTTCCATTTAGCGACCGTCACAAACGGCCTCCATCAGCAAATACGTTCCGTTCTTCACAGTATTACACCGCGGCTATACACAGTGGAGCTTTTTAAATATTCACACCCCTGAAGCGCTGGATCATAGTGCAGATAAAGTCAGAAGAATCATTCAATCCATGCGGTGTTATACATCACCACGGCTTGTACCAAATCATCGGTCCATGTATTATCGTGCCTATGAAACCGGGAACTGAAAAAAGGAGCACTACAAAAAAAAAACATTTATTTCTTCTAATTTCGAATGCCGTTGCCACAGCTAAATTTTTTGGTCCCAGCGGCGATCCATTCCACAAGTGAAATTGATCGCCCTCTGCCTTTAATTTTGTCACACGGACTGCCAAGTCGTAGGTCTCGAGTTCGAACCCAAGGCACGCACCTCTGATTATTTCGGATTCATGTGCGTATTGTACCAATAATTATCACTTGCTTTGGTGACGGAAAACATCGTGAGAAAACCATTATGCCTGAGAGATATTTTCTTGACGGCATGTAATGCCAAGTCAGAGGCCCAATGATAGGCGGCATAAAAGCTCTGAGACCAGGTTAGGCAAAGTCTTTCTTTAAAGTCTAGATTTGACAAAGTCTTTCTTTATCGTGTGGTTAGTACCACACGATAAAGAAAGACTTTGTCAAATCTTCGGGCTATTCCGTTACTTGGGTTCTCTTGCGACGTTCCGTACTACCGACTCGGTCACACAGCGAAACTTGGAGTTACTCCTCTCCTATCCTCTTTTGCCTCTTTTCGTTTTAGTGCCTTTGATTGTAAATGAAGAAATAAAGAGTTTTCAACTAGCGAACAGTAGTTGTGTGTTGATGGGAGCGTTGGTCTTCTGCAAATATTCTTCCAGTGACTAGAACCCTGAAGCGCTCTAGTCACAGTGATTTAGTTCAGTGTGATTGCGTCAACGATGCCCTGCGGCCGTTCCCACGTCATTCATGATGTGGACACTTTCCCAAACAGATTCTGAATACTAAACACACTTTTTTGGGATGCTTATTCTCTTTATTTCAGTTACTTCGGGCATAGTAACCGGAAAACCGAAAAGGAGGTCCTAACTAAATAACATTTTTTCAGTGATCTTCCCCTGCTCGGGAGGAGATTCATAGATGACTCTGCCCTCCTGCTCCAAAAACGATGGGTCACTTATGTCGTGCTTGTCCTGTTGTTTGTTCATTACAGGAACTGTGGGGTTACCATGACGTCTTAAAGCATTATTGTGTGTGGGAAAGGGACAGCGCTATACGGAGTGTCTAGCGCTATATCTTTTCCACACTGGAATAAGATTAAAACAGTTCTGCTTTAAGACATCATGATAGGCCAGCTGATGAACGCTACCGAAGGCGCCAAACTAGTGGATCAGTTCTGGGCCGATACAATTAAGATTGCCACTGACACGCTAAGAAGAAACGACAACGATGTTTGGACAGTCAAAATTGCATTGATTGACATTAGCTCTCGAAAAGCTTAAATCAATCCAAAGTTGTTGTATATCTACATACGAAACGGTATGAAAACGATTGCGACTTCCCAAGGTCCTCCGCTTGAGAAACATTCACTTGGTTACATAAGCATTCCTATAAAACCAAGATTTATAATGGGAATGCCGTTCAAATACTGATTGATTACGTCCGGCACGGTCTATGCAAGCAGCCCGCTATCAACCTCGCTGTCTAAAGCTAACTTCCTATCTACTGGTACTGTCAGTTCATTTCGATACCAGAGTTTCATTTCAGGAGAAGTAGATACCTACCAGAACATCCAATAATAAAAAATAGAACACAAATTTTGGAAAACAAGAAGTTACTTTTTAGATATTATTTTGTACACAAATCTGATTTTGTTCACAATGTTGTCCTATTTAACCGAAAGGTTGACTGGTAGAGATTGCCTTGAGGCATTAAGCCCGCCTATGTATTTTACATGAAGTTTAAATAAATAAATAAAAATCCATTGTGTATGAATATTGTACATTCTTTAAGTTTTTTAATTGAAAGATTTACGTTCATGGTCGTCGTCGTGGGTGATCACTGAAAACCAGCGGTTGTGCTGCCACAGCACAGCATCATACTGAGTGCTGGTCGCAGTCACGACGTGCAAGCTGTCAACATTTTTGTTCCGTCCAGTATTTATAAATATTTTATATGCATTGTATGTCTATTTTCTTTGTCATTTTGCATTCCCTCTTTCTTTTGCATTTTGTATGCACGTCATGTCCCGGCGACATTTTTTTTTCTTCCCTTTTTTATTTTCGTCTTATATTTGACCCTATTTAGCAATATTAAAAAGAGGACAACAATATCCTTCATAGTAGGTCCTTGATTTTTATTTCCAGATAAGACTACTGTAAGTTTTCTGATCGTTAAGTACATGTCCGGTTAACAAACCTACCGTTTCCGTGTATCGAGGAAACATGATTCTTTTATTCCTTTGTCTTTCGAAAAGGTCTAGTTTAGTACAAAAGATTTTCTATGTAAAGGAAATTTAGAAGGCTGGATTTATAGACAACCGTAGTTAATCTAAAGACGGAGGTTTTTAAAAAATGCTGAATACGTTAAGGGTTTATTCTTCTACTTAGCGTATCGAAGCCAAACTACATTGATTCAACCCAAATTATGAGGGAATATTTAGAAATAACGAATTTACTCTATTAATATGATTTTTCTATAATTTTCAAAGCACTCGGCCGCGTCCTTCTTTGTCGTGTAGTTTTTAAGTGACGTGGCTTGTGTATTTAAATGGAGGTGTCCACATATATGACGACGCGATTACTGTCGTCCACGACTTGTGTCAACTAAAAACCAACGATAAATTAATCGTCACACAGTGGGAACGCAGCCATAAAGACAGGCAAATTAATTGCAATTGGTCTACCCCATTAAATAATCTAATAGGTATCTACTGAAATCACAACTGACAGTTGGCAATTGTATTAATATCTCATCTCAAAATGATGACGAAGGGGTTGAATTTGCTAAACAATACATTTTCGTAACAGTACATCAAAATGCATTGATAAGACACACAAGGGATAAAAATAATTTTTCCTCTAAATGTGGGTACTTCTGTTACAGAAGAGAGCATGCATTCTCCCGGTAGCAAAAAGTAGTCTTACAGAGGTGCATTATCCACATCAGGGTTATTAAAGCAAAGGTGATTTAATACATCATTATGAAAAATTGCTAAGCTGCCCTAATATGATAATGGAATTCGCCAGAGAGCTACCCACTTCAAAAGGACGAGGGGTCCATTCATCATGAAAAATTAAAAAGTTCGCCCCCGGGCTCAGCTATAGATGTATTTTTACTCGACTGCTGTGACCCAGAAGGAGGGTCATGTTTTTATTTATAAAGATGAGTTCCAATAAATCATTTGCTCTGTATTTCTTTGATCTGTCAGTAGCTTCTAAAAAACTTCATCTCGAATTCCGTACGAGTCTGCAAATATCGTGTCCACGGAAAAATTGTACGGGTGACAAAAAATATCATATTGGTTTCGAAGCTATATTTATACTCTGGATATTTTCAGATTTCCTTTGTCGGTTAGACAGCTATAGAAGTTTTTCCTTCAATGTGGCGTTAATTGGATTTTCTTTCGATGCGTCTAGTCTAATTACCGGGAAGCCATTTAAAAAATTACCTAATTGTTACGGCAAAACGCCTAGATTCCTGCTCCATTGCAGCTAGGGCAATTCAATGTCCCCGGCGAGTGATATAATCAGAATAAGGAACTGTTTGATCTGCCTAATAGTTCTTCGTATTCACTTTCATGACCAAAGTAACAACAATGGATCATGTAAGTGTGATATGATATTTGACAATAAGAGAGACCATAGAAGTATATTTCCACACGAGACGAATTGACATTTTCTGTAGGATGGGAACGCATTTGATCGCCCATTACATACCGAGTTTGAAAGCACGTTAAGCCGTTAGTCCCGGCTGTCATTTGTAGATCTTTGACAGTCGTTACAGGTAGTCAGTGGCCCAAAAGTCTGACAACCAGTCTTAGCGGTATCGTATTAACCAGTACTAACTGGGTTGTGGAGGTCGTATAGGCAGTCACTGTCTGTAAAATACTGGTATTCAGCTGCATCCGGTTAGACTGGAAGCCGACCCCAGCATAGTTGGGAAAAGGCTTGGCAGATGATCATGGGAACGCATCTGGGATGCCTCTGGTACTGCTGGTATCAGTAGGTGGCGATGCCCATAACTTACCAACTAATAAAAAGTAGCCAAATACCATATTAAGGTAATTGTGTTGGTAGTTAATTCAATATTTATTAATTTGACGACCCGAATGGCGCAGCGGTAGTGAGGCTGCCTTACGTTCAAAGGGGCCCGGGTTCGAATCCCGGTTGGAGCAAATGTTTGTGTGATGAGCATGGACATTTGTTTCCGAGACATGGATGTTTATATGTATAATAAGTATGTATTTACAAACAAAAAGTATCTATGTAGTATATCAACTATCTGGTGTCCACGACACAAGCTTCGTTGCTTAGTGTGGCACTAGATGGCGCTGTGTGTTAATGTCCAGCGATATTTATTTAATAAAAAAAAAAAACCGACCAAGTTTAATAACAGTTTTGTTGAAAAACAACGCAGTTATGCACAAGGCGCTGGTTTTATCGGCTTCGAGCTGAACGTCACGAAGTTTTTTTAATCTTTGCTTATAAAGAATCGATAAGTAGTTTTAAGTGGTATTTAATTAAATTTTTAATAGACTGGCTTTGTGCAGAAAATAGCCTTTTCCTAACTATGTTGGGGTTGGCTTAACGTATAACTTGTTACGGCTAATGACCAGTATTTTACATGGAGCGATTGCTCATCAGACCTCCACAACCCAGTTCATCATCATCATCAGCCTATTAATATTCCCACAGCTGCGACACAGGCCTCTCCTCTATGAGAGGGAATGGGCTATAATCCACCACGCGGGCCCAGTGCGGATTGGTAGATGTCACATGTCTTCGAATTTTTTGGTTCTAGGACATGTCGGTTTCCTCACGATGTTTTCCTTCACCGTTTTGAGAGCAGCGGTGATGAAATAAATTACACAAAGTAATGCGCCTGCCTGGGTTCGAACCGGCGACTTACTGTTCGTAAGTCGGGGCCGCCACTACTGGGCCACCGCTGCTCGCTCGCACATCCCAGTAATACGATATCCGTAGAAAAATGAGAAATTAAAAAGATTATGTTAAAGTCCGATGCTGGACTCTCAAATGTGTGCCGATGCTAAATTTCGGTCGGACATGTATGTCATCATCATTACATCAGAGAAACAAATATTCATTATTGCAAATTGGGTCTACTGACAGGGCAATACAATGAACTGAGAGCCGTTAGCAATATTGCTTGGCGATTATTGATATTAGGGTATACGCATGATTTTTATTATCATTCTAAACAAAGCGTATTAACGTAAGAAATAGCATAGTGAAATTATTTTTTAAATATTTATAAAATACGAAGTTATATGAGCATTTGAAACTGCTGATTAGACAGAGAGATCCGATACCTTTCATGACGTCATTCGATATATCGACGTACAAAATCCTTACTAAATTCCGTTTATCTATTATACATAGAAAGAGATAGAAACAAAAGTTTTATTGGTTATAACTTTTGTGTTGTTTGGCCGATTTTGGTCTTGTTTTCACTTTTTGTCATTATTTTTATAGTGTCTTTACATTCCGTATAAATGTATTTTTTTTTTTGCATATTCCCTATTGCTGCTGTCTTGAAAAAAAAAAACAACATAAATACAACATCGCGCCTGTAATCTCCGAAGGGTAAGGCAGAGGTGTACCTAATAGTTCACCCACATTATGCACGTTATGTTTAAGTCACATGTTATGGGGGAGAGCCTATTTCCATCAACCGGGCATAAATCCAGACTCCGTGGCTGGCAAAAAAAAACATTTCTGTTTTCTATACATTATCACCTTAATAATGGTGATAATGGACAGAACACAGAAATGTTTATTTCTTTTTAAATACTGCCACCATTCAATTTCTTCATTTTATAATCAGCATCGCAAAAGGTATTCAAACGACACTTGGAACGAGAGGGGAGCTCTCAAACAAGAGTGATTTATTAATTCGTACTTTAAATAAGTACCAAGCAGATACCGTCAGCGGCAGAGAAAATTAAGAATAAAGTATTTGTATAATTTAAAATATCGAAAAGGACAAGATTTCGTGAAATAAAATTAAAATTAAATTACAGTATACCCTTCGGGGATAGCAAGCATGATGTTACCTTATGTTAAATTAACTAGAAAACAATATTCTGAAATGAGTAACTGTAAAATTATAGAATCAGGCGTTACTTTGCGGAAATTCATGACATTAAATGTATTGCAAAATTTGAGGTTGTATTCGCGAAATTAAAACTAAATATTTTTTATTATATTTAATGAGTAACTGTTGTTAAATTTATTTTTAGTTTGTGTCACGAAAAACCAACACACAAAAAAAAATGTCAGAATAAAACTAGTGATTGGTAGAACGAAATAAGACGTCGCGTCATTTGTAGATCTTTGGCAGTCGTTACAGGTAGTCTATGGCTCGAAAGACTGACAGCCACTCTAACTGGGTACACTAACTGGGTTATCGAAGTCAGATAGGCAGGCTCTTCATGCAAAATACTGGTATTCAGTTGTATCCGGTTAGACTGGCTGGAAGCCGACCCCAACATAGGAAAAGGTTAGGCAGATGATGATGATGATGATTATGGTAGACCGAAATAAAAACAGGCAACGAAATTTTGAGTAGCTGTTGCCCACGACTTTTTTCCGCGTGAAATTATTATTAAAATAAATATATAATTTCCCTATTTGAATCGGATTTTGTTATCAATTTCATGGGTTTTAGTTTTTTGCACGGAACACTATTTTTTTTCCAAAGGTTTAGCCGTTTCGGAGAGTGGCCAGAACAAACAGGCAGACAGAGGGACAAAAATTAAAGAAAATGTTTTGCTATCGATACACATTAAGTAAAAGCTGTTATTTTTTTAATTATAAACACACACTTAGATTTTATTTATTTGTATAGATTATTTGTGGACTTTTTTGACAATAACAGCTAAAAGAATCTCTAAGCAAAACCATACAAGGATCAATACTAAAAAAAAAACATATAAGTCATGCACTTTCCACGGTCTCGTCGTCAAAAGTCGTTTTTTTAAAATTCGATCACCACCCGTTCCTCAAACGTTTCCAATGCGGGCGAAAACGAAATCTAGTCCAGACGAAATCCTCGGACAAAGTTTTGTACGAAATCTGTGTTTCAAATTTCGTAAAGCATTTGTGAAGCGGAATTAAATTGGTCTCCGGCAATACATCAAAGGGATTGTCGTGATTAGTCTCAGTCTGAATAATAGCGGAATCTAACAGATTTATTGAGTTAGGACAATGCCAAAAGTTTGGTAGAAAAGGTATAATATCGTGGGATTTTGTTTGATTCTTGACGGTATATTCGTCTTGAACCGGACAAAGATTTGTTTGTTGATTGATTCCTTTTTCGAGAAATTCGTCCCACGTCGTCGTCAAAATATTGTTTTGTTTTATGTGACCTTTAATGGCATTCGAAATTATTACTTTTTCAGATCGCATAACTTAAAATCACGAGTTTTTTGTTTACGTCAGTAAAGTTTAAGACCCATGTCATTAGGGAGCAAGGATTTTGCCTTAAACTGGTCACAAATTGAGACTCCTATAATGTTACTGAGAAATTCCTGATGGACTAATACACTTCCTTCGACATTTAAATCGAACCCACATGGATGGGTTTTAGTCAGTAAAAGTCTGACACTCCCTCCTGCTCCGCCCAGAGCGGGAGGAGTCATTTGATGATTTCCGATCCGAAAAAAAAAAATCTACTTGATGTTCAGCAGTTTTGTTTCCGACCACTAGAGTAACAAGCGACAGTATCATACATTCTAATATGTTACTTACTGCCTTTATTACAAAGTAGATATTCACGCACTTATCATCTATCATTCTATAACTATATTTGCACAGAATCAATGACCTCTTTCACAATTTAAATGTCGCCATCACAAACGCCCATGATATTTTAGTTGCGGTTAAAAATAGGTCAAAAGCATTGAAAGGCTTTACAAACATACTGAGTATTTTCAGTGTGGTAACATTTCATGCATATTTGGTTACGTTATGACGGAAACACTCTTTTATGTAACATAAATCTAAAGTGTTATGAGTTATTTTGGTTATCGGGGTTGTTAAACTCAAGGTAAAGAGAAAATGGTATATTCGATAAACGTAGAAGAGATTCAAGCAAATTATGGGTTCGCCTCTACAATATGGGACTTAAACATAACAGACGAAATGTGGAATATTATGTACACCGCTGTAGATCTTTGACAGTCGTTACAGGTACCGTATCCAGTGGACTGGAAGTCTGACAACCAGTCTTACCAAGGGGTATCCTATTTCCCAGCAGTATAGGTCGCGTCACGTAAAAAGAACGCTGAGCGATCAAGTAAACATCAATATCAATTTTTTTTTTGATCCAGTCGGTTCCAACATACTACGTAGCTAGTAAAGTACCAATTATGATTCTACAATAAAACAATTACACTGTTTTAGACTTTCACGGTATTTCACTACACTTATAGTACTTACGGGATAATATCCGTGATTTTCTTTTGTTTCTATGAGCTCCTGATATTTCGACGCTGTTGCAAGCATCATGATCGCGGGAATACAGCGTTAAAATATCGGGAGCTCATACAAACAAGAGAAAATCAAGGATATTATCCCGTAAGTAAAACAATTACACTTTAAATAAAACAATATTAGCCTAGTACTTTAGGAAGCGACAATATCCGTGCGCAAACACATCCTTTCACTGTCGCTCAGCGTTCTTTTTACTTTACGCGACCTATACTAACTGGGTTGTGGAGGTCAGTTAAGGCAGTCGCTTCATGTAAAATACAGGTACTCAGCTGCATCCGGTTAGACTGGAAGCCGACCCCAACATAGTTGGGAAAAGGCTAGGCAGATGATGAGGTACAGTCGTGGTCTTTTCCGCCTGATCAGTTTAAATCACGCGGAGGCGCTGAACCACGCCCCCTTCAAGTTTAGGCTTATTAGGAAATCGTCAATTTGGCGCGCAATATAACAATAACAGTCGTTTGGCGTGCGTCGTCAGTGCGCTCGGCCGATCAGTATTGTCTTTCATTCATTATTTCTATACAAAATCAACGGGGCGGGGCTAGAGAGCGTTTCTATGTTGCGAGTGCAAGCAAAAATAAGCTTAGTGGTGATCAGGCGGGAGTGTCCACGATAGTACACCGCTGTAACATCATGCCTTATAATCTCTGAAGGGACGAAACCCTTCACGGATTACAGGCGTGATTTTATATGTTTTTTTTTATCACAAAATAAACATTTATATAGATTGGCATCACCTTACCTCGTTTTCGCTCGCAATTCGAAGCAGTCTTTGAAATTAGAGAGAAGCGTTGCAGGATGGAGTTTCGTAAAAAGAATGCTGAGCGACACGAGTCGAGGTATTGGTCCTGTACCGACACGTGTGTGTTCGACCTGGAGGGTCATTTTCTTTAGAGATTTTCTCGTTTCAGCATTTTTAAATGACTTTACTGAGAGCAATTGAAAGTTAATAGTTTCAATTACAAAAATAGTGTAGTAAGCAAGGTAAAACAAATAAAAAAAAACTATTAATTTCAACATCAACTACTAACTAATAATACCAGACGATTACTGTCCCACTGCTGGGCAAAAGCCTCTTATCAACAGAGAAGGCACGAGCATTGATCACCACGCTTGCTCAAGATGGGTTGGCGATTTCAGACTTATATTAATTATAGGTCCAGGTTTCCTCACGATGTTTTCCAATTTTATTGCAATTTTAAACTTAGAAAGTACCTATGAATTGAAAAAGTCACATTAGAACTTGCTCGGATTTGAACCCACAACCTCATGCATGAGAGGCGAGGCCTTAATCTCAGGGCCAACGACAACATGCATTCATCAAACAACGCTCAATATTTTGAGATAAGATAATGTGCGCTAATGATTTAGATTTACGTGTTACTCGCTCACAGGTCTTTGTCTGCTAGTGGACCCATACGTAGGGTCTTCTCCCATTCTAAACTTTTGAACGGTAAAGTACACTTTTAAAATGTTTTTCATTTGTCGAGTTGTTTTGTTTTACAATTTTTTGCCTATTTCCTTAAGGTATAACGCTTGGGTAGTTGTTTCTGTTTAAAATCTAGTAAAAATGTGAAAGAATTTCCTGCTGCCTTCGCGATGCATTTTCAGCCAATCCGACACCTATAAAACAAAATGACAACAACCTCAAATAGCAACATAAACAAAACAAAAACAACAAACACAATTTATCCTAATGAAAACGCGATACGGAAGTTGTTAACCAGAGTTATGACTATTTAACTTTCGAGACTTTTCCGAAAGATTGTGTTCGAATCTCGATCGGAGTGCGGTAATTCCCCGCGAAGGGACGCTGTCTCGAATTCGAAAAGGGAATTTGTCGACATGATCGGTTTCAGAGTTCCATTTTCGAATGTCATGTCGGAAGTTGAGGTTAGAATAAGTCTTTCATGACGATTGTGGGATTTTTTCGATGAATTTATTAGAGGTGGTCCGTGCGGTTTCGAATGGGAGTAGACTATCATTGAGAAGTTGTTACAAAGAGAGATAAGTGAGATGAGAGACTAGCAAAGCAACATAACAGAACATCAAGGCCTGTAATCTCTGGAGGATAAGGCAGAAGTGTACTTTATAGTACACCCACATTTCGACAGTATGTTTACAGAGAGCTGATCACTTGTTCGGTGAAGGAAACATCGTGAGGAAACCAGCATGCCTGAGACATATTTTTCGACGGCATGTAAAGCTAAGTCAGAGGCCAATGGCCGGCATACAAACTCTGACACCAGGTTAGGCACTAACCACACGATAAAGAAGAAGTAATAGCCTATTGATATCAAACGGGCACATATTCAGACTGCTACTGAGAAGTTCCAGATAGAAAAACCTGATATTTAGCACTAGCAAAGTAAGTTACACAATTAAGTACGTACAACTACACTGACCTGCAAAAATACGTACTACACTTTTATAAAAATATTTTTTCTCAAACTTTAGAAGATTTAAAAATAAAATAAAAAACGTTATAAAGCAATTTTTATCAGCTTTCTATCAACTATAGACAAAATTAAACTCTTTTTCGAGTCCTTTTTGTTTCGAAAGTATATCTTGTGTACTTTATAAGTTATTGCAATAGGCGAGACGACAAAAAAAATCTAATTAGTCCGTCAGTTAGATTATCAAAAAATATTTGAGCCGTGTTTTTTCTTTCGTTACGTAAACCAAAATTGGCGAAGATATGACGCTTTTAAAATTCTCAATACGTCACACCCAGGTATAATTTTTAACTATTTCTGACGTCACGAGCCCCCACTCCCGAGTTTTGATGCGTTTTATCTTTTAACAATTTTCATTGATTTACAAAAACAAAAAATACGGGTCCATTAATTTCCAATACTCTAATTGACGGACTAAACAGATTTGCAATTTTTTGATACTGTCGTCATGCCTATTTTAAAAGTGCGATACTTATTTTTGCTGGCCAGTATATTTTTGGTCATTCGTTGTGCTTACAAGAGCTGCTTGCGCTTGTAAGAGCCTAAAACATAATTGTACTTTATTTGCGGATGACACTACTCTCACAATAAAGTGTTCAAACAGAAATGACCTAGAAACCGACACTAACAATGAGATACTAAAAGCAATGAAATGGCTAGAATCTAATAATTTACGTGTAAACATTCAAAAGACAAAGTTAGTACAATTTCAAACATATAATTCTTTAGTAAAACCACCTCAAATACGCTACAATAATTCAATTTTGGAACCCGTACCTTCAACATTATTTTTGGGAATAGTTATTGACGAAAAATTAAATTGGAAAGAACATGTAGAAAAAGTCTGCACCCGACTCGACAAATTTGTGTTTGCTCTTCGAAAACTGAGACGAATAGCCAGCAAAGAAATAGCCCTCAATGCTTATCATGGATATGTTGCATCAGTACTGCGTTATGGCCTCGTGATATGGGGAAATTCAGTAGATGTGAATAGAGCATTCATTGCACAAAAAAAATGTGTCAGAGCTGTGTATGGTTCAGAATATTTAGACCATTGCAAGCCATTATTTAAAGCGCTAAAAATTCTTCCACTTCCATGTCTATATATCTTTGAGATTTGTATGTTTGTAAAAAGGCATTCACACATGTTTCCATTATATGAACACATTTCAAAAAGAGTGAAAAGCAGAAGCCCAAATAAATTACTTGCACCTAGCCAGAGACTACATTTGTATAGCAGGAATTCCAATTGCATGGCGATTAAAATATTTAATAATTTACCCCCACGCATTAGAGTGCTGCCCACTAATAAATTCAGGAAAGCAATATTTGCCTGGCTTTTAGACAACTGTTTCTATTCGATTAATGAATTTTTAAATTATAAATTTTGACATTATTTTGAACACCTATTGAATCGTATTGTTTTATTTTAAATCATTTGACATTGTATATCTAGTAAATTTTGACATTTCCTTCATAAATAAAAATTCTGTTTATAAAACTTGACATTGTATAAAAAATCCCAATTTAGTATCAACAAATTTATAATTTTATGAATGGGGACTTTGCATTGTTACGACATAAAGAGCTTTGTAAATTAATTTTAATATTTCTACACCGGCAACGGTAGTGTATGTGAAACTGTTTAATATTAAGATCTCAATGTACCGTATACTCAGAAATAAATGAATCTATCTATCTATCTACAACTCAGTTATAGATATACTAATCACGATCATAATCATTTTATTTGCATTAAGTATTAAACCAGTCTGCGATACTTTTGTGGCTTCACGTTCTCGTTGAGCTCTAACTCCTTCTAGTTTAATTTTTGTTTACCCTAAACCTCGTAAGGGGTTACTGAACTCATCATTATGTTTTTTATTTTTATTATGGAGCAAATATCTGAAATCGCAAATAAGATAACTATTCCCTACATTTCGACGATTTATGTGAACACAAATGTATGAGACAGCCGATACTTTTTCCCGATATAGGGGTGTTACTGTAGGAAAAGTTGTAAATAATGTGAAGTAAAGTGACCCCCTTATGAGTTTAGGATAAACCAAAACTGAACTTGTATAAATCAATCCCGAAGTATTTGATATCAACAATACTTTGATTACACAAAGCTAGGGGCTAAATAATAACAGCCTATCTTCAACCAATATTCGGGTTAAGGCGCGCTTGCCTAGGTTGGTCTGTGGATGGGTGACCACCCAATAGATACCGAGTTTCCTCCGTGCCTCGGAAAGCACGTTAAGCCATAGATCACGGCTGTCATTTGTAGATCTTTGACAGTTATAGGTGGTCATTGGCCCGGAAGTCTGACAACCAGTCTTACCAAGGGGTATCGTATTATCCAGTACCAACTGACAATTACACAGGGTTTTTTAGACATTTCTAAGTATTACCTTCCTCATGGAACATCATGATAACAGTGATATTCAAATTCCAATTAAATATGTCGTGAATACACGACAAGCCAAATCAAAATCACTTCAAGTGCCACGCAAAAATAACTTTTATAGCAGGCGTACCGCTTCTTTCGCATACCCACTTTACTAAACCAAATACCTGTAGAAATCAGAGACTCAATGAATAGTAAAAACATAAAGCGTAAGCTGAAAGAATATTACATCTAGTCGATTATAACTTAACTTTCAATAGCCCGTTGATCAAATCTCAGGCCATGGCATGCTAAGACTAAGGAAGGGGTCCGCAAGGGCCGAAGCCTGCCGGGGCTGCGTGACTATTCGAAAGAGACACCGTGGCCCCGGAACACAAAGGGCGATGAAGGAACATGAATGGGTTTTAGTCAGTAAAAGTCTGACACTCCCTCCTGCTCCGCACAGAGCGGGCGGAGTCATTTGATGGTTTCCCATACGAAAAAAAAAAAATGGCGTGCTAAGACAGACCCCATAGGTCTAATTGTGTGCTTTGTTTAAGTGTGTTTATAAAATAAATTTAAAAAAAACTGGGTTGTGGATCTCAGATCGGCAGTCGCTCCATGTAAAATACTGGTATTCAGCTGGACCCTGTTAGTCTGGAAGCTGACCCCAACATAGATGGGAAAAGGCTAGCCAGATGATTATTACTTTTTATTATTTGTTTTACTAACATAGTTTTTTTTAAGTTTATACACTAACGCAATTTCACTTTTTTTATAATATATATGTTAATCTGTGAGGTATTTATCTATGGGCCAAAGTAGCCCGAAAATAAAGGGTTTATTATTATTTGATTACACAACCTACTAAACACACAGAAAAACAACCAATTCCAGTCATAAGAAATATCTATAACATAACAAACTTTTACCATATTAGACTAAAACATGACAATATAAACAAGAAAACTCTTCCCTATGAAACGTGAATAAAATCTGGAAAAAGTTTTCACTTTTCATACTTTTTCGGGAAAAGCCCTTCCTGTTTTCCAAACGATGATTGATGACACGTTTTGGATATTAAAACATGGCGTAGAAATGGGGAAGAAAACAATATTAAAATCAGATTCTTAAACAACATAACATCACGCTTGTTATCTCCGAAGGGCTAGGCAGAGGTGTACCTAATAGTACACCCACATTTCGCCAGTTATGTTTAAGTCCCATGTAATAGGGGGCGAGCCTATTGCTATCAACCAGGCACAATCCAGACTCCGTGGCTGCTAGTAAGTAATTCTTGAAGAAAAGACTCTATAACACTTCGCAGGACCCGGGAATCGAACCCAGGACCTCATGCCCACCAGACCAACGAGGCAGTTCTTCGATTTACTTTGAAAATAATTTGTGCCCCGTTGAGGACAATAGTAGCCCAAACTAAACTGACCTGCAAAAATAAGTACTACAATTTTAAAATTTGCAGGCCAGTGTAAAGACCGCTGGACATTATATACCGCATAGCATCACATTTTTTTTAAATATTCTTTATCGCGTTCCACTTGAAAGACTCCAAATAATTCCTCATACAGAAAACGATTAACCTACCTACCACCTGCTACCTAATATTTGAATTCGAAATTATCGTTACTTGCAACTGTTATAAATATTTTAGTTATAGTTTACTTATAAGCACTAATTATACATTTGTCTGAAATAACACTACTGCACCCAAATGTACACTTTTGTAATACCTACATTTTAAATAAATTATTCTTATTCTTATTCAACATTTAAAAAAAAATAGCAAAACCAAACGTGTGCTTATCAGTGAAAAATCTTCAAAAAATTGCGTCATCATCGTAATCAAAAGCAGCCTTGAAATGGCGTGCTTGATAATTACTATTCCATCCAGTCCATTGAAAACAATAGCGATACTTTTATTTGAGTTAAATAATACCCTCTATTTCCCCAAACTCCTGATATTTATCTTAAAACTAATAACAGCCGTGTAGAGTAAGCAAGAAAGCAATTTTCGTTAAGATTTGATCTCGCCAACTAACGAAATGATTTTCAAAGCCTACCAAATTGAATTTAAATTACAACAACTTCAAGTTGCCCCCGGTTTTCCAATTAAGGTGTCACGCAAAAAGTATAATTAGTGAAATGTTATCGGTTCCTGAACAAAAGCTTTGAGCTAATGATGATGATTTTTGGTGAAGGTTATTCTTAGAATAATTAGTAAGGTATACTCGATCTCGTATTTCGAGGAAGTCTGAAAGTGGCATCGGTGACTGAAAAGTTGTGTGGTAATTGGTTGGTTTGGTATGGAAATGTGATGCGAAGGAAGGACGAAAATGTTGTGATGAAAATTCTCAGTGGGTAGAGTAGATGAAGACCAAAAAAACGATGGATGGACTGTGTGAATAATGATATGGAAAGAAAGGAGGTATCTGATGAGATTACAAGTAATAGAGAAGGTATGGAATATGAAGAAATGCTGCGCCGACTCCAAATAAATTGGTAGACAATAAAGATGACCATAAGGTTGAATATCACTTACACATTTTAAAACGACAAGGTTCATTTGTCTACGCAACTAGTCGGTTTTATCATGTCAAACAAAGTGAAGTCTTATTTTATTGGGTTTTTTTTTCAAAAGAGTAATCGGTTGGCTTGGTATGTGGAAAATAGGATATAAGTGTAAAGGAAGACCAAAGACGCACTGGATGAACTGTGTGAAGGATAATATGGCAAGAAAGGAGGTGTTTGATGAGATTACGAGTTATAAAATATAAAAGGGATGATGACCGAATAAAAAAAATATGATTCTGTTTAGTCCGTCGGTTAGATTATCGAAAAATATTGGATACGTGTTTTTTTTTATCAAATTAATAAAAATTGACTAAGATAAAACGTGTCAAAGATCATGAGTGTGACGTCACATTTGAGTACATTTTTTACTCAAATGTGACGTCACACGAGATTTCGACGCACTGTATCGTCTTAATTTTTTGTTTACGTGAAAAAAGAAAAAATATGTGTCCAATATTTTTTGGAAATCTATCTGACGGACTAATTATATTTTTTTTGTCATCTACCCTATTAGGATGAGGGCTGGATAATGATAATGATGATGTTGTCTAAAGATTAATACAATTACAAACTCAACTACTAAACTTACTTCACATTGTAGGGCAAACGGGTCTTACGCAGAAGGAAGTGATGAACCAAAAACAAGTAATCTGATTACAAACCAAAATCAAGTACCTAATCTTTAACCAAATCACGTAAAATATTTAATAGTTTTAAAGATAAACGCAGGTTTACAGTTTTCATCCGATTTCCAACTTTTCGATCCACATTTTACATGTGAAACATTTCAGGGCTTATGTCGCTGATTGCATCGTCAGCGTTAATTGGCTCGTGTTTATCGGACAGTAATTAATTTGCGTTTCATTTCGAGATGTAACAAAAATAAATAAAAATAAGAACTAAGTACTTCGATTTTGGTTTTAGACTGATATAAATCGTATGGCTAGGCTTTTCCCAACTATTTGGGGGTCAGCTTCCAATCTAACCGGATGCAGCTAAATGCCAGTATTTAACATGGAGCGACTGCCTATCTGACCCCCACAACCCAGTTAGTACCGGGTAATACGATACCCTTTGGTGAGACTGGTTGTCAGACTTTTTGGGTCACTGACTACCTGTAACGACTGCCAAAGATCCACAAATGACAGCCGGGACCAACTGCTTAACGTGCTTTCCGAGGCATGGAGGAAACTCGTTATGTAATGGGTGGTCACCCATCCACAGACCAACCTAGGCAAGCGAACCTTAACCTAAAGTACTCACCTCACCTGAACTCTCAATTGGTTTATTAAAGGCGAATGTGTCTGGCTGCCTGGCTGAATTTAAATTTAAACACATTAACCCTATGATAGTTATTAAAGCTTTCCGGCAAATAAAAATCAAACTGACCGAAGATCTATGGGGAATGTCTATCAAAGTTTGTACATCCATACTTGAGACTATAGCCCCTTACCTAGCTTTAATTTTTAATTTATGTGTAGACCAAGGAGTTTTCCCTGATTTAATGAAATACAGTAAAGTCATACCTCTTTTCAAATCCGGGGACAGTAAAGACACTAATAATTATAGACCTGTATCGGTTTTACCAGCTTTTAGCAAGGTTTTTGAAAAGGTAATGCTTATACAAATGCTCTATCATTTTAACACTAACAGAATCTTACATGATCAACAGTATGGTTTCACCAAGGGACGTTGTACAACTGACGCCGGTGTAACCTTATTAAAGCACATATTTACTGCGTGGGAAGAGTCTCAAGACGCCATAGAAATTTTTTGTGACCTCTCCAAAGCGTTTGATTGTGTAAATCACGACACATTACTTTTGAAACTTGAGCATTACGGACTGGGTAAACTTGCACTTAGTTTGGTAAAATCTTATTTGAATGATAGACAACAACATGTTCAAATAAATGGTGTTAATTCACATGGTTTAAAAGTAAAAATGGGGGTTCCACAAGGCTCAATATTGGGTCCTTTCCTTTTTCTAGTATATATAAATGATCTACCCTATTTATTGAAAAACCAACCTCAAAATATGGTGTTATTTGCTGATGACACTTCCTTAATTTTTAAGATAAATAGGCGGGCCCAAAATCTAGATGACGTAAATAATGCCCTACTTCAGGTCCAAAATTGGTTCACAGCAAACAATTTGGTATTAAATGAAAAAAAAACCAAATGCATAAGATTTGCTTTACCGAATGTTAAAAGTAGTGATTGTGATATAGTACTGAATAAAGAGAAACTTGAATTCGTAGATAAAACTGTTTTCCTGGGGATTACGCTTGATTCAAGGCTACAATGGGGTTCTCATTTAACATTTAACATCTCTTGCGGGGCGGCTAAGTTCAGCAGCATATGCCATTAGAAAAATCCGTCAGTATACTGATGTAGATACCGCTAGACTGGTTTATTTTAGTTAGTTTCATAGTATAATGTCTTATGGCATTTTGCTATGGGGACGGGCTGCAGATATTGAGTCTATATTTATTCTGCAGAAAAGAGCCATCAGAGCCATATATAATCTTCGTAGGCGCGATTCTCTAAGGGAACTGTTTAAGGATATTGGCATCATGACAGTACATTGTCAATACATCTACGAAAACATAATGTACGTCAGAAAAAATCTGCACCTTTTTGGTAAAAGGGGTGACAGACATAATTACAGTACTAGAAATAGGGACCAACTAGTTCAGCCAGGCTTCAGACTCGCTAAAGTAGACTCATCTTTCATGGGGTACTGTTTGAGATGCTATAATAAAATTCCACAAAGTATTCTTGAACTGAATGAGACGAAATTTAAAACATGTATTAAACGCACACTATGTAAGCAAGCATATTACAAGTTGAGCGATTATATTGCTGATAAAAATGCTTGGCTCAATGCTGGTCCTGCTCCACAAGGACAGGGGCGCTTAAATTGATAGCATTAAATGGTATTGTTGGAGCTGCTGAAGATTGTACAACTATCTTTGCATTGTATAGATTCAATCTCTTTAGTATTATATAATCGCATAGCCCATATTGTGTGAGTACTATGTACTAGAAAGCTATCATTCACTGGAAACCTACGTCTTTTCTTGACTTGAATGTGCCCTGGCGGTTGAGAATATGTCATGCTCACTCAAAAGTCTCGCTGAAGGTGGCGCATGTGTCGGATCATTTAGTTCCCTTCAAAATGGTTGAGTTGAATGGTGCTGATCTATGCGTCATGTCCGTGAACGGGCGCTGTCGGTTGTGACTGGTCATCTCTCAGTTGCCATGGCTTATTTTAATGAATTATTTTAGTTTTTGAATTGTTTTTTTTTTCTGTTTTGTTTTACTGTGGACACTATTAACGTGCACATCTTGCTACATTGTTCTCACATAATATACCATCTCAACATGAATGATGTAACCAAGATTTTGTAACAATATTCTTATTTAAAAGAGTGTCCATGGAGTTTCTTCTCCATAGAGATCTACGCTAGGGAATGGGCAACTACAGTACTTTCACAGTTTTTATGTCTTGTGACTGGGACTGTAGCTACATTTAATTTTCATCTTTGTTTCGACAATTCAAAAGTGCCTGTAACTGGCTTACTTGAAATAAATGCTTTGATTTTGATGATTTTGATTTTGATTTTGAAAGATCGACCCGAGCGGCTGTTATTATTTAGCCACGAGATACGAGATTTTTAGATTTTCTAGACTGATAGCTACTAAAGATTTGAATGAAAGGCTTCATGGTCGCTCACAATAGTCCTCATCAGTAATCTACTCAGCTGGGAGTTTTCTTGCCTAATCGAATTAACTAAAGTGATATCTGAAGGAGTACCAAGACAACAGATATTAAAAAAGTAATCCGAAACTATTAAAAAACGATTTGTCTTAGCTTGTTAGGAGTAATTCCAAAATGTGCAGTATCTACTGTCAGTCGCCACAGACTAAAGTTTAACAGATACGTTTAAGTTTGCTGATAACATAAATTGACGCCTGTAATCCCGAAGGACTAAGCAGAGGTGTACCTATTAGTACACCCACATTTCGGCAGCTATGTCTTAAGTCCAATGTAATAGGGGGCGAGCCTATTACCGTCAACCGGGCACAAATCCAGACTCCGTGGCTGCTACTGAGAGATTCCTAATGGAAAAACTCAATAACACTTTGCCCGAACCGGGAATCGAACCCCCATGCAATAACCATAAAAACACAATTCTAGCTACAATATCACATCTCAAGTTCCCAACAAAAATATTGTATGAAAAAAATGCAATATCACTTTGCCCCGGTACCGAGTAGCTAACTAAACACTTACGTCACAGCGGACTACCGAAGCGGTCAAAGGCAATTTTCTGCTCAATTTTGTTTGCGTCCAAATCACGGCAAACGTTAACGATGAAAAATATTGACTTTAATTATTTAGAAAGCGGTGTGACCTTTGGCTTTTTCTTTGTGATTTTGGCTGATTTTGTTAATATTGAAGATCGGTATTTTGCTTGGTAGCTATTAGTTAATTGATAATTTTAATGATGGTGCTGATACTCATAATTTTGAGTCATAATGAAATGCCACCAGCTAATCCCTCTTAACTGGTCAACTGGTATTAAATCAAATCATTTTGCAAACATGAGTAATAGGTACATAGGTGTTCTTTAAGGCGACTACAGGAGCTAAATTAGCAACTCTAATTGTGGTGGTTCAAACTTCGTTTGAAATACTGTTAGAACAAAGTTATAATCAGCTTGCACTACAAAGTGGTTGACGTCAGTCACTGCAGGCCGAATAGTGCGAAATGAGTGTTTTTTTTTGCGATTTACACAAAATCTATTGATTGGACTAAAATAATAAAACACTATCATGCTACAATGTAGAATTATTTTTGCTTGTAGAATTATTCGCCAAAAAATCAGAATGATCGCATGTATTTGAGTAGTATGGTTTTTACTCGATTAAAGAATATTTTAGAGATAAGTTCGTGATTTTTTTTATCGAGTAAAACTAGTTGTATTATGTTTTCAAAACACTATCATACTGGCATATATCCTGTAGAATATCATATATTTTTCTGGTTTTGTTTATTGCAGTGAATCATATGCTTTTTTGCATTATAAACTCGCGTTTAGCTTCTGTAGTCCCCTTAAGGTTCTTCATATTGTCACATGGACATGCAAATAGTAGGTATACAATTCTAAATTTAAAATAGACCGTCGTGTTTAGTTATTCTTAGACAGAAGTGATAATTTACTAGACATCAGCAAACTGCAAACGCGTTATCTCTCTCTGAGCGTCAACGCATAGACTGATTCTGTAAAAGACTTCATTGTACAATGAAGTGAGGATTAAAATAAGAAAAACGAAATTGGTCATGTACGAGGCCAAAAGGCTGCATTTTTCTCAGCACAATAATGTATCTCAGAATGGTGCTGTATCATTAAAAAGTTTAAAACGGATTTAGATCGACTAGGGTAGAAAATTTGTATAGGAGGGAAATCAAACTAAAGATCCACACCGATCTGAACACGAATTTTAAAAAAAAATCGAAGAGTTGACACAACTCTTTTTTTTTACTTCTTTTTAAAATTTTCTACGACAATAACTTACTTCGTCGACGAAAACGAAAAATATTGACGAATTGACCTTTGACTTTCTCGGATATCTGGGATCTGATTGCGCAGCCCTAATTTGTGGAAGTTGGTTGAATAGAGCTCATGAATAGGGGTGTGACTTCGGATCAATTCAAGAGCATTCGAGAATATGGGTTACAACTGTTTTGGCACGGTTTTACCGAAAGGGGTGAGAGTTTTATGTACTTCTAAGTTTACCTTGGACATCACTGACGTCTTGAGGATACATGATCAATACTCATGGCTTAAAATTCTGAAGGGAGAAACTTTTCCCAGTCGTGGAACAATATCAGACTGGTATTATTATCACCTAGAAGATTTTCTTTTGTAAGAAACAGCAGGATTTTTTAAATTTTCATCCTGCATAGCATAAGCACTGGATCGGGTGACGTCGCGACGTGGCTTGGGGAGGCCTAAATCCAGCAAGAGAGCCCTTCGGCTGATATATAGTGATGACAACCATAGTTAGCTACCCTGTTTTCCAAGACTACTAAATCTGTCAAGGCAATGGTTTATTACTCATTTCAGTGTTGAGTCACAACTATAAGGATGTCCAATATTCGTGAAAACTTAGTCCTTTAAAAAGTCGCGTAAAAACCTCGGACATCTGCGGCATTTTTATTAAAAATCCCCGTTTAGAAAGGACTAAGGGACGATATATATCTTCCGAGTTTTTTTAAGGTGGATGCTCCAGGGTAGCCCGCGAAATTCAAATTTTCTTACGTTTTTTGCAATTTGCAGACCAGTGTAAGGTTGTATGTTGATTAAAATATGATTCGCGGCTGTAACACGTATGTAGTTATAGAATTATAATCATCAAAATCATCAATACAACCCTCCAAGCTCATAAAGGTGTATGAATTTACTTTTTCAAGGTCGACGTCATTCCTGCACCTTAATGCGCTTGGAGGGTTGTATTGATGATTTGAAAATTTGAATTTCGCGGGCCACCCTGGCGCATTCACCTTAAGGGACCCTTAAAATGTTATAATAATATGGAGACGGGATTTAATGAAAACCGTAACCCTCGAATGCAGGGCAACTGCAAAATAGGATGGAACAAAAGTTTCGCAGACATTGGAATGCAGAATAGAGTTTAAATTAGTCAGTGCCGTGGTCGTGCACAGTTTAAAAATGGAACATGGGATTAGGCAAATAGTCTTTTTGTTTTTTTTGTCTTTCTTTTTCTCCTGCCATGGCTATCTTGTTATTCATGAACTGAGTTGTTGTATGTGAGAAGAGAGAATGCCATGCTCACTCAAATGTCTCGCTGATGGTGGCGGGTGTGTCGGGTCATTTAGTTCCCTTAAGGTCGAGTTGTTTGGCGCCGATACATGCGTCATGTTCGTGAACGGGCGCTCTCAGTTGGGACTGGTCATCTCTTAGCTGCCACGGTTCGTTCATTTTAATTACTTTTGTTTTTTAATTTTTGATTTATTATTTTACTCTGGACGCTCTTAATGTGCACGTCTTTCTACATCGTTCTCACATATATGTATAATCTCAATATGAATGATGTAACCGAGATTTTGTAACAACTTTTTGATTTAAAAGAGTGTCCATGGAGTTTCTTGCCCGTTCTTCTCCATAGAGATCTACGTTAGGGAATGGGCAACTACAGTACTTTCTCAAGTTATTATGCCTTGTGACTGTGACTGTAGCTTTGCTTTAATTGTATTTTCGACTTTCAAAAGTGCCGTAATGGTCTAATTGAAATAAATGATTTGAGTTTTTTTTGAGTTGAGTTGTAGAGCTCAGATAAGCAGTCGCTCCATGTAAAATACTGGTATTCAGCTGCATCTGATTGGGGTGAAAGCCGACCCTAACATAGTTGGGAAATTAAGGCTAGTCAGATGATGATATTAGTTCTTTGGACGGTTGATGATATGAAGGTAGCTAACATCTTAAATACGCAATGAGCAAGAATGCTGGTTAAAGTTTTTTTTTACTGTAATAAATTGTAGGTGTATTGCAGTCGATTACAATCGGATGAAAATCAAACTCAAAGCATTTATTTCAAGTAGGCCAGTTACAGGCACTTTTGAATTGTCGAAACAAAGATGAAAATTAAATGTAGCTACAGTCCCAGTCACAAGGCATAAAAACTGTGAAAGTAATGTAGTTGCCCATTCCCTAGCGTAGATCTCTATGGAGAAGAACGGACAAGAAACTCCATGGACACTCTTTTAAATCAGAATATTGTTACAAAACCTTGGTTACATCACTCATGTTGAGATGGTACATTATATGAGAACAATGTAGCAAGATGTGCACGTTAAAAGTGTCCATAGTAAAAACAAAACAAACAATTATTTGATATTGTCAATTCAAGTAAAAGCGTTTATTTAAATTAGATAAACCACATACAGCTACTTTATAATTGGCATAGAGTCCGTCAGTTAGCAAGTTGTAACTAGTTGCCAGTTCCAAAACGCAGCAAAAACTCCTTGGATACTCTTTAACATCAAGTTGGCATGTTGATATTACAAAAATCTGGGTATTGTCACTAAGGCCTACCGCACACTATAGACAAGACTGTCTTTAGACAGACAATTACCCTACTAGTGCGAGCGAGAATATATAGTCTGTCTCGCTCGCACTAGTAGGGTAATTGTCTGTCTAAAGACAGTCTAATTGTCTATAGTGTGCGGTAGCCCTAAGCAATCATAAAAAACTTCATGATCAAGCTATCCTTTTGTTTCAGATACTCTTAACCTTTAACTTTTGTCCTTATTCTTAAGTTAATTTTTAAATAAGTACCCATTTAAAAATTAACTCCTACTAACTTTCCTGGTTTTAAATTCTAATAAAATTCTAGTCGGTCAATCTTCCATACAAACGTAGTATGGTGATTACTCATACGAGTAAAATAAAAAAAGTAAAATAGTATTTTTTTTAGTTTTGAACCTACACCGTCAAACATACGTTTGACGGTGTAGGTTCAAAACTAAAAATTTTATCAACTGGTCTTGTCATTATCTAACCCTGTATGGAAGCAGAATTGGAACAATAATATTATTTTGGAAGTTATGAGCGTCGAAACTTCCATATTTCAACACTCATTTTAACTCATCTTTGGGCGTAAATAATTAACTTATCTTGTATGAAAATGGGAAAAATGAAACCGTACAGGGATAGATAATTTATTCAAAAGTTCAAATAATTTATTTTGAGTAGATACATCCATTAGTTTTTCCGTAATATCTAAACGCCCAAAGGTCAATTTATGAAATTTTACGCGCTCATTTTCGTTATATATTATATCGTCGTATATTCCACTAAATAAATGAATACTAAATAATTTTAAGTAAATAAATTAAAACTTTACTAAATATCATGCGTATTAGTCACGCTCGCCAACGAGTTCGAGCCGTCGACTAGTGCAACCTTAACAAAAGAAGTGAAATACATTTTAATTACAGTGTTTTTATAACACTTCAGAGAATAATAACTTTGTATTATAGGGTCATAAAAACTTGTAAATGAATTTATTAAGTAAACGGTCCCATAAAAGTAAGTTAAGAGGCACAAGTAGAGACCTCCGCATTGCTGTTCCTCTTTAAATAAATATTAAAAAAGGACTGCTTCGTTGGCTTAGTGGTTGCAAGCGCGACTGCTGAGCATGAGGTCCTGGGTTCGATTCCCTAGTCGGGCAAAGTGTTATTGGGTTTTTCCATTGGGAATTTCTCAGTAGCAGCCACGGAGTCTGGATTAGTGCCCGGTTGAAGGCAATAGGCTCGTCCCATTTTACATGGGACTTAAACATCACTGATAAAATGTGTAGGTGTATTATTAAATACATCTCTGGCTAACCTGTCGGGGATTACATGCGTGATTTTATATTATTATAAAAACCGTCACAAAAAAGATCCATTCAATACTTTCCAAATAACGACGTTTCAAATAAAAGAAAACTCCTGCTTTCACGTAATCGTCCAACATGGTTATTTATCAATATCGACCACGAGTACCATCCTTAAGATTAATGAAGCCAGACAGGGACATTGAACACGTATATTTCACCTTTATCACACCTACAAAAGGTCTAGTTTGTTTTGCAATAGTAACACACTTTTTCACTGATGGTCAAAACATAACCACCGTGACCTGAATAACAGCATGACGTTGCAAAATAATTTTTTGGTAAAAAAAGAGCAAATAATCTCCTATCTACGAGCAATCATTTATTTCATCACCACTGCTCTCAAAACGGTGAAGGAAAACATCGTGAGGAAACCGGCATGTCCTAGAACCAGAAATTCGAAGACATGTGACATCTACCAACCCGCACTGGGCCTATTCCCTTTCAAAGAGAGTCAAACTCAAAGTAAAAATTATTTATTTGCAATAAATGTGGTACAAAAGATGGTAAAAATAATATTATGTAGAGCAATGACACATTTCGCCATAAAATTGGCATGCAAACATTAAAGCATTACATGCTAATTTTAAAATATATTACATTAACTAAATGTGAAACAAACATTAAATTAGGTAACTAACACCAGTGTGTTTCAAAGTTACCTAGAGGTGTCGTGTGTCCCAGCAGTGGGAACATTATAGGTTGCAGGCCTAACCAAGTAACAATCGTTTCAAGACGATTCTCTTTCTACAATTGTAAACGCCTCGGGCGTAAGTGATTGTAGAAAGCGCTAAATCGGTAGCCAAGTTGACACGACTGAGTCGGTCGCTCGTTCTCGAATGTCTGGAGAAAAAACCTAAAGTTTCGTCTATGGTGAGCGTTCCTATCAAAGAGTATAGCGATCAACATTGTAGAAACGATAACATTCTATTTTATCATTTTGAACGACCTTAACTTGTCTACGAATTTTCTATTCGTTTGTGTTGATCACGTGATTTAACGTTGAGATGTTGTCATTCTACTAGCGTTAACGATTGTAGATTGTCAACTTGGCTAAGCCTGCTGATTATGCTTATGCTACGGGTAATATAGGATTCAGCAGCTTCAGTAGTAGCCATAAGAAGCCTATAGAATATTTATATTTCATCATCATCTCCTTAGTGTTTTCCCAAAGGGGTCGACTTTTAGTATAGCTAGATGCAGCTGATTATCAGTATTTTACATGCAGCGCCTGCCATTGGGTATCTTACCACCATAACTAATGGGTTACTTAGCAACTATACTAAAGAGGGTGTAAATAGACCCTTAACGAAGCCGAAAGGCACTTGTTCTCCCCGTCATTGCAAGCATTTTTTTGTTCTGGATCATACCTGGGAACCCCTTACGGAGATATTGAAAGTCAAAGACACAAGATTTTTTTTTCAAATAATACTTTTTAAGGTCAACACTTTCCTTTAAATACCTCCATAACCCGTTTACTATTAAATGTCTCCATAAGCACAATGTTTTGAGTGCGTTATTTAGAGTTTTACCGCAAAACGTGATTTTTCACCCCAAAAAAAAAGTCATTTCCCAGCAATAATTTTTGGTAATTTTTCGTGGAGTTACTTAGTTTGATGTACAGAATGCTTGGTTGACGGTTTCATGAAGGGTCTGATTACACCCTGTATAGGCAATAGATAGTACCTTTGAAAAGGCTGATTATCAGACTTTCAGGCTTCTTCCACCCTTAACAAATATCAAACATCTACAAAACCATCATCATCATCTGCCGAGCCTTTTCCCAACTATGTTGGGGTCGGCTTCCAATCTAACCAGATGCAGCTGAATACCAGTATTTTACATGGAGCTACTGCCTATGCGACCTCCACAACGCAGTTAGTACTGGGTAATACGAGACCCTTTGGTAAGACTAAAACCACCCACCGCACGCCGCTGCACGCTGAAGACTGGTTGTCAGACTTTCGGCCCACTGTAACGACTATCAAAGATCTATAAATGACATCCAAGACCAACGGCTTAACGTGATTTCCAAAGCATGGAGGAAACTCAGTTTTGTAATAAGTGGTCACTCATCTACAGATCAACCTTGATTGGCATTGCTTAACCTTGAAGATCGACCCCGAGTGGCTATTATTATTTAGTCACGACCTCCTCCTTAGTTTTATTTAAATACTAGCGACTCGCCCAGGCTTCGCACGGATGCAATATGTGATAATATATAAAATGTGATAATGTGAAATAAACCTTCCCCTTGAATCACATCTATATTGCTGAAAACGCGTTTGGCCCCCCCAGGTTGGGCAGGAGCCGCCTGAAGGCAGCCCCTGTCCGTTCCAGTTTGGGGGCCAAACGTCGGAATCTTAAAATTAAATAGTTAATTTCGAGAAATAGGTCACCACACTAAACCTAAAATGTCCTTAAGTAGGTAGGTATGCAGGTAAGAATAGGCGATGCCTCGCGTCGTCTTACAAGGTACAACCCACTCCTAATTAATGTGAACCCGACATAAAATGACCCTTTAACCAAAAACCTATACTTATTCCGACGTACGTGAGGAAATTCCTTAATTGGGACCGTAAGTTGGCTCATTTTACGGTCTGCAGGGCTATTTTGTAGAAAACCATTTCTTTTGCGTGTTTTTTCTTTTTGGTAAAACGGCCTTTAATTCGGGTATTCAAAAAAGGAGTTCTATGTTCGGCTCTATTTTTTCATTTGGTAGAGAAACTCGTGCCCCATATCAATCTTATTAACTTTGCTTGGGTAGTATAAGAGTTAGATCCTATAGTTGTTTTTTTTTTTCTTCGTCTATGTTGATGAATTTGTGTGTAATCCTTCAACTAAACAGCATTAAAAAATAAAAAACTTTTTCGCAGAAAAACAAACGACGCGAAATAACTTTACTTCGGTGACCTGTTTGTTTCATAGAATGTTTTGCCCGTACCGAAGTCGGTTTTTTTAAATTTTAGAATGCATTTCAAAGAAGAACTGCTTACAGTGCTGCATGGTCTTTTAGCACTTGATAGATATTGTCAGAAGCGTATGCTTAAGCTTTCTATTTAAATATATCTAATGCAGAAACTTGTACAACTTTTACAGTAAACGTTTCCTAGGGGCCTCCTTTTAAGGTGGATGGTCCAACCAGCCCGCGAAATTCAGATGCAAGAATAACTTTTTCAAGGTCAAACTGATTCCTGCACCTTTATGCGCTTGGTTGTATTGATGATTTTGATGATTATAATTCTGTAACTACATACGTCTTACAGTCGCGAGGAATATTTTAATCAAAATACAACCTAGCACTGGCCTGCAAATTGCAAAAAACCTAAGAAAATTTGAATTTCGCGGGCTACCCTGACGCTTTCACCTTAAGTAAAAGATTTACCTATGCTAAGGGATCCCGCTCTTGATAACAAATTATTAAATAGTAAAAGTGGTGTACAAAACGATTTTTTTTTCGCATCTGGGACAGATACCTTCTGTCTGCGAGGAGGAATGGGTGTTAATTCTCCACGCGAGCCCAGCCCGTTAGGTACTGACCATACCAAGAAGATAATGAAAAAAGTTTCAAGTAATACTTGACTAAACGGGTAATGAATACTAAAACATAGTATCAATCTTACAACAACTACATAAAATAACATCACGACCCATCCCCGAAGGGATAGGCAGAGGTGTACCTTTACACCTACATTTCACCAGTTATGTTTAAACCCAATGTATTAGGGGGCGAGCCTATTGCCATCAACCGGGCACAAATCCAGATTACGAGCTGCTACTGAGATATTGCTGATAAAAAAACCCAGTAACACTATAACCGACCCGGGAATCAAACCATGTCCTCATGCTCAACAGTGGTGTTTGCAACCACTACACCAACGAGACTCTACTATACATCTATACCATGCTGAGATAGGGGCCTTTTGCCCTCATACAGGGCCAATTTACTTTAATTAAGTATGTTTTTTTTAGGTTGTTTTCTTTTTATTTAATTTTGTATTATTGTTCTGTCCTGTCCGTGCCTCGGAAAGCACGATAGGCCGTTGGTCCCGGCTTTTATTTGAAGATCTTTGACAGTCGTTTTATGTAGTCAGTGGCAAAGTCTGACAGCCAGTCTTGCCAAGGGGTATCGTGTTACCCAGTATTAACCGGGATGTGGAGGTCAGATAGGCAGTCCTCCATGTAAAATACTGGTATTCAGCTGCATCTGGTTAGACTGGAAGCCGACCCCAACACAGTTGAAAAAAGTAGGCAGATGATTTTTGTTTTGTCCTGTGCGTGTCAAATAATATATACTTTTTTTTTCTTTCTTTCTTTTCTTCAAGTAAAGCAATTTCTTAACAACTAGCCTCTATTAAACACGGGCGGAGTACATGAAGAGGCTGTCTTAACTCGACCTGAATCTTTTAGTACAGCTGAAAAGAGGTCTACATGCTTTCAAGCCCCCATACGTTTTCAAACACCTTCCATTCTCGATAAGATTTAGTTCGAAAACTTTGGAAGTTTATGTTTGTGATTCGAATATTTAAATTCAACGGTTATTTCGCGTTACTTTATGGTGGGGTGCGGACTTGGAATTTAATTATGAGAATTTGGAGGAGTTTTTGGGGTAGACTTTCATGTTATGGAAAAAATTATAGCACATAAGAAAAGAACGTCATATGACATCACGCCTGTAATCACTAGTGCATTAAGGCGACTACTGGAGCTAAATTAGCAACTCTATTTGTGGTGGTTCAAACTTCGTTTGAAATACTGTTAGAATAAAGTTCTAATAAGCTTGCACTACAAAGTGGTTGTTACGTCAGTCACTGCGGGCCGAATTGTACGAAATTAGTGGTTTTTTACGATTTACAAAAAATCTATTGATTGGACTAAAAAAATAAAACACTATCATGCTTATAATATGTTGTTTGTAGAATTATTTGCCAAAAAATCAGAATGATTGCATGTATTTTCGTATGGTTTTTACTCGAAAAAAAGAAATTTATAGAGATAAGTTCGTGTTTTTTTTTTACCGAGTAAAATTAGTTGTATTATGTTTTCAAAACACTATCATACTAGCAAATATCCTGAAAATATCATATATTTTCTGGTTTTGTTTATTGCAGTGATTCATATGCTTTTTTGTATTATAAAACTCGCGTTTAGCTCCTGTAGTCCCCTTTAGCAGGGTTTGATCCATAGTACACTCACATTTTGCTAGTAATGCTCAAGTTACATGTAATAGGGGCCAAGCCTATTGCCATAAACTGAGCACAAATTCAGGCTCCGAGAAAAGCTACTGAGAAATTCATGAACAAAAATGAGAAATTGATGGACAAACCTATTAGAAGTATAAATATGAAGACCATCATACCTTTGTTGCTGTTTAAGGAATGTAATGTAAAACTTTTGACTGAAATCAATCCTTTTGTTAAAGAGAGAATAAGGCATTATTTTAGGAAACTTGTTCAAAATAAGACAGCAATTATTTATCATTCCGTGATAAATAAACTTTAAATTTACGTAAAATTCATGTATTATTAACCACAAATGAGTATCTAATTTTCTTCACACTTGCCCTCACTTTTTTTTTATTTCCGTAATGAAATAATTCTGACATTAAAAACAAGTCACATTTAATAGAAGTGCCATTTTTTATAAGTAATAAAAAAAACAAAATTTTCCTTCTACAAGTTAAAATTCCTCATAATTTATTCACAGTAGCTATCTCATTTGACTAAACGATTGTAGTCGATAATATTGGTAATACTTTGATCCTGGATTATCGTATTCGGCTTTAGAACGCCGTTTATGTTTATTATGGAATCGGTCATGATAAAAATTGCTTTTATGTAAGATGTACGGTCTCAACAACCGTACATTGACTTTGCGAACGCAGCAACCTACTTGGATGTCGTGCGTCACAAATATTACGCTATAATTGTAACTTTTCACGCAAGGCAGAGCGAGTCAGACAACAACTGTGGAACTAACCACTTGTCAAGAGAAAGAATCGCTACCACTTTTAACTACTGTAACTTCTACGTTTTAATATAACTTTAAACACAACTTGTGGTTCTTTCTGTGTACTCCACAACTTAACCAACATCAACTAAGTGATAGTGTACGGTGCCTACAACCATTGGCCCCTACATTAAATGGTCCTTCGAGCCGGATATTTACTGTGAGTAGTGTCTCTATTTACGATAGCGAATCGGTTCAGCTGGTCTCCCACAAGCGGGTCGCCCCAGTTGGATTGAGAAGGCGCATAATATCGTACGTAGAGTGCGAAAGCAATAGATAGAAACAAACGACAATTTCAAGACGCTAAGGATTACGCAACTCTACTACGACTACGAGAACGGATCCGTGGAGACTTGAAAGAAGAGCCTGCAAACTGTGGTCTTCGTGTCGTGAACTACCGTCAAGCTACACGTCCATCACCGTCAACTACGTGCTGGACTACTGAGCTACATACATCAAACTAAACTTCTTTTCGACAACTAGAAAAGAGAACTCACTATGGAGAAGCTACAACTCCAACAAGCTTGCTTTGAAAACATCAAAGCGCTGTGCTCTAACTATAAAAAGGACAGCCCCTCAAGGAAAACTGAAGAGTACTTAATCAAACGTCTGGAATCTCTCGAGGCACAGTGGAATGACTTCGAGGAACGACATGGAATTTTGGAGCAAATCTTAGAAGACAAAAACATTAACTACTTCGTGGACAACGTGTACAGCAAAACTCAAGCTCAATACGAATCTACGAAAGGAGACATGCTCAACTTACTGGAACAACTACAGGGAAAAAAGTTTGTGAATTTCGACCTAACTGGGATGCTGGATCGAGATACTGACGATGTCACCAAAACATTGCTGAGTAAGCAAGAGTGCAACTTTAAAGCCCTCGACCGCGCCATGTCGAAAATTGAAATGAAAACTGTCACGGAGAAATGGGAGTTAGAAGACCATCTCTCCATTTTGAAGTCAAAGTGGAACGTCATCGACAAACAACACTGGGAGCTGGAAGCGCTACTCAAAGGCTCCAACGGCAACCATTACAATATGTTCGTCGAAATGGAGGATAAGTACGACGAGCTAAGAAAAAACTTGAACGGCAAGATCTGGTCGACGGCGCACTATGAAAGGTCGGCGCCAAAAATTGAGGTTCCAGAATTTACGGGAAGCTATACTCAATGGATTTCCTTCAAGGATCTCTTCGTGGAAACAATCCACAATAACCCCATGATAAACAAAGCGCAAAAGATGCAGCATTTAAAAACGAGGTTGAGAGGCGAAGCTGAAAGACTGGTGCAACATCTCAGTATCGGCGCAGAAAACTACAAATCCTGCTGGGAGATATTGACTCAGCGTTTCGACAATCGAAGGCTGCAATTTACGTCGTTCCTGAACACCATGCTCAACCTGCCTGTCATCCAACAACCCGACAGCTTCAACCTCAAGAAGATGCATGACGTCATAACTGAATGTACGAACGGACTAACAAACATTGGGTTAGACATCGCAACTTGGGACCCAATTATCGTACACTTGATGTCGCAGAAACTTGATACAACTACCTACAGCGAGTACATAAAGGAACTACGAGATCCTAGGGATGTGCCAAACTTGAATGAGCTACTATACTTCCTGGAAAACAAGTTCATGGCGTATGAAACCATGAAAACTACGAAAAAAGAAGTACCTAACCAACAGAAACAAATTGCATCCAAGGCATTTAACAAACATAATTCTGCAAATCTGCATGGCAACGAGCGGCAGAAATATTTCAAGAAAACTTATCATACAGCACATGGACAATGCCCACACTGCGCCGGAAATCATGTATTGATGAAATGTCCAAAGTTCATCAATATGGACTCATTCCAACGAAACAACACGGTAGCAAAAATACACGTGTGTAAAAACTGCTTATACAGTCATGGCGATACAGATTGTGCGTCAACGAAAACTTGCAAAGAATGCAATATGAAACATCACACTTTATTGCACAACGCAGACAAGAAAAACACTGTCAACTCAACAAACATGGAAAAAACCAACGACAATTTAGGTCAACGACCGACCACATCAACGCACAAACAAAGCTCCAACCATATATCTACTAACGAAATGGAAGTTTTGTTAACTACTGTGCAGCTTAAGATAAAGTCAGCAAATGGGGATTTCATTACGCTTCGAGCATTACTAGATCAAGGTTCGCAAGTGAACTTGATCACCGAGAACGCCGCACAGATGCTACGACTACCAAGGAAACGGCTTAACGCAACCATTACGGGAGTTGGAGCTGCACCTGGCAACTGCAAAGGACGACTTCAGCTTACCTGTAAATCGATTCACTCGGACTACGCATTCGAAACTCAGGCACTAATCTTAAGCAAGCTAACAAACAACTTACCCAACTCATCGTTTGAAAAGGCTAACTGGCCACACCTGGAAAACTTGAAACTAGCAGATCCGGAATTCAACGTATCTAGTCCTATAGATTTGTTACTTGGGGCCGATGTGTATTCCGACATCATCCTTGACGGAGTCTTGAAAGGCTGTCAACAGTCTCCTGTAGCGCAACAGACGCACTTAGGCTGGATCCTATGCGGCAAACTGAAAACTTTTAACTGTCACATAACACTGGTCGACCTAAGCGAATTAACCAAATTCTGGGAGAACGAAGAAATAACTATCAGCAACCATGACATGCCCAAGGATAATCAGTGTGAAGAATACTACACTGAGACAGTACAACGAGACGCAGATAACAAATACATCGTTAAGATGCCTATGAGTTCTGAGTTGCAAAATAAATTAGGCAAATCAAAGTCAATGGCTATTTCGCAATTTCTCCAATTAGAAAAACGCCTGGGAAAGAACAACAAACTCGCAATAATGTACCGGGACTTCATCAGAGAATACAAGCAACTACAGCATATGAAACCGGCATCTCCAATATTACCTTCTACGTCTGAATGCTTCCTGCCGCACCATGGTGTTTTGCGAGAACAATCCACTACTACGAAACTAAGAGTAGTTTTTAACGCCTCGCAAAGGACGACAACTGGGTACAGCTTGAATAGCTTAATGGAAAAGGGCCCAAATCTACAGAAGGATATTCAAGCCCTTATACTAAAGTGGAGGTCATACAAGTACGCTTTTACCGCCGATATAGAGAAGATGTACCGATGCATCGGAGTAGCTGAAGATCATCAGTCACTTCAGAAGATAATATGGCGCGACTCTCCTGCTGAAAGGTTACAAGAATTTCAACTTTGTACCGTGACATACGGAACCAAGTGCGCGCCATGGTTGGCTATGAGAACTATGAAGCAGTTAGCCCTGGATGACGGTCATAAATATCCAGAGGCCGCCAATACATTACTCAACGAGTTCTACGTTGATGATGTGATTAGCGGTCACTACTCTCTGGATAAAGCTAAAGACCTACAAAATTCCCTCATAAACTTACTGAAGGGCGGCGGCATGAACTTACGCAAGTGGTCTGCCAACCACTCCGCGTTACTAGAGAATTTAACTGACGATCAAATATCAACTAAAAACATATTTGATTTCAAAACTGAAGACTCAACAAAAACACTCGGACTCGGCTGGAACCCAAACATCGACACATTCATGTTTAACTGGGGTCTGGAAGAAAAATCGAAGGATCGGACAACGAAAAGGCACTTACTTTCCGAAATTTCGAAACTGTACGATCCTTTGGGTTGGCTGGCGCCCATAACAGTGTCGGCAAAACTATTATTTCAAAGAGTATGGGACGGCAAACTTGCCTGGGATGAAGAACTACCGAGTGACATACTAAACGATTGGGTCAAATTGAAAACTGAACTTCCAAATGTAACGAAAATAAAACTAAACCGATGGATTGGTGCTCAACAATCAATAGAATTGCTGGGATTCTGCGATGCGAGTGAAAAGGCGTATGCGTGTGTCATATACAGTCGAGTAAGGAACGAACAAAATAAACCGACTGTAACGTTACTCGTCGCTAAAACCAGGGTTGCGCCTCTATCGCAAAAAACTACGTTGCCGAGATTGGAACTATGCGGCGCACTACTGTTGGCTAAACTTATGGAAAAAACTACGGAAGCTTTAGCTGGATACAATTTGTCAATACAAGCATGGTGTGACTCTCAAGTAGTCTTAGCGTGGCTGCAAGGAGATGCATCAAGATGGGATCAATACGTGTCCAACAGAGTTGAAAAAATAAAACAAACTATTCCGTCCGACAAGTGGCGCTACGTAAAATCGGCACAGAACCCTGCTGACTGTGCATCTAGAGGAATGTTGCCGAGCAAACTAGCAAACTTCGATCTCTGGTGGCAAGGTCCGGAATTTCTGAAAATGGCACAAGACCTCATGACAAACCCCACATGTTTGTTTACAACCAACCAGGAAACTGTCAACTTAGCAGCGGCAACCACGACGGTGCCGAAAAAGAATGAACATTTTATAAATAACTTATTACATAAATATAGTTCATTAACGCAAGTAATTCGAGTAACGGCTCAGGTACTGCGCTTTATCGCGATGGCACGCTCCAAGATGAAATTTGAAACCAACTACCTAAGTGTGAGCGAACTCAAACTAGCAGCTGATCGAGTGATTACATATGTGCAGAGTACGGAGTTTGAAAATGAATACAAACAACTGAAAGCAAACGGAACTGTAAACAACAAGAGCATTTTATACAAATTGAATCCATATATAGATGAAAAAGGTGTTATAAGAGTCGGTGGAAGACTGAAAAATTCCTACTTACCCTTCGAGATGAAGAATCCTACAATTCTTCCTCGAATGGGACGACTAACTCAACTCGTAATTGAACAAGCACACCTTACAACACTTCACGGAGGTGCGCGGCTAACATTGGCTCAAATCCGACAGCGATACTGGATTGTCGGAAGCAACAGAGCTGTAAAAACTCAACTGAGACGTTGCGTGCGATGTCACCGCTATAAACCAACAGATAACTACCAACTTATGGCGGACTTACCTCAACAGAGAGCTACCCCATCTCGACCTTTTACACACACTGGTGTAGACTTCACGGGACACGTGCCAGTCAAACTAAACAAAGGAAGAGGAGTAAAGACTACGAAGGGGTACATCGCTATTTTCGTGTGTATGACTACTAAAGCTGTACACATTGAACTGGTGTCTGATTTAAGCACCGAAACGTTCATTGCCGCTTTCCAGCGCATGTGCGCTAGACGCGGTACACCAAAACATGTGTACTCAGACTGCGGCACGAACTTCATTGGAGCTTCGAAGACGTTGCGCAATGAATTTGAAAAGTTTAAACAAGAACTTTCACCGGACTTCTTCAACGAGATTGGAAAAATGGAGGTGGAATGGCACTTCAACGCTCCCGCGTGGCCAAGTGCTGGTGGTCTGTGGGAAGCGGCCGTAAAATCGATGAAACATCATCTTCACCGAGTACTAGGCGATCAGAAACTAACATTCGAGGAGTTTACTACGCTACTGGCAAAAATAGAAGCCTGTATGAACTCGAGACCCCTCTGTCCACTCACTGAAGATCCCGATGAGTTTCAAAACTACCTGACACCTGGTCATTTCCTCACTGGAAGCCCAACGATGTCACTACCAATATCAACGTACTGTGATGTAAAAAACGTTAATTTACGTCAACGGTGGCAGCTAACAGAGCACATGCTGCACCAATTTTGGAAGAGTTGGTCGACTGAATACCTAACACAGCTCCAGATCAGGGGGAAATGGAACAAACCAAAGAAGAACATCCAAGAAGGCGATATAGTCTTGATCAAGGACAACAACTTGCCTCCAGGAAAGTGGGCCATGGGACGCGTGCTCGAACTGCACCCCGGTTCCGACGGCTACGTTCGAGTGACCACGGTTAAAACTCAATCTGGTATCATCAAACGTCCAGTCGTGAAACTGTCCCCACTTCCTATCGAGAACAACACCCAAGATCACACAGAAAAGAAAACTCTAATCACGCCAAAGACGGGAAACAAATGTTTTTCCACACTTCTTACAATGTTATTAATTGTATTTACGTTAATAACTGGGTCATATGGCGAAATCATGACGTCTGGCGTTCAAATTACTAACTTCGAACTTGGGCGGCCGATTTACTACGACACAATAGGAAACGTACAAGTGATTCATGACGAATGGACACTACTTATGTACTATAACTTGACAACTTACTGGGACGGAGTACGTCGAATTGAAGCTTACCTCAAGGGATTGAACGAACGGTGCCAAAAAACCGACCCAAGATACTGCAAGACAACTTTAGAACAACTTACCCACGAAATGGAAATACTGAGCTACTACAACACTATACTCCTAGCTCCTCACAAGCACTTAAGTAACCGTAAGAAACGATCACTGATTGATGGAGTAGGATATGTTGCTAACAGCCTCTTTGGTATTCTAGATCAACGGTTTGCAGATAAATACCACAACGACATACAAGCTGTCCAAAATAACGAAAACTATTTACTTGATCTGGTAAAGAACCAAACTTCAATAGTCGAACTCCAAAACAATATGCTGAAGAAGAATGAACAAAATATCAAGCGACAGTTTGGTTTAATAGACGACTTCATGGCGCAGACTAACGCAAACTTAGCCAAAGTGGAGTCTGAAATGGAAGTACTGATGGCTACTAACTACTTCAACTCGGCCTCACTAACAGCATACTTGCTGATTACCAATTTGGAGAGGGTTCAAGAGATGCTGTTTGAAAGCCTAACTGATGTCTACAAAGGGCACATAGACATCCATTTACTTACACCTGTCAACTTGATCAAGCAACTGACTGAAATCGCAGGCAAGCTCCCGAGGACCTCGTCGTTGCCTGTCCGAAACATCAGAGATGATATCAAAGACATCTACAAATTACTATACGTGAGAGCGCGCGTCACCACTAATTACTTCTTGTTCGAGATACACGTCCCATTGATCTCAGATGAAGACTTCACTCTATACCAAGCTACTCCGTTGCCTATGAAAACAAGCACAGGAACAGTCATCGTCCAACTGGCTTCGCAGTACATAGCAGTAAACTTCGGAAAGAGCACTTATGTCTCCTTATCTGAAGATGACATAAAGCGATGTAGTCACATTAAACCAGGCAATTTGATATGCAACAAGAATCTACCTATATTTAACTTGCATAACAGCAATGCCCCATGTGAAGCAAAACTACTGGGTCATCGAACGACCTCACCTTGTGACGTAAAAAAGGTGCTATGTAAGCAGGAGTGGATCGCGTTACACACAACGAATACTTGGCTGGCGATTTGTTGCGGAACTTGCACTATACGAATTGTATGTGAAAATGACATCACCACACACTCAATGACTTCCGGGATACTGACCTTGGCACCGGGTTGCTTATTGCAATCGAAGGAATTAACAATTCACTCGCATAACCAATACAATAGCAACATGAAGATGGACCTTTCCATGAATATACCGTCACTTAACTCGATGGTAAATAACATTGTGAACATCACACATTTAAATATGTCGCACGTGATGTTACCAGAAACTGCAGAATGGGAGGAAATCGACAAGCGATTAGCTATTATGAAAACAAGAGAAAACCAGCTTCCATCAACCATTTCCACTCATGACATACACCAATACGCCGTCTCTTATACTATTGTGGGAGTAATCGTTCTTGTCTCTGTGGCGTGGTTTGTAAAGAGATACGGACCATCTTGTCGCTCAAAACAGACTAAGAGCCATTTAACTACGAACAATCAGCTTGAAGAGATTGAACTGCAACCAATACAACACAGGAAGCAAGAAGAAAACATTCACACGGCGAGCCAAGCGGAACTGCAACCGGAACGTTCACGTTATGCAGACAACATCGCATTCAACTTCGAATAATTTAATTGATTATTTGTTTCTTTGTAATAGGGTTTCTTCTCTTGACAAGCTTTCATTAATCTTTCGTACATCTTTGTGGGGTTGCCAACATGTACGGTCTCAACAACCGTACATTGACTTTGCGAACGCAGCAACCTACTTGGATGTCGTGCGTCACAAATATTACGCTATAATTGTAACTTTTCACGCAAGGCAGAGCGAGTCAGACAACAACTGTGGAACTAACCACTTGTCAAGAGAAAGAATCGCTACCACTTTTAACTACTGTAACTTCTACGTTTTAATATAACTTTAAACACAACTTGTGGTTCTTTCTGTGTACTCCACAACTTAACCAACATCAACTAAGTGATAGTGTACGGTGCCTACAACCATTGGCCCCTACATAAGAACTTTTTAATTCTAATCTTTTTTTTAGACTTAAAATAAGAAATGGCTTTGATTTTTTTTTTATGGTCTCCTCTTTTGTGGTAATTGAAGTAAGAATGAATAAAATAATGTCATCATCATTCTCCTGCCCTTATCCTAATAGGCCTGTGTCCTGAAAGAATCGAATTAGTCCGTCAGTTAGATTTTCAAAAAATATTTGACACGTATTTTTTCCTTTGTTACGTAGGCCAAAATTGACGAAGATACGACGCTTTTAAAATTCTCAATACGTCACGCCGTGCTATAATTTTTAGTGCGTTGTGACGTCACGAGCCCCCACTTCCGAGTTTTGATGCGTTCTAACTTTGTCAATATTCATTGATTTACAAAACAATAAAAATACGTGTCTTTTTTTTCCAATACTCTAACTGACGGACTAAATAGATTTGCAATTTATTGATGGTGGAAACTAGCCTATTTATTTGGGGTCGGCGCAGCATGTCTTCTTCTTCCACACTTCTCTGTTACTCGTCATCTCATCAGACACCTCATATCGTGCCATATCATCCTTCACACAGTCCACCCATCGTTTCTTTGGTCTTCCTCTAGTCTTAAGAATAAAATAATGTATAATAAAAAAAAATCCTTGATAATAATTGACAAAGTTTTAAACTCATACCTATTCAAATAGAATATTTATAAAACGATGTAATTAATTGTAGAGCGCAATCAATAATTTCATTCAAGGTTATACTTTTCTAAAAATATACTATTCCATATCGTGTAAACAATTGATAAGCCAATTCCCAACGCAACGAATATTATTTTGCTGCATTAAAAATGCAATAAAAAGTTTACGTATTAACTTTAAAAAACTTACCTCGTAACTTTGAAAACTTTTTTGAAACACGAAACACGTGAATACAAACCACTTTTAAACTTTAATACACGAACAACATACAAAGTAGGTACTATTATCGATGTTTTTTTTTTTCTTTAGGTATTTTTTTTAAAACAGCCCGCGGAACGTGCGACCGAAGCGACGCCGAACGCTAAACTGAAGGCCTGTTCCTACATACCAAGTCAGCTGGAGCTCCGAAGTTACTCCATGCATCTCTGCATTACCCTCTGACGTTGGTACAAAGGGAGGTGAAGTAGATCTTGGTTACCTGGTCAAAGCCTTTTGCTGGTTACGGTAATTGAATTTCAATTTACGATAGTAAGTAAGTAAACAATAGATGGAATTATGTATTGGGCCTACGCTACGCATGCAGACATAAATAAAGGGTGTAAAAAACCTCTTAACGAAGCCGAAAGGCGCTTGTTCTCCCCGTCATTGCGATCATTTTTTTGTTCTACACCATACCTGGGAACCTTCTAGTTACGGAGATATTGGGGGTTAAAGTTCCAACGTTTTGACAAACTTTTTTTTAAAATACGAGTTGTGTTATTGTGTAAGATTTTTACTATGATGTACAGAATGCTTGGTTGACGGCTTCGTGATGAGGTGGTTTACACCCTGTATTGTTTGGAATTAATTTGTTTATAGGTAACTACAAGTACTTCTTGAAGAAGTTCATTAGATTATGTAGGTATCTATAAATAGTTTTGTTTGACTACGAATAACATACTCAACGTCACCTGTAATCCCCGAAGGGAAGGCAGAGGTGTGCCCTAATAGTAGACCCACATATCGCTAATATGTTTCAAGTCCCATGGAATAGAGCCAGCCTTTTGCCATCAACCAAGCACAAATTCGGGTCAGGCTCTGTGGCTGTTACTGAGAAATTCCTTAAAGGAAAAATCCAATAAGACTGCCCGAGCTGGGAATCGAATCTCGTGCTCAGCAGTCAGGCTTGAGTCCACTAGACCAACGAGGCAATTAAGTAACCAATAACATAATCAGCGTACGATGTTCCCACTGCTGGGACATACGCCTCCTCTCGGAGGGGCTTATTCATCAACTGGCGACTGTGAAACTCTCGAGAGCGCGAGTTGGCAACTTCCGATTTTATTTTATTTTTTTGTCGTCAACTCGCTCGCACGTTCTATAATAGTACAGTCAAATGAAATTATTTGATTATGTTTATTTTAAAGTCAAGTCGTATAAAATATCTTATACATTTAAAGTGGGTATATATTTTATACATTTTATAAGAAGTTTAAGTAGCTGACTGTACATCTGACGTATTTTGCGTCAGATTTTCAAGTTCGAGCGAGTTGACGACAAAAATTAAAATCGGAAGGTGCCAACTCGCGCGCACTCGTGAGTTTCTCATTCGCCAGTTGACGAACAAGCCCTCGGAGGAAATGGGCCTTAGGTAATCCACCAGGCGGGCCCCGTGCGGTATTCACAGGACAAAAAAAAAGAAAAACTTAAATGAAGACAAAGAGATCAGGATAAAAATCAAAAAACTTTTTTTTGTAACCTAAATCTCAAATCTCGTTTGTCGAGTTGTCACTAGCGTGACTGCTGGGCATGAGGGCCTGGGTTCGATTTCCGGGTCGGGAAAAGTGTTGTTTGGTTCTTCCATGAGGAATTTTCTCATGAATGATGGCAATAAGCTCGCTTCCTAATCCATGAGACTTAATTATAGTATGGAAATGTGGGTCTACTATTAGGGTACAACCCTGCGTCACCCTTTGGGGATTACAGGCATGAAGTAATGTTATGTTGAATCCCAAAATACCAAACAGATTATTTGAAAATTAAACATCTGTCTTGGGAACAGATTTTTTTTGCGTTCTCATACTTTTTTTTTATTTAACGTACATTGTTTCGTGTTTTTATAGGCCTAAACCTTCCAGCGATGAAAAATTGTTGAAATTCCGTCATGAAAATGTAAATTAATTTCAGCCCAGTATTTTGCGTAAGAAAGGAAGGGTTTCCGTTTAATAATGTATACTTTTCCGCGTACGGAGGTGTTCATCTTTTTCATGCTTATAATGTATGGACGCTGTTCGATCTGCTTTTTCAGCCAGCCTTAGCAGTTCTGTGTATTTCGTACTTGACATTCAACATTGACGACCCGAATGGTGCAGCGGTAGTGAGGCTGCCTTACGTTCTTGGGGTCCCGGGTTCGAATCCCGGTAGGAGCAAATGTTTGTGTGATGAGCATGGATATTTGTTTCCGAGTCATGAATGTTTAGTATGTATAATAAGTATGTATTTACAAACAAAAAAGTATCTATGTAGTATATCAACTATCTGGTGTCCAGGACACAAGCCTCGTTGCTTAGTGTGGCACTAGATAGCGCTGTGTGTCCAGCGATATTTATTATTATTATTTATTAACATCTGTTATAAGGACTGTTTGGCTTCGGCCTGCACAGTGATCTACTGCTGGGTACAGGCCTGTTGTTGTTGTATGTGGATTGTACAAAATTGTACTTCAGAGTCCTTAGCACGAACGCGTGATGTTAACGTAATATAATTTCTAATGATTTTTAATAAAAAAAGAAATTATTATCCTATAGCATTTTGTAAGTATAATTTTTTGCGACAAACACAATTAGTGTTTTTTTTACCCATAAATATAAATTGAATCTTAAAACGAAGTAAATATTTATGTATATTCTCCCAAACCAGCCATTCCAATTTTAAAGTCGTTCAAAATCTCGTAACCTTTACTTTCATGCCAAGCCCATAGAAAACCTTTTGTATGAAAACCACAACAAGCGAGCCTTTCATCTAAATCGCAATAAGAAACTTTTTAAGAATCAAATGGATGCCCTTTTTCCATTCAATATGAGATCAATCGACTTAAAGCGGGCTATTAAATAGTTTAACTTGAGCCCGGAAGATTTCAAGATGAATGAATTGAACATTTCTCTCAATGGGATAAAATACTTTGGATTGATCGAGGTTTTTAGAATGCCTTTACAGAAACACAAAGTTTTACAAAAGCCAAAAAGCGCGTCAGTCTCGTTATTGTGATATTTTTTTAGCACTAGATCATAATTATATTCTACAAGGTCTGCCACGCCGGCTTCTGGCTGTGTCAGGGCTCCAGAAAGTGGTTATGTTGGTCCACAGCTCATGCATTAGGCATGCGGCAGACGTGGCCAGTCCAGCTCCAGAAGATGGCGGGACGAGACCAACGACCAGTGATCCAGATTAGCCCTGGATCGAAACAACTGGAATTCACGGGGAGTGAATTTTGCCCAGCAGTGGGATGACGCAGGCTAACAGTAGTAGTAGTATCAGTATCAGTAGTATCAGTATCAATACCATAATTATCTGAGTTGGCTGGAGAAATAGTCTTGGTTGAAAACATTTGGAAATTGACCGAAATCATGAATGCTGCTGAGCTGTTCCACCGCGTAAACGACACGGTAATGATGGCTAACCTCCAGTGTAGGTAATTGGAGAAACACCAGAAAATGAAGAATACAATTCATTCATTGGGGGTCAAAGTTCCAACATTCAACAAGTTTTTTTTCAATAGATATTCTTTTTTTTTTTTCTTTTTTTTTTTTTTTTTCTTTCTTTTTTTTTTCTTTTTTTCTTTACACAAAATTCAAATATATAGCTTATGTACAACGGCGAGCTTAACCCAGAATTGGGTTAAGCTACAATACATGTTTTGAATGTAAGATTTTTTTTCTTTAAACACCTTCACGACTCCCGTATTATTTAATTCATCCACCAGCACAATGTTTTGAGTGCGTTACATAACATGATTTTCCACCCCAAAAAATCGTTTCGCAGTAATAATTTTTGCGGCTTGCTGTAGTGTCCGTTTAACCCGTATGTAGAATGCCAAACCCGTTTCAAGTCCATTCTATTTCTGTAGCCATTATATGCAGGTAGCATGATAATCTTGGTAGGTTCTGTTGTTAGCAGCCGTCAACGGTTTACCCCTAGACAGCCAATTTCCTCTCTCTCGCCTTTTGCAACATGCAAATAAAACTAACCACCACGTACGTTGCATGAGAGCGGTAGTTTTAATAGAAGTGACATGAAATGCCAGGTTTTATAAAATGTTATACAGTTATGATGAATCATCATCATCATCATCACAAGCAGGTATAACCTAGTGCTGTGACCATCGGACTGCCAAGTCATAAGTGTCAGGTTCGAACTTCTGATTTTTCGGATTCATGTGCGTATTGTCTAATTATCACTAGCTTCGGTGGAAGAAAATATCGTGAGGAAACCAGCATGTCTGAGAGATATTTCTCGTCGGCATGTAAAGTCAAGTCAGAGGCCCATGGGTGAATGGTGCAGAATATCTCTGACAGCAGGTTAGGTCGTCGTATCAGCTCGGAATCACCCACTGCCAGCCATAATTCCCGATTCTGTGCGTTCCTTATCCAAGTGTTTCCCGCGACTTTGACGATATCATCGACCCAACGAGCTTTATGAATAGTTCAGGTCATTGATTCGGTTTTTTGTGGTAATTTGTTGTGTCTTAGATCTGAATCGAATGAACCTATCTTCATGTTAACGTACCTAGGTACGATACGCATAATAAAGTATTTTGTATTTCTTCAGAACTTTCCAATAGTGGAAATCACATGTTTTTTAATACTTAAAATCACATACATGTTTAACATTTCCAGCATCGTTATCGTTGTTATGACGTCACTTTGTCTGGGGCCTCTTGATGGTAATATTGCAGCGTCAGGCATTTTACGTCGCATAGGCCTGTATGAAATCCGTTGATGCCTAACACACGTACACCGCCACACCGCGCGGACGAGCGGCGCTCACAACCTCGCCCCGCGCCACACATCCACAAAATCGGCTTGATCGCCTCCACCCGTCCGCGTGGACGAGCAATGTCGTGTAAGAATCGCCTGAGATGAAAATATTGTGATTTACAATAATTTAAAAAAATATAAAAGGAAATCAAGAATGAAAATAGGTTTTAGATGGAGATAAACAATTTAAGCGATGTCTTAAATGTAACGATCCGGCAAGGATTATGACTTCGATCCCTACTAAAAATAACGAAGAATTGGGATCAAGATATCACACTTGACAGCCTGTCTTAAAATCCCTGGAATATAAGAAATCCTGGATTATGCTATCTTAGCTTAAGCTAAGAATATACATCAATTCATTTAATTTTTAATTGCATTGGCTGGCTCTCATTGGACGAGCTAACCAAAACAGAACACTAATTCTTCAGGGAACTGTTAACGTTATAATTAATCAATTTAATTGAACTGAATTGAATTGTATTCATGCTATTGGCATGAGTCCAGCTTTCTTGCAGCTTAATTAGAAATAGAGGTAGATTATTCATTTAAGGAGTGACCACACAGATTGACGCGGAATGGCTTGAAGTTTCCAGAATATTTAAATATGCTTGATGTCCATGCTATAAAAGAGTCTGAGGCGATGTCCAGTGGCGTCATCCGAACGAAAACGGGGATTTTCTGATGGATGATCTTATTTACGGGGATTATTTGATTTTCTCTTTCAGACATCTTTAAAATGTGTACTTTACGCGTTGGTCGGGTATCTGCCTAACTACATGATAATCAAACATTAATATGAAGCTACGAACATTAATATGACGCAAAGTTCATATATAGAGACTCTCAAACCTACACGTGACTGACACGCACGAAGTAATAATATTCAATTCCCCATCTCTATAACAATAAATCGCCTACAAACACCAAAATCTTCCCTCACATTACATTCACTAAATAATAATAAACATAACAAATGTGTTTCCTTCCTACGCCTATAAAGCTCTCGACACACGGGACCCGTAGGCCATATGGCCGTCTCCCCAACGTCGGCGTTCACTCAAACATCTAATTTCCGCACTCCCCGTCTGGGCTCTCATTTATATAAAGTCGGCCGTCCACTGCTACGAAAGATATGCACAGAGAGGTATATGACGTGAGCTGCGCGGTACATTTGAAGGTCCGATGGGACTGGCTTATTTGCATTTATAAAAGTCACTAATAATAAAAACCAGCCAAGTGCGTGTCGGGCCACGCGCAGTGTAGGGTTCCGTAGTAGCCTGTTATCTCAATATAGAACGGTCTCGTTGGTACAGCGCCATCTAGCGGCAGCTTTGTGAAACTTAAGATTTATTATGTTTTTTTTTAGATTTTGTTTTTCAATGCAAGTCTTTACCCGTTATAAACAAGCAACTTCTTCATCTTAGTCACTTTATAGGATTTAGAAAGCAGTATTTCTGGACACGGCATGCTTAGTGATGAGGTGCCTCTCTCGGGAGCCCTGACTTTCGGCACCCTGGACCTTGTTTCTAATGCCGATGGGCCATCTGTTATTTTTTAATGTTTTGTATACTTTTTTTTTGATATTAATGACTAAGAGAAAAGATAAATTAAGAGGAAAAAAAATTGATAGAAATAAAAAACTGCTCGAACACGAGATACACGCGATCGTCGAGGAGAAAACAAATGCAAGAAATTAGAGCATACATTAGTTACCGCATCGTGACAGTACTCAAGCGAAGTAACCAAGTGAAACACACTTTGTCGCTTGACGAAAGTTGCTTCGCTTGTAGAAGTGAAAGCCCGCGGGTTTTAGTGGACGATTCTGATGACAATTTCTTACAAAATAAAGGGTGTAAAAAGACTCTTAACGACGCCGAAAGGCACTTGTTCTCCTTGTCATTGGGATTATTTTTTTGTTTTAGTCTAGACCATACCTAGGAACCTTCTAGTTACGGAGATATTGGGGGTCAAAGTTTATTTATTATTCATTTATTTAAGTTCCAATGATTTCACAAGTTTTTTTTTAAATACTTTTTGTTTTTAATGTACGTTTTCACTTTAAACACCTCCTCGACCCCCGTACTATTCAAATCATCCATCAGCACAATGTTTTGAGTGCGTTACTATTGAGTCCGACCGAAGAACGTGATTTTTCATACCAAAAAAAAACGTACAAACATTTTTGCGTAGTTTTACTTAGTTTGATGTACAGAATGCTTGGTTGACGGCTTCGTGAAGAGTCTGTTTACACCCTGTATATGTACAACAGCGTAGCTTAGCTCTGAGCGGCTGTGGAGTAATGCCCTTGTGCTTATAAACCGTCTCAGGAGAATTTCTTCTATGTTTTTCGCTCATAAACTCAAGTGTATTATTATTTGCGGTTTTTTATGGTAGTGACAAAGTCGGGAGTGGAAAAACGATTTGAATGTTAAGAACTTTGGAGATCGCGTTTGGACGAGAGCATTTTGGGGATGGGTAGAGTTGACAATTTTTGGGGATGTCAGTTCCAGTGGTGGCTCGTTGTAACGAGTTGTAGGTCGTGGGTTCGAATCGTTCAGCCTGGCAGGGCAGGCGCATTATTTCGTTTAATTTTTTTCGTCACAACTGCTCTCAAAACGGTGAAACAAAAATTCGAAGACATGTGACATCTACAACCCGCACTGGGCCCGCGTGGTAGACTATGGCTCTTACCCTTCCATAGAGAGGCCTGTGTCTCATCAGTGGGGACCACATAGGCTGATTCCTTATGCTTAAGAGCACCCAAAACAGTTGCTTAGTTTTATTTTATGATATATGGGCCCGTTGCGTACGTGTTGGTAATTATTGTGCCTTGAGAAGAAGTCTATGTCGTCTTTAATTTTTGTTACTCGGAGCTGTAAAATATACATATAACATCTCTCCTCTAATCTCCGAAGGGTTAGGCAGAGGTATACCTGGTAAAACATCCACATTCTGCTAGTTTTGTTATTAGGTCCCATTTAATAGCTGGCGAGCCTATTGCCATCAACCGGGCACAAATCCAGATTCCGTGACTGCTACTGAGAAAATCCTGATGAAAAAACTTAATATCACTTTGCCTGACCCGGGAATCGAACCCAGGACCTGATGCTCAGCAGTCGGGCTTGCAACCATTCAACCAACGAGGCAACTGTAAAATACGTTAGCCTATAAATGCAGAGATGTATCATTTTCTTCTTTTTTATTGCGTACTTTAAAGCTACATCATTAATAATTTTGCTTTGGGCTTTTTCGTGAATACCGCGAAGTGGTTTTTGCCTAAAACCTCATTATTAATTATCGCCCCGTATTCCCCCTCATTGTTAAATTGAAGACAAAACTTCTAACTAAGAAAAAAGATCCTCTTCCTCCTCATTTTCCCCAAACTTTTATGGTTAGTTACTCCAAGATCCCTCTTTGCCTTGAGAATTTCAGTATGCATAAAATGCTAAATTATACTCTGGGGACCAGACCCAAATTGTGGTGAGAGAAAATGAGGGCAAGTGTTTATTTCGGTGATGAAATTGCATACTTAATGCTGCAACATTACTTTTTTTATTACATCGTTTTATTGGCCAGAAATGTTTACGAATTCATGCCGGGTTCCCTTTAAAAACGGGCTCATATTGCTTAAATGTACAGTCATGGTCTTTTCCGCCTTCATCAGTTAATTTTTTTTTTCGCTTAAAACATGCGAAGGCGCCAAGCCACGCCCCCTTAAAGTTTAGGCCTATTAAGAAAGCGTCAACTTTGGCGAGCTAAATAACAATAACAATAATAGTCAGTGCGCTCGGCCGATCGATATCTTTTCATTCATAATTTCTATACAAAGTCAACGGGGCGGGGCTCATCAAGCTACCCGAACCTGTCAAATTTTCCCAATCAACTTTGAACCTAATGCTTGAGCGATAAAGTTGAAATTATATATTAAAGAAATTTGACAATTCGATCCAACCTGACCCTTGCTGCCCTCCCCTCAATGATGCACTAATCCGAGACCCGAACCCCACAGGGGGTGCCCTTAATGATTGTTCATTTAATTGTGTTTAGTTTGTAAGCCCTGCCTGGGGGCCTTAAAGTAATTTGGCCACCACAGGATAGTCCGGTTAAGCAGTATCACAACCTTAGCGAGTGAAATAAAATTAAGAAATTTGACAGATTTAAGTAGTTTGATGAGCTGACTAGCGTCTGTACCTTCTACATCGTAACAAGCGAGTAAGGCCTCAAGCGTCTTAACTTAGAGTTTCAATCACCAAAAATATCCGATTATGATTTGGAGGTATCATGAACACAAAGGTATGACTGAAAATTCATCAAGGCGTTTCTTTCCGAAGGTATTGTAAAAAGGGGAATCGGTCAAAGGGCCTAATGACAACCATTATTCTTTCGCTCTCCAGTGCATTTAAAGAATTTTCCATTCTTCTAATTTATCCACTATTGAAGTTGTAGTTTAAAATCCTGAATTCATTCTATAAAACTCATTGATCTTTCTTAACTCAGCTCATTATAAAATAGACTACTTCCCGTTAAACCATGTCTCCTACTCCACCGACAAGAATATAGACTCCATAATATACGCTATCATAATCATTACAGTCGAGCAAGACACATTTACACCTATACGCAACATAATTCAGCCAAATTTACCCGTCGTCTTGTAAACGACAAGCCACGTGAATATAAACTACGGGAACATGCAATATAGTTGTCTTAGGTCGGTTATAAAGGGTGTAAAACACCTCTTAACTAAGCCAAAAGGCACTTGTTCTCCTCGTCATTGCGATCATTTTTTTTTTGTTCTACACCATACCTGGGAACCTGCTGGTTACGGAGATATTGGGGGTCAAAGTTCCAACTTTTTTTTTAAATAAAAGTTTTTAATGTGAGATTTTTACTTTAAACACCTCCACGACCCCCGTACTATTCAATCCACCCAGAAGCACAATGTTTTGAGTGCGTTACATTGAGTTCTACCACAAAACATGATTTTTCTCCCCAAAAAAAAAGTCCAGCTAGTCCCAGCAATAATTTTTGCGTAAAGTTACTTAATGTTTGATGTACAAAATGCTTGGTTGACGGCTTCGTGATGAGGTGGTTTACACCCTGTAGACTAACCACAGATATTTACACTTCAGAGCGGATGAATCGTTTGTCGTTTCACCTGTCAAGTTGCTGCAACCACCGACCTCGTTCGCGGCCTGGAATGATGCGACTAGAGACAATCGACGCGCGCGTTCATCACTTGTCTCTTTGGCGTGTTTACCGTCGTGCCTCAATTTATTGCAGTAACGCAATGTAATCAAATAGACAAAAAGTACGCTAGCGACATTAATTAAACTAAGTAACATTGCGCAACACTGGGTACACGTAGGTACAGATACAGATGGAGACAGGTCGCACAAGCATTTGTTGCATTAGCGTGACGTCGAGCTTCAGTTTGTCGCACAAGCGTGCATGCGAACTATGGTTAGTCGCAATTCAGTTTCGTCGTACAAGCGTCAATTGCGCTTCCGTTTGTCGACCTCACGTAGTAGGTGCACTCTGCTATCTGCCCTGCATAACGGTACCCGTTGGTAAGACTGTGACAGACTTTCGGGACACTGACTACCTGTAACGATTGTCAAAGATCTACAAATGACAACCGGGACCAATGGCTTCACGTGCTTTCCAAGACACGAAAAAATGGTCGCATCAAAAGATGACTTTCTCCATCTATCCAAGATTTAAATCGGCAATAATTTACTGTGCGACGTAATCACCGATGGGCTGCATAAGGCCTTACCCACATCTAACCGAAGCTTAACTATACCTCAGAGATTAACGATCTCTTTCGGGGCGCCGGTCCCGGGTGGTAACCGAGGTTTGATCCCTTCGAAAATTTGTTAATATGAGGATTAGTGGATTCAATTTACCTTGAATATTTGATGAATGGGATGTGTTTTGATTATGTGAGGTTGTTATTTATTGAGTGGGTAAATGATGGGTTAGGGTATCTTGACTAAAATGATTACCTAAATAATTAATTTGACCTTTTATTATGTTACTTGCGGGTAAATCTCCTGGTTTGCTCTGATAGAGGTGTTATATTAGGCTGTGTGGAATAAGGGAACATTTCCTGTCAACATGATCAATATGGGCCTTTTGGCACTTTTGTACAGGACCAATTTCGTTTTCTTTTTATTTTTAATTTCTTTTAGTTGTATTATGCTTAATTTTTATTAGTTGATAATTTCACCATTTTTTTTTATGTGTTTTGTCCTGTGCGGGTTAATAAATGCTTTTTCTTTCTTTCTTTCTTTCTTTTATGTATGTATGTATGTATGTTTATATATATATAGGATTTTATAGATATGTATGTATATACTGTATGTATTACGTATATTATATTTGTATGTTTGTAATTTGGTTTATAAAATTAAGTAACCGCTTGTAATGTTAATGCACATTCATAAGTGAATCCCTTTTCTGAAAATCTCGCTATTAAAAGGTTAAGCTCGCCATTGTACATAAGCTATATTATTGCAATTATATGTATATTTGTTTTTTGTTTGTGTGCAATAAAGAATAAGAAGAATAAGAATACTTATCTCGTATCGAGAAGCGACTATCCGTCAGTTATGCCTATAGTTCTGTACTGCAATCGAACTAGTACATACTAGATGCACCCTAGACCAAAAGACTGCCTCGTTGGTCTGGTGGTCGCAAGCGGTGAGCATGAGGTCCTGGGATTGATTCCCAGGTCAGGCAAAGTGTTATTGGGTTTTTCTATTAACAATAGTGATGACAATTATTTACTAAAAAATATGATCTGTTTAGTCCGTCAGTTAGATTATCGAAAAATAGTGGATACGTGTTATTTGTTTTATGAAATTAATAAAAAAATACAAAGATAAAACGCATCAAAGATCATGACGGCTTATGACGTCACTGTAAGGTACAAAATTTACCGAAATGTGACGTCACACGATGTGACTGTAACTACTTTATACCATGTTTAAGGCAAATAAAGACTTATCTTATCTTATCACGAGTTTTCGACGCACTGTTTCGTCTTCAATTTTTGTTTACGTGAAAAAAAGAAAAAAATATGTGTCCAATATTTTTTGGAAATCTATCTGACCGACTAATTAGATTTTTTTTTGTCATCTCGCCTCTTATTTGTCAGTAGCAGCCACGGAGTCTCTATTTGTGCCCGGTTGATGGCTATAGGCTCGTCCCCTATTATATGGGACTAAAACATAACTGGTGACATGTGAGTGTACTGTTTGGTACACCTCTGCCTAACCTTTCGGGGATCACAGGCATATTGCTATGTTGTGTTCCTTCACCCTTTTGCATCAATCTTGTCCAAGTTTTTCCGCCGTGATTAATTGGGTCGGTCAACAGCCCATCCATCTTGAATCAACTTACTTATGTTACTGTGTGCCTGAGTCATCATTACGTGGGACATCTATTTCAGCTTCGTCATTTACCTCGAGTTTGACGCTTCGTGGTAACACTCATCATACACAGCCACCTGCACCTTGTAGGATTTAAACGAAGCTAACGACAGAGCTGTGCAGGTGGCTCTATCATCATTTCAGCCGAAAGACGTCCACTGCTGGACATAGGCCTCCCTCAAGTGTCGCCACATTGACCGGTCCCGTGCGTCTCGCACCCAGCGGATTCCCGCAACCTTCACCAAGTCATCGGTCCACCTAGTGGGAGGCCTTCCAACGCAACGTCTTCCGGTTCGCGGTCGCCACTCCAGAAATTTTCGGCCTCATCGGCCAACCGTTCTGTGAGCAATGTGCCCTGCCCACTGCCACTTAAGTTTGGCAATTCTTCGGGCTACGTCAGTAAACTTGGTTTTCGTGTGGATGTCTTCAAATTGGTCAAATATTATTTGAGTCCGTTGATAAGCAAAGAAGAAGACTATTAACCTAATCTTTCCGCTTCCAGCTATGTTGCAGTTAACTTCCAGTATATCCGAATCCAGCTGAATACCAAAATTTTGTATGGAACTACTGCCAATCAGTCCTTTACAAACTAACTAGGCTGTGGAGGTCAAATTTGCTTGGAATCACAACTTAGTAAGACTAGCAATAGTACATTGTTACCCTAGGGGTGAAAGTAACTTATTTAGTCCCGAGACGGAGTTTGGTGCCCGAGCGAAGCGAGGGCGCTAATAGCTCGAGGGACTAAATAAGTCTTTAACCCGAGGTAAACACTGTGCTTTTCATTACTAATACAATGAAAGTAAAAATAAAAAACATGAATCAACTCGAAAAAAAAACGAAGATCGGATTGCCGCTTTCCCGCTTATTTTGTTTTTTTTTTCTATTGCCGGCCAGCTATTCAGCCATTGCCTATTTTTTATTTTCATCATCGAAAAAATTGTAAATATTTTGCCCAAATCTATGTTATTTTAATGAAATAGTTGAAACTTAATTATAAAAAAGTTATTTAAAAAATATCTATTCTTTAATTAATACTTAATTTTGTTATTTCAATTTTACATCGTGGATGTATAGATAGTTGGAACATGGTTCAATAGAAAAATGAACAATTTTTTTTTTATAATTTGACAGTTGTCAGTTGAAAACGATTCTCCCTAGGGCTGAAAAGTATTACTTTCAACCCGCTCCTCAGGCAACTTCAGACCTACTTTCAGAGTATGAGTAATGAAAAAACTTTTAAAAGTCTATAAATAACAGCCGGAACCAACAGCTTTTGAGGAAACTTGATATTTAATGGAAATGGTCAACAATGGTCACCCATCCTGCAAACACACATCAGCAAGTGTAGGATGACATTTTGAGAAAATATATGGATCAAGTTGCTTTGACATTATTGTTTTGATGGTATTAAGGAGTAATTGTATTTTCTGCACGTTTAACTTTATTTAGATTTATAATAATATCTATATACGCCATCCCAAACACTCTGTAACACCTACTTTAATAAATACATATTCTGATTCTGGGTTAGTGACATTAGCTTTGTTTTTGTATAAAAATATTTGTACGCCATATTATGTCAGGATATGCTGGAACCATTATTGTAACATCTATTTGTACCATATTCTAACAAATAAACATTTTTGATTTGATTTGATTTGATTTAGCTTACATAGATGTCTGCGCCCGCGTCAGCGCGTCTCAGTATGTCAGTGTTGCCATTAACGCTCATGGCATAAACAAACAGTATGGTTACGTTGGTGTAGATACTATTTTTTTATTTTTTTTATTCTTCGTTCGTATTTATTACACATTACTTATTTTTATTTGTTATTCGTTATACACTTTATTTTGTATTATTATTAATTTTTGTATCTGACCGTGGCCTCACTCTGGGCCCTATCCCTGTAACTTCTTTTTAAATGTCACAGCACCATGCTGAACTAGGATCCTTTTGGCCTCGTGCGGAACCAAATTTATTGTTTTATCTTTTTCTATGTTTATTTTTTTTAAATTTTGTTTTAATGTTTATTCGATCATTCTCTTTATTTCTTTTTTTGTCCTATGTGAGACTAATAAATACTTTTTCTTTCTTTTCTTAACCTTTGACTGACCCGTAAGGCTATTATTACTTAGCTACGAGCCGCTGAATTTAGAACACATAATTCTTCGTATACATAGAGATGTATACGAAGAAACAAACAAATGCTTTCAGGCTGACAATATTGGAATGCTATTTCCAGCGAAATGATTCATTGATTGCATTTGGCATCCCACCGTTCAAACTTCGAACAAACATACTAATTAGTTTTGTGAGTTGGCGATCAAGAGTTCTTCTGATCAATTAGCAGATGAGTTACGAATGAGTTTCATCTGTTTTACGTTTTAAGTCTAATTATCCCATATATATTTATATATATATATATATAAATATCAGGGAGTTATCCTTTTGGTAAGTACTTGCTAATCAGGTAACGGTAAGTTTAAGTAGGTTACATTAAGCTTTTATTTATTTTAAGCATCATCCACCCAGTGGAGGGGACACCGACACAGGTTTTTAAAAAAACCTGCTGTGCCATACAGGTATAGCACTTTTGTAGGAAGCAGCTGTTTTTAGGGTTCCGTACCTCAAAAGGTAAAAAAAAGGAACCCTTATAAGATCAGTTTCTTGTCCGTCTGTCTGTCTGTCCGTCTGTCACCACCGATTTTCTCAGGAACGGGTGGACCTTGCAAGTTAAAATTTATGCCAGATACTGAAGCCTATAGTCCCTATTAGTTGTATAAAAATCAAGGTCCTGAGTCAACACGATAAAAAGATATTGGCAAATTTAGATTTTCGCGAAACCTTGTAAGTACCAAAATTTACCTTAATTTTCAACTTTTTTTATTTTTCGGAATGTTTCCTTTATTTGTGCTGTAAGACCTTGCTTTTAACCAAAATTGACAATTATAAGTCAACCGGAAGTACCCTATAGGTTTTGGGTTGAAAACCTATATGGTAGTTCCCGTTGACCTAGAATCACGAAATTTGGCGAGAAGCACCTGTAACGAGGTGTTGTACCTACATGGTCAAATTGTATGGAAAAGCTGAGTTTTTCATCAAATCATGTCGTGACTAAGTGACAATCGTTTTGGCGTGTGTATCCGTTCCACCTGGTACAGATTAGTAGTTTTCTTCTGATTGTGATAGAAAGTGTGTCACACAATAGGCTTGTCGACTGAAAAAATCTAAATAGTCCGTCAGTTAGATTACCAAAAAATATTTGACCCTTATTTTTTCTTTTGTTACGTAAACCCAAATTGACGAAGATACGACGCTTTTAAATTTTTTTTAGTGCGTTCTGACGTCACGAGCCCCCACTTCTGAGTTTTGATGTGTTTTATTTTTGTCAATATTCATTGATTTACCAAAACAAAAAATACGTGTCCAATATTTTCCAATACTCTAACTGACGGACTAAATAGATTTGCAATTTTTTGATACTGTCGTCATGCCTAGGTCGATATGCTGACAAGAATTCAAAGCTTGAAAAGACTAGAGCCTAGCCTTACCTACTTCGGTCTACACATTTAAACTAAAAAAATACTCTACATAATAAGGATGCCACATACCATCCACCGTAAAACATCACACTTTAGTCTAAAATATAAAAAAAAACGTATGTAAAAGGTGAAGTAGGTACAGTCGTGGTCTTTTCCGCCTGATCAGTTAAGTTAGTTAGTTTTTTTTCTTAAATCATGCGGAGGCGCTGACTAACGCCCCCTTAAAGTTTAGGACTTGTAGAAAAGTGTCAACTTTGGCGCGCATAAAACAATAACTCTCGTTTGGCGTGCGTCGTCAGTGCGCTCGGCCGATCGGTATCTTTTCATTCATTATTTCTATACAAAGTCAACAGGGCGGGGCTAGAGAGCGTTTCTATGTTGTAAGTGCAATCAAAAATTAGCTTAGTGGTGATCAGGCGGGAGTGTCTTCGATAGTACGTTTCACGACTCGTTTAGCTGTATGAAAGAGATGCACGATGCAGAGTGGCGAGCGACGGCCAGTAATTAAAGTAATGGCTGCGTAGGGTTGCCAGCTGTCAGAAATACTAGACACGGGCACTTGGATTAATGTCTGTGTCTTGAAAGGGGAATACTCAGGACGATGGAGTTAAGCTAACTTGAGCTTTCTTGAGGCTTGGGTTGAAAGTAGCTTGTTCCATGTTTAGCCTGAGGAACTAGACAAAATCACGTTCTCATCATCTGCTTACCCTTTTCCAACTGTGTTGGGGTCGGCTTCCAGTCTAACCATATGCAGTTGTCTGGTTAGACTGGAAACCGACCCCAACATAGTTTTATTTGCATGTTCGCAGCTTGTAACTACTTTTTTTTTTTAGAAAACGTTGCCCCTCGTCAATTTACTCCAGTATCGTGCGTTTACAAACATTTAAACCTGACCTAGAGCAACTATCTGTACGCCATTCAGATATTTGTTCCGTGCGGGGATCGAACCCGCGACACGCAACCTCAGCAGTCAATCGCACCAACGCAACGGTGCGCCAATTGTTAAGAGGATGCCTGTAACTTACGTGTGTGTTTTATAAATATTATTTTTTGTAAGTGTGGCAGCCCTACTCCTCACATATATTTCAAAATGGATGCGGCGATATCCGTGTAGCCTATGAAGAATTTTATCCGTTTCATTAATTACTGATGTGTCCATGTGCAGTGGGGATTATTGGCGTCATATCTTATTAAGGCCGCTAGCTAGGTGGGTGGGAAAACGTATTTTTTGCCTGATTTATGTACAGGCAGATTTATGGATAAGTTATCACCAGGTATAGTCGGGCTTGAAACCGGATTATTGCAACATAAAATGTACAAAATATAGTTTTTTTGAATTTACTTAATTTTACAGGAGAACATTTTTACATTATTCCAGTTAAATATCTAAAGCTAAAATTAATGTCTCTACAGAGATAACGACAAAATCGCTAACTTTCGATTGCTAATTACTAACGAATAAAATTCGGTTGCAATAACGATGCTTGCGAGAAACGCAAGTCTCTACATGATCCAAGATGCGTTTCCCGCAAGCATCGTTATTGCAACCGAATTTATTCGTTAGTAATTAGCAATCAAAAGTTAGCGATTAATTATCTCGGTCTAGACTGCCGGGCCTGGACTATTTAATATTTAAGAATCGAATTGTGCCGAAGTTTCTATCACAGTCCCTCTTTACTAGAAAAGTAAACTTTCCAAACATCACACGCAAAACTTTAGTATTTTTTCTTTCACTGCCCATTTCTTTATCAATAACATTCATAAAAGTGTTCATCAATCATCATTTTATAAATGAACAAAACTCGAAACTCCTTCCTTGTTTTTTTTATGCGTTGTCTGGTGCTTTCAAAGTTTTTATTTATAAAAAAAAGGGGGCCAGAAGTTTTAAGCAGGATGTTGATTATCGTCATTGCCACCACTCATATTTCTTCAGTTTTGGTGCCAGAGAAATTTTACCTATTTAAACGATACTGCGGGTCGTGGGTAATACATTTTATCATTTTTCCGCTTGGCACAGGCATAACCGAGTGCTGCAGATCGCACGAACAACTCTCAGATCTTTTCTTGTTTTTGTAACATAATAAACCCACAAAGGGCGCGTTCCCACTACGTCGTGATGATTAATTTATCGTCGGTTTGTAGACGATTATCTGTCGTCACGACAAAGTAGGAACGCGGCATAAAGCAACAATATTGGCGTGTTGCCGGTGATGGCATGCATGCAGATAAGCCAACCGACAGCCTTGCAGTTACGTACGTGTTCTCTTTGGAACTTAATTTTGCATGTAAGTTTTGTACTTAAGTTTTGTTATGGCTTAAGAGAAATACTTTGCGAGGTTATCCATCAAACTAAAGGTATTCTAGTGTCCATGGATACTGGGGTTTGATGAGAGTTTGTGTAATGACGAATCATAAAATCTGCCGAAGAAATATTGTTAACTCTAAAAGCCTAGTACAGACAGTCTAGCTTACACAGGCTTCAAGTTTGTAAACCTGTCCATTTGTCCATTTTAGCTAGTTTCCGCGGCCATTACTAACGACCACTGAGCACGCTCTAGACTCTAGAACGTTCCACTGCGTTACCCTTATTGCAGCACTTTGTCTTTTTTCGAGTTAAATGAACTGATATTAAAATCGTGTTTTTCGTTCGTTGGACTACACAACCATTTAGTTGTGAGTTTTCCGAGGAAAATTGAGAGGTGGAAATGGGGAGCGTTATCTCTTTTGATGTAGTTTTCCTGCACACGAGCAGTATTTTTAGTATTTGAACCGCTTTTTATTCCTATTCACTTCTCAGGGCTTCCAAAATTTTTATCTACTTCTTCTCTCATTTATCCCGGCCCCCTAACTAAAACCACCATGATCGTAATCATAATCAAGGCTTCCATTTTATGTTTGCTCGGTCTAACCTGACCCTGACTGATGATTCTACCTAAGTAGTCTATCTCACTATTTAGGAAACTACACTTCTTTAACTTTAGGTATAGAAAACCCGGCTTCTGTTCAAGTTACTAGGACTGCGTCTAACAAAATAAAGGTATTTTTGTGAAGGAACACTCTAAATTCTTTATAGCATGTGATCTGCATTTGAAATACACTCGTCAAGATCCCACAAGATTGCGAATCCCTACACATCAAAGCACATTATGCCAAAAAAATAGTCTAATCACTGCAATAAAAAATTTTAACAACATACCAAAACAATTAAGGGAACTCCCTTTAAAATATTTCAAATCCAAATTACATAAATGGCTTATTGACAATTGTTTTTGTAGTGTAAAAGAATTCTTTGAAAAAAAAAAGTATACTATAGATATAGCTACTAAGTAACAAAGTATTGTAAGTTGATATATTTTTTAGTTTTCTCTATAATAATTATAAGAGTCTATTAATTACTGAAAATTTAAAATAGACATGAATCCTGAATTGTGAGTGCTATTCTTATTATCTAGACATTGTAATATTAATATTTACACCAATATTGATGTTTTGTAAAAATTTTACGTTTATTATGTTCTAATATTTGTATGCCATTTCTATGGCGAAACATGTAAGTTCATAACCCTGTCCATAAGACCGTAATGTACCTTGTTTTTATACAAATAAATTATTCTATTCTATTCTCACTGATGGTATCGGATAGTAATAATACGACATCGACGTATACTACTCGTATACGTCGATGACGTATTACCTTACCCGATTCGATAAAAGATTACAAGGTTTTCTGATAAATAACGGGAGCATTGACAAGCATTGGCAAGATTTTAAGGCATTTCATAGTATTCGTAATGCCCTTCAGGGGTGATAAAAGCAAACTCCGCTGCCGCGGCAATTTTTTTTTCCGACGGATTTGACTTCCGGCGTGATCTCATGGCGACATGGAGAGAGCGACTCGACTGGCACGCCACAATAGTGGCGGTATGTCCCCTCTTTGAGGAGTGGCTGGAGAGACGCCACGGCGTCCTCACCTTCCGCCTGACGCAGGTTCTTACCGGACACGGATGCTTCGGTAAGTAAGTTCCTGCACCGAATCGGGCGGGAGGAGACGCCCGGTTGCTTCCACTGCGAGGATCGACCGGAGGACACGGTGGCGCACACTGTGGAGGTGTGCCCCGCTTGGGCGGAGCACCGCCGTGTCCTCGAAGCAGCGATCGGCGGCGGCAACCTCTCGCTCCCGGCCCTGGTTCAATCCATGGTCCGGAGCGAGACGGAATGGGACGCTGTCACCTCCTTCTGCGAAGCAGTCATGCTAGCGAAGGAGGTGGCGGAACGGGACAGGGAAAGATCCACACGTCCCGGCCGCCGCGGGAGACGCCCCAGGCGTCGGGGCCACGTTGTGGCTTCCGGCCACCGTAGGCGTTGGCCTGTGGACGGGGAGCTATGGGCTAGCTCGCCGTCCGTCCGTCTCATGACGACAGGCCGTGTTGACGGCGCGTTCGTGTTCCACCCGCGCCTCAAAGAGAGTCAGCAATAGGGAAGGGGTCCACAAGTCCCGAAGGGCGGCGGGACTATTCGAAAGAGATACCGTGGCCCTGGAACACAAAGGGCGATGAAGGAACATGGATGGGTTTTAGTCAGTAAAAGTCTGACACTCCCTCCTGCTCCGCCCAGAGCGGGAGGAGTCATTTGATGATTTTCCATCCGAAAAAAAAAAAAAAGGGTGATAAAAGCAGCATTGTAGATGGAATCCTCACTGACTCTCAATTGGTGAAAGCCAGTAACTTTAACTGTAATTTGATTTAGGGCTCTATAATCAACTACCATCCTATCTGAACCGTCTTTCTTTTTGACAAGCAGGATCGGGAAGGATCGGAAGTCTTTAACTATCGCACGAACGCGTATTTTCTCGTCATAAGACAGTTTGTATGGTCGGTAATAAATCAGATACAACTGACTAGTCAACTTAATCTGCATTTCACTATCCTTGACTGTGGTGGTGGCTGTACCAGTTAAAAAGTAATCAGAATATTTTTGTTTAACGCTTTTATCAAGTGTTCCCCTCAGACCAAATAAAAAAACCAAGACATAGCGCTACGAACAATAAAGTGAGGCATGCGCAAAACTACATACACGCACACATTTACATCAAACAAAAATTAATCTAAGCCTCAATAAATGCACACATGTTTACGAAACCGGCCTCATTTCTCTGTTCGAAGAGTTCCATCTTAACTTCTATATTTGGTCTGAGCTGTTCCTTATTTGCCCAGTAATATTTGGACCAGTATGCCACATTGATGGAATATGTGTAAATAACATAAGCTATGCAGACGATATGGTGCTGCTCAGTCCGTCGATAGGTGGGTTGAAGAAGTTGCTTTCGATCTGTGAGGCCTATGCGGGGGAGCATGGCTTGATATACAACTCTAAAAAAAGTGAACTTCTTGTTTTTAAAGCCCCTAAACAGCAGTCACGCTGTGTTCCGCCCATAGGTCTCAACGGCGTAGCACTTAAAATTGTCAATAGGTTTAGGTATCTCGGTACGACGGAGATATTGAGAGGGAGCGCAGGGCGTTCTCTGTGAGGAGCAATATTTGCAGGTTATCCGCAGGTTCGCTCGTTGTACCACAGACGTCGAACTTCTGTCACTTCTGATCTTATAAATAAAACATTAAAAAAAAGAAAAATAATAGCAAACTGCAATAATCACAAATTTAATAAAATACTAAATCTTAATGCCGTTTAGAAGTAGTTACGAAATTTCAAAGAAAAAATTTTCATATAGTAATAATAAAGTTAGAATTATTTCAATTGTACTAATTAAAGCTTAGAGTCTAATAAGCAACATAATTATTTTTGCACATTTATATTCACTCATCAAAGAGGATATAACCTCTCGTTAGTAGATACCCCAGCCTTAACAAATAAAATATCAAAATATATCAAACACAAAATGGGCAGAGGAGCAATGTAGATAGTCCGCCGCGGGAGACGCACAGGCTAGTGGCTACAGCTAGGCGCGGGCTTGTGGACGGTGAGCTATGGGCTAGCTCGCCGTCCGTCCGTCTTACGACGATATGCCGTGTTCCACGCGCGCCTCTAAGAGATGTCAGCAAAAGGAAGGGGGACCCCTTTGCAAGGGCCGATGCTTGCCGGGGCTGCGGGACTGTTCGAAAGAGATACCACGGCCCTGGAACATAAAGGCAATGAAGGAACATGGTTGGGTTTTAGTCAGTAAAGTCTGACACTCCCTTCCGCTCCGCCCAGAGCGTGGGGTCATTTGATGATTTACCATCCGGAAAAAAGCAATGTAGATAATTATAACTGTGTAGCTTTTGAATGTCAATGTGCTAAAAATTAGATTGTTGCCACAGTACTTATTTTAGTTTGGCGTTCGGTGGTTTTCGCCTACCCCCATTGTCTAAGGAAAGTACGTACAATAAGTTTTCCATATTTCTAATAATAAGATATAACTCCTCACACCTCTTAACACAAACATATCAAATTATAATAACTTAACACTCCATTCCTCATGAACTAAATACAGCTATTCTACGATGTTATATAACATAATGCCGATATAGCTCTCGTTATCTCGTGTTTCGTATCGTTATTGTTAAAACTTTCCAACTTCTTCGTCTACATTTTCATTTAAAGTTGGGGACAACTTGTACTTATTGTACATTGTTGGGAAATAACATCTGTGATAATATTTAATAATAATATCAGTCTAAGATTGTCTCAAAATAGGACAAAGAGTACTTAGGGGGGAAGTGCCAGGGTAGCCCGAAAAATTCATATTTTCTTACGTTGTTTGTAATGTGGTTGAACAGAGAGGAAAGGAGATGTCTCGTAATTGTTTAGGCCAGCGGAGACCAGAAGAAACGTGAGAGGTGTGCGGTGACCCGTGTGCTGAAAACAGCGTGCGGTGAGCGTTGTGCTGTGAGCGGTGTGCGGTGTGCTATGAGCAGCGTGCGGTGAGCAGCGTGTGGTGAGCGGTGTGCTGTGAGCGGCGTGCGGAGAGCGGTGTGCTGTGAGCGGCGTGCGATGAGCAGCGTGCGGTGAGTGTTGTGCTGTGAGCGGTGTTCGGTGAGCGGTGTGCTATGAGCGGCGTGCGGTGAGCAGCGTGTGGTGAGAAGTGTGCTGTGAGCGGCGTGCGGAGAGCGGTGTGCTGTGAGCGGCATGCGGTGAGCAGCGTGCGGTGAGGGTTGTGCTGTGAGCGGTGTGCGGTGAGCGGTGTGCTATGAGCGGCGTGTGGTGAGCAGCGTGTGGTGAGCGGTGTGCAGTGAGCGGCGTGCGGAGAGCGGTGTGCTGTGAGCGGCGTGCGGTGAGCAGCTTGCGGTAAGCGGTGTGCACTTTGCACATCTCCTCTCCTCTCCGCTTTGCACATGTCCTTTCCTCTCCGCTTTGCACATCTCCGCAAGGTCGTAGCTTGGGTGGGTACGCCCTAGCTTTTACGCATCTCCTCTTTTGTACGATCTACACTTGACTCCGCTTTATTGGAGTCCGGGCCTCACTGTAACTCGGATCTCAAACCCTTCTTACATTTTTTTTTATCCGCAGTCGCTACCCCAAGTCGCGTGTAACACGTGGCTAAGAGTACATGACACAGACTATTTATAATGGCAACATATCTACCATACACCTCTTACATACTACTTTCACTATAATTTATGAGAAGTTACAAAATAAAGTTTATAATCCTGTAAAAATGTGAAAATATACCTACCATCCGAACTCCTGACCTTTCGCTGGTCAATCCGACACCCCAGTACCCAATCCTTATGTAATTGGCTCATTATTTTAGTGCTCACAGAAGGAAAGGACACCTTAGCTCAAAGGTCATATATGTACCAGTGTCAGATGAAACCCTTAAACTGAAAGGTCATAAGAGTTTCAGATGACCAGTTAACCTTCCCCTACCCGCCACGTGTAACATCATTGGGCCAAAAAAAGTAAATGTATTGCCGTCCTCAGTTACACCATACGTCAGATACTTGAAACTGAGTCCGTAAATGGCGGATACGTGCCAAAAATGTTTGGAGAAGGTTCCGTGCATTAAAGTTTGGGAGGTAACAAAATATTAGCAGGAATTGGAAAACGTGCATATACTTTTCTGTTGAAAGCGATGCATATCACACAGGTTTAAATAAACCTAGATCAGGCAAGTCGCTACCTAATATTTGAATTCGACATTTTCGTTACTTGTGACTGTTAAATATTTTGTAGTGATAGTTTACTTCTAAGCACTAATTATACAATGGTTTAAGAAATAACACTACTGCACTTAAATGTACACTTTTGTATTATCTACTTTTCAAATAAATTATTCTTATTGTTATTCTTATATGATCAACGTGGCTGCCGAATAAAATTATGGCTCTGGCTGGTTGGTTGATGTGTCATTTGTTTTTATTTTTAAAGTTCAGTGAGTATGGTGCGTTTTCCTCCCTCGTTTGTTTCAGCTGCATCATTATGAACATTATGTTCGAGTAGCTCGTCAAAATGTATGGAACAGCAGATTTTTTGAGATTCAGGGTTTGGTCCTTATTAGTATTTATTAGACTTACACAGATCAAAACACAAACAAAATTACCTATTTAAAAAAGTAAACATAAAAAAAAGATAAAACAATGAAATTGGTCCTGTACGAGGCCAATATAACATCATAGGGCCAAAAGGCATAATTTCAACATGGTGCTGTGCCATTAAAAAAGAAAACAAATGATTTTATTGATTACAAATTTTCATTTGCAGTTGGAGAATTAGACGTGACGTATATCGATGTGTGGAAGAGTATTATTTTAACTGCAAAACTTCAGAGACCTGATTTCTGTGATGGACAAACAAGAACAAGTTTGTACAGAACCCTCGGTGTGCGAATGAGAAGCGCACTTGTCCTGTTTTTTTAACAAGAACTAGGTGTAACTTATGTTATTTATATCTTGAGATCTGCAGCTTAATGTTATTAATATCAGATACCAATTGAGATCTATTGAAACGGTTGAAATGGTATGTTAGAATAATAATAATACGCAGCAGATTATCTCACTCACACCTACTTAAGGTAGGACCGGGTACAAAAGTAACACTTTGTACTTTGACATTGGTTTCTAGCTAGTTATCATATTTTTAATGAAATTAATATAGCCACATAAAAACTTCGATTATGCTGTACAAATGTGTATCTAAATTGACCTGATTATTTGCTATTTATTGTGAATTACAGAGTTTTAAAAATCAAATGATGGTTGTTACTTTCGACCCCGAGGCCAGGGCGAAAGTAACACGGTGTGGGTCGAAAGTAACATGATTAAGGTGTTTGTATTTGTAATAAACCTGAAATGCCATATGAAATCAACTTACCTATGTATAGGTATTTTCCCCAAAAGAGATGTTGGATCTATTCCAAAGTTTTGGAACACATCTTCTACGGGACATAATTATAGGCACATAAATTAGATGTTAATGTATGTATTTATTACGTCCGTAATATATCACGACTTGAATCCTATACGTCTCGGGGACGTATGCCTGAAGTCTCTCCCGGAATTCAAACGTGAATGATTTATCTATTTGTATGGGACGAACGTATATTATTTTTTTTTTTTCTTTTTGAACTAGGTATCTAAGCTTTTTTGGAACTATGTGTTCATTAAAACATGTCGAGTCAGTAAAATAATTTATTTAAATTGTACTTATCCCATGATCTGTCCACGAGGTAGACACAATAGTTAAACAATGGCGTCTCGACCAAATCGGTCATTGGACAGATCATGATTTATAGGGAAAAAACACCGAGAGAGTTGGAAAGAAGTAAGGGAGGCCTTTGCCCAGCAGTCAGACAGCATATTAGGCTAAACAGAGAAATAAAAAATAAAAAAGGTTTATTGCTTCAACTTAAATAACTTATTCTAGTTACAATGGAGAGAATCCTTTTAAGCAAATAGTTTGCTTGTATTAGGATGTAAAAAAAACATCGTAACTTCTTTATTAATAGTTATTCAAACATTATTATTATACAAAAAAATACAAATTAACCTTCTAGATTTTTTTTCTAAATTTTGGTGAAAACCGCATAAAATTCCGTTGGAAAACCACGCGGTCACAGGCGGACAGAAAAAGCGTGTTTAATAATTATTATAATATGTTTAGATCCTAAGTCATTCTGAGGTCAAGGTGGTTGAGAAACCTTCATGATTGTGAATAGCTTTTACGATGGGATCAACTCTAAAACAACGCAAATAACTACGGTTTCATACTGTGCACAAAATGGAACAGCTTTTTCAGTTTAAAAAGAGGGTAAACTATAAAAAAAACTTTTAATATTATATCACATAAACGGATCCCTAAAAATGTGAAGTATCCTAAAACGAGTTTGATAAATGATCGCGGAACCCTTACTGGAAGTGTATACGGAACCTTTCAGTGTTATTTTCGAGAGGATACCAAAGAATTAATTTGTATAGCCATTTGTTGCAACTTCATTGTTGTTATGTTTACTTTGTTAATCTTTGTTGAGTAATATGCTATCTAGCTTATACCCGCAGCTGCGCCCGCGTGGAGTTCGGTGATAGGGTAGATGACCAAAAAAATCAAATTACTCCGTCAGTTAGATTTTCAAAAAATATTTGACCCTTATTTTTTCTTTTGTTACGTAAACCAAAATTTACGAAAATACGTCACGCCGTGGTATAATTTTTAGTGCGTTCTGACGTCACGAGCCCCAACTCCCGAGTTTTGATGCGTTTTATCTTTGTCAATATTGATTGATTTACAAAAACAAAAAATACGTGTCCATTATTTTCTAATACTCTAACTGGCGGACTAAATAGAATTGCAATTTATTGATGATGGAAACTAGCCTATTGTCCCACGGGATCTTGCTATCGGGATAAGCCGGGCTATAAACTATCTAAGGGTCAAATTTCATCCAAATCAGTCTGGGGTTCTAGTATCACGTAAGTACTGATACTGATAGTATTAGTCTGCGTCATCCCACTGCTGGGCTAAGGCCTCTCCCCATGACTTCCAATTTTTTTTTCTATCCAGGGCTAATGCGGGCCAGTGGTCGTTGGTTTTATCCACCTCGTCCCGCCATCTTCCACGAGGTCTGCCGCGACGCCTTCTGGCTGTGTCAGGGTTCCAGAAAGTCGCTATTAGGACTGAACCCATGAAAAAAAAGTTGTCTCACAAAGTGATTACACCGTGTAAAAGGAAATGAATAAAATAAAATTCTTTTATTTTTCAGACTAAGTTCACTTAGTAACTTATAAACTTGTGTTGGAACTTACATCTGCCAGAAAAACAAAACAATAATTATATCATTAATTATACGCCACTGTATGGGATTGTCCACCTGTCCGCTATAGTTTTCAGGGTGCTGTTGGGCTGACGTGTACCCTGCGCATGATGGAGGCGCATCGCTTGTGCATGATGGCGTGAAAGCCTTCCACGTCCGCTTCTGCGAACATGCCGCCGGTCTACAGTAGTGCGGCAACTGCATCAACACCCTGAATGCATTGTTGTAGTGGTGTATGCCCCCTGCGTATAGTTCACCAACAGACTGCATGTATGCAACCTTCTGGCAGTTTGAGTACTATAACGATCTACCCAAATGTCCTTTCTTTGGTATTGTTCGTCGTTTCGTTGAGCTCCTTGAGTTATAAGTCGGGCTACACGATAACTGAAAAATGCTTCCGCTGACTGGACAAGTCCACTCAAATCTGTGTGGTTCTTTCTTCTAAAGACCATCTCAGACACTAATATGCATAGTCCTCATGTGAATTGAGCAAAATTATGTCTGGACTTCTAAAGAGACTGTGACCTCTGAGTTTGTTTAGGCTGTTTCTTCTCAGAGTAGTCAGGTACGAAACACCGGTCCCACCTAGTTTTAAAAAATGACGTGTAAAAGTGTATGTAAAAACACTTACTTGCAAAATAAACATCATTTATCATTTTTAACACCCTTGCTCGTAAAGCTGATGTAATTCCACCGGTTTTAAATATGTAAAGCGGGTCATAAAAAACGCGTGTGTTATCAAAGCAAATAGTTAAGTTATAGTCCATACAAATTCCATAACAGTATTATTTGCCATTTCAAATATGGAACTGATCGCCGCCGCACGACTCCAGCTAGTGACCAGCGCGCTGTTGCTATTCAAATTTCGAACTAATCGCCGCGCATCGCCAGTCAGTAGGCAGCGCTAGCGCGCTGTTAAAATGGCGGGAAAGCAACAGTGTGCATTCACTGCAGATTGAGTTTATTTAAAATAAAAATAAAAAACAGTTTATTCGGTAATTTAAAAACTTGGCTGCATGCTCTAGCGTCTTTGCCAACATTTTCACGCAGCCACGGCAGAAAATAATCCTCGCGCCATTTTTCTCAAATTTTCTTTTCTTTGTACTTGTATTGTGAATATCTAAAAATGACAACTTTCAATAATGAAGATGAGCAATATATTACTTCAACTCCACCGGATATACTAACAGAAGCGCGAACCGCATGCGACAGCTTGCTGCCGTCAATATCCAAGGACAGATACATAACCACGTATGAAATATTTTTTCTTTCTGTTTCCTCGCAAATGTGTTAAAAAAACGTCGTACGATATACGTGCGTATTGGTTATAACATGCTCGGCTCTATTACGCCCTCGCCTTCGGCTCGGGTTGAAATTCCGCCTCGCGTGTTATAACCATCTTTACGCACTAATATCGTAATGTACTATTATAGAACGACTGACAGTACGCAGTACGTTACACGAGATTTCCTTAATTTTCTGCTTGGCATAGCATAATCAGCCTATAAAGTTCCCACTGCTGAGACACAGACCTCCTCTCTAGAAGACGGAGTGGGCTATAATCCACGGCCACGCAGACCCAGTGCGGGTTCGTAGATGTCACATGTCTTCAAATTTTTGGTTCTAGGACATGCGGGTTTCCTCACGATTATTTTCTTCACCGTTTTGAGAGCAGTGTTGATGAAATAAATTACACAAATGAATGCACCGGTCTGGGTTTGAACCCACGACTTACTTCTCGGAAGTCCGGGCCCCCACCACTGGGCCACCGCTCAAGTTCAGTTTTCTTCTTAGCTCAGAACAATTTTCTTATAATAAACTTATTCTAGGAGAAAATGAAATACAATACGGCTATTACCTACTTACCTACACGTTATATAAAAACAATTGCATGGCAATACAAGTTCAGCGATATTTTAGCTCCTATTATATATTATTTTCATATTGAATACGAAAACAACAAGAAATGAACAACAAACAAATAACTAACTTTCCGAACACATTTTGTTTTTATTACGTTTATATTACTTTGGTACTTTCCTATAAGTACCTAACCTAATGTTTAAATGTTCATGTGTCATTGTGTCTGTAGAATAATTAGAAGTATCATAATATCTAGCTTATGCCCGTGGCTTCACCCGCTTGGAGTTAGGTAATGATCCCAACTGGGTCCTAGTACCGGGATAGAAAGAATTTTATGTGTTAACCCAGGTTACAAACCATCGGTGTGCCAAATTTCATCCAAATCTGTTCAATAGGTAGTTATATCGGGATTTAGATGTTAGTTCTTCATTTGTGACTTAGATGTTGCTAGCGTTCTTTTTGACAACTTAATGATGTCTGTTCCAGGTAGGCATTACTGGACATAGGTACGTCTATCAAATCGCGTGCTATTTCCACTTAGTTACCGAGCTATAGGTACGCTCAATCATCAAGATTCTTGTGACTCGAAGAAAACAAATGATGAGGGTTGCTTGGAACAGGCCAGCGGTATCGCAAGTGGAATCGCCCGTGACCCTAAACGAGGCCTTTTAACTCGATTCTCGCTTTCCTTTATAGCAAAGATTCGACTGCAGGGTCACTTGTGGTGGGCACCCTAATAGAGACAAAAACAGCTTTATATTAAGAAAAAGTTCCGTAAGCCAAAGCTTGTTCACTTCGATTATGATGGGAAAAACCCATACTTCATCTTCTTGCTTTAGACGTTTCACGCCAAAGAAATCAGTCATCCTTCAGAAATAATACAAATCACGCCAAAAATTCAACATTTCATCTACCAAAGTCTGATTCACTGCAATTTGTAATCATATTTTTCATAGTCACTGTTCGACAAAATTATTGGAGTGTAAACGACTCCATTAACAGAACAGTGCCGAAGATGTTAACCTTTCAAACAAATTTATTTTTGAATGTGGAATAAATATAAGAAATTGGAAGCTCCATGTCTCGATTCACAATTTACTTTCTTCTATGCGACAGACATAATGCTGTGCGAGGTTTTGCTATTATGAGTGTAAAAAAGTACTCGTACCCTTAACTAAGCCGAAAGGCACTTGTTCTCCCAGTCATTGCGATATTTTTTTTTGTTCTGGACTATACCTGGAAACGTACAAGTTACATTAAAAAATTATACACAGAGTGTAAACCACCTCATCACGAAGCCGTCAACCAAGCATTCTGTACATCAAACTAAGTAACTTTACGCAAAAATTATTGCTGGGATACGGTTTTTTTTTTGGGGGTGAAAAATCATGTTTTGTGGTAGAACTCAATGTAACGCACTCAAAACATTGTGCTGATATATGGATTGAATAGTACGGGGGTCGTGGAGGTGTTTAAAGTAAAAATCTTACATTAAAAACTTGTATTTAAAAAAAAGTTGTCAAAGAGATGGAACTTTGACCCCCAATATCTCCGTAACTAGAAGGTTCCCAGGTATGGTGTAGAACAAAAAAATGATCGCAATATCAGGGAGAACAAGTGCCTTTCGGCTTCGTTAATAAGTGTTTACACCCTTTATGCCTATTGGGGATCAATTTTCCACACCTTTTACAATAAAACGTGATTTTTCAACAGAAAAAAAAAGTTGTTTCCCAGCAACATTTTTTGCGTACCTCGTTACTTATTTTGATGTACAGAATGCTGGTTGATGGCTTCGCGAAGGGTCTGCTTACACCTTGTATATTTCTTCGTAAGTATTCTGGTTTGTTTTCTTGGAAAGGTTTTCTAGCTTTGCATCGCTTCGCCTCGTTTACTCACGAACGAATCACTATTCTTTAACAGAATCATTCCTGTAATTTATCTTCCGTCTTGAACGCTATTGATTCTCAAAGGCTGTGTACTTTATCAAGAGCACTTTAGACGTACCTATTATGAGGTTTGCGTAGGGTTACCAGTTTATTACCAGTTTAGTACAAAATTATACAATTCCTGACAAAAAACCGAATATTATTAGAAAAAATCCGCACATCTGAGTTGTAAATTTTTCTTTTTTCAGTATTATCTAATTGAAAAAAATTGAAATTGTTTATTGAAATAATTGAAATACAAAAATATTACAATATGGCCCAATATGGAAAAAACCCTTCTAGACGAAAATCCCGGAAAAATACCAAAGCTGGATAAGGTTCGAACGGCGCACGCGTGTTTCCAAAAAAGCTCGAAATGTACAGACAAATCCGGAAGAATGGTAATCCTAAGTTCGTGGGTTTGTTATATGTCCTAAATTTATTTGAAAAGGATGCTAAATAAAATAGAAGGAGATTGTTACTTATTTCTTTGTTATAGTTCTTTTCATTTCAAGCCGAGTTTATCTTGTTAATATAAAATGTCTTGGTGACTGTCTCAATCTTATATGTGTTATTTTGGTTTTGTGTTTTATTTATTATGATACGTGTAGTATACATATGAAATACTTACGTAATATTACACCTACTTTGTTGTAAATCTTCTTTTAATTTTTGTTTAATTGGACCGTGTTATGCAGAAGGCAGCCATGTCGGGAAAAGTACAAACAGAGTTATAAGCATTTTTCTGTCGATGGTTGCACTTAATTTTCTGATTATTTTTTATTTGAGACATATTGATATAACTGTTGTTATTTATTGTATCCTATCCAGAATTTAGAATCGTGGCTATTAATATTAATAATTGCGATTTTAGACGTGGCTGTTTTATACAAAATATCATATTTTGTAGAAATCACAATAAAGCATAAACCAACCATGTAAGTTGGCTGTGTTTTAATTGTTTTTATTTGTAGACATGGCTGCATTTGACGGCTCATATGTCCGTGATAAATAAAGAAATCGACATGGCTGTTTTTGCAAAAAATCCGGTATGTCGAAATTAGTATGGCTGTGTTTATAACTCATTTTTGAAAAAAGTGCCACATGGCTGCTTTCTGCATAACACGGTCCAATTCTTATTGTTGTTGATAGAGATTGTTGCTTTCACACACGGATTAACAGTAAAAAAATAGTAGATTATTAACCAAGGGGATAAAGCAGTGGCTTCTGTCGCGGGTGACGATTTAAATCGCGAGCGTAACGAAGGACTCGAAGTTCACCCAAGACTAAGACAGCTTTATCACCGAGGAAAATACTCTACTTTTCGTACCATTTGCGAAAAAATTAACACAATAATAATATGAGATAAGCATTTTAGAACATTAACTTATTTATAAAATTAAATTAAAATAAACTTAACGTTTATGTATTTGAAGAAAACAAAAACGCGGCAAATAACTAGACTAATATTTTTTTGTCGGAAAAGCAAAGGCATCAAGCTCATACGGCCGGCGTCGGTTTTCGTAATTTTATTTAATAATCATAACTGCATAATAAATGCGTATTCCTTTTTCAAAAAGATGTATAATGCTTTATATACAAACTCAATGGTGTAAACACAGATGTAGTTCAGTGTAAATTTCGGTAAGTATTCCAAATTTAAATCACATTCTCCCCCTAGAGGATGAATGAAATTCAGTACAATTTTCTTTCCCTGTTTTTAACAGATTAAAAATGACTATTGTTATGTTCGCTTTTTGTGGCATAGAATTGTCACTTTTTTGAGCAAGTGGTACGAACACAAACTTAATTTTCTTCGCTTTTTTATATTATTTACTAACCAGCTTCTGCCTACGACTTCGTCTGCAGGAACTTCAGAATTGTGTCGATTTACCGGGACAACAAAAATTATCCGTGTAAGATATTTATATTCTGGATTAACACTCCAGAAAATAAATACTCACACGCAATAGCAGAACGTCGAGTGGTCGCAAACGCTACTATTGAGCCTGAGGTGCTGGGTTTAATTCCCAGGGCGTGCCAAGTGTTATTGGGAGTATTCATCAGGAAATTCTCAGTCACAGAATCAGGATTTGTGCCCGGTTGATATAGGCTCGGCATTACATGGGACTTAAACATGACTGGCGAAATGCGGGTGTACTATTAGGTACAGCCCGACAAAAAAGTTTAGATGGTGGCGAAACGCGGAGCTACATATTTCTTACCTGGCGATGCCACGTTTTCTGTCAAACTCGGCAATGTCATTGGCTTGTCACTGCCCAGGGTTGCCAGAAAGTCGCTAACAACGCCCTCATATTTTCCATACTCAATTTTGTCAAACTGTACACCTCTACCTAATCCTTCGGAGATTCCAGGCCTGATGATGTTACACGAAATAGCTGTCTTTCACAAAATAGTCGCACCTTCACAGTATAAATTGTAGTCATATATTGTGCACGCCATTGTAACCACATAGTTGAATAACAAAACATTGTCACTAGAACAATCTCTCCATTTTAACGACCCACAATGTCATTACACTGTCGTTCAATTTAATTGTTATGGCCTGTCAGATAATTGTTATTTTAGTGTCGTTTAAGTTTAAATTGACATTTTATGGCCTTTAATGCCCTATCTATGAGGCTACTAGTTACATCAAGAGACTACATGTTAGATCCTTAACCCCGCGTCGTTATCAAAGCGATCGGTTGCGCGTATACGCCATCTAACGAAATGCACCATCTAACAAGTCATCTAGATGTATAGTGCCAAGTCATAGGTCTAAAGTTAACAGAAGAAGAAGAAGAAAAAAAAAAAGGTCTCAAGTTCGAACCCAAGACACGCACCTCTGATTTTTCGGATTCATGTGCGTATTGTATAATTATCACTCGCTTCGGTGAAGGAAAACATCGTGAGGAAACCAGTATGCCTGAGAGATATTTCTCCACAGCATGTAAAGCCAAGTCAGAGGCCCACCGGCGCCAGCGGCATAAAAACTCTGACAACGGGTTAGGCACTAACCACACGATAACGAAAGACTGCAAATGCAGCTGGATACCAGAATTCCTGTTTGGCTAATGTTCAGCAGTCACATTTTTTGACATTCAAAAGTGCCATATTGGTTTAATTGAAATACATGGTTTGAGTTTGAGTTTAAGTACCCCCAACATAACGCACTTCTACAGAGTCGTGATGTTTTGAGCTCGCGGTGAGGATGACTTACAGTGTCGGATAGCAGCGGAGCTAAGAAGTCCCGGAACAGTACCCGATTCATTGTGTCCAGTGATATTGTATTTAAATTGCAATTGTATATGTGGGTACTTACGTAATTATATAAAGATCTAGTTGTAGATAAGGTGTGATGTTGTAGTTGCATATAATATAATGTAAATATGGTTTATAAATTGCAATTTCATTTTCAGACCCCAGCACACCAAGCTACTACAATTTGTCAAATTTCTTTATTAAATTGTCAACTTTATAACGCTAATGCATTAGGCTCAAGGTTGATAGGGAAAATTTGTCAGTTTCGGGAAGCTTGATGTGCTGGGGTCTGTACATAACCTATCAAGCGATTACTAGCGAAACGCAATTATTTATCTAATCTTGGGAGACCCCCGATTGGCCAACAGTTCATTAAGGTATAAATCAATCAAATCTAATGGTCTTCCGACCTAATTTGTACATCAACCATGGTCAAACATGTTGTGCCAAAGAATATCCTGAAACACCTATAATAAGCATTTTATATTCTTTATCTTATCGTCGAGGAACGACTTTTCAACGTCAAAATCATTCCTCGACCTATAAGAACTCGGAGGGTTGTATTGATAAATAAATAAATAATGAAAATTTGAATTTCGCGGGCTACCCTGGAGCATCCACCTTAACTAATAGCAACAAAAAAAATCTTAGATTTATAAATTTAGATTATATATATTTTGTATGATTTATGACATTTAATTCACACAATATCTTATGCACTTACTACGTTTAAGTTTTTTCGACTATATTACCCTCTCGAGCTGACTTTTTCTTCTTATTTTTCTTTCTTTCAATGTAAGTGACATGAATTTCACCTGTAAGAATGATGGCGTAAAATACTTTTTTTTTCTCAATGAATTAATGATAAAATTTTATTAAACGGTTCAAAAAAATTCCATAGGTTAAAAGTTATGGACAAAAAACTGATTTTTGAAAAATCGCCCGCCCCCCGCCACCCTCCATGGACGAATTTCGCCCATTCATGAACTTAACCTAAGTTTTGACCCTTTTGAATGAATGGCCAAGTTTGTAAGCAATCGGTGCATAATTGCGACTTGTAGAGTGTGGCTAAATTTTGCTTGTCGCCCCACATACATACCAACATACGTATACATATATATATATATATATACTTTTTAACCGACGGTTGATTTAGGCTCTAGGGATCATAACTGACGGTGGAATTTTCGGAAAACTCGACTTTAGGTGCAAGACCAATAGGTAGATTTTTTTCTGACAAAATCTACATAAAACTGTAAAAGAAACTTACCATATTCATTAACTATATAAGAAAAACAGAACTAATTAACATGAATAAAAAAATGCGTCTTTTTCAGAATTGGCCTTTTGCGAATTTTGCTGAAAATAGACATTCCTTTGAAATCTAAAGCTGCACGGTTATTTTGGCCGCGTGGGATTAATCGGAACTAACGACTCATTCGGTTTTTTTTCTCAGTGTGGGTCGTGTCTATAGCTGAGTCTGATACCTACAAATGAGGTTAAGGTATTTTGAAATACACAATGATTTTCAACCACTGACGTCGCTTGGAACTAGCTCTGATAGTACACTCGGCGACACATCCAACTATACGTACATATCCAATACTGGATATGTACGTATAAGTGAGGTCAGGGTATACAACCTGACCTCACTTTGTATGAGCTTCCTGTACAATGAGAGATCAGCTTAATTTGGATATGCAGGCTTGATTGATCGTCGTGCGTACCTATATTTCGCAAAATGTTTACAGTTAGTATACTACTGCAACCCAGCAACAACCTTATTGTAACGCAAATAAAGATCAGTCTCATTTTGAGTCATGTCATTAAATCACCAAAAGATCAGCACAGAATTATAATAATACAGGGTGTGAGGGAACGCCCTTCGCAGACTGATGGGGTGTTATTATTTTAGGTACAAGAAATTATTTCAGGAACTTTATGGGAATCTGAAAAATTTGATATGTTTTATTTCCTCATACGCAATGCATCGTTACCGTGGCAAAGAGCTCGTAGCGAACGACAAGCGCGACGACGAATTCGTTTAACTCTGTAGCTAGGCAGGCAAGTGAACAGCTGATTTCACTGTTCGTTAAACTTAGAGTATTTCAACATCCATTGTTGATTTTTTGCCGTATTATTTACATACATATAGTGCTGCGTAGGAACCGAGAATGTAATTTTACATTGAAATAAAGGAATAGTAACTAAAAACGATTAAAAATAAGGAAATTTTCCAGAGAAAAATTCCGGTAGAATATGATTCAAAATAAGGAGCTGAATGCACGTTGTCAGTTTGGGGAGGGTTGTCCCTTACACCCTGTATGTAGCATATTAAGAGAAACAGTTATTTTGAATACGTTACCATCAACATCTTTTACTTTAACATGGTGTTTCTTCTCTATTGCTGAAATCAATCATTTAAATATATTACAAAATGATAATATTTATTTCAGAATACTTATTCTGTCTCGCTCGCACTAGTAGGGTAATTGTCTGTCTAAAGACAGTCTTGTGTATGGCGTCCGGTAGCCGTTATCATACCAGTATTTATTAGTATTTATTTCAGTAAGTTTATAGGGTGTAAAAAGCCTCGTATCGAAGCCGCACGGCACTTGTTTTCCCCATCATTGCGATATTTTTTTTGCTCTAAACCATACCTGGGAACCTTCTAGTTACGGAGATATTGGGGGTCAAAGTTCCAACTTTTTCACAAGTTTTTTTTTTTAATACATGTTTTTAATGTAAGAACTTTAAACGCCTCCACGAATATTTACCGTAAAACGTTATTTTTCATCCCAAAAAAAAAGTCATTTCCCAGCAATAATTTTTGCATTGGTTTACTTAGTTTGATGTCCAGAATGCTTGGTTTACACCCTGTATATAGGTAGTAAACGAAACAACCAAACTTAATATCCGTGAAATAATTGTTGATGTCAAATTTTCTAGAGTGCACTCTAGAATATTACCCATTACCCATGGGAAGGTAGTTTTAGAAGATATTGTGTTATGACTTATTAACATAAACTTGATTTCAAAACGGTGAAGGAAACATTGGGAGAAATCATATAAGCATAGTATCCTTGAATCAAATTAGGAGGGTCATAATGACATGTGTTGTGACCTCCAGGAGCCGCCCTCTGCCTGCGTGATGGACGGACGACTTTCTCCCACAGCGCAGATGTACTGCGTCCCAGCAATAGAGACATCACAGTCATGCCAATTGCGCATGCTTATAAAATATAAGTAGATGCTAATGCATATCTCACTAGCCGCCTGTTGCTGGCAATAGGCCCGCCCGCACATTTAGAACATGGGATTTAAACGCTACTGGTAAAATGTGAGTGTTCACCTTTATCGGGGATTAACGGAGTGTTGTATAATGAGTTATTTATTTATGAAAGTAACTTACATCTAATAACGGGTTTCACACGCTGAAGTACTTCTTCGAATCCGTAATTAGTTGTGAGGTCTTTGGTGTAATCCTTCAGATCTTTCACCCAGTCGGGCTGTACTACAAAATATGAAATACTTTTTTCTACAATGAACCTCTTCCAATGTCCGCATTGACACTATCCGTTATATAAATAAAAGAAAAGAAACCGCATTCAAGCAGTACGAAGACACAGAACTTAAATAAATATACCAAGCTTGACATATCGATGCATTTTTTCTTGACAACCCTGAACTGAAAACTTCAAGTGGTCATACTGTAATAAACACACTTTCTGGTTTTACAATTGAAGAAAGTTCTTAATTCATTGCTTTGTATGTTTGAAAAATCCACCTGCCAGACCACTTGCATAGCTTAATGTCATTGGCATTGCAAGTGTGTCACGCAGGTACCCCGCCAAATCGGTTTCAAATGATCTACCACAAAGTTGTAGCAGCCCGAATTCTAGATTTGTGCAATGTTAATGGTACTAGGCTAAAATATGGATCCTAAGACAGCTTTAAACCAAGAACGCGACTGATTGAAATCAATGGATGTGATCTATGATAGAAGGACCGTGCCAAAATAGCCTTAATTCTTTTGAAAGTTGACGGGTTATCTGCACAGTTTACAGTGGGTAATATAGATGCTGGTTAGAAGTTCCTCACTAAGGTCTGGACTCCACCGAAGCGGAGACAAGAGGAGAGTAGAGATGATGTGTTGTAAACCACAAATAGAATTTCGTTATTTACACTTCTAGCCTCCGCTCTGCTTTAGTCGTGCTATAAGCGGCGTGCCGCTATGCACATCTCGTCACTTCTCCGCTTTGCACATCTCCGCACATGTTCGGAGGATACATCCTAGCTTCTCTTCCTCTCCTCTCTGTTTCTCGTATCTCCGCTCGTCTTCACTTTGGTGGAGTTCAAGCCTAAGGCCCGGTTTCCTCCAAAGCAGATACGAGCGGAGCGGAGAGGAGATGTGCGGAAACCCACCAATCACATGTAGTTGAAATCTACATCAGGTCTCTCGTCTATCCTGTGATTGGTTGAAGCTTGCATTTCTCCTCTCCGCTCCGCTTGTCTCCGCTTTGGTGGAAACCGGGCTTTAAGGTGTGGTCAATCCGACCGAAAACCGAACTTTGACAGATAGATGTTGGAATTCCTGTTCAAATGCGTTATCCACAGCCAATACGGAGTCTGGTCCGGTAGATATGACCGCATCTGTATGCTGTATGAATCATGCAACAACAAAAAAAAACCTACTTTGTTCTCTAAGTTTCTGTATCTCTTCCTCTCTTTTTTTGTTTTTGTGTCTCGTTCGCTTTGTTTTCATCCTCAGGGAAAGTTCTGAAAACATCAATTCAGATTTAAATATTATTTAAATAAATTGGTTCATAAGGATTTCTTCAAGGTATTTATTTATTTTTATTGTAGGTATTTATGGGATCAAACATAATTTCATTGGTAATAAAAATCACACATAACCGGTTCATACTTCCGTACTAACACAACGAAAATCCATACATATTGACGGATCTATCGAGATTATAGTGCCCTTTAATAGTACCTACGTAGTTAGGGTTCGACCCTAACTAGTTACTATTATGGACAGTCTTCTTGGACCTAACTTCAAGAAGTGTCTTATTATTATCAACTACTCTTCGCCCGCAACTTCATCCGTTAAAATTGTGATAGCTCATCTAATTTGCATGACATCAATATAATTTATAGCCTATGTTACTCGGTAAAGATGTATAAGCTTTCTAATGGTGAAAGATTTTTTGAAATCGGTCCAGTAGTTTTTAAGTTTATTCGTTACATACAAAAATACAAATCTTTCCTCTGTAAAATATCATTATTATTATAGTGTAGATTTATTAATACATACCTGGATCTGAATCGTCATTGTCCTTACTGGGTACTGGCTTGGCATCTTGATTGAAACCTTTAGAAAACAGAAGCTGTAACTAGTTAGGGTCGAGATTCTCTTGATTCTGAAACTTTTCTGCATAAGGCACCTAAGGTCCAAACTGTCCAGCCGCTGGCGTAAATCATTGGACATACGAAGATTTTCGCCTGTCGTCACAGGTAGCCAGAAGCTCGGAAGCCTGACAACCAGGCTGGCAACCTGACCTCCTACAGATAAGCTATAAGCATATTGGAGCAAACAAAGTTCCACAGACCGTTCAGAAGTGTCTGCTTTTCAATTGCTGTTATCCAGTGTTTATATGGAGTAACTTCCTGTTGGGTTTTCAAAACTACCCTGGTTGTCAGACTTAAGGGGGTCAAATTTTAATTTCACGGGCTACCCTGGCAACCGCCAGGGTAGCCCGTGAAATTAAAATTTCTGATTTCTGAGGTTTTTTGCAATTAGCAAGTCAGGCTATAATGTTGATTTAAATATGATTCGCGGCTGTAACCAACATGACTTTAAAGAGTAATAATCATTAGACCATCATTACAACCGTTTAAGTTCATTTCTGTAAATAGATGCGTATAACGGCCTCAAATCGCATTGTAATCAACATAAAACCTTACATTGACCTTCAAATTGCATTGTAATCGACATAATAGGTACCTACTTACATTGAGCTTCAAATTGCAAAAATCGTAAGAAAATTTGAATTTCGCGGGCTACCGTGGTGCTTTCACCTTAATTTCAAAATGTGGGTCATTATTAACAATCCAACCAATACATACCTGAAACGAAATCGTCATTGTCCGTATTGGGCATACGCAGTACTAGCTTGTCATCTTTATTGGAACCTTTTGAAAATAGTAACTAGTTAGTTAGGATCGAGATTGTCGTGATTCTGAAGCTTTTCTGCATTATGGTACTTGCCCAACCGCCAACGTGGAAGCGAGTAACGAGCGACTTGATCCAATAGAAACACATCTAGTTAATATAGTTGATCGCTGATTGTTTCCGTAAGTTGATCATTAAGTACCTGTGTTATGAATGAAGATGCAAGATTTTTACTAATTAGTTTCTTTATTGTTCCACGTAATCTCCTTCGAGGTCTACGTACACTTTTCCAAAAGATTCTGCCACTTTTGTAAACCCTCCGAAAAATATTATCTGTCAAACTCTTCAAAATTGGTCTCTCTTTAACTTTTTCTGTAAAATATTTATTGCCGTTTCGTATGATATGCCTATGGCCTCTGCAGTGCTACTTCGCCTACTTTAGTTCGTCAATCAGCGAGTACCTATCATATTGTGGATTTTTTAACAATTTCGTCGGCAACCACCTCTATTAGGTCGCCCAGGCATCTCCTCATCAAAAACAAAAGTTACTACCCGTTTAAATTGCGAATAATTCGTTCGTTGCGTTTAATTCGTTTAATTGGTTGTTGCCATTGCATATTTGTGTCCCCATAGACAGCATCCAACTTAAGTTTTATTTCATAGCATGTTTGTAAGCATGTAATAATAATAAAAAAGTGGATTACGAAACAGATGTGACAAAAGTTGGTGCCAAACTAAAACTAACGTCAGAATCAGTCTGAAATTAGACATAGCTTGGGTGTGAATGAGGCAAATGGAATGGGGGAATTTTTGTATACGACAGTAATGTCAACTTCCCTTAGCAACGCCACCTGTCTGTAAACACGGGTACTTATTGATTGGTCCAAGTACACCGCCTCCGCTCGCCGGCGGGAACTCTGTCAAACCAAACACTCGTGTATAAGGCCCCTAGCACACGGCGTATTTTAAACGCGCAAACGACGAGCAGATGACTAGCGTATACGCGCTTCAAACGAGATTAGAACGCAACCTTGTAACCTAAGCACACGGGTCGATCGTGAAACGCGCATCTACTGCGCGTATACGCGCAGTTGCAGCGATACAGACGCGCTGTAGTCGCTCGTAGCTTCCGCGTTTTGGTCAGAGACTCCTCGTCAGTTGTACAATGGCGTCGGTTGAGACAACACTGCTTATGCTGGCTTTAACCCTTTGTACGCGCTTCAAACGAGTTTCGAATGCGCGCTTGTATCACGTTTTACGCGTGTTTGAATCTGTACAAACGCAAATATTGGCATCTGCGCGCAGAAAACGCGCGTTCCTGAAACGCGCGTCGCCTGCGCGTTTAAAATACGCCGTGTGCTAGGGCTGTAATTGCTTATCGCGGGCGGTGGGACGGTGCCTATATCGCTAATGTCACTATGATTTCTATATGAATTGTCCAAAGCAAATGTAACCCACATTATGTGGAGCTAAAAGCAATCCTTGACAGGTCTAAATCCAGCAATGGCCACTTGCAACTGTGACCAAAATGATGATAATAGTAAAATTGCACAAACTTGCCATTAGGAACTTTATCACGAAGCGATTGAAGGTGTGTGTGCGAATTTTCTGGTGGATAATTCAATTGAAAATGCGCCTTTGTGTCCTGTCTTTACCTAGGAAACACATGATTATTTCAGAGTAGGTCTTCTTTAGGTGCCTCTCCTCTTTCTCCTAAGGAAGGCCTGTCACTGCTCATTGTAGATGGCGTGACTATCATGTCACGTCAATGAGGTCAAACTGTTTTGAAATTTATAACGACATAAAGAGTTTTTCAACCTATGACGATGCTTGGATTTAGCTTTGCTAGCCCCATTAGTTCACAGTTTACCCTCAAAACAGCTGAAGATTGACCAAAAAACGCCGAAAATGTCCCTTGGTCTTTTCCCAACTATATTTATTGGCTGCCAGTCTCACGGGATGCAGCTGAAAACCAGTGTATTACATGGAGTAACTGCCTCTCTGTCGGACCTCCAAAACCCCTGGTTTAACCTCACAAAATGGCCCATTATTATTAACAATACCTAAAAAACAATACGTATATACATACTTGAATCTGAATTTTCAGTGTTCTTAGTGGGCATACGCAGTACTAGCTTGTCATGTTCATTTAAACCTTTGGAATAAAAAAACCTAGTTAGTGTCGAGATTAATGCGACATTGGCGATAAGACATTGTTTATGGTTTTAAATAGTCTATACTAGCTCCGCTTTGCGGCTTTGGATCGACCTTCGAAACACCCTATAAAGCAGGTTTTTTTTTAGAGGCGAAACAATTGATTTAGACTGATTACTTTATGACATTATTGTTGGCAAAGGCGCGTTTAAAAAAAAATGCATGGCATGCAATGGCAAAATCTGGAGGTTCAATTTGCACATGCACTTTGCAGTAAATCAGGCCGTATTTTGGGAAAAATACATTGAATGTTGGCTCCCAAGTTCTCAATTGTTTCTGCCATCGGCGTAGACATGCGACTTTAGATATCAGATACAGATCTATTGGCGTTAACGGACGAACAAGTTAAATAGGTCAATTTTGTGAACCTGATCGTTCGTCAAAGGTTCAATCATGATGATAGTTCGATCGTTACAGTCACCGTTGAGCGGTACAGAGACATGGTTATTAACTTTACGAGCCTCAATGTTGTAGACAAATGGTTTCAACAAGACGGTGCCATATGCCAAAAAGGGCGCCATGCGATTCATTTGCTCAAAAAAAAAAAACAGCGGCGGTGGCCACATGCCCGAAATCATATTCAAACATTAACAGCAAGATTTTTTTGGTAAAATAAACCAAATTTCATGGATAAGTATTAAAAATATTTTTCTGTTTTATTTCAATTTGAAACTCTGTCAAACCAAACGCTCGTGTATAATAGGGAATATGCATGTATTTTTTTCTTCACTTTATCAATAAAGTACAGTATTAACAACCCAAAAAATAATTAAAAGTTACGTTAAAAGACTGCTTGTCGCTCAAAAAAAATTTTAAACGTCTACAATTTTCTACGACAGTTCAAACATCCGTGACTGTCGCGGCCATTCCTGTCAAAGCGGTTGACGTCATTTCCCTCTATCTGCCTTGTTTACATCTTATAGGTATAATATCTTACTAAAGTATGTACTTTATTCAAGCAAACAATGCAATAACAACAATATAATAAAATCTATGTGAAACTTTAAATAGTTTTCAAATAAATGTGTTTCTTTGACAAAAAGCGTTTCACGTCACAACCGGCGACGATGCGTTTTGAATTTGCGTTCCGTTTCACCAAAATCACGCTACTTAAAATATTAAATTGTAAAATAAGGGTTATTTAGAATGTTAAACAAGTGTACCACAGTGTTTATATGGGCAAATACAAGGCATTTTTAAGGAATAAAAAAGTTTTGAATTTCTTGCATATTCCCTCGTCAATTCAGTGTCACTCTGATTTTTGTATGAGTAGTCCAAAGCAAATGTAACCCCCATTATGTGGGCAGGCCTATATATATCCAGCAATGGTGTTTAGGCGAAATTTTGAAAATAGTCAAAAATTTAATAACCTTACCATGGTGATGACTTAGTGCTGCGAGATAGTAGTCAGGTATTGGATAATAAGGCTCTGGCGTATTTTGTACTTCAAAAGGCAACAAACTAGATAATCTGACCAAACGTTTCCTCGCCCACACAGGTACTTTCATTTTGGGAGATGAACTTGTCAGTCTGTCTTCACCTAGGAAACACATGATTATTTTGGAGTAGGTCTTCTTTTGGTGCCTCTCTCCTTCTATGGAAGGCCTGTCACTGCTGTAGATGGCGTGACCATCATTTCAGGTCAATGAGGTCAAGCTATTTTGAAACAGTTATGTAGTAGTAACTATATTGGGGTCGGCTTCCAGTCTAACCGGATGCAGCTAAATACCAGTATTTTACATGGAGCGACTGCCTATCTGACCTCCACAACCCAGTTAGTACTGGGTAATAAGGTACCCCTTGGTAAGATTGGTTGTCAAACTTTCGGGTGACTGCCTATCTAACGATTGGCAAAGATCTACAATTGACTGTCAGGACCAACGGCGTAACGTGCTTTCCGAGGAACGGACGAAACTCTGTATATAATGGGTGGTCACCCATCCACGGACCAACCTAAGCAAGCACGGCTTAACCTGAAGACCGACCCGAGCGTCTGTTATTATTTAGCCACGAGCTCCTCCTGAACTGAAGACTGGCCATAAACTCCAAAAATGTATCCTTGTCTTTTGCCAGGTGGAACTAATCATTCGCGTATGTATCTCAACCGAAAGTTTTATCTGAGATAGTCCTTCATACGAAGATATTTGACAGGCGTTCGTAGTGTGAAGATGATGATATCAGTTTCTGTTTTAGATTCTCGTGCACTTTCACATTGTTTCAAGGGATATCATCAAAGTTTGATCCATGGCCTGTTCAGAAGTCTCATTGTTATAATGTCGGTAAATCTTAATACTAACCTGAGTCTAATTCGGAGTAATCTTTAGGCTTTGCTTGCAAAACAAGTATTGGCATGCCATCTAAAGGGAAAAAACAACAAGTTAGGGTCGAGCCATATAAACTTTGCGTTGGCTTACAATGTTGAACGAACGTTAGAATAAAGGGTCCCAATTCTGTAACTTTGCGTTAAGCAAAACGCCATTGACACTCTATCGACACACTACAGACATTATGTTGCCACTGTTGCAAATTTGGTATTCTGCAAAAACTTAAAGGACTTATATTTCGGAAACGTGACGCTTTAGAAGATTATGTCTCAAACAACACTTGTTTGTATTGATACCAGCTATTAATTAATACAGTTTTTATGCATGGCCATTTTTTTAAATAAAATGAAACTGGGGGCAGTTCCACTTTCAGCGAACATCTACCCACCAGTAATATGAATACGTCTCTACCTACTTTGTTTCTCTCTCCGGTCCTTTAGAATCTTCCAGCTGGAACAACATTACCCCAGCAGGATTCGTTATTCAGCTTTTTTTTTTCAAACGACAGCTCGCACATTTTTTTATTTACAATACCTATAATACGCTCTAATTCGTAGAACTCAATTCATTCTAGAAGTATTTCCTGTGTTATACGTGGGACACTCAGAAAGTTTTGCGAAAATAAAAAATAAATGTTTTTTTATTAAATCTTTACAAAGTACTGTACCACAGGCTCTATACAAAGTTTCATGCGACTGAACCAGTTTTCGAAACACATTTTCCAGCCCGCCGTAGACACCTCGTTTACAGCCTGCTCGAACGCTGACAACGCATCTTCCGACTCCGAAAATTGTATACCTTTGAGCAGATTTTTTATTTTCGGGAATAAATAGAAGTTATACGGTGCTAGGTCAGGGCTGTAAGGTGGGTGACCCAGGAGTTTGACCGGCGTGTTGTCCAGGAAGTCCCTCGTTTTGAGCGCGGTGTGCGAAGGCGCGTTGTCGTGGTGGAGCCCTGTGTTTGGTCGCTTGCAACACAACAGAGAAAACTTCTGCCAAGCATTTGGTTGTATACCATTCAGCGTTGATGCTTCTTTGGTTCCGTAAAGGAATTGACAACAAGTAGCCAGTCAAATTGAAAAAGCTCGCGATCAAAATCTCCCCCCCCGCCGCGCTTCTAGATCGCTTCACTTTGTAACGTTAGGCGTTGAATCGTTTTGAAACACCCAAACTGTCGACTGGCGTTTCGTTTTTGGATCGTATTGATAAATCCAAGACTCATCACCTGTAATAATGTCGTAAACACGCCCAGACGAGCCTGCTTCAAATTTGTTTATCATATCGCGGCACCATTCCACCCGGGCCTGCTTCTGAGCATCGGTGAGGTTGTGCGGCACCCAGCGCGAAACTATCCTCCTCACGCGAAGATGCACGTGTAGAATTTCGTGAAGGCTTCCCGATCCAACCTGGAGTATGTGCTAAATCTCTTGATACGTAGCTCGCCTATTGTCTTGGATTATTTTTTTCACTGCTAGCACGTGTTCTTCCGTAACAGCCGTCAAAGGGCGACCACTTCTTTTTTCATCCCCCAAAGTTAGTCGCCCGCGCTTGAATTCGTTATACCAACGATACACGGTTGCCTTAGAAGGGCCTTCATCCATGAATGCCATTTGAAGCCTTTCGTACGATTCGTCCGGTTTCATGCGACACTTGAAATCGTAAAAAATCATAGCGCGAAATTGTTCCCGGCGCAGATCCATTTTTTAATGAGACACGATAATTTAAATTTGCTCGCAAACAATGTGCAGGGAAATTTTGAAATTGGAACGTACCTATTTTTACTCACAAATAATCAAATTTTCAAAATAGACTATAACTGGCCAGTCTCTCACACAAAAATACTTTTTTTCGCAATACTTCCCGAGTGGCCTGGTATTTGTAATTTGGCGTAGAGGCTGGGCGATTAGCTGCCGCGCCGCGCGTTTCGCTGGTTCGATTCCCATACTGAACATATTATATTTGAAGGCTCTATTTATTCTGTGCTACAGGTAAGTTGTTCAGGGTCGGGTTGTTTGTGTAGGTGAGTTTAAATGTTTATTAACGCACCCACGATACAGGAAACCTTGGGTGGGCCAATGTTTATAAAAAAGAACATAATATAAAGTATAATTAGATATTTTCGATATCTTTTTAAACTTACTAGATCTATAACTAGGTTCATCGCGTCGTCTTGTTGCAGTTATAAGTGGTATCTGAAAAATTTAACTGGTGAATTTTTCAGGTGGGCGTGGAAGGCAAAATCAGAAACTATGAGGACTAGCGAAAAATACTCAAAGGAGTCTAGAGCCCGATTTTGATGAAAACTAAAACTACATCATTGAATTGTTGAAAAATCTTTATTCTTAGTCAAGATTCGAACGACCAAAATGTATGTAAGCAGCTAATTTTTTTTTTTTTTTAATATTTTACAATAGGGAATATGCATGAAATACAAAACGCCTTTTATTTATGAAAAATGCCGCATAAAAACATTGTGGTACACTTGTTTAAGTTTCTAATTTATAACTTATATTACAATTTACTGTTATAAGTAGCACGTTTTTGGTGAAACTGAACGCACTGTCAAAACACACCGTCCTCGATAACGCCGGTATTGACGTCAAAGTTCATTGTGTCAAAAAACACTTTTATTTGAAAAGTGCTAAAAGTTTCACAATAAAATTATTTTAATATTGTTATTGCAATTTTTACTTGAATAAAGCACATAAAATTGGTAAAATTATTTTATTAAGGCCAAAAAAAAAAGTTGTAAACAAGGCAGATTCTGGATAATGACGTCACATCATGGCCGGGACAGCTACGGACGTTTGAACCCTCGTAAAAAATTGCAGGAGTTTAATATTATTTTTGTGCGACAAGTAGTAGTTGAACTTATCTTTTAATACACTCGAGAGCAATGAATCCGGGTCACTTAAAGAATCCTAAAAATCTCGGAAACTAAAAATGCTAGGTTAATGCAATAAATTATATTTAATAGACAATGTAATACTCCTTAAATGAAGGTATTAAAACTTCTTAGTTATTGTATAGTTATATCATAAAAAAATCAAATTTGAAAAAGGGCCACTTTCGAAGATGGAACTACGAAATTACAATCATTTGGTTTTGCTTTTGTTTGTAATCTGTCATTTATGTGGGAACATAAACCATGTTGATAGTGCTCTATATTCATTATTCAAGCTGAAATTATGTCGCTTACGCCTGAAGAATGCACCAGAATACTTACAATGCTGGAAACCGGCCGGAGTCAGCGCGATACAGCCAGGACTGTCGGTGTGTCGCTGTCAACAGTACAAAGAGTTCTCCGACGTTACGAAGAAACTGGTTTTAACCTACGCAGACCAGGAACGGGCAGAACCAGGTGTACCACAGCACGAGAAGACCGATACTTGGTGAACACCATGCTTCGAAATCGCTTTCTCACAGGAACTGAACTCACAAATCAGTTTCGACGCCTCGGAGGAAGTAACCCAAGTGCATGGACAGTAAGACGTCGGCTTGCTGAATCTAACTTAAAACCCCTTAGACCTGCAAACGGCCCTAAACTGGAGCGTGGGCATCGTATTTCAAGACTAAGATATGCCCAGAGCCACGTAAATTGGAGTATTGAAGATTGGTCAAAAGTTATGTTCTCCGACGAATCAAAATTTATGCTCTACAAGCACGATGGAAGACACAGAGTGTATCGAAGACCAGGGGAAAGATTCAAGCAAGCATGCATCGAAGAAAAAGTAACCTACGGTGGTGGGTCTGTACTTGTGTGGGCCGGAATTTCTTCTGAAAGTCGCACAGAGCTGGTGATCATAGAAAACGGCTCTTTAACTAGCGTAAGATATGTGGAAGAAATCCTCAATGATCACGTTGGTCCATTTATGGTCAATTTAGGTGAGGATGCTATATTTATGCATGACAATGCCCGACCTCATACAGGTAGGATTGTGAATGACTACCTTCAAGAGATGAACATTACTCGTATGGAGTGGCCAGCGCGCAGCCCGGATATCAACCCGATCGAGCATGCTTGGGACGAGCTAGGCAGATGCGTAAAACAACGAAACCCTCCCCCAATCACGCTTCGTGAGCTCAAAATTGCTCTCACAGAGGAATGGGAGAATATTCCCCCAAATCGTATAAGGAACTTGGTGTACAGCATGCCAAACCGCGTAAACGCAGTAATGGAAGCACGAGGAGGCAATACGAAGTATTAAAATTCAAGAAAATCGTAATAAAGTTCAAAAATTTCATGTTTCCTATTTTTGTTTTAAAGGAGAGATCAGCAGTTTTTTTCTTTATGTAATTTTGTGTTAATAAAATGTATGGTGACTCATATTTTTTTACTTTCATTTAAGGAGTATTACATTGTCTATTAAATACAATTTATTGCATTAACCTATCATTTTTAGTTTCCGAGATTTTTAACATTCTTTAAGTGACCCGGATTCATTGCTCTCGAGTGTACATTTCTTGGGTTGATAGCACCGTATTTTATTGATTTAAGTGAAGAAAAAATTACGTGCATATTCCCTATTAGTATACAAGTAATAAATACGTACTTACAAAAAATAAAACATAAAGCCAAATCATATTGAAGGTCATATAAGTACACGACTTCACCCAATCATTTGGTACCTATTCATAGAAAATTGAAAAATTGCAAATACACACAATAAAAATAAAAATTGAATAGTCAACCATCCGTTTCTATTGCTATTTTCAATCAAACATTCATCAAAGATTTAACTCGTTTTTTATTTATGTTTTAATGTTCGATAAACGTTAAAGGCACCATAGACTACACAATTTCAGCCAGTTTCATACGCGTTCAGTTTAACCCCATTAAAGGAGCTAAACGCGAGTTTTATAATGCAAAAAAGCATATGATTCACTGCAATAAACAAAACCAGAAAAAAATATGATATTCTTCAGGATATATGCTAGTATGATAGTGTTTTGAAAACATAATACAATTAATTTTACTCGATAAAAAAAAATCACGAACTTATTTCTAAACATTTCTTTTAACGAGTAAAAACCATACTCGAATACATGCGATCATTCTGATTTTTGTCAAATAATTCTACAAGTAACATATTATCATGATAGTGTTTTATTTTTTTAGTCCAATCAATAGATTTTTTGTAAATCGCAAAAAAACACTCATTTCGCACTATTCGGCCCGCAGTGACTGACGTATCAACCACTTTGTTGTGCAAGATGATTAGAACTTTATGCTAACAGTTTTTCAAACGAAGTTTGAACCACCACAAAGACTAGAGTTGCTAATTTAGCTCCTGTAGTCGCCTTAACATGTCAGCGGGCTTGGTGTGTATGCTCCATTAGGACACGAAAATATCAAGTCCACATGAAACGATAGTCACGGTTTGTAGTATAAGTGTACAACATGTAACGTAATTAACGCACAAAATCAAAAATCAAAATCAAAGTATTTATTTCAAGTAAGCCAGTTACAGGCACTTTTGAATTGTCGAAACAAAGATGAAAATTAAATGTAGCTACAGTCCCAGTCACATGACATAAAAACTGTAAAAGTACTGTAGTTGCCCATTCCCTAGCGTAGATCTCTATGGAGAAGAACGGGCAAGAAACTCCATGGACACTCTTTTAAATCAGAATATTGTATCGAAAGAATAGGAGAATAGAAAAATGCGGTTCAAGCGTTCGGAAATTATGGTGGAGTAAAGAAACAAATAAACTAAGGACACACACAATGGTTCATAGAATAAGGTTTTATACAACATGTTACATAATTAACGCACATCCTGAATCGATTTCTATAATTTTTACAATGTAGCAAGATGTGCACGTTAAAAGTGTCCACAGTAAAACAAAACAAAAAAAAAACTAAAATAATTCATTAAAATAAGCCATGGCAACTGAGAGATGACCAGTCACAACTGACAGCGCCCGTTCACGGACATGACGCATAGCTCAGCACCATTCAACTCAACCATTTTGAAGGAAACTAAATGATCCGACACATGCGCCACCATCAGCGAGACATTTGAGTGAGCATGACATACTCTCAACCGCCAGGGCACATTCAAGTCAAGAAAAGACGTAGGTTTCTAGTGAATGATAGCTTTCTAGTACATAGTACTCACACAATATGGGCTATGAGATTATATAATACTAAAGAGATTGAATCTATACAATGCAAAGATAGTTGTACAATCTTCAGCAGCTCCAACAATACCATTTAATGCTATCAATTTAAGCGCCCCTGTCCTTGTGGAGCAGGACCAGCATTGAGCCAAGCATTTTTATCAGCGATATAATCGCTCAACTTGTAATATGCTTGCTTACATAGTGTGCGTTTAATGCATGTTTTAAATTTCGTCTCATTAAGTTCAAGAATACTTTGTGGAATTTTATTATAGCATCTCAAGCAGTACCCCATGAAAGATGAGTCTACTTTAGCGAGTCTGAAGCCTGCCTGAACTAGTTGGTCCCTATTTCTAGTACTGTAATTATGTCTGTCACCCCTTTTACCAAAAAGGTGCAGATTTTTTCGGACGTACATTATGTTTTCGTAGATGTATTGACAATGTACTGTCATGATGCCAATATCCTTAAACAGTTCCCTTAGAGAATCGCGCCTACGAAGATTATATATGGCTCTGATGGCTCTTTTCTGCAGAATAAATATAGACTCAATATCTGCAGCCCGTCCCCATAGCAAAATGCCATAAGACATTATACTATGAAAGTAACTAAAATAAACCAGTCTAGCGGTATCTACATCAGTATATTGACGGATTTTTCTAATGGTATATGGTGCTGAACTTAGCCGCCCCGCAAGAGATGTTAAATGAGAACCCCATTGTAGCCTTGAATCAAGCGTAATCCCCAGGAAACCCGTTTGTGTGGTTCGATAGCTTTAAATTTTGGATCTAGGAACAAAACGCTGGCTTGATATATAGAAGAAACTTACCGACGTCTTTTCACCGCTTTGCGTTGTCCCGGGACTAGGAATCCATTAACAGAGGTTCACAGCACTTAGCACAAGAGGATTAGACAGTTTTCATAGTTGATAATTAGTAATTTTCAGAGTTTTCTTATTATTTTACGGAGCCGCGCACGCGTTTTCTTCAAGATGTCTCTCAAGGCAGCGCATGCGCTCATTCGTTCCGAGCGCTGGCAGATTTCCGCGCGTCTGATTGGTTGAGCGCGTTGAGGCGGGAAAGATGGTTCGTTTCAAATCAAGCCAGTAAGAAATTAACCCAACATTTCCCCCCACCGAAATCCGCAAGGATTTCCCAGTTACGATACCAGGATAAGTGAGGTTTGAATTTGTTGAATCTTGAATTATGCAATTAACTATAAGAATTGATGTGTGTTGTGTGTTGAAAGTATTTGATTCATATAGATAAATATAGTATAGCAAGTGGACTGTATTTTATAGTAGAATAGAAAATAATAGGAAGTCATACATAAACAAGAATTTACATAATGACGGTTAGAATTATACAATAAAGAATTATTCTGAGTCCTGATCCAACGGGAGAGGACTCACTTTTGAAACAGGACGAGTAAACTGGTGGTTATTGGCAGTGCGTACACTTATTACGCGCACGACCCCGTCCGGTCCACTATGCAATTTGGAAACTCGAGCTAAAACCCACTGAAGCGATGGTGCATCAGAATTCAAAAGTACAAGATCACCGATATTGAGATTTCGACAGTTGGTAAACCACTTTTGCCGTTGTTGCAATGTATGCAAGTAGTCTTGTCTCCAAAGTTTCCAGAATTGTTGTGACATTTGTTGGACAAGCTGCCAACGATTCAGTCTAGAACCAGACAAATCCGTTAAGTCGTGCTCTGGAACCGATAAGAGTTCCCTACCTATGAGGAAGTGTGAAGGAGTTAGAACCTCAAACTCGTTAGGATCACTCGACAAAGCACAGAGGGGCCTTGAGTTGAGCACAGCTTCAGCTCGGCAGAGAACCGTACCGAGTTCTTCAAAAGATAGAGCCCTAGTACCAACGGCACGTTTTAAGTGTAGTTTAGCAGATTTAATCACAGATTCGTAAAGTCCACCAAAGTTACTACCAGTCGGAGGGTTGTGTCTCCATTTAATTCCACGAGAGACGAAGCCTCCGGATAGATTCCCCGAATCAGTATTAAGAAAGTCAGTAACTTCTTTTAGCTGTTTGCCAGCTGAAACAAAATTGGTGCCGTTGTCGGACACAATGGAACAGCATAAACCTCTTCTCGCCGTAAAACGGTCGAAACATGCAAGAAAACACTCTGTACTCAGAGAAGATAAGACTTCTAAATGTACCGCTCGTGTAGCACAACACACGAAAACGCACAAATAGGATTTAGATACGTGAGCGTTTCTACGAGTTGACTCCTTGGTAGGAAAAGGTCCGCCTATGTCGACCCCAACAGTGTGAAAGACATGAATATCTTGAGTGCGGAACTTGGGCAGTTCACCCATTATAGGTTGTCGATTTGTCGGAGACACCCTAAAGCAAGACATACATTTACTTGTACGTGATCGAATAGCACTACGCGCTGAAATTATCCAATATTTTTGATTGATTAAACTTTGAAGAGTGCGTGGACCCACGTGTAAATGAAGTTTATGAAAGTGATCGATTAAGATACTTGTGAAGTTAGATTTCTTTGGAAGGAGAAGCGGATGCTTCTTTTCGTAAGTTAGATCCGATTGGGAAAGTCGACCCCCCACCCTGAGGAAACAGTTGGGATCTACGAAAGGGTTGAGCTTTCTCAAGGATTGACTGCAGTGACCGTCCTTTGATAATGTTACTATGTCATACGAGAAATGATGTTTTTGGACTGATTTTACTAGAATATCATGTGCCTGTCTGAGGTCAGCGACCGAGAGTGATCTGCGCTTCTGAGCAGGTGATCTACAATTATGGATGAACTGGTAACACCGAGCAACAATGTTGAGCAATTTAGTGAAGCTAGAATACTTTTCTGTGAGATTGTAAAGTGAATCATCTGTTGTTTCAGTGGAAACGAGGACCGTCTTGGGACACTTAAGTTCAGGAGGAATGCAGTCACGGAATTCACTCATGGTTTTGATTGGCCACTGTACCGGGTCAAGATTGAGCCAGTCAGGCCCGTTGAGCCATTCATGTGTCGCTATTAATACGGAGGGTAACGCGCCGCGAGAGCAAATATCCGCTGGATTCGACACACCACTAACATGATACCAGCATTTACTGGGTACACTATCGTTGATTTTGGACACCCTAGTGGATACAAATGTTTTGAGTGTGTAGCTGGGAGTATTAAGCCAGGCAAGAACTACGGAAGAATCCGTGAACAACAATGTTTCATTGATCTCAAGTCGATTGTGTAGAATGGATTGGACGTACTTGATAAGCTTGGCCAGCAAATGTGCAGCCATGAGTTCCAGACGAGGAATGGTGACTGTCTTTAAAGGCGCGACTTTAGATTTGGCGATGACTAAACTGACTTTAGTGTCACCATCCGCATTCTTAGTTCGAAGATAAACAACAGCAGCATACCCAAGAGTTGAGGCGTCACAGAAACCTAAAATCTGACAGTAGGTCTGATGCACTACCTTGACATGCCGTTCATGTTTTAAATTTGTCAATAATGGAAGTTCCTTGACGTATAACTGCCACTGAGCCTCGAGATCTAATGGTAAACTTTGATCCCAGTCTAACTGGCGAGCCCAAAGTTCCTGCATGAAACATTTGGCATAAAACATACATGGAGCCACGAAACCTAGTGGATCGAACTGACGACCTATTTGGGATAGAACCGTTCTCTTTGTAATCACTGAGCTAGACGGAGTAGTGGAGAAGGAGAATGCATCAAATGCCGGTAGCCACTGAAGCCCAAGCACTTTTATGGACAAATTCGCCTCATCGTCGAATGCAACTGGCGTTTCGCGATGAGCCTCATCTAGATGTTCGACAACCTGTGGGCAATTGCTAGACCACTTACGGAGTATGAAGCCACCAGCTTCCAATAAGTCCATAAGCTCCTTCTGCAGCTCAAGCGCCTCTTCAACAGTAGCCACAGACCATATCAGATCGTCCATGAAAAACGCTGTTTTCAAAAGAGGAGCGGCTTTTGGGAATTTGTCCGCTTCGTCGTCCGCTAAAGTGTGTAACACCTTTATCGCCAAATATGGACAACTAGCTACGCCATAAGTCAATGTATTCAACTCAAACACTTTAATAGGCTGATCCAAAGAGTACCGCCAGAGAATATGTTGATAAGGTCGTTGAGTTTGGTCAAGGTCAATCATTCTGAACATTTTACAAATGTCCGCTGAAAGACAAATTTCGTGAAGACGAAAGTTTATTAAGAGCTGATTGATATCAGCTTGAAGTTTGGGACCCGGTAGTACCAATGAATTGAGCGAAACGTTATTAGATGTCTTACCAGACGCATCAAAGACCACGCGATGAGACGTTGTGGTACTTGTTGGTTTGATGATGCAGAAATGCGGGATGATGTATTTTGAATCCACATTCTCGACATCACCAAGACAAGTCATATGACCGAGGTCCTCATATTCTTGCATGAATTTATGATATTGAATTTTCAGCTCAGGCTCCCGTTCTAGTTTTGACTCTAAGTTGAGTAGTCGACGAGTTGCCATTTGGCTCGAGTCGCCGAGTTCAACTGATGGCCGAAGTGGATACTTGACCACATACCTACCCGTAGGGTCACGACGATGTTCTTTTTCAAACAAACATTCAGCTAATTCATCGTCCGGGCTGCGACGCGTCACCTCCGATGGTACATTTTCAACCTCCCAGAATGAGTGCATGATATTATCGAGGTTCATGGCGAATCCACAAAAGGGACCTTCATTAGCGGATAAGGTGGCAGCGGTGTGATCAGAACGATCGAGTTCAGTCTGACCTAGTATGACGTACCCAAATACTGAGCTCATGGCAACAGGTAAGCCATGTTCGCGTGGAAGTATCTTTTGACCGTCATATATGTAGGGAAACAGGTCGCCTGCTATCAATAAGTCGACGGGCGCGGGTTTATAGTAGGTCGGGTCGGCCAACATTAGGTGTTGGAATTCAACAATAGTCTTATCAGAGAGGGGCATAGTAGGTAAATTACCCGCAATATTCGAAACAATAACCGCATCAGTCGACATGATAGGACCAGCACAGAGTCGCGGCTTAACTTCGCAAGTTGTTAGCCCGAAATCCCGCACCGGATTGCCACCTAGACCGATCGGCTCAAAGTTGCATTTACGTCGCGACAGCCCTAGGCGTTTTGCACAGTCTTGAGTTATGTAGCTCGACATAGCGCCGCTATCAATTATAGCACGTACGGTTTGGTACTGACCCCAACAATCTGCGACGTGTATAACCGCGGTGCCGAGCAAGACTGTCAAATTAGCTGAGCACGTTAATGCGATGGCACTAGAACTCGAATTTGCAAAAGAATCTATGTGCAATGTGTGATGATGCTTTTTTTTGCAGATCGTACACCGTACTTTCGACGGACAGTCGTCGACAGAATGCTCGCGTAAACAATTTTCGCACAGTTTTAATTGTTTGATTTTATCGAGACGCTGTGCGGGTGTCAAGTCGGTGTAGTCGATACATCGATATATAGAATGCATCTTTTTGCAATACAGACATTCCATGGATTTATTTGACTTTACAGGCTCGTCTGTATTGGCAACAGCTGAAGACAAAGTAGGCCGTTGTGAATGGAAATTATTTGATTTTGAACCAGAAGGGTGGTTGACCTTTGATTGACCTCGAGTGGACGCTACACTTTTTATAGCAGTGGAATTTGTAGTACACTCGGACATCTCGAGAACGCGCACATGTTTTTCGATAAAAGTTATCAATTCGTCATAAGTAGGTAGCTCATCTTGCCCCAACTCTCGTTCTAACTCACGCCTAGTTACGGGATCCAGGTTACGCAACGCGACATAAAACAACAGAAATCCCGACAAATCCTTGATTTCAAGCAGATGAAGCGCTTTAATGTTTTCTTGAAATGTCTGTAAGAATTCATTAAGACCACAGACTGACTCATTCACTAAAGGACTGAAGTTAAATAACTTGTCGAGGTAGGTAGTCGCTAATGCGCGTTTATTTTCATAGCGTTTCACCAACGCATCCCAAACTATCTGGTAGTTAGACGATGTAACCGGCATAGACTTTACAATCGTTATAGCTGACCCGCTTACTGCCGATAGAAGATAATAAAACTTTTCAATATCTGCTATTTGTTTGTTAGTGTGAATCAGACTAGAAAACGTATCGCGAAAGGTAGGCCAGTTTTCGAGTTTACTGTCGAAAGGGAATAGTTCCAATTTAGGTAACCTAGGCTTTACACAGCTGCCCTCCGATTTCTGTTCAGATCGATTTTGTTTCATTTCTATGTTCACACTACTCGAAACTCGGACAATGAAATAATAAATTTCGTCAAAACTTTCAATTTCTTTATATGACGGAACGTAGTCATGAAAATATTTCCGTTTTAGGATAGTGATATTTTGTATGGATTTTTCGAACTTTTCCTGCCAACTATGCAATTCACTAAAACGAGCGTTAAATTCTCCTTTCAACTCGGGTTTGTTACTAACATTCTTGGCAATCTGATACAAGGCTTGCAATCTCATAAAACACATTTCTTTTGTAGCAATATGTGGTTGTACCAACTTATCGAACTCCTCCTCATCCATTATATCAGTTTTAGGCATTCTACTACAAAATTATTACAAAGCACACGGCAAGTAACAATGGCGGCTGCCCGGTTTCGACAATTTTACGTAAGAAATAATTTTAAATTCAAGATTCGAAATATGAAGCTAGGAATTGAAATAAACGTTGGATTAGGTAACAGAATATGTAAAAATGTGTTTAATATAGGTTTGGAGCTTGTACAATGTATATTTACTGAGATGCAAGTGAATTAGTGTGTAAAATTACGGATCGTGTAGTGTAGGTACCTACCGGCATTGCCTACCGGCAATAGACGAATCGACAAAGTTTGCAAGAATTATACCAATAAATACGTGTAAATGAGTAGATATTTAACAGTATTGATTTCGTAACTGGATAATCCTGGCTCGAATGACCAAAATGTGTGGTTCGATAGCTTTAAATTTTGGATCTAGGAACAAAACGCTGGCTTGATATATAGAAGAAACTTACCGACGTCTTTTCACCGCTTTGCGTTGTCCCGGGACTAGGAATCCATTAACAGAGGTTCACAGCACTTAGCACAAGAGGATTAGACAGTTTTCATAGTTGATAATTAGTAATTTTCAGAGTTTTCTTATTATTTTACGGAGCCGCGCACGCGTTTTCTTCAAGATGTCTCTCAAGGCAGCGCATGCGCTCATTCGTTCCGAGCGCTGGCAGATTTCCGCGCGTCTGATTGGTTGAGCGCGTTGAGGCGGGAAAGATGGTTCGTTTCAAATCAAGCCAGTAAGAAATTAACCCAACACCGTTTTATCTACGAATTCAAGAATTCAGTTTCTCTTTATTCAGTACTATATCACAATCACTACTTTTAACATTCAGTAAAGCAAATCTTGTGCATTTGGTTTTTTTTTCATTTAATACCAAATTGTTTGCTGTGAACCAATTTTGGACCTGAAGTAGGGCATTATTTACGTCATCTAGATTTTGGGCCCGCCTATTTATCTTAAAAATTAAGGAAGTGTCATCAGCAAATAACACCATATTTTGAGGTTGGTTTTTCAATAAATAGGGTAGATCATTTATATATACTAGAAAAAGTAAAGGACCCAATATTGAGCCTTGTGGAAACCCCATTTTTACTTTTAAGCCATGTGAATTAACACCATTTATTTGAACATGTTTTTGTCTATCATTCAAATAAGATTTTACCAAACTAAGTGCAAGTTTACCCAGTCCGTAATGCTCAAGTTTCAAAAGTAATGTGTCGTGATTTACACAATCAAACGCTTTGGAGAGGTCACAAAAAATTCCTATGGCTTCTTGAGACTCTTCCCACGCAGTAAATATGTGCTTTAATAAGGTTACACCGGCGTCAGTTGTACAACGTCCCTTGGTGAAACCATACTGTTGATCATGTAAAATTCTGTTGGTGTTAAAATGATAGAGCTAACCGATACAGGTCTATAATTATTAGTGTCTTTACTGTCCCCGGATTTGAAAAGAGGTATGTCTTTAATGTATTTCATTAAATCAGGGAAAACTCCTTGGTCTACACATAAATTAAAAATTAAAGCTAGGTAAGGGGCTATAGTCTCAAGTATGGAGGTACAAACTTTGATAGACATTCCCCATAGATCTTCGGTCAGTTTGATTTTTATTTGCCGGAAAGCTTTAAGAACTATCATAGGGTTAATGTGTTTAAATTTAAATTCAGCCAGGCAGCCAGACACATTCGCCTTTAATAAACCAATTGAGAGTTCAGGTGAGGCAATAAGAGCCTCTGTAGTTTTTAATGGTACATCGGTAAATAAATTTACAAATTCCTGAGCTACTTCCTGATCAGAGCTTTTAGGACCACATGCTGTATCTAATGTGTAGCTAGTGTTACGTATTTTCTTCCTGTTAGTCTCGTTATTTATGACTTTCCAAACTGTCTTTATTTTATTTTCTGCTGTTTTGATCTTGTTGCTAATGTGCAGGGCTTTAGCAACCTTGCATGTATTTCTAAAAATTTTTGAATGCTTAGCAACATACTTGTTAAAAGTTTCAGTGTTTATAAAAGGCTTAAGGCCATAAAGCTCAAATAGTCTTTCCCTACTTTTTCGGATACCTCTAGTTGCCCAATCACTAAATATGAATTTAGGGCAAATACTTTTTGTCTTTTTTCAAAAGTTTTATTGAATTCCGTGTGAACTATTGAAAAGAAACGATCATACAATTGATTTATATTAATATCGTCAAGACTCATAGCACTGAACTTGTTCTGTAGCGAAATATTATACCTATTTAATCTGCTAGAAGTTATAGGTCTAAATTTAATTTGAACTTTTTGCAATGCTATGGTCAGAAGGCAGACAATTTACTATGGCCTTATCTAAGTAATCACAATCGCAGAAAACATTATCTATGCAAGTAGCAGTAGGAGTGACTCTAGTAGGTTCTATAAAAGTGTTGGTCAAGTCAAATGACTTAAAAAGATTTAATAACCGACTGCTATTTGAACTTTCTTCTAAAATATTGATATTGAAATCACCACAAATAATTGTAGATTTATACACACACTCTCAGACACCCCAATTAGTTTATTATGTTATAATCATAATACATGCACTGAATTTTTAATTAAACATGTCTAGGCAATGATTATTTAATAAATTAGTTTTCCTAATTCCGGAAGAATGTTGTAGTCACAGTACAAATTAACGAACGCACACAGTCGCATACGTAGGTCTCATACCTACGTATGCGACTGTGTGAGTCTTGCTAGCCTAGTAGGTATTCGCACGCGTTCGAGACAGCTGTTAACGTCGTCACTCGACTCAACTTCAATAGAAAAGTTCAATACATTTTAATGCCTGTTTTCTTAATTGATGTTTTAATTTAGAAAGCACTTCGTCATTTTTTACTAAAAGCGTTCACTATTTATTTATTTATTTAAACTTCATGTACATGTACATAGGCGGACTTAATGCCACAAGGCATTCTCTACCATTCAACCTTTGGGTTAAATAGGAAAACATAGTGTTAGGGTACAAAAAATGTCTAAAAAACTAAGTTCTTGTAAACAAGAATGTATATACTTATATTGATACTAATACACATATACATATAAAATAAACTAATAGATATTTTATAACTACTAACACTATCCTATTTTTTAGATCCTCGGCACTTATTGTCGCACTAAAATAAACTAACGATTTAATACGTCCCCACAAAAAAAGTCGACAAATCAGCTGATTGGGGATTCTCATCGAATGAATCCCATATTTCGTTTTGACGAGTACGTGTACGCCAATCGGCTCCCCTGTCGATGGCTGTGTTCGGACGGAACGTTCCATGGCCACGAAGTAGCAGCTAACATAGTCCTACCCTTTTTTTTTTTTTTTTTTAGGATGGGAAATCATCAAATGACTTCTCCCGCTCTGGGCGGAGCAGGAGGGAGTGTCAGACTTTTACTGACTAAAACCCATCCATGTACCTTCCTCGCCCTTTGTGTTCCTCTTTCGAATAGTCCCGCAGCCCCGGCAGGCTTCGGTCCTTGCGGACACTTTCCCTATTGCTGACTCTCTTTGAGGCGCGCGTGGAACACGAACGCGCCGTCGACACGGCCTGTCGTCATGAGACGTACGGACGGCGAGCTAGCCCATAGCTCCCCGTCCACAGGCCCGCGCCTACGGTGGCCGGAAGCCACCACGTGGCCTCCGACGCCCGGGGCGTCTCCCGCGGCGGCCGGGACGTGAGGATCTCTCAACATAGTCCTACCCTGCGGTCTACTCCTGTACCATACCTTTGGTTAACTTGAATGTTCTGCCAGCTAGAACCACATCATCACCACACTGCACCGTGCCACAGTCCTCACCATTACTCACCATTTCACTGAACATTTTGGGTCAATTATTGGAAAGAAATCGCGCGCGAAAAACTATTTGCGTACACTGTACGGAAGCTCGCGCGTGACTAAATATTGTTTACATTTATTTAAGTTAGCTTTCATCGTAGGCGCTGGCGCCGCCCGATGTCATGGTGGCTATCTCGCTCTATCCCAGGTTTTTAATTTGCACGAGAAAGGGAACGAAAACAAGTATGACATATTTTGCTTTTGTTGGTTTATCTATTGTCCTTTAACGAGTCTGTTTAGTGCGTGCGTGCGGTTGAATCGCCAAGTTTACCTAACTGTATTTGTAACGACTTTAACTTACTTGAAATAAGGTTCATTTTTCTTTATTTTGTATTGAATGGCGGAATTTGTATTAATACAAATAAAACTGCACTTTTAAAAGTCTTATTGCCTCGAGTTACGGTCCATTTCAGTTTGCTTGGACTATACAGGGGTAGTGTGGCTATAAATTACGTAGCTTTAATTATTTTTGGGATAAAAAATTACCTATATTAAAAATTATAGAAATCGATTCAGTAAACGATTCTGAACAAAGTAATTTCAGGATGTGCGTTAATTATGTTACATGTTGTATAAAACCTTATTCTATGAACCATTGTGTGTGTCCTTAGTTTATTTGTTTCTTTACTCCACCATAATTTCCGAACGCTTGAACCGCATTTTTCTATTCTCCTATTCTTTTGATACAATATTCTGATTTAAAAGAGTGTCCATGGAGTTTCTTGCCCGTTCTTCTCCATAGAGATCTACGCTAGGGAATGGGCAACTACAGTACTTTTACAGTTTTTATGTCTTGTGACTGGGACTGCAGCAACATTTAATTTTCATCATCTTTGTTTAGACAATTCAAAAGTGCACGTAAGTATCTGGCCTACTTGAAATAAATGCTTTGATTTTGAGGGAGCGCCTTTAACGAATGCAATAGGATAATGTTTCTTAGAATCGGACAAAGCCGCTGGCAGAATCTAGTTTATAAACTATAAAAATAAATAAAATTAAAGTGTCTGTTTATAATTTCAAAATAACAGCTTTTTACTAAATGCATTTGTGTAAGTATATACGGTACTTATAACAAAATAACAATATTTTTATCTGTCTGTCGGTCTGTTCCGGCTAATCTCCGAAACGGCTGGACCGATTTTGACGGGACTTTTAATGGCAGATAGCTGATGTCATAAGGAGTAATGTAGGATACTTTTATTTTAAATAAGAATTAGAGTTCCGTGCAAAAAATTACATTAATTAATTTACCTTGATATTATTTACAAAATACTATTCTAATAGGGATAGGGCCAAAAGTCGGGGGGCACAGCTAGTTTATAAATAAAACTAAGAACGTTCAACATGATTGTCTAATCATTATCTATGACATACAAACATTCTTATCAACAACTATGTATAAAATATTACATAAATCTTTACAAAAACATAATAATACGATACTCTTTCCATAGTCAAATATAAATTAACTTCAATTAAAATAACATAATTATCTTGCCTACAATTGGGCAACTGTATACAGGGTGTAAACGGACCCTTCACGAAGCCGTTAACCAAGCATTCTGTACATCAAACTAAGTAACTCCACGCAAAAATTATTGCTGGGAAAAAATCACGTTTTACGGCCAAACTCAATGTAACGCACTCAAAACATTGTGCTGATAGACGCATTTAATAGTAAACGGGTTATGGAGGTATTTTTCTTAAAAATTAGTGTTTAATAAACTTGTGAAAAAGTTGGAACTTTGACCTCCAATATCTCCGTAACAAGTAGCCAATTTTTTTTTTGTACTGGACCATACCCAGCAACCTAGGTTTCCGGGTATGGTCCACAACAAAAAAAAAAGATCGCAATGAGGGGAGAACACGTACTTTTCGGCTTCGTAAAGGGACTATTTACTCCCTTTATTATGAATTATAAAAAAAAATCATTGTCTATAACAAACCACGAAAACACAAACACAAAAATTGAAAAGAGTATAAGCTAGGTCGTGTGGAGGGGATGAGTGAAAGAAGACTAACAAAATGTATTTACAAGGCAGATGTGAGTGGCAACGACTAGAAGGAAATACACTGACCTTATCGGTGAGGTTCCTCAGAAAGATCAGGGGGCCCTACTCCCTAACGCTTCGTCCGTATATTCGTCTCTCTCGCGCACGTCTGCAGATGAGTGCGAGTGAGAGAGACGGACATATACTGACGAAGCGTTAGGAAGTAGGGCCTCTGGTGCGTAGTACTCGCAACCGGTGTGCGTGTATGACCAGATGTATGAACGTGGACGAGGCAAAAGGAGTATGTAAGGATCGTAGCAGGTGGCGTTCTGTGGTTTGTGCCTACCCTCATGGAAAAAAGGCGTGAGTTTATGTATGTGTGTAATATTTATTTTCAATACACTTCCTCGAAAACGGGTTCTTATCGCACTACGATTATGTTCAACATGACATGTATTTCACACACGTGGATCTTTTTCATTTCCCATCACCTTGTGCTGTGCCGCGTGCAGGTGGAGCCACGCGGCACAGCACGCGGGTGTTGGGAAATTGCCTCAGACAAAACTATACCTATACTTAGTACAAATTGGTGCAATGCCTATAGTCAGCGGTGATTGTTTTTTTTTCATTACTTTATTTTATTTCTTCAAAAGTGTATTGAAAAACGTCGTTTGATACACGTGGAAATTTGTTATTGCAGTCCTCGGCTCAAAAACACCCTCGCCTACGGATCGGGAGTTAATTCCGCCTCGAATGCTATAACAAACTTTCTCCACTTGTATCAAAATGTACTATTTTCACTGACTGAAACATAACCGGCCAAATGTGGGTATACCTCTGCCAAATCCTTCTTAGATTATAGGCGCGATGTTAGGTTATGCTAAGTATAACCGCGTGAGTAAGTGTGTGTGTTTATATGCATGGTCTCGCTGTGACATTTTAATCATATTTCTTCTCTCAATTATTATCATCAGAGGTAAGCCATGTTGTTTGAACATTCTCGTTTTAATAAGGACTCTTGTCTTCTAATTTTTTGCAAAACTAAGAAACTATTACAGTTAAACATACATGTAACAACTCGGTCCCATGGCAGACACTATGGGTAGGCAAGAAAAACAGTAACAAATCTTGATTTTTCTGGTAGTACAGGAGGCGTGATAAGCTTGATTCTTGAAGTAAAAGGTGTTTATTATTTTTATTATAAATAGCTGTCAAGACAATGCTGAGATATTAGCACAGCTTCGATTACACTACTACAGCACATCTTAAGGTGGATGCTCCAGGGTAGCCCGCGAAATTCAAATTTTCTTACGTTTTTTGCTATTTGCAGGTCAGTGTCAGGTTGTATGTTGATTAAACTATGAATTGCGGCTGTAAGACGTATGTAGTTACAGAATTATAATCATCAAAATCATCAATACAACCCTCCAAGCGCATAAAGGTGCAGGAATGACTTTGACCTTGAAAAAGTAAATTCATACACCTTTATGAGCTTGGAGGGTTGTATTGATGATTATAATTACAGAATTATAATCATCAATACAACCCTCCAAGCTCATAAAGGTGTAGGCGGCTGTAAGCCGTATGTAGTTACAGAACTACATACGGCTTACAGCCGCGATTCATAGTTTAATCAACATACAACGTGACACTGACCTGCAAATTGCAAAAAACGTAAGAAAATTTGAATTTCGCGGGCCACCCTGGCGCATTCACCTTAACCTCATCTATTGACAAACCTAGTGATGGGCCCGTTAAAGAAACAAACCAACCCATTTCAATATTTTGGAAATTCATATCAACTGTTCTAATGTTATCTAAAGTTTTGGATATTTTATACTCTACAGTAATATAATATCATACTATATTCAGAATATTAATGGATTACAGTTTGACAGTTAAAAACGAACGAACCAAGCTAGTTTGGATCGAGGCCTCGAACCTTTGCTTAACATACTCGGGGTATTAAGCTTGAATGTCAGTGATTTTCAGGTGTAATTTTGAGTGTTAACCGTTGGCGCCCTCTGACGACTTCGACTTGCAAACTGCCGGTAGTGTGCTCCAGTAACGTGTAGATGTCGCTAGCTGTCCGGACAGGCTTCGTGTTTATACTGACTACGATGTCGCCGGGCTGAAGGCCGCCACTGGAAGAGAAAGCAAACATTTAGATAAGTACCGAGACAGCCTATTTGCTAAATTAGCAACTCAATATGTGGTGGTTCAAACTTCGTTTGAAATACTGTTAGAATAGAGTTCTAATCAGCTTGCACCACAAGGTGGTTGGTACGTCAGTCACTGCAGGCCGAATAGTGCGAAATGAGTGGTTTTTATTTAATTGTAGCCTAATAAATCATAAGACCAAAATGCCAATTGTACACTTTGTGAAGAAAAAAGTGACAAATATTTGTGTGAAAAAAAATACTAAAACTTAATGCCGTTTAGGAGTAGTTACGTTATTTCAAAGAAAAAATGCTTCACTTTGAATATTTTTTTCATATAGTAATAATAAAGTTAGAATTATTTCAATTGTACTAATTAGAGTTTAGAGTCTAATAAGAAACGTATTTTTTTGCACACTTATATTCACTCATCAAAGAGGAGTTACATGGAGAAAACCTCTCGTTAGCAGATACCACCCCCTTAACGAAGCCGAAAAGCAAATGATATTCCCGCAACCCGACTGAACGGGTTAGGTTACGGCCCATTCACGATCTTACAAACAAAAGTACTGGCAAATGAGTAAGACGACACGACACAGAGCGGCACAGACAGCGGTTTAGGAGTGACGAACTCAGTGGCGAAGCAAAGTACAAAATATTTTAGACGATTTTGTGGCGGTAAGGAATACCGAGACGTTTATCACTGAAATTTTAAATCGTCCGCCTATATGGATGACGGAATTCACTATTTAAATACCGATCTTTATTTAGTTCGCGCACTCCTTCCCTCATATCAAGATTATTTTATTTTTAAAATAGGCACTGCTTTCAAAACAGAAAGGATACTTTAGATAACGCCATGATTTTGGGCATTTTCTATTTAAATGTGTTCACCTCGGCCGCTGCCACTAACCGCTAAAGGTACGCGGCGTGCACAACGCTCCGCTAAGACCGAAGTCGTGACCAGCCCGCGTAGCATAACCACCGTAGAAACAGGTTTCTTCGAAGAAAAATCGACGAAATGACAGATTTCTTTTGTTCAGCTATCATTTATCTATCATTTTGTCGATTCTTCATCGACAAAACCCGTCTCATCACGCTACGCGAGCAGGCTGTTAGAACTGTGACCAACCACGAACGAAGCGAGCGGTGCCGCGGCTAGAGCTAGCGAGTGCTTCATCGAAGTGACGCCATGACCCTGTAAACCGGTTTGGCCTAGGACAAACTAGTTTGGCCTGAAATCGGGTTTTCAAATATATATTATAATGAATGACACTCACTTGTAAGCTGGTGATCCGATGATGACTTTCCAAACAAGTATTCCATGTTCAATATCAGTAGGCATCTGAAAGATAAATAAAATTATATCATTTATTTAGCTTATAATATTACTATTTTTTTCTTATAATGTTCCACACATATCTATGTTCATATCACGTTCGTTTACTGAAATTGAGAAAAATATACATATCCTCACAATCATGTTACTATTAAGTGTTATCAAAATTATGAGGAGTTGTGTCTAATTTACAACCCGGTTACATTATCACTGGACCTGGCGTCGATGACTTTTATAACAATAAAAGTCCAAACGTACCTAACAATGAAATGATCAAAAAACAGGCAATTTCGTTGCCGATATAAATGTCGTGATATTTTCGTGCTATCACTGCTTTATTTTTGAACATTTATTGGACCTTTTTTGTTAAAAAGTCATCGACGCACGGTCCATAGACAAAGTTGTAAATGTAATCGAACGCCTTGGGACAAAAAATCGTTAGCATTGCGTTAAAATAAAAATTTAACAGGCTTCTTGACAGCCCAGCATTTCTTATTCATTTATTTCGTAAAAAGGTGCTATGCCGCACTTACCTCGGGATTCCTCATTCTCAGTTCCATGAGTATGTTCGGTGTGAGAGACAGCATGGTGATGCCGAGGTACCTCCTCGACACTTGCGGCGCCTTCGTCGTCCCTGGGGAGCGGTCTAATTACCAATTTGTGTTAATGTTTAGTAAAAAAACAGTAGAACCTCAAAACACAATATTGAAGTATAAAGGGTGTAAAAAACGTCTTAACGAAGCCGAAAGGTACTTGTTCTCCCCGTCATTGCAATCATTGCTTTGTTCTACACCATACCTGGAAACCTTGGAGTTCCGCTAGAGGGCGTGGTGTCGTAAACAGTGTTTATGTACGACTTCTGATTTAAATTTGGATTTCATTGTAAAAACGAACAGTATTGAAAGTGTAACAGTATCGCTAGATGCATAAACTTATAACACTATAGTGAAAGTGTAGACAAGTGAAAATAAACTGTTGGTGATGAGATAATTCAAACAACATAACCGCAACGGTATCGTTTAGCAAAGTGACTAAACTACAAAGTGACAGTTAACAGTCCCAAGTGAAAAGACCTAATTACTTATAATATAGTGACAACAGTGAGATACAACTAAAACAGTCCTAAACAAAGTGATAGTAAACATTGCAACTAATTTATAATAATCAAATTAACCTCAAAGTTTTTTTTGCTGCAAAGCCATCATCCTCCAACCAAACGGACTGTAGCTAACACCATCTAGCGACAAGTGGACAAACAAGACCTGTATCAAAGACCTACAACTTGAGCATTCGCAACCACAACTAGCGCCACTAGCGGTAGGTAGGCGAACCAAGGCTTGTCTCAAGGACTCGTCAAAAACCGCATACGCAGGTGGTAGCTATCGCCATCTAGCTAAAGAGGATAAACCAAGGCTAGTCTCAAGGACTCACCACCACTATGCGCATACGCAAATGGCAAGCGCCATCTAGCGAGGAATAGTATAAACCTTGGTTCAAAAATTAGCCGACAGAGGTCTATCGACTTTAGCGCCATCTAGCGAGGAATAGTAAACACTTTTTAGTTCACAAACTTGTCGACAGAGGTCTTTGGTATCACCAAAGAGTCCCAAGAAATAGGAAATCCAAGAAAAAGAAGAAGTCCAAAATAAACACAAAACAGTGAAAATAGCTGGAATCAGTACCGACCAAACCTAACTATTGGCATCCTCGGCCGTCATTGGATGTGGACGTGTGTCCGTGTGTACAAACATTCATTAACTGTTCTCCAAGATGGCAAGTACTCAGCGCACCCCACCTAAAACGCCAAAAACACAAACAACCAATATGAATCAGAGTCAAACTCAATCTCAATCTGAACCGGATATTAACACGGCAATAATAATGAGCGATTACGTAAACAGTAATCGTAATAAACGGCCCCGCCGCAATAATTCTCCACAAGGTGGGTCAGATTTTATTTCTGAAGACTTGCAAGACAACATTATAGCAAAAACGCTAACGGAACAGACTACCCTAATGTCTAAACTGTTATCTGAGGTTGCTCAAATTAAAACACAAAATACCCAGATACAGGCTACCAACAAGGACATTCGTAAATCGAATGAAGAAATCGAGAAATCGATGATCTTCATGAATCAAAAGTTCGAAGATTTGAGTAACGAAGTTGAGGACTTAAGGAAAGAAAGGCAAGAACAGCAAAAGTATATATTAAGCCTGGAACAAAAGATAACAGATCTACAGCACAAGTCCCGATCGTCTGGTATTGAACTGAGAAATGTTCCACAAGAAAATACGGAAACCCACACTAGTCTCATAAAAACAGTATGCAGTTTAGGCGAAGCTGTTGGAGTACAAATTCCCGAATCCGAGCTACGCGACATCTATCGTCTACCAGGGAAGCCTACCACTTCTGACACCCCACGTCCAATAATAGCAGAATTTACCAGAGTGCAGATAAAACAGACACTCTTATCCGCTGTGCGGTCGTTTAACAAGGATAAGGGAAAAGACGGAAAACTCAACACTAGCCTGATTGGATTACCAGGGAAACTACAACCGGTGTATGTTGCTGAACAACTACCTGCCAGTACCAAAAAGTTATTTTATCAATCCCGTGAGTTCGCCAAAAAGTACAAATACACATACTGTTGGATATCCAATGGTAATATTTTCCTGCGGAAGCAAGAGGGCGACAAACAGATTTTAATCACGACCGAAAAAAACCTGCAAGATCTTGGAAACAAAAATATGTGACTCACCGTAAATTGTTTTTATTTTTATTTGTTTAGAATTGTAAGATCATTTTTTATACAAGTTGTCATTTTCTTAAATTATCAAAACATTTATTTTCACTTGTTTAGAATTGTAAGAACATTTTTTATTCAAATTGTCATCTTCATATATTATCAAAACAACCAGTCATCAACTAACACAACCACACTCTCTCAAACACTACAATACATAACAATACCTCTCACTATCATAAAATACACATGTTATTATGTGCGACGCACATGCCATTCTGACTTAATGTTCAAAATATTACTTGCTCTTACAACTGGCTCACGTTCTGATATTTATTTCATAATTATAAATGGCTAATTTGATTAATATTAATAACGACCTTGACAAATTTACCGTAGGCAACTCCTTTAAATGTAACCCAGAAGACTGTCTAAAGTATGTAAACGTTACTGGTAGCGATATTAAACTTCTGCATTTAAATATTCGTAGTGTAAATAAAAACTTTGATCAGCTTCTAGTACTATTGCGCCTAACTAAAATTAACTTTGACATAATAGTGCTGACCGAATGCTGGCTGAGTAAAGCTAATAATCTACCAATATTGGAAGGTTTTCAGTCTCACTCAACTAAAATAAATAAAAATCAAAATGATGGAGTTATCATCTATACTAAACTGGGACTGCAAACTAACGTATGGGAACCCACCTTTAGGGGCGGAAATTGCCTCATGTGTCAAATAGACAACAAGTTAGCAGTAGTGGCAATCTACCGCTCTCCGTCATACAAGTCCAACGATGATTTTGATTATTTCAAGACTAGCTTGAGTAATGTATATGATACCATATCCGCCTGCCCAAATATAGTATTAGTAGGCGATTTAAACATTGATATAATCAAACGTAATGAGGACAACAAATGTCTTGACTACCTCATCTTAAGTGCCTCTCAAGGGTTATTGCCCACTCACGAACTTCCCACTCGCCTTGAGAAAAGCCTGGATCACGTACTTCTAAAGACTAAACTATTGTCGACTACACTTATTTTAGAGTCCTATATTACTGACCACAAGCCGATTCTCCTCGACATCATGGACGCAAACCCTGCGCGCAAAACTTGTTACCTCTCCACCCGCCTTAACCATGAAGCAATTAGGCTAGAACTGGAAAATACCGATTTTTCAATAATATACTCTGAGGTGGACGCTAATATCTCTATGAACAAATTTATAGACATTGTAACGACGGTCATATCAAAACACACCACCCAGGTTAAAGTCCCTAGACAAAAAAGAACGCTAAAACCCTGGATAACTCCAGGTCTTCTAAAATGCATTAAACACCGAGATAAATTACACATACGGTCCAAGAAAGCACCAGACAATCTTACACTTAAAATTACCTATAATCGCTACCGAAACTTTTGTAATGACCTACTCCGAAAACTAAAAATATCATACGAAAGGAGTGAGCTTGAGAAAGCAAGTAATAAACCAAAGCTTTTATGGAAAACAATAAAGGAAATAACCAACACCACGAAAATATGTACTAGCCCCGTTGAGCTATTGAAAATATGCGATGATCCTAAGTCTTCCGTGAATGAGGTCTGCGGTTTTTTCAGTAATGTGGGAAAAAAGCTCGCTGACAACATCATATCACAACAGCACACCACATCACCTCAGACTAACCATCAGTCTCACCTAAATGGTACAAACCCCTCCCCTCTAAACTCTCTAGCGTTGTTAGAAGTAGATGAAGCTGAAACAGAGTCGCTTATCTTACAGTTGCGGAATGACTGTGCTATTGGATGGGACGGTATATCGCCACTTTTGCTGAAAAACTGTCGCCACGTGCTGATTCCACCGCTTACCTTCATTTACAACCGCTGTCTACAATTTGGTGTGTTCCCAGATGCTCTTAAAAAGGCTATAGTCCATCCTATACACAAGGGTGGGAGCAGAATCTGTGTCAATAATTATAGGCCTATATCAGTTTTGCCGACACTCTCTAAGATCCTTGAGAGGATCTTAAACAATCGTCTCAGGACCTTTCTGGAGAAACACAAAATTATATCAGACAACCAGTATGGCTTCCGAGTTGGTGTCTCAACAGAAGATGCTGTGCTGGGATTGACACAAGATGTAGCTGAAAATCTAGACAAGAAAACGAAATGTTTAGGTATTTTCTTAGACCTTTCTAAGGCCTTCGACACAGTTTCTGTTCCCATCCTTATCTCAAAATTAGAACACTTAGGTGTACGTGGCGTGTCACTTGAAATATTCAAAGATTATCTCAACAATCGCACCCAGAGAGTTAAAATTGATACCCACCTCAGTGATGAGGAGTTTGTTACTTTCGGCGTCCCTCAAGGCAGCATACTGGGTCCCACCTTATTTCAAATTTACGTCAACGACCTTTGCAAAATGAACCTTCCAAATACTAAGATGTATACATACGCCGATGACACCGCGATCGTAGTTCACGGCCCTACTTGGGATATAATCAAATTTTTAGCAGAGTCGGCAGTGGCGGAAATAATGAAATGGCTCAATTCTAATCTTCTCACCTTAAACATAACCAAAACCTGCTACATCCCATTTGCAATTAGGCGAAAGACCGCACCGCCACACAGTTTTTCAATTACTGCCCACTCATGTTCTAACCGATCAGCATGCCGGTGTCCACCACTAACTAGAAGTGACAACGTAAAGTACTTAGGAATCCTCATAGATGATGGCCTCACATGGAAAAATCAACTAGGCGCTGTCACGAGTAGAACTTTGCGCCTCATACATATTTTTAAATCCCTCCGAAACTCTGCTAACGCCAATATATTGAAAATGGTGTATTATGCTCTATGCCAATCGGTTATAGGATATTGCATCGCTGTATGGGGTGCTGCAACGAAAGGTTGCGTGCTGAGGGCAGAGAGAGCACAAAGAGCCGTACTAAAAGTAATGACAAGGAAGCCCCATAGATACCCAACAACACAGCTCTACGCAGACTGCAAGGTTCTTACAGTCCGTCAGCTCTTTGTGCTTCAATCGGTCCTTAGGAAACACAGTAGCCTTCCCCCGTCTAACCCGAAAAAGCGTACTAACCTTCCCCCAGGCACCCAACACAGAACCACGTTCGCCCAACATCAGTATTATGTAATTAGCGCGTATATTTACAAAAAGATTCAAAAACATCTGAATATCTTAGACCTCAACAAGCACAACCTAAAATTAAAAGTGACAGAATGGCTACTTAAACAGGACTATGCCACAACAGAGACTTTACTCACCTACATCGCCTAATAAGCACACACCCATCTCCATCTTTGCTCGAATTCTTCTATCCTCGCGTCCATACACACTCGCACGTACAACTCCCCCACTCACTTACACACCAACACCACATACACCACTTATCCACACTCACACACAAACACCTACACACCCACAATCACAAACATTCACCCTCACCCTTTCACATACTTATACCTACATTAATAAAAATAAAAAAACCAATGTAAGCAATAACTTCTCTCCCTTCTGATGGTTAATCGACACAGTCCACTCATGCATCTATCAATTGGAACCTCATTATGAAACACTGTCTCTTAAGATACAGGATACCCTAGTTTAAGAGACAGAGTTTAATCTTTTGTGTACAGATTTCTGAAGCATCCAAATGTTTAATGTAAGTGTTCTCATATCACTAATTCAAAATTGTAAACTGTAGGTACAATCATCTGTGTTTTTGGGAAATAAAGATATTTATTTAAAAAAAAATTTAAAACCTTCTAGTTACGGAGATATTGGGGGTCAAAGTTCCAAAATTTTCACAAGTTTTTTTTTTTAATTCCAAGTTTTTAATGTTAGATTTTTACTTTGAACACCTCCACGACCCCCGTACTATACAATCCATCCATCAGCACAATGTTTTGAGTGCGTTACATTGAGTTCTACCACAAAACATGATTTTTCATCCCAAAAAAAAATTCGTTTCCCAGCAATAATTTTTGCGTAAAGTTATTTATTTTGATGTACAGAATGCTTGGTTGACGGCTTCGTGTTGAGGTTGTTTACACCCTGTATTGATAAAAAAGAACCTGTATACAGCACAACTAAAGATACAGCCGTTCCGCCGTTCCGGACATGTGTGTGCACCCCGCACACACATGTCCGGAACGGCGGTATTCGGAACAGCCGGACGGAAAAATCGATGAGTACATATTCGTTTAATATTCGTAAAAAACCGCTCGGCTGCATTTAACGAAGTTTATCGCTCGGCACAAGACGAGTGGGAGCCGAATATTTTTAGATTTCAATTGAAGTGATCGATCACTTCGTGTACATCGAAGTGTGTGTGATGTAGTAGTTGTAAGGTATATAATAAGGTATCTTTATTCCAATATAGTCAGTGTATTCTCGAATCTCATTCGTTTCATTTGTCTCCTAAACACCCGACCTTACAGTGTGCACCTTAAGCTTGTGTTGTACTGTAGTGAGTAGACCTGTATCGTAAGGTCTACAGACACTACATTGGTCAGCAAATAAACCGAGCCACCCGCTACCTAGGAACTCTGATTCGATTTTCTCAAAAAGTATAAAACTTACAACTATCAAAGTTATACCTACAAAAAGGTTGATTGGTTCTCGCGTTTTATGGTGATTAAAATGACTACAAATTAATTCGAAAGTACCGTCAACTCACATTGTAATCAAGCAACAAACACAATGCTAACGATTTGCTCTGTTTTCACCAGAGTTTGAAATTAGCGTTCTTTTTCTCTGTAATGAGGGTAGTCGGATATTTCTTATCATTTCTTTAGTTTTTGTCCATCGTTTGCTCAGACGCGTGTGTTTTTGCTTTTTTCGATTAATAATGGATACAACACCTCAGGAAGCAGCTCAAGCTGTAGCATTAGTTCAAGCAGGCATTGCGCAACGTGAAGTCGCTCGAAGGCTTCGAATCAGCAGATCTTCGGTGCAACGAGTTTACAGACGATACCTAGAGACTGGAGCATTCGATCGCCGTCCAGGTACGGGCAGACCTAGGGCTACATCAGCAGCAGATGATCGTTATATCCACCTTACTGTTCTGCGAAATCGCCACCTCAACGCAGTTCAAGTCCAACAAAGTCTGCGTGACGAACGCCAAGTGGTCATAAGTTCAGATACCGTCAGAAGGAGACTTGCTGAACGGAACCTGACCCCAAAAAGAGCTGCAACAGGCCCAGCATTAACGGTAGCACACCGTCGAGCACGACTTGAATTTGCTCGAGAGCATTGGGATTGGACATTAGAACAGTGGAGTAATGTACTCTTCACTGATGAGACCAGGGTGAGTCTACATGGAAGTGATCGACGTCAGAGAGTATATCGTCGCCCTGGAGAACGTTATTCTCAGTGTTGCATCGAGGAAACTGTTGCTTATGGAGGAGGATCTGTAATGGTCTGGGGCGGCATCTCGTTAACAGCACATACAGCGTTAGTTTTCATCGAACCGGCGGGCCGTACACGTGGACTGACTTCTCATCGCTACATTACTGAAATCCTCGCAGACCATGTGGTATCTTACGCAGGATATATCGGACAGGATATGCAATTGATGCATGATAATGCACGGCCTCATGTTGCTCATGTAGTGACCCAGTATCTACGCGACGTCAGCATTCGTACGATGGACTGGCCAGCTCGAAGCCCGGACTTGAATCCGATAGAACACTTATGGGATGAGCTGAAACGTCGGGTACCTGCTCCAACAAGGCTTCCAAAGCTGCGAATCGCAATGGAAGAGGAGTGGAATACAATTCCTCAAGATTTTATCGTCAGGCTCGTAAGGTCGAAGAATACAAGGATGGTGGCAGTTATCCGAGCAAGGGGAGGGAGAACACGGAATATTGATCAAAAACTTTTATTTGATTTTATATTTGTTTTTGGCTTTAATTTTAGTTTTCACTTTATCATTACTAACGATTGTCGCGACTGGAAAACGACTCTTCTTTGTAAAATCCTTAATAAACACTGAAATATTGATTAAACCCAATGAGTTTCCTTTCATTTTAATCACAATGAAACGCACTTTCTGTAGGTACAACTTTGATAATTGTAGGTTTTTTAGTTTTTGAGAAAATCGAATTAGAGTGCCTAGGTAGCGGGTGGCTCGGTTTATTTGCTGTCCAGTGTAGAATAGACCTCACGTCAGTAGTAACGCTTTGACCTTAAGCAGGCTTAGCGTAGTACGGAGTTTCAGAATAAGAAAGAGGTTAGCTTATACTGGTTTCTTTACCACAGACGTGCGGTCTACAGTACCTTTTTTATAGTTATATCGTAAGACTAAGAACATGAATAATATGAAAATGTTGAGGTAACATACAATTATAACATACAAATTATTGCATTGACAAAATGTATAATTTTGCTCTGTAGGGAAAATCTGTGATTATTGAATCATACACAGTTAAAAGATAATTTTGTAAGCTACCAAAAATAATTTATCTCAATGTCGGCTTATGTGATAAATAGGACTAAATACTTATGTAGATAAGGATATTAAAAAGATATATAAAATATTTTGTTGATTTTTTTAAATTCGTTTCATACACATTTATGATAAACATGACTGCATGTTACATAAAAAGTAAATATAGGTACTTAATATAAAATGATTAGTAGAGAGCACAGTTTACACACAAACAAGAGTACAAATACAGCTTGAACTGTTGACGGCCATTTTGCGCGTCATCGCACATATATGGCACATCTGTGAGTCCCTTTTGGGCTGTCATTTTCTCCAAATGATTTTAAACCTTATAATGTTGGAGGTTAAGTTCAAAATCGATTGAGAAAATTCTTCAAACGTACGACGTAGAGTTTGACAAAGTAGGGTAGCCGTTCGTTCATTTGAAGTACTTGACAGAGGAAATATATCTTTCTTGTTCTGTCTCCTAGAGTCTGGGCAAGTTTGAGCAAGATAGATATAGTTTTAGTATGCAAATTACGTGAAAATTTAAGACAAAGAAGGCCATTCGGCTTCTGTCAACAGACATGGGTATTTGACGATTTTCGTTCATTTGAGAATACCTGACAGAGGAAATAATCTTTCTTGTTTGACATTAATTTAAAAGAAGAATTTTGTTATACACTTACTCTTAGCCAAAAACTCCTTGACATAATCGATGGGTATAGCGAATGAAATACCAGATGTGACTTTCATACTGTTAATGCCTATCGCCTCTCCATCCAAGTTCACTAGGGGTCCACCGCTGTTGCCAAAGGTGATTGGCGCGTCTGTCTGTATGTACACCATGTCTTTGCCTGAAATTTGAGAAAAAATGGTTGTATTTGAGAAAAGTAGTAGCTTGTTTTAAGAAGAGTGTGCTGATTTTGAGAAAAGTGGTCAAAAGGTTTACGTACTTTGGCTAAGGCTACTAGGATAAGAGAATGTAAAACAATTTACTTATTAAAATTGGCAAATTAAAAAATAACCAACAAAAATGGTAATTTAATAACAAAAACGGCGAAATCTGACATTAAGACAAAACTGTGTCTGGGTTCTTGTTTAAACAATAGTAACATGACATTTTTAATCATGATTCTCTTTAGTGCCACCAACTTAGCTGTTCATGACACAATTGGAATGGAACTACAGCCGCCATTAAAAAAAGCGTCATTTTGCTGTCAGTGTCAGTCTAGTGTGAGTGCTCCTCAATTTTTTGTTGGATTTTCGTTGTGCAAATAAAACGCCGAAACCACTCAAAAGTGATGCACGGCCATTTATTATTATTTTTATCTTTTATGAAAGAAGAGACAAAGGTATTGTTGCAATACCATTCGAAAAACTGAATGAACGCGTTGCTGTTGTGACAGGTCAGTGCTGCCACATAAGGAAAATTTAATCATCCTTTATTAAAAAAAAAATACCATTTTTTTTAAGATCGTGATTTTATCTAAAAAATAAAATAAGCTGAATATAAATCTTAATCGAATAGCCATCTATTTTTTTCGTATGTTTATTTATAATCATGCAAATTTATCGAAAACAATCTGAAAGTAGTTATGTAAATCATCATAATTTACTAAAACCGATTGCAGTATAATATGTGATAAACGTTTATTTCAGACATTGGCATCCATACAATTACAAATATTACATTGGTGTTTTAAGAAAAAAGGTACCTAAATTTTATTCAGTAAAAAAATTAATTCCAACCTTACCGAAGCTACTGATTGGACTATTATTGTAGATCCATTCCGGACTGTGTGCTGGGCAGGCTGAGCAGAAAAACCATAACAGTCAAGTGAAAAATAGTAGATTATTGCATCGAGCACAAAGTAATTTATTATTGCACCGAGTGCCTGATTTAGAGCCCGAGCGTTAGCGAGGGCTCTAATCTAACAGGCACGAGGGCAATATAAATTACTTAAGGCGAGGTGCATAATCTGCTTTTCTTTCAACTATTACCTATAGGAATAGTAGATAAAAGAAACTCATATCAAACAGTTAAAATAGAAGTTTAATTATTGAAATTAAAAGTTATACTTGAGCAATTATTAAACGTAAGGTTAAGAGTTTTGTTAGGCAAATTTATATTTGTTTGTTTAACTTGGGATTGAATAATATTATCAGACGAGGTAGATGGGCCTGGCTGATTTGTTACAATGAAGTCGTTATCACGGGAAGTAGATGGGCGCGGCGATGTCGATTGATTTAAATTTCTTTCATTTTTAAATCAGAGTTAATAGCAATCATTTTTTAAATTTGGAACAAGTAGGATAGAAAAAAATAATACGTACGTAAAAAAGTATTGATATCGGCTGGCTGAATAGAGCTAATCCATTGAGATTGGCACCTTTTGGTGCGATAAAAAAAAACTGTGCAATAATGAAATTTCATACATTTTTATTGCTCTAGAGCATTATAGACTCGCTTTATACTGAGTTTTTAGTGTGATTGTGATGAAATTAAAGCAAAAAAATTAAAATGAATACAGACAAAAATATGCATCATCTTTCTCCTGCCCTTATCCCAATTCATTTGGGGTCGGCGCAGCATGTCTTCTTCTTCCATACTTTTCTATTACTTATCTTTATTTATTTAGTTTCGTAATCCCTTTAAAATAAAATAAAAACCGGCCAAGTGCGAATCAGACTCGCGCACGAAGGGTTCCGTACCATTATCTGTATAACTTTAGACAAAACGGCAAAAAAAACACGTTTAATGTATGGGAGCCCCCCTTAAATATTATTTCATTCTGTTTTAGTATTTGTTGTTATAGCGTCAACAGAAATACATCATCTGTGAAAATTTCAACTGTCTAGCTTAGGATAGGATTCCCGTCAATATTATTTACATTATTTTTAATGAGGCCATACCGCCATAATAACATAAAGAACAATGGGCGGTTTCGTCCCAAGTGTACATTTTTCGACCTATATCATAATTATGAAACACCTAAGTATTTCAGGTAAAAGTATACAACCCAGTGTCAGACCGATGGCTTAAGCATAGTAAAGATCCAATCTAAGTGGTATGATTGCGGTACTTCAGTACTTGATCTGTGAGAGTTCTGTGTGCGAAGCCATGCCCACAATTGTGTCATAGTCTGACTGAACCTTAATGGCACATAAGCCAACGTACGTTCAATGAAAAAGAATGAATCTACCTCTTAAACCAAGTTCTTCGCTAGCTCTTTGAGTGGAACTGACTACACCGGCTGTCACAGTGTTACTGAGAGCTAGGGGACTGCCCATTGCCACCACCTGCAAAAGATAATACATGGGAATGATGAAACATACACAACATCATCAACTCTGTGATTCCCAAAGAGATAGGCATAGGTGTACCTAATAGTACCCACATTTCACCAGTTAATGTTTAAGTATTATGTTCATCGCCATCAACCGGGCACAAATCACAACTCCGTGGATGCTTCTGAGAAATGTCCGATGGATAAACCTGCTTACACTTTTACTAACCTGAGAACCTGGACCTCAAGCTCCACACGCATCCTCCATCCTCATGCTCCACAGACAATAGCGTTTAAGGCCCAAAAGAGATGCATTCGTGCGATGATCAATTTGAAATCGACCGACAGCTGTATGCCATTATTTAAAAAACACAAATTATTAACTCTGCCAGGCATGTATATTTTTGAAATTGCAGTATTTGTTAGGATGAATCAATTTATGTTTCCACGACTAGCAGACACCTTCCCCCGTAACTGACGCGACAATAATCAACTGTGTTCGCATACGTCAAAGACTGCTTTAATGGGAAAAAGCGTTTTCTGTATGGCTCCTAAAATGTATAATAAAATACCACAGTCATAAAAAGCATTGCCGGTAAATATGTTTAAAAAAAGATTCGAGATTTTTTAACGGAGAAGTTTTATTATAGTATAAACTATAAATGATTTTTTAAGTGACACATGACATTGTTTATTTTTCTTTAATTTTTTCTTAATTTTTGTGACATTTAATGATTAATTTATTTTATATTAAGTATAATGACTTATCAATTTTATTGCATTTTGCCATCCCTATTTTCTCTTTTATTGTTATTTAATTTTATGATATTATATGATTAATTTATTTTACTGACTGATGAATGTTTATAACTGACTATTATGTATTTGAATTTTAGTAAGTAATTTGGTTTGTATTTTGTAACTTATTTTATTTTGTAAATTTTATAAATTTGTACGCCTTACTGGTGAAACATGTACGTCCAAAATATTAATATTGTGTCATCCTGCGTGCTTAAGTTGCATGTATACCTATACACATGTTTTAACAAGTAAAATTATCTTTATCTTATCACTCATGCTTGCGATGACAAGACTTATGAGGCAGTTTCATTGAGTGAATGTACACGGATCAACTTGTTCAACAGAAACTTATTAAAGCACACATCAGCCAAAACTTAGTAGGAGACAATATGGTACAAAAATTAAGATTTCACCAAGGAAACCACCAATGACTTACACATAATATAAGTATGCATGTAGCTTGTGTGTTTTCCAACAATGTGGGAAACACACAAGTTTCTAGTCCATAGTTTCCCTAAATTCCCCTACTCAACAACAGAAGTAATCCAACCAACATTCATTGGGTAAATATTTGTCTGTTACCCGATTACCCTGCAAAAGTTATTATGACACAATATGGTATATAAGCTACTTGCATGCAATTGTGCAAGTTACTGGCACGTTTTCCTGGCTTTTTAATAATAATAGATTACAAACCCACTCGCCCGGCTTAATGTCAGCTGAAGAGCCTAGCCTCATGACAGGTAATCCTTTCACGGGGATTCGGAGAGTAGCCAGATCTGATTTGAGGTCCACGTCTTCAACAAAACCGGTGTGGATGGAACCATCCTGAAAAATAAATTCAAGAAGAAATAATTTAGAATATTTAGTATAAGCTTTTGGCTGAAATGACGATGAAGGTGATTTAAAAAAACAAAGAGTAGTTTAGTCAGAGCCCTGCAGTTACCCCAGCAATGAAGATGGAAGGAGGGGGGGAGGGAGGGTTATGTCAGGCACAACTATACCTAACTACCCATTTAGATTGTTTGAAGCATGGATATTTAACTGCAATCTGGCAGTTAGTCACAAGAGGTGAATCATGGCACCTTTCTTTTCTATATTCAAGATTTTATTGGCCACATCCGGCTGGCCGGGTTTTGACTATACCAGCATTTGTGCAAAAGTTTACATTATAAATTGACTGTGCGCAGGCATTTGACGAGGAGGGATCAAACGCAAACATAAAAAATGGCCTACAAATCCGTATAGTTTAAGACCATTGTTTAGGTATAGTTAGCTGTAAGTTTCCCGAACAGTATTAAATAAAATAAAATAACTAGAAGAGAAAAGATAAATTAATAAAAATGGTGATAGATGGAGAAAAAGACGAAGAACAAAGAAACTTAGTGATGGTTGGAGGGATGATAATATAGAAGGCAGAGCGACGTCCAACTGACCTAGAGTGATAAGAATCATGTTCCTCAGACCCCAAGCAATATGAGACATGGGCAGGAAGATGACTTACCTAGGCAATTTAAGCCTGGCTTTTTATTTGTGTAGGTATGAAGTTATGGTCTTTCCATGTTAAATACTGGGATTTAGCTGCATCCAGGACTGGACTGGAATCCAACTTCTCGAAGATGATGAAATTACGGAACATAGTAAAATGAAAATTTAAATAATGTTGTGAAACAGTCTAGGTGTGTATGAACGGAACAAAAATAAATAAATAAATAAAATAAATATCGCTGGAACAGCAGATTGGTTTAAAATTTCCTATGGAAAATTTCTACTTGGGGGTTCGGAATGATAGTTATAGTCTTTGTGCATCGGTGTTCCTTTCATATGTATATAAGTATTGTGACATGAATGATGGGCTGATGCAACAATGTGGTTCTGAACAACATACTTAAGGGCATGGTTTATTAATTTTACGTATGTGCAGGTTATCAGACATCAGCTAAACCTGCCAGAAGTCTTATTTCATAAAAAAATTGTATGAATACAATACTTACAAAAAGCCGTACATTCACTATAGCGTTAGGTTTGTTCACCACAACGTGAGCATTCGTTAGTATGAGCCCATCTTCCTTCACTATGAACCCTGAACCGTTCGACAGAGTCACAGGCTGGCCAGAAAACAGGTCTAACCGACGACCATCTTTTATATCTATATACACCACAGACGGAGCCGACACAGCCACCACATCAGCAATAAAGTTAAACTTTTCTCTTCTACCCTTCAATTCATTATTTACAACAGTTGCGGCTGATAATTTCTGTTTTAGACTAATATAACCTATCACCCCGGTCGCGACCGCTAAAATTCCACGAAAATAACTATTCTTAGTGTCATTTCTATTGCTTTTGCTGTTAAAAACTTGAATTGCACGGCTAGAACATCTTAGGTTTGTATTTATTACGGGTTTTATTTGAAATATACGAGATAATCTCGAAATATTCATTGTTGATGGTATGAATGTTGTCAGTCAGGACAACAGCTGCAGTGACATAAATTATTCATTATTGATTATTATGTGATGTTCTTGTCAAAGTGACAGCAAAGTGATGTGAATTTGAAGCGTGAATAACGAGTTATAACGTTATTTTACACAGATTAGTAATATTATTGTTTATTTTTGAATGCTAGGTCATTCATTCAATATCATCGACACACAAGGGGCATAAAACTTATTGAAAGCATTTGAAAGTGGGAAGTGAGAAACAGCAAATCTAATTTCTATTAAGGTGGATGCTCCAGGGTAGCCCGCGAAATTCAATTTTTCTTACGTTTTTTTGCAGGCAGTGTCAGGTTGTATGTTGAATAAAATATGATTCGCGGCTTTAACACGTATGTAGTTACAGAATTATAATCATCAATACAACCCTCCAAGCGCATAAAGGTGCAGAAATTACTTTGACCTTGAAAAAGTAATTCCTGCACCTTTATGAGCTTGGAGGGTTGTATTGATGATTATAATTCTATAACTACATTTAATCAACATACAACCTGACACTGACCTGCAAATTGCAAAAAACGTAAAAAAAAAATGAATTTCGCGGGCTACACTGGAGCATCCACCACTATTTTCTTTAAAATTTGCTGATTTCGTTTTACCGCCGCTCGTTTTTGTTCGTAATGTCGATAATCACTTTATATTTCCGAAAACGTTGATGTGCTTTGCATGATGTGCTTTTTTTATGTGACAATGTTGGTGAGTAGGTGAAATTTGAATGTTAACATAAGTCAATTTTCGAAAGATTTATTCATTTGATGTATTCTAAAAGTAGTTAAATCGAAATCCTCATCACGACAAAATTTCCCACGGTTGCACGTAGCAGGTGCCCGCTGTCAAAATATCGGTCTCAGAATAGAGTACATCTGTATTGCCTATAGGTATGTATAAAATTGGGCGCTCGGGCATCCTCGAGGAATTCTAAATGTCTGCGGCGAATTTTATACTTCGTTAGTCGACATCAAAAAACTAAAAGTAAGTAACTAATAATTTTTAGTGTTCAAAGCGGTACCTGGTATCATACTCCATTGTCCGTCTCTCTGTCACCGGGCTGTATCTCAAAACCGTGATAGCTAGACAGTTGACATTTTCACAGATGTTAAAGGGATTACGAAACCAAATAAATATCAATCATACAAGTTAGCATAGTGAAGAGTCAATTAGCTTAATTATAATTACAATTCTAAGTACTCACTAAAATAACACAGCTATGAATTTTAGTAACTGATTAAATAAAACAAAAATTGTGGATTATTGGATTGTAATTAATATTTTGTAAAATAATTTATTATGGTCATGGTATCTAAGTTCAAACGCCTGCACTAAGAAATTTGGGTAGTAACAACAAATAAAAAATTATACGATAGTACTGTTATCTTGCAACTCGTAGACATGGACTTACCAAGTCCACGCGCGTAGGTCACAATGTAGGCATGGACTTACGAACTCCATGCTCGTAGGCTGAATCGATTTTCGTTCGTGGACGATGGCACTTTTTTGGCGGGATTTTGATTTACGGGCCGGCCTTCTTGTTTGAGACGCCAGCAGGAAAAACGTCTACAATAACATTTTAATAAAGTGACGACTTCGACTCGCGCTTGGCCGGTTTTCTGCTTTGTGTTTGCTTCGAGCCTCAGCGCGTGTCGTAGCTGAGAATAAATGAATGAGGACTATCAAAGGGCGCCCCCCTTTGATAGTCCTCATTAAATTTATGCAGTTTTAGGCATTTATTAAACAAAAAAAACAAAGCAGTTATCGATAATAGGTCAATATATTTATAAGTATGTATAGTTTACAATGAATAATACAATATTTATTTTACAGTAATTTATCTATTTGTTTCTCTTTAAAAACAAAAAGTTTACTTATTCCTAAGTAAAAATAGGAACTATAACTATTTACATGGATTTATATCCTAAAACTTACTAGACCCATAGGCATAAGAAATAATCCATACCTACATATGATTTTACCTCAGACAGCAGAAACTCAATAGCAACCTTATATTTACAAAAATAAAGATCACGCTAATTTTGTTAGACTTGTTAGTGGCAGCAACTAGTGTCCGACCGAAGCTTCGGCGTCGACCAAACCACGGATTTTGCAAGCACCGAAATTAAACGAACTGTTACGAATGCGTGAGAGCTTAATTTTCGTGTGCGTGTTTATTTTTGGACTGCTGCTGTAAGAGCTAAAATACCTGTAAATGGACACAATTTATGCATAAAAGCCATAAACAATATTTCCCGCCATTTAAAAAGTCAATCAGATCAATATAGTAACTGTCAGATCGTTCTGCAATCTCTGTTTCTAGGTTATATAATATTAAATTCAATTTCATAACAATCTTTCGTCAATAATGTTTACACTCTTAAATTAAAATATAAATGATTTCTTTTAATTTATTTCATATTTAATGTTTTTCTAGACATTTAAATAATCTGTGGTAGTTGGGGCCACAGAATGAACACTTATATGACATGAGCCATCGAGCCCTTAGTACTTATTAGTTCCATGATAAGCCCCATAAACGGTCAATAATAAATTAGGAATTGGGATTTGACATAGGCAGTAAAGCTATAGTGACATGTTACAGGGATATGCAATATGTTTATCTTAAAGCTTGTCTATTTTTTTTCTTGACTATTCATAATTTCCTATCAGAATATACGTTTCCCACACATTTTTTTTACCAGCATTATTTTATTTACTTAGTCAACATTCCATTTGGTATATAAATTCATAATGATGTACTTAAAATAAACTTACAATAACGTAATTTTCGCAAAAAGTAAAGCTTTCTTTAACCAAAGAAAAATTAAAAATTATTTGTGTGCATAAAAAAATATAAGTTGAAGTAATTTTGGCACTGATACGTTTTTTGGGAAAATTACGCGGTTCTTAAATTACAGCTTGACAAAAAAGAATTCATAGAACGAGGTACTATATGACAATTTTTTATTGTTTCTTCTTTCTTTTTTTTTATTCTTTTATGGGATCTCAGGCATTTCGCAGCCACGACCACAACTATTGGCCGTAGAAGCGACATTTGGTCGAAACCAGGAAGAAAGTCGAAAATTCTTACGTTTTTTTTCAATTTGCAAGTCAGTGCTTGGTTGTATCACTATACGTGACGTGTGTAGTTACAGAATTATAATCATCAAAATCACCAATACAACCCTCCAAGTTCATGTAACTCGATTGAATGACTTTTTCATGAAATAGTCATTATTCATTAAGAGACTGAGAAATAACAACGATCTATTGGCGCGTGGCCAAAATCTGAACTAACGACGTGTAAGTGTTTTTAATAACGCACATACATAACATGACACCTTTAATTCCCGAAGGGTTAGGCAGAGGTATACCAAATAGTAGGTACACCCACATTACGCCAGTTAGGTATGTTTTAAGTCTCATGTAATGCCGAGCCTAATGTCATCAACCGGGCACAGTTCTAGACTCCGTGGCTGCTACTAAGAAATTCATGATGGAAAAACTCAATAACAATTTGCCCGACCCGGTAATCGAACCCAGAACCTCATGCTAGGCAGCCGCGATTGCGAGCACTAGACGAACGAGGCAGTCATTAAAAATAGACTTGGGTAGTTCCGGAACGAGTCATGAAAATGATATACTTCCAGTCCCGGTACTACACCACTCACTCGTTCACTACCAATTCAAATGTGTCCTTTAGTTCCTCTAGTACCGAGTAGTTCCGACTATTTCCGAAGCGCTCTGCTAGCTCTCGCGCCATCGCACATCAACGCACCGCCACGCCTATGATAGAACGAGATGGGAACACATCGTATGTTCGAACCGTATTACCGTACAACAACCACAGATTAACTCTTTTGTAACTTAACGCGGGCTTATACTACCACCACCCCTCGTCACCCGCTGTACTAAAACGTTGAGAGTTGTTCAGTACTCGTATAGTCCCGAGGTAATAATATATCAGTTTTGCTTGAATAGTTCTGAACTACAATGGTACTGGAACTTTTCCGTGGTACTAAATGAACTGAAAGCGTTCCCCGGTACTAAAGGAACTAATGAACTAAATGAGTGGACTAGTTCCGGAAGCAAAAATATACATATCACTCCTTATCTTTTGTTGGACACGTTTTGCGCATCTCTAATTAAAAATAAATATCAACATTGACAAGAGAGCGCTGTTACTGAACATTTGTGAAACTGTATAATATCTGATTTACAGTTTCACGAATGTTCAGCAACAGCGCTCTCTTGTCAATGTTGATATAAAATTTATTTAGAGGTTATTAGAAACACTTACACATCATTTTTATTACAAATCGTCGTTAAGGTGAAAGCGTCAGGCTAGCCCGCGAAATTCAAATTTTCTTACGTTTTTTGCAATTTGTAGACCAGTGCTAGGTTGTATTATATTATATTTTATTATATTGATTAAAATATTGTTCGCGACTGTAAGACGTATATCGTTACAGAATTATAATCATCAAAATCATCAATACAACCCTCCGAGTTCATAAAGGTCGAGGAATGATTTTGACCTTGAAAAAATCGTTCCTCGACTTTTATGAACGTCTACAAATAGCAAAAAACGTAAGAAAATTTGAATTTCGCGGGTTACCCTGGAGCATCCACCTTAATCGAGCGTCAAAGGACCCTTAAAACACACGATTTTGTCATTATCCTGTCAATCAAAAGTTGCCAATAAATAAAACCTACATTTCCTAACCTTCTTGCCAAGCAACACAAACGGGAACGACCATTAGCTCCACTCCGTGTGAATACTGCCATTACCGTTCGCAATGCTGTTGCCGTTCAGTTTCCCGTTCACCGCTTTACCACTGACGGGTACCCCGTTCCCGGGGACTCCATTCCCGGAGAGCAGTTCATCAGGTCGGTAGGTGTAGAAGACGGTGCAGAAAGCGGAGTCGTCTCGCGGCAGTTCGTAGTGCACATGCTTGGCTGCCAGCCAGGCTGCGCCCATAGCGCTGGAGACTCGCAGTCTTACTAGTTCGAGCTCTGTTTTTACCTGTAATTGAAAGAGAGGGGATTTGTATGGTGAGAGTTCTTCGTGCGAAGTTATTTTGGCTTAGGGTTATGCATAATGAATTCCAATATCAAACAAGCAATAATGCAATAAAAGAAGTCTTGGTCAAAATGAGCGTAAGTTCAACAGAATAGGGATGATGACTGACTAAAAAAAAAAATTCTGTTTATTCCGTCAGTTAGATTATCGAAAAATATTGGATACGTGTTTTTCGTTTTATCAAATTAATAAAAATGACGAAGATGAAACGTGTCAAAGATGTGACGTCACAGTTGAGTAAAAAATGTACTCAAATGTAACGTCACACGAGTTTTCGACGCACTGTATCGTCTTAATTTTTTGTTTACGTGAAAAAAGAAAAAATATGTGTCCAATATTTTTTGGAAATCTATCTGACGGACTAATTAGATTTTTTTTTGTCATCTACCCTATTGAAATATTCCCAAATTAAGTATAGTTCAAAATAAGTTCCCCAATTCATACTATTGCGACAAGTACCAAAGTTGCCGGAGATTACCTGTGCGAGTTTTTATCACTAACAAAACCTACTCGAACGTTTTAAAGTTGTGTTTCTTATTTTTGTCACCAGATGGCGCTAGTTCGATTTTCAATCGAATAGGTACGAATATTATAACTTGTACTAAATCTTTCTGGGACTGTTCCACCAGTTCTTAACAGTATTATTGATCTTTCGTCACTGTGGTAAGACTGAAGTAAGATTGGTAGTAGACGAAATCATCAAAAAAACGAACCTTCCTATTCCTTAACTGTTCCAGCACACCAGGCTTCAGTATATCCCAGCTGTTCCACACGGAGCCAACACACACGACCCGCAGTCGCGTCGCGTCGCAGCGCACGGCGAGCGCCGCCACGTGCGACGCTAGTGCGGCGCCCGCCTGCGAGAATATGTGGCGCGAGAGATCGTCGCCTTTGTACGCGAGAGATGACAGTTTTGACGTTACTCCTGTGGACAAGGTTTTTGGTTGTTCAAATAGATAAAGGGTGTAAAGGGCTCTTAACGAAGCCGAAAGGCACTTGTTCAGGTCTTTGCGATATTTTTTTTGTTCTAGACCATACCTGGGAACCTTCTAGTTACGGAGATATTGGGGGTCAAAGTTCCAACTTTTTAACAAGTTTTTTTTTTTTTAATACATGTTTTTAATGTAAGATTTTTACTTTAAACACCTCCACGACCACCGTACTATTCAATACATCCATCAGCACAATGTTTTGAGAGCGGTAAATTTTGTTTTACCGTAAAACGTGATTTTTCACCCCAAAACAAAAAGTCGTTTCCCAGCAATAATTTTTGCGAGAAGTTACTTAGTATGATATACAGAATGCTTGGTTGACGGCTTCGTGATGAGGTGGTTTACACCCTGTATACATACTAAGTGAGGAGGGTCTTATTCGTATCCCAACCTTTATTGTGTCGAGCCTCCCCAGATTATAAATAACATTTTCATGCCCCCTCACCCCCCATTTTTTTTGACATAAAACCTGACAAAGATAAGTATGACGAGCGATCAATCTCCATCTGTATCTCTGGCTGTGTAAAGAGCGCTGTGAAGTGTGGAGTCAAGGGCGGTGCGGAACTGGTCCGACCTCTTCTCTCTATCATAATGACGGGGCTCCACGCTAAGACTATGTTTGGGATGGGTTGATGAGTACCCACTTTTCCAGATTGGATATGCAACGGCCTACATAATCCCGCAGGCAGTTTATAATTTTTCGTAATGGCCACCGCAAGTTCATGACCAGACGGTACTAAATAAAGAAGTGTTTGAATGAGTGTTTTGTAAACCAATTTTTTGGTTGTGGTTTGGCGTATAGTCCGACGTACTACCGATTTCACTGATGGCCTACTTCTTTTTCACTCTTATGCCCTAAGTAATAAAGTTGAAAAGTGATCGACTGTCAGTTAACTCGGAAGTACGATGATCCATTGTTTTGACGGATGGGAACTGCCGTTGGCTGATGTTTGCTAACTTACAGAATGAAAAATTTCATTTCAAACGCAAACTGATACAGTTACTTTTGAGCGAGCATGATGATAGCCAACAAGAGAATCAGTTCAAGCAGAAGATGTTTTATGGGAGGATTAACCTTACTTTTACTTTTTACTGCGTTGTTGGTCGCCGGTCGGTCGACTGTTGAGCATGAGGTCTCGGGTTCGAATCCCGGGTCTGGCAAAGTGTTGTTGAGTTTTTCCATCAGGAATTTCTCAGTAGCAGCTTCGGAGTCTGGGTTTGTGCCTGATTGATGGCAATAGGCTCGCCCCCTATTACACGAGACTTAAAACATAAATGGCGAAATGTGGGTGTACTATAATTAACCTTACTTTTTGTTTCAAAATAGTACTTACCAGCAAACATAGACTTGTCGAAGTGTTTATAAGCATGCGGCAGAAGATCAGCCCTGGTGTCAGCATCAAAGTGTTCTCGTATAACTTCCCACACCCTGTCCGTTGAGTGCGGTGAAGGCTGCAAGCCGTCTACATCGTCGAATACTGTCTTCACTGCTTTGTGGGCTATCCAGTATGCTGGGGAACGGAGGTAGAGAGATATTAGATTTTGTGTGAACGAAGTAAGGTTTTTTTTGGGTTTGCTCGTGTTGATCTTATTTTCAAGGACTTTTTAAACAATAGTGGTGTGACAGGGACTTAAGTTTGGGCAAAACGATACGGGCATAAAGGGTGTAAAAAACCTCTTAACGAAGCCGAAAGACACTTGTTCTCCCAGTAATAGCGATCATTTTTTTGTTCTACACCATACCTGGGAACCTAGTTACGGAAATATTGGGGGTCAAAGTTCCAACTTTTTATAAGTTTTTTTTTTAAATACAAGTTTTTAATGTAAGATTTTTACTTTAAACACCTCCACGACCCCCGTACTATACAATCCATCCATCAGCACAATGTTTTGAGTGCGTTACATTGAGTTCTACCAAAAAACATGATTTTTCACTTCAAAACAAAAAAGTCGTTTCCCAGCAATATTTTTTGCGTAAAGTTACTCAGTATGATGTACAGAATGCTTGGTTGGCTTCGTGATGAGGTTGTTTACACCCTGTATAGCGGACACGGACATGTATATACAGGGTGTAACATAATAAACGCAAGATATCTCGTGTGGTGTCTCAGGCCATGAAACAGGACAACTTTTGTGCTAAGACTTTTGGAAGTTTGTGACTTTTTATTTTATTTTACCATACATGTTGATCGCAACAGTTCGTACACAAAGTCCATTTTTTTTTGCGAATTTCAAGAACTCTTTAAACTAAAGTTGTTCAGTTTCATGGGCCGAGAGACCACGTGAAAAGTTTTGTGTTTTTTATTTTACACCTTGTATAAATAAATAATAATAATAATACCAGCCTATTACTGTCCCACTGCTGGGCAAAGGCCTCTTCTCATACAGAGAAGGCACGAGCATTGATCACCACGCTTGCTCAAGACGGGTTGGCGATTTCAGACTTATATTAATTGTAAGTCCAGGTTACTTACTGAAATATTTGTTAGCAGTCTGGTGTTCGCAGACGGTTCCTAATTTGACCGTATTAGTTTGCGCGGTATCATAGTAACCCTACTCTTGGTAGAGTATTTTGTTAGGCTATCGAGTAATTGAAAATTGCTGAATAAACACCTACATTGAACGCTACTAGTTCACAAAAACATTCCGTTTGCAAAAGATTGACCAAACCGTCGAACTAAGCAAAGGTAACTGACCTTGCCCTAATTACTACAAACTTTAGGTCACCAACCAGTACAGCACGGGTCAAGAGTTTCGTTGCCTTGGTAACTTTTAGACCAAACAATAGTTAAAATATTATCAGCTGAAATATTATACTGGGTAATTTAGTATTTTGCTCCACTTCTTTCCACCGGTTCTAACAGACGAGCGGCACGTTGCCAACTGCAGATAAACGGCAGCCGTCGCCACTTGACGCTTGCAGTTGTGGCATCGGTGGCTGCCGCTGACGCGTCGACACACATTTACGCGGCATGCCACAACTGCAAGCGTCACGACCCGTCGACGCGCCGGTGGCAGCGGACACCACAACTGCAAGCGTCGCCGGCAGCCATCAACAGGTGGCGACGGCTGCAGTTTATCTGCAGTTGGCAACGTGCCGCTCGTCTGTATGAACCCTTATTGACCATTTCCACTTTTCAAGTGGTGGTATACTAACCCAGTAACCCTATAAGATTTTGATTTAATTAACACAAAGAAGTCGACTGCTTCGTTGTGTCTAGTGGTCGCAAGGGCGCCTGCTAAGCACGAGCACGAGGTTCGATTCCCGGTACTGGAATAGTGTTATTGGGATTTTCCATCAGGTATTTCTCAGTAGCAGCCACGGAGTCTGGATTTGGGGCCGGTTGATAGCAATAGGCTCGCACCCTTTTACATCGGACTTAAACATAACTAGCGAAATGTGGGTGTATAATTAGGTACACCTCTGCCGTACCCTTCGGGGATTACAGGCGTGATATTATGTGACTCAAAGAATATCTCTACATACCACCGCCTTCGTCTCCCAGCAGATATCCCCAACCACCGCAGCCATGCTGTTCTCCATCAGCAGTTCTTAGGAGAGCGTTGGATCCGGTGCCTGAAAACGAAGAAGATCAAACTAAAACTAAGGAATATTTACGAAGTGGAAGTAGCGTTGCTCTTATTTTTGAAAAAACACAACTAAAAGTATTCCAGAATAGGCAAGACGACAGTATAAAAAAATTGCAAATCTATTTAGTCCGTCAGTTAGAGTATTGGAAATTAATGGACACGTATTTTTTGTTTTTGTAAATCAATGAATATTGACAAAAGATAAAACGCATCAAAACTCGGGAGTGGGGGCTCGTGATGTCAGAACTAGCTAAAAATTATACCTAGGCGTGACGTATTGAGAATTTTAAAAGCGTCATGTCTTCGTCAATTTTGGTTTACGTAACAAAAGAAAAAACACAGGATTTTTTTATTTTTTTTTCGAAATGGCATCTCGCAGTTCAACCAGAGAGGTTGTCGTCTGCTTAACCGGACTTTCCTGTGGGTGCCTTAAGTGTAAGGCCTCCAGCCAGGGCAAAAAACTTACAAACTAAGCGACTACACGCTAAGGGCACCCCCTGCGGGGTACGGGCCTCGGCTTAGGGCGTCGCTGGGAGAGGACAGCAAGGGGACAGGCTGGATCGGAGTGGTGTCATTATTTAGGGACTGGCTTTGGACTACAGGCTCAGCAACGCGAGCTGGCACGAGCAAGGGACGGGGAGGGTTCGTAACGGGGCGTCGCGACGGGCCTCGACGGCGAGGACGGAATGACGGCTGTTTGCATCTGTGCTTCTTAAGCGTGCTAGTTTCCTTCCTGCTCTCCTGGAGGAGGGTTCAAATATTTTTTGATAATCTAACTGACGGACTAATTCGTTTTTTTTTGTCGTCTCGTCTATTCTACAATAATGAATGCTAGTGAGTGCTCCGCATGTAGCGGAGATAAGAATGTTGAGGTGGATGTGTGGTGTGACAAGAATGGATGAGGTACCTATACCTAGAGGTCATTAGAGGAAGTTTGAAAGTTGCGCCAGTTACAGAAAAGTTAAAAGAAAATCGACTATCATGGTATGCCATGTGATGAGGAGTCTCGCTGATGGTGGCGCCTGTGTCGGATCATTTAGTTCCCTTCAAAATGGTTGAGTTGAATGGTGCTGATACATGCATCATGATCGTGAACTGGCGCTGTCAGTTGTGACTGGTCATCTCTTAGTTGCCATGGCTTATTTTGGTTTTTGAATTGTAGGTATATTTTGGTATGCGGACCACGGAAGCGACGACGACGACGCTCCGGAAGTGACCGGGGTAGAACTGAGAGTGGCGGTACGCAGGCTCAGTGCCAAAAATACCGCCCCGGGACCCGACGGCTTGCCTGGCAAAGCCTGGGTCCTGGCCTCGGAGGCTCTCGGTCCCCGACTGGAGGGGTTCTTAAGCGCATGCTTGGAGAGGGGCCAGTTCCCGCTTCGCTGGAAGACGGGGAAGCTGGTCCTCATCCGGAAGCCGGGGCGCCCGGCGGACTCTCCGTCCGCCTACCGGCCCGTGGTGTTGCTCGACGAGGTGGGCAAGCTCTTTGAAAGAGTCATTGCAAACCGCCTCGTCGAGCACCTTGCGGGGACGGGGCCGGACCTTGCGGAACACCAATATGGTTTCCGCAAGGGGCGCTCTACGGTGGACGCCATCATGCGCGTGAGAGCCCTCACGACGAGGGATGCGGTGTCCAGGGGTGGGGTGGTCTTGGCGGTGTCTCTCGACATCGCCAACGCCTTCAACTCCATGCCCTGGAGCTGCATAAGGGAGGCACTCCGGTATCACCGGGTGCCGACCTACCTTCGTCGTGTGGTCGGGGACTACCTGACGGATAGGGCCGTCATCTACCCCGGTCGCAGCGGAGACTGGAACCGGCGAGAGATGTCGTGCGGTGTTCCACAGGGATCGGTTCTGGGGCCGTCCTTGTGGAACATCGGGTACGACTGGGTGCTGCGCGCCGACCTCCCTAGCGGTGTCAGCGTAGTTTGCTACGCTGACGACACGCTGGTGCTGGCACAGGGGAGGTCGCACGAGGCGGCGGCCGACACTATGACACGCGGGGTTGCGATAGTCGTTGAGAGGATCCGGCAACTGGGTCTCGAGGTGGCATTGCACAAGTCCGAGGCCATGTGCTTTCATGGGCCTCGGAATGCGCCACCTCCGGGATCCTCAGTGATGGCAGGAGGGGTTTCCATCGGCGTCGAGTCGACGTTGAAGTACCTGGGACTTGTCCTCGACAGCCGGTGGAACTTCGTGGAGCATTTCCGACGTTTGGCCCCCAGACTGGAGCGGACAGGGGCTGCCTTCAGGCTGCTCCTGCCCAACCTGGGGGGGCCGAACGCCTCCTGCCGGAGGCTCTACGCGGGAGTCGTGCGGTCCATGGCCCTTTACGGGGCCCCGGTGTGGGCACGTTCATTGAGGCGGCGTGCCGCCCACCACTTGAACGTGCCCCAGAAGGTGGTAGCCGTAAGGCTGGTCCGGGGGTACCGCACGATCTCCCGCGAGGCGGCGAACCTCCTTGCCGGATTGCCGCCATGGGATCTGGAGGCAATAGTCCTCGCGCGCCTACATGAGTGGCGCGCGGAGGCGCTACGCCGGGGGGAAACTCCGCTGCCGCGGCAAATTGTCGCTCAGCGGACGGACTTCCGGCGGGATCTCATGGCGACATGGAGAGAGCGACTATCGCAACCCCGTGCAGGGCACGCCACAATAGTGGCGATAAGTCCCCTCTTTGAGGAGTGGCTGGAGAGACGCCACGGCGTCCTCACCTTCCGCCTGACGCAGGTTCTTACCGGACACGGATGTTTCGGTAAGTTCCTGCACCGAATCGGGCGGGAGGAAACGCCCGGGTGCTATCACTGTGAGGATAGGCCGGAGGACACGGTGGAGCATACTGTGGAGGTGTGCCCCGCTTGGGTGGAGCACCGCCGTGTCCTCGAGGTGGCAATCGGCGGCGGCGACCTCTCGCTCCCGACCCTGGTTCGTGCCATGGTCCGGAGCGAGACGGAATGGGACGCCGTCACCTCCTTCTGCGAAGCAGTCATGCTAGCGAAGGAGGTGGCGGAACAGGACAGGGAGAGATCCTTACGTCCCGGCCGCCGCGGGAGACGCCCCGGGCGTCGGGGACCACGTGGTGGCTTCCGGCCACCGTAGGCGCGGGCCTGTGGACGGGGAGCTATGGGCTAGCTCGCCGTCCGTACGTCTCATGACGACAGGCCGTGTCGACGGCGCGTTCGTGTTCCACGCGCGCCTCAAAGAGAGTCAGCAATAAGGAAGGGGTCCGCAAGGGCCGAAGCCTGCCGGGGCTGCGGGACTATTCGAAAGAGATACCGTGGCCCCGGAACACAAAGGGCGATGAAGGAACATGGATGGGTTTTAGTCAGTAAAAGTCTGACACTCCCTCCTGCTCAGCCCAGAGCGGGAGAAGTCATTTGATGATTTCCCATCCGAAAAAAAAAAAAAAAAAAAAAAAAAAAAAAAAAAAAAAAAAAAAAAGGTATATTTTTTTTTTTTTTGTTTTTACTGTGGACACTTAACGTGTACATATTGCTACATTGTTCTCACATATTATACCATCTCAACATGAATGATGTAACCAAGATTTGTATCAATATTTTGATTTAAAAGAGTGTCCATGGAGTTTCTTGCCCGTTCTTCTCCATAGAGATCTACGCTAGGTAATGGGCAACTACAGTACTTTCACAGTTTTTACGTCTTGTGACTGGAACTGTAGCTACATTTAATTTTCATCTTTGTTTCGACAATTCAAAAGGGCCTTGTAACTGGCCTACTTGAAATAAATGCTTTGATTTTAATTTTGAGGGAGGAATTGCATGTGATTAAAAGAGTGATGAGTTATAAATGTTGATGAATGGAGAGGGAGAGGAAGACCAAGGAAACGATGGATGGATTGTGTAAGGAATGATATGAAGGAAAAAGGAGTAAATGATAGCGTGACGGTTGACAGGGGAGAATGGAAGAAAAAGAAACGTGTTGCGCCGAGCCCAGGTAACATGGGATGGGAAGACTATGGTTAGGTGTGTGTGGTGAACATACCTACTGCTAACGAACAAGTACAACCGATGCCTGAAAGTGGCGCCGGTGACTGAAAAGTTGTGTAGTAATCGGTTGTCGTGGTATAAGCATGTGATGCGGAGGAATGAGGAAAACGTCGTGAGGACAGTTTTGAGTATGAATGTGGATGGGTATAAGAGTAGAGGAAGACCAAAGAAACGATAAATGAACTGTGTTCATGATGATATGGCTAGAAAGGAGGTGACTGCTGAGATGACGAAGTATGAAAGAAGAAGAAGACATGCTGCGCCGACCGCAAATGAATTGGGATAAGGGCAAGAGAATGATTGAAGATGATGAAGCCCAAAGCCCCCAAGGATACTATTATTAGATGATGATGTCCAAAGCCCACAAGATCCAACGGACATCAAAAGCACTTCAAAATTGAATCAAGGCAACATGTTGAGTTGCGATTCTAGTTATACACACAGCTAATCTATTCGTTATCACCAGTCGGGTTAGTTTTACAATTTGTGCTCGTAAATAAGCTGATAGGAACTTTACGACCATTTATTGAGGTTGTTTATTCTACTTTTTTATTAAGTTGGGTTACAAAAATACTGTAGGTATACAACTTTTACGCAAAAATTATTGCTGGGATACAACTTCTTTTTTTGGGGTGAAAAATCATGTTTTATCGAAAGACTCAAAGTACGCACTCAAAATATTGTGCTGATTGATGCATTGAATTGTACGGGGATCGTGGAGTTATTTATAGTAAAGTTATAACTTTAAACTTAGACTTACTGCGTAGGAACTAATACATTAGTACGCTGTATTGTCAAATTCTTTAGGGACTACAAGTGACGCTATCGTCAATACATGCGTGTGTGACACAGTTACCAAACTCTCATAAGCCTACGAAGGCATGTTTGTTACGATTATGTTACGTCAAGGAGATTAATTCAACTATAAAGAATAACTGCTTTGCTCACTAAAAACAACATTGTTTGTATGTACAGTCACTAGAGTGCCTGTATTTTGGTAAACATCCTCAACGTTTTATCTTCCTCAAAAACCCATACTCCATACTAATATTTAACTCTGTCGGTCTGGGAATCTAGCTTAATTCAAATTTTCTTACCTTTCGTTCGTGATATCATATTTTAATCAACATACAAACCTGACAGGCTGACGCTACTGACATGCAAATTGCAAAAAAAATAAGAAAATTTTAATTTCGTGGGATACCCTGGCGGTACCCCCTTAACCTGATTTTGATGACTGGAACACACAATATGACCTAAGTTGGGATACTTTTATCCCGAGGTACTTTCTAATAGGATAAGTTCCGACCACCACGCAAAGCCGCGGGCATGGACCAGTATTTTAATAAAAACACAAGGTTAATAAAGTGGGTACGTACAATAAAGTGGGCGTGTCTGATAAACCAGTTACCTCTAACCCACAGAATCAACGGATGGTAGTAAATAATTATAACCTGTGTTCTAGAAAAAAAGGAATAACACGGTTAGTTGTTAGTTTGATCGAGTTCTATAAGGGATTTGATTTTTTTATAGGATTTAGTTTAGCATGATATCTGCGCCAAAGCAATAGGTAACTACGTTGGTCAACAAAAATTGCACTTACACCCAAAACATGGTAGTCAATGACTTTATTTGCGTTGTTGAGCACAAAAATTCTTCAAACATTAGAAGCAATAGATTACGAATTTCGGAAGAATAGAAAGATTGGTTAACAATTTGTAGTTCAGGAGCAGACGTTAACACTCACGTTAAAGAAGGTTATGGCTTCGGTTTTACACCCTCCTTGGAAATGCGATTGCTGGTGGTTTAGGGACTACTTAATAACAATTATTCAGCTCTATTCAGCTTATGCCCATAGAAGACAATGATTTTGTATGAGACGCGTACGCGTACACAACAACGGATGCGTACGCGTCTCATACAAAATCGTTGTTTTCTATGAGCATAAGCTGATTAGAGCTAAATAAGTGTGAGTAGTCCCTTACCCGCCACCATGCGGGTGACTCGAGAGTGCTTTATAATATGCTTATGCACTGGGTTACTTTGACGTTTTTTAACGTTATGAGAGTGATGAATATAAATGTTGATGGATGGAGAGGGAGAGGAAGGCTAAGGAAACGAAGGATGGTTTGTATGAGGAATGATATGAAAGAAAAAGAAGTAAATGATAGCGTGACGTTTGGCAGAGGAGAATGGAAGAAAAAACGTGTTGCGCCGACCCCAAGTAACTGTAGCATTAGTATTGTAAAAGTTCAAAAGTTTTACCCCAAGCTCGATAGATGGCGTTGTCGTCAAATTAGAAGTCGCTATCGTTGTGTTACCACGTTTTGTTTGGGCTCAAGTGGATTTAATAAAATATATTGCCAGCTAAGATCAGAACAGAATTTAGTTCAATTTCAACCCTATTAGTGTTCCCACAAGTGTGTTAGTCCAACACTACCAGCTCGGTAGTAAACACATGGGACGCGAGCAGGAAGGCAGGAAGGTAATGAGCAGCCGTTCACACGTTTCTACATACATACGAGTATCTTCCTACGTAACGCTCTGTATGGAAGGCATGGGTAACTCCCTACAGTCCCCAGTGCCCGTAATCAACGTTGTTGACATGTAACGTTAAGCATGAAGGTTAGAGGTTATCTACCAGCCTCGTTGGACGTCTTATTTCATCACGACCTAATTCTGATTATCATAACATTGTCAGATGCAGACATTCACTGTCAGTCTTGCTTGTTTTATTATATCTATCCTTAGCGAAACAAGTATCAGCCTTACAAATAAAAATGTGTTATATCGCATCTATTCCATTCTTATACTAAGTATAGTTATAACAGTTATAACTTAAGAATATGTCGAGAATATTTTTTTACAAATAAACCAGATATATCTTTGGTATAGCAACTCTTCCGTAATGTCAAAATGCACGATTTGGCAACAGCGCGACCAAAGAGAAACTTCTAAAAAAAAAGCAGTTTGTCCGTAAAACCTGAATGGACCCTTTGTCAACTTGACGTTTCTCGACCTTTTTTTTGTTCTATTCTTTGCGCGAGAACTGAGTCAATACAGTTGTAATTGAATTTGTTTATTTTTGTGGATAGAGAAATATAATTTTAAAAGTGAATATTAAAATGGCTAAGAGAGACCGATCGAACTATTAGAATAGAATAATCTTTATTTACGTCCCCAGTACCTCAAAACAGAAGATAATCCACCTCCGCGCGTGTCCATATTGAGAGATCTACCAACTAATTGGTCTAAAAACACCACCTTTAGAAAATTGATATTTTAACCGTAACTGCTCATGGCTATATACCTAAATCAAAAGGATTTCTCTTTTTTTAAATATTTTAACTTTTCTTTGAACCTGCATTAGATTTAGAATGTTATTTACTGGTTCTACTTCTTCTATTGCATCTAATTCCATAATCAAAACGAACGTAAAATATTTAAATGCGCGTAAACAAACACAAACCGTGGTATTTTTAAGGTTATACTAGCTTTATACAAGGGTGGAGGCGCGAATAACTTCGGAATAGCAGTTGTATGAAAACTTATGTCAAAGCTATACTTGATATAAGCTATACTTTGTTTATTTGTAGACATTTTGCTTATTCTTAGTTTATTCTCGAGTATAACTTTTATACCACGTTTATTTGTAAGGCTGTATGAGTTTAATAACTAAAACCCGAGTATGAAAAGTATGATACAACTAGCAGACGTCACGCGGTTTCACCCGCGTAGTTCCCGTTCCCGTGGAAGTAAGGGGATAAAATATAGCCCATGTTCACCGGAGATAGTGTAGCTTCCCAACAGTGAAAGAATTTTTCAAATCGTTCAAGTAGTTTCGGAGCCAATGCAAACAAACAAAAAAACAATCAAACCTTTCCTCTTTATAATATTAGTGTAGATGTAGAAGACTAGGTACCTAACAACTTTAATAAAGGGTGTAAAAAGACTTAACGAAGCCGAAAGGCACTTGTTCTCACACAGATATTTTTTTTTGTTCTGGAAATCTAGACCATACCTGGGAACTTTCTAGTTACGGAGATATTATTAGGGGTCAAAGTTCCAACTTTTACACAAGTTTTTTTTAATAAGTACTTGTTTTTAATGTATGATTTTTACTTTAAACACCTGCACGGTCCCCGTACTATTCAATCATCAGCACAATTTTAAGAAGTGCGTTACATTGAGTTCTGCCGAAAAACGTGATTTTTCACCCCAAAAAAAAGACATTTTCCAGACAAAAAAATTGCGTAGAGTTAGGTAATTAGTTTGATGTACAGAATGCTTGGTTGACAACTTCGTGAAGAGTCTGTTTACACCCTGTATAAGTGTGTTCAGTGAATATGCGCTAATTTAACCCTTTCATTTTATAAGAATCCCTTTTTTCCCTTTTTTTTTTAAAACACTACGCTACATACCCAACACGGCACCTGTCTTTAATTTTTGTTTTATGTCCTATAAAGGGCGCTATATTAAATTAAGTGTGACATCACCTGGAGCTTCTAACGATACCATCATTTGTCGAATTATGATAAGGAGTTTAGAAGTTTTGCGGACACAGATACATTTTTCGAACATAATGAAGCAATGAATTAGGATTTTCATTTTTCGTTCAAAATTTTGGGTTGTAATTATTGGACGTGCGATACGCAATGCGATTGCTGAACAGGTTGGTAGAACAATTCGTAAAATTCTTAAAATCTTTACTGACGCAACTTATGAATTGTCACTTTGTGACCATTTTACGAATTGGAACGTAATTCGTATTATTATCTTAGTTTCTGCTAACGCAGCCATTTTAGGCCTCCGGATATTATAATGGACATGACAGTTCTTGATAACGATAGATTTCCGACTTTTATATCAGGACAAATTTACCACCAGCAGACAATAAGTCCCAGAACATACCTAATTGCTTTTTTAATATCAAAGGTGATACCAACATAATTTATGAACATGAATAGAGCCGATGAGAATTAATCAAAGCCAGGCAGCTTTATTGCGTAGGTTAGATAAATTGATACTTAGGTATATTTCTAGCTTATAGTTAGGTGGTCCGTGGGTAGGATGTAGGTGTTAGCATATTAATCTAAGATTTTGCACGTACCCTACCGCACCCTACCGCACACTATAGACAAGACTGTCTTTAGAAGACAATTACCCTACTAGTGCGAGCGAGAATATATAATCTGTCTCGCTCGCACTAGTAGGGTTAGGGCTACCGCACACTAAAGACAATACTGTCTTTAGACAGACAATAGGCGAACGACAAAAAAATCTAATTAGTCCGACACTAACCCCCGAATACTGAAACGTCACTCAAAATTTAAGGGCTGCTTAACATTTGAGCAGCTCCTAAACTTTAAATTTCGTATGGCCAAACGTCACTTTTGAGTATCTGTTAAATATAAGTGCTACTTAAATTTTGAGTGACGTTTCAGTATTCGGGGGTTAGATTATCAAAAATTATTTAACCCATGTTTTTTCTTTTGTTACGTAAACCAAAATTGACGGAGATACGACGCTTTTAAAATTCTCAATACGTCACGCCATGGTATAATTTGTAGCTAGTTCTGACGTCACGAGCCCCCACTCCCGAGTTTTGATGCGTTTTATCTTTGTCAATATTCATTGATTTACAAAAACAAAAAAATACGTGTCCATTAATTTCCATTACTCTAACTGACGGACTAAATAGATTTGCAAATTTTTGATACTGTCGTCATGTCTATTTCCCTACTAGTGCGAGCGAGAATACATAGTCTGTCTCGCTCGCGTTAGTTGGGTAATTGTCTGTCTAAAGACAGTCTTGTCTATAGTGTGCGGTAGCCGTTACACGCAAAGATATACCTGACACGTGTTTCGCCCCTCCACGGGGCATCCTCTGGAGGCGTTGACTCGACGGCCGCCCGTGCACGTGTCGAGAATAGGTTTGGGTGTTCTTTTTTTGTGAATGGCATCTCGCACTTCAACCTAGGACGTTGTCGTCTGATTAACCGGACTATCCTGTGGGTGCCTTGAGTGGCCTCCAGCCAGGACAACGACTACACGCTAAGGGCACCCCTTGAGGGGTACGAGCCGGCTTAGGGCGTCGCGCGTTGCTGGGGGAGGACAACAAAGGGACAGCCTGGATCTGAGCGGAGGCTTTGGGTGCACGGCATGCTTGCATAATTATTATTTATTCTCCTGCATGTGCTTGTGCATATCTTTGCGAGCGGGAGGGCGTCCCTGCGTCCATGTTTTTGGCGGAATTCGCATAACTGATTCTCTAACTGAATAAATCGCTAATTGAATACTTCTACTAGAATTCTCATTGCCATGCTGAGCTCAAGGTAGTAATAATGTTCCTGCCCTTGAATTTGTTTAATTTCCTTTTGTTAGATGTCTTTTAATATTGACCGGTCTTTGCAAGGTTCTTTTAATTTAAATATGAATTAATATCTAAGTGGATGTTCTGCCGGGTTTAGAGGGAACTATTTTTAGACGATTTGTCGGTTATTATACACAAATTGAAATCAATTATTTTGACATACTTATACAAACAATTGAATGTCATCTTCAACACTCAAAATGATCTCACGATTTCTTTTCGTGCCTCATAAAAGTAGGACGAGCGATTTCAATCAAAATGCTACATAAATTGCAACTAAATGGTAATTGAGAATGATTTCTTTCGATTCATGAATATAAATGAGTGAATTGACATCTCGTGAAGTTGTAACCGAATATTTTTTGTGATGCAGCGATTAAAATTGCGGTACGGTCTGCATAAGATGCAAGTGTTCCGACGCTCTTTGAGCTTTGTGAATTAATGTGCTGATGTGTCTTCAATTCTTTAAATTTAATATTCTTTTCACTTTTGACTTCAATGGCAGCGCACATTGGGGACGGCAGAGCAGAGCAGTTTTATCTTTACTCAACGAATTCCCCAATTAATTTACGATTGGTTAAGGTGGATGCTCCAGGGCAGTCCGCGAATTCAAATTTTCTTACGTTTTTTGCAATTTGCAGGTTGCAACCTTCCAAGCTAGCAGGCAAGCAACCCTCCAGTTGTATTGATGATTTTGATGATTATAATTCTGTAACTACATACGTGTTACAGCCGCCAATTATATTTTAATCAACATACAACATGACACTGACCTGCAAATTGCAAAAAACGTAAGAAAATTTGAATTTCGGGGGCTACCCTGGAGCATGCACCTTAAGTTAATTGCTCTGCCCTGCCGTCCCCAGTGTGCGCTGGCCTTTAACCCTTTGGACACCATTGTCACATATTCATAAATGACAGGTAAACGCGTGCCCTGTAGGTACGTCAAGGACACAAATATGTGACAAAATGGTAGGTGAAATTGTGGCTTGGCGTGGAATCCCCGTGGAGTGCACGCGCGTGTATTTATGGTCTGCCGTTGAAAAGGTTAAGAAGACCGTGTAGTCGATGCTACTGTGACAAAAGTCAATTGTTATGATATCTAGAACCCAAATCGAGTACTTACCTAATTCAAAAACTAGTCGTAATGTCATCTCAGCGACATGTGTGACATAAGGCCATAAAGCACAACTTCCGCACTATCGCTTTTATGTATATTAAAAACACTAAAACGAGTTCTATCTATTAAGGAGACCAACCAATAAAGAAAACTAACGAGGATGATTCAGAATCATAAAAAGTTGCATCATCAAAATACGATAATAGTTATTATTTTATTTAAACTAGTTTTAACCAGTTCCCCCAATAAAAAATCTGTTCTAAAATTATGTTAATTTTATAGCTTTGTTTAAACATAAAAATCGCTTGATATGAACACGACACGGGCGTTAGATTCTGATAAGAATAATAAATCATTAAACCGGCCACTGGTTGAAATTATTTGTGTCATGGTCTATACGAGCTTCCTGATGTAGCGGCATTTTTTATTAAGTAATCGCTAACTGTTATTTGCAAAGCGAATTATTTCATAAAAAAATATGCACGCTTATGGCTGGTAAAAACTAATTTAAAACTATATTTCGCACGGTGACACGGTAGTGTTTCAGGCCAAGTTCGAAACAGAAAAGGGGGACGCGTCACACAACGTTGTGTGTTATTGCACACTAATCATTTTGAGCTACTTTTGACCATCTCCCAGATCAGAACGTCTTTTCATTTTTACATTTACGTTTTTGGTGGGATTTACATTTTAAATCAAGTTACAAATCTATTAAACTCTCAACCAGTTTCTTGACTTATGACATGGTCTCTGATATCATCATTAAAGCGAAAACGGGGTATTTACCACGTTTACGTTGCATTTAGTTTCGAATTCCCGATATTTCGGCGCAGTAAGTACCTAAACATGGTTTTATATCACGTTTTCAGAGTTAATGATAAGGTTCATGACTTTATTTACCGAAACACGGGGAAGTTTTAATATGAACAAAACGATGATGATAACTCGTATCGTCAATTCGTCATTTAGCCATCTGTTTTGCAACGCGTAAAGGTCCTTAACCTTTTACGGTTTGATACTAGTGGACGCTTAGCACACTAGTACAGGCGCATAATGATATTTATACTTTAGCGGTCACGAATTTGTTTTGCAAGGAAATCTTGAGACTTAATTTTATGTTGACTTTTCATTGGATTTCCCAAATGTTTACTAAATAACTTTGTAATGTAAGTTGACATTTACTGTTGGTTTGTGGTAAATATTGCCTTGTAATTAAAACGTAGCTATTAGGTGTTGACTGAGCTACCGAAATTCAAGGTAAACTGACGCCCCCAGACGTGATCTCTCTCTCTGTTCCAAAAATGTCACATTCTTCCACTACCATGTATGCATAGCATTAAGGAATATAAGGAATTTAAAAAATAATGTTAAGTAATAATGAATGAAAATGAATAATTGTTTTTATAATAATTTTAATAATATGGTTAAAGTAAATTTAATATTAACTGCATGATAATAATTACATAAATAGATATGTAAGTAAAAAAATTGCACGTTTGCTTGCAGGCAGAATACAAATACTTTTAGGACATAAGATCTTTCCTTGAATTTGTATGTATTACCTAGCAAATGAACATTTTTTGATTTGATTTGATCTGTTTGTATAGTTTATATTGTAAGTTAAGCTAATCTTTTTTTTATCAACAAACACAATAAAAGTGATTGTATTCTAACAAACAAGTAGGTACTTAAAAAAATAACGGAAAACAGCTGTTTGACAAGAGTTGGCTTCTAATCTAATCGCGCGCTCAAACGTTCAAATAACAAATTATAATACCACACACAATCACAGTCACAGATTTTATGTTGTCAAACAATGTTTAATTACCATAATTATTTAAGTTCCGATACTCGTTTTAGACAAGTCTTATGACTTACCTATCAATAACAAATCGTTTGTGTTAAACACAGTAAAACACACAATTATAAATTTAGTGTTAGGTGTAAACGACAAAAAAAAAATCTAGAAGCTTGCTACAGTCAACGCGTGTAAAATTAATGTTTCACGAAAATTAATTCAGTTCTTGGTCATGTTCCTTCTAGCTGTACTTTCAATACAAATAGGTATTTATCCGTATTACATTCATTTAAGTACTGTTTTGTCCCTGCTTCGCGAGTTCAATAGGAGTCAATTACTCTCATTCAAAACGGCAAGTCATTGACCGTTAAATACACAGTTATTTTTCGTTTAGAGACTTAGAAATGGCTAGTTAAATGAAGTACTTAGGTATTTTTTATTTCAATGTTAATTAATAATGTATTTTATAATCTGCATGAGTTTTTTGATAAAAAATAATATTGGTTAGAACCTAATTGCTTAAAATACTATTGCATATCCGACTTGGGTAGACTGTTGAAACCATAAATGTAATGTTTATTAATAAGAACTTAATGTACACAGTTACGCAATAAATATATCTTTATCTTTATCTTTAACCTGTACCTAGTTAGCACCATTCGGCTGCTAACCAATATTCGCAAAGTTAAAATATGAACGCTACCTTCGACACTAACTACCTAATATTATGTGAACACGCCTGAAGCAATTCGTTTAAATTTGCGTAGATGACGTCCGATCCTACTTCGAATAAACCACGTTTATTATCTTTCTGTCCTTATGCTAAGTTTTCTCATATTGAGACCTTAAACAAACACCAAATAACACGTCAGTTTGCCCATCAAACCATGCCGCCCCCTCCTGTGGTAGATCTCTCACACTTCCACATGGAAATTCCCATAGTATTACCATTGCCTATCCAAACTTACAGGTAATAACTCACCAGCTTCCTCATATTTCGTATCATTCTCATATAAATCTTTCATCAACTTACCAGCAATCAGCACCATTCCACCAGTAGGAGCACCAGTAAACAAAGACCCAGCAGTATCTGAAGCCACGTAGATAGCCTTCGCAGCGTCTCCATCCCTTTCCTTCACACGGGCAGCAAGCTCCGAGTTACTGCTCTCCTGTTCGCACCCGGATAGAGTCAGCCCCTGAGGATTTGAAGGTCGAATTGATATCAGTTAATAAAACTGATTGAATGAATGGTCTACTTGTGAAGGAATGGGTTGAAGTAATTGATGAATGCATCTTCTGGAATGTACGGTCTATTTTTGTTATGAGAATAATAGAACGTGGGATAATGGGACATGGACACAAGTAGGTAATGGTGATTCCTGTTCCTATTAATCAATAAATAGATATATCGTCTCAATATTTTGTTTAAATAACTGGAAATTGTACACTGGACTACCAATGCTGCATTGAATAGCGGTAGAAATAAGTAAAGGAGAAGAGTAGCGATACACCCTCCCCGAACGACTGAACGAGCTCGTGCACAACTCTGAGTACCTAAGTACTTCTTACAAGCAAACAACGAATATCTTACCAAAGAATCCAAAGGGGTGTCTCTAGGTATGTTCGCATCATCTTTAGCGTTGTGCAGCATATCAATGATCCGTTTGGCACATTCATCGATGCCCAGCGTCCAATGGTTGGTGCCCGGTCCTTTAGCTTTGCCCACTACTTTGCCTGTCTCGTCACATATGACTAGATTGGAGTGGGTTGCTCCCCTGTCAAAGAAAAAATAAACAAGTTAGTATAAAATGGCGAGATTTTGGGCAAAAATAGAGAAATGACAGCAGATAGATGTGAAAGAAGCAGGCTTGCTGTGCCGAGTTTCAATAAAATGGGATGTGTGTGAGAGAACAGGGAGATGGATGATGAAGTGGTCATCATTATCAACTACTTATATTAACAATCCACTGCTGATTAGATTTTCGGCCATCCTTAACTAGCTACTTGTTACCTTGTGTGGACACTTAGAAACCTTACATCGAAAACCTGGCAAAATAGCTAAGAATCACGTTATTGTTGTAGTACCTATTTCTAAAGATCTGACTCTGAACAATGTTACCTGGGGGCGCGACAGTGCCCACCGCCAAATCGACAGTTATTTACATTTTATAACAGAAACGTCATTTGTATTCGGCAGGCAACAGGTATTCATAACATACTCAGTTACATAGCCACGGTACTGATTGTGGCGTAGAACTATGTACATGCTTTATTAGTTTTTCATAGAATGCAAAACAAACTGAAGTGTTTGTCCTAAGAGTGATAGGTATGCGATAAAGAGTATTAATATTGCATCTCTATGTATGTTTTACGACAGCTGGCGGTTTATTATTAAGTTTTTTTTTAAATCCCAGTGCCGTTCTGACCAATTTTATCGGGTTTTTCTGTCAATTAGATGACGTAAATACCTAGTAGGTTTAGCAAAAACGAAAATCGCGTCAGTTATAGCAACATTCTAGACGCTATTACGGGCTTATAATCGTCACATGCCAGAAATGGTTAACTTTTTTGGGGGTAATTATAGAGGTCATGGCTATGAATCATTTCCGTTATTTTGACAGATGGCCTAGGGGTACTTATTTATAACGCTTGATTAATCAACCATTTAGGGTGCATTGTCAAACGGGTTATTACCCCTTCATAGTATAACAACAATGCTCCTGAGTACTCGAACTTAAAACGTATTTGTTTTTGATAAATTTCGGGGCTAGAATACGTACTTACCGTTTTTTTTAAAATTAATTCAAACACGTGTTGAACATAAGTAAGGTATACGGTTTGCTTACATAATATATTATTAACTGCATGCATTTTCCACATACCAGCATTATGTACCTACTTACTACTTAATGCATATACTTACGTAATTATGTACATTCAACAAGTACCTACTAGTGCAATGCGAATATTGTATAGTAGGTATGCAAATATTAGTCTGTCATTTCAGAGTATATTGCTGTGCTATTATGCCATTGTCAAGGACGACATAACAATGTCCGTTTGTTTTTATCATAAATGACGTATCAATAAACATACTTAGTGTATGAATTAAGTTTTATACATGGAGACTGGTCGACTGGTATTTAAGACTAGCTATATAGTAAGTGCCAGTTCAGATCGCAATAGCGGTCATTGACCCTAAAGTTTTTATTTTTGATATCCAAAAATAAGCCTGATCAAGTCTTGAATCTATCGTGATCTTCAACATTTTTTCTAATGAAAAACGATACATGGTTCATTTGTTTTGGTTCGTACGAAGATATATTAGGGAAAGGGCAATGACCGCTATTGCGATCTTAACTGACACTTACTATAATGCCCGCGTGGAGTTCCGTAATTGTCCCACGGGATTGTACTACCGGGATAAAAAGTATCCTATGTGTTAATTTAGTTTAAAAACTATCTATGTGCTAAATTTCATCCAAATCCGGTTAACAGTTTTTGCGTGAAAGAGTAACAAACATTCCATACATTCATTCTCACAAACTTTCGCATTTATAATATTATAGGATGTTTTAGTTCGGGAAGGCCTTTGCCCAGCAGTGGGACAATATAGGCTAAAGAAAAAAAAAGTATATCGTACTATCGATACAAAAGAAGAAGTAGGTAGTTTGAGTAGAATTAATGATACGCACTTGCACGGTAGTGACCCAGCCAAGTTTGTTTTGAGTTTGTTTATTTGTTTATAACAGCTACAAGTAGTATCGTCTGCCCTGATTGTAATATCAGATTAATTCAGATATGCTTTTAACACTTCCTTTTTATTTGATAGCAAATGGTGTCATATCTAATCTTTGTCATTATTTGTCAAACAAGACATTATTTTTACAAGTTTGATTCAAAGTCTACAACTTTATTTATATGACAAGCTGATAGAAAACTCAATTGAAATTATCAAAAGATAATTCGGTGATTGCAAAAACGGCCAAGTTCCAGTAAAGTTACCGTAATCAATACTTAAGCAAATAAAAGGCTTTTACAAGATAATAGTATAAGTGCCACCTTAATCTAGCTTTAAGTATTGACCTAAATTAGTTTCAGGGAAGTCCCATTTTATCGAGTATTTCTTTCAGTATTAGTCAGACTAAATTAAATGAGGTAAAAAAACCAGCCAAGTGCAAGTCTGGCTCGCGCACGGAGGGTACCATACCATTATATTAGACAAAACGGCAAAAAAATCACGTTTGTTGCATGGGAGGCTGGGGGCCCCAATTTTTTTTTTCGGATGGGAAATCATCAAATGACCCATCCCGCTCTGGGCGGAGCAGAAGGTCAGTGAGAAGTGTCAGACTTTTACTGACTAAAACCCTTCCATGTTCCTTCATCACCCTTTGTGTTCCGGGGCCACGAAATCTTCGATCTTTCGAACAGACTAAATATTTGTTTTATTCTGTTTTTATTATTTGTTGTTATAGCGGTAACCGAAATACATCATCTGTGAAAATTTAAACTAACTAGCAATCACGGTTCATGAGATACAGACTGGCGATAGACAGACGGACACTGGAGTCTTAGTAATAGGGTCCCGTTTTTACCCTTTGGGTACGGAACCCTAAAAATGAGACGACAAACTAATGTAGGCGTCTGATGAAGGAACAAAGGTACTAGGATAAAATAACAAATCAAGAAGTGGTGGTATTCTTATACTAGATTGGCTTGCCCTTTAACTAAACCTACTACTCTTCATAATATAAGGTTTTCTGAAAAGTCACCTTACTTTGTGGACTTGCCGTATTGTTGTCCCCTAGGCACACCACTGAAATCAAGAGGTATGGAGAGATGGACAAAACAATGCCTTGGGAAGTTGTCTCTTCATCAGCTGCCTAGCTTTTTCTCAATTATTTTGGGGTCGGCTTCCAGTCTAACCAGATGCAGCTGAGTACCAGTATTTTCCACGGAGCGACTGCCTATCTGACCTCCACAACCTAATAACTGGGTAATACGATACCCGTTGGTAAGACTGGATGTCAGACTTTCGGATTCTGACTACTCGTAACGACTGTCCAAGATCTACAAATGACAGCCGGGAACGGATTAACGTGCTTGCCGAGGCACGCAGGAAACTCGGTACCTATGTAATGATGGTCACCCATCCACGGACAAACCTCGGCAAGCACGGCACACCTTGAAGGTCGACCCAAGCGTCTGTTATTATTAAGCCTCGAGCTCTTCTCGCTGACATCAATATGACGTCAAAATCCCAAAAAAATACGATAATTTGCACCCAATCGGTAAAACGTTTTCCTCCTTATCTTGATTTACACGTGTTTTGAAACAGACACTGGTATTTTATATAGTTCAATTCAATACGGGTGACGCATCAACTCTTCGAAACATTCTCATTTACTTTGTACTCAGTGCACGTAGGCTTTGTAGTAACATCGTGAGGTGTTTTTAATTCTGAATTTTATCTCATAGTTGGAATGTCGCTCTAGTATTTGAATCTTTCTCTTTATTATTGATAGCTGCAGAAGTATGAGTAGTCCTACTGTTGGGATACAGGTCTCCTCTCTGTGAGGTTCTCTCTTTGGAAATAGAAATAGGGTGTAAAACCATCACGCGAGCAAACTGCGGGTGCGGGGGTGTGCCAGTTTCCCCTACGTTTCTGACAAAGTAATGTTTCTACCCTACCAATCTGACGCTATCCCTCAGACGCCATCTAACCATGGATAGAGAAAGTCTACTTATACAGGCAGGCTTATCATGCTTATGTTGGTTCAATATTGCGTTATGGTATACTGGTATGGGGAAACTCGGTGCATCTCGGAAGAGCTTTCGTCGCACAAAAGAGATGTATACGTGCGATTTGTAATGTAGACCCACTAAAATCATGTAAACCACTATTTAAAAAACTTAGAATACTTACATTAACAGGTATTTATATTGAGGAAATATGTAAATTTACCAAATCTCACCCTGAGATGTTTGAAAAACTGGGAGATAAATGTAAGTTCGAAACTAGATACCCTAACAGATTAATTATTCCTGGAACAAAAACTGAACTAGGTATATAGGCGGAGTTGCTATCCTATGTGTATTCAGATATATAACAAGATTCCTAACCAAATTAAAGTACTTCCAATGGTCCGCTTCAGAAGGGCTTTACATAGATGGTTGATTGAGAATCCCTTCTATAATATAAAAGAATATCTCCAGTTCAAATTTAAATGATCTAATTGTACTAAAAATTTGCATGTCATTAATTTATGATTGAATATGTTAAGCTACTATTATATTATACCATTCTAAGAACTTTTGTAACCATATTTATAGGCAAATAAATCTTTGACTTTGACTTACAATGAACTAGGAAAACATTTTAGTACATCCTCCTTGGTACAATAACAATGTTATCAGATCAGTCATAGCCAGTCTTATCGTACAGCACTTTAAATCAATTGAGGGGACACGAACTAACTGTAATTAACAACTGGATTTTGAAGTACGTACTTGTAAGGAAAGAGGAAATTGTTTCAATCATGTATTACGTTACTCTGATCCTATCTGTATTACAAGATTTAAATTTGATTGGTTCATCCCTAAATCATCTAGATCAGGAGCAGGCTAATCACAGAATAAAAAAAATACAGGTGCAGACTTAAAAAAACATATCGATTAAAGAAGGATCAATAATAAAGTTCCAGTTATCAGTTAACCATTAACTAAACTCGATACTGTAAACCAGTCTACGATTGGACAACTTTCTGTTGCACTAACTTGTTTTTATTACGTACAGCCTGAGCGTATAGCTAGCAGTGTTTACACTGTGGTATAGCACTGGGTGCTATTTTAGGACCTATGGAGAAATTTACATGTCAAATATGTACCTACTTTACAAATACATGACAGTCGAACTGCACAAACACAGAAAGAACTTTTCAAACATAAACAGCCATCAAGTGTATTTAGGAGAATGACAGATAAGAGACAGACACAGGTATTAGTGCTATCAAGGATATGTTTTATATATCAAAAAATCATGCGGGCGATAGGAACTGTTTCGCGGAAACACCTCCGTTTTGTGAAATCATGACCTTATTACCTGAAACCATGTTTTTTAGGGTTCCGTAGTCCTGACAAGGAACCCTTATAGTCTCGTCATGTCCTTCTGGCTGTCTGTCTGACCGAGGTTTTGCTAAGAGACCGTTAATACTAAAACGCTGTAATCGCTTGGCCTGGCGCTGGCTTCGCCTCGCTTGGTTTTTTGTTAAAATGAAAATTTTGCTTATTCCAATAACCGAGATGTGTAGCTTTCTAACGTTCATGATTTTGGAGGTATTTGAAAACATTCTGAATTACAGAATTCTTTCCAGTTTCGCAGAGGGAAAACTCTTTAGAAATAGTTCAATTGATGACACCACGGACGCCCCACGTTCATAATGATTTATGGTTTTCCTCATTACAGTTGTTATTCTTTTAACATTGGTCGGGGATACGTTGCGTGCAAAATTATGCCAATTTTATGTCGGTCAACCAGAAAAATAAATAAAGGCTTGGCCTTTGCGGATACGTTTCCATTTATTGAACGATAAAACTGTTGTAAGCGGTTATTTTTATATCAAAAACACAGTTTGCATTGTAGACATAGCCTAGTTTGAACTGCAAACAAATCGTTTGGACTTGGCCTATTTTTGCACTTTTCATTTATCGTTTGTATTGACTGTTTGTTCATCAGAAAGTTACCGACTACACTCATACTTTGTACTTGTGTGACCCATTTTTGTCACGAATATACTCTCACTTTTTGTCGGAAATAATGAACAGATCGCTTGTTTGGGTTTCTTGAAATAGAATTAACACACGTGGTCGTCCTATTTGACATTATTTTGAGTGAATGAATGAATTAATGATTTGTATTTCCTAAAACTCAACTATGGCCTGAAAAATTCGGTAAGTTCGGCGACCGGGGATTTCCGGATTTTAGATATAGGGATGCAATGGGGTTGGCCGGTGAACGCTGAAAGCAGATGGCGCTAGCATAGTTTTTTCCCAATCAGACCAATGAGGTCAAGCCATTTTGAAATATAAAATGACATTTACCAGTATTTCTACCAATGACGATGCTTGGAACAAACTATACTAGCGCCATTAGTTTCACAGTTGCCATCCCCATTGAAACGGCTGTTTTGTTACTAGCAGTGCCTGGTGATTATTGCACACAGGTTGAATGACTAATTTACTGTCAAGCTCAAGAGCGTCTCGCGCGATATAGCGGTAAGTAGTGTATTTTTGGTTATTAGAAAGTCGAGTGTTTGATTTTGCAATTAGCTACGACCCACTTGGAATTGTTTTACATACAATTCAATTACCGTTAGAAAATCTAAATATAGCAGTTCACAGACATGTGGCTTGTGGCCTTTAAAACTAACGGTCTAGCTAGATTAGCTACTTATCGAGGGTTGAAAATATTAGACCAAGAATAATTGATAACATTTCAAGTCCAGTGCATACTGGATAACTGCCTCGTTGGTCTAAGTGGACGTAAGCGCGACTTCGGAGCATGAGGTCCTGGGTCCGATTCCCAGGACGGGCAAAGTGTTATTGGGTTTTTCCATTAGGAATTTCTCAGTAGCAGCCACGGAGTATGGATTTGTGCCCGGTTGATAAAAATAGGCTCGCCCCCGGGTCATGGGACTTAAACATACTTAACAGGTGAAATGTGGGTGTACAAATGGGCAGACCTCTGCCGAACCCTTCAGGGATTACAGGCGTGTTATGTTATGATGTTATATATATATATATATACACGGGATAGTCAGTATCGCTGCCGTCTTTTCACTATGTTACCTAGATCTTTAATAGGCTAGTTTCCACCATCAGTAAATTGCAAATCTATTTAGTTCGTCAGTTAGAGTATCGGAAAATAATGAACACGTATTTTTTGATTTTGTAAAACTATGATACTGACAAAGATAAAACGCATCAAATCTCGGGAGTTGGGGCTCGTGAAGTCGTGACGTCACAACGCACTTATATTTTTTGAAAATCTAACTGACGGACGAATTCGATTTTTTCAGGACACAAGCCTATTACGGAAAAGGACACCTGCCATTAATACTACTGTAGTATCGGTGTGTCCGGTGTCCAATTTGTAAGCACCGGTTTGACTGATCTTTTTAGATATTCTCTTACAAAGCAAGAGCTACAAATTACAATTACGTTGTACTTTCACATAGTCAGCTACACCAGACCGATGTTATTTCTGCCATGTATGCATCGATACGCCCTGATAAACCGACTATTTGTAATCATGCATATTATGCACTAGTAATATAATCTTACTATCTTATCGTACGTCATTCAGTTCGATATTTAATTACTGTTTTTGTTTGCCCGGGTATAAAGTAAAGAGGGTATTTTTAAATGATAGGGTAGGCGTTTTTTAGACATTGATGGCTTACTTTTTGCAAGCTAGACTGCCACATTATGATTTTTTTTTGTGTTAAAATAATTACCATTTGATGCTATGATTTACAGATTTATCAGATATTTAATTTAAAAATATACGATTTTGCGTAAATATCCCTTTACTTTTTTAATAGGAGACATCTGGCCCGTTCTACTACGCTGGCCCGGGCGAATCTACCCATACACATTTTAAAAAGTTGACATCTGGCCCGTGGGCCAGTTTTTGGGTGGGCGAGATGTCCCTTAACCCAATATAATGACCAATATGATCATACATCAAGTAACACCTATCTTAATTGCATCTGCATTGCAAATAAATTTTCAATAATGTATACCTAATTACTACAAACAAATTATAATCATCTGCCTAGCCTTTTTCCAGCTATGTTGGGGTCGGCTTCCAGTCTCACCGGATGCAGCTGAATACCAATATTTTACATGGAGCGACTGCCTATCTGACCTCCACAACCCAGTTAGCCCTGGGTAATACGATACCCCTTGGATACAAAAACACGAAAAAAAACTGCTTATCTGACCTCCACAACCCAGTTAGTACCCCTTGGATCACAGATAATATCATACTTCCTTGGATACAAAAAGGACGCAAAAAAGCTGCTTATCTGACCTCCACAATCCAGTTAGGTATAATTACGGGAACCCTCGGTAACATGGGTTGTCAGACTTTCGGGCCACTGACTACCTGTAACTGTCAAAGATCTTCAAATGACAGCCGGGACCAACGGCTTAACGTGCTTTTCGAGGCACGGAGGAAACTCGGAATGTAATGGGCGTTCACCCATCGACGGACCAACCTAGACAAGCGCGGCTTAACCTTAAGATCGACCCGAGCGGCTGTTATGTTTTAGACTTTTAGTTTTGTTAATGTTTACAAATTATCATTTTTCAAAACAAAAACCCACCCTAAAGACGACCCAATGCAGGTTTGATAACAACTTGGCTGGGCTCACTACCGCTCTCGAATAACTTCTTGACTATTTTCAGTACCGGGGGTGTGTCCCGCATTATGTTCTTGGCATTTACCTACGTGCATCGTTGTCTTTATCAGCTGCAATAAAACCAGTTGACATTTATATCAATCTGAACAAAAAGTAAACGTTAAATAAAAATTCAAGGCCGTCCACCGATGGAAGTAATAAAATAACTTGAATTCCTTAACGCTTAACAATTAAAATTCTACCGTAATCACATGTGCTAAAGTTTAATTTAGTTTGATGAAGTTTAGTCGGCGTGGCTGACAAGCCGATTGAATCCTGGCTGCTGATTGGTCGAATGTTACGCTTGTGAATGTAAGCATGTGAAATGCATTGTTTGTGTTTTACACAATACGAACATTACATCTGATTTACGTAAATGTTGGTTATTGCATTTTTTTTTTTGTTAATTTACGAAATAAGGACAAAATTAAATTAGGAAATGCAATTATAGATATGAATATAAATTAATCGAATTTGATAAAGATTGCGTTGGCAAGTGTTTTCTTTTATTTCAAAAAAGTTTATAATCAGTTTGATTAAGTTTGCCAAGTTTATTTCAACAGCTGACGGAAAATGGGCACCACAGAACTTTTTCCTTGTTCGGTTTATTTCGCGGCAATAATTTAGAGCGTGGTAGGTAGCTACTTACATAAAACTATTCTTTATTTCTAAGATAAACACGGCACAGGTTCCGAAATAGACAAACTTAGCATTGAAATTACTTAAATGATAATTTTATTATTATTTTACATTCATAAAATCGGCATTGACATTTCTGCGGACGCGGAAAGATTCTGGCAAACGGAATTAGGCAAAAATAAATGATATAGGTTATACATAAATTGCATGTAACCATTAATTAACTCTTACGAAACGTAGGAATGCTATATTCTCAAGGCAAGCCTTTCAACTTTCGATATTTATCAATTGTGTACGGAAAAAAATGAATACACAGGTCACTTACCCTTCTACGCCTCCAAAATACATTTTGATATCACTGACTTACAATATCCCACTGGAAAATTATAAGTGACGTGTACAACACAATAAATAATTAGTACGATTTATTACTTTCTCGATAAAACAACTCGTTTGATACTTCGATAACACTACACACACAACCTTCTAAAGCGAAAGCGGGCGCTCTACTGAATGAATGAAATGAATGTTTGCTGAATGAAAAACAAAAACTGAGAACGACATTGAACGACCGCAGATGTTGGTAGTGTTGTACCACGACGTCGTTCGTTGATAACGGTTATAGTGATAACGTTATTGTTTCCGTGTGTTACTAAGCGGCGACTAGTTCCAACACAATGCACGTGGATTGTTACAAAATAAAAATGTCCGAGAAAAATAACACGAAGACACACACCACATAATGTTTGTATAATCCTGTATTATTAAGACATGAAATTCTAATTTCTGTGAGTGTTCATTAAAAATACATTGAGCAAAGTAAATAAACGCAAAGCTGAAAATGTTATGATGATTAAATTAAGTAAACCGAAGACGTTTCATAAAATTAATCCAAAATAAAAATACGTAAGCAGAGAAAATCCCTAAAAATATAAAAATGTTGTAAAGCTGTATTTGAGTTTGACGATATAATTTTGCAAACGGAAGGGATAATCATTCGATTCACCCCAATTCCGAAAGACTGAAGGAACAAAAGAGTACTTTGCCCTGTATTAAAAAAATAAATGATTTTAAAACGATTTACGAATAGATAAAATTGTTTGTAGCTAAATTAAATTATGAATCGAAAGCATCACTTGCAAATTATAATGTAAGTAGCGTTTATATTTTATGCACACCGCAATGTTCTGCAACTAATCGTTCTCAATTTTAATAAATCGATTTAAAAAATATCACAAAAAACGAAATGTCCGGAATTTTCATAAAATGTTCGGAATTCCTAGTAATGGATAAGTAGGACTATTACGTATCTATGTTGACAGCTCGAAATGATAGTAACTGGGCTCAGTGTCCATCAATTAACGGTCAAAAGGTTAGTTTCGTATTACGTATGACCCTGTTAGTCACCGTAAAGTGATATCCACTCAGTGTGATCCGTAATACCAATATTATGACATTCACGGTTCTCAAAGTATCATCAAAGTTCGGTGTACAACCGAAGCTTGATAGTCACTGGATATCAGAAAGATACGTAATAGCCCTGCTGGGAATCCTAGTTGTAATTGATTGGAACCAATTCTGAACGGCCGCTTGTTTAACTTATTTCTGAGGGTTCTAAGGAAGCCAGAAATAAAGTGGCATTGGGTCAGCCATATTTGCCGAAGAACAGGTAGCCGTTGCCCGTTGGATCAGATAAACCCTGGAGTGGAGAACACGTATCGGCGCGTTCAACGCCCTCCGCTAGATGGATCTATGACCTTTTAAAAGTTATTTTGGATAGACAGAGGATGAGGAAAGTGCAGGTGTGTTTTAGTGCAACTTGAGAGAAGAGGTCTCTCGAGAAGAATTTGTAGCCTCTCTTGTGTTACTGACTGCTTTGGTCTGCAGCCGAAACAACCTCTCACCTAAGAGACAGACGCATTATCTAACATTCAAGTAGTTTTCTTCTCACACTTTTATTCATAAGATTAGATTCTTAGGGAAGAGAAAACGGCAGATTGCAAAAATACGTGGACAGTAAAACAACAAGTAGGTAACATCTCGTATATTAATCCATAGTCATATTGATATCGCTCACACATAAACATACAACTCTCGCCTAACGAATATAATATTAAAACATCGAATACACAATCGAATAAACTTGAGGAACGTTGAGATCTTTAATTATCCATCGACTATTTTATATACCCGTTTATGCTAATCGTAGGCTGGTAGGAAATTCATTAATACATAGATAAAGTTAATTTATTTGAAATGCTCCGACTACTATAGTATTCTAATTGTTTAGCTGATCAAGTTAATATACTTGTTCAGCTACTTGAAATCTCTCTAGAAGTGTTTGTACATTTTGTCTTATTAGTTTTAAATATTCTTTGAGTTATATCTTGTCTAATCTCATAGTCTAGTTCAAGTTCAAAGATACAGCAGGCCTAGCCAAGTTACAAACGATTCGTATCGATTCTCTTTCTACAATCGTAAACGTTAAGTCACGTGGTCAAAACAAGCGAATATAAACTTTCGTAGACAAGTTTACTTCGATCAAGATGATAGAATGAAATGTATTCGTTTCTACAATCGTGATCCCTACATCCCATATAAATCGTAGCCAACTTACAGTTTTGACTAAAGTTTAAAGTTTCCATTCGTTTGTTTTGACCACGTGACTTATCGTTGATAGATGTCATTACCATACATTTGGTTAGTTTTCTATTAGCGTTAACGATTGTAGATTGTCAACTTGGCTAACCCTACAGTTTGCTTATAAAAACAGGCACTGTCGACCGATATTTGATGGTCAGTTTTCAAACTACATGTACAGACGCTAGCTCATCAAACTCTTATTATGCTTATTCTTTTGTAATAAAGTTGAAAAACTTTCAAATAGCTTGGTGTGCTGGGCTCTGTACAACGCATATTGACTTATTTTGTGATAATAAGTATAATATCGAATATTGCTTAGTTTTAAACGTTTACTTAACCTGTTTATGACAAAACCTATTTCTCTTTGATAATAAGGCATTGCATGTCTTGAGGTTATGGAAATAAACAAGGCTACACTTTGAAACACATCATGTTAATAAATTATGATTTTGAACATTTTGTCTGTTTTATGATTTAAATTATTAAAGGTTAGATATGGGATTTCAAGAAACATCCTTCTAGATAGAAGGCTGTTTGTTGTCTCTCATGAAAACTATATATTGGTGAATATTTAGGAAAGTCAAAAACAAACCAATTTTGGTGGGAAACAACGTTTGCTATGTAGGTATAAGTACACGGTAAGAAATGTTAGCCTTAAAGGGCCGCTAGCTTATCTACTAATGGAAAAGGGATATCGTTATTCATAGGCATTAGGTATAATCCATAGTTAATGTACTATTTAGAGTTGACTGAGGATGAAGTAACTAGGATAAGTAGGTACTACATTTGTATCTGTTATAAGCGTTTTAAATTTGGAGTTACTAGAGTAGACTTAGAGCGTATATGAATGATGAACATTGAAATATCTTGTGCATATCACGCCCATCGTCTAATTAGGACTACTTAATTGTCTAACTTAACACTCTAAAGTTCCTCTTTTTATCAACATATTGGTTATCTGACATTATTTATTACGTAATATTAGGTACAATTAAGTTCTGACAGTCTTTTCAATAAATAAATTCACTTAAAAAACATTCACTGAAGTACGCACATTTATAGTTTTAAAATAGCTCGTTATAAGCTATTCTTACATTATCACGGTTAAATAACTAAGTTATTTATACGTTACAACGATATAATTTATACACACATTAATATTAAACAGTTATGTTGACTTTTCTACAGTAGGACGCGTTTAGTAACAATATACAGATAAAAAACTGTTTTTATACACTGTATTGCGTTATAATAACGGTTATTAAACGGTATTTATCGTTATTTGCTAAACGCATGCGACGGTTGACTGGAACTGGGGGTTCTGCCGTCGCATTGCTTGTCGTCACCTAAAAAGAATAATAAAATTGTGTTAAGTTGAAAACTTTCAATCTAGAATTCTACATCATACCTGCAACTATAAAAAGTTATTTTGCACAGCGATTTTTCTTAGGTTACCGCACACAATAATAGACAAGACTGTCTCTAGACAAACCTAGTGCGAGTGAGAATACCATAGTCTGTCTCGCTCGCACTTGTAGGATAATTGTCTGTCTAAAGACAGTCTTGTCTATAGTGGGCAGTAGCCCTTAGTGTTCTATTGCAACTATCATCGCAAAAAAAAGATGGCGCTGCAATTAGTTACAAACAGTGAACACAGATGGCGCTACATTTAGTCATCATCTGCCTAACCTTTTCCTAACCATGTTGGGCTCGGTTTCCAGTCCTAACTGAATTCAGTTGAATACCAGTATTTTACATGGAGCGACTGCCTATCTGGCCTCCACAACACAGTTAGTACTGGGTAGGTAATACGATACCCCTCGGTAAAATTGATTGTCAGACTTTCAGGCCACTGATTACCTGCGGCCCTACTCCCTAACGCTTGGTCCGTATATTCGGATCTATTCGTCTCTCTCACTCGCACTCATCCGCAGACGTGCGCGAGAGAGTCGGATAGATCCGAATATACGGACGAAACGTTAGATAGTCCCTCCTGTAACGACTGTCAAGGATCTACAAATAACAGCCGGGACCAACAGCTTAACATGCTTTTAGAGGCACAGAGGAAATTGTCTAATACATGTAATGGGTGGTCGTGTCCACTCGAAGATCGACCCCTACCTGTCAGCAGCAGTAGTAGTGGTGGTAGAAGTATTATGATTGTTCGCTTCATGTTCTTCGAGAGAGTGAGAGTGAGTGGGTCTGTTGTTCTGTCGACGAGAACCTTCGCCATCCGACTCCCGCCTCGGGCCTCCGCCGCCGCAGAAACACTTGCAGATAATGCGTTTGAATGCGAATCTGTAGAATAAAATAGTGAATGTTAATCGGCGCATTAGTGATGTTTAAAAAGTATCTTAGTGCTATTGTTGGTTATCGTCGAAAAACCGGGTTTCAAAATTTCAAGTAAAAATTATAGAAGTAGATGAAAACGACTGTTCCATAAATATTAACCGGTTACTTAAGTACGTATATTACGCACTTTTGTGAAGGAAAGAATTGACACAGTCGGTAATGTCCGTCGCCACTTACACTAGACACCTAATAACTGCTAAAATCAAAGCTACCGGATTTCCAAAATCGAGCACAGGGCTCCTACTCGCGTGCGAGTGACAAAGACGGACAGATCCGTATATACGGACGACGCGCTAGGGAGTAGGGCCCCTGAGCCGAGCGGTGAAAATCTCATCAGTGCGCTCTAATTTATGCATGTATTAGATGTTGCCTCATGTAAATGTAAACGGGCAATAGCATTTCATGCGTTTCTCTGAAAATTCAACCTAGCAGCGCATTTTTCTAGGCTTACTCTTACTGGCTTACTTTGAGACGGACAACCTGGCATATATTGTAATACCCGCTTTATTGTAACAAAGTGGTTTGCTCACCTAAAGTCCTTAGAAAACAGCGCATAAATCAGCGGGTTGATGGCTGAATTGCAGTAACCAAGCCAGAACAGCACGGAGAAGACGATGGGACTGACGCAGTCACCACAGAACGCCCTCACGACGTACACGCTGAAGAACGGGAGCCAGCAGAACACGAAGCCTCCGACTATGATGCCGAGGGTCTTGGCTGCTTTCGTCTCCATGCGGAAGCGTTTCACCTGGAATAAGTTTTGCAGATTGATAATAATATAAGCTATTATTTTTGACACTGTAAACTTGTGATCATTAGGAGTTTCACAGCAAATTAAATCATCATCATCATTTCAGCCGTAACACGTCCACTGCTGGACATAGGCCTTCTCCAGTGTTGCCACATTGACCGGTCCCGTGCGACTCGCAAATTAAATAGTTCTTGTAAATATGGGCTTTTGTATGAAATTGTATTTCAAGAGGTTTGCATACCCCATTAAAAAAACACGAACGTTCTTATAATAATAGATGGCGCCACGTGTCTTTCCATGATTAAATTATATTATTACAAGCAGAGTACAACCCGAATTGATTGTCAAATTCTAAATTAATGCGAGCAAAGCCGCGGACAAAAGCTTGTCTACAAATAAACAGAAACGGTGAAGGAAAACATCGTGATCCAAAAATTCGAAGACATGTGACATCTACCGACACGCACTGGGCCCGCGTGGAGGATTATAGCCCACTCCCTCTCATTGAGAGGAGGCCGTCTCCCAGCAGTGGGGACATAAATAGGCTGATGATGATGATTAATAAACAGAACACTAACCTGAGCTTTAATATTCCTCTTCCCCATCCTCCGAGTAGTCCTAGGCTTATCATCATATTCATCATACAACGGCCCCGGAGCCAAATGATGTGAAGGTCGAACCCTCAATCTGCTTTCTGTCAGCTCTCTCCCATCTCTCTCGTAGTGGACTGCGTAGAGGGAAGGGCTCGGGGATCTACTTGAAGACCTGGAGTTCTCATGGGCAGGACATATCTGTTCTGATGAGGGATATGACACGGATATCTTGACTTTTTCGTGAGCTCGTCTTGCGCTTGAGTGTCTGGAAGGAGAAGAATTGCTTAAATTATCTAGGTCTGTCGGGAAAAGCCACCAAAACCATTTGGCTACCCTTTTTCTAACTACGTTGGGGTCGGCTTCCAGTCTAACCAGATGCATCTGAATACTAGTATATTACATGGAGCGACTGCCTATCTGACCTCCAAAACCCAGTTAGTACTGTTAAGACCCCCTTGGCAAGACTGATTGTCAAAGTTTCGGGCCACTGATCATCTGTAACTGTCAAAGATCTACAAATGACACCCGAGACCAACGGTTTAAGCTGTTTGTTGAGAGTATTTTGGAAAAAACGGGGTTAAAGATAAGATAATGGAAGGTGAGCAGGAGAGCAGCGGTGACCCAGTAGTGGTGGCCCCGACTTACGAACAGTAAGTCATGGGTTCGAACCCAGGCAGGCGCATTACTTTGTGTAATTTATTTCATCACCACTGCTCTCAAAACGGTGAAGGAAAACATCGTGAGGAAACCGGCATGTCCTAGAACCAAAAAATTCGAAGACATGTGACATCTAAGAACCCGCACTGGGCCTGCGTGGTAGATTATAGCCCAGGCTGATGATGAATGGAAGGTGTGAGTTACTATTTCATCGAGTCGTGATTAAAACCAGCTACCCCATAAGTTCCTCGAGGGCTCGTGGGTGTCTTAAATTATAAGCCAACAGTTGTTCCAGAGGACCTAGACGAAGTGACAGTCTAGTACATGACGGTGGGAAGATAAGAATAGAATTGGATTTAACATAAGTTACCGAAAGGCTTACCGACGCGCTTTACGTCATTACTATGAAAGACGTTGTGGATATGCTTAACGCTTTGGAAATTATTGCCTCTCGTCTCGTCCTTATAAGGTCTCTATATTTTTAAGAATGTTTAAAAGTAAAGTTCTGCAAAGCGGGAATGCTTAGCAGTAGTAACAGTGGGTACCTTAACCAACTGATAAAAAATAGTGTTTTATAAGAAAAAGGTACACATGATGAGTACGTTGCACTTAACAACTCACGCCTTTTTGGTGTGTACTATCGTGGACAATCCCGCCTGATCACCACTAAGCTAATTTTTGCTTGCACTTACAACATAGAAACGCACTCTAGCCCCGCCCCGTTGCCTTTGTATAGAAATAATGAATGAAAAGATCCGAGCGCACAGACGACATACGCCAAACGAGAGTTATTGTTATTTTGCGCGCCAAAGTTGACGCTTTCTTAATAGGCCTTAACTTTAAGGGGGCGTGGCTCGGCGCCTCCGCATGATTTAAGCGATTTTTTTTAACTGATCAGACGGAAAAGACCACGACTGTACTTGGGCAGAAACTACAGAACGCCACCAGCCATGATCCTTACATTCCTTATGTAGTCCCTTCGCCTCGTCCACGTTCATACATCTGGTGATACACGCACGCCGGTTGTTATTACTACACACCTGACCTTTCTGAGGAACCTTACCAATAAGGTCAGTGTATGTCCTTCTAGGGCGTCCCCTCCAGTCGTTGCTACTCACATCTGCCTTGTAAATACCTTTTGTTAGTGGCCTTTCACTCACTCCCTCAATAAAAAAAAAAACAAATACCTTCTTAATCGTTCCGGAGAAGCACTAAGAGAGGTGCTGGTTGAGTGGTTGGAAGCGTTCGACAATGGCGATCCGTGAGGACGGTTCCCGGAGCCACGGCCCCGGTGTATCCTGAGAGTCAGTCGGTTGTCGTCAAACCGACTGCCCATACCGCCTTTTCCTGCAAATTGGGCACAGGCTGATAATACAAATTATATTGCTCTTTGACACCATTATTTTTGGTTATAGTGAGATTTAATTTTGAATTGTAATAGTAGTCAATTGGTCTAATTTTAAATGATCATCGATCACATTCAGTTCAATTAATGATTATGTATGTTTCTTATCAAATTAATTGCAAACTGGATTTTAAACGCAGTGTTTAGCACTAAGAGTCGAAAATACAACAGTGTGCTTATTTTAAGGGCCGGCGCACATATGGCGGAACACAGCGCAGAGCATTTTTCACTGTAAAGCTATCCATCGCCTCCGCGTGGAGGCTCGAGAATCCGCACGCAGTCTGTTAATTGATTTGAGATATTAATATTATCTCAATTAGGACAATGTCGCTGTGCTCCACCCTAGTGCGCCGGCCTTAAGAGTTGGGATACGCGCTGTTGTATTCTCAATGCTCGGCTCAATACTAAAAATTAAAAATCAAATGCACGATAAGAAATAGTCGCGTTGACAAAATAGCCTCCTAGTGAACAAAGACATATATTGTTTTGTGAAGTTATATCTTTCTTCTTATCACAAAAAAAAACACAATGACAAAGTGGCCAAGACTAATCCCGAACACTTCGTCGAAAGACCAGAAAGTCCTCACCTTTTGTAGTCCTAAAACCCTGATTAATTGCTTTGGTAGTCCTCACAGCAGCTTTGTATATTCTCCAGTAGAAGAACAGCATCACGAACATGGGGATGTAGAAGGAGCCGAGGGCCGAGTAGACAACGTAACCAGCGTCGTTGGTCAGCTCACAAGTCCACTCGCAAGGGGGGTTGGGCACCCAGCCTTCTTTCATGTCTGCTTCTTCAGGCTGGAAAAAATGAGGGTGTATTCATTTTGGGGTGTCACGGTTGTTTCACGTGGTTAAAATAAATTTGTTTGTGAAACTCTGCAGCAGTCCTATTTAAATATGGCATATGTATATAAATTCCATTAGCTACTTGACCTAATGTTTTCTTCATTTAGTTATATTTACATATTTTCCATTATTTCATTTGACCCGCTATCATTTTATGTCAACAAGAATAAAACGAAAACACATGAGCTACGTTTTAAGCGTGGACCTAGTCGACATGGCATTGGGCTCATGGAATTACTGGAATTCCACTAAGCTGAAATAAAAATCGGCACCCAGAAAACCTTATTCCTTTATTAAATTAAAGCTCAATGTAAAGCAACAACCAGTAGACGTATAACTATAAGAATAAATTAAAAATTTTCAGGGTTAATTTTGCCATGACTTTGTTGCGGTTGGAGTTTAGCCAATCACGTGGCAGGAAGTCAACCGAACAACCGTGTTGTCCTCGTCAGAGGATTATTATATTAAATTTACCACAGGTATTACTATTAACTATTACCATGACGTACGGTGTTGAGACGTGTACGCTCTCACAGGAGGCTGTGTACAGACTCAGAGTAGCACAGAGAGCCATGGAGCGTTCCATGCTCGGCATAAAATTAATAGACCGAGTTCCAAACGTCGAAATCCGAAGACGTACGAAGGTCTTCGATATTGGAAATCGAGTTATGGAACTCAAATGGAGTTGGTCAGGACACCTAGCAAAGCGCGGTGATAGCAGGTGGAGTAAAGCTGTGACCGAGTGGCGTCCAAGGAATGGAAAGAGAAGTGTTGGTCGTCCGGCGGCGAGATGGGCAGACGATATTGCTGCCACTGCGGGAATATCCTGGATGAGGTTGGCACAGGAGCGTGGAGCTTGGCACAAACAAAGAGAGGCCTATACCCAGCAGTGGATGATATCGGGCTGTGGATGATGATAATTACTATCAACAACAGTTCCCCTGAAATAACCAATCCTCCACGAAAACTACCCACTGTAATTCTTCTCATTTTCCATAATTATCATCTGCTTTTTCCGAGATGTTATCAGTTCCCAGTCTAACCAGATGCAGCTAAACACCAGTATTTGACGTGGACCGACAAAACCTGTCATTTACCAATAGACCATAATTACCAGCTAATAAAAGACGGCTCGGAAACGGAACGGAACGGTACAACGGAACAGCTATCAAAGGGGAAAACGGACCGGGACGTCAAACAAGACATACGCGTAACATCCCGGAACTGTGCCGGCTGACGGGCAGAAAATGATGCCTTTTGTGATATGCTTTTGAATCAATGGCCATGTAATTTACGTTTTTGAATGGATGTGGGGTTTTGTGAATGGTAGGTTCTCATGTGTATTTGGCAATCGTAAAGTTTTGTCTACTGCTTCGTTCATTTTAACTGAATTCAAAAAGGAGGTCATCAGTTCGTCTGAATGCTGTTTTTTGGGTTCTTTAGTCAACTGATCCCGCTCATTTGGATCCCGCGGGATCAGTTTACTAAATTATTATTTTTATGTCATTTTCTTTAGTAGATTGGTCCCGCTCTTAAAATTAATTTCAGCGATATCTTCGCTAGTAAATTGTGAACGATTTCGATGATTCTTTTTTTGATTGGAAACTACTCGTTCGGAATTTAAACGGGACCACCGTTTAAATTTGGTGAAGGTCTGATGCTGACCTTCGGAGATAGCCATTAAAACGATTTAATAATAAGCAGCAAATCGGTTGGTGGCAAAAAAAAAAACTGAATCAAGCGTTACCGATTTCTCAAAGTAAAGTAATTTTTTACTTTATGGTGTTTTTTTGAAGTCAGTTTTAATTTTGCAAAACAAAATAGCTGTACCCATTGTTTTAGATGCAGTAAAGGTAGTCTAAAGATTTGCCAATGACATAAATTAGCTGGTTAAAATAGATTTAAAATTCCACACAACTCCAAAAATAACTTATAAGGTATTCATTTATGTAAAGTTGTTTGAGACAGTCCACGTTTTAATAACCATGTATTAAGAGGAGTTTGAAAGAGCTTATTAAAATGTAGGTAGTTCAAAACTTTCGGAACCAAATCTATGTAAAGTGTGGTGCAAAGAATGCAATGGTGCGCTTCGTCGACAAAACAAATGCTTCAATAATGTTTTCTGTTATTACTTAGAGTTTCTTTCTGCTTTTCTCTTCCGAATCTAAACAATGTAAAAAATTAGCTAGCACAACCGCAGATCTGAAGAGTGAGCAGTCGTTGGCGCAGAAAAAATCACCAAATCTTGGATGTACATCTGTTACTCCTTCACGTTAAAACTACTGAACGGAATTTGATGAAATTGGGACACACATAATCTGAATTTACACGTGGGATACTTTTTATCCCGGTGGTAAGATCCCGTGGGACAATTACCGAAGTCTACGGGGGCGAAGCCGGGGACATTTCAATATTTTTTATCAAGATCTTCTTTTCCCGCATTCTCTAATTGTCTTTGACGCAGAAAAATAGGGATGATGACTGACTAAAAAAAAAATATGATTCTGTCAGTTAGATTATCGAAAAATAATGGATAAGTATTTATTGTTTTATCAAATTAATAAAAATTGACGAAGTTAAAACGTGTCAAAGATCATGAGTGGGGGTTTGACGCACTGTATCGTCTTCATTTTTTGTTTACGTAAAAAAAGAAAAAATATGTGTCCAATATTTTTTGGAAATATATCTGACGGGCTAATTAGATTTTTTTTGTCATCTACCCTATTCAAATAATTCACTAACAAACCTTTTTGTCCTTCCAACCGACCAGCGGCGGGAAGCATATCACGAAGGACAGGACCCACAGCCCTGCAATCAGCGCCTTCGCCCTCTTCCTGCTCATGATGCTAGGATAACTGACGGGCCTCGTGACGGCCACGTAGCGATCCAGGGAGATGGCGCACAGATTCAAGATGGAGGCCGTGCACATCCAGACGTCGACTGCCAACCATACCGAGCACCACACGTCGCCGAATATCCATACCTGGAATTAAGGAAAACGTTTTTATGAATTTATAGATAATATGGTTTTATGAGGAGCTCTTGCCTAAATAGTAACAGCAGCCCGGGTCGATTTTCATGGTTAAGCAAGCCCTTGTCAAGGTCGGGCCGTGGATGACCACCATCCACTTTGAGTAAACGTGGTGATCAAGCGCCTTTGCCCAGCAGTGTCTGTTCTTGTTAGTTAATTCTAGGTCAAATAGTTCTTTAAAAGCAAGATCATTCTAATTATTCTGAATCCTAGTAGCAAAAAAAAACAATTATTTTTTGTGAACAATTAAGTTGTGGTATTTTTTTATTAAACTACATATTTACGGTTTTCTGATTTTTTCCTTTACATGTGCAGTAAAGTAAAACAGTGCATCTTGCAAAAAAAAAATTGTTTGGGATGTCGCCACTGTTCTTTCATGATTCTAGGTCAACGGGAAGTACCCTATAGGTTTTGATTCCCTTGTGTAATCACAAAATATGCGACACAACGGTCATATCTTTTGATCGCGTTGACTTACATGTTTGATTTACACTCCAAGGGGTAGCAGACATGAGTATTTGGTATTCAATTCAGAACACCACGCGTCCATGCGTTCCTGAGAAAAAGGGTCTTGACAGATGGACAACAAAGCAATAATAATATAAGGGTTCCGTTTTTGGGTACGGTACGTGGTACTGAGGTACGGAAATTTAAAAACCTACGAATTCTGTTTTTTCGTACATTATCAAAGACTTAAACGAGGCCTCAAAAACTCACCAAAATTAAAACTTCCCGTCTTCGACAAAAATTGGATAAGCTTATGTAAATGAAAAAAACTTTTCCTGTATTACTTACCTCCATATCGTTAAAAGAACTTCCTGTAATAACACAAGGCACACGGGTACTATTCAAGATCGTAAACTTGAGGTGAACTTTCAAAATTGCAATATGAATGGTGACAGGTTGCAAACTTGCGCTATGTATCTTGTTAACGACCCCCATTCCCATCATCTGGGCCCTTATTGCTTTTAAGGAAATGGCTTTGTTGTATGTTTTCAGTTCTAAACATTGCTTATACTATCTTCTTATAAACTGTAACGAGTAATGGTGTCAATCCACGAATGAAAATAAAAACAAATGAAGTCCATTCTAGAATTTTATAATTTATGGTCAGAGAGATTTTTCTTTCCACCGCTTTTTCGTGTGGCTAGTGCCTAACCTAAGTGTCAGAGTTTTGATGCCGCCTGTAGGCCTCCGACTTGGCTTTACATGCCGACGAGAAATATCTCTCAGGCAAGCTGGTTTCCTCACGATTGTAAATTAATTTATAAATGTAGGTAATTTAATTTTTAAGTAATAGTTTATAATTGTTTTTATTTATATTTTTTTCTTGTATAAGCACTTTCCCTTCACATTTAAAATAAATTACTTCATATTGTTTATAATGAAATAATCGAAATACCGTGTGGTGGGACCCTGGTGATCTGCTATAAAGGTTTTCCTAGTGCAAACACCAGTCTCTCACAAACTTATCTACCGTAATTTTAAGTTCTATACATAATTATACATAATTTGTCATGTTTGTGAAGAGATAATAAATTATTTTGAATTTGATGTTTTCCTTCACCGCAGCAAGAGATACATTATACAATATACGCACATGAATCCGTAAAGTCAGAGGTGCGTGTTATGGGTTCGAACTCGTGACTTGGCAGACCGACGGTCACACCACTAAGCTAAGCTAAGTCCAACCGCTAGCCAGATGCTTTTTTTTTCACAAACAAGTAACGATCATAATCGATTAAAATGCTTTCTTACCACAAAGGATTCTTATGTTTTTTACCGGCTAAATATGTTTTTACCTATTCTTAGCACGAAAAATATTCAATTACGAAAATTATATTTTAAGTCACTGTACACATAAAATTTTGTTTTAATGTCCAGGTGGGTTAATATAAGCTATTTTTTACCTACGAACGGAAATTACAGTTTGCAGTGTTTTGATAAAAAACGTAGCACGCAAAATGAATAGTAAGCACGTATACAAAGGTGTAAACGAACCCTTCACAAAGCCGTTAATTAAGCATTCTGTACATCAAACTAAATAACTTTACGTAAGTAGGACTCAATGTACCGCATACAAAATATCGTGCTGATGATATAGGTACATTGAATAGTACGGGGGACGTAGACGTATTTAAAGTAAAGTTATAATAGATAGCCGAGGTGGCGATGGCAGCGGTGGCGATAGCAGCGGTGGCCCAGTGGTGGCGGCCTCGACTTACGAACAGTAAATCAGGGGTTCGAACCCAGACAGGCGCATTACTTTGTGTAATTTATTTCATCACCACTGCTCTCAAATCGGTGAAGGAAAACATTGTGAGGAAACCGGCATGTCAGACCGAAAAAATTCGAAGACATGTGACATCTACCAATCCGCACTGGGCCCACGTGGTGGATTATAGCTCATTCCTACTCATAAAGAGGAGGCCTGTGTCCCAGCAGTGGGAACATTAATAGGCTGATGAACATAATATATTATTAAGAACTTGTATTTAATAAACCCCCAATATCTCCGAACCTTAAAGGTTCCCAGGTATGGTCTAAAACAAAACAATGATTGCAATGACGATTGGGAGAGCAAGCGCCTTTCAAAGTCTTCGTCATGGGTACTTATTTACACCCGATAAGTTGCGGAAATGCTAGAAAAATCAATTAAGTATTAATATTTTATTGTGGCAAGCGCTGCTTTACCTTGAAGATCTACCCGTGCGGCTGATATTATTTAACCCTGTAGAGCACGATAAAAAATTAAATTTTGTATGTTACAGGTTTGTAAAAGCACGTGGATTATAAATTACTAATTTTGCGACTGTCAAAAAGAAACAAATAATTCTGTCTTCTGTGAACACTATTACTATCGTAGTACACAAGATATTTGTACGAGCTGTTTGCCCGGTCAGCACCAACGAATTAGGTGATTCCATCGTCCCTTTGATACTCCCACTCATTGACTGAAAGGCGCACTGAATCTGGGTCATTCTGTGTATGCTGCAGCGCTGTAGGCTAAGTGTAGCAGTCAGTGTAAGCGGCTAAGTTCGTGTAGACAGGTTTTATAATGTAAATCTAATCTCTACTGGATGGTTGATGTAAAGTTTGGCTCCTAGAAAATCTGTATGACATTAATGATTTATTATTTCTGTGAATAAAAATAAAACGTTCTAATACTTTATCAATAAATTACGTTTTACGATTATCCAATTATTCCGAAATTAATTCAGACGTCTCAATTACTTTCAAAGTCCACACATAATCTGGCGCAGACATAATATGTCTCTTGACATATTATGTCTTTGCTTCACATTTAACTCTAACTAACGATGTAAAAAATCTAATCTTCCCGGTTTCCGATTGAGCTGAAATTTTGCTTACATCTTTAGACTTTTTTTTACTTTTTATTGAAAAGAGGGCCTTCTAAATAGCTTTCGCTAGTCACCCTTTCTCTCAACGTGATCATCACAACATCTTTTAAACGCAATGCAAATAATTAATCATCCTCATCATAATATATTAATAGATCCTTAACTAAGAACGGCATTTCATCCCACAGATTACCATAGCTTAGAGGTATGACACGTAGATAGCCGGTACTATATTCCAACGTGCGGCACCGCCCGACCACAAATCTGTTTAATATATGTATCTGTGTGTAGGGTGATCTGATGGTGTCTCCTACTATTCATTTGAGGTTCGAGTTCCATAGTGAAAGGTGAGTTATGAAGGTGGAAATGGGTTGAAAGAGACTTTCTGAAGGAGTAATCTTAAGTTTGAAGTCATCAAACAATTGACCAACTAACGCTAGTAGTGTCTTCACTGTACTTTATCAAAATCATCATCATTTCAGCCCGATATCACCTACTAACAAGAATGGAAGAAGAAAACGTGTTGTTTATTCATTTGTTTTTTAAGTAAAAAGAGTGATCATATTTATTTCTCATCTTCCTACAATCTAATCAAAGGTTGTTTTGAAAATATCGCATTTGGCGATAAGAACGCAGATTGAAATGTCTACTTTTTCAATGCAATTTGTATAGGGTCTCATCATCATCATTTCAGCCGTAAGACGTCCACTGCTGGACATAGGCCTCCCCCTAGTGTCGCCACATGTCCCGGTCCCGTGAGACTCGCATCCAGCGGATCCCCGTCATCCAGTGTATCTTAAAGTACATAATTAATAAAATTACATTTATCTATTTTTTTTTTTTTTAGGATGGGAAATCATCAAATGACTTCTCCCGCTCTGGGCGGAGCAGGAGGGAGTGTCAGACTTTTACTGACTAAAACCCATCCATGTTCCTTCATCGCCCTTTGTGTTCCGGGGCCACGGTATCTCTTTCGAATAGTCCCGCAGCCCCGGACATTTATCTATCTATCCATATCACGCAAGGAACGATCACGATTTTCGGATTTTAATGCGCGAAAAAATACTATTCAAATGTCAACGAAACAGAAAAATAACAATCTTTTGACGCGCCAGAGCGAAATACACGAATTCAATATTTGGTTACCTTTTTTAATCTCATAAAAAGCGGCTTGCGGTTAAAATAATTTCATTTGGCTTTACCTCGTTTGAAAAAATAATGAGCAACACGTAATACAGAAGCTAAGATACTTGAGGCAACATTTACAAGAGCAAAGTTGCTGTTGAATATTCGATCATCATCATCATCAGCCTATTAATGTTCCCACTGCTGGGACACACGGATTCCTCTCTATGAGAGGGAATGGGCTATAATCCACCACGCGGGCCCAGTGGGGATTGGTAGATGTCACATCATGGTCACGGTCATGCCGGTTTCTTCACGATGTTTTCCTTCACCGTTTTGAGAGCAGTGGTGATGAAATAAATTACACAAAGTAATACGCCTGTCGCGGGTCGTGGGTTCGAACCCACGACTTACTGTTCGTAAGTCGGGGCCGCTACCACTGGGCCACCGCTGCTCTATTCGAAATTCAAATTCGAATATTCGATACAAATTGAAAATCGAAGAAAGAAACTAGGAAAGCAGAGTGATTGCATTCTTTGAGTAGGCTTAAAATCTGCATCATAGGTACCAAGAACGGGTGATATTATTGCAGGTCTTACAGGTATAGTAAATACTACTTATTGCGTCTTCAATACAAATAAAAGAGTACAATAGAATTGTTACAGACCTATGCAAATAAAATAAGAATCGGCTGCGGGTTGTACTGTATTCCGGTGTTTAGGGCTGGTAGAATAAAATTGGTAAATATTTTATAGCTATAATAATAATACATGGTGTAAATGGACCCTTCACGACAATCAAACATTCATCATACTAAGCAACTACGCAAAAAATATTGCTGGGAAATGACTTTTTTTTTGGGGTGAAAAATCACGTTTTACGGTAAAACTTATAATATAACGCACTGAAAACATTGTGCTGATGGACGCATTTAATAGTAAACGGGTTATGAAGGTATTTAAGGTATAGTTATGACCTTAAAAACTAGTATTTGAAAAAAAAAAACTTGTGGAAAAGTTGGAACTTTGACCTCCAATATCTCCGTAACTAGAAGGTTTCCAGGTATGGTCCAGAACAAAAAAATGATCGCAATGACGAGGAAAACAAGGGCCTTATGTCTCACAAGATAGAGAGGTTTTGAAGGGGAAAAGGGAGGCCTTTGCCCAGCAGTGGGACACATGATAGGCTAAGAAAAAAAGGGTCTATTTACACCCTTTATAAGAGGCAGTTTTGCTGTTAAGTACTAAAAAATTGGCTGCGGGACTGTTCGAAAGAGATACCGTGGCCCCGGAACACAAAGGGCTATGAAGGAACATGGATCGGTTTTAGTCAGTAAAAGTCTGACACACCCTCCTGCTCCGCCCAGAGCGGGAGGAGTCATTTGATGATTTCCCATCCGAATAAAAATGGAGTTATTTGTATAGATCTTCAATATATGACTGACACTGAATAAACATTTAAAAAATTGCCAATACAACAATACAATTTATTGTGACCTCAGGCTAGACTGTTGTTCAGTTTAGCAGTGAAATTAAAGCGAGATCAAAAATAAGTCGAAAGTTGAACCCTTTGCTAAATAGATGGTGTTGTAATCGAATTAAAGGTCGCTATGGTTTCGTTACATGCATTTTTCTCAAATATGAATGGAAATTGGAGCATTATTTTGACGACCTTCTTCGAATTGCTGAACTGGCCAGATACATGCGACCAGCGGCTAGCCAAAGTTGTGTGAAAATCCGTATCGTTCATGGTTAGGGGCCAATTAAATTACTTAATAAACTCATATCTGTCGTGTTATTTAAAAATGGAACGATCTTTTACTCTGAAACAACCAAGGAGGTAACTTATCAAAGGTTTTATTTAAATTTCGAATTGGCTTGCAAATAGAAGGCGGTTTATTGGAAAAAAGAAAACAAATGAACGCGAGAAAAATTATTGTTGTTTGTATGCATCATTGATTTTGAAAAGTAATTGTATTAATTTCCTCGCATTATTTGAGAAAAGTGCTATACAAGCCTTGGCCACAACTAGGCATTGATGGACTTACGTACCATCAATGTTGCTGGCCGCTGCAGTAATGTACTATACCTAGACAAGATTGTTACTTCTTGTTCTGTATGATTATTTAAGTCCTCGCCAGTATTCGGTTCGGACCGTATATTACACTATTTTGATACTAGTTTAGTGCTATTCAAGCCATCTAGATACGTAGACATGGTCAATGAGAGAACCTTTTGAAGTATAGTCTCATGCCCTTTTTCTAAGAGCTCTATTCATAACTCTTCATTTGAAGGTGAAGTTGAACCTTTCATGTTCACCACACATACTTAGTTACAAAGTTCTTAACTCAAACCTTACTTATGTTTCATTGAAATAACTATTTCAATGAAGCACTTTTGAATTGTCAAGGAGTCGGTCGATTAGTTATAAAGTTGAAACTGATTGCTCGTTCCAAGACATTGATTTATATGGAGATAATCGGCCATGAAACTTCATGGATACTCTTTTAAATCAAGCTAGTATATATAAAAAACATACTACCGGGATAAAAAGTATCCTATGTGTTAAACTAGGTTATAAACTATCTGTGTGTTAAATTTTATCCAAATCCATTCAGTAGTTTTTGTGTAAAAGAGTAACAAACATCCATCCTCATAAACTTTCGCATTTATGTTACCTACGTGTTTAAAACACTGCCATAATAATTTAGATTGACTAACAGAAATACAAACTAACTGCTGTAACTATTTTCCAAACATTATTATTTATTTATTTAAAATTCGTGTAATGAAAAACACAACATACGTATTTTATCAACCCTGAAGTTGCGCAGAAATAAAGTGTTCCTATTGTCAATATTTAACGAACTCTTGCATTCTTTAAACCAAATACTTTATTGTAAGTAGGTACTAAGCTTTACAGAGTAGCTACGGTAATCGTAAGGCTCCGTCCGCGGCCTCTGATGACACGACTTGCGAAAACAGACAAGTGCGAGCATTTCTTGTTTCTTCGTGTGAGCACCGTCGCTCCACAACTCATAGTCGCGGTAAATCGTAGCCAATCGTCAATCGTAGCCGACCTACGTCATTTTATAACAGCGAAGTTGTCTGGCGAGATTTCCACCACAGAAAGTGTCTGGCAGTATAGGAGAGGAACGATTATACTAGCTCGTAGCATCATCTTGTCCTTGCCTTTGTCCCAATTCATTTGTGGTCGGCGCAGCATGTCTTCTTCTTCCATACTTCTCTATTACTCTTCATATCAGCATTCATCTCCTACGTTACACATTATTTACAAGCCCGAAATATAAAAAAAATCACGCTTTGTAGTATAACGTAACTAATTAGCAGCAGATATCTGCCAAAGCCATCACGATCGACTTTTTGTAAATACAATTGTTCTTACCTAAAGTAAGGTACTTCCACAGAAAATATTCAGTTTTTATACACTGACGTTAAGGTCTAACGATCATAGGATCTTCCTCTATAACCAGCTTCTTTCGTTTGATTTTTCCGCGGTCCCTGTCGCAAGACGCATACAGTATGTAGCTTGAGCGTGTATCTCGTGGCCAAGGTACGGTGTTAGTACGATCGTATAGAACGCAAAGTAGGGCAACATTAAAAATTTCGGGATCTTCGCCGAGGCACCGAATTGGTTTTTAAAAATACGATTGCTTTAGTATCCAAATGTTGTCGCAATGTGTGTTAGTGATTTTAGGGGTTCGTTGTAAAGTTGGGTGTTAACTTGTACTTAAATGCTTAGGTCTAGTAACTATTTTACGAGTGACTTCTAAAGAGGAACAAAATATTTATGCAATGAGGTTTGTGTTGTTTAAATTTCGGGTGTTTTTTTTTATTTAAAATAAAAGCGCTTTTCCTGCATGTGATATTTTTGCTAGCAGTTGGGGATGCATCTTGCACCAACACGCCTGGATCTTGTCAGCGGAATTAACACTAAGTATTTTGAATAACATTTTATCGCAATAGTAGTTATAATAGACAATATCGACTAAATACATTAGTAGGGGCTAACAGTAAACGCAAGCGACAGATGTACTGGAGATTCAATTTAATTGACTTTAATTAACGCAAAACAGAATATGACATACTTAGTACTCTGTTTTCATGAAACATATGGATTCTTGCCAGGGACAAATTATGTTTAGGCTTGGTAGAAAAAAAACTGTTTTACAGCCATTATACCAGGGGTGTCCAACATAATTTTTTGGAGGCCCAAATTTATTATTTTTGTAACCGTAGTGGGCCAAAAGAAATGCAAAGTGACCTCTAAATTAAAAATAAAACAAGCTTAGACTGCGATGTTGCGGTGTGCATTCGCGGGAGGTGGGGCGGGTAGGTAAATATGGCGCGGGAATAACTAAATTCGGGACAATTTTAAACAATGTTCTCGCAATATTATTGATGTTTTATAAAGTTTAAAATAGCTCGCGGGCCGGATGAAAGACCTATGCGGGTCGCTAAGAGGCCCTGGGGCCGTATGTTGGACGGGCCTGCATTATACAGTACTAGATAAATTAGGAATTCTCATCAAAATCATTCGGATTGTGATCTGATTATTAGTGTTAGTCCCGCCCGAAGTTGGATTGTAATATTGCCTCGTTCTTCTATACGCTATAAAGTCGTTTGCTTACATTTTAACTTTAATATGAGATTGCCCTTGGTTTGGTGCCTTCTCTTTTTTTCACATATCTCTCTTTCTCTCTGTTCCTTTCTAATTACAAGTCACCAACAAAACTAATGTTCCACTTTAGAGTCAGGCGTAAAATGTCAAATAAATCGTGCTAGTGTACCATATTATTAACCCTTGTCATGCTGACACCTTATTTCCGTGTGTTTATGGCTGACAAAGTATCAAGTAGGGTCTAAAGGCCCCGCTTTACGATCGGCGCGAGACGAAATACCTCGCTATTTATAGGGTTAACATCTCTATCAAATTGATAGGTACATAATAGGGTGGCGCTGGACTAAATAAAGGATACTGGTTTGTGATTATAAACATGTGTGGGGTGGAGATTTTCATAACGTTACCTATCTGCCTTTTCCTTTTATTGGGGTCGGCTTCCAGTCTTAACGGATGCAGCTGAATACCAATATTTTACATGGAGCGACTGCGCTATCTGACCTTCACAACCCAGTTAGTTACTGGGTAATATGATACACCTTGGTAAGACTGGTTGTCAGACTTTCGGGCCACTGACTACCTGTAACGGCTGTCAAAGATCTACAAATGATAGCTGGGACTAACAGCTTACGTGCTTAAAAAAAGATTTTTTTATAACTACCGTAGGTATATATGTAAATAACATTTATTAGATAAGAACAACTCAAGAGTTAATGTACATTGCACACATAAATATAGAATTCTGATTCACGAGATGCAGACGCTGTAACTAAAGCATTCCTGTTCCATCTTCACATTGAAAGGCCCTGAAATGTTTTCGCGTGCCGCTTACTCTCATTGAAACTGCTCTCTACCGTAGGTATTTATACTTTCATATGCATTCAGAAAAATGCTGTTATTTTGAAATTACAAAGAGACTTCAATTTTATTTATTTGTATTAATAACAGCGAAGCCATAAACAAACCGACCCCACCCTTCAGGGTAAATAAGTCTTGACTCAAACAAGCGTTGAAATTAAATATTATGAAAATCTGACACAGTTCCAAGAAATGTCATCATATATAAGTTAGAATAGGCTCCTTAGTACGTGAGGACGTTACCAAGTTAGGACACCTAGGGAACCTGAATCGTAAACAGTCGAGACTAGAATTTTGATGTTCTATTTTGTGATTTTTGGTAAATGTTTGTCCAGCAAGCGGTCTGTGGCTGTGATTGTAGAGATTGTTCAAAATATTCTGAAAGATTTGTCTGCATTAAACAGTACTAATACGTATACGTGGTACATAATCTTTTCATTTTTATCTATCCATACTAATGTCATAATTGGACGTAGTTATGCGTAAATGATCCAACCCACAACATGACGATAAATGACAGGAAATGAATGAATTAAAAAACGAATGTGTGAACGACAGCCAATAGAACAAGATATGCATTACAATTTGTGTATTATTTTTACCAAATGATTATAGAAATATTGCAACTTTTCTTACAGGCTACAAGATTAAGATTAAAGCGTCAGGGCAGCCCATGAAATTCAAAGGAGACGGATACGAGTACATACATTTTTGGGCCTGGGTGTAACGAGATGAAAATAGTATGAATTAATAGATTGAGACTTATCAGTCCCTCGCTGAAAATTCTGTAAGTTTAAACAATCTGAGAGCAGCGTTATTAGAGGTTTAGCAAAAGGAAGGTTATCTTTAAATCTTAAATTAACAAAAATTGATTCCTGAAGTGAAAAAGATGTCCTTTAAGCACCAATGTTTATTATATTTCGTGGAAAACAAAAAAAAAATCGCTGGACAATACACACAGCGCCATCTAGTGCCATACTAAGCAACGAGGCTTGTGTCGTGGACACCAGATAGTTGATATACTACATAGATACTTTTTTGTTTGTAAATACATGCATATTATACAAAAAAAAGTTTGAAGTCTTATGAATGAACGTCAATGACTTGGAGTCATAGGTAGGTAACAGGTATGGAGTTATGAAAAGGATGTCTACAAGAAAAACAAAACATTTTATTGCAGTATTTTATTCATCTACTATTATAATTAAAATATCGTCGAGAAATTGTGTAAATCTCAGCAGAATATTCCCTTATAGCTTCCGCTATTAACAAATCAATTAATACCTCCCAAGGTTTAATAATATTAAGCCAACTCTTTAATCTTTAAACTAATTTAAGATTACACTTTATAAACTTCGCGTTCCCAACAGTTTCAAAGTCTTAACTTCCTTAAAGCATTACAACTATTTCAATCTTTGTTGTAACTACCTTCGTAAGGATTATACTATGTAAATAAGGATGAGATTCCCTTACATTTGCGTACGTAATTATATTTGTGTAGGTAAGTAATGTGTGTAGCATATCTTCGGACTTTGGTAGGGGCTTCGCTGTGTACAGAGTGTTTATATATCTACCTGAAGTTGTTTTAAATAGCCTTACTACAGTAGAATCATTTTAAGCCGGCAAAACAAGTGAATGACAACTTGTACCAAGAACTCACAATAGGCTAGTTTACACTATCAATAAATTGCAAGTCTATTTAGTCCGTCAGTTAGAGTATTGCAAAATAATGGACACGTATTTTTTGTTTTTGTAAATCAATGAATATTGACAAAAGATAAATCACATTAAAACTCGGGAGTGGGGGCTCGTGACGTCAGAACGCACTAAAAATTATACTATGGCGTGACGTTTTGAGAATTTTAAAGGCGTATCTTCGTCAATTTTGGTTTACGTAACAAAAGAAAAAATACGGGTCAAATATTTTTTGATAATCTAACTGACGTGACGGACTAATTCGTTTTTTTCAGTTGACAAGTATGCGAAAGCTACAATACAATACAATTTGGGAGCTCAAAATAATGTACACCGTGAAAGCTTAAAACAGTGTTTGCAGGTCAGTGTTAATAATTTTTTGATGAAATAGTCATTCAATGGGATTAAAGTTAGAGGGTTGTGTTGATGACTTTAATGATTATAATTCTATAAATACACACGTGTTACTTACTGGCAAATTAAAAAAAAAACCCAAGATTTTTTTTCTCGGACTACCTTAACGCGGTACTGTTCGAAAGAGATACTGTGGCCCCGGAACACAAAGGGCGATGAAGGAACATGGATGGGTTTTAGACGGTAAAAGTCTGACACTCCTGCTCCGCCCAGAGCGGGAGGAGTCATTTGATGATTTCCCATCCGAAAAATAAAAAAAAAGGCTAGTGATCGAATCTAAAGGGTGTAAAAAGACTCTTAATGAAGCCGAACGGCACTTATTTTCCGTCTTTGCGATATTTTTTTTGTTCTACACCATACTTGAGAATCTTTTATTTACGGAGATATTGGGGGTCAAAGTTCCAAAAAAAACTTGTCTAATAGGACAAGTTTTTTTTAATACTAGATTTAAAGTAAGATTTTTACTCTTAACACCTCCACGACCCCCGTAGTATTCAATCCATTCATCAGCACAACGATTTGAGTGCGTTACATTGAGTTCTACAACAAAACATGATTTTTCACCCCAAAAAAAAAAGTCGTTTCCTAGCAATAATTTTAGCGTAAAGTTACTTAAAGTTTGATATACAGAATGCTCGGTTGACGGCTTCGTGATGAGGTTGTTTACACCCTGTATGTTTCTAACTGTTTTCCGCAGAGCAATGTAGGGCATTATTATTTACTTAGACCTAGAATAGGAATATGATATTTTCAAATAGGTAGGTAAAACATAAATGTATAGCCTTGGAGCCTTTACCGAAACCTTGTACATAATGTAGCTCTACTAGGTAATAGTGTAAGGGACTAAGTATATAGTGTTACATAGACCTATTTCGTACGATGGGCACAAATAGAACACAGAAAGCTAGTGGTGCGTAAAAAGCTAAAATGTGACTATATTTTATGTGTGTTATTTAGTACACACTGAGACTACAGACTGAGTCGATCGCTCGTTCTCTAATGTCTGTAGAAAAAACCTACACTTTAGTCTATGGTGAGCGTTCCTACCAAAGAGTATTAGCGATCAACATTGTAGAAACGATAACATTTTATTCTATCATTTTGAACGGTGTAAACTTGTCTACGAATTTTCTATTCGTTTGTGTTGATCACGTGATTTAACGTTGAGATGATGCCATTCCCATACATTGATTAGTTTTCTACTAGCGTTAACGATTGTAGATTGTCAACTTAGCTAAGCCTGCTGAACTGTCTGACGACCAATCTTACCTATGGCTAGACATGGTATATCGTCAAAGTTTTTCTAAACCAGTGCGACTCCTGAAATTCAGAAACAACATTGACGACCCGAATGGCGCAGCGGTACTGAGGCTGCCTTACGTTCTTTGGGTCGGGTTCAAATCCCGGTTGGAGCAAATGTTTGTGTGATGAGCATGGACATTTGTTTCCGAGTCATGGATGTTTTTATGTATAATAAGTATGTATTTACAAACAAAAAGTATCTATGTAGTATATCAACTATCTGGTGTCCACGACACAAGCCTCGTTGCTTAGTGTGGCACTAAATGGCGCTGTGTGTAAAGTCCAGCGATATTTAATGGTGACCACCCGAAAAGCGCCGAGACAATGAAGCTCGACGTAGTCCCAGAGAAAAAATTTAACTGTCTTGGATCTCGCAACTAAATTAATCAGAAAAGAAAAGCGGATGAGTGGGAAACAACATGATTTCCATTTCCCTCCATATCAGCAATCAGCAGTCAGAGTCAGTCAGAACGAAACAAGGCCAATAGGCACAAGGTGACGTTTATAACTGCGATAAGCCCAGTAGCCTAGCACCACGGATAAATATTATCATACCTAAGTCCTAAGTGGTGAGCTGTTGTACACTGGCCTGCAAAACTACACACTCACACACACACACACACACTCACACACACACACACACACACACACACACACACACCACACACCCCACACCTCACACTCACACCACACACTTTTAAAATTGCTATATTTTTAATTACACAAGATATACTTTAGAAACAAAAAGGACTCGAAAAATAGTTTAATTTCGTCTATAGTTTCAAAGATATTCCGATAAAAATTGATATAAAAAGTTTTTTATTTTAAATCTCTAACTTTTTTAATTTAGAAAAAAATGAAAATTTAAAAGTGTATTATTTAGTTTTGCAAGCCAGTGTATTTGATTCCAATAATAGGTATGCCAAAAACGCTTAAATGCACGGAAATTTGGTCTAGTTTCTACAAAACCAAACCAGTACACTATCCAACATAAAATTGCGTTCATGCTGCTAAAGAGTGCACAACGATAAAATATGATATTATGATAAGAGTCAGATACATCTGACTGCGAGGACCTTGTAAATGCATAAGACTCTTTTTAAAATGCCCTCATTTTCTAATTCAACTACTCTAAAACGATCAATATAGGTAACTTAATTGAAATTGAAATTGAGATTTCGTTTTTTATTTAATTAATTTCGACATTTGTCACTTAATTTTCCGCCATTTTTAATTAAATTGATAGACATTTGTAGTTGCTATTGACATTTTTACTTATTTTTTAATTCATATTATTGGCATTGGGCCTAATTCCGAATGTCTTAATATTAGAATTTTTAATAATGTTAGTAATGCTGCTTGTTGAATGGAATGCTTTATGTTTATTTTTTGTTTACTGAATGTTTTATGTTAAGTATATAATTTTGCATGCTGTACGGCAAAATGTATTGGGACTCTCATGGAATTTACCATCATATCTGTATACCTACATCATGAGCAAATAAATGATTTCAATTTCAATTTACATAACTCAAAAGATAGCCAGTCTTACCTAATGCATATCTTTTATACCTATCTTTTATAGCCACGTCTTCAAGCCGGCCTAGTTTCACGGCCCATGCAAATACAAGTATGGCGTTACAAATACCTAGAATAGTTTTGAAAACACGAGTTTCGTAAATGCCTGCACGATTCAGCGGTTTGAACTGAGATTCCCAAAGTATTTGAGTAAAAATGCTGGTGCTTGAAATATTTTATCAAGATTTGTGTCGTTGTTATTTTATTAAAAGAAGGTTAAATTCTTCGTTACAAAACAATATAACGTAACATATTTGTTTTTTTTTAAACATTTACTTTAGATCAACCTAATATTTTTTAAGGTTCCTCAGGTAAGGTAAGCTAAGGTACCTCAATTCGGCAAAAACGGAACTCTCCTATGACTTGTTACCGTTGTTGGCCGTCTGTCAAGACACTTTTTCTCAGGAACGCGAGGAGGTATCAAACTGAAAATAATCAGGTCTTTTACCTATTGGAGCAGTGAAAAAATCAAACTTGTAATATGACCATTTATGTCGCATATTTTGCGATTTCACAAAGAAATCAAAACCTATAGGATACCTACTTCCCGTTTACCTAGAATCATAAATTGGCAAGAAGCAATGCCTTACAGTACATGTGAACCAAAAAAAATCTGAAAACTGTAAATCTGTAGTTTAATTAGAAAATACCTACACGTTTATACGGGTAGTGTTTGTATCTATGCAATAGATATAATACATTGTCTCATGTACACGAGGGAGGGGATCGCTGTCAATCGGTTAGTCTAACGACAGACACCGCGCGAGTAGGACGTACGCTTGAGCCAGTGATACAGTGATAAGTAGTGATAGTGAACACTACAATACGGAACCCAAGGTGCGCGAGTCCAACTAGAACTCGACCGGTTGTTTGACTTATCCGTCATAATATCGCTGATACGTTGTTAGTATGTTTAGGCCCTCAGATTACACTAGTGATGTTACAAATCTCATGTATGTGGTACTTGGCATTAGTTAGGCCAACGGGGCAGTCAGTTCAAGTATAATCGACTACCTCGTTATTTTATAACAACGTCTAAGCCAAGGCACTGAAGTATTATAGATAATTGAACCGGTACGACTTAGTACTACCTACTCTTGTTTGATCACAGAAAATCAAAGGAAGCAAAGAAGCAAAGGCAGACAACATTATTTTTTGGACTTAAGATCTGCCAAAGTCAAGTCGTAGCCTCAAATCTAAAAAAACCTCGAAGATATTACCATAAATAATTATTGAGTTTTTTAAAGTTTTAATTGTAATTTAAACTTATAAAAAAACTTTTATTAAGTCGAAAACATAAATCAGACTTCACAGTACCTCTCAACCAGGTCAACGCCCCAGCTTTGTTGTATTTTCCCCAGAATTAGTGTTTTTTTATTACTTTGACTATATTTAGCACCGTTTCCTGTCACGTCACGAACTACTAAAAATATGATTTGCACAATAAAACGTCTAATAAAATAATTAATGGAGTGTTTTTTATTCCAATTTACGACATCTTCCGCCATGCCTAATGCTAACACTCACGCACTCTCACACCGTTTGTACCTATTTGAATAAAAAAGCAGATATATTCAGAATCAGAATCAGAAATCATTTATTTGCCATGAATGTGGGTACAGAATAAGATGTAAGCATTGTAATAGCAGTTCCAACACACTCTACCTTACAGCATGCAAATGTAAAAATAATATTTATACCTACTCAATTATTATACAAACAAACAGTTATAGTGGATCTAGTCTTCCTGCATAAATTTTCAAACCGGACGTGAGCAAAACTTAAAAAAAAATGGTTGTCGTTTTTACATTCAAAACGAAAAGGAGTGAAGTGTTTCAATAAATTGGCGACTGTGTACAACACACAGTCGCCATATTATTGAAACACTTACGGAAAACATAAACGAACTTTTTTTACACACAAGTTTCATAAGTCATCAGGATTTTCTCAGTAGCAGCCACGGAGTCTGGATTTATGTCCGGTTGATGGCAATAAGCTCACCCCCTATTACCTGGGACTTAAACATAACTGGTGAATGTGAGTGTACTATTAGGTACACCTCTGCCTTACCGATGTATGCTATGTTTTGATTTCCTAACATTTCTCTACTCATCAACTGCGTTGTTGATGGTACGATTCCTGCAGCATTGAAACTGCGGCCTCGACTTACTGTTCGTAAGTCGAGGCCGCCGCCACTGGGCCACCGCTGCTCTCATGTAGACATATATGTTGCGATAATATACTAAGTATGTCAAGTCGTGCAGTATCACAATCAAAATTAAAAGCCATCTATTATTGTCACCAAAATACTCCTTGTTTAGAATCTTTCTAATTAGTGTGCGCTAGTGCAAAATAAATCGATTTCCAGGTGTGATGGTAAACTATTGAGAGCTATAACACTGCGTATGCAAAAGGCGTTGCGCCTGTACTTTGTCGATGCGAATGGTACATGGAGTAGAGGCCGTTTTCTTAGGTTATTTAGATTAGTGCGAAGAAGTATTTTGCTGAGTAGTTCGGGACGATCAACCGAGCCGTTTGCGATCTGTATCTAACTATTTTTCTTTTTACTTTTACTACTGTCTGCTAGTAAACCTATTAAGTTATGTTTGAGAACCACAGTCTGATATTCGATAAAATAAAAACCGAGAAGTTTGGGTTGCGTGTTGCAATTATTACGCTCCACGTACTTCCCCCAATCTGGCAGGCACATTGATTTTTGTTCGGCCCTACTAATCCGATTACAGTCACATTAGTTCGGTAAATTAGTTTCCCCACGTGGTTTCTGTAACAGGATATTGGTTTCGAATAATCTGGGGTAATCATGAGATAGGAAGAAGAGACGATGAGACACGAGCTAAATAAAGACGAGAAAAAATAAAACCGACTTCAAAACACAAAAAAAGTGAAAAATAACTTTAGCTCCAGAAGTCGGTGGCAAAAAAACTGAATCAAACAAAGAAAAGTCAATCATCAGTCAGTTTTTGCAAAAAAGTTTTTTATTTTTTTCCATTTTTATGGAACCCTTCTAAGGAACCCTTCAATAATAGATAGCAAATCTGTCGTGATTGCTGCAATCGGTTGGTTGTTTTTTGTTTATAACACATCATGACTTAATATCACGCCATGGCGTGATGGTTAATTAATAACAGCCGCTCGGGTCAATCTTAAGGTTAAGCCATGCTTGCCTAGGTTGATCTGTGGATGAGTGATCACCCATTAAATACCGAGTTTCCTCCGTGCCTCGGAAAGCACGTTAAGCCGTTGGTCTCGGCTGTCATTTGTAGATCTTTGACATTCGTTACAGTAGTCAGTGGCCCAAAAAGTATGACAACCAGTCTACAGACTGGGTTGTGGAGGTATTGGGTATAAGGAGGGATATAGGTGTTGTTCCATGTAAAATACTGGTATTCAGCTGCATCCGGTTGGACTGGAAGCCGACCCCAACATAGTTGGAAAGGGCTAGGCAGATAATGATAATGGAGACGAGAAAAAGGGGAATTGGCTTGCAATAACTAGCTAATGCCAGTGGTCCATTTAAAAAAGTTTTTATTAAAACAAGCTCCCAATTACAGGTGAAACGTATTTTGTTTGCTGTGGTATTCTTCTTAGCAAATCTTTTTAACCTATCCCACATCATAGGAGTACATAAAATAACTAGTCCGCCATCTTTAAGAGTCCGCCATATTTAATGAAGAATGACGTCACTTAGCTAACCATGCATTATTGTCATCCAAATTAAACATGTGAGCAAAGTTTTATTGAAATCCGTTCAACAGTTACGGCTAAAAAGGGAACAGAAAAGAACAAGGACAAACTTTCACATTTATATTATCAGTATATGGAATTATTATGGATTCTAGACCCAATGGCTCTTCCACCATAATTTATATTTCAATATTCCATTGAACTAACAATATTTAATTAGACAGAAGGATGTAAAACACAGACTTTATGTATCCAAAGGTAGCAATTTCCCCGGCTTGTGAATAATAGAGAGCGCCTTGAAAAATCAGCCTCTTGTATTAGTTCTATTTCTGAAGTTATGCATTTACTTGTAAGGTGGAAGGTATCCATTTCATGTTAAAGAATAATCAACCAACAATCTTTTAGGATGTACCCTCCCTAATTTATATTTTTTTCTCTTTAATGTTTAATGACGTCCAGTTTTTTCTATCCAGGGCTAATGCGGGCCACTGGTCGTTGAAAAATCTGGAATTCATCGGGATAGGCCTTTGCCCAGCAGTGGGATGACGCAAGCTAACAGTAGTATAACAGAGTATCAGTATCAGTAATGTTTAATAATTTACCAATCTATCAATTATTTCTTTTATTTTTTACTGTTTATTATTCAATGTTACTCAGTGTTATTCAATTTTATCAATTTTATTCAATGAATTTTAATTTTATTTTATTTTTGAGTCTATCTTTATTTATAACTTATCGATTTTATCAATTCACCAATGTAATATAATTTTAATTTTTTATAATATATTTTTTACTGTCATTTTCATAAATTAATCAATTTTGTCATAATTATGTTTTTACTGTTTCAAGTTTAATTTAATTAAATTGAATATTGGCGCTTAGTACTTACCTACTAAGTTTGTTTATCTTCCGATTTTATTGTTTTGTGCATAAAATGGTGTTTACCCTTAAGTAATTGTTGCGCTGTCATTTAATTTTTAGAATGAATTATGTCGCTGTACCCAGTGTGAACAATTGTTGGAAGACACATCAGTATTCGGAGACCCACCGGTGGATCTGCTTGGTGGGTCCTTGAAGACGAAGCTCTATTTTAGGCATGCTGTAGACGTGGCCAGGCGAGTCCCACTTCCGCTAAGCAGCTCTTTGAGCACCGTCAGTAAATTTTTGTTTTGGAGCCCAGTGTGGTGTTGCGTACGCGGTCGGTTAGTTTGACGTACAATGCTGCGCTTCATTCTGGTACCTAATTTTGATCCAAGCCATTGAGCTAAGTAAAGAAGTATTTTAATTATTGTTGGTTGGTATTAATAATCCAAAAACCACTTATTCTTATTGAGTACTAGCTGTTGCCCGCGGCTTCGCTCGCGTGAAGTTCGGTTACCGTCCCACTGGATCATAATAAAGGGATTAATAGTATACTACATGTTAATCAATCATTATCATCGTAATAACAATCATCATTACCATTACTATCACAATCGCCATCACTGTCACAATCACTGTCACAATCACTGTCACAATCACTGTCACAATCACTGTCACAATCACTGTCACAATCACTGTCACAATCACTGTCACAATCACTGTCACAATCACTGTCACAATCACTGTCACAATCACTGTCACAATCACTGTCACAATCACTGTCACAATCACTGTCACAATCACTGTCACAATCACTGTCACAATCACTGTCACAATCACTGTCACAATCACTGTCACAATCACTGTCACAATCACTGTCACAATCACTGTCACAATCACTGTCACAATCACTGTCACAATCACTGTCACAATCACTGTCACAATCACTGTCACAATCACTGTCACAATCACTGTCACAATCACTGTCACAATCACTGTCACAATCACTGTCACAATCACTGTCACAATCACTGTCACAATCACTGTCACAATCACTGTCACAATCACTGTCACAATCACTGTCACAATCACTGTCACAATCACTGTCACAATCACTGTCACAATCACTGTCACAATCACTGTCACAATCACTGTCACAATCACTGTCACAATCACTGTCACAATCACTGTCACAATCACTGTCACAATCACTGTCACAATCACTGTCACAATCACTGTCACAATCACTGTCACAATCACTGTCACAATCACTGTCACAATCACTGTCACAATCACTGTCACAATCACTGTCACAATCACTGTCACAATCACTGTCACAATCACTGTCACAATCACTGTCACAATCACTGTCACAATCACTGTCACAATCACTGTCACAATCACTGTCACAATCACTGTCACAATCACTGTCACAATCACTGTCACAATCACTGTCACAATCACTGTCACAATCACTGTCACAATCACTGTCACAATCACTGTCACAATCACTGTCACAATCACTGTCACAATCACTGTCACAATCACTGTCACAATCACTGTCACAATCACTGTCACAATCACTGTCACAATCATTATCATCGTAATCACAATTATCATCATCACAATCACAATCATCATCATCACAATCACAATCATCATCATCACAATCATCATCATCGTAATCACAATCATTATCATCGTAATCACAATCATCACAATAAATCAAAAATAACATCCACTCTCTATTCAATCTTCTGGAACTCAAAATAAATGCCATGTTCGTAATCAGCACCTCTGATAATCTCGGTATCGACACCCATATTGATTTTTAGACATTTCAACCCCATCGCACCCCAACAGGGGATGATGTTATTTCAGGTCCGCCATATTTAATCTTTAAATCGTTGTTTTTGCAATACACCTGACCAGATACACCATACAAACTATAGCCATGTTGATTTTCAGACTTTGTCACCCCATTTTAATTTTGAAAAATCATTATTAGTACACCCCTAGACCCCATAAGAAACCTACTTGCCAAATTTGGAATCTGTAGACCCAGCGGTTTAGACTGTGCATTGATTTTTTGACTTTGTCACCCCATTCCCCCCCCCCCCCCGTAGGGGTTGAAAAAACCTGAAACCCGTTTCTTGTCATTTATTGATAGAAGCACACCTGTGAAGTTTCGAATAAAATAGTCTAACTAATCTGGTTTTCCCATACAAACTTTGGAGCCCCGTTTAACCCCCTTAGGGGTTGAATTTTGAAAAATCCTTTCTTAGTGCACCCCTAGACCACATATGGAACCTATGTGCCAAATTTGGAATCTTTAGACCCAGCGGTTTGGGCTGTGCGTTGATAGATGAGTCAGTCAGTTTCTTCTTTTATATATTTAGATATCTCATTGAGATAGTTTTGATATACTAACGGATGTTTACCTTTTTTTAATAGCAACTTGAAAGCAAATATAATTTAAATATTTAAGCTACATTTCAGTAGAACATACTATTATGAAGCGGTAGAGCCTAAAATAAATTTTATCAGAAGGCACATAAAATGTCCAAAGTTTTAAAATAGTCGTACCCATTGACATTTTTAGCCCAACCCAATCCTTAATGGTGCGGGTTAATGTAACACAACTCGGCCAAACTATTACGATGTCACAAATCGTCACGCACACAATTTGGTTTGGCTACAATCGTTCATATTCGGCTACGACTGGCTATATTAGGCGCCCCATAAACATCTTGTAAGATCAATATCGGCGTAGAAAATAACGCGAAACATTAACTATCGGCATTAATTTTGTAGGCTATAATTTTTTTCGTGCTGCGTCGGTTTTTCGAGAGTTATGAATGAAAAAAACCGGCCAAGTGCGAGGATACGCGCACCGAGAGTTCCGTATAAACTTGTAGGTATTTTGCTATTAAACTACATATTTACGGTTTTCAGATTTTACCCTTTATATGGGCAGTATGATATTGCTTCTTGTCAAATTTGATGAATCTAGGTCAACGGGAACTACCCTTTAGGTTTTGATAATATTATAATGTAACATAAACGGTGATATCTTTTGATCGCGTTGATATAGAAGTTTGATTTTTTCACTGCTCTAAGGAGTAGTAAACTTGAGTATTTGATATTCATTTCCACGCGTTCCTGAGAATTTAAGAGTCTTGACAGACGGACAGATAGACTGACAGACAACAAAGTGATCCTATAAGCGTTCCGTTTTTGACGACTGAGATACGGGACCCTAAAAATATATATATCGGTTTAATATCATAGTTTCTCTATCACAGAAAAGTGAACCGTTCACATTGCCATTAAATAAATTCAATATGGCATCGTAACTTTCAATGAAACTGCAATGTATCAGAATTACAACTTTATCTCCCCGATATAAACCGTACTGAAGCGGAAATGTTGGTCGCCGATAGGCCGGTTATTATTCAAGCTGTATATTATGTAATTCTGCTATTTATTTATAACAGGGGTTTTGGTCACCTAGTTGCACGGCTTTTGGTTTAACGACCGGTTGGTATGCGAGCGTGGAATCGATTTTCGTAATTTTGTGGTAAAGTTATGGCTTTATAGAGTATGCCAAAAATATCACAGCAAAATGCGAATACTCTTTCTTTATTTATTTATCGTGTGGTTCGTGTCTAACCTGGTGTCAGCTTTTATGCCGCCAATGGACCTCTGACTTGACTTGACGAATATTGAAATCATACTATATTAAAGCAACCTGCATTTCTACTGAGGTGTAGACAAGCGAAGTGAAACGGAATCTAAAGAGAATCGACTAATCACATTGCTCGAAATCAACATCGCAGTCTCTCGTCACGTCTATGATTGGTCGATTCCAGTACGTCTTTGCTCCGTTCATCTCTGCTTCAATAGAAATGCACTCTAAACATCCACTACTATTCGAATCAAATGAATAATTAATACTGACTCACAGTAGCGCCTATCTCTCTCTTGTCCCGTCTTCATCTCTCTCTCACTGCTGAAAATCGTGACTTCACTTCAATTAATGTACAGAGTTTCTTCATCTTTTACAATCAGAGTTCTGGTGGAGTTCAACGCTAATTCGTATCTAGGGTTGTTCGGATTTTATACATGTCGCAGCGGAAGCCGTAGATTTAAGAAACTTCTAACATTTGTTACAAGATGGCGGTAGTGAGGTCATTGTTTGACAAGTGATAGTGGGGTGGGCGACAACGAGTCAGTCTGCCTGAAAACGTGTGCGTGAGCGGACAAGTTCGCAACCTCTATCCATTGCCATCGTGGATATTCGTGATTATTGTGTTAAAGTGTAATTTCAAGTAATTTGTTAGTTTATTATAAACAGTGTATCGTATCCAGTGTGTTTTAATTACCCATCTTCTGAACATATAAGGTTCGGGCCTAACGAAATAAATCCTGATAACCCGACATATAATATATGTTAGTACCTCTGTGGGCAATGTGACCGTAGTATCTCGCTACCGTAGCATTCAAGTTGAAGACAGTTGATGGAAACTGATTGCATCATCATTCTCCTACCCATATCCGAATTAATTTGGGGTCGGCGCAGCATGTCTTCTTCTTCCATACTTCTCTATTACTTGACGACCCGAATGGTGCAGCGGTAGTGAGGCTGCCTTACGTTCTTAGGGTCCCGGGTTCGAAGCCCAGTAGGAGCCAATGTTTGTGTGAAGAGCATGGACATTTGTTTTCGAGTCATGGATGTATGATTAATTATATATGTATAATTAGTATGTATTTACAAACAAAAAAGTATATATATCAACTATCTGGTGTCCACGACACAAGCCTCGTTGCTTAGTGTGGCACTAGATGGCGTTGTGTGTTTTGTCCAGAGATATATTTATATTTATTTTATATTTTTACTCGGCATCTCATCTGGCACCTCCTTTCGTGCCACCATCCTTCACACAGTGCATCCATCGGTCATGGAGACTGATTACAATCATTGATATTTAAACCAGTGATCTAAATCATTTGAAATCGGGGAAAAAAATCTATCCCAAAAATATCTGACATTTCAGAGTGACAGGCGGTTGGCGTTGTGAGCTCGACCTTCACGGGCTTCAGTAGGGTCTTTAATGCATTAAATAATAACGGTGAAAACGCCAAGGGTTTCGTCCATGCATTAGTTATGAGGCTGCCAATCCAGCGTTTAGGTGTACTGTACTATTCTGCGGTCCGTTGACCCTCACTTAGTTTTTTTTTTATAGAGGCTTGAAATATCTTTGTTGTGACTTGCGTGAAGTTCTCCTGATAATCTTCGATCATGAAGGCCAGTCTTAGCGAAGACGGCACGACTCCAACGACGAATCCGATACGTCTGCAGATAGATCAGGCGCAGGACCAAGGGCTTAATGTGCTTTTTAGTTACAAGCGTTGATAACCAAAATCCCAATAACACTTTGCCTAACCTGGGTATGAAACCCAGAGCTTATTCATCAGCAGTCGTGCTTCCAAAGTCAAAGCCACAAGACCAGTAAAGTAGGCCACTAAATCAAGTCATATTTAAATAACCAAACACACTGCTATCCTTCATAAGATTAATAAAAAACGACAAACTCTCAAATTCTTCGTCCAAAAAATCTGAGCCCTCTAATCAAGAACAACAGACCTTTTACAATTATTATCATTTTTTGTTAATAGAGATAATTGACAGCGACAATACACCCAAATTCTCTACGAACAGGGATATAACAACACGCCTGTAATCCCCGACGAGTTAGGCAGAGTTGTACCTACAGTCCACCGACATTTCTCCAGCTATGTTTAAGTCCCATGAATAGAGGCAGGCCATTGCCAACAACGGCAACTGAAATCCCTAAGTAAAAACCTAATATCACTTTGAACGACCCGGGAATCGAATCCAGAACCTCAGTCTCTGCAGTTGAACTTGCAAACACAAGACCTACTGAACAAATAAACTACTAGATGCCGATATATTAAAACAACCTAATCCTTATCTTCCAGCCCTTGTCATAATTATGTTACTTGAGGTCGGCGTAATACGTTTCTTTCTTCCATTCTCTGTCAACCGTCACGCTATCATTTACTCCTTTTTCTTTCATATCATTCCTCACACAATCCATCCATCGTTCGTTTGGTCTTCCTCTCCCTCTCCATCCATCAACATTAATATCAACTTAATCAAGATTCCAAAACAAAAACTCACAATTTCTTCGTCCAAAAATCTGAGCCACCTAATCAGGAACAACAGACCTTTTACATATTCTTTTTTTTGCTAACGGAGCTAAATGACAGCGACAATACTCCCAAATCCCATACGAACAGGGATCTCAATTTGCCTTTGTACGAAATCCTCTTATTGCTTTCAAAGCGTATTTTATGTTTCGACTAGCTGAGTATGAATCTCTGAGTCTACGTAAAGGTGAGTACGGACTGGGGCGTTGCTGCGTTGACAAGACAAGCGAATGTTCGATTTTGAAAACACGTTTCAGTGAAATTCATGTTCGATATCAAGGTTGGTCAAAAGGAAGTCTATAAGAGGAAGTCTGAAAATGGCGCCGGTGACTGAAAAGTTGTGTGGTAATCGGTTGTGGTGGCATGTCATTGTGATAGAGAGGAATGAGGAAAATGTTGTGAGGAAAGTTTTGAGAGGAAAGTTTTGAGTATGAAGACCAAAGAAACAATATAGAATAGAAAACTCTTTATTATGTACACCATAAAAATTACAGATACAAATGTAGGTAACACATTTTACAAGGGGTGACACAATGGGACAACAAGACACACAACGATAACAAATGACAAGAAAAAAGGTGTCTGACGAGATGACGATCTCGAGTAATAGAGAAGTATGGAAAAAGAAGACATGCCTCGCCAACCCCAAATGAATTGGGATAGGGGCAAGAGAATGATGATCGAGCCTGGTCAAATGTCGTGTCAATGTTCTTCTAGTAGAATACCCTTGCAAAACTCTGCAAGGGTATTTTGGCGCGTGATCCAAATCAAACTAATGTCGCATTCACCGACAACGTCATTCATTCCAGCACCAAAAATGAATCGATTCTGACTACAAACCTCAAGGCAATCATCACACATACATGTTCCATGTTGATAACTTTCTTTTGCAAACCATTCTTGTTGAGTGTTCAATTATTTAAAAACCCACGCTGACCGGAACGGCAAACTACAAAGGCACAGCCCATAGGCACACAAAATGCCTTCTATATAAAGCTATCAATATGCTGACGTAGACTAGCTGTTACTGTTTTCGCAGAGTTACATAAACAACAATAGAGAATTTGCATATATTTTATTTTTTATATGTTGATATGGAATGTAAAAATACTATAAAATAATGTCAAAAAGTGAAAACAACCAATACAACTTTTGTTTCTATCTCTTTCTAGATAAACGGAATTTACTATGGATTTTGTAAGTCGATATGACGAATGACGTCATGTAAGGTATCGGCTATTTCTGACGTTGATACGATTTGTTTAGTGTTTAAAAATTCAGGCATATACTCTATTGCTTCGCTGCGGTCAAGTCTGGCGGTTTTTTGTTCGATGGTCCGCCACAAGTGAACGCTTAAGTTTGTACCCACCTTTATAAAAGCAAGATCATGAGTACAAATTGATTTTGTCAGTCGTACCCATAGCCTGTTGAGTCTGTATTTTGTTTCGTGATTTTTCTTGAGTGGTGTTTGGTACCTACCTTCGTGTGAGGATTATTGAATTGGTTCTTTAGACAGTCAGTATTTTTTTTCAATTGCTATAATATATTTTTATTTATAGCTCGTGGTTAAATAATATCTGCAAGGGTCGACTTTCAAGGTTAAGGTGAAAGCGTCAGGCTAGCCCGCGAAATTCAAATTTTCTTACTTTTTTGCAATTTGCAGATCAGTGCTAAACTACTGCTACTCGAAAGTCGAGGAACGACTTTTTCATCACTTACTCACTCACTTTTTTTATATCACTCCTCGACCTTTATGAACTCGGAGGGTTGTATTGATAATTTTGATGATTATAAGTCTGTAACGACATACGTCTTACAGTCGCGAACAATATTTTAATCAACATACAACCTAGCACTCGTCTGCAAATTGCAAAAAACGTAAGAAAATTTGAATTTCGCGGGCTACCCTGAAGCATCCACCTTAAGCCGCGCTTGCTTTAGTCGGTCGGTGTATGGGTGACCACCCATCATATACCAAGTTTCCTTCGTGCCTCTGAAAGCAGGTTAAGCCGTTCGTCGCGGCAGTCCTTTGTGGATCTTTGACAGTCGTTTCAGGTAGTCAGTGGCCCGAAAGTCTGACAACCAATCTTAACAAAGGGTATTGTATTACCCCAACTGAGTTGCAGAATGTGGAGGTCAGGTAGGCAGTCACCGGCGGGACTGTTCATCTGCGGGACTAATCGAAAGAGATACCAAGGCCTTGGAACACAAAGGAGAACGCTAAGAAGGAACATGGATGGGTATTAGTCAGTAAAAGTCTGACACTCCCTTCCGCTCCGCCCAGAGCGGGAGGGTCATTTGATGATTTCCCATCCGAAAAAAAAGGTAGGCAGTCACTCCATGCATAATGCTGACATTCAGCTGCATCCAGTTAGACTGGAAGCCGACCCCAACATAGGGAATTAACATTTGGGAAAAGGCTCGGCAGATGATGATTCTATAATATTACTTTTACAGGGACGTGAGTTAAAAGAATATTCGTCAGACTCACATAAAATAAAAATAAACTATGTTTTGTCAAGTCATAATAACCACGCGCAGGCAGGAGGGTTACCAGTAATGAGTTTATGTCATTAAATTGTACCAAATATTGAAAAGCGATACAGAAAATAATTACATTTAAAATTCGTGGAAAATATAACTGTTAAGTGTGTGTCAATAGTATCGTCAGAGTTCATCAATTAGGTAATTATGAATTAGTGGAACAATATTAATAATGCAAACAATAATTTAAATAATTGATAAAATAAAATAATGTAATTAAACTAATTGATCAATAAAGGTACAACTAAAAATAAAGGTACTCTAGATACAAAAACATGAGTTTGTTTCGGAATTTCATCACAGGAATCAGTCAGATAGAAAATGCCGTTGTCTTAAAATATTGACCAAAAATATTATGTATAAAACATAACATAACATCACGCCTGTAAGCCCCGAAGTGTTAGACAGAGGTGTACCTAATAGTACACCCACATTCCGCCAGTTATGTTTTTTTTATTTTATTATTACAAAATGCTCTTGACCTCGATCACGCCTGACGAAAAGCGATGGATGAGGACGAGCGTGCCCAGAAGATGCCTGTTCACTCTTGCTTTGAAGGCAGACTCTTGTTATGAAAGTCCCATGATACTGAGTACGACACCTATTGCCATTAATCGGGCACAAATCCGACTTCGTGACTGCTACTGAGGAATTCCTGATAGAAAAATCCCAATAACACTTTGCTCGACTTGGTAATCGAAATCTTTTACGTCTAAATGTGTCTCCAAAACTGACTTGCAGAAACAAAAAAACATTTAATTTCATCAAGTCAACAAACAGCACACTGAACCGACATTTAATTTCACCTGACTTATCCACCAGTTCAATTTAGCGGCTATAAACTTAGCCACTTAGTATGCCTAGACTTCAGACTTCAGGCCGGTAGTTTAGCGTAACTAAAAGCTCCAGTTAAACCTTTAGGTTATTACGATAACGAACTTGCAGTCTGGCCTTTGGGTTTAAGACTGGAACAACATAAAGCCTCAAGGGTCGGGTAGCAGTAGAACCGTATAGATTATGAATGTATAGAAGCGACAGGTCGGGTAGCAGTAGAACCGTATAGATTAAGAATGTATAGAAGCGACAGGTCGGGTAGCAGTAGGCCCGTAGATTAAGAATGTATAGAAGCGACAGGTCGGGTACCAGTAGAACCGTATAGATTAAGAATGTATAGAAGCGACAGGTCGGGTAGCAGTAGGCCCGTAGATTAAGAATGTATAGAAGCAACAGGTCGGGTAGCAGTAGAACCGTATAGATTATGAATGTATAGAAGCGACAGGTCGGGTAGCAGTAGAACCGTATAGATTATGAATGTATAGAAGCGACAGGTCGGGTACCAGTAGAACCGTATAGATTATGAATGTATAGAAGCGACAGGTCGGGTAGCAGTAGAACCGTATAGATTATGAATGTATAGAAGCGACAGGTCGGGTAGCAGTAGAACCGTATAGATTATGAATGTATAGAAGCGACAGGTCGGGTACCAGTAGAACTGTATAGATTATGAATGTATAGAAGCGACAGGTCGGGTAGCAGTAGGCCCGTAGATTATGAATGTATAGAAGCGACAGGTCGGGTAGCAGTAGGCCCGTAGATTAAAAATGTATAGAAGCGACAGGTCGGGTAGCAGTAGGCCCGTAGATTAAAAATGTATAGAAGCGACAGGTCGGGTAGCAGTAGGCCCGTAGATTAAAAATGTATAGAAGCGACAGGTCGGGTAGCAGTAGGCCCGTAGATTAAAAATGTATAGAAGCGACAGGTCGGGTAGCAGTAGGCCCGTAGATTAAAAATGTATAGAAGCGACAGGTCGGGTAGCAGTAGGCCCGTAGATTAAAAATGTATAGAAGCGACAGGTCGGGTAGCAGTAGGCCCGTAGATTAAAAATGTATAGAAGCGACAGGTCGGGTAGCAGTAGGCCCGTAGATTAAAAATGTATAGAAGCGACAGGTCGGGTAGCAGTAGGCCCGTAGATTAAAAATGTATAGAAGCGACAGGTCGGGTAGCAGTAGGCCCGTAGATTAAGAATGTATAGAAGCGACAGGTCGGGTAGCAGTAGGCCCGTAGATTAAAAATGTATAGAAGCGACAGGTCGGGTAGCAGTAGGCCCGTAGATTAAAAATGTATAGAAGCGACAGGTCGGGTAGCAGTAGGCCCGTAGATTAAAAATGTATAGAAGCGACAGGTCGGGTAGCAGTAGGCCCGTAGATTAAAAATGTATAGAAGCGACAGGTCGGGTAGCAGTAGGCCCGTAGATTAAAAATGTATAGAAGCGACAGGTCGGGTAGCAGTAGGCCCGTAGATTAAAAATGTATAGAAGCGACAGGTCGGGTAGCAGTAGGCCCGTAGATTAAAAATGTATAGAAGCGACAGGTCGGGTAGCAGTAGGCCCGTAGATTAAAAATGTATAGAAGCGACAGGTCGGGTAGCAGTAGGCCCGTAGATTAAAAACGTATAGAAGCGACAGGTCGGGTAGCAGTAGGCCCGTAGATTAAAAATGTATAGAAGCGACAGGTCGGGTAGCAGTAGGCCCGTAGATTAAAAATGTATAGAAGCGACAGGTCGGGTAGCAGTAGGCCCGTAGATTAAGAATGTATAGAAGCGACAGGTCGGGTAGCAGTAGGCCCGTAGATTAAAAATGTATAGAAGCGACAGGTCGGGTAGCAGTAGGCCCGTAGATTAAAAATGTATAGAAGCGACAGGTCGGGTAGCAGTAGGCCCGTAGATTAAAAATGTATAGAAGCGACAGGTCGGGTAGCAGTAGGCCCGTAGATTAAAAATGTATAGAAGCGACAGGTCGGGTAGCAGTAGGCCCGTAGATTAAGAATGTATAGAAGCGACAGGTCGGGTAGCAGTAGGCCCGTAGATTAAAAATGTATAGAAGCGACAGGTCGGGTAGCAGTAGGCCCGTAGATTAAAAATGTATAGAAGCGACAGGTCGGGTAGCAGTAGGCCCGTAGATTAAAAATGTATAGAAGCGACAGGTCGGGTAGCAGTAGGCCCGTAGATTAAAAATGTATAGAAGCGACAGGTCGGGTAGCAGTAGGCCCGTAGATTAAAAATGTATAGAAGCGACAGGTCGGGTAGCAGTAGGCCCGTAGATTAAAAATGTATAGAAGCGACAGGTCGGGTAGCAGTAGGCCCGTAGATTAAAAATGTATAGAAGCGACAGGTCGGGTAGCAGTAGGCCCGTAGATTAAAAATGTATAGAAGCGACAGGTCGGGTAGCAGTAGGCCCGTAGATTAAAAATGTATAGAAGCGACAGGTCGGGTAGCAGTAGGCCCGTAGATTAAAAATGTATAGAAGCGACAGGTCGGGTAGCAGTAGGCCCGTAGATTAAAAATGTATAGAAGCGACAGGTCGGGTAGCAGTAGGCCCGTAGATTAAAAATGTATAGAAGCGACAGGTCGGGTAGCAGTAGGCCCGTAGATTAAAAATGTATAGAAGCGACAGGTCGGGTAGCAGTAGAACTGTATAGATTATGAATGTATAGAAGCGACAGGTCGGGTAGCAGTAGGCCCGTAGATTATGAATGTATAGAAGCGACAGGTCGGGTAGCAGTAGGCCCGTAGATTAAAAATGTATAGAAGCGACAGGTCGGGTAGCAGTAGGCCCGTAGATTAAAAATGTATAGAAGCGACAGGTCGGGTAGCAGTAGGCCCGTAGATTAAAAATGTATAGAAGCGACAGGTCGGGTAGCAGTAGGCCCGTAGATTAAAAATGTATAGAAGCGACAGGTCGGGTAGCAGTAGGCCCGTAGATTAAAAATGTATAGAAGCGACAGGTCGGGTAGCAGTAGGCCCGTAGATTAAAAATGTATAGAAGCGACAGGTCGGGTAGCAGTAGGCCCGTAGATTAAAAATGTATAGAAGCGACAGGTCGGGTAGCAGTAGGCCCGTAGATTAAAAATGTATAGAAGCGACAGGTCGGGTAGCAGTAGGCCCGTAGATTAAAAATGTATAGAAGCGACAGGTCGGGTAGCAGTAGGCCCGTAGATTAAAAATGTATAGAAGCGACAGGTCGGGTAGCAGTAGGCCCGTAGATTAAAAATGTATAGAAGCGACAGGTCGGGTAGCAGTAGGCCCGTAGATTAAGAATATATAGAAGCGACAGGTCAGGTAGCAGTAGAACCGTATATTATGAATGTATAGAAGTGGCAGGTCGGGTAGCAGTAGGACCATAGATTAAGAATGTATAGAAGCGACAAGACCGCTTTAAACGCAGTTTTTAAACTGATAGCTTAGATAGATGCTTCATTAGAATGGATGGTCTTTTTAGGGTTCCGTACCTCAAAACGATATAATGGAACCCTTATAGGATGACTTTGTTCCGTCCGTCTGTCTGTCAAGATCCTTTATCTTGGGAACGCGTGGAGCCATCGAGTTGAAATTAATAAACCATATACTCAAGTCTACAGTCTCTCGAAGCTGTGAAAAAATCAAGCTTCTAAGTTAACTTGAAAATAAGATGCGGTCGTTTATGCCACAAAAAACGTATATTTCGACACCCTCAAGGGAATCAAAATTTATAGGGTACTTCCAGTTGACCTAGAATCATGAAATTTAGTGAGAAGCAATGTCTTACAGCACATGTAAAATCTGGAAACTGTAAATATGTAGTTTAATAACAAAATACCTACAGAATTATACGGAACCCTCGGTGCACGTATCCAACTCGCACTTGGCCGGTTTTTTGTTACATATACCGTTTAGGTACTCTGTTATTTGACTAGACTAGGGTAGACTATTTAGGTCAAAATCAAATTGAATAAAACGATATAACAACCCTCTTAAAATTTTCACATTCTATAAAACGCCAAATAAAACCTTGAGTAAAATCTTTTGAATAAAATAAGCTCTGCTTTTTGATACAAAAAATAAACCAAAGCAAAATCGATTGCGAGATTCGCTACGAGTGCTACGAGTTACGTAGAAAGCGTAGCAATGACGTCAGATACTACGCTACGGACGATAGGTCCCGACAATGTCACGGTTACGCTTCTCGTAGCTGCTGCGATAGCAATTTGCAAAGTACGCAAGAGCTTTTAAAGCAACACGTGTTGCGTCATTTTGTTCCTGTTGATACCACTAATTATTGACCCACATTCATACATATACTGCCACCTACCACGAGCCTGATTTCGTCCAGTTCCATACATAATGGACATCGGGAGACTGGGTAAGCGTCAATACATACTCACAACCTGTTCCCGTCTTCTTCTACTAACCTAAACAATTAAATGTGGTGCGAATGAGCAATATTTATATTTATAATCACGTTCTCGAAAACGGCTCTAACGATTCCGATGCGAGTTGCAATATAGCGGTTTATGGGGGCAGAAAATAATCTAATTAGTAAAATTTGTTTTCTCTATTTTCACCCTAGCTGGTCAGGTACTGTTCATTTGAATACCATATGGATCAAGGTAAGTACGGTAAAATATTGGTCAGACAGCAATATATATTAGCAGGACTGATTACCCTTACTGATTAGGAATCATCAAAAGTCCAAACTGCACATTAGTGTTAACACTTGAGCTATTAAAATTGTTCTTATTGCTGAGACATAAAGGCGCTGACAATATCAAATTGTTACTAATACTTATACGTATTTTAAAAGATTCAAATTAAAACCCCTCTCAAAAACGTAAAAACTAACCAAATCTACTAAGTGCAGACCAGATACTCCAAATTTTCCAATTGAACCTGATTGTGGGAGATAGCGTCTAGCGAACCGTGAAGTCAAGTCAAGTGGGTGATCTAACAAACGAATTAACGGTTACAAGCTGCTACTGTTCGACACGTAGGTAATTAAGGTTGTATGTTCTTGTTTTTTTACGACGAATTAAAGTGGTTTGAGAATGATTCATGCTTAGAGCGAATTAAACACAGACAAACGGTGTCAAAGTGCTTTGCGATATACCTCCATGACTCTTGCACTATTCAATGCATTAATCAGGTATAATATTTTGAGTGCGTCACATTGAACCCTACCGCATACCTTGGTTTTTCAGCAAAAAAAAAAGACGTTTCCCAGCAATAATTTTCGCGTAAAGTTTGATGTACAGAATGCTTGATTGACGGCTTCGTGAACGGTTCGTTTACACATTGTATGTTTGACCGTTAATCAGGTTTCAAAATAGGATATCTTTTTTCTAGTGGGATATCATGGATACTCCATTCGGAAAATCATGTCAGTCTTCACACGAAAAATCCCAAGTGAGAAGCGCAGAGTACAAAGTATGAGATATGGATAACAGGGCTATTATTGCAAAGCTAAAAAAAAAGAAGTAATAAAAACTGTTCTCTCGTTGGGCAACACTGTGTGTATATGTCGATTCGTTTAAAGGGGAAAAACTACAGTAGGGACGGGTTGGGAGACTGTCTCGGAGAAGGAGTTTCGTATAATTATGATAGAACTTACTTAAGGTAAGTTCGTTAAATCACATAATTATACTTACTCCTTCTCCGAGACAGATTAATGTGTAGATGATTGAAGTCAGTCAGGGTTGTATAAGAGTAAATAAATACTTGGTAGTATAATTAGTGAGGCATTTATTAAAATCATAGAATCTTCATGGCTCCTAATTGCTGAAGTTACCTCTGAATTTCTCATGAGTCATCATAGTGGTTTTTTTACCCGTTAACGTCCTACTGCTAGGCAAAGGTCTCCCCATATCTTTCCAAGGACTCTTTTGTTGCGCCGTCTCTAACCAACCATCGCAATGCACGGGCAGATCTTCTCGTCACCTCCTTAAGGCCTCGGCGACGACGTCCATCCTCCGGCCCCTATTGCGTAGAAACATTTGCCCAGGTTTACGTGACCCGGCTTCAATTTTATTTGAGCCTGACATTTGCTTATGTCAATAATTCTTTTTTTGGAGTGTTTCATGACAGTGGTTATGACAGTGGCTATGACTGCAAATTGCAGCAATTTACTATGTGGCTAACACGCCGCTGTACAACAGGTTAACTCACTTATATCAGTTTAAATAGACACCAAATTGTATCTGACCCTGTGGTCAAAGGACTAACTTGTTCGAATCTGGTAATTAACAGAATGTCAGGACAAGAAAACATATTGGAAGCAATTGTTTTAATCGATAGACCATTTGGTAAATTGTCTTGAATGGCTACCAAATGTAATGACAGTAATATTACAGATGGATAAGGAATATTTAGGGGTTTTTCAGTTTATTGAACACTTTGTATCCATTTTGTATTATTGTTGGTGTTTTAGCTAGCTCACCGCCGTGTCGACGGCGCGTTCGTGTTCCACGCGCGCTTCAAAGAGATGTCAGCAGAAAGGACCGATGCCTGCCGGGGCTGCTGGACTGTTCGAAAGAGATTCTGTGACCCCGGAACACAAAGGGCGAAGAAGGAACGTAGATGGGTTTTAGTCAGTAAAAGTCTGACACCCCCTCCTGCTCCGCCCAGAGCGGGAGGACTTATATTTTGATGATTTCCCACCCGAAAAAAAAAAACCAGAAGATTTACCTTTATCTTTCTTAATTGTTGAATGACCCATTTTGTCACCGTGTAGCTCCATATACCTCTTTCACTTACTCTTTATGCGGACGCTGCTCAATGCACTCGTGGAGACCAACCTCAGATTGGCTTTGATCGATGAATGTTATAAGGTAAGGTAAAGAAAATGTTAGAAGGTTCGAGGTTCTGTGTGAAGTCAGAGTGAAAGGATTAACTTTGTGCTGTAATAAATCTTACGACAATTATAAATTTTCTTACTATAATTATAAATGTAATTTAAGTGTATGATAATGGATGCATGGATGAATGGATGTTTGTTAATCTTTCACGCAAAAACTACTGAACCAATTTGGATGAATGGATTCTGGAATAACACATGGAATAATTTTATCCCGGTAGTACGATCCCGTGGGACAATTACCAAACCACTCGAAAGAAGCCGTGCGCATAAGTTAGACACTATTTATTATAAAAGATCGCCCGCCGCGTCTGTCCCTATGTATGCTTAGATCTTTAAAACTACGCAACGGATTTTGATGCGGGATTTTAATAGATAGAGTGATTCAAGAGGAAGGTTTTAGTACCTATATAGGGTCCCTCATCACGAAGCCGTCAACCAAGCATTCTGTACATCAAACTAAGTAACTTTACGCAAAAAGTATTGCTGGGAAACGACTTTTTTTTTGGGGTGAAAAATCATGTTTTTGGTAGAACTCAATGTAACGCACTCAAAACATTGTGCTGATTGAACTGAACTTTGACCCCCAATATCTCCGTAACTAGAAGGTCCCCAGGTATGGTGTAGAGCAAAAAAATGATCGCAATGACGGGGAGAACAGGTGCCTTTCGGCTTCGATAGATCATGATCTGTCTGTGTGCCGATTTGGTCGAGACGCCATTGTTTAACTATTGTGTCTACTTCGTGGACAGATCATGGGTTAAGAGGTTTTTTACAGCCTGTATAATATGCGGGCGGGCAAAGCCGCGGGCATCAGCTAGTAATAAATAAATAGCTGCTGCGAGGCTTGCGTGTTAGCAGTCGCCTTCGGAGTTTAGCCTTTAGCTTTTTTACTCTGCAGTTAATACCGACAGTTAATATTTTTCTCGATAATAATATTCCCAATCTTATATCCTTCGAAGTAACAAAAACAAAACCGCGATAACAGTTTTATTCTCTAAGACCTCCCGTAGCCACTCTTGCAGCCAACTGATAAATGAGGCTTCGTAGTAAATGATATAAATATTGACGTAAATCATTTGAGAGCACGGGGCCACCCGCGGCGAATCCGGCGCTTGGATCTACAGACTGAATAAGGAAGAGAGGTGTCTTTTGGAACTTTGTGATTGGTGATTTTGAAATCAATTACTGCATGGCTCGATTTGAGACTGAAGGAATGTGTATCCTTCTGAACGAGTCTGCCTATCGTTGGTTTAGTGGTCGTAAGCGCAACTGCTGAGAATTAGGTCCTGGGTTCGATTCCCGGATCGGGCAAAGTGTTATTGGGTTTTTCCATCAGAAATTTTTCAGTAGCAGTCACGGATTCTGAATTTGTGTCAATAAACTCGCTCCCTATTAAATGGGACTTAAATCATATTAACATCAGGCGAAATGTGGGTGTCCTATAATGTACACCTCTGCCCAACTCTTCAGGGATTACAGGTGTGATGATATTATGTAACATTGCGCCTGTAATATCGGAAGGATTAGGCAGACGTGTGTCTCAGCAGCTACACCCGCGTTCGCCAGTTATGAAATCACACTAGAATCGATCGTTATCCTTATAAGGTAATTATGTAACTATAGAAATAAATATCTAAGTCACTACGCATGGACAAACTTCTATCTATCTTGAGTGTTGTGATTTTCGATCGAAAAGCCTAAGCAAGTATAACGGGTATACTAAACACAAACAACTCTGCCTACCCTTTAAAATAGTATTGTTATGTGTAAAGTCAAGAGCTTACAGGCTACTCTATCTTTTTTAAATGCTCTGTGGTCGTATCCCACGATATTGACTACCCGTTTCCAATGATACTTTTTTTTCCTTAGAAAATAGACTCGATGTGTGGTCCAAAGTATAAACTGTGGCGATGTAAATTAAATTATATTGTTATATAATAAACTAGCTTTGCCCCACGACTTTCGACAGCGGGAAATTATTATCAAAATAATACTTCCGTATTTGAATTTTATTTTGTAAACAATTTCAGGGGTTTTAATTTTTTGCTCGGAACCCTTATCTTTTTTTCTAAAATAAAAGTAGCCTAAGTAACTCCTTTATAACAAAATCGGTCTAGAAATTAGCCGTTATTTTGAAATTTAAACAGACACTTCAATTTTATTTATTTGTATTGTTTGTATAGCTTTAAAATTAAAGCATAATATGCATATTTGGGTCGGTCCTGAGGGCCTTTAAAAAAGTAAAATTTGATCAGCGACAACAATGATGGAAACTTGAAATAATAAGGGACTAACAAAGGCTACCGAAAACCTTATTTATCCTGTTGAGTCGTTGTAGAAATAAGAAACGCATTGAGAGCGATTGTCATTTGGCTAGACTTTCTGAATTCAGTGTCAAGGAATAATCTTTAAACGTTCACTTCAACAAACAAAGCTGTGCAGGCGAGAAAACACAAATAAAACCAAGTTTGACATATCGACGTAATTTTTTTACAACTACACATTCATAGGTGGTCATCTTATATTATAGCTTGCTTTAGAACACTTCTTGCTGTGACATTGTAGAGGTGACATTTGCTTGCCATATTGAACAACTCTAGGTTGTCGCTTGCTCGTTACTTTTCGTATGAGGTAGGTTTCTTTGTTAAAAACGATGTTTGGCCAAAATTACTGAATGTTTGTTAAAACATTACACACTGAACTGGGTATTTTTTGACCTTTCTGTTTTCAATTGACTGAGTTTTAAGGACCTTTAAAACTAATTCTACTACTTGCTTAGCTGGGTAAAAACGAGTATGATCTAAAAGTTATAATGAGATGTAAAATTTGGGTTACTCAATACTAGTTTGGAAAGCAAATAAAAGAAACTTGTTCTGAACTCAATGATACGTAAATGTAGGTCCAATTTGGTACTATAAGTCGAAACTTTGTTTACGTTTTCAAGCTCCATAGGTACTAACATGAAACTGTTTCTAAGAGAAATTGTTTGGAGATTTTACAGGTTATAATAATATTTTAATATTTTTCTAGACACAGGTCTCCCCTCTCTAAAAGGCTCTCCCCTCTCTAATAATCCACCACGCGGGCCCAGTGCGGGTTGGTAGATGTCACATGTCTTCGAATTTTTGGGTCTAGGACATACTGGTTTCCTCACAATGTTTTCCTTCACGGTTTTGAGAGCAGTGGTAATGAAATATGCAGGACTATAAGCAGACAAAAAATACGGTCAAATTATTTTCCAAATTCCCCCAGTTTCTCATACCTTGTACCACCCCACATCGTCTCAACCGATTGCCTCCCAACCAATACAGCCCGAGCACAGTTTACTGTAAATCCAAATGCGTGTGTGCTAAATAATTTAGCGAACAGAACACTACACAAGTGTGAATCGAGCCAACTGACTGGCTTGACCTGTGCCAAATTGAATTAGTCTCGTATATCGTCGGGTTAGGTCAGATAATTCGATGCGGTTTAGTGCTTAGACAGTGGTTAGTATTAACTGACTTGTCTATTAGATGTTTATCGTGGTTAGAGAAAAAAGGTTGATTAAACACTGTTTTAAGCTTTCGCGGTTCATAACTAAACTTAAAATGTCACTTACGGGAAACAATTAATAATCACGGAAGATATCCCGTAGTGACATTTTAAGTAAGGTTGATTAAGTTCTGGAATTGTGATAAAAAGATATGTAATCATGTAAATAGGATACATAGACTGCCTCGTTTGGTCTAGTGGTCGCAACAGCGACAGCTGAGCCACTGACTGCTGGTCCTTTTTTTTTTTTTTTTTTTTCGGATGGGAAATCATCAAATGACTTCTCCCGCTCTGGGCGGAGCAGGAGGGAGTGTCAGACTTTTACTGACTAAAACCCATCCATGTTCCTTCATCGCCCTTTGTGTTCCGGGGCCACGGTATCTCTTTCGAATAGTCCCGCAGCCCCGGCAGGCTTCGGTCCTTGCGGACCCCTTCCCTATTGCTGACTCTCTTTGAGGCGCGCGTGGAACACGAACGCGCCGTCGACACGGCCTGTCGTCATGAGACGTACGGACGGCGAGCTAGCCCATAGCTCCCCGTCCACAGGCCCGCGCCTACGGTGGCCGGAAGCCACATGACTGCTGGTCCTGGGTTCGATTCCAGGTTTCAGCATATTTTTATTCGGTTTTTCTCAGTAGCAGCCACGGAGTCTGACTTTGAGCCCGGTTGTTGGCAATAGTCTCGCTCCCTGTTACATAAAGTAGAATGTCAGGTCATCATAGGTAGGTGTGGTGGTAGGTAGGTGTCATTCATTTTTAGAGCCATGGAAAAAGATTGAACTGACACCAAAGATATAACAGGAAAGTCACCCAAGGACTCATCATCTGGGCCGATGCCTGCCGGGGCTGCGGGACTGTTCGAAAGAGATACCGTGGTCCCGGAACACGAAGGGCGATGAAGGAACATGGATGGGTTTTAGTCAGTAAAAGTCTGACACTCCCTCCTGCTCCGCCCAGGGCGGGAGAAGTCATAAAAAAAGGTATTTCGTCAGGACTTCTCAATTTGTTTAATGGTTACTCTGAATATACTACCGAGTTCACTGACCGACTCGACCACTTTTCGAACTTATTACTTAGAGCATAAGGGTCAATTCACACCGAGACACGACACGACGCGACGCTGCGCGCACATTTTAATAGAGCGACTCAAAATATAACTTTATTTACTGCACAAAAAGAAACACATTTCTTTACGATGCGTTTCGCGTTGCGCGAAATCACTGGCTTTTTTTCAGTACCGTCAGGCCGCGTCACGACGCTTCGCGTCGCTTCGCGTCTCGGTGTGAACTGATGCTAAGGGTGAAAATTGGTTGACCGTCAGTGAACTAGGTCGTACCTAAACATTCAAAGCAACTTTACACCACAGGATTTTTTTAAATCGGTCGCATTCCTAATTCCTTATTCTCTTATGTATTTGTGTCTACAGACATTCCCTCTCATAGAGAGGAGACCTGTGTCCCAGCAGTGGGAACATTAATAGCCAGAAAATCTACCCGAAACTGTCAATTTTTCCCAATAAACCTTAAACCTAATGCTTTAGCGATAAAGTTGATAATCTATTTAGGGGACTACAGGAGCTAAACACGAGTTTTATAATTCAAAAAAGCATATGATTCACTGTAATAAACAAAACCAGAAAAATATATTATATTCTACAGGATATATGCTAGTATGATAGTGTTTTGAAAACATAATACAACTACACTTAAAGTACTTACGGGATGATATCCGTGATTTTGTTTTTGGTCGATGAGCAAAACAAAATCACGGATATTATCCCGTAAGTACTTTAAGTGTAGTGAAAAACCGTGAAAGTCTAAAATAATACAACTAATTTTACTCGATAAAAAAAATCACAAATCTGTCTCTAAAAAAATCTTTTAACGAGTAAAAACCATACTAAAATACATGCGATCATTCTGATTTTTTGGCAAATAATTCTACCAGCAACATATTAGCATGATAGTGTTTTATCTTTTTAGTCCAATCAATAGATTTTTTGTAAATTGCAAAAAACCACTCATTTCGCACTATTCGGCCCGCAGTGACTGACGTAACAACCACTATGTAGTGCAAGCTGATTACAACTATTCTAACAGTATTTCAAACGAGGTTTGAATCACCACAATTAATAGAGATGCTAATTTAGCTCTTGTGCGCCTTTAAGAAATTTGACAGATTGTAGTAAGTAGAAGTAGCTTGATGCGCTGACGTCTGTCTGTACAAATAATTTGTATTTGAATATCATGACGTTTCACGTTAGTAATACAAACCGTCGGCAGTAATTGGATGCGTGCTGCTACTTAGTGTCAAAGATAATGTGTTGACCGATGAGCGAAGACAGATGTATGTATATGATTGACACGTGTTTGTTTTGGTAGAGCAGCGGTATACGGTAGAAGGGCTATTTTAGGGATGCAAGACTAAACACTGACCTTACAATCTAAACAGCTGTTTGACATTTATAGTGCTGCATAAGTCTTTTGACACGTGGCCTCAATTCTGTATGTAAAGTGAAAACCGGCCAAGTGCGAGTCTAAATTTATTATAATAATAATAATAATCTTTATTGAAAAAAAAAAACACATTTTACAAATTAATTGCGTAGGTTATACGTAAATAGCCACATTAGTTACAAAACTGTGTCGCAGCTATTAACGCCCACCGCCAAGAGGAAGACGACAGCGTTCCAGTAGAGAGAATACAAATAAAATAGTATTTTTTTAAAAATAATAAACACAAACATATTAGGTTATTAGACCAATGAAAGACATAAGTTTAATAGAAACGAATAACGTTTAATAAGTTCCTTCAGGAAGGTGTGTACTAAACTAAGCTGCGCCGCTGCGCGCTGCAGACTAAACCAGCCCATGACTCCATGAGGTCATGTGTTTGCGTTCTATTAAGAACAAAGGGCTACTTATTCTAGTAGTATATACATTTTTGTTATTCCAACAAAACAAACACTAATATACCAAACACTTACCTATTTTAAATGTACAGTTTTGTAATACCTACTTTTTTTTAAATAAATTATTCTTAATTCTTAATAATTATTCTTAATTCTACTTTTTTTTTTTACTATTTTAAAATAGTAAAAAAAAAATAGGTAAGTGTTTAAGTTGTGCATGCGGGAGTGTTGTATGTGAGTGTAGTGCGTGTCTGTGGGGTGTAAGTGTAGAGTGTGCTTGTGGGACCTCAACACGAGCACACTCGTCGCTACGTGTATTTCTGTGCATGTCTGAGGAAGAAAGATGTTTAGGGTTGAACCAAATTCTCCAACTCTTCGTATGTGAGATTATGAAGCCATTGATCAATGATTCTTTTGCAATCCCGGAGAGTACATGGATAAATTGTTAGAACTTTATTTATTCTATTATAAAGCACGGGACTGAAAAAAATGAACTGCCGGCGGAGTATTTCTAATTTAACGGCTGATGTCGGGCAAACTCTGTCCGTTCGACGTTTTTGTTTTCTGAACTCTGGGTCAAAAGACAAGTTGGAATGTTACCGCAACATTATACTATTGTTGGGAAGAAATGAGGTCTCACGAAGTATTATGAAGAAATGAGGTTGTATGCAGCACATGTTACTTCTATGGAAAGAGGTGACACTGACAGACGACATGGAATGGTGAGTATGGTGACTGGTCGCAAGAGACTCCGGTTGAAGTATGGCGGTTTAAGTTAGTTTCAGTGGTTGATATTTTGTTCCAAGTCAGAATAAACGGTTGTATTCGTTATTCTGTGAACCTCGTTGACTTATTTTGAACATCTTCACTTCTGGATGCTAAATCTATTACTTTGTTGTTATAGCGGCTACACGTACACCTACACCTATTACGGATCATGAAATACACGTCGCTGACAAACCGACGGACGGACAGCGAAGGCCGGGTCCCGGTAGTTACCTTTCGCTTACGGAACCCTAAAAAATTAACCAATGCTGATTTTGAAATCAATAGGTTTCTAATCCTTATTTTGCCATTTAGTGCTCTTTAAATTATAACATGGCGTTAATTTTAACAGAAATACTTGAAACCACTTGACTTTCATTTCGCCTCCCTATGACGTCACACGCTTGGCTGATTGAGGCTATCTGACAAGTGTCAAGTTTGAAGTTTCTATTATCGAGAAATAAACGTTAGACCTTTTATGAATGGTCGGATGAACACTTGAGTTAAAAAGGAATAGTTTTTTATTCGACCACAAAACAGTTTTAGGTACCTATATAAACAGTTTCGTTGACAATATATTAAAGCTGCCAGAAAAAGTCATGTTGTACATAACCCATGATCTGTCCACGAAGTAGACACAATAGTTAAACAATGGCGTCTCGACTAAATCGGCCATTTGACAGGTCATGATTTATTACAATTTCTGTACTAAACAGAGAGAGAGAGTCACTTTTAATCCCATGTAAATAATATTTATTTTCATTCGATCGTTCAAATTAATTATTTAATCAACAATAAAATTAGTAGGGGGCAATATAAATTTATTGACAAATATCACAATTTCACCAATCTTATGCCCATTCTAAAAATATTGCCCCCTATGGTTTTGAAACATAATGGTGACAAGAGTAATGGTTTCTTAACCATTACTCTTGTTTGCTTGTGATTCTTTCATGTGGAAGATCTGAAGATAAAGATCTTGCAAATCGAAAGACAAACTAGGAATAAAAAAAAAAAAAAAAAAAAAAGGGTTTTTTTATTTTTTTAAAAAAACGTCGGGTTTTTTTATTTTTTGCTTAAAAATAACTAATAACTTTAAATAAAAACTGAAAAGAAAAAAACAAGTTCAGGAAACAGGACAAATTGACTGCAACAGTCGGGACCCATATTGGATGTACTTAATGATTTTAGTCTAGATTATTTAAAGGGTCTCGACTGTTGCAGTCAAGTTGTAACATTATTAGCACATTTAACCAATGGAACTCCTATTCTAAAATGGGGATATTTTTAGAATGGGAGTTTCATTGGACATAGTGTCTAAACTTGAAACTTTGCTGACAAGTGTGAAGGTCAGTCTGCCAAGGTTGAAGACAAAGCTCTCGTGACCCTCGTTTTGAATGTGAGAGTCATGACGTCATTTGATCAGTCCACGGATTAAGTGCGAGCAGAAGGCTCACTTTAGAACACTTTCATGGAGAATGAGACAGTTTCAAAATGGTAACTGTTTTCTTTGAAATATATTTAGTTTTTGTCCTCTTTTAGTTCGTTGAGCATTGTAGACTCGGAGGTAACAGCCGCGACTTACTTGTTGCGAGTCATGGGTTCGAACCTAGGCAAGTAAGAATATTGTCTTTTTTAAACACGATCAGATTACATTATAAAACATATGGAAACGGGTATTTATCGCGAATAAAAAAAAAAACCGTTAAATTTAAATAAATACCCGTTTCCATATGTTTTAAGTAAGAATATTCTTCTCTCTTCCTTATGACCTGTCCAATCTTTTGTCATAAATGTTGAGGTTGGATTCCAGCCTAACCGGATACAGTTGAACACCAGTATTTTGCATTTCATTTTCATTAAAATCGCCTATCTGACCTTTCTTGGTTACACGAAATTACCGGCTTACTAAGGTTACCGAGGAACGGAGAGATCTCTGTATGGTTAGGACACCCATCCAAGGACAGACCTTGATAAGCGTCGTCTAACCTACTAGGTTGGCTCCTGCGGCTTTTATTTTCAGCCACGGACTCCTTGAAATAATACCAACTTTTTTTCGTCGGTACACTGAAACTTCTGTATTAATTTATTTACTCCGTGATCTATCACCCCAGCAAAAAAATACAGTATCATGTTTTGGGAGATCAAATGGAATTCTTTGTTTTATATTAATATGTATGATTCTATGTAAGCTTGAGTTTTATTTAAAGTTGAGGTGTAGAATGAATACTTAGGACGTTTATTTGTAATAATGCTTTATTTCCAAGTTTACAATTTAGCAGAATAGCAATATAAATAAATAAATCAATATCGCTGGACATTAACACACAGCGCCATCTAGTGCCACACTAAGCAACGAGGCTTGTGTCGTGGACACCAGATAGTTGATATACTACATAGATACTTTTTTGTTTGTAAATACATACTTGTTATACATACAAACATCCATGACTCGGAAATAAATGCCCATGCTCATCACACAAACTTTTGCTCCAACCGGGATTCGAACCCGGGACCCTAAGAACGTAAGGCAGCCTCACTACCGCTGTGCTGTTCGGGTCGTCAAAAATACCACTGAGTTTAAACCTCTGGCACCCAAGCTAAGATTAAACTTGTGTTATGGGTGTCAGGGCTCTCTCTTTGTCAGCAATAGGGAAGGGGTCCGCAAGGCCCGAAGCCTGCCGGGGCTGCGGGACTATTCGAAAGAGATACCGTGGCCCCGGAACACAAGGGCGATGAAGGAACATGGATGGGTTTTAGTCAGTAAAAGTCTGACACTCCCTCCTGCTCCGCCCAGAGCGGGAGAAGTCATTTGATGATTTCCCATCCTAAAAAAAAGAGCTCTCTCTTTATACATAACCAAGATAATTTAAACAAGTTCGAAGTTACATAGTGATTAGTGTCACTAGCGATTGCTGGAGCAAGCAGTGTAGTTAAAAGCACCAAGAAAAGATATATTTTTTTATACTATAAATGAACTTGAAACTATTGACTCTAGTCATTCTCTGAGTGTGCATATATATATATGTGTGTGTGTGTGAGTGTGTGTGTGTATGTATGCGCGGGGACACTATATGTTTGCGCTATAATGTGGACTGCTGGAATCAATAACTTAGTACTTTTACAGGAACTTTAAAAAAATACATAAAACGTTTCGAGCCATAATTTATTGCAAATCAAATATCTTGCTTATCAAAGGCTACACCAAGGGGCAAACTCTTCTTATTAGGAAAGCCGACGGACTATTACATTACTTTGCATAAAATACTGAAAAAAAAAACAGTAATCGATTAGTTTGCGTAACAACAGAAAGTTCATGCACTTTCTCGTCTTTAATGACTTAATTTACCTGGGAACGACACAACTGACTTTAATGACTTGATTGTGGCAGTTGTTATGGGCTTTTCGTGACCTAGATCATAAGTGTCACCACGTGGGTTTAATATTTATTTATTTATCATCTATGAAAGAGATTCAGATTCAGATTTCAGAGATGTACACACCACACCACTAGGCTATCACTGCTATACTACTAACATCTAACAAAACAGATTAAAAATTGTATGTGAGTGTGACAGCAAATGAAAAGACTTCCAAGTTAAAAAAAAAACAAAATGTTGAAAAAAGAGTGTGAGTGCTACCCATTCACATTGCACATTAAAGAAAAAAAAATACGTGAAACCTAGTAATGAGAAAATGATCAGCAGGTATACCTTTGCGAAAGACATTTCCGCGAATGGCACTTGCGCGAAGGGGTTTTCGAGTAAATGGACAATTTCGCGAATGAACACTTGCGTGAAAGGACAATTGCGCGAAAACATACAAGTTGCGGAATTTCATACATGCATCAAATTATGACATCACACTCTAGACTCTACTTCTCAAAAAGATCATCATCATCAGCCTATTAATGTCCCACTGCTGGGACACAGGCCTCATCTCCAAGAGAGGGAATGGGCTATAATCTACCATGCGGGCCCAGTGCGGATTGGTAGATGTCACATATCTTCGAATATTTTGGTTCTAGGACATGCCGGTTTCCTCACGATGTTTTCCTTCACCGTTTTGAGAGCAGTGGTGATGAAATAAATTACACAAAGTAATGCGCCTGCCTGGGTTCGTAAGTCGTTAAGTTAAGTTCGTAAGTCGGGGCCGCCACCACTGGGCCACCGCTGCTCTCTTCAAAAAGATCAGCGGTATTTAATCATAATTACTTATGACGAACCTCACAACCGCAAGTTACATTTGATTTATTCTAAAATGTTCATCGTGTCTTGTTTCGTTATGTAGATCGCGTGATCTCTTGTCAAGCAATTACTGTATTCATCAGTTCAAGAAAGATGAACTTCATAAGGCCTTAGATAAACAGTCTCCTCTTCCTTTATAAATAACACAATTGTTTTGACTCCATTACGTTTAAACATCAATGACAAAATGGCAACTTTAAAAATATTTACGTTCTTCAAGCCTCAATAAACGCAAAAGCCTAGAAATAGCCGATTACCGCGCTCGCTCTAATAATGTCATTGAAAACACCGCCTAGATAGATAACAAATTCAAAGTAAACTCAATCCTATTTTCCTGCGCATAAATTTTAAATTCCCTTACCAACTTCAAAGAATTCCGTTCCATTACACAGAAAACGAGCGTCTATATCTTCGCGAACAAAGTTTAAAATCAGTTAAAATGATATCGGATGGCTTGGTGTTCGAATTAGGACTTTATGATGGGGTGGTAAAGTTGAGAATCATGACAAATGTTTGTCAACTCTTTACTTCTGAAGCATCTGCCGCTGCAGGGCTCTTAAAGCGTCTAATTACTGAAAATGATGGTACATTGTGATATTTTATGAGGGTTATGGCGTTTGGTTGTTATTTTGTAACTCTCTGTACAGTTAGTGAGAGACAAAGGTACTAGGAGCGCATAAATGAGTGTGTACTGTGCCCAGTAAATTATGGACTAACTATCTAAGTACGGTAATCATAACTAATTTCTCCTACAAGGAGAAAATTATTATGATTACCTCTCTACGTTTGTCGACTCTACGTTTTGACTTTGAGAAACAGTTATTTACTTTTGTTACCTAAAATCCTTGTTTTGTGCACAATTCGCTACGTTTTGATAGTATGCAATAAGAGAAAATCAATTAATGTTTTTTTGGCGGCGCGCGTCGCCAAAGAATATAATATAATATGAATAATATCTACAATAGGTAATAACTAAATGCGCATTTGGCTTGTCATCAGTTTTACTGCCGGTATATATTGCTCAACGGTTATCTGCGTTGGCGATTCTGCAATATTATTAATCTTAGTTTTTACCATAAAGTAAAGATCCCGGAAACCGGGCTTTCCGGGTATGTGATTATAGTTTTTCCAAAGCAATTCGATTAATGTTTTTCCAAAGCAAAGGTTTCCCTCCATCTTAGGCAACAATGGTAATGAAGAATTAAACTAAATACAAACTATACAAGGTGTAAACCACCTCATCACGAAGCCGTCAACCAAGCATTCTGTACATCAAACTAAGTAACTTTACGCAAAAATTATTGCCGGGAAACGACTTTTTTTTTTGGGGTGAAAAATCATGTTTTGTGGTAGAACTCAATGTAACGCACTCAAAACATTGTGATGATGGATGAATTGAATAGTACGGGGGTCGTGGAAGTGTTTAAAGTAAAAATCTTACATTAAAAACATGTACTTAAAAAAAAGTTGTCAAAAAGTTGGAACTTTGACCCCCAATATCTCCTTATCTAGAAGGTTTCCAGGTATGGTCTAGAACAAAAAAATACCGTAGTGACGGAGAGAACAAGTGCCTTTCGGCTTCGTTAAGAGGTTTTTTTACACCTTTTATTTATTTCAAGCCTTCTTTGCATACTGAAAAGATCTATTTTCCGAGAGCAATAAACAAGCACTATAACCATCACAGGACTTGATAACTCACTGCCGAGCGTCTGAATAACTTGCCACTGCAATAAAACTATCTTCATAGGCTGTTCCGGAGTTTATTTAACTTTTTTCATCATACTGCCTCTCAGGGGAGTGTGACGGGGGTTGGGGAGGGGGTGCATATCGAAATCTGTCGGTTATTACGGGGTAGCTTCACTTTGCAGACGTATTTGAGTGAGACGAGTATGTAATACGTTTTTTTTGTAGGTACTAGTTTGGTATGACCTGAGTGCAGAAATAGCTATTTATTCACCAAGGGGGGTAAGGCACAGATTACTAATCGAGTGTGCATTTGAGGCCCGACGCGAAGCGCAGGGCCGTGAACCACACGAGTTTAGTAAACTGTACTTATCCTCGAGTGATATATACTGCTTTATACTACACTTGCTTACAACGTCATCAAGTTTTTTTTAAAAAAAAAACAAAACGCGTTAGTAATGGTATACTACCCTGATTTTCAGGGCAGTAATGAAATTCCATACAATATAACTGCCTAGATTTTTGAGAAGGTTTAATGAACAGCTTTCGAGCCTTTTAGTGGGGTAGTATTGGTACACTTACTAAGCAAGTGTATCGAAAGATAACACAAAATTATTAAACCAAATCCACAATAATTAATTTAAATAACCTAAAGAAATTCTTCCCATGATCAAGGGCTGAGTTTTACCTTGGCCAGAGGCTAAGTGTTGCCATACAACGTAGCAACGCCGCTAGAGTCTTGGGGACAGTTGACAGCGTTGAGTTGACAGTTTGACGCCATTGTTTCTTTAAGCCATAATCAAATCCCCACCGATTTAGATTGTCAACATTAAAAATCTATCCTCGGCTAGGTCGCCTGAGATAAATATTTCACTTGAGTGCCAAATAACAACCGGTCTTGATTGCTTGCAAAGTCTTTACAATAATTCGTTCATCAAAATGATTTGTGCTGAACTCATTGTAGTTTACGCGTCTGTGTAAACTACTAAATCTTGACCTACCTCAAACACTTCTCTGGTAGCCGAGAAGGGTAGCACGGCGAGGCCAACCAGTAGGTCAGCCACGGCCAGCGATACGATGAACAGATTGGTGACACTGCGCAGCTTCGATGAGCACAGCACTGCTGCTATCACCAGGCAGTTTCCTGAAACAAAAGTGGCGTTACAAACTTTTTTGGATTGAAATACGCTGACCTGTCAGTTACGGCACGTATGACAGCGGATAGGTAGTTAGTAGTTAGTGTCGCTCGGTGTCCAACTTGTATCCTTTTTTAAATATTTTTGGGACAACATATAACATGGTGTAAAAATTATTCAGATGCTTATTAACAAACTATATTCAGGTTTCGCATAATTATACTAAAAATAATGTTGTATTGCTTTTTGTAGTTTTTTTTTTCCTTTATTTTCTTTAGTGCTTAACCGGTTGGTTTTATTGAAAACTAAGATGAAAAATATGATGAAGATAAAAACTAGCTGATGCTGTAGTAGACAGTTTCTTTGATGGAACCACAAATAGGTTTCAAAGAGAAAGGATAGGTGGTGAGTGTTTGTGAATGAAGCGTGGTAATATAAAATTCTTTCCAGGGTTATTGCGTGAAAGGTTATATTGTGGCCATACCTACTTCGCTAGAAATTCTTGTCAGACGTACCTAATCACATTTATTTCAGTGCAGGAATTAGCTGTTACCGAGGAAAAATAATTCAATGTGACTATTCTATGATATTTACTTTGTAAACTGGTTATAAAGAACACATTGACTATCAATCATCAATAAATCAATCAAACGATTGAACCAATCAACACCAATCAATCAATTATCTTCATTCAATATTTTGATTTAAGCTAGATGACTTAAGCGTCATAGTGTGTTTCAGTGCCTCTTAGCTCTCACTCTCACAAACGAATTAACAAACAAATACGGCGGCACGGGGCACATTAGTTTCAACCAATCAGCGCGTGAGGTGGGTTCCGTGTTCACAATCTTTTGAAAGTTTACAATCTCGCGAGATAGATTATAATCTAACGGTATTTGTTACAATTTTACGGTGGCATGTATAAATAAATAATAAGTTGTAACTAACTTAATAATAAGTTTCTTATAATAACCTTCTATAGATGTTACTTGACCGAAATAAAAGTGATTTAATTTATTTATTTCATGTACAATAAAGGCCTTTTCACTGATAAGATGACAATAATACCATTGAAAACGTTCTTCAATAAATTACATAGTTCTAACTCACTACTCGTATTTTACGTTTAAAATTAAATAGTCCTTCGTTTGACCACAAACTCACTTGTCAGCGCACTAGTGCGGCACAGCTTTATCAAACTCATAATTATTACACTAAAAAGAATCTTTTAACACTTAAAAGCTCGGTTTCAAAAGAAGTGACGAATTAAAAACATTGTCAAGTGAGAAAAATAACCTTTTGAAACGCCATCCATATTAAATTTGCTAACGAGATGGAGTTGTGAAAAGCCCAGTCCGCGAGTGACTTGCATTTAAGGCTCTTTTGGATACTTCCAATTTACTTTAGTGTAATTACTGACTGGAGTAAGTGCCTTAACGAGTTTATGAGTCTGTGGTTTATATTGTGCAAATGCGTGACAAATACAAATGTCAGTTATTCGATATCTGACACTTGTATTTGTCACATGAGTTCACAAATAAATAAATTTATTAATATAGTTGCATTTGTTCAGTGATAGCGTTTTTTGGCGACTTGTAAAAATTTTTATAATTTCAACTCTTACTGTTAGTTTGTTTTATCTATGGTATAAGTTAACTAGCAGATAAGTACTGGTCATAAATTTCGGAAAAAGGTAAGGATATATAGCAAAAGTAAGTAGAACCCAAGCAAAGAAAAAAATAAACCGATAACTCCCTAAAAACTTCTTGAAAAATAACATCGTTATAAATTCTTTCAACGTTACAAACGCTAATTTATTACCAGAGAGAAATCGAGGCACAAGTTCCCTCTTCAATTATTCCGCGAATATATTGAATCGCGAAAGTTTCGATGAAGTTAGTCTCAGGGATCGAGTAGGTGATTTTAATCGATTTTCCGAATGAAAATTGTATTTTTTCCCCGACATATCGTCGGAAAAGTTTGAGTGAGTTGGCAGTTTTCGTTGATATCAATTACTAAAAGCGGATTGGAAGGGGCTATCTTGTTAGGACGAGTATGAAACTTGTAATGTCATTTTGAAACTTGGAATTTGCTATCGCTGAATTGTATGTGATAGGAAAATAGGAGTTGTTGTTGCTAGCCCAATTAATACCTTGTTTAGTGATAAATAAGTCTTAAAAGAGTTTATTGCTGGTTAGAACTCATTTTTGGACTGTTAATACCAGTATTTTACATGGAGCTGTTGGAAACAACATAAAATATTTTTATTATAAAAATTAATGTGCAACATTAAAATACCATTGTGTTAGCTAAAATGGCAACATTGTTTTTTTTTTAAGTTTTTATTTCTTTTTTTGCTCCTGTTCCTTGTTCGCGGCGGTCGCGAATTTAAGAATATTGAATAATCAAGTACAATAATATTGTGACTGTGATATCTTCATTAAAGTGTGTGAAGTGGAAATCGAATCTTAATTACAAGCAATCGATCCACCCAAAAAATTGGCGGTGCGGAGCTGGCAGTCTGCACGCGCTCCCGCCAGGAGCGACTGCCTATCTGACCTCCACAGCCCAGTTAGTACTGGGTAATAATTATATCTAATATCACTTGGTAAGACTAGTTGTCAGATCTTGGGCCACTGACTACCCGTACTGTCAAAGATCTACAAGTGACAGACCAGATTAATGACTTAACATGCTTTCCGAGGCACGACAGAAACTCGGCATGTAATGGGTGGTCCCCCATCCACGGACCAACCTAGGCTAGAGCGGCTTAACCTGAAGGTCGACTCGAGCGGCTGTTATTATTTCGCCACGAGATGTTTAGGGTCGCGACACATCTGCAGAACGTACGGCGCGACTCAATTATCGGTCGTAGTATTCGGTTGGCATGACATCACACACCAAACGCGCCGAATAGCCGGAAATACGATGGCAGCGTTTACGTTACGTTTTTTTGAAAATTACGTGGCGTCGTCGTCAGTTGGTGTCTTTGTGGTGTACGGTTGTGATGTGTTGAATTTCCCAGCAAGATAGATAGATATATATAAGATAGATTCATTTATTTGCCTGAAATTTGGTATTTTACAGATTTTACACTTCTTCTTTAGTTCTTCCTATTCCGCCAACTATGTAAATTCGGCATGCAAATTTTGTGACAATAACAATGACTCTAATTTAGCAAAATCATTATTTTCCAATGTCAAAAAAATAACAATAATAAGTACCCACTAAATCAAGCATTGTCAAAACTATCAAATTACATTGCAAAATGGGTTTTATTACAATACTGGCTTTTATGGAGGGCTTGGAAGAAGAAAAATGCAACAAGCATTTACAGGCACGTTGCCGCTCTTGGCGCGGCAACCGCGTCGCCGCGCCGCATCAGAGAACCACCGAACGTTCAACTACGCGCGCCGAACTTTCGGTCGCGTTACTCGTCGCGTTATGTGTCTCTTGCTATGCAAAATACATTGAATGCGTTTTGGTGAAATAGTCGCTCGGTTAAGGTTCGGAGCTACGCCGAACGCGACGTAATTTCGGCTGATGTGTCATACATAATATGTTCAACCGAACGTTCGGCGTCGTACGTTCCGCAGATGTGGCGCGAGACTATTGAAATAAAAGAGGATCAAAACGTCTTTTCTATTGTTTTCTCTGTACTAAAACCAATTCCATCAGCCCACAATAGAATTAAAAAGCCCACGCATAAACAAAAGCGAAATGAATAAGATACACGAACAAATAACGAACAGCAATTAACTAAAACGCTCATACAGCTAATTACTTACCGGCAAAGAGCCTTAGCTATTGAAATAATAAGACAACATTGCGCTAACTTCAAAAGATCTACAACCTTTGATGTGCCACAGTTTGAATAGCTATGTGGCTCCAAGTCAAACTATCACCAATTTTCCGTATTCTCCATTGAGAGTTCATCATCATCATTCATCTGTCAAGATAGTTCAGGACATTCTAAATAAGTCTAATTCGGGACATCATGACGGTTTCTAGCAAATACTATTTCAAAGGCTTATTTTGAATAACATAATGAGGTACGTAAGAGGAAAGCAAAACCTATATTCAAGAACTCCATTATGCAAAGTTTACGAGCATAAAACATCATTAATCAACAGGTTTTACCGTACTTAACAAAACACAAAAAACCTAGAAAGATAATAAATTATCGTAGTCATGCGTTGTAAAAATTTCACAATCATATATCTTGCTTAGCTTTGAATCTATAAGATACTTTTTTGTGTGACAGGAAAATTATGAAAATATTGAGTTAGCTAAGGATAATTACTTTAGTTTAAAAAAAAATCGCTGGCTACTGCTGAGGGAGAGAGTGTAAATATTGTCTGTATTTTTTGGCTTGTGGTGAGAAATAAACACACTTTATTATTATTATTTTCGTCTTTATTTACTCTACTATCGTATTTGTTGACATTTTTAAATATTTCTTAAAAAAAAAACTATTAAAAAAAAACATTTAAAAATATAAAAAATATAGGTCCACCGGAGTCGGGAGCAGGGTTAGGGTTCAAGACACCGGTGGTTAGGGCTGCAGAAACAGGAACCTCCTCACAATGCGAGCCGTATCGAGGAGTACTGCCTTCTGAATCAGGCCCTTGATCCAACCGCCTAAAGAGAGCTTCGATAGATGGTCATCGAAGCTCTTGGCTATAAAGCTTATTATTATTATTATAGTTTGTCCCACGAAATTCAACGTTATTTAAGTTTTTACGCTGATAATAATTATAAGACAAGCTGATAATTTGCTAATATCCTGACCATGAGGTCTTGGGTTCGATTCCCGGGTCGGGCAAAGTGTTATTGAGTTTTTTCAGTTGGAATTTTTCAGCACCAACTTGGAGCCTTAATTTGTGCCTAATTGGTGATAAAAGGCTCGCCCAGATTTAATGAGACTCAAACATAAGATGGCGAAATGTGAGTATACAATAATTGGGTACACCTCTGCCTAACGCTTCGGAGATTACAGGCGTGATTGTTCTGTTCTTGTTTTGTACAGTACCGTTCAAACGTTATAAAAAACAACAACATTTTGCTCAACGATCCAAAAGGTTTCATGGCGATAATACCAGCACATCGCACCATCCAACCTGCTTGCTAATATCGTCATTGGAGAAAGCATCCGTCCCACCGTCATCGATTAGCGAGAAGCGAGTAGGGCTAGCGATGAGTGTTGGCTCAGCTATAATGGCCCTGACTGAAGGATTGTAGATCGTAGGTTCAAAATCAGGCAATGCTTTCATCATAAGTATCATATCAGCCCGGGATCCCCCACTGCTGGGTATAGGCCTCCCCTTTTTTCTGCCACACTTCCCGGTTCTGTACGTCCCTTATCCAGGTGTTTCCCGCGAGTTTAAGGATATCGTCGACCCAACGAGCTTTAGGACGGACCTGGTTTCCTTTTTTTTGGCCTAACCTTGACAATCACTCGGTCAAAGCTTTGCTCCATCGTCTAAACTACACGTCTAGCCAGATGTCCCGCCCAAGTCCGATTGAGGCGCACCACCCGGTTCCCGACGTCGTAGAGTTTTTGGTAACTTGATGTCCAGATGACTGTACGTTTCTTGAGTGAGACTGTTTACTCACTGTTAGTCGTTTCCTCGTTGACGGTGGGACATGAGCCTCATACCTCCATACCATTATCACCTTGCTTGCAGCACGGTAATTATCGCAATTTGCACCCAGGAGTGAACGTTATGGGGACTATGGCTGCCGTACTTTCGGTACGGGATAATATCCGGCTGATATGGTGGTACTTATGTTAAAAGTGGGTACAGAACGCTAAGTGCATAGCTGTGTTTGTATTATTATTATTTGTTTGTGAATTTGTTATTATCAGTTAACGTTGTTTCTTATGTAGGTAAGGAGTTGGGAGGATTTTGATACGTACCTTTTTGAAGTTCTAGCCTTATTTTGTGTGTTCTGATGTTTAAAACGTATTTTTAAACTTTTGAGGAAACTTAAAGCTAACTGCGTCGTTAGTCAAGTGGTCGCAAACGCAACTGCTGAGCGGTCCTGGGTTTGATTTGGGTTTAAAGATTCTTTATTTATTTAAAAGAACATACATTGTTCACTTATCGAATAAATACATAGCTAGAGTAAAGTGTAGTCCAGTAGTTAACAGTTTTGTTTTCTTAATGTAGGTAGGTCGACATTTATTAGGCTCCGGCTTATCTCGTAACTTTCCCATTTTGACAACTAAACAGAAGACGTGCGAAACCAGTGAAAAAGTGTGCCAACTCGTAACTATTTTTATAACACATTTGCTCGTAAAGGGTCTCTTATTTCACCAATTTCAATATCGTAATGTATCTCATTACGTACTTGTGCTGTAAAGTAAAATGCACGGTTTATCCTTTTTTAAATCTTAGCAAAGAGTTTTTAAGTCAGAAAAGTGGTCAACATTTTATGAATAAAATTAACTTTGGGAGATGAAATATAATAAATAAACATTTAATTCTTTAATTTAATTAATTTTGACAATAAATTACAACCATTTATCTGTAAAAAAACACAATAATATTAATTTACTTTATTAGTAATACTGGCTGTTTTTTGTGTCTTTGCCTTAAAAAAAAGCGCTGATGCGCGCGCCTCGCTAATTTGTGAACAAGTAAAAATTATTCCGCGCACTTTTTCTTCTCGCTGTATTGCTTTTATTTGTTTTATTTATTTCCTCGCGAATATGTTATAAAACGTCGTATGACATACATGCGCTTTGATAATTACAGCCTCTGCTTTTTTATCGCCCTCGCCTACGGCTCGGGCAAGCAATATCGCCTCGGCTGTAATTTTCAACTTACCGCACTTATATCATAATGTACTATAATCTTCATACATTGAATCCCATTTCGTCAACCATCAATTTCAACTGTTTTTTCTACAGAACAGAGTACAGTCAGCTCCCAAAGTTAAAAGGAATCCATTTGTTGATGTTGCTATTTTTGTTTCTCTCTAGCACACTAAGGTTTGTTACGAGAGAACTCAATTTTGAATTTGAACAGAAAGTACTAGGAGAACAGAATCAAGAAGGAGATGTTGGTACCGCTGAAATCGTCTTTTTAGTGAATACCCAACAATAAGTACTAGGAGAACAGAATCGTGAAGAAGATGTTAATCCTACCGTTTACAATACTACCAGTCTACTACTATACCGATTATGTTTACTTCGATTCGAATACTTCGATTATGTGTACTGGTTTATATCGTTAACATAATAATTTTGTGTTGTTGGTGACGTACTGCTCGAGTTTAGCTTTAAATAAGGCACCTATCTATATTGCTGAGCAGCTTACACCGCTTACTAAAAAACTATTCTACGCAGCTAGAAACTTCGCCAAATTGAATGGATTTGCATTTTGTTGGACATCAAATGGACGTGTCATGTTAAAGAAAACCGTCGATGGTCAGTACATTATAATTAAAAATGAACAACAACTATTGCAAATGTCGCAATACGTTAATGCATGATTAATTAGTTTAGTAAGATCAAATTTGTATTTATTTTTTGAGATATTTTTACGTTTTTCATTACTTTTTAAAATTAGTAGCTATAGTTTTTTTCACTCACTTATTGAAAATGTTAACTCGTGCACACAACACTCAATTTACACTTCAGTCCATACACTTCACTACACGCTCTCATTTCATACATCATGCTTCTTACGTGATTTATTCGAATCTGTTTTCCAGTTTTTATAGGCAACATAATATGACCCTTGTCCTTACCTTAAAAAATGCTTGACAACGCAAATGCCCTTATGGAAACCTTTGACAATTTTTCTGTATCAGACTTACACACTTGCACCCCGGAGCAGGCTAAAATGTTTATTAAACATCCAAAACATTACCTGAAAATCCTTACACAGAACATTAGGTCGATAAATTGTAATTTTCTTAGTTTACAAACACTACTACAACGCCTCTCGGTGGATTGTGACATTTTGGTCTTGACAGAGTGCTGGTTATTGTGTTCGAGTAATCACCACTTCCCTGACATCGAAAACTTCATTATGTACAGCACTGCTAAGAATTTAAATCAAAGTGATGGTGTTGTGGTCTATGTCAGGTCTAACCTTACTGTCACCTGTGAAGAACTTTGCCTTGGTAGTTCCGGCACGGGATTATCGATCAGGATGGGGTCCAACATTGCCATTCTGTGCATTTACCGATCGCCGTCGATAAGCAACATTGATAATTTTCTATCGTCTCTTAACGACTTAATTCCCACTTTTTCCAATGTCACTACTGTAGCTATAACTGGTGACATTAATATTGATATAAAACCGATGTCACTTGACGCTCGCTCCCATGATTACCTCAACACCCTGGCATTCCACGGATTTCTTCCTACCCATACTCTTCCGACCAGAGGTAACAACTGCCTAGACCATTTATTATTAAAAACCACGAGGTCATCTGTCTCACTAGTGTTCGATACGACTCTTACTGATCATTGCTCTACCTTACTGTGCATTTCCAGTAAAAACCACATGGTAATATTGCTAGATCCATCACTAAAATTGACTTCGACGCCATGGATAAGACTATGGCGGCACTAGACTTTACGCCCATCTACTCTATCTCGGACTCCAATGTTGCTACTGATGTCTTGGTTGGTCTCATGAAAAACGCAATTTCAGAAAACTCTTCCACCAGTAAGATACCATCGAACTAGAAGATCCTCAAACCTTGGATCACTCCGGGTTTGCTGCGGTGTATGCGACACAGAGACTTGCTACACAAAAGATTAAAACAATCGCCTAATAATATCACGCTTGAAATTTCCTATAAACGATACAGAAACTTCTGCAACAAAGTATTAAAAAAAGTCAAAAGACAATTCGACACCCAGGAGCTTGATAAAGCTGGAAATAACTCAAAGGTTCTTTGGGAAACTATAAAACGAATCACAAGCACACAAAAACAACAACATGCATCTACACAACTACTTTCACACTCTAACACTCCTCTTCAGTCTTGCAATGATCTTAACAAATTATTTGCTGACATGGGTAGAAAACTTGCTGATAATATTATCAACGACCACACTTCACCGACTTTACTTTGCTCACATACTATTTTTTCTTCATCATCATTTGTATTACAACACACGGATATTGATGAGATTAAATCTGTAATTGAATCCCTTAGATCCTGTGCGGCCACTGGATGGGATGGTATCTCTCCTGTGGTCCTTAAGAGATACTGCAATATTCTGGCGCCAGTTTTAAACCACATATTTAACCTCTGTTTCAAAACTGCTATTTTCCCATCAGCTTTAAAAAAGGCTATTATACACCCCCTCTTTAAGGGTACTAAAGAAACTCGTTCAATAACTATCGCCCTATAGCAGTACTACCTGCCCTCTCAAAGGTTCTTGAGCGCCTAATTAATAAGAGATTGGTAGATTTTTTCGAAAAGAATAATGTGTTTTGTCAGCAATTTGGGTTCCGAAAGAACAAGTCAACCTGTGATGCAGTTCATGAACTAACGAACTTCCTAGTAGAGAAAATCAACAGTCGCAAGAAGGTACTTACAATATTCCTTGATCTCGCTAAAACCTTCGACACCGTTCCAATTTCTACCCTCTTACTCAAACTTGAGAGAGCAGGCGTCAGAGGACAACAGCTTGAACTGCTTAAAAGCTATCTGTCAAATAGACTGCAAATGGTGAAAATTGGTGACCACTTTAGCAGCGAGCTCCCGATTTGTTACGGTGTGCCGCAGGGTAGTATACTTGGACCTACGCTGTTTCTCATCTTTTTAAATGACTCTGCAATCTTAACATCTCTAATGCTAAAATTGTGTCTTTTGCTGATGATACAGCTCTTACCTTTTTCGCTAACTCGTGGTCAGAACTTCAGATTATTGCACAAAAAGGTTTTAATTCTGCCTTTAACTGGCTTCGATCCCACGCTCTAACGCTTAACACATCCAAGACAAAATTGATGACGTTCACTATCTCACCGACCTCACAACCTGACATTCCTATCACTATAAAGGCTCACTCCTGTAACAGTACTGATTTACACTTATGTCAATGTTCATCCATTACCACTGTTGATAATATTAAGTACCTAGGTATAACTTTAGATAGATACCTAAATTATAAAACTCATATTCATTTGGTAACAGGCAGGGTCAGAAAACTTATATATATTTTTAAAACCCTTTGACACGTCGCCAAGCAGTCTGTTATACGCAATGTATATTACGCCTTATGCCAATCAATAATCACCTATTGTATTAGCTGCTGGGGTGGCGCCACAAAAACAACCCTTAAACCTTTGGAAGTGTCTCACAGGGCTATACTGAAGGTTGCAACATTTCGACCTATTCTTTTTCCTACATCAGAACTTTACAAAAATTGTGGGGTACTCAACATAAGGCAACATTTCATTCTGCAAACTATTCTTCTGCAACATTTAAAAACCCCTCTTATCAATATTACCAAACGACGGAAAGATATGATTTGTACTGTTCCACAAACTCGGTTTAAATACACAAAGAGATTTTTCTACTATCTTGGCCCTTGCTTGTACAATAAAATTAACGCGTTCATAGACATCTATAATTTACCATACAGCAAATGCAAACTTGCACTCCGTACATTCCTCCTGAATAAAACGTACGACGAGACTGAAAAGTACTTAGTGACACTTACATGAAAGTAACCCTACTCTTTATTATTCAAATCTACACACACACACATGCACACTCACTCGACCTACCACACCAGCACTCATCGTTTTAATTTGTTTTATTTAAATTTAAGATTTGGTTTTTTGGTTTTGTTTTGTTTAAAATTTTAAGCACCGAAAGTATAATAATACATGATTATTGTGATACTCAAATAGGGAGTCGAAACTGTCTCTTCTAAATACAGATTGCTCAGCAATCTAGCTAGGAGAGCAGTGATTCACCCAGCAATTGGTTGTACCTACAACATGTAATTATTAATGCATAAATACTTTGTAAATCCCTCATGTACTACAAAACTTTATGAACCTTAATAAAAAAATATTATTATTATAAATATTATTTCGTTTATTTATTCTATAACATATTTTTAAATTTTTAAATATTCCTAATGTAAAAACAATATAAATAAAAACATTTAAAAATATAAAAATAGTAGCCCACCAGCGCTGGGAACAGGGTCCAAGCTGCCGGTGGTCAGGGCTCTTGAGAGAGGAACCTCCTAACAATACGTGCGTGTCCAGAAGTACTGCTTTCTGAATCAAGCCCTTGATCCAGCTGCCAAGCGAGAGCCTCCTAAGATGTTGGTCGAGGCTCTTGGCTATTAAGCCATTGGCCGACACGACTATCGGCACAATGACTGCTGTACTCACGTCCCACATGTCAACAACCTCGCGAACCAGATCTAGATATTTCAATTGTTTATCTTTTTCTGCTTTCACGAGGTTCTCGTCATGCGGGACCGTTATATCAACAGTCATTGTGCGACGCTCCAATCGATCTATCACCACAATGTCCGGCCTATTGGCAACAACAGTCCTGTCAGTGATGATAGGTATGATATAAATATTATTATTATAAGTTGAAAGAAGATATGCTCTTGATTTCCAAGTCGGACAAAGTATTATTGGGTTTTGCCAACGGGAATTTCTCAGTAGCAGTACATGGGACTTAAACATAACTAGCGAAATGTGCCTGTGCCTAATCCTTCGGGAGTTATAGGCGTGATATTATGTTAAAAGATAACTGTTGTAATGTGCTCAAATATTATTATATTCGTTTATTACTGCTAGCACTAGTGCAGGTGTCAACTCGGAGGCTGGATGAAGTTTCTATAGTCTTTAACCGTGTGTAACTTGTCTTTCGAATAGATTTTTAGTTTACGCCTTGCAGCCGAGTAGGTTTTTTTTTTTTTGCAAAATCCTAAAGATATTTTCACAAAAAGTAACACTTGCAATTCAATATTTAATATTAATAATAACACGAAATTCAGTTTATCAACTTTGAATACACATTCCAATATGATTGACTTTGCAACATATTCAAAGGTCTTATGCAAATCCCCACGTCTGGAGCAACACAAATAGCTTTGCTACCCAAAATATCAATAACCCAGATTGAACCCAAAATATCACAATCCGAATCGATCACCCCTTATCACTTCAGACCTATCCCATAAACCTTCAAAGAGACCCAACTCCGAACAATCTGTTGTTTTCTTTTCATGAAGTAATCCAAACAGATGCTGGTGACAAGAAAACGGAAAATATTGGAAAAGTTCTAAATAAATAACGAAGAAGGTTGGGGTCTGAAAGGCCCCTTGTTTCTATCAAAAAGGTTTTTATTGAGTCTTTGTACATTTGATACTGGCCGTCGAAGATACGAGGAGTTTTAAATTATGAATGACGTTAGCTCTTAGTGGCCAGTTCGTTTACGTGTCGACTTTGATACGGAATAACGAAGAAGGTTTTGATTGAATGACGGCCTACTTTTCAAAGCTATCGACGACTTTATTATTGATTATACTTTTCTATAATTTATCGCGTTATTTCACAAACAATACATTCATACGTTGATTTTTGGAATTTTGCCAATTTTCTGCCGCCACATTTCATTGGTAACTTTCACGACTATCGATCGATCGCAGTATGGTACATTATGCGGTAGAGCAAATGAATGATAGTTTTGATTTTATTTTTAAATATTGTAATAATTACATATTGTCTGCAGTATAGGTTTTTTTTTACAGAACGTGGCATCATTTGTTAATCCATACAATAGGTCACGTCACTGAAAACAGGAATCCGCAGTCAATCACGTTTGAATATACCGAACAAAATCGACACGACCGTCGCATGTTTGCGCTTTGGTTAGGACGCGGCTGAAAGTTGCAATGGCCAATTATAAACGTACGTATACAAGGATCTTTTGACGCTCAAATGACGTTTTCAGTGGGAATGAAAGACCCGGCCAGGCCAACAGATCCACAGCACAGCTATATTAATTGACTACATTGTACTATTGACGTGAAACGACTTCGAGTACAAACACTGCACAGTTGCAGGAATTTCTAAAACATTTGAATAGCATGATTGATATACCTAAATAGATCTTTCAATACAGATATTTACGATGCCGATACAAACATTTACTTCCTCATAAATAGTGTGTTCCACCTAATCCAGTTGTTATAAAACAAACAAATCTATTACAATTTGTATTGGCAAAGCGAATCAGTATTCCCACATTTCAATTCCAATACATTTTACCTATAAACCATCGTTTATGGCTTGCTAGTCACGCAAAACTATTTGGCTAATACTTTTATAAGAATTGTGGCTTTCCGCGGCTTTGTTTGTGCGTTATAAATCTTAAAAAGCTTTAGCATTTTCACGAAAAGATATAGAAAAGATAAAGATATTTGTTGTTTGTAGAAAGATTCAGTTTAAATGAAACATAGATTTATGTAACTATTCCGGCGAAACTTCCAGTTTAAGCCAGTTAAAACACCTTCGGTCAAACCTTCGTCTTCAGTTAATGGCCGAAACCAAAAGTTTCTAATAAACGCCGAATGAAACGAACTGTTACCTGAAGGCTGAAGATTATGGTACATAGTTGGAAAAACGTTAGTAAGATTATAGTTGACTAGATATTGTCCGCGGTTTCACCCGCGTGTAAGTCGGAAATTATCCCAAGGGAACGTTATACCGGGATAAAAAGATATCCTATATGTTAAAGCCAAATTATAAAATAATCTGTATTCAAAATTTCATCCAAATCCATTCCGTAGCTTTTGCGTTAAAGAGTAACAAACATCCATCCGTCCATCATCACAGTGTGAGAGATTTTATTAAGAATTGAAAACATGATTTTAGAATCCATGAAAACTTTTACTGAATCCATGGTTAGTAAAAGTTTTTATCATAATGGACAAGTAGCTATAAATAGCCATTTACCAACTATATTGTGGTTTATACTTTTATTTTCGTATAAAATCGTTAATTCACCATAAAATGATTCTATTCAGATTCTAGAGCGACATATTGCTTCCACATTTTGCTTAACAAAACATAACAACGGGCTATTGTACCCAATTATTTATTACAAGACCCTGTTTTCTTTGAAAAAATCTTTATCGGAGGAATTGAAGTATGATACACGGGCAGATAGGGCCCTATTGTGTAGCCTGGAGTACCTATGAAGCCCGCACAATAGAACAGAAGAACGGAAGTCTAAGAGTTTAGGTAATGGACAGGGAAAATTATGTTTTGTTTTAATAGTGGAGCTCTTTGTCTAGTTTAAGGACATGCTGAAGGTGGCTGGTGGAAACTGAATGAGAGTTGCCGAGCTTGAGTTGAATGGCGTGCGTTTGAAGAAGCTTTTGTCCAGCAGTGGACTGTTGTAGGACTAGGTACGTAGTTCGATTGTCAAGTAACGTTTAATAAGTGCCAATGCTTCTTGGCCACGAGTTACTCTTTCAAGGGGTTTCACGTTTTGTGACAACGACTGCGAAGTAAGAAGGGCGAGTGCAAGAGTATACAGCCAAGTCCTGGTGTTCCTCGCTATGCTTTACTCTCTCGCACTCGTCCTGTCTCGGAATATCTCGGCGAGGGTATACAGCGTTTAGAGCGTGTCTCTAGTCAACGCGATACAACTTGCAACGCGACGGTACTCACACGAAGGAAACAAATGATACACGCACGTTGTCGCTAGTCGCGTCGCAAGTTGTGGACGTGTGACATTCAGTGGCATCGACATTATTGTCGATATCGCATCACGATAACCGCATCATATCGAGATACTGTCGACAGAAAGAGCCTCATTTGCACTGTTGAAACACGTTTGAATGAACCTTTAAAAACTTTTGATGTTGTCTGCACAAGGTGGCGGAAACCTCTTTCGAACAGGATGGCCGGCTGTCTTTGATCACCGCCTCGGCTCCTTTCATAAGAGTAAACCTCGTACAAACATTTGAAGCACCCTTACCGTGTCGCCATTGACAAATTTTGTAACGGATTTGTATGAAACACTGGCTGTGACCGTATTTAGAACAAAACTGCGGTCCGCCACGGGCAAAAGATAGAAAATAACGCACTGAATAGCTGCGTCTCTTTCTTTTACTGAAATAAGATTTAACAAATAACATTAAAATAAAGAAAGAAAGAATAAGAGTAAGAATGACATCAAGCTGTAATCACCGAAAGATAATGCTGAGGTATACCAAATAATACACCCACATTTTGCTAGTTATGTTTAAGCCTCATGTTATACCGGCGAGCCTTATTAGGCACAAATCGAGACCCCGTGGCTGAGATAAATATCGAGAAATTCTTAATGGAAAAACCCAATATCATATTTTGCCCGACCCGGGAATCGAACCCAGGACCTCATGCTCAACTGTTGCGCTTGCAACCACTTGACCAGCGAGGCAACCAACGAGGGAGTCAGCTCATAATCCCTACTAAATTGATGATCCTGATTGTTCTTTTTGCAAAAATGTCACTAAAATGCTATATTAGGATTGTATTTTCGATTCATAAATCGATTTATTTACGTTCCGTTTAAACCGTAAAAAAAACAAAACAATCTATTAAAGCATTCTATCGAAAAACACGTTACGATAACGTTACTCCAAACATCGACACTATCGGCAAAAAACACAAGTTTTTCATCCAAAAATCGAAACCATTCACTCTGTATACACTACAGACACTACCCCGATGAATGATAAGTGTTATCGGAACATATTCACAATAGGTTTGTACGACCACTATCGAGCGCTCGATTGATTCCTCGGATTTATATATAGGCAGGCTTTGTACACAGATACTGCCTTTTGTAAGGAGGTATCATTATTTTTGTATATCGTAGTATTGAGCGGTATATTGTGACTGGTTTGGCCATGATTTTATATTTTCATTTAGATTATGCTGTTGTGTAGGTTTTGTTAAGACTTTTTTGAGTTCCGTAGTCCTGACAAGGAACCCTTATAGTTTCATCATATCCGTATGTCTGTCTGTCTGTCTGTCCGAGGTTTTGCTAAGAGACCGTTAGCACTAGAAAGCTGTAATTTTGTAGAGGTGTGTATATCAATAAGGCCGACAAAGTGGTAGAATAAAATTTTGTTTTTTTTTTTATTTTTGTGTATATGTGTTTTTGTGTGTGAGTGTATGTGTATTTATAAGTGGGGGTGATTTTTTTTTCTTCGTCTACCCCATCGTGTGGGGTATCGTTGAATAGGTCTATTTAATGCTCCATTTACGAAATATTTAATTACGAATTTACCCCGTATCGTGGGTGTGTTTACAAAAATTTAAACTCACATCCACAAACATCTACCTACAATATCAATAAACTCTTCGCCAAGCACACAAATCCCCAAAACCAACCAACATAAACTAAGTTACTCCTAGGAATACCCTCATTCAAAAACAAACATTCCGTTAGTTAACATTCACGCTACAGCAACACGGGCTAAAAACCCATCAACTATTAGTGTAACATTTTTAACAATGTAAACACTGAGCCTGTTTACTCTGCGATTGAAACGTATAGTGCCCGATGTAATCGCCTAATGGAGTCTCCTCGTCCGAGCGGGCTCACCTTCCATGCTGAAAGGATGAGCAGAAGGTCCACTTTAGACAGTCAACTATGTGGGTTGAAGTTAAGTGAAGTTAATTTACCCAACCCACATCTACATACTCCTTTTAACCGACTTCTAAGGTTCTCAATTCAGCTTTATTTTATTTTGTAACCTCATAACTCCGTGATTACTGGTCCGATTTACGTGATTTTCATTAGGTAGCTCGCGCGGGAGTCCCATTTAGATTTTATTTACATTGCTTAGGTAGTTAAGTCTTCTTCTTCTTAGTGTGTCGATGGCAAATTTTCATTAAATATACTTGGCCCAGAATTCAGCGTTGCAAACTCCGCTCACTGATGCCTGGTGCCGTGAGGCACACAGCACATACTGTTTTCCTCCTTATTTTGTATCTTTTTTTTTATATAACTGTGTGTGTCGTGCTTTATTAACTGACGTCAAATAAATATTTTTTATTTCTTTCTTTCTTTCTGATGCAGTCATAAGATCGTCAAGTGCGCAGGTGTCAGGGCATGCAGCGCAAGATAAAAGGTGGGCCATTGTCTGTGGAGACACGCCGCATACACACTTGAGATCTGAGCCATCCATGAACCCCAATCTGTAGAGATTGTCTTTGCGTCTTTGTCTTTGAGTTTATGGGTTGTCTTTTATAATAAATTGTTATTTTTGATGTGAATCATCTATAGGCGCGGGTAAAATCAAAAAAGGGCGTGGCAACGAATGACGTGGCGACGCGACGCCAACTGTCAAGTTGTCAATCCAGCCCGAACAATCCCGAAACCTAACCGTTTACCTTTGTGACCTTAGAGACTTTAGACCTTACAGAGGACTCCTTACTAAAGCATAACTACAGCCATAAAAGCAGTCAAAATAAATTAAGAAATATGCACGATTAAATAGAATCATTAAAAAATGTAATAAATACAAGAAACAACAAAAACACCATTCCAAAAACATACAATTAAGGAAAGAACGTGTTTCTCTAGTTAATAAATTAAACAACTATCAGATTAAATTGGAAGATAGTATAAATATTTATGAAATTGACACTCAGCGCCTACAATCAGAAATACAGGCTCTTAATAAGTCACTAAAGTCTTTATATAATAAATATGAACCTAAAAGACTAAAATAAAAATGTAAAACGTGTTTTTGCAAAAAAGTGTAACTGCTAGATGACGAGTAATAAAGAAGTATGGAACAAGAAGACATGCTGCGCCGACCCTAAATAAATTGGGATAAGAGCAAGAGAATGAACCTTCTGTCCTTTTCCCTGTGTACTGGCTCAGGTATAAATGAATGCCGGTTACATAAAGAGCCTATGCTTTTAAAGCGTGGTGAAATGTTGTGAGTTCAGATTTGTTTTATGTGAAAAATATTTGAAGTCGGTGTCCTTTTCAGATATACTTGTTTGAGTTGCGAATGATAAGGTGAATGGATGAATTTATTTTATCTTTAGTCAAATGTGCGAACGGAACGAAAAAGTTTTAATTAATGGGTTGGTAGCAAATGAAAATGTCGAAAAAATGGAGAGCTCGTAACTAAATAATAACAGCCGCTCGGGTCGATATTCAGGTTAAACTGCGCTTGCCTAGGTTGGTCCGTGGATGGGTTACCACCCTTTATATATCGAGTTCAATCCGTGTCTCAGAAAGGACGTGAAGCTGTTGGTCTCGGCTGCCATTTGTATGTCTTTGACAGTCGTTACAGTTGTTACAGTGGTCCGAAAATCTGTCAATCAGTCTTACCAAGGGGTATCGTATTATCCAGTATTAACTGGGTTGTGGAGGTCAGATCGGCAGCCGCTCCATGTAAAATGCTGGTATTTAGCTGAATCCAGTTAAACTGGAAGCCGACTCCAACATACTTGGGAAAACGTTGGGCAGATAATAATGCAAGTAAACAGCTGAAAGTATATTAGTAATTCAGCGATAGCAGTAACGTTAACCTTAAGAATTGTGGATCGTGGGTTCAAACCTAGAGCTTTGCTTTGTGTAGTTCATTGCAATGAAATAAACTACACAATTCAAAGCTCCGGTCTCAAAGCGGAGAATAAAAACCGGCCAAGTGCGAGTCGGACTCGTGCACGAAGGATTACGTTCCAGTATACAACATTAGACAAAACGGCAAAAAAAATACGTTTGTTGTATGGGAACAATAATATATACACTGGCCTGCAAAAATAAGTATCACACTTTTAAAATTGCAATAACTTTTTAAGTACACAAGATATACTTTCGAAACAAAAAGGACTCGAAAAATAGTTTAATTTTGTCTATAGTTTCAAAGAAAGCTGATAAAAATTGCTTTATAACGTTTTTTTTTTATTTTAAATCTCTAACTTTTATAGTACAGGAAAAATTTAAATTTAAAAGTGTAGTACCCATTTTTGCAGGTCAGTTTATTTATATATATTTTTTTTAAGCGAATATCCAACTAAATATCCTGTAAATATTTCAAGCGTCTACCTGTTGCCGTTATTAATATAAGGCAAAAATCTGCAAAAAAAATCACGTATTCAGTACTTGTTGTTATAGCGGCAAAAGAAATACATCATCTGTGAAAATGTCAACTGTCTAGCTATCACGGTTCATGAAATACAGCCTGGTGACAGACAGGCGGACAGTGAAGTCTTAGTAATAAGGTCCCGTTTTTACCCTTTGGGTACGGAACTAAAAACGAGAGGAAACCGGCTTGTCTTTAAATCAAAAATGCACTAGACCCGCGTGATCCGTTTCCTCTCACAAAGAGAAAGCCTGTATCCCACCAGTGGGCACATTACAGTCTGATGACGTAACATTGGTAAGGCATGGTGAATAGATTATAAAATTCAGTTTAACGTGTGAGGGATCAAAAATCAAGAAGGTACTTGTATTCAAAAAAATTAATTCAAAATGTTTCCCCTCTCATCACTTTAAACTTTGAGCTCGCTCAAATATTTATCTTCATTCGTTTATAGATGAGATTTAAAAAAAACGGTAAACGCTAGTTACATTTTGTTAAACCTGAGAATCACAGCGCGTGCATCGCACCTAAACACTGTTTTGTTTTAATTCCGTACCCTGTTTATTTTCATAGCCCGTGTAAGGGACGGTACCTTTTAATTACGTTTATTTTAAAGCAAACATTTTCTTTAAGAACACCTTTTTATCAAAGAAAATCTTTCTTTAGAATCACTCACTAAAGTGCATGTGCTACACATAAATCACGTAGCACCGTAGCCTCGTAGTACGTGCTACGACGTAGCGCGTAGCACGGTACAATTGGGGAATGGGATTAAACGTAGAAGGTACGAATGTGTTAAGATGAAAGGGGTTCAAACGAAAACGCTAGGCGGGAACTAAGGGGGTGAAAATGGTTTAAGTACTTTATCCGCTGTCTTGTTGCCGTCGGATTTCAATTTAGAAGTACACATTTGAATTTGGCTTTGTATAATAAACCTTATTCTGTTTTAGATAAGCGTTGTAATGTAATGCTAAGTAGAACATAGATTTTGATATTAAATTGTGTTGGTGAACGAGCTATTTTTGGAATATTCTCGCTTCCATATTATTAAATGTGGTTTTACGCAACAGTCTACCCCAGGTAATGGATTATTCTTGTACGTGGTTCTATTAAATGATTTAATGATTAATATTTATTTCAAATGCTTATTAACATTAATGTAAACTTCAAGCTACGAGTATGAAGCCCATTGCTCCTAGGATACAAGACTACAGACGTCCTCTAGTAAAGCCTACACGCTGTTTCGTTCAATGAGCGCATATTACGAGAGATAGTAATGTCACGCTTACCCGCAATCACAAGCACGTCAATAAGGGCGAGTATCGCCAAGCTGACGAGGCTGACGGGCTCGTCCCAGCGGACGTCGTCTAGCAGCGCCTGACACGCTGTTTCGTTCAACGAGCGCATATTACGCGCGTCGCAACGCGCGCGCGAACCGCCGCGCGGCGCATCGCCCGCTCGCCTTCAGGTTGTCACTGGCATAGTGCTGGGCTCTGTAACAAAGGAATACATTTGTTAAAATGGAAACTGAAAAAAGAAATGTATTCCAAGTTAACCGCTGGATAAGATAACATGAGTAAGTTACAAGGTCTAGCTTTACCAGTGAGCCTCAAACTAGGCAGTCAGGTTGAATGCTGCTGAAAAAAGAAAAAAAGCGTTGGCTTGTACGGGTCCAAATGAAACTAAACTGAAAAGCTTGGTTTAAAAATATATTTTTGGTCAAGTTACATTTCAGCTGTGGAGTAGATTTTTAGGACTCTCAAAATTGTCAGAAGCAATCCTAATTCTAATTCTTGATGGCAGTAGAGTTGATCTTTACACGGAAATAAGATTTTAGTTAGCGTTGAAACTTCGATTCGATTCTTGCCCTTATCCCAATTCATTTGAGGTCGGCGCAGCATGTTTTCTTCTTCCATACTTCTCTATGACTCGTCATCATAACAGATACCTCCTTTATTGCCATATCATCCTTCACACAGTCCATCCATCGTTTCTTTGGTCTTCCTCTACTCTAATAAACGCAATAATTTAAACATCAATACACCAAAAAGTATGATATAAACATCCGTAAATTCTTCAGAAAAATATTATTTTTTGTAAAATACCAGACATTCTCACAGTTTGACTTAGAAACCCACGCTCTTGATAACACTACTTGTATAAGGATCCCAGACTCCCACGCGCGTCTTCCGATCAGTTAGATGGATTAGGTATGTGAAGCAGAGGTACCTATACATAATGATGAACACAAGAGGTGCGTATAAATTAGCCATTTATATTCAGCTTTCTAGATAATACGGTAGACTTTCGCCCATTTTAAACAATAACTTAGTTTAAACATCCTCACGATTGCGGATGCATCGCCTTGTGTCTTGAGTACAGGCTGTGCGTCGAGGATTGTCACTCACAGACGATTGGTTTCAAAGGTTTAACAGCTATTGAATTTGTTCAATACTTAGTATACAGAATTGTCACGTCAATTGAACATTGCGTCGTTGAAGTTCTAAAACCACGTAAGTCAAAAATAGCAAGTTTACCGGAGAGTGAATTTTTTTTATTATACCTAGGTAATGGTATCTACAATATCATTTTATAATATGTGTTTACTTCAAATTAGAGAGAGACGTCGCTTGTTTCTGTGATTGGCTGAAACAACGCGCCTTCCGATTCTATAGCAAACGGCATCAAAAATCAAAATTTCAAAACCGCCAAAAACTGACTTACGTGGGGTTAGAACTTCAACGACGATTGGTCTATGAGAATAAATAAAATAAACGTTTAAACACTACATGCTAAATAAATAAAAATCCGTTCATCAAATAACTCCTCTAAACCATTTTAATTGAGCTCTGATCACATTTTCAGAAACTGAGGATTATTCAATCACGGAACTATTTCAAAAAGACAGGTTTCAGAACAAAAAAGAAACTCCCAGTAATAATTGAAAAAGTGTAGGTGCGTTTTGAAACGAACATGTGTCCATCAAGCGACGAATGACTATGTAACATTGCACGCCAGTGTATACCCACGTCATAGGGTTGTACGCCGGCTTTATCTGGGGATTGGTTAGGTAAGTCTGCTGGGCTATTTTTAGATCCTGCCAGTGTAATATTTATGATAATAGACTGTGTTGTGGATGTTTTATGGTTTCAATAAAAGATAGGCCATTTGAATGACGTTAAAAAGAAAATAAGGAGATTCTTGGGGTAGGTCGCGAATGTGTAGAAAAACTTTTCAGTAAGGTTTAGTTCTAATCATAATTATGTTTATAGGGTTTCATACCTCAGTCGGTAAAGACGGAACTCTTATATTGTTATCCGTCTGTCTGTCTGCTCTTTTTCTCAGGAACGCGTGGAGGTATCAAGGTTAAATTAATATCAATACTCGTACTCAGGTCTGTTATCTCTTGGAGCAGTGCAAAATTCGCATATTTTTCGATTTCACAAGGGAATCAAAACCTATATAGGTTTTGATTCCCGGTAAGTCACCGACTGCCGAAAGTAAAGTAATTTATATTTTATTTACTCTTTTGTGTTTGTTTTTTTTTGGAAGCTGGTTATTTTTTTGGAAGTCTGTTATTTCTTTTTTGCAAAAAAGTTTTTTTCAATAAAACTTATCTTTCTTTTCTCCGTGTTAAAGAAAGATAAATGAACAATCAGCTCAAGACTTCTTACGAACACGATCAACGATACACCACTCTACTTAAATAAATGGGATTGCCGCTTCCCAAAATTGTCAAGAACCATGCCTCACAGCGTTCATTAATATTAATACACAGTACAAACTCTCTTACGATCGGCCTTGTTTAGGCAGCCTTTCCACAGATATCTGGTGTGTAGCTACAGAAAAGCTAAGTTTCAAAACTATGTACCTATTTCCACTAGAGATAAGTGGTATAAAACTGCGACCGGGATTTAGTTCACAAAAGCAAAGTTGTTGTTCTTTATCCGTGATTATGGTGCTTGCGACAGCACCGAAATATCGGGAACTCACAACGAATAGTAAACATGGTAAATATACCGTTTTCTTAAGGATAGCAAAATTGTGTTTTCAAAAAATCTTGTTACTATTCACACAAAGTTAACGTTTAGTTTCCGCTGAAACTTCAGATATTTTCAAACTTTTTCAAACGTACTAATCACAATTAACATTTAGTGGACATTGGTTAAAATTTTAATAGTAGTGAAAGCAATTGAAATAAGAGATTTGAATTAAGTTTATCAAAGCGGATAAGATGTGCTATGAAGATGCACTGTGCACATAAAGGGTGTAAAATACCTCATAACGAAGCCGAAAGGCACTTGTTTTACCCGTCATTGCGATCATTTTTTTGTTGTACACCATACCTGGGAACCTTCTAGTTACGGAGATATTGGGGGTCAAAGTTCCAACTTTTTGGCATTTTTTTTTAAATACAAGTTTTTAATGTAAGATTTTTACTTTAAACACCTTCACGCCCCCCGTACTATTCAATCCATTCATCAGCACAATGTTTTGAGTGCGTTACATTGAGTTCTACCATAAAACATGATTTTTCACCCCAAAAAAAAAGTCGTTTCCCAGCAATAATTTTTGCATCAAATTACTAAGTTTGATGTACAAAATGCTTGGTTGACGGCTACGTGATGAGGTGGTTTACATCCTGTATACATATTTAAAAATCTTAACTTCGTTAAACTCCTTTCCACCAGATTTAAGTTCCTATGAAAATCATATGATCCTATTAGTTGGTACTTAGCGTGCCATAACTTAAAGAAACGCAGCTCAAGGCCTGGTTTTTTCTAAAGTGGAGACGACCGAAGCGATGTACAAAATTCAACCAATCACAGGAAAGAAGAAAGCTGCGATTGCACATAAGATAACATAATATCACGCCTGTAATCCCTGAAGGGTTAGGTAGATGTGTATTTAATAGTCTAGTAAAAGAGTGCGAGCCTAATATTGCCATCAACCGCCACAAATCTAGACTCCGTGTCTGATACTGAAAAATTCCCGTTGTAAAAACCCAATAACACTTTGCCCGACGCGGGAATCAAACTCAGGACCCCATGCCATTCGACCAACGAGGCGAAAGCCGCGATAATGTGGGTTTAGCGAATGTGGTTGGTCCAACCAATCACATATATATAGTTAAAATAGCTCAACAATTAAAGTACTTACGGGATGATATCCGTGATTTTTCTTTATTGCTATGAGCTCCCGATATTTCGACGCTGTTGCAAGCATCATGATCGCGGGAATACTGAAGAGGTATGCGGGTGGACGAAAATTATTTATTGTGAAAAGGCAAATCTGTCTACCCTCTTTGTTAGTCTTTTATTTCGCGCACTACTGGAATTCGAAAACCGTGAAAGTCTAAAACAGAGCAAAATAGCTCATGCTGTAAAAAAGAAGCGATATCATTCGTTAGTTTCACACACATCCCTCGCTACGAATACTCGCTCATATCTGGTGGATACACAGCCTTAAGATCGTTCATGATTATACATACTACGTACCTACTTCAAAGGCCTATAAGTGTGTGGGATTGAGGTTCTCAATTAAACTAAATTCGGATTAACAAATAGGAATTCGAACTACATGTTATAGAGACAAGATTGGGTGTGGTGCTAGTAACAATATGGTTATGTATGTAATTAAAGTTGGACTTTTAGACCGACTTCCAAAAAGATCAGGTTATCAATTAAATAACGGTCTATTTTTTGTTTGTGTATATTCAGCTATATCTTGACCAATAGTGAACCGATTTGGATGATTAATTTTGTTGTTTGGAAAAATATTATTTCGCGGTGGTCCCGTTTTTTTGTTAAGATCTTCTTAAAAAGTAAAAATAACTCTAGATTCAGAAGTAAAACCAAATGAATCAAACAAGCAAAAGTCACCGAGTTCTGAAGCTAGACTTATTTTTCACTTTTTGGTGTTTTCTTATAAGTCAGTTTTACTTTTCCATTTTTTAATAATTCATTTTTGTCATCCGCCTAGCCTCTTCCTAAGTACAGGGTGTAAAAGCACCCATCACAAAGCCATCAACGAAGCAGCATGTTCAAAATAAGTAACACTGCGCAAACATTATTGCTGGGAGATTACTTTTTTGGTGTGACAAATTACGGTTTGGGGTGGCACTCAATGTGACGCTTATAAAATATTGTGCTGATGGATGCATTGAATACTAGTAAATTTACAACTTGTTTTTAAAACGTGTGAAAAAGTTTGAACTCTGGCCTTCAATATCTCCGTAAGTAGAAGGTTCTCAGTACGGTCCAGTGAAAAAAATGATAACAATGACGTGAAAAACTCGTGCCTAGGCTTCGTTAAGGTGGATGCTACAGGTGCAGGAATGACTTTTTCAAGGTCAAAATCATTACTGCACTTTTATGCGCTTGGAGGGTTGTATTGATGATTTTGACAATTACAATTCCATAACTACATACGTCTAACCGTCGCGAGCAATATTTTAATCAACATACAACCTAGCACTGGCCTGCAAATTGCAAAAAACGTAAGAAGATTTGAATTTCGCGGGCTACCCTGGAGCATTCACCTTAAGGTTGTTTTTACACCCGTTATGTTGATCAGTTTCTAGTTTAATCGAATGCTGCTAAATGACAGTATTTTACACTACTGCCTGTTCAATCTCCACAACCCAGCAATTACTGAGTAAAACGATACTCATAACAAAGCCGTGAAGCCGTCGTTTGACAAAGCACTGATGAATTATTACCAACTACAAAACTGTTTCAAGCTTTCACGGTTTATAACTAAACTTAAACTGTCACTGTATGTCACGGGATATCTTCCGTGATTATCAATTATTCTGAGCTCCCGATATTTCGACGCTGTTGCAAGCGCCATGATCGCGGGATGACGGAAGATATCCCGCAAGTGACAATATAAGTTCAACTACATGACCCTTTGGGGATCATTTATCCTCTAAAACTGGTAATATTTCAAGATCTGAAAAAAATACGAATATTTGAATATACGTTACGAGTAACAGAAAAGTATGGAAGAAGACATGCTACGCAGATCCCAAAAAGATTGGGATTAGGGCAGGAGAATGATATTTGAACATACGTAGCCTGCATTAGCTTAATAGCTTGTGCATGACACTGAGAAAATACAGGATAGATTAATAATTGAGCAAATTAGCAACTTACAAGCAGGACACTGAAAAACATTTTGGTAGAAACAAGGAACATGACAACATCCTTGGGGTACGAGGAAATACCCTCGAAATGTTCAAAGACTACCTAAACAACCGGACCCAACGAGTAAAAATTGGAGAGCATATTAGCGAATAAATTTCGACCACTTACGGTGTACCTCAGGGAAGCATTTTAGGCCCCACCCTTTTCCTTGTATACGTCAATGAGTTGTGTAGAATGACCATCCCCAACTCCAAGATCATTGCGTATGCAGACGACACCGCAGTCATAGTTCATGGACCTACTTGGGATAGCGTTAAGCTCTATGCAGAAGCGGCAATGTCAACTATAATGAAATGGCTCAACCTAAACTTGCTCACCCTAAACTGCGACAAAACATCGTACATTCCCTTCGCTATCCGGCGTAACAACTTGCCCGACAAATCCTTCTCCATAACAGCGCACACCTGCTCCAAGCAATCCCCACAATGCTTTTGTCCGACGCTTGTAAGAACTGATAATGTCAAATATCTGGGTGTCCAAATAGACGGAGGTTTACGATGGGACAAACAGGTTGACGCTACTACCACTAGATGTTTGAAACTCTTGCATATTTTCAAATCCCTTAGAGACTCGGCCGCTCCTGATACCCTGAAGATGGTGTACTATGCATTATGCCAATCCGTCATTGGATATTGCATTACAGTATGGGGAGGTGCAAATAAAACCAGTCTTCTGAGGATTGAAAGAGCGCAGAGAGCCGTACTGAAGGTGATGTCGCGCAAACCTTATCGCTATCCCACTACGCAATTATACGCTGATTCTGAAGTACTTTCAGTGCGCCAGCTTTTTGTACTACAGTCTACCGCTAGAAAACACGCCAGCGTTCCCCCAACTGACCCTACAAAAAGGAAGAAACTACCCTTAAGTACCCCCCACAAGACCGCCTTCGCTCAACACCAATACTATACATTAAGTACATACATATACAAACAAGTTCACAAAAACCTAAACATTGTTGATCTAAACAAATATGAATTAAAAACGAAATTAACAGAATGGCTACTGGAACAGGACTATCTACAAACTGAATCCTTACTTAAGTACGTCTCCTAACTACCTCATATCCACAATCCAACACAACACAACACACACACACACACACACACACTACTTAAATTAGCTAAACTAAAATAATAATAAACTATCACTTAAAATTGTTTTATATTTATTTTCATATTCGCATAGGTAGATCGACACAGTCTACTATTATAGAAACTATAATTATATCACTTTTTGCTGAATCACTGTCTCTCAAGATACAGGTTACCTAGTTTGAGAGGCAGGGTTTTCCATATTGTGTACAGATTTCAGTTCTTCATTGTATTGCATTGTGTTACTACCAAAGCTCCTTTATACTGTATATAAAAAAAACATGTTAAATCTGTATTTTTGTGAAATAAAGTATTATTATTATTATTATGGGTTTTAGTCAGTAAAAGTCTGACACTCCCTCCTGCTCCGCCCAGAGCGGGAGGAGTCATTTGATGATTTCCCATCCGAAAAAAAAAAGGGATATCTTCCGTGATTATTATTAGCTCAAAATAAATAATAATCACGGAAGATATCCCGTAAGTGACAATATAAGTTTAGTTTTAAACCGTGAAAGGTTAAAACAGTGTTTGAGTATTATAGTGTCTAGCTTGTGGCCATTCATGGAAATGCTTAACAGGGTCACCGTACAAAAATTGGAGTTAAAAATGCAGGTATAACCGTAGACAATGAACAAGCAACCGACCCTCTCGACACCAACCCATCGAGGTCTAGGTCCCATATTCTTGCACCACGCCCCGGGTCAAGTGAGCCAGTTCACTAATTAACCCCCCAACGTTCGTATGCTTTTGTTTGACTTTCTAATCGCTCCACAGAAACTAACTACGTTTCTGGTCAGACTATCGCTTCGGATTAACCCGTCTAATTGCAGGGTTAACATTTAAATTGAGTTTACAAATATTTTGATTAACGATAAGGTTTTAGGGGTCCATTTGTTTGATTGTGTTTTGTGTTTTTTAGGGATTATGTTACTGTCATTGTCATAAAAATCAAGTAGGAATATCAAAAATAGTGAAAGCATTTACAAGTTTATTTCGTACTAGCTTTTGCTGCGGCTTTGCTCGCGATTTGTTCGAAAATTATCCCACGAGAACGAATATCTACACATCGATTTATCCGTCCGGCTGTTCCGAATACCGCCGTACCGGACATGTGTGTGCACCCCTATCTTTAGTTGTGCTGTATACAGGATGTTTTTTCGGAGGTCGTGGAAGTGTGTAAAGTAAAAATCATACATTTACGACTTGTATTAAAAAAAATTGTCAAAAAGTTGGAGCTTTGACACCCAATATCTTCGTAACTAGAAGGTATATCTTCGTAACTAGAAGGTTCCCAGGTATAGTGTAGTATAAAAAATGATTGCAAAGACGGGGAGAACAAGTGCCTTTCGGCTTCGTTAAGAGGTTTTTTACACCCTTTATAGCTTATGACACTCATAAATAACGTGGCTTTCTATTGGTAAAAGAATTTTTCAAAATCAGTTTAGTAGATCTAGGGATACAACCTCACAAACGTTAGCTCTTTTTAATATTAGTGTAGATAAATAATGAGATTAATGAGTGATCATGATGCGTATATGGAGTGTCCTGAGAGCCTAATCGGCAATCGCTTTCAAGGCGATTTGCATTTTTACAACGACTTTATAACATCATCACGCCTGTAATCCCCAAAGGGTGAGGCAGAAGTGTATCTAATAGTACACGTGGGTGTACTATTAGATACACTTCTGCCGGTTATAGTTTTTCATCGGGGGGCGACCCATGTCCACAAGGCCAAGTACAAAATGATGGGTGTCCCATGTCTGTCACTCTCCAAAACTCTCATTTTCCTAAAACCTTCGACACACGGCGATTTTGCTTTAGCATTTGACCGGCCTTCTGTCAAAATTTCACAGAACATTCCGTAAAAACGTTTTCTTCTAAAACACTAATCAATATCAGCTGTTTGTCTACAAAACGACACCGTCGCATGCTACCAGCTCCTTAATAAAAAAAAAACCTTGCAATTCATTTATGAAATTGATTTCGTTACGATGTAGCCTCCGTAATATTGTTTTTTTTTATGGCGGAGGTAGGCGCATTGCAGATGCTGAAACTATGTTATGGAATAGGGAAACGTATTACATGGAAATATTTATTGGGATAAGGTAAAAATCATAATAAATAACAGTTGAAAAAAAAATCCGGCCGGAGTCGGACTCGCGCACCGAGGGTTCTGTATAAACTTTTTAGAGGACAAATTAACTTTGCTGTTCGATCCCTAGAAACGGCTATTGCACCAACCGCAAATAATAAGTTTGTTATAGTAAAATCGCTTTTGTTATTAAACTACATATTTACGGTTTTCAGCCTTTCCCTTTACATGTGCTGTAAGACCTTGCTTTTAACCAAAATTTACAATTCTAGGTGACCGGAAGTACCCTATAGGTTTTGGGTCGAAAACCTATATGGTAGTTCCCGTTGACCTAGAATCTCAAAATTTGGCACAAAGCAAGGTCTTACAGCACAAGTAAAGGGAAAAGTCCGAAAAATAAAAAAGTTTAAAATGAAGGTAAATTTCGTACTTACAAGTTTTCGCGAAAATCTAAATTTGCCCATATCTTTTCATCGTGTTGACTCAGGACCTTGATTTTTATACAACTAATAGGGACCGACCTCAGGGACCTCAGTATATGGTATAAATTCCATTTCCTGAAAAAATCGGTGGTGACAGACGGACAGACAGATGGACAAAAAAATGATCTTAATAACGTAACATCACCCCTGTAATTCCCGAAGGGCTAAGTAGAGGTGTACCATTTCGCCAGTTATATTTAAGTCCCATGTTAAAGGGGGTGAGCCTATTGCCATCAACCAGGCACAAATCCAGACTCCTGCCTCCTTTGCCTGACCTGGGAATCGAAGCCATCACCTCATTCTCGGCAGTTGCGCTAATTATAATGATCTAAATGCCTGATATTTTCATCAACGTCCTTTTAGTGTAATTTTGTCTACGCCCTCCTAATTTTGCAAAAGTTTTGAATCAGTTAAACATTATCTATACCATGACGTTTCATAACAACTTTAAAGCTAATTTATTGTTTCCCTAAAATTGCCATAATTCATAGCAAAATATAACATTTTAAAACTACATGAACCAAAAAACCAAGGAATCCTATAAAGTTCGGAACATCATCAAATCTCTATCGAATGTGGTCACAAAGCTATTGCACAGTGACGTCTGTTGCGACCACAATATGTGTAGTGGGCCGACAGTGATGCGTGGCAGTGACTGAGAGTATCTCCACGTCACCTGCATACGTCAGTTGCCGAGCCAGTAAACCAATAGTGTAAACGTAGTCATGGATTGTATCGGGTTCTAGAGACCGATATGTAGAACAGTTTTGTGACTGACTGATAGATGAAGCGCAGCCGAAATATTGAAGATTGAGGTAAACTTCTGGTACCTATGTGTTAAGTTGCAGTGAGCAGTTATGACTGCTATTGACAATTTATAGTAGAAAAAAAAATAAAAAAAAGGTTCCGACGAATTGAGAACCTCCTCCTTTTCGAAGTCGGTAAAAACCCAAACCCACTTCGCCCGACCTGGCACTCGAACCCAGGACCTCTTGATCAGAAGTCGCGCTTGCGAACACTAGACCAACGAGTTATGATGGTGTCGGTTGACGGCAATAGGCTCGCCCCCTATTACATCATAACTGGTGAAATGCGATACTATTAGGTACACCTCTGCCTAATCTTTCGGAGATTACAGGCGTGTTGTTGTAATGTAAAGTTCTGCATTGAAGGCCTAAAATAAATGATATTTTATCAGCAATAACGTCTAAACTAGAAAAGATTTCTATTAAGCTACGATAAAATGCAATATAGGTAAGATTACGACACGTGTGCGTGGGTAGCGACATTTCTTCACGTTCTATATTGTAAACATTTTCCCTCGTTTTATAACCTTGACTTTTATCAAGTTCGCGTGTGGGTTAGAAATGCAACGTGGAGTAGGTGGTAGATAATAGCTATTTATTCACTAAGGAGTAAGGCACAGATTACTAATCGAGTGTGCATTTGAGGTCCGACGCGAAGCGGAGGGCCGTGAACCACACGAGTTTAGTAATCTGTACTTACCCTCGAGTGATATATACTGCTTTATACTACACTTGCTTACAACGTCATCAAGACATTAAAAAAAAAACGCGTTAGTAATGGATTACTACCCTGATTTTCAGGGCAGTAATGAAATTCCATACAATAAAACTGCTTAGATTTTTGAGAAGGTTTAATGAACAGCTTTCAAGCCTTTTAGTGGGATAGTATTGGTACACTCATTATGCAAGTGTAGTATAAAAGTAAGCAAGTAGCTTAGGCATAATCAGCCTATAAAGTGGGAACATTATGTTCCCACTGCTGGGACACAGGCCTCCTCTCTATGAGAGGGAATGGGCTATAATTCACCACGCGGACCCAGTGCGGATTGGTAGATGTCACATGTCTTCGAATTTTTGGTTCTAGGACATGCCGGTTTCCTCACGATGTTTTCCTTCACCGTTTTGAGAGCATTGGTGATGTATTAATTACACAAAGTAATGCGCCTGCTTGGGTTCGAACCCACGACTTACTGCTCGCAAGTTGGAGCCGCCACCACTGGGCCACCGCTGCTCTCCCAAAATGTATTAAAAAAAGAAAATATTTATTTAGGAATCGGGGATGCAGCAGACTCCTACTTAAAGGACTGGGCTGAAGTAGTTCTAGAAAAAAAAGAATGGAATAAATCAAGGGCCTTTACCCTACAGTCGGACATAACAGGCTTATAGTAATAACAACATTTGGTTTCGTTATCAAAGCCGTTCTTCCCTCACACGTATAAAGTTTTATTCCTGGAGATAAATGATATGAATATATTTAAAAATAATGTCAAAACACTGTTACAAAAAAAAAGCATATTACTCTGTCACCGAATATTTACAGGACAAACTTATATAATGTACCTAAGATATGTAAATTTGCATGCCTTATGGTAGGATATAGCTAATATACTATTTATATTTTGTACCCATATTCGCAAATGAATGAATGATTATGATTATCATAAATCTAAATGAGTATTTATTCAACCTTTTCCGTATCAAATATCTTGCTCAGTCTATCGTTCCTTCCTAATTATTGATATTTCTCATTAATTACATGTCATTTTCTTTATAGTAACCAAGTCAAATTGCACGGACCTTTCGACCAGCTGAGGGTTGCCCCTGCAGCTGGTCGATAAGCCCGTGTACGTTTGTACGTACAGTCAACAAAAGAGTTAGTTGTGCAGGCTAGCAATCTTCTTAGTACTATTATTATAATTGCGAAAGGGTATTAAACAATCTGTTTGCAATTTCATTCAAATCCGTTTAGTAGTTTCTGCGTGAAAGAATAACAAAAATCGATCCTCACAAATTATATACAGGGTGGAATTTATCGATTGATGTCAAAAAGGTACAGAATGTTATTTTTTCGAACTTTAGGCAATCCATCCCGGGTTCGATGCCCCAATGTGGCAAGCGAATTTTGGAAAATCTGTGAATGCAGATTTCTTTCTTTTTAAAAATAAAGGATTTTTTCCTTTGAGTAAAATTTGCTATCTCCAGTATGTATTTAGAGTACTTTCCCTCCAGGTGTCATTGAAAAATTCTACCCTGTACAGAGTTATTATTGCTATTTATTTATGTTATTGGTATACATTTTAACGAAATAAAAAACTCAACTAAACACACGCGCGTGATTTTCAAGGACCACACAAAGAGATCGTGTGGAACATAATTGGAAACGGTTGTAGAATCGCACTCGAACGTCGATAGATTCCGTTCCACTCAATTGAGTTCTACCGGATTCTGGAAGCTTGTCTGTTGATCGTGGCTGTGATTGGTTAATTATGCCGTCACATTTCTGGTTAGCTGGATGTGGTTGGTCAGTAATCACAATAACTGCTAAGCATTATCGGTTGAAAAGTATCGAGTACAAATAAAGGGTGTAAAAAATTAAAAAAATTAAAAAACCCGTCTGCTTAAAAATAACAAATAACTTTAAATAAAAACTGAAAAGAAAAAAGAAATTCAGGAAACAGGACAAATTGACTGCAACTGTCGGGACCCATATTGGTTGTAATGATTTTAGTCTAGATCATTTAATGGGTCCCGACTGTCCGATAGGGATGGGACATGTCACTGACTAATGAATACGATAAAAATAGTAAGGTGTATCAAACAATATCGAACATACCACCATACTCTAAAACTTAAAAACTATAAAATAACCTAAATTTATAACAAACCAAAATATAGAATCGAAAACAACTTTAGTTTCACTGTAAATAATCTTCAAACAACAGTCTATAATTAAACAATTATAAAGCTACATTTCCGTTAACAATTATTTATTTATCAAAGCTAGGAGCATCAATGAATATCATTACGCACGGCTGTCATTTGCCTGCGACGGCAGTGTAGGCACCACAAAGTGCCCACGAAGGCTATAATTGAAAACGTGGGCGGTTCGAGAAATTGCTGACGATCGTACCATCGTTAGATGCAAGGGGTAGAAGTAGTGGGTGGCGCGCTGTAGTTAGGAATACAACAGGCGAGACGACAAAAAAAATCGAATTAGTCCGTTCGTTAGATTATCAAAAAATATTTGACCCGTGTTTTTTCTTTTGTTACGTAAACCAAAATTGACGAAGATATTTATGACGCTTTTAAAATTCTTAATACGTCACGCCTAGGTATAATTTTTAGCTAGTTCTGACGTCACGATCCCCCACTCCCGAGTTTTGATGCGTTTTATCTTTTGTCAATATTCATTGATTTACAAAAACAAAAAATACGTGTCCATTAATTTCCAATACTCTAACTGACGGACTAAATAGATTTGCAATTTTTTGAAACTGTCGTCATAGTTATGGAGACATATAGTCTGATTTGCGAAGAGGAGTTGGTTTATGAGTTTGTAGATATCTTGAACGTGTGAAAACATGTTCGTAAAGTCTCGTAGATTGAGGAGGGTCTTCTTTCCCAGACCGACCAGCGTCAGACAGCGTCATCATCGTCTGCCATGAATGCTGAAATGGACCTTTTTGGCGCAGCCGTGAGGCACACAGCACATATTGTTTTTCTCCTTATTTTGTATCTTTATTTTTATTGTGTGTGTTTAATAACTGACGTCAAATAAATATTTTTCTTTCTTTCTTTTTTTCTTTCTTTCTTTTCCGTGTGGTTAGTGCTTAACCTGGTGTCAGAGTCTTTATGCCACCCATAGGCAGACTTTTTTTACATGCCGTCGATAAATATATCTCAGGCATGCTGGTTTCCTCACGATGTTTTCATTCACCGAAGCAAGTGATAAATTATACAATACGCACATGAATCCGAAAATTAGAGGTGCGTGTCTTGGGTTCGAACTCGAGACCTGTGACTTGGCAGTCCGACGGTCACACCACTAGGCTATCACTGCTACCTGTGTGTGTGTTGTTATTGAGGAGGGTTAGATTGTAATCGTTGTTGAATATAAATAAATAAATATCGCTGGACATTACACACAGCGCCATCTAGTGCCAAACTAAGCAACGAGGCTTGTGTCGTGGACACCAGAAAGTTTAAATACTACATAGATACATTTTGTTTGTAAATACATACTTATTATGTAGGTACATATAAACATCCATGTGACAAACAAATGTCCATGCTCATCACACAAACATTTGCTCCTACCAGGATTTGAACCCGGGACTCTAAGAACTTAAGGCAGCCTCACTACCGCTGCGCCATTGGGGTCGTCAAAATGGATTATTGTCATATGATTAGTTAGTTCTTTGCAAGTTTAATTAGTTCGTACGATTACCTCTTAATCAGCAAATCGACCACATCGAAAATTTTATCGTTTTTTTTCTAGATCAGTTGTTCCATACTATTGAACCGTTTAGGTTTTTTTTTGTTTTCTACTTTTGTTAGAGGCAGCAGATTTTTTTTTAAATTACAGATGAAAAATTCTATCTGGATAGTTCAGAATGATTTACTTAATACGTAGGTAGTAATCGTTTTTGTGTTCCACCCTGAATTATTATTAGCAAAATCTGGGTCACCCAAGTTTCATAATTATTAAAAAAAACGTTAAACATTAATAAATCTAACCCACCTATAATTATTTTTTTTGCTTCCTAATCAACGTAGCAAATTAACAGCATTTATACAGAAAAAGCCTGCACATTTTAAACCGTAACTTTCTCATTTTCTTTTAACGTTCTTTAAAGCTTTCTACCTATTGTATTTCTTCATTAAAAGCACAAAATTTTAGTCTAATAGCTAACTAACCGTAGCTGAAAGCCGGCCTTAAAACCTAGAAGGTAACCTAAATGTCTAGACCCAATTTTATTAACAAAATTTTAGTAGCAAGCGATGCTTTTCAAGATAATCCTAATAAAATTTTCTATTCATACAATATTGTATTATGGACCCATGCATGTACAGTCATGACCACCAATATGTACACACTTGGCAACTTTTAAAAGTGATTGTTTCCTACTGAATTGATTGCAATCTGAAGTGGTTATGAGCTTTGTATTTTGTAACCATAGGCGAGTAATTACATACCAAGTTTCCACCGTGCCTCGGAAAGCACGTTAAGCCGTTGGTCCCGGCTGTCATTTGTAGATCTTTGACAGTTGTTACAGGTAGTCAGCGGCCCGAAAGTCAGACAACCGATTTTACTAAGAGGCATCGTATTACACAGTACTAACTGGGCTGTGGAGGTCAGATAAGCAGTCGCACCGTGTAAAATACTGGTATTAAGCTGCATCCAGTTAGACTGGAAGCCGATCCCAAAATTGGGAAAAGGCTAGGCAGATGATGTAATTATCAAATAGGATAGTTATCTCAAAGTTGCAACCTTTATTTCGCAAGATCACTTTTGAATTTAGTAAAGTGTGTATGATACGGCTATATATGTGAAAATAAACTTTATTAGCGTTACGCCACAGTTCTAACCTGTTGGTTGGGTTGCCCTTTTTTTTTTCGGATGGAAATTCATCAAATGACTCCTCCCGCTCTGGGCGGAGCAGGAGGGAGTGTCAGACTTTTACTGACTAAAACCCATCCATGTTCCTTCATCGCCCTTTGTGTTCCGAGGCCATGGTATCTCTTTCGAATAGTCCCGCAGCCCCGGCAGGCTTCGGCCCTTGCGGACCCTTTCCTTATTGCTGACTCTCTTTGAGGCGCGCGTGGTTCACGAACGCGACGTCGACACGGCCTGTCGTCATGAGACGGACAGACGGCGAGCTAGCCCATAGCTCACCGTCCATAGCCCCGCGTGGTTGGGATGCCTTAACTTAGTTACTGCGACAATCTCGGCTGGCAAATGGTTGACCACAATTCTAATTTACCTAACTCTAATAAAAAAAAATCTCGTTTAGTTTAAATTTTACCTAAATTATAGAATACTTATGCGCCGTTGCGTTTTGGCTAATATGCAGTAGACGGCTTATCTTAAGTTTATATTCTGACCCATCAATAGCTGTTACATAATGCATGGTGCGCATGACTGTACCTTTATCGAATATACATGGAGACAATGAAAATGATATCGACACAATTCGGATAGTATCGATATTCGATATTGAATGACATAAAAATGTTCTCGACCGAAAATCGAGATGCGATTACACTGAATTGAAATGGAACCACAGTTGTGTATGAATTTTATTTGTTGTAATTGCAAGTTTTGTTTGGTTATGTTTTCAAAATGGGACTTCATATGGTTATTAAACTAATGTGTTTGGGACTACAGTTCCTTTGTGAAAACAGAAAATTATAGACTCACTAAACCAGGGATTTCCAAACTATTTTGGGCAAGAGGCTAACACGACTAGTAAAATATATTGAATAAAAAATACTAAAAAACACAGTTGAAACAAATCAAACCAACGGGACCATCGGGAGCTCAAAACAATGGATATACACGGAAGATATCCAGTAAGTGACATTTTAAGTACAAACCAACGGAGTCGAAACTAACAACACCGTTTTTTTGAGTTTAGTTGAGTAAACGAGGACGAACCATATTTTTATTTCAAAGTTATTCAGCGTTAAAAGTAGACGGTAACCTACAATTGTTAGAAAAACATTATCATGCCTTTTTCACCCATAGCAATTTATCTAATGATAAAATAAAGCGTTGCCTTGTGTTGCTATTTTAGGGCCTGCCGTAAGTAAGTACATTTACATTCTAAACTATGTAAGGGTTCGAATAAAGGGTCTTCATTTGTTAAACAAAAGTTTAATTACTACGGTTCACTGTTCATGCTATCTTTGATCATTTCATATTAGCCAGCCAGCCATCTCTGCTGAAAATGATGTAATTTTCTAAATGGAGTCAAAAGTATTTTTTGTGGAAGTTGTATTTGAAATACATCAAAAATAATGTCATCTTTCGAGTTCTGATTTCTGAAAGGCTAGGCCTAGATTCGGTTATGAGTTTTGTGTCATCAGCAGCGTCCATAGGTTCTCTTAACGTACAGACACAGGACTCGGTACTAAGTATTGCATCGTTTGTGTTCCAGCCCCACATCCGGTCACCGCAGGCGCGGGCCTGTGGACGGTGAGCTATGGGCTAGCTCGCCGTCCGTCCGTCTTATGACGACGGGCCGTTCGTGGTCCACGCGCGCCTCAAAGAGATGTCAGTAAAAGGAAGGGGCCCGCAAGGGCCGATGCCTGCCGGGACTGCGGGACTGTTCGAAAGAGATACCGTCGCCCCAGAACACAAAGAGCGATGAAGGAACATGGATGGGTTTTAGTAAGTAAAAGTCTGACACTCCCTTCCGCTCCGCTCAGAGAGGAAGGGGCAATTTACGATTTCCCATCCGAAAAAAAAAGAACGGAGTTATCAAAACCGATCGGTGATCATAGATTATTGGTTCTTAGTGTAACTTTTTTACACACGAAGAAGCTGTGTGTTAATGACACCCGCTTGTGGATTTCACTGCCCGCGCCGCTCCCACTGTATTTGAACACTTAGAGTACGCAAAAATAGGCTAGAATATTCGCTATTCCTATAACTGGGCCCTAAAAGCCCCATTGTTTATTTATCTAATTGCTTTACGGCAATTTGAGAGATCTCTTTAGTAAAACGTAAACAGTATTAAGCTAAACGGGAATGGAGTGGGTTATTATACGAAATGTATTGAGTTGCCGTCAACCCTGCAGGGGGCGAAGGGGGCGAAGACAATGGCGGATAATCACTTTAATACAGGACGTACCGAGAAATTGTGAAGAGTTTTATATTATGTTAGGACACGCCTGTGTTTGAGGAGCTCGTGGCTGAATAATAACAGCCGCTCGGGTGGATCTTCAAGTTAAGCCGCGCTTGTCTTAGTTGGTCTGTGGATGGGTGACCACCCATTACATACCGAGTTTCCTCCGTACCTCTGACAGCATGTTAAGCCTTTGGTCCCGGCTGTCATTTGTAGATCTTTGACAGTCGTTGAGTAGTCATTGGCCCGAAGGTTTGACCACCAGTTTTACCAAGGGGTATCGTAAGGCCTACCCTTTCTCCCTCCAAACCACTTAGTTTTTTTGCAATTTCCACCAACATGCTTGCCTCGCGAACATGATCAAATCGTCACACCACCACATATACCACACAATACAAAATAGGAAGGAATAATTTAATATGGTCCTTACAGTTAACAGGAATGCTGTCGAGCCCTGGGCTAATAATAAAATTCAATCTGCGTTTCCTGAGCCCGAAATTCTTAAGAAACTCGCATTTTAATGAGGACCTTTCCCCGAATTCGTTTAAAATTCGTCCCTATTGCATGAAAGTAGGCGTATCCAATAATGGTAAGATAGGCGTGCACCACCGTACCATCGATTTTCATCATAAGTTAGCGTCGGCTTCCGGTCTAACCGGATTCACCTGAACATCTTGGAGCGTCTGCCTATCTGACCTCCACAACCCAGTTAGTACTGGGTAATATGGGTTTCCACTGAAAACCAGCGCTGTGCTGTGGGCTCCCCATAGCACAGCATTCATGTTGAGTGGTTTAACGTGTTCGTCGCAATCACGACGTGAAACTTTTATTTTATCACTATTTTTTGTTTTTGTTCCGTTCTGTGTTGCAAATTTTATTATACTGTGGTTGTGTTGTATTCTTAATGTTTGTTTTTGTCTAAATATGTTGTATCTTTATTGTTTATTTTCCTTTTATTGTATGCACGTCATGTCCTTGCGACGAATAAATATTTTTTCTTTCTTTCTTTCTAATACGATACCCTTTGGTAAGACAGACTTTGGTTGTCAGACATCTGACTACTCATAACGACTGTCAAAGATCTACAGTGACAGCCGTGACAAATGGAGGCACGGAGAGAAGTGGTTATGTCATGGAAAGTTTGACCCATACATTGCTAGACCCGTTCACGAAACGACCTTGGCAATTAGCTTTGTTTAAGGTGGATGCTCCAACCAGCCCGCGAAAGTACAGTGCAGAAATGACATTGACCTTGAAAAAGTCATTCTTGCACCTGTATGACCTTGGAGGGTTGTATTGATGATTTTGATTATTATAATTCTGTAACTACATACGTCTTACAGTCGCAAGGAATATTTTAATCAACATACAACCTAGCACTGGCCTGCAAATTGCAAAAAAACGTAAGAAAATTTGTATTTCGCGGGCTAGCCTGACGCTTTCACCTTAACCTTAAAGATTGACCCGTGCGACTTGTTCTATTTAGCCAGGGGCAATCACCGTCCCACCATCTATATCGATAAGAAAGTTTAATACGATAAGTTGAGCCACCAAGTTCGAGAGTCGAATAAATTAATGTGTGCGTCGATAAGCTACACCATTTTAATTGATCCTATAAATCCAAAGTTCACCTATGAATTGGCTGTTGATTAACATGAGTGGGGTTTGGTTCCCGGCTCAATTTTGTTTGAAGTTTATAATAACGTTTTGTGTTCACGTCTATCAGAAACTGAAAGTGGTTTATGTTACAAATTGCTTACTTCATCGTAAAAGGTGAATAACGTTGATTAGTTAGTTAGCGTGATGTTTCATGTTCTTACTTTGATTAAGGAATATGTTACTGAAATTATTAAAAAAAAAAGCTTAGAGAAGAATTAATTGTGTGTCAATGTGCAGAAAATAAGAAGTAGAGGTATTAAAAAACATAGAAAAGATTAATAAGAAACAGATATAAATAGGCGAGACGACAAAAATAATCTAATTAGTCCGTCAGTTAGATTATCAATAAATATTTGACCCATGTTTTTTCTTTTGTTACGTAAACCAAAATTGACGAAGATATGACGCTTTTAAAATTCTCAATACGTCCTCCCGAGTTGATGCGTTTTATCTTTTGTCAATATTCATTGATTTACAAAAACAAAAAATACGTGTACTGACGGACTAAATGGATTTGCAATTTTTTGACACTGTCGTCATGCCTATTACCTTTGAATCTAACAATAGCCACGATAGCGTCTTTTTATTATTATTGTTTTTTTTTGCATAATATTTTCGTTTGTAACAAAATACTCGAACAGAGGAACTAAAATGCACCATAAAATGATAGCAACAGCCAATTAATTATGCACTCTAAGCATGTAGTTGATCCGTAGAAAGTCTATTCTAACTATTGTCACCAAAGAATTATAGAACACTTTTTCATATTGCTGTTTGCATAATATTTTCGTTTGTAACGAAACAATCGGACAGCTCTCGCTGGATGAGTTACCTTGCGGGTGGTTTTTCAATTAACTCGGCTTTTAATGGAAGAAACGCTCCGGCGGGTACGGCCGACGACGACCTATCGATATGTCGACAACACTATGCATATTTTTCTTACCCTATTGGGGACTTGCTTTGCTTTGCCATAAATTGTAAAAGAGTACAGAATAAAAAAAAACATGTATCGTATTTTCTGGACATATTAATCCAAATGAAAAGAAGAAAAACGCAATCATCCGAATTCGAATATAAACTAAGCCTCTCATGGGTAGGAATATAAACTTTAACGAATTAGAACTATTGTTTCGATTATTGTGATCTCCCAAATTTACGAATTCGTCATTGAAAATCACCGAAGATATCTCGTAAGTGACCGTGTAAGTTTCGTTATAAACCGTGAAACCTTAAAACTGTGTATTGTTTCGATGTATTGTAGAATCGTCGTCCAAGAACTGGCAAAAGGAACGTGGGTCGTCCGGCGGCGAGATAGGCAGACGACATAGTTGCCGTCGGGGGAAAAGCCTGGATGAGGTTGGCACAGGACCGTGGAGATTGGCACAGGAAAACAGAGGCCTGTACCCAGCAGTGGGTGAGTTCGGGCTGTGGATGATGATTGTAGAAAAGAAGAATCAAGAAGACTGTTGAAGGCAGCTTGTATCGTTTGCCGGGGCTGCGGGGTTTTAGTCAGTAAAAGTCTGACACACCCTCCCGCTCCGCCCAGAGTGGGTGGGTCATTTAATGATTTCCCATACAAAAAAAAAGGCAGCTTGTGTGTGGTTCATCCTGCAGGAAACCATATGGTTTGGAGACGTGCCATATTATGTGGTCGTGATCCTCTGCAGTGAGAGGTTGATGAAGAAGAAGAACCGACTAAGAGGAATGAATGGCTACTTGCGTACTTGAAGATAGTGTTAACGTAATCCTTCCATAACGTTTTCACTGCTGAAGCATGGCCTATGCCTATATATCTTTTATGTTTAGAGGAAACGGGCCACTGCTAGTATAGGTCTCCGAGGAAGCAGGCCGTAATCAACCACAGATAAAGTTGGACAACCAGTCCTACCAAGGCGTATCGTATTACCTAGTTTCTGGATTGAAGAAGTCAGATAGGCAGTCGTTGCATGTAAAATAGTGGTATTCAACTGCGTCCGGTTAGACTGGAAGCCGGACCCCATCATCATTCTCTTGCCCTTATCCCAATTCATTTGGGGTCGGCGCAGGATGTCTTCTTCTTCCGTACTTCTATATTACTCGTCATCTCATCAGACACATCCTTTCTTGACATATTATTCTGTTTACAGACCATCCATCGTTTCTTCCTCTACTCGTATACCCATCCACATTCATACTCAGAACTTTCCTCATGACATTTTCCTCATTCCTCCGCAACTCATGCTCATACAGTTGGAAAAAGACTAGGCAAATCATGACCAGTTTCTGTGCGTCAGGTTTACTGTTGGTAGATCCCTAGAGAGCCCTAATTATCTCGGACACTTTTAACATCCTACAAAGATCAATGCCTCCGGAAAAACAATTCCAATAAAGAAAATGACCAGGCTTTTAGCTTAAGCTCACAACGTTAACATAATTAAACTTCGCAGTAGTTTAAAAAGTCCTATTATTATCTCCAAGAGTTTCTAGTAAAAAAGCTTTATTCTAAGAAAGGTATTCATTATCTTGGAAACATCGCCGGCCCCTAGAATGAGTCGATAAGACTTACGGGCAGTTGTCTTCAACTAAAGAAGAAAGATAGAAATCTAAAATTAATTACAGTAAAATAGTGGTTTGTGGAATCCAGAATATTCAATAGAATAAATAATAAGGGGCTTGTACATTATTTATGTCCACCTTGACTTTTGTAGTATCTGATACGTAAACGTGTAACTATGGGAATTTAGTGGTTGAAGTATTTAATTGTAGACCGTTATTAGATAATGAAGTGCTAAAAAGGTGTATAATATTCGTTTGACTATCTACAAGTATATGAGGTCTATACATTATGATAAAATCGGTTTTCTGATCTAAATTTTAGACCGCTTAATTTTTTTAAACTACCCGTTTTCAATATTTTTCCATCATTTATGAATTTATTCCGAAGAGTTTATGTTTTTAATACCGATAGAACGTCAACTTAACTCTTACAGTAATACAAGGATCTTTTCACGCATAAGCGAAAAAAATGTAGGCGTTGCTGGTTTCGGTTAGTATGAAATGATATCACTACATAGTATAAAACAAAGTCGCTTTCTCTGTCCCTATTTCCCTATGTACGCTTAAATCTTTAAAACTACGCAACGGATTTTGATGCGGAATTTTTTAATAGATAGAGTGATTCAAGAGGAAGGTTTTAGTATATAATTTGCGGGCGAGCAAAGCCGCGGGCATCAGCTAGTTAGCAATAAAAAAAAAACAAGACAACTGCATTATTTTCGATAGTGCCGACCGCGACGTGCCAAAATATCTTCGGAGAATAGACAATCGCTTTTAAAGCTATTCGTATTTATGAAACTTTCATAGTTTTTTTTTAATTTCCCATCTTCACTTTGCTTAAGTATTTCCAGGCCCTCTTGTATACGTATAGGTGAGTTTGTCATCGTTACAATGGAAGCTTGTCATCGCTGTCGACTTCCCCTCGGGTATTATGTTATACAATCACTACACAGTTTGTCTGTCTCAATATCCGTTGATGACAGCATTCATCGCAAGTTAGATACAGTTTTAACTAGTTTGTAGTCAAATATCCACCTAGATTTGACTAGGGAGATTGATGTGCCATTTTGACTACTTATATAAATCATGATCTGTCAAGCAACCGATTTGTTCGAGACACCATTGTTTAACTATAACTCTACTTCGTGCCCAGATCAAGGGATAAAATAATATTTTTAGAAATAAGAACTTATATTATAGAATAGAATATATTAGTGGAAGTTTGAAACTTGCGCCAGTTACAGTAAAGTTGAAAGGGAATCGATTGTCATGTGATGAGGAGGGACGAATCGCATGTGACTAAAAGAGTGATGAATATAAACGTTGATGGATGGAGAGGGAGAGGAAGAACAAAGAAACGATGGAGGGATTGAGTGAGGTATGATAATATGAAAGAAAAAGAAGTAAATGATAGCGTGACGGTTGAGGAGAATTGAAGAAAAGACCATGTTGCGGCGACCCTGAGGGCAAATAGATGATGATGATGATTTAGTTTTACATCTTAAGTAAGAAACAATACTTAGTTGCGGATCGCAAGAATTCATTTCAAAATCGGAAATTCAGTTCAAAATCAAAACCAAAATATTTTATTTCACATAGGCCTAGATGCACTTATAAAACGTCGAAAAAGGTGCACGGTTCGCGTTGGTCGTTTCCATGGAGAAGAACCGGCAAGAAACTCCATGGTTACTCTTTTCAAATCATTTGGTATTACAATGTTATTTTGTTACAGCATTAGTACATAAGTATGGGGGGACAGCGTAGGCCCGACAATAGGTCGTTGCTTACAATACAAAAAGCGTAAAACAGACTTAACAAAAGTTAACAAGCATCCGGGAATCTAGTTGGAAATTGGAAACAGTTTTTTTATATCTAAGTTGCATCCTACCTAAGTACGCCTTTAAGTTAGAACTAGAACTTATTATATATTTCCTCTTGTTCCTACTAATTTTGTATCCACAGGTTAACTTTAAGCTAGGATTATAATGGATGTAAAAAAGTATTAAATGTTGCAATTAAACTAAACGGTAATAACCTCCACCAACGGCTGTTCAATTCGCATTCGCATTCACCCGAAACTGCAATGTTTTGCGGTAAACAGCGGTTTTCACACCAAAATAAAACCTTTTTCCCAGCAATTACTGGTATTTATAATGATGCTTAATTACGGTACAGATGCGTAGATGACGGCTTTCTGATGTATATTTTTATACCCTGTATTTTATGTCTACTCTTTAGGCTGTTCATAATAAAAAACCCATTACTCGACGAAAAAAGTCGATATTAAATACAGCTAATCAAAAAAGTAATGACTGTTCCAAAATACCTACTGAGTTAATTTAACATGAACGTAACCCCACACGTAGGTGTATCTAGCTCTGAAAATCCAAATTGAGCGGATCTCTCATTGTACCGGCAGGTCATACAAAGCGAGGTCAGGTTATTTATTTATTTAGTATAAGCCATTAACACTAAATCAAATAATTTTTTACTCGGTCTTCTGACAGAACCACAAACATTTTACCATTATCGTCTTCCGTTCATCAGCAAACAAGTCCAATCCAGGGTTGGTCTCCACGCGCGGGCCGGTGGACGGTGAGCTATGGGCTAGCTCGCCGTCCGTCCGTCTCATGACGACAGGCCGTGTCGACGGCGCGTTCGTGTTCCACGCGCGCCTCAAAGAGAGTCAGCAACAATGAAGGGGTCCGCAAGGGTCGATGCCTGCCGGGGCTGCGGGACTGTTCGCAAGAGATACCGTGCCCCGGAACACAAAGGGCGATGAAGGAACATGGATGGGTTTTAGTCAGTAAAAGTCTGACACCCCCTCCTGCTCCGCCCAGAGCGGGAGGAGTCATTTGATAATTTCCCATCCGAAAAAAAAAGGGTTGGTCTCCACGAGCACGTTGAACATCGTAAGCATACGCGGTATAGGGAAACTGGATCGAGCTACAGTGCGACTAAATGGGACATTAAACATTTAATTTGTTTAAAAAAAAAATGTTATACTGGATAGCTTGGTGTGTCGACGAGTATTCCAACCACCTGGTATTGGTATCGATTTCACCTCGGTACATCACTAGTCAACTCGGACATTGTGCTATATATATCCCAGGGCCCAAACCATCACCTTGTCCACTCCGATCCAGCCTGTCCCCTTGCAGTCCTCTCCCAGCGACGCCCTAAGCCGAGGCCCGTACCCCGCAGGGGGTGCCCTTAGCGTGTAGTCGCTTAGTTTGTAAGTTTTTTGCCCTGGCTGGAGGCCTTACACTTAAGGCACCCACAGGAAAGTCCGGTTAAGCAGACGACAACCTCTCTGGTTGAACTGCGAGATGCCATTTCGAAAAAAAAAAAAAAAAAAAACCATCACCTTGTACGGCAGAATGACCCGTCAGTGTGCGAAAGAAATGGAGCTAGACAGGACGTCTATGTCCATTTTGTTGCCTTTTATAATAATGATAAAACTCAAACTCAAGCATTTATTTCAAACTACATAGCTGTTTCCCGTGACCAAGTCACCGACTTCTGAAGCTAAAGTTATTTTTTTTTTTTTTTTGTTTTTTGAAGTCGATTTTATTTTTTGCAAAAAAGTTTTTTTGGGTTTTCAAAAACAAAAGGGTGAAGCCACAGTCCCAATCACAAAACATAAGAACTTGTGAAAGTACCTACTGTAGTTCCTCTTCGGAGAGGAATGGCCAAATACTCCATAGACACTCTTTAGGTAGACCCCCGGATCATTTTTAAAACCACAGGGAGAATTCAAGTTCTTAAGTCTTAGTTGAAGTTTTAAACAGAGTGTATTGCAGCGGTGGAACTTCCAAATAGTTTGTCTTGTCCGGAGTTTTGTTTTAACGTCCTTTTGTTTGTTACTCACGGTCTACTTTGTAATTTATTGCCTGTTGCTTCAACCAGCTGTTGGCAACTCATTGTGTAGTAGGAGGTCAGGAGGATAGGTGGTGTTTCGCTTCAAATAGTCCGCAGGACGGGACCACTTATATACAGGGTCTAACAAGATTCATAACAAAGCCGATAGGCACGTGTTTTGTCCGTCATTGCGATATTTTTTTGTTCTAGACCATACCTGTGAACCTTCCAGTTACGGAGATATCGGCGGTCAAATATCCAACTTTTTCACAAGTTTTTTTTAAGGTTTAACATTTAAATTAGTTTAACATTTTTTACTTTAAACACGTCCACAACCTTCGTACTATTCAATCCATCCATCAGCACAATGTTTTAAGCGCCACCAACTCGCACTGGGCCCGCGTGGTGTTTTATAGCCTATACCCTCTTATAGAGAGGAGGCCTGTGTCCCAGCAGTGGGAACATTAATAGGCTGATGATGATGATGATGAACCATCTCTTTGATTCCGTGTCGTCCTTGCAAACAAAATCTGAGACAGAACAATTATAATAAAGTTAATCTGTCTTGTAAATCATGTTTATATAACTGGGTTAGATTCTGCAAAACCGTCGCGTCGTCTTGCCCAGTTGAAAGTACCCGGGTAACCGGGTAGTAGGGTGGGCGGGTAACAGCACGGATAACCCGGCTCGAGTCGATAATTAACTTAAGAATTTCCGAGGCGTGGATCCAGATTTCATCGTCGCTGCTTCCCTCTTAGAGGTATGACAATAAGCTTAGTGATATACAGGTTGTAAGGAATGAGTTCCTTATTTTTTCATTTATTTATTAATTGTATCTTGGTTTCTCTGAACAAAAAGATTCGATTCTAATGAAAACTATAGTTAGAAGATTTTGACATAAAAACAGATTATGTTTGAAGACAAACTTAATAATATGAAAAGTTTTTTACTATTTAGGGGACGCGAATTTCCTTCTTAGAGAAAGCTTGTGACTTTTCGTTTTTTAACTAAAATATCAAGACGACTGCAAAATCCTACGACTATCTAGTTGTCCAATAACCAGTTTCATCAGCATCTGCTTAGCTTTTTTCGCAACAATGTTGGGGTCAGCTTCCAGTTTAACTGGATGCAGCTGAATACCAGTATTTTCCATATAGCGACTGCCAATCTGACTTCCACAACCGAGTTAGTACTGGGTAATAAGATACCCACTGGTAAGACTGGTAGTCAGACTTTGCCACTGGCTACTTAACGACTGTCAAGGATCAAAAGATTCCATAACCAATGTGACTGGTCTTAAAATATTTATAAGCCTACTAATGTAAGCAAACAAAACTCAGCTTGTCACCTGTAACCTGTCCAATATATAAACATGACGTGTCTTCAATATATATAAACGCATAATTATATTTGTACAATAACACCACTAGCTGGCAACGTATGAATGATTAAATTGTTTGTTATTCTTATAAGCCGTGTGTCCATTGCTTTACATTTTTTCTTCGTCGCAATGTTTGAATCATAAGATTACACCAATTTATTTTTTTTATTGACGTTTATTTCTAGAAGTTAATGTCAGTTTGATTTTCAAATATTGCATCAGTGATGAAAAAGCTTAAGGCCTGAATTTCTGCTACGCTGATATCGGTCGCGTACGTCGGTCGCGCGCCGTATTTTGTTCTCGCTGACGTCACGATCGACCGTTCGCGACCAACATCGCTCGCTTCCGGCCCTCGTTTAATCCATGGTCCGGAGTGAGACGGACGGACGCCATCACCTCCTTCTGCGAAGCAGTCATGCTAGCGAAGGAGGTGGCGGAACGTGAGAGGGAAAGATCCACACGTCCCGGCCGCCGCGGGAGACGCCCTGGGCGTCGGGGGCCACGTGCTGGCCCCCGGCCACCGTAGGCACGAGCCTGTGGACGGTGAGCTATGGGCTAGCTCACCGTCCATCCGTCTCATGACGACAGGCCGTGTCGACGGCGCGTTCGTGTTCCACGCGCGCCTTAAAGAGAGTCAGAAAAAGGAAGGGGTCCGCAAGGGCCGATGTCTGCTGGGTTTGCGGGACTGTTCGAAAGAGATACCGTGGCCCTGGAACACAAAGGGCGATGAAGAAACAGGGATTGGTTTTAGTTAGTAAAAGTCTGACACTCCCTCCTGCTTCGCCCAGAGCAGGAGGAGCCATTTGATGATTTACAATCCGAAAAAAAAGGCCTACTTAAGTCAATCAATGGTTTGAGAAATGGTCTGATAGCCTCGTTGGTATAGTGGTCACAAGCACTTCTTTACACTTACACTTCATTACATAATCATCAAGGATCCAAGGTTTCCGAAGAATTGCCAAACTTAAGTGGCAGTGGCGAAAAGTTCTGGAGTGGCGACCGCGAACCGGAAGACGTCGCGTTGGAGGCCCTCCAACGCAACATCTTCCGGTTCGGTTAAATGTATGTATAACTGGCGACAATGTGGGTGTACTATCAGGGACACTGCCAACCCCTCGGGGATTACAGGCGTCATGTTGTGTTACTATGTAAAATTTGAGATACTGTTGTTATTCTAGATCCGAGAAAAAAATATTCATTATTTCATCTAAGCCGCATTAAGTACGTCTAGAAGCCGACCTCAAAGTTTTTAGAAAAAACTTAAGTAAGACTTATAATGACTAGTTCTAAAAATAGACTTTTCAGACATGCTTCTCAAAACACTAGAATAAATCCACTCTCATTATTGGCAACACTGTTTTTTCTTACAATGTATTTTCTTTTAGTATTTGGTGGAGATTTTTGTAGTGCGAAGCGTGGGCGTTTATTTACCCACAAGAGTTGTTTTAAGCTCTAAAACGCGTCATTCGGTTAAAGACTTGGCCACACTGAGGTGGATCACGCGTGTGGGCGGGGCGGTCCTTTGCCCTGATTGTGTTAGTAAGTAACAAAATGTGCGGGTTTCGCCGAAGTTTGGCCAAAGCTTTAACTGAATGACGTGTCTTGTGGCTAGTTTCTGTTCAAGAGACGATTACGGGAGTTGGCAGACGGTGCTGTATCTGATTTATTGAATTAAGCCAGAAGTCGAAAAATAAAGAAATATGCGATACGATTTTTCAAAGGTAAACAAAATTTTTACTGCAAATAGGTATAGATAATTAAGTAGATTTCCAGGCTGGTCAAGTTTTATGTACAGCCGTGGTCTTTTCCGCCTGATAAGATATTTTTGTTTCGCTTAAATTATGCGGAGGCGCAGCCACGCCCCCTTAAAGTTTAGGCCTAATTAGGAAAGTGTCAACTTTGGCGCGCAAAATAACAATAACTCTTGTTTGGCGTGCGTCGTCAGTGCGCTCGGCCGATCGGTATCTTTTCATTCATTATTTCTATGCAAAGTCAACGGGGCGGGGCTAGAGAGCGTTTCTATGTTGTAAGTGCAAGCAAAAAATGGCTTAGTGGTGATCAGGCGGGAGTGTCCTCGATAGTACATTGCACCACAACTCTACGGCATGGCTAAGTTAACTTTACAGAATAAAACAATAGCTAAAGGAAATTGTCTCTAATAACATGGTTGCCACCTCGAGACCAAGACGTTCGGTTCGAGTTACAAGTGGTGCTCATTTATTATGTAAGTTCTAGCGCGGGAAAGTAAACAACTGATGTTCATAAAAGTGGATGTAATACCTTTCTGAGCTAATATTATGGCCTGAAAAATACTAAGGTTTTCAGCTATATGAGGTGTGTACAAATTAATTGATTCCAGGTGAAGCTAAGAGAAACAATTATTGCAGTGTCTCAATTCTAGGCACAAATCCAGATTCCGTGACTGCTACTGAGAAATTACTGTGTGTGTTCCGTGAAATTCTTGACGGAAAAGCTACACCAATAACACTTGCAGTGGCAGTAGGTCAACGAGGCAGTCGAGGTAGAATGGAAGATCTGTACATCATGTGGTGGAGCAGAAACATGAACAAACGCCACAGCCATAAAATCACGTGTAATCATCCCCCTTTAAAAGTTCTAAGTCACCATTCTCCTGTTCAGTGCACATTTGAGCTTTACAGTAATAATAAACTGTCGTCTGTCGAGCAATAAAATAAAACAGCGGACAACATTATAAGGCAGTTTTGTACACCGCTGGTGACCCTAATTTAATTTTATTGCAAAGATTTGTTGATATTGCTTGTACCAGCAGCGCGCTGTCACATTGTAAGTAAAGTCAGAAGGCAAACTTTATAGTACACCTGTCCATAATAATGTCTAGGATAGACGAGACAACCGGTTGCAAACATCGTACGGTCGAGCAGACCGTGCGGACGTCGGACACTGACAAATGACCGAAAACAGCACAGACGCTTGCACATAAATCTAACCGAAACTATTTTTTTTCCAATCAATCTTGAACTTATTAATAATTTAGCGATAAAGTTGAAAATTTAAATAAACTGGCCTGCAAAAATAAGTATCACACTTTCAAAATTGCAATAACTTTTTAAGTACACAAGATATACTTTCGAAACAAAAAAGACTCGAAAAATAGTTTAAGTTTGTCTGTAGTTTCAAAGAAAGCTGATAATAATTGCTTAAAAAGCTTTTTATTTTTATTTTAAATCTCTAACTTCTATAGTTTAGGAAAAATTGAAATTTTAAAAGTGTGGTACTTATTTTTGCAGGTCAGTAGGTATATTATAATAATTTTACAAATTGTAGTAGCTTGGTACATTCTATGTCATAAATGTTAGTGTAGGGTCCTCGACGTGAAGGGGTCCGCAAGGGCCGAAGCCTGCCGGGGCTGCGGGACTATTCGAAAGAGATACCGTGGCCTCGGAACACAAAGGGCGATGAAGGAACATGGATGGGTTTTAGTCAGTAAAAGTCTGACACTCCCTCCTGCTCCGCCCAGAGCGGGAGGAGTCATTTGCTGATTTCCCATCCTAAAAAAAAAAAAAGGGTCCTCGATTCGTCTATTCGTTTTACCAAAGCAATTCAACCTGAGGGCTTTAACAAGTGCCCTTTAAACATAGCTTTCAAAGAAAGACATACATTCCAATACTCAATATAATTTGGCACAAGCATACAAGAAACACGTTTCAGACCAAAAACTTACATAAACATAAAATAAAATCACACCTGTAATCCCTGGGTTATGCAGAGATGTACCTGTTATGATTACCTAAGTCCCATAGTAATAGGGGGGGAGACTATTGCCATCAAGCGGGCACAAATCCAAACTGCTCCTGATAAATACCTGATGTAAAAAACCCAATAAAAATTTACTCCTATCCGGAGATTGAACCCAGAACCTCATGCTCAGCTTGCGTGTTCGAGATTACATAGGCCAACGAGGCAAGCTTACATAAAATAAAAGGAAAATACAGAATCAAGTATGTTTTACGACTGCGCCAAGAAAATTGACGTAAGGTTTTCGATAGCGTACATGTCAACACATTAAAAGAAAAGCAAGAAAGAAGAATCTTTATTTATCGCAGGGACATGACGTGCATACAAAATTAGAAAACAGAAACAATAAACATAACAAACATTTAGAATATAACAAAACGGAACATTAACAATAAAAAAATAAAGTTGACAGCTTGCACGTCGTGAGTGTGATAAACAGGTTACCACTCAGCATGATGCTGTACTATGGGGACCTACAGCCTGCACAGCGCAGCGGGCCTACCATGATGTCTTAAAGCAGGATCGTTTTAATTTCGTGCCAGTGTGGGAAAGAGATGGCGCTAGACGTCCTCTATAGCTCCGTCTCTTACCCACACTGAAACGCGATTAAAACGATCCTGCTTTAAGACGTCATGGTAGGCCACCTGGTTTTTACACTACCTACTTTTCCATTATCAAAACTTATATTGTCACTTACGGGATAGATTCCGTGATTATTAGGTATTTGTTTTGAGCTCCCGTTTTGATTATTTTTTGTTTGACTCCGTCAACCCGCGATCATGGCGCTTGCAACAGCGTCGAAATATCGGGAGCTCAAAACAAATAATAATCACGGAAGATATCCCGTAAGTGACAATATAAGTTTAGTTTTAAACCGTGAAAGCTTAAAACAATGTTTTAAATTATCGTCTACTCGTTCCTTGGTAATGTTAGAAACTGGTACTACTGTAGGTAACACTTATATCGTGACACCATTGTGCATCTGTGTTAGGCAGTCGTAACATTTTATTTAAAGTCATATAGCCCCGCTTAGTTTCGGGACTACCCCGGAAATGTACGTCCAAATTGATAACTATTAGAGGATATTGTTTTAGAGAATAGATGCCGCAGATAATAAGGGTTTTTCGGAACTGATATTTATTTATCATGGCGTTTAACCAGACTTTTCAGAAGTCTGAAATTCGTATTATTTAGTCACTGGGCTACTGTGTTGGCTGTGGAGGCCAGGGCCTCAAGTCTGCTATTACAATAGTGTCAGAATGGTCTATCATTGATTTCGTAATTGTTGATTTAGACAAGTTTGGTAATCTACCAATAAGATGGCGTCATTATGAGTTTCCAATGGTCAACCACTGACACACCATTGAAAGAAATGGCATAGAATGGTAATCTCGTACATAATGACAAATGAATGACTGGTGCTATTTACGAACTTCTTACTACTTCAGATTGCTTATAACACTAATAAATAATACGTAAAATATATATATAAATGAAATCTGGCGGATTTTATAATAATGGCAATACGACAATGTCATTTTAGCACAATTCTATTACGAGACCAATGATCGACCATTATGAATTTAGCAGATTACGAACTTTTAGCAAAATGACAATGCGATGAAAATGGGATCGTGTTGGAATGCCGAATTTATAAAAATAGCAAACTTGGGCCCCTGGTTGGCCGTCAGTGCAAGGAAAATGACACTTTTATTTAGCTGCTTGAGGTGACACTGTAAGGCAAACCTAACATAGTTGGAAAAAGCTTGAGCAGCTGACAATTGTAAGGAGGTAGCAAGAAGTTTCTTTTTAATAAGATTTTCTCATTAGTATGGGTTTGTGATATTTGAGTCGGTCGATGGCAATAGGCGCTCCCAAATTAAATGAAACTTAAACATAACTGGGGAAATGTTGTTTTATGTCCGAACCTCAGGAATAACATTCATGATGTTGTACTGTATTCTTCGGTAGTACTTTTTTCTAAGGAGCTCTTTCTTGAAAAGGTTTTCTATTCCAATCTTCTAAATTCCTGACAGACACTCAATAGCTCTTTGAAATGAAACTCAAGACCTAACTAGGCGGTAATGGGCAATTGCGGCGAGGTTGTACTTGGCACGTTACTAGCTAACGACGACCAAACGAACGTTTGACGACCCGAATACCGCAGTGGTAATGAGGCTACCTTACGTTCTTAGGGTCCCGGATTCGAATCCCGGTTGGAGCAAATGTTTCTGTGATCAGCATGGACATTTGTTTCTGAGTCATGGATGTTTATATGTATAATAAGTATGTATTTACAAACAAAATGTATATTATGTAGTATATCAACTATCTGGTGTCCACGACACAAGCCTCGTGTGGCTCGTGGCCTCGTGTGGCACTAAGCAAGTGTGGCATTAGATGGCGCTGTGTGTTAATGTCCAGCGATATTATATTATATTATTATTAGCTAGCAAGCTCCAACAAATTACTAGCTAACGACGCAATCATCATTTCATATGTGGTTATACCCTACGGCTAGTTAGGTACAAGTAGGTACTAGTTAAGTTTTACAGGGGCAATTGATATTTCGAGGAGCTCAACCGCTTAGGTTGATCTTTAAGTTTCCCCCGCGCTTGCCTAGGTAGGTCCGTGTATACGTGATCATTACATACCGAGTTTCCTCCGTGCCTCAGAAAGCACGTTAAGCCGTTGGTCCCAGCTGTCAGTTGTTGATCTTTGGCAGTCGTTACAGACAGTCAGTGGAAAAAATTTGAAAACCAGTCCTACCAAGGGGTATCGCATGAAGGTGTAAAAAAGGGGGGAGGGTAGGATGGCGTCGCTGGAGGTTGTTAGTCTACATCAATAGCTGCAATACCTTTCATCATCATAAATTTAGCCAATTGGTCCCGTGTTGCACCTTTTTACAGAAGCTTGACACCAAAAAAATCCTGCTGGCTGGAAAACATTTCCCTTCAGTTCAAATATAAATGAGTACTGCCAAAAACATTTTCGCGGGTCGTATTGGAACGGGCCGCGGTTCTGTGATGCTCTTGCGTCCATCTGTACGGGGCGCGGCGGACCGCCTAAGCGGATTTGATCTTACAGACGTGTTTTCGTGCTTGGACTGACATCGCGCTACCATGGACAGCTCCGACGAAGAGATGTTATGGTTTCAAATCCTTCTTGAGGAAGAGCAAAAAAATAAAAAACGACGACGAGTACACAAGGTGTGGGTGCATGATATATGCCAGAAAAGAAATGTATTTCGTGAATACCATCATTTGTTTTTGTTTATTTTTATTAGCACGGCACGTGCGCTCACATCCGCCTGCCTGCGTCGACTAGACGGATCGGGGCGGGACGCAGCGCACCGCCGACAGAAATACGCCTGCGAAGCGATCCGCCAATGCGTTGCCGCCCGCCGCGCTCCGATCCGTCGCTAATAAACGATATTTCATACAAAACATAGCCAGGCGTATTTTTGCGTTGCGATGCGGCCGGACCCGATCCGCCTAGTGGTCGCTAGCCTTAATATAGAACGCCATTTTTCTCTCATCATTCATGCCGATCTAGATGATTTAACCTATTAAAACATTTAAAAACAAACCGATTAACCTTTAAAAAAGAAAACAATAAAACAATTTACCTAAAAAATAATGGCCTTATATCAAATTCGAATTATGAATGAATGAACAGTTTTAAAACCTCAGTACTACGGCAATACCGGATTCAGATTGATGAAACATAACATGTAATTTAACACTGCACGTTGAAACAAATTCGCCTAGTTGTTGTGGTAGATTTCGTATTGCATTGCATAAGTTTTTGTTCAAACTGAAACTCAAAGCATTTATTTCAATTAGACCATTACAGCACTTTTTAATGTCAAAAATACAAAAAAAAAAACAAAGCTACAGTCCCAGTCACAAGGCATAATAACTTGAGAAAGTACTGTAGTTGCCCATTCCCTAGCGTAGATCTCTATGGAGAAGAACGGGCAAGAAACTCCATGTTACATTTCATGTTACGGCATTATAATTAAACCTATCGTCCAGTGACTGCGACAATGCTGGCTTGAGTTTCGAGCGCCCACTTGAAGCACAAAGCGGGACCACTTCTGGTTCTTCAACGTAAAGGTATAGTTATATTATAGGTATGTGTGTATTCAAGCGTAGTTTATTTTGTAGTGTTGGTGTTGATTTACAAATTGTGTAGTACAGATTCAAACAAGGTGTAACATGAAACGCAAGACCACCCGTGTGCTCTCTCGTCTGTACCATGAATCTGACCAAGTTTTGTTCTAAGAGTATGTCGGCGAAATCACGGCCGTCGTCGTTGAGAGACACACAACATATCGGTTTGCACCAATATATACACAATCACAGAATTACTCAGCAATTAGGAAACAGCAGGAAATATCAGCACTTTAATGAAAATACCTTACTCCAGGTCAAATTGTTTATTCCAAGATAGGCGAATTAAGAATCTACAAGAATGCCCTTTCTTTCACATTACAACGGCTTTTATACACAGAAATTCAACTGCGAAGCGCCTTCTTCTGCGAAGCAGTCATGCTAGCGAAGGAGGTGGCGGAACGTGAGAGGGAGAGATCCTCACGTCCCGGCCGCCGCGGGAGACGCCGTGGACGTGGTGGCTTCCGACCACCGTAGGCGCGGGCCTGTGGACGGGGAACTATGGGCTAGCTCGCCGTCCGTCCGTCTCATGACGACAGGCCGTGTCGATGGCGCGTTCATGTTCCACGCGCGCCTCATAGATAGTCAGCAAAAATGAAGGGGTCCGCAAGGGCCGATGCCTGCCGAGGCTGCGGAACTGTTCGCAAGAGATACCGTGGCCCCGGAACACAAAGGGCGATGAAGGAACATGGATGGGTTTTAGTCAGTAAAAGTCTAACACTCCCTCCTGCTCCGCCCAGAGCGGGAGGAGTCATTTGATGATTTCCCATACGAGAGGTAGAAGAAAAATAACAATATTTAATTTTGCAAGGCGGGAGAGATCAAAATTTAATAATCTTTGCTTTAGACTAGATTCTTAAATAATTCTAGCGAATATATCAAAATAAACTCCTATTAAAATAAACAGAAGTAACCATATTTTACATAAATCAAACATCAATCCTTATTATTGAAGCAAACGGAAATTACAATTACTTTTAAATGAAATAAACGGAAATACAAATATTAGTTCAGTAAATCAACACAATATGTCAAATAAAAAAACTCACTACCCTACAATACAACTATTAATTCAATAAACCTGCATAAGTCAAAATAAAAACGTAACTACCCTTAAATTATAAAGTAACTTAAAACTAAAATCAAATGATGGTTTTGCGCCCATAAGTACTTACTTGAAATTGGCAATAATAAAATTGATTTTCTATAGGAACTGACGCGATCAGCTGATCAACATAATTATGTGGTAAACCTAAAATAAAAGTTATAAAATTCCTTGTCACAGAACAAGGAGTTGATCAGTTTTATGGTCCGAAACACCCATGAGAGGTCTTGCGTTTATTATGCGACAACCTGTATAAGGCAGTAGTGATGTAAAAAAAATACGTCATGTTATTTTGAGAATTAGACAAAGTGGGCTCTTTACCTCTGGTATAATATATTTTTTTAAACAGTTTTGGTGTTAGTTTGTCCACGTAGTCAATTATCCAACCCGCGTGGCATGACCGCTGTGCGCCGTGGAAACGGGTTTTGTCGACGAAGAATCGACAAAATTACAGATGAACAAAAGAAATCTCTCAAATTGTCGATTAACGAAGAAACACCTTTTCTATGGTGGTCTGGTTTAGTGCTTGAATAAAATGTATGTGAACTCTTTTCCACGACTTATAACATTTAATTGTTGTTGAAACACGAGATAAAATTAAATTTGGAGACTGATATTATTACAACAACCTAGTCTAAAATTAAACTTTGCTAGGTTTATTTAAATATATTTTTATCTTTACTAGACCCGTGAAGGATTATAGGATTATAAATAAAAAAAGAACATTCCAAATTCTTTTAAAAAGTTAGTATCAAATTCTACAATGGGGACTATGTAAATACCTACTGAAAATGAAAATATAACGTGATATTTTTGAGCGTAACCGAACAAAAAGGAGAAAATATACACACTTTTTGTTTTTAGCTAGAACCTAAAATATAACTGGCCAAAATATGTAAATGTTTAACTTTATGCGGCCTTTGTGAAAGTCGTGTGTAAAACAGTATTAAAGTTAGACAAAAAGGGAACGCAAACATCAAGGCATCTGATATTCAACACACATGTAGTTTTGGGTATTATTTGGATAGGGATGGGGTATGGCGAATTCGCATGTTTTTCACCTGAAGATCCAAAGAGCAAGCAAATAAAACCACAGCTTTATAGAGTACTAGCGGACGTCACGCGGTTTCACCCGCATAGTTCCCGTTCCCGTGGGAGTACGGGGATAAAATATAGTTTATGCCACTCAGCAAAAACGTGGCTTTCTAATGGTGAAAGAATTTTTGAAATCGGCGCAACATTTTTTGAGTTTATTCATTACAAACATACACACAAACATTAAAATCTTTGATCTTTATAATATAAGTGTAAGTGTAGATATAAATGTAGAAAGTGTAGATGTAGATTTCAGCAAAAATACTGCCTCATTGGTCTAGTGGTCGTAAGTGTGACTGCTGACCAGAGGTGCTGGGTTCGATTCCCGCGTCGGGCAATGTGTTATTGGGTTTTTCCAATAAATTTCTCAGTAACAGCCACTGAGTCTGGATTTGTACCCGGTTGATGGCAATAGGCTAGCCCAAAAATACATGGGACTTAAACATAAATGAGGGTGGACTATTTAGGTACCCCTCTGCCTAACCCCTTGACAATTACAGGCGTTATGTAGAGCAAAATAAAATGGTTTAAATTGCAACTGAGTTGCAGATTCAACAAACGTTTGCAAGCTTTTATTTAATTAATCTGGAACAGTCAGTGTTGATTACTTGATACAAGTTCCTCTCGTCAATTTTGTAACTTTGGCCCGGTTATGCAGATTAACGGTAATGTGCATTACAGACTGAATATGTAAAATAGCTGATATGCTTAAGACTATGTAGTTGTTTTTGAGGAAACGATGGCAAACACGAAGGACACGAACGTAGGGGACTGGCGACATTGTGACGCAAGTCGTGTTGGAGTGACTCATAGCAAGCTCTTCCAGTTGTTTTGGAGCAGTTACTGTCACTAAACGCCTATCTTCAAGCCGTCAAACCTGTGGCTAATATGTAAAACGGTTCACTCATTTGGGTCATCCCTAATTCGTCACAAAAACGACGCACAAAATACAGGTTGATGTTTAAAAATAACCACTTAAAAAGCCTTTCCCCATGGTTCACAAATAACTGTGATCATTTATTCAACACACACATGGCATAGGGTTCCGTACCTTTATATGGAATGGTCCTAATGCGGGATGAAAAGTAAATTGCAAATCGATGTTTGGATCTAAATGCATTAATCTTACCTTAGTAGAAAAGTTAGGAAAAGGTGAGGAAGTGTGTGTTTGATTAATGGTTTATTTATTGAAAGGTGTTTGTTTGGCTAATTAATTACTGTAGTGGGTAGTATTGATTTGTTGTGTATCGATTTAAAAGGTGGTAAAATTACAGGAATCTTAAATGGCACATTGCTATTAAAAAAATACTGTTTTGTATACGGACATGGTTTCGTGTATTGTATACTTATCCCTCACAAATAAAAGAGGTAAAGTAAACTGAATAATTGATATAATTAATAAGAATTATGAATTTACAAGAGGTAGGATGAAAATACAGTTATGAATCAAAATCAAAATATTTTATTACACATAGGCCTAGATGGGCACTAATAAAACGTCGAAAATGAGCACGGTGCGTTGGTCGTTTCCATGGAGAAGAACCGGCAAGAAACTCCATGGTTACTCTTTTCAAATCATTTGGTATTACAATATTATTTTGTTACAGCATTAGTATGGGGGGACAGCGTAGGCCAGACAATAGGTCGTGGGTTACTATACAAAAAGCGTAAAACAGACTTAACAAAAGTTAACAAGCATCTGGGAATCTACAAAGCGTACAAAGTTCACTCATTCAAAATAATAGGTAATAAAAAAAATCTATACAAAGGTAGGAAAAATATGTAAATAAACAAAATTTGTAAATAATAAAAAGAAAAACAAAATTAAACAAGTGACACCAATATTGTCATCAGTGCTGTAACTATTCTGAGCAAAAGATGAAAAATAAAAATGATTTGAAAACTATTGTAAAAATCTGAATGGAAAGAAAAGAAAAAATGAGATTGAGAATAATTAGACACACACTCTAAAGAGGGAAGAGGAAGGAGGTTTTTAAAGTACTTGAGCTCCCCGTTAGGATAACACCGTAGAATAGACGATGGGGAAGCTTCACAGAGCAGGCGGTTGGGGCAGCTTCCCAGACAGGCGGTCGGGGCAGCTCTGCAGTATTGGAGTCAGGTAGGCTCCGCAATCCAGGTGTTGGAACAGGCCAACGGTGTGAAGAAAGCACTCCGACTAGTGTAGGGTCGTGTCAGAGCGTCAGCGAATGGCCGGCGACTCTAACACTGTTCACCTTTAGAGGGTGAACTCCGCGTACTCTGACAACTCGCGATGGAGAGGGTTCTCTATTGTAACTCAGGCAGACTTTTCGCGGCGGAGATAGTTCTTTGTCAGAATCCAGAAGTAAACTATCGAGACTGAGCCAACCGCCTCTTTTATAAGGAAATCTCCGCGTTCTTAGAAAATCTTTTCTGTTGACATTCTTTCTAGAATTTCAGTTGTCGCGGCCATAAAAATGTGACCTGCCAGTATTCAAACCAGCCAGGAGTATAAATCAGCCAAGATGAATTAAAACCTCCCCCGATAAAATCTGAGAGTGTGCTTAAGAATTTTATAATTATAAAATACGTATAGAATACTGTTAAAAGTATAAAATACAATTTTGAACTAACCATATTGGTAAAAAATGATTTTTAGTTATATAAACCAAATTCATCCTTTATTGAAATAGGCATAACAAAGAAAAATCATAGATTTTATAATATTATTTCAGGTAATGTAAACGAATCGTTTAATCGATTCGCAGAGTGCTAACACAGAAAACACTAAAGTTCAGTACCCTGTGCCGCCGCCAAAGCGCGAAATATAATTTCAAGAAAAATTGTAACGAGGGCACTAAATCCTATAGATAATGTACATGAATGATAAGTACAAAGCGTAAGTATAGCATGTAGATACTATAATGGGTACTAAATTGATAGTCAATTTACTGATCATTTTAATTTTCCTGATTTTACATTACAATTCGAGCCTAAAAACGAACATATAACTGACTGCCTCCAAGAGTGTCATTGAAAAAAGAAGATCGTGTTTTTATTTCAACTTCGCTATCACTGATTGCTATCCTACCACATTAAATTGTGTTAACTCGAAGGCAAGGAAGAAAAACCACGTTCCAGATTTGGGACTTCCAGTCTGAGCTCGTTTTCTTAACTGATAAATAAATCTACAATTTTTTCACAAAATATTTATGTATGAATTCATCGTTCCCATCTTCCGCCTATCTAATATATTCATACGGAACCCCACAGCAAACTGACAACCCTATTGAACGTTTTCATGCGTAAATCATGTGTAGGGATTTGGTTTTAATAAATTTTGTTTGAGAGCTCGTGGCTTAATAATAACAGCCGCTCGGGTCGATCTTCAGGTTAAACCGCTCTTGCCAAGGTTGGTCTGTGGATGGGTTACCACCCATTACATACGGAGTTTCCACCGTGCCTCGGAAAGCCCGTTAAGTCCTTGGTCTCGGCTGTAAACGGCCACGGAGACTGGAGTTGTGCCCGGTTGATGGCAATAGGCTCGCCCCCTATTAATGGGACTTGAATATAACTGGAGAAAAGTGGGTGTACTTGCTAGGTACACCTCTGCTTAACTTTTTGGGGATTACAAGGCGTGATGTTATGATTTTAATGAAAGCAATAGCTCTAATATTAATTTTAATGAAAAGTGATTAATCTGTCTTGAGAAGGATAAAGGTTTACCTCCAATTACTTACCGGGAGTGTCACAGGTAATTTAAGTTGACTGTCAAAAATAAATAAAAATGTTTCGAAAATTACTTTTTATGAAAAATTGCTAGTTAATGAACTCATTACTTAGAGATAATAATCATTCCTTTGTTTGTCTTACGAATTTTAAGAATAAAACTAATTATTTTTCTAACCTTTGGTGAAGTTATAGGACAATGCCCATTTTGTTAGGAGTTTTAGGCCCACTAAAGAAACTTTGCGTATCGAGGTGGTTTTAACTTGGTTTGGTAGACCTAGAATTATCTTTTAATATCCTGAAATTTTTCACTCTAATTTAAGAGATTTTTTTAGCGGATGCTGAAATTGAGGTTATAAAACATTTTTTAATGAAAATTTCTCCATTAAAATTCTTTTTTATTTCTTTCAGCATAACGATTTTTTTTTTCTAAATACATAAGAAAATAAAATAGTGTTTTATGTCAGACAAACACCCATAATTATTGTACAAGAATCAATAATAAAATAAATCGAATAACATAGTCAAAACTATAAAAAAAAAACTATTAAAAACCTTTAAAAAGATTAAAAATTAAAACATTCACATGCGGCCTAATATAAAAAAAGTTGAGACTGTTTCAGCCACGCCACAAGCTAGCAAAAAAAAAAACAATTTCCTGCCACTCTCAGCCACTGTGTACAGACCCTAACACCACCAATGGCCATTACCGGTGATTATTAAACGTGAAGAGTCTTAAATTTCATTTATGGAGAAAGAAATTATTCAATATTTGAGAGTCCCGATAAAACGGCTCTGACTTATATTTTAACAAGCGAACCACCCTTGCTTCGCATGGTATTAAAAGATTTTCAAAATATTGAGATTTCTTCATTAAATGTTAAGATTAATAGATACATACTTACTGACTGCCTCGTTGCTCTAATAGTTGTAAGTGCGACTGCTGAGCAAGAGGTCCTAAATTCGATTCCCGGGTCGGGTAAAGTTTTATTGGGTTTTCCCATCCGGAATTGTTGAGTAGCAGCCACGGAGCCTGTATTAGTGCCCGCTTGATGGCAATAGGCTCGCCCCCTGTTACAGGGGACTTAAAACATAACTGGCGAAATGTGGGTGTACTATTCGGACACCTCTGCGTAACCCTTCGGTGATTACAGGCGTGATGTTATGGTTAAGTTATACTAGTACGCATAAACTTTTGATGTTATGGTTATGTTATACTAGTACACATAAACTTTTGATGTTATGGTTAAGTTATACTAGTACACATAAACTTTTGATGTTATGGTTAAGTTATACTAGTACACATAAACTTTTGATATTATGGTTAAGTTATACTAGTACGCATAAACTTTTGATGTTATGGTTAAGTTATACTAGTACATAAACTTTTGATGTTATGGTTAAGATATACTAGTACACATAAACTTTTGATGTTATAATTAAGTTATACTAGTACACATAAACTTTTGATGTTATACTTAAGTTATACTAGTACATATAAACTTTTGATGTTATGGTTAAGTTATACTAGTACACATAAACTTTCCGGAATAAATTATCTAAACGTTAGAAGAAACTACGCCATTTGTACGTAGTTAGAAAAACAAACGTGGTTACACAAACAAACTCGAACATCGACTTTAAATATAAGAAGCAGTAATTTGTCTTCCATTCAATAATATTTTAACGAGCCATTTTTAATAGCAACGTATTATTTTACTGTGAAATAATTGATGTATTTAATTTTTGGTAGATTCCAATTAGAGAATTATTGTATCGTTTGGAAGATGGTTCTTTCAGACGGAAAAACCAAACATCACTGTTGACAGTCGATGGTGGCTGTCAGAAAACTGAAAGTCTGACAGCGAGTCTTACCTAGGGGTGTCGTGTTACAATAACTGGTCAGAAATGCTGTTGCTCCATGTCAAATACTGATGTTCAGCTGCTTCCGTGAAGCCGACGCCAACATAGTTTGGAAAAGGCTAGTCAGATGATGATGTAATTAGTGAATGCTTGTTAAGGCTCATCATTCTCTTGCTCTTATCCCAATTCATTAAACTCTTCTTCTTCCATACTAACTTCTCTATTACTCGTCATCTCATCATACACCTCCTTTCGTGCCATATCATCCTTCATACAGTCCATTCATCTTCCTCTACTCTTATAAAGGGTGCAAAACACCTCTTAACGAGGTCGAAAAGCACTTGATCTCCTCGTTATTGCGATCATTTTTTTATTCTACACCATACCTAGTTATGGAGATATTGAGGGTCCAAAGTTTCAACTTTTTTTTTTAAATACAAATTTTAATGTAAGGTTTTTACTTTAAACAACTCTACGACTCCCGTACTATTAAATCCATAGATCAGCACAATGTTTTGAGTGCGTTACATTGAGTTCTACCACAAAACATGATTTTTCACTCCAAAAAGTCGTTTCCCAGCAATAATTTTTGCGGAAAGTTACTTAGTTTGATGTACAGAATGCTTAGTTGACGGCTTCGTGATGAGGTGGTTTACACCCTGTATATCCATCCACATTCAGTTTCAAAACTTTCCTCAAGACATTTTTCTCATTCCTCCGCATCACACGCCCATTTCATGGCAACCGATCCGTGTTAAAGCTAACACTTTAAAAACTTTAAACCCACAGCACTTTGCAACTTATGCCTTTACAAATAAAAATTAAATTCGACCTGCATAGTAGGTAGGTAAATACCAAAAGTGTAAGTCTAACAGGCTCGCGTGTATCTAATGTTGACGAGTGATATGAACCCACATCAGTTAATCACTAATCACGGACACGAATGTTTAAGTGAGAACGGCCGGTTGCCCCGAACTTTAACCGTAGTTAGACTAATCAACTCGCGCAACTCATGCGACTGCGGGCAAAATAACTAATACCCTGAAAGGAGTAATTTCGGGGTTTTTCTAACAAGAATTTCTTGGTGGCAACCACTGGGTCTGGATTTGTGCCCAGTTGATGGCAATAGGATCGCCTTTATTTACATGGGTACTTAAACATGACTGGCGAAATGTGGGTGAAATATTAGGTACACCTTAACCTAACATCTAACATCCCCTTCGGGGATTGCAGGTGTGATGTTGTTTTATACTAATTATATAGTGAAAGTTCAGTAAATTTTTAAATTTCAGAACAACGGTTAAAGTAAAAACTCTTTTTAGCTGTAAGTCTCTGTGCTTGAAAGCTAATGGGTATTCCATTAGCTTTTTAGCACGTTGCTAGCTGTTGAAATTACTCATTGCTTTTAGCATCATGCTCTGATATAATTTTTATGGCGTTAAAACATGAAAAATGTATGGTTTATGTCGTTAAATAAAAGAAAATGCATGATGAAGTGCCCAGAAAGCCAAAAAGACTTTCACGACTAAAAAATGTACCTATGTTATGAAAAAACTAGGAATGGATTTCTCTTACAGATATATAGATTTTTCTGATTTACCTAGTTACATAAATGAGATTTTTTTTTTGAGATTCCTGCTTTTTTGTTTATATGTTATTTTACTTATTCGGAAGAACTAACAATCACAAACTGCATATTCCAAATCTTAAGAAGTTATGCAAATGTGCAACCAATAACGTTCTTTACAGAAACACAAAAAGAATAAGACACACTCTTGCATTTGCAGTGACAGACAATTGCATGAAATAAAGTACACGCAAATGAACACTTATGACATACAATATTATTCACTTAATTTATTTATTGTGTCAAGCAATTTTTTTTAAATAAATGGATAAAGCAAATAGATCAAAGATCGAAACAAGTTTTTAAATGTAGCAAATCGAGTCTGTTCTTGGTTTTCAAACGACCCTATAGATGACAAACCCGTTAAAACCCATCCAAAATAAATACAAAACACCATTTTTCCTTTTGCAATACTATCAAACACCGCCATTGTTCAATAAAACCTAAATCAATCACTTAACTTAACCGCGGCCAGTAACTTGGTGCAACCGGGCGCACGAAGTTCAATCGACTCGAGTAGCATGCGAACACGTTGATTAGCTGTCCATACGATAATGAGTCCCTGATCACTGGCAATGTGCTTCTAAATGATTGGACACATGCTTCACCGATTTGAGGGATATCTTTTGAGTTGCGTTCTTTAGTTTTGATTGTGTGGTTTTGGTTTTTACTCGTATAATATATACTATATAAATCATGATCTGTCAAAGGACCGAATAAAGAGGTAACATTTGTTTCTAAGTTAGAATATTGCACATATTCAGAACTACTGATACGATTCCACAACATTTATCGCCGGGTGTTAAAGGGCTACATTTAAAACGTTACTGTGGGTCAATTTCTGAATATAACGTGAGCGAAGCCACGAGCAAAAGCTAGGCAAGAACAAAAAGCTAGGTGGAAGTGTATTTTATACCTAGAATTCCCATATTTTGCCAGTAATGTTGAAGTCCAAAACAATAAGGACATTGACCAAGCACAAATCGAGATCGGGTTGGGACTGAGTTATTTCTTGTGGGCTCTATGGGCCGAGTCACACCGGAATGGCACCGGCAGACGGCAACGCCACTGGCGGCTGCTGGCGGCCTCACGCGACCTCCAGTCCCCACGCACCTAGTCTCCTCTTGATTAGTTTAGTTTCTACATTCGGCAAGGAAACTCGTGTGTTTGGAGTGAACACGATGGAATTGGTTATTATAGCAATTATTGCGGAAGAAGAAGCTTTGAACCGCCTACGTAGGACGTGGCGTTCAGTGTTGCGGCGGGGGTGAGGGTGCTCGCGGCACCGCGGGAGGCCTCGCGCCGCCGCGCCGCTAGACCCGCGGGCAACCACCGACAAGATGCGCATGGCGCGGGCGGCCGCGCGACCTTTTCAAGCGATACTAGTTTTTTAAGTATGTAGATAAAGTTTAAAATTATTTCACACTGACTCGGCCCTAACAGTTTCGCGGCATAACAAGGAATACACTAGATGAACATCGCCCGACTGACTATCTACCTATCTGTATTACGAAAACATAGTCCAAAGTGGAAGTTAAAAATTATTTATAAACTTTCATATTTCCAGGACGGGTCAGGACAGATGTGCCGGAATCGTCACGCAGTGGGTGCCTGAAGAGGGTTGTCGTCACCGAAGTAGTTCAAAGAAAACGCTGTCGTGACGATTTGGACTCGTTACTGACTGATTGGCTACGACAAAAAACCGAGCGGGTCCAACCCTCTCGGTTTTTTGTCTTCTCTAGTATAGTATAAAATACTAGCATGTCGCCCGCGACTTCGTTTGCAAAACTTGTCATAGCTCGGCTATTATGGATGATATAAAAATAATTTATAGACTATAGAACCCATGAATAATGTAGCTTTCTGCCGGTGAAAGAATTTTTTGAATTGGATCATTCGTTCCGGAGATTATCCCCTACACACAAATTTTCAAACAAATTTCACCTCTGTATAGCATTGCCATTCAACGTGGCAATGCTGCCAGTCTTCTGGGCACGTTTCCGAATGACAGCGATGCGGAGGAGTACTTTGACGCCTATTGACGTCGTTGGATATATGTAAGTACTTACGTTTAGTTTTATTTTTGTAATTATTTAGAGTTATAGTTGTAGTATGTATATAATGTAAATATGGTTTTTCAAAATAATAAATGTTAATTTGTATAATATTGGTTTATGTAAAAAATATGTACATTTATTTCAAACAGTATTTGTCCATAATTGTTAGTCACAAAGGTTTTAAAACTACGTCATTATTGCATCAATCATTAAAATTTAAATAATAACTAATTCAATATCTAGAAAATACTCATGTTAGTAACAAAGGTTTTAAGACTCAAACTCAAACTTTTTATTGCATTCATGTGTACATATAAAGTAAGTAAGTTTCAAATTGGACAAAAACAAGCATCCGGTGAGTAGGTATATAATACTGGATTGCAAGTTTGATAAACAAATATAATTATTTTCGAAAATATTAATAGTATTAGTACTACGTTACCATCATTAATGTAATGGAGAATAAGGCCTTCTCCATCACATATATGATGCATTCTTGCCCAGCAGCGGGACAGAAGGCTAATAAAAAAACAGCTTTTATTTAAGTCATTAAGAGATTAAGAATAATCTATTTTGGCAGCTTACAAACACCTCAGTATACAGTGCTTTTGGTATAAAACATTGTCACAATAATATTTTAAGATCGATGAAACATTACAATCATGAAATAATGGATATTACCTCATTAATCACGCTTTTGAAGGGTGTCGCCTCATTCATCATCATCAGATCTATATGTATAGTCCGCGCGCGAGCTCCGAGGAATCGGTGGCTTGTTTAAATCATCGGTGGTTTTATTTCGGGTGCATAATGCCCTCATAGAATGATTTCATAATTTAGTACTCCGCGCGAACTACATTATGAAATCATTCTGTGAGGGTGTTATGTGCTTGAGGTGGAACCACTGATGTTTTAAACAAGCCACCGATTCCTCGGACCTCGCGCGCTGACTATAGATATACGTCAAAAACGTTGTATTGCTTCAATGGACATGTAAAACTTTTCAAAATAATGTGAGAAGGAGCAATAGTGTTAACATGTAAATCGTTCATTCATTTGAATAAACCGAAAATACGAGATATACACACAAAAACATAACACCACGCCTTTAATTCCTGAAGGGTTAGGCAGAGGTGTACCTAATAGTACACCCACATTTCGCCAGTTATGTTTAAGTATATAATTAGGAAGCGAGCCTATTGCCAGCAAACGGACTCCAATACAGACCCTGCTGCTACTGAGAAATTCCTGATGGAAAAACAAAATAACACTTTGCCCGACCCGGGAATCGAACCCAGAATAGAAAATAATAGGTACTTCAACAAATACAGAACTAATCCCACCAAGAAAGTCTTCCTAGAATTTATGATTGATCGTCAAGAAAATGTTTTTCTTTGAGTCAAAATATACATTACATACACCTGAAACGGTGACATACATTATTGATATCCCTGTATTAAATAGTTTACCTACATTTCCATCAAAATGGAGACACGTACACATTTACAAATTCCTTTGTTCGTTGTTACGAATAATAATCAAGTATTGGAAAACCTTCTTAGTTTTATTTTTGTACAAAATCAATCGGCAATTGTGTCCTAATCGACTTAGCGTGAAGGTTAATTCGTCAAGTTAAATGTCAGGTACCGTTAATGTCAGGCTGACAATAAATAATTTATAGAGCATACCTATTTTATTCGATTCTTTATCACCCGACTGTGGCAGAGACCAAAAGGAGGGTTATGTGTTTGACCTGTATGTATGTATGTCCGTTTCTTTGTTTTCTTGTAACTCCTTGTAAGCCGATGTTACAAAATGACAAGTCATCAACATTTATGAAATCCCTAGCCAAAATAAAAAAAAATTAGGTCATGTCTTTTTTTTACCCGACTGCGGCGAAGCCCAAAAGGAGGGTTATTCTATAGTTCTTTATTTATAATATTAGTCTCCATGTCATGACTTTTTTTTAAATCTCTTCCCTCAACATTTACTTTCTCAACTCTCAACCAAAGAAAATAAATAAATGAATAGAATGGAATATTCATAAAAGAAAACATTTCACATAGGGTGACACAATAAGTGGTCTTATCGCTAAAGGCCATCTTTTCAAGACAAACTTTTTTTTGCACTGTTTTAGACTTTCACGGTTTTTCACTACACTTAGAGCTCATCGACCAAAAACAAAATCATGGATATCATCCCGTAAGTACTTTAAGTGAAACTTTTTTTTATGACTCCTCCCGCTCTGGGCGGAGCAGGAGGGAGTGTCAGACTTTTACTGACTAAAACTCATCCATGTTCCTTCATCGCCCTTTGTGTTCCGGGGCCACGGTATCTCTTTCGAATAGTCCCGCAGCCCCGGCAGGCATCGGCCCTTGCGGACCCCTTCCTTTTTGGTGACTCTATTTTAGTCGCGTTAGGTTGTAATCCAGGAAGAAGAATAGACAATACTGCAGGTAGTCTTTGGTGTACCAATAGGCTAGTGTACTGAAAAAAATCTAATAAGTCAGTTAGATTAAAAAAGTTAGAAAAAATATTTGACCCGTATTTTTTCTTTTGTTACGTAAACCAAAATTGACGAAGATACAACGCTTTTAACATTCTCAATACGTCACGCCGTGCTATAATTTTTAGTGCGTTGATGCGTTTTATCTTTGTCAATATCAATTGATTTACAAAAAAAAAAAATACGTGTCCATTATTTTCCAAAACTCTAACTGACGGACTAAATAGATTTGCAATTTATTGAGGGTGGAGACTAGCCTATTATATGGATCTTATCAAATATACACAAGCGTGAATTGTGATTTTCCAAAGACTCTTCCTTCACTTTAGAAGGAAGAGTCTATGGAAAATCACAATTCACAATAAGTGTGTATTCATCAAACTGCCTCGACTACCTCGTTGGTCTGGTAGTGGAGCATGAGGTACTGGGTTTGATAACCGGGTCGGGTAAAGTGTCATTGGATTTTTCCATCAGTAGCAGCCGCGGAGTCTGGTTTTGTACCTGGTTGATGGGAATAGGCCCGCCCCACATTACATGAGACTGGCGAAATGTGGGTGTACTATCAGGTTCACCTCTGCCTAACCCGTCGGGGGCTACAGGTGTGATGTTGTGTTATGTGTTCATCAAAATCGATAAGAATCGGCCCACAAGTATGCCTTTATTTGATGATACTTACTCGTACATATTGGTCCTCAACAATTAATTTTATTGATTGCATTTATAAACCCGAGCTAATCGCTCTTCATAAAAGTTCATTCACACGTCTCAAGTGGCTTATTTAACTTGTTGAATGGGCTATCAAATGCAGTGACGTGATTGGTTGAATTCGATACTGCAGAACGATGTGCTTTCAAGTGATCAGATAAAGGTACAATTTCGAATACCACCGCGACCGCAAACCGCACCGGCCATTCTTTAACATCACTTTTTTTTAAATAAAAAATTATCTTAAAAATTATACCTGGGAAACGACTTTTTTTTCTGGGTGAAAAATCACGTTTTACGGTAGAACTCAATGTAACGCACTTAAAACGTTGTGCTAATGGATGGATTGAATAGTATGTGGGTCGTGGAGGTTTTTAAAGTAAAAATATTACATTAAAAATATGTTTAAAAAAAAGTTGGAACTTTGACCCCCAATATCTCCGTAACTAGCCTTCTAGTTAGTTAGTTAGTTCCCAGGTATGGTCTCGAACAAAAAAATGATTGCAATGACGTGGAGAACATGTGCCTTTCGGCTTTGTTAAGAGTCTTTTTACACCCTTTATAATGACTGGGGGACTGCAGGCTGATATCTGGCTGTTTGTGTATGTGGGATTAAATGTTTTGTAAACGCACCCACGATAAAGAAGAAACTCTTAGTGCGAGGCAAATATTAAAAAATAAATCTTTTGCCTGCATGTTCTCTGTTTGTGTTAGCTTGCGTCATCGCGCTGCTGGGCAAAGACCTCTCCTCATTTTAGCAAAACTTTTATTTTTGTACATTTACTGAGTAGCTCTATTTAAATAAGTATTAGGTTTTTAATAATTAGGGTCCATAAAATATTTCTTAATAAAATTACCTCAGTTTAGTTTGACTTTACGACCTTACTTTGTGCCTTATTAATTTAGTTACATCTATATACCACATTGTGAATTGAACGGCAAATCTCTGGGGATCATTTGGAGGCTGATTTTAAATCACGAAGAACTGAATCTGATTCAATTTGTGTTTCGAACTGACTTGAATTCTAAATTTAAACTTGAACGTGTAGAAATATCACACATTATTGGATTGAGTATGAGCTTAGTTACTTTTCAATAAGGTTTATATTTAATGTTAATCTTGTAAATGCAGGACATAGAGGAACTCGTGGCTAAATAATAACAACCCCTCGGGTTGATCTATAGGTCAAGCCATGCTTACCTGTTCGCTTCCAGGATGGGTTTTTCACCATTACATACCGAGTTTCCTTCGTGCCTCAGAAAGCACGTTAAGCCGTTGGTCCCGGCTGTCATTTGTAAAGCTTTGACAGTCGTTAAAGGTAGTCAGAGGCCCGAAAGTCTGACAACCAGTCTTACCAAGGGGTATCGTGTTACCTGGGTTGTAAAGACCGATAGTCGACCCTTACATAATTGTGAAAAAGCTGGACAGATGATGATATTGTGTAAAAGTACATTTAAGGAGTAGTAGAGCGCTATGCTGATACTTCGACCACACGTCATTGGTAACAAAACCCGGATAATAAGCCAGCTTGTTCTTCAATTGTAACTTCATAATACGCTAGGCTAGATCTGGACTAAAGTATCTCCACAGTTGTGGCCGTGCGGTTGACTTGCGCTTCACTTTTCGTAGCTAGCTGCGCTTTTGTCATGGACACCAGATAGTTGATATACTATCATATATACATTTTAGATAGAAATTAAACTCCGCTTGTGATGAAATAGCACTAGATGTGTCAGTCTACCAGAATCATGCTTAGTGTAGGCGAGTTTTACAATCAAATAACATAACATTACGCCTGTAATCCCAAAACGGTTAGGCAGAGGTGTACCTAAAAGCGCATCCACATTTCACCAGTTATGTTGAAGTCCCATGTAATGGGGGCGAGCCTATTGCATGAATAGGGCACAAATCTTGCCTCATTGATTAAACAAAACCCCAGTAACACTTTTCCCGACCTGGGAATCGAACCCAGGACCTCATACTCATATGACGACCCGAATAGCGCAGCGGTAGTCAGGCTGCCTTACGTTCTTAGGGTCCCGAGTTCGAATCCCGGTTGGAGCAAATGTTTGTGTGGTGAGCATGGACATTTGTTTCCGAGTCATGGATGTTTATATGTCTAATAAGTATGTATTTACAAACAAAAAGTATATATGTAGTATATCAACTATCTGGTGTCCACGACACAAGCCTCGTTGCTTAGTGTGGCACTAGATGGCGCTGTGTGTTAATGTCCAGCGATTTATTTATTATTTATTTATTTATACTCAGCAGTCGCGCTTGCAACCACTAGACCAACGAGGCAGTATAATCAAAAATATTTATCACTAAACCAAATATTCTCTGCCCTTTAAAAACGTCAAAGTAAAGTATCTATTTATCTTTTATCGAGCATAGTAATCACGGTCAATAATTCACAAAAAAACCTCGACGTGTCATTATTAACCTTTAAATACTTCCACGAATTTGATAAATGAGGTGTTGTCCGATTCATATCAGACACGAAACTGGAATATTTTTACAGGTTACCGTGTATTTAGCTACGCCGACATGCCAATAGTTTCACGTAATTACTTCCAGGTATAACACAACACGCTATCATAGTAAAGAATAGGTTCAGAAATACAATGACTGAAAATGCACGCACACATACAGGGTGTAAACCACCTCATCATGAAGCCGCCAAACAAGCATACAAGCAAAATATTATTGCTGGCGACTTTTTTTTTAGGGGGGAAAAATCATGTTTTGTGGTAGAACTCAATGTAACGCACTCAAAACATTGTGCTGCTGGATGGATTGAATAGTACGGGAGTCGTAGAGTTGTTTAAAGTAAAAACATTACATTAAAAACTCGTATTTAAAAAAAAAAGTTGGAACTTTGACCCTCAATATCTCCGTAACTAGAAGGTTCCCAGGTATGGTGGAGAACAAATAAATGATAGCAATGACGGGGAGAACAAGTGCCTTTCGGCTTCGTTAAGAGGTGTTTTACACCATTTAGATGGTTTTGGATGGTTCTAGCGGTCGCAAGCGCATTATCATCATCTGCCGAGCCTTTTCCCAACTATATTGGGGTCGACTTCTAGTCTAACAGGATGCAGCTGAATATCAGTATTTTACATGAAGCGACTGCCTATCTGATCACCACATCCCAGCTTAGTACTAAGTAATATGATACCCCTTGGTAAGACTAGTTGTCATACATTTTGGGCCACTGACTACCTGTAACGACTGTCAAAGATCTACAAATGACAGCCGGGACCAACCAACGTCCTGGGGTCAAATCCCAGGCGCGTCAAAGTATCACTGGGTGTTTCCATCAAGAGTTTAGGTTTTTTTTTGTAGTAAGGAACGACTTATTATTGTTAGGCCTATGCTATCCCCCCATACTTAAGTACTAATGCTGTAACATAATAAAATTGGAAAACCAAATCATTTCAAAAGAGTTAGCGTGGAGTTTCTTGCCGGTTCTTCTCCAACGGACACGACAAACGCGATTAGTGGCCCTTTTTTTTTTCGACGTTTTATAAGTGCTCATGGTAGGTCTATGTGTATACCAAAGAGTCTGAATTTGTGTCCAGTTGATGACAATAAAATAAATAAATATTGCTGGACATTACACACAGTGCCATCTAGTGCCACACTAAGCAACGAGGCTTGTGTCGTGGACACCAGATAGTTGATGTACTACATAGATACTTTTTGTCTGTAAATCCAATATGGCACCCTACATCTAATTTGGCTGCACTATTAGGGACGCCTCTGCCCCTATTAAGAGATTACAGGTGTGATTTTTGTATGTTACATAGACACGCTTTACGTACAGCGAGTGTAAGCGCACTTGCGAACGGCATTCCTTTAAGTTCGCTGTACGTACGCGTACGGCGTATGCTATGTGCGTCTGTTTTTATTATTTGTTTGGAACGGACTTTCTGTTCCATTATTCGCTGCTATTTTGTTTACGATCCATGCGAGTGCGAAAGTAGCTAATTGGCCTGTGTTTACGCCGTGATTCTGTGACGCCCACGCGCCTTTGTGACCACCAGGCTTTGACGTTTAATCATGCATAGTAAGTATCAATGATTATAAACCAATTTTGCTGGTATTTGTAAGTGTAGAGCGAAAGTGAAGAGCATTTTTTTAAATTGTCTTTCTACTGACGGAACTATTAAGAGGGCTATTGCAGTCTTTTGATTTTGATTACGCCCTGTACGCCAAACGACACAAATATGTGACAAAATGGTAAGTGAAATTGTAGCTTGGCGTAGAGGACACGCGCGTGTGTTTATGCTAAAGGCTTTATGCTAAATGCTGAAGTCAAAAGGTTAAAGTGCTCCCTAAAGAAATAATCAAACTTTCTCGGGCATATGGTTTTTATTCATTATGGCTTAGATATGGCCACAAAATTAAAAATAAAATAATGTTCCCCGGAAAGTTTGATTATTTCTCTAGGGAGCGCTTTAAATAAAAATCAATTTTTTTCTTGTATTTGAGTGTTTTAAGAGTGTAACACTCAAATACAAGAAAAAATGTAATAGCCCTCTTAACAATGTATGGAACGAAGATATAACATATCATCACGCCTGTTATCCCCGAAGGGTTAGGCAGAGGTGTACCTAATTAGTACACTCACATTTCACCAGTTCCTTTTTAAGTCCCATGTAATAGGGGGCGAGCCAACCAAGAACCGGACACATACAGACTCCGTGACTGGGAAATTCCTGATAGAAAAACCCAATAACACTTTGCCCGACCTGGGAATCGAACCAAGGACCTCATGCTCAGCAGTCACGCTTGGGACCACTAGACCAACGAGGCCATCGTGGTATCGTTATTTATTATTTTTAACAGACGATAGTGTTACTTACTTACGAAGTTGTTCATAAGTAATAAAAAAATAAAAAAAAATATCGCTGGACATTAAAGAAAGAAAGAAAGAAAAATATTTATTTGACGTCAGTTATTTAAGCACACACATAAAAAAATAAAGATACAAAATAAGGAGGAAAACATAGTATGTGCTGTGTGCCTCACGGCTGCGCCAAAAAGGTCCATTTCAGCATTCATGCCAGACAGGTGATGGTGATGCTGTCTGACAACACATGCTATCGCTGGACATGCCTTCAGAATGCTATTGCGGCTCCCACGTTACTGCAGCGCATCCTCTATGTTCATGGATGCTCGAACGGACGGATTCGCAGCTATACTGCGCAAAATAGTCGCTTCGTTATTGAGCAGAGTTCGTGCTAGCGGCAATCGCATTCTGGCGGTCATTGCGGACAAATTTGCCTGCCTATTTTATGTCATCACATTAGGTTACTGACTAAAAGGAACAACACGTAATGATGAAATTGTTAATAATTAATTAATTTATCTTTATCTGATTATGAATGAATGTAACTAAATCACCTAATTTCTCACCGCTAACATAGTTCTTAAATACTCTTTTACTAACCCCTGTGGACCTTGTTGTTCGTAATAAATAATTATTTGATTGGATTAACACACAGCGCCATCTAGTGCCACACTAAGCAACGAGGCTTGTGTCGTGGACACCAGATAGTTGATATACTACATGGATATATTTTTTTTGTAAATACATACTTATTATACATTTAAACATCCATGACTCGGAAACAAATGTCCATGCCCATCACACAAACATTTGCTCCAACCGGGATTCGAACTCTAAGAACGTAAGGCAGCCTCACTACCGCTGCGCCATTTAGGTCGTCAAAAATCTAGCCTTACCCAGACATTAAGCTATTTATAATACAATGCTTCACTTGAATAATACACTTATTTTTCTAAGAATAAGTTTGTTTGTGTCTAGACTCTTTGGCGTTTCAGTCTATGTGGGCGGCTGGAATGGATTAGTCTAGCTAGTTTGTATAATAAAATGAGTTTGTTTCGTTACCCTTTGTGACTGCGATGTGGTCGCTTTGTCATTTTAAATACATAGTGAGATTAAAAAGTGAATAACGTAGGATTTTTTTATTAGCGGCTTTGCCCGCTTGTAGTTCAGTAATCGTCCCATGGGATCGTAACTAGGTTATAAACTACCTGCGTACCAAATTTCACCCAAAACCGGTCGGGAGTTTTTACGTGAAAGAGTAATAAACATCCATACATCCTCACAAACTTTCGTATTTATAGTCATCATCATCATCACAGCCTTTTTAATGTTCCCACTGCTGGGACACAGACCTCCTCTCTATGAGAGGGAATATTAATAATATAGGGTATTTATAGAATTATTAGTTAGTCATCATATCATATCAGTTTTTCGAATTAGGTTTATTTTTGTATAGTAAACATAGGTTATAAACCCCATGTTTAAAGCCCCATGTAATAGGGGGCGAGCCTATTGCCATCAAACGGGCCTAATCCAGGCTCCGAGAGTTTTAAGAAAATTCTCAAGGGGAAACCTAAATACTTTGCCTAACTTAGGATTCGAACCCAGGTCCTCATTCTCAGCAGCGACCACTCGACCAAGATTTATTACTCGCGAATGTATTTCCTGAATCCCAAGTTTGCCTCGGTTAAGGTTAATGCTCCAGGATAGCCCAAAAAGGTGCAGGAATAAATTTGACCTTAAAAAAGTCATTCCTGCACCTTTATGCGCTTGGAGGGTTGTATTGATGATTTTGATGATTATAATTCTATAACTACATACGTGTTACAGCCGCGAATCATATTTTAATCAACATACAACCTGACACTGACCTGCAAATTGCAAAAAACGTAAGAAAATTTGAATTTCGCGGGCTACCCTGGAGCATCCACCTTAAGTTCCCAGTTGCAAGATTTAACACCCATTCACTATTTGAAAGTCGTTCGACAGTAAATTGTCAGATTGAAAACCTTATAAAGTTAGTTGTGAATGGTCCTGGTTGTAGATCACAGCCCATAGGCATTACATGGGGTTCAATGGGAGATTTCAAGGGGTATTTACGACGGGGTCCTGGTTTAATGGCTGGGGTGATGAGTGAGGTGTGCGGGACCCAGCTGCGCTTGCCCGGGTTATGGCTTGGATGGGAAATTGTTTTCCGGGAACAGAAACGTCCCATGGGTCTATAAATTCGCTTTTTGAAGCATGGCTGTTTCCATGTTGTGTTACACATTATTGTATGTGTTTTTCAAAGAGGAATAAATCAATATGCACGTTTTACTAAGATACGTAAGTGTCTGGCAGGGACAGTCTTATTTTTTTTATTTAATCTACACTAATATTATAAAGATGAATGCAGATTTGTATTTTTGTGTGTGTGTGTGTATGTTTGTAATGAATAAACTCAAAAACTACTGCGCCGATTTCAAAATATTTTCACTATTAGAAAGCCACGTCTTTACTGAGTGACATAGGCTATATTTTATGCCCGTACTTCCACGGGAACATGAACTACGCGGGTGAAATCGCGTGACGTCCGCTAGTTACTGATAAAGAGGAGTCAGAAATTGGCACTGAACGCAAAAACAGCACCTTTATACAAAAAAAAAAAATTATTAATTGTAATGATACATTTTCTAACCATCATAGCAGTGATAGCCTAGTGGTGTCCATATTGACGACCTGAATGGCGTAGAAGTAGTGAGGTTGCCTTACGTTCGTTGGGTCCCGGGTTCCAATCCCGGTAGGAACAAATGTTTTTATGATGAGCAAGGACATTTGTTTCAGAGTCATAGATGTTTATATGTATAATAAGTATGTATTTACAAACAAAAAGTATCTATGTAGTATATCAACTATATGGTGTCTACGACACAAGCCTCGTTGCTTAGTGTCGCGCTAGATGGCACTGTGTGTAAAGTCCAGCGATATTTATTATTGTATATCACTTGCTTCGGTGAAGGAAAACACCGTGAGGAAACCAAACCAGCTGCATGCCTGAGAGATTTTGTTGAAGGGTTATAAAGTCAGGTCAGAAGCTCATGGGCGACATAAAAACTCTGACACCAAGTTAGGGTCACGACAGCGATTTTTTCGCCGCTCTCGGCGACAACGCCTGTATTCTGGCATACACTGTGTAACAACCCTGTATGTTTTCCATCAATAAAGTCCAAAATTAATATTCGATACAAATTAAACGAGCGGCAATTATAGCGAGTGACATAATCACGGTGATTAACAGGTGGACCGGTAATTGCTGTACGATTAGTGAATTGGTTGATACTGATAACTATCCGCCTGTGTTAATGAATCCTTTAATACTATTAATTCGGCCGTTGCAGCGATAGATGAATTGTATTGAATGATAAATTTATATACACAAATTGATTGTTTTACTACCGAGTCGGTACTTCCATTCTAACCGCATGGAGCTGAATAATAGTGTTACAAATACTAGGCGACATGAGGTGACAAGAGCTTGTCAGATTATGTCATTTAAAATTGCAAAACGGCACGCGATTCGGCTGCATGACAGGCCGTGGTGTCCGAGGTTGTTGACATTTCCCCACAATCAATGACAGTGATGAGGCACAACAAGGAGCTCCCAATCGTAGAGAAGCATCGAGGTGGAAAGTGTTGTCGTCTAACAAAGTGCTTTTGTTCGACGACGGTACTATACAATATGAAACCACTTACTTTCATAAATAAATCGTAGCGCGCTTTACTACGTCACCCCTGAGCTACGGCGTAGCAAGGTGCTACGATCTCGTAGGCTTTGCGTCATCAGATTGTTATCACGGAAAATATTCTGTTGTCAACATATCGGACGTCCACAATGTTATTGTAATTGAAAGGTGAAGTGAAGTGTTGAACACATAACATCACGCCTGTAAATCCCGAAGGGTTAGGCAGGTGTACCTAATAGTACGCCCACATTTCGCCAGTTATGTTTAAGTCTCATCAAAATGCTGACTCCGTGGCTGCTACCGAGAAATTCCTGATGGAAAAATCCAATAACACTTTGCCCGACGCGGGAAGTAAACCGAGGACCTCATGCTCTACAACGAGGAGAACTAAGTGTTTAATTCGTTGGTACCACTTGGATATCAACTAAAATAGGCCGTTCAAACTAACACTGTCATATTTTGACAGTTATGTGAAATTATTATAGCACGGTTGATATAGGGTGTCGATTTGCTTAACAATTGATTTCCTTGGTACCAACTTAATAATAACGTACTTACGTATCAGAAGATGACAATCGATTAATTAGAAAATGCTCTTACAATTTATTCGTACAACACGTGTAACGAGGAATTAATTTATTTCTTACTTGCTATTGCCGCGGCATTGTCCACGTCGAGGTCAGAAGTTATGCCACGGGAGCATACTACCGATGTAAAAAATATCCCACATCCAGGTCATGGTCTTTAGGGGTCCGCAGGGGCCGATGCCTGCCGGGGCTGCGGGACTGTTCGCAAGAGATACCGTGGCCCCGGAACACAAAGGGCGATGAAGGAACATGGATGGGTTTTAGTCAGTAAAAGTCTGACACTTCCTCCTGAGAGCGGGAGGAGTCATTTGATGATTTCCCATCCGAAATAAAAAAAAAAGGTCATGATCTTTGATATACACATATACATACATAAGCTCACATTTTTTCCCCATAGGAGAGGCAGAAACAATAGAAAACCACCTGCTTACGATCCTCACATACTCTGTTTGCCTCGTCCACGTTCATACATCTGGTCATACACGCACGCCGCCGGTTGCGAGTACTGCGCACCTGACCTTTCTTTCCTCATCAATAACGTTAGTGCCTATCACTTTCCTAAATTTCATCAAAATCGAATCAGCCATTCAGGAAGACAGTCAGATAGATTCCTTTCACGTTTTTATTATTAGTGTGGATTGTTAAAATCTGTCGTCGACTGCCGACTACTAAGCAATATCTACACCTACAGGTTGTGATGAAATTGTATTCATTACGTCACACTTCGCAATTGGCTCACGTACAGGATGATCCAATAAGACGTCCTGCTTAATAATATTATCAAGAAAACCGTTTTATACTGATCAGCTCTTAATCTGAAGTCGTAAAACGAGATGGTGTTCAAATTTCAATTGCCTCGAGGTATGAATGAGACAAGCTGTCTGAGAAAATCCATTTTGTTTTAAGTAGAAAGTATCGGATGAAATAATTAAAAAAATCTGTCATTGTAAAGGAAACTTTGCAACTGCCAAATATAATATTATAATCTTAAATAAGTAAATATGAATTGCGTTAATTTTTAAACCGGGCATAAAGCCAAACTCCGTGTCTGCTACTGAGAAATTCCTGATTGTAAAATACAATCAAAAACAAAAACACACTAACAATTTGCCCGACCCGGGAATCGAACCCAGGGCCTTATGCTCAGCAGTCAAATTTGTGATCACTAGAACAATTCGGCAGTATTACTTAATTCAATGGCACTCCTATAATTCAAATCAGTTGGATGATGATATTATCAACAGAGGGTCCTGTTTCGAACTACATTGACTGTTCTATTTATCCCCGGCGATATTCTAGTGAATTTCCAATTTTCCACCTTGCATAATAAAGGACAAGATTATTTTAGGGTTCCGTAAGACAAAGTGTGTTAAATTAAATATACGAAGTTAAAAGTCTCCACACAGATGGTTACCGGAAGACGGCCGGCGCTGCCGAGACCGGCGCAGAAAGATGTGGCGAGACGATCTGGACGCGTACCGCGAGAGCCGGTCTGAGGAGACCCGGGATAAGAGCACATGGAAGGAATTGGGGGAGGCCTTTGCCCAGTATTGGGACAGCGAGCAGCGGTGGCCCAATGGTGGTGGCCCCGACTTACGAACAGTAAGTCGTGGGTTTGAACCCAGGCAAGTGCATTACTTTGTGTAATTTATTTCATCACCACTAAAAAACGCAAAACGCAAAACGGTGAGGAAAAACATCGTGAGGAAACCGGCATGTCCTAGAACATTAGAAGACATGTGACATCTACCAATGGGCCCGCGTGGTAGATTATAGCCCAACAGTGGGAACATTAATAGGGTGGTGATGATTATGGGACAGTTAAGGAATAAAAAAGAAAAAGGTTTTTTTTTTCTGAGAGCGGATAATCGTCAACTAAATTATAATATGATTTTCCTTAAAGATAAATTATTGTTACTTACAGCGTGTAGGCTCAATTAATACAGGCCTTCATTTACCTGAAATAAATAAAATTAATGACATTAATTGGGATCTTCTTCTGGCTAATGTTACTCGTGTAATGTTGCACGGATGACTTAAAAGTAAATATTAATTGAATTAACAGGTACAAAGCGGCCATCTGCGTCGCCTGTATACACGAATTAGAACAGAATTCGATGTATGACATATTTTGTCATAATGTCCTATGTGTAAGGCTAAATAAATGTTATATTAATGACAATAACACAATAAATTACTATTTACGTTACAAAAATACTTACTCAAGTAAATTGCTAACTATTTACGTTGTAAAATGAGTGTCATTAAATAAAATTGAATGGAAAAAGAAAAGCGCTGATTTATTTGTACGGAACTCGACTCCAAAAAAGCCGCCCATGCTTGACCGCATTCATTACAATCATGCCTTGAATTTGAGTTTCGTTATACGGTAATGGAACGTAAAATGATTTCCATTTGATTGAATATTTTAATGACTTGAAATTGATATTTTAATGAATGAAAAGTTTATCAGAATGTGTGATAAATTTTAATTCGTTTGCTTAAAACATTGTTTTTGCATGCAGCTAAAAATTCATAAAATAAACAGTTTTCTTTATTCGTTGATATTTTATTGTTATATCAATCAATCAAAAGTCATTTATTCACATTACGGCTTGTACACATAAACACGACGGCGCATCGTGCTACGACGCGGCATCGTTTCACGATGCGACGTCGTATCGTGGGAATCTACCTGTAACGACTATCAAAGCTCCTTGAATATTAAGTGAAACAACTGCCAGTTCTACAACGATGTCCATGCATCCAGATTTAAGGTCATGGCACACTACACAAGCACCGCAATAGCACAGCTGTTGCCCGGCGTTGCTTCAAATTTAGGCTACTACGCCGCGCTTACGTCCCGCGGGCCGCGCGGCGTCCGCGAGGCGAAAGCTCGCAGTCCACGCATCCACCGCTACTTGAGCAGCTGACGGTTGGTTCACTTATAGGTTATATAAGATCAACCTTCGATGACACTATCAGCCACAGCCGGCTTACTATGACTTTTTTATTTGCAATGAACACAATTGTACTTCATTTGTTTACGACGTTGTTTCGCGGGCAACTCTGAGTCGGCGCGCAGCAAGCAGGCGGTCGGCGCGCCGTAAGCACGTGGACCGCCCGCCGTAAGCTTTTTCACATAGACATTATAAAATATATTATACGACACACGATTTAATGCTCTAATTTGAATATCAAGTTAAGTGCTGGGTTGGAGCGGTGCCGGTGCGGTGCTTGTGTAGTGTGCCATATCCTTTGCACCGGGATTTTTTTGTCATCTTACAAAGGTGGTCCGGATTACCAACATAAAATACCTCTAGGTGCGATTTTTTTTTACCATTAATTAGGATAAAAGGTATTAAGAAAATAAATACAACATTAGAATTATGAAACATCCTGTTAATAATGTTTACGTGTCAAACGGTAGAACACAGCCTAGCGCACAAGTCGAGTAGATCATCGCTCGCAACAAGGTGTTTCAACCAGGTCATGTGTCGTAACAATTAATAATTTATTTATTTATTTAAACTTCATGTACAAGAGTGGTACATAGGCGGACTTAATGCCACAAGGCATTCTCTACCAGTCAACCTTTGGGTCAAATAGGACAGCATTGTGATAAAAAAATAAATAAGAAAAATACCATTTTGTTAAAATACATAAATAGTACATACTAATACTCACATATACAGATAAAATATAAGATAAGATTAGTAAGATGATAATTTTTTTCAATAATTTATCTATTTTGTTTTATTATAAAATTTTTGAAATAACCAATATTTCTTTTTTGAGTGTTTAGAAGTACTTAATTGGAAACATGAAGTGGCTGCCGATGTAAGACGACTAAAAGTCACGGTGTATACTTAAACGTAGACTAAATACGTAACATCGTACACAGTTACCATCAGTCTGTTGATCGCGATGTATTCCGTCGACCCTCGTTATATGCCTTGTTATGTACGTAATAAGACACTACCATTACGTCCCTACCTAATACACGAAATGGTCCGGTCCGTTTTGTATTCAACATGGACAATGCTATTTTCGTAATTTATTTTAGTAGATTTTTGTAGAAAATAAAACGAACAAAATACATTTTATTTTATTAGATTTAAAATAGATTTACGTTATTTTTTGGACTTGCCTTTTATTCATCTAAAAATACTTTATATTATACAAATCTTAAAAGTCAACTCCAACCGAAAAAATCACTTATTCAATACTCTCTCACGAAACACATTTCAAAATATTTACGCGCCGCCGTTCCGAAATCTAATAACATTTTTAATAAAAGTGTTACTCTCAAGAAAAATCTCTTAAGAAAAAAAAAAGGTTTTCATAAAACCCCTCTGATTTTACCACTAGTATTATAAACTCGACCCCAAAAACCTTTGTAATCTTAAACTGACGTTGGCAACTTCGAAATCATAAAACTTTGGCTTGCAAATCATCCTTACTCCGGTCATGCGTTAGTGGGGACCTTTTTCGTCCCCAATTTTAACCCGTGACTTGCTCCACGTTGGGGCCAAATGGTCGCTGTGTGAGGGTTAAGAAGTGGTGAAAGGGTTGGGTGTAAAGCGAGTTGTAAGATGTTACGTTAAAAATAGGTATAAAGTTGCACTTTTAAAGACGTTTAGTCTAAAATTATTGTACATGAAAAATGCTAAGATGACAATGTACACTGACCTGCAAAAATAAGTACTACACTTTTATTTCAATTACTATAGAACCTAAACTATAGAAGTTAGAGATTTAAATAAAAAAACGTTATAAAGCAATTTTTATCAGCTTTCTTTGAAACTATAGACAAAATTAAACTATTTTTCGAGTCCTTTTTGTTTCGAAAGTATATCTTGTGTACTTAAAAAGTTATTGTAATTTTAAAAGTGTGATACTTATTTTTGCAGGCCAGTTCATTTTGAAGGTCAAATAAATAATAAAACAAAATGTATTAAAAAAATAAGAGATTACATTTTGGTTTTACGTCTAAATAGTTTAAAATTTACCTTATTAGAATCAGTAGAGTTCTCTGCTTTTAAGGATAAACAATTTTTATACTAGCACCTCACCATGGTTGTAAAAGACCTCACTAATCCATTCTAGAATTTCAGTAGTATCTAAAAATAATCTTAGATACCTTTTCTCCAAGGTTTCCCGTGGCGCTGGTCTGAATAATTTTTGACACTCATAAACAAATGAATGTCTAATTTTTTCGAGAAGGCTTTCAGCTCTAAACTTACATCACAAACTGAAGGTATAAGGTGTGTTAAGGCGGTACGGAAATAAGTCCCAGTATCTCAACCGGGTCGTGCTTGACCCGATTCTGGATTAAACCAGTTCGTTAACCAGCACACAGCTGCGTCCCCTAAACGAATTAATATGAAACATTTATTTAATTAAACAATTTTGTCAGAACAAAACAATATGTTGTTCTCGTTTTGACGCCTCTTTGGGACGCTGGTATGGGAGGGTTAATTTGATGAATAAAATTGTATTTATATTTTTGTTCATGTGAGCGTGTCTTGTAAATTAAGGCACAATTTTGTAGGATAGGGTTTATTGCGTGGGTTGTCTGTGGGAAATTGGCCCTTTTGCGACCTATTTATAGGATCAAAAATGGAAAATTTAACATCAAAGAAGAAACTGCGTCTTCCTGTCTGTAACAATACACCTCGCTAAACAAGTCGTTTCCAAAATAAATAAATATAAATTCTCCCAAAGCTCCTTTCAGATGTGGACAGTTTAAATTGCGAAATAAGTCTACCGAAAACATAAATAATTATATTTAAAAAAACCTAAGTCTAAATAGGTTTTCTATTTCATGTGTACTAAACCTACTTTCTGTTATAGAAACAGCTACTACTAATCCACTGTGTACGTAATTGCTTATCCTTATTTATTTAGTTTTATCTACACTAATATTATAAAGAGGAAAGATTTGTATTTTTGTGTGTGTATGTTGTGCGTAATCTACTTTTCTTTCAACTACCAATCTACCTACCGTGATAAAATATACCTACTCAAAATAAAAACTCAAGTTAATGAAAACAAAGTTTAATTCATCTTCTCCTCATACATCTTAAACTTACAATTATTAAATGTGCAGTTATTAAAAGTGAAGTTTGCACTTTTACTTGGAACATTTATTATATTATTTGTTTGGTTTGTTGGTGAATATTTTTTTTTTTTTTCACCAAGTCGATTTTATTCAGCCGATTTTTTTTTCAGCCAGTATCTTTTTGATCTAATGCATACATGTTATATTAAACTTAATGGGAGACAATAAACGTCTGTGGTAAATTATTATCTAAATAAAAGATAAAAAACAGTGTATTAATGAAAAACTGTGCAACAACAAAATTTCATATAACATTTCTGCACTGTTTTGGTTCTGAGCAAAAAATACGTCCTTTGTGATCGGTTTTGTAGTGATTAATGATAACATTACTACGTAGTTGAAAGTAAAATATTTTTCTCAGTGAATATTACGTACATAAATTAGTTTGCGACGCCTCAAGCCAAGGTTTTGTCAAGTAATTGTAATTTATTTTCTTTTAATTATGTAAAGTATCTTTTATAATGAAAAGGAAACATTTAAAAACACGAGACGTTTTTATTCGTGGTCTTAATGTTGCGGTATCGTGGAGACACACACACTTATTCACATGTATGCACTCACATGTAGTGTGTGTCTGTGTGTGTGTGTTAAGAGGTGTGAAGAACACGTTGTTATGGGAGGATCTTCCAACCCGATGGTTTGTTTCTGGTGGGCTTTATCTGGTACAACACCCACGGAAAAAAAAAAATGTAATTTCTGTCGGGTTGCCCGGTTGGTGTCATACAGAGTGTAAAAGTATCCTTAACGAAGCCGAAAGGCACTTGTTTTCTCCGTCATTGCGTTTTTTTTTTTGTTCTGGTTCAGGTGTGGACCTGGGAACCTTCTAGTTACGGAGATCTATATTGCGAGTCAAAGTTCCAACATTTACACCTATACAACTTTTTTTAAATACAAGTTTTTAATGTTTTAACTTTATTTTAAATATCTCCATGGCCCATTTACTAATCAATGCATCCATCGGTATAGTGTTTTGAGTGCGTTACATTGAGTCCTACCGTAAAATGTGATTTTTCACCCCAAAAAAAGTCGTTTCCCAGCAATAATTTTTGCGTAAAGTTACTTAGTTTGATGTACAAAATGCTTGGTTAACTTTTTCGTGAAGGGTCTGTTTACACCTTGTATATCCGTATCTCAAGGAAAACTTAGAGCGCGATGCAAGATTTTTAGTTCTTAATTTGCAACATAGATGTCGCTTGCATTATTTTTGTCAGTTTGATGATGTTCGCTACATGTATGTGTGTGGTGTGTGTGTGTGAATGTGTAGTGCGAGGTTTGCGAGAAGTAGCTAGGTAACTAGTGGGTCATCCTTTGTCTCTTGAGGATGCAATGAGTCAAGGATTATGTCAAGAAGAAAAATCGTTGTGTCTACTTGAATTCTAACTTTTAAAACAGTTTGTCTAGGACTTATGCCACAGACTTTTCTTTATATAACTTTTCCTTATTCCTTTTCGTTTATATAGTCTGAAGAAAAGTATGAAAATATAGAAGTGGCTAAATTATATAAAAGGTTTAAATAATAACACATTTATTTTTATCTTTGAGATTTTTTTTAGATTTCTATTTAACGAAGTAAAAGTATTATAATTATTATATATAATACTTTTTAGATTTCCATTTATAATCTCATCATTATTGACCATTCTATTTATTTTTGACAGCACTAAAAACACAGTACAGGTAATTACGTAAAGATATAAGGAACGCACAGAACTGTTTATTTCATTAGTGATTGAAAAGAAGTGATATTTAATGCAGCTAAACATTTTTTTAAGGTCTGTGCTGTGCTCCTGCTGGACAAAGGCCTTCCCCAATTCCTGCCATGAGCTCTTTTAACGTTCATCCTCAAACCAGCCCTTGTGTTACACTTATTAATTAAAAGAATACTTCAATATTATATGCTTCTTCTTCTTATAGTATCGATGTTCCTTCCAATTACACGGTTTGGGCCCAGCAGGCGGCCACGTTTATTGCAGCGGTAGAGGCGCTATACAGGTCGTCGACTATGCTTTCAAGTAATCCCACTGTCGTATAAAAGTAATCCCACTGTTGTCTCGCTCAGTTCAGTGTTTTCCCGGAAACTTCACAGCTTTGTCTAGATTTTCGCAATATCATCAGAGCAAACAGCACCAGCTGTAATCATAGTCCTTTTACAAACGACTAACGAGTGTCCAACTCTTTGCATAACAACGGAACAGGACAGAAGGTCGGTGGAAATCGTGAGCACTGTAATTTACATTAATTTGACAAAGCGTGGGAAACTATCAATGTTTTTTTTCCATTTGAGACTCGCAGTTTCCCCCCAAATGTGATTAATAAAATATTACTACCTTATTACCAATATAAAAGGTTTCACTTTTTGCAAAATAAAAGTCCTCATCACATCAGCTATCTGCCAGTAAAAGTCCTGTCAAAATCGGTCTAGCCATTTCAGAGATTAGCTGGAACAAACAGACAGACAGAGACCCATGTCTTATCAAGGGGTATCAAGTACTAACTGGGTTGTGTAGATCAGATAGGCAGACGTTCCATGTGAAAAGCTGGTATTGAGCTGCATTCGGTTAGACTGGAAACCAACCTTAATACGGAAAAGGCAAGGCTAGTAATGATAATATGGAAGACGAAGAAGACATGCTATCCAGAACCCCATAAAATAAAATCTCTCAGAGCAGAAGGACGATGACTAACTTTTCGAAACACAACAATTTAACAAAACCCATTGAAGCTCTAACAACATAGTAATACAGTTAAAAGTAATTTACTTTGGCAGACAATGCTTTTAATATATTTTTTCCACATATAGAGGTATAGAGCTCATAAAAGTATTGTCGTAAAAATGTGATAAAGTGTGCACTCCAGTGGATTAGCTGAGCGATTAATATAGCGCACTTTATTTCTTGACTTACCTCATGAAGAGGTGATGAGTAGTAAGGTCATGGGATCATCATTTTGTATGAGCTTTATGATGATTGAGGCATCGCTGTACGAGTCTGCGTGACACTGGTTTTTCCTTCACTCGTCAGTTCATTTAATTCGACAGTTTCGTTGATAAGTTATACAATTTTGACAGTTGTGTCAACTCGACAGTTTCCATGATTTGCCAGTTTATTCAAGTTGTCAGTTAGGTACACACGAGGAAAAAATAATTAACAAATTTGGACAATTGAACCTGCTATAGGGATTATCCCAATTAAATTTAATACGCCAATACGGCAAGCCAATGAAGTAAGGTTTTATGGGCAAGCCAAGCTTGGATGAAAGTACCGCCACTACACTGTATACGTTTATTATTATAAACGTAAACTTCATTATTATTATTTATTTAAATCGCACACAAAATATTCATATTATTGTTAGTAACACTTATAAACTATGTTAGTAACATTCTCATTAAAACAATACAAATAATAACTTATTCAAAAATCTATAACTAAAACTAAGTCCCCCTCCCGCTGCACCAGACCTGCAGCTGTGTATACGGGTCCAGTGCCCCAGGAACGGGCAGTCAGGTTTATCCACTATCACCTTGGAGAATGGAACCGGCGAGAGATGTCGTGCGGTGTTCCGCAGGGATCGGTTCTAGGCCCGTCCTTGTGGAACATCGGTTACGACTGGGTGTGACTCCCTAGCGGCGTCAGCGTTGTCTGCTATGCAGACGACACGCTGGTGCTGGCACAGGGGAGGTCACACGAGGCGGCGGCCGAAATAATGACACGCGGGGTTGCGATAGTCGTTGAGAGGATCCGGCAACTGGGTCTCGAGGTGGCATTGCACAAGTCCGAGGCCATGTGCTTTCATGGGCCTCGGAATGCGCCACCTCCGGGATCAGCAGTGACGGTGGGAGGGATATCCATCGGCGTCGAGTCGACGTTGAAGTACCTAGGTCTCGTCCTCGACAGCCGGTGGAACTTCGAGGAGCACTTCCGACGTTTGGCCCCCAAACTGGAGCGGACAGGGGCTGCCTTCAGGCGGCTCCTGCCCAACCTGGGGGGGCCAAACGCCTCCTGCCGGAGGCTCTACGCGGGAGTCGTGCGGTCCATGGCCCTTTACGGGGCCCCGGTGTGGGCGCGTTCATTGAGGCAGCGAGCTGCTAACCATTTGAACGCGCCCCAAAAGGTGGTGGCCGTAAGGCTGATCCGGGGATACCGCACGATCTCCCGCGAGGCGGCGAGCCTCCTTGCCGGATTGCCGCCATGGGATCTGGAGGCGATAGTCCTCGCGCGCCTACACGAGTGGCGCGCGGAGGCGCTACGCCGGGGGGAAACTCCGCTGCCGCGGCAAATTGTCGCTCATGGCGACATGGAGAGAGCGACTGTCGCAACCCCGTGCAGGGCACGCCACGATAGTGGCGGTAAGTCCCCTCTTTGAGGAGTGGCTGGAGAGACGCCACGGCGTCCTCACCTTCCACCTGACGCAGGTTCTTACCGGACACGGATGTTTCGGTAAGTTCCTGCACCGAATCGGGCGGGAGGAGACGCCCGGGTGTTTCCATTGTGAGGATCGACCGGAGGACACGGTGGAGCACACGGTGGAGGTGTGCCCTGTTTGGGTGGAGCACCGCCGTGTCCTCGAGGTGGCGATTGGCGGCGGCGACCTCTCGCTTCCGGCCCTGGTTCGTGCCATGGTCCGGAGCGAGACGGAATGGGACGCCGTCACCTCCTTCTGCGAAGCAGTCATGCTAGCGAAGGAGGTGGCGGAACGTGAGAGGGAGATATCCTCACGTCCCGGCCGCCGCGGGAGACGCCCCCGGGCGTCGGGGGCCACGTGGTGGCTACTGGCCACCGTAGGCGCGGGCCTGTGGACGGGGAGCTATGGGCTAGCTCGCCGTCCGTCCGTCTCATGACGACAGGCCGTGTCGACGGCGCGTTCGTGTTCTACGCGCGCCTCAAAGAGAGTCAGCAATAAGGAAGGGGTCCGCAAGGGCCGAAGCCTGCCGGGGCTGCGGGACTATTCGAAAGAGATACCGTGGCCCCGGAACACAAAGGGCGATGAAGGAACATGGATGGGTTTTAGTCAGTAAAAGTCTGACACTCCCTCCTGCTCCGCCCAGAGCGGGAGAAGTCATTTGATGATTTCCCATACGAAAAAAAAAAAAAAAAAAAAAGCGATTGGTATTTTGGTTAAATAGATTTAAATGAAAAATGCTATTGTGTTCTTACACGGTAAGAGACATACCTAATCATGATACAAAATTGTATTAAAAAATCATAACAATCATAATTCATTGTTGATGATGTAAGGTTTGCTGTAAGAAAATCCAATTTTGAGTTAAGCGCTGTTCTACATAAGCTTTATTATTGCAATTTTGTGTGTATTTTTTTTTTGGGTGCAATAAAGAATAAGAATGATTTTCAAAATCACAATCCACAAGCCCAAAATGGGCGGTTATATAAAACCTGCTGTTTCAATATATTTTGCCCGCTTAGATATTGCATTTTTAAATGGACTTAAGAATAAAAATAAATGCCACGATTCAGCGTTTTCTGTCATCGCGAATTTGTTTCCACAAAGTCGATTCATCGTCTCAGAACACCACGACGAGAAGCAATTAATTTTGCAAAAGTTTCGAAAGTCAAATGTTTTTCTTTGGAGACCAATCTTTGCAACTTTGAAAAATAAACCTTATTACATGTTAACTTTTGGTTCAAAATAAATGTAAAACTTTTGTAATAAGCTATATTCCAATTTCCATTTTTTTTATTAATGTATTAAAGTTCTATTGACACAATTGTTTTGTTTTATCGATGACTAACTTTTGGACGCGGTTTCGCTAGCTTTATAACTTATGCAGCTTGGGGACAATGTAGCTTTAAATTAATGTAAGAAATTTTGGAATTAGATTAGCAGTTCCGTAGATTACTCCTAGATACAAACTTACACTTTCTAGAAAAAGATTTTTGGTAACATTGACAGCAGACCATTAGTTTCTAGAAAAAGATTTTTGGTAACATCGACAGCAGGCCATTAGTTTGGGAATCAGGGTTTACTCTATCTGTATGACCTTTAATTCACTTAAATTCATGGGACCTAGTATTTATCAAATTAAAAAAACCGGCCAAGTGCGAGTTCGACTCGCGCACGAAGGGTTCCGTACCATCTAAACAACATTAGACAAAACGGCAAAAAAAACGTTTGTTGTATGGAAGCCCGCCTTAAATATTTATTTTATTCTGTTTTTAGTATTTGTTGTTATCATCTGTGAAAATTTCAACTGTCTAGCTATCACGGTTCATGAGATACAGCCTGGTGACAGACTGACGGACGGACAGAGGAGTTTCAGTAATAGGGTCCCGTTTTTACCCTTTGGGCACGGAACCCTGAAGGTTTGTGTAATAAAGATTTTTATTTATTTCTTTGAAATATTAGTATACGTGATTAATTATTTTTCGGAGCTGTCATCCACCACGTGAGCCCATTGCAGGGTGGATACCACACGTCTCCGAATTCTTCGTTGTAGGACATGCTTGTTTCCTCACAACATTGTGAGAGCAGTGGTAATAAGTATGTTACAAACAAAAAGTATATAATATGTAGTATATTCAACTATCTGGTGTCCACGACACAAGCCTTGCTTAGTGTGGCACTAGATGGCGTTGTGTCTATAGTTGTCCAGCGATATTTTATTTAATTAAATAAATTACATAAAGTAAACCTGCAAAAACTGATTATCTTTTCATTCAACAATGTCATTCTTCTTTTCCATTATAAAGTACACTACTTTTCTATTATAAAGCCTGTTTATAACCGCTGGACTTTCTTGTCATTTAATTAAACTGAAGCTTGAGTGGATGGCTGCCATTATGAAGGTTACTGTACACTGGCGTCGAGACACTCCGATGCGGTCTGTGTGACAGTCTACAGACAGCTGCATTAGTATCCGTCACGCATTAAGACATTCAATATAAGGGGTAACGAATTAATGCAGCGTACACACAGTACAGCTAAGTGAGCGATGATTTCCATTGTTCACCACCTGGTTACTACTGGTAAACAGTGATACAATCTTTTAAAATTATAAAGGGTGTAAAACACCTCACAACGAAGCCGAAAGGCACTTTTTCTCCTCGTCATTGCGATCATTTTTTTTTGTTCTACACTATACCTGGGAACCTTCTAGTTACGGAGATATTGGGGGTCAAAGTTCCAACTTCTTGACTACTTTTTTTTTAAATACAAGTTTTTAATGTAAGATTTTTAACAACACAATGTTTTAAGTGACACAAAACATGATTTTCACCCCAAAAAAAAAAGTCGTTTCTCAGCAATAATTTTTGCGTAAAGTTACTTAGTTTGATGTACAGAATGCTTGGTTGACGGCTTCGTGATCAGGTGATTTACACCCTGTATAGTGGACAGTACGACATTTTTTGATATTTCTGTTGGCCACCGCTAGAGGATTATTTTTTTAAATCGTGTCACTGTCACGTGGTGGACATCGGGAATCATCACAAGCGAGCATCGAACACCTACAAATAGACGAGCGCTCCTATTTACACACCCGCACTCGCTCTGCGTTGGAGTGGTCTCGGCAAGAATGTACAGCCATCTTAAAGTTCATATCTTTACAATACTGTGATAAAATGGCCGGCAGGCTTGTCTACACACATAAAGGCTTAATGGGAATAGTGATAAACTTCTAGTGGGTTTAACTTTTGTTTGGCACTTTATTTGAATTGGTTTGTTACTGTGTTACGAGACTTCAGAACTAATAGTTATGTAATGTTGCTTTCGACCTGTAAATTATTGTCATAGGGGCAAAATTCTCTTCGAATACAAACAAAGACATTTCAAAAAACTAAACCTAACAACAGACTGGCTCGTTGGTCTAGTAGTTGCAAGCAGCACGACTGCCGAGCTTGAGGTTCTGGGTTCGATTCCCGGGTCGGTTAAATTGTTATTGGGTTTTTCCATCAGGAATTTCTTAGTAGGAGCCACGGAGCCTGGATTTGCGCCCGGTTGATGGCAATAGGCTCTCCCCTATAACATGGGACTCAACATATCAGGCGAAATGTGAGTGTACTATTAGATACACCTTTGCCTAGCCCTTCGGGGATTACAGGCGTGATGTTATGTTATGTTAAAGCTAATAAAATTATAATCTACTTGCAATAACCAACTGGTTAATGTCGGTACTCCAGAGACGTAAACTACTACTAATAAATAAATATATTAAAAAAATAAAAAATTATAATAAATAAATAAATATTTAAATAAATAAACAAATAAATATTTAAATAAATAAATATTTAAATAAATAAATATTTAAATAAATAAATAAACCTAGATCGTGACTAACTCCAACTAAATAAACAATCATCAGTCAATCGATGGGCACCATTCGTAGAAACTAAACGCATTAATCGGTGACTCGAATTAACGCGTCGGGGATATCACCGACCCTATCGGTCAGTCATACCACAGTGTTACAACTTACAGTGGTAAAATGGGAGCATTTTAACAGATTTCGGAGGTTGGAGGTGTATCTTGTGTTCGCAAGCACTACTATTTAAGCTTGAGGTCCTGGGTTCGATTTCCAGGTCTGGAAAAGTGTCAGGTCGTTTTTCTATCAGGAATTTCTCAATAGCATTCTTCAACTTTCTTCAAGAACTGATGACACTGTAAGCACTGACACTGTGGCCATACTCAGCGATCAATCGGCTAATTTCTAGCCACTTACACGGATTGGATTCCAAATTACCGCCCAGAGGTTGGTCTAGCTGTTAGTCTACATTATGATGCGAATAGATTTGATCGTTTGGGGATGACCTTCTAATGGTCTACCATTTCTTCCAATGGCTGGTGATTATTATTGATCTTGTTAGACTTTTCTATAAAAAATTAGGCTTTCCTAGTTAATTATAACGTCTACTTTCTTTTGATAAAAAGCGCCGTCTGCATTTTTTGCGAGTAACGCAAAAGATTAAGTAAATGCTTATGTCTACATAAGCAGATTTCTAGATTGCAGTAGACAGCATTTAGGTCATAGTCTATTGCTGCTATTAATTTATCTTACTAAAATTCTGTTACTCACTGATAAAAGTTTTTTTTTTTACTTTGCGTGGGGCAAAGGAATTATTTGTGTCGTGGGTGCGTTTACAAAGATAAAAACAAACAAACCGGCAGACCCCGAACAACTACCAGTCAGTGGCGAAGGTGCCATACAACCCGATTCCTACCGGATTTCCTTTGAAAAATGGCAAAGTTTTCTTTATCTTTATCTGTGGAAGTTTGTGAATGTATGTTATTAGCAATTAAGTTATATATTTTTGTTAGTATAATGTTATTAGTCTGTAAGCTTAACTAAAAAAAAAATTACCTCTTACGAAAATTGACTCTTCGCGAAATACAAATATTTGTTCCATGCGGGACAGCGCAGCAACCACTCGCCACTGCTCCAACCATCAAAGAGATAATAATATAGAAGTGTTCTATGGCTATAAACTAAACGCTTACATGCATGGATAACTTCTACAGACTGCTCTACTTATACCTCGCATTAATCATACGAACACAAATGATCAAAATAGTGTAGTAAAGTATGTCGAGTTGTCATGATTTATTCCGTTAAGCTCGAGCACTATGTGGGCAGGTTTCGTGCAATGAAAACACACTACCTATCAAATTACTTGAAATTACACTTTAACACAATAACACGGGGCACAATGAATTGGCTACAGTTTCAAGACGTCACAACTCCGCTGCGATCCGACCCTGAATGTCGTTCTTGTTGCGAGCTGTTAACATCAGGACTCTGTAGAAGCAAACCGTGGTGGGGTAGACTGGCAAGTAGGATCCATTACCACGTCCGTACTCATGACCGGATCCGACAATTATAACAACAAACAAATTAACTAGAAGTAAAGAGATTAAATATTTGATGAACTACAGGTACAACCCAACCAATATAAGTCTGTGTAAACTACTTTGAGGCAACGATCGAAACTACTTTACAGGGCAATGTAATGTATTTGGTTTTCACACGTATTCATTAATCTTTTCAAGTATTGTGTTGTCAATAATGTATTGATGTTTTTCATTTGACCGTGGGTGGCCTCGAAGCGGACTTTGGATTCAAAAACTTTTCACTTCATGTCACCAGTTTTCGGGATTAACATAACATAGCCATTGTCATTGCCAATTGTCATTTTGTATGAACAAAGTAGGTAGATACCTATTCATAGATTCATTTACGAATACTTAGTAAAAAAATAGGGCATAACGAGAATTTATTTATCTTTTTAAGAATAAGTCTTTCTGCGAATGAGTCCAATTTCACGAATAGGGCAATTTCAGAATGAAGCATATCGCGAATAAGTTCATAAACGACTACAGGTCATTTCGCGAATAAATCCAATGTCTACTAAGCCGTCATGTCCTTGCGACAAATAAATTATTAGATATGTTTTCTTTCTTCTTTTTTCTTGGTTAAGCAGAAGTGTACCGAATAGTAGGTACACCCACATTTTGGGATAAAAAGTGGTAATCACATAATATAATATGTTGCTAGATATTTTATTTCCACTACAATTGTATTTGAATACTTAAATTGTCGGATATGTTAATCCAAATAAAAATTTTAAGGTTTAGTTCATTTTCCATACAAAAATATTTTTTTATGAAGAAATAAATATCTGACGTTAGTAAAATCAGTACCTACTCAATTGGTAAAATTACATTAATAATTAAATTAAATTAAGCTTAAATCAAAGTCTCACATTTAACTACACAAGAGTTTACGTGCGGAAAAATCAAAGTTATCGCCACCATCATATCGTTTTTTTAAGTAATTGTTAGCCAACAATGCATTCTGTTAATGTCATTCATTTCAAGAAGCTGTTTGCACTTTTGTAAAACCTTTAATACAAATCAAAATACAAAACTTTTCTTCTGGATCTCCTACTTATATGCTTAGGTACTTATAAGATTACCCTTACAACATAAGACTTTGTCCCTCATATAATTTACATTTAATTAAAAAGCCGCAAAGTGATAATATCCTGGAACTCTGTGGTTTAATAATGAATGAATGCGTGTCACAGTAGACATTAGTATTCGCAAGCAGTATTTCAACTGGGAGCAAACGATCAGAATCAACTAACAGACATGCAAACCGCTTACACGAATGCGAAATTCAAATTTTCTTCTGTTTTTTGCAATTTGTAGACCAGTGCTAGGTTGTAAGTTCATTAAAATATTGTTCGCGACTGTAAGACGTATGTAATTACAGAATTATAATCATCAATACAACCCTCCGAGTTCATGAAGGTCGAGGAATGATTTTGACCTTGAAAAAGTCGTTCCTCGACTTTAGTTCCCCCGGTACCCCTACCGGGGGATTATTGTATTATTGTATATGAATCAAATTCAATATTATGAAAATCTGAATATTCATAACTTCAGTATCATTGATGTCCAATAGATTGTAAAGTAATTAAAGGATTATTTAATTCATCTAATAAATATAATAAACGTAAAGAAGGTAAAGCAATATCATATCATATCATTATTTATTTAAAAAAAGAATATAAATTACTGTCTTCTTGACAGGTTTTAAAGTAATTTTAATCGGTTTTGGTGATAGTTTAAAAATGGAATATTGATGGTCTTTTGAAAATCTGATTTAAAAGGAATGGATTCTGCCGGGGCTGCGGGACTATTCGAAAGAGATACCGTGGCCCCGGAACACAAAGGGCGATGAAGGAACATGGATGGGTTTTAGTCAGTAAAAGTCTGACACTCCCTCCTGCTCCGCCCAGAGCGGGAGGAGTCATTTGATGATTTTCCAGCGAAAAAAAAAAAAAGGGTATTGTACCTACATATGGCTCCGGCTATCCTGTGACGCTCTCAACGATACTTCATTTGACAAATTACGATAAGCAGTTTAGAAGTTATGATTGAACAGATGAACATACATACCGGTCAAATCATAAACCCTCCATTTTGCTTCGTCGTAGTCGGGTAAAAATTAAAGTGTCTACCTATTACGGTTCAAAATATACAGTCCTATGACCGACGGACGAACAGACAGTAGAGTCTTAGTAAAATAGAGTCCCTTTGGGTACGGGATCCTAAAAAAGAGCTAAGTTGATTTACTGGTTATGTTTAACATGTACTTGTTTGTGTGTATCCCACCTATTATGTGAGGTGTTATAATTATAAACGCGTGAAGGCAACGCTACGTTAATTTCATTTTAAAGGCAATCGGATTAACATAACAATTAACTTAACCATTATGGTTATCGGGGAGAGACGCGGTTAACTTGTCAGTATTATAAAAAATTAAAACTTTTATCCAATAACCATACTGGATACCACTTTTACCAACCAGTCTTACCGAAGGACACCCTATGGAGGTCAAGGCCGGCAGTCTCGACAGAGATAAAGACAAAATCGCTAACTTTCTATCGCCAATTACTAACGAATAATTCAGTTGAACTAATGATGCTTGCGAGAAACGCATCTTGGAAGTAAAGACTTGCTTTACTCGCAAGCATCGTTATTGCAACTGTTTTTTTCATTGTTATCTTAGCGATCGAAAGTGAACGATAATCTCGTTAACTCTGTCGAGACTGCCAGCCCAGATAGGCAGTCGTTACTTGTAAAATACTGGTATTCAGTTGCATCCGGTAAGACTGGAAGCCGACCCCAACATAGTCGGGAAAAGGCTAGGCAGATGATGATGATACCTTATTGAGTGAATATCTGATGCTACGCGTGCAGCTCATATTTTAGCCGAGATACGAGCTAGCATACTATCACGTTTGTAATCGACGAAGGGTAAGGCAGAGGTGTACCCATTAGTCACATTTTGGAAGTTATTTTTAAGTCCCATGTAATAGGGGGCGAGCCTATTGCCATCAACCTGCCACGAATTGCCCATTAAAACTTGTCCCGACCTGGGAATCGAACACATGCCTTAATTCTCAGCAGTCACGCTTGCAACCAAAACATTTGCACTAAAAACGTACCTACATCAGTGACTTCATGTTATGGGTACCTACATCTTATACTTCCAAGGCCTCACACTTTGGTAATACGAGAAACGTGCTCCAGATTGTTTCTCTAACTTATTTTTCCGGAGACTACTCAGATTCCACACGTCTTTGATTACATTAAATACTTATGTAATGTTCTTGTTTTTGGGGATTTTGTTCGTGGAGGCCTTGTAAAAGGAAAGTTCTTTTGCAATTGGTTTTATCTGCATTGTTTATAGTGACTACGAAACATGCGGAACCGGGTTTTAGTGCCATACTAAAACCCGGTTTTCCTGGGTTCTACTATGGGATCGAAACCCGGATCCGCATGCTTGACTGATAGCCAAGACAAAAGGCAAAGGCTTTTAAACCGTTCCGTATTTTCGACGCGACATTCAACATGATTCAGAGAAGCTTTCGGTGGCTTTTGTCACCAACATTTTTGGCGTTCTCCATCGTAATCACAGATAGAATGTCATGTTGTCTAGGCCCTCTGGTTTGTATAGATGGAAAGACGTATCATCATTATCATTTGCTGAGCCTTTTCATGACTTTGTTAGAGTTCAGTTCCAGTCTAACCAGATGCAGCTGAATACCAGTATTTAAGATGGAGCGACTGCCTATCTGACCTCCACAATCTAGATAATACAAGGTAATGCGATGCCCCTTGGTAAGACTTGTTGTTAAACCTTCCACTGACTACCTATAACGACTGTCAAAGATCTACAAATGACAGCTGGAACCAACGCCTTAACGTGCTTTCCGAGGCACGGAGGAAACTTGGTATGTAATGGGTAGTTACCCATCCACGGACAAAAGTAGGCAAGCGCGGTTTAACCTAAAGATCAACCCTAACGGCTGTTATTAATTAGTCACCACCTCAACTACCAATATACAGGGTATCAAAATCTCTACTTACTTACAACGACCGGATTTGGATGAAATTTAGCAAACAGATAGTTTATAACCTATAGTGACGAGTTAACATATAGGATTGACGACCCGAATGGCGCAGCGGTAGTGAGGCTGACTTACGTTCTTAGGGTCCCGGGTTCGAATCCCGGTTGGAGCAAATGTTTGTGTGATGAGCATGGACATTTGTTTTCGAGTAATGGATGTTTATATGTATAATAAGTATGTATTTACAAACAAAAAGTATATGTTATGTAGTATATCAACTATATGGTGTCCACGACACAAGCCTCGTTGCTTAGTGTGGCACTAGATGGCGCTATGTGTTAATGTCCAGCGATATTTATATTTATTTATTTTATTTATAGCATACTTTTTATCCCGCTAGTAAGCATACCCGTCGGACAATAACCCAACTCCACGCGGGCGAAGCAGCGGGCATGAGCTAGTATACGTAATGACTATAAAACTAACATAATTTTCTAAATTATTATTGTTTCGTCGACTATTTCTAATTGTACTATTATGCTCAGAGTATCTCTTGAGCGGCATTCGAGACATAATTAGTCTCAATGATCATCCAATTGTTTCAGTGTATGATCACGCTAAATCTGTTGAGAACAATTAGGTATTATTGTTAATTGTAGCGTGTAGTGATTATTTGGTGCGCTTATAACGTAATTATGATAGCAGTTTAATGCGTCTACAGGTAGTCACGTCTATAATAAACCGTAGAAGTTATTTATAAAAGGGCATTTAAGATAAAATACTATTAGAAGAAATTGTTCTAACCTGTTACAGGAATTTATGCACCATACATTTTTAATTAGTACAAAAAAATATGGTTCTATCCGTACCCAGTCAAAACTAAAAAAAAAACGAAATCCCAAAATTGTCTTTGAAAATTTGTCATAATTGGTAAACTCATAACTGAATCAATCATTTATAATAAATTAAAAAAAAAACAACAATTTTTTTGCCTAGCCCTGAATGTCCCACTGCTGGGCAAAGGCCTTCCCCATATCCTTCCAGGTACTCTTCTCCTGCGCCACTTAGTACCAGACATGGCATATATGGCTATCACTACATAGTTTAAAACAAAGTCGCTTTCTCTGTCCCTATATCCCTATGTATGCTTAAATCTTTAAAACTACGCAACGGATTTTGATTCGGGTTTTTTTAATAAATAGAGTGATTCAAGAGGAAGGTTTAATCAGATGACCAGGATATAGAAAGAGAGCGGAGGGCATTATCGGTCCGTGGAAATATGCTGGCTCATAGATTCGCTCGTTGTACAGTTGACGTTAAATTAACGTTATTTAAAGCGTACTGTCAAAGTTTCTACACAGGTGGACTATGGGCCAGTTTCAGACAGCGGACCTATAATGCACGCCGAGTGCAATATAATAACATTTTCAGGGCTCTGGTGCGGCTTCCTCGGTACTGTAGTGCTTCAGGCATGTTTGCAGATGCGCACATAGATGATTTCTATGCAATTATGCGTAGGAAAACCATGTCTGTGGTGCACAGTATGAGGGGGAGCCGTAACGGTATCCTGAAAATGATAGCGGATAGACTGGACTCGGCGGTCATGCGTCGCTTCACTAACCTGCATGTGACAGGTGCAGGTTAAATGAAGAATTATATACATAGTTTTAATTCCCATTGTGATTGTTATTTTTATTTTATTGTACTAACATAGTTTATAAGATTTCTGTCATACTAACCATTCACATTTGTTATTTTATTTTATTTGTACTAACATAGTTTATAAGATTTCTGTTACTAACCTCTTCTATGGACTTATTTTTCTGACAATAAACAATTTTTATTTATTTAGTATATAATTTGCGGGCGGGCATCAGCTAGAAATATTATAAAATTTTGTTCCGTTGACGTGGCAGCCCTCCATTGATCCGTACAAATTGTATTGAAAGCTGATTAGTTATGACGTCAATATTGTTTCCCTGTCAGCTATTCTCGAAAGGAGACACGTAAAATGTGTTATCCGCTCGTTTGTGATGCCTGAAGGACTTTTACGTTCGAATCGATATTTCTTATTTCCTTAGGACTAAGGAAGATGGTAATTTAATCTTGATTGTGACCTTTTTGGGCTTTTGCTGATAACATATTTTTATTACGTCACGTCTGTATTGCCCGGATGAGGGTACGCAGAGGTGACCTATAAATAGTACGGTTATTTTAAAGTCTAATCGAATAGGGTCGAGCCTATTGCTATCAACTGGGCACAAATCCAGACTTCGGGCTGCTATTGCGAAATTCCTGACTGATTCCCGGTTGATAAAAGTAGGCTCGCCCACCCTAGGCTCGTATACATGGGACTCAAACTCAAACATAACTAGCGATATTATGTGGGTGTACTATTGGGTACATCTCTGCCAAACCCTTCTGAGATTACGTATTGATGTTATGTTATGTACTGTTTTAAATAAAACAAAGAAAAAAACCAGTTGAACTTGTGTAGTTAAATAAGGAAGTATGGAGACTGAAAGCGGTCTCCTTATTTAAACAAAAATGGTCATTGTTTTGCTAAAACAGTACAAAATAAAACGGAATACGTGGGTCCTACCTACACGTTCATGAACTCTAGGGTTGCCTTTCAAATGCAAGAGTTTTCACCTCAATATTGATTACTAGCACCAAGCACGTATCCAAACTTTTGGTTCCGTGGGGGAGGGGGAGCAAACATCGAAATAACCATGTGAACTGTAAAAAATCACTGTACTATAACTTTTAATAAGTAACTTAAAGTACCGTAGTATAAGATCCCGTTTATTTTTAGTCAGTCAGATTTCGGGGGGGGGGGGGGGATTAATCCCAACTATCCCCCCCTGGATACGTGCCTGACTAGCACTTCGCCCGAGACTTCGTCGTAAAATTGTGATAAGTCGGCTATTATGCATGATATAAATATAATTTAAAGCTTTCTGTCAGTGAAAGCATTTTTAGATTTGGATCATTACTTTCGGAGATTACCCTCTACATACAAACCCTCTGTATAATATAATAATACCAGACTATTACTGTCCCACTGTGGGGCAAAGGCCTCTTCTCATACGAGCATTGATCACCACGCTTGCTCAAGACGGGTAGGTGATTTCAGACTTATATTAATTATATCTGCTAAAACAAATGTAATACTTTTTTTTAATGGTAAATAAATTTAAAAAAATAAAAAATAAGTCCAGGTTTCCTCACGAAGTTTTCCCTTACCGATGTCTGTGATGTCCAAGATAAACATAGAAAGTACATATGAATTGAAAAAGTCACATTGGTACTTGCCCGGATTTGAACCCACAACCTCATGCATGAGAGGCGAGGCACTTAACCTCATGGACATCACGACTGTTTTTATAATATATAAATAAATATAAGAAACATTTAATAATATAAAAAATAAATTTTACTATACATGCTCCAATTTGCCACATATACAAAAATACAGTGCAGACAATGAGAGAGTTTTCCAAATTAAGAAATAGGGTCCCATTTATTGTTTTTAACGAAGAAATTACTTTATTTTATTTGAATTCTTATTAAGAATGAAACAAAATATTAATAGAATTGATCAAAACAACAGCAACATTCATTTATTTCCAGGCAACTTTGGACCATAGATATATACTTTACAGACTAACATACATGTGATAAAAATATACAAACTGTGTTAATTTAAAGGAAAACAATAGTCTATTCACTTGCACACTCCAATAGCCGAGTTCCTCTAAAATGACTTTAATTCAAGAAACGCCCCAACATAAAACGCAAACGTACCTAATTATCAAGTCCCTTCATACCAAATGAAGCGTATAATCTTTTGTACGGAACCCCCATTATAAAAGGTGTTCACACTCGACCGATCCTTGTTTGGTTTCAAGCCCGCCTTTTGTATCACCGAGGATTTAAATAAAGGCGCTGCTCCACAGCAGTACATGACTATTAAGCTTCGCTTTCAATGACTGCCTCATTGGTCTAGTAGTAGCATGAGGTCCTTTTTTTTCGGATGGGAAATCATCAAATGACTCCTCCCGCTCTGGGCGGAGCAGGAGGGAGTGTCAGACTTTTACTGACTAAAACCCATCCATGTTCCTTCATCGCTCTTTGTGTTCCTGGGCCACGGTATCTCTTTCGAACAGTCCCGTAGCTCAGGCATCGGCCCTTGCGGACCCCTTCCTTTTTGTTGGCTCTCTTTGAGGCGCGCGTGGAACACGAACGCGCCGTCGACACGGCCTGTTGTCATGAGACGGATAGACAGCCCATAGCTCACCGTCCACAGGCCCGACGCCCGGAGCGTCTCGCGCGGCGGCCGGGACGTGAGCATCTCTCCCTCTCACGTTCCGCCACCTCCTTTGCTAGCATGACTGCTTCGCAGAAGGAGGTGACGGCGTCCCATTCCGTCTCGCTCCGGACCATCGATTGAACCAGAGCCGGAAGCGAGAGGTCGCCGCCGCCGATAGCATGAGGTCCTGGGTTAGATTCCCAGGTCGGGCAAATTGTTATTGCGTTTTTCGATCAGGAATTTCTCAGTAACAGCCACGTAGTCTGGATTTCTGCCTGGTAATTTGCAATAGGCTCGCTCTCTATGACTCTAAAATATCTCTATGGGACTCTAAAATAACTGGTGAAATGTGGGTGTACCATTAGATACAACTCTGCCTAATCTTTCGGGGATTACAGGCGTGTTATACAGGGTGTAAACCACCTCATCACGAAGCCGTCAACCAAGCATTCTGTACATCAAACTAAGTAACTTTACGCTAAAATTGTTGCTGGGAAACGACTTTTTTTTTGGGGTGAAAAATCATGTTTTGTGGTAAAACTCAATGTAACGCAATCTGAACTTGTGCTGATGGATGGATTGAATAGTGCGCGGGTCGTGGCGGTGTTTAAAGTAAAAATCTTACATTATTAACTTGTATCAAAAAAAAAGTTGCCAAAAAGTTGTAACTTTGACCCCAATATCTCTGTAACTAGAAGGTTCCCAGGTATGGTGTAGAACAAAAAAATGATCGCAATGACGAGGAGAATAGGTGCCTTTCGGCTTCGTTAAGAGATTTTTTACACCTTTTAGAATGTTATATCACAATTGTTCTAGCTTTCGCACATAGCTTCACCGCGTAAAGGTTAAAAGTTATGCTCAAGGGTAACGGTCTACCGAGATAAGACGGGTCTTTTGTGATAATTTCAGGCAATGGTCTACAGTCAGACCCAGTGTGGGTAAATGGATGTCACATGTCTTCGGCTTCTCGGATCTTGAACATGCCGATTTCGTCAAGATGTCCTTCAATTGTGAGCAAGCGTAGCAGTGGACCATCGACTTAATACCTCAGAATATGTAAAAGGTAGCGTTTTATTGCAAATGGACAAAGTAAAAAGACTGTATAATGCCCCGCGGAGACCACATTGTTGTCTTATAATGAGGACTATGGTGAAAGGACGAGGAAGGTTAGTCTAGTGTACAATACAAAAAAGAAAACAATGTACAACAACATTGTTGTTCATTGTTTTCGTTTTTTATTTGATATAAGCTCCTTAATTCGAAGGATTTTAAGCCGAGAAAAGTTTTCAAATATAATGTTGGATGTAAGTAGAAACTCACGGGCAGCACCTTCGCAAAGTCAAAGTTATGAAATTAATTTTGTGTCTAATTTTAGAATTTGCATCCCAGGAGAGCATCATCAGCCTAGAATTTTCCCAACTATGTTGGGGTCGGCTTCCAGTCTAACCGTATGCAGCTAAAAACCAATATTTTACATGGAGCGACTGAAACCCAGAAGAGCATTCTGTGCTTTTAAAAAAACGACGTCCAAAAAAACATTAATAAAGTCTAAAATAACTTTACTTTCTTAAGTGGCTTGTCGTGGTTTATTTCATTAACTTTTGTGTTTTTTTGGAAGTACTACCTATACCCGGCATGCTAGAAATAGAGACAGAAGAAGAAAGTCGACAGTATGCCAGATACAATGCGTAAAACATGAAGGTGGAATGGTTCTTTCGAATGATGAGAAAATTAAGGATATGAGAGAAGAATGAGGAGAATGACTGAAAGATCATATGTAATATGACCCAATATTTTCGTACGCAACTATATTTTAGTACAAACATAATATAAGTACTCGTAAAATATAATATTCTACGAAAATAATAAACTGATAAAGTATCATTATACCTAACGGCCAAGTTACTAAACGTTAGGCCCATTTTATCGCACACAGGCCGACATAAAGACTGTCTAAATGACGCCTGACGGACACAGAGGTCCTTGACCTCAGCCCATATTAGGATGCCATAATATATGGCAGGAATATAAGACAGTGAACTCAGTGGAGTTAGCTCATGTGGATGAATTGTGGGGTCAAAACAGGGTGTTACAATGTGACTTTCAAGTTTGTTGTTGTGAATGGAAGACTAATAAGGTTCTTGTTTAAGTATTGTCTGACGGTTATGTTTCAATGACGTTTTAGTGAGATTTGGGGTGTACAAAAATAGATTCCACAGTTGGCGATACTTAAATTTTAATGTACTCCGCATAAGAAAGAAGAATTAATCCTACATAATTCCCGTGACCCAACGGCTGGATTTTACCTTGGCCGGAAGCTAAGTGTTGCCATACAACGTGGCAATGCCGCCAGTCTCATAAGCACGCTACCAGCTTACAGCGTTGAGAAGGCGTTTATTGATGCCCTTTTATAGTTTGTTGTTATTTTAGTTATTTTATTTAATCTACATAATTATACAGACCAGTTAATTTTGAAAGTTACCAGCTAAGAAGCTGTGATGAAATTGCTGGTTTCCATCACAGCATTTGTCATTGACTGTACAATACGAAAGAATAGGTGTCATTTAGTCTTTGCGAAAACAAGCATAAACTCGTGGAATGAATCACGACACATAATTTCTCTACAACATTCAGAATGCAATCCGATCAATCCAGCAATTTTAGCTGAACCAGGATTATTGCATACCCTCACCGATTATTTGAAACAACGGCCCGCACTCTAGTGGTTCAAATCACGCGATACTACGACTCCATCGACTGCAGTAAAGCTTAAATTTTGCATAGAAATAGCTCCATTACTAACAAAATTGGCGAAGTAGGGCTACAGCAAGCAATTTCGTCGGTCCGAAGCTAAGGGGTAAAAAAAACGGATGTTTTGATAGAAATTGCCTTCTGTGTAAGTGGACAGGCATTTGAGAGGGAAAATGGAATATTCGGTGGATTTTGGAATCTGTGGATCAAAGTTTTATGATGACTGTATGTACGCGCGGAACACGAACGCACCATCGACACGGCCTGTCATCATAAAACGGACGGACGGCGAGCTAGCCCATAGCTCACCGTCCACAGTCCTACGGTGGCCGGAGGCCAACATGTGGTCCCCGACGTTTCTACCATGCCTTGGAAATAATATAAAGCTTTTGGTGCTGCTGTCATTTATGGACATTTGATAACCAGTCTTACCAAAGGGTATCGTGTTATTCAATGGTAAATGGGTTGTGGAGGTCAGATAGGCACTCGCCCCATGTAAAATACTGGTGTTCAACTGCATCCGGTTAGACAGGAAGCCGAGCCTAACATATTTGGGAAAAGGCAAGGTATATGATGCTTGGTACGTTTTCTGTATACCAATTTTAAAAAACACTTCAGTTGGTAGGGCTGTATTTTTGTACTGTCGACCATAATTTAAGTCTGTGCTAACACAAATGATTTTCTTCTGGTGTAACGGCGTATAGAGCTTCAATAGAATAAGCGGCCAGCTTCATCATCTCATCTGCCTAGCCTTTTCCAACTATGTTGAGGTCGGCTTCCAGTTTTACCGTATGCAGCTAAATACCAGTATTTTTACATGGAGCAACTGCTCATCTGACCTCCACAACCCAGTCTGTTAGCATTGGGTAATACGATACCCCTTGGTAAAACTCGCTGTCAGACTTTTTGCGCCACTGACTACGTGTAACGCCTGTCAAAGATCAACAAATGACAGCCGGGACCAACTGCTTAACGTGCTTTCCGAGGCATGGACGAAGCTCGGTATGTATTGGGTTACCTATCCATCCAACCTAGGCAAGCTCGGCTTAACCTAAAAATCGACCCGAGCGGCTGTTATTATTTGAGCCACGAGCTCCTATAATAAAAGAATAAGCGGCCAGATTATACAGGTCTTATTACCTTTAACGTGGAGTTTTGCGCAGCCCATTACTGCCGAACCATGAAATCTACATCAACAAACGCAAGTAACTTCTTCCTTTCAAATCAGTTTCTGTAATGACAGTGTTTTGTTTTTACTTTGTGACCAGTACCAGCTACTGTCTCAATGCAAACGAGTTATTAGAGATTTAATCAAGTACTTTAATTATGTATTGTAGTCCGATACCATCGTACTAAGAATGAATTAATTAGGGCTGCCTCATTGCAAAGATCAATTTGGCAGTTATGTTTATTTTGATTTCAGTTTCACGTACATAATCAGCCAGTATTGCCACTACTGGGTGGAAGGACTCCTTTGAACGCGAGGGAGTAAGTCATCAGACTTCTTCGAGATATAAGGGGTTAGATGAATAAGAGAAAGAGGGCGTACAGTTCCTCAAAACTCCATAGAAAAAGGAGGATCCCCCGATCAGATAGCGCTGTAGTACTTTTTGTAGTATCTCTATGACCGGGTGAAAAATACCGAAATAAGGAGACGAACGAGACTCACGGACATAGCAGAAGTGATAGCAAAAAGAAAGTGGAAGTGGAAGATGGGGGAAGAAAATGCTGGAGTGGAGACCACGGACGGGGCGAAGGAATGTGGGAAGACAACCGACTAGGTGGACAGACGATCTCACTAAAGTGGCCGGAAGAAACTGGATAGCCATGACACAAAACCGCCAAAAGTGGAGAGATTTGGAAGAGACCTACACTCAGCATTGGGTGGCCAAGGGTTGAAGAAGTGAGAGAAGAGACTTTTTGTACTATATTGCTGTAGTACTTTATGTCGTGCCGCTACAGAGCTATAGAGATAAACCACGTTATAAGAAAAAAACAGTGGCTATTTCAGGTTCGCCCCCGCTTTCATAGGACATAGACATAACTGGCAAAATGTGGGTGCACTATATATAGAACACCCCTCCCCTAGGTAAACCTCTGCTTAACCCTTCGGAGATTACATGCGTGATAGTATGTTATGCTATTTCAGAAGCTTTGTTCATTACAAATTATAACTAGACAGAAATAGACGCAATGGTTCTAACTTTCTTGAGAACTCATTGACAAGAAGCTATAATTACTACCAACATTATGAAGGCCCAATATTGCAATAATTATACAAGTTAATCACAATTAATTAATGTCTTATAATAAATAAGATAAAACGAGACGCAGACAAATAATAATATAATAAATTACGCACATTAGTCTCCAAATGTACGCACGGAAAGTGATTAGATACAATTAATTACCTCACAGGTTGTTCTCACACAAATAACGTACGTTACTACGTCCTACATGCCAAAGCATTTTGACACGTATTGCTGACAGCACACGGACAGATTCGAATACCCGTCAATCACAAAGGTGGTGACATTTTGATGGTTCACTAGACAACATCAATTAGGAACTCTATGCTGTAACAGATAAGGTGTAATTCAGGTTATGTTGGGAATGATTGAGTTAATTTGGCGTACGGTGGCAAATAGTTGGCCGTAGCACAAATTACTATAGGAATTGTTCCAGTTAAAGTGGTTCGTACACTTTAAGCGGTGTTGCGGGCGTAAAGTGGTAATACAATGCTGGGATTAAGAGAGTATATTGTAGTTGAGGGAAGCTTGAAACTATGACTGTTAAACTCGAAAAGCCATTCGAATTCTGTGCATCGCTAAAAACCATCGTTTGTTTAGGCTTTTCCTAATTACAATTATGTGTGTTCGACTTCTACTGTCGGATTCTTTAGAATTTTAGCGTTTCACATGGAGCGACTGACCATTTGATTGTCCTCTACTATTTAGTGGCTAAGTGACATGATCTATAGCTATCAGGGTCATAATTGTAAAGGACAGTTCTGACGCCATACATCCAGGTAACGACACGACTATAGCCAAATCGCTTTAAACAGGTAAATCAATAATTGAATGTGAGCTTGTATTGTGATGCGTGTACGATATGACATTTAACGACAATTAGTATGGGTAGCGATAGCTATCGTTTACAATTGCGAGTTTTTGGTACAAGTTCACATTCAATTGTTTTGCCAGCTTAAAACGATTTTGCAATAGTTTCTATGGATCTGTATGAAATCGGCAACGAGCAGGCGGCAATGTTATTATTGCGGTATCGTCTGTTATATCGCCGCTTTGCCGTGGCAGTTGGCGGTCTTCGGAATCATACCCTGAGGCCCGGACTCCACCAAACTGGAGACGAGCGGGGATGTGCGAATTAGAGAGGAGAGAAGATGCGTACCAACGAAGCTGTGCGGAGCTGTGCACCGCTCACCGCACGCTGCACACAGGACTGTCCGGCTCTTATTCTATGTTAATCAACTGGGTTCTGAAGGCAGTTGCTCCAAGTAAAATACAGGTATTTTTTTGGCCTTAATAAAGTAATTTTACTAATTGTATGTGCTTTATTCAAGCAAAAATTGAGATTACGATATTATAATAAAATCATAGTGAAACTTTATCTACTTTTCAAATGAAAGTGTTTTTTGACACATAGACTTAGACGTCGCTACCGGCGTTATCGAGGACGACGCGTTTTGATAGTGCGTTCCGTTTCACCAAAAACATGCTACATAAAACAATAAATTGTAAATAAGTGATGTATTTGAAACTTAAACAAGTGATCCACAATGTTCTTATGCGCCAATACAACGCATTTTTAATAAATAAAAAGAGTTTTTTATTTCTTCCTATTGTTTTATCAGCTTAAAACGATTTTGCAATAGTTTCTATGGATCACGCCACACACAGGTTCACAGCAACTAGGTTCTGAAGGCAGTTATTCCATGTAAAATTCTGGTATTCAGCTGTTTCCTGAAAAGTCTAAGTCTAGGTCGATGATAATGATCGCCTGTAAGAGGTAAAGAAACGAACGATGACGTTGAACAAGCGAAGCTTAGAGAGCGGAGAAAATCAAAGTTAAACTTCCACATTTTTATCTAAGTGTAAGTAGAAACCGTCCTGTACCCACGAATTTATATCTATGTAAGATCCCATGGGGCGGTGGGCGGAATTCCAATTCCAATCTATAATTGAGACAGAAAAATCCAATTATTTTGTTTATCCGCCCGCGAATCGAACTTGGGACATCACGGGTCGTACTAACTAGTCGAGCGGAAGACTAATACCTTTTTGGAAAGGAAATCTTGACCAGTACTTTTCCTAAGATGAAGAATTTCTGGGTTTATTTGAATTCTATCTAAATAAGCCCTTTGATTTTCTTTAGCATGAAATTAGTAATTACAGGAAATTGTGTGGATGTCGGTTTGGGTTGTGGAGGCCAGATAGGCAGTCGCTCCGTGCATATAAAGTGTTATCGTCTGCGGCTTCGCCTGAAACTCAGCGATTTCAGGATGCCTGGCCCGGCGCCCGGCATTTCTTGGCAGTCTGTGTCTTCGTTACTAAACGAAAGGCTGTAGCTTGATGTATGTATGTTGTGTTTTGAATTTAAAGTATCATCATCTTCTTGCCCTTGTGTCTGTTACTTGGTGTCGGCGCAACACGTTTTTTTTCCATTCTCCCCTGTCCATCGTTACACTATCATTTACTCCTTCGAATGTGTTTTGAATTTAAAGTGTGAAGTGTTGCCTGCCGGGGCTGCCGGGACTATTCGAAAGAGATACCGTGGCCCTGGAACACAAAGGGCGATGAAGGAACATGGATGGGTTTTAGTCAGTAAAAGTCTGACACTCCCTCCTGCTCCGCTCAGAGCGGGAGGAGTCATTTGATGATTTCTCATTCGAAAAAAAAAAAAAAGAGTATGAAGTGTTTTATTGAAAGTTTAGACTATGTTTGAAATGTTACATGTATAAACTCGCGCCTTTTTCTTAAGGGGTAGGCAGATACTACAGATTGAACGCTACCCACTACGATCCTTGCATACTCCTTGCGCCTCGTTCATGTTCTTACGTCTGTACTTAAAATGAAAAAAAAAATCACGGAAGATATCCCCTAAGTGACATTTTAAGTATAGTTATGAACCGTGAAAGCTTAAAACAGTGTTTTCTTACGTCTGGTCACACACGCACCAGTTGCGAGTACTACGCACTAGATCTTTCTGAAATGTTGTACGTTTGAAAGTGCCGCTACCAAGCGTGTTATTCTGCGTTCACGATTTTTTAGGCTCGTCAAAATTGCTTTTCTGTCTTGAAAATTCTCGGTTGAAATAAGATTCCGACGGGATGTATTTTTTTATCATTTTATCAGCTTGAAATGATTGATGAAATCGTATTCTTACATTTTGTGGTATGTCAAAAGTTCAAGCAATTTTTCATTGTCATAACATATTAAACCCATTTTCCAATGCCTGTTTTTTCGCGTAGATATTCATCAAATGACTCCTCCCGTCCGGGCGGAGCAGGAGGGAGTGTCAGACTTTTACTGACTAAAACCCATCCATGTTCCTTCATCGCTCTTTGTGTTCCGGGGGCACGGTATCTCTTGCGAACAGTCCCGCAGCCTCGGATTTTCTAATGCCTTCACGGGCAACGAAAACAAAAGAGCCAACTATATAACGTTATAGTTGTTTCGTCTTCGTATCCGAAGAGGTTGTGATTCTGCTGTTGGATCATGTATGTTATCTTAATTTGACGGCGCGGTTGATGCAGTGGCTAAGCGATTGGCTTCTGCGCTGCGTGTTGCGGTTTCGATCCCCGCACGTAACAAATATTTGTTTGGCCCTACATGTCGGGAGGGTGTGGCTGTGTCTATGTGAGTCTAAATGCACCCACGATACAGGAAGATTTCCAAGTGTGCAAGGTTTATTTTTTTAATTCAAAAATGTTTATGTAATACTTATCAAATTCTAAATTATTTAAATAAAAATTTACCTGCAATCAGTGTATTCTACAATATTTTATGCCCGTTGTCGACTGAGTAACTAATATTGGCAAGGTTTACATTACCAAACTCATAATGAAAACTTTTTTAATGTAACGTTACACAAGCAAATGGATTTTCGTAGTCAAAATATTAAAAATACATGGCGTTATGATGTATTGTTTGACTAGAATAATGTTAATGTTTTTTGATGAAAATATACTTATAAGATAATAAAGATGTTTAGATGTTAAGAATAAGTAAGTAATCTTGAGGCTGAAATAATAATTAACTAACAAGAATATTGAAATGGCATGTAGGAAAATTTTATAAAATATTCAAAGATTAATTTGCTAATTGGGGCAATAGTTTGGTGAAACATCCGGGGCTGCGGGACTCCCGGGGCTGCGGGACTGTTCGAAAGAGATACCGTGGCCCCGGAATACAAAGGGCGATGCAGGAACATGGGTTCTAGTCAGTAAAAGTCTGTCACTCCCTCCTGCTTCGCCCAGAGCGGGAGGAGTCATTTGATGATTTCCCATCAGAAAAAAAAAACAGTTTGGTGAAACATTACTGAACCATACCAACTTCTCGTGCTTCGTCGCATTGAAACAAAAACTTTATGATAGTGTCATGTTTTTGAATCGATTTTGACATGTCATTAGAACCAAAGCATTTATTTCAAGAAAGCCAGTTACAGGTAGGTACTTTTGAATTGTCAAAACAAAGACAACAGGAATAGGCATCTCGCAGGAATAGGCTCTAGGAATAGGAATAGGCTCTCAAATCTCAGGAATAGGCATATCGCAGTCACAAAGCATAAAAACTGTGAAAGTACTGTTGCCCATTCCTTAGCGTAGTTTTTGATGATAATGGTGTTAGTTTTACCTGAATATCGTTGAAACTTCTATCCCTGAAGGTTTGTGCTAAACACAAACTGTGTCACACCATCAAATCACTATTTCCTGCAACAAAGAAGAAAAATTATCATTAGGTCTCTTATTTTTTTTTTTCAACTATTAGGTGTCCACGACACAAGCCTCATTGCTTAGTGTGGCACTAGATGGCGCTGTGTGTAACGTCCAGCGATATTTATTAAAAAAATATATATATTATTAAAATATATTTTGAAGCCAATAGCGTTATCATTCGTAGGAGGTCGTGGCTAAATAATAACGGTCGCTGGGGGTCGCTCTTCTGGTTAAGATTGGGTTAGCCCGTGGATGGGTGACCGCCAATTACATACCGAGTTCCCTCTATGTCTGGTTGTCAATTTAATTGTAGATTTGATGAATGATGACAAATTTGAGAAGAAGGGGAATGATTGAATACCAGTATTTAACATAGAGTGATTGCGAATCTGACCTGAACCCAGTAACTGGGTAACAAGATATCCCTTGGTAAGACTGACCAATAAGTATTTTCACCAATAATTCTAAGTATCACTTCACCCCACTGTGGAGAAAATATTCACCTCTATCGGAACAATAAACGTCTTACTCACAATCCATAATTTTATACCACCCAATTAACGTACCTAAATACAACGAATTAAAGCCTATTTTAGTCTACCGAAAACCGAAACCCAGCAAGCAATAATTCATTTCCACAATATTCTATGTATTAAGGCTGATTCTTTATCTGTATAATAATACAGGCACGTCCTTCGAAGCAGCAGCTAATTACGCTCAGTGACGTCATGAAATCAGTGGAGTGTGACGTCAGATAGCGTGCGCCAGTGATTGGGAGCTTGTTATGGATGTGTTCAGAATGTTTCTATGTACTAACACATAAAGAAAGATATACAATGTAGTATTAATGGTGTTTACTATACTGACGTGTTAGAGAAACGAAGAATAATGATATTTTAGTACAAGTAATTTTTTGTAACGGTTAGAATGTTTGTGTCAAATAGATTGCGTCTTAAAACATTAAGAAAATGGTCGATCAATTGACGTAGACCGGCTGCTATACGCTAAACAGGATCAATCAATATGGTCTATCTGTCAACATTGAACGCGAATATAAAGTTTCGTGTCCTTGCTATTAACCGTTGAGGAGTTTTCTCGAGGTTGATTGAGGTGGCAACTTGTTGGAAATTCAGTTGCAAGATTCGATGAATACATACTAACAAACTAACAAAGCAATTTAAATAAAAACTAATAAAAAAAATGTGCTGTCACCTAAACCAAAGGTGTGTGTAAAATTTCAGCTCAATCGGTTGGGGGAACTGGTTTGAAATTTAATTCCAAGATTTGACCAATACTTACAAACTAACGAACAAGAAAATATAAGTAATAGCTTATAAATATAAAAAAAACCGGCCAAGTGCGAGTCGGACTCGCTCACGAAGGGTTCCGTACCATTATCAGAAATTACGTTTGTTATATGGGAGCCGTTTCTTGCCCGTTTTTCTCCAAAGAGATCTACGCTAGGGAATGGGCCACTACAGTACTTTCTCAAGTTATTATGCCTTGTGTCTGTGACTGTAGCTTTGCTTTTTTTGTATTTTTGACATTTAAAGGTGCCGTAATGGTCTAATTGAAATAAATGCTTTGTTTGAGTTTGAGTTTGAGCCTCCCTTAAATATTGATTTTATTCTGTTTTTAGTATATGTTGTTATAGCGGAAACAAAAATACATTATCTGTGAAAATTTCAACTGTCCAGCTATCACGGTTCATGAGACACAAACTGGTGACAGACAGACGGACGGACAGTGCAGTGTTAGTAATAGGGTCCCGTTTTTATCATTTGGATTTCCGCGGAACCCTAATGATCAGTATTTTTAGTATTAAGACGTTTACGCAAAAATCGCACTTCAGTAAAATTGCTATTACTTTATTGTGAGTTTTCCGACCAGCTTTTCGTTTCCCTACTTATTCTTTTTCCGTTTAAAAACAGTTCTACCCGGTATCGCCAAGCCATTTCCTTATCACGGCTGTTGTAAGCGGCGCTTCTTTATCTACGTTATTACGCAATCGGAAGGGCCATTGACGCCGCCTTTATGTTGATATCACGGTGATAATAACACCACTGATTTAGGGGGACTTGATAAAACACGCTTTAGGGGTTTTTTGGTGAAGGAAAAACGTACAGTGGACAGTTTGATTGATTTGTAAATACTGAGGTAGAATAGAATGGGGTATATTTTGGGAAGGGTGTTCAAAGTGGATTTACATTGTAGGTACTAGTAATCTTCAGACCGTCTTTTGTTTTTATCTATATAAATAAATAAAATTGTAGTGTATGTTTGAATTGTTAAACTAACAGGTTTTTTTTTCTAAATACATATTATGAAAGTATATACGGTACTGTTAATAAAAACACTTTTTTTTAATTTTGGCGGTATGCTCCAGCTAATCTTCGAAACGGATGCATCGATTTTGACGGGACTTTTACTGGCAGATAGCTGGTGTTATAAGGAGTATCTAGTAGGCTACATTTATTTTGGAAAAAACCAAAATAATTTTGTTTTTATTATTCTTAAAAATAAAACCCCTGAAATTGTTGACAAAAACCGATTCAAGTAGTGTAGTAATACTTTATAATAATTTTACGCTGACGAAGGTTGCGGCCAACAGTATAATAAGTTAATCATAAAACTTGTAGTTCAATTCAATACTGTTTACAGAAAACAAATGAACATCGATGGAATTGTTATTTTTCTCATGGTATTCATTTGTTTGCGGGTTTAAGCGTGAGTTTGTTTCGAATTTCAATTCAAATGTCTTCTCACGTCGATCCGTGACAGTTAGATTTTTCTTCAGGAGCTCAGAGTTTGGAAGGTGGTACGATACACCCGTACCTCTCGAAGAATATCGAGCCGTTCGTCCTACCACTGATATCTGGAGTAATCGTGTCGAGTTTCCATCCCATCGGATTAAGGTTGTAAGAAAAATGAGAGTGGAGCAGTGTCTGCTATCTCTTTCTCTAATACCTCCTACGTTAAATAGAATACATTAAAATATACTTTATACTACACCAAATTTGAGACACAACTGGGCTAATGTGGACCACTGGTCGTTGGTTTAGACCAGTTCGTTCCGTCATTTTAACACAACTATTTTACAAAATTGGTAATTTTACGGTTACAACGGCGGTCTTATCGCTGATAGCGACACTTGAGTTACCCAGTACTTTACTTCTCTTGGAACTCGTAAAACAGACATCACTTATATTCCTCAAATCCCACAACACCGAAACTCAAACCACTTTAGAAAGGACAACAAACCTCAAACAGGAACATCGCAGCCTTTATCTCAATTCCCTTAAGCCCGTCACACATACTAAAAAATATACCTTCACACTGTCAAATTACTCACACATAAAAAAACTGCCAAGTACGAGTCGGAGTCGCACACTGACTGTGGTACAGAACCCTTTGGGTCTGTACCACAGTCAAGATCGAGTAAAAAACGCCGATGAAACATGTTTCTGTATGTTCTCGTTAATTTTTAACTTTATTTCTGTTATTCATTTCCTATATTTATTTTCTTCCGTAGAGCTTACACTTAAAAAATAAAAGTATATAAACGAAATAGATGGCCCGTCGGCATCCGTCATCGGCAGAGCGAGAAATCTTTTCACTAAGCGTGCCGTGTCCAGGAGTACTGCTTTCTGAATCAAGCCCTTGACCCAGCAGCGCGATCAGAGTCTCTTTCGTTATGGCGTCTACTACATACAAAAAGACATATTCAAGTGTCTTTTACGGTTCACAAGATACAGACCCGTGACAGACGAACAGACAGCGGCACCTTAATAATACGGTCCCGCTATCAGAATTTGGCTACGGAACTCTAAAAATCATCCAATCTCTTGTAACTTTTAAACGAGACAATGTCAACTTACTAAGAGCAAACTACTAAATCAATAAAGAGGCTGTCTGCCAACACAAAAATCTTATTTCTCTTGGGTAATTTAATATATCTGAGATCGAGTTAGGCGTCGGTTTTGGCACCCTCTGTTTTTCTTCCACGCGTAAAAAATTTATAAAATGAAGGACGGTTTGTGTGAGTGGAAATATTTAAGGTATTACGATATAGTGTTACGGGATTTGATGATGTTTATGTGTGGGAGTAGGTTGTCAATTTATTTAAGTGAGTATACGTTTTTATAGGCAAGGTGGCTTGGTAGCTAGGATGAGAGATGCCGAGAATCGAGTTGAGTGGCGTGCAATGGGGTATCGCGCATGAATTCGCTGCTAGAGGCGTTCGTGTAGAGTAGGGTCTTCTGAAATATCAGATGTCATACAGTGTTCGCGCGTTGCGTGCTTTTTTATCACGTATTTTTACTAATACTCACGATTGTGGTCTAGATTGAGCCATTAATGATTTATTATGACTTGAAGATTTTAAGTAGCAATTTAAGATCTTATTTGTTAGTATTTGAAGGTAGAATGATATATAAATGTTACATGCTTGCTAATTTTAGGGAGAATAATTGTAAATATGTATCTGAAGTTTACACTTATATGTTGTTATACCTACGTAATAAAATAAACTTTTTATGAAGTTATTGGTACTTTAAAGTAAAATATAATTATTGACAGGACCTTACTCGACAGTGGCGCCATCTGGTGAGCTCAAAAAGGATAGCCCCCATAGGCCTATGTCCAGCAGTGGACTGCTGAGGCTGATGATGATGATAATACGTTTTTTTGGGGTTATGATACTTTGTTTTAACTAGCTTTAGACCGTGACTTCGCTCGCGTGGAGGAAAATTATTTAATGGAAACTAACTACCGGTTAAAAAACCTTGTCTAACATAAGTCTTGGTCTGCTTGTGAGCCAAATTAGACCACTTGTCTAGACTAACAGGTCCTTTAGCGAGTGATGGGTTGGTTAAGATCAAGAATCATCATCTCAATAATCTGTGCTACTAGCATGTGCATTCGCGGCACAAGACATAAATTTAAACCATTACCCAAGTTATTTGGCTTCGGCGATGGAGCAGCCCTACCTAGACGAGACTAATGTAGATGCGGCCGACGAATCAAGAAGATGTCGATTGCAATATATTGCGATGGATAAATGAGCTTGTTTTATAAGATAATCAATAATTTGCCAGTACTGTATTTACAAATTATTTATAATTAGACCGAAATATTTATAATGTGTCAGATTTCAGGATTTATTCCGTTAGGCTCGGACATCATGTGGGCCGAAGATATGTTTCGTGCAATGAAAATACACAGGGTTCTCTGCTTTTATTAATAATAATAATACCAGTCTATTACTGTCCCACTGTTGGGCAAAGGCTTCTTCTCGTACAGAGAAGGCATGAGCATTGATCACCGCGCTTGCTCAAGACGGGTTGGCGATTTCAGTCTTTTATTCATTATAAGTCCTGGTTTGCTGCTTTTATTAAACTACCAATTACTTGAAATTACATTTTTACATAATAAAACTGGGCACAATGAATCGGGTACAGTTCCGGGACGTCTTAAGTCCGCTACGATCAGACACTGCATGTCGTCCTCGCCGCGAGCTTTAAACATCACGACTTTGTAGAAGCGTAGTGTAGGTGTGGGTAGACTGGTAAGTAGTACTTGAGCATTACGGTTTAGGTAAACTTGCGCTTAGTTTAGTAAAATCGTATTTGAATGATAGACAGCAGCAGGTACAAATAAATGGTGTCAATTCAATGGGTTTAAAAGTTAAAATGGGTGTACCACAAGGTTCGATATTGGGTCCCTTCCTCTTTTTAGTATATATTAATGACCTACCTCGTTTATTTAACAACCATCCGCATATGGTGTTGTTTGCTGACGATACTTCTTTAATATTTAGGATAAACAGACGTGCGACTGATCTTGACGACGTAAATAACGCCCTACTGCAGGTCCATAATTGGTTTACCGCTAATAATTTAGTACTAAATGGGAAAAAAACTAAGTGCATTAGATTTGCTCTACCAAATGTCAAAAGTAATGATTGTGACATAATATTGAATCAAGAGAAACTAGAATTTGTCGATAAAACGGTTTTCTTGGGAATCACGCTCGACTCAAGGTTACAATGGGGTCCTCATTTAACATCTCTTGCAGGACGGCTGAGTTCAGCTGCATATGCTGTTAGAAAAATCCGTCAATTTACTGATATTGATACCGCGAGGCTAGTCTATTTTAGTTATTTTCATAGTATTATGTCATACGGTATTTTACTATGGGGACGGGCTGCAGACATCGAGTCTATATTTATTCTGCAGAAAAGAGCCATCAGAGCCATATATGAATTACGTAGACGCGATTCTCTAAGAGAACTGTTTAAGGAAATTAATATCATGACAGTACCTTGTCAATACATCTATGAAAACATCATGTACGTTAGGAAAAATCTGCATTTATTCAGTAAAAGAGGTGACAGACACCATTATAACACTAGAAATAGGGACCAACTAGTTCAGCCAGGTTTCAGGCTTGCTAAAGTAGATTCATCTTTCATGGGGTACTGTTTGAAATGTTACAATAAAATACCTCCCCACATTCTTCAACTGAATGAGACGAAATTTAAATCTTGTATAAAACGCACACTATGTAGGCAAGCATATTATAAGTTGGGGGATTACATTGATGATAAAAATGCTTGGCTAAATGCTGGTCCTGCTCCACAACCATAGTTGCAAACTAATTGATTGTACTGGTCGGGCATTATTTGAGTCTATCGACACGCAAAGAAGAAGAAGAATTGATTCCCATGTTAATGTATTGTGGAAGCTGCAGAAGATTGTAAAAATATACCTACTTGCATTGTATAGATTCCAGTTTTTAGTATTATATAATTGCATAGCACATGTGTGAGTACTTTGTACTGTTCAGCCGCCACTTACATTTAGTTATCTTTCATTGACTTGAATATGCCTTGGTGGCTATGAGAGGATGTCATGCTCACTCAAATGTCTCGCTGATGGTGGCGGGTGTGTCGGGTCACTTAGTTCCCTTAAATATGGTCGAGTTGAATGGTGCCGATACATGCGTCATGTTCGTGAACGGGCGCTATCAGTTGGGACTGGCCATCTCTTGGCTGCCACGGTTCGTTCATTTTAATTACTTTTATTTTATTTTTTTTAATTTTTGATTTATCATTTTACTCTGGACGCTCTTAATGTGCACGTCTTTCTACATCGTTCTCACATATACGTATAATCTCAACATGAATGATGTAACCAAGATTTTGTAACAATATTTTGATTTAAAAGAGTGTCCATGGAGTTTCTTGCCCGTTCTTCTCCATAGAGATCTACGTTAGGGAATGGGCAACTACAGTACTTTCTCAAGTTATTATGCCTTGTGACTGTGACTGTAGCTTTGCTTTTTTTTGTATTTTCGACATTCAAAAGTGCCGTAATGGTCTAATTGAAATAAATGATTTGAGTTTGAGTTTGAGTTTGAGTTTGAGTTAGGTCGCGTGATGTTACCACTCTGGCGCGATTGCGATTATTTTTTTATTACCGGATCCGACATAATTATGTTTAGCCGTTAAGGCGTCAAAGACTAATAGACAGACATACTGAGAAAATTTCCCATTTATAATATTAGTATGTGTAGATGACGCGCTTGATTTTCAATGTCACCAGTAACCAGTTATCAGTGGTTACTGGTGACATATACTGGGTGTAAACAACCTCATCACGAAGCGATCAACCAAGCATTCTGTACATCAAACTAAGTAACTTTACGCAAAAAATTTTGCTGGGAAACGACTTTATTTTTTGGGGTGAAAAATCATGTTTTGTGGTAGAACTCAATGTAACGCACTCAAAACATTGTGGTGATGGATGGATTGAATAGTACGGGGGTCGTGGAGGTGTTTATAGTCAAAATCTTGTATCCACTCACTAGCCCCGCGCGCGACTTTTTTGCACGAAACCGCCGAGCGTGCAAAAAATTGCGAAATATTCGCATGTAATTTGACACTTTAGATAGACAATCGCAAACTACAAGAGTTATAGCTAAATAAAATTTACAGTGAATAGCTGAATAGTTATGGAATCTATATATTAAAAAAATAAATAATTTGAAACTCAAAAAAATGTAGAACTTGAAAAACAGGGATGTAAACGGATATTTCGCTATTAAAATATTAATTTGAATTTTTCTAAATATTAAATTTCAATTAAAATAATTTTAAAATAAACTAGATTATATTTCCTTTCCAATAAGACCATAATCTTATTAGTTTATTTACGATAGTCTAATTAGAATTAAATTAGAATTTGGATACTCACTGTTTATTTTGACGCGGCCTGCGCCAACGACTGTTTTTGAACACGGTTATTTACGTACCTATAACTTTACGAAGCCACTTGTTTTTGTATATACAATTTAATAATATGCTCACAATACTAATTATGCACTGTTTATCCGTTAACACACACGTTTTAATCACAAAAACACTTATTTCTTGTATAAACACAATCACTATAGGTATTTAAACCTACCACTTTTTCGGAGGCGAAATACTCAACTTTGAGATTCGAAAACTAGATTTCCTTTATGATAATATAGTAGCACAGATTTTCACGATTAATTTGATATATAACACTATCCGAAAATAACAATATACTTAACAGAACAATTGAAATACGACGCCACACGTCAGAAATGGCGGAGTTTGTTTACACTAAAGTTTTTACTTTTATTTTGACATTTGCCGATGGAATAGTGTTGCTATTGTTGGTCCGAACGTTGAAGAATATAGTATAGAGTTTGCTACAAGAGGAATAAGCTCTAGAAATAGCAGTTTAGTAGATTTTTTATTGCATTTGTTGGACGAAGGCGCTACTGGCCACTTTAGTGGCCAGGACTTTTAGCAAAACAGCTACTGGCCACTATAGGGGCCATGGGCGGTTGAGTGGGTATTTAAAAAAAAAACTTGTCAAAAAGTTGGAAGTTTGACCCCCAATATCTCCGTAACTAGATGGTTCCCAGGTATGGTGTAGAACAAAAAAATGATTGCAATGACGGGAAGAATAAGTGCCTTTCGGCTTCATTAAGAGGTTTTTATTTATTACTAGCTGACCCGCGCAACTTCGTCTGCGTTACGTAAGAGAGAGAGAGAGGCTTAGAGAGAGTGTGAGTCAACCTAAAAAAAATTGCAGATAATATGCTTTAGCGGACTTATTAAGAGGAACAATCCCGTCATACATGTATGATTGTTGAGTAACTTTAACCGTTTACGCAGCGCACGGAACGGAAACTCTCAAAAGCAATAGTTTTTCGCTGTATTTGCAACAATTTTCATTGATGCTCCGCTCCTATTGATTGTATCGTGATGTTATATAACGTATAGCCTTCCTCGATAAATGAGCTATCCAACTCTAAAAGATGTTTTTCACTGGAATCAGTAGTTCCTAAAATTAGCGCGTTCAACCAACCAAACAAACAAACAAACTTTTCTCCTTTATAATAAGTATAGATTCAAGTAGGTAACAATTTAATTTCTCGGAAATATAGGCAATCATCGTTAAAGTATTGTACTATGTTTTTCCAATTTGGGGCTTCCCTCGACAGCCTTAGGTTTTCATCCTTGGACACTCGATAACAGTCATACTCCAGCTAGGTTGAAAGTTCTCATCAAGGTGCATGAATTGAGCCCAAACACGATACTTATAGCTTATTTTTTTTTCGGATGGGAAATCATCAAATGACTCCTCCCGGAGCAGGAGGAAGTGTCAGACTTTTACTGACTAAAACCCATCCATGTTCCTTCATCGCCCTTTGTGTTCCGGGGCCACGGTATCTCTTTCGAATAGTCCCGCAGCCCCGGCAGGCATCGGCCCTTGCTGACCCCTTCTGTTTTGCTGACTCTCTTTGAGGCGCGCGTAGAACACGAACGCGCCGTCGACACGTCACACGTCATGAGACGGACGGACGGCGAGCTAGCCCATAGCTCCCCGTCCACAGGCCCGCGCCTACGGTGGCCGGGGGCCACCACGTGGCTCCCGACGCCCGGGGCGTCTCCCGCGGTGGCCGGGACGTAAGGATCTCTCCCTCTCACGTCCCGCCACCTCCTTCGCTAACATGACTGCTTCGCAGAAGGAGGTGACGGCGTCCCATTCCGTCTCGCTCCGGACCATGTATTGAACCAGGGCCGGGAGAGAGAGGTCGCCGCTTCGAGGACACGGCGGTGCTCCGCCCAAGTGGGGCACACCTCCACAGTGTGCTCCACCGTGTCCTCCGGTCGATCCTCACAATGGAAGAACCCGGGCGTCTCCTCTCGCCCGAAAATACGATATGAGGCCAATAACAATTTAGCTGTAAATATAATCTATGTAAACTGCGTATGGATTATTATTATTGCGAATAGCACAGTTCTTGCACGGCAGGAACACGTGGATTTATCAGGCTTCTGATGTTCGCTATACTACTTTTTGGAGAAATCATCCTCATCATCATACTCAGGAGTATGATGATGAGGATGATTATCCCAATTTATTTGGTGGTAGCATGATTGTATTCTTCTTCCATAAGTACTACTCTATTACTTTTTGGAAAAATATTTCACGAAAAAAAATAAGAAAAATAGAAATGCACACAATTTGAATACAAAATGAAATATAGGAAATCTCACAGCATCAAAAAAAAAATTAAACAAATCACAAAAAGTGAAAATAATGTTGGAGGGTTTGAACCTGCAACCCCGTAGTTTACAGAGCGGTAGCGGAGGCTGTTTACTACATTGACATAAGCCACAAATAGCCGTTCTCATGTACTTACGTCATGACTGAAACGTCAAACAATTGAAGTATACGGAAATAATGCAAAATTGCCTACCCCCTTAAGGAAGTAGCGTGATAATATGTAGTCTAAATATTAAAGAAGCCTATGCAGTAATTTTGACGTGATGCGCGCACAAACATTTCGTACCAACTACTTATACCGAAGAAAGCTGATTTTCTTGAGTTCCGCTATTTTGTGCGTATTCACGTCAAAAATCAAATTTCAAGAAAATTGAGAAATTATATTTACCTGTATTAGATACGAAGTATATGTAGCAACTTTAAAAGGTTACACTTCATTGGATTTGATTGTATAGGTGTTTGAAGTTTATTAATTTTAAACACAAAACCCTCTTTTTTGCGTCTCTGGGTGAGATTTAAAACAAATGCTGAAACAGGTGTTTCTTTATTTTCATTAATAAGTATTTATTCTAAGTTTCATGATTTTAGAACAATCTAAAATTTTTTTTTCATACAAACTTTACCCCCCCATTTCACCCCCTTTTTCAAAAAAAAACCAAAATTTCTGTAGCCTATATGTTATTCTGAATGTATTTAAATAGATTTGTAAATATTTCAACAATATCGGTTCAGTAGTTTTTACGTGATGCGCGGTCAAATAAACAAACAAACAAACAAAAATTTTTAAAATGGTTTTAATATCTTCAGTTACTTATTTTAAGTCACCCTGGCTGGTTTTTTTTTTTAATCTTCAATGTACAGATAACGACATATTATGTTCAATATTGTACACCACGTGTTCGGGTAAAGCTAGTTTGATCGGTAATCAGATAACGTTGATAGAAAAGGCAAATAAAAAGCTTCAGCTGTTACAAACCGTTCTCCGTCCCAACGTAAACAAAATACTTGTCACAGTAAAACAGTCAACACGAACTGAAGTGCCTTAATCCTTCCCAAATACGGTCCATATTCATTACGAATAACAGTATCAGTTACGGATAGCCTCCAAATAGCTTGAATATTCTCTTACGTAACATACATAACATAATTTCACGCCTGTAATCTCTAAAGCGTTAGGCAGAAGTGGGCCAAATAGTACACCCACATTTCGCCAATTATGTTTAAGTCACATGTCATACGCGACCGAAACGTGGTCGCTCACAATCGGCCTTATCAGAAGGCTTTAATTCACCCAAAGGGCAATGGATAAGGCCATGCTCGGAGTTTCCTTGCATGATCGAATCAGAAATGAAGACATCCGCAAGAGAACCAAGGTCACCGACGTAGCCCGAAGAATTGCCAAACTTAAGTGTCAGTGGGCAGGGCACATTGCCCGCAGAACGGATGGCCGAAGGAGCCGAAAAGATCTGACGTGGCGACCGCGAACCGGAAGACGATGCGTCGGAAGGCCTCCTACTAGGTGGACCGATGACCTGGTGAAGGTTGCGGAAATCCGCTGGATGCGAGTCTCAGGACCAGTCAATGTGGCGACACTTGGGAGAGGCTTATGTCCAGCAGTGGACGTCTTTCGGCTGAAATGATGATGATGATGACATGTCATAGAGGGCGAGTCTATTGCCATCAACCGCACGTATATTCAGCCTCCATGGTTGCTATTGAGAAATTTCTGACTGACAATCCCAATATCACTTTGCCTGACCTGGGAACCGAACCCAGCACCTCACGCTTAGCAGTCGCGCTTGCGTCCACTAGACCAACGAGGCCAAGACCAACTTAGTTTATAGATAAAATAAGGCGTTCATTTTGATATACATTTCATTTTGATTATACTAACAATACTAACCTAATACCTAAGCACCATTGTTACTAATACTTAATACTAACAAGACTATGTAGTCGGAAATAAACTTTAATTTATCTTATGAGTCACATTTAGTTGTATGTGTAAGTATGAGTGGTTAGAGACTCACCGACCACACAGTCAAACCATTGCAACAGTTTTGTGGGGCTTAGTTTATAAGTCTGCTTACCATCTTTGAATACTAAATAAATAATTATAATACTTAATGCTAACTCACGGAACCTTAACTGCTATATATATATAGTGTTTTTTGAAAAACAGAAATAAAGATTATGGATGGCTATAAGAACAGGTAAAGACGAAAGACACGATGGATGGATTGTGTAAAAGATGATATGGCTAAAAAAAAGGGAGAGTCAACTATAAAACCAACTTCAAAAAACACAAAAAAGTGAAAAATAACTTTAGCTTCAGAAGTAGGAAACCTTTGATTGATTTAGTGTTTTTGTCACCGACTTCTGCAAAAAAGTTTTATTTTTCACTTTTTAGTGGTTCACATGTGCTTACCCCTTCACAGCGTTCCGGCGTGACGTTGTATTACTCGTGTAAACAATAGACATACATGAGATTTCAGCAATCCCAGTTCATTTGCTATCATTTATTGAGGAGTTCCGTTGCCTATCTCCGAAGTTCTTCATCAGATCTTCACCAAATTGAAATGGACCACTCCGAAAAAGTACTGTTCCAAAAACTACCCGAATCGTTTCTAGTGTGCCTATAAAATATGAAGAGATATCTCTATTTCTCCAGGATCCCGTCAACAGATCCTGACTTGATGACCATGTGACCACCTGGGAAGTATACCCTTTTAAACAAAAACAAATTCCAAATCGGTCCAGCCATCGTCGAGTAATCGGGGAACATACATAAAAAAAAAGGTTCCGATGAATTGAGAACCTCCTCCTTTTTGAAGTCGGTTAATAAAAAGAGAAGTCATCATTAACTGCCTAGCCTTCTTCCAACTATTTTGGGCCTATCTCACCTCCACAAACCAGTTAGTTGCTTTTCAAACTAAAAGAGAAGTTTAGTATGGTAGAAGAAAGACACACATAACTATCTGTGGAAGCTTGTTATTAGCAATTTCATCATCATCAGCCTATTAATGTTCCCACTGCTGGGACACAGGCCTCCCCTCTATGAGAGTAATCTATTAGCAATTTAGTTAGTCTGTAAGCTTTCCTAAAATAAAAAAATATTTAAAAAAAATGCCATTCTGCCTATGTCTTAATAAAATTACGTCAAGATACCACACGGTTATAGTTATACAGATAAGCTTGACGTCACAATACTCACAGTTGCTAGCTAGATTATCCGGAATAGTTTCAGTAGTGCTTCAATTTGTGTTATCATCCTCAGCTGTTTGGCTACTGTTTAGACACTTGAAGATCTGGCCTGTTCTTGACCTTGGTTGGAATATGCGCTGCTGTTTTTGATTGTGTTATTGTTCGTTTGAAGTACATTTATATATTTAAGTGTAAATTATGTCTTAGTTGGTCTTTAGAAATAAAGAAAAGCTCTACGAAAATTATTGTATTTATTTAACCCTTGATCTGTCCACGAAGTCGACACAATAGTGTCTCGAACAAATCGGTCCTTTGACAGATCATGGATACAAGTCGTAAATAAATGTCGCATTTAAACAAAAAGAAAGTAAATGTAACCAATAATGGAAGTACCTAAATGATGATAGATGGAGAGGGAGAAGAAGACCAAAGAAACGATGGATGGATTGTGTGAATGACATGAAGGAAAAAGGAGTAAATGTTAGGCGTGACGGTTGACAGAGGAGAATGGAAGAATAAACGTGTTGCTCCGACCCCAACTAACCTGGGACAAGGACAGAAAGATTATGATGCAACAAAATATAAAGTAACAATTATCGTTTACATTCAAATTCAAAAAACTGTAATTCGAGCGGAGGCTCATATAGGGTGCGATACGGTGACACATGTAACTGACAGCAGCGAACTACATAAGGACAGTCCACTCTGCCAGCAATCATTCTCAGAACCCTCTTAAGGCTGGCCATGACGCGAGCCACCATTGATGCTGCACGCTTCCGAATTATTGCGTAAAACAATCTACACGCGCCGCCGCAAATATCCCTGACGCACTGCAACGCCATGGCAACCCCATCAGTTTCCGGAACGCATTATTGAATTGAACACGAAGGGCTCCATACGACGCTAGAGAATAATTCTCTCACAAGCTGCAAGTGTCGAAGGTGGTACAGAATGGTAAAATATAAGGACCTATTCTATCATTACCGATAATCTAGCACCACTTTTTTCAGCGATTTATTTTTAACTGAACTGTCACAGACGAACACAATCAAATTTGTAACAAAGCTTAAATCTTAAGTCTGTATAAAAACATCTAAATCAAATCGATTGAGTGATCTCAAAATTTGAAGAATTGTGACACGTCTCAGCCTGGGCTCGAATATTATGGTTCACTCCGGGTTACGGAAACGAGGCCTGTGTCCCAGCAGTGGGAAAGTTATAGGTCGTTTATGCAGGTCCATCAATCAGTCAAAATGACATTTATCATCATCATCTGCCTAGCCTTTACCCAACTAAAGGGTGAAGAAAAACTCTTAGATTTTGAGATTGCGATAATTTTTTTTTTCTAGACGATACCTGGGAACCTTCTATTTAAGAAGATATTGGGGGTCACACTTTTTCACAAGTTCGACACCCAGTATCTACGTAACTAGAAGGTTCACAAGTTTTACCATAAAACGTGTTTAAATGTGATATTTCAGGTTTTTTTTATGTTTAAAAATGTGATTTTTCACCCCAAAAAAAAAGTTATTTCCCAGCAATATTTTTTGCGTAGGGTTATCTACATAGTTTGATGTACAGAATGCTTGGTTAACGGCTTCGTGAAGAGTTCTGTTTATAGCCTGTATGTTGAGGTTGGGATCCAGTCTAACCAGGTGCGACAGAGTACCAGTATTTTTCACGGAGCCACAGTCTATCTAGTCAAAATAACATTAAGAGACAATATACGTAAGTCTTGCAGCACATTAAGCTGCAAGGAACTGTCAAACTCCAAATTATTTCAAACCACATAATGTTTTTCGTTAAGTTCAAAACCCAATGAGAAAATTTGATAGTTTGTGGTATGCTAATGCGCTGGCCACTCTACATAAAATATATTACTGAACTTTGTCTGTAATGGTTAACAATGTTCTTGTAGAAACTGAAAGAATGCCACATAAAATCATTTTCACAGTTTGTTAGTGAAACTGGATATTGTGCAATGTTCTGAAGTTTATGTCTATCAATGCTATGTAGACAGAAATTGGGATGTTGATCATTTTGTATCTAATAGCTGCCCAAAACCGAGATACCATTACATACCATGCCAAATCTACTCGACCTTGGGACATGCATTACAATTGATACCAAATTACTGAGCAATACAATACGCAATTTGTTCTATAGTAGATTCCAGAACAATCTATGTTATTGGTCATTTACTTATCTAACTGATATTATACACCATTATTTTTAGGTCGTTCTGGAACCTAAAGCCATAAACTCGATCATCGAACTCGGAACGATTGGGACTGTTTTTTATTTTAAAAAATAACAATTAAAAAAATATATAAATATATTATAAATATAATATTCTGTGATTTTTTTTTTTCAAAAAATTACAAAAAAAAACACGAAAACTTAAATTTATTGATAAGTTATTTTTTTAAATTATGTAGTCCCAATCGTTGTTCATCAGGTAGGTAATGTTCCTTCAATAATGATTTAATGTTTTCTAAATGTGAACTGTCAAGACAGTTTCTAATCCAGTTCACGCTCTTCTTAAATTTTTCGAAACAGTGAAGTCTAGAATTACTGTAAACTTGGTCTAGTGGTCGCAAGTGCGACTGCTGAGCATGAGGTTCTAGGTTCGATTCCCGGGTCGGGCAAAGTTTTATTGGGTTTTTCAACCAGGCATTTCTCTCCAGCAGCCACAGAATCTGGATTTGGGTCCGATTGATGGAAATAGGCTCCTATTACATGGGATTTAAACATAACTGGTGAAATGTGAGTGAACTATTAGGGACACCTCTGTCTAACCCTTTAGGGATTACAGGCGTGATGTTATGTAAATATTCATAAACAAAAATCTTTTCTTACACTTTCCTAACCTAAATTAAAATTACAAAAACAGTTTTTCTTCGTTCAATCGTTATTTTAAAACTTAATTAACTTTGCAAAAGCTTAAACCCTGACTAATATTACTTTACAAAACTAAAAAGAAATAATTACCAGCGAGCTTTACATCGTCTTTAGAGAAAATCTTATTCAAATTTTTCTTAACACAATTTGCCTAATTTTGTACAAAGAAAATCACTGTCTGCTTAATTAGGACATTTTTGACACTAATCTGATAAATTCGGACAAGTTATACCCGTTTTAATCTTGTCAACTTTGCAAAATAAACTTTCCTCAAGTATTACTAAAACTCTTTACAAGTGGTTTAAATGTTGTAATATTGCTGAGACGAACACAGTATACTAAAAGAGAGTTATGTGTTCTGACAGGGGGATTAATATGTCACATACATATAAATCATGTATCATACATACCTAAAGGGTGTACAAAACCAAAGGGTGTAACGAAGCCGAAAGGCACTTGTTTTACCCGTCATTGCGATAATTTTTTTGTTCTACACCATACCTGGGACCTTCTAGTTACGAAGATATTGGGGGTCAAAGTTACAACTTTTCCACAATTTTTTTTTTTAAATTCATCATGTTTTAATGTAAAATTTTTACTTTAAAAACCTCCACGACCCCGTACTATTCAATGCATCTACCAGCACAATGTTTTGAGTGTGGTTGAGTTTTACCGTAAAACTTGAATTTTCTACCCCAAAAAAAAGTAGTTTCCCAGCAATAATTTTTGCGTAAAGCTACTTGTTATGATGTACAGAATGCTTGGTTGACGACTTCGTGATGAGTCTGTTTACACCATGTATTTATGAATGTAGAATAGACCATTATAACTGAAGAAATTTCTCCATGGGCCCCACACCGTAATCGCGAAAAAATATTCAGCTGCAATGGGACACATGTCAATTCAATATATACACGACCCAGATGTATGGGACAGCTGACCTTTCTCAAACAATATGCGTATACCTACTATTATGTATCACGTGTTTCAGAATTACTCGCAACGGACACGTTTGTGTGACCGCATAGAGATCATACAAGCATCGAGCAGTACAATCATGTCGTAGTGTAATATCTGAAAAATGGCATGAGTTTATAACGAAAAATATTTATTTCAAATCAGACTAAGACACAGGATCTTTTAAAAAATAAAGTAACAAAAAACGATCCACAAAAAGCCTTAACTTCATCACTTTATCATCTGCCTAGCGCTTTCTCAAATATTTTAGAGTCTACCTCCAGTCTAACCGGATGCAGCTGAATACCAGTATTTTACACGGAGAGACTGCTTATCTGACATCCACAGCCCAGTTAGTACCGTAAAATTCGGTACCCCTTGGTAAGACTGGTTGTCAGATTTTCAGGCCAGATACTATCTGTAACGACTGTCAAAAATCTACAAATGACAGCTGGAATAAACGGCGTAACGTACTTCTCGAGGCACAGAGGAAACATAATAAGTAATAGATGGTCGTTTGTCACCCATCCACGGACTGACATAGGCAAGCACGGTTTAACCTTGAAGATTGATCTGTGAACTTACAGACAATTATTCTGTGCTCCCAACATTTAATCACAAACTGACAGTGTGATTGCTCGCACAACGGATGGCCGATGGGCAAAAAGTTCTGGAGTGGCGACCGCGACCCCAAAACGTTGCCTTGGAAGGCCTCCCACTAGGTGGACTGATGACCTGGTGAAGGTTGCGGGGATCCGCTGGATGCGAGTCGCACGGGACCGGTCAATGTGGCGACACTTTGGGGAGGTCTATGTCCAGCAGTGGACGGCGTCTTTTGGCTCAAATAATGTTAATGATGATGAGTGTCAATGTAAGTTTAGTTATAAACCGTGAAGCTTTAAATAGCGTTTGTTATTACTTAGCCACGAGCTTCATTACTTCCTATTGTTTTATCTCGAAAGAGTTTGCCTGGAAGTGGTGCCACACACTCCCCAGTAACACTCCTATCTGTTCCGCTGTAAACTTCTGATAATGTATTAATGCTATCAGTTTAGCGCGGTTCCCATCAAAGAGTAGGCGACCACATCCTTGATTACTGGTTTAGTTTGATTCCGTTCGCTGACTAAGTCTAGGCCACCACTTCCGTGCCTGTGGATGTGGTAGCCACTAGAAGATAAGGTAAGGAGGATGGACAGCGAGATTATGATCAACAACGAGTTCGTCTGTCAAGCATCACGGTCATCGGTGATGCCTATCGCCTCATTAATCAATCGATCGGTGTCCCATATATTCTACCGACTCCTAAAAAAGGAACAATATGGTATGTATTCCAACAGCATCTTTTTTATTTAAATGAACACTGATTACTACGTGATTACTACTACGTGATTCTTTTAATTTGGTAGAAAAAGCCCGCGCTGTGGTCCCGTTTAATTTTATTAAGTTTGCTTGTAGTCTATGAGTTAGATACATTTTAATACGTATTTGTTAATTTGTGTGGGATACTACACAGCTAAAAGGGCTAAAATAAAAAATTCGACAAATTCACCGATTTCTGAAAGTAAGTTTTTTATATGCTGACGGAAAATTAAACATCCAATTAGATAAGATAAGATAAGATAATTGAATAAGAATAATAATTATTACAATAATTGCTACATGTTTGCGTTTGGGCGCTCCTTGTGGGGCTCCACATCGCTGTCATAAATTCATTCACAATGAGAACAAATATAGCTCAGAGCAGATAGATAAGTTAAAACAATAATTCCGAATTCAAAATATCTTAAGCGAGATAAAATGTCGCGAGAAAAGTTTCAAATATTAGGTAGATACTACAATCAGCTGTGAGTATTTCAAGACTATCTCCGATACCAGATACTAGTGGTCTCCTTACGTCGAAGTAACTCAATTTACGCTTCAATTGTTTCAGTTTCTCAAGCAACATTTTATAGCCGATACAATCCATCTTCATTTTATTGGGCTACCGGAAAACACGAGACCATTTCTAGAAATATCTAGAATTGTACTTTGAAAATATCCAAAGTGGAGTTTGTAGATAAAGATATAAAAAATATTTATGTTTTTTTCAGAAATGTAGTACGCGCAACCAGTGAGGGTATGACCAGGTCTATGAATTAACGAAGACCAAGCATGTGGAGTACCTATGTAAGAATCAAGTGGAGTTTAGCAGTATCTGCCAACCCCCATGGGGCGTGATTTTATGTATGTATGTTTTCGGGAAAATATAAACGAAATTACTTAAATTACAGAAAGTCGTGGGTTCGAACCCAAGCAGGCGCATTACTTTGTGTATTTTATTTCATCAGCGCCGTTCTCAAAACGGTGAAGGAAAATATGGTGAGGAAACCGGCATGTCCTAGAACCAAAAAATTCGAAGACATGTGACATCTGCCAATCCGCACTGGGCCCGCGTGGTGGATTATAGCGCATTCCCCCTCATAGAGTGGAGGCCTGTGTCCCAGCAGTGGGAACATTAATAGGCTGAAGATGATGATGAAAAATTTTTTGATAGTCTGATTATAATCAAAGCATCCTCTTCATTTATTTTGTCATTTTCCTTACTTAATGGGGTCGCATTCCATATTTATGTAGTATACCTTCCAGTTACTCCACATATTTTACATGGAGCGACTGCCTATCCGAGAGCCATGTCCTGTTTTAAAAAGTTTAGGTCGGATTTTCGGTAATTTACAAAAATATAAACGTCGTGAAGGGTTTATAACAATCACAGTTTAACTAGCTCTTCAAAATAACAAATTCATAGACCCTAATACAAAAACAGCCATCCTATTCTATAACCTCCTTCTTTATTTCAAACCAAATAACTCCAACCTCCTTTCAAGGAGCGTCCAAAAGCGTTATGACACAAATACAAGAAAATTACCCTGCCAGCGAGTTGCAAGCCGATAATTAAGTTAGCCACGAGCCCTGAGGCGAATCACGCGAAATGGTAGGTAAGCTTTTGATACGAGTCTAAGGGCTTTTCGTTTTCACTTACGTGAGGGTTTATTTTGCATTGCTTTTTTTTTGGGTTGAGGTCAAAGGGTGTGAGGTGAAATGGTTTTTGATACGCTGAAGATTTGGATGGGTGACTCTTCTACTTCTAGAAATATTTTCGGTAGTTATTACGGTATAGATTTCCTGAAATTGGTTACAAAAGTTCGCCTACTCAAAATGTTTGGAAATAATTTAATGTCTTTACTCATTATTTATTCACAGTCTTTTTGAATAAAAGCTTTTAGCCACTGATTTATTATCACATTTACTGAAAGTAATTTTTACATACTTTTTTTCGACGTAAGACCAAAAAAGTCATTTAGTTTCACTCAAGGCAAAGGAACTCCACCGTGCAGCCTGTATAGTGAACTCTCCATCATTACCTCCTTTGAACGCAAAGATAACACCGACCGTAAATAATATTGATAGGAGCATTACTTACTAAGAAAAGGTTTAGCCAATTTATTCATTAAAACTGTTCTAAAACGAACATTTTACAGGTCAGAGAAGAAAAGCGAGAAAAAATAGTCAAAAAACGCGCCTTTACCCATTTTTCAAGTTCAGGTGATACGCGATTTCAATCATTCTGGGTAGGTACGGTCTTCTATTAATAAATACCATCTTGGATTCATGCCAGCCTAGTAATGTTATTAAGGTTACTGGCCGTAACTAGCACAACTGTACCAACGCTACTCATCTGCCTAGCCTTTTCCCAACTATGTTGGGGTCGGCTTCCATTCTAACCGGATGCAGCTGAATATCAGTATTTTACATGGGGCGACTGCCTCCACAACCCAGTTAGGACTGGGTAATACGATACCCCTTAGTAAGACTGGTTGTTAGACTTTTTGAGCCACTGACTACCTGTAACGACTGTCAAACATCTACAAATGACAGCCGGGACCAACAGCTTAATGTGCTTTACGAGTCAGGGAGGAAATTCGGTGTATAAGGGCGGTCACCCATCCACAGACCAACCTAGGCAAGCACGGCTTAACCTAAAGATTGATCCAAGCGGCTTTTATTATTTAGCTCCTCAACTGTACTAACGCTACTCGATACCGTACAATGTTTATGAGTAATATTTTGTTAATAAAAATACGCTGGGGGCACCGGTATTTTATTTTTAATTATTTTTATTCCTCCTAACATTTTTCTACCCGCTATTACTTTTTTAAATATTTTTTTCGGATGGGAAATCATCAAATGACTCCTCCCGCTCTGGGCGGAGCAGGAGGGAGTGTCAGACTTTTACTGACTAAAACCCATCCATGTTCCTTCATCACCCTTTGTGTTCCGGGGCCACGGTATCTCTTTCGAACAGTCCCGCAGCCCCGGCAGGTCCCGCAGCCCCAAATTTGAAATTCAATTGAAATTAAATTTGGGAATTTTTATTTTATTTTAACAGCGGGTCATCATCATCTGCCTAGCCTTTTCCCAATTATGTTGGGGTTGGCTTCCTGTCTAGCCGGATGGAGCTGAATACCAGTATTTTACATGGAGCAACTGCCTATCTGACCTCCACAACCCAGTTAGTACAGCGATTAAACCGGTGTACTAACTGGGTTGTGGAGGTGGTGGGTCCAATATTCTAAAGAAAATTACATACAAATAATAATTTATTAAACTCATCCCTCGCGTCCCAAATGAGCGGGATCAGTTGTCTAAAAAGCCCGTAGGATAACGACAGCGGCGGAAACAAACGAAAAAAAATTGATCAGAAAACGCCATCTATCACCGTGACACGTGTGACCCGACGGTACTCACACGACGGATACAACTGAAGCATACGTCTGCCGCTTGACGCAAATCGCATTACCTGAGGACGGAAACAGGGCGTAAAAGCTTACATTCACATATTTTTTTTAAATAACGCTAGAAAAAAATAATATGTGGATTTGTGCTCGGCTGATGGCTATAGGATCGCCCTGTAATACATGAGACTTGAAAAAAAACGTAACTGGCGAAATGTGGGTGTACTATTAGATACACCTCTGCCTAATCCTTCGGGAAATACAGGCGTGATGTTATGTGAAAAAATAATATAGGTTGTAAACAGACCCTTCTCAAAGCCGTCAACCAAAGCATTTGGTACTTCAAACTAAGTAACTCTACGCAAAAATTATTGCTGGGAAACGATTTTTGTTTGGGAGTGAAAAATCACCTTTTACGGTAAAACTCAATGTTACGCACTCAAGACATTGTGCTGATGGACGCATTGAATAATAAACGCGCCATGAAGGTATTTAAAGTAAAGTTATAAACTGACTGGACAAGTCCCCTCAAATCTGTGTGGTTCTTTCTTCAAAAGACCATCTCAGACACTAATCTGCATAGTCCTCATGTGAATTGAGCAAGATTATGTCTGGACTTCTAAAGAGACTATAACCTCTGAGTTTGTTTCGGCTGTTTCTTCTCAGAGTAGTCAGGTACGAAACACCGGCCCCATCTAGTTTTTAAAAAATGACGTGTAAAATTGTTTGTAAAAACCTACTTGCAAAAATAAACATCATTTCATTTCATTTCATTTAAAAACTCAAATTAAAAAAAATATATTATTTAAAGTTGAAACTTTGACCTCCAATATCTCCGTAACTAGAAGGTTCCAGGTGTCCAGAACAAAAAAATGAACGCAATGACGGACGTGGAGAACAAGTGCCTTTCGGCTTTGTTAAGGGTCTATTATACCTAACCGCCACATAAAAAAGTCCTTTCTATTTCAGTAACAGAATTATTATTGTTTTGCCACAAAATGTTATTTTTACTGAAAATCAAATCAAATCAAATCAAAGCATTTATTTCAAGTAAGCCAGTTACAGGCACTTTTGAATTGTCGAAACAAAGATGAAAATTAAATGTAGCTACAGTCCCAGTCACAAGACATAAAAACTGTGAAAGTACTGTAGTTGCCCATTCCCTAGCGTAGATCTCTATGGAGAAGAACGGGCAAGAAACTCCATCGACACTCTTTTAAATCAGAATATTGTTACAAAATCTTGGTTACATCATTCATGTTGAGATGGTATATTATGTGAGAACAAGATGTGCACGTTAAAAGTGTCCACAGTAAAACAAAACAGGAAAAAATGCAATTCAAAAAATAATTCATTAAAATAAGCCATGGCAACTGAGAGATGACCACACATGAAACGCGGCTAAACCCTTTAAATAGCAAAAAATCCAGCCTGAGGAGGCTGGATTTTTATCGTTCGTCACTTAGCGTTCACCTCGTCTTCAATCTTTTGTTTTATTAAATTCTACAAATATTTTTGTTTGTTCCAGACCTGGGATAAGGATTTAAATCTAAGTCTTGAGCTATTTCTACTGGCTGTGACAATAAGCTCAATTATTGCTCGTAAAATGTAATTTAAACTTTTATAAACTTAATATTGAGTTTTTTACAATTATTCTTAAACTAGCTGTCCTCCGCAACCTACGTCCTCGTGAAATTATTTTAAATAATTTACTTTCCTATTTGAATTGGATTTTGTTGTAAGTTTTGTTATTTTTAGCCAGCAGTTTAACTTTTAGAGGCAAGACGCCCTACAGGATCGCTTAATAGTATATAGTTTTCAAATCATTTTATATTTTTTACATCTTTTGCTCAGAATAGTTACAGCACTGATGACAATATTTGTGTCACTTGTTTAATTTGTTTTTTTTTTTATTATTTACGAAATTTTCCTACCTTTGTATAGATTCTTTTTTTACCTATTATTTGTGAATGAGTGAACATTGTAGGCTTTGTAAATTCCCAGATGCTTGTTAAATTTTGTTAAGTCTGTTTTACGCTTTTTGTATTGTAAGCAACGACTTATTGTCGGGCCTACGCTGTTCCCCCATACTTATGTACTAATGCTGTAACAAAATAATATTGTAATACCAAATGATTTGAAAAGAGTAACCATGGAGTTTCTTGCCGGTTCTTCTCCATGGAGGCGACCAACGCGAACCGTGCACCTTTTTCGACGTTTTTTATGTGGCCATCTAGGCCTATGTGAAATAAAATATTTTGATTTTGACCAAAAATTTGCACTTGCAGTTTATTATTTCGTAAATGGAGCATTAATTTGAAAAGTAGTATTAGCAACCCCTAAATCATTTTAAAAGACCTTATTCAACGATACCCCACACGATGGGGTAGACGACAAAAAAAAATTCATCCCCATAAGGGTTCCTTATCAGGACTACGGAACCCTAAAAAATGTCAGAACAACATTTCTATGGTGGTCCTGACGAATTTCCAGCCATTAAGAGATGGAGAAACAAAAGCATTGTTAAGAAAATACGTTAAAAAGATTTCTGTATAATTCATAATCTTTTGTGGGAGATGAAATGGGAAAGAATCTTTTTATTTCGTCCCTGCGAATTAGAATAATAATGATTTTTAATAAAGCTGGAGTAAAGTGGTGGCATAATTAAAAGGAACCGAAGAATAAAAATGGAGCCGCGGTCATAATAGCCCTAAATTAAAAGCTAAGGTATTGTAATAACTAGGACAAGAGATTGTCAAGTGAGCTTGAGAATAACTTTCGATGGGAATCAGTACTGAAAAAAAAATAGGAGTTCGTGGCCCAGGTTGGTCCGTGGATCGGTAACCACACTACACATACCGAGTTTCGTCCGTACCTCGGAAAACACGTTAAGCCGTTGGTCCCGGCTGTCATTTGTAAATCTTTGACAGTCGTTACAGGTAGTCAGTGGTCTGAAAGTCTGACAACTCGATCAGAGGGGCAGTTGAAGAGTTGAGTAAACTCACGTTTTTTTTTCTATGGTGGTAGTTAATGTAGATATTATTATACCTTTCTTGTATTCTATCTCATTTATAAGTGTTATTTTCTGTACCTTTTACTAATTTTACGCCGGTGTCAAATACTACTATTTATTTTATTTGGTTTTTATACTTCGAATTTCCCTAATATAAATTTCTACGACACAACAGTTTATCATCAAAACGAGTAGAAAGCTTTACAAATTTTCCCCTTACTCAGTGAAGAGCGCAACCTAAGCAACCAGTCTTAAAGCCCAACAGTTCCCTAACAAGCCAACACACATTACCTTAAACCATCTCTTGAAAAACGGCTCCAACTCAGCTTGAAGAATAAAAGTAATAATGTTGAACGCATCGGAGTTTCCCGAGTAAAAGAACGATAAATTCCGAACCCCACTTGGTTCCGCGAAACTTTCTTAGGGTATTATAACCACAGCAACTTTCTTGAAACACAGCTATTAGTTAGTATATAACAAAGCATTCGTACCAAAGTCTTAAGTCTTGGAGTCCGTTGGAGTTGCGGTGGGGTCTGAGGAACTATTGTTTTAAGTTGGGGACCACTTAGCAGTTGCAGGGATGTCGTGTGTGTGCTGTTTATTTATTACGGAAGTGTTAGAACAGTTAGTTGATGTAGGGTCTTGGGTCGGTTCATTGAGTCGGGCGCTGACTGTATTTGGGTGGACATTTTAAGGTTAAACTAGATCAGAATGTTGGGCCACAAAAGGGGTGAATGAAAGGAATTTGCATGTGGCTGTGATGAGAATGCTTAGCATTAAGTTACGTGAATGGATAAAATAAGAAATGAGTACGTAAGAGGAAGTCTGAAATTGACGCCGGTGACTAAAAAGTTGTGTGGTAATCGGTTGGTTAGGTATGCGATGCGGAGAAATGAGGAAAATGTCGTGAGGAAAGTGTTGGGTATGAATGTGGATGAGTATAAGATTAGAGGAAGATCAAATAAACTATGAATGGACTGTGTGAAGGATGATATGGCTAGAAAGGACGGGTCTAATGAGATGACGAGTAATAGAGAAGTATGGAAGAAGAAGATATGCTGCGCCGACCCCAACTATATGGGATAAAGGTAAAATAATGATGATGATGATTTTAAGGTTAAGATAGTTGAAACTATCGCAGTAATGAACGCGTTCTCAGTCAAAAATAAAAAAAATAACGATTATAATATAAAAGTTCACAATTGTAGTACTAGTAATGAGATATTTAGAAAACAGATTTGGACAAGAGTGAGTATCATAATTATCCTCGCGTACTCACTGAGTCCATATAGGTAAACCATAATCAGATATTTATAAAGAAGTTAAGGCCGTTGGTCCTGATGGGCATTTTTAGTTTTTTGACTGTCATTTCGGTAGTCGGAAACCCGAAAATCTGACAACCAGTCTTATCAAGGGGTATAGTGTTTCCGAGTAAGTTCTGATAGTAGATAAATGGAGTCGCTCCAAGTAAATTACTGATATTTAGCTACATCTACCCCGACTTCAACACAGTTGGGATAACATTAGGCAGATGATTCGCCTTGCACAACCCTCACGAGTGGTGGCGAATGTCTCAGGTGAACCCTGATATCGCCAAAAGAGTTTGGTGCCCGGAGGCGGGCTGCGCTGGATGGGTCGCGAACGTCATGTTTAGCAGTTCTCGCGGCCTATCCGCAAACGCGACAATAGGCTCACTGCGGTGTTTATAAGTGTAAAATAATGGTAAGGCACATGATGATACTGAGAGGTGAACGAAGTTTGATTTCTCTATATTCAAAGCTTGCTGATCATCTGTCACATGCAACACCGTCCTTTTCAGACCTTTAAACGGATTACGTAGAACATTCTTTACAGAGCTAACATACGAAGCTTTCTCTCCAAGTTCGGATTACTTAACAAGAATAAACGACTTTTGCAAGTAAACGTGATGATGTTCGAACATCTCTATCTTTAATCTTCGATTCGAAGAATACGTGATGTTTTGAAATTCGTGTAATTTATGTGACCACGTATGTATGTGATAGGAGATAATTTAAGGACAGCCCACACCGGGCACGGCAGGGCAGAGCATTTTACATTTAAAATAAAACCTTATAACCTAGCGTAAAATTTAACATTCCTCGGAGAAGATGGCGGGACGAACTGGACAGGTTCTACCTAAACTGGAACGAGTGGAGGAGTACAGAGCACTCCACGTGCTCTGTCCCACTCCTTTGCCCAGGAGTGGAACAGAGGAGGCTGGTAAATGAACAAAGGCTTTTCACAATAAAATCAAATACGTTAAATCGAAATTAAACGATTTATAGCACAGTCTGCGCATTACCGAAATAAGAATACCAATCGAGCTTTCAATAGCAAATGGCTGGTTCCCAATCGTTGTATTATCCAAAACTAAATCACGAATAAAATTATAATTGGATGGAGATATTAAGTCCATTGTGTTATTATACACAGACCTTGGATAATGGAGCTTAAATAATTTTGACAAAAAATCATCGGAAACCCGCTTTATGAATAGAAATCACGATGAAATAATTCCAAAGAAAAGTAAGGTTTTGATAACTTTTGTGTAAATATACCCAGCAGTTTTGGCAGTGCGACGTAAATGATTGAATGAATTTAAGATTTTTCTAAAGTTCTTGGATTCGAACTGCTTTCAATGCAAATTCAGCTCTAAGTACCTACAATCCGAGTTCCGACATAGTTTCTATCTTAGGTAGTATCCCGGTGTCTTACATCAGTAATCAAATCAAGACCACAGAAATAAAATCAAAGTATTGCTCGGAATATAAAGTCTGTCGAAGTGTTCAAGAAATAAAAGAAGTACCTAAGTTCAACTTTACAGCTGATTGTAAGTTGACAGTAAAAGTTTTGACACTAGGGTTGCTTGCCGGATGAGCAAACCAAACCTTCACGCATCATTAAAACAGTAAATTTGCCCAGTGGGACACTTGAGAGGATTAAAAGAAAGCTACGAGTCTGGATTTGTGCCCGATTGATGCCCAAAAGCCCGGCCCCTATAAACATAACTGGCGAAATGTAGGTATACCTCTGCCTAACTCTTCGGGTATTGCAGGCGTGATGTTATGTTATGTGTTTAAAGGAAAGTGTAGGCGTGGGTTCTGTTCATATAAAACTTGTAAATAACATTGTACTCGTTGTTAAAGGTGCATCTTTGTTGCATTATTTTGTTTAAATGTAGTTTTAATATTACGTAGTTTGCTCTCGAGGAAATAAAGTGGAGTAATACAGTTTGTTGTCTTAGTTTTTAAATAGTTTTCTTGTTAGCATGTTTGTTTGAATATACCTTCAAAGTGTATCTTACTTGAATAATTAGCTTGAATGTTTTGTAACAATAATAAATTATGTTAGTGTTTAGTCCAACATTATAACTTACAAATGTTCCAGACCATAATGACATCGCACCGGCCAGTATGATCGCGTATTCGCTTCATACGATTCTACGTCATCTTTACGTCCCACCTAACGCTCGCTCGCCGTCACTTATCGTGCGCATACAGCAGCCATTTTTATGTGTAATCCACTCAGTTAATATTATACAGTCTTCATATCGAAAAGCAGCAGTTTCATTTAGTCGAGACCACTATCATCACAACTGGAGCTTGTCACTCAAACAAAAATCAACTCCATTGAACTAATTTTAAATTCAATATCAAAAACTACATTGAAAATTTAAGAAACCCCCAACGCAAAAAAGAAAAGCGAACAAACATTTATTTAAAAAGTAAAACATAATTCCTATTGTTGAGCCATCAAATTCTATCGAGTAACACCATTTTTTTTTTGTATTAAAGAAATAGATGGATGGCACTTTAACATTTTCTCGTTAAAATGGTGTTACAATATCACAGCAGGGAACCGCTGAACTAAACTAAAACAGACAGACACACATACAGACACACATACAGACACACATAGCGGTCAAACTGATAACATCCCCCTTTAAAAAAGAACCCAAAGAAGTAATAGAAATAATAAAGGTGTCTGATGAGAATCAATTCCATGATTGTGAAAGACTGTGAAGTTACAAATAGGCAATGGGGACATGATGGTCTCTTTCCTTTATAAAAGAAAATATACCTATATCTACACAGAACGGACCAGCAGGACTATTACGTATCTTTCTGATATCCAGTGTCTATCAAGCTTCGGTTGTACGCCGTACTTTGATGACAACTGTGAATATCATAATATTGGTATTACGTACTGAGTGGATATCACTTAACGGTGACTAACAGGGTCATAGGTACATAATACGAAACTAACCTTTTGATAGTTAATTGATGGACATTGAGCCCAGTTACTATCATTTCGAGCTGTCAACAGAGATACGTAATAGCCCTACAGATCCAATCGTCCAAATCAATGCTGTCAGAATGAAGTCGTGTTCTACATCAGTGGCACAGATTCTATCCAAGATTGAACATTTAAGTATCGGCCAAAGTAGGTTGGGGAGGCGACGACAGATCTGAAAATGACAATCTGACTCTAATGAAAAGACGGAATGGGTTTCATTTTTTCAGTAGGTTTTACTTGAGATATCGACGGATTGATTTAGCTCAGATATTAAGTTGCTCCTGCACCTCTACCGGCTCTAGCGGCACGCAAAGCACGCTAAGCCGTAGGTCCCGGCTGTCATTTGTAGATCTTTGATAGTCGTTACAGACAGTGGCTTGAAAGTCTGACAACCAGTCTTACCAAGGGGTATTGTATTACCCAGTACTAACTGAACTGTGGAGGGATAGGCAGATAGGCAGTAAGAAACACAAGGTTAACACTAAGTTAAATTAAAATAACGTTTTAAATTATGCACGCAACGTGAGAAGTCGGTAGCTACACGTCGCGCCGTGACTGTGGCAAGAAGGCTCAGTATGATACTGTGCTGTGGGCCCCCATGCCACAGCACCGTGACAAAAACTGTCGGAGTTTCTAGTTGGCCTATCAGTTGAAGAACGTGCTGTATTTAATGTTGTTTTGGCTAATTATCAGTTTCAGTTGAACTGTTATTTTCAACTGACTTCCAAAAAGAGGAGGTTCTCAATTCGACTGTATTTTTTTTTTTGTTAGTCCTTCCCCATGAATTTCTTCTAAGTCTTCTTTCTTTGAATGCGAAAGTTTGTTGTTTTCTTTCACGCAAAGACTACTGAACGGATTTGGATGGCACACAGATAGTTTTTAAGCTTGAGTAGCACAAGGATACTTTTTATCCCGGATGTACGATCCCGTGAGATAATTACCGAACTCCACGCGGGTGAAGCCGTGAGCATAAACTAGTACTTCACTATAGTTATTCATACAGGAAAGCTTTCACATGGTCAGTTTTCAACGCGACATCACGACGCCTATTAACGTCACTGAAACAACCCCCACGTCAGCTCCACATAAATATAAATGAGTACGTTTAGATTTGCAACAAGCAAACATAGCAGTCCGATGAATATGGTAAAATGTAGCATGCATATTTATGTAGTAATGTATTGTATACCACGAATTGGACCATAACATTCATATTTATGCATTTTGTGAACGCAGTGGGATTTTCGGTTTTCGGGAGCTTGGTTCTGATGTGTGAAGTGACGTGACTATTTTGAGTCCTATTTGTAAGCATTTTTTTGGCTAGATGGGCTATAATTGGCCATTATCGGACACAATGCGAGTGTGGAGCCACAATACAGGATATGCCACCTTCTCTCGTGCCCGTCGTGCACAACTAATCGCACCCGCTGTCTAAGTCGCTACGTACTGGCCGAACAAAATCATCAGTCAGACTCATCGATTTGAGAAGAAATCCGAATCCCTAGATAGGAGGTAACTGCAGTGATGACTATTAGAGAAGTATGAAATCAGAAGAGAAACATCTCTTAACGCAACAGCGCTGACCCCAAATAAACAGACAAAGATGAAAGAATAATGGTGAAGCTAAAATTACTATGGTGGGTATCGAAGAGACGCCAAGATTTTTGATTTTTTTTCGGATGGGAAATCATCAAATGACTCCTCCCGCTCTGGGCGGTGCAGGAGGGAGTGTCAGACTTTTACTGACTAAAACCCATCCATGTTCCTTCATCGCCCTCTGTGTTCCGGGGCCACGGTATCTCTTTCGAACAGTCCCACAGCCTCGGACAGTCCCGCAGCCCCGGAAGAATGTGAGTCCTCATCTACTGATACTGGGACTGGGACAGCAACGCTAAAACAACATACACAGCTACAATCTATGCTAACATAGGCTAAGTTATATTGTTACTAACACAGTGGACCTCTCTGGTAGTCTGGCAAATAAATAAATAAATAATAAATTGTCTTATGGCCAAGAGCCTCGACAACCATCTATCGATACTCTCCTTAGGCGGTTGGATCAAGGGCCTGATTCAGAAGGCAGTACTCCTCGATACGGCTCGCATAGTGAGGAGGCTCCTGTCTCTGGATCCCTAACCGCCGCGCCGGTAGCTCGGCCTGGCTCCCGACACCCGCGGACCACTATTTTTTATATTTTTAAATAATTTTTTAATAATATTTTTTAAGAAATATTTAAAATGTTTAAGGTGTCAAATTACATGCGAACATTTGAGAATAATTCGCGAGTGTTGCGCTGTTCGGCGTATCAAAATGGCGTGCGTGCGCCACTCAACAGCGCGAGCGCTTCGATAATTGTAAAATAATAAAATACATAATAATAAAACGGACATCACGTAATTAGTACATAATTCTGAACCCGAAACTGTTACTGATACTGTTATGCCTATGTCATCCCACTGCTGGGCAAAGGCGTTCTAGGGCCAATGAGGAAAAGCCGCAAAGCTAAAGTGGGACTGGGCTGGCCATATCTGCCGTCTGCCCGACGAGCTGTGGGCCAAAATAACCACGATGTGGAGCCCTGACACAGCCAGAAGATGACGCGGTAGACCTCGCAGGAGATGGCGGGACGAGCTGTACAAAACCAACGAACCCGAAACTACCGATGAAAAATTTCTATGTACTGAATATTACGAGTATAAGAGGTAGCCGTTTTAGCTTTGGTGTCCCTTCCACACAATATGGTATAGGTATTGGACCTCCTTTACCGTATTCAGCTGTCTAATAACGCATTGTTATTAATACGTGTCAAAATTATAATATTTTTAAACTGTAAACAAATTTTAAATTCTTGACACGAACCGTTTTCGAATGCTCATTTCGCTATAAAACTGTTTTACACATATTATGGTGTAAGTTATGGGCGAAGAGTTTGTAAATCATGGCTTAAAAGATTCGGCCTTGACTACTGTCATAATGGTCTAGTAATCGCAAAACGCTACTGCTACCAATAACGATTTGGATTCGATTACCGCATTCCCGATTTGTGACCGGTTGTTGCCAAAACGCTCACCAGGGTCAAGCCAGGGGTGCTAATTGAACAGACGTGGTCTTTTCCGCCTGATCAATTACAATGTTTTTCGCTTAAATCATGTGAAGGCGCCGAGCCACGCCCCCTTAAAGTTTAGGCCTATTAGGAAAGCGTCAACTTTGGCGCGCAAAATAACAATAACTCTCGTTTGGCATGCGTCGTCAGTGCGCTCGGCCGATCGGTATCTTTTCATTTATTATTTCTATACAAAGTAAACGGGGCGGGGCTAGAGAGCGTTTCTATGTTGTAAGTGCAAGCAAGAATTAGCTTAGTGGTGATCAGGTGGGAGTGTCCTCGATAGTACTTGTTGGGTCCCGGCACATTCGATTTGGCAGTATTCGTTGAACAGTAAAACGGTCCCGAAGCAGTTCCTATACATTATTCGGTTATCAATAGGTTCCTCTGCTTCTTCGCATTTACGATGGCTGAATCATACTCATCAAAACTACTTATAAAAATCCCACAAAACGCGCTCATCATAACTTCCTAGTGTTTTACCTGGCGACGGAACAATCTCCCTAGCAACACATCTTTTTGTTATCCGAACATGTGCGAACTCCTCGAAAGTTTAAGTAGCGAGCCCTCGTAATGAAATTAAAAGAAATTAAGCCCTTACAACATGAAAGAGCAGAGGGTCCTTTGAAAATATGAAACCGCCGTCCGTCCCAAGTTCAGACCGCATCATAGCGGCTTCGAAGAGATTTATCATTATCACGAGACGCCGCATAAAAATCATTCGAGTGCGAAATAGGAGTTGGGTCGGACGCGTCTGTGGCTACTGAGGTCATAGCGTGTTTTTACCGACTGTGACGATGGGAATAGCTTGAGTGTGGGTTGTTTTTTATCAGAATGGTATATTTTAAGGAGAAGTACCTACCTTCTCATTCATTTTTCTAGTAAACAGTGTAAATAAAATACAATTTGTACTTATTATTGCTGGTAGTGGTTAATTTGTACTGGCTATTTTTAATACCTGAGTCCAGTATTGTAGTCAATATTGACTGAACTGGGCTTAAGCAGAAAAATCCCATCTCATAAAGAGCAGCACGAGCATTAATCACCATGCTTGCTGAAGACGAGTTGACGAGTTGGTGAATTAGCGAGTTGGCGTTTTTTGTTGCTTTTGAGTATGCTCAAAAGCAGCAGCTGGCAACATAAGGACTCCACAAAACCTGGTGATACTGTGAGTGTTGCCGTGACTCAGTGTCGAGTTCCAAGAGTGCACGTAGTAAAAGACAAAAAAAGAGGTAGACAGATTTGTTTGCTCCTAACAATTTTTTCCATCCACCCGCATTCTACAGTTAACCCGCGATCATGGCGAATATATGGCATGGCCGCACTAGCTCAAAATTTACAATAATCACGAAAGATATCCCATAAGTGACGAAAAGTCTGACAACCAATCTTACCAAGGAGTATGGTAATACCCAATACAAACTGAGTTGTGGGGGTCGGATAGGCAGACGCACCATGTAAAATACTGGTATTCAGCTGCATCCGGTTAAACTGGAAGCCAACCCCAACAAAGTTGGGAAAAGGCAGATGATGATGACTCCTATCTTAATCGAATTTTGACAACTTTGTTGAGAGGAGGCCTGTGTCCTTGAAGCGGGATCATTGCCAGCAGCTGATTTTGCTTATGCTATGCTAAGCCATATCAGCTTCCACCAACAAAAACTCAGTCACCGACAATCAATAGACGGCTAACTACTCCACCCGACTAATTGTGTTTACCCAGTGTGGTCAAATCCATGTCCACGGTGCAGCGGTCATAAAATATAGAAATAGCGACGGATTTCGGGCCACTATTAATAGTGGTCAATCGCGTGGTATATTCGTTTTCACGCAAAAAAAAAGGTTACACGAAATATTTGGTTAATTTGTGAATATTTTAAAGGTACTTGTGAACTTTTGAATATATTATTTCAACGTAAAAAAGGTTACATAAAAATTTTGGTTTGGACATTTTTGCTATCGTCAATTTAAATAAAGTTTTCGAATGCCGAATACCGTTTTTTTTTTCTAGGAAAGAACCAACTGTAAGCGAAAAATCTCATACCACGTTAAAATATTAGCCAATAATTGATTATTTCGCTTTCGAAATACCGTCAGAAATTGAAGTCATAGTACACAGGAAATTGAGTCATTTGGGGTCCCAGATTTTATCAGACATCGCGGAGTCTCTTCCTATATTTATACAATAATGAGTATAAATATTATTTCGTTAGATATTGGTTTGTGATGTTCTCAACGATCTCTCATCATATGCCTGTTTGCTGAACTACAATATTTTACAGTGGCATATTCCGAAGTAGCCCGAAGAATTACCAAACTTAAGTAGTAATGGGCAGAACGGATGGCCGATGGGGCCAAAAAGTTCTGGAGTGACGACCGCGAACCGCAAGACTTTGCATTGGAAGGCCTCCCCCTTGGTGGACCGATGACCTGGTGAAGGTTGCGGGGATCCGCTGGATGCGAGTCGCCCGGGACCGGTCAATGTGGCGACACTTGGCAGAAGCCTATGTCCAGCAGTGGACGTCTTTTGGCTGAAATGATGATGATGATGATGAATATTTAACAAATGATTCAGTATTTATACAGTGGAGACATATCGATGCACTAACTGTTACCATAAATTCAGTGCATATTTCTTGACACCCCAGCGAAGATTTTTTCTCTCAGTCAAATACACTGGCCTGCCAAACTAAGTATCACACTTTTAAAATTGCAATAACTTTTTAAGTAGAAACACAAGATATAATTTCGAAACAAAAAGGACTCTAAAAATAGTTTAATTTTGTCTATAGTTTCAAAGAAAGCTGATAAAAATATAGCATTTTTTTAAAAACGTTTTTTAATTTTAAATCTCTAACTTCTATATTTTAGAAAAAATTTAAATTTTGAAAAGTGTAGTACTTAGTTTTACAGGCCAGTTTAGTATAATATCGCGCCTGTACAAAACTAAGTAAATTATCTTTAAACTTATCTTTGCCAGTGTATTTAGCTGTACAAAATTATAGGTTTAAAAAAAAACCCTTTATGAAGCCGAAAGGCACTTGTTCTTCCCGTAATTGCTATATTTTTTTGTTCTAGACCATACCTGGGGGTTCCCAGGCATGGTCTCAACGACAAGATTTTCTAGTTTCCTTATTAACTTTGTTGTTTGCAGTTAATAATCATGTTCTACTTCTGTCTATGACTTGCTTAACTGCTGAACTGTAGGTCAGTTAATAACAAAACTGCAATTTTTGCACTTAATGTAAGGTTACCTTGTTAATGTAGAATTGTAGACAATACATAGACAACATCACGCCTGCAATCCTGGAAGGAATAGGTAGACGTGTCTCTCTAATACACCAACATTTTGCCAATTACGTTTAAGTCCCATGTAACAGGGGGTGAGCTACAACCGGTCAGACTGGAAGCCGACCCCAACATAGTTGGGAAAAGGCTAGGCAGATGATGATGTGACAGGGGTGAGCCTATTGCCATCAAACGGTCACAAATTCAAACTCCGTGACTGCTACTGAGAAATTACGGATAGAAAAACCCAATAACACATACCCAACCTGGGAATCGAACCCAGGACTTTATAATAAAACAACAAAATAAACAATATTTATTTGTTCAAGACCTAAACCTATTTACAGTTATTGTACCTTAATTAGACTAACTTAGTGGCAAGATACTACACAAGTGCAACTGGGCTTAAACTAGGAGGACTCCTGTGCTATAAGCTCCAGTTACTTTCGTCACCACCATGATCGAGCTGCCATTACAAGTGTGGTGCGGTGCAAATGTAAGTATTACAATATTATCAATTTGTTTATTACTATCGTGCGTGGGTGTAAGAACATATTGTGTGAGTGAGCGTGTGTGTAGGTGTTTGCGTTTATGAATGGCTGAGTGGCTTTTATTTTATACTTTTTAATATATTTTCAGTATCTACATAATATTTTTGAGAGAGAAGGAAGTTATCTATGGTAAGCTTTAGTTTTTTATCGATAAGTTATGTAACTGTATATTTTTATTTATTTTGTTATAGAGGTATGGAAGAAAAGAAAGAATGAAAAAATATTTATTAGCCCGCACAGGACAAAACACATAAAATAAAATGGTGAAATTATCAACTAACTTGAATTATAAACTTCGTTTCGTTTGGGATAAAAAACGGTTTCGATAAATATTTTATTTTATTTCTTGTCTCTGTACACCGTGATCTGTTTCGATTTTGTTTTTTTTTTCATGTCGCCACGGATATCGTGATCAGTGGGTAATAAGATAACGAGGGAAACGGATAACGGTATCAGTGGATACAACTCGCCGTGATCCGTGGCTAACGTGATCTGATAACATGATCGGTGGAGACAAACCCCACGTTTGTCTCCTGAAGAAGTCTGTTTTACACGGTTTCAGATCAAAGACCAGGTCCTTCTTCCTTATGCTAAGCCAGTCGCGCTTGGAGCCACAAGACCAGCGAGGCAGTTAATCTGTCTATACCAACACTTAGTTTATCTGCTGAACAGTAGCTCAGATAATAGCAAAACTGCTATTGTTACACTGTATGTAACTTTAACTCGTTAATGTTGTCAACAGTAACGAGTAATAATACTCGTAGTTGTGATAACATCCTTTTATTTCTTGTTTACGTACCGCCATGTTTTACGATATCTCATAAAGATATGCAATTTAATTACTGTATTTATACGAGTGCTATTTTGTGTTTAGTGTATGCTGTATCTTACATGAATAAAATAAGTGTACTATCATAAATTCACGCCTATTTACCATGGGGGGTAGGAAGAAATTACAGTACCAGCTAGGAATGGATTCCGAGGTATTCCACAGAGCGCACCTATTTTTAAACGCAACCATCTGAGCGCAACCAAATTAGATTTAGGATTCCTACTTACTGATTTTTCTTCGTCCACATTCGTACTTTAGGTAGAATCGTTTTAAGCCAGCATAACAATTGAATGTGAAATTGTACCAAAAACTCGCAATTGTAAACGATAATTGTCGCTATCCGTATTAACAGTCTTTAAATCTCATGTCGCACGCGTATCATAATAGGTACAGGACCCGCACTCCTCGGTCTTATCCCCAAAAACCGGTCCTCTTTTGAAAGTTTCCCCCCAAGAACAAAAAAAAACAGGCAGAGGTGGAGGAAGTCCCATATAATAGAAGGCGAGCCTATTGCCATCAACCGGGACCAATTACTTACTCAGTGGCTGCTATTGAGAAATTCCCGGCAATCGAACCTGGGAGATCATGCTTAGTAGTTGCGACCACGACTTAGTTTTCAAATCAAATCAAATAATTTATTCGCGTAACTTTATAATTATTCAGTGAATAGTTTGAATATGGAACTTTTTTTTATCCAATATTTTTTAATTATTTACAATTTACGAATCTAATAAAATAAAATAATCTAACTAACTTTAACTAAAATCTTAAAAATGGCGTCAAAAAACTCCTCCTCAACGCTGTCAACTGGTAATGTCCCCAAGAGACTGGCAGCGTTACCGCGCTGTAAGGCAACGCTAAGCCTTTGGCCAAGGTAAAAGCCAGCCCTAGGGTCACGGGAAGTGTTAACTAAGCGTTTAGAAATTTCCTTGAAAAGGCTGTGAGCGCTCGGACCCCACGGTCCTAGAGTTTCAACCCCAAACGGCTCGAAAATATAGTTACCAATAAGGTTACATTAGGGTAGGGGGCTGCGGGACTATTCGAAAGAGATACTGTGGCCCCGGAACACAAAGGGCGATGAAGGAACATGGATGGGTTTTAGTCAGTAAAAGTCTGACACTCCCTCCCGCTCCGTCCAGAGCGGGAGGAGTCATGTGATGATTTCCCATCCGAAAAAAAAAAGGTTACTATATTATATATTATTCAGTTGTAACCCTACCTGTTAATTATTTAGCAAGCCTATCCGTTTTATCCACCATTTTTTTGGCGAGACTTCCAAGGCCAAACCAGAATCCTCAAAGATTTAACACAAAAATAAGTCCAGTTCGTAACTCGGTGTATATTTAAGGCTCATTATTTTCCCCGTGACAGCCTAACGACCCACATGATAAACTGTACCGTTAATTTGTGCAAAAAAACCTCACAAAGTGATTTTTTTGCCGGTCGCGAAGAGAGAGCTTAGATAATTTTATTTCATCGTTATTTTTTCTGCTATTAAATAAAAGTTTTTTTAAGCGAATTAATTATATGGAATTATGAGTATTTGAGGATAAAATATCTTCTGTAAGATTGTTTTTATGGTATTCGAAAGAAATTCTATTAAGTACGATTGGGCAGATTATCTTTTTATTGAAAAGTTTCATTTGATTGGTATCAATTCAAATAAAATCAGAATATTTAGTTACTTTGTTTTCAGGTATAATATGCGTTCGTCAATGGTAACGCCTAGCTTTGACTCGTCTAGCCTAGTGTTTAGGAATAGTACATTTTGATACAAGTGGAGAATGTTTGTTATTGCAGTCGAGGCGGAATTAACACCCGAGCCGTAGGCGAGGGGGTTTTTGAGCCCAGAACTGCAATAACAAATGTCCACGTGTATCAAACGACGTTTTTCAATACACTTTTGAAGAAATAAAATAAAATAACGAAAAAGAACAATCACCGCCGACTATAGGCATTGAACCAATTTGGACTAAGTATAGGTATAGTTTTATCTGTGGCAATTTTCCAACACCCGCGTACTGTACCGCGTGCGGGAGTGGCTCTTTCCCGCACACGGCACAGCACGCGGTGTTGGGAAATGAAAAAGATCCACGTGTGTGAAATACATTGCTTGTTGAACCTAATCTAGTGCGATAAGAACCCGTTTTCGAGGAAGTGTATTAAAAAGGAAATTATGTTTTACCTATTCCTCCGCTATTATTTTTATTAATTTTGTTGCGGGATCCAAGACAGTTAATTTTTTTCCCTGGGACTTTGTCGAGCTTTATTGTCTCGGCGCTTTAAGAAGACATGCCGCGCCGACCCCAAATAAGTTGGGTTAAGGGCAGGAGAATGATGTTGATGATGTAACATCCCGTATAACATTTCATCGTCAACATCATCATTTCCGTCGAAAGACGTCTACTACTGGACAAAGGCCTCCCCCATGTGTCACCACATTGACCGGTCCCGTGCGACTCGCATCCAGTGGATCCCTGCAACTTTCACCAGGTCATCGGTCCCCCTATGTTTTTACAAATAAAGAATTTCATTTTTATTGATACCCGAAAGGCGCAGCGATAGTGAGGCTGCCTTATGTTCTTAGGGCCCCGGGTTCGAATCCCGGTAGGAGCAAATGTTTGTGTGATGAGCAAGGACATTTGTATCCGAGTCATGTATGTTTATATGTATAATAAATATGTATTTACAAACAAAAACATATCCATGTAGTAAATCAACTATCTGGTGTCCACGACACAAGCCTCGTTGCTTAGTGTGGCGCTGTGTGTTTCCAGCGATATTTATTTAACATTTGTTTTATTCCTCCCTACCATCTCGCATTCATTGCACAATAACGTTAAATATACGTCTAAAAATACCTGCAAGTTTTCATGAAAACTGTTATGTTGCGTCGGTTCTCAGTACCGTTGGGACGTTGCCTTCGATAAACTCAACAGGTTGCTGTATCAACACAATAATTTGTGTGAATGCTAGTGATACTATGTATTTGATGCTGGATAGAGAGCTAAAAAAAATAGTTGATGTTTTATATAATTTTAATTGTTAATAAAATAATAATTAAAATTCTATTGTAATAATTAATTGTATTGTAATAAAATATGTAATAATAATAATAATGTGTTTATTTATATTGTTTTTATATCAGGAATATTTAAAAATATAAAAATATGTTGTAAAAACAATAAACGAAAATAATAATAATAAATGGTTGAATTACCAATTAATGTAAATACATTATACGTTATAATAGCACTGGCTAAGGAATCAATAAAGCTATTTTTATTTTTAGAGTGCTAAAATGTTGCTGCAAGTGGATGGTGGATGGGGGTGGATGTCTCCCAAAATATAGTGGGGAGGAATCTGATGAGACTGGCACATACGAAGGAACCATGGTACAACATGGAGGAGACTTGTACTCAGCAGTGGATTTAACAAAGCTGCCAATCATGATAAGCACCACTTGCCTAGGTTCGTCCGTGGATGGGTGACCACCCATTACTAACCAAGTTTCCTCCACGCCTCATAAAGCAAGTTAAAACCGCTTTTAATAATAAAAAAAAAATGTTATTCAAAAAATATAAGGTAAACGTTTACAGTTTTTCTTAAATCTATGTCAAGTTCACCCATGCTCTGAGCCTGAACTAGGTAATCCTGTGTTTCAGGCAATTTAAGGTAACATTAATTTATTAAATAATCATTTAGCATATTAATAATATTGGTAACAATGTAAAAGGTATATAAAATTTATACTATTTTAACTTAGTAAACTAATTATGAAATAACAATAATATGGACAATATTTACTTTATCACAAGTAATAACTTCTCTGTATCTTCATAGGACATAGTTTGAAGAGCTTCCTTAAGGATTTTTTTGCACTTATTGTGATTTAAGGAGTACATGCTTCCTTTTTCATTAAGCTTATTATAGAGAAGCTGCCTGAGGTAAATATAAAACTTGGCTGTGAAAGCGTGTTTTGTGCTTTTTTGAGGGCAAACAATTAATGGCTGTCATTTGTAGATCTTTGACAGTCGTTACAGGTGTTCGTGGGCCCCAAAGTCTGACAGGCTAATAACCAGTCCAACCAATAACCAGTCTAAACCAGTCCTAGTTTGGTCTAATATCGTATTACCCAGTACTAGCTGGGTTGTGAAGAAAGCTAGCCAAATGATGATGGCTAAGAACGCACCCTTTTCGTAAAACTGGTGGTTCGTGTTTCGGGCTTCTGACTACCTGTAACTACTGTCAATGGTCTTCGAATGACTGCTGGTTCTAACGGCTCATCGTACTTTCCGAGACATGGATAAGTCAGTAATGGATAGTCATCATTTAGAGGGTGTAAAACACCTCTTAACGAAGCCGAAAGGCACTTGTTCTCCTCGTCATTGCGATAATGTTTTTGTTCTACACCATACCTGGGAACCTTCTAGTTACGGAGATATTGGGGTCAAAGTTCCAACTTTTTTTTTCTTTTCTTTTCTTCTTTTTTTTTTGACAACTTTTTTTTTTAATACAAGTTTTTAATGTAAGATTTTTACTTTGAACACCTGCACGACCCCCGTACTATTCAATTCATCCATCAGCACAATGTTTTGAGTGCGTTACATTGAGTTCTACTATAAAACATAATTTTTCACCCCAAAAAAAAAAGTCGTTTCCCAGCAATAATTTTTGCGTAAAGTTACTTAGTTTGATGTTCAGAATGCTTGTTTGACGGCTTCGTGATGAGGTGGTTTACAACCTGTGAAGTCATCCTTGGATCTACGGGCCGACCTCGACAAATGGACCGATCCATTCGTTTGTTAAAACTAAGCCAGCAGCCATGACGGAAGCATTACCCAATTATATTCTTTGAATTATCAACACACACCTGCATAAAAGCAGTATTAAAAAGTACAGCTTCGCATTAATTTCCCGCACGGGATCAAAAACAGTTTCCCTGACAGTTATGCGGACTTTGAGTGGCCTCGGCTTTGTGGAATGAAGCCGAAAGTGCGCGGTATTCCCGAATGTGAGTTTATGAGAGGTATAGTGTTTCATTTGACCAATATTTGCTGCTAGTAAATAATGTAGATAGGTAAACGTGATGATGGGGACCAACGGCTCAACGTGCTGAGGCACGGAGGAAACTCGATATATTATGGGTGGTCATTAATTTTTATTTTGACACTTTTATTTTTGATCATTATTTTGTATTGGATGAATCTATTTAATTTGTTTTTACATTTCTTTATTTGACATACATTTTTTTTATTGACATTTTATACTTTTGACTTATATTGTAATGGTGGAATCTATTGTTGTTATATTCTTTTTTAACATATTTTAGCACGGGAATTTTAAATGTTTTACTTTTTTTAAATTAATGTACATGATTTCTATTGTAATTCGATGATTTATATGGTAATTCGATGATTTATATTGTTATTCTATGATTTCTATTGTAATTCTTTTATTTTTATTATTTAGTGTAAAATTTCGATACAATGTAAAAATTGTTACTCAAATAAATGATCACCCATCCAAGGACCAAACCAGACAGGAGCGGCTAAACCTAAAAATCAATCCGAGTAGTTGTTGTTATTTAGCTTGTGCTCCTTTTGGAATATTGAAGCTTATAGTTAACTTAAACTAACCAATATTTTTAAACATTTTAACTATTGCCCTTCTAACAGAATCTCACTCAAAACTAAAGCATTACTCAAAACTACATACCTAGATTAGAGCCATTTGAGTCGTTGAAACTAGTTTAAAGTAATGCTTACCGCACGAGTTAGGTTCCATTATATGAGCCTTAGCTTTAAATCAGGGCAAATTCGACAATGTAAAGTTCCAGACGACAGTGCTTTCTTTCTTCTTTAAACAACATTAAATATTTAAAGCTCAACAAATAGCCTATCGTCTAATAAACCATTGTTCGCTCCAGTTTACTGCCAATAAATCTAACCAAACGGGGAATCGAACAGGCCATTTTATTGTTACACGTTTATTCATGTGACGTAACGTACGAATAAACATTTGTTAGTAACAGTTTTTGAATGTGCGACAAGGGTACTTTACTACAAGGTTACACAATGGGCCATTATAGCTGCTTTATGTTATTCTTCTGTGATTGAACTGTTATCAGCCATAATTTGTTGGTGAAGTGAGCGGGTTGGTGCGCAGGGATTCGTAGCGAGAGATGTGCGTGAAACTAACCAATAATATTGCTTTTTTTTACAGGGAGAATTCTAGCTATGTCATTGGTTAATTTCACGTACATTTCTCTCTACGCATCCCTGTGCATCTCTGGTTGAAAAGAAGCCTGTCAGCACACCAACCCGCTCCCTTCACCAACAAATTATGGCTAATACGCAATTAGGGCCGACACACATAAATGCATTGTGTTGCGGTGGCAACGCACCGCTGAGTGTTGTGTTGCGGCAGCGGCGCCGCGAATCAAAGCGTCGGGCAACCGTAAGGTGAGCAATTTGCTGTGATTTGTGAACGTTGCTGGACGAGTCTCGACGTTACTGCCAAGAATTATAATAAAAGTATTGCTCTTTTATTTTGTTATTAAAGTAAACCTTTCATGAATTTACAAGTGCTTATCAAACAAACTTTAATATTTCACAGAAATGGACACTGTGAACATAGTTCAAATGTTTTGATCGCGTTCAGCCCTTTGATGGAGTTCGGCTCAAGTATTTGGCATCATTTAATCTGGTAGTAGCCAGTTTCAGTCAGCAACTACTTTCATAAGTAGAGCAAAAACTCAGTGTCGCCAGGTATTACCTACTTCTTTTCTCAGTAACAAAATGTGTGGAATCGAGCAGTGTTAGTATGTCCTGTGAACGGCCAATTTTTCAATATCAGTTGCTAAAGTTGCATAAAAATAATGGTAACTTTTCTTGAACCCTGAGTGCCGATTATTTTCATATTTAGATTGTTAAAAATTATATAATAGCACTTTTTTTTTTTTTTTGGATCGGAAATCATCTAATGACTCCTCCCGCTCTGGGCGGAGCAGAAGAGAGTGTCAGACTTTTACTGACTAAAACCCATCCATGTTCCTTCATCGCCCTTTGTGTTCCGGGACCACGGTATCTCTTTCGAATAGTCCCGCAGCGTTGAATAGTCCTGCAGCATATAATAGCACTGCCAGATGCTTTCTGTCGATGGAAATTACTGCCAGACACTTTAAAGTACGCTCTAACACTACTCGATGCCTCATATTTTTTCAATGAGAAAATGAGTAATGTCTGGACGTGGCCCTGCTCTTGGACCACAGTTATAACCTAACTACAAACCAACCCCTACTCATGAATGAACCCCCGCGGTGGTCACAAATGCATCTAAGTACCCTCATTTATCATCGTGACACGCGCCACTGAATCATTGCTTATGCTGAGCTCGGATTACCGCGGTCTGCTCTCACGCTATCGTTAAGGCACGTGTTCATGAGACGGTTTCTTCCTATTGCACTGTGGAATACTGCGGGACTGATAACTTGTATCTAAATAACTAGCGGCCCTCACGCGGTTTCACCCGCGTAGTTCCCGTTCCCGTGGGAGTACGGGGATAAAATATAGCCTATGTTATCAGTAAAAACGTGGCTTTCTAATGGTGAAAGAATTTTTGAAATCGGCTCAGTTGTTTTTGTGTTTATAAATTACCAAACATACACACACGCAAAAATACAAATCTTTCCTCTTTATGATATTAGTGTAGATTTGCTAAGTACTTTGAAATCTAACTTATTTTTAGGTGGTGAAAGTATACATTAACCAGTTAATAGATTCCGACTGCCATAACCTTTATGCTATCACCTCAAATTAAATGTAGTTAAAATACAATGGCTGGTTTTATAATAATTATTGCTGTATTTGGGGTCCGCGCAGCATGTCTTCTTCTTCCATACTTCTCTATTACTCGTCATTTTAGCAGTCACCTCCTTTCTAGTCATAATCATCCTTCACACAGTCAATCAATCGCTTCTTTGGTCTTACTCTACTCATACCTGAAAGAAGAAAGAAAAAGTATTTATTAAACTCACACAGGACATAAGAGAAACAAAAATATAGAATTAGGTATGACAAAATTAGGGCACGCCACAATAGTGGCGATAAGTCCCCTCTTTGAGGAGTGGCTGGAGAGATGCCACGTTGTCCTCACTTTCCGCCTGACGCATGTTCTTACCGGACACGGTTGTTTCGGTAAGTTCCTGCACCGAGCAATCGGGCGGGAGGAAACGCCCGGGTGCTATCACTGCGAGGATCGACCGGAGGACACGGTGGAGCACACTGTGGAGGTGTGCCCCGCCTGGGCGGAGCACCGCCGTGTCCTCGAAGCGGCGATCGGCAGCGGCGACCTCTCGCTCCCGGCCCTGGTGCAATCCATGGTCCGGAGCGAGACGGAATGGGACGCCGTCACCTCCTTCTGCGAAGCAGTCATACTAGCGAAGGAGGTGGCGGAACGTGATAGGGAAAGATCCACACGTCCCGGCCGCCGCGGGAGACGCCCCGGGCGTCGGGGGCCACGTGGTGGCTTCCAGCCACCGTAGGCGCGGGCCTGTGGACGGGGAGCTATGGGCTAGCTCGCCGTCCATCCGTCTTATGACGACAGGCCGTGTCGACGGCGCGTTCGTGTTCCACGCGCGCCTCAAAGAGAGTCAGCAATAGGGAAGGGGTCCGCAAGGGCCGAAGCCTGCCGGGGCTGCGGGACTATTCGAAAGAGATACCGTGGCCCCGGAACACAAAGGGCGAGGAAGGAACATGGATGGGTTTTAGTCAGTAAAAGTCTGACACTCCCTCCTGCTCCGCCCAGAGCGGGAGGAGTCATTTGATGATTTCCCATCCGAAAAAAAAAAAAGGTATGACAAAATTAATTATAAAAGTAAAGATGACAAATATAACAAGCAATTTAATTTGATTGGTCCTGTGCAAGGTCAAAAGGTTGTATCTCAGCAAGGTGCTGTGACATTTAAAAAAAACGTCACCGCGCTGGTATTCTGATAGGGCCTGAAGTGATGTCACGGTCAGTTATACGAATATAAATTTATAAGACAAAATAATACCTATCCACATTCATACTCAAAATCACTTTCCTCACGACTTTTTCCTCATTCCTCCGCATTTTTCTCAAATACTTAAAATATAAATTAGATTACGTGTAGTGTGGGAATGTGTGTGAAGTGTGCAGTAAAGTGCGTCGGTGAATTGAGTAGATGATGTGTGCAAGTGAAGTGTGTGAGGAGAGGTAGTATGATGGTGTGGGCGAAAATGAGAGGGTGATACAGTCATGGTCTAGTACAATTATGATAATTAAATATAACGAGGGTTTAGGGAGTCATTGCTTTGTGGTGTCATAGCCTAACTTTTGCAACCAGGTAGAAAGTTTGATTTAGCAATTATTTTATAAGAATAAATTGTCAAAATTCTGCAGGTTGTTGGAAATGGATACAGGATAAAAATCTCGGTATAAGTCTGGAAGCTTCCATATCTTAGCTTATCGAACAAAGGGATAACAGATTACACGAAGTAAAATGAGACTGGTTCATATTCATATTCATATTCATTTATTTGCGTTCCACAAGGTAAAAACATGGTGTTAACAAAAAGGCTTAGAGCTAAGAGCCGTTCCTCGAGCATTATGATCCTCCCTGATGTCTTATACTCGTACATACTGACGACGAAGCTGGTGATAGTTTCCAGCGCAGTATCGGAAGGAATCCATCTTGTGAACAAGTGCTCTTACTACCGCTGTAAGATCCATCTTAAGTGTAGTTTAGATCATTGAGACGCCGATTTGATTAGCATGTTCGATATGTGTTTAATTAAGACGTTTGGCAAATCCTCTTGGGAATTGTGTTCAGTCTTGGCATGTCATGAGGAGGGACGAATCGCTCGTGACTAAAAGAGTGAATGAATATAAATGTTGATGGACGGAGAGGGAGAGGAAGACCATATAAAAGAGGGGTGGATTGTGTAAGGAATGATATGAAGGAAAAAGGAGTAAATGATAGCGTGACGGTTGACAGGGGAGAATGGAAGAAAAAAAAGACGGCCATGAGCGAGTCGGACTCGCGCACCGAGGGTTACGTACAAAGGACAAACTTAACTTTGCTGTTCGTTCCCATGAAACGGCTATTGCACCAACCGCAAATAATAAGTGTGTAATAGAGAAATCGTTTTTTTTTTAAATTAATAAACTACATATTTACGATTTCAGATTTTTCCCTTTACATGTGTTGTAAGATATTGCTTCTCGCCAAATTTTGTGATTCTAGGTCAACAGAAACTACCATATATAGGTTTTCGACCCAAAAACTATAGGCTACTTCCGGTTGACCTAGAATTGTCAACCGTTATTAAAAGCAAGGTCTTACAGCACAAATAAAGGAAAAAACCCGAAAAAAAAAAAAAAAAAAAATTAAGGTAAATTTTGGTACTTACAAGTTTTCGCGAAAATCTAAATTTGCCCATATCTTTTTATTGTGTTAACTCAGGACCTTGATTTTTATACACCTAATAGGGACTATAGACCTCAGTATCTGGTATAAGTTTCAACTTGCTAAGTCCACCCGTTCCTAAGAAAATCGGTGGTGACAGACGGATGTGATCTCATAAGGGTTCCTTTATTACCTTTTGAGGTACGGAACTCTAAATTAGAAGGCAAATTTAGATTTTCGCGAAAACTTGTAAGTACCAAAATTTACCTTAATTCTCAATTTTTTTTTCGGACTTTTCCCTTTACTTGTAATGCAAGACCTTGCTTTGAACTAAAATTGACAAATCTAGGTCAACCGGAAGTACCCTATAGGTTTTAGGTCGAAAACCTATATGGTAGTTCCCGTTGACCAGCACATGTAAAGAGAAAAATCTGAAAACCGTAAATATGTAGTTTAATAACAAAAACAAAAGCGATTTTACTATTACAAACTTATTATTTGTGGTTGGTGCAATAGCCGTTTCTAGGAATCGAACAGCATAGTTAAGTTTGTCCTTTAAAAATTTTATACGGAACCCTCGGTGCGTGAGTCCGACTCGCTCTTCGCCGGTTTTTTTTGTCCATGTTAAGACAACTGATAGCTAAACTGATAGGAATACTAAGTTCAAATAGTACGATGTTTAGTTCTCACTTTTAAAGTAAAAAAGAACTAAGCGTCAGATGCTTAGTTTATTTTATTTTGTGCCGGGAAATTGTGCAGGTAATTGTGCAGGTAATTGTAGGTATCTTATAAATTCTATAAGATACCTACACAATTTCCCGGCACAAAATTGCATGAAACATAACCTCGGTCCATCCAATATTTTCATTTTCCCCAGGCCTATCTTTGTACATAGTACACTACGTACCTACCTACAGATATAGTCGGAACAAATGGCGTCAATTACAGAAGGCTGCACAGAACGGCCTGACCGTAATTGATACCAGTCATTTACTGTAATGATCGTGAAGACTCCGAAGGTGTAAATGAAAGCCTCAACTAGGCTGGGAATTATGGGGTTCAGTATGTGCGTGATATGTGGTTGTAAGTTTTCGTAAAGGGTGTTATTTAATAACGTAAGATCACTGTGTTATAGGATATTTTTTTACCGGGTATATTCAATGTTTGGCCATCTCGTTGGTCTAGTGGACGCAATTGGGAATGCTGAGAATGAGGACCTGGGTTCGATTGCTAGGTCGGGAAAATTGTTCTTTGGTTTTTTCTTCAGTAATTTCTCAGTACCAGCCACGGAGTGGGGATTTGTGCCCGGTTTATTGCAAGAGGCTCGCACCCTATGGGCCTGTTACATAAACTGGCGAAATGTGGGTACATCTCTGCCTAACTCTTCGGGGATTGCAGGCGTTACGATGTTATGTTGATGCAATAGACTGGCTCCCTATTACATGGGTCTCAATATATGACTGGCAAAATGTGGGTGACGTAATCCACTCCCCTGCCGTATCCTTTAGGGAAACAAGTGTGATGTTATTATAAGTTTAAAACAGTATCTAATATACATTATTATTTTTAGGTCGTTCTGGAACCGAAAGCCATAAACTCGATCATCGAACTCGGAAAGATTGGGACTGTTTTTAAAAAAAAAATAAAAAAAAATATGTTTAAAGAACAAAAATATAAAATTTAAAGTATTTAATAATAATAATTATACTGCTGGACATTACACACAGCGCCATCTAGTGCCACACTTAGCAACGAGGCTTGTGTCGTGGACACCAGATAGGTGAAAAAAAAAAAATGTTATTTAAAAAAAATAGTCCCAATCGTTTTGAGTTCGATGAGTTTATGGCTTTTGGTTCCAGAACCACCTAAAATAAAATAAATAAATAAATTAACCTTTATTTTCAGACTACAGTCCATAGCTTTGTTAGTATTTTTAGTGTTAGTAACAATGGTGCTTAAGTAATTAGGTTAGTATTGTTAGTGTTTAAAACTTAATTATTTATTTAGGCCTATGACTGTCCCCACCCACTGTCTCTGGAAGGGGCAGTCCGGTCTAGCAGCAATCAGCAAAAAAAAAAAACAAAAAAATCAAAAAGCATCAAAATTAACCGTGTATTATTGTCTACTTAATTTCTAGATTTATCATCAATCTGCTTCCAAACCTTTCAGAAAACGCTTCCGCAAACATCTTCGTAAGGAAACCCCATCAATCGGTTCAGTGGTTCCTGAGATTAACGAACACGCAGCCGTACTAACAAGCTGACGATTTCAGTGTTATTTATACGGGTAGATAGATAGGTAGGAATGTACGCGATTTGATAAGGGAGTGGGGCAATTTCCACGGAAGGTGGAAATTGCGGTGAAACTTGATTAAGACTGGGTGACTAAAATTAAGTTAAACATATTTTGATTTATGTTGTGTAGAGAATTTATTCTGGAAGTTTTATCTCTGTCTTCTTTAGGTATCGATTTCACTCAAATTTTCAGCGACCTATATGAAGCACTGTAATCACTTTCTAGAACCCTGATACAGTCAGAAGGCGTCGCGGCAGACCTCATAGAAGATGGCGGGACGAGCTGGATAAACCCAGCCAACGGGTCATTCCCAAACTGCTCCATGAAAAATATAATATTTTTAATTAGGTTCAATTCTACTCCATGCCATTTTTATAGAAAAGCTAATTTAAATATGTACCGGATTTTTATGTTGCATTTTACTATGAAAGGGTAGCTGACGTACAGTCAGCCTCAAAAGCTTTGCATTTTTAAAATATTTTCAAAATCGTCCAAATTCGATTTCTTGCGAATCGATTCCAAATAGTTTACTATCAACATTAATCCACATTAGCCATGGATAGAAACAAATGGAAGTCATGGGGAGAAGCCTTCTTAGATTCTTTTGCCCAGCAGTGGGATGACGCAGGCTAACAGTATCAGTAGTAATATAAGAAGCACCTGTTATATGTATCATACATCAATATTAATCTTAGGTAAAAGGAAGGTTTTGTCAAGTTTTTAAAACAAGCGAAGTAAAGGCGTGTCGCTAGTTAAAAAGAAGACACCCAAAATAGGCACGAAGTCAACATTTGTGCCCGGTTGACGGCAATAAGCTCGCCCCCTATTACATGGGACTGAAACTGAACTGACGAAATGTGGTTGTATACTAGGTACACTTCTGTCAAACCCTTCTAGATTTACAGGCGTGCTGTTATGTTGTGTAAGATCCAAAACCCCAAACGAGGAAATTTCAAAAAGGTCCCACAAGACTGATATTCACAACTTACCATACACGACTGTAACGAACTTAAGTAAGAAACTGCGAAGCGCAAACGTGGCTGATTTGCAATGCAAATGGCGGCACGCCGCTCGTTGCAGCCCGTATGCATCGCAACAGTAAGTGATTTTAGGACATTTGCAATGTTCGTGTCACGCTTAGCCTACTTCCAGTGGCGTGGCTTCGACTTCCGCAGTCTTTTACTGTGTATTTTTAACTTTGAGTGCTGTGTTTTTATAGTTATTTCTTTTGACGGGCCTAGATTTCGACTTTTAGTTGCAAAACATGGCGTTAAGTGAAGACGTGATGTTTTGTGACAAGTTTTCTTTGATAACGTTAACAATAAAACAAAATAATTGCAAAAACTGGTACTGGTATCACTGATAGTCCTGTCCCTATCCAATGCTACTTGGGGTCGGCTCAACACGTTTTTTTCTTCCATTCTCCTCTGTTAGCCATCACGCTATCATTGACTCCTTTTTATTTAATATAATTCCTCACACAATCTATCCATTTCGTTCCGTTTCCTTGGTCTTCCTCTCCCTCTCAGTACATCAATATTCAATTGATTACCACATAATTGTAATGTGGTGTGTTTAAATTCTGTCAAAATAGCCACACGTAAGTAACTTAGCACAGTTAAATACAGAAACAAAACAAGAATCCTCAAAATGTTTCCTACCATTCATAACTTGCCCGTTGAGTATCAACAACGCCCCAGTATATCTCAAAGTCCATTGAAATCAAGCCACCGAGAACAGTCTACCAATTCCAAAAGTCAATTACATTGAAAGTGCGAACGCAGCGCCCTTATAATTTGACCACACGGATCTGCCAAACGCTCTAATACCGAGAGATCCCACCACAATAGCACTCCAGTGAGTGCGACGTGGAGTAGTGAACAAATGGAGCTCCTGTTTATGCACATACAGTGCAAGTACAGCACAGTTTTCATAACTAACATTATGTCAGCACTTTTAGTACACCAATAACATTCATAACGTATTGTGTACTTATAACATGTATTCATACTTCTTACTTACTATTATTATGCGAAAGTTTGAATGGATGGATGTTTGAACGACCGCCAGAACGGCTTAACGGATCTGGATGAAATTTGGGACAGAGATAGATTATATAGTTTGAAACAACACATAGGCTACTTATGTTTTCTCATTATATCTCAGTCGAACGAAGTCGCGGGCAACAGCTAGGTTATCAATAAATTTTAATCAATTAACTTTGACCTAACAATCTAAACGATTGTATTCGGAAGACGTGTTACGAGTAAAGCATTGTGTCAAAAAAGTAGTGGCATTTTGTTCCCAGCTGATGATCAGTTTCAGAAGCCTTATCTTTTCTTCTGCAAGCATTTTATCTAGTAGCACTTCATAAAGTGAATATCCTAACGACAGCTATTTTAATAATAGTTTTTCTCCACAAACATCATTAATAAATTATCAAATTCTTTTTTAAGCTCTCCATTTCACTTCCTACTCCGTGGTTCGAGGTAAATCCGCAGCGCGTCCTACAGATAGTTTGCATTCAGAATATACGGACAATCGAATGATAAGCAGATGGAAAGGATTAGTATAGGCGTGTGTTGTGATAGGACATGCTGTCGATATACCTAAAAGTACGTATGTATGATTGAATGAATGGAACGTGGGACTGAATGAGATTAGTAGGTTCTGTTTACATGTCATTCGACTTTTAAGTAAATAAACATCATTTTTAGCAATCCGGGTCATAAAATTGTTAAGTACTAAGAAACGTTTGTGAATTTACTTCAGAGTCTGTTTATGAAGAACGTTAAATTATTTAGGTACTCCATGCCGAAATAAAACAAACAAAATTTTCATGGAATCTCGTCGGGGTCCGTCTGTCCGTCAAAGGCGATGTTCTTCGAAACTACTTGCTCTATACAGTTTCCAGTGAGAGCAATGTTTACCAGTTATGGCCTACAAGCATATTCGCAACGATATTAATATCAAGTCTTTTTGAAGTCTTTTCGGGAACGCGTTTATTCGAAATTTCAAAGAGGAAAATTATCTACCAATTAAATTGATCGGAACTAAAAGTGTTTGTTTCCTGAACTTTAAAAGAGACTGATGACGGTAAGGTCTTTGATATTGCAAAATAGCCTATGGAACTAAAATGGAGTTGGGCTGGACGCCTAGCAAGACCCGTTGATGGCAGGTGGAGTAAAGCTATGACCGAGTGGCTTCCAAGGAATGGAAAGAGATGCGTTGGTCGTCCGTCGGCGAGATGAGCAGACGACATAGTTGCCATCGCGGGAACATCCTGGATGAGACTGTCACAAGAACTAGAGCTTGGTAAAAGCAAAGAGAGGCCTATACCCAGCAGTGGGTGAAAATGGAAAAGAGACTGTGCCTTCTATGTTTGTGTTGTTTCCTCTCACACCTCTGGATAGGAAACACTGACCTCATGTTATTTTTACGTGTTCAAGTGTATCTAAAAACCAATTTGCAGGATTAAAACAGTTGTTAGCCTGCATCATCCCACTGCTGGGCAAAGGCCTCTCCCCAAGATTTCGAGTTGTTTTGATCCAAAGCCAATGTGGACCACTGGTCGCTGGTCTTGACTAGCTCGTCCCGCCATCATTTACTTATTGAAGTATAATTTATTTTTATAAGTCAAAATATCGATTATTCTAAAAATCAGAAACAACATTACTTAACTCTATAACTTGACATTAAGGCGACTACAGGAGCTAAAAGCGAGTTTTATAATGCAAAAAAGCATGATTCACTGCATTAAACAAAACCAGAAAAATATATGATACTCTTCAGGATCTAAGCTAGTATGATAGTGTTTTGAAAACTGAACTAATTTTAATCGATAAAAAAAAATCACACACTTATCTCTAAAAATTAATACTATATATAGAATAAAAACTATTCTAAAATACATGCGATCATTCTGATTTCTTGGCAAATAATTCTACAAGCAACATATTAGCATGATAGTGTTTTATTTTTTAGTCCAATTTTATGTAAATCGCAAAAGACCACTCATTTCGCACTATTCGGCCCGCAGTGACTGACGTAACAACCACTTTGTAGTGCAAGCTGATTAGAACTTTATTCTAAGAGTATTTCAAACGAAGTTTGAACCACCACAAATGGAGTTGTTAGTTTAGCTCCTGTAATCGCCTTAAGCTAGAAACGAGACCTTTAGTGAAAGCCCTTCAACCGTGACGGCCAGACTTCCCAAACTATCGGTCAAGGCCGAATGCTTGCATTTACCAGGGGAACATAGCGTGATATGAATTGATTGCACCCCATTAAACTGTTCAAAGTAAACTAGGTACGGTGAACGGTTTTAAAAATAACTTTAATCGTTTTGAGGTCACGTCTATTTAACTATTTATTTGAACTTTAAATTTAAATGCCAGCATATAATGGGTGTTAACTCGTGGCTCGTGGCTAAATAAAAACAGCCGCTCGGGTCGATCTTTAGGTTGGTCTGTAGATGGGTGACCACACTTACATACCGAGTTTCCTCCGTGCCTCGGAAAGCACGTTAAGCTGTTGGTCCCGGCTGTCATTTTTATAGATCTTTGACAGTCGTTACAGGTAGTCAGTGGCCCAAAAAGTCTGACAACCAGTCTTACCAAGGGGTATCGTATTACCCAGTACTAACTGAGTTGTGGAGGTCAGCTAGGCAGTCGCTCCATGTAAAATACTGCATGGTATTAAGCTGCATCTGGTTAGACTGGAAGCCGACCCCAACTTATGGCATATGAGAAAAGGCAGATGATGATATAATGGGTGTAAACGTTGTGTAACTTTGAAACACCCTGGTCTTAGTTACATAATTTAAGGTTTGTTTCACATTTAGTTAATGTATTTTAAAATTAGCATTTAAAACTAATTTTAATGTTTGCACGCCAATTTTATGGCGAAATGTGTAATTGCTCTATATATATAATTTTTACCATTTTTTGTACCACATTTATTGCAAATAAATTTTTACTAAAATACCCTACTTGTTTTTTCCGTTCATTGCGATCGTTTTTTTGTTAGAGAGTTTAGAACCAAAAATATAGAATTTAGACCATACCTTCTAGTTAGGGAGACATTCAGGCTCAAAGCTTTGGAGCTTTAGTACAAGTTTTTTTTTAATACAAGTTTTACTGTTAAAATTTTCATTTTATTTTTCTTTCTTCACGATCAGTACAATGTTTTAAATGCGTTACATTGAATCTTACCGTAAAACGTGATCGTTTCCCAGCAATATTTTTTGCGTAGAGTTACATAGTTTGATGTACAGAAGGCTTTATGAAGGGTCCGTTTAAATCCTCTCCATCCACCATTCAGTGACACCTCAATGAAAGCCAGTGAAACAATTGCTCAGTTGCACTGTTTAAATTTCAGTTCTCGGCGCTTAGCTGAGCGTCGAAAATACACTCATCAAGGCGATTTTTTTTAGTAATTCATTTGCGTGCCCTCGGATAGCAACGCATCTGTACACTCTGACCACTTCCTATTAGAAATCAGATGTTTATTTTGTTTTCTAAGTAGTTTCTCAGTACTCCTAACTATTCTCTTGAAGTGAGATATATCCATTTGTAATGTGTTAAATGGATCAAAGGTGAGGAGGAAATCATTGTTTTTGATCAATTATCTCGGCTAACAAGATTCTTACGCAGGTAGTTCTAAGAAATACTAAGAGTAGGGTTATTTTTAAATTCACTGTGTTTTTAATAAACACAGTGCAATAACTTTTTAAGTACACAAGATATACTTTCGAAACAAAAAGGACTCAAAAACAAGTTTAATTTGGTACATAAAAACTTCATAGTCGGTAACCTAAATTGCTATAAAACGTTTTTTATTTTAAATCTCTAACTTCTATAGTTTAGAAAAAAAATGAAATTTTAAAAGTGTAGTACTTAGTTTTGCAGGCCAGTTTAGTATAATATCGCGCCTGTACCTCTGAAAAGAGTAGACAGAAGGTACCTATACAGGGTGTAACATAAATATAATCAGACCATCAGATCGGACAACATTCCTTGAAGAACATAAGGACAAAAGAACAGATCTCGCCATACGCATTTTCTGTAATTCACGCTGGACATTTTGCAAATTGAACGCTCTGCGCCTAAACGTAATTTTGTTCGACGAACGCGTGCTCACTCCTTGTCTACATACTTATACAATGTAAGGGCGTATACACGTAGAACGCACTGGCTGCCAGCGCTGGCAGGTCGGCGCCGGCAGCCAGCGTTCTACGTGTGGCAGTCTTTATACTTTGTGCCGACCCAGCGCCGATAAGCGCCGACGAATTTCTTACGGCGGCGGCGTTAGCAAGTCGGAACTTGTCGGCGACATTCGGCGCTTATCGGCGCCGGGAGCACGGTAATATTATAATACAGTAGTGTAACTCGGGCACATGATAGAAACAAATGCCTACAGCCGCGCGGTACGTAAACATGCGTTAGGGCTGCCCGTCTCCAGCATTTTAATTACATTTGCCTACTTTCTGTTTCTATTTAGTTTTGTGATTGTAAATATCCTTTTTATATAAATAAATGAAATACTTTGTATTTTGAATAGGAAGTGTTCTATAAAAATGCGTGTTGTTTTTTGATTGGTAGATTTAATTAAAAAAACATGTTTTTGTTTGAAAAACAAGTCGGGCTTATAAATTTGCGACCGAAAAATGAGCTGACGAGTAAGTAACTTTTCATCTCAGCTTATTAACGTCTCTATAAATTAGGTACCTACCTACAACTCGCAACAACTCAAAACAAAATTCTTTGGTCACCAATTAATTAATTATTAAAAACACTTAAAGTACTTACGGGATGATATCCGTGATTTTGTTTTTGGTTGATGAGCTCCCGATATTTCGACGCTGTTGCAAGCATCATGAACGCGGGAATACTGAAGAGGTATGCGGGAAAAACCGTGAAAGTCTAAAACAGTGAATTATTAAAAAGCTGAACAGCTGACTACGAATGTTTTAAAATCACAACCCTAAAACATCTAAATATTATATATGAGTCTAGCTGTTGTTGTTAATACTTACCGAGAAAATAAAACCAGTTTTTAGTGGTATATGTTGTTATAGTAGCAGCAGAAACACTTTGTGAAAATTTCGAAAACTATCTAATGACACACAGACGGTAAAAAAAAATTTCTAGTATTATTCATACACACAGATAATAAACAAATATTATTAATAATAAAATACCACGTCTTTACTTTGAATTATGTAAACTAACAAAACCCACATGCACCGAAGTTTTAACACAAGCGTAAGTAGGTAGGTACCTACCATATCATGATTCATTCAGAACCGCATATAACTACCTATTTCACTCGTCTCAATAACTTTCCGTTTCTCTATTCGCTTTATTTATTAATCCAAACACCTTTTTTTTCGTGAGATAAAAGGAATACTTATCCATTAAAAAGACACACATTATGTACCTACCTACTAGTAAGTAAAATTATTTTTCACTTCTCATGCTCTAAAAGTACGCCAATATAGCCCTACGAAGCGGGACTAAAGTGACCACTTTAGTCCCTAGGGAGTAAAAAGTAATTCGTTTTTTAATTTCCTTCATGTGACATATACAAACTCAAACAGCCAGTTAATATACTACTATTATCTGTGGAGTGTGGACCATCTTCATTGCGAAAATGTTGAGAGTTTTAGTTCCATGGTTTTTCCGCAAGGAAGGTGGCGCCATGCGTTTTAAATTCTTAATCTGTGACAGGTTTAGAAAAAAAAACTGACCGCGAAAAATTCAGAATTTTTGTCGAGTGTAGTTATTATATTATATAAAGCTGAATTACCACTGACTCACTGATTGACAGAATTGTTCTCCGAGATGGTGGATGGGGAGGTGGGTATATTTTTGCAGATTCGTAAACAACTAACTCTGAAACCTATGGGAAAAGTGCCAAACTTCCCCTTTTCACCCCCCTTCTCACCCCTCCCTATCGTATCTCGGAAACCAAGAGACTTGGAACATTTTTTTTTTCAGATTCGTATAGAGGAGGCTGGGAAAAGTAAAAATCACTTTTCAAAGTTGTCCCCCTTTCTCCCCTTCTCCCCCCCTTTAGGCGAATCTCGGAAGTTAAGAGACTTCGAACATTTTTTTTTTCAGATTCGTATAAAGGGGCCGATTTTTAGTTAAATTCTTTTTTCAAAACTCACCCCTCTCTCCCCCTTCACCCCTCCCCCGATCGTATCTCGGAAACTAGGACACGTAACGGAATTTAGATTTTTACTATACTTTATTATTGGGGGGCGTTGAAATTTTTATACCCTCCCTCCCCTCCCCAACCTCCCCTTTCCGGCGGTAGGTAGGTCCTGAGTGGAGCGAACCTGCGAGACCGAGTTAAGCGTAGGCCCATAGCGTAACGAAGGTTGAGTGGGTGAAGCTCCCCTCCCCAACCTCCCCTATAATTGAAAACGGCTGTAACTTAATAACGGTTAGAGATAACTATCAGGTGTTTGAACAAATATTATTCGTTATTTAGAGGCGTTGAAATTTTCATACCCTCCCCTCCCCAACCTCCCCTCCCCAACCTCCCCTCCCCAACCTCCCCTCCCCAACCTCCCCTCCCCAACCTCCCCTCCCCAACCTCCCCTCCCCAACCTCCCCTCCCCAACCTCCCCTCCCCAACCTCCCCTCCCCAACCTCCCCTTTCCGGTGGTAGGTAGGTCCTGAGTGGAGCGAACCTGCGAGATCGAGTGGAGCGAAGGGGGGAGGTGGCGAGCGAAGCGAGCCGGCGACCTCCGTAGCGTAACGAAGGTTGAGTGGATGAAGCTCCCCTCCCCAACCTCCCCTATAATTGAAAAGGCTGTAACTTCATAACGGTTAGAGATAGCCATCAGGTGCTTGAACAAATATTATAGTAGGCGTCAAAACCTGTCCGGTGGTAGGTAAAGAGACTTGGAACATTTCTTTTTTCAGATTCGTATAAAGGGGCAATGCATTAGTCGAAATCATTTTTCAAGACTCCCCACTCTCCCCCCCTTCACCCCTCCCCCCATCGTATCTCGGAAACTAGGACACGTAGCGGAATTTTGATTTTTACTATAATTTATTATTGGGGGGCGTTGAAAATTTTATACCCTCCCCTCCCCTCCCCAACCTCCCCTTTCCGGTGGTAGGTAGGTCCTGAGTGGAGCGAACCTGCGAGACCGAGTTAAGCGAAGGGGAGAGGTGGCGAGCGAAGCGAGCCGGCGACCCCCATAGCGTAACGAAGGTTGAGTGGGTGAAGCTCCCCTCCCCAACCTCCCCTATAATTGAAAAGTGCTGTAACTTAATAACGGTTAGAGATAACTATCAGGTGTTTGAACAAATATTATAATTAATTGTAATGTTTTTTATGGGAAAAGGTCTCAGTTTTTAAATAAGGTTTTATTAGGGGTCCGTAGGGGTTTTCATGCTGTTTTAGGGGTAATTCTAACGGATTTTCCAATTCATTTAGGGGTACCTATAGATTCTCAAAATGTTATAAGGGTAAGTAATACTTCTCAAAATAAATAAGGTTTTAGATTTTATTAGGGGTTCGTAGGGGTTTTTAATACTGTTTTAGGGGTAATTCTAACGGATTTTCTAATTCATTTAAGGATGCCTATATATTCTCAAAATTTTCTAAGGGTAAGTAATACTTCTCAAAAACACCAAACACGCGAGCTGCGCGCAGCTCGCGCACCCAAGCAAACTAGTTATATTTAATATAAAGCTGAATTACCACTGACTCACTCACTGACTCATTGACATAATTGTTCTCCCAGATGGTGGATGGGGAGGTGGGTATTTTTTGACAGATTCGTAAACAAGTAACTCCCGCGAGTATGGGAAAAGTGCCAAACCTCCCCTTTTTGCTCCCCTTCCTCCCCCTCCCTATCGTATCTCGGAAACCAAGGGACCCGTATTTTTTTTTTTTTACGGATTCGTATAGAGGAGGCTCGGAAAAGTAAAAGCCAGTTTTCAAAGTTGTCCCCCTTTCCCCCCTTCTGCCCCCCTTTAGGCGGCTCTCGGAAGTTAAGAGAATTGGAACATTTTTTTTTTCAGATTCGTATAGAGGAGGCTCGAAAAAATAAAAACCAGTTTTCAAAGTGGTCCCCCTTTCCCCCCTTCTCCCCCCCTTTAGGCGGATCTCGGAAGTTAAGAGACTTGGAACGTTTTTTTTTTTCAGATTCGTACCAAGGGGCCCCGAGTTAGTCGAAATCATTTTTCAAAACTCCCCACTCTCCCCCCTTTCCCCCCTCCCCCCATCGTATCTCGGAAACTAGGACACGTAGCGGCATTTTGATTTTACTATACTTTATTATTGAGGGGCGTTGAAATTTGTATACCCTCCCCTCCCCAACCTCCCCTTTTTTCCCTTTCGCTTTCCGGTGGTAGGTAGGTCCTGAGTCGAGCGAACCTGCGAGACCGAGAGGAGCGAAGGGGGGAGGTGGCGAGCGAAGCGAGCCGGCACCTCCGTAGCGTAACGAAGGTTGAGTGGGTGAAGCTCCCCTCCCCAACCTCCCCTAAAATTGAAAGGGCTGTAACTTCATAACGGTTAGAGGTAGCCATCAGGTGTTTGAACAAATATTATAGTAGGTGTCGGAACCTGTTCAATGGTAGGCAGGTCCTGAGCGGAACGTAGCGTAACGATGATTGAATGGGTGAAGCGTAACTCAGCAAACTTTAGAGTTATTTTTTTATGGAAAAGGTCTGAGTTTTTAAATAAGGTTTTATTAGGGGTCCGAAGGGGTTTTCATACTGTTTTAGGGGTAATTCTAACGGATTTTCCAATTCATTTAGGGGTGCCTATAGATTCTCAAAATTTTATAAGGGTAAGTAATACTTCTAATAAACACCAAACACGCGAGCTGCGCGCAGCTCGCGCACCCAAGCAAACTAGTTTTTGTATAAATTTATTAAGAATGTCCAGTGACAGTGAAGAGTTTGACGTCGAGCAAAGAGCAAAAGACATAATAGATAATCTTTTGCCGCCAAAAACGCGGAAGATTTACCTAAAAACTTACGAAAGTTCTATGGACTGGAGGAATAATTAATGTTTTTGTACTAAATTGACTATTTTTCTCGCACTCAAAGTGAAAAGTACAGTTTGCACCTCGAGACTAAACGCCAACTTAATATACCCTCGGTTTCATTGACTCCCTCGCAAGCTCGGGAGTCAAACCACCTCTGGTATATTATGGCTTCGCTTAGTCCCTCGTTATAAAATATACTGTTATAGTCTTACCTTTCAGAGTTTCCAGGTAATTTAAAAAAAACTTATGTCTGGATACGTTATTGACGAATTCATACAACCGAAAATAGCACAATATTTCCTACTCGTCATATTAACTGATTTTTAGAGAAAAAATCGCGCGGTTATTGTTAAAAAAACAACACACCGTCCGTTCGACACTCACGGCTGTACCGCAGTACAGCCGTGACTGTCTGCGCCCCGAGCGCACCCCGAGATCGAGGCGCGTAGGTATAGCTCGCGTTTCGTCCGTTTGTATGAAGTTGGAGTACTGTATTATAATATTACCGTGCCGGGAGCCAACGTTTTACGTGTACACGTACTAAGGCCGGACATTTTGCGAATTGAACACTCTGCGCCTATACGTCATTTTGATCGACGAACGCGTGCTCACTCCTTCTCTACATAAAGTCTGAGCGGGGAGAGTCATTTGATGATTTCACATCCGAAAAAAAAGGCGAGCGTAAACTGGTCATATAATTATACAGCTTGTCGTCGTGTGCACAAGTACACAGACAAATAGTGAATGTGCCAGCATGTACGTACAACCGAGTTCACTAACGGTCGACCAGTTCTCAAACTTATTACGTAGGGCATAAGGGTGAAACGTAGTAACAGACCGTCAGTGAACTCCGTAGTATTGCACCTACATAATTTACATTGACATGGCTGTCTATCGAATGTATTATTCAATCGTGAACTGACGCGACGATGTATTTAAACGCATCGATAAATGATACGTTATGTGGTATGTTGGTGGCACTGTTATTTGTTTAAATATCGATATGGATTGCGTTTCAACTTAAAATGTTTTAATCAAAAACTTTAGGTACTTTACGGTTTTGACGTGTCGTACGAATCGGTCAGATTGAAGATTTTTGTGGACCTCACTCTTTTACAGATATTTCAGTACCTACAACTACATGATCGTCACAAGTCTCTTTGCAGTTCACATTATTTGTTTTTTCTGTATACAGGGTCCGGCCTTTACGAAGCCGTCAATCAAGCCAAAGTCTATAAGTATATACACATACACGCAAAACTCAATGTAACGCACTCAAAACATTGTGTTGATGGATGCATTGAATAGTACAGAGGTCGTAGAGGTATTAAATGTAAAGTTACAACATAAAAAAATGTGCTAGTGAGAAAGTTGGAACTTTGACCCCCGATATCTCTGTAACTAGAAGATTCCTAGGTATGGTGTAGAACAAACACTTGATCGGAATGATGAGGAGACCAAGTGCTTTTCAGCTTCGTTAAGGGTACTTTAACACCCACTATAGTGCCCAAAGGTGAAGCAGAAGGTGGACCTAAGACTTAAACAAGGCTACGAGAATCTGCAGCACGATGATGACCCTTCGATATGTCGATGCTTGATGCGGCCTGGTCCAGTAGCATACATCTTTCGGCTGAAATTACGATGATGACTGCGCTTTAAGTACGGTGACTAATGCAGGCAATTTTCAATTCACCCTCATATCCAATGCAAATCACATAACCAGGCTTTGAAACGACTTGAGCAGGAAATCAAACCGTACTATAATCACCGATTACTACCTCAGCTGACCTATTTACACACTGGAAGCGTGACGCAACAGAACTATAAGCAACTAACTTATGCCCATGGCTTCACTCGCATGGAGTTCGTTAATATCCCACGGGATCGTAAAGTTACCGGGGTAAAAAGTATCACGTATGTGTTAATTAAAAAAAAAAATATCTGTGTGTATTTCGTTTCATCCAAATCCGTTTAGTAGTGTTTGCGTGAAAGAGTAACAAACATCCATCCATCCATCTACCCATGCATCCATCAATCCATCCACCCATCAATCCATCCACACAGCCACACAAAAATTTAAGATCAGCTGGTGGTGTGGGGTACACCACCAGCTGATCTTTAAATTTTTGTGTGGCTTGTTTTGGATTCTAGAATAAACGTGGACAATGAAGGGCTGTTATAGATATGAATTATTATGAATGGAAGTTTTAATTGTGATGGCGATGACGGGCGGCCTGAATCGAAATAATCGATGGAAATGAATGTGATTGGGTCAATGTGTGAATGTGGTATTCGGTTATCCAAGCTTGGTCGGACTGTGTATGTTATTTTATACTACACTTGCTTAGTAAGTGTACCAATACTACCACACTAAAGGGCTTGAAAGCTGTTCATTAAACCTTCTCAAAAATCTAGGCAGTTATATTGTATAAAATTTTCATTACTGCCCTGAAAATGAGGGTAGTGATCCATTACTAACGCGTTTTGTTTTTTTTTTAAAGCCTTGAGGACATTGTAAGCAAGTGGATTACGATTTTGTTCGTCTCGTCCCGTCTATCGCTCGAGTATAAAGCAGTACAAATCGCTCGAGGGTAAATACAGATTAATAAACTCGTGTGGTTCACGGCCCTCCGCTTCGCGTCTCAACTGCACACTCGATTAGTAATCTGTGCCTCACTCCCCTTGGTGAATAAATAGCTATTAGCGTCTTTATGCAGGACAAAAGTATCCATTTTAATATTATTAATTCGAAAATTTGTACGTACCTTTCCACACCATGAGGCTGGCGCAATACTAACTGGGTTGTGGAGGTGAGATAGGCAGTCGCTCCATGTAAAATAAAACGTGTTATGTTTGAAACTGTTTTTCCGTCACTTCCCCCTCAAAATTGATTGGGAGACCAGCTTCAGACAGCACCACCCTCACCTGTCTGGCATGAATGCTGAAATGGACCTTTTTGGCGCAGCCGTGAGGCACACAGCACATACTATGTTTTCCTTTTTATTTTGGTATCTTTTTTTATATTATTGTGTGTGTGCTTTAATAACTGACGTCAATTTTTTTCTCTTTTATAATACTGGTATTCAGCTGCATCTGGTTATACTGGAAGCCGGGATAGTTGGGAAAAGCCTAGGCAGTTGATAAATGAAAATAGCAACATTTTTGACAGCTATAATACAACGTTGTAAACTTTAAAAAAGCACCATCTCAACGACTAGATGGATTACCGTGAATTTGAGCACATTGACAGACCATGACCAGCTGGATACTTTTTTATCCACGGGCAATAGCTACCACGGGCATTAACTACTTCTCTGATACATGGAATAAAGCAAGAATAATCAACAAACTTCCTCATTGCGTGCTCGGCATTTCTGTAGGCTAATTCACGTAACTAAAGAAGTCCTGTTGCAGTGCAGTTGCAGTTAAGTTTCGATCAAAACAATACTTTTCGTATTCTCTACCGCTGTCAGACACGCTCGCGTCAAGTTCGCGTCACGCGAGCGCAATAACGGCATTCTACTGTTGCGCGTCTTTGGTGCGTGTTTCGGAACGCAACATGATCGGTATTTTAATAAGTAAAAAATGCACTAAAATCTGTACTGGGGTATTATTTTAATAACGTCATATTCATTGAAATGTAATCGATTCTATTCGATTATTTAGTGAGTCATATTTTTTCTCTCATATGGCCACACCATAAGTAAGTTTGGTTGTCGTACAGTTCACGCGCAGTTCACGCGCAGTTCAAAGATTACAAGAATACCGTTTATCACTCAAACTTGAACTTAACTGCAACTGCACTACAACTTCATCGGCGCGTCATAAAATTACGTGAATTAGCCCTCAGATCATATTTCAAGGTTACTATTGAAGATAAACCTTTAGAAGAGACCACTGTTTTCTAAGATTACGCAAGAAAAGGTCCAGTTCTGATCCTGTAACCTTATACTTTATACGTGAGGCACCCAAGTGAAGGTAGAGAGTTTACGTATCGAATTTACTTGTACGAGTAACTATCCTTGTACATCTCTTTATCTATTTCATGAAAGTATTTTGAGGAGTTGATGCTCGTGGCAAAATAAACAGCTGCACTGGCCGATTTTCAAGGTTAAGCTGCGCTTCACAATGTCGGTCTGTGGATGGGACCACCATCATATACCGAGTACTGAGTTAGTCAGTGGCCCGAAAGTCTGACAACTAGTCTTACCAAGTGGTACAGTATTACTCAGTTATAAATGGGTTGAGGAGAGGATGAGCAGACACATCATCAGTCTACCTTCTTTCTTGTTCGTTTTTTGCGCTCGGAACTGCTACCACTGTGACTCACAACTTGAAAAAAAACTTATATTACCATAACGGTCTATGTATGACTATTAATAGGTATTCCGATAACAGTTCCTATCTAAAAATAGAATCGGAAGTGCTAGCCTTTTTTTTTTTCGGATGTGAACTCATCAAATGAATGCCTCCCGCTCTGGGCGGAGTGGGTTTATGGGTTTTAGTCAGTAAAAGTCTGACACTCCCTTGTCAGACTTTTACTGACTAAAACCCACCCATGTTCCTTCTTCGCCCTTTGTGTCCCGGGGCCACGGTATCTCTTTCGAACAGTCTCGCAGCCCCAGCAGGCATCGGCCCTTGCGTAGGTACCCCTTCTTTTTTTGCTGACATATCTTTGAGGCGCGCGTGGAACACAAACGCGCCGTCGACACGGCCTGTCGTCATAAGACGGACAGACGGCGAGCTAGCCCATAGCTCGCCGTCCATAAATTAGAAATTCTCAGAGAAAAAATGTAACTGTCTTGGATCCCGAAGCGGAATTAACCAGAAAAGCATTGCGGAGGATTAGAAAAAACATAATTTCCACTTCTAACCAATGTGCTTATAAATTAACTAAAATTAAGTAAAGTTTGACGACCCGAATGGCGCAGCGGTTGTGAGGCTGCCTTACGTTCTTAGGATTCCGGGCTCGAATCCCAGTAGGAGCAAATGTTTGTGTGATGAGCATGGACGTTTGTTTCCGAGTCATGGATGTTTATATGTAGAATAAGTATGTATTTACAAACAAAAAGTATCTATGTAGTATATCAACTATCTGGTGTCCACGACACAAGTTTCGTTGCTTAGTGTGGCACTAGATGGCGCGGTGTGTAATGTCCAGCGATATTTATTTATTTTATTTATTTAAATAGTAAACTTGAAACAATGCTTTGAGTTTGACTTCCTTAAATTCCTCATAGGGACCCAGATGCCCTGCTAATGACACATAAAATGAAACCCAACTCACAATAATCGTTGATTACTGCGGAACCCAGCGGTTGAGCACTGTATCACATCGGAAAATAAAAAAAAAAACGTTGTTTTTGGGTGAAAATTTCGAAAATTTACGATGGTTCCTATCGCTCGTTATCAATGATGTGTGTTACGGTCTCATTTTATTTTGCTTCGGTATCGAGACTTAATAACTTGGTTTGAAAACGAAAATTGGAAAAAAAAATCTGAACACGGGTTACAAAATTATCCTGAAAAAAAAACGATTAATCTATGTGAAAGAATATTTTGCAAAACCTATAAATTTGAGGTTTATCAAATTAACATAGAACTAGCAATAATTTCATACAAAAATAAGCTCGCGCCTTTTCCCCCATTGGGGTAGGCGGAAACCACGCTAAGATCCTTACATACTCCTAGCGCCTCGTCCACATTCATACAAGAGGTTCAATTATTTGCATATCACATCCATACATAGTATGGATAGATTATCAAAAAGCACTGTGTCTGTTTACACAACAAAATTAGGTACAGTGGGGATGTTTTGTGTATAGGGTCGATGACACCATAAAACAATAATTCTAAGACACCAATCTCTAAAAAAAACACTTAATTTTGGGCCTGAAAACGCGATTTATTTTCAATTAATTGCCAAATTCGATTTTTAGTTGCTTTGAAATGAATAAATAGTTGAGTAATTGAGTTAACTGAACAGTGACGTCACAGTTTTGACAGCTCTTAAAAAGTATCTCAATTGATGGTGTGTCATCCACCCCATTCTCTATCTTTAGACTTTTCATCGAAAACAACAGGAATGACTATGTAAATATTATAAGGCTTGCAAATAGTCATGCGTAGCAATTCGTATTCCAATCTAAAATAGTATGAAAGTAGTACCCACGGCGCGATGCGACGCAGATATAAGTGACAGCAAGCCCAAAGTCGTGCATTTTCCCCACCGAAAACATAAGGTTTTGTGTACGTTTATAAATCTGGATATACACTCGCCCGGGCTACGAGTACTACGCAGTACGCACCTGACTTAGTCGAAGGACAACCAATATAGGTTACTAAATTATTCATTCAAGAATTCGATAAATACCTAATTTCAGAATCAAATACCACTCCGTATATACGAAGAGTAAAGACGCCTTACTGCTTACCTACGAGCTATACGCGCAACTGCTTCGTTGGTCAAGTGGTCGAAAATGCGACTGATGAGCTTGAGGTCCTGGGTTCGATTTCCAGGTCGGGTAAATAACTATTGGAGTTTCCGTCAGGAATTTCTCAGTAGCAGCCACGTAGCAGTCTGAATTTGACCGGTTGATGGCAATAGGCCCGCCTCTTTTATATATAGGACTTAAACATAACTGGCGTAAAGTGGGTGTACTATTAGGTACACCTCTGTCTAACACTTCAGGGATGAACATGCGTTTGTGAGCGCAACTAACGGTTGAGCTTCGGGAATAATTTGGTTGCGCTTAAAAATAGGTGCGCTCTAAGAATACCTCATGTATCTACGGTCGACCAAGCTATTTGGTTTACATTTTAACATGCAAATTACATTGCAAAATGTCAGCCAAATAGCTTGGTCGACCGTACACGCGCAAGTAACATGTGTTGCGACAACAACTGCGGAGAAATTAAATGAAAGAAATTGCTTAGAGCATGTAATGAGTCGCTGCGACTTGCGACGCGATGTTACACCCACGAAGAAAACAAGCGGACGAGTGACGTGTGAGTATCGCCTTATCACCCGAGGTCATGAACGAGGCGTTACTCGTTGAAACTACGATATTAGACACTTAGTTTCTTCAAGTACCAGTTAAGGAGCGACTTCGCATGTAAGTCGAAGAGTCGACACTTTTGAAGTTATAAGTGCAAAATCCTCCTTTATGTTACTCGTAGTTGGTAACGATAGTGATACGTGTCGGGTTGCGGGGTATAACATCGTTTGGTAACAATGAGAATGTGAGGGTAGAGTACTAAAGTTTTCGACGGGTTTCAATTTTTTTTGAGTGTCTCTCTCTGCCTCAGCAGGTAAAACTGTTGATATTATGTAGCATAGCATCGCTTATGCATAGCATAATCAGCCTATGATGTTCCCACTGCTGGAACAGGCCTCCTGTCTATAAGAGGGAATGGGCTATAATCCACCACGCGGGCCCAGTACGGATTGGTAGATGTCACATGTCTTCGTGTTTTTGGTTCTAGGATATGCCGGTTTTCTCACGATGTTTTCCTTCACCGTTTTGAGAGCAATGGTGATGAAATAAATTACACAAAGTAATGCGCGTAACTGGGTTCGAACCCACGACTTACTGGTCGTAAGTCGGGGCCGCCACCACTGGGCCACCGCTGTTGTTATTATGTAGCCCGCTCTTATTGGTAGATCTATAACAGTCGTTACGATCTATGTAGTATAAAATACTACCTTAAACCAAACTACTAAATAAGAAATGAAATAATTCAGAAGTCTTGTCTCCCATTCGTTTCAAAGCATTAAAAATAATTGACGATACCAATTTTACCGGCGCTCGACTCCTTGACAATGAAGATTGACAGTTAAACCAAGATGGCCGGCGCGGGAAACATTAGTACACAGATAATCTATATAATCCACAAGTCTAGACGACAATAGTATCTAAATAATGGCTAGTTTCCACCATCAATAAATTTATTGCAAATCTATTTAGTCCGTCAGTTAGAGCAGCGTTTCCCATTTGCCGGGTCGCGACCCGGTACCGGGCCATCATCCGCTAGTCTGTGTGGTGACAGATTATTTCCGACCAGTACGTAGCACCCATCCTGTGTCGAGGCTTCGCACTCGCATTGTGTCCGGGATGGTTCATCTAGCCAAATTGGATCGGCAGCGGGCAACTTGAGCACGCAGTTGGCTCAAAGATTTCCATATGGGCCACTGCAGTTCGTGAAGAGTGGAGGTGGGGGATATTTTTTGTCCTTGTTTTGTTTAGTTGAACAATGTCTTGCAAGGTTAACGTAAGTCATATCTGAATATGAGTTATGCCCGAATCGTCACTGTTCCTACTTATTTTGTTTAGCCTGCAGTCTTTGTTGTAGTACCTACCTTTATATATTTTTGTAATGTTTGTTTCTTATGCTGTGTTATGTTATAATAGGTACTGTCTGTTTTATTTTAGTTACTCATATACATATAATCAAATATCGCTGTATTGTCGTTCGTTTTTTCACGGGTGACCACTGAAAACCAGCGCTGTGCTGCCTCTCCATAGCACAGCATCATGCTGAGTGGTAACCTGTTTGTCGCACTCACGACGTGCAAGCTGTCAACTTTTTTTGTTTCTGTTCGGTTCCGTTATATTTTAAATGTCTGTGCGTTGTATGTTTATTGTTTATTTTCTCTAAGTTTGTATGCACGTCATGTCCCTGCGGCAAATAAATACTTTTTTCTTTTTTTATATCCATAAGTAAGTAGCATTTTTTGTCCGTTCATTTACTCGTATTCGTTTACATGGATGTACAATTTATTTTTTGTTTGTATATCTCTGCTTCGCTACTTCAAGATTCTAAATTTTGACACTCTATCTGCGGTTTTTTCAGTCAAGTTCGGCGTCTGACAATATTTACATTAGAAACATATTGCTAGGCAGCCTGCAAAAGTAGTCTTAGTATATCACAAACTCAAAGCAAAAAACTCAAAGCATTTATTTTAATTAGACCAATACTGACGTTTTGGTCTATATCTCTCAATGATCTTTTGAATGTCAAAAATACAAAAAAAGCAAAACTACAGTCACAGTCACAGGCATAATAACTTGAGAAAGTAATGTTTATGCCTATTCCCCAGCGTATATCTATATGGAGAAGAACGGGCGAGAAACTCATGGACACTCTTTTAAATGAAATATTGTTACAAAATCTTGGTTACATCATTCATGTTGCGATTATACATATATGTGAGAACGATGTAGAAAGACGTTCACATTAAAAGCGTCCAGAGTAAAAGATTAAATCAACAATTTTAGAATAAAGTAATTAAAATGAAAGAACCGTAGCAGCTAAGAGATGACCAGTCCCTACTGACAGCGTCCGTTCACAAACATGACGCATGTATCGGCGCCATTCAACTCAACCATATTTATGGGAACTAAATGACCCGACACACCAGCCACCATCAGCGAGACATTTGAGTGAGCATGACACTCTCTCAGCCACCAAGGCATATTCAAGTCAATGAAAGATAACTAATAAATGTAAATGGTGGCTGAACAGTACAAAGTACTGACACATGTGCTATTCAATTATATAATACTACCGCCGTCACGCGGTTTCACCCGCGTATTTCCCGTTCCCGTGGGAGTACGGGGATAAAATATAGCCTATGTTACTCAATAAAGACGTGGCTTTCTAATGACGAAAGAATTTTTAAAATCGGTAGAGAAGTTTTTGAGTTTATTCATTACAAACATACACACACAAAAATACAAATCTTTCCTAGTTATAATATTAATTATTTTATTATAGTATAGACTAAGAACTGGAATCTATGCAAAGCAAGGATATTTTTACAATCTTCTGCAGCTTCCACAGTTCATTAGCATGGGAATCAATTAGTTTGTCCCTATGGTTGTGGAGCAGGACTAGCATTTAGCCATTTATCGCCTCTGGGAGTCACAGTCGCAACATTTAGTGATCGACTAGAGGCAGATAAAACAATGGGCTAAGTACATAACTGCTTCATGTTTAAGCATTACATTTAGGTTTTACATACTGCTAGTAAAAATGAACACGGATCACAATAAGCACAAAACCACACAAGAAAAACAAAACAAATTGACGGTTAATTTGCAGATTATCAATGGTTCCGTACGTTATTCGCATAACCTCTGGAGCAGCGGTCATTCACGTTTCACGATAACCACACGCATCGTAAATGTTTGTAAGTAGTAAATAAATCGTTAAAAATATTAAATGTACTGTTTGATTGAAACCAGTGAAACATTTGTTTATGTTTTTTGAAGTAATAAAAGTGAATACGTATGTTGTATTGAGACATTAAGTGCTGGACGTGTACCAACACTTTATACAGACTGATAAATTTATAACAGCCTGGGTGATACAGAGACAAAACATAGAGGGTACATAACATTATCAAACATCACTCCTGTTATCCCCGAAGGGCAAGGCAGAGATATACTCTAGTCCCATGTAATAGAGAGCCGCCTATTGCCGACAATCGGGCATAAATCCAGACTCCGTGGCTGCCGGTCAGCTGCTCTAGAAATACTCTAGTCCTATTGTAATAGGGAGCGGCCTATTGCCATCAATCACGCATAAATCCAGACTCCGTGGCTGCTGGTCTGCTGGTCTACAATTACTCTAGTCCTATGTAATAGGGGAGAGCCTTTTGCCATCAACTGAGCATAAATCCAAACTCTGTGGCTGCTGGTCTGCTGCTCTAGAAATACTCTAGTCCCATTTAAAAGGGGAGAGCCTATTGCCATCATATTTAAGATAAAGACCTTTTATTTCACACCCATATTCGCAAATGAATAAATAATTATGATTATGAGCATAAATCCAGACTCCGTGGCTGCTGGTCGTCTGATTTAGAAATACTCTAGTCCTATGTAATAGGGGAGAGCCTATTGCCACCAACCGGGCATAAATCCAGACTCCGTGGCTGTTGCTCTGTTGCTCTGGAGCTCTGGTCCAACTTCACGGACAAGAACAATGACGGAACAAGCAAGCAATGCAAGCCTACAGCCACACAGAACTCGTCGGTATTGCCAGCAAATGACAACAAATACAATACAAACAACAAATACATAGAATAAAACAAACACACACAAAAAAAAACACACACATACATACATAGTATTTATTCATGGAAAAGTTAGAAGAGAGAGATAACAATAAACACAGAGAAATACGAATACAACAAATCAATTCTGAGAAGAATCTGCAAAATTTCTTAAATATATTCTTGTCCATTATTACTCTCAATACTCTATATTGACGCGGGTTCGGCTCAACAGTGACATGTCACCACATAAGTTATAGTCACCCACTGTGACTTATGTGGTGGTATGTCACCGTAAATATCAGGCCAGCCTATGTTACATTCTGACACAAAAATATCAAGGTAAAAATATTAACCAATCGGCAAGAATGACTGCCTGACTTTATCAGGGCCGCGGTGTGATCTATTCTTTCACACTTGCACCTCATACGATAGGTACGTGATATAATCAAAATCATAACACTAATTTTGGCTTGACCGTGTCAAAAGTCAATGGTTTCGTGGTAAATACGGTTGAGGGCTTGAGGAGTTTAGGAGCGCCTCGTTGTTCTAGTAGTCGTAATAGCAACAGCTGAACATGAGCTCCAGGGTTTGATTCCCGGGTCGGACAAATTGTTATTGAGTGTTTCCATCAATCATTTGTCAGTAACAGCCACGAAGTCTGTTTGGATTTGTGCCCGATTGATGGCAATAGCCTTGCCCCCTATTACAAGGGACTAACGAAATGTAGGTGTATTATTAGGTCCACCTCTGCCTAACCCTTCGGGGACTACAGGCGTAACGTTATGTTATGTTAGAGTTGAAGACTTAGATAAAATGAAAATTATATTTAAACATTTGAACTAAAAGTCGTTGCAGTAATACAAACATTTTAAAAGCGATTCTCAGTTGTTCTTAGTTCTAGTTCCCCTATATATCATTTATGTAAAAACCATCCCCAACAAAGCCGAGAAAGGTCGCGATTGATAAATAACTGTTCTACGAAATCACCTTACTTATTTAGTTTAATTTAAGTCGTAATAGCCTAAACAAATTCACTTATACAAAGTGCACAAGTTTTAATGCGCGAACTTCGCAACTCTTCATTCTACGCGAAAGTTTTGATGACAACAATAAGCAGTTAGCATGCATTTTTAAAATCTATTTAAGTTTGCTGAGATGACATGAAATCGGGTGAAAGATTGGGTGCTATTCTTTGTACCTTCAAAGATTTAAACCTTATACCCTCCTTCTCTATGGGGATATTGAGTAATCGTCGACATTTTAGGAATAATAGAAATAATTAACCCCATGGTTGTATTTGTGTTGAAGAGAAGCTTGTGGCTACAAAGGAGTTCGTGGCTACATAATAACAGCCACTCGGGACCTCGGGTCAATTTTTAGGTTAAGCCGTGCTTGTCTAGGTTGGTCTGTGGATATGTGACCACCCATTACATACAGAGTTTCCTCCGTGTCTCGGAAAGCACGTTAAACCGTTGGTCCCGGCTGTCATTTGTAGATGTTTGACAGTCGTTCCAGGTTCCAGGTTCCGTTTGCCCTAAAAATTAGACAACCAGTCTTACCAAGGGATATCGTATTACCCAGGACTAACTGGGTTGTGAAGGTCAGATAGGCAGTCGCTCCACGTAAAATACTGGTATTCAGCTGCATCCGGTTAGACTGGCAGCCGACCCCAACATAGTTGGGAAAAGGCTTGGCAGATGATGATGATGTTGTATTTGTGTTGAAGCAGTGTGATGTGTTTTAGATAGGGGTTATAGAGGTTCGAACCTAAGTAGACAACTCATCATCATCATCATTATCAGTAGAGGGCCAACAATACGACATAAACCACCCTATAAGGTAAACAGAAACCTTAACATCATGAAGAGCAGTAAGTTATAAGTGCAAGCCAAGCTTTAAGGGGCTGACAACACCTAATTGATATTTTTAAGCAGTTTTTTAAGAAAAACTATTTGTTGTAGCACATCAAAAAATATAATTATGTTAATATTCATCATATTTCAAAGACCGTGGATGGACTCGAAACATAATTGGCCAAATTCGGCTCGATAGAAAATAATTGCAAAGAGTGGTCTAAAAATCATCATGAACAGTTCTACATCTTTATGTTTTTGACGTATGGGTCTGCAATTAAAAACATGAAGTCAACATACAACCGTTAACGAGTCACATTTCACAAATAATCTACATATTTTATTTCAATATTTTATTAGAATTAGAATTAGAATTTATTATTTGTAAGAATGTAGTTTTACATAGTATGATGTTAATATATATTTTTTAAGTTCTATACAGTCTACCACATTATATGGTGTACAAATAATATATAATTAAATGTCATTCTTATAACTAAGTACAATAGATGTCAAGATTTGTGATACAATAAGTCCAGTGTGAATTAATAAGATTATTATAATTATAGATTAAAAACGAATGTCCAAATTAAGTACATGTCATCTTGGATTGTTACAATATTCCATATATTCGCCAATGTCATAAAAACAATTATCTAATAACCAATTTGTCAGCTTTTTCTTGAACATGGGGACAGGAAGTTCCATAAAAGAGTTAGGTGGCTTGTTATACACCTGAATAGCATTTATATAAACATTTCTCCTAAAAGTTTGCAATCTACATTGAGGTACGTTTAGTTCATGTTTATACTTATTCCTAGCAGAAGCCTTTTTGTGGCTCACTTCTGATTGCATGCGAAAATAATGCGGATTTTGCTTTACTAGCATACATAGTTCTTTGATGTACATACGTATTCATTATTTTCTTCTAAAACCTGGCCGCCCAGTAACTCTCTCGCTCTCGTTTACTCCGATACAAATAGACAGTGTGCGCGCATTTTGGTGTTGACATCCCCTTAGGCTTGCATGAAAGTACCACCACTAATGAATGAATGAAAAAAATTATGAATGCATCATCATCTGCCTAGCCTTTTACCAACTATGTTGGGGTCGGCTTCCAGTCTAACCAGATGCAGCTGAATACCAGTATTTTACATGGAGCGACTGCCTATCTGACCTCCACAGCCCAGTTAAATTTATGAATGCATGAAGAAATAAATTGTTTTTTTTTGTAATTAATACATAACATAACAGGTGGTTAGGCAGAGGTGTAATCGACCACAAATCCAGACTCAGTGGCAGCTACTGAGAAATCAATAATGGGAAAACAAAATAACACTTTGCGTGACCTGGGTATTGATCCAAGAACCTTATCCTCAGCAGCCGCGCTTGCCTTCAATATTTTGGAAATACACAATATTCTCAAATCCAAATAAAAGTAAGATTAATAAACAATTCACCTGCAAAATTAGGGTTTACATTCCCAATAATACATACCTGCTATTGTACAACTCTATCGAGGAATACAATATTTATTTTATTTATTCATCTACCTTTGAAAGGGGTTCCCCGTTCCCATATAACTTTATGGCACGTTGCCAGCGTTAGATACGCGTAAATGAACTGATTGTGTGCTCATCAGACAGGGTACGGCCTCATTAAGGGGAGAGGCATGTCACATGTGTATTTTATTTTATGTATTATATAAAAGTAGCCTATTTCCTAATCCGAATTCCAAGGTTAATTTTCTGCTAAATTTGAAGCACGGAGACAGAAACGAAGCAGTTGTATGATATAATTATTAAAGCTGATTCTATATGTTTATAAAAACTCGCCTTTTTTCCTGCTGCGATTCTTACATTCTTCTTTGGTTTCGTTCACGTTCATACATCCAGATGCGCATTGCCAGCTTTGCTTTTCGGTGCATACTACTGACAGTTGCATTAGCATGCGGTTTGTAAGCTCTACGCCCCTGGCCTTTTGGAAGAACACGACCAATAAGGTCAACTTATGTCCTTCTAGGGCGTCCTCTCCCAATGTTTTCACTCACATCTGCCATTGTTTTTTTTCGGATGGGAAATCATCAAATAACTCCTCCCGCTCAGGGCGGAGCAGGAGGGAGTGTCAGACTTTTACTGACTAAAACCCATCCATGTTCCTTCATCACCCTTTGTGTTCCTTGGCCACGGTATCTCTTTCGACCAGTCTCGCAGCCCCGGCAGGCATCGGCCCTTGCGGACCCCTTCCTTTTTGCTTTGAGGCGCGCATGGAACACGAACGCGCCGTCAACACGGCCTGTCGTCATGAGACGGATGGTCGGCTAGCTAGTCCATAGCTCACCGTCCACAGGCCCGCGCCTATGCCCGGGGCGTCTCCCGCGGCGGCAGGGACGTGAGGTTCTCTCCCTCTCACGTTCCGCCACCTCCTTCGCTAGCATGACTGCTTCGCAGAAGGAGGTGACGGCGTCCCATTCCGTCTCTCTCCGGACCATGGATTGAACCAGGGCCGGAAGCGAGAGGTCGCCGCCGCCACTCACATCTTCCTTATAAACACTTTTGTACTTGATTCTGCCTATGAAGAAAAAATAAAAAAAAAGTAAGAAAATTAGTTCATTTGCCACATGCCACCAGTAAGTACACACAGCATTAAACAAAAATAACAAGAAAACTTAAATAAATACAACCCAAAAAAAAAAATGTGTGCCTCACGACTGCGTCGAATGGGCCCAGTTTAGCATCATTTTGGGCTACACTGCCTAAAAACCTTTTACAGACGATTGTGACAATCCTTGATAAATAGTAAGTGATTTTCTAACATAAAGCCTAAACTATTACACAATCAATAAGTACCTGAATTCACACTAAAATCAACCAAATTGATTCAATGCTCATCAATGGACCAAAATCCAATTCAATGAATAGCATCGCATTTTACGTTGGATGCCTTTCAATTCTCTTCAGAGGTCCATTTGGAGGCAAACGTTACCGCCCAGGTATTAATAGATCCAAGGTTCCTGAATAGAGAATTAAATGTGCCAGCAATCACGTTAATGAAATCAACGCCAGGTCACAGTTGGAAAGAATGGCCCAATTACTTATGATATATTCGTTTTACGATGAATGATAATATGACAATTTATAGTCTGTCTCTTATTTTATGGAGATAATTAATATAATATGTCGCATAAAGACGACTTTACGCTTAAATATGTGAGAGTGAGCCATCTGCCTAGCCTTTTTCCAAGAATGTTGGGGTCGGCTTCAAGTCATACTGGATGTAGCCTATGTGAGTTCCAAAACCCAATTAGTACGGCGTAATACAATATCCCTTGGTAAGACCGGTTGTTAGACTTTCAGGCCACTGACTGCCTGTAATGACTGTCACAGATCTACAAATTACAGCTGGGACCCCCGGCTGAGCGTGGTTTCCGAGACATGGAGGAAACTCGGTATGTAATGGGTGGTCACATATCAACGGACCGATCTTGGCAACCGCGGCTTAATATGATGTTAATACACAGGTCCTGTATTATGAAACGCACGATATGATATTTTTAGTGACAGTTAGTACAGGTAGCGATAAATATTGTTCATAATTGCGAGTTTTTGGTACAAGTTGACATTCAATTGTTTTGCTAGCTTAAAACCATTCTACCATAGATAAAGTGACGTTCTATTAGCAATAGCTATACTGGTCATATAGGTACATACATTTTGACCGACGAGTTATGCGAACATATTTTAAGGATCAGCAGATTTTTTTTTCGCGATTCAGGGTTTGGTCCCATAGTAAAACTTGTTCATAATGATGAGTACAATGACCCCTTAAGAGATTTCGTGTATGAATAGATACACCTTATATAAAAGGGAGGATTCTTCGATCAGATGGGTGTTGTGTCTGATGGGTTTCTGCCCCACAGGTTGTTGTCGGGTTTTTCTAAATACTCTTAAGTCGCAGAAAACTTCAATTGGAATTTAGAATTTTTATGTAAGTTTTTCATTTGTGTCATAGATGGCGCTGTAGTACTTTTTGTAGTCCCTCCACAGTAACATCAATAATGTATTGTATTGACAAAAAGCTTATGTAAATCCTGTTGAGAGACGTAGAAATAGGAAACCATTTTAAAGCGAGAGTCAAATTGAGAGAGTTGTCTAGGCTTGGTGCAGTCGTGGTCTTTTCCGCCTGATCAGTTAAAATTTTTTCGCTAAAATCATGCGGAGGCGCCGAGTCACGCCCCCTTAAAGTTTAGGCCTATTAGGAATGCGTCAACTTTTGCGCGCAAAATGACAATAACTCTCGTTTGGCGTGTGTCGTCAGTGCGCTCAGCCGATCGGTATTGTCTTTCATTCATTAATTTTATACAAAGTCAACGGGGCGGGGCTAGAGAGCGTTTCTATATTGTAAGTGCAAGCAAAAATTAGCTTAGTGGTGATCAGGCGGGAGTGTCCTCGATAGTACGCTTTCCATTGTCCCAGACAACTCCCACTCAGCTTACTCACTGTTAATTGAAGATTAATATTTAATTAGAAGTTATAATTAAACACTCTTCCCAACACTCCGACAAAAACATGAAAGTAATTACCTAAATTAAATCACGCGTATTAATTCACAAAGCCTAGTCTGTGATAATATAAACTAGGCTATCTTTTCACACCTTTTTAATTATTTACTGACGTGAACGTATGTGTTTTTCGTGTAATTAATTTACATATGGTACCTATGGTTCTTTGTTTACGATTCCAGTGTGTTGAATTATGGACTAGCTGATGGCCGCTTCTTTTGAGGTTTTCGATATATTTTTGAGAGATACCACATATTGGGAGCAAAGTTGTCTTGAGCCGGTCAAAACTAACGTCTGTTATGTCCATGTAGAAAATGGTCGGGGGGGCTTTTGGGAAAGGGACCGCGGTCCCGGATTGCCCCTAAATATTTTTGGGTGCTATTTTGGCACACAGCAAAAAAAACAAAGTTATGTCTTGGGAAAATACGGTCAACCAAACAATTTAGAAGTTATACAAATGGAAGTATTTTTATAAAACCTAAAAAAAAAATACTCATGCTTATAAACGGCGCCGAAGTAAAATGAGCATGTAAAGCAGAATAGACCGACCTTGAGTCGTATGACCTTACCAAAACGAGATGACCAAATAACGTCCTTTCGCTTTAGTTGGACATAAATCACTTTTGTCCGAATAAATAAGTGAGTGTGCGCAGGAGCTCCACGACCTGATCCCACCATCACCCTTTTACCACCGGACTAGCAGACGTACTGCGGCGTACCATCCGCACTTGGTTAACATCCCAATGTGTCATACTAAGCGCTTCTCCTCCACTTTTATTATGCGCACAGCCAAAGTCTGGAACTCTCTGCCTGCGTCTGTGTTCCCACCCACATTTAACCCGCCCGCCTTCAAAGCAAGAGTGAACAGGCATCTTCTGGGCACGCTCGTTCCATCATAGATCTCATCCATCGCTTTCCATCAAGCGTGATCGAGGTCAAGAGCAGGCCCATATTGTAATAAAAAAAAAAAAACAAAAAAAAATCTTTATTTCAAATAAAACCTTTAACTACTTCTAGGTACCTTCTCTCAACTACTACTAGGTCCCATGAATTTCAGTTAATTTAAGGTCATACAGATAGACTAAACCCTGACTCCCAAGCTAGGAGATCCCGTGTCTTGAAGTCAGTATTCTGCAGTCGCTATGAAACCAAAAACCTTTTACTAAAAAGTGTGTTATATTGGAATACATTAATAAGTTCATCTAGTACGAAGCGATTGTTTACTCTTCTTTTCTCTCGTAGTGTTTACATTAGCAGGTGCTAACATTTTTGTTGTTTATTGTTTCAGCGGTACTGTACGTCATAATAAATGTCTGCTGAATAAGTTGGTAGTAAATCAGGCGATGCAAGGTTTTCAGACAAATTACAAACAATGTGTGTTTACACCATAAGCGGATGAGATTCCGATTCTGTTATACAACCTACTATACTGTATAGTACAAACCACACTACCCACAATTACATATTTGGTGAGGTTACAAGCAAATATTAATACCTATATGTGATAGAGACTAACACGGAACCCACGAAACTATCTGTAGACCTTACAAATATTAGTTCCGGGCGGAAATTACAATTGCACCCGTTTCACAGAAGCTGTAATAGCGTGAGGTAGGTACTAAACTACTTGAGCGGTGAGTCAACACCCCTCCTCCTCACCCCTACTCCTAATCAGAAGGTCTAAAAGCGTGAAACGTCTAATGAGCAGTAAATCTAATTAGCAAGATGTCCATTAGCAAAACATCCAACTATCAGATGGTCTGTCTAGCAGAACATCTATTTAGCAAAAAGTCAGATTCCCAAAATGTCTGGATACTCAGGCACAAAATTCAACACACACTTTGCATCGGGAGGGAAATGGACGTTATAATATTTACAATTTCACATTCATACTCTTTAGTTTATGTACTTGTGACGTATATCATATCTTTTTTATGGTAAATACCACCTAATGTGATGAATGCTCACGCACCTGCCTAACCTCCACAACCCACTTAGTACTTTATAAGACTGGCTGTCAGACTTTCGGGCCACTGACTACCTGTCACAACTGTCAAAGATGAACAAATGACAGCCATGGCAGGACCAACGCGTGAAAAGATCCTTGTAGTACCTACTATAAGAGTACCTATTTGACGTTCTACTGGTATTAAAAACATAAACCATCATCGTCTACCTAGCCTTTTCCCAACTATGTTGGGATCAGCTTCAAGTCTAACTGGATACAGCTGAATACCAGTTTCTTACATGGAGCGATGGCCTATCTGACGTCCACAACCCAGTTAGTTCTGGGTAATACGATGCTCCTTGGTAAGACTGGCTGTCAGACTTTCAGGCCACACTACCTGTATTAACTGTCAAAGATGAACAAATGACAGTTGGGACCAACGGCTTAGCGTGTTTCCCGAGGCACGGAAGAAACTCGGTATGTAAAGGATGTAACGGTCTTCTGATTTAAAAGTGTCCATGGAGATTCTTTTGCCCGTTCTTTTCCATAGAGATCTAACGCTTTGGAATGGGCAACTACAGTACTTTTAGTTTTTATGCCTTGTAGCAACATTTCATTGTTGTCTTAGTTTCGACAGTTCCTGTGCCTGTAACTGGCCTAATTGAAAAAATACTTTGACTGTGATGGTCACCCATCCACGCCCTGACCTAGACAAGCGCTGCTTAACCTTGATGTATGACCACAGTGGCTGTTATTATTTAGCCACAAGCCGTTATCGTGTCTGATAACAGGATAATCTTTCTTACCACACATGGAAGAACAAGCAATAAAATCGCCCAAAACTTTATTACGGTCCTTAAGTGTCCATATCCTAAATAAGTCCCTAATGTTTTCATTACAATAAACCAGTGTGACTATACTTGAAGCTAATGTACCCATTTAAACACTGTATTAATGATATTCATTCTGATTCAGATTAACTGTGATTGTTATTCAAATGTTTTTGTTTATGTGTCAGTTATTGTTGGTCACGATTATAATAATTTTACAATGGCCAATGTTTCCGATTTAAGGTTTGGAAAATTGATTGCGGACAGAGGACAGAGGTCACCGGACAATGACAGATAACATAACATAACACCACGCCTGTAATCCTAGAAGAGTTAGGCAGAGGTGTAACTAATAGTAGGTACACTTACATTTCGCCAGTTATGTTTAAGTCCCATGTAAGAAAGGCTATTGCTATCAACCGTGCGCAATATAGCTAAACATGCGGATTAATATCTGACTGTAACAACTTTATTCCATGTTTAAGGAAAATAAAGACTTATCTAGTATGACTGAACTTCACACCTGTAATTCCCAAGGGTAAATAATTTATAACAATATTGGACCATAGTATAATAAGGGGAAGTAGAATATCTTCATACAAACGCACCCGTGTATGTTTGCGCCATATTATAGTATCTTTGCGTCGCCGCACGCACACTCAAACAAAATCTCGGCTCGTTTCTCAGCTGACTTTTCTATACTATGATTTGACTGTCCAAAGTTCGAACTTTCGTGCCCCGGGTACGAACCGCGGTCCACCTGTCACTGACCTCTTCACTAGACCAAACGATGTACTTATTAAAACTAATTAGTCAATCATTCATTATCATCTTCCTGCCCTTGGTCCCATATTACTTGGGGTCGGCGCAACACGTTTTTTTCTTCCATTCTCCCCTGTCAATTGTCACGCTATCATTTACTCCTTTTTCCTTAATTTATTTCTTTCCTCACACAATCCACCCATATTTTCTTTGGTCTTCTTCTCCCTCTCCATCCATCAACATTTATACTCAACACTCTTTTAGTCACATGTGTTAATGATCTTGTCTTGGTCTTGTGTATATGGCTCTAGTGTTATAGACTCATCAGTTGTTGGCTCTAGTGTTGCAGGCTCATCAGTTGTAGGGTTTTGTGTTGTAGACTCTTCAGTTATGGGGTCTTGTGTAGTTGGCTCTAGTGTTGTAGACTTATCAGTTGTGGGGTCTTGTAATGTAGACCCATCAGTTATGGGGTCTTGAGATGTAGACTCATCAGTTGTGGGGTCTTGTGATGTAGGCTCATCAGTTATGGGGTCTTGTGTAGTTGGCTCTAGTGTTGTAGACTTATCAGTTGTGGGGTCTTGTAATGTAGACCCATCAGTTATGGGGTCTTGAGATGTAGACTCATCAGTTGTGGGGTCTTGTGATGTAGGCTCATCAGTTATGGGGTCTTGTGTAGTTGGCTCTAGTGTTGTAGACTCATCAGTTGTGGGGTCTTGTAATGTAGACCCATCAGTTATGGGGTCTTGAGATGTAGACTCATCAGTTGTGGGGTCTTGTGATGTAGGCTCATCAGTTATGGGGTCTTGTGTAGTTGGCTCCCTCCTCATCACACATGTATAAAGAGACAAACCCTTTCATATTTTATATAACAGGCGCCACTTTCAACTTATTACTCAATCATTATGATAGTTTATTATGCCCTCCAATTACGTATATTGCCTCAAACCACATCAATATCGCTTTAAAGCTATATTATCTTAAACTATTGCTTAACAACTAACTTCGGCACGTACCCGACTTAACAATTGTAATTATTGTGATTAGATTAGCGCTTGATACACTGTATCCGTGTTAGGTAAACATTACCGTAAGGGACCTTCGAAGTTTAGGGTAGTGTCTTAAGGTACCTCCTACTTAAGACACTACTATTTATGTTACCGTTTATCGTTTATGTACACACAAGAGAGAACATAAGGAAACATCATGACATAACTTGAGATTACAAGGGCATAGTTTATTTCAAAAGAAATTTCTACCAAGCCTGCGAAGAGGAAAATTGATATAAGAAATGTAGACAGTAGTGTGAGTACAGGAAAGGATTAGCATGTAAAGTATGAATGAATGTACCCGAAATATAAAGATAAGTATATCATAATTTATTTCCACTGAATAAATATATAACTCCAAAATATATTAACAAATATGTTAACATAGTGTTCCTGCGTCACATCGGACTACACCGATTTACACCGGATTTTATTATCTGTGCCGTCGTGGCACAATATAATCTATATTTTTGTATAATCTGTGCAAGCGCACTCTGCGCGCCACTCGTTTGACGTACGCACAACGGCTATCTGTAACCGCCTTTAACAGAAATACAGCCTTTTTTTAAATCAGTAAGTAGTTTTACTCCATACTCTTCAATAGTCAAGACCACCAGCAGCACAATTACTGGAGCTTGAAATTCAACAATAATATTTAAATATTCAGCTAAACAAACACTTGAAGATGATTTGAATCGTAATTGTGTCAATGATTGCTTTGAATATCAATCAGATTTTTATTAAATTAACAGTAATCACATTTTTGTATTTAGTTCTGACTTTTGCGTAAAGTTAACTTTTATATAATTCCCACAACTTTGTTGTTCGTTTCTTTTAATTAAGCATTTAAAATATCAAAGTTTTTTTTTAAAACGTTGCCCTAACAAGGTTGCGTTAACTAAGAAATTCTCCTGTATCGTGGGTCCGTAATAGGCGGCTTAAGCTAACCTTTTCAGTAAAGTCATTACGTCACTCTTCCCCACAAAACAAAGTCTTTAACGGAATCACAATGGCTGTTTACCGCCAAAACAGAACAGTTACAATATCTTTAACCATTTTAAGTCCTATCCCCGCCAATTTAAGCCTCTGTAAGTCCTTTCTAACCTCGTCACGTCTATGCAATGGTAAGCCAAATCCATTTTATTTGATATTTAAGACCGTCAAATGATCCTTATTATTATAGTAGTCTGAGTGTGGGAGTAAGCACTCGTACGCATGGGCGATTTTTATCGGTCAATCAAATTTCATCGCACTACAAAGTGTTGAGAGTTGAAAATCGAACGGTGCGCTTTTTGACGTAGTCTGTTGTATTCTCAATGTTCGTCTTAGTACATAGAGGTGAAAATGAAGTGCGCGGTAATAAATCGTCCGAGCAAAGGAGGGCTGGTGCAGACAATCGGTAATCGGTCACCAATTTGCGCCTGATTCCTGCCGGTTCAATCTACATGCAAAGTTGCAGTCGCAATCGTCATGCAAATCCACTAGATCCGCAAAGACTATCTGTCGGATGAAATGTAGAGGACTTGGATTGCGACACGTTCAAAAAGAAACCTTCTAAGGTGTTTTAGAGTTACAAGAAGTCAAAAAGCGGTTCGAAAAAGATGGACATGATTCGATGTTACGAATAATATGAAAGAAAAGAAGTGATAGCTTGACGTTGGACAGCAGTAATGGAATAAAAAAAACGTATTATATCGACACGAAAAACATTAAAAATTCAACTTAAAAACCAAGCTTTTATTAAAATGAAAAACAAAAAGTTAGGTTCAACTACTATGAAAATTAAACGTGTATACAAATATCAGTGTCTGTGCTATTAACCGTTGAGGAGTTCTGTCGTAAGGAGATGATACGGGCTGCAGGATCAAGTCATATCTGTCATAAGAATGTCTTGTCACTAGAACCAAAGGTTTCAGCACAATCGGTTGGAAGGAACTGGTTTGAAATTCAGTTGTTAGATTTGACCAATACATGCTAATTAACTAACAAGGCAAATTAATAAAATAATTAAAATGTAAGGCACATTTTTATTTATTATTATTTTTTTTTAGGATGGGAAATCATCAAATGACTTCTCCCGCTCTGGGCGGAGCAGGAGGGAGTGTCAGACTTTTACTGACTAAAACCCATCCATGTTCCTTCATCGCCCTTTGTGTTCCGGGGCCACGGTATCTCTTTCGAATAGTCCCGCAGCCCCGGCAGGCTTCGGCCCTTGCGGACCCCTTCCTTATTGCTGACTCTCTTTGAGGCGCGCGTGGAACACGAACGCGCCGTCGACACGGCCTGTCGTCATGAGACGGACGGACGGCGAGCTAGCCCATAGCTCCCCGTCCACAGGCCCGCGCCTACGGTGGCCGGTAGCCACCACGTGGCCCCCGACGCCCGGGGCGTCTCCCGCGGCGGCCGGGACGTGAGGATATCTCCCTCTCACGTTCCGCCACCTCCTTCGCTAGCATGACTGCTTCGCAGAAGGAGGTGACGGCGTCCCATTCTGTCTCGCTCCGGACCATGGCACGAACCAGGGCCGGAAGCGAGAGGTCGCCGCCGCCGATCGCCACCTCGAGGACACGGCGGTGCTCCACCCAAGCAGGGCACACCTCCACAGTGTGCTCCACCGTGTCCTCCGGCCGATCCTCACAATGGAAACACCCGGGCGTCTCCTCCCACCCGATTCGGTGCAGGAACTTACCGAAACATCCGTGTCCGGTAAGAACCTGCGTCAGGCGGAAGGTGAAGACGCCGTGGCGTCTCTCCAGCCACTCCTCAAAGAGGGGACTTACCGCCACTATCGTGGCGTGCCCTGCACGGGGTTGCGACAGTCGCTCTCTCCATGTCGCCATGAGATCCCGCCGGAAGTCCGTCCGCTGAGCGACAATTTGCCGCGGCATTGGCATTGTGCCTAATTCCGAATGTCTTAATATTAGAATTTTTAATAATGTTAGCAATGCTGCTTATTGAATGGAATGCTTTTTTTATGTTTATTTTTTGTTTACTGAATGTTTTATGTTATATAATTTTGCATGCCGTACGGCAAAATGTATTGGGACTCTCATGGAATTTACCATCATATCTGTATACCTACATTATGAGCAAATAAATAATTTCAATTTCAATAGGATAAGTAGAAGATAGTAGGTAATTACGCGCAAAATAAAATCACTTTAATCATTTTTTTGCTTGGATATCTTAGGTTAGACGTACTGAACGCTGTGTTAAAATTAGTCCATTTATTATAATGGGAGGGGACCTTATAATATATATATAAAAGCTTGATTATAAAAATGGGCAGCAAGATGATAGTAGTCGCTCGTCTGCTCACACGCTTACTCACATCAAAAGATTTAGCTCAGAAAAAGTTTTAATGCCTAAGACGTAGGATGAAAATGGTACTTGAACGTAGATCGGAAATAAAAGGAAAACATAAAAGACTGCTTATCTTACACTCGTTATGTTCGATTACCTAGGACGATTCTGAGTTCCTGACGTCATTGATTGAGTCAGAACTTTCTAGAAACTTGAAAGGACACGTTCAGTGTTATTGAAACGATTTCAGGACTCGTGTGTGAGTCATTTTTAATCTGTTTTGATCGAAATTAGTCCATGTCCTTTTCCTTGTCCAAAGTAAACCCATCATCAACCTGACCTTGTCCCCTGTTAGCGCACTTCCCGGTTTCCGATTGAGCTGAATATTTGCACACATACTTAAAATGTCACTTACGGGATATCTTCCGTGATTATTTATTGTTTTGAGCTCCCGATATTTCGACGCTGTTGCAAGCGCCATGATCGGTTTATTTAACCACTTTGTTGGCGTTATTGATATACATACCTCTACAAAATTACAGCTTTCTAGTACTTACGGTCTCTTAGCAAAACCTCGGACAGACACGGACATATCGAAACTATAAGGGTTCCCTATCAGGACTACGGAACCCTAAAAATAGTTTCAGTGGCTTAAGCGTGAAAAGGAAACAGGACAGACAAACAGACAGGTTACTTTTATTTTCATAATATATAATATGGAAGTATCGGTTAACATTTACTTACTTAATCTATAAATCTACTACGAACACTGAAACTATTTGCCAAGAGGGTGATATTTATTTTGATTACCTAGAGCAATAATTTATTACAATTTCTTGTTACTTTTTTGTATGCAAAGCAGGTCATTGTTGCAGTAACGTAAATAATAATAAAAATTCTAGCGGTAGATGGCAGTCATGAAATATCGTTTTGACTTCGTAAATACTTACTTTGACAATTATTGAAGAAGATTCGCTAAGGGCCCCTAAAACAATAATCATATTACTCTTGGCAATAAAAACTTCATGATTCAATTCAAACGAAAAGGAATGTGAACTCATTGTAAACCTTTTAGTATAAGACCTCAAGGGCACGAAAACGTTTTAAAACATAAACGCGTTACCGTTTATGGTCACAACAAATTCGACCGAATTCCGTCCTGAGAATTGGAATCTGTGCCGAAGGAAAATAAACTCTATCTCTGTGAAACGTAAGGTTGATATACAACGGGTCAATTAGAGTAATTTCCATTTTTAGTAAAGGTAAGGGCTGTCGCTCACCACAGTTACGGATCGTCCCCACGAAATGGAGTTCTGCTGATTTGCAGAAAGTTAATTGGTCACTTTAAATAATTGTTGTGGCTGTCATAAAACATTTCGGTGTAAAGGTAAGAATTAAAACAATGAGAAATAATATCTAAAGATTGTACTTTCTAAATGTCACTCAATTTTAAGATGACTTTGAGATTTATAAGCGATACTTAGCATGGGCTTTCACTAAGACATGTTTCGGTCTCTTTTTAGGGTACCGTACCTCAAAGGAAAAACGAACCCTTGTTGGATCACTTTGTTTTCCGTCTGTCTATCTGTCAAGAACCTTTTTCTCAGGGACGCGCAGAGATATCGAGTTCAAATTTTTATAAAATACTCGGGTCTATAAGACGGTTTGTTTCATCTGTGATCAAACAAAACAATGAAACAAACTTGTAAGACAACGTGATCAAAAGACGTTTATGTCACATAGTTTGCGATTTCACAAGGGAATCAAAACCTATAGGGTACTTCCGCTTGAAAATGAAATTAAATTTAGCAAGAAAACCGTAACAATACAGGTTGTAAACCACCTCATCACGAAGCCGTCAACCAAGCATTCTGTACATCAAACTAAGTAGCTTTACGCAAACATTATTGCTGGGAAACTACTTCTTTTTTTGGGGTGAAAAATAATGTTTTGTGGTAGAACACAATGTAACGCACTCAAAACATTGTGCTGATAGATGGATTAAATAAATAAATAGTACGAGGGTCGTGGAGGTGTATAAAGTAAAAATCTTATATGAAAAACTTGTATTTAAAAAAAAAATGTAACTTTGACCCCCAATATCTCCGTAACTAGAAGGTTCCCAGGTATGGTGTAGAACAAAAAAATGATTGCAATGACGAGGAGAACAAGTGCCCTCGGCTTCGTTAAGAGTTTTTTTACACCCTTTAGAATATAGTTTATTAACAGTATAATCGGTCTGCATTATGAAGTTTGTCCGGAACCCTTGGTACGCGAGTCCAAGTAGTGACAGGAATAACGTTTACCCCTACGGCCAAAGTACGTTCAACTACCTATGTATTGTAAGTGCAACCTATAAAAACAAGTTTAAAACTTAAATATAAATTTTAAACAGAATAAAATCATGGATGTCGTAGAAATACGTATTTATTTTTTCATTCATTGTAGCAAAACTTGAACGTTCTACAATGGCAGGCTAACCAATGTAAAGCTAAAAATACCATAATTATTATACGTTCATTACTCCTTTCACGATATTATAATAACCTACCAAATGAATATAGCCATGAATCATTATCATGGCCATCTGGAAATATAAACTAAATATTTGGTAAACCACTGCTGAAAACGAGGTTCGGGGTTTGAAAAGTGTTATTGGATTTTTCCATCAGGAATTTCTCACTAGCAGCCATGCAGTTTAGATTTGTGCCCGGTTGATGGCAATAGGCTCGCCCCATATTACACGGAACTTAAACATAAATGGCGTAATGTGGGTGTACTATTAGGTACACCTTTGCTTAACCCTTCAGGGATGACCTAGGCCCACCACATACTACATAACACTTTATCGACCCGTATGTTACGACATAAACTGTAAAAAACAAGTGACAGAAATATCTCAAGTTGATTACGTCACAACACGTCACATCGATTCACGAAAGAAACAATTGACACACGCGCGTCTTGCTTGACGCAACCGTCATCGCCTGAAGGCATGAACGGAGTTCCTGTAAGACTTTTATTTGGTTTATTTATAGTTTAATCCAACAGAAGCATTGATTTTTTTCCATAGAATATTTAGTTTACAATTCCAGATGGTCATGATAATGAATCATGGCTTAATGTAATATCGTGAACGGGGTAATGAACTAATTATCATGTTATTTTTAGACTTCCATTGATTTCACTTGATGCTAGACAAGTTTTTGCTACAGTTTATAGAAAATAAATAAGTGAAGCATACGTCTATAAAATTTTCAAATATGTACTTACTTTACTTTGTTTAAGGCCTTGAATAATTGAATTTCTTAATATCCAAACGACGCCTAAGTACCGCTAATAACACTAAAACATTTTTTTTTGTTACCCTGCACTGTCCCACAGCTGGGCAAAGGCCTCCCCTAATTCTTTCCATGTGCTCTTTTCCCGTGCCTCCTCGGACCAGCGACCTCACGGTAGGCGTCCAAATCGTCTCGCCACCTTTTTCTGGGTCGGCCTCGGCGGCGCTGCCGTCCGTCTTCAACCATCGTGTGGAGAATTTTGCCCAGCGGTCATCGTGCATGCGACTGACGTGACCCGCCCAATCCCAGTTTAGCCTAGCAGCCTTCATGAAAACAATACCTTTATTATAATTATTTTTTTCGCATGGGAAATCATCAAATGACTCCACCCGCTCTAGGCAGAGCGGAAGGGAGTGTCAGACTTTTACTGACTAAAACCCATCCATGTTCCTTCTTAGCCTTTTGTGTTCCGGGGCCACGGTATCTCTTTTGAACAGTCCCGCAGCCCCGGCAGGCATCGGCCCTTGCGTTTGCTGACTTTGAGGCGCGTGTGGAACACGAACGCGCCGTCGACACTGCATGTCGTCATAAGACAGATGGACGGCGAGCTAGCCCAAAGCTCACCATCCACAGGCCCGCGCCTACGGTGGCTCCCGACACCTGGTGCATCTCCCGCGGCGGCTGGGGCGTGAGATTCTCTCCCTCTCACGTTCCGCTATTATTTAAATTAAAGAGTATTTATTACTAGTAGATTTAACTATTTCAAACGCCTATAATAATTTTCTTAAAAGCTCGAGACTATCAACATTACAGCTAGTCCCAGAATATCGAGCCCTTATTTCCTTTTTAAATAATATCAATGAAAACCAAATTAAAAAATTATCTATGACAAAAAGTATTCTATCCTCGTTCGTTTAGAAATAAAATAAAATAATCTGTCGCACGATGACGAGGGCATTAGGCATGCAAATTGGAATTGGCTGCCGTTCGGAAACCCGTAAAGTGACGTTGCGCTGTCGAGTTTTTTTTAATTGACAATAGCTATCTGATATTAATTTCTATAAATTCCTTTGGTAATAGAAATTGAAGGTAAATAAATGCTGTTATGTTTTCTTTCCGTTTGTATTTGTTTTAAATGTCTTTTTGACAAAGAATTTTGTAAAATATTGTTTTCGGGGTGGCGCTACCACTGTTCTATTTCTGCAGGTAGCAGCTTTGAATTTAGGACTGGCGCTGAAGAAAATGGCAACGTAGGGACAATTTTTTTAGAGTTTCAGTAGACTATACTCATACACAAACGTGGTATAATGTTTTCACAGCTGGGATTCAGGGCCTACTTAAATTGGCGGAATTGGGCCGTAATCCACCATACGGTCCCAATGCGGGTTGGTGGATGTCACATAACTTTGAACCGGCATGTCATAACGTGTCGGTTTCCTCACGATGTTTTCCTTCACAGTTTTGAAAGCAGTGGTAACAAAGTTATTCGCGCAAAGTAAATACTATAAATAAAGTTTGCCACTATATTTAACAACTATACATTTTCTACAGTAAGTTCTAAAACGGTAGACAAAAAAGGAACATTCCGAAAACTCCGCAATTTAATTCCGAAATAATTCAGAAACAAAATTTATTCGTTTACCTACAAGGTATGTAGTAATCCTAACATTCCTGAAATTGGTAGACTGATCCCATCCCTTTATCGAAGTTTGTGCTCGATTGGACACAGTTGTGACAAAAACCCAATTAAACTTTACTGTAGGTACCTGTGGGTCTAAAAAGATCAAGGTATACCGTATATATGAGCACTGCACGGATCAGCATAACCTTGGCTCATTTTTACTAGCCGATTCATGCCTCGCAAAGCACGTTAAGTTATTGGTCCCGGCTGTCATTTGTAGATCAGTCGTTACAAGTGATCAGTGGCCCGAAAGTCTGACATTCAGTCTAGTCAAGGAGTTTCGTATAACCCAGTACTAACTCGTTCGTGGAGGTGAGATAAGCAGTCGCCAGTTTGATATTCAGCTGCATTCAATCTACCCCAACGTACCGGGGAAAAGCAGATAATGATGATGATGATGTTCCGGATGCAAAGTGATGCCGTAACGATGATTGTAGCTGGAGATTGTAGAAAAGTTTTTCATGCAAAGAATTCCGGAAGGCTCAGGTTGAGACGATGCTGATCTCGAGCAGTTCTTATATCTGTGCACCGTCGTAAATCCGTTCTGGTTTTGAGTCATACGTAATTGAGCAAACGTGCGTTCCAAGGACGCCTGAAGCAGCTTAAAGCTGAATTCAATAGAATCCTGTAATACAGCATTCATGAAAATAATGGTATGAACTTTTGAATATCGAATTTTGTTCGAATCTCATTTCTTGAATCTATTAACAATAGTAGGTTCTTCTATTATTCGCGTCAGAAATGCTATTTGGAGTGCATTACTTCTACAATTTACTGTAATAGGAAGCATCTATCATGCCATCTGATATTTGTAGATATTTGACAGTCGTTACAAGTAGTCGATGGCCCGAAAGTCTGACAACCAGTCTTACCAAGGGGGACACCCCTTGGTAAGACTGGTTGTCAGACTTTCGGGCCATTTCAACCCAGTAAGTACTGGGTAATACGACAGTATTACCCAGTACTTACTGGGTTGTGAAGGTCAGATAGGCAGTCGCTCCATGTAAAATACTGGTATTCAGGTTCATCCGGTGAGACTGAAAACATGGTTGGGAAAAGGCTAGGCAGATAATGATAATGACTAAGCATCGATCATCACATCCTTGGGTAACTACCACGGTTAGAACCAGCTGATGAAATTTTCGTCTGCAAACTTAGGCCTTGCCGACCCAAAAAAAAAGGATATAACCAGCTAATAAGGTAGTTATAAGTACCTAGATATAAATAAAACTACACTATTACTATTCCTAGAAAATAAACGTACTTTTAGATGATAAACAAACATGATGATTAACTCAACTAGCATTCATGAATGCTCTTTCATTATCTTTATGAGGAGAGGCCTTTACCCTCAGTAGGTCAATTATATGCAAATATTATTATAAACACTACTGCGTCGTTAGTCTCTTGGTTGTAAGCGCGACAGCTGGGCATGAGCTCCTGGGTTCAATTCCCACGTCGCGCAAAATTGTACCTAATTAGGTTTTTGAAAATGTCTCAGTAGCTGCCATGGAGTCTGGATTTGTGCCCGTGCTGGCAATAGGCTTGCTCTACTACATGGGACTTAAACATAACTGGCCACGTGAGGGATACTGTTAGGTACATAACACCTCTGCCTATCCCTTGGAACATTATAGGCATGATGTTATGTATGTATTTACTATTTACGAGCAAGACTCAGTATATTTATCAACACTAACCCTACGAGAAATATGTCTGCTTATCGTAGCCCGACTGTAAGAGGAAATTAAAGGAAATGGGTCACTGAAATCATGGCCGCCGGCGAAGGGTGAACGTTAAAGATTTCACTCAACTTCATAGGTATAAAGATGAATGTTTATGTTAGTTTTTTTTTATTATGATATTATAATATGGAGCAAAATGGAGCAGGTTTGTTCGGGATCAAAATCGTAAGATTCGCTGTAATCAACGTTACGTTTGTACATGTGAAGTTGATTCTCGTACTGAAAATTACATCTATCGCTTTATTCCAAATGTGCGAACTCAATCTTCTCATTTTCACTAAACTTGTTCGCGTGATTATTAGTACGGTGAGAGCACATCTAGTGTTTTTTTCTCTTTGAATAAAGGTGACTGAAAGTTAAAAACCGTAGTCATTCTTAGTTATAGTAATAAAAAATAAAAAAATGAGTGAATGATTTTGCATTTTTGATTTTTTACGCGTATTAATGGCTGGAAGTATTGAGGTGAAATATTGAACGTTTATGTGCACAAAAATACTTTTTCTTGGATAAAGATATTATGATACTTCTTATGCGGTCCTCGTGGCTAAATAGTAACAGCCGCTTGGGTCGAACTTTAGGTTCATCCATGCTTGCCTAGGTTGGTCCGTCGATGGGTACCCCCCAGTAACATACATAGTTTCCACCGTGCCTCGGAAAGCACGTTAAAGGATGACTCACACTAGAGCGTGCCAGTTCCGAGCCTAGTGTCGGCCGTAGTACAATAATTTGTACGTTGCTCGGTAGCGGCTCGGAAGCGTGAGTGTGTCCGTACAAAATTGCTCGGTCGACACTCGGCTCGGACCCGACACGGTCTAGCGTGAGTCAAGCTTAAGGTTAAGCCGTTGTTCGCGGCTGTCATTTGTAGATCTTTGACAGTTGTTACATCTACCTAGTCAGTGGCCCAAAAATCTGACAACCAGTCCTACCAAAGGTACCCTATTACCCAGTATTAACCGGGTTGTGTAGGTCAGATAGGCAGCCGCTCTATGTCAAATACTATGTAAAATACCCTAGTTTAAAAGACAGAGTTTAATCTATTGCGTACAGATTTCTGAAGCATCCAAATGTTTAATGTAAGTGTTCTCTACCATTAATTCAAAATTTTAAACTGAAAGTACAATTATCTGTGTTTTTGGGAAATAAAGATATTTTTATTGATTTATTTATAAGAAAACTAGCGGCCCGTCCCGGCTTCGCACGGGTTTAGTATTTTTTTTTTTTTTTTGTTTTATTGTAAATCCTTTAGTCCACCAAATAGATGAATATAATCTGCCGACATATGTACCTATTCATATTTTTTTACTAATAATAACAGACAAATAATTAGCTGAATTATACGGTATTTCGTTCACTACAAAATAAATTTAATTAATTTTATATCGACAACAACACGTGGTAATTATGCTGTTAAAATGTAGCTTATATGATACGTTCGTAGATTTACCATAGCAGCGCCATCTATTGATTACTTACTCAACCCAGTCGAAAGGTATCGACATCTGTTAGAATCATTTGGAGTTAACAGATAATTGTGACTGTCAAATAATAACAGACAAATAATTAGCAATAAATTAAAATTGCGACTATAATTTGAGATTTAAACTATCCTATCTCTCAAGTTGGATCGAACTGCACATGGTGTGCGAATTTTATTATAATCGGTTAAGTGGTTTAGGAGTCCATCGAGGACAAACATTGTGACACGAGATTTATATATATTAAGATATTACAATTCAGCTGCATCCGGTTAGACTGGAAGCCGAACCCAACATAGTTGGGAAAAGGCTCGGCAGGTGACTATGATGATGAAGAAGAAGATACTTTATATCCTTGCAGTACGATCCCGTGTCGTCATTTTTTACTTCCATGAAGGACCGAAGCTGCGGGCGAGAGCTAGTTCAATATTATAATTTATAGCGAGAATCACTTACGTATTATCGCAAATGTTTGAAGTAACGTCAAACATTTGTGCGTGTATTTATTTAGTTGTTGCATTTATAGCAATAGAAATATGTAGATTACGTAAGTAACTGTTTACAGAAATGTGATTTATATAAAAGCATTATTTTATTATCGATGGCAATATCTATACAAAATAAATAAAATTAAAGTGTCAGTTTGTAATGTCAAAATAACAACTGTTTACTGAATGCAAATATGAAAATTTAAATTATGGTACTTACTCTTAAAAAAAAAACTTGATTGTCAGACTTTTGGCCTTCAGACTTGTCCCATAATTTACTAAAGTAACCTTTGCTAATATTATCGTTTGTTTCATAGTAAATAAATTCTTAGAAATGAAAACGGTATAATATTAAAAACGGTATGTAAGTACTATCGACCTTAGTGCTGAATTGGTTAGTAGATAATTAAGGGTGCCCTGCCCTATCATTACACGAATGAACACAATGCTTTAATTAAACATAATTATAAGCCTGTTTTGTTCTGTGGCTCATTACAGTTTTACGGTATTTCACATAGGGCAGTATAATATTCTTTATTTGGTGTATGTACTCACAGATTTTTTGTAGTACGTCTTTTTGTGCATATTTTATGCTGTAATCTTATCTTTCTGTTTGTGTGTTGTATGTTTCTATCGTTTTGTTTTATTTGAATGTAGAACTCTTCATAATCAAGGTTTAAAAGTTAAAGGTATGCTAGTAATAGTAATGAAGTTTTAAACATTGGTTGCAAACAAAATCATTACCCTTCCTTTTGGCTTCGCCGTAGTCCGGTAATAACGCTTTAATCTATCAAATCATGTTATTTTACTAGCTTAACAAAACTAAGAATCGATCAGCTAAAATAAAAAAAAATGTACGAACAAAACCTACGAAATAACAAAAAAATTTGAATACTCACCGTATATTCTATTTAAAAAGCATAGCTAACAAAAACAAACATTTAAAAGTTAAAATGTGTACGAAATTAAAGACTTCAAGAAGTTATCAATTTTATGCACACTTTTCTATTTTGACATTGCCTATGTCCACGGAATCCACAAGAGGAAAATGTCGTAATTTTCACATTTTAAATTCCGCACGCTAAAGTGTTTTAATGCGTTAAAATTCCGGCCAGTGACATTATTAATGACAATAACTCATTGAAATAAATGGCCGCCGTTAATTATTTCGTATTAATAATAATCGTCCGATTTATCTTAATAATGCTACGGAAGGAAGATTTTTTTTAGGCTGTCGTTGAAATGATAATTTATGTTTTTTTTTGTGCACAGTGAGATGTCATGAGGAAAGTTTTGAGTATGAATATGGATGAACTTATGAGTAGGGATAGAAAAAAAACGAAAGAAAATGTGAAAGATGGTGTGAGAAAGGAGGTGACTGCTGAGATGACAAGTAATAGAGAAGTATGGAAGAAAGAGACTTGCTGCGCTGACCCTAATTAAATTCAGATATGGGCAGGAGCAATATATTTGTAAAATTGTTAACGATGAGTATAAGTAGTATCAGAACACATTATAAAACATAGGGAAACGGGTATTTATCGCAAATTTTATCTTTAATATAATCCCGACGTATCGACCGGAACAAAAACAAAAAACTCGCGATAAATACCCGTTTCCATAATTATTATGTTTTATGAGTAGTATGTCTATTGGTACTTGTCAGTCATTAGAAGTATTATAAGAGTCATTGATGATTTGATAACCTTCCGAAGACTAGGTTATCAATTAGTATGTAATTTGTTTTATATAAAATGTGTTTTAAATTTATTTTAAGGTAGGTACTTTATGCACAAGTAAAAATAACCGTACGATGACGGCCTTGAGCATTATCGGTCTATATTAGTAATAATATTATAGGATGTATTAAAAAAAAATGTCAAAAGAAAAAAAAAATATCTAGACCTTATAACCTTATGACCTTTATCTTAAGCGAATTGAAAAAAAAAAAAATCGTTTAAATCAAGTTTTAAGTGCCAGATGCTTAAAAATACGCCACGCTTGTTTTTCTTAATAGCTAGTAATTTTCCTTTAATTGAGCAAAGCAGTAAAAATGTCTGAACAATTAATTGAAACTCCCTAAAATTACGACTCGCTTTAATTAGACGCCACTTGTAGCTTTATAGGCGAAATAACGTTAAATTGCTATTGTCTAGTTGAAAGTCATTAACTTTTTAATAAAGCAGATAATGGAAAAATATTATATTTTTGAGTTGAAATTTTGAGGTTCAAATTAAGTTTAGATGCACCTAATACTTATCATGTGTAATGTAGGTACTACTCATTCACAAAAATCAAAATACAATTGATAAAAAGCCTTACAAAATTAAAAAAATAGATATTTTCAAATACGTATGAAAGTTAATTAAATTAACGTTAGATAATTATTATAGCTAGTATATATTTCAATATTTTATACTCCACTGCTCAATAAATATTAAACTCCAATAAAAAATTACTAACCTTTTTACGAACCGCAATCTGTAAACTCACAAAAAAAAAACTAAACACTTCACTCAAAACAAATTTTCATAAAAAGAACACTGGCAGTAAAGAAAAACAAAACTGTATTCCTCACTCACTGAAAAAAAAAACACCTGCGTTCGACTTTCAATTTTAAATCGTATTGTTTTCTGTTACAAAAAGTTTTATTCGGTCCGCGATATTATTTGAGTCAGTGATGCGACGCGCGCAATGCTCGACGCTCGCTTGCCGCCACTGAACATCGTCGGTTTCTTTACGCGTGCGCAAAGGGAACTGGCAGAATCACCAAATGCTTTATTTTTAGTGTTTCGCTTTTACCTGCGCTTTCAATTACAAATGCATTGTGACTTATCTATCTGCTTTTTTCTTTTGTATTCTTCGTTTTTTATAAGAATATTTTTATCTTGAAAATTCTTGTGACGCTGTCGTTTTCGTTTCAATGTATTTTTTTCCGGTCTGTTTCGTAGAAATTCTGTTTTTCTTTTGATATTTTCTTTACGGTCAGTTTTTATTAACAAAATAATTATTAATAGATTAGAAAGCAGTCATGAATGCAGCTTGATTATTGAGCATGAGCTCCTTAGTTAATTGGTTTTTCTATCATCGGTTGACGGTAAATAGCATAGATATAATAAAATACAACTTAAACATCACTGGTAACATAATTATGGTTGTATAATACAATACACCTTCGCCGAACCATTTGGATAAAATCTGGCGTACAGAGATAACAAACAGAGATGAAATGAAATGAAATGTTTGACATTTGCTGAAACAAAAAAAAAATAGGTTAATGACACTTTCATTATAAACCTTAATAGTGGAAAGTTTATTGCATAAAATCGTTTCGATAACTTATTAACACCAGACAGAAGCTGGAGGTCAGAAGGTCTAACGTGCACTATGTTTGTGTGCAAGACCTTTCACATCACTAGTCTCAGTCTGTTGCACCAAATGCGATGAGGTGAACCAATACAAATAAATTGTTTTATCTGGAATTCTGAATCCCTTCAACTTTAAAGCATGCCTCGTTGGATTAGTGGTCGCAATCGTTCTCAATTAAAAAAAATATGGCTAGTTGAATATTTTAAGCAAGCTGTAGCGGCACTACAAAAAGTACTGCAGCTACATAGTACAAAAAGTTCTACAGCGCCATCTATGACAAATATGATGACTAACTGCGAAACACGTCAGAATTTCTACATTGCACAAGCAGAGTTATCCGTGGCTTGAGACTATACAGGATGTAAACAACCTCATCACGAAGCTATCAACCAAGCATTCTGAACATCAAACTAAGTAATTCTACGCAAAAATTGTTGCTGGGAAACGACTTTATTTTTTGGGGTGAAATATCATGTTTTGTGGTAGAATTGAAATAGCGCACTTAAAACATTGTGCTGTTGAATGTATTGAATAGTGCGGGGGAGGTGTTAAAAGTAAAAATCTTATTTATATGTAAGATTTTTACTTTGAAAACATGTATTTGAAAAAAAACTTAAGGAGTTAGAAGAAACTCTTTTATATTGAAATCCTTAGAGGAGGCTTCAAATACTTCATAGGTAAAAACGGCGGTGGCGGCTTTTACGGTATTCAAGTGCACATTTTGGGTAATGCACATTTTGGGTACTTACTTAGCGCACATTTTGCGCCAAGTGCACATTTTGCTTTGTGCACTTTCTGCGTCAAACCCTATGAAACTTCAATAAATATAACACGGTCACCAAAAAAAAAAGAACACACTAAGTAAGGATACGTCAATATAAAAGATAAGCCTCTTCCTGCAATGCAGTTCACGAACTTTGTTGCTGACTGTACACAGTTTACTTAGGTATATTGACAGTTGGGAGAACTCGGCAACTGTAATGTTTGCCTTGTAAGATATAACAAGTTTGTAACTGACTGTACGGAATCCGAGGTTAAGTATTTGTATTTGCAAGGCAAGGTATTGAACTTTTCAGGAAGTAGGAAATATAATATTTTAGGTCATTACTGTAATGGACTGTGACATTGGTGTCACTAAATAATAATAATATATTTTTACATTTTAAATGTTTTTTTTTTTTTATATTTAAAAATAAGAATAAGAATAATTTATTTAAAAAGTAGATAATACAAAAGTGTACATTTAAGTGCAGTAGTGTTATTTCTTAAACTATTGTATAATTAGTGCTTAGAAGTAAACTATCACTACAAAATATTTAACAGTCACAAGTGACGAAAATGTAGAGTTCTAATGTTAGGTAGCGACCTAAAATGTAAAAAAAAAAAATGTAAATAAATACGATGGTAAAATAAATAAAGACGATAATAATAATGTAATAATATATATTTCCGTCAAGGTAGGTACAAGAATTTCTTAATCTAATAACAATTTAAATCTTACTTTAGAGGTTAATATAACATCACGCCTGTAATACCCGAAGGGTTAGGCAGAGGTGTACCTAATTGCCCACCCACATTTCGCCAGTTATGTTTAAGTTTCATGTAATAGGGGGCGAGCATATTGCCATCAACCGGCCACGAATCCGGGCACCGTGGCAGCTACTGAGAAAATTCCTGATAGAAAAACCCAATAACTCTATGCCCGACCCAGGAATCGAACTAAGGACCTCATGCTCACCAGTTGCGCTGGAGACCACATCAAACGAGGCAGTCTTTAAAAATTGCTTTAATAACCGCATTTAGATCTCGTGGTTTCGCGTCAACGTCCCTTAGACATAATGGCATACTTCGAAATTCGAATACTTGTGCCATACTTATTGACATTTAGATTGTTACAAAAGCTTCTCAACTAGGTGAACCATGCGTCCAGATTTATATGGACATGCTGGCTATTTAGCCACTCGCCATTAAAAAAATATGGGTTATTTTAAAACAGGAACAAGAGCTAAACTTCGGTTTATTGTACCTGACAACAAACCGGAGTTTTTCAATAGTCAATAATAATGAGTGCCTCGTTGGTTTAGTGGTTGCAAGCGCTATTGCTGAGCATGACGCTAGTCCTGGGTTCGATTCCCGGGTCGGACATAGCGTCATTGGCTTTTCCCATCAGAAATTTCTCCGTACCAGCCACCGATTCTGTGATGATGGCAATAGGCTCACACACTATTACATGGAACTTAAACATAACTGGCGAAATGTGGGTATGTAATTAGCTACACCTCTGCCTAATCCTTTCAGATTACAAGGCGTGATGTTATGTTATGTTTTTAAATATCGAACTGGTAACCCTATTCACAACCCACATTCAAATTTCTGACCTTTGCACGAGTTCGAAACATTCAACAGGTCCGAACCTACTGGAGTGATTATGAAAACATTGTTCTGGCCCGTGTTTGTGTGGAAAATATTATCTTTTTTAAATGTCAACTGCCAGATAGAGGTCAACTTTCAGACCTTTTAGTTTATGATTAGAAACTCTTGACTGGAAAAATCAAGTCAATACTGAGAATTTGGGTCTTTGTGAGTTCATTGGATATTAAGATCAAAATTGTTAGCTAAAAAATATTTTTTAGTATCACGAAGTTTGTAGGTACTCTTGTTAGCGATTACAGCAAATTTACTGTTCGCCAGAACTCTTCGGATAGTATAGTTATTTTTATCTATACTAATATTATAAAGAGTTTCCTCTTTATGATATGAAGCTTTCGATTTGTATTTTGTTATGTAACGAATAAACTTAAAAACTACTGGACCGATTTGAAAAATTCTTTCAGCAATGCATAGCTACATTATCAGCGAGTAACATAGGCTATATTTTATCCTCGTACTCCCACGGGAACGGGAACTACGCAGGTGAAACCGCGTGGCGTCCGCTAGTCTCTAATACTTTAATCGCTGATGTGGGGGGTAAGACTAACTAAGCTAGAGTGGGATTGGGCAGACTATATTTGTAAAATGCATCAGAACCGATAGGTCGGAGTCCTCGTGCAGTTGGTGTCAGAAGGGTGTCGTCGCCAAGGGAAGCCTAGACGATCTAGAGCCGATTGTGAGAGATTGACTGGAGAAAACCGCACAGAGTTAAGGGGAGACCTTTGTCCAGCAGTGGGACAATGTAAGTCTAAGTTGTTTTTCCAAAACCCTATAACCCCAGGGCTCTGTCGGTATATTGCTTACAGTAATCGGTCCGTATTTGAATGGAAAATTAACAGACTTTTTGACGAAAAATCTGTATCGACGATGTTTCGTTTGTTTTTTACATTCGTGCCCACAGCCGTTTATAAATAAAAGTACACACACCAATATATTCTGAAACCAATACTGCACTCACCACCCTCAAATTCACGATTGACTAACTTACCTGCGGCTTGTGGGTTAACGTTTTTTGTTGTCGAATGTACAGTCATAAGCATCAATATGTACTAGCGAAGACACTGACGGTCGACCACTTTTTAACCTAATTACACAGGGCATAAAGGTCACGGCACATTACACCGGCACCGCACCAGCACAGCTGTTGCCTGGCATTGACTCGAATTTAGACTACGGCTAGCCTCCAGCGCACTTACTACGCGTCGTCAGCGAGATGTAAGCTCGCAGACTGGGCGCCGTCCGCGAGGCGCAATGTCGTTGTTTGGCGGGCAACCGCGGGCAACACGGAGTCGGCGCGCTATCCGCTCGCTTGCAGCGCGCAGACGGCTTGCTTGCAGCGCGCGGACGGCGTGCTTGTTGCGCGCCGACTCCCAAGTCGCCCGCGAGTCGAGTTGATTGTTAGCGGCAAGCGCGCTGACTGCCCGCCGTAAGCTTTTTCATATGGACATTACAAAATATATTATACGACAAACAATTTAATGCTCTAATTTGAATGGTAAGTTAATTGCTGGGTTAGAGCGGTGCTGACCTTTAAGTAAGTGTAAAGCCGACCATCAATGTCTAAGCAACTTTTATAAGTGATTGCCTCCTACTGCATTGCTCATATTAAACTGGCCTGCAAGAATAAGTATCACACTTTCAAAATTGCAATGACTTTTTAAGTAGGTACACAAGATATACTTTTGAAACAAAAAGGACTCGAAAAATAGTTTAATTTTGTTTATAGTTTCAAAGAAAGCTGACAAAAATTGCTTTATAACGTTTTTTTATTTTAAATCTCTAACTTCTATAGTTTAGGAAATATTGTAATTTCAAAAGTGTGGTACTTATTTTTGCAGGTCAGTGTATTATAAACATAGCAATTTAGAACCCATAATATTATGATAATAAAATCCATCTTAACACAAAGTTGCAATCGTTGTTGTACAAGAAAACCGCTTTTGAACTTAGGTAAGTGTATACATATGTATGCTCGTGACTGTACATTGCTCAGCCATGTGAATGAAATAAAAAATGAATGTAAATGGAATCATTGTAGTGTAACTAGTATGGTTTTTATTCTGTTAAAAAATAAATGATAGTGATATTTTTATTTGAAACACATTGTATCGACAACGCGATGTAAACGTTACGTAAAAAAGAACCGGCCAAGTGCGAGTCGGACTCGCGCACAAAAGGTTCCGTACCATTATTTTCAAAAAATCACGTTTTTTTTGTATGAGAGCCCCACTTATTTATTTTATTCTGTTTTAAGTATTTTTGTTGTTATAGCGGCAACAAAAATACATCATATGTGAAAATTTCAACTGTCTAGCTATCACGGTTCATGAGATACAGCCTGGTGACTGACAGACAGACAGACGGACAGTGGAGTCGTAGTAAAAACGATATCTATTTATTTATTTAGGGAAAACAAACAATTGTACAAAATATGTAACAATAAAAATTACAACGTATATAAGTAGGCTAATGTACAATCCACGACGTTTCCAGATATTACATAGGTTTAAGATACAGTGTAGACACAGTAGTTTAAATAACTATAACGTAAATATTTAAAAAAAATACAAAAAAGGTCATGAAAAAATAAGACAGGAATAGATAAAAAACAAATGTAACATTATTTATCTTATGACTAAAGGTATAAAAAATAAAAATAAATACTTATAACATTACTAATTATACACAATTGCAAACTATTGACTATAAACTCCACTTAAAGTACTTACGGGATGATATCCGTGATTTTCCAAAACGCGAAAACGCGCGTTTCGTGATTTTTTAGTCTAAAACAGTGTATTGACTGTACATTTCTTAAATTTTTTGGGGGTCTATTTCTACTACCTTTGTCCTTAGTATTTGCATTCATCGACAGGATGGGCACAAGAATTTACACTCACATATTAATAGAACATAGCATTTCATCACGCCTATTAATCACCAGAGGGATAAGTGGCAGTGTATCTAATAGTACATCCATGTTTGACATGTCTCAGTATCAGGCATTGGGTCTGGATTTGTGCCCGAATGATGGCAAAAGGCTCGCCCCCTATTACATGGGTCTGAAACTATAGCCGACAACCGGGCACAAATTCAGACTCCGTGCTACGACCAATTTTCTTATGTCAAAGTCCAAGAACACTTTGCCGTACCTGGGAATCGAAGCCAGAGACCTCGTGCTTAACTATTGTGGTTGCTCACACCAACGAAAGAGTCATAAAAACAGTTTATACGTTATTCAAATTGGAACAGACTTACTTACTTTACATCATCACTTCCAATTTCCCCAAAAGTTAAGACAGAGAAGGTACTGTACCGCACTTTTCATCAATAGTGTTTAAATGAGGCTACCCACTAAACTGTATCATATCATGACGGTCCTAGAAACGTGTCAAGCACAAGAATATTCCTTGCATTGGAAAGAATGAGGCTACCACTAGACCGTTCCATCACCGACCAAAACCGTCGCGTGCCATGTTCAGAGCATCAACAGTTTTACAGTCGGTGAGAATATTTTGCCAGTACTGTTAAAGCACATAGCCCACATAAACGACTCCGCTCCCACCCGCAAAAAGAATATAATTCAAATATGGGCTTTATGTTCTTTAGATAGATTTTACATTGGCAACATAAATAAGCAGACAGCTCGCTGTCAGCGAGGTTACCGTCGTCAGACTGCTCGGTTGACAATGTTAAGTATATATAAAGAGCAATACATAAAGCCCATATTTGAATTATATTCTTTTTGCCGGGTGGGAATGGAGTCGTTTATGTGGGCTAAGACCTTAATACGTTCTAGCGGGCTTATTAGTTCGTATCATTTTCCTTTCCGTGTCTGATGCGTTCATAGCGCGGTCATGGTTTGGTACGGAGTAGTGGTTGGAATCCTTTAGTCCCACCTAGCTAGGTAAAATTACAATGTTTACATTAGTACCGTAATAATTAATTACCAATGAATCGAACGCGACTCATCTAGTTTCAATTAAAATTTAATGTAATATTAGGCAACGTAGATTGTTTTAGATTGGAAATTAATATTGCTATTATTTGCTTTGGGATTCATTTGTTGAAATGGGGTGTAATTAATAGAATGAACGGTGATTAAGTGAACCCTAAAACAGTTTAGGTTAGAATATTAAGATTCAAAGAACCTGTGAAAATTATCAGGTAAAAAGAAAGAAAGAAAAAACATTTATTAGCCCGCACAGGACAAAACACACAAAAGGTTTATAGCCCAAAGAAACTTAAATAGGATTCGTGAAAAAAAATATCATCTGTCTGACAGGTAATTAAAACGCTACTCTGTATAATTTAAAAAAATATGTAAGAAGATAAAAAAAAAACAGGTTCAAAGTACAGAGCGAAATGTTTTTCAACTTGAGTAGACTTCAAGACCTAGAGACTTGACCGATGTGGCCATCTTCTGCGCTCGGCAGCAGTGCACAGCGGAGATGGGATGAGACTTGATCGGCATGTGGTGCGCGGTGTGCAGCGAGCGGTGAGCGGTGTCCGACGAGAGCGGTGTGCGGCGGTCACTAAACTAGGCGTGAGTAACCTGTACACACATCTCTGCTTCAGTCCAACCAGTACGCATCTCCGTACAGTTTCGATGAATACTAGCTACTTAAGTACTTAGAGCAACTACAGTACTTTCACAGTTTTTATGCCTTGTGACTGGGACTGTAGCTACGTTAAATTTTTACCTTTGTTTCAATAATTCAAAAGTGCCTCTAACTGGCCTACTTGAAATAAATGCTATGATTTTGATTGATTTGGATTTTTGACTTAGCATTTCGTCTCCCCACCACTTCAAACATATTTGCACGTGTCCCCTTTGATGGACTCCGTGCCTTAGGCCTGAATTCCTGCTACTTTGTAATCGGTCGCGTACTGTCAGTCGCGTACGTCAGCGAGAAAAACAGTAGCAACATACTCGCAGAGCGTTGCAGTATGGCGCTATATAGATCAGAATGTATACTCGTACTCGAAACCGACGTACGCAACCGACACCAGCGTAGCAGAAATTCAGGCCTTTAAGTCCATGTTTTCTAAACACAAATGGCTAATTTATTAACAACAGAAAGCTTAATTCTTCATTAATTTGTTTCCAAGCAACAAGTAGCCGTTGTTCCGTTGAGAGGGACGTACTTATTGTTTCAAGAGTTTCTAACAGTGCACGATCATTTTCTGTATTGAAGACAACTGTAGAAGAAAGTTTGAGTTCTAGTTCCTCGAACTATCTCTTTTGTGCAGTTCGATCAACTTTTCTTTCAATAGCAGTGGGTAGGAAAATTATTGTGTCCTTGAATCTGAAGCAGCATTCGTCGAATTGTCTAACTGTTGAATGAAATTGTTTATTAATATTATACAACTTAATCTTAAATCGCAATTGCTGAGTGTGAGGTCCTGGGTTCGAATCCCAGATTGGGAAAAGTGCTATTGGGTATTTCCATCAGGAATTTCTCAGTAGCGGTCCCCAAACGACCACCTGTTATGCCCGGCCCTTTCTAGGTGTCCTGCATCATTACATCCAACTACCGGCACGGTGTGTATCTCACGGAGAGGAGCCATATGTCCCAGGAGAGCAAACGGTACAGGCTGAGCTGATGATACTTACGCTCCATCACCAAAAAACTGCAATACAAATTGCCACCCTAAGGGGCAGCACAGACGACAGACATTGTGTGCGACAGACAAAAAGTCTGCGACAAATAAAATTTTGCGTGATTGATGTGTTTCACTACTTTTTTGTCCTTTTTTGTCGACTATAAGGCGATGAGTAGGATCCTTTCCATCAGTAGATCCTTATAGTAGACAAAAACGTAGTCAAACACATCAATCATGCAAAATTTGTCGCACACAAAAGTCTGTCGTTTGCGCTGCCCCTAAAATGTACAAATGATAAAAAGTCTAATACCATACGTACCGCGATCGTCCTTTGTTTTCGCCGTCAACTTATTACATCTGTCACAAATAACGCGAGTTACCTCTCACGTAGGGACGTTATATTTCGTGGCTTCACTGACGTACATCTGAAAGAAAGTGGAGTAATTTTTCATGATTTCTTTTTCCGGGTTTCGTAAAATATCAGGTGTCTTGTGTTTCGTGCGATGATTTTATTGTGGTGGAATGTGAATAAGCAGGGTTGGCGTCTTGTGTAAATAGTTATGTTAAAGTAGAGACTTAAATCCAAGATTAACTTGTTTTTTTTTTTTTTTTAATTTTATTTAAAATATATTTTAAGTTATAGTTATCAGAACTATTCTAATGGTATCCACTCGCCCTATTTCTGAAACAAAGCTTCATCGGCCTAGCCTTTTCCCAAGAATGTTGGTGACGGTATCCAGTCTAACCAGATGCTGCTGAATATCAGAATTTTACATGGAGCGACTGCTTATCTAACTTCCACAACCCAGTTATTACGTAAAACGAGACTTGTTGGTAAGATTGGTTGTCAGACTTTCCGGTTTCGACGACCCGTAACGACTGTCAAAGATCTATGAACGACAGCCGGGACTAACAGATTTGACGTACTATACTAAACACGGAGAGAGAGGTCTCAGTATGTAAGGGATAGTCACCCATCCACAGACCGACCTCAGAATGCGTTGCTTTACCTAGAAGATTGACTCATCCAGCTGTTATTATTCAATCACGAACGTTCAAAGGCCAAGACCCATACAAAAAGTCACCAATCACCGTGAAATCATATTAAATCGGCACCGATTCAATTTGGCACGATAACTCTCATCCATTTCCGAATGTAAACAGGGTGGGCTCTGATTACAATAAACATTCGACTTGATTATTCGACGTTTCATCATTTTGAGTGGTTGTTCGGTGATCAATCGATTGAGGGTCGCGATACTTTACGATAGTCTGAGCCGTGGGTTTACTCTTTCAAAGTTTTATTGTGTAACGAAATTAAAGTTTTATACCATGTAAAAAGCTCGTGGCTAAGTAATAACTGCCGCTCGGGGTCAATCTTTAGGTTAATCCGTGCTTGCCTAGGTTGGTCTGTGGATGGGTGACCACCTATTACGTACCGAGTTTCCTCCGTGCCTCGGAAAGCACGTTAAGCAGTTGGTCCCGGCAGTCGTTTGTAGATCTTTGACAGTCGTTACAGCTAGGTAGTCAGTGGCCCAAAAAGTCTGACAACCAGCTTACCAAGGAGTATCGTATTACCCAGTACTAACTGGGTTGTGGAGGTCAGATAGGCAGTCACTCCACTTAAAATACTGGTAATCAGCTGCATCCGGTTAGACTGGAAGCCGACCTCAACATAGTTGGGAAAAGGCTAGATAGGTGATGGTGATACCATGTAAAAACAGGGCATAATAATAATTAAATAAGTACCATTAAGTGAGTACAGCAGTCATTGTGCTGATAGTCGTGTCGGCCAACGGCTTGATAACCAAGACCCTCGACCAGCATCTTAGGAGGCTCTCGCTTGGCAGCTGGATCAAGGGCTTGATTCAGAAAACAGTAATTCTGGACACGGCAAGTATTGTTAGGAGGTTCCTCTCTCAAGAGCCCTGACCACCGGCAGCTCGGACCCTGTTCCCAACGCTGGTGGGCTACTATTATTAAATGTTTCTATTTATATTGTTAGGGTTCCGTAGTCCTGACAAGGAACCCTTATAGTTTCGCCATGTCCGTCTGTCTGTCTGTCCGAGGTTTTGCTATGAGACCGCTAGTACTAGAAAGCTGCTATTTTGTAGAAGTGTGTATATCGTTAACGCCGATAAAGAAGTAAAATAAAATTTTGAAAAATATTCTTTTTTAGGGGAGCACATGTGTAGTGCAGTACATGTGAAGTGGGATGTTTTTTTTTGTCGTCGTCTACCCCATCGTGAGGGATATCGTTGAATAGGTCTTTTAAAATGACTTAGGGTTGCTAATACTATTTTTCGATTTGATGCTCCATTAACGAAATATTAAACTTTAAAGTGGAAATTTTTGTTCCAGTAGGGCGTCTCCCCCCCCTCTAAAAGCTAAACTGCTGGCTTTAAAAATCTGAAAAAATTCATGATGATAGTGCATTTCATGAAATTTAAACGAAAGCTATAGCGGTTAAGATACCTTTATTAGTTTAGCAGTAATAGTCGTTGAACTAGGGTGTTGGATAATTTTGTACCAAAAACAAAATCCTTAGAATAAATACTATAAAGTGACTAAGATGAAGTGGTTGCTTGTTTATAACGGGTGAAGACTTGCATTGATAAACAAAATCTAAAATATAACGTCTACTACGAAACCCTACACTGCGCGTGGCCCGACACGCACTTGGCCGGTTTTATTTTACTATCTTCTAAATCATAGCATAATGATAATATTTCAAAGAAGATTTTCTGCATAAAAATTTGAAAGACGCAGCCATAACCTGGTTTCGGTCATTCTCCCTTATTTATTTAACACTTCAAGCACAGATTACAGAGGTGAACTTAATGCCATAGACAGTTTCTATCAATCAACCTTTGGGTGATGTAGAGTCAGTGCTAGGTGTAAATCTGAAAGAAAATTTTTAGTAAAACTAAGATAAACTACAAGAACACAGGGTGTAAACAACCTCATCACGAAGCCGTCAACCAAGCATTCTGTACATCAAACTAAGTAACTTTACGCAAAAATTATTGCTGGGACACGACTTTTTTTTTTGGGGTGAAAAATCATGTTTTGTGGTAGAACTCAATGTAACGCACTCAAAACATTGTGCTGATATATGGATTAAATAGTACGGGGGTCGTGGAGGTGTGTAAAGTAAAAATCTTACATTAAAAACTTACATTAAAAAAAAAAACTTGTCAAAAAGTTGGAACTTTGACCCCCAATATCTCCGTAACTTGAAGGTATGGTGTAGAACAAAAAAATGATCGTAATGACGGGAAAAACAAGTGCCTTTCGGCTTCGTTAAGAGGTTTTTTACACCCTTTATACATATAAACTACTATAGATGCAGCTTTATATTTACAGCCGGGTACAGTAATTATATATTTTAGTGTAATTATTTTTTTGAGTGCTTTCCTAGCTCTTCACTTGTTAGCTCCATCGTACAGGCAGCCTTCAGAACGTTTAAATACGATCAAGTACTGAGAAATGTAAGCTGTACTATTAGAAGTAAAAGAGACGTTTTGAAAACTAAGTTAATTTAATTGGTTGTTCGTACTAGCTCGCTTTCTGAAGCGAGGACTATTTATCTTTGTTCCGTCTTATTATTGAAACTCCTGCGTTTGGCTTTTAACTGGCTGACTGGTGCGATAAATTGCAGCTTATGCGAAAAAGATGAAAAGCAAAATTAATAACTAATTTAACAAAATAATATTAAGTCGCCAAATTTCTTGTATAAAATATTAAAGACTTTTTCGTGGGTCCTTGTGGCCATAATGCAAATAGGTTTGGAGTGATTTTCGGCGTGGGAATATTTCAAAAACAATCCAGCAGAAGGATAAAGATAAACACTCTCACTTTGGGCCCTATCAGAATACCAGCGCTGTGACGTTTTTTTAATGTTACAGCACTATGCTGAGATATGGGGCCTTTTGGCCTTGTACAGGACCAATTTCGTTTTTCTTTTTATTTTCTTTTTTATGTTTAATTTTTATTAGTTGATAATTTCACCATTTTGTTTATGTGTTTTGTCCTGTGCGGGCTAATAAATGCTTTTTCTTTCTTTCTTTCTTTTATAAAGATGCATTTATTTGTATAAACATGTGTGACATGATACATTGATATTTTTTCCATACTTCTCTTTTACTCGTCATCTCAGCAGTCAGTTTCTCCTTTCTAGCCATAATCTTCCACACAGTCCAATTTTATGGTTTTAAACAAAGAGTGAAAATAAGTGCATATTAATTTGAAACACGATTATCTTTTTCAGACTTGCCTTTTTTTTCGGATGGGAAATCATCAAATAACTCCTCCCGCTCTGAGCGGAGCAGGAGGGAGTGTTTTTTTTTTCGGATGGGAAATTATCAAATGACTCCTCCCGCTCTGGGCGGAGCAGGAGGGAGTGTCAGACTTTTACTGACTAAAACCCATCCATGTTCCTTCATTGCCACTTGTGTTCCGGGGCCACGGTATCTCTTTCGAATAGTCCCGCGGCTCCGGCAGAATCCATTCTTATTTTAATCAGATTTTCAAAAGAGCATCTATATTCCATTTTTAAACTATCACTAAAACCGATTAAAGTTACTTTAAAACCTGTCAAGAAGACAATAATTTATATTCGTTTTTCTAAATAAATAATGATAATCCAGTGACATCACTTTGACGAGGCGAGAAACAAATGAATTACCCAAGAACTTCAATAATGATAAATGACTTAAGAAAATCAATACCTCCTCCTTCGCTTTGTTTTATTTTAGTTCAAAGAGAATTCATGAATTCAGTCGGCCTTCTCAAAGATATTTACAATTGGCTCCTTGTTTTAAAATAATTAATTAATTGCCTTTGAGCTGGCTGAGTTGGTTTTGTTAATAAAATGTAGCCGTACGCAAAATACGCATTTTGGACGTGGAGTTCGTATTAAATGTAGGTAAGTTTTCACGTGAAATTGTAGTATAGATTTTTGAAAGATAAATTATTGTAAGTAGCGGTTGAAATAAAATTGTCTTGTTGTAATAACGTTGAAATTTTAAGACTTTGTAGTAATTGAAGTGACATGGAAAATACCTACCCTAACTATAACTGTTAAGGTCGAATTTTGCGTAACAGATAACGGGGTACCTACTCTATTTTTAAAATTGGGCAACTGCATGCCTACGAGTGGTTTTAAAACGCTATTACCTCACTTTATTCGTTTAGTAGCCTAATTCAAAAGTCATGTCAGTATGGGCTGGGCAATTACCCAGCTAGGTAATTCAGTTAAGTTTTATTTTGAGCCGCCTCTAGCCAAATGCATTTTCTACGTATGAGTTAATTCGAGTTATGGCTTGGATGACTGTTTTTTTGCAAATTGTAGCCGAAACTCATTACTTTGATAGGTATGTAGGCTTCACTGTAAGTGCCTAGCTAATAAAACTCTTACTGAGAGGATGTTTAACATTTTACAGTTGAACGAAAATACACTTTCACAAAGAACAAATCCTGTCTTTGTGAACGAAAATATTCTTATCAATATAAAGAGTCTTTGGAAACCTCTCTAAAGTTGAGCCAACATAACGCCACTGATCAATTGGGCTGGAACAGTCACTTAAAAACGGCAAATGTGTGTCTTCCACGCTAAGAGTTCCGTACCATGTAAACTACGGCTTATGTTTAACCAACCACCAGATTTAGTAAAATGTAACGGCAAAAATATCACTTTTGATTGCCAAAAATAGTAAATGATCACCAAAATTAGATTTTATCGTGAAACTAGAACCAAAAAATATTTTTTTAGTCAATGACCACCAGAAATTGAACTGTTAAGCTCTTGCATCCGAGTCGAGGGAGACCCGGTCGACGGAGCCCTGCTACGCGGGGCTCCTACTTCTGAATGGTTTATAAAAAAATAACCACGAAGGGTATGGCATACCCTTCTAACCTAATCTATCTGTATCGGGGTGCCCCAAGTCGGGCTAGGCGGAACTAGTTTGTCATCAACCACCTCATTAAAATATAGTGCTCAATTTACTAAATTTGGGGATCAATTGATATTTTAGGTGATAAAGGTTAGTGGTCACAAAGTTATTTTTGGGTCATTATATACCCCGTAAACTACTACAGTTTAAAGTTTTTCTTTTTTTTAAATTGTATGTCTTACAGAAACAAGTTATTTTTTTACAGTACCTATTGTACTCTCCAAACTTTACAGTTTGATGGCGAGAAGTGCTCGTTATGTCGTCTTATTATTTTCCATGATAAAAGCTGCAATAACTTGGATAAATTTTGGTGTACATACATTTCTTACTGGCCACTGTCCCACTGCTGGCATTGATCACCACGCTTGTTTAAGACGGGTTGGCGATTTCTGACTTAAATTAATTATAGTTCCAGGTTTCCTCACGATTTTTTCCTTCCCCCTATGTCAGCTGTGATGTCCAAGATAAACTTAGAACTGGCCACCATGTTTCCGTTAAAAAGATTTGGCCTTGATGTAAAAAGACGGGCAGCTATGTAAACAAAAGAGTAGTCTAAAAGACTAAATAATTATTATACTTGTCGTGGATAACGACATCGTTTTGATAAAAGTTGCTCAATTGATTAGTGTACGAAACGCCGTGACATTATTTTGTAATGGAGGCACGTGGACAGTCGTTTTGGAAGGTGGGGATTGTCTAACGGAGACGCGGACCAAGTCACTTCTGAAAAAGTCGGTTTGCCTAGTTAAATTATTTTAAATTAGTAGTGAGGTTACATTTACACTTTGTGTTATAATTCAAATTGACTCTTTACCACTGAATCAAGATGGTATCGGCCCTATCGCTCCGCTGTCGCTGTCGTCGTCATACTTAAAAACAGAGTGGCAAAGGGTGTTGCAGACAAACCGCGTAGTAATACACATAAAGAGTTTTGTTGTTATCCGGTTATCTAGACCCTAAAAAGAAACCACCCTAAATTCGATTTTGGAACCGCAAAAAACAGCGTAAAACAGCCAAAAACATTTCAATACGGCGGAAATTCTATAACCAGAGGAAACTAGATCACGTTGCAAATCGTCGGGAGTGCCTGTAAATTTTGTAACTCGGACCCGTAAAGCCGAATTAGGCTGAATCAATCCGAAGTCGGTCCCACGTGCCGCCGGTAAAAGGAACTCAGTTTTATTTGTGCCCCGGCCTTTTTTAGGCACTACTGCTAGAGTATATCTGATGAATATAAACAGGAAGTTATTAAAGCTGTCGTCTGTTTATTTTCGTTTTTGGAATACGTATTGTTTAGTCTTTTGTTCTTCAGCCTGGTGCGCTTATTTAATTTATTGTAAAAAAGGAGGTATTCCTCAGAGCGCACCTATTTTTAAACGCAACCAACTGAGCGCAACTAAATTATTCCTCGAAGCGCAACCATAAGTTGCGCTCACAAATTCAAATCAAAATATTATATGTTTATTCCTCAAAGCGCAACTATGATGAAAAATTGAGAGGGGTATAATGGATTAATTAATTATATTGATAGACAGTTTTAAATCAACTATCCTAAGTGGACCAGGCAAACAGGAGAAGGAAAAAGAGTTTGGTTTCATGGATTTCTCTTTTAAGGACTTTGCCCTCTACACCGTACCATGGCCGTGCTATGAACATATCAAGCACGGAATTCAGCGTGACACGGTACTATGCCCACTAGAGCGTATCGTACCCGTTTATAACGATGGGGCGATAACACTTTGCCCAAGCCGGGAATCAAACTCAGGACCTCATGCTACCAGATGCAGACCAACGAAGGCTTAAAAATATTAACAATTTTCTGATATTTCTTAACTCCGTGTATCCTCATCATAAGCTAAAACGCAAATTCCGTGGTTAAAAATGTCAGTGTAATAAACTTAGTTAGGGGTCTACCTCCTGGCCAATTTCCCGAAAAGCCATTTACCCCTATTAGTACTGGGGTCAGATTTATTTTTTTCATTTCCAATTTACATAGAAATATGAAAGTAGCTGGCCGGTTTATGCTAAATTATTTGGTAATATGGCCGACCCGATGGTTCAATTTGTGTAAGGGTGAGTCCATATTCCGATATTTTGCTGAACTGGGCCTATTTGTTGCAGCCCTGACATAGTGCTACATTTCTTAGTTTAGATTTAAGTTTTTATATTAATTTTGTTTTTATTATGTGCACTTGTGGTATGTGCCAAATAAAAGTATTTTCTTTCTTTCTTTGAGATTGCGGTAAGTCTGAAAATAATCCTGGAATTGCTCTCCAGTAAGTTTTGCCATCTCCTTTATTTTTATGTTGCAAAAAAAAAAAAAATGAATGGCAATAATATCATATCCTAAGCATATCTATGAGAACGTCCGCTTTCGAATCCTACATAATATAAAAATGCGAAAGTTTGTGAGTATTTATGTATGTATGGATGTTTGCTACTCTTTTACGCAAAAACTACTGAACGGATGAAATTTTGCACACAGATAGTTCATAACCTGGATTAAAACATAGGATACTTTTTATCCCTGTAGTAAGATCCCATGGGACAGTTATAAAACTTCACGCGGGCGAAGCCGCTGACGGAAGCTATAGTAACTTATAATTCGCGCTAAAGAAAATGTGCCGTAAGTACGCACCCACAGAAATATTAGCCTTATTATTAATAATTCTGTGTACGCACCTTTATAAGGTCTATTTTATTGTAAGCTAAATGTTAAGGTTAGGTCCTATATTATTCCCATGTTGGTCCGATAGCGCAGAGGTTTTATTCAACGAAATACGATGTCTATAAATGAAACTGGTTATTGCTTGCTCGCCCAATATTATTGGTAAAAATCGAGTATAGTTGGTAGGATAGTGAAAGTTGACGTGCCATCATAAATCTAAGATCTAGAAAAAAATCTTTAAAATAAAAAAAAAGATTAAAATGAACTGACAGATTTTTAGCAATGATTGCATGTTTTTACCCGATAGCGGTAAAGCTTAAAAAGAAGGGGGGAGGGGGGGGGGAGATTTCCTGCTGTTTTGGCCCTCAGTTTTCGTTAACATACGTTTTCCTAATGCTTTTTTATTGTCACTCACTGGGACGCTAAAAGGAGCAAATCGTCGTCGAGATAGACCGCGGGCGAAGGTGGTGTAACGATGAGATTTTATTTGCAAACATGGCCAAAGATCGCACCGGGAAGAGAGGATTGGGACGACAAAGTTCCTCACCTTTGTCGTCCCAATCCTCTCTTCCAGGTAGAGGGACACTAGAAATATAATACCAGCCTATTACTGTCCCACTGCTGGGCAAAGGCCTCTTCTCATACAGAGAAGGCATAAGCATTGATCACCACGCTTGCTCAAGACGGGTTGGCGATTTCAGACTTATATTAATTATAAGTCCAGGTTTCCTCACGATGTTTTCCTTCACCGATGTCTGTGATGTTCAAGATAAACTTAGAAAAGCCCCTACATAAGAATTGAAAAAGTCACATTGGTACTTGCCCGAATTTGAACTCACAACCTAAGACATGGGAGGCGAGGCCTTAACCTCTGGGCCATCATCACATTACATACTAGGTTAACAAAAAAAACGTAATTTTTGTCTTTATTAACATCTTTATCTAGGTCTCAAAACACATTAACAGACAGCCTAGACTCAGACTGAAACGATGCGATCAAACCGCTGACGGCCCATAAAATCTTAACCGAAGCATTTAATTTACTCCATCTACTAAACGAATTCCATCTTTATGTCTTCGAAATAAGCTTTCACATCGTACAGCAGCCAATAAAAAGAACATAAACCTTTTTTGTTAGCAGTAAATTAAAATAATCTCTCATCGTGAACACTTTATGGACCTGAAGAATTTATTCAACATCAGGTATCAAGTAGAGTGCTCTATAAATTATCTATTGATACTGTATAATCCTTTTTATGTACTTTTTATGTCGTCACGTTATTTAGATATCCTGGAATTCTTAAAATTATTCAGAGGACCTGTGGTAGCCCCTCTCAAAGCTTCGAAAAGCAATTCTTTGCATTTCGAAGGCCACCGTCAATCCAATATATTTTTGACTTTTCTATCATCGTATTCTATCGTCTGGGATACGGCGAAGCGTCACCGTTCTATGACATTGACGTTCTACACACCCGAAAAAATTGCTTTGCTTCCACATTTATTGTGCAAACCGCGTCAGTGGAATCCAGTACCGGCTTCTCTGTATCCCTATCATTATAATCTGGATCTCTTCAAAGTTCGAGTGAATCGGGTTCTTCTAGGCAAGCGTGCTACCCTAGGCCGCATCATTGCTTAACATCAGGCGAATGACAGCCAAACGCAGCGATGAAGGAACATGGATGGGTTTTAGTCAGTAAAAGTCTGACACTCCCTCCCGCTCCATTCCGCGTCATTTGATGATTTCCCATCCGAAAAAAAAAGCCTTTTAAATAAAAGTACGTATACCTATATAGCTGCTAGAATGGCATAGTTTCTTGGTTATTCTGTAGTTATTTCATTTTTTTTTGTATTAACTTGTTGTTGAATACTTCGGTTAATATTCGGCAGATATGTGTGCCTACACAATTTCTGAAGTGATTTTTAGAGATTAACGACACAGGTAGTAAAATGTTGAATCTTTGTTCTAAATCCAGATTACTTCGGGAAATAACAATGTCACTTCAGTAACCACAAAATGTAATAAGCTATAGGAACTTTGTGGTTTCCTATTACTTTCTGATGAAGGAGTAGCCGCAAACAGGTCTTTGTGCGATAATAGAACTTTCAACACCAGTATATACTAACTGTTAAGGCGCATTTAGACTATGTAAGTAGTGTGCAAACAGATGTATCGTAGCAAAAAATCTAATAAATGTGATGCAAAATTACTTTTAATTCTGCGAACAAGATCCAGGCCTGGATGCCAGATGCAGCACCCGCCCGGAAAAATATGCACATGCAAAAAAACGCAATAATACAGAAGAATCTCACTAATCCGGCACTATTAAAAACCAGAGGGTGCCGGATTTTTAAAATAAAGCATTTCATAAAGAGAACATAATGATTTGTGTTCTTGTTTGATAGGTTATATTGTAACTGTAACAATTATCTCAAAATTATGTGTGATAAGTTATGAGGTTAGACTGCTAGACGACGACGCGGCGACGCACGGAGCGCATAGGCGTAAAAGGGCGAGGGAGGCGCGGGTGGAGGGTGCCGAGTTATTGGTCCTATCGGTCTATTGAAGTGATTAGTGAGATTCTACTGTAATTAGCATGCCATGCACCGAAACCTATTCTCTATACGTGTTTTTAGAAGGTGTTGACTCGACGACCACTTGTCACATCCAATGGATTCAACCGTAAGTAAGTCTTCGTTCCATCTCCTGAGAGGTCTAGCAACGCGAACGGTGCGCTTTCCGCTGCGTGGTAATTTTATACCAAGTTGTAAGTTTATCCATCGTATTGGTAAATTCAGGGCAAGTCAAAAACAATCTGGAAGTAGATCTGCAAGTTAAAATTTCGGTACTGAAATAAATAAAACTCGAGTTTGACGCCAACGCCTTGCTCTTATGCATTTCCGCCGATCAGGGTTGTCTGATACATACATTTGGACCTTTTTAGGGAGCGATGCTGGTCTATTGTATTGTATAACGGGCTGGTGTCTGCAACTCCACGTCAGAGCGCGTAGTTTGCGTACGGGTGCTGGTCTAACTTCAAGATAACAAAACAATTATTGCATAAGTCATAGAAGTGAACTTCTATGAGAAACATGTCCTGCCCTTTTTTTTTTTTTTTTCGGTTGGGAAATCATCAAATGACTTCTCCCGCTCTGGGCTGAGCAGGAGGGAGTGTCAGACTTTTACTGACTAAAACCCATCCATGTTCCTTCATCGCCCTTTGTGTTCCGGGGCCACGGTATCTCTTTCGAATAGTCCCGCAGCCCCGGCAGGCTTCGGTCCTTGCGGACCCCTTCCCTATTGCTGACTCTCTTTGAGGCGCGCGTGGAACACGAACGCGCCGTCGACACGGCCTGTCGTCATGAGACGAACGGACGGCGAGCTAGCCCATAGCTCCCCGTCCACAGGCCCGCGTCTACGGTGGCCGGAAGCCACCACGTGGCCCCCGACGCCCGGGGCGTCTCCCGCGGCGGCCGGGACGTGAGGATCTCTCCCTGTCCTGTTCCGCCACCTCCTTCGCTAGCATGACTGCTTCGCAGAAGGAGGTGACGGCGTCCCATTCCGTCTCGCTCCGGACCATGGCACGAACCAGGGCCGGGAGCGAGAGGTCGCCGAACATGTCCTGCCCTTAGATCAAAACCGTTGTTCGGGACTTACCACATCATACATTATTCCATATCCTTAGAAGCTGTGTGTGACTGGTGCCAAATCCTATAACTAGAGGGTTTGGGGGTTAAAGCCTGCGTATAATTAATATACAAGACCTTTGAGGTTTATTATGTACTCCATTATAATATCTAGCCGGGAATTTACAGTGAAATGGAAACTTATTTGAAACTGAATTGAAGCTGTTTGTCTCGACGGTTGTTCATAGATCTTTGACGTGCATTACGTGTAACCAGAAAACCTGATAACAAGTTTTTCCAAGGGGAATTTTCATCTCGGCGAGTTACATACTGGGTTGTGGAGGTCAGATAGGTAGTTACTCTGTGTAGCATGTTGGCATACGTAGTAGCCACCCACTTGATAAAATGTAAGCAGTATCTGCTTCAAGGAACACGTGATACACCCACGTTACCCACAACTTATAGATAACGTCAAAAATAGCTGTCTTTGCAATTTTACAAGCTTACTCTCAAAAGGAATTATTTTTTTCTCGGTATAACGGGACGATGGCCAGAAATAGAATAGAGAGATATTCGGAATAATTGCAGTTCTAAAAATATATTGTACTCTTGATCGTTTCTGGTCACAGCGGCTAATCTTGGAGGAGAGTAGCCATCGGCGCGGGAGATGTTATAGTGCAGGCGTGTGTGCGCAGGCACAGGCGCACTCTCTGTTCCTTTATTTTCCTAGTCCAATGGGACGGCAATCCGACACGACGGGAAAGAAATCAGGCGCAGGAACAACGGCTTAACGCGCTTTCCGAGGTATCATACCGCCAAGTTCAAAACTCCGGGCTACTACTGAGAAATTTCTAATGGAAAAACCCAATAGCAGTTTTTCTCCACCTGGGAAACGAACCTATGACCCTACGCTCTGCAGTCGCGCTTGCGAGCACGAGACCAACGGGGCAGTTCTAAAAACATACAACCACAATGACAATATTTAAGCCCATAAAAAATTTCCTACTAAACGTGTCTGAAAAATGTATATTGTAGGCGTAAGTCCGTAGCTTACAAAAAAATGTGATAGTAAATAAATCTCCATAGTCAACAAAAAAAAAAGTCTACAATCCGAACGAAATAACAGAAATAAAATAAATTTAAAAGGAATTCCTTAAGCCCCTTGGAGACGACGCAGAGCAATTATAAAAGATTTTAGAGCCACTTACAGATAGGTACAGAATTCTTAAGGTATCTGTTTCTTTTTCAGCGATATCAGGTTTCGTTTTTACATTTTTATAAGGTCACGTTTGGAATAGGAAGTTTTTCGTGAAAAAATGCTGTCGTTTTTTGAATTATTAAGTTTAGATTGTTAAAATTGGATTTTCGACTGCCTTGTTGGTTTAGAAGCCGCAAGCGTGACTACTGAGCAATAATAGGGTCGCCCCCAATTACACACCACTAAAACGGAGGACATCGTGGAGTACGTGCGCCAAACGACGAAGTACACAACGAGGGTGCAGTTACGGGAGTCGCGCCACAACGTCAACTTTAAGGCGTTCGTGGTGCGAGACTGCGAGTATCAAGTTATTATCTGCCCATGGCGATGGAGGAAGACTGTTGGCCGCAGGACGTGGTGGTCCGTCGCTTCCGCGGACAAGTTATACTGGTCAGCCAACACAAGTGAAGTGTGAACAAGTGAAGTGCTACTAACTAGTTTTAAATCTTATTTAATAACACAAGTTTTGTTTTTACTTTATACACGTATGTTAGTTTATAAGGTATCTATGGGCCATTGTAGCCTGAAATAATTGATGTTGTTGTTGTTGTTATTACATAGGACTTAAAAATAACTGGAGAAATGTGGGTGCACTATTAGGTACACCTCTGCCTAATCCTTCTGGGATTACAGGCGTGATGTTCTGTTATGTAATTTAGGCCACGGTCACGAAGTCAGCGGGCGGCGCCGCTGTACCCAGTCTCGAAGTCAACGGGCAGATCGCGCGGTGCTAGAGCAGCGTAGTGTTGTGTCACGAGAAATTTGTATCTTTATTCGCGAAAGAAATGTCTAAACAGCGACAACTGCATCTTTTTGATACTAATTCCTTCCTAAAACTTGATTTACTGTGGGCAAAAGAAGATGTAAATTCCTATGTCAATGCAGACGCGCGTGCACCGCTCGTACGCCGCTCGCCGCCCACTCCCCGCGCCGCTGACTTCGAGGCCAATTCCATATAAATGTATTCATTGGAACGAGCCGCGGCCCTCGCCGCCGCCGCCGCCGCGCCGCTCCCGCTGACTTAATGTCCGAAGTCTTAGAATTCTTTACGTATTGTGGATTGAAAATGTGATAGTAGGTAGAAAATTCACTTTTTTTACCGACCATGGAATCGATTCTGTCTTGGGTTAGATCTTTCTTGATAATCTAGTTGGGGCCAACTATATGGCTTAATTTATTTATTAAAACTTTATGCACAAGTAAAAACTATACTTAAAATGTCACCTACGGGATATCTTCCGTGATTATTTATTGTTAATGAGCTCCCGATATGAACCGAACCGAAACCGAACCGAAAAGTGAAAGCTTAAAACAGTGTTCAAGTAAAAACTGTACAAAGGCGGACTTCAGTTTTCAGTTTTTTTATTACCTTCACTGGCCTATGTAGAACAACTGCGCAAAATTTCATCAAAATCGTTTCAGTAATTTAGGAGTCTATAAATGTTGAAAAGACATTGATTTTTAAATATAGATAAACTAGCACTTGCCCGCGACTTTATCCGCAAAAATTGTGATAGCTCGGCTAATTTGCATGATATCAATATAATTTATAGCCTATGTTACTCGGTAAAGATGTAGCTTTCTAATGATGAAAGAATTTTTTGAATCGTTTGAACAGTTCTTGAGTTAAATCGTAACAAACAAACATAATCTTTCCTCTTTATAATATTATTTTATAGGTAGATAGATATTGTAAAATCTTTAACCACACATTTTGTGGTACAAAATGGTTCTAACTTATCCAAGACGAGAACTCAAAACACTTTATCCCACAACCTAATTTGTTAAACTGCTGTAACATGTTCAAGACGTTCTCTGTACAAACCTTTAACTAGGAATTTGCATTTAATCACGAAATGGTACCATCTCAGTTGTAAACGAATCTATTACGTTTAATTCGAAGCTGGCTTGTATTTGCAGAACATTTGCTTTGGGATATTGATCGTAGTGTGTTCCGTATAAATTGTCTATTCGTTTCGGATGGTTTGGAGGTGACATTATTTTGTTTCGTTTTCTGGTGTATTTTCAAGTCTATTTACGGATATATTTATGCTTACTTCGTCTCTATTCGTGTCATAAATTAAATTCATCTGTGTAATCAGGATCGTGTTGTTCAACATCGTTTCGAAAATTTAATTTGTATTGTTTGATGAGCAGTGGTGGCTCAGTATCAGCAGCGGCGGCCCAGTATGAGCAGCGGTCCCCAGTGACCACCGACTTACGAGCAACGTCAGCGCAGGTTCGAACTCCAGGCAGGCGCATTACTTTATGTAATTCATCACCACTGCTCTCAAAACGGTGAAGGAAAAATAAAATGAGAAAACCGGTATGTCCTGGAACCAAAAATTCGAAGACATGTGACATCTACCAACCCGCACTGGGCTCGCGTGGTGGATTATAGCCCATTCCCTCTCAGTGGGAACATAATAGTTTGATTATGCAATGACATCAAATTCATTCCGATACTTTACACATTCATTCCACGGAATTTACTCTGAAAATATTCCCATTTCTTACATCAATCTCGTATTTCAACAGTAACTGAAACCGACTGTATTTTCCTTGTATTTGAGAAAATCCTGCTAATCTGTTGCGAAGATTTCTGGCTGCCATTAGACGAGCCTAATCCCTAATGTAGTGGAAAGAACGTAGGTAGGTACTAACGTTTTATCTTGAGCGAAGAGAGGGAATTTTTTATTTATTTTTAATCTCTATGAGACGGTGTAAGGAATCAGGAACCGATTCGGAACAACTGGGTTTGTTGAATGATATTTTTTTCTTTGTTTTGTTTTTTATTTAAATGTGTGTTTATTTTGATTTGGGTTTAGTGATAGCCTGTCTGGATTTGTGGCCTGTTGCAAATTCAAAGTCCCTGTTGTGTTGTTCTGTTGTTTTCATTATTTGCGAGTAGATTTAAGACTGCAGTTTGTTATTATTGACAATTAAGTGGACAGAATACTGGCCGTACTTTGCACTTGGGAGTACTAAACACACACTGATTCAAGCACAAGTGCGTGTGCCCCAGTCGATGGCAAGTACTTAAAAATTAATGAATGTTTAATAGTCCAATGTAATTTTTAATTTAAATGTATTTTAATGTGATTGTTTTTTTTATGATTTTTTTTAGTATTTCAATGTAAGACAGTTTTTTAAAGTCGTTTTACTAACACACGTTATGGACTAATGTCTGAAATAGAACGTTTTTTTTTTTATAAACCGTGAACACTTAAACCAGATCTCTTCATTTACTCATTGTCATCACCATTACCATCTTCCTGCCCTCATCCCATGTTACTCGCGGTCGGAGCAACACGTTTTTTTCTTCCATTCTCCTCTGTCAACCGTCACGCAATCTTGCACACCCTTTTCCTTCATATCATTCCTCACACAATCCCTCCATCGTTTCTTTGGTCTTCCTCTCCCTCTCCATCCATCAACGTTTATATTCATCACTCTTTTAGTCACATGCGATTCGTCCCTCCTCATCACATGTCCATAGAAGTCGATTCCCTTATTCGTCATCATTAATTACCATATCGGCTGAAAAACTTCCACTGCTGAATAAGTCAATTCGAAAATAATATTAACAAAACAATAAATAAAAACTGAAACAAAAAAGCCATCTAACTTAATTCATTGCGAATGGTGCTCACAAAATGAAAACAGAAAAATAAATACTTTAGCAAAAGTCGATTATGAGAAGGTTCTGTGAAATTAACACAATGAATTTATGAAAGGTTTTATGCGAAAGCCCACAAAAACATTGGTATTATGATATCAACCACAATATCAACTCACCACCACACAATAACTATTTCTTTTGCGGGTGGATGGAAAAAAATTGTAAGCTTTGTGTACGGTTCACGTACAGGCAAATTGCTAACGCCGCAACCTACTTTACGCTACTCGTTTAGTTTACTTTTATAATTACTTATACTTATTAAATTAGTTGACCAATAGCTGCCGTAGCGCTATAACCGCGGATTAGCATCCAAACATAACTTACGTGTAACTTTACAAATATACTGAACTAAGGTGAAATCTGTGGTTTTCGTCAACTCACAACTTAACTACCTCTGAGCCATACACAAAAGTGGTCCTTCGAGCCGGATGACACGGCATATCATCTCGTGAGTCGTCGTGTCTCCTCATCAGCAGAGTGCTTAGCGTGGTATATCCCAGTTACGTTAGCAAATCGGTGCTATTGGCCTCCCACAAGCGGGTCTCACCAGTAGCATTGAGACGTTGCACATAGCGTAAAGGAGGGTGATCTACACTGAGTGCCTGTAACTTACGAGCTAGCAGAGATCACGTCTGCTGCTACAACTGAACTATCGGCGAAAACTTCGCAACTTGGGTGAACTAGTACCTGTGGTGATACAACTTTACTCCACCAACGGTCAACCCAATAACTAACAAAAATGGTTCAGAGCTTGGCAGAACTGATAAGTCATCAGGAAACTACTTTCAGAGACTTAAAACTTATCTGCACAAACTACAAGAAGGACAGTGCCACCAGGAAGAACTTGGCATACCTGGAGGAGCGTCTTTCTCGGTTGAACAAAAACTGGGAGAAGTTTGTTCATAACCACCAACTGCTGGAAGAGTCTGGAGCGACAGACCTTCAATACTTCAATGACGACATTTTCAACAGTACGAAGAAGATGTATGAAGAAGTGCTGCAAGACATGTTGAAACGTAAGTCTGAATTGCCACCTCCGTCTACTAGTAAGACGGAGCAACCACCTGCGACGCCTAACCAAGGGAAGGGGCAATCGAAATTTACTTTCGACGATATCCAATTCCACATACCTCCTCGGGGAACAAGCGAGTCGACGGAGAAACAACAAGATCTTTTGCGTCAACAATACTGTAACTTTAGAGCATTCGAACGCACTGTGGAGAAGATCACCATAGCATTGGCAACACCAATGGAAAAATGGGAATTGGAAGACAAGTTAAGCACCCTGAAAACGAAATGGGAGCACATAGAAAAAGCAAATTGGGAGTTAGACTATATTTTACAAGATGACGACTCAACTTACCAACTAAAATATAATACAGCGGAAAACCACTATGATGACCTGAAAAGGCAACTTCAAAACAACATATGGAAAAATGCGCATTATGAGAAATCTACGCCAAACATACAAATACCGGATTTTCATGGCAACTATAACCAGTGGATGAGTTTTAGAGACCTCTATCTTGAAAGTGTACACAACAATCCGACACTTTCAAAGGCACAAAAAATGCAGCACTTAAAAACAAAACTCAAAGGTGAGGCGGAGAAACTGGTTCAGCATCTTGGCATCAGTGCTGAGAACTACGCATCTTGCTGGGAGATGCTGGCCCACCGCTACGACAACAAACGGCTGTTATTCACCTCATACATGAACACGCTTCTGAATCAACCTAGTATTCAGCAACCAACCGCTGCAAGCATACGGAAACTTCACGACATCATGATGGAATGCTTGAACGGGCTGAAAAACATCGGGCTAGACACCACCAATTGGGACCCGATCGTGGTTCACCTATTGGTTCAAAAACTAGATAGCGTTACATATAACGAATATATAAAGGAGGTCAAACATCCCCGGGAGTTTCCCGACCTAGAAGAGTTTATCAAGTTTTTGGAATCAAAATTCATGTCACTGGAAGCTCTGCAAGGAAATAGTCAAAAATTATCATCATCTAGCAAACCATGGAAAACGGAAAAGCAGCCGCATAAAGGGTCAGAAAACCGAAATAACAACTACAAGAATAAAACGCAGGGGTCATCGTACTTTAACAAGTCACAAAACTCGCCAAAAACCTTCTTCACGACAGCAAAAACATGCCCGATTTGCAAAACTAATCACGTTTTGATGAATTGCGAACAATTCCTGGCGATGAACATAAACAAACGGATTGACGCAATTCGCAAATTGCACATTTGTAAAAACTGCCTATTCAGCCATGGAGAAAAACAATGCAAATCAAGAAAGACGTGTAAATTGTGTCATAAGGCACACCACACACTTATGCATGAAGATGAAACTGAGCTAACAAGCCACAAACAAACAACAAGGGAGGAAAACCCATCTTCGATCCCATCGACGTCCTATGGGGTCAATAACTTAACGAATGAAGAGAGGGAAGTGCTGTTGACAACAGTACTTCTGAAAGTCAAAACAATTGACGGAAACTTCGTAAACTTGAGAGGTCTACTTGACCAAGGCTCCCAAGTAAGCCTAATAACAGAAAACGCGGCACAACGCCTCCGATTGCAGCGACGAAAAATGAGCGCTGTTGTATCGGGTGTGGGAACCCTTAGCGGCAACTGCAAAGGGGCAATGAACTTAGAATGTCAGTCAATACATTCAGACTACAAATTCAACTTTGAAGCGTTAATAATGAAAAAACTCATAAGCAACTTACCTACCGCATCGTTCTCAATCAGCAACTGGGACTACTTAGAAAACTTAAAACTAGCGGACCCACAGTTCAACCTGTCGGGTCCGATCGACCTACTCTTGGGCGCGGACATCTATTCCGAACTTATCCTGAACGGCGTCATCAGGAGTGACAAGAGATACCCAGTAGCTCAACAAACTAAAGTGGGTTGGATTCTATGCGGGAATGTAAAGACATTCAACTGCTTGGTGACACTTAACGATTTCGAAAACATGACAAGATTTTGGGAAACAGAGGAAATTCCAGACAAACCATCATCAACTACTGAGGAACAACACTGTGAGGAACATTATAACGCAACTACCACAAGACTGGCGAACGGACAATATGTGGTACAAATGCCAATGAAACCTAACTTCGAAGCAAACTTAAAAAACGCAAAGTCGCAAGCATTAGCACAATTCCTTCAACTGGAAAGGAAAATGTCAAAAAACAAAGAACTCAGTACCGAATACAAGCGTTTTATGAACGAATACATCGCTATGGGACACATGAAACCTGTCTCAGGAGAAAGTAAGTTCCAAGTCTACCTACCTCACCATGGCGTGTTAAGAGCTGAGTCCACTACAACAAAACTAAGAGTAGTGTTCAACGCGTCGTACAAGACAAAAGGAGACAGCAGTCTCAACGATCACATGTACTGCGGTCCGAACTTACAAAAGGATATACTGACACTACTTATTAACTGGAGAACATACAGATACGTCTTCACGGCAGATGTCGAAAAACTATATCGGTTCATCTGGCTAAACGATAAACAACAACATCTGCAAACTATAGTCTGGAGATCTTCCCCTAACGAACCTCTACAAGATTGGCAGTTGGGCACAGTAACTTACGGAACAAAAAGTGCACCTTATCTGGCAATGCGCACTCTGCATAAACTCGCAGAAGATGAAAAAGATACTTACCCGGAAGCAGGAAACGTCCTAAAAAACTACTTCTACATGGATGATTTGGTTTACGGGCAAGATACCATTGCTGCATCGAAAACACTGGTAACACAACTAATTGAGTTGCTAAAAAAAGGAGGATTTAACTTGAGAAAATGGAAGACGAACGAACCAACTATCTTGGAGGACTTGCGAGATGATCAAAAGAGCCAGAATACGAACATAGACTTTAGCCCAGAAGAAACAACAAACTCAAAAATGTTGGGCATGAGGTGGAATCAAGACAACGATAGCTTCACATACCAATGGGATCTACCGCTCAAGAAAAAGCTGACAAAACGCGTACTACTGAGCGAAATTAGCAAACTGTACGACCCACTTGGACTACTATCGCCACTTACAATAAAAACCAAACTCCTGTTCCAAAAAATCTGGATAAGCAAAATCAACTGGGATGAACGTTTATCCGAAGATCTCGCAACGGAATGGGAAACTATGAGAAAAGATATCCCAGTGCTTAACAAACTTTCCATACCACGATGGCTGCAATGTCAAGAAAACAACCTAGAGATATATGGGTTTTGCGACGCAAGCGAAAAAGCTTATGCATGTGTCATTTATAGCCGAGTTAAAAATCAAACCGGCGAATACAAGACTACGCTAATTACGGCAAAAACAAAGGTTGCACCAATCAGCAATAAGATAACAGTACCTAGAATGGAACTTTGCGGGGCCGTTTTACTAGCTAAACTGCTAGAAAAGGTGCGAAACACTCTCTACACGAAAAACCTACACATAAGATGCTGGACCGACTCCAAGGTCGTTTTAGCCTGGCTCCAGGGCGATATAAACAGATGGGACAAATATGTAGCTAACAGAGTGAAACAAATAAACAGCATTATCTCGGCAAACTGCTGGGACTATGTGAAATCAGAAGAAAATCCTGCTGACTGTGCAACTCGAGGTTTAACACCATTACAACTTCTCGATTTTAAACTTTGGTGGAATGGGCCAGAATGGTTACAAACAAATACGTTACAAAACCATCAAGACAATCGCTTGACCTACACAACAAACACTGAGTTGCGAGAAATGAACTGCTGCGCTGTCACATACAAGAAATGTGAAATAATTGACACATTACTGAATAAAAACAGTAATTATAAACGCGTAATACGAGTGCTTGGATGGATTCTACGACTCAGCAATATTCTTAAGCAAAAACGCGCACTAAACGCAATCAATAACTTAACCGACTGCGGTAATAAAAAGGAGGTTTTGTGCTTAACAACACAAGACATAATGGGAGCAACAGAATTGGTTATTAAGAACGTTCAAAAGGAAAACTATGCCGACGATATAGAATGTTTAAAGAAAAACCGACCAATAACAAAAAAAAGCAACTTGCTGAAGTTAACCCCATTTCTGGACAACAGTGGAATACTGCGCGTGAAGGGGCGACTAGGCTACTCAACTTTATCTCCCGAAGCTAAACATCCTATTATTCTTCCGGCAACAGGAAGATTAACGGAGCTTATTATTCAAGAGGCTCATCGTGACACTCTCCATGGTGGCGCCCGGCTCACTTTGGCTCATTTACGTCAGAAATTTTGGGTCATTGGAGGTAGCAGTACAGTCAAGAAGGGGCTTCGACAATGCATCCGATGTCATCGGTTCAAACCAAACCGAAACGTCCAACTGATGGCAGACTTACCAAAGGAGCGTGTCACTCCATCAAGACCGTTCACGAACACGGGTGTAGACTATACCGGACATGTTGATGTGAAAATCAACAAAGGAAGAGGAGTTACAACTTGCAAGGCTTACATAGCAATATTCATATGCATGGTGACCAAAGCCGTGCATTTGGAATTGGTGTCAGACCTGACTACGCAAACGTTCCTCGCCGCATTCAAAAGGATGTGTGCCCGCAGGGGTACACCCCGCCACGTATTCTCCGACAACGGCACGAATTTTGTGGGCGCAGCAAAACTTCTTCAACAGGGATTTGAAAAACACAATACGTTTAAGACTTCTGAATTCACCGATGAGATGAGCCGCTTACAAATTGAGTGGCATTTCAACGCGCCACTATGGCCAACAGCTGGAGGCCTGTGGGAGGCTGCCGTCAAATCAATGAAATATCACCTACATCGAGTACTGGGGGAACAGAAGCTTACTTTCGAGCAATTCACTACTTTACTTAATCAAATTGAAGCCTGTCTAAACTCTCGTCCGCTGTGCCCATTAACAGAGGATGTCGAAGACCTGGAATATCTAACGCCAGGCCACTTCCTCATTGGCGGCCCCCTCCTGTCACTACCACAAGAAGAGCAAGACTTTGCTGAGCACGATCTACGAAACAGATGGAAGCTTGTTGAACAAATGAACGTGCACATCTGGAAGCGCTGGTCGAACGAATATTTACATCAACTCCAAACCCGTAGCAAATGGCAGCACCCAAAAGAAAACCTGAAACAAGGAAGCCTAGTACTAGTAAAAGATGAACACTTACCCCCTGGGCGCTGGGCTTTAGGAAGAGTCCAGGAACTACATCCAGGCGCCGATGGTCGAGTACGAGTTGTTACCTTGAAAACTGGAAAAGGTTCACTTAAACGACCAATAACGAAGCTTTCACCATTACCGCTGAAACTAGAAGAAACAAGAGTAAACGAAGAGGAAGAGAAAAGGACACCTACTCCGGAAACCAAAAAACTAGGAGGCACAGCTAAAAACAAAAACAATTGGCTGTCACTTGTTCTCCTATCCATAGTAGCGATGACGGGAATTGCACAATCTGCGCCAACGACGAATAACTGGAAGGTTACACCTATACCGAGCAATCATCCGATTTACTTCGATGAAGCAGGGACAATACAACTAATACATGACGAATGGAATCTATTGGTTTACTATAACTTAACGTCATACTGGCAAGCAACTGATCGAATCAATGATTACGTGAACCAAATAGATAAACTATGCCAAAGAATATCACATGACTACACGCCTTGCGAAACAATTGTCGACCACCTACGTCATGAACTGAGTCACCTAACCGACTACAACTCTATGCTGCTCACTCAACACTCAAGACCAAAACGAGGTTACTTTGATGGAGTTGGGAAACTATCAAGAACTCTTTTTGGAGTTCTTGACGCAGACTTTGCCGAAAAGTACGAAAAAGACATACAGAACCTACAATCAAACGATGACTACCTACTCCAACTTATGAAAAACCAAACACTGATTGTAGAGGCTGAAAATAACATTATAAAAAGAAACACTGCCTTTATGGATGAACAATTCAAAACATTGTGCGCCTATATAAACCAAACTAGCAGCGACATCACAAAAATAGTAAACAGGGCGCAAATGCTATTCACGATGAATGACATAAATACCGCAGCCATGACGGCAACTCTGATTTTTAGTGATTTAAATCGAATAGTGGAAATGTTGATAAATGCTCTCGCCAACATTTATAGAGGACATTTAGATACACATTTATTTCCCGCTAACCAACTGATCGAACAGCTCAACATAATATCAGGCAGGTTGCCACAGGGATTGTCGTTACCGGTAAAGGACATTCAAAGGGATTTGAAAAATATTTATGACCTCATCCACGTGAAGGCTCGCATGACAAACAACTTTGTGCTATTTGAAATACACATCCCCTTGCTGAGCGATGAGGACTACAAAATATACCGAGTTATACCAACACCGATCCTTACACAAGGACGTTTAAAACTCGTGCAAGTAAGTTCAAGCTTCATCGCAATCAACTTTTTAAAGAACTCTTACATAACAATGGAAGACCAAGACATGCGGCAATGTACATCATACGGAGAAGACGAATTCCTATGTGTCTCACGTAATCCTGTCTACAACATGCACGACAAGTACGCTCCATGTGAGGCCCAAGTCTTCAACCAACAAGAGTCCTTATCATGCGTCCTCAAAGACGTAACATGCAAGGAAACCTGGATAAAGCTGCACAAACCGAACATGTGGCTATTTACACTGTGCGGAAAACAGCTGATGCGCGTCATATGTAACGGTCAAGTTACGCCTGCGGTCATTGACGGGACTGGAGTGATTTCCTTGAAATCAAAATGCTTACTGCAGAAAAACAACGCCACAATATTTACACACAATCAGCTGGGAAGTAGTTACAACATGGAACCAGAGATCGAAATACCTACTTTAAACTCAACAATCAACAACATATTTGACCACGGCTGGAATAATGCCAAATTGAATATAACCGAACAAGGATCACCAACTGCTGTAGAAATAAGAAAAATAGACCAGCAGTTGACATTCCAGAAAAACAGGGAAATATTACCGAAGGCATCCGACATGTCAAATCACGACATCTATCTCTATTCGGTTACTTCTTTGTTGTTGGGAGGAATCGCTGTGCTTGCCCTCTATCATATCATCAAACGAAGGTGCAAAACAAAGAAAGGCATCAAAACACTCTCTTCCAAAACTGGAGTGACACCTAGAGGAAGGGAGAACTTTGGAGGAGACATCGAGCTACAAGAAATACATTCGACAGCAGCGGAGCCCGTTTACAGCGAAGCAAGACAGCCGAAGAAAGTATTTCACTTTGACGATTTAAATTGAGTGTTATACCTATACTTTTACATTTATAACTTTACACATTAACTTTTGTTTACTATTTAACTTTTATTATTTACTTTGCACTTTTCTTAGATAATTATTTGCTTTGTAATGGATGCTCATCCCACTTTTCCCTCGGGAGCATGTACGGTTCACGTACAGGCAAATTGCTAACGCCGCAACCTACTTTACGCTACTCGTTTAGTTTACTTTTATAATTACTTATACTTATTAAATTAGTTGACCAATAGCTGCCGTAGCGCTATAACCGCGGATTAGCATCCAAACATAACTTACGTGTAACTTTACAAATATACTGAACTAAGGTGAAATCTGTGGTTTTCGTCAACTCACAACTTAACTACCTCTGAGCCATACACTTTGTGTTTTGTAAATGTTATTTGCGTTCGAAATTTTATTTTATTAAATAGATTAGTGAATTGTTAGAAAAACATAAATTATCTACTTAGTTTGTATGTCAAAGTTCCAAAATGTTCTCAAGTAAGTGAAATACTGTTATTTCTTATTGAGAAATAAATTTCTTTAACCATAATTCCACAATGACAATCGTGGAACGTAATTATTATACCGAGAGAATAACATCCTTAATAAACAGCCAAATGCTTAATTCCGAATGAAAAGATACTTCGGAGGAAGTTTCAAACAAAAACAGGCAACATTAAATCTTAAGGACGACCACCATTGCTGCTTTGGTGTGTGCTTGAATATTTTTTATAGGAACAAAAATATCATTGGATAGATAATAGTGGGCAAGTCGTTGTTCATTTATTACTCGTGATGTAGGAATGGGGCCATTATAAAATGGGTCCTGTTTGCTATTTTTTTCTGAAGAGCTCCGTTTATAGTTAACCTGTAAATATTTGATATGTATTTTATCTGTTTTGTATTGAAGCTAAAGATATTAACTGTAAACATGCATTCTTAATTATTTATTCAATATAATATATTATATATATTATTATTTATTATATTATATTTCTACGACATGTTATAGTTACAGTGCCTCTAAGGTCTAGTGGTCACAAGCGCGACAGCTAGGCACGAGGTCCTGGATTCGACTTCCAGGTCGGGCCAAATTGTTTTGGGTTTTTCCTTCAGGATTTTTATAGTAGCAGCCACGGAGTCCGGATTTGTGTCCAGTTGATGGCAATATGCTCGCCCCCTATTACATGGAACTTAAACATAACTGGCGAAATGTGGAATGTACTATAGGTACATCTCTGCCTAACCCGTCGGGGATTACAGATGTTATAAATACAGTTTGAATTATTATCCGACTATTTTATTATTTTACTCTGGACGCTCTTAATGTGCACGTCTTTCTACATCGTTCTCACATATATGTATAATCTCAACATGAATGATGTAACCAAGATTTTGTAACAATATTTTGATTGAAAAGAGTGTCCATGGAGTTTCTCGCCCGTTTTTCTCCATAGAGATCTACGCTAGGGAATGGGCAACTACAGTACTTTCTCAAGTTATTATGCCTTGTGACTGTGACTGTAGCTTTGCTTTTTTTGTAATTTCGACATTCAAAAGTGCTGTAATGGTCTAATTTAAATAAATGATTTGAGTTTGAGTTTAGTTATTACGCAGAGCACCAATGTACTGGTGGTGTTAGGGATTGATTGAATTCGTCGCATCTACCTACACGCGATAGCGTACAAAGAGACCACCAGCCAGACCTTATGTGAGTTGATTGATATAAAGAGTGTCCATTCGTTCGGTCCCCGTTCACTTGTTAGGGTTCCGTAGCCAAATGGCAAAAAGCGGAACCCTTATGGATTCGTCGTGTCTGTTTGTCTGTCCGTCCGTATGCCACAGCCACTTTTTTTTTCTTTTTTCCGAAACGAAACTATTTAAAGAACTATGCTGTTGAAACTTGGTAAGTAGATGTATTCTGTGAACCGCATTAAGATTTTCACACAAAAATAGGAAAAAAAAAATATTTTGAGGGCTCCCCATACTTAGAACTGAAACTCAACATTTTTTTTTTATCAAGCTAAAATTCCTTCGATTGTGAACACAGTGGTCGAGGAAGTGACCAAAGGTGGACATTTTTCAAGAAAAAATTAAAAACTAATGATTGCGCGTGCCCAACGACTCTGGGGTTCAACATTTTTTATATTATAGGGTCTGCCCTGCACTGGGTTATTCATTAATTACGATACACCCTGTATCAGGAGCAAGTAAAACCTGCTATACATTCTCCAACATTAGGTACGTGTACGTGCAAAATCTTTCACCGCACTGGGCGTCTCGACACAGATTACGACATTATCGTTAACTTTCGATCACTAAAATAACAATGAAAAATTTCGGTTGCAATAACGTCGCTTGCGCATCTTGGATGTAGAGCCTTGGGTTTACGCAAGTCTCTACATCCAAGATGCGTTTCTCGCAAGCATCGTTATTGCAACCGAATTTATTCGTTAGTAATTAGCAATCAAAAGTTAGCGATTTTGTCGTTATCTCTGTCGAGACTACCCTGCCCTGCCCTGGTGACACAGAAATAGATGTTCGCGAGCGCGTAAACTAATTCGATTGAATGAATGAAGGGAATGGTTGTTGAGTGAATGAAGTGAACCAGTGTAAGTAGGTTATTTGTACACACTACTGAAAAGGATTGGATTTATAGCAGGAGTAGGTACTACGTTTTTTCTGTTATTGTTTAATTCGGCGGTCGGCTTTTGCTGTAGGGAATGCTCATTTTACGAAAAGGGTTTTGTATCTACCTCTAGCTGTGAAATAATACAACCCTCTTGGCATGTGTAACGTCTAACGTACTCGAATGATTTCTAGCGACCTCTTATGTAGAAATTGTCTGTGTCTGGTGTACACTATAATAATATATGTATAGCTTTAATCACAAACTTCTTTATTTTTCGTATGATAAGTATAACCCGGTCACGTCCCAACTCGAACCTGGTGTCAGACTTTTTCAAAAATCAAAATCATGTCTTCTTCTTCCATACTTCTCTAATTACTCATCATCTAATTATACAGCTCCTTTCTTGCCACATAATCCTCGAGAAATATCACTCAGGCATAATATTTAGTTTGTTCACGATCTGTTCGTTCACATAAGTACAGAGGCAAGTGATACTTATACAATACGCTCATGAATCCGAAAAATCGGAGGTCCGTGTCTTGGGTTGGCTGAAACTGATCTATAGAAAATATTCAAGCAAACTTATTAACAGTGATCGGAGTAGGCAGACTGATTTTTTCTGTTTGAAGAGTTATACACTACAAACACATAATATACCATCTCAACATGAATGATGTAACCAAGATTTTGTAACAATATTCTGATTAAAAAACTCTTTTTAATGTAGTTTCTTGCCCGTTCTTCTCCATAGCGATCTACGTTAAGGAATGGGCAACTACAGTACTTTCACAGTTTTTATGTCTTGTGACTGGGACTGTAGCTACATTTAATCTTCATATTTGTTTCGACAATTCAAAAGTGCCTGTAACTGGCTTACTTGAATTAAATGCTTTGATTTTGATGATTGATTTTGATTTTGATACAATTCATTATTGGGTAGTCATTATAACAATAGGTACCAGTAAACCAAAGCAGGTTTTCGGTGCCAAAGATAAATAAATTGGTTCCTGAACTCCGTCAAAAATCTCAGCCGGCAGGAAAAAGACGAAAAAGAATAAAGGTAATATTAAATCTAAAACCAATGGGAAGTGAGATTGAATGAAATAATGAATGAACGATAAAACCCGAGGGAATATAAAAGTCTATTGAGTGTGAATAAGCAATGGAATTAAAACCAAATCTGCAAAGTGTATGTCGGTCCACGCAAACAGTGATGGGTTCTGTATTCGGCTTGAATATTTATCCATGCACAATAGGCTAGTTTCCACCATCAATAAATTGCAAATCTATTTAGTCCGTCAGTTAGAGTATTGGAAAATAATGGACACGTATTTTTTGTTTTTATAAATCAATGAATATTGTCAAAGATAAAACGCATCAAATCTTGGGAGTGGGGGCTCGTGATGTCACAACGCACTAAAAATTATAGCACGGCGAGAAGTATTGAGAATTCTAAAAGCGTCGTATCTTCGTCAATTTTGGTCTACGTAACAATAGAAAAAATACGTGTCAAATATTTTTTGAAAATGTCACCGACGGACTAATTAGTTTTTTTCAGGACACAAGCCTATTGAAAATGTTTATTCTAGAGGCCGCAAAACTAAGTATATTTATATTTCATAGTATTCTAAAAATCAATACACGACTAAGTTAATTCTGCGGTTGTAACCAGAAATAGCTTTCCTATATCTCAGAAACTTAAAAGTTTCCTTATATGCATTTTTTTAAACACTAAATTAGCCTACTCTTGACCTCAATCTTGTTCTGAGGGCAGAGATGAGGTCAACTATAGCACGAGCTAACCCAAAAGAAGCCTATTAACTCATGACTCAAATAGATTCGGGTTATATGAACTCGGAAACACATCATTTTTTTTAAAATAATTATTGTTATTTCTTCATCCCTCGTTAAAATGTATGTTGGGTGCGCCCTTATTCGACGACCCGAATGGAGCAGCGGTAGTGAGGCTGCCTTACATTCTTAGGGTCCCGAGTTCGAATCCCGGTAGGAGAAAATGTTTGTGTGAAGAGCATGTATATTTGTTTCCGAGCCATGGATGTTTTTATGTATTATAAGTATGTTTTTTTTTTTTTAACATCTAACAAACTTAATCTATTATTACAGTTTGGTTTTAGCCACACATCGAAAACCTCTCAGGGCTTATCTGTGTGCTGGCGAGCCTTTCGTTTAACTTTTACAAAATGTTACAACTACGATGATACATTATAAAGCTTACCTTTTGATGATGGTGATAATAATTCATAGTTAAATAATACTTTTGGAGTTTTGTGTAAGGAAACGTTTTGATTTATATTTATAACTTTTCGAAATCGTTTTGTATAGCGTTTGCAAGTCCTCAGGAAGTTTATTACAAACAAAAAGTATCTATGTAGTATTCAGTTGTTGTGTGTTTTATTTAATATGTAATGTTCAACACAATGTAAATTGTTTATGAATAAATAAATGAAATGAAATCAACGTTCTGGTGTCTACGACACAAGTCTTATTGCTTAGTGTGGCACTAGATGGCGCTGTGTGTAATGTCCAGCGATATTTATATTTTTCATTTATTTATTTATTAATTTTACGTGATTTTTCTACACCACTGTGTTACCATTGCATGATAAAATGTGAAAATTACAAAAAAAGGAATACTGTTTCTGCAAAATCATCAACAAAATCTCCGTGTAAATACAGACGGGCTCATAAGGGTTTCGTTTTGTTGTTCAGCTACGGAATCCTAAAAATAACCGTAAACCATACTGGCGAGTTTTTTAACTTCCTCAAAGATAAAATTAAATTAGTCAGAAACAATGGACTGGCATAGTTATATTTTATCTGGATTTTGTAACGGAAATAGTGAACTTGAAATCGAACATGCAACTGTTACTCATGCAGATTTTATCACAAGGTTGTACCTGTGGGAGGCATTTGCCCTGCAGTGAGAATAATCATAGAAAAACGTTACATTCTAAGGGTCCTGGGTTCGAATCCCGATAGGAGCAAATGTTTGTGTGATGTGCACGGACATTAATCTGTTTCCGAGTCATGGATGTTTATTTATTTATTATTATTTATTTAGTACAGTGTTTAAAACCATTAACACTAAATTAAATACCTAATCTTTTTATTCGGTCTTCTCGCAGAACCACAAACATTCCAACATTATCGTCTTCTTTATATGTATGATAAGTATGTATTTACAAATAAAAAGTATCTCTGTAGTATATCAACTATCTGGTGTGTTGTGTGTAATGTCCAGCGATAAGCGAAAACAAGAAAAAATAATTATTTTTATTTGTCGCAAGGACATGACGTGCATACAAAATAACATATTTTTTTATGCAATAAACATACAAATCATAATTGTGGATATTTTGCGCGTCAAGTGAATAATAGGTATGAATGCGGCCATTCGGCCATCGGAGTTATTTGTTATGATTGAAAGTGTGGTGTTTATTGCAGCTGAAGATGTACTAATCTTACTTTTTATCTTACTAATATTATAAATGCGAAATTTAGTTTAGTCAGGATGGATTGTTACTAAAACTACTGAATGGAATAGAATAACCTGGATTAACATAAATATAGGATAACTTTTACCTCGGCAGTAAGATACCGTGGTATTTTGTGTGTACATAAATAAATTAGAGAAGATCTTGACGATAGAGCCTTTAGCACAAGAACAATACGAATTCATATTTTAAACACAAACGTGAATACTCAGGTTATCAGTCACAAAGCCCGCATGTGGATCCGATGCGCTAACTTCCGCTGATGATAACTTGTAATACGTTGCTCTTACAGCACGACACACCCTCGAGGCCACAACGATCAAGATACATTGGCGTAGCCACTTAGGCCTCTTCAAGAACGGACAACCAATAAAAATACATATAAAGTTTCCTCCGTGCCCCTGAAAACACATTAAACGTTGGTCCCTGCTGTCCTTTGTAATCTTTGACAGTCGTTACAGGTAGTCAGTGGTCCAAAAGTCTAACTACCAGTATTACCAAGGGGGTATCGAATTACCAAGTACTAACTGGGTTGTGTAGGTCAGATAGGCAATCGCTCCATGTAACATACTGGTATTCAGCTGCATCCGGTTAGACTGGAAGCCGACCCCAACATAATTGATTATTATTTATGACTAGCTGACCCGCGCAACTTCGTCTGCGTCATATAAGAGAGACAGAGAGATGGTTAGAGAGAGTGTGAGATACCCTTAAAAGATAGACATAATAATGCTATCGCGGACTTTTTATAGAACTTTTTAAGAGGAACAATACCGTCATACACGATTGTTGCGTAACTTTAACCGTTTACGCAGCGCACGCAACGAAAGATCTCAAAAGGAATATTTTTTTCCTTTTTTTTGCAACATTTTTCAATGATGCTCTGCTTCTATTGATTGTAGCGTGATGTTATATAAACGTTGCAACGTTGTTGTTCGTTGTTGCCTTCTCCGATAAATGGGCTATCCAACACTAATAGATACTTTCAACTCGAACCAGTAGTTCCTGAAATTAGCGTGTTCAACCAACCAAACAAACACTTCAGCTTTATAATATCAGGCATAGTATAGAATCACGTAGGTAACAATTTAATTTCTCTGAAATATTTGCATTAATCGCTAATATTCTGTTTTTCTAAATAAGGGCTTCCCTCGCCAGCCTCCTCAGCCTTACGTATCATCCTTAGACACTTGATGACAGTCATACTCCATCAAGGTGCATAAAATGAGCCCATACACGATATAGATGCTGTAAACTCTTGATGACCTCTTGCAACTGCCTTCCGTCTCCATCGTCAACCTTCGATGAAAGTCATACTCTAGCTAAGTTTAAAGTTTTCATCAAGGTTCATGAAATGAGCCCAAACACGATATAGCTGCAGCAAACTGTTGCGAACCTCTTGCAACTGACTTTTGTCTCCACCGTCAGACCTTCGATGACAGTCCAGGCAGGTCTTAAATTCTCACCAAGATGCATAGAATGAGACCAATAACAATATAGCTGTAAATATAATCTACGTTAACTGCGTATGGATTATTGATTATTGCGAATAGCACAGCACAGTTCTTGCACGTTAACAACACGTGAATTTATCAGGCTTCCGTTCGCTATACTACTTTTTGGAGAAATCATCATCATACTCCTGCTCCTTATCACAATTTATTTGGGGTCGGCGCAGCATGATTGTATTCTTCTTCCATACTTCTCTATTACTTTTTGGAAAAATAATTACAAAAAAAAAAGAAATATAGAAATGCAAACAATTTAAATACAAAAAGAAATATAGGCAATCTAACAGCATCAAAAAAAAAAAATTAACCAATCACAAAAAGTGAAAATAATGTTGCGGGGTTGCAACATTATTTTGCGCCTGCAACTCCGTAGTTTGCAGAGCGGTCATGATACCGCTAGGCTATTTACTTCGTTGACATAAGCTACAAATAGCCATTCTCATGTACTTACGTCATGACTGAAACGTCAAACAATTGAAGTATACGGACATAATGTTAAATTACCTACCCCCTTAAGGAAGTAGCGTGATAATATATAACCTAAATATTGAAGAAGCCTTTAAAGAAATCTATGCAGTAGTTTTGACGTGATGTGCGCACAAACATTTCGTACCAACTACTTAAACCGAGAAAAGCTGATTTTCTTGAGTTCCGCTATTTTGTGCGTATTTACCTCAAAAATCAAATTTCAAGAAAACTGAGAAATTATATTTACCTGTATTAGATATGAAGTATATGTAGCAACTTTAAAAGGTTACACTTCATTGGTTTTGATTGTATAGTTGTTTGAAGTTTATTAATATTAAACACAAAACCCTCTTTTTTGCGTCTCTGGATGAGATTTAAAAAATTGCTAAAACAGGTATTTCTTTATTTTTATTAATAAGTATTTATTCTGAGTTTCATGATTCTAGAACAATCTAAAATTTTTTTTTCATACAAATTTTAGCCCCCCTTTTCACCCCCTTTTTCCAAAAAAATCCAAAATTTCTATAGCCTAAATGTTATTCTGAATTCATTTAAATAGATTTGTGAAGATTCCAATAATATCGGTTTAGTAGTTTTTACGTGATGCGCGGTCAAACAAACAAACAAACATACAAAAATTTAAAAAATGGTTTTAATATGTTCAGTTACTTAATGTACAGATTTTTTCGTCTCAACGATTTTATATGTATAGATGATGATTTTTTTTATCAATTTTATCATTATTACCTTCGATAAGACCGAGTGATGTGTATGAGTTTTAATGTTTCTTCAAGATCTAGATTCATCAAAAATATATGCTTGTCGCGTCCTGGTCGGCCGACATGCGAAGCATCGGGTCTTCGTCATGATCCGACATACACTGGCCTGCAAAAATAAGTACTACACTTTTAAAATTTATTTTTTTCTAAACTATTGAAGTTAGAGATTTATAATAAAAAAAAACGTTTTATAGCATTTTTTATCAGCTTTCTTTGAAACTATAGACAAAATTAAACTATTTTTCGAGTCCTTTTTGTTTCGAAAGTATATCTTGTGTACTTAAAAAGTTATTGCAATTTTAAAAGTGTGATACTTATTTTTGCAGGCCAGTGTATTTTCAAATAGATTGTGGGCACTGTCGTGGGCACTCGAACGAAAAAAATAATTCAAATCACAATAACTTTATTTGAACTAACGGTCTCACAATCCGAGAAACAAACACGTGCGTTGGTGCTGAGCGTCCGCTAAGGCTGTCGGAGCTCGACTGTCGCAACACTCCGTCCCCTCTACAGCCCTCGCTGCATCCCCTCTACCGACGATCGTGCCCAAGCGGTAGGGCGCGGTTGCGTTTCCGGTGACGATAATAATAATTCACAAAACTAATTATTAGATGGCGCTGCTTGTTGTACTATGGCGCCATCAATCCACGACATACTTTAGTAATTTAAACGAAATTCATACCTACAAATTGAGGAGTGATCGCTTGTGACGAATATCGCCGATGGAACTTGTAACTTATGTCGTACTGCACATCGTTGCTGCTACCTGCTGTCCTCGTGTGTTTACTTCATGAATATTCTTACTGCACGCCTATACAACAAACATGGCCGATTTCTAGCGGGATCTGTGTTTATGTGTCATGCTTTGCATACAAATGTTAAATGTAAAAAAATATATTTTGTATTTTTAACTGACTTCTAAAACACGAGAAGGTTATGTATTTCACCATTTTAAAATCCAAAACGTACGTTACGTTTTGGATTTTAAAATGGTTAAATTCAACATCACGCCTGTATTCTCCGAGGGTTTATGCAGAGGTGTACCTAAGAGTACAGCCACATTTTGCTAGTAATGTTTAAGTCCTATGTAATAGGGGGCGAGCCTATTGCTATCAACTGAGCACAAATCAAGACTCCGTGGCTACTACTGAGAAATTCCTGATGGAAAAACCCGATAACAATTTGCTCGACCTGGGAATCGAACCCAGGACCTCATGCTTAGTAGTTGCGCTTGCGACGACTAAACCAACGAGGCAGAAGTTCTATTAGTACAATTTATTAGAAACTAGCTGATGCTCGCGGCTTTGCCCGCGTGGATGTCGGTTATCGCGACCAAAAGTACACACCCACCTCCAACAATTAATATCATTATATTTTAGCCAATGTATAGAAAAACTTGACAAAATAATACCAGAACCTACCTCGAGAACCACTCTATCCATTAGTGAAAACAGCATGAAAATCGGTGCAGAAGTTTTTAAGTTTATCGCGAACAGACAGACAGACGCGGCGGAGGACTTGTTTTATAATATGTAGTGATCATCTTTCTGTGCGGTTTTTTCCGGCCAATCTGTCACAAACGCTTCTAAGGCGTCACGCCAGCATTTTCAGGTATCCCTCGGCGACGACGCCCGTCTTCCGGCCCATGGATCCTGATGCATTCTACAGACATGATCCGCCCAATCCCACTTCAACCCAGAAGTCTTATTGGCCACATCAGCGATCAGCGATAACAGTTTTTGAGCGTATTGTGGTATTCATCATCATTATACGTTCATTCATCATTATATCATTGTATGTGTAATTTTATTTTTTATTGATATGGACCATGTCTGAAATAAATGAATTTATTATTATTATCAGCCTATTAATGTTCCAACTGCTGGGACACATGCCTCCTCTCAATGAGAGGGAATGGGCTATAATCCACCACGCGGACCCAGTGCAGATTGGTAGATGTCACATGTCTTCGAATTTTTTGGTTCTAGGACGTGCCGGTTGTGGTATTGCGAATTCTATATTATTAAATACTAAAAGTATACTAGGTACAGTATAGTTAATAATAAGGCAAAATTTAACGAGAAAGATAAACGCAAAGTTCCACGTGTTTGTTTTATATCTGGAACAAAAACAACCGTAGGTATAACCTTTTTCCTGATTTCAACTTACCTCTCACAGCGAAATCTAATCAAAATTGGTTCCGCTGTTTATTTAGGTGCAAAGACGTAACAAACTGGGGATATTTTCACCGGAAAAGGGATATTTTTGTTCACACTTAAAATTGAAAGAATGAAAAGGAGATCCTGGCCAGTGGGAAAGTACTGAGTACGTGTACTGTGTACGTGGGGAATATTCATTTTGAGGTATTTTAAGGAATCTGAGCAGAAGTGGCGTAATAAACCCAGGGGTATCTTTTCAAGTCCAGACAATCAAAAATCAAAATAATGCAATTAAGTCCAGGGTAGCATGGAATTCCAGAGAAAGTACTCTGGTACTTTCCAGTTTTCGAGCAGCGGTGGCCCAGAGGTGGCGGCCCCGACTTACGAACAGTAAGTCGTAGGTTCGAACCCAGACAGGCGCATTACTTTGTGTAATTTATTTCATCACCACTGCTCTCAAAATGGTGAAGGAAAACATCGTGAGGAAACCGGCATGTCCTACCAATGTGACATCTACCAATCCGCACTGGGCCCGCGTGGTGGATTATAGCCCAATTCCTCTCATTGAGAGGAGGCCGTGTCCCTGCAGTGGGAACATTGTAGGCTGATGATGATAACTTTCCACCACTTTGCACAATGTGAGTAAAACAGTCCCAATCAGCAGTATGTAAACACAACAAATCAAGTCACTGCGTCTCTTTCAAAAATAAATATTATAATAATCTATATGGTCTAGTAGTTGCAAGCGCTAGTAAACTGCTGAACATGAGGTCCTGGGTTCGATCCCAGGTCGGGCAAAGTGTTAGTGTTCCATCAGAAATTCCTCACCAACAGCCACGGAGTCTGGATTTGTGCCAGGTTAATGGCAATAGGCTCGGCGAAATGTGGGTATACACCTCTGCCTAACCCTTCGGGAATTACAGGCGTGCTGTTATTTTTTGTAATATCATATAATCAAACAGTTTTAAACGATCACTAAACATCATTTTACTTATACTTAATATTAGTAGAGTAATTTTAATTTTAAGGGACAAGATTTACCTAGCCTGTTTATTCAATAATCCTTTAGTAAAACATAACACGGCCTATGTAATTTTCTGTGTATTACAAAAGGATTATGTGTACAGTAAACATAATTTTGGTCTCGAATCAATCAATGTCGGTGTCGTGTGTTATCAATCTTTAGCATGTGGGCGGAAGCGCAAAGTAATCACTTGTACACTGATATATGACGTCATTTTTTTCTTTTTGTATGAAATTGCGTAAAAAGGACCTAACCACATTACCCACAAAATCGAATTTGATTAACCAAGCTAGGTAAAAGACTGGTAACGGATCGTGTTCCGTAGCAAGCGTCACTTTTATTAGACCTTACGCCCGAGCGGGGCGAGTGCGTGGTGTAAACGCAAGCCTATTTAAGTAAGAAAATATATAAAAGACTACTATGACGTCTTAATTATAACAGTATTGTTCAGAAAGAAAAGAGATAGAGTTCTACAGGACCTCTAGCTCTATCTATTTTCCACACTGAAGTACCATGAAGTTTTATTTATTGGTAAAAAAACAAACGTGGTAGGAAAATTGGGTGAAAGAAAAAGAGATGAATATTTTATAACTTATAGAAAAGCGATAACTTACAAATTAATGATTATTTGTCACCCAGAGACGCCTGGCTGCATACTAATGAAATGTCATTTGTCATCAATGGAGGGAACATTTATAAGAATGACTGATTATCGAGAAATAATTTAAGAAGCAAATGTCTGTAGTCTTTTGATAACTTTCTTAAGAGTAGCAATGAATCATAAAAGTTTTTTTTACGAACAGCAGCAACACAGGTCGACCTTCAAGGTTAAACAGTACTTGCCAGAGTTGGTCTGTGGATCATCCATTACATTTCGAGCTTCTTCCGTGCTTCGGAATGCATGTTAAGTTAATGGTCTCGGCTGTCGTTGGGATCTGAAACATTCGTCAAGTAGTCAGTGGCTCGAAAGTTTGTCAACCAGTCTTTCCAAGGAAAATTGAATTGCCCAGTACTAACTGAGTTGTGAAGGTCAGATAGGCAGTCGTTCCATGTAAAATACTGGTATCCAGCTGCTTCCGAGCAGACTCGAAGCCGAAACCAACATAGTTAGGAAAAAACTAGGCAAATGATGATGAGACGTGATGGCTATCGTTATCTTCTTCTGAGCGAGTCCTGCGGGTCCAGTCATTTGTTTATTACAGGAACTAAATTCTAAACCCACAGCTCTGGTCCAACTTAATTTATAGCCTTCATATTGCGATCTTAACATGACAAAACAAAAGAGTTGAATAATTATTTCGGCATGAACAAAACAAGTTTCTCAAAAACTGGGTAGCAACATGTCCTCACCAAAAACATTTAAAGCAAAGCTGAAATGACTTCCAGATTGATACGATCTTGTAGTTTAAAACCTTCGTGGTTAAGGCCATGATTGGGATGATCTATTTGGGTCCAACACCTACAGGGAAAACGAGTTTCCTTATCCACTATTTTTCTTTGAACGTTTGGCCTTTCCCGTACAGGGTGTTTTCTTGTGCGAAAACCACGTAGGAGGGTAGTTAAGTCAATACTATTTATTTTTACTCGTGACGTTTTGGAGTTGGGTGCAGTTTTGAGTGTAACATATTGTGTTTATATGGGTTATAAATGATTGTGCTTCTTTTTGACAGTTTTCTTCTTTTCGTGTGATTAGTGCCCAAACTGGTGGCAGAGATTTTATGCCACCCATGGGCGAGTTTAGTCATAGTCTAGAGGTGTGACCGTCGCTCCGGACTGCCAAGTCATGGGTCTCAAATTCGAACCCAAGACACGCACCTCTAAGTTTTCGGATTAATGTGCATATTGTGTTGTATAATTATCACTTGCTTCGGTGAAGGAAAACATCGTGAGGAAACCAGCATATTTGAGAGATATTTCTCGACGGCATGTAAAGCCAAGTCAGAGGCCCATGGGCAGTATAAAAAGTCTTCCATCAGGTTAGGCACTAACCACACGATAAAAAAAGAAGATAACACAATATTCAACAAGCTTTTCTCAAACTCAGCACTAACTACTATTATCTGGTTCCAGAGTATTCTGTAGTAAAACTTATGACAGAATATAGGAAGTTGTAACAGGAAAATCTCGGAGGACATTCAACAAGTGTTACCTACCGTACCTATGTGAGCCCATAATCGTATTATAGAGAGTTAATAAGACTAGTTCTAAAGAATTGACAAGAAAAATAAGTAGTACTCAACTGAGATTGTTAAGTTCGATTTTTATGTTTAAACAAACGGAAGAAACACCAGGTGTAGTTTGCGTCTGGATATCCTACTTCCTACTAATATGATTAATGCGAAAGTTTGTGAGTATGGATGTATGGATGTTTGTTACTCTTTCACGCAAAAACTACAGAACGGATTTAGATGAAATTTTGCAAACATATAGTTTATAACCTATATTAAAACATGGGATACTTTTATCCCGGTAGGGATCCTATGGGACTATTATCAAACTTCAGGCGGGCGAAGCCGTTGGCAGAAACTAGTTATAAATATAGAGTAAAGTGCTAGTAGGGAAAAAAAAAAGATGCTGGTGGAATACATAACCTCCTCCTTTTTTAAAAGTCTATTAATAAAGTACCTAAGCAAAGGTAGTAAAAGGTATATGGGACCACCGCGCGAGATTTCTCTTTTTTTCTTTAGCCTATATTGCCCCACTGCTGGGCAAAGACCTCCCCCATAGCTTCCCACTCTTCCCTCCGTTCGGTTTTCTCTTGCCAATCTCGCACAAAAGCTTCTAAGTCGTCACACTAGCGTTTTCTAGGTCTCCCTCGGCGACGACGCCTGAATTTCCTCTGCCAAATGAAAAAAGAATCCCTTATATCGGACAAGTAATCACTGAGAAATCGCTGAACATACAAGAAAAAAAAGGTTTTGTATGGCTTTTGAGAAGAACGAGGAATGCTCGTGATAATACATACATGACAGATGGCTTACCAGAGTCCCCGCTAATATTTTGCCAGCATCTCCGCAAACCAACTCTTCACTCCATTCCACAGAGAGGAGCTTAAACTATTTAAGTACCTACCCACAATTGAGTTGTAGTGCAATTTAATTTGCATTAAAACCGAGTTCCCTTAGTTATTTAACTGCCAAAATATTTTTAGTGAACAATAAAATTAGTTAGATTGTTTCAGCTCGCTGAAACTGGCCATGTGTAGATGTCTAAAAGTTTTAGTTTATTGTAAGCACAATAGTTCTCCAAGCCCCAACTATGTCATTGGTCTCGTGGTCGTAAGAGCGCCTGCGGAGCGTGAGCTCCTGGATTTGATTGACAGATCGGGCGAAGCGATATTAAGTTTCTCGGATTTGGTCTATCTGAGCTAAACACCCCAGTTACTTGGTTATACGATATCCCTTGTTAAGACTGCAAGAACAATTACAATCCACATGAATTAATTAAATATAAAGGGGTTTGGGATTTGTTTTATGAAAAAAGATTGCACGTAGTGGAGATGATAATGTGAGGTGTGATAAGAATGGATAAGGTAAGGAACGAGTATGTTAAAGAAAGTTTAAAAGTTGCGCCAGTTACAGAAAAGCTGAAGAGAATCGACTGTCTGGGTATGGACATGTGATGAGGAGGGACAAACTACATGTGACTAAAAGAGTGATTAATAAAAATGTAAATAGATGGAGAGGGAGAGGTGGGCCAAAGAAACGATGGATGGATTGTGTGAGGAATGATATGAAAGAAAAAGGAGTGAATGATTGCGTGACGGTTGACAGAGAAGAATGGAAGAAAAAAACGTGTAGCGCCGACCTCAAGTACATTGGACTAGGACAAGAAGATGAGGATGTTTTGGTTGAAGTTTATAAAACATTGCCTAGTGTGACACCGCCACCCATACTCTATTTTTAAAGAGTTATCTAACAGCTTTATTTGGTGTACAATTAAGTGTTCAAAACAGAAATATACATCAACGATAATTCCCAAAAACTGGCCAGAACCACAAACAAATTAGCCAGTATTCTCATAACACGAAGGTTCAACTGTCCCAGCAGACAACTTAATCAGTGTTACGTCATAAGCGCTTAGGGTGAAGCCTCACTGTCTCTCTAATTGGCACGGACAAATGTGGCTTTTAGTTTTAGTGTCAGAATGCCTGTTGTGAAATTATTGTTGTGTGTGTGATTTGTAGAGACAAATAAAGCAACAGAAACAGATAGTTATTAAATAACGCACTAAAAACAGAGGTTTTTAGTGCGTTATTTTTACTTTTAGACTATAACCCTTGATCTGTCCACGAAGTAGATACAATTGTTATAGGTCCTTTGACAGATCATGATATATCAGAACAAGGTATTTCTTTGCCAATGATTTAAATAATCAAGCCAGTTTTTTATAAAAGAATCTAACCATCTTATTAATTATTTTTGCAAAACTGAGCTCGTGGCTAAATAATAACAGCTGCTAGGGTCAGTCTTCAGGTTAAACCGCACTTGCCTAGGTTGGTCCGTGGATGGGTGACCACCCATTACATACCAAGTTTCCTCCGTGACTCGGAATGTACGTTAAGCCGTTAGTCCCGGTTGTCATTTACAGATCTTTGACCGTCGTTACAGGTAGTCTGTGGCCTAAAAGTCTGACAACCAGTCTTTCCAATGGGTATCGTGTTTTCCAGTACCAACTGGGTTGTGGAGGTCAGATAGGCAGTCGCTTCATGTAAAATACTAGTATTCAGCTGCATCTGGTTTGACTGGAAGCCGACCCAAACATAGTTAGGAAAAGGCTAGGCAGATGATGATTCGTGGTCATTTATGTCTGTTTGTCTGATGATTTCACACCATGTATAATATTTTCCTTTTTCATTTCGTTGGTCTATAGTACTTAACAAGTTTCAAACTCGCTTTAACTGTAGCTCAAGGCACCTGTTCTAAGATGTTGAGTTTAGATAGTGAAATATTGCTGTTTCGAGCTGCAAGCGGCTAACAGCTTGCGTGTCTATCGTTAAATAGAAGCACCTTAGTAGCTTGTTTCCTTTCGTTTCAAAGTTAATCAAGTAGCCATTTTATTAGGCTACCTTATTTAAATTTTATAGCATTTTTCGTATTTAGTCATGATTATATGCCACGATCTTCGAAGGGTGGCGGGTAGCAACCGGAGTTGCTAAGAATCCAGTTGAGTGGCGTGTGATTGGGGGTCCTATGTCCAGCCGTGCACTGCTGATGATGATTATATGCAAGTTTTGCGAATGTGTGTTGGTTCCAAGAAAAGGGATGTGCCTGTAACGTTTTACCAGATAATTATTAAAAGTTTTATTTTTAGTAGGTACAGGGTTTTATATTTTCTAGATAACCCTGTACATTTATCCTGGAAAGTAAAAAATGTACCACGTGGCAAATTTTACTCAACTGGTTGGCATAATTTTGTATTAAAAGGGTAAAAAAAATGTTAACATTTTTTTTTTAAATGCTCACACAGCTTTGCATACAAATTATATGAGAAGAGTTAAAACGAATGATAATTTTATAAAGTGACAAACCCATGTTTACCGCTTGTCATTTTGCATCGCTGGAGTTGGAAAAATGATCTAACCAACACCTACCCGTTCCTGCCAACACTCCACGTAAAAATAAATTCTACATTGGCATTAAAAAATATTGTTACTCAGTGCTTGCATCATTTTATATCGGAATGGTTGTTTCTCGTCATGTCTTGCGTGACATCAGGTGCGTTGCATAGCTCCTACATAAGTGGCGTTGTAGATGCTGCTATATTAACCTATATGGCGTCCTAGTACAGTGGTTCTCAAACTTTATCAGCTCGCGGCGCGCTTTCAGGTTTTAGTATTTTGTCCCGGAGCCCTAGCTAGTCGAAATAGGGTACCGTCATGCGGCACAAAATTTAAAACATCTTGTAATATAAAGCTGAGTTTTTATAAATATTGACCCACAAGAATATATTAAATTTGAAAATCCGGCTTCACATCACTACATATAATAAAACAAAGGCGCTTTCTCTGTCCCTATGTATGCTTAAATCTTTAAAACTCGGAACGGATTTTGATGCGGGTTTTTTTTAATAGATAGAGTGATTCAAGAGGAAGGTTTAAGTATATAACTTGCGGGCGGGCAAAGCCGCGGGCATCAGCTAGTAAATAATATGTTGCAAAGGGAATGATAATTCTTAGAAGTTTTGGATTTCAAGTTTGCTATTCATTTGGACCGATCTCCAAAACTCCACCAAATCGGAACATGTGGATCTTGTTTTAAAAGCTGCTGACGCAAGAGATGGGTCTCTTTTCTTGCAAAGTGAAATCGGGTGGACCTTGTGCATGGAAACGATTTTAGATTCACGTGATTTTTCGGCAAAGTATTTTAAATCCCACTAATTAAGCTTTAAAAGTTATTCCGTGAAAAGGGTTATTAATTCTTGTGTGACAACAAGCTCATTCGATTTTTAACCACGAATACCTAAGTTTAGTTTCAATGGAAAACAGGAACGCCTCACAGCGGCGCCTATCTTGAGTGTCTACGGCGCACCAGGGCGCCGGGCGCACACTTTGGGAACCCCTGTCCTAGACAGTAGGCCACCGAAGTACGAAGCAAGTTTTGGCAAGAGAGCAGGTGTCCTCCACCTCACGACTTCTTGAACACATGGCTTACGGCAGTGAACTACAGTGACCTATTTGGAAAGCTCTGAATCGATTGCGTACCCAAGAAGACCGCTACAAACATAATCTGGTAAATTGGGGTATTATTGTTTTCTCGAACACCAAGTGCGAGTGCGGCGCTCCGGATCAAACTATGCCCCACCTGCTGGAGTGTCCCAGGTGTCCGTTTACCTGCACTCTTGAACTGCATAGTGCCTCTGCCGCCGTGTAAGAGTAACATGGAAGTAACACCAATACGACAAGAAGAAGATGGCATATCCTATGGGGGGATATGTACAGTCGTGGTTTTTTCCCCCTGAACAGTTTAAATTTTTTCGCTTAAATCATGCGGAGGCGCCGAGCCACACCCCCTTAAAGTTTATGCCTATTAGGAAAGCGTCAAGTTGGCGCGAAAAAAAACAATAACTCTCGTTTGGCGTGCGTCGTCAGTGCGCTCGGCCGATCGGTATTGTCTTTCATTCATTATTTCTATACAAAGTCAACGGGGCGGGGCTAAAGAGCGTTTCTATGTTGCGAGTGCAAGCAAAACTTAGAAAAAAACTTGTCAAATGTGTTTTCAGAACCAACTAAAATGACTACTAATACTGCTACATGTATTGATAATGTTTTTTGTTGCTGTGAGTACTTAGATAAATCCATCGTAAATTACCTTCCTTCTGATCACAGCGGTCATACCGTTGCTTTCGCGTCCAATATACAATTACAATGAATTCAGATTCAATCTAGACAAATAACACCCAGCAATTTGGACAAGTTTAATAATAATTTAATTAGTAAGCTAGGTATACCGGGCCATATTATAAACAATGTAAATGAATTTTATGAAGAATTTTTTTCGGTAGTGCACACCGAGTTCAATAATACTTTAAAAAAGAAATTTAAAACTATTGGCCCAAAGTTTATTTTTAGTGACTGGGCAACACCGGGTATTAGGAAAAGTAGGGAACGATTGTTTGAGCTGTTCGGTCTTAAGCCTGACATCAACACAGAATCTTTTAATAAATATGTTGCTACTTATTCGAAATTTTTTAAAAACACTTGCAAGGTAGCCAAATCCTTATTCATTAGCAACAAGATTAAATCAGCCGATAATAAAATAAAGACGGTTTGGAAAATTATCAACAGTGAAACAAATAGAAATAAAAAACTAAATAATGATTTCACACTAGAGACATCACGTGGCCTTGTGAGCTCCAACAATGAAGTTGCTCAAGAATTTGTAAATTTCTTTACCAGTATCCCACTTAAAACTACAGAAACCTTAAAATCCTCTCCCTTGCTCTCTATTGATTTATTGAAAGCGAACGTTTCAGCCTGTCCAAATGAGTTTGAATTTCAGCATATAAACCCCTTAATAGTCATAAAGGTTTTAAGCAAATCAAGATCAAATTAACGGAAGATCTATGGGGTATGTCTATCAAAGCTTGTACCTCAATTATTGAGACTGTAGCACCGTATTTAGCCTTAATATTTAATTTGTGCGTGGATCAAGGGGTCTTCCCGGATCTAATGAAATTCAGTAAGGTAATACCGCTTTTTAAATCTGGGGATAGTAAAGACACCAATAACTATAGGCCCGTATCCGTGTTGCCGGTTTTCAGCAAGGTGTTTGAAAAGATAATGCTCAATCAAATGCTTAACCATTTTAACACCAATAAAATATTGCACGAGCAACAGGTTTCACCAAAGGACGTTGTACAACTGACGCCGGTGTCACTTTATTAAAACACATATTTACTGCGTGGGAAGAGGCACAAGATGCCATAGGAATCTTCTGTGACCTTTCGAAGGCATTTGATTGCGTAAATCACGAAACCCTGATCTTGAAACTTGAGCATTACGGTTTAGGTAAACTTGCGCTCAGTTTAGTAAAATCGTATTTGAATGATAGACAGCAGCAGGTACAAATAAATGGTGTCAATTCAATGGGTTTAAAAGTAAAAATAGGTGTACCACAAGGTTCGATATTGGGTCCCTTCCTCTTTTTAGTATATATTAATGACCTACCCCGTTTATTTAACAACCATCCGCATATGGTGTTGTTTGCTGACGATACTTCTTTAATATTTAGGATAAACAGACGTGCGACTGATCTTGACGACGTAAATAACGCCCTACTGCAGGTCCATAATTGGTTTACCGCTAATAATTTAGTACTAAATGGGAAAAAAACTAAGTGCATTAGATTTGCTCTACCAAATGTCAAAAGTAGTGATTGTGACATAATATTGAATCATGAGAAACTAGAATTTGTCGATAAAACGGTTTTCTTGGGAATCACGCTCGACTCAAGGTTACAATGGGGTCCTCATTTAACATCTCTTGCAGGACGGCTGAGTTCAGCTGCATATGCTGGTTAGAAAAATCCGTCAATTTACTGATATTGATACCGCGAGGCTAGTCTATTTTAGTTATTTTCATAGTATCATGTCATACGGTATTTTACTATAGGGACGGGCTGCAGACATCGAGTCTATATTTATTCTGCAGAAAAGAGCCATCAGAGCCATATATGAATTACGTAGACGCGATTCTCTAAGAGAACTGTTTAAGGAAATTAATAGCTTGACAGTACCTTGTCAATACATCTATGAAAACATCATGTACGTTAGGAAAAATCTGCATTTATTCAGTAAAAGAGGTGACAGACACCACTATAACACTAGAAATAGGGACCAACTAGTTCAGCCAGGTTTCAGAATTGCTAAAGTAGATTCATCTTTCATGGGGTACTGTTTGAAATGTTACAATAAAATACCTCCCCACATTCTTCAACTGAATGAGACGAAATTTAAATCTTGTATAAAACGCACACTATGTAGGCAAGCATTTTATAAGTTGGGGGATTACATTGATGATAAAAATGCTTGGCTACATGCTGGTCCTGCTCCACAACCATAGTTGCAAACTAATTGATTGCACTGGTCGGGCATTATTTGAGTCTATCGACACGCAAAGAAGTAGAAGAAGAATTGATTTCCATGTTAATGTATTGTGGAAGCTGCAGAAGATTGTTAAAATATACCTACTTGCATTGCATAGATTCCAGTTTTTAGTATTATAGCATAGCACATGTGTGAGTACTTTGTACTGTTCAGCCACCACTTACATTTAGTTGTCTTTCATTGACTTGAATATGCCTTGGTGGCTAAGAGAGAATGTCATGCTCACTCAAATCGGGTGTGTCGGGTCATTTAGTTCCCTTAAATATGGTCGAGTTGTTTGGCGCCGATACATGCGTCATGTTCGTGAACGGGCGCTCTCAGTTGGGACTGGTCATCTCTTAGCTGCCACGGTTCGTTCATTTTAATTCCTTTTTTTTTTTAAGTTTTGATTTATTATTTTACTCTGGACGCTCTTAATGTGCACGTCTTTCTACATCGTTCTCACATATATGTATAATCTCAACATGAATGATGTAACCAAGATTTTGTAACAATATTTTGATTTAAAAGAGTGTCCATGGAGTTTCTTGCCCGTTCTTCTCCATAGAGATCTACGTTAGGGAATGGGCAACTACAGTACTTTCTCAAGTTATTATGCCTTGTGACTGTGACTGTAGCTTTGCTTTTATTGTATTTTCGACTTTCAAAAGTGCCGTAATGGTCTAATTGAAATAAATGATTTGAGTTTGAGTTTGAGTTTTGAGTTTGAGTTTAGCTTAGTGGTGATCAGGCGGGCGGGAGTGTCCACGATAGTACATAGTAAAGCCAGTTTAGTTACTGTTATATATTCATTTCTCCATAAAACCATGCTCCTCTATAAAAGTTATCTCATATTATATTTTTCCTTCATTTGTCCTCATCAGTCTTATGCCAAGTATTTACCTACTTTCTAGCCGTGTCACTTTCTCGCAATCCATCAATCATGTCTTTGGTCTTTATTTCTTGTTAAAACCGTACTCGATTTTTTTACACAAGGTCTAAACAAATCCTTCACGAAGCCGTCAACCCAGTATTCTGTACATCAAACTAAGTAACTCTACGCAAAAATTATTGCTGAAATGCCTTTTTTTTTTGGGGTGATAAATCACGTTTTAAGATAGGAATCAATGTAAAGCACTCATTACATTGTGCTAATAAATGCATTGAAGAGTACGGAGGACGTGGAGGTTTTTAAAGTAGAGTTAAAACATTCACAACTCGCATTTAAAAAAAAACTTGTGAAAATGTTGGAACTTTGGCCCCCAATATCTCCGTTACTAGAAGGTTCCCAGGTATGGAATAAAACAAAACAAAAAATAGCAATGACAGAGAGAACCAGTGCCTTTCGGCTTCACTAAGGGTACGTTTACTAATTATTTTCACATTCATAATAAGAAGTTGCATGAATCTACTTACTATCACAACATTAATTGACGCAAAAACCATGCGAGCCGGTAATTTTTCTGATACACTAAATACATACGTCTCTTATTAACTTTCCCATCATTTCTTTCCTACTCGACCCATAAATAGTATTTTCATGGGCTGTAATAACACGGACGTGCATCATAAATCTGTAGGGGATGACGGTAGGGGGACCAAGTTAAATGTCTCGGAAGAATTAAGGACGGGGCCACTTCTGTCACTAGGTCAAAGAGTATAAGAAATACGCATGGAAGCGAAACTCAATTTTTTTTTGCTTTCATGCTTATGTCGATTTTTTTTTGCATCTGGCATTCCCCTGCCCTAGCCGCTATCATTTTTCTACCAACGTTTGTCTAAGCTTTAAAAAAGGTCTACCGTTATGCTTATTGTCGATTTACCTTGCATCTGTGTGCACTTGTGGCATATGCCAAATCAATGTATTTTCTCTCTTTCACCTGCTGCTTCCCTGGCCACTAACCGTCTTATACTAACGCTTGGGTTTAAAACAGCGTTTTTAATTTTACCGACGATCGAGTATAGGACACTAGGGCCACAAAGAATTGAATGAGTTAGGTAGGTAATTTAAAATTTTACAATTTTTACAATTGTGGACTGCAGCACAGTGACAGAGATGTCTGTGAAAAGACACCATAAGCGACAATATCTAGCCCTGACAGTGTTGAACGTCTTTTAAGACCCAAACTATGCATAAAATACGGTTAAAGCGAGAGTGTTGCTTCTATAGACGTCATATTCTATGCTTTAGGTGAGTTCCAACAACAACTGATGCAGATTAACGTTTTTTTACACGACTTCCCTATACGAGTGTCATGTGTGTATGTTTGTGTGTTTCTTTATTCCTGCATAACTTCTAAACGACTAAACCGATGTCAATGTTTATGGTATCGTTAGAATCTTTGCGTTATCTCGAGTAACAGATTTAAGAAAATAATTTTAAAAAAGTATGAAAAATTAATTTACGATTGTGACTAAAAATGGAAAACTGAAACCAACATTTAAGTGCAGTCGGGGGACAGTTCTGTGAAACATTGCTTTTTAAGTCCCCCGATTTCGACGAAACTGTTGTTTTATAGTTTTCCATTTTCAAAGTTAATATCAGAACGAGGAAAAAATTGGTTAGATCATTGATTTACTGATCTCTTAGAATAGTTTATTTTTATTTTTTTATTTGAAAAGTTTGACCTCCATTCTGAGGCTTGACTTTGTTGAAGTTTGAATCGATTACAAACTTTACAAATATCTTAAATTATTTTATTCACTTATAGACAACGCACAACTTGGCTACAAACCGTTTGGTCTAAAATAATACACAGCATAGCTATTCACAACGCTTCGATTCGATTTTCGATTCTGAAAGTCGTATTTCTATTTGTCTCGATTTCGTAATGTCAAAAAAAGATAGACATACGACTTTCCGAATTGAATCGAAGCGTTGTGAATAAGGGGCCAGGAGTTCTTTTCATGACGAAAATTAACACTAAGGACGATTTTTTGTAAATGGAACCCCTTTAAGGAATGAGTTCATAATTTAAGTCGATGGAAAATCCAATCAGGCATACAGCTCCTAAAGAAATAAATAAACTATTATTGAAATGCGGATTCTTAGCCCATACAGAACTTCTATGTAAAGTTGCTGACAATAGCATCCTAAAATAGAACATCGGTAGTTAGAGTATTCCCTTGAACAAAAAGGGTTTCTGCAACAAACTATCGTAGTTAACGCCTTTGGAATACGTCGACGAATTCCGATGGTTTTCTCGACCTTGCCGGTTGAATGTTTGTGAATGAATATAAATATAAAAGTAGGGATTATTGCTACATAAGGGACACTGAAAGTTTGAGATGTGATGAAGTTGGTTTGAGAGACAAATAGGGTAGATGACTAAAGAAATCTAATTAGTCCGTCAGATAGATTTCCAAAAAAACATATTTTTTTACTTTTCACGTAAACAAAAAATGAAGACACATGAAGACACAGTGCGTCGAAAACTCGTGTGACGGTGACGTCACACGAGTTTTCGACGCACTGTGTCTTTGAAAATGTGTGCAAATGTGAATTTGAGTACATTTTTTTTACTCAAATGTGACGTCACAAGCCCCCACTTATGATCTGTGACACGTTTTATCTTCGTCATTTTTTATTAATTTTATAAAACAAAAAACACGAATCCAAAAATTTTCGATAATCTAAATGACGGACTGAACAGAATCATATTTTTTTTAGTCAGCTAATATTCTACATGATTTATAACTAGAAGTAACCAATGACAAAGTATGTAATATATAACGCTATTTGTTGCTACTTGATTTTATGTGTAGGTACAATGATAGGAGGTAGTACTACACTATAATATAATGTATAGCCTAGATGTTATTTGGTAAAGATGTAGCTTTTAGCTTAATTAGATTTAGCTTAAAATGGTGACGGAATTTTTAAAATCGGTTGAGTAATTCTTGTGCTAAATCGTAACAAACAAACAAAAAATCTAATCTTTCTTCTTTAAAATATTAGTTTAAATTTCCAATCAAAAATTGTCAGAACCAATTAAAATAAAATAAAAACCCAAAAATCTTACACAAGCTATCCAAGTACCCATCTGTTCGAAACAGCAACCCCATCCGTTTCACGCATTGGTAGGCAGTACGAGTACACCATTTTATTCCTGTTGCCATGTCCCCTGCATACTTCGACCTTATTTCGTTACTTTACATAACATCATGGCTGTAATCTCCAGAGGGTTAAGCAGAGGTGTACCCACAATTTGCCAGTTTTGTTTTTAAGTCCCATGTAATAGGGGGCGAGCCTATTGCTACCAACTGGGCAGAAATTCAGACACCGAGGCTACCACTGTCATGTGTCCCTTGCCTTCTTCGTCCCTTACAATCAATGTGGTGAAACGTAAGTATAGCAGATATCGATGAGGACATATAGTATACCTACGTTTCACTACATTTATCATTCATATTATATATCTTTTTACTAGTTCTTCATAATTTTTATAATTTATTTTCTTGTTAGAATACTTACGACAGAGTTGTAAAGCTGCCATTACTTACCCTTTTATTTTTTCTTACCAGCCTATTTAATAATGGTTTCATTAGGATTATATTTACTAAAAATCATTTTATATCATTTTGGATAGTCTAAATCTGTTTTTTATACTTAATTACGTTGTCTACAGAATAACAGAATTCTAATTTATAATTATACGTAAGTTTCTTAAACTCACTCTCAGAATTTATCTAGGAGGTTTTAAACATCTTGGGCGACTACACCTGGCTGGTCAGATGATTGGTAGGGGAGATGACATATGTCAGGAGAAGGAAGATCGTATAAAAAAATATTAGAGAGAGGAGAGAAAAATCCACGAACGTAGAGATTTCCCTGATAAAATGAGCCGCAGAGGCAATGCTATCAGTTTTTCGTCTTCGGTTGTGGTAAAGGACCAGTAGTAAGAGTTTCACTTCAACTAAAGAGTGGATAAGTGTTAGGGGCGCCGACACTCTGACGCGTCCCAACACTAAGAAGCTTCCAGAACAGGCGTAGGCATCTCTAGGAGCCGGCCTGACTCGGAGCTCGGAGTACCCAAGTATACTGTAGTCTCGCCGGATGCAGCTGAATACTTTTAGAATTTTACATGGAGCGGCTGCCTATTTGACCTCCACAACCCAGAAAATAATATTTATAATAAGAAAAGAATCCGAATTCAGAGTAACTTTTAAGAGAAACAGATTTACAATATTTATACAATATTAGATTTATAATAGATTTTTATTTCATAATCCCGGTTTTTTAAAAGAAATCTGCCTATTTAGTTTATTTTTCATTTCTATCCTCATTTATAATATCTATTAATAATTTTATAACCAGCTAATGAGCTCGACCAAATACAATAAACATACAGGCTTACTCATATACATAGTAATTATGAGTGTGTATTTGTATTGTTTACTGTATGAAGCTAGAGGGTAATGACTCCCCTGTTCCCTTCGGGCACATTATGCATGTGCACATCACACATCATATGATCATAGATACGTAAAAAGAATTGTTATCCTAACAATATCTTTTCCTCCCTCAAGAGACTCCAAACGTGATTACCATGCATCATTGATTCACCTCTCCAATGCATGAGATTTTTTACCTTTTCAGTACTCGCGATTACTGTATAGACATAGCAAAATGCGGAAAAACCCCTTTTTTTCTACGCGGATATCGGAGACGAATACACTGAAATTCAAATGAGAGCACGTTTCACGTTATTTTAGACTGTTTGACGTGATCTCTGACGATTCTCTCGACATTCAATTTTAAACCTTACACTCCCGAAATAAAATAATTTTTCAGTTGTTTCTAAATATTTATTTTAGGAGCTAAATTATCTTGGGGTTGTAATTTACAATCTTTCTCGGCCCTGTACAGCGGATAAGTTTTGAATTTCGAATAAAAAAGTTAAGGCAAGGCTGGGGAATTTTCTTCTGGCCGGCCGCTCTAGTCTTGAATATTTCTGTAGAGCGAAATTTTATTTTCTTTTTTTTAATGATGTTGTTTCTTTTTCTTTACACTGCCGCCTCACGATTTACGTTGTGATTTTACATTGAGTACAGCATTTTTTAGGTTAGTTATAATTTTTCTGAGGATATTTGAAGACGATTATTTCCTTTATTTATCTTCTTAAAAATTAATTACATTTTTTAATATTAGTTAAAAAAAAAAAATATATGTCGGGTTGTCAGGATTTTATTTCGTTAGGCTCAAGCATTATGTGGGCAGAAGATGGGTTTCGTGCAATGAAAACACACAGGATGCGATACGCTAACTATCAAAGTATTTTATTTCACATAGGCCTAATGGTGCACGGTTCGGGGTGGTCGTTTCAATGGAGAAGAACCGGCAAGAAACTCCATGGTTACTCTTTTCAAACAGATACACTGAGTAAACTAACTAATTACTTGACATTACACTTTCACACAATAACACTAGGCACAATGAATCGACTACAGTTTCAAGACGTCTCAACTCCGCTGCGATCAGACCCAGAGTGTCTTCCTCGCCACGAGCTGTTAACATCAGGACTCTGTACAAGCACGCCATGGTGGGGTAGACTGGTAAGTTAACAGGTAAGCTCTTGGCCTATTTCAAAATTTTCTGTTCTTGGAACCAATTATATTTATATACATTACTAGCTGTTGCCCGCGGCTTCGCCCGCGTGGAGTTGGATAATTCGATGAAAAGTATTCTACTCGATGTGTTATTCGAGGTTATATAATTCCTGTGTCCAAAAATTAAATTTACCCTCTTAGGGGTTGAATTTTGGAAAACGCTGAAATGCGTAACTAATTATTTTTGCCGCACTCAATTCGTACGAAATTTCATGGAAATATCTCCAAGGAACAAAAAGTTTCATTCAAACTTTTATCTTTCAGCCCCTTGGGGGTTGAATTTCGAAAAATCCTTCCTTAGTGGATGCCTACGTCATAAGAGAAATACGTCTGCGAAATTTTAAGATTCTAGCCCTAAGGCCTGTCCGTTGATTCATCAGTCAATCACTTTTGCTTTTTATATATATAGATTATAATAAAGGCCGTTGCCCAGCAGTGGGACCATAATACAGGCTAAAAAAAAAACCAATACCATAAACCCATCGAATCAGATATTTTACTGAATGTAGATATTCACACATACACATTTTATTAATACCAACGCGTAAGAGCGATACAAAAGATCAGTATTATAAGTTTGAGGGTCATCCGATCGCATGTTTGTCGTTAACGGGTATTGATAGTGGAGTTTCAAGGGTCTCTTAAAAGAATGAGCCGTTATGGTAAATTATGGGCATTGTGGTTCTCGATTTATAAGTTAAAATGAGCAGTATTGGTTTTTCTAGGGGAAGATTAAGTGGACAGGAGAGGACTGTCGGGTTTTTTGTTGATTGAATTTTGTGGACAGGAGAAATAATATGGTATCGATTAAGTTTAGTTTGTTTTCTGTAATTAAAACTAAATCATTAACACGTCAAAAATAACATAACATGACATCACGCCTATAGTTCCCCGAAGGGTTAGACAGACCTAGGTGTACGTAATAATTCACCCAAATTGTGCCAGTTATGTTTTAAATCCCATGTAATATAGGGCTAGCGTATTACCCTCAACCGGTTGTAAACACAGGCTACGTAGCTGATACTGAAAAATCCCTGATGGAAAAACCCAATACCACTTTGCCCGACCCGGGAATCGAACCCAGGACCTCATGCTCAGGAGTCACTTGCGACCACCCGACCATCGAGACAAATGATAAAAACGATAATTAATATTGTGTCAAAAATTGTGCCTTTCCGTGGCAAATAGGTACTGAGGATTAAGGAAATTAAAAATTATCATTAATTAAAAATTATATATTAGGTAATGAGGCTGCCTTACGTTCGTTGGATCCCGGGTTCGAATCCCGGTAGAAGCAAATGTTTGTGTGATGAGCATGGACCTTTGGTTCCTAGTCATGGATGTTTATATGTATAATAAACAGTATTTACAAACAAAAAGTATCTATATAGTATTTCAACTATCTGGTGTCCACGACACAAGCCTCGTTGCTTAGTGTGGCATTAGATGGCGCTGTGTATAATGTCCAGCGATATTTATTTATTCATATTGATGGGTCAAAATTGATGAGTCTACTTCGTACCAATATCACGATCTACAACAAACTGCAATTACACCTTTAAATCCATCTACTTATAACTTAAATCCACTTGTTACAAGATAGTTGTTTTGAACTTATTTAAAAAACATATCACGTGGCAGCTGGTCCCCGCTTTAAAGAACTTAAGTCAAAGAAGTGGGTCGGTATGGCGGATAGACTTTGTGGGGGTGGGTAGAGTACCCACACTACCCACCCCTTAAAGTATTACGTAGAGTGGAATTTTATTTTTAGAAAATGGGAGTACAAATACAAAACGTTGTACATTTTAGTGGGCTCTACATAGTGTAAACACATAATTTAGTAACTATACAGACTTTATAAATAATATTAAAAATAGGTAATGGTATAAGTCGAGAAAGATAAACAAATCAAGTATATTGATTTAGCTCGCGAGGTTGTTGACATGTGAGAAGTGGACTCATCGATCATTGTACCGATAGTCGTATCAGCCCATGGCTTAATTGCCAAGAGCGTCGACCAATACCTGAGGAGGGTCTCGTTAGGCAGCTGGATGAAGGGCTTGATTCAGAAAGCGGTACTCCTGGACACGGCTTGTATTGACAGGAGGTTCCTCTTTCTGGAGCCCTGACCGCCAGTAGCTTGGACCCTGTTCCCAATACCGGTGGTCTACAATTTTTTACATTTTTAAATGTTTATTGTAAGGAATATTTAAAAATGTTATTAATTTGTTAAAAATAATAAAGGAAAATAGGTAAAGTATTCTTTTTTTTGCGGCGGGGAACTTTAAATCAAAATAAAACAAAGTAATTTTGCTTCACTGCCCATGAATAATTTCAGTCCGTGAACAAGTTTTATTTCACTGACAAATTTAAATGATTTTCGCGTTTTATTTCAATTTGTATGTTGAACAACGTATGATTCGCGACCGTAACACGTATAAGTTTACGAAATTATAATAATTAAAATCATCAATTCAACCCTTTAATTCATTTACTTAATCCCATTGAATGATTATTTCATGAAAAATTCATTAAATGAGATTAAATGAACTTTTTTGCGGGCTAGACTTTAACTTATTTACTATCGAAGGATCGGATTCCAAATCTACCAGAAGTATTTAACCAGTAGTATTTTACTTACAGCGAGCACCATTAATCCTACACACGCAATACCTGGGGGATAATGAGACCCTAACATTAGTTCTAACGTATATTATATCCTAATACTCTAGTAATGTCTCTATATAAATACAACTGGCCTAAACAAACTGGCGTGGAAATAGAATGTGATGAAATAAAAAAAAAATATTAAGCAGAATATTTCCCTGAGGTGTACAGTAAAACGTGTAACATTATCGTTAGGGCTGGTGCTCTGTTTACAACGGACCAGTAGCAAGTTTACTGGCTACTGGCTAGATCGTAAGACAGCAGTGCCAGAGGTTCGATGACAGCTGGTTATATTTTGATATGGTCTCTGCTGTCATTTTCTGTTTCGTTACTTTTTTGAAATATCTTGTCACAGAGAGAAGAGTGGAAGGTTATGGGGGAATCGTCTGCCCAGCAGTGGGACAAATAGGTTTAAAAAAAACTGTCTTGAGACAAAAAAAAATACAGTGAATCCTGTGCATTTGCTACACGTACACTTAAAGTGTGGTGTGATGGAAAGCTACAGAAATATTAAACAAGTTTTTGTAGGTATTTGAACATAAATGTAATGATAGTTGTAAGGGAGATTTAAATAAATAAATAATATAAATAAATAAAGGGTGTGAAACACCTCTTAACGAAGCCGAAAGGCACTTGTTCTCCTCGTCATTGCAATCATTTTTTTGTTCTACCCCATAGGAACCTTCTAGTTACGGAGATATTGGGGGTCAAAGTTCAAACTTATTGACAACGTTTTTTTTAAATACAAGTTTTTAATGTAAGATTTTTACTTTAAACACATCCACGACCCCCGCATTATTCAATCCATCCAACAGCACAATGTTGTCAGTGCGTTACATTGAGTCATATTGTGGTAGACACAAAACATGATTTTTCACCCAAAAAAAAAAGTCGTTTCCCAGCAATATTTTTTGCGTAAAGTTACTTAGTTTGATGATCAGAATGCTTTGTTGATGGCTTCGTGATGAGGTGGTTTACACCCTGTAGGTCCAAGCAAGGAAGAATATGCACTTACTAGCACACAACTCACCGATCCAAACGCAGCACCGCAGATGGGTACAGAAACAGAAAACAGAATAACAAAGTGCCATAAAGCCCTGAACCGTCCAACTTCAAAACTAGTAACGAGGCGAGTTCAAATAATATTTTTTTATTTGGACAAAATATCGCTCCAATGGGTGGGCTTTTCGAATCATTATCGTTTGCGATAGGGATCTCTTTTTGAGAGAACTGCGGAAGTTTGGAGACGTAGAGAAACGCTTCGGGACCCGTTAGTGGAATTTTTAGTTTCGGTAGGTACGTAGATGTCTACGAATTACCATAACGATTTTTTTTGTTGTAAAATCAGGTCATTTTGAGTGTCGTGATTGTTTTAAAAAAACTCAAATGATTGGTAGCCTAAACCCAAAAATGTGCTCCATTTTCGGCCACAAATAATTGCTTACTCGTGGTGAAACACAAGCATTTCAATAATAGTAATCCTTTACTAATTTCCTTATTCCTCCCTGTGAAGAATAAGTAGTAAGTAGTAATAATTAAACAAAAAGAAGATTTTTATGATCACCATTACTAAATTGAAAAGCTCTACTTTTAAGCAACAACATGTTTAAAGCGAATAAAGGAGTTAAACGTGAGTTTTATAATGCCTGAAAGTATATGATTCACTGCAATAAACAAAAACATAAAATATGTGATATTCTTCAGGATATATGCTAGTATGATAGTGTTTTAAAAACATAATACAACCATACCGAGTAAAAACCATGCTAAAATACATGCGATCATTCTGATTTTTTGGCCAATTTTTCTATAAGCAACATTTTAGCATCATAGTGTATTTTTTTTTTAGTCCAATCAATAGATTTTTTGTAAATCGATCGAAACCACTCATTTCGCACTATTCGGCCCGCAGTGACTGACGTAACAACCACTTTGTAGTGCAAGCTGATTAGAACTTTATTCTAACAGAATTTCAAACGAAGTTTGAACCACCACAAATAGAGTTGCTAATTTAGCTCCTGTAGTCCCCTTAATTATTGAGACACTAATTATAAAAAGTATCTGACAACCAGTCTTTCCAAGAGGAACCGTATTACCCAGTACTGACTGGGGTTATAAAGATCAGATAGGCAGTCGTACCATGTAAAATACTGGTATTCAGCTGCATCCAGTTAGACTGGAAGCCAATCTCAACATAGTTGGGATAAGCCTAGGCAGATGAATAATAAAAAGGTTTGGTATCTCACGAAAATTCTCAGCAGCATAGGTACTTACTAAAGCAGTTGTGAAAGTCGCCAAATCCAATGCAACACAAGTAACCAATCTGTGTGTAGTTAAGGCGACGCGCGACGCATTGTTCTAAAACTGGGCACGCGCGCCCCGGGACTGAGCGGGGGACTGAGCGTTTGAGCGGGGCGAGGATTACTAGCTTATAACTAAAGGACGTAAGCGACAAAATGGTTTTTGTTATTTAATTTAGTTGGAAACGATAATTTGAGAAATCACTTCTACAATTTTAAAGAATATGCATAGACTCATCTACGGAGAAAGTTAAGAGGCTTAAATGGGTCCCGTTTGCCCATAAGATGTGAATCTCTTTTTAAAAAGAGGTATGTTTGATATTTTTTTCTCTGTTACAAAAGTTACCTAATCATGTATTGAAAACTAACAAAATAAGGTTTTTATCATGAATTATCAGGACACCAACTTAAATTTTCATTCGCTTTGTAATTACTGACAAAAATTGAGATCATTGACTCCAAAATTTCCAATGCGTCCTCTTAAACCTAGTTCATAAAATCTATTTTCGCCCACAAATCCCAACTGAATGACTGTGTGCATATTGTAACCACTTGTATTTCTATTTCAGTTTCAACGATCGGTAAACAGTACTACCAAATTGGCAATCATAACAAACAACATTGACAATTCTCAATTCTATTACTGGAGTTCATTTATTTGGATATTTCCAGCATCAGCACAGTTATTTCGAAACCAGTTTTCGATGGCACAGCAAAGTTTTCAATCGATGCAGGGATTAAGGCAGAATTTTCGCAAATAAAACTGAACGTGATCAGCACAAGATTATATAATGACAAAAATTGAAAAGAATATGCTTAGATAGGTCATGAAAAGAGTGAAAGTAAAAAAATATTTACCTACAATCAGATGTGAGTGTCATCGCGGGAGGGGACGCCTTCGGGAAGGACATAGACTGCCCTTATTGGTGAGGTTCTTTAGGCCACGTGCGTAGTAGGGTCGACCAAGCTATTTGGTTTACATTTTATCATGCAAATTACATTGTAAAATGTAAACCAAATAGCTTGGTCGACCGTACTTGCAACCGGCGCGGCGTGGATCGTGGCAGATGGCAGGCATACCCTTTTTTTTTTTTTTTAGGATGGGAAATCATCAAATGACTTCTCCCGCTCTGGGCGGAGCAGGAGGGAGTGTCAGACTTTTACTGACTAAAACCCATCCATGTTCCTTCATCGCCTTTTGTGTTCCGGGGCCACGGTATCTCTTTCGAATAGTCCCGCAGCCCCGGCAGGCTTCGGCCCTTGCGGACCGCTTCACAGTTGCTAACTCTCTTTGAGGCGCGCGTGGAACACGAACGCGCCGTCGACACGGCATGTCGTCATCGCCACCTCCTTTGCTAGCATGACTGCTTCGCAGAAGGAGGTGACGGCGTCCCATTCCGTCTCGCTCCGGACCATGGATTGAACCAAGGCCGGGAGCGAGAGGTCGCCGCCGCCAATCGCCGCTACGAGGACACGGCGGTGCTCCGCCCAAGCGGGGCACACCTCCACCGTGTGCTCCAGCGTGTCCTCCGGTCGATCCTCACAATGGTGACACCCGGGCGTTTCCTTCCGCCTGATTCGGTGCAGGAACTTACCGAAGCATCCGTGTCCGGTAAGAACCTGCGTCAGGCGGAAGGTGAGGACGCCGTGGCGTCTCTCCAGCCACTCCTCAAAGAGGGGACTTTGCCCTTTGACTTTCTGCCCTGCACGGGGTTGCGATAGTCGCTCTCTCCATGTCGCCATGAGATTCCGCCGGAAGTCCGTCCGCTGAGCGACAATTTGCCGCGGCAGCGGAGTTTCCCCCCGGCGTAGCGCCTCCGCGCGCCACTCATGTAGGCGCGCGAGAACTATAGCCTCCAGATCCCATGGCGGCAATCCGGCAAGGAGGTTTGTCGCCTCGCGGGAGATCGTTGGCAGGCATACCCTCATGGGAAAAAGCGTAAGTTTATGTATGTATGTGATCAGCACAGTCCTCACGCATTTATTATGTACGTACCTAATATGAACTTGTATTTTTGTCGGAATCATTGTGATCTTTATTTTCGACTCATTATGGTTGCTGTTAGACTATCTCATCATCTGCCTAGCCTTTTTATTACAAGCTTTTATTTAGTTACACCTGTCCCGATGTTTGCAAGTTTGTCTGTCTGTAATCAAATTTTGCAAGTTAAATTTGATCCACTTCCCGGTTACCGATTATTTCAACCATGTTGGGGTCGGCTTCCAGTCTAACCGGATGCAGCTGAATACCAGTATTTTACATGAAGCGACTGCCTATCTGACCCTCACAACCCAGTAGGCACGGGGCATTAACTAAACTGGTTGTCAGACTTTCGGCCCACTGATTATCTGTAACGACTATCAAAGATCTACAAATGACAACCGGGACCAACCGAACTTTCGATTTTTTATCCAAAAAAGTTTGTTGACAATTCTTTCGAGACGAGCAAGCAATTTGATGGGTCGATTTTAACAATTGACACCTAATTTCCTTCCACAACCCTTCAACCACTAACTAAATCAAAGGTAAAAGATAAAGAATAAAAGTTTATCCCAACCCAGCTCTTAAACGTGAAATCCCTTCACTGGCACCACATGAATTATTAATAGGAGTCCTCAATACACTTAGACCGGCAATTGAATTAAATGCCTTCTTTTAAAATGGAAACGCTAAATGTGAATCGTATTTTATGCTAAAAGGAGTGAGAATTCTTGTGGCATTGGGAACCAGGAAATGAATTTAGTTAGTGGCTTTTCGGTTTGTTTTGATTGTGGTGAATTCTCCATGGAATGCTATAAAAAACTCTCGCTGAACCTGTTGAGGCTCTAATACGAGCGCGCGGTGTATACGTAACGTAAATACGTCGATTTTAAAATAAAAAACCGGCCAAGTGCGAGTTGAACTCGCGTGGTGAGGGTACCGTACAATGCCAAAGTCTTATTTTGAATTTACCACTTTATTTTCAATTGATAGAATTCTCATAGGTTTTCCTGTAATCTACAAGCTATGAACTGTATTTTGTATTCTTTTCAAAATTTTGAAAAAATATTTCTGAAATATGTCACGTTGGAGCAATACAACTCGACCAAGCTAAGATAACACGTTCTAATCTTACTTCTTACTAGTCTTTCTTACGCTCCCACTTCCTATTATATTATAAATACGTAACTTTGTGAGAATTGATGGATGGGAAGATGGATGGATGTTTATTACTCTTTCACGCAAAAACTATTAAACGGATTTAGATGAGAATTAGCACACATAGTTTTAACCTGGATTACACAAAGGATACTATTTATCCCGGTAGAAAATTTGTCCCGTTGGACATTTATCGAACTCTACGCGGGCAAAGCCGTGGGCATAAGCTCGTCCGCCATACGGCCGAAAACTTCGTGTGTAGGTATATGGAACAATATTATGTATGTATCCTATCAAATTTTGGTGAGAGTTTGAACAGGATTCCCTATTAATCGGATAAGCCGGCTTAGTGTCAACCCGTAATACATAAACAAACAAAACTTTCCTTTTACACTAACGAAGTGTACAGAGTTCTGGGTGGAACATATTCATTACGAAGTAAACATGTGGATAATAAAAGGTGGAAGGAAGGAGTGACACATACTTTTTCAAGACTTTTTAATGTATTTGCTAAAAATAAAATGTTGCTGCTTGCATGAGTCGAGTGTCTATATTGCAAATACGTCCCGTCGACAAACTGTTACACAGTTTGGTGGGTGCATAAAATGTACAAAATGTACCAAAAATTTTGGACCTGGATGTTTTTTTTAGGGTTCCGGTTCTTATTACTAAGAAACCACTGCCTGTCTGTCTGTCACTAGGCTGTATCTCATAAACCGTGATAGCTGGACAGTTGAAATTTTCACAGATGATGTATTTCTGTTGCCGCTATAATAAAAAAAAATAGTAGAACAAAAATAAAAGAGGGCTCCCCTACTACTATGGTACGGAACCCGTCATGCGCGAGTCCGACTCGCATTTGGCCGGTTTTTAAGTTTACTTTTGGGTTTTGGAACAGGATAACAAGTGACCAAAGTGTGTTAATTTTTCCTTGGACAGACACGATGTAGATTATGGAGAACCTGGTATTGTTAGCTTAGAGGCCTGTGCCAGTAGTGGACAGTGATTGGCTGAGTTAATTAATTAAGGATGTCATCAACTCCTACCGAGCCAAGCCATACTGAATTATTTAACGTATTTTTGAATAAGACCATCAAAAAATCTAGATGTTTGGCCTATCTATTATAAAGCCCTTTCTTATCGGTAACTTCAAATGCTAGGAAACGTGAGACACGTGTAAATTAAATTATAGGAACTTGAAATAGCTCGAATAAATCAAAGATAATAGTTTCCACTTCACTAACGGCCATTTTAAATAACTTACTAACAGGTTACGGAAGGTTGCTATCTCTAACTGTTTGAGATTTAGCTTACGGACCGTTAGAAACAAAATGTCTCAGAAAAGCTTTCTTTGTTTTGTCTCTTATTAACAGTCCTCCGAGTGACAGGTAGGTGACGCGGATCGAATATTCCAAGCTAACTTTGTTTATAGAAACACCAATAGCTACGAGACGTAGGCATACTAACAGTTATACGTAAGTAAGTTATAGAAAAAAGCCGTTAATAGTCATTGAGTACTAAAAAATAAGTGCGTGTCGTCATGTGGTAGCAATACGACGCCAAGTTCTCTGTTTCAACCTCATTAAGTTAAAGAAAGCCACACAATTAGGCAGGAGGGTTAAGGCGAATGTGTTACATTCCTTCGCCATTCCTTCTTCTGTCGGCTTCTCTGTTCTCTGATAATCTGGATCTATTAAAAAATCGAGTAAATCGGCTTCTTCTAGGCAAACGTGCTCCACCCTAGGCCGCGTCATCGCTTCACGTCAGACGAGTTGCGGCCAAACGAAAATCTGTTCAGTGAAAAAAACCCGAAGCCCAAATGCAACTTTACCCCCAACTCGCCGTGATCCGTGGCTAACGTGATCTGATAGCGTGATCGGTGGAGACAAACTACCTAAAATAATGTGATTCAGTTGTCATTTTTTTATAACAACATAACTCTAGACTTTACGTCTGAGTTTCATTGAAGACTCAGGCAGAGGTTTATTATAGAACATACACATTTTGCTTAGTTATAATTTAAGGAAAATAAGAGGGGGTAACCTATTGACGTCAACCTGGCGGAAAATCCCATTAAAATTTTACCGGAATCGAACCCATAGCTTAACTTCTACCGTGAGGAACTCGGATATACAATTGACATTTCAATTGCACATTTGCTACGAGATCGTAGCACTATGCCAGCTACGCCGTAGCGAGGGCCATAGCGTAGCAAGCCGCGTAGAGGAAAAAGTATAGTGATTTCAAAATGAATTTCTAAAGCAATATTTTTATAATCTACAAGTATATATTTTCAGTCATATTTCCACCGTATAATTTTCATGAAAATTCAACCACTTGTTGGGTAGACAAATAAAATCACGAACAATTTTCTGCTCTCAGCCCATCTTTTAACGACAATCTCCTCAAACCTTATCTCCAACATAAACTAAACGTTCTACACGCCCTAATAAGCTCCTAAAGCTGTACACTAAACATAAAACTAACAACATTACTTACCACGGAGAGAGAATCAACAAGCCTTCCCTTAACACAGACTCGCGAACTTAATTACTTAGAAGAAACCTTCCAGCACTTGAGGGCACAATATATACATATACAAGTGCCTATACATATACATATATACATATATCTCTTGTTATTTAATGTATGGCCCTGCGGCTGCGACTAGGGTTGGCACTTCCAAACAATATAAATTAAACGGCGGTCCCTGGATGGTTAATGGGCTGGTTATCGCAACCTCGGTTTAATTCCCCGTATCACACGTAGATAGGGGGAAGTTTTGGTAGAATCTTTCAGCTTTTGAAAAGTTTGCAAGTTTATCTTTTGGATAGGGGAAAATATAATTAAGATACGTTTATACTCGTCATCATCATCTGCCTAGCCTTTTCCAAACTATGTTGGGGTCGGCTTCCAGTCTAACCGAATGCAGCTGAATACCAGTATTTTACAGAGAGCGACTGCCTATTTGACCTCTACAACCCAATTAGTACTGGGTAATACGATACCCCTTGGTAAGACTGGTTATCAGACTTTCGGGCCACTGACTACCTGTAACGATTGTCAAAGATCTACAAATAACAGCTGGGACTAACGGCTGAACTGTTTTCCGAGGCACGGAGTTCCTCCGTAATTAATGGGTGGTCACCCATCTATGGACAAGCCTTTAAACTTAGCGTTTCATTTCAGTATATCTCAGTTATTTTTGTCACAGAAACCTCCCAATATTTGTTTGTACGTGTCGTGTATATGACATGTGCTCATTTCTCTCTTCCAGACTAGGTTATCGCCACTTGTTGATCAATAAAAATATTGGGTACTTAGAAGCATCGTTTGAGAAGTCAGTCTTACGAAGGGATATCGTATTACCAGTATCTGGGTTTTGGAGGTCAGATGGGCAGACGTTCCATGAAATACTTTACTGGAAGAGGATGCCCATAGTATAAAGTTGGGAAAACACTATGCAGAAAATGAAACGAAAAACAAACAATTTATCTTGTAACTTAAAGCCTTTCATAATTTCACGAATAACTCACACGACCAAAAGCGCAAAATACCAACTAAAAATTATTCAAAATCTCACAACGATTTCGAAGAAAACTGATCCGAAACCAGTATTTCCACGAAATACAAATCTCCATTATGATAGTAATCCATTGGAAGTAAAATATTGTGCATCTGAAAAATGAGTTCCAATACCGCTAAAAGTTGTGAAAAACTTTCGTCGCAAACTAACTCTTGTTGGTATTTGTCGGTGACTGTACGCGGCGTAGATTCTGACGGAGCGTGTAGACGAACGCTTTGTGCTTCTGAACCTGTGTGGCGGACTGTGTAGGCGAGTAGAAAAGTGTTTCAGCATAATTTTGATAGTATAATTCAAAGGAGAATGACCAAAAGTGTTAGGAACTTTGATGTGTCTTTGATGTCCAACACTAACGAGACCTATGTAATAAAATAGTCTACGAAATACTGAGACATTATAAGCAGACCGCAACCAAAAATATGCTGTAAGTAAAAAGTTATGACTGAATGAAAATGTGTGTAATCATGTTCATTGACCCTTTTTAACCGATTTCCAAAAATATAAAAAAACAGGTCATTGACCCATCCATATTAGAGAACATTAAACAAAACTTTTGTCAATTTTACAGACAGCTGATTATATAGATAATAATAAAGAAATAAAGTTAAGTCAGTGACACAAATAATTAAAATATTAGAATTTGTTTCTAATATTTTAATTGACAAATTTTAATGTCAGATCAAATCAATTTATGTCAAAGGCACAAAACAAAATAAAATTAAATATAACAATGAATTAAATAAACGAATACAATATAATATACGACACTTACATATAAAACACTATTTACAAACTATTATCATGTTGACAGGAAATGTTCTTTTGTTCTGTTTTTGTTAAGAAGAATATTATTTCGCGGTAGTCCCGTTTGAGTTTGGTGATGATCTGATGCTGATTTTCGGAGATATACAAAAAAATAAAAACTCTAAGTCACCGACTCCTGAAGATAAAGTTATTTTTCACCTTTTTTGTGTTTTAAAGTCGGTTTTATTTTTTTGCAATAAAGTTTTTTATGCGAAAAATATCATTAATATTGATCTGTCCATCGCACATATTGAACTAACTTACGCCTGTTATTTCATGCCGCTTGGTGTTCCGAGTTTAGGTTCTTTCCACACACACAGTTTCTCTTGCATTGTCACAAAAAATCAATCACTCAGGAAAAACAGAAAGTCCGAAGTGATATATAGCCTAAAGACTTAGATAAACGGTAGCCGAAGTAGCAAGGCAAGGCAAAAAAAACTATTATGATTTTTCATATAGTCATAACTTTTTTCTGACAGCTTATTTTTTTTTTGTCTCTTACTGAAAGTTACTCTCTATTTATTGGACTGTAAGTCAAAAAATGCCTCGTTAGTGGTGGATATTTGGACTACTTTTGTATATTCTCCTTTATTCATCATTCTCCTGCCTTGATTCCAATTTATTTGGGGTCGGCGCAGCATATCTTCTTCTTCCACACTTCTCTGTTACTCGTCATCTCTTTTCTTGCCATATCATCCTTTACATAGTCCATCCATCGTTCCTTTGGTTTTCCTCTACTCTGATAGCCACGTTCATACTCAACAGTTTCCGCACGACGTCTTCTTTATTTCCCCGCATCACATGACCATACCAAGACAGCCCACTTTTCAGTCACCGGCGCCACTTTCAGATTTCCCTTTCATGTACTCATTTCTTATTTTATTATTTCGCGTAACACCACACATCCTTAGCATTCTCATCTCCGCGACATGCAAATGCCTTTCATTCATCCCTTTTGTGGGCCAACATTCTGATCCATACAAGACAGCAGGTCTAACTTTTGTTTTATAAATCTTCCCCTTAAGTTTAAGGGCAATGCTTGCATGTGTTGCAATGCATGATTTAAAATATAAAAGAAATTAAAATATATCATTCCCGCTTTAAAACGTTTACGTTTATAGCGAAACGTGGGTGTACTATTAGGTTCACTAAACTTCTGTCTAAACCTTCATTGATTGTAGGTGTTGTATAATAAGGTATTTTAACATTTATGAGTTCCATCTTCAGAACAGCTAAATGAGACAAGATGGCTTCATTTTGTAAGCACGTTAAACGACCTAATTTTTGTCAAGTCATGGAAACTGGTCAATATGAGAAAGGTCTGACATAAACTTAGAATCAAAAATCGTTTTAAAATGTTTATACTCTAAATGCGTTTTTATTTGTTAACATAACAGAATTAACGGGCCACCGACTGACCACAAGTACCTTATTTAATAAGAAATATCATCGATATAAAATACAGACAGTCAGCTGCTAGTAGCTCACTATTGATAATTAATTGTTATGCAATCGGACAGTCAGTCAGAAAGTTGAATTAAGTTGCCCGTTCCACGAAAATCAAATTCGTCAAATTTCTGCACAAAGTCATAAAGTTGTTAAAAAAAAGCAAATAAAACGAATCATCATAGGGTACAAAAATAATTTCATTAAAGTAAACAAATCATTCGTTCATTGTTATTAACCCGTATTCCCTGCCATCATTGTTTGCTCTCCCTTGAACAATTACTTCTGTCTCCCAATTTTAGATCCTTGGCAAAATTCCAAATATTTACCTTTCCTTTTTGCGCTTGGCCACGACCTACAAGCTCAAGCGACGTGCGTGTTGCAACAGCGGTGGTGGAGAAAACAAATGAAATATTAAATGCTTTCTCTTCTAAGCGAGTCGACGGCAATCTTTATTGGTCGAATCCAGAACCAGCCAGGTTTGGCGCTTCTTCTTTTCAAATCGATGACTGAGATTTTGTTCGAGCAGAACGTAGCAACCTGGACAGCTCTTTCGTTTGCCTCATTAAATTCCTAGAGGGTGCAATTAGTTGTGCATTACGGACAGAAGAGAAGGTGTGGCATATCCTGTGTTGGGGCTCCAACTGGTTTGGCGCTGTTGGTAGTATAGACTATAGGAATAAAGAGTAATTCTTAAAGTGTGCAGATAATTATCAGGGCACGCAGTAATACACGTACACACACGTACGTGCAGTAATATGTGTACTATTATTAAAAAAATACCTAGAGGTTTCCACGAGTCACCACGACGCAACTTGCGACTCGACGGTGCTCACGGGAAGGAAACAAGTGAAACGCACGCGTGTCCCTCGAAGGAAAGCGTATCACGTGAGGTCGTGAAAGAAGCATTATGCGTTTAAAGTCGGCTGAACGCGGAACAATAACGGCTTTTGTTTCACAGCAAATTTATCTTATGATTCGATTGTAAATTTTCCAAGGCAGCTGAGAAATATTGGACGAAAGGTTGATTTGACATTTCAATTGATGTTTGACGGTGTATAATTTAGATAAATACCCTTTGTGTTTGTGCTGATAATAATTGAGGTTTAAAAGTAAAAGGACTTTAAATTAGGCAGTGTTCTGGTGTCAAGTTTTATTTTTCTTATAAGGTTTGAGCACAGAAATATTCTAATTGTGAGTTTTTTTGCTTTTGGCACCTTCACAACTTGACCGGTAAACTGATTTTGCTGGATTTTGGCACACTGGAAGGACATGGACCACAACCTAGGTTAATAGTACACTTTTCATCCCAGTAGAAGGTTTTCGTGGGATCACTGACATCGACGATCACTTTCGAGACATCGAGGCGAATAAAACCGCGGAAAAAAGCTGGTTTGAATATAGATAAAACAAAAATCAAACATACTTAAAACTTCTGCACGCGACGATACATTTAAAAAGTTGTCAAAAGTAAACACTTGTGTCGTCACATGCCCAAGAGTTAGTATGTGAATGGTTATTCGCGTCGCATTGTGAGCCCAAGACTATTTCTACACTCGTCTCCACTCCACAAAAGAATACCGAGGCACACACAAACACTGTGCAAGCTTTCGCTATGAGATTTCTAAAGTTTGTAGAACACTTTACGTTTTAGTTGGAATACGTTGACAGTTAAACAATTGAGATGCGAAATGTTGTTTGAAATACTGCTTTTATTTTATTGGTGGTTGCCTGTGAGCTGGGGGGCGAGTCTGCTATTACAATAGTGTCACAATAGTCTATCATTGATCTCATAATTGTTGATTTTGACAAGTTTGGTAATCTTATAATATAGTGGCGTCAATATGACTTTCCAATGACTTTCCAATGATCAACCACTGACACTGCATTGAAAGAAATGGCATAGAATGGTAGTCTCGTACATAATGACAAATAAATGACTGACTTACGCGTTATTCTGCCAAAATTTTGACAGTTCCAGCCGAAATTTGCTCAATTAGCACCATTTTGTATTGCTATAAATATTGGCTTCTATATTAAAGATAATTTAAAACACTTAAATGGACATAAATCAAAACACCGACCGCTAGAAATAAAATCAGATAAAACGTCAGTAAGCAGTAATGTCACATTTGACTTTGACAGCTAAACAGATAAATATTATTGAATTGTATAGTTTCACATTAATCCGCGTTACACATAACTTATTGTTTTTTGCTATTTACGAACTTCTTACTACTTCAGATTGCATAGAACACTAATAAATAATATGTAAAAATATATAAATGAAATCTGGCATGATTAGATGTTCAAATTTAATTCTAGTTTTTCGAAAATCATTTCTATTAACAGGTTTTATAATAATGGCAATACAACAATGTCATTTTATCACAATTCTATTACGAGACCATTGAACAATGATCGACCATTATTAATTTAGCCGATTACGATTTTTTTGCAAAATTACCTTTGTCATCGATCAACAATTATGAAATCAATGAAAGACCATTGTGACACTATTGTAATAGCAGTTTACAGTAGGACCAATTTAATAGACCACATTTGACATCTGTCAGTTTAGTACTACAACATTTTAAAGTTAACTTATTTTGTCATTATTACAATAAATATGTAATCGGTATTGAAAAAAGTTAAGCAATTGTGTAGTTCTAACTTCGAAGAAATAAATAATATTTTATGCCAGCCGTTACAAGGTTACGTTGTTGTATTTTGATGAAGTGTCAAAAATGTGGTCTATTAAATTGGCCCTACCATAGTTATTTTTTTAGTTCATAAGCCTGGATGAGTATGTAGCAGTGAAGCCTAGCCCGCTAGCATTGCAGTTGACAAAAGTCTTTTGAAAACATAATTTCAGGATCAAAAACTTCAAACACAATTTCACTGAAATATATTTTTGTTTTTAATGAGATAAAATATTTCTATGTCAAAGTGAAACCCATGTCCACTCTCCAGCTGATAGGAAAATAAACTAAAATATTTCATTCTATATCAGTTGCAAAAGGGAATGCAGCGAAGTGAAGCGTCCTACTAATTAGGAAAGAACTCTGGCGAGGTCCAGTCCAGTCCGGTCTGTTTGTGAACGCAATCTACGAGTATGGGTCAGCGCACACCAAGAGCAGAGAAGAGCAGAGCATTATCTGAGACTACTGAAACATGAATCTTATGACTATTCCATACGTTGCAAAACGCATACTCGAACATGCATCTTGCAAGCTCGAGCTTGGTCAAGCATCTTTGGACGTGTATACGTGTTTTGCAACGATGGAGTCGTCATAAGATTCATTTTTCAGTAGTATCAAAAACTGCTCTGCTCTGCTCTTGGTGTGCGCTGACGCTAGGTATGTCTCTCGCCGAATCGTTTAAAATTATTAATATTTTAGAAGTAAGAAAAAAGCGCTACAATGTTGAAGTATTGATCCAATCCAGGTAGGTTGGAATGTTATGAAATGTTCCGAACTAATCACGACAACTGGACTGGTTGTCAGACTTTTTGGCCTCTGACTACCTGTAACAACTGTCAAAGATCTACAAATGACAGCCGGGACCAACAGCTTAACGTGCTTTCCGAGGCATGGAGAAAACTCGGTATGTACTGGGTGGTCACTCATCCACAGACCAACCTAGGTAAGCACGGCTTAACCTAAAGATCGACCCGAGCAGCTGTTATTATTTAGCAACGAACTACAACTGAACAGTGACTGGCATTATATTATGGCACGGTTGGCGCAGTGGCTGAGCCATTCCACGGCACGGGACAAATATTGGCTCTTTAGTAAACTGATCCCACACAGGCGGATTCCGCGGGATCAGTCGACCTATCAGTCGACTTGTTGACCAATGTTATGACTTGTCTAATCAAGTAGAATAGTTTCTTGATATTAATTTATATGGTGATTCCCGTTGGCCCCATCGGCCGTGTCCACACTGGTGGGGCGGGGGTGGTTTTATATTTATATATTATTATTATTTTATTTTTTAATTGTTTGTATTGCTTATAGGTAGTTGTTTCAGATCTGGCTGTTAGTGTGTGTAAGTTTACATGTTTGCAATGGCACCCACGATAGAAGAGAAATTCTCAGAGTGGGGAAAAGTTAAAAAAAAAACGCTGGCTGTTGCTCAGAGTCTAGATTTGGGCTTGGTTCAGGGCAACATGCCTGTTTTGTGGAACTAGAACACAATTAGCAAAATGAGGGTGTACTATGGATACTTCTTGGGCCTATCCCTCCGAGAATAGGAGCGTGATGTTTTGTATGACTTTACATTTTTACAATAAACTAGCGGACGTCACGCGGTTTTACCCGCGTAATTTCCGTTTTAGTGCGACTACGGGGATAAAATATAACCTATGTTACTCAGTAAAGACGTGGCTGTCTAATGGTGAAGAATTTTTGAAATCGGCGCCTTAGTTTTTGAGCTTATTCATTACAAACATACACACATAAACACAAAACTTTCCTCTTTATAATATTCGTGTAGATGTAGACATAACACAGGCAACGCTACTGATCCAAAGCACCTCTAACAACGTCTACACCAGGAACAAATTACCACAACGTACAAAATAACAAATTGTCGGAATATAACCTCGTAAGAATTTATTTTTACTTGGCATAAATCTCAGGATTTCCGTCGACTTAATTTATTTAACTTGAGCAATGAAACGGAAAATTAGGTACACGTAACATACATACACGTTTTTGCACCAAATCAACCGAATTGTAACGTGATACAAAATATATAGGAAAAGATTTCCTTAATGTAATTTTACTGAGTTTTATAAACGGTGTAAAGAGACTCTTAACGAATCCGAAAGGCACTTGTTCGTTCGCGATCGTTGCGATATTTTTTTTGTTCTAGACCATACCTGGAAACCTTCTAGTTTCGGATATATTGGGGGCAAAGTTCCAACTTTTTCACATTTTTAGGGTTCCGTACCTTTTTTTTTATTTTTAGGATGGGAAATCATCAAATGACTTCTGGGGGTGTCAGACTTTTACTGACTAAAACCCATCCATGTTCCTTCCTCGCCCTTTGTGTACCGGGGCCACGGTATCTCTTTCGAATAGTCCCGCAGCCCCGGCAGGCTTCGGCCCTTGCCCCTTCAATGTTGCTGACTCTCTTTGAGGCGCGCGTGAAACACGAACGCGCCGTCGACACGGCCTGTCGTCATGAGACGGACGGACGGCGAGCTAGCCCATAGCTCCCCGTCCACAGGCCCGCGCCTACGGTGGCCGGAAGCCACCACGTGGCCCCCGACGCCCGGGGCGTCTCCCGCGGCGGCCGGGACGTGAGGAAATCTCCCTCTCACGTTCCGCCACCTCCTTCGCTAGCATGACTGCTTCGCAGAAGGAGGCGACATTCCGTCTCGCTCCGGACCATGGCACGAACCAGGGCCGGAAGCGAGAGGTCGCCGCCGCCGATCGCCACCTCGAGGACACGGCGGTGCTCCACCCAAGCGGGGCACACCTCCACAGTGTGCTCCACCGTGTCCTCCGGTCGATCCTCGCAGTGGTAGCACCCGGGCGTTTCCTCCCGCCCGATTCGGTGCAGGAACTTACCGAAACAACCGTGTCCGGTAAGAACCTGCGTCAAGCGGAAGGTGAGGACGCCGTGGCGTCTCTCCAGCCACTCCTCAAAGAGGGGACTTATCGCCACTATTGTGACGTGCCCTGCACGGGGTTGCGATAGTCGCTCTCTCCATGTCGCCATGAGATCCCGCCGGAAGTCCGTCCGCTGAGCGACAATTTGCCGCCGCAGCGGAGTTTCCCCCCGGCGTAGCGCCTCCGCGCGCCACTCGTGTAGGCGCGCGAGGACTATTGCCTCCAGATCCCATGCCGGAACCCTTATAAGATCACTTTCTTGTCCGTCTGGGTGTCCGTCTGTCCGTCTGTCACCACCGATTTTCTCAGGAACGGGTAGACCTAGCAAGTTGAAATTTATATCATATACTGAAGTCTATAGTTCCTATTAGCTGTATAAAAAACAAGGTCCTAGGTCAACACGATAAAAAGATATGGACAAATTTAGATTTTCGCAAAAACTTGTAAGTACAGAAATTTGCCTTAATTTTCAACTTTTTTTTTATTTTTCGGACTTTTCCATTTACTTGTGCTGCAAGACCTTGCTTTTAACCAAAATTGACAATTCTAGGTCAACCGGAAGTACCCTATGGGTTTTGGGTCGAAACCCTATGTGATAGTTCCCGTTGACCTAGAATCACGAAATTTGGCAAAAAGCAAGGTCTTACAGCACATGTAAAGGAAAAAGTCTGAAAACCGTAAATATGTAGTTAAATTTAAAAAAAAAGCGATTTTACTATTACAAACTTAATATTTGCGGTTAGAGCAATAGCCGTTTTTAGGGATCGAACAGCAAAGTTAAGTTTGTCCTTTAAAAAGTTTGTACGGAACCTTCGGTGCGCGAGTCTGACTAGCTCTTGGCCGGTTTTTTTTTTAAATACATGTTTTTAATGCAAGAACTTTACTTTAAACACCTCCACGACCCCCACACTATTCAATCCATCCACCAGCACAATGTTTTGAGTGCGGTACATTGAGTTTTACCGCAAAACGTGATTTTTCACCCTAAAATAAAGACATTTCCCAGCAATAATTTTTGCATAGGGTTATCTTAGTTTCATGTACAGAATGTTTGGTTAACGGCTTCGTGAAGAGTCTGTTTACACCCTGTATAACTCCTATAAAGCCACCTAACAACTTCATAATAAAATACAATATCTTTATTTTCTCTCTTCACAAACGTTTACATAGTTATGGGTAGCTGTCTCAGTATGTCGTTTAGCAAACGTTTAATTCCCAAATTGTGACGGAGCTGCACGACCAGCCGTACCAGCCTGGCAGTGCAGCATGCGCCATAGCCAAGGGGCCAGGGCGCAGTGTTTGAGCGATTAGCTGCTGCGCTGTGTGTCGCGGGTACGATTCCCTCACGGAACAAATATTTGTATGGCCTACAGGAAGTTGTTCCGGATCAGTTAAAGGCGACTACAGTAGCTAAATTAGCAACTCTAATTGTGGTGGTTCAATCTTCGTTTGAAATCCTGTTAGAATAAAGTTCTAATCAGATGGCACTACAAAGTGGTTGTTATGTCAGTCACTGCAGGCCGAATAGTGCGAAATGAGTGGTTTTTTGCGATAAATTACAAAAAAACAATTGATTGGACTAAAAAAATAAAACACTATTATGCTATATGTTGCTTGTATTTGCCAAAAAATCAGAATGATCGCATGTATTTGAGTATGGTTTTTACTCATTAAAAGATTTTTTAGAGATAAGTTCGTGTTTTTATTGTATCGAGTTCATACTAGCTTAGATCCTGAAGAATATCATAAATTGTTCTGGTTTTGTTTATTGCAGTTTATATGCTTTTTTGCATTATAAAACTCGCGTTTAGCTCCTGTAGGCCCCTTAAATGTTTGTAAAACGCACCCACGATACAGGATTTTTTCTTAGGGACATTTACAAACATTAAAACGATGCACAGGGCAACGTCAAAAAAAAATACCATGTTGGGGACGGTACTCAGACAACAGCGTTATTTAAATCTTATAGGTATACTATCAGAATTACAACTCGAAGGTACTCTAAGGTACTTGTAACAAGGAGGCTCGCCGTGCAAATTGAAAGGTACGATGAGAACGTGTAAGTTAAATTACAAAATCTTCAAAGATTTTCAAAGTGTGATACATAACTTGGTAGATTTACGTATGTTAGCCTCTTCAGCAGTTGTTTGTACCCCAAATCAGAAATCTCTAACGTTAACGATTTCTGATTTGGTACAAAAACAAGCTGTAAGCTACATTTACATATTTCCGGATACTAGCGCCGTTTTAATTCTTAGTCGGTTGACCACAGAGCATCCTACATAATAATAGGCTTGTGTCCTGAAAAAAAAACTAATTAGTCTGTGAGTTAGATTATCAAAAAATATTGGATAGGTACGTATTTTTTCTTTTGTTACGTAAAGCAAAATTGACGAAGATACGACGCTTTTAAAATTCTCGATACGCCGTGCTATAATTTTTAGTGTGTAGTGACGTCACGAGCCTCCACTCCCGAGTTTTGATGCGTTTAACATTGATTTACAAAAAAAAAAAAAATAAGTGTCCATTATTTTCCAATACTCTAACTGACGGACTAAATATATTTGCAATTTATAATGGTGGAAACTAGCCTATTATATCGGTTGACGTTTATTTGTAAATATTTTTGTCCTGAATGCCTCGTTGGTTGGCCTAGTGGTTGCAAAGGTACTGGCTGAGCAAGAGGCCCTGTGCTCGATTCCCAAGGCGGACAAAGTGTTATTAAGTTCTTTCAGTAGTAATTACCCGGAGTTTGTACAAGTTGGACTGATGACCGGCTGATGGGGCGCCTTTGTCCAGCAGTGCATGTCTTTCGACTTAAATAATAGTGTTGATACTAAGGAACATTACGTGACATAGATGACAATACCTATTTCTATAGCGCCATCTCTTCCATAACTGAATAAAGGTTTTATTTATTCTGTTCAGGTATTCTAATCCGTTGATGTCCTGAATGTGTTTAGTCTGTAGAGCATTCTAGAATGTCTGATGAATGCCTTGCTAGTGACAAATATATTATTTACTTTGCCTTTGTTACATAATTGAATGAAAACAACTCATACTAGTCTAAGAGCTGTTAGAATGTTTCTAACAACATAATAAATTGAACAAAAAAAGTTGTCGTAGTACTTACAGAAAAAAGGCTAACTCAATATATTTCTCGTTGAAAGTTAGGTACATGATACTTTCAACTTGTCGTCAAGGTTTTGATTGAACGCTATTATAAGTATTTTTTTAGATTACTTTGAAATCGTGAAGATAAAAAACCTACAGACACACAAGTGAAGAAATGATTTGTTTAATCCAAAATGGACAATGTAATCCTCCAAGTAAAATGTATTCAGCTGCATCCGGTTTGACTGGAAGCCGACCCCAACATAGTTGGGAAAAGGCTAGGCAGATGATTGGGGTAAGCTTTTAACCGGTAATACTAATACCAAGTGTTGTTACATGGAGCGACTGAATATTTGACCTCCACAACGCAGTTAGTTAAAAGGCTACCCCAATATAGTTGGGAAAAGACTAGGCTGATGATGATGCTACACATACTTTTATCTTAAGTCTCATAATAAAACTGTCAAAATACTGAAAAATGATTAAACACAATAAAGGTCTTCTACTATTTTGTTTTTAATTCGCAGAGTCTAACAAAGGCAAAACAAAAATAAAAGTCGCAAGTGTACAAAACAACTCATATATGAATTTAAATAATTCAAATGTGTACGTATCGCGGTTCTAATTTATGTTGGTAACACGAGTCGCTGTCAACGCTGTCAGGACATTACATACGTCACATTTTTTATTTTATGAATATGGAGGAACTTCTTGGGGACGTTCTCATTTTGCAGTTGAACATTTGTTTTGACATACATTTATTGTGGTTTAATGCAAAGCATTAGTTTTAATAAGTTTAATTAGGTGTTATAAGTAGGGAACTAGGTTCTTAAACTTTTTCGTAATATGCTGAAAAGACGTGTTTTATAACGCATCATAAAATTTAGGCAGACAAAAAGGTTAGGCAGACGTGTATCTAATAGTACAACCACACTTCACCAGTTATGTTCAAGTCCCATGTAATAGGGCGAGCCTATTGCCATCAGCCAGGATTACTCCTGAGAAATTCTTGATGGAAAAATAAATATCACTTTGCTCGACCTGGGAATCGAACCCAGGACTTCATGCTCACCTGTCGCGCTTGCCACCACTTGTCCAACGAGGCAATTAATTAATAGTAATTAAGTACGTAATTATAAGTAAATAAATAAATATCACTGGAAATTACACACACCGCCATCTAGTGCCACACCAAGCAACGAGGCTTGTGTCGTGGACACCAGATAGTTGATATATTACATAGATACTTTTTGTTTGTAAATACATACTTATTAAACATATAAACATCCATGACTCGGATACAAATGTCCATCCGCTCAAACATTTGCACCTACCGAAATTCGGAACATAGGACTCTAACAATGAACTAAAAGCCAGCCGGTATATTTACCAGAACTCTAACCACATACAATTAGTACTAAATCTCTGTCCAAGTCTCATTACTCATAGCCTTGTATCTAAATGAACAAAGTTACATCATTAGCTCATCCGTCGCCCTGCGGATGATGGTCAGAGTCCTACCCAACTCAACGCCCCTAATTATCATTTAAGATATACGTGCATGTACAATCCTTTATTTTGTTAGTTGTGTCCGCAATTATTATATAATAGGCGAGAGGACAAAAAAAAAACTAATTAGTCCGTCACTTAGATTATCAAAAAATATTTGACCCGTGTTTTTTCTTTATTACGTAAACCAAAATTGACAAAGATACGACGCTTTTAAAATTCTCAATACTTCACGCCTAGTTATAATTTTTAGCTAGTTCTGACGTCACTAGCCCCCACTCCCGAGTTTTGATGCGTTTTATCTTTGTCAATATTCATTAATTTACAAAAACAAAAAAATACGTGTCCATAAATTTCCAATACTCTAACTGACGGACCAAATAGATTTGCAATTTTTTGAAACTGTCGTCATGTCTATTATTCTTACTTACCCTACACTGATGACTATGACGATGGGATGATCTCATAACATTATTTGACGGATGGCGCTGAGCATAGTGACTTTGATTGACCTATTGTCTTAGTCCTAGTTTTAACTTAGATTTATACTTAAACTTAGATATAATATTAATAAGATTCCGCGAGAACCTACTGCCGACAAATTGCTCTGCAGTTTGGCAGATGTTGTATTTAAGTAAAACTATGTCTTATAAGGATTAAATAAAAAATCTAAAAAATAGTCCTAAGCCGTTGGTCCTGGCTATTATTTGTAGATCTTTGACAGTCGTTACAGGTAGTCAGTGGCCTGATAGTCTGACAACCAGTCTTATCAGGGGATATTGTATTACCCAGTACTAACAGGGTTGTGGAGGTCAGATAGGCAGTCGTTTCATGTAAAATATTGGTATTTAGCTGTATCCGGTTAGACTGGAAGTCGAACCCAATATAGAAAAGGCTAGGCAGATGATGTACGTAATCAGTCAGTACCGGTTTGTTCAAACCTTTTTAGATGATAATTATTTTCATTAAAAAAAAAAAAATTTCTTTAAAAAAAATTAACTTGAATTTATGGTTCCACTTTTAAGCTGGCTGTAAATTGGCATTTAAATAAAAATGAGATCTAAAATGTATTTTTTACCACAGGAGCGAAGCTACGAAAGCCGCACACAGTTGCTTCCTAAAATCTCTTCGACTTCTAGTCAAGTTCTAAAAGCACTAGATGTTTCAGAAACATTCCTCCCAGGCCAACACCTTTCTTCGACTTGGGCCACATCGCTAGGCAAAATCGAGTCAGTTCTATATAATTTGATTGTGCCCCCGTTCGGACGTGAGCTGATTCCTAAGGTGTGAAACGGTCCGCCCTTTTAGTCCGCTAGGCCTACGTGGGCCTTGCAAATTGGAAGCGCACTTGCCAACTAAGATAGCTAGTGAGTTTCGTTAGATTTTTGTTGACGAAGATAATTAAAGTGTCCTGTAAAGCGGTTGGTTCAAATTTGATGACTGCTTGGGAGATGAGGGTGGGTATTGGTTCGTTTTTACTAATATTATAAAGAAGTTGTTAGTATTGACTGCCTCGTTGGCCTAGTGGTCGCAAGCGCGGCTGCTGAGTCTGGTGAGTGTCTGAGGTCTTGGGTTCGATTCCCAGGTCGGCTAAATAATTGTTATTGGGGGTTTCCATCAGGAATAGGCGAGACGACAAAAAAAATCTAATTAGTCCCTAACTTAGATAATCAAAAAATATTTGACCCGTGTTTTTTCTTTTGTTACGTAAACCAACATTGACGAAGGTACGACGCTTTTAAAATTCTCAATACGTCACGCCATGGTATAATTTTTAGCTAGTTCTGACGTCACGAGCCCCCACTCCCGAGTTTTGATGCGTTTTATCTTTGTCAATATTCATTGATTTACAAAAACAAAAAAATACGTGTCCATTAATTTCCAATACTCTAACTGATGGACTAAATAGATTTGCAATTTTTTGATACTGTCGTCATGCCTATTTCTCAGTGGCAGCCACGGAGTCCGGATTTGTGAACTGTTGATGGCAATAGTCTCGTCCCCTGTTACTTGGTCTTAAACATAACTGGCGAAATGTGGGTACTATTAGGTACCTACACCTCTGCCTAACCCTTCGTTGTATGTTTGTAAGTTTGGATGCAGAGGGTAATTTTCCAAACTACTGATCCGATTCTGAAAATTCTTTCACAGATTAGTGAAAAAATTGTAGGTATCGTGGGATAGTTTTCGATCGTAAATTCCAACTGTCAGCTCAGCAACAAGGGCTTCCAACAGCAATGATATTTAGAAATTAACTTAGATGCCACTTAAGTATTGTCACTGAAAATACGCATGATTCAATTGAAAAAGTAACAGCCTACTTGGCAACGTAATAAAATAGGATAAAACAAAACGTTTTATTTCATACTCCACATAAAAAGTTGAGCAAATACAAATCCAAGATGGCGGCAATTCGACAGTCACGTTCATGTCTTATTTTACGTCAGTGTGCTTTATCTTCGCACGTTGGATTGCTTGAATAAGGCCCAAATGATCGAAATACATGTTTCGTAAGGTGCTGAATATAATATTGTTGTGTTTTACTTTTATTCTTATACGGTTATTGGCGATCGAATATTCTGGAGTCGTTTTAGCTACGTGTGTTAAGGATGGTTGATTTAATGTGTTTGTTTTTCAGAATTGTGATGAGACTTGCTAATTCTATAAGCTAAATCAGCCTATAATGGTCCCACCAGACATAGCAGTGATAGCCTGACGGTGTGACGGTCAAACGATTCGCGTTCTAAACCAAGGCTTTATCATTATCACTTCCTGAAAGAAAACATTGTAAGGAAACCAGCATGCCTGAGAGATATTTCTTGACGGCATGTAAAACCATATAATAAAAGGGCATAAAAACTCTGTCACCAGGTCAGGAACTAACCACATGATAAAGAAGTAGATGGTCCCACTGTTGAGAGATACGCCTTCGAAGGTGAGAAATAATCCACCATATATAACTTGTCATTTATCAGAAGACTTCGAGTTTTCCCGGTTTCCTTACCTAAGTATATTTTTGGGTGGATGCATTTACAAGAAACTACAGTCCCATAACAAAAATAAGATCAATTATAAAATTCTGGACTCCTACCCAATACGATCCGAGATTCAGAATATGGGATACAATAGTTTCCTTGGATTATTCGATTGCTTTTACTCGCTACTACTCGCACTATTGCCTGGCATAGTTTCTACTGCAATTAATCTTACATTTGCACATTGCAGCTATCATAAAACAAGGCATTTTTTATGTACAGTAGTACCTAATAGTACACCCTAATTTCGCCAGTTATGTTTAAGTCTCATGTAATAGCGGGCGAGCCTATTGCCATCAACTGGGCACAAATACAGACTCCGTGGCTGCTATTGAGAAATTCCTAATGGGAAAACCCAATAACAATTTGCCCGACCGAATCGAACCCAGGACCAACGAGGCAATCTTTCAACTTTTTATCATAATTTTCAAATCTTACTGCATCTATTTACAAAACTCCGTACTATACAGAATTCCCGCAGATGTTTGCATCTTTGCATCTATATCTTTTGAGTATTTGCACAATTGCAAATCACAAACGGAGCGTGGGGAATTGATATGAAGGATATGGAAATGTGCAAACAGCATATTGCGACGTGGATCGTTTCGCTGCACGTCGGTGATTCTGTTTCGTATCGACTAGAATTTTATAATATCACAGCTCTCATTTTCGAAGGGTTAGGCAGTGGTTTACTTATAGTTAATTTATCTCCAGGTATGAAAGAGGGGATGAGCCTATTGCTACCAATCGTGTACTTATCCCAATTCCGGGCTGCCAATGAGAATTTTATGATGGAAGAACTCCCAGGTCCTGGTAGTCCAACCTAAGAGCTCACGGTCAGCAATAGCGGTTACGATGACTAAACCGCTCAGATTCAAATATTTTTTTTAGCTAAATTATACATGGATTGTGGAACGCGTAATATTTTAACAACTAAAGACATCCAATAAAATATTTAAACACTCATCAAAACCACATTCGAAAAGACAAGCAAAATACAACACAAAACTTCGAAGCACTCCCTAATACACAAAGTTTCATCAATAAAGTAATTACGTTTCCTCGTAGATTTTTATTTTATTATAAGCTGAACCTTCCAACTTTCCTCGGCCCAAGATGCAGGTGTTCTCCCAAGTTTAGCATTTCTGTTTAATCTTGTCCTGGCTATCGTCAGATGGTGTCTCCTTGTGACAAGGTTAAGTACGTCCGAGATTTAGTGGAGACCCTAATTGGACAGCGGGGATTAATTGTATTGGTTTTGATTTAGTTTTGGACTGAGTGTTAGTTTTGTTTTGACATTGGTTACGACTGTTTCGTTTTAGGGTTATAACTTACAGCAAGCAGAGCAGTGATATCCTACTGATGTGTGACCGTCACACTGACGTGACTGCCAAGTCATAGGTCTCGAGTTCGAACCCAAGACACGCACCGCTGATTTTTTGGACTCATGTGCGTTTTGGACTATTATTACTTGCTACGGTAAGGAAAAACATTGTTAGGAAAACCAAACATGTCTGAGAGAAATTTCTTGACGGTATGTTAAGCCAAGTCAGAGGCCCATTGGCGGCATAAAATCTCTGACGCCAGGTTAGGCACTAACCACACGAAAAAAAACTGTTCTGTCTTAGAACTTACCCGCACTGTAATTTACCACACAGGCTTGGCCTGTAAATTACAGTCCAGTCCCTCTCAAAGAGGCTTGTGTGACCGTGTGTATTTGAGGCCAGTGTCCCTGCATTGGAAACATTGGCTGATTATGTGCGAGTTATAAGATGGAAAGTAATTGTCATTTATACTTTATAAGGTACCAAAGATTTATAAGGTTGGTTTGTTTAAAACATTTTTTTGATCAAATACCCCTTCTAAATTCAAGCATTGTAATTAGTCATTTCTTTCTTCTTTTGATACCTCTGTGAAATTATTAAAAGTTGGCCATCAACTCGGATTACTTCTCTTTGTCTTTTACGATGTGGAACAGCCCAGCAGCCACTCCTGATACCGGTCACGGATGTTTCTCAGCTAAGACTTTTTCTCCATCCAGCACCGCGTTTTGCCGCTACTTTACTTATCATTATTCGTTTTTTTTTAACACTAAATAGTATTGCGTTTAGCCACAACTCGCCTGATGTGAAGCGATGGTGCGGCCTAGGGTGGAGCACGCTTGATAGAAGAAACCGATTCACTCGAACTTTGAAGACATCCAGATTATGATGATCGGGAAACAGAGGGCCTAAATAGGCTGCTTTATCAGAATCATATTATGAGAATCAGAATCACGTTAAAAAATTAAAATTATTAAAATGGTCTTTATGGTCAGTCCATAAAGACCATTTATAAATTTTTAAAGCAGCCATTTTAGGCACCCAGAGTTGCAGTTAGTCATACCTCTTCTGTTGCGTTGGAAGGCCTCCTACTAGGTGAACCGATTCCCGCAACCTTCACCAGGTCGGTGAAGCTTGCGGGAATCCGCTGGATGCGAGTCGCATGGGACCGGTCAATGTGGCGACACTTGGGGGAGGCCTATGTCCAGCATTGGACGTCTTTTGGCTGAAATGATGATGGTGATGATACCTCTCATGTCTAAAAACGTGTTAATAGTCACACTTCTTGACCTTCGTTAAGACGAAAATCATCGGAGCGTGAAGTGACTTCAACGTAAGTAGCCAAAAAAACCTTATTCGGAATTACCGTAAATTGTTAGCAACCTTAGTTAACATTATTTTGTGCTGTAGGTTAAGTAACTAATTTTAAGATAATAATATCTAGTTTGAAGTAGATGTTGTCAAACAATAAAACACTTGATAACTGGCAGCTTCGTTGGGGACTACATGTATCAATCAATCTCGAGTACACTTATACGAAAAAACATACTTTTATCTATTATGTATTTGATGTACCCTTATCTCCTATCTTTTTAGATAAGAAATTATCGCAACATATAGCAGTCTTTGGAAATAACCCTAACACGTAAAGTGTTATTTAACAAGATTATCAGCACCTGTTTTGACAATATCTCTTTTGCCAAAATCAAGCTGTCACCGTGACTGTTGCTAAAAAACGTTATCTTTGATAATCATGTCACGGTTCAAGTCGAAATTATTTTTTTGTTTAATTTTCAAAGAGTCAAGGATCAATTGCTTTCAAATTATTTTGTAAATGTTTCGTATATTTACATCGGTTTCGGCATAGAGTATGTGCTTCACAGCTGACAGTACATTAAAATAAAATTATTATATGAAACATTGCGCCTATTACGAAGTACATAAAAACATAAGATTAGCCAAGAATTACTCGAATTAATTGGCATTCAAACTTATAGTGCGAGTATCTGTGTGTGGCTGTTTGTGAATGTGTGTGGTGATTTATTGCTTTCATTTTCAGTGTCAAAGTGGTGCGTTACACGTGAGCTGGTTGAACAAAGATCTTGTAGACCTATTAGCAAGCCAAAACGAGCATTTTAACCAATAACGTGTGTTCAATGGCAAAACATATGCACGCTTCCCCACACATCGAGGTCAAGAGCCAACACATATACTACCATTGTAAAAAAATATAACATTGTTTTCTTTCGCGGTTAGGCTAAACGCTCATGAATACAACGGTGGTCCGAATTACTACGAACTACCAACATAATATTCAAATATTGCGCCAAAGCAAGAGGTGTGCTGCCACGCAATGATAATTGGGTTAATCAGCTTTTGAAATTAAATGCATCCTAACCAGTGTAATGAATTTTGAATTGCACTGCAGAAATCTTTGGGAGTACAGCGAGAAGGGGAAGCACATGATGTAAAGTTATTCATTCTCCAAAGAAAAGGGAGGATCCTTCGACCAGACGGGTGATGTACGGTCGACCAAGCTAATCGGTTTACGTTTTACAATGTAATTTGCATGTTAAAATGTAAACCAAATAGCTTCGTCGACCGTACATATCTGGTGGTCTACTTAACTGCACGACAGTTGTTTGAGGGTTTTGCTAACAGTCTTGAAGTCGCCGATAATTTTAACTGAGCGATTTAGAATGCTGGTGCTAGTTCTTCATTTGTGTTATAGATGGCGCTGTAGTACTTTTTTTTCTTTGTTGCTGTAATACTTTTTGTAGTGCCGCTACAAATCCATCACTTTCATTCAAATGTATGAACTAAAACACAATACAGCCGGCCGTAGTGCAACGTATAACAGCGGCCAACAAAAAAAAAGGTGCCTACGAATTGAGAACCTTTTGAAGTCGGTTAAAAATACGCCAGCGCGGCGCGCTACAGCCTTGTGTGGTCTAATAAGCGCTGGTCTTTAAACGCCACTACATTATGTAGATATTCATTTAAATTAAACTCTTTAGAGCGGCAACATTTGGCAATGACTACACTTATCTACATAAATGGGTACTTTTATCTTGAAATAGTTTTCGACTTTTAGCAGTAACATGTTCTTATATTGGACTAGAAAAAATGGGAATATACCAATTTCAACAGTGATACAACGCTAACGTTTCTGTCTAACCGGTTCGGCGAACTTGAATTTGGTATTTATATTAAGTAACAGTTACATTCAATTGTTTTAGACAGACACACGCCATGAAGTAAGTTTAAACAACATTATTTTCAAATCGTTTTTTTTTATGGTTTTTAAATCGTGATCATTTTCTTGCCCTTATCCCACTTAAAATATTGTCATCAGCGCTACATTTTTCCTTTCTCCAGACTTCTTTCCCTGATCTCTTCGATTGTAGTAACTCCTATTCGAGCCATATCGTCTTTCAAACGGTTCAATTTACTTACCATACCGAAAACAACGAAATATTGTACAGTTAAAAACTCTCTAACCATATTAGTCGACCCTGTGACCAATTATTTTCTTTCACTAACAAATTATAATGTAGTTTATGTACACTTTTTTACGTAGACTTATAATTATTTACAAAAACACAGGATAATAAATGTGATTGTATGTTATCTAATCACATTACTATCTATTCCGAAGTCACTATTAAAATATTAAACAAACGTTGTCTGATAAAATTAATTCGCGACAAGTCTATTATTATTCAACTAATTGAAGTTCCACGCTCTTCTGTAACGAAGTGTTCTGGTGTTTTACAGATCTCTGTGCCAGATATCAACTGCAGTGCTTGCAGTATCACTGGTTACTGCTTGCAAAGGAGATAGTACAGAAGCAAGCATGAGAAAATTACCGGAAGGACTGAAGATCGGCGTTGCAACCGCCGCATTCCAAATTGAAGGTGGCTGGAATGCATCTGGTTAGTTAATAGTACATTATTGCAAAGGCCGTGAAATAGGCAATTGCGGGTCGAGTATGAGTTTGAAGGCCGAGCCGTAGGCGAGGACTTCACTAATACGAGACAGGCAATTGACAAATTGTTCCAGAAGAACTTTTACAACCTTGTCCATAGTCTTGCTTTCTGACTGTTTCACACTTTCTGTATATTATGTTTCTTTCAGACAAATCTCCAAGTATCTGGGACACGTACGGTCATACCCCAGGACTGATCAAAGACGGTACAGATGGAAACGACACTTGTAAATCCTACGAGTATTATCAGCGGGACATCAAGATGCTCAAGTTCCTAGGGGTCGACTTCTACAGATTTTCCATTTCATGGCCTAGAGTTCTGCCTAGTGGATTCGCAAATAAAATTAGCAAAGATGGTATTGGATATTACAGTAGATTGGTTGATGAATTGTTGGCGAACGGCATCGAGCCAGTCGTGACCATGTATCATTGGGATCTGCCACAAAGTTTGCAAGATTTGGGAGGTTGGGCCAACCCACTTATTGCTGGCTGGTTTGAAGACTATGCTCGTGTCTTGTATGACGCTTTGGGTGATCGAGTTAAAACCTGGATAACTTTGAATGAACCAAAACAATTTCTGATATTTGGATACGGACAGGCCCGGTTTGCTCCAAATATTGTTTCGGCGGGTATCGGCGACTACATGGGTGTGAAAAATGCACTGTTGGCACATGCTCGGGCCTGGCACCTTTACGATAAAGAATACAGGGAAAAGCAGAAAGGCAAGTTTATTTGACAGACAAATTGTATTAAATTTTAAGATATTCGTTTTATATTTTAAAGTAAAAATTAATTATTTTCGGTTTACAGGCATTTGTGGTATAACCATAGCAACAGATTTCCGCCAAGGCGCCAGCGATTCTCCCGCGGATATAGAAGCAGGCAACCTGGCACTGGACTTCGAAGTCGGCTTCTACAGTCACCCTATATTCTCGTCTACTGGAGGGTTTCCTGAGAGAATGGTGAAGCGTATCGCGGAAAAGAGTGCTCAGCAGGGATTTCCAAGAAGTCGACTGCCCGAGTTGTGTCAGGAAGAAATCGAGTTCATAAAAGGTGAGTAGGTACAATTCAATATTTATAGTGCCTTTACGCCGTAGATTTTACTAGCGCTAGTATTACTACTGAAGTCAAAGACCCGAACGATGAATTCAAGGCAATTTAAGGATTGTGTCGCGGAAAACGTTAGTACCTGTATTCACTTGGAAATACCTAAATTAACGTCTCAATATTTTACATAGTTGGTTATGCCACTGTCGGTAAAAATACAACGGTGCGTTTTTATTTGGCAATCATTTTGGCTTCATCACATAGTATCAGCTACTAAAAAAAAAAGAACCTAGAAAAGAGGTGACTGCTGACAATGACATGACGAGTAATAGAAAAGACAGTATAGAAGAATAAGACATGCTGCGCCGACGCCATATAAATTGGGATAAGGGCAAGAGAATGATGAATGACAATGCCCATATATTGATCTCTAAAAATTGTAGGTACAAGTGATTTCTACGGGATCAACCACTATTCCACCAAGTTCTACACAACGGACAAATACACGAAGGGTATATTCCCAGTACCTTCGTATGAAGATGACATCGGGGCAGTAGGAGACTATGGAGGTTATCAACTAGCACCCATGATACATACTACGGTTAGTTTAAGTGGCTTTGCGCTTATTAAAATTCAAAATTCCTTATTCTATCATCGGACGAGCAGCAGATACGGTGAATTTGGATCTATTCAAAATTCAAGCAGATTTCTTCTAGGCAGGCATGTTCCACCCTAGGCCTTATCTTCGCGTCACATCAGGCGAGTTGTGGTCGAACGCAAACCTATTTAGAATAAAAAATGTGTGTTTAGAAGATGAGTGCGAAACTGCCACCTTTAAAGCATTTTTCCTAACTACGTTGGGTTCTGTTTTAAATGAGGCTCAATGCCATCAATATTTCTCAATTCAGTCATATATTTTATCAAAACCGTAATTTTGCGGCGAGACCAAGTTATCAAAATTTCCGTTTTCTGACTAGAAGTAGTTAAATGTTTATTTATGTTAGCACAAGAATTTATTTAAAAAAATCTTAGTCCCTTAGGTTTCTAACATTTTTTTTTATCTTTCAGAAAATCCCCAATGGCATCCGAAAAGCTCTTAACTGGGTGAAGGATTCATACAACAATCCTCGAATCATGATCACAGAGAATGGATACGGTAATTATGGCGGGAACAATGACGTTGACAGAATTGATTACTACAAAGCATATCTCGATGCCGTTTTGGATGCCATTGAAGTAGATGGCTGCAATGTTGAAACCTACACCGCGTGGAGTCTAATGGATAACTTTGAATGGGATTCTGGAATAAAGTAAGTTATTAGATGTACTTCAACTAACTAAACCAAACTTGCAAGTTCACCACTGCTTTCAAAACATTGAAGGAAGTCATCTTAAAGACACAATCTCCAAGAAGCAACATTTTCGACGGCATGAAACTGGACCATAGCGTGGATTTCGGCTCATTCTCTCTATTATGGATCATACGTCCTAGCACCGTAGTGACAATATTATCAACTGTATAAGCTTAACTAGCAGTAGGCGGGGCACATTACTCGTAAAATGAAATGAATGGAAGACAGATCTGGAATAGAGAGCACGTACTGAATGGTGTAGTGTGCCTAGGAACTGTATCGATTGTCAACTACAGACACAACACCACGCCTGTAATCCTCGAAGAGTAAGGCAGCTGACTGATGAAATGTGAGTACTATAAGGTACACCACCTCATAGTACTCACATTTCATCAGTTATGTTTCAGTCCCATGTACTACTGCCATCAACCGTGCGCGAATCCAGACTCCGTAGCTGCAATGTAATCGAACCCAGGACCTCATGATCAGCAGTCCTGGCAATAAGGCAACAACTACACAGGTACTAAAGTAGGTACTTTTTTATTTTCAGAGCAAAGTTCGGTCTTTTTGAAGTTGACTACGAAGATGACAAGAGAACACGTACAGCTAGACGGTCAGCTCTATGGTACAGAAACCTGATAGCCAACAGGAGGTTGGACCTTGCCGATGAACCAAAGTTTGAAGAATTTAAGTTTTAATATAAATAATATGAAAATAATTAAAGGACTGACTTGTAACTACGAAAAAATTGGTTTAATTTACAGAAAATATTTAAACGCACATTGGTCATTTGCTTTTGGCAGATCTTCTTTTTACCGGACTGCGGCGAAGCCCAAAAGGAAGGTTATACTGTGTTTGACTTATATGTATGCATGTCTGTTTCTTTGTTCTCTCGTAACTGCAGCATAAATCATGATCTGTCGACCCGACCGATTCGGTCGGGACGCCATTGTTTAACTATTGTGTCTACTTCGTGGACAGCGAGATCAGTTCATCCGTTATCATGGGATAATGGATGAACTGATTTGGATAAATTATTCATCGTTATGATATTCTCCTAGTGGCGTGAGTGACACTGGAAAATGGCGGATTTGAGGCGCCATATTGTGTGGAGTTCGAAATTTAATTTTCTTTCAAGACCATTAAAATGAAGGATTTTAAAAGGTGATCAAAATAACCGTACTTTTGGCCTTCGCCTGCAGTCAGGTAAAAATATACAACGTCATATACGTTTTAGATTTTTACCCGACGTTATTATATTGTTATGTTTTTTTTTTTTAATAATTCTAAATCAGAAATCTTACGAAACCTTTCACATTACTACACCAAAAAGCTGGAAATAAAAATAAAAAACTAAAGAAACCCGACTGACTGAAAACAAAAAATCAAGCAATCTCAACTTATAGTGTGCTTGTTTTTAAGCTTCCCTTTTATTTATTTGTAAAATCTATTCTTACTATTATATGTATTTTTCTACCTTATATTTTTATTAACCTACACGTAAATGATACACGAAGACTTCTGGGAAGAGACGTTCACCCACACAAATCCTATTTATTCTACCCTTTCGCTCTCCAGTGTCAATAAAGGGTGTAAAAAACCTCTTAACGAAGCCGAAAGGCACTAATTGTTTTCCCCGTCATTGCGATCATTTTTTTGTTCTACACCGTACCTGGGAACCTTCAAGTTACGGAGATATTGGGGGTCAAAGTTCCAACTTTTTAACAAGTTTTTTTAATACAAGTTTTTAACGTAAGATTTTTACTTTTAACAACTCCACGTCCCTCGTATTATTCAATGAATCCATCAGCACAATGTTTTGAGCGCGTAACATTGAGTTTTACCACAAAACATGATTTTTCACCCAAAAAAAAAGTCGTTTCCCAGCAATATTTTTTGCGTATAGTTTGATGTACAAAATGCTTGGTAAACGGCTTCGTGATGAGGTTGTTTACACCCTGTATACATAATTTCTTTGGTTCCTTCCCCGCGTCAGACTTGGCAAATTGTCACCGACTGAACCCCTCATTACACTGAGCTCCTTTGTATCAAATCGGTTCCCTTACAAGGCATATTTTGCGTTTCAATCGGCATAATCATCGGCCTTTTTGAGATTTTATCGTTGTTGTACTTTTTGGTGGATGTCCTGGGATTGAAAAGTAACTTGTACTTGGGATTATGTAATATAACATTACGTCTGTAATCGCTGAAGGGTTAGGCAGAGGTGTACGTAATAGTACACTCACATTTCGCCAGTTATATTTAGATCCCATGTAATAGGGGCGAACCTAATGCTAACAACTGTGCACAAATCTAGACTCCGTGGCTGAGAAATTCCCTTTTACTTTGCTCGTGCATTATAATAGTGCCTAAAGCGATTAGATTGTATTAATATCCAGTGTTTAAATAGTACATTTTGACACAAGTGGAGAAAGTTTGTAATTGCACATGAGGCGGAATTTTCTCCCGAGCCGTAGGCGAGGGTGTTTTTGAGCCGAGAACTGCAATAACAAATGTCCACGTGTATCAAACGACGTTTTTCATTACACTTTTGAAGAAATAAAATAAAAGAACTAAAAATATTTTTGTCATGAATTACTACGAAACTATGATTTTCTTTATTAAAAAAAATCACCTCCGACTTTAAGCATTGAACCAATTTGGACTAAGTATAGGTATAGTTATCTGTGGCAATTTTCATTCCCGCACACGTGTTGGAAAATAGAAAAATCGCACGTGTGTGAAATATATTGCATGTTGAACCTAATCGTAGTGCGATAAGAACCCGTTTTCGAGGAAGTGTATTGAAAAAATATTTCCTTTTGCTTAATTATGTGTGTAAAGGTAATACGGCAAGCAACCGGATGATTATCACTAATAGTAGTAGCCCAAAAACTTACGATAAGAGCAGGGAGAATGATGATAATGCTAATATTTTAGTACGTCAGCACCCCATGTCTTTATGGCAGTAATCTGTAGGAACATAAAACAATCATATTCCATGAAAATATTAAACACTCGTACAATTTATGTGATCCAAAAGTTGAACGAACTCGTTAGAGCGTAGCCGAGTATTATAGCGCGTGTTTACGAGCACGCATCCGTCACTCCGTGGATGATATTGTTAAATATTGTAATTAGGGTTGCCAGGAGCATACAATCAAGCCTGCAATACCCGAAGGGTTAAGCAGGGGTGTATCTAGTGCGACATGCAGGGCACGCAACAATAGTGGCGTTAAGTCCCCTCTTTGAGGAGTGGCTGGAGAGACGCCACGGCGTCCTCACCTTCCGCCTGACGCAGGACCTCTCCAGACACAGACACGGTTCGGGAGGTTCCTGCACCGAATCGGGCGGGAGGAAACGCCCGGGTGCTACCATTGCGAGGATTGACCGGAGGACACGGTGGAGCACACTGTGGAGTGTGTCCCGCTTGGGCGGAGCACCGCCGTGTCCTCATAGCGGCGATCGGCGGCGGCGACCTCTCGCGTCCGGCCGTGGTTCAATCAATGGTCCGGAGCGAGACGGAATGGGACGCCGTCACCTCCTTCTGCGAAGCAGTGATACTAGCCAAGGAGGTGGCGGAATGTGTGAGGGAGAGAACCTCACGTCCCAACCGCCGCGGGAGACGCACTGGACGTCGGGGGCCACGTGGTGGCCCCCGGCCACCATAGGCGCGAGCCTGTGGACGGTGAGCTATGGGCTAGCTCGCCGTCCGTCCATCTCATGACTACAGGCCGTGTCGACGGCGCGTTCGTGTTCCACGCGTGCCTCAAAGAGAATCAGTAAAAGGAAGGGGTCCGCAAGGGCCGACGCCTGTCGGGGCTGCGGGACTGTTCGAAAGAGATACCGTGGCCCCGGAACACAAAAGGCGATGAAGGAACATGGATGGGTTTTAGTCAGTAAAAGTCTGACACTCCCTCCTGCTCCACCCAGAGCGAGAGGAGTCATTTGATGATTACCCATCCGAAAAAAAAAGGATTTACTAGTACACCCACATTTCACCAGTTATATTTAAGTCCTATGTTATATGGGGCTATTGTTATCAACCAGGCACAAATCCTGACTTCATGGCTGCTACTGAGAAATTTCTGATGGGAAAAAGCAATAACACTTTCCTCAATCTAGGAATCGAACCAGGACCTTACGGTCAGCCGTCAACTTAACCGACGAGGCAATCATCACGATATTTATATAGCTGAATATAATTAGACTGATAAAACATTTACTGGAAAACTGGTGGGAAAATCTACCAGCCGGTAGATAGTGATGACAAACGGACGAAAACTCAGTCATCGATGAAGTAACTTGCATGTACGTATGTATGTGCTCTAAGATTTTATACTATAACCCAACAACCATTTACATCAAAACATCGCACTCGCTCGGGTTCCGAATATACCAATAAAATAATAAAAGCAGGAATTCTGAACATTTGCCGTTCTTTTATTTTTCTGTTCACACGTTCACTACTACACCACAAAAATGGTTGTGATTTTAGCGCCAAAATCTGCTTTGGAATTTTGTTTGAAAATAGAACATAAATGGAGATAGTTCTTTTTTGATTTATAAATTCATTTACTGAAAATTTCCTTCGCAGTCTCATGTTTCTTTAATTAAACCTTTTCTTTGTCTCACACGTGAAGCTTAAACACCAGTTCAGCAAAAACGACCTGCTACAATTCTCCACTTATATCTAGTTTATTCCTTAGAAACTCTAAACATTCAAATCTGTTGCGGAATACCCCAAAAAAAACACCAGCTAAAAATCAAGTGTAAGTACTCAATTTACAAATGCCAACTTTTATAACATTATCTTATCAGTCCCCAAAGAAAAATAATCCGCAGAACAAACATTTCCTCCAGCAAAAATCTTATACAAACATCCATAACGAATTCCATCCGGCTATAATCCCTTTGCCATTTCAAACGACGCCCGTGGGAGGCCATTTCGGTACAGTCCTATTCACTCCGAACAAAGCTTCACGAAATAAATCCAGAAAGAAAAACATCGGAACACAGCTCACCTATTCGGTTATAAAGTTTTCGGAATTCGTCAACCCCAGTTGAGATTCAGGGCAGGGTTGCCCACAATGCGGCGTGTTCGTAATAAAAGAGCAATACTGTGCGCCGGCCGACACCGACGCGATATTTGGCACCGTCGAGCTATAGAGCTGTTGGTGTCATAGAAGTGACGGAACTGTTTTGGTGGCAGAAATGCTGACCCAAATTTTTCAGGAGGGCATTTTTTTGCATAGGTTAGTTCAGAAGAAGAAATCATGCTGCGTCAATCCCAAATAAACTGGAATAAGGACAGGAGAATGATGATAAGCTGCATGGGGCACAATCATCATCATTATCTTGACCTGGTGGGTACAATCTTTTAGTAGGCAGCTTCCTCTGTCCTGTCTTGTATCTCATGCACGAGAATTACACAGTATCATTTAGCTGTTTATGGGTATACAAGGTGTCCGGTAATTAATGGATAACCTTGAAATGGCTTATAGTTATAGAACTTATGGTCATTTAGAAAAAAAAAATAAAACAAATCTATCATAAGTAGTACTTGTAAGCGTGTTCATTTATTTTGGAAAATTAGTATGAATTAATTTTTAAACAAAGATTAAACATTTTGGGTAATATATATTTTATAAGATGATTTTTTTTTCGTATTTTTTTCTGAATGGCCATGGGTTCTACTATGGGTTATTTCAAGGTTATCCATTCGTTGCCGGACACAGCATCTTTGTATATAGTATTTTTTCCCAGGACAATTGACGAAAGAATGGGATTATCCATTCTTTTCGCCAAAAAACAAAGTAGTCAAAAGTACAACATTTTTTACCGCCAAACATCACATAATAAAAAAAAACAATTATTTTTAAAAATTGTGAAAATAAAATATAAGGGTCTTTTTTACCTCTGATATTACAGTCAACTGACGAAATGGCTAAAAGATACCAATTTTGTGTGATTTTAATTTTACTTGGATACAACCAAGTTCTATAAAACTATAGATTCGTTTCCTAATGAAAACCGCTTTTCGCTTAGTATTCAAAAATGTCTTTGTCTTAAAATGAACCTACAGCTTACCAACCTTATGATCACAAAGGGATTAGATGGATCTAGTCTCATTTGCCAAACAGCCTTCCTAAAGACAACAAAATATCAACGACCAAGCTTATTCGATTTCTCTTACACACCAAGAAAGGATGTTTGGAATTCATTACCCGCATATTTTTGTGTCAACCGTAGTTATGATTCAAGGAGTGCGGTGTCGCTATCCCGGCGGGAATTTTGCGACGGTTTCCTTAGGGCTGCAAGAATTTGATAAAATTATTATTAGCTGCTGGTTTTCTTCAAATCTATATTTATATCATTTGGTGGCGCTGTTTTATGGCGTCATCTCTTGGTATTTATGTCACGCTATTATGGGTAATTAACTAGTATCATAATTTGTTTTATTAGGATTGCGAAACATTTTTTTTTGCTTGCAGTATTGGATAATAATGCCATCTTTTGAATCTTAAGTTATCAAGACTCGAGTGCTACCACCACATTGTTGATGCTGCCGCGTGCGATAGCATTCCAGTTCTGTTTCTCGATCTAGCAAATGACGGTTTTGAGCGACAGAATAGAATAGGAACATGGAAAAGTGCGATTCCTGGCTGCTAGGTGAGGCTCGACCCTTATTCCATATAATAAGGAGATCGAGAATCTTCTACGATCCATCCAAGTCAGGATTTTTCAATGTGATGATGATTGAGGAAGGCCTATGTCTAGCTGGGGACGTGTTTTGCCTGAATGATGACGGGCGTTTAGAAGATAATTATCGTTAATTGCAAGAAGACTGCCGGTTGTACAATTTTGTTTTTTTTTCTGTTCTTTATCTATCATCATCTGCCTAGCATTATCCCAACTATGTGGGGGTTGACATCCAGACGCACCGAAAGCAGCTGAATACTAGTATTTTACATGGACCGACTGCCTATCTGACCTCCACAAACCAGTTACTACTGGGTAATATGAATATGATACCCGTTGGTAAGACTGATTGTCAGACTTTCGGGCCACTACCTGTAACGACTGTTTCAGATCCCAACGACAGCCGGGACCAACAGTCACGGAGCAAACTTAGTATGAATGGGTGGCCGGCCACGGACCAATCTAGGCGAGCGTGGCTTAACCTAGAGATCGACCCGAGCGGCTGTTATAAACTAGCCATGCCGATAATATGATATTTACTTAACGTCGAGTCTAAAACATATCAGATCTGCTTACAGCGGCATTGGGAAGAGAGATTGTTGCAATATTGAAAACTTTGCATTTGAACGGTAGCGCGGCCCCGAGTAGCGAGTTCGTACATATTCCTACTCATGTTGCTAAAAATGGCAGCCATGGACCCATTCTCGTTTAATATTTAAGCTTACGTATGAAACCGGCCTTTGGGATAACACGGGGTCTGGCTAATTGGTGACGACGTAACTGGGTCCTATATTTAAAACGAAGGTTTTGCAAAACATAATATCCCGGCTGTAATCACCGAAGAATTAGGCAGAGGTGTGGGGTGGTGGTGGCCCACATTTTGCCAGTTAAATCTAAGTCCCATTTAATAGGGGGCGAGCCTATTGCCATCAACCGGATGAAAATCCATAGCCCCGTGCTGAAAGTCCTGATGGGAAAACCCAATAAAACTTTGCCCGACCTGGGTATCCAATCCAGGACCTCACGCTCAGGAATCGCGCTTGCGACTGCTAGACCAACGAGGCAATCTAAGATCGATCGAGTGACTAAGATTAGTAAGTTATTATGACAACTGTCGAATGTTGAAAGAGCAATAGGACAACATAATGACAGGCGAGACGACAAAAAAAAAATCAAATTAGTCCGTCACTTAGATTATCAAAAAATATTTGACCCGTGTTTTTTCTTAGTTATGTTAACCAAAATTGACGAAGATACGACGCTTTTAAAATTCTCAATACGTCACACCATGGTATAATTTTTAGCTAGTTCTTACGTCACGAGCCCCCACTCCCGGGTTTTGATGCGTTTTATCTTTGTCATATTCATTGATTTACAAAAACAAAAAATACGCTTCCATTATTTTCCAATACTCTAACTGACGGACTGAATAGATTTGCAATTTTTTGATACTGTCGTCATGCCTATTCAGTCAATAATTCTAACTGGCAGAAAACGGCAATGCTTTAGGTTTAGAAGGACGTAGCAGGATGCACTAGATGAAAAGAAAAACTGCCTTCCAGTTGTGATAGGTCGTGAAACTTGGCAAGTGGGGAGGGAGGCCTTTGTGATGCAGAGCTTATTCAGCCTATGATGTTCCCACTGCTGGCACACAGTCCTCCTCTCTATGAGAGGGAATGGGCTATAATTCACCACGCGGGCCCTGTGCGGGTTGGTAGATGATACATGTCTACGAATTTTTGGTTCTAGGACATGTCGAATTCCTCACGAAACAGTGTTAATACACAGTAAATAGGGTAGATAACAAAAAAATGTAATTAGTCCGTCAGATAGATTTCCAAAAACATTGGACACATATTCTTTGTTTTTTCACGTAAAAAAATGAAGACGAAACAGTGCGTCGAAAACTCGTGTGACGTCACATTTTTTACTCAAACGTGACGTCACAAGCCCCCACTCATGATCTGTGACACGTTTTATCTTCGTCAATTTTTATTAATTTGATAAAACAAAAAACACGTATCCAATATTTTTCGAAAATCACTGCCGGACTAAACAGAATTATATTTTTTTAGTCAGTCATCATCCCTATTGATACAAATAATTTTATTATCCCACGAGGAGATGGAGCGGAGAATTTCCATACTAGGATGGTAAGCAAGTATTGCTAGAAACTTTATCCCTTCCATGATGTTTAACACAATCATCATAAACGAGGCCTCATTTAAATGGGTTTGTTTATCATTTAAAGCGCCTTCACAAGTACTTTAATACCTTAATACGACTTACCTTGGCTTGTCACACCCACGTACCCATACGAATTGTTCCATTTCTTCGTCAAACATCTGTAACAATGTCAACATCCTGCTAAACGGTGTAAAACTGTTGAACATTATTCAGAATGTGTATTATTATGTACTCGCTCCGTCACATGTTTCAGTATGTGCTCGTTTCCTACAAATAATAACGCGCGTCGACAGATTGAAGAGTTGTACGAAAATGTTTTCAATGAAAGTGGCGCTTGTCGCTTTGTTTATTTCCGTTTTCTCTCTTAAATTATCAAGTATGTTTTGTCGATGTGTTTGGAAAAGACTTAAATTGGGAAAGTATTAGTCATTAAAATTTAAAAGGTTGGTACGTAGATTGGTGACCACCCATTCCATACTGACTTTCCTCCGTGCCTCGGAAAGCAAGTTGGTCCCGGATGTCATTTGTAGATCTTTGACAGTCGTTACAGGTAGTCAGTTGTAACCATGGGGTATCATCTTAATACCCAGTACTAACTAGGTTGTGGAGGTCAGATAGGCAGTCACTTCATGTAAAATACTGGTATTCAGCTGCATCCGGTTAGACTGGAAGCCGATCCCAACATAGTTGGGAAAAGGCAAGCAGATAATGATGATTAGTCATTAAAATTGAGTACTTGCTTGCCTGCTAGCCATATCATCATTATTTAAAGAAACCACTATAACAGTCAAGCCACTCGCTTCACCCTACAATAATCGATTAGGGTACCAATTAGAGATGTTTGTATACCATAGGTAGGTAGGTATACATACCGTGCCTTTAAAAATGGCTACAAACTGCTTAATCATTCTACTTATATCTCAAGTTACGTACGTCGGAAACAATATCGCGCCACCGTTTGGCGTCCTATTAAAAACCATTCAGGCCACAATCGTCAAATAAAAAAAGTACAGAAGATCAACGCCATACAAAGAGCAAAATCAGGCTCACGCGTAGAAAAAAAAAAAGAATGCTCATGGTAGTTAAAAATATCATAAGGGGTGTGAGTAAATTTTTTTTCTTTTGTTATTTCATAGAAAATTTTGTTTTTTTTTTCCTCAAGTCATGAGCAGACCCGCTCTCTGATGCCCGCTTACCTTTAAATTTGTACACGTTGTATACGTCGCACAGATGCGTACGCGACGAGTTTTCAACTTTATTACTCAAGGCATAAGGGTGAAAAGTGGTTGACCGTCACTGAGCGCTGTAGTACGTCGATCTAAAACAAATCCAGTCACGATTGCTCTTGCGCATACTCGCTGTACGTGAAGCGCAACCGTCATCAGTTGATGACACCTACCCTTTTCCCGACTATGTTGGATTCGACGTACAGTCTAGCCAAATGTAGGTGAATACTAGAAATTATACAGGGAGTAAACAGACTCTTCACGAAGCCCTTTTTTTTTTTTTTTTTAGGATGGGAAATCATCAAATGACTTCTCCCGCTCTGGGCGGAGCAGGAGGGAGTGTCAGACTTTTACTGACTAAAACCCATCCATGTTCCTTCCTCGCCCTTTGTGTTCCGGGGCCACGGTATCTCTTTCGAATAGTCCCGCAGCCCCGGCAGGCTTCGGTCCTTGCGGACCCCTTCCCTATTGCTGACTCTCTTTGAGGCGCGCGTGGAACACGAACGCGCCGTCGACACGGCCTGTCGTCATGAGACGTACGGACGGCGAGCTAGCCCATAGCTCCCCGTCCACAGGCCCGCGCCTACGGTGGCCGGAAGCCACCACGTGGCCCCCGACGCCCGGGGCGTCTCCCGCGGCGGCCGGGACGTGAGGATCTCTCCCTGTCCTGTTCCGCCACCTCCTTCGCTAGCATGACTGCTTCGCAGAAGGAGGTGACGGCGTCCCATTCCGTCTCGCTCCGGACCATGGCACGAACCAGGGCCGGGAGCGAGAGGTCGCCGCCGCCGATCGCCACCTCGAGGACACGGCGGTGCTCCACCCAAGCGGGGCACACCTCCACAGTGTGCTCCACCGTGTCCTCCGGTCGATCCTCACAATGGTGACACCCGGACGTTTCCTCCCGCCCGATTCGGTGCAGGAACTTACCGAAACAACCGTGTCCGGTAAGGTGAGGACGCCGTGGCGTCTCTCCGATAGCCTTTGTAAGACTATCGTATTACCTACTATACTGTCGGACTTTCAGACTTCTGACTACCAGTTAAGACTGGGTAAGATCTACAAATGTCAGCCGGGAGTAACAACTAAAATGCTTTCACGTAACGACACGGAGAGGTCTCGGTATGTATTGAATGGTCACCACGGACAGATCTTGTTACCCGACGCTTGGCTTTTTTTAATGTTATTATTTAGCCTTGAGGCCCTTTGAAGCATGTGTGCATACGTTTCTGTTTCTTGTTCGCAGTTAACCTTCTGTACCAATTTATTCTCTGCCACAATATTTCCGTCTCATTTGCATACGCCCCTTGCTCACCGAATTTAATACCTCGCGGGTACCGAAAGAATAGCTGCTCTTATATCTAAGGAATTTAAATAAAGTTTGTTTTGATACTTTATAAGTAACAGGTTGATATTTTCTGAGGGAAAATGAAGATTGTTTAACTTTACGGATAAAAAAGTAGTAGATTATGCTCCATGGAGATAAAAGTGTCTTCGTCTTTGGTGAGCTTCAATCCCTCACTGCTCTCGGGATTCTAGTTTTAACTGCCAACTCAAAGCCCTTGAATCCATCACTGCATTCGGGATTCAAAATGGCGTCCGCGAAGTAAGACACTGCTTTATCCCTTTGGTGCATAATCTACAATTTTTTCAAGTATTTTGATGAACGTTTACATTAATTTATAAGGCCCGAAAGTCTGACAACTAGATTTACGTGGTATCGATTTACCCAGTATTAATTGGGTTGCGGAGGTCAGGTTAGCAGTCGTTCCGTGTAAAATAATGGCGACTGACTTCCGACCCAAAGTTCCGAAAAGGCTAAACAGCTGATGATAATATGATTAAACTAAGAATATTCATCGCCTGGATGCATTTCTACCAAAAACTGCTATACGATAGTTGATCAAATTGAGGTGACTTACCCTTTGCCGATTTTGATCTCTAGCGACAGTAGGATCCCGAACTTTCGAGAGAAACAGAGTCATTATCCTGCTTATCCGGAATTTTCCAGACTTAATAAATAAATTGATGACAGTTTAGCTCTATATATGATGTGAGAAAAGTTTTGTATCGTATTCCCCAATACTAAACTTGAGATCAGATAGGCAGTAGCTTCATGTAAAAGATATTTAGCTGCATCCGGTTAGACTGGAAGCCAACCCCAACATAATTGGGAAAAAGCTAGGGAGATGATAAAACACACAACCATACAAATTAACCTGCTCTTGAAGTTCTCCCTAAAGTATTAAGTATCCATACTTAACACTTACCTCGTACGTACACCATTTCGTAAGTAAAGTATCCAAATTAGGAAGAAATTCAAATCAAGAATTAATATACAACCTCATTTACATGAGCATTAGAACGCCTCACTAACTTTGCGGTTTTAATAAAATATATCCTTATGTTACGGAGAATCCTTGAAAGCTCTAGCTATCAACATCGCATTTCTTAGTACTTACTAAATTATCGAGTTGTTTTTTTGAGATATTCAGCTAAGTTTATCGTGTAGCATTGGTGCTGTAGTTATAAGTGATTGCAAGGATAATTTTAAACCGTGAAGTATAAACAAAAACAAGAAGAAAGAAGATCAAGTGAGGGTAGTTGAATAAACACCTTCGCTTTGCTGTGGCGGTACCTTCAAGACTGAAGAGTCTTCCCGCGACCACGGCTGGTGCAATCCGGTCGAAACGTCGGGATTATATTAAAGGTAAAATTCGCGATAAATACCCGTTTCCATATGTTTTATAATGTGTTCAGATCGTGAAAGTTTAAAAAAGACAATAAACAAAAATTTGCGCCTGTGGCCTGAAAGTCTCACAACCACTCTTACCAAGGGGTGCCGTATTACCCAGTACTGCAACATGCATACAACATACATACAACATGCATACAACATACATACAACATTAATTCAAATACCAAATACATTCAGGATATACTTTACACACGCAAACAAACACGTACCGTACGGCCTGTCCGTCGGTTAGTTACACAAATACACTGGACATGCGCACCGCCTGCTGAGTCCTTTGTTCAAGGCGTGTGACGTAGCGCATCATACGATCGCTGTGACGTATGCGCGCGCGCCTCCCCCGCGGTCTCACAGCCTGCCGCTCACAAGTCCCGACCTACCTCTGGCGCCGGACGTACGCCCGCTTATGTGATTTTCGTGAAAGCCATATATCCGCGCTAAACCGCTAAATTGCCTTATCATATTGAACTCTCTTGCTTAAGCTTATTTTCTTCTGCCTATCGCTGTACTGTGCCTTCCAAATATAAACATTCTTGTGTAGTGTATGTGTGGACATTAAAGTGTGACATCAAAAAGGACTTTGATTTCTCCAGACCGTAAGTCTACCCTCACACTAACCGTCGCCGTTGTTAGTGTCGTGAACTAACCGACAGACGGGCCGTACGGTACGTGTTTGTTTGCGTGTGTAAAGTATATCCTGAATGTATTTGGTATTTGAATTAATGTTGTATGTATGTTGTGTGTATGTATGTTGTATGCATGTTGTATGTATGTTGTATGCATGTTGTATGTATGTTGTGTGCATGTTGTATGTATGTTGTATACATGTATGTAGTGAGTCACCTACACCACTCCCCTCCAGAGACCGTGCTACGGGCGATAGTAGTCCGGAAAGTGGACTCTTCTGCCAGAACGAGTGGTTTTAACTGGTGGAATGAATGGTGGTGGTTCGGGTACTGGTTTATTTAGGTTAGGGGTGTCATGGGCGTCGTTCAGTAGGTAGGCTGGTTTCAGGCGGTCTACGGATACTGTGACTGTTTTTCCTTTTTGCTTAATTTTAAATACTTTGGCACCTCTTTCTAGCACTTCATAGGGGCCAGTGTATGCTGGCTGGAGTGCACCCCTCAACGCATCGTCCCGAAGAAAAACATGGGAACAAGACGATAGATCTTTGTGAATGAAGATTTTGTCTTTTGAGTGGTGCGACGTGGGAACTGGCTGTAAATTGTTGGCGAATGATCTGATACGGGCTGTGAAGTCCGTTATATCAGTCGTACATTTGTCAACTTTATGGCCAAAGAATTCTCCCGGCAGCCTTAAGGGTTCACCGTATACTAACTCGGCAGAAGACGATTGAAGGTCTTCTTTGAAGGAACTTCTTATGCCGAGCAGCACAAATGGTAGGGATTCGGTCCAGCGGCTGTCTGCATGGCACTTGATTGCTGCTTTCAGCTGCCGGTGGAATCGTTCGACTAGACCGTTGCACTGAGGATGGTATGCGGTAGTCTTGCGATGCCTGAACCCAATGGCCTTTGCGAGGTGTTGGAAGATGCCAGACTCGAATTGTCTCCCACGATCGGTGACTATATCGGTTGGGCAACCAAATCGTGCTACCCACCCTGACAGGAACGCTTTGGCCACAGTTTCCGCTGTGATATCGGTAATAGGGACGACTTCAGCCCATCGCGTGAAGCGATCGACGAGTGTCAAGCAATACCGATATTCTTTGGATGGGGGTAATGGACCGACGAGGTCTAGGTGGACAAATTTGAATCGCGCTGTAGGGAGGTCGAGGGTACCCAAAGGGGTGAAAACATGTCGATTGACCTTCGTGCGCTGGCATGCCAAACATGCCTTAGACCAATCGCGGCAGTCTTTCCGCATCTGTGGCCAAACGTAACGCTGTGCTACGAGTTTAGCACTTGCGTTTGCACCCGGGTGGCTGAGCGAGTGCAACGAGTCAAAGATTTGTTTGCGCACTGGTTTAGGGACGATGGGCCTAGGAGTCGTTGTGCTGACGTCGCAGTACAATTCAATACGACTTCCTGGTACCATTATTTTCCTAATGCGCAAGGAAGAATCTCCTTTAAGCAGTTGTGGTAGTTCTGAGTCTGTCTCTTGTGCTTTGGCTAGTACATTTATATCTACTGGGCTCTGCAATTCTTCGACTCGGGAAAGTGTGTCGGCTACGACGTTATCTTTCCCGGCGATGTGTTGAATATCGGTTGAGAATTGTGAAATGTAGTCTAAATGTCTATACGTGCGTGGCGTGCAGTTTCTTTTCCGCTGCTGGAAAGCGTAACATAGCGGCTTGTGGTCCGTATAGATGGAGAAAGTGGTAGCGGCTAACCAATGCTGGAAGTATTTTATACTCTCGTATATTGCAAGTAGTTCCCTATCGTATGGTGAGTATTTCTGCTGTGATGGGCTCAGCTTGCGGGTGAAAAAGGCTAACGGCTGCCAATTCCCGTCTTTGAACTGCTGTAAGACTCCGCCAATGGCGTAATCAGATGCATCCGTGACCAGGCCCAGTTTGGCATTTGAGTCGGGATGTGCCAACAAAGCCGCATCACACAGGCTGTCCTTACACTTCTCGTAGGCTTGTAACGAGGGTCCGCTTATGTCGACCGGCTGAGAGGCTTTCACGTTCCCGGTCAGCAAAGCGTGTAAAGGCGCTTGGTTCTGGGCAGCCCGAGGTAGAAACCTCCGGTAAAAATTAATCATGCCCAGAAACCTTCTTAGTTGCCTAGCGGTTTTAGGCACTGGAAACTCCCTGATTGCCTGCACCTTGCTTTCCAAAGGCTTCGTTCCGTGTTGCGAGATGTGATAGCCTAGGAATGTGACCTCTGGTGCACCAAATATGCATTTGGTTGTGTTAATGAGCATGCCATATTCCTTCATCCTCGATAACAGTTGGCGAAGGTGGTCTTCATGCTCGGCTTCATCCCTAGAGTACACCAGAAAGTCGTCCAGATATGGGTAACAGAAGTCTAGGCCACGAGTCATCTCGTCAACAAACCTTTGGAAAGTCTGCCCGGCGTTCCTCAGACCGAACGTCATAAACGGAAACTCGTACAGTCCGAAAGGTGTAGTGATGGCGGTTTTTGGGATGTCTTGCTCAAATACTGGTATCTGGTTGTAAGCTTTAACGAGATCTATTGTGGAAAAGATCTTACAACCAGATAGACTATGGGCGAAGTCATGGATGTGCCTTATTGGGTACTTATCTGGTATTGTCCTTGCGTTGAGCAGCCTGTAATCACCGCAAGGACGCCAGCCGTTGTCTTTCTTCGGGGTGAGGTGAAGAGGCGACGCCCAAGGGCTCTCAGATGGCCGAGCTGTGCCGTTTGACAACATTGCCTCGAATTCGGCCTTGGCGATTTTCATTTTATCCGGGGCTAGTCTGCGTGGGGAACAAGATACTGGGGGGCCTGATGTGGTGCGAATGTGGTGTACTGTGTTGTGTTTTGGTATGAATGGTGCGCCTGCTGGTCGTGTTATGTCCTGAAATTCGGATAAAAGATTACGGTACTTGCAGTCGCCAGTCACGACCTTTACACTTGAAATTAAGCTATCTGGATGTGCGATAGAAGCGATAGCTGACACATTAGTAATGCCATCGATGAGGCGTTTGTTGCGAATATCTACAATTAAATTGAAATAAGAAAGAAAATCGACGCCTATGATGGCTTTAGTGACGTCTGCTACAATAAAGCGCCAAGGAAAATCCCTGCGTAGGCCTAAGTTTAACACAACCTGGAGGTAACCGTAGGTGTTGATTGTGGACCCGTTGGCTGCACACAGCTGGTATTCGGTCTTCTCCCGTCGTTGCTGTGGGAGCGCCGATCGTGGGTAGACGCATAAGTCGCTTCCCGTGTCCACTAAAAATTGGACTTTCGACCAGCGATCTGTCACGAACAGGCGACCAGTGGTGGATGGGCAATCTTCAGCCGCCATTATTGACTGCCCGCAGCGTTTCCCGACTTGTAGTCACACGGGCGGACGCATTTCTTCGCCTGGTTACCGAATTTATAGTGGTACCAACAAGTCGGGAACTTCCTGTAGTTGGACCGCGACCGTTGTGATGGACTGCGACTTGGGCTGGATGTCCTCCTGGTGCGTGGGCGGGAGCGATCATGCCTCTCAGTGGTCAGTGCGTCGACCTTTCTCGTGAGTTCCATGATGAGCTTCATCATGTCCGCCTGTGGATCGGCTCGTAATGAGGATGCTACTGCGACTTGCGGTGTCGGAGGCGCGATGTCGTGGACGCTATCGGCGAGGTCCGCGAGCTCGCTGAGGGTCATGGTCATGCGTGACGCAATGACCGTCTGCAGGTTACCTGGCAAGCGGCTCGTCCAGATCGTGCGGAGAAAATCCTCTGGGATCGTTGGTCCCGCCAAGTGTTGTAGGTGCCGCAAGAACTGTGACGGCTTTCGGTCACCTAGTTCCTCCGATTGTAGCAGCTGCTTGACCTTCTTCTCTTTGGAGACGGACAGGCGCTTAATAAGCTCAGTCTTCAGTTTGTTGTAAGCTCCAGTAGCGGGTGGATCGGTGATGATATCTTCCACCTCGATGGAGTACTGCCGGTCCAGGTGGCCAAGGACGTAGTGGAATTTCGTGTAGTCATCCGTAATTCTGGCGAGTTTGAATTGGCCTTCTATCTGGCAGAACCATATATTGGGTTTCTCTGGCCAAAATGGTGGTATGCGGACGCCTACCCGAAAAAGTTCCGGTGTCGGTTGTTCGGGATCGGGGTCAGTGGACACGCGCGCACATTTACTCGGCCGGCGGTGCTGCGCGGGGCGCTGCGATGTTTCGGTGTCACTACCGTCGCTGCTCATGCTTGTTTATTGTAATAGTCTCTGCACTCACTGTTTTTCAAAATGTTCAGAACGGGGTCACCAGTTTGGTGGGCGTTGTTAGTGTGAGGGTAGACTTACGATCTGGAGAAATCAAAGTCCTTTTTGATGTCACACTTTAATGTCCACACATACACTACACAAGAATGTTTATATTTGGAAGGCACAGTACAGCGATAGGCAGAAGAAAATAAGCTTAAGCAAGAGAGTTCAATATGATAAGGCAATTTAGCGGTTTAGCGCGGATATATGGCTTTCACGAAAATCACATAAGCGGGCGTACGTCCGGCGCCAGAGGTAGGTCGGGACTTGTGAGCGGCAGGCTGTGAGACCGCGGGGGAGGCGCGCGCGCATACGTCACAGCGATCGTATGATGCGCTACGTCACACGCCTTGAACAAAGGACTCAGCAGGCGGTGCGCATGTCCAGTGTATTTGTGTAACTAACCGACGGACGGGCCGTACGGTACGTGTTTGTTTGCGTGTGTAAAGTATATCCTGAATGTATTTGGTATTTGAATTAATGTTGTATGTATGTTGTGTGTATGTATGTTGTATGCATGTTGTATGTATGTTGTATGCATGTTGTATGTATGTTGTGTGCATGTTGTATGTATGTTGTATACATGTATGTAGTGAGTCACCTACACTGGGTTGGGGAAGTCAGATAGGCGACTGCCTCAACCTTAGTACATAGGCAGTAGGTTCGACTAGAAGCCGACCCAACATAGTTGGGAAAAGGCTAGGCAGATGATGATACAGGGCCAATGACTATCACACAATTTACAGGGCCCACGCCAAAACTAGAGGATGCAGGCAAAAATGTGACAATTCTAGAAAATTCCAGTCCCACAAAATTTTAGTTACACTTTACACAGAAAGTCCAGCGATTGATATGAAAACAGTAAACCGGTCACATGTACTCATATCAATCAGCGTTGATTGAGATACACGTTAAATTAATGAAACATTCCATTACGTGTCGTGCCGGTGACGTGTGACGTCCGTGACTGACACGGAACGTCGATATTCAACTGTTATTGACTTGGAGCTATGAATGATGTAAGGTAACTTTTGCTGGGAGTTGAGAAATATTATTCCTTACATTTTTCTAGTAATATTCAGTAAAACATATTCACTCTTTGTGTGTGTCTGTGCGGCTACGTTCAAAGTGCCCTAAATTTGTTGCGTGTTTTAGAATGTCGTATGTCTTACCATAATTGTCTTCTGGCATTTAGTCGGCCTATGTAGTATGTGCCACTATGGTACATGAAGTTTAAATAAATAATTTAGAGAATTTATCTAGTTTTAATACGTGGCTAATTTAAGAAGAATTCAACATGTTTTTAGGGTTCCGTACCTCAAAAGGTAAATAAAAGAACCCTAATAAGATCACTCTCTTGTCCGTCGGTCTGTCCGTATTGTATTGTATTGTATTGTATAACGGGCTGGTGTCCGCAACTCCACGTCAAAGCGCGTATTTTGCGTGCGGGTGGGAAATTATTCTATCCATCCCAAATCCCCGAGAAAGGCCAGCAGCGCCCCGATGTTGCTGACTATCTCGCGGAGAGTACCTGGGTTACCAAAGTACTTTGCCCTGTATGTTGCAACCACTGGGCAGTGCAGAAGCACGTGGGCTGCTGTCTCGTCTTCCTCCATGCAGGCACGGCACAGGGGGCTGTCTGTGACTCCTAAGACAAAGAGGTGTTTATTAAAAGAGCCGTGTCCGGTAATGGCGGCTGTAACTGTGCGCAGCTGTGGTTTTGTCAACCGAAACGCGCGTTTGGTGAAGCGGCCGTTGATTGTAGGAAGTGCTTCCTTGGCCTGCCTGCACTCGCCGTGGTCCAGCCACAGCTTGTGGTGTTGTTCACTAGTTCGTTTCCTTACCAGTGTGCGTAGGTATCCGAAAGGGAGTGGTACGATAGGTTCGGGTCCCACCGCTTCCGTGCTCGATCCCCTTCTAGCGAGTTCGTCCGCCGCGTCATTGCCACGGGAATCGCTGTGTCCTTTGATCCATTGGATGGTTATATTATTGAGATTACCAACCTGGTTCAGGCGTTGGTGACACTCTTGTATTAACCCTGAGTTCACTGTGTGGTTGTTTAGCGCTAGCAGTACAGCCATGCTGTCTGAGAGTATACGAATTGAATGGTCCACAACCTCCCTGGCTAGGATGGCAGATGCCGCCAGGGAAATGCCCATGCATTCTGCCTGAAATACCGTGTTGTGGGCCCCCAGAGGTTTGGCTATGTGGATGTTGAGATCCTCCGAGAAGACTCCAGCCCCAGTGCCTGTACCTGTTTTAGATCCGTCCGTGAAGATCCGTAGTTCCGCGGGGTTTAATCCCTCGCAGCGGTGATCCGCGTGGAGCTGGATTTTGTATTTCTTATCGAATACGAATTGTTTTGGTATCCGATCGTTTACTGCTTTCGCCAGGGGGAACTCGTTATAGAATCCCTCCAGTGCGGCGGTGTGCTGTGTTTCTTTCTTACCCCAGAGTTGAAGTGTTTTGAGGCGTACGGCCGTCATTGTCGCTTCCTGCTGTATGAACAGATGGAGCGGTGGGAGCCCCAACATGGCTTCGAGGGCCCCAGTCGGAGTGGTCCTCATGCAGCCTGTGATCGCCATGCAGGCAAGCCTTTGCAAGCGTTGCAGTTTGATGGAGGCTGTAGTTAGTTTGGTGCGGGGCCACCAGACCACTGCCCCATAAGTGATCATAGGTCGGATTACCGCGCAGCACAACCAAAGTATAATTTTAGGAGATAGGCCCCACTTCTTACCTATCATCCTCCTGCATTGCCAGAAGGTAATGCAGGCCCTGTTTATTTTGTTGTCTAAGTGGCTACTCCAGTTTAACTTGCTGTCTAGGATTACCCCCAGATACTTGACCTCATTGGCTAACTGGAGTTCCGTGTCGAAAAGTTTGGGTAGGCGATGAGGGCCTAGTATTCGTTTTTGGGTAAACATGACTAGCTCAGTCGGTCTGTCCGTGTGTCACCACCGATTTTCTCAGGAACGGGTGGACCTAGCAAGTTGAAATTTATACCAGATACTGAAGTCTATAGCCCCCATTAGGTGTATAAAAATCCAGGTCCTGAATCAACACCATAAAAAATATGGGAAAATTTAGATTTTCGCGAAAACTTGTAAGTACCATTTACCGTAACGTTTAACTTCTTTTAGTTTTCGGATTTGTCCCTTTAAATGTGCCGTAAGACCTTGCTTTCAACCAAAATAGACAATTCCAGGTAAACCGGAAGTACCCAAAGATTCTGGGTCGAAAACCTATATGGTAGTACCCGTTGACCTAGAATCACGAAATTTGACGAGAAGCAATGTCTTACAGCACATGTAAAGGGAAAAATCTGAAAACCGGAAATATGTAGTTTAATAACAAAAATATCTACAAGATTATACGGAACCCTCGGTGCGCGAGTCCAACTTGCACTTGGCCGGTTTTTTTTTTCAATTCGTAGAACCTAAGAGAAGCAGCGGCGAGTAGTATATGAAATATCATAATTCCAGGTTAAAATCTGTAATTTATTTTTCAATACACTTCCTCGAAAACGGGTCCTTAACGCACTACGATTAGGTTCAACATGCCATGTATTTCACACACGTGGATTGTTTTCATTTTCCATCACCGCGTGTGCGTACGCGGCTGTTGGAAAATTGCCACAGATAAAACTATACCTATACTTAGTACAAATTGGTGCAATGTCTATAGTCGGCGGTGATTGTTTTTTTTTCGTTATTTTATTTTATTTCTTTATAAGTGTATTGAAAAACGTCGTTTGATACACGTGGACATTTGTTATTTCAGTTCTCGGCTCAAAAACACCCTCGCCTACGGCTCGGGAGTTAATTCCGCCTCGGATGCAATAACAAACTTTCTCCACTTGTATCAAAATGTACTATTATAATTGTTATCATTTTAGATGACACTGATATGAAAACTGTTTTTCTTGATAGCGCAAATCTGAATGCAAATTACACTAACTACTATTTCGATAACGATATAACGCAAACGTAGCCGACTTCTATAATTACATTGTGTATCGGTACAACATAATTGCTGTATGTGAAGAGATAGACGGGAAGCCACGAAATTTGAATGAATAGGAATAAAACTTGTCATAAATGTCTGACTGTTGATTCAAAACTCATACTGAACTGTAATGGTAGGCGGGATGCTGAAAGCCGACAACTGTGTAGTGCAATTAAAGTGAAAGCTATTTCATGCAGATATTGAGTCTATATTTATTCTGCAGAAAAGAGCCATCAGAGCCATATATAATCTTCGTAGGCGCGATTCTCTAAGGGAACTGTTTAAGGATATTGGCATCATGACAGTACATTGTCAATACATCTACGAAAACATAATGTACGTCAGAAAAAATCTGCACCTTTTTGGTAAAAGGGGTGACAGACATAATTACAGTACTAGAAATAGGAAGCAAATAACTAGTTCAGCCAGGTTTCAGACTCGCTAAAGTAGACTCATCTTTCATGGGGTACTGTTTGAGATGCTATAATAAAATTCCACAAAGTATTCTTGAACTGAATGAGACGAAATTTAAAACATGTATTAAACGCACACTATGTAAGCAAGCATATTACAAGTTGAGCGATTATATCGCTGATAAAAATGCTTGGCTCAATGCTGGTCCTGCTCCACAAGGACAGGGGCGCTTAAATTGATAGCATTAAATGGTATTGTTGGAGCTGCTGAAGATTGTACAACTATCTTTGCATTGTATAGATTCAATCTCTTTAATATTATATAATCGCATAGCCCATATTGTGTGAGTACTATGTACTAGAAAGTAGTATTCACTGGAAACCTACGTCTTTTCTTGACTTGAATGTGCCCTGGCGGTTGAGAATATGTCATGCTCACTCAAAAGTCTCGCTGATGGTGGCGCATGTGTCGGATCATTTAGTTCCCTTCAAAATGGTTGAGTTGAATGGTGCTGATCTATGCGTCATGTCCGTGAACGGGCGCTGTCAGTTGTGACTGGTCATCTCTCAGTTGCCATGGCTCATTTTAATGAGTTATTTTAGTTTTTGAATTGTTTTTTTTTCTGATTTGTTTTACTGTGGACACTTTTAACGTGCACATCTTGCTACATTGTTCTCACATAATATACCATCTCAACATGAATGATGTAACCAAGATTTTGTAACAATATTCTGATTTAAAAGAGTGTCCATGGAGTTTCTTGCCCGTTCTTCTCCATAGAGATCTACGCTAGGGAATGGGCAACTACAGTACTTTCACAGTTTTTATGTCTTGTGACTGGGACTGTTGCTACATTTAATTTTCATCTTTGTTTCGACAATTCAAAAGTGCCTGTAACTGGCTTACTTGAAATAAATGCTTTGATTTTGATTTTTGATTTTGATTTCATGTGCGCAACAGTACAGTACAAACCTATATCATTTTCTGTTTTAAGTTGAATTGATTGATCGATTGAATTGTTAAAACTTCGACACGAAACTAGTCCTTTAAATAGCGAAACGTAAAAGCCCATCCGTCATACGATCCAATAACAATATAGGCTTTTGTGAAAATATAGTTTTACTGACTCACTGATACAAAATTGCATTCGTATAGTTTGGGATTGTTATTGAATTGATGAAAGTGATCCGTGAATATGTTTATTAGATTTTATTGGCTTTTAAAAAATACAATTATACTGACTTACTGATACAAAAATGCATTTGCTTTGTTCGGGAATTTTATTGAATTGATAAAAGTGATATAATTGTATTTTATGTTGTAAAAACTGCCGTTGATCGGGGGTTCGCAAGCGTGACTGCTGAGCACGAGATCCTAGGTTCGATTTCCGAGTTGGGCAAAGTGTTTTTGCTCAGTAGCACACAGTACAGTAGACTCCGTGGCAGTTATGTTTAAGCCCCATGTCATAGGGGGCGAGCATATTGCCATCAACTGGGCACAAATCCAGACTCCATGGCTGCTACTGCGAAATTCCTGACGGAAAAACCCGATAACACTTTGCCCGACCTGGGCATTGAACCCAGGATCTCATGCTCACCAGTCCCGACCACTAGACCAACCAGGCAGTCAATTATAGTACTATAGACTAGTAGCCTTACCTACAAAAAACCCCCTTTTTTTTCCGGATTGGAAATCATCAAATAACTCCTCCCGTTCTGGGCGGAGCAGGAGGGAGTGTCAGAATTTTACTGACTAAAACCCATCCATGTTCCTTCATCGCCCTTTGTGTTCCGGGGCCACGGTATCTCTTTCGAACAGTCCCGCAGCCCCGGCCTACACAAACCCTTACAAAACAAATGCACTACACTAATCAAATTACAAAACCACTTCCCGCTGCCCTCATGGCCTCTCGAAACTAGTGTCTGTTTGTTCTGCTAACTCAATACAAGTTAGCCAAGCTCTGCACCTGCATAGTGCATACATTGAGCGACTGTAACTGTGTTTAGTAGTAACGGATGTACAGACACCAGCAGCAAGCTACACGAAACTGACAAAATTTCTCAATCAATCTTGAACCTTATGCTTTAACTATAAAGTTCTCAATCAATCCATCTTCACAAACCTTCGCACTTATTACATTAGTGGGATTTTCAACCTGTGTCGTCCCATTGTTGGACAAAGGTCACCCTTATTCTTTTATAATCAATTTCTGTTTTGAGAGGTTGTAGTAGTTTGAAGTAATGGCGTCTGTACCAAGCCTCGTTGCTCAGTGTGGCACTAGCTGGCGCTGTGTGTAATGTCCAGCGATATTATTATTATTATTACCTTTGCTTGAGTAGTTTGTGAAATAGCTCCCTGTAATAGGTACATATTTTTCCTAACTGGCCTAGGTATGTTGATGACATAATGGTCTATTAATTAGACGAAGATTTTTGAAGTGGGGACCATCCATTCGTGTGGGGTATCGTTGAATAGGTATTTTAAAAGAGGTATTTTTTAGGTCTTTGACTTAGGGGTTGCTAATACTCGGGCCTGTGGACGGGGAGCTATGGGCTAGCTCGCCGTCCTTACGTCTCATGACGAGAGGCGGTGTCGACGGCGCGTTCGTTTTCCACGCACGCCTCTAAGAGAGTCAGCATAAAAGAAGGGGGACCCCTTCTTTCTGGCAAGGCCCGATGCCTGCCGGGGCTGCGGGACTATTCGAAAGAGATACCGTCGCCCCGGAACACAAAGGGCGATGAAGGAACATGAATGGGTTTTAGTCAGTAAAAGTCTGACACTCCCTCCTGCTCTGCCCAGAGCGGGAGGAGTCATTTGATGATTTCCCACCCGAAAAAAAAAATGGTCTTATTATACATATAAACATCCATGACTCGGAAACAAATGTCCATGCTCAGCAAACAAAAAAAAAGAACAAGAAAAAAAAAAAATAACAATAAAATTGATATGGGACCATCCTGGCTTTCTCTACCAAATAAAAATATTAAAAGAAGCACGTAAATCGGCCTAGTTTTTTAGAAGTCGGTTAATAAAGATTCTGGAACTGTAGCTAAAGCAAAATCTTAACTTTATTTACAGTTTTATTTTCAGCACAAAACCACATGTGAGCACAACTCTCATCTCTCAGCTTTGAACCTAATTTAGAGACTACGTGTAGCCTGTAGCTACAATCTGTGATACTTGAGGGACTTTAAAACAAACGTGAGCAGATGAGACGGCTCACTTAAATAAATTGTGACGTAATTCACGTGTTGGTTATCTTGGGGAACGTTCACGTGAAGTTTGTTAGCGTAAATAGATATTAATTAGTTGAATCGAATTAGTTTTGTCATTATTGACGTTATTATTATCTATTCAATATAGATATTGGTGTGTGAATGGTAGGTATTTAGTTTTATAAAGGCGACTACAGGAGCTAAATTAGCAACTCTAATTGTGGTGGTTCATACTTCGTTTGAAATACTGTTAGAAAGTTCTAATCAGCTTGCACTACAAAGTGGTTGTTAAGTCAGTCACTGCGGGCCGAATAGTGCGAAATGAGTGGTTTTTTGCGATTTACAAAATATCTATTGATTGGACTAAAAAAATAAAACACTATCATGCTAATATGTTGCTGGTAGAATTATTTGCCAAAAAATCAGAATTATCGCACGTATTTTAGTATGGTTTTTACTCGTTAAAAGAAATTTTTAGAGAGTCTGATAGACCTTAACAGATACAATTTGTAATAGCGATTGAAATTCTACCATAAGCATAAATAACCTGAAGGTATAAAAGCAACAATTCTTTTTTTTTCGTAGGGGCTAGTGCCTTACCTGGTGTCTGAGTTTTAATGCCGCCCAAGGGCCTCTGACTTAGATTTACCTGAAGTCTAGAAATATCTCTCAGGCTGCTCGCTTCCTTTTGATGTAATGAGATGTGATATGATGAAGAAGAGAGCTGCGGTAGCCCACTGGTGGCGGCCCCAACTTACGGTAAGTCGTGGATTCGAACCCAGGCAGGCGCATTACTTTGTGTAATTTATTTCATCACCACTGCTCTCAAAACGGTGAAGGAAAACATCGTGAGGAAACCGGCATGTCCTAGAACCAAAAATTTATAGCCCATTCCCTCTCATAGATAGGAGGCCTGTGTCCCAGCAGTGGAAACATTAATAGGCTGATGATGATGATGAAGAAAAGCAACAATTGATACTCCTTAATAACATCACGAGTACATCCCCACAGTACCTAACCAAATTCCAAAATCTCTACCTACCAACGATATGCTAAACCCACTAATTGAACGCTGTAACTACATACCTGTATACTCAGATACGTAAACGAGAATTCCCTCAAGCACATTCATTGAAATTCTATTAGCAATATACACTACACGTACAATGTCGTATACCTACGTATTTGACAGTGTGTGTGTAAACGAATCTATTTTAGTTCATACAGAGAACGTACGGTCTATTTACAGTAAGCTTACATCAGATGACAACAACCTTGTCATCTTGAGAATAAAGATCAGAAGATAATAAAATAAAAATATAGAGAAGGGGGTACGGAATGCCACCTGCTATCCTTACATACTCGTTTTGCCTCGTGGACATCCATGCATCCTAGTCATCTACGCACGCCGGTTGCGAGTACTGCGCACCTGACCTTTCTCTAGAAACTCACCAAGAAGGTCAGTGTATGTCATTCTAGGGCGTCTCCTCCCGGCGTTGCCACTCACATCTCCCTTGTGTTAGTCGCCTTTCACTCATTCTCTCCAGAAGTAATATAATTATGAAAGAACAGTCCTGCCTGACACAGTAAATGTATCATCACCTTGGCTTATTCCTGAAATCCCGCCTAAAAGTGGAATCTAAAAAGAAAGGCCTAGAATTTCTCTCTAATATTCCCCCTTAGGGGGAAAACTGGAATCGAAAAAACTGTTTTCCACAAATCCCCCCTGAAAGTTTATATAAATATTTAATGCCACATAAAATAATATATAAAACGTTTTTATTTACTTTTGAAAATTGTGTAAAAAACTGAAATTAAAAAACAATGGTCGTTTTCGAATTTAGTATGAAAAAATCCAAATCAATTGTTTCGCGTTTGTCCCTTGCATCGCTATAAAAATCACAGTCAACCTTATGCTCATTGCATTAAGGCTGTTAGGTTAGCCATCACTGACAAGCCTAAAAAAATTATGCTGATCTTTATTATCATGAGAATAAGGTTGCTTTGGAATACAGCTGTCAAAGGTAAACTTACTACGAAACAAACGAAGTCAATCCGTAATGAATGAGTGAGCAACGTGATCAGGTTAAGGTGTTACGCCTGTTTGTGTGGGATGTGCTTGGATTCCGTGAGACATGCTACCGAGTTCACCGAGTGCGACCATTTTTCAACCTTATTACTTAGGTCATAAGAGCGAAACGCGGCAGACCGTCAGTGCACTCGGTAGTACCTATTGGTTCATACACAGGGTTAAATTAACTTAGCTAGCCAAACTTCGGAGACGTGGTGGGTTTCGATATCTTAACAAATCGGCTTGTTAGCTTTTTCATCCATCTGCCTAGCCTTTTTCATATCTGGCTTCCAGTTTCATCAGATGCTGCTGTATATCAGTAGATTACCTCGAGTGACAGCCTATCTGACCTCCACAACCTAGTTAGTACTGGGTAATACGATACATACATACACGATACATACGATACATACGATGCATACGTATTACCACTGGCCCAAAAAGTTTGACAACCAGTCGGTTGTCCGAATTTTTAGGCCACTGACTGACTTTTTGGGTAACGACTGTCAAAGATCGACAAATGACAGCTGGGACCAAAACGGCTTAATGCGACCTTACGGTTTTTCAGTCGCCGGGTATCTTGTTACAGCAGACATACCTCGAAATCTTTACATTAAGTATTCAGTAATATTAACGGCGGATTCTGTGGCAGACAGGCGACGGTTTAACTTCCCGTAATTAGCACTAATTGGCTTTGACTTGATTATTTCGTTAATTTTTAGTACCTACCTTCGCTTACCTTCCTTTAGTACCGACCCTTCGCGGTCTCCACTCAAGAACACGTCTACCCCAACGGTCATTGGTTTTACGGCTAATATGGCTATATTTCTCTTACTTATTTACCAGACATCAAATTTCCAAACAAAAAGATGTTCTCTTAAAACGACATCTAGTCGTAATTCTTTATAAACTTTAGCTATAGCTTGAGATAGCCAATAACCATATATTTAAACCTTACTACCGGGATAAAAAGTATCCTATGTGTCAATCCAGGTTATAAACTATCTGTTTGCCAAAAATCATCGGAATCCGTTCAGCAGTTTATGCGTGGATGAGTAAAAAACATACACACATACAAACTTTCGCCTTCATAATATTAGCGTGATGTGATTACCTGCGCAAAGAATTTGTAGGTATTCCAGTTATTTAAATTGTAATCAGCCTCACCTATTAAAAATTGAATCTACGAATTCTACGATATTCCATTATTTTAAAACGTTGATTAAGCGTATCGTATTTTCATACGAGGGGACATTTTTGTGACGCGTCGTTCATGTTACTGAATACTTTGTGGAAAATTTGTAGCCACTAAACGACAAACGGGGGAAAGTACGTGATATACGAGCTTGGTTTTGGCGATGTTTTTATTTATTTAACATTCTACGGTGTGAAAATTGTTTAGACAATAAATTTAAAGTAAGTTTGATTTCTTTATTTTATGTGAATTTTAAATTAAAATAGGGTTTGTCAGGTTTTGGACTATGTCTGTCTGCCTTTCATAACTTAACCACTGAGTTAAATAAAAATTGACAGAAAAACAGTCCACACGGCTGGGTATTAATATCACGGTCGTAAGTTCTCGTGGGTATTTTTTTAAGACTTAGCCCCACACTAGCTATTTCTCCTGTATTGTTGAGTGCGTTTACAAACATTTAAACTCATAAACAAAAGCAGCCAAACCCGGAGCAATAGGGAATATGCATGAAATACAAAACTCTTTTTATTTATGAAAAATGCCTTGTATTGGCGCATAAAAACATTGTGGTACACTTGTTTAAGTTTCAAATTTATTATTTTATGTAGTGAAATGGAACGCACTGTCAAAACATACCGTCCTCGATAACGGTATTGACGGCAAAGTTCATTGTGTCAAAAAAAACACATTTATTTCAAATTCAAATTCAAATTCAAATATTTTATTTCAGAATTATATCCATATATTGTTAGTAGTAGTATAACTTAGCCTTATATTAGTATTAAATTAAATTTACAATAATAAACAACTAGTGTGCAAAATGAACTTGAAACTATTTGAAAAGTGCTAAAAGTTTCACAAACATTTTATTATAGTATTGTTATTCCAATTTTTACTTGAATAAAGCACAAACAATTGGTTAAATTATTTTATTAAGGCCAAAAAAAATAGATGTTTAAAACAAGGCAGATTGTGGATAATGACGTCACATCATGGCCGCGACAGCTACGGACGTTTGAACTGTCGTAGAAAATTGCAGGAGTTTAATGTTATTTTTGTGCGACAAGCAGTAGTTGAAGTTAACTTTTAATACTTTTCTTGGGTTGATAGGACTGAATTTTATTGATTTTAGTGATGAAAAAATTACAGACATATTCCCTATTACCTGTAGATCATACAAATGTTTTTTTCCGAGTAGGGATCGAACCCACAACTCGCAGCACAGCAGCCAATCGCTTAACCACTGCGCCAATAGTGTCCTCAATATGCGACACTAGTGCGTGAAGCCGAAGCGTGAAGCCGGAATAATCTACAGTAAAATATAGAGTCTCAGACTAGCTCTATTTTTATGAGAATTATGTAGTTATCCAGCGAGTAAGATGATGGCAAGGCAAAGCTTCAAAAGGCTAATGAAACAAAGATCTAGAGCGAAAGAAGTACTGAGTACATTCTTTTGTAACATTATGCAACAGCCTGAGTAGAAAATGAATAATAAATGTATGTATCTGGGTACATATACAGGCCGTCACCCAGTTCAAACTGAAGACATTTTATTTAAATTAAATCATTTGGAATACGTGTGAATTGTCTAGGAGTCGGTCAGTTGATCGTTCCAAATCCTAGATCTCTATAGAGAAAAACGGACTCCATAGATACTCTAAATCAAGATAGGTCCCTAAAAAAATTTGGTTTAGTTCTTCAAATCCCAATAATGATACTTTTTGATATCCTATCATTCGGTACCATAAGTTCTCACCATTATTATTAATATACTTCAAAACGTCCGCCATCGAATCAAATAATAATGTATGAAATGGCAAATGCATATTAAATATTCATGCTTTAACATATCAACGATTGTCAGCCATTTATAACTTAATTATCGGTTCAATACAAGTAAGTACGTACTATTCTGGTTTTGTCACCAGGTTCAATTATGGTAGCATGGGATATTTTATTCACAGTTATCTTCTCTTAGCGTTTTATTTTCGTTATGTGTGTGGAAAGGACAGACTGAAATGAGAATGTAGAGATGTATGTGTGGAGTGACAAGAATGTATGAAGTAAGGAATTAGTAAATTATAGAAGGTTAAAGAGTGGCGCCAGTTTCAGAAAAAAAAAAAAGAATAAATAAATATCACTGGACATTACACACAGCGCCATCTAGTGCCACACTAAGCAACGAGGCTTGTGTCGAAGACATCAGATAGTTGAGATACTTATTGTTTGTAAATACATACTTATTATACATATAAACATCCATGACGCGGAAATAAATGTCCATGCTCATAATACAAACATTTGCTCCTACCGTGATTCGTATCCGGGACCCAAAGGACGTAAGCAGCCTCACTACCGCTTCGCCATTCGGGTCGTCGAATGATGAAAAATTAAAGGAAGACGTTTGTCTTGATATGGGCATGTAATGAGGAGTGATGAAACGCATGTGACTAAAAGAGTGATAGATGAATGTTTTAAATGATGTCGTGACGTCTGACAGGGGAGAATGGAAAAATAATAATAAAATTTATTCCAGACCAAAAGTCCATATACACATTGATGAGGCGTGTAAATAGCCTGCACCTTTGAGTAGATTGTTTTTAAGAACAACCAAAAAAAATTGAACTAAAAACCTATGTTCAAGTGTAATGGCGGACTTCAAAATAAAACCAATTTCCCTATTGATGAATCCTCGAGTAACCAATATCTAATAATTATTAGCAGCAAAACTTGCCCACGTACCTCGACAATCCAGAGATCCCACTCAGACCCAGGGAGATGGGAAGATGACTCGTTCATGAACGTGATGGCTTGTAGGTATGGGCTGCCGGCCGGCGAGCTAAATCTTCTTAAATCCACCGGTAGACTGGTTAAAACTCCAAAAATCAACACTGCACTATAAGTTCTTACTGAAGCACAGATGCAGGTCCATTTATTTTACGAGTATCGTCAAGGTTTCACCAAAATTGAATTTTTAAAAGCGGAGCGCAGCGCGCAAAACAGTTTATCGCGCAAAGCTGCGTGAGGAAGTCTAATTGCCGCTAATGCCATCTATCGGCCAAGTTGAGATCACTCAAGAACGTTTCGATACATGGGCGCTGCGGCAACAAATATTGGTGCGAGGATTCATCAATTGAGAAGTTAATATTTAATTTGAAATAATAACCTATCATATTCTATGAGAGAATCCTAAAATAATATTATTTATTTATTTTTATATTGAAAAAAGGCATTGACGCTTCACCACACATACATAAAACACACAAAAAAGAAAGAAACATTCACAAAACATAAAATGAAAAGACACAAAAAGACATTAAAACATACATAAAATGAAATGAATATACAGATATAGAGAGTTTTGGGTCTTATTTTAAATATTTGTAAGACGCTCGATGAGTGGTCATCCAGTGCCACATCATTGGACTATCTATTCTGTCGGCCATGATAGCCACCAAGCTGTTAGAGCTACCGCGCACTCGCCGCATCAGGGATGCTATTCGTGTCCGCATCAGATCATAAAAAAGAAAAAGAAAACGTATTAGTAGAATGGGCAAGAGCAGGACACAATTAATTTAGATGTTCTGGTTATGCTTTTATTTAATGAGGTTTGTTTGAAAGTGTTGCAAACTTGCAGTAAATGTGAATGACAGACGTGCTAAAAATTACGCGACCGAAAAGAGTCCTCAAATTTCCGTAATTTTCGGTAAGTTTAAGATTCACTTACGGCCATTTTCAATAACTTACTAGCCGGTTTCGGTAGGTTCCTATCTCTGTCTGTTTGACATTTCACTTACTGTACGGTTAGAAACAAAACGTCACAGAAAAGCTTTCTTTTGAAACGGATAGGATATTCTTTGTTTATTGAAACACCGACAGCTACGGAAGGAGGCACATTAACCAACAGTAATATGTAAGTAAGTTATAGAATACGGCTGTTAGTTGAAACGGATAGATATAGACTAGTGGTTCCCAACCTTTCTTGGACCACGGACCACTTTGGTGTCTTTATTGTTGGCAGGGGCCATAAGGTCTTAGATAAACATGGACACCGACAGGATTATATCTAGGGGGGGAGAATCTTTAACTCATACAATGCAAATATTGGAAACAGAGATGAAAACCTTTATCTGATAGGTTTTCAATTAGATTGCATCTTTTGTGCGAGTTACATTTTACGAATAACATTTAACCTTCCGCAGACCATATTCGAAGCTCTTGCGGACTACCGATTGTACGCGGACCATAGGTTGGGAATCAATGTCTTAGACAAACCCAAATTAAAATTGGAATAAGGACAGTTACGTATAGAATTCGAGAATTTAAACATCCACCTATTTTTAGAACATCAACAGCATACAGCTGTTCCTAAAATCCCACCAGCTCAATAAATACCAGCCATAAAATCTACTCATTTCAATATCTCCCTACTACTTACTGAAACAGTATGAGCGGAGCATACCGAAGACACGGTGCCTCGTAAATCTAAGTCGTCATAAAGATCCAGTTCATACACTTCCAATTTTATCGAGAGCCCAATTTACCGTTCGATGTCGTAAAATATTTGGATTGGAGATAGTGCCTTATCTACATCGACAGTTTTATACCGGCTGATGTTTGATTGGCTGCGTTTTCGGGATGTTTTTCATAGAAATACAAGTATGTAGTTTGTTTATTATGGACTGCCTCCTTGGTCTAGTGGTCTAGAGCGCGACTGCTGAGCAAAAGGTCCTGGGTTCGATTCGGATCTCGGGCAAAGTGTTTTTGGGTTTTTTCACCAGGAATAGATTTGCACCCGGTTGATGGCAATAGGTTCGCCCCTAGGACTTAAGCTTAACGGGCGAAATGTGGGTATACTAAGGAACATCTCTGCCTAATCCTTCAGGAATTACAGGCGTGATGTAAGGTTAAGCCGCGCTTGCCTAGATTGGTCTAACGTTACGCGTTTGGTCCCGGCCGTCATTTGTGATTTGTGACAATCGTCAACTTACAATAATGTTTTATAAATAATACGTTTTTCGGAATGTAAAAAATATATTTTCAATACACTTCCTCAAAAACTGGTTCATATCGCACTTCGATTAGGTTCACAATGCAATGTATTTCACATGCGTGCGATTATTTATTTTCCAACACGTGTGCGGGTATGAAAATTGCCACCGATAACTTATGCCTATACTTAGTCCAAATTGTTTCAATGCCTCTATTCACAACCGCCTCGCGCCAGTTTCGTTTCGGCACTTACCAGTGCCAATTGCCAAATTGAAACTGGCGCGAGACGGTCCTCTGTATTCGGAGGTGAATGTTTTTTTTTAAAACTCAGCAAAGAGATTTGCTTCTATAAGGCGTTTATTTTTTTTTTGAATATTTAAATAATGTTTATAAATAGAATATCATCAAAAACCATGATTATTACAATTAAAAAAACGTGTATGAACAAATTAACATTTATTTGTGTTCTAAACTCAAAAACATTTGAATTTTGAATTGATACCTTTGCTTCTCTTTCAACCTGGCGAAAGCAAAGCAATAATTCATGACAAAAATATTATTCGTTCTTTTATTTTATTTCTTCAAAAGTGTATTGAAAAACGTCGTTTGATACACGTGGACATTTGTTATTACAGTTCTCGGCTCAAAAACACCCTCGCCTACGGCTCGGGAGTTAATTCCACCTCGAATGAAATAACAAACTTTCTCCACTTGTATCAAAATGTACTATTTCATGCGTGCATTTGTATCCATTTCTCACAAAAAAAGATCCATCTTTCTAAAGTAATACTTACTTCAATTATTTTGGTAATAAAATCTCCGCCGGAAATATTAAAACGCCCGAACATTCTAATAATCTTAGAAAACACAAATATTTTGATAACAAACAGAACAAAGAATAATGTTTTATTAAGGCTCTTTAATTATGCTGAGTTTTCTTCGCAGCAACTATCTTAAGGAACACTAAAAACGGGATACTAATGTAAGCCTAATTAGTTTAATGTACGACTGATTAATATTATTTTATATATCCTGGAATTGTTATACCTCTAAATCTAATATATAGATGTTGTATTGACTGTATTAAGTAGCAACAGGTAGGCAGATGTTAAAGTTTAAACAGTTTTGATTTATAATGAAATATATTACATTGTTAATCTAAATGATAATAATTAAATGTATTATTAATTTTCAACTAATTGTAGATGAGTAATCGTTTGTTAATAGCCATTATATTAATTTAAGATAGTGTATTTATAATCGAAGTTAATGTCATAACTGACAGTCGTTGCGATAGTCAGTCATCGCGTAGCCGTTGTACAAGGAAGAGGTGAATTTAGTGATTAAAGTGCTGTGGATATATTATTGGATTTAATTTCTGCAATACTTCTGAGGCTATCCCAATACTAACCATGTTAGTTTTTGTACAGACATAACTGTACATGTTTACTAAGTGTTAATGTTGTGAATTATCAAGACAGTTTAAAAACTTATATTATAAGGAAGTTGACTATATTCTAGAGCATGATAATGTACTCGTAGGAACAATAACGACGACCCGAATGGCGCAGCGGTAGTGAGGCTGCCTTACGTTCTTAGGGTCCCGGGTTCGAATCCCGGTTGGAGCAAATGTTTGTGTGATGAGCATGGACGTTTGTTTCCGAGTCATGGATGTTTATATGTATAGTAAGTATGTATTTACAAACAAAAAGTATCTATGTAGTATATCAACTATCTGGTGTCCACGACACAAGCCTCGTTGCTTAGTGTGGCACTAGATGGCGCTGTGTGTTAATGTCCAGCGATATTTATTTATTTATTTATTAATAAGGTATGTAAGTAAGAAGGTATCCTAGGGTATCCTATAGGTCACCTCTTTGCCACGTGCCATACGCTCAAGCGAAACGAGTCTTACGACTGCAATTGCGGAGAAAAATATGAAAGAAGTGGTTCAGATCACGCCACGAGTCACTATTGCGAAACAGCTTACGAAGCGACGACGGTAGGTACTTACCTTTGAAAAGGCAAAGGGAAAAATAACGTAAAAAAATTAACAATGTGTTTCTGGTAGGTAGGCATTCTATTATTGTACAAAGCTTATTTGGACTTCAAGATTCACTCATTAAAATTATTCACAGAACATAAACAAATATATCTACTAGATACTATGCCTATTTGGCATTATTTTTCCTTGTCAGATCGTTATACCCATTATAGGGTTGGTAAATGACCCAAAAACCATCTGTACTAGTTTTAGGAGAGCTGCCTTTTACCAGAACTATTTCTGCTTTTTAGCAGAAATAGTTCATGATTGAAATTTTAACAAAACTGTGGCTTCATCATTTTTGTGAGGTTAGGTACTAAGCCACACTTTTTTAAAAGTTTTTTCAGTAGTTAGTAGCATTTTTCTATTTATTTGAAACTTGTAGATTATTTCAGTTTTAAAGATTTATGAGGGAGGATAAAAACGTAGTACGAACGATTCAATAGAATAAGAGGCCAGCCTATATATACTGGATTCGTTACTCCCAGCCTCTCAGGCTCCCAGGTAGCTAATAGAGAGTGAGCCAATAATTGCAATAAACCAATCGAGAGGCTCCGGCTCTTTTAGATTACATCCTGAAGGTAAAATTAGCAGTCTATCAGTGAAAACGATGAAAAGTGAAAAATGAATTAAAACACAAAAAAATACTAAAATCTTATTTATGTCAATCTTGTAGGAGTCAGAGATAAATTACTAAACACTTTAATTGTGAAAATCAGTAGTTAGAGCCCTCTATAACATAGAAGGCAGCACATTCCTCTAGTGAATACAGGCGAACAACCAACAAATACTATTTCGGCCCAAAAAAACAACCCACGTATTCACTAGACCATAACGTCTACGAATGATATACGGCTACCGTTTCCTTTAGCTATCTAAAATTTTTCATCGCCTCAATAAACAATGGAATGCTATAAATCTAAGGCAGAGCTGTGTCAAACTTACAAACAAGTTTGATTAATCTTTAACCCTCGCTGTGTGTGGTGCGCTTCATAAAGAACTGTTCACACCGGAGGACAAAATTAATGGGACATTTTTGTGCGTTTTGACACTGAAAGATCTTTTTTATGCCTTGACCGATAATTCTTATGATATCTCAAAACTACCTTATGATAGGGTTGGCATTATTGACATTTTACTGAGAAGGGCCTAGAGAAGTGGCAATAGCTTGTACAACAAAAAACTGGGCAAGTGCGAGTCGGACTCGCGCATGTTCTGCGAGGTTCCGTACCATCCTAAAAGGGGAGGCACCTTTAATTTTGGATTTATTTTTATTTTTTTGTTGTTATAGCGGAAACAGAAATACACTTTCACTTCTGTGAAAATCTCAAATTGTCTACCTATCACGGATCATGAGATACAGCCCGCTGACAGACAGATTGACGGATGAACGGACAGCGGAGACTTAAAAATACGGGTAAGTAAGGGTAACCAACGGGTCCAAAGGGTCCCGTTTGCATTGCATCTCAAGTTGGTTACCCTTCGAGTACGAAACCCTAAAAACGGCAGATAAGATTTTCTGTAACTTACGTCAATCCAATACATTTTTGACTTCTTTACCAATGTTATCGCTGATCAATGTCAATTTTTAATGGCTATCAAAGACACACTGCCATTTGCATTGCATCTCAAGATTATGTCAATGCCCAACATACATGGAAATTTAGTGCAACACACAACAAATATCACGTTGATAATGTCCAACATTTTTGCTGACGTTATGCAGGGTAACAAACACTGCAAAGAAGAGCCGTGATGTTCATTTATTTTGCAACCAAATATCAATATAAAAAATAAATTGTTATTTATTGAGTAAACCACAAGTTTATGTTCGCTTTGATCAATGACTTGAAATAAATTGTATGCACGATGCACACAATTTATTTTTACCATAAATAACGAAAATGCAACTGAGATGTTGTAAATGTGTAAACAACGTAAAATATTATATTTCTTTAACATGTGCGAATGTAAACAGCGTGAATGATTCATCAAAAGTACATAAATTTATATTTATTTGTCAGAAATGAATCCTTGAAGGTTTTGTTGCCTCGCAGTAAAAAGATGTTAAACCTTTTACATCTGTTGAACGTAAAATCAGACTGTTTGTGAAATGCCAGTAAAATATTTTCAAGCTGGTATCACAATGAAATAAATGTGTTCCTTTTGAATGCAAGTGGTCTGATTGCGTTATTATTTCCTTTATTTATTTGTCACACATGTAAATTAGATTTTCCTCGAACACGGCCTCGGGTTCGGGGCCTGGGATCTGGGACTTTTGCGCGAAAGACACTTGCGCGAAAAGACATATGCGCTCATGGAATTTTCCGCGCAAATTATGTCTTTACGCGCAAGTGTCTACTCGGGGCCTGTTGGCTTCAAGGTCCCAAACCTTCTTCCATATTAGTCGTCGTAGTGATGGAGTCTGCGGTGGTGGGGAGAAAAACTGGTCTCTCCAGATTGACGCAACTGCAACGACTGCAACGACGCGTTACTATAATATGCAACCCTAAATCAAAACAAATAATTACTACGTAAGCTAACAAGATCGCTTTAAAATAAATATCTAAACAAAAATTGGGTCATGTCCTTTAAATTATTTTTTAGGTTAACTATTAAAGATAGCACACTAAAATCTGTATTATACTAACACTGCCCCGTCAGCATATTTTAGCCCAATTTACTCAGTCCTATGCTAATTCCAAGTCCACTCATACCTTTTTTAATTAAAATTATTTAATTAACTCAATTGTCCTCCTGTGTATAAACAGCTTAATTTTATTTGTCTGAGAACTTCTGTCACCCGTGCGTGGCTTCATGACGCATTACTGTAAAGGTTATGGCTGGAGGTCACATGGGTTTTAATTAATAGAAACTTTAAGACTTTGGTAGTTACCCACTTGTCTTTATATTCCTTAGTAGTGTGGAATGTGTTTTGGCCATGGCCTTTGAGCAATTTTTAAAATTATTTGAAAAGCAAAATTATCTATGTTTTTTGATTTAGAGAAAGTGAATAAAATTCTATAAAATTATAGCTTTTGTTTAAACATTGGTCCACACTAGGAATTTCTCCTGCATCGTGGGTGCATTTACAAAAAAATTAAACTCACATACACAAAAAGCAAGACCCGGAACAACTACTTGTAGGACATACAAATATTTGTTCCGTGCGGGGATCTAACTCGCGACACGCAGCGTTACAGCCAATCGCTCAGCCACTGAGCCAACCAAGTCGTCAAAATATGGAACATTTTCCTGCTACGAGTTTAATTGATAAATCAATAGAATAAAAAGCCAACTGCTACATAAAAGTTAATTTTATTTAACTAACCTCAATTTCAACTTAATTTTACTTTCCTCAATAAACAATTAATAATTCCATTGATGGACATATTAATTAAGCCTCAACACCTGAATTCAATTTTATAAATGTTACAATGGAAACACATAAATCATTTCGAAACCCGAACTTAGCTTGAAACTTGAAATTAGACCCGAACAAAATTCTAAAACTGCTCATTAGGAACAAAAGTTTCCGTTTTAATATAATTTCACTCACACATAGCTTTGGAAGTTGGTTCAAAACCAAGAGTAATTCATAAATGGAGAGATGATGCTTGTGAAAGCAGTATATTCAATTATCCAATTATCATCTGCCTAGCCTTTTCTAACTATGTTGGGTTCGACTTTCAGTCTAACCGGATGCAGCTGAATACAGTATTTTACATAGAGCGTTTGGCCATCTGACTTTCACAACCCAGTTACACACATCAGTACTATCTAAGACACTCCCGCCTGATAACCACTAAGCTAATTTTTCCTTGCACTTACAACATAGAAACGATCTCTAGCCCCGCCCCGTTGACTTTGTATAGAAATAATGAATGAAAATATACCGATCGGCCGAGCGCACTGACGACGCACACCAAACGAGAGTTATTGTTATTTGCGCGCCAAAGTTGACGCTTTCCTAATAGGCCTAAACTTTAAGGGGGCGAGGCTCGGCGCCTCCGCATGATTTAAGCGATTTTTTTTTTAACAGGTCTGGCGGAAAAGACGACGACTGTACCTACTGAGTAATACGATACCCCTTGGTTCTTACCTAAGTATCGTATCGTGGTTGTCAGACTTTCGGGCCACTGACTGACTACTTGTAACGACTGTCCAAGATCTACAAATGACTAATGGCGAACGTGTTTTCCGAGGCTCGAGGAAACTCGATATGTAATGGGTAGTCACCCAACTATGCAGTAGGTACACATCATTTTGAAGTAACATTACTACATACCGATGTTTTTTTTTGTTCCCACACTTTCGTTACAGTTTCATTAATAAAAACCATTTGAATAACCAATACCATCGTAGTTCGTAGTAAATAAAAAGCATGGAAATAAAATACAGGATTATTTTTGAGCCGCTGCCAAAACAGCGGACGTAATCAGCCTTGCGAATATTTAGGAAAACTATTCATCATAATCATCAGCCTGTAATGTTCCCACTGCTGGGACGCGGCCTCCTCTCAATGAGAGGGAATGGGCTATAATCCACCACGCGGGCCCAGTGCGGGTTGGTAGATGTCACATGTCTTCGAATTTTTGGTTCTGGGACATGCCGGTTTCTTCACGATGTTTTCCTTTACCGCTTTGATAGCAGTGGTGATGAAATAAATTACACAAAGTAATGCGCCTGTCTGGGTTTGAACCCACGACTTACTGTTCGTAAGTCGGGGCCGCCACCACTGGGTCCTGCCGCTGCCTTACAGGAAAACTATTATCGCGGTATTTGTACCAGACTGTAGGAAGGAAACTACTTAGTTCTGGGTAACGTTTTCGATTATGAGTTACCTATTCAATACTATACAAATCAATATTAATTACTGACTAAAACCCATCCATGTTCCTCCATCGCCCTTTGTGTTCCGGGGCCACGGTATCTCTTGGGAACAGTCCCGCAGCCCCGGCAGGCATCGGCCCTTGCAGACCCCTTCATTTTTGCTGACTCTCTTTGAGGCGCGCGTGGAACACGAACGCGACACCAGTACAGTACGTAAACTACACAAATACAAACCGGCAACATTCCGACCTCGCCGCCGAGGTCCGGCGCGACGTCCACGTTCAAACCCCCCCCGACGTTGCAGAGAGATATACTTGTGAACGAATCCTCCATTCGCTCATCACTCCGTGGTCTAAAGTGAAACAATACTTAAGGTTTCTGCCGCATCGTGATCGTCCGTGTTTCTGCTACAATTGTGCTTATTATCACACTGACACATTTCCTTTAGTTATTTTGTTGGACCGGGTCGAGAAAAATGATCTACTGAATTTGAAGAAAAAAATTATGAGCTGAGATGTCCCTAACTTCTTGTCCAAACTAAAAACTTTGCGCTTGACGTAAACCAAAACTACGGACCAAGTTTACCCTGAATTTAAGTTTAGTTAATTAACGATAAGGAGCACCTTCAAGATTCATATGAACCGGAAAAACAAAAAAAGTAAATTGTATATACAAAAACAAGTGGCTTAGTAAAGTTATAGGTACGTAAATAACCGTGTTCAAAAACAGGCGTTGGCCGCGTCAAAATAAACAGTGAGTATCCAAATTCTAATTTAATTATAATTAGACTATCGTAAATAAACTAATAAGATTATGGTCTTATTGGAAAGGAAATAATGTAATCTAGTTTATTTTAAAATTATTTAAATTGAAATTTAATATTTAAAAAATTCAAATTAATATTTTAATAGCGAGATATCCGTTTTCATCACTGTTTTTCAAGTTCTACATTTTTTTTGCGTTTCAAATTAATATTAAATTTTTTTTTTAGATATATAGATTCCATAATTAATCAGCTATTCACTGTAAATTTTATTTTGCTATATCTCTTGTAGTTTGCGATCTTCAAGTGTTTTTATCTAAAGTGTCAAATTACATGCGAATATTTCGCGAATATTCGCAATTTTTTGCGCGCTCGAGCGTTAGGGTGCGGAAAAGTTGCGCGCGCGGCTAGTGAGAGGTTATGGACCATCAGGCAGTAGTTATATATAAAACCAGTCAACTTTCTACCACTGCGGACCAAATTCTGAGCAATAATTTATTTACGAGATACGTCTTCCTCTCTCTTTTCTGTCTTCTTCAACCTTTGGCCACCCAATGCTGAGTGAAGGTCTCTTTCAAATCTCTCCACACACACAGATATGCCTTAATTTATTGCATATTCATTCTCTCTCAATCGCAGGAGCGCCGCTTTTGTTCCAAAATCAATCAAAATCAAAGCATTTATTTCAAGTATCACTATACTATAGTTACAGGCACTTTTGAACTGTCGAAACAAAGATGAAAATTAAATATAGCTACAGTCCCAGTCACAAGACATAAAAACTGTGAAAGTACTGTAGTAAAAAAGAACAAACCAAATTAAATAATATATTAGCCAAAAGAATTCCAAATATTTTTACCTTTCTCAGAAAACAATTGAATATAGTAAACCATATTTTAGTCTACCTATCCCATAACTCACTTCACACCATTAAGCGGCCAAAAACAACACATTAATAATTTCACCCACGAACAAAAACACAGAGACTTTGAAAAGGGCACTCCAATAGAAAATAAGGGTAAGAAAAACTACTTAGGAAAAGTAAGAGAAGTAGAAATATGAATGGTTCGGAGCACTTATGTGAAGTACTTTGGGACGAGCAAACAAAACTTGTAACTTATTGTTATGTTACTTGAGTATTTCGTGAGAATATACCTTTATTATATACTGCTGTATCGGAGTTCGATATCAAGAATGATAGCCACTGGAAGGTGTGTTTGATTTTGGAATCACAATTAACAAAAAGGTTGTGGTTGGAGGGAGTTCACACGGTTTACCGATGACTTGGTGAGCCTGTCGAACAATGGGCCTCTCGATTGAATGAAAATAATAGAATCCTGTGGTATAATCAAATCAAATCAAATCAAATGAAAAAATACAGGTGTGTCATAATAGTCGGTGAGCCAGAAACTAAGCATCGCTTGTACCTTGTGGCTCGGGGGTGCGAATTTTACAAAAAATTAGTTACATTGAACAACAAACATGTGGACATTAAAATATTATGCACAGGGTACAGGTTAATACAAAGCAGTAAAATAATATTAAAACAATGTTTGCATTTGTTGGGCTTGCCCTCTTACAAGAGCAAGTTTCGCAATGAGACCTTAGATTTTGGTGTGAATCAACTTCACACCAACTTTGACGGCGCTTAGCGATTGACTGCTGCGCTGCGTGCCTCGGGTTCGATCCCCGCTCGGAACAGTACCACCAACAGATAGTTGTTCCGGATTTGGCTCTTTGTGTATGTTAGTTTAAATGTTTGTCGACGCACCCCCGATACAGGAGAATTTCCTAGTGAAGTAAGAAAAATTGTCCTCTGTCTGAAAATACAGTCCATTCATGCCTTCTTTTGACGATTTCCATTCAACGTAGCCCTAATGTTTAGAAGTAGGTATGTCCTTGGTCAGTGTTATGTTCAGTTCTCTATACGAAACGACATTAGCTTTATCTGAAAAATAATCTTTACTTGGTACAGCAGATCCTGGAAAAAACAAAACATTAATAACAACAGAAAGCCTACCAGACTAAAAGCTATGATTAAACGAAAAACATCTCAGGCTCTTTGACTGTTTGGCTCGTTCACAAATCACCTCCATTCAAGGATTTCTATATCAGAACCAAGTTATTGTTATATGGAGCCAAGTTCAGATATAACGGCGTTGATAATTTATATGTCTGCGCCTAAGGTTGGCGCCATGGAGTCTGTTTTAGGGAAGGGGAGACGCGTTTGCCAAATCTTATGGCCCTGGCGACCTCTGTGACTAAGGCAGGGCTTTGGATAAAACTGAATCAAACAACAAGGTCGCAACACATAATAATTATTAGAATTTTCTGAATGTGTGGAATAAGTTTTAAGTTTTTCCGTAACTGAGTTGTGTTGGTAGACAATCGTTCTTTATAAAATGCTGGTATTCTGTTATACTGGAAGCCAACTCTCTATTTAGGGTCTCGGGAAAAGTAAATGATGCTCAAAAAGTTAATCTGTTTTTTTTTTGATGACCCGTTTTTGTCCCACTCTTGGGCAAAGGCCTCCTCCCAGTCTTTCCACTTCTCACGAGCGTGTTCTTCTTCTCGCCAATCCATGAGGAGCCATCACTATCTGATTGAAGAAAAAAAAAAAAAACTACATATTGGTTTTGGAAAAGCCTGGCGTTTACAAGATACTAGCAGTTGGCAAGTAAGAGTCTGCATAACTGAACAAATCAACTTGATTGCGTTAAAACAATCTCAGAGGTAAGTATTAACGGATTACATAATCGTGTTTCCCAGTATCACAGTCACCAGACGATGCTAGTTCAAAATAAAAGGTTCAAATACTCGAACTAGGCACAAATTCAGCAAAAGAAACCATCACAGCAACCAAAAACGTAATATCACTAAAGTAGACTGTTCAAAGATGAGATGACTTTAGAAAGTTCAAAGAAAGTAATATTGCCTATCATATTTTTTGTAAATTTTGCGAAACTCGGGTACTTACATCAATCACTTGTTGCGCTAGGCCTCGCTTCGATAAAGTTATCGAGCCTTTTTTAATATAAAATTTTAGTATTACTTACACCTAGTTTTCCTTAATTTTAACGAAGAAAATATTTAATCAAGAGTTTCCCAGTAAACGATTTTCACTTTTTGCGGTTTTCTGAAATTCCAAGAAGGTGTTAATTGAAGATACTTTATGATTATTACTCTTCTTTTTTTTACGTTAAAAGAAAGTTTAAAAAAAATAAATAAACAACATTTTATAAGTGCTCCTAAGTAGCACAATCTACCCTGGATCGATGACTACAATCAGACAGCCTAACTTTTGTCTCCCAACTTAGTCTTTACCAAACTTTTTTTTCTCGAAGTTGATATCCTCAATGGAAGTCCTCCCTAGGGGAGAGCGGAGGGGTCTTTCATACTACTCATTAGCAACTTAAATCAGTTGCCTACATAAAATAACTCGTCAAACTTAGGTCCACAGTTTCAGCAGTACACCCGATCCCCTGACCTTGCAAGCATCCAAGGTCCTCAAGCAAGGTCCTCATTGGAACTTTGCCCGAAGGCTCAATTGCCCAAAATCTCCGTACATCGAATGTCTGGGAAATAAATCATACTTTATAGAGTTGTGCCGTGACCTTAAGATATTGTTTTTGTCTGTATTCGCAGTCCTTATTAATATGTTAATGGCCACCCGTCTGCCGAAGGGAATAACTCAGCGAAATTGGTTCGAGTTTGGCATGTTATTATTCGAGTTCTGATTTGAATGGTTTGATGGTATATAATGGGTAAATCTTAGTGCGAATCCTGGTTTTGAACTAGTGGTCGTTAGCTTGACTGCTGAGCATAAGGTCCTGGGTTCGATTCTCAGGTATAGCAAAGTGTTATAGGGGTTTTCCATCAGGATTTTCTCCGTATGAATGTGGATGGCTGTAAGAGTCGAGAAAAAAAGCGATAGATGGACTATATGACGGATGATATGGCTTAAAAGGAGGTGACTGCTGAGATTTATGATAAGGGCAGGGGAATGATGAATTTCTCAGCAGCCACGGTTTCTGGATTTGCACTCGGTTGAAGGCAATTGGGTCCTCCTATCAAAAAACACAATAACTGGCGAAATGTGGAGCCTACTAGGGAGACATCTGCATAACACTTCAGGATTACAAACATGATGTTTGATGTTATGAATCTTGCACACAGTGGTTCGATATTGGGCAAAGTTCAAGAATAAAACTTGACACTGGAGGAGTTGGTACTTAAGTCTGTTCCAAAAATGTACTTTCTCCTCAGTTATATAAAATGTGCGTTTAAGGGTGACATTGGATGTAGATCTTCGCGGCCAAGTTTTTATAAAAAAGATGGACCGGTATGAAAATCGCTCCGTCTTTTTTCTGACATACACCTTTTCATTCTTTTGTCTTGTTTTTTCGCTGATCCGCTAAAGTACACCTGTGCAATAAAGCTATAGTGCTTTGTCATACGTCAGTGGTTAAGGATGAAAATTATTTATAAAAGCAGTCTTAGAATATTATAACCGTGAATTTATCAAAGACAGATGAAGGAGTAGATTCAAACTAGATACTGAGCTTTAGAATTATAAAATTAAGTAAAGCTAAATTAACTATGAAACGTATCATCATCATCATTTCAGCCAAAAGACGTCCACTGCTGGACAAAGGCCTTCCCCAAGTGTCGCCACACTGACCGGTCCCGTGCGACTTGCATCCAGAAGATCCCCGCAACCTTCACCAGGTCATTGGTCCACCTAGTAGGAGGTCTTTTTTTTTCGGATGGGAAATCATCAAATGACCCTTCCTGCTCTGGACGAGCGGAAGGCAGTGTCAGACTTTCACTGACTAAAACCCATCCATGTTCCTTCATCGCCGGCTGGCAACGGCCCTTGCCGACCTCTTCCTTTTGCTGACTGTCTTACCTAGTAGGAGGCCTTAGAACGTCTTAAACGTATAACTAAGAATACAATTTCGGTCAGGGCACGCTAGAAACATTACGACTCACTTCCTGTAACTGAGATGAAGCCTGTGTCTCCTAGGCTGATTTTGTTTATTTTAAAGATTTTCGTATAGACTTCATCATTATTCAGCTGAAAAATTCCAACAACTGGACAAAGGTCTCTTCCAAGCGAAGTAAACTGGTACAGATACTGACAGTAAATTGATCATTTTATTTTAAGTGTTTATATTCAACTTTTCAGCTAAGACAGTTGTCTTTTTAGTTTTTTTAACAACTTTTTTGTTTCCACCTTTTTAGTTTTGTTATGTGATAAATTCCGTGAACAATTTAGCTTTTTATTATACACACATACAAGTCAAACTCTTAATCTTCGGTTTGGCTTCGCCGCAGTCGGGCAACGAGTGTAAAAATATATTTTAAAAAAAATCTCAACATTCAGGAAGTAAGAATGGTGGTCAAAAAATCGTACCTTAGAAAGCGTAAGGACCTTTGCCCTTATGAGGTCGTTAAGGGATAAACCCTTGACTACATACATATAGTTAAAGCCTGTTCGTAGAGAGATAGTAAAACACCGGCCAAGCGCGTGAGGGACGCCCAGTGAAGAGTTCCGTGAAATAATCAAAGTTACATAAAAACATCATACGGCAAAACTGTAAAAAATCATAAACGATACAAATCGATTTGAAAAAACACACACACTTATATAAATGCGCTTACTTTCATCTCCCGTTTATATGCAAGATGGAGAGTGTCATTCATAGTTATTTTAATCGCAATTTACTTACATCATTGTTTAGTATTGAACGGAATACATTAAAAGATATTTTTTTTAATTTTATCGATTTGCAAATAGTCTCGGAGTACAATTTGCTGGTAAAACATCCGGACTAAAGAATATCACGCAATTATATGGGTTCTTCAATGCATAATCAAACAAATTATCGTAAGAATAAATATATTTTTTTTTTTTAAAGTGTAATGTGTAAAGAAATATTTACAGGAAATAAATCACAATATAAAAAGATGCTATTTTATTTACAATTCTTGTTAGCTCTATCAGGTTCCATTTTATGGAACCCCAAAACAACCGAGCACAGCTGAAGAAACGTCCGTAACATTACCTGGCAGTGAAAACAGAGCTACCCATGTGTGTGTGTGTGTGTCTAAGCAAAAACGTGACTACATTTGCAAAGTAATGTTAGCAGGCGCGACATACATCAACCAAATGGATCCGCGAGTGTGATATAGTCGCGTGTGTATAGTCGTTACCGTGTTCCTCTATGTCTATGCAAAAGCAAAGAGCATACTGAATGGAGTTTACGTTATAAGGTTTTATGATCATTTTATTATTATTTATTATTCAAAAATGGTAAGTAGACTTATAAACTAAGCCCCACAAAACCGTTGCAATGGTTTGACTGTGGGGTGGGTGAGTCTCTAAACACTCATACTTAAACATAAAACTAAATGTGACTAATTAAATAAAATTAAAGTTCATTGCCAACTACATAGCTTTGTTCAGTTAGTGTTTACCTTTGTTTGTGTAGGAGGATTTTGATTTTGAAGTGGTTGAAGTTTGATTGGGATTTACATGCTGCCGAAATATTTATGTCAATGCCGTCGATAATAAGTGCAAATTACTTTGAAAGCGATTGCTGCTAGAATAGACAGTCTACGTACATTGGGTGAAACTTCAATAACGTAATAACAAGTCTAAGGATTTATCTTTCCGGATTTCTGGTTTCATTTTACCAAGATCAAGAAGCATACTAAGGCCATCGCTGGTCAACAAGCCACATACATACGAGTACATTGACCAAATGGATCCCTGAGTGTGACAGAGTCGTGTGTGGAAAGTCGTTCCCGTGTTCCTATAAGCAAAAACAAAGAGCAGGCTGAATGGAGTTTACGATACACGGCTTTGTGATTTTTTTTTTTTGGAGGTTTCTGATTTTGAAGTGGTTGAAGTTTGATTGAGATTGATATTCGTTGCTGAAAAGTTTATGTCTATCCCGTTGAAAATAGGTGTAGAAATAGATACAAATCACTTTGAAAGCGATTGCTACTAGACTAAACGTAGACAGTCTACGTATATTGACTAAAATTTCACTAACGTAGTTAAAGGTCCAAGCATTTAACTTTCCAAATTTTTGTGGCTTCATTTTACCAAGATCAAGAAGGATTTTAAGGCCATCGCTGGTCATGACATCAACCCACACATTATTATAATATTATACGAGTAGATCAACCAAATGGATTAGTGAAAGTGATATGGTTGCGTGAGTATGATCGTTACGGTATTCCTCTATGCTTTTAGCGGGATGAATGGAGTTTACGATAGAGGCTTTTGTGATCATTTTGTAGTATTTAAATTGTTAGTGAGAAAGCATTTATTAGAGATCTGACAAATCTTCTTTCGTGTGGTTAGTGCCTAACCTGGTGTCAGAGTTTTAATGCCGCCCATGGGCCTCTGATCTGACAAATGAAATGGGGTCTCATTTTTAGGTGCGTAGATCTCCAAATATTGTTGAATGTGCATGTGTCTTGGGAAAACCACGTGTATCTACGTATACCACTCACAACTTATGCTTCATTGGTCATTAATTATTCTGAAGTGCCAAGGCATGAATCAATAATGGGTGTAGAAAAGACCCTCAAAGAACCCGAAAGGCACTTGTTCTCCCCGAAGGGTCTCAAGCATACTTGAGGCTCTGGACCATAGTCCAAAGTCAAAATAAATTTGAAATGTCGGGGAAAACTAGTGCTTTACCTCTTCGTTAAGGGTTTTTTTATACCCATAAGTTTTTTGGGCAAAGTGAGTGCAATTTTACAACTGCCTTTTATATAATTAAAAATAAATATTGCTGGACATTAACACACAGCGCCATCTAGTGCCACACTAAGCAACGAGGCTTATGTCGTGGACACCAGATAGTTGATATACTACATTGATACTTTTTTTTTGTTTATAAATACATACTTATTATACAGATAAACATCCATGACTCGGAAACAAATGTCCATGCTCATCACACAAACATTTGCTCCAACCGGGATTCGAACCCGGGACCCTAAGAACGTAAGGCAGCCACACTACCGCTGCGCCATTCGGGTTGTTAAATATAAAGAAACAAATAAAGAAAAAATATCAATTAATTCTGCATTTTCTCTATTAGCTCATGCAATACTCATTTAGAGCTACAGAGCAGAACAAATACAAACTTACTAATGGCCGGTCGTTATCGCATCGCTGTTCCTACAGGTTTCTTTGTATACCAGCTAATTGCGCTGAATTAAATGCATACATCCTGTTTCTGTTGGCGATGTTTTAATGTGTTATCTATTTGGTTATTAAACACGCATAAGATTGTTTTTCTACCGAAACTAATACTAAGCACTTTTTTGTACTTACTTTATTTCCAGTTCCACTGTTATATTGATGGCAGCTTTCTGTAAGTAGTCATTTTACATCATAAATCATGATCTGTCAAAAGACCAATTTGTTCGAGACACAATTGTTTAACTATTGTGTCTACTTCGTGGACAGATCAATACACTACTTTATTTGTAGCGGCACTATAAAAAGTACTGTGTGTGTTCTGTGTGTGTTGTGCTGTTCTGTTGGTACTGTTATCTATGTTTATCACAAATGTAGAACTAACTTCTACATAATTATAATTCATATAAAAACTTGAACAAACACAACTGTCGGGCTCCAGACACCAGACACTACACCCATCTGATCGGATGATTCTCTTTTCTTTTTCTTTTTATTGGAGACTTTAAACCCTGTACTTCATACTCATAGAAGTTCAAATCACTCTAAATGTGCCCAGGCCAATGTGACCAGAAGGCCTAGAAAAGCCTGACAATCGCTTTCACAACGTTTCCTATTTCTACAAGGACTTTGATACTATTCTAAAATTATGGATATTATTTGACAATTTCTTCAAGCACAATGGCATTGACACTAGCTTTTCGTTGGTTTGTGTCAGTTCCATACATTTTTAGGGTTCCGTAGTCCTGACAAGGAACCCTTATAGTTTCATCATGTCCTTTTGTCTGTCTGTCCGAGGTTTTGTAAGAGACCGTTAGTACTAGAAAGCTGTAATTTTATAGAAGTGTGTATATCAATAACGTCGTCTACCCCATCGTGTGGGGTATCGTTGAATAGGTATAAATGACTGAGGTGTTGCTAATACTACTTTTCGATGTAATGCTCCATTTACGAAATATGAAACTTTAAAGTGCAAATTTTTGTTCCAGTAGCCCCCCCCCACTCCCCGCCCTCTAAAAGCTAACCTGCTGGCTTGAAAAATCTCATGAATATACCGATTAAGATAACTTTATTAGTTAGTTACTTTATCAGTAATAGTCGTTGAACTTGGGTGTTGAATTCTTTTGTACCAAATACAAAATCCTTAGAATAAATCCTATAAAGTGACTAAGATGAAGTAGTTGCTTGTTTGTAACGCGTAAAGACTTGTACTGAAAAACAAAATCTAAAATACGGGCTACTACGGAACCCTACACTGCGCGTGGCCCGACACGCACTTGGCCGGTTTTCAATTCTCCGTATCGTCGTTATTCCTGATCGTCACTTTGTCAAGGCCCTATAGTTACAAAACGCTAAGAAGAAACAAACTCCAAACAATCCTTGTTTTCGTCGGCTTTTAATCGGTCTGTCAACGTAACAATCCTTCAGACCCCTACATCGGGACTTTCATATATTACACCGTTGAGTATGGAAACAATTTGACAGTAGAAAAACAAATAATTTTAAAAGGGTAATAGGAAACGACCAACTTATCCCATGATCTGTCCACGAAGTGGACACAATAGTTAAAAAATGACGTCTCGACCAAATCGGTCATTCGACAGATCATGATCTATGTAGGCTTATGTGAAGTAAAATATTTTGAATTTGAAGAATAAATAGCGTTCAAATCAATTCATATTTTCATAATGACTTTCAACTGGAATTACATTTCGATGACACATGTTACAACATGTGTGGAGTTGCAGACACCAGCCCGATAAATAACACAATCTTTTTGGTAGGTTACGACATTCCAATACATTTCTGACGTTTCTATTCTCGTTATCACAAATAGAATGTGCCTACTTATGACTAGGCACTAGGTTTACTTAGTTATAAAATAAGAAAAAAATCTGCGCCATCTTAAACAATTTTGCTTTTTTAATGTCACCTCCGTAACTTTTCCTAAATCCTGGCGCCATTCCACTTTTAGGCGTTTTTCTTTCGAGTCTACGACAAACATGGAGATATTTTATGTCCTTCGCTTTTGTTTGTGAAACGACTTCAAATATATGTTTTGTTTGGACTTACAGCAGTTAACAAGGGATTTATTTATAGTACTTGATATGTTTTTCGACATGGCGAGGGATTTTTTATTATGTAGCTGTATTTGTTTCTCAAAGTCAAAATCGAACTTTTAGTTTCTGTACTTCTTTTTGTTACGATGGTTTAGGTACCTCCTTATTTGGGTGCCAGCAAGTCGCCATGTTTATTCGTCAGACGCTTTGTTAAAACTGTCAGAGGTGCAGAAGAACGCACTTTTGGCACATTTCAGGTGGAACATAATCGGTTCAGAGGCACTGCAACAAACTAGGTGGTTGGAGAAATGGTTAAAAAAACATACAAAAAGATTGTTTCGAAGATTTCAGTTTAAGTGTGATAATTAAAACCGAATGAAACACAATTTAGCAGTACTCCACCATTTCATTCGTTCTCATTCAGTAAACAAGGATCTCAAGCTCTCATTCAAAAGACTCATTTCTAAAGAATAAAATTGGTCCCCGTAAATGAAACTATACCTTTCATAAGGTTATCGTATTCAGGAGAGCTTTAAAGGATTGCATTGCAAGACTAAATTCTTGGTTTAAGACCTTAGTAGACGTTCTACTTTTAGCTTCGGTGATTTGACACCTTCATGAATACTGCATCACTTTTGAGGAACTTTGTTTAACATAACATCACGCCTGTATGCCCCGATGGGTTACGCAGATATGTATCTAATAGTACAGCCACATTTCGCCGGTAATGAATAAAGTCCCATGTAGAAGGGGGCGAGCCTATTACCAACAACCGGGCACAAATCCAGACTCCGCTGGCTGCTACTGAGAAATTCCTGATGGAAAAACCCAATAACACTTTGCCCGACCTGAGATTCGAACCCAGGACCTCGTGCTCAGCAGTCGCGTTTGTGACCACTCAACCAATGAGGCAGTCAACTATCTTAGTTTAAATACTCTAAAAATCAGACACTGTTTTAAGTTTTCGCTCTTGCCTTTTTTTTTAACTAAACTTACACCTTCACCTATGAGGTAATATATCTTCCCTGATTTTCGCTTGCTGTTGCGTCGAAATATTGGGAGCTCAGAGTAATTGAATAGATATTAATAAATAAGATATTATCTTATTCTGAGCTCCCGATATTTTGATGCTGTTGCAAGCGCCATATCGGTATATGGCGCTTGCAACAGCGTCAAGTGACAATATAAAAATCAGGCCTTGCAGCGGTTTCGACAAAGATAGAATTCATTGCATTTTGGTGACTCTGCGTTTAAAGGCATTGTCAACTAGCTATAATATTTTCAGCACATGTCAAAGTCCTACATGGCATCTGAATAATGTGTAATCGACCTTCCAAAAAACAACTTAACCACAGGTCACCGTGTAAAAAGTAGCACGTCTGCTAGGATCTTAAGATTTCTGTATCCGTGAAACAAAAGATGGCGTAATTGTAGTCAAGTAGTTTCTTTTCAAGGAAAAAGGCAAAAAGTTTTCAGTTCCCGGAGAATATTAAGGAGTTTCGTCTTTGAAGTAATTAGTATTGTTGTATAATGAAACATGATGTACTTTTTTTGGGATACAAAGCCGGTTTGCTACTATTACTGAGCAGGATTATGTAACACTTGACTTTTTTTCTTTAAACACTGTGTTCCTAAAGTTTTATACCTGCCTGTTCCACCACATAAATATAATTATTTTTGAGACAGCATCAAGCTTCAACTTTCTGAAAATAGACCTTTGGCAACTTAAAAAAAGTAACTAGTTTGATGCTTTATGATTTAGTTTACTTGAGAAGGTGTGTTATATTACTTTGCACAATTTTTACAAGATTTCAAATGACGTTTTTATCACCTTTACTACGCCAAACAAACATCAGTCAATAAGTCATAACATAACATCACGCCTGTTTTCTACGAAGGGTTTGGCAGAGGTGTACCTAATAATACAACCACATTTCGACAGTTACGTTTAGTACCCATGGAATAGGCATGACGACAGTATCAAAAAATTGCAAATCTATTTAGTCCGTCAGCTAGAGTATTGGAAACTAATGGACACGTATTTTTTGTTTTTGTAAATCAATGAATATTGACAAAGATAAAACGCATCGATAAAACTCGGGAGTGGGGGCTCGTGACGTCAGAACCAGCTAAAAATTATACCATGGCGTGACGTATTGAGAATTTTAAAAGTGTCGTATCTTCGTCAATTTTGGTTTACGTAACAAAAGAAAAAACATGGGTCAAATATTTTTTGATAATCCAAGTGACGGACTAATAAGATTTTTTTGTCGTCTCGTATTCGGGGCGAGCCTATTGCCATCTACCAGTTAGTCATTAAGTCACAAACCTGTTTACGATGTATAATAGACAGATAGATAATTCAATTTCTACTCAGTTAATTAAGCCCAAATCTTCAAACTGGGCCACGGTGAAGGATGCCAATAAAATGTGAAACTTTGCGGACATCCCTGAAAGTTACAAAGATAGAATATGATTAAGGAAATCGTTAACAAGAGTTATTTCTGAGTTATTGACTTAATGATACGCAAAGACTTCGGATTATTTCAGGAGTTTGGTTTCTTGTAATAAAGAGGAGAGAGGAGCTCGTGGCTTAATAATCGATAGATCTTCAGGTTAAGCCGCGCTTGCCTAGGTTGATACGTGGATGGGTGACCACCCAGTACATACAGAGTGTCCTCCGTGCCTCGGAAAGCACGTTAAGCTGTTAGTCTCGGTTGTCATTCAAGATCTTTGGCAGTTATTTCTGGTAGTCAGTAGCTCGAAAGTCTGACAACCAAATTTCTCCAAATTCCTCTTTGTTTTGTATCTTTATTAATTTTTTTATGTGTGTGTGCTTTGATAACTGACGTCAAATAAATATTTTTCTCTCTTTCTTTTTCTTAAATTCTGTTATTCTAGTGGCATCCGGTTTGATTGGAGGCCGACCCCAACATAGTTAGGAAAAGGCTAGGCAGCATGAGATGAGTAGGCAGAGACTACAGAGCGCCACTTGCTATGATACTTTCTTTTGACTAAGCTTCGCGTCGTTCATGTTCATACTCACTGGTTATCACACACTGGTTGCGAGTTCTAAACACCTAACCTTTCAGAAGAACATTCATCATCATCATCATCATCATCAGAATATAATGTTCCCACTGCTGGGACACGAACTCATCTCTATGAGAAGGAATGGGCTACAATCGAGCACGCGGGCCCTGTGCGGAAATTTTCGTTCTAGGACATGCCGGTTTCGTCGCGATGTTTTCCTTCACCGTTTTGAGAGCAGTGGTGATGAAATGGCCACCGCAGCAGTGGTGATGAAATGGCCACCGCAGCAGTGGTGATGAAATGGCCACCGCTGCTCTCACAACAAACTGAAAAACATTACCTTGTCCTTCTTAGAAATGTTCTTCACATTACCAATAAGGACCATGTATGATCTTCTAGAGATCGTCCCCTCCCGGCATTTCTACTCACATCTATCTGCCTTGTAAATACCGTATAAGACTTTAAGGCTGATCCTTCAATCCCGACCATATCCGTACATCACGTTCGAAGCTCAAAGCGAAACGCATACATTCTCTTCCTTTCATATATTTACAATTCATGAGGACGTTGACGACGCTGATGGCTCGTTTCCACGTGAGAAGTCAGCGGTATCGATTTTTGTGTTTTGGCAAGAGAGTTTTGATTTATTTATATGGAATTAATTTACATGTTCATTCGTTTAGAAAGAGAGAAGAATGAGTTGTTGTGAATGGGTTGATGTTATCGTGGATTTTTTGGTATGGTTGTGTTTTGTTGACAATTATTAATGTAAACAGTGAGGAGCACAATGAGAAATTGTAACACCTTTCAGTTTTTCATAAAATAATTGTCTCATAATTTGCCATTTACATTTGACTTAATATAGGTTGTATCATCGAACTTGTCGGACTCGTCGTCGCACTTGCCGTTCGATGCGTGCATAACGATAGATTGTTTATGAGGAAATAAAATAAATCAAATTTATTGGATTGCCATAACGTTCCTGAAATAATTTATTGTACCGGTCATCTTAGTATGATATACGGAATTGACCGCATCAGTCTGCGGAGCGCTGTCCCTTACACCCTGTATATTAATTACTAGATAGTATAAACCCAATCTAGTCAAACGTTATTTTTTAATCGACTACCTAGAACCTTTTTTTTTAAATTAGAAATCATCAAATGACTCCTGCCGCTCTGGGCGGAGCGGAAGGGAGTGTCAGACCTTTACTGACTAAAACCTATTCATGTTCCTTTGTCCCTTTACCAGCAAAGGGACACCGCAGCCCCGGCAGGCATCGGCCCTTGCAAACCCCTTCCTTTTGTTGACATCTCTTTGAGGTGAAACACGAACGCGCCGTCGACATGTCCTGTCTTCATAAGAAGGACGGATGGCGAGCTAGCCCATAGCTCACCATCCACGGGCCCGCGCCTACGGGGGCTGGGGGCCACCACGTGGCCTCCGACGCTCGGTGCGTCTCCCGCGGTGGCTGGGACGTGAGGTTCTCTCCCTCTCACGTTCCGCCTCCTCATTCGCACTACCAAGAAGCTCAGAAGTGAAAGTAAAGAAGGTACTCCAAACTTACAGGAACTTTAACTTGGTAAATAAGCCATAGTATAGATACGAAAGAAATACTTTTCCTGTAAAAAAAACAGAAGTTGTTTACCTCCGCCATCTTCTATTAATTACCTCATCAAGCGTCCATTACTAAATACATAAAAACCGACTGTTTAACCAACCTCTACATTTTTTATACAGAACCCTTCGAACTAGGAACGAACCAATGAAAAATTAAACCTCGTTCACGCAACTGAAAGTTTTTGCATTTGATACACGGATTAGTAAGTAAATGGAGTTTTCATCGGATGTATGATCGTGACGCAAACGTGGGGCGAAAAGAATACCTAATTCGGGATCGAAGAAAGTAAAAGAAGAGATCGCGCAGGCGTTCTATTGTTTCTGTTGTTTCTACCCTTGGGACAAAAGGGGTGAGTTGTGAGCGTCATAATTGGTAGTGCAGTACACTGCATTAATTTCTCAAGTGATATTGAAGTGCCAAAGCTGTAAGCAACAATTTCTTCTGATTCTTCTATAAACCTTGACGTATTACCATTTACCGACTTTCAGTTTTTGAGTCATTATGCCGGAATTGTACAACGCTATTTCAGAGTAACTAGCTAATTGACAAGGTAATAATAATTTGAAGGATGCACCTTCCGAAAGATGTTGCCTTCGTCCGTGAACCCCGACCGAATCGGTTTGACGCCATTGTTTAAGTATTTTGTCTACTTCGCTAACAGTAGTAGGTTTAAATGTTTTCTTTAAAGGAGAATACTAAGACAACCACTAATTGAAATGAGTCTACAGCATAACTTGGTTATTCCAACAGTTTTAAAAGACAATCAGCATACAAAAATTATAATGCTTCAAAAGATACTGTCATCCGTGATTCTAAAATAATCCCAAACCACTGTTGGACACGCCTGTTCTTGTCACTAGCACATAAAATATGTAAATTTTCGTTTTGAACCAGCACCAGTACCGCATTTGAAGCATACTTCCAAATGACAACTTTTGTGCCAAAATACCTTATTACTCTATTCGCTACCTACTCCGTATATTGTAACAAAACAAAAAGCAATTTACTCGTAATTATATGACCCAAATATCAGGCGAATAAGTCGAGATCGAGGCCATTATTAAAAGCTCATTTTCATTCATTGAAGTGCTACATAGTATGGAGGTAAATGGAACCAGTTCTATTATTAACATTGTTTTGGGGAAGCAGAAGATGGAAAAGAATGAGCATTTGTGTGGCAATCTATTTAACTATCTAACTTTTATACAAACAGACAACTTATATAGCAGTAGGAATTTCTCAGTTGCAGCCACGGTGTATGAATTTGTGCCCGGTTAATGGCAATAGGCTCGCCCCTATAAATCATGATCTGTCAAATGACCAATTTGGTCGAGACGCCATTGTTCAACTACTGTGTCTACTTCGTGGACAGATCATGGATAACATGTGACTAAATCATGATTGGCGAAATGTGAGTGTACTATTAGGTACATCTCTACCTAACCCTTTTGGGATTACAGCATAGCTATTCAAAAACGCTCGGTTTCGATTTCGATTCGGAAAGTTATATGTCTATCTTGCTTGCTTTCGTAATGCCAAAAAAAGATAGACATATGACTTGTCGAATCGAAATCGAAACCGAGCGTTTGTGAATAGCTAGGCTGGAGTGATTTTAGGTTAAAATAATTAAAGACCATCAAAATAACTTAAATCTAAACAAAAAATATAACACTGTGCGTCACGGCTGTGTCAAATGTACACGCCTACTAAAGCCTAACTTTAATTAGCAGTTCAGTCGTCATGTATTCCACAAGTTAATCTTCGTTGCTCAGTGGCATGGCAGTGGTACTCAAGTTCCATAAAACCGCAGCTGCTACAGTGGTTACGGACAAGCGCACACGTAGAAAGCCAAGGTGGAACAGAGTTACCTGCAAACTTAAATTTGGAAATAAGGCATTCTCATACATTGGGCCACATCTGTATGAGAGGGTCAATAAAAAGATAAAAATTCTCCCCATGACCAAGTTTGGGTGCAAAATAGAAGTCCAGAAATGATTACTCGGACTTAACTATAACGACACAGAAAACCTACTTGCATTTGAGTACTAGCCTACACACACACCAACACATACAAACTAACACTCATCGTAACATACACACCTTGAGTTACCTTTTAGTTTTCTTTCATGATTGGAACCGTTGCATTTGATACCTCTTCATAATCAACCATATTTGTCGAGAGACACTGGATCCTGCGACACAGGGTATCCTAGTGCAGGATCCAGAGCCACATCTTAATGTAACACTTTTTAAGAAACAATAAAAATGTATTATATTATTATTCATCATACCCGACAAGCTCAACCTGAGACCAAGCCTTTAAGTATCATTTATCTCGAATATATCCGAAGCGAACCGATTGAAATGCCACCACAGACAAACGTTTACGACTGATAGTTGTTACATCAAACAAACGACACCTAATGATAACCCCGGGTTGACGCTTTATAGTTTCCACCCCATCCCTTGACTGGCGTATTTTGTGTTGTTAGGACTCTTTAGGGACATGACATTTGAAGGTAAGATAGACAGGGTTTCGTTTCTCAAAATAATGGTGCTGTTGTAGTATTTCACATTTGATCCTAATTGTACTCGTTAGGCTAGTGGTCGTAGAGGCGTACCGTACACCCACATTACGCCAGTTATGTTTAAGTCCCATGCAATAGGGGGCGAGCCTATTGCCATTAACCTGGCACAAATCAAGCCTCCGTGGCTGTTACTGAGAAATTCCTGATGGAAAAACCCAATAACACTTTGCCCGACCCCCGAGTCGAACCCAGAACATCTTCCTGATCACGAACAGTCGCGCTTGCGATAACTAGACCAATGAGGTCTTCACTAAGGCTCAAATTATAAAAATAATTTACTGAGATCGCCGTTATCGTAAGAGTGATAAGTGACAAGAATAAAAAAAAGCTGTTAAACCAAACCACTTCAAAAAACTGACCTTGGTTCATGACCTTGATTTTGAAAGTAGACTCAACTCTTCTACGCTTGTGATTACAAGAACAACGAAGCTGTTAAACTAGATCACCTTCAAAAAACTGACCTTGGTTCATGACCTTGATTTTAAAAGAAGACTCAACTTTTCTACGCTTGTGATTACAAGAACAACGAAGCTGTTAAACAAGACCACCTTCAAAAAACAGACCTTGGTTCATGACCTTGATTTTGAAAGAAGACTCATCTTTTCTACGCTTGTGATTACAAGAACAACGTAGCTGTTAAACAAGACCACCTTCAAAAAACAGACCTTGGTTCATGACCTTGATTTTGAAAGTAGACTCAACTTTATTGATTACAAGAACAACGAAGCAGTTCAACAAAACCACCTACTAAAAACTAACCTGGAACAATGACCTTGATTTTATAAGTGGAATCAGCTTTTGAACCCCTTTTTTCCCACACTTTTCCTCTCTGCACATAAAACAAGTGAGCAAATAGATTCCAAGGGCTCTTGGCCTTTGTTTGCTCTATCAACGCTTTGCTCGGCTCTCAGGCTATCGCCTGTTGTTTGATTGTCCTACACTAGGTTTAGCTGCGTTAGGAGTTTTAACTTCCGTATTGAATCCCGCTGTATGGCCATTTTGAAACAATCTGTGTATACTAGTCTTGTGAGTTGATTGTGTTTTGTTTTAGTCTCGTTGTTTTTTGAAGGGGCCGTAGTCGGTAGGTATACATGACGAATTACAGGTTCATGCAAAACAGAGTTCCATAGAGGACATTTACGTAACTGCAAGCCAGTCGGTTGAATCATTTGAAAGCATAGCTTCATAATGATATGCTTGCTTTAGTGGGTGTATGACATGTTTTAAAAAAATTACAAAAAAAACAAGTTCTAATGGTTCTTGGCCGCAGAATGCTGCGACCGAGTTCTTGAGGAGCCATTTTGAGCAGCCATTCGACAGTTTAGGAACACAGAATACGTCTAAGTGCTACGGCAAGTACGCAGGGACCGAAGACAGACAGATAATTTGCTTTATCTGGCTCTAGCTGAGCGCAGCGTTTAAAAAAACCTTTATATCGTCACCGGTGATAGAATGGCAGTTTTTCCAAGGTTTCAGGTTCATATCGAAACTGGCTTTAAATTGTAAGAACGAGGTATTATTAACCATTTTGTCAAAAGCGAGATAGCGTTGAGCGTTCAACAATATCATGATCTCAATCATTAATTTGATTTCAGCACTTTTACGTGTTCAGCACCATAATAATAAAAAGAACTGTTGCAATGAGGTAAGGTATTAGAAGCCCCTAAACCGTAGCAGATAATATGAGTCTATTGTGATAACATGGATGACATTATACATATTAATATTATCTAAGAAAAGCATTGCAAAGTTATCTCTTCGAAAATTTCTTTATCATGAAAGCTAATCGGCTTATAAGAGTATGTCCCCGTTAACAAGTGAAATTGGCAGTCATAAGCTTCCCCTACTTTTTTCAACTTGTAAGACACTTTCCAAGTTAGCAAAGTTACCAGGGACCCGTCGTACTGAGAAGCACATAAAATGTCAATAAGATTTACTTTACGACAGACATGGACGATTTCGAAACAAAAAAGCTTGCTTTGATCTCAGATTTCTGAAGATTTGTTTTTATTATTTTGCGTCATTGAATTCGGGTGTGATGGTGTTCTTATTTTGAGCTGTTCAATTAAATATGAGGTTTCCGTTTTTAAACCTACTTTTGGTTTTCGTACGTATGTAGTTTTAAGAAGAAAAACTTATTTTTGGCAGAATTTTTCAGAACCTAGATAAGCATGTAGGTCCATTACACCCAATATTATTTCGTGAGCCCATTCCAACACACTACTTTTTTAACCTAAAATATTTCCTCAAAGAGTAACTATTTCCCCTTATTGGTAACAGAAATACAGATTTATTCAGTAAATAAAATATTATTGACTAACATTTCCTAATAAAATTCTACCTTTATCAACTGCGATCCGAGTTTTATCCCAGACTTTACCAATAACCTCTTTATAGACTCAAAAGATACGTTGATACTGTGGCGAAATTGTACAAAATCAGGAACTGTTTTACAAGTTTTGTTTCAGTTTTCGCTGTTTTATTTCGTACTAGCTTATTGGCCATTGGTGGCATTAGCCCATAGGCGGCATTAGCCCATTGGCGGCATTAGCCCATTGGTGGCATTAGCCCATTGGTGGCATTAGCCCATTGGCGGCATTAGCCCATTGGTGGCATTAGCCCATTGGTGGCATTAGCCCATTGGCGGCATTAGCCCATTGGTGGCATTAGCCCATTGGTGGCATTAGCCCATTGGTCGCATTAGCCCATTGGCGGCATTAGCCCATTGGCGGCTTCGCCCGCGTGGAGTTCGATAATTGTCCCACGGAATCATACTATCAGGATAAAAAGTACCCTATATGTTAATCCAGGTTATACACTATCTGTGTGCTAAATTTCATCCAAATCCGTTAGTGGGTTTATAATATTATTGTGACTAACTTTTGCAGGCGACTACGAATATTTTAAAACGTAAAATAATTAATCGGAAATAGTGCAGCTAGTGCAGCTTTATATCATTTATAGATTTTTTTAAATCAGACAACTAGTAACCTCCTTTAACCAAAATTAAAATTTTATTATAATGAGTGTAGAGGAAGGTGAGCCGGTTGGCCAAAATTTAGCTTACCAAGTAAACGGAGAAAGCTATATCGGTTAGTAGAAATGTATCTGTCACCGTAAAATTGTTAATACTGTTAGATAATCTATCTCACGAGATTGTAAACTCTTGAAAGATTGTGAACCCCGTGATTGGTCGGTCTTACAGTAGGCCATTCTGTTTGTTTCTTTGGTTAGTCATAGATGCATTTTACTTCCACCACAATTTCACATCACTAATTCTAAAGCTGTGAGTTATTTTCAACACCAATCAATTTACAATCACCAAAACACCGTTCGTTTACATTTGACAACAAACAAATTAACAATCAAATATGGCGGCTCGGTGCACATGACGTTCAACAAAAGCGCGCGAGGTGCGTTCCGTGTTCACAATCTTTCGACAGTTTACAATCTCACGAGATAGATTATAATCTAACGGTCTTAACAATTTTACGGTGACATATCCATTTCATCTTACATCTTGTTACTTAGTTTGATGTACAAAATGCTTGGTTGACGGCTTTATGAAGGGTCCGTTAACACCTTTAACAACCAGTTTGTATGTGACTGATGTTTATTTTTGCGCAGTTTTGATGTTGGTACCATGAGGAGAGTTGTGCAATTTAATTGTGGGTATCACTTCTTTTATTAAATCATTTATAATACCCACACATTTCTAAAACACGCTGTATATCAAAATTTTGAACCTCAAAGGTTTCCCCTTCGTAGATTTAACCCTTACAATTTATTATGGCATTTATTTAACAGGAGCAGGTTAGATGGCTCGGGGGTAAAAAGACTTGCGTGAAGTAGATTATTTTACTAGGCATTCTTTTATCTACCAAAAAATCCACAGCAGTGGGTATTCTGTGTGTTCTCATATTCAAACTCTCAAACTCAAACTCACCATTACCACTTTTGAATGACAGTAAAAAAAAACAATGAAGTTGAGAAAAGGCTAGGCAGATGACGAGTTCGATTGATAAAAAGATAATTTTGATTTGGGCCAATCTACAGCTACCATCAAAATACATTATACAGGTTGCACCCAAAACACAAATCAACAAAAAAGTCCGTTCCGTACAATGTTACCTTACGGGGTGTTCATATACTTGGCCCCTGTCTACACTAGCCGGACTTAGCGAGTACGTGATACGAATGGAAAGCCAACCTCTTTGACGACTTGCCTATAAGAATATTTCTATTATTCTCTATGTGTGGCCTAGATTATTTGATTTGCTTTGTGGTAATATAGAACTACTAGTAAAAAAAAGGAAAAAATATTATGGATGTTTCAGCTGGCTAAAGGCTGGCTATAAACGTCTGTCGAACAATATGAAAAAATCTAACAAGTAAAAACTTGTTTTCAATTTTATTTTACATTTTAGATAGGATTCTGAAAATAGACAAAGTCAAGCACTTTTTTTTCAAAATAATATTTACTTTTTAAATTTTGAAAGATTTGCTTTTTATTTTTAAAGTAAACAAAAAATATTTGTAGCCTAATTAAAATATCGCAAGACTGGAGCCCTGAGACAATTAGACGGGGTCGCGGCAGACCGAGGAGAAGATAGTTAGTGGGATGCCTTAGATGGCTTCTTCGCAAACTGAGAGTTGAAGCACACCATCGGGAGAAGCGAAGGGAATGAGAAATAGGTAAGCAAATATTAGTCAAATCTTTTGATATAATTTTATTTACTGTAGAAGTTTTAGCTCTCTCGTACCTAATCCATTACCAAAATCAATTCTAAAAAAAAACAGAACGAAGAATTTATATGAATGAATACCCCGATGCCGATGTTATCTAATGAATAATCCCCGTGTCTGTTCTCTCGGAAAAACCTCCTAATATTAGAACCTTGTATTCCGTATTCCAGATTAAGGTATTATTCCATTTCATTGCCTTCTTTCCTGATTGGAAATCAGCCAGGCATATCAAGGAAGCTTGGCCAGTAATCAATGGGATGAATATTTATACAAGTTATTCTAGTAGAAACAATTCATTTGAACTGTTTGTTAAATAGGTCCATATTCTATAGAGTTATAGTGATAATAATTCATTAACATAATATCACGCCTGTATAGGTTAGGTGGTTAGGCAGAGGTTAATAACAATACTGCAAAATCTTCATCTGCCTAGACGTCTTAACATGCTTTCCGAGGCACAAAGAAAACTTGTTTTGTAAAGGGTGGTCACCCATCCATAGACTAACCTTGGCAATTCCTTGGCAATTTTTTACCAGACTAAGGCGAAGCCAAAAGGAAATAGGGTAATGATTTTGTTTGTTTCTAGGACCACTTTTCTCACTTTTATACCATAATTATCATCACCTTCATATTATTTGGGTCTCAAATATAATAATATCTATCATGTCTCATTATTACTAACCCCTAAGCATTTTGCTATCACATAGCTCGGCAAACCGCGGGTTTATCGCGGGGCTGGCGGCAAGCGCACACCATCGCAGCGTGGTTGTGGTACCAGTATTCTCGATCACACATGATCACACATCTGCCTAAGTGCTTTGGCCACAGGATTTGAAAGCTACACTGAAATAATGGGTGTAAAAAGACTGTTAACGAAGCCGAAAGGCACTTGTTCTCCCCATCATTGCGATCATTTTATTGTTAGTACCTTCTAGTTACTGAGATATTGGGGGTCAAAGTTCCAACTTATTCACGAGTTTTTTTTTTTTTTAATACATGTTTTTAATGTAAGAACTTTACTTTAAACACCTCCACGACCCCCACACTATTCAATCCATCCATCAGCACAATTTTTGAGTGCGTTACATTGAGTTTGACCGTAACACGTGATTTATCACCCCAAAAACAAAAAAAAACCCAGCAATAATTTCTGCAACAGGGTTACTTAGTTTGATGTACAGAATGCTTGGTTGACGGCTTCGTGAAAAGTATGTTTACACCCTGTATAGCTAACTAGGTTTTGCTCGCGGCTTCGCTTCCGTTATGTACGGAAATTAACCCACGTGGACGTTTTAAATGTAGCTTATGACACTCGGGGATGATGTAGCTTCCCGTTAGTGAAATAATATTGTAGAATCGGATCAGTAGTCTTGGAGATTAGCCCCTACATCCAAACATCAGCATCAGCCTATTATGTTCCCACTGCAGGGACACGGCGTCCTCTCAATGAGAGGAAATGGGCTATAATCCACCACCCAGTGCGTGTTGGTAGATGTCACATTACTTCGAATTTTTGGTTCTAGGACATGCCGGTTTCCTCACGATGTTTTCCTTCACCGTTTTTAAAAGCAGTGGTGATGAAATAAATTACAGAAAGTTCGTAAGTCGGGGCCGCCACCACTGGGCCACCGCTGCTCTACATCCAAACAAATTTTACGTATTTATAATATTATTATTTTCGTTTATTCATTTTCTTACATATTATTTACCTACAATTTTAAATTTTTAAATATTATTCACTTTAAAATTATTATTTTAGAAATTAAAGAACTTAAAAGATAAATTTATTTTCAAATAAATTTTAAAACGTGTCGAATACATAAAACCAGTTTACACACTAAATAAATTAACATTATAATATTGTGTAAGAGTTTATTTTGTATTCGCAGCAAAATAATATGTGAGGAGCTCGTAGCAAAATAATTACAGGTATAATTGAGTCGATCTTTAGGTTAAGCCGCGTGCCTAGGTTGAGCAGTAGATGGGTAACCGGCATTCAAATCATTTATTTCAATTAGACCATTACGGCACTTTTGAATGTCGAAAATACAAAAAAAAAACCAAAGCTACAGTCACAGTCACAAGGCATAATAACTTGAGAAAGTATTGTAGTTGCTCATTCCCTAACGTAGATCTCTATGGAGAAGAACGGGCAAGAAACTCCATGGACACTCTTTTTTTGATTTAAAAGAGTGTCCATATTGTTACAAAATCTTGGTTACATCATCATGTTGAGATTTCTTTCTTTCTACATCGTTCTCACATATATGTATATATATGTGAGAACGATGTAGAAAGACGTGCACATTAAGAGCGTCCACAGTGAAATAGTAAAACAAAAATAAAAAAAATAAAGTAATTAAAATGAACGATCCATGGGTCGTTCATTTTAATAGAGCAGCTAAGAGATGACCAGTCCCAACTGAGAGCGCCCGTTCACGAACATGACGCATGTATCGGCGCCATTCAACTCGACCATATTTAAGGGAACTAAGTGACCCGACACACCTGCCACCATCAGCGAGACATTTGAGTGAGCATGACATTCTCTCGTAGCCACCAAGGCATATATTCAAGTCAATGAAAGATAACTAAAAGCCACCACTTGGTGGCTGAACAGTACAAAGTACTCACCCATGTGCCATGCAATTATATAATACTAAAAACCGGAATCTATACAATGCAAGTAGGTATATTTTTACAATCTTCTGCAGCTTCCACAATACATTAACATGGGAATCAATTCTTCTTCTTCTTCTTTGCGTGTCGATAGACTCAAATAATGCCCGACCAGTACAATCAATTAGTTTGCAACTATGGTTGTGGAGCAGTACCAGCATTTCGACGACCCGAATGGCGCAGCGGTAGTGAGGCTGCCTTACGTTGTTAGGGTCCCGGGTTCGAATCCCGGTTGGAGCAAATGTTTGTGTGATGAGCATGAACATTTGTTTCCGAGTCATGGATGTTTATATGTATAATAAGTATGTATTTACAAACAAAAAGTATCTATGTAGTATATCAACTATCTGGTGTCCACGACACATGCCTCGTTGCTTAGTGTGGCACCAGATAGCGCTGTGTGTTAATGTCCAGCTATATTTATTATTTATTTATATTTATTTATTTAGCCAAGCATTTTTATCATCAATGTAATCCCCCAACTTATAATATGCTTGCCTACATAGGGTGCGTTTTATACAAGATTTAAATTTCGTCTCATTCAGTTGAAGAATGTGGGAATAATTTATTGTAACATTTCAAACAGTACCCCATGAAAGATGAATCTACTTTAGCAAGCCTGAAACCTGGCTGAACTAGTTGGTCCCTATTTCTAGTGTTATAGTGGTGTCTGTTACCTCTTTTACTGAATAAATGCAGATTTTTCCTAACGTACATGATATTTTCATAGATGTATTGACAAGGTACTGTCATGATATTAATTTCCTTAAACAGTTCTCTTATAGAATTAATTATTCATTACATACTGAATTTCCTCCATGCTTCGGAAAGCGCGTTAAGCTGTTGTTCCCTGGGGCTGCGGGACTATTGGGGCTGCGGAACTATTCGAAAGAGATACCATGGCCCCGGAACACAAAGGGCGATGAAGGAACATGTATGGGTTTTAGTCAGTAAAAGTCTGACACTCCCTCCTGCTCAGAGCGGGAGGAGTCATTTGCTGATTTCCCATCCGAAAAAAAAGGGTTGTTGTTCCCGGCTGTCAAAAGGAAATTCTTAAAATTAATAAATACATCACGGCAATATCAGATATTGTTACAAATAAAGTATATTCGATATACATTTTGCGACTAAGAAAACGTGAACCAAGAAACTAAAACTTTTTACAACATTCACCTTCAGGATTTCTTAAACTTGTTCAACAACTAAAACTGCGTAACTTGAATTCGTCTAAGCACACTTTTTTCTTGAACTTCAAATTGTTGAGAAACCTTCAAACCAGTAAACTTCGGCACAACGTGAAATATTTCAAAATTAGTTGCTATTTAGTTTTCCACAAAAGTTGTTATGCCCGCGTGAGGTATTATATTGTGGTATAGAAACGTGACCTAGTAGTTAAAGAATTGTTTTTGTAAAAGAGGTTTCCCATGAGGGTAGGCAGAAACCACAGAACACCACTTACTTACGATCCTTACATACTCCTTTTGCCTCGTCCACGTTCATCATCATTTCAGCCGAAAGACGTCCACTGCTGGACATAGGCCTCTTCCAAGTGTCACCACATTGACCGGTCCCGTGCGACTCGCATCCAGCGAATTCCCGCAGCCTTCACCAGGTCATCGGTCCACTTAGTGGGAGGCCTTCCAACGCAGCGTCTTCCGGTTCGCGGTCGCCACTCCAGAACTTTTCGGCCCCACCGGCCATCCGTTCTGCGAGCAATGTGCCCTGCCCACTGCCACTTAAGTTTGGCAATTCTTCGGGTTACGTCAGTAACCTGGGTTCTCTTGCGGATGTCTTCATTCCTGATTTGATCACGCAAGGAAACTCCGAGCATAGCCCTCTCCATTGCCCTTTGGGTGACTTTAAGCCTTCTGATGAGGCCCATTGTGTGCGACCACGTTTCGGTTCCGTATGTGATGTTGTGTGAGTCCACGTTCATACATCCAGTCATACACGCACGCCGGTTGCGAGTACTACGCACCTAATCTTTCTGAAGAAGCTCACCAATAAGGTCTGTGTATTTACCAAAACTAATGTCGACATTCACTAACAAGAAAGAATACTAAATATAATGAATTCTAACTACATACATTCAGTGATTTCAAATCTCGATACTACCTGAGCCTCCGTCATCATGCATTTATGTGTTACTTATTGTTAGTGAAAACCGTTCATTAAACTTCCATCGAAGATCTTTGAAAGTATTGCAGTTTACTTTCTCTTAAACCCACAGTGATTTCAATGATGACAGCGTGAGTTATGATATTTTGATATAAATCGGAACATCTTTTATCTATCTGCCTCGTTGGTCTAGTGGCTGCAAGCGCGACTGCTGAGCACGAGGTCCCTGACTCGATTCCTAGGTCGGGCAAAGTGTCATTGAGTTTATCCTTCGAGAATTTCTCAGTAGCAGCCACGGTGTCTGAATTTGTGGCAATAGGCGCGCCCGGGATACAAGGGACTTGAATATAACTGGCGAAATATGGGTGTACTATATATATATTTTTTCGGATGGGAAATCATCATATGACTCCTCCCACTTTGGGCAGCGCGGGGGATAGTGTCAGACTTTTACTGACTAAAACCTATCCATGTTCCTTCATCGTCCTTTGTGTTCTGGGGCCACGGTATCTCTTTCGAACATTCCCGCAGCCCCGGCAGGCATCCCCTGCGGACTCTTTCCTTTATGCTGACATTTCTTTGAGGCGTGCGTGGAACACGAACGCGCCGTCGACACGGCCTGTCGTCATGACGACAGGTCGTGTCGACGGCGCGTTCGTCTCATGAGACGGACGGACGGCGAACTAGCCTATGGGCTAGCTTGCCGTCCGTCCTGCCGGCCTGTCCGGCCTGTGGATGGTGAGCCATAGCTCAGTCCACAGACCCGCGCCTGAGGTGTTATGGTGTCTGTTAAAACTTTCATAACTCAGGTGAAAACTCCGTGTAAATTGCCCTTAAGTATTGGGTCCTGGTCGTAGGCTCATAGTGTTATGCAAATCTAACGTCAGCATATAGAAAGGTCCTATATTAACACCTCATTTCTATGTGACACCTTTGGGAAATCAATTCCGTGTGACGTTGAAACTTTTCAATGGAAAACTATTTGATGAAAGTTGGACTTGAAGGTTTTGTGAAGTGAAGCTTAATGAAGGGAAAAATTTATAGTGTGTTTGAGCAGAAACTACAGGGTGTAAACAAACTCTTCACGAAGCCGTCAACCAAGCATTCTGTACATCAAACTAAGTAAAAACACGCAACAATTTTTTGCTGGGAAATTACTTTTTTTTGGGTGAAAAATTACGTAATTAAGTAGGATTCAATGTAACGCACTTAAAACATTGTGCTGATGGATGAAATTAATAGTACGGGCGTCGTGAAGGGGTTTAAATTAAAAATGTTACATTAAAAACCTGAATTAAAAAAAAAAATGTGATAAAGTTGGAACTTTGACCTTCAATATCTCCGTAACTAGAAGGTTCCCAGGTATGGTCTAGAACAAAAAATGATCGCAATGACGTGAAAAACAAGTGCCTTTCGGCTTCGTTAAAGAGTCTTATTACACCCTTTATGAATTACTCTCCAGATGACCAGACAAATTGACATTCTATGAAAGAGTATACAAAACATAAACACAAAGATTTTCTACAATAGGGTTCCACAGTTTCATTTTAACATTGAAGCCCAGTCAGTAAACTTTACTGTGAGACAACAGTGCTCAGATTAGGTTAATGTACTGTCCAACGCCTCCACTCGACAGGAACTTTTTAATGAATGAATGAACGTGGTTATGGAGTGAATGAAAGTCTTGTGGTATATGAAATCGGAGCGGTTAAAGGTTGAACTTCATCTAGCAGCACAGAATCGCTCTTTTACATGCTTCTATCCCTTTCCTGTCGTTAAAAACCGGCATTTGCTAGAGCGAGAAACTGAGTGGGAATGCTATCGCACGCGGCAGTTTCGACGATGCATTCGGCAGCACGCAAACGGCTGAGTGATTTGGCTACTGCGCTGCGTGCGCGGGTCCGATTCCCATTCGGAAGAAAAGTATTTGTATGGCCTACAGGTGATTGTTTCGTATCTGGCATAGGTGAGTTTAAATGTTTGTTAACGCATCCACGATACAGACAGATCTTTGACCCAGTTCGGACAAAGTTTGTTTAGGTTTTTCCGTAAGAAAATTTTCAGTAGCAGTCCAGACTCTATTGGATTTGTGTCCAGTTGATGGCAATAGGCTCATGCTACATGTCACCTAAAAATAACAAAATTTGGGTGTGCACTACTGCCTATCTCTTTTGGGAGTAGGGGTGTGATGTTAAATGCTATGTTCAATAAACGCATACCCAAAACCTCCCACTAACTCACACGCAACTTAGAAAAACGGTGCCGAGAAAATTATGAACAGAGTTGATTACGGTAATTTTCATAGAACATTATAGAAACGAGCGCGGCTGCTATCAAAATAAACACCATTAGCTAGATACGTTACACTTCTAAGGAAAGGCATTCAAGGTTCGATGTAGTCGCACGTTTTTATAAACTTACAACTGAGTTACGTTAACCCAAGTTTTAAAATAAATAAATATCGCTGGATATTACACACAGCGCCATCTAGTGCCACAAGATAGTTTATATACTACATAGATACTTTTTGTTTGTAAATACATACATAACCACTCAACCGCCCCTGGCTGCTTTAGCAGCCAGTTGCCGATTTGCCAAATGTCCCTGGCTGCTAAAGCAGCCAGTAGCGCCTTCGTCCAACAAATGCAATAAAAATTTATTAAACTGCTATTTCTAGAGCTTATTCCTCTTGTAGCATTCTCTATACTATACTCCTCAACGTTCGGACCAACAATAGCAACACTATTCCATCGACAAATCTCAAAATAAAAGTAAAAACTGTAGTGTAAACAAACTCCGCCATTTCTGACGTGTGGCGTCGTATTTCAATTGTTCTGTTATGTATATTGTTGTTTTCGGATAGTGTTATATATCAAATTAATCGTGAAAATCTGTGCTACTATATTATCATAAAGGAAATCTAGTTTTCGAATCTCAAAGTTGAGTATTTCGCCTCCGAAAGGTGGTAGGTTTAAATACCTATAGTGATTGTGTTTATACAAGAAATAAGTGTTTTTGTGATTAAAACGTGTGTGTTAATGGAAAAACAGTGCATAATTAGTATTGTGAACATATTATTAAATTGTATATACAAAAACAAGTGGCTTCGTAAAGTTATAGGTACGTAAATAACCGTGTTCAAAAACAGTCGTTGGCGCAGGCCGCGTCAAAATAAACAGTGAGTATTCAAATTCTAATTTAATTCTAACTAGACTATCGTAAATAAACTAATAAGATTATGGTCTTATTGGAAAGGAAATATAATCTAGTTTATTTTAAAATTATTTTAATTGAAATTTAATATTTAGAAAAATTCAAATTAATATTTTAATAGCGAAATATCCGTTTTCATCACTGTTTTTCAAGTTCTACATTTTTTTTGAGTTTCAAATTAATATCAGTTTTTTTTTTTTTTAATATATAGATTCCATAACTATTCAGCTATTCACTGTAAATTTTATTTAGCTATAACTCTTGTAGTTTGCGATTGTTTATCTAAAGTGTCAAATTACATGCGAATATTTCGCAATTTTTTGCACCCTGGACGGTTTGGTGCAAAAAAGTCGCGCGCGGGGCGGGTGAGTGGGAAACATATAAACATCCATGACTTGGAAACAAATGTCCAAGCTTATCACACAAACATTTGCTCCTACCGGGATTAGAACCCGGGACCCTAAGAACATAAGGTAGCTCACTTCCGCTGCGCTATTCGGGTCGTCATTCGGGTTGTATGACAGATTATCACAATGGAAACAATCACTGGAACACTGGACATGAAAGCTGCCCTAAGTCCCTAAGTAAAGTCAAGTAAAATTTATTTGTCTAAGGCCTAGGTCCTAGTACATGCGCACCTTGTAGGTAATAGTAACGCAAATACTTCGATTTCATTAGGGTAGATGACAAAAATAATCGAATTACGTAAAATAGATTTCCAAAAAATATTGGACACATATTTCTTGGAAACCTATTAGACGGACCAACTAGATTTTTTTTAGTATTAGATTTTGTTTTTCACGAAAGGAACAAATCAACTGATACGGAAAGTTTTCATATTGGCTGTGGACACTGACAGATACCCAGTACAGTACCCGTCCTGTAACTGTAACTATGGCAGTTTAAGAAGTAAACGCATCATGAACAGCTAGGTTTATCCCATAAAACAAACTGATATCAAAACACACGCTATCGCCGGGTGAGGCATCCGCAGGCTACTGCTTAGTGATGTCACCCATTTGCTTTTCTGCTGCTTAGCTCATCGGTAATGCACTGTCATTTAGTATATAGGGCTTGAATTCCTGTCGCGCTAACGTCGGTCTCGTGCGTCGTTCGCGCGTACGAGTATATATTGGGTTCTATATAGCACCATACTGCGACGCTGATGTCAGCGGCGCGTATTTGCTACTGTTTCTCTCGCTGACGTACGCGACCGACCGTGCACAACCGACCGTCAGCGTGACAGGAATTCAGGCCATAGGTATTATGTCTGGCACGGCATTAGCCCTAGAAAGATAATTTTCATCTACGGTAAATATTATAATCATACGTTTCACACAAGGAGCTCGTAGCTAAATAATAATAGCCGCTCGGGTCGATCTAAGTTAATATCGATATTACCAGCTTAGATCAAGACATAATTTGGTTAAATTTCAACCCTATTAGTATTCACACAAGTGTGTTAGTCCAACACTACCAGCTCAGTAGTAAACAGCCGTGCTTGCCTAGGTTGGTCTGTGGATGGGTGACCACCCATTACATACCGAGTTTCCTCGGTGCAAAAGCACTTTAAGCAGTTGGTCCCTGTAATTTGTAGATCTTTGACACTCGTTACAGGTAGTCAGTGGCCCAAAAAGTCTAACAACCAGTCTTACCAAGAAGTATCGTATTATCCTTTACTAACTGGGTTGTGGAGGTCAGATAGGCAGTCGCTCCAAGTAAAATACTGGTATTCAGCTCCATCCGATTAGACTGAAAGCCGACCCCAATATAGTTTGGAAAAGGCTAGGCAGATGATGACGATACGTTTCACACAGTACAAAATATAAAATTACGCCTATTATTCTTGAAAATTTTGGCAGACTTGACGAAGAGTTGGGCAACACATTCTCAGTTTCCAAGTTTCAGTCCCATGCAGTCGTGAGGTGGTGGGTTTTAACGGGGCATAAAGCGAAACTCAGTGCCTTTATTGAGATTCTAATGAAATGACCATTCCCCAAATGAAACTTAGGACCATCGGACCAAAGGGGTCGTTACCCGTGGTCCCGGTGGGTCGACCCATTACCAGGTTCATGGGTAATTTTAATTACCCGTGGTTCCATGGCATTCGGGATTGTTTCCTGGACTTCTGAAAATATCGATAGAAAATACAAATCCATAATAACAGCATATCATATCCCACCGGGACCACGGGTAACAAGTCATTGCATAATTTGACAACGGGTTTATTGGTTTTTTAATTTTTATTTGTCTACCAACTACCAGGAGGGCAGAACCATAAAGGAGGTATTTTATATTTTTAATAGGAATCTCATAATCAATCCATGTACATTTCGATTATCATGTGCAATGTAGAAAATACTTCTTCATGATTCCGGCGTCCTGGTAGTTAGTGAGACTTCACTATACTTGTTTCTCATCTCATATTTGTGTTTGCTTTCTTTTAGAGATACGCGATGGGATAATCTTTGCATTAAGTCTAGGTGTATTTCAACAATTATGTAACTAGAAAAGGTGTTACTTACAGGAATTCAGCGTTTTGTTGAATTACCTACAGTGTTAATTAATGGGCAAAAAAAACGTGGCATTGAGTAACAGTGTTACTTGTTGGGATATTTTCTTCCAATACAGTGTAACACAACATGGTGTAACTGAACGGTGGGAACAAACGTAAACAAGGATAGTAAAGTCTCACAAACTACCAGGACGCCGGAATCATGAGGAAGTATTTTCTACATTGCATACTGCATGATAATAAAATGTTCGCGGTTTGATTATGAGATTCCTATTAAAAATATAAAATACCTCCTTTATGGTACTGCCCTCCTGGTAGTTGGTAGATAAATAAAAAAAAGATTACCAATACACCCGTAGTCAAATTATGCAATCACACCCGTGGTCCCTGTGGGATATGATATGCTTTTATTATGGATTTGTATTTTCTATCGATATATTCAAAAGTCCAGAAAACAATCCCTAATGCCATGAAACCACGGGTAATTAAAATTACCCATGGACCCGGTAAAGGGTCGACCCACCGGGACCACGGGTAACTCGACCAAAGAGGTAGTTATATATGCTCTAAATAAAGAGATAAATTTTTGAAACCCCACAAACGTATGTCATTTTTGGCTTACTTTACACCCCCCAAACTTTTCACACCGCAACACACCACGCCAGACTACTACTACTGAGTAGCAGCCACGGGGTCTGAATTTGTGCCCGGTTGTTGGCAATAGGCTCGCCCCCTTTACATGGGACCTAAATATAGCTGGCGATGTGTGGCTGTACTATTAGGTAAACCTCTGCCTCAACCTTCTGGAATACAGGCGTGATGTTATGTATATGTTACAGTCAAAACTGTTAATCAGTAAAAACTACTTTTGACTAGTCAAAACTATTTTAACAATAACTAACATTTACTTAGAAACTTATTAGGTTTGAGGTTTTTTTTTGTGGCTCTTTGAAAAACATAAGTGATTTTAGGACTACGCAATTAAAACTGAGGCGTTCTAAAACAACATAATATTTTTAATGCAGAAAACGCATTTTAAACTTCTTAAGGGGACTACAGGAGCTAAACGCGAGTTTTATAATGCAATAAAGCATATGATTCACTACAATAAACAAAACCAAAAAAACATATGATATTCTTCAGGATATATGCTAGTATGATAGTGTTTTGAAAACATAATACAACTAATTATACTCGATGAAAAAAAACACGAACTTATCTCTAAAAAAATCTTTTAACGAGTAAAAACCATACTCAAATACATGCGATCATTCTGATTTTTTGGCAAATAATTCTACAAGCAACATATTAGCATGACAGTGTTTTATTTTTATAGTCCAATCAAAGGATTTTTTGTAAATCGCAAAAAAACACAAATTTCGCACTATTCGGCCCGCAGCGACTGACGTAACAATCACTTTGTAGTGCCAGCTGATTAGAACTTTATTCTAACAGAATTTCAAACGAAATTTGGACCACCACAATTAGAGTTGCTAATTTAGCTCCTGTAGTCGCCTTTAGGGTTTTGACACCAGTCAAATGTGGTTTTGACCGATTAACAGTTTTGACTACAACATATAATATAACTTTTCACAAAGTAATTTACATTTTAATACACGAACACAACAACAGTATACCAAAGTTACAATTATCACATATGTGTTCACAGTGTACACGTTGAGTGACGAGTACATTCAGTCTGAATGCCTGATGTGTGACATTGTTGCTCGCACAAAGGACATGCGGGCTCGGATTTTTAATCACTGCGTATTATGAAGCGAAGTGAAGTTCTCTCTTTAAAACGGGTTATATATCAGAGCTTCCTATACCAACCGTTGGTTGCTGAAGTGAGGATAATCTCGAATATCTTCGAGCGAAAAATCGTCATCATAGTAGCGGCAGATATGACTGCGGTAAATACACAAGTGGATTGTATCGTATACACTATATAGGGTGTAAACGGACCCATCACGAAGCTGTCAACCAAACATGATGTACATGAAACTAAGTAACTGTACGCAAAAAATATTGTCGGGAAACGTTTTTATTTTTGGGGTGAAAAATCACGTTTTACGGTAAAACTCAATGTTACGCATTCAACATATCGTGCTGATAGACGCATTTAATAGTAAACTGTTATGTTAAACAATATAATATAATGTTATGGAGGTATTTAAAGTAAAGTTATGACCTTATGAACTACACTCGAGAGCAATGAATCCGGGTGACTTAAAGAATCCTAAAAATCTCGGAAACTAAAAATGCTAGGTTAATGCAATAAATAATATTTAATAGACAATGTAATATTCCTTAAATGAAGGTATTAAAACTTCTTAGTTATTGTATAGTTATATCATAAAAAAATCAAATTTGAAAAAGGGCCACTTTCGAAGATGGAACTACGAAATTACAGCATTTGGTTTTGCTTTTGTTTGTAATCTGTCATTTATGTGGGTACATAAACCATGTTGATAGTGCTCTATATTCATTATTCAAGCTGAAATTATGTCGCTTACGCCTGAAGAATGCACCAGAATACTTACAATGCTGGAAACCGGCCGGAGTCAGCGCGATACAGCCAGGACTGTCGGTGTGTCGCTGTCAACAGTACAAAGAGTTCTCCGACGTTACGAAGAAACTGGTTCTAACCTACGCAGACCAGGAACGGGCAGAACCAGGTGTACCACAGCACGAGAAGACCGATACTTGGTGAACACCATGCTTCGAAATCGCTTTCTCACAGGAACTGAACTCACAAATCAGTTTCGACGAATCAAAATTTAAGCTCTACAAGCACGATGGAAGACACAGAGTGTATCGAAGACCAGGGGAAAGATTCAAGCAAGCATGCATCGAAGAAAAAGTAGCCTACGGTGGTGGGTCTGTACTTGTGTGGGCCGGAATTTCTTCTGAAAGTCGCACAGAGCTGGTGATCATAGAAAACGGCTCTTTAACTAGCGTAAGATATGTGGAAGAAATCCTCAATGATCACGTTGGTCCATTTATGGTCAATTTAGGTGAGGATGCTATATTTATGCATGACAATGCCCGACCTCATACAGGTAGGATTGTGAATGACTACCTTCAAGAGATGAACATTACTCGTATGGAGTGGCCAGCGCGCAGCCCGGATATCAACCCGATCGAGCATGCTTGGGACGAGCTAGGCAGATGCGTAAAACAACGAAACCCTCCCCCAATCACGCTTCGTGAGCTCAAAATTGCTCTCACAGAGGAATGGGAGAATATTCCCCAAAATCGTATAAGGAACTTGGTGTACAGCATGCCAAACCGCGTAAACGCAGTAATGGAAGCACGAGGAGGCAATACGAAGTATTAAAATTCAAGAAAATCGTAATAAAGTTCAAAAATTTCATGTTTCCTATTTTTGTTTTAAGGAGAGATCAGCAGTTTTTTTCTTTATGTAATTTTGTGTTAATAAAATGTATGGTGACTCATATTTTTTTTACTTTCATTTAAGGAGTATTACATTGTCTATTAAATACAATTTATTGCATTAACCTATCATTTTTAGTTTCCGAGATTTTTAACATTCTCTAAGTGACCCGGATTCATTGCTCTCGAGTGTAGTATTTGAAAAATAAAACTTGTCAAGAAGTTGCAACTTTGACCTTCAATATCTCCTTAAATGGTTGCATTATACTATACCACAGATGACAGTTTTTTAGAACCATCAAATTATCTGTGGTGTTTGAACTTTTGTGTTTTTTTTTTTATTAAATATAATGGAAAATACAAAGCGCATTACTAGTTTTACGCATGACGTAAAAGAAATTGTCACTAATTTTGTGTTAAGGCACCAAGGCGCAATTGAGAACAAACCCACCGATGCCGCCACAAACTCTCAAAAATTGCAGGGGTGGAAAAAAAACGAGGAGTTCGCAAGTCTTCCAACGGTGATGAAATGACACACCACTAAGTTATCGCTGCTGATAATTACCATAAACCAACCAAGCTATTAATATTACGCTAACTTTTTATAAAGGGTTGGAAGAAGCATTTACATACGTTACCAAACGAACCGCTTTTTATATAGACACAGCAGAATATACCGCAGCTGACTTACCGTAGAGATTTTTTCTTGAATTTTGATGTGGAGCGCCATTTACCTTGAATACATACGGCTGGAAAGTCATGTGAGCATTTAGTATTACATCTTGGTTCACTTATTTTTGCACCATTATTCTACCTCGAGACTGTGTCCACAGCTGGGACACAGGGCCGCGAGTGGGCCGCAACCCACCGCGAGCACGAGCGCGGACCCGCTGTGGGACCCCATAATGTCCGATATTGATATGCTCGTTCTGGAACCGAAAGCCATAAACTCGCAAGTGCGGCTGTCGAGTTGCATCTTAGGTTCGATGCCTGGATCGGGCAAAATGTTATTAAGTTTTTCCATCAGGAATTTCTTAGTAGCCATACTTAAAATGTCACTTACGGGATATCTTCCGTGATTATTGTTTATTTTTGAGCTCCCGATATTTCGACGCTGTTGCAAGCGCCATGATCGAGGGTTAACTGGAGAATGCGGGTGGATGGAAAAAAATGTTAGGAGCAGACAAATCACGGAAGATATCCCGTAAGTGACATTCTAAGTATAGTTATGAACCGTGAAAGCTAAAAAAAGAGTAGTCTTAGTAGCTGTTTAAAAAGAATAGATTGCAGTCAAAAGAAACGATTCTTAAGACATGTCGCCTTTTTAAAAATGGTGATTTCTTGTTAAAGAGATATTGGGGTTTTCTAACAGGAATTTCTCAGTAGCAGCCACGGAGTCTGTAATTGCATTCGGTTGATGGCAATAAGCTCGCCCCCTATTACATGGGACTTAAATTTAACTGGCTAAATGTGGTCGTGTACCAAGCTCTTTGGTTTACATTTTAAAATGCATTTTACATTGTAAAATGTAAACCAAATAGTTTGGTCGACCGTACTAATAAGTACCAACATCTTTAAAAAATAAAGCTTACCAGACAGTGTCAGTCATTCTTTATTCCTGTACCTATGTCACAATACTAACATCACACATAATGCGCATTTTCTCGAGCTTAAAACGGGAACTAGTAGACCTTCATCAGGAATTCATTCATTCATTATAACAATAGACCTTACAGAGGACTCTTTACTAAAGCATAACTACAGCCATAAAATCAGTCAAAATAAAATGAAGAAATATGCACGATTAAATAGAATCATTAAAAAATGTAATAAATACAAGAAACAACAAAAACACCATTCCAAAAACATACAATTAAGGAAAGAACGTGTTTCTCTAGTTAATAAATTAAATAACTATCAGATTAAATTGGAAGATAGTATAAATATTTATGAAATTGACACTCAGCGCTTACAATCAGAAATACAGGCTCTTAATAAGTCACTAAAGTCTTTATATAATAAATATGAACATTCTCAAAATCAAATTAAAGAGCATATTCTTGCTACAAATGCATTGGTAGACAAAGTGGACTCGCTGACTCTCAGCAACACTCAGTGTACTTGTCAGAGGGAATCCAGCAATGGTGCCCTCCAGCTTGAGGCAACGGAGGACCCGTCCCTAGCTGTGAGTACTCAGGACTGTATTTCTAGCCAAGATACAATACCTGACTTAGGTAATTTTGTCTCACCTAATAGTCTTGATACTAATCTTTCAGTTATGTTCTCTGATAGTATAGGTAGAGGGCTAGGGAAATTAATCAGTAATAACCTGAGTTATTGTACGCAAAATTATTGTATGCCTGGGTCGACCTACAAGCAGGTTATGGCATCAGTAACAAAAACTGTTTGTAATCCTAATACTGCCATTACTATATGTGTTGGTAATAGCTCTAAGATTAAAAAGGAAGACATTACTGACTGTGTCTCAGAGTTGTTAAAGTTAAAATGTGGTAAAATCATATTGTGTGCTTTTCCCTATTTTGAAAATTTGGGTAATAGAAAAAACAATTATATACATATGTTAAATCTCCATGTACATTTTTTAGTAGGTCACTATAGTGACAGACTTATATATCTGGATATCAACACTATTGTTGGTAAACTGAAGTCGACACGGGGTAAGGTGTATCTACCTATTAGATGTAGACACAAAATAGCTCGGCTATTAGCTTATAATATTCACACAGACATAAATAGTATGTCTAAGTTTAGTCCTATTATTAACACTGCGACTATTAGTAGTAATACTAATGTACAGGTGACTTTAAATGAATATAGCATTAGTGCTATAAATGTTTACAATCATTGTACTGAGGAGGATCCATGTGTCACCGTGGAGAATTCTCATTTAGGGTCTCATTTAGGGTATATTAGTGATAGGGTCTTGTTGTCTGAGGATGGCACGGGAGTCTCCGGCCTCACTCCAAATATTAATTTAAACTAGAAAGTGAGACAACAGAAGGTACCATTAACAATATTGTTAATCCTACCAACAGCAAGGTATCTTCTTGCACTCAATTAGTTAGTAAAAAAGGGCCTCAGCAGAACACTTTGAAATTATTCCACCAAAATATCCAAGGCATTTCTTCCAAATTATTAGAAATTGAATTGTTTTTAGAAAATAGTAAGTTTGACATTATTTGTTTTACTGAACATTGGCTAAAGGATTACCAAATGCTTATCAATTATGAGAACTATATGGTGGGTAGCTGCTTTAACCGTAAAACTATGCTTCGTGGAGGTTCCTTAATAAAAAATTGTTTTAAATATAAGCAACGTAATGACATAGTAGGTCTCTCAGTTGAACATTGCGTCGAACTGTCCTGTGTTGAGCTAGATAAGCATGTAATTGTGTGTGTGTACAGACCCCCAAACTATCAAAACTTTTCCTTATTTGAATCAATAATGGAAGATGTCCTGGCAAAACTTGCAGCCAGTAATAAATCTACAATTATTTGTGGTGATTTCAATATCAATATTTTAGAAGAAAGTTCAAATAGCAGTCGGTTAATAAATCTTTTTAAGTCATTTGACTTGACCAACACTTTTATAGAACCTACTAGAGTCACTCCTTCTACTGCTACTTGCATAGATAATGTTTTCTGCGATTGTGATTCCTTAGATAAGGCCATAGTAAATTGTCTGCCTTCTGACCATAGCGGACAAACTGTAACTTTTAGGTGTAATACACCCCCATTGCAAAAAGTTCAAATTAAATTTAGACCTATAACTTCTAGCAGATTAAAGAGGTATAATATTTCGCTACAAAACAAGTTAAGTGCTATGAGCCTTGACGATATTAATATAAATCAATTGTATGATCGTTTCTTTTCAATAGTTCACACGGAATTCAATAAAACTTTTGAAAAGAAGACAAAAAGTATTTGCCCTAAATTCATATTTAGTGATTGGGCAACTAGAGGTATCCGAAAAGGTAGGGAAAGACTATTTGAGCTTTATGGCCTTAAGCCTTTTATAAACACTGAAACTTTTAACAAGTATGTTGCTAAGTATTCAAAAATTTTTAGAAATACATGCAAGGTTGCTAAAGCCCTGCACATTAGCAACAAGATCAAAACAGCAGAAAATAAAATAAAGACAGTTTGGAAAGTCATAAATAACGAGACTAACAGGAAGAAAATACGTAACACTAGCTACACATTAGATACAGCATGTGGTCCTAAAAGCTCTGATAAGGAAGTAGCTCAAGAATTTGTAAATTTCTTTACCGATGTACCATTAAAAACTACAGAGGCTCTTATTTCCTCACCTGAACTCTCAATTGGTTTATTAAAGGCGAATGTGTCTGGCTGCCTGGCTGAATTTAAATTTAAACACATTAACCCTATGATAGTTATTAAAGCTTTCCGGCAAATAAAAATCAAACTGACCGAAGATCTATGGGGAATGTCTATCAAAGTTTGTACATCCATACTTGAGACTATAGCCCCTTACCTAGCTTTAATTTTTAATTTATGTGTAGACCAAGGAGTTTTCCCTGATTTAATGAAATACAGTAAAGTCATACCTCTTTTTAAATCCGGGGACAGTAAAGACACTAATAATTATAGACCTGTATCGGTTTTACCAGCTTTTAGCAAGGTTTTTGAAAAGGTAATGCTTAATCAAATGCTCTATCATTTTAACACCAACAGAATCTTACATGATCAACAGTATGGTTTCACCAAGGGACGTTGTACAACTGACGCCGGTGTAACCTTATTAAAGCACATATTTACTGCGTGAGAAGAGTCTCAAGACGCCATAGGAATTTTTTGTGACCCCTCCAAAGCGTTTGATTGTGTAAATCACGACACATTACTTTTGAAACTTGAGCATTACGGACTGGGTAAACTTGCACTTAGTTTGGTAAAATCTTATTTGAATGATAGACAACAACATGTTCAAATAAATGGTGTTAATTCACATGGTTTAAAAGTAAAAATGGGGGTTCCACAAGGCTCAATATTGGGTCCTTTCCTTTTTCTAGTATATATAAATGATCTACCCTATTTATTGAAAAACCAACCTCAAAATATGGTGTTATTTGCTGATGACACTTCCTTAATTTTTAAGATAAATAGGCGGGCCCAAAATCTAGATGACGTAAATAATGCCCTACTTCAGGTCCAAAATTGGTTCACAGCAAACAATTTGGTATTAAATGAAAAAAAAACCAAATGCATAAGATTTGCTTTACCGAATGTTAAAAGTAGTGATTGTGATATAGTACTGAATAAAGAGAAACTTGAATTCGTAGATAAAACGGTTTTCCTGGGGATTACGCTTGATTCAAGGCTACAGTGGGGTTCTCATTTAACATCTCTTGCGGGGCGGCTAAGTTCAGCAGCATATGCCATTAGAAAAATCCGTCAGTATACTGATGTAGATACCGCTAGACTGGTTTATTTTAGTTACTTTCATAGTATAATGTCTTATGGCATTTTGCTATGGGGACGGGCTGCAGATATTGAGTCTATATTTATTCTGCAAAAAAGAGCCATCAGAGCCATATATAATCTTCGTAGGCGCGATTCTCTAAGGAAACTGTTTAAGGATATTGGCATCATGACAGTACATTGTCAATACATCTACGAAAACATAATGTACGTCAGAAAAAATCTGCACCTTTTTGGTAAAAGGGGTGACAGACATAATTACAGTACTAGAAATAGGGACCAACTAGTTCAGCCAGGCTTCAGACTCGCTAAAGTAGACTCATCTTTCATGGGGTACTGTTTGAGATGCTATAATAAAATTCCACAAAGTATTCTTGAACTGAATGAGACGAAATTTAAAACATGTATTAAACGCACACTATGTAAGCAAGCATATTACAAGTTGAGCGATTATATCGCTGATAAAAATGCTTGGCTCAATGCTGGTCCTGCTCCACAAGGACAGGGGCGCTTAAATTGATAGCATTAAATGGTATTGTTGGAGCTGCTGAAGATTGTACAACTATCTTTGCATTGTATAGATTCAATCTCTTTAGTACCTATTATATAATCGCATAGCCCATATTGTGTGAGTACTATGTACTAGAAAGCTATCATTCACTGGAAACCTACGTCTTTTCTTGACTTGAATGTGCCCTGGTGGTTGAGAATATGTCATGCTCACTCAAAAGTCTCGCTGATGGTGGCGCATGTGTCGGATCATTTAGTTCCCTTCAAAATGGTTGAGTTGAATGGTGCTGATCTATGCGTCATGTCCGTGAACGGGCGCTGTCGGTTGTGACTGGTCATCTCTCAGTTGCCATGGCTTATTTTAATGAATTATTTTAGTTTTTGAATTGTTTTTTTTTTTCTGTTTTGTTTTACTGTGGACACTTTTAACGTGCACATCTTGCTACATTGTTCTCACATAATACCTATACCATCTCAACATGAATGATGTAACCAAGATTTTGTAACAATATTCTGATTTAAAAGAGTGTCCATGGAGTTTCTTGCCCGTTCTTCTCCATAGAGATCTACGCTAGGGAATGGGCAACTACAGTACTTTCACAGTTCTTATGTCTTGTGACTGGGACTGTAGCTACATTTAATTTTCATCTTTGTTTCGACAATTCAAAAGTGCCTGTAACTGGCTTACTTGAAATAAATGCTTTGATTTTGATTTTGATTTTGACACAGACACTCAGAGGATATTATGAAATCCGCTCTGTGTTCCAAAGTATTATGATTCTTCCAAATCTCTTAGTCTAAGCATACTCACAAGATTTACAATGAAAAAGCATCAAGTCGCGTTTATTAATATTCTTAGCTTTACGTGTATTTTGAGGGAAAAACCATCTTGAATCTGCGAAGAATCTTCATGTCTTACACACGAACGTGTTTGCTACCAGCTTTTGCTCTCGGCTTCGTTCGGGAATTAGTCCAAGAGAACATTTTAAATAGCCTATGCGATACAATCGGGGGTAGTGTAGCTTCCTATAAGTGAAAGAATTGTCAGAATTGGATTTGTAGATCCTAAATCGCAGGACACACAAAAAAGACGTAAGACAAGGGCGGGGCGCGGACGGGGCGCAGACGGGGCGCCGTCGCGACTTTCTAAAACATATAGCAAAGACGAGTTACGGGCGCTGAGCACCACGAGAACGACGAGCGACGCGCGCCCCGCTATTCCCGGCACCCGCGTCCCACTCCGCTCGCACCCCCGTTCTCGCCCGCTCTTCGTCCACTCGCGTCCGTGCCCCGTCCTTTCTATCTGTTTTTACACAAGGCGCAGACGGGCAAGCGTCGTGTCTGCGCCCTGCCCGCGCCCTGCCTTATCTGTGACATATGTCTGCGCCCCGTCTGCGTCTTACGTATGTCCTGCGGCTAGATTACCCGGGCCAATATTTCAGAGAGCCAAAATTTATGTCTCGCTATATTACCCATCAATTTTTAAGAATTTCAAACTCAAACATTTTTATTCCATTACTTAAATAAATGATAAAGATGCTATCGGAGCCATTTTGAGCTATATATCACACAAAATAAAAATATTTAAATATTATTTAAAAAATCGGCAATATTTGGCGTGTCGCCTGGGTATAGTTTCCAACATTTCGTGACATAAACAATTCCGTGTATTGAATGTGATACATTGTGTGAATAAATATTAAACTTAGATAAATAAAGAACGTTTTTCATTACAATAATGCTAGAAAACTTTATTAAAAGTTACTCTAAAATGTAATCAAACAATGTTCAAAAAATAATGAAACGCGACCGAAGAGTCAAATGACGTTTATGCGACGCTTCACCCCACGCCTCAGTCGGCCGTAACGCTTTGGAGTGTAGAGACGTCGCCCGATTTTGCTCAAATCGGGCGACATTTAAGCATTTCATTTTGATTCTCCAAAATTTGTCATCACAATCGTCATTCTTATTTTTGACTGTATCTCAATTATTTCTTCTCAATGAAGTCTTTTTATGTAACAAAGTTGAAGTATGCGTGAAACTAATACTGATGTGGCACTCTTTCCCGACGAATAAACCTAATTATTATGTAAAATGGTGATCTTTCTAGAATTCGTCATTAATGGCAACATCATTTTCAGCAACGTCGCATGAGACGACAATGACACGTGTTGCTAACAATGATATTGTCTTGAGTGAGCAATGACGGTTGTTACCGATAATGATTTTAGTATTCGACTTAATAGATAATTTTGTTGGTTTTCGTTAATTTCGGCATAAAGCCAGATGGTAACACAAAGAGCGAGATAGACTATATACTTAGCTCTCATAAATACGTAGTCACCGATGTCTCTGTCCTCTCACGTTTCAATGCTGGAAGCGACCACAGACTGTTGAGAGCTACATTTAGGTTTGAATTGAACGGGCTAAGATGATAACATCCACAAGAAGGTGTAAAAAGCAGGAAATCGCTTTCTTGCAAAACACTTTCCGAGTAGAACTCAAAAATAAATTTGAAGGACTCGAAGGGGAAAATCTGGATGTAGACCATATAAATAATATGTTGTGTAGAACGCTGACCGAAGTGGCGAAAAAACATCTTGGTGGATCTAAAAAGGCTCAAAAGAAATTGTCGCCGGAAACTCTAAACCTAATTTAGAAGAGAAGAGATATGACACGACACACTGCAATAGATAAAAAGGAAATAGATACAATAAATAAACACATAAAAAAGTCAATACGGAAGGATTTGAGACAGTATAACATAATTGCCAATACAATAAAATCATAGTCCAAAGGTATTTCGAAGGAAAACTTGCACAGGTTCTGAACAGATCATTCAACTCATCTCATCATGAAAATGATAACATGGTGACGGATCGGGCCCACATTGTATCTATTGTTGAGAAGTACTACGAGGACCTCTATGCTTCTAAATCTTTAGAACCAATTACTACTGGGCACGATGTTAGGGCACCACCTACTCAATATCAAAACACAGAATTCTTACCACCTATTTTACATTGTGAGGTCATGAAAGCTCTAAATGACATGAAACCAGATAAGTCTCCTGGCGAAGATGGAATCACTGTCGAACTACTACAAGCGGGTGGTGAACTAGTTCAAAAGGTCCTCGTGGAACTTTTTAATAGGGTTTTATGTGATGTGCGTACTCCAGAACCATGGAAGAACGCTATAGTCACCATCATCCACAAAAAAGGAGACATTTCAAAACTAACAAACTATCGTCATATTAGTCTCCTTTCCCAGATTTACAAGCTTTTCACTAAAATCCTTACAACTCGGCTTATCCGAGAGCTTTACAAAGCCCAGCCCATTGAACTTTCCGCATTTTCGATTTCCGCAGCGGATATTCGACCATCGACCATATCCACACGGTAAAGCAGCTGATGGAGAAGTGCCAAGAATACAACCGACCCCTGTGCATGGCTTTCGTGGAGTACGAAAAGGCTTTCGACAGTGTCGAGCATTGGGCTGTATTCCACGCTCTCCATCGCTGCCACATCGATTCCCGTTACGTGGATGTGCTGCGGGAACTTTACACCATGGCCACTTTGCAGGTCCGCATGCACACCCTATCTAAACCCGTACCGATCAAGCGGGGAGTGAGACAGGGCGACACCATTTCACCGAAACTCTTTACAGCAGTCCTCGAAGACATCATTAAAACCTTAGATTGGGACTATTGCGGTGTTAACATCGCTGGTGCTTACCTGTCTCACTTAAGATTTGCAGATGATCTCGTACTTTTTGCTGAAAACTTTGAGGATCTCCAAAAGATGCTTCAAAATCTTAATGATGCCTCTTTCAAAGTAGGACTTAGGATGAATATGGCCAAGACAAAGATTATGGCAAATTTCTCCAGCAATCCAAATCCTTCTGGGAAGGTCGGGTATGAAAGGTTGGAGAAGGTTGACCGTTATGTCTATCTTGGTCATATTCTTTCCTTTGGCAAGGAGCATCAAACAGCGGAAATATCGAGAAGGATCCAGCTAGGGTGGGCTGCATTCAGCAAATTGGACGACATTCTCAAATCAGCCAAAATTCCACACTGCCTGAAGGTACAGACTCAGAGTAGCACAGAGAGCCATGGAGCGTTCCATGCTCGGCATAAAATTAATAGACCGAGTTCCAAACGTCGAAATCCGAAGACGTACGAAGGTCTTCGATATTGGAAATCGAGTTATGGAACTCAAATGGAGTTGGTCAGGACACCTAGCAAGGCGCGGTGATGGCAGGTGGAGTAAAGCTGTGACTGAGTGGCGTCCAAGGAATGGAAAGAGAAGTGTTGGTCGTCCGGCGGCGAGATGGGCAGACGATATTGTTGCCATTGCGGGAATATCCTGGGTGAGGTTAGCACAGGAGCGTGGAGCTTGGCACAAACAAAGAGAGGCCTATGGGCCAGCAGTGGGTGAAGTCGGGCTGTGGATGATGATGATGATGTAAAAAAATATTATCGTTATGATTCTATTAAGGGTTTATCAAAGGATAAAAGTTTGATTCGAGGTTTATCAGAGGATAAAAGTTTGATTAGAGACCGTTGAAGTCTTATAAAACTGTTAAAAGAGTAAATAGCCTTTTTAAGATACAATTAGGGTTATATAGGATACAATAAGATACAATAGTTTAGTGGCTTAAAAACGTATTGGTCTGTCTAAGTCTGTTATTTTTTATGTTTATGTATAGCGTATTTCGAGCGTTTTTTATTTCATTAAACTCTGTTATCGTCAATTTGTCAGAATATCCAATCAGGAGACCAAAGAATCAATATATTAAGAGGATTTAAATTTATTTTTATATTAAAGTTTTTTTTTATAATATTGCATTTTATTTCCCTTGTCCATATCATACTATCATAACAAAATAATACCTAAAATAGTATTTACGTCACATGTAAATTTATTTCCATATAATTTATAATACTTTCAACTCATTGTCGGCAACATTGCGTCATTATTTTTTACAATAACGTCATTATTTTCACAATGTAACATTATCAGCAACACCGTTTTATAATGATTTTGAAAAATATCCAAAATTAATGGACTTCTTGGGATGCCTTCATTATAACAAACTATATATTTGATATATCTGTACATCTGGCCTTAAATAGAAGCTCTGCCGCGAGGTTTAGAAAATCTTAATTATTTTTGTCTAGAATATTGTTTTGAGGAGATCCGCCCATCCCCTAAATCCAAACTGACAAACATACAAACTTAACCTTTTTAATACATTGAGGTGGATTTCAAAAGCTTTGTTTCTCTGTTTTTAATGACAACGTCATGAATCCCAGTTATCATCATCATCATTCTCCTGCCCTTGTCTCAATTTATTTATGGTCATTCGGCACAGCATGATGAACGTCACGAATCCCAGTGTCATGTCATATTGTATTAGCTCCTAAGCATAATTCCGTAGAAATGATGAGTATCGTAAGTTTATTTATTTGAGTGTTAATTGAAATAAAGGACCATAGACACTTTTCTATTAAATCTGGGCGTAAGACCAACACAAACGAAACATATTTCAAATTGTAGCATAACATTAGGACTGTCAAACTGACTGACAAAAAAAAGTGTTGCCTTTAATGTATTTTGTAAAAGATTTAACCTAGTATTCAAACCAGTAATAAACCTAGTTTAACGAGAGGAAACACATTTTTAAACAACCGTAGCTCTGATCTCCGGTGCCTTTGTTACACGTTGCATTAGTATGAAGGAGACAATTTTTTTAGGCTCACTTGGACGTTGCGTTTATTATTCATATTACACCAAAAATAACCAACAGTTTTATCATAGTAACAAACGAAAGATTACATAGAAACGAAACCGGAATCTTAAAATCATAATAATAAGTTATATTATGATATTTTTTTGCGAGTCAAATCATTCCTGTTGTGGTCAATGTCATTTGATAGAAAACGTACGTTACGTGAATAGGGACGTTTGTTTTCGTTTACAAAAAAAAGTACGGTACCCAGTGGTAATCATATCAGCTTTAATTAAAACAGAATAGAATTTAGAAATAAATAATTATTAAACTGTGAGCATTTTAATGCCATTTTTTAAGGTTCACGCTAAAATCGCGTAGATGGTTTAAACAATCAACGTGGCACGGAGCGTTGTATTTCCGCCTTTTTAGTGGTTGACAGACAACTTCATTATTTTGACATTTACTCTTTCTGTTTATTTCGATTTTCGTAAAAGTGTTTTTGCAGTTTTCGCATTTATTCCGGTTAGTCAAGGCTTAGCTAATATAACTACTGTAATCTAGATATTTTAAGGAAGAAATCAATGTACGTTTCAATAATGTAAACGCTACAATTTATGTGGGTGGCCTAATCTCCAAACAAAAAAAAATGTCTCCTTTGAGTACTTATTATGAGCTAGCAATTCTATTGGACTTACATATGATCATCATCTGCCTAGCCTATTGGTCGGCTTCCAGTCTAACCGGATGCAGCTAAATACCAGTATTTTACATGGAGCCACTGCCTATCTGACCTCCACAACCCAGTTATTACTGGGTAATACGATACCCCTTGGTAAGACTGGTTGACAGACTTTTTGGGCCACTGACTACCTGTAACAACTGTCAAAGATCTACAAATGACAGCTGGGACCAACTGCTTAACGTGCTTTCCGAGGCACGGAGGAAACTCGGTATGTAATGGCTGGTCATCCATCCACAGACCAACCTAGGCAAGCACGGCTTAGCCTAAAGATCGGCCCGAGCAGCTGTTATTATTTAGCTACGAGCTTCTCAAGCTCCATGAGCTCCTCTTACATCCATTATGACCAAGACCCTTTTAAGAAATCAAAATAGAACTATTTTCATGGTCTACTTATTTTTTTCAAATTATATACGGCGTTTAGAATGTAATGCATCAACAAGCTATTAAATCCAAAGGTAATTACAAAACTAATTGAAAAGTTAACTCCCAAAACATCATGTAAAAACTACCCCATTAAGCACATCAAAGGTATGATTATAGTAGTTTTCCACCCTTTTGAATAGAGTCCAATATAATAGCACTCATCGTACTAATGACAGCGGTAAACATTTGACCCAAATACCTGATACACATTCATGAAAGCCACACTGACTTTTCAAATCGTTCAACCGACCCATTCAATAGTTTTTTTTATTTACAAGTTAAAATACCTGAATGCTAACCACCTTTCCGACTCAATTCAATTTCAAACCATAACTCTAACAGAATAAAATTCTATTTTCATTGCTCCCGTCATCTAGTTCTTCCAAGTTTAACCTTATATCGATGTCATTTGTAAATTAAGCTTTAAAATCACAAGTATAAAGTCTGTTTTCAACTGCGGACATTCAACTTGGGACCTAGCATTTCTGAAACTAGCCCCATGTTTGCTTTGCAACTAGACTTGGAACGATCGATGAGGCGTTCTGAGCTCAGATTTGCTATTTGAACTTGTACTATTAAATGTTTATTTGTTGCTTCTAATTGCAGCATAATTTCACCCTTCATTAGTAAAACAAATAGCTCGAACTCGAGGCCAAATAATATCAGCTGCACAGGTTGAACTTCAAATTAGGCTGCGATTGCCTAGGTCAGTCTGTGGATGGGTGACCATCATAATATACCGGGTTTTCTCAGTGCCTAGGAAAGCACGTTCAGCCGTTGGTTTCGGCTGTCATTTGCAGATCTTTGACAGTCGTTACAGGTAGACAGTGGGCCGAAACTCCGACAACCAGTCTTTGTAAGGAGTACCGTATTACTCAATACTAACTAGTTTGTGGAGGTCAGATAGGCAGTCGCTCCATGTAAAATACTGGTTTAGATTTGGTTAGACTGGAAGCCGACCCCAACATTGTTGGCAAGGTTAAGAGATTTCTTTCAGAAATTCATCTTGTACCACTCATAGTGTCACTCAGTAACTCATGTTTTGCTTTGGCTCATATTGGCTTCCATACGTTTTCAAACGGGTGACCACTGAAAACCAGCGCTGTCCTGTGGGACCCCCATGGCACAGCATCATGCTGACTGGTAACCTGCTTGTTGCAGTCAGAAACTGCTTTTTTTGTTCCGTCCGATTGTATTTATAAATATTTGCTATGCGTCGTGTGTTTATTGTTTTATTTATTTGTCATTTTGTTTGCGCGTCATGATCCTGCGACAAATAAGTATATTTTATTTCTTTTATCAAGTGTGATCTTACACTGTCAGTTCCGTATTTCAATCACGTAAGATATCCATAAGTGACAGTGTAAATTTAGTTACAAACCGATTGTAAAGCTTAAAACAGTGTTTCATAGATGTTGAGTAATTTTGTTACGGTATACTTACTTTTAGTTTCTTTAGACTGTGTTCAAAAACTAACTTAATTTCTTCCACTTCATATCCCTGTTTCCTTTGACACAAATCCCTCACTATTAAAATTCCCTACCTGCCGTCAACCGAAACTTGCTGTAAGTAAAACTTCTATCAGAACTAACTGATTTATATTCCTTACGCGAATCCATCCCTAGTCTCCTCACCCCATTAGGAGTCGTCCATGATTGTTGCTGCTCATGTAATGGGCGATTTCCTTGGCTAGCTTCCTTCCACTGATGAAATGTGTCATTTTGTGAGCGGCGCCGCATACGTAACTAAGTGTTCCATATTCAGTACCGAGGCTCGAGGTTTGGCGGGGAATTGTTACTTTTGTAGATCTGTCTCTGAATAAATGTTCTGTTCTATTTAAGTGATGAAAAGTGTGACACTCGAGGTTGCTCGAAAATAGAACTTTTGAATTTTGACTGATTTTATGAACGACGGTACCAATCACTAAATAGTAAACAACGCGTTAGTAAATTGCATCGTGTGTGAACCAGCATTGAAATACAAGTACACTGAACAGTGACATTTAAATTATGCCCTCCATGGTGGGTGCAGCGACGAAATATTCCCGCTATGTTGACTAATGACAACTATTTTAAAAGTTTACGCTTGACCTCGAGAAGTCGCCACGGCACATTGGCTCTTCGTCAAGCCTGCTGTAATTCCAGGGAGTCTACTCTCCTGTCCTTAAACGAAGAAACGGGACCAAATCATTGATAATTATAATACATATTAAATACCTTATTAAACAAAAAAATATAAATATGTACATGCATCGGAATATCACAGGTCAGGAAGTCTAGTCCATACTAATATTATAAAGAGGAAATATTTTTTTGTTTATTTGTACCGAATAAGCTCCGAAACTAAGGGACAAATTTTAACTATTTATTTACCAATAGAAGCTTAATTATCAGGAAGTAACATAAGATATAAATTATATTTATATCGCGCAAATTAACCGAGCTATCAGATATTTTGCGGGCGAAGTACTAGTTTTCCAATAAAGTAAAACATATTTTCCGTACAATTGTTCAATGCACAATGGATACAGAAAAGATACACCGTACAGTAAAATTTATCGTACGACAAAACACGTACATTTATAACGCAATACAAGAATAAAGCTGGGCTACACATGTATTCATAAATCGTTCGGGACTGCACCATCGCAGATACGTAAACGCATCGCAGATACGTAAAAGATACGTGGATACATTTTTCACTGGTGATACAGGCTTTTTAAAGGTTCGGATATTATTTTCGTATTGATTTGATACGTTCAGTACCTACGTCTTCTCTCTCTATAATATTCTAAATCTTGTTTCTCTATAATATATTTCTATAGTGACAAGAGAGAAGGCAAGTCACAATCATCACACTTGGTATACCTACCTACACGATGCAAGGGACGCCAACGCACAAGCTGTTATCATGACAAGATTTAAGGCTTTTTAACTGCACCTCAAGCCAACAAAAAATATGCATACACGGGTCTAGAATGACGTGACGTAAATTCATCACAATGGTCTTCTCGTCCATGTCCCGTAGGCGCAATTTACATTGCCGTGGAATAGAGTGGAAGCTAACTCTTTTAAAGAAATCTTACAAAGCATAATAAACTTTATAATGACAACAACGACGTATATAAAAAGTTTATGTGTAGTAGCACGTTGCAGTTCAATGGAGGATTCTTGAAACGCCTTTCCATGACACACCTCAATGTTTTCCCATAACTTACACCAATTCCAACATTGTGTACGTTCGAAGAGTTATATCTTACGGAAAATTGTTTCTTTTGCACCACCTCCTGGGAAATAACCGCAGTTTGTCATGATATGACATGTGCCAAGAGGCTCCTACGGTCATATATCTACATACCTGCCCGGGGGAAATGACCGATTTCCAAGATCCTGATACCTTTCACCACTGGCATTGTGTTGACTAGAATGTTAGAGGGATATACAACATTTTTAAAACCTCTACGTGCGGAGGAGTAGGAAAAAATATGATTTCAACTTCCATATCAACTCCACATCAAGCAACTTTGCACTAATACACTACCAATAGGCCCAAAAGGATATTTGCAAGTGGGATAAGCCCAGTCGTAGTATCACTGATAAAAATTATATTGATGGGTCCTAAATTGTGAGCTAATATTTATATTAGATTCCAATAATAGATATGGCAAAGACGCTTGAACGTACGGAAATTAGTTCAAGTTTCTACAAGGTTCGTAAAGTTAATAACTCTGGATGTAACCTGTACACTATCCAACATAACATGGCGTTAATTCTGCCAAAGAATACACTCCCAAGATAAGATATGCAGTTGGTTAGTATTTACAGTGAGATGTAGAACATTGACAAAACGCGATTAAAATAGAGAATTGTTAATCAAACTGAAGACAAAGAGATTTGGTTATTAAATTACTTTTATTACAGTAATAATAAATACATACATACTCTAAAACTACTTATCTTTAACGAACACTAACAATTTTAATAGCCCCTAGATGATACGAAAAATAATTTACATTGTCTCATTATTCTATAACATTTGTACTGAGAAAATTGAAATTTTGTTTCAGTTGTTGGATACAATATTCAAACAAACGTTATAAATTATTGAGCGCCTAAACTTACAAATAAATCTATGGATTTGAATCACAGGACGTCTATATAAAGAAATGACCCAAATCCTAACAGTCTTGATCTAAGCTTCCGCTTCTACTTTTATGACATGAGTATGCTTTCTCTTCTTATGTATCCCTTCAAACTCATTCTGTATCTCTTGCAATGACCGATCTTTCGTCTCAGGGACAAAGAAGTACACAAATACTATCCCTACAATGCAAGTTATAGAAAAGGCCCATAGCGTCCAACCATGTTTCACCATATCTACCAGATTCTGGTAAAATTTCGTCACAGCAAACGCCAAGAACCAATGGAACCCAGCAGTTAAGGCGGTTGCTCTTCTCGTCATGTGAGGGGGGAATATTTCTCTTAGCATCAACCAGGGTATTGGTCCAACACCAGAAGCATAGAAACTAACAAAGAGACATAAAGTGAACAGTGGGACCCATGTACTACTCGGAGATAAATTGGATGCTTTTAAATGGTAAAATATACCTAAACAGGCTAAATTCACAGCCATAGCCGCAAATGAAATCATTAAAAGTATTCTTCTTCTAACAACCTTTAGAAGCATGGTAGAAAAGTATGTGGAAGAAACGAAACAGAAGCCTAAAATGATAGCAGCGCTAGGTGGGTTGAGACCTATGGCAAAAGTTTCGAAGATATTCTTGGCGTAGAAAAGAACAGGGTAGATACCACTCATCTGTTGGAATATCATAAGCCCGAAAGAGACAACAAGAGCTTTGACCGTGGACCTAGTACCAAAAAGTTCTTTGAAAGTGACTTTGATCTTTGCTGAACTTCTGAGGTGCTCCTTCAAGGCTCTAAATTCACCGTCTATATCGTTATCAAAGCCTCTGAAGTAGCATAAGGCTGTCTTGGCTTCCTGGAATTTTCCTTGAGACATTAAGTAGGCTGGTGATTCAGGTAGGAAGATGAAGGCAACGAAGAAAGCTGTAGGTACACTGGCGCAGAGGACTGTTAACCAAGAAGTGTTTTCTACCAGACCTGAAAATTAAAATACAAGTAGTTTAATTAAAGTACTGAAATTAATAAGAAAGTAAGCAACATTAAGCAACAAATTGCTATATTTGAATTAAAGCCGAAGCACATCAAATAAGTGCACACAGCTTTTGCGTGCAATCTTGCACACATCCATTGTTATGTAATACTAAATATTATGCCAGACCGGTTGCCATGTAAAGACCACGCGACCGCATTTAGTTCTACTCCAGTTTTAATTATGTACCTACTATGTCTCTTGGATCCCTGCCTCTGTGTATTTTATTTGTCTAATACATAAAACAGCTGCAACAATATCTCAGAGGAAATGATAATTATAGCAATTGCTTACCAATAATATATCCAAAAAGAACTCCACAGCTGAAGTGGACGTGATAGAAGTTGGCCAGCGTTGGAAGAATATGCTTTTCTGCTATGTCTTCGATATAAGGTGGGATACCGACACTGAAGGCTCCCAATGCCATTCCTCCGACAAAGCGCCCCACGTATAGACCATACACGTTTGGACTGAAAAAAAGGAATTGTGTTATAGAAATGCCATTTATTACACATCTTGTTTATATTCCCCGAAGGGCTAGGCATTATAGATGATTAGTACCCTTATTGCGAGAGTTATGTACAAGTACTACGTAATGAGGAACGACTCCATTGCCATCATTGAAATAGCTCCCTTACTACTACCCAATCTAGGGACCGAACCCAAGACCCCATGTTTAGCTGCCGCGGTTACAACCACTTGAAAGTAATAGTAGTGCTGCAATTACAGACTGTTTAGTTCTTCTGCTTAACGTGTCGATGGCAATCTAAGCTCAGCCCACCCAGAACATGTCTACAAGTTTGAAGTATCAAACATTTATTTTCTGAGCGTCGTTATTTATACTAATGTTCACTGCTGAACATGAGGTCTTGGGTTCGATTTTTTGGGTCGGTTCGGTGGTTGGTTGGAATTTTCTATCAATAATTTTTCAGTAGCAGTCACGGAGTCTGGATTTGTGCCCGATTGATGGCAAAAGAGACAATAGGGATAGAATCTCAACTGGCGAAATGTGGGTGTCTTCCGAGTGCGTTAGTTATACCTCTTCCTGATCCCGGGATAATTATTGGATTACAGGCCAGATGTTATGTTATTCTTCAAATAAAACACGTACCTCGAAGCGACAAGTATCCATGATACCACCAAAGGTAGTGCCAAGTAAAGCAGGGTTTTTTTTCTTCCAAAGTATTCAGATATGAGACCAGCTGGCACTGCGCCCCATAACGCTCCGAGGCACAGCAGAGAAGCTACCCACGATGCTTCAGAGGCTGTTAGCTGAAAAAGAAAAACTTCCGATTATTTACCCGAGTTAACCATATAAACGTCGACCAATAAGGGTTAAGTAAGAATCATAGCAATTCGTTATGAGAGCAGCGGTGATGAAATAAATTAAAGTGTCGGCCTGGGTTCAAACCCACGACATCCCGTAAGTCGAGACCACAGACACCATAGCTCTTCTATCTTTTCTTTAGCCCTGTATTTTTTTGTTTACTGGCCGAGATTTGAAGAATTTGAAATTATGCCAAAGAATGAAACAACAAAATAGTTTTGTCTAAAGCCGAGCCTTTACTCACAAACATTCTGTGTCAGAATAATAATTAAGACTAAAACCAGGTCTCCGTTCCCAGACACAATAAATCCTAAGCACAAAAATATAAACCAGAGACCTCCCAAGAATAATATACCCAACTTACCGTAAGTTTAGTATGTTCAGTACTAAGTATGCTTGGTGTAGTGTTCTCCACGGCAATTACGTCCCGAGTCGGAGACGGTGGCTGTAACATACGTGTATTTATGAAGTTCATTAATCTCGGACAGAAATTATAACCAGGATTATGTTGCTTGTACAGTTGTTACGGGACTTATTTATGGATTCAGGGGAAAGAATTGAGTGCGAGTAAATATGTAACGTCTTTGGGTAAGCTGTTTCCAATATTGTAGGTTTCATTGATGGCAACTCCGGTGTTTTTATCAATATTACGATAGTTATAGTTCGACATAAGTTATAGTTATAAAAATTTTGTTAGCATACAATCTACTAAGTGGTTGTGATCATGATTATTTCATTGACGAGTAGTTAGTTAGGCAGACGCTCATATTGGTAATAGATCTCACCTTAGTTGGAAAAAGACTAGGTAAATGATAATAACGATTATAGTTGGTGCCAGTTAAGATCGCAAAAGCGGTCATTGACCCACCTACATTTATTTTTTGAATTCCAAAAATAAGCCTGTTCAAGTCTTGAACCTATCGTGATCTTCAACATTTTTTCTAATGAAAAACGATACATGGTTCATTTGTCTTGTTTCGTAGGAAGATATATTAGGGAAAGGGCAATGGCCGCTAAGAGATCCTAACTAGCACCAACTATAGTTATGCAGCGATATATCAGACGAACAAACAAAAGAACAAGCAGATGTGCATAAAAGCTATCTAAATGATCAATCCACTCAAATAAATAAAGAAATACTCGTATTAAAATTGTAACTCCAAAATTTAATTCTTAACATTTATTATAAAACAAAAATAATAAACATGAAAGTAATTTCAACGATAGCAATGAAAGCTGTAACATTTCCTAACAGCTGAAATGAAAGTCGCAGCCTACCGCAAGTATAACAAATAGTCCAGCAACGAATTCACTAATTGCTGCAGCATTCATATGCATAAAACATACAAATTGCCGACCATGAACAGTATTCCAATTAAAATTCCCCTAAGTACGCAGTCGTTTAAAAGTAAACGGCATTAAATTGTATCTCAAAAGAAACAATTTGAACAGAAAACTGCACTTCTCGTTTCAAAATTACGGCACAAGTAAAACCACAGGCAAGTTCGTCGGTTTCAGTATCATATATTGTAAAGTTAGTTCGCTAGAAGTTTGGTAGCATTCACGCCTCTGTCAACGATGGTAAAGTTTTCTTGTTGATATAGGCATCGTTCAGGGTAATGGCACGGGACATGGGCGCTGCGGGCGCGATTAAGTGGCTGCACAGTGTGTCGCAAGTTATTGTAGCTGGCGGTCGAAGCAGCTCTCGTCCATTTTTATTCTATCGATGACAATAACAACCCAATACCAACCTTATTTTAAAGAGAATAATGGTTATTTGCATTCGACAGTGAGATCACATAAACTTAAAATAACTGAAATGACTTTGGTTTTTTTTTCCGGGAAAAACAATGTACTATTGCTCAGTAGCTACCGCGCTCAGTTTTATTGTGCTAGTTATTAAAAAGAGCCTATGTAGACATTAACATCATTGGAAATCACTTACTCATTTTTGTTTTACGTTTTTTGCAATTTGCCGGTTTGTGTCTGGCTGTTTTTTTTTTAACAAAATTTGATTCTAAAATTTCGGCGGTTCTCCCTTAAAGCGTTTTGCACTTTCACGACTTTCAAGAGGGTTTACATGTGTTTTTCGGTAGGTTAAGCTAATCCAATACATGTTTGCACTTTCCATCACCGCTATCACCGATAGACCATCTAGGTGTCAATCATCTGGATGATTTAGCTAGGTCCTTAGGTCTTAAACAGCGGCGGCAGTTTCATATTTTGCGCCAATTTTAGGAACCGCCCAAGTTCGTCACCCTGGTTGAGGCTTAAACTCTGTCTCAAAGCTACTTGATTGCTGAGATGTTGCTTGGATAGATGTTTCGTTTCTTGTCTAGACATGACTAATGAAAATTTAAACTTTGAGTTTTGTGGAAGTTCGGAAATATCATAGCGTTCCTTGTTCTCAGCAAGAAATATTTTGACTTCTCTGTTTACAATAATTGTAGTTTCTGAGATAAACCGGCTTGTTTCCAGAATCCGAGCTGAGAAAGAGAATATTCTGAATACACAGAGTAGTTATTATAAAATTAATAATTTAAAGTTTTGAAAATATGCTGTATTATAATACAGCATATTTTCAAAACTTTAAATTAATTACTATTATTATTATTATTTATTACTTTATTAATTTTATAGTAGAAAGAAAAACGAGTGGATATGACAAGCAATATAGTGCTAACAAAAAAACTACACAGAAATCAGTGTACTAAATTTGAACACAGATTAAGAATTTGGACACTAACTTATATCGATATTATAGTCAATAAAGAGTTTAGATATGGATAAAAAGTTACGCCACAAATACAGGTTGGATCTTAATCATGCATTTAGAAAAATAGCGTGATGAAGAAAGAAATCTTTGAGAATCTCATGATTATATATCGGGAACTCAAAATAAATCAGTAAGTCTTATGATAAATATCCCGTTTTTTGTGCTTATGATATATAGTGTCTGATTCCTTGGAGAATGTTATTCCACCAATTTTGCACGGCAATAAACCGCCGTATTGTGTTGGCATAAACAAGCAATCCTTGAAACTATTGTCGAATGTATACAAACAATTTAATCAATTGCACCCACAAGTCCGCGAAGTAGCTATGCGAATCTTGATACCATCAAAGTTATTTGGCAATGCAGCGCTATCTCGTAAGCAAGTGTTCCGTTTGCCAGCAAGATGGAAATGTTGCGGATAAAATCGTAAATTGTGGACTTTGAACAAACTAGAATTCTTTTCAGTCGACTTGAATAATATTCTGTTTACAGAAAGCTGACATTTTATGAAAGAACTCTCCAGAAATTCTTGTCGTTACTCAGTTCACGTGCAACATAAGACAAAGATACACAGTCACAATTTTAAAGCGAAATTTCTAAAATTGTCAAAAATACAGCCAACTTTTTCTGTAAACTCCATCCGAACTTTAGCTAATGAGAATTTGTGTTGCATGTCCAAAGATAATTCGATATTGGAATTGACTTCCAAACATTCGAGTCGATCCAATAATACTTAAAAGTACAGAATAACAGCTGCATACACCAAATTTTACTGACTCACCTGCATTGCGCACTTTCAGGGTTATAACAGCACTGCAAACATAAATCTACTGCCAGGACAAGCAAAAATAAACTTTGTCGTTGTTTATATAAAATATATTGGCACGTAAATTAAATGTGTTTGAATTTGCAACATCATAACTTGTTAAGTCATGGTTTCGCCGCATGCGGCGTGCTGTCAGTGACTCGGAGGAGTTCGGCAAAGTTCGATAAAGTTCGTGTACTTTAAGTTTCAGCTGCGTTTAGGCAACTCACAAGAAACTTACACCAATCATTAGAGATTGTTCAGGAATGATCACAGCAATGAGGTATAACTTTCGTTGTAGTCTAATTACGCCCTGACTGTCTAGGAATTTGTCTAATAAAAGGCTTTATGAATGAGGTTTACTGAGATACAGTTATAAGTTACTTTTTTATAGCGTATAGTGTGCGTCTGTACTGAAGCAGAAACACATTTGTTGAAATTCTCAACACGTCACTCATCACTTCTGTGATTGGTTGATATTTCTACGTCTCTGCTCCTTGCATTTCTACTTTATAAGAAACGTACTCTCATTTTTGAATCCTCACTTCTCATTAATTATTTCTAGAAAGTTTAGAGTGTGATCATCAATGTAATCATGTAAAAATCAGCGACATAGACTAGGTGTTAAAATAACGGATCGTTTTCTAAACACAATACTGCGCTCTAGAACAAAAATTGCTGATGTGGCTCAAAAGGCTGGCCAACTCAAATGGAATTTGGCAGAACATCTGTCACCAACAAACTGTGCGCCTTAATTGCTGGAAACTGGAGCCCTGACACAGTGAGGCAGGGACGGGCTAGGCCACGAAGGAGATGGTGGGACGAGTGGAGGGTGGCCTTTGCCTAAGAACAAGACAGAGACGGGTAGAAAAAAGTTTAGATGACAGTATTTCTTTGTTAAAGCATTGAAAAATCACCTCATTTATTCTACACTGGCCTACAAATAGTTTTGTAGGTATCACACTTTTAAAATTGCAATAACTTTCTAAGTACACAAGATATACTTTCGAAACAAAAAGGAATCGAAAAAGAGTTTAATTTTGTCTATAGTTTTTTTCTAAAGCTGATAGAAATTTCTATAAAACGTTTTTTATTTTAAGTCTCTTTCTTCTATAGTATAAAAAAAAAAAAAAATTTAAAGGTACTTAGTTTTGCAGGCCAGTGTAGTTTGGTCTTATCTTACACCGGGTAAAGGCTCAGTATTAATACTCAGTTGAAAATCGGCTACACATCTCTGTCTTTAGTAGTCAACTAATGTGGCACAAATACACAACCAAAATGTGTTCGTCTTATCTATTCCATTCACTAGATATCAACAATAACACACAAACTCATAGTTTTTATTCATATATCCCTTTTAACGGTTGCCGCTAGTGATAATTTAACACCCTTATCGCTACACGACTGTCTGCAGCTACCGACAAAGCACATCAAGCTATCCATAACCAGTATCAACTGACCTGGCTTGGTATAATCTTTCTGCAAGGCAAGAAGTCAGCAAATACTGGAGTTTATACGCCTAATATGGCATCGTATGATCGTATGTAACTTTCCCTACATTTTAATTGATGACAACAGACTCATTTCATATCTAGTACTGGCTTATAAATTGTCTCGTTGTTATCAATAGCAGACACGTCTCCTGTATTGGGGTCGATCAATGTAGCACTTATTGGTTTACGTGATTCATTCATGATAATTCGTTTTATTTTAGATCGTTGTTTATGATTTTGTGTTCGAAACTGCGTTCTAATGATGCAAAGAGCAAGATCTGTATAGTTGCTGCCAGTTTAGATCGCAATAGCGGTTATTGAGTCACCTACATTTATTAAAGTTCTTAACTTTGAAATCCAATTTTAAAATAAGCCTGTTCAAGTGTTGAATCTTCATCTATCGTGATCTTCAACATGTTACACAGTCGTATAAAAAACCATCAGATTGGTCCTGTGCAAGGTTAAAAGGCTTCTTCCTCAGCAAGGTGCTATGATATTTGAAAAAAAGTCACAGCTCTGGTATTCTAGGGCCCAAATACTCCATATCCGAGTCTGATGTTTACTGACAACGTATATGCAAAATTTCTAGATGATCGGTTCAGTGGTTTAGGCGTGAAAAGGTAACAAACAAACTTACTTTCGCATTTATAATATTAGTTAGGATTATGTAGGTGCAATTTTATTAATGTAAACGTCATTGATTACCTCCCATATAAAATAATTTGTGTTCATAAAGTCTTTTAGTTTAAAAACTTTAAAACGTTGTTTAGGGATAATATCGTCTCTTACTTCAGTTAAGTTAGAACTATAATGCTGTGGTTAAAAAAAGCTTTTTGTTTTAAAATAATTTCTTTAATCGTTTGACAAAAATGAAGTCTTATGTTTTTGTTCTCCGATAAAAGTTATTGTTTCATAAATCAGGTTTATTTTCAAGCAAAAATTAAAATACGCTTAATAAATTCAATATAGTACACGACTCTCATAAATAAAATCAAAAGCATTAAGTAAAATTCTGTTAAAAACGAATCCTTTCCCAGCACACTATTAATTAAAATTCATAAACTCGTTTAGCAGAAGAAAAACAATGTTAGGATCGAAATTCAAACCTCGAAGAAAAATTTATGAGATTTAATTGACCCGGTGGGCAGTTAATGCCCCGTTCATGACCTTATGCGATGCGAATTGTACGCGATTTGCGTCTAGTATACACGGCGACACATCAAGCTATATCCTGTATAACCTGGCCTTCCTTTTATATCAGCTTCCCGTACAATAAGAGATCAGCTTTTGGTTTCACATGGCTTGATTCGAGATGGAGAGGAAGACTAAAGAAAAGATGGATGGATTGTGTGAGCAATTATATGAAAGAGGCAGGAGTAAATTATGCATGGCGTCTGACAGGGGAGAATGAAAGAAGAAAACGTGTCGCTCCGACCCCAAGTAGAATGGGACAAGGGCAAGAAGATCATGATAGTTTTATTTTTTCGGATGGGAAATCATTAAATGACTGACGGAGCGGGAGGGAGTGCCAGACGTTTACTGACTAAAATAAATCCATGTTCCTTCATTGATATCTTTCCAAGAGTCCCGCAGCCCCGGCAGGCGTCGGCCCTTGCTGTGGAACACGAACGCGTCGTCGACACGGCTTGTGTTGATTGGTTGGCACGGAAGTTGATTGGTCTTCGAGCATGCACACACACGCGTGTTTCACTTCTTTCCGTTGCGTCAGTACTTTCGAATCACAACACGCGTCGTCGTCAGGTGACTAGGTTACTTTTTTATTTCTTTCCCCCCAGTCGCAACACGCGTGTTCTTTCTCCGTGAATCTCGTGGCCAAGCACTTACACCGTGCGCAAAGATTCATAAAGTCCTAAGTTTTGGAAATAACCGACGAGCTAGTTTCGTGTGGGAGGCAAACGGGCGGTTTTTTGGGCGCAGTTCCAATATTTGGCGGTCGCACAAAAGATTTGCTGATTGTAAATAAGGCAAGCTGGAGGAAAATGTTTTTGTTTTTTTACTGCGAATGCTGCGATTCGCGTTTTATTCTTTACTTTATTGAATTACATAACATCACGCTAAGAGAGGGTAAGGCAGAACTTCAGCTTCATTTTGCCAGTTATTAGAAAGTCTATGTAATAGGGGTCAGCCTATTGCCATCAATACCGCACAAATCCAGTCTCCGGACCGGGAGAATGTGTTTAATATTCTATTAATTATTTTATTTGTGTTGTAGATCCTCATTGCAAAGGTTTTAACTATGAAACCGCTACTTAATCGTTTTATTGAATCAATACCAAGGACTGTGTAACGAGAGACTCCTCTGACTACCAACACAGCGGAAATCTTTTACAATTTGTTTTCGGTTTTTCTTCATTATCGTGTGGTTAGTGCTTAACATGTTGTCGAGAGTTTTTATGCCGCCCATGGGCCTCTGACTTGGCGTCGAGAAATATCCCACACGCATGTTGGTTTTCTTTACATGCCGTCGAGAAATATCCCTCATCTAAGTTGGTTTCCTCACGATGAATCCGAAAACTCATAGATAACGGACATACAACATATCAGAGATAACGGAAGAGGAGGATTTGTTTTCGGTAAAACAATCGAATAAAAATATAATATTATTTGAAATTTGAATTAATCCATGACCTAGTTAATTAGTATTAAGAATCCAAATGAACCAGATCTTTACGATGATTTAAACCACGAGCCAGTTTCTCTTTCTCTTTGTATTTCAGTTTGTTTCAAACTTTTGTTCTATGATTACAAGTTCCCTGAAATCTGCATAATTGAGTTGACGACGCTGCCGTCATCAAAATGAAGGAAAGATTTCGTTGCGTACAAAATACTGTATTACTTTGATGTCTCCAACATTTGCTTAACCAAGCCAATTACTCATTTGTATAAAGTAAGCTTGGCTTGGTTTCTTTTGTTTTTTCTTTTAGACGTTTCATTTATTGTGAATAATCTGTGTATTTTTGTACATTTAAGAGCTTTTGATGTTGAATTTCACAAACCATTTCTGGTTTAATGACACAACACGAAGATGCAATTACTGTACATAAATTGAATGATTAAAAAAAATACTTTCAAGCTTATTGAAATAAAACCATTCAGAAACGACGGCAGGGTTGGCGCAAGTGGCTGTGCGATTGGCTGGTGCGCTGCGTGTCGCGGGTTTGATTCACCTACGGAACAAATATTTGTATAGCTTACAGGTAGTTGTTCCAGGTCTGGCTGTTTATGTATGAGAGTTTAAGTGTTTGTAAGCGCACCCACGATACAAATGAGATTATGTTTTTTAAATCGATTTGAATGCTGCTAATATAAAAGTTAACTTTACGCGAAAGTCAGAACTAAACTAATACAAAACACTGATTACTGTTAACATAATAAAAATCTGATTGATATTCGAAGCAACCATTGGAACAATTACGATTCAAATCATCTACAAGTGTTTGGTTAGAACTTAAGATTTGTAATTAAAATAAGAATTAAAGTCGTGATTTGTTTTCAGAAACAGTAGTTGTTTGCTAATAGAACATTAATGTTTTTAAAAAAGGATAAATCTTGGTAGGAATAATTATCAACAGTTGGTAAAATTGATTGTAAGAATACAAGATCGCAGAGAAAATCTCTATGAGACTCGCACTGATCAGAGAAACAAAGATCAAAACTTTATTAAAAATACAGGGTGTAGACGGACCGTACACGAAGTTACCCTACGTAAAAATTATCGCTGGGAAACGGCTTTTTTTTTTGGGTTGAAAAATCACGTTTTACGGTAAAACTCAATGTAAATCACTAAAAACATTGTGCTGATATGCTTTGAATAGAAAACGGGCCATGGAGGTAATTACATTTTTCTTTATCCGAACTTGTAAATACACATAATTAATTTACTCGTTATCTATTTATTTGTAACCTTTATTTATATGTTACGTTTAAAATTGTTGTTCCATCACTTCCCCCTCAAGGTTCATTCGAAGACCAGCGTCAGACAGCATCACCATCACCTGTCTGGCATGAAAGCTGAAATGGACCTTTTTGACGCAGCCGTGAGGCACACAGCACATACTATGTTTTCCTCCTTATTTTGTATCTTTTTTTATATTATTGTGTGTGTGCTTTAATAACTGACGTCAAATAAATATGTTTTCTTTCTTTCTTTCATTATTAAAGTAGAAAGAACTTGGAACTATGTCCTCCAATATTTCCGTAACTGTAAGGTTCCCAGGAATAGTCCAGAACAAAAAAATTATCGCAATGGCGAGGAGAACAAGTGCCTTTCGGCTATGTTAGGGATCTTTTTACACCCTTATATATTAGATTAGTGCTCAGTAGGTGGGTAAGTAGGGTGTAGTAGGTAGGTAGGTAGGAAGCTGTTGTGAGGAAAGTTTTGTGAATGAATGTGGATGAAGAGTAGAGGAAGACCAAAGAAACGATGGATGGACTGTGTTAATGATGATTTAGCAAGACCTTTCTTGCTAAATCAATATTCCGATATTTTGACGTTGTTGCAAGCGCCATCATCAACTCGCGATCATGACGCTTGCAACATCGCAGCGTCCAAATATCGGGAGCTCAAAACAAATACCTACTAATCACGGAAGATATCCCGTAATTAGGTGACAATATAAGTTTAGTTTTAAACCGTGAAAGCTTAAAACAGTGTAAGAAAGATAGTGTCTAATGAGATGACGAGTAATAGAGAAGTATGGAAGAAGAAGACATGCTGCGCCGACCACAAATGAATTGGGATATGGGCAAGATAGTGGTGATGACGTTTTCAGTAGGTTTATTAAAAAAAAAAAATGTTTTTGACTGCTACTAAGAATATTTTTACATACAACACGCCTGTTATGTAATAGTACATTTTGATACAAGTGGAGAATGTTTGTTATTGCATTCGAGGTGGCATTAACGAACGAGCGAGAACTGCAATAACAAATGTCCACATGTATCAAACGACGTTTTTCAATACACTTTTGAAGAAATAAAATAAAATAACAAAAAAAAACAATCACTGCCAAACCAATTTGGACTAAGTATAGGTATAGTTTCATGTGTGGCAATTTTCCAACACCCGCGTGCTGTGCCGCGTGCGGAAAAAAAAATCCACGTGTGTGAAATCGATTACATGTTGAACCTAATCGTAGTGCGATAAGAACCCGTTTATATATATTAGATAGATATTATTCATTATAATCGCCAAAAATATATCCCGTCGTTCTAAACGCAGAGACTACCCACTCGTCTACATTCACTTACAGCGGTCGCGCCTAACCGCGGCTTAATTTATTGCTGGCCGCTAATGAAAACATTATTTATGATCTCTTTACCCCTCCCCCTCCCTGACTCACTACATGCGTATAAATCTAGCCGGATAACCCTTTACACACGGTTCATATACTGGGATATGTGGGGGTAACAATTTGTTGCAGCTTGTATGTTAGAAAGTAGATAGATTTCTGAGGGGGTGCAAATATAGGGTGTAAACAGACTCTTCACGAAGTCGTCATCCAAGTATTCTGTACATCAAACTAAGTAACTCTACCCTCATAAATTGCTATTGAACTTTTCCGAGTAACATAGGATTTCACAATAGACGGAGCTCTTATCATTGTTACCGGCCAAACCCATTTAGATGGAGTACTCTATGAGCGGCTCTATGATCCTTTTGTGATGAGCCCTAGTTTGGCCTGGACAATCAGGTCAACGCAATGATTTTTGGAATAAATAAATAAATATCGATGGACATTACACCTAGCGCCATCTAGTGCCACACTAAGCGCGAGGCTTGTGTCGTGGATACAGATAGTTGATATACTACAAAGATACTTTTTGTTTGTAAATACATCCTTATTATACATATAAACATCCATGACTAGGAAACAAATGTCCATGCTCATCACACAAACATACCAATGACTTACCTCAAAAGGTCCGTATGTCAATAGAGGCAATGCTGATGATGACCATGCCACACAAACACCAGCCGCGAATGCACCAAGATTCACTGTAAAGACGAAAATAATTCCATTACAGAAGACTAGCGGACGTCACGCGGTTTCACCCGCGCAGTTCCCGTATTCGTGAGAGTACGGGGATAAAATATAGCCTATGTTACTCGCTGATAATGTTCCTATTCATTGCTGAAAGAATTTTTCAAATCAGTCCAGTAGTTTTTAAGTTTATTCGTTACATACAAAAATACAAATCTTTCCTCTTTGTAATATTATTACTAGCAGCCCGCGGCTTTGATTGCCCGCAAATTATATACTTAAACCTTTCTCTTGAATCACTCCATCTATTAAAAAAAAACAGCATCAAAATCCGTTGCGGAGTTTTAAAGATCTAAGCATACATAGGGCCAGACAGAATAGGCGACTTTGTTTTATAATAATGTAGTTATTATTATAGTAGGTATAGACAAAAAAATCGTACCTACTTTTCCATAAAATCATCTGCCTAGCCTTTTCCCCAGCTTTGTTAAATTTGGCTTCGAGTCTAACCGGATGTAGCAAAACACCAGTATTTTAAATGAAGAGACAGCCTATCTGACCTCCTCAACCCAGTGAATACTGGGTTATACGATACCCCTTGGGAAGACTAGTTAACAGACTATAAGGAAACTGACTACCTGTAACGACTGTCAAAAATCTACAAATGAAAGTCGGGACCAAACGGCTTGGCGTGCTTCCCGAGGCACGGAATAAACTCAGTATGTAATAGGAGGTCACCAATCCACAGACCAATCTAGGCAAGCGCGGCTTAACCTTGAGATCAACCCGAGCGACTTCCATGTTTAGCTCCTCACTTTCTTAACCTGTACGAAACATAACATAATTGAAGTAAACCAAAAAGTAGATAAAGTGACATTCTACGAGTATGTGTAAACACTGATGGAAAAATCAGAAATGTTTGGAGTGTCTAGTCAGACTCAGACGTTTTGGACAGACAGAGTGAGATATACTGGAACGTAAAAAGCATAATATAATAATCCTCAGATTCTTTGGACACGTTACCCGCAACAATGATTCCATGGAGCGTTTGGTAATTCAGGGCACCAACCCGATGGACAGACTCCATTAAATCTGTCACCAAGGTCCCTCTGGCAGAATGTGCTCGCCATGCGGCCAATAGAGACCGATGAAAAAGGATCGCGAAGGCAGCGACCGCAGTTGTGGGCGACCCCTCATGACCACGACCACTCGTCAAGAGTGAACGACTAAGAAGAGAAAAAGCATTCAAATAAATCTCACCAATGCCAGTAGCGATGTACTGCGTAGTGATGCCAGAAGTGTCTCGTTTGATGTCCGGCACCGTGTCCATCCGCCGTAACGTCTTGTTGTTCATCCCATTCCTGCTCTCTGGGTTTTCCGACGGCTCATTTTGGGTCGCGGCTGCTTCCGCGTCTACTGTTGAAGTGCTTTGCTCGTCCACTGTTAATGAAAACCTATTTTGAGTTGCTGTGTTCCAGTAAATCATTTAGAAAGCCTAGACAAAAGGAGGTAATTTCAGTGATAATCATGATTGACCAGTCAAAAATTGAGATGATTGGCTTAAGCTACCAAAAAGCTGCTGTACCTTAGTAAAGAGTTTATTATATTCACTATCTTCCTGCCCTTGTCAACCTTCAAACTATCGTTTACTCCATTTTCTTTCATACCGTTCCTCACACAATGCATCCAACGTTTCCATCCATTAACATTTATATTCATCACTCTTTTAGTTACATGCGATTTGTCCCTCCTCATAACAATCATGACTGACTACAGGCACATCACACCACGACTGTCGATTTCTTTTCTGTGATTGGCGCAACTTTCTTACTTCCTTTAATATACTCATTTCTTACGTCATTCATTGTCATCTCCGCTACATGCAATCTTTTGACTACCCGAATGGCGCAGCGGTAGTGAGGCTGCCTTACGTTCTTAGGGTTCCGGGTTCGAAACCCGGTAGGAGCAAATGTTTGTGTGATGAGCATGGACATTTGTTTCCGAGTCATGGATGTTTATAATAATAAGTGTGTATTTACAAACAAAAAGTATAAATGTCAACAATCTGGTGTCCACGACACAAGCCTCGTTGCTTAGTGTTGCACTTTGTGGCGCTGTGTGTAATGTCAAGCGATATTTATTTATTTTCCATCAATCTGCATCATAGCCAACATTATTTTATTATTATTAAACACTGTTGCATTTATTTTATAGTAAGTGTATCTAAAGACGTCCAAAATATCAATGCCAATCCAAAATAAGACGACGAAAATAAGGCATTAAGTCCGCCCTTGTACATTATTTGCATAAAGTTTTAATATATAAATAATAACAACGATGACAAAATATTTTGGAGTGCCACTTACATAGTCAAAGACAACATTAAAATAGCGGTCAGCTTAATGGACTTACGAGCTAGTTGAGGTCGTGGTGTGTGACTAACTGCATGCGACCCTACAGGTTCGTGTGGCATTTGTTTATGCTCTGAGTCCTTCAACTGAATTGTGGTTTTTGATTCGAGTTTCAGGTCAGGGAAAGAGTATGTTGTTTTTTTATAACTAATTGTCTAAGACCTTTGCCCAGCAGTGCGATGACGCAGGCTAACATTATCCGTATCAGTAACTGTCTAAGATCCTAGATATGGATCAGGTTGGTTAATAGTTAAATGTTGTGGGTATTTTGAATACACTTTTGTTACTTTCCTCTCATCTGCCCAGCGTTTTCCCAACTATGTTGGGGTCGGTTTCCAGTCTAACCGGATGCAGCTGAATCCCAGTATTTTACATGGAGCGACTACCTATCGGACCTCCACAACCCAGTTAGTACTGGGTAATACGATACCCCTTGGTAAGACTGGTTGTCAGACTTTTTGTTCCCCTGACTACCTGTAACGACTGTCAAAGATCTACAAATTACTGCTGGGACCAACAGCTTAACGTGCTTTCCGAGGCACGGAAACTCTGTATGTAAGGGTGGTCACAAATCGACAGACCAACCTAGGCAAGCACAGCATAACCTAAAGATCGACCCGAGCGGCTGTTATTATTTAGCCACGAGCTCCTCCTTGTTACTTTCCTCTATTAATTAAAAATCAAAGATTTTGTTTAGCTTAATCTATTGTTTTCCATATTTTTGTTCCATAAAAACCTTGGTAGGTACCAAAAACAAAACGCTATCTCCGGATTTTCAATATAATCTCCAAAAATAGTGTCGAGTTAACCTTATGAATTTCTGAGCGCAACTTATGGTTGCGCTTAGAGGAATAATTTAGTTGCGCTCAAATGGTTGCGTTTAAAAATAGGTATATAATGGAATACCTCTAAAATACGTCTCATAGAAACTATTGTCGACAAGTTCTTGTAAACTATTTGCCGGCGCCACACAAGACGCCACAAATTGCTACTGCTGGCTAGAGCCACTGAACGTGGCTACATTGCAATTTAAGTAGAGCGAAGAAGCGGTAGAATTGACTGGCTTGGAAATATCTAATCATTTTTGTATAAAAGGTACTTAAAGGTACAGTCGTTACAGGTAGTCTAGTATCTGACAACCAGTCTTACTAAGGGGTGTCGTATTACCCAGTACTAACTGGGTTGTGGAGGTCAGATAAGCAGTCGTTCCCTCTAAAATACTGGTATTCAGCTGCATCCGGTTAGACTGGAAGTTGACCCTAACACAGAAAAAGGCTAGGCAGATGATGATGATTTTGTTTAAAAGGTGTGACTACGAGAGTGTAAGTGGAGCTGAGACATAGCTATGTTCCAGCAGATCGAAGAAGCGATACATTTGGCTGACTTGGATATAGTCATTTGTTTTAAAGGTGTGACTGAGAGAGTATGGGTTGAAGAGAGACAGATTCTGTTGAGTTTCGTCGAAATAATTTCTTATTATTTATACTAGCTGTTCCTCACGGCTTTGCATAGGTACCGGAGAAACATAGGATAAGCCCAAAACTGGGTTGTAGAGGTCATAAAGACCATCACTCAATGAAAAAAAACACGCACACACAGACAACATACACTATCACATCAGAATATTTTTTAATTTTATAAAGTTGTAATATTATAATCTTTGCGTGTGCCTGCCTATTCTAGGTAATTTTTAGATTATTTCTTATTGTTATTTTTTTTCTCTCAATGTTATGGAAATATTTGTACGCCAATACTTACGGCTAAACATGTCTGGACTAAAACAATGTAATATCGTGCATGCTCTTGTATGTATACAATGTTTAAACAAATAAAGAAAAAAATAAATAAATCTTATCATATCTTTTCATACAAATATTGGTATTCGGCTGCATCTGGTTAGACTAGAAGGCAACCCTAGTATACTTGGTGAAATGTGACGTATGTGCGTATTGTATACTTGCTAAGTAAAACAACGTGAGGATACCAGCATGCCTGGGCGATATTTCTTGACGGCATGTAAAACCAAGTCAGTGGCCCATGGGCGGCATAAAAACTCTGCCACCAGTTTAGGCACTAATCACACTTTATAGAAGAAGACGGATGTTACAAACTATGATCATACGAGTGTCCTACAAAATAAATGAAGTTCAATGTGGGATCTCATTAATTAATTATGTAATAAAAATGTTATGTACTATCTCATTTGTCGTGTCTGCAACAGATAGCAAAAGTATGAAATGTAAACAATTATGTATTTTCGAAACATCACCTTATATACTTGATAACGTAAGTATAGCAAAACAAATCGGTATGTAAAGATAAAAAATATATATGCTGACTCCGAAATCATTTATCGAACCACTTTTTAGAACTAATTTTGCTTTTTTGAGCTCCTAAAGTAATATTATAAGATGGAGTTTATTTTCAAAAAAGGCTTGGAACCACTTGACTTTCATAATTCTTGATGACGACACACGTTGGAGTTAATTTGAAAATAAAATTAACAAGATGGATTAAAAAATATTATTAACAATTTATTTGCGTAAGTTATTTTTTTTGTTAACTTTTTTAAGGGGCAGTTGACATACAGAGGTCATTGATGTTCCTATCTTATTTAAAACGCATTATATTATTTGGCTTTAGTGTTTATTATTACTCTGTTACCAAGCATATGAATCAATTTGAAGTTCTAATTTACATGATGTAGATTAATATTTCGTATATTTAATTACATTTTTTTTTTATTACTTAATATGCGGATAATGTAGTGAGCAGCAAAATTGTTACTGGTTTTTATAATCTTTCTGTTCCAACACATATTGTAGCTGTTTATTGACCCTGAATAAATAAAATAAATATTTGGTAATCGAATTATGTAAGTCATTTTGAATATTGTTTTGATAACTTTCATTTTAGATAAGAGAAAAAAAAACAAGTTGTTAGCCTACTTTACATAAGGTCATTTTGCTGTAACAATATAGATACGTGGTAAGTGGGTACACAGTTACACACCTCTTTTCATGTTTGCCATCGAAGAAATTAACTCTACAGTATTTTAATTTTAGATGAGATCATTCATTTAGGGATATTTTCTTTTTAGCGGCCATCAATAAAATAATTACACATTTTTGAGGCACACGTGCAACGTATTATTTTTTATTATGGCGTCAAAGTCGAAAACTATTTGGGTTTGGAGATATACAGGATGAAATTTTTCAAGTGGGTGTGGCCAAATCCGAAACTATGAGGAATAGCGAAAACTGCTCAAAGGAGTCTCGAACCTAATTTTGATAAAAACTAAAACTGCATCGTTAGATTTTAGAAAAAACAATCTTCTTACCCAGGAATCGAACCCATTGATTTTAGAAAAAAACACATACTGTGTTATTACACCATTCCATAGTGTCGCTAATAAGGATCAAATTCTGGGAAGTAATGACATACGGGAAATTAAAGAAAAGAGTTCAATTTTGATAAAATACATAACGGGAAATAATTAGTACTAAGGGTTTTAATAATTTTATCGTTGTATATCTTTGTTCCCCAATTCATTACAGCATTGTCGCCATACAAAAAAGAGTTTCCACTCCAGCTACCATTTAAATAAAATATAATTCATTCGTGGCCGTCGACTTTTTTTATCCCAAATCATCGAACAAAGTGAATGATCTCCTTTAATTAATACTTATTACGTAGACCAGCTCGCTTACTAAAACAATTACTAAAATGTAAAGAAGGCCTTAATTCCTCCTACGCTGATGTCGCATGTCGGTCGCGTACGTCGGTCGCGCGTACGAGTATACAAATTGTGTTCTATACGCCGTGTTTCCGGACGATATCGATAAACTTCGACCGGTCATTGTACTCATCATTATGAACAGCTTTTACTATAGGACCAAGCCCTGAATCGCGAAAAAAAATCTGCTGTTCCATACATTTTGACGAGCTACGCGAACATAATGTAACGAACAGCTGATTGTTTTTCGCGATTCAGGGTTTGGTCCCATAGTAAAAGTACAAAAAAAATATCGCAATGACGATTAGAACAAGTGCCTTTTGGTTTCGTTATGGGTCTTTTTACACACTCTATATTGAAATTCAGTAATGAAAACTACCGTTTTATTTGACAACTTAAATAAACCATAAAGGAATTAGTTACAATAGTTTCGCCAGGTCTACCGAAATCATGAGTCTATGACTCACGATCCTAGCCTTTCCTGTACTCTACTAGATTATAGCGCATTGGAAAAGATTTTAGTTTTCCATTTCTTTTTATAAGATTTACAGAACAAAATCACGACACTATTATTGGTTACTCTTTAGCTCAATTGGCTAGGATTGGACTTACATAATGCAAGTCGTTACCCACGGTTTACTCCAGGAAACTTACTAACGGCCGTTTTCTATAGCTAACTTACGTATAAATGTTGGTTATTATGCCAACGTCTCGTAGCTATCGGTGGTGTTTCTATGAAACATAGTTAGCTTGAAATATCCTATCCACGTCACCTACCTGTTACTCGGAGGATTGTGATTCATAGAAAACACAAAGAAAGTTTTTCTATGACGTTTTGCTTCTGACGGTCCGTAAGCAAAATGTCAAACAGTTAAAGATAGCAACCGTCCGTTACCTGTTAGTATGAAAAAAATGGCCGTTAGTGTAGTTGGATAAAAGTATCTAATATTTTGATTCAGAGGGACCTAAGAACATTCTATGAACAAAAAAGATGAAGGGAAAATTAAAATTTACTGGATAAATTGAAGAAAAACGCACTATCATGTCACTCCAATTTCTATTTTCGAAAATTTCAAGTCATGAAAAGTGTAATTAATTTAAATTTAAATTTTATTTTCTTTGATTAATTTAAAAAAAAATGCCTTTGACATTTTTCTGAACGCCTCAAAGCAAAATGACACAATTGTTTGACACAATAAGCTTTGTACTTATAAGTAGATTATTTTTCAATATTTTCACTTGATAAACTACATAAATACCAATACCTACCTATTTGGCTTTAAGATTCGTGAGTTTAAATATTGTTGATAATTTCTTATACGGCTTCAAATGACGCGGATACGTTTTTGCAAACACAAGAAATGTTATAAGTAATTGTTTTATTTATCAGCATGAAACTTGATGTGACTTTCAACCACTGTCGAGGGCTTTAATTAATTTAGTGTTCAAAATTTTAATATCTTTTCACCTAAATGAAACAAATTTGGCTGCTGGTGAGAAATTCCTAGTAGAAAAACTAAATAACATTGACCTGAGAATCGAACCCCCAAGTGCATGCTTAACGTTCTTGCGACCACTTTACAACGAGACAATAAATATTAAGGGTCACTAACTCAAAGAGCAACTTTTCATTCATAACACACATGCATTACAGCTGTAAACAACATTATAATTACTCATATCTCCTTCATAGATCAGACGACACGTAACTTTATTAATATACATAAGTCCGTAGTCCATTATATGCATGTATCAATAGTTAAGAGGACTGATAACAAAGGTACATAATGATTATGTTCTCAGGTCACCCTCACTACTTCCGTGGCAAAACAAATGATGCACTCATCTCATCCTTTTTAGTCAACTATATTAAGGTCGGTTTCCAGTCTAAACGGATGTCCCCCCCGACCCTTGCTTGAGCCAGCCCGCGATGCTGAGCCAGTGATGATAAATGAGCCCTTAATTAATGCAACTGAGATCCAGCCTGTCCCCTTGCTGCCCCCCCCCCCAGCAACGCCCTAAGCCGAGGCTCGTACCCCACTCGCTTAGATTGTAGTTATTATGCCCCTGTCTGGAGGCCTTAAGGTGGATGCTCCAGGGTAGCCCGCGAAATTCAAATTTTCTTACGTTTTTTGCAATTTGCAGGCCAGTGTCAGGTTGTATGTTGATTAAAATATGATTCGCGGCTGTAACACGTATGTAGTTACAGAATTATAATCATTAAAATATTTTTTATTTTTTTTGAATGGGAAATCATCAAATGACCCCTCCCGCTTTGGACGGAGCAGGAGGGAGTGTAAGACTTTTACTGACTAAAACCCATCCATGTTCCTTCATCGCCCTTTGTGTTCCGGGGGCACGGTATCTCTTTCGAATAGTCCCGCAGCCCCATCATTAAAATCATCAAACATTCATATTCAGTTCATGTAACTGTCAAGAATAACCTTTTCATGAAATAGTTATTCTTGACAGTTAGGTACATGAACATTGTATTGATGAATTCAAGGCATCCACGGGATTGGCCCGGTTAAGCAGAAGCCAGTCTCATAGAATATATGAACTGCGAGATGCCATACACAAAAAAAAAAATCTAAATGCATGTAGCTGAAATTTTATTTTATATAGAGTGACAGCGCTTGCGGCTAAATAATAGCAGCTGCTTGGGATGATCTTCAGGTTAAGCCGCGCTTGCCTAGGTTGGTCCTTGGATGGGTGACCCATTACATATCGAGTTTCCTCCGTGCTTTGGAAAGCGGGCGTTGGTTATCTTTGACAGTATTGGACTATTTGACGACCCAAATGGCGCAGCGGTAGGGAGGCTGCCTTACGTTCTAAGGGTCCCGGGTTCGAATCCCGGTAGGAGCAAATGTTTGTGTGATGAGCATGGACATTTTGTTTCCGAGTCATGGATGTTTATTGTATATTAGGTATGTATTTACAAACAAAAAAGTATCTATGTAGTATATCAACTGTGAAACTTTTAAGTTCAGTCAAAACTGTAAGTTGGCTACGATTTATATGGGATGTAGCAATCACGATTGTAGAAACGAATACATTTCATTCTATCATCTTAACCGATGTAAACTTGTCTACGAAGTTTTTATTTGCTTGTTTTGACCACGTGACTTAACGTTTACGATTGTAGAAAGAGAATCGATACGAATCGTTTGTAACTTGGCTAGGCCTGCAGATTTGTGTAACATTAACTTGGTAGAGGTTACTGAAAAGTAGCTTTTCAAAATTGAGTCAAAAGCAGTATAATGCCGTTCTGATTCAGTTGGTTAATGAGGCCTTCAGGGACAATGCTGTAGTTTTTTAAGTTAAGCTGACATTATTAACAAAATAACATTTACGTATTGGTTATTTATTTTTATAACGTTATCAGCGAAATTTTTAGTCGTTTTAACGACTTATTATACTATACTACTACATTACTATACTATAGTTATTAAAGCACATTATTATCATGTCAAGTACGACAGATAAACAAGCCACGCCCACCAAATTGCTACAAAGATATTTTGGCACTTGAATGACGTTGACGGGACACTATTGGAATATACAAGATGTAAACGAACCCTTCACGAAGCCGCCTGCAAGCTGTCAAGCATTCTGAACATCAAACTAGGAGTTCCCTGTGCAAAAATTATTGCTGGGAAACGATTCTTTTTGGTCTGAAAAATCATGGTTTACGGTAGCGCTCAATGTAACGCACTTAGAACGTTGTGCTGATGAACGCATTAATTTAATAGTAAAGGAGTCATGGATGTATTTAAAGTCAAGTTAACCCATGATCTGTCCACGAAGTAGACACAATAGCTAATCAATGGCGTCTCGACCAAATCGGTCATTCGACAGATCATGATAGCATTTAAAACTTGTATTTAAAACAAAAACGTGTAAAAAAGTTGGACTACTATACGTCTTAAAATTTTCAGATACGCCACGTAGGAAATACATAAACAGCCAAGTCACTAAATCTTTAGGTTCAATGAAATGAAGTCGTGAATCATGAATAATTACATAATAGGCATGACGACAGTATCAAAAAAAAAGCAAATCTATTTAGTCCGTCATTTAGAGTATTAGAAATTTATGGACACGTACTTTATGTTTTTGTAAATCAATGAATATTGACAAAGATAAAACGCATCAAAACTCGTGACGTCAGAACTAGCTAAAAATTATACCATGGCGTGACGTATTGAGAATTTTAAAAGCGTCGTATCTTTGTCAATTTTGGTTTACGTAACAAAAGAAAAAACACCGGTCAAATATTTTTTGATAATCTAAGTGACGGACTAATCAGATTTTTTTGTCGTCTCGCCTATTTATACGACACTAGAGATTTCTTAAAATTTATTGCATTTGTGTCTTACTAATTTGATAGGAGACGTTGAAACAATATTTTAAAACGTTCAATGTGGTTTAACCTTCCTACACTCGCGCCAAATTTTATAACACCTATAGATACTCGTGTACGGTCTGACAGACCGAAAGTTCAGAACTCCATTACGGGTTTTTTTTTTTAAATATCTTATACGGGGATATTTTGTTTTCTGGGGATATGCCAAGAAGTTTCGTAAAAATGATAAATTACCTAAAATATACCGATCATTTACTGAGTAATAGCAAGCTTTTACTGAACTTTCTGATAAATGGTAATTTTTTTGTAAAGGTTCTAAATTTTTTGCAAAGATACTTTTTTTCTTCTAACAAACTTAGTTTCTTAGAGATACTCTAAGAGCCATAATAAACACAAGTAATTTTAGTCATAACTTTTATAATTTAAATTTCAGTCACAAAAGATAAATCTTGTAACACATAGACTCACGTCGGTCTAACAGACCGATATAATCCTTATAAGGCCATATATACTATTTGCACAAAGACAGTTTTCGTCCTGAAATGATCGTAGCAACTAAAAATGCAGCGAACAGAAAGTGCAAAATGCCATCAATGAGTAAAAAAGAAAAAAATAACGAAAGACTGTTTTATCGGTCTCACAGATCAATGCGCGAGTATAGAAAGGAGACTCTTAATTAAATGTTTTAATATAACATGACATCACGACTGTAATCCCGGACCGGTTAGGCACTAGTTTACCTAGTACACGACATTTTTTCCAGTTACGTTTAAATCCCATGTAAAACGGGCGAGCCTAACTAATAAGAAAAACACAAACACCTAAGTCACTACAAAAAAAAAATCTAATCTAGCACTGGCCAAAAAAACCAAGGTCATGCATCACAAAAAAAAAATATCACCTACTTTGGTTATCCCTAAGTACACTTGCCAACAACTGCACTGAGGTTCTTTTTTTAAAACACAAATAGAAATAGTACTGTCAGAGTAGTTGCAGCGGCGACTGGATGCTCAATAACATAATCTTGATAACAGCGGACGTTGGAAACGTCAAAAAAATAATAAAACAGGGGTTGAGTAACGCGGGTTGCTGGGTCTTTGTGATTGATTATATGGGCTGAATGAATGGGATGGAGATTGATTTATAAAGGTTTTTTATTAAAGTGTTATTTCTGGAATAAAAATTATGAATTAAATTAAATAAAACTTTTTAAAAGTTATCAAAGATATTTCATATTAGGAAATTATGTTAGAAACGGTCTTTGACAACATTGGTGTCGATTCTGTTGTGCACTAACTAAACTTAATTTAGGCAATTGCTATCTTTTTCTCTCTAATAAAACGAGAAAGAGACGGACGTAATTTAGAGCTGTCAAATTTAATTGGAACTAATATTTCTATTTCGTACAGGCAGAATTCGTTTCTGATCCGTGCATGCAGAAGCTTTAATAAACTTACTGGTGAACATGATTTAGATATTTTCAACACCGGTGTCTCTCGGCTTAAGCGTTTATTGGTAAAAGCTTTTTTTATGGATAAGTAGTTTATTTGTGTTTAACTATAGTTCTTAGTATTTTTCTCTTTTAAATTTAAATTTTTAGTTTGTAGTATAAAGTAGTCGATCGTGTTGTTTTATTGCGTAACTTATGCTATATAGATAAGTATTTTGTACGTATACCTCTTTCTTTTGTTGTGTTTTCTTTTTCTTTTTTGTTTCGATTGTTTTTATATGCGGAAACTTGTAAATGGCCTTCAAATTCGTATGTTTTAAGAACATTGTTTATATTAGCTGTAAGTTTCCCAAACAGTATAAAATAAAATAAAATAAAATAAATACAAATGAAGGGTGCACGTAAAAACATATCGGCTAAAAACACGATGAAGCGCAAGGCATAAATTAGTTTGACATCTCTAATTTAGTTCTATAGCCGTCCTTTTCTCGCAATGCCTTTTAGTAAAAGATAGAAAGAAGAAAATTTAGTTTAGTTTGTGCACAACAGAATGGACACCATTATCAATATAATATTAAGTGGTATACGTCATACTCTGCACATAAGTTCATTTGGCGAGCCCCAAAGTTAGTAGATACATATAGGTACCTACTACGTCATCACCATCCTCATAGATGACGACCACTGCTAAATACATGTCTCCAACTATACTGCTTTCATAAAAACATAAATATCATCTGCCATCATCATCAGCTGTCCAGCCTTTTCCCAACTGTGTTGGGGTCGGCTTCCAGTCTGACCAGATGCAGCTGAATACCAGTATTTAACGGGGGGAAATATAATGACCACCAAAAATAACTTTGTGACCCTAACATCGATCACTTAGAATATCAATTGATCACCAAATTTAGTAAATAGAGCACCAATTTTAATGAGGTGGTTGGTGACAAACTAGTTTTGCCTAGGCCGACTTGGGGCACCCCGACACGGATGCAAGAGCTTTAACAGTTCAATTTGTGGTGGTCATTAACTAAAAAAATATTTTTCGGTTCTAGTTTCACGCTAAATCTAATTTTGGTGATCATTTACTATTTTTGGCAATCAAAAGTGATTGTTTTGGCGTTACATTTTACTAAATCTGGTGTTGGTTAAACATAAGCCGTATTTAACATGGAGCGACTGCATATCTGACCTCCATAATACAGTTAGCTCTAATACTAATAAGATACCCCTTGGTAAGACTGTTTGTCAGACTTTCAGGCTACTCACGACCTGGAACGACAGTCAAACATTTACAAATTACAGCCGGGACCAACGGCTTAACGTGCTTTCCGAGGCATGAAGGAAAATCGATATGTAATAATAAAAAATATGTAATGGGTAGTCACCCATCCACGGACCAACTTAGCCAAGCGCAACTTAACCTAAAGATCGACCCGAGCGGCTGTTATTAATTAGCCAGGAAAAAAATCTTCGCAGCTTAGAACCTTTAATATTATGTTCAAATATTTTCTTCCCTAATCCCGCTCAAAACAGGTCAAACAACAGGTGTAAACCAATTTAAAAATACACGAAAACAACTTGTTACACCGAGTTTATAATAATTTTGTTTGTACGCCGCCATCTTTACTTTTGATAATTTTCTACAATTTTGCTTTGGCTTCGGAAAGTTTGCTTTAATGAAAATTGTAAAGGAACCGGTAATTATTTATTAATTGACGATGAAAGATCGTGGTATTGAAACAATGGTTATTAGGGTTGCTAATATTAGTAAAGTATTTTCGTGGAATTTCGTTTTGACTTCGGTTTGAACCCAATTTTTTTTAAGAAAGTTTTGAACATTGTCAGTTGGTTTCTACTTTTTTTTCGCTGAACTGAACAACTAAAATTACTTATATAAAAAAAGTGAGCAGTCACGGGACGCCTGGCAGATGTGAAACATCGAAATTATTTTAAACAAGTACCTAATATGCCAAAAAAAAAACAAACAAAAGAAATAAAAACAAATTGAAGTCACGAGATTGTAACCCAGCGCTGTGCCCCGAGACCAGCTGGCTTGTTGTAAACCGTGGCGAATATTTAGATCTTATGCTGCTTCAACAGGTCAGTAATGTTCGGGATTGTTCGGGCCGGGTTGACAACTTGACAGTTAGCGACGCGTCGCCACGGCATGCGTCACCACGCTATTTTTTGGTTTTACCCGTTCCTATAGATGTTTCTCATCAAAAAGTTTTTGTCTAAAGGATGTTATTGGATATACGTAACGTTGGCCTCTAGTTCTCTAGCCCCCAAAGTCCTGAATAGTGTCATACTGTGTCAATAGTGGATATAATTATAAGCAATCTTTCCCTCAAAAAAAAAAAAATGTTTTTAGTAAAACTTAAATATTATCAATGACAGTGAAAGAGCTTTTTAAAACCAGAGTGAATAGATGCAAAAATATTAAATAATTAAACCATTTATTTCAGGTAACAAAGACCCATAGATAAATACCTTAACCTAAAAATACATAAGTACTAATAACAATTTTTGTTAGTATAAGCAACTTAAACTATATTAGTAGCACTTCACTTTACTGGCACGACGTTTTGTGCAACTTGTGGAATTTGTCCGCGTAAGCGACGGAACACCACATCCTGCGGCCAAAAACTATCTTCCAACACCAGATGGAGCATACACGTTGGGATACGCACCACAAACGCCTTGAAATTGACGTTGCGGCGCGACTCTAGAATCTGTACTCTTGGCGTGTATTTCAATCTTTGGCGCACGTACTCCTCGATGTCTTCAGCCTCAGTGGTGAAATGTAGGCGAGGGATGTACACGTGATGTAAATAAATAAATAAATATCGCTGGACATTAACACACAGCGCCATCTGGTGCCACACTAAGCAACGAGGCTTGTGTCGTGGACACCAGATAGTTGATATACTACATAGATACTTTTTGTTTGTAAATACATACTTATTATACATATAAACAACCATGACTCGGAAACAAATGTCCATGCTCATCACACAAACATTTGTTCCAACCGGGATTCGAACCCGGGCCCCTAAGAACGTAAGGCGGCCACACTACCGCTGCGCCATTCGGGTCGTCAAATGTAAATACAGCATGTGGTCCTAAAAGCTCTAATCAGGAAGTAGCGCAAGAATTTGTAAATTTCTTTACCGATGTACCGTTAAAAACTACCGAGGCTCTTAATTCCTCTCCTGAAGTCTCAATTGATTTATTAAAGGCGAATGGGTCTGGATGCCAGGCTGAATTTAAATTTGAACACATAAACCCAATGATAGTTATTAAAGCTTTCTGGCAAATAAAAATCAAACTGACCGAAGATCTATGGGGAATGTCTATCAAAGTTTGTACATCCATACTTGAGACTATAGCTCCTTACTTAGCTTTAATTTTTAATTTGTGCGTAGACCAAGGAGTTTTCCCTGATTTAATGAAATACAGTAAAGTCATACCTCTTTTCAAATCCGGGGATAGTAAAGATACTAATAATTATAGGCCTGTATCCGTGTTGCCAGTTTAGCAAGGTGTTCGAAAAGGTAATGCTTAATCAAATGCTCCATCATTTTAACACCAACAGAATCTTACACGATCAACAGTATGGTTTCACCAAGGGACGTTGTACAACTGACGCTGGTGTAACTTTATTAAAGCACATATTTGCGGCGTGGGAACAGTCCCAAGACGCTGTAGGAATATTTTGTGACTTCTCTAAAGCATTTGATTGTGTAAATCACGACACATTACTTTTGAAACTTGAGCATTACGGACTAGGTAAACTTGCACTTAGTTTGGTAAAATCTTATTTGAGTGATAGACAACAATATGTTCAAATAAATGGTGTTAATTCACAGGGTTTAAAGGTCAAAATGGGGGTTCCGCAAGGCTCAATATTGCGTCCTTTCCTCTTCTTAGTATATATAAATGATCTACCGTATTTACTGAAAAACCAACCTCAAAATATGGTGTTATTTGCCGATGACACTACCCTAATTTTTAAGATAAATAGACGAGCCCAAAATCTAGACGACGTGAATAATGCCCTACTTCAAGTTCATAATTGGTTCACAGCAAACAATTTGGTACTCAATGAAAAAAAAAACGAAATGCATAAGATTTGCTTTACCGAATGTCAAAAGTAGCGATTGTGAAATAGTTTTGAATAAAGAGAAACTTAAATTCGTAGATAAAACGGTTTCCTGGGAATTACGCTTGATTCAAGGCTTCAATGGGGTTCTCATTTAACATCTCTGGCGGGGCGGCTAAGTTCAGCAGCATATGCTATTAGAAAAATCCGTCAATTTACTGATGTAGATACTGCTAGATTGGTCTATTTTAGTTACTTTCATAGTATATTGTCTTATGGCATTTTATTATGGGGACGGGCTGCAGACATTGAATCTATATTTATTCTGCAAAAAAGAGCCATCAGAGCCATTTACAATCTTCGTAGGCAACACAATCCAACCGAAAATAAACGTGGTTCATCACAGTCCTAGGTACCAATCAGTATTTCTTTACAACAAGCTTCCCTTACAATTCAAAAGCATCAATAGCGCAAACTTATTTAAAAACAAATTGAAGACATATTTATTGAGGAAGGGCTATTACAGCGTCGATGAGTACCTAGAGGATAAGCGAGAACCGTAATATTTTTGTTCTAGTTTGTAAATGATAATTATGTTGACTTAATATTTTTTTTTTTCTTTTAAAATGTCACTTTGTTTTATTATTGTGTTACTCATAGATTATTAAACGACATAATTAATATCTCTAGTATAATTATAAATTTTAAGTCTGACATTTTATTTTTACAATTAGATGACATATTATTACGGACCTTTCATAACAATTTGTTTTTATTTGCTTTTTACTTATATTTGACATTCTATTATTATTATTATTGATTATTCACAGAAAGTTAGATGATATGTTATTAATCTTTTTTACACAATTTAATTTTTGTACTGTTTTATTTTACAAAATTTCTACACAATGTATATTGTTCTGAAATAAATGACTTATGACTTATGACTTAGGCGCGATTCTCTGAGGGAACTGTTTAAGGAAATTAACATCATGACGGTACATTGTCAATACATCTACGAAAACATAATGTACGTGAGGAGAAATCTACATCTTTTTGGTAAAAGAGGTGACAGACACAATTACAGTACTAGAAATAGGGACCAATTAGTTCAGCCAGGCTTCAGACTCGCTAAAGTAGACTCTTCTTTCTTGGGGTACTGTTTGAGATGCTACAATAAAATTCCACAAAGCATTCTTGAACTGAATGAAACAAAATTTAAAACATGCATTAAACGCACATTAAGTAAGCAAGCATATTACAAATTGGACGATTATATCGCTGATAAAAATGCTTGGCTCAATGCCGGTCCTGCTCCACAAGGACAGAGGCGCATAAATGGATAGCACTAATTGTATTGTTGGAGCTGCTGAAGATTGTACAACTATCTTTGTATTGTATAAATTCAATATTTTTGGTATTATATAAACGCATATCCCATATTGTGTGAGTGCTATGTACTAGAATGCTATCAGTCGCTGGAAACCTACGTCTTTTCTTGACTTGAATGTGCCCTGGCGGTTAAGAGTATGTCATGCTCACTCAATGTCTCACTGATGGTGGCGCGTGTGTCGGATCATTTAGTTCCCTTCAAAATGGTTGAGTTGAATGGTGCTGATCCATGCATCATGTTCGTGAACGGGCGCTGTCAGTTGGGACTGGTCAGCTCTTGGGTGCCACGGCTTATTTGAATTTTTTTTTTTTTTTTTTAATTGTGTGTTTTGTTTTTACTATGGACACTTTTAACGTGCACATCTTGATACATTGTTCTCACATAATGTACCATCTCAACATGAATGATGTAACCAAGGTTTTGTAAAAATATTCTGATTTAAAAGAGTGTCCATTGAGTTTCTTGCCCGTTCTTCTCCATAGAGATCTACGCTAGGGAATGGGCAACTACAGTACTTTCACAGTTTTTATGCCTTGTGACTGGGACTGTAGCTACATTTAATTTTCATCTTTGTTTCGACAATTCAAAAGTGCCTATATCTGGCCTACTTGAAATAAATGCTTTGATTTTGATTTTGATTTTGACACGAGGGTGTTCGGCTTCGCGGCGCGCAGTTTAACGTTGGGCTCCACAGGAACCTTGCCGGACCGATTCTTACAACTTCGCTGACGGCGTTTTCTCCTTTGCACCGTCACGAAAGGCTCTCCCTAACAGCACACACAGCAGGACTAATTGTAATATCTAACTTGATTTTAAAATAGTGCCCATGGAGTTTCTTGCCCATTCTTCTTCATGACATCTATGATTTTGGAATGGGCAGCTACAGTCCACTCACAGTTACGATGCTTGTGGCTGGACTGTTTAGGTAGTTTATTATTGACTAAGCAAAACTGCCTGTCACGGGACTCTTTGAAATAAACGCTCTCCGTTTGAGCGCTATATAACTTTAAAAAAACCCCACTGGGGATTCTGAATGCACAAAATAGTCATTTCGTAAAATTGTGAAAAAAAGGGAAAACGCAGCCCAAACCTCGTATAAATCACGACCAAAGCTTGCGTACCCCTGGTGCGATACCCCCGAGTCACCCCGTAACCTCCCGCCTATCTATCTTAACGCTAAACGCCCATAAACACCCACAGATAAACCCGCTATCTACGACGTGATTTTTATAAATAATAAACGTATATGTTATTGAGACATTTTAATAGGTATAATAATTGAATGGAGGGAGAAAAACGCGCCAGTCTCAGTCCAGCTCCAATTCAGCTCCATCCGGTCAGACTGGAAGCCGGCAGATGATGATAGAGACCAAAAGAAACATGGACGAACTGTTTTTGTGACTGTTTCAGGAAAAATAATTTAACCGGTCAGCTAGTGATTTTGTTTTCCCTGCTTTTTCGTCAGGAAAATCAAGGACGAACCATAATACGTAAAATAAATGTCTTTTTCCAACATTCTCGACTGTCTCGTTCGTCTAGTGGTCGCAAACGCGACTGATGAGTATGAGGTCCTTTTTTTTCGGATGGGAAATCATCACATGACTCCTTCCACTCTGGGCGGAGCGGAAGGGAGTGTTAGAATTTTACAGACTAAAACCTATCCATGTTCCTTCTTAGCCCTTTGTGTTCCGGGGCCACGGGAACACGCTGTCGACGTCGCCTGTCGTCTTAAGGTGGACGGACGGCGAGCTAGCCCATTGCTGACCGTCCACAGGCATTTATGAGCATGAGGTCCTGACTTCGGATCTCGGGTCGGGCAAAGCGTTATTAGGTTTTTCCATCAGGAATTTCTCGGTAGCAGTCATGGAGTCTGGATTTGTACCCGGCTCTATTAGGGGCCATCCATAAATAAAGTCACACGAATTTCATGATTTTTGAAACCCCCGCCCCCGTCCTTGTCACAACTGGTCACATTTGAGGACCCACCCGCCCTAGTGTGACATCACATATTTTGCAATTTTACATTTACAAATTATTGAATTAAAAAAGCAGTTCCGACATTAGTTTTATTTCGATTTAAATTCTTTTCTAATAAAATTAACATCAAATGAAACATTTTAAAAATTTAACAAAACTAAAAACGAATATTTATTATTATTAGATATTCAGACTTATAAAGATTTTGAAATGTGACGTCACGAAATTTAGGACCCCTCCCACCCTCTTGTCACATAATGTCACACTTCGTCGATCCCCTCCCTCCCCCTTAACATGTGTCGTAATTTATGGATGGCCCCCTTTTTTTTTTTTTTTTTCGTATGGGAAATCATCAATTGACTTCTCCCGCTCTGGGCGGAGCAGGAGAGAGTGTCAGACTTTTACTGACTAAAACCCATCCATGTTCCTTCATCGCCCTTTGAGTTCCGGGGCCACGGTATCTCTTTCGAATAGTCTGGGGTATAGGTATCTCTTTGAGGCGCGCGTGGAACACGAACGCGCCGTCGACACGGCCTGTCGTCATGAGACGGACGGACGGTGAGCTAGCCCTTAGCTCCCCGTCCACAGGCCCGCGCCTACGGTGGCCGGAAGCCACCACGTGGCCCCCGACGCCCGGATGGATGGCCCCTTACATGAGACTTAAACATAACTACGAAATGTGGGCGTACCATTTGGTAGATATCTGCCTAACCATTCGGGGGTATTGACGTGATGTGATGTTATAAACTTTAACTTAGGTAGTTAAATTCATAACAGTCTAAATGAAACTGTCAAAAAGGTGACCTTAACTTATTTCTGGCAAAACCACTAATCATTGTAAACAATCCACAAGAAGCAATCAATTGATACGATTGGAACATTATAAAAGTTGCCTAAACCTATAAAAAAAAACAATTATATTTTTATCTTATTTCAACGATTCGGTCCGCCAGGCTATCTGAAATATTCCCAGATTAATTTGATTTGGTAGTACTCTATTAGGAAGAGCTCGTAGCTAAATAATAATAATCGATCGGGTCGATCTTTAGGTTAAACCGGCCTGGCCTAGGTTAGTCCGTGGATGGGTGACCAGCCATTATATCCCGAGTTTCCTCCGTGCCTCGGAAAGCGCGTCAAGCCATTGATCCCGGCTGTCCTTATTTGATCTTTGACAGTCGTTACATGTAGTCAGTGGCCCGAAAGTCTGACTACCAGTCTCACCAAGGGGTATTGGGACCTCTAGAACCCAGTCAGTACTGGGTTATAGTTCAGATAAGCAGTAGCTCCATGTAAATTTGGGATATTCAGCTGCATCTGGTTTAACTGGAAACCGATCCTGACACAGTTGGGAAAAGGCTAGGCAGAAGATGATGAGGTAGGTACTCTATTCGTAAATAAACTGAACACACAGCAAAGTTGATTTTACCTTGTAAACCGGACCCCCAAATTTTAATTCAAGCGTGATTTCAGTAGTCGGGGGTTTTTAGTTGTAGTATTTTAGAAATCTCAATCTATTTTTCAACCGCTCAAACGTATTTTATATGACGACTGGATGCCACATCATCATCATCATCAGCCTATTAATGTTCCCACTGCTGGGACACAGGCCTCCTCTTTATGAGGGAATGGGCTATAATCTACCACGCGGGCCCAGTGCGGATTGGTAGATGTCACATGTCTTCGAATTTTTTGGTTCGAGGACATGCCGGTTTCCTCACGATGTTTTCCTTCACCGTTTTGAGAGCAGCGGTGATGAAATAAATTACACAAAGTAAAGCGCCTGCCTGGGTTCGAGCCCACGGTTTACTGTTCGTAAGTCGGGGCCGCCACCACTGGGCCACCGCTGCTCCTATGCCACATGGTTGGTGGTAAAACAAGCAATTGTCGAACATACTGAAATACTTAATTTTCCTGTATCGTCTATCATATTTTTTACCTACGCTTCATATTAAACAGCATCAGACTAAAACTGAAACTACTGCATAACAGTTTACAAACTCAGAAACTAAAACAAGCATTAATTACGTTTGTAACAACGTAAAATCGCGTACGCGCGCTGCACCGTCTCGCTCCTAACTTACTTCGTCCATGCATCGCCCGCTCGAGCGGGGTTAAGTCCCCCCGCTCCCCGCCGCCGCCGCGCGCCGCTCGCGTCGGCAGTCGGCCTACCTCGTTGCTAGAGAGTGCGCACGCTCAATTGCGCGGCGCCAGATACCTAAACCATTGTACGGGAGCCCTATACCGCGTTGCGTAGTATTTGAGATTGTGTATCGTGTGCCTTATTGATTAATATACATTTATCACCATCCCGTGCGCTTCATTTCTCCGCCCGCAAAGCTACCGCCGTTATAAATTGCGCCCAACTCGTGGCACGTGTTCGGACGACGCGAGCACGGACTGAAACCACGCGACTGTGTCCTACCTACTGGACTACCCTGCCGTTACTTATCGTATTGGATCGCTGCCGAGCGTCATCGACGAGAAGATGCCGCCGAAAACACGCCGACACGCATCCAAGGATAACCACGATGTTTCCAGTAGCGACGAAGAAAACCACGCGGTAGCTAACCCCGCGAGCATGAGCACCACGGTGACGCCTACACCGACAACGGGTGGTAACACGATCTCCATGTCCGAAGAACAACTCACGCGGCTATTATCGAACGTGATGAGAAGCGTCATGACGCGGACGCCGACGCCGAGCTCGCCAACAGGACCGACTCATCCCACCGCTACACACACTGGAGCGCCGACGCTGACTCTGCATAGCAACTTCACCCGGTGCACGGCCCGCTACGACGGAGCCGCACGTGGCGCGGAAACCTTGGAAGCTTTCGTCGAGAGCGTGCTCATCTATAAAGAGTGCGCAAACGTGTCCGACGAGCATGCGCTTCGAGGTTTGCCTATGTTGTTGACCGGAGAAGCCGCCGTGTGGTGGCAAGGCATTAAATCTACCGTGGAGACCTGGGACGACGCGATACGACGACTTCGGTTCATGTACGGCGCCCCTCGCCCCGCCCACCGGCTTCTTCGAGAAATCTTCGCACAGGAACAAAGTGATGGTGATAGTGTCGATTTATATATATCGCGAGTGCGCGCCAACATTTCGCGAATACCTTATGAGGTACCAGAAATAATGAAATTGGATATTGTCTACGGCCTGTTAAATCGTAAAATCCGAAAAAGAGTGTCACGCGATAGTGTAAGTAGTGTCGACTGTCTACTCGAGCGAGCAAGGTACGTAGAGGAGACGCTGGCCGAAGTAAGTCTACCTAAATCATTAATTTCCCCCCGCGATAATAACTCGAATCACGATCACGCGAATAATATTCAAAGTTCTACGAATTCTCGAAATGTAAACATTAACCCTCCGACTGCGAACGTTGTTCAAAATAACCGCTCGCATGCCACACCCAACTCTAGTTCGAATAATAGTAGTGATGCGAATTCGAAACGTGTCAGACCACGCTGCGCTTTTTGTAAAAAGTTTGGTCATTCGGTAGATGAGTGTAGAAATAAATCGAAATCGAGTGATACAAATGTTGATAACGCGCCATTGTCTTGTTACGGCTGCGGTCAAAAAGGGGTAATACGCTCTAAGTGTCCGACGTGTAAAGGTACACCGTCCGCCGATAAGGCGAGTTTCCAAAGTGCTGTCACCCATTCATTGGACCGGTCGCATCCAACAGTAAAGATAGGAGTTGCATCTTTATTAGGTGTCGCAGTGTTAGATACAGGTGCCACCGAGAGTCTTGCTAGTCCTGGATTATATAAAATCCTTCTCGACAGCGGTACCACTTTCACGGAAACGCGCCGAAATCTCAGTCTCGCCGACGGAACGCAGCAGGTACGAGAATTATTGGTATGTAACACGAACGTCACAATTCAGAAACGCGTAATTCCCACCGATTTCTTAGTGATACCAGAAGCGAATAATAGGACGCTTTTAGGACAGGACTTCATTGCTAGAGCAGGTATATTGTTAGACCTCCAACATAACTGTTGGTATTTTCGTGATTCGCCTAGGCAAAAGTTTACTTTTGTACAGTCATACAGCCTCGAATCCACCAGTGGCGAAGCGATAATGCAAATCGATTCCACCAGTGGCGAAGCGCTAATGCAAATCGATTCCACCAGTGGCGAAGAGCTGTTGCAGGTCGATTCTACTAGCCTATCACTGAGAGAGGATGAAGGAACGAAGCTGTCACCTGCCCAGAGAACGCAGCTCAACCAGCTCATAGTAAGCAGAGCTGAGCGCTTCGCCACCGATGGACCCCCTACAACTTATGCCACTCATCGCATTCGGGTTGACGAGAAGCAGGAGCCGACCGCTTCACCACCCTATAGAATGTCGCAAGGTAAGAAACAGTTGTTAGACGGTGAGCTTGAGAAGCTGATGCGAGCAGACGTTATAGATGAGTGTGAGTCGCCTTGGGCTGCCAACGTAGTCTTAGTAGCGAAGAAGGACGGCGGAGTTCGCCTGTGTGTGGACTACCGGAAGTTGAACGCGGTGACAGAACCGGATCGTTACCCGCTCCCGCGCATGGAAGACGTACTTCATGCGGCGAAGACGACCAGCTATATGACCACGCTTGATCTCCACTCTGGCTATTTCCAGGTTTGTGTCGCAGAAGAAGATCGCGACAAAACTGCTTTTGTGACACCCTCCGGCACTTACAGGTTTAAGAGGATGCCGATGGGCCTACGCAACTCTGGTGCCACATTTCAACGGCTAATAGACCGATTCAAATCGAACTTGAATGTGCCCATTCGAGACCAGAAGGTAAATGACAGATCCAATGTATGCTCGGACCCTCAAAGAAGCAGGCCTGTGACCATTTTAGGTTATCTTGACGATCTGATAATCCTCTCACAGACCTACGAGGGTCACATCGAAGATCTTGTATCAGTTTTTGACCGACTCGAACAGTTTAGCCTGCGAGTCAATCGTAAGAAGAGCTGTTTCGCCCGAGACTCAGTTAAGTTCCTCGGTCACATCATCGTCCCTGGCGGTCTGCAAGTTGATCCAGGTAAGACCTCAGCCATTGCTGACATGCCCTCTCCAAAGACCGTGAGGCAGTTAAAAGGGTTTTTGGCGACGTCTAGTTGGTTTCGGCGCTTTGTACCGAACTACGCTGCAATCGCCAAGCCTTTAACTGACCTTCTTAAGAAGAACGGCACTTGGAGATGGCATGATGAGCAGCAAGCTGCTTTTGAGCGTATCAAAGAACTCCTGGTCACAGCTCCCATTCTACGCCAAGCCGACGAATGCAAGCCCTTCTCCCTCCGGACAGACAGCAGTGGCTACTGTCTTGGCGCAGTTTTGATGCAGGGGGAGGGCCCTGATGAAAGACCCATAGAGTACGCCAGCCGTCTTTTAGAGCCAGCTGAGCGCAACTACACCACCACCGAACGGGAGGCCCTTGCCGTCGTATGGGCGGTTACAAAATTCAGGGGTTACGTGGAAGGATCAAAAGTGGTGGTTAAGTCCGACCATCAGCCGTTACGTTGGCTGATGAGCCTGAAGTCACCCACCGGTCGTCTGGCCAGATGGGCACTAACCCTCCAGGCTTACGACTTACAGATCGAGTACACTCCCGGAAAGGTGAACGTGATTGCTGATGCACTGAGCCGCCCACCCTGTTGCGAAGAAAACCCAGGTGGTTGCGAGGTATGCTTGGTGACAGTAGATGTGCCACACAGGAAACCTGATGACGTGCGCACTAACCAGCTCAAAGACCCCGAGTTGAAGAACATTATAGAGGATTTGGAGGCGACCGACGATCCATTTAGGGGGAGGGGCTGGTCAGAGAGAGGATACCTGATGTCGGATGGTGTGTTGTACAGGTGCGCGCCTGACTCTGAAGACGCTGATTCCGCCTGTCTCGTGGTACCTACGCATGAGAGGGAGAGTGTCCTTGCAGATTTCCATGACGCTCCCACAGCAGGCCACTTCGGTGCAGAACGGACCCTGCAACGCATCAGAGCCCGATACTTCTGGCCAGGTATGAGATCCTTCATCACTGACTACATCAAACGCTGTACCGCTTGCCAGCGATACAAAATCGACAACCGGAAGCCCGCAGGACTGCTGCAAACCCCGGCACCGACCCGAAGGTTCGAAGTGGTGTCAGTCGATTTATTTGGTCCTCTCCCAAGAACATCAAAAGGTAACCGTTGGATTTTGATTCTAGAAGACACATGCTCCCATTGGGTTGAGCTATTTGCATTAGAGAACGCCACCAGCGTGGAGTGCGCTGAAGTTTTGATTTCCGAGGTCTTCTTGAGGTTCGGAGTCCCGCGGAGGATGATAAGCGACAACGGAGTCCAATTCGTTGCCGGGGTGATGCAGCAGGCGTGTCATGTGATGGGTATCAAACAGTCTTTGACGCCGCTGTATCATCCCGAAGCGAACCCTGTAGAGCGAAAGAACCGGGACCTGAAGCCTCAACTAGCGATACTAGTAGGAAAAGACCACACTTCTTGGGATATTCACCTTGCAGCCATAAGGTTTGCGATGAACTCCGCTGTTACAGCGAGTACTGGATTTTCACCAGCTTTCCTTACCTTCGGGAGAGAGCTGCGCGCACCTTCGGACGTCGTAGCGGACATGAAGACCATCGTGGATAGCGATAATTTCGTGCATAACATCACTCCTTACCTTCGTGAGTTGTCGACGGTGTTGCTCGACGCTAGGGATGTCCACGAACGTGCCCAGTCCGTACAGAAAAAGTATGCCGACGAAGGTAGACGACCGCCTCCCGACTATAAGGTAGGTGACCTTGTTTTGTTGAGGACGCAAGGGCTGAACGATGTTGGCCCCGGACAGTCTGCGAAATTTATACCTCGTAAGGATGGTCCGTACCGAATACGAGAAGTTGTAACCCCCGCTACTTACCTGGTAGAGGGAACCGTCAAAGGTGAGCACATTGGACGTTACCATGTCTCTGATCTGACACCGTTCATCGGTGATGTTGAGGTTCCGGTTAGGGAAAAACGCAGACGTGGTCGACCCCGTAGGTATGATTGCTAGCCCGAACGCGAGGGCGCTATGTTCGAACTAGAGGGGGAGTGTGTAACAACGTAAAATCGCGTACGCGCGCTGCACCGTCTCGCTCCTAACTTACTTCGTCCATGCATCGCCCGCTCGAGCGGGGTTAAGTCCCCCCGCTCCCCGCCGCCGCCGCGCGCCGCTCGCGTCGGCAGTCGGCCTACCTCGTTGCTAGAGAGTGCGCACGCTCAATTGCGCGGCGCCAGATACCTAAACCATTGTACGGGAGCCCTATACCGCGTTGCGTAGTATTTGAGATTGTGTATCGTGTGCCTTATTGATTAATATACATTTATCACCATCCCGTGCGCTTCATTTCTCCGCCCGCAAAGCTACCGCCGTTATACGTTTACATTCACTACAACTTGTTTGTGAATAGAACCTGTAATTTCTTAGAATTCTCCACTTTCTGATAAGACTAATATTAAACAATGAAATTTTACATATTTAATTATGTACACGTGAAACATTAAACAGGACATTACATTTCTTGCTTATTTCCTGACCTGCTACAGGAAAATTAGACTAGAAATGTGAAAACTTTTGAAAAGACAAAACAGATTGTTTCGTTATAAAAAAACACGAGCTACGGCGCATCAATCTCTGCCGGGGCTATTCGAAATAGATACCGTGGCCCCGGAACACAAAGGGCGATGAAGGAACATGGATGGGTTTTAGTCAGTAAAAGTCTGACACTTCCTCCTGCTCCGGGAGGAGTCATTTGATGATTTCCCATCCGAAAAAAAAAAGCTATATCGTGTTTGGGCTCATTCATGCACCTTGATGAGAACTTTCGACCTAGCTGGAGTATGACTGTCATCGAGTGTCTAAGGATGAAAACCTAAGGCTGTCGAGGGAAGCCCCAAATTGGAAAAACATAGTACATCACATACAGTCATTTGATGATTTCCCATCCGAAAAAAAAAAAGAACCATCAATCTAAAACGAAACTACTTAAATTTGCAACTAAAACTATATTTATACACAGATTTTCTGGGAATTTTCACCCTTTAACTTATTATAATGTACTGTTTACAACCATTAATAAAGTTGAATATCCCTCTTCATTAAAAACACACCATTAATACAACTGAAACAAGCCTAATTTCTGAACTTTGCTGGTCATTTTCACACTAGTGCTAAAATACTCGTATTATACACTGTTTGTGGGTCCCTCGTGCCGTTTACACTAATCTAAGGTGCCCGAGCGGGTCTAAACGGCCCACTCCGTTCATTATCGTCGGAACAGACAAAAACATTTTTATCTAACCCCATAGACGCGATAAGCTGGGGTATTTTTAGGTTTTTCTAGTAAATCTGTTGTTCTGCATATAAGGGTATTTTGGTCTGTATTTGTATTTTGATAATATCACGCCTGTATTTCCCGGGGAGTTAGGCAGAGGTGCAGAGGTGGATTATTCAATTGTGGTCGATTTGTTGCTGATAAACTCGTACCTAAATAATATCAGCCGCTCGTCGATCTTAAGGTTAACCCATTACATACCGAGTTGCCTCCATGCTTCGGAAAGCACGCTAAGCCGTTGGTCCCGGCTGTCATTTGTAGATCTTTGACAGTCGTTACATGTAGTCAGTGGCCCGAAAGTCTGACAACCAGTCTTACCAAAGGGTATCGTATTACCCCGTACTAACTGGGTTGTGGAAGTCAGATAGGCGCAGTCGTTTCATGTAAAATACTGGTACTCGTATTCAGCTGTATCCGGTTAGACTGGAAGCCGACCCCAACATAGGGAAAAGGCTAGGCAGATGATGATATTGTCGATTTGTTTTGTTTTAGATAGTTTATTGTGTTTAGAAGAGGAAGCTGGCCGGCTGTCAAAGCTTGCAGTGGAGATGGGTAGCGAAAGTGCATACGTTCTAGATTACTGGGAATATTGCTCCAAGTTTATCCTGTCATGCTCTGATAGATGGAGGAACAACTTTGATGAAATATCAAAAGCGAAAGGCATTTGGTATAAGGTGGTTCAGAACGAGCCTCCTCGCGTGTCCTGGTTCGAGGATACAAGTTTGGGCAGAAATTATGTTAAGCTAGCACTAAGGCTACGTTCTGGACACTATCCATCGGCAAAGTTTGCTTTCCTAATGCGAAAGGTCGCATCTGCATGTGAAATATACAACAAAAACCAGACAGATACTCTTATAATCACATAAGTATCACGATATCTATTACTGAACCACATTTACTGAGGAAATGTATTTCAGCCATAACATCTCAGCGACTCATTTATCTAAGTGACTGATGGGACAAGGAACATCTTTAGCTATCAGGTTGCGACGATGTATATTCTTTTTATATGATTTCTTGCCTTTAAATAATGCGTGATAATTGATTGTAACATACAAAGTTTTGTCTACGGTTTTTTCCGCGTATAGGTCTGAAATTACATACCATATCATCACGCTTGTAATTCCCGAGGGCTTAGGCAGAGGTGTACCTAATAGTACACCCACATTTCGCCATTTATGTTTATATGTGCCTATTGCCGACAACCGGGCACAAATCTCCGTGGTTCGTACTGAGAGATTCCTGAAGGGAAAAACCATTAATAAATTGCCCGACCCGGGAATATAACCTCGTGCTCAGCAGTCGCGATTCCGACCACTAGACCAACAGATACAAAATGGATACGTCCCGTCTCGCCACTTTCCTAAACAAAAGTGCTGTTTCCCATAAATCAGTTTTCTGATGAACATGCAATTATTTACAAATGTAGATTATATTATCATTATTGGAATAGTCTAGCAGATAATTTTAATTGGATTAGATCACCATGTAAACATGGCATTAATGTTCAGGAACAAATGTGTGAACGATTAAAAGCTCTGTTTTAAGCTTTCACGGTTCATAACTATACTTAAAATGTCACTTACGGGATATCTATCATGGCGCTTGCAACAGCGTCGAAATATCGGGAGCTCAAAAACAATAAATAATCACGGAAGATATCCCGTAAGTGACATTTTAAGTACGATTAAAAGCTGTCAGTCAATAGCATGTATCTGCTCGATTTATTCTTCATTCGTCGAACTGATTTTCGGCCCACATAACAAAATCCTGGTTCGTCCCAAACAATATGGTTCCTTCGTCCCAAAACATATATTTTTTATTATTTTATCCGCTGATCTCGTGGCAGCAAACGCTACTGCTGAAGGTCCTCGGGCCTGGGAAAGTGGGAAATTGGTGGTATCCCCGTGCCTTGGAAAGCACTTTAGGCTGACATACTTGTGTTTCTTCCACGTTGATGGCTAGTTATGTTGAGGCTGGCTGAATAGAAATTACTATACCCAACCCAACACGACTGATTGTACCTTAAAAACTATAGACATAGTATTTTAAAATTATTCAGTTACTTAAGTACTAGGTTATTCGCAGTTCTCCGGTCTTCTGGGCCTCTTCTGATGGTTTTCAATTCATGAATAGTCCATGCTATTTTTCAATGGTGCTTTATAAAAAGATAACTGCATAGTCACGCATCGATCGTGTGTAGCGTGCATGTCCGGACGCACGTACGCCACGTAGGCCCCAAACCATATCTTCTGTCTTTTATTTTTCCATTGGAAAGATTACAACATACTACAACACAATTATAATACGGAGACACACTAAATCTACGAACATATTGTAAATGCGAAAGCTACTGAGGATGGATGGATAGATAAATGAATGGATGTTTGTTGCTCTTTCACGCAAAAACTATTAAACGGATTTGGATGAAATTTAACACACAAATAGCTTATAACCTAAATTAATAAATAGGATACTTTTTATCCCTGTAGTATGATCCCGTGGGACAATTACCGAACTCCAAGCGGGCGAAGTCGCGGGCATAAACTAGTTATAGTATAAGGTAATATGTGGTGCTTTACTACTATTATTAGTTATTGTGTCAAGGATAATACGGCTAGAAAGGAGCTGACTGCTGAGATGACGAGTAATAGAGAAGTATGGAAGAAGAAGACATGCTGCGCCGACCACAAATAAATTGAGAAAAGGGCAGGAGACTGATGACGATGATTGGTTTAATAAATAATAATATTTATGGTATTGGATTCTACGGGACTATGGCAAACCGCATTCCTATTTTTTGTTTTTTTCCATGACTAGAGGAGTTTGAGCGGAGATTGCGAATTCGCGAGGAGCGTACACACCGTGCCACGTAAGATGAAACCTGTCACTCCACTTGTAAACCAATACTTCTTTTGACATATAGGTGTACAGGTCGTAAACCATCTTCCTACTTTGTCTTCTTTACCTCGAGTCATAATCAACGTTTCACAAAGTTTCACTCGTTTCAATTGATGTGACAGGTCTCATCTTTCGTGGCACGGTGTGTAAGGTACAAGCTAGGATAGGCGAAGCGACTATCTTCGCAGGATGGGTAATAGCAACTGGATGAGAGTTGTCAAGATTCGAATTAGTGACGTGAAATCCAAGAGGCATAAGTCCAGCAGTGGAATGATGGTGATGATGATGATGAAAGGAGTAATCAAAAACTTCCATGAATTAAGTTTATACTTATGTACGTGCTCCTAGAAAATTGATGATCTAACAGTAGGCAAAGTCGTAAAATGGTTTAAAAAAACTTTAACTGACAATATCACTAACACTCTCATCAGCACTGAAAAACATGATACAAACCATGTTTACTATTTTAATATCCCGTTTTTCAGTGTTAATGATAGTGGCTTGAAGCAGTGTTATAATTCGAAGGACAATAAATAATAGTTGACGAGAGTCCCGATATATTTCTTGAGTATTCGTGAGCTATTTTCGTCGCGCGGGTTCGCGATAAATGGAGGGGGAGACTTTTGCCCAGGAGTGGGGCAGTACAGCGTAAGCTAGGAAAAAGAATCCTGACTTTTGAAATAGAAATAGAAATCATTTATTTACTCATAATGTAGGTATAGAGATTTGATGGTAATTTCCATGAGAGTTCCGATACATTTTGCCGTAGATACGGCATGCAAAATTATATAACATAAAACATTCAGTAAACAAAAAATAAACATAATTAAAGCATTCCATTCACTAAGCAGCATTACTAACATTATTAAAAATACTCATAAGACATTCGGAGTTAGGCACAATCCCAATAATATTAATTTAAAAAAATGTCAATAGCTTAATTACAAATGTCAACCAATTTAATTAAAAATGTCAGAAAATTAAGTTACAAATGTCAATAAATTAAATAAAAAACGAGGTTTCTCTCATAAACATACACATTAGTCTTGCTGTCTGTTATTATTATTTAAATCATGTTTCCAATATCTCTTGACTTTCTAATCTCCATAATGACTGTTCAACATAACCTGCAGATATAAATGTTTACGAAAATTTAATTAAATATTTTTACAAAACAATGATAATACTGCAATGAAATGCATACTTTTTAAGTATCTTATTTTTATCTTCTGTTATGTTAGCTTTTAACACCTCGTATAGGCGAAAAATAAAACAATTATTTCGTTAAGTAGCATAACTTTATTTATTAGTCTTTTGCAGTTATATTAAGTGCCTATTAACACTCATTACAATATTTGTATACAGGGTGTTAAAGTAGTCGCGTGCCATAGCTTAGGGGTGAGTTCAGTATCGATAAAGAAACACGTAAAAAATAAAAAATATTTCCTAAAAAAAAAAACAAGAAACATATTGCAAGATCAACCTAATTTAGTACCTACTAACTTCAAATAGCAATATAAAATAATTTTAATTCTAAACGATTGTTATTTTAAGTTAGTAGGTACTAAATTAGGTTGATGTTTCAATATATTTTTTGGATTTTTTTCATTAATTTTTTCGGGACCATTTATCGATACTGAACCCACCCCTAAGCTATGGCACGCGACTACTTTAACACCCTGTATTTTGGAAGAATGAATTGACAATTTAAATATATTTCTCAATCGCAGCTAATTTTCAAGCCGCCATAAAGTTTGAACAGAACTATCGGACTGCTTCGTCGGTCTAGATTGCAAGAGCGAGTTTTGAGTATGAGGTGCTGGGTTCGATTCCCATTTCGGGCAAGGTTTTATGTTGCTTTTCTTTTCCATGAGACTACATAAATGGGGAAATGTGGGTGTGCTGTAAGGTTCGGCTTATTCGTCAACTAGCGTGTGAGAAACTCGCGAGTGCGCGCGAGTTGGTACCTTCCAATTTTAATCGTTTTCTGTCGTCAACTCGCTCGACCTTGGAAACCTGACGTAAAATAAGTCAGATGTGCACCCACTTGAAATGTATACTTAAGATATTTTGTACGAATTGACTTTAAAATAAATTAATATAATGATATAATTTTTATGTGACTGTTCTTTATTACGTGCGAGCGAGTTGAAGGCAAAAAAAAATAGGCTAAATCGGAAGGTGTCAACTCGCGCGCACTCACGAGTTTCACAGTCGCCAGTTGACGAATAAGACTAAGGTCCACCTTTGCTTAACCCTTTAGGGATTACAGGCGTGATGTTTATTTATGTTACAATAAACGTCTGTTTATCCTATCGGTGAATACAGTCGTGAAGCTTCGCCCCGCCTCATGGTGCGATCAAAGGCCCAGTGCTCTAGTTGCGTAAGCTATGTTTAGTCTAAGACGAGCCGCCGAGCCTTGACCCCTGTTATCTGTTGCAGCGTGATAACTGCATACAAGCGCCAGGAAATAAGGTATAGCGTGCTGTACTTGCAAGTACATTAATAGTTAATGAATCTGAATTAAAAACGACTAAATCGGACCAGTAATCACGGAGTTATGAGGTAAAAACGTAAAAAAGCCGTATTGAGAACGTCCTCCTTTTTAGAAGTCGGTTTAAAATAATAAACATCATGCCTGTTATCCCCGAAGGTTTAGACAGAGAGTTAGTGCTTTTTGACCTTAATTTTAAAAGTAGACAAAAAGTGCCCTTACTGACACGGGCAGGGCATTCCATAACCGTACTGCTTGGACTGTAAAATATTTCTTATAGAACATTGTAGAATGCATCTCTAGTCAAGTCCACTCCCAACATCATGGACCGGCTAATCTTTTCGCCACAGCATTATCCATTCTCGTATAGCCCACGCCGGAACGCGGAAAGAAGATTAATGTCGGGAAGAAGGAAATTCGAGACGGATTTGATGCAAAAGCCGCTTAACAATCGAGTCTTGTAGCGAAACTTTGAACAAAGGTCATAACGCTTTTATTATAAGGGTAAGCACAAAGAGGTGTAAAACGGTATTTGACCAGTTTGTTTTACGAAACTACCAAATAGACTTGGGTAGTTCCGGAACGAGTCATGAAAATGATATACTTCCAGTCCCGGTACTACACCACTCACTCGTTCACTACCAATTCAAATGTGTCCTTTAGTTCCTCTAGTACCGAGTAGTTCCGACTATTTCCGAAGCGCTCTGCTAGCTCTCGCGCCATCGCACATCAACGCACCGCCACGCCTATGATAGAACGAGATGGGAACACATCGTATGTTCGAACCGTATTACCGTACAACAACCACAGATTAACTCTTTTGTAACTTAACACGGGCTTATACTACCACCACCCCTCGTCACCCGCTGTACTAAAACGTTGAGAGTAGTTCAGTACTCGTATAGTCCCGAGGTAATAATATATCAGTTTTGCTTGAATAGTTCTGAACTACAATGGTACTGGAACTTTTCCGTGGTACTAAATGAACTGAAAGCGTTCCCCGGTACTAAAGGAACTAATGAACTAAATGAGTGGACTAGTTCCGGAAGCAAAAATATACATATCACTCCTTATCTTTTGTTGGACACGTTTTGCGCATCTCTACTACCAAATACGGTTTGATACATTGGATCCTGTGTAAAGAAGAGTTAGCCTATTGGATTTAAACAAATGCAAAGACAGACTTCAAACTAGTACTGAGGATTTTTAAATTAAAATAACTCGAATAAATTAATTTAGCCAACAGAGTTTAATATTACCTACTATAAAGGGTGTAAAACACCTCTTAACGATGCCGAAAGGCACTTGTTTTCCACGTCATCGCGATCATTTTTTTGTTCTACACCATACCTGGGAACCTTCTATTTACGGAGATATTGGGGGTCAAAGTTCCAACTTTTTGGCAACTTTTTATTTAAATACAAGTTTTTATTGTAAGATTGATTTACTTTAAACACCTCCACGACCTGCGTACTATTCAATCCATCCATCAGCACAATGTTTTGAGTGCGTTACATTGAGTTCTACCACAAAATGAATGATTTTTCACCACAAAAAAAAAGTCGTTTCCCAGCAATAACTTTTGCTGGCTTCGTGATGGGGTGGTTTACACCCTGTATACAACTCATTTCCCTTCAGTTTTTTTCCATCATAGGTTTTCATTTTGATTCTGTTATAATTAAATAGCTTTGAGGATATTTAGATGCTTTTATATAAGAGAATGGCACAATAGGTTGTTCATACAGAGTTGTCACCGGTGTAGCGTAGAGCCCAGACAAAAATAAAAACAAAATTATGTAATTAGAGAGTAGATTAAATTAAATATAATTAACTTCGTTTATATTGCAAAGATAATATATATTACCTCAACAGTTTTATATTTTCAAAATGAAAAGCAAAAACGAAGAAGATAAAATAAATTAAAAATAACTTATTTATGTCGAGTTCCTTGTGAGTGGTGATAGTGACTTAGAAAATACCTATTAAAATCCCGCTAAACCTCCCGCAAAACTCCCAGAAAGAGCGTGATCAGTCTATACGATAAGCCTCGAAGAGGAAAAGCCGAGATAAAATAATAATAATTAACATTTTGTTATCAGGCAACTAAGGCCCATCGATAAAATACACAAAATGATATTTAACAACAATAATATACATTGTTTTAAGCTTTCACGGTTCATAACTATACTTAAAATGTCACTGTCATGTCATTTTAAGTATAATAATATACATATTAAAAAAAAGTAACAAAAAATCTAAATCTGGTACCGATGCCGTCTCTATGCTGGATGGAGCCATGTACAAGATGTGATGATCCAAGTCGCTATTGCTGTGATTTTTGCATTTAACTCGATTTATCGACTATTCTTTGATAAAATTAAAAAATAAAAATCCAGCGGATTCCCGCAGCCTGCACCAGGTCATCGGTCCACCTAGTGGGCGGAACTAACTTCTTACCTAACTTCTAACTTTTAATTATGTTAATTCTTATTTTTTGTTAAAAGTGAATAATAATTTTGTAACTTTCTTCGTTTTATAATTTTGACTCGTATTCCCCCGTGGACTGACTTTTATTTCCCTTACATGTGGGTAATTGGAGTCAAAACTACTTTTTTAATTTTTAAATTATATTACGTTTTAGGTATAGCAATGATATCCAAAAAAAAAGACTTATATAACTGGATTCCTGATTAGTTTTAAAGATAATTTAATGTGAACAAATTATAAGACTTATCATTAGTGATTACAATAACGAGTTTTCCTTAAGTGACTCCCAATTCTCTCAACTACCCCAAGGACGGTGGTGATACTTAGTTAAATGCTACAGTTTCCTGATCAACGCTCTTGTCTCCGTGTAAAATTACTACTACAACTTATTAGAATAGAATAGAATAGAAAGCTTTTATTTCAGACCGGAGTCCATAGGGTAAGTAACAATTTTACTTAAGTTCTAGTGTTAGTAGGTTACAGACACAGATGAAAATGTACAAAATGAATGAATTGTAAAGTGTGTGTGTGTGTGTGTGTGTTATTAATTGTCAGCACAACATTTCAAATCTCCAGTCATATATAAAAGAATAGACATGTTGTGGCCCTAAAATTAAACGAACATGGTCCACCCAAGCAAAGGTTAGCAAACGCGAACGATCCGAATCAAACTGAATTCAATTTAAAAACACATTCTCTTTGCTCGTCCGTTTGGGTGTTAGTGAGCTTTCACATGAAACCGTTGTCATGTCGTCACTAACGAATGGATTTATGCAGATACAAACACAAGTGGAAAGATGGAAAGGGGTATGCAGTAAGTGTAGTCGTGAACTTTTAACTATAAGCCTTGGCTAAGTGATATTTTTTTACAATAACACGAGAAGTGTTCAAAAGGCTGGAACCATTGCGATTGAACAGTTAAGGTGGAAGCTCCACGGTAGCCCGCAAAATTTAAATTTTCTTACGTTTTTTGATGATTATAATTCTTTAACTACATACGTCTTACAGCCGCGAATCATATTTTAATCAACATACAACCTGACACTGGCCTGCAAATTGCAAAAACGTAAGAAAATTTGAATTTCGCGGGCTACCCTGGTGCATCCACCTTATGTGAAATGCTTTGGCCAAAAAATAAGCCAACCCTCGGCCCATCCATGCACAATGTCATTTTATCAGAGGTAACCATGACAGAAACCTTCAAAATGTATTGAATTCACTTAAATTTAAGCTACCGTAAAGTTATATTTCATGCATGGTTTATCCTATTGAGAGTCTGACAACCAGTCTTACTAAGGGGTATCGCATTATCCAGTACTAACTGGGTTGTGGAGGTCAGATAAGCAGTCACTCCATGTAAAATACAGGTATTCAGCTGCATCCGGTTAGAGTGGAAGCCGACCGCAACATGGTTGAGAAAAGGCTAGGCAGATGATGTTGATAAAGCAAGCAAAGATCATTAGTCATTTATTCATGAACAATAAATTGTATCTGAAATTACATGATATAAAAAGAAAATTAAATAGCATAAACAAAACACACACGAATATTACAACAATGCATAGTTATACAACAATGAAATACAACATATAGGAATTCGTATAGAATTCGAATTTCGTTATAGATCTTCAACAGCATAAAGACACTTATTCAATAGGAAACTTAATTAAGTTGTTTTTTTAAATGAGCTTGAGTATATAGCGGTTTTTATATGTAGAGGCAACTTATTAAATAATATAACCGATTGATATCTGATCAAACAGAAACCACAAAAACTAGCTGAGATAACAACAGCTCTGTTATGTCTTTGGTTTGACGTTTGTCTATAAAGGTTTCCTGGACAACAAATATATCTTAGAAGAGCAAAATGTACGTTTGATCTTTTATATATTATAATAAGCTCCAAAGTAATATCTACTGACTAGAGCAATGGATCATAGAGATTAGGTCCAACTGAACAAAAGATAGGAATTCAGTTCATTCTTTTCCTATCTTAACAGGAACTAAAGTCCCCAACTTCCCTCTCAAATCTAATCAGAGGCGCTAACGATACTCGTAAACAAGCCACGTAGAGCTTGCAAAACTTTTCTAACTCATTAATGTACAAGAGTACGTTTTGGATAACTCTTTGCAGAGGAGAAACGGTCTAAATAAATACTGTGGAAAACTTCGCCGGTTTGACGACCTTAATGATTCGCTAAGTTGTTTTAGCGTTTGTTAAGGGGTGAAATGTGAGTTCGTTCTATGCAGCTATATAATGAGGACTTCAAAACAAAAGAAGACGAAATTTAGAATCATTATCTTCCAGATCTTAGTCACTTTCACGGTAATGTCGTTTCCTTAAGTTTATCGTCGTCAATGGAAAACAAAAGGGCAGCAAAAAGCACTGGAGTTTGAAAGCGGTTATCCTACTTCTTACCAATATTATAAATGTGAAAGTTTGTGAGGATGGATGGATGGATGTTTTTTACTGTTTCACGCAAGAAACTACTGACCGAATTTGTCTTCGGCACACAGATTATTAACCTGTAGTACGATCCCGTGGGACAATAGGGTATATGAATGATTTTTTTATATAACTAAACCAAGCGTACGTCAGAAATAGCAAAGTGAAATTACTTTTTCAATATTTATAAAACATACTAAGTTATGAGCATTTGAAACTGCTGATTAGACAGAGAGATCCGATACCTTTCATGACGTCATTCAACATATCGACATACAAAATCCATACTAAATTCCATTTATCTTGAAAGAGATAGAAAAAATGTTTTATTCATGGTTATAACTTCTGTGTTGTTTGGCCGATTTTGGTCTTGTTTTCACGTTTTATCATTATGTTTATAGTATTACCTACATACAGTACATTCCATATCGAAATAAAATATAAAAATTATGCATATTCTCTAATGGGCAAAGCCGCGGCAGTCTTTCATAAAGTTCTCCTCCACCCAATCGATGAAACCGTAACATTTATTCGAAATTCAAATCTTTAACTTGTTTTGGATAAGTTTGCAACTTAACGCGGGATTGAAGCAGGTCAGGTCCCTAGTCAACAGAGTTTGGAACGCTGCAATAACTTTCATTGGAGAATTTATTCAAAATTATCAAGTTATTTGTTTAAATTTTCTTCTAAGATTACTGAAGACTGTTAATGAAGCATTTGATTTAGCGGCTGAAAATAACTTAATTTTAATAATATTTATTAATTGTTGGTGAAGTTCTTCAGATAGCTCAGGTGCGTAGTACTCGCAACCAGCGTGCGTGTATTACTAGATGTATCAACACGATAAAAATATATATGGGCAAATTTAGATTTTCGCGAAAATTTGTAAGTACCAAAATTTACCTTAATTTTCAACATTTTTTTTATTTTTCGGACTTTTCTCTTTACTTGTGCGGTAAGACCTTGCTTTTAACCAAAATTGACTATTCTAGGTCAACCGGAAGTACCCTATAGGTTTTGGGTCGAAAACCTAAATGGTAGTTCCCGTTGACCTAGAATCACGAAATTTGGCAAAAACCAAGGTCTTACAGCAAATGTAAAGGAAAAAATCTGAAAACCGTAAATATGTTGTTTAATAACAAAAAAAGCGGTTTTACTATTACAAACTTATTATTTACTGTTGGTGCAATAGCCGTTTCATGGGATCGAACAGCAAAGTTAAGTTTATCCTTTAAAAAGTTTGTACGGAACCCTCGGTGCGCGAGTCCGACTCGCTCTTGGCCGGTTTTTTTTACTGTATAATGATTTGGGTTATTCTTATTCCGATGTATTTACATAGATTTTCCGTAATTATTAAACACTGAAGAACAGTTCCTACTATTTGATCAGATGATAATTATTTCTATCCTCGATACAGGAAGACGTATCGTTGGAAGACGTCCTACTAGGTGGACCGACGATCTGGTGAAGGTTGCGGGAATCCGCTGGATGCGAGTCGCACGGGACCGGTCAATATGGCGACACTTGGAGGAGGCCTATGTCCAGCAGTGGACGTCTTTCGGATGAAATGATGATGATGATAATTTCTATCGTGTAGTTTTGAACCGGTTTGACTGCCTCGTTGGTCCAGTGATCACAAGCGCGACAGCTAAGCATGAGGTCCTGGGTTCAATTCCCAGGTCGGGCAAAGTGTTATGGGGTGTTCTCATCTGTAATTTCTTAGTAGTCACGGAGTCTGGTTTCACACCCATGGGACTAAACACAACTGGCGAAATGTAGGTGTTCTATTAGGTACGACTATGTCTAACCCTTCAGCGATTACAGGCGTGACGCGTGATTTGATGTATGTTTTAAACAGAGTAGGTAGCGCCATCTATGTTGAAAGGCGTGCACTAGTAGCTTGTTGCATTCGGTCGCCGCACGGTATCTGGACTATTATAATAGCTTTGTGCTTTGAATGACTATTATATAGGAAGACCAAGGAAACGATGGATGCATTGTGGAGGATTGATATGAAAGAAATAACGGTAAATGATAGCTTGACGAATAACAGAGGAGAATGGAAGAAAAAAACGTGCTGCTCCGACCCCGAGTAAGTAAACTTTGAATGACTATTGCCGCAGTTGTTGTTCTGGGAAAAAAAATACTACAGTCTGCTAAAATATCCCACTATAACTCCCACAATTAAGTTTTTGATTTTCTTCATCTATGTTTTTATCTTCTCACTTTGTATAATTTGTTGTATGTATGTATTGTATTATGTATGTATTGTATTATGTATTTATTATTATATTTGATTCTTTGAAATTGTCTGTACTATTGCACCTACTGTTTTGTCTCCGCATCACCCTAAGGTAGACTGGTAGAAAATGCCCAAGGCATTAAGTCCGCCTTTGTACATAATGTGCATAAAGATTTAATAATTAAATAACTACAACTAGTAAATTTCGGTTCTGTCCGCTAAGGAGTTTCTTCGAAGAAAGGAACCCGAAAAAACTCTTTCTACGGTGGTCATGCAACACGGGATGTAATACGGTCGACCAAACTATTTGGTTTAAGTTTTAACATGCAAATTACATTGTAAAATGTAAACCAAATAGTTTGGTGGACCGTACGCTTGCTTCGTATCTCTTAAGCCGTTTTCTATAAATTAGTTATGTATAACTGTCAGTAATTAATATGCCACGTTTCGTAGCTATCGGTGTTTCTATAAACAAAGTTAGCTTGAAATATCCTATCCGCGTCACCTACCTGTCACTTGATTCATAGAAAAATCAAAGAAAGCTTTTCTGTGACGTTTTGTTACTAACCATCGAAACCCAACAGAAAAGATAATGGCAGTTAGTGACAAATTCGTTGCCTTCACAACATTGCCTCAAAATCAACTCAAATCTGACCTCTTGAAAAACCTTCTAAAACTAACTTTACATATCAAAACTCAGCTCAGAGTCGTATTCTATAAATTGCATTAGCTGCCAACAAGAGAATGGGGATTTTTTAAGAAATCGCTTTAACTCCACGGCGAAATATCAATTTAACTTATCTCCGCTGAAAAGAAAAACTTTCCATCCACTCGTCCTCAAGTTGGTTTTCGATTACCTGTAGGGTTGCCACCAGAACTTGGCTGATGGTATAGTTTTTAAGAGGGTTATGTTATTTTTGTGCATGAGGTTAGGAGGGATTAACAGCATGTGACTAATAGAGTAATGAATATAAATGTTGATGGATCAGAGGGAGAGGAAGATCAAAGTATACTACTACTAATCCTTGTCTTTTACTGTCTTCTGGTTGAATTATTTCTGTTTTACTTAACTATTACGTACTCTGTATATCTGTGAGAACTTGTAATTGGCCATATTAATTTTATAAACTAAACTATTGTGTTTGCCTAGCTGTAAGTTTTCCGAAAAATAATAAAATTAAAAAAATAAAATAAAGAAAAAAAACTGGCCAAGTGCGAGTTGGACTCGCGCACCGAGGGTTCCGTAGAATCTTGTATGTATTTTGTTATAAAAATACATATTTACTGTTTTTTGATTTTTCCCTTTAGAATAGAATAGAATAGAATACTCTTTATTATGTACACCATAAAAATTACAGATACAAATGTAAAACATTTTACAAAGGGTGACACAATGGGCGGTCTTATCGCTAAAAGCGATCTTTTAAAGACAACCTTTACATGTGCTGTAAGACATTGCTTCTTGCCAAATTTCATGATTCTAGATCAACGGGAACTACCATATAGGTGTTCGACCCGAAGCTTATAGGGTACTTCAGGTTGACCTAGAACTGTCAATTTTGTTTAAAAGCAAGGTCTTCCAGCACAATTAAAGGGGAAATTATGAAAAAAAATTAAGGTAGGTACATTTTGGTACTTACATATAAGATTTCGCGAAAATCTAAATTTGCCCATATCTTTTTATCGAGTTTAATCAGGACCTTGGGTTTTATACATCTAATAGGGACTATAGACCTCAGTATTTGGTATAAATTTCAATTTGCCAGGTCCACCCGTTCCTGAGATAATCGGTGGTGACACACGAACAGACAGACGAACAAGAGAGTGATCTTATAAGAGTTCTTTTTTTACCTTTCTCAAAAGTACGGAACCCTAAAAATAGATGAATTGTGATGAGTAATGATGTGAAGGGAACAGGAGTCAATGTCAGCGTGACGGTTGACAGAGGAGAATGGAATACAAAAACGTGTTGCGCCGACCTCAAGTAACATGGAACAGGGGCAGGTAGATGATGATTCAATGATGATGTTATTTTTAATTGCTGTTTGTTTTTTTTATATTGTAGCCTTTTATTTAAATAAATACACTACTTTCATACAAACTATAAGTCTAAATAATAATAAAAATATTATGTACAAGTAACAGCCTGTAACCGTTACAGGGCGTCAAAAAATTCGTCCACATCGCTGTCAACAGGAAAAGTGCCCAGTCGGCTGGCAGCATTGCCACGTTGGATGGCAATGCTGATTCTTTGGCCAAAAAATAGGCCCGCTCTCTGGTCACGTGAAGAGTCGACCAACCGCTTGGCGATTTCTCGAAATACTTGGTGGGCACTCGGACCCCATGGCCCAAGTGTTTCAACCCCAAACGGCTCAAACACATAATTACCAATTAAATTATTGAATTTGCGCCGTTTGAGGTTTTCAGCACCTGCAGCAGCCGCCCCAGCGCTGTTTGTTAGGTTTGTCTGGCAAATGTGGGTGTACTATTAGGTACACCTCTATTGACGGCCGCTTCACTAAACAGGCGATCCAGCTGACCAAACAAAAATCCGAGTTAATCATCAAACTCAAACTCAAACTCAAACTCAAACTCAAATCATTTATTTCAATTAGACCATTACGGCACTTTTGAATGTCGAAAATACAAAAAAGCAAAGCTACAGTCACAGTCACAAGGCATAATAACTTGAGAAAGTACTGTAGTTGCCCATTTCCTAACGTAGATCTCTATGGAGAAGAACGGGCAAGAAACTCCATGGACACTCTTTTAAATCAAAATATTGTTACAAAATCTTGGTTACATTAATCATGTTGAGATTATACATATGTGAGAACGATGTAGAAAGACGTGCACATAAAGAGCGTCCAGAGTAAAATAATAAATTAAAAAATAAAGTAATTAAAATGAACGAACCGTGGCAGCTAAGAGATGACCAGTCCCAACTGACAGCACCCGTTCACGAACATGACGCATGTATCGGCGCCATTCAACTCGACCATATTTAAGGGAACCAAATGACCCGACACACCCGCCACCATCAGCGAGACATTTGAGTGAGCATGACATTCTCTCAGCCACCATCATCTGCTTAGCCTTTTCCTAACAATATTCGCGTCGGCTTCCAGTCTACCCTAATGCAGCTAAATACTCAACAAAATAAATTGAGAGTTAAAATAAATTACTCAATTATGTATTATACTGTATAATATTAAATTACGATTTTTCCTACAACCTTCAATGAATGCATTCATAATTGCTTAAAAAATACATGTCAAACAAAGAGGGACAACCCTAATCACTCCACGAACCCGTCCAATTGCCAGAGCCTTAACTTCGTTGAATTAACACCCTGTATATTTGCTAAAAACACATTTCTTTGAGATTTTTTAAGATAAATGATTTAGTTATAACTGTTCCGTTGTAGACGTATAAAATAATCGAGTAAGTCAGTTAATTGAACTAAAATAAAATGATAGCGGTATTAATGCATGGAATACGTATATACGTATTATCATGATCCGCCTAACTTTTTCCCTAAACATTGTTTTGATCGGCTTCTAGTCTAACCGAATGCAGCTGAATACCAGTATTTTACATGAAGCTACTGCCTATCTGACCTCCATAACTCAGTAACTTTTCTGGGTAATTACGATATGCCTTGCCACAAAAAATATTTTTGTCCTTGAACTCGTAAATTACCTAAAGAGCTCGGATATGAAAACACTAATTGTTTGTCAACATCGCGATACAAAAACACATGCACAATATACATTACTGTGAAACGATTCTACAACCACCTATAATAATTCGAAACGCAACAAAAACCCTTCCAAAAATTTTAATAACATTGACATAGGGTTTAAAATAACGATACTATACTCACTTTTAATAACTATACTTTTCCTTCACAAGCTAGGAAGTAGTCAGGCAATTATCAGCCTTATCTACCTGACTCTAACAGATATTAATATTGTCTTGGACTAAACAATGCATTGTTAAGTTAATTAAATCTGCAATTAATATGACAGCTATCGAGTTTGTTTTAATTAGAAGTCTTTATTTTAAATCTTGTTTTTCAGGGTTAAGGTTATATCTTATACAATAAAATCATGGGAATAAAATTTCCTTTTTTTATACTACACTAGCTGCCAACTGCGGCATCGCCCGCGTATTTGTTTTTTTAATTTTATCATGCCCATAACCTTCGCGTAAGTGCAAACAATGAGCCGACTAAATTTTGTCACAATCGAATAGACGATATTTCAAATAATATTTTTTTTTGTACACACATTAATTATTGGCTTCAAAAAAAAGTCCCAGTGAATTTCACTAGGACTTTTATATCTTTGAGTGTATTAGAACGCATTTTGAGTATGGTGTATTAAACTCCTTTATGACTGATATTTTTTTAATGTAATTTTAGTGTTTTGTTTGTTTATTTTTTAAATAGTTTTTGTTTTTTTTAAATGTTATCTGTGAGGGATTATAGACACTCTAAAGTCCGTAAGACGAGAAAATGAGACAAACAGACATATGGACAGAGTTATTTTTCCATTTGAAATTTAATTATAAACAGGCATAAAGATTCTCTTCCCTACTAATTAAGTGATTGTCGCTAATTTACACAGTTCATAATTTATTATGAACAACAACAATGCGTTCAGTTTAATGTGACATTAGATGGTACATCAAGAAGGTAACTCTTATAGTTGTTGTCATGACAATTAGTCAACTTGAATCTTGCTACAGTGACTATGGAAGATGTCATGACGTATCTCTGATAGCCATTGTTTCAAGTTTTATGTTGGCGCAGGTCAAGTCCTCGGAGTCGGTTACATTGTGTTATAAACAACAACGTTAAGTTTACTTCAGGGTTTTACCTGCTTAAGTAAAATACTGCAGAAGTAGAATCATACTTATATGATTCTTATGACGTATGTAGGTGAATTCAACTGCATCTGGAATTCGGGCAAACGATTGAGTGTAAATGAACGCGGTCGAGTGCGGTAGTCTTCGGACAATCTCGTCCATCTTCAACGTTCGACTTTACTCAAACTGACTCAGACTGTACGTAATTTCTGCATCTGGGGGCCGAATTGGGGTAAAATCATTTGAACATCCGAATATCGTCAAACGACCAAATAGCGCCATTATTGTGTGTTTTGTAGACCTATTGTTTCAGATCGAAAGAAATCTAATTTTATTTCTAACCAAACTAATGATCCATTTGATGATTTTCATTTCCATCAATGAATTTCAAATTATTAAACTTACAAAAATTTACCCGTTTAGAAAGTGGTCATTAATCTAATAAAATTTACGAAAACTATGTAAATCCTACATAGTAACCTTTAAAACTTAGGCATATTTCATTAACAACATTAAAATTTTCGGTAACTAAAGTTTTAGACATTTCTTAATAGTTTCGTAAGTATCTCAGAAGTTTAACCTTTCCTTATCTTGGCTTATTTAGCTTACGTATTTACATATTAATAAATTAATTAAACGCTTTTATGCCCAAACATTTATATTAGCCTAAAACTTTTTTTAATGCTAGCACACATTTTTACTCACAAAAATTTAAGAGTTACATCATGCGTCAAAGGGCAAAGTGAGGCGCGTCAAAAATATTCGCGGAAAGGCATATAGATGGTTTTGCGGCTATCATGTGAAAGAGAAGCGATTCCCTGCTCGCTCGTCTTCGTGGCAGTACCAACAGTATCTTGAGTTTATTCGCAGATAGATGGGAGTCTGCAATGCTGCGACATTGGATGAAACTCCACACTTATTAAAACTGGTATATCTACTAACACTAGTATTTAAAACCATAGTTACTGACACTTAGTGGGCGTAGCCCGAAATAAATGCTATAATGACGGGAACCTCTTGAAAGCAGAGAAAGATAAGCAATTCAAATATCTAGATCTGGCTCGCGAGGTTGTCGACATGTGGGACGTGAGTACAGGAGTCGACGTGAGTACAGGAGTCATTGTGCCGATAGTCGTGTCGGCCAATGGCTTAATAGCCAAGAGCCTCGACCAGCATCTTAGGAGGCTCTCGCTTGGCAGCTGGATCAAGGGCTTGATTCAGAAAGCAGTACCTCTGGACACGGCACGTATTGTTAGTAGGTTCCTCTCTCAAGAGCCCTGACCACCGGCAGCTCAGACCCTGTTCCCAGCGCTGGTGGGCTACTGTTTTTTTATATTTTTAAATGTTTTTTTTTAATATAGTTTTAATAAGAAATATTTAAAAATGTCAAAAATATGTGTTTAAATGAATAAACGAAATAATAAATAAATAATGTTTTTATTTAAATTGTTTTATATTAGGAATATTTAAAAATGTAACGATATGTTGTAAAATGAATAAACGATCATAATAAATTATAATTACCCTTTTTCCCAATTTATTTGAGGCGGCGCAGCATTTCTTCTTCATATAATTTACCTCTATATTGTTCGTCATCTCAATAGTCACCCCTTTCACCATTTCCAAAATCCATCAACATTCATACTCAAAAATGATTTCCTAACATATTCCTCATTACCTACTCCGCAAGGCTACACTGGAACTATTTCTTCAAGATTTTTATTAAGGTAAGGGTTTTCCCACTATTATTTATCACCTGTTCTCATATTTTTAAATCAGCCTCCCACTGCATGGCAAAGGCCTCTCCCGTGGCTTTCCAGCTTTCTTTATATTTTGTCTTCTCCGGCCAATCCGTTAGGAATGAGTCCAGATTGCCGCGAGCGTTTCTTGGGTCTGCTCAGACACGTACCCTCAGACCACCTTCCATTCACCCCACCTTCAGGCGGCACCCACAACGTGACTACCTTCACCCATTTTTAAAAAAGATCTACAAATGACAGCTGGAACTAACGGCTTAACGTGCTTTCCGAGGCATGGAGGAAACCCGGTGTGTTATACGTTGTCGCAATCCACGGACCAACCGAGCCAAGCGCGGCTTAACCTAAAGATCGATCCAAACAGATGTTATTATTTAACCACAAGCTCTTCACCAACAAGAAAGCCCCCTATCAATGTCATTCTAGCGCAAAAAGATCCCTTCAGTATTGTAGGTACTTGGAAGACTTAAATAAATCCGTACAACCATAAAATTGCCTCCAAATTGCGTCCAATATTAACAGTATTAGCTTCCAATTCAATGTCGAACCCCCACATTACCCACGAAAGGACCCCTAGGCACTTATTGTGTGGGCCCTTGATTTTTATACCCCCAGCCGCCCCAATGGCCTCATATAATTCCTTTATGACCCACTAAATCTGCTCTTTTCATTCAATGTTGAGATCTTTCCGGCGTTTTCTAGTATTGTCCGGAATCGTTGGCTAATTCTCCGACATAAATTGAATTAGGTAGGAACTCCTCCTCCTCCTCAAATTTTACGTCAGTTTTATATGGGTTGGCTTACAGTTTATTTCTTACCTGTGGTAGAATTATGATAAGTCACCAGCAACGCATGATTACTATAAAATACTCACTGATTACTATTTTATAATATGCCACCTAGTAAAAAAATTAAAATATTTTTATGTCTATCTACAATGGACTTTTTCTTTTCCATAAATCTATGGACAGAAGTCAGAACAGTCTTCTACTTTCGTCTCCGGTATTACTATCATGATGCGTGAGGTATAAACTACTGAACCAGTATCAAGATGATCACAGGAAGGATGTTGGCCATATCTGGCTTCTCACAAAGATTAACCTAGATTTGTTTACACAAATCGGCGAATAAAACACCTCAGTGAAAAAGCTGACACAGTTCTTTAAAACCGCTTTGTATTTCCTCAGAACAAAACCTCTAAAAATAGATTTTTTAAAGACAAAAAAAGAAACTGAGTCTGTGCAAGAAGATAATATGCAAATTCGCGTCCCCTCGGTAAGCTTGAGACCATCGGCCTTCCTTCGCTTACTTAGTATTCCCTAACGCGAATTTTATCCATTTTTAGTAGATCCCGTTTCCATCAATCATATAGTGTGATATTTCGCCTTGCAGGCAGATAAATATTAACTGGAAGAGGCGTTAAGTCTGCTTTCTGATTATGAGGATTATGATTGGGGCTGTGGTCAAGAAATACTGTTATATCATACCTTTGGGATAATCGGCCAGCAGCGTTCCCACTGCTGGGACGCAAGCCTCCTCTCTTTGAGAGGGATGGACCATAATCCGCCACAGTCAGGCACAGTAGGATAGTCAACTAATCATAATACCTACAATTTCACTATCTTTATTTATTGGCCCAGTGAGAGCAGCGGTGGCCCCGACTTACTAGCAGTAAGTCGTGGGTTCGAACCCAGCAGGCGCATTACTTTGTGTAATTTATTTCATCACCACTGCTCTCAAAACGGTGAAGGAAAACATCGTGAAGAAACCGGCATGTCCTATAACCAAAATTCAGTTACATGTGACATCTACCAACCCGCACTGAGCCCGCCTGGTGGACTATAGCCCATTCCCTCTCATAGAGAAGAGGCCTGTGTCCCAGCAATGGGAAAATTATAGGCTGATTATGCTTACTTATTAGGTTACAAACCTCTTCATCTTTCCTCAAACCGAATTTCAGCTGATCACAAGTAAAATTTAAATATTGCTCAAATAACTAAAAAGCAACTTCAAAAGCATTGTCCACTCACATTTCAGAAACTGGAGCCGGAACCAGGATTCCGAACTTCATGTTGCATTGTACTGCAGCTTAAGCTTTTCCTGTATACAGCATGAATCAGAAAAGTGTGGTAAGAATTATTTTGGGATGTAGTATAGACCATCTAACTGATAAACTTTCTCCATCGTCATCTGCCTAGCCTTTTCCCAACTATGTTGGGGTCGGCTTCCAGTCTAACAAGATGCAGTTGCATCACGATAGGCATCAGATAGGCAGTCGCTCCATGTAAAATACTGGTATTCAGCTGCATCTGGTTAGACTGGAAGCCGACCCCATAAAGGAAATCTAGTTCTCGAATCTCAAAGTTGAGTATTTCGCCTCCGAAAAAGTGGTAAGTTTAAAAACCTATAGTGATTGTGTTTATACAAGAAATAAGTGTTTTTGTGATTAAAACGTGTGTGTTAACGGTGCATAATTAGTATTGTGAGCATATTATTAAATTGTATATACAAAAACAAGTGGCTTCGTATAGTTATAGGTAAGTAAATAACCGTGTTCAAAAACAGTCGTTGGCGCAGGCCGCGTCAAAATAAACAGTGAGTATCCATTCTCCTCTCTTCATTCCATCTCTAATTTAATTCTAATTAGACTGTCGTAAATAAACTAATAAGATTATGGTCTTATTGGAAAGGAAATATAATCTAGTTTATTTTAAAATTATTTTAATTGAAATTTAAATTTTAGAAAAATTCAATTTATTTTTTTAATAGAGAAATATCCGTTTTCATCACTGTTTCTCAATTTCTACATTTTTTTTGAGTTTCAAATTAATATTAGTTTTTTTTTATATACAGATTCCATAACTATTCAGCTATTCACTGTAAATTTTATTTAGCTATAACTCTTGTAGTTTGCGATTGTCAAGTGTTTTTATATTGTGTCAAATTACATGCGAATATTTGCAATTTTTTGCGCGCTCGAGCGTTAGGGTGCAAACAAGTCGCGCGCGCGGCTAGTGAGTGGGTAGTCCCCCTAAATACAATTACACCTTTCTGAAACATGCTGTACAAGACTTCAAGGAAAGTAGCTGCATTGTGTTGGTGGCAGTGGTTCCACCTGTATTTTATATGGCTAGGTTGTACGTATAGTAATAGTATTGTGTGTGGAAATGGATGTTTTTTTGTAGCTAGTTGAGTTTAAGTTGGGATTTTTGGTTTAGAAATGGAAGTAGAAAATCCTACATTTATGTCATTTGGTAATAGGTCACTATTTAGGTCCGTTCAAACTAGTTCTACTAAACAGTTCTACGGTAGAACTAATGGGAATACATTTCCAACTAGTCCTACGATTTAAGGTGCTACAATATTTGAGAATCAGTAAGAATAAGAATAATTTTCCAGGCTCCTTCGTTCCGTTTACATTTTATTGAGATACAAATAGTAGTATCCGCACAATAAATTTCTAAATCTAATCTAATATAATAGTAATCTAAAATATAAGGAAAACAGTTATTGGTTACTTAAGATATTATGTATATTTGTATGAATGTAGTGTGTGCGCGTGTGTGTGTGTGTGTGTGTGTGTGTGTGTGAGAGTATGTGTTGGGGGTGAATTAAGAGTTATGTTGGTGTTGTGACACTGTGTCTCAGTAAATGTCTTATACTTGTTGTATATCGAAGTTTGTGATTTCATATAGTGGGACCAAAAATTCTCATTTGTTCAACCTGTTCTATTATACAATTCTATTTGAAAACTAATGAGTTATTGTCCTCACTAGCCACTCACCCGCCCCGCGCGCGACTTTTTTGCACCAAACCGTCCAGGGTGCAAAAAATTGCGAAATATTCGCATGTAATTTGACACTTTAGATAAACAATCGCAAACTACAAGAGTTATAGCTAAATAAAATTTACAGTGAATAGCTGAATAGTTATGGAATCTATATATCACAAAAAAAAAAAAAACTGATATTAATTTGAAACTCAAAAAAAATGTAGAACTTGAAAAACAGTGATGAAAACGGATATTTCGCTATTAAAATATGAATTTGAATTTTTCTAAATATTAAATTTCAATTAAAATAATTTTAAAATAAACTAGATTATATTTCCTTTCCAATAAGACCATAATCTTATTAGTTTATTTACGATAGTCTAGTTAGAATTAAATTAGAATTTGAATACTCACTGTTTATTTTGACGCGGCCTGCGCCAACGACTGTTTTTGAACACGGTTATTTACGTACCTATAACTTTACGAAGCCACTTGTTTTTGTATATACAATTTAATAATATGTTCACAATACTAATTATGCACTGTTTTTCCGTTAACACACACGTTTTAATCACAAAAACACTTATTTCTTGTATAAACACAATCACTATAGGTATTTAAACCTACCACCTTTCGGAGGCGAAATACTCAACTTTGAGATTCGAAAACTAGATTTCCTTTATGATAATATAGTAGCACAGATTTTCACGATTAATTTGATATATAACACTATCCGAAAACAACAATATACGTAACAGAACAATTGAAATACGACGCCACACGTCAGAAATGGCGGAGTTTGTTTACACTACAGTTTTTACTTTTATTTTGAGATTTGTCGATGGAATAGTGTTGCTATTGTTGGTCCGAACGTTGAGGAATATAGTATAGAGAATGCTACAAGAGGAATAAGCTCTAGAAATAGCAGTTTAATAAATTTTTATTGCATTTGTTGGACGAAGGCGCTACTGGCTGCTTTAGCAGCCAGGGACATTTGGCAAATCGGCAACTGGCTGCTAAAGCAGCCAGGGGCGGTTGAGTGGCTAGTACTACGTGTTGCCGTAGGTCGTACATTCACGTTGTGCAAAAGTCGCACTAATGCGAATTTACTCCGCTTTAGATTTGCCAGTAGTAATTTGGAACAGCCTTAGGTTACTGACGTTACTGTGCTAGTGTACGGTCGACCAAGCTATTTGGTTTGCATTTTACAAGCAAAAAGGAAGGGGTCGCAAGGGCCGATGACTGCCGGGGCTGCGGGACTGTTCGAAAGAGAAACCGCGTGGCCTCGGAACACAAAGAGCGATGAAGGAACATGGATGGGTTTTAGTCAGTAAAAGTCTGACACTCCAGGAGGGAGTGATCATTCATCATTTGATGATTTCCCATCCGGAAAAAAAGGGTAGTAAAGTCTCACAAATTACCAGGTGGCCAGAATACATACTTTGTTTCTTTTAAAATAGAACTGTGCAATATGTAGCTTGGATTTAGGTCTGTAATGATGTACCTACATAGTATTTCCTCGAATGCATAAATAAATCCTCCACCAATTAAATTGTCAGGCACTATCTAGAAGTCCGTAGATCACTGTTCGCCCGACCCATCAATCACCGGCAGATAACGTGGAACATGCTGCGATCTTGGTTGGCTTCATTTACGTCGCCGCCAAACAACCCCTGTTAGAAGTTATTTGCGTTAATAAAGAACGTAATAAGGCAATCAATATTATTCACTTTGTGAATGAGGTTAAGATTCAATTTTAAACTACTGCTGCGGCTGTTGTCGAAGGTGACAACGTTGCTGCTTCTGTTGTTGTTGCTGTGCACTTTACTGACATGTTTTTATATCGACGGGCCTTTGGGTATTATTCTATCGGCAATAAGAATAATCGAAAATTCAAAATTTAGTGTTAGATTATCCTAAGCTACCAAAAGGCTTATCTTAATCTTGGTGAAAATCGCTGTTTTAACATAAATTCTTAAGCAATTGTCATTGTAGGCCATTGGTCATTGTAGAATTATAGCAGTGTGACCGTCCGTCTGCCAAGTCATAGGTCTCGAGTTCGAACCCAAGACACGCACCTCTGATTTTTCAAATTCACGTGCGTAGAGAATTATCACTTGCTTCCGTAAGGAAAACATCGTGAGGAGTTCAGCATGCCTGATAGATATTTCTTGACGGCATGTAAAGCCAAGTCAGGCATGGGCCTCTGACTTGGTTTTACATGCGGCATAAAAACTATGACACCAGGTTAGGCAACAACCACACGATAAAAAAGAAGATTGTAGGCCAACTATTTATTAACATTATTCCTTTATTTATTTCTTTACAAATTAATTACATTTTTAATTTGAAAAAATATTCCTTACGAAAACATATATAAAAACATTTAAAAATATAAAAATTGTAGCCCACCGGTATCGGGAACAGAGACCAAGCTACCGGCGGTCAGAGCTCCAGAGAGAGGAACCTCCTAACAATAGGAGCCGTGTCCAGGAGTACCGCTTTCTGAATTAAGCTCTTGATCCAGCTGCTTAACGGGAGCCTCCTCAGGTATTGATCTAGGCTCTTGGCAATTAAGCCATGGGCTGATACGACTATCGGCACAATGATCGCTGAGTCCACTTCCCACATGTCAACAACCTCGCGAGCCAAGTCAAGATACTTGATTTGTTTATTTTTCTCGGCTTTCACGAGGTTCCCATCATGCGGGATCGTTATGTCAACAATCATATTTATATTAACATAATTATTACAATAAAGGTTATTACTAGGATAAGGTTGACGCGTTAACGTTGAAAGCCTGATACCATACGTAAACACTAATTGTCAGTGTCAAGCATTCTTGTACCAAATGCGTTGCAACCGATTGTCATCGCGCGATACCAGCACAGCAACTGTTCAAGGAAGGAGCCCGGGATAGCAAAAAGTTTATCTCCAAAGACAAACACAATAGAACCGAATCCTGACTTCTGCATATCATTCAAACCTTTTTGTAGAAGTAGCAACATAAATCACAGGGACTAGCGCCTGCTATTAATTTGAGTTATTGTAAGCCATCGCCTTAATAATACAATTAGAAACGCGCCCAGATTGTGGGCCAAAATGAGGGAGCGGAATCAACCAGCTGTTTTACAAGATTGATCTCTCTGGCCTTCAGTAAATCTTCTTTTTCGGATACTCCTTTCATTAACACGCTATTATTTAAGGAAAAGATGCTGGTTTCATGTAATTTGGTATTATTTTATTTTGATAGTGTTTTGTTTTTCCTTCTTTTTTCAAGTCTTCGGTTATTTTTTATTCTTTTGAGACTATACGAAGTACGTTAGTGATAACATTAGTAGATTTAATTTAATTCTTCTCCAATTTCATGTGATCTTTTTGATTTTTGTTACATATTATTTCAATTCAATCATGTTTCAATGTTAAAATTATCAATATATTTGTTTCCTGTTAAACATTCACAAAATACATGTGTTACGTTCTTGATTCCAAACTTATTAGATGTCCAGCTATTGGTTTCAGAAGTACATCACACCGTGTCACTAACTTTTCTATCTCACTTTTGATACGATACCGCTTCAATATATACGCAAGATTTGTTTTGACCGCCATCATGCCATATAATTTACCTGTAAATAGAAGATAATTAGATTATAAAATATTAATGTACTCGTATTGCTATCTTAACCCATGATCTGTCCATGTCCTACGTTGTAGACACAATAGTTCAACAATGGCGTCTCGACCAAATCGGTCATTCGACAGATCATGATTTATGGAAGAAAATTTTATTAAAAAAAAGATATTTTTTATTACAAATGGAAACAGAACGATACTAAGGCCAGTAACTTAAACAGTTACATTGTTATTAGATTGCAATAATATTTTGGAAAAAAAAAACAGAAATACTTATAATCGACATTGCCTTTTCTCAACTATGTTCGCGTGAGCTTCCAGTCTAACTGGATACAACTATATTTTTACATGGAGTAACTGACTGTCAGTCGGATCCCTACAAGCTAGTTACTGGCTAAAACCCCCATGGTAAGACTTTAGTAAGTCAGACTTTAAGGGCTTCTGTCTACTCGTAACGAATTTCAAAGATCTATAATTAATGTAAGTTTGTTGCAACTTATAGTTGAACTTCCCTTTGAAATAGTAGGTACAGCAATATTCTTATTTAAAAGAGTGTCCATGAAGTTTCTTGCCCGTTCTTCTCCATAGAGATCTACGCTAGGGAATGGGCAACTACAGAACTTTCACAGTTTTTATGCCTTATGACTGGGACTGTAGCTACATTTAATTGTCATCTTTGTTTCGACCATTCAAAAGTGCCTGTAACTGGCCTACTTGAAATAAATTAAAAAAAAAAAAACAAAATCAAAGGATTTTGATTTTTTAAATTTAAATATTAAAAAATATAGTTACCGATACAGTTTCGCTTGCCCAAGCTGAAGCTAGCAAACGTGTTAGGATTCTCAGGTAAGGTTGCATGGTCCAGCCATCGCTCCGGCTTAAACTGGTCTGCATCAACTCCCCATGAGGAGTGCCGGTTGAGACCGTACAACGATATTAGGAAGGTAGAATTAGCAGGTATTGTGTAGTTTTCTGGAATGTATGTCGAAAAAAATTCAGTCTTCTTTTTGTAACGAACACTTTTTTAACTAGCCCTAATGTAGGTAAACCTGACCTAGACAATTCTGGCGTACTCAAATAACAATGAAAAAGTTACGGTTGCAAAACCAATTAATTAATCGTTGTGTTAAGAAAAAGTAATGGAAACGAGACATGTCAGAAAGACTTCATTAGAGATGCAATGGGCACTCTTGTTATCTGAAAGCATAGACTCAATTACTTTTTTAGCATCAACGCGGAGTTTGAACTCATTGGACTCAAACAAAAGACAAAATGTGGGTGTTCTAGGTCACCACTGCCCAACTGTTCGGGCAGGCGTGATGTGATTTATACTGTTATGCTCTTAGTGGTAAATACGTACTCAACTGAACATCCGTGGAAGAACATCTTGCAATCCTTGGAGCTGGAGGATAAACCCTCAAACTCTCTTTGATCACTGCTTCCATATACACTAGCTTTGGTAGATCGTGTCTGTTCAAATCTCTCTCTTCATTTCCGAGTACTTCTTGTAACCTGTTCATAAAATTTCTATAATATACATTCAAATATGAAGAAATATCGTTAATCGTCATCCTCCACAGCCCATTTTCACCTACTACAAAGACAGGCCTTTCTTATGTTCTGTGAAACGCCAAGCTCCTGGTCAAACCTCATTCAGATTGTACCCGTAATGGCAACTACTATTTCTATTTCGTCGGTCTCGCCACAGGACGACCAACACTTATCTTAATTACATCAAAAATCATTCAACTTAGGTTTTCGTAGCCCATTGCTGGAAATAACGCTCTGCTAAGCTACGCCACGTCCAGCCTGGCCTATAATTATTGTAACTTTTCATGAACAATATTGACAGCAGAACATCTTCCTCCTGGATTACTAGATTGGCCACTGCAGTTCCTGAACTGCAGGGCCAATCTGGAGATCTCTTAACCGTTTGCGGGCCCAGGTTGGCCGCTGTAGAAATAATCTATCTAAATGGGGTATCATCGACCCGTCCCAAATACAATGTCAGTGTGGAGCCCCTCTGCAGGATATGCCCCACCTCTTTTCTGGTCTATTCTGCACAGCCACCTGCACTTTCCAGGATTTAAATGAAGCTAACGACAGAGCTGTGCAGGTGGCAATATACTGTTCGGGTATTATTTGAGTCTATCGACATGCAAAGAAGGAGAAGACCAATATTGACAAACAAACTTAAACTGGTATTCTCTTGTTTGTCTTTCTCTTCGTTCATTACTCACTCTTTATACATTCGTTCTTGTACATCTCGATGCGACCCAATCAGTATCAAGATGAATGTTATTGATGTAGCTGTAGTATCGTAAGCGGCTGCTATGATAGTGTCCAAGTGTTGCCTGATTTCCTCTTCAGTGAATGCATCATGCTTGTCCGCTAAATCTAGCAATTGGTCCAGTAAAGGTTTGAACTTTGCTGAAATAGAATCACAGCTAAAGTAAATTTCGGTTGGAACTGCATCAATTCAGACTTACAGAGAAGATTTGAAAATATGACTAGGAAAAAATGTAACAAATGCAATTATTGCAGTGTAGTATCACCGTCTAACTTGTGGGTCCGGTGCCCAGCTGTGCCAAAGGCTTAAAGCTTGATGATTTAGGAATCTCCACAAATTTTTATTACCTGATTCAGTGTTTGTAGTTTTGTCCAAATTATCAATAGACTTTAAGTCTGATCTCCGGTTAGTGATCACCTGAAAAATAGAAATGATAAATATTAATTATTAAACACGGACACATTGCGACCAATTACTGTTGCCAACATGCTTTTTCTTTCAAGGGCAAACATTTTTCCCAAGAAATTAATAACGCCAACAAAGAACAATTTCTTTTGTCTCTCAACAAATGAGCTTTGTGTTAATTCTATCCATTGAATCTTCTTTATAATTAACACAATTACTGCATTGATTAGAAAATAATAGGAAGGTGATTACCGCTTCAGTTATATCTTTCATGACTTTCATGAGGCTATCTTGCTTTTTTTGTATGAAGTCCAATTGAATATGAATTGAAAATGTAACCAGAATCTCTGAACCCTGTTTATGTATAGAACAAATAAATCCTCCGCTGCAAGAGCATAGCTTTTCACGGTCACGCTATTCTCATCCGTTGTCAGCCCAAGTGATGTTCCTGTAATATAATATCAACATTCATACTGTATGACTGCTTCGATGTTCTAGTGTTCGCAAAAGCAACTGCTGAACTTGAGGACTTGAGTTCAATTTCCAGGTCAGGCGAGGGTTTACCATCTGGAACTTTTTATTCTGGATTTGTGCCCGGTTGATGGCAATAGGCTACATAGGTGATGAAATGTGGGTGCATTATTGGGTACACCTTTCCTTTTGGGGATTATAGGCGTTATATGTTATGTTGTGTGTTATCATACAATCTTGCAACGATTTTTTTTTTGTTAATACTCACTTCCATTATAGATTTTCTCATTCCCTTTCGGGAAAGCCCATTGGGCCATTGGGTGAGTCATTTTCGTCGATAAAAAATCCCATGAGGAGCAAGGTTTGAAATAAATTTCGATGACATCAGAAATCAATTATTTTTTACGCACCTCTGATTTTTCGGATTTATGTGCGGATTGTTTAATATTATTGTCACTTGCTTCGGTGAAAGAAACCACCATGCCTGGGACATTTTTAGACGGCATGTAAAGTCAAGTCAGAGGCCCATGGGAGGAATTAGAACGCAAAAAGCATACTATCAACTCAATCACAGCGAATGTCATTTCTTGCGTTTGGCAGCTTTTTACACTTTAACATACAATAAAAAACTAAATACTTACGACACGCAGTTCCCAATAAATTTTTAATCAAATATGGTTGAACATCAAACGGTTTTTTTCCCACTTCTGAAGCCAGTTGAGAGACCAGACTCTTGGCCTGAAAGATGTATTCCTCCACAAACGCGTACAGTACTTGTTGGTTGAACGCTGGGTTTAGGAGTCTGCGGTGCGGTTTCCATGTTGATGCTAAAAAAAATGTAGATAAGTATGATCCGAGTCCCTAGCACGAGTTATGACGTTTTTCGTTATGTAAATACGTCGATTTTCGAATCGAAAATAGGTACAAATTCATCCTACAGCTGCAGTTTAGTTAAAATGTTTGTAACAAGCACAATAAGTGTTATCCAAAATCACAATTTTATATTATAATTTAAAAATGTTGAAAAAAAATATTTTTGATTGCTTCATAAATAATTTTTTTCAACATTTTATACACTATTTTGTATACTTAATTTAAAAAAATAATGAATTTGCATTTGACTTAACAGTTTCCAAGTTAGGTCATACAAGGAAGGAGTAGACGGATTATAGTGGTTACTTACTAGTCGCTGTTACAAGTCCCCTGTCATACATCTCCTTTCCAAAATGGTAAAAGTATGGTTTCTCCAAACATTTATTTGCTATAGTGAAACTATCATCTGGGTCTGAAATTACTGAAACAAGAAAAATAGTTCAATAATTTTAAGTTAGATTTTTCTATAAGCAAGCAAGTAACAACAAGCAAACACGTTAACAAGCTGTTCAGTGAAAGCTTCGTTTCAGGCCAAAGTAATCGTTTAAGCATTGCAAGGGTTGGTGCAGTGTCGGGATAGACCAGCCACGGAACGTGTAGATGGACTGCAGAGAAATTAACTAACCATACATAGAAAGAGGACCAAGACGCACTTCAACTATATCTTCTTTCTGCAGACAATATTTGTATAACTTTTTCTCCATATTCCACATTTCTGAAAAAATAAATAAAATCCGCGTATAATTTTTTTACTACTCGAACATAATTATCTCCCTCCTCTGAGAGAGTGGTAGTGAAAAACCGGCCAAGTGCGAGTTGGACGCGCGCACGAAGGGTTCGTTACCATTATCTGTACAACATTAGACGAAACGGCAAAAAAATCACGTTTTTTGTATGGGAGCCCCTTCAATTTTTATTTTATTATATTGTTAGTATTTTTTGTTATAGCGGCAACAGAAATACATCATCTGTGAAAATTTCAACTGTCTAGCTATCACGGTTCATGAGATACAGCCTGGTGACAGACAGACGGACGGACGGACGGAGTCTTAGTAATGTTTTTACCCTTTGGGTACGGAACCCTAATAACAATATACAAGGTGGAAGGGAGTCTGACCGAAAACCGGTTACAACACACAGAAACTTTTTACACGGTCGAAATGAATGGAATACATATATTTTTTTTAATTACCGCTGAAAAGTTTTTGCGGAATGATGTACCCTAATACATTGTAACCCCGCTGTCCCTTCCGCCCTATATCATTATTTTATAGTTAAGAGAAAGCTCTATAACCCTCAACTGGCTGAGTGATTAGTAACACCAACAAAAGCAGAGGTCTTAGGGACCATTATTATTTATTGTTTTTTTTTGGCACTGAAAAATTACTATATTTTCAGTGTCAGACATATTTTTGCCAATGGATTGCCACGGTCAGAAACATGTCCTGAAAAATTGAAAAATAAATTGTATATTTTATACAACATGTAACGTAATTAACGCACACCCTAAGACACCCCAATTAGTTTATTATGTTATAATCATAATACATGCACTGAATTTTTTATTAAACATGTCTAGGCAATGATTATTTAATAAATTAGTTTTCCTAATTCCGGAAGAATGTTGTAGTCACAGTACAAATCAACGAACGCACACAGTCGCATACGTAGGTCTCATACCTACGTATGCGACTGTGTGAGTCTTGCTAGCCTAGTAGGTATTCGCTCGCGTTCGAGACAGCTGTTAACGTCGTCGCTCGACTCAACTTCAATAGAAAAGTTCAATACATTTTAATGCCTGTTTTCTTAATTGATGTTTTAATTTAGAAAGCACTTCGTCATTTTTTATCAAAAGCGTTCACTATCCTATTTTTAGATCCACGGCACGTCTTGTTGTCGCACTAAAATAAACTAACGATTTAATACGTCCCCACAAAAAAAAAGTCGTAAAATCAGCTGATTGGGGATTCTCATCGAATTAATCCCATATTTCGTTTTGAAAACGAGTACCTACGTGTACGCCAATCGGCTCCCCTGTCGATGTCTGTGTTCGGACGGAACGTTCCATGGCCACGAAGTAGCAGCTAACATAGTCCTACCCTGCGGTCTACTCTTGTATCATACCATTGGTTGACTTGAATGTTCTGCCAGCTAGAACCACATTATCACTACACTGCACCATGCCACAGTCCTCACCATTAGTCACCATTTCACTGAACATTTTGTGTCAATTATTGCAAAGAATCGCGCGCGAAAAACTATTTGCATAAGTACACTGTACGGAAGTTAGCGCGTGACTAAATATTGTTTACATTTATTTAAGTTAGCTTTGATTGTAGGCGCCGCCGCCGCGCCGGCGCCGCCCGGTGGCTATCTCGCTCTATCCCAAGTTCTTAATTTGCACGAGAAAGGGAACGAAAACAAGTATGACATATTTCGCATTTTGTTGGTATGGGTAACTATTGTTTCCTTTGTATCCAGTGTCTGTTAGTGTGTGTGTGCGGTTAAATCGCCAAGTTTACTTCAACTGTTTTTGTAAAGACTTTAACTTGCTTGAAATAAGGCTCATTTTTCTTTATTTTGTATTGAATGGCGGAATTTGTATTAATACAAATAAAACTGCACTTTTAAAACTCTTATTGCCTTGAGTTACGGTCCATTTCAGTTTGTTCGGTCTATACAAGGGTAGTGTGACTATAAATTACGTAGCTTTAATTATTTTTGGGATAAAAAATTACCTATATTAAAAATCATAGAAATCGATTCAGTAAACGATTCTGAACAAAGTAATTTCAGGATGTGCGTTAATTATTTTACATGTTGTATATGTTGTGTTTAGGCAAAATACTTACGATGAGCATCCCCAAGCAGCAGATGTCCATGTCCTATGATTGGCAACGCACCAGGATACACAGGTGGTGACAGGGGTGAACGTGGTTTCATCCAAGACCACAGCGCGAGTGCAACACAGCATGTTACTAACAATACTACCAGTAACATTGTAATCGCATGAAAGACTTTTCCTGTTTAAAGTAATTAATTTGTGAAGAGTATTTATATACCGCCCGTTGAACTCGAGCTACACGAAAGGCGATAAATTAATAATGTCATTATATTTTTTCTTGTTAATTGTGTCAGTTGTCACGACAACTGAGGCCAGGTCCGTCTTTGTCTTTCTACTATCGACTTTCGTCATCGAGGGGGGATGATGTAGCGGCCCTACAAAAAGTACTGCAGCTACATAGAACAAAAAGTACTACAGCGCCATCTATGACAAAGATGATGAACTAACGTCAAAATCCTACATCGCGCAAGTAACTTTCTCCGCGACTTGAGACTATATACAAGGACCTGAAAACAACTGTTGGGCAGTGGCCCACCAGACACTGCACCCGTCTGGTCGGTAAATCCTTCCTTTTTTACGGTGGAAGAAGAGCTTTACACCCTGTTCTTCAAACCCACAAAAGTTCAAATCTATTCGGTGGGTGATGTTATTTTTCAAACCGAGGCAATTTATTAGTTTGTAACAATAAGATCACCGGCGGAAAAGTAGGTATACAATCTTTTTGCTTTACACAAAGAGACTTAAGTTTTGAAATGTCAAACAAAACATATTCAAATTACAATATTTTATGTCAATCAAATTGACATTCACTATGAAATAAGGTTACCAGCGTAATAAAAATCTATAACCATTTTTAAGCTTCCTTTTTATTTGAAAAACTTTTTCTGTTCAAAAAGCCCGAACAAAGTTAGACTGGCAGTATACTCAGCTGAGCACGTTGGAAAATAAACTGTTAATTCATAAATAAATTAAATCAAACGTAAATAAATTATTCGATTTATGGATAAAATATGATTTGCGACCGTAACAAAATCCTTATTTGGCCGCAAATCATATTCCTTTCGCTATATCGCTTTGGGTGAATTTACAAGAACAACTACCTATAGAATTTGCTATTGCAAAAACAGTTGAACTATGTATTAAAACTAGCTGTTGCTCGCGGCTACGCCCGTGTGAAGTTCGGTAACTGTCCCATGGGATCATAATAAAGAGATAAATAGTATCCTACATGTTAATCCAGGTTATAAACTATCCATGTGCCAAATTTCATAATTATCACAATTATTTTCATCACAATTACCATCACTATGACGATCACTATCATTATCACAATCACCATCACTGTCACAATCACCATCACTATCACAATCACAATCACCATCACTATCACAATCACTATCACCATCATTATCACCATTACAATCACCATCACCATCACAATCACTATCACAATCACCATCATCGTTTTCACAATCACTATCACAGTCACTATCACAATCCCTGGACCAAACCTGAGATACAGGTTTATTCCTAGTTCAGGTAGAATCCAATTACTATATTCCTATAGTTTTTAAGGCCATTTTGTACATATTTTTGTAATTCAATTATTTCATTAAACAATTATTTCATTTCATTTACCATCATCGTTATCACAATCATTATCACCATAATCACAATCATCATCATTATCATCGTTATCACAATCATCATCATTGTTATCACAACCGTCATCATCGTTATCACAATCATCACAATAAATCAGCAATAACCCTGTATTGAAGTCGAATCCGCCATCTACTGGATCTCAAAATCAATTAAATGCCATATTCGTTATCAGCACCCCTGATTAACTCGGTATCGACACCCATATTGATTTTCATACATTTCAATCTCATCGCGCTCACAGTTTCGAATAAAACAGTCCGATTCCCGTTTCACCCACGTTAGGGGCTAAATTTTGAAAATCCTTTTTTAGTGCACCCGACTTCATAAGAAACCTACTCGTGCTAAATTTAGAAACTCCAGACCCAGTGGTTTGGGCTATGAGTTGATTTTCATACTTTGTCACCCCATCTCTCCATATTAGGGGTTGAATTCTAAAAAAACTCGAAACACAAATGTGTACTCATTTATCGATAGGAGTACTCCTGTTACGTTTCAAATAAAATACTCTATCTTATTTCCCCATACAAACTTTGGAGCCCCGCCCCCTAAGGGGGTGAATTTTGAAAAATCCTTTCTTAGTGCACCCCTAGACTACATAAGGAACCTACTTGCCAGATTTGGAATCTGTAGACCCAGCGGTTTAGGCTGTGCATTGATTTTTAGACATTGTCACCCCATTTCCCCCTCTTAGGGGTTAAATTCTGAAAAATCTGAAACCCTTTTCTACTTATTTATGAATAGGAGCACTCCTGTGAAGTTTTGAATAAATAGTCTAACTAATCTTGTTTCCCCATACGAACTATGGAGCCCCGTTTAACCTACTTAGGGGGTGAATTTTGAAAAGTCCTTTCTTAGTGCAACCCTAGACACCTAGCACCCCACCACATAAGGTACTTGCCAAATTTGGAATCTGTAGACCCAGCGGTTTGGGCTGTGCGTTGATAGGTGAGTCAGTCAGTCAGTTGCTTCTTTTATATATTTAGATTTTAAATGTGCTACAGTATCGGATCTAGCCTGTAAGGATATTTGTATATAAAATAAATAATATAAATAAATATTTTAATCAATGCAGAATCTGACATGTAATACTGACCTGCAAAATTGCGTAAGACGTAAAAAAAAAAATTGCGGCTGACCCTGGCGCTTGCACATTAAACTTGAAATCAATGCATGGAGTTTAAAATTAGACTGGCGTTATAAATACTTTTTACTTGTCTACGTTTAAATTACTTATTTAAAACTTTTTACGATTTGAGATATTAAAAGATCTGCAGCATCGTGACTCTAGAGTTTTTTTATGTTTTATTTCATATTTTTTTGAGTTACAATTTAATTAAGTACATAATAATTTAATTAAACTTTTTGCTACTTCTAAAAATCAAGGTTGACCTAGGCCCGATTTAAGGCGGCCCGTCACCATCTAGTTTTAAAAAAATGACATGTAAAAGTGTTTGTAAATACCTTTTTGCATAATTACCATCATTTATCATCATCCACTCATCGTCAGAACTCATCCACTTCTAGGTAATGGTTTCTCCTCATTTCTGTGCCAGCACCATTGATCCAGCCATCAGGGAACTCGCTTTTTTTAATTGAATTTAGTCACAACGGACAAAGTTAATGTAGTTTATAGCACAAGACGTAAAAGTTATATAATGTTATTATGTTGCGAAATGTTGCCATACAATGTAGTCACTTTGGTGTGATGCACCTTTAGAAATTGGAGCCTGTATCGGACTGCTGTCCGACAGTACTACTTGGCATTCACAGCGTCCTCACAGGGAGACGCGGCAGGCAGTAACGGGTCACTTGGCCCCCTGGCCGCGGAAGCGATACCTGGGCCCGCTACTGCGGAGCCCGTTTCTTGGGTGGACGCTGTCCACTGGTCCTGTTGGGCGCATGACTGCAACATGCGCCCATGTGTGTGGTTGCTGTATTGTAAACTGTAGGCGTGCCACAGCGCAGTTACACAGCGCTGTTTTCTTCACAGCACCTCGGCGTTCCGCCTCCGCCGAGTGAGACCCCCGGTTACCCGGAGGAAGCTCAACGGGGGGCAACCAGCGACAAAGGTGCCAACTTACAGCGCACCTACGTAGTGGTTGTGTGATTCCCGGCCGCCCCACTAACCACTCTGACGCCCCGCGCCCGACTTTTTTGCACCCGACCGCCCGAGCGTGTAAAAAATTGCGAAATATTCGCATGTAATTTGACACTTTAGACAAAAACACTTGTCAATCGCAAAACGCTTAACAATTAACTACAAGAGTTATAGCTAAATAAAATTTACAGTGAATAGCTGAATAGTTATGGAATCTATATTATATATAAAAAAAAAACGAATATTAATTTGAAACTCAAAAAAAATGTAGAACTTGAAAAACAGTGATGAAAACGGATATTTCGCTATTAAAATATTAATTTGAATTTTTCTAAATATTAAATTTCAATTAAAATATTTTTTAAATAAACTAGATTATATTTGCTTTCCAATAAGACCATAATCTTATTAGTTTATTTACAATAGTCTAATTAGAATTAAATGAGAATTTGGATACTCACTGTTTATTCAGTTGTTGTCGAGTTTCTCTATACTCTTAAGTCGCGGATAACTTTAACTGCGCGACTTAGGAATTTCATGTTGGTTCTTCATTTGTGGCATAGGTGGTGCTGCAGTACTTTTTGTACTATGTTGTTGTATTACTTATTGTGGTGCCGTTACGAGGACTTAAATTAGCTAACGGATTTAATGTTAAATATTTGGATGACCGAGTGCTCAGTTTTTGTTTTTTGGTAAACGACGTTTTCTAAAATGAAACCTAGCTAGATCGTACTCTACCTCGATCCTCGATCGCCTTGCATATTTGTACATGTTATGTTTTTGATGGGATCGTATTATCTCGCTGATTGTCATAAACAAAATCTATCTCATGATGTCCAATGTGTGAGCTCTTTCTCGCTGTGAACCATTATTAGGGTAAATAAAAAACATGATGTATATAAAAAATCTCATGTTCTTAATTCTAATCGAATTTGTTTGCTAGTTGCTGGTTTAATCAGAATATCACACTGTGTCGGTATACTGTGGATGTCACCAATGACACGATATTTTCGGAAGATGTGCGCTAGCATTGTCTTCATCGCCATCATGCCGTACAGTCGCCCTGTTAAATAAAAAAGATATGTTAATGTGCTAAAAATTAAAGTTCCATATTTATCTACGTTTGTGGCAATTGTTTCCTGTTTCTTCAGCAGTTTTTAACAGAACAAGTGCTTATGTCAGGGTTTTATATTTTCACCATCGTTATGTCAGTAATAGCACTTAGTCTAGACCCTCAGTCATTATCATCATCATTTAACGTCCAACTCTGGATCTAAGCTTCTCCCATGTATCGTTACGTCTTTTTACAATGAGCCACATCTAAATAACTGCAAACGTTCGGGCTCGATATCAGTTAAACTGGTCATTTCTAATTCAACCACAGGGCAAGTCTATGCAAGACCATTTGCATTACTGACTGGCTGATTCTATGGAGCTGCAACAATGGCAACAGTCGGAGAGTCAGGCAGTCCCATGACTGTACGACTTTGACCACTGTTATCAAGCCCATTGTGACCGACCGAGTTTGCCAAACTGAAAGAGAACCGTACCATTTTCTACCGGCAGAATACCATGGTGATCATTTTGTATAAATAAGTCGTCCTAGTTTTTACCTAAACAGTTTCGTCTTCCAAGGCTAAAGGAGGCGAACGCTTTAGGGTTGCCAGGCAAGGAGCTAGGGTCCAGCCATCGCTCCGGCTTGTACTGCTCCTTGTCTGCCCCCCACATGGGGTGACGATTGATTCCATACAACCCTATCAAACAAGTACTTCCAGCTGGTAATACGTAGTTCTCTGAAATATTAAGAAAATCAATTGCAGTCAAGTACATTGTGGAAGGGTAGAAGTTAATATGGCAGATAATATGCATACCAGTTGGGTAAATAATAGTGTCTCGGTGGAAAATGGAAGCAGAAAATATTTTGTTCCGACATTCTCTAATATGAGACAAGGGTAGTTAGAAGAACCAAATAATAAACTAAAACGTACTTAGTTGTAGATCAGATTGAATGCTCCTTGCAATTATCGGTACTGGAGGGTACAGTCTCATACTCTCTTTCAAAACTGCTTCTAAATACAGCAACTTTGGTAGATCATCTTTTGTGAGATCTCTGTCTTGGTTTCCAAGCACTGTTTGTATCCTGTATAATAAAACGTTTCATAAGATTTTTATACCTAAGCTAGGTATTGTCGCCTTCTCAAATTCACTGTACAACATACCCCACCTAATTTAAACTTTATTAGGTCTAAATTATCTGTCATTTAGGCAGATAGTTTTTATCCTACTTGACCAAAGAATTGCCAAATTATTATTTTCATTAAAAAAAGGATGTAATGTTTCGTAAGAAAGTTTTGCAGTGTATTTGGATTCGGATTTTCCCAGCATTGTCCTACTTTAAAGAATCATACTTAACCTACCGTTAACTGTAACAATCACGATCACTTGATCAAACGACACAGTTGGTCAATTATTTTTGAAACTTACTCCTTATAAATTCGTTCTTGCCTATCTGGATAGGATCCCATTAGTATTAAAGTGTATGTCATTGCAGTGGCCGTCGTGTCGTAAGTGGCTGCGACAATAGTGTCCAAGTGTTCCCTGATCTCATCATCTGTAAATGCATCTTGTTTGTCCGCCAGGTCCAGCAGTTGATCCAGGAGTGGTTTGCATTTGTCTGGAATTAATTACAATTTCTTTTTGTTTCTTTTTCTTTATTTCTGTCTTTCTGTGTAAATGGGGCACTTAATATCGTGTCATTGGTGTCCCGTACTGTATGGCGTCAGACGTAAGGAATAACACCATCCTATCCTTTTTGGTTGTCGTAAGAGACAAATAAGAGACTTACCAGGGAATTGACAGCAGCGTTCTCTATGCTTTTGTTGCAACCGTACTGTGATCGCCAACCCGCTTGCCAAGCGTGGCGGCAAAACCACCCGTAATGAAAATGAGCGTAACACAGAAATTACCCTAGTACGTGGCAGCCCGTCTACCCTCAACTAAAGTCTGTAGTAGTCGCGGTCACGGCGTGACACGGTGCGAAGAATCTCCAGGAGGAATCCGGCTACCTATACCGACGACTTAATTTAGCAACATACAAGACGCGTATACTCCCAACAGACGAGAAGATAACCGAACCCGAAGAGGAATTGAGCAGGTTGCGATGGAATTGTGGGATTATCTGAAATCCGAAGAGAGGGGGAAGGACACGATAATCCTGAAATCCGGCAACCTGCTCTATTTCCGGGAAGGTGACCGGCAGTCCCAGGGTGACATAGGGTCTTACGTCCACAAGTCCCTTGTGAATAACGTGGAATTACGGCTGAACTCCTGAAGGCGGGTTTAAAACCGGTACTTTAAGCACTTCAGAAGCTGTTTGATTCCGTCATACTCGACGAGAGAACGCCGCAGGCATGATACAGAAGTGTGGTGGTACTCTTATTCAAGTAGGGTGACAATACCCGGGTGAAGAAATATAGGCCCATCACACTTCTAAGCCATGTTTACAAGTTGCAGAGTATACGAATACCGAAGAATATAACCTGCCTCTCTGTTTAGCGTTTGTGGACTACGAGAAAGCCTTCGATTCGATCGAGACTTGGGCTGTACTGCAGTTTCTCTAACGATTTCAAATCGACTACTGGTACATCGAGCTGTTGAAGTGTTTGTACAAAAACGCCATCATGTCAGTCCGACTTCAGGACCGGACCTCGGAACCCATTCTTCTGCAGGGACGTGTGAGACAGGGAGACGTCATAATATCTCCGAAAATGTTCACCACTGCACTGGAGGATATTGTCTTCAAGGTTCTGGACTGGAGAGGGCTAGGCATCAACGTCAAAAGCGAGTACGTCAGTCACCTTCGTAGTGGTCATGGCTGAGACTATTGAGGACCTCAGTACAATGGTCAACCTCAGTAGGGCTTCCGAAAGATTGGCTCTTAAAATTTTGTTTGTGCCAGAAGGCTGAAGGCGATGCCAGGTTGGAAAGCAATGCTGGACATGTGAAGAATCGACCAACCGTTTGGCGATATCCCAAAATACTTTGTGGGCACTCAGACCCCATGGCTCTAGTGTTTTAACCCCAAACGGCTCAAAGATATGATATAAGGCAATATGCAAATTTCATTCGGGCTAATAAAATTAATACCTTGTGTGGGTGTTGTATTTTCCTCAAAACCAGAACTTGCTTTCAACTCCAATTTTCGTTTATTGATCACCTGAAAAATGATGTTTAATTTGTAAATACTAGTAGTAGGTGAGATTCGATTCTTCGAGTAAATTGTTTTAGACTTAATTGTTATGCAAAATATTTTTTAATGTCATTGATTTTCGAAAATTAACGGCTGATTCCATAACTTTTGTTTTCCTTGCCTCGATGGTTTAGCGGTCACATTTGTTATTGTTGAGTATGAGGTACTGAGCTCAATCGTAGAGTCGGGCATAGTGTTGTTGGGCTTCTTAACCAAAAACAAAATGTGTGGCACTATTACAAAGTATTCCTCCTTTTTGTAGTTACTGCCTACCCTCTACGAGTGTGAGTGTGAGCTTATGGATACAATTGTAAACACACTTTACAATTCTATCCATAGACCCTTAACGAAGCCGAAGGGCACTTGTTCTTTCCGTCATCGCGAAATTTTTTTTTGTTTTGGACCAAACCTACCTACTTACGGAGATATTGGAAATCAAAGTTCTAACTTTTTCACCAGTAATTTTTCAAATAGGTACTAGTTTTAAGGTCATAAATTTACTATCTCCATAACCCGTTTACTATTAAATGCATCCATCAGCACAATGTTGAGTGCGTTATATATGTTGAGTTGTACCGTAAAACGTGATTTTTCATCCCAAAAAAAAAAGTTGTTTCAAGCAATTATTTTTGCGTAGAGTTACTTAGTTTGATGTACAGAATGCTTGGTTGACGAATTCGTGAAGGGTCCGTTTACTTCCTGTATATGTTATTTTATCACAATTACCTTATTCATAATATCTTTCGAAACTTTCATCAGTTTGTCCTGTTTGCGCTTCAATGAACTCCTGTTGAACATGCAAGGAAGGTGCAACCAAATGCGTTGAAGTCTTTCAATAAACAGGGCAAGTAGTTCTTCAGTTGCATGAGAATATTCAATATCTAGCATACCTTGATATTGTTCATTTAGTCCTAACGATGTTTCTGCAAAAATGTAACAAAAACGTGTTTTGAGTATTTAATAGTTGTAACTTTATTTAGCCAGTTGGGTCGATCTTTGGGTAAAGCAGCGTTTGCGTATGGTGGTCGGTGGATTGGTGACCACCTATAACATACCGAGTTTCCTCCGTGCCTCGGAAAGCACGTTAAGCCGTTAGTCCCGGCTGTCATTTGCAGATTTTTCACAGTCGTTACAGGTAGTCAGTGGCCCGAAAGTCTGACAACCAGTCTTATTAAGGGGTATAGGACTCGTTTGTGTGTTACAGTGGCTTACAGTCTAACGACTGTAAGCCACTCCAATATATGTAGATGGGAAATGCCTAGCCAAAAGATAAAGAATTCCATGTTATCGCTATGAAACCGAATGGAATAATTATTTCCTTGCCAAAAAAAGTACTATTATTGATTATTATAAAATACACTCTTCTTTCGGTGAATGAGTTAAAGAAGTACAATTTTCTAAATTCCAATTCTGACAATTCATAAAAAAAACATAATATTAACCTATTGTTGAAAAGAAAAGGAAGCTGGCAACGTTACAATTACCAAGCGTCTTTGGGACAACCCTAAGCCTATCGACTGAAACCAAATACCTGGGTATCTTTTTGGACATACAGCTGAACTGGGCAAAACATACTGATTAAATAATGATTGAATTGATGAATGATTAAATCATAAAAGCCAATCAAAATATAGCTAATCATAGAACCATGGTAATGTAAGAGACTGCTCGGGAGAAATTGGGGCATAAGCCCCAAAATCACCTATTGGCTATACACCACATTTATCCGACCAATCCTCACATACGGCTCTTTAGTTTGGTAGCCCAGAACCAACCTAAATACGACCCAAAAGGATCTCGAGAAACTACAAAGATTTGCCTGTGTAGCAATCACCGGCAGCATGAGAACTTCCCCCACTGCTGCCTTACAGGTGATGCTAGGGCTACTACCTCTACACCTCGTCGTAAGAGAGCCGGCGGCCATAGCGACTTTCAGACTCGAAGTATCCGGCACCATAAGTAATGATTCCAGAATCAAACACACACGCATCAGAGAAGATGCAATCAAAGAACAGCTGATGATGGCAGCAAGAAAGAAAAGAAAGAAAATTGTGTTTATTTGGCATTAAAAACATTTACAAAATTCCACAAAATAAATAAACAAACCAAACTAATAATGCCAAAAGGGCCTCAGCTCAGCATAATGCCAGATGGCAACACAAGGTGTACCACCAGCCTGACGCTGATTTTCAGCTGCAGCCCACGAGTGCCATACGCTCGACAACCTAAACGAACACATAAAAACACTGTTTCCAAAAACACTACAACATAGAGGAGTGTGTACTGTGAGTGCGTAGTGTTACTACTCAGGTACAAAAGAGCTAGCTTAGGGCTACACTGATGGATCAAAAACCTACGATGGGACAGGCGTCGGGGTGTTCTCTGACGACCTAAACATCAAGATATCCAAACCACTTGGAATGCTCAACTCTGTTTACCAAGCAGAGTGTGTAGGTATTATCCAAGCGGCACACGCTATAGAGGCCAGGGAGGTTACGGATACCAATATTCGAATACTTTCCGACAGTGCCTCAGTTCTTCAATCCCTAAAGAGTAATCAGATCACGTCGAGACTAACACTAGAATGGCACAAGGCTCTAGAACGAATCACGGTACTAAACCACAACACGGTAACGCTACAATGAATTAGAGGTCACAGTGGATCACTTGGAAACGATGCTGCGGCTGACGAACTTACCAGAAGAGGATCCAGCATAAAACCCTACCCGAACCTATTGTGCCCATTCCTTTCAAGCAGCTAAGAAGCTGGTTAAAAGATCACACTCGAATACAAGCGGAGAAATGGTGGACCTCGACACCAGGATGTAGGCAATCCAAGGAAGCTATGCCATCCCTAGATACAAAGCTGACCAGGCGCCTCCTGCGCCTGGACAGAGATAGCCTGCGACTGGTGGCGGGGACCATGTATGGTGGCGGAGGAAACGGTGGCGCATGTGCTCCTTGAGTGCACAGGCGTTACCAAGATTTCAAACTCAAACTCAAACTTAAATAATTTATTTCAATTAGACCATTACGGCACTTTTGAATGTCGATAATACAAAAAAAAAACAAAGCTACAGTCACAGTCACAAAGCATAATAACTTGAGAAAGTACTGTAGTTGCCCATTCCCTAACTTAGATCTCTATGGAGAAGAACGGGCAAGAAACTCCATGGACACTCTTTTAAATCAAAATTTTGTTACAAAATCTTGGTTACATCATTCATGTTGAGATTATACGTATATGTGAGAACGATGTAGAAAGACAACAGTAAAATGACAAATCAAAAATTTAAAAAATAAAATAAAAAAGTAATTAAAATGAACGAACCGTGGCAGCCAAGAGATGACCAGTCCCAACTGATAGCGCCCGTTCACGAACATGACGCATGTATCGGCACCATTCAACTCGACCATATTTAAGGGAACTAAGTGACCCGACACACCCGCCACCATCAGCGAGACATTTGAGTGAGCATGACATCCTCTCATAGCCACCAAGGCATATTTAAGTCAATGAAAGATAACTAAATGTAAGTGGCGGCTGAACAGTACAAAGTACTCACACATGTGCTATGCAATTATATAATACTAAAAACTGGAATCTATACAATGCAAGTAGGTATATTTTTACAATCTTCTGCAGCTTCCACAATACATTAACATGGGAATCAATTCTTCTTCTTCTTTGCGTGTCGATAAACTCAAATAATGCCCGACCAGTACAATCAATTAGTTTGCAACTATGGTTGTGGAGCAGGACCAGCATTTAGCCAAGCATTTTTATCATCAATGTAATCCCCCAACTTATAATATGCTTGCCTACATAGTGTGCGTTTTAGTTGAAGAATGTGGGGAGGTATTTTATTGTAACATTTCAAACAGTACCCCATGAAAGATGAATCTACTTTAGCAAGCCTGAAACCTGGCTGAACTAGTTGGTCCCTATTTCTAGTGTTATAGTGGTGTCTGTCACCTCTTTTACTGAATAAATGCAGATTTTTCCTAACGTACATGATATTTTCATAGATGTATTGACAAGGTACTGTCATGATATTAATTTCCTTAAACAGTTCTCTTAGAGAATCGCGTCTACGTAATTCATATTATGGCTCTGATGGCTCTTTTCTGCAGAATAAATATAGACTCGATGTCTGCAGCCCGTCCCCATAGTAAAATACCGTATGACATAATACTATGAAAATAACTAAAATAGACTAGCCTCGCGGTATCAATATCAGTAAATTGACGGATTTTTCTAACAGCATATGCAGCTGAACTCAGCCGTCCTGCAAGAGATGTTAAATGAGGACCCCATTGTAACCTTGAGTCGAGCGTGATTCCCAAGAAAACCGATTTATCGACAAATTCTAGTTTCTCTTGATTCAATATTATGTCACAATCATTACTTTTGACATTTGGTAGAGCAAATCTAATGCACTTAGTTTTTTTCCCATTTAGTACTAAATTATTAGCGGTAAACCAATTATGGACCTGCAGTAGGGCGTTATTTACGTCGTCAAAATCAGTCGCACGTCTGTTTATCCTAAATATTAAAGAAGTATCGTCAGCAAACAACACCATATGCGGATGGTTGTTAAATAAACGAGGTAGGTCATTAATATATACTTAAAAGAGGAAGGGACCCAATATCGAACCTTGTGGTACACCCATTTTAACTTTTAAACCCATTGAATTGACACTATTTATTTGTACCTGCTGCTGTCTATCATTCAAATACGATTTTACTAAATTAAGCGCAAGTTTACCTAAACCGTAATGCTTAAGTTTCAAGATCAGGGTTTCGTGATTTACGCAATCAAATGCCTTCGAAAGGTCACAGAAGATTCCTATGGCATCTTGTGCCTCTTCCCACGCAGTAAATATGTGTTTTAATAAAGTGACACCGGCGTCAGTTGTACAACGTCCTTTGGTGAAACCATACTGTTGCTCGTGCAATATTTTATTGGTGTTAAAATGGTTAAGCATTTGATTGAGCATTATCTTTTCAAACACCTTGCTGAAAACCGGCAACACGGATACGGGCCTATAGTTATTGGTGTCTTTACTATCCCCAGATTTAAAAAGCGGACTACCTACTGAATTTCATTAGATCCGGGAAGACCCCTTGATCCACGCACAAATTAAATACGGCGCTACAGTCTCAATAATTGAGGTACAAGCTTTGATAGACATACCCCATAGATCTTCCGTTAATTTGATCTTGATTTGCTTAAAAACTCATATGACTATTATGGGGTTTATATGCTGAAATTCAAACTCATTTGGACAGGCTGAAACGTTCGCTTTCAATAAATCAATAGAGAGCAAGGGTGAGGATTTTAAGGTTTCTGTAGTTTTAAGTGGGATTCTGGTAAAGAAATTTACAAATTCTTGAGCAACTTCATTGTTGGAGCTCACAGGCCACGTGATGTCTCTAGTGTGAAATCATTATTTAGTTTTTTATTTCTATTTGTTTCACTGTTGATAATTTTCCAAACCGTCTTTATTTTATTATCGGCTGATTTAATCTTGTTGCTAATGAATAAGGATTTGGCTACCTTGCAAGTGTTTTAAAAAAAATTCGAATAAGTAGCAACATATTTAATAAAAGATTCTGTGTTGATGTAAGGCTTAAGGCCGTACAGCTCAAACAATCGTTCCCTACTTTTCCTAATACCCGGTGTTGCCCAGTCACTGAAAATAAACTTTGGGCCAATAGTTTTAAATTTCTTTTTTAAAGTATTATTAAACTCGGTGTGCACTACCGAAAAGAATTCTTCATAAAATCCATTTACATCGTTTATAATATGGCCCGGTATACCTAGCTTGCTAATTAAATTATGATTAAACTTGTCTAAATTGCTGGGTGTTATTTGTCTAGATTGAATCTGAATTCTTTGTAATTGTATATTGGACGCGAAAGCAACGGTCTGACCGCTGTGATCAGAAGGAAGGTAATTTACGATGGATTTATTTATGTACTCACAGCAACAAAAAACATTATCAATACATGTAGCAGTATTTGTAGTAATTCTAGTTGGTTCTGAAAACACATTTGACAAATTAAATGATTTAAAGAGACTTAAAAATCTACTGCTATTTACATTATTCTCTAAGATATTAACATTAAAGTCACCACAGAGAATTATTGGTTTATTACCAGTTACAAGCTTTGCTAAAGCATCTTCCATTACTGATTCAAAGATAGAGTAGTTAAGGTAATTAGGGGGTCTGTAAACGCACACTATTATATGCTTATCTAGCTCAACACAAGATAATTCAATGCTATGTTCAACCGATCGCTTGATTCGCGAGGAGACCCTTGGAACACCAAGATCCCTTGCAGATGCCCTGAGGAGACCAGACAGATGTTTCTGGAGGGAGGTGGGCTGGTTGGAGTAATCGGCCACCATGGCTCTCGCACAATGATCCACTTCAAGGACTAAGTGCGGAAATTTAAACCCCATGACAGATAGAACCTATTGATGAATTTTCATCTGAATCGGTATTTATTCCCACTCGACCACTGCCAGTCATAGGCCACCCCGTTTTTTCGTTCCGTGGTGGAAAATTCTCATGGATGTCGTCCACCCCGGAGCGGGGGGAAGGGTTTGTCCGACTCTAACTAACTAAAAACCACTCCGGTGTTCCCTTCCCACACTTGCACCGGGAATCATGGGAACTAGTGCGTCTTCCACGATCCCCGGCTAGTGCATGCCCGCGTCTGCAGGCCTCCTTAAGTACGCGGGGGGAGTGAGGTGTACACCCCTCGCGACGTAGTTCCCAAGCTTAACGAAAGTGACGTGCCTAAATTACAATGTTGGATTTTCCACACTCGGTTTTAGAATAGAATAGAATAGAAAGCTTTTATTTCTGACCGGAGTCCATAGGGTTAGTGGGTTTTACACAGAGAGTCCTAAATTTAACAGTTCAATAAAATCATGTGTGTGTGTTTGTGTGTTTGTAGTGACAGAACCACGGTACTTACGGCAAGCAGTCTTCAACAAATGGTTGACCAAGTATCGCTGCACATTGAAAGAGTCCTTTCCAACTTCAGTAGCCAGTGCAGATACCAAGTCTCGAGATTGTTTGTTATAATCAGCCACAAATGTGTTCAGCACTTGAAGATTGAATGTTGGGTTGAGGAGCCTCCGATGCGGCTTCCATGTTGATACTGGAAAATTATAGCATAGCATAATCAGCCCGTAATATTGCTATCGCTGGGCCACCTTCTCTCTATGGCAGCCTACTCTCTATGAGAGGGAATGGGCTGTACTCCACCACGAGGGCCTTGTGCGGGTTGGTGGATGCCAAATGGCTTCGAATTTCGGTTCTAGAAGCTGCTGGTTTTTTCTTTCACCGTTTTAGAGAGCGGATTTGCATTGATTCACTTACCACTTGCTGTCACCAGCCCGGTACCGTACATTTCCTTCGCAAAATTGTAGAAATATGGTTTTTCTAGGCATGTGTTGGCTACCGTTAAACTGTCATCAGGGTCTGTTAGTACTGAAAAAGAGAGCATCTAAGTATCAACAGTAATTTACATCATTATTAAAATGTTAACTAAATTAAAGATTAAAAGTAACATTCTCACCATATACAAGATGTGGTCCAAAACGTAGCTCGGCGATGCCACCATTTTTTAAGCAGAAGTTGAACACGTTCTTCTCGAGTTGCCATAAATCTGAAAAATAACAAACAACTTTCAATTTATTAACCTTGAATTATATTGAAACCAGAACTATCGTAATTGACGGATCAGAATGCTGTACTGTGAAGAAGATGGATGAAAAAGGATTTCAATTAAAAAATAAATGAAAACGATTGTTCCCATACAGTTCATCATTATCTATGATCTACTCTCTTCCTAACTTTGTCGAGATCGACTTCCGATCTAACCAGATTCTGTCTATCTGCCTGACCTTCACTATCCAGATCTTGGGAAAAACGAGTCCAGACTTAAATGAGAGTAATTTATGTTCTTTTCTCTTTTTTCTATAAGATGCGTCTGCATATCAAAGTCAGCCTATAATGATCTCACCGCTGGGATGAGTCCTAGCCTCCTCTTTCTAAGATGAAATTGTAAAAACTTACCTAGAGGACCCCCTGCTAGCTGAAAAGCATGTCCTATCAACGGCCACGCTCCAGGGAACATCGGGGGCGATTGATGCCGTGGCTTCATCCAGCTCCAAAGGGCGAACACTACACAACATGCTGCTACCAAGACTACCAGAAACATGATTGTAATACGGTCATACGGATATCAATGCAAATTTAATCGGTACTCTTATATTAATACACAATGACTGGTTTCGTCATGCGATATTTCTGTTTGTGAAGAATAAGGTGAAGAGATTTTATTACCTAAGAGGGAAGCAGCAGGGTAGCCCGCGAAATTAAAATTTGCAGGTGTTAAACAAAATATGTACTGCTGTATGGATTTGCGACCGTAACACGCATGTAGTTACAGAATTATAATAATTTAAATCATCAATTTTAAATCCTTTTAGTTCAACGCACGTACGTTAGATAGTAAGATTATATAACTCTGTAAAGCCATATTTATTACGGACGCAAATCATAAATTATAATCAAAATACAACCTGACTTGCACTACTACTACACTTGACCTGCAAATTGGGAAAAACGTAAGATAATGTGAATTTTGCAGTCTATCCTGTCGCTTGCACTTTAAGCATGAAATCAATGCATGAAGTTTAAAGTTAGACTGGCGTTATAAATACACGTTAAACTAATTTTAAACGGGTTTTTTGATTTGAGATATACAATTTGCAGCATCGCGTCTAGACTTTTTGTGTTTTATTTCATCAGTGTTTTAAGATAAACTTTAATTACCTGCATGTTGAAATAAACTTTTTGCTAACACTAAAAATCAAGGCTGACTGACGCCCGATTTATGGAACGACAAACCTCAATCAAAATCAGCTAACGACCAATACAATCCCTTCATCATCATCATCCATTCATCAATGTAGTTTGAATTCGACATTATCGTTACTTGCAACTGATATAAATATTTTAGTTTTAGTTTACTAATAAGCACTAATTATACAATTGTCTTAAATAACACTACTGCACCCAAATGTACAGTTTTGTAATACCTACTTTTTAAATAAATTATTCTTAAATTATTCTAATTCTTATCCAAAGTCTGAATAATTCAACTACTTCTAGATAAAGGTTTTTCATTTTTTTGTGCCTCCACGTTTCTCCACGTTCCAGTGTCAGCATCATTGATTGTTGCCATCAGGGAACTCGCTTTTCTTGCATTGAAATTATCCACAACGGACAAATTAAAAGTTATAGAAAGTTACATAATGTTATCATGTTGCAAAATGTTGCCATACAAAAAGTAGTCACTTTGGTATGAATGGCCTTTAGGATAGGATCATACCGTCCCCAAGGGTATGAAGAACAGGGTGTAAAGTTCTTCATCCTCCATAGAAAAGGAAAGATCTTCCGACCAGACGGCTGTTATATCTGGTGGGCCACTACCAGACTGTTGTTGTCAGGTTTTTCTATTTACTCATAATTCGCGGATAACTTTAGCTGCGTAATTTAGGAATTTCAGATTAATTCTTCATGTGTGGCATAGATGACGCTGTAGTAATTTAAATTTTTTCTTTTACTTTTTTATTTTACTTTTACTCTATTTTTTTATTTTAACTTAGGCACACAGTTATATAATCAAATACATACCTGAGTGGCCTTGACAAGAAACATATTTTTGAAACAAAAAAAAAACTATTCAAACATATAATTATGTCGTGTTAAATTTTGTACGGTGGTTACCGTTCCACCGTACAAAATTTACCTCAGTGTCTAACCAGTCTAACTCACACTTGGCTGATTTTTTATTACTCATGATATTTGGCAAATATTTAATTTTATTAATAGATTTGAATATTTTTACTCCTATTATTTTGCTAATGAGATCTTTGTTTCTTATATAACTACTCTGAGAAGAAACACCGAAACAAACAAAGAAGAAAACACATTGACAAAGCAATTACGCATGTTTATGAAGCGTGGCCAGATTATTAAAAAACCGGCCAAGTGCGTGTCGGGCCACGCGCAGTGTAGGGTTCCGTAGTAGCCCGTTATATTTTAGATTATGTTTTACAATGCAAGTCTTCACCCGTTATAAACAAGCAACTACTTCATCTTAGTCACTTTATAGGATTTATTCGAAGGATTTTGTATTTGGTACAAAATTATCCAATACCCTAGTTCAACGACTATTACTGCTCAACTAATAAAGTTATCTTAACCGCTATAGTTCATGAAATGCACTATCATCATGAATTTTTCCGGATTTTTCAAGCTCGTAGTTTAGCTTTTAGAGGGGGAACGCCCTACTGGAACAAAAATTTGCTCTTTAAAGTTTAATATTTCGTAAATGGAGCATTACATCCAAAAGTAGTGTTAGCAACCCCTAAGTCATTTTAAAAGACCTATACATATTATACCTATACCTATAGCGGTACTACTATATATAACGGTACTATCTTTATATTAACGATACCCCACACGATGGAGTAGACGACGAAAACAAAAATCATTCCTACTTCACATATAGGAGAGCTACCCTAAAAAAATATATTTTCCAAAAAAATATTTAAACACTTTGTTGGTTTTATTGATATACACACCTCTACAAAATTACAGCTTTGTAGTACTAACGGTCTCTTAGCAAAACTTTGGACAGACAGACACACAGACAGACGATCATGGCGGAACTATAAGGGTTCCTTGTCAGGACCACGGAACCCTAAAAAATATGAATATCTACATTTTATACAAAATTTGAATTAAAGCTACATCGGCTTTCAGTTTGTTCGGTTACTGTAGAGAAGTGTGACTCGTTAACACGAAACTCATTAACCAAGCTAATAACAAAGATAAACTACTTGGAGCATAATAAAAGTTAAGAAAGATAGTATTAAGACGATATATAGTATAACATCATTACAACACAAAGGGCAACTTATTCCAGAACCAACTAAAACAGCATCAAGATTTAATGATTTATTTATCGACTAACACTTCGCCCGCGACTTTGTCCGCGAAAATAAATTATGATAGCTCGGCTAATTTGCATGTCATCAATATAATTTAAATTACAAACTTAAATTCGAATCTTGAATCCACTATTTTCAGATTTTCTTCTTAATTAAATAAGTATGACGTACAAAGGATTGTTATAAGCCCCTTCTTATTCTTGCTTTATATTCATGATTTACGTGACTCTATACTCTATTTATTAAAGAAATTACATCAGATCTCACCACTTTTTACGGTAGAGGAACTGCTTTGCGAGACTTGCATATTTGTCTATGCTATGTTTTTGATGGGATAGTAGTAGTATCTCGCTATCTATACTTAATACTTATTTACTTATAATTATTACTTATTACTTCATATTTTTTTACTAATAATAACAGACAAATAATTAGCTGAATTATACGGTATTTCGTTCACTACAAAATAAATTTAATTAATTTTATAGCGTCAACAACACGTGGTAATTATGCTGTTAAAATGTAGCTTATATGACACGTTCGTAGATTTACCATAGCAGCGCCATCTATTGATTACTTATTCAACCCAGTCGGAAGGTATCGACATCTGTTAGAATCATTTGGAGTTAACAGATAATTGTGACTGTCAAATAATAACAGACAAATAATTAGCAATAAATTAAAATTGCGACTATAATTTGAGTTTTAAACTATCCTATCTCTCAAGTTGGATCGAACTGCACATGGTGTGCGAATTTTATTATAATCGGTTAAGTGGTTTAGGAGTCCATCGAGGGCAAACATTGTGACACGAGATTTATATATATTAAGAATATAATAACATTTTAAAGAGGAAAGATTAGTATTTTTGAATGTAAAGAATAAACTTAAAAACTATGGGACCCGTTTGAAAAATTCCTTCAGCAATGGATAGCTACATTATCAGTGAGTAACATAGGCTATATTATATCCACGTACTCCCACGGGAACGGAAACTACGCGGTGAAATCACGTGACGTCCGCTAGTTGTTAATAAAAAAAACCTATCTCTTGATGTCCAATGTGTAAGCTCTTTCTCACTGTGAACCATTATTAGGGTAAATAGGAAACTGCCTGAGAGACATTTCTTGACGGCGTGCAAAGCCAAGTCATAAAAACCGGCATAAAAACACTGACACCTAGGTTAGGCACTAACCACATGAATTAAAGGGTAAATAAGAAACAAGATTTAATTAAAAAAAAAAACATGTTCTTAATTCCAATCGAATTTTTTTGCTAGTTGCTGGTTTAATCAGAACATCACACTGTGTTGGTATTCTGTGGACGTCACCAATGACGCGATATTTTCGGAAGATGTGCGCTAGCATTGTCTTCATCGCCATCATGCCGTACAGTCGCCCTGTTAAATAAGAAGGTATGTTAATGTGATAGAAATTAAAGTCCATAATTATCTGCATTACGTTTCGTGTTTCTTCAGCAGTTTCGTCGGCATTTTCAGCCGGGATAAAACCATGGTCGTCATTCTGTACTAATTATTCGTCCTAGTTTTTACCTAAACAGTTTCGTCTTCCAAGACTAAAGGTGGCGAACGCGTTAGGGTTTTCAGGCAAGGAGCTAGGGTCCAGCCATCGCTCCGGCTTGTACTGCTCCGCGTCTGCCCCCCACATGGGGTGTCGATTGATTCCATACACCCCTATCAAACAAGTACTTCCAGCGGGTAATACGTAGTTCTCTGAAATATCATGAAACACCATTGCAGTAAAGTTTCTTGTGGAAGGATTCATACAAGGACTACTTCAGTAACAAGTTTGCTTTTGTACAAAGATCCCATGCCTTTTAAAATCAAAGAATACCAAGGTTTATGAAATGGCAAACACAATCATGAGACAACATTTTGAGGTTTTTAATGCATTGTTATTCCAAAGATTTCATTTAAAATGCACGTTTGGGAATCAATAAATTGATGTTGATGAATTTACAGGAAGAGTGTAACCAAAGTATAGGTGGGTGGATAGTATGACAGATGAAATGCATAATGAGTAAAGTTCATCATCAGCCTATAAATGTTCCCACTGCTGGGACACAGGCCTCCTCTCTATGAGAGGGAATGGGCTATAATCCACCACGCGGACCTAGTGCGGATTGGCAGATGTCACATGTCTTTGAAGTTTTTGGTTCTAGGGCATACCGGTTTCCTCACGATGTTTTCCTTCACCGTTTTGAGAGCAGTGGTTTGTGTCGTTATTTAACACGGTTTCAGTTTAATAAAGTTAATATACCTAAAGTGTAATTTAACTAAATAAAGAATATTAATCTTGCATGATATTCTTTTTATTGTGCGGTGAAGTTTTGAATAAGCATACCAAAAAATGTATGAATCAAAATGTAGCTGTTTTCAGTACCATGCGAGGACAAGCGCTTCAATATGCCAATCTTTTCTTTTTAAGTAAGTACCTATGTATCTGTACCTATTTTACAAATAAAAGTGTATACAGTATAGTAGTTACCTACCGTTGAGTTAACTTATGTACTAAATTAAAGCCCTCAAATCAACTTACTGAACTCTATCATCTCAATTACCTACTGAATCAAGCTCCTACATTTAGTACAATTCATTGCAAAGCACAACTGAACTCTAAAATCGACCACTTAATCAAGCCCCTGAATTTAGTGAAACGCCAAACAAAACCTTAAGGAACCCTAAAATCGACCACATATTCAAACCCCTCAATGTAGTAAAAACCTTGGAAAACCACTAGAACCCTAAAATTGTACACCGAATCACTTCCTTAGATGCAGTTAAATTTCAAACAATTCCTTAATGAACCCTAAAATAATCTACTTAATCAAGCCCCTAAATGAAGTGAAATGCGAGTTGCATTTCTCTTTTCTCACTCAACTCAAAACCCTAAGGAGGGTTCCTTAGGGTATTGAGTTGCGTTTCACTTCAATTTTGAATTTCAAAATTGACCGCATAATTAAACCCCTCGATGCAGAAAAATCTTGATAAACCCTCAGAGAACTCTAAATTTCATGCAAGTACAAACCCTCATTCGGTAGAAACCGTTTGAAGGAAACCAATCAGAAACCATTGGTTTGCGTGCTGTGCGAGCTGCAAGCAGCTAAATATTAATAAATATCCAAAAATTCGAAACAAACTCATACACCTCAGTCAGATGAACCGTTTGAAAGACCTCAATCGGTAAATTTTTGGAAAACCGGAAGTAACTCGGCCGCCATTTTGAATCACCTTAAACATTTTGAAAAACCTTATTTAACGTCTCAAACATTTTCCCTTTATAAACAACATTACTCTAAAGTTTGCTTGTCGTCGCCCTTTTTTTTTCGGATGGGAAATCATCAAATGACTCCTCCCGCTCTGGGCGTCTGAGTTATGCTTCAACTACGCAACGTTCGCTCAACTCAGGACCTACCTGCTACCGGAAAGCTATCGTGACCTTGTCTCTACGCTACGGGGGTCACCGGCTCGCTTCGCTCGCCCGCTCTTCCCTTCGCTTTACCGGTACCATCACCGGACAGGTTTCGACGCCTTCTATAATATTTGTTCAAACACGTAATTGTTATCTCTAAATTACAGCCTTTTCAATTTTAGTGGAGGTTGGAGATGGGAGAGGAGGGTATACGAATTTCAACGCCACTCAATAGTTTTATGTAAGAATAAAAAAAACCGCTACGTGTGCTAGTTTCCGAGATACGATGGGGGGAGGGGTGAAGGGGGAGAGAGGGGGGAGTTTTGAAAAATAATTTAGACCAACTCTAGGCCCCTTTTTATGAATCTGAAAACAAAAATGTTCCAAGTCTCTTAACTTCCGACATCCGCCTAAAGGGGGGGGAGAAGGGGGGCAAGGGGAGCATCTTTGAAAACTGGTTTTTACTTTTCCAAACCTCCTCTATACGAATCCGTAAAAAAACAGAACACGGGTCTCTTAGTTTCCGAGATACGATAGGGAGGTGTAGGAAGGGGGGCAAAAAGGGGAGGTTTGGCACTTTTCTCCTTTCTACTTGTAAAAGTAATTTGTTTACGAATCTGTCAAAATAATACCCCTCTGCACCTGGGAGAACAATTATGTCAGTGAGTGAGTGGTAATAAACCGGAAATGGCACGGCCGCCTTCTTGAATTTCTGAAATGTCACAATTTTCCTAAAATAACCAGGATACAAGCTACCTGTCAGTGAAAAAATGGTGGCTGTACATTGACTTTGGTAAAACAAAAGAACTCGCCAAAGTCGGGTCTGACCCGAAAATTCAAGCCCCAATGGTTCTCGGGGTTGCCAGCTGAAAGTTATGAAAACGGTTAAATGTCATTTGGAGCACCCCATTTTTGGTGGTAATGCAAAATTTCCACGTTTTCGGGAAAAATCTGGAAAAATACCCTAGAAATTAGGTTTTTTTTTACACTAGGCTACATTCCTCATCAAAGTACACAACCGGTTCATACAACACGATCCAATCGGGGGATGCCAGCTGTACCATTTATCGTGTCGAAAATTGGAATTTTTTCGAAATTTTTACAAGGTGGCCGCCACACTGTCCGCCATCTTGTTTTTCCAAAAAGTTATAATTTTTCTGAAATTTCATGGATATAGGCCACTGACTGGTGTACTTGGCGTCGCCAACTTTTGAGTTTGGTAGAACAAAAGAACTCTCCAAAGTTGGGTCTGACCCGAAAATTCAAGCCCCAATGGCTCTCGGAGCTACCAGTTGAAAGTGATGAAAATAGTCAAATGTCATTTGAAAGACTCCAGTGTTGCCAGCTAGTCAAAGTCTTCATTCAAAATATCGTTATTTCTGCTTTTCATGTTTTTTGGGAAAATCTGCGAAAATACCTTAAAAATGGGGAAATTTTTTGCACCAAGCAACAATCCTCGACGAAATACATAACCGGTTTGTACAACACAGTCCTGTTGGGGATTGCCAGCTGTCCCATTTATCGTGTCGAAAATTGAGATTTTTGGTCATTTTTACAAGATGGCCGCCACACTGTCCGTCATCTTATTTTTCTGAAAAGTCACATTTTTCCTGAAATCTCAAGGATATAGGCTACCGACCAGTGTACTTGGTGTTGCCGACTTTTGAGTTTGGTAGAACAAAAGAACTCGCCAAAGTCAAAAAGTTCCAAAAATTTAAATATTCAATGTTTTTTGGGGTTAAACGCACCAGAATGGTCAAATGTCATTTGCGGGACCCCAATGCTGCCGGCTAGTCAAAGTCTTAATTAGATATCGTTATTTCTACTTTTCATGTTTTTGGGGAAAATCTGGGAAAATACCCTAAATAAGGGGTTTCTTTTTGCACCAGGTAATACTCCTCAACGAAACACACAACCGCTCGGTACAACTCGAACACGTCAGATGTTGCCAACTACACAAAAAATGGAATTGAAAAAAGTCGAAAATTCCAACTTTTCACAAAATGGCCGCCACACTGTCCGCCATCTTGTTTTTCTAATAAGTCACAATTTTTCTGAAATTTCAAGGATATAGGCCTCCGATTGGTGTACTTGGTGTTACCAACGCTTGAAATCGGTAGAACAAAACAATTCGTCAGAGTCGAGTGAAAAAACGTCACAATTTTCAAAACGTCCCAGCGCAGCCCCCATATTGTTTTTTTTATTTTTTTTAAATCATTCTCAATTTTGTATGGGACCTACGAGTCGAAACTCATCCAAGTCTATTCCCCACCGAAACCGGAAATGGACTCGGCCGCCATCTTGGATTTGAATCTCCTCTACAATTTTCCTCTACTCACTTTATGGTTTTATACATTATTGCAAAACATACCCCTAACCCATCTCTCACCCATTCCGAGAAACGACATGTCAATCAGTGAGTCAGTGGCTTTGTAGTTCTAAATAACTATAAAATAAATTATATAATAATGTGCTACTTACTTATATTCATTATGTTTTCGATGCGATGATGTGAACTAAGAAATCCGACCAGTCCGGTCACTATCAGCCAAATGTAATGGAGATACTAATAATGGTGTCGATTCTGTTGTGCACAAACTAAACCTAATTTAGGCTATTGCTATCTTTTTCTCTCTAATAAAACGAGAAAGAGACGGACGTGATTAAGAGCTGTCAAATTTAATTGGAACTAATATTTCCATACAAATCTCTAACTTAGTTCATAGCTATAGCCGTCCTTTTCTCGCACTGCCTTTTAGTAAAAGAGAGCAATAGCCTAAATTAAGTTTAAATGTGCACAACAGAATCGACACCATTGTTATGATTTGTAACAGTGCTCTAGAATGCATTGTGCACATTTTTTATTACAAGTTTGGACTTGTTTCCAATGAGCGCACGTCACTTGCGAGCACCTGTCGGTGTTATGTTTCACACAAGGCTACGGAAATTTCAGGAATCATTTGCAAATATTCATGTCCGTACATGTTTGAGGTGGTCACACGTGTTGGATGTTGTATTGCATAGGTACTTGTCATCAGGAGTGAAATGATACAGATTTAAATTATACATAAAATATTTTATTTCTTACCTAATCCCTAAAAATACATAGACTTAATTAATTGAATTAGTAACTATAACTTATGTAGTTAGGTAATCTCTAACTCCTCTTCTTATCCGGTACGCTCTTGACAGAGCGGTCGTGATCGTTAAGTACTCGTAGCGGTATTGGAAGAGGCAGATGTGATGCACATCACGACATTTCGCCACCGCTGCCTGCTAGAGGTCATCCTGCTGCATTCATTAACTGAACCCCCAATGGCAGACTTGATCTGGTCAGTCCAACGCGTAGGTGACCTTCCGCGCGGTCTAGTGCCTTCTACTTTCCCTTGGACGACAAGGCGTTCTATGGACCAATTGTCACGCCGGGAAACATCCAAAGAATGTTAGAATGCGAGATCGTACTATCGAAAACAGACACTGCCTGATACCCAGTTCTTGAAGTATCGAGACGTTCGTGCGAAACTCGGTCCACGAAACCCCAAGCATTCTTCTCCAGCACCACATTTCCAGAGCATTTATTTTCTGCCTTTCCACATCTCGCAAGGTCCACGTTTCAGCTGCGTAAAGAAATATGGGGAATATAAGCGTCCTCACGAGCCTGGTCTTCGTGGCTTTAGTTATATTTCTATTCCTCCATATTTTCTGCATCTTGTCCATCGCTGTTCTTGTGATGCCCATACGTCGTTTGATCTCATCGATGCATCCGCCATTGTTTGAAATTAGAGCCCCGAGATATTGTATATAAGATTGGACTTCGTTGCAATTTGCGATTTGGGTCACTTCAGGCGAATTATTTCTGGCACGGTCAACAATCATCACCTGGGTCTTGCTGCGATTAATTTTTAGTCCAAACTCATGGCTCACTCGCTCCATCTTTGACAGTAGCTCTTCCAAGTGTTGCGAACTGGTTGTAAATAAGGTGATTTCATCTGCGTAACGCAAGTTTGCAATCTTGTATCCACCAATTGTTACACCATGCGTCCAGTTTTCTAAAGTGATACGCATTATTAGCTCTGTGTACGCATTGAACAAGAGCGGTGATATAATGCACCCCTGGTGTACTCCGGCTCTAGGATGGAAGTCAGTTGACAGGACATCATCTGTGCGAACTGAGGCTGTGCCGTCTTCATATAGACGTCTCAAAAGGTGTACAAGATGTTTTGGTGTGCCCATGTCTAGCAAGGTCTTCCACAATACTGGCCATTTCACCGAGTCGAATGCTTTGGAGAAATCAACAAAGCAAAGGAATAAGGGCTTATTGAATTCTCTTGACTTCTCGATGATCTGGCGTACGATGAGAATTTGTTCTCGAATGCCCTTCCCCTTTACAAAACCGGCTTGTTCCGGAGCGATCTCCTTAGACAGGTAGGTTTTCAATCGCTCGTTGAGAATATGTAACATTATTTTGCTAGCGTGTGATATCAGAGCAATGAGGCGGTAGTTGTTACATTTCTTCGTCGAACCATTCTTGTGCAGGGGTGTGAATACGGTATGTGTCCACTCCGAAGGCCAAACTCCTGTCTGCCATACCTTGTTGCAGATAAGATGAAACACACCACTGGTCACCACGTTCTCCTAGGGTTTTAATTGTCTCTATAGGAATTGCATCTATACCAGTTGCTTTTTTGCTTTTCAGGTGTTTTTTGGCAGCTCTTACTTCGGACAGAAGGATGTCTGGCTCCAAATTCTCTCGTTCTGGGTCTGTACTTTCAAACTGTTGCGACTGCAGGTCCAGGAATAATGACTGACAGTAGCTCTTCCACGTTTCAGAGATTTGTTCGAGTTCTGTTACCACTTCATTTTGGTCGTTCTCAATAGTCCAGGTTTTAGCAGGTAGAGATTTAGTAATGAGACGAATTTTGTGATAAATATCTCTAGACTCATGCTTCATAGCGTGTTTTTCGACCTCTTCACAAATGCTACGAAGGTAGTAATTGTGGTCTCGCCTGCAACAGGCTTGGATGTTAGCAGACAATTTATTCGCAAACAAGCGCTTATAATGTTCGACCCACCGGCTTTGCCTACAGCTGGCTTTGTTGACGCATTTTTACTAACTTAAAAAAATGAGAGGTTCTCAATTTGATTGATTTTTTTATTCTTTGTTTGAAACACATGCTTGGATAGAAGCAATGATTTTACTTTGTTAGCCGGTACATGAACAAGTTGTTTTAGGTGATGCAGGTATTCGATCTGGGTACTTAGGGTAAATAGCCAGAGTTCTTCCTACTACTACATTAATATTTAGAAATTTCTGAAAAACACTATATTATTATTGACTTCAACATGTTATGCAACAAAATGAAACGGAATTAATTATTATCCTGTTAAATTAACAATTTTATCGTGAGAAATGAAATATAAGACCTTCGATTTATCGAACCCGACAATGTTGTAGGCAATACGTCATGTTTTAAAATTTTAAATGTCCTGTAAATTTAGGCTCTAGAAACTCATGTTCAAATCCTGTATCAGGTTGAAATTATCGGTTATGTTCTTATCAAATCATTAGGTACTATAGGTATAATAAAAAGTCGGTACGAGACTTCGAATTCACGTTAAAGCTAGTTTATAAAATGTTACAGTTACTTAAACTAAAAGACGCAGTAATCAGCGGTTGTTAAACTTCAGAAAAGATTTGTCAAGAATAATAAGGTATAAGTATAAGTTTTATTGTAGTTTATACAAACTAGATTACAACAAATGTAAGCAAGACATAGTAGGTAAGCGAAGTACCTGTAGACAATTCTGTAAAAACCTAAATTTTAATTAAATACTACAACGTGACCGACAATTATGTTACATTCAACATTATGATTCTTTTCACACACACATACTCAAGATGCAATGAAGTTCAAAACTGCTTTTACTGCATGTTGCTAGATTGCAGCCTTGCACATATTAAATACCCTTTACACTACGTGGTGACAACTGTCTGAAGAAAACGTTTCCGATACGGCATCAAGCCGTTCAGGATAAGGAACGTTGCGGTGACCGCCAGACGACACGTGTGTACTGTTTCGAGAACGACTGTGAAAACGTTTTGCACACGCAGCATCAACCTATTACTTGTTTTTATTAGGCTGACTAACTGATACCACCGTTTCCGACGCTGTCGTCAGGCGCATAAACCGTTTCGAACGCGATAGTATGAGCGTGAAAGGATCTTTAATCAAGCGCAACGTAGATTAACAGCAGAGCAAGTGAGCAACTGCAGTAGTTGTTTGTTAACGTGTAAGGTAGTGTTAGCTGTATTAATTAATTAAATTAACATTTGGATGTCTTTGGTGCCCAATCTGGAGTCACAGAAATAGAATGTGCGTGTGCTTATAGGTGTATGCTGTTTCTTGCTCTGTGAAGAGACATGAGACAATCTGTTCCAAAATTTTAATTTAATGTTAAAGGTATCCTAAAGTTCAGATGTCCTTGGTGTCCAATCTGGGTCATAGAAATAGAATGTACGTGTGCCTGTAGATGCATGTTATTTCTTGCTTTGTGAAGAGACATATTTAAGACAATCTGTCCTGAATTTTAGGCTAGTGATTTAAGCAGCGAGCGCCCTTATTTGTTAACAAGTAACCTAGTAGTGTCGGCTGTATGAGTGTGATCCAACCTTTTCACTACAATTGCAGGAATCGAATGTCGCATAAAATGACTGTAAGTAATTGAATTCATACTCTATCGGGTGGAATAGCCGCTGAACCAGTATTTAGGATTTTTTGTGTTGGAACTAAAATAGTGGAATAGGCGCCGGGATTTTATTTATATTATTGGGCATTCAACCCCACCGAGAGTGACGAGGCGAACGGAGTGAGCCGATGGAACGGAAGGTTGCGTAGAATGCCCAATAATATCCTACTGAAGTTGAACACGTTCTTCTCGAGTTGCCATAAATCTGAAAAATAACAAACAACTTTCAATTTATTAACCGTGAATTATATTGAAACCAGAACTATCGTAATTGATGGATCAGAATGCTGTACTGTGAAGAAGATGGATGAAAAAGGATTGCAATTAAAAATAATAAAAATCGATTGTTCCCATACAGTTCATCATTATCTATTATTTACTCTCTTCCTCACATTGTCGAGATCGACTTCCGATCTAACCAGATTCTGTCTATCTGCCTGACCTTCACTATCCAGATCTTGGGTAAAACGAGTCGAGACTTAAATGAGAGTAATTTATGTTCTTTTCCTTTTTTTCTATAAGATGCATATCAAAGTCAGCCTATAATGATCTCACCGCTGGGATGAGTCCTAGCCTCCTTTTTCTAAGATCATTGTGAAAACTTACCTAGAGGACCCCCTACTAGCTGAAAAGCATGTCCTATCAACGGCCACGCTCCAGGGAACATCGGGGGCGATTGATTCCGTGGCTTCATCCAGCTCCAAAGGGCGAACACTACACAACATGCTGCTACCAAGACTATCAGAAACATGATAGTAATACGGTCATACGGATATCAATGCAAATTTAATCGGTACTCTTATATTTATACACAATGACTGGTTTCGTCATGCGATATTTCTGTTTTTCAAGGATAACTTGAAGAGATTTTATTACTTAAGAGGGAAGCGACAGGGTAGCCCGCGAAATTAAAATTTTCTTTGGTTTTTTTGTAATTTGCAGGTCAGTGTCAGGCTGTATGTTAAACAAAATATGTACTGCTGTATGGATTTGCGACCGTAACACGCATGTAGTTACAAGATTATAATAATTTAAATCATCAATACAACCCTCTAAGTTCAACGTTCCTAAGTTATTTAGATCTGTAAAGCCATATGTTTTACGGTCGCTTATTTAAACTATGTTATTTAAACTTCATGTACAAGAGCGGTACATAGGCGGACTTAATGCCACAAGGCATTCTCTATCGATCAACCTTTGGATCAAATAGTACAGCATTGTGATAGAATACAACAAAATAAAGAAGAAAAATACTATTTTGTTATATTAAATTGATATACATACATAAATAGTACATACTAATACACACATATACAGATAAAATTAAAGAAACTAATTATAATCAACATACAACCTAACTTACACTAACTAACCTGCAAATTGCGAAAAATGTGAGAAAATGTGAATTTTGCAGTCTATCCTGTCACTTGCACTTTAAACATGAAATCAACGCATGGAGTTTAAAGATATACCCGGGTTTAAATACGTAATACATTCAACTAATTTAAAACGGGTTTTTTGATTTGAGATCATTTATGGAGTTAATTCACATGGTTTAAAGGTAAAAATGGGGGTTCCACAAGGCTCAATATTGGGTCCTTTCCTTTTTCTAGTATATATAAATGATCTACCCTATTTATTGATAAGCCAACCTCAAAACATGGCGTTATTTGCTGACGACACTTCCTTAATTTTTAAGATAAATAGGCGGGCCCAGAATCTAGATGACGTAAATAATGCCCTACTTCAGGTCCAAAATTAGTTCACAGCAAACAATTTGGGATTAAATGAAAAAAAAAAAAACCATATGCATAAGATTTGCTTTACCGAATGTTAAAAGTAGTGATTGTGATATAGTACTGAATAAAGAGAAACTTGAATTCATAGATAAAACGGTTTTCCTGGGGATTACGCTTGATTCAAAGCTACAATGGGGTTCTCATTTAACATCTCTTGCGGGGCGGCTAAGTTCAGCAGCATATGCCATTAGAAAAATCCGTCAATCCGTCATACTGATGTAGATACCGCTAGACTGGTTTATTTTAGTTACTTTCATAATATTATAATGTCTTATGGCATTTTGCTATGGGGATGGGCTGCAGATATTGAGTCTATATTTATTATGCAGAAAAGAGCCATCAGAGCCATATATAATCTTCGTAGGCGCGATTCTCTAAGGGAACTGTTTAAGGATATTGGCATCATGACAGTACATTGTCAATACATCTACGAAAACATAATGTACGTCAAAAAAAACCTTCACTTTTTTGGTAAAAGGACATAATTATAGAACTAGAAATAGGGATCAACTAGTTCAGCCAGGCTTCAGACTCGCTAAAGTAGACTCATCTTTCATGGGGTACTGTTTAAGATGCTATAATAAAATTCCACAAAGTATTCTTGAACTGAATGAGACGAAATTTAAAACATGCATTAAACGCACACTATGTAAGCAAGCATATTACAAGTTGAGTGATTATATCGCAGATAAAAATGCTTGGCTCAATGTTGGTCCTGCTCCACAAGGACAGGGGCGCTTAAATTGATAGCATTAAACGGTATTAATTGAGCTGCTGAAGATTGTACAACTGCTTTTGCATTGTATAGATTTAATCTCTTTAGTATTATATAATCGCATAACTCATATTGTGTGAGTACTATGTACTAGAAAGGTATCATTCACTGGAAACCTACGACTTGAATGTGCCCTGGCGGTTGAGAGTATGTCATGCTCACTCAAATGTCTCGCTGATGGTGGCGCATGTGTCGAATCAGTTCCCTTCAAAATGGTTGAGTTGAATGGTGCTGATCTATGCGTCATGTCCGTGAACGGGCGCTGTCAGTTGTGACTGGTCATCTCTTAGTTGCCATGGCTTATTTGAATGAATTATTTTAGTTTTTTAATTGTGTTTTTTTTTGTTACATTGTTCTCACATTATTATGTGAGAACAATGTAGCAAGATGGTATATTTACCATCTCAACATGAATAACGTAACCAAGATTTTGTAACAATATTCTGATTTAAAAGAGTGTCCATGGAGTTTCTTGCCCGTTCTTCTCCATAGAGATCTACGCTAGGGAATGGGCAACTACAGTACTTTCACAGTTTTTATGTCTTGTGGCTAGGACTGTAGCTACAATGAATTTTCGTCTTTGTTTCGACACTGCAAAAGTGCCTGTAACTGGCTTACTTAAAATAAATGCTTTGATTCTGATTTTTTTGATTTTGATATACAATTTGCAGCATCGAGACTCTAGACTTTTTACCCGACTGCGCCAGAAGGAGGGTTATGTTTTTCGAGAGTATGTATGTATGTATAATTGTTTGGCACGCTCTGTGGCCTGAACGGCTCGATGGATTTTAGCTTGAGAGGTCTCGTTAGATTCGTATTAACTGTTAGAGTGACACTGGGTTTATTAAAATTAAAGAAAAAAAACAAAATGACGGATTTTTGGCGCCAAATTCAAATATTTGGCACGCTCTGTGGCCTGAACGGCTCGATGGATTTGAGCTTGAGAGGTGTCGTTAGATTGGTATTTACTGTGAGAGTGAGACTGGGTATATCAAAATAAAAAAAACGAAATGGCGGATTTTTGGCGCCAAATTCAAATGTTTGGCACGCTTTGCAGCCTGAACGGCTCGATGGATTTTAGCTTGAGAGGTGTCGTTAGATTCAGATTCGTATTTACTGTGAGAGAGACAATGGGTGTATCAAAATAAAAAAGAAACAAAATGGTGCATTTTTGGCGCCAAATTCAAATGTTTGGCTCGCTCTGCAGCCTGAACGGCTCATAAAGGGCTAATCATGAGGATTTTAAAATGCTATATGTAAGTGTAACTAAAAAGTGTAAAATAAAAAAACAAAAAAAAAAAAATTAAAAACCCGACTGCATAAAAATAACTAATAACTTTAAATAAAAACTGAAAATGTAAAAACAAGTTCAAGAAACAGGACATATTGACTGCAGCAGTCGGAACCCATTAAATAATCTAGACTAAAATCATTACATCCAATATGGGTCCCGTAGTTATGGTTATGCAGTCGGGTTTTTAATAATTTTTTATGTTTTATTTCATCAGTGTTTTGAGATAAACTTTAATTACCTACATGTTGAAATAAACTTTTTGCTACCACTAAAAATCAAGGCTGACTGACGCCCGATTTATGGAACGACGATCATCAAAAAAATCAGCTAACGACCACTACAATCCCTTCATTATCATCATCCACAGTCTGAATAATTCAACTACTTCCAGATAAAGGTTTTTCTTTTTTTGTGCCTCCACGTTCCAGTGCCAGCATCATTGATTGTTGCCATCAGGGAACTCGCTTTTCTTGCATTGAATTTAGTCACAACGAACAAATTAAAAGTTATAGAAAGTTACATAATGTTATCATGTTGCAAAATGTTGCCATACAAAAAGTAGTTACTTTGTTGTGAATGCACCTTTTGGGCCTTTAGGATAGGATCATTGGACCCCCAAGGGTATGATGAACAGGGTGTAAAGTTCTTCATTCCCTTTAGAAAAAGGAGGATCTTCCGACCAGACGGGTGTTATGTGTGGTGGGCTACTTGCCGACAGTTTTTGTCGGGTTTTTTTAAGTACTCATAAGTCGCGGATAATTTTAACTGCGCGATTTAGGTATTTCAGGTTAGTGCTTCATGTGTGGCATACTTTCAATATTTTTTATTTTCTTTTATTTTACTTTTACTTTAAAATTTTAATATTAAACATTTAATGTAGGCACACAGTTATATAAACAAATACATACTATAGTGGCCTTGACAATAAACATATTTTTGAAACAAAAAAATAAACTATTTAAACAAATAATTATGTCGTGTTATATTTTGTACGGTGGCCTCCGTGTGCGTGTGTCTAACTCGCACTTGGCAGTTTTTTTATTACTCATAATATTTGGTTAATATTTATATATAATTTTATTAATAGATTTGAATATTTTTACTCCTACTATTTTGCTAATGGGGTCTTTGTATTTTATATAACTACTCTGAGAAGAAACACCGAAGCAAACAGAGAAAAAAACACATTGACAATGCAATTACGCATGTTTATGAAGCGTGGCCAGATTATTAAAAAATATGAAATCTACATTTTATACAAGATTTGAATTAAAGCTACATCGGCTTTTGGTTTGTTCGGCTACTGTAGAGAAGTGTGACTCGTTAACACGAAACTCATTAACCAAGCTAATAACAAAGATAAAACTACTTGGAGCATAATAAAAGTTAAGAAAGATAGTATAACATCATTACAACACAAAGGGGAACTATTCAAGAACCAACTAAAACAGCATCAAGATTTAATGATTTATTTATCGACTAAAACTTCGCCCGCGAAAATAAATTATGACAACTCGGCTAATTTGCATGTCATCAATATAATTTAAATTACAAACTTAAATTCGAATCTTGAATCCACTATCTTCAGATTTTCTTCTTAATTAAATAAGTATGACGTACAAAGTATTGTTATAAGCCCCTTATTATTCTTGCTTTATATTCATGATTTACGTGACTCTATACTCTATTTATTAAAGAAATTACATCAGATCTCACCACTTTTTACGGTAGAAGAACTGCTTTGCGAGACTTGCATATTTGTCTATGCTATGTTTTTGATGGGATAGTAGTAGTATCTCGCTATCTATACTTAATACTTATTTACTTATAGGTACTTATTACTTATATACAATATAATGATAATATAATAATATTGTAAAGAGGAAAGATTAGTATTTTTGCATGTAAAGAATAAACTTAAAAACTACTGGACCTATTTGAAAAATTCATTCTGCAATGGATAGCTACATTATCAGCGAGTAACATAGGCTATATTATATCCACGTACTCACACGGGAACGGGAACTACGCGGTGAAATCACGTGACGTCCGCTAGTTGTTAATAAAAAAATCTATCTCTTGATGTCCAATGTGTGAGCTCTTCCACACTGTGAACCAGTATTAGGGTAAATAGGAAACCGCCTGAGAGATATTTCTTGACGGCGTGCAAAGCCAAGTCTAGGCTATGTTCGAGAGCATGGCCTACTATATAATGTCAATAAAAGCGAGTTCCTGGTCTTTACAGCTGGCGGTGTTAAATGTCCTGAGTATGTGCCTCCGATTAAACTAAATGGGAATGACAGATTGCGAGTGGACCAGTTCAAGTACTTGGGGCATTATGTAACCGACGGCCATGATGACCGAGTGGATATTGAGAGGGAGCGTAGGGCGCTGGCCGTCCGATGTAACGTGTTGGTTCGCAGGTTTGCACGCTGTAGCAGGGCAGTCAAAATAACGCTTTTTAAAGGTTATTGCCAAGTGTTTAACACGTGCAGCCTGTGGACCAACTATACTCAGCGGGCTATCAGCGCCCTACGGGTCCAATATAATAACGGGTTCAGGGTGTTGATGGGGCTGCCTCGTTTCTGCAGTGCATCAGGTATGTTTGCAGAAGCACACGTCGATGGCTTCCACGCCATAGTCAGACAGAAATCTGCCTCTTTGCTCTGCAGAGTACGGGACAGCTCCAACTGTATCCTGAAAACCATAGCGGGGAGGTTGGATTCTCCTTTGTTAGGTGATGTTGTTCAAAGATGCATTTTGAACAACAGCCTTGTTGTCAAATAGATAATACATATTAAGTTTACTAACATTGGTATAAGTTATCTTTTTGTTTTTTTACTAACCCATATGGATGTTACATATCCGAATTAAAGATTATTATTTTTTTTTGTTTTTTTTTTTTTTATATATAAAAGCCGGCATAAAAACACTGACACCAGGTTAGGCACTAACCACATGAATTAAAGGGTAAATAACAAACAAGATTTAATTAACAAAAAATTCATGTTCTTAATTCTAATCGAATTTGTTTGCTAGTTGCTGGTTTAATCAGAACATCACACTGTGTCGGTATACTGTGGACGTCACCAATGACGCGATATTTTCGGAAGATGTGCGCTAGCATTGTCTTCATCGCCATCATGCCGTACAGTCGCCCTGTTAAATAAGAAGGTATGTTAATGTGATAGAAATTAAAGTCCATCCGTTTCGTGTTTCTTCAGCAGTTTCGTCGGCATTTTCAGCCGGAACAAAACCATGGTCGTCATTCTGTACTAATTAGTCGTCCTAGTTTTTACCTATACAGTTTCGTCTTCCAAGGCTAAAGGTGGCGAACGCGTTAGGGTTGTCAGGCAAGGAGTTAGGGTCCAGCCATCGCTCCGGCTTGTACTGCTCCGCTTCTGCCCCCCACATGGGGTGACGATTGATTCCATACACCCCTATCAAACAAGTACTTCCAGCGGGTAATACGTAGTTCTCTGAAATATCAAGAAAAACCATTGCAGTAAAGTTCCTTGTGGAAGGATTCATACAGAGACTACTTCAGTAACAAGTTTGCTTTTGTAAAAAGATCCTATGCCTTTTAAAACCGAAGAATACCAAGGTTGATGAAATGGCAAACACAATCATGAGACAACATTTTGAGGTTTTAAATGCATTGTTATTCCAAAGATTTCATTCAAAATGCACGTTTGGGAATCAAGTATTTGATGTTAATGAATTTACAGGAAGAGTGTAACCAAAGTAAAGGTGGGTGGATAGTATGACAGATGAAATGCATAATGAGTAAAGTTCATCATCAGCCTATAAATGTTCCCACTGCTGGGACACAGGCCTCCTCTCTATGAGAGAAAATGGGCTATAATCCACCACGCGGACCCAGTGCGGATTGGTAGATATCACATGTCTTCTAAGTTTTTGGTTTTAGGTCATACCGGTTTCCTCACGATGTTTTCCTTTACCGATTTGAGAGCAGCGGTGATGAAATAAATTACACAAAGTAATGCGCCTGCTTGGGTTCGAACCCATGACTTACTGTTCGTAAGTCGGGGCCGCCACCAATGGGCCACCGCTGCTCTCTGAGTAAAATTGAATGAATGATATTGTACTTACTAAGTTCTACATCAGATTGAATGCTTCTTGCAATTGTCGGTGCTGGAGGGTACAGTCTCATACTCTCTTTCAAAACTGCTTCTAAATACAGCAACTTTGGTAGATCTTCTTTTGTGAGATCTCTGTCTTGGTTTCTAAGCACTGTTTGTATCCTGTTTATTAAAACGTTCCCTAAGATTTTTTAACAATTCTTTATACAATATACCCTTGATTTCCATGCACTCTTTGCTTCCTGTTTAATAAAACGATGTTCCATAAGATTTTTTAAACATAGGCTAGGTATAAATAGTCGGCTTCTGAAATTCTTTGTGTAATAATATCCCATTTAATAGAAACTACACTAAGTTCGAAATTATCTGAAATTTAGGCAGATAGTCTTTATAGCCCAAAATAAGTATTATCCTAAAACATTGTTTTCACAAAAAAAGGCATATTACATTTCGTTAGTAAGTTTCCCAGTGTATCTGGGTTCGGAATTTTTCATATTGATTGTCCTACTTAAAAGAATCATACTGGTTACGGTTAGTAGTAGCAATCTCGATCACTTGATCAAACGACACAGTTTGACAATTCTTTTTGAAACTTACTCCTTATAAATTTGTTCTTGCCTATCAGGATAGGATCCCATTAGTATTAAAGTGTATGTCATTGCAGTGGCCGTCGTGTCGTAAGCGGCTGCGACAATAGTGTCCAAGTGTTCCCTGATCTCATCATCCGAAAAGGCATCCTGTTTGTTCGCTAAGTCTAGTAGTTGATTCAGGAGTGGCTTGTATTTGTCTGGAATTAATTACACCGTTGTTATTCAAGAATGTGTAATTTCCGTCTGATTCATTTTCTTTATTTGCATCATTCTGTGTCAATAGGGCGCTTAATGTCGTGTTAAGGGTGTTCTGTTTTTTGCTCATTACATAAACTGATGTATGCTACTGAAGTTGGTCGCAGCCAAGTTCTGGGTCGAGTTATTTAACTTACCATCGACATGCTAAAAAGTAGAAGAAATCGTATTTGGCGCGTTTCAATCAAATAATATCAAACTGACAATGTTACAAGTACCTTTATTGGCTCTTCGGTGGAGCTAGTAAACGACAAATAACCCTTTAGTATTTTTTTTATTGTTACTGCTATATATGTCATGTTGAGATGGGATGATCAAAATAATATAAAACTTTAACTACAGTCCATTCATGGTCACTTTAGCTCTGGCCAAAGCAAGCCAAAAGCAACCTCATAGAAATGAAAACAATAATAACTGTGACTTTGAAATTAGAGGTTAAATAACTGAGATAGACTCATCGCAATTGCATTGCATTGCATTCGGGTGGTTACCCGTGGTCCCGGTGGGTCAACCCATTAACGGGTCCATGGGTAATTTTAATTACCCGTGGTTCTATAGCATTAGGGATTGTTTCCTGGACTTCTTAATATATCGATAGAAAATACAAATCCATAATAACAGCATATCATATCCCACCGGGACCACGGGTGTGATTGCATAATTTGACTAAAGGTTTATTGGTTTTCTATTTTTTATTTATTTACCAACTACCAGGAGGGCAGAACAATAAAGGAGGTATTTTATATTTTTAATAGGAAATCAAATTAATTTGAAAAAGTTATCAAAGTAGATTTTATTCGGGCTAGTAAAATGAATACCTTGTAAGGGTGTTGTATTTTCCTCCAAGCCATAACTTGATTTCAACTCCAATTTTCGTTTATTGATCACCTAAAAAAAACTTGTTTAATTTGTAAATATAACACGAAGGTGAGATATGATTCTTCGAGGAAATTTTTTAATTCCGCAAAGAGGCGCGGGTGTTTCGCGCCCGGACAGTCGTTGAGATATCATCATGCGAGGCTAACTCAACGACCGTTCGGGCGTTCTGAATTTTTGTCTATGCCCCACGGAAAATGATGTGAGTTTATGGACACAATAAATATGTCTGTTATTACATCGTAATTACCTTAATCATTATATCTTTCGTAACTTTTATCAGTTTGTCCTGTTTGCGCTTTATTGAACTCCAGTTGAACATCCAAGAAAGGTGCAACAAAATATTTTGAAGTCTTTCGATAAACAGAGAAAATAGTTCTTCAGTTGCATGGGAATAGTCTTTATCTAGCGTACCTTGGTATTGTTCATTTAGTCCCAGCGATGTGTCTGCAAAAGTGTAACGAAGGTTTGCATTAGTTCGGAAATGGAACTAATCAGTTTTATTTATGGGTGTAACTTGGCTGTGTAGGGCAGATTGTAGATCTTGGCAAGAAAGTTTTGGCTTAACACAGCGTTCTAAATTGAACAGTGCAATAATATGTTGGCAAAGGAGATCACTATCTGGGATTTTATGTGAAACAGGCATTAGTGACAGAACCACAACAACACACTACTTACGGCAAACAGTCTTCAACAAATGGTTGACCAAGTATCGCTGTACGTTGAAAGGGTCTTTTCCAACTTCAGTAGCCAGTACAGACACCAAGTTACGAGATTGCGTGTTAAACTCAGCTACAAATGTGTTCAGCACTTGAACATTGAATGCAGGGTTGAGGAGCCTCCGATGCGGCTTCCATGTCGATACTGGAAAAGTATAGCATAGAATAATCAGCCCGTAATATTGCTATTGCTGGGCCACCGACCTCCTTTTTATTTTAGGGAATGTTCTGTACTCCACCACGTGGGCTTTGCTTCTGCAAATGGCTTCGAATTCCGGTTCTAGAAGGTTTTTTCCTTCATCGTTTTAAAGAGCTGCGATGATAAAATAAATTACAGAAAGTAATGCCTTTCCTTATTTTAGAGACGCTCAGAACAAAGAAGAGCGGCAGAAAAATATAGAGGCCTATACCCAACAGTGGGTGATTCTGGGTTGAAATGATGATGAATGCGCCTAACTGGATTTAACGCACGACCTGTAACATGAACTTAGCCATCACTGCTCCCTATAGGTATATATATAGAAGGTAAATTGTCACGCCCCGTTCGCAACTTCAGGTGGTGCTACTCGATTTGTGGCTTGCGTCAGCGAAATGCGCGTTCGAAACATGCGTCTTCCGCGTGAGTGACATCCAGTTACTCGTGGCGAAAATTGAGACCATGGCATAAGCAACAGTTACGTTTCTCTTGAACACGGACATCGGTGAAGGAAAACATTGTGAAAAAACCCGGACTTACAGTTAAGTCTGATATCACCAATCCACCTTGAGCAAGCGTGCTGATCAATGCTCAATGATCATGTCTTCTCTGAATAAGAAGAAACTTTCATCCTACATTTTACTTACCACTTGCTGTCACCAGCCCGGTACCGTACATTTCCTTCGCAAAATTATAGAAATATGGTTTTTCTAGGCATGTGTTGGCTACCGTTAAACTGTCATCAGGGTCAGTTAGTACTGAAAAAGAGAGCATCTAAGTATTAACAATGATTCACATCGTTTTCTTTTTCACTCGACTGCAAGAAAAACGTTTTTAATTTATTGTTTACTAAATCTCTTAAAAACTCTTAAAAATATCTTGTTATTACAGAGGTAACTTTAATATTACCCAGGCGGCTTCCTATACAGACTTGACTTTCAGTAAAGCGTTGAACTGTGAGCATTATATCGTGCCCTTTAGGTGCAGCGCAGACGACAGACTATCCGTGACGCACTTTTTAGTCTGTGAAAATAGAACCTATGCAATTATATGCAGTAACGCAAACGACGCGCAAAAAGACCGGCGCACAAAAAATCCGTGTAATTCAGGCAGATCGCGCCGCGCCGCGCCGCTCAAAAAGTGCGCGAAAAAATAGAACGTTTGCTCCAACACGTGCTAACGCAGACGGCGCACACTTTTAGTATGCAATCTGCACTCGTTAGTGGTTCTATCTGCACTATGAAGATGTGCGTCGTGTGCGTTGAGTCTACGTAAAAACCGCGACGGACTTTTTGTATGCCATGCAGACATTTTGTGCGACGCAGACTCGATCGCACAAAAATTCCGTCGTCTGCGCAGGCCCTTATGGTAGAATTTTCAACACGTCCTTCTTAGCGTGTCGATGGAAATCTAAATTGTGTAAGCCCAGAACTGGACTGTGAGTTTGGCGCCTATTACTGTGGCGCTGACTGGTGGTCACGCACCCTTGGTCGCGTACGAGTATACATTTTGTTCTGTATAGCAACATACTACGAGGCTGACGTCAGCGGCGCGTATTTACTTTTGTTTCTTCGCTGGCGTACGCGACCGACCGCAGCGTGACAATAATTCAAGCCTTTGTAACGTCGTAGCGTTCATCAGTTCCTGTAATAAACGAACAAGAGGATACGCAGGACACGATAATATTAAGTGTACGATATTTACATTTCAATGCTTTACTGTGAGTCGAGTCGGACTGAAATCGTCGTTGAGTCAATGTAATAAGAATAATGTATTTAAAAAGTATTACAAAAGTGTACATTTAGGTGCAGTAGTGTTATTTCTCAAACTATGGTATAACTAAAATATATTAATTAACAGTTGCAAGTAACGATAATGTGGAATTCAAATGTTTGGTAGCGACCTGCCCGATCTAAGTTTATTTTAACCTGTCTTTAACCTATGTTTGTCCTCTAATCTATATATATAAAAGGCAAAAGTGATTGACTGATGTATCAACGCTCAGGCCAAACCCTTAGGGCTACAATCTAAAAATTTCGCACACGTATTCCTCTTATGACGTAAGCATCCACTAAGGTAGGATTTTTAGAAATTCAATACCTAAGGGAGTTAAATAGGGGATGGAAGTTAATAATAATAATAATAATAATTTATTTGACACAAAAAAAAAATGTACACAGATATGAGGGTGAGACTTAAATTTTTTTTTTTTTTTTTTTTTCGTGGTGGAGTTAGTATGAAACTGTTTATTCCTTGGACATATTTGTATGAAATTTCATATGAATTGAGTCCGGCAAAAATAATGAGTTACGTATTTCTTTAGTGGTGATAGCTGGGATGGGGTCTTTGGCGAGGCTCAGGAGGGGCTGAACAGGGTTGTTGCATGGTTACGAAATAATGTGCTGACTCTCAATGTCACAAAAACCAAATACGTGGCATTTGCAAATCGATCGAACGTGCTACCTCCACGTTCATTGTCAATCACGGCTCCCACGTGTGGGGCAATCCATCCGCCTTGCGTTTGTCCCTCCCTTCAAAGGACAGATAACACTAAATACCTTGGAATTACATTAGACCAATTCCTGAGTTTCAAACCACATTTAGACGTCCTGGTAACGAGGTTGCGCAAACTCATTTACATGTTTAAGAGCCTAAAACACGTAGCCGACCTTCGTACCATCAAGATGGTCTACTATGCCTTGTGTTAGTCACTTATTGACTACTGTATCATCTCCTGGGGAGGTGCTGCTAAAACGCACTTGATGGAGGCGGAAAGAGCTCAACGTGCCATTCTTAAGGTTGCTGCGGGTCTTCCCTTCCGGTTTCCTACAGTCGATTTATATAAAAAGTGGGATGTGCTGTCTATAAGGCAAGCTTTCGTTCTGCATACAGTCCTTAAAAAGCACTCTCAGCTAATTTATGATTCGGATCTATTGAAAGATAAGCGAAGAAAAGGTACTGTATGCAATACAAAGTTTTTCCGTCTACGTCAGTCCCACAAGTTTTTCTGTTACCTAGGGGATTTTCTATACAATGTCATCAACAAGAGTCAAAATATATATTCATTACACAAACCCAGTTGTAAGAAAAAGGTAACTGACTTTTTGAAAACTCTTTCCTATGAGGACACAGAAAAGTTGCTCCACCCGATTACATAATACTTGAACTCAAATACATACACACATTCACACTCAACCATTCACATACACACGCACAACCATCCACCTACACATTCACACACATCCTGTGAGACTAATTTCATTGTTATCTACTTTCGTTGTTATTTTATTTAATTTCTTTAATTCCTTTTTTTATATTCATTTGTTTATTTTTGTTTATAATTGTTTAGTAGGATATTATGCTACCCGCCGGTTTATTTATGATGCCACTAAGTGGGGCCTGGTGACCTGTAATACAGGTTTTTTTAAGACCTACTTCAGGCACCAGCTCTCACAATGTGAATTTATATAATTCTAAACTGTTAAGTGCTACAAAACCATTGTGAGAGAAAATAAATAAAACTTATTATTATTATATTATTATTTCAGAGTTTTCCAAAATACAACCTCTAAGAGGGTAAATTAAATTTTGCGCAAAGTTAGTATAAAACCTCGATTAACACATACGAGTAGAATACTTTTCATCCCAGTAGTATGATCCCGTGAGACAATTATCCAACTCCACGCGGGCGAAGCCGCGGGCAACAGCTAGTCGATAATAAATCTTTACAATATTAATTGAGGCTATCATAAAAGTTACGATGACACGTTGGTATGTGACTACAAATAGTAAGTAATGGTTAAGTTAACTCAACTGACTGAATAAAATTATTCTTAATTGGGTGTGGTTTCGTTTTATAAAGTAATTTAAAATCTTTTAATTTGAGGTTAGAAAATTTTATTGACTTCTATACTAATTGAAATCTCACGCGATCAACGGATGCTCCTCAAGTTAAAGGGGAAAAAATGCAAGTCCGTGATTAGGCCTGTCGTACTGTATGGATCAGAATGCTGGGCTGTGAAGAAGTTGGATGACAACGATTGCATGTAGCGGAGATGAGAATGTTGAGATGGATGTGTGGAGTGACAAGAATAAAGTAAAGAATGAGTATATTAAAATTATTTGAAGAGTGATAGATATGAATGTTGATGGATGGAGAGGGGGAGGAAGGCCAAAGAAAAGATGGATGGATTGTGTGTAGAATAATAAGAGAGAGAAAGGAGTAAATGATGCCGTGACGTCTGACAGGGGAGAATGAAAGAATAAAATGTGTTGCGTCGACCTCAAATAGAATGGGACAAGGACAGGAAGATGATAATACAAATTGAAATCTTAGCAGACTTCCCATGACGACATGTTCTCAAATATTGACGAAAGGCTTTGACAAACCACGGGGCTGTGATACTGTTCGAAAGAGATACCGTGGCCCCGGAACACAAAGGGCGATGAAGGAACATGGATGGGTTTTAGTCAGTAAAAGTCTGACACTCCCTCCTGCTCCGCCCAGCAGAGCGGGAGGAGTCATTTGATGATTTCCCATCCGAAAAACAAAGGCTTTGACAAACCAACACTGATATTCAAAAGACTATCTTTTAATTTTGAATACAAAATAAAACTATCAACGTGTTCAATATAGATACAATAAAAACTTAGTTTAAAAAAGGTAGGTTAGGTTTAGTTTTATTTTTCTGTTCATGACGTCTGTCGAGTTTCGCCAGCCAATTAGAAATGAAACCTTGTATAACTTTTGGATATCTATACGCGACATTATCTTTTTAACTGACGGTGAAAAATATTGTCTGAGTAATTTATAAAATTTAAAGGAATTAATACTTGCATAAATATCAACACTTACTTGATTGTTATGTTATAGACAACATTTCATTTGAATAATTATTTTTTAAGGATAAGAGTAACATTCTCACCATATACAGGATGTGGCCCAAAACGTATCTCGGCGATGCCATCATTTTTTAAGCAGAAGGTGTAAACGTTCTTAAAAAATTTCCAGAAATCTGAAAAAATAACAAATGACTTTAACTTATTTTCCTTAAATTATACTGAAACCAGAATCATCGCCCCCTATAAACACGTTATTTTTTACTTTTTACGTTACGTTTTTGTTTACGTATAAAAACTCAAAAATATTTTTACTGAGTGTATTTCATACAAAAGTACCCTTACCGAAACCGAAAGGCACTTGGTTTGCAATACATGGGAACCTTCGAGTTACAGCTGGGGTCAAATTCCCAACTTTTTCACTTTTTTAAAATACTAATCTTTAATGTTATATCTTTGCTTAAAATACTTCCACGACCCCCTCCATCGCGACCCATCAAAAAAAAAACCCGACTACGTAAAAAATAACTAATAACTTTAAATAAAAATTAAAAAGAAAAAAACAAGAACAAATAAAAAATTCTAATACGGATCATTGACGGCAACAGTCGGGTCGGATTGGATGTAATGAATTTAGTCTAGATTATTTCAGGATCAGAATCAGAAATCAATGAAAGAATTGAATGGGTCCCGACTGTTGCAATCAACGTTCCGTATTAGAATTTTTTACTTTTTCTTGTTTTTTTTCTCTTCAGCTTTTATTAAAAGTTATTATTTACGTAGTCGGGTTTTTTAATTTTTTTTATTTTACACTTTTTAGTTACGATTATAATAAGATGTAGAATTTCGCATTTTATTTATTTTGGTGTACATTTATCACTTAAAAGTTCACAAACCTACCTAGTCATCCGCGCGTATCTTGTAGGTATAGATAAATAAATTACATATTTTTTTAATTAAAATATGGTCATTTTAAAATCCTAGCTTAGGTTACGCGGGGTAACACAAGGATTGTAACGAAACCACGTACATCGAAATCGGTTTAGGCGTTTAGAAGTTATGGTGGAATAAAAAAACTCACAAACATACATTTATATACATACACATATGAACCCTGGAAACATAACACTCCTTTTTTTGGGCAGTCGTGTAAAAAAGTGATAAAGATAAGATAAGATAAAGATTAATTTGTAAAAACATTTGTGATTCCTAACACAGTTCATCATTATGTAGGTACCTAGCTAAGCCTCTTCCCAACTTTGTTAAGATCGGCTTCCGATCAAACCAGATTCTATCTGACATTATCATATTTTACAATGAAAAGCTACTGATAGTTGTAGACCACACTTTATTGAGCTAAGAATATTGACTTTTCCTTCTCTATACGCATTTGAATTAGCAATGTTCGTTAAAAAACACCTACATTTATTTGAAACCCTAAATAGTCAACGTCACCGGGGCAAAATTCACGCTGTGCCTCATAAAACAGCATTATATGCAAATAGTTTTCTAGGAATGGCTCCAAAAATTTATAATATGATACCCACGACCATAAGACTTGAGAATGATGCTAACAAATTTAAAAGAATGTTAACAGACTTTATGGTTAAAAAAGCGTACTATTCCATTGGTGAATTCTTAACAGACAAGGTAATTAAGTAACAATTAGGTGTGTCGTTGTGTGAGTCATGTCCGATTTATTTGAGCTTAATTCTATGTAAGTGTAATTATAATGTAATTTGAATGATTAATAGTTTAAATATATTTTAATTTAATAATAATTTTAATATTGCAATGCATGAAAAATTATAAATGAGTGAATTCCTTAATTATTTTGACATTATAATTATACTCTGACATTACTCTAATTTGAATCTATGACAGTACTTATTTATTAATTTGAATTTATATCATTGTCGAAGGTATTGTTTTTAAATTATTATTGTATTGTTTTTGAATTTATGACATTTAATTTGATTTATGAATTTGTATGACTATAATTATGAATTTTGCATGCCTAAATTGGTACAATAGAGTGGACTGCGCATTCACTTGACATCTGGAAATGTATAAAATGTACTGTGTTGAGCAATAAATATTTGAATTTGAATTTGAATTTGAAAACGGGTACCATGTTTACTATTTGTTTTAAGTTTCCGATATTTCGGCGATGTTGCAAGCGCTACGACCAAGGATAGATTCTATATATCTGACTGATCCTCCCAACCCAGTTCTTGAGTAATACGAGTCCAGTTAGATGAGAGTATCTTCTTTTCACTTTTTTATATGCGATGCGTATGCATATCAAATACAAATAAATGGTTTATCTATCTATATCAAAATCAGCCTATAAAGTTATGACTGCTGGGATGACTCCTAGCCTCCTCTTTCTAAGATGAAATCGTAAAAACTTACCTAGAGGACCCCCTGCTAGCTGAAAAGCATGTCCTATCAACGGCCACGCTCCAGGGAACATCGGGGGCGATTGATGCCGTGGCTTCATCCAGCTCCAAAGGGCGAACACTACACAACATGCTGCTACCAAGACTACCAGAAACATGATAGTAATACGGTCATACGGATATCAATGCAAATTTAATCGGTACTCTTATATTTATACACAATGGGTGCTTAAAGGTATCGTCGTGCGATATTTTTATTGTCTTGTTTGTCAAGGATAACTTGAGGAGGATTTGTTTCATTTAACATGAAATCAATGCATAGAGTTTGAAGTTAGACTGACGTTATATATAGGTTCACGTTTAACTTATACTTAACTTTGAGATATACGACCTACACCATGAGGTAACCTTACAATGAACCTTTTTTTTTCATGTTTTTTCTTATCAGTTTTTTGAGATATCAAAAATTTTAATTACATTATTAAAATAAACTTTTTACTACCACTTAAGATCAAAGGCGTACGGAAACCATAAAAAATCAGCTAACGACGAATACCCCAAGAGCCTACAGCAGTCCACTGCTGGACATAGGCCTTCTCAATTGCACGCCATTCAACTCAATTTTCGGCAACTCTCATCCAGTTGCTACCAGCTTTGCAAAGATCGTCGCTCTACAGAGTCTAAGACCGCGAATCGGCAGACGTAAGGTGGGACGCATCCCACCTTACGTTTGCCGATTCACGGTCTGTCTACTTATTCTGTGAGCTAAGTCGACAACTCTGGTTCTCTGTCGGATCAAGTCTTGCCCGTTCTAAAGCTCGCTGAGCTACCTTAAATTTATGAACCAGCTGTACCGTGAGTGTGCACGTTTTGGTCCTGTAAGTCATAACAGGCAGGACGCACTAGTTGCAGACTTTAGCCTTAGGCGCTATGGAATACACAACGAGAAGACCTGACGAAGGTTCCCAAATGCCGCCCAGCCCAGCTGAATCCTTCTGTTAGCCTAAGCCATTTCAGGGAAATTACATACTCTTGTCTCACACCTCGATACAATGGGATATTATGCTCTGTTTGCTGGTTCGGAGTTTGAACGGTCACTGTGTTATTTTCGTAAAGACTTCTTCACTTTGATGTATCGCCAGTCAATTTTGCATTGCTGCAAACACTCCAGACCTGACCAGCAGGGCTATTACGTATCTTTCTGATATCCAGTGACTATCAAGCTTCAGTTGTATACCGAATTTTGATGACAACCGTGAATGTCATAATATTGGTATTACGTATCACACTCAGTGGATATCACTTTACGGTGACTAACAGGGTCATACTAAATACGAAACTAACCTTTTGACCGTTAATAGATGGATACTGGGCCCAGTTACTGTCATTTCGAGCTGTCAACAGAGATACATAATATCCCTACAGGTCTCGATAGACTCAAAAGCTTTCTCATAGTCTACAAATGCTGGACATGTCCAGCATTTGTAGACTATGAGAAAGCTTTTGCACAGCGGTTGATTATACTTTTCGGCCTTCTGTATTATCTGACGTTCTGTATGGATGTGGACTATCATGGTGCTGTATTGTCCTCGAAACCCGGCCTGCTATAGTGGCTGGAAGTCATCGAGTCAGAGATGGACACGACTTTTGTTACCGATAAGCCTAACATTGTGGTGATAGGTCGATTGGAGCGCCGCGTAATGATTGTGTGCATGACGAGAACCTCGTGGAAGCAGAAATAGATAAGACATTCAAGTGTGTTGATCTAGCTTGCGAATAGTCGACTGTATCTGGGACGAAATTATAATTGGTTTGAATTAAGTAAATTTTTATACTTAGTTTTCGAGATGTGGGACTTTTTAGTGTATCTGCAGCAGTAACTATGCATACATTTCACAATTTTACGGTTTCACGTCGACATATTATAATCTACCGAAAAATAATGCGTTATAGGTATTGTATGCAGTATGTTCAATTGACAATATTTCGACGTTTACAATCTCGCTAGATAGATTACAAACTAACGGTTTTTACAATTTAACGCTGACACATACATAATAATATAATATGTATGTAGGTACTATTCCTTTTAGTCTTAATTTTTATTATTATTTTAGTTCTATTTGTAGTATGTATATATGTGTAATCTATACATATAATAAAATCGTTGAGGCTAAAAAATTTGTACATTGAAGAATAACCGACCAAGGTGACTTAAAATAAGTGACTAACTGAACATATTAACCATTTTAAAATGTTTTGTTTGTTTGTTTGTTTGACCGCGCATCACGTTAAAACTACTGAACCGATATTGTTGAAATGTTCACAAATCTATATAAATAAATTCAGAATAACATTTAGGCTTTAGAAATTTTTGGAAAAAGGGAGTGAAAAGGAGGGTAAAGTTTGTATGAAAAAAAAAATATTGTTCTAGAATCATGAAACTCAGAATAAATATTTATTATTAAAAATAAAGAAATACCTGTTTTAGATTTTTTTAATCTCATTCAGAGACGCAAAAAAGAGGGTTTTGTGTTTAAAATTAATTGACTTCATCATACCTATACATTAAAAACCAATATAATATAATAAATATATAATAATAATATAATAAAATCGTTTATTTATAAAAAGGGGCACATTTACAATTAAGTATCTTAACTAATAAAATAGAGCACTGTGCTTATTGCCTGAACTAGGTGGAACCTGTGTTTCAGGCTAGAAGGTGCAAAAATACCTACTTAAAATAAATAAATTAACATTGAAAGAAAAGTAAATTACTAAAATTACAACTTACATACAAAATAAACAAACAATGTGTCAGCAGTTTATTTGCAGACAACAAGTAAATCTTCTGTCTGTGCATAGGTCGTGGTTAATGAAGTGTAACCTTTTAAAGTAGCTACATATACTTCATATCTATTATAGGTAGGCTCAGTTTTCTTGAAATTTTATTTTTGAGGTGAATACGCACAAAAGAAAATCAGCTTTCCTCGGTATATATAGTTAACATGGTACGAAATGTTTGTGCGCGCATCACGTTAAAACTACTGCATAAATTTCTTTGAAGGCTTCTTCAATATTTAGGCTATTTTATTATCACGCTACTTAAGGGGGTAGGCAATTTTGCATTTTGTCCATATACTTCAATTTTTTGACGTTTTAGTCATGACGTAAGTACATGAGAACTGCTATTTATACTTTATGTCAACGAAGTAAATAGCCTAGCGGTTACATCACCGCTCTGTAAACTACGGGGTTACAGGTTCAAACCCTCCAACATTATTTTCACTTTTTGTGATTTGTTTAATTTTTTTTTGATGCTGTGAGATTTCCTACATTTCTTTTTGTATTCAAATAGTTTGCATTTCTATATTTCTTATTTTTTTTTCGTGAAATATTTTTCTGAAAAGTAATAGAGAAGTATGTAAGAAGAATATAATCATGCTGCACCAACCCCCAATAAATTTGGATAAGGGCAAGAGTATGATGATGATTTCTCCAAAAAGTAGTATAGCGAACATCGGGAGCCTGATAAATGCACGTGTTCTTGCCGTGCAAGAACTGTGCTGTGCTATTCGCAATAATCAATAATCCATACGCAGTATCCATACGCAGTTTACGTAGATTATATTTACAGCTATATTGTTATTGGCCTCATTTCATGCACCTTGGTGAGAATTTATGATCTGCTTGGACTGTCATCGAAGGTCTGACGATGGAGCCAAAAGTCAGTTGCAAGAGGTCCGCAACAGCTTACAGCATCTATATCGTGTTTGGGCTCATTTTATACACCTTGATGAGAATTTTCGAACTAGCCGGAGTATGACTGTCATCGAGTGTTTAGGGATGATAACGTAAGGCTGTCGAGGGAAGCCCTTATTTGGAAAAACAGAATATTTTAGCGATTGATGCAAATATTTCAGAGAAATTAAACTGTTATCTACTTTAATCTATACTATGTATAATATTATAAAGCTGAAGAGTTTGTGTATCTTTTAGTGTTGGATAGCCCATTTATCGGGGAAGGCAACAACGAACAACAACGTTACAACGTTTATATGACATCACGCTACAATCAATAGGAGCAGAGCATCAATGAAAAATGTTGCAAAAAAAGGAAAAAATATTCCTTTTGAGATATTTCGTTGCGTGAGCTGCGTAAACGGTTAAAGTTACGCAACAATCGTGTATGACAGAATTGTTCCTCTTAAAAAGTTCTATAAAAAGCCCGCGATAGCATTTTTACCTATGTCTATCTTTTAAGGGTGTCTCACACTCTCTCTAACCATCTCTGTTTCTCTCTTATGTGACGCAGACGAAGTTGCGCGGGTCAGCTAGTAACCTAATAAAGATATTTTAATTATTATTTAATTTTGTTTCTTCAAACTCTTCAATTTGATTAATATTTTTTATTTTAGTTTAATTATTTATATTTAGATATATATATAGAATAGATTAGTGATTAAGATTTAGATAATAAAAAAGATTTCCGTGAGAATAAGCAAAAACTACAGCAAAACGCGCTATACAATCCTCACATACTTTTTTTTTCTATGTTTCGTTCATTGTTTATCTTATTATCATAATAATTCATACAACGTACACCGATTGCGAATACAACGTACTTGACTTTTTTTAAGGTAACTAGCTAAGTATAATGTACGGTCGAATAAGCTATTTGGTTTACAGTTTAACCCATAAATTACATTGTAAAATATAAACCAAATAGCTCACACGATTTCCTTAAAAGATAGTGCTTCGGAATGATGAAAGATGCAAATTATGGAGGAACAGACATCCCACGCCTCCTCACTTCATCCAGAAGAACATCTTCCTCCTGGACAGGAACTGCAGTGGCCAATCTGGTAATCTCTTAACCGTTTGCGGGCTCAGGTTGGCCGCTGCAGAAATAATCTGGCCAAATGGGGTATTATCCACCCGTCCCATATACATTGTCACTGTGGAGCCTCTCTGCAGGATATGCCCCACCTCCTTTCTTGCCCATCCTGCACAGCCACCTGCACCTTACAGGATTTAAACGAAGCCAACGACAAAACCATGCAGGTGGCAACATACTAGTCGGGTATTATTTGAGTCTATCAACACGCAAAGAAGAAGAAGGAGAACCAAATAGCTTGTTCGACCGTACATATCTGCCTTACCCTTCGGAGATTTCAAGCGTGATGTCGGAAAGTATAACCTCCCCGAGTAGCGTTATTCTTAATCGAACTGCGATACCAAACACCCGGCTCATCCTGGACAGCTAGCACCTCTGTAACGCAAAGTCTAGCGGACTAATCCTTCCACCACGATGACTCTAACTCAAGTCCAAACTCAACGGCACTTATCAGCACCTATCTCAATGGCAAATCCAGCTGCCACCTGTAGTTTATCAATCAACCAACCAGCTTTAACTTTAATACTGCACCCTCCAGGAGTTGGATAGTTTGATAGAACTGTTCAGGTTGCTACATACCGGTTGGATAAAATCTGCGTCAACTACTTGAACTCAAATTCAAACTCAAAGCATTTATTTCAATTAAACAACAAAATCAAGTGAAGCCACAATCACAGTCACAAGACTCACTGTGAATCGTGATCTTTTGTTTTTTGATGACGAGGAGGAACAGTGACGAGTCGGGCATAAATCATAATAACTTGAGAAAGTACTGTAGTTGCACATTCCAAAGCGTAGATCTCTATGGAGAAGAATGGGCAAAAAACTCCATGGACACTCTTCTAAATCAAAATATTGTTACAAAATCTTAGTTACATCATTAATGTTGAGATTATACATATTATGTGAGAACGATGTAGAAAGACATGCACATTCAGAGCGTCCAGAGTAAAAGATTAAATCACCAATTTAAAAATAAAGTAATTAGCTAAGAGATGACCAAGTGAGACCGAGAAGAATACAAGATGATGAAGATGATGACGATGGATTTTTATATGTATAATGAGTATGTATTTAGAAACAAAAAGTATCTATGTAGTATACCAACTATCTGGTGTCCACGACACAAGCCTCGTTGCTTAGTGTGGCACTAGATGGCGCTGTGTATAATGTCCAGCCATATTTACATTTCTTGACGGCATGTAAAGCCAAGTCAGAGGCCTATGGGCAGCTTAAAAACTCTAGCACTAACAACACAGTAAAGAAGAAGATGTAAGTTTATCGTGGTTTTGAAAAGAAGCAAGAAGAAACAAAATTTTTATTATTTCTATCTTACTGGGGCGGATACCAAATTCAAATTCAAAAATAGTTTTTGCTTTCCTTTTTGCCATTATTCCCTGGTCAGGGATAGTGATAGTATCCATAAGGAGTTCCTTAGCCTCAGCCCGGAGGTTTTTTTCTGCGCACAAATGATTGCTGAACGCACAGAACATGGGACTTAATCATAACTGGCAAGAAACGTGATGTGATGTTTATGGATACACATGCATATTCATACTTATTTATATTATAATAGTTGCAAAAGTAACTGTCTGTCTGTCACCTTTTTCCGGCTGAGCGGCCGAACGGAGTTTGATGAAACTGGCCACGATAGAATGATGTCGTGGCCATATCGTAGATTTGTTCACTTCATGAAATGGTCGCATTTCATGAATTATTCACTGTCTATTGGCCACATCATGATGTTGTTTGGGCAGATCAATGGTAAGAAATCGTTTCTCGATATGGGCAACTAAACGCGCGGTAATAGTAAAGATTATTTGATCATATCGTAAAGTAGTTACATTAATTGCCGGTAGAGGCGATGTAAGCAAACTTCAAAACACTTTATATTAGCCTAAAAAGCGTAGTCAACGGTACACTATTTCTATCTCCAGGGTTTAAAGGAACCTAACTATCCTAACGTCGGGGTGTCCTAAGTCCCACCGCCCTATTTATACGATCCGGACACCCTATTTATACGATCCGGCCGAATGTGGATGACAAAATCGTAAAATGTTGCCGATTTAATGATCTGGTCAAATTAAGTTGCCCACATCATGAAATGCGACCATTTCATGAAGTGAGCAAATCTATGGCCACGATAGATTACACTATCACCTACCAATTTATGAAGGGGTATCGTATTACCCAGTACTAACTGGGCTGTAGAGGTCAAATAGGCGGTCGCTCCATGTAGAATACTGGTATTCAGCTGCATCCGGTTAGATTGAAAGCCGACGCCGCAGTTTTAGGAAGGCTAGGCAGATGATGAGTTACACCATGACCTGTAACAGAAGTACAGACAACAGCACATCAAGCTAGTAAAATCCATCAATTTTTTAAAATAGATTTTCAACTTTGTCGGTAAAGTATTAGGTTCAAAGTTGATTGGGAAAATTTGGGAGTTTCGGGTAGCTTGATGTCTGTACGTAGCTTGTGAGATCATTTCTGAACTCCAGACAAGTGCAATAATTATAAAATAATTGTGCTGCTGAGAAAAACAGAGTAGAAAACTAGTATGCAAATCTCATTGAATTTTAATCTTATATAAATCTCAGTTAAAGTTCAAGTTCAAGTTGCCGATTAAGTAATCAAGATTTTTCTTTATTAAAATATTGTTCTATAAATGAGCAATGCAATTTATGTGTTCAGCTATAATTAATTTTCATCTAATACGTAGCGCATATTTTATACACATAAGTAATCATTGATAATATATTTAATTATTACTATTTTTAATATAAAGTCAATTCCTTAAATACATCATCAACTGCTTATCTGACGTCCACAACCCAGTTAGAACTGGGTAATAAGATCACCTTTCATTTTATGAAACTGGTTGTCCGACTTTTGGCCCGCTGACCTGTAACGTCTGTTAAAGTTCAACAAATGGCAGCCGGTACCAGGAGAAAACTCGGTATAAAAGGTGTCGCAAATTCAAGGGTGTGCTACAGACCATCAAACTGAACAACATTCTCCATGAGATCACTATCGTAATCGAAAAAAAATAATCAACAGCCCCATACAAAATTCCAATACCTACTCGACCAAATGTACGAGACAGCCGATTATTTTTTTACGATTACGATGGTGGTACCATAGAGAAATAGTTCAGTTTGATGATCTGTAGCACACCTTGAATTTGGGTTCTATAATGGGTTGTCATCTTCGATCAACAATACCACATTGTCACTTATCTACGGACCAACTTAGCCAAGCGTGGCTTAACCTGAAGATCGACTCAAATGGTTGTTATTTTATTTTGGCAACGAGCTTCTTAATTAATCAAATTCATACACTAAGTTAAATTAAAATAGTCACCTTAAAAAATCTCTGGATTTCTGTAACAATTTCGAACAGGATTGACGTATTATGCTCTTCCGATGAAAGTGTGGCAGCACTATAAAAAGTACTACAGCGCCATCTATGTCACAACTGAAGAACTAACATTACATTTCTAAATGTCAATTTTAAAGTTATCCGCGACTTATAACGATTAATAATTCAATAACTTACTGTTCGGTATCGGTAGGTTGCTATCTCTGTCTGTTTGACATTTTGCTTAAAGACGGTTAGAAACAAAACGTCACAGAAAACCTTTCCTGGATTTACATGAATCGAGTGACGGGTCGGTGACGCGGATAGGATATTTCAAGCTAACTTTGTTTAAATGGAAACACCGATAGCTGCGAGACGTGACATATTAACTGACAGTTATACGTAAGTAAGTTATAGAAAACGGACAGTAACTTTCTGGGCAAGTAGCCCGCCAGACACAACACCCAACTGGACTGAGATTTTTTTTTCTATGGGGGATGAAGTAAAGAACAAAGTAACACCCTGTTCTTCAGGTCCCTTTTTTTTTCGGATGGGAAATCATCAAATGCCTCCTACCGCTCTGGGCGGAGCAGAAGGGAGTGTCAGACTTTTACTGACTAATACCCATCCATGTTTCTTCATCGCCCTTTGTGTTCCGGGGCCACGGTACTTATCTCTTTCGAATAGTCCCGCAGCCTCGAATAGTCCCGCAGCCCCGAATAGTCCCGCAGCCCCGAATAGTCCCGCAGCCCCGTATAGTTCCACAGTCCCGAATAGTCCCGCAGCCCCGGTTCTTCATGTTCCTAAAGAATATTACTATTTAGACGCCATTTTGTTTGTAATTGTTTGTTTTTAAAGTCTTGTGATATGACTAATCCTTTGATGAAATGCGCTCAGCTGTGCTGTCGGCAAAAAAAGGCTAGGGTGAATGGTGACTAGTATGCTACGGTTATGTATTTTGTACATTTGCGTCACTGTAATTGTACTTCTGACAGTCCACTGTCAACTTTATAGTCACAAAAATAAAGAGCATTATAACTTTGTCAAAAGTCTCCACACGATGGTTGCCGGAAGACGGATGGCGCCGCCGAGGCCGACCCAGAAAAAGGTAGCGAGACGATTTGGACGCGTACCGCGACGGTTGGTCCGAGGAGGCACGGGAAAAGAGCATATGGAAGGAATTGGGGGAGGCCTTTGCCCAGGAGTGGGACAGTACAGGCTAACAAAAAAATAATAACTTTGTCAGACTAGTCAGTGAGCATAACGATCACGATGATTTTGACAGCGATGCACGATGATTAACATAGATAATTATGTGCTGTTGTTGAAAGCCTCGTTGGGCTGCTGGGGTTTGGTGGTCGCAAGCGTGACTGCTGAGAATGAGGTTCTGGGTTCGATTCTCAGAATCGGATCGGACAGTATTATTGGGATTTTTCATCAGGATTTTCTTAATCCACGGAGCCTGGATTTATACCTGTTTGATGACAATAAGCTCCCCCCCCCCATTACATGGGACTTAATCATAACTGACATTATGCGGGTGTACTCATAGGTACCTCCCTACCTCTGTATAACCCTTCGGGGATTACAGGCGTTATGTTATACTGTGTATGCGTGCAGTTGTGACGTATCCCATCATGCCAAACTGACATAATATAACTTAAATAGTTTGACCTTTCAGAATCCTCGTGGATTTATTTAACAACGAGTTAACAACCGGTATTTAAACGTGCAGATGCAGGTTTAGCGTTGTGTCATTTAATAAAGTCACAGGTGATTGACCAAACAATTAAGTAAACCAGTCTAGAATAAAAATATGTATTCGCAGGCAACCTACAACGACCGACTTAACCGGTATTTTGCAGTTGTAGGTTAATCGTAAAGCCGGCAAGACCACGGGTGACTGACCAAACAGTAAACGAGTTTAGAATACTACATTGAATTGTACAGAGTGTTAAAGACCCATTGCAAAGCCAAATCGAGACTTTGACCTTCAATTTATCCGTAACTAGAAGGTTCCTAGGTCCTCGCAATGACGTGACCTAGCACATGCATACCCTTCAGCTTCGTTAAAGGTATTTCGATTTTATAGTATGTCCAAAGATCGAGACACGTTTGACAAACCGCATCACAACTCAAAAAATCCTTCGTAATCGGGATGTGCTAACGAAATTGTAGGTCAAATCAAAATCAAAGCATTTATTTCAAGTAAGCCAGTTACAGGCACTTTTGAATTGTCGAAACAAAGATGAAAATTAAATGTAGCTACAGTCCCAGTCACAAGACATAAAAACTGTGAAAGTACTTTAGTTGCCCATTCCCTAGTGTAGATCTCTATGGAGAAGAACGGGCAAGAAACTCCATGGACACTCTTTTAAATCAGAATATTGTTACAAAATCTTGGTTACATCATTCATGTTGAGATGGTATATTCTGGATAAGGCTGCCAAATAAACGTGGAGCTTGATACAAGCAAAAACAGGCTTATACTCAGCATTGTCTGAAGTGGGGCTGGGGTTGATGATAAGGGGCAGGAGGTTGATGACTCGTCATCGGTATACAAAATCATATTTAACTAAAGGTGCCTAAAGCATAGCTCCATATTTTACGATAAACACGTGTGTTCAATCAAAATCAAGGACATTCTTATTTTAATCGTAGAAATTATGTATAAGACTACCGGTTATTATTACAGTCACGTTAACTGTGCAGGTTAAACGACGCCCCAAGGTCATCCCAGGTGACTGACCAACTGCAGTTAGCGTGTTTGGAATAATAAAATACTAATTTACATAGTGTAACTTGATTGTGTTTAGTTGTTAAATGTTAGCGTATAACGTATGAATGAATTTTCACCTGCCTAAAACTTTTTATAGTAAACTAAATTCTTAGTCAATAATGACGAATGAAACTGAAATAACTCTTATCATGCTCCTGAACGTTGTGCGTTACCGCACACTTTAGACAAAACTGTCTTTAGACAGACAATTACCCTACTAGTGCGAGCGAGAATACATAGTCTGTCTCGCTCGCACTAGTAGGGTAATTGTCTGTCTAGAGACAGTCTTGTCTATAGTGTACGGCGGCGGCGGTGTTAGGCGTACGGTGTAGCTCTAGTATTATGAAATATGACACTTTGTCGACCTGGGAATCAAACCTCGTACTCAATAGTCGCGTTTGCGAACACTAGACCAACGAAACTGTCATTATTTATTTCGTCTTTAATTACCATTTTCTACGGAACAGTAACTGAATGACTGATTGAAAAACAAAATCAAAACAACAAAATATTTCACAGCTTTTTTGCGCCATTGCTAACTTTCAGAACAAAACCTCTAAAAGGTTTTGTTTCCAATTTACGTGGCACGTGGCGCCATCTACTCTGCTACATCATCTTCTTAGCCTTTTCCCAACTATGTTGGGATCAGCTTCCAGTCTAATCGGATGCAGCTGATTACCAGTATTTTATATGGAGCGACTGCCTATCTGACCTCCACAACCCAGTTAGTACTGGGTTATATGATACCCTCGGTAAGATTGGTTGTCATACTTTCGCCACTGACTACCTGGAACGACTGTCAAAGATCTACAAATAACAGCCGGGACCAACAGCTTGACGTGTTTTCCGAGGCACGGAGGAAACTCGGTATGTTTTGGGTGGTCACCTATCCACAGAACAACCTAGGCAAGCACCTTGGCTACATAAGGTATTAATTAGTTCGGGGCTCCGGGACTGTTCGGAGCTGCGGGACTGTTCGAAAGAGATACCGTGGCCCCGAAACACAAAGGGCGATGAAGGAACATGGATGGGTTTTAGTCAGTAAAAGTCTGACACTCCCTCCTGCTCCGCCCAGAACGGGAGGAGTCATTTGATGGTTTCTCATCCGAAAAAAAATGGTGTTATCTATCTAATGGATGTCAGCACCAAGCTACCAAAATGTATAATAATAATAATAACATCTGCGCCGCTTAAGGTGGATGCTCCAGGGTAGCCCGCAAAATTTATTTTTTCTTACGTTATTTGCAATTTGCAGGTCAGTGTCAGGTTGTATGTTGATCAAAATATGATTCGAATGACTATTTCATGAAAAAGTCATTCTTGACAGTTGCATGAACTGAATATGAATGTTTGAAGATTTTAATGATTATAATTCTGTAACTACATACGTGTTACATCCGCAAATCATATTTAAATCAACATACAACCTGACGCTGGCCTGCAAATTGCAAAAAACGTAAGAAAATTTGAATTTCGCGAGCTACCCTGGAGCATCCACCTTAACTCAACCATTTTGTAGGGAACTTAACGACCGGATGTGCAGCGCCACCACCGGCACTGCTTTTACGTGAGTATGACAGACTCACTCTCCATGCAGTTTTACATTTTTTGATAACAGAGAGTTGTTCGAGATTGGGTTCTTTTGGTGTTGGGTTTTGGGGTTAGGGTGGGTTTTTTTTTTATTGATTCCGTCGCCTGACCAGGGACTTCGCTACTCAAGTATGTTAGGGTAAATCTAACTGGATACAGATAAAATACATAACTACAGTATTTTACACGGAGCTCCAGAAACTAGTTACTTGGCAACACGATACATCTTGGTAAGACTGGTTGTTAGTCATTTAGGGCTTCTGGCTACGCGTAATGACTGTCAAAGATCAAGAAATTATTATTGTTTTATGGACTAACGACACAACGTGCTTTTCGAGGTGCGGATTTAGCTTTAAAAAAAAATATGACAAAAAAGTAAAGTTCCCAAGCCAATTAAAATCAAAAAACCAACTTGTTAACAATCATTGTTATAAAAATACCTCTCTAACTAAAGAGTTACTAACGATGTAGGAGTACTTACAGAACTACGCATATTATAACAACCCAACTTTTTCAAGCTATCGTTTTCCCTCCAAAACTCCAAGAACTTCACATTGGAACTAGACCTTATCTTCACCTTTATAAAGTAAAAAATTGTTCCGTACAATTGGAAAACTTTTTCTCAAAGTAAGGAACTTTTGGATTCACCAGACATCATCTTCAAGATGTCAGTTGGTAAAGACGACGAGACACGAAATTCATAGAAAAATATTTATCTGATCTTCCTAGCACGGCGGGCTGCTGTAGTTAAACTAAGCAGCAGCTTAGTTTAACTTGTTTTTTTGTGAAAAATAGATCAATTAAGTGGATAATAAAAAAAGTATATACATTGTATCTAGTAAAGACAATATAGCTCTCATCACCTGAAATTAACATCTTACACCAAATCTTATAGTCATCATACTCATCAGCCTATTAATGTCCCCACTACTGGGAGTGGGACACAGGCCTCCTCTATCTCTACCTCTCTATGAGAGGGAATGGGCTAAAATCCACCACGCGGGCTTAGTGCGGATTGGTAGATGTAACATGTCTACGAATTTTTGGTTCTAGGACATGCCGGTTTCCGCACGATGTTTTCCTTCACCGTTTTTGAGAGCAGTGGTGATGAAATAAATTACATAAAGTAATGCGCCTGCCTGGGTTCGAACCTACGACTTGCTGATCGTAAGTCGGGGCCGCCACCACTGGGCCACCGCTGCTCCCAATAGTGAACTCAAATCTTATAGTGCGTCTAATAAATTGGCCCGGGACTGTATATTTTTAACTGTTTATGGTTTCAACACTAGGGTCATGGTGTCCGAGTGCCCACATAGTCTTTCAGGACATCTCCAAGCGGTTGGTCGACTCTTCTCGTGACCAGAGGGTTGGCCTTTTTTCGGCATTGCTATCCAACATAGGGTTCTGAGCACTACCTTGGCCCCGGATCACAAAGGGCGATGAAGGAACATGGATGGGTTTTAGTCAGTAAAATTCTGACACCTCCTCCTGCTCCGCCCAGAGCGGGAGGAGTCATTTGATGATTTCCCATCCGAAAAAAAAGGTTTCTGAGCACTTGTCTTGTTGACAAAGACGCGGACAAGTTTTTTGACGCCCGGCAATTCTTTTGTGCTCAGTCCAGTTTGTATAATATTATGTTCATGATATTATTAAGTTAAGTTTAATTTTGCACTAACAATAGTAAAATATTTTAGTTACTAAGAAATATAGGTATTTTTAAAACAATTGTTTTTTTTTTGATTTTTTCGTATTTACACGTTGTGTATTGTGAGAAGCTGGTTTGGCCGAAATTTTTACAATTTTTTTTGGCTTTTTTTGTATTTTTTTGTCTTAACGTACGTGACGTTGAAAAGTATTAAAAGTTGTAATGGCTTCTATAACACTAGGGGAGGCTGGGCCTTCAATGAACTCGGTCCTTTAACTTTAATGGCTCATATCTCGGAAATGTGATACTTTAGAACGTTTTGTTTCATACAAAACATGTTTGTATTGATGCCAGCTATTGACTGATATAGGTTTTATGTGTGGCGTAACTTTGAAAAAAAAAATGGCGGAAGTTAAGCCAGCCATAAAATTCAAACCTCTTTAAAAATATTTTGAATAGGTACAAATCTACACTAATATTTTATAGAGGAAAGATTTGTATTTTTGTGTGTATGTATGTTTGTAATGAATAAACTCAAAAACTCCGGCGCCAATTTCAAAAATTCTTTCACCATTAGAAAGCCCTGTCTTTATTGAGTAACATAGGCTATAATTTATCCCCGTACTCCTACGGGAATGGGAACTACGCGGGCGAAACCGCGTGACGTCCGCTAGTAATGTATAAAAAATAAATGTCTTATAAAGTATCCAATATGTTAACATGAATAGACAATACGGACGTGGCTTAAATATTTTCATTTAAATCTGTTCAACGGCTTACGAGTGTTTGAGTTTTCACAAACTTATTTACAAATGCATGTTTTTAAAAGCTTTTCTCATGTATAAGAAAAACTATTTAACATTAACTTCAGTAATTCTAGTATGACTAAGTGGACAATTACCCAACTCCACGCTGGCGCAGCTGGAGCATAAATTGGTGATAAATATAGCATGGCAGTACAGCTATGGAATGTCTTGCCCGTGTCGGTATTAAAGATAGAGCGCTCCCTGCGCTCAATCTTTGTCCACGTTTACAATAATAGTAAAATACACTACCTTTCTCCTTAAACATCACAATGTTTGGTTCTTTGCTCTATTTTAATGATTGTTATTGTAAATATGTATAATGCAAGGTATTAATGAACCCTTCACGAAGCGATCAACCAAGCATTCTGTACAACAGTCTAAGGAACTCTACACAAACATTTTTGCGGGGAAACGACTGTTTTTTTTGGGGTGAAAAATCATGTTTTACGGTAGGACTCATTGTAACGCATTCAAAATGTCCTAACTCGTGAGTTGAATAGTACAGGGGTCAGGAATTCATGATATATGTATATTATTAATCTCTTAAATGTAGGGTCTATGTATTTCATGTATCTATATACATGAAATACATAGACCCTACATTTAGAAAAAAATAAAATAAAAATAATGTATAGCCATTATTTTTTTTTTATTTTTTTTCTCTTAAGTTAACACTTATTTTTGTGAATGCTGGTTAACCTGTAATTGGCGACTGTGTAAGTCCAAGACTGTAAAACCTATGTATACCTAAATGCTGTACACAGAAGCTGTTGGTGAACCTATTTAATAAATAAATAAATAAAGTACAAGTTACAACGTTAAAACATTTATTAAAAAAAAAACGTGTGAATAAGTAGTAGTAGTAGTATTATTAAAAAAAATACCTACAAAATGTACTTAAAAATACCTCACGTTTCCCTGCAGAGAATGAAATAATTTTTACCTTATAAATTTCGTCACAGAAGTGCGATAATCTTTCATAAGGCGCTCAGATTGAAACGAAACGCGCAGACATGTCCCATAAGTGCGTTTCGCTTCGGAAATGACGATAATAAGACATAACGTTGTTCGACATTATTTCCGACACGGCTTGTTATTAAGGATGACTTTTACACAGTGTGCTCTTCAAACCACTTTCTTTTTTTTCTTCATTTAAACGCAACTACGACACAGAAGAAATTCCTAGGGACCCCAGTCCCTAGGAATTTCTCCTGTGTCGTAGTTGCGTTTACTTTACAAACAATTAAACTCACATACTCGTACACGCGCGCCAAATTATTGCTTATTCCAGCGTGTTTGCTCGGACCTGTGGGATCAGACAATAGCATTTTGTCAGTATTTCTCCCTGTTCGCGCGTTTACGAGATTATGAGCGCGTCAACGCTCGTAGGAGTGCGCGTGTGGTAAAAGGCGCGCAAAATACGCACCGAAAATACATGATCTGGAAATGCCCTTAAATCATTTCTATTTCGTTTACACGAATTTATTGTCTCATTAATGTTTTACCATTAGGTATTCTGAATGTAGGCTGAGTATTAGCTGCGGGTTCGAAAGAGATACCGCGGCCCTGGAACACAAAGGGCGATGAAGGAACATGGATGGGTTTTAGGCAGTTAAAGACTGACACTCCCTCCTGCTCCGCCCAGAGCGGAGGAGTCATTTGATGATTTCCCATCCGAAAAATAAAAAAAGGTATTCTGAGTGCATAACTTTATGATGGTTTCATTCAATCTTCAAAGCTCATCATTGTTACTTATTTTACTGTTTGGTGTGATAGGCGGTGTAAATCTCGATGGCCCCGTTTCAGTCCGATGAAATTAGCAAATCCAATAAATTCTAAACGAAGGTGCTCGCTTCGCTCCGGTGTAAGAACAACTTCAACATAGTGGCATAAATTCTGTAATTTCTAGTGATTCAAATAATATTGTACAAAGTATAATATAATTATGCATGTCGTTTCCTCAAAAGGGTAGGCACAGATCACACCAGCCCAGTGTGCCTAACCGCTTTCTAGAAAAATCCCACTAGTATAATCATAGGGGACTGCCTCGTTGGTCTAGTGGTTGCAAGCGCGTCTTCTGAGCATGAGGTCCTGGGTTCGATTCCCAGGTTGGCAGGGTTTTACAATCAGGAATTTCTCTGTAGCAGCCACGAAGTCTTGATTTGTGCCCGGTTGATGGTGATAGGCTCACTTCTTATGATTACATGGGACTTAAACATAACTGGCGAAATGTGAGTGTACTAATGGATACGCCTCTGCCTTACCCTTCGGGGACTACAGGCATGAAGTCACGTATTTATGTACAATAGTGGTCTTTTCCGCCTGATCATTTAAAAAAAAATCGCTTAAATCATTCCATAAAGTTTAGGCCTATTAGGAAAACGAGAAGCCCGGCAAAATAACAATAACTCTCGTTTGGCGTGCGTCGTCAGTGCGCTCGGCCGATCGGTATTGTCTTTCATTCATTATTTCTATACAACGTCAACGGGGCGGGGTTAGAGAGCGTTTCTATGTTGCGAGTGCAAGCAAAAATTACCTTAGTGGTGATCAGGCGGGAGTGTCCACGATAGAATGTAGGGGTAATTACTTTATCCATGGGATCACCGTTGTCGCAAATAAAAATATCTGTTGTCTCTTATATTCAGCTCGAGGAGCTCTTGGCTAAAAAATAATAGCCGCTTGGGTCGGATCGGGTTAAACCGCGCTTGCCAAGGTTGGTCCTTTGATGGGTGATAAACAGTATTTGTCACCAGCCTTTACCCAACTATGTTGGGGTCGGCATCCAGTCTAACCGGATGCAGTTGAATACCTGTATGGAGTGACTGCTTATCTGACGTCCATAACCCAGTTTTAGTACTGTGTAATACTTACAGTACCTATTGGTAAGACTGGTCTGTCACTGGTAGTAATTCTTGTAAAAACCACGCGGTCTACGGTGGTGGTTTTACAGTAATTATAAGTGGATAATATCATCAAGATGTTTTTCTTGAAACCATGGCAATGATAAAGTACGTATTTTTGACAAAACCGCGATTAAGGTGAATTAAACAAGAAATATACTACGCGACAATAAATAACAAAAAGCCTCTTAAAAAGGATCAAAAAAAAATCTTCTGCCAAATTAAAAAAACGTGAGACTTTTTAAATATGTCATTCAAATTGATTCTAACCACTTTAAGACAATCAAATTAAAAATAACTCATCATAATTAAAGTGGTAATAATTAAAGAATTTACAAGTCAAAGGCCCATGTTAGATTGCCCCGGTTTCCTTGACGGTCGAAGCGGAAATCGGGATGTGGGTTCTGCATGCTGATCATTTTAACAGGCTTTTTACGACATTTTCTGGCAGTATCTTTTTTATAAAACAGTTAAAAAAAAAGCAATACAAAAAGTCCATATTTGAATTATATTCTTTTTGCCGGGTGGGAGCGGAGTCGTTTATGTGGGCTAAGACCTTTCCCCTCGGGGATCACCGGCATCATGCTATGTTATGTAATAATTAACCATTACAAACAATCATAGGATGTTAACTATAATTATTAAGTATATCTACAACCAGGAAAGGTATTTCAAACGTATCCTTGACATTTATTAAAAAAAGGAACTGCTGTTGTCATTTAAGTTTTAAGGTTTTCTAGAGACGCCTTTGAGACTGACATTCGTACGCACACAAGAGTGATCTGGCTTGGTTTATACATTTGCAGAGAACCCTAAAATCGAAATTAATTATATTGTTATTATTTAAGGGCTTTATAAGAAATGTACGCCATTGCTGAAAGGCATTTTAATCTTACATTCATTATGTTACTGTTGGTGTTAATTTTATTATGGTGTGCGGTGTTTGCTATATGGTGGGCCATGAAACCGCGTTACCCCTCGCCTCCAGTGTACCCTGGGGCATTGCCGATCATTGGACACGCAATCGAAATGTTGGGAGACCCTTTAGGTAAGATTTAAAATTATCGTTAACTGAAAACGGGATATTTACCATGTTTACTATTTGTTTTGAGGGGTTATTGTTCATTCGCCACAAAGTAAATTCGTCACATTTTGTAAACTATGTGTAAATTCATCACAAGTCTGCATAGGTATATATTTTTTGCATAAAGTACTGGTAGAAAACAAAGTTATTGATTTTAAGCGCTCGAAATGCAAATGATTACTAAATTTTTGTTTTCTCCTGCGCTCCTGCACATTCTATCACGCGCTCGCTCGACTGTGAAACTGTGATTTTTTATAGTGCAAATTACCAAAAAATAATTTCTTTTGGCTGGTCTTCGAGAATTAACCCTGTATCTTCTTGTAACTAAAATTATATTTTATTAAATTATGATATGTAGTGACTCTTCTCATTTCTAGTATTGATAAATAAGATATCCTATGTTAGGGTAAATATTTTTACTATGCTGACATTGACTATGACAGGTAGGCAATTTATGTCATAGTCAATGTCAGTTTGATTGAAAGAAGTGTATGTCATTGTAATTTGAATTTGTGTTTTGTTTTGTGCGAGACATTTCAATATCCTTTTTCTTTCCGTAAACAAAGTTTTATATATACTTTTTTGCCAGTGATTGTAGCGCTTGCATCTTCGATTTGGTTCAGTGGTTTAGCCGTGAAAAGGTGACAAACAAACTTACTATCGAATTTACTTATAATATTAGTTAGAAGCCGATCTACATATTTTCCTATATTATCTCAATGGTAAAAAAAAATAAAAAATTAGAATCCTTTTATGATAAAAGCGGTCATTTTAAAGCCCCGTTATCTCTTCGAGATCTGCCGCATAAGTATAGGTATAAGTTATAAAGAACCTGTTCTTGTAATACCAGCTTATTACTGTCCCACTGCTGGGCAAAGGCCTCTTCTCATACAGAAAAAGCATGAGCATTGATCACCACGCTTGCTTAAGACGGGTTGGCAATTTCAGTTTTATATTAATTATACAGGGTGTAAACCACCTCATCACGAAGCCGTCAACAAAGCATTCTGCACATCAAACTATGTAACTTTACGCAACAACGATTGCTAGGAAACGACTTTTGTTTTTGGGTGAATAAGCATTTTTTATGGTAGAACTCAATGTAACGTACTCAAAACATTGTGCTGATGAATGGATTGAATGTTGTCGTGGAGGTGTTTGTGTGATTTAAAGAAAAAGTTGTCAAAAAGTTGGAACTTTGACCCCCCTTCGACCCCTTTGACCCCTTGATATCTTCGTAACTAGAAGGTTCCCAGGTATGATGTAGAACAAAAAAAGAATCTCAATGACGGGGAGAACAAGTGCCTTTCGGCTTCGTTAAGAGTTGTTTTACACCCTTTATAGTTCAGGTTTCCTCACGATGTTTTCCTTCACCGATGTCTGTAATGTCCAAGATAAACTTAGAAAGTACAATTATGAATTGAAAAAGTCACATTGGTACTTGCCCGGATTTGAAAGCACAACCTCATGCATGAGAGTTGTACTTGTACACTTGTACAGTCGTGATGACCCAGAGGGTAAGGTTTCCCACCTTACCCTCTGGGTCATCACGACTGTACAAGTTAAAAAATAAAATGTTATTAATTGAATTCCAGAAACGTGGCGAAAAGAAAAAGAAGCCTATCATTACTGCTTAGAGAACGGTGGCATCATTCAATTAATGTTTGGCCCACATCCTTTCTATCGTAAGTTTATTAAACTCCATTTTGTTACAGTGCTTCTGCTTAGTAATGTGATCCTGAATTATAAAAATAAATTACCTTCTTTTTTGTAACGACACGTTATTGGGTAAGGTGGAGTTAAAAAACAGAAGGTAATTTAAAGGAATTAAAAAATAACAGGGTTTTTGATTCATTATTGATTACAAAAAAAGATTTTAAAAATAAAAATGGCTAAAATAATAGATGAAACGAAACTCCAGAAAACACAATCTTCTTCTTTCTTTATCGTGTGGTTAGTGCCTAACCTGGTGTCAGAGTTTTTAAGCCGCCCATGGGCCTCTGACTTGGCTTAACATGCCGTCGAGAAATATCTCTCAGGCATGCTGGTTTCCTCACGATGTTTTTCCTTTACCGAAGCAAGTGATAATTATACAATACGCACATGAATCCGAAAATTCAGAGGTGCGTGCCTTGGGTTCGAACTCGAGACCTATGACTTGGCAGTCCGACGGTAACACCACTAGGCTATCACTGCTTTTTTTTAGAAAACACAATATAAAGAATACTTATAAAGAAGACCAATAAAACAGCTCTTTATTTAAAGTTAATTTGATTAATTAGTTTATTTAATATTTTTTTATAATTATGCAAATAAACAATAGTAGAACAATATAATGAAAGGATAATTATCATTAAAACCATAATCATTAAAATTAGATTTTTCACGAAAATCTCCATCAGCAAAAAAACACTCTCATCCCATCTCTCATCACCTTCTTGGAAAAAGAGTTCAAAATTTATTCCTTAGTAATCACTTACGTTAGAAGAAACACTTGTGCAAAATTTCATGCTTCAAGAACCAATGTTATCTGTCAGTGAATGGATTTAATAACTTTATTAAGTAGAAGATTGGGTTTAGTTTAACTTAATTTATGGTTTTCTTTTGTTTTCAGTGGTAACTGACCTAGAGGACTGTCTAACAGTGGCCAACACTTGCATGGATAAACCATTTGTATACGGTTTTGGAAAAGACTTGTATAATAGGGGACTCGTCACAGCAGATGGTATGTTGAAATATTTAGTGTAGTTTTGGAAAAGATTTGTATAATAGGGGACTCGTCACAGCAGATGGTATGTTGAAATATTTAGTGTAGTTTTGGAAAAGACTTGTATAATAGGGGACTCGTCACAGCAGATGGTATGTTGAAATATTTAGTGTAGTTTTGGAAAAGACTTGTATAATAGGGGACTCGTCACAGCAGATGGTATGTTGAAATATTTAGTGTAGTTTTGGAAAAGATTTGTATAATAGGGGACTCGTCACAGCAGATGGTATGTTGAAATATTTAGTGTAGTTTTGGAAAAGACTTGTATAATAGGGGACTCGTCACAGCAGATGGTATGTTGAAATATTTAGTGTAGTTTTAAACTGTGATAGAGTTAGTATCCTCAAATCATATAGCATTATGACGTGTAGCATCTAAGGTTTTACAGGTTGCCATTTTTTTTTAATATATCTGAATAAACGACCCTGCCCACTTAACTATCGTATCATACCCGTTTATACCGGGTTTATAAAGTTCAGCATACCGGTTAAACCGTATCTGGACACTTGCGTGTGAGTGTGAGACAATAAAATTATTGTACGAACACAGTTGCGCGAAAATACATTTGCGTGTATGGACTTTTGTGTGAATGGATAAACGTCTAAACCCTATAATTATTCTTGAGATAGAAAAGGTATGAGACTATATTTTCGATTATTATTTTTACAACATATTTTTATTTTTTTAAATATTCCTAATATTAAAATAATATAAATAAAAACATATAAAAATAGTAGCCCACCAGCGCTGGGAATAGGGTTCGAGCTGCCGGTGGTCAGGGCTCTTGAGAGAGGAACTTCCTAACAATACGTGCCGTGTCCAGAAGTACTGCTTTCTGAATCAAGGCCTTAATCCAGCTGCCAAGCGAGAGCCTCCAAGATGTTGGTCGGGGCTCTTAGCTATTAAGCCATTGGCCGACACGACTATCGGCAAAATGACTGCTGTACTCACGTCCCACATGTCAACCACCTCGCGAGCCAGATCTATCTAGATATTTAAATTGTTTATCTTTGAGACTATATTATTATTAAAGTAGTAAAGTTAGTGAGCATAGTAATATTCCTGTACCTGACACGTTCCTTACACGGTCATGGCATGATACGGTGTAGTGGGCAAACTACTTAAATCTATTTAGCATAAATTCATTAGCGCTTTGATCGTATTAACTTCAATTAATATTGTTCATCATTCTAGCAACAATATGGAAGCCTCACCGTAAGCTACTAAATCCAGCTTTCAATCAGCGAATACTGAACACATTTGTGCAAGAACACACTGCACAGGCGAATCGGCTTGTGTCTGAACTAGCTGCTGAAGTAGGAAAAGAACCATTTGATGTGGTACCATACTTGCAAAATACTGTACTTAGATCTGTGTATAGTAAGTAATTTGAATTTTCTTCCGCATACTGACAGAGTGCATTGAACTCCTTATTAAGAATCATATTCCACATTTTTCATTTTTTCAGCTACTATTCCTTTATTTCAATGTAAAATTACATTATCCGTACGCAGCGCTCCATTTATGTAAATAATATGGTTTAAAAAAAAACAATAGTGGATGTTGAAATACTCTAACGATCGACGCGTGAAATCAGCTGTTCACTTCCTGCCTAGCTACAGAGTTTCCGAACTCGTCGTCGCGCTTGCCGTTCGCTACGTAAATTTTGCCATGTTAACGATACATTGCGTATGGTGAAATAAAACAAATCTTTATTGGATTCCCATAACATTTCTGAAATAATTTATTGTACCGGTCATGTTAGTATGACATACTGGATTTACCCCATCAGTGTATGTTACACCCTGCAGTATTGCAAAAAAAAAAACCGGTGGAAAAACCATCTGCCGGTGGCTTACTGGCTATTCAAGATGACGCTAGGGCTCAGAATTATTAAAAAAAATAACGAAAATACGAATGCTAAGTAATAATATATTCTATTCACAGAAACAACGATCGGAGTTAAATCTAATAACATTGAAAAGGAGGAGATGACTCTTAACACCTACGCTACTTTTACTGACAAATTTTTCGCTATGATAGAGCACAGGATAGAAACAGTATGGCTGCATTCGCCACTTCTTTTTAATATGAGTTCTTTAAAGAAGAAACAAGATGAAGTTGTAAAAACTTTAAAAAACATAACGGAAAGGGTAAGGTCATACATAATGAAGTAATAGTTTCTTGTGGACCCCTAAATTACGGTAAAAACATCATGTTTGTATTGTCAACTGACATTACGTGTACCTTTTTTCAGATTATCAGTAAACGTAAATCAGAGCGGAAACTTAATGTTTATGAAGACCCTATGAAGGAGACCAAACCAGGTAATCAGAATTAATATTTTCTATAATAATTATTTTTGTTTAACAAACTTGCAATCCAGTATATACCTACTGACTGGATGATTGTTTCATCCAATGTATTATGTTGTCGTGCCCTAACCGGGTTTCATGTTGGAACTTACTTACATACAGGGTGTAAACCTCCTCATCACGACGCCGTCAACCAAGCATTCTGTACATCAAACTAAGTAACTATAAGCAAAAGATATTGCTGGGAAACGACTTTTTTTGTGGGGGTGAAATATCATGTTTTATAGTAGAACTTAATGTAACGCACTCAAAACATTGTGCTGATGGATGGATTGAATAGTACGGGAGACGTGGAGGTGTTTAAAGTTAAAATCTTACATAAAAAAAATTATTTAAAAAAAAATTACAAAAATTTGGAAATTTGACCATTGGTATGATGTAGAACAAAAAAATGATCGCAATGACGGGGAAAACAAGTGCCTTTTGGCTTCGTTAAGAGGTGTTTTACACCCTTTAGATGTATCAACTAAATGTACACATGAATGCAATAAAGAGTTTAAGTTTTACTGACTTTATGTGGAGCAGGTTGAAGTAGACAGACGCGAGCACATCCAGCTACACGAAACTGTCAAATTTTCCCAAACAACCTTGAACCTAATGCTTTAGCGATAAAGTTGAAAATCTATTAAAGACATTAGACAGATTTTAATAGTTTGATGTGCTCCAGTCTGTACAAGAAATCTTAAGGAAAAAGTTTATCAGTTACATGTTGTTATTTTCCCAAAAATTAGTTACGGAGATGACAAAATGGTTTAAAATTCATGCCCACACTCCAACATCTTCTTTTAATTACGTGGTTTACCTAATAGTATGGGATCCCAGTGTAGAACGACTTTCACCGAGCTGATTAATGGATGAAAAGTGTTTATATCGAATTAAATATGTCAATAAATATAATGCAAATAGGTTGACTAAAAAAATTCAGACCAGAATATAAATAAATAACAAATTTTTCTTTAATAATTTCACTGGTTTGGTTAATAGACAAATTCCATACCAATGGAAAGTATGAAGCCTATAGAATATACAAACGTTATGAAGCATTGAATATAAAAACGTTAGGTTAACCTAACGTTTGTTTATTCTATAAGCTTCATACTTTCTATTGGTACGGAATTTGTTTATTAACCAAACCAGTGAAATGTTAAAAATAAAAATATTTTTTGAATTGTTATTGTTAATCATATTCGGGACTTAAATTTTTTAGTCAACAAATTTGCAATACCTATATTTATTGACATATTTAATTTGATATAAAATACTTTTCATCCAATAACCAGCTCGGTGAAGGTCGTTCTATACAGTGATCTTAGACTATAAACACTGGCCTCGATTTGAATAGCACTGCGAGCTCTCAATGTAGCTTACTGCAATTCTGAGGGTTTCACAACAATACTTTCGCATGACAAATCAATAACATGTCGCCAGTTCGCACGTAATGTGAGGGGTACCTACCTGAGATGCAACATCACCAGTGAAATTAGATGTACAGTCGTGGTCATTTCCGCCTGATCAGTTAAAAAAAAAATTGGTTAAAGCATGCGGAGGCGCCGAGTCACGCCCCCTTAAAGTTTAGGCCTATTAGGACAGCGTCAATTTGGCGCGCAAAATAATAATAACACTCGTTTGGCGTGCGTTGTCAGTGCGCTCGGCCAATCGGTACTGTCTTTCATTCATTATTTCTTTATAAAGTCAACGGGGTGGGGCTAGGAAGCGTTTCTATGTTGCGAGAGCCAGCAAAAATTAGCTTAGTGGTGATCAAGCGGGATTTTCCACGATACTACCTACCTAAACAGTAAAAAATCCAGTTCCCCCTTAAATTATTCAAATTACCCTTATTTGCAAAGATCGTTGGTTCAGAGGTCGCGAGCGGGACTGAACGCGGGTCCTAGTAACTCCAGACCCATTGGGACTGAGATTGTACTAACTATTCACAAAAAAAAACATTTCAGGTTACAAGTCCCTCCTAGACCAATTGCTGGAAGCAAGCGAAAAAGAAGAAACCTTCACGGATGAAGAGATCAGGGAACACTTGGACACTATGATTGGCGCCGCCTATGATTCTTCAACCAGGGCTATGACGTTCTGCTTAATTATGATTGGAACTTATCCAGATGTCCAAGCAAGAATTTTCAATGAGTGTGTATTCATCTAACCGAATTTCGATAACTATATTTTTTGTTTTTTATCTTAGCACTTTTGGGTCGCGTGGATTTCTTTTTTTAGAAGTATGTAGTGGTAGTAAACTTGCTGTTAGTGCTAACCACTAGTGCTAGCTTACAGTATTCTTAGCTAGGACCCGCCGCCAGTACTCGCTGCCAGTACTCGTCAATTTTCTTCCTTTTCTCTTTCAATTGACAGCTATGACGTCACAACACGGCGCAAGGTCAGTCCTATTCTCAGTTGAAACGCTTTCTATAAACCTTTTTCTTATTTAAATATTTTTCAGACTACAAGAAGTTCTCGATGATGATCCAGATAGAGACTTAACCAAACTCGATCTGCCAAAGCTGGTGTTTTTGGAAGCAGTATTGAAAGAGACCTTGAGATTATACCCTCCAGTTCCAAGAATAGCAAAATGCAGTCAAGCACCTGTCAGGCTAAGTATGTACAGCTGTGTAACAGTGTGGCTAAACAACATTAAAAGCAGTGGGGCTTTGGTATGGCATCTCGTAGGTCAATCTCGGCGGTTGTCGACTGCTAAGCCGCATAAAGAAAATAAATAAGGCCTCCATAATGTATCAGTTAAAACCTGTTGATTACGAATTAAACTTTTGTTTTTTATTTTATTATCCAGAGCAAACATTTTATAACCTACTTAGAGCTATGTTCAGCAACAGTAAAATAACCGACTGTTTCGTAATCGGCCCGCCAAACGTAAACAGTTCTTTAAACATGAGGAGGAAATTTTGGTGTTCACCACAACTTATTCTAGCTCGGTTATGTAAACGAGCGTTTTAGGAATGAAAGACTGAATGATTATAATACAGTCAAATAGGGTTGGGGTAACTTAACACGTAAAAACCGTACAAATGAATGGTTGCATTATACCTGAGATGACAGTTGTTTATAACTCATCAAATTAGCTGTTGTGTTTCAGGTTTTGTTCATTTTAAATAGTTTTTAAATTAAATACAATGGATAAGAAGCGCATTGCTAATTTTACGCATGACGAAAAATAAATTGTCACTAATTTAGTGCTATAGCACCAAGGCGTAATTGAAAATAAACGCACCGAACTCCGTGAAGTAGTGCCGTCTGGTGAAATACAAACGAGGAGTTCGCAAAAGTCTTTCAACGGTTTCAAACTCGCCAAAAACGTCATCCCCTTCCAAACTATAATTCAAAGCACACTGCATATTTAATTCTCACAATAATATCTGGATGTAACCTTAAAATTTGTTATATTTGCAATTTACAAACGTCAAAATACATACACCGATTAACTACTAACCGGGACTTTAAACAACCTCTCCCACCTCGGTTAGAGAAAACAGTTGATTAGCGTGTTTAATCGGTTGATTTGCTTTGGTGAACATGAAAATGTGTTTTAAACAGCTGTTTTTAGATAATCAGACCGTTATCTTTTCGGTGAACATGGCCCTAAATCGATTACACGCTAACGCGTCGATTACTAATTTACCTTTAAATAACTAATTTCTGTCAACTCAATACATTTGCAACTGCGGAATCATTTAACAAATATGTAAATCTTTAGATATCACACTCATAATGCATAATATGTATATCATCATTATTGATATCATTTCATTTGGTATTCAGTAAATTTTATTTTCTAATTATATTGTATTCAAATTTTATTATTAAGATTTGAAAAATTATATGTTGTAGTCTTATGGTGAATGTTGCGTATACCTATAATAGGCATGAGTACATACCAGCACTTTTATGTTATTTGCATTGTTTCACATGAATTCTTAGTATGTATTGCTGTTGGTGTACCAAATAAATAATAAATTACTCGAGAAACTTGTCAGACTCTTACTGACTAAAAGCTTACGGTATTCTTTAAGTGTCATCAGCCGGGTCGCTGCAATACTCGCACTGTACATTGTACGCTCTGTACATACTACTAGGGCTAATGTCGCAAACCCTCGACTGATGCTGACACCCACAACATATTAAGTACTAAGTCTTGGAGATTATGGCAAACAAAGTATATAGGCGCTCCCCTCACCGGAGCATTGACTTGTCATATAACAATCCCAGATTCGATTTTGTACACAAACAAAAATGATTGTAACAAATTATATTTCATAAGCTTGGTTCTTCACTGATGTAACGCTTGTATCTGAACTGCAGGCTTAGCCAAATTGACAATCTACAATTGTTTACGCTAACAGAAACCAAATGTATGGGAATGATATCATCTCAACTTTAAGTCACGTTTAAAAAAAAACGAATAGAAACTTCGTAGACAAGTTTACATCGTTCAAGATGATCTAGAATGAAATGTAATCGTTTCTACGATCGCTTACGCCGAGGCGTCAACGATTGTAGATAGAGATTCGATACGAAACGTTTGTAACTTGGCTAGGCCTGCAGTTGTGTTACAGCCGTATACTTCCGGTGAAGAGCGGAATAAAATATTCGTGTATCAGATTAATGTTTTATTTTGTAGCAATTTATAAATTAATAACTTTTATTTTCAGAGAACTACACACTGCCAGCTGGTAGTACCATTGGGGTTCCACTGTACGCTATGAACCGTCACCCCGTGTGGGGCGCAGACGCGAATGAGTTCAACCCGGCGCGGTGGCTGGACCCCGCCACCATTCCTGACAACCCTAACGCGTTCGCCACCTTCAGTATCGGCAAACGAAACTGTCTTGGTATGTTTTATCTTTTAATACCACCTGCTTGCAAGTGCCAAAGTGTTTGTTAAGTAATGCTTACCTAAAGCAAGTCATTATAGCCATAATGTTTATGTATACCTGTCTGCCTCGTTGGTCTAGTCACTAGACAGAGTCAGCAGTCGCGCTTGCAACCACTAGACTCTAGTGGTTGCAAGCGCGACTGCTGAGCAAGAGGTCCTGGGTTCGATTCCTAGGTCGGGCAAAGTGTCATTGGGTTTTTCCAACAGGAATTTCTCAGTAGCAGCCACGGAATCTGGTGTTGAGCCCGATTGATGGCAATACAGTCGCCCCCTAATACATCCCAGTTGTAAACGTTACCTTGTGCCTATTGGCCTTGTTTCGTTCTGTTTCCTGCTCAGCTGATATGGAGGGAAGTGGAAATTACGATTTTTCCCACTCCTCCGCTATACTTTTCGTGCGTTGGGGGATCCAAGATATTTAAATTGTTTCTCTGGGATTTCGTCGTCGCCACTGTTGATCTGGCTTTCAGGAGTTTTTTTTTTTTTTTCGAAATGGCATTTCGCGGTTGGTTGAACTGCGAAATGCCATTTCGAAAAAAAAAAAAGAGGAGAGAGAGGTTGCCGTCTGCTTAACCGGACTTTCCTGTGAGTGCCTTAAGTGTAAGGCCTCCAGCCAGGGCAAAAAAACTTACAAAATAAGCGACTACACGCTAAGGGCACCCCCTGCGGGGTACGGGCCTCGGCTTAGGGCGTCGCTGGGAGAGGACAGCAAGGGGACAGGCTGGATCGGAGTTGTGTCATTATTTAGGGACTGACTTTGGACTACAGGCTCAGCAACGCGGGCTGGCACGAGCAAGGGACGGGGGCTTTCAGGAGTTACAGTGGTTTGGGAATTTATATATAGTGTGGCGGGCATTTCGCCCCCTATTACATGGGACTTAAACGTAACTGACCAGGTGGGTGCACTATTAGATACACCTGTGCATAACCCTTCTTTGATTACAGGCGTGATGTTATGTTATGTTATCTATACTGAATTACATAAATAGTCAATTGTTAGTCTTCCTCCACATATTTCTATTTTACAATTTCAGGTAGACAATACTCCATGATGGCCATGAAGACCACGCTGGCGTATATTTTGCGGCGATACCGCGTCACCGGAGACATCAGGAATGTACAATGTAGATGTGATTTGATTCTCAAACCAGTGGCTGGACACCAAATAAGTATGGAATTAAGAAAATGATCGCGAGCTCTTCGACTACAAAGTATACTAGCTCAGTTGTTTGTTTACTAAACTGTTTGAATTCCTTTGAAAAAGGACTGTAATGATTAGAAATAATTGCAAATGCATATTATGGGTGTTGTTTTTTGAAGATAATTGTAGCTAAAATCGACAATAATTATAGTACAATTTTGAGCGTGTTCCCCTTAAATAAATATTTTACGCACGACGAAAAATGCGCCCAACTATTTATAAAGCCGAAATTACGCGACTCACAAAATTACGCACGTTTTGCCTCAGTTACATTAATTGTTTTATTTAACCTAGAAAATGTGCTAAAGCTCGTTGATCTCAGTGGAAGGGGAATCGGTTTCAAGTATATTCTATTCAATCTCTTCAATCAAAAATCTGTTTTATATCTGTAATACTTCGACGATTTTAAGTTGCATATAATCCGGTCTCGATTAATGATCGTAAAATTGTTATAATGGTGTGGAAATAACGATTCTATAAATAAACAAATTATGTTTTTGTATTAAGAAATTATTTTTATTTTTAACCACCATTTGAATTATGTCCCAACACTCCCAAGCCCTTTTGTGAACTCTAAATAAATGTTCAATAGGCCCAAAGGGAGGTTTGCAACTGGGATAATCCCAGTTGCCTATTGTGTAATGTTTAAAATATATTCTTGCAATCGCCTTTTATTTTCCTTAATTTTGTTACCCTTCTCGATGGGTTTGGTTGAAAAAATAATATATTCAACAGCTTACAATTTAGCGCCAAAAAGCCGCCATTTTGTTTTTTGTTTAACACTAAATTAATAATCTAAGGACACTTGGGTTTTTAAGACAAATCTAATGATATCTTCGAAATCTATCCAGTCATTTGGAAGGTACGAGGTTATAAAGTTTACAAAGAAACACAAGATACACTTCCTTGGCAGTCATGTAAAAAGGCGCATTGTTTTAAAACCGGACACGCGCGCCTCGGGACTGAGCGTCTTAGCGGGGCGAGGATTACTAGCTTATAACCAAAGGACGTAAACGACAAAATGGTTTTTGTTATTTAATTTAGTTGGAAATGATAATTTGAGAAATTCCTGCCACAATTTTAAAGAGCATGCATAGACTCATCTATAAATCGGTCCCGTTTGCCCATAAGATGTGAATCTCTTTTTAAAAATGTTGGTATGTTTGATATTTTTTTCTCTGTTAAAAAAGTTACCTAATCATGTATTGAAAACTAACAAAATAAGGTTTTTATCATGAATTATCAGGTTACCAACCTAAATTTTTATTCGTTTTGTAATTACTGACAAAAATTGAGATCATTAACTCCAAAATTTCGAATGCGTCCTCTTAAGAGCGGCAAACGATAGACGGGCCGGGAAGGGCCCTCTTAAAGGAAAATAATGTGCTCTTAAAGCCATGACATGTGAAAAATTAGATAATACAGTGATCCACCTACAGCCATGTCCTGGCCAGCCACTCGGCCGTTGATGGAATTATCCCACCTACATTGCTATACAGATAAAAGTTCCTCCCAGACGTCAGTCTGTAGTTAATCTAGAGATTTACGTCGTACCGCTCCTATGGTGGCCCAATTAGTCCAAACAGGTTTTCGACAGATCTAGAAACTCAGTTTTATGTTCTGGCTTGGCCCTGGAACATGATATGTTAGACACACCTAAAAGGAGTTTTAGCAATAGACACATTGGTGACTACTCGTTTTACCCGTAACGTGACCTTCAAGACGATATTACCCTGTTATAACCTTGTGACCTACACGCGAGTTACATCAATCATCATCATGCGCGTGTTCTCACTCACTGCTGAAGTCGACAAACAGAGACTTGAAATACTAGATGTCTAGCGTATAACACGAGCTGCTCTCAGGCTTTCGCGCAAGCACCGGTGAGTCAACGCAAATAAGAGACTTGAGGTCAACCAACGGCTGTAAACACTTAATATTCAAAATAATTTATTGTACACGAACTTACTATACAGGGTTATTTGTAAAACACCGACAACCTCTCAGGACTGTGTTACTAACATCATAATCAACAACTTTTGTTCTATGACTTTTAAAAATTCATCATAGTTTAGTTCATCAAATTTTCATAAAAAAAAATAAAAAAAATTAAATTGAACGCTTTTACGGGCCCTCGCCGCCCTGACCCCGCTCCCCTCACTATTGTACTATCGCTTTCTTTTGCTTCGCATAGATTTCTTAACATTTAGAGCGTTCAATTTAAATATTTTTATTTTTGTACGAAAATTTGATGAACAAAAATATGATGAATTTTTAAAAGTCATAGAACAAAAGTTGTTGATTATGATGTTAGTAACACAGTCCTGAGAGGTTGTCGGTGTTTTACAAATAACCCTGTATAAATAACAATAGGCTCGCCTCCTATTACATGGGACTTAAATTTAAATGACGAAATGTGGGTGAAAATTGAGTACACCTCTGCCTAACCCTTTAGGGATTACAGGCGTGATGTTATGTGAAACTACAATGGCAGTGAAACGATAGAAAACTTGTAAAGCACTGAAAACGGAATATTTACCATGTTTAAACTACAACTACGCACTGTAAAAGCTAGTAAAGTTGCTATAGGCTAGTTAAAAAAAAATATACATCTTTGAAACCTCTTCTTTGTCGAGTTTTTTTGATGCCTTTAGACTCAAATATGTTTCGACTAGAACTCTATGACCTCGATAGCGTTAGTAGGTAATGGCCTTGGACAGGTCCCTCAAAGTGCAGTTGGAATTGGCCAAGGAGCAGGACAGGAGATGGGTCATCGTCCGCGATATGACATTGAGTCGCAATTTATGAGGTGTGGTTTGTTTAAGGGCAAAAGCAGGACTCTTATAGAACCACTTTGCTCTCCGTCAGTCACTTGTGAGCCTATTTATGGGCAATTAGTAGGCAGGGGTTTCAATTCGAAATTAATTTCAATAATAGTGAGCTTTGGGCTTGGAAGATTTTTGTATGAAGCGTGGCCGTATAAACATCCGCCATTTTGTTTTGTTTTTGTTTTTATTTTCAAACTTTTGCCACGCATAAGACATATAAATATATTAATCGATAGCTGGTATCAACACAAAAGTTTTTATGAAACAAAACGTTCTAAAGTGTCACGTTTCCGAGATAAGAGCTATCAAATTTAATATCCATTCACGGATAGCATCGGAATAAGCATTCATGTTTCCCATATAAATACAATTATATCAAATTATACTATACATTTTTTGACGAGAAACGTCTTTAAAATCACATACACACGGATCCCAGCACGCGCAGCATGATGCACCTTGAATACGGGAACGGAAGAATCGACAAAATGATAGATTGTAGAATGTTTTCTAGCGTCGTAAGCATCATCATTCTCTTGTCCTAATCCCAATTCATATCTACTACTACTATCGTACTATCGTCGTAAACATGGCGATGTTAAAACTGTAGAAAATAAATATTTCTATTCTCCAGTCGACAGCATGACAACAATTTTCTCTACTTTTGACACTTGGGGTAGAAACATTTCTTCTTAAGAAATGTCAACAACAATCATATCAGATTATTTCACCGGAGATTCTTTTTATTATATTTTTTTGTGTTTATTGACCTACATTGATTTTACCAAGAATTAGTGTTGTATTCTATAACTAAAAACTTGACTACTGAAAAGTCACGCTCTAGTTAAATTCAGGGTTTACCGACAAGGTAAAACTGACTTCTTTTTTTCTTCAAGTCGGTTAAAATGTCTATGTTACTCGGGCCATAATAACAAATTGATGGACGCCTTATTCATCAAAATCGGATTAACGGTTTTAGCGCTACGTAAATACCAACATACATACATACATAGACTCCTAAAATCATAACCGTTTCTTTTGGCTTTGCCGTAAACGGGTAAAAACGAGGCTCTTGAACTCCTTGCTGTATACGGCAAAGATTTTATCAGACAATACCTGTTGCCCGTTTTCACCAACACAAAGTGACACCTTAATCAATGCCTAATGCCTGATTTCACCAACAATAAGTGTCACCTAGCTGAATGCCTAATCTCTGATTCCACAACAACACTAAGTAGAGCCTAAGTCAATGCCTAATTTCACCAACAATAAGGGACACGATGATCGAAATTCCTAGTATATCTACATCACTAGCTACTTCTCCGTTGCTATAGAAACAATATCTATGTCTTTGTCTTCGTAGAAACTCATCACGGGATCTTCCTCTAATATTTTAATTTTTATTTAACTGTGCCCCTAATGCCATCTATCGCTTTACTACGTAACTTATGTCGCCAATTTATCCTCAAATGCTTTATGCTCGCCTTTTCACGAGTTTACAACATCGAAAAGTTGTTAGTTTCTTAAATTCGCGATAGATGGCGTCAACTGTCTTACTGAATAACAAAAATGCACTCTTCCAACTTTCATAGACAGTCCGAATCAGCATACAGCGTATCCCCGCAACCTTCACCAAGTCATCGGTCATCGTAGTGAGAGGGCTTCCAACGCGGTTTGCGTACGCTAATTTAGAACTTTTGGCCCCATCGGCAATCTGTTCTGCGAGCAATGTGCCGTGAACAATGCCACTTAGGTTTGGCAATTTTTAGGGCTACGTCGGTAACCTGGGTTCTCTTGCTGATGTCTTTATTTCTGATTCGATCACGAAAGGAAACTCCAAACACAGCCCTCTCCATTGCCCTTTGGGTGACTTTATGCCTTCTGATGCGGCATAGTTTTTTAGTTATTATGAGTTTTGAACGTCATTCTACCTGATACTGATGCAGGACGGAACAAACTCGAAGCTGTTTCGTAGGTTTTTTTGATTGAATTTACATAATTAATATTCTTATTTAATAGTTCTGAACTTTAAATTTTGCATTTTTTTAAAAACGAGGTCAAGAAACAAAACCGCATTGATTCGATACTTATAAGGCTCTGTACCTCAGTCGGCAAAAGCGGAACCGGAAGCGGACATCTCTACCGATGCTCAGCGCCCGATCTACTACTAGCCATAATGGAGATGTAGATGACTAAGGACGAGCTTACCGTTCCCGTTGACAGGTAGTCTGCGATGCCTTGCATTATGCCTTGTGACTTTTTTTGTATTTTCGACATTCAAAAGTGCCGTAATGGTCTAATTGAAATAAATGATTTGAGTTTGAGTTTGAGTTTGCTACGGAACCCTTTGTCTGCGAGTCCGACTCTTACTTAGCCGATCTTTTGATATTATGATCATGAACAAGGTTTGTTAATGAATACCTACTGAAAATAGCAGAATTTTCTTTTAATCATTTATTTGGTCGCCTCTCCTCAACTCTCACTAAATGTCCTGCTACAGGTTTCATAAATAAATAACACATTAGTTTCATCTTCGTGTGGTCGGCTTCAAGTTTGAACCTACGTAGTACCAGGGCCATGGTTACCTTTAAATACATCATTGCATACGTTTTACCTGAAAAAAATAAACATCTAAATATATTTTTAAACAAACGGTATGGGCCACGATGTACTATCCTGAGGGACCCCATTTTTAGCTGCATAACTAAAGATATTCACAGCGCCTTTAAACAAGTTACAACTTATTTTTTGTTAAGAATCGAATAACTATCGCAAATCCTCAAATAAACAAAGATTTAGGTTCTGAAGTGCGAAAAGCATGATGATCAAAATCATTTCTTTCAATCATAGGTTTCGAATGTGGACCATCATTATCTAACCGGCTGATGTCGTAATGATAAAAGATAGAAAGCTTACCAATACATCCCCTCAGTCCCGGTGAAAAGGAAGCAAAAGCGGCTTTATGACTCGGAGCAGTATCAGGATTGAGCCATCTTTCTGGTTTAAACTCCTCGGCATCTGCGCCCCAATATTCGGGGTTTCTATTTACACTCCATATATGGACTATTACGCTGCTGCCGGGAGGAATTGTCACGTTACCTTAAAAACAAACAGTATGTATTTCATCTTATTTCTTTAGAGACAAAGAGTAGGTAGTTTAGGAAGTCTTTAGATTTTTGATTACTTACGTAATTTTGTATCCTCTGTAGTTTCGCGAGCCACAAGCACTCCAATTGGGTATAACCTTATAGTTTCCTTGATTGCTGCTTCTAAATATACTAGTTGAGATATATTCTGTTTTGATACTCTTCCGTCTTCACCCAAAACTTGAGTTATTCTAGAAATTTAAAAGCTGTTTTTAAGAGGTTCATTCGTTTGCGTCATTTAAATTACGTACGTATTCCAAATAATACCCATTAAAATATATTTAAAACTAATTTTTAAAGAGCTGTGTGCATAAAAAACATGCAAAATTTTAGTCAGAGCATGGTAAATATACATACTCCTGATAAATCTTCTCCTGTACCTCAGGGTAGCTGCCGATGCAGACAAAGGTAAACAGCATTTCATAGATAGTGGTGTCAAAAGCAGAAAAAAGCATGCCATCTACAATATTCCTCATTTCAACATCAGTGAAGAAGCTACTGGTCTCAGTAACAGTGCTCTCTATCAGGACATTTAGGAGACTTGGAAATTTGTGACCTGAAATACCATAAATATAATTCAAACTGAGCAAATAATTATTAACAACTTAACGGCGTTTAACTAAAGGTGCTTTTTACTTCTTACATACAAATGTCCCAGGCATTGGAAAATGCATTAGTTTTAACTTAGAACTGTCAAAGTTAAAACTAGGAATAAACGTGGAAATTTAGCCACTTCATTGTTTTTGTCTAATGATAACATTTGGTTTTCGGGTTACCCATTCTTACCTTCGTGTTCAAAGTCTTCTTTCTTTTTCAACCGTTGTAAACGTTCTGATTTTCGTAGTGCCACCATCTACAAAATTACGTTATTTGAATGTTATAATATATTCACAACACAAAGCATGAATGACTTTCCCACGGATTTCTAAATCATCATTTAAATGTTCATTGTCTCAAACTTATAACTAGTTAACCAAAGCAGTACCTATAAAATTATTTTTCAACTTTAAAATTTAATACTCACTTGTTCCGAAAGTGCAGTACTGACTGCAAGCGCTTTGGTCAGTTTATTTTTGTAACTGGACAAGTTGAAGATAAAATCAAACATAAGCCAAGGCTTTTTAATTCTGGCTACGATAATATCTAGCAATTCGTTTATAGCCACGATGTAATTGTTGTCTACAAGAGCCTTGCCGTCGAGTCTACCTCCAAGGGTAGTTTCTGAAACAAATAAGTGTAATTTATTTTAATAAAACAAAATCAGTGCGTTGAAAACTATTGAGGTGGACACCGGCCTCTCCAAATTATCGCCAAAATTCCTCTTCACCTTCGGCATCCAGTCTTTCTATACATATTTTCAAAGATGTTGCATGGCCATCTAGCTGGGGGAATTCCAGGCAGCTTTAATCAACGGCTACTCCTTGACGAGCATGGCCACCTACTGTGTCTTCAGATTGCAAACTTTGCAAGGCTATGTCCTCATCCGCTGACTCTAGTTCATGCACAGACCTTAATATTATGATTAAAAACATCACATGCATTAAAAAAACCTCTACTAGACACTGAATTAAGCACTGAGTGAAGGAAAAGAAAAAATAGTCGCAGTTGCTGGCCAACCTTTAGTTGTTAAAGGGGAATCTAAAGAAGAACAACTACTCACGGCAAGCGGTTTCCAGAACACCACTAGTGATCTTATCAGAGAGGTCCACTTCACCTTTGCCGGCATCCTCAGCAATCAGCGCAACAAATTGTTCAGCTCGATCATTGAACAGTTCCAGATAGTCGTCTAAGATATTCTGCTTGAAGCACAGACCTAGTACCGGACGATTACGCCTCCACACTGGTACTGAAACATTTGGAATTCCATGGCACCACTTCAGAATCGGAGTCTCTATGAGTTGTATGCGTTGAATTCTCGTAACACCACACATTCCCCTCAGCATTTTCATCTCAGCCACATGCAAATGCCTTTCATTCATCCCCTTTGCCCAACATTCTGATCCATACAAGACAGGTCTAACCATTGTTTTATAAATTTTCCCCTTAAGTTTAAGGGGAATGCGGGAGTCGCAGATTATTCCCGTGACCTGCCGCCATTTCATACATCCCGTGTTAATTATGTGCTTTACAGTACGGTCTATTTCACAATCGCTTTGCACGAGATACCAAAAGTCAGAGCAGACAGGAAAAAACGCACCATCTACCGCTATGACTCCAGGACTGGAGAGACCGCCGGAATTGCAGAACATGTATTCGGTTTAACTTTGAATGATGAATTCAAGAATGCAGTTATAAATACGAGAACGTTGCGGTTTAAAGAAGATGTGATAAAAATTGAAAAGAGTATGCTTAGATAGTTTGGTCATCTGGAGAGGACGAGTGAAATACGACTAACAAAAGGTATTTACAAGGCAGATGTGAATGCCAACCCTGGAAGGAGACGCCCTAAAAGGACTTACACTGACCGATTGGTGAGGTTCTACAGAAAGGTCAATTATGAAATCAGACGGGGCAATTACATGAGTACGCAGAAACCACAGAAAACAACCTGCTACGATATTTACATACTGGCTTTCTGTGGTTTCTGCCAACCCTCATGGGAAAGTGAGTTTATGTATGAAAACCTGTGTTAGAGCTTGAGATCTGCAGAGCATGTATCTGCAGAAGCAGAGCATACTATTTTATAGAATCAAGTTTTTCTAACTTAACAGACAGATTTGTTGCTAAAGAGTTCTTTCCACTGCTTTTTCCCAGCTAAAACACGAGGTAGAAGTATTAAAGGGCAATCGTTCTAGAGGACTGTTCCCGAAAAATTTTACCCTTCGACTTTGACGCTATACTAAAAAATAATGCACGTCATCATCAGATCATCATCAGCCTATTAATGTTCCCACTGCTGGGACACACGCCTCCTCTCTATGAGAGGGAATGGGCTATAATCCACCACGCGGGCCCAGTGTGGATTGGTAGATGTCCCATGTCTTCGAATTATTGGTTCTAGGACATGCCTGTTTCCTCACGATGTTTTCCTTCACCGTTTTGAGAGCAGTGGTGATGAAATAAATTACACAACAAAGTAATGCGCCTGCCTGGGTTCGAACCCACGACTTACTGTTCGTAAGTCGGGGCCGCCACCACTGGGCCACCGCTGCTCTCACGTGTGCTTTAAAAATATGTAATTAATATAAATGGTGGCAAAAAAAAAAAAGTTATCCCTAAATAAATGAATTATCTCCTTTCAAATGACTTACGATTCGAAAATACGCAGTTTTCCATTTTTATTTTGCAAATAGGTTTTACAATCACTTTTACTCGTCCGCTTTTATTTTAAAACTAGTTGAGAAGATGCAGCCAAAACAAATTCAGAGGTCTCTTTTGAGGTCCAGACATAATTAATAATCTTGGTCAACTCACATGAGAACTATGCAGATAAGATATATGACGGACAGATTAGAGTAGACCTGTCCAGCCAATGCAAGCATTTGTCAGTTATCGTGAGTCGAGCAATTCATAAATCAAGGAGCTCAACAGCACGACGAACAATACCAAAATAAGGACTTATTGTGTGTGATTGTGTAATGATTTTGATTAATAAATATGGATAGGTTGCTCACCTTCGGCAGCGGTCACCATTTTGCCCACCATCGGTTCGATGAATTTGTACACAAACATTCTCTTCAGGCATTTGTTAAGGACTGTGCTCACGTCTACTGGATCGGTTACAACTGAAAATACAATAAACTGAAATAATCCCTCCTTACGAGAGCTTATAATTTTGAACAGTTTCGGGCCAAGATTTGTCTTTGTCAGCCACGATCAATACCTGAGGAGGCTCTCGTTACCGGTGGGCTACAATTTTTCATGATTTTTTTGAATAATTCTTCTAAACAATGTAACTAATTTGTTTAGAAAAAAATAAAACGAATATTAATTAACAAACTTAATAATAAACGTGTTATTTTTAGTATCTAAACAAAATATTCTATTATTTTAAGAACATAGCACCACGCCTGTTATCCTCGAAGGGTTAGGCAGTTATGTTTCAGTCAAATGTAATATCGGGCGAGCCTGTTGCCATCAACTGGGAACAAATCCAGACTCTGTGGCTGCTACTATATCCTGTTATAACAATTATTATTTACCCGACCCGGAAATCAAACCCATGACCTCATGCTTAGCCGTCACGAATTGCGACCACTTGACCAACGAGCCCGTCACTTGTTTTAAGAAATTATATAAATACGAAGTTTTGACTTACCGTAAACAGGCAGCGGTCCCATAAAGACTTTGCTCACACCTCCAGCTTTTAAAGAATATTCTCCAAATGAAATCAAATTTCGAGCCAATGCTAAAACAAAGAAATAATTTTATTATACATCGGAGAAATCATTTTGTAGCTGATAGTTGGTGGTGAGAATAGGCATGACGACAGTATCAAAAAATTGCAAATCTATTTAGCCCGTCAGTTAGAGTATTGGAAATTAATGGACACGTATTTTTTGTTTTTGTTTGACAAAAGATAAAACGCATCAAAACTCGGGAGTGGGGGCTCGTGACGTCTGAACTAGCTAAAAATAATACCTAGGCGTGACGTATTAAGAATTTTAAAAGCGTCATAATCTTCGTCAATTTTGGTTTACGTGACAAAAGAAAAAACACAGGTCATATAATTATTTTTTGATAATTTAGCTGACGGACTTTTTATATTTTTTTTGTCGTCTCGCCTATTAAGAAAACAACTGGTGGGTTAGCGATTTGGGATATTAGGCACAATGCGAATGGCGCCTAAGCTTGACTTTGCGCGGGAATGGTGCTACATTAAACAGACACTAAAGTCGCTGTGGCATAGTACTCAGTAAAGGACTTTATAGATGACGAATCGATTGCAAAAAATAATTATTCGCTCTCATTATAATATGGAATGTAGGAAACCAAATATAAATATGAAAATATAAATACATATAAACAATATTATAAAGGAATAAATTAAACGTAGTTCTAATAATTCCATAATAATTATCTATATTATTCGAATACAATTCATAAATAAAGATTACTAATAAATCAGAATATATTATTATACCTAATACACAGATCTAATAATTTATAAATATATATTCATAACTATACACCCAATTAAGCACAACTAATAACTTATAATAATATTATTAAATTGCTACTTATCCCTCTTCCTCTCTCCTAATGTTACTGTGCCCGACAGCGTCCATATTGATCTTTTATTATTTGATTACACTCATCTATCTAATACATTATGGAATGCAATAAAGATTTGAGTATTAGTGTGTGTTGTTATTTTTGTTTGTAAACTTGTTTAGTTTTATTTGTATAGATAACGCATCAATTCTCGAGTCGATTTTGATGAATGAGTTGCTTAATGAAAAGAAACTTACTTTCATTTTTCAGCAACATATAAGAATGCCCAATGAGGGGCAACCTCCCTGGAAATGTGGGCACCTGCTCGTTGATTCGAGGCAACAAGTGACGACAAACGATCACATATCCCAAATAAACACATACTAACGAAATTATTATTATTAAGAACATTTTTAAACCAATGCAATGCCTGGGTGAAAAGTAGAGATGTGTCTGTTCTAAATTAAAATAACTTTGGACACGAGTTGACACAAGCACCACTTTTGAAAAATGTGCGCAACATCAGCCCTCAAAACAATAAATTATCACAAAGATTTAAATAATAAATTATTCAATTATATCTAGTTTTTATTCAAAGTGACAATCAAACCATTTTATGTGCAAAACATAAGCACTTATGTTGATTTGCAGTTCTGCTAAGCCGTTTCCTATGGACAAGAACCGGCAAGAAACTCCATGATTACTATTAAAAATGCTTGTAATTAAATTCAATGTTATTGTGTTACAGTGTTTTTACTTGAGTACGAGATAACAGCTTATAGGCCAGTAGAAATCGACGCTAAAAAAGGTTAAAATCGCAAAGCCTGATAAAGTGGGTTCTGCATTTTTGATACGTTGTGACGATCTCATAAGGCGATGTTAATCTAAATTTGCAGCTTCGAAAAACCTCGCTGCGCACCACGTGATAAACTGCGAAATTTTGGGACTTTTTTCACTTTCTGCTCTAAAACTCAAAAGCTGCTGCATTTTTAAGGAACAACGTGCAATATTTGGATAAAGTTAACTAAATTGTAATCTTTGAAGGACCATATCTTTGTCCCTATAAAGTTTGTAGAGCTGCGGTTTGGCTTAAATTGCTGTAAATTTAGTTAACTTTATATAAATATGAATGTTACTTGCAATTATTTTTTTTTGAGTTTTAGAGCAAAAAGTGAAAAACGTCTCAAAATTTCGCAGTTTATCGCGTAGTACGTAGCGAGCACTCGTTTTTCGAAGTTGCAAATTTGGATTCACATCACCCTAACTGATCTACACAACATAATTAACAAAAATGCAGAACTACATCATGCTATGCGATTTTAATGTTAATTTCCCCTGGCCTAGTAGGGCTGTCAACAAGCAGGGACTTAACAAAATTTACAATACGCAAAAAGATAACAAATTGAAGCATCTAGGAATTTACAAGCCCGCAATGTTCTCACTTACACAAACAAGGAATAAAAAGGAGAAAACAAAAATAAATGTCAATTAGCCTGGTTATCTAAAATGTTTACTAATCGAGGCTAATAAGAAAATTATTGACAGAAATATCAAAGTATGAGTTCAATGTTAAAACATTATAAAATTAATATCAGTAGTTGGTAACTAAATAATAAAAATAAAATTTACATAATAATGCTGGTAATAATGCGATTTGACAATATCGGTAATGCTGTCCGAAGTTAGACCATACGTAATTCGTTTGTCCAAGCATAACAAAAATAGGGCAAATGCGACAAACTGAAGTTCGACATAACACTCGTCCTACATACTGCAGCTCGACATAACGCTCGTTCTACAAACTGAAGCTCGACATAACGGTCGTCCTACAAACTGAAGCTCGACATAACGCTCGTCCTACAAACTGAAGCTCGACATAACACTCGTTCTACAAACTGAAGCTCGACATAACGCTCGTCCTATAAACTGAAGCTCGACATAACGCTCGTCCTATAAACTGAAGCTCGACATAACGCTCGTCCTACAAACTGAAGCTCGACATAACGCTCGTCCTATAAACTGAAGCTCGACATAACGCTCGTCCTACAAACTGAAGCTCGAATAACGCTCGTCCTATAAACTGAAGCTCGACATAACGCTCGTTCTACAAACTGAAGCTCAACATAACGCTCATTCTACAAACTGAATCTCGACATAACGCTCGTTCTACAAACTGAAGCTCGACATAGCGCTCGTTCTACAAACTAAATCTCGACATAACGCTCGTTCTACAAACTGAAGCTCTACATAACGCTCGTCCTACAAACTGAAGCTCAACATAACGCTCGTTCTACAAACAGAAGCTCGACATAACGCTCGTCCTACAAACTGCAGTTCGACATAACGCTCATCCTACAAACTGAAGCTCGACATAACGCTCGTTCTACAAACTGAAGCTCGACATAACGCTCGTTCTACAAACTGTAGCTCGACATAACGCTCGTTCTACAAACTGAAGCTCGACATCACGCTCGTCCTACAAACTGAAGCTCGACATAACGCTCGTCCTACAAACTGAAGCTCGACATAACGCTCGTTCTACAAACTGAAGCTCGACAACATAACGCTCGTCCTACAAACTGAAACTCGACATAACACTAGTCCTACAAACTGAAGCTCGACATAACGCTCGTTCTACAAACTGAAGCTCGACATAACGCTCGTCCTACAAACTATAGCTCGACATAACGCTCGTCCTACAAACTGAAGCTCGACATAACGCTCGTCCTATAAACTGAAACTCGACATAACGCTCGTCCTACAAACTGAAGCTCGACATAACGCTCGTCCTATAAACTGAAGCTCGACATAACGCTCGTCCTACAAACTGAAGCTCGACATAACACTCGTTCTACAAACTGAAGCTCGACATAACGCTCGTCCTATAAACTGAAGCTCGACATAACGCTCGTCCTACAAACTGAAGCTCGACATAACGCTCGTCCTATAAACTGAAGCTCGACATAAAGCTCGTCCTATAAACTGAAGCTCAACATAACGCTCATTCTACAAACTGAATCTCGACATAACGCTCGTTCTACAAACTGAAGCTCGACATAGCGCTCGTTCTACAACCTGAATCTCGACATAACGCTCGTTCTACAAACTGAAGCTCTACATAACGCTCGTCCTACAAACTGAAGCTCAACATAACGCTCGTTCTCCAAACAGAAGCTCGACATAACGCTCATCCTACAAACTGAAGCTCGACATAACGCTCGTTCTACAAACTGAAGCTCGACATAACGCTCGTTCTACAAACTGAAGCTCGACATAACGCTCGTTCTACAAACTGAAGCTCGACATAACGCTCGTCCTACAAACTGAAGCTCGACATAACGCTCGTCCTACAAACTGAAGCTCGACATAACGCTCGTTCTACAAACTGAAGCTCGACATAACGCTCGTCCTATAAACTGAAGCTCAACATAACGCTCGTCCTACAAAATGAAGCTCGACATAACGCTCGTCCTATAAACTGAAACTCGACATAACGTTCGTCCTACAAACTGAAGCTCGACATAACGCTCGTCCTATAAACTGAAGCTTGACATAACGCTCGTTCTACAAACTGAAGCTCGACATAACGCTCGTTCTACAAACTGAATCTCGACATAACGCTCGTTCTACAAACTGAAGCTCGACATAACGCTCGTCTTACATAACAAACTGAAGCTCGACATAACGCTCGTCCTACAAACTGAAGCTTGACATGACACTCGTTCTACAAACTGAAGCTCGACATAACGCTCGTCCTATAAACTGAAGCTCGACATAACGCTCGTCCTACAAACTGAAGCTCGACATAACGCTCGTCCTATAAACTGAAGCTCGACATAAAGCTCGTCCTATAAACTGAAGCTCAACATAACGCTCATTCTACAAACTGAATCTCGACATAACGCTCGTTCTACAAACTGAAGCTCGACATAGCGCTCGTTCTACAAACTGAATCTCGACATAACGCTCGTTCTACAAACTGAAGCTCGACATAACGCTCGTTCTACAAACTGAATCTCGACATAACGCTCGTTCTACAAACTGAAGCTCGACATAACGCTCGTCTTACATAACAAACTGAAGCTCGACATAACGCTCGTCCTACAAACTGAAGCTTGACATGACACTCGTTCTACAAACTGAAGCTCGACATAACGCTCGTCCTACAAACTGAAGCTCGACATAACGCTCGTCCTACAAACTGAAGCTCGACATAACGCTCGTTCTACAAACTGAAGCTCGACATAACGCTCGTCCTATAAACTGAAGCTCAACATAACGCTCGTCCTACAAAATGAAGCTCGACATAACGCTCGTCCTATAAACTGAAACTCGACATAACGCTCGTCCTACAAACTGAAGCTCGACATAACGCTCGTCCTATAAACTGAAGCTCGACATAACGCTCGTCCTACAAACTGAAGCTCGACATAACGCTCGTTCTACCAACTGAATCTCAACATAACGCTCGTTCTACAAACTGAAGCTCGACATAACGCTCGTCCTACATAACAAACTGAAGCTCGACATAACGCTCGTCCTACATAACAAACTGAAGCTCGACATAACGCTCGTCCTACAAAACAAACTGAAGCTCGACATAACGCTCGTCCTACAAACTGAAGCTCGACATCACGCTAGTGCGACAAATGCTACTGGACTATATTGAAAATCAAATCGACTCAACATATTACACTTTTTTTTTATTTTCTCGCAAAGATCATCATCATTCTCTTGCCCTTATTCCAATTAATTTGGTGTCGGCGCAGCATGTCTTCCTCTTCCATACTCCTTTATTACTCGTAATCTCATCAGACACCTTTCTTACCATATCATCCTTCACGCAATTCATTCATCGATTATTTGGTTTTCCTCTACTCCTATAAACATCCACATCCACACCCAAAACTTTCCTCAATAGCCATTCCTCCGCACCTCACGCCTATACCTCGGCAACCGATTCCCACACAACTTTTCCACCCACTGCCACTTTCAGACTTCCTCTTTTATACTCATTTCTTATTTTATCAATTAGTGTAACACCACACATCCTTAGCATTTTCATCTCCGCGACATGCAAATGCCTTTAATTCATCCTTTTTGTGGCCCAATATTCTGATCGATACAAGTCAGCAGGACTAGTCATTGTTTTATAAATCTTCCCCTTAAGTTTAAGGGGAATGCGGGAGTCGCAGACTGTTCCCGGGACCAGCCGCCATTTCATCCATCCCGTGTTAATTTTGTGCTTTACACTACGATCTATTTCGCCATCGCTTTACACAAGTGAACCGAGATACCGAAAGTCGGAGCAGACAGGAAGAGACGCGCCATCTAGCGTTTTGGCTCCAGAACTGAAGAGACCGCCGAAAACCCACTCAGTTTTGCTTAGACTGCTGTTTTTCAAGCCAACATTCTCCAGTTTCTGTTGCCATTTCTCCAATCTGCTCGGGATCGAAAATGTTACAAGAATTTTGAATTGTCTCTTTTAAGTTGCAGAAATCTTAATCGCATGGTCATTCTCACCCACTTGATCCGTTGGGATGGGAGACATAGTTGGGTGGAGACGAAGTATGTTGAGTTTCAATACAAACGCAGACGTTTGGCTCAGATGTTTTGCTTTATTGACTGAATGCTCCATTGCAAGTACTTACCTGGGTATTATAACTTGTATTTGGCCTAGTTTGTTGTAGTGCAAGGATTCCTTTCAAAAAAGTTACGGCAATAAGTTGCCCTAAAATGTCTGACAGTATAGGCAACTACAGTTTGCTCAAACAACTACTTTAGGCGTTTTTTATTTTTGTTTGGTTAGTTGATCGCTCATTCTATTAAATTTATTAAGGAAATCATCTCACAACTGTTTACGGTAAAAGAACTGCGTTGCGAGACTTGCATTTTTGTGCAAGCTATGTTTCGCTTTGTCTCCTTACTAACATTTGCAATTATAACGGTACTCTATTTATTGGGGCTGGAGACCATTTTTAAGGCCCACTTGGAAGTTGCGTTTATTATTCATATTACACCAAAAATAAGTAACAGTTTTATCATAGTAACAAACGAAAGATTACATAGAAACGAAACCGGAATCTTAAAATCATAATAAAAAGTTATATTATGATATTTTTTTGCGAGTCAAATCATTCCGGTTGTGGTGAATGTTATTTGACAGAAAATACTTACTTGAATAGGGACGTTTTTTCCGTTTACAAAATAAAGTACGGTACCCAGTGGTAATCATATCTGCTTTAATTAAAACAGAATAGAATATAAAAAGAAATATTATTAAACTGTGAGCATTTTAATGCTATTTTGAAGGATTACGCTAAAATCGCATAGACCTCTATGCGATTTTACCATAATTGCGATTAAACCATAGACTTAGTAAATATAGACCAACAAAGCGTGTGAGGGAGAAGAAAATCCCTTACGGAAATATAGCAAGATAGAAAAGGATAGTGATTCCAATTTCACTGTGACCGGTTTTGAATGACAAGTCGGCACAAGTCGGCACGCGGGGAATCAAATCCTCAGTATTTTGGATTTTTAGCGTACATCGTGGTTTACTTTCAGTAAATACAATTATATTCAACAATGGTTACTTGTTCTGTGAGTGAATGTGGTGCAAATCATAGAAATAATCCTGAAAATTGCTCATTTCACAGGCAAATATTCAGGAAGTCATCACTGCTATGACGCGTTTATTTTTGGTTTAAATTTGTTTTATATCCTGTACAAAATGTAAAATAATACCAATGCTTTTGTTTACTTTCATATGTTGTATAGCTAAAAGTCCATTTGTTGATAATTGACATGATTTTGGTGGATAGATTTGTCATCAATCTATTTTTACATGTACGCTAGGCATTGACTCAAATTTATCGATATTTTATCTTGAATGTTAACTATGAAAGTAAATGTTAGCTTACGTTTACCGTCTAGTGTCTGAACCATTTTGTTAGGAAAAGGTTAATTAACTTTTAACAAATACATAAACTAATTGTTTTGTATAATTTGTCTCAACTTTGTCTAAAGATTGAAAAGTTTATTCGTGAAAATAATAAAATCAGTCAAGGTTTTGGGAAATCTTCAATTTGCGATTCTGTATCTCTTATATTATATGTATATTAGAAGATAATTCCGTTTAAAGTTCTGTTTAAAGGTCAATGAAAAAATTTGCGATTTCAATCAAATGTAAAGAAAAAATTTGGTTGTTTTATTTTTTAATGTATTTACAGTTTTTTAACATAATGTCAAAATATAATCTGGACAAAGACAGTCTTTGGAACGTCTTTCTCTCAGAGTCGAACTTAAATCACTTATCGATAGTCATCCAAAGTAAAAGGTACATCACTAACTAACCCACTCACTGACAAATCAAAATTGGTCACGCTTTATAGAGCTGTCAGTTCGTCTATACGGATAGTATATACTAAGTCTATGGTTTAAACAATCAATGTGTCACCGAGCGTTGTAAATCCGCCTTTTTAGTGGTTGACAGACAACTTCATTTTTTTGACATTTACTCTTTCTGTTTATTTCGATTTTCCTAAAAGTGTTTTTGCAGTTTTCGCATTTATTCCGGTTAGACAAGGCTTAGCTAATATAACCACTGTAATCTAGATATTTTAGGGAAGAAATCAATGTACGTTTCATTATTAAACGCTACAATTTATGTGGGTGGCCTAATCCCCAAACAAAAAAAAAATTTCTCCAAGCTGCTTTTCCCGAGTTGCTGTTAAACCTATTTCGTACAGACTTTTTATATTGCACTTTTACCAACTCATCCGTGTAGGGTTTTTGCTTATTCAATACTCGCTTTTAGTTTCATCAGCCATAGACAGTCTCGAAACAATCTCAGTTTTGCCCAGCTACATTATTTATGCAAGTACCTAACCTGTGTATTTAATCAACTAATGAGTTAGAAGTATCTCAAATCTTTTTTATTTTATTTTACTTAATTGTAATTAGTTAGTAAAATTACAGCGTATGTTTTTTTTTGTATGTAAGCTAAGTTAACTTTTAAATGTAAGGTTTCTATTGTATTTCATGTTTAGAGCCACTCGTTTTTTTTTTTTCTCATATGTTATCACTTATTTTTGTGAATACTGGTTAACCTATAATTGGCGACTACTGTAATACCTATGCATACCTAAATGCTGTACACAGAAGCTGTTGGTGAACCTTTATTAATAAATAAATAAAACTAGTAACGACCTCTGTTAGCAATTATCAAAACCGCGGTCGTCCTCGCAGCCTCTACGCTCCGTATGTTGTCGCTTGCAAAGACAGGCTTTGTCACCGAAAAAACCCGCAGTGCGGGCCTCCACGCTGTTTAGTCTCAAAACATTAAAGTTGCAAAATAACATAGGTACCGGTTGCAAAACGTTCAAATCTTAAAAGAGCCAAGTCTCCAAAAGTTCAAGTTGCAGAATGTTCCAAGTAATAAAACACACATGTCTCATGATGTGCAATACTTTGAGTGCAATACCCACAAAATCTGATATAGATAGCTATATCTGTGATAATACCTATTTTTAAAATTCACAATTATTCATGCCCAATTTAGGTGATGTGACCTACTGGTGAAGGTTGCGGGAATCCGCTGGATGCGAGTCGCACGGGACCGGTCTATGTGGCGACACTTGGGGGAGGCCTATGTCCAGCGGTGGACGTCTTTCAGCTGAAATGATGAATGATGAATAGGTGATGGAAATTATTCATAATGCTCGGGAATTGTGCACTAAAATACGGTCACAGTGCACCTCGATTTAATGGGGCAGGTTAGGTTAGAACTGTGACGAAACACGCGCGAGCGAAGCGAGCTGTGCCGCTTAATTGCTTTGTATTGAGTGTATTGCTTAAATAGGATTACAAAATTGAATGACTTGGGTGTCATCAAGTTCGATGCCAGTTGTTTATTAGGCACCGACTGCTTGCGTGATTTGTTCTTTCACCTTTGGTATATTTAAGTCCTGATGTAAGCTAGCGTTAGTCATGTACCATGGTGCATTAGTTATAATCCTAAGCATTTTTGATTGAAACCTTTGGTGTATGTCAATGTTTGAATATGAATATGAAATTGCCTGCCGTGCCCCAAAGCTGTATTCCGTATGTCCAGATAGATATAGATAAAAAGAAACATTGTAATCGCATATTATAAAGGTTTCCAAAGTTATGCAGTTCGTAAACAGGATGTAAACAGACCTTCACGAAGCCGTCAACCAAGCATTCTGTACATCAAACTAAGTAACTCAGTAAAGTTATTGATGGGAAACTACTTTTCTTTTGCGGTAAAAAATCACGTTTTACGATACAACTCAATGTATATGACGTCATAGTGCTGATGGGTGCATTGAAGAGTGCGGGGGTCGTGGAGGTGTTTAAAGTTATTTATTCTAATCTTAATATAAAAATCTGTCACAGTGTTTGTTTTCGAATTCCTCCGGCTTCACCGATTTTTATGATTTTATTTGTATATATTTGGGAGGTCTGAGAATAGGTCGTAGGCTATTTTTTAGTCTCTCACATACACATTAAAATTTCCATTTGAACGAAATCGCAGGCAACAGCATGTATTTTTTTTGCTGTAAGTACTTTGGATTTAATTAAAATATCATAACAAGTATACCAAATTACCTGTTATTTAGCATACAATATTGCTACAAAAAACTGACCTATGGTATAATCAAATTGATTACCAGCAGTAAATTAAAACTTTGAATATAAACACATTCAAAGGTTGCGAATACCACCGACAGCAAAAATAACGAACAAGTCTGTTCTCAACTAATTCTCGTTAAAGATTAAACCAGACTCACAACAATTTTCTTACACCACATTCCCAGTTACGTCGGCCACATTGCTGAGAGAGTCGGATAATCCTGACAATTTGGTTGTTGCGGACAATGTAGATGGAAAAAGATTCTTTAAAAATAAATATGTATATCGCTGGACAGCAGTGACGGCTGCACTCAGGCAAGCTGACGCAGGGTGGCGTGGAAGCCACTCGTCAGCTCTTCTACCAAGGCTTGCCAGAACGGGTACGATCTTCAGTAATGAAGATAACGGCGAAGAAGATAATTATATTGGAAGAGTAAAATAATTAGGTAATCAATTAAGTGGTAAAACAAAAAGAACATACAGTGACTTTTTTTCTGATGGGAAACCATGAAATGACCCGCTCTGGGCGCGTCAGACTTTTACTTTTACGCGGAAGGGAGTGTCTGACTTTTACTGCCTAAAACCCATCCATGTTCCTTCTTAGCCCTTTGTGTTCCAGGGCCGCGGTATCTCTTTCGACCAGTCCCGCAACACATACAGTGATGAAATGATGTTTATTTTTGCAAGTAGGTTTTTACAAACACTTTTACACGTCATTTTTTAAAAACTAGATGGGGCCGGTGTTTCGTACCTGACTACTCTGAGAAGAAACAGCCGAAACAAACTCAGAGGTCACAGTCTCTTTTGAAGTCCAGACATAATATTGCTCAATCCACATGAGGACTATGCATATTAGTGTCTGAGATGGTCTTTAGAAGAAAGAACCACACAGATTTGAGTGGACTTGTCCAGTCAGTGCAAGCATTTGTCAGTTATCGTGTAGCTCGACTTATAACTCAAGGAGCTCAACGAAACGACGAACAATACCAAAGAAAGGACATTTGGGTAGGTCGCTTATAGTACTCAAACTGCCAGACAGTCGTGGGGTTAAAATAAAAAAATAAAATATGTGACCCACATTGTCCTCACATTCACAATAATTTAGTAAAATTAATAATAATTTACAAAATAAATGTCAATAAAAAACATCAATAAATGTCACAATAATAATAAAAAAAAAGTAAAACACTTAACAAAATAAGTATTCCTGTCAAATCAGTAAATGTCACAAAAAATGATAAAAAATAAAGTAAAAAATAATAAAATACTGAAATAAGTATTGATGTCAAATCATTCAATGTCAAAGTGTATAAAAGAAAGGAATCAATAATAAATAAGCGAAGTCCGAAATTTCAACATTCACAGAGTAAATTTCATTGGAGCCTTGTTCCGAATCCCAAGCCTTGTTATCTTCGAGATAGCGATTAACATGATAGTAGGCTTTCAGGCATAACTTCCGTTTTATAAACGATTTGATTTATGATTTATTTAGGCTTAGTGCTTGAATATGGCTCGGAAGTTTATTGTAAAAACGTATACATTGGCATCTAAACGTACCTCCTATTTTCTTGAGCCTCGTTGCAGGAACAACAAATTTGTGCTTGTTCCTCGTATTTATGTTGTGGATATCACTGTATTTTTTAAACAAATTAATATTTTTATGTGCGTACAAAAGTTTTTCATAAATAAACTGAGAGGGCACAGTAAGAATATTAATCTCTTTAAATTTTTCTCTGAGGGAGTATCTGGGACTTAATTTATAAATTGAACGAATTGCCCTTCTTTTCAAAATAAATATTGTCTGAATATCGGCGGCATTACCCCACAAGAGCATACCGTACGACATCACGCTGTGGAAATAACTAAAGTAAACTAAACGGGCAGTCTCTAAATCAGTTAAATCACGAATTTTTCTAACGGCGAATGCTGCAGAGCTAAGTTTTTTTGATAGTTTGTCTATATGCGGGCCCCACTGCAGCTTGGCATCCAAAGTTATGCCTAAGAACACAGTGCTATCTTCCGGTTTCAACTCTTCATCCTTGATTTGTACAGTAGTTTCCACTTGTCTTACGTGAGGTATCGTAAACTTAATGCATTTAGTTTTTTTCTCATTTAGGAGTAGATTATTGACATTAAACCAATTAACGATTTTTGCCAGGGCGCTATTAACCTCGTCTGTAACTATCTGCTGACGTTTGAGTTTAAATAAAAGAGAAGTGTCATCAGCAAACAATACTATGTCATGATTATCCTTTATGAGGTAAGGCAAGTCATTTATATAAATAAGAAACAAAAATGGACCAAGAATTGAGCCCTGGGGTACCCCCATTCTTACAACGGAACCGGGAGATCTTTTCCCATTAACATCAACTGTCTGAATCCTATCACTCAAATATGAAGTAAGAAGATCCAGAGAGGCGTTACGGATTCCGTAGTGGTGTAGTTTTCTGATTAATGTTTCATGAAGAACGCAATCGAAAGCCTTAGACAAATCGCAAAAGATGCCCAAAGCATCACATTTGTCCTCCCAGGCATTATAAATGTGTCCCAAAAGTTCAACACCGGCATCAGTAGTTGAACGACCCCTTGTAAGTCCGAACTGTTTATTATGCAATAACTTATGTTTATTAAAAAATCTTTGCATTTGTACTAAAATAAGTTTTTCAAAAATTTTACTAAATGTGGGTAGTACTGAAATGGGTCTATAGTTAGTGGGGTCTGATGTACTACCCGATTTAAACAATGGTATTATTTTACTATTTTTCATTAGATCAGGAAACTCACCACGGTCAATACAATCGTTAAATATTACAGCTAAAGAAGGAGCTACAATATTTATAATGGACTTAGCAACGTCCACAGAATGACCCCATAGATCGGCGGTCTTTTTAACATTTAGGGTGTGAAATGTTTTAATTATATCTTTACAAGTGACATTTTGAAAACTAAATTCTGAATCACAGACTGAAACGTTTTCCCTTAGTAAAGACTCGGCAGCAGCAGGTGACGAGTTTAGTGATTTAGTAGTCGATACGGGAATATCCGTAAAAAAAAATTTTCAAAGGCTGTGGCAACTTGAGTGTCTGAATTTAAAATTGTATCGCCAATAGCAAGGCTGTAGTCACTTTCTCGGTTGCAAGACCTTCCCGTTTTGCTATTAATAATGTTCCATGTCATTTTAATTACATTACTACTGTTTTTAATTTTTGAACTCAAGTAACGTGACTTTGCTATAAAACAAACTTTTTTAAATATTTTAGAATAATTCTTAACATATAACTTAAATTCTACAGTGTTTATATAGGTCCGCTCTGCATACAGCTCATAAAGTCGTTTTCGACTCTTATGAATACCAATAGTGGCCCAGTCGTTGAAAGAAGTGTTACTATTAACCGAGATTGTCTTAGGAATAAACGTGGTATTAAATTGCGTGCAATACATACTGAAAAAATCGTTATAATGTTGATTGGGATCATCATTAGTTGACAATAGTGGTAATTTAGACAAAAGTTTAGTTTTAAAGGTTTCCAGGCGAGTTTTAGTTTTTGGATTAACAATGATATCCTTTATAATGATTTTCTTGCTTACATTAGGAATTGTGATCAATTGCCCACAATGATCTGAATCCAACAAGTTAATAATTTCTTTGTGGGTAGGTTTAACATCTGTGTAAATATTATTTAGGCAAGTGGCACTAGTTGGTGTTCTAGTGGGCTCCAGAAATTTGTTTCCAAGATTGTATGAATGAAACAGGCTTAAGATTTTTGTACTTAACCCAGAACTTTCTAACAAATTAATATTAAAATCACCGCAAATAATTATAGACTTCTTAGAATTACAGATTTTATGCAACACTTCATCCATTACCTTTTCAAAACAATCATACAATCCTGAAGGAGGTCTATACACACGTAATATTATAAACTGCTCCAATTCTATACAGGCTATTTCAACCGTTCTCTCAACAGATAGGCTTACAATATCCTTGCGGTCTTTAAACTTAAGCTGATTATTTACTAGGATTAATGCGCCGCCATGTATAGCCTTTACCCTGCTGAATGAACTACCAACCTAGTGATTGCTAAAATTGAAAATTAATTGGTGGCATTTGAGCCAATGCTCCGTTATACAAAGAATATCTATGTAATTACATTTCATGAAAAGTTCCACTTCTAATTCTTTGTTCAAAAATCCTTGAATATTTTGATGAACCAGGTTGATACTACTAAAATTCTCAAAACGTTCGCCTGATTTACCATCTGGCTTCCTTATAATATTGCAAGAGGTTGCCTCTGTTGTCTCAATTTCTAATTTAAATGATTCACCGATTCATTAATTGTTGACAAACTATTGGCAGAGTAATTTAGCTTAATATTACATTGATCAACAGAGGCAACTTGATTAGCCAAGTTCTTGGCTGTAATAGAAAAATAATAAGATAGCGACACAGCTACCTGTCTTTTACAATAGTTTGTCAGATAACACCTGTCTACAAGATATCTATCTTGTGTCAAATAAAAATCTGTGCCAATATAATTGTTAATATCAATTAAATGAAATGCATTACTATTGAATGTCAAATTATGCAATGTCTTATTAATATTATATCTATAGTGATTTTCTTCCTGTGGCAAACTTTTACTGTAAGGAAATGTAAACAAAACAATTTTTCTTAAATTTAAGTTCGTCAAAGTTCTATAATACTGGAGCAATTCTCCTTTGTTCACGTTTCCTCTATTACCTATCAGAATTAATAATATGGTGTCCTGGTTAAACTTACATTTAATAATTTCTTTCATAATATGATATAAAGAACATCCTGGCATACAGTTGTTTATTACTGAGTGTCCTGGATATTCATCTGTTAACAAATTACCTAGGTCTTTTCCAATCTCATCACAAAAAATAACTATGTCATTATATATACTTTGTTTATATTGTATACGGGAACTATTCATAGGAGTTTGCAAATCAACACATGGCTGTGGTAAGGTGGTATTACATGTTGTCAATGAATGGTCTGGTGTATTTACTTGTGAAGTTATATGACAGTTCTCACAGTTGTTTGTTTGTGAGTTTACCAAATCATTCATCGCCAACACATATTCCCTCATAACATTTTCAGAGGTATTATATTTGCTAGTCATTGAACTTAGCTTCTCCTGTAGGTGATCAAGTTTGGATTGCAGGTGTTCTGTGTCAATTTTATACCTCCTAGTGCTTTGTTCCAAATTAGATGAATACATATCCAACTGTTTTAATACATTTAGTCTTCCTCTATTCAATTTTACGTTTTTAATGAAGTATTTCTGCCTTTTAACCATTTTTTGTGTTTTTACAATGTATTTATTGATTTTTATGTATTTTTTTATTTTAATTTTTACTGGTGACTGCCCTCACTGAACTACATAAATTAGAATGATCCTCACATTTCAAATCTATGGTGAAAGAGGGATTGGTGACAGAAACCATTGACGGGGCAATAGGCACCAATTCACTGAACATACTTTGATTCAGCGAGGCAGTGATGTTATGATTGGTAGTCTCAAGCTCTGTTATTTGACTTCTAGCCTCATGTAGCTGCTGTTCTAACTGATGTTTACGATTAAGAGTTTGTTCGTACTCTGTGCTACACTGGCTGAACCCGTCCACAATAACTTGGAGCATATCCCGGTCTTCTATGGCGTCAGTGTATTGATTGTATAACTGACCTATTTCCTTTTTTAACTTTCTATTTATTTCATGTGCTTCAAAGAGAACCCTTTCATTGTCATCCAATTCTCTACTTAGTTGATCACAGGACTGTTTAGACGCCTTCAATTCGCTCAGAGCCAGTTTAAGTTCTTCCTAGCGAGCGTGGGCGGAACGAGTCATAGTCATGATTGTAGTTAGGAAAAGGATAAGAAATGAAACTAGAAGAGAGTTAGATATTATAGATAGTTTAGAAAGGAAAATAAATTTAGTCTTGTCACTCCTGTCACCAAACAAAGTGAGGTTATGTTTACGTTCGAAAGTTCAGTATTTAACCGAACTAAAAGGTGAACTATTTAATTACTGGTGAAATTAGGGCACGTAAACATTAATAGCCAGTAATAGTTATTTGTTATACAAGAGTGCAAAGTTGCTTTTTAACCGCGTGCTCAATTTTGATAACCGAGCAAGCGAAGGATTCTAAAATTGAGTCACGAGCGCAGCGAGTGATTCAAAAATTAGAATCCTGAGCGTCAGCGAGGGAATCAAAAGAGCACGAGGTGAAAAATCTTTGCACTTGAGTGCAACACGTAACTTTTCATCCCACCTCAGCGAGGAAATTACTAAATGCAAAAAATAAAAACATTTACAATCACAAGATACTTTTATTTCAGTTTAGGTGTTAACTACTACATTATGGTAGGTAAGTATTACAGAATAATCTTTAAATTATAACAAATAATACTTTGGTACAATTGAGAAAAATTTAAAGTAACGTTGCTACAGTTAGTTAAGTTGAGTGTAATATTTATTTATTTAAACTTTATGCACAAGTAAAAACTGTACAAAGGCGGACTTAATGCCTTGGGCATTTTCTACCTATTTTTTTTCAATTTTTTTAATATCGTACTGTTTCAAATCCTTCTCGCGTGATTGTTGAGGGAGAAAGCTCATTTGCGCATTATTAACAGTTTCAGTCAATTCTGTTGGCGTCAAATAAACTTCTTCGTCGCCAAAACCACTTATTTTACGTTTTTCACTTGTTTTTAACCTAGGGTTTTAACAATTGACCTGACAAGAAAATGGCGCGCGCAAAGCAAATTATAAAAGTACACCAAGAAGGTTCCGAGTCTGAGTTTTTAACAAATTAAAAAAGGTTGTACCTATGATAAATTCGGCACCATGGAGGTAGAAGTAAATAGGTTTAATGATGTTTTGAATTCACAAACTTAGTGCACACGATGTTCTAAATTCAATTTACTTTAGAGACTAGACTTCCTCTAGAGGATAAAAACGACTTTTGCACTCAGATATCGAAGAGCAAAAATACTCTTTCCGAGATGGGGGGATGAAAAATATAAAGTATTGTACCTGATATCAAGATGACAATGCAAAAATTCCTTGAGCCGGTAACTATCACTGATTCACATTTAGAATAAACACTTAATTTGTACTTGTTACGTGAATCTAACACAAATTTCACATTAATAAGCTTTTTACTTGATGAGTAATTGGAAATATGCTATAGAAAACAAAGAAATTTAATATTTAAAGTTAAAATTTTAGGGACGATTTAAAATCAGCTGTTAGCTGTAGTGTTGCCACAGGCAATCAGCAGTGACCTAAATCACTGCTTCGTTGGTCTTGTGATCAGCGTGTAGACCTGCGGGAAGCGGTTTTATTCCTGTTCCTCTTATCCAACTCTCCTGCAGCAGGTCTGCTGGGAACAATTTCTAATGAGACAAGCGGTACCTTTGTGGTCTTCAATTTTTTTAATATCCTGCGTTACGTGTTTTGTGTGTCAGTACGGTCGACCAAGATAACTGGGTTACATTTTTAACATGCAAATTATATTGTAAAATGTAAACAAATAGCTTGGTCGATCGTACATAAATAAATAAATTAACGGCACGGCACTAGGTCTCTAATCAAAATGGGTTTGAATTACTTGGCCTGCCTAACTTCCGCCGTTTTATTTTATTTTGAAAAGAACAACCACGCATTAGAACCTGTATATTAAATCAGGAACTGGTATCAATGCAAACAAGTATTGAATGACACAAAATCGCCTAAAGCGTCACATTTCCGGACTATACTGCCTGATGAAATTAATTAAAATCTAAATAATATTAAAAAAAAACAACATTTCATCTCCGTTTAATTATATCGGCCCTTAATTTTTCAAATATTTACACCTGATTGAATTCCGGAATCAAACAGGTATAAGCCATTAAAATTTGTATGAATAAAAAGCCCGTGGCAAAAAGGGCAATTAGAACATTATTATTAGCATTATTTTAAAAGACAATTCTTTTTTCCGAAATCAATTTGTATAAAAATTAGGCCTCTAAGTAAGCTATATGCTTACAATTTATGTAGTTATAACCGGGCATATAAATACTTTTTTTACACGACACGACAGTAAGCGTCACGAGACGCCGACAGTAAGCGTCACGACACGCCCCGACACGTAAGTGTGTTACCGGCTTAAGGCGATCCTAACCCGAGCGAGGACCGAGTGGACTCGGATATTTACTCAGACGCAACTCGTATTGTGGCAACCCATACCAACCCGTCCGAGGGCGCTCGATCATGCGCTCTAGTTAGAAATTAAAACCATTTTAGTAGAAAACTACATGATCTACAAGTTTTGCCTAAACTATTATAAGATAACACTTTTATAACTCTAGTAAGTAGCGTTTACGAGAAAAAATATATAAAAACCTAGGACCTTGATAAATTTCATTGAACGAAGGATTGGTGGAAATATTTGATATTTTAATGGCAATAGTGTACCTAAGTTGTGAATTATGGGTAACTCGAACAGTCTGTTTTGACCGACCTGCTAAGCAGTTTTAGATAGATGATTCAGTAATTTGACATTATATAGTTATGACCAACCTAGACATTTTTATGGCATCATGGAAGAATGCACATTTGACACAACACATCGATTTATGTTAATCAGTTAATTTTTGTCAAGGTAAAAATAACGACCGATTTACATAACTATAGCATTTATAATACACACGCTAATTTTACTTATGTTAAAAAGTTTATTTTAGTTTTTGAATAGTTGCCATTTTGAAACGGTAATCAATTAGGAATGGTTTGAGGAAGATAATAAATGCATTTTGTTAAAATAAAAACTAAGTAATTACAAATCATTATTTAAATAATTTTCACTGTCTCTTGATTAAGCTATAACTGGCTTTGAAAATACATTGAGGTCTAAGACACAATCGATTGGCATTGTTTTATAGAGTGCAAGTGCAACCAAACATACCAAATTGGCATTATCGTGAAAACAAAAGACAATGTGCACGCAATTTATGATTGTCACGATATAAAATACGATGTTGTCGTTACGATAAAGTGTGTCGTGTTGACAGATAATCGTTTAGTTTTAAGTGTCGTGGCTTCTGTATTCAAATTAAGGTGTTGACATATAGGACGACGCGATTGGTCCACGACTTTTGCCAACTAAAAACCAACGATAAATTAATCGTCACGACTAAGTAGGGGGGGAACGCGGCCTTACACGACGTTACGCAAAACGAACGTGGTAGAAACGACTGGAGCATACTAACATAGACAGTGAGGTATGTTGTAGCTGTTATAGAATATAATCAATCATGTTTATGACGGTAATAAAGTTTAAAAATCAGCTATGAAACTATTTAAAAACTAGTTTCTTGAATAATTATTATTCATGATTATTTTGTATGATCGATTGCCACAAAAAAATCGCGAACGTTGTTTGTGGGGATTTGTGTTCTTTATGACGGATTTTAAAAAAATGGTAAAAAAGAACATAGACAAAACGAGCGGTTATTACGTCAATTACATTAATAATAGTATCAAGACAGAAAAAGAATTGTGCCTATTAGAAACATAGAACACATAAACGGTGAATGGTATGATAGCATAAACCATACACACAAAAACAAACCTTAAGATGATGAGTAATCAAATGATGATGATGATGTTGATGGTACGTGTCGTATGATAGTTCTAATGATAGAAGGGCGCTAGGGAACACAAATAGCAGGATTTTGACAAACATCTTCATGGCAGTCCTTACGCCCGTGATTAGAGGTAGCACGAAGACTTATTTGAGGGATATTAGTGTAATGACTAATACGATTGCGAGGGCCACTGTTATTAGTTTACTAGGGGTGCGTCTCATTACATTTAAAGTTATTTGGTATATTTTCATTTCAATAACGTTCATAAGATATAATAAACGTGAGTTATACCAACTGTTGATATAATTTCTTTAGATATAACATTTACACATCTTGCTATTATATATATTTTATTCTTTTATCTTATCTACATTCTATATATTTTTTGTGCACATCTTGCTACATTGTTCTCACATAATGTGCCATCTCAACATGAATGATGTAACCAAGGTTTTGTAAAAATATTCTGATTTAAAAGAGTGTCCATGGAGTTTCTTGCCCATTCTTCTCCATAGAGATCTACGCTAGGGAATGGGCAACTACAGTACTTTCACAGTTTTTATGCCTTGTGACTGGGACTGTAGCTACATTTAATTTTCATCTTTGTTTTGACAATTCAAAAGTGCCTGTAACTGGCCTACTTGAAATAAATGCTTTGATTTTGATTTTGATTTATATACTCTAAAACTTATTTCGTATAACGTTATTGGATAAAACATTTATTTAATCGAAAATCATTAGGCCTATCGTTTAAAACACATAAAATTGATATGACGTTTATTTAATCGAAAAGCGTGACAGAACCGAATCGCTGCAAAACCGACTCCACGTAGTCTTGTCTGCCCTACCCCTAGAGTGTTATTTAAAATCCCGTATGGGCCAATGGGCGTATGTAACCACATCTGCGACGATAAGCTCGCATGGGACCGCCGGAGCCCCGCAGCGTCGGAACGTGACAGAAACCATGCCTGCTGCATATTGCATGCTTGATGCATGCATGCATGCTAGCATGCTGCATGTATGGTGTATGCTTGTTTGCATGCCTGCTGCATGCATGGTATGCTCATTTGTTTTTTTTTATGTTTTATACAGGGAAATATAAACCACATAATGTTGTGTTGTTGTGACAACTAACAATGAAATTTGTTAAGTTACCTACATTTAACAATTTATTAATAATTAGACAATGTTATAATGTGTTTATCTGAAATTTTGCTATGTGTTTTTTACTAGAAGTTTTATCATAACCCATGATCTGTCCACGAAGTAGACACAATAGTTAAACAATGGCGTCTCGACCCAATCGGCAATTGGACAGATCATGATTAGACTAAATAAGTTTTATGTCTTAAATTAAAATATTCTCCCTTTCTCCTCCTAAAATTGTTTGTCCGAAAATCATTATCCATAACACGTTGTTACTGGGATCCCTTCTTTTTGCATAATGTTCTTTTTCCTAATATACTGTGGCATAACTGTTTTGGCATAATTTGTTTTGCCATAATAATACTTTGCCATATTTTTTTTTGGCATACAGTTTAAGTTGGCATAGTCATCTTGAAGGCTAATTTATTTTGGCATAAATGAATTCGCATAATGTTACTAGGCCTAATGACTATTAGCATAATAGTATTTAGGCATACCATTAATAGAAATAACGGAATCAAATTTGAGTTATTTTTACGTATTTATTTAGAGTTAAAAATTCATTAAGTTGAGCTACAAATGTTACTAGGCCTAATGACTATTAGCATAATAGTATTTAGGCATACCATTAATAGAAATAACGGAATCAAATTTGAGTTGTTTTTACGTATTTATTTAGAATTAAAAATTCATTAAGTTGAGCTACAAAAGTTAGTGACAGAAACGAATCGCTGCAAAATCGACTCCACGTAGTCTTGTCTGCCCTACCCCTAGAGTGTAATCTAAGCCAGCGTAGGCGCGGAGGGGCGAGGCGGCCCGCAAGCTGAGGAGCAGGTGGTTTTAACGCTCGCCGTGGTGAGCGTAAAACATATCTGCGACGATAAGTTCGCGTGGGGCCGCCGCGCCGTAGCCCCGCAGCGCCGGAGCCGTGACAGAAACCATGCCTGCTGCATGTTGCATACTGCATGCTTGCTTGCTTGCATGGTGTATGCTTGTTGGCATGCTGCATGCTTGCTGCATGCATTGTGTATGCTTGTTTGCATGCTTGTTTGCATGCTGCATGGTTGCTGAATGCATGGGGTATGCTTGTTTGCATGCCTGCTGCATGCATGGTGTTTCCTTGTTTGCATGCTGCATACATGCAGCAAACATACATGAAAAAAACTCACATATGTTTACAATTAACTATGTTCAAAACAAGTATGTTATGTATTACCTGCTTCAGGAGATATAGTTCTTTTCCTGACGTCAAAATAAATTGGTATATCCAATCAGGGTATGTCTAACATTTCAGGAGTTAATTATTATGCTTTTTTGTTATGCCTATAAAAAATATGCTTTAATATCATTATGCGTAAATAAATTTATGCCTTAGAATGTTATGCTTAATCTTTATTATGATTAGAGAAATTATGCTTAAAAAAATATGCGTAAGCTGTTATGCGTAAATAATGTTATGCGAAAATATAATTAGGAGTAACAAAAGTATGCCAAGTTATATTAGGTCTTAAAATTGTATGCAAATGGATAGGGAACCGTTGTTACTAGTAGCAATGATAGTCTGACCGTCGGACTTTCGAGCTCGAACCTCTGATTTTTCGGATTCATGTGCGTATTATATAACTAAAAATACCAAAATTCGTCTTATGAACACCTTGGTTTTCCCGATCTTCCTATATGGAGCGGAGACATGGGCATTGCGTGGACATGTTACCTGCAACAAGTATTCCATAGAGCGTTTGGTAATTCAGGGAAGAGTCGAAAGTACGAACCACGTGGTCGATCACCAACCCGATGGACAGATTCCATTAAATCTGTCACCAAGATCCCTCTGGCAGAATGTGCTCGCCATGCGGCCAATAGAGACCGGTGGAAAAGGATCGCAAAGGCAGCGACCACAGTTGTGGGCGACCCCTCATGACCACGACCACTCTTCAAGAGTGAACTAAGAAGAGAGAGATTTTATATCTAACACTTGCTTCGGTGAAGAAATACGTCGTGAGGAAACCACCAAGCCTGAGAGATATTTCTCGACGGCATATAAGGCCAAGTCAAAGGCCCATGGTCGGCAAAAAAACTCTGACATCAGGTTGGGCACTAACCACACGATAAAGAACTTAGGTATAAATGTAAACTTCTAAGAGTTTTTTTGAGATATAATACAAAAAAATTGAGGATATTTTTTCTAATGGGAATGACGCAATTACGGCCTTGATAATGATCATCCTTCTTTGTAAATGCGCAAAATAATACTGGTTTTGTTTCCTTAAATAGCCTATACCAGGTTTCAAATGATTAAACATTCATCAGAATGAATATTTATGTAATCAAAATGTAAATGATTATCACTGTGTTACGAGTACATACGCACCACTGACATTGATTAATATTCTCGCATGTAGTAAAAAAAATAATTACGTACAATCATTACTTAAATCAAGGTATTAACAGCCGCACAAGTCAACCTTCAAGGTTAAGCAGTGCTTGCCAAAGTTGGTCCGTGGATTGGTAAATCCACTATCTATACTAATCTTAAAGGTGAACTTGATCCAGGCAATGGCTTGAATGCGAGTAATGAAGGTGTGATTTTACGGGCGAGATGGGGCAAGAATATAAAATCTTTCTAATAGGAGAGAAGGGAAGACAGAATTTCTTATTCACTCTTTCCTTTTCTATGAGAGAAACTAATCGTCACTTTTACTGCAGAAAAAGCATCAACCCAAACAACTTCAAAGGGCTTGGAAAAAAGATAGATGATAAAAGGGGTTTCCCTCCGGTCGGTAACGGATACTGGAGCTGTTTGTTTACGCTTAAATAATAGACACAGAACCTGAACCTTCGCAACCTTCACGATTTAGTATATGACCAACCGGTTAAGTGCAGGTAGAATTTATTGATAACGCGTAATCAGAACTTTAACCCGGTTTTTAGGGTTCCGTACCTACCAAAACGGAACCCGTATGGGATCACTTTGTTGCCCGTCTGTCCGTCTGTCTGTCAAGACCCGTTATCTCGGGAATGCGTATAGGTATTGAATTGAAATTAAAACCATGTACTCAGGTTTACAGTCCCTTAAAGCTGTGAAAGTTAAAGTAAAAAAATTACGTTAAAAAAAAAATATAATTATATAAATTCCAATTTAACGTAAAAAAAAAGATACGACCGTTTATACTGCAAAAAACGTATATAATTTCACTCTCAAGAGAATCAAAGGGGTTTTAATTTTTTGGCCGGATTAACTTCGGCCATTTTGATTTTTTTTCAAAGTAGTGGCCACGCATAAGGCCTATATTAATCGATAGCTGATATCAATACAAACAAATTTTGAATAAGGAAAAATGTTCCAAGGTGTCATTTTTCCGAGATATGAGCTATCATAGTTAAAGTCCATTCACTGATGGCATCTTCAGCACAACTTAGAATTGATTAGACACGCTTAAAACATGTACAATACCGACAAGTTTTGTATGAAACAAAACGTCCTAAAGTGTCACAAGTAAGGGTACATTCCATTGACCTAGAACTATGCAATTTGGCAAGTAAATATTTGGTAGTATAACTATACTTACTACAAGTACAGGGAAAAATCTGAAAGCTATACTATATATTGTAATTAAATCATAAAAAATATATTCACCAGAAACCCGATTCGTTAAAAAAAACTCGATTTGTACGGAACTCTCAGTGGGCGAGTCCGACTGGCACTTGTCCGGCTTTTTTATTAAGGTGTAGTAATGTGACGAGTTCTGAAATTAAAACGGGTTTTGAGTTTCCCATTAATAATTTGTCTTGTCCAATCCGGTATCTACATCTATTTTGAGCTTACTACCTTAAATACCTTATATTATTATAATGATGATCTTGTCCAGCTCGTCCCGCCATTTTCCACGAGGTCTGCGCGACGCCTTCTGGCTGTGTCAGGGCTCCAGAAAGTATCTATGTATTTTGGCCCACAGCTCATGGGCACGCGGCAGACGTGGCCAGTCCAGCTTTTTTCATTTCATTTCAGCTAAGTGGCTGTACATTAGATTAATGTATCCGGTCAAAATTTTGACAAAAAGCAGTTCAAAGCAGGAGCTAGTCAAAGTAATGGGAGTTTATAATTATGATAAACTTAAATGAATTTCGCTTTAATAATCTCACTTTTGCTATGTGTTTGTTTATGTTTTGGAGCATATGACACTCGTGAGCTGCATATGCTAAGGTGGTGTGGCATACCTGGTGTTGCCATCTGGCGTTACGCTGAGCTGTGACTCTTTTGGCATTTATAACTTTGTTTATTCATTTGTTTTTGTTCTACTCTATGAAGGCTTAAGAGCTGAGGCAGCGGCTATGCGGAGCCGGGATAATCGATTTTAGAGTCTTTTCATGGAACGCGCACTGATTTGAGTATCCTACCGGCTGCGCTAATTACGGAGGCTACAGGCGGAGTATTAAAAAACAACAATTTTACTTATAATGAATTTAATTAAAGAGAAATAACATGGCTAAGATTATGACTACGTTCGAGTTTGGAACCGAAGTGACCGTTTTCGATATCCTGGAAATAGTGACGTGAAATCAGCATCTCGTGGCTTGTCCTCGTGTCCGTTGCTGATGCAATATGTTGTTATGTGTAAATGAGGTTAACGCATCGTAGAGAACCTCACGTACCAGCCGGTCGAGCGTCGGGAGCCACGTGGTGGCCAGTCGCAAATAGGAAGGGGTCTGCAAGGGCCGATGCTTGCCGGGGCTGTGAAACTGTTCGAAAGAAATACCGGGGCCCTAAAACTAAAGGGCTAAGAAGAAACATGGATGTGTTTTATTCAGTAAAAATCTGACACTCCCTTACGCTCCACCCAGAGCTGGTCATTTGATGATTTACTATCCGAATAAAAAAGGTTAACCCATCGTCAGCGATCCCCGTGTGGAGTTTCTGTTTGTTTTAACACCAATAAACACACTTTTCTGTGTTTATTTTCGTTAAAGATACGAATTACTAATATTATATTTATTAAAATTAAAAATAGTAGTCCGCTGGTGTCGGGAGCAGGGTCCAAGCCGGTGGTTAGGTTATTTTTAAATTTGTCGTTTATTCATTTTATAACAAATCTTTAAGTTTTTAAATATTCCTAATATAAAAAAATATAAATAAAAACCTTTAAAAATATAAAAATAGTAGCCCACCAGCGCTGGGAAGAGGGTCCGAGCTGCCGGTGGTCAGGGCTCTTGAGAGAGGAACCTCCTAACAATACGTGCCGTGTCCAGAACTACTGCTTTCTGAATTAAGCCCTTGATCCAGCTGTCAAGCGACAGCCTCCTAAGATGTTGGTCCAGGCTCTTGGCTATTAAGCCATTGACTGCTGTACTCACGCCCCACATGTCAACAACCTCGCGAGCCAGATCTAGATATTTAAATTGTTTATCTTTCTCTGCTTTCACGAGGTTCTCGTCATGCGGGACCGTTGTATCAACAATCATACGTCATAGACGTTTCAGTATTCGGCCATTAGTGTCTCATACAAAAGGCTTCGAAACTTTTGATTGGAGCATGTAAATATTTCTATGTGTTCGAGATCTTTATTGTATGATGCTGCCATACGCCAAATTGGCGAACGTTCGCCAGTATTAGATTTAGTTAATTTAAATGTTAAACTGCCAGTGGTCGTGACCCAAAAAAAAAACATCAAAACAAATTACAAAATTGTTTTCAAATGATGGGCTTATGACGTCTGCCTATTTTACATAATTATGCAATTAAGGGCAGTGTGTTACCGGCACTAATTTAGCAAATAAATTCTACTTCCAACTTTCTACTTAAAATTATTAATGCGAAAGTTTGTGAAGATGGATGAATGGATGTTTGTTACTCATTCACGCAAAAACTACTGAGCAGATTTGTATGTTTGGCACATAGATATGTAGTTTATAACCTAGATTAACTTTTAAAGGACAAGGGAAAAGTATGTTATCCCATGATCTGTCCACGAAGTAGACACAATAGTTAAACAATGGCGTCTCGATCAAATTGGTCATTTGACAGATCATGATTTAACCTAAATAAAATAATAATAATAATAAATTTAACATTGTGAAATATGGCACGGTTGACATATGTCGGGCATGCCACCGTCCGGGAGAATCGATCTGACACATTATTTCTGGGTGTTCTAGTCTGGCTAACGGAGAGTACTTGCATAGACATAACCTTGTTGCCAAGATTATACACCAACAACTTGCTCTAAAATACAACCTTGTGGAATCAGAAATGCCAAACTATAAGTATGCGCCCGTCCCAGTTCTCGATAATGGTAATATCACGTTGTATTGGGATCGACCTATTGCCACTTACAGGACTGTTGTTGCCAATAGGCCTGACATTGTGGTGCTAGATCGATTGGAGCGTCGCACAATGATTGTTGATATAACGGTCCCGCATGACGAGAACCTCGTGAAAGCAGAGAAAGATAAACAATTTAAATATCTAGATCTGGCTCGCGAGGTTGTTGACATGTGGGGCGTGAGTACAGCAGTCAATGGCTTAATAGCCAAGAGCCTGGACCAACATCTTAGGAGGCTGTCGCTTGACAGCTGGATCAAGGGCTTAATTCAGAAAGCAGTAGTTCTGGACACGGCACGTATTGTTAGGAGGTTCCTCTCTCAAGAGCCCTGACCACCGGCAGCTCGGACCCTCTTCCCAGCGCTGGTGGGCTACTATTTTTATATTTTTAAAGGTTTTTATTTATATTTTTTTTATATTAGGAATATTTAAAAACTTAAAGATTTGTTATAAAATGAATAAAAAGTTCCGACGAATTGAGAACTTAAAGATTTGTTATAAAATGAATAAAAGGTTCCGACGAATTGAGAACCTCGTCCTTTTTGAAGTCGGTCAAAAAATATTTTAAGGCAAGTAAGAGCAGCCTGGTTTTCCTTTTCATACATTTACATTAGCTGTGAGCTCAGTTATCATTCAGTCTCCACCTCTTGGTGGCCAAGTTAGTTTTTACCTGTCTCTCAATGAAAACAGCACGACGAATCCCAGTCTGCGTGTCTGATAAGGTTTCTCAGGAGTTTTTAAATAGAAAACCAGTTTACACGATTTCAGTTTTAGTAATGCACTAGGCCTGAAGTTGTCTTACCTACTTGATATAAAGATGATTAAGTTATCATTGTAAAAAATGTTTACAGGTAATACAAAACAGAAAAGCCAAGTCCAATGGAAGTAAATGCGCTGAAATCAATATTACAGGTAATATTCACACGGACACACACAGTAAAATTTGTTGATATCAATCAACAAGATTTTGTGATAACAATAGGCGAGACGACAAAAAAAATCTAATTAGTCCGTCACTTAGATTATCAGAAAATATTTGACCCGTGTTTTTCCTTTTGTAACGTAAACCAAAATTGACGAAGATACGACGCTTTTAAAATTCTCAATACGTCACGCCATGGTATAATTTTTAGCTAGTTCTGACGTCACGAGCCCACTCCCGAATTTTGATGCGTTCTATCAATATTCATTGATTTACAAAAACAAAAAATAGGTGTCCATTAATTTCCAATACTCTAACAGACGGACTAAATAGATTTGCAATTTTTTGATACTGTCGTCATGCCTATTATTTGGAACTTTATTTTAGGAAAAAAATACAAACCCTTCATGGACCTACTCCTCGAGCTGGCAATTGAGAAGGGAGCGTTTACCGACAAAGAGATCAGAGAGCATGTAGACACTACGCTAGGTGCCGGTCATGACACAACGGCTAATGTACTTCTATTTACCTTGATGTTGTTGGGTTCTCACCCTGACGTTCAGGAAAAAGTATTTGCTGAGTAAGTACCTACTCGACTTATTTAGGTCACCGATTGCGACCTTCATGGAACATTGATCAGGACAACTATGAAATTCGAAATGCTTTTGAATTTTCTTAATTTATACTAATGTATTAGAATTCAGAGAGTTGGAGTTAAAGGAAAAAGATCTCCTGGATCTGTTGTTAGGTAGGGATCCCCAAGGGCTCAAATATTGGTACAATTTTTATAACACACCTACCTGACCTGACCTACCTACACCTATTCTGAGGTGTTATTATAAAAAGAGAAATCACATATAAAAGTGTGTGTAAAAACAATTAACGGAATAGTTATCATTCATTTTCATAACAGAATACAAGAGGTTGTGGGAGGCGACAAAGACGTGGAAAAGACGGACTTGTCGAAACTGGTGTACTTAGAGGCTGTCCTGAAGGAGAGCATGAGGATCTTTACGATCGTGCCTGTCGTGGCAAGGAAACTCGACAGAGATGTTAAACTTAGTAAGTTCGTAATCTTGGACAATACCGCTAATAATCTAAGAGAGAATAAATAACCTCAGATGGTCACCTATACATTTTCATAAAATTTTAAGACCTAATATAACTTGGCATACTTTTGTTACTCCTAATTATATGTTCGCATAACATTATAGAATAATAGAATAATTTCGTTTAAAAAGTAGGTATTACAAAAGTGTACATTTGGGTGCAGTAGCCACTCAACCGCCCCTGGCTGCATGTGCAGCCAGTAGCGCATTCGTCCAACAAATGCAATAAAAAATCTACTAAACTGCTATTTCTAGAGCTTATTTCTCTTGTAGCAATCTCTATACTATATTCCTCAACGTTCGGACCAACAATAGCAACACTATTCCATCGACAAATTTCAAAATAAAAGTAAAAACTTTAATGTAAACAAACTCCGCCATTTCTGACGTGTGGCGTCGTATTTCAATTGTTCTGTTATGTATATTGTTGTTTTCGGATAGTGTTATGTATCAAATTAATCGTGAAAATCTGTGCTACTATATTATCATAAAGGAAATCTAGTTTTCGAATCTCAAAGTTGAGTATTTCACCTCCGAAAGGTGGTAGGTTTAAATACCTATAGTGATTGTGTTTATACAAGAAATAAGTGTTTTTGTGATTAAAACGTGTGTGTTAACGGAAAAACAGTGCATAATTAGTATTGTGAACATATTATTAAATTGTATATACAAAAACAAGTGGCTTCGTAAAGTTATAGGTACGTAAATAACCGTGTTCAAAAACAGTCGTTGGCGCAGGCCGCGTCAAAATAAACAGTGAGTATTCAAATTCTAATTTAATTCTAACTAGACTATCGTAAATAAACTAATAAGATTATGGTCTTATTGGAAAGGAAATATAATCTAGTTTATTTTAAAATTATTTTAATTGAAATTTAATATTTCGAAAAATTCAAATTAATATTTTAATAGCTAAATATCCGTTTTCATCACTGTTTTTCATGTTCTACATTTTTTTTGAGTTTCAAATTATATCAGTTTTTTTTTTTTTTAATATATAGATTCCATAACTATTCAGCTATTCACTGTAAATTTTATTTAGCTATAACTCTTGTAGTTTGCGATTGTTTATCTAAAGTGTCAAATTACATGCGAATATTTCGCAATTTTTTGCACGCGTGGCGGTTTGGTGCAAAAAATTCGCGCGCGGGGCTGGTGAGTGGGTAGTGTTATTTTTTAAACAATTGTATGATTAGTGTTTTTACGTAAACTATAACTAAATTATTTATAACAGTTGCAAGTAACGATAATGTCGAATTCAAATGTTAGGTAGCGACCTGCCTGATCTAGGTGTATTTAAACCTGTGTTTCAGGCCATCACTTTACATTGCATAATTTAATTAGGAAAGTAAAAGTTTTAAAATGAAATGAATCTATTAACAACTATAACAAAAATCAAATTGGTACAAAAACATTAAACATTAAAAATAACTTAAGGAACAATAATCAAACTAGGAGTTCTAGAAGTTTTTCTGTGTCCGTGTAATTAAGTATCGCTAAATAATCCGATATTACATCAAATGAAATGAAATTAATTACAAAACTACATTTTCTATAACTTAGACTATAGAAGTTTAGTTTCTTGTTGAGCCTATTATACAGAAAACGTCCTAAAAATGCAATTATTTACGCATAACAGCTTACGCATATTTTTTTAAATCATAATTTCTCTAATCATAATAATAATTAAGCATAACATTCTTAAGCATAAATTAATTTACGCAATAAGATATTAAAACATTTTTTTATAGGCATAACAAAGAAGCATAATAATTAACTCCTAAATTGTTAGACATACCACAATTGGATATACCAATTTATTTCGACGATTGGAAAAAAACCATATCTCCTGTAATACATAAAACATTTGTGTTGAACATTGTCGATTGTGAACATGTGGGTTATTTTCCCTATAAAAAGCATGCAAACAAGCATACACCATGCATGTAGCAAGCATGCAGCATGCAAACAAGCATACACAATGCATGCCGCAAGCATGCAGCAAACAAGCATCCAACAAGCAAGCAAGCGTGCAGTATGCAACATGCAGCAGGCATGGTTTCTGTCACGGCTCTGGCGCTGCGGGGTTCCGGCGGTCCCACGCGAGCTTATCGTCGCAGATGTGCCTGCTCCTCAGCTTGCGGGCCGCCTCGCCCCTCCGGGCCTACGCGGGCTTAGGTTACACTCTAGGGGTAGGGCAGACAAGACTACGTGGAGTCGGTTTTGCAGCGATTCGTTTCTGTCACTAACTTTTGTAGCACAACGTAATGAACTTTTAATTCAAAATAATTGCGTAAAAATAATTCAAATTTGATTCCGTTATTTCTAATAATTGTATGCCTCAATACTAATAATGCTACTACGCTAATAGTCATTATGCCTAGTAACATTATGCGAATTCAATTTATGCCTAAACAAATTAGCTTTGAAGATAACTATGCCAACATAAACTGTATGCCAAAAAAAGATATGGCAAAGTATTATCATGGCAAAACAAATTATGCCAAAATAGTTATGCCAAAGTATATTAGGAAAAAGAACATTATGCAAAAAGAAGGGATCCCACCTCAGATATGTTCTAAAGCCTTGTTAGTCTACTTACCTATCATCATTATCATTTCAGCCGAAATTATATAAAATTGGCCGGTCCCGCTGGATGCGAGACGCACGGGACTTACCTATACTACGCAAGATTTCCAAATCCCGTACATCAACGCATCGGCTGAGACCTGCAAAACTGACATTTTTATCTTCTCCAATTTTTCACGTTTCAGAGAACTATACCCTATCGGCCGGTCGGAACTGCGCCATATTTTTGTTCGGTCTTCACAAGCATCCGATCTGGGGTCCAGATGCGCACGAGTTCCACCCTCAAAATACAAGTAGCACTTATATTTAATAGATACTCAATAGTGACGTTTGGCCATACGAAATTTTAAGTATAGGAGCTGCTCAAATGTTAAGCAGCCCTTAAATTTTAAGTGACGTTTCTGTATTTGGGGGTTAAGCTCTTAGATTAATTAATTAATTAATGTTATGTAATTTAGTAATTATTAGGAATAACACTTTTTTTTATTTCTTTTTGTAATTGTAATGAGTTTTGACTTTCATGCATGAACAGTTTTTCCTAGCAATTTAAGATTAAGTAATTAATGGTAATCTGTGAACAGCGCTGTGGGCTACGTTATTATTTAGTTGTTTATGTTATCATGTTGTTATATCCCATAATGTAGCTGTTTGTTGTTCCCAATTGATAAAAAAAAAACTATGAGTTGAAAAAAATCTATATTTTCGTTTTATTACGTTTAGCTGATATATTTTGAGCCAGTATTAGCCAGTTCTTTTCATCTGCCATAACAGCTTCTAGTAAAGAGCGTCCATTACATATTTATTTATTTATTTGAGAAAAATCATCTACAATGTAACAGAGAAATACACAATGTATTGCACAGACAAAACACAGATTACAAGAAACATATTTACAAAAAGGAATGATTTAAATATTAAATAGAATACTTTAAAAAAAAACAAGTAAAAGTCACCTTTCGTTCGTCCGCTCACAGAAACTCTAATGACATAGTCTACCCATCTCGAGGCACATAAATCACTCATTATCTTTCAGTATGTTACATCTCTCCTCAATGCTGATACTATGTCCTGAGAATGGCTTTAACAACACATCGGCATTGATCTGTAGCTTGGTGATATCAGCCTTGATCCTGTAGCGTCGCACCAGGTGGATCAAGGTCGTCTTCATCGACATCATGGAATATGTTTTACCTTGAACAACACACAATTGTTAAGAGAAACTGTCCTCAAGTATTAAAAATTTCCAATCAGCTATGAACAAGTGATTACTGGCGATTTTGAATTTGTCTCGATAAATTGTAGTGACAAATCATTGTCATTATGTATGAGTCATCATTTACCTGCTTTTTCCCAATTTTGTTGGGGTCGGCTTTCAGTCTAAACGGATGCAGCTGAAAACCAGTATTTGGCATGGACCGATGATTGCTATCTGACCTCCACAACCCATAGTACCGTAACCCATTAGTACTGGATAATACGATACCGCTTAGTAAGACTGGCTGTCAAACTTTCGGGCCACTGACAACCCGTAACGACTGTCAAAGATATACAATTGACAGCCGGGATCAACAGCTTAATGTGCTTTTCAAGGCACGGAGGAAAAAAACTCAGTATGAAATGGATGGTCCACGGACCGATTAACCTAGGTAAGCGAGCGGCTGTTATTTAGTTACCCACGAGTTCTTCTTTCCACGAGTTTATGTATGAGTGCAGGAGAATAATTATTATGACAAGGCAGTTTCGTTTATACAATTTTGATGTTGGGACTACTTGAGACATACCAATACAATTTCGTTTTCCCAAACTGAAGGCAGCAAACGCGCTGGGGTTATCAGGCAGTCTACCAGGATCAATCCAACGTTCAGGGTGGAACTCGTGCGCATCTGGACCCCAGATCGGATGCTTGTGAAGACCGAACAAAAATATGGCGCAGTTCCGACCGGCCGATAGGGTATAGTTCTCTGAAACGTGAAAAATTGGAGAAGATAAAAATGTCAGTTTTGCAGGTCTCAGCCGATGCGTTGATGTACGGGATTTGGAAATCTTGCGTAGTATAGGTAAGTCCCGTGCGTCTCGCATCCAGCGGGACCGGCCAATTTTATATAATTTCGGCTGAAATGATAATGATGATAGGTAAGTAGACTAACAAGGCTTTAGAACATATCTGAGGTGGGATCCCTTCTTTTTGCATAATGTTCTTTTTCCTAATATACTTTGGCATAACTATTTTGGCATAATTTGTTTTGCCATGATAATACTTTGCCATATCTTTTTTTGGCATACAGTTTATGTTGGCATAGTTATCTTCAAAGCTAATTTGTTTAGGCATAAATTGAATTCGCATAATGTTACTAGGCATAATGACTATTAGCGTAGTAGCATTATTAGTATTGAGGCATACAATTATTAGAAATAACGGAATCAAATTTGAATTATTTTTACGCAATTATTTTGAATTAAAAGTTCATTACGTTGTGCTACAAAAGTTAGTGACAGAAACGAATCGCTGCAAAACCGACTCCACGTAGTCTTGTCTGCCCTACCCCTAGAGTGTAACCTAAGCCCGCGTAGGCCCGGAGGGGCGAGGCGGCCCGCAAGCTGAGGAGCAGGCACATCTGCGACGATAAGCTCGCGTGGGACCGCCGGAACCCCGCAGCGCCAGAGCCGTGACAGAAACCATGCCTGCTGCATGTTGCATACTGCACGCTTGCTTGCTTGCTGGATGCTTGTTTGCTGCATGCTTGCGGCATGCATTGTGTATGCTTGTTTGCATGCTGCATGCTTGCTACATGCATGGTGTATGCTTGTTTGCATGCTTTTTATAGGGAAAATAACCCACATGTTCACAATCGACAATGTTCAACACAAATGTTTTATGTATTACAGGAGATATGGTTTTTTTCCAATCGTCGAAATAAATTGGTATATCCAATTGTGGTATGTCTAACAATTTAGGAGTTAATTATTATGCTTCTTTGTTATGCCTATAAAAAAATGTTTTAATATCTTATTGCGTAAATTAATTTATGCTTAAGAATGTTATGCTTAATTATTATTATGATTAGAGAAATTATGATTTAAAAAAATATGCGTAAGCTGTTATGCGTAAATAATTGCATTTTTAGGACGTTTTCTGTATAATAGGCTCAACAAGAAACTAAACTTCTATAGTCTAAGTTATAGAAAATGTAGTTTTGTAATTAATTTCATTTCATTTGATGTAATATCGGATTATTTAGCGATACTTAATTACACGGACACAGAAAAACTTCTAGAACTCCTAGTTTGATTATTGTTCCTTAAGTTATTTTTAATGTTTAATGTTTTTGTACCAATTTGATTTTTGTTATAGTTGTTAATAGATTTATTTCATTTTAAAACTTTTACTTTCCTAATTAAATTATGCAATGTAAAGTGATGGCCTGAAACACAGGTTTAAATACACCTAGATCAGGCAGGTCGCTACCTAACATTTGAATTCGACATTATCGTTACTTGCAACTGTTATAAATAATTTAGTTATAGTTTACGTAAAAACACTAATCATACAATTGTTTAAAAAATAACACTACTGCACCCAAATGTACACTTTTGTAATACCTACTTTTTAAACGAAATTATTCTATTATTCTATAATGTTATGCGAACATATAATTAGGAGTAACAAAAGTATGCCAAGTTATATTAGGTCTTAAAATTTTATGAAAATGTATAGGTGACCATCTGAGGTTATTTATTCTCTCTTAGATTATTAGCGGTATTGTCCAAGATTACGAACTTACTAAGTTTAACATCTCTGTCGAGTTTCCTTGCCACGACAGGCACGATCGTAAAGATCCTCATGCTCTCCTTCAGGACAGCCTCTAAGTACACCAGTTTCGACAAGTCCGTCTTTTCCACGTCTTTGTCGCCTCCCACAACCTCTTGTATTCTGTTATGAAAATGAATGATAACTATTCCGTTAATTGTTTTTACACACACTTTTATATGTGATTTCTCTTTTTATAATAACACCTCAGAATAGGTGTAGGTAGGTCAGGTCAGGTAGGTGTGTTATAAAAATTGTACCAATATTTGAGCCCTTGGGGATCCCTACCTAACAACAGATCCAGGAGATCTTTTTCCTTTAACTCCAACTCTCTGAATTCTAATACATTAGTATAAATTAAGAAAATTCAAAAGCATTTCGAATTTCATAGTTGTCCTGATCAATGTTCCATGAAGGTCGCAATCGGTGACCTAAATAAGTCGAGTAGGTACTTACTCAGCAAATACTTTTTCCTGAACGTCAGGGTGAGAACCCAACAACATCAAGGTAAATAGAAGTACATTAGCCGTTGTGTCATGACCGGCACCTAGCGTAGTGTCTACATGCTCTCTGATCTCTTTGTCGGTAAACGCTCCCTTCTCAATTGCCAGCTCGAGGAGTAGGTCCATGAAGGGTTTGTATTTTTTTCCTAAAATAAAGTTCCAAATAATAGGCATGACGACAGTATCAAAAAATTGCAAATCTATTTAGTCCGTCTGTTAGAGTATTGGAAATTAATGGACACCTATTTTTTGTTTTTGTAAATCAATGAATATTGATAGAACGCATCAAAACTCGGGAGTGGGCTCGTGACGTCAGAACTAGCTAAAAATTATACCATGGCGTGACGTATTGAGAATTTTAAAAGCGTCGTATCTTCGTCAATTTTGGTTTACGTTACAAAAGGAAAAACACGGGTCAAATATTTTCTGATAATCTAAGTGACGGACTAATTAGATTTTTTTTGTCGTCTCGCCTATTGTTATCACAAAATCTTGTTGATTGATATCAACAAATTTTACTGTGTGTGTCCGTGTGAATATTACCTGTAATATTGATTTCAGCGCATTTACTTCCATTGGACTTGGCTTTTCTGTTTTGTATTACCTGTAAACATTTTTTACAATGATAACTTAATCATCTTTATATCAAGTAGGTAAGACAACTTCAGGCCTAGTGCATTACTAAAACTGAAATCGTGTAAACTGGTTTTCTATTTAAAAACTCCTGAGAAACCTTATCAGACACGCAGACTGGGATTCGTCGTGCTGTTTTCATTGAGAGACAGGTAAAAACTAACTTGGCCACCAAGAGGTGGAGACTGAATGATAACTGAGCTCACAGCTAATGTAAATGTATGAAAAGGAAAACCAGGCTGCTCTTACTTGCCTTAAAATATTTTTTGACCGACTTCAAAAAGGACGAGGTTCTCAATTCGTCGGAACCTTTTTTCTATATAATTATGTTCCCCGACTACTGGAAGATGTCTGGACCGATTTGGTTTTTTTTTTGTTTGAAAGGGTATACTTCCCAGGAGGTCCCATAATCATCAAGTCAGGATCTGATGATGGGATCATCGAGTTATAGAGAGAACTCTTCAAATTTTATAGGCACACTTGAAGCGATTTGGGAAGTTTTTGGAAAAGTACTTTCTCGGAGTGGTCCCATTTTAATTTGGTAAAGATCTGATGAAGATCTTGATAGGCAACGGAACTCCTCAATAAATGATAGCAAATGAACTGGGATTGCTGAAATCGCATGTCTGCCTATTTTTTTACACCAAGTTCATAACATAACATTACGCCGCACCGGTACGCTGTGAAGGGGTAAGCACATGTGAACCACTAAAAAGTGAAAAATAAAACCTTTTTTATTTTTCACTTTTTGAAGTCACCGTCTTCTGAAGCTAGAGATATTTTTTCACTTTTTTGTGTTTTTTGAAGTCGGTTTTATTTTTAGCAAAAATGTTTTTTATTTGGAGCCCAGCTGAAATGGGACTGGGCAGGTCATGTCTGTCGCATGCCGGACAAACTGTGGGCCAAAATTGCAGGAAACTGGTGCCCTGGCACAGAGCAGGCTAGAAAACAAAAAAAAAATGGAGTAAGAGTAGAGGTGATTTGGTTTTAGAGAGTCGATCCTTTTACTTTCACTGGACGAACAGGACTAAAAGGTGATTTCTACTTACCGTATTTGACATATTCTGGACTATCTTCACATAAAAGTCCTGCTCCTTCTTCAGTTTGCTCCACGCGAAGAGAGCGGACTTGTGCCACCAGAACTTTGTGAACCGTTCCACGAATGTTTTGAGGATCATCTCAAAAGCATTAAAGTACTCGGTGTTTAAATTTGAATCTGTAAAATCTATTCCTAGCGATGTCACTGCAACAATATAAACTAGCACTTAATCAAATCAAATCATTTATTTCTTAAAAAAACACGGGTAATAGGGATTTTTACTTACTAAACAAAATATGATTATGTTTAGTCCGTCAGATAAATTATCAAAAAATATTGAATACGTGTTTTTTGTTTTATCAAATGTCGATGGCAATCTAAATTGTGTCGACTCAGAACTAAGCTACTAGTTTGGCGCTTTCGGTGCGTCCATCAGTTCCTGCAGTGAAAAAACAACAGGACACGCAGGACACGATATTAAGTGCCCCAGCGTTTGTGGAACCATACCACATTACACTCAGTAATTAATTAATCTCAACCTGAGCAGACTTTCCTTGCTGCGGCCAACTTGGGTCCGGAGCGGTAAAAAATGTACTCAAATGTGACGTCACACGAGTTTTCGTTTCGTGTTCATTTTTTGTTAACGTAAAAAAAAATATGGAATAACATAAAAATATTTTTGGAAAACTATCTTACGGACTAATTCGATTTTTTTGTCATCTACCCTATTGGTACATAGATGGTTATTACTTCCTCTACCTCCATATTCAACGCTCACATGGACATCCAACTAATATTCAATTCCAAAATCAAAGAGAAATTAATAATTTATATATGACTATGGTAATATCGAATAAAATAACTATAAAAGAAAAATCAAAGACTGGCTACAGTAGTAAAAGTTAATTTGCTGAGATTTAGGACTGCTGCTCTTGTTGAGAAGATCCGGCAACTGGGTCTCGAGGTGGCATTGCACAAGTCCGAGGCCATGTGCTTTTATGGGCCTCGGAATGCGCCACCGCCGGGATCCTCACTGACGGTAGGAGGGGTATCCATCGGCGTCGAGTCGACGTTGAAGTACCCAGGACTCGTTCTCGACAGCCGGTGGAACATCGTGGAGCATTTCCGACGTTTGGCTCCCAAACTGCTGAACGGGCTGGCGCTGCCTTCAGGCGGCTCCTGCCCAACCTGGGGGGCCCAAACGCCTCCTGCCGGAGGCTCTACGTGGGGATCGTGTGGTCCATGGCCCTTTACAGGGCCCCAGTGTGGGCGCGTTCGTTGAGGCGGCGAGCCGCCCATTACCTGAACGCGCCCCACAAGGTGGTAGCGGTGAGGCTAATCCGTGGGTACCGCACTATCTCCAGCGAGGCGGCGAGCCTCCTTGCCGGATTGCCGCCATGAGATCTGGAGGCGATAGTCATGGCGCGTGGAGGCTCTACGCCGGGGGGAAACTCCACTGCCGCGGCAATTTTTTTTTTTTAGGAAATATTAATCTTTATTGGAACAAAAACACATTTTACAAATTGATTGCTTACGTAAATAGCCACATTAGTTACAAAACTGTGTCGCAGCTATTAACGCCCACCTCCAAGTGGAAGACGACAGCGTTCCAGTAGAGTGAAAACAAATAAAATAAAATAGTAATTTTTTAGATATTAAACAATTTAAATAGTAACAATTTAAATAGGTAAGTGTTTAAGTTGTGCATGCGGGAGTGTTGTATGTGAGTGTAGTGCGTGTCTGTGGGCTGTAAGTGTAGAGTGTGTTTGTGGAACCTCCCCACGAGCACACTCGTCGCTACGTGTATTTGGTGTGCATGTCTGAAGAATAAAGATGTTTAGGGTTTAACTAAATTCTCCAACTCTTCGTATGTGAGATTATGAAGCCATTGATCAATGATTCTTTTGCAATCCCGGAGAGTACGATGATTGAGCACCACACCCAGCCAGGAGCACTGTACTGTTTTGTAAGGAAAGACATGCTCTGGGATGGGAGAGGAAGCCCGACCAACCGCAGCCAGTCGGGCACAATCAACCGACTATGCAGCCTAGAGCCAATACAGGAATAGTGATAAAGACAGGTACAATCTATAGGAATGTGCATTGGTGTTTTGACCTTCGTTTGATTGGTCTCTTCTAGCATTGGAGAATCATGTTCGTTTGTGGTGGTTGTGATTTCATTCCTTTTTGACCTCTTATTTAATAATTATTTTCGTGTTTATGTCTCGTTCACTGTCAGTTTCGCTGAGGTGTTTCCTGGGTGGCCGACTTAAATTTTTCTCTATGTGCTGCTAGCTGAATCCATTCTTCTTTGCTTTTGTAGAAATATTCCATGTCTTGTTGGAGTGATTCGTTCCATGTATATATTGGCCTTCCAACTTTTAACCGTTTCGCCTTGTATCTAATAGCTGCGTGTAGTAAGTGAGGCTCTAGATGTGCCCGTAGTAGCATAACCGTAGGCATTTAATTTGTAATTTTGGTTATTGTTTTTCCCATAAGAATTTCGTGTGTTTTCTTGTTCGGGGGGTTTCGCGTACTCTTTATCATATCTTTAAAAATAAGTCCTTCGGATCTTCTGAGTTTCGATCGGTTTGCCTTTATGAGTGCCGCTGCGTTAAGACTATTTTATAGATAAGACGCGCGATTTTTTACTCCATTTTTGAGTTTTTTTATGAAGGATATTAAGGCATTAGACTTACGCATCGCTTGTTTGCATCTGGCGTTGACAGTATTGTTTCGATTAAGTGTCGATGTTATATACGTGCCAAGATACTTAAATTCATCTGCCGGTTGAATACTGGTTCCTCCCATTCTAATAAGACTTCGGGTTGCGGTGCTATGTGGGTCTCTGATTACTAGTTTGGTTTTCGTTTCGTTAATGTGGAGTCCGACTGATTCCAGCAACGGTTTGATTTTGGTGACTATTTCGTCTAGTTCATTGAGATTATTTGTTGCTATTATCACGTCATCTGCAAAGGAAAGTATAACCACTCAACCGCCCATGGCTGCATGTGCAGCCAGTAGCTGTTTTGCGAAATGTCCCGGCTGCATATGCAGCCAGTAGCGCATTCGTCCAACAAATGCAATAAAAAATCTACTAAACTGCTATTTATAGAGCGTATTCCTCTTGTAGCAAACTCTAAACTATATTCCTCAACGTTCGGACCAACAATAGCAACACTATTCCACCGACAAATGTCAAAATAAAAGTAAAAACTTTAGTGTAAACAAACTCCGCCATTTCTGACGTGAGGCGTCGTATTTCAATTGTTCTGTTATGTATATTGTTGTTTTCGGATAGTGTTATATATCAAATTAATCGTGAAAATCTGTGCTACTATATTATCATAAAGGAAATCTAGTTTTCGAATCTCAAAGTTGAGTATTTCGCCTCCGAAAAAGTGGTAGGTTTAAATACCTATAGTGCTTGTGTTTATACGAGAAATAAGTGTTTTTGTAATTAAAACGTGTGTGTTAACGGAAAAACAGTGCATAATTAGTATTGTGAGCATATTATTAAATTGTATATACAAAAACAAGTGGCTTCGTAAAGTTATAGGTACGTAAATAACCGTGTTCAAAAACAGTCGTTGGCGCAGGCCGCGTCAAAATAAACAGTGAGTATCCAAATTCTAATTTAATTCTAGTTAGACTATCGTTAATAAACTAATAAGATTATGGTCTTATTAGAAAGAAAATATGATCTAGTTTATTTTAAAATTATTTTAATTGAAATTTAATATTTAGAAAAATTCAAATTAATATTTTAATAGCGAAATATCCGTTTTCATCCCTGTTTTTCAAGTTCTACATTTTTTTTGAGTTTCAAATTAATATTAGTTTTTTTTTTTTATATATTATTGAGAAGAAATGAGGTCTTACGAAGTATTATGAAGAAATGAGGTTGTATGCAGCACATATTACATCTATGGAAAGAGGTGACACTGACAGACGACATGTAATGGTGACTGGTCGCGAGAGACTCCGGTTGAAAAAGGCTGTGAGATTTATATTTTCCTATTTTGTGTACCTCGTTGACTAATTTTGAACATCTTCACTTCTGGATGCTAAATATATAGATTCCATAACTATTCAGCTATTCACTGTTAGTTTTATTTAGCTATAACTCTTGTAGTTTGCGATTGTCTATCTAAAGTGTCAAATTACATGCGAATATTTCGCAATTTTGCACGCTCGGCGGTTTGGTGCAAAAAAGTCGCGCGCGGGGCTAGTGAGTGGATAATAGGGAGTTGAATCTCATGGTCCTGGTCTAGGTGGAGGCATTCTATTTCTTCTTCTAGTGTTCTGAGAACGTCATCCACTACTATGGTGAATCGTCATGGGGATAGCGGACTTCCCTGTTTGACTCCCTTGCCTTTGTGCGTCGATTGCGTTTGCTGTCCAACCATTTTATGCAGGTAGATTCATTCATGCATGCCTTAATAATTCTTTTCGTTAGGTATTTGTTAGTTCTAGTAACTAGAATGTCTCGAAGAGAGTTTAAGTTCAGCGTATCGAAGGCTTTTTCAATGTCTAACGCCAGCACATAGGTTTTTGAGCCTGGTCTCCATTCCTCGTCAAGAATTCTCCTAAGTGTGTACATATGGTCGTCGGTCGATCTATTGCGAAGAAAGGCTGCTTTGTAGTTTCCTAGTTCTTTTATTGAAGCATCCAGTTTTCTTAGAAGAAAGCTTGAAATCCTATATCCCGCGTTACACATAGATAATTCCTTCTGTAGTCATTAATTCCGTCTGGCTTTGCTTTTTAGGCACTGGAATTGTGCCAAGACATTGGTATATCATTGCTTGGCCATGCTGCCTGCATGTGCTTTATAATTTCCGATAGCATTTCTGTTGGCAAGGCTTTGAATAGCTCGGACACCACCTTGTCAGTACCTGGTGCTTTGCGGTTGCTCATGCTTTTAATGATATCGTTATTTCCTCTGCCGATAGTTCTTCCTTTCCGTCTGATGGGTTTTCATTCAGGAGTTCTATGTGTGGGCCTGCTGACTTTTTTAATTCTTATTCCCACCTTGACATGGGTATAAAACGTTGTTTGTTGTTGTGCTTCATGTTCATTTTATGTCACCTGTAAAAATCGTTTGTGATTTTCATGCGTTGCGATGGATGAGTTTCGCTTAGGTTTCTAAAGAATACTTCGCATTTTTCCCCCTCTTCTTTATTTTTTATATTTTGCTGCTTGTCTGGCTTCGCTTAGTTGTTTGATTGCGAATGCTTCTCTGGGGTAACAGTTTTTTATACACTTTACTTTTTGCAGTTTTGCGAGCTCGGTTCTATGTTCCCTGGATCTGATTGGCCTGCTTATAAGAATCTTCGCCGCTGCTGATTTTATGATATTCATAAGGGAATCCCATGGGACTAGTGTGCTATTTCCCTTGTTTTGTAGATTTATTACCTTAGATTGGCTCTTAATTTCCTTGAATTATTTTTTATATAATTATAAATAGTTGAATTCGAGCTCAGATTTGTGCATTGGTTTCGTGCTGGATTTCGGCATATGCAGTGTCGGATTTTCCCTCTTGAGGTTCAGAATATAATATAATAATATCCGCAAGAATAATTTTATGGTCTGATATATTTTTCCTCCACTCGCCTTTTATGTAATTAAATATATTTGGCTCGTTCGCAGCAGTAAGTATATGGTCAATTTGCGATTTCCTTTGTCCAGATTGCCTAGTTATTTTGCAGCTTGTTCTGCTTCGTGATGTATCGAATCTAAGGTTTTCTCTTTTTATTATATCTAATAAGATTTCACCATTGTCATTAGACGCTGTGTGCAATAAGTTGGCGCCAATTTTATTAGTCGTTTGGTTCCCATTGGTGTTTATGTCCTGCTTTCCTATGTGCGCATTAAAGTCTCCTAGGATCATCATGTTTGCCCCTTTTGGGTTTGCATTGATCCAGTTGATCAGATCGGAAAATGTCTTAGTTGGCTTAATGCTTGGTATATGTGTTGTTATTATATACAAGTTCACAGATTGTCCTTTGCAGAGAGCTGTTATAACTGCAGCCATGACGTTTGTATTTCTTCTTGTTGTTTAAATTGTTATAGTCGTGTCTTTTCTTATCAGTAACGCGAGACCACGGCGTTCGGTAGATCCACTAAGGTGCCAGGTGTAGTGTTTTGAGTTAAATATTCCGGTACTCAGGTTTGTTTCCTGTAGGCATGTTATGTGTATCCCTTTATCTTTCAAGGTTTTGCCAATGTTATTTTTCTTAGAATGTGTGGCAGTGCCTCTAACATTCCAGGTTGCGATTTTGACACTATTAATTTCTGTTACCTTCCTAGGGCAGGGTGGGGGTCTTAGTATTGTATATCCGGTGGCGTCAGGTTGTTCAGCAGGCGATAACGTTGCGCTTGTATTTAGCGTTGTGGTGTACATTCTGTTGCAGAGTCTTGAGAATTAAGTGCGCTAAGAAGGCTGTCATAGTGGTTATTGTGATATAGTAAGTTAATAGTGGCTACAGCTTGTTGTGGATCTCTGGGGCGGTATGTAATGGGAGCACTAGGCCCGCCTTTGTGCACTGTTACGTTGATGAAATAGTACTCGGCTGCTGAAATGATGATGAATGATATCTTCGTGTTGCTTTTCCTTATAATGTAGGTACCTTTGTTACTCAGGCCTGCATGAAAGGCCTATTATTGCTTCTGTGAACAATGTTGATTAGTGTTCCTGGAAACAGAGCTTATTAACTAATGGTGTTTCGTTAGGACTTTTATTAATCTTGCGTTGTTTTGGTTAACTTTACCGTGGTTTTAGTGTGGCTTTGTTTGTTCGTTGATGGTCGAACTATGCAATCTGTTTTTGTTTCATGGGTAATAAAAGAAAGTAGGGTTCATTTTTGAGTTATTGTGGGTGTATTGCTCACCGCTGGTCACTCTTGTTAGATTATTTGTATAGGGTTTGTTATACCATCTGTGCTCGTTGGGCACGGAGTGAGACAAGAGTAAAAAACTCTGTTTTGGTGGCTGTTCTAGGCTAGATCGGGCACACAATACAACACCGGAATGATTTTTTATATTTTAAAATGATCTGGTTTAGGTTACTAACATGCACAATAACATATTTTGGTTATTTAGAGCGTAAATCTTTTAAGTAAGTAGTATTCCTGGCTAGGTAGGTAGACTGGGAAGCCCCAGACTTGCGCACACAAGCGACCGCTGGTTGGCTAAAAAATAATCGTGCCCATTCAACATATATAAATGAAACGAGTTCACCGAATTCCAGCTACAGCTCACGATCTGGATCACAGGCTTCTGATGATATCTTGGGCGTCCTGCCAGTCAGCTCTTAGGGTGCCGATGTGCACAGAGTCTCCAAACACTACACTGTATTTAGATATGTAAACGTTTTACCCCCGGTCTTACTAATCTTACTTAAGTTCACGATATGTTACTCAAATTTATGGTTCACAAACACACTATTCACAAACACACCCGACTTTAAATTTCGAATTTTGGCAGCAACGGCCGCGTCGTAAAACGATAAAACTTTCGTAACAATTGCTTTGCAATCCCGGAGAGTACATGGATAAATTGTTAGAACTTTATTTATTCTATTATAAAGCACGGGACTGAAAAAAATGAACTGCCGGCGGACAATTTCTAATTTAACGGCTGATGTTGGGCAAACTCTGTCCGTTCGACGTTTATGTTTGCTGAACTCTGGGTCAAAAGACAAGTTGGAATGTTTCCGCAACATTGTACTTAGCGCAAAAGAGTGCCTTACTGTAGGTAGCTTCCATAGCGTGTACAGTTCGCAGGTAGGAAAACGATAGGGTTTGAAGGCCATAACCTTAAGAACAGCTCTCTGCGCCCTCTCCAAACGCAGCAGAAGACATTTACCAGCACCACCCCAGGCGGAAATACAGTACGTTAAAATGGAATGGGCAAGAGCAAAGTACACAGTTCTCAGGGTAGAGAAATTAGCGGAGGTCCTTAGATTTTTAAAAACAAAAATTAATTTTCTAACCCTAGAGACCAGTGATTTGATTTGCTCACTCCAAGTCAACTAGCTGTCAGCCCAGACTCCAAGATATTTTATTGAGTCCGTGCGCATAACTTCAGGACAGCCACAGGTGGCAGTCGTCGTTGTATGGCACGCATGAGCTGTCAGACGGAAGGGTGGGGCTGGCTGTGACGCTTTCCTTGGACTAAAAGTGATAAATCTGGCTGTGTCAGCCATCTCATAGTCACTCGCAAGGCTGACTCTGCCTGAAGCCGAGCTTCGTTCCAGTCGTAAGCAATTAATTTGGAGTTTCTTAGATCAAGTTTACAGAGCTCGTTTATGTAAACCAAGAAAAGGGTAGGTCCTAAGACACTACCTTGCGGCACTCCGTAGGTGAGGAATGCTTCCTTACTGGTGTGACCGTTTATCCTGACGATTTGCGAGCGACCACTAAGGTAACTCTTAAATAGATTAAGCGGTAGGCCTCTTATACCAATCTTTTCCAGTTTTTTCAGTAGAAGGGGGACAGAGACAGTGTCAAAAGCTTTCGAAAGGTCAAGGAAGATAGCGATAGATTTATCCTTGCTGTTAAGGTTTTGAGCTACTGAACCTATTAATTCTAATATGGCATCCTCTGTGTTTTTGCCTGACCTAAATCCATATTGGTTATTAGCGAGTATATTTTGTGAGCTAAGGTAATCCAGCAGACGTTTGTTAATTACTTTTTCGAGGAGCTTAGATAAAATGGATAATACAGATAATGGGACGATGGGTCTGTAATTATTGACACTGTCTCTGTCTCCACTCTTGTGAATAGGGTGCACAACAGCCTTTTTGAACACCGTTGGGAATATTCCAGATGTAAGGGCAAGGTTGAACACGTAGCAGATAACTGGGACAAGTTTGTTTCTAGCACTATAGATTACAATAAACAATATTTATTTGTTCAAGACTTAAACCTATTTACAATAATTGTACCTTAATTAGACTAATTTAGTGGCAAGATACTATACAAGTGCAACTGGGCTTAAACTAGGAGGACTCCTGTGCTATAAGCACCAGTTACTTCCGTCAGCAACATGATCGACCTGCCATTACAAGTGTGGTGCGGTGCAAATGTAAGTATTTCAATATTATTGGTTTGCTTATTACTATCGTGCGTGTGTGTAAGGACATGTTGTGTGAGTGAGCATGTGAGTGTGGTGTGGGTGTGTACGTGTGTGTGTGTGTGTATGTGTTTGCGTTTATGAATGGCTGAGTGGTTTTTATTTTATACTTTTTAATTTTGAGAGAGAAGGAAGTTATCTATGGTAAGTTTTAGTTTTTTTATCGGTAGGTTATGTAACTGTATATTTTTGCTTATTTTGTTATAGAGGTATGGACCCATATAGCACGGTTGTCTCCTGAAGAAGTCTGTTTTACACGGTTTCAGATCAAAGACGACGTCCTTCCTTCGTTTGTTTTTTATCCTTTCCGGATCGTACGTTGAGCCTTTATGGCTTAAAAGCAGAACCCTCCTGATATAAAGTTGTCGAACCGTTAAAATCATACAATCCCTATATAGCTGCTCCGTTGGATACTGGAAGTTCTTTTTGTGTATAACTTTGAGAACTGCTCGCTGGGCTCTTTCTAGGTTTATTAAATGAGTTTTGTGTGTACTCCACCAGATAGAGATACAGTATTCCAGTACCGACGGGCACAGGGATAGATAGATTGTTTTCAACAGGTTCGGGTCGCACACCCTGCGTAACTTCTTAAAAACTGTTATTAACGTTCTAACCCTAGAGCTTAGTGTTTTTACGTGGTGGTGAAAGTTTAACTGGTCGTCCACTTGTATTCCAAGATACACAGTTTGTTTGTTCAATAGAGAGACACCTGCATTCGCTGCTATTGTTTAGGTAACAGGTGTGTGCTCGGACTTCAACCAGTTCTTTAGCAGATGGTGGAGCCTTCTTTATCGAAAACATGAGGTATTTTGTTTAAACTTACTTACCCTTAAGGTAAGTAAGTTTAAGTTAAGGTATCCAAGAACTGAAGAACCAAGAACCAAGAACCTCCGTCCATGTATTTCCATGGAAAAGGATTGCCGTGTCGTCTGCATAAGTTATTATATGACCATTTTGTAGATTTTGAGAGAGATTACAGTTGCAGGGATGCCATCCCAACCCACAGCACTAGTTAGGCGTAGGCCACGAATAAGATAATCTATCTCTTCGTCGTCCGTGCCAAAAATAGCCATCGAGTTAGGGTGGACATCAGAACTGCCAGAGTCAGAAGTGTTGCTATAGGTATAATTTGTGGAATTAAAGATTTTAGATGCCAGTTTTGTTCCCACATTTGCGAAAAAGTCGTTGACAGAGTCAAGTGATTTAGTTGGATCTGGAGTTATCGATATTAACTCACTGGCAGAGGCCTTACTTTTTTGAAGGTTGGTGATAGTTTTAATGAGATTCCAGGTAGCTTTCGGGTTCTTGCGGTGTTTTTCAAATTCATGTCGTTCATATTCTCGTTTTAATTTCTTTAACAGATTGTTGCAAAAAACTTTATATCGATTGTAGGTGACTTTCAGAGTATTATTTTCAGCATCCTTCCTCATTTTGCGATACATGTTGTTCCGGTTTCGAATACACCTAAGAAGCCCAGGTGTGATCCAGGGCTTAATAATGCGTTTTCGGTTCGGGACAACAGAATCACGACTATTTTTATCCACTATTGAGGAAACAATTTTGACCATGGTGGAAGCAGCAGTTTCAGCATCTTGACAGCTCATAACGGGAGTAAAGTCAACATTCTCAAGAGCCACAACGTAAGCATTAATGTCTACACGATTCTGACGGGGAGGTGATTTAGGGATATCTAATTTCAGATTACAAAAAACTACAACAGGTGCATGATCAGTAATTAGAGAGTCAAGAACTAAGGTAATAGCTGGTTTATTTGATTTTAACATAACGTGGTCAATGCAACTATCGTTGCGTGTTGGGAAAACATGAGCTGGCAACATGGCATGTGACGCATTTAGGTACATGTCTGAGTTCGAATCAACCCAATTTGGTGCTATGTTTATGTTGATATCTCCAACCAAAATAACGGTTTTAAAAGTATTTATTGAATAACATCGTGACTGGTAATAAAGTGGTGAATATTCCTATTTGAAGGTGACCTATATATAGCGATAAGTGCCGTCTCATTTTTAAATTTGAATATAAGACAATTTGCATCAGCGAGTATAGGCTTTTCTAAAAGGAACTGTAACTTTGCTCTAGTATACATCACAACACCATCATTTTGGTTTGAGTGATCAGAATAATTAGATACAAAACCCGGTATCGAGGGTAGATGAGGGCATTTACGTAACCAGCATTCCGATAAGACCACGACGTCAAATTGTGTCTTTATTCGATGCAGCAATATCAGGAGGTTGTTTAAATTTGCCGTGCTGCCGATGCTTCTGATGTTAACGTGAAAAATTTTCAACCCGTGATTAACGTTATGCAGGTATGAGTCAACTTGTTCCTTGGAACATTGATGTGATGCTGAAGCTGAGAGGTGTTCTATATCATCTATTATTTTAACGTTGTCATTCATAATCGAGGCAGAGAACAAACAGGTGATTTGAATTATTGAACGTAACATAGTATAATCCGAAATGAGTGGAGATTGTACTGGAGAAACCAAGGTGAACACAGTAGTAAATCTTCCGTTGTGAGTATAGCGAATGTAAGTAATTAAGTGTGTATATAGTGATATTACAATGATAATATAACATTGGTGACGTATTAACAAATTTTAGAACATGCATGATAATTAATAATAGGATATTTATATTTTTAAATCTTCGAATAAACATTTCTACGTAGTAAGTTACGGTAATAATACAAAGGTTAAGCAAAACGACCTTACTACGACATACTATAATTAATTGATAAATCCCTAGTCATTTTTTAGGAAGGTCAGACTCATCCCTGATCATGATATGTTGGGCTCCATCCTTTTCTCGGACAAAAATTGTGCCATTCTTAACCTAGCAGTACTGGTACTTATTAGTGCTGGCGAAGTCACGGGCCAGGAAAAACAAGCGTTTCATCTTTGGTGACAGATTTTCGGACACAAATATAGGCTTAGCAGGGCCGCTGATAGACGCTCGGTAGACAATCTATTGTTTCCCTTGTTGTACTTTTTATACATTTGAATAAACTTTTCTTTCCGTAAATTGCTCGTAAAGTCCACTATAACAGTCCTGGTGTCGGAGTCTTTGGATCCTATACGGAAAATATCCTTTATCTCGAGAGGCTGAATGGGGACATTAAGGGTTGACCCTATTATAACCACGGTATCTAGTAAGCCTTCTTTGGATTCTGATTTAGTAATAGGTATATTTCTAATTTCCATGCAGGACGATCTTGCACCACGTTCCAGGTTCTCCAGTTTATCTTCTAGGGTTTTCAAATACGCTAAGTTATTTTTCCGTTCAGTTTCAAGTTGTGATTCCATTTCTTGTAATTTAATTTTAAGGTCGTCGTAGTTTTGCGACAGAAAGTTAACCGTCGATTGTATACTGCAATTTTGATTTTTAATCTCCTCAACCGACGCTCATAATTGTTCAAATTTACTATTCTGTTGTTCCTTGAACTCGAGAAACATGGTTTTCATTTCCGACATGAATGAAGATAGGTCGATATCCTGGCAAATCCCTGACTCAATGCATTTACGTTTGCTACTATTACGGTGGGTAACATTAAGGGGTTCACTATCGATGCAGATTAACTGGTCAGTTTTTGTAATATCAGGTTCGGAGGAGCTGTGATGCAACGGAGTCTTTATCGGCGCCAGAAGTGACGACATATGTGTTGAAGTTTTTAGTGGCGATCTGTTTTTCGGCATATTTTCTAATTTAAATAGTACCAGGGCGCGAGGGATTTGAGGAGAGGATTGTCGCTCAGTGAACAGACTTCCGGTGCGATCTCATGGCGACATGGAGAGAGCGGGCAGGGCACGCCACAATAGTGGCGATAAATCTCCTCTTTGAGGAGTGGCTTGAGAGGCTCTCTCAGCTTCCGCCTGACGCAGGCCGGACACGGTTGTTTCTTGTTCTGCGAAGCAGTCATGCTAGCGAAGGAGATAGCGGAACGTGAGAAGGAGAGAACCTCACGTTCCACCCACCGCGGGAGGCGCACCGGGCGTCGCGGGCCCAGTAGTATGAATAAGAAAAGAAAATTGTCTACCAGCCCACATGACGTTTCAACCAAAACATCAAATCGTTATGATGGACTACCTGTTGACATAACTGATGAAACGGAGAAACCAACGAAGCAAAGTAAACCACCACCAATCATTCTCTATGGAATTGAAGATCTTAAAGAATTAACAAATCTCTTAGAAACAGCAGCCAACAAAAATCATTTTTTTACATATAAAATTGACAACAAAACCCAGTTTAGGATTAGTACTGCAGATATAGACGACTACAAAAACTTATCAACATCACATATATATGAACATAATCAAAGAAGATATAGAGGCAACAGGAAACACAGTGACTGGAGAGATAATAAATGCAAAGTATGGACCAAACAAGAATCCGACATCTACCTTCTTTGTTAACCTGGCTAGTGGTCCCCACAATAACGTTATTAGAGCTCTGAAATATATCTACCACCAAAGTGTCATAGAATAACCAAGAAAAAAGAAAACAATAGTCCAGTTACAGAGATGTCAACAGTATGGTAATACCAAGAATTATTGTATGAGACCATACAGGTGTGTAAAATGTGGGCAATCACACAAGACTTACGAATGTCAAAAACGTGACCGGAGCACTCTAGCACTGTGTGCCTTATCTGATGGACCACATCCAGCTAATTACAAGGGACTGTTTTAAACTTTCACGGTTAAGGGATGTGAAATTTATACGGAAATCCAAGCTAGAAAACAAAAAAATAATATCCCACCGATAGTAAACAAAACAGCATCAAAAACAGATATGACAAATGAACTGATTACTAGTACAGAGCCAAAGAGTCAAGAACAAAGTTTGTCCTACGCAGAAACCGTAAAATCAGCTCAAATAAATACCACTTCTCAGAACACTTTCAATAATACTCACATCCCAGGCCAAATAAACGCGACCCTAAAACAAATCATTATAAAACAGACTGAAAAGTTTCATATCATCCTCCAAAAAATGAGTACTCTTATGAGTCTCATAGCTAAGCTCGTCGACAAACTGACAAAATGACTTCACTACGGATTGCGACCTGAAACATCAATGGTCTTACCACTAATAACCATGAAGTTAAACTGTTCATGTATCAACATAAACTTGACATTCTCCTTATCTCTGAGGCCCACTGTAAAGCTATTTCCATAGTAAGGTTTTCAGACTACCACTGCTACATTACAAACCACCCAGACGGTACAAGCCATGCGGGTTCGGCCATCATTATAAAAAAGACTATGTAACATCATCAAATGTAACTATGAAACTGAACACATCCAAGCAACCTTGATAACCGTTCATGACAAATCAGGAGACATCAATGTGGCAGCAGTGTACTACCCACCTAAACACAATATGACTGAGTTAATGTACTCCGATTTCTTTGACACTCTGGGACACCGCTATATTGTAGGTGGAGATTAGAATGTCAAGCATACTTCCTGGGGCTCCAGATTAACGAATACAAGAGGGCGAATAGCTGAAACTGAGCGTAGATAAAAACAAATTAATCACCATATCCACAGGGGAACCTACTAATTGGCCAACTGATACCAAGAAGGTACCAGATCTTAAAGAATTCTTCATAGCCAAAGGTGTAACGAAGTTATATATGAAACCTGAGTCTTGTTATGACAGTTCCTCAGATCACACTCCAGTGCTCTTGACAGTTTGCCTGCCGGGGCTGCGGGACTATTCAAAAGAGATACCGTTGCCCCGAAACACAAAGGGCGATGAAGGAACATGGATGGGTTTTAGTCAGTAAAAGTCTGACACTCCTTCCTGCTCTACCCAGAGTGGGAGGAGTCATTTGATGATTTCCCATCCGAAAAATAAAGTGCTTTTGACAGTTAGTACCGACTTTATAGAGGTAGCAAGATCAATAAGGCTGTGTAATAAACTTACAGACTGGAACACATTTCGAGAGCACATTAAAGAATCAATAAACATGAAAATGGCTCTTAAAACACCTGAAGATTTAGATGAAGCAGCTAAATATATAAGGTCGCTCATACAGGAAGCATGCTGTATGAGTACTCCTGAAATCCAAACCCGCGACAGTAGTGGAGTAAATAACTGTTCTCTAGAAATAAAAAAGGCTGTTCTAGAAAAGAGACGACTTCGAAGACTTTGGCATTTAAGTAGGCTTACTGAAGATAAAACGAATCTTAATAGAGCTGTAGAAGATCTCAAGTCACTGTTGCAAAACTGGCATGATAACTCAATCCAAGAAAAACTAGAAAACCTAACAGCTACGGAGTCCACAAACTATTCGCTCTGGAAAATAACAAAGAATTTTGCTAGACCACAAGTTGCTAAACCACCCTTGAAGTGCAATGAAGGATGGAAGAGAAAACCACAGCAAAAAGCAGACCTAATATGCTGATCATCTTGCAAAAGTATTCCGCCCAAATGATCCTGTAGATGAAGAGTTTGATGACCAAGTAAATACAACTCTAGACCAAGACTAAGATTGGGTCCGCCTTGACGCTACTAATAACCATAAAATACATTTAAAAAAGCGGGTACACCGTAAAAACGAAAGTATTCAGCTCCGCTATTATTTAATGTATTTTTTCTGTAAATGGCCAGTATTTAGCCCAAATCTAATGTAAACAAAATCAAAGTAGTCCAATGACTAATTGTGAGTGTTATCTTTCAAAAAAACTAAAGAATCAGTGAAAAAGCAAAAATCTAAGTCGGTCAGTTAAAAGTGTCAAAGAAAAATAACAATAACTCAACGATTTTGTGTCGCAAAGCAGTGAAACTAAAGCAAGTGATAGTGATACATAAATAATATAAATTGACTTAATAAAAGGTGGTGCATAAATAAAGAGAAGAACAATAGCTATTTCTCATGAGTCATCATCTAACGACTTCATTAGTTTCAATAATTATACGTGTAGAAACCAACGCGTAATTTTGATTCCATATCCAACAGTCCGTTTGGTCGAGGGGCGATGACGTGTACCTCGTACTTAAAAGGTTGCGAGTTCGCGTCTGACAAACTGCGAAAGTTTTTGGAATTTTACAAATCGGATTGTATCTACGTATCTCTTCGACTTGACAGAGACTTGACTCAGTTAACTAACGACACTACATATTATAATGGAGGACGAACACATTGTAAATAATATAACATTTAAAAAACCACAACGATCAAGTTCGCTGTGTGATTTGTCATCAAACCAATCCCTCTTTGACGCAACTATGTTAAGTTTACCAAATACGTCTATCAACGAATCTCAAAACAATAAAGAGCTACACGATAAAATTAATCTTTTACAAGAAGAGTTATTAATCGCGAACCAAGAAGTAACTAACTTAAACATGGAAAACGCTACCTTAAAAACAGAATTAGAAAAATGTAAAAATGTTATAGATAATTATAAAAAAGTCTGTACAGCCGGAAAAACTATTCGGACACCTAAACCTAAATCGGTCAAGAAGAAAGGTGTTTCGAGGACTCAGATTTCATGCTATACACCTCCAAAAATACCGCCTGTGTTCAGTGAAAACCCACTGGAGAAACCGAAATCTTCGCAAGAAACACATCCTACCGCGAAACACAAAATATGTCTGATAAGCAGCGAAACGTCGAACAGACTATATACAATTGCCGAAAGAACTGATTTGTGTAACTTTGAAATCTGTCACTATCGTAAACCTACATGTGGTTTGTCGCAAATTCTTGATAAAATTGAAAGAAAAGTACAAAACTTTACGCACTCGGACTATTGTGTTATTTATATTGGCGAGGAAGACTTTCGCAAAACGCATAATTATTTAGAACTTGTCATGTTTGTTAGGGAAAAATTGTTACCATTGAATCACACAAACTTTATTATTTGTTTACCGACCTTTAAATATATGACTGATTCCAACATAATGTTTAACAGCCGTATAGAAACTTTTAATAACCTTCTTTATTTAGATATCAACACATGTAATTTAGCGTATTTACTAGACTCAAATCTTAATCTACCTTATGAATACGAAACCTATAGTAAAAAATATGGAACTTTAAATAACTGTGGTTTAGAGATTGTTGTATCAGATTTGCGAGACCTTATATTTGACCTAAGCAACCTAACTACTACACACTCAGAAGTTAACTGCCTCCCTCAAAATCAAAATAGTTGCTCTGCAGATTCACAAGGAAATTCTCAGTTTTTTCTTTAAATATCTTACTATTCTACATCAGAACATAGCTAGATTGATAAATAAAGCAGATAGTCTGACTGTAAAGCTAGTTGAATTATCTGACAGAGGAACTATTACAGATGTTCTTTGTGTCACAGAGCACTTCATACAAACGGGCTATGAGGATGTATTACACATTCCAAATTTCTGTCCAGCGGCTTTCTTTTCTAGAAATACAAAGAGAGGAGGAGCGTGTATTTTTGACAGAGTAGGACTGCAGTTTAAGGAAATACCTGATATTTCAAAACAATCAGTTTCAGGGATTTTTGAATGCTGCGCTGTAGAGATAATGGCTCATAAAATAATTATTAATTGTATATATAGAATTCCTAAACCTAATTATGAAATATTTTACGAAAAATTAGATTATATTTTAACTAAAGTTTGTACTTCTTCAAATAAAAAAATTGTCTTGTGTGGAGATTTTAATATTGATGTTTTAAAAAAGAACAAGTCTTCATTAGAATTAGAATTTTTTCTTATGAAGTACAATCTAAAACTAGCTCTTTATACTCCCACAAGGTTAAGTAGTCACACCTGTATTGATAATTTTGCACACAACTACAGGAAATACTGCAAAGCTGAAGTTGTAGATCTGGTCCTTTCGGATCATACATCTCAAATTCTTAAAATACCAGTTAACAAAACCTGTAAACTACAGTTTTGGAAAACTAAAAAGCAGGACATAAGTAATAGTAGTAATATAGTGTTTTTTGTATGTGCTGAAAACGTGGCAAAGAATTAAAGCTATTCAGTCTATGAAATGACGTCATCACGAATAATACTTTAAAAAATAATTTAAAAAAAACAGTTACTTGGAAAAAAAAAGCTTAAAATTAGTGGCTTAAAATTAAATGTTTTACGAAATAAAAATATAAAAAAATACCTGAAAAATACTTTACATACCGAATTATTAAAACTTGCATGTTTACTAACACTAGTTTTTAAGACCATTGTTACTAACACTATGGGCGTAGCCCGAAATAAATGCTATTATTATTATTCCTTTATTTTATTTTTTAACAAATTAATTACATTTTTTAATATTCTTTACAAAAAAAATATAAAAACATTTAAAAATATAAAAAAATTGTAGCCCACCGGTATCGGGAGCAGGGTCCAAGCTACCGGCGGTCAGGGCTCCAGAGAGAGGAACCTCCTAACAATACGAGCCGTGTCTAGGAGTACCGCTTTCTGAATCAAGCCCTTGATCCAGCTGCCTAACGAGAGCCTCCTCAGGTATTGATCGAGGCTCTTGGCAATTGAGCCATGGGCTGATACGACTATCGGCACAATGATCGCTGAATCCACTTCCCACATGTCGACAACCTCGCGAACCAAGTCAAGATACTTGATTTGTTTATCTTTCTCGGCTTTCACGAGGTTCCCATCATGCGGGACCGTTATGTCAACAATCATTGCGCGCCGCTCTGAACGATCCACCACCACTATATCAGGCCTATTGGCTACAATAGTCCTGTCAGTGATGATGGATTGATCCCAGTACAATGTGATACTGCCATTATCGAGAACTGGGTCGGGCACATACCTATAGTAAGGCACTTCCGATTCCACAAGGTTCTATTTTAGAGCAAGTTGCTGATGGATAATCCTGGCTACAAGGTTGTGCCTATGTTATGCCTTATTATTATTATTATTATAAGCTTGAATAATTTAATAATTTTTAAAACACATCTTAGCTGTCTATCGTTTGTACAAGTTTTTGATGCACAAGACGCAAACCAAGCTTTTGATAATTTCATGGAAGATTTCTCACTTTTTATAGATTATGTTTTCCGGAAAAAATTATAACCATCAAAACCAACAAGGAAACAAAATGGATATCTCGAGGAATAAAAACATGTATCAAAAAACAAAGACAGTTGCTCTGGTCATATAGGCTAAATTCTGACTCACTGCGTAAAAAAAGTTTTCAAAAGTATTCATAACTTTATAGAAAAATTATGGAGCTAACTCAAAGAGCACAAAACAATCACTTTATAAACACCGCCAAAAACAAATCGAAGGCTACCTGGCAAATAATAAATAAAACCAAATTGTGTCTGCCACAACAGCCAATCATGTGCGTAAATCGAGGTAATCTATCATTTACACTTCCCACTGACATTGCAAACGAATTTAACAATTATTTTATTGACGACATTGAAAAGAATGCTAAAGCTGACATCACGTTAAACAATATTAATTTAAGCAATCAGACATTAAATTCCCTATTCATGCAACCTGTTACAACTGATGATATTATAAAAATCATTGCTAGCCTAAACAACAAAACCACTCTTGGATACGATGGCGTTTCTACAAAAGTCATAAAATTCACTAAAGAAGTAATAGCACCTCCATTAGCGCATATAATTAACTTGTGTATTGCTAATGGCATATTCCCAGATAAGCTAAAAACAGTTGTAATAAAACCATTGTACAAAAAAGATGACAAAACAGATTTAAAAAACTATAGACCTATAGCAAAAATTCCAATTTTTTCCAAAATTTTTGAGAAAGTAATCTACAACTCACTTTACGTTTATTTCGAAAAATATGAATTATTTTGTAAAGAACAAAAGGGATTCCGTAAGAATACTACAGTTAATATGGCACTCTTCGACCTATTAACAAAAATCATGTCATCTGTGGATAGGAGAAATCCAATCTGTGCTATTTATACTGACATGACCAAGGCCTTTGATTATGTGGACCATAAAATTCTGTTACACAAGCTACATAGTTACGGCGTAAGAGGGAACATCCTTCAGTTGGTAGAATCGTACTTAAGTAATAGACTTCAATACACAGAAATTTCTATAATTTGTCCGAAGAGTAAAATAGAAACCATATATGCATCTAAACCAAGGCTCGTAAAATATGGTGTTCCTCAGGGTAGCGTACTGGGGCCACCACTATTTTTAATATATATTAACGATCTCCCGAAAGCAACTACAAACAAAATGGTACTCTTTGCGGATGACAGTACAGCTGTAATTAAATGTGCAAATCATAACAATTACGAGCAGGACATAAATAATTGTTTACATGACATAATAAATTGGTTAAACAATAATAATTTAGTAATAAACCTAAGTAAGACAAAAATAATGCAATTTCATCAACGCAGTGAAAACCCAAATGTTAATATTACTTACCAAGGCTATAATATTGAAGAAGGAAATCAGGCGAAGTTTTTAGGTATAGTGATCGACAGCAAACTGACTTGGAAACCTCATATTGAAGTTGTATGCAAAAAAGTCAGTAAATCCGCGTATGCTCTCCATCAGCTTTCAAAAAAAGTCAACAGTCAGGCTCTTTTAGCAGCCTACCATGGACTTGTTGCCTCTGTTTTGCGGTATGGTATTATTTTCTGGGGACAGTCTACCGATAAGGAGCTAGTATTTAGAATGCAGAAGCGATGTATAAGGTCAATGTGCGGTCTTAAAACAACTGAAAGCTGTCTTCCCTATTTTAAATCTTTAAAAATTTTAACATTTCCGTCTTTATACATTTTGGAATCAGCTCTATTTGTAAAAAATAATCCACAATTATTTGAAAAACTGTCAGCAGTCAGAACAAATCCGATACGTACTCAATATGTAAACCAACTACATATGTCAAGTGAAATGTAAAACCGCACTAATGCAGAAAAGTTTTTTTGGTATCGCCCCACGCATTTATAACAAAGTACCTGATGTAATAAAAAATATGACTGTAATCAACTTTAAAAGGGCTCTAAACCAAATATTAATTGAGAAATGTTATTACACAATTGATGACTTCCTTAATGATAAATCGCTGTACTGATTGACCAACTATTATTATGATTGACATAACATATGCTTCTTATTGACATACCTATCATTCCGTTTGACATTATTGATAAATTTTTACTACTGACATTTAATTTTGTGTTTGTAATTCGTGTTGTAATTCTAATGATTTGACATCTAAATTTATTCGGTATCAATCAATACAATTCTTTGATTTGAATTGAATATTATTTGCATGCCTATGCGACGGTAGAATATAGAGGACTATGTTATATAAGAAAACATCTATGTACAAATTACTACCCATGTTTGCAAAGAAATAAATGATTTGATTTGATTTGATTTGATTTGAAGACTTCCAGATGGAACTATCGCAAAAACCTGTATCAGTACGGGAAGTGTGAAGAGTAATAACGGAGCTAAAGGATAAAAAAGCGCTGGGTTTTGACCTAATAACCAAAGAAAAACTTCGGTGAATCCTTCCAACTCTTACGGAAAATGGTATCATACCAAGCCCAATTTGGATTTAGACAGCAACACTCCACTGTGGAACAGGTGCACAGAGTCTGCGACAAGATAAAGAAGACACTGGAGGAAAAAGAATACTGCTCTGTAGTTTTCTTGGATATACAACAGCCTTTTGATAGAGTCTGGCACAAGGGCCTGCTATGTAAAATTAAAAGTTGTCTTCCACACAGCTACTTTTTAATATTTAGTTCGTACCTCTCAGGAAGACTGTTCCAGGTCAAAGAAGGTGAAACTACATAATTTTTATTTTAAATACAAGCTGTTGTACCGCAGGGGTCAGTGTTGGGCCCTATACTCTACACTATTTTCACAGCTGACCTCCCATGCTCGAATTCCATAACAACAGCTACATTCGCCGATGATACCGCTATCCTGGCTAGTCACAAGGACCCAGTAATAGCCTCAAAAATCCTACAGGAAGCCCTAAACGAGACAACCAAATGGCTTGGAAACTGGCGGATTAAAACTAGTACCTCAAAATCAGTGCAGGTTACTTATACCCTACGCAAAGGCAATTGCCCCTCGGTGAAACTAGAAAACGCCATCCTTTCTCACCAAAACTCCGTCAGATACCTTGGTCTTCATCTTCATAGGCGTATGGCATGGAATGAGCACATCAAGAAGAAACGCGATGAGCTGAATATTAAATACAAAAGCCTCTTGTGGTTGCTAGGTCGAAACAGCAAACTGTCAGTAGACAATAAATTACTAGTGTATAAGTCGATCCTGAAACCTGTATGGATGTATGGCCTTCAGCTGTGGGGTAGTGCTTGTAACTCCTCCATAATACAAATCCAAAGAATGCAGAACATAATCCTCCGAACAATCAGTAATGTCCCTTGGTATGTGACTAATGCTGAGATCCATGAACACCTGGAAATGCTCGCAGTGAGAGAAGAAATTACCAACGTCAAGACTAGATTCAGGTAACGGCTAGAAGCCAGGCTTCAGACTCGCTAAAGTAGAGTACTGTTTGAGATGCTACAATAAAATTCCACAAAGCATTCTTGAACTTAATGAAACAAAATTTAAAACATGCATTAAACGCACATTAAGTAAGCAAGCATATTACAAATTGGACGATTATATCGCTGATAAAAATGCTTGGCTCAATGCCGGTCCTGCTCCACAAGGACAGGGGCGCATAAATGGATAGCACTAATTGTATTGTTGGAGCTGCTGAAGATTGTACAACTATCTTTGTATTGTATAAATTCAATATTTTTGGTATTATATAAACGCAAATCCCATATTGTGTGAGTGCTATGAACTAGAATGCTATCAGTCGCTGGAAACCTACGTCTTTTCTTGACTTGAATGTGCCCTGGCGGTTAAGAGTATGTCATGCTCACTCAATGTCTCACTGATGGTGGCGCGTGTGTCGGATCATTTAGTTCCCTTTAAAATAGTTGAGTTGAATGGTGCTGATCCATGCGTCATGTTCATGAACGGGCGCTGTCAGTTGGGACTGGTCAGCTCTTGGGTGCCACGGCTTATTTGAATTAATTATTTTTATTTTTTTTGAATTGTTTGTTTTGTTATTACTATGGACACTTTTAACGTGCACATCTTGCTACATTGTTCTCACATAATGTACCATCTCAACATGAATGATGTAACCAAGGTTTTGTAAAAATATTCTGATTTAAAAGAGTGTCCATGGAGTTTCTTGGCCGTTCTTCTCCATAGAGATCTACGCTAGGGAATGGGCAACTACAGTACTTTCACAGTTTTTATGTCTTGTGACTGGGACTGTAGCTACATTTAATTTTCATCTTTGTTTCGACAATTCAAAAGTGCCTGTAACTGGCCTACTTGAAATAAATGCTTTGATTTTGATTTTGAAGCCCACCCCAATACCCGAGCACGACAGCTCACAATTCTCAGCTATGCTAAACGCCTCAAAAAAAAGACATCCTATAGGGTAGAGAATTACGAGTAGATGTTCTCGCTGGAGGATACACTCTGAATTAGAGAATGCAACACATCTACTAAAAGTGAATGCACTGATTGCAGATGTAATAGAGAAAAAAAAACACACTTACAGCAAATAGTCTCCAAAGCGTTGTGTCGCGTGTATATCCAGTGGTTAAAGGGTCCTTTTCCAACCTCTTTCTCGAAGTCTTTCACCAGCTTCCTGGACTGACTGTTGAAGACGCCCATGAACGTGTCCAGGAGTGTCTGGCTGAACGCTGGGTTTAGGAGCTTCCGGTGAGGCTTCCATGTCGAATCTAGAGAATTCAACAAATTTTATCACACTTGTCACTAATATTATGACGGCGAAAGTTTGTATGTGAGTATGTGTATGTTTTTACTCTTTCACGCAAAATGTAATGAACAGATTTTGATGAAATTTTGCACACCGATAGTTTATGAACTGGATTAACCATAGGATACTTTTTATACCGGTAATATGATCCCGTGGGACAATTATCGAAATCCACGTGGGCGAAGCCGAGGGCATAAGCTAGTCTTTAATAATGATGAAGAACGTGTCCGAGATTTTGTTTTAAAGAGAATTCTTAACTTTTTGATCGGACAGTCTTAATTTGGAGCACAACTTTCAACAATGTCTATAGAATAATAATAAGCGCGATAACATTCGAACAGGAGCGTTTAATGTTTCAAAACAATGCTTGTAAGTTAAATATTAATAGCATGACTGCAACTTACATCTCGCAGTGATCAAACCACAGCCCAAGAAGACTTTAGCGAAGCTGTAATAGGAGGATTTTTCCAAGCACTGGGTCGCCACCGTGAGAAAGTCGTCCGGATCAGTTATAACTGGCAAATAATAGATACTTAATCAGTTAAAAGAAGTTATTAGAAGCGGCAAAGCAGAGAATCTACATACTTGACGCAGTATTACAAAACCCTTGGAAATCCAAATAAAAATTTCGATAAAATACCATAACTTAGGACTAAGTAGGTAGGTAAGGGTTACCGCACACTTTATACAAGACTGTCTTTAGACAGACAATTACCCTACTAGTGCGAGCGAGAATATATAGTCTGTCTCGCTCGCACTAGTAGGGTAATTGTCTGTCTAAAGACAGTCTTGTCTATAGTGTGCGGTAGTCTTAAAACTAAGCTCAAAAGTTTGGAAGTTGGCGTTATAATTCCCCCGTGCCTCAAAAAGCACGTTAAACCGTTGATCCTGCGCCTGATCTCTCTCCGGTCGTGTCGGATTGCCGTCCCATAGGACTATAACAGTAAAGGAACAGAGAGTGCACCTGTGCCTGCGCACACACTTGTGCATTATATATCTATATATATATCTATATATATAGATATCTCCCGCGCCGATGGGTAATCTCCGCTGAGACGGGCTGCCGTGACCTAAAAAACGGCCAGGTGGACTATTTATAATTTAGGACTACTTGCACCAATTGAGTATTATTCTAGATTTCTTTTTGTCATAAATGGAAAGATCTACAAGTTTTATAACAAACAATTATTAGTTTTTTTTTTCACTCTAATTAGAAAGAATTAAATTTAAAATAATTCTTTGAGCCCAGTGCCGAAAACCCGCCGACAGTTCCGAAGAAACTCGAGCGCGTGCATGACGTCACAATGTTAATGTTTACTTATCTTATCATACAGCTGATACAGTGTTTTGACATCTTCGATTAATTCTTGTTATTATTAATATTCTGATTATCAAATAATAAGAGTGGAGAGTTGGATAAAAGGATCCTATGTCAACGCCATTAAACGTTATATATTTAGCGCGCAAGATTCTTAATAAAATTGACCTTAATAAAATCCAAGTGCTTAAATACGGTCATCGCCATTTTGAGAGCCGAGGCTAGAAATCATAAAGAAAATAGTTTTCGGACATCCAAGCTCCACTATGTTCAGAATAATTAACTCGTCAATTGACGAATTCATTCATAATTAGTTCCATTTAAATGAGTAGTGGTAATGATGAATTTTGAAACCTAAAGTCAAAGTTTCGCGGCAATCTTGCGTGTTTATATTTTTATTTTTCACATTGTACCACACAGACGCATATAGTATGGAGCATTAAATCAAAAAGTAGTATTAGCAACCCTTCAGTCATTTTAAAATACCTATTCAACGATACCCCACACGATGGGGTAGACGAGGAAAAAAAAAATCATCCCGACTTCACATTTAGGGGAGCTACCCTAAAAAAGTATTTTCCTAAATTTTATTTTACCACTTTCTCGGCGGTATCGATATACCCACCTCTACAAAATTACAGCTTTCTAATCAGCGTTTTTTTCTTTTCGGTTTCTTAGCATAACCTCGGACAGACAGACAGACAGACAAACGGACATGGCGAAACTATAAGGGCTCCTTGTCAGGACTAGGGAACCCTAAAAATGATGGTATAAAATAATTTATTATTTGAATTATACAAAGGAGTTTTCAGTATTCAGTATCAACTCTTTTTTCCAGACTTGATTTCATTGCGAGTTTCGATTAGGCTGAATGCAACTTTTTAATCGTGATGACTAAACTTGGGTTTGCGGTCAGCACTATTATAAGAAGTGTTATGTTGCAACACGGTTTTTTTAAAATAATATTGTCAAGACTTTGATTGTGTTTTGTATGAAAATTATGTATGAATAATGACGAAAATAAGAACGCAGATAGAACGTGTTACTGTTTTCATTTTGACCTTTCGAGTTTTATTAGCAAACGAGAAGCTTGTTTATGTACAAATTTTCCAGTGCATATAGGTACCTATTTTTTGGCAGGGTGTAGTAATATGTATTTTACACATAATTTGGCAATAGACTGATGTCGTTTTACCGACCTCAACACGTTATTGTAGATATTAACTACAAACTTATCGTATGAAACAGCTGCCGTGACATATTTTTCATTATAAAATCTAATGCGGAAAGTTCACGAAAAGTCACACTGTATTGTTGAGCAATTCCATTAACATTGTGACGTCACCAACGTGGCGACCGATTTTCGCGCGTTTCTAGTCACGTGACTAATTTCAAAATTTTATCAATTTCAAATTGACAATTTAATTAAAAAATATATATATATATAATTGTAGTAATCCCAGTCACTGCTGGGATTACTACAATGGTATAAAGGACAAATATAACAAACAAAAGGGACCCTCGTTTGATTAATGAAAGGCAGTACCTTTTTTTTTTTTTTTTTTTTTTCGGATGGGAAATCATCAAATGACTTCTCCCGCTCTGGGCGGAGCAGGAGGGAGTGTCAGACTTTTACTGACTAAAACCCATCCATGTTCCTTCCTCGCCCTTTGTGTTCCGGGGCCACGGTATCTCTTTCGAATAGTCCCGCAGCCCCGGCAGGCTTCGGTCCTTGCGGACCCCTTCCCTATTGCTGACTCTCTTTGAGGCGCGCGTGGAACACGAACGCGCCGTCGACACGGCTTGTCGTCATGAGACGGACGGACGGCGAGCTAGCCCATAGCTCCCCGTCCACAGGCCCGCGGAAAGGCAGTACCTTAAATAAGGAATTGTTGTCTGCGGTCAGAAACAGAGATACATAGGTACTGAGCGTGACTGTCATTATAGTAATGCCGCTATTATCTATTGATGACCTAACCTTCTAATTCGTATGACTACACCCTCTTGGTATATTTACCAAGAAGGTGTAGTCATACGAATTCGAAGGTTCAGCCTAACCACCTTATGATGTTATGAGAAATCTACAGTAGCAATTTTTTCACCATGTTCGAGATGGTTTTCATCGTAGATTACAACTTACTGTAAATAGTTTCTGTCACAAGGTCACATGATACGACTCCTCCCAAGTCGTTGCAGTGTTTGGCCGTATCGTTCAATCGCTTCCATAGTGCTACAAACAGAAATAAAAATAACATTTGATATTAAGTTCATCCTTTGTGTTGCTACATGAGCACACAAATATAAGTACGGACGTTTAATGGCACAGACATTTTCTACCAGTCAACCAAGACTGAAACAAGTAAGATGTATGATTTGTTTATGGAGCATTAAATATTCAATTTCACCATCTTTGTTCACGATCGGTTACCACCAACTATCGGAACGATCGGTAGCAATAGAAACAAATTGTTGAATCTCTAAAAACAGTCTAGTTACTCCGTGTATGTCTGTATTCGGAGGGGTAGAGCTGGGGCGCACTGGTAGCCTAATTGTCACAGTCTCGACTTACGTATTGTAGGTCATCGCGTTATTTATTTCATCACCACTGCTATCAAAACGGTGAAGGAAAACATCGTGAGTGAACCCGCATGACATAAAAAAAAAATGGTATATATGTGACGTCTACCAACCCACACTGGGCCCGCGTGGTAAATTATATTCCAATCTCTCTCATAGAGATGAGGCCAGTGTCCTATCAGTAGGAACATTATAGGCTGGTTACGATGACGATGACCTAGGGTAGATTAGTCTAACTTCTGAATATATCCAAAAGTACGTACTGCAGCTGTCCGTAACCATCAACGGTAGATGTCCCAAAATAGGCCATGCCCCCGGGAACAGTGGCGGCTCTGTAGCCTTCGTTTTCCTTCGGACCCACAACCAGTACAGAGTGCAAGCGATCCAGATTAGCACTACACCCAACATTCTCGATATTCTGCCTCGTCACTGAAATGAGAAGTGGAGATCAAGATGACATTAGCAACTGCCATTAAAGGGGTTGAGGCATAAAGTAGTGTATTAAGCAGTCCATTTCTTTGGTCACAGAACAGGCCTATGGAGCGACCGCGTTTCAGGAGACACAGGGTTGGAAAAGCTCCCACCTTGTCGAGTCCACAGGAATCCAGTGGATGAGAAGCACAGCCGATTGATGTGACGCTCGGGGGAGGCGTATGTCCAGTAGTGGACGTATTTCGACCGATTGTAGTATTCGTTGCAAGGTTTAAAATTCCATGGCTTGGATCATACCACTGTTGTGTGATAACGTGTCCGAGAGACTGTAGTGTCTATCGTTTGCTATCTGTATTCTGTATTTTACTGTCTCGTTTTCTTCTTTAGAAACATCATCATCATCATCATTCAGCCGATGGAGGTCCACTGATTGATATAGACCTCCGCGAAGCATCGCGACTATAACCAGTCCTGGGTACAGTGTTTCTTCTAGTATCCCGTTTATAACAATACCGCTAAAGAAAAAAAAAGGGAGCTAGTCTAGACTAGTTCAATCTTTTTTTTCCTTCGCTTACATTACTTTACTTACATTGGTTTTGGACGCGTCTTTCAAACACGGTTTGTTAGTATATCTTTCACTATCGTTATTTTTATGAACTTAAAACATGTCTATACGTCTACGTATTTTCAAATATTATGCACATGCTGACCCATTTTGGTCAAATAACTTAACTAGCTCACAACACATCATTCATTTGTATTTTATACGAAAAACACCGGGCAGGTACTAAACGAACTCAGGCACCAAGGGTTCCTTACTGAAATTTATTTTCAGGTGCAGCAAATCTGTTTCTTTTTTGTGAAAAAATTAATTGTTGGTGTGATAAAAAAAAACTATTTAAGTTAATAAAGTTATAATTTTCGTTTGTTCATTTTATAACATATCGTTTACATGTTTAAATATACAAATACAATATAAATGAAAACATTAGAACATATAAGCCCACCAGCGCTGGGAACAGGGTCGAGCTACCGGTGGTCAGGGCTCTTGAGAGAGGAACCTCTTAACGATACGCGCCGTTTCCAGAAGTACCTACTGCTTTCTTAATCAAGCCCTTGATCCATTTTCAAGTTTTTATGCAATTCAACTGTTTATTTTGATGGCGTTCGGTCACCCCTCGTATTATGTATAGTATCTGTTCTTTACAGCTTAATATCAGAAAGTTCCCACTCTGAGGGTCGAAGGGCCAATACAATTATCTGAGTATTATAAGCTGACGGGATGTTTGGGGCTCGCTCCACTCCCGTCGCAGGTCGGCTCGGCATCGGCATTGCCCTAATATGTACGGCCCAGTTACGTCCCTATGAATTCAGTATATTGTAACTCACTGCCATCAGCTAGCAGCGAGCCGGGGATGCCCCGAAGAGCCTACAAGCCAGTCAATAGCTACGTCACTACTCCACAAGCCGTAGTTGCCTGCCTATCCAGTCATATGCACGTCATCAAGCCAAGTCCAGAGTGAGGTAGTGACAAGCCAGCCTATATATAGCCCGCCTTCCTTTGTTCTCGCGCTTGTTCCTAGTACGATCATTTCGTGAGTGAATGATGACTATAAGACAAATTGTGAAAGTGATCAGTTGAGTTAAATATAAGACATTTTAGTGCTTTAGTGTTTAATTGCATATACCTTACAATATGGTAACGTCTCTGTAACGTCTGTAAACTGACGTCAATTTGTCTCAGCCTTGTGACAAATTGACGTCAACTGATAGGACCCCCCGAAATCAAGACATGACGTCTCTTACGTCGAGCAGTACCGGAAACGGACGGCATAATTACGTAAAAATGCTACCTGGGTTGTGATACCACAATAGAAACACTAACCCAAAAATAATTGAAACCCGAATTTCTGGTATAATGTTTACTTGTGTACGATTACTAAATTAAAAGTATTTATTTAAATTTACTTATTTATAATCATCAAAAACAAATTGAACCCTAAATTACAACAGACTGATAAATTAAAAGAATTTGTTTGAAATTTATTTGTCAAGGCTTATTTTAAACTTTAATTACATTCAAATGAAGTCGACGAAACGAATTATTGTAATACAATAGGAACCGCTATCTATCAATTACACACATTACATTTCATTATATTTTTTGATCATGGGTATAGATTTATGGACAAATATACTTTTTTGATTTGTGGTGTTCTCCCTGAAAAATGCCCAGCAGATTCTTCCCCTTTCAGATGAACTCTCATGTTTTTAGTTAAGGTGGATGCTCCAACCAACCCGCGAAATTCAAATTGTCTTACGTTTTTTGCCATTTGCAGGCCAGTGCTAGGTTGTATGTTAATTAAAATATTCCTCGCGACTGTAAGAAGTATGTAGTTACAGAATTATAATCATCAAAATCATCAATACAACCCTCCAAGCGCATATAGGTGCAGGAATGACTTTGAACTTGAAAAAGTAATTCTTGCACCTGTGGATTTTGATAATTGTCCTCCATAATTATGAATTATACAGACAGAAGATCTTTATGCATGCTGCATGAATAATCGAAATGTATTTAATTTGATTGTGAGATTCCTGTTAACAATATACAATACCTCCTTCATTATTCTGCCCTCCTGGTAGTTTGTGAGACTTTACTATAATTGTTTCTCATCTCCTACTTGTCCTTGCCAATTTTCTACAGCGTAATCTTCGAGTGTAAGCTCGCTCAGCAACCTATTCGAGCCTATTCGTGACAATATAGGGTGACTGGTAATTAGTTACCGATTACATAAACAGGTGATTGTAGTCATGGTAACAAACAACTTTTACTATGGGAACAAACCTGAAATCGCGAAAAAAATCTGCTGTTTAGTAATTTATAACACATTTGCTCGTAAAGGGTCTCTTGTTTCACCAATTTCAATATCGTAATGTATCTCATTACGTACTTGTGCTGGAAAGTAAAATGCACGGTTTATACTTTTTTAAATCTTAGCAAAGAGTTTTTATGTCAGAAAAGTGGTCAACATTTTATGAATAAAATTAACTTTGGGAGATGAAATATAATAAATAAACAATTAATTCTTTAATTTAATTAATTTTGACAATAAATTACAACCATTTATCTGTAACAAAAACACAAAAATATTAATTTACTATATAAGTAATACTGGCTGTTTTTTGTATCTTTGCCTTAAAAAAAAGCGCTGATGCGCGCGCCTCGCTAATTTGTAAACAAGTAAAAATTTTCGCTTTTTCTTTTCGCGGTATTGTTTTTATTTGTTTTATTTATTTCCTCGCAAATATGTTATAAAACGTCGTATGACATACGTGCACTTTGATAATTACTGCCTCTGCTTTTTTATCGCCCTCGCCTACGGCTCGGGCTAACAATATCGCCTTGTCTGTAATTTTCAACTTACCGCACTTATATCATAATGTACTATTATATTCGCCTAACTGGTCAAAAGTTGTTTGTTATCATGAGTACAATCAGTCACTAATTACCAGTCACCCTATACTACTGGCAAATCACTAGCGAGTTATATTCGCATTAGAGCGATTTTTGCACAAAGCGAACGTACGACCTACGGCAATACGTAGTAATCGTAAGAACAGAAACCCCATTCGTTTTATTAGTTACAATGTACATTGTGTAATAGAACAGTAGAATTAATGAGAATTATTGGTCCCACTAGTTCTACGGTTTTGTACCGCCTTGAATCGTAGGACTAGTGGGAAAAACTTTATCAAATCATTTATTAGTAAAAGCTTAGCTTAGTAACAATTTTAATGTTGTACATTTTCATATTGTTTCGCACGAATTTTATACTAAAAATAGCTTGTCGTATCTAGAGTGTAAAAAACCTCTTAACGAATACGAAAGGCACTTGTTCTCCCCATCACGTCATTGCGATAATTATTTTGGTCTACACCATACCTGGGAACTTTCTAGTCACGGAGATATTGGGGGACAAAGTTCCAACTTTTTGACAAGTTTTTTTTTAATACAAGTTTTTAGTGTAAGATTTTTACTTTAAGTAGAAATCTTACATTAAAAACTTATATACACCTCCACGACCCCCGTACTATTCAAGCCATCCATCAGTACCATGTTTTGAGTGCGTTACATTGAATTCTACCATAAAACATCATTTTTCGCCCCAAAAAAAAAAGTCGTTTCCCAGCAATAATTTTTGTGTAAAGTCATTTAGTTTGATGTACAGAATGCTTGGTTGACGGCTTCGTGATTAGGTTGTTTACACCCTGTATATGAGTCTTTTATTTTAATATAACCTGTGATATAAATAATAATAATAATACCAGAAATGACAAAATGTCGTGATGGCCCAGAGGTTAAGGCCTCGCCTCCCATGTATGAGGTTGTGGGTTCAAATCCGGGCAAGTACCAATGTGACTTTTTCAATTCATATGTACTTTTCTAAGTTTATCTTGGACATCACAGACATCGGTGAAGGAAAACATCGTGAGGAAACAGTCCAGGTTTCCTCCTATAATACTAATACCAGTCTATTACTGTCCCACTGCTGGGCAAAGGTCTCTTCTAATACAGAGAAGGCACGAGTATTGTTCACCACGCTTGCTCTAGACGGGTTGGCGTTTTCAGACTTATATTAATCATAAAGTCCAGGTTTCCTCACGATGTTTTCCTTCACCGATGTCTGTGATGTATAAGATAAACTAAGAAAGTACATATGAATTTAAAAAGTCACATTGGTGCTGGCCCGTATTTGAACCCACAACCTCATGCATGAGAGGGTAACCTGTGATATAACTACCCAAACAAAATTATAGTACTTATAGATAGTGGTCTGTTAGGTAGTTTGTTATTTTTTTCATGCAGGGCAGTATATAGCAGTGTTGCGATGCACAGCTAAATTTTGTAAATATTTCATCAAAAAGATCAAAAAATAAGAAAAATCAATAAAAAAAAAATCAGCAAAAGATCAGCATTATCCTACTTACTGCAGTTATACTACGTAAATTCCACTGTGAAATTTGATAGGGCCACTAAGCTAAACATGTTTTTTTTTAAATTTCATTATGTTCTGATTCTATAATTAAATAATAAATTAATAAAAAAAAAAAATTGACCAATGAACATACAACTACGTATAAGCAATGTAACAAACATTACTTGCTCTAAAATAAAATAATAGAAATGCAAAAAATATATATAGATTTTGGCCTTGGTTACTGCAGCCTTGATAAGCACGGCAGAAGGTTTGTCAATGAAAATTATAGAACAATTTTTTGCCTTCATTTATTTGGTCGCCTCTCCTCAACTCTCACTAAATGTCCTGCTACAGGTTTAAAAAAAATATAACACATTAGTTTCATCTTCGTGTGGTCGGCTGCAAGTTTGAACCTGCGTAGTACCGGGGCCATGGTTGCCTTTAAATACATAATTGCGTACGATTTACCTGAAAAAAAAATATAATATTCAAATAAATATATTCTTAAGAACAAACGAGCAATGGAGCGCAGTATCCTTCGAGTGAAACTAACTGGATAGTGTAAGGAACTCGATACTACGTTCCTAAACTCAAATTGCCGATGTAGGTCACACGGCTGCCAAACTCAAACGGATCTGAGCTGGCCACGTCTGTCGCATGGCGGAGGAGCTATGGGCTAAAGCTACCACCAAATGGGTCCCTAACAGCAGCAAACGGCAACGCGGCAGGCCCAGAAGGAGATGGCGGGATGAACTCGACTTCTTCCACAAGTATTGGCGTATAACAGCATTGGATAGGGATAAGTGGAAGGAGGGAAGGGAGGCCTTTGCCCTGCAGCGGGAAAGAAATTTCTGAAAAATAAAAGAAAAAAAAAACCCTTTTATTTTTCCTCCTCCTGAGAGACCCCATTTTTTGTGTTGCACAACTAAAGATCCTAACATACCTTTACAGCTTCTGCATAATAAAAATGTATAACTTGTTTTTTGTCTTATAGAACCGAATAAGTATCGCAAATCCTCGAATGGTGTTTCTGTATGTCCATTAAAAATACTTTATTAGATAAAAATATTAGGGGTGTTAAAGGATCACACACAACCGATTTCGACCATTTTTAGAATATTTTCTGTGTTTCTCAGGGTATTTCTTTTGATAAAGCATCACGAGTAAATTATAAAACCAATTTGGTTTGATTCAATGCACAAATATTGTACGTAACTTGGAGAAGGGTTTTAGTTTTTGTTTCATTGTAATCGGTACTCTCCATCAAAATATAATAGGTATTCTGAATTTAAAGTGTTTAAGGAGAACTTATCATCATTATATTATAAGATACATGCAACGACATCTATTGAACCAAAATGGAAATAATGAATAAAAATATGCTCACAAGATAACTTATAAATCGACTGACTAGCATTTAAAAAAACTTGTGATGCCAAAAAGGTTCTCTAGATTAGTCTACATGACGCTGCTTTGAAAATGTAGGTACATAGGCAATGAGTGTGTGTTCGATAGCTTTCCATGCATATATTTTAGCAGTTAACTTTGTGCTCGATAGCGTTGTTAATTTGACTTCATTTTCTGAACTGCGGTGCTAAGATTTTCCTTGAAAGAATGACCCTCGCCCGTGGCAGCTGTCAAATGTTTGGTTTTTTGGAGGAAGTTTACATTCCTACGCGTCAATTTTTACATTAATATTTATGACCACGCATCAATTTTTACCAAGAAGTCCGACTTGTCTTAGTGAAAAGCGTATATCTCAAAATGGGACCACCCATTTAAAATTGAAAAATCGTGTTTGGGCTCATTTCATGCACATTGATGAGAACTTTAAACCTAGCTGGAGTACGACTGTCATCGAAGGTCTGACGATGGAGACAAAAGGCGATTGCATGAGGTCCGCAACAATTTGCAGCAGCGTTATCGTGTCTCGGCTCATTTTGATGAGAACTTTCGACCTAGCTAGAGTTTGCCTGTCATTGAGGTTCTAAGTATGAAGACATAAGGCTGTCGAAGGAAACCCTTTTTGGATATGGTCGCACTGAATGTCTTAATTATATGATGTTCAAACTATCCCATCTATTTATATCTTCTATTACTATCTATCTATTTATATCTATTCTATTCTATTTATATCTATTTATATCTACACCCACACAATTGCCATTGCATCTGCAAATTTTAACGTTCACTTCTCACAATTTTTTATTATTAGTCCACCACGCTCGGCTGCAGCAGCTTCCAGCGTATTGGGTGACGAGGTGCACGGATTCATGGCACAATATTATGCGTTTACAAGTTTACAAGTTGGAACGTGCGAAATAGGTTTATGTTTCTATGCGTCCGATTTATTTATTTAAGTACCTTATGTTGTTGTCTTGCACTTTTCTCGGTTTCTTTATTCATAAATGTAGTTTGTATGTTATTATTTTTCGCACATTTATTCTATTTAAGTATCTATTACACATCATACACATATCTAATTAGAACACACACACCACAAAACTGTTTTATGTCTGAGACATCACCATCTCAGGTCCAGTAGAAAACCAGCGTCAGCTGCTCTGCAGTTTGCTGAACTGGGCCTATTTAGCACAGCCGTGAGACACACAATATTATTTCTTTTATTTTTTCTGTTTAGTTTTCAGTTGTTTGTTGTGTAGTTTTAAGTTTTTTTTTTCTTATTTTTATTTTGTCGTATGCACTTTCGACTTGCCAAATAAATATGTTTTCTTTCTTCTTTCTTTTTTGGAAAAACATGAGTGGAATATTTTAGCGATTCATGTAAATATTTCCGAGAAATTAAATTGTTACTCCTTGAATCTATACTTCTATGCTAATATTACAAAGCTGAAGATTTTATTTGTTTGGTTGCGGAACTACTTGTTCGAAATAAAAAAAAAAACTTTTACTGTTGAATAGTCAATTTATCTAAGATTCTGAGCTAAGGCCGTGTTCAAACCGTGTTTACAACATTATATAACAAAAGCGAAATTGTCGGCGGCTGAAGTAAATCTTTCGAACATTTTATTCTGGATACTCACAGTCGGGGGCAGACTATACGCGTTGGTGTGAACGTAGCCTTAAGATGTTGGTTATATAACATCACGCTACAACCAAAAGGACCGGAGCATCAATGAAACATGTATTCCTATTGAGAGCTTCCGTTGCGTGTGCTGCGTAAACGGTTAAAGTAACGCAACAATCAACGTAATGATAAAAGATAAAAACTCACCAATGCACCCCCTCAGTCCCGGTGAAAAGGAAGCAAAAGCGGCTTTATGACTCGGAGCAGTATCAGGATTGAGCCATCTTTCTGGTTTATACTCCTCGGCATCTGAGCCCCAATATTCGGGGTTTCTGTTTACACTCCATATATGGACTACTACGCTGCTGCCGGCGGGAATTGTCACATTTCCTTAAGAAATAAAAAGCAATATTTCATATAATTTCATTATGAACGCATAGAAAGTCGGTACAAATTTTATTACTTACGTAAGTTTGTATCGTCTATAGCTTCGCGACCCACAAGAGCTCCTATTGGGTATAACCTCATGGATTCCTTGATAGCTGCTTCTAAATACACCAGTTGAGATATATTCTGTTTTGTTACTCTTCCGTCTTCTCCCAAAACTTGGTTTATTCTAGGAATCGGAAGAAATATTTTTAGAATTTTTGCAATTTTTTTAAGGACGGTTAAAATATGTATTTAATTCCAAATAGTACCAATTCATAGAGTTGTGTGCAGAAAAATCAAACAAAATGAAACCGAGAGCACGGTAAGTGGACTTACTCCTGATAAATCTTCTCCTGCACCTCAGGGTAGCTGCCGATGCAGATAAATGAGTACAGCATCTCAGTGATAGTGGTGTCAAAGGCACCTACCAGCACGTTGTCCATAAGATTCCTCATTTCAGCATCAGTTAAGATGCTACTGGTCTCAGTCACAGTGTTCTCAAGGAAGACATCTAAGACGCTTCGGAATTGACCATCTGTAGTTACAAAATATAATTTTAACTGAGCAAAGAATTGACAGTTTAGAGATTTATGAAACTATTGAGAGATTATCAGAGAAGAAAATGTTATAGGCAAACTGTGATTCAATGGCCAAACAGCAAAATAATATAATGACCAATTACCACCATGACCAGTATTACCATTTTTTTTTTTTTTTATGTTACGCTTTTACGGAAAAGGACTAATTAAAAAAAACAATCATTTGAACATTTTTAAATTTAACTATGATTTTTAGTAACTTAAATAGCAGTGGAAGAGAAAAAGGTAAAAAAATGTATTTTCACCTCAGCACCTCAAACAAGCAGGTTTTGCTGTTTACAGACAGTGAGCAAAATTCGATTTTGCTGCGAGCGTGAGACAAAGTAACTTTTTAATTATTTTTTTTAAATACCGAGAACTGTGTATCTGTGTAACTGTGTCTATTCACAAAATTCGAAAGATTTCAACGTCGATTCGAAATTCGATTTTCAAATTTCATATCTAGTAGGCCCAAAAAAGAAACAAAGAATAAAACGTTTCGTATACCGATATTGTAAATCGATAATCGTAATATTGTCACACGTTTTAGATGAAAAATTGTTATATTTCGAATAATCGAATTATATTTTTTATAATTAAATCAAAATGAAGAATGCTGAAGAAACAAAATACGAAGTTTTCATGTATCTACTTATATATAGTTTTCACAATCCTTAATATTGAGACAGAATACCGTGAGTGTAGTTTCAAACGTATTTAAAAAAATTGCGCCATTAAAAATTTTATTGTTTTATTCTCTGTTACGCTAACAATGATTAGGTTACAAAGTACCAGTGACGAAGTCTGCTATTTAACACCCGAAGAATTGAAGCATAATGTAAAAAAAGTAGAATTAATTTTCCTGTCTGAGTTTGTCTCGCGAAAAATATCTAAAAACTTATGATATTTTTAAGCAAAGGGTGCAAACACTTTTTCGGAGACTGTACTGTTATAGAATTATCACAAACTAGGTAACCATCTACAATGTGGAGTTAGACTCAATGTTGAAAGCCACAATAAAAACAAAAGATGACGTGCACATTGAAACGTATCCCAAACTTATTGCAATTTTTAAAAGAATGTCAGTAGGGGGCACAAATCCAAATAACATTATTTTTTTAAATTCTCAATTTCTTTTCCTGTTTATTGTATCCCATAAAAAATACACAAATCATCGGCTGGATATCTGTGTTTGTGATGTGGTGTGGTGGTTTAATTTTTACCATGTTGTTTTTTTTTTACCTATAAGTATATGTTCTCGCTGCTGAGGTGAAAAGTTGTATGTGTTACACGAGACCAAAGTTATTTGCATCTCGTGTCTAACCTAGAATCACTCGCTACGCTCGTGATTCAACTATAGAATCCTTCGCTTACTCGGGATTCAAAATCAACACTCGCAGCAAAAACCCACTTTGCTCTCTTGTTGCACAAATAACTAATATTTATGGGAAATCACTGGCCGTGGGGCTCTTTCATTTTGGGAACGATTTAAATAATATCCTTTGGCGGGATACAGTCTTTGTTGATTAAAAAATGTTTATGGTGTTTAGAGTGGACGGGACAACAACGCGAAACCGGTTACAAAGAATTCAGTACATGATTCTGGGCCCCCCTGCATTGGAATTTTTTGCCAGCTTTTTCTTAATTGTTACGTTTCATTTTGCATTCTTCCTGTCATCATTATTACTGTAATCTGTACATAAATAAGATTTCTATCTAATCAAATGCGTTTAAAAAAAACAATACATTTTCCAAAAAAATCCTACCTTTAATTTATCTAAAATTAATAAAGCGCCATGACGATAAATCATAGAATAAAAATATAAAATATTGAATTAAAGAAGGCAATTTTCATTGTAATATTTTGTCTCTAAAATGCGGGTTTTTTAATTCTTACCTTCGCGTTTAATATCTTCTTTGTTGTTCAACCGTCGTAAATGTTCTGATTTTCGTAGTTTCAGCATCTACAAAACGACGTTATTTTAATGTTATAGCTGATATTTTAAATTATATTATAAATGTAATTTTATAATATTGTTTCATTTCTTATGAAGATAATAATAAATTAATATTTTAAATAATTTACAAAGTAATAGCATTCAAATAGGTCTAAATTAAATCGAAAATCTACAGGGTGTAAGAGGACCCTTCACGAAGTCGTCTATCAAGCATTCTGTACCTCAATAAATAAGTAACTCCACGCAAAAATTATTGCTGGGAAACGACTTTTTTTAGGTTAAAAATCACGTTTTACGGTTAAACTCAATGTAACGCACTCAAAACATTGTGCTAACGGGTTATGGAGGTATTTAAAGTAAAGTTATGACATTAAAAACCAGTATTAAAAAAAATGTTTAAAATGTTGTAAGTTTGACTCTCAATATCTCCGTAACTAGAAGGTTCCCAGACATATAAAAAAAATGTTCGCAATGACGGGTAGAACAAGTGCCTTTCGGTTTCGTTAAGGATCTATTTACACCCTTTATATTAAAATACGCACTAAAAGAGTTAAGCAAGACAGCGAATGAAGAATCCACACATTTTATTTTATTATTTTTAATACCTAACAGAGATGCATGAGAGCAGCAGACCAGTTTTTAGTTTAATAACTAACTCTAGCTTGTATTTATCTACATCACATCACATCATCAGCCTATTAATGTTCCCACTACTGGAAGTGGGACTCCGGCCTCCTCTCTAAGAGAGGGCATGGGCTATCTACAACGCGGGCGCACTGCGGATTGGTAGATGTCACATGTGTTCGAATTTTTTGGTTCTAGGACATACCGGTTTCCTCACGATGTTTTCCTTCACCGTTTTGAGAGCAGTGGTGATGAAATAAATTACACAAAGTAATGCGCCTGCCTGGGTTCGAACCCACGACTTACTGTTCGTAAGTCGGGGCCGCCACCACTGGGCCACCGCTGTTCTCGTATTTATCTAATTATACAATATATCAAAAAACCTGTCCAATCCGTGAGGGTATTATTGGTTATAAAAAATAGTGATTCTATTTATGCAATCCATTTTTCAATAAAAATTAAATCAAATTATACCAAACTGAGAAATTTACACGGCAACGTCTTACAAACAATCATTGACGAGCGAACATACTAATGCCGAAGATGATGTTGTCACGTTTTGAAAGTTTGTTAGATTTTAGGCATAAAAAAAATGCATTTTAAAATTGATAACAATGTTTCATATTTTATTTGGTAATGTCATGGGTAATTTCGGATTGGATAGGGTTTTTTTTTAACATTTTGCATTATAAAAATAATGTAAGATAAAAAAATGCAATTGTACTGTCCATTATAAAAACAGTTACCTGATACATAATAATTATATTAAAATTATACCGAAAACACAATTTCATAATCAAACTAAAATCGCGACAGCTTTATAAAATTATGACACTGCGATAGATTTTTTGAAGGCCAATCAATTTATGAAAGTTGTTAATGTTAAGTTTAAAAATAGAGATGGAATAAATGTACCTTTTAGTTTAATATTGTGTTGATTAGTTTTATTACAGTGTGTGAGTAATGGGTTTTATTATCAGTGATATTAAATGTGAGTGTGTGAATGTGTGTATTTACATTGAATTTATTATCTTTGTAAATATTCGTACGCCGCTTTTAGCGGTGAATATGTCCAGAACTTAACGGTTTTACCAGCTTTTTACTTACATATTCTGCGAATAACTATCTTTGATTTTACCAACAAAGACAACACGAAGCATTGTATAGGTACCTACTGACGTCTCTTTAGATAATCATTTCAATTAAATTCGTCTTTGTCTCAAAACCGATGAACAACTGAAGCAATACCCATAGAATTATTTTCCGACTAAATATTTTAATACTCACTTGTGTTGTTAGTCCAGAACAAATTGCAAGCGCTTCGGTCAGTCTCTTTCTACAACTGGACAAGTTGAAGATAAAATCAAGCATAAGCCAAGGCTTATTAATCCTGGTTACGGGAATGTCTAGCAATTCGTTGATAGCCACCATATAATTGTTGTCTACTAGGTCTTTGCCATCAACTCTAGCTCCAAGTGTAGTTCCTGAAATATGTATTTCATTATTTTATTTTTTTTACTTTTCTTGGCAGGCTTCTCCCATTCCTTCCACTCGTCACAATTGTGGGTTGCTTCACGTATGTTGAGCTCCATCGCTCGTTTGCAAACCTTGAGTTTGAACTGTTGCATATTAGTCAAAGACCAAGTCTGTGTACATTATGTCAGGATGGGGAGAATATGCATGTCGATTGGCTAGCGTTTTAAGAGTGCGGATGAATCGTTAAACAATGAAAACTTTTTACGCTGTCTGATACGTAGTCTTCACTCTAGGTATGATCAGCTCAATCGGGTATCCTTTGACAAGCATGGCCACCTACTGCCACTTTAGCTTGCTAACTCTGGAAGCTATGTCGATATCCGCTAACTCTAGTTAATTAAAATTATTCATATTTTAAAACGTTACATCTATTTCAAAAATGCTCTATTAAAGACTGTCCAAAAATATCCGTACTGTATATTATTACTAGAGTAACGAGTTCTGCTGAGATGTTCCACCTCGTAAAGGAAAAGGGAAATATGCGCATTTGGCGGCCAACTTTCAGTTGTCAGAGAAGTATTAAAAAAGAACACCAAAAGGAAGAACTACTCACGGCAAGCGGTTTCCAGAGCAGTCCTAGTGATTTTATCAGTGAGATCCACTTCACCTTTGCCGACATCCTCGGCGATCTGCGCAACAAATTGTTCAGCTCGATCATTGAAAAACTCCAGGAATTCATCCAAGAGCTGCTGCTTGAAGGATAGGTCCAGTATCCGACGATTACGCTTCCATGTTGGTACTGAAACATTGAGAAAACCATGTACTCAGTCAAGGCGCCTCCCCGAGCAAACGACCTTGAGCGAGCAGTTTTTTGGAGCCTACTTCTCTTTATCCAAAAGAAAACCGAACTAATAAAAATATATTAAATTTCTACAAATTCTTGACTCCAAAATTGTCGTTTCTTTTATATGTACCCTATTGTTTAATAAATCCCCTCACAATTTAACCATAGAAATGAGAAATAATGATTTTTAACATGCTACTAAAAACTGCTACTAAAGTAATGGATAGGCAATTTAATAGTGAACATAGTGGTTGTTTTTTTTTAGCCCGCTAATGGTCACTGTGTTAACCTAGTGAGGATCTGTCGTTCAGCGGCCGCTGCCACGGCACTCTCGCTTCGGTTGCTCGCCTTCGCACGCTAATGGTCACTGTTCTAACCTAACCTAACCAAGATGATTCACCAAAAATAGAGGGGGTCGGGGGGACCACGAAAATGGCAGGCGTTTATAATCAGTTTTTGCAAAAATATACAAAACAAAGTAGACTTTTCAAAATTATATTAAACGTTACTATAGATTTTTAATATTATACTAACTAAATGTTATACTAACTGAAAACTAGTTCATGTATTATAGAAAATGTTAATTAGACCATATAAAATTCATCCAAATAGACAAATATGATTGAAACCAACTTAAGAGAGGGTCCGAAACGCCATACATTTTATGCTTGTTGACAAGTATGTCATGGTTTACTGTGTCAAAAGCCTTGCTGAAGTCGGTATAGATTGCGTCAACCTGGACACGGGTATCAACCGCCTCAACAATGCTTTCAACATAGGTCACCAAATTGGTAGCTGTCGATTTCCCCTTCACAAAACCATATTGGCTGTTTATTTTTAGCTGTGATAAATGCCTAGCTAACACAGGGCATATGAGGGCTTCAAATACCTTTGAAAGTATGCAAAGAATAGCGATGGGCCTGTAATTGCTCACATCGGACTGATCTCCGGTTTTGAAAATAGGCATAATTTTGGTCTCCTTCCAGATAGTTATAAAATGATTGTTATAAAACAAAACATTATACAAATTGAAAATTATATCAAATGAATGTTATACCAAATGTAATTAGAGCAAAAGAAGGTTATATGAAATGTAACATTAGATCACAATAAATAAGGTTATTAATCTTTTTTAAACTTTCACGAATAGAACACACTATAAAACAGCTTAGCATATGAAAATTATATCATGTGAACGTTATTATAGGTGATATTATACTATCTGTCATAATGCCAAATATTACACACCCCGTAATTCTATAGATTCATACATTGATATTGCAGATATACTATGTACACTCGAGAGCAATGAATCCGGGTCACTTAAAGAATCCTAAAAATCTCGGAAACTAAAAATGCTAGGTTAATGCAATAAATTATATTTAATAGACAATGTAATACTCCTTAAATGAAGGTATTAAAACTTCTTAGTTATTGTATAGTTATATCATAAAAAAATCAAATTTGAAAAAGGGCCACTTTCGAAGATGGAACTACGAAATTACAGCATTTGGTTTTGCTTTTGTTTGTAATCTGTCATGTATGTGGGTACATAAACCATGTTGATAGTGCTCTATATTCATTATTCAAGCTGAAATTATGTCGCTTACGCCTGAAGAATGCACCAGAATACTTACAATGCTGGAAACCGGCCGGAGTCAGCGCGATACAGCCAGGACTGTCGGTGTGTCGCTGTCAACAGTACAAAGAGTTCTCCGACGTTACGAAGAAACTGGTTCTAACCTACGCAGACCAGGAACGGGCAGAACCAGGTGTACCACAGCACGAGAAGACCGATACTTGGTGAACTCACAAATCAGTTTCGACGCCTCGGAGGAAGTAACCCAAGTGCATGGACAGTAAGACGTCGGCTTGCTGAATCTAACTTAAAACCCCTTAGACCTGCAAACGGCCCTAAACTGGAGCGTGGGCATCGTATTTCAAGACTAAGATATGCCCAGAGCCACGTAAATTGGAGTATTGAAGATTGGTCAAAAGTTATGTTCTCCGACGAATCTAAATTTATGCTCTACAAGCACGATGGAAGACACAGAGTGTATCGAAGACCAGGGGAAAGATTCAAGCAAGCATGCATCGAAGAAAAAGTAGCCTACGGTGGTGGGTCTGTACTTGTGTGGGCCGGAATTTCTTCTGAAAGTCGCACAGAGCTGGTGATCATAGAAAACGGCTCTTTAACTAGCGTAAGATATGTGGAAGAAATCCTCAATGATCACGTTGGTCCATTTATGGTCAATTTAGGTGAGGATGCTATATTTATGCATGACAATGCCCGACCTCATACAGGTAGGATTGTGAATGACTACCTTCAAGAGATGAACATTACTCGTATGGAGTGGCCAGCGCGCAGCCCGGATATCAACCCGATCGAGCATGCTTGGGACGAGCTAGGCAGATGCGTAAAACAACGAAACCCTCCCCCAATCACGCTTCGTGAGCTCAAAATTGCTCTCACAGAGGAATGGGAGAATATTCCCCAAAATCGTATAAGGAACTTGGTGTACAGCATGCCAAACCGCGTAAACGCAGTAATGGAAGCACGAGGAGGCAATACGAAGTATTAAAATTCAAGAAAATCGTAATAAAGTTAAAAAATTTCATGTTTCCTATTTTTGTTTTAAGGAGAGATCAGCAGTTTTTTTCTTTATGTAATTTTGTGTTAATAAAATGTATGGTGACTCATATTTTTTTTACTTTCATTTAAGGAGTATTACATTGTCTATTAAATACAATTTATTGCATTAACCTATCATTTTTAGTTTCCGAGATTTTTAACATTCTTTAAGTGACCCGGATTCATTGCTCTCGAGTGTATTAACATGACGAGTTCAAGAAATAAATAACGTGATTTTAAACATCGTAATCATAGTCACAAAATAAAATATTTGCTGAGGAAATAACGTTTCTAAGGAATCATCTTCAGATATAACCAAATTTTATAGAACTCATAATCACTCCAAGTAGATAGTTGAGCCCATGTTCCATGTCCCATACACGGAAGTACAACTTATTTTTTAATCAAACCTACACGACTAAAAATATGTCCACAATCTTTTCTTCACGAAATAATCTAAACTAACTGTAATCGTACAAAAGAACTGAATCAGTATTATGATAGCCAAGTTAAACTAAGTAAATTAATGCCATTGAATGATTTTTTTTTATGAAATAGTCATTCAATGGGATTCATCATCATCAGCCTATTAGTGTTCCCACTGCTGGGACACAGGCCTCCTCTCTATGATAGGGAATCCAACAAGCGGGCCCAGTGCGTATTGGTAAATGTCACATGTCTTCGAATTTTTTGGTTCTAGGACATGCCGGTTTCCTCACGATGTTTTCCATCACCGTTTTGAGAGCAGTGATGAAATAAATTACACAAAGTAATGCGCCTGTCTGGGTTCGAACCCACAACTTACTGTTCGTAAGTCGAGGCCGCCACCAGTGGGCCACCGCTGCTCTCGGGATTAAATCAACATAAATGGATGTACTGATGATTTTCAATGATTATAATTCTATAAATACGTGTTACGGTCTTGAATTATAATTTATCAACATACAGCCTGACACTGAACGGTGAATTGCAAAAAAACGAATGAAAATTTGAATTTTGCTGGCTACCCTGGCGCTTCCATAAAACAAAAAATAAATGACTTTTAAGATTGTAGAGATTTATATTCATTAAAAAATATATTAAATAAAAAAGTGAATGGGTAAGTTACCTTCAGCAGTGATCAACATTTTGCCCACCATTGGTTCGGCGAGTCTGTACACAAACATTTTCTTCAGGCATTTGTTAAGGACTGTCACCACGTCTACGGGATCTGTTACAACTGTAAAATACGATAAACAAATTCATAATATAATTCCCATTGCTGTGAGCCAAGGGCCCCAAGGTCTCCTATTTAAAAGAGCATTGTATCTTTGAGTTTGTGAATACACAGCGAGGGGCCAAGGATTTTATTAACTCACGCATAAAGAGACATTGCTTTATGGAATAATAATATTTTAATAAAGTTTTGACTTACCATAAACAGGCAGCGGTCCCATAAAGAATTTGGTCACACCTCCAACTTTTAAAGCATATTCTCCAAATGAAATTACACTTCGAACCAATGCTGAAAAAAAAGTAATAAATTTATTACACAATTAGTGATAACGGCTTGGCACTCGACGATGGCAAGAGACCGGACGGCATGTCTTTGTTTCCATTGAAGATGGGTAGGCCTTTAGTGTGGGATGCTACATGTGTCGATACTCTTGCGCCTTCCCATCTTCCTAGTTCATCGTGCTGTGCAGGGGCTGCCGCTGCGGCAGTGGAGAACCTCAAGCGGCGAAAATATAGTAACCTTATTGGTAACTATATTTTCGAGACGTTTGGGGTTCTAGGACCGTGGGGTCCGAGCGCTCACAGCCTTTTCAAACAAATTCAAAACGTTTAGTTGACACTTTCCGTGACCCTAGGGCTGGCTTTTACCTTAGCCAAAGGCTTAGCGTTGCCATACAGCGTGGTAACGCCGCCAGTCTCTTGGGGACATTACCAGTTGACAGCGTTGAGGAGGAGTTTTATGACGCCATTTTTTAAGTTTTTAGTTTAAGATGGTTATCTTAATTTATTTTAATAGTTTTCATGTTTAATTTAACTTTTAATATAACTAATAAAGTCACATTAGAGATAGCATTTATCAAGCTAAAATCAATTTGCCGTGTTAGCTATTACAGATAGAAGGATTCCAGTTGTAATCGGAATATACGAACAATGACACAACAAGCGAGTAGTCTGTGTATGAGAAATGTTTTTTTTTTCCAATTACAAAGTTCCCTTCTGGAAAAGATTTAGTGAAAATACATACAATTTTTTCCTACTCTATAACTGGTGTAAAAACATGCATAACGAAGCTGAATTCCCTCTCAGCAGTCTCTTTTGTTGTCTCAGTCTTTGCGATTTCATTTTTTGTACTGGACAATTCCAGGAAATTTCTGGTTACGGAAATATTGAAGATCAAAGTTCCAACTTTTTTCCATGTTCTTTTACGAATACAAGTTAGTCGGGAGCCATATTGGATATAATGATTTTAGTCTAGGGCTAGATTATTTAATGGGTCCCGATTGTTGCAGTCAATATAATATGTTCCGTAATAAAATTTATTATTTATTTTGGCAACGCCAGTCTCTTGGGCACATTACCAGCTGACAGCGTTGAGGAGGAGTTGTTCGATGCCCTTTTATAGGTTGTTGTTAGTTTATTTTATTTTAGTTTATTTATTTATTATGTTAATTAAAATAAAGATCAAACTTTCAATTATTTTATTTAATACACATTAAATAAAACAAAAATAATAAATTTAATCAATACGTGAAACGTTTTGATAATAAAATTATTTTAATGTTGTAGTAATTAAATTGCTTTCTTCACTTCTGGACTGAACTTGTTTTTTTTCTTTTCAGTTTTTATTTATAGTTATTAGTGTATTATTATTAGTAATTTTTACGCAGGCGGGGTTTTTTTCTATTTTTTTTACACTTTTTAGTTACGATTATAGATGGGGAATTTCTTTTGTTGCGATTAGATATTAAAGTATTTTTTTTTCCTATAAACTATTGCGTCTCACAGTCGTCATGTTGGTTTTTTTTCGCGTCACCTATATAAGAACACTTGGGTTACCAAGACTAACGACGCACGGATTTATTTAATTACCGACGACGTGAATAAAATAAATCCGTGTAGCGGTTTGGAAGATATGATGTACTATAGAATATTACATGCATACATACATACAAGATACTCGCGAAAAACATAACCTGCCTTGGCAGTCGGTCGGGTAAAAAGAGTACCCATACATAGTTATGTTCATTGTTATCATAAACTTTTATTTCATGTTTCGTGTACCATAAATGGTAAGTATGAGGATCTTAATTATTATATTATTTAACGCAACATTTAAGTACCGTCTATCTAATAAGTGAATAAATTATTTAATTTGATTTAATTAGACATAGGTGTAAGAAAAGATGAAACGAAATTACTACTATTATTATATTACTTTTTTTCAGCAAAAATAAGATATTTAAATTAAATACATATGCATATAAACAAACAACTAGATGTATACGAATATATTATATTAAAATAAAACAATGAGAAAATATTAGCTACATGTTTTACGTCAATCGCATAGTCGCTTTATTGTAGGTGGTTGGCGCGCGGCGGTTTTAAACTGCCTATCATATTTTTTGTAAATTACATAGGTTCTTTTATTTTACCATAGCGCATGAGTGAATGAGTTGTTTAATGAACTGAAACTTACTTTCATTTTTGAGCATCATATGAGAATGCCCAATAAGGGGCAACTTCCCTGGAAATGGAGGCACCTGCTCATTTATTCGAGGCAAAAAGTGACTACAAACGATCACATATCCCAAATACACACACACTAACGAAATTATTATAGTTAAGAACATTTTAAAACCAACCACCGGGTAAAATGAAGAGATGTTTTTGTCCGAAATTTATTCAATTGACACGAGCAACATTTACGAAATATTTATACTAATGCCGCCCTACCAGACCTCCTTTACCACTTTCACAAGGATCTGACTAGCTTGATATGCAATAGATAAAACACGCTTAAACACGTTAATACTTCGACCTTGTTCCGTAACTTGAAGGTTCCCAGTGCTCCAGTACAAAAAATATCGCAATGACGGGAAGAACAAGTGCCCTTCGTCTTCGTAAAGAGTGTTTACACTCGTTATGTTTTGTTACTGCTAAAGGCAGATTTAAAGATGAACTTAAGATAAGCCGGCTACACGCACGATTAGCCGCAATCTTTTTGCTACAAAAGCAGAGGGAACAGGCTGATTTATTTCAAACCCGGTAAACCCAAGGCGGTCCCCTCGAGCTACCGTCCTATCAGTCTCCTGAACGCAATCGGAAAAATCTATGAGAGACTTATTTATAAGCGTCTCAAAGACTTTGCCGAAGCTAAGAGCCTCATTCCCAACGAGCAGTTCGGCTTCAGGACCGAACACTCTTGCATTCAACAAACCCATCGCATCGTCGAACACCTGAGCGCTGGTTTCCAGCGTTCGTCGATAACGGGCGTGTTGTTCTTCGACATAGCGAAAGCTTTCGACAAAGTCTGGCACAACGGCTTATTATATAAGCTGTACCAACTGGGAGTGCCGGATCGTCTCGTACTCATCTTGCGTGACTTTTTGTCGAATCGCACGTTCCGATACCGCATAGGAAAATCGCTCTCTTCCCCTCATCCTATTCGCGCCGGAGTCCCTCAGGGCTCCGTCATCTCCCCGCTCGCGTTCACGTTGTTCACTAGTGACATTCCCAAGAGCAAAAAAGCTCAGCTAGCCCTGTTCGCGGACGACACAGCCATCTATTACACCGGTCGCTGTAAAAACGCAATCGCCAAAACCCTCCAAACCTCAGCTGACGTCTTAGGCGCTTGGTTTAGGAAATGGAGAATCGAGGTTAACCCCGATAAGAGTCAGGCCGTTCTTTTTTCGAGACCGCGTACTAAAATCTCTACTCCCATTCCGATCACCATGTACGGCAAGCCTATCCCCTGGGAGAAGCAAGCCAAATACTTAGGAGTCATACTTGACAACCACCTGACCTTCGGGCCACATATCAAAGCAGCTCGCGATCGAGCTGCCTTCGCGATGAGTAGGCTTCATTACTTAATAACGGAAAAGAGCAAATTGTCTCTCAGGTGCAAATTGCGTCTCTTTACCGCGGTGATCCGCCCCATCATGACCTACGCTTGTGTCGTGTACGCTCACGCCAAGCCTAAATATCTCCATAGGATGCAGGTCCTCCAGAACCGGTTCTTACGTAAAGTCACGGGAGCTCCCTATTATGTCCGCAATGACCGTTTACATTTAGATCTTAAAATCCCCACAATAGCCCAGTTCATGAAGCGCCTTTCCAAGCGCTTCTTCGACTCTGCCGTCAGACATCGTAATCCCCTGATCGCAGCGGCCGCCCGTTACGAACCCTCGCGAATCAGTCAGGTCCGCCGCCCAAGGCATGCTTTAGTCGATCCCGATGACGCTACAACCCTCCTCCAGGAGAGCAGGAAGGAAACTAGCACGCTTAAGAAGCACAGATGCAAACAGCCGTCATTCCGTCCTCGCCGTCGAGGCCCGTCGCGACGCCCCGTTACGAACCCTCCCCGTCCCTTGCTCGTGCCAGCTCGCGTTGCTGAGCCTGTAGTCCAAAGTCAGTCCCTAAATAATGACACCACTCCGATCCAGCCTGTCCCCTTGCTGTCCTCTCCCAGCGACGCCCTAAGCCGAGGCCCGTACCCCGCAGGGGGTGCCCTTAGCGTGTAGTCGCTTAGTTTGTAAGTTTTTTTTGCCCTGGCTGGAGGCCTTACACTTAAGGCACCCACAGGAAAGTCCGGTTAAGCAGACGACAACCTCTCTGGTTGAACTGCGAGATGCCATTTCGAAAAAAAAAAAAAAAAAACTGATTTATTTGTTAAACTTATGCTATACATGATTGGTTGAGGTTAACCAAGTAAGCGTGCTTTCTGAGGCACAGGGGTAAAATAGTCTTCTCGACTGTATGTAGTCGCCCTTTGCACTACCACCCCCTACTACAACCGCTGCCGCGTTTTTACTATCCCCGCTGTACTTGAGGCCAGGTAGACTATGCAAAGTAGGTATTTAACGCTACCATCCTTTACGCGAAACGAGCCGTGCGCTCGCGTCGCCGGCGTGAACTTACGTGAACCCAAAGCTGAGCGAAGTGTCACAGTATAGGTAAGCGTGCAGTACAACAACTTATTTTATTAAATTGTCAGCTTGATTTATTATAATTCTGTAGTAATTGCGAAAACCTAACATTTATATGTAATAAATTAATTTGAATGGATATTGTAAATGTAAAATGCTGCAAGTCAAGATTTATTCAATTATGTGACTAAGTTTCTTACATTGTTTTTATCTCACGAAGCGACACGCGCTTTATTTGTTGTATCTGTCACCAAACAGTGTACAATCTTTCAAGAGTTTACAATCTCGCGAGATAGATTATAATCTAGAGAAATTTAAAATTTTACGGTGTAAAAACACCCTGTGATTGTTTGCGTGAAGATGAGTAGCGTCATCATATGACACACACACACACACTTCCGACTTCTTTATTGTCATTTTTTTTTTTGTTGTATGTAATTTTTTATAAAAATATTTGCTAAGCTTTTATTTAACATGATAAAAGGAGTATCCCCAATAAAATGGAACTTAACATACCTAACTGTCGAAATGTGGGTGTATTGTACACATCTGCTTACCCGTTCAGAGCATACAGGCGTGATGTTATGTTATGATGTTGTGTAAACAATAAACATCCAAGTGATTGCTGCAATCGCGGTAAATTTGCTGTAACTTTTTGAAGAGTTCCGTTGTCTGTCTCTGAAACTCATCATCAGATCCATATTATGAAATTTAAATGGGACCAACTTCGGGGTATACCCTTTCCAACAAAAAAGAATCATCAAAATCGGTTCATAAACGACGAAGTTATGCGCGACACATAAAAAAAATTATAAATGGTCGAATTGAGAAACCTCCTTTTTTTGAAGTCGGTTAAAAATGTATTTCTACCATATACTAACAAATGGCAAAAGCAACGACGATAAAATAATATTTTAATCCAACCGTCCGCACTTTATACCTAGCTACTTGTTTTTATTTTTAATCCTCTTACTTCACAAACAAAAGAATAAAATTAATAACAAAAAACTTTCTTGCAAAAAATAAAACTGACTTCAAAAAATAAAATAAAAAGAGGTCGGTGACTTGTTTGTTTGATTCCGTTTTTTCTGCCACCATTTGTCACATTTTAGTTGTAATATCCTATACAAATATTTGCTATGCAAACTTCAATCTTAATTAGGTATTATTTTTGTACGAACAGAACAGTTTAGCATATTGAACCATTTGAAGGAAGCCCAACTAAACGTAACTACTGTAAATCGTTGAGGAATTCCCTCGACTGTCTATGGTCCCCATCATCAGACCTGTAATGGCACTTATAACCCATATGGGTGCAAAGTTCTCATCAATAGAAATGAATTAAATCCAAATAAGAGTAGCTACTGTAAAACTTTGAGGAGTTCCCTTGACTGTCCTTCGTCTTTATCATCAGACCCCTAATGATAGCCACAACCCATCTAGGTGTAAAGTTCTCATCAATACAAATTAATCAAGCCCAAACACCCGATTACTGTTGTGAATCGTTGAGTAGTGCCCTCAACTATCTTCGGGTTCCATCATCATATCGACTCCAGACCTTCATTAAATAGTAGTGCTCTAAAACGCTCAATGCAAAAAGATAACAAACGCACTAGTCGCACTACGATTTTCAAAGGTTCCCTTCGATTTCTCTGGGATGCCATCATAAGATCCTGGTTTTCTGATCATGGTACCACCCTTGAAATATCTTATTTCGAACAAAAAAAGACTCATCAAATTCGGTTCATAAACGACGAAGTTATCATAAGGTCAAATTGAGAAACCTTCTCCTTTTTTAAGTCGGTTAAAAAATACCATACCATTATATTTACACTACGATCTATGAATAAATCGTTCGATAAGTCAGCGGGACAGCCGTGCGCCAGCAAAAGGGTATGTCCCTTTTGCTGGCGCACGGCTGTCCCGCTGACTCCTGGTCCTCCGCTGACCGGGACTCCTGGACCTCCGCTGGTCCTACCTCATCAAGGCCCGGCGGGCGACTGAATCCACGTACGCAAGCCGGTATAATAATTTATATAATAATTTATTATTAAAATGATTAAACTCTTTTGCAAAATGTAACCACAAATAATTGTTCTAAATATTATTTACTTTGTTTAGATATATTTTTTTGGAAGTAAATTTTCATTTTCTTCAAGAAAAATAGAAAAACATAAAAAAAATATTCGAATTAGGCTCCTGTTCGGATTTTTTTTTATCGAGTGAAGTTTCCGATATCATGTTTTGAACCACAAATTATCAAAGTAGATAATATAGTCAACTATAATATATATATTTTTTTTGCTTTAAAAAATTACGATTTGTTAGTTTACTAGTGAATCAAAGTTATGTAAAATTGGTAAAATTTGGTCTACCTGCCCTTAACTGCTGAACATCAAGAATGTAATACATTTCCCATCGCTGTTTAGAAATATTACAAAGTAGATCATAGATTTCCTATCTATTTTAGGATTTGTAACAATGACTGATTACATACTTTTACGTTAACATAAAGTAAAAAGTATAAAAAAACCCGACTACCAATTGTATTAAGTACCTATATATTTACAGGGTGAATTTGTGAACTGTTCACCGATGCGCAGGAGGATATCTTTAGGGCTCTGGACTGGAGAGGGCATGCCATCAACGTCAATGGCGAGTAGAAAGAAAGAAAGAAAACATATTTATTTGGCACATGCCATAAGTGCACAAAAAAAAACAAAAATAACAATAAATTAAAAACTTAAAACTACACAATTAAAAAAAACTGAAAACAAGAAAAGAAATAATATTGTGTGTCTCACAGCTGCGTCAAATAGGTCCATTCAGCAAACTGCCGAGCAGCTAGGGCCCGACGCTCGCTGGTTTTCAACTGGACCTTAAGTACATCACTTACCTTCGGTTTGCTGATGTTATAGTGGTCATGGCTGTGACCATGGAGGACCTCAGTACAATGCTCGATGACCTCAGTGCAGTTTCCGAAAGAGAAAATGAACATGGACAAAACCAAGGTCATGTTGAATGCCCATGTTACACCCACTCCTATCAAGATCGGAGACTATACACTCAAAGAAGATTATGTGTACCTGGGACAAACGGTCCAGCTAGGTAGGTCTAACTTCTAGAAAGAGGTCAATCGTTGAATCCAACTCGGTTGAGCAGCGTTCGGGAAGTTGCGTAGTATCTTCTCGTCCAACTTACCACAGTGTCTCAAGTACAGTGTCGAAAGTCTATGACCAGTGTGTGTTGCCAGTGATTACATACGGGACCGAAACGTGGTCGCTCACAATGGACCTCATCTGAAGGCTTAAAGTCACCCAAAGGGCAACGGAGAGAGGAGGATATGCTCGGAGTTTCCTTGCGTGATCGCACATTATTCTTTCTCTTTCTGATCGAATCAGAAATCAAGACATCCGCAAGAGAACCAAAGGCTACCGACGTAGCCCGAAGAATTTTTACAACCTTAAGTGGCAGTGGGCAGGGCACATTGCTCGCAGAACGAATGACCGATAGGGCCGAAAAGTTCTGGAGTGGCGACGGTGAACCGGAAAATGTTGCATTGGAAGGCCTCCCACTAGATGGACCGATGAACTGGTGAATGTTGCGGGGATCCACTGGATGTGAGTCGTACGGGACCGGTCAATGTGGTGACACTTGGGGGTGGCCTATGTCCAGCAATGGACGTCTTTCAGCTGAATTGATGATGAAATTAACGTGAGCAAAACCGCAGGCAAAATCTAGTAAAATATTTTATTTATATAAAGTAAAGAAGGAATAAAATAGAAGAGAAACTTTGAATTTATATCTTCACCTATACTGTTAAAAACGTATCATGGGCACCTATCAACTTTAAATTTCATCATCAAACGGTCGGCAACGGATAGTGCAGCTGTTAGTTTACGCTTACATAATAGTCAAGGCAGAAACTTATAAACAACATAGAACATTTTAATTTTGAACTATCAAATTATTAGGACCTTATAGTTGATGAAACGGACGCAAAAGATCAGTACAGCAAAATAGTCATTGGCATTAACAGTACTTGTAAAAACATAAAAAGTACACGCAGAAATAGGAACATAATTAACATCTCACAGCATTTATTTGATAGACAAACGGACAATGAAAGAAATCGGGATTTCAGAATATAGAACAATAGACAAAGAGGTAAAAAAAAGCATTAGGAAAGATCTGAGAAATCTTAACACGCATTTGGAACATTGCTCAAACATGGAACAACTAAAGGAAAAGCTTGGATCAATAGTCTAGTAGACTAGATGTTTTTTTTTTTTTTCTTTGGGAATGGCATCTCGCAGTTCAGTCTAGAAGAGACTGGCTACTGCTTAACCGGGCTAGACCTGTGGATGCCTTGAAGCTAAGGCCTCCAGCCAGGGGCATGTTAACTAAAAACTAAGCGACCACGCCTAAGGGCACCCCCTGTGGGGTACTAACCTCGGCTTAGGGCGTCGCTGGGGACAGCAAGGGGACAGGCTGGATCTGAGTGTCATTAATTAGGGGCTCGTTTAACATTACTGGCTCGCGTCGCGGGCTGGCTCTAGCAGGGTCGGGGGGGGATTGAACGGGATTACGCGCCGGACCTCGGCGGCGAGGTCGAAATGTTGTCGGTTTGTATCTGTATTTTCTACTGTGTCTTTGCTACTCTCCTTTAAGAGGGTAATAGCGTCGTCGGGGGTGACTAAAGTGTGCCGAGGACGGCGGACTGAGCTGATACGCGATGGGTTGTATCGGGCGGCCGATGCGATCAGGGGGTTCCTATGCTTGATAGAGGAGTCGAAAAAACGCTTTGCAAGACGTTTCATGAATTGCTGAATGGTGGGGATTCTAAGATCTAAGTGAAGACTATCGTTACGGACGTACGGGGGGGCTCCGGTGATCTTACGGAGAAAGCGGTTCTGCAAGGTCTGCATCCTGTGGATGTGGCGGGGATGGGCATGAGCGAATACGACACAAGCGTATGTCATGATGGGTCGGATAACTGCTGTGTAAAGACGCAACTTGCACTTGAGTGACAACTTGCTCTTTTGGACTAGCATGAAGTGGAGTCTGCTCATGGCAAAGGCTGCTCGGTTACGAGCTGCTTTGATATGAGCCGCGAAGGTCAGGTGTTCGTCGAGGATGACACCGAGGTACTTGGCTTGCTTCTCCCAAGGGATAGGCTTGCCCAACATAGTGAAGGGGGCAGGAGACGGTCGCTGATGGCGTAACTTCTGATAGAGTACAGCCTGGCTCTTCTCAGGGTTTACTTCGATCCTCCACTTACGAAAACAAGCGCCGAGGGAATCGGCGGCTTGTTGAAGTGCACGATGGATGTAAACCTGAGAGCGGCCGGTGTAATAAATAGCCGTGTCGTCGGCAAATAGGGCTACCTGAACTTTCTTGTTCGTTGGGATGTCGCTGGTGAACAGCGTGAAAACGAGAGGAGAGAGGACGGAGCCCTGAGGGACTCCGGCTCGGATGGGGTGGGGAGAAGATAGAGTCTACCCACGCGGTAGCGGAAGGTGCGATCCGACAGAAAGTCTCGTAAGATGAGAACGAGACGATCCGGCACGCCGAGTTTGTACAGCTTGTATAATAAGCCGTTGTGCCAGACCTTGTCGAAGGCTTTCGCTATATCGAAATACAATACCCCCGTCATCGCTCCACGCTAAAACCAGCGCTCAAGTGTTCGACGATGCGGTGGACTTGGTGTATACAAGAATGTTCGGTCCTGAAACCGAACTGTTGATCGGGAATGAGACTAGATGATGCAGGAGTAAACCATTTTAGCAGAGAAAAAATCCTGGAAATTGCTACTAAGTTCTATAAAAACCCACTTTAAATACAGAATACCATCGACAATACATTCGACAGCATTAAACATCTCGAAATCTTCAGATCTTAACAAAAGCAGGAACTTGAAACACAGTATATCGATCTTACAATCTCAACAACAATAGCAATATTAACATTTAATTAAATTCTGCAGGACCTTCTTTTGGAATACAAAAAGGTGTTAAACAGGGTGACCCGCTCTCTCCCAAATTGTTTACAAGCACACTTGAGGACGTATTTCAGACACTGGCAGCCCCATGGAAGACTAAGGGCTTCTTCTCGACTAACCTTAGATTTGCCGATGACATTGTCCTCTTTGCTCCTACAGCTATCGAACTAAAGAGCATACTCCAAGACCTGAACACAGCTAGCCTCAAGGTGGGACTCGCGATGAATCGATCCAAAACGAAAATTATGACTAGACGCAGGGTCGAGGTAGATTTGCAGGAAATACACTATGTCGATGAGTACATCTACTTGGGCCAGTTAGTTTCTTTCGAAAACAGGCAGGAAAAGGAAATCGATCGCGCGAATCGACAACGCCTGGAAAAGCTACTGGTTCATGAAGACGCTAATTAAGGGAGATTTGCGCATGTCCTTGAAGCGCAAACTCATCGATATTTCCCCACCCGTCTTAACCTACGGTGCTCAGACCTGGTCACTCACCGAATCGCAAAAGTCCCGCCTTGGAATCTACCAAAGAGCAATAGAGCGCAGCATTCTGGGTATACAGAGAGCAGATAAAATTCCAAACACTACGCTGCGCTCAAAAACTGAATTGCAGACGAGGGCAAAAAAGCTGCTTGGTACAAATGGGATTGGGCGGGTCACGTGATCCGCATGCATAACGACCGCTGGGCAAAGATCTCAACACGATGGGGGACGCCACACTGAGGATGGACGGCGCCGCCGAAGCCGGCCTAGAAAGAGGTGGCGAGATGATCTAGACGCGCATCACGAAGGCTGGTCCGAGGTGGCGCAGGAGAAGAGTAGCTGGAAAGATATGGGGGAGGCCTTTGCCCAGCTGTGGGACGTTCAGGGCTATTAAAATTGTTGGCTGTGAACCAATTATGGACATGAGGGCATTATTTAACTCATTTAGATACTGGGCCACTCTATTTATCTTAAAAATAATGTAAAAAAAAAAAACTAAAACCCTACTACGTAAAAACCGGGTCTAAAATAGATGAATTAATAAGAAAATAATGTATGGTCTATAACAAAAAATATCGCAGTGACGAGGAAAACCGGTTCCTTTCGGCTTCGTTAAGGGTCTATTGACACCCTTTATACTCAATTCTTACTTTGTCTATTCGCGTAACACCACACATCCCCCTTAGCATTCTGATCTCCGCGACATGGAAATGCCTTTTATTCATCCCTTTTGTGGCCCAACATTCTGTTCCATTCAAGACAGCAGGTCTAACCATTATTTTATACATTTTTTCATTAAGTTTAAGGGGAATGCGGGAGTCGTAGATTGTTCCCGGGACCTGCCATCATTTCATCCATCCCGTGTTAATTCTGTACTTTACACTACGATCTATTTCGCCATCGCTTTGCACGAGTGAACCGAACCTCGGTTCACTCGTGCAAAGCCCTATCCATGGCCCTATCCATTTGCATAAAATTTCAAGACCTAATATAACTTGGCATACTTTTGTTACTCCTAATAATATTTTCCCATAATATTATTTGCGCATAACAGCTTACGCATATTTTTTTTAAGCATAATTTCTGTAATCATAATAATGATTAAGCATAACATTCTTAGGCATAAATTTATTTACGCATAATGATATTAAAGCATATTTTTTATAGGCATAACAAAGAAGCATAATAATGAACTCCTAAAATGTTAGACATACCCTGATTGGATATACCAATTTATTTTGACGATTGGAAAAAAAACCATATCTCCTGAAGCAGGTAATACTTAACATGTTTGTTTTGAACATAGTTACTTACTTATTATTTATTTACTTATTATTCAAAAATGGTAAGCAGACTTATAAACTAAGCCCCACAAAACCGTTGCAATGGTTTGACTGTGGGGTCGGTGAGTCTCTAAACACTCGTACTTAAACATAAAACTATATGTGACTAATAAGATGAAATTAAAATTCATTGCCATTTACATAGCCTTGTTAGTATTAAGTATTAGTAACAATGGTGCTTAGGTACTAGGTTAGTATTGTTAGTATAATAATCATTACATATCATAAAACCAAGACCTCCGCCGCATAATATGTCTGTTTGTTCGTGATAAACTCAAAATCTACTGCACCGATTTTCATGCTGTTTTCACTAATGGATAGGCTGGTTCTCGACATAGGTTTTAATATATGACTAGTAATAAACATTTTAAGCTAGATATAACTTTTGTTAGTACCATGAAAAACTTATGAACTAGTGTTAGTAACATAGTAGTAACACACACAGTACACACAGTCACAGTAGTTGATTGCGAACATATGTGAGTTTTTATCCCTGTAAGAAGCATGCAAACAAACATACACGATGCATGCAGCAAGCACGCAGCATGCAAACAAGCATACACCATGCATGCAGCAAGCATGCAGCAAGCATGCAGCATGCAAGCAAGCGTGCAGCATGCAGCAAGCAAGCATGCAGTATGAAACATGCAGCAGGCATGGTTTCTGTCACGGCTCCGGCGCTGCGGGGCTCCAGTGGCCCCACGCGCCTACACGATTTTAAATAACACTCTAGGGGTAGGGCAGACAAGACTACGTGGAGTCGGTTTTGCAGCGATTCGTTTCTGTCACTAACTTTTGTAGCTCAACTTAATGAATTTTTAATTAAAAATAAATACGTTAAAATAACTCGAATTTGATTCCGTTATTTCTATTAATTGTATGCGTAAATACTATTATGCTAATAGTCATTATGCCTAGTAACATTATGCGAATTCAATTTATGCCAAAATAAATTAGCCTTCAAGATGATTATGCCAACATAAACTGTATGGCAAAAAAAAATATGGCAAAGTATTATTATGGCAAAACAAATTATGCCAAAACAGTTATGCCAAAGTATATTAGGAAAAAGAACATTATGCAAAAAGAAGGGATCCCGTGAACAGAGATACCGAAAGTCGGAGCGGACAGGAAGAGACGCGCCATCTAGCGCTATGGCTCCAGAACTGGAGAGACCGCCGAAATTGCAGAACATGTATTCAGTTTTACTTCTGCTCCAAACCGGTAGTACTAGTGAGAACAAAAACCCCATTAGTTTTACAAACAGTGCGTAAAAACGCCACCAAATCCACCGAAATTGAGCCACCAAAATTGGAACCAGACATAAAAAAAGTCTTTAAAAATAGGGGTTTTAAGTTACAATTAAATTAATATCACTGATTTATGCGTTACCCTAATCACTAACTATAACGTGTAGCTTACTATTAAAACACGTTTTTATCGGGTAATCGCAGCACTAATCACACACCTGTTACGGGCAAGTCCAGCGCAAGACCCAGAGGTGCGAAATAAAAAAAACGTGATTGGTCGCACACGCACGAAACTTTAATAAGTTGAAAAAGTGCCACCAAAATGTTGTGTTTTGCTTGGACAAACTTTGATCGAGTGTCCTGTGCTGTTTAATTAGTTTTTCTGATATGGTTTAATTGTTTTGAGATAATGTGTCTAATGCATAAACTAAGGAAATGGTTTATTTTCTATTATATCTTAAATTGTTACTTTGGTGAATGCAATTATATCAAAAAATGGAACTGGGACAAGCCAGCAAACTTGAATTTTAAGGCAATTTTTTTTCCTGATTATTTATAAACACGAATAACAATAAAAAATGTGGCCCTAGTTGCACCAAGTAACGTAGTTTACTATAAAAATAAAATAAGAAACATCCTATCATTTTACACCTTGATTCTCAACGTGGAGACGTAAAATTTGCTGCTTTGATATTCATCCAAATCTTTATTTATCTTTGGTGGAGGTCAGATAGTCAGTCGCTAGATGTAAAATACTGGTATTCAGCTACATCCGGTTAGACTGGAGGCCGACGCTAGTTGATAAAAGGCTAAGCAGATGATGACAATCAATTTGTGAAAATTTCTACTGAATGTAAAAAAAATCTACGTACATAACTGTGTGGGATGTCTATTGACAACTTTTAGAAATAGCAGTGTGCAGGTAAAAGAAAGACGATTGACGTACTAAAACAATGTGGGTATGCAGAACGTAAAAATAACTTTTTCAACGAACATTGGTTTGAATAGGATTACATAATAATATATTCAGATTTTAAGATATGGGACTTTTTCGTGAAACTGCAGTATTAACACTTTCAGTACATACATACAAACATAGTATATAAAGAAAAATAGGTTTTGTTATTGAGTGTAAATCGACCTATGCACGAGCATTCAAAATATTGTTTGGTGCTAGGGAACCCTTTTGTGCGCGAGTCCAAGTCGCACTCGGCCAGTTTTATACAAGGAAACAAGAGTTGAAAAAAAATATAGAACAATCTTCTGCCATCATTTATTTGTTCCTCTCCTCAACTCTCAGTAAATGCCCAGCTACAGGTTTCAAAAATAAATTACATGTTAATTTCATCTTCGTATGATCGGCTGCAAATTTGAACCTGCGTAGTACCGGGGCCACGGTTGCCTTTAAATACATCATTGCATACGTTTTACCTGAAACAAAAAAACTTAACTTCTAAATATATTCTATAGAACAAACGATGCACTATCCTGAGGGACCCCATTTTATGTGCTGCACAACTAAAGATATTTACAGCTTCTTTATAAAAAGTTACAACTTATTTTGTGTCTATAAGTATCGAATAAGTATCACAAATCCTCGAATAAACAAAGATCTGAAGTGCGCAAATCATCATGATCAAAATCTATTAAAAATATTTCTTTCAATCATAGATTCCTGATGTGGACTATCATTATCTAACCAGCTGATGTCGTAGTAATGAAAGATAGAAAGCTTACCAATACAACCCCTCAGTCCCGGTGAAAAGGTGGCAAAAGCGGCCTTATGACTCGGAGCAGTATCAGGATTGAGCCATCTTTCTGGTTTAAACTCCTCGGCATCTGCGCCCCAATATTCGGGGTTTCTGTTTACACTCCATATATGGACTACTACGCTGCTGCCGGCGGGAATTGTCACATTACCTTAAGACATAAAATGCAGTATTTCATATCATTTCATTATGAACGAAGATCACTATGAGAAGTCGTTACATTTTTAGTTACTTACGTAAGTTTGTATCCTCTGTAGCTTCGCGACCCACAATCCCTCCAGCTGGGTATAACCTCAGGGATTCCTTGATAGCTGCTTCTAAATATACCAGTTGAGATATATTCTGTTTTGTTACTCTTCCGTCTTCTCCCAAAACTTGAGTTATTCTACGAATTTGAAGAAATATTTTTAGAAACTTATCCAACTTTTTTTAGGGAGGTTTAAATATGTATTCCACGTACTACCAATTCTTCGAGTTGTGTGCAGAAAAATCATACAAAATTAAAGCGAGAGCACGGTAAGTGGACTTACTCCTGATAAATCTTCTCCTGCACCTCAGGGTAGCTGCCGATGCAAATAAATGAGTACAGCATCTCAGTGATTGTGGTGTCAAAGCCAGCTACCAGAGTGTTGTCTATAAGATTCCTCATTTCAGTATCAGTTAAGATGCTACTGGTCTCAGTTACAGTGTTCTCAATGAAGACATCTAAGATGCTTCGGAATTGACCATCTGTAGTGACAAAATATAATTTTAACTGAGCAAAGAATTTACAGTTATGAGATTTGAAATATGAGGTTTTTTCAGTGCAAGCTTCCAACGAAAAATTATAGATGGCGCTGTGCAAGGAGTGTATGTTTTTAGCTATATGGAGCTGCTATTCATTGCCTTTTAAAAATAAAATACTGGCTAGTAAATATCTGTGGGTGCTTTATGTGTTGTTTTCTTGCTTACTTGACAGTAATCTGAATAAAACGTAAGTGGAGTATTATATTCTCCTTGATATAATATGGGTATTTGTATTGTGCCTGGGTGCAAACATGTCAGGCGTCACAAAGTACCACAAGACAAGAAACGACTATCTGTTTGGATGAAAGCAATGAAGTTAGATGCGGTTTTGGTTGAGAGAATATCCCAGTTTATGTACACTACATTTTCAAAACTGATTTCATGGATAATGATGTCGAGCCGCTAAGTAAGTCATATTTTTAACCAACTCCAAAAAAGGAGGAGGTTATATGTTCGTGTGTTTGTATTATTATTTTGTTATGTATGTTACCCGATTTCTTATCTGAAAGAATTTACTCCTGAAATGGTACCATTTAAATTTGGTGAAGAACTGATGCTGATCATCGGAGATATACAATGGAACTCTTCAAAAATAGACGGCAAATCTGTCGTCATTGCTGCGATCGCTTGGATGTTTATTGTTTATACAACATCATGACGTAACACCATGCCTGTATGCTCTGAGGGGGTACGTAGATGTGTACAATACACCCAGATATCGAACGTTAAGTATTTTGCGGATGGATGGACAAAGATTTTATTGGCGTGTCAGAAGTTTGAAAAAACAAAAACACCAAATCAATCAAACAAAGGTCTAGGCTTCAGAAGTCGGTGACCTTTGTTTGTTTGATTTGGTGTTTTTGTTTTTTCAAACTTCTGACACGCCAATAAAATCTTTCAGCCTTTCTTTCTTTACAATAACACTAGTTTTTGTCACCGGCTTCTGAAGCTAAAGTTATTTTTCACTTTTTGTGTTTTTCTTTTTGTTTTTTTTTTTTTTCAATTATTGTGATCTAAAAAAACGTGAGTCGGTATTTCCGCCAACCAATGTTTAGAATTTAATCTGACTTCAAATGAATCCTGGGCACACTGGTCAAACACTTTCGATTGGTCAGCTTATTAGTTCTAAAAGGCAATGAATGCCAGCTCTAAATAGCTAAAAACAAAATTTGACTCCCTCTTGCACAGCGCCATCTATAATTCTTCATTGGAAGCTGGCCCTGAAAACACCTTATTGAGAGATTTTCAGAGCAGAAATGTGATAGACAAACTGTGATTCAAAGTGAGGCCAAACAGTAAAATTACATAATTACCCAGTTTGATACGTTACGCTTTTACGGACAAGGAGTAATTTTTTATAAATAAATTATACTTGGAACTTTTTTAAATTTAACTATGCTTTTTGGTCCTTTTAAACATAAATAGCAGCAAAAGCGTTAATGGTATATAGGCTCACAATATCCCTAAGGTTCTTAAAATTAAGATAGTTACCACCTATTTACAATTAATGAACCACAATACGATTAATCAATGCAATAATCTAATTTTTATTGCAATATTCTTTTCTGTACATAATTCGGATCATTTCATTCTTACCTTCAAATTCTTCTTTGTTTTTCAACCGTCGTAAATGTTCTGATTTTCGTAGTTCAACCATCTACAAAACGACGTTCTAATTATAAATGTTATTTATGTTTTTACATTTTATTATTATTTTTTAAAATATCGTTTCGGTTCTTGGCGAATTTATATCGACTATAATCTACAGTGTGTAAACAGACTCTTCACAAAGCCGTCAACCAAGCATTCTGTACCTACATTAAGCTAAGTTTGCTAGGAAATGACTTTTTTTTGGGGTGCTAAATCAGACTTTTCGGTAGGATTCAACGTACCACACTTAAAACATTATGCTGATGGATGGATTTAATAGTAGGGGGGTTGTGAAGGTGTTTAAAGTAAAAATCTTACATTAAAAACATGTACCTACTGTAAAACGGGTAGCCCCGTTTTACAGTAGGTACATGTTTTTGGGTTTTGTGGGCTATTTCGGATGCCCAGAATTTCGAACAAAAATATTGATTAACTGTCGGTTGGTGTATGGTAGAAGTTATTTTACAATGTCTAGAAACACTTCGATTGGCTACTACTGGAAAAATCCTAATAGAAATACCCAATAACATTTTGGTTTATATGGGACCAAATAGCCCCCAAAAACCCAAATAGCCCCATTTTACTGTATTTAAAAAAAACTTGTGAAAAACTGGAACTTTGACCCCCAATATCTCCGTAACTTATAGTTTCCCAGGTATGGTCTAGAACAAAAAAATGATCGCAATGACGTTAAGAGTCTTTTTTCATTTATATTAAAAATAAACAGACTTGTTAACCGCACTAAAAAAGTTAAGCAAGACAGTGAATGAAAAATCTTTACATTTTTTTTCAAACTGGGACAATCTATTCGTTTGTAAAAATAAGATCACCGGCGGAAAAGTAGGTATACCATCTCTTGGCTTATATAAAACATAAATCAAACATATTCAGATTATATCAAAATACATTTTTTCAGGAACTCCTTAATATTATAATACGCTTTCGCCACTAAAAAGCTTCGGAGTCTCTTTTTAAAAAGTGAACGCGGAAGCTCTTTCCATGCCTTCGGCAATCTATCTATATATATAATAGGCAAAAGTGATTGACTGGTGTAGCTACGCACAGGCCAAACCCTAAGGGCTAGAATCTTAAAATTTCGCACACGTATTCCTCTTATGACGTAGGCATCCATTAAGGAAGGATTTTTCGAAATTCACCCCCTAAGTGGGTGAAATAGAGCACAAAAGTTTGTGTGAAACATTTTATTCCTTGGACATATTTGCATGAAATTTCGTATAAATTTAGTGCGGCAAAAATAATGAGCTACGGATTTCAGCGTTTACCAAAATTCAACTCCTAAGAGGGTAAATTAAATTTTTGGACACAGTTATTATATAACTTCGATTGACACAGTATACGAGTAGGATACTTTTCATCCAATTATCCAACTCCACGCGGGCGAATCCGCGGGCAACAATATCAAAATACATTTTTTTTTCAATCAAATTGTAAAGACAAATCCGAGTCGATTTAGACGACTATCAGATGTAGCGCGATATAGACACGATAATAGTGTGCTATGTCAGGAGCCAAGACTGCACTTATGCGCAAAAGTGTCTACTGCATGGCACCAGTCATTTATAACAAACTAGCTGTTGCCCGCGGATTCGCCCGCGTGGAGTTGGATAATTGGATGAAAAGTATCCTACTCGTATACTGTGTCAATCGAAGTTATATAATAACTGTGTCCAAAAATTTAATTTACCCTCTTAGGAGTTGAATTTTGGTAAACGCTGAAATCCGTAGCTCATTATTTTTGCCGTACTCAATTAATACGAAATTTCATGCAAATATGTCCAAGGAACAAAAAGTTTCATACAAACTTTTGTGCTCTATTTCACCCCCTTGGGGGTTGAATTTCGAAAAATCCTTCCTCAGTGAATGCCTACGTCATAAGAGGAATACGTGTGCGAAATTTTAAATTCTAGCCCTAAGGGTTTGGCCTGTGTTTTGATACATCAGTCAATCACTTTTGCCTTTTGTATAATACTAGCTGTTGCCCGCGGCTTCGCCCGCGTGGAGTTGGATTATTGGATGAAAAGAATTCTACTCGTATGTGTTAATCGAGGTTATATCTGTGTCCAAATATTAAATTTACCCTCTTAGGGGTTGAATTTTGGAAAACGCTGAAATACGTAGCTCATTATTTTTGCCGCATTAAATTTATACGAAATTTCATGCAAATATGTCCAAGGAATAAAATGTTTCACACAAACTTTTGTGCTCTATTTCACCCACTTAGGGGGTGAATTTCGAAAAATCCTTCCTTAATGGATGCCTACGTCATAAGAGGAATACGTGTGCGAAATTTTAAGATTCTAGCCCTTAGGGTTTGGCCTGTGCGTAGATACATCAGTCAATCACTTTTGCCTATTATATATATAGATAGATTGCCGAAGGCATGGAAAGAGCTTCCGCGTTCACTTTTTAAAAAGAGACTCCGAAGCTTTTTAGTGGCGAAAGCGTATTATAATATTAAGGAGTTCCTAATTGAGAAAGAGTATTTAAGCTAGTGCACAATTATGGATAATTAATAATAATATTTTAAAATTGTATTTCATCATCATCATCATCAGCCTATTAATGTTCCCACTGCTGGGATACAGGCCTCCTCTTTATGAGAAATTGTATTTAGTGTGTAATAATTTTTAAAATTGTATTTAGTTATAAATTGTTTTTCAACAACATTTTTCATGCCTACGTGGTAAAAATATGGCTGTACCATTATTACGTTCTTTGTCATCGTTTGAGGTTACCCATATTTGCAAAATAAAGTTATATTTTTTCTTTTATTGTCATTGACTATAAAGTAAGGATAAAAACACATTAAAAGCACACCATTTTACTAACCTTGTACCAACCGTATTCTGCGAATATGGTATGAATCTTTGATTTTACCAACATAGACAACGCGAAGCATTGAGGACCTACTGACTGGCGTCTCTCTAGATTATCATTTCAATTTTTGTCTTTGTCTCAAAAACGTTATACAACCGAAGGATACCATAGAATAAATTTTCCGACTGATTATTTAATACTCACATTTTTTGTTAGTCCAGAACAAATTGCAAGCGCTTCTGTCAGTCTCTTTCTGCAACTGGACATGTTGAAGATAAAATCAAGCATAAGCCAAGGCTTATAAATCCTGGTTACGGGAATGTCTAGCAATTCGTTGATAGCCACGATGAAATTGTTGTCTACAAGGTCTTTGCCGTCAACTCTAGCTCCAAGTGTAGTTCCTGAAATGTACATAACATAAATATTAAAAAAATAAGCTTTTCCGGGCAAAGGCTTCCCTCATTCCTTCCACTTCTCACGATAGTGGGTTTCTTCTCGCCAGTTCGCGAGGAAGCCATCCAAGGCATCCTGTATCTCTTGGCAGACAAGGCCTGCCCAGTCCCATTTTAGTCTCGCAGCTTTATAAGCTACGTCGGCAGTTTGCGTTCTGGAGCGCAGTGTGGTGTTTCTTATCCGGTCAGTTGTTTTTAATTTAGTATACTGCGCTCCATCGCTCGTTGGCAAACCTGAGTTTAAACTGTTGGATACTAATCGAAGACCAAGTCCGTGAACCATTTGTCAGGATGGGGAGAATACATATGTCTATTAGCTTTCGTTTTAAGGGTACGAGTAAATCGCTATACAATGAAAACTTTTAGGATTTTATCTGGAAGCCAGACAGAGGCCATTCCAAAATAGCGCCAAAATTCCTGTTCTCTACCTCCCGTATCCAATGATACCTATACAGAGTGTAAACAACCTCATCACGAAGCCGTCAACTAAGCATTCTGTACATCATACTAAGTAACTTTAATTATTGCTGGGAAACGACTTTTTTTTTGGGATGAAAAATCATGTTTTGTGGTAAAATTCAATGTAACGCGCTCAAAACATTGTGCTGATAGATGGATTTAATAATATTGGGGTCGTGGAGGTGTTTAAAGTAAAAATCTTACATTGAAAACTTGTATTTAAAAAAAAAACTTGTCAAAAAGATGGAACTTTGTCCATCAATATCTCCGTAACTAGAAGGTTCCCAGGTATGGTGTAGACCAAAAATAATATCACAATGACGGGGAGGACAAGTGCCTTTCGGCTTCTCCTTTATACCTTTTTAGAGCGCTGCACGATTTATCTTAGCTGGGGGAATTACAGGCTATGCTGGCCGATACGTAGTCTTCGCTCTAGGTATGATCAGCACAATCGGGTATCCTTTGACAAGCATGGCAACATACTGCCACTTTAGCTTGCTAGCTCTGCAAGCTATGTCAGTATCCGCTGACTCGTAGTTAATTAAAAATTACTATATTTTTAAAACGTTACATCTGTTTCTAAAATGCTCTAAGACTGTCGAAAAATATCCGTACTGTATATTATTACTATAGTCACGAGTTCTGTCAAGCTGTTCCAATTCGTTAAGGTAAAGGAAAAAAAAAAGCAGTTGGCGGCCAACCTTCACTTCTTAAAGTGGCATTAATAGAAAGAATATCAAAAGTAAGAACTACTTACGGCAAGCGGTTTCCAAAACACTCCTAGTGATCTTATCAGTGAGGTCCACTTCACCTTTGCCGGCATCCTCGGCGATCAGCGCAACAAATCGTCCAGCTCGATCATTGAACAACTCCAGAAATTCATCCAAGAGGTGCTGCTTGAAGGATAGGTCTAGTATCCGACGATTACGCTTCCATATTGGTACTGAAACATTTGGAATTCCATGGAACCGCTTTAGAGCCGATGCATCAGTGAATTGTGTTCGTTGATTAAGATCGATGAGTCAATATCTCCTGAGAATGTTCAGTTGAGGCATGAAACACGCGATGAGTAATTGTATAGGTTTGTGTTGCATGTTGAATAAATTATAATAACACTATTGTTAAAAGTTTAAATCAGCATATTGGCAAAATTTCAAAGTTTTAGCTCCTTACGGCTTGAACGACTTTCATCAGATTATATTATTATAGCAGAAGAGGTTTTTTTTTTTGAGATGTGGTAACTAAAGCGTAATATCCTTTATAGGGTGTAAATAATTTGTAATAATAATAATTTATGTTCTAGACCGTATCTGGGAACTTTCTAGTTACTTTTTCAGAAGTTTAAATAGTTAAAATGGTTTTTAGGGTTCCGTAGTGCTGACAAGGAACCCTTATAGTTTCGCCATGTCCGTCTATCTGTCTGTCTCTCTGTCCGAGATTTTTCTAAGAGACCGTTAGTACTAGAAAGCTGTAATTTTGTAGAGGGGTGTATATCAGTAACGCCGACAAAGTGGTAAAATATAATTTTGGAATATATTTTTTTTTAGGGTAGCTCCCTTACATGTGAAGTGGGGATGATTTTTTTTTTCGTCGTCTACCCCATCATGTGGGGTATCGTTGAGTAGGTCTAAAATGACTTAGGGGTTGCTAATACTACTTTACGAAATATTGAACTTCAAAGTTAACATTTTGTTCCAGGGCGTCCCCCGGGTCTAAAAGCTAAACTGCTGGCTTGAAAAATCTGAAAAAATCATGATGATAGTGCATTTCATGAACTTTAAACGAACGCTATAGCGGTTAAGATAACTTTATTAGTTTAGCAGTAATAGTCGTTGAAATTGGGTGTTGGATAATTTTGAACCAAATACAAAATCCTTAGAATAAATCCTATAAAGTGACTAAGATGAAGTGGTTGCTTGTTTATAACGGGTAAAGACTTGCATAGAAAAACAAAATCTAAAATATAACGGGCTACTACGGAACCCTACACTGCCCATGGCCCGACACGCGCTTGGCCGGTTTTTAAGGTTGTAGCTTTACATGACCCGTTTACTAGTCAATGCATCCATCAGTAAAATGTTTTGAGTGCGTTACATTGATTTATAATAACTTCTACAAAATCAAAAATAGTTTTATCCAAATTTACATTAATTATTACATTTTAAGGAAAATAGTGTGTTAGTTCAGTTAATTTATTTTGTTTATTTATTTATGATTTAAACTTTATGTACAATAGTGGTACATAGGCGGACTTAATGCCACAAGGCATTATCTACCAGTCAACCTTTGGGTTAAAGAGGAAAATATAGTGAAAGGGTACAAAATAATGTCTAAAAACTAACTTAGCGAGAATTTATATACTTATATTGATACTAATACACAGATAAAATAATCTAATAGTAACTATATTATTATTTAATAATATTACTTTTAACAAATACCAAAAAATAAAAAGAAAATAACGAGAAACCTAATAATTATTATTATAAAAGGAGATTTTACTATTGTTTTTTAATATATATTTCTGACTACGACAATAAATAATGGATAACTTCGATTGCCACCATAATAGTGAAGTGGTCTCAAATTACTTCGTAATTGTATATGTTCACACATTTGCAGGTATTCTATACAGTATTAACATGATGAGTTTAAGAAATAAATTATGTTACGTGATTTTTTTATCACCGTAATCAGTCACAAAATGAACATATTTGCTGAGTAAATAATATTTCTAAGGAATCATCTTCAAAAATAACCAAATCATAGAGAACGTAAGTAAAATTTATTTTGTAAAAAACTTACATAAAAAAAAATCTTCTCCATTCTTTTCTTCACGGAATAATTTAAACAAACTGTAATCGTACAAAAGAACTGAAGCAATATTATGGTGTCAAGTTAAACTAACTTTATTAATCCCATCGAATGACTTTTTTATGAAATAGTAATTCAATAGTATTAAATCAACTTACAGGGTTGTACTGATGACTTTAAAGATTATAATTCTGTCAATACATACATATTACGGTCTTGAATAATATTTTGTTTAACATACAGTCTGACACTGAACGGTGAATTGCAAAAAAATTGAATATTGCGGCCTGGCGCTTCCTTCTAAATAAATGACTTTTAAGCTTCCAGAGATTTAGATTCATTAAAACAAATAATAGAAAGAGGTGGCGAGACGCGCACCACGGAGGCAGGTCCGAGGTGGCGTTAGAAAAGAGTATACCGGGAAGGATATGGGGAGGCCTTTGCCCGGCAGTGGGACATTCAGGTATAGTAAAAAAAAAACAAATATTAATATTGAATAGTAAATGTGACTAGGTAAGTTACCTTCAGCAGCGATCAGCATTTTGCCCACCATTGGTTCGATGAATCTATACACAAACATTTTCTTCAGGCATTTGTTAAGGACTGTGACCACGTCTACGGGATCTGTTACAACTGTAAAATACGATAAACAAATTCATAATATAATTCCCACTGCTGTGAGCCAAGTGCCCCACGGGTCTCCTATTTAAAAGAGCTTCTTTGACTTTGTGAATGCACAGAGAGGGGCCAAGAATTTCTTAAATATAATCTTAATGAATAAATCTGATTACCTACATTATTTTTATTAACTCATACAATACCAGACATTTGCTCTAATTGCTTTAGGAAATAATAATATTTTAATGAAGTTTTGACTAACCATAAATAGGCAGCGGTCCCATAAAGAATTTGGTCACACCTCCAACTTTTAAAGCATATTCTCCAAATGACATCACACTTCGAAGCAATGCTGAAAAAAGGTAATTATATTTTTATTGTACAATTGGAGAAATCATTTATCAAGCTAACATCAATTTGCCGTTTTAGTTATTACAGACATACAACGGTCGAAGGAATCCAGTTGTCATCGGAATATACGAAAAATTTAAGCGAGTACTCTACAATGTGATTCAGAAATGTTTTTTTTTCTCATCACTAAGTTCCCTTCTGACAAAGTTACGAATAAAATAACGAATCTAAAAGTCACTTTTTCATAACTCATGCTCGGAAAGTAGGTGAAGTAGTAGTAGGTAGTAGGCTGAAGTTGCCTGAGGAGCGGGTTGAAAGTAATACTTTTCAGCCCTAGGGAGAATCGTTTTTAACTGAACGCTGTCAAATTATAAAAAAAAAATCATTTTTCTATTGAACCATGTTCCAACTTTCTATACAACCACGATGTAAAATTTAAATAACATGAAGTTAAGTATTAAATTAAAGAATACATATTTTTTAAATAACTTTACTAAAATTAAATTTCAACAATTTCTTTAAAATAATATAGATTTGGGGAAAATATTTACCATTTTTTTGATGATTTAAATGAAAATTAGGTAATGGCTGAATAGCTAGCCGGCGACAGAAAAAAAAAACAAAATAGGTGGGAAAGCGGCAATACGATCTTCATTTGTTTTTTCCAGTTTATTTATGTTTTTATTTTTATAACACATTTGCTAGTAAAGGGTCTCTTATTTCACCAATTTCAATATCGTAATGTATCTCATTACGTACTTGTGCGTTATTTTTAAGTAAAACGCACGGTTTATCAAGATGTTCCGTCTGAACCAAACGGTACTTTTTAAAATCTTAACAAAGAGTTTTTATGTCAGAAAAATGGTCAACATTTTATGAATAAAATTAACTTTGAGAGATTAAATATAAACAATTAAACATTTAATTCTTATATTTAATTAATTTTGACAATAAATTACAACCATTTGTCTGTAACAAAACACAAAAATAAAAATTATTTTATTAGTAATACCTACTGGCTGTTTTTTGTGTCTTTGCCTTAAAAAAAGCGCTGATGCGCGCCCATCGCTAATTTGTGAACAAGTAAAAATTATTCCGCGCGCTTATTCTTTTCGCTGTATTGTTTTTAATTGGTTTATTTATTTCCTCGCAAATATGTTATATAACGTCGTATGACATACGTGTGCTGGGCGCTGCACTCGGGCACCAAACCCCGTCTCGGGACTAAATAAGTTACTTTCACCCCTTTTTTTTTTTTTTTTAGGATGGGAAATCATCAAATGACTTCTCCCGCTCTGGGCGGAGCAGGAGGGAGTGTCAGACTTTTACTGACTAAAACCCATCCATGTTCCTTCCTCGCCTTTTGTGTTTCGGTGCCACGCGCGGTATCTCTTTCGAATAGTCCCGCAGCCCCGGCAGGCTTCGGTCCTTGCGGACCCCTTTCCTGTTGCTGACTCTCTTTGAGGCACGCGTGGAACACGAACGCGCCGTCGACACGGCCTGTCGTCATGAGACGTACGGACGGCGAGCTAGCCCATAGCTCCCCGTCCACAGGCCCGCGCCTACGGTGGCCGGAAGCCACCACGTGGCCCCCGACGCCCGGGGCGTCTCCCGCGGCGGCCTGGACGTGAGGATCTCTCCCTGTCCTGTTCCGCCACCTCCTTCGCTAGCATGACTGCTTCGCAGAAGGAGGCGACGGCGTGTTACTTTCACCCCTAGGGTAACAATGTACTCGTGGTGGCTTCCGGCCACCGTAGGCGCGGGCCTGTGGACGGGGAGCTATGGGCTAGCTCGCCGTCCGTACGTCTCATGACGACAGGCCGTGTCGACGGCGCGTTCGTGTTCCACGCGCGCCTCAAAGAGAGTCAGCAATAAGGAAGGGGTCCGCAAGGGCCGAAGCCTGCCGGGGCTGCGGGACTATTCGAAAGAGATACCGTGGCCCCGGAACACAAAGGGCGATGAAGGAACATGGATGGGTTTTAGTCAGTAAAAGTCTGACACTCCCTCCTGCTCAGCCCAGAGCGGGAGAAGTCATTTGATGATTTCCCATCCGAAAAAAAAAAAAAAAAAAAAAAGGGTAACAATGTACTATTGTTGTCTCAATCTATACGATATCGTATTTTGTACTGGACCATACCAGGGATGTTTCTGGTTACGGAAATATTAAAGATCAAAGTTCCTACTTTTTTCCCAATGTCTTTATCGAATACAAGTTCTGTTGGTTATGAAATGTTTTATCTTATTACATTTTCAAACAATGCATGTGATTTTTAACATGAAAGCTGGTAATGTAAGATTCCTGCCATAGTTCTTTGTACTATTTGAGAATGGCGACAATTTGCTAGACCGCTACTGCCCTCGTATTTGGAAACGCAGTAATCGTCATTTTTGGGATTTTTACTTTTTCGGAAAATGATATCTCAAGGGGCTATTCTATTAAAAAAATAATAATTTTCATTTTTTTTTTACTAGAAACGTGTTTTTATTAAACAAAAAATGCAGTACTTGCACGAAAATATTGCTTTTGCTAACAAGATCTGCAGCACTCAGCATGTGCTAGAAGGTTGTGCAGTACGTCTTGCTACGTTTACTGCAACTTCATCGGCATAAAAGTTTTTTGCAACAAATACTAACTAAAGCCAAACGCAGTATTTTACAGTACTGTGTTTGAGTGACGCGAGTATATCAAAGAGCTACTATTGCGCCGCTAAAACTAAACGCAGTATTGTACAGTACTAACTGTACCAGATATGAAATTAGGACTTGATGAACTAACTAGAAACGCAGTATGGAACACGTGCTAGGTGATTTTGCAGTAATAAACAAGATTACTGCATTTGGCCTAAGTGAAACTGTAATGCTCGCAAGCCCATATGATCAATAAAAATGCAGTACTGCGCATTTTGTCCAAATGACACAGTAAAGTTACAAAAAGATAATATATGTCAATAGAAAGCTTGATTTTATTTTATTTTTTTATTTATTTTTAGGTACAATTCCAAAGTTACAAAACATTGACTTCTTGCCTAGTTTTCATAAAAACCCTTTACCGCGTTTAACCTGCCATTTTGCAAGTACTGCGTTTCCAAATACGAGGGCAGCATAATGTAGCTGTAATAAGTCAGTTTTGGATAAATCATTTTTATAGCTTAGGTCATAAAAATATTTATTTATTTAGTAAATGGAGGACTTGCAGCTAATAAAAACAGAAAGGAAATGGGGAATTCAAAGTTTTCTTTATCACAGAGAAAACAAAAGTTATATTTGAGTGAAAGCTTTATTTATTGAAAACGTACAAGTTGAAATTATCTATTTAAATACAAAATTGTATGGAATGAGCAAGCAATATGTACATTAATTTATTTGTACTATTTAACACGATCTTTTTTGTATCGAAACTTTTTTAAGAACAAAGCAACTCAACCAATAAAAAAAAAAACCCCTTATCTCACTTGTGAATAATAGCAATGAAAAAGTCACAGTTTGATTACAGGTTTCATTATGTGCCTAATTGCAGTGAAATTAGAGCTATTTTATGAGCAAGTGTGTTGAAAACTAATATTTTTAAGCAGCGACCATTTATTTATTTATTTATTACAGCATAGACCATTATTACTAAATTATTTACTCCTTTTACTCGGTCTTCTCCCAGAACCACAAACATTCTAACATTATAGTCTTCCCCATTCGTCATGTATCTTAATAAATTTCTTTTAGGATATTTTAATTTTAATTCCCATAAAGCCAGGCGTGCTGTTGGCCAAATAAAATAGGCTAGTTTCCACCATCAATAAATTGCAAATGTATTTAGTCCGTCAGTTAGAGTATTGGAAAATAATGGACACGTATTTTTTGTTTTTGTAAATCAATGAATATTGACAAAGATAAAACGCATCAAATCTCAGGAGTGGGGGCTCGTGACGTCACAACGCACTAAAAATTATAGCACGGCGTGACGTATTTCAAAAGCGTCATATCTTCGTCAATTTTTGTCTACGTTACAAAAGAAAAAATACGTGTCAAATATTTTTTTAAAATCTAACTGACAGACTAATTAGATTTTTTCAGGATACTCAATACTCAATACTTTTATTGCATTCCACAATGTGAACTTAGGTGGTAGGTACATAGGAATATACATACATACAGTAGTTTTAGAGCATTGTGGGCCCTGTCGGGCATAACGAAATACAAATTAGGAGGAGGGCTATTATAAATTAATATTAGTTTACAACTTCAATATTTATCTACTCATTCGTTTTGTGAAGGGCTTACAACTAGGTACATAAATTGTGTCATATAATTTTTACTACTTATATATTGGATTTATACATTAATATTTATTTAAATTATACATATATTATTATTATTGGTATTATAGATTATTATTGCGGTTTTTTTTATTATTATTTATTTATTAAATTTATCATTTAAATATTCATATTTATATTCATTCAGTACATTATAATAACATTTACGGATTTGAAGTTGTTTTAATTTATTTATAAATATATTAAATTTTTGTTCATTTTTAATTTCATCGGGTAATTTATTATATATTTTAACTGACATTACTAAAGTGCTTGTGGAGTGTATTTTTAGCTTAGAACCTGGCTGATTTAATCTATTTTTGTGTCGTAGTGTGTAGTGAGTCTGTATGTTTTCACGTGTAGTGAAGAGTTTTTGATTATTTTTAACAAATTTACACATTTCCAAGATATAGAGAGGGCGCTGCAGTGCGCAAGTTAACATCAGCTCTGTGTATTTTTAACGTTAAAAATAGAACCAGTGCTTTTTACATAACAAAAAGTAAATAAAAGTGAAAAACTAAAACACTAACAGTGAAAGAAGTTATAGTTTAATAAAATCTAACAAGAAAAGTGAAGAAATACCCAAATTAAAAACTGTGATAACGACCAAAGTTCAAATCTGTTTGCTCCGTGTTTACTGGGAAAAGTAGTCAAAACGAGGATAACTCCTGTTGAATTGAAAAGGAACTAGATTGCAGAGCACCCCTAAAAGGTGAGAAACAGATATTGAATACTTAAGTGGATAAATAATAGCATACCTAATAATAACAATAGAAAGTGCAATTCACTCTGCGTTTATAACAGCTCCATCTAACGCCAAATAGCTAAAGAACTATCGTAATATGACAGCTATCAACTCTTAGCTGCGTATTGAGTATTAGACGCCGTTTCACACATTTCTCACTAGAGGGCGCTTTTATACATTCTTCAAGATGTCATCAAATATTGTGTGTGCAGGATGTCAACAAAAGCCACCTGACAAGGAAATGCTTGTCTGCTATTTTTGTCAAGATAAATATGATCTACAATGCGCGAACATGACAATTGATCTCTTCAAGAGCATGATGCCAGAGCATAAAGAATCATGGAAATGTCAGGCATGCCGCTGCAAGGCTCCAAAAACCGGCAATATAGACACTCCAATACGATCTCATGACTACGAAAAAACCAAACAGTCAAATTCCCCCATAGAAAAGACTACCAACAATAACATAACCATCAGAAAGAAGACTAAAAATTTTAACAATGATAGCACAATATCAGAAGATTCGTGCATTCTCGGTGATACAATCCACCAAGAAGATACGGATATTAATATAAACGTGGGTTCACAAACTAACTTTTCACTAGAAAATTTAAGCGAAATTATAATACAGCGTCTAAAAGAAAATAATAAATTTATAATCTCAGAACTACAAAATACAATTGAAGTTGAAATAAAAAAAGCAATTGCCAAACTCAAAGAAGATATCGAAGGAAAAACAGACTTCCTATATAAACAAAACGAAAAAACAACCCATGAAATAGAAGAAATAAACAAAAAAATTGAAAAGCTACACAAAGAAAATGAAACCCTGAAAAATGAAATAAAAAATATGAGGCATTCAACAACTCCAGAAATTAAAGATGAAAACTACTCTAAGAAAATAGTAATCTATGGCTTCTCCGAATACTACAATGAGTCTGAGTATGAACTACACAGCAGATTGATTGAAATGTTTTATGAAATCCTGGATGTAGACCTAAACGGATACATAGAAGAAACAAATCGTATAGGAAGATACACCGCAAAAAACAGACCCCTAGTTATTGAGCTTCTAAGCAAGAAAATGGCTAGGTATATAGTTGAGAACAGTCACTATTTCCAAGGAACTAACATACATGTGTCCGAATTTCTCAATGAAAATGCACGAAAAGAAAGAAAGTTAATGCGAGAGGAAATGCTGAGAGCACGGAAAAATGGACAGTACGCGGTAATACGAAATAACAACCTATTCGTAGATGGGAAACGGATAGTAACTAAAGAAGAAGCGACCAGAGAGAAGACATACCACAGAAGTGCCAAATTTAACGAAGAAACAAACAACGATGAAAAAACCCTCACTACACAACCTTACAAACCTAATAATAACAACTACACTAAAAATAATACTTTTCGAAACCACAGAACAACATTTTAAAATTCTATATCAAAACGTACAAAGCATCTTTAACAAACAACATCTCCTAGAAGCATTTATCCACGAAAAACCAATGTATAACGCTATATGCCTGGGTGAGACTTGGCTATCACCAGAAAAATTGAATAACTTACAGTTTAGCGGCTACAAAATTGCAGCATCCTACTGTCGCCGCACTCGAGGAGGCGGCGGCGTCTGTATCTTATTACAAAACCATTTTGAGTACAAAGAAATCTGTGATATTGGTAATATGTCTGTTGAGTATTGTATAGAATTATGTGCAATAGAATTACTTAACGAGAAAATAGTTATCGTTACATTTTATTGGAATAGAAGAGAGGAGGAAGTCTTTATTCGCCAATTAAAAGAAATGATGTGTTATATTAATAAAAAATATTCAAAATATAACGTGATACTAGGAGGAGATTTAAATATAAATATCTTAGACAACTGCCTAAAAACTAATTTGTTCTTAGATTTAATGTTGGAATATAAATTCATACAACATATCAAACTTCCCACACGTATCTCACAAACTACCTCAACATGCTTAGACCTAATTTTTACAAATTTTAATTATAGACATACCTATACCACCGTAGAAGAATTAGGTTTCTCAGACCACTGCGCAACCATCTTACACATAAAATTACTTAGTGACAGCAATAATAAAAAAACAAACTGGTTTACCCAAAAGAGATTATATAATACCCAAAATGTAGAAAACTTTAAATCTGAACTAAAAAATCTAAATTGGAATGAAATAATACAACCAGATAAAAATATTGATGAAAACTACTCTGCGTTTAATAATATATTAAATAAATTTCTAAATGCGTGTATTCCGCTGCAGAAAATTAAAATAAAACCGATATATAAGAAGTACTGGCTGACTAAGGGTATTAAATTATCTTGCAAAAACAAAAGACTACTTAAAATACTTACTATAAAAACAAACAATCCCATAATATCAAAATATTATAAAAAATACGAAAAAACCCTGAAACAGTCTGTAATAACAGCAAAAAAACTACAATATATAAATAAAATAAAGAAGTCAACAAATAAAGTAAAATCTATGTGGAACATAATAAATGAAAGAACAAATAAATCAATAAAAAGCGAAAAAATAAACATTAAATTACATAATAGTGATAACTTGATAACTGAACCTAAGCAAATAGCAAATATTTTTAATGACTTCTTTGCTTCTATTGGGGAAAAAACCTCACCAGCAAAAGGAGCCCCAGTGATGTGCCCCACAGAGAACACAATGTTTCTCAGTCCTGTCGATCCCTATGAAGTTAACAAAATAATAAAAAGTTTAAAAAATAAAAAGAGCTTTGGAGTAGACGAACTTCCCCCATTCCTACTTAAGCAATGTGCAGACGAACTAACGCTACCATTCTTTAAATTAATTAACCAATCGTTTGAAGAGGGAACTTTTCCCACTCAACTTAAAAATGCACTGATTAAACCCATACACAAGAAAAAATCTAAAACCGACCCTAGCAACTATCGCCCTATCGCGCTGCTTTCAACTGCGTCTAAAATATTTGAAAAGGCTATGTGTGACCGCGTATACTCATTTTGTGAAAAATATAAAATACTTGACGACTGCCAAAACGGTTTCCGCAAAAACAGGTCTACAACGTTAGCAGTCTATAAATACGTACAAGAGGCACTAACCATTATTAATAATAAAAACTACGCCATAGGAATGCTGCTTGATATGACCAAAGCATATGACAAGGTGCAATTTAAAATACTATTGGACAAGTTACATGGGATAGGAATACGAGGAAAAGCTCATGAGTGGTTTACATCATACCTAAAGGATAGGGTTCAACTGGTAGAAATTGAATACTTCGATAAAACCACAAATGAAATAATTAAAATAAGATCTGACAGCAAAGTAGTAAACGCGTCAATTCCCCAAGGGAGTGTAGCAGGCTGCCTGTTGTTTCTTATCTATATAAACGACCTCCCTAAAGTTATAAACGGACCATGTGTTCTATTTGCTGACGATATCTCTCTGCTCACCTCATGCCAGAACGAGAACAATATTAACGCTAAATTAAATTCCCTTCTTTCTGCAGCTGTAAACTGGATGGATAATCATAACCTAGAAATTAATTTCACCAAAACAAAATTAATTACTTTCCACCCACATCAAAAATCCCCTTTAAAACTAAATTTCACTTTTAATAACACAAAACTGGAACAAGTAAATGAATTTACTCTCCTCGGTTTGTCCATAGATACCCACATAAATTGGAAATCCCATATACAAAAAATAAGAGCAAAACTATCTACATTTTCATACGCCCTATGCGAAATTAAAAAAACTACCAATCTTCAAACAGCACTTGTCACGTACTATGCATACGCTCAGGCATGGCTCAGCTATGGGGTCATGCTGTGGGGAAACAGTACAGATTCGCAGACCATATTTATTTTACAAAAAAAGTTAATTAGAATAATAACAAACATTGAACAAACTGATAGCTGCAAACCACACTTCCAAAACCATAAAATACTCACACTTCCGTGTTTATATATTTTTGAATTATGTAAATTTGTCCGAAAATACCCTGATTTTTATACCACTTGTGAAGAAACACAAACTAGATACACTTTTCGACACAACAAAAACAAAATAAACATACCTCAATCCCGACTTAAAATGCACTCAACCGGCCCTTTAGTTATGTCCACAAAAATTTATAATAAATTGCCAAATGATATTCGAGAAGCAGAAAAAACAAATGTATTTATTAATAAATTGAAACAATTTCTGGAATCCAAGGCATATTACTCAGTAAAGGAGTTTATAGATGACAAATCGATTTCAAAATAAAATAATTCGCTCTCATTATAATATGGAATGTAAGAAACCAAAAATGAAAATATAAATACATAAACAATAATATTATTTAATATAAATGAAACATAGTTCTAATAATTGCATAATAATTATACATAATATAAATACATAATATAAATAATACATAAATATAAATTATTAATATAGTATATTATACATAATGCACAGATTTAATATTCTAAAAATTTATAAATTCATAATTATACACCCAATAACACATTTAATAATTTGTAATAATATTATTAAACTGCTACTTAGCCCTCTTCCTCTCTCCTAATGTTGCTGTGCCCGACAGGGTCCATATTGTTTTCTTTTTATTATTTGATTACACCATCTATGTAATACATATGGAATGCAATAAAGATTTGAGATTTGAGATTTGAGATATATACAAGGTAGGGTTAGAAGTTTATGTTCTTGGAAATGGGGTTTGCAGCTGTCTGTGCTATCTATATGGGCTAGTATTCTAATCAGTCGTTTTTGTAGTAAGAAAAGTGTTGGTGCGTCTGTACTATTTCCCCATAATATTATGCCGTAGTTTAACCACGCGTATGCATAGGCATAATACGTAACCAGAGCAGTGGAGAAATTTGTTGATTTTTTTATTTCACGGAGGGCATAGGATAATTTTGACAATTTTGACCTGATTTTTTTAATATGTGATTTCCAATTTAAATGTGTATCTATGGATAAGCCGAGTAGGTTGAATTCTTTTACTGTTTCTATTTTTGCGTCATTGTAAATAAATTTTATGTCTATAGGAGTTTTCTGATGTGGACAGAAGGACATGATTTTAGTTTTATGAAAATTTAGTTCAAGGTTATGTTCTGTCATCCAAGTTGTTATTTTGTTGAGTATACCTGTACTCCTTCTGCGAAGCAGTCATGCTAGCGAAGGAGGTGGCGGAACAGGACAGGGAGAGATCCTCACGTCCCGGCCGCCGCGGGAGACGCCCCGGGCGTCGGGGGCCACGTGGTGGCTTCCGGCCACCGTAGGCGCGGGCCTGTGGACGGGGAGCTATGGGCTAGCTCGCCGTCCGTTCGTCTCATGACGACAGGCCGTGTCGACGGCGCGTTCGTGTTCCACGCGCGCCTCAAAGAGAGTCAGCAATAAGGAAGGGGTCCGCAAGGACCGAAGCCTGCCGGGGCTGCGGGACTATTCGAAAGAGATACCGTGGCCCCGGAACACAAAGGGCGATGAAGGAACATGGATGGGTTTTAGTCAGTAAAAGTCTGACACTCCCTCCTGCTCAGCCCAGAGCGGGAGAAGTCATTTGATGATTTCCCATCCGAAAAAAAAAAAAAAAAAAAAAGTATACCTGTACGTATTTCGGTTAAGTTGGTATTGTCGTGGCAAGAAGTTAGTACTGAGATATCGTCGGCAAATAGAACACATGACTCATTTATGATTGTAGGGAGGTCATTTATATAGATGATAAAAAAGGATACAAGCCTATACATGGTTATAAGGACATCTCGGAATTACATGCGGAGCTGTGTCAATTATTCGTTCCAAGTATTTATATTATATTTGCTGTATAAAACATAAATAATTGTGGTCTAACATAATAGTCGAGTGCAATTAGACAATAAGGTGGAACGGAGTTTATATGGGTCGAATTTTATGGGGCTTTTTTTATTGGGTTCCTAGTGGAGTGGAGAAGAAAGTAAAAAAAAAAAATCGCCGTTTAAGATTTTTTTTATTTTTTTATTTTCCATTGTAATATTTTTTTTGTTCGTTCATGAATAACTTCAAATTCGACAAATCCATTAAACGCTAACTTGGTCTGTTTCTTTGTTCATTGTTGTCGATGTAATGCATATTTCAAGTCTTTTTTGAAAATTTCCTTTTTTCTACAATTATTTCTAAAAAAACGAATTTTAAGACCAAGATTTCATTTGAAATTGGTAACTGATACTTTTTCACAGATAACTGAATGTAAAAATATTCAAGAAAACCATATCGACTATTTATTAGTTAAAGAAGGCTATTTTTCTCAAAATATTTCTATGACGGTCAACATAAATACTATCCTGAAAATATTCTTTTTATATCTGCTATCCACAGATAACAAAAATTTACAAAAATAATTAGTGGTACTCGCTAAATGTTGATAATAATCAACATTTAGCGAGTACCACTAATTATTTTTGTAAATTTTAACAAAGCTGACGACGGTAGAATGAGGCCGCTGGTAAATTTACAAAAATGATCATAATTATAACATAACCATTTCTCATGATTTCTATCTAAAATAAGTTGCAAGCTTGGGTCTCTGCGCGCAATTTAATATCAATACCGATACCGATACCGTTCCCACTTCCTGGCGATAGAGGCCTTTTGTCATGATTTACTTTTTCAGCAGTATCCAATATTTAACAAGTATCCTTAAATATTTTTCTAGTTATTAGATAGCTAATAAAATAAGGATTTTGACAATGATTTGCACATTGAGTTTTATAGCAGTTAAAAAAAAAAGTTTACATTATCATAGACAATTTTCTGACATTTTCGAATGAATTTTAAGTCACTACATTGATGAAAGTAGTCTTCATTAATAATTTGTGGTACAGTTATCTGTGAAAAAGCATCAGTTACCAATTTGAAAAGAAATCTTAGTCTTAAAATTCGATATTTTAGAAATAATTGCAGAAAATGGGAAATTTAAAAAAAATGCTTGAAATATGCATTACATCGACAACAATGAATAAAGAAACAGACCAAATTAGCATTTAATGGATGCTCGGAGGTTACACTATTGCGCTACAATATGAATTTGTTGAAGTTGAAGTTATTCATGAACGAAAAAAAAATATTCCAAAGTAAATTAAAAAAAAAGTCTCAAGCGGCGAAACTTTTTTTTAACTTTCTTCTCCAATCCACTAGGAACTCAATAAAAAAGTCCCATGTAAATCCGACCACTATAAACTTCGTTCCACCTTTTGAGTATTTTTTGTCTAATTGCACTTGCTATTAATATTATTTATACTTCTGCTACTTATGTCGTTGTTTTATTTTAGCAAAAATAGGCCGATTTAAATTATACAAATAAGAGACTGGGCAAAACAGGTTTTGTATTTAACCAAGTTTATAGGTCTCAAGCGAGTTGTCATCTTGATTGGAACTCCTTGCGCTGATGCATGGTAAAACATCACTATCGGTTTCGAACGTTGAACCAAGTCAACACATTTGACATAACTATTATTCTCATTATAATCACTGTTTAATGTTTTTGTTAGGGAACCCTCTTTGTTTATTTGTTCAAATCTTTAAGCGCACAATCACAATTTACAAAAGCATACTTGCTTATCATATTTTAGTAGATTAGAATAGGTTCTTATTGTATTTTTTTTTTTTAGGATGGGAAATCATCAAATAACTCTTCCCGCTCTGGGCGGAGCAGGAGGGAGTGTCAGACTTTTACTGACTAAAACCCATCCATGTTCCTTCATCGCCCTTTGTGTTCCGGGGCCACGGTATCTTTTCGAATAGTCCCGCAGCCCCGGCAGGCTTCGGCTCTTGCGGACCCCTTCCCTATTGCTGACTCTCTTTGAGGCGCGCGTGGAACACGAACGCGCCGTCGACACGGCCTGTCGTCATGAGACGGACGGATGGCGAGCTAGCCCATAGATCCCCGTCCACGGGAACGCGCCTACGGTGGCCGGAAGCCACCACGTGGCCCCCGACGCCCAGGGCGTCTCCCGCGGCGGCCGGGACGTGAGGATCTCTCCCTCTCACGTTCCGCCACCTCCTTCGCTAGCATGACTGCTTCGCAGAAGGAGGTGACGGCGTCCCATTCCGTCTCGCTCCGGACCATGGCACGAACCAGGGCCGGAAGCGAGAGGTAGCCGCCGCCGATCGCCACCTCGAGGACACGGCGGTGCTCCACCCAAGCGGGGCACACCTCCACAGTGTGCTCCACCGTGTCCTCCGGTCGATCCTCGCAATGGAAACACCCGGGCGTCTCCTCCCGGCCGATTCGGTGTAGGAACTTACCGAAACAACCGTGTCCGGTAAGAACCTGCGTCAGGCGGAAGGTGAGGACGCCGTGGACTACGGGTTAGCCAAAAGGAAGGTTTATGAACAACATCAACTACTGAGCCGATTTTGATGAATGAGTTGATTAATATACAGAAACTTACTTTCATTTTTGAGCAACATATGGGAATGCCCAATGAGAGGCAACTTCCCTGGATATGTGGGCACCTGCTCATTTATTCGAGGCAAGAAGTGACGACAAACGATCACATATCCCAAAATCACACATACTAACGAAATTATTAACGTTAAGAACATTTTAAAACCAATCAACGGACAAAATGAAGAGATGTTTTATCCAAAATTTATTCAATTTAATTGATTTTCGATACGTGTAGACTCAAACACCACTAACGAAATATAATTGTGGCCGTAACATATTCACAACTTACTGCCTTAACCAGTTTCACAAGATTCTAACTAACTCAATAATCAAAACTTGTATTTAAACAAAAAAATTGAACTTTAAGCTTCATGCGTAACTTGAAGGTCTCTCACTCCGTAACAAGAAGAACGAGTGCCCTTCGTCTTCGTAAAGGATGTTTTGGAGAAATGTGGGTGTGAGATTAGGTAGGTACACCTCTGCCTAATCGTTCGGGGATTACTGGCGTGATGTTATGTTATGCGTGAGAACTGTGATATTGTGGGTGATGACTACAAAAGGCGTCCTTTTGGGCGCTGTAATTCTGGGTGGCAGAGGTCTGAAACAAAATTTAATGGCGTTGAGGCGACAATATGGCTTAAAAAACTGGCCAAGAGCGAGTCGGACTCATGCACCAAGGGTTCCGTAAAAACTTTTTAAAGGACAAACTTAACTTTGCTGCAACCGCAAATAATAAGTTTGTAATTGTAAAATCGCTTTTTTTTTTGTTATTAAACTACATAATTTACGGTTTTGAGATTGTTCCCTTTAAATGTGCTGTAAGACATTGCTTCTCGTTAAATTTCGTGATTCTAGGTCAACGGGAACTACCATATAGGTTTTCGCCCCAAAACCTATATGGTACTTCCGGTTGACCAGAGTAAGGTAAAGGGAAAATTCGGAAAATTAAAAGTTAAAAATTAAGGTAAATTTTGGTACTTACAAGTTTTCGCGAAAATCTAAATTTTCCCATAAGTATATTATCTTTTTATCGTTTTGACTCAGGACCTTGATTTTATACACCTAATAGCGACTATAAACCTCAGTTTATGGTATACATTTCAACTTGCTAGGTCTACCCGTTCCTGAGAAAATCGGTGGTAACAGACAGACGGACAGACAGGCAAGAAAGTGATCTTATATACAGGGTGTAAACCACCTCATCACGAAGCGGTCAACTAAGCATTCTGTACATCAAAATAAGTAACTTTACGCAAAAATTACTGCTGGGAAACGACTTGTTTTTTGGGGTGAAAAATCATGTTTTGAGGTAGAACTCAATGTAACGCACTCAAAACATTGTGCTGATGCATGGATTAAATAGTACGGGGGTCGTGGAGGAGTTTACAAGTAAAAATCTTACATTAAAAACTTGTATTTTAAAAAAAAGTTGTCCAAAAGTTGTAACTTTGACCACCAATATCTCCGTAACTAGAAGGTACCCAGGTATGGTGTTAAACAAAAAAATATCGCAATGATGAGGAGAACAAGTGCCTTTCAGCTTCGTTATGAGGTGTTTTACACCCTTCATAAGGGTTCAGTTTTTTCCTTTTGAGGTACGGAACCCTAAAAAGAACATTATGAGAAAAGAAGGGATCCCTATTTGGAATAATGGGTACGCGTGGAATATCAGGACGCATTCATGTGACATAAAATTGAATAAAAGAAGATGTGAGTTGCGCTTTGCGTTATTGCAAATCTCGTTGTGGTAAAACGAGTGGACTTGAATTCAGTTTATTTTCACTCTTATTTTCAACCCCCGACTCATTATAGGGGTGTCATTTATTTATTTATCCAGTATTTCTTACATTTCTGTTATAACCTAGTAAAAAACTTAGCGCGTAAGAAATACAACACACAGATGTTCTAATATGCGCACCTACATAATATAAATGGAAAGACTTTTCCACGTTTTTTGACGGAAGAATATAAACTTATAACAACCTAACCTAACCTAACAATCAAGATGCATTACTCACAATTACGCGTATTTGTTCGATACTAACTTTTAATTATCATATGTTTACAAAATGTTTTGGAAGAAAAATGGATCTGTCAATAATCACGGCATGGAGAACATTTTTATGATTCTAAGTGTAGTGATTGACAAATTTGTTAATCCGCCCCTAAGACGACCCACTGACCATAATTATAAACCACTGCCTGGACACTGAACAGGAGTGCGATTCATCCCCTCTTTCTTTTTCGAACGCTAAATATCACGCGAATGACAAAGAAAGAAAGAAAAAACATTTACACATACAATAAAATGGTGAAATTATCAACAAATAAAAATTCACCATTAAAAAAAAAGAAATTAAAAATGAAAGGAAAACGAAATTGGTCCTGTACACGGCCAAAAGGCCCCAATCTCAGCATGGTGCTATAACATTAAAAAAAACGTCACAGCGCTGGTATTCTGATAGGGCCCAAAGTGAAAGCGATGCCACGGTCAGCTACGGATAAGGTAAATAAAAAAAAATGTAGACGAATAAACAATACATTTAGGTGAAGTATAAATACGAAGAAAATAATAATTACAACTACATAACCAAACTGTTCGCCAGTCTGTGCCATAACTTTCACTGGCAACACTGACGAACATAGATAGACGCGGGCGCAGACATATTTGTTTTGTTTGGAACAGTAACAGCGAAGACAAATTAAAACAATAACACTGTAATCTTATTCATCATAATCAACAGTTAATGTGCAGTGATAACTGAGAGAGTAACAGATATTTCTTAGCTAACCACCTTCTTGCAATGCATCAAAACATAGCAGGATAGGCATGACGACAGTATCAAAAAATTGCAAATCTATTTAGTCCATCAGGAGTATTGGAAATTGATGGACACATTTTTTTTGTAAATCAATGAATATTGACAAAGATAAAACGCATCAAAACTCGGGAGTGGGGGCTCGTGACGTCAGAACTAGCTAAAAATAATACCATGGGGTGACTGACGTATTGAGAATTTTAAAAGCGTCGTATTTTCGTCAATTTTGGTTTGCGTAACAAAAGAAAAAACACGGTTCGAATATTTTGTGATAATCTAAGTGACGAACTAATTAGTTTTTTTTTGTCGTCTCGCCTATTTTATCAAAAGCAGACTTTATCTGTCTGTCTGCAGGAACCATAAGAAAAAAAAAGTAGTTATTTTTAAGCAGTCGGGTTTTTAAATTTTTTAATTATTATTTTTATTTTACACTTTTTAGTTCCTTAGACATACCATTTTAAAATTCTCATGATGAGCCCTTTATCGAGCCATTCAGGCTGCAGATCGTGCCAAACATTTGAATTTGGCGCCAAAAATCCGCCATTTTGTTTCTTTTTATTTAGATATACCCAGTGTCACTCTCACAGTAAATACAAATCTAACGACATCTCTCAAGCTAACATCCATCGAGCCGTTCAAGCTGCAGAGCGTGCTTCATTTGAATTTGGCGCCAAAAATCCGCCATTTTGTTTCTTTTTATTTAGATATACCCAGTGTCACTCTCACAGTAAATACGAATCTAACGACACCTCTCAAGCTAAAATCCATCGAGCCGTTTAGGCCACAGAGCGTGCCAAACAATTATAGGTACATACATACATACATACATACTCTCGAAAAACATAACCCTCCTTCTGGCGCAGTCGGGTAAAAAGGCATGGAAGTCGACATTTTATGCGAGTTCATTTTTATTTTTATATGCAAAATACAATACTACACTTGCTTAGTAACACATCAACACAGCTACAGCTTTCAAGCCTTTTAGTGGCTAAAAAAAGCTGCTATAAAAGGCTTGAAAGCTGTTCATGAAACCTTCTCAAAAATCTGGGCAGTTATATTGTATGGAATTTCATTACTGCCCTGAAAATCAGGGTAGTAATCCAATCTAACGCGTTTTGTTTTATTTTTTTAAGTCTTGATGACGTTGTAAGCAAGTGTAGTCTATAGCAGTATACAGGGTTATTTGTAAAACACCGACAACCTCTCAGGACTGTGTTACTAACATCATAATCAAAACCTTTTGTTCTATGACTTTCAATTTAAATATTTTTATTTTTGTACGAAAATTTGATGAACTAAAATATGATAAATTTTTAAAAGTCATAGAACAAAAGTTGTTGATTATGATGTTAGTAACACAGTCCTGAGAGGTTGTCGGTGTTTTACAAATAACCCTGTATATCACTCGAGGGTAAGTACAGATTACTAAACTCATGTGGTTCACGGCCCTCCGCTTCGCGTCGAGCCTCAAATGCACACTCGATTAGTAATCTGTGCCTTACAATTGGTGAATAAATAGCTATTAAATGTCAGAAACAAAGGCGTATAATTATTTACAGGATTTCAAATATTTTATTGTACTATTATAAATAATTCAGTTCGGCTAACATGCGCATGCTTATTATGAGATATGATCAATTTAGCGCGTGCGCTTACTTGATTAACGTTAACCAATCATGCATAACATAAGTGTATTCCCTCTGCTTTTGTAGCGAAAAGATTGCGGCTAATCATGCGTGTAGCCAGCTTATCTTTAAATCTGCCTTTAGCAGTAACAGAACTTAACGGGTGTAAACACTCTTTACTAAGACGAAAGGCACTTGTTCTTCCCGTCATTGCGATATTTTTTGTACTGGAGCACTGGGAACCTTCAAGTTACGGAACAAGGTCGAAGTCACAAAGTAGATAAAACGCGTACCACATGTAAACGTGTATTTTAGGTGTAAGTGTTTTATCTCTTGAACATTAAGCTATTAAGATTATTGTGAAACAGGTCATGGCGGTCATGGTTACGGCCACTTATATGCTTACTAATGCGTAGTTGCGCGTTTAATTGGCTGTCGTACAATGGAGTATTTGCATGATAAAACTGGTCAAAAGTCAAAAAGTAAGATTTTCAAAAAATCCTTTGAACGATTTCTTGTTCAAGATAGATAACCAATCTAGCAATTGGCCGCCATAAAACTGCTACTCGCCCTCGTTTGTTGTTGTAAAGTCAGTCGGAGCTTAGTCGTTGTTGCAATTGCACGTCTTTGTTTGCGACGCTTTTCTTAGTAGTGTTTGTACTCCTGCTAGTATATTTTCGTGTGGCTGACTTCAAAAATAATATTTATTGAAAATTGAAGTTATGTACCATATTAAAAAATACTATTTCATTATTTTCTGTTTCTAAATATTATAGATAAACCAGCTACGTTTAACATGTCCTTTAGGTGTTTATTTTGACAAAAAAAAATGTTATAATAGTGTTTTATGTTCGTATAGTGTCGGACGTAAAGAATAGCAACATCCCATATCTTCTCGTGGGTGTTGTAACAGGTTAACTAAGGGACTGACCAGAGAATGGGCAGCAGCGCTCTCTGTGTCTTTTGTAAGAACCGTACTGCGATCGCCAACCCGCTTGCCAAGCGTGGCGATTATAGCAAAACGCCCCAATGCACATTACAAAAATGGCCCTCAGTGCCCGGCAGCCCGTCTAACCTCGACTACGGCAGCGGTCGAGGTTTCGGCGTGGCAAGGGGTGCGAAGAATCACCGGATTGCATCCGGCTGCCTATACCAATGACTGGACCTGGCAACATATAACACGCATACACGATACCGGAACTCGAAGAGGAAATGAGCAGGCTGCGATGAGGTATTGTGGGATTATCTGAAGTCCGAAGAGAGCCCCTCTCTTCGAACTTCCACAGGACACGATAATCCTGAAATCCGGCTAAACCTGCTCTATTTCCTAGAGGGTGACTGGCAGTCCCAGTGTGATGTGTTTATCGTCCACGAGTGCCTTGTGAACAACGTGGTGAAGATCGAGAGTGTGTCGACCAGGGCGCGGTATTTTCTCGTCCAACTTGCCGCAGTGTGCAGACGAAAGTGTGTGTTGCCAGTGATTATATCCTGAAAAAACGTGGTCGCTCACAACAGGCATCATGAGAAGGATTAAAGTCACCCAAAAGGCAATGGAGAAGACTGTGCTCGAAGGTGCCAGTTGGTTATTGTGGATGACTATCTTCCGTCTTGGGTCTTCTGCATATGGCCCGCCCAGTGCCAGTTTGGTTTTAGAGTGTATCGAATGACTTCTATAACTTTCGCTTGCTGTCTTATCTTTATTCCAGGGCCAAACCATAAAAGTGACACGCATTCAATTGTGCACCCCATGCTTCTCGCACTTGCACGTTCTTGGGAAGCATTTATGTCATTAAATGTTGTATACAGAACGGTATTGGAATAAATAGCGCCTTTTTTTTTTTTTTTTTTTTTTTCGGATGGGAAATCATCAAATGACTTCTCCCGCTCTGGGCTGAGCAGGAGGGAGTGTCAGACTTTTACTGACTAAAACCCATCCATGTCATCGCCCTTTGTGTTCCGGGGCCACGGTATCTCTTTCGAATAGTCCCGCAGCCCCGGAATAAATAGCGCCTAACAAGGTGATTGATGGTTAACTGTGACAAGAAAGTTGTATAGCGTGTATAGTAGTGACTTTTAAGCCATTTCGTCGCCCCAACGCCATTAAATTTTGTTTCAGACCTCTGCCACCCAGAATTACAGCGCCCAAAAGGACGCCTTTTGTAGTCATCACCCACATTATCACATTTTGATCAGGCCGTCAGCTCTCACACATAACATAACATAGCATCACGCCTGTAATCCCCGACGGGTTGGGCAGAGGTGTACCTAATAGTACATTCCACATTTCGCCAGGTAAGTTAAAGTTCCATGTAATAGGGGCGAGCTTATTGCCATCAACTGGGCACAAATCCAAATTCAGTGGCTGCTACTGAGAAATTCCAGATGAAATAACCCAATTACACTATTATTTATAGTATATTTTAAATTGCATACATTGTTTAATGTAAGTAGTAGAGCGGAGTCACCTAACACAAGCATCTCCTTGTTTAAAAGCATGCATGAGATGCTTGTGTGAGGATACTCCGCTTAATCTCTAAATCATGTGCGTTATAACTTTATGTAATTAAATAAACATTTTGTTTTTTAACACTGCTCGACCCGGGAGTCGATCCCAGGACCTCATGCTCAGTAGTCGCGCTTGCAACCTCTCAACCAACGAGGCAGTCCAAAACATCCATTCCAAAATTTCCAAGTCGAATCCACAGACGAATATATGCTTATAACATCAATATTACCATTAGGGCGTATAGGATACACGTATAGTATACCTACACGTAGAACGCTAGCTACCGGCGCCGATAAGCACCGAAGTCGCCGACAAGTTCCAACCTGCTTACACCTTTAGAAATATTGTCGACGGTATAGAGACTGCCTGCGCTGACTACGGGTTCTTACAGACGAGCGGCACGTTGCCAACAGCAGATAAACTGCAGCCGTCGCCACCTGTCGACGACTGCCGTCGACGCGTCAGCGGCAGTTTATCTGCCGTTGGCAACGTGCCACTCGTCTGTAAGAACCCTACCTACGCGGACCGGTTCCGATAAGTGCTGGCAGGTCGGCGCCGTCTCCCACTCAATTAATGGTGTCTTCAGACCCATACATAACTGGATTAAGGCAAATACTCCCCTTGAAAAAGGTTGTAACTTTAAGTCCTTCTGAAATATCTGTAATTTATGACGATGAATAAATTAATTATTTGATTTAATTTTTATTGACTTTCATTTTATTTCAATTAATAACCATAATAGTATTAGTTTTAGTTTTTCTATATAATTTAGTATTTAGGAACTATAAATCCATTCAAAAACCGGCCAAGTGCGTGTCGGGCCACGCGCAGTGTAGGGTTCCGTAGTATGCGGCAGCTTGAAACTTATAATAATTTATTGGGTTTTTTAGTTTTTCATTTATTTTAATTTTGTTTTTCAATGCAAGCCTTTACCCGTTATAAAGTAGCTACTACTTAATTTTAGTCACTGGATGTATTCTTGTATTTGGTACAAAATTATCCAACATCCAAGTTCAACGACTATTACTGCTAAACTAATAAATTTATCTTAACCGCTATAGTTTTCCTTTCAAGTTCATAAAATGCACTATTATCACGAAATTTTCCGGATTTTTCAAGCCAGTAGTTTAGCTTTTAGAGGGGGGGGACGCCCTACTGGAACAAAAATTTGCACTTTAAAGTTTCAAAGTCAAAGTCAACGTCAAATCGTTTATTGCTAAATCCATAATGTACACTTACAGGTGATAAATAAAAACAAAGAAACAAAATATGGACCCTGTCGGGAACAGGAAATTTAGTAAATATTTAGAGAGGAAGACCGCTTTATTACTTTTCAGTTTGAAATTTTTCTTAACCTGTTATATTTCCATTTATTTACTTACTCTATTAATATTTTACTATCTATTATTATCAATCTATTCTTTTCATAACTGGACACAATAGTTAATCAATTGTGTCTCGAACAAATCGGTCCGTTGACAGATCATGATTTATATATTTAATTGTATTAAAAAAAAAAAAAAAAAAACATAACAATGGTGTTCCTCAGGGTGACATACTTTCTCCTCTTCTTTTCTCCGTTTTCATTAACGCTGTCACCAAGGTATTAACTTCACATTATCATCTCTATGCAGACGACCAGAGACTAGAGCTTTATCGTAATTTAAAACTTGAAGAGTTTCATATAGCTATCGATGCCATAAATAATGATCTTCAGAACATCAGTCAGTGGGCTAAAAGTTTTGGACTATTAGTCAACCCAACAAAATCACAAGCTCTCATTATTGGTGGCAGATACTTCGTCAATTTATTAAATCACTAGTCCCATCCTCCTGTTGTGTACGATGGTATCGCTATAGCCTACTCCAAGAAAGTTAAAGACTTAGGTGTATTTTTGGACTGCAACCTATCTTGGCACGTTCACATTGCTGAAGTAAGCAGAAGGGTGTTTTGTTCGTATCGGTCTCTTAAGCGACTTCAGAAATTCCTGCCATTTGAAACTAAAATTACTCTTGCTCAGTCTCTCCTTCTACCTCTTCTTGACTATGCTGATGTATGTTTTCTTGATGCGACTGAGGAACTTCTTAATAAGCTCGAACGTCTGCAGAACTTGTGTATCCGCTTCATTTTCGGGCTTCGTAAGTACGACCATGTGTCGGAGTTTCGGAAGCAGCTGAAGTGGCTACCTATCCGGTAGCGTCGAGATTGTCACACTCTTTCGTTTCTCTTTTCCATTCTTCACAATTCTAAGGCTCCTTCGTATCTTCGGGAACGCTTTTAGTATCTCGTTCCTAGAGGTAAACCTTGTCGCTCATCATCATCTCTTCTCCTTCAATTCCCCCCCACTCCTCAAGTCGGTATGATGGATCTTTCACTCTTCGTGCTGTGCGCCTTTGGAACTCACTTCCACACTCCTTGCGGGATAGCCCTTCGTCAGAGGTGTTCAAGAGAGGAATAAGGGAACATTTCCTGTCAACATGATCAATATGTATGTATGTATGTTGATATATATATAAAGCGTGTAAAACTCCTCTTAACGAAGCCGAAAGGCACTTGTTCTCCTTATCATTGCGATCATTTTTAATATTTTGTAAATGGAGCATTAAATCGAAAAGTAGTATCAGCAACCTCTAAATCATTTTAACCGGTAACTTGGCAAGAAGTAAAAAACTTTTAAAAAATGTACTTTATTAATATATTTTGGCCATAATTATGATTAAAAGGCACGAAAAAAATAAATAAAAAAATCTAGATATCCTAGGTTTCGAGAAAATCTATGTACATCACAATGCACACTGTCAATTATACCAAAATGTTGACATTATATTGTTTGTACATTGTGATGCACATTGCCACATGGTTGATAATAAAATACATTTTTAATATTTATTATGTATTTATTTGAATGAAAACGAGAAAATACAAACAAAACTTAATTATTTTGTGTGAAAATTACGGAAACAATTACGCTTTGTTTTCCGGCCGAATTTTGAAGTAACGGTCTGAGTCGTCTTTAGGGTGTTATCAGCAAGTGAATATACGCCGCGTATTTGTTGATACCTTTTGAGAGGCATAAGATCAGCAATGAGAGGGTATCTTGTCCTTTTAGTCCAATGATCTGTATGGGCTGGCATCTGCACTATACCCATCAACATATGGATGGCTAAGAAGTTCTTTATCTCATCTTCTGTCAACTGTACAGATCGCCCTAGTTGCTGCACCGAGTATAAATTTGTATTTAGAATCATGTCAGTAATTAATTCAGGAGAAAAATAATAATAAAAATAATCCAGTGCTGTATCAATGTCTGTTTGATGGAGATCGCATAAATTTTCTTCAAGACTAGCTACTACTAGCACTATGACGACAGCTTTGGACCAATGATAATCTAGAACAAATTTATTGACTTTAACTTTTTTGGTCACTGCATTCTTTGTTGTCGTTTTATGCTTAGATCTGGTAAGTGGCTGCTGTTGTCGGCTAGTGCTGGGCTGAGGAGACGGTTGTTCAACGGTCGGGGTTTGTAAAGACTGTATGGAGTTCAGTGTAGGTAAAATGTTGAAGTTGCTCGTAGTCGGTGATGGAAAAACTTCATTGAATATTGGTATACATAAATTGACTTCATTCTGCTCTTTATTGGAGTCAGTCGAACTATCTAGTAAATTGAGGCGTTCGAAACAAAAATCAAAACAAAAACCTTCTATCAAACCATTATAAAAAATACGAGCAAATAATGCCAAAAGAATCAAAAACCAAATACTCCGTAAACCTGGCAATGTACATAGTTACCATAGTTTACGGTGAGTACTTTAGCGTGTCATTGGCAGCGTGCAGTGTGATGTACATTCATATATTTCAATTAAAGGCGTGAGTTAGTATTTAGGTAGGTACGTAGAAATGCACTAATTGAATACTGAATATTCTTTACATCAAAGCACAGACAAAACATTGCCAAGTTTCGAACCAAAAAGTTTAATAAAAAATAAAAAAACTTACTCGTATCACACGTACAGCTTGTTGTTTGCGGACATTTTGATTTTGACATATATTTTATAGTGTTGTCACAGTGAAATAATTTTCTACGAATTGTACTGTATTTGACAATATATTGGTAAAAAACAGAACGTTTTTTTATCCAGAATGAAGGGGATTATATTAAAATCCTCTTCTTTTCATTAACCTTTATTTTAAATAATCGACTTGCATTTACAAGCTAATAAGTGTTCACAAATTTGTCTCGTCGCTTGCGCCGGTTGTTCTCAATCCATAATTCCATAATGACGGGCGGCGCGCAGTGTTGCCAGATGAGTCGCCCCCGCAGACAGTGTTGTGCCGCGTTCGGTTTTTTGTATTAATGCGGCGGGTGCACACTATGGCGTGCACATACTCCGCGGCGTTGAAGCAATTTCAACAGCTATGGTGTCGTGGGCAATAGGCACATTTTATGGACTGCCCGTTTTATAAGGCCCTTGTTGGTATGGACGTCCGCAACCCGAACAATCCCATCATTTCCAGGGTATGTCTTCATTACGCGCCCCATGCGCCAGTCTAGAGGCATGAGGTTGTCCTCTCGCAGCACGACCATGTCACCGACCTGAAGTGCTGGCTGCCCTCTCCTCCATTTAGATCTGCTCTGCAGCTCGGCCATGAACTCCCGGTGCCATCGTGCCCAAAATTGCTGCCGGATCTGCTCGATGCGCTGGTATCTATTGAGTCTAATGCAGTTAGCTGGTAATGACGGCACAGACATCAACGGGCGACCTATAAGGAAGTGCCCAGGAGTCAAGGGATTAGTGTCTGTAGGATCAGATGAGAGAGGGGAAATGGGGCGGGAGTTAAGGATAGCTTCTATTTGCGCAAAAAGCGTCGCCAACTCTTCGAATGTAAGGGAGGCACTACCAGCAACGCGTTTCAAATGATGTTTAGCGGATTTAACTCCAGCCTCCCATATGCCACCGAAGTGTGGTGAGTAGGCTGGACAAAACATGAATTTAATTTCCTCATTTGACGCGAAATCTGAGACTGATTGACGGCTGGCCTTTATAACTCTCCCTAACTCATTGTTGGCCCCTACGAAGTTTTTCCCATTGTCGCAATAAATCGCGTAAGGTTTGCCCCGACGTGAAACAAACCTACGTAAACAAGATATAAAAGCTTCAGTGGTTAAGTCACTGACAACTTCTAAATGTAGAGCTTTCGTGGCTAGGCATACAAAAACGCAGAGGTAGGCTTTAGTGACGCGGTTACCTCGACCTTTTTTAGAAGATATCATAAATGGTCCCGCAAAGTCGATCCCACATGTACTGAACGGAAAATCTGGATTAACCCGAACACTAGGCAAGTCCCCCATTAAAGGCTGTATCGGCTGACCTCGTAATCGAGTGCAAACCACACAATTCTTAACAATATTACGAGCTAAGTTTCTGCCACCCAGTGGCCAAAACCTTTCGCGAACAGAGGACAAAAGTAACTGGGGACCTGCGTGAAATAATCTAGAATGCTCACAGTGCATTATTAATCTAGTTAAATGTTGCTTAGCATCCAATAGAATTGGATGTTTCTTATCATATTTACATTCAGACTTATTTATCCTACCTCCTACTCTAATTATGCCATTATTATCACAAAATGGATTAAGAGGCAACAATTTGCTTTTATGATGTAAAGCTTTACCATCCTTTATTATTTTAGTCTCTTTTGCAAATGACTCTAACTGACTAAACTTTAATAATAATGTTAATGAGCGATCAAGTTCCTCAATTTGCAAAGGTCCTAACAACTTAACAGTATTCTTTTTACAATTATGTACAAAACGTAGAACGTACGCAAAACATCTTTTTATTTTAAAATAACTAGAATATCTATCAAATTGGATAAACGAATTAATGTTATCTATTGTTTCATCAATTGAAATTAGTACCTTAGTTTCGGGTAAATTATTAAGGCTAAGCTGTGGCTGGCTGGGCCATTCAGATTTACCTTCCTTTAGGAATAAAGGTCCCTCCCACCACAACGATGCTGCCTGCACATACTGTGGATCAATACCCCTGGACGCTAAGTCTGCAGGGTTAGATTTTGTTGGAACATGTTTCCATTCAACTTCTTTAGTAAGTTGATTTATTTTATTAACACGGTTACGCACAAATGCTTGTAAGGTTTTATTTTGTGTTTTTAACCATCCAAGAACCACCGTGGAGTCAGTCCACATGTATATTTTCCTAACATTATATGGCACTGACTTTAATACTTTAGCACACAACTCGGCTCCTGTTACGGCAGCACATAACTCTAATCGTGGAATAGTAAGTGTTTTAATTGGTGCTACTCTTGTTTTAGCACATAGTAGCCTAACCGTAACCGTATTATCTATATTATTAGTAGAGCATATATATACACATGCTCCATAAGCTTGTTGTGATGCATCAACGAAGCAGTGCATCTCCACAGATTGAACATCTAAATTCTCACCCAAAACATAGCGTGGTAAGACCATATCAGACAATAAATGTAAATTTTTTATAAAACCAAACCATTTTTTAACATAATGTTCTGGTACTGGGTCATCCCAATCCAATTTGAGAGCCCATAAATTTTGTAATAATATTTTAGCCTTGATTATACAACAACTAACAAGTCCCAATGGATCAAATAGCTTACATGTAGTAGAAATTATTATTCTTTTTGTAGCCTTATTAGGGATTTCAATGTCACTAGGAAAATGTAAATTGTCTAAAAAGGGTGTCCATTTCAACCCTAAAACAGTGGCTTCATCATGAAAAGTAAGGCAATTATTAGTTTCTGAATTATCAATGAGTATTTTAGGACAATTTGTTCTAAATTTTCTTAACGGAAAACAAGCCGCATTCAAAGCTTGTGATACACCTAAATATATGTGCTTTAATTCGTCCTCAGAAGAGGCACCAGTTATAAGATCATCCATATAAAAATTATTCTTAATTACCTCATCAATAACCTTATCACTACATTGGCTACCTATTTCAAACAGACACCTGGTACTCAAAAATGGAGCAGATGCCATTCCATATGTTAAGGTTTTGAGTTGCAGAATTTTAATAGGCTCCGATGATTTGTCTCTCCACAATATCAGCTGTAGATGCCTCTGTGACTCATTTAAGTCGATTTGACGGTACATCTTTTCGACATCCGCTGTTAATACACATTTATGTAATCTAAACTGGATAAGTATTGAAAACAAATCATTTTGCATTGCGGGACCAACTGCCTGGATGTCATTGAGAGATTTGCCTGATCTTGTTTTGGCAGAAGCGTCAAAAACCACCCGAAGTTTCGTGGTTTCATGTTGTTCGCGTATTACACAATGGTGTGGTAAGTAACATCCAAACTCTGGCCTATCAATTTCAACCAAGTGTCCTAATTTAGCATATTCATTTATAAAATTTGCATATTGATCCTTTAATTTTGGATTTTTATTTAATTTACTTTCTAAATTAAGAAAACGTTTAATTGCTAAAGGAAATGAATTGCCAAGAGCCTGTTCAGGAACCTCCTTTAACGGCATCATTACTGAAAATCTACCATCCGGTGAGCGACAAGTATTTTGATTAAAATGTGATTCACAAAACTGCTCATCTACAGAATAAATATTAGCTTCTGAAGGTACATCTTCAACCTCCCAGAATTTAATTAAAGAATCATTTAAATCTTGCTGAATATTTAAACTTTTTTGAACAAAATTACAATGTATTTTCTTGTTATTGTGACACCCCCCCGTGGGGCCAGCCACCATCCAACCTAGCATGCTCTCTTGTAAGACAGGTCTGTTTGTGCCTAAACTTATTTTATTTGGTAATATAATATTAAAGAAATGATCTGCACCCAGCAAAATATCTATTTCAGACGGCTTGTAAAACAAAGGATCAGCTAATTGAATATTATCTGGTAAACCTAACTTTTCTACACTAACTTGAACGCTAGGTAAATTACCAGTAATCTTTGGAAGAATAAAACAGCTGACATGTGCACTAAACATACCTATTCTTGAATTTAATTTAATTTTGCACCTTTCTGTAATTTCACATGCTACATTGTTTATGCCTGTTACATTAAAGACATTCAACTTCTCAGTCTGTAGTCCTAGCTTATCTTTCAGGTTGCCAGTAATAAATGAAGACTGGCTTCCCGTATCCAGCAATGCACGAGCTAAGTAAGTACAATTTGTTTCAGTGTTAACTACTTCAACCTGTGCAGTACACAATAAGACTTGCCCTGGTGAGACTGCAGATAAACTAACAGGGACGCTAGTAGCTGAAGGCTCTATATTTTCAGTAGCTACATTTATAACCATACTGCTTTTGTGTAATAAACTATTGTGTTTCTCTGCACATTTCCTACACAAACCTTTCAAAGTACATTCTGCATGTGTGTGACCACTACGAAGACAGTTGATACACAGCCTTTGTTTATTTACTAAGGAATGCCTATCATTTAATTTCATCCCTTTAAATTTAAAACACTGATGTATATAATGGTTTTTATCACACACAACACATGCCTTATTATGACTGTTATCTGTAACGGCAGCAAATGATTTCACATATTTACTTTCTTTGTTATTATTATCCCTAGAAGAGTTTTTACCATCATTATTACCATTACTATGGTAAGCTGTTTGCAGAATGTTAGCTCTTTGTATTAAAAAATCTTGAAATTCCTCAAGTGTAGGACGGGATAACAAACTACCTTTGTGATCTTCCCACTTATTCCTAGTCCTAGGATCTAACTTTGCGGCCACCAAATGTATTATTAATGGATCCCAACCATCTGTAGAAATCTCTAAAGTATTTAGCGCACTTAAATTTTTAAAAATTACATCACTTAGATCCCTTAATGCAGTGAAAGATTCCTTTTGAATAGGAGCAATATTTACTAATGCGTTTAAGTGATAATTCATAAGAATATTTGGATTATCATATCTCTTACATAAAGCTTGCCATGCGTTTTTGTAATCCTTAGCCGCAAAATTTGTTGAACTAATAGCAATCTTAGCGCTACCTACTAAGGAATTTCTCAAATAATGATATTTATTTATTATTGGTATAGAGTCATTGTCATCTATAAGAGATTGGAAGGTGTCTCGAAACTCCAACCATTTTACAAAGTTCCCATCAAAACTTGGTAGATTAATAGTAGGCAGTTTTATGGAAGCATTTACTCCACAACTAGATTTTATTGAATCATTATTTACCGAATTTTTGTTTTTATTAGAAAACAAATCTATTATTTCCTGTGCTAACGCAATTTGGGAGCTAAATTCACTTTCAGTGATATTTCTTTCCGAATATTCTTTCTCTGCATTTACAGAAAGTTCTTCAATTTCAATTTGAACCTCATCGAATTTTGGAACCAATTCTTGTAATTGTGCTAACTTTACCGATAATTCTCTTATATTTAGACTAGTTACGCTATCCAACTTATCTATTTGAAACTTAGCTACGTAGTTTTTAAAATACGTTACGCGACTGCGTATACCAGCTCGTTTACGGATTAATTTAATTAAGGAATTTGAACTATCGTTATCTAATTCACTGTCCGACATTTTGTTTCGTTTTCCGAATTCTACGAATTTAACACTATGTTTCACTAACTTCAACAATGAGAAAGGTAAAGTTAATTAAAATGTTCACTCTAACCGAGGCATCCAGGAGTCAAACCAGCTCAAACCTCGCCGTTGCCACCGAGCCCGCCAACCGGACGGACAGCACCCGTAGGGCGCCGCTGCCAGCCCCGCTGCCGAGCACGTGGACAGCACGCAAAATCCACCGCGTACCGACGCAGGATCTTCTGGAATGTTCGGCAAATAACTGTTTACAACTAATAAATATAATCTCAATTTACCTAGGAACCAAAAACGACGAACTATTCTTTTTATTTAAAGTTTTTTCGTGCCGCGTGCTTCACACCTAGTGGAATATGGCATGCGTTTAGCTATAGCCAATCATTAAAAACACGCAGCTAGGCACTTCTCCCCACAGCCTCAAATTAGCACGGCATTTACACGCAACCAAAGCTGGGAAATAGGGATAAGGATAGAATAAGGAACGGGCTTACTTCCTTTTTATAGCTGTTGAGACGCCGCCGCCATCTTCGTTACACATTGAATTTGTTCCTCCGATCGACGACAGCAATAGGGGTTTTCCTCGTAGCAGCTTCGAATCTTCGATTGTTCACGGTCGCCACATGAAGGGGATTATATTAAAATCCTCTTCTTTTCATTAACCTTTATTTTAAATAATCGACTTGCATTTACAAGCTAATAAGTGTTCACAAATTTGTCTCGTCGCTTGCGCCGGTTGTTCTCAATCCATAATTCCATAATGACGGGCGGCGCGCAGTGTTGCCAGATGAGTCGCCCCCGCAGACAGTGTTGTGCCGCGTTCGGTTTTTTGTATTAATGCGGCGGGTGCACACTATGGCGTGCACACAGAAGTAACGAGTTTTTTTTTAATGTATGTACAGTACGATGTACGCTGTCAAGTTAAGGGGAGACCTATTCAACGATACCCCACATGATGGGGTAGGCGACGAAAAAAAAATTCGTCCCCACTTCAAATTTTTTTTTTTTTTTTTTTTTCTTAGCAAAACCTCGGACAGACAGACAGCCAGACAGACAGACGGACATGACGAAACTTTAAGGGTTTCTTGTCAGGACTACGGAACCCTAAAAACTGCAAAATAGATATTTGCCAACTTTTTGTGATATTCGCCTAAGTGTGTCGGCCGGTTTTTGAATGGTCCTGAACTCCTGACCTGTGTATCCGAATGTGTAACGCGAGACGTGTGCACTCGAACCTCCCAGCTAGGCCTTGTCGTTTATGGGACTGGACATAAAACACTAGTATATATAATATACTGCATTTCGTTAGTGGTGCTTGTGTCAACAAGTATCAAAAATTATTTAAATTTATTTAAGTTACGGACCAAAAATCTTGTGATGTTCATTTTATCCGTTGATTGGTTTTAAAATGTTCTTAACGATAATAATTTCGTTAGTAGGTGTGTATTTGGGATATGTGATCGTTTGTCGTCACTTGTTGCCTCGAATAAATGAGCAGGTGCCCACATTTCCAGGGAGGTTGCCTCTCATTGGGCATTCCCATATGTGGCTCAAAAATGAAAGTAAGTTTCTGTTCATTAAACAACTCATTCATCAAAAACGGCTCAGTAGTTGATGCGCTATGGAGGGTTAATTTAATTATTTCTAAATTCATAAACCTTCTTTTTGGCTAACCCGTAGACAGGTACAATTATAACTTATTGTGATCTACTAAAATATGATAAGCAAGTCCGCTTCTGTACATTATGACTATTTGCTTAAAGTTTTGAATAAATAAACAAAGAGGTTCCATAACAAAAACAATAAACAGTGATTACAATGACCTAGTTACGTCAAAATGTCTTGACTTAGTTCAACGTTCGGAACCGACCGATGGTGATGTTTTGTTTTTCAATGCAGCAGGTAAGTTAAGGCAAGTAGTTCCAATGAAGGTGACAACGAATTAAAAAAAAAAATATACTAGCTGACCCAACAGACTTCGTTCTGTCAAAAGCCATTGGACTGTGGCAGTCCTGCAAACTTATCTTTTCTGGTCAAGTTCTGGTGATGGTGTCGCTTAGTTTGTACACAGTGGATCGTGTCTTAAAACTAAAGGTGTCACACCTTTAGTTTTAAGCTACAGTTAACAACTACTTACAAAAAACCTTTTCTGTTTCGTAGACTATACTTAAGTGTGTAACATTGTGTTAAATTATATTTTTTGTTTAATTACCTGGAGCGTTAACAAACAAAGCTCTTGGTTTTCCAACACGGGAACAGGTAACATAGAATTGGGCATGCGAGCAACGTGGGTTTTCAAGATTAATGTCGCCAAGACTCAATGATATATTTTTGGAAAAAAGAAACTGCAGTGGTTTAATTTCAAATGGTATCGGAATCACTGGGAAACGTGTTATCAAAACATCTTCTTTATACTTTCCCTCTATGATTGTTGCTTCGATCACGTTGTTGAGTTTTTCTCCGCTAGCCGTGTGCCGTTTAACATAGACGCAGTTGGTTGATGTTTCGCAACATTATGATCACCCATCCGACCTTAATTTAAGATTTCGATGCAGCAATACTGGCAAATCCAGCGAGTTCAAAAATTCTGGTGGATAGATGACGGCATTATCTTGTATCGGAATCAACTGATTGGCATGTCTTCAATTCACTGGCAATTTCGTTTTGAATTTTAAATCATTTACATCCATGTTTTTGGCAGCCAAAATAGCTCGTTAGGAAACAACTTTTGAATGAGATCGGTTTTTGATTCAGTAATCTGATAAAATGTTCAGGTAAGGTAACGCAGCCAGTCAAAATGTCTACGGAGAATTTTCCATGATCTATATGAAAAAATTCGACGAAAATCTCCTGCAAAAAAAAAAATCATCCCACCATCGAATCGGTATTGATTGATCCGTAGATCTTGCATGGTTTGGTCTAATGCCTCTTACTACTTTTTGTGTGCCAAGTAAATCCCCTAAATTCCATCATTTACAACTTTCATAAGAGTATCACACTTTTGTTTTTAGATTTATTCGAACTGATTTTCCTATAGCATTTAGATTGTACAGATTTTCGCGTTACGGCTCTTGATTAAATACCTAATTGAGATAATACTTTGTTTGCCCCATCATCAAGCACATGTCCTCAATTGATATTAACGCCTCGTTGTCTTCTTCACTGACCTGTTTATTTTGTTTTCCTGTTCTATTCATCTTTATACTTGACCGTATTTAATGAGCTTGTGAAGAAATAACAGAAAGTTTGATCATTGAGTCATTGAGAGTTTAATCTCAATGAGCATCAATTTCTAACTATTTGAAACGGTAACATGCTTCTCTGTAAGAGCCATACAATTCACCATCAACCGTTCGTAAATGATGGAATGAAATTGGGCCTCGAACATTAACGAACTGTTAAACATACATTCACGTATCCAGAAACAGGATTTCCCTGTTTCCGACTTCGGATTTTTTGATGATGCGCTCCATACAAAATATCTCGGCAATTCCGAGTAAAGCAGTGACAACTTGCGAAAGTAACTTGTCAGTGTTGTTGCTGGTGGTGAAATAAGTCAGACGTTTGTGTATAGCGAATGAAAAGATTCTCCAAATCGGCTCATTGCTGCTGAAATAATTATCTAGATTCATAATTATTTGAAATTGCGAAACTTCATTATTGGCATCAGAAGATTTATTTAGATTTGATTTAACAGAATTGTAGTACACAACATTGCAATGCTCTTTGAATGTTTTGGAAAGCAGTGGCGAATACGTTGCGATCCGGCTGTTGTCGACGACAACGTACTTGACTTTTTGACTTTCAACGTTATCCTCAGCAGCGCAACGACGATACACGGAGTAACCCTTATTACCTGCGATTATGTCAGCTGCTGCTGAAGCTGACGGTCTACGAATCATATTTGTTGTTACAACTTCATACAACTCTGTATCTGTTTCCTGATTTGGAATTTCTGTGCATTGAATGGCGTCAATTTCATCCAGTTTTATGTTGTCAACCTTCCACAGGAGAATTGGCGCACTAGGCGATCCTCTTTCCTGGCACTCGACCGAGTAAATCCAGCATCACACATCTCCGAAGACAAAATACTGCACAATGAATTTCATAAGTGCATTGAGTTTCTACTTGAACACTCGTGGTGTACTGTCGTGACGATCGCTAACAATCATCTAGATCAAAAAATGGTATTCATACTGTCCTCGATAAAATATCACTGTAATGCGTCATACTGACACGCTGAATCAAAATATCGCAAGACTCTAAACTCTCGCCAGTACCCACAATGGCACTTCATTCAACGTCATTGCATTCAAGATTTAAAGAAAAAAAAAGTAACAAACACAAAAAGTAAAAAACCCGGTTATCATAGACAATAAAAAATCTAAATAAATCACAAAAAGTAGTAATCTGGTTGGGGTTTTAACCAGCGAACAGTGGTTTTCAGGCGGCTGTGGAACCATTTGGCTATTTCGACTACTGACGTTTTGACTAAAATAGCTATTGACATGCACGAGGTAAAACAGTTGAAGACTATGGACATTTTAAGTTATTTTTTTTTTTTAAATATCAAAATTTTACACAACAAAAAACAATCTGGCAAATCGGTCAAGCCGTTCTTAAGTGATGCTATTACATACATTTGGGTAATTCATTTTTATATAATATACAGGGTGTAAACCACTTCATCACGAAGCCGTCAACCAAGCATTCTGTACTTCAAACTTTACGCAAAAATTATTGCTGGGAAACGACTTTTTTTTTGGAGTGAAAAATCATGTTTTGTGGTAGAACTCAATGTAACGCACTCAAAACATTGTGCTTATGGGTGGATTGAATAGTACGGGAGTCGTGGAGGCGTTTAAAGTAACATCTTATCTTAAAAAATTGTATTTTAAAAAAGTTGTCAAAAAGTTGGAACTTTGACCTCCATTATCTCCGTAACTAGAAGGTTCCCAGGTATGGTGTAGAACAAAAAAAAAATTCGCAATGACGAGGAAAACAAGTGCCTCTTGGCTTCGTTAAGAGGTGTTTTACACCCTTTATATAGATTGCCGTCTTAGCCATCTGAACTCGCCTTTAGATTCCATAAGTTTGGTTAAATACAAAACCTGTTTTGCTCTGTCTCTCTTTGAATAACTTAAATCGGCATCTATTATTTAATTTAATTAATTTAATTTAAAATAACAAAATCAATTAGATTCAATAGATTAATAATTGTCAATAACATAATAAATAATCAAGAACATCCTAACAAGAATAACCAATAACTAATTATCTCCCCCAAGCCCTAAAAATGGGCGCATGTAAGGCCAACCAATGCCGCATGAATGGCCCGTCTAACCTGTCGGCGACGACGGCGAGGAGACTGTTGCCGCTGGCCCTCACTCTGCCCGCTATCGAGGCTGCCCTCCTGCGCATAGTGGCATAAAAACAGTCTACGCGCACATTGGCTAACATCCCCGACGCGCTGCAGTAGCGAGGCAGCCGCAGCAATACCCTCAGCGCATTATTATATTGAACTCGGAGGGCTCCGTAGGCTTTCTGCGAGTATGACACCCACAGGCTGCTCGTATAAAATGCAGTGCAGTAGGCTCGAAACAAGGTGACTTTGACTTCCTTGGAGCTACGAGCAAACCTGCGAGCTATCATGTTCGCCCTCACCGACAGCGCCCTCCACTCCCGTTCAATATCTGCGTCATCCTTCAAGTCAGGCGTTACAATATGGCCTAAGTATTTAAATGACTGCACGCGCTCCAAGGGCACGCCGCACGACTTGACTGGAGGAACCTCCACCAGACCTTTGGTCCCAGCTTGGAAGATCATGAGCACACTCTTCGCGACGTTATATTTGAGGCCATGTGAGTGCGCGTACGCCTCGCATATGCTCATGAGCTCCCTGAGACCACCCACAGACGCACTCAGCAGCACCATGTCGTCCGCATAGCTGATGTTATTAAATCAAACATCATCGACATGGCATCCAACATGGCGGCTGCTGAGCGCGACAATAAGCACATTCATGTACAGATTGAAGATCGTAGGTGAGCTCAGGCCACCCTGCCTAACCCCGCACTCCAACCTGTACGGGTCCGACAGAACTCCCGCCCATTTCACGTAGTTGACCTGGTTGCCGTACCAGTTCTGAAAGATGGTAACTATTTCTGGTGCAATTTTATACTTGCGTAACTTTTGCCACAGCACTTCGTAGGAAACCAGGTCAAAAGCCTTGGACAAATCAAGGAAACTAGCGTATACAGCAGTGTTGCGGTCTGTGTAATACTTGACAGCATGCTTTAAGCTCAGAATTGCACTCTCAGTGGACAGCATGGGCCTGAACCCAAACTGGTTGTCGTGCAAAGTTACGACCTTGTTTAAGTGAGAATTAAGCATGCTGTCAAATACCTTCGCGATGACTGTAGCTAATGAGATCGGCCTGTAGTTATTTTTATCAGAGATGTCACCTGTTTTGTTCTTGACTATCGGTACTACGACCGTCCTCATCAGCTCCTCTGGCAAATAAGAATGCCTAAGGCAGAAATTGAACAACATCGCAAGAACACGCGGCAGATGGGGACCCGCATGTTGAAGGTGCTCGATGCTGAGCCCGTCATGCCCAGGGGACTTACCTCTAGTCATACTTTTAATTACTTTTGCTATCTGTGCTGCAGAAAAATTAGTGCTAGGTTTTAAGACACATTCAGATTCAGCATCGAGCACCGTCACGGGCGGATTATGGACAGGCTTCACACAAAAATGGTTTTTAAAGATATTTGCAATGTCCATATCAGCAGACACGCCATCGACGCTCACCGGCAGGCCAGTTCTGGGATTGTGTTTTTGTGTACCTTTCCAGAAGCCACGAAAGTCTTTTCTAGCATGCTTCTCTACTGCTGTCTATTTATGTGATCGTTTTAATTTTACAAAAACAGATTTTAGAAAAAAAATCTAAACGATCATCTTTTTTAATGATGATAAAGTTTATCATCATTAAAAAACAATAATAATAATTAAATTAATTAATTATTAATTTTAATTTTATTTACCTTATCCGTAGCTGACCGTGGCATCACTCTCACTTTAGGCCCTATCAGAATACCAGCGCTGTGACGTTTTTTAATGTTACAGCACTATGCTGAGATAGGGGCCTTTTGGCCTTGTACAGGACCAATTTCGTTTTCTTTTTATTTTTAATTTCTTTTTTTTAATGTTTAATTTTTATTAGTTGATAATTTCACCATTTTATTTTATGTGTTTTGTCCTGTGCGGGCTAATAAATGCTTTTTCTTTCTTTCTTTCTTTATCATTCATCATCTTTGATACATGTAATAAATCAAATCGATCGATATTTTATTCAGTTTAAAACTACGCGATAAATGTTTGAGATGTTTATTGCATTTTTAATTGCGTCTGATAGTAACTTGTTGGCCTAACAGAAATGTGCATTAAATATTTTATGAAATTTGTTTTATCTAAATCACCTTTTTGTATATTTAAATTTCACCCGGAAGTCAATAAATAAAAGTTTCAGAAGATCAAATTAGGAATAAAATCAACGTCACGATACATATAAAAATGTTGTAATAAGGCTTTCTTAGACAAACCTTCAGAAGTCCAACCTCAAGGTTTGCCACCGAGCGATGGAGCGCAGTATACTGAATGTAAAAAAAACTGACCGGATAAGGAACACCACACTGCGCTCCAGAACGAAAATTGCCATCGTTGCTAAGCAAAGCTGCGAGACCAAAATGGGACTGGGCAGGCCTTGACTGCCGGATGCACAGCTGTGGGCCCGAATATCTGTGCCCTAAGACAGCTAGACGGGCTCGCGGTAGACCGAGGAAAAGATGGCGGGGACGTCTTGGATGGCTTCCTGGCGAATTGGCGAGACGAAGCACACCATCGTGAGAAGTGGAAGAAATAGGGGGAAGCCTTTGCTCAGGAGTGGGACAATACGGGCTAACTAAAAAAAAAGGCGTAGTTGACGTAGTCTCGCTACGCGGGGCTCCTATTTCTGTCTGCAGGGTTTAAAGTAACCTAACCTAACCTAACGTCGGGGTGCCTAAAGTTCCGAGCCCGCTTCGCTCACTCTTGCATCCTAAGTTATAGCTTAAAGATGCATCCACACCGCAGTTAATTTTTGTGGAGCAACACTGTGCAACATGGTAACACTAGGTAATCAATCTGTAACTTTTGTGACTATTTGTTGAATGTTACTCATCGCGGCCATGTTAGTTTAAACGAGGGACATATTCAAACCCACAATAGTGCATGATTATATGATACTAATCAAAATATGAACAAAAAAAAACACTGATAAATAACAGACAGAACCATACCAAAAAACTCGCAAAAGTCTCGCAACGTGTGGACACCATTGCGATCGCAGAACATGTGCGCGGGTCAATGACCTTTAGGTATAAATGGCTTCTTGTAGGTGCACTGGGTATGGCTCCCGTCCTCGTCTTTCGGCATGCGTCGGTACGGTGAACTGACCGAATGTTCGCAATCGTTGGTTGACACCCAACATAAGGTTGTACGACGGAATCTGGCGGTTGGGAAACATCTCTCGGTGCAAATTAATAGCTCCTCGCACACTATCATTAGCTAACATGTAGGCACGAACCATATCCCGATATTCTTCATTGGAATATTGATAAGAGTCATTTTTGGTTATTTTAGAACTCGTTTACAGGACACACTTATCGCGAAGTAAGCGGGGTTTTCTAAGCGATACGCGGAACCGCAATATTAGACATGCGGAAGTAGCCGCGCACTCGCATAGACTGCGGTCAGCGCGGGAGTGTGTCCTGTCGGTGCAACACAAAGGAAAGGGGCGGGGTTTGCGCTCGAGCTTCCTTTTCGGCAGAATCGGCGCGTGTTTTGCCGCGTGATTATTTTACTGTTTACAAGTTCACTTCTTGCGCGCTCAGTGTTCATGAATAATGTATTTTGTTGGACAATTACGTCAAAAATTAAGGTAATAGGTTTTTTACATATTTGGGACGAGAATCGAATACTGAATACCCTACCTCAATAAGTCCCTCGTTTATCCTAGCACAATGTATAACAAAGAGTAACTTTCAGCATCAAGCGAGTTGCACGGCATTATTGTTTAATGTTATAATTATGTAACCTTCTCTAACAATGTTTTGAATTGTACATGTAAATTTAACGCTCTTACGGGCCCCCGCCGCCTAAACCCCGCTCCCCTCGCTATTGTACTATCGCTTTCTTTTGCTTTGCATAGACTTCGTAACATTTAGAGCGTTCCATTTAAATATTTTTATTTTTGTATGAAAATCTGATGAACTAAAATATGATGATTTTTTAAAAGTCATAGAACAAAAGTTGTTGATTATGATGTTAGTAACATAGTCTTGAGAGGTTGCCGGTGTTTTACAAATAACCCTGTATCCGTAACCAGAAATTTCCTGGTACGGTCAAGGACAAAGTAAAGAGTAGTAATGAGTAAAGTAAAGAGTAGTAGAGGGTAAAGAGTAGGAAAAAATAATATGGATTCTCACTGAATCTTTTTCAGAAGGGAAATTTGATGATTAGAAAAAAAAGAAATCACACAATCGTATATACCGATTACAACTGGAATCCTTCGACCGTTGTATGAATGCTATAGCTAACACGGCAAATTGATGTAAGCTTGATAAATGCTTTCTCCAATTGTGTAGTAAATTTATTAATTTTTTCAGCATTGGTTCGAAGTATGATTTCATTTGGAGAATATGCTTTAAAAGTTGGAGGTGTGACCAAATTCTTTATGGGACCGCTGCCTGTTTATGGTAAGTCAAAACTTCATTAAAATATTATTATTTCCTAAAGCAATTAGAGCAAATGTCTGGTATTGTGAGAGTTAATAAAATTATTAACATGTAGATTGTCAGATTTATTATTTATGATTATATATAAGAAATCCTTGGTCTCACTCTGAGTATCCACAAAGTCAAAGATATAATATGCTCTTTTAAATAGGAGATCCATGGGGCTCTTGGCTCTCAGCAGTGGGAATTATATGAATTTGTTTATCATATTTTACAGTTGTAACAGATCCCGTAGACGTGGTCACAGTCCTTAACAAATGCCTGAAGAAAATGTTTGTGTATAGACTCACCGAACCAATGTTGGGCAAAATGTTGATCTCTGCTGAAGGTAACTTACCCAGTCTTTCGTTTCTTATTTAATATTATTATTTTGAAGGCTGTTTATTGAAGAAAATATAATACAAGACCGTAACACGTATGTATAAACAGAATCATTAAAATCATCAATACAACCCAAATGGATTTAATCCCACTAAATGCAAATTCCATAAAAAAATCATTCAATGGGATTAATTTACTTAGTTTAACTTGGCTATCATAATACTGCTTCAGTTCTTTTGTACGATTACAGTTAGTTTAGATTATTTCGTGAAGAAAAGAATGGAGAAGATTTTTTTTTATGTAAGTTTTTACAAAATAAATTTTACTTACGTGTATGGGTCATGGAACTTGGCTTCAAGTACCTGGAGTGATTATGAGTTCTATAAGATTTGTTTATTTTTGAAGATGAGATTGTCGCAGTCAGAAATATAAGGTGTAAACAGACTCATCACGAAACCATAAACATTCTGTACAATATCGCGCTAACTGGGAGAACAATTAATGCCTTTCGGCTTCGTTGAGGGTCTATTTACACCCTTTATATTATAGAACAATGGTAAAATATCCTTTTATAATTATGTAAAATTATTATGTGCGTGTGGTGGTGTGAGGTCCACTTTGTTAAAACTCTTTGAAAATGCGCTTATAGTTTAAGAGGTGACGGGATTTTTCGTAACGATCAGGGATATTCTTAGATTTACTTCAATGGGTTGTAGATTAGTCCCCTAATGTGAATGATGTTGGTCTGCCTGCTCTCAGTGGTTGCAACTTCGAATTATAGCGCTTACAAGAGGCTTCATTATTGCGAAAAAAAAAATCGATCAGAGAAATGGTCAGTTTTAGTATAATTATTATATTCAACGTATGGCGCCTCCGCAGATAAAACAAGTTGGTCTGCCGGCACTCAGTGGTGGTAGTGGTTTCAGAGCTATGAAGCGCGCAAGTTACTGCGTTGAACGTTGCGAAACGATAAGAAATATTGTTTTTCTATTTGAGCTAGACCGCCTGGAAGGTTTCCAGATACGCGTCTCCGATCCACGAAATAAAACGAGGTATACCGAACAAATTTTTGGACTTTTGGTCAAAAACAAGAAGTGGTGACCCGTTTGTGCTTTCACAAATTTTCACAATATTTATTTAGCTTATAGAATTTAAAACATTAGCTGGTTTCATTTTATTTGCGTAGTCAACTTTTACGTGTATGAGAATTGAGAACCCATTTTAAATGAAGATATACAAAATAGGACAGTGTTTTGCGATAATTTCTTGTTTTCACAAATTTTGTTTGGCGTTAACTTAGATTTTAACATAAAGATTATTTCTGTAGTGTCCATTGTTTATCAGGTACAGGTGGGCCCTCAATCCTCTATTTGAGAACTGAGGGCCCAACTTTACAGTCCATAACTAGCTTATTTGACGTTCACAAAATCTGATTCCAACTTTCACATATTTTTTTTTTGCGAATTTTCACAAAATCCTAAGTGCATTTTCAAAGAGTTTTAACAAAGTCGCCCTCACACCACACGCACATAAATTATTTGGGAATTAGTCAGTTGACTTAGTTAGTCATTTATTTTATGCAAAGGTCTGGATTGTTAGCTGTTGATTAACTGATTGATTCACACTATGTAAGCAAGCATATTACAAGTTGAGCGATTATATCGCTTATAAAAATGCATGCAAAATGCAAATGCAATGCATGCATGCTTGGCTCAATGCTGGTCTTGCTCCACAAGGACAGGGGCGCTTAAATTGATAGCATTAAACGGTATTGTTAGAGCTGCTGAAGATTGTTCAACTATCTTCGCATTGTATAGATTCAATCTCTTTAGTATTATATAATCGCATAGCCCATATTGTGTGAGTACTATGTACTAGAAAGCTATCATTCACTGGAAACCTACGTCTTTTCTTGACTTGAATGTGCCCTGGCGGTTGAGAGTATGTCATGCTCACTGAAATGTCTCGCTGATGGTGGCGCATGTGTCGGATCATTTAGTTCTCTTCAAAATGGTTGAGTTGAATGGTGCTGATTAATGCGTCATGTCCGTGAACGGGCGCTGTTAGTTGTGACTGGTCATCTCTTAGTTGCCATGGCTTATTTGAATGAATTATTTTGGTTTTTGAATTGTTTTTTTTTTTGTTTTGTTTTACTGTGGACACTTTCTTTTTCTACTCTAGTCCAAAATTAGCCCTGGCATGTTGTATATGTTTTTATGTTTTATGAGAAGTATTTAAGCCAACCTACAAAATCATATCAAAATATTGACTGAAAACCAATTACTTTAAGAGTTATTGTCATTTGAATATAGGTCTGCCCCAGGACATAGATTCCACAATGTCGCAGGTACCCTAGCAGCAAATAGGTAAGGCACCAAATTTACGAGTGGGAGTGAGATGTCAGTTGGGTAAGTAAGTAAGTGGATGGTACAGAGAAAACTCGGTATGTCATAGATGGACACCCATTGACGGACCTACCTAAGCAATCACCAGGCAATCACCTTGAAGATTGACCCGCGTGGCTGTTATTATTTAGCTACTGCACTTACTCACTTACTTTCTACCGACGCACTCCCATCCGTAAATTTGATGTCAAACAAATTAATAACGATGTACCTGCAACATTGTGGAGCCTTTGCGCTGGGACAGGGCTATGTTCATATTTGAACATAGCCCAAAATATGCATATAGTATGTCAAAATAGGCATAAAAACGGCAATTATTTTAAGAGTTATTACTCTTAAAATAATTGCCGTCGAGTAAATTTGTTGATAGAATTTTGTAGGATGGCTCAAATTCTTCTCATTTTATTCAAAAACAAATGCAACATTCAACCGGAAGTACCCTATAGGTTTTAGGTCGAAAACCTATATGGTAGTTCCCGTTGACCTAGAATCACAAAATTTGGCAAAAAGCAAGGTCTTACAGCACATGTAAAGGGATAAGTCTGAAAACCGTATATTTATGTAGTTTAATAACAAAAGATAAGCGATTTTACTATTACAAACTTATTATTTGCGGTTGGAGCAATAGCCGTTTCAAGGGATGGAACAGCAAAGTTAAGTTTGTCCTTTAAAAAGTTTGCACGGAACCCGCGGTGGGCGAGTTCGGCTCGCTCTTGGCCGGTTTTTTAGGCTTTTTTGCTTTTTCAGGAAAATGTATTTAATAATTTAGCAATAAAATTAAGTGCACGTCTCTAGATCTCTTACATTTAAAGGTTAGCATCTCATCGAACATACCCTAGATCAGCCGATTAAAAAAAGATAATGCTGTCATTCGCTGGGTTTGGGGTTAGGAGTATTTTTAAACATGTATTTGTCAATAAAATGAGTATATAATATGCCTTAAAGTATCGGTATCCGGTAGCCAAACACACTGTAAATGAAAAAATGTGGGATATTTTTAAATGCACATCTGTATAATTTTTCAGCACACTAGGGAACTCCACTAATTAACTGAAAAAAAACCTAAAATGCAACCCAAAAAACTAAAATGAATGCTGTGCAAAAAACCAATTGATTAAATAAAGATGTCCTACAAAAAAAAACTGAAAAATCACACAAAACGCGATGACCTTTTTTTATCGAATTCACACCTAAAAAATGTGGTTCGGATATCATCATCGGATATTTATAAAACAAAAATACGAATTGTTTATCAAAAATACTAACTTGCACTCTAAATTGTACAATCTTTCAACGGAATTTCTTTTATGGGCGGCTTGGGCACCGGGCCGGCCTGTGTAGGCCCCGCACTTCGGAGACAGAAGTCAACGACTGTTATTTAATATGCGAGCGAAGCGAGTGCGCGTCATGGAGTCGTAGCAGGTTCTAAAATAACAAAAAAAAACAGTTCTGCAAATACCATCTATACAGTATATTTAATTTGACTTAATTTGATTTTCCACTCGTGTGTGAACACTCATACGCACAGTACGCGCCACTCAAAATAAATAGATCGTCTACCTTTTGACATTTTATAGTTGAGTTCATATTTTGATATTTTATCTACTTTCGATAGTACATACTTTGAAAATGCAAACGTGCGCAGCTTGTAATGTGCAGTTCAACGATGGTGTCCAGTGTGGTAGTTGCAAGAAACACCTGGATTTTTGATGTGCAAACATCTCCGAAACCGGATGGAGAAAGCTGGGTGCTAATAGGATGGCACAATGGAAATGCCCCACTTGCAGAACCTCATCCCCAGTTGTGTCTACTCCTGAACCTTCGTCGCTGGATACCATATTGAGCGAGATCCGTGACATGAAACGGCAGCTACTCAACTTGCCGACCTTGGTAGAGGACATTCGCGTGATCAAGAATGAGTTGGCTGAGCTTAAGTTGACATGTGAGGGCACTGGTAGGAGACTCGATGAGTTCGACACAAGGCTCGTGGAAGTTGAAGCAAAGGTGTCCGAATTTGACAAGCTTCAGGAATTAGTGAATTGTTTACAGACTGACTTAGCAAGCATGAAATATCAACTTTCGACTTATGAACAGAGATCCAGGTTAAACAATGTCGAAATAAAGGGAGTTCCTGTTAAGAAGGATGAGAATCTATACTCAATCATCGACGCTATTGGCCGTAAAGTTAACTACAGCTGTCCCAAAGCCCAGGTGAATTATATTTCCAGGGTCCCTATTTTTGGTTCCAGTGAAAAGCTGATCATAGTGAGTTTTTTAAACCGGTATGTAAAGGAAGATTTCATTGCGGCGGCACGTGCCAAGAAGGACTTATCCACTTGTGACATCGGGCTTCAAGGCTCATCTCAGCGTGTGTATGTCAACGATCACCTAAGCGTCGAGTACAAGAAGCTTTTATGCAAAGTTAAAATCATTGCCAAGGATAAACATTACGAGTACGTATGGGTAAATTCATATACTTATAAATAACCATTCAAAAGTTTTTATTATAAGGAAGGAGTCAGATTTAAACAAGATTGTCTAATGTGCTTCTTAACTCTTACCCGTACTTTCCTATTTTGCTGTTATATTTTCCATCAATGGCTCCAAGTGTTTAATACCGTTTGTTTCACAACAATAACTTACAAAATGTTTAACATCCTCTGCCGCACTAATGACCTCGACACCTCTCTTTTGTTTGGCTACTTGTATCTATTGTGTTCGTTATCGCGCTGTTTACTTTAAAGCTTTGCCGCACTACAATATGTTTTACCCTCTCGCACTTGCACGCACCACGCACTATTGCTTGCTTTTTCGCACAGTTGTTTACTTCTTTACATCGTATGATTTTTGCGCTTGCACAAATCTTATTGACTTTTACCTTCATATTACTTATTTAATTATATTATCTGGTGAAGCGTCAATGCCTTTTTCAATATAAAAAAACATAAATAATATTATTTTAGGATTCTCTCATAGAATATAATAGGTTATTATTTCAAATTAAATATTAACTTCTCAATTGATGAATCCTCGCACCAATATTTGTTGCCGCAGCGCCCATGTATCGAAACGTTCTTGAGTGTTCTCTCAACTTGGCCGATAGATGGCATTAGCGCCTTTAAAAATTCAATTTTGGTGAAACCTTGACGATACTCGTAAAATAAATGGACCTGCATCTGTGCTTCAGTAAGAACTTATAGTGCAGTGTTGATTTTTGGGGTTTAAACCAGTCTACCGGATTTAAGAAGATTTCGCTCGCCGGCCGGCAGCCCATACCTACAAGCCATCACGTTCATGAACGAGTCATCTTCCCATCTCCCTGGGTCTGAGTGGGATCTCTGGATTGTCGAGGTACGTGGGCAAGTTTTGCTGCTAATAATTATTAGATATTGGTTACTCGAGGATTCATCAATAGGGAAATTGGTTTTTATTTTGAGGTCCGCCATTACACTTGAACATAGGTTTTTAGTTAAATTTTTCCTTGGTTGTTCTTAAAAACAATCTACTCAAAGGTGCAGGCTATTTACACTTTTTATTTAGTACTAATAGCGGTATATTTTAAAGAAGACTTTTAGTTCAACCAGAGCGAGCTTTGTAAGTAGTGTAAATATTTCGAAGATTTTGTCAGGTGGCGTTTATTGGCGCCGCCTTCAAGGTTTTAAGATTTTTGGGAATTTGCTGATCTTTTTGATTTTTTTGCTTCATAGCTTAAAGTAGGCAAATATAAAAAAAAAAACGAAAAACATAATGCACAATTTTTATCATTATCTACACTATTATTTAATGAAATGCTTTATTTTAATGATTTATACAGATTTATACACTATTACTAGTTTTAGTTTTTAATGGCCCATAAGTTAAATATCTTTTATCAGAACGTTCGCGGGCTTAGAACTAAAAGTGCTACTTTCTATCGTCAAATGTTACTAAACTCGTACGATATTATTGTTCTTACAGAGACGTGGTTATTAGATGGAGTTATAAATTCCGAATTCTTTGACGAACGGTACATTGTGTGGCGTCGTGATCGAGATTATGTTTTGACCGGGCAATCGCGTGATGGGGGTGTGCTTATAGATACACGTAGGGAACTTTCAGTTATATGTCAACCTACCTTCCATTCTACAGCGAAGGATTTATGGCTCAGCAAACGACTGAAAAATTCTAATACACGTAAATATATTAACTTACATAATTATGTGTCTTGTTTATTTATGTCAGCAAAACTTAGGCCTTTCCTTTTCTTTACAACTTCGCAATTACCTCACAAAATTAAACCAAATAGTTATGAGTAACTCTTCTGATACCTTCCTCATCATTGGTGATTTTAACATGAGCGCTATTAACTGGGGCCTATCTGACAATCTATCGCTCGTCCCAACGAACCCGAACGGTTCTGACGAAGTTTTATTTAGTGATGAATTATGTACCCTAGATTTTGATCAATACAATGGTGTTCTTAATAGGTATGGTAAAATTTTAGATTTGATACTTTCAAAAAAATTAGTTGATGTGGTGGAATGTTCAAGTCCGCTGGTTCCCATCGACACCTACCATCCACCACTATTAATTAATATGGATTTCGTTGAGGCACCTCTATTAGAGTGCGCGCTTCGGACACAATATCTGTTCGACAAAGGCGACTATGAGTCTATCAACAAAGACATTTCCACGACTGACTGGGAATCCGAGTTTGCGACAAGATCAATTGATGAATCAGTTAATTTTATTAATCAAGTTATTCTCAATTTACACTCTAAATACATTCCGCAAAAAATACAGCGTCACAAAACGTATCCAACTTGGTACAATTCGGCATTAAAAAAAACAATTAAAGAAAAATACAAATATTTAAAAAAATTTAAGACGTACGGCAATTTATCTGATGAGTCAACATTTAGGTTTCTCCGTGAAAGGGTAAAGTTATTAGAATCACAATGTTATGAAAATTACTTGAAGTTAACCGAAAAATCTATTAAAGAAAACCCAAAATATTTTTGGACTTTTGTTAAAAAACGACATAACTCAAATGCAGTTCCGAGCACCTTAAACTATAATAGCAAAGTGTTGCGTACCGGAGAAACAATATGCGAAGCGTTTTCTACGTACTTTCATTCTACATTTCTAGATACCAACCCTAGTCGTGGAATTTCTTCACCCCCTGAATCTACCGGCCTATCTGATATATGTAGCATTGAAGTGAACGTTGAGGAATTTCTAACTTGCTCCGCAAGTTGGATACTTCAAAAGCGGCTGGCCCGGATAATATTTCGTCTAAATTTCTTGTTCGGTGTTCGACTTAGATTGCCCAACCTATCTCGCTTCTCTTTAGAAAATCCTTGGACACCTGTGTTGTACCAAAACTTTGGAAATCGGCTTTTCTAACGCCTATTCACAAAAAAGGAGTCAAAACCGAAATTTTTAACTACAGGCCGATATCCAAGCTCTGTATTGTGGCAAAAATCTTTGAAAGGATCATCTATAACCAGGTGTATAGTGCTCTTAAAAATTCGTTTAGTCCCTTCCAACATGCTTTTCTGAAGGGAAGGTCTACCGTCACTAACTTAATTCTGCTCAATGATTTTATAACTGACGCCATGGATAACGGTAAGCAGGTTGATATCGTTTATACGGATTATAGTAAGGCTTTTGATCGGATTGACCATGAGATCTTACTATCAAAGTTATATACTATGGGAATACGAGGTGATTTGCTCAGATGGTTTTCTTCTTATCTGGAGAACAGGTCCCAAGCAGTAGTATTAAGCAATTACATATCTAGTTGAGTGCCTGTCCCCAGTGGAGTCCCCCAGGGTTCATTACTCGGTCCATTACTTTTCATTATATATATAAACGACATCAACTCTTGCTTGATCTCATCCAAACTGTTGTGTTTTGCTGACGATGTGAAAATCTATGCCTAAATATCATCACATGCGGACGTGATTGCACTTCAGGATGATTTACGTCGTCTGGAGGCTTATTGTCGTAAGAGTAAGCTAGATCTCAACCCTGCTAAATGTTCGGTTCTAACCTGTCATATTCTCGAAAGCGCTTAATTATACCTTCATCGTATAGCTTAGGTGATCAATTACTACCTAAAACGCGATTCTAAGCTTACGTTTGAACTTCATGTCGATGCCTTAGTCGCTAAAGCATCTAAAGCACTAGGTTTTATAATGCGTCTCTCCAAGTGCTTCAATCAAGCCAAAACTTTAAAAATTCTTTACTGTACTTTTGTTAGAAGTCACTTGGAATACGCGTCTGAAATCTGGAATCCATGTTATCACAAGTACATTGATCGTATAGAGAGCATCCAGAAAAGGTTCATCAAGTATTTGTGTTATCATCAGAAAGTGCCCTACCTGCCTGAAGATTACCTCAACCTCTGTAAGAGGTATCATATTTTACCCTTAATTAATCGGCGAGCAATTTCTGTTTGTATTTTGATTATTTAAAATATTTAATAATTCTATAAATAACTCCGATATCCTATCCAAATTATATTTTAACGTTCCCGGAAGGTCAAAGCGATGGAACGTGCCGTTGCGTGTTTCATTTACCTCTACGAATTATAGGCAAAATTCATTTATAGTGCGTGCAAGTCTTGTAGAAGCTTTAATAACATGTGTAAGCTGCATGATTTTGATGCTTTCATAACGAGTGTGTCTTCGGCCAGAAAGTGCTTGAGCCTTAGCTTTTTAAATTAAGATTTTGTCTGTTCAGGTTTTTTATCATTTTATTGAATGTGACATATAAAATGTAAATTTAGTTTAAGCTTGAAAGTTATCTGTTTTTTTTTTTGTAGCTGTAAGTATTGTGTTGTTCACACTATCTTTAAATCTGTTTTTAGAAGTGAGGACTTTTAATTGGCTGGCAGTCTCACATACTATTTTTTAATCTGTTTATCTTAGCTGTAAGTCTTCCACATTTTAATAAATAAATAAATATAATGTTCTTTATTTGTATGCAAGTCAGTATTTTTGGCTTAACTTTGGAATATGTAGTTCGAAAAATGGGAATATTATTGATCCAATCTCTTAAAAAAATATTTCAAATTTATTATTTTTTTCTAATGAATCTATCTAAAAAGCTACCAGGCTGGATAAGGTTTGGTTCGTACCTGGCCCAGGCGTCGGTGCCGCTTACAGTCAGGAAAAGGAACGAAGGAACACGATACGCTCCTATTAGTCTCTCGCTCACTCAATATTGTTGTGAGCGAGAAAAATAACCGAGTCATATTCCGAATATGTAGGTGGGTCGGGCAGTCGTTCTAACCCTCTTTTGCTCACACACTTATAATTAACTAGCGAACGTCACGCGGTTTCACCCGCGTAGTTCCCGTTCCCGTGGGAGTACGGTCATAAAATATAGCCTATGTTACTCGCTGATAATGTAGCCAAAAAAATCCAATCTTTCCTCTTTATAATATTAGTATAGATTGACAATGCAAAACCTATTATTTATAGCGGTCCCCGGGCTTACTGCTTGAGAAGACAAGTAAAATGACTATAAAACACTCAGTTAATGTAAGTCAGTTTATTTAGGCAGCGAGTATTTGCCGTTTCACAGCATTTACTTGGTCAGCCTATAGCTTTCGTTGTTATTCTTTCGGCGGGGTAAATTGTGCATTACAATGAAAATATTGGTACATGTTGTTTTTTTTTGGACCATCTCCTTTTGCCAATATTAATTATGCTGATTTTAAATTTTAAATAGTGTAATAATTATAATTCAACATGCAACACAAACCTATACAATACTCAACGTGTGTTTCCTCTCTCAACTGGACATTTTTAGGAGATATTGACCGTAATGGATCTTAATCAACGCACACAAATGTTTCAGTACCAATATGGAAGCGTAATCGTCGGATACTAGACCAATCCTTCAAGCAGCAGCTCTTGGATGAATTCCTGGAGTTGTTCAATGATCGAGCTGAACAATTTGTAGCGCAGATCGCCAAGGATGAAGGTCGCAAAGGTGAAGTGGACCTCACTGATATGATCAGTAGGACTGCTCTGGAAACCTCTTGCCGTGAGTTGTCCTTCGTTTTGATGTTCTTTTTTATACTTCTCTAACAACTGAAGGTTAGCCACCAACTGGCATAAACAAAACAACGCACCAAGCGGCAAGGAGTAGAACAATTATTTTTTATATAGCAAGCAAAGATAAATAACAACTGTAGCAACTTATGTTGTATATATGTGATTATGTTATTTAAGTGATAAATTGTATAATGCAGTATGCTTAAGCAATATACATATTTCAGGAACTACACTTGGAGCTAGAGTTGATGGCAAAGACCTTATAGACAACAATTATATGGTTGCTATCAACGAATTGCTAGACATGACCGTAACCAGGATTAATAAGCCTTGGCTTATGCTTGATTTTATCTTCAACTTGTCCAGTTGTAGAAAGAGACTGACCGAAGCGCTTGCAATTTGTTCTGGATTAACAACACAAGTGAGTATTAAATTAAGGGTACAGGGGAAAAGTTACGGGTGTCAAGTACACTTTGATTTGATAATTAAGTTCATAGACTTATTATGTCTGTTCAACACTGACCTCACACTAAATAAAATTCATGTTCATAGGTTTATATTTATTGTCATAGTTGGAATGAAAGTCAAAGTTATTAGAGCATCTTATGTATTTTTTTTAATTAAAAAAAAACAAAGTTACATAATATTCCCGGGGAACAATGATGAATGTCTGTTAAAAATTGATGAATGTCATCATGGAAACACTAGGTATGCTTAGTTAATTAATCATACCTATTATATTCTCATCATCATCAATTATATTACTAGCTTATGGTAGGGCAAGAAAAAATTTTTTTGCTCTCTGCGAGCAGAATTTTGCCAAATCCAACTAATCTTTGTATTTGGCTGCGGATATTGGAAGTAATGAATCATACAATTGTTTAGGATGTGTGAATTCATTTGCTTGTAGTATTGGAGCTTTGTATTGATTATTTGTAATAACATTGGATACCCATGCACCATTGTATGAGTCTCTGTGGAAAATCAATTTTGGTTTTTCTCTATGTGCTCTTATCTCTTTGATAGAACGTATTGGGATTGGGCATTTTTGTTTAAACATGGGTTTGAAATAATCTGCCCAATTCCTTAAGAGGTCTTGTTCACACTGCTCAACTACAAATGGAGATGGCTTAAACCTGGCCACAGCAATGTGATCTGCCCATTCAGAAGGTAACTCAATATGAGATTTTTGATTATTAGAGAAACATCAATTTTTCAAAGAAAACTTGTAAAAGCGTGAATCAAACAATGAGCACGAATCAAGCAAACGTACCGAAGCTTTGACATTGACAGTGACAGCCAAAACCTCGCCATAGCTGCCATAGACACCTTCATCATTTTTTTACTGACATCCATCATTTTCTGCCGGTATCAGAAAACCTTCATCGTTTTTTGCCTGTTCCTCAATTTTTAACAGTTTATTTTTTGGTGACAAGAAGAAGAATTTTTTGCCTGTATTCTGAAGAAAACATTTACTATTTTTAATGGACTTTTGAATGTTGCCAATAACAAAAAAACAAAAAAAAAATGACATCCATCACTTTTCCCCTATACCCTTCTATTTAGTCGAAAAATAATTCTATGGGTACCTATTCCTTCGGTTGTATAACGGTTTTGAGACAAAGACGAATTTAATTGAAATGATAATCTAGAGAGACTTTAGCAGGTGTGTACTAAAGTCTCTCATGCTTTGTGTTGTCTTTGTTGGTAAAATCAAAGATATTATACTCACAGTTTATGGTAAGTACAAGGCTGGTAATACTATTAAGTTCTTATCTCGCTTAGCTTAGCTCGCTTAGCTCGTATTTGCAACATTTTTTATTGATGCTCCGCTCCTATTGATTGTAGCGTAATGTTATACAATATGTAACATAATTAACGCACATCCTGAAATTAGTTTGTTCAGAATCGTTTACTGAATCGAATTCTATAATTTTTAATATAGGTAATTTTTTATCCCAAAAATAATTAAAGCTACGTAATTTATAGTCACACTACCCCTGTATAGTCCAAACAAACTGAAATGGACCGTAACTCAAGGCAATAAGACTTAAAAGTGCAGTTTTATTTGTATTAATACAAATTCCGCCATTCAATACAAAATAAAGAAACATGAACCTTATTTCAAGTAAGTTAAAGTCGTTACAAACACAGACAACAACTAACTTAGCGATTCAACCGCACGCACACACTAAACAGTCACTCGTTAAAGGACACAATAGATTAACCAACAAAATACAAAATATGTCATACTTGTTTTCGTTCCCTTTCTCGTGCAAATTAAAAACCTGGGATAGGGCGAGATAGCCACCATGACACCGGGCGGCGCGGGCGATCAAAGCTAACTTAAATAAATGTAAACAATATTTAGTCACGCGCGACCTTCCGTACAGTGTACTTATGCAAATAGTTTTTCGCGCGCGATGTCTTTCCAATAATTGACACAAAATGTTAAGTGAAATGGTGACTAATGGTGAGGACTGTGGCACGGTGCGGTGTGGTGATAATGTGGTTCATCCTGGCAGAACATTCAAGTCAACCAAAGGTATGGTACAAGAGTAGACCGCAGGGTAGGACTATGTTAGCTGCTACTCAGTGGTTTCGTGCCACGGTTCCATCCAAACACAGCCATCGACAGGGGAGCCGATTGGCGTAAAAAAGTACTCGTTTTCAAAACGAAATATGGGATTAATTCGATGAGAATCCCCAATCAGCTGATTTGACGACTTTTTTTGTGGGGACGTATTAAATCGTTAGTTTATTTTAGTGCGACAACAAGTGCCGAGGATCTAAAAAATAGGATGGTGAATGCTTTTGATAAAAAATGACGAAGTCCTTTCTAAATTAAAACATCAATTAAGAAAACGGACATTAAAATGTATTGAACTTTTCTATTGAAGTTAAGTCGAGCGACGACGTTAACAGCTGATCTCGAACGCGAGCGAATACCTACTAGGCTAGCAAGACTCACACAGTCGCATACGTAGGTATGAGATCTACGTTTGCGACTGTGTGCGTTCGTTGATTTGTACTGTGACTACAACATTCTTCCGGAATTAGGAAAACTAATTTATTAAATAATCATTACATATACATGTTTAATTAAAAAATCAGTGCATGTATTATGATTATAACATAATAAACTAATTGAGGTGTCTGAGGGTGTGCGTTAATTACGTTACATGTTGTATAACGTAAAGCCTTCCTCGATAAATGGGCTATCCAACACTAAAAGACTTTAAACTAGAACCAGTAGTTCCTAAAATTGGCGCGTTCAACCAGCCAAACAAACAAATTCTTCAGCTCTAGAATACTTACTAGTATAGATTCAAGTAGGTAACAATTTAGTTTCTAGGAAATATTTGCATTCATCGCTAAAATATTCTACCATGTCTAGTTGTTCTAATTAGGGGCTTCCCTCGACAGCCTTACGTTTTGATCCTTAGACACTCGATGACAGTCATACTCCAGGCAGGTCGAAAGATCTCATCAAGGTGCTTGTGGACCTCTTGCAACTGCCTTCTGTCTCCATCGTTAGACCTTCGATGACAGTCATACTCCAGGCAGGTCTTAAGTTCTCATTAAGGTCCATGAAATGAAGCCAATAACATCATAACTGCTGCAAACTGTTGAGGACCTCTGGACCAACTTTGAGATAAATCATTTATCTCAAAGTTGGTCCGGAGGTCCTCAACAGTTTAATTAGCATGTTTTTTTAAGAAAAAAACGTCATGCATTTTGGACTTACGACTTTCGGACTTTGGACTTTCTTTCTGTAAAAATTATACGTAAATAAATAAAGGGTGTAAAACACCTCTTAACGAAGCTGAAAGGCACTTGTTCTCCTCGTCATTGCGATTTTTTTTTTGTTCTACACCATACCTGGGAACCTTCTAGTTAATAATAAAACGATCAACAAACGAAAAACATCTTGGATTAAGGGTAGATGGCTAACTTGGAAATTGCACATTGACCATCTCAAAAGTGAATTAGGTCTTTATTGGGAGCATTACAAAAAGTAGTAAACTGTATTCCAAATAAAGTGCGCACTTTGATTTATAATTCGTTACTCAAATTGCATTTATAATATTCGATTGAGATATGGGGTTCCGCAGCAGTAATAATAAATATACCAGCATATTACTGTCCCAGGCCAAAGGCAAAGGCAAAGGCCTCTTCCCATACAGAAAAGGCACGAGCATTGATCACCACGCTTGCTCAAGACAGGTTGGCGATTTCAGACTTATATTAATTATAAGTCCAGGTTTCCTCACGATGTTTTTCCTTCACCGATCTCTGTGATGTCTAAGATAAACTCAGAAAAGTACAAATGAATTGAAAAAGTCACATTGGTACTTGCCCGGATTTAAACCCACAACCTCATACATGGGCGGCGAGGTAACTAATTTAAATTCACTTAAAAGACTTCAAAAAAAAAAAAACTTTGTTCCATTATAATTATCTTACTCCAACAAAGACCATAATTATACGAAAAAACTAAATGATTAAAATATTGGACAGCTATACATTTACTACACCTGCATTCTTATTAAAAACATTACTTCAAACTCAATACAAACTAACATACAACTAAAGAATAAAACCGGCCAAGAGCGAGTCGGACTCGCGCGCCGAGGGTTCCGTATAAACTTTTTAAAGGACAAACTTAGTTTTATTTGAAACGGCTATTGCACCAACCGCAAATAATAAGTTTGTAATAGTAAAATCGCTTTTTTTTTGGTATTAACCTATATATTTACGGTTTTCAGACTTTTCCCTTTACATGTGCGGTAAAAAAAAATTATATCGAAATTTGGCAAAAAGCAAGGTCCTTTTTGCCAAATTTCGTGATTCTAGGTCAACGGGAACTACCATATAGGTTTTCGACCCAAAACCTATAGGGTACTTCCAGTTGACCTAGAATTGTAAATTTTGGTTAAAAGCAAGGTCTTACAGTACAAGTTCGAAAAATAAACAAGTAGAAAATTAAGGTAAATTTTGGTACTTACAAGTTTTCGCGAAAATCTAAATTTGCCCATATATTTTTATCGTGTTGACTCAGGACCTTGATTTATATACCTAATAGGGACTATAGACCTAAGTATATGGTATAAATTCAACTTGCTAGGTTCACCCGTTCCTGAGAAAATTGGTGGTGCCAGACTGACTGGCAGACGGACAAACGGACAAGAAAGTGATCTTATAAGGGTTCTGTTTTTTCCTTTTGAGCTACGGAACCCTAAAAACAATGTCACATAACTTGAAGTCATCAGCGTACGCACTAATTACGGTAGAAAGACCATATTATTTGCAGGAGTTCATCTGTTCAATGAATTACCTACCGGACAATATTGAAGAGTGCGATAACGTTTAAAATAAGCTTATGAAACATGTATGTACATTATTATGTATGAACTTCTAATACTCTGGCGGAAATAGTGTTGTATTATCATAGGTACTTATTACTTTGTATCTCATTATAAACGGACTTGTTCTTATGAGAAATAAACTTTAAACCGAACTTTGACCCCCAATATCTCCATAACTAGAAGGTTCATATGTATGGTCTAGAACAAAAAAACTATCGCAATGATGGGGAGAACAAGTGCCTTTCGGGCTTTGTTGTGAGTCTTTTTACACCCTTATCTTGATATTATAAATTAATAATAAAATTTAAAAAATATAATTAACATTCAAATCATGTTTTGCAGATGGTGGAACTACGAAAATCAGAACATTTACGACGGTTGGAAAACAAAGAAGATATTAAACACGAAGGTGAGAATTAAGTAACCTGCATTATATACCGTGTTTCCGGACGATATCGATAAACTTCGACCGGTCATTGTACTCATCATTATAAACAACTTTTACTATGGGACCAAACCCTGAATCGCGAGAAAAAAAGTCAAAAAGTAAGGAACAGCTCATTTTCTTTTTTAGGGAAAAATAATTATCCCTCTTAAAATATCTAAAATAAAAGTAAATGGGACATTAATTTAATGTAGACGTTTAAAATGCCCCGTGTGAGGCGTCTGTTATGTCCGATGCATTGGGAGCTGTCAGCATAATTATCTTCGAAGAAATAAATAAATAAATAATTGTATTTGTATTGTCGGCGCGTTTGATAGCCACATTGGCGTTCGGTAGGTACTACTTTGGAGTTGACCTCGCAGTGAACTTGTGAGTGAAGTTTAGCAAAAAAGTTTATCAGGTAGCTCTTTCGAGGTAAATTAACATTGCTGTTATAATGAAAAATGTATGTATTATTTTTTGTTATCAAAAATCGCATTGGATTCTATAGAAATCATATTTTTATTTAGATTACAGAAAAAAAATGCAGCAAAAAACGTAAAATTAAGAAAAACTCGACGGCAATTTCCAAAGCAGGGGGGGGCTAGAATCATGTACTGAATTCATGGTAACCGGACCAAAAGGACATTATTCAAATCATTTTCGAAATAAAAGCGCCACGTCCAGCAATTTCCCCTTAATTTTTTTTTAATGGGCAATTACCCCCTCAATTTTTTACTATTACAACGAGAGTCTACCGTTTTTCTCTTCCGCTGCTATTTAAGTTTGAAAATACCAAAAAACATAGTTCAATTTAAAATGTTTAAAATACGTGGTGTAAACGGACCCTTCACGAAGCCGGCAACCAAGCATTCTGTACATCAAACTAAGTAACTTTACGCTAAAAATATTGCTGGGAAACGACTTTTTTTTTTTGGACTGAAAAATCACGTTTACGTTAAACTTAATGTAACGCACTCAACACATTATGCTGATGGACGCATTTAATAGAAAATGGGTTATGGAAGTATTAAAGTAAAGTTATGACCTTCTTTCTTTATTAATACTAGTATTTTTATATTAAAACTTGTAAAAAAGTTGGAACCTTTAATATATCCGTTTAACTAGAAGGTTCCCAGGTTAGGTCCATAACAAAAAAAATATCGCAATGACGGAGAGAACAAGTGCCCTTCGGCTTTGTTAAGGATCCTTTTACACCCTTTATAATTTATTTGTTAAATAAATTACTCCGTATCCGTAAAAGCGTAACGTATCAAACTTGGTAATTATGTAATTTTGCTGTTTGGTCTCACACTCAATCACAGTTTGCCTATGTCATTTTCTTCTCTGATAATCTCTCAATAGTTTCTTAAATCTCTGAACTGTCAATTCTTTGCTCAGTTAAAATTATATTTTGTCACTACAGATGGTCAATTCCGAAGCGTCCTAGATGTTGTCATTGAGAACACTGTGACTGAGACCAGTAGCATCTTAACTGATGCTGAAATGAGGAATCTTATGGACAACGTGCTGGTAGGTGCCTTTGACACCACTATTACTGAGATGCTGTTCTCATTTATCTGCATCGGCAGCTACCCTGAGGTGCAGGAGAAGATTTATCAGGAGTAAGTACACTTACCGTGCTCTCTCTTTAATTTTGTATGATTTTTCTGCATACAACTCAAAGAGTTAGTAATATTATAAACACATATTTTAACCGACCTCAAAAAAAGTTTGATAAGTTTCTAACATTATTTCTTCAAATCGTAGAGTAATCCAAGTTTTGGGAGAAGATGGAAGAGTAACAAAACAGAATATATCTCAACTGGTATATTTAGAAGCAGCTATCAAGGAATCCCTGAGGTTATACCCAGCTGGAGGGATTGTGGGTCGCGAAGCTACAGAGGATACAAACTTACGTAAGTAATAAACAATGTAACGTGTTCCTAAAGTAGTCTGCGTTCATAATGAAATGATATGAAATATTACTTTTTATTTCTTAAGGTAATGTGACAATTCCCGCCGGCAGCAGCGTAGTAGTCCATATATGGAGTGTAAACAGAAACCCCGAATATTGGGGCGCAGATGCCGAGGAGTATAAACCAGAAAGATGGCTCAATCCTGATACTGCTCCGAGTCATAAAGCCGCTTTTGCCACCTTTTCACCGGGACTGAGGGGGTGTATTGGTAAGCTTTCTATCTTTTATTACTACGACATCAGCTGGTTAGATAATGATACTCCACATCAGGAATCTATGATTGAAAGAAATATTTTTAATAGATTTTGATCATGATGATTTGCGCACTTCAGATCTTTGTTTATTCGAGGATTTGTGATACTTATTCGATACTTATAAAGGGTGTAAAACACCTCCTAACGAAGCCGAAAGGCACTTGTCCTCCCCGTCATTGCGATATTTTTTTTGTTCTACACCATACCTGGGAATCTTCTAGTTACGGAGATATTGCAAAGTTCCAACTTTTAGAAAACTTTTTTTAAATACAAGTTTTTAATGTAAGATTTTACCTTAAACACCTCCACGACCCCCGTACTATTCAATTCATCCATCAGCACAATGTTTTGAGTGCGTTACATTGAGTTCCACCACAAAACATGATTTTTCACCCCCAAAAAAAGAAGTTGTTTCCCAGCAATAATTTTTGCGTAAAGTTACTTAGTTTGATGTACAGAGTGCTTCGTTGACGGCTTCGTGATGAGGTGGTTTACACCCTGTAGACACAAAATAAGTTGTAACTTTTTATAAAGAAGCTGTGTACTTATTCGATTCATAAAGACAAAAAATAACTTTTATAAATAAACGTCCACTAGCGCGCGGGTCACGTCAGTCGCATGCACGATGACCGCTGGGCAAAAGTCTCCACACGATGGTTGCCGGAAGACGGATGGCGCCGCCGAGGCCGACCCAGAAAAAGGTGGCGAGACGATTTGGACGCGTACCGCGAGGGTTGGTCCGAGGAGGCACGGGAAAAGAGCAAATGGAAGGAATTGGGGGAGGCCTTTGCCCAGCAGTGGAACAGTACGGGCTAACAAAAAAAAAAAAAAACTGTTTATATCTTTAGTTGTGCAACACAAAAAGTGGGGTCCCTCAGGATCGTGTCCCATGTCGTTTGTTCTTAAGAATATACATGATTAGTTTTTTTTTTTCAGGTAAAACGTATGCAATTATGTATTTAAAGGCAACCATGGCCCCGGTACTACGCAGGTTCAAACTTGCAGCCGACCACACGAAGATGAAACTAATGTGTTATATATTTTTGAAACCTGTAGCTGGACATTTAGTACGAGTTGAGGAGAGGCGACCAAATAAATGATGACAAAAAATTGTTCTATTATTTTTATTGACAAACCTTATACCCTACCTACCCTACCTACCCTACCCACCCTACCTACCCTACCTACCCTACCTACCCTACCTACCCTACCTACCCTACCTACCCTACCTACCCTACCTACCCTACCTACCCTGCCTACCCTACCTACCCTGCCTACCCTACCTACCCTGCCTACCCTACCTACCCTGCCTACCCTGCCTACCCTGCCTACCCTACCTACCCTGCCTACCCTACCTACCCTACCTACCCTGCCTACCCTGCCTACCCTACCTACCCTACCTACCCTACCTACCCTACCTACCCTACCTACCCTACCTACCCTACCTACCCTACCTACCCTACCTACCCTACCTACCCTACCTACCCTACCTACCCTACCTACCCTACCTACCCTACCTACCCTACCTACACTACCTACCCTACCTACCCTACCTACCCTACCTACCCTACCTACCCTACCTACCCTACCTACCCTACCTACCCTACCTACCCTACCTACCCTACCTACCCTACCTACCCTGCCTACCCTACCTACCCTGCCTACCCTACCTACCCTGCCTACCCTACCTACCCTGCCTACCCTGCCTACCCTGCCTACCCTACCTACCCTGCCTACCCTACCTACCCTACCTACCCTGCCTACCCTACCTACCCTGCCTACCCTACCTACCCTGCCTACCCTACCTACCCTGCCTACCCTACCTACCCTGCCTACCCTACCTACCCTACCTACCCTACCTACCCTACCTACTCTACCTACCCTACCTACCCTACCTACCCTACCTACCCTACCTACCCTACCTACCCTACCTACCCTACCTACCCTACCTACCCTACCTACCCTACCTACACTACCTACCCTACCTACCCTACCTACCCTACCTACCCTACCTACCCTACCTACCAAACTATGACGTGAGCTGTCAATTGCAGAAGATGCCAAACATAGAGATTTAAAAGACTTACAAATAAAGAACTCTGAGAAGAAACAGCTGAAACAAACTCAGAGGTCATAGTCTCTTTTGAGGTCCAGACATAATCTTGCTCAATTCACATGAGGACTATGCAGATTAGTGTCTGAGATGGTCTTTTGAAGAAAGAACCACACATATTTGAGTGGACTTGTCCAGTCAGTGCAAGCATTTGTCAGGTATCGTGTAGCTCGACTTATAACTCAAGGAGCTCAACGAAACGACGAACAATACCAAAGAGAAGACATTTGGGTAGGTCGCTTATGGTACTCAAACTGCCAGACAGTCGTGGGGATAAAAAAAAAAAAAATGTGACCCACATTGTCACCTTGACGTTCACAATAATTAAATAAAATTAATAATAATTTACAAAATGAATGTCAATAAAAAAAAACATCAATAAATGTCACAATAATAATATTTTGTGTGTACATAAATAAATAAATAAATAATAATAAAAAAAAAGTAAAATACTTAACAAAATAAGTATTCCTGTCAAATCAGTAAATGTCACATAAAATAATAAAAAATAAAGTAAAAAAAATAATACAATACTGAAATTAGTATTCATGTCAAATCATTCAATGTCAAAGTGTATAAAAGAAAGGAATCAATAATAAATAAGCGAAGTCCGAAATATCAACATTCACAGAGCAAATTTCATTGGAACAGCTTAATCCCAAGCCTTTTTATCTTCGAGATAGTGATTAACATGATAGTAGGCTTTCAGGCATAACTTCCGTTTTATAAACGATTTGAATTTATTTAGGCTTAGTGCTTGAATATTGCTCGGAAGTTTATTGTAAAAACGTATACATTGGCATCTAAACGTACCCCCTATTTTCTTGAGCCTCGTTGCAGGAACAACAAATTTGTGCTTGTTCCTCGTATTTATGTCACTGTATTTTTTAAACAAATTAATATATTTATGTGCGTACAAAAGATTTTCATAAATAAACTGAGAGGGCACAGTAAGAATATCAATCTCTTAAAATTTTTCTCTGAGTAGTATCTGGGACTTAATTTATAAATTGAACGAATTGCCCTTTTTTGCAAAATAAATATTGTCTGAATATCGGCGGCATTACCCTACAAGAGCATACCGTACGACATCACGCTGTGGAAATAACTAAAGTAAACTAAACGAGCAGTCTCTAAATCAGTTAAATCACGAATTTTTCCAACGGCGAATGCTGCAGAGCTAAGTTTTTTTGATAGTTTGTCTATATGCGGGCCCCACTGCAGCTTGGCATCCAAAGTTATGCCACAACACACAACAACAACACAGTGCTATCTTCCGGTTTCAACTCTTCATCCTTGATTTGTACAGTAGTTTCCACTTGTCTTACATGGGGTATCGTAAACTTAATACATTTAGTTTTTTTCTCATTTAGGAGTAGATTATTAACATTAAACCAATTAACGATTTTTGCCAGGGCGCTATTAACAAAATCAAAATCAAAATATTTTATTTCACATAGGCCTAGATGGGCACTTATAAAACGTCGAAAAAGGTGCACGGTTCGCGTTGGTCGTTTCCATGAAGAAGAACCGGCAAGAAACTCCATGGTTACTCTTTTCAAATCATTTGTATTACAATATTATTTTGTTACAGCATTAGTACATAAGTATGGGGGGACAGCGTAGGCCCGACAATAGGTCGTTGCTTACAATACAAAAAGCGTAAAATAGACTTAACAAATGTTAACAAGCATCTGTAACCTCGTCTGTAACTATCTGCTGACGTTTGAGTTTAAATAAAAGAGAAGTGTCATCTGCAAACAATACTATGTCATGATTATCCTTTATGAGGTTAGGCAAGTCATTTATATAAATAAGAAACAAAAATGGACCAAGAATTGAGCCCTGGGGTACCCCCATACTTACAACGGAACCGGGAGATCTTTTCCCATTAACATCAACTGTCTGAATTCTATCACTCAAATATGAAGTAAGAAGATCCAGAGAGGCGTTACGGATTACGTAGTGGTAGAGCGGAATAGAGCGGACATTACCTGTAATACAGGTTTTTTCTAAGACCTTCTTCAGGCACCAGCTCTCACAAAAGCCAGACACACTGCATGAATTCACATTCATGCAATGTGTTTGTGGTTAACGATACCATATATTATTATACTCATTTCTATCTGCTCAAACAAAGAATGGGGTCCCTGCTACATTGTGGAGTCTATGTGCTTGGGCAGAGCTATATTCAAATAACAATAACTTTTAAAATTTATTTATTTATTAAACTTACACACACTATCTTAAAATAATTGGTTTTGAGTCAATATTTTAAAGGTTAACTCAAATACTTCTCATTTAACATAAAAACATACGCAACATTCAAGGGTTAACTTTGCACTAGAGTAGAAAATAAAATGAAAAAAAAATGAAAGTATTTTCATGGAAAATTTCGTATTTCCTTATTGTTTTAGGCTCTTTTTGCTTATTTTTCGGGAAAAAATATTTTAAAATTTGATAGCCTCGTTGTTTAACCTTGCAATCAGATCATCTGCACGTCTCATAGGTCTCTTACATTCAAATATATTAGCATTTCATTGAACATACTCTAGATCAGCTAATTAAATAAAACAAAACGGCTGCCATTCGCCGGTTAGGAGAATTTTATTATATTTATAAATGTGTATTTGTCGATAAAATTAGTATTTATAATATGCCCTTAAAGTATCGGTATCCGGTAGCCAAACACACTGTATAGTTCTAAACTGTTAAGTGCTACAAAACCAATGTGAGAGAAAATAAATAAAAACTTATTTTTATTATTTATTGGGAATATTGTCATACAAAGATGTTGTCCTCGTGCGTCAGTTAGCGCTTAGATAGCGCTCGTTTTGAATAGAAAACCACCAATTACCTCTAACAGCTATCATCACTGACTGATGTAGGCGGTTTGGCGGCCTCGGTGTTTTTTTTTCGATAAAAAAAAAAAACAAAAACACCGGGGCTGTTGCCCGCGAGTTCGTTGTGTGGAAATTTTTATGTGTATGTCATGTGTGAGACTGCCTCGTTGGTCGAGTGGTCGCGACTACTGAGCATGAGGTCCTGGGTTCGATTCCCGGGTCGGGCAAAGTGTTATTGGGTTATTCCATCAGGAATTTCTCAATAGCAGCCACGGAATCTGGAGTTATGCCCGTGGGACTTCAACATAATTGGAGAAATGTGGGTATACGATTACGTACAACTCTGCCTAACCTTTCGGGGATTACACGCGTGATGCTATCTTATGTTATGTGTGAGAACTGAATACCTGATCAAAATGTGATAATGTGGGTGATGACTACAAAAGACGTCCTTTTGGGCGCTGCATTTCTAGGTGGCAGAGGTCTGAAACAAAATTTAATGGCGTTGTGGCGACAGGCTTAAAACCGAAACATTATAAACACCCTTTTCAAAGACGAAAGGCACTTGTTCTTTCCGTCATTGTGATATTTTTGTACTGGAGCACTGGGCACCTTCAAGTTATGGAACAAGGTCAAAGTTCCAAGGTCAAAGTTCCAACTTCTTCACATATTTTTTAAGAACACGTTTTTTTTTATTCTTGTGAAACTGGTTAAGGCGGTCATGGTTACGGCCACTGTTTAATTATGCTAGCTTATGCGTAGTTATGCGTTTGATTGGCTGTCGCACAATGGAGTATTAGCATGATAAAACTGGTCAAAAGTAAAAAAAAATCATTTACTCAAAAATTCTTTAAACCATTTCTTGTTCAAGATAGTTAACGACTAATCTAACAATTGGCTGCCATAAAACTGGTACTCGCCCTCGCTTGTTATTGTAAAGTCAGTCGGAACTTGGTCGTTGTTGCAATCGCACGTCTTTGTTCCCGACGATAGTCTTGGTGGTGTTTGTTCTCCTGCTATTAATAGTGTTTTCATGTAGTCGATTATAAAATATGGAAATGTAATAATAATAAAATAATAGAAGGGAAACTATATATGTGTGTGTGTAAAAAATACAATTTTATTGTTTTCTGTTTCGTGTTTTTTTTTTTGTTTATACGTGTAACAGTAATGCTTAATATGTCTTATTTGGGTATTTATTTTTAATAAAATTTTGTTATAATAGTGTTTTTTTTTTGTTATAAGTATTAGTGTCTTGTCGAGCAAAATTTATTTTTAAAGACATAAAATTTAGGCTATTTCCAATCATTGTTATTCTTATTCTTTATTGTATACAAAAAAAACAAATATACATATAAAATGCAATTATATTATTGCATAGGTACAAAGGCGAGCTTAACCCAGAATTGAGTTTTCTAATGTAGATAGCGAGATTTTCAGAAAAGGATACACTTATGAATGTGCATTAACATTACAGGCCGTTACTTAAATTAATTAATTTTATAAACTAAACTACAAACATACAACATATTTTACGTAATACATACAGTATATTCATACATATCTATAAAATCCTTTATATAAATAAACATACATACATATTGATCATGTTGACAGGAAATGTTCGCTTATTCCTCTCTTGAACACCTCGAGTGTGGAAGATCAAAATCATATGTCATAACAAAATTGTTGTTCATTATCCGCCATTTTGTTTTTGATCCATTCGAAGTTAATGTTTTATGTCAAATTATAGCCAAATTGTAAACTAATACAGGATGTAAACAACCTCATCACGAACCCGTCAACCAAGCGTTTTGTACATCAAAATAAGTAACTTCAGCAAAAATTATTGCTGGGAAACGACTTTATTTTGGGGTGAAAAATTATGTTTTGTGGTAAAACTCTATGTAACGCACTCAAAACATTGTGTTGATATTCATCAACACATTGTGGATTGAATAATGATGGATTGAATAATATGAGGGTCTTGGAGGTGTTTAAAGTAAAAATCTGACATTGAAACAAAAACTTGTCAAAAAGTTGGCACTTTGACCCCCAATATAACTACGTAACTAGAAGGTTCCCAGGAATGGTGTACAAAAAAAATATCGCAATGATGAGGAGAACAAGTTCCTTTCGGTTTCGTTAAGAGGTGTTCTACACCATACCTTGTTGTCAACTTTTTTTTAAATACAAGTTTTTAGTGTAAGATTTTTACTTTAAACACCTCCACGACCCCCATACTATTCAATCTAACCATCAGCACAATGTTTTGAGTGTTCCAAAAAAAAAAAGTCGTTTTCCTTCAATAACTTTTGCGTAAAGTTACTTAGTTTGATGTAAAGAATGCTTTGTTGACGGCTTCGAGATGAGGTGGTTTACACCCTGTACATAATTAATTAAAACCTATTAAATATACCTACAACTAACAAAAAACTTCAAAAGGGATTTCAACATTGTAATTTTGTTTCTCATGTAGATTCTTCTGAAGCCGTCAGGAAGTTTACCAGAAGAGCGTTATAACGCTCTTCTGGTAAACTTCCATCGACATTGACATCCTGTAAAAAATACGGGCTAGAAAATGGAGGAAAAGTTTTCTTTAATGCAACAAAAACTTGTGATATTTTTTTTTTTTTTTAAAGAAACTTTCTTTTGCGATGTACTTTTTATTATCATTTAAGATTATATTAAATCATGTTACCATGTTTTAGTATTATAATAAGCCATTAAATAATTTTGACCGGATTTTGCATGGAAATTCTCCACTGTGTGTCGGCCGGTTTCTGAATGATCCTTGGCGCCGAGCTAGCCCCACGAGTATGCTAACAGGCCCGTGTATCATCATGCGGCAAGGTCCAACTAAGCCTGACTCGACAAGGGGCTGAACTTAGAGCACAAGTATAATTTACGTACGTCGTTAGTGGTGCTTGTGTCAACACGTGTCGAAAATCATTTAAAATTTAATAAATTTCGGATACTGTCATCTCTTACTTTTATCCGTTGATTGGTTTTAAAATGTTCTTAACAATAATAATTTCGTTAGTATGTGTTTATTTGGGATATGTGATCGTTTGTCGTCACTTCTTGCCTCGAATAAATGAGCAGGTGCCCACATTTCCAGGGAGGTTGCCCCTTATTGGGCATACCCATATGTGGCTCAATAATGAAAGTAAGTTTCTGTTCATTAAACAACTCATTTACAAAATCGGGTCAGTAGTTGATGCGCTATGGTGGAATATTTTTTATTATTGCTAAATTCATAAACCTTCTTTGCAGCTGACTGTAGTCGGGTACAATTTATAAGAATCTATTTTAAGCAAGTCCGCTTCTGTACATTATGACTGTGTGCTTAAATTATTGAATAAATAAACAAAGAGGGTTCCATAACAAAAACATCAAACAGTGATTATAATAATAATGTAATATAACAGTGATAAAAAAATAAAAAATAACAGTGAAAATAATAATAAAAAAGACTTCAAGTTCGTATTCTCAAGCAAGTATAGTCTCTCAGAATGTTAAACTCAAATGTACGGGTAACGAAGCGCTTTTGTTTGAACATTGCAATGTTCTTCCCATCCATCTTAAAATAGAGTACGCATTACTTAGTGAACAATTTTTTAACACTGACATCCAAACTGAAGTATCGCACTGCAAACAAACGCGCTCCGTAACACAAAAAAAACTAGTGACAACCTATGCTAAAAACACGTAAGGACAACGAACCGCCGCTTATTTAATTCCTTGTCGGCTAAATAAAATGGATCCTATTCTTAGAATCAGTATAACTAAATCCAATATGAAATCAAAATTAAAATCATACTGTACCACGAAGTTAAAGGACGACAACGCCAATATTGTGTCTGGTTATTAGCAAACCATAGATGTGTGCCGTACCCAGCTATGCATGTATGTATGATCTATCTATTACTGTTGTGGTAGTAGTACTAGTGCGACCAACCTATCTGTGCAGGCAGATATAATCGAAACAAACTCTAATGAACATTATGCTTACCGACAGTCGACAGAGCCGCGCCGATATGAACTGCTTAGATGGGTTGGTAACACGATGAACGTTCAATCACTTAGATAATATTGTCTCCTATTTTTATTACCTATCAGCTGAATCAACGTTCCTAACAAACCTTTGTGATTTTCTGGAACGTATATTCTGTCAATTGTAATGTAAATATGTTTCTTGATAATATAAAAAAAAAGAAAAAAAAAATGAGAATAAAAGCAAAAAAAAAACTTAAGCCCAAAGGTTTTCTGGTGGAGAATGCCAAGAGTGGTACATAGGCATTAGGTCCGCCTATTTACTATTCTTGTACATGAAGTTTAAATATATAATAATAATTATGTCAAAAGTGTTGACTTAATTCAACGTTCGGAACCGATGGTGATATAATATCCCAACCAATCCATACAAATTACAACACCAGTGTGACTATTCATGCAGCAGCGCAAGTAGTTCCAATAAAGATAACAACGAAATAAAAAACCGGCCAAGAGCGAGTTGGACTCGCGCACCCAGGGTTCCGTACAAACTTTTTAACGGACAAACTTAACTTTGCTGTTCGATCCCTAGAAACGGCTATTGCTCCAACCGCAAATAATAAGTTTGTAATAGTAAAATCGCTTTTTTTTGTTATTATTATTTATTTATTTGTCAGACTACAGAGAGGTCCGCTGTGTTAGTAACAATATAACTTAGCCTATGTTAGTACTTAATAACTAAAACAGATCGGGTGCGATTAGTTAGCGCCCACACAAGCGGGCTGTCTGCCCGGGCGGCTATCGATTGCAGGATAGTGTTGGGACTGCCACGCAGCCTGTGGAGTAGCGAGGCAGACTTTTACGCCACAACGCATCAAAACTTTCAGTGCGTGCCTCGGCAAACATTGCAGAACCACTACAGAGGCGTGGCAGTCGCAACAATGAATACCCTGAACGCATTATTATACTGGATACACAGAGCATTATAAGCTTTTTCAGTATATGTGAACCACAGGGCTCCCGAGTACACGATGGTACGATACAACGATGTGCAGTATGCCTTAAAAAGGACTATTTTGCAGCTGTACATCGGAGAACCGGCGTGCCAACATATTTACCCTAACTGATAATGCTCTGCGTTCCCGTTCGTTCTCTAAATCCAGATCATCTTTTAGGTCATCCGTCACCAGGTGGCCAAGATATTTAAATTTGTGTACCCTGTTTATCGGGTGACCTTTCATGCAAAGAGGAGGGACTGTAGTGGGACACCTGGTGCCTGACCTGAAGACCATGAATTCTGTCTTAATGCTGTTATAAATCAATCCATGTGCTACAGCGTACGACTCGCACACATTGAGTAGCTTCTGGAGAGCACCGACTGAAGGAGCCAGCAGCACCATGTCATCCGCATAGTTAATGTTATTAAAACAAACTCCATCAACGTAGCAACCGACACGCGTGCTGCTGAGTCGCTCAATCAGTGCGTTGACATACAGAGCAAAGAGCAAAGGCGAGGATAGGCCCCCCTGCCTCACCCCGCACTCTGGCTGGCATGGCTCCGACAGCTCACCCGCCCATCGCACCTGATTCTCCTGGTTCAGATACCAGTTCTTGAGTACTGTAAACTCTGGGGGCAGTGTCGTCTCGTCTAGCTTTTTCCAAAGAAGATCATATGGGACAAGATCAAAGGCCCTAGACAGGTCAAGGAAAACGCATATACGGGTGTATTTCTAGCCGTTTAATACCTGACAGCATGCTTCAAGCTAACAATAGCTGTTTCCATTGACAACCCAGGCTGGAGGAATCCGAGGCCGGAATCCAAACTGAGCGTCACAGAGCTGCACATGTTTATTTAAATGTGAGTTGAGCATGCAGTCAAGTACCTTGGCTATGACGGTGGCGAGTGAAAAAGGCCTGTAGTTAGACTACGTCCGATACGTCTCCACTCTTACTTTTGATCACTGGCACCACCAGAGTTCGCACTAGATCAGGCGGAAGATGTGAATGACTCAGACACAGATTAAATAGAAGTGCCAGCACTCGGGGTAGGTGGGGACCAGCATGCTGCAGGTGCTCGATGCTGAGCCCGTCATGACCAGGCGATTTGCCTCATGTCATCTTCTGTATAATGTGCCTGATTTCTTTTGCAAGAATGACAGTTGTCACCTGACCCGGCACGGCGGCCCCAGTGTCGACTTAATAGCGAATTGTTTTTTAAATAACTCAGCTATATCCCTAGGGCAGGAATACCCGTCAACGAGGGCCAGTAGACGGTTGACCGTACCAACACCATACATTGAACTCCAACCTGGCATTCCTGTGAGCCTCCCTCACATGTTTGTTCCAACCAGCCAGGGGTTTGCGCTTACCTCGACCGTTTTCATAGGTCGCTGTAGCACACGAACATAAAACTTTGACTATTTCACTATATAAGTTATTTATTATCTCTTTATGATAATGATCACTACAGTATAAACCAGTACCAGTACCACAGCACTTTTGTAAGTCTGCTAATAAATCAATATGCCTAAATTGAGAATTACACATATTTTCATTAGCGTAACATTGGTCTACATTCCTATCTCCACAATTTATTTTATTACAGGTAGTTTTTTTGTGCAATTGTTTTCTGCCTTATAACATCGAGATCACAAGATATAACTAAAGGTAAATGGTCAAACCAATAAACGTCGTATTTTACGGCCACATCTGTTATACATAGCAGAGTCAGTCACTAGACAGTGATCGAGCCACCGCGTGCTCCCGTGAGCTTCACTAATAAAAGTGAACGTCCCCGACGACAGTTGTAACCTATCGGTATCGACAAGTCCAATCTTGCTCCATCGAGAAATCTATTAGTTCACGGTAAAAACGCTCACCTTGATGCGCGTTGTAGTCACCAAGTATGAAAACAGTCTGGATATAACTTTCACTTATTATGGCACTGATGCAACTTAGACAATCCGTGAACTCCGACACATTAGATATTAGATATCGGCATATAGACACTCACGACAAGCACTGGTCTATCATTCGTCGTAAGACGAATTGCCGCAATACGCGGATTCGAACACGCAATTACATAAAATCATTTCATAAAATCAATCATTAAACTACATATTTATGGTTTTCAGACTTTTTCCTTTATATGTGCTGTAAGACCTTGCTGTTTGCCAAATTTCATGATTCTAGGTCAATGGGATCTACCATATAGATTTTCCACCACAGAGATAAAAAAAAGTAAAATTAAGGTAAATTTTGGTTCGTTTGTTTGTTTTGTTTGTTCGTTGTGTTGTCGTTGGTTTGGTTAGTTTTCGCGAAAATCTAAATTTGCCCATTTCTTTTTGTCGGAACTTGATTTTTATTATATACACCTAATATACCTCGGCATATAGTATAAATTTCAACTTGCTCGGTCCACCCGTTTCTGACCAAATCGGTGATGACAGACGGACAGACAGACGGACATACGGACAAGAAAGTGATCTTATAAGGCTTCTGTTTTTTCATTTTGAGGTACGGAACCCTAAAAATATATGAATTGCTGTCTTAGCCATCTACTCAACTCGCCTTCTGATTCCCATAAACTTGGTTAAATAAAAAACCTGTTTTTCCCAGTCTCTCATTTGTATAACTTAAAACGGCCTATTTTTAGAAATAAAAAGGTATAAAAAACACAAACAACGACATATGTAGCAGAAATATAAATAATATTGTAGTTAGACCACGGTTGCTAATTCAAAATATTATTTTAAAATTGTTTTTTCATTTCTTACACGTATGTTTAAAGAAACAATACGTTATGTGTAAAAAACTGAGGAGACAGTGGAGCTGACTATACAGCTTATGTAACAAAAATATTCCTCAATAATTATAAAGGGTGTAAAACACCTCTTAACGAAGCCGATTGGCACTTGTTCTCCTTATCATTGCAATATTTTTTTTGTTCTACACCATACCTGGGAACCTTCTAGTTACGGAGACATTGGGGGTCAAAGTTACAACTTTTTGACAAGTTTTTTTAAATACAAGTTTTTAATATAGGATTTTTATTTTAAACACCTCCATGACCCTAGTACTACTCAATCCATCCTCTCACTCAATGTAACGCACTCAAAACATTGTGCTGATACAATGTTTTGAGTGCGTTACATTCGAGTTCTACCACAAAACATGATTTTACACCCCAAAAAAAAAAGTCGTTTCCCAGCAATAATTTTTGCGTAAAGTCACTTAGTTTGATGTACAGAATGCGTGGTTGACAGCTTCGTGATGAGGTGGTTTACACCCTGTTTATGACATAAAATAATCAATTTATAATAAGCTAACTTAATTTTAACAGTTGCTTAGTAGAATGGTTTCCTTTTTTTGTCTGTTTTTATTAGCTGCAAGTCCACTAAATAAATAAATATTTTTATAACACATTTGCTCGTAAAGGGTCTCTTATTTCACCAATTTCAATATCGTATTGTATCTCTGTTGTAATTTCTAGGAAAAAATACGACTTAAAGATGTGAAAATTTATTTGTGTATTGACATAACCAAAGATATAATAGAATAATAAATTCAAACTAGTAATTTCTTCTTAAGCTTATCAGAGAGAGGTTTAATAGGTAAAGAATAGTATACATTTACAACATCCGCCCTCAATTAAAACTCTCTAGAGAAAAAAAAATACCACATTATCAAAACCTATGCTATATCCAAACCAGCTACACATCTCTTATGTGCAATACGCCCTAACGGTTTTGTTGGGTATATCAGCAAAATTCAAATCTGATCTGACGAATTTAATATCTATAATACCGTCAGATACCTTCTCCCGTATAAAGTGATATCTTGTATCTATATGTTTCGTTCGCTCGTGATGGACAGGGTTATGCACTAAACTTTGTGCACTCTGACTGTCGTTGAACAAAGTAACAGTATCGGACTTACCAGTTATTTCCGATACAAATCGTCTTAGGTAACACGCCTCTTTAGCCGCAGCGGTTAGTGCCATATACTCCGCCTCAGTAGATGACAGAGCAGTCGTCTGCTGCTTTTTAGCCTGCCACATTACAGGACCTCCAGCTAGCATAAAATAGTAGCCAGTATATGACTTTCGGTCCATGCTACAGTTGGCCCAATCTGCATCCGTGTATCCCTTAAGGTCTTTCTGTAAGTAAGAGCATAATCTATTGTACCTCTCAAATATTGCAACACTCTCTTAAGTTCAAGCCAATGTTCTTTATTGAACTTTGTGTTGAACTGAGTTAGATAGCTCGTTACAAATGCTATATCAGGGCGAGTGTTTACCGCCAAAAACATAAGGTATCCAACTAAACTTTGAAATGGATTCTCGTTTTCTCCATTTCCAGTACTCAGCTTCTTCAGGCTTGATGGCGTCTCGACCGTCTTGCAAATATCCATACCAAATTTTTTCAGCAAACTTAAAATGAATGTTCTTTGACTAATTTTTACTTTACCATCGTCGCTTCTATGGATATTTAATCCGAGATAATATTTTAATTCTCCCAAATCTTTTATTGAAAAAATGTTTATCAAAACATGTTTGACAGTGTCAAATGTCATTTCATTTTGGTAAAATACAATAATGTCATCGACAAAAACTGCCAATAAGACTAACTCTTTACCAAAAAGTTTCTTATACACGCATGGTTCGGAAGGAGTTTTTTTCAACAGTGTTTTATCCAACATCCTGTTCCATACTCGTGGTGCTTGTTTGAGCCCGTATAAGGATTTCTGCAGCAGACAAACTTGAGCTTCTTGTCCTTTCTTTAAGAAACCTTGAGGTTGTTCCATAAATACTTCCTCTTCAAGATCTCCATTTAGAAAAGCTGTATCAACATCCAAGTGTCTCATTTGTAGGTCCATTTCTACAGCTAAAGCAAACAATGTACGAAGTGAAGAATGACGAACTACAGGGGCAAACGTTTCAGTGTAGTCAACACCTTCTACTTGTCTGAAACCTTTAACCACTAGTCTTGCCTTATACTTCATAATATTTCCGTCAGCATCCATCTTTAACTTGTAGACCCATTTACAAGGTATGACCTTCTTATTTCCATTGGGTCGGTCAACAACCTTCCAGGTTTTTAATTTTAACAAAGAATTGTGTTCATCAGTCATTGCCAAAAGCCATCTATCAGCATCATTTGCATTTACTGCCTCGAGATAATTCTTCGGTTCAATAATCTCTTCAGCAAATACCTTAGAGGTGAAGAAATCCGGTTGTTTACGAATCCTAGTAGGATATCTACTTACTTGCTGATCCACAGCTGGCTCTATCCGTTCAGGACTTGTAGGATCCTCTGATTCCGCTGAATTATAATCATTTTCATCATCACTACATACAGAATTAATTTCTTGACGAACTTCATTCTCATCCTGCTGCTGCTCATTAATCAAAATGACTGGTTCCGTTTTTACAGATTCAACAGCATTACCTTTTAATTGTGAAAAATGATTTTCAAAAAATGTTACATCCCTTGACTTCTGTATGCTTCTTGGATTTGAAGAATCCCTGAAATAATAACCATTTGGATCTTCTGAGTATCCAACAAAGATTACTTCTTTAGTCTTTAGATCTAGTTTCTTCCATTGACAAGCCGGAACTTGTATAAGTGCTCTATACCCAAACACACGCAAATGGGTCAAATCACCCTTATTGCCATTCCATTTTTCAAATGGTGTTTTTCTTTCAAGAGCCCGATGTGGCGACCTATTTTTCAAGTATACAGCAGTCTTGAAGGCATCTTCCCAGTACGCTTTAGATAGCGAACTCTGAGCTAGCATGGACCGTGCTTTTTCCACGATGGAACGATTGGTCCTTTCTGCTACTCCATTTGATTGAGGGCTATACCCTACTGTAGTCTCATGCGTCACTCCTTTTGTAGCTAAGTAATCCGCAAGCTCTTTATTGACATACTCCTTTCCGCAGTCCGTTCTCAATCTCTTGATTTTAGCGCCGGTTTGTCTTTCCACTAATGCTTGGAAAATACAAAACTTTTCTTTAACTTGTGCTTTAGAAGCAATAAAATAAGGATAGATCATCCGCGAAAAATCATCTATGAAAATGAGAACATACTTATTACCTTGGAATGATGTCTCAGACACACACACACCACACAAATCTGAGTGGATCAATTCTAGCTTTGAGATAGCTTTCTTGTACGCAGTCGTCTTGAAAGGTTTTCTTGCCTGCTTGCCTTCAACACAAGCAACGCAACTCGATTTATCTATTTCAGTATAATCTATACCTACGTGAGAATTCTTTAATTGGTTCATACCAATGCGACATAAGTGACCTAACCGTTTGTGCCACAACAGGTACCTGCTCAACGTGTCAGAGTGCACCTCGTACGCCACATTTTGGAGGGAATTGGTTGTACAATCGAGAGTGTACAGTCCACCACTAGCCGAACCATGTAGAATAGCCTGACCTTTAAAAGAAAAATCATTATCTTTATAAAAACTACAACTATTCTTATCAAAAAGTACTACAAAACCTTTGTCTACGACTTTCTTGACAGAAATCAAATTATTTGTAAGTTTAGGTACATACGCTACATCTTTGATGCTATTTACCACATTACACACAGTGTTAATAGATATGTCACCAATACCACAGTCGATCTTTTCACCATTGGCAACAGTAACAGAGCTACCTTCTAATGGTTTGATGTCCTTGAACCAATCTCGTCTAGGAGTCATGTGTTTTGATGCACCAGAATCAATAAACCACTTATTTACCTCCAAACACGAAGAACCAAGAGCACTAAAAGAAGTAGTCTCTCTGTCTGATGAACAAACGCCTTTCTTTACCGTATTGCGTAGAGGGCAGTCAGGCCGTTTGTGTCCAGGTTTGTTACATTCATAGCATACAATAGGTTTCTTCTTCTTTGTTTTATGAACATCAATGTCAGATCGATTTTTCAGTTGAAAAGCTGCAACACTTTCTGAGGAGTCAACCTTTGACATTTCATTCAGTAGCTTCCTTTTAACTAGCTCGGTACTTACTTCTACATTGCTATTCTCCAATGCCATTATTAGGGGCTCGTATTTTGAAGAGAGACCTAATAAGATCGCAGCAATCGAAGCATCTTCAATTACCTTGCCGATGTCAGCCAAATCTTGTGCAGTACTCAAAACAGCGTTAATGTACATTTCAATATTTTGAAATTCATTCAGCGAGAGCCTATATAACTTTCTCTCTAAAACCAACCTTCTGCCCATGCCCCTATCTTCGTAGGCATCTTGCAAAGCCTTCCAAGCTTCTAGAGCAGACTTTTCACTCCTAATATGCGTTATTGCAGAGCCATCTACTGTTAAGCATATTTTAGCTAGTGCTCTCTTATCATTTCGAGATTTTACATGTTCAGAGGTGGCATCTCCTTCATCGTACCCATTTATTGTGCACCACAAATCTTCATGAATTAAGTAGTTCCTCATTTTGAACTTCCACGAAGGGTACCCGTCTCTATTAGATAGGAGGAGCGAGGGTATTGATGATGAAGACCATCTGATCGCTACAGAATCACCACTGGACATCTCAAAAAAAAAATCTTCGAAAAAAAGTTCAACTACACAAAATAACCTTTTACACACTATTTGTAATAAGATTCGCAGTATTTCCTATGAGCGCTTTTCATGCTGATAACGTGTTGTAATTTCTAGGAAAAAAATTACGACTTAAAGATGTGAAAATTTATTTGAGTATTGACATAACCAAAGATAGAATAGAATAATAAATTCAAACTAGTAATTTCTTCTTAAGCTTATCAGAGAGAGGTTTAATAGGTAAAGAATAGTATACATTTACAACAATCTCATTACATACGCACAAGTGTGGGTTATTGTAATGTAAAACGCACGGTTTATCAAGATGCTCCGTCTAAAACGAACGGTACTTTTTTAAATCTTGGCAAAGAGTTTTTATGTCAGAATAGTGGTCAACATTTTATGAATAAAATTAACTTTGGGAGATGAAATATAATAAATAAACATTGAATTCTACAATTTAATTAATTTTGACGATAAATTATAACAAAAAGAAAAAAAAATACTTTATTAGTAATACTGGCTGTTTTTTGTGTCTTTGCCTTAAAAAAAAACGCTGATGCGAGCGCATCGCTAATTTGTGAACAAGTAAAAATTACACCGCATGCTTTTTCTTTTCGCTGTATTGTTTTTATTTGTTTCATTTACATGTCATGGCATGTCATGGCATGGGCACCTACAGTACTTACACAGTTTTTTTATTTCTTGTGACTGGGACTGTAGCTACATTTAATTTTCATCTTTGTTTCGACAATTCAAAAGTGCCTGTAACTGGCCTACTTGAAAGAAATGCTTTGATTTTGATTTTTTTATTTCCTCGCAAATATGTTCTAAAACGTCATATGACATACGTGCGCTTTTATAATTACAGCCTCCCTTTTCTGTAATTTTCAACTTACCGCACTTATATCATAATGTTGGAATCCAAAACCAACTAAGTAAAGCTACGTTAAGGTGGTTTAGCAAATTGTCATCAAATGTACAAAGAACCATGGCAGGAGTCTTATATTACCAGCTTTCATTAAAAGTCAAATGTATTGATGAATATTGTATTTAGAAAAACATTTCATAACAAACTTGTAGGTACACTTAAAGTACTTACGGGATGATATCCATGATTTTCCTTAGGTTCTATGAGCTCCCGATATTTCGACGCTGTTGCAAGCATCATGAAACTTGTAGGTATTCGTAAAAGAACATGGAAAAAAGTTGGAACTTTGAACCCTAATATTTCCGTAACTAGAAACTTCCCTGGTATGGTTCAGAACAAAAAAAAAATCGTAAAGACTAAGACAGTGTCTTTCAGCTTCGTTATGCGTTTTTACGCCAGTCTTCTTCTTTGCGTGTCGAAAGACTCTGTTGTCACCTGCACAGCCGTCATTGGCTTCGTTTAAATCCTGGAAGATGCAGGTGGCTGTGCAGGATGGGCAAGAAAGGAGTTGGGGCATATCCTGCGGCGGGGCTCCACACTGACATTGTCTTTGGGACAGGTCGATGATACCCTATATTATGGCCAGATTATTTTTACAGCGGCCAACCTGGGCCCGCAAACGGTTTAGAGATTACGCCAGTTATATGGCAGGAAAAAATATTATGGATTCTCACTGAAACTTTTTCAGAAGGGAACTTTGTGTTTAAAAAGAATAAAAAAACACCATAGACTACTCGCTTAAATTTTTCGTACATTCCGATTACAATTAGAAACCTTCGACCGTTCTATGTCTTTAATAACTAACACGGCAAATTGATGTTAGCTTAACAAATGCTTTCTCCAATTGTACAATAAAAATTTAATTACCTCTTTTCAGCATTGGTTCGAAGTGTGATTTCATTTGGAGAATATGCTTTAAAAGTTGGAGGTGTGACCAAATTCTTTATGGGACCGCTGCCTATTTATGGTTAGTCAAAACTTCATTAAAATATTATTATTCCTTATAGCAATTAGAGCAAATGTCTGGTTTTGTATAAGTTACTTAATAAAAATAATGACATGTAAATAATCAGATTAATTAAGATTTTATTTAAAAAATCCTTGGCCCCTCGCTGTGTATTCACAAAGTCAAAGATATAATATGCTCTTTTAAATAGGAGACCCATGGGGCCCTTGGCTCACAGCAGTGGGAATTATATGAATTTGTTTGTCGTATTTTCAGTTGTAACAGATCCCGTAGACGTGGCCACAGTCCTAAACAAATGCCTGAAGAAAATGTTTGTGTATAGATTTATCGAACCAATGGTGGGCAAAATGTTGATCGCTGCTGAAGGTAACCTTTCTTATTCAATATTATTATTTTTGTATGTTAAGAAAATTGCTTAACTGGAATCTTAGAAGTCATTTATTAAGGTGGAAGCGCCAGGGTAGCCCGCAAAATTTAATTTTTCTTTAGTTTTTTGCAATACACCGTTCACTGTCAGACTGTATGTTGAACAAAATATAATTTATGTCCGTTACATGTATGTATTGACAGAATTATAATCCCTAAAATCATCAATACAACCCTGTAAGTTGATTAAATGACCATTTCATAAAAAAGCCATTTAATAGGATGGGAATGGGATTTTGTGAAAATTGATTAAAAAATGAGTTTAATTTACGTGTATGATAATTAACACTGATTCAATTGCTTGGAGTGATTACGGGTTCTAGAACATTTGGTTATTTTGAAGATGATTCCCTACAAATGTTATTTCCTCAGCAAATACTTTATTTTGTAACTTTGATTGCGATGATGAAATAATCAAGTAATTTAGTTCTTCAACTCATCATGTTAACCCATGATCTGTCCACGAAGTAGACACAATAGTTAAACAATGGCGTCCCGACCAAATCGCTCATTTGATAGATCATGATTTAATATATAGTATTTCTGCAATATCAATGTGTGAACCTATAGAATTACGAAGTAACTTGAGACAATTTCTATATTTTGTTGTCAATGAATAATAATATTTATCCTTTATTTATTGTCGTAGTCAGAAATATACGTGGGACACTCAGAAAGTTTTGCGAAAATAAAAATAAATGTTTAATAGGTAAATATTTTTTTATTAAATGTTTACAAAGTACTCTCCACTAGCCTCTATACAAAGTTTCATGCGTCTGAACCAGTTTTCGAAACCTTCTAGAAATAATCATATTTTCAAAATAGACTTTAAATAGGTACATAAAAACTTTCTGAAAAAAAAACTAAAAACTTTCTCTCTACTCTGAGTAGCCTGTTAGATTATTTATAAAACAATAGTAAAATCTCCTTTTATAATTTTTTTTTTTTGGAAATCAGTCAGTTGACTCAGTCAGTCATTTATTTTGCGGGAATTATATAAATCAACTGCCATAAATTTACAAAGAAAAAAAAATAGTTTTCACTTCTCATGCTCTAAAAGTAATTAGTTTTTTTAATTTCCTTCATGTGACATTTACAAACTCAAACAGCCAGTAAAAATATACTATTACTCGAGACTTTTTTGAGCATTTTTCGCTATTCCTCATAATTCCGGATTTGGCCAACCACGCCCACTTCAAAAATGCACCCTGTATATTTGTAATCTCCTTCTAATTTTCTTCATTTTGTAACGCCGCTCAATAGGTTTGGTTTAAAATAGTATATTTTATATCGAGGAACTAAACGAAGCCATAATATACCAGAGGTGGTTTGACTCCCGAGCGTGCGAGGGAGTCAATGAAACCGAGGGTATATTAAGTTGGCGTTTAGACTCGAGGTGCAAACTGTACTTTTGACTTTAAGTGCGAGAAAAATAGTCAATTTAATACGAAAACATTTATATTATTCCTGCAGTCCATAGTACTTTCTTAAGTTTTTAGGTAAATCTTCCGTGGTTTTGGCGACAAAAGATTATCTATTATGTCTTTTGCTCTTTGCTCGACGTCAAACTCTTCACTGTCACTGGACATTCTTAACAAATTTATATAAAACCGAACAAATTTACACTCGACAAAAATTCTGAAATTTTCGCGGTCAGTTTTTTCTTCTAAACCAGTCACAGATTAACAATTTAAAACGCATGGCGTCACCTTCCTTACGGAAAAACCATGGAACTAAAACTCTAAACATTATCGCAATGAAGATGGTCCACACTCCACAGATGATAGTAGTATATTTTACTGGCTGTTTGAGTTTGTCTATGTCACATGAAGGAAATTAAAAAACTAATTACTTTTCACTCCCTAGGGACTAAAGTGGTCACTTTAGTCCCGCTTCGTAGGGCTATATTGGCGTACTTTAAGAGCATGAGAAGTGAAAAAACAATTAACGACTTACAATTTAGCGCCAAAAATCCGCCATTTTTTTTTCTTTAATATAGGTATCTAAGGATACTTAGGTTTTTGAGACAAATCTGAAAGATACCTTAATCGTCGAAATCCATTCAGCCATTTGGAAGATACGAGGTTATAAAGAAATTTACAAAAAATACATACAAGACACGCGCGAAAAACATTACACTTGCAGTCGTGTAATAAAAACTAGCTTTGTTCTTGTAGATGTTATTACATTTTCGCGTTAAAAATGTTCGTCTGGAATCGCGTTAAAAACATAAAATGGAGGGAGAATGAATTTGATGGATGGATGAATGATGGATGTTACGGGATATCTTCCTTGATTATTATTAATTTTGAGCTTTTGATATTTCGATGCTGTTGGCGCTTACAACAATCACGGAAGATATCCCATAGGTGACATTTTAATTTTATTATATAATCTGATGAAAGTCGTTTAAGCTACAAGGAGCTAAAAACTTTAAGATTTTGCCAATATGCTGATTATAACTTTTAACTATAGTTGGTACCAGTTAAGATCGCAACAGTGGTCATTGAACCACCTACATTTATTAAAGTTCTTAACTTTGAAATCCAAAAATAAACCTGTTCAAGTCTTGAATCGTCATCTATAGTGATCTTCAACATTTTTTCTAATGAAGAACGATACATGGTTCATTTGTTTCGTTTCGTAGGAAGAGATAATAAGGAAAGGGCTATGACCGCTATTGCGATCTTAACTGGCACCAACTGTAGTGTTATTATAATTCAACAAGCAACATAAACCTGTACAATACTCAACGCGTGCTTCTTCCTTAACTGGACATTCTCTGGAAATATTGACTCATCGATCTTAATCAACGAAAACAATTTATTGATGCACCGGCTTTTAAAGCGGTTCCATGGAATTCCAAATGTTTCAGTACCAATATGGAAGCGTAATCGTCGGATACTAGACCTATCCTTCAAGCAACACCTCTTGGATGAATTTCTGGAGTTGTTCAATGATCGAGCTGGACTATTTGTTGATCTGATCGCCGTGGATGCCGGCAAAGGTGAAGTGGACCTCACTGATAAGATCACTAGGAGTGTTCTGGAAACAGCTTGCCGTGAGTAGTTATTTCTTCTTTCTTGATGCCTCTCTAAGAACTGAAGGTTGGCTGCCAATTGCAATTTTGATTTTCCCGAACTGCGAGAAGAAGCACACTATCGTGAGAAGTCGAAGAGATCGGGGGAAGCTTTTGCCCAAAAAAGCTAAAAAAAATATTGACATTATGCATATTTCAGGAACTACACTTGGAGCTAGAGTTGACGGCAAAAACCTTGTTAACAACAATTACATCGTGGCTGTCAACGAATTGCTAGACATTCCCGTAACCAGGATTTATAAGCCTTGGCTTATGTTTGATTTTATCTTCAACATGTCCAGTTGCAGAAAGAGACTGACAGAAGCGCTTGCAATTTGTTCTGAACTAACAAAAAATGTGAGTATTTAATAATCAGTCGGAAAATTAATTCTATGGCATTCTTCGGTTGTATAACGTTTTTGAGACAAAGACAAAAATTTAAATGATAATCTAGAGAGACGCCAGTCAGTAGGTCCTCAATGCTTCACGTTGTCTTTGTTGGTAAAACCAAAGATATTTATTCGCAGAATATGGTAGGTACAAGTCTGGTCAAACAGTTAAGTTCTGGACATAATAATTATCCACCGCTAAAAGTGGCGTACGAATATTTACAAAGGTTACACTTAAATTTAATATCACTCATAAACATAAAATCCAACTAACTCAAACTCTAATAAAACTAAACAACACAATATTAAACTATGGTACATTAAAGGTGAACGCAGACATAACAGAGCCGAAGAAAGTGAAAGAGCCAAAAGCATCGAATTTTAGAATTACTTGTAAAAATACTTTAAAACCTCGCACAACTCGTCGAATTCGACGAGGATAAGTGTGCGTTAACGTATAACGTTATAGGGTCATACTCAGAAAAAGTGTACATTTTAAATTTGTAACTAAACTGATAGGTAACGATACTGAGAATCTCCGTCACGAAACTGATGTCATAAGATGATGCTGATGCCCAATCCATGTGTACTATACAGTACACATGGATTGGGCGAATAAAACACGTGATTATATTTGGCTAATCAGTCTTATTTATAAACGAGAAAAATACTTCTTTTATACATCGGTAGTCAAATTAGCAAATTAAATATTAATTATTTAAAATTAAGTAGCCATTTCAAAATATCAAAACGAGTTATCAATATTTACTAAGAGTAGGTAGGTTTAAAGTGTATGAATGTGCGCGAACTTCCCTTACTTCAAAATCTTTATCCAAATGACGTGACGGTAATTACAATTTACCTATGTAGTTTTCGTCTTTCTGAATTAAGCTTAACAATTTCTCAGTTTCATAACGTAACGCAAAATAACGAAAATGAGAATAAAATCTGAGAAATTATAACCTCTTAAAATATTTTAACGTAAACCACGTGTATACTATGCCATCACTGAGCGTATTCGTTAAGATAATACATAAAAATAGAAAAGAACGCAGTAAGTAAACAAAAAATATAATAAACTTAACACAATAATAGTCGTGTTTTAGACTTTCACGTGATTTCGTTTTTTCGTGTTTTCGTTTTCGTGATCACGGATATCATCCCATAAGTACTTTAAGTGTAATAATAGTCGTTTATCACCCTTTTTTTTTTCGGATGGGAAATCATCAAATGACTCCTCCCGCTCTGGGCGGAGCAGGAGGGAGTGTCAGACTTTTACTGACTAAAACCCATCCATGTTCCTTCATCGCCCTTTTTGTTTCGGGGCCACGGTATCTCTTTCGAATAGTCCCGCAGCCCCGGGTCGTTTATCACCCTGAGGTATTGTTTTGTAAATATTCACTTAATAGATCTCGACTTCACGACTACCGAAAAAACGTAATGGCTCCCGTGACAGTGACTTTGACGTAAGTTATAGTGTTGCCAGAATAGGAAAAAGTATTTATACTAAATTAAAGTATTTTTTTCAATATTTCGTTGCGTGTTACACCTACTTTAAGATGGTTAACTAAAGGTATAAAAAAATCTTGCCTCTCTAAAAGATATCTAAAATCAAAATATCATGAAAATAAATCTAAGGAAAATAAATTGGTTTATAATAAATACGCTAAAATATTAAAAAAGTGTATTAACTTGGCCAGAAAACAATCTTCTAGCAAATTTATTTTGAAAGCGAAAAACAAATGTCAAGCAACATGGAAATTAATTAAAGTTAAACCTAAATGTACACATTCACAATACATAGAGGCCATTAAACTGAATGGCGCTACGATAGAAAATCCTGAAGAAATAGCGGAAGCTTTTAATAATCACTTCATTGATGCTACAAATAAAGACATAACCAATAAGAAAAAGAAAAACAAAATTACGAAAAACACTAGCGATGTGAGTAATAGTTTATACCTCGAACCTTGCACGCCCATTGAAATCAATAAAATTATTGAATCACACACACTTTCCACCCACATAATAAAATCATGTGCCGATATATTGTCTCCTATATTAGCTCATCTAGTTAATTTAAGTTTCTTTGAAGAAAAGTACCCTGACAAACTAAAATTCTCAGTTGTAAAACCATTATATAAAAAAAGCAATAAACATGATTTAAACAATTATCGTCCAGTGACCTTAATACCTATAATTTCAAAAATATACGAAAGAGCAATGTATAACCGAATTGTCTCATTTGTATCCAAATACAGTATAATAAGCACGGAACAAAATGGTTTTCAAAGAGGAAAGTCAACCGCACTAGCTTGTTATCAACTAATAAAATCGATTACGGAGAATATAGATAAGAAGATACCGGTCACTGCAATATTTTTCGACATGACCAAAGCATTTGACTTTGTAAATCATGATATACTGTTAGAAAAGTGTGAGAGTTACGGAATGAGAGGAAAAGTGCTAAATTGGATAAAAGATTACCTAACTAATAGACAACAACGGGTTAAAATTTTAGGCGTTAATAAAGACAGAAAAGTGATACGTATGGTGTGCCTCAAGGTAGTATTTTGGGGCTATTGCTTTTTCTTATTTACATAAATGACTTGCCAACGGTAACGAGGAATAAGTGCGTGTTGTTTGCAGATGACATCTCAATGATAATAAAGAAAGATAATGAAAATGAACAATTTGAGGATAAAATTAATGCTGCAGTAGAAGCTGTAATAGAATGGCTTGAACAAAATAATTTATGTGTGAATGTTTCCAAAACAAAATATATTAATTTCTCTAATTACAAAATGACAAATGTAGCAATGAAAATTATTGGAGGTGAAAATGAAATTGAAAAAGTTGACCATACGAAATTTTTAGACATAGTAATTGACAAAAACTGTAATTGGAAAAAACATATTGAAAATATATTTAATAGGATAAACAGCTTTGCATTTGCACTAAGAAATCTTAGGAAAACTGTTGGAGAAAAGGCCGCGCTGTTGGCTTATCATGGATATGTCTCATCTGTGCTAAGATACGGCTTAATTATATGGGGTAATTCCACTGACAGCAACAAGGCATTTATTGTGCAAAAAAAATGTTTACGAGCTGTGTTTGGTGCAGACCCATTAGATTCATGCAGACCTATTTTTAAAAAACATAAATTATTAACATTAGCTTGCTCATACATACTGGAAATGGGAGTATTTGTAAAAAAACATCCTCACCTATTCAGTAAAGCCGATAGCCTCAATGTTTATTAGGTGGGCAAAATGTCAAGGGATCCAACAAAATTAGCAATGCCAAGATGTAGAACAGCGTACTGCCATAAAAACACGAGTAGAATGGCAATACAGATATTTAATAATATACCGAAGGATATTAGAGAACTGCGAACCAGCTTATTTCAAAAGCATCTCAGAGCATGGCTTATAGAAAAATGTTTTATAGTATTAAGGAATTTATGAATTCCAGGTCAAAGGGAAAAATTGCATGACATGTAAACTAGATTTGACATTTTTATTTTAAGCAATTGACATATTTTATAATTGAATTTCTTAATTTATCATTTGTAAGTTGATTTTTAGAAAATTTATAATTTAATTATTTTCATTTGACATTTGTAATTGGATAGTTTTGACAATTCTTGATTTAGTAGGTACTTCTTATTATTATTTGACATTGTAAATTAATTATTTTGCTAAATTAGAGTCATTGTTATTGTCACTAAATTTGCATGCCGAATTTACATAGTTGGCGAAATATGAAGAACTAAAGAAGAAGTGTAAAATTTGTAAAATACCATATTTCAGGCAAATAAATGAATCTGAATCTGAATCTGTTACTAACCCTGAGTAACGAAACTTCATGATTTTGGGACAAAATTTGTTAAATAAAAATAAATTATTCTCTAGATGATTGATGAATATACTTGGTCCTATTTAGTTACTTGATTCATCAAGAATAATATAGCCACTGTTTATGTTAAGATAAGCTATGAATATTCGTAACAAATCATCTCTGAAAATGTGTAATCGTCATTGGGACACTAAAAATATGTATGATGAAATTTATAACAATGTTTTGACACTCAAAAAATTTACTCTTTTAATGATAATTAAAGTTAAATTAGCAGATAAATCTTATCTTTAATAGACTAACATAAAAATTTGTGGGTGAAAAAGAAAACATTGTCATAATTTGGATATTACTTTAATATGAAGTAGCGGGACAAGAAAAGATACTAAATGTACGCTTTTTCTGAGTATGACCCTATACGAAAATGTTTCTTTCGGCGCAGTCGATTCTTTCGGCGCAAATAAGTGTGCGTGAGCGCACCTTTATCCATCTCTATTATATAAACCTAACACAACATTAACAACTTTAGCTTATAATTAAAATTATATCTAGTATTTTTTGTATTGATTGGTCTTATCTTCAAAAAAATCTTTTACGGTGTAAAAATTCTTGTAAACAGTTGCGATTTTAATTTAATTTTCAATCTTTGTTTTCGGAGTGTAGTTATAATGTTATTATACAGCGTACCTGGAAACCCGACGTATTCCTTGCAGGACGTCATAGTAGGGTTAAAATGCAAGAAATTAGGCCACCAAAATGTTCCACCGCAATTCACTAGTTTTTGAATTAAGTAGTTAGATTTTTAGTTTTTATGAAAAATCCCTGATTAAATAATTTGAAGCCAATTTAAAATGATTTACAACGCAACTGTACTGAAATTTTAGTTATTATCAGAGCTATATGCCGCAGCGGACCTTTGTTAGTAAATAAAAAATCAAAAATGCCTAAATCTTTAGCTAAGATCACTGAAGTGAACATTTTTAAGTTATACTATATAAAGCTAGATTACCACTCACTGACTGACAGAATTGTTCTCCCAGATGGTGGAGGGGGAGGTGGGTATATTTTGACAGATTCGTAAACAACTAACTCTTAAACCTATGGGAAAAGTGCCAAACCTCCCCTTTTCGCCCCCCTTCTCCCCCCTCCCTATCCTATCTCGGAAACCAAGAGACTTGGAACAATTTTTTTTTCAGATTCGTATAGAGGAGGCTTGGAAAAGTAAAAACCATTATTCAAAGTGGTCCCCCTTTCCCCCCTTCTCCCCCCCTTTAGGCAGATCTCGGAAGTTGAGAGACTTGGAATATTCTTTTTTTCAGATTCGTAAGAAGGGGCAAAGAGTTGGTCAAAACCATGTTTCAAAACTCCCCACTCTCCCCCCCGTCAACCCTCCCCCCATCGTATCTCGGAAACTAGGACACGTAGCGGCATTTTGATTTTTGCTATACTTTATTATTGAGGGGCGTTGAAATTTGTATACCCTCCCCTCCCCAACCTCCCCTAAAATTGAAAGGGCTGTAACTTCATAACGGTTAGCGGTAGCCATCAGGTGTTTGAACAAATATTATAGTAGGCGTCGAAACCTGTCCGGTGGTAGGTAGGTCCTGAGCGGAGCGAACCTGCGAGACCGAGTGGAGCGAAGGGGGGAGGTGGCGAGCAAAGCGAGCCGCCGACCTGCGTAGCGTAACGAAGGTTGAGTGGGTGAAGCGTAACTCAGGGCCGACGACAAGCAACCCTTAGGGTAATGTTTTTTTTACACTTCTCAAATGTTTTAGGGGTGCTTAAGGGTTCTCATACTGATTTAGGAGTAATTGTAACGGATTTTCCAATTCATTTAAGGATGCCTATGGATTGTCAAAATTTTATAAGGATATGAAATACTTCTCAAAAACACCAAACACGCGAGCTGCGTGCAGCTCGCGCACCCAAGCAAACTAGTTTTAATATAACCTTCATAAAAATGTTGTATAGTGCAAAAAAAAATAAGCTAGATGTACTTGAAAAATATTTTTGTCTTATCAGCTATCTAAAATGTTATTAAACTTAACAAAGAGTCATGGACTACATTAAGAAAATAAAGGAAGTCGTTTTTAATTTAGTACAGGAAGGCGTGCTTATAAGGTGATTATTCGGAAAATCAAAGAAAACAATTTCGTGAACATTAATAATAATGTTCACGAAATTGTTTTATTTATTTGAACGAAAAGAATAAAGGGAATAATCCCTTTATTCATTTAGTTACATTTGATTTACATTTTTAAACTTAAAAAAAAAACATTTCAAAAATATGAAAATAGTAATAATATTAGATTGTTTTTTTTTGTTTTTTTTTGAGAATTGTTTTTTTTTTTGTTTTTTGGATTATTTGTTTTTTGATTATATTAGATTTTTAGTAGTGGTAATATTTTGTGTGTACATAAATAAATAATAATAATAAATAAATAGTAGCCACCAGCGCTGGGAACAGGTTCCGAGCTGCCGGTGGTCAGGGCTCTTGAGAGAGGAACCTCCTAACAATACGTGCCGTGTCCAGAAGTATTGCTTTCTGAATCAAGCCCTTGATCCAGCTGCCAAGCGAGAGACTCCTAAGATGTTGGTCGAGGCTATTAATTTACAATCTCAAGAGCCAGATCTAGATATTTGAATTGCTTATCTTTGTTTGCTTTCTCGAGGTTTTCGTCATGCGGGACCGTTATATCAACAATCATTGTGCGACGATCCAATCGATCTATCACCACAATATCAGGCCTATTGGCAACAATCGTCCTGTCAGTGGCGATAAGTCGATCCCAATACAACGTGATATTACCGTTATAGAGAACAAGGTTGGGCGCATGCTTATAGTATGGCACTTCTGATTCCACAAGCCTGTACTTCAAAGCAAGTTACTGGTGGATAATCCTGGCAACGAACTTGTATCGATGCAAGTACTCTCTGTTAGCTAGACGAGAACATCCAGAAATAATCTGTCTGATTGATTATCCCGGACAGTTGCATGCCCAACATTATTATTATTTTTAGTTCGTAACAATTTCAATCGATATGTTTTCAACAATTAGAGTTATCATTATAGTCATAGATCAAAAATTTGTATGCTATTTTCTTTGTAACTTATTTAATTATTAATGTATTGTTATCGTCTTATGTAATGAAACGGTATTACTTACTGGTTTTAAAATTTAAAATATTACTGTAACTAAAATAACGTCGTTTTGCAGATGGTGGAACTACGAAAATCAGAACATTTACGACGGTTGAAAAATAAAGAAGACATTGAACACGAAGGTAAGAATTAAGTAATAACATAAGTAAGAATATAAGTAAGTGCAATGAAATTAGATTTTAGGATTGATTTATAGCCATGGAGGTCCATTAATTTTAGATAGTAAGTAGCTTAATTTGAAGGGCCTTAAGAATATTGTGATCCTATCTTGTTGAACGGAAAATTGAAATAGCCTGTATAGTATTAATGGAATAAGATGTGATGAGGAGCCTGGCACAGGGGGGGTCGCACGAGGCGGCGGCCGAAATTATGACACGCGGGGTTGCGATAGTCGTTGAGAGGATCTGGCAACTGGGTCTCGAGGTGGCGAAGTCCGAGGCCATGTGCTTTCATGGGCCTCGGAATGCGCCACCTCCGGGATCCTCAGTGATGGTAGGAGGGGTTTCCATCGGCCACCATCTCCCGCGAAGCGGCGAGCCTCCTTGCTGGATTGCTGCTATGGGATCTGGAGGCGATAGTCCTCGCGCGCCTGCACGAGTGGCGCGCGGAGGCGCTACGCCGAGAAACTCCACTGCCGCGGCAAATTGTCGCTCAGCGGACGGACTTCCGGTGCGATCTCATGGCGACATGGAGAGAGCGACTGTTGCAACCCTGTGCAGGGCTCGCCACGATGGTGGCGGTAAGTCCCCTCTTTGTGGAGTGGCTGGAGAGACGCCACGGCGTCCTCACCTTCCGCCTGACACAGGTTCTTACCGGACACGGATGTTTCGGTAAGTTCCTGCACCAAATGGGGCGGGAGGAGACGCTTGGGTGCTTCCACTGAGACGATCGACCAGGGGACACGGTGGCGCACACTGTGGAGGTGTGCCCCGCTTGGGCGGAGCACCGCCGTGTCCTCGAAGCAGCGATCGGTGGCGTTGACCTCTCGCTCCCGGCCCTGGTTCAATCCATGGTCCGGAGCGAGACGGAATGGGACGCCGTCACCTCCTTCTGCGAAGCAGTCATGCTAGCGAAGGAGGTGGCAGAACGTGATAGGGAGAGATCCACACGTCCCGGCCGCCGCGGGAGACGCCCCGGGCGTCGGGGGCCACGTGGTGGCTTCCGGCCACCGTAGGCGCGGGCCTGTGGACGGGGAGCTATGGGCTAGCTCGCCATCCATCCGTCTCATGACGACAGGCCGTGTCGACGGCGCGTTCGTGTTCTACGCGCGCCTTGAGAGTCAGCAATAGGGAAGGGGTCCGCAAGGGCCGAAGCCTGCCGGGGCTGCGAGACTATTCGAAAGCGTGGCCCCGGAACGCAAAGGGCGATGAATGAACATGGATGGGTTTTAGTCAGTAAAAGTCTGACACTCCCTCCTGCTCCGCCAGAGCGGGAGAAGTTTTTTTTTTTTTTTCATCAAATTTTGATGATTTACCATCCGAAAAAAAAAAAGACTAAATCACGAACGTGTCATTTTGTAATACTTAGTCTGACTTACGAATGAATATTCGTGTATCTACTGTAGGCCATCTATATGTAGGGTATTTTCGATGTAATATATAAATATTTCAAGTAGATAACGAAAAAAATAAAAGAAATATTTATGTAAATAGTCACCAAAAACATATTTATTAATCAACCAACACCGTATCCGCCGAAGGACATTATTCAAATCGTACCGAAACTGAGTGTTCAGAGAAAAAATACATTTATTTCATGGGAAATAACTCATCAACTTTTTTATTATTACAACCAGAGTCTACAATTAACCATTGAAAATGTCACAATTTATTTGTTAAAAGAAATTACTCCTTGTCCGTAAAAGCGTAGGTAACATTGGATCACAGTTTGTCCATAACATTTCTGCTCTGATAATTTCTCAATAGTTTCTCAAAGCTCTTAACTGTCAATTGTTTGCTCAGTTAAAATTATATTTTGTCACTACAGATGGTGAATTCCGAAGCGTCTTAGATGTTTTCATTGAGAACACTGTGACTGAGACCAGTAGCATCTTAACTGATGCTGAACTGAGGAACCTTATGGACAACACTCTGGTAGCTGGCTTTGACACCACTATCACTGAGATGCTGTTCTCATTTATCTGCATCGGCAGCTACCCTGAGGTGCAGGAGAAGATTTATCAGGAGTAAGTCCACTTACCGTGCTCTCTCTTTAATTTTGTATGATTTTTCTGCATACAACTCAAAAAGTTAGTAATATTCTAAACACATATTTTAACCGACCTCAAAAAATATTTGATAAATTCTAACATTATTTCTTCAAATCGTAGAGTAATCCAAGTTTTGGGTGAAGATGGAAGAGTAACGAAACAGAATATATCTCAACTGGTATATTTAGAAGCAGCTATCAAGGAATCCCTGAGGTTATACCCAGCTGGAGGGATTGTGGGTCGTGAAGCCACAGACGATACAAACTTACGTAAGTAATAAACAATGTAACGTCTTCCTAAAGTTGTCTGCGTTCATTATGAAATGATATGAAATATAACTTTTTATTTCCAAAGGTAATGTGACAATTCCCGCCGGCAGCAGCGTAGTAGTCCATATATGGAGTGTAAACAGAAACCCCGATTATTGGGGCGCAGATGCCGAGGAGTATAAACCAGAAAGATGGCTCAATCCTGATACTGCTCCGAGTCATAAAGCCGCTTTTGCCACCTTTTCACCGGGACTGAGGGGGTGTATTGGTAAGCTTTCTATGTTTTATCATTACGACACCAGCCGCTTAGATAATGATAGTCCGCATTAGGAACCTATGATTGAAAGAAATAATTTTAATAGATTTTCATCATGATGCTTTTCGCACTTAAAGCTCCGTCTACGCTAGGAGAGCCGAACACGAGCAGATCACAATCGGAGCAGTAATTCCCTTAGCGACAATGCTCGGTCGAGGTTACTAAGTGCGTCTACGCTAAGCAAATTCGTGCTCCAATCGTGTTCGGCTCGCCTAGCGGAGACGCAGCCTTAGATCATAAATCTTTGTTTATTCGAGCATTTGCGATACTTATTAGATTCGTAAAGACAAAAAATAAGTTGTAGGTAGCCTATATTATACAGAAGCTGTAAATATCTTTAGTTGTGACTTGCGTGCAGCACAAAAAATGGGGCCCCTCAGTATCGATAGTAGGTATATATTTTGTATAGTATATATTTTGTTCTAAGAACTATTAGTTATTAGTAGTACAATTATTAGTAGTGTTATAAGTATTTAGATTTTTATTATTTTTTTCAGGCAAAACGTATGCAATGATGTATTTAAAGGCAACCATGGCCCCTGTACTACGCAGGTTCAAACTTGGAGCCGACCACACTAAGATGAAATTAATATGTAATATGTTTATAAAACCTGTAGCTGGACATCTAGTGACAGTTGAGGAGAGGCAACCAAATAAATGATGGCAAATTATTGTCTTATAATTTTTATTGGCAAACCTTTCATGAGCGTAATATAAAAAAAAAAACTGGCCGAGTGCGAGTTGGATTGGACTCTCGCACAAAGGGTTCCGTAGCACCAAACAACATAATAACAACATTTTTAACGCTCGTCCATAGGTCAATTTTTATTTACACTCTTTTTTTTTTTCGAAAGACTTTCCTGTGGGTGCCTTAAGTGTAAGGCCTCCAGCCAGGGCAAAAAACTAACAAACTAAGCGACTACACGCTAGGGGCATCCCCTGCGGGGTACGGGCCTCGGCTTAGGGCGTCGTCGCTGGAAGAGGACAGCAAGGGACTGATTTTGGTCTACAGGCTCAGCAACGCGGTCTGGCACAAGCAAGGGACGGCGAGGGTTCGTATCGGGGCGTCGCGACGGGCCTCGACGGCGAGGACGGAATGACGGCTGTTTGCGTCTGTCCTTTTTACATCAGCAAAACTCAATTTGTACTTAATTTACAATTGGGGTTTTTTTTTTAAACTCTTCCCTAGTCGCTGGATAGATGGCGCTGAACTTGGTAATTTACTGCAAGGAACGGAACGTCATATCATTTAACTTGGATGTAATGGTTATATTGGGAAGCTTAAGCAAACGAGTGTCAGTCAACGAGCGTATGTGACGTGACGCAATGTTTTTTTTTCCAAGCGTTTTGGCACCTAGTAACGTAGTCAGTTCAACGCCATGTACAGAGTTCTTGGAAACTATGTTTTTTTTTTTGTAATACTCAAAAAGAAAACCTCTCATTGAACAAAGAAGATTGCAATTTGAACGTGTTGGTTAAATTAATACAACCCGCTTCCATTATCTCTGGACCTGGCGCAATGACTTTTATAACAATAAAAGTCCAATAAATGTTCAAAAATAAAGCTGTGATAGTACGAAAGTGCTTGTTTTTGAACATTTTATTGTTACGTTTGGACTTTTATTGTTATGAAAGTCATCGAAGCCAAGTCCTGAGTTGTCACCGGGTCGTAGCTAATCGCAAATGACGTCAAAGATAATTGTTAATAAAGTACTAACATATGGAATGTTTCCTTTGAGTAAAATTTGCTATTTCCAGTATTTAGAGTACTTTCCCTCCAGGTGGGGTTGAAAAATTACATCCTGTATTTATGTAATGTTGTTCAAACCAATTTTCATTGAAAGTTCTTTTTACGAAACCCACATTGTTTTAGGTTTTTTATCTTCTTACTTTAGCTAAAAACGAATATCTTATCAACTACTTAAGAATATTGTGAGCTAAAATAAAAAGAAAAAAACTTCGATATTATTGTAAGAGCTGGCAATAGACATGCGTCACAGTTGTATACGTAGATTTTTTTTACATTCAGTAGGTATTTTCACAAATTGATAGCATCAAAATAAATATTAAATATTTCTTGTTTTGAGAAGAGTTGCAAATGTTTAGTCATTGAATCGAAGACTGAAAATAAATTAATATCAGTTCTGACGTCATTGTCTAAAATTAAACACGACACAATTTACTATTTTAATCACGTGTAAATTATTGAAAAGGACTTGGGCCAAAATTACATGAGACTGTTCCCTAAAATGAACTGATATAAAATCTATGTCTTTTAATAGTCAAAATCTTCTAACAAAAATATAAAAGGTGCGTGCTCAGCAGTTTTGGACAAAGTTATAAGGGTTTCAAAAACTTGTTTTTGTCACTACGGCTTAAGTATTTTTATTTATATTGTAGTGGATATTATGTATGTATCTGTCCCAGGTATTTAATAAACACAGTATATTATATTGGTTAAAAAACACTGGGAGACAATGTTATTCTTCAAACTAAGACAATATATTATATTCATTTAAAAGCAGGTATGTAATCTCTTTGCTTTGCACAAAGAGATTTAAGTCTGCGCACTGCGTACTTCGACTTTCGGAAGGCGTTCGACACCGTCGACAACGATGTGCTGTTGGCTAAGTTTGCGGCGTTTGGTTTCACACCGCACCTTCTGCGATTCTTCGCGAACTACCTTGGCGATCGCCAGCAGTACGTCGAATATGCTGGATACTTCTCCAAGCCGTATTTTACGTTTTCGGGGGTGAGTCAGGGTAGCAATATCGGTCCATTAGGCTTTATTTTGATGGTTAATGATCTCCCGGAAGTTGTAAAGGAGGCGAAGTGTCTGCTGTTCGCAGACGACCTCAAGTTGTTCCTGTCAGTAGCAGATACCTCGGACTGTGAACGGCTTTAACAGGATATTGATAGGGTGGTGCAGTGGAGCCTAGATAATAAGTTAGGTTTTAACGTTTCCAAATGCTGTATGTACGCGCGCGGGAACCACTACTGCATCAGTATGAGATGGAAGCCGCAGTCGTGTCACGAGTCACACATGTGAGGGACCTGGGGGTGGAGATGGTTCCAGAATTAATGTTTCGTGAGCACATTTTAGACATATGCGGCAAGTCCTTCCGAAATCTTGGATTTATACTTAGGCAGTGCAAAGACTTTCATAATACGGCTGTGGTTAGAATCATGTACAATGCGCTGGTACGGAGCCGTCTTGAGACCAGTGCGATCGTGTGGAACCCCCATGAGGTCAAATATAGTGTCATGGTGGAAAGAATCCAGGACAAATTCATTCGGTTTTTGTTTTTTAAGCAGTACGGCGTCTATCCCTTCTTCCCGCTCATGTACCCTAATCTTTGTAATAGGAATGGTAGGGTACAGTAGGCTGGCGGTGCGTAGGGACGTCGCTCTGTGTAGCTTCGTGTTGCGGGTGCTGCGCGGCTGGCTGCACCACCCCGATCTGTTAGCGGAGCTGGGGCTGCGCGCGCCGCCCGGTTGTGGAGGTGCGCGTCGCCCCACGCCTACGCTACTGGAGCCATCCTCTAGGACTAACCTGAACAAGTTTGCCCCCTTATCACGCGCCATAAGACTGTTAAATATTATTTCAGAGCAGGTAGATATATTTCACTGCAGCCTGATGAAGTTCACAGGAGTAGCACTGAAGTGCATTGAGAACGTTTAGAGATGATTGTTAATTGTAGGTATTTTTATTGTTATGTGAGTTAATTGTTTTTTCTAATTGCTTTTTTTTTTGTAAGCGAGTTAGAGGTATTTGTATCTTGGTAGTAACATCTACATCAACATTTATGAGTTTATTTTTCCCAGTTCTGTTTTTTGTTATTATTGTATGGCAACGTTGAAGGGTAAATTCGACTTTTCGAGTGAATTAAAAAAAAAATAACTTTTTATTATGAGTTATTTTCAAAATCTGGTATCGTACGTTAACCATTTTTCACTATTCTTAACTTTTTATTATATAATTATTTGTAATACATATTTTTGTACAATTGGGGCAGGTTTTGTTCAATTCCTATAACATTTAAAATAAATGCTATTTCTGTCTTTAACGATTATAGTAATTATGCTAATGAATCTCGTGGAGTCTATTAGTATCATTCAGAGGACAGTCACGAGAATAAAATAAAATGTCTTTATTTCTGACCTCTATCAGTCCATACGTTGTTAGTGGTTAGTAACAGATTGTGCTTATATGCTATGTTAGTGTTATTATTATTTATTGGTCCTTAATTCAATTTAACATAAACCCATACTTATTATGACGAAGTGTCTTTGGATGGGGCAGTCCACTCTGCCAACAATCATAGTGTGATTTGTTGTTATACAGTCTTTTACGTACAGGTCTTTTAGGTAGGTTATAGTAACTTGAAAAAAACCCATTAGACATACACTATTTGAAAATATAAGTTTTTTTTTTAAACTGATATTCATACAAATTAACAAAAAAAAATCTAAATTAAGAAACCTCACCACCCACTTGTCTTGTACCGTCTATGTAGGACAGCCTTTGATTTTATGTCGCGAGTTATTTCAGCAGAGTACAACTCAGGGTAAATATACCTTGAGCTTACACGACCTCGCTTTTTATTTGGAACGCAATCGTCTCAAATGGAATTAATACTACTATAGCAACAGTAGAAGCTCATTTTTACATCTAATTTATACATTGGAGCTGAATCTACGGACGCAAATGATAAGTACAACATGAAAAAAACAAGCTTTATTGAAATTCCAGCCAACACGTTCATCCGCAGTTGGTGCTGAAGAGTCCGCGCAGGCGCTGACGAAAGGGCGGACTCATCGAGCAACGGATGATAGGCGTCCACCGGCACGAGAGGCACCACCGCCACTCCCTTCCATCCTTTCCATTAATTCCAACCATTGCAATTATCTACTTTGTTCCTCTTAACTCAGAGATCACAATAAGTTTCGAAACATTGGAAATAATTGAGAATGTTTACAGGTCAAAAATGCAAGTTGAAGTCAAATTTACAGTAGTGTCATTATAAAATTGACATAATCATTGAATAATTCTAAATACGACCAACAAATTATTCGTTTTTGTTACTATTAAGTAGGATATAAATGACATATAACAAAAACAATAATCTATTACGCTGGTAATTAAATCATTGACGAAAACTAATTGAATACCTGATGATCAATTGACGTCACCGGGCAAGGGCACTCGCCGTAGCTCAAAACTCGGTGTGGCCACGAGACACGCGCCTCCGTGTTTGCGTCCATCTGCTCGGTCCCATCGTCTAATGGAGTAACCAGTAGACTTAGCCCAGTTGACAATCTACAATCGTTAACGCATAGAAAACTAACCAAATATATGGGAATGACATCATTTCATCGTTAAGTCACGTGGTCAAAACAAACGAATAGAAACAGTCAGTTCAGTCAAAACTGTAAGTGGACTACGATTTATATGGGATGTAGCGATCACGATTGTAGAAACGAATACATTTCATTCTATCATCTTGATCGATGTAAACTTGTCTACGAAGTTTCTATTCGTTTGTTTTGACCACGTGACTTAACGTTTACGATTGTAGAAAGAGAATCGATACGAATCGTTTGTAACTTGGCTAGGCCTGCAGGTGGAATTAATTCAGCCTGTTTCGGATACGGCAAATAAGTTTGCGCTTGAAGACCAAACTCCTAAATAAAATGCTCCAATTTAGTGCGGAGATCCCTTAAATTTTGGTAAAATATCTCCACCAATTTACTCGGGTGTTTTTTGTTTTCACTGAGCTCAATTTTTACTTCCCACTTTCTGGTTGACACAATACTGCATGTTTGCTTTCTCCATTATCTCTTACTCCATTATCGAAGGAACCAGTTTCTTTCTGTCTTGTGTTTTATTTTCTCTATTTTAATCGGTGTTGCCTCTCCGTATACGTAGGTTCTTTGCAAGTTTTTCAAATATTTATGTCATTCATGTAAATATTTCTGTCGCTTAATGTCTTGAAATTCTCCTTTCCTCATTTCGCTATTTGGATATCTGTTTCTTTTTACCCGACTGCGCCAGAAGGAGGATGGAGGTGGATGTTTTTCGGGTATGTATGTATATATAGGCCAACTGTCAAATGTAGAGAAAATTGTCGTTATGCTTGTCGTTGTAGACTGTCGACTGGAGAATAGAAATATTTATTTTCTACAGTTTTAACATCGCCATGCTAACGGCGATAGTACGATAGTAGTAGTAAATATGAATTGGGATTAGGACAAGAGAAAAATTATGCTTACGACGTAGAAAACATTCTACAATCTATCGTTTTGTCGATTCTTCCGTTACCGTATTCAAGGTGGTCATGCTGCGCGTGCTGGGACCCGTGTGTATGTGATTTTAAAGACGTTTCACGTCGAAAAATTTCTATAATATGATATTATTGTATTTGTATGGGAAACATTAACGCATAATCCGATGCTATCCGTGAATGGATATTAAATTTGATAGCTCATATCTCGGAAACGTGACACTTCAGAACGATTTGTTTCATAAAAACTTGTTTGTACCACCCCCACCGTCCTTGTGTATACCAGCTATCGATTAATATAATTGAGCGTGCTGGCCGCTACTTTGAAAAAAAAAAAGTGTCGGAAGTTAATACGGCCACGCTTTATACAAAGTCTTTCAAGCCCTAAGCTCAATATTATTGAAATTAAACCTCTAACACTGTTTTAAGCTTTCACGGTTCATAACTATACTTAAAATGTCACTTACGGGATATCTTCCGCGATTATTATTTATTGTTTTTTTTTTTTCTTTTTTAATAATTAATCACGGAAGATATCCCGTAAGTGACATTTTAAGTATAATGAAACCTCTGCCTATTGATTGCCCATAAATAGGATCACAAGTGACTGACGGAGAGCAAAGTGGTTCTATAAGAGTCCTGCTTTTGCCCTTAAACAAACCACACCTTATAAATTGCGACTCAATGTCATAGGCCACATCGCGGACGATGACCCATCTCCTGTCCTGCTCCTTGGCCAATTCCAACTGCACTTTGAAGGACCTGTCCGAGGCCACTACCTACTAACGCTATCGAGGTCATAGAGTTCTAGTCGAAACATATTTGAGTCTAAAGGCATAAAAAAAACTCGACAAAGAAGAGGTTTCAAAGTTGTATATTTTTTTTAAACTAGTCGTTATCAATCAATCAATCAATCAATCATTTATTTTGTGAAACATAGGTATGGTTTCAGATAATTATATCGTCTTAAATGTGTGCACTATGTTTTGCCAATATATGGCGTACAAAATGGCGGACAAAACTAACATAAAACAGGCATAAACAAGCAATTACAATTAAGGTGGCATGTCAATATATTACATTAGAGAAAAACAATAATTCAATTTAAATACATATGTCGGATAGGTAAACGTGTCATTACAGTTTTAGATAAATACACACATTCCATAATTAGTCAATAAATACATTCATAAGTGTTTAATTGGGAAGTCGGAATCGTCACACCTCTGTTTATCAGTAGTAAATTCAGTGATGGAGTAATATATCCATCTAAAAGCAGTTTAAACAAAGACCTCTTAAAGGATCCCAGACACTCTTTATTTCTAATAGCTGCACCAGCAGCAGCTATTAGAAATAAAGAGTGTCTACCAATACTATTAAATATTTTTGGCGCCCAGCACACTTTTGCCAAAGAATACGGTTTAATGAGTGGTTACATGAATGGTATTCTGATGACGGCGAGAGCGCAATTTTTCAAATAAATGCAAGTTACAGCGAACAAACACTCCCATTTCTTATATGTACATAGACGGTAGAGTGAGCAAAGAAAGTTCCTTGAACAATGGTTTACAACTATCAGTAGATTGTAATTTGGTAAACGACCGCAAGCATTTCTTCTGAGCTTTAAAAGCAATGTCTCTGTCAGTGGAGTTGCCCCAGAAAAAAAATCCGAACCTAATGCTAGAAGCCACATAAGCATTATACGCTATTTGTACGGTAATGCGGTTAACCGTTTTTGATAGTCTGTACAGAGCATACGCAAATTGACTAAACTTCTTTGATAAAGCGTCGATATGACGTTTCCAAGTTAGATGACCATCTATATAGAGGCCCAAAAATTTTGTGATGTCACTTTCAGAGATTACTACGTTACCATATTTTATATTCAGTTTCGGTTTATTTGTTCTTTGATTAAATGTCGTTATTTTCGTTTTGTCAAGATTTACTTTTACATTATTATTAATTAACCAATTTATTATATTTTTGAGATCGTCATTTATCAGTTCGTTCGTCGTACGCTAGCGGTCGGACGTATTTCGGAAAGTGACGGTGACTCAGTCTCGAGCGCAATGGCCTCGAAAGTTATTAAATGTACGACTTGTAATATTGTCATTTGTGAACTATTAGCCTTCATTCAAAACAAAGTGGATGTGATGGACGAGGAGGGTCTAGTGAGACTATGTACCTCTGCCTTTTCGGATGAGGACATTGAAACTGGCAAGAATCTACTCTACTCTTTGCCTCAGTGTCAACGCAGCAACGGAAAGTAGCTAGGAAGAATAGTGGTAAATCACAGTAGTGGTAATCAATCTACGACATGATAACGTTATTTAAACAAACGGATCCTGAGCAGGTACCAATTTTTGTATTTGCACAAACTCCCTCCAGTGACATTCGATCACATTGACGCAACCAGGACATTAAGGGATATCCTGACTATTCAAAATGAAATAAGAATTATGAAGGATACATATGTTACGGAGAAACAACTAAATGAGATTAGAAATGACTTGCAAAACTGAAAGAAAACATCGATCGTCCATAACTTTGATTTGAACGTGAATCGAAAAAGTGGCGGTAGTAGTGGAATTGAGAGTTTTTGTTTGGACAGCGGGCCGATGGGACTACCCCACGTTATCGAAAAATCACAACAACATAACGGCGATAGTGAGTCACAATACATCAACAATGTGACAACAGCTGATGTGAGCGGAAAGTCTAGCCCATCAGTTCGTAAGATTCCAGCATCTCGCTCGCCCATACATGTTTCTAAAATACCTGTCTCGTTCACACCTAGTAATAGATCGAGCGAACTTCGACACGGTGATGCGGCGAAGGCGGCTAAGCCCGAACATGGCCGAGACGCAAGCGCACCAAGCGTGAGCGAGACGCAGCGACTAACCGGTCCACCGATTAGCGGGTGCTCCAAGCAAAAAACGCCAGCGGAAATTGTCGTTGCGGAGGGTGAATGGAAAAAAGATAATGTTTCTGAAGAATGGCAATCTGCTCAACGAAAAAGATTGAGAAATCGCCTGCAGGGACACAAGGACAAGGCTATAACACAGCCTGATGTTAAGTTTAGAGCAGCGGAAATTAAAGTTCCGCTTTTCATAAATAATGTTAACCAAGCGACCAGGCCAACGGATATTATTGAGTACATACAACAGAAGACGAATGTATCTGTAACTCTACAGAAAATTAGCATGGTTAAACAAAAACGCTATGATGCGTACAAGATCTTTGTACCACACGCAAAACTGTCAATGTTGCTGGATAGTGGATAGTTTATGGCCAGAGGACATACAATTTAGGAAATTTATTTATTATAATAGAAAAACTTATGACATGAATAACGAAAATAAGATAATGCGCAATGACGAGAAACTAAATGACGATGGATAGAAATATCAACATGACCAATAACAACACAAAACTTGTTAGTTTTAACTGTAGATCGATCACTCGTTCAGGTGAATACGTGAGAGGTTTATGCAGATCAGCTGACATCGTTGCGTTACAAGAAACTTGGTTGCAACCGCAAGATATCCCTTTTTTGGGCACTATTGACGCTGATTTCGAGTGTACGGGAAAATCAGCGATAGATACCGGTGTATCATGGCATTGGCATTGGTGTACTGTGTGGAAGACCATACGGAGGTGTCGCCTTACTTTGGCGGAAAACTATCTTCCAAGCGGTATCTGTCATACAGTGTACTAGTGCGCGTATATCAGCGATAAAAGTGACGTCATATGAAAACACAATATTAGTGTTCTCAGTGTACATGCCGACGGACTCGGCCGAAAATCTTGCCGAGTTCACGGAATGTTAAGGCGAAATTGCGGCTATTATCGAGGAATATAGTGTAGACTCTGTGTTTATATTGGGTGACTTGGCGGGCGGTTTGGAGTGGAACTTTTGGACTTTTGTGTTGAGCAGCAATGGCGTTGTGCCGATATTGAAATATTATCTTCGGACTCATATACGTACGTAAGTGACATTTATGGTTCTCAGATTTGGTTAGACCACTGTGTAGTATCTGATGCGGCGTGGCGGTCAGTGGTTGATGCGAATGCAAAGATATTACACAACGTTTATTGGTCTGACCATATTCCATTAGAGATAACGTGTAACTTTAATGTACTTAGAACTAAGTCCAAAAGCGTTTTATGTAAACGCAATAAGGTCATATGGGGAGAAAGGGACTTGCAACAAACTGATCTATATAGAAATTTATGTACGACGAGACTAAGACTGGTTGAATTCCTTCGCAATTTAGTAAATGTAGTGATAAATTGTGTACTGATGTAGAACATAAATCCATTATTGATAGAATGTACAATGAAATTGTTGACATATTAAGCGAAACGGCATGTGTTTGTGACTGTGGTCCGGATCAAAACAAAAGAAAACCAGTGATAGGGTGGAACAAACATGTTAGACATGCGCACTCGGAGGCGCGACTTGCTTTTCAGAGTTGGGTGGTATGTGGTGAACCGAAAGTGGGTTGTGTGTACGATACCATGAGGGAAACAAAACTGATTTTTAAAAGTAAGCTAAAGTGGTGTCAGGAAAACAGAGAACAGATAAAAATGAATATTATAGCTTCTTGTCTTATAAGACAAGAAGCTATAATATTCATCTTGCTAAAATCTTTCTCTATAGAGAAAGATTTTAGCAAGTTTTGGAAGCAAACCAATAAGCTGAGCTGCAAGTCGAGCCTTCCTGCGAGTGTAGAGGGTGTTAGTGAGTCTGCCTCTATAGCCAATCTCTTTAAAAATCACTATGCAATGAAGTCCCCTCTAGGGTCAACTGGAGAGTCATTGTCAACGGTAAGGGAGTCAGCAGCTGAATCGTCACTGGTAAGGGTTTCGGCTAAAGAAATAGCTGCAGTGTTGAAAAACATGAAGCGCGGTAAATCACCTGGGCACGATTCTCTCAGCTTATAGCACCTGCAAAATGCAGGTGTTCACATGTCCAGAGTGCTGGCTATATTTTTCAACTTTTGCTTCTCACATACTTATCTGCCTGAAGATCTGATGAAAACTTTAGTTGTGCCAATTATAAAAAATCGAACTGGAGACGCGGCGGACATAAATTACTATAGGCCCATATCGTTGGCTACGATCATTGCCAAGTTTTGGACAGTGTGCTTGACAAGCAGTTAAATAAACATCTGACGCTTCACGATGCCCAATTTGGCTTCAGAGCGGGTCTTTCGACAAAGCACGCTGTACTTTGTCTAAAGCACACTGTCAGATACTACACGGACAGGAAAACTCCCGTGTACGCGTGTTTTCTTGATCTTTCGAAAGCCTTCGATTTGGTGTCTTATGGTGTTTTATGGAAGAAGTTGTATGAGGATACAACACTTCCCGGTGAGATGATTCAGTTGCTAAGGTATTGGTATGTCCATCAGACAAATATGGTGAAATGGGCAGGTTCGCTATCCAATCCGTACGGGCTGGAGTGTGGAGTCAGACAAGGGGGTCTGACCTCACCGAAACTCTTTTGTTTGTACGTGGATCGGCTGATCTGTGAGCTCAGCAGTACTATGGTAGGCTTTTCCATTGACGGAACACTCGTCAATAACATTAGTTACGCCTACGACATGGTGCTGCTGGCCCCATCGATCAGCGCCCTCAGGAAGCTCATGTCTGTTTGTGAGCGATATGCGGAGGCCCAAGGTCTCAGATATAATTCGAAAAAGAGCGGGTGTCTGTTGTTCAAGGCAGGCACTAAGGACTATCGCGAAGTGCCGCCTGTCAAACGCGGTGGGACGGGATTGCAATGGGTGAAATTGTTTAAATATCTGGGGCACTGGGTCACGGCAACGCATATGGACAATGTTGACATGGAGAGGGAGCGTAGGGCGCTGTCAGTCAGGAGCCGTAGGTTTGCAAAGTGTTCGAGGGGTGTGAAAACTACTCTGTTTAGGGCATACTGCCAATTTTTTTACACCAGCAGTCTATTGGTCGACTACACGCAAAAGGCTTACAGCGCCTTACGCGTCCAGTACAATAACGCATACAGAGCGTTTTTGGGGTTACCACGACACTGTAGCGCATCAGGGATGTTCGCAGAGGCACGTATAGACGATTTCTATGCAATCATGCGAAAGCGTGTCGCCTCCTTGATGCGGCCCGTGCGGGGCAGCGCCAACAGCCTCTTGGTCACTGTGGCCGATAGGGCAGAAGGTCTAATACTCAGGCACTGGACCACAACACAAGTATTACCTTCAACTCGTGCCTTAAAATAATGTTTCTTTTGATTATTGTCTTTTATTATTTCTTTTTATTTCCTGACTATGTATTATTAATGATTTTGACATGATTGGTGGTGATTTTGATATTATTCTTTTATGATTTTGACATTTTTACGATTAATTATTTTGACATTATTGATATCAATTATTAACAAAATTTTACAAAAGATATCTATGTACTAACACTAGTGTTTAAGATGTGTATGTACTACTAACAAATTGGATTGTATGATCTGTTAAATAAATGATTATTATTATTATATCATTTTCAAGAATATTAATGTCATTACTAGAGAACAAAATAGTGCTGTCATCAGCAATCAAGACCATCTGATGTTTACTGACCTTAGGCGTATCATTTATATAAATGTTAAATAATGGAGGGCCAAGAATGCTACCCTGGGGAATACCATATGTAGTTTTCCTACGACGCGACATGTATGTTCTTTCAAATTTCGAGCTCACACATAGCCTATCAAGCGCCGTGATTTCAGTGCGATTTGAGAGATAAGACTGTATTATGTTTAATGCATTTCCTCTAATACCGTAACGCTCTAATTTGTTTAGCAGTATACCATGATCTACATGGTCGAATACTTTAGACATATCCATAAACAAGGCCGCCACCGGAGTTCTAGCATCAACACATGAAACAATTTTCTTGATAACATACTTATCAGTATAGTAGTAGTAGTTTAAACGTGGTAAATATCCCGTTTCCAGTGTTAATGATAGAAATATAACTGTTTACAAGTTTTCTAACGTTTCACTGCCATTGTAGTTTCACATAACATCACGCCTGTAATCCCTAAAGGGTTAGGCAGAGGTGTACTCAATTTTTATCCACATTTCGTCACTTAAATTTAAGTCCCATGTAATAGGGGGCGAGCCTATTGTTATTTATATTGTGAGTTCGTGTACAATAAATTATTTTGAATATTAAGTGTTTACAGCCGTTGGTTGACCTCAAGTTTCTTATTTACGTTGACTCACCGGTGCTTGCGGGAAAGCCTGAGAGCAGCACGTGTTAGACGCTATTATAAACATCTAGTATCTCAAGTCTCTGTTTGTCGATCTCAGCTGTGAGTGAGAACACGCGCATGATGATGATTGATGTAACTTGTGCGTGTAGCTCGTTATAACAGGGTAATGTCGTCTTGAAGGTCACGTTACGGGTAAAACGAGTAGTCGCCAATATGTCTATTGCTAAAACTATTTTAGTTGTGTCTAACACACATGTTCCAGGGCCAAGCCAAAACATAAAACTGAGTTTCTAGAACTGTCGAAAACCTGTTTGGCTTTGGACCAATAGGGCCACCATAGGAACGGTACAACGTAAACTGCTTCAAAACCAGCAAAACGTGAACGTGCTAAAATCTCTAGACTAACTACAAACTGACGTCTGGGAGGAACTTTTATCTGTATGGCAATGTAGGTGGGATAATGCCATCAACGCCCGAGTGGCTGGCCAGGACATGGCTGCAGGTGGATCACTGTGTTATCTAATTTTTCACATGTCATGACTTTAAAAGCACATAATTTTCCTTTGATGGCCTTCTATCGTTGGCCTCTCTTAAGCTAGTTGCCTCGCCTTTTTACACTACTGCCAAGGAAGTTTAGGTATCTTGTATTTTTTTGTAAACTTTATAACCTCGCATCTTTCAAACGGCTGGATAGATTTCGACGATTAAGGTATCATTAGATTTGTCTTTGGTGTCGGACGTCGTATGTCTGTATGGGTTCGGACGTAAAGAATAGCACCATCCCATATCTTCCCGTGGGTGTCGTAAGAGGCGACTAAGGGACGTACCAGAGAATGGGCAGCAGCGCTCTCTGTGTCTTCTGTAAGAACCGCACTCACTGCGATCGCCAACCCGCCTGCCAAGCGTGGCAATTATGGCAAACCCCCCCCCCCCATATGAAAAGCGCGTCAAAGAAATGGCTCCTAGTGCCCGGCAGCCCGTCTACCCTCGACTACAGCAGCGGTCGAGGCTACGGCGTGGCAAGGGGTAAGAAGAATCTCCGGAAGGGATCCGGCTGCCAATACCAGCGACTGGACCTGGCAACATATAACACACGCACACTCCTGACCGACGAGAAGATAACGGAACTCGAAGAGGAATTGAGCAGGCTGCGATGGAGTATTGTGGGATTATGCGAAGTACGAAGAGAGGGGAGGACACGATAATCCTGAAATCCGGCAACCTGCTCTATTTCCGAGAGGGTGACCGGCAGTCCCAGGGTGGTGTCGGGTTTATCGTCCACAAGTCCCTCGTGAACAACGTGGTGAAGATCGAGAGTGTGTCGACCAGGGTCGCGTACCTTATACTCAGAATATCCTCAAGATATTCGCTGAAGGTCATACAGATTTACACCCCGACGATGAAGTGGAGACCATGTATGAGGATATTTCTAAAGCCATGCATGGTTCCAAAACTCACTTTACCGTTGTCATGGGGGACTTTAACGCGAAACTGGGCAAACGAGACGGGGATGAGCTGCAGGTGGGACAATTTGGAGTTGGTCGTTGGAATCGCCGGGGTCACCAACTGGCTAGTTTTATGGAGAAAGGGGGCCTCTATATTATGATGAACTCCTTCTTCAAAATGCGTGAGCAGAGGAAATGGACCTGGCTGAGCCCCGATGGTGCAACTAGAAATGAGATTGACTTCATCATGTCTACCAAAGAAGCAAAATATGTTCAATGATGTCTCGGTGATAAATTCGGTGAAAACCGTGAGCGATCACCACATAGTAAAAAGCACATTGAACATCAATATCAAGCTTGAAAGGTATCGACTGATGAAGTCTACGCTCCGTCCAGAACAGATCCAAATCCATAACCCCGAGAGCTTCCAGCTTGAACTCCAGAACCGTTTCGATTGCCTAGGAAGCTCAGTGGACGAATATAACGATGGGTTCGTGGAAGCTGTCCATACGACCGGGTCTAAGTTCTTCAAGGCACGTCGTACAGGTCAGAACAAGAGACTTTCCGATCACACTCTCAAGCTCATGAAGGAGCGGCGTAAGATGATCCTGCAGTCTTCAGACGAGGCGTGTAAATACCGGCAGCTCAATAGACGGATCTTTAAATCCTTGAAGAGCGACCTCTGCCACTTTAATACCAAGCGTATTAAAGACGCGATTGAGCTGAATAAAGGCTCCAAGGTATTTGCAAGAGGTCTGGCTATTGGGCAGAGCCAGCTCACGAAACTGAAGACCGACGATGGTAGGATCTTATCCGCCAAACCGGAGCTTCTGAGGGAGATCGAGAGCTTCTATGGACAGTTGTACACGTCAACCAATAAACCCGTCGTAGATCTAACAAACGACCCAAGAGCTAGACTGACCCGACACTATACCGAAGACATCCCGGACGTCAGTCTGTACGAGATTAGGCTGGCTCTGAAGCAACTCAAAAACAACAAGGCACCGGGTGATGACGGAATTACAGCCGAACTCCTGAAGGCGGGTGGAAAACCGGCACTTAAGGCCCTTCAGAAGCTGTTTCATTCCGTCATACTTGAGGGAAAAACGCCACAGGCATGGTGCAGGGGTGTGGTGGTACTCTTCTTCAAGAAGAGCGACAATGCCCGGTTGAACAATTATAGGCCTATCTCACTTCTAAGCCATGACTCTTGAAAACAACTTGTAGAAAGTTGTTTTCAAGAGTCATCACGAATCGTCTCGCGCGCATGTTAGACGATTTCCAGCCTTCCGAACAAGCCGGTTTTCGAAAAGGTTTTAGGACCACATACATACGCTGCGTCAGGTTATACAGAAGGCCGAAGAGTATAACCTGCCCCTCTGTTTAGCGTTTGTGGACTACGAGAAAGCCATCGATTCGATCGACACCAGGCCCCTTATTCACAACGCTTCGATTCGATTTTCGATTCGGGAAGTCGTATGTCTATCTTTTTTTGACATTACGAAATCGAGCGAGATGACATACGACTTTCCGAATCGAAAATCGAACCGAAGAGTTGTGAATAAGGGGCCTGGGCTGTACTGCAGTCTCTCCAACGGTGCCAAATCGACTATCGGAACATCGAGGTGTTGAAGTGTTTGTACAAAAACGCCACTATGTCAGTCCGACTTCGGGACCAAGCCTCGGAACCTATCCTCTTGCAGCGAGGTGTGAGACAGGGAGACGTCATATCTCCGAAATTATTCACCGCTGCACTGGAGGATGTCTTCAAGGTTCTGAACTGGAGATGTCTAGGCATCAACGTCAATGGCGAGTACATCACTCAACTTCGGTTTGCCGACGATATAGTGGTCATGGCTGAGACCATGGAGGACCTCAGGACGATGCTCGATGACCTCAGTAGAGCTTCCGAAGAGTGGGTCTTAAAATGAACATGTACAAAACCAAGGTCATGTTGAATGCCCATGTCACACCCACTCCTATCAAGATCGGTGACTCTACACTCGAAATTGTAGACGATTATGTGTACCTGGGACAAACAGTCCAGTTAGGTAGTATAATACTAACTTCGAGATAGGTCAATCGTCGAATCCGACTCGGCTGGGCAGCGTTCGGGAAGTTGCGCCGTATCTTCTTGTCCAACTTACCGTAGTGTCTCAAGACGTAAGTCTATGATCAGTGTGTGTTGCCAGTGATTACATACGGGACCGAAACGTGGTCGCTCACAATGGGCCTCATCAGAAGGCTTAAAGTCACCCAAAGGGCAATGGAGAGGGCTATGCTCGGAGTTCCCTTGCGCGATCGAATCAGAAACGAAGACATCCGCAAGAGAACCAACCGTTACCAACGTAGCCCGAAGAATTGCCAAACTTAAGTGGCAGTGGGCAGGTCACATTGCTCGCAGAACGGATGGCCGATGGGGCCGAAAAGTTCTGGAGTGGCGACCGCGAACTGGAAGACGTTGCGTTGGAAGACCTCCCACTAGGTGGACCGATGACCTGGTGAAGGTTGTGGGAGTCCGCTGGATGCGAGTCGCACGGGACCGATCAATGTGGCGACACTTGGGGGAGGCCTATGTCCAGCAGTGGATGTATTTCGGCTGAAATGATGATGATGAGATTTGTCTTAAAAAACCCAAGTGTCCTTAGATTATTACTCTAGCGTTTAAAAGAAAAAAACATAATGGCGGCTTTTTGGCGCTAAATTGTAAGCTGTTGTTAATATTTTTTTTCAACCAAACCCATCGAGCGGGGTAACAAAATGAAGGAAATTAAAAGGCAATTACAAGAATATTATTATTATATACATTATACAATAGGCAACTGGGCTTATCCCAGTTGCAAACCTCCCTTTGGGCCTATTTAAAATTTATTTAGAGTTCACAAAAGGGGTTGGGACATAATTCAAATGGCGGTTAAAAATAAAAATAATGTCATATTACAAGAGTATAATTTGTTTATTTATAGAATCGTTATTTCCACACCATTATAACAATTTTACGATCATTAATCGAGACCGGATTATATGCAACTTAAAATCGTCGAAGTATTACAGATATAAAACAGAAAATTTACATTTTTATGTGAATAGAATACACTTGAAACCTATTTTTCCCCTTCCACTGAGATCAACGAGCTCTAGCATATTTTCAAGGTTAAATTACAGTTAACATTAAGGCTGAGGCAAAACGTGCGTAATTTTGTGAGTCGCGTAATTTCGGTTTTAAATAGTTGGGCGCATTTTTCGTCGTGAAGACGCGGCGTCGTAAAATATTTATATAAGGGGAACATGCGCAAAATTGTACGATATTGCCGATTTTAGCTCAATTATCTTCAAAAAACAACACCATAATATGCATTTGCAATTATTTCTAATCACTACAGTCTTTTTTCAAAGGAATTCAAACAGTTTAGTAAACAAACAACAGAGCTAGTATACTTTGTAGACAAAGAGCTCGCGATCATTTTCTTAATTCTATACTTATTTGGTATCCAGCCACTGGTTTGAGAATTAAATCACATCTACATTGTACATTCCTGATGTCTCCGGTGACGCGGTATCGCCGCAAAATATACGCCAGCGTGGTCTTCATGGCCATCATGGAGTATTGTCTACCTGAAATTGTAAAATAGAAATATGTGGAGGAAGACTAACAATTGACTATTTATGACATTCAGTATAGATAACATAACATAACATCACGCCTGTAATCCAAGAAGGGTTATGCACAGGCGTACCTAATAGTGCACCCACCTGGTCAGTTACGTTTAAGTCCCATGTAATAGGGGGCGACATGCCCGCCACACTATCAATTCCCAAACCACTGTAACTCCTGAAAGCCAGATCAACAGTGGCGACCACCAGAAAAGCGCTGAGACAATGAAGATCGACGAAGTCCCAGAGAAACAATTTAAATATCTTGGATCCCGCAACGCACGAAAAGTATAGCGGAGGAGTAGGAAAAATCGTAATTTCCACTTCCCTCCATATCAGCAGGAGACAGAACGAAACAAGGCCAATAGGCACAAAGGGACGTTTACAACTGGGATGTATTAGGGGGCGACTCTATTGCCATCAACCGGGCTCAAAACCAGATTCCGTGGCTGCTATTGGAAAATTCCTGATGGAAAAACTCAGTGACACTTTGCCCGACCTGGGAATCGAACCCAGGACCTCACGCTCAGCAGTCGCGCTTGCGACTACTAGACCAACAAGGCAGTCAGATATACATAAATATTATGGCTATAATGACTTGCTTTAGGTAAGAATTACTTAACATACACTTTGGCACTTGCAAGCAGGTGCTATTAAAAGATAAAACATACCGAGACAGTTTCGTTTGCCGATACTGAAGGAGGCGAACGCGTTAGGGTTGTCAGGTAGGGTGGCGGGGTCCAGCCACCGCTCCGGGTTGAACTCATTCGCGTCTGCGCCCCACACGGGGTGACGGTTCATAGCGTACAGTGGAACCCCAATGGTACTACCAGCTGGCAGTGTGTAGTTCTCTGAAAATAGAAGTTATTAATTTATAAATAGGCGAGACGACTAAAATAATCGAATTAGTCCGTCACTTAGATTATCAAAAAATATTTGACCCGTGTTTTTTCTTTTGTTACGTAAACCAAAATTGACGAAGATACGACGCTTTTAAAATTCTCAAAACGTCACGCCATGGTATAATTTTTAGCTAGTTCTGACGTCACGAGCCCCCACTCCCGAGTTTTGATGCGTTTAATCTTTGTCAATATTCATTGATTTACAAAAACAAAAAATACGTGTCCATTAATTTAGAATACACTAACTGACGGACTAAATAGATTTGCAATTTTTTGATAGTGTCGTCATGCCTATTGTTACAAAATAAAACATTAATCTGATAAATGAATATTTTATTCCGCTCTTCACCGGAAGTATACGGCTGTAACACAACTGCAGGCCTAGCCACGTTCGGGCCTGTGGACGGGGAGCTATGGGCTAGCTCGCCGTCCTTCCGTCTCATGACGACAGGCCGTGTCGACGGCGCATTTGTGCCACGCGCGCCTCAAAGAGAGTCAGCAACAATGAAGGGGTCCGCAATGGCCATGACTATTCGAAAGAGATACCGTGGCCCCGGAACACAAAGGGCGATGAAGGAACATGGATGGGTTTTAGTCAGTAAAAGTCTGACACTCCCTCCTGCACCGCCCAGAGCGGGAGGAGTCATTAGACGATTTCCCATCCGAAAAAAAAATAAATAGGCCTAGCCAAGTTACAAAAGTTTCGTATCGAATCTCTTTCTACAATCGTTGACGAATGAATCTTAATAATAAAATTTGAATGCAATATAAATAAAATAAAATTTACTTAAATACTAAATGATATGATAAGAATTAAGATGATATACATATTATGCAATAAAAGTGCGATATCTAAAGATTTTCATTTTTGTTAAATGGTTGCGCAGTTGCAAATGTATTGTGTTGACAGAAATTAGTTATTTAAAGGTACATTAGTAATCGACGCATTAGCGTGTAATCGATTAGGTAGGTTATAAAATGTTTGCTCTGGATAATAAAATAAAAAATAAAAGTTTTTTTCGTAATTAACAGGTTTTAACAGATACATTATGGAGGCCTTATTTATTTTCTTTATGCGGCTTAGCAGTCGACAACCGGCGAGATTGACCTACGAGATGCCATACCAAATCCCCACTGCTTTTAATGTTGTTTAGCCACACTGTTACACAGCTCTACATACTTAGCCTGACAGGAGCTTGACTGCATTTTGCTATTCTTGGAACTGGAGGGTATAATCTCAAGGTCTCTTTCAATACTGCTTCCAAAAACACCAGCTTTGGCAGATCGAGTTTGGTTAAGTCTCTATCTGGATCATCATCGAGAACTTCTTGCAGTCTGAAAAATATTTAAATAAGAAAAAAGTTTATACAAAGCGTTTCAACTGAGATTAGGACTGACCTTGCGCCATGTTGTGGCGTGATAGCTGTCAATCGAAAGAGAAAAGGAAGGAAATTGACGAGTACTGGCAGCGAGTACTGGCGGCGGGTCACTACATACTTCTAAATAAAGAAATCCACGCGACCTAAGTGCTAAGATAAAAAACATAAAAAAAAATATTGTTTTCAAAATTCGGATAGATAAATACACACTCATTGAAAATTCTTGCTTGGACATCTGGATAAGTTCCAACCAAAATTAAGCAGAATGTCATAGCCCTGGTTGAAGAATCATAGGCGGCGCCAATCATAGTGTCCAAGTGTTCCCTGATCTCTTCATCCGTGAAGGTTTTTTCTCTTTCGCCTGCTTCCAGCAATTGGTCTAGGAGGGACTTGTAACCTGAAATGTTTTTTTTTTGTGAATACTTAGTACAAACTCAGTTCCAATGGGTCTGGAGTTACTTGGACCCACATTCAGTCCTGCTCGCGACCTCTAAACCAACGATATTTGCAAATAAGGGTAATTTGAATAATTTAAGGGGAACTGGATTATTTACTGTTACTACTATCGTAGACACTCCCGCCTGATCACGACTAAGCTAATTTTTGCTGGCCCTCGCAACATAGAAACTCTCCCTAGCCCCGCCCCGTTGACTTTATTAAGAAATAATGAATGAAAGACAATACCGATCGGCTGAGTGCACTGACGACGCACGCAAACACGACAAATTGACGCTGTCCTAATAGGCCTAAACTTTAAGGGGGCGTGACTTTACTGAGATATTGGGAATTTCCAACTTTTTGTCATTTTTTTTTTAATACAAGTTTTTAATGTTAGATTTTTACTTTAAACACCGCCACGACCCCCGTACTATTGAATCCATCCATCAGCACAATGTTTTGAGTGCGTTACATTGGGTTCTACTATAAAACATGATATTTCACCCTGACAAAAAAAGTCGTTTCCCAGCAATATTTTTTGCTTATAGTTACTTAGTTTGATGTACAGAATGCTTGGTTGACGGCTTCGTGATGAGGTGGTTTACACCCTGTATGTAAGTAAGTTCCAACATGAAACCCGGTTAGGGCACGACAACATAATACATTGGACGAAACAATCATCCAGTGAGTAGGTATACTGGTTTGCAAGTTTGTTAAACAAAAATAATTATTATAGAAAATATTAATTCTAATAACCTGGTTTGGTCTCCTTCATAGGGTCTTCATAAACATTAAGTTTCCGCTCTGATTTACGTTTACTGATAATCTGAAAAAAGGTACACGTAATGTCAGTTGACAATACAAACATGATGTTTTTACCGTGATTTAGGGGTCCACAAGAAACTATTACTTCATTATGTATGACCTTACCCTTTCCGTTATGTTTTTTAAAGTTTTTACAACTTCATCTTGTTTCTTCTTTAAAGAACTCATATTAAAAAGAAGTGGCGAATGCAGCCATACTGTTTCTATCCTGTGCTCTATCATAGCGAAAAATTTGTCAGTAAAAGTAGCGTAGGTTTTAAGAGTCATCTCCTCCTTTTCAATGTTATTAGATTTAACTCCGATCGTTGTTTCTGTGAATAGAATATATTATTACTTAGCATTCGTATTTTCGTTATTTTTTTTAATAATTCTGAGCCCTAGCGTCATCTTGAATAGCCAGTAAGCCACCGGCAGATGGTTTTTCCACCGGTTTTTTTTTTGCAATACTGCAGGGTGTAACATACACTGATGGGGTAAATCCAGTATGTCATACTAACATGACCTGTACAATTAATTATTTCAGAAATGTTATGGGAATCCAATAAAGATTTGTTTTATTTCATCATACGCAATGTATCGTTAACGTGGCAAAACGCACGTAGCGAACGGCAAGCGCGACGACGAGTTCGGCAAACTCTGTAGTTAGGCAGGAAGTTAACAGCTGATTTCACGCGTCGTTCGTTAAAGTATTTCAACATCCACTTATGGTTTTCTTTTTAACCGTATTATTTACATAAATGGAGCGCTGCGTACAGATAATGTAATTTTACATTGAACTAAAGGAATAAAACTGAAAAAACGATAAAAAAATGAAAAATGTGGAATTTGATTCTTATTATGGAGTTCAATGCACCCTGTCAGTATGCGGAAGGATGTGTCCCTTACACCCTGTATATTAAAAAGAAAATTCAAATTACTTACTATACACAGATCTAAGTACAGTATTTTGCAAGTATGGTACCACATCAAATGGTTCTTTTCCTACTTCAGCAGCTAGTTCAGACACAAGCCGATTCGCCTGTGCAGTGTGTTCTTGCACAAATGTGTTCAGTATTCGCTGATTGAAAGCTGGATTTAGTAGCTTACGGTGAGGCTTCCATATTGTTGCTAGAATTATGAACAATATTAATTGAAGTTAATACGATAAAAGCGGTAATGAATTTATGCTAAATAGACTTAAGTCGTTTGCCCACTACACCGTATCATGACCGTGTAAGGAACGTGTCAGGTAAAAGAATATTACTATGCCCACTAGAGCGTCCCGTCACCGACCAACACCGTCGCGTATCATGCACGTAGCGTATCGGCACCGTCAAAATATTCTCACCCACAATTGTAAACGCTCCGGGTATAGTCTCACACCTTTCAATCTAAAGAAGGGGTCTAGTGCCCAGTCGCGTAAGGGTTCTAACAGACGAGCGGCACGTTGCCAACGGCAAATAAACTGCAGCCGTCGCTACGTGTCGACGCACCGGGCGGCAGCCGCCGAAGCGCCGGCGACTGCCGTCGACGGGTCGCGACGCTTGCAGTTGTGGCATGCCGCGTAAATGTGTGTCGACAGGTGGCTACGGCTGCAGTTTATCTGCCGTTGGCAACGTGCCGCTCGTCTGTAAAAACCTTAAGTGTCCTTTGCCGCCATATGTGTTATGTCTTTATGACTTAGAAATACTAACTCTATCACAGTTTAAAACTACACTAAATATTTCAACATACCATCTGCTGTGACGAGTCCCCTATTATACAAGTCTTTTCCAAAACTACACTAAATATTTCAACATACCATCTGCTGTGACGAGTCCCCTATTATACAAGTCTTTTCCAAAACCGTATACATATGGTTTATCCATGCAAGTGTTGGCCACTGTTAGACAGTCCTCTAGGTCAGTTACCACTGAAAACAAAAGAAAACAATAAATTAAGGTAAACTAAACCCAATCTTCTACTTAATAAAGTTATTAAATCCATTCACTGACAGATAACATTGGTTCTTGAAGCATGAAATTTTGCACAAGTGTTTCTTCTAACGTAAGTGATTACTAAGGAATAAATTTTGAACTCTTTTTCCAAGAAGGTTACTTATGGGATGAGAGTGTTTTTTTGCTGATGGAGATTTTCGTGAAAAATCTTATTAATTTTAAATAAAGAGTTGTATTATTGGTCTTCTTTATAAGTATTCTTTATGTTGTGTTTTCTGGAGTTTGGTACATTTATTATTTTAGCCGTTTTTTCATTATTTTTTTAAATCTTTTTTGTAATAAATAATGAATTAAACTATTTTCAACTGTTTTTTAAATCCACCTTACCCAATAACGTGTCGTTACAAAAAAGAAGGTAATTTATTTTTATAATTCAGGATCACATTACTAAGCAGAAGCACTGTAACAAAATGGAGTTTAATAAACTTACGATAGAAAGGATGTGGACCAAACATTAATTGAATGATGCCACCGTTCTCTAAGCAGTAATGATAGGCTTCTTTTTCTTTTCGCCACGTTTCTGGAATTCAATGAAAACATTTAATTTTTTTACTTGTACAGTTTAGCAGTCTTGATGGCCTATGGGTTAAGGCCTCGCTTCTCGTGCATGAGGTTGTGGGTTCAAATCCGGGCAAGTACCAATGTGACTTTTTCAATTCATAATTGTACTTTCTATGTTTATCTTGGACATCACAGACATCGGTGAAGGAAAACATCGTGGTACTTAATATAAGTCTGAAATTGCCAACCCGTCTTGAGCAAGCGTGGTGATCAATGCTCGTGCCTTCTCTGTATGAGAAGAAGAGGCCTTTGCCCAGCAGTGGGACAGTAATAGGCTGGTATTATTATTATTATAACTTGTACCTATACTTATGCGGAAGATCTCGAAGAGATTGCGGGGCCTTAAAATTCCACTCCGATCCAGCTTGTCCCCTTGCTGTCCTCTCCCAGCGACGCCCTAAGCCGAGGCCCGTACCCCGCAGGGGGTGCCCTTAGCGTATAGTCACTTAGTTTGTAAGTTTTTTGCCCTGGCTGGAGGCCTTACACTTAAGGCACCCACAGGAAAGTCCGGTTAAGCAGACGACAACCTCTATGGTTGAACTGCGAGATGCCAATTTAAAAAAAAAAAAAAAAAAAGGCCCTTAAAATGACCACTTTAGCAGGATCATCAAAGGATAATAAATTAATCACGATAAAATTCTCCAAATGGTCACAGACGCGGTTAGTAATGAAATTTGTAATCATTTCACAAATTGTTTTGTTATGTATTGTAACGTTTGGTTTTTTTGAATATTTTTATTTTTTTCTAATTTATGTGTTAACACTAACACCTAGTTTTATGATTTATTCTTCGTTCGTCCCACTGAGTTTCGGCCCACATAACAAAATCCTGGTTCGTCCCAAACAATGCTTCCTTCGTCCCAAAACATGTGCATGCTGTGGTATCCTATAACTGAAGGTTCACACTTAAAATAACCTTTGTATAACTGTGACGTATGTGCATATACTGTACTTAAGTGTCCTTTGTTGGAGTTCCAAATATATTTTTTTAGATATGAGTGCCTACTCCTACACGATTATTTTTATTTTTCCCGTTGGCCCCACTAGTAGGGCAAAGCAGTGGGGTCAGCGGAAATACACCACTTAAAGTCGTTACGGGAATTAAAAGTAGTTAAAACAAATGAATGCTTAATAATGCTAGTTACGACTATATTATATTGTTGCTCATATATTGTTATTTAGTTATAACAATATATGAGCGATGCAATTATGTCCAGCATATCATTTTTATCTTACACGTGCTGTATCCTACTGATGTTGCATATTTTTTTATTATTTTAATTATTATTTATTTAAAAATAAATGATAAAAAAAATGTGCAGAGCTAATCCTACTTCCTATTAATATTATAAATGCGTAAGTTTCTGAGGATAGATGGATGGACGAAAGTATATCACTCATTCACGCATCGAATTTTGATGAAAAGCACACACATAGTTTCTAACCTGGATTAACACATAGGATACTTTTTATCCAGGTAGAGTGATCCCGTGGGACAATTATCGAACACCACGCGTGGGAAGCCGGGGGCCTATGTTAGTTTAAAATAAGCAGAATGCTTTATTTTCTATAAGAGTCAGGCTGCTATTTCGCCTGTACCTAACTGACTGACTTCCAAAGTTCCAGCTGAGTTCCAAAGTTCCGGCTGACATCCCAAGTTCTAGCTGACTTTCTGGTCCAGTTGCGGATTAGAGCACTTGTGATTTTCCGGTAATCCGGTTAACCGCGGGCACCTTATACCTGCGTGGCCGCGACAAGTATCATCCGCGATCTTCTGCCGACCGTCACCCTACCATTGAGATAATATAGGAAAACATGTAGATCGGCTGCTAACTAATATTATAAAGGGTGTAAAACACCTCTTAACGAAGCCGAAAAGCACTTGTTCTCCTTGTCATTGCGATTATTTTTTTGTTCTACACCATACCTGGGAACCTTCTAGTTACGGAGATATTGGGGGTCAAAGTTCCAACTTTTTTTTTTAAATACAAATTTTTAATGTAAAATTTTGACTTTAAACTCGTCCACCACCCCCGTACTATTCAATTCATCCAGCAGCACAATGTTTTGATTGCGTTACCAATGTAACGCAATCAAAACATTGTGCTGCAAGCAAATTTATTACTTTAAAATCGAACTGGATGCCTAGAAACGGCTATTACACCATCCGCAAATAATATGTTTGTAATAGTAAAATCGCTTTGTTTAAAAAAAATTAAAATACCGAAAATAGTATTAAAAGAACATTACACTTAAAGTACTTACGGGATGATATCCGTGATTTTGTTTTTGTTTGATGAGCTCCCGATATTTCGACGCTGTTGCAAGCATCATGATCGCGGGAATACTATTCTAATCTATGGGAATACTGAAGAGGTATGCGGGTGGGATGAAAATTATTCATTATGAGCAGACAAATCTGTCTACCCTCTTTCTTAGTCTTTTATTACGCGCACTACTGGAACTCGATTGTAACTCACGACAAAACGCACTCACAGTATCACTAGGTTTTTCTTGATAATGGAGACGCATGTTATTTTTTATTAGGTTTACCACTGGATTCCACGTACTTCATAGTTTAAAACAACAGCAACAGCGTCGAAATATCGGGAGCTCATCAAACAAAAACAAAATCACGGATATCATCCCGTAAGTACTTTAAGTGTAGTGAAAAACCGTGAAAGTCTAAAACAGTGTAATAAAAGAACATTTTACGACATTTTAATTGAATAATTTCATTACTTTTTATTTGTATTTAATTAGGATATTTTTACATCTTCGCGGTGTAGTCGGGAAGTATGGAATCGGCAACAGAAACGAGAGAGACGAACGTATGCTTCAGTTCTGTAGTGAGGAAAATCTTACCGTGTCGAACACCTGTTTCAAACAGCATATACGGCGATTGTACACCTGGATTTCTCCTGGCGACCATTTTAGAAACCAGATAGACTATATCCTCATCCAGAACCGATGGAAATCGTCTGTCGTGAACATCACGACATACCCGGGAGCGGATTGTGGCTCTGATCACCAACTTTTAGTTACCACAATCCGACTTCGGCTGAGAAAACTCCACAAGCAAGAACGCACATAGATATGAGCGCCGATGGCCAATTCCGCGGCTAAGGCGTGGCCTGGAAATTTGCACGGTGGCGGCGGCGTCGCGGCGGCGCGGCCTGGCCGGCCGTGGGCCTTAGTTTTTTTTTTATCAGGGAGAGATATCTTAAAAATAACAAAGAAAACCATATTGCTGTTACAAAAAAAAGTTTACAGTCTTCTAAATAATAATTGGAGATCACGTTTAATAAAAATTATCATTTCAGCATTTTGAGTTGAAGCGAAACTGAGTTTTTTTAATTAGAGCACTATCTATCTATAAAGGGTGTAAAAAAACCTCTTAACGAAGCCGAAAGGCACTTGTTCTCCCCGTCATTGCGATATTTTTTTTTGTTCTACACCATACCTGGGAACCTTCTAGTTACGGAGATATTGGGGGTCAAGTTTCCAACTTTTTGACAAGTTTTTTTTTTTAATACAAGTTTTTAATGTAAGATTTTTACTTTAAACACCTCCACGACCGACCCCCGCACTATTCAATCCATCCATCAGCACAATGTTTTGAGTGCGTTACATTGAGTTCTACAACAAAACATGATTTTTCACCCAAAAAACAAAGTCGTTTCCCAGCAATATTTTTTGCGTAAAGTTACTTAGTTTGATGTACAGAATACTTGGTTGACGGCTTTGTGATGAGGTTGGTAACAATCTGTAAAATAAAAACTATAAAAAAAAAACAGAAAATATTTAAAGTAGTATCATATATTTTGTTTATTGTTAACACCACATAACAATACACGTTTACTCGGCGTGTGGCGAAGCGACTAGGCTAACTAATTACGGAGATAGGCGCGTCACGCGGTGCACTGTGCGGCGCGGCTCGTTTTCAATTCAAACATAATATGACGATTGAGTATGAATGAGAGTGTTTACAGAGAAGCGATTTTACGCGCGTTTGCTGAAATGCTGCGTTGCCCGCCGCGTGCACGCGGCTTCACACGCACAAACACAAATATATCGCAGATGACACCGCCTTTTCGTGAACGGAAAAACGCGCACACGCCGCATGACGCGCCGCACGACGCACCGCGTCTCCGTAAATGAGCACTTATGCGGTCGGGCCGCGGGTGTGAGCGAGAGAGCAAGTTGCGACTCGTCGCGACGGCGCGCCGCGCGCTGTACACGGCGCCGACGCATCGACATGAATTCACGGCAACGGCGGCGCACCTGCGCGGCGCTCATATCTAACGCACACTGAATATGCGCCATGTTGACCTGCAGGCCTTCAGAAAAGCAATTGAACACAAAGTACCTGAATGTTCCATAGATGACGCCATTGACCCAGACATCGCTTGGAATGCTTTGCAGAGAATTATTGTGCTAACTGCCAAACAGAACATGCTGCCAAAACCCACCATGAAACCTTTTATATCTACGAAAACCGCTGAACTAATTTTTCGTAGACGTGAGTTGAAGGGAAAGGGTCTAACCATACAGGAGAACAAAAGGTTATACGACCAACTCAGCAAACAGGTCCAGAAATATTGCCGCAAAGACTATGACCAACACATCAACAACGTCTGTGCTGGTCTAGAACAGAATTCTGCGAAACATCAGACCCGAGATCTTTTCCGCAAAATCAAAGAGCTGACTAAATCTCGTAATACGAAAACTTGCTCAATCGCAGATGAAGCAGGTAACAGCCTCACTGACCAAAATCAGGTTCTTGAACGCTGGAAACAATGCTGCACAATACTCTATGACACCGGTCAACCTATCACAAACGGCGCGCTGACCGTTTCTTCACCGCAAGAACCCAAAATTCTGCAGTCAGAGGTCGAACATGCCCTTGGATGTCTCAAGGATAGAAAATCTCCAGGTAAGGATGGAATTCCCGCCGAATTACTTAAAAACCTAGATTCCAAAGGTGTCAAGCAGATTCTAAACATCTGCAATTCTATCTGGAAGACCAAGAGATGCCCTGAAGAGTGGACAGAATCCGTGTTTGTGCCACTACATAAAAAGGGCTCTACCAAAGACTGCAGCAACTACAGGACCTTGGCACTTATTCCACATATCAGCAAGATTACATAATAAACAACAGGCTAAGACACTTTCTCGAGCCACAAATTCCAGAAGAACAAGCAGGTTTTGTTAAAGGCAAAGGCACCGCGGGAACAAATCCTGAACGTTCGCCAAATTATTGAGAAGAGCCGGGAATTTAATAGCCCTATATTGTTGTGTTTTATAGATTACAACAAAGCCTTTGATTGTGTGGAGTGGGACAAGCTGTGGGAGGTTTTAAAGGACATGGGAACGCCACAACATCTTATAGACCTAGTCCGATGCCTATACATAAACAACCGCTCTTTCGTCAAAATAGACACCGACTGTTCAAATGTGTTCTCCATCAAGAAAGGCGTTAGGCAGGGATGCATCCCCTCACCTCTGCTCTTCAATGTGTACGGAGAGTATATCATTCGCAAGACTCTTGAGGGTTGGGACAAGGGGTTTGCTTTTGGTGGAAAGCGCATTTCCAATCTGAGGTACGCTGACGGCACCGTTCTCCTTGCCACAACATTTGGCGACATGAAAGAGATACTGCACAGATTGGAGGTGGAAAGTGGCAAATTAAGGCTTGCAATAAATAGGCAGAAAACCAAGCTTATGGTGATAGATCGTGCGGGAAATCTATCGGGCGCCTATAACATCCAAGGCATCGATACTGTGGACAGTTTCGTTTATCTGGGCTCTAGTATAAGTAATGAAGGTAGCTGCGTCCTAGAAAATAACGGCGGATAGCCATGGCTAAAGATGCTATGACACACCTCCAGAACATCTGGAAAATCGTGGTATAAGTTTTAAAACGAAGGCCCATTTGGTCAGAGCACTAGTTTTCCCGATTTTCCTCTTTGAAATGTGGTGCTGGAGGCGGATGCTCCGAATTCCATGGACAGCCAAACGCACAAATGTGTCTATCCTTTCCCAACATGATATCAAGACCCGATTGTCTACAGTTTGCCTCCAACGTATTTTGACCTATTTCGGCCACATAATGCGAAGAAGAGATAGCAGCCTTGAAAAGCTAGGCATTATCGGTGATACCGAAGGCAAGAGAGCGCGAGGGTGGTCGCCAACACGATGGTCCGACCAAGTAAAAGAGGCTATGTCCCCAAGCAAATTTCAACAGGTGGTGATGCAAGTAACACAGTCTTGGAGGTTTAAAACAAATCTGCCTATTGACAGTCTATTCATGGCTAATCTTTAGATAGGGGCTTTCTAAAGGAACTTCCTGTCCCCATGTTCAAGAAAAAGCTGACAAATTGGTTATTAGATAATTGTTTTTATGACATTGGCGAATATATGGAATATTGTAACAATCCAAGATGACATGTACTTAATTCGGACATTCGTTTTTAATCTATAATTATAATAATCTTATTAATTCACACTGGACTTATTGTATCACAAATCTTGACATTCTATTGTACTTAGTTATAAGAATGACATTTAATTATTTAATATTTGTACACCACATAATGTGGTAGAGTGTATAGAACTTAAAAAATATATATTAACATCATACTATGTAAAACTACATTCTTACAAATAAATAAATTCTAATTCTAATTCTAATTCTAAAGATGGTTTTAATACAGAAAATGTATTCTTATAGAGTTTTTTTTCTCAAGCTCGATTATTTTTAGAGCATTAATGTTCTCATCATCATCATCATTTCAGCCGAAAGACGTCCACTGCTGGACATAGGCCTCCCCCAAGTGTCGCCACATTGACCGGTCCCATGCGACTCGCATCCAGCGGACTCCCGCAACCTTCACCAGGTCATCGGTCCGCCTAGTGGGAGGTCTTCCAACGCAACGTCTTCCGGTTTGCGGTCGCCACTCCAGAACTTTTCGGCCCCATCGGCCATCCGTTCTGCGAGCAATGTGACCTGCCCACTGCCACTGTCATTAATGTTCTATACTATACTTATTTTAAGTACGTTTATGAAACGACTTTTTTTTGGTGAAAAATCATGTTTTGTGGTAGAACTCAATGTAACGCACCCAAAACATTGTCCTGATGGATGGAATGAAGAGTTGCAAAATAATTCAGATTCAGCATCGTAACTTTCTAGTAACTTCCTCCAAAACGCGGGAAATTGTTCTACGACAGAAGTTACAACAGGGGGCCTAAAATGGCCGCTTTAGCAGAATCTTAGTATAAATCACGTAAAAAAAAAACAATTCTTAAAATGGACTTCATCGTCATAACCATAAAGTTCATTTTAAGAATTTTAAATTTTTATCGTGATTCATTTATGATTCTGCTAAAGCGGCCATTTTAGACCTCCTGCATTTGCAGTGTCCCCTTCCCCTACAACATCACAAAATTATGTTAGAGAGCAGTCCGATTCGGATGAAAACACAAATTACGACGACGAAAGTCGATTCAATTGCCTCAAAAAGGATCTGCGCCAGTGGTCAGCAACGTATGCTATAACTCACATAGTCTTGAAGGACTTATTTCATATAAAAAATAATTTTCAACCCGATACCTTTTACTTACTTACCATTAATTAAATTGCTCTGTTACTGCATAAAATGGTCATCCGTTCACAACACATCAAATTACCTGTTCACTGATGAACGTCTAGAAATACTGTGAGAAGATAAAAGGGAATAGAGAGATGACAGTTACTAGGTAATCTTAAACCACTCATAAATCTGTTTATTCTTTCACTAGATAGTTTAGTACGTAGCAAAAAAATTATTCTTGTCATAGAGCTAGAGCCATACTACAGAAAATTCTCTAGAGTGTTTGTTCTATTAAATTCTTTTTTCTAGTAAATTTTATCTTGACGCCATTTTTATTGCCCATTTTTGCTTCAAATTATTTTCGTTGCATTTTTTAATGCTTATTTTTATGTTTTTATCATTAAATTATGTCTAATTAAACATTTAATATGTTTTAAATTACTATATTTTAAATAAAAACTGTATTTTAATCATTAAAATGCAATTTGAAAAAATTACTTGTAATAAATAATATTCATATCATTTGGTAAAAAAAATTATTAAATCTTACATTTACAGCAGGCGCTCTTATTTTAAGAAAGTTTTACACAATAATCGACGATAGAATTTCAATCGCATATACAGGGTGTTAAAGTAGTCGCGTGCCATAGCTTATGGGGTGAGTTCAGTATCGATAAAGGAACCCGTGAAAAAAAAAAATACCTTTAATTTTTTTTTTATTTTAAAACCTAAAATTAGGGTGTTAGTGTGAACGCCGTTATCCTTGAAAGCAGTGGTTTGGTTTCATTAGTAGAACGTAAAATCATTGAAAAAAGCAACCTTTTTTTTTTGAAGAAAATCCACTATTTTGCTCATGATCATTTCATTCTAATGCGCTCGGAAACAGCTGACCGCCGAACGGGCGGCACTCGGGGTCATCTAAACTGCTGTAAACTGCTTACTGTACTGCTTATACCCGCTTACCGTTTATGCGCAATAGTGATTTCGTCTTAGAATAATAACGCGATTTCGTATTCCGCCGAAGTGTGGTCAGAACTTACCGTGCTATCCTAAGCCCATGCTTGTGAACTTTGACTGCTTTTGTCTCTCTGCCGATCTGTGCTTTTTACTCCTTCATAGGTACTTCTTGTGCTTTATTGGTGTACATGTGCTTTGGAAGGCCTAAGTTGACTACAACACTTACGTGACGACTTTTATTCCATCGCCCCAGTTCACGCCTGTACCTAAGGAAGTATCTACGACGACAAGGTAGGATTTATCCATACTATTCCCGACTACAAACCTAATGTATTAGGTACTTACCTACTAATTAAATAGCAATCGTTTAGAATTGATAAAAAAAATTGCATAGAATAAGTTTTTATTTTGTTTAAATGCTAAATAATAATTTCCTAGAGTTATGTACCTACCTACAAACGAACGCAATGAAATACCTACGCTCGAACACTTCGATAACACCGGGTGAACGATAGGTTACTACCTAGGAGGTACGTAAATTACAATTCCAAGTATTTCTTCTTCCTACAAATTGAAAATCTTGTCCCTTTGTCTGTGAACCCCGACCGCATCGGTCTGACGCCATTGTTTAATGTAACGTTTTTCACTTCGTAAAGTTATTGATGTTAGGTACTATCATCAGATACATATCACAGATACTTTCGCGGTACACAACACAATATTGTTTATAATTCTAGCTAAATCACCTCTTTAAATCGTCTACAGATGTAAAAAAAAAAATTGTCAGATTGTGTGATTTTGGATACGTGCTCAAATCAAACGAAACTTGTACATTCCTAATTCAAAAACATTTTACGTGCAATTTTTACCGCCGTCAATGACCGCACGATGCCAGCGCGCCATGCTATCTCTTTTCCGTTAGTAACGGCCCACATAGTACCTACTATCCTTGTCCATCCACTCACACTTTACTATTTATCCAAGTTCAGTTGTAATTAGGTCAAAGAGATCGTCTCTTTGACCTAATTACAACTGCAGTTCTGTTGAATACTAGTTAATTAAACAAGATCTTTTTTGTAGGCTTTGTATTTTGACGGTCCTAAGCCCGTTAAAGTACGAAGGGAAAATTGGAATTGTAATTTACATAGGTACCATGCGTCGTAGCGCTAGGGGTGCACATCTTGCGCCATTTGTCGCGAGCCGTTTTGAGTAGCAATTAGCAAATAATGCGCCGACACCGCACCGCGAGAAGTGAAGGACAAAATGACAACACGTTCGATAGTAGGTAAGTAATAGCATTTATACAAATAAAATAATTTTAATTCTAAACGATTGCTATTTTAAGTTAGTAGATAGTAGGTACTAAATTAGGTTGATCTTGCATTTTTTTTTTGTTTTTTTTTTTTTTTTTCCTGGGTTCCTTTATCGATATTGGACCTACCCCTAAGCTATGGCACGCGACTACTTTAACACCCTGTATATTTCATTTAATAAATTTCTGTGAGAGCCTGATTTCTTTTTTATATTTATGGGCGCAATATGTCTTAATGTTTTAAAAATCCACCCTAATTTCCTCAACCGGTGACGGTGTTCTATATGAGAGTACCATGACAATCTGTGGTCAATAATTATACCGAGATATTTTGTTTCCAGAACTTTTTTAATTATGGGACAAGTGCAATTGTTATCCTTAGCTTTATCACAAGAGTGTACTTTAATGATGAATACTCCATTTGGTTGTGTATTTTTATATATGGAGAAGCATATGAAATTGGTTTTCACGGTATTTAACGTGAGATGGTTGTTATCGAGCCAAGTCGCAATTCGGAACATTCCTGTCTCTGTCTTAACTTTAACATCTCACCAACTGTGCCTATGGAAGACAACAGCAGTGTCGTCGGCGTATGAGAATATATTTCCGTTTGCCACTTTTAGGTTACAAAGATCGTTAATGTAGGCTAGAAATAGCGTGGGACCGAAAACACTACCCTGCGGTACTCCGAACGACACATCACTATCATCACTAATATACCCTCCAATCTTTACCCTCTGTTTCCTGTTTGTGAGATAGTCTATAAAAAAATTAAGAGGAGTTCCCCTTATTCCCAGTTTTTCTAGTTTAATCACAAGTGTGGGAACGGAAACGGTGTCAAAAGCTTTTTTAGGTCTAGAAATACCATCAGGCATTCCCTCTTATCTTCCCTCTATCCAAATGATCAACAAAAACCTCACTCAATGATCTCACTAGCGAGGTGAGGGCACCAACTGCATCCTCGGTGGAAACTCCCTGTCTAAAGCCAAATTGTGTTGAAGATATAATTTTAAACTTATTAAAATAATTTATTAATCTAGTGTCTAAAAAACTTAGTAATAGACTAAGTTTTTTGTGTCTATATATAATCTAAATTTGAACTGACATACACTGTATTTAACATATCTACTTGAAGGCACGGGGCCTGGCACAATTTTATTTCTTGAATTGTTGGTTTTAATGATTTTTTTGCGTATACAACTACCCCATCATTTTGGTTAAATTGGCGGGCTGTGGCATACGACTGATAATTGGCCAGTTGTGGTATAGGTTTATTAATATTTAATCTACATTCCGTTAAGACTATCAAATCTCAGTGAAAATTAATAACGTAGTAACAAAATCATCAAAACTGCAGTATATGCTCCTTATGTTCTGTGAAATTATAGTTAGACCATTTTTCTTAACACAAATATGATTAGAAAAATTCGAAGGGTGGCATTCAATTGAACTCGAGATTTCAATTTTATCTAGTTCATTTACTGTTTGTACTGTGTTACTCATACCGAATATTTTTAGGTAGAATTATAGTCGCAGCTCGAACATAGTAAATAATAACTAATAATAACTCTCAATATCTATCAGGGATGATAGATATTGAGAGTAATTGTTTGTGTGGTATTATTATAATTGTTGCACATATTACTATTTCGTTCAATATATAATATTTAACATTAGGATTATTTCACACTTAACTCATTTCATTATAAAGATCTTAATTTTAAAGTATAGCGATCCTTGAAAACTAACCCAGTATGTAGTGCGATCCCGTAAAAAATAAAGGTTTTTACCATCACCACCCGATTCAGGACAACCCCGGTTGACCAACATTTTCTACAAAACAATCGGCCATTTTTGCTAAGCAGTTAAATTATCAACATTTTACAATATTTCAAACCTCATAAGTTTTATACTGACATGGTCACTAACATTATCATTAACATTGAAAACGGGATATTTACCATGTTTACTGTTTACTTAACCATTTTTGTTTACCATGTTTACTATCGGGTACTCAAAACAAATAGTAAACATGGTAAATATCCCGTTTTCAGTTAACGATAATTTTAAATCTTACCTATAGGGTCTCCCAACATTTCGATTGCGTGTCCAATGATCGGCAATGCCCCAGGGTACACTGGAGGCGAGGGGTAACGCGGTTTCACGGCCCACCATATAGCAAACACCGCACACCATAATAAAATTAACACCAACAGTAACATTATGAATGTAAGATTACAATGCATTTCAGCAATGACGCACATTTCTTTTATAGTCCTTAGATAATAATAATATAATTTATTCCGATTTTAGTGTTCTTATTAGTGTTCTCAATTGAGTAAAAAAAAATATGTAAACCAATCCAGATCACTAATGTGTGCGTACGAAAATGTCAAAGGCGTCTCTATAAAAAATTTATTACTTAAACTAGCTGTTGCCCGCGGCTTCGCCCGCGTGTAGTTCGGTAACTGTCCCACGGGATCATACTAAAGGTATAAATAGTATCCTACGTGTTAATCCATATTATAAACTATCTATGTGCCAAATTTCATAATCATAACAATTATTCACCTTCACTATCACGATCACTATTATTATTATTGTCACAATCATTATCACCATCACTATCACAATCACCATCACCGTCATTATCACAATCACCATCACAATCACAATCACCATCACCATCACAACATCATTACAATCACCATCACAATCACAATCACCATCACAATCACAACATCATTACAATCACCATCACTATCACCATCGCTATCACCATCACAATCACCATCACAATCACCATCACAATCACCTTCACAATCACAATCACCATCACAATCACCATCACAATCACCATCACAATCACCATCACAATCACCATCACAATCACCATCACAATCACCATCACAATCACCATCACAATCACCATCACAATCACCATCACAATCACCATCACAATCACCATCACAATCACCATCACAATCACCATCACAATCACCATCACAATCACCATCACAATCACCTTCACAATCACAATCACCAGCACAATCACCATCACAATCACCTCCACAATCACAATCACCATCACAATCACAATCACCATCACAATCACAATCACAATCACAATCACCATCACAATCACAATCACCATCACACTCACCATCACAATCACCATCACAATCACCATCATAATCACCATCATAATCACCATCATAATCACCATCATAATCACCATCACAATCACCAGCACAATCACCATCACAATCACAATTACAATCACAATCACCATCACAATCACCATCACAATCACCATCACAATCACCATCACAATCACAATCACAATCACCATCACCATCGCTATCACCATCACCATCGCTATCACCATCACCATCACAATCACCATCACCATCGCTATTACCATCATAATCACCATCATAATCACCATCACAATCATTATCATCGTAATCACAATCATCATCAGCGTAATCACAATCATCATCACCGTAATCACAATCATCATCATCGTAATCACAATCATCATCATCACAATCATCATTATCACAATCATCATTATCACAATCATCATTATCACAATCATCACAATAAATCAAAAATAACCCTGAATAGAAGTCGAAGTCTTCTGGATCTCAAAATAAATGCCATATTCGTAATCAGCACCCCTGTTAATCTCGGTATCGACACCCATATTGATTTTTAGACATTTGAACCCCATCGCACCCCAACAGGGGATGATGGTATTTCAGGTCCGCCATATTCAATCTTAAAATCGTTGTTTTTGTAATACACCTGACCCGATACACCATACAAGCTATACCCATGTTGAGTTTCAGACTTTATCACCCCATTTCCCTCTCTTAGGGGTTGATTTCTGAAAAAACCTGAAACCCGTTTCTACTCATTTATCAATAGGAGCACTCCTGTGAAGTTTCGAATAAATAGTCTAACTAATCTTGTTTCCCCATACAAACTTTGGAGAACCGTTGAACCCCCTTTTTTTTTTTTTTTTTTTTTAGGATTTGAAATCATCAAATGACTTCTCCCGCTCTGGGCGGAGCAGGAGGGAGTGTCAGACTTTTACTGACTAAAACCCATCCATGTTCCTTCCTCACCCTTTGTGTTCCGGGGCCATGGTATCTCCTTCGAATAGTCCCGCAGCCCCGGCAGGCTTCGGTCCTTGGACCCCTTCCCTATTGCTGACTCTCTTTGAGGCGCGCGTGGAACACGAACGCGCCGTCGACACGGCCTGTCGTCATGAGACGTACGGACGGCGAGCTAGCCCATAGCTCCCCGTCCACAGGCCCGCGCCTACGGTGGCCGGAAGCCACCACGTGGCCCCCGACGCCCGGGGCGTCTCCCGCGGCGGCCGGGACGTGAGGATCTCTCCCTGTCCTGTTCCGCCACCTCCTTCGCTAGCATGACTGCTTCGCAGAAGGAGGTGACGGCGTCCCATTCCGTCTCGCTCCGGACCATGGCACGAACCAGGGCCGGGAGCGAGAGGTCGCCGCCGCCGATCGCCACCTCGAGGACACGGCGGTGGTCCACCCAAGCGGGGCACACCTCCACTGTGTACTCCACCGTGTCCTCCGGCCTATCCTCACAGTGATAGCACCCGGGCGTTTCCTCCCGCCCGATTCGGTGCAGGAACTTACCGAAACATCCGTGTCCGGTAAGAACCTGCGTCAGACGGAAGGTGAGGACGCCGTGGCGTCTCTCCAGCCACTCCTCAAAGAGGGGACTTATCGCCACTATTGTGGCGTGCCCTGCACGGGGTTGCGATAGTCGCTCTCTCCATGTCGCCATGAGATCCCGCCGGAAGTCCGTCCGCTGAGCGACAATTTGCCGCGGCAGCGGAGTTTCCCCCCGGCGTAGCACCTCAGCGCGCCACTCGTGTAGGCGCGCGAGGACTATTGCCTCCAGATCCCATGGCGGCAATCCGGCAAGGGGGTTCGCCGCCTCGCGGGAGATCGTGCGGTACCCCCGAACCAGCCTTACGGCTACCACCTTCTGGGGCACGTTCAAGTGGTGGGCGGCACGCCGCCTCAATGAACGTGCCCACACCGGGGCCCCGTAAAGGGCCATGGACCACGGGCCCCCCCAGGTTGGGCAGGAGCCGCCTGAAGGCAGCCCCTGTCCGCTCCAGTTTGGGGGCCAAACGTCGGAAATGCTCCACGAAATTCCACCGGCTGTCGAGGACAAGTCCCAGGTACTTCAGCGTCGACTCGACGCCGATGGAAACCCCTCCCGCCGTCACGGAGGATCCCGGAGGTGGCGCATTCCGAGGCCCATGAAAGCACATGGCCTCGGACTTGTGCAATGCCACCTCGAGACCCAGTTGCCGGATTCTCTCCACGACTATCGCAACCCCGCGTGTCATAGTGTCGGCCGCCGCCTCGTGTGACCTCCCCTGTGCCAGCACCAGCGTGTCGTCAGCGTAGCCAACTACGCTGACACCGCTAGGGAGGTCGGCGCGCAGCACCCAGTCGTACCCGATGTTCCACAAGGACGGCCCCAGAACCGATCCCTGTGGAACACCGCACAACATCTCTCGCCGGTTCCAATCTCCGCTGCGACCGGGGTAGATGACGGCCCTATCCGTCAGGTAGTCCCCGACCACACGACGAAGGTAGGTCGGCACCCGGTGATACCGGAGTGCCTCCCTTATGCAGCTCCAGGGCATGGAGTTGAAGGCGTTGGCGATGTCGAGAGACACCGCCAAGACCACCCCACCCCTGGACACCGCATCCCTCGTCGTGAGGGCTCTCACGTGCATGATGGTGTCCACCGTAGAGCGCCCCTTGCGGAAACCATATTGGTGTTCCGCAAGGTCCGGCCCCGTCCCCGCAAGGTGCTCGGCGAGGCGGTTTGCAATGACTCTTTAAAAGAGCTTGCCCACCTCGTCGAGCAACACCACGGGCCGGTAGGCGGACGGAGAGTCCGCCGGGCGCCCCGGCTTCCGGATGAGGACCAGCTTCCCCGTCTTCCAGCGAAGCGGAACCGTAGAACCCCCTTAGTGGTTGAATTTTGAAAAATCCTTTCTTAGTGCACCCCTAGACCACATAAGGAGCCTACTTGCCATATTTGGAATCTGTAGACCCAACGGTTTGGGCTATGCGTTGATAGGTGAGTCAGTCAGTCAATGACAACAGCAGTTCCTTTTTTAGGAATCCGTAATCCTGAGGAACCCTTATAGCTTCGCTATGTCCGTCTGTCTGTCTGTCCGAAGTTTTGCTAAGAGACCGTTAGTACTAGAAAACTGTAATTTTGTAAAGGTGTGTATATCAATAACGCCGACAAAGTAGTAAAGTAAAATTTTGGAAAAAAAAAAATAGGGTAGCTCCCCTACATGTGAAGTGGGGATGATTCTTTTTTCGTCGTCTACCCCATCGTGTGGGGTATTGTTGAATAGATCTTTTAGGGGTTGCTTAAACCACTTTTCGATTTAATCCTCCAGTTACGAAATATTAAACTTTTAAGTGCAAATTTTTGTTCCAGTGGGGCGTCCCTCCCCTATAAAAGCTAAACTTCGGGCTTGAAATTTACAATAAAACTCAATGTAACGCACACAAAACACTGTTGCTTCGGCAAAACCAGATGCGTCAAGTGTGTAAGTGACCACGGCACCGCTGAGTGCACTCACCCGAAAGACCGCACACTATAATAATAATAATAATAAGCTGGCAACACCGTACGTCAAACATCGGTTGAAAATCATCATTCATAATTTAATTTATATATATTGGTTTTGATACAAACATATTTACAATAGTTATTCTAATAGACTTTTTAAACCACACAAATATCAGTTAATTAAAAAAAGCAGCAAGAAAACCAAAATTGATAACCTAAGAATTTTTACGACCATCAACAATGACGTCTGTCAAAATCAAATTTGAAAAAACCAGGAAAAAAAACTATGAGAATGAGATGATTTTTTAAACAAATGTTTAAATGATTACGAGAGCAGCAGCAAGACGCGCACGCCAACCAACCCCGGACTCGTCGCTCAGCTCCGCCTCGCCGCCGCCGGACCTCGGATCACCAGTGTCACCGGTTGCGGCAGTTGCGTCGAGCTCGAGTGATGAATATTTCTCTCCGCCGACGTCGCCGCCACCTGAACGTCGGCAAGGGAGAGGCCGGCCACCGGTGGTTGTGTGCAGCGCATGAAATGGACTCAAACAATGAACGAGAACGTCATGCGCGCATACTACGGGTCTACAGAGGGGGGAACTAACCTCACTGCGTACCGTGTTAGGATGCTGTCTCTGTTCCAGGATCTTGAACCAACCGTCACCGTCAACTGTCGGATCAGGTGCGGGTCATCCAACGCAGTCACAGGTTGGACGATACCGCGCTTGATAGGCTGCGCTCAGAAGTACTGAGCAACCTTATTGTCTTAACTCCGACACAAACCGCGGTGCAAGCGTCAGCTATTGACGCAACACTACCGCGGTCGAACCTTGCTGTTGTAGAGGAGGATGATAGGGTTGCCACGGTAAGTAGCCAGTGCAACGATCGATTGAGGAGTGCTCTGGAGGATGCGCTTCGTGAATATCGGTCCACTCCTACCGAACTTAGGCCCCGATTACCACGGTTACCCATGCATAAGAAAAATAGGGCACTGGTGTGTGCCTTGGACTCGCAACTCAAGAATATAACGAGAGTAGCGAGGACCTCGTTGATACACACTCGATTCTGTTCTGTGGGGCTGTTGCGGCATGTCGTTTAGCTAATGTCAAGTTCCCAAATCGTGACGTAGCTACTCGACCAAAACCAGCCGTACCAGCCTGGCAGCGCAGGATCGAGCGCCGTATCGACGGGGCCAGGGTACTCATCGGCAAACTATACTGCTTCAGGGAGGGAAATACACGACCACGAGTGTTGCGCTTTGTGAGGCGGGCATTCTCGGGGACTGAAACCAGTCCTCAAGTATATATGTCACGTGTCACAGAGCGCATCGACTTCCTGAAGCTTAAAGTTTATGCATGGGCGAACCGTATTCGGCGGTATAAGCGGCGAGTTGATCGGTACTCGCAGAATTGCATGTTCCAGAGCGATGAGAAGTGGGTATACAGAGCTTGGGAGCGACCCGAGCAAAATGTGACAGACGTATGCCGCCCGGATGATACCGCCACGAGTTCTTTCTGGCGCTGCATCTGGTCGGTACCCGTCTGTCACACTGAGGCTGACTGGATGCGTGATGTCCAGCGAGTGTGTGAACCTATTCCAGAAATGGAGCCAATTTTGATAACACCTTTAGATATAGCCAGAGCAGTCCGTCCATTACCAAACTGGAAGTCACCGGGACCGGACGGACTGCACAACTTCTGGCTCAAATGGCTTAGTAGTTCGCACATTTGCCTGGCATCCCAATTCCAGTCATCCTTAGAGTCTGGGTCCCTACCGGAGTTTTTAACAACAGGCGTTACCCACCTGCTCCATAAGTCAGGTAGTCCCGCGGAACCCAAGAATTATAGACCGATCACGTGTTTGTCGACGGTCTATAAACTTCTTACATCCATTTTGAGAGTGAAAATTAATACACACATTGACGAAAATTCCATTATGTCTGCCTCTCAAAATGGATGTAGGAATGGGTCCCGCGGTACTAAGGAGCGTCTCCTCATCGACATGGCCATTAGCCAACAGGTCCGTCGATCCCGCAAAGATCTGTCGACATGTTGGATAGACTATAAGAAGGCCTATGACTCGGTGCCACATACGTGGCTCATGAGGGTGCTGGAGTTGTACAAAATAGATGCAACTCTACGCGCCTTCCTTGAGTCATGTATGGGGCAATGGAAGACGGTCCTTCGATATCCAGGATGTCGACAGATCCAGGGGAGCGATGAGCCTGTGTGGATTAAGCGGGGAATATTCCAGGGCGACAGTCTGAGTCCACTTTGGTTCTGCTTAGCCCTGAATCCTCTAAGCACATTGCTGGAGAATTCAGGCCTAGGCTGCCGGTTGAGGAAAGATGGTCAGGTTATATCTCACCTGCTTTACATGGATGATCTGAAACTCTTTGCCCCCAACAAATTGCGACTGATGGAGCTACTGAAAGTAGCTGAAACTTTTAGTAGCGCCATCAGAATGGAATTTGGTGTGGACAAATGTGCAGTCATGTATGTAAAGCGAGGGGAGATTATGGAATCCGAGGGACTTCAGCTCTCGGACTCCATACACCTGAGATCTCTTTCCTCATCCGAAAGCTATAAGTATTTGGGTATGTCAGAAGCGTTAGGCATTAACGTAACTGACATCAAGCAATCGTTGAGGGAGCGCTTCTTCGGTCGCCTGAAGAAGGTATTAAATAGCCTTCTTTCAGGCGGGAACAAGGTGCGCGCCTTCAATGGTTGGGTCATTCCGGTTTTAATGTACTCTTTCGGCATACTCAAATGGACTCAGACCGAACTCGACGCCCTGGATAGAAGAGTTCGTACACTGCTAACCGAAAACCGGATGCATCACCCACGATCATCGGTGATGAGACTGTACATCCCGCGGAAGTGCGGAGGTCGAGGTTTTCTAAACGCGAAGACCCTCCACAACCGCGAGGTGTGGAGTCTCAGAGAATATTTTTTAAAAGCCGAAGTGGGTATGCACCGAGATGTGGTCGCAGTGGACAAGGGCCTCACCCCGCTGTCCATGGCTAAAGAGAACTGGCGCAAACCTGAGGTACTTACCACAGATGACCGCAAGGAAGTATGGCATGGCAAAGAGCTTCACGGGCGCTTCTACCGGGCTCTTCATGGGCCCGATGTAGATTTTCTAGCGTCCGTGTCCTGGTTACGTTTCGGCGACCTCTTTGGGGAAACTGAAGGTTTTGTCTGTGCGATTATGGACGAAGTTATGTTGACGAACAACTATCGGAAATATATTATAAAGGACGGGACGGTTGACATGTGTCGGGCATGCCACCTTCCGGGTGAGTCCATTAGACATATCATTTCTGGTTGTTCTCGTCTAGCTAACGGCGAGTACTTGCACAGGCACAACCAAGTAGCCAGGATTATTCACCAGCAACTTGCCTTGAAATATAAAATTGTGGAATCTGAGGTACCGCATAAGTATGTGCCCGACCCAGTTCTCGAGAAAGATCATGTCACGTTGTACTGGGATCAGTATATCATCACTGACAGGACTATTGTCGCCAATAAGCCTGACATAGTGGTGATAGACCGATCAGCGCGCCGCGTAATGATAATCGATGTTACCATTCCGCATGACGAGAACCTCGTGAAAGCTGAGAAAGAGAAACAAATAAAATATCTCGACTTGGCATACGAGGTTCGCGACATGTGGAATATGGACTCGGTTATCATTGTGCCGATTGTCGTGACGGCCAATGGCCTTCTAGCCAAGAGCTTCGATGACCATCTTTCGCAGCTCTCTTTAGGCGGTTGGATCAAGGGCCTGATTCAGAAGGCAGTACTTCTCGATACGGCTCGCATTGTGAGGAGGTTCCTGTCTCTGCAACCCTAACCACCGGTGGCTTGGACCGTGCTCCCGACACCGGCGGATCACTATTTTTTATATTTTTAAATGTTTTTTTTAAGAAATATTTATGCCAACAATAGGCAACAGAGAGAATGTTCCTCTCTCACCGAAAAACTCCCCGACTCGTTAAGACCCCAGAGCCTCAGCCCCTGGAATACGCTAAACCATCAAGCGCATTTCCCGGCCCTGAGGCCCTCTCAATCATCGTCGCCTGCTTTCCAAGTTATCCCACCGCTAATGGCACTACCTGCCACACTACCTTCTCCACCAGCCCAATTACCCAAGCGGCCGCGCCTTCAGCGCCCCATTTCCCCCTACCCCCAGCGCCCTCAGCGCCTCGCCCCCCAGTGCCCTCAGCGCCCCACCCCCCAGCGCCCTCAGTGCCTCGCCCCCTAGCGCCCTCAGCGCCTTGTTCCCCAGCGCCTTCAACGCCTCGCCCCCCAGCGCCTTCAGCGCGACGCTTCCCAGCCAAGGTGCCTCATGCACCCTTCTCTTTTGTGGCCTCCTCTCCCCCCCCCCCCTATGACTTGTGCACCGGCACTGGGCCCCTTTGACCCTGTCAGAGTCCTCGGCAGCACGTTCGCAGTTTTTCACTCCCCACGAACTCTTCAAATTACCAGGGACACCATCGCCTGCAATGGCGATTGGTACGCACTTATCCAGGTCTACAACGCGTATCCCGACGTTACGCCAGCCCTTAGGAACCTCTCCCACAACTTAAACTGTAATAGTTAAACTGTGATAGATCAAGCCCCCCACTCCAGTAGGTTCAAACCGAAATCCCTAAAAATAGGGACTTTTAACGCCGAAAGCCTGAATGGTCAGCGTGATGAGATCGCCACTTTCCTCCGCGATCATCACCTAGATATCCTTTTAGTTCAAGAGACCTTCTTAAAACCCCACCAGCAAAACCCAAATATTGCCAACTACAAGTTTGTTCGCAATGACAGGTCTCGCTGCCAGGAAGGAGGTACTCTCATCTACTACAAAACCAGTCTGTACTGCATCCCTATAGACCCTCCCCTTTCAAGATTTGAAGTCTCTATCTGTCGGCTGGGCATGACAGGCCATCAACCAATCACGATCATCTTACCGCCCACTAACATCATGCCAGTGGATTATAACGCCACTATGAGAGATGACCTCAAATTGCTCCTCAATCTAATTGACTCCGTCCTTCTGGCGGGGGATCTTAACGCGAAACACCCTGCGTGGAACAGTCGTATAACAAACAACAGAGGTAGTGCCTTATCCAACCTCTGCTGTCCCGTCAACTTTAACATTATCGCTCCAATGTACCCCATTCATTTTCCCAATAACCCTAACCACAGCCCCGATGTGCTAGATGTCGCGCTTCTGAAGAATGTAAACTTGCGATTACATTCTATAGAAACGATCGACGAACTTAATTCTGACCACAGACCAGTAATCATGGAGTTCGCTACCCCTCACTAAGGTAATCACGGACTGGGGGAAAGTAAGCGAATTGCTGAAATCCACCGAATCCCCTCACCTGAACCAAATCCCCGACAACATTGAGACTGTAGCCGACACGGAGGCCGCGATCAGCTTACTCACGGAACACGTACAGTCAGTCCTGAACGGTTGTTCAAAGGAGGTTCCAGCGGATGATCACCGTTGGAAACTCCTGGACGACGTACGTGAACTTGTGACTGACTAGAGTCCCAATATTCCCCCAGCACCCAGCCAGTGGACCCAGCTCATCTTGCAAAGGTCGATGCTGAAATCGAACGCCGGACCTCCCTACCTCCCGTCGAAGATCCAGATGATCCCCTACCCTCAGTCACCCCTGAAGAGGTAGAGGATATCATCAAAGACCTTAAGCACCGAAAAGCCCCTGGCTCAGATGGACTCACCAATAGGGTATTTAAATTATTTTTCTCCCGCCCTCATAGTGTTAATGACCGCTATCTTCAATAGCGCTTTAACAAATAAATGTTCCCTCAGTCGTGGAAGCAAGCTACAGTAATTGGCATTCCCAAACCGGGCAAGCCAAAGTCTTCCCCGAGTAGCTACCGTCCCATCAGTCTCCTGAACGTCCTAGGCAAAATCTACGAGAGGCTTATTTATAAGCGTCTCAAAGATTACGCCGAAGCCAAGAGCCTAATACCGATGGAACAGTTTGGATTTAGATCCCAACACTCCTGCGTCCAGCAAGTGCACCGCATAGTACAGCACATCAGTGCCCGCTACCAGCGGGGCCTGATTACTGGTGCCTTGTTCTTCGACATCCTGAAAGCTTTCGATAAGGTCTGGCACAACAGGCTGATATACAAGCTATACCAGCTCGGTGTGCCCTATCGTCTCGTACTCATCCTACGTGACTTTCTGTCGAACCGCACATTCCAATACCGCATTGATGGTGCGCTTTCAACCCCTCATCCGATTCGCGCAGGCGTCCCTCAGGGGTCGGTACTATCCCCATTAGCCTTCACGTTATACACCAACGATATCCCAAGGAGTAAAGTAGCCCAGTTAGCCCTTTTCGCTGACGACACGGCTATCTATTACTCTGGTAGGAGTCCCATTAGAATCGTCCGTACTCTCCAAACTTCCGCAAACGCCTTAGGCGATTGGTTCCGGAAATGGAGAATAGAAGTTAATCCCGACAAGAGCCAGGCGGTACTTTTCTTTAGCCCCCGTCAACTCTTCCCCCCCACTTCTAGTGCGATCACCATGTTTGACAAGCCGATCCCTTGGGAGAAGCGAGCCAGATACCTGGGAGTCATTCCCGACCGGCGCCTCGAACTTCGCAGAACACATCAATACAGTATGTTCGCGTGCCGCCTTCGCTCTCGGCAGGCTCCACTCTCTGCTGAATGCTCGCAGCAAATTGTCACTCAAGTGCAAATTGCGTATTTACACCGCGTGCGTTCGGCCTATTATAACATACGCGTGCCCCGTGTTCGCACATACCAAACCCTACCACCTCCATAAGATGCAGACCCTCCAAAATCGATTCCTACGACGGGCCACGGGAGCCCCGTGCTTCGTCAGGAATGAGCAACTCCACGTTGACCTCAAGATCCCTACCATCCAGCAGTGCTTGAAACGCCTCACCAAGGGTTTTTTCGATAAGGCCGAAAAACACCCTAACCCCCTGATTTCCTCAGCAGCTAGTTATGTCTCCTCTAACATCTCCAGGATTTGCCGACCAAGGCTCACCCTCCTCACACCGGATGATCCCATCACCCTTCTTCAAGAGAGTCATAGGGAAACCAGCACACTTCGCAAATACAGACACAAGAACCGATTCAAACCGCGAATCCGGCCCCGCCGACGAGGCTCTCCGCGACCCCCCTGTAACATCACCGCCCGACCCTTGCTCGACGAGCCAGCCCGCGACGCTGAGCAAGTAACGTTAAATTCTCCAATTAATGATCCGACCCAGCCTGACCCTTGCTGCCCTCCCCTCAATGACGCACTAAGCCAAGGCCCGAACCCCACAGAGGGTGCCCTTAGTGACTGTTCATTTAATTTATATCCTCAGTTTGTAAGCCCTGGCCTAGCCCTGGCCTGGGCCTTAAAGTAATTTTTGGCTACCACAGGATAGTCCGGTTAAGCAGTCAAGCAACCTTAGAGAGTTGCAACTACGAGTGATCATACATAAAAAAAAAACATTGTGCTGATAGATGAATTGAATAGCAAACGGGTCATGGAGGTATTTGAATTAAAGTTACGACCTTGAAAACTAGTATTATCAAAAACCCTTGAGAAAAAGTTGGAACTTTGAACTCCAATATCTCCAAGACTAGAAAATTCCCAGGTATGGTCCAGAACAAAAAATGATCGTAATGACAGGCAGAACAAGTGCCTTTCGGCTTCGTTAAAGGTCTACTGACATCTTTTATACACGCAAGAACTTTAGAATCCTACCGTATTTTACATTATTTTGTAATAATATTGTGTTACAAACATAGCATATTGGAACCTATGCTACTATTTATGTGCTTGCGGTCTGATCTCAAGGTTTCAATCTATTCCTGAGAAAACCAGTTTAGTAGGTATTTTGCTATTTATAAATATTAGTGCAGCTCGTAATGTGACGTAATCAATATAGTAATAAAAAAGTGGAAAATAACTTAAGTATTAAGATTCGGTGGTCGGTGGCAAAAAAAATCCAGTCAAGTGCGAGTCGGACCCGCACACAAAGGGTTGCGTTGCACCAAACAAAAATTATACAATTTTTAACACTTATAACTTTTATTGTATTTACACACAACACCAATAAGTTACTGCTACAGTTTCACAAAAAAGACCCTTTTCTCAATTTTTTTTTTTGTGCGTTCTAGAAATCCATTTTTTTTTCCGAATTTTCCTTACTTTAAAAATTAGAGAGACTGACTTAAGTATTTTAGAAACCTCGATATAATACCATAAGAGATTTCAGAAACACAATTATATACGAAGAACAAAACAACCTTCAGATACACGTATCATGTGGAGGACCGCCAAAATTTTTTTTTTTCGTAAATTCTCACCATGTTTATGAAGCGGTTCACAGAAGACACCTACCTACTCTCCAAATTCCAATAAATAAAAACGGGACCAAAATCGGTGTTCCTCGCGCGTCACACTCGGTTCGCGTTCACGCCAAACTTTAATAACTTTTGTATTCAATTCATAAGCATTGTTATACATCAAATTAATCGTGTTTAGCTATGCATCATAAATAGAAAAGCACATTAATTGTATCTCTTATATAACAATACTTAATAGACATTATGTCTCTATCACACGATTTTGCTAATTAACCAACTTATTTACAAACTAAGTAACCCTACACAAAAAGCTGAAAAACAACTTTTTTTTGGGGTGAAAAATCATTTTTTAGGATAAAACTCAATCTAACGCACTCAAAACATTGTGCTGATTCATGGATTGAATAGTGCGGGGGTCGTGAAGGTGTTTAAATTAAAAAACTTACATTAAAAACTTGCATTTAAAAAAAAAGCTGTCAAAAAGTTGGAACTCTGACCCCCAATATCTCCGTAACTAGAAGGTTCCCAGGTATGGTGTAGAACAAAAAAATTATCGCAATGACGAGGAAAACAAGTGCCTTTCGGCTTCGTTAAGAGGTGTTTTACACCCTTTATAATTATATTAATACTGGTAGTCAGCTGCATCCGCAGACGTTTTTTGTCGTATCACATTATGTCATCACCAGTATATCTCGACACGAAACATAGTGTTGTGCCACAGCCTACAACGTTTGAGTTAGGTTATGATATTATGGGACACAAGCGTTGGCAGGAGATTCTGCACTGACGTCATACTAGCATTTTAATAAGTTAAATATTTATGACATGACAAAGGATGTCAATCATTTTATTGTTACCTTATCAATAATTCAGTTTTGTTTACGTGACCGTATTTGTGATGAGAAATGAACAGTTTAGGGTCTGTACTTACTACGTTGTGTAATAACACAAACAATCATGCAGCGATGCGTTGGTCTCTTTTATGCCCGGGATACAAGCGACCAGTTCTTCAAAGCCGTTATTATAAGTCTAGATTTGTATGTTCATTGTAGAATTTGAACTTCTTGTTAGTTCAGTATTATAAATATTAGTTACCTACTTATTATTATTTTGACATAACTCTTTAGTTGGATTAGTTTAGTTAGTCAACGTGGCAATTCTTCTGGGCACGTTTCCGGATGACAGCGATGCGGAGGAGTACTTTGACGCCTAAGGGCCTACGCAGACCGGGACGGCATGGCAAGGGATTTAAATTTTTGCCAATGGACATTCAAACGTATTGATATAGAATACGAATACGTCAACATAACTACGTCTATAATTGCACAGACAAAACTTTCAGTTTACACATTGTTCCCGCCCGAAAGAAGGTTATTTAATTCCTTCTTCAGGCGACCGCAGAAGCGCTCCCTCAACGATTGCTCATGTCAGTTACGTTAATGCCTAGCGTAAATACTTGAAGTTTTCGGATGAGGAAAGGGATCTTAGGTGTATGGAGTCCGAGAGTCCCATCGTTTTACACTCCCATCGTTTTACTTATATGCCTGCACATTTGTCTACACCAAATTCCATCCTGATGGCGCTACTAAAAGTTTCAGGTACTTTTAGTAGCTCCATCAGTCGCAATTTGTTAGCGGTAAAGAGTTTCAGATCATCCATGTAAAACAGGTGAGATATGACCTGCACAGGCAGGAAAGCAGGCGCTACCTCAATTCAAATTCATCAGAGACAATGCAGTTTTTAGACAACGTAGTACTAATTGTAATTTGTCTCTCAGTTGTAAGTTGCGCCGCTATACCGCGGTGATCCGTCCCATCATGACGTACGCTGGTGTCGTGTTTGCACATACCAAGCCTAGATATATCTATATGATGCAGGGACTCCAGAAACGGTTCTTACGCAAAGTACCCTAAATAATGATACCGTTCAGATCCAGCCTTTCCCCTTGCTGTCCTCCCCCAACGACGCCTTAAGCCGAGGCTCGTAACGCTCAGGGGGTGCCCTTAGCGTGTAGTCGCTTAGTTTGTAAGTTTTTTGCCCTGGCTGGAGGCCTTACTAGTCAAGGTACCCACAGGATAGTCCGGTTAAACAGACGACAACCTCCTAGGTTGAAAAAAAACACAAAATTTACTCATCAATCACTTAGGATAATAATGTATTCATTCATCGCACCGACACCATCGTAACATTTTTGCTTGAATATTAACTATTATGATACAGTGAAAGACATTACGTTCTTGCTTAAGTATCTGTCATGTTTTGTTAAACGACATTATGTTACCAAATCCTGTGAATAAAAATAATGCAAGAAAATAATTGTTTCACACTTTACGCGGAACAAGATATGCGTTTCTTACGCGAATAAAATGGTAATCGTCGCTTACTGAAAAAGATAAAGATTGCATTATCTGTTATAACTTGTTATGATACTGTGGCGGCACATCACTTAATGCTACGCCCATCCTTATTGACACAATTCTGACAGAGGGAATTTTCTCTGGATGTTCTCGGTTTTGTCTGAGCTATTAAATACGTTTTTAGTGGAAGTGTAGTTTACTTTATTACACACGATTCTTGTGAACAACATTCCCACACTTGGTGACCCCGACGTGATCCATCATGACGGACAAGCACGCACCTAGATTGGACGAAGCCGATGGAGATTTTGTAGCTGCAACAACGGACGCCGCAGTGAACAGAGTCGCCGTGCGTCTGCCGCCATTCTGGCCAGAAGACCCGGAGGTATGGTTCGCGCAAGCAGAGGCGCAATTTCAAATTTCCGGCATCAAAGATGACAGTACGAAATTTTACCATGTCATCTCTCAGCTTGAACAAAAGTACGTTCGCGAAGTAAAAGACATCGTGAGAAACCCTCCGCCAACCAACAGGTACGAGAAATTAAAGCAAGAGCTAACGAAACGGTTATCTGTTTCTCAACAACACCAATTTTACCAACATTACTCAGATTCTTTCGCACGAAGAATTAGGCGATAGAAAACCATCGCAATTTTTGCGCCATTTAAAAACGCTTGCCGCCGAAGTTTGTGGTCGAGTCGCCTACCTCCCCATGTTCAAGCAATTATTGTGACGCAAACCCCTGGTAGCCTGGAAGTCGTCGCGGATTTAGCGGATAAATTTTGTGAGGTCGCGGCGCCGTTACACCACCAGGTAGCGAGTACAAGTACGAACGCCGCCAGCGCCTCCAGTAATTTCGACGGTTTATTGAAACGTATCGATGAAATGATTACGTCACGTATACATTCAGAATTAAGCCAACAAATATCGCAACTCGCGTGATCTCTCTCCCTCTAGAGGCAGATACCGATCGAGGAGCCGTAGCCGCAGCAATACACGTGGCGTATGCTGGTACCACAAGAGGTTCGGAGATAAAGCTACGAAATGCACATCTCCTTGTTCGTACAAGTCGGTATACTAGAGCGACAGTTCGTAGAGGTGACAAACGGCTGTCAAAGTGCTACCAGTCGCCTTTTCATCACGGACCGGAAAACAAAGGTACAGTTTTTGATAGATACTGGTTCGGATCTTTGTGTGCTCCCACGTCGATTCCTGCGCCAAACCAGACAACCTGCGGACTACAGTCTTACCGCTGCTAACGGTAGCATCATCAGCACCTACGGTACCATGACTTTGCACCTGAACCTGGGTTTGAGACGAGACTTTGTGTGGAATTTCGTAGTAGCGACCGTGGATAAGCCAATCATCGGAGCTGATTTCATCGCGCATTACGGACTATTGGTTGACTGTAAACACAGGCGTCTGATTGATAGTATGACGACTTTAACTGCACCTGGAAACCTCAGGGTTTGTAACCAAACCAGTATCAAAGCGATATCGGGTTCTACTGAATTTCACAAATTACTTTCCCGGTACCCTAATTTGACCAAACCTTTTGGAGTATTTCGTGAAGTTAAGCACTCAACCGTACACTACATAAATACTACACCTGGACCTGCTGTATTTTGCAGACCGGGCGTTTAGCTCCTGATCGTCTCAAGATTGCCAAAGAACAGGTTAATAACATGATTCGAGAAGGCACTGCGAGACCGACAGACTCACCATGGGCCTCGGCACTGCATCTGGCTCCGAAGAAGAACGGCTGGAGGCCTTGCGGGGGCTACCGTGCCTTAAATGCGCGCACTATACCTGACAGATACCCTATGAAGCATATAGAAGATTACGCTCATAGACTAGCTGGTTGTACAGCATACTCAAAAATCAACCTAGAAAAAGCCTATCATCAAATTCCAGTGGCCCCAGAGGACATAGCAAAGACTGCAATTACAACTCCATTTTGCCTGCTGGAATTTCCGTTCATGTCTTTCGGTTTGCGCAATGCCGCACAAACTTTCCAGCGGTTTCTTGATGAGGTGCTCAGAGGCCTGGATTTCTGCTGTTTCTCTTACATTGATGACATTTTGGTGTATTCTAAAAGTAAATCCGAACACCTGGAACACCTGGGAATGGTTTTCAAGCGTCTGCATGACTACGGTCTCCGTATCAATGAAGGAAAGTGTGAATTCGGCAAAGGCGAACTAGATTTCCTTGGTTTTCACATCACCTAGCATAGCACGCGACCCCTGGAAGACAAGGTTGAAGCCATAAAGGAGCTTCCGTCACCAAAAACCGTCAACGGTTTACGCAGATTTTTGGGAATGCTAAATTTTTATCGCCGCTTTATTCCGAACGCCGCCTCTGATCAAGCACCGCTGCACGAGATGCTGTCGGGACCCAAAGTAAAGGGTATTCATCCAATCACCTGGACGCCACTACTTCTTGAAGCTTTCAACAACTGCAAAGCAAGTATTGTTAAATGCACTCTACTCGCAAATCCTGTCATGAATGCACGGTTGGCCCTTGTGACCGACGCTTCTAACTCGGCCGTGGGCGCGGTACTCCAGCAAATGGTAGATGAGGAATGGCAACCCCTTGCTTTTTACTCAAAGAAGCTAAGCAAACCCCAACAGCTATATAGCGCCTATGACCGAGAGTTGCTGGCGATATACGAAAGCGTTAAACATTTCCGCTATATGATCGAAGGTAGACACTTTGTTATATACACGGATCACAAGCCAATCACCTACGCTTTCCTGCAGAACAAGCAGAAGTGCTCACCTAGACAATTTAATCATCTCGATTTCGTGTCGCAATTTACAACGGACATAAGACACATTTCGGGAAAAGACAACATCCCTGCCGATACGTTGACACGCATCGAAGCTGTAGCGTCACCTCCTACATTAGAACAACTTGCTCGTTCTCAGGAACATGACACCGAGCTACAGACTATTATCTCCAATCGCTAAACCTCATTGAAGCTGGAACAAATGTCTATACCAGGTACAAGCGTCACTTTATACTGCGACGTCTCTCTGCCAAGGCCTCGACCTTTTGCTACAAAGGAGTTGCGTCGGCAGATTTTCAACTCCATTCACTCGATGAGCCATCCCGGAACGAGGTCAACTACAAAGATGGTAACTGATAGATTTATTTGGCCCTCAGCTCGAAAGGATTGTCGCAATTGGGTTCGAACCTGTGAAGCTTGCCAAAAGACTAAAGTACACCGTCATGTTTCATCTCCTCTAGGCAATTTCAAACTGCCACAATCACGATTCAGTCACGTGCATATAGATTTAATCGGACCAATGCCATCATCTCGCGACTACAAATACTGTCTCACAGCTGTCGACAGATACACACGTTGGCCAGAAGTAAAGCCGCTGCAGGACATTACAGCTGAAACAGTAGCAAAGGCTTTCTATGAGTTATGGATTCCGCGTTTCGGTTGTCCAGAGACATTGACAACAGATAGAGGTCGTTAATTTACCTCCTACCTTTTCAAAGCTCTTACAGATCTTTGCGGAGTCCAGCTGCGCCACACGACTGTAAAAAGTGTGTTGGGATTTTTAAGGAATAAAATTGTTATGCCCATTAAGATACCGTTGAAATTATTGTACTTTATATGTTTTTATGATTTTTCGGGGTATGCTGAATAATCCACAAATATTAGAATCGTTGGGATTGCTCGTTCCAGACATGAGTCTACGGTTGGGACCAAAGGAAGGGCTTTTTAAAGTTCCGGCAACCCGTACAACCTTATTAAAGTTTACACCAGTGTATCGGGCAGTAAGAATACTCAATACTGTCTCTCGGCGTTTGGATATATTTTCTTGCTCTTTGGCGGAATTCCAGAGGGTGACACTTAGTATGTTGTCAACTGTGTAACTTGTACTTCTACATGACTACTTTTGTTAGCTTGGGTCCCACCTGTTAAAACAATTGTATGTGTTAATGAATTAAATAAATAAATAAATAAATAAAATATGCATAGAACAATTACGAAAAAAAAATACAAGATGTAATTAATGCTCTAAACATCGAATATGCAATCTAAGTAAAAGTATCGGAATCCACATTACCATATTATTCGGTGGGGGGTGCGATATGTAGGTACTTACTTTTAGTTTTATTTTTGAAATAATATATCGTTGTAGTATTTATAATTATAAGGTCTACATATTCATACACGAAATCTCTTAAGGGGTCATTGTACTCATCATTATGAACAACTTTTACTATAGGACCAAACCCTGAATCGCGAAAACAAAACCCAGCTGTTCCCTACAATTATGTTCGCTTAGCTCGTCAAAATGTATGGAACAGCAGCTGACCCCTAAATTTCGTGTATGAATAGATTAGACCTTTTATAATGTAAAAAATAATTTTAAAAGAAAGTGTGGCCTTCTTTGTTAGTCAAACATTTCTGACGTGAAAATCGACTTTTACGCTGCTGTTACGATGTAGTGGGGACACCACACACTTGTAAACCATGCTTTGTTTCCTAAGCGCATTCGCCCATAAAAACAAGACATGCTATGTAATAATTTCACTTGAACGGTGCTTGTGTTAATACGTATTGCAATTATTTTTAATTTAATTTAACAAATAAAAAAAATATATCTTAAATTTATCCGGTGATTGGTTAAAATGTTCTTAACAATAATAATTTCGTTAGTATGTGTGTATTTGGGATATGTGATCGTTTGTCGTCACTTCTTGCCTCGAATCAATGAGCAGGTGCCCACATTTCCAGGGAAGTTGCCCATCGTTGGCCACAGTCATATGTTGTTGAAAGTTGAAGGTTACTTGGTGTTTATTTATTTAGGAGATCTTATGCTTGTTTTGCCTAAAACTAATCGATACCTAAATGGTAGCGTACTGTTGGATTTTCTATACAAGTCTCAGCGCAAAGAGTCGACCAAAAGTGCAATAAACAATATCGACGCTTTCCGCTACAAAGGGCGTAACTCCAATTCCAATAGTTTTGGCTATGAGCAATATAGCAAAAAAAAATAACTTTCTTGAATAACTCTTTTGTTTTCATACTTGTAAAATTGAGTTCTAGGATGAAAGTTCTTTAATTTTGGCAGTATTTTGCCTCATTTAATTACAATTATGTGCGAAAGCTATTAACGAAGTTAGCATAGAGTTATACCCCTGTAAACGTAAAAAAATAATGAATAATGTAAATACAATACAACAAACAAAAAATAAATAATGTAAATACAACCCATAATGGTTTCCTATTTCCAACAAGGATTTAAATTCAATTCAGATTATCACCGTATTAAACGCTCTAAGTTGAATGTTTCTAAATATTACGACATAGACGTAAACGTTACTAGCCCCAACCTTTGTGAGATACATCATTTTTTCGTAGATCTAGAGTTTACAGAACATAATTATTGTAGGGCGTAACTCACAATTTGTTTTGTTGCTGTGTTTTACCCCGTTTTGTATTCAAGAAAATATTTTTGTTTGTAGATACAGCAAGTTTGTTGTCGTAATGTAAAAGAAATGCGTTTTACCACTTGGTTTTTCGAAAAAGAGATGTTTAGCGTTAAGAAAGTGTTGGGTAGTAAAAACCATTTTTTCACCGTAGCGCAATTTTAAATATACAGGTAAAAAGAGTGTGAAAAACTAAATAAGACTGCATCAGTTGTCAGTTGTTGTCAGTTTGTTAATGTATCATCGTAGTTGTAACTTTTTGTAAAAGTTGAACGAACGGCTCGCCAGCACACAGATAAGCCCTGAGAGGTTTTCGATGTGTGGGTAAAACCAAACTGTAATAGATTAAGTTTTTTAGATATTAAAATAAATAATAATAATAATCAAAAAGTAAATTTTGCCAAAATGGTCTTTACGCCCTTTGTAGCGGAAAGCGTCAATATGTTAAAAAAAAACCCTGTCCGATCCAAAAGGGGAAATCCCAATGGCATTACCAAATACAATAAGGAACATAAAATATTCATGAAAGAAAATAATTATATTAATGAATTTTAAAATGCATGATTTTTGTCCCAAATTACTACCGTTTCCCTGAAATCTAACAAACTTTTAAATTATATCTTCGGCATAATTATTATTTATTTTATTACTTATTTATTTATACCACCTTAAACTATCATTACAGGGTTTACCCTAATGAGACAGCTAAGAACTAAAACTAAACCTAAACCTTGCAACCAAATTAGACAAAGATTAAACTAAAACATTCATAAAGAAAAAGATTAAATGAAAAAGATAAAAAAAGATTAAACTAAAAAATTAAAAAAGATAAAACATTAATAAAATATTACATTATAAACACAAAAACATAGCATAACATAAACGTAGTACAAAAATAAAGTTAAAACTAGATAATTATTATTTCGCCTGTAACATAATATAAATAGTAATACCCTTGCGAATTTACTAAAACAACATGTAAACACATCAATCTGAGTTTGAAGATCGTTGATGGTACGGATAGCTCTGGTAAGGGGTGCCTTGGCAAGTAGGTTAGTTCTGGCTGTAGGTACCAGTAACAGTGGCGGGCTGCGCCGCCGCCACACGTAGCGGTCCGGCACACACAGACTAGCACCGCAATACTCCCGGGTGACTCTCCATTCCACGAAGCACCTTCACCAAGTAGGCAACCAGCGTAAACTCCCGTCGGATATGCAGTTGATTATAGCCAACCATTCCCAGGACAAACAGAGTGGGATACATCAGTGGGTAAAACGGATATACCCCATATAATTTCCTGTACAAATGGCGCGTGAACTTATTCTGAACGCGCTCCAACATTACAGAGTACTTAGCTTCATGTGGAGCCCATATGATTGCACTATGTTCCAGATGACTCCTGACTAGTGCATCATACAGGACCCTAACTGCTGTGATGTTTGTGAACCTTTGTGTCTGTCTCAGAACAAATCCTAAGTTTCTGTACGCCTTCTTACAGATCTTGGTTACATGCTCACGGAATGTCAGATCGGGAGTCATGAAAACACCCAAATCTCGCACCTCCGTGACTCGTTGCAGTGGCACCGCGTCCACCACGTGTCCATTATGTGTGTTCGATCGTCATTTGTCTTTGTTACTACCTCAGTACCTGTCTGTGTTGCTATATAAGTTCCCTCTTTTTAGTACATTTTATTCAATTTTCATTAGGGTAATTTTTTACTTGTTCTGCAAAAAGGATTACAACATAAATATAATCTAATCTCGACACCTAATAATACCCTCACGGATCGGACAGGGTTTTTGTTAACATATTGTACAATAATAATTATACCAACACCATACATTGAACTCCAACCTGGCATTCCTGTGAGCCTCCCTCACATGTTTGTTCCAACCAGCCAGGGGTTTGCGCTTACCTCGACCGCTTTCATAGGTCGCTATAGCACACCAACATAAAACTTTAACTATTTCACCATACACCGTGAAATTTTAATGGTTGTTTTCCCGCAGCGAAATGGTTTTGTCTTAGTAATACAATCGTTTTATAAATAAATAAAATATTAGAAACAAAAAATGGCAGATTTAACATTGTGAAAAACAAAACTCGAAAGCGACCACGAACCAATAGTAATACCTCCCGATACCCCGCAAGCCGAGCGCTGAACGGCCGCGCGGCTGTTGACCCGCGTGCTTTTCAATCAGCTGATAACTAAACTTCTTATCCCATTTATCGGGGAAGGCAACAACGAACAACAACGTTACAACGTTTATATAAAATCACGCTACAATCAATAGGATAGGAGCATGGCATCAATGAAAAATGTTGCAAAAAAAGGAAAAAAATATTCCTTTTGAAATCTTTCCTTGCGTGCGTTGCGTAAACGGTTAAAGTTTCGCAACAATCGTGTATGACGGAATTGTTCCTCTTAAAAATTTCTATAAAAAGTCCGCGATATCTTTTAAGGGTGTCTCACACTCTCTCTAACCATCTCTCTCTCTCTCTTATGTGACGCAGACGAAGTTGCGCGGGTCAGCTAGTATTGAATAAAGAGAAACTTGAATTCGTAGGTAAAACGGTTTTCCTGGGGATTACGCTTGATTCAAAGCTACAATGGGGTTCTCATTTAACATCTCTTGCGGGGCGGCTAAGTGCAGCAGCATATGCCATTAGAAAAATCCGTCAGTTTACTGATGTAGATACCGCTAGACTGGTATATTTTAGTTACTTTCACAGTATAATGTCTTATGGCATTTTGCTATGGGGACGGGCTGCAGACATTGAGTCCATATTTATTCTGCAAAAAAGAGCCATCAGAGCCATTTATAATCGTCGTAGGCGCGATTCTCTGAGGGAACTGTTTAAGGAAATTAACATCATTACGGTACATTGTCAATACATCTACGAAAACATAATGTACGTCAGAAAAAATCTGCACCTTTTTGGTAAAAGAGGTGACAGACATAATTACAGTACTAGAAATAGGGACCAACTAACTCAGCCAGGCTTTAGACTCGCTAAATTAGACTCATCTTTCATGGGGTACTGTTTGAGATGCTATAATAAAATTCCACAAAGTATTCTTGAACAGAATGAGACGAAGTTTAAAACATGCATTAGACACACACTATGTAAGCAAGCATATTACAAGTTGAGCGATTATATCGCTGATAAAAATGCTTGCTCAATGCTGGTCCTGCTCCACAAGGACAGGGGCGCATAAATTGATAGCATTAAATAGTATTGTTGGAGCTGCTGAAGATTGTACAACTATCTTTGCATTGTATAGATTCAATCTGTTTAGTATTATATAATCGCATAGCCCATATTGTGTGAGTACTATGTACTAGAAAGCTATCATTCACCGGAAACCTACGTCTTTTCTTGACTTGAATGTGCCCTGGCAGTTGTGAGTATGTCATGTTCACTCCAATGTCTCGCTGATGGTGGCGCGTGTGTGGGATCATTTAGTTCCCTTCAAAATGGTTGAGTTGAATGGTGCTGATCCATGTGTCATGTTCGTGAACGGGCGCTATCAGTTGTGACTGGTCATCTCTCAGTTGCCATGGCTTACTTTGAATGAATTATCTCGTTTTTGAATTGTATTTTTTTTTGTTTGCTTTTCTATGGACACTACCGCGCACATCTTGCTACATTGTTCTCACATAATATACCATCTCAACATGAATGATGTAACCAAGATTTTGTAACAATATTTTGATTTAAAAGAGTGTCCATGGAGTTTCTTGCCCGTTCTTCTCCATATAGATCTACGCTAGGGAATGGGCAACTACAGTACTTTCACAATTTGTATGTCTTGTGACTGGGACTTTACCTACATTTAATTTTAATCTTTGTTTCGACAATTCAAAAGTGCCTGTAATTGGCCTACTTGAAATAAATGCTTTTGATTTTGATTTGATTTTGATTTTTGATCTTATCTTAAAAATATCATAAATTTTCACCTCTATCTATATTTTTGCATAAATACACATTTAATGGTATTTTACAGTTGTGACCGATCCTGAAGACGTGTCCACAGTCCTAAACAAATGCCTGAAGAAAATGTTTGTGTACAGACTTGTGGAACCGATGCTGGGCAAAATGTTGGTTGCTGCTGAAGGTAGCTTATTCATATTTCTTATTCAACAGTAATATTTTTCCATGGTAAATCATCTGCCGAGCCTTTTCTCAACTATCTTGGGGTCGGCTTCCAGTTTAACTGGGTGCACCTGAATACCAGTATTTTGCATGGAGCAACTGCTTATCTGACCTCCACAACCCAGTTACTACTGGGTAATATGACAACACTTGGTAGCACTGGTTGTCAGACTTTCGGGCTACTGACTACCTGTAACGACTGTCAAAGATATTTATTGATAGCCGGGAACAACGGTTTAACGTCCTTTCCGAGGCACGGAAGAAACACGGTTAGATTTCATTGCGTTGCGTCTCGCGGTAGCACGCGGAGCAGCGCGAAGTCACTGGCCTCTTCCAGTACCGTCGCGCCGCGTCGCGTTGCGTTTCGGTGTGAACTGACGCTCAATCAACGTTTAAATTACAACAGTTCGTCAAATCGATCACTCTTCAATACTTCCTGTTGTTTCGTTGGGGAATAGAAACAAATCTGTCTGAGAACTTGTTTTATACAATATTAGAGCTTTGCATATATGTAAGTCTACATCATACATTCAAATGCTTTAATAGTCTGATGACGCTAAAGCTGTTCTATAACAAGCTGACTTTGATAGTATAATATTAATGCAATAAGCAATCCAGACCGATAAGACACCCTCTCGACCAGAGCTTCGCCCTTGAACAGGGCATCCTCTGGATTTATTCTCATTGATCATAATCAACGCATTAAATTTATAGATTTCCGTTAAAACGTTTCTATGGTGGTTAAAACATTTCAGTGCCTGAATGGAAGCATAATCGTCGGATACTAGACCTGTGCTTCAAGCAGCACCTCTTGGATGGATTTCTGAAGTTATTCAATAATCGAGCTGGACGATTTGTTACGCTGATCGCCGTGGATGCCGGCAAAGGTGAAGTGGACCTCACTGATAAGATCACTAGGAGTGTTCTGGAAACCGCTTGCCGTGAGTATTTCGTCTTCTTTAGGTGTCTCTCCAATGACTCGAATGTTTTTTATAAATGTGCAGAAGAGTAGTTTTGTAAAGCATTTAAGTGCAACCATGCCCATGCCGAAGTAGACGAATTTGCTGGTGGTCGCGGAAAAAAATGCTTCGCTTTTCGCCAATAAATGATAACGAGTATAGGGGGGGGAAGAAAAACAAAACTATCTGTGCAAAATAAAATAATTTGAACTTATAACTAGACGATACATGGTCTACAATGTATCGACGAGCGTGGCGTATGCGTTACATATCGGTGGGCTCTCTATTATTGGATTCTCTATTGGTTGATTCTATAATCGTCGAATCAAGTCAAGTCAAGTCATAATGAGGATCCAATCCAATTGGATTGGATCCTCATTATGACTTGACCAATGTCTGGACTTTAAAAGAGACTGTGACCTCTGAATTTGTTTCAAATGTTTCTTCTCAGAGTAGTCAGGTACGAAACACCGGCCCCATCTAGTTTTAAATTTAAGCTTGAACTGTAAATCTTATATTAATAACTTTGACTTCAAGAATAATCTGAGTGGGGTCAAGGATTTCTCATTGAACAATCTTGAAGAAATTAGAATTAGATAGAATTTTAATTTACAGAAATAAATATGATTTATGATTCATATTTCGACGTCCTTAAAATGTGTAATGTCATTTCAGAAAATACACTTGGAGCTAGACTCGATGGCAAGGACCTGGTAAACGACAATTACAGCACGGCTGTACACGAATGTCTAGATATTCTCACTACCAGGATTTCCAAGCCTTGGCTCATGTTTGATTTTGTATTCAACTTGTCCAGTTACAAAATTAAACTGTCAAAGGCGCTTGAAACCATGTTCAGTCTTTCTGAGCAAGTGAGTGTGACAATCAAGCGACGGACTTTAACCGTCCATGTCGTGAGATTATTTTATAGTAATTATTCGAGCTTATCTAAATGACCACAATGAATGCTGATTGGCTGATATGTTTTGCATTGACGTATGCGCTGATTGATTAACCTTGTTCTGAACAAATAGGTTTAATGAAATTGACTTAACTCTTAGATTCGCCAATCAAATATCTAGTTACCAATCGTCGAAACTGACCGGGCATTTGAAAAAAAAACAACTATTTTGACATTTTAATCTTAACATTTTAATTAATGACGTCGTTTTATAGATGGTGCAACTACGAAAATCAGAACATTTACAACGGTTGAAAAACAAAAGAGGCTTACAATACGAAGGTAAGAAACGAGACGTCATCCAAAGAATAATTCAAATTAACCAATTTAATGAAATGGAGAAAAATATATGAAGGACTGTTTAATCTGGATGATTTGTTTGTTTTGTTGTAAGTTATTTAACAATGTGATGTGAGGTATTTTAAATAAACTATTTGCGTCGGCAAACTTTGTGAAGAACTGCGTGAAATATGACGAAACTTGTAAAATCTGTCAACTGTTTACCTAATTAAACTCATTATTTTGTTGTTGTCGGTCGTAAACTGCAAAGCGTTTTAGATGTTCTCATGGAGAACAGTGTGACTGAGACCAGTAGTCTCTTCTCTGATGTAGAACTGAGGAATATCGCAGACAACCTGCTGGTAGCTACCTTTGACACCACTATCTATGACATGCTGTTCATCCTCGTTTTGGTGAGGTACAGGAGAAGATTTATGCGGAGTAAGTCAAATACACGTTTTTATGACTTTTACTGCTTTACGATTTTTCTGCACTCAATTCTAAGAATTTTTTCACAAGATCAATTATTGAATTCGAGGAGTAAGAAAAACGTATTTCAAACATAGGACCTCTTCTTTTGTTTGAAGTCTGTTAAATCATGATCTGTCAAATGACCAATTTGCTCGAGACGCCATTGTTTAACTATTGTGTCTACTTCGTGGACAGATCATGGGTTAAATAAATATACGTATTGTTGTCTAAGAGTTTGTTTTTTATTTTTAGAATAAGACAAATTCTGGGTGAAGATGGAAGAATATCAAAAGAGAATCTATCTCAACTAGTTTATTTAGAAGCAGTTATCAAAGAATCCATTAGGTTGTACCCAATCGGACCGATTGTGGGACGCGACGCTACAACGGACACAAAGCTGCGTAAGTGATAAAAAATCATTCATTTTTAATCTTCCAATTATTCAATGTCAGTGGTAGGACTTCTTAAGTCCGCTGACGTCAATAGGCAACCGCCAATACGTCAGCGCAAAGGGCAAAAGGCGAATAAACTACCTTCAACACCTTGTTTTTTTTTTCTTGTTTCTTCCACTTATTTATTTTGCTCCTCACTAACAGTACCCTTTGTGCCGACCATAATAGGAGTCTGCGCTCATCCCAAAACCTGTCCAAAACTTCAACGTCGATCTCACAACACTGTCTTTTGATATTCATCGATCATTCTTCTTCTAGTCTATTTGTCTGTGGAATGCGCGTCCCCAGTAAAACAGGATGGAAATCCACCATATCTATTTAAATGATAACATTTTTTTTTTCTTTATATATTCCTATATATTTTTTTTTTTTTTTTTCGTTTCAAAAATCGAAATACGTTACTTTTACAATAATCACACCGTGTGCTCGTGATCGGGTCTTTGCACAGATATGTCTATCTATATCTGTGGGTCTTTGCGTATGTTATTTCTAACCACTCTGCCCGTTTCGTGAAATCAATTCTTGTAACAACTTGTTATCGACGGTTTGTAAAAAATGGAAAAGACGCAACTACAACCTGCTTTAATAATTTATTCACTATCGGGAGGGACTAGAGTTGTAGTTTTTGCTGTTGAAAATTTTATAAATTAATTATAAACGTTGCTGCTTAAAATAAGTGATTTATTCACAAACGCATAACAAAAAACGAAAAACTTAAGAGATGTTTCATCTGACTATCCAGTTAGTACTGGTTATTAAGGTACCCATTGCAGCATTGGTAAGACTGGTTGTCAGACAATCGGGCCAGTGACTGTCTGTAACGACTGTTAAAAGATCTACAAAAATGTGATCAGCCTTCACCCATCCACAAGCCGATCTTGGTATTGGATTTCTGAAAGATGTAGACTATTTTACTATTTTCTTTTTCGTTTTATTTATTTCTTACGTTTTAATTTATTTAGGCAACGTGACGATTCCTTCCGGTAGCAGCATAATAGTCCATGTGTGGAGTGTAAACCGGAATAGCAAATATTGGGGCCCGGATGCCGAGGAGTTTAGACCAGAAAGATGGCTCAGTTCTAAGACTGTACCGGATCACCAAGCAGCTTATGCTAGCTTTTCACCGGGACGGAGAGGGTGTATTGGTAAGCTTTCTATCCCTTTTCATCCCGACATTAGTTGATAATCGAATTATAATATAATATAATAATACCAGCCTGTTACTGTCCCACTGCTGGGCACAGGCCTCTTCCTATACAGAGAAGGTATGAGCATTGATCACTACGCTTGCTCAAGATGGGTTAGCGATTTCAGACTTATATTAATTATAAGTCCAGGTTTCCTCACGATGTTTTCCTTCACCGATGTCTGTGATGTCCAAGATAAACTTAGAAAAGTACATATGAAATGAAAAAATCACATTGGTACTTGCCCGGATTTGAACCCACAACCTCATACATGGGAGGTGGGGCTTAACCGAAAACATACTAGGAATTACCTACTAAGAACCATATGAGAATGTTTGGAAGAAATATTTATGTTAATGGATTTATGAAAGACCTTTTAAATCCCTACTTATCTAAGAATTGAGATACTTATTTGTTTCAAAGACTAATAAAAGGATACCTTTTAATAAAGGACCTGTAAACCGAATCATATCCTACAAAAACACATCACTGGAAACTAAGTCACTTGTTCTTAGAACAAGGTTTCCTCGGGGTTGTATATTGCGGCCCACACCGTTTGTTCTTTAGAATATTTTATGGCATTTAAATTTGTTATACAAAGATTTTATATTATTTCAGGTAAAACGTATGCACTTATGTATTTAAAAGCAACAATGGTTCCGTTACTACGCAAGTTCCAACTGTCAGCCGACCATACGAAGATCAAGCTGGACTGCAAAGTCATGTTGAAACCTATATCCGGACATTTAGTGAGAATTGAGGAGAGGCCACCAAATAAATAATGAATAATGATTTTCTATTATTTTTCCTGTCTTCGTATTTGATAGACCTTGTTCGTGCAAATAATATGAATATAACAGCACATGCATGTAGCATAATATAACATCGAAAAAGTACAAAAAAAAAATGGCCATGATGTGAGCAGGTAATATGAAACTTGTTTAAAAAAATAACACGAAAGTATTGTTCACAATATTTTTATTCGTCGAAACACATTCAGTAGGTATTTTTTACAAATTGATCGAATCAAAATGAAGAAATATTTATTGTTCTGAGAAGCGTAGTTACAATTATTATTATTATATTGTCATATAATCAAAAACCAAAAAAAAATTGAACATCACAAATAGCTACTGGGAAAATAAAAACAAAATAATATTACATTGCTTGCAAAATAAGTGAAGTGCCAACCAAATGTTTATGGCCGAACATAATATTATGAGGAAATATTTTAAATAAAACACGATGGAATTATAATAATAGTCACATGAAAGACAAACTATTAAATGTCTATATCAAAAAAATAAATGTCTTAAAAATCAAAGAAATATATTTATTGAACTGATAGAAATTATTGAACCTATTTTTAGATAAAATAATTTCGACGTAACATTACAGTTTTGTAGGTTCAAAAAACTTCTAGGTATTTTTTATTTGAAAATAATACTTGAATAAGCAATATAAGAATACTAAAAGGAGTTCCAAAGATTATTATTATGAAAATAAAATATTTTTTTCATATTAAGTTAGTAAAGAACAGTCGTAATACTATTTATATTAAGTATAGTCTATTTCACAACATCTGGACTATGAGGCTCTACATTAGCAAAATAAAAATATAACGACGACATATCACCATACATATAAAGATATTTCACTTAAAATTTTCTTATTTTTGAGTTGGCCTTATAGTAAAAGTACCGGTTATGAACGTGTTAGCGAAACTAAATTCTGTAACTGAAATAAGCTAAAATAACAGCTGTCACAAAACAGACGAATATTAGCAGCTCAGACACAAAATATAAAGAATGCGACAAAAAATCACTATCGAAAAAAATATAATGACTTTGTCCACAAAAACAAAAACTAACATTTTTTTAATTTTGCTAATGTCAAAGCAGATTTCTAAACTATTTCAACAACAGTAAAAATTGCACAATATTTGACATCGATATCTTGTTTTAAAGTTTTTTTTTTTATCTTTCTAAAATATAATTCAATAGAGGATATCAAACAAACATCTATTTTGTTTACAATAATGTCAAAATTATATTCGTTACAATATTCGGACTACTTCATTGGTAGAAGACAAAAGTGTATGACGTATCGTTATATTTATTTTGTAATACTAAAACTGTAATCCAAAAAGATTAAAAATTTAATTTAAAATCTTGCAGCTCTTGCACACAATTATTACTCATTTAAGCGTCCGCTAATTTGTATGGGTAAGCTCCATCAAAGTGATCTAACTCATCAATTGATACTACCGTATATGGGTCACTTAGAAATATATCATTGTCGGGTAAATGCCCTTAGTCATAAGGTTTAAAAATGGTCGACCATGAACTTTACGAATAGTGCATGATCGATTACAACGGTAGCTCATATATCTTGTCCCATTACACATTAAAATCCTAAAATATTGCTAACACGTTAAAGTAGTGGTAATAAAAATAATCTCAAATACTTTAAAACTGAATCGAATCAGCAATACATATTGCACAAAATAAGCTTCATAAGCAAATTGGACGTAATATTACGTTCGACAGTAACATTAATAAATATCTATATAACATAACACACGACTAGCATCATAATACTTTTAGCTCCAATAAATAAAAAAATAATTTAATTGAACGTTTATAATGTAAAATATGAAAACATCCCCTTACACACTTAGTAGTTATATCGTACACCTTAATTCACAGGCCAAGAAACGATCATTCTATTTTAAAATTTAAACAGTCGATAGATCTTATAATATATTAGAAAAATATTATAAATATAGCTCTTCCGCTGTACCGGAGCACAGAAAAATCACGTGGTTAATAGTGGCGAAAACAGCCCAACTGCTGAAAATGACTAGCGATAGGAAACACAATCGTAACTTGCATTCGAAGAAAGAATTCAGTGGATTGTAATAAACTCAAACTATCGCACATTAATCATACCCCCAAACCATGACTGTCAAAATAACTCGGAATCCCGAGTTACAAAACCCGAAAAATTGATCTAATCTGTTGTTTTTAAAATAGAACATCGTGAAGTAATACTAGATCACAGTCTATGTAAATAATACATTTAATTAGATAAACATTTACCTAGAGTTTGCTTTACAGGAAACATGTTAACGTCAAAAAGACGCAGAGATTAAAATACTAAAAATTACTTTAGTTTTTTTTTGTTCTCTAAAAATTTTTTTTGGCTGAACAAAATTACTTGATAATTTGAATATTACATAGTCTTGAATATAATCGTAACATGCCGGAACCAATCTTATTTTATTTTCTGTTATTGCATTACATACCTACATTACTACTATGACACAAGTACGTTTTTAATTACTTACTACTCTATCTTTCTGTTCACATACATATTTTATTTAAAACTCATAACTTTGTTCAGCCACAACAAAAAAAACAAGTTCCACGTAATCTACCTAATACGAAGTCTCTAACAGTAGAAATGTACAACGGTAACGACTATTAGTAAAACGACATTTTGACTCACAAGAGTCGAAGTAGAGAGTACAACCCAGTCCTCTCACGTCACTTTGTAGAATTCACGTCAACTTTTCCGACGTCAAATTGTCGAAAGATAACTTTCACTTGTCAAATAATTTTGACGCCAATTGTGCTTTAAAACTATTTGCTGTCACATAAAGTTCCTGTAACAGAATTTTTACACACATTTTATTTGCATCTCAGTTTTCCGACTTCAAATTTAAGACTGAAAGTTGAACAATAATGTGACTAATACAAAATGACGTTGTAGCGACGACCCCCTTTTATCTAATCAATCGATTTGGACGGCTTCACTCTGTCCAGCTTATCAGGTTTTTCTGTACTATTCTGGCTACCCCTGAAACAAAAGACAAATAAGTATAAGTAATTGTTCCGTAAAATGAGGCCCGGTTTCCACCAAAGTGGAGATGAGCGGAGCGGTGCTGAACAATCTTAGGAGAGACGAGATACGCGATGTCAATTTCAACCAATGTGATTGGTCGATTCCTGGGCCGTCTCCACCCTCGCCTTGCTCGTCTCTCCTCGGGTGGAAACTGGGCCTATTCAATGGTCATTGAGGAATAATGACCATTGAATAGGCCCAGTTACAAAATCCGACAGAACTCTTCTTAAAAGAGCCTTTCCAGGCAAATACTACCACGATGCCTATTTCTGTCGCTCAATAATAAGCGCTGCCGTGATATGGATTAAATGGGTGTGGTACAAGAAAGGTTTTTCTTGTTTTGCATTTTCTTGTTTTGCAGAAGCCCAATGGCGACGGTGACTTCTAATAACGATGTGGACCATCTGGTTCTTTGTTACTTAAGAATAAAGTATTGATGAATCTCACCAGTTCAAGCTCAACCGTCACAACATGTGGCACAGGCGCCCCTTGTGCTTGCCGCGGGCCGGCAGCTCGTCAGGCAGCACGCTGGTGAGCTTGCTGTCGTTCACTACTGTGTTCTTCTTCAATATTGGAGGCGGCTTCTCGCTTTCCCGAGAGCTTGCTGCCGCGTACATTGATCTGAAACATGCTTTAGTTTTACTTTGATTTTACAACTGTTTCTTTTGGTGTTGTGTCTAACAAGGATTTTATTTTCCTAGCCACTGTCGGATATAACTGCTTTAGGGTAGACAATAGTGGCGAAGCATCAGAGAAAAAGTGGTTGTTCGGAAGGAATTGGAATCGAATTGAATAGAGGCCGCGCCACTGGTAGAAAACTTGCGAGTTATTTAAATAGTAGCTGGTTGTTGGGTGTTTTCCCGATTTATAAAAACTTAGCCAATGTAGAATTAATATTAAATTAAAATTGAATTAATCTAAAACTAGAGTAGCGGCAAAATGAACGAACGCTGATAAAAAAACCGGCATTTAGTTGGCTAATAAGAATACTTAAAGCACGATCATTCACGTTTCAGCAGCAGAACAATAACGATAAAATCATCCAAAAAAAATCTGTTCTACAAATAGGAATAACTACGTTGATTAAACATTTAAGCCAGGTAGTCCCACCGACAGCACAAGAGGCCTACCTCGTCAGCTTGCTCCTCGCGGGCCTCGTCGTGAAGTTGGTACTCTTGCCTCTCCTCAGCGAGTGGAAGGAGGTCTTCAGCGGTTTCACCAGTGCCATGCTACTGCTGCTCTCAGGAATTGACTTCGTGCAGTTCAGGGTTTGGACTGTTAACTCCACGTCTTTAATGGGCTCGTTTAGTGCTAGAAAGAGAAAGTAAAAGTCATTATTTGTCATTACTTTTATCAAAATCGACTTTAAAAAGTATATGAGGCAGTCCATCAGAGTCGCTCTTCGTCACTGCCCAGTATTTTAATGAGCTTGGCTACCATGGTCGCCACTAGCTTTAGAGCCTTATGTGGTTGGCTACCATGGTAGCCACTAGCGCCGCGACCACCTTCGTCCACAAAATGCAATAAAAAATCTACTAAACCGCCGTTTCTAGAGCTAATTTCTCCTGTAGCAACTCTATACTATATTCTTAACGACCTTCGCAACACTATTCCATGGTTTATGAGTATAAAATTAAAGTTATACATCTTGCTTTTTATATAAGTAGATTTCTTAACTATTCAGCTTTACAAATAGTAGATTATTGCATCGAGCACAAAGTAATTTATTATTGCACCGAGTGCCTGATTTAGAGCTCTAATCTAACAGGCACGAGGGCAATATAAATTACTTAAGGCGAGGTGCATAATCTGCTTTTCTTTCAACTATTACCTATAGGAATAGTAGATAAAAGAAACTCATATCAAACAGTTAAAATAGAAGTTTAATTATTGAAATTAAAAGTTATACTTGAGCAATTATTAAACGTAAGGTTAAGAGTTTTGTTGGGCAAATTTATAAAATCAGAGTTAGCAGCAATCATTTTTTTTAAATTTGGAACAAGTAGGATAGAAACGAATAATACGTACGTCAAAAAAAGTATTGATATCGGCTGGCTGAATAGAACTAATCCATTGAGATTGGCACCTTTTGGTGCGATAAAAAAAAAAACTGTGCAATAATGAAATTTCGTACATTTTTATTGCTCTAGAGCATTAAAGACTCGCTTTGTACTGAGTTTTTAGTGTGATTGTGATGAAATTAAAGCATAGTTGGAAGAAAAGTATATTTTAAATTGCTCTAGCACTTGTAGTTTGCGATCTATAGGTGTTTTTATCGCAAAGGTCGGAAACGTTCAAATAACTGTCAGTCTTTCGCGCGCTCGCGGCGTTAGGGTGCGGAAAAGTCGCGCGCGCGTCTAGTGAGAAGGTAGGGAAGAAAATATGGGCAATAAACTCCTCAGCAACATTTGGACTGATTATCTTCATGAGTGACTAGAGGGCCTAGATAAATTAATATTCTATCTGCAATGCCGATCATGGAAAGGTTAAAAATGAAGATTGTAAGCCACGATAGTACGATAGCCATAGCAACGTTGTAGAAATACATATGAAACGGTTCGAAAGCGATTGTCACTTGTTTAGGCCTTCGTATTCTTTAAAGGTTCGGTTCATTAAAGAAAAGAATAAAATAAACTTTTCCTTTAAAATTTTTACTATCAACTTTTAACGTCAATTCGTAGTATGCACAATGTAATGTTTTGAGGACACATTATCTAAAGAAAAGATTAAGTAAGAAAAAGTATTTATTAGATTTATTTAGGACTAAAGTACTTATCAAAACGAATCAAACGTGTCCAAATTCGATGGAGTTGCGTCGTTTCATTACAGAGTTCCTATGGCCATTTTCCAGCTCCATCATCACATCAGCTCCATGTTATCATAATATTGCATTATCACGCAACATACATGCATACATATGCATGCAAAATGTCAGCTCTATCGGTAACCGGGAAGTGGATCAAATTTAACTTGTAAGATTTGATTACAGACATCGAACAGGGGAAACGAATAATATAAGCTTGCAAAGATAGAAAAATTTATCTTGAGATTCATGTTGAAGTCATCTCGCTAAATAATAAGTGCTGGGTGACCATCCATTCCATATTAAGACCCCTTCTTGCCTTGGAAAATACGTAATGTAGGGTTTTCCTTACCTGTAAATTCCTCAATAGGCTTGTCAATGGTATCATGGTCGATCCATGTGAGGCCCATCTCCACTTTCTCCGCGAGGTCCTGCCAGCGCTGGCGGTTGTCCGCGGTCCCGGAGTACAGCGGCAGGATCCACGGGAACGTGTCAGACAACACTTTGTACAGCGGCAGGCAGATCATGTCGATGAAGCCAACTTGCATTTGGGGGAGCTCGTCTTTCTTCTCTCTGGAAATAGTTAGAATAATCAGTTTATGGTATAGTGCTCACTAGTGACTATTGACAAGGGAGAATGGAAGGAGAAAACGTGTAGCAACCTGAATTTAAATGGGACAAAGGCAAGAAGAGACGATTCCGAAAAGCATTGCAGAAACTACGTTCATTGAGTGCTCATTACTGTTAGTGTAGTCGATCGTGGATAAGTAGCAACGGTTCCGACTGATTAGTGGTCGTGAGTGCAATTCCTAGCACTCTTCTTTATGAAATTTATTTCATCACTACAGCTACCGAAACGGGAAGGGAAAACTCGTGTGGAAACTGGCATGCCCGTAATTTATTTCGTCTTAGGCCTTCAGGCGTTATTAACTAATTAAGTGATGGGTCGTGTCGTATACGAACCACCATTCAAATGCTACTTAGTGTGATATTCTCGTGATTGTTGATTTAGGTAACTGATGTTTTAATAATTTTTCTTCACTATCGAAACTGTCTCATATTGAAAACATTCTAAAGTAAAAGTAAGTACCTGTCCATCATAGCAATAGGCTGTTGGTTAAGCTGCAGTTTCTCCAGGTCTCCCTGATCGAAGAATTCGTCAGCCACGAGCTTGGCGACCTTGTGTTGCACCTCCCAGGGCTTCGCTATCGCTGACACGTCGCAAGCTGTCATCATCATGCCACATAATACTGGAAAGGGGAAACAACAAAACCATTAATCGATTTGCAATGTCATGGCGGTTAATTTCTGCAAAGACATCGACGAAGGAAAAAACACACAAAGTAAAGCGCCTGACTAGGCCACCGCTGCTCTCCAGAGGTTAATAAAGATTTATAATCTGAATATTTATCTCACATTCTTTCTTCTCCGGACTCTGCCAGTCGAACTCCCCGTTCTCGACGAGCTCGTGGAACTTGGCTCGCTTCTTGAAGTACATCGCCAAGTCTGTGGACAGGATGGCTGTCTCCACCACTCGCATCACGTCTTTGTAGTCACATGGTGATAGTGCCTGGAATATTACAATAGGATCCACTTATTTTAACAAGTTTAGTTAATAAAGTGACTGGTGAACTCTGTCATAATTCATCATTCCCCTGCCCTTATACAAATTTATTTGGTGCCGACCCCAAATAAATTGGTATGAGGGCAGGGGAATGATGAATGCACAGCATGTCTTCTTCTTCCATACTTCCCTATTACTCGTCACCTCTTTTCTAGCCATATCATCCTTTACAAAATGGACTCTTCAAGTACCGGTGTAAAAACGCTTGTATGGTAACTTCTAACTTCATGCTAATCTTCAGATAATATTACTAGCCAATATTTAATTTTTGTGGCCTAAAAATCTTTATGAAACTTTTGACTAGAACAAGTCATCAATTTGGTGATAATAAAGTCAGAGTCCAAACATTTTTATTCATTTTAGTTCAATGACGGTCACGTTCGAACACATTTCAACCTTATTACTTAAGGCGTAAAAGTGAAAGTGGCAGACCGTCAGTGAACTTGGTAGTACCTACTTTGAAATTGAAATGAAGTCGATCAAAATGTCTTTCCGAAATGTAGATCTTTATGGATTCTTTATGGAGAAGAACGGACAAGAAACTCCACTCCAATCTAATTGAATGATAACAGCAGGTAACGAGCAATAATGGTAACAGGCTTAATTATAATTATTGCAGTTATTATACAGAGCTAAATCACAGTGGAATTTTAAATTATTTCAATTTATGTGCGTTTACAGTTAGCCCAAAGGTTTTATTAACAGAAATGTTTAGCCAAACTCACCTGAAAGATATTATTACTTTCGCTATTCAAAATCATGACACACTGATCGAAATGGTGGTGTTCCATCGTGGAGGTGGAGTACAGTATCGCGAGTGGACTCTCTGTCTTCGTCTGGAAGGCGTTGTTGGTCCCTCGGTGATCCAGGTCGTGGCATAGACAGGCTACCAGCAAGCCCAGGATCTCCAGGTCAGACATGAATCGCTCCATCTTGCCAGTCTTCAACATTGCGAACATGGTTTGGGCGACGTTGAGAGCATGTCTCCAGTTGTGGTACTTTACGGGACGGTAGTTTTTTTTTACACTGAGTGTCCAGCGGCAGAGTACCTGATAAGTATGGGAGTAGGTATTGAAATGCATAATCTATAACATAATATCAATCCTGTAATTCTCGAAGGGTTAGGCAGAAGTGTACCTTATAGTACACCCGCATTTCGCCAGTTGTACTTAAGTCCTATGTAATAGGGGGCGAGCCTATTGTCATCAATCGAGGCTACGTGGCTGCTACTGAGAAATTCCTAATGGAAAACCCAATAATACTTATCCCGACCTGGGAATCGAACCCAGGACCTCATGTTTAGCAGACGCGCTTGCGACCACGACCAACGAGGCAGTTACGGAAGAGTTAATGTGTTTACATAAAATAAAATAAGAAATTGATACTTATGACATACAGGGGCCTTCAGAAGAAATGTTTATAGTTTTTTATCCCATGTCTCAATGACACTTTACTTGTCAATTTCCTAAAAAAGAAACTGAATTGTCGGTCTACTAAGGCCAAATGCCACCGACGCTACACAAAAGTAGGTTATTCATTTGGTAATTTGAGTTTAAAACACTTTTACTTTTGAGCACGACATGGATAAGTCTTACTCTCTTAATATTCAACTGACGTAGAAGGATACTCCTTGTGTTTTTTAATAGTTATTTGAGTGAACTTACATCATAAGGTATGTGGAACTTCTCGACCAGGTTACACTGTAGGAACATCCGCAATGTGGCTCGACACGTGTCCTCGTCTGATAGGTCAAAATCTGAAACAGAGCATAAAGGTATCCTTGAGTCGTGTGTCTGAGTTTAGGTATCTAGGGCACATTGTAACTGAAACCCTTAATGACGACAGAGATATTGAGAGGGAGAGGAGAGCATTGTCGGTGCGCGCTAACATGTTGGTGCATAGGTTCGCTAGGTGTACAGCACAGGTTAAAGTAACTTTGTTCAGAGCATACTGTCAAAGCTTTTACACCAGCGCCCTATGGACCAACTATACGCAGCGGGCCTACAATGCTCTTAGAGTGCAGTATAACAACGCCTTTAGGATTCTGGTGCGGCTGCCTCGGTTTTGTAGCGCCTCGGGCATGTTTGCCGACGCGAGGGTGGATGACTTTTACGCTATAATGCGCAAAAAGTCAGCCTAACTAATTCGCCGAATTCGAGGAAGTGGCAACGGAATCCTAAGGATGATTGCAGAGAGACCTGAATCGGCAGTTGTAGGAAGGCTTATCAGGCTGCATGTTGCCTAAGCTATTTGTTGACTAACATAGTTTTAAGATATTGTTACTAACAAATTATGGACATTTTATTAGTCTGAATTAAACGTAATTTTTTTTTTTTTTTTTATAAAGCTATAGTAATAAAAGCTTTATTGAAATGTACAAAAGAGATGCTGATTCTTATGGTGTGTCCAAACATTGAGCGGCAAGAGCGCGGCAACAACACGCGGCGTTTGCAAAACACATTTGTACCGCGCTCTAGTAGGACTAAACAGGCGCATGTTTGGACACTCCCTTAGAAACTTTTCTATAGTATAAGCAGAATATTTTATGCTATTTAGCTGGTAAAACAAGTGAATGTCAACTGGTACCAAAAACTCGCAATTGTAAACAATAGCGATCGCTACCCGTACTTACTGTCGCTAAATATCATATCGCACGCGTATCATAATACAGAGGTCCGGTATAGCGTGCGATACAAATGTGAGATTTTTGGTACAAGTTGATCTTCACTTGTTTTGCCAGCTTTAAAACGATTCTACGATAATATCTTGAGGTTTATGAGAAGCCAACAAGAGGGTTGTTGTTTGTAATTACAAATTTTAACTAAGATTAGGTATAAAGAACATTTTACAATGATTGGAATCACTTACCGTGAAACTGAAAACTGTACAAGTTGTAAATCTCTGCGGAGGGGATATTGTCTTGGCTCAGTTTGCTGGTATCCTCTGTCGATGCAGTCGCGTGGTATGAGAGGCATTCTAACGCCACCTGATATGTAAAGTTAGTATATTATTCGCGAGTTAATAGGCTTCTTTTGGATAAGCTCGTTCCATCAACGACCATGAGGTCAACAATAGGCCCATTTTAAATGTAAAAAATAAACTTCAATACAATATTTTTTGAGTCACTCCAGGTTGAGTGAAGATGCGAAAATATTTTTTGTGACTCACCAAAAAGAGTACATAAGTAGTGTCACATTTTTTTTAGTTTCAGCATAATGTTCATTTTACTTAGCCACCTTAGCCTTATTTCTTTTTCAAACTCCATTGGGTAAGGGTGTTTGTCTTAAAGTTTACACCATAATATAAGTAGAGGTACCTTTTGTTTGGCCATCAGCTTGCAAGCGTTCTCATACATCTGTGTGTTGTGTATGCCGAGGCCGCAGAAGATGGCGAACGCTTCGAATATCGAAATGTCGCCTTCCGTGAACTGGCACCCGTTCTCCTGGAAATCAAAACAGGATTAATTGCTAGTTTGGTTGCTTAAACAGTTGCCGCAATGAAATGAACGTCAAATTAGCAGAGCAAGAATTTCACTGTATCAGTTCGTTTGCAACAGAATTAGCAACACTTGATATAATACTAATTTTAATTAGACGGCAAAATCTCCTACCAGAAACTGGTCTAAAGTCAAACCCAAAGGTTTTGCATGTCCATTTAAAACTGTCATGTGATGCATAACTAGTCGTCTAATGGCCGGCTTAAAATTTGGCCCAGAATTGATCGAAGAAACTGTCTTCAGGGCAATGCATTTCTGACATTAGGAAGATTATTATTTGTTAAAATTTATCTAAAATAATCATTCATATACAAAGTAGTGACCTCTGTTGTCATAGTTTATATACTCTTTGCTACATTATCTGTGTCATGTCAAACTTTTTTGAGAAAATGTACGAGTACCTTCACCATATGTTGAATAAACTATGTATTCTTATTCCTTATTGAATAATAATATGAATAGTTAGAGGAATAAAGTTCAGTTCTCTTTGAATCACAACTCAGTCGTTTTATTAGATTATTATTAATTAAATATCCCACCACTTCTTTGCCACCTCTTCTGGTGTAAAATATTCTTCGTCTTCCCTTGATATTTCTACTGTTATCTAGTTGTCGTTTGGTTACCTTATTGATAAGCTGCGCAACTCCGATGACGTCTTTGTTAGCGTTGACGATGGGCATGCACAGCATCGTCCTGACATTAGCAGCATCATCCAAGTTGATATCTGCCACGAACATGCCGTTCTCTCTCCGCCACTCCACTACGTCCGAGATATTCAGGGCTTTGTTTGATTGGGCCACCTGAAAGATGCGAAAGGTATGGAGATGAAATAAATATGGCTGGCTAATAATTACTGGCACGGACAGATCACAGGCTGGCGGCAGTTACCGGACAATGACAGTTACTTTAGTTAGTATTTTGATTGGAGGTGTCCGTGGCTGGAGCTGTGTCCGTACCAGTATAACCGAAGATGCTCTCAGAAAAAATTCTGATTTGTACCAGGTTATTTAAACATTACGGGCGAAATGTGGGTGTACTATTATGTATACCCCTGCTAAACCCTTTGGTACCGCTGTACATTCTAGCTTTTAAGAGTTTCAATGGTTAAGAAATAGTGTGCTGGGCTTGTAAACTTGAGGATGGGCATGACAGGTGTGACGATGGTGTGTTACAAAATCCTTACCGCAATCGCAATATTCGCGAGCGTAGACCTGTGGTCATGTCTGGGCGTGAGCGTGGTCCTGGATTGATGGGCTCCCAGCTCGAACAGCGTATGGAAGCGCGTCGGAGCAGGTGGCGGGAGCGCTGGCATGGCTGACTTCTGCCCACCTGGACGCTGCACTATGCGCTCTAAGTGACTCTGGAAAAAGAAGGATTTATTTTAACTTTAAACTTTAATAGCAGATAGTATAGTCATTGTTGATGTCATCATCAACTGCCTGCCCTTGTTCCATGTTACTTGGGTCGGCACAATACGGTTTTTCTTCCTGTCTCCCATGTCAACCGCCACGCTATTGTTTACATTTTTTTCTCTCATTTAAAAAAGGAGTATTCTTTTTTACTATCATCGACAAAAAACCAAGGTTAGAAGTTTTTGAACTTTGAAGAAGTTGACTCTTCTTCCAAGAACAAAATTATATTTTTTAAGACTGGGACAGATCATTATTTCTTTGGTTAGTCTATTCACACTAAAACTTAAAAAAATATCGAGGAAATTTCGGGGACTACGGTAGCAGTTTAGAAGTATCAAAGAAGAAACAAACTTATGAACAACTGACTAATGCATTCGATTTCGGCCTAATTTTCCAACGCTTGAAGTTTTTTCTGGACATTGGCTGACATTGACAGTAGGCTTACCGATTCACAATGATCCGTATCTGAAATAAACACCGCACATCGTTCACACTTCAGCAGCTCCCTCGCCTCCGTCATGATCTTGGTCACCAGGCACTCCAGGTTGCTCTGCTCCTCGAAAATACTCCTGGCGAGCGCCAACAGGATCTGGTTCCTCTTGTACTCCAGCACTGAGGATTCGAAGAGCTGCGCGTTCTGGATGCCGATGCCGCAGAATGTGAGGTACCGGCGGAAGACCTCCACGTCACGGGGGGAGAATTCTTTGGATCCTAGAATAGAGTAATAATACTCATAATTACACGCCTCTCATTACTGAACAGTTGGGCAGCTTCAACCATTCCACGTAATAGAAGGTCGGACTCAATGCCATCAACATAGCACAAATCCAGACCAAAAATGGTGGTAGAAAACTTTTTGTCTCCATTTTCAACCCCTACTGAGATATCGTTATTATTTGAAAAGTCTAGAAGGCTGAAAAATAAAAAGTCTAGCTAGAAGTTGGAAGATTTAAATGTTTGTAGTAATTTCTTTTAATTAATGGATTTAATCTCAGTTCTTTGATCTAGTCACAAAAGGACAGACAGCCGATGAAACAAGAAAATTGAAAACAAAACACTCCATCATTATGTTCCTCAATAAGCGTCCGACATAAGTATGCTCTCAATAATCCAAAGCATCAACTTTTAAACAAGCAAAATGAACACAACAAACTTAAAAATCCAAGAAAATAAAACTCTTTTCCTTTAAAAATGAAGCACGAAGCGCGTCTCAGTCGTGAGTCTATCATAAATTTAGTTATAACAGTTAAGAGCCAACAAAGGCTTAGTAAGTTTCGAACGGCGGAAACTTGGCGAAAAGTCGATGCCGCAGAATCTGCACCGAATTCAATTATGACACAGGAATATAAAATGTATACGAGGAACAGGCTTAGAGGAATTTAATTTTGAGTTTCAAAATGGTTTGTTCAGTATTCATAAACCAATATTAAGGAATTTATGGAGCGGTTTAAACTTGGAGTGGTTTGGTTTATGATTTTGGAGTTAATTATTTAAATACTGAATAGCGTACGATGAGATCGGTCTAGTCCAGCAGTTGACAAACTGCAGCCACATTAGTGGTTTCTACATCATTGTCATCATCACCTTACGCTACCTGTCCTGTGGTTTGCACATCACAGGATATGATGGACCAGACGCTGCTGAAAGTGCCATACTCGTCGCCAAATTTTGTGCTGACTCAATTTGAATTGTCATCGAAACGCTAAGAAGACGATCATCACCTTATTCCTGCAATTTATATATATAGTTCTCCTTACTGATATCGGTAACGGCGACCGGCGGTTCCATGAGTGTATGGCTGGCCAGACCTAATTTGCTCTTAAATATCCGGTCACAACTTTAGCAGTAGAGTTGACCGGTAGAGTTATAAGTGTAGGTGTAGGAGGACTTAGGTCTTTCTTTCCGTATTTGGCGCTTTTCTTTCAATGTATCAAGTCGCTGGTTTTCAAAGATTTTAACGTTTCGTTAAAATTTATATGGGGTCATCGAAGTATCTTTAACGTCAATAGGCTGTCGTTGCTTATGGAAGCGTTATCATTGAGTTGAAAGAAACCACCTTTGTTGCCGCGGTCTATAGAAGTTTTGAAGCTTTGCCGTTGCGGTTTCGAGTTTCGTTCGCCTCCGGAATAGGGATGATGACTGATTAAAAAAAATCTGATTCTGTTTAGTCCATCACTTAGATTATCAAAAAATATTGGATAAGTGTTTTTTGTTATAACAAATTAATAAAAATTGACGAAGATAAAACGTGTCAAAGATCATGAGTTGAGCTTGGAGCTTGGGACGTCACATTTAATTTAAAATGTACTCGAATGTGACGTCACACGAGTTTTCGACGCACTGTATCGTTTTCATTTTTTGTTTACGTGAAAAAAATAAAAAATATGTTTTTTCGTCATCTACCCTATTGTCCCCTAAGTAATTCTAATAAAGCAATGAATAGGAACGTACCATCAGTCTTGTTAATAATTTGTGCCACTCCGACCACGTCGCCCTCATAGTTACAGATGGGCATGCACAGGATCAGGTCAGTCTTGTAGCCGGTGCGGGCGTCGATCTCGCTGTTGAACCTGTAATGGTAACATGAAAAATTGTGAGCTTTTGTAAACCGTGATTAATCTAAAGGTTCGAAGGCGACGGTAGACGGCAGACGGCAGTGGCGTTGCGCTCCCAACTAGTTCTGGTGAAGGTAAGTTGTTTCTTTGTACCTTTACGAATACGTCTTTCGTAGACCCTACAGTGGCTATTTTCAAAGTCTTATAGAAATAAGTCATACCGCTTCTGTCAGTCAAAGTGGTTTTATCTTTTATAAAGTTACAGGTAGCTTACAATTATTCATGCTAACTGGTGAAGATAGAACCCCCGTAGTTGCTATCCTTTCGCCGTTGATATATTTTGACGTAGTTCATCCACGACTCCATATTTAAATGGAATTTCTAAAAGACCAATAATATCGAGGGAATACATACCTGGGGTCAGAGTAAGCGTTCTTGATGTTGATGGGGTGTTTGGTCTGTGCAGCGAGTCCAGCCACTCCTACGCCAAAAGGGATCTTGATCTCTTGCGAGCGCGCAGTCCGAAGGGCCTCGTTTAATTCTACAAAAAGCATAAAGATTACATTAACCCAAGATCGGTCCACGAAGTAGACACAATAGTTAAGCAATGGCGTCTCGAACAAATTGGTCATTCGACAAATCATGTTTTATAGTACAGTTTCACAATAATTGGCCTTGAAACTGGTTTACTATTTGTTTCTATGGTAGGATAGGTAAATAGAAAGTTGATATACATTATATCCAAATAGATGTCTACCTGAATGTCATTATCTACCTACTTGTACCTAGAACGATCTATGTAGAACCCACAAATGGATCATACGATTATAACTTGGACCCGGATTTCTAGATATCCATCAAGAGCGATAACGTTGCCTATAGGTATCTATAATGGCAATCTTCTTCTCAGCGTGTTGATGGCAATTCAAATTGAGTCAGGCCAAGATTTGGTGACGAGTTTGGCACTTTCAGTAGCGTCCATCAACAACAACATTCTTTGATTTCCAGGCATCTTTGGCCCATAGATATAACCTTACAGACTAACATACATGTGTTTAAATACAAACTGTGTTAATATAAAGGACCTTAAAACTACGTTAGTATCACTTCACTTGTGCACTATGTCACCGTGCGATCACATGGCACTTGCCCGTGGAAGCGACGGAACACCACTCCCTGCGGCTAAAAGTCCTCCTCCAAGATGAGGTGCAGATAATACGTTGGCGTTAGCTCCTGTGATGTGCAAAAACCAGGACAGACAGACCGGACACGACATGAAAAATGTCCCATCGTTTCTGGGGCAACACCACATGTAAATGCAGAGACAGAGTCATCTATGAATCTCCACCTGAACAAGTTTTCCTAGCTTCGGACAACTTGTGTTCAATGTGAATGTGAAATTTTCCATCAGGGATTTTTTGTAGCAGTGCAGAGTCCACTCTGCTGATGGCAGTCAGGCTCACGCCACACATGGATGATAGCATTACTAACGAGTGTACTATAGGAACACCTTTACTCAGACGCTGCCACTGTTACAAAGGGTATCAACAAAATTAGAACAACATACTTCTGACCCAAAATAGTTTCCTACAAAAACTATAAGGTCGTCGATCCCATTAGTTTCAGGTTTCACCAGTTTGGCAAACAATTAGCCTGATTAGTGCTCAGTACTTGGAAGTATATATATTGGAGTATGTGTCAGTGACCTTAATGGGGTAAGCAGAGAGTTTAATGAGATAGGACAAAATAATGATGACGTCTACTTTTTTTTTTTTTTTTGGGATGGGAAATCATCAAATGACTTCTCCCGCTCTGGGCGGAGCAGGAGGGAGTGTCAGACTTTTACTGACTAAAACCCATCCATGTTCCTTCCTCGCCCTTTGTGTTCCGGGTCCACGGTATCTCTTTCGAATAGTCCCGCAGCCCCGGCAGGCTTCGGTCCTTGCGGACCCCTTCCCCATTGCTGACTCTCTTTGAGGCGCGCGTGGAACACGAACGCGCAGTCGACACGGCCTGTCGTCATGAGACGTACGGACGGCGAGCTAGCCCAAAGCTCCCCGTCCACAGGCCCGCGTCTACGGTGGCCGGAAGCCACCACGTGGCCCCCGACGCCCGGGGCGTCTCCCGCGGCGGCCGGGACGTGAGGATCTCTCCCTGTCCTGTTCCGCCACCTCCTTCGCTAGCATGACTGCTTCGCAGAAGGAGGTGACGGCATCCCATTCCGTCTCGCTCCGGACCATGGATTGAACCAAGGCCGGGAGCGAGAGGTCGCCGCCGCCAATTGCCGCTACGAGGACACGGCGGTGCTCGTGCGGGCTCGTGCGGGCACACCTCAACCGTGTGCTCCACCGTGTCCTCCGGTCGATCCTCACAATGGTGACACCCGGGCGTTTCCTCCCGCCCGATTCGGTGCAGGAACTTACCGAAACATCCGTGTCCGGTAAGAACCTGCGTCAGGCGGAAGGTGAGGACGCCGTGGCGTCTCTTCAGCCACTCCTCAAAGAGGGGACTTATCGCCACTATTGTGGCGTGCCCTGCACAGGGTTGCGATAGTCGCTCTCTCCATGTCGCCATGAGATCCCGCCGGAAGTCCGTCCGCTGAGCGACAATTTGCCGCGGCAGCGGAGTTTCCCCCCGGCGTAGCGCCTCCGCGCGTCACTCGTGTAGGCGCGCGAGGACTATTGCCTCCAGATCCCATGGCGGCAATCCGGCAAGGAGGTTCGCCGCCTCGCGAGAGATCGTGCGGTACCCCCGGACCAGCCTTACGGCTACCACCTTCTGGGGCACGTTCAAGTGGTGGGCGGCACGCCGCCTCAATGAACGTGCCCACACCGGGGCCCCGTAAAGGGCCATGGACCGCACGACTACCGCGTAGAGCCTCCGGCAGGAGGCGTTTGGCCCCCCCAGGTTGGGCAGGAGCCGCCTGAAGGCAGCCCCTGTCCGCTCCAGTTTGGGGGTCAAACGTCGGAAATGCTCCACGAAGTTCCACCGGCTGTCGAGGACAAGTCCCAGGTACTTCAGCGTCGACTCGACGCCGATGGAAACCCCTCCTGCCATCACTGCGGATCCCGGAGGTGGCGCATTCCGAGGCCCATGGAAGCACATGGCCTCGGACTTGTGCAGTGCCACCTCGAGACCCAGTTGCCGGATCCTCTCCACGACTATCGCAACCCCGCGTGTCATGTTTTCGGCCGCCGCCTCGTGCGACCTCCCCTGTGCTAGCACCAGTGTTTCGTCAGCGTAGCAGACTACGCTGACACCGCTAGGGAGGTCGGCGCGCAGCACCCAGTCGTACCCGATGTTCCACAAGGACGGCCCTAGAACCGATCCCTGCGGAACACCGCACGACATCTCTCGCCGGTTCCAGTCTCCGCTGCGACCGGGGTAAATGACGGCCCTATCCGTCAGGTAGTCCCCGACCACACGACGAAGGTAGGTCGGCACCCGGTGATACCGGAGTGCCTCTCTTATGCAGCTCCAAAGTATGTGGTCATGGTCTTTAAGGCTGGGGGTAAAAACCCTGACAAAGTGCCTCCTGTATTACTGTATGGCACGCCTTTGCAGAGAGTACAGAAGTTAAATACCTTGGTCATATATTGACCCCTAATGTTAAAGACGATGATGACCTTGAACGTGAGCGGAGGGCATTTTCGGTTAGAGCGAACATGATGGCCCGCAGGTTTGCACGATGCTCACTTCCAGTCAAAATCACGCTCTTTCGAGCGTAGTGTACTTCATTTTGCAGCCTGTGGGCTAGGAGTACGCAAAGATCGTACAGCACTCCACGTTCAGTATATTAACGCGTTTAGCATGCTGGTGGGGCTGCCCCGCTTCTGTACTGCGTCGGGGACGTTCACAGATGCGCATGTGGATTGTTTTTACCGCAACAATGCGCAAAAGGTGCGCTTTCCTGGTGCGCAGGATGTGGGGCACCAACAGTATCTTAAGCATGATTGCCAGTCGCCTGGAGTCCTGGACTGTGTTTATGTGGGTCGCTGTTGTGCAATTACTCATGGGTTGTCGCAGCAGTGAACCACCGTTCCTTGTTGTAAAGAGAAATTCTATTCTATTCTATTATATACATAGTCCAGACCAACCTAGTATACTACCGTGTTCACTGATGGCTTGCTACTTTTCACCACCCCTTTTTTTTGTTTCAGATGGGAAATCATCAAATGACTCCTCCCGCTCGGAGCGGAAGGAAGTGTCAGACTTTTACTGACTAAAACCCATCCATGTTCCTTCTTAGCCCTTTGTGTTCCAGGGCCACGGTATCTCTTTCGAATTGTCCCGCAGCCCTGACAGGCATCGGCCCTTATGGACCACTTCTCTTAGGTGACATCTCTTTGAGGCGCGCGTGGAACACGAACGCGTCGTCGACACTGACTGTCGTCATAAGACGGACGGATGATGAGCTAGCCCATAGCTCACCATCCACAGGCCCGCTCCTACGGAGGCCGCGGGCCTCCACGTGGCCCCCGACGCCCGGTCCGTCTCGCGCGGTGGCTGGGATGTGAGGTTCTCTCCCTCTCTCGTTCCGCCACCTCCTTCGCTAGCATGACTGCTTCGCATAAGGAAGTGACGGCGTCCCATTCCGTCTCGCTCCGGACCATGGATTGAACTAGGGCCGGACGCGAGAAGTCGCCGCGGCCAATCGCCGCTACGAGGACACGGCGGTGCTCCGCCCAAGCGGGGCAAACCTCCACTATGTGCTCCGCCGTTTGCTCCGGTCGAACCTCGCAGTGGTGACACCCGGGCGCTCCCTACAGCCCGATTCGGTGCAGGAACCTCCCAAAATAACCGTGTCCGGTGACTTTTTACCACTTTAAGTTGAAAAGTGGTCGACATCATTCCAAACATATCGACCGTGTAGGTTATTACCGATGACAATTTTCTATGTGGGGAAGGGGGTTTAGAATGATGTATTGAATTTATGTGTCCCTTGATCCCTTCAACCTTGTACACGACTGTTTTTAATTAGTACAAATACGTATAGGGCTTAATATAGAAGGTATTTTTATAACATAATATTTAAAGTCTAATTAATACATAATATTGATAAACAGCAACTTAATAGTAGCAATTGTTATGAATGATTGATTCAGTTATGAGTTTACCAATAATAGACAAATTATCGTAGACATTTTTTTTTTTTTTTTAGTTTGACTACATAAATAATATGATCAGTAAAGGGTACACGGATAGAGCCCCATTTTTTTTTGTACTAATTAAAAATTTGTGGTGTATAATTCTTCACCAATCGATGTCTATTGAAATTGAATTGAATTTGAAAACAGATTGCCCATTCACTAAATCCCCCAATTCATACTTTTCTAGCCATTTCTTTGCTTCAGGACATCGAAATATGAAACGAATCAGAGAGAGCCAATCAATCTGTGACGCATAACATCTTGATCGGATCGCCTCCGAAACTGAACGTGATTTGTTTCGACGCGTCGACGGGAAAAGACTATTTTTAGGCAAGCCGTATATTTGTCCCTGATCTTTCGCAAATGACGTCAGTGAGTACTAGTACGTGCTAGTTTATCTACAAACTTGTTTAGGGTTTCTTACCCAAATGGCTATAACGGAACCCTTACAGATTCGCCCAGTCTGTCCGTTCGTATGTCACAGCCATTTTACTCAGAGGCTGTTGGCACCACACAGTTGAAACTTGAAGAGTATGGTGTCTTCTATAAACCGCTACACAAATGTGATGTGAAATTTTGAAAACTAAAACGGGAGGCTCCCTATACATGTAACTGAAGGCGTATTGACAGCTCTTGAAAAGTTAAATAGAGGTTTCTAAACCACTTTTTTCTTAAGTGAATGATTAATGAGGTATTTGTGTGTTCTTTGACGCCGGTTATTGGTCTTCAGATAACTAAGCTGTGAAACTATCTAAACAGGAAAGTGTGAACTCAACTCAAAGCATTTACTTCAAATGGCACCTATGATTATTTTTTGTTTTTTTTTTCGTGTCCTAAACAGGACGCGGTTACTCAAATAAAAGATTTAAAAAATCATGATAAACAACATTGCAAAGTCCCAGTACAATTACGTATCAATTTAAGACTGCCTCGTTGGTCTAGTGGACGTAAGCACGACTGTTGAGCACGAGGTCCTGGGTTCGATTCCCAGATCGGGCTAAGTGTTATCGGGTTTTTCCATCAGGAATTTCTTAGTAGCAGCCATGGAGGCTGAATTTGCGCCCGGTTGATGGCAATAGGCTCGCCCCCTATTACATGGGGCTGACACATAACTGGCGAAATGTATGTGTACTATTAGATACACCTCTGCCTAACACTTCGGAGATTACAGGCGTAATGTTATGTTATGTTAGACTATTCCATTTTTTGTAAAACACAACTAAAACATATTTCGTGACTTATGTTAAATGATTAACATAAGTCACTCGAAAACAAACAAAAAATAATAAATAACCGATTAATTAAACATTCACGACAACACGGAGAGCAGGATTCAAAACAGCTTAATTACATATGAACAATGACCCGACACTTTAATATAAACTTTATCGTCTATTGAAAGTTTTATTGCGATTCAATGGAGGACAATAGCGCATCAATATGACGTTAAAACTACCCTCATATGGTGACCACACACTTGGTTTTATTGCCATCGTGGGATGGTAGGTTAGCTGGAGGACCCAAGTTCAATGCCTTGGTAAAGTAACCTTTGTTAAGAAAATGGAACTTAAGATAAACACGACAAAGACACGTTAACATTGTTCGTCTTAGTCACAACATGAATTTTATATACTTCACGCGGATTCGTCGCAAAAAAAAAACTTGATTGAAAATGTGACTGAACTTTTAATGTTTTAATTATTTGTACTGATATACCAAAGTTATATGATTAAACCACTGATTTATTGATAAATGATGTTTATTTCTCAAATAGGTTTGAATTTATCAAAAACTTTTACACGTCACTTTTTTTTAAACTAGATGGGGCGGTGTTTCGGACCCGACTACTCTGAGAAGAAACAGCCGAAACAATCTCAGAGGTCATAGTCTCTTTTAAAGACCAGACATAATCTTGGTCAACTACCACGAGGACTATGCAGCAGATTAGTGTGGGGATATTTTAAAAATATCTAATGAAGTCTACCTGTTACTCGAAGTACCGAATCAAACACTGTTTTAAGCTTTCACGGTTCATAACTATACTTAAAATGTCACTTACGGGATATCTTCCGTGATCATTCATTGCTTTGAAAAAAAAAACAGCAATACCAAAACACAAATAACGGGAGCTCAAAACAATGGATAATCACAGAAGATATCCCGTAAGTGACATTTTATGTACCGAAACAATTTCATAACGAGAACATTCTCCTGCACTTTACCATCTACATTACTACATTGATACCAACGTCAATTTAGAACCAACGTCATCTTATACGTAAATGATTACCTCCAAATGTATCGCCCCTACGTAACGCCAACACCCCCAATTTCCATACATACTCTACGTAAAGTAATTTTCACTTTCAGGAACGAAGGGAAAACGTGAAACGCTTCAGATGCCTCTCATTCCACAGAATTGGCGACGCTGGGTTACGGCCTTGACTTAACCTAATTTTGAGCCTTAGGAATTCAGTTTTTTAGCCCAAAGCAAGTGCTTGAGAGGAATTTTCAGGTGTGTATTTACTTTAAAAGTTTACATACACTGTGAAGCTATTTGGTTGGGTTAGGTTTGGAGATGATATTTTTTTTGCTTGTGAATTTTATAGGCAGAGGCCCACTTAGACCACTACAGGTATAAAAGTACACGGTCCCCGCATAGTCTGACCAATACAGTGTAATAGGGTAGATGACAAAAAAAAAAATAATTAGTCCGTCAGATAGATTTCCAAAAAATATTGGACACGTATTTTTTCATTTTTCACGTAAAAAAAAATGGAGACGATACAGTGCGTTGAAAACTCGTGTGACGTCACATTTGAGTACATTTTTTACTCAAATGTGACGTCACAAGCCCCCACTCATGATCTTTGACACGTGTTATCTTCGTCGTATCTTTATTAATTTTATTTTTCGATAATCTAACTGACGGACTAAACAGAAGATTTTTAGTCAGTCATCATCCCTCTTGCATGGACTTTAAAAGAGACTGCCTCGTTGGTCTAGTAGTCGCAAGTGCGACTGTTGAGCATGAGGTCCTGGGTTCGATTCGCAGGTCGGGCAATTTATTGGGTTTTTCCATCAGAAATTTCTCAGTAGTAGCCACGGAGCCTAGATTTGTGCCCGGTGGATGGCAATTGGCTCGCCCCCTATCACATACATTTATACGTCTTGGCCGACTATACCTTAGATGACTGGCAGGTCAGATGATTATTGCTGCAACAATTTAAATCCTAAAAAGAATTAGAACAGAAGAGAAATTCGAAGAGCGTCCAGATTTCCGTTGATGCGGTTCAAGCAGTTTACGTCGGAGTTCTGATAGAGAACCTTGCCCCCTGCTGAATGTTCACCATACTAAAAGTGATCAGTGTTAGTGACGCCTACGCTCTGTCGTGTCTCTACACTTCTCGGAGTCCCCTTTCAACGCTGGGGGACTTGCGCTGACGCTTGTACTACAGAGCTAGCCTGACTGCTGTACTGGGAGCTCGCCTGACGCCTGTTCTACGAGAGCTGCCCTGACGCCTGTTCTACGAGAGCTGCCCTGACGCCTGTTCTATCTGCGGAGTAGTCCTGACAAGGAGCTTGGAGTGCCTTCCCTTCGCTTCCAAGTACTGTAACCTAAACCTCCTTCCTCTTCCCTCCAGAGAGTGTGTGATAGGTAGGTCTCTTTTTTAGAAATAACTGTATTTCTTATTTCATTTGTAAATTCATTTTGTTTTATTAAATTTAATTGTTCAAGTCTACATTTTTTTACCTAGGAGTAAGTAGACATATTACACCCTGCCAAACGCCATGTAATATGATTACAAAGCTTCACGCCAACCGTAGTCATAATGGCAGTAATCTCTTAGTACCTATCTTTTATAGCCGTCAATTTCAGTAAGTGGTAGAACTCACGCATAATCCCTTGTCTGTAGTTGTAGCTTAATAATTTCATGGTTACAATGGCTATATATAATGGCGTTTCCGTCATAACATTTTTTTTTAATTAGCTTCTTGCCTAGTAAAGGTTACAACTTTTAGTCCTATGATGTAACAATATTTTGATTTCAAAGAGTGTCCATAGAGTTTCGTGCCCATTCTTCTCCATTGAAATCTACGCTTTGGAATATGCAACTACAGTAATTGCACAGTTATAATGCCTTGTGACTGGGACTGTAGTCTTATCTTTCTGATTTGACTACCCATAAGTGCCTGTTATGGTCCAATTAAAACAAATGCTTTGAGTTTGATCTTCTGGTCATTGGACCAAATTTTATGTCAGAACTGCTTAAACGTCAAAATTACGTATGCTAGTACTCCAAAACCCTTCACCACTTCCTGGTATTTTACCTGTGGCAGAACATACTCCCCAGAAAAACCTTTATCCGTTCATTTAGAAGAAATTGTTTCTATACAATAATTTAGAGAAAGTTGGCATCGAAAGGGTTCAACCAGAACACAGACCACAATATTTTTTTACTTTCTATGTCATCAAAACGATTCTGCTTCGCAAGCGTTATTAACATTTATTTTCAGCAATTCCACAGACACCGCGCTCAGGGGTGCGACGAAATCGATTGCCATGTAATTTTCCGGCGTAGGGAAGGAATTCATGAATCATAACAATTTGGGAGCGCCACCCCTTACGGAATTATCTGTTTATTTGGACAAGTATTTTCCAGGTTATGTAAGTACCTGGACTATTGATTTTTGGAGTGAAACTGCTTTCGTTAATGTGTCTTTCAAGGGCAACAGTTGATCACAAGTTAAGCAATCAAAATAGTTGTTTGGCTTTGAGCGAATCTCATTTTGAGTCAAACTTAGGAACTTTAAAATCGGTGGAACTTATAATGACGATACGATCACGTCATATTCGTCATTTCCATGTCTCATTTTCTTGGCGAAATCCCATTCAGTGTAATATATTCAAAATGTTGGTTCCTCACTGTGCTTTCCTTTACAATTTTGAGAGCAGTGTTGATGAAATAAATCACGCAAAGTAATATACTTATAGACCCTGCACACCAAAGCTGTATGTCAGCGGAATTGCAACTGAATGCGTACGAATGTCGCCGACATGTACACCGGCTTTCATGTGTAGAGCCCATTAGGTAAGAAGCTACCTACAGCACGTAAGTTGCTGGCAGCCGCTACCTCTGGGGCACTATTATGCAGGAGATAGCAGCTCCCGAACATGAGAAATAAAACTCATGTGATCCATATAAATAGTGCAAATTTAAATCCGTCCGTTAAGTCAAGTGTCAAACATAGGATCTGTCACTTGGCTCTTGTCACTTGGATCCGTAGTGATGTTAAACATATTGAACAATAAGGAGGGCGATGTAATAATCGCCACAATTACTTCCTTGAAAACCTATCTTGAAAATGTAATGATGTATAACACCAACCTGTGTCTCTAGTGACATCAAAGAGTTTGGCCTGCAGGTATCTGTGGGGCAGTATCCCTTTTGCCAGGAACAAGCTGCCTCGGTCTGCCGATGTAAGCAGACACACGTTTACCAGGATCTGTGGACAAGAGCATTGTGATGAATATAGGTACATAGACAACAGTAAGGGCAGGATATTTACCTGCAGTTAAGACTGCTCATAAAGCTAGATCGATAACTGTATGCAGGATGCAATTCAATCTCAGTACTTTATACGAGGCGATTGTTCGATCAAATCAGCTCGGTCCATTGCAGGACATATGACCCTTAGTACTTTTATTTATTCTGTAACAGGTCTGTCTAAAGCTTTTGGCCTTTAGCAATTCGAATACGTATGTGACATTTACCAAACCACTTTGGGCCCGTATATTGGATAAAAGCAAACTCCCTCTCTCAGAAAGCAAAACTTATACCACAGCAGTGACTAAACTATACTTATGTTATACACCCAGCAACAGAATGACTGCAAAAGCTTTAAAACTTCGTTTTACACGACAATCGTTTTCTATTAAGACATGGGACCAATTATCCCAATTAATTTGGGGTCGGCGCAGCACGTCTTCGTCTTCCATACTTCACTATTACTCGTCATCTCATCAGCCACCTCCTTTCTTGCCATATCATCCTCCACACAGTCCATTCATCGTTTCTTTGGTCTTCCTCTACTCTCATAGCCTCCTCACTATATTTCCCTCATTTCTCCGCATCACAATGTCCATACCATAATGTTAAGACATGGGATATCGATACACTGTCTTCGCCAAACAAAGCCGAGGAACGAATACACAAGAACAGACTTTACTCTATAACGGTCCAAGACAAATCGATACAAGTCTCATCTGACTAAATCAGCCAGTAATTTATATGCAATAGGATGAGGGAAGCTTTTTTTTTGTTTTCTAGCTTATTGTCGGTGCCCGCTTTGAAACGAGCGCTTATTTGCATCCGAAGACTTAAGATGAGATCTTTTAGATATTAGAGAGTTTTTGTATTGGAGCAGTGTCGTTCTTTTTTTTTTTTGTGGGAGACTGGCTTCTGCTTAAACGGGCTAATCTTGTGGATGCCTTGAATTTAAGGCCTCCAGGCAGGGGCATAAAACTATAATCTAAGCGACTACGCCTAAGGGCACCGGACCCCCTGTGGGGTAGAACCTCGGCTTAGGGCGTCGCTGGGGACAGCAAGGGGACAGGCTGGATCTGAGTTACATTAATTAGGGGCTCATATATCATTACTGGCTCAACATCGCGGTCTGGCTCGACCAAGGGTCAGGGGGGGGGAGATTGAACGGGGACGTCGCGCCGGACTTTGGCAGCGAGGTCGGAATGTTGCCGGTTTGTATTTGTATGGTCTACGAACGGTGCTACGGAACAGCGGCAGCGTCGTCTGGTTTATGGAGACTTAAAGAAAATGATTTCATTCAATTTTCGTGCTGGTGATTAAAAAGATATTTTATCTACGGGAATTACAGGCGTCAATGTTATGTTGATGAGGGTGTACAGCTCGAGTAGAATACGGAATCTCGACGCAAGCTCTGCCTGGCCCTTCTGGGATTACAAGCGTGATATTATGTGTTGATTTATTCTTATTAAACCATGGATGGACTGTGTAAATGATGTAAATGGCAAGAAAGGAGGTGCCTGATGAGATGGCGAGTAATAGAGAAGTATGGAAGAAGAAGACACGCTGAGCCGACCTCAAATAAATTGGGATAAGGGCAGGAAAATGACAATGATGATTAATTAACAAAGGAACAAGTATTCCTTCCAATCCAAAAGTTATTTCTGATGTTGAGACGTTTTTTCTTAAGTCAACATACCTTCTACTACTAAACATTGATACCAGGAGCGCAGTTCCCTGAACAAGAAATCTACATAAAGTTAAAGCACCACCGCTGTTAGCTTTGAAAAGCTCCCAGAAGTTCTTGTTGCACTTGCTAAATATTAAAATATTCGATCAATATCGTGGTTGCCTGGTACTTGGAAGTTTCTATTCTCATAGACAAACATGACTGTAAGCGTGAATTACCCGAAGGAGTATCTACCTACGTAGAAGTAGTACACCCGCTAGTTACTTTTAAGTCAGGTGATACATTTAATATGGAGCTGGTGGTTAAACGAAAACAACTACTCGGGTCGATCTTCAGGTAAAGCCGCGCTTGCCTAGGTTGGTCCGTGGATGGGTGACCACCCATTACATACCCCGTGCACGTTAAGCTATTGGTCCCGGCTGTCATTTTTACAGATCTTTGAGAGTCGTTACCAGTAGTAAGGGGTCCGAAAGTCTGACAGCCAGTCTTACCATTTTACTCTTACCATTTTTGTATTCCTACTAGATAACTACACAAAAACGGGCAAAAACAATTAGTAACCCAGCCTAACCTTTTCTAATTAACAAAAAGGGGATTTAAAAAAAACTTATAATAGTTATAAAAGATAGTACTTAACAGAACGACCAAGGTAAACTCATCCTTCTACAGGATGTCCTATTAGAGGGTCCCGTATTTCACTTTACGTACAAAAGCCTCACATTATGTGGAATAAAAATACCCTAGCTTGAGTTATAGCGGGAAATTAAGGGCTTTTACGGGCACTTACTTTTTCCTTAATAACTCCATCTATCGGTGTGAAGAGTAAATTGGGTCGTATGTTTACGTCATTTAATTTAGTACTTGTCGATAGATGGTGCTAATGGGTGTGTGTGTCAACTTAATTTTATTGAATGCGACTGTATTTTTTACCCGACTACGGCGAAGCCAAAAGGAAGGGTTATGATTTTAGTCTTGTAAGTTTGTATTTACGTCTATGTTCCTCCGTAGCGCCTAAACTATTAATCCGATTTTGATGAATATAACAATCGATTTGTTATTATGGGTAACATAGGCGATTTCGTAGCACGTTGCCTACTTTCTCACTATGACAACTTTTTTGTTATTTCAAGAATTAATATTTAGATGCCAACGTACATTACATTACATTTTACCTTGTAAACTCGATACCTATCAGCTGAGGATGTATTGGTTTCTCCAAATTAAAAATCTTGAACACGTAATGGAAATTAATGATGTTTCAAAATTCAAATACTAACTTTAAGTAGTCTGTAAAAAAGAACAAATCAATGTTGAAACTAAGAAGAAAGGGAAAAAATCAAAACTATTAGTTATCATTCACACCTGAGACAACAATCAAGGTTGACATCATAACTTTTCTACCTACAATTCCAAAACATTGAATAAATCTTCCCCCTCGGCAGCCAGCAACATTTTCAAAGCTCCTAGCTCCTAACTACATAATCCCTCCAGGACGACTTTCCGGCAAAAAAACTTCAAGTCCAACCGTTTTATTTAAAAAACTCCACCAAGACAAGTACGGATTAGGACAACGATGAACGGAACATTTTGTTGAAGGAACATCGTAATAGCGAATCGGGAGGATGAAATAAGTTCTTCTTACATTTAATTAAAAAAGAAACTGTGTCTGGAAGTTTGTGGTTTGTGAGCTTATTGTTAAGAAAGTTAGAGTTTGATAATTTATAATGATAAGATGAGATGATAAAACAAAAGAAAAAGATTTTCGGTAGCCAGGTCACGGGACCTGGCTACCGAAAATCTTTTATCTCTTGTGAATTATTTCGCCAAAAAAATTAGTAAATTATGAGGTATAACTTCATCATCAGTTTCAAGTTTTAGTTCAATTTTCACTTCAAGAACCCCACTTTTTTATTGTTACCGAAGCAGTGCAGATAGCCTAGTAGCTATCAACTGCTCACAATAATAAAGTGGTATGTCATAGGTATCCAGTTCGAACCCAACCACGCAACTCTGATTTTATCGGACTCATGTGCGTATTATTTAATTACTACTTACTTCTGTGAAGGAAAACATCGTGAGGAAACCAGAATGCCTGAGAGATATTTCTTGACGGCATGTAAAGTCAAGTCAGCGGCCCATGACCGGCATAAAAACTCTGACACCAGATTAGGCACTAACCACACGGTAAAGAAAAATTGTTACCGTTAACCTGTGACATCGAACTGCTGAGTGGTGGATCCAGTCATGGGGTTCTTTGTCCACTTAATTTTTAATAAACAAAATATTTAACTTACAAAGTAGTCAATATTAAGTTTAAACTAAGAATGCACATTGTTGATTTTACAATATTATTATTTGCTTATTCAGTAAGAATGTTTCAATCCTTACAATAAAAAAATGCATAATTTCATTTAACAAACCAAGTACTAATAAGTATTTAAGAAGCGGATATAAATGCTGCCGACAAACAGTCCAATGGCGAATCGGTCTTAGAAGAACGGTTGCGGTATCGTATTTATGACGTAGATATCAAAAATCTTTGAAATTGAAACCATAAGTCAAAGTCTCCATCACGTAAGTAAGATTGTTGCCCCTCGCACTAACAAGCCTGAACATTGAACAGCACAAGACTAATTGCTTTGTTCGAGAACTTTCGAGTTTGTTAACTTGTTACTGGACTACTAAATGCACTTCTCACGTATGCTTTCGTAAGTTGCAAGTCTTGAGGCTTCCTTGATAAGGTTTGCTTTAGTAAGTTGCAAGTCTTGAGGCTTCCTTGATAAGGTTTGCGATGCGATATTGTTTCTGGTGAAAACAAAATAATCTTCGTCAGTATGAAACGTCCAAAGTGATCATCGCGGAAAGACGCAGCGAAGCGTTATATTGACGATGTTTTTCATTCTGATAGTCCACAAATTTTTATTGCGTTGTTAACGTTGAATTTTCCAAGGATGTTCCAATAGCAAACAAAAAATAAAGGAAAGATAAAAGTAATTTACCGGTGTTATAATACGCTTAGTTCTAGCCTTTCCCAACTATGTTGGGGTCGGCTTACAGTCTAACCGGGTGTTGCTGAATACCAGTATTTTACATGGAGCGACTGCCTATCTGACCTCTACAACCAGTTTGTTCTGGATAATACGTTACCCCTAGGTCAAACTGGAGTTCAGACTTTTGGGCCACCTGTAACAACTGTCAAAGATCTACAAATGACAGCCGGTACCAACGGCTTAAAGTGCTTTCCGAGGCACTGAGGATATTCGATATGTAATGGGTTGTCCCCCATCCACGGACCAAACTAGGCAAGCGTGGCTCAACTTGAAATCGACCCGAGCGGCTGTTATTATTTAGCCACGAGCTACGATAGGGATTCCCAGGCGTTCTAAGCACGGTTGGGTTGTGTGTACCCGATGGGTACGTGGGGCGACGCGGGCGGGCGGCCGCCGCTGCTGTGGGTGCCGCCCGCTCGCACCTACCTACTGCAGCACGCGCCGCTAACGCGCGCGCTGCGTACACTCAATATGGTGTCACAACAGATTGACTGCTTCAATTGTACACTGAGTAAATTAACACGGGCCGCATTTTGCAAAATTACTCTTAGTTTTCAAAAAAAAATATTATATTGTTGGTAAACTATAGTAAACTTATAACTATTCTATTGTATTAAGTACTTAAACCTGTGATAAAAGCTGAATGTGTTGTTTAAATAAATAAATACTGAACCACTAGATATGGAGTTGTCCATTTAACAAAACTAAAAACAGCAAATTTTGCTAGCATTTGTAGTCCCTCGTAAAAGGAACGCGAATTAAATTAAATTGAACAACACAACGAAAGTTAGACACAATCTTTCTTGACAGTTCAGATATACCGATATGTTGTATCTTGCCAAAAAACCAACTGTAGAGAAGTACAATTTATTGCTACTCTGTCAGCACAAACTTTCAACTATGTAGACTACTGGCGTCTACGCTTAGATTAAAATTGTATAAAAAACTGTGTGATTTGTGTATGTTTTATGTTATAGATGACGACCCGAATGGCGCAGTGGTAGTGAGGCTGCCTTACGTTCGTAGGGTCTCGGGTTCGAATCCCGGTAGGACCAAATGTTTGTGTGATGAGCATGGGCATTTGTTTCCGAGTCATGGATGTTTATATGTATATTAATATGTTTTTACAACAAAAAAAAGAGTATCTATTTATCAACTATCTGGTGTCCACAACACAAGCCTCGTTGCTTAGCGTAGCACTAGATGGCGCTGTGTGTAATGTAATTTATAATTTTATTTATTTTTTATATTTTATATAGGTACATGCTAGAAATAATGCAGTGTCCGATAATTAGAGTTTGATTAATGGTGTAATTAACAAAACATTATTTTTTGTATTTGCCTTCCAAAGATCAGGTTTCTTCAGAAAAGGTTGTAATATGTTACGATCGTGGCAAAATATTGCAGCCTCGTAGATCTAGCGGTAGCTGGCGAAATATGAGTGTAATATTAGGTACAAGTCTGCCTTACCCTTTGGGGATAACAGGCGTAATTTTCTGTTACTTTTTGTCCGTCCATAAGTTCACTCCGAAGTACGAGCCAAATTTTTCTAAAATGAGAAGGAATTGAGCCTTTATCATATCGCGATCGCGTTTTCAGACCATACAAACCATTCCATACGGTGTATTTCACCGTAATAACATTAGTTGAAAATGTAATACCTACTTGTAATATTGAAAAATACCTCAGTAGTTAAACCAGAATAAAATCATAATTAATATTCTGAATCAGTTCACAAGTAAATTATATACCTACCTTCGAATCAAAACCAAAAATATTTCACCAAACAAATATCAGACAAACGCACAGATAAAACCATCATTCGCTAACATCTAATCGTAATAATACCGTATGAGATGTTCCTTCATATCGCCTCATATCGTTGGCGGCCATAACTGTTAACGGTTGGCGTCATGTGGTGCAGACATATTGCTGGGACGTTACGCGGATATTATGGGTTTTTTTTTGTGTTGGCATCGCTGTAAGTTTTTCTTTTTGTTCTCAGGGGGAAGCCTTCAAAAGGCGAATGGTCTTTGGGCTAAGACTCCCCGGTCTTATCCCCAAAGACCATTCGCCTTGAGGATTTTTCCGCACTAAAACTACCCCGGTGGTCACCATCCGCACATGAGAGAAGGCGCGGTTTCTTCTTAAAAGACCTGTCCGGAGCCCCCTCTGTGCCCCTCTTGTTAAGGCACATCCCTGGGACGACTTACAGAGGTCTCCCCTTAGCCTCGCTGTGGCATGGCTGTCTCAGATAGGTCGTACAAGTTACAGGTAACTAATAGATGTATGACCGTTTTCAAGCTCACTGTTGGGGTTTTCAACACTTTGTGCTTAATTTAACGAGACCCTGAGTAAAGTAGCTACATAAGATGCATAAGCTACCATCAACTTCCTGCCCTGTTATTTGGGGTCGGCGCAACACGTTTTTTTATTACATTCTCCCTTGTCAACCGTCACGCTATCATGTACTGCTTTTTCTTTCACATCATTCGTCAACTACTAAATCCTTGGTCCATAATTCCTTGGTCTTATAGATACACCAATTAGTATTAAGGGTAATAGCTAAAGCCCAGTTCCCACTGAGTGGTCGGTAGTCTTCCAACAATCGAAAGAAGAAATAGGATCATTGGTTAAGCCATATTTAACTGCAGAATAATTTATCTTTGTCACCAGCACCAAAATCTACCTGACCTATTACTAATTCGCTAGTAAGTGCATTTTCTTCCATGCATTTTTACTTAGGTGTCTGGCTATGGCTAAGATGTCATGCTTTCTTCAAAAACCTTGGTACAGTCGTGGTTTTTTCCGCCTGATCAGTTAATATTTTTTTCTCTTAAATCATGCGGAGGCACCGAAGCACCCCCCCTTTTTTTTTTTTTTTTTTTTTTCGGATGGGAAATCATCAAATGACTTCTCCCGCTCTGGGCGGAGCAGGAGGGAGTGTCAGACTTTTACTGACTAAAACCCATCCATGTTCCTTCCTCGCCCTTTGTGTTCCGGGGCCACGGTATCTCTTTCGAATAGTCCCGCAGCCCCGGCAGGCTTCGGTCCTTGCGGACCCCTTCCCTATTGCTGACTCTCTTTGAGGCGCGCGTGGAACACGAACGCGCCGTCGACACGGCCTGTCGTCATGAGACGTACGGACGGCGAGCTAGCCCATAGCTCCCCGTCCACAGGCCCGCGCCTACGGTGGCCGGAAGCCACCACGTGGCCCCCGACGCCCGGGGCGTCTCCCGCGGCGGCCGGGACGTGAGGATATCTCCCTCTCACGTTCCGCCACCTCCTTCGCTAGCATGACTGCTTCGCAGAAGGAGGTGACGGCGTCCCATTCCGTCTCGCTCCGGACCATGGCACGAACCAGGGCCGGGAGCGAGAGGTCGCCGCCGCCGATCGCCACCTCGAGGACACGGCGGTGCTCCACCCAAGCGGGGCACACCTCCACAGTGTGCTCCACCGTGTCCTCCGGCCTATCCTCACAGTGATAGCACCCGGGCGTTTCCTCCCGCCCGATTCGGTGCAGGAAGCACCCCCCCTTAGGTCTATTAGGAAAGCGCCAACTTTGGCGCGCAAAATAACAATAACTCTCGTTTGGCGTGTGTTGTCTGTGCGCTCGGCCGATCGGTATCTTTTCATTTATTATTTCTATACAAAGTCAACGGGGCGGGGTTAGAGAGCGTTTCTATGTTGTAAGTGCAAGCAAAAATTAGCTTACTAGTGATCAGGCGAGAGTGTTCTCGATAGAACATTCTGGCTTTTGTGACACAGGAACTCCTAGTACAAGTACTTGTACTATTTATTCTGTGGTACAAGAGCCAAGGCTACACTGATGTTTGTAAGTAATCACTTGTCAATAAATATATTATTTTATTTATGTACTACATTCCTGGAAGATTAAGTGTAAACCGTGTCCAATCATACTAAAAACTTTCCGCTCGTCACTATCCTCATCCCTTATTTTTTTTTCGGATGGGAAATCATCAAATAACTCCTCCCGGTCTGGGCGGAGCGGGAGGGAATGTCAGACTTTTACTGACTAAAACCCATCCATGTTCCTTCATCGCCCTCTGTGTTCCAGGGCCACGGTATCTCTTTCGAACAGTCCCGCAGCCCCAGGCAGGCATCGGCCCTTGCGGACCCACTATCCTCATCCCTCATACCATGAACATGACAATAGATTTCCAAACAACTTTTCAGCCATAATGCTTTCTTACATGTTTCCTTATATTCTATGTAACACCACATATTCCTCTAAGCAGCTTTTTTTTTTTCGAATGAGAAATCATCAAATGACTCCTCCCGCTCTGGGCGGAGCACGAGGGAGTGTCAGATTTTTACTGACTAAAACTCATCCATGTTCCTTCATCGCCCTTTATGTTCCGGGGGCACGGTATCTCTTGCGAACAGTCCCGCAGCCCCGGCAGGCATCGGCCCTGGCGGACCCCTTCCGTGAAAAAATTCTAGAAAGCAATGCAAGCATGCTGAGATGAGAAATCTCAGCATGCTTGCATTGCTTTATAGGATTTTCCAACAAAACAATTAAAAATAGCTATCTAAAGAAAAACTTTACGCATGACGTGTAGCAAATTGTTCTTTGAAAAATCTTGCACTACCTAGTTATACCAGACTTTCCACGAACATTCTCAAAGTTGCCAGTAACAATTAAGTGAGATGACATGCACTTAAAGTTTCTCTCTCTTGCAACACTGACAAGGGATAATACCTACCTATCTCAAGAGTACGTGGTGCGCATTTATCGCAGAATCCTTGTGAGAGATATTTTTCTTTGTTTCTTCGTATCTTGCGTTTTAAACGGTAAAGGGTGAGTTGAATTTTAAAGAGGATATTGCAATGAAAATGGCTTTTGTTTTCTGTGTGATTCGGGTTTGGATTAGGTATATTTACTATGACAATGTGCAACCTTAAATTATTCCACGATTTAAGAAGGAGGTACTATCCCACATGTTACTTGATTACTTTATGGAAGTTTAGTCAATTTAAACACTACAGCAACATAGTACGAAAAGTACTAGAGCGTCATTTTATGCCACAAATGAAGAACTAACCCGTTTGTTCCCACTGCTGGGACACAGGCCTCCTCTCTCTGACAGGGAATGACCTATAATCCACTATACGCGGGCCCAGTGCAGGTTGGTAAATGTTCTTCGTTGTTTTTTGGTTCTAGGGCATGCCGGTTTCCTCACGATGTTTTCTTTAACGCTTTGACAGAAGTGATATAATAAAATACACAAAGTAATGCGAAAATCCAAATCAAAATATTTAATTTCACATAGGCCTGGATGGGCACTTATAAAACGTCGAAAAAGGTGCACGGTTCGCGGAGGTCGTTTCCATGGAGAAGAACCGGCAAGAAACTCCATGCGCCTGCGTGGGTTCGAACCCACGACTTAATGCTCACCACTGGGCCACCGCTGCTCTGTACGTATGTAGGAACCTCTTAAATCACGGCACTAAAGTTGTTTCCTAAACTATATACAGACATTCTGAAAGCATCTTTAACAATCTATTCCCATCCAAATTACACAAAACCCTTAACTCTCCACAGCCCAGCGACACAGTTTAACCCATATTTGTTTAATAAGCAAAACAAAACGAAAGAAGGTTCAATACCAGCCTTCTAGCTAACCGATTTAGCTGAATTGACTTCCCGAGGGTACAATATACCCTATGATCGGGACAGGGTAATATTATCATTGGGTAAGAGACCAATAGACACCAACTTGGGTCCCCAAGGGTTAGTTTTGGCAGGAGGTTATTTTTGTTTTATAGTTTGCCGAAGTGTTTTAAGGAAATGGAGCGGAGGGTTGAAAGATGGAGAAATAATAAAATTGAAGTATAAACTGGGTCACTACCATGTTATATATTATACCATATCATCGTGACACGCTCGCCGTTTACTAGGAAGGGTTTGGGATAAGTGACGTCATATCTGGCTGCTGAATACCATTTTTTTTATATCTAGCTGATTCAAGTAAACTGGAAACCGATCAAAACATCTTCGGGAAAAGAAAATTTTCATCAAAATAACTGCAACAAATCTATACTTTGTTGTTTAGTTGAACGCACTTATCTCAGGATTGGTTGGAATGGGGCGGATCTGTATTTATGCTTTCGCGGTTGCACAACGACATGCTTTGCTCATGCTTTGCTTGGTAGCATAGATGCAGGTCTACCTTACTGCCTCCCTCAGAGGCGGTAGGGTGGCGGGGTCATGAGGGGGAGCGCTACGGTCGTGTAGATCCTCAAGGCAAGTCTGGTGTGTTCACCTTCACGTGGTTGCCGGCCTGTTCTTGGTCTAATTCCATAAGAAATAGACGCAACAAAAACCACCAGGCGCATTCTGGGGGGGGGGGGGCGCATCGCACTTCGTATGATCAACTCCCGCCATGCGAGGTGCGGTGTGCGTTCCCCTGCGTGACCCTCTGAGCAGCGGGCGTAGCAGAGGGCATGGCAGGGGAGTGGGGTCCTCCTTTTGCGAGGTTCTCGCAGAAGGAGGAGGCGGGGCGGCGCGGCGGGAGGATCATGTGTGAGGACATGATCCTCTCGCCGCGCCGTTCTCGTGCTCGTCCGCGGACGGAGAGGGGGGGAAGAGGCGTTTGCCCTCCCTCCTCACGGTGACGGGCGGGCGACAGGCGCAGAGGTGCCTCCGCCCGCATTGCACCCGTCACCTCGCGGGCGACTGAACCTCCCGCTTCCCGGCGTGCGTGCGTCGACGCCATGCTGGGGAGCGAGGCGGCCTGGTCAGCGGTAGCCTCCTTTTGCGATTTCGCAAAAGGAGGAGGCGGAGCGCGCGCGGGAGGACGATCCTCTCGCTGTGCTGCTCCGCAGGCGGAGAGGGGGGGAAGGGGCGTTTGCCCTCCCTCCTCACGGTGACGGGCGGGCGACAGGCGCGGGGGTGCCTCCGCCCGCATTGCACCCGTCACCGTCGGTCATTCCCGAACCCCCTCCTCCACACCCGTGCCGTGAGGGTAAGAGGGGGGGGTCCGCCTTGCGTTCGTCGGCGGGGGACTGGAAGTAAAGGCTGTGCCGGTTTCCCAGTCCCCCTCCACTTTGACGAAGCGGGAATGCGCTGGGTCGTTTTAGTGGGTATACCGGGTTTGGCCGCCCGGGGAGTCGCACATACCCCTCCCGTCCCCCGACGGGAGGGTATGCGTAATGCATTTTTTCCCAGCGTCAAAAAAAAAAAAAAAGGATTGATTGGAATAGAAAATTTCTTTTTGGAACTCAAACTCAAAGCATTTATTTCAATTAGACCATTACGGCACTTTTGAATGTCAAAAATACAAAAAAAACTTGAGAGGTGTCAAGGGACACCCGGATGGAACGAAGTTCCTTTCGATTAATTAGTGAAGAAATTGTAATCATTTTTTTTTTTTCATAACAAAACATTCCACCAAATGCTTCCCCCCCCCCCACGCACGGCTCGACCTCACCTCTGCCGAATCGTGTCTCTAACTTGCGGACGCAATTAATTCTGACGTTTATATTGATAAAAACTTATATTATTATTTGCGATATACGGTATCACTATAAGCGGTGAAATGAATGGTGGCTTACTGTAGCAAAAAGTGTCGTTACAACTTTTCGTCTTAATTTTTCCGTCTAGCCCCCTTTCGCAACGCGCGATAAGGAACTTCGTTCCAAAAGCAAAGCTACAGTCACAGACACAAGGCATAATAACTTGAGAAAGTACTGTGTGACGCAGACGAAATTGTGCGGGTCAGCTAGTTTAACATAAAACGTAATATAGGATCTAGCCTGTAATCAACAAATGGTTTAACAAAAGTGTACCAAGAAAGTTCCTAGATACATTTCGTCAGTAATGTTTAAGCCCCATGTAATAGGGGGCGAGCCTATTGCCATCAACCGGGCACAAATCCAGACTCCGAGGCTGCTACTGAGAAATTCCTAATGGAAAACCCAATAACACATTGCGCATGCGCAACCTGGAGATAGAAACAGACCTCATGCTCTGCCTTAGAGCTTGCGACTACAAAACGGACGAGGCAGTATAATTGCATTTATTTTTCTCCCCCTCCTGAGCAAAGGCCTCCCGCCATTCCTTCCGCTTTTGTTAGTGTTGCGCCTTTTGACGCAGCGTCAATTTCAAGGCGTTTGTGGTGCGCACCCCAACGTGTATGCTCCATTTGGTGTTGGAAGAAAGTTTTTGGCCGCAGGATGTGGTGTTCCGTCGCTTCCGCGGACAAATTCCACAAGAACGCACAAAACGTCGTGCAAGTGAAGTGCTACTAACATAGTTTTAAGTTGCTTATACTAACAAAAATTGTTAATTTTTCGAATTTTTTGCACCAAACCGGCACGCGTGCAAAAAATTGTGAAATATTCGCACGTAATTTGACACTTTAGATAAAACAATCGCAAACTACAAGAGTTATAGCTAAATAAAATTTACAGTGAATAGCTGAATAGTTATGGAATCTATATATTAAAAAAAAAAAAAAAACTGATATTAATTTGAAACACAAAAAAAATGTAGAACATGAAAAACAGTGATGAAAACGGATATTTCGCTATTAAAATATTAATTAGAATTTTTCGAAATATTAAATTTCAATTAAAATAATTTTAAAATAAACTAGATTATATTTCCTTTCCAATAAGACCATAATCTTATTAGTTTATTTACGATAGTCTAATTAGAATTAAATTAGAATTTGGATACTCACTGTTTATTTTGACGCGGCCTGCGCCAACGACTGTTTTTGAACACGGTTATTTACGTACCTATAACTTAATTTGATATATAACACTATCCGAAAATACCAATTTACATAACAGAACAATTGAAATACGACGCCACACGTCAGAAATGGCGGAGTTTGTTTACACTAAAGTTTTTACTTTTATTTTGACATTTGTAGATGGAATAGTGTTGCTATTGTTGGTCCGAACGTTGAGGAATATAGTATAGAGATTGCTACAAGAGGAATAAGCTCTAGAAATAGCAGTTTAGTAGATTTTTTATTGCATTTGTTGGACGAATGCGCTACTGGCTGCACATGCAGCCAGGGACATTTAGCAAAACAGCTACTGGCTGCACATGCAGCCAGGGGCGGTTGAGTGGTTAGATTATTTTTTTTTTTTTTCGCCAATAGGCATGACGACAGTATCAAAAAAATGCAAATCTATTTAGTCCGCCAGTTAGAGTATTGGAAATTAATGGACCCGTATTTTTTGTTTTTGTAAATCAATGAATATTGACAAAAGATAAAACGCATCAAAACTCGGGAGTGGGGGCTCGTGACGTCAGAATTAGCTAAATGATACCTAGGCGTGACGTATTGAGAATTTTAAAAGCGTCATAATATCTTTGTCAATTTTGGTTTACGTAACAAAAGAAAAAACACAGGTCAAATATTTTTTGATAATCTAACTGACGGACTAATTAGATTTTTTTTGTCGTCTCGCCTATTAACGAGGAAGCCATAAAAAATTACAAGTATCTATTTAAAATACGTATTATTTAACTAGCTTAGGGTTCCGGCGATAAAAACCATCACACATAATTGAACGAGAGATAACTGACAACAAACAAAATGGAACCTAAGCCGTGTCCCATTTTGCACCAACGCCATAATTTCGTTATAACACAAGTAATTTCAACAAAATTGTACGACAATGTAAATTGATGTTTTCATCTCCATCTCCTGAAGGAAACGGCTCTAAAAGATAATAAGTCAATTTGAAACCTTACCGTTTCACCAATAAAAGAGACGTAACGCTGATGAACAGACAAACAGAATGTTGTTTTTGTAATTTAAACTGCGTTTTAATGGCAGACAATAAAGTTAAGGGAGCTGTTTATTTTGTGAGACTAGTTCTGTAAGCGGGTACGCTTGTTAAGATGTGGAGTTTATTTTTCGTAGTCAATATTTTTACTTTAATTATTGGGATTTTTGTGTCCGTTTTTGGAGTTTGCTATGTAAAACGTTTAGGTTCAATCCCAGCTGTGCTTGATTAGAATTGTCGTGCTCGGAATTAAACAGACGAAAAATAAATCTGATAAAAAATAAATGTTAAAGTAGTCTGAAGTTTATAAATATTAAAGATAAAATTTTCGATAAATACCGGTTTCCATATGTTTTATAGTGTGCGTTCGCGCAGCGGAATGTTGTTGAATTTAAAGATATTAATTATGCAGATATTTAGTGTATGACGTCGTATAATTGTGTATGGTAAAAAAAAATTGTGTACGCAGCCATTGTGGAGAAATTCACCAAAAACTGATTCCGCTGGGCGAACGTTGTCCTGGCGGAACTTATTTTAATCCATAGACTTTAGAAGAAAATAGGTGTGTCCAAAAATTAGTGTGTATTTGTGTGTAATTGTGTATGTATGAATAAAATGAGTGCATGCATAAACTTCGGAGAAATTCAAGTTTCCGCTACGCGAACGTTTGGCCATTAGCTAGTTTTCATATAAAGCGCTTACATAGAGAGCTGTAGATTTTTACATACGTTGTTTTGAATTTGTTTATATTTGTTTAAAAAACAGATTTAGAAAAAATCGTAGGGCTTAAAAGATAAAAATATAAACGTAAAATACACTTAATAGGTCTTAGTTCTTAAAGTATGCACTTTGGGGTCTAGATTTTCACGTTTATACAAACCTTGTAAGTATCTGAAACATGTTGCCAAGTATCAATGATGTTCCGTTAGTAATTAAAGAGTTAAAGGACAATTTTACCATGAATAGATCACTGTTTACAAAACAGTCAAATATCACGACGTTCTAAAGGAATTGCATGGTAAAATGTATGCCAAAAATTAGTTTATTCATTCAACTATTCACATGCAAAATTTCATGTCATTAAATTTAGTAATTAAAGAAATCAATTAAAATACTGACGAAGCATCGAAAACCTACATAACCCGACCAAGTTCGGATAGCTACAAAAAAGCGTCCATGCAATATATTTAGGTAACATCCCAAAATTTACCGTATAATACCGGTATTGAATTGGTATAGGTGATAACACAATTGTTTCGATATAATTTAAAGGTCATTTATTTTTGTACACCAAATTTTTGTTCAATTGTTCTGATTTTTCAGCTCCAGAATTGACTGGAATAATTCCGGAGTTCCGATAGGTATTCACATTTTTTAAAAGTTAATATTTTGATTTAATTATATTCTTGTGAACGCACGTAATTTAACGTCTGTGGAATATTCCACAAACTGCTAGTCGAACAGGACGCGCGCGGCTTCCCGCTTGAAACGGTACTTCCATCCTTGAAGAAAAGAGAGGGCAATAATATGTTTTCATTGGCCGCGGCCCGCGCGTATTCGTTTTTGCTGTTGAACTTGAACCTGATTTTGTTTTTTATCCCCAGTCACAAACAAATGTGCAGTCAAGGACAATGTGCGTATGCGCTGTTGTTTTGCTATGCATCGCCAATTCTCGATAATAATAATATTGACAAAGTGTGTTATTAATGTTATAGTGTAACAGTGAAGCTTAACATAGGTAATTATGTAGTAGGAATATTGAGTCAGTGATAGTGAGAAGCTGATCACAGATATAAGGTAAGATTTTATAATATTACCTATGTTAAGCTTCACTGTTACACTATAACATTAATAACACACTTTGTCAATATTATTATTATCGAGAATTGGCGATGCATAGCAAAACAACAGCGCATACGCACATTGTCCTTGACTGCACATTTGTTTGTGACTGGGGATAAAAAACAAAATCAGGTTCAAGTTCAACAGCAAAAACGAATACGCGCGGGCCGCGGCCAATGAAAACATATTATTGCCCTCTCTTTTCTTCAAGGATGGAAGTACCGTTTCAAGCGGGAAGCCGCGCGCGTCCTGTTCGACTAGCAGTTTGTGGAATATTCCACAGACGTTAAATTACGTGCGTTCACAAGAATATAATTAAATCAAAATATTAACTTTTAAAAAATGTGAATACCTATCGGAACTCCGGAATTATTCCAGTCAATTCTGGAGCTGAAAAATCAGAACAATTGAACAAAAATTTGGTGTACAAAAATAAATGACCTTTAAATTATATCGAAACAACAATTGTGTTATCACCTATACCAATTCAATACCGGTATTATACGGTAAATTTTGGGATGTTACCTAAATATATTGCATGGCCGCTTTTTTGTAGCTATCCGAACTTGGTCGGGTTATGTAGGTTTTCGATGCTTCGTCAGTATTTTAATTGATTTCTTTAATTACTAAATTTAATGACATGAAATTTTGCATGTGAATAGTTGAATGAATAAACTAATTTTTGGCATACATTTTACCATGCAATTCCTTTAGAACGTCGTGATATTTGACTGTTTTGTAAACAGTGATCTATTCATGGTAAAATTGTCCTTTAACTCTTTAATTACTAACGGAACATCATTGATACTTGGCAACATGTTTCAGATACTTACAAGGTTTGTATAAACGTGAAAATCTAGACCCCAAAGTGCATACTTTAAGAACTAAGACCTATTAAGTGTATTTTACGTTTATATTTTTATCTTTTAAGCCCTACGATTTTTTCTAAATCTGTTTTTTAAACAAATATAAACAAATTCAAAACAACGTATGTAAAAATCTACAGCTCTCTATGTAAGCGCTTTATATGAAAACTAGCTAATGGCCAAACGTTCGCGTAGCGGAAACTTGAATTTCTCCGAAGTTTATGCATGCACTCATTTTATTCATACATACACAATTACACACAAATACACACTAATTTTTGGACACACCTCTTTTCTTCTAAAGTCTATGGATTAAAATAAGTTCCGCCAGGACAACGTTCGCCCAGCGGAATCAGTTTTTGGTGAATTTCTCCACAATGGCTGCGTACACAATTTTTTTTTTACCATACACAATTATACGACGTCATACACTAAATATCTGCATAATTAATATCTTTAAATTCAACAACATTCCGCTGCGCGAACGCACACTGTTTTATAATGTGTTCTGATACTACTACCCTTGATCTGTCCACGAAGTAGACACAATAGTTAAACAATGGTGTCTCGAACAAATCGGTCCTTTGACAGATCATGATAACTAGAGAGCTTTCTTTCCATGCTTTTTAGTAAGATTCACCCTTTCTTATAAGACTTTAGATATCAAAATATCTAATATCGTGATAAGCCATCGATTTTGACGAAGCCATCAAGCTAGCGATTAAATTTCTGAACAACCACGTGAAAACCATTGGCGAAGGTAGCCCAGTGTCCACTTAAAACCTAACCCTAACTAACATTCCCTAAATAATTCCTCCAAGGCATGTAAGCCAATTTAAAACTTCCCCAATTACGAAGAAGGCCTTCGTTTCGCTAGTAAAAGTGTAGAAACTAAAACAAGTTTCTATTCAGTCAAAAACTTCGCCCGTAACTTGTTTCTCTAATAAAATATACGCCTGAAATAAAACAAAGAATTCAACAGTTTTGTTTTTATTTAAAACTTGCTCTTTTTCTACTAGTTTTATGCTCGTTGTACTGTACCCATTTTAAATGTAAATGATGAGGGTCTCATTGTGGAGGGCCTAAAGTTTTCTTTGGAGGGAAAACTGAGCTTATTATTTTACCTACGTACCAAAATATTAATGTAAGAAGTGTATGTAGGAATTCTAGATTTTAAAATAAGTGAGCAATGAATAAAATATGCGCATTCATTGATTTGTAATATTATTAGAGATGTACCTACCGATTAGTCGAGAAAGCTGACTATCCGGCCGTATTTCGTTTTTATTTTGACCGGCTGTAGTGATTAAATTGATGTTATAACCTTAATGTTAATACATTTTTACAACTTACAATTTGTTAAATAATATAAGAATGGGAACTCTTCCAATGGCAGTCAATAATTGAAATAAAGTCAAGAAAAGTTAAAATTTAGAAATTCTATGATTACTCAGTGAATTTCAGGATGTACTTAATACGATTGACTCACCTGAACATGAAACATCACGGACATTGCTGATGCCTTATGAACTAAACCGATAGCAATGATAGATTAGTCGGCCTTTTTTACAACCGACAAGTCGGCTAGTCGGCTACTCGAACAGAGTCAAAGGCGATTCATTTCTAAATATTATACGTCGTCATACAGTCTTTGTAAGTTAAATAATTAACCTTTTTCACACTGAGCTGTCTCAATGGTTCACCTGGTGCTTAAATTGCATTCTTAGTTTCTACAACAGACTAACAGTCGAAACACTTTGTTTTAGTAGCTATTGTTAATATTTCCAGAGTGCAATTTACTTAGACAAGTAAACTTTCGCAATAAAACTGGCAATGCACTTCATGCTTTTAACTACGAGCTCAACTTACAACTAAACTGGTGTTATTTTGTTAGTCTTCTCGCATTCTGTATGACGTGAACTAAATCTCCGAAGTTTGCCAGCTTGCGAAGAACTCAGATTAAATATAAAATCTAAAGTCCCTCGCCACTACAAGTTTGTGCATAAAATAACAAACAACGCCATTTTGCATATTTTGTTAAGGTTTTCAGAGAAAAGTGATAAAATTACCTTTTGTTGTGAAATGCTTTGTTGGGATTTAAAACGCAGTCGGGTCAGTAGATAATCAGATAAAAACGACATTCTTTTACAAAATACATAAAAGTGTTAATGACATAACTCCTGCCTTGATCCCAATTTATTTGTGGTCCATACTTCTCTATTACTCGTCATCTCAGCAGTCACCTCCTTTCTAGCTATATCATTCGTCACACCGTCCAACCATCGTTTCATTGGTCTTCTTCTACTCTGATAGCTATCAAAATTCATTGAATACTGAAAACTTCCCTCGCGACGTTTTCCACATTCCTCCGTGCCACATGCAGGCAGGCATAACAAAACTACCGTAACCACACAACTTTTAAGTCACCGGCGCCACTTTCCGACTTCCTCCTATGTTATTAGGGTTTAAAATAACTAGCGACACTTTTAAAATCTTAATTAAAGTCATCCAAGATTAACTTGAACACTGAGCCCTACTAACATAACTTCACGCCTGTAATCTTCGAAGGGTTGGGCACTTTGGCAGTTATGTTTAAATCCCTTTTTTTTGGATGGGAAATCATCAAATGACTCCTCCATGTTTAAATCCCTTATAATAGGAGGCGAGCCCATTGCCGTTGTTGGCAATGGGCTCGCCGCGAGCACAAATCCGGGTTCCGTAGCTGCTACTAAGAGATTCCTTATGAAAAAACTCAATAAAACTTTGCCTGACCTGGCAATCAAATCGAAGACCCCATTGCTCAGCAATGCGCTTGTGACCGGTCTAGCAACAAGAAGAATAAAGAAAGATTCAGTTCAATTCATCTACTGGTTGATGTCGGTTGCTGAACTGAACTAAAATCCTACGCCTCCATGGAGAACCTGTACTGAAATCTCAATTCGTGCGGACAAACAGTCTCCCGCCATTATTTACTATGAGCTGTCGAATCAGTGTGGGGCGCGTCGTAAACTGAAGTTTAAATTAACGCCCGCTCTGCGTAGGTTTTGTTTGATATGTTTAACTTTTTACTAGTACTGAAGTTAAAGTAATTGTTCATGTGGGCGTTTATTAAAAGATATAAAAAGAAGAAGTTTTAACTAGGGAGTTTGAGTGGAAAAACGTTCCGGAATTCCGCGTATGTTGGTTAAAAAACAAATAAATGTTCTTTCCCCCAAATTATGAAACTTTCCCGAAAATTTTATTTGCTACGAAGAAATGGAGTTGCCTGAGAAAAAACTCACTCAAGTTGTTAGTTTTATTTTTTTAGGGTTCCGTACCTCGAAACGTAAAAACGGAACCCGTATAGGATCACTTTGTTTCCCGTCCGTCCGTCTGTCTGTCAAGACCCTTTATCTCGGGAACGCGTGGAGGTATCGAGTTGAAATAAAAACCATATACTGAAGTCTAAAGTCCCTTGAAGCTGTGAAAAAATCAAACTTCTAAGTTAACGTAAAAAATAGATACGGCGACACTCTCAAGAGAATCGACATTGATATGGTACTTCCCGTTGACCTAGTATCATGAAATTTGGCGAGAATCAATGTCTTACAGCACACGTATAGGGAAACATCTGAAAACCGTAAATATTTAGTTTAATAGACAAAATACCTACAAGATTATACGGAACCCTCAGTGCGCGAGTCCAACTCGCACATGGCCAGTTTTTTTTTTCAGGTAGATCGTACTTTTTAGATAAGTTGGGCCCAGTGGACACCTCAATATTTTTGTATAAAAGCCGATATGATAAATATATTCTGATGATGACGGTTTCGTGACGGTGCAAAGGAGGAAACGCCGTCAGCGAAGCTGTAAGAACCGCTCTGGCAAGGCTCCTGCGGAGCCTAACGTTAAACTTCGCGCCGCGAAGCCGAACACCCCGGTGTACATCTCTCGCCTACATTACACCACTGAGGCTGAGGACATCGAGGAGTACGTGCGCCAAAGATTGAAGTACACGCCAAGAGTACAGTTACTGGAGTCACGCCGCAACGTCAATTTCAAGGCGTTTGTGGTGCGCATCCCAACGTGTTTGCTCCATTTGGTGTTGGAAGAAAGTTTTTGGCCGCAGGAAGTGGTGTTCCGTCGCTTCCGCGGACAAATTCCACAAGAACGCACAAAACATCGTGCAAGTGAAGTGCTACTAACATAGTTTTAAGTTGTTTATACTAACAAAAATTGTTATTAGTATGTATTATTAGGTTAAGGTATTTATGTATGGGTCTTTGTTACCTGAAATAAATGGATTATTATTATTATAAAACCATTTTCATTGGATAGTAAAACCGTTTTTCTGGGTTTTATTTCAATTAAAAGTTCTCCGCCTCTAAAAAAGCACCCTATAATTGGCATCGTAGATGAAACGTACTATAAACATAGTCATATTATGTAGTTCCTAGCTCTGAAATCATAACGCTAATCAAAGTTCTCTAATACAAATTAGAGAACTTTGATTTGTGTTATGATTTCAGAGCTTAATACAAATTCGACAAGGTTTACAAATTCTGACAACCCATCAGTCGAGCTCATTCCATTGTTTGGCCAGCTAAACCTCTAGGTAGCCAGTATGTATGCATATGTTGGTCTGGGAGCCAAATATAGGTTTCCACGAATGACGCTATTTTAAGCGAAAAGCTAGGGTTCAAATGAATCATTCATAATGCCTGCTGACCGTGATTTTCTAGGCTCAATTTTCGGGGTCAATGTTGAGTTTGGTATGTAACAATATGCTGGAAATCTACTGAGAGTTAATGTCGTACTCTAAACATGATAAAGGTAATCAACAAACTGTTACCATACATACGTCTCATCAACATCATCATATCAGCCCGGAATCACCCACTGCTGGATATTACGCCTCCCTTTTTTTCATACACATGTTTACAGCACATAATTCCATACCTCCCAACATAGAGACTTTTCATTGGTTATTTTAAAAAAATACAGTTTTTCCCACAAAACTCTACACGGCCAAAATGGTTTCCTTCTATCTGGCAGAATCTTGATGCTCCGAAATTTCCACGATCAATTATTTATTATATATATAAATATAAATATTACATATAAATATTACAATGGCATACTTTTAAGATACCTTTGGCAACGTTCAAATTTCGCATAATTTCGTTTAGAATAACGTTTTTTAGAGCGTTATTTGGTATAATTTCACTTGGCATATTAGGAAGATGACAGAATTTCATTTGGAAAAATTTTATTTGGCATTGCCATTTCTATAAAATAGCATTTTTAACCTTAAATAAATATTAAAATATTGTTTTAAAAAGTCAATATGTTGTGCAACAAAAGTTAGTGACAGAAACGAATCGCTCCAAAACCGACTCTACGTAGTCTTGTCTGCCCTAAACCTAGAGTGTAATTAAGCCCGCGTAGGTGCGGAGGGGTGAGGCGGCCCGCAAGCTGAGGAGCAGGTTCTGCGGGGGTGAGCATTATAACCATCTGCGACGATAAGCTCGCTGCTGCATGTTGCATGCTCGTGTGCATGCTGCATGCTTGCTTGCATGCTTGTTTGCATGTTTGCATACTGCATGTTTGCTGCATGCATGATGTATGCTTGTAAACATGTTTGCCTACTTCCTACAAACTTCCTAAAAACCACATGTTCACAATCAACTGTGTTAATGAAAGAAAGAAAGAAAATTGTGTTTATTTGGCATTCAAACCCAAAAAATACATGCATAAAAATTACTAAATAAAGAATTAAACAAAATACATAGACAATTTACGTTCAACTAATCATAAATTGGCTCCTATTGCCTTTAAAAACCCAGTTTCAGTGTAATCTGACTGATCATTTAATATAATTTCTATGCGGCACTTTTTACTCAAATCTTTTTTTTATTTGCTGGTTGTGAGGCGTATCGCACCTGTACTTAGTTTATCAATTTCTTGATTGAGTATTTTATTTCTTTGATTAAATTAATTTGATATATTAAAGAATCCCACATGATTTGCGCTCACTATGCTATTTATCCTGTGATGCCACGATTCAGCATAATTTTGTGTTCTAGGGATATCTTAGTCGATTAAATCTTTTGTGCTCCAGTGGCTAGGCTTATATTTTGGTGGCGAAAAATTTGTTCCCCAGATGTAATATTCGCCAAACCATTGTGCAACAGTTTCCGCCTCAGGGAGATATATTTTCGCGCCATTCATAAAAATATTTATTAATATTATTAATTCATCAACAAATTTACATTTGTGTCGAACAGTGGGTTATAACAATAATAAATCTACACAACAAATTAAATACCCAATAATCGTAGTCAGGAAAAAAAAATAAGTAATAATAATACATTCCACATTGGTCATAACATTAATAGTCGTAAATTAAAAAATGAAAAAAAATAAAAATAATAATAATTGTCAATATAAAATTTTAATTTTAATTCAAAGAAATGTATGTCAATAAAATTTATTAAGATGTAATGTCATGATAGTATGCTGAAATACATTATTTACAGTCAATAAAATAAAATCAATATTAGTTCGAACTACTATTATCTTTGAGAAACTCTTCTACGCTGTAATAACATTTCCTCAATAACAATGACTTTAATTTTCTCTTGAATTCGTTTGGATTCATAGAGTTTTTAAGTTGTACAGGCACTTTATTAAACATAAATTTACTGATTGCACCCTTGAGGCATGTTTAACGATGTTAAGCTTAGGCTGTATGAAATTAGGTAGATTCCTTCTTCGCGTTAATACTGTGGTATATCATTTGGCGATAAGTAGGAATGAGCAAATAAACATTTCGTTTCCACGGCAAATTTAGTATCATTAGCGTATAGTTTTTGAAGCCACTTCTCTGTATTTTCCGGTATGTAATTTGCACTAAATGGAAATTGCAATCTTTTATTTTAACATTATTGAAATAATTTTTAAAAGGAAATTGGGGCGCTTGTTCAAGTTCCAATATTATATAACGGGGTGATAGGACTATATCAGCGGAAGCACAACATTTCAATAAAAGTATCATAGCTAGCTTTATTCTTATTAGTCATTAGTGCAAGTACCATCGAGAATGTTATATTATGAAACACAGATCCATGTATAACATATAGCTGTTGGAATATGTTCGGAACTATTTTGAATGTGCCTTCTGCAAGCCAATATTTGGATCGGCTTAAATGATGTAATATTTTTTTTTTGTTGTGAACATAATTATCCGACATCCGTTGTATAATTGATCTTTGATAATGAAATCATGCTCCAAATAGTCACAATGTAACTTATTCATATCGAGTTGAAAATCTACTGTTTCTGGTTCAGTAATTGGCGGTTTCCCTTTTTTCTATATCTTTATGTATATAATTTGCTTTACATTTTTTATTGTTGATAAATGTGTTGAAATCACTTCTGATGTTGTAGATAAGCCATATTTTATTACCTGACTTGGTTTTTTCCAATGTTATTAGTGGATTCTTCTTTAATCAAATTTACAATATCAGCGACCTTTGACTTTAAAACATCAAGGTCATGATTGTGGTTATGTATTTTTTTGCTTATCTATGTATGCATATTACTTTCTTTTTGGTGATTATTCTCAAGTTACAATTACTGGTTTTGTTCCGTCTCAATTCACACAACCAATAATATTTTTCACTTTGCACTTTATTTTTTTCGTAAATGAATCCATCCATTTCCAACTTATTTCCACCTTTGCTTGATTTAAACACTTTTAAATTACTTTGTTCTGAATTTTCCATATTTAATATACATTATTTTTGTTTTGATCAACACAATAAAACAATATGACTACAAATAATAACTACAGTACCCGGCAATAAATATTGCACATCGACCTTTGGAAAGAGACAATCGGCTAATTTCGGCTTCGTAGAGCGTTATCTCTGTCGCACACTACCTATGTGACGTTTGTCAGTCGTTGTTCAAGTGCGATAAAGTGCGGTCGCGTCCAGTTCAAAATATATATTAAGAGTTGTTAACACCCCCAAATTTAAATAATTTAAAATTGCACAATGGCATCTTTAGGAAAAAGAGGGAAACCTTTACGAGGTCAGTCACGCGAAATTATCTACAATGTTTATAAATATTTTGTAACCGAAACTGACAGATTTAAAATAAATGAAGATGAAAATGTAAGTTGTTATTTTAAGAAGGTTCAAGAGCGAGTTGCAAATGCCACTGGAATTTCAAGAAGAACTTTGAACAATATATTAAACGAAGTCAGTACTGAAACACATTCTACTGAAATAAAGTTCAGCACTCCAAAAAAAGGGAGACCAAAAAAGCAATTTCGTTTGCATATGGACGATTTTGATTATGATGTTGTTCGAAGAATGGTGTATGATTTTCACTTACGATTTAATGAACTGCCAACAATAAAATCATTAAAAGCTAAATTATCTGAAGCTATTAATTACAATGGGTCTGAAAAGACGTTGAGAAAAATACTTCACGAGATGGGATTTCGGTTCACTAAAATGGAAGATAATCGAAAACTTCTAATGGAAAAGCACGATGTAAGTCTCAAACGGATGGAATACCTCGATAAAATACGCAAATTTCGCGAATCAGGAAAAAATATCGTCTACATGGATGAGTCTTACATACATACATCCCACACTAAAGGGAAATCTTGGAGTGATGACAAGAAAAAAGGAGTAAAAAAGCCAATTTCAAAAGGTCAACGTTTGATAATAGTTCATGCGGGTAATGAAAAAGGCTTTGTACCCGGTGCCTTTTTAACGTATAAATCCACGGACACTACAGGTGACTATCACAATGAAATGAATAACGATAACTACGAAAAATGGCTGGTTAATCAATTAATACCAAATATACCCAGTGATTCTGTTCTAGTTATCGATAACGCACCCTATCACAACAAATATGTTGAAAGACCCCCCAACTCAAACACCATTAAACAGGAAATGATCCACTGATTAAACAGACACGAAATTCCAGTAGATCCAAAATTAACAAAAACCCAGATTTACGCTATTATATGTCAGCACAAGGAGAGGCATACAGAGTTTTCCGTGGACAAAGTACTTGCCGAACATGGGCACACTGTGTTGCGATTGCCACCATATCATCCGAATTTTAATCCAATAGAAAATATATGGTCTCAACTGAAAGGCTATGTAGCCTCTAGAAATGTGGGTATGAATTTAACTACAGTAAAAACATTATTGACTGAAAAAGTAAACATGATCGGGGCTGAAGATTGGAAAAAGGTTTGCGATCATGCAATCAAATGTGAGAATGAATATAGAAGCATTCAACACGGTTTAGACAATTACACTGATAGACTAGTGATAAATACGGCTGACAGTGACAGTGATATTGATCTCTTTGAGAGCACAGATAGTGAAATGGAAGTAATTGAGAATTAGAATTATTATTATTTTTATTACAATGTCTCATTTTAACAATATGATTAATGTTGTTTATTATGTACACTACAGCTGTAATTTTCCAAAATAATTAAATACGAAAACATAATGGGAACATGTTTTTTTTATTTTATTTTACCCCAACCTAAAGCCATCACTATAGAAAAATTGGTGTATTTTATACAAATAATAATTATCAAAAGAAGCAAATCATAATTGTTTTAACAGCTCCTAATAGATACCGGACTGTTTGTATTTCGTGCGAGAGAGATAGCGCTCTACGAAGCCGAAATTAGCCGATTGTCTCTTTCCAAAGGTCGATGTGCAATATTTATTGCCGGGTACTGTACCTCCCACTACAGCAAAAGTAAAAATTATTTGATTAACGCCTGATCAGAAATATGCAGCAAAAAACATTATCGTCGTATTATTATGTTTTGTGGCGAAAAAAAAAATTTTTCTATCAATTTTAATAGTAAGGTAAGAAATAGGTTCAAAATTATTCTAACTGTGAATTTTCTGTAATGTGATAGTCATGAGTCTTTCCATTATTATGCATATGAAATGTATGCCAAAAGATGATTCTAACTGTTAACTTTCTGAGATATGATAGTTCTGCCTTCTAATGACAATTATGCCAAAAGATGATTCTGAGTGTGAACTTTTTGCGATAAGATGGTTCTACTTTTAATTCATAAGCATAAAATATTAAATGAATGCCTAAAGATGATTCTAACTTAAAAAAATATTAGTTTTGAATGTATGTTAGATGAGTATCTGCCAAACGATTTTCAGTGAAATAAAGTTTATGCTATCCGCTGTTATGCAGCTATAGATGTCAGTTTGCACTTTGACGTCTTTCACACGCTATCTCTTCAAGCACCATTGGATACAGGCAGCTTAGTGCAGCGACTGTATGTACCTACAGCTTCATTATGGTGATGAATGAAGTCCATAAAATATAATGTCGTACCACAAAGAAGAAGAAACACATAGGATATCTTTTATCCCGGTAGTATTACTCCGAGAGATTATTACCGAACATCAACCGGGTGAACCCGCTAGCATGAGCTAGTTTATTTAATCAATGGCTTTGAAATAAGAGATTCTTACCTTATGGCACAGCACGTCGATGTCCAGTTCGTTGGCGACGTCTTTGATGAGGTCCATAAACAGGTCCGCCTCATCCAACTGCTTCTGTGCCGAGCCGCTGGGTGACCTGGATCGCTGCAACAAGGAAATTGGACGTTGTAGAACATTTTGCAGGGGCTTGTCGCTTTTTATGACGTTATCAGCGGCCCCGGTTGGCACACGTTATCCTACTAGATGTCGACAGCTTTATCTGCCGGGTCTGAACCATTTGAGCTAATACATTAGTCCAAAAAAACATGCATACCGGAATTTTATATTTATAGAAGTTGTAGCTGGGTCTTACTGGATGCAGAAGGACAGGGTGTTGCTCAACGTAGAAGTGGTATTAAGTTCAACAGTGGACTGCGCTTCGCTAAATTAATTTCTGATTGATGTAGAATAATTTTTAATTTATGAATAAAATAAATATTAATTTGCAAGAAAATGGTTACTGGTTTCACTATCTTCTCCTACTTTTCTAGGACTTGTGGTTTAAATGACTTAATCAGATGTTTTTTTGTGGTTTTATTGATTAGAGCTGATTTGTAAACCCTTGATTACAAAAAGTGATTGATGTTGAAAGCCTTTGCTATCCAGAATTATTGACCAGAAGAATGTATAAAATTATATGAAACTGATTTATTTCATAAAGGACCAAGTACCTACATAAAGTGCATATAGACGACAAAGCCTTGTGCTTATTACAATAGCTTTCTACAAGAAAAGAGGATGCAGCGTCGCTTGAGTTATAATAAGGAATATTTTCTTTGTACAAGAAATATACAAGCCAGTTTCCAATCTCCGTCTAAGACGAGCACATTCTACTGAATAATAAGCAGCTATTTGTTGCAGGAAAATACGCAGTTTCACATCGAAATATTATAGAAAAGATGTTTATAAAATACTGTGATGCATTATTTTGCCCTTATAGTATATTCTACGCATCTAAGATCTAAGTTTTATTAAATAAACTAGATTACAAGATAACAACAGAAATGAATAGAGAATAATATTACTTAGTAACAATCCGTGGCATGTATGATATCTGGATAAAACAAAACTGGCCAATGGTGGGCGTACCTATTTCTAGTACCTACCTACCCTGTTGGATAAAACCCTGTTAGAGATGCTAAGTAGGTATAGTTGGTGCCAGTTCAGATCGCAATAGCGGTCATTGACCCACCTGCAATTAATAAAGTTCTTAACTTTGAAATTTAAAAATAAGCCTGTTCAAGTCTTCTCTCATCTATCGTGATTTTCAACATTTTTTCGAATGAAAAACGATACGTGGTTCATTTGTTTTGGTTCGTACGAAGAGATATTAGGGAAAGGGCAATGACCGCTATTGCGATCTTAATCATAAATAATCTTCGATTGTGCTAAAATGTTGCATACATATACAGTTTGGATGAAAATGCATGGTTAGTTAAGTGACGTCATTCTAAATCCAATATGGCGGACTCCCAAAGATAAAGGTCTAGTTATTTTTTATGCATTCCCATGTTAAGAGTATCAAGTGAAAGGATTTGCTTAGAAGAATGCTAATAATTAATAATTAATATTTTATTTCCATTGGTTTGATTTAAATTGTCAGACATAATCAAGCCTCGCACACGATACTAACAAAAACAGACCCCAATTTAAAAATTCATTTTCTGAATACGACTTCACGAAATGAACCCTTTTTCAGTTTTGTAAACGCTCGAAGAATCAAAGGGACCAGCTTATACAATAGAGGCGTTGTTCTGAAAGAAAAAACAGTTTGCAGCGGTTACAACCGCTTTTTTCTAGTTTTTCCCAGTTAAACATTCAGTATAGTAAACAAAATAAATAATAGCGAGGAATGAAAATGTCTTTTTTTATCAAAGTGGGTTTATACCATTCATTGTGCACCGTAGAGTTGTCTTTTTTTTCTATTTCAGTTTAACGCAAAGGTCTTTGTGACAACGCCCACATGTATATTTTTGTGAAAATAAAATGGACTTTCTATTTTGGTATACATTCTGTGATTATTTGAATTCGTGAAATACAGTATGTTAGGTTAAACGAGGGACATATTGAGGGAAGGTATTCAGTATTCGATTCTCGTCCCAAATATGTAAAAAAACTATAACCTTAATTTGTGACGTAATTGTCCAATAAAATACACTATTCATGGACACTGAGCGCGCGCAAGAAGTGAACTTGTAAACAGTAAAATAACGCCGCGGCAAAACACGCGCCGATTCTGCCGAAAAAGAAGCTCGTGCGCAAACCCCGCCCCTTTCCTTTGTATTGTCCCCGATGTACCGACAGGGCACACTCCCGCGCCACCCCGCGCTGACCCCAGCTCCAGAGTCCAGGCGCGCGCGCCGCTAACTCCGCATGTGCGCTTCCGGGTATCGCGTAAACAACCCCGCTTACTTCGCGATAAGTGTGCGTGTTCTTGAATAACCAAAAATGACGTCTTATCAATATTCCAGTGAAGAATATTGGGATATGGTTCGTGCCTACTTGTTATCTAATGAAAGTGTGCGAGGAGCTATTGATTTGTACTGAGAAATGTTTCCCAATCGCCAGATTCCGTCGTACAAACTTATGCTAGGTATCATCAAACAACGACTGCGAACATTCGGTCAGTACCTAGTAGCAGTAGCTAGATATTTTTGCCTGTCGTAAGCCAGGTTTAAAGTATTAAAGGGAAAATGGATTATACCTAAAAGTCATTGACCCGCGCACATGTTCTGCGTTAGGCGCAAGGGTGTATACACGTTGCGAAACTTTTGCGAAATTTTTGGTATGGTTCTATCTGTTATTTATCAGTGTTTTTTTTTTGTTCATATTTTTATTAGTATCATGTAAGCATTCACTATTGCGGGTTTGAATATGTCCCTCGTTTAAACTAACATACTGTATACAGGTTTATAAGCTGTTTATTTAAGCTGCGTTGACGTTGTGGATATTAATTAACCCTTCATTTGCAGTGCCGTAAAGATTCCCATTTTGAAATCAGTAATGTCTGAGGGTCGTGATTCCCCCAACGTAAAGTCATTTTTTGTCGTCTGAGGCCCAAATTCGCTCATCGCTGGACACAAACCTCCACGACGCTTTCATAATGCCAAGGATAGGCAGGCACAGATGAGGAAACACTGAGAAACAAAAATGATTCTACAACTATTCCAATTTTTCGGAGTTTAAAAAAAATCCCTTACGTGGTGTATTTCATTTTTAGACCTATTAAGGAATATTGTCCATCCCAAACTTCATAACCGCAATAATAAAGCAATTCTTTAAAATGCACACAGGTGCACAACCCGTGGTCCCTGGCAGGTTGCCAACCTACCGCTGCACCTAAGTGTACCTGAGGTCACTATTTCTGATGTTCCATTTTAATGCGGAGTTTAAGGAAATTGGAAAATGCAGTGTAGCTGATATACGGTGATATTGAAATGTTGGCGCCGGCTGTTTGTTTAAGTACATGTTTTGGTATGGTAGATCATAAATAATATTATGTTATCAGGGGAGCCTGGTTGGTCTAGTGGTTGCAAACATGCCTGCTGAGCAAGCAGTCATGGATACGTTTCCCAAGTCGAGAATCGAGTTATTTATAGTACGTGTTCAGTATCTACATCACAGAAAACCTGAAAATTTATGGGGGGTTTTGTAATGATATACTGAATACGTAGTAATAGGTTTGTGTACTGAAAAAATCTAATTAATCCGTCAATTAGATTATCAAAAAATATTTGACCCATATTTTTTATTTTGTAACGTTCTTTTGTAAATTGACGAAGATACGACGCTTTTAAAATTGTCAATACGTCACGCCGTGGTATAATTTTTAGTGCGTTCTGACGTCACGAGCACTCCCGAGTTTTGATGCGTTTTATCTTTGTCAATATTTATTGATTTACAAAAAAAACAAAAAAAACGTGTCCATTATTTTCCAATACTCTAACTGACGGACTAAATAGATTTGCAATTTATTGATGGTGGTCAATGCCTCTTCCACCCTGTATAGGGTTTTAACATTAGGAATTTCTCAGAAATTAGGATCTGTGCCCGATTGATGGCAATAGGCTCGCCACCTAATATAACATAACATCCCGTGCACAAAAGGTACACCTCTGCGTAACCTTTTGGGGTAACCAGGCGTGATGTTATATCAGGGGCGTATCAAATTGTCAATAATACTTTAATTATTATACTTTCTGTTACGATACTTGAAAGAACTGTTAATTTTAAACAAATAGTTATGTAGCCGTTTTATCCTTGGTAAAAGAGTTGAGGAATCACTGAGCTGAAAAACTTTTATCAAACAAAACTACAATTCTGTATCTATCTTAATAATATCATCTATTTCGACTTTGTAACTGTATTGTAATTATTATCTTTTCAACGCAGTTCATTCATCCATTAGGAAAGGTTGAATAAAATATTACAGTCATGTATTTTCACGAATACACAAAAAGAGCAACTAGATAGGTACTTTAATAATATCAATATTAAATAAAGGTATATCTAAATACTGAGGGATCTGACTAAAAGGTTCGCTTTGATTATTTTTTTAGATTAAAATAAAATACACGTTGGATAAAACTAAAGAGCCGCTCCCATACCCAAAACAAGCAAAAATGGACTTTAAGTGAACAGAAATCGAACGCTTTTCTAAATGAATGATTCCTTTCAGATATATTTTTAACTAGAACGAAGTCTTTTTGAAATTGGAATTGATTTATTTTCGGCCAAAGTTCTTAAAGAAATAATTGGACGTAGTTCTGTCACAAGGAGCCAACCCACAATCACATGTCAGATAAACACGTCAAACTAATCCAACATTCTGCCTAGCTTTTTCTAAACTATAATGTTGGGGTCGGCTTATAGTCTCAGCGGATGCCTATCTGACCCCTACAACCCGGGTATACACCGGGTATACCGGGTACCCGGGTAATCAGTACTGGGTAATACGATACCTCTTGGTACGACTGGTTGTCAGACTTTAGGGCCACTGACTGCCTGTAACGACAGTCAAAGATCTACAAATGACCCCGCAACCAACGGCTTATCCTGCTTTCCAAGGCACGGCATGGTATGTAAAGCGCGGCTTAACCTAACGATCGACCCGAGCGGCTGTTATTATTTAGCCAGCCTCTCCATTGCTTGTTGTAGAGGAGCTAGGAGGACTATTCAGTAAAATGGGTCTCATAAACATCCAAAACATAATAATTATGCTTAGAACAGATTTACAAATACTTCGAAAAATGGAAGACATTTTGATGTGGGTTGGCACTTTTTGGCAGAACTACGCTCAATTCAGCGTTGGCCGCCATTACAAAAGTTGATAAATAATTTTGAGAAATATCTGTGGATATCCATTGTTAAGTATTAAGTTTACCCCTCGTAATGGGCTCGGGACTTTGTGTCTTATTTCCAAGTTACAATTTACGGAGCTGAAGTTTTTGACACTTGCGTAATATTCAAGTTTGCTGAACTTTTGTCGCAGGTCAAGTTTTGTAAAGGAGATTTGTTAGGAGATGAAGCTGTTCGATTGTAAGACTTTTGTATTTATTTGAAAATAATTGATCTTACATATAGCGAGGAACTTGGCTATGACGTTTTACCGCTTTAGATAGAAACATGATTAGAACGAATGTTTTTTTTTGACGTTCAACCACAGCCAGCTTAACTTTCAGAATTCGCGCACAACCCGCATGCCTGAAGTGCTATAAAGCTAAATATTAAAATAAAACTATTTATTATATTTTCAAATTACGTAAAAAATTCGCAATGGAAAGCAAAGCTAGTTTTCAGTAAAATACCACTAAATATACAAGTAAACAGTAAGTCTATCAAGAAATGTACACAATGGGATATTTGGGCTATTGCCACCTCTCAGTCTTCAAACCAATTTAGCTACTGGAGCTGGGGTGACCAGGCCGGATTATATTAATAGGGACACCGTCGAAAATATGGTTCACATGATAAAAATAAAAGTGGTGTGTATTTTCGGATTCTGAAGTTCTAAAAATGCACCATAATGGTTTTTTCCTCTTGTTTTTGTCCGGAATTGTTTATTTATATGATAAAGGTAATTTTACCCTTTAAATATGCTTGTGATAAGAGAAGAGTGAGCGACCGTGCCATGAAAACCAATTCCCATCCATACAACTTTTCAGCCGCCAGTACTTTCAGACTTCGTCTTACATACATATTTCTTCTATTCGCGTTATACACTCAAATAAGTTATTCTTCAACCTAAAATCGAAAATTAAACATCAAACAAGAGAGTGTTCAAATTTAAATCTGGAACGTCCAATAAAATACTAGATATCTGGTAAGCCTATCCGAATCGCAATCTGCAGTAGTGCTAACGAAATTGCATTTCACTTGAAATTGATGGCGAGTCCAATTAATCGCGTTCCCGTATTTAATATCGAGAATGTTAGGTTATTTTAGTGATTGGATCTGTAAAAGTGGTTATTTATTTGGTACAATCAGGTATTAGAGAGCAGCGGTGGCCCAGTGGTGGGGGCTCCGACTTACGAACAGTAAGTCGGAGCTCCCGGGTTCGAATCCAGACAGGGGCATTACTTTGTGTAATTTATTTCAACACCACTGCTCTCAAAACGGTGAAGGAAAACATCGTGAGGAAACCGGCATGTCTTAGAATAAAAAATTCGAAGATATGTGACATCTACCAATCCGCACTGGGCCCGCGTGGTGGATTATAGCCCATACCCTCTCATTGAGAGGAGGCCGTGTCCCAGCAGTGGGAACATTATAGAATGATGATGATGATGATGAATCAGGTATTAAGTTGATGAATATTGTGGTCGTGAAAATTGGTTTGGTTAGCTGTTGTTATGATTTGGATGTTAGTACTTCATTTGTGTCATAGATGGCGCTGTAGTACTATTGTCCTAAGTTGCTTAGTACTTTTTTGTAGTGCCGCTACACTTTTCCACATTTTGCCATTATATTTTTATCTCGGCTATGACGCTAGCAGTAACTACGTAGTTAGATAAATGGTTCGGTCCAAATAAAATCATAACATTCAGATTGCGCAAATCTGATTACTATCCGACTCTATTATGACAAGCACGTACTATCCGAAATTTCTTGGAAAAAATGTAATTCAATCTGTTGTGGGATTCGTTTGGATGGCCGGGACGTCCGACGCTAACTGTGAATATTATGTACTCTGTATGGTAAAATGGAGGTTAGAGGAATACTTTTGGACGTTGGACGTGAGGAGTTTTCTGTGCGAATTAGGTTCATATAATATGGGGTATAGGTTTAGATATATTTTAAACACTGTTTTAAGCTTTCACGGTTCATAACTATACTTAAAATGTCACTTACGGGATATAAGAAGAAGAGAAGATATCCCGTAAGTGACATTTTAAGTTTAGATATATTTTGTTTAAATCAAGACATTCTAAGCAATAAGTGGTCTGAAACTTATTCCGTTTATTAATTTCTAGTTACCTAGTCTACCTCGTGAAGGTTGCGGGGATCCGCTGGATGCGAGTCGCACGGGACCGATCAATCTGGCGACACTTGGGGGAGGCCTATGTCCAGCAGTGGCCGTCTTTCGGCTGAAATGATTATTTTGAAAGTCCTACCAGTCAGGAACGGGCCAAAATAGCAGTAAAAATGCAAACAACATTACGTCATTTCAACGCGTTTCCGAACACCTGCAAATATCAAAGGACCTATATTTAAGCACACAGCTTCAATGCGAAATGAAAATAAAAGAAAAGGAGAAACATTTCCTTTGCTTTTAAAAGTAAGAAAAATACTTTTCAATAGCAACCTTTTATACCTGAAGCCTGAAAAAGCAACCTTTGTAGTAATACAAAAGCTGGACTACGGGTGCTCCGGTATAAAAGAAAATAGCAATTTATTGTTAATTCTATAACAATGCACGTAAGCCCCTTTTGGAATGGACATTATTGTGACATGTTATTTTAATTTTGTAATTAAGGCGAGTACAGGAGCTAAATTTGCAACTCTATTAGTAGTGGTTCAAACTTCGTTGGAAATTCTGTTAGAATAAAGTTCTAATCAGCTTGCACTACAAAGTGGTTGTTACGTCAGTCACTGCGGGCCGAATAGTGCGGAATGAGTGGTTTTTTGCGATTCACAAAAAATCTATTGATTGGACTAAAAAAATAAAAAAAAACACTATCATGCTAATATGTTGCTTGTAGAATTATTTGCGAAAAAATCAGAATGATCGCATGTATTCTATTAAGGTTTTTACTCATTAAAATAAATTTTTAGAGAGGTAAGTACTTCAAGTACCGACATTATCTTCAGTGTTGTACTAAATGGATAATAACATTTTATGAAGCGTAGCATTTCAAAGTTAGCTTCCTACTTGCAGTTTTTTCTAAGCCAACCAGGCTTAGAAAAAACTGCATGCTCGTCGATTTTTAGTTTATTTAAATGCATTGTATCATTATTGTTTTTTAACTGAATTTAATGACAATCAATCGAAAACTAAAAATTATGAAACATAATATTTACACTGATACGTACATACTTGCGGTTTTTGAACGCCGTACAAAAAAGCGTTTCCTTTTTTGACGCTTGACGTTCGACTGTAACTTTTTTATGCGGTACTCAAACCCCTAAAATGATAGAACAATAACACTAAATAGGTAGGCAGGTAACAAATAAAATGCCGCTTATTCATCCGTAACAGGAATGCATGCAGAGCCCTCCTAGATCGCCCGCAGCTGTCCGATCCGAATCCGGTATCCGAATACTCTGGATATCGAGATTCCGGGCCGGATCGCGCCGGGAAACATTTTTGTGTGTCCTACGGATATTTGTCGAGTCTCGTTGATGTTTGGCAATGTGATTTGTATGTTGACGCAGTTTTGTAGGGTTATCAAGAAAAGCAAATATTTTAAACTAAAAAGTGTTGTGCTGTCTTTTTCAGTCATCCACATGTTCGGGTCGGCACTTTCGATTTGGCAGTATTTGTTGAATAACAAAGCGACCCAAAGCAGTCACAACAAATATTCGGGTCGGTATTTGTCATTCATATGTTTACCACCAGTTGCAAGCTCGGCCCCACTAGAGCAAATCCAAGCGGATTTTTACATCACGCCTGTAGTCCCCGCAGGGTTTGGCAGATAGACGAGTACCTAATAGTACAGCCACAATTCGTCAGTTTAAATGTTTTAGTCCCATGTACTAGGGGGAACCTATTGCAATCAACTGGACACAAATCCAGACACCGTGGCTGCTAGTGAGAAATTCCTGATGAAAAATCTCAAAATACATTGCTTGACTTGGGAATCGAACGCAAGACTGAAGTCTTGGGTTCGCTCAGCAGCTGCGCTTGCGATCACTAGACCGACGAGGCAGTCAAGCGGCTTTATTTTCTAACGTATTATAATATCGTACATTTTGTCATCCTGCTGAGCCGAAGAATGCCGAACCGAACCTACGCGTAGCACCCCTGACTGAAAAAAAAAACTCTCCACAACTTTTTTTAGTTTGAATTCTTTACTTTTACTGGGAACGTAAACAAGTTAGCGGAAAAAAACTGTTAAGTATATAAAAGGCTTGTTTATTTATGTTTTCCTATATTTTTCCTCGTCATATCAAAGAAAAGCGAGCGAAAGATTTTCCTCAAAGGACTTAGTAGCGTTTAAGTGATAGTGAGTAATGGCTGCTAAAACGAGGTTAACGTGAACTTATTTGATGTTTGGTAAACGAAGAAAAAACAGTTAAACATTCTCAGGAAAAAACAACTAAGAGATGATAGAAATTAAGATCTTGGAATGTAACGGTAAAATATAGAGACGCTAAATTGGACTGTCTCATTGGTCTAATGCAGTGGTTCCCAACCTATGATCCGCGGTCAACCGGTGGTCCGCATGAGCCTCGAATATGGTCTGCGAAAGGTTTCAATGTTATTCGTACTTTTTAATTTACACATCTTCTGTGCAAGTTAAAAAGTACAACTCAGCTCAACCTAACATAATTAAACCTATCAGAATCGAGGAGCTAAACTTTTCTGAGAATCTACTAATTTATTCCTATTTCCAAGCTCACTCCGGTCACTTTTGTATCATTCACTATCTTAATTATAAAGGTTTTCATCCCATTTTCCAATTTTTGCTTTGTGTAAGTTAAAAATTAACCCCACTAGATATAATCCGCCGTATCCCAGTAGTTCCATTCTCTAGTTCCATTATGGGACAGTTGTTGCCCGTGTTTATCTAGGACCCTATGGCCCCTGCTAACAATAAAGACACCAAAGTGGTCCCTGGTCCAAGAAAGGTTGGGAACCACTTGTCAATGATATGGTTGCATGAGGCCCTAGGTTCGATTCTCAAATCGAGCAAAGTATTATTGAGTTTTTTCTATCAGTAATTTCTAAACAGCAGCCACGGAGTCTAGATTTCTGTAAAGTTGATGACAATAGGCTCGCTCAATATAACATGACACGTAAACACGAAAACAGTAACAAAAGGCTTTCCAAAACGGCAATCTTAATAGCAAATTCTTACCCAAATCAAATCGCCATTACACCTGTCTATTTTAATAAACCTGAGACATATCTTACTAGAATTGACGGCAGGAATCTTCCGATTGTATCCCTATCCAACACAGGTTAAGTTGGCGACATTCAATTGTAAGGAAATTGACGATGGGTAATTATAATTTATTTGACTGTTTTCTGTTGATAAATTATTTTGTTTCATGTTGTTTTGAAAAGTTTCCCTTGCCACCGAAGCTCCGGCTGCCATTCCTTCATATTTTACTGTCCTTACGGGTTGTTTGAAGCGCTCAAGTCTGACAAACGAGTGATATCATAATTTACACAGAACATTACTGGGGTGTGGAAGTCAGACTGGTAATCGCTCCATGCAAAATACTGATATTTAGCTGTATCCGGTTAGATTGGAAGCTGACCTCACCCGATCGTAGTTTGGAAAATGCAGACTATGGTGTGTTGAAAACTTCGTATTTCTTAGAAGAGCTTAGCTTGAAAGAGTCTGCACTGCTAGAAGCCTCAAATAACTGGCAATCGCTTTCAAATTCTCACAGCAACGTTCAAGAGAATTGATATTAGCTTAAGTAAATCTTACACATTTTTATTCCATCATTCATTATCAGTGAGAGCATGTCATTCTGCTAAAGCCTGTTGACGATGTTGAAATAAATGAGTATTTAATACAAGCTGTAGCGAGGAATTGCATCCTCACTTAACCCATTCGTTCTAACTGCTGAAAATCTCCCACCTGGACATGACTTGCCATGGCTGACCTTGAGTCTTTAAATAGACTCCGTACCCAGGTTGGTCGCAGCAAGGAAAACCTGCTCAGTTGAAGATTCATTAAAGACTCTGCGCTGGAGTGTAATTGTGGTGCTGTACCACAAACGATGGAGCACTTGATATCGTGTCTTGAGTGTCCTGTTGTTTGTTCATTACAGGGAGTGATGGGTGTTACTGAAGGCGCCAAAGTAGTGGCTCAGTTCTAGGCCACCACAATTTAGATTGCCATCGACATGTTAAGATCAACGAGTAGGCACCCAAATATCTAAGTCGTTACAAAGTATCATGATCATTCTCTTGTCCTTATCAAAATTCATTTGCGGTCGGTGCGGCATGTCTTCTTCTTCCATGCTTCTCTATTACTCGTTATCTTATCAAACACCTCCTTTCTTGTCATATCATCCCTCACACAGTCCATCCATCGTTTCTTTGGTCTTCCTCTACTCTTACACCTATCCACTTTCATACTCAAAACTTTCCTACATTTTCCATATTCCTCCGCATCACATCCCCATAGCACGACAACCGATTACGGCGATACAAATCCATTCACCATTTAATCAGAACTATTTAAAACCATTAAACATAATGTCATGTCTACACCTGCTATCTCCCTTACATCTTCATCAGCGGCGTATCGCCACAGCTGCGGCAAAGTTGTCTGATAACGATCTATGTAATTATACCACGCTCATTAGTAGACGCTCGTCAACTGGTCTTTGGGAACAACTGCCGTTCTTTAGAAGGAACTTGTGTTATTTTGTCACGTTCACGTTTAATTGTTATTTTATGCAGCATACTATCACGGTATTACATCTTTGAAGGGTCAGGCAGAGGTGTTCTCTTGTTTTTTAATATGGGGAATTTCGGGAGCTATGACAGACTTTTAACGACAGAAAAATAAGCGACTATGGTTCCTGTAGGAAAAGAAACTACTACTAAAATGAACCGGGATTCCAGGAGACACAGGTAGAGCTACCTATAGCATACCCATATTTTGCGAGTTATATTTACCTCCCATATGATAGCTGGCGAGCCTATTGCCATATCTCTCTCTTCTCTTCGTCAAACTTTGACCACCCGATGCTGAAAGTAGGTATCTTCTAAGTCTCTAGATTTTTGCCGGTTTTGAGTCATGGCTACACAGTTTCTGACGGACACTTAGATTGCCATCAACCACGCACAACTACAAACTCCAGGGTCCAACATGAAATTCCTGATGAAAAAAGTAGACCTTCTCAATGTAATCGGAATAAATTATTTAGATCTTCAAAATGCTCTAAAGTGCCAGTTTCCGTAGGCTTTTCATTTGTCGTTCTAATAGAGGTACCTATAGTTTCCATAGAATAACGAAAAAGTGAGTTTATTCATTAACCGACTTCATTTTATCTATCCATTATGACATACTACGCCGTAATTGTTGCGTATTTTTTCTGTCTTCGTCGAAACAAATATTTGTCAAAATTTGACCGTCTGTAGGTTTCGTTTGACACACGTAAAACTGACGACAATCCCTACATGAACATTCAACAGAAAAAACTATTTGACAAACAGAAATACTCAATCCATTCTATTCGCAACTCAGTAAAATTGTGTGCAAAGTCGTTCACAAAAAATGACGCAACCTATTTCAATACACCAAAAAATACACGACTACAAAATCACGTATCCAATATGTAAAAACAGCATAAAATCCGTCAGCTTCCCCCCGGGGGCTACAAGAAACAATATAGGAAGGTAATCGAAAACGTAACACCCTGCGTACGCTGTAAAACGGTAGAAGCCATAAAATTTGTATCGACTACGTGACGTCATAGTGTTCACTACAACGCCATCGTAAACCAGAAAGCGATAACTGAACAAATGTATGTTTTGAGGAAACATGGAAATGCGAGAATAGATTTCTCTGCTTTGATGGATAGAATAAGCAAAGAGTACAGAAGTGTAAGTGAAAGTGGCATCGGTAACTGCAAAGATGTGTGGTTGTCACGGTATGGGGATGAGATGAGGACGAATGAGGACTGACGACTGATGACTGCTTGTCTCTGCTTCACCCAAAGGTTGACTGGTAGAAAATGCCTACGGCATTAAGTCCGCCTCTGTACTTTGTGCTTAAAGTGTTAAATAAATAAATAAATGAGGAAATTGTCGTAGGCAAAGAATGGAGTATGCATGTGGAGGGTCAAAATAGTACTGAAAGACAAAATAAACGATGGATGGACGGCGTGAAAGACAATATGGAGTTAGCTACCAAGATGACGAGTTAAAGAGAAGTACGCAAGGAGACGTCTTGCTTCAACCTTGAATAAATTAGGATAGAGGCAGGAGAATGATGATATTTTGTCTTATAAAATGAGATTAGCACATTTTTCTTTGCGGTTTTTTTATGCTTCAATAAAGACCCAGTTATCCTCATTAGTACATCTAATGCAAGGCAAAGCTCAGATCGATAAAAAGAACTGAATTTTCGATTTGTCTGGGATACCGCTTTTGTCTCGTGAGGGTATGAGTTTACTTATTCACTATTGCTACAAATTGTTAACACGATGCTGTGATGGGATGGATCGAACGCTATTTGTCGAAGAGTTTGCGCGAGTTCTGATTGAGTGATTGGTTAGCATCGGTTTCAGGCGAGTGAATATATTTTACCTTATTTAAGCGACCGGTTGAACTGAAATTTAAATTATTTACTCAAGGTGAGTTACAGAGACTTAAGCGTTCACTGTTTTTTTTTACTATATCTGAGTGACACAAATTCTCATCAGACTACTAGAATATCTTGGAATAACGGGATTTTATATTGTTTGTATGTATTAGTAAGATTCAATGAGCTTGGAGTTGTTCAGTTGCGCGCAAAAAGATTGCACACAGTGTTCCATGCACGTCTTTATTGAAAGACTTTGGTCGTGAGACCAGCCGCACTTGGAGATGCGGAAAGTACGTGTATTTCCCTTGCTCCCGACTCATGGCAGTGGTAAGAACCCTGGAATTTAAGTCAGAGTCCAGAGAATTTAAGAAGATTTCCCCACAAAAGACAGATTTCAAGAGCTTGGTCTTCTTGTCGTAGTGAAAGACTCAAGTTTGGCAATAAAAGAATGCATTTTTCAAACCATCATTCGTATGGAGGACCTTGGGAGAGGGGAACTTGAAGATAGCAGGCTCACCTACATACCTACCAACTTGATACCTTAACGAAATGCCTAGGTAACTTTGGATAATATGTAATGCATGCCACCGACCCGCCCTTATCTCATGCTTATATCTAATGCTCTTTCGAAGCACGTCCAAAGTCAGAACAACTCTCCCCCTAAATTTCTGGTCACGTCTCGAATATTCGTTTTTGTCAATATCCCAATAAATGTGCGTGCGAGCTTCTGGCTCAGATTAGAATATTTATTGTCCTGTAGGCTTTCAGGTTTTCTAAGGTTTCTTACTCGCATTTGAAATTATTTGCATTTTAGACAATTCAACAATATTCATTGCTATACGTTATTGAGCGTATAAAAACGAATAGAAAACTGTTTTAAACAATAGGGTGTTGATTCCACTAGCTAATTGTCATATTTCATGTTCTTGTTCCTTAGTGGTGGGGGGGGGGGGGGAGTCGGTATTCTGGTAGGATTTATACATTTTGATAACACAAGCTTCTTCATTAGAATTAATATTGATATATTCTATAATTTTGCATGCTAGTTTTTAGCGAATTGTGTGAGCAACTGTAATAAAACTCGAACATCTATAATGTACTACAATTCTAGCAAATACATTTAATTTCATTTCACATTTTAGAGTCTGTAGGAAGATAATGACTTTGCTTTTTGACTCAATTTCAGGCTTACACTTAAGGGTTTTAATCTAACCTGAATAAATGATAGTGAATAAGTCACCAAATTCACTATTAGAATATTCACGAGAAGATAACCCAGAACGTATCAAAAACCGGGTAGTTTGACTCCTACCACCTATTTGCGGCTTTCAAATTGGTTAACGTACCCGTCTGTGCTCCCGGCTACCGGCTACCCAATTACTATCAATACGTGGCTTCCGAATACTGACGGGAGGTTATTTTGTAAATTCTATCAGAAGCTTTCGGTTATTTTATTGGGGACTGTTGCAATTTTATCCGACAAAAAAAGTTCAATTTTTTTTAAGGGTGTGACATTTCTTTTTTTTAACGAGTAAGGAAGGAAATTTAGCAATAGCCGCACGTAGAAGGCAGCGAGATAGGTGTTGGGGTGGAGATTAAAATGTGTTCATTACCAAAATCAAAACATTAATTTCAAGTAGGACAGTTACAGGCACTTTTGAATTGTCGAAACAAAGATGAAAATTAAATGTAGCTACAGTCCCAGTCACAAGACATAAAAACTGTGAAAGTACTGTAGTTACCAGTAGAAAGTACTGTAGGTACCAGCACAAGAACTACGTTTGTAGTAAACGATACTAGGCACATGAGCTCATGAGCTGAGGAGTTTGTTCCACCACTATTTCTCCACAGCTAAAACACAATCATCTTGATAATAATAAAAATCATAACACAATCCTAACGAATATTATAAATGGGAAAGTTTATGAGGATGGATCAAAGGGTTAATAATTGTGAGTCTTAAACGCAAAAACTACTGAATGGATTTGGGTGAAATTTGGCACACAAATTGTTTATAACTTGGATTAAAACATGAGATACTTTTTATCTCGGCAGTTAGCTCCCGTACGACAGTTACAAACATTCGGTTTAAACTTATAAAAAAAACGGCCACAAACATTGCGTTCAACGAACCAACCGAATTTTCAGTACATTTATTTGTATTTAGTTTTGTTAATTTGTTACTATTTCACTAATGAGACCGGAGTGATAGTTAACGAAAATATCGAAAAGTAAAAACCCTGTTTGGAATGAATTCGAGTGCGTTTATACTAATTGATTAAAATAATTATCTTGATAATTTCGAACCGTGGTCACCAAGCAAGAAATATACACAGAGCTAAAATATAAAGACAGCAACGCAGCTCCATTTCAACATTCTCAAAAACTTCATCCTCTATTATCATTTACATATAGGTAATTATGGGGACTACTTCACTAGCGAAATCTAGATTTAATATAGCAACCAACCTACAGAGTGCCTTACCTTCGATGATATACCGGCGTGAAGTTATGTAAAGTAAAACTCATCAGCGTGAAACACAAGCAGACGATCCCACATAGACTCACTCGCCCAGCTTGCAGCTTCACTTATGCTTGTACGGCAAATCCAAGCGACACGCGACATGACAGTGATCGGTTTCGTAGCGCTTTGCTATCAGCCCTGGTGGAGAAAGTGTACTATCAGTGTCGGGCATTTTGCTGAATTGAATTTTCCTTTTTGGAGCAGGCGAGACAAACAATGTTATCTTTTTTATTTAGAATTTTTTTTTTTTACTATTATACTGCCAAATAAATGTATTTTCTTCCTTATTTTTGTTAGTAGGTAACTTGTCGATTGTGCTGTTAGATTTTTTCTTCAAAATGAATTTATTTCGAGCCTGCAATTAAAATCGCAGGCTCAAAATAAAACTCATTTATGCTCAAGTATTTGCATACTTGAGCTTAAATGAGTTTTATTTTGAGCCTGCAATTTTACGGCTTCGTGAAGCCTTCACGAAGCCTTCAACTAAGCATTCTGTAAGTACATCAAAACAAGTAACTCTAGGCAAAAAATATTGATGGGAAACGACTTTTTCTTGGGTGAATAATTACGGTTTACTGTTTGACTCAAAGTAACGCACTCAAAAAATTGTGATGATGGTTGCATTGAACAGATCAGAGGACATGGAGACATTTTAAGTAAAATTATCACATTAAACTTGTATTTAAAAAAGAAACTTGTGGAAAAGTTGCAACATTGACCTCCAATATCTCCGTAACTAGAAGGTTCCCAGGTAATATCCAGAAAAAAACAACAACCGCAATGACAGGGATAACAATTGCCTTTCAAATTCGTGAAGGGTCTTTTTACACCCCATATAGGTAGCCAACACTACCTGTATAATTTTGTAAGATATTTTTAAGTAAAATAAAGTAATTAAGCTTTTGCCGCTATCAGAACAACTGTAACTAAACTTAGTTACAGTTGTTCTGATAGTGGCAAAAGCTTTTGGCTTGTGTCTGACTGTAGACAGCGGTAATTACTTTCTTGGAGTTCCAAGAATCCATCTTTAAGGCTGGGGTATCTGCTAAATTAGCTATTTGTGGTGGTTCAATCTTCGTTTGAAATACTGTTAGAATAAATTTCTAATCAGCTTGCACTACAAAGTGGTTGTTACGTCGGTCACTGCGGGCCGAATAGTGCGAAATGAGTGGTTATTATTTAATTATAGCCTTATAAATCATTACATCAAATTGTACACTTTGTGAAAAAAAAGTGACAAAATAATATTTGTGTGAAAAAAAAAATACTAAAACTTAGGAGAGGACTACTAACTTAGGGAGTTAAAACTTAATAATAAAGTTAGAAATATTTAAAATGTACCAGTTAAAGTTTAGAGTCTAATAAGCAACATATTTTTTTTTGCACATTTATATTCACAGGAGTTACCTGGAGAAAACCTCTCAAAGGCAGATACCACTCCCTTAAGTAATTATAGAGCTACATATTTACCAACCACAGAGTAAAATATTAGATACCTCATATTCAAGACAGAAATTTCACGACCAATATCAGAAGTCAATTCTCACAAACTAAACCCAACAATCTTTTTTCCTATTCTAGATGCACATAAACTGTCGCACCGAAGCATCGAACAAACTTTCCGAATTGGAACAAATTCGTGCTCCAACACGGCGACACGGCGACACGACTTCCATCCCTCCAACGCGACGCTATCGATTCGACTGCTGGATTTTATGTTCCACTAGATTTGCACGCTTCACAGAACACCTTGTACGCGGCGAAGCCTTAGATTGGCGGCCAAAGTTCGCCTAGTCGGTGGGAAATATTGGTTCGTTTGGGATTTTGGATTATTATATAGCATGTCTTAGTTAGAGAGCTTACGACACTAAACCTAGTTCGATAAGACTCCCAGATGATATATAATTAGTCACGTTATTAATGGGGGAACCCGAAATGGAGATGCTGCAATGCAAAATAAAACGATTTTTAGGTATCTAGTATGATCGATCTCCTGAAAAAACCAACGCTCATCTAAAAGATCATCAATTTCTGTGTAAGAAAAACCACTGCTGCATCTTCCAAACAGTGGAAAAAGTGGTTGCTGCAGCGATTGAAAGTCGCCCGCCGGGCAGCTGGATTTGGCGTACTGCAGATTTGTATTGATGAAAAGATGAATGATGTTTTAGCGTCGGTATCCCGATTCCACACTGTATACTTGTTAAACACCTCCACGACCCCCGTACTATTCAATCCATACACCAGCACAATGTTTTGAGTGCGTTACATTACAAACAAAAAGTATCTAATATCAACTATCTGGTGTCTACGGCACAAGCCTCGTTGCTTAGTGTGACACCTAGATGACGCTGTTGAGTAATGTCCAGCGATATTTATTTATTTATTGAGTTCTACCACAAAACATGATTTTTCACCCAAAAAAATGTCGTTTCCCAGCAATAATTTTTTGCGTAAAGTTAAGTTTAGTTTGATGTACAGAATGCTTGGTTGACGGCTTCGTGATGAGTCTGTTTACACCCTGTATAAACCTAGCTACTTGCCCCCCACACCGATCGAGCCTTGAAAAGCTTATCATATTCGAGAATATAATAATATATTAATTCGTCCCCAACCTAACTGTGAACAGGTACCTACATAAAGATTATATACAGACTAGCACATAAGCCTGCTACCAACTAAGCTGAATAATCCAGGTGTTAGGTTTGTACGTATGAACTGAAATTAGTTTGGAACAACTAGCTTCCATATTATCTTTGGTTATCTACTACAATGGCATTATAGTCTGCCACGTGGACGAGCTCGTGGCTAAATAACAACGGCCGCATGGTTCAATCTTCAGGGTAAGCCACCCTTACCTAGGCCGGTCCGTGGATGGGTGACCACACATTACCTACGTACCGAGTTTTAAGAAAGCCGTTGGTCCTGGCCGCCATTTGTAAATCATTGACAGTCGTTACAGGTATTCAGTGGCCCGAAAGTCTGAAGGGTATCGTATTACCCAGTACTAAATGGGCTGTGGAGTTCGCCGCATCCTTCCAGACTGGAAGCCAACCAGAAACATAATTGGGAAAAGGCTAAGCAGGTGATGAGTCTGCCCTGCCTTTAGCCACACACCCTGGTGGCTAAAAAAAATTAAAATAAAATACAATCAAATAAAAAAAAGTAATAATGAATTGAATATGAATTCGGTCCAAAGAACATTTCTTAATGGGTTTCTGATTATTTCATGTTCATCAAAAACAAGCTTAAAGACCACAAAATAAATTAAATTGAACAGATTCAAAAACAGTGAAATTCATTAACAGAACACGGGAGTAATTTTCCGGCTGATTACCATTGAAAAACATTCACAGAATCCACCTCCATACAAAGTATTTCATTTTGTTAATATTGCAAAGAGCTTTGCAATAATTTCCACTCAAAATGTTTTTCACATTTTGCGCAAATTAATGTCGAAATTACTTTTTCAGCGAAAAATAGCCTAAGTAAATCTACGGTGTGTTTTTTTTTTAAATATGTGTTGGATTTTGTAATTTGTTTTACAGGGGCGACATCTTCAAATTGAACAAGCCCCTTTAAATATTGTTACTTATAAAACGCAACAATAAAAAGTTTTAAGCTGGGTAATTATTGTTTCATTTTATTGGTTTTCAAAAAGATTAGGTGCGTAGTACTTGCAACCGGCGTGCGTGTTTGAAAAAGGAACATGTGAAGGCAGTAGCAGATGGCGTCCTTTCATCATCTTATCAGCACAGAATCTTCCACTTCTGGGTATAGGTCTCCACTTTTTTTCCGTCACAATTCCCGGTTCTGTGCATCCCTTATCCAGGTGTTCCCGTGACTTTGACGATATCGTCAGCCCAACGACTTTTAGGACGGTCCTGCTATCTTTGGCTTAACGTTGGCCACCACTCGGTCAAAGCCTTGCTTTGGTTATCTCCGCGTATAGCCAGAAGTCCTACTCAGGTCCACTTGAGTCGCACCGCCCGGTCACGTCGTCGTAGACTTTCGTTCTTTAGTTTCAGCCAAACCATGTAAAATGGAGTGTGTTTAAGTATCTATGTTTGAATGTTACGGTTTCATTCCAAATGCAAAAGGCTCATGTTACGGTTTCATTCTAAATGCAAAAGGCTTACACCCAGTTGTCAGAACGCGCCACAGTCAACACTGAACAACTTTGCATGCAATTAATTATTAAAACAACGTTTAACAACGTGCTGCACTAATTAGTGGCTGGCAGCTAAGGGCCCGGGCACACAAGCGGTTCCAATTTGTAACGCTGACCGCTAAGGGCTTGACACACGAGCGGTTTTCATTTGTAAAATTAGCAACGTTCACTATTGCGTGAATCTTGTGCTCGTGAGCACACGAAGCGACACTTAAATTAAATGCTACATATTTTTGCACTGAAGGTGCAATACAATCGAATAGCGAGCTTTTATTATGACAAGTCGCTTAGTGTTAGTAGAAAAGCGGCCATTTTGTAAAATATGTATGTTTAAATTAGTTTTTCTGGAATTTGTACTTTTGAACTGTTTTTTTTTAATGTGTTATCCGTATGGGCGTCTTGCCTGAAATAAATAGATTTTATTTTATTATATATTAAACCGCCAATGCAGGAACCAAAACTCTGACACCAGGTTAGGCACTAACCACACGATAAAGGCAGTTACCACCGAGCAGTAATGAATGTACAGTTAGTGGCTAAAACTTTTACTAACGCTTGAATGTATGTATTTGTTATGTGAAACGAACGATAATGTTGTTATTTATTTTAGCCGTAGGTAACTTTAACGTAACTTCAGTACGAACACCTCAGTTTCCTAATTATTTATACATATTGCAATTCACTGACAAACACAGCCTTTATAATTTTTTCAGTTGATTTTCTTATTACGAAAGTGGCATTTTTAAACATTCATCCCTTGAAGGGTTCAAATAGGGGAAGGGGAAATTTGAAAGTGTTGTAACATCACTATTTAGTATGTAATTAGTGTGTACACCACTAGATATTATCTATGGTTCCGGTTGATACCTGTCACTCTAGCGAGACACACTGCTATGTCTGATCCCGTCTGTAATACTACTCGTCAACTGTCTTTGTATTATAATGTGTACCTCATGTTAATACACCAAGTCTAATCAACGATATCTTTCATTCCAACAAACTTATTAGAAAGGAAATTCGAAATTCCCATCAAAAACACGACCATGTCTCCAACAAATAAATACATAAAAAAACTACAATAGTCACAATAGCTACCCGATAAAACAATTGACTTAGATTAACGAAACAAAAGGTTTTGGCAGCGAAGCGCTCATTACCGGCTAATGCTGCGTAATAGGCACTACTATTGGCCGTAGGGTGTTGAAGCTAATTTGGCATCTTTTGGGGCAAGTTGTCTAATTAAGCTACGATTCATGTTGTAATCTGTTGAATTAACGATCGATGACACTATTGGAATTACCCTAGTCGATATACGGTTAGGGTCATTGTTAAAAGGCCTATCGTAAGAGCTCCGGCTACTTATATAACATAACATAACATCACGCCTGCAGTTCCCGAAGTGTTGGACAGAGGTGTTCCTATTAGTAGACCCACATTTCGCCAGTTATGTTAGTTTTTTCCCGTCTGCCCCCACCGGTCTGTCCCCACTGGTGGTAGTTGTAACTATTTGTTGTTTAAGTCCCATGTAATACCCGGTTGTCACCAACCGGGTGCAAATCCAGACTCCGAGGCTGCTACTGAGAAATTCCTGATGGAAAAATCCAATAACAGTTCTCTCGATCCGGGATTCAAACCCAGAGCCTAGACCATGGTTTTAACATTTCTGAAACTCATGGAATAGTAATTTGGTTACCCATCAAGTGGAGGAAATAATACATAGAATAAAACGCTATACCTCTAACAAAATGAACCACGTTCACTAAGTCAAAAAAAGAATCTAATAACAATGAGGAAAACCAAGTACGATGATACGTAACATCCCTCTCATCAACCAGTCAGATAGTAATTCCCAACAATTCTTAATAACTCACGTACAAGAAATACATTTTCACCCCTCTTCAGGGGATGAATGGGGGTGAAGAATGATGACAACCGCACATTGTTAGCATCTTATTGTACTGTTCTTGAGTCCCCGAGGAAATCTCAAATAAATTTAAAGTAGCGAACAAAAGTGTGAAGACGCGGGGGAAATAGGGATGTTTATGGGGGTGAACTTTTGTGTCGATTTTGTGTGCACCTGAGGTAAACTCATGGCCAATAGTTTTACCCAAAAGTGAGCAGTAAATCGTATTGGAATAATGAGAACAGCAGCAGTAGGATAGGACAGCAATGGGATAGGAGTATATTCATTCGTGGTTAATATTTTTACAAGCAAGTTACAATCACAGGTACAATGTATTAGAACATAAACAAACTGTAACTATGCTAATATCTAATCAGTGACAGACATATTATGATTATTCTCACAGACCAGTGCATACATAAATATACGACCTCCAATAAAGCGGGTCTCACGATGCATTTTTATTTCTTTTCTGTACTCGTAGCGTAACTTAAATTATTGTACTAATTACAGGAGACTTTTTCATTAGTTTTTTTTTGTGCTGAGATAAGACACTCACGGTCATGTTCCTAACCTAGTCTCATTGGAATGGGGTTTGGCGAATAAATTATGTTTTTTTCTTTTTTGTTCTTTGTTTTTTTTTCGTTCCTTGTGTTTAAGCATTATTTAGTTGCTAATTAATTAAATAGGTATGTTGAATAAAATATTCTTGTAATTAGCTGAGAGAAATCAACAGCTTATTCGCTAAACAGTATTTTGTTTGGCCATACGAGCTAACGATGACAGATAAAAAAAAATCATTAGATAATGTCAATATCTTATTGACATAGATATCAAACAAAGTCCCATCCTTATACATGGAATACTTCATTAAAAGCACAGTACACACTCGTGTTGCTACACTTGCTACAAAGAAACGAGAAGAAAGCGTCAAGTCTGTAATGAATTCCTAATGGCCGCACGATAGCACCCCTCTTCACCCCCTTGAACGCCCCTCCTCATTTAAGAGATAATGGCGAAGAAATTGTTTCCGCAAGATGTAGTCAGATATTATGGTAATGTGGTGCGGATTACATTTAGATTACGATGTAACTATAATGGTTTTGTCATGGATTGCTATCGTTTGAAGTGATGATAGGATGAAATTGGCTGCAGAGTAAGTTTATATTCAAGTAACCCGACTCTTATACTCTATTCGATTCCTTATACTCAGAATATCCTCAAGATATTCGCTGAAGGTCATACAGGTTTACGCCCCGACCTCGGCACACCCCGACGACGAAGTGGAGACCATGTATGATATTGATTGATGATATTACTAAAGCCATGCATGGTTCCAAAACTCACTTTACCGTTGTCATGGGGGACTTCAACGCGAAACTGGGCAAACGAGACGGGGATGAGCTACAGGTGGGGCAATTTGGAGTTGGACGTCGGAATCGCCGGGGTCACCAACTGGCTAGTTTTATGGAGAAGGAGGGCCTCTATATGATGAACTCCTTCTTCAAAAAGCCTGAGCACAGGAAGTGGACCTGGCAGAGCCCCGATGGTGCAACGAGAAATGAGATTGACTTCATCATGTCTACCAAGAAGCAAATGTTCAATGATGTCTCTGTGATCAATTCGGTGAAAACCGGGAGCGATCACCGCATGGAAGAGGCACATTGAACATCAATATCAAGCTTGAAAGGTATCGACTGATGAAGTCTACGCTCCGTCCAGCACAGATTCAAATCCAAAACCCCGAGAGCTTCCAGCTTGAACTCCAGAACCGTTTCGAGTGCCTAGGAAGCTCAGTGGACGAATATAACGATGGGTTCGTGGAAGCTGTCCATGCGACCGGGTCTAAGTTCTTCAAGGCACGTCGTACAGATCAGAACAAGAGACTCTCCGATCACACTCTCAAGCTCATGAAGGAGCGGCGTGAGATGATCCTGCAGTCTTCAGACGAGGCGTGTAAATACCGGCAGCTCAATAGACGGATATCTAAATCCTTGAAGAGCGACCTCCGCCGCTTTAATACCGAGCGTATTAAAGACGCGATTGAGCGGAATAAAGGCTCCAAGGTATTTGCAAGAGATCTTGCTATTGGGCAGAGCCAGCTCACGAAACTGAAGACCGACGATAGTAGGATCTTGTCCGCCAAACCGGAGCTTCTGAGGGAGATCGAGAGCTTCTATGGACAGTTGTACACGTCAACCAATAAACCCGTCGTAGATCTAGCAAACGACCCAAGAGCTAGACTGACCCGACACTATACCGAAGACATCCTGGACGTCAGCCTGTACGAGATTAGGATGGCTCTGAAGCAACTCAAAAACAACAAGGCACTGGGTGATGACGGAATTACAGCATAACTCCTGAAGGCGGGTGGAAAACCGGTTCTTAAGGCCCTTCAGAAGCTGTTTAATTCCGTCATACTTGAGGGAAATACGCCACAGGCATGGTGCAGGGGTGTGGTGGTACTCTTCTTCAAGAAGGGCGACAATGCCCGGTTGAAGAATTATAGGCCCATCTCACTTCTAAGCCATGTCTACAAGTTGTTTTCAAGAGTCATCACGAATCGTCTCGCGCGCAGGTTTGACGATTTCCAGCCTACCGAACAAGCCGGTTTCCGAAAAGGCTTTAGCACCGTGGACCACATACATACGCTGCGGCAGGTTATACAGAAGACCGAAGAGTATAACCTGCCCCTCTGTTTAGCGTTTGTGGACTACGAGAAAGCCTTCGATTCGATCGAGACCTGGGCTGTACTCTCTCCAACGGTGCCAAATTGACTATCGGTACATCGAGGTGTTGAAGTGTTTGTACAAAAACGCCACCATGTCAGTCCGACTTCAGGACCAAGCCTCTGAACCTATCCTCCTACAGCGAGGTGTGAGACAGGGAGACGTCATATCTCCGAAACTGTTCACCGCTGCACTGGAGGATGTCTTCAAGGTTCTGGACTGGAGAGGGCTAGGCATCAACGTCAATGGCGAGTACATCACTCACCTTCGGTTAGCCGACGATATAGTGGTCATGGCTGAGACCATGGAGGACCTCAGGACGATGCTCGATGACCTCAGTAGAGCTTCCGGAAGAGTGGGTCTTAAAATGAACATGGACAAAACTAAGGTCATGTTGAATGCCCATGTCACACCCACTCCTATCAAAATCGGAGACTCTATACTCGAAGTTGTAGACGATTATGTGTACCTGGGACAAACGGTCCAGTTAGGTAGGTCTAACTTCGAGAAAGAGGTCAATCGTCGAATCCGACTCGGCTGGGCAGCGTTCGGGAAGTTGCGCGGTATCTTCTCGTCCAACTTACCGCAGTGTCTCAAGACGAAAGTCTATGACCAGTGTGTTATTGCCAGTGATTACATACGGGACCGAAACGTGGTCGCTCACAATGGGCCTCATCAGAAGGCTTAAAGTCACCCAATGGGCAATGGAGAGGGCTATGCTCGGAGTTTCCTTGCGCGATCGAATCAGAAATGAAGACATCCGCAAGAGAACCAAGGTTACCGACGTAGCCCGAAGAATTGCCAAACTTAAGTGGCAGTGGGCAGGTCACATTGCTCGCGGAACGGATGGCCGATGGGGCCGAAAAGTTCTGGATTGGCGACCGCGAACCGGAAGACGTTGCGTTGGAAGACCTCCCACTAGGTGGACCGATGACCTGGTGAAGGTTACGGGAGTCCGCTGGATGCGAGTCGCATGGGACCGGTCAATGTGGCGACACTTGGGGGAGGCCTATGTCCAGCAGTGGACGTCTTTCGGCTGAAATGATGATGATGATGAACCCGACTCTGCGTCGCATGGCACCACCTATCGGGTCCAGAACTCCATAGTTCTGGACCCGATAGCTGGTGCCATTAATGCCAGTGGCAGTAATAACTCTAACTTAAACTCTTTATTGCATTCATGTGTACATTTAGATGTTACATATAAAGTAAGTGAGAAGGAAAGTGAGGAAGTGAGTAAGTAAGTAAGTGAGTGGGTTGTGAGTGAGTGTAAGTGTAATATGTATCTTTCAAGCTGCAACCAACCAATACATTAACAAAATTTCATTGAAATCTGTTGTGTGGATTTAGAGACTGACGTGTATTGAATGAAACGAGATTTGTATAATATTAATTTGTCGGACACTGTTTTAAGCTTTCACTGTTCATAACTATACTTAAAATGTCACGTACGGGATATCTTCCGTGATTATTTATTGTTTTGAGCTCCCGATATTGCTGATTGTTGATGGTTTCAAATCGTCAAGTACGTGGAATCCAGTATTGAGTATGCTTAAAAGTAGCAGCCAGCAACATAATAAGGACTCCACAAAACCTGGTGATACTGTGAGTGTGTTTTGCCGTGACGCACACGCACACGCACTACTTAAACTCGACACTAATGTCGAGTTTAAGTAGTGCGCGTAGCAAAAGACAAAGAAAGAGGGTAGACACATTTGTCTGCTCCTAACAATTTTTTCCATCCACCCGCATTCTCCAGTTAACCCGCGATCATGGCGCTTGCAACAGCGTCGAAATATCGGGAGCTCAAAATAATAAATAATCACGAAAGTTAACCTGTAAGTGACATTTTAAGTATAATTTGTCGGAATTTTTCACTTGCCGTACTGCTGAGTTTTAGCAGTCCGGTTTAATGACAGGTTCGGGCATCTTTGCCCAGTTTGATGGCAATAGGCGGGCTTCCTATAAACATGGGACTTGAGATAACTAGCGGATTGTGGGTGTCTATTAAATTCACCTCTGCCTCTGTATCTACCTCTGCCTTGTTTAATAATGCATCGGTGAAGGAAAACATCGTGAAGAAACCAGCATGCCTGAGCGATATTTCTCGATGGCATGTTAAACCCAAGTCAGAGACCCATGAAACCTCTGACACCAAGGGTGAGGCACAAACCACACGAAAAAAAAGAAGACTGACACTTTTTTGGTGATGAGATATTTTTTGTTACCCAAAGTACGAACAAGAATTGATCACTGAACTAGCTCAAGACACGTTTGTGATTTCTGACCATTTCCTTTGTCCGAGTTTTCTCACCGTGTTTTCCTGTACCATTAACCGTTAGCCAGTTACGTGCAGTCGGCAAGAAAAGTGAAAGAGTCATAATGGCACTGGCCAGATTTTGTACCCTTTCGTTTTGAAACTTTGGTTATAAGAACGAATTGAGTATGAATGTGGATGGGTATATGAGTAGAAGAAGACCAAAGAAATGATGGATGGACTGTGTAAAGAATGATATGGCAAGAAAAGAGGTGTCTGATGAGATGACGAGTAATAGAGAAGTATGGAAGAAGAAGACATGCTGCGCCGACCGCAAATGAATTAGGATAAGGGCAGGAGAATGATCATGGTTATAGGTAAGAACGAATCCGTAAGACACACATCAGAGTCTCGTATTTTTAAACAGGACTTGCTTTCGCATATGCCAGAAAGAGTGATGGATATGAATGTTGATAGATGGAGAGGGAGAGGAAGACCAAATAAAAGATTGTGTGAGGATTCCTCACACAGCTAAGAAAGAGAAACGTCTGATAGGGGAGAATTGAAGAAGAAAACGTTTTGCGCCGACCCCAAATAGAATAGGATGGAATGCAATGGGATTTATAGTTCCCGTCACGTAAAAAGAACGTTGAGCGCAGTGGAGAGGATGTATCTGCGCACGTTATACAGTCTCTCCCTGAACTACTAGGCTATTGTTTAATTACATAAGTGTAATTGTTTTACTGTAGAATACGTACTTTACATTAGCACTTTGGAGTAGGATGAAATAAAAAAATAGATAATGTTTACTCAAACAGTCAGCGTTCCTTTTATGTGATGGGACCAGGATGGGACCTATAGTAGGTTTCTAGATTCGTCGTTTGCAGTATCAATATATGCAATAAATAAAATGCTCAACGTTAAATATTTCACCTTCATTTCTTTTTCACAAAACACGTTGAGAAAATGACTCCAAAATAACTCATTGAAAGGCCCAGCCCTTCAAATTGAAATGGCTCGTAGCTAAAAAGCCGGGCTTTCAAAAAGATGATTGTACAGAATACGGGTAATAGGCAACCCCTTTTGTGCAGTAACGAAGTTTATTTCGCGTTGAATAGCTTTTGATCGCTGATCTGAACGAGCACATGGTGTTGGGAAAAGTTATTGTGGATTGTGAAGATGGGATGGCTTTGTGAGGTATTGTGATTGTAAAGAGCTAATTCGGGGAAGGTTACGTTTTTAATAATGTTACATGTTCTGTTTGGTAGTTTTCATTCAATCCCTGTTATTTTGAGGGTGTCATAAATTGTTCAAAAGCGTCATCAGTATGAATTGTGGATCTAGCACGTCAGCGCGGAATATCTGCGTAAATTCAGAAGAATTTCAAAAGAAAGTCGTTTTGCACGTATTCTTCCTTGGTTGTAAGACTTTATTTTTACATAATGCATGGTATTAATCATGCATTTCTCAATCATCTAAAATTCTATAGTTTAAATGAGCATTTCTTATTAAATCTTGTTTTGTTTCCGCCACGTGTTCGTGCTGGGGCTTCAGTCAGTCCGCGGGACTGTTAGAAAGAGATACCGTGGCCCCGGAACACAAAGGGACAAATGGCGATGAAGGAACATGGATGGGTTTTAGTTAGCAAAAGTCTGACACTCCCTCCCGCTCCGCCCAGAGGGGGAGGAGTCATTTGATGATTTACCATCCGAAAAAAAAGGTCTTCAGTCAGTATCCTGTTCCGGGGTATTTTTTGTCTAAAAAGTCATCAACATAATCTCTGAAAAGTCGTCCATTGCTAATACAAAAATTAACAACAGTTTTTTGCCCAAAATCAACTTAAATGTAATATAACACACAAATACAACATACGACAAACCGCAAATAACGTGATACAAAGCAATATTCACGTAACGCTCAGTTTAAGTGCGTAACTATATTATTTTCACAAAAATAAGTGACAGTTACAACCAACAATACTATGGGTAGAAGAACAACTGCATGCGGAAGAAGTTTTAGTTATAGTTACTATTTTAAAACCTATCACAATGTTGTCGTATTTTACTCAAAAGTTGGCTGTTAGAGAATGCCTTGTGGATTTAAATGCCGTCCGTACCACTATTGCACGTGAAGTTTAGTCCGGGAGTAAATAAAGGCAGTAAAAAGACCCTTAACGAAGCCGAAAGGCACTTGTTCTCCTCATCATTGCGATCATTTTTTTTTATTCTACACCATACCTGGGAACCTTCTAGTTACGGAGATAATTATTTGGGCTACATTCCAACTTATTAAGTTTTTTAAAATACAATCATTAATATCATCACTAATTAATCATCACTTAAACACCTCCACGACCCCTGTACTATTCAATCCATCCATCAGCACAATGTTTTGAGTGCGTTACATTGAGCCCTACCGAAAAACGTGATTTTCACCCCAAAACGAAGTCATTTCCCAGCAAAAATGTTATCATAATGTACAGAAGATGAAGATGTGCTTGTTTGACGGCTTCGTGAAGAGTCTTTTTCATCCTGTATAGTAAACCGTTGTGGTTTGAAAAAAAACCCAGGTATGAGTGGCAGAGTTAACGGTCTTTAAGGCCGAAGTTTTTACAAAGTTCGATCACAATACCAATACTACTACTTATCGTGTGGTAAGTGCCTAAACTGGTGTCAGAGTTTTTATGCCGCCCATGGGCCTCTGACCTGGCTTTACATGCCGTCGAGAAAATTTCTCAGGCATGCTGGTAATACCAGTTACCCTGCACATCATTATTATTGTCACTCCACCTTACTTAATTCGGTTTACTACCTCCGTATATGTTGTCAGAGTTACGAAATTCCTATTAAATATTTACTTTCGTTTTTTTTTTTTACCGTTTGATGGCAACAGGCTCGCCCCCTATTACATGGGACTTACAAATATAACTGGTGAAATGTCGGTGTACTATTAAGTACAACTCTACTCTACTACTTGGCACTTCGGGGACTGCAGACATGATGTCATGCTTTGTGTTTTTATATTAAACGAAAACTAAAACGAAAACTGACGGTACACCAAGCATTCATTTTTAGTGGCTATACCGCTCATACAATCAGTTCCTACGTCTCCTGATGTCTTCCTCACTTATTCCTTAAGGCTTGGGTATGTGCTAAATTAGCAACTCTATTTGTGGTGGTTCAAACTTACACAACAAAATACTGTTAGAATCAAGTTCTAATCAGCTTGCACTACAAAGTGGTTGTTACGTAAGTCACTGTGGGCCGAATAGGGCGAAATTAGTGGTTTTTATTTAATTGTAGCCTAACAAATCATTAGATCAAAATGCCAAATGTACACTTTGTGAAGAAAAACGTGACAAATATTTGTGTGAAAAAAAAAATACTAAAACTTAATGCCGTTTAGGAGTAGTTACGAAATATTAAAGAAAAAATGCTTCACTTAGAATATGTTTTTCATATAGTAAAAATAAATATAAGATTTATTTGAATAGGACCAATTAAAGTGTAAAGTCAAATTAGCAACATATATTTTTTTGCACATTTATATTCACTCATGTATGGAGAAAACCTCTCGTTAGCAGATACCACAGCCTTAAACATTCAACTTCGGACAAGTAATGCAGGACAACCGACAACTGACTGTACCGCATAATATTTGATTTGTGGTCCTTCTGCCATTTTACAGTCAGCCACTATTTTTTTTTTTTTTTTTTTATTTTTTTTCAAAATGGTAAGTAGACTTATAAAGTAAGCCCCACAAAACCGTTGCAATGGTTTGACTGTGGGGTCGGTGAGTCTCTGAACACTCATACTTAAACTTAAAACCAAACGTGACTAATAAGATAAAAATAAAAAATCATTGCCAACTACATAGCCTTAATTGTTAGTATTAAGTATTAGTAACAATGGTGCTTAGGTACTAGGTTAGTATTGTTAGTATAATAATCATTACATATCATAAAACCAAGACCAACGTCAAGACTCAAAATCTACTGCACCGATTTTCATGCTGTTTTCACTAATGGATAGGCTAGTTCTCGACGCAGGTCCTAATATATGACTAGTAATAAACATTTAAACTTTTGTTAGTACCATGAAAAACTTATAAATTAGTGTTAGTAAAGTAATAATAATATACATTTAACTTAGATATATATTTTGTTAGTAACAATGAAAAACTTATGAACTAGTGTTAGTAACATTGACTCGAAGCAGGGTGAGGCACCGATCTCGGGGAATGTCTACTTGACGGCGTGCAGTCGTTGCCACCACCCCGGAGATCGGAGAGTCTCAACCATCATCCAACCATTTATATATATAACTTACACTAAACACATATCTAAATAATATTTTTTTAATTTACTTTTAAATCTATTTTTATTTGTTTCACTCCTTATGTCTGCCGGCAGACTGTTCAATAGATATGGTATTCGTTTTATAGGGTTCTGTCACCAAAGTAATTGGTCACTCTGGGTACATTGTATCTGCCAGCAGCCATAGATCGCGTGTTATGATTGTTGAACACGTGAGTTAAGCTATGCTCATGGGTACCTTGGTGGTTAACTGCTAAAAGATATTTATGTTTGTAAGTGATAGGTAGAATTTTACATATTTTAAATAGTTTCCTATAATCTCCTTTACAACTGTTTTTAGTTTTTTTAGTAAGGTAGGTACTTATTAAGCACTCCCTAAATATATTTAAATCTAACCTTCAGAATTCAAATGGGGATTTTAAGAGCGGCTGTCAATACATTTTGTTGGGAGTCTAGACTGGGAGGCAACTGAGATTTCAATTATGTAATGTGATAGGGAAAGCGTTCTTTTTAGACTGATTATCTTTTTATAGCCTTTTATGTACAAAACGTACCATTTCTAGAAATAGAATTAGCCAATTTTGGTAGAAAACAAAATATTAAGTGGAAGTTGGTTTCACGAAGTAAGGCTAAGGCGATATATTGGCGGCGGCGACCTCTCGCTCCCGGCCTTGGTTCAATCCATGGTCCGGAGCGAGACGGAATGGGACGCCGTCACCTCCTTCTGCGAAGCAGTCATGCTAGCGAAGGAGGTGGCGGAACAGGACAGGGAGAGATCCTCACGTCCCGGCCGCCGCGGGAGACGCCCCGGGCGTCGGGGGCCACGTGGTGGCTTCCGGCCACCGTAGGCGCGGGCCTGTGGACGGGGAGCTATGGGCTAGCTCGCCGTCCGTTCGTCTCATGACGACAGGCCGTGTCGACGGCGCGTTCGTGTTCCACGCGCGCCTCAAAGAGAGTCAGCAATAGTGAAGGGGTCCGCAAGGACCGAAGCCTGCCGGGGCTGCGGGACTATTCGAAAGAGATACCGTGGCCCCGGAACACAAAGGGCGATGAAGGAACATGGATGGGTTTTAGTCAGTAAAAGTCTGACACTCCCTCCTGCTCAGCCCAGAGCGGGAGAAGTCATTTGATGATTTCCCATCCGAAAAAAAAAAAAAAAAAAGGCTAAGGCGATATTCATATAGGTAATTTAATATGTCAGTTTGAGTATACTTGTAGGGGTTGAAGTTAGTATATATAGAGGTTGAAGTATACTTCTAGTGGAACCCACATTTTGCCAATTATATTTCAAGTCAAATGAATCAGAAGCGAGCCTATTGCCATCAATCGAGCACAAATTTGGACTCCGGACTGCTACCAAGAATTCTCAGGCACAATTCGATTGAACTTTCCCTTATCCTTATGTAACTCGAGGGGGTTGGCGCTGTAAGCTGAAATACAGGTTCCTCCTAGTGCGGCTGCAAACGCTAAAATCATTTTTGGTTACAAATACTGTTTAAAGCATTTTATTTGTAAATTATAAGTACTTTTTCGTGTAAGAAAAATAAAAATTATTATTATTATTATCCGAGAATCGAACCCAGGACTTCATGCTTAGCGGTAACGCTTGTGACATTTTTTATTTTACCAACGTAGCTGTATCTAGCAATTTCGATCTAGAAATAACTCCAAAAATGTTTGGATATAAAATAACTTGAACAATAACTTTCAAGCATCATAATAGTCGTCATTTGATTTCAGAGCTCCCCACAAATAACTTTTATGAAACAAACTCAAACATCTTGTACTTGTCAAAATCACTAACTCCTTGTCTATAAAAACCGCAGGTTGATGGAAATTTTGCTGAATTAGCATTTGTAAGCTGCGAACTGTGCCCCTTTGTATCGTTACCCGTCTGTCTGTTTATAACAGATCATCTAGAAAATCACTCCGCCGCTTTTGAAGGAGATTATTTTGGCTTTCAGAAATTTTGGCGGGGAAGAATAATCATTTACCATTTTTTAGAAGCTCGGCAAGGTTTCCAAGCGGAGGTTTGGTTTTAAAGATAATATTTTTACAATTTTTGGGTTTTTCAGTGAAGTTTCGTTTGGTCGTGGTGTTTCTCTGAGACCCGAGCGGCTGCTATTATTTACCCTTCTAAGATTTCCTCCTTACGTAAACGGTGGTGATGGCCAGATTTTAGTTTATCGGAGTAGCATTGAATATTTTGAATGATAACTGTAGCTTACATACAAATGGGCAGTCCTATTGTTACAAACGATCTTTTTAGAACAACTGAAAAAAAATCTCATTCGATTTTGAATATAACCCTCAACATTTTATGGTTTAAAATCATTCGGAGAAATTTGACAGTGTCTGGTAACTTAAAAATTATGCTGGCTACTGTACTAGCCATAGTAATAAAATCCAAGCTTCAATGTTCAATCACACGGAAACAGTAAATGGGATCTTGAGAAGAAAATCCAAAGCGAGAAAACGATGATTAATTTCTTATTTCTCTCTTATTAATAAAGTTGGAGCTGTTCCCCGCTTCGTAACAAATAAATTGAAGTATTTTGAATATTCATTTAGTTACCAAAAGCTATATAAAGACGGAGGAAACAATTTTACTAAGTTTTGTTTATTTGCAAAGTTGCCACCAGCAAAATAGAGAAATATTCTGTTTTGAATATATGCTGATTTACTGTGTTGGTATTTCAAAAATAATATTTCATTAAAACTTTTATATCACGACATTTGTTTTGCAAAGCGTCATGAAAATGTCAATGTACTTCATGATAGTGTCTGATAATACAAAAGTGGATGCATAAAAGCTTACATGCCTACGTTAATGATTGCGTTAAACCTAATACGTTTAAGACTCGTATCCGCACAATACTAATAAAATTACTAGACTAATTGGTGTCCCAGCCATTTGACGACACAGCGCCGTAAACGCGCGTCGCACCGCACCGCACCGCATCGCCTATTTTTGTTCTTAAGGTGGATGCTCCAGGGTAGCCCGCGAAATTCAAATTTTCTTACGTTTTTTGCAATTTGAAAGCCAATGCTGGTTATATGTTGATGAAAATATGATTCGCGGCTGTAACACGTATGTAGTTACAGAATTAAAATCATCAATGCAAGCCTCTACTCCACTCCACTTTTTCATGAAGTAGTCATTCAATCGGGTAACATGAACTTAGAGGGTTGTATTGATGATTTTAATGATTATATTTCTGTAACTACATACGTGTTACAGCCGCGAATCATATTTTCATCAACATACAACCTTTTTTTTTTTTTTTTTTTTTTTTTTTTCGGATGGGAAATCATCAAATGACTTCTCCCGCTCTGGGCGGAGCAGGAGGGAGTGTCAGACTTTTACTGACTAAAACCCATCCATGTTCCTTCATCGCCCTTTATGTTCCGGGGCCACGGTATCTCTTTCGAATAGTCCCGCAGCCCCGGCAGGCTTCGGCCCTTGCGGACCCCTTCACTGATGCTGACTCTCTTTGAGGCGCGCGTGGAACACGAACGCGCCGTCGACACGGCCTGTCGTCATGAGACGTACGGACGGCGAGCTAGCCCATAGCTCCCCGTCCACAGGCCCGCGCCTACGGTGGCCGGAAGCCACCACGTGGCCCCCGACGCCCGGGGCGTCTCCCGCGGCGGCCGGGACGTGAGGATCTCTCCCTGTCCTGTTCCGCCACCTCCTTCGCTAGCATGACTGCTTCGCAGAAGGAGGTGACGGCGTCCCATTCCGTCTCGCTCCGGACCATGGCACGAACCAGGGCCGGGAGCGAGAGGTCGCCGCCGCCGATCGCCACCTCGAGGACACGGCGGTGCTCCACCCAAGCGGGGCACACCTCCACAGTGTGCTCCACCGTGTCCTCCGGCCTATCCTCACAATGATAGCACCCGGGCGTTTCCTCCCGCCCGATTCGGTGCAGGAACTTACCGAAACATCCGTGTCCGGTAAGAACCTGCGTCAGGCGGAAGGTGAGGACGCCGTGGCGTCTCTCCAGCCACTCCTCAAAGAGGGGACTTATCGCCACTATTGTGGCGTGCCCTGCACGGGGTTGCGATAGTCGCTCTCTCCATGTCGCCATGAGATCCCGCCGGAAGTCCGTCCGCTGAGCGACAATTTGCCGCGGCAGCGGAGTTTCCCCCCGGCGTAGCGCCTCCGCGCGCCACTCATGTAGGCGCGCGAGGACTATTGCCTCCAGATCCCATGGCGGCAATCCGGCAAGGAGGTTCGCCGCCTCGCGGGAGATCGTGCGGTACCCCCGGACCAGCCTTACGGCTACCACCTTCTGGGGCACGTTCAAGTGGTGGGCGGCACGCCGCCTCAATGAACGTGCCCACACCGGGGCCCCGTAAAGGGCCATGGACCGCACGACTCCCGCGTAGAGCCTCCGGCAGGAGGCGTTCGGCCCCCCCAGGTTGGGCAGGAGCCGCCTGAAGGCAGCCCCTGTCCGCTCCAGTTTGGGGGCCAAACGTCGGAAGTGCTCCACGAAGTTCCACCGGCTGTCGAGGACAAGTCCCAGGTACTTCAGCGTCGACTCGACGCCGATGGAAACCCCTCCTGCCATAACTGCGGATCCCGGAGGTGGCGCGTTCCGAGGCCCATGAAAGCACATGGCCTCGGACTTGTGCAATGCCACCTCGAGACCCAGTTGCCGGATCCTCTCAACGACTATCGCAACCCCGCGTGTCATTACTTCGGCCGCCGCCTCGTGCGACCCCCCCTGTGCGAGCACCAGCGTGTCGTCTGCATAGCAAACCACGCTGACGCCGCTAGGGAGGTCGGCGCGCAGCACCCAGTCGTACCCGATGTTCCACAAGGACGGCCCTAGAACCGATCCCTGCGGAACACCGCACGACATCTCTCGCCGGTTCCAGTCTCCGCTGCGACCGGGGTAGATGACATACCTGTCCGCCAGGTAGTCCCCGACCACACGACGGAGGTAGGTCGGCACCCGGTGATACCGGAGTGCCTCCCTTATGCAGCTCCAGGGCATGGAGTTGAAGGCATTGGCGATGTCGAGAGACACCGCCAAGACAACCCCACCCCGGGACACCGCATCCCCCGTCGTGAGGGCCCTCACGCGCATGATGGCGTCCACCGTAGAGCGCCCCTTGCGGAAACCAAATTGGTGTTCCGCAAGGTCCGGCCCCATCCCCGCAAGGTGCTCGGCGAGGCGGTTTGCAACTACTCTTTCAAAGAGCTTGCCCACCTCGTCGAGCAGCACCACGGGCCGGTAGGCGGACGGAGAGTCCGCCGGGCGCCCCGGCTTCCGGATGAGGACCAGCTTCCCCGTCTTCCAACGAAGCGGGAACTGGCCTCTCTCCAAACATGCGCTAAAGAGCCCTTCCAGTCGGGGCCCGAGAGCCTCCGAGGCCAGGACCCAGGCTTTGCCAGGCAAGCCGTCGGGTCCCGGGGCGGTATTTTTGGCACCTAGCCTTCGTACCGCCACTCTCAGGTCTACCCCGGTCACTTCAGGAGCGTCGTCGTCGTCACTTTGGTGGTCCGCTTCCGGCACCGCAGCCGGCGGAGCCATAGGCGGGGGCGGGTGTTCCCCTCGCAAGGGGAACAGAGCGCTCACCACGTCCTCCACGAGCTGAGGCCGGAGACTCTGCGTCAGCGGGGGGGCCCAGGTGCGGAGTTTATCCCGCACCATCTTGTAAGGGCGCCCCCACGGATCTCTGTCGAGAGCCCCCAGCATCTCCTCGCGGGCCAGATCCCTGGCCCGCAGGACAGCCTCGCGGAGGGCGGTCTTCGCCGCTCTGTAGCCCTCATAAAGCTCCGCCTCAATGGCTGCCGCATTCGGTGGGCGAATGCGGAGCCTGCGGTGCCTGGCGTACAGGTGTCGCGCAGCCACACACGCCTCCCGTAGGGACGTCAGCTCTCGCGACCACCAGTACACCTGACGCCGGGCGCTTCCTGGCCGGACTCGGGGCATTGCCACGTCACATATGTCGGACATGGCCTCCTGGAACCACCCTGCCTCATCATTGACGTCGGCAGGCCTGTCCGGTGATGTCACCCAGGCCTGCACGATCGAGGCTTCCAGGAGGAGCTCCCGGTCCAGCTGCTTCAGCGCCCAACGCGGACCACTCGGGGCCTGTTGGACCGGCGCGCTTGAGGTCTGGGTGGAGACGTCGAACCGTATGTACCGGTGGTCGGAATAGGTCTCCACCCCCTCCATGACGCGCCAGTCAACGACACGCGGTGACAGGGCGGGGCTAGCGAACGAAATGTCCACCACCGACTCGCCCCGCATCCTCACGCACGTGGCGACAGAACCCCGATTTAGGACGACCAGGCCCTTCTCCAGGGCCCAGTCCTCCACCATCCTTCCCCGCACGTCTGTGCAACGAGAACCCCAAGCCAAGTTCTTGGCATTGAAGTCCCCGAGGACAAGCACGGGGAGGGAATGGTTTCCGACGACGACACTCAACTCTGCGAGAGAGTTGTGGAACTCGGCGAGAGTTCGGTTCGGGGAGAAGTAGACTCCCACTACGACGATCTCCCCGAACCGGGCTGCTACGCACCCCCGACCCCTCCTGACACTTTCAAGGGTCGGGGTGCCGGCGGCGGCCGACGACACTATGGTCACTGAGCCGCTTAGGTCCGCCACCCAGTCTTCCCTGGGCAGGACGAAATACGGCTCAGCGACCACAGCAATGTTAATCAACCACTGCGCCATGCTCTGGAGCAAGAGATCCTGAGCGCAGGCGCAGTGGTTGATATTCGCCTGGAGGAAGCGTAATGGGGCCGTTATTGGCACTCCATTACCGCTTCCTCCAACCTGGCCCCCTGTGAGGGCCCCTCTGTGGCGGCGACAGAGGGAGCGGCAGCGGCGGCAGTTGCGGCTGCGGCATTGGCGACGGTGGCGGTGGTGGCGGAGGGCCTACCTTTGCCTCTAGTGGCCTTGGTGGGCGGAGCGCAGGCCTTGCTCCCAGCCCGGTGATCAGCAGGCTTGCCAGCCGCCGCACATGCAGCGCAGTGCGGCGCGGCGGCGCAGCAAGTCGCGGATGTGTGACCGGGCTGGCTGCAACGGAAGCAGAGGCCGCTGCGGTCGACCTCCGAGGCGCATTGCACCGACACATGGTGCCCCACCAGGCAACGGTAACACCTCAAAGGTCTAGGCTCCAGCAGCCTCACCTGTGCTGAGACCCAGCCCACCAGTAGCCTGCGGCCCTCCACGATGGTCCTGGCCGCCGTCACTGGGCAGCTTACCATTACGGTCCGCATGCCCGTGGGGTCCGGGCGAAGGGCGCCCGCCCTGACCTGATCGGCAGGGCACCCTCCGGACCTAGCGACGGCGGCCACCACCTCCTCCTCGGTCACCGAGTCGTCCAGACCCAGGATGCGCAGGTCTGCGCATTTGACGGGCCTGGACACTCGGGCCTCGTCCGCATTAAGGGACGCTCTGAGCTTTTCAGCCAGAGCGTCGGCGGACGAGCCGCTGGTTTCACCAGGGATCTCCAGCAGTCGAGCCCCCGTTGCGGTGACTTTAAGCCGGAGGCCCCCGGTGATTCCCAGCTCGCCGAGGTTCACCGTCGCCTTCGCCTTCGCCAGCAGGTCGCGGTAGGAGACGCCCCTCTGTTCCGCTTCCGGCTGTAGTGTGATCACTACAGCCGCGGTCTTAGGGGCGCGGAGCCTAGCCGCAATCTTGCGCTCCCTAAACTGGCGCTGCCGCTCCTGGTTTCGGGCCTTTTTGGCCGCCTTCCGCCCCTTCTTTTTCTCCCCGGCCACCTGCCATCCGGCTTCAGCCGCGGGAGGTGTAGGGGGCTGCTGGGGGGGCGGCTGCGGCGGTGGCGGCTGACGTGCCGCCGGCGCTGGCCCACTCGCTGCAGGTACTGGTGCCGGCACAGTCACCGCCTGTGCAGCCGCCTTGCCCTTCCTCCCCTTGGGCGCCTTCTTAGCAGGCGCCGGTTTCGCCGGAGCCGGCTTTGGGGGAGGGGCCGCCACTGCCCTGCCAGGGGGCTGATTGGATGGCCCCGGTCCGGGTGCGGTAGCCGCAGCAGCCGCATATGAGGCTGCCCTCGGACCCGGGGCTGCCTTACTTGCCGCCAGGGGGGGACGCAGGACAATTCCCTCCAGGACGGAGAACCGCGCCTGGAAGGAAGCCAGCTCCTTCCGAACCAGGTTCAGTACCTGGTTCTCGACCGGCTCGGGCTGGCTGGGTCGCTGCGCCTGGCCCCCCTTTGGAGGCGCCACGCAGGAGCCAGACTCCCGCAGACTGGCCAGGTCTGCTAGAAGCCTGGCGTTCTCCTTTTGGAGAGCCTCCGTGGCTGCCGACAGGCGGGCCACCTCCGCCCGCAACTTGGCCAGCTCCTCTCCATCCATCGTAGGAGGGGGAGGAGGACGAGGAGGTCCGCCAAAGTTGGCCTCCGCTGCCGCCATTATGGAGGCAGAAGCCGCGGGTATGGCCTTGAGTTTTGAAGATGTCTTCATCTTCAAGGCCACGCCCCTTATTGCGGCTTCCACCTCCTTTGTGAACCTGGCCTTACGCTCCGCATCGGAGCCGCCAGGTGCACCCGCCTCTTCGCCAGACCCCGGAGCAGTGCCCGGGTGGCGCCCCTCTTCGGCCAGTCTGGCCGACCTTTCGGAGGCAGAGAGCCCCCCCCTCTTGCCTCGGATCCCACCGCGCCTGCTAGTGGGGATCTTACGGGCCGAGGCCAACTCTCCCTCCGATGACGACCCTTGGTCGCCCTCCTTCCTGGACCGCTTGCGGAAGAACTTGCTGTTCTCCGCAGCAGTCCCGGCCCTCTCGCGGCGGGAGCTCACTGAGCCTCCCGCGCTCACCTCGCTGGATGCGACGTCGGACTCCGACCCCGCATCCCATCAACATACAACCTGACACTGACTTGCAAATTGCAAAAAACGTAAGAAAAATAGAATTTCGCGGGCTACCCTGGAGCTTCCACCTTAAACTCCACACAGACGCAACCCTTACTTGTTGCAACTATCAGTCAGATGACTGTTTTGATATAATTGTATATGTTGAGCTGTGTTATTTTATACAATATTCATTATTTTTGACTCCCTCGTTGGTCAATGACAAGCGTTTGTGACCACTAGGTCACAAACGCGACTGCTGAGCCTCCTGGGTCGATTCTTGGGTGGGGCATACTATTCATGAGACCATGTGAAAGTATATTTTGTGAAGGATTTCATTTATAGACTGGTATCTCACCAAGGGGATATGCTTCCCAGTACTAACAGGGTTGAGGAGATCAGATAGGCAGTCGCTCCATGAAAACCACTGGTATTCAACTGCATCCATGACATTACAACCTCCGCACGTGATAAAAAAGCAAGTGACGTTCTACTCCATCGTTTGTTGTCCTGTCAACAACGTCACATCATTGACAAGTGGAGATAAGTGCAGGATTCGATTCAATTTAACGCGACTATCTTATCAGATAATGATAATGTTTTACCTCGCCAAAGTGTTGTATATTAACCTACTATGTGTTCGGGATGTGAGAATTAAAGGACTTGGGAAAATGTAAATTGGAGATCAAAAACCTCCAATTTACATTTTCAATTTACGAAAATCTCCGGGGCTGCGGGACTGTTCCGGGCGGCGAGACTGTTCGAAAGAGATACCGTGGCCCCGGAACACAAAGGGCGATGAAGGAACATGGATGGGTTTTAGTCAGTAAAAGTCTGACACTCCCTCCTGCTCCGCCCAGAGCGGGAGGAGTCATTTGATGATTTCCCATCCGAAAAAAAAAATCTTTCTCCAATTTACATTTTCAATTTACAAAAATCTCCGGGGCTGCGGGACTGTTCCGGGGCTGCGAGACTGTTCGAAAGAGATACCGTGGCCCCGGAACACAAAGGGCGATGAAGGAACATGGATGGGTTTTAGTCAGTAAAAGTCTGACACTCCCTCCTGCTCCGTCCAGAGCGGGAGGAGTCATTTAATGATTTCCCATCCGAAAAAAAGATAAAAAATCTCAATACTCGTTGGTCTATTGGTCGTCATCGCGACTGCGGAGCATGAAGTCCTGGGTTCAGTTCCCGGGTCAGGCAAATTGTTATTGGGTTTTCCATCAGGAATTCCTTAGTTGCACCCACGTAGTTTCGATTCGTAAACGGTTGATGGCAATACGCTCGCCCCTTATTACATGGGACATAACAGGTGAAATGTAGGTGTACTATTAGGTACACCCCTGCCTAACTCTTAAAGAGATTACAGGCGTGATGTTATGTTATGTAATTATAGTGTAATTTACCGATGGAAGGGGCTCGTAGCTAAGTAAGAACGGCAGCACAGGTCATTTCGATCAGGTAAAGCTACGCTTGCTGACTGCAGCCCATGGATGGGTTACCAGCTATTTCATATCGGGCCAATGACCTCGGAAAGTAACTCTTAAACTGCTTTTTACATAGTGCTAAACAAGTAAGCATCTTCATCTTCCATTTTCACATAGTAAAGAACAACGTGTACAGTCGTGGTCTTTTCCGCCTGATCAGTTAATTTTTTTTTCGCTTAAATCATGCGGAGGCGCCGGCCACGCCCCCTTAAAGTTTAGACCGATTAGAAAAGCGTCAAGTTTGCCGCGCAAAATAACAATAACTCTCGTTTGGCGCGCTCGGCCGATCGGTATCTTTTCATTCATTATTTCTATACAAAGTCAACAGGGCGGGGCTAGAGAGCGTTTCTATGTTGTAAGTGCAAGCAAAACTTAGCTTAGTGGTGATCAGGCGGGAGTGTCCTCGATAGTACATGTACCAGGAACATATAACACATATTTATCATGTAGCCGTTGGTTCCGGCTGCCTTTTGTAGAACTTTTCCAGTTATTACAGGTATTCAGAAGCCAGAAAGTCTGACAGCCAGTCTTACCTCTCATGTTACCCAGAAACTGAATTGGGGAGATCGGATGGGCAAATGCTGCATTCTAAATTCTGGTATTTAGCTTAGCAGGTTAGACTGGAAACTGACCCAACTTTAGGAAGAGGCTAGACAAATGATGATAAAACTAAATGGCTGTTAGGGTAGCTCGGAAGTTCGAAAGCAATGACATTTTTATGACTGGACGCTCCGTTTCACACAAACGCGCTCCATCTATCTACGTTACATTCAATTTGAAACGAGGACATCAAACAGTTCATTCAGAACACGGCACAAATATGTTTCCAATTCAGGAACAAAGCTTTTGTTTGTGGTGGTGATATAATGAGTCGAAAACTTTATAAAATCTGACGAATCTTCACGGAAAAAATGAAAAATTTAGTTACTTTCATAACATAACATGTAATCCCCGAAGGGTTAGACAGGTGTACTTAATAGAACACTCACATTTCGCTTGTTATTTTTAAGTCCCCTGTTATAAAGAACGAGCCCATTGCCATCAACTGGGCACAAACCCAAACTCCCGTGGCTGCTACTGAGAAATTCTTTAAAGAAAAATGCAATAACGTCTTGCCCGACTTGGGAATGAAACCCAGAGCCTCATGTTCAGCAGTCGAGTTTGCGACCACCAGACCAACGCGGCAGGTACTTTCATATTAGCTATATTTAGCATGGCTCTAAAAAAGCACGTCGTATTTTCCAAATGGACTGAAAACTAGAACTTTGTCTACGAACGAAAAAAACCCAGTGAAATTTTTATTAGATTTACCTGAGAGGAAATACTGTGTAAAAAGTCCATTGTGAACAGTATCAGTTTAAATAAAAACGTAAAATGATTTGCGTCAACATTTTATGGATAAGATTATTTTGCTTAAATACTTTTGCAGTTACTAAACACAAATGAGGCATTCCATATTGCTCCAATTTCCTGCAAGATATCGACCATTGAAAACAATATGCCCATCATCCATTACTACACCTAATGGAAATTCAACTACTAAAGTACAAATACACCCTCCTGATTGGCTACCTGCGGTTCTAACAAATCAACAGTGATTTCCTAACGAGTACGTACATAGAGAATCATTACCTGATCCCTTGTTTACATTGAATGGCATTAGTTGGTCCTGATTGAACGTAGGATCCAAGGCTTACCATGATTAGACCTAATCACTATGTATTGAATTGAAAGGTCAGTCAGTTGCTTTCAGTGTCTATTTAGTACTATCATTTGCATCTTGTTTATAGCCTTTGTACCGAGTATTAAGTTTTAAACAGTTTTTAAGCAGAGTTTAGGGTTTCGTATCCCGTTTCTGTTCGTCGGTCTATCGCCGGGTTGTATAGTACCGTTAGACCGGGTTTTTGGATACGTAAAGTAAAAAAACGACAGTAAAGACGTTTTAAAGTAAAACACCAATTTCACTATAAACACCCTTTTTTAGGCCGTAGAGCTTATAAAAGTCACAGTTGAAACGTATTCTGGGTTGAGCATTTAAAGATTTCTTTCGAAGCATCACACATCATGTTCAATCCAAAGCATTTTCCCATGGTTTTGTCATCAATGGCTTGTGCTTTTGCCCGTCAGTCAGTTATATCAGAAATTGTTCGCGGAAATATCTACGGATTGGGTACCGAACAGCTGGAATCGGCGACGCGGCAGGCCCAGAAGGAGATGGCACGATAAGCTGTACTGGGCTGAAACAGCTCTAGTGAGAGAAGAATGGAAAAAAGGAAGGCAGGGCTTTGCCTCGCAGTGGGACGCAACAGGCTTATAGTAATAAAAATTAAAAAACAACACACCTCGTCACATTTAATTGAAAATCGAAGCTTTGTCAAACAAGCGAATCAATTTAATAATATCGAGAAGTTTTAGCGGTACGCAAAGTAAACACGGCCGCGGTGGGAACTTTGTTTCGCAAACTGAAATGTTTAGCCGAGAGATCTCGCGAGTATTGGTCAGATCGATCTACTGGGTTAACCACTGGTTGAATGATCGCTCTTTTTTAGGATAAAGTTCATCGTTGATTTGAACTGAAAATATTTACGCGGTAACCTATCTTGGCAGATATAAACAGAGCAGGAGACGGATTTCTTAACAATGTAGAAATTATCATTATCTTCCTCCCCTTGTCGCGTATTAATTGCGGTCGGCGCAACACGTTTTTTTCTTCCATTCTCCTCAGTCAACCGTCACGCTATAATTTACTCCGTTTTCTTTCATACCATTCCTCACACAATCCTTCCATCGTTTCATTGGTCTTCCTCTCCTTCTCCATCTATCATCATTTGTATTCATCACTCTTTTAGTCACATGGGATTCGTTCCTCCTTATCTCATGCCCATACCTAGCCTTTCAACTTTTCTGTAACTGGCGCAACTTTCAAACTTCCTCTAATCAAGTGTAGACGTCAGCATAGCCTTTTAATAATCAGTTTAAAATGTTTACACTACTCTCTCTGAGAGTGGGGTGGAATGGGCAAGTGCCGGTTGATGGCTGCCCCATGTCTTCGATATTCCTTTCTAGGACTTGCTGGTTTGACCTCAGAGATGACTTGCAGCACAGTGGTCACGTGCTGCCGTGCACACTTGCACAGCGAGGCTCAAGAGAGATCTTTTTACATCTCCCCAGGGATGTACCCTAACAGGCGTTGCACAGAGCTCCGGACAGGTCTTTTATGAGGAAAAGGTGACTCCTCTCGTTTGCTGGTCGATGGTGACCACCGGGGTGGTTTTAGTAAGGTATAAATTCCATACTCCCCCGGTTTTACACCCGAAGACCGGTTGCATTTTGAAGGCATAACCCCGACAAAAAAAAAGAAAGAAAAACCCGACAAAAAAAAACTTGCCGGTTTGCTTATTGCACTGTTTTCTTTCACTGTTTTCAGAGCAGTGGTGATGAAATAAATTACATAGAAACGATGAAACCTAGAATTAACTATTAGATATGTCAAAGGACCAATTTGTTCGAGACACCATTGTCTACTTCGTGGACAGATCAAGGGTTAAAGGGCTTCCACACACTTTAGACAAGACTGTCTTTAGACAGACAATTGCCCTTCTAGTGCGAGCGAGACAGACTATGTATTCTCGCTCGCACTAGTAGGGTAATTGTCTGTCTAAAGACAGTCTTGTCTATATTGTGCGGTAGCCCTTAGTTAGGTCGCATTACGTACCTAGTACCTGTTAATACGTACGTCATTAACATAACTTTCAACTACATTAACGACGTACGTATTCCACCTATTCTCCATAGGCGTAGGTTATCCGTGTAGGTACTTACTTATTCCATGAATGGGAAATGTATAGGAATTTACGCACGAACAGAAGCTTATTAATAATGTAAATGTTATGCGTGTTTCAATTTCAATTGTTTGTCTAACATTGTTTAATAGTGACGTGATTTTTAGCTGTACGTGAGTTAATAAGACTGGGTAGGTAGGATAAGCAGAGGTGTACCACGAAGACACGTTACGCCAGATATATTCTTACGTTGCATGTTATAAGCTTATTGCGATCAACCAGGGATAAGTCTATATTTCAAGCTTCTATTGAGAATTCCTAATGGAAACACCCAATTACATTTTGTGCAACCTGGGAATCGAACCCTCACAGGACCAGCAGAAGCGACCACTAAAATTCATAAATATACTAAAAACCTTTAGACCCAAACTGTAGTTGCTTGTGGTTCTTTTTAATATAAACTAGCAACCCACCCAGCCTTTGCACGGCTAGCACTAATCTATAGCCGATGACTTTTCGAGGATAGATGGGGGTGGTCATGTGACAAAGTTTTATTTATTATAATGCAGATAATCTTTAAGTACGGTGGGACCCTCGTCGTCGATATCGTTATTCAGGTAGCGTTCTTTTGCAAAATGTTTTTAAATTATAGCCTATAACCTTTTCAGCTAATTCCTGAGATGGCGGCAAACAATTTGACGTAGTGTACACCGACTTCAGTAAGGCGTTTGATAAAATGCCTCACTCCATTCTGATATATAAACTAGCAGCATATGGTATAACAGGGCCTTTATTAAGTTGGTTCAAGTCCTATCTTGCTGAACGCGAATTCTTTGTCGTTGTAAACGGTTTTCGATCAGCTGCACACAAAATAACATCGGGCGCCCCCCAAGGATCTCACTTAGCTCCAATACTATTTATTATGTTCATCAATGACCTTCTTGAGTGTTTTCGTTTTTCCGAACCTTTTATGTATGCTGATGACTTAAAATTTGCACGAGTAATAGAGACTAAAAGAGACTGCGAACTTCTGCAACGAGATCTTAACCAAGTTATAAAATGGTGCCGCAATAATAAAATGCAACTAAATCCGAAGAAATGTTACCATGTCAAATATACGAGAAAAATTAGTTGTATTGACACAGAGTACTTCATAGACCAAGAGCAAGTCCAAGAAGTCGAAACAATAAGGGATCTAGGAGTACACTTTGACAGGAGGGTCACTTTTGTGCCTCATATTGATAACATTATTAAAAAGTCATCAAAAATGCTTGGGTTCCTACTTCGTAACACCAAAGGCTTTCGTAAAAGTAGCACCAAGATAATGTTATATAACAGTCTCGTACGCAGTGTTATGGAATATTGTAGTGTTGTATGGAGACCTCACTATGCCACTCACATTTTGCGTCTGGAAAGGGTCCAGAAACGTTTTGTGTGGCATTTAGCCTTTAGTGACGGGAAATCTAAGCGCCTGCCCTCTTATAAAGTCCGTCTATGCCATTTCAAGATGCAGACGTTGTCTATGCGTAGAGATATAAGCGATGTTATGTTTCTTTACAAACTGTTGCGCAATAAGATCGACTGCCCCGGTTTACTGAAGCTTATTCGATTCCGTGCGCCTTCTAGATATCCTAGAACTAAGATAACACCCCTGTGTCCGCCATTTCGAAAGTCAGTGCTTGGTGCGAATTCTCCGATACCTAGATTGTGCAAGATCCTTAATGGCCATAGTGACTTAATAGATATACACCACGAAAGTATAAATAAATTCCTTTGAGCTTTTGTAAATAATCCAATGGCGATTTAATTTGATTTAATTTAATTTAATTTAAACTAGATTTTGATTTTAATTTTGATTTTAATTTTTGATTTTAATTTCGATATAATTTTAATCTTGATTTTAATTTTTATTTAATTTTAATTTTGATTTTAATTCCGATTTTTTTTTTATTTTTAGTTTTGAGTTAATTTTATTTTAATTTTATTTTGAACCTGTTTTTAATTTCTTGGTTTATTCTTTGTTTGTTTTTTATTCTTTTAATTTTTTTTTATTTTCTTATCAATCGATGGTCGTTATATTTATTCATAATCCAATCAATTAATCACAATTTAATCAATTATAATTTTTTATCAGTAATTTTATATCCCGATATCTTTTTCTTTATAGTTTGTATACAACAGTTATTAATTAATGATTTGATAGTTTCTTTATTAATATTTTAATTATTCTTTGTTTGTATAAGTTTCTAATGTCTATAATTTATAAATATGTTATGTTAAACCGTTTTTTTGTGCATGTGGTGTTAACCTGTAATTAATTGTTGCACTTGTAAATGTTACTCTAGTCATTAAGTCAGAAATGTACATAGTGTAAACAATTGTTGGTTAACCTAAATAAATAAATAAATTAATTAATTCCTCTTTATATTGGTGAAAACCGTCTCAAAATCTGTTCAGGAGCTTCTGAGATCCTAGCGAGCACGAGGGAGTCTAATTTATAATATGTAGTGATGATAAGCTACTCTCGGTCCCCAAAAAAACTGCCATATCAACTTCGACCCACCTCGACGCCGCATGACAGGCGCTACAAAGTGGACACAACACTCGAAATGCTTTTACCATATTATCTTTATCGAGGGCGAGCTTCACGACGCGATTGATATTGATGCCCTTCGCTACCTGACTCTGTACAACCATTACTGTACCTAGAACTACGGGAAAATGTATATTAAACAGGTTACCCCCAAAGGATGATGCGAAATTCGTTTTGAAGTCTGCGGGTAAGACCAAAATTAAAATTTATTTCCGGCTAGTGGCTCGCGATTTCACCCAACGTTTCTCTTTTTGTCGGCTCCTAAACATTGTAGCGTGATGTTAAATACCTTCGTCAATAATAAATGATTCTGGAACTACAAATTTTCCTGAAAAAGATTTGCGTGTTCAAAGAAACTCTTCAGGTTCATTATATTAGAAGTATCATAGACAGGCTGTAACAGAATCTCGAAGTCTTGCGTATATTATGTTATACCTTGTTGATAGATACTATGGCAACAAGTAACCAAGTCACAAGAGGGCACGAATTGAGCCAGTTAGCTGTTGTCTGTAGCAAAATCCAACATTTTCAATTTGGCACAGAGATAAATTATAGCAGAGAAAGATATTATTCTTGTTTCTGGCAAACATACATCAAAATTTCCACGAGAATGAAGTCTCGGCTAGTAAGCTATAATTTGAGATAGATTTTGATTTTGTTGGACTTACACCAAAGAGATTTAAAAGAATTAGGTATAGAGCGGACATTAGGAATAATGTCATACGAAAATTATGATCCCGAATATTTTCGATTTTGACACACGAATACTGTCTGACAAGCGGGCGTATGACACAAAAGAGAACGATTTGTTACTAAGAAGTAACAAGTATTTGGATTACGATTTTCTTCGTCTTGTCCCGTCCATCGCTCGTAAATATTTAAATGTGACTTACACCTATTTTGATTATTACTCTTTGACGTTTCGTCTGTGACAGCACGCCGCCATCTTGGATCAAGGTATACTGGCTATTGTTTATATGGTAATGGAGGGATGAAAGTGTGACGTCGATAAAATAAATTTAAATATCGTTACGCATGAGTTTTGGGACAGGTATTCACGTACTTAAGTACCGTATCTGATTCTCGGCTGGAATGTGAATTGGGCTGAACTGTACCCTTGCCATCGCATCGAGTTTGGGTAAAAGGTTGGGTTTAGAGTCTGTCAAACCGACCGGGCTGAACACTGGACTGGCTGCGGACACCAGATTTCGACAGATATTGGTACATAACCTCATGCCTCATGCTTACTGATTTATAGGGGGAGAGCCTTTTCGCATCAACCGGGCACAAATCCAGTCTCCGTGGCTGCTTTGAGCGTTAGTGTCGAAATTTTGGTTCTGTTTATGTGTTTATTTATTTAGGATGTAGGTAGACCACTCATTACTTAGTTGAAATTGTTGTCACAGTATAATTAATCAGAATTTTATTATCACTGCCAATAGTTAATTATACGAATTTAATCCGGTATTGTTGTACTCACAATTGTTTTTAGATTCTGAATAGTAACTTATATTTCTGCACAAATAACTGCTTGTCGTACGACAAATAGATACTTTGTTTCTTGGATTGAAGCACACAATAGTCACATAATCATTTCATTGATTTTAGTTCAGAACGTGTATTTAGTTACTAGATAACACTGTCACACACTATTTACTAGTTTTGGTAATGTTTGAAGAGGTTTTCACTTTATATAACTCATAGTTTACTTTTTAAATGAATTTAATATACGGAGCCAATATTGCCGGTTTTCGGTGTACCCGCAGTTGTAATTGATTGCTTGCGACCACTACACCAACGTGGCAGACTCTCAGCGTCATCTCTGTCACTTTTGACAATCTCTTATCAACGCTCGTAGTCAACGTCAAACCATTTATTTCATTAGAAGACACTTTTGAAAAAACTTTGAACAGACATAGAATTGATTCTAGTTGCATATCCGCAAGCGTAGTTAAATATGAAAAAAAAAATGAGTCAAAAACTCCATCGTTTATACTCTTAAAACTAATACCTGCGTACTAAATATTAGATTTTAACTTACCTGACGAAGGAAAATGGCGGTATTGTTGTCACAGCGCCATTCCAGCACAAACGCTAAAGCACTCTTTTGTAATCGGTGAATTAAGTTTAGAGGCATTGTAACTACGGTATACTGCTTTTTCGTAAAAAAGAAGTAATATTTATCTATTAGAAACTAAAAAAAAATATTATGAAACTGTTATTATTTTATTCTTCCAAAAGCTACTCTTTGTAGCCAGCATTATATATAGTCTTTGTTTACGTTCCGCTTCCCCTTTTCACTTATTCACTCCACTTTCGTAAGTTTTGTTTTCACTTATGCTTCTTTCATAAAAGAGGTGGTTTCCTAACACTTTTTTACTGGAATATACGACACATTTTTTATTAACCGTTTTATTTTTACCTACTGAATTAATTTGGAACTCGAACAGAGCTCATCACACGACAAAGTCACAATTCAAACTGACATAATTAATCACATTCAAATGCATTTTTATTGTTATCATTTTCCGCAAAGAAGTACCTACTTACCAAAATGTCATTCATCTAACTGTATACATACAAATGTCCGATGTATGACCGCATGGTGTAGTATAGTAACGTTACATCATTTATTATACTCGTCAAGTATGGTTGGAGCATACCATTGTTTTTCCCAATTACTCTTTGTTCTTAAAAGAACAGTCTAATGCGCGGAACTTCCAACAATGGTTTGGTGGGGATTTTGATAAAATTATACTTCATTATCATATTGATTTTCCTGTACAAGTATACCGTTCTCTGGAATCTTGTCATGCTTTCTCTGACTGAGGGTGTGACTAACGCGGTATACGTTGCTTGCATACACATAAAGGTTTTCCGGTCGGAACAAATTGAAACCGGGAAAAATTCATCTGTCTGTACTAGAATCCTCTTACTCTATATAGACATTCAAAGGTAACAAAGCGTTACTGGTATTCTAAATGTATAAAAGTATATTTATTTATTTATTATTTATTTATTTATTTAGGTTAACCAACAATTGTTTACACTATGTACATTTCTGACTTAATGACTAGAGTAACATTTACAAGTGCAACAATTAATTACAGGTTAACACCACATGCACAAAAAAACGGTTTAACATAACATATTTATAAATTATAGACATTAGAAACTTATACAAACAAAGAATAATTAAAATATTAATAAAGAAAACTATCAAATCATTAATTAATAACTGTTGTATACAAACTATAAAGAAAAAGATATTGGGATGTAAAATTACTGATTAAAAATTATAATTGATTAAATTGTGATTAATTGATTGGATTATGAAAAAATATAACGACCATGGATTGATAAGAAAATAAAATAAAATTAAAAGAATAAAAAACAAACACAGAATAAACCAAGAAATTAAAAACAGGTTCAAAATAAGATTAAAATAAAATTAACTCAAAACTAAAAAAAAAAAAAAATCGGAATTAAAATCAAAATTAAAATTAAATTAAAATTAAAATCAAGATTAAAATTATATCGAAATTAAAATCAAAAATTAAAATCAAAATCTAGTTTAAATTAAATTAAATTAAATCAAATTAAATCGCCATTGGATTATTTACAAAAGCTCGAAGGAATATATAATGGTTTCTTTAGAAAAAAGAAACGAAACGTTAGAAATAACAGAATAATTTGATTCTGTGAACAATTTCAGAATAATAAGTCTCTTATAAAGATAATAAGAATACTTAAAGTAGCAAAGTAATCAAATGGAATATTAATAAAACGGTGAACAACATAAATGTCAAATGAGCTCAAAGGAAAATATGAAAATAAAGTTATTCTAATCTCATTCTAGGAACGTTAAATGTTTGTGGAACCAGATAGAAACTGCGTACTAGAGAGAAATGGAAGAAAAGCATTTAATGTACCTACCTAATTACTTATCAAGGAAAAGAGAACCATAAGAGGAAGAAAGTAGGTTGAATTTGAATTGCATTCTCGGATTTAATATCTTGGAAGATGCAATAGCTAGGGTACAGTAAAAGAAAATTTAAATAAATGTTATGAATCTGCAAATAGAAAACCCAATAATTGAATGCTATGGAATTACAAATCAAACTGAAATAAAATAATTTTCCAACTTGAAAAGGATTTTTCTGTCAAAGAATTACTTCAAAACATTTTCCTCAACGACCTTACCTTATAAACATTTCCGTCCGCCCAAAACCGATCCGCTAAACACCGATATTAAAAACACATTAATTACAAATTCAATCATGACGAACATTAGCACATCATATACGTCATAAAACATTAAAAATTATCACTAACCTTAACTGGAGACGATGACAACCATAATTGGAAGAGATCTGATGTCACTGATGTACTTCTTGCCTCGTGGTGCGGCCTTGGAGATAGAGGACCAGACGATGTTAAACTATGAAGCCTCGTCACTTCATCCGTCGTCGCACACTCCCGTATATACCTATCCAAAACTCTCGGCTTCCCTTCCAACAACTTCTTCAACTCTAACAACTCTTCGTCAGTACAATCATCAGGTGACGATCTGTCTATCACCTCTTTGAATTCTTCTGCACAGTGCATTATCAGTTCATTAGTAGCTAGCACGTCGTATACCACCTTATTGCCTAAGTCCTTGGGACTGCCGTCTACGTTAAAATAATCGTTATCACATTGAGTAGCATTTAACTCGGCACAACCATTCTGTTCAGTGATCTCCACGATGGTGATCGGTGGGTTCTCTTTCAACATATTGTTATTTTCTATTATTTCTGGGTTCTTTAATTCGTCTGGTAATTCGTAAACTAGTCTCATTAGTTCGTGGGAACGTTTTTGTTTTTGATCAACAACACTTTTGTCCTTTTTCGTTTCTGGTATCGCGAAGTTGGCGCACTCATCTGTCTTTTTGGCGTCTTTTTTGGCGACGACATCGATAGGTTCCTCGGATGTCATGGCAGTTTAATGTTGGGACACTTTCGTTTCGTTTCTCACTTCGGGCATGTCCGTCATCTCTCGGCTATGTTCGATTACCTGAAACAAACAGCACAAATGAGGGTCGGATCCAACTAGACTAGGCAAATAGTCCGTATTGTTTCAAGTTGTTTGTGGATACGAAGTTCCGTTGGCTATTCTGTTCGCTTGGACTGTTAACAAAATACAGAGTATAATAAACTTTATGTGGCTTATAGTTAGTAATGTAAATCAAATAAATTCTTGTTTTATTGATTGTTTTCATTAAAAATGGTTGGTCTAAAATTCCTTGAATTAACCATCATAATTCACAGCCAAGACTTAATATAATAAATTATGAAATGGATTCTGCAGACCATTAAAATATAAACTAAAACATACAGTCGAACATCCTGCCTCCGTAAATACATTCATTGCCAAAGACAACATGCGTGTATGACGTTAATACTAAAGACTATTATCCTAAAGTAAGAAACACATAAATTGAACGGCATATTCACACGCGACTACGGAATGCATCAGACAAAAGTGCTCAATTACACCGATATGTGGTATTACTATATTTTTCCTTACATTTGCTGGGCTATCAATTGTAGCGCTTTTATGTCCATTTACACTGGCAATTGTTTGACTAATATCAAAAGCCATTGTTGACCAAGTGAAATAAAGTTTCAGAAGGTTAAAACTGTATGGTCAGTATCTTTATACATTATTTAGCAGGCACTTCGACGGATAAGGCTGTATTCTGTCACCGTCAAACAACAAGTTGTACATAGTTACGGGAACATGTCTCAGCCAAAGCTCGTGACATCTTTACACAAAAATTATTGCTGGCAAACGACTTTTTTTTTGGGGTGAAAAAACGTTTTATGGTAAAACTCAATGTACCGCACTCAAAATATTGTGCTGGTGGATTAAATAGTACGGGGGTTTTAAAAATCTTACAATAAAAACATGTGTTAAAAAAAAACTTGTAGAAAAGTTGAAACTTTGACCCCCAATATCTCCGTAATTAGAAGGTTCCCAGGTATGGTCTAAAACAAAAAAAATATCACAATGACGAACGAAGCCGAAAGGCACTTGTTCTCCACAAGTGTCTTTCGGCTTCGTTAAGAGTCTTTTTACACCCTTTAGATGTTGACCTCTTGAACTCCTTTGTTCTACTACAAACTTAGGAGAGTTCGTCTTACTGGACCCTACCAAACAAAACTACTGCGCGTGGGGTTCTAATTTCGATTCGTCTTCTTAACCTGCACAGCTCTAACATTCGATCTTTGATTCAATCCTAAAAGGTGCAAGTGGTCGTGCAGGATGTTAGCAGAGGTTTATCAGAGCAGTGGTAATCTAGAATACTGAGTTTATCCATCAGTAAATGTTCATGATTCGTTCTCTGATACTAACATCGAGTTGACGCAACTGTCGAATTCACACAACTGTCCAATCAGCGAGAGTGACGAATCAACTGTCGAATTAAATAAACTGACGAGTGACGGAAACTGACCAGTGTTACGCGGACTCAAAAAAAGACCCGGTAAAATGTTTTTTACATCTCTGAATGTAGGTGTGGTTTCCACATAAAAGCAATTTTCGGGAATTCTGCCCACCCTTATTTAATTTTTCCCTCGAGTAAGAGACATAATTCCACTATCATGGTAACTGCACGCCTAACCCAAATGGGGTGCCCATTTGGGTTAGGCGTGCAGTTACCATGATATGGAAAGACGATGGATAGTCTCGTTATGAGGTAACTATGGGAGTTTTATTTAAATTCTAAAGGGTTTTGGTGAGGATAATGTTGTGAAGTGCATTAGTGGGATTTTATACGGGGTGTGCAAGGAAATGAGGTAAATATTTTAGCACAAGTAAGCACGGGTGCTTTTTTAAAACAACGGCTTTTTGCGCCGGATTTTCAACTTTCAGCGTTGTGCTGAGAGTTGAAAATTGAGCAGAGCTCGTCCCAGCGCGTTTAAAAAGCGCATTGTTGAACTTTGAACTGTCGACGCAAGGCTGACCACTAAAAATTTAGTGCGCGGTATAAAAATATCGTGGTATAAAAGCGTCCGCGCGAACTTGAGCAGGGTCTTGTTTATGGCTCGCCACAGAGGTAAACTCAAGTGTCACGTCACATCACGCCTGTAATCCCCAAAAGGTTAGGTAGAGGTGTACCTAATAGTACACCCACATTTCGCCAGTTATGTTTAAGTCCCATGTAATAGGGGGCGAGCCTATGGCCATCAACCGAGCACAAATCCAAACTTCGTGGCTGGAGAAATTCCTGATGGAAAAACCCAATAACTCTTTGCCCGACCAGGGAAATCGAACCTGTGTCCTCATGCCCAGCAGTCGCACTTAAGACCACTGAACCAACGAGGCAGTCTACATATGCCTATACATAATAATAAGTCTGCAGACCAATAACTAATTTCGTAAACAAACCTAGGCTGCCTAAATTGCGGGCCTGTGGACGGTGAGCTATGGGCTAGCTCGCCGTCCGTCCGTCTTATGATGACAGGCCGTGTCGACGGCGCGTTCGTGTTCCACGCGTGGTTCAAAGATATGTCAGCCAAAGGACGGACGGGACTGTTCGTTCGAAAGAGATACCGTGGCCCCGGAACGTAAAGGGCGATGAAGGAACATGGATGGGTTTTAGTCAGAAAAAGTGTGACACTCCCTCCCGCTCCGCCCTGAGCTGGAGGAGTTACTTGATGATCCCATCCGAAAAAAAAGGCTGCCTAAATTCTTCAAATAAGGACAATACATTCCACTTAATGACTACACACACTCAATTCCCTGAACACGTGTACAGCCCCATTTTCTGTCAGGTTTTTTGCCTTACAGTCACGCACAGAACCAACGAATCGTAATTTATCAATCATTGTTTTATACCACAAAGGGGCTCATGGTAAAATAATAACAGCTGGAGCGATGGAAGGGAGATCGGTTGGAGAATGGGTGACTATCCATACTACGCCGAGGTCAATACCGCCGTTAGGCACGGCTACAATTTCTTGATCTTTGACAGTCGTTACTCAGATGCCTGAGAACCTGACAAGCGGTCAGAGTTTCGGGCAGATAGGCAGTTGCTCCATGTGAAATACTGGTATTCAGCCGCAAGCTTTCAGACTGTTTGTGATTATCTCCATAGAGATCTACGCTAGGGAATGGGCAACTACAATACTTTCACAGTTTTTATGTCTTGTGACTGGGACTGTAGCTACATTTAATTTTCATCTTTGTTTCGACAATTCAAAAGTGCCTGTAACTGGCTTACTTGAAACAAATGCTTTTATTTTGATTTTGAGTTTTAAAACACAGTTCCTTCAATGGAAGAGGTCACTGGTCAGAAGCTAGTTGCTCCATGGAAAAAAAAAAAACGCTATCGGTTTTCGGTATATTACGAGCGGTTTCGCACTACGTCCGATCCGAACCCGTGAAAATATGGTCCGGAGTTTCGTTGAACTATTTCTATGATAGTTTACGCACTAGATCCGGCTTTCGTCATCCTATTTTGTATTGTAGTGTATTTTCACGAGTACGGATCGGAGTCGGAGCGGACGTAGTGCGAAACCATGCACTCTTACTACAAAATCCTGAGTCCAATTATAGGTGATGACATATAATCGGACTCAGAATTTTGTAGTAAGAGCGGTTTCTGCCTAGCCTTTTCCCAATATTGTTAGGGTCGGCTTCCAGTCTTACCGAAAGCAACTGAATACCAGTATTTTACATCGACCGAGTGCCTATCTAACCTCCACAACCCAGTTAGAACTGGGTAATACGATACCCCTTGGTAAGACCGTAATACTGGTTGTCAGCTTTGACAACCTGTTAAGACTGTCAAGGATCTACAAATGACAGCCGGGACCCGTTGGTCCTGGCTGTCGTTTTTAGATCTTTGACAGTGCCTCGGAAAGAACGTTATATACGCCGTTGCGTATATAACGTTCTTTCCGAGGCACGGGGGAAACTCGGTATATAATTTTGGTCACCCATCCACAGACCAACCTTGGCAAGCGCGGCTTAACCTTGAAGACTGACCCGTACGGCTGTTATTGTTTAGCCACAAGCTCCTCAGTACGATCATAAATACGTAAATATTGTATTTAGGTTATTCTACTAGAATACCAGATCTGTGTACAAAAAGGCTTCATGTAACATAATACCCCGTCCGGCGCGCCCATCAGTTTCGTGACACTAGTGACACTTCGAGAGCGGTAGTACATTAGTGTCTTCTATTGTGTTAGTACCCGTTGTGGGGACCTGGGACTTTTGCGCGAAAGACACTTACGCGAACCCACTTGCGCGAAAAGACATTGCGCGCATGGACTTTTGCGCAAACGGACTTTTGCGCACAAGGACACTTGCGCGAATGGACTTTTGCGCGAAAATACACTTGCGCGAATGGAAATTTGCGCGACTACACTTTTTCGCGAATTTTTCATCATGGGTGTAATTTTAATGCTTTCGGGGTCGCTGATAACAAATATGAGATCAAAATGAAAATGCAAGATGGCGCCGACGAATATTTGCAGTTGTTCTTGCATGGGTGTTATTTTCCTGACTTTGATGAAGGAAAAACCAAAAAATTGCCTTCCCTGTCATTTCGCGCATTTGGGTTCACGCAAGTGTCTTTCACGCAAATGTCTTTTGCGCAAGTGCGTCCCGATACCCCCGTTGTGGTACATGTCTTTAAGTATTTTATATGTTTAGGTTTATAGTTGTTATTAGGTGAACATAAAGCTACAATATAATTTAAGCTGTGTTATAGAATAGCCACGGAGAACCGTTTAGCGTATACTGGGCAGAGGCGCTCCATGACCATATCTACAGACAGGTCTTTTTGAAAAGGCATGAATACTATATATAATTAATAAAATACGTGTAAATTGTTGCAATATTACAGCTTATGTGAAAAGGCAAGGTCAACCAAAATTGGGTTTTTTAAAAACAAAACTCATTGAGATACTGACATTTCCCACAGGATGTAGATGAAGTGCAAAAACAGCACTTACATTTATAAACCTAAAAATATAATGTGTGTAGTTTTAACCAACTTGAAAGTAGACCGGCCATCTTTTTAACATGATAGAAAGACTTTTACTTAGGAGAGTCTATCAAAATAATCCAATCATTCTTACAGTGATTTCAGTAATTATTTCTCTCAGTTTTAAAAACATCTATAATTTTCAAATTCACACACACCAGAACAAACACAACTTCAAAAATAATCACCATTATCACAAGGTCGGTGATCGTGTTTTTTGTTATTATCAGTAATAACAATCTATCTCCTACACGCCATACACCTTAAATTGAATGCGGTAATAATATGTCAATTAAATTAATGGTGTAATCATAATTGACAATTAATCTTGGTAATATCCCTTAGTAGCGTGCGTTGTGTGATCAACTGACAGGCTGGTATAATGTATTGCCTAATATAAATGATGTATTAGGTGCAGGTTGATATAATGGCAGTAATCGGTGTTGAGAAGTTTCCTGCTTATAGATACCTTTTTAGAGTTCCGTACCCAAAGGGTAAAATTTGACCCTATTACTAAGACTCCACTGTCCGTCCGTCTGTCCGTCTGTCTATCAGTCTGTCTATCCGTCTGTCTGTCACCAGGCTGTATCTCAAGAAGCGATCACGGTTCCCCACTTAAATCACGTTTGTTGTATGGGAGCCCCACTTAAATATTTATTTTATCTATCAAGCTAGACAGTTGAAATTTTCACAGATGATGTATTTCTGTTGCCGCTACAACAACAAATAAAAAAACAGAATTAAATAAATATTTAAGAGCTCCTATACAACAAACGTGATTTTTTTCAGAAAATGGTACGGGACCCTTCGAGCGTGATTTCGACTCACAATTGGCCGGTTTAAATTTTTTTACTAGCCTATTCTGTCCCACTGCTGGGCAGAGGTCTCCCTCGATCTTTTCCATCTCTCCCGGTGTTTTGCCTCCTCAGGCCAATCAGTCAGGAACGAGTCCAGATCGTTACGCCAACGTTTTTTGTGCCTGTTTCGGTGACGACGACCATCTTCAGGCACCCACTGTGTGACGATTCTGGCCCATCTGTCCTGACCCATCCTGGAAATGTAACCTGCCCAGTCCAATTTTAACCCCGCAGTCTAATCGCTAACATCGGCGATCTTTATGATGGGATAGATCCTTATGATTTTTAGGGTTCCGTACCTCAAAGGAAAAAACGGAACCCTTACAAGATCACTTTCTTGTCCGTCTGTCCGTCTGTTTGCCAGTCCGTCTGTCTGTCCGTCTGTCACCACCGATTTTCTCAGGAACGGGGACCTAGCAAGTTGAAATTTATACCATATACTGAGGTCTATAATCCCTATTAGGTGTATACAACTTGTAAGTACCAAAATTTTCCTTATGTTTCAACTTTTTTATTTTTCGGACTTTTCCCTTTACTTGTGCTGTAAGACCTTGCTTTTAACCAAAATTGACAATTCTAGGTCAACCGGAAGTACTCTATAGGTTTTGGGTCGAAAACCTATATGGTAGTTCCCGTTGACCTAGAATCACGAATTTTGGCAAAAAGCAAGGTCTTACAGCACATGTAAAGGGAAAAGTCTGAAAACCGTAAATAAGTAGTATAATAACAAAGAAAAAGCGATTTTACTATTACAAACTTATTATTTGCGGTTGGAGCAATAGCCGTTTCTAGGGATCGCACAGCGAAGTTAAGTTTGTCCTTTAAAAAGTTTGTACGGAACCCTCGGTGCGCGAGTCTGACTCGCTCTTGGCCGGATTTTTTTTACTGAGACAGGGTCAGTAAAATCAGCATTTTAGCGATCCCACAGCTGCGGCACAGGCCCCCTGTGAGAGGAAGTAGGTCATAATCAACCACTGGGCTCAGTACGAGTAGGTGGAAGTTATGTCTTTGAAGTTTTGGTTCTAGATCATGCTGGTTCCCATATAATGTTTTCCTTTATATAAAAAAAAAAATTGTAAAATGCCATTTTTTCACTCAACACTGATCACAATTTCGATGCAATTTAATGAACGGCAATTAAAGATCTTTGTCTATTTTCCAGTGCTTGGTTGTTTCCCTAATCAGATTTATATATTCACTTAGTTTTCAACCAGTAATTAAAAAAACGTTAGCATTACCTGAATATTTACAAGCTGCGTGTTACGTAACAAATAATTAATTCTCACCACACATTCAATAATAATTGGGAACAGAACCTCAACAGCGATGAGCTCATTTAATGAAGCATTTAACCAAAACACATTATATCTTAATTTGTCAAACAGTTTCGGTCATTACAACGTCATCGGGGAACGAGACTGGCTAGTTCTACTTGCTGGGAATATTAAGTGTCCTCTTAGTGTTAAATAGACGAGTAATGGATTACTCCTATAATGATATGCAAGCCTGGTACTTTGTTAAAAGTTATGAGGGTGTTAAAGATCATCCTAATGGGGCGATACCTTGTTTGTTCATCCGGTGCATTTTGGGCAGTCAGACCTCCTACTTAGACAGACAGAGGAGAATGGAAGAAAAAAACGTGATGCGCCGACCCCAAGTAACATGGAACAAGGGCAGGAAGATCATGATGAGACCTCCTACCTTGCATGTTCTTCCATCTGGCTTGATTTGCAAGGCTTTCCAGTACGAGTATAAGGTGGCTCAGCAGAAAGGTCAGGGTGGACGAAAATATTGCGAACACGAGTAGAACTTGAAGATTCAGATTAAATTCAGATCACCGATACAGACAGTGAAAAAATAATAACTGGTGCTCTCAGACAGCGAGGTGGGGTCGCCGCAGGTTACGAAGGAGATAACCGGATGGACTGGATAGGTTCCGTCAGAACTGGAAGGAGCACTGGGGTTTTGTAAGCGTTTCCAGGTCCCATCATCATCTGCCTAGCCTTTTCCCAACTATGTTGGGGTCGGCTTCCAGTCTAACCGGAAGCAGCTGAATACCAGTATTTTACATGAAACGACTGCCGATCTGACCTCCACAACCCAGTTAGTACTGGGGAATACGATACCTCTTGGTAGGACTGGTTGTCAGACATTTTGGGCCACTGACAACCTGACTATCTACAAATGACAGCCGGGACCAACGGCTTAACGTGATTTCCGAGGCACGGAGGAAACCCGGTATGTACTGGGCGGTCACCCATCCACAGACCAACCTAGGCAAGCATGACGTAACCTAAAGATCGACCCCGAGCGGCTTTTATTATTTTGCCACGAGCTCGTCCGTTTCCAGGTCCCATCTCATCCTTAAATAATTTGCGACTACTACAAAGACTATGTGGCATAGTCTCATTTCACCATCATCTTCCAGGTCTTGTCCCATATTCCTTGGGGTCGGCACTACGCGTTTTTTTCTTCCAAATCTTCTCTGTCATCCGACACGCTATCATTTACTCCTTTATCTTTCATATCACTCCTCACACAATCCCTCCATCGTTTCTTTAGTCTTCCTCTCCCTGTCCATCCATCAACATTTATATTCATCACTCCTTTAATCACATGCGATTCACATAGTCTGATCAACGACTTAATTTAAAGGCAATTATTACCAATGCAATTAGTGTACTACAAGTCAAGCAATCTCTTAAATTATTTATTCAGCAGCAGTAGATCGTTTAACCAGAACGGCGCCTATTATGACATTTTTTCCTTCAATTATGCAAATCGTTTCTAGTATTACGGTTTTTATGATCTAATCATAATGCAATCATACATATTTATCTGTTATGACCCGAGTTTCACACGTGCCAGCTGCTAGTTTTCTTATATTGGGTCTAGAAAGACGCTTCATCTACCTTTTTTTGTGTGGTTAGTGCCTAACCTGGTGTCAGTGTTTTTAACCCGCCCATAGGCCTCTGACTTGGCCTTACATGTCGTCGACAAATATCTCTCAGGCATTTGTTTTCCTCACGATGTTTTCCTTTACCTAAGCAAGTGATAATCATACAATACGCACTTGAATCTTGAGTTGATGGCAGTCCGACGGACACACTACTAGACTGTTACTGCCTAGAAAGACGCTTTACAAAGCAGTCTCATATTCTTCTCGTTATTGTGATTATTGTTTTCTACTGGACCAAACCTGGCCTTCTTTTCACGGAGATACGTCATGAAGGTTGTATGGATCCATAAGCGCAACGTTTTGTGTGCGATACATAACACAACCGCACGTACTACACGCTATCACAAACATCTTTTTTACACTAAAATAAAAGTCGTTTCTCAGCAATTAGTTTTGCTCAAAGCTACATCGGTTCACTCGAGTATTTTTTAGACGATTATTTTACACATAGGTATTGAAATATTTCGAACAAAGACAAAAATTACGAGAAAGTGAAACTTCTTATTTCGGCCTTACTTTCACTCATAGAATGCGTGGATGACGGCTATATGATGGATCTTTTGACACCCTATATTTTACCATGGTTTTTCATCCCTCGCCCTACATTCCACCTAGTTTGCTCCCCCAGCGATGAATAGTAACCGCCTCTTTAACCAAAAGATCACTAATGCCTGTTATTTAGACTAAAGCGTCATTTGATGTGACTGGGCGTCATTTGTCATCACAATTGTAGGTCGTTGTGCAAAGCGGGTAGTTTTGAATAAAGATGTGTCGTTAATTTGAGGGTAGTGTGAAATGAGATTATAATGTGCGGTGTTTTTGTGAGTGTGGATTTAATAGAAGTGTGTTCACATAATAAAACACCACGCTTGTTATCACAAAAAGGTTAACCAGCGGTGTAGCCTATTCACTCACATTCCAAATTGGAAACTTGGGTGTAGTAAACTTAAAGTTCTACTGCCCGCGTAGCATGACCGCCGTGGAAACGAGTTTATTCGAAGAAAGAATAGACAAAATGACAGATTTCTTTTGTTCACCTGTCATTTATCTGTCATTTTGTAGATTCTTCGTCGACAAAACCCGTTTCCACGGCGGTCATGCTACGCGGGCTGGTGTAGTACTTTAAGTGTAGTGAAAAACCGTGAAAGTCTAAAACAGTGCATGGGTGTAGTAGCGTTAGAAGTGTTGTAGTTTTATTGACGTTATGTCATTGGTCCCGGCTGTCATTTGTAGATCTTTGACAGTCATTAGAGATAGTCAGTGGCCCTAAAGTCTTACTAAGAGGTATCGTATTACCCAGCATTGGCTGAGTTGTGGAGGTCAGATAGGCAATTGCTCCTTAAAGGGTGTAAAAAGAGCCTAGAGGCACTTGTTCTCCTCGTCTCGTCTTTACGATATTTTTTTTGTTCTAGACCATACCCTTCTAGTTACGGAGATATTGGGGGTCAAAGTTCCAACTTTTCACCAGTTTTTTTAATGCTAATTTTTAAGGACATAAATTAACTTTAAGTACCTCTTGCTAGTAACCTTTTACTATTAAAAGCGTCCATCAGCACAATGTTTTGAGTGCGTTACATTGAGTTCTACCACAAAACGTGATTTTTCACCCAAAAAAAAGTAATTTCGCAGCGATATTTTTTGCGTAAAGTTACTTAGTTTGATGTACAGAATGCTAGGTTGACGGCTTCGTGAAGGGTGCCTTTACGATCTGTAAAAGCACCCTTCCCTGGTGTTCCGCTACATCTGGTTAGACTGGAAGTCGATCGTGTGTAAAATAATAGTTTTGGGTAAAATAATCTCGTTATAAAAGCAATACATGTTTGTTTTAACAAATTAAAATACGAAATTGCCTCTAATTTCCATTCCCTTTGGGAAATTTAATTTCCAAATATGTACCTACCTAGCTGTGTAAACTACATCCTATTTCCAGGAATAGCGTACCATGTTTAAACTGTTCGTGTTCCAGTAATTCCTTGATTTCGCTTGAAAATTAAATATTATGTCGCGGGAAATAGTTTAAACTTTAAACTGATACCTCAGTGCTTTTGAACTAACATTGAGTAACCAGCTTTATTTATTCAAACAATTTTACATTACAGCCAATTGTTTAATTGCTAAGAGTCTCGACCAACACCTGGGCAGTCTCGACATAGATAGCGACAAAATCGCTAACTTTCGATCGCTGATTACTAACGAATAAATTGGGTTGCAATAACGATTTCAGCAAATTGGACGACATTCTCAAATCAGCCAAAATTCCACACTGCCTGAAGACCCGTCTCTATAATCAGTGTGTTCTGCCCACCATGATGTACGGTGCTGAGACGTGGACGCTCTCACAGGAGGCTGTGTACAGACTCAGAGTAGCACAGAGAGCCATGGAGCGTTCCATGATCGGCATAAAATTAATAGACCGAGTTCCAAACGTCGAAATCCGAAGACGTACGGCGGTCTTCGATATTGGAAATCGAGTTATGGAACTCAAAATATGGAGTTGGTCTAGCAAGGCGCGGTGATGGCAGGTGGAGTAAAGCTATGATCGAGTGGCGTCCAAGGAATGGAAAGAGAAGTGTTGGTCGTCCGGCGGCGAGATGAGCAGACGATATTGTTGCCCTTGCGGGAATATCCTGGATGAGGTTGGCATAGGAGCGTGGAGTTTAGCACAAACAAAAAGAGGCCTATACCCAGAGGTGGGTGAAGTCGGGATGTGAACGATGATGGATGATGAACGATGTTTGCAAGAATCGCATCTTGGATGTAGAGACTTGCATTTCCCGAAACCATCGATAATGCAATTGAATTTTTTCGTGAGTTGTTAGAGATCGAAAGTTAGCGATTTTATCGCTATCAATGTCGAGACTGCCGGCCCAGAGGAGGCTCTCGTTAGGCTGGTGGTTGAGTGGCCTGACTCAGAAAGCAGTATTTCTTGACACGGCGCGCATTGTTAGGAGATTCCTCTCTCTGGAGCCCTGACCGCCGGTAGCCGCCGAGACCGGCCTCGAAAAAGGTGGCAAGACTATATGGACACGTACAGTGAGGGCTGGTCCGAGGAGGCACGCGAAAAGAGCACATGGAACGAATTGGGGGAGGTCTTTGCCCAGCAGTGGGATAGTACAGTACTATTAAAAAAAAGTGTAATATTCAAATATACAGATAATAAAAAAAAAATTAAAAAAATGAATATATATATTTAGTCAAACTAAATTGTTTACTATCTAGTCATTACTAGGGTCGTAGTAACTATTATAAGGTTTCTCATATTTCGGACTATTTGTATGTATTTTAATATATATTAGTTTATCTTATATACATATATATATGTATTAGTATGTAGGTACCCATTTATGTGTTTTAATTTACAAAATGGTATTTTTCTTATTTATTTTTATTGTACTCTATCACAATGCTGTACTATTTGACCCAAAGGTAGACTGGTAGAGAATGCCTTGTGGCATTAAGTCCGCCTATGTACCACTCTTGTACATGAAGTTTAAATAAATAAATATTAAAAAATACACAAAATATGTATCAATTGAAACCAATGAAGTAAATATCAATCAGTTTATCAACAAGCCTAACATGACCCTAGATTCCTTTGAAAAGGTTTCTAAGGCGATATTACCACTTGCTAACCAAAATAATAATACTGCAATCTTTCATGATTGGGCCTTTCGTAGTAGGCATACACACGATACACACAAAGATTAATTTGTTTGCCACTAATAATTACCAATCAGGCTTTCAATATACTAATTAACACGTAATTAGTTCATCATAATTATAATGCATACTCGTATTAAATTCCCGCTTACAGTATAACGAATACACCAATCACAAATACACTGAACAACAAATTAATTAATTAACTTGCTTCGGCTTCGCCTGCATGGAGTACGGAAGTTGCCCACGGGATCGTACTTACGGGATAAAAAGCCTGTGTGCTATTTTAGACTATAATCCATCACTGTGCCAAATTTCATCCGGATCCGTTCAGCCGTTATGTGCCGGCAAAATCGCTAACTTTCGATCGCTGATTACTAACGAAAGAATTCGGTTGCAATAACGATGCTTGCGGGAAATGCAAATCTCTACATACACATTTAATTAATTTAGTTGTTATCTCTTTATTTGTAACCATTTATTTGTACATTATGTTTGAAACTGTTTTTTCCGTCACTTCCCCCTCAAGGTTCATTGGGAGACCAGCGTCAGACAGCATCACCTGTCTGGCATGAATGCTGAAATGGACCTTTTTGGCGCAGCCGTGAGGCACACAGCACATACTATGTTTTCCTCCTTATTTTGTATCTTTTTTATATTACTGTGTGTGTCGTGCTTTATTAACTGAAGTTTCTTTCTTTACATCCAAGATGCGTTTCTGTCAAGCATCATTATTGCAACCGAATTTATTCTTTAGTAATCAGCGATAGAAAGTTAGCGATTTTGTCGTTATCTCCGTCGAGACTGCTTGCCGGCGTGATTGAGTAACAGACATCCATTCAAACTTTCGGAATTATAATAGTAAGATAAGTGAGATTAAATAATAATTCATCGAGTCTATATTTATTCTGCAGAAAAGAGCCATCAGAGCCATTTATGAATTACGTAGACGCGATTCTCTAAGAGAACTGTTTAAGGAAATTAATATCATGACAGTACCTTGTCAATACATCTATGAAAACATCATGTACGTTAGGAAAAATCTGCATTTATTCAGTAAAAGAGGTGACAGACACCATTATAACACTAGAAATAGGGACCAACTAGTTCAGCCAGGTTTCAGGCTTGCTAAAGTAGATTCATCTTTCATGGGGTACTGTTTGAAATGTTACAATAAAATACCTCCCCACATTCTTCAACTGAATGAGACGAAATTTAAATCTTGTATAAAACGCACACTATGTAGGCAAGCATATTATAAGTTGGGGGATTACATTGATGATAAAAATGCTTGGCTAAATGCTGGTCCTGCTCCACAACCATAGTTGCAAACTAATTGATTGTACTCGTCGGGCATTATTTGAGTCTATCGACACGCAAAGAAGAAGAAGAATTGATTCCCATGTTAATGTATTGTGGCTGGCTGCAGAAGATTGTAAAAATATACCTACTTGCATTGTATAGATTCCAGTTTTTAGTATTATATAATTGCATAGCACATGTGTGAGTACTTTGTACTGTTCAGCCGCCACTTACATTTAGTTATCTTTCATTGATTTGAATATGCCTTGGTGGCTATGAGAGGATGTCATGCTCACTCAAATGTCTCGCTGATGGTGGCGGGTGTGTCGGGTCACTTAGTTTCCTTAAATATGGTCGAGTTGAATGGTGCCGATACATGCGTCATGTTCGTGAACGGGCGCTATCAGTTGGGACTGGTCATCTCTTGGCTGCCACGGTTCGTTCATTTTAATTACTTTTATTTAATTTTTTTTAATTTTTGATTTATCATTTTACTCTGGACGCTCTTAATGTGCACGTCTTTCTACATCGTTCTCACATATACGTATAATCTCAACATGAATGATGTAACCAAGATTTTGTAACAATATTTTGATTTAAAAGAGTGTCCATGGAGTTTCTTGCCCGTTCTTCTCCATAGAGATCTACGTTAGGGAATGGGCAACTACAGTACTTTCTCAAGTTATTATGCCTTGTGACTGTGACTGTAGCTTTGCTTTTGTTTGTATTTTCGACATTCAAAAGTGCCGTAATGGTCTAATTGAAATAAATGATTTGAGTTTGAGTTTGAGTTTGAAATTACTTAGAAATTATGGAGATCATTTACGCAGAATCATGTTTAAACAATAACATGTACTTAGTTGTAGGAACCTAATATTAAGTGATAACGTTATCTTTAAGGGTTTGATAAATTATTGGCGCCACTTTGGTGGATTGTGATATTAGTTACCGGAGTTGTAAGGATGTTCAAGTACGATTTCACGCAATACCTACTTAACGGATTTGTATGAAATTTGCCACACAGACAGTTTATAACCTGGATTAGCACAAAGGATCTTTTGTCCCGATAGTACTTACCTGGGACAATTATACAGGGTGTTACAGACTCATCACGAAACCGTTAACCAAGCATTCTGTACATCAAACTAAATAACTTTACGCATAAATTATTGCTGTGAAACGACTCTTTTTTTGGGGTGAAAAATCATGTTTTGTGGTAGAACTCAATGTAACGCACTCAAAATATTGTGCTGATGGATGGATTGAATAGTACGAGAGTCGTGGAGGTGTTTAAAGTAAAAATCTTACATTAAAACTTGTATTAAAAAAAAAAAAACAAGTTGTCAAAATGTTGGAACTTTGACCCCAAATAATAATATTTCCGTAACTAGAGGGTTCCCAGGTGTAGAACAAAAAAATGATCGCAATGACGGGGACAACAAGTACTTTTCGGCTTCGTTAAGAGTCTTTTTACACCTTTTATTACCGAACTCAACGTGGGAGAAGCTGCGGGCAAAAGACAGTAAGTTAAAAAATCGTCGCAGTCGTCTAGATCATTCATAGACTGCTAACAACATAACTATTCCTTCTGCCTTAGCCACAGTCGGGTAAAATGGTTTCACTGTTGTTTTTTATATTAAGTACCCCGTTCTTACACACTAACCTGCTGGGGTCTGAAGCCTGAGAGGAGAGAAAATGACCCACAATACTGTTTATAGACCCAGTGTGAGTCAGTCGTTTTTGACATTTAGTTCTAGGCAATGCATTCTTCAGGTGGCCTGCCGTGTCATATTACGGCCATTTTCAATAACTTACCAACTGGTAACGGAAGGTTGCTATTGCTACCTCAAACTGTTTGACATTTAGCTTACGGACCGTTATTAACAAAACGATATGCTTAAACGATGTGCGAACAGATATGCTTTCTTTGTTTTTTCTATGAATCACAATCCTCCGAGTGACAGGTAGGTGACGCGGATAGAATATTCCAAGCTAACTTTGTTTATAGAAACACCGATAGCTTCGAGACGTAGGCATACAGTTTACAAGTTACAGTTACAGTTTACAGGTTATAAGTACTTACTTATAACTGTTAGTATGCCTACGTCTCTCAATCCCGTATTGTCCGTATCGTCGTATGTCAACTTTTTTAACAGCCGTTTTCTATAACTTTTAAAGAAAACGGCTGTTAAAAAAGTATTGTATTAATCTTATTCCAGAGTGCGCAACAGATGAAGCTAGATGCCCTATACAGCTCCACCGTTTTCCTTAAGTCCTTTTTGCCTAGACAGTTCCACAAAGAGGTTGGCTGGTTTTGCACGTATATGGTATGCGTTAACCATACAAAGCAATAAAGCAATTGTGTGGTCGTTACGCAATCTCAACACAACGGCTAATCGGGAAAGTGAAACGGATACCGTCGTACAATGCCCATCATATGTTTAGTTGTGTGGAGTGTTCTAGATATCCAATTATAGACCTTCATCTTCATGTGCTAGGGGGTATCTATACTTAGTTCCTGAATGATTCTCTGGAGGAAACTGTTTTTAAAAGGACCTAGCAGCAAGACACTTTATTAAAAAAATACTGATATGGTTTGACTCTTTCTCTAATTTATTTTTAGACTACACTTTAATCTTAGAAGTATAAGGATGTGCTTACACTAATCATCAATTGACTGGAGAACCAACATTGCATTTTGTAGAAAGTACGGCAAGTACACAGAACATTGAAAAACTTATATTTATTTAAGTTTCATCCAAATTCGTTCAGTCCTTTTTGTGAGAAAGAGTAAAAAACATCCACCCATTGTAATAATAGTAAGAAGTAAGATGTTATCCCCAAAGCAGGTGCTTAGGAAGAAACTTTAAACTACAAGACTGTCCTGAAAACTGATCAATATAACATACAAAATGGGTTAGTAGAACCTCCCAGGTTGCTAACCTATCACGGCCTTACACAACAGTATCATATTCCCCACACGATGCTCGCACGTGTAGCTCAAGTGCTAAATAATACTGGCTTCGAATACTAACGAGCACTTCCGAATTCTGCGCGCCTGGTAGCTCGTGTGATGTAATGTTCGGTGCTGTGAGTTTTACCCTTGTACGTGAACTGTGACGAATACTTCTACAGAATTATGGGGCCCTGGTAATTTTAAAGAAAATGAGTGATGATGGCTGATGATAACTAATAATAAGCACTTCCGAATTCTGCGCGCCTGGTGGCTCGTGTGCGAAAACGTAAAACTCACTGGTGCTGTGAGTTTCAATTGATATGTATAAACACTTCTGCGAAATCATGGAGCCCTAATAGTAAGTTATCCATATCATTACCCGATTTCTGTCTGTTGCCTTTCATGCCTTAACAGCCCAACGAATTTCAATGAGATTTAGTACGATGGTGGACCATGACCTGGGTTAGACCACATGGTCTCTCATTAGGAAACGATTCTGACTGCAGGATCAAGTCGTCTATTATTTAAAAAAACAGACAAGTTAAATAAAAACATACACTAACAGATTAAATATTAAAATTTAATCTCAATCATTATTGAAGTAAACCTATGCTATTGCCCCTTTGTCATAATATTGTATTACTTGACCACAAGCAGACAGAGGTCGTCAATTCCTTGCATGTCAAATACTTCACAGTCGTTATTACTTGACTCACTCAATACGTCTATACCTAAATACCTTTGAAACTGAGAGCGCGCTTAGTTTTGACTCACTTACTAAATAAACGTAATTCACATATCCATAAATCGACTGTCTCTTTGGTCTAGTGGTGACAAGCTCGACTGCTGAGCATGAGGATCTGGATTCGATTCCCAGGTAGGGCAAAGTGTTATTGGGTTTTTGGTCTCAGTAGCAGCCTTGGTGTCTTGATTCTTGCTTGGGTGATGGCAATAGAGTGGCCCTCTATTACATGAGATTTAAACAAACCAGGCGAAATGTGGGTGTACTATTAGGTCCACCTCTGCCTAACAGTTCGGAGATTACAGGTGTGATGTTATGTATGTCATGTTTGAGAAGTCAAAGGGCTTTCAGAAATCTGTAAATATGGCCTCAATTCATATTTTCAATCTAATAAATAACTAGCACTTCGCCTGCGACTTCGTCCGCGAAAATTGTGGTAGCTCGGTTTTTTTGCAGGACGTCAAAATAGCTTAAGCCAAATGATATATAATGGTGAAAAAATTTATTTTTTTTATAATTGAGTAGTTCGTGAGTTAACTCGTAACAAACACACAAACAAGAAATCAAATCTTTCCTCTTTATAATATTAGTATAGAAGTATAGGTATTCAAAACCACGACCGACGTCAAACAAACATTTGAATAAATAGGCGTTATTTAACTAAATATTTACGGTTTTTAGATTCTTCCCTTTACATGTGCTGTAAGACCTTGCTCTTCAACTTGCTAGGTCCACCCGTTTCTGAGAAAATCGGTGGTGACAGATGGACAGACTAGACGGACAAGAAAGTGATCTTATAAGGGTTCCTATTTTTACCCTTTGAGGGACGGAACCCTAAAAAATGAACGAATATACAGCGAGTGTTCACAATAGATTTCCTCACCAAATCTGAGGAAAACAGAATGACTGGGACCTTATTGAATAGAATAACTGACAGAGGTGAATTATTATCAGGAGTATTTCGCATCAAACTGGCATTTTCCTTTCATTTATTATAACAATGGCTTTGGGGATGTCAGATTAATATTGCGTCCTTTTTTGTCCTTATTCAGAGAGATTTAAAGTGTCAGGAGATTCTAAGTATCATAACAAACGCAAGGCATCTCGTGTAGTGTCTCAGACCAAGAAACTGAAAAACTTCTGGAAACTCATTTTTTTTTTTAGTTTTACCATATATGATGTCGATCAGCTGAGCGCATCAGTCTCAAACTCAAAGCATTTATTTCAAATATACCATTACGGCACTTTAGAATGTCAAAAAAAAAGTCACAGTCACAAGGCATAATAACTTGAGATCATAGAGATCTTAGAGAAGAATGGGCAAGAAACTCCATGGAGAGTGTCCATGGAGTTTTTGGAGTGGAGTTTCAATCAAATATTGTTACAAAATCTTGGTTACATCATTCATGTTGAGATTATGCATATATGTGAGAACGATGTAGAAAGACGTGCACATTAAGAGCGTCCAGAGTAAAAGATTAATTAATCAACTATCTAAAAATAAAGTTATTAAAATGAACCGTGGCAGCTAAGAGATGACCAGTCCCAACTGACAGCGGACGTTCACGAACATGACGCATGGATCAGCGCCATTTAACGCAACCATATTGAAGGGAACCAAAAGACCCGACCCACCCGCCACCATGAGCGAGACATTTGAGTGAGCATGACATTTTCTCAGCCACTAAGGCATTTTCAAGTCAATGAAAGAATTGAAAGACACTACTAAGAACTACTTAAATGTAAATGGTAGTTTTACAGTACATAGTACTCACAAATGTGGTATGCAATTTTCCATTTAAAGTCCATTTTTTTTACGAATTTGAAGAACTTGTGGAACAAATGTTCTTCAGTTTCATGGTCCGAGAGACCACACGGGAGATCTTGCGTTTATTATATTACTCCTTGTTTATTCAATTATTACTCTGTTTAACTCAAACATAACGAAAACGTTTCTGAAACGCTAAAAACAAACATCCTCAACTTTATAATTTTTTTGAAAGCAAACAGAAATAAAAAAACCGGCCATGTGCGTGTCGGGCCACGCAAAGTATAGGGTTCCGTAGAAGCCCGTAATATTTTAGATATTGTTTTTCAATGCAAGTCTTCACCCGTTTTAAACAAGAAACTACTTCATCTTAGTCACTTTATAGAATTTATTCTAAGGATTTTGTATTTGGTACAAAATTATCCAACACCCTAGTTTTACGACTATTACTGCTATATTGCCAGATTTTTTGCTAGATTATCTTAACTGCTATATTGCCAGATTTTTCAAGCCAGCAGTTTCGCTTTAGAGGGGGGGGGGACGCCCTACTGGAACAAAAATTTGCACTTTAAAATTTAATATTTCGTAAATGGTGCATTAAATCGAAAAGTAGTCTTAGCAGCCCCTAAGTTAACGATACCCCACACGATGGGGTAGACGACGAAAAAAAAATCATCCCCACTTCAGATGTAGGGGAGCTACCCCATAAAAAAATATTTTCCAAAATTTTATTTTACCACTTTGTCGGTGTTATTGATATACAAACCTCTACAAAATTACCTCTCCTACCTCCTACCTTGGCCTCTTAGCAAAACCTCGGAGAGACAGACAGACAGACGGACCAACAGACAGACAGACAGACGGACATGGCGAAACTATAAGGGTTCCTTGTCAGGACTACGGAACCCTAAAAAGGGTTAAATAAAAATCTACCCTACTACGATTTACCTCAAGTCATATCAAAAGAAAACTAACTAAGTAGTCAAGCAGCATGAAATGGGTTAATTTTTTGCATCAAAGGATAACTTACTGTCCTACGTTTAACCCACATTGTCCTCGATAAGCACCCTACGCCTATTGTTATCCGCCAGATAAGCTTTACCGGACCCAAACTAACGACACGTCAATTAGAACCCATCTTAGAGATCCCTAACAGGATAGAAAAACCCTTTGAAAACAGATTTACAAGCTAAACCAATTTTGTTATCCACGGCGAGCAATTTACTAAAGGAAGGTAATTCCTTTTTTCTCGTTTAGACGTTAATATTTTATGTGATAGGAAAATGTTGAGCTCGCCTGGAAATAAGTACTTCTTTATGTTTAATATTTTTCATGTTAGGAGCTATTCTTAAAGTTGATGAGTATACAATCGTGGGACGAAAAAATGCTCCATAAGACTTATTTTTTGCGATAATGATTTGAGACAGTTTTTTTCTCTAAGTACGCTACGCTTTATTTTTTTTTAATCCTAATTGTTGAGACAAAGTATATTCAATAAAAAAATATTAATAATTTCAATTTTGATGATTATTACTAAGTAAAAGTGACAATGCTAATGGACTTTTATCGCTAAACTACCAAAATATATTGCAAAAAAAAAACTAAAACCTACTAATAAGATTTTAAAAGCACTAACGAGCACAAATAGAAAATCGAATGTATAAATCCTAACTTAGACGAAGCTAACAAAAACAGGATGAAGGTGGACAGAAGAAAGTGCGGGGGGGGGCGGGGGCAAAGGAAACTGACGTCACTTAAATCAGGTGAAAAACACATTAAAGACAAGATAATGTGACAGGTGTTTTGTGAGAAGACGCCATGTTTCTGTGCGGAGTTGGTCGGGTCGATTTTCTTTTATTTATTTCAGAAATATGGAAGCTTTGTCTTTTTTGAGATGTATACGGCCACATACAAACTACGCAAAATCTCTGAAGTCCAGCAAGTAAAGTTTATTGAAAAATCAGGTTTCTTCGCCGATAGAGAAGAACAGAACCTTAATTCATTCTTAAAAAGACTGCTCACCTGATGTCAAGTGATAATTACTGCCTGTTGGTATCTGAAACACCATAGTCATTAAGATTTGTTATTATCCTAGTTACTCTTTTAGAATCATTTGGTTTTTTACATATGCCCGAGGCATCGCCCGCCTGAAGTTCGGTTATTATCCCACGAGGGGTCGTATTACCGGGGTAAAAGCTATACTATAAGTTAAAATAGGTTATAAACTATCTGTGTGCCGAATTTCGTCCAAATCCGTTTAGTAGTTTTTGCGTACAAGAGTAACAAACATCCTCACAAGCTTTCGCAGAAAAATTATCCTTCACACTTACTTTCGAATCCCAATTAATAGAAATAGAACCGTTTTTCTTTTAATATTTACGCCCAAGAAAGATAATATCTCTTATGATAAAGGAAATAACAACAGGAAGGCCTATAAATAGACTAATTGTGTGGGGTGAGGTACAATGTGATATTGTTAGTTCAGGTAACGTAATTATGGAACAAACTGAGCTTCGTTCGGTAAGGGGAGCCTTAATTATACCAATGAGAACATTAATTCTGCTCTTTAGGAATTCGGAGTAAAATCAAGAATGTAGAATTGATCTCTTCTTACACGGGGTCAAATGGCACTTAGTCATTCCTAATTTTCCTAAATCATCATCTTCATTTTACAAACACTAGTCTATTAATCACAAACAATGAACATCATTATTCTCCGAAATTTGCCAGCTTGCGAAGAACTCAGATTAAATATATTAAATCTAAAGTCCCTCGCCACTCCAAGATTGTGCATAAAAATAACAAACAACGCCATTTTGCATTTTGGTTTTCAGAGAAAAGTGATAAAATTACCTTTTGTTGTGAAATGCCTTGGTGGGGTTAAAACGCAGTCGGGTCAGTAGATAATCAGATAAAGACTTTTTTTTTACAAAATACATAATGGTGTTAATGAAATAACTTTTGTGCTTATCCTAATTTAATTGGGGTCGCGCAGCATGTCTTCTTCTTCCATATTTCTCTATTACTCGTCATCTCAGCAGTCACCTCCTTTCTAGCCGTAACATCCTTCACACATTCAATTCATCGTTTCTTTAGTCTTCGTCTACTCTTATAGCAACAAACAATCATCATTTCATACCAAAAACGTTAACAGCTTGAAACAAGCTAATCCCAAGCATCGTTAATATATTTCAAATATAGTTCAATCGTCACGGCATTGTATGAGCAATGGAGTCGTTTGTAAGGAAATAGCATCTTCCATTAACTACAGATTGCGTGCTGCCGCGCTGATGGTCTTAGTAGCGACTAATTACATTATATACTGGTGAACATAGGCTGCAATAGTAATTTCAATTCTGGTAAAATTTTGGATCCACTGCTGGATATACTTACACGTCCAGTGCGCACTCAGCGACATTGTCCATGTATTTCGGCTGCAGTGGTAATAATGACAATGTGGTCGATCTAAAGGTAATTTACATACAGGGAAGTCTCGATCAAAAGTTTCGTAAGATTATAGGGACCTTATTGTCCAGCTGTCACAAACACATGTACGAAATATGGGACCTGCATAGCAATTCAATCCTGCATCGTGTCTAAAGAACCATAACACAAGAGTAACAAGAACAGGCAAGAGTATGTCCAGGTCACCCTGGACAGACTGTTGAAACACCGGTTGAACGTTTTAAAGGACGCTACAGAAAGAGGCTCTAATAAGAAGTCACCTAGCGCCTCTTAAGACCCAGAGTCCACCAAACCGGAGATGAGCGGATGGGAGAGTAGACGTGCTAGATTCGACCAATCACAGGAGAGACAAGAGACGCGATTGGTCGGTTTCCGCTCCGTCCCCGTATTTGTGAAGTTCAGGCCTTACATTACGCTGGCTGGCTAAAATTGTTACCATGGCAAACGAAAGAAGAATGATACGATGGCGTTCATCCATGTATTACCAGCATTAAACAATACTAATTACCCATCACGGAAGCCCCATAAGGAAACGTGCCTTCATTAACACCAGATCGCGTGCCTCACAGACAGACTTGAGTGTCTCTTGATTGCCTCATTGCCTCTTTAGATAACAATGGTGAAGTACTGTTGTGGTCTTGTATCTCTAGTTGTTGTTGTTGTTGTCTCTAGGGATGCACCATATTTGCATTTCAATCGATAATATGGGTCGTTTCGGATTGTAAATATACGAAACGATTCTAGGATCGTCGAACTTCGAAGCCATTCTCCAAATATTGGTAAATGATATCGGGGCCGTTGATAGAGGAGAAATAAGAGTAAAAAATAAACGTGTTACGCCGATTAATATGATACAAAGACAAAAAGATGACGATGATTTTATCATATCCTGGTGTGCACGACTTCTTACATTATGGTGGTACTTGTACCTAAGTATTACCTATCATATCTCATCCATTAATCCTTCTAAGAGTCTAGGAAAAAATCCCATAATTATTTTGTACTCCTTCGGTGACCTCTTGTAGTATCCTTTTAAATTTTCTGATCATGCAATTTATAACAATTTAGTACAATACGATCAATTCGTTCCGATACCAGTACTTTTGTGTAGATCCAAGCATTGTACCGTAGTCGTTTGTATCGATCCAAAATATGTAAGTATCGCATCAAGTTGTACTGATACTATCGGTATCGGTTCGTGCCTCACTATTTCTCGGATAATGGGTGATAAATGACGAGTAGCTGTCAATTGTTTAATAGTGTAATATTGTTTTGTTGTAGTTGGCAAATTCATGTTTGATTAGTTTGTTCAAGAATCGACATTTTATGGGAAGGACGGAGTTTGTCTTAGCTGCAAAGATTGTGTAAATGAGTGACGTTTCGGAAACGCACAAATAAAAATGACGACATTATTTTAAATAGATAGGTGTTTATATCAGTGAGAAATACCTATACACTATGTATGTATTTGCCATCTAACTCCCACTAAGCTAGGTAAACATCAATGCTAGGAATAGGTGTGTCAATACTGCTACTGAGATACATTCACATGAAAACCTTGGTTTCATAGAATTGGAAATGTAGGCGCCATTTCCATTTCTATGAATCCACATACAGTAAACTGGGTCTATGGAACATCGTGTTTTAGAAAAGTTCGGGTACCTACGTAAAGTGTCGTCTCTTTTACTAGTAGTTCTGTGTCGCAGTCACACCCTGTCATATATTTGCATCAGGCACGGATCAGCGTTTTCGAGTATCTCTAGCTATCTCATTCTGTCAGGTAAGGGCATCAATTGGTGGAGCGAGAAGTCCGGTCGCAAGCATCCGCGTTCATTCGCATCGAAAGCACTTTAACGTGCGATTGGACCTCTCATTTTAGTAAGTGACATGAAGGGAAAAAAATGCAAGAAATTGCTCATCTATTCGTGTAAATTTATCTGATTTCGGTTGCACAACGCACTTTCTATCACAAAAAAATCCTTAAGCCATTGCCTCAAATGTTTGGAAAAACACGTAAAACTAAGTCTATGAACTGTCAAAATGTGTGGTACTTAATGCTATTTTGTGTTAAGTAAGCATATAAGTACCGTCCGGTACGGCCGATAGCTGTAGAATCTTTTTGAAACTAACGCCGCCGTATCGTTTATCTACTCATGTGGCCGTATTGTTCCAAAACAATTTGTACAAACAAGTGTAAGTACAGAATAGTACATTTTGATACAAGTGGAGAAAGTTTGTTATTGCATTCGAGGCGGAATTAACTCCCGAGCCGTAGGCGAGGGTGTTTTTGAGCCGAGAACTGCAATAACAAATGTCCACGTGTATCAAACGACGTTTTTCAATACACTTTTGAAGAAATAAAATAAAATAATGAAAAATAACAATCGCCACTATAGGCAAACTTGCCAATTTGTACTAACTATAGGTATAGTTTTATCTGAGGCAATTTTCCAACACCGGCGTGCTGTGCCCCGTGCCAAATAGGCTCCTTTCTGCACGCGGCACAGCACGCGGTGATGGAAAATGAAAACAATCCACGTGTGTGAAATACATGACATGTTGAACCTAATCGTAGTGCGATAAGAACCCGTTTTCGAAGAAGTGTATTGAAAAAATGTTAACCAACAATTCAAAAGTTACAGTTCTAAATTTAAATGACAGACCTGACCGCATCAGCTTTTGAAATTGGAATCTGGAACCTGAATGGATAGCTCTGGTTTACCTGGGAGCCGTGACGTCACACTTTGAATGTGTCTGTTTCGAGTAGGAAACATTGGCATCCAGCCATGCTATGGCCATGCTATGCCATAGGAGCTATGGGGATTATTATGTGTTTTTTTGATTTTTCTGTATTAATAGCTTTTGCTTGCGGCTTCGCTCCCGTTATCTACGGAAATTAATCCACGGGACTATGGTCAGTTTTAAATGTTCACTACCCTATCTCAACCGCCATATTATAGGAGACTTTTTCAACGTCAAATATCTTTAACGAGGAAAAATTTTGAATATCTGGCAGTTTTTACGTAAAAACTGTCAATTGTCAATTTTATTCCTCGGAAAAAGACATCTGTCATCTGTTTTAATGGAAATGTCAACCTTTACTATAAAGACTCATTGTCCATGTCCAAACAATCTACACGTGTCAGCACGTACTAAAATTTATGTATATTCCCAACAAGTTAGGTCCGCTTTTAAAATTAATGCGTTTTTAAGTACCTACGGCTCCTCTAGAATTTCATATCATGAAAGCTCTATTTTAATCATACAGACTTTCATAAAACGATGTACTTACTTTCATATTTACTACGTGCAAAGAATGTGAAAATATTCAACAAATAAGGTTGCTTGAAAAGTTGAAAAAGTTGAAAGCAATTTAATTATAAATGTATATTATAGTATGACTATTTAAGGTGAATGCGCCAGAGTGGCCCGCGAAATTCAAATTTTCTTACGTTTTGCAATTTGCAGGTCAGTGTCAGGTTATATGTTGATTAAACTATGAATCGCGGCTGTAAGACGTATGTAGTTATAGAATTATAATCATCTGGAGCATCCACCTTAAGTGTGCAGTTCAAGGTAGCGTTGCTTGTCAAAAAAATTTTCATCGATATGTCAAACTTGGTACATTTATTATAGTTCTGTATTTTCCTGCTTGCACAGATAAGTTGGTTAAAGTATAACACCTTGGCCACGAGCTACGTCAAGCGACGTGTATGTTAAAACTCGATGTTGTAACACGCACGTCGCGTCGGTAGAGAAAACGCATGAAAGAGCGTGCCACGAGTTTCATACCCGTGCGAAAAAAAACAAAAGACGCGCGCGCGAGACGTTTGACGCAAGTCGGATCGCCGGCTAAGGTCGTGACTAGGCGCAAAGTCGTGTCTAGTTAGGCCGAGTCGAAACCAGCGTGCGCGGGAAATGGTTTCTACACTCCACTAGGTATCCATTTCATGCTGATGTCATTAGGTAATACAAAAAAGTAAATAAAAGGCTGAATACACTTGAACGCCAGGAATCGGGGTCGAAAATCAAACTACAAAATTGATACGCGCTCGTAAACTGCTGTGATTGGTTGACTGAATTACCAACAGCCTAACGCATCACTTGCTATGTGTAGTTTTGACTGTTCGATGATTTTCAGGTTTATTTTTATATAATTTTTATACAGCGTGTACCAGAAACGTTTGGTCATTCAGATCATCAAACTGAACAACTTTCTCTATGAAATAACAATCGAAATCGCAAAGACAAAATGCTGTCCCATATAAAAGTACAATACCTACCCGACCCAAATGTTTACAGATTCCCATTGAGAAAGTAGTTTAGTTAGAATGACCACACATTTATGGTACACGCTGTTGATCCTCTGGGACACTGATCATCATTGTTTCGTGATGATGCGTTTTTTAATTATGTTGTCCAATTATGTGTTTCGTTTCTGTATCCAAGTTATCATTTTAATTATTATAACAAGTAACCTAAGATAGGACGGTTTATGGCGACTACAGGAGCTAAATGAGCAACTCCATTTGTGGTGGCTCAAACTTCATTCGAAAAACTGTTAGAATAAAGTTCTAATCAGCTTGCACTACAAAGTGGTTGTTACGTCAGTCACTGCAGGCCGAATAGAGCGAAATGAGTGTTTTTTTGCGATTTACAAAAAATCTATTGGATTGGACTAAAAAAATAAAACACTATGATGCTAATATGTTGCTTGTAGAATTATTTGCCAAAAAATTAGAATGATCGCATGTATTTTAGTATGGTATAAACCATACTAAAATACATGCGATCATTCTCTCACTCGTTAAAAGAAATTTTTAGAGATAAGTTCGTAATTTTTTTCTATCGAGTCAAATTAGTTGTATTATCAAAATTGTTGTTGTATCAGTTGTATTCAAAACACTATCATAGCACAGCACTAGCATATGTCCTGAAGAATATCATTTATTTTTCTGGTTTTGTTTATTGCAGTGAATCATATGCTTATTTGCATTATAAAAAAGCTCCAGTAGTCCCCTTAAATATTGCTTGTTTCTCAACATAAACTTAAAACATCTATAATAGGAAAATTCAAACACAAGACATCCCTAACTTCCAAGTATACAAGTACCTTTTGAGTACAAGTAAACCTGAATGTACGGTACCTCATAAGGAAATGTTCGCACGAGTAAACTTCGAGAATTAAGTACTTTTACTTGACATGGGAGGGCTTGAGCGATGTTTTTGAAGTTACCGAGAAATTACCATGTTCGAAAACTCGACAAAATCATTAATTATGGTAATTTGACTTGCCTTTGAAGGGTTCAGGAATTCGTGGCTAATTAGCTGACGAATCAGTGATTTCGGGACGAGGAGCTGAGTTCTGTCTTTAGATGGTTGATTTATATGTGGAAACATAATGGGGTTAGACTAAGCTGTAGATCCTGATTATCATATTTTGAATGAGTGGGAACCTTTGAAGACAGACACGCTGACTTTATTTGTGATGTCCTTCAAAAAGGTTAGGTACCGTAAAACGGGGTGTATAGAAACGCAGGGGTGAATCGAGACCAAACTTTGAAAGGGATTTTAACGTTGAATTGATATGACATGTAACCAAAAAGTGCTCTATTTTATTTGCTTAATTTTACTTGAGATATCGCGATCGTTGGCAGCATACCATAATTACTCTTTCAACGTTATAATCCTTCTCAAAGTTTTGTCTCGATTCACCCCAGCGTTTCTATACACCCCATTTTACCGTTACGTTAATATTCTAGTACTTAAATAAATAAATATCGCGGGACATTACACACATCGCCATCTAGTGCCACACTAAGCAACGAGGCTTGTGTCGTAGACACCAGATAGTTGATATACTAAACATATACTTTTTGTTTGTAAATACATATTGTAACCGCAACCGGCGTGCTTGTATGATCAGAGGGCTAATTCACGTAATTTTATGACGCGCCGATGAAGTTGTAGTGCAGTGGCAGTTAAGTTCGAGTTCGAGTGATAAACGGTATTATTGTAATCTTTGAAATGCGCGTAAGCTGCGCGTGAACTGCACGTCAACTGTACGACAGCCAAACTTTACCAAACTTACTTATGGTGTGGCCAAATGAGAAAAAAAAATTACCCACTAAATAATCGAATAGAATTGATTACATTTCAATGAATGTAACGTAATTAAAATATTAAAATAATACCCCAGTACAGATTTTAGTGCTTTTTCTTACTTATTAGAATACCGATCATGTTGCGTTCCGAAGCACGCACCAAAGACGCGCAACTGTAGAATGCCGTTATTGCGCTCGCGTGACGCAAACTTGACGCGAGACTTCTTTAGTTACGTGAATTAGCCTACTGTAGGCTAATTCACGTAACAAAAGAAGCGCTGTTGCAGTGCAGTTGCAGTTAAGTTTCGATCAAAACAACGCTTTTCGTAGTCTCTACCGCTGTCAAACACGCTCGCGTCAAGTTCGCGTCACGCGAGCGCAATAACGGCATTCTACTGTTGCGCGTCTTTGATGCGTGCTTCGGAACGCAACATGATCGGTATTCTACTAAGTAAGAAAAAGCACTAAAATCTGTACTGGGATATTATTTTAATAACGTCATATTCATTGAAATGTAATCGATTCTATTCGATTACTCAGTGAGTAATATTTTTTTCACTCATTTGGCCACACCTTAAGTAAGTTTAGTAGAGTTTGGTTGTCGTACAGTTGACGTGCAGTTCACGCGCAACTTACGCACAGTTCAAAGATTACAAGAATACCGTTTATCACTCGAACTTGAACTTGACAGCAACTGCACTACATCTTCATCATCAAAATTACGTGAATTAGCTCTCAGTGTATGAACATGTACGAAACAAAAGTAGCGTAGGCTTAAGCATTTTATGCTTAATGTGGATACTGTCGCAGCAAGCTAATTTGTTTCAACGTTACAACTCAATACCTTAATTCTAGACACATAAACAACAAAAACGTAGTCTATTTTGTATAGTAACTAAATAGCGCCTATGACACAAGAGCGCACGTTTGGTTTTCATACGTATCGTGGCTTGCGTTATCTTAGTATAACACCTATATCTGTGGGTCTACTTTACAGATTTAATTAATATCTGTAACATTCTAAATGACTATTGTCGAAAGGTCATCCCCCGATTCAGCTTCCTCGATTCTAACAAGGCATTTCAATGTAATTCTATATAACTAAGTAGTAGCCCTAATCCGATCTTGAGACAATACTCATTATACTTAATCTTACCCTATCAGTTGTCCATTGACTATTAACCCTATATACAAATAACCCTCTAACTTTAATTATAGTAATACCATTTATGGACAGCGTAGTGTCGTTGGTTCAGTGGTAACAAGCGCGACTTCTGAGCCTGACCTGGATTTAATTCCCGGTTGGAATTTTCCACCTTGACAATTATGTCACCCGTCGGCTTTATAAAACAGAAAAAATGTAGAATTGTCAGTTTTTGACATAATAATATGTCTACTTGTCGGATTGTCAGCTTTATATAACAGGGCCCTGCAGGGCTATTACGTATCTTTCTGATATCCAGTGACTATCAAGCTTCGGTTGTACACCGAACTTTGATGACAACCGTAAATGTCATAATATTGGTATTACGTATCACACTGAATGGATATCACTTTTACGGTGACTAACAGGGTCATACATAATACGAAACTAACCTTTTGACAGTTAATTGATGGACACTGAGCCCAGTTACTATCATTTCGAGCTGTCAACAGAGATGCGTAATAGCCCTACTGGTCATTAGTGAAACAAAATATTTATAAAGAAATATTACGGAGAAAAACGGTCGTTTGAGATGAAAAAGTAATTGAATTTTAAGATGATTTGCGAAGTAATTTAGCGAGGTAATATAGCGAAATAATTCTGTTGTAGAGCTTTATGAGTGCTACCTATTTTCTTGTGTTTTATCCTGTAGTATAAAAGGCAAAAAGAATAATTGTGACGGGCCACATTAACAGTCCGTTTTTTCTAGTTCTTACATACCAGGAACCTGTGGTCATATTTAAAACTGTGATTCAGTCTGACGTCCGAGTTTTCTGTCTAGCCTTTTCCCAACTATGTTGGGTTGGCTACCAGTCTAAACTGATGCAGCTGAATACCAGTATTCTACATGGAGCGACTGCCTATCTGACCTCCACAAACTAGTTAGTACTGGGTAATAACCCTTTGGTAAGACTGGTTGTCAGACTTTCGAGCCATCTTTAACCTTTAACGACTGTCAAAGATCTACAAATGACAGCCGGGTGCAACGGCTCAACGTGCTTTCAAAGGCACGCAGAAACTCGGTATGGAATGTCTGCGTCTGAGTGTGCAAGTAAAACTCAAAACCTAAGTTAAAATATCTCAAAATAACTACCGGGCACCCATTTTCTCTAAATAACAACAATATTTAGCACCAGAAATGACTAACACGGTACATGATTTTCGTTAAACTTTGTTTCCTCAAACAAAATCTAAAACGTGCTTCTTCATAAACATAAGGTACGCAACCTTTTGTATTGCTAATTGGACACCTTAAATAGTAGACATTTTGCAAGTTACATGAACTATGTGACCACGGTTTTCCTCAAACGCGTGTGGTCAATGCGTCAGACGAGGCTGCGGGAACTACGTTACAGTTAGTCATGGCATACTTCTTTAAGTGTATGTTAGCCTGGTAGCTGTAGGTGTTTCCTGGGTTAGGAAGTACAAAGGATTTGTTAGTTAGTGACATGGGTACCTACCATGACTACTCCAAATAAAGGTGTAGTGTCATGTAAAATTATAAAGTAAAAATCTTCCTTCTTGTCCCATGTTACAAAAGGTAGGCCATGTTTTTTCCTCCATTCTCCCCTGTCAACCATCATACCTCTGTTTAGAAATAAATGAAGGATAAACATAAAGGAAATTGTGTTCTGATTTCAAATGACCAGCACGTTCTCTTTTTAGACCAAACTCTATGCAATCTATGGCTTTGGTACTTTGTTACAACTGACATAATTCACCAATACATGGGTAAAGATCATACTACTACCGATTATCTACGAACAACTACAACAATCAGACAAATGTGGGAAAAAACCTATCTCAATTACGCACTAGTGCATAAAGATATTAGCAGACGGAGGGCGGTTTCCTGGACGCATAATTATGAACGCAATTAATTTAAATTTGTTGCACTACAGTTACGTCAGGTACCTATAAGGACTAGGAGCGTAATAACCCATGATTTGTCCACGAAGTAGACACAATAGTTAAACAATGGCGTCTAGACCAAATTGGTCATTTGACAGATCATGATATAATGCAGTAATTATATAATATAACAAAGAGCCAGATGTTTAGGATGAACAATCGAGTCATGAGTCGCTTTGTTTGGTAATGTAGGGAACTATGCGGCTGCGATGCTTATTCATACACTACCGTTCTTGTTTTATGAATACCTGGTACTTCATTTTCCGGGTAAAGAAATGTATCGGTTAGTTGAATAAACCTTATTTGTCATAATTTACATTGTTCTTGCTGAAGGTTAAAATGTATTTTGCATTTATGAAAACGAACGCAATTAAAAAAGTACAACAAGTGAAAAAAAGGGAATTTAATTCGAGGGGCTAAATTAGATCCCGAGAGCAGCGAAGGATTCTAGAGTAGAATCCTGAGCGGAACGAGGGATACAGGAAACGAGATGATTTTTTTTTTCATGGGTGTACTCTACTTTTTACCATTGACTGCGAGAAAATAAATAGAAATATTATTACATACCGAGTTTCTTCCATGTGTCGGAAAGTACGTTAAGTACGTGGTCCCGGCTGTCATTTGTAGTTCTTTGACAGTCGTTACAGGAAGCCAGTGGCCCGAAAGTCTGACAACCAGTCTTACCAAGAGGTACCGTATTACGCACTGGGCACTGCACTGGACTTACTGGGTTGTCAAGGTCAGATAAGCAGTCGCTCCATGTAAAATACTAATTGAAATTAGAACAATATTCGAAATTCAGTGTCATTATCTTGTCGGCACGTTTTATTTATTTTTTGTTCATAATAACATTAGGTCCTTGTTCCAAGTTCTAAAAGTCTTTATTCACTCAGTGAGTAAAAGAGAGTTTAATGTAAGGTTATCGATGAATAAAAATAAAAATTACTTTTTTTTTTTTTTACATAACATCATGCCCGAAGAGTTAGGCAGAGGTGTACCTAATAGTACACTCACATTTCACTCGCCTATGTTAGTAATAAATAATAACTCGGTAACCATGACAACAAAGACGCTTTTCTTGTGTTTCAAGTGACTAACACAAATCAGTCAGTTGTGAGTGACGAAAATGTCGCAAGTACTTGACAGGAAATGTCACGGGTATCCTAAGGTAGCCCTTAGGATACCCGTGACACACCGTGCTTGTCTATAATGTGCGGTAGCCCTAACTGGCAACAAAATGTCTCAATCTTCTGATACTTGGCGAAAAAATATCGTAACTCTAACAAATTGAACATTTACAACACGTAAGAAATTAGGCTAAGTTTGATTTTGTTGTTTTGGCCTCTTTTCTTACACTGCGTTCGTGTATTTCCTCTACAGCAGGTAAAATAAATAAATAAATTTAAAATCGCTGGACATTACACACAGCGCCATCTAGTGCCACACTAAGCAACGAGGCTTGTGTCGTGGACACCAGATAGTTGATATACTACATATATACTTTTTGTTTGTAAATACATACTTATTATACATATAAACAGGGACTCGGAAACAAATGTCCATCCTCATCACAGCACGAACATTTGCTCCTACCGGGATTCGAAAACGGGACCCTAAGAACGTAAGGCAGCCTCACTACCGCTGCGCCATTCGTATCGTCGAAAATACATGCAATACATAAGATAATTGATACGTTCAATTAAAGAGTACATTGTGATACAAGGCGCTAAAATGACCCATTATATACGAGGTAGTTTTACTACCGAGCTCTAGCGAGGTAGTAAATTGGAACCGAGTTATAATGGGATTTTAGCGCCGTGTGTTGCCTGTACTTTTCATTTTGAGTACAAGAAAAATAGTCAATTTAGTCAGACGAACAGACAGACGGACATAGAGATGGATAGACAGAGAGATGGACAGACAGACAGACAGACAAACGGACAGAGAGATGGACAGCGGAGTCTTAGTAATAGGGTCCCGTTTTCACCCTTTGGGGTTTGTCTATGTCACATGAAGGAAATTAAAAAACTAATTACTTTTACTCCCTAGAGACTAAAAGGCTCACTTTAGTCCCGCTTCGTCGGGCTATATTGGCGTACTTTTAGAGCATGAGAAGTGAAATAGCTATTTATTCACCAAGGGGGGTAAGGCACAGATTACTAATCGAGTGTGCATCAATCATCACGAACCACACGAGTTTAGTAATCTGTACTTACCCTCGAGTGATATATACTGCTTTATACTACACTTGCTTACAACGTCATCAAGACTTTTTTTTAAAAGACAAAACGCGTTAATAATGTATTTACTACCCTGCAGGCCTAGCCAAGTTACAAACGATTCGTATCGATTCTCTTTCTACAATCGTAAACGTTAAGTCACGTGGTCAAAACAAGCAAATAAAAACTTCGTAGACAAGTTTTCGTTTCTACAATCGTGATCGCTACATCCCATATAAATCGTAGCCAACTTACAGTTTTGACTGAACTTAAAAGTTTATATTCGTTTGTTTCGACCACGTGACTTAACGTTGAAATGATGTCATTCCCATATATTTGGGTAGTTTTCTATTAGCGTTAGCGATTGTAGACTGTCAACTTGGCTAGGACTACCGATTTTCAGGGCAGTAATGAAATTCCATACAATAAACTGCCTAGATTTTTAAGAAGGTTTAATGAACAGCTTTCAAGCCTTATAATGGGGTAGTATTGGTACACTTACTAGGCAAGTGTCGTATAAAAGTACTTATGAAGTCTCCAATTGGCTAGTTTTGTTATCATTTTCAAACGATACCAAACTCAATTCCCATACCTCCACAAAATAAGTTTACATCGTTATCTCCGCTTTTAAGTCAAGGTTTTATCCAATTTCCCAGCAAACTGACCTCCTGAGATATACAAGTACTAGGGTATCATAGCGGTGCAGCATCTGGGATCGATTCAATTACCGCGCCCTCTGCATATTCAATGGAATTAGCTGCATGCGACTAGCGCTTTAATGGGTTTTTTGATTTAGTTACTTCGCTGGTTTATGCTTGCCTGGTAGCTTTTAAGTCGTTTACGTGAAGAAAATGATAGTTATAATTCCTTCTGATTTCCCTCAGATTATTATTGGAAGTAAACTATGGGCTAATGTAAATCAGATACTTTTCATCTAAAGAACGAATATCACGAAAGTTTGGCATATATTTTCCATACAAATGTACCCCCTGCAATATTTATTCCTCGGAATACATATAGCTTTGTAAAACTCATCTTTAATCTGCTCAAAATATTATACTTATCAGATACAATACAACAAGTAAAATAAAATGATGACAATCTTGCCGACGATTCAGGAAATTAAAATGTACCTACCATCGCTTCCTCCATTTTATCATCACTGACGACAGGGAAAGCAGTGAGGATTCGTTATTGATCGACCCATACGTGTAATATAGAACCTAAGAATGTGCGATTTCCATAAACATTTCACAAAAACGTGAAAACCGCAGCTCATCAACGGAAAACACCGGTGGGTGATTTCATTCGACGCCTTACAAAAAAATCATTCCGCCATTTTAAATCAGAACAATGAAAGTCAAATTTTACACAATTCCGGATTACCACATCCGTTGAACGCCACATATCACGGTACAACCACACCCGGATTTTAATTAAGTCCGTGTGAGGTAATTTAAAACTTAAATGACGTTATTCGCCTCCAAATTAACTCGGTTTTCAAACCTTTGCGTGTATTTTAGTGAAATTTTCATAAGAGGATCACGCGTTAGGATGCGGTTACATGGGCTCGGCATTAGCAGCTTATTTCTATGTACTGTTTGTTATTTATTTTGTTACGTGTTCAGTGTAAATAATTTATGAATGTTTTATTTCGCTTATCGATACAGTGAGCCAGTTGGGCCACTCGCAGTTCAACTCTATATGGTTGCAGTACTGCTCTGGACTATTGTATGGTGCCCTCAATAGAATTTAAGGCCCAGGGCTTACCAACTGTGTAGGTAAACAATTAAATGACCGCTCGCTAAGGGCACCCCCTGTGGGGTTCGGACCTCGGCTTAGGGCGTCATTGACGGGAAAGCAGCTAGGGACAGTCTGGGTCGAATTATTCTGCTGTGACCAGTAGCTGCGTGTCGCGAGTGCAACGCATATTGTGGCACTACTGTTAAGTATAAACTACTCATACTCTTATAAACTACTCTTCTCTGTAGTAAACATAAATAACTTATGTTATGCAGATGACATGGTGCTGCTGAGCCCCTCAATATGTGGTTTAAGAAAGTTACTTTCTATATCTGAAATGTACGCTGTGAAGCATGGACACTTTTCAAAGCATATTGCCAAACATTTTACACCAGCAGCCTTTGGGCTCATCATACCCAAAAATCGGACAATGCCTTACGCATCCAATATAATAATACCTTCAGGGTGTTGTTGAGGCTTCCACCTTTCTGCAGTGCATCAGGTATTTTCGCTGATGCGCACACAGATGACTATTTTGCGATAATGCGAAAAAAAGTTGCCTCAATCATACGCAGAATGGGGGAAAGCACGAATGAAATTCTGAGGGTACTTGCAGAAAAGCTGGATGGGCCGACAATTGGTAGGTGTGTCAAGCTACATGTCATGCATGGGACTTGATAAACTTACCAAAGATAATGTTTTAATATTATAATTTTAATCGTGTTTACTAACATAGTTTTAAGGAATTGTTTGTACTAACACTATATGGGCCATGTGGACTGAAAAATAAATGATTTAATAATAAAAACACTTCGGTCTAAGAGTTTCTTTAGAAAAAAGGAGCGATTTCTAAACACGCAGTAATCAGTAGGTACTTTCGTTACTTTTGTAAGAAACTATTTTTCAAAACAGAAATGTTGTGCTTTATCAAATAGTACCTTTAATGTTCTTATCGTTTATCTTCAGAGTTATAAATCGTAACAGTTACCTACACAGCGATACTTTCAGCTTTTCTCGTTGAAACGTTGGGAAATCTGCCAAGATTGCCAAGACGAAAGAAAATCCGACTTTTCTTTCGTCTTGGCAATCTTAGCCAGGCAAAGTACGGCTACTTTTAAAAGGTAAGGAAGTTGGAGAATTAATAATTAATTCGCTACCAGTACAAACAATAACTACATTTCTATTTTGACGAATTTTCTTTACAGCAAAAGAAATTCTAGAAGCCTATTGCTGCCAACTGAATCTTAGATGTTAAATTTGACCCTTTTCCCGGTTTACGATTGAGCTGAAATTTTGCATACGTGTTGTTTAGTTTGAATGACTGATAGTTAGCTAAGTGATGTAATTCTAAATCCAAAATAATAGACACCAAAAGATGGCGGAGTAGAATTTTTATGTATTCGCATGATATGGGTATCAAAAGAAAGGGTTTGCTGAGAAGAATACGAGAACGAGTGTTTTTTTTTTTAACTATACATGTACACGCTCTAGCATTTTGCGGCAGCGACTGCAGAGAGAACAAAAGAAAGAAATAACGCAGAGCATGACACGAGTCACTGCGACGCGACTTGCGACGCGACTTGCGATCCGACTTGCGGTTATCTCCCGAAAGAAACAAGTCAATCACGGGTGTGTCGTATCGCCTGAGATCGAGAAGCAACGCCAAACCCACGTTGATTAAACATATTCCCCACTCAGTAATCCCGCTGCCGAATAAAAACAAAATATCCATTCAAAACAAAAAAGATACTCAGGGAAATAAATGAAAATAAACCTTAGAGTTTAATGTATTCAGTAAAAAGTATTCAACAACAAAAAAAATATTCATGTTATTGAAAAAGTTTTCATTGGATATTATTTCAAGCCTGAATACTTTTCCGATACAAATTATTTGTGAGTGCATTATTTATATTGAATGGTAATAACTTTACGAGCAAAAGTTCTGTGGAACAGCCAAATAAGGGTAGATGACAAAAAAAACTAATTAGTCCGTCAGATAGATTTCCAAAAAATATTGGACACATATTTTTTCTTTTTTCACGTAAACAAAATTGAAGACCATACAGTGCATCGAAAACTCTTGTGACATCACAATTGAGTACATTTTTTACTCAACTGTGACGTCACAAGCCCCCACTCATGATCTTTGACACGTTTTATCTTCGTAAATTTTTATTAATTGATAAAACAAAAAACACGTATCCAATATGTTTCGATAATCTAACTGACACGGACTAAACAGAATCGTTATGTTTTTCGAGAGTATGTATGTATGTATGTATAATTGTGGCGTGTATAATTTCTGTGGCCTGAACGGCTCGATGGATTTTAGCTTGAGAGGTGTCGTTAGATTCGTATTTACTGTGAGAGTGACACTGGGTACATCAAAATAAAAAAAAAACAAAATGGCGGATTTTTGGCGCCAAATTCAATTGTTTGGCTCGCTCTGCAGCCTGATTGGCTCGATAAAGGGCTCATCATGAGGATTTTAAAATGGTATATCTAAGTAACTAAAAAAAAAATAATTTAAAAAATTAAAAAACCCGACTGCATCAAAAATAACTAATAACTTTAAATAAAAACTGAAAAGATAAAACAAGTTCAAGAAACAGGACATATTGACTGCAACAGTCGGAACCCTTAATAATCTAGACTAAAATCATTACATCTGATATGTATTTTTTTTAGTCAGTCATCATCCCTATTGGTATTGGTACATAATGTACTACAGAGGACTTTTGCGCTCCAGGTGGCTCCACTAAATAATAATCATCTGCCTAGCCTTTTAACAACTATGTCGGGATCGGCTTCCAGTCTAACCGGATGAAGCTGAATACCAGTATTGTACATGGGGCGACTGCATGTCTGACTTCCACAACCCAGTTAGTACTGGGTAGTAACCCTTAGTAAGATTGGTTGTCAGACTGAACAAATACTAACACGTGTCCTATAAACAGTTAAGTACATTTGTAAGCGAAAGGCAGGCTAGTTCATGTGTTAGTAAGTAATCGGTACTGAACGGACCAGTAGGCTTAGCCAAGTTAACAATCTACAATCGCTAACGCTAGTAGAATGACATCATCTCAACGTTAAATCACGTGATCAACACAAACGAACAGAAAATTCGTAGACAAGTTTACATCGTTCAAAATGATAGAATAGAATGTTATCGTTTCTACAATGTTGATCGCTATACTCTTTGGTAGGAACGCTCACCATAGATTAAAGTGTAGGTTTTTTCTACAGACATTAGAGAACGAGCGATCGACTCAGTCGTGTCAACGTGGCTACCAATTTAGCGCTTTCTACAATCGCTTACGCCGATGCGTTTACGATTGTAGAAAGAGAATCGATATGAAACGTTTGTAACTTGGCTAGGCCTGCAGGCAAGTTACTCGACCAATGTAAACGCTGACAAGTAGAACGCAGGTGACCACTTGTAGCAAATTGCGGCGATTTATAACTTATAACACGTTAGTATGCGGCTTGTACTAACGTCATTGTAATTAATTACGTATGATAATATAAATTATGATCATAATAATTATCCTGGTCTCAATAATCATAATCATTGTGAAATAGGCTTGTGTCCTGAAAAAATCTAATTAGTCCGTCAGTTAAATTATCAAAAAAATATTTGACACGTATTTTTACCCGACTGCGTCAGAAGGAGGGTTATGTTTTTCGAGAGTATGTATGTATGTATGTAAGTATGTATGTATGTATAATTGTTTGGCATGCTCTATGGCCTGAATGGCTCAATGGATTTTAGCTTGAGAGGAATCGTTACATTTGTATTTACTGTGAGAGTGACACTGGGTATATTAAAATAAAAAAAAACTAAATGGCGGATTTTTTGCGACAAATTCAAATGTTTGGCACGCTCTGTAGACTGAACGGCTTTTATTTAATGGATTTTAATGGATTTTAGTTTGAGATGTGTCGTTAGATTTGTATTTACTGTGAGAGTGACAATAGGTATATCAAAATAAAAAAATAAAAAAAATGGCGGATTTTTGGCGCCAAATTCAAATGTTTGGCACGTTCTGCAGCCTGGACGGCTCGATAAAGGGCTCGTCATGAGGATTTTGAAATGTTATATCTAAGTAACTAAAAGTGTAAAATAATTAAAAAAATTAAAAAAAACCCGACCTCATAAAAAATAACTAATAACTTTAAATAAAAACTGAAAAGAAATAAAGAAGTTCAGGAAACAGGACATAATAATTATTGAATGCAACAGTCGGGAGTTTTACCGTAATACGTGATTTTTCACCCCAAAAAAAAAATATTCGTTTCCCAGCAATAATTTTCGCGTAAAGTTACTTAGTTTGAAGTACAGAATGCTTGGTTGACGGCTTCGTGAAGGGTTTGTTTACACCCTGCATAGACTGGCTCTGAGAAGAAATATAGAAAAGAGTTAAATACTGACGTCATCTAGTTTTAAAATAAAAATCAAATAATAAAAATGAAAAAAATGGTTAAAAATGTCTCTTACGTAGTTACGTAATAGACATTTTTAACCAATTTACAAAATAAAATATCGTTCTTCTGCACTAAGGTGAAATTATGTTATTACGTACAGATCAGCATTTTCATTGCATTTTTTGACGACCCGATTGGCGCAGCAGTAGTGAGGCTGCCTTACGTTCGTAGGGTCCCGGGTTCGAATCCCGGTAGGAGCAAATCTTTGTGTGATGAGCATGGACATTTGTTTCCGAGTCATGGATGTTTTATATGTATAATAAGTATGTATTTACAAACAAAAAGTATCTATGTAGTATATCAACTATCTGGTGTCCACGACACAAGCCTCGTTGCTTAGTGTGGCACTAAATGGCGCTGTGTGTAATGTCCAGCGATATTTATTTTTATTTTATTTTATTTTATTCATGCATTCTTCCTTTTCTGTCACTTAAAATTGTAACTCACAAGAACCACGAGCTTGCGCGTTAAAGCGCTTCCGATACGATTGAATGCGTATGCTCACGACCGGACTTCTCGCTTCAGCAAATGGTGCTTTTGCATGACACGAAATCGCTGATATATACGTGAACATGTGATTTCACCCTTAAGGTGTACATAAATGTACGTATCAGTAACGTTTGACAATAAAAACGGAATATTTACCGATTTAGGTACTAATAAGTACTACACTTTTAAAATTTCAATTTTTTCTAAACTATGGAAGTTAGAGTTTTAAAATAAAAAAACGTTTCATAGCAATTTTTATCAGCTTTCTTCGAAACTATAGACAAAATTAAACTATTTTGCGAGTCCTTTTTGTTTCGAAAGTATATCTTCTGTATTTAAAAAATTATTGCAATTATAAAAGTGTGATACTTATTTTTGCAGGCCAGTGTATTTGTTTAATCGGGGAATAATAACAAATAATATCGAGGATAATATTGAGGCTTTTAGGCGCTATTTTATGTGTTTTTAGGACCTTTTCTGTAGACTCAACAAGATACTAAACTTCTATAGTTTAAGTTATAGGAAATATAGTTTTGTAATAGCGGATTATTTACCGATACTTAATTACACGGACACAGAAAAACTTCTTGAAATAGCGGATTATTTACCGATACTTAATTACACGGACACAGAAAAACTTCTTGAAGTTCTGGTTTGATTATGTTATTCCCTCGTATCTAATTGTAAATATTTACTTAATGTTTTTGTACCAATTTGATTTTTATTAGATTTATTTTATTTTATAAATTTTACTGACCTAGTTAATTTGTGCTATGTAAAGTGGTGGCCTGAAACACAGGTTTAAATAAACCTAGATCGGGCAGGTCGCTACCTAACATTTGTTTTTGATATTATCGTTACTTGCAACTGTTATATATATTTTAGTTATAGTTTAGCAGCAATTATAGCATTGTTTAAGAATTAACATTACTGCACCTAAATGTACACTTTTGTAATACTTTTTAAATAATTTTTTCTTATTGCAAGCACCATGATCACGGATAAACTGAACCGTTTTCAGTGTTGATGATAGTTTTAGTGACCACTGACCAAATCAAACCATCGACTGAAAAATTCATAACATTTATTTTGTAAAGGACTTCATGATGTCACAATCATAGGTGCCATACATTTTCTTGGGATCGGCTACCAGTCTAACTGAATGCAGCTATCTAAAATTACCCACTTATAATAATATTATTGCACAAAACTTAATCAATGAACTATCTATTTCCATCGAGACCGTTTATTTTCGCAAGTCCGTTCATAAATATTTCGCGTCCACTCTCAATCACCCGTTATACGTTGAATCCACAAACATTAATGTCGTTTTATTGTAAATATTGTTTCAGTGCGGAATATGGAATTGCATTAAAATCATTGGATGTGCAATAAAACGACATCAAAGGGAATATTTACGTCAGCGAAAAGTTTTGTGTTTTGTTCAGCTGTTTTTGGGTCAAGACTGTTACGATAGGGCTGATACGGACGTGTTTGTGGTTTCGTAATTTATTTAAGGTGGATATCGGTAAACCGGGCGGTAAGGGGCAAAGGGGGCTTATGAGACTATCCATAATGTTTCGTGGAATAAATAATTCACAGATTTTCGAAAAATTGTACAAAAAAAAATAAAAAAAAGTGAATTGTGAAAATGGCCATTTTACACAATATTTTTTTATGCCAATCGTTTCTATTTCTAATACTGATCAAAAAGTTCTATCGTACCAATCCAAGTTGGAGTATTAAAAAAGTCAGAAATTGCAAAAAAACTATTCCCATACATTTTGTTTGAAAAATTTTAATCCAATTTTTTTTTGGTGCTAATCGATCCTGTTTCTAATACTGATCAAAAACTTCTATCAGACAAACCAGCCTTGGAGTACTAAAAAGTCAAAAATCACAAAAAAAACGTAAAGTTACATACCGTCTTCGTGATCATGTCTTTCATTATTAGGGTTCCATACCCAAAGGGTAAAAACGGGACCCTATTACTAAGACTTCGCTTTTCGTCCGTCTGTCTGTCTGTCACCAGGCTGTATCTCATTAACCGTGAGCGCTAGACAGTTGAAATTTTCACAGATGATGTATTTCTGTTGCCGCTATAACAACAAATATAAAAAACAGAATAAAATAAATATTTAAGGGGGCTCCCATACAACAAACGTGTTTTTTTGCCGTTTTGTCTCGTGTTGTATAGATGGTACGGAACCCTTCGTGCGCGAGTCCGACTCGCACTTGGCCGGTTTTTTTGTTTAATTTCAGATTCACAAATTCTTTCTTAGGACCTGCAATGATTTCGAGTGAGTTTTTGATCAGAAACAGGATCGCTTAAAAAAATGGCTTAAACTACATAGATTTTCAGTATAATTTAAAGAGCATAAACTTCATACTTACTCCGAAAAGAAGATACAAAATTAAATTTGCTCTTCAAAAATATTTTTACTACTTATTTCTCTCAAAAGAAACATCTTTCCATTTGTTTACTCAACTTAATGGGATGTGAACATTTTCGTTTCATATTTATTTACTCAAAAAAGTATCAAACAATACATACAATATCATCTTACCTTCTATCAACTTGAAATTATTTATTATCTTTACATGATTTTGTATGTAAATACTTCAGTTTTGTTTGATCAAAAGTCGTCTAGACAAATCCATTAGAGATTTATGTAATATCTTTTTAAATAAAAAAATATTTTGTGCTTTTTGAATTGTTTGCATTAAAAGTACCTAATATTAATTTCAGAGCACTTTTTGTGTTTGGCTTTTTAGTAAGTTATTAAAAGATAGATAATGTTTGTAGCAGATCTGATTATTATCTTTCCTGGGGCTGTGTTAAGCCTTTTAGCCTACAAGTTCAGATTACATTAAGGTTAATTTAATTTAATTAATTAGCAGTAATTATTTTTAGTTAAAGTTCAAGTTAAATAATTTTTAGATAAATTACTAACAATTAAATAAAATTAGCCAACTTTTTGAAATTAATCAATAATTTGACAGCGCTGTAGTATTAGATTATTTTGTAATAAGGAACTAATATATTTTTTTCTTTCTCTTTGTATTTATCTGTGGAGGCTTGTTATTAGCAATTTAGTTATATGTAGCTATATATTAGTGTAAGCTTTCCTAAAATAAAATAAAATAAAAAAATAAAATAAAGTAATGGAAACTACTGGAGTAAGCTGTGACATTTTAGTTTTCTATTTACATCATCTTTATTCAACTACTATATTTAAAACAATCAATATAGTATCATTTGTATTGAAGCTGTTGTGATATTTTCAAATGTGTTTGTTAAATACTAGGTTATTCCCGCGGCTTCGCCCGCGTGGTGTTCGGTAATGTCCCACGAGATCGTACTACCGAGATAAAAAGTCATGAAATCCTATGTGTTAATCCAGGTTGTAAACTGTGTGCCAAATTTCATGCCAATCGGGTCAGAAGTTTCTGCCTGAGAGAGTAACAAACGTCCATCCATCCTCATAAACTCGCATTTTTAATATTATAAGGATATTAGGAGCAGGATAAAAAAATCAGAAAATAATACAAATTAAGAAAAATACTTGTTTACTTATAAGCCAGCACAAAAAGTCATCAAGTAAAAATAAAAAATTAAATTAAAACTTTTCCAAGAAAGCAGTCCAACCCTAGCCAAGATGCAAGCGGACGCAGATTGTCAACAAGAATAATGTGTCAGTTAAATGTAGGTCCGACTCACGAACACCACCACATTAATATCATAGATACACACATACAAATATATATATGTTGGAAAGTTATGTCGGTGTGTAGACCAACACAATTTACACATAGAATTTGGTGTGCATAGCAGGAATAGTGGTGTTGTGTGCGTTGGGATTATCGTAAGCGGCAGTTTTGCGTCTTAAAATTTCTGGGTAATGTTATACCCGGAATAAATTTTGCTATTCTTTCCTACGCTATGGTGAATAAGAGGATGGGTGGTAGCGTCTTACTTTCTTATACTACGATCACCAATCTGAGAATCTTACATCCATACCTGATTCTTATGGCATTAACAAAATAAAATAAAACTACCATTTTGAAATAATGCTTATTTCATATTGGTAGTTTTTTAAGCTGCCAGTATGAAAATAACCTCAAAAAAAAATAGATAAAATAAAGTGTCATATCAGTCATGAGTGATGGGCTTGGCATGCAAGCTAATGTTTAGCAGTAATACCTATGCAATCATTACCAACGACATGATACTGACTTATTTTTAATTTATTTACTGATAAATATAGATAATACCATGTTCGTAAATTATTATTGAAACTTGTGTAATACTTTAGAATATTTGCTGCATTTAGTGATGAAGTTGTCATCACTAAATACAGCAACAAAGCAATACTCTAAGTAAAAAGTTCCGAGTTCCTTCTACTTGTTGTGGTTGTCTTCTAACAGAGCATCAAATATTCCGAGTTGGACTTACGAGTTGCCTCATTGTGGTAGGATCAATACCTACTTATTAGGTGCCACTAAACAAATACATTATTGTACAAAAGTACTATTCAAACACTGTTTTAAGCTTTCACGGCTCACGGAAGATATCCCGTAAGTGACATTTTAAGTAAAAGTACTATTCTTAAAACTTCTCTTGAATGTGATGAGGTCTGTGGGTGGAGGGACGAAACGCAAGTGATTTCAAGAGTGACGATGACGATGACCGAAACGTGTCTTAAAAAACCGGCCAAGTGCGTGTCGGGCCACGCGCAGTGTAGGGTTCCGTAGTAGCCCGTTATCACAATATAGAAAGAACCCGTTGGTACAGCGCCATCAAGCGGCAGCTTTGTGAAACTTATGATAATTTATGATGTTTTTTTTTTTTTTTAAGATTTTGTTTTTCAATGCAAGTCAAAAAAAAAACTTCCCCACTTTACATGTAGGGGCTACCCTAAAAAAAACAGACAGACAGATAGACGAACATGAGGCAACTATATATAAGGGTTCCTTGTCAGGACTACGGAACCCTAAAAATAATATGTAAAGCTCTATATGCAAATGTTTTAAATAAGAAACTTTTCAATCAATCAATCACTATTGGAAGCCGAAATAAACAGCCGAAATTACTGCAATGATCTTTCAATATATCAGATCCTGATAGATCATTGCAATAATGATCCTGGTGTGACAAAACTTGAAAAGGTTTGGCGTACTCTAACAAAGTAAGTTCTTCTTAGCCTAATTTTACGCTAAAATAAATTATGTTTTTGCAAAACAGGACAATATATCATATTTTAGTTCCAGGACAGTACAAGGGTGAGGTTGAGTTAACTTTCTGCTCCTCATTACATGGCAACACTGAGCGTTGCCAATAAAGACGGAATGCTACCTTTGATATTTTAAGAAAAACGACGAAATGAGAAAAACTTTGCATTTTATTCACGAAATGAAGAAAACGAGAAGAAATCTCTGGAGTGTTACGCTTTAAAGGCGGTTAATCCAGTGTATATAATACTATGAGTATTCATATAATGTACCTTTTAAATGTGTGATGTGCTGTTTTTTTCAGGGTTTTAATGACTTCAAGCTTCTTTTGATCTGAAGCCTAATTTCATAACACATTTTAATGCCTTCTATGTTATGAAATCAACAAAATTTGTTTTGGTTTCCTTCAAGGAGTCATCATTTTCATGACCAGATGGTTGTCAAAATCTGCCCAGCCTTTTCCCACCCCAGCCTTTTTGGAGTCGGCTTCCAGTCTCTCCGGATGCAACTAAATACCAATACTTCACATGGAGCGACTGCCTATCTGACCTCCAGAACCCAGTTAATACTGAGTAATACGGTACCCCTTGTTAAGACTGTCAATCTTTCGGGCCACTGACTACTTGGAACGACTGTCAAAGATCTACAAATGACGTGTTTTCCAAGGCACGCAGGTAACTCGGTAGGTAATGGATGGTCCATCTACAGACCGATCCTGGGAAGCGCGGCTTAACCTTGAAGATCGACAAGTGCGGCGGTTATTATTAAGCCACGATCTAGATTGTACTAGCACTTCTGAAATATTTAAAATAATATTATATAAGTCCTTTTAACGGGTAAACCTACAACAACCGAGAAATATTTAAAAAAAAGCCTTCAAGGTTCTGATGAGATTTAGATCGTCACTTTTTCCACGAACATCCTTTTAGGGATTCCCCGCAGCAAAGCCCCATCGATCTGACAGCTTTAACGTTCTTTGTGTACCTTTGTAAAGGAAGTCTTGTTAATGCTGTACTATCCTTTTTGAAGTAAAAAGTTGCCAGACGGAAAATATGTTTGAGAAGTTGGGCCTTTGACACGACTACACCGCAGCCCAAAAAGCAGTGAGGAGTTTTCGACGAAAATATTTTTCTGCGCTTTACTATTATGTTTTTTTCATATTTTCAATGGTGTTTTTGCTTTGAGCTCAGGCATTACAAAAAATATTTGCTAACATTTGATTCATCATTAATTTTTTAATTTTTGTTTGGTTCGTATACCGATAGGAGCAAATGTTTGTATGATGAGCATGGACAATTGGACATTTGTTTTCGAGTCATAGATTTTTATAATTATGTATAATAAGTATGGTATCTATGTAATAGTATATCAAATATCTGGTGTCCACGACACAAGCCTCGTAGCGTAGTGTGGCACTAGATGGCGCTGTGTGTAATGTCTAGCGACATTTTATTTTAATTTTTTTTATTCAGTTTCAAAATGAGTAGAAAGGTAAGTACATTGTCTTGTGGTGCAGTGTTGGCCGCCTTTAATGTTCTGGGGCTCATCATATTTTTTCATAGTTATGTAGTGCATTGCTCAGAGGAGTTTTTTTTTTAAGAAACAATAAGTGTTTCTACGGCATTGTAGGGAGGTTAATTTTCAGACGCAAATGTAAAGCTCACATTTTTTTCTGTTTATATTTCGTACAAATTCAAGCACTCAAGTCTAAATCGCCCGTCATTACCCAGTGTTCTAACCAAAGCGATCGGTGGCGTGAATACGCCAAGGCTGCGTTCATGCTTGTGTCACTCATATTTTGTTCTGAAAACCAAAACGTAACATCTGTGCGAGGGCGAGACCACGCGGTCGGGCTTGCCAAACTAAATCAAACGTATGTTATATTTTTTGACAGATAGTTTCGTTGCAGTGAATGCTTGATTGTTTTCACATATCGGTTATTACACAACATAATATCACGCCTGTAATCCCGGTTAGGCAGAGGACTTAATAGTACACGCCCACATTTTGCCAGTTATGTTTAAGTCCCATGTCATAGAGAGCGAGCTTATGGCCATCAACCCGGCACAAATCCAGTCTCCATGGCTGCTACTGAGAAATTCCATATGGAATACCCCAAAAACAATTTGCCCGACCCGGGAAACAAACCCAGGACCTTATGTTCAGCCAACAGCCAACCGCACTGCGATCACTAGAACAACGAGTCACTCAACCATCGGTCATTAATTTTAATTAACGGTACAGTACAATTACGAACACTTTACACACCACCACGAGCACAAGATCTTCAGCTTAAATCATTGCCAAGCTGTACAAATATTGAATAGACTGCGGACTTAAAAATCTTATTTTTTACTAGCTCTTTTAAGGCCAAGCTAAAAGCATTTCTGTTGGATGGAAATTTATACTCAGTAGACGAACTGTAATTTATAAATCCATTTTTCTTTTTTTTTTAAATACTCTTAATTGTTATTGTAAAAATATAAATGTAATGTATCAAACACAATTTAAATTGTTCTTGTTGAATAAAAAAAATCTTTAAAAATTTCTTCAAAGAATAAAAAAACAAAAGCACTTAATTTAATAGTCATCTCAGTAAATCCCTGAGAGGCTTAGCAGCCAGTGCTGCAGGTCAACAGTTGGGCCCTTAACCTGGCCTTTTGTTTTAACGTGCTATAGCTCGACTTACGGTTGCTCTCATATTCACTTTAAGTGAGATTTGTTTAGAAAAATCGGTGTAAATTTTTTCTGCAAGTTTTATGACAAGAAAAAAATACCCCATTACCTACGAGTACGTCAGGTCATCTTCTGCCTAGCCTTTTCCAATCTATGGCGTCCAGTCTAACGGGATGCAGCCGAATACCAGTATTTTACATAGAGCGACTGCCTATTTGATCACCACAACCCAGTTGTCAGACATTCGGGCCACCTGTAACGATTGTCAAAGATCTACAAATTTTATGGGAGGGCGGAACGGCCTATAGTGCTTTACGAGGCACGTGGGAAACTCGGCATGTAATGGGCGGTCACCCATCCACGGACCAACTTAAGCAAGCGCGGCTTTACATTTTTTTTTTCGGATGGGAAATCATCAAATGTCTCCGCGGAGCAGGAGGGAGTGTCAGACTTTTACTGACTAAAACCCATCCGTGTTCCTTCATCGCCCTTTGTGTTCCGGGGCCACGGTATCTCTTTCGAACAGTCCCGCAGCCCCGGCAGGCATCGGCCCGTACGGACCCCTTCCTTTTGGTAGACTCTCTTTGAGGTGCGCGTGGAACACGGCCTGTCGTCATGAGACGGACGGACGGCGAGCTAACCCATAGCTCCCCGTCCACAGGCCCGCGCCTACTGTGGCCGGGGGCCACCACGTGGCCACCGACGCCCGGGGCGTCTCCCGCGAGCGCGGCTTAACCTTAAGATCGACTCAAGCCGCTGTTATTATTAAGCCACGAGCTCCTCCATTACCTACATAAGGTACTTCTTATTCATATTTTAAGCAACTACGACCTAAGTAAAAGGACATATTTAAGAGTGGTACTTACCTACATTGACCTTATTATTGATGCCCTCCATGAAGATCATAGCGCCACAACAAGTGGTATTTCTACAGCGAATTTAATTATTAAGTTAAGGTTTTTTCAGTTCATCTACAACATTAAAAAAAAAACAATCTATGCATTTCACCAGTATCGTGGCTGCGTTTGCAAATATCTAAACTCACAAATACTCAAACAGAAAGACCCGGAACAACTACCTGTGGGCCATACAAGTATTTGTTCCGTTCGGGGATCTAATCTGCAGCCAATCGCTCAGCCACTGCCCCAGTCGTGACATATACACATAAATGACAAACAAAAACGTTGCAAAATGTAACAGACAGTGATTCACACTGAAAGCTTTCATCTGAAAAACTAAAGAACACATCCGTTTTAATGTTAATTAGACATCTGCTTTAGACCGGCTCGCTAATCAGGTCTTCATTACTGCCTACGGATTTACAGATCCGGTGAGACTCCGGGAACTGGATCTGTGGATCCAGTTTCGGACTCGATTTGGGGTATCTTTATCTTTTTTATCATGGGGTTTAGGTTTCCGGACTTAGTCCTTAAAGTGGACCATTGTGCGTGAGCCATGGTGGCCGTTTACTCCAACCAGCCCACCTCTCTCCAGAAGCAGATCAAACTTACCGCTCTTCTCAGGGCATCCGCAAGGGATCTTGGTGTTCCCAGGGCCTCCTCGTGAATCTTGGTAACGCCGGTGCACTCAAGGAGCACATGCGCCACCGTTTCCCCGATTTGGGGAAATAATGTGTTTGGGTTTTTAAGTAGTTAACATGACATAACGTCTGTAATCCTTCGAAGGATTAGGCTTAGTTGTACCATCTCAACGGACGAAATCTCACCACCAATACGGCTCTTTTTGTTTGCAGCATGCGGCCGTTATTAAAGCGCTAAACTTTCTCTTTTTTTTCTCTTGATCTTTTTTTTTTGTTTTATTCATGTTAGTTAAAAAAAGGTGGTCAAACAATAGAATAGAATTTTGGTAAGACAAAGGATAACGTAAAAAAGGGTCGCATGTTTTTTTTCGTTTTACTACTATTGGTCCGCACACTCTTTGTGCGGACCAATAGAAGTTCTTATTCTTCTTCGTGTCGATGATTCGTTAAGGGTGGTAAACATACCTCCTTCTGCGAAGCAGTCATGCAAGCGAAGGAGGTGGCGGAACGTGAGAGGGAGATATCCTCACGTCCCGGCCGCCGCGGGAGACGCCCCGGGCGTCGGGGGCCACGTGGTGGCTTCCGGCCACCGTAGGCGCGGGCCTGTGGACGGGGAGCTATGGGCTAGCTCGCCGTCCGTCCGTCTCATGACGACAGGCCGTGTCGACGGCGCGTTCGTGTTCCACGCGCGCCTCAAAGAGAGTCAGCAATAGGGAAGGGGAGGCAAGGGCCGAAGCCTGCCGGGGCTGCGGGACTATTTGAAAGAGATACCGTGGCCCCGGAACACAAAGGGCGAGGAAGGAACATGGATGGGTTTTAGTCAGTAAAAGTCTGACACTCCCTCCTGCTCCGCCCAGAGCGGGAGAAGTCATTTGATGATTTCCCATCCTAAAAAAAAAACAAAAGGGTGGTAAACATAATGTGGATATCGTGTGCACGGGATTTTATTTTAAATATGAGCAGATTTCGTTCGAGCCCATGGTACCTACCTAATAGTACAACCACATTTTGCCAATTATGTTTAAATCCCATGTAAGAGGGGGCGAGCCTATTCCCAGCTACCGGGAACAAATCCAAAACTCCGTGACTGCTACTGAGAAATTCCTCATGATAAATCCCAATAACACTTCCCTACCCGGGAACCGAACCCAGGACCTCATGCTCAGCAGACGCGCTTGTAACCACTAGACCAGCGAGGCAATCATTTTCAGTAGTTACGTAAATGGGTTATTTTTGTTTATAGTATTTTGTAATTGTTTACAGAGAACCTAATATGAAATTAACGTGTAATGAATATTTTTGAACAATTTTAGACTCAGAAATACAGGGTGTTTACACTCTTCACGAATCCGTCAACCAAGCATTCTGTACATCAAACTAAGTAACCCTACGCAAAAATGTTTGCTGGGAAATGACTTTTTTTTTTGGGGTGAGAAATCACGTTTTCGATTGGACGCAATGTAACGCATTTAAAACATTGTGCTGATGGATGGATTGAATGGTACGGGGGTCGTGAAGGTGTTTAAAGTAAAAATATTACATTAAAAACATGTATAAAAAAAAACTTGTCAAAAAGTTGGAACTTTGACCCCCAATATCTCCGTACCTAGAAGGTTCCCAGGTATGGTGTAGAACAAAAAACTGATCGCAATGATGAGGAGAACAAGTACCTTTTGGCTTCGTTAAGAGTCTTTTTACACACTTTATATCGCAATATTATCGTTGAACGCTTTTATTTTTTTTCTGACAAGCACAATAAAAATTATAGGTATCACCCTTAAATATAAATAAAGCCTGAAAAATGAGTAAATGTTATGTTTGAAGCGAGTATTTCCATTTTAAAACCGTTCGTATTTACGTAACGATAACTGTAGGCTGTCGTGTTTGGCCTACTGAAATACGAATCTCGTTATGTTTTTATCGTCCTAAAAATTTCGGTTTTTTTCTCCACTCTCTTTCACTGAATTTATCAGAACTTTTTGTAGGATACTATTAATTAGAGCTATGTAAAAATAATAATAAATTACAAGTATTCAACGTTTCCCGGATAATATACAGTTCCCCATGTCACATTGCCATTTGCCTTAAATACACGTCAGTCAATTACGCAACAGTTTTCAGTTATGGAGTTTTATACTTCAAACGTGATTTATTTCATCACCATTGAAACCGTCCTGTCCTAGAACTAAAAATTCGAAGACAGTGAGCGACGTATACTACACAACCACGACCACGAGGTAGACTACAGCCGGTTTTCGATAGACCCGAGTAAGGTAGCGAGAGCAGCGGCAGCCCAGTGGTGGCGGCCAGTATGTCGTAGGTTCGAACCGAGGCAGGCGCATTACTTTGTGTAATTTATTTCATCACCACTGCTCTTAAAAACGGTGAAGGAAAACTTTGGGAGGAAACCGACTTGTACTAGTTCAAAAGAGAAGACATGTGACATCTACCAACTCGCACTGGGCCGGCGTGGTAGATAATAGCCCTTTTCCTCTCGTAGAGAGGAGGCTTGCGTCCCAGCAGTGGGAACATTATAGGCTGATTAAGTGCTTATGCTATGCTAAGGAAGGTGAGAGCTCATCTATGATTTAAAGCGGTACAAGCTTAGATGCTTGTACCGCCGTAATACGACTAACATGTGTGCATTAACATGAAACTCCCAAACACACACATTCATTCACTAAGTGATGTAAGTTTGTTCGTTAATTAGATGAAGCTCGTTAGTTGGCTACTAATCAGGCTCTCGCCATACGGCCGGATTACGGATGTTACCTAATACCAGCGGGGTGTACGGAACTACGGGTCTACGGGTAATACGATGTGTTTTCGATTACAGAAACGCTTTTAACAAGGAATTGTTGTATCAAAATTCGAGATTGATTGTGGACTTACTTAGTACATCAACTGTTGTTTAAAAGTATTAATAAAATAAAAATAAAAAAACCTTTTATTTCTAGCAAAACATTAGAGAAAATATCTTAGATTCTATTTTATTTTAAAGTATTTTTGTTAGTAAAGTTTCTTAATTTAAGATGCTAGTTTAAATTAAACTTGAACTTTTATTTCAATATGACAATTTTTGTTAATACATTAGGTTTAGTTCTTATATCTAGTCGTTAGTTTAGATTTTACATAAATATTTTGTTGTCTGCTAGAACTCCTCTGCAGGTAAAGGCCTCCCTCAAAGATAGCCAGTCCTCTCTGGATTGGGCTACTTGAATCCAGTTGGGGCCGGCTGTTTTTGAGCTCATCTTCCCATCTATCTACAGGTCTACCTCTTTTTCTTTTGCCTTGAGGACCTGCCCATGCGGTCACCCTTTTGGTCCATCTCTTGTCTCTTAGGCGCGCCACATGGCCGGCCCACTTTCATTTTAGTGATTGAGCATGTATCAATCCATCTCTTGCCTTGGTCCTGTGTCTTTTTTTTTGTTTTTTTTTAATATTCATCATACTGCGCTCTATTCCTCTTTGGCATGTAATTATTGTATCTTTTGTTTTTTTGTTAAGCCTCCATGTTTGCCACGCATACGTTAGGCACGGTTTAAAAGTATTAAAAAGGTTTAATTCATTTGAATGAAACGAATCAACTGCCTTGTTGGTCTTGTGGTCGTAAGCGCGACTGCTGAGCATGAGGTCCTGGGTTCGATTCCCGGGTCGGGCAAAGTGTTGTTGGGTTTTTCCGTCTGGATTTCCTCAGTAGCAGCCACGGATTCGGGATTTCTGCCCGGTTGATGGAAATAGGCTCGCCCCCTATTACATGGTACTTAAACATAACTGGAAATATGTGGGAATACTATTAGCTCTGCCCATCCCTTCGGAGATTACAGGCGTGATGTTATGTTATGAAATGAATCAGCCCCGTATTGAGCCTTATTATGGAACGAAATGCTCCTAAAACATTTTAGAAGAATGAACTACGCCATCGTAGCACCGCTGTTAGCCCCGTAATTAACAGCATGGCTATGTATTGTAAACAATATACACGTTTTTCCAAGTTTTCTTTTTACACTAAATGTGCAAGCAAAGCGATTTGTTCAAGTCCGTGGAACTTTATCCTAAAAAAGCGACATATACAGGGTGTAAACAGACTCTTCACGAAGCCGTCTACCGAGCATTCTGCACATCAAATTGAGTAACTTTACGCAAAAAATATTGCTGGGAAACGACTTTTTTTTTTGGGGTGAAAAATCACGTTTTCACTTTTCATGCTCTAAAAGTACGCCAATATAGCCCTATGAAGCGGGACGAAAGTGGCCACTTTAGTCCCTAGGGAGTCATTAAATAAAAAAATGTAATTAAAAAAAAATTGAAAACGTTGGATCTTTGACTCCCAATATCTCCGTAACTAGAAGGTTCCCAGGTATAGTGTAGAACAAAAAAAAAATCGCAATGACGGGGAGAACAAGTACCTTTCGGCTTCGTTAATAATATTTTTACCCTTTTCACCCTTTATGTCTGTTCGTCCGATGACAGAATGAGGATGGGGGAAATTAAATATAATAAATAAAACGTTTACTTCAGATACAATCCATAAAGAAAAATAGTAATAAAATAGTCAACGCACAAATATAAAAAAAAATAAAAAATAAACCAAGTAATAAAATAAATCAATTAACAGCATATAAATACAACAGAAATGAAGATAATGATGTTAGATTGTGTGATTCCAATTTTAAAGAATCCTACCGTTTGCTCAGATCTTCATTACTATAAAGTTGATTGCGGCTTCAGACATTGTCAGATAACGTACTGAAGTATTCTGGGGAAACCGACCTTAATAATTATTCTAATATGATTTAGGAAAATCGTAAATTTATCAGCCTAGGTAATGTAGAAACAATCACATTTGTACGAGTATATCCCTACCGGTTTGACCGATCTTTTATCGAATTTAAACACTTAAGTTGTATTAACAACATTTTTTGTTAAAAAAAAAACAATAAATTTACATAATTCTCCATAACAATTATATAACTGTAAGAAGCCAAAGAAAGAGAAGGCTTTGTCCAGCCCAACTAACATTCAAATAAAAATTTGTGGGGAAAGAAAAAACCGGCCAAGTGCGAGTCGGACTCGCGCATGAAGGGTTCCGTACCATCGTAGGAAGGTTGCACCCTGTAATTTTTTATTTATTTTTATTATTTTTTGTTATTGCGGCAACAGAAATACATCATCTGTGAAAATTTCAACTGACCAGCTATCTGCACGTTCATGAGATACAGCCTGGTGACAGACAGACGGACGGACAGTGGAGTCTTAGTAATAGGGTCTCGTTTTTACCCTTTGGGTAGGTACGGAACCCTTAAAAAACCCAAAGTTATGAAACTTTTGCCAACGTTGAAACCTTTATTTATTACTGCCCATTTCCAACCATTTAAAAAACAGGCAAAACTCATAAACAAAATTCAAAAGGTTGCAGCCATACAAAAATCCTAACTTACTCGTAGTCGTAACAAAGTGAGTCACAAACTTTTATTTTATAAAACAAAAACAAAGACTTTTATTTCAATTTCCCTTACGTTTTTAAACAAAACGAGTTTTTGAAATAACAAAAGAATTTCTTATCTTATGACGTCACCAAAGAAAGCTATTTCTTACTTGGTAACCTATTCTATTTATTCCTTGCGCTTCTAAACCCTATTTATTAGATCGGATCTATTCTCGAGGCGACCGTACAGTCAACAGCAAAAATATAAAATATTATGTTTTCAGTGAGATACTTTTCACAAAAGTATGGATTGACTGTGTGGATGATATGGCAAGAAACGAGGTGACTGATGAGATCACAAGTAATAGAGAAGTATGGAAGAAGAAGACATGCTGCGCCGACCTCAAATAAATTGGGATAAGGGCAGTATTGAATGATGATGATGAAAATTTTATAATCACGACAAAAAAACAAAACAAAACAGTAATAGAGCATCGTGAAGAAGCTGGCATGTGCTCGAACCAAAAATTCGTAACCATAAGTATGACATTTACAAACCTACGAATAAATTGAGTTGCAATAACGATGCTTGCGAGAATCGCATCTTGGATGTAGAGACTTGCATTTCCCGCAAGCATCGTTATTGAAACCGAATTTATTCGTTAGTAATCAGCGATCGAAAGTTAGCGATTTTGTCGTTAACTATGTCGAGACTGCAGGCCCAGGGCCGGCAGTCTCGGCAGAGATACTAACTAACTTTCGATCGTTGATTACGAACGAATACATTCGGTTGCAATGATGATGCTTGCAAGAATCGCATCTTGGTTGTAGAAACTTGCATTTCCCGAAAGCATCGTTATTGCAACCGATTTTTTTCGTGAGTTATTAGCGATCGAAAGTTAGCGATTTTGTCGCTATCTATGTCGAGACTGCCGGCCCTGGGCTCACGTAGTGGATTATGGCACGCCGCACACAAAGATTAGAAGGTCGGTCATTATTCCATCGCGCTGTCATCGTACGGGTTATTAGATTGTCATAGTCATGTCTTCAATATGTAAACATGCAGTGAGTGTAAAACCTCACAATTTCTGTAAAAATTGGTGTAATTTCATTTTGAGAGTGTAATGTACTAAACTAAAAGTCATCCCGCGATCATAGCGCTTGCAACAGCGTCAAAATATCGGGAGCTCAAAATAACAAATTAATAAATAAATATCGTTGGACACACAGCGCCATCGAGTGCCACACTAAGCAACGAGACTTGTGTCGTGGACACCAGATAGTTGATATACTACACAGATACTTTTTGTTTGTAAATACATACTTATTATACATATAAACATCCATGACTCGGAAACAAATGTCCAAGCTCATCACACAAACATTTGCTCCTGCTGAACGTAAGGCAGCCTCACTACCGCTGCGCCATTCGGGTCGTCAAATCTAACAGTATAATTTTCGTTTTAAACCGTGAAAGCTTAAAGCAGTGTTTGTAGATGTTTCTACCTTCGACTGTACATAGTCAGGAATAGTGTGGAGTCTGGGGTTATCTGGTCCGTCTGTCTAGGGTTGTGTAAGACGGTATTACTCGCGGTTCACTGACGGGGTCGCTGTACAGATGAACTTAGCTTAGCCCTCCATGTTTTCTTCATAGATAGTTATCGAGAAGTTTCGATGATGCAGTTTTTTTTTAAAGATGGAATAATAAACTCTAACTTCGATAGTGCAATTTTACAGCGTAACTTCGATATGTGTAATCTGATTATCATCAAACAAACAGAAAGTTTTATTTGAGTATCAAAAGGTGTATTTTTAAATCTCAAATTTTTACTTACTATTTGAAACTTATTTTTTTCAGCTTACTTTTTTGATTCTTGATCCATTCAAAAGAGTTGCTTACCCTGTAAAAAAAGAAAAAAAGTATTAGAACCAAGAGGTGTATTATGGCCAAAGGCTTAGCGTTGCCATACAGCGTGGTAATGCCGCCAGTCTCTTGGGGACATTACCACTTGACAGCGTTGAGGGGTTTTTTGGCGCCATTTTTTAAGTTTTTAGTTTAAATTAGTTAGTTTATTTTATTTTAATAGATTTGTAAATTGTAAATTATAAAAATATTTTCAAGGAGAGATGTATTTAAATTTTATATAAACAATTCAATTCAGATAGACATACTGATACAGCCAGTATGATTTATTACTCCTAATCACCAACTCCTAAACACGTCATCAAAACGGTTCCAAGACCTAAAATCTAAAATCATAACCTCCACATTTACAATTCAATTAACTTAAACCCTCTCAGGTCTTGTCGTATATTCAACAATAATCTGGAGGCTCATACGACCCCTTTTCATATTTACGTTAAGCACCTCTCACCTGTCGAGACACATGGAATTATTTTAAGCGCCACGGTAGCAAATTATACATGTTTTTAATGGAAGAAATGTTATATAGAATGTAATGTTATTTTAATGAATAGGAGGAGCTCGTGGCTAAATAATAACTGCCGCTCGGGTCGATCTTTAGGTTAAGCCGTGCTTGCCTAGGTTGGTCTGTGGATGGGTGACCACTCATTACATATCGAGTTTCCTCCGTGCCTCGGTAAGCACGTTAAGCCGTTGGTCCCGGCTGATCTTTAACAGTCGTTACAGGTAGTCAGTGGCCCAAAAAGTCTGACAACCAGTCTTACCGAGGGGTATCGTATCACTCAGTTCTACTTGGGTTGTGGGGGTCAGATAGGCAGTCGCTCCATGTAAACTACTGGTATTCAGCTGCATCCGGTTAGACTGGAAGCCGACCCCAACATAGTTGGGAAAAGGCTAGGCAGCTGATGAATGTTCTTTTAATGAATGGCTAGAATGGAGGTGACTGCTGAAATTACGAGTAATAGAAACGTATGGAAAAAGACATGCTGCGCCGACCACAAATAAATTGGGATAAGGGCAGGAGTATCAATAATTTGAGAAAGTATTCCGAAAATCGAATTATAATTAATATAATCTGAGTACCTAGAAATATCAACGTTACAATGTGTTATTGGAATATCATTCAAAAGTGTTATTAAATCAATTAAATAATAAAAAAATGGATTGAATGTTGAATATTATGATTAATTAAATAAATTAAATATTGAATTGAATAAATAATAAAAAGTATTGTACAAAAATCAAATCAAATTGAGATAAAAATGTAAATGTATAAAATAAATATTTAATAAGAATTGGTTGGTTATGTGCATGAAAACTGTTTTGGAATTATGTATAACTATTATTTTGGGAAATAAAGGCTTTATTATTATTAAGGGCAGGAGGTCTGGGCGTAGGCGGTTTAAGGTCACGTCACATTACACCGGCACCGCACCAGCACAGCTGTTGCCCGTTGCCTCTAATTTAGGCTATGGGCAGCCTCCAACGCGCTTACAACGCCGACTCCGAGTCGCCCGCGAGTCGAGTTGTATGGTAGCGGCAAGCGTGCCGACCGACTGCCCGCCGTAAGCTTTTTCATAGACATTTTTTGTTTAATGCCTTTTGACCTTGCTCAGGACCAATTTGATTGTTTTTTATTTTTATCATGTTTACTTTTATATATAATTTTGTCCTAATTCTATCTTTTTGTTTCTATTATGTCCTGTGTGAGTTTAATACATACTTATTCTTTCTTTCTTCTTTATTTCTATGTACACATTATTAAATTATATTTTTCACTTCGCATGCTCCAAAAGTACGCCAATATAGCCCTACGAAGCGGGACTAAAGTGACCACTTTAGTCCATAGGGAGTGAAATGTAATTAGTTTTTTAATTTCCTTCATGTGACATAGACCAGCTCAAACAGGCAGTTAATATACACTCGAGAGCAATGAATCCGGGTCACTTAAAGAATGTTAAAAATCTCGGAAACTAAAAATGATAGGTTAATGCAATAAATTGTATTTAATAGACAATGTAATACTCCTTAAATGAAAGTAAAAAAAATATGAGTCACCATACATTTTATTAACACAAAATTACATAAAGAAAAAAACTGCTGATCTCTCCTTAAAACAAAAATAGGAAACATGAAATTTTTGAACTTTATTACGATTTTCTTGAATTTTAATACTTCGTATTGCCTCCTCGTGCTTCCATTACTGCGTTTACGCGGTTTGGCATTCTGTACACCAAGTTCCTTATACGATTTTGGGGAATATTCTCCCATTCCTCTGTGAGAGCAATTTTGAGCTCACGAAGCGTGATTGGGGGAGGGTTTCGTTGTTTTACGCATCTGCCTAGCTCGTCCCAAGCATGCTCGATCGGGTTGATATCCGGGCTGCGCGCTGGCCACTCCATACGAGTAATGTTCATCTCTTGAAGGTAGTCATTCACAATCCTACCTGTATGAGGTCGGGCATTGTCATGCATAAATATAGCATCCTCACCTAAATTGACCATAAATGGACCAACGTGATCATTGAGGATTTCTTCCACATATCTTACGCTAGTTAAAGAGCCGTTTTCTATGATCACCAGCTCTGTGCGACTTTCAGAAGAAATTCCGGCCCACACAAGTACAGACCCACCACCGTAGGCTACTTTTTCTTCGATGCATGCTTGCTTGAATCTTTCCCCTGGTCTTCGATACACTCTGTGTCTTCCATCGTGCTTGTAGAGCATAAATTTTGATTCGTCGGAGAACATAACTTTTGACCAATCTTCAATACTCCAATTTACGTGGCTCTGGGCATATCTTAGTCTTGAAATACGATGCCCACGCTCCAGTTTAGGGCCGTTTGCAGGTCTAAGGGGTTTTAAGTTAGATTCAGCAAGCCGACGTCTTACTGTCCATGCACTTGGGTTACTTCCTCCGAGGCGTCGAAACTGATTTGTGAGTTCAGTTCCTGTGAGAAAGCGATTTCGAAGCATGGTGTTCACCAAGTATCGGTCTTCTCGTGCTGTGGTACACCTGGTTCTGCCCGTTCCTGGTCTGCGTAGGTTAGAACCAGTTTCTTCGTAACGTCGGAGAACTCTTTGTACTGTTGACAGCGACACACCGACAGTCCTGACTGTATCGCGCTGACTCCGGCCGGTTTCCAGCATTGTAAGTATTCTGGTGCATTCTTCAGGCGTAAGCGACATAATTTCAGCTTTAATAATGAATATAGAGCACTATCAACATGGTTTACGTACCCACATAAATGACAGATTACAAACAAAAGCAAAACCAAATGCTGTAATTTCGTAGTTCCATCTTCGAAAGTGGCCCTTTTTCAAATTTGATTTTTTTATGATATAACTATACAATAACTAAGAAGTTTTAATACCTTCATTTAAGGAGTATTACATTGTCTATTAAATATAATTTATTGCATTAACCTAGCGTTTTTAGTTTCCGAGATTTTTAGGATTCTTTAAGTGACCCGGATTCATTGCTCTCGAGTGTACTACTATTATCCGTGGAGTGTGGACCATCTTCATTGCGAAAATGTTGAGAGTTTTAGTTCCATGGTTTTTCCGCAAGGAAGGTGGCGCCATGCGTTTTAAATTGTTAATCTGTGATTGGTTTAAAAGAAAAAACTGACCGCGAAAATTTCAGAATTTTTGTTGAGTGTAAATTTGTTCGGTTTTAAATAAATTTATTAAGAATGTCCAGTCACATTGAAGAGTTTGACGTCGAGCAAAGAGCAAAAGATAATCTTTTGCCGCCAAAATCGCGGAAGATTTACCTAAAAACTTACAAAAGTTCTATGGACTGGAGGAATAATAAATGTTTTTGTACTAAATTGACTATTTTTCCCGCATTCAAAGTGAAAAGTACAGTTTGCACCTCGAGACTAAACGCCAACTTAATATACGATTTAATGCTCTAATTTGAATGGCAAGTTAATTGCTGGGTTGAAGCGGAGCGGAGCGAGTGTGCTTTCAGGGTAAGGGACTTGGAATGATGATAAATAGAATGTATTTTTGTTAACATTAGATACAAAATACATAAGTACATTATCTTTAAGCTTACATAGCGTAATAACACGCCTAAAGTCCTTGAAAAGTACGACAGAAGTGTTACCCAGATTACGCCAGTTATGTTTAAGTCCCATGTAATACAGGTAGCGAGCTTATTGCGTCAGCTGGGCTGTAATCCAGACTCCGGGCTAAATCATGATATAAAAATACATACTTTGCTGGACACGGGTAAAGTGTCTCATTTTCAGCAGTTAAAACAACGAAGCAGTGCTCTAGCACAAAATGTCTAGCACAAAATGTCCAAATAGGATATAGCCAGATGTGGATTTTCCGCCAACATAACAATTTAAAGTCCTTAAAATTTGCATCCATTTTAGTCTAGCAACCTCATCAAGTTACATCCGTACCATCCCTCCCAACCGGACCAGCTACACCATTTCCTCTCCGAAAGCTTATCTCAGTCCACTGTTGGGCAATTTCCCCACACATTAACACAGAAACCTTCATGATTATGCTAAGCCACATTCGCGTACAATGGCGGGAGGGTACGGCTCCAGAATTATATTAACCTTTAAGGTAACAAGAGAGTCATTGAATAGATATGTACAGAAGGTGCAGAACCACTTTACGACCGAAAATGTACCTACATAGAAAACATGCTTCAGCAGGGGTGTTAAAAGCATATTAAGTAAGGTACGACACTGGACTGCCGGGCGGAAGAATCGGATGGTTCTCTGCCCTTTCGCCGAAAATTGTTTTCCAGATTTTCACTTGCCAACTAACGTTTCGCAGAATTTTATTTCGACGAATAATCTTTAGTAAAAAGATTAGATAAAATATTAAGTAATATTGTATATATTTATGTAAGTGTTGTATATATTTATGTATGTATGTATATGTATATATTTATTGTATATATGTAAATGGTACACCACAGGCTACCTGCAGTATTGTCACTCCTTCCCCCTTAAATCCATCGCTTTTAGCGATTGATTTAAGACCGCCCATTGTGTCACCCTTTGTAAAATGTTTTACATTTGTATCTGTAATTTTTATGGTGTACATAATAAAGAGTATTCTATTCTATTCTATTCTATTCTTAAGTAAAAAGTTCGGGGGTGCTAGCTCGAATTGTGCAAGCAAGGAAAGATGCCGCACGAAATTGCCCGAACGTCACAAACTGAATAAAACGTAGTAACATCATAACATCACGCCTGTAATCCCGAAAGGGTTAGGTAGAGGTGTACCTAATAGTACACCTACATTTCGCCAGTTATGTTTAAGTCCCATGTAATAGGGGGCGAGCCTATTGCCACTGAGCAATTCCTAATGACAAAACCCAATGACACTTTGCCCGACCTCGGAATCGAACCCAGGACCTTATGCTCAGCAGTGGTGCTTGCTACCACTGGACCAACGAGGCAGTAGTAAAAGCTGGTATTCAGGAATAAAGCGCTTCGGGTTGGCTTTGTTGCTCAATTAATACTGCCGAATCGAATGCGTACAGTTGTCTATGTTCACGTGCGCCTTTTTTCGCTCGTTGTATGTAGCTAACCTTCTGTATCTACCTTTTGTTGTGCAAGAGGACTTGCCAAAGTGGCCGCCATTTTGTTTAAAATGGTGAGCAGTCATAAGAGGGATTATAATTAAGTCTCACGGATTTAACGCGGGTTCTGGGATTAAATATTACAACTTACTGTGAAAAATATAAACTCCGCAAAGTGTACAGTTTTGTTGGGTTTTGTTTGTGAAGTTTTATAATTTTTCCGAGAACAAAAAATGCCCACGTTGGACGGTTTCAAACGATATTCTTCGTAGAAACCAACTTGTAGGAAATACATTTTTTTAAATATATATTTAGATTATCTTGCAATCAGTTTTAACAACTATGAACAGATGATTTGTATGAGGAGCTGACGGGTTAGAGTTTGTTCCTCATCAGGATCAACTCTTTTAGTTATATAACATCACACTACATGTTATCCAGCTGTAGAATGTTGCATCTTTTGAGTCTGTTGACACAATCCGGTATTGTCAGTTGTGCGGCCAATTGGTTGGGGTGTCTTTCCAATCTGGACTTGTATTTTTGTGAACACAATTTATATTTCTGTTTTGACTGTGTTCATGTCGAGGTGTTCGTGAACTTCCGTATTCTTTAGAAACCAAGGAGTATTAGCTATTTGTTTAAGTATGATGTTTTGAGTTCTTTGTTGTACTATTGATGTTACTATCACTTGCTGAGCCCCACAACTGGATGCCGTAAGTCCAGATAGGTTTCAATATGGACTTATAGATCAGAAGCTTGTTGTCTACAGACAAATTGGAATTTCTACCCAAGAGCCATTGCATGCTCTTGTACTTAATGTTTCAGGAAATACATTGAACAAAACAAAAGTGCCTGTTGTTTCCTTAATATCAAGCAGGTATTTAAAAAACTTTTTGAGTTTTTTTTTTTTTTTTAATTTTATGGTAAAACTGCATGAAATACTTTCCACATTTTTGACACTACACAAGTACACGCTACACTGCCTAGCCTTTTCCCAGCTATGTTAAGGTCGGCTTCCAGTCTAACCGGATGCAGCTAAATACCAGTATTTTACATGGAGCGACTGCCTATCTGACCATTTTTGACACCAAAGCGAATTAAATTATAATTAAGTTAAAATATTCCGACATCCCTAGCGGTAGACCACAGTTCACACGATCTGTCGGTACGTGAACAAACGTGATTCAATAATAAACGACCCTGCGGTAAAAGTTTCACCGAAAATCATTGTTAGCTTTGGACATTGTTCTGTAGACCAGCCTGTAGGCTGACATCGAATATGGGACAATAATAAACCTTTTTAGTTAGCTAGAATGGGTATGGGTCAAGAGACAGAATTATGACAACAAGAAGATAACATAATATCACGCCTGTATTCCCCGAAAGGTTAGGCAGAGGTGTGCTAAGTACATTTCATTAACACACATACATTGTACGTATACGTACATATCATTTCATTCACATTTCCATTTCAGTGCATATTATAATTCAACACAATTATAAATCTTGTTTTGGACTGACATGGCTTATCTGGGGTAAGATGTAGTCTATATCGTAGTCTATGGGGGTAATACAAAATCGAATCAATCGGGAAAAGCAAGATAAGAATCTCAAAACATAAACCTAAACGCTGAACTGAACTGAAAACCTGGTTCTAGCCGGTGATAAATAGGATACACCTAAGTTTAACCACCGGTGTGCGGCTGCACCTAGTTCTAGCCGCTATGATGAAAGCTAAACCTAGTTCTAACCGAAGATAAGAGGATACATCTAAGTTTAGCCGCATGTGGCCGGCTGCACCTAGTTGTAGCCGGCTAAAAGTAGGTGTAGCCGCACTTCGGCTATTAGCCGTAACATATATACATCCTTACAAACTTTCGCATTTATAATATTAGTAAAATGGTGCCTAGCTGGGTTTGGGGCCAGTTCTCCTGGCCTGTCACTCCTCCTTCCAGTCCAGCATAGCTATTCACAACGCTTCGATTCGGAAAGTCGTATGTCTATCTCGCTCGATTTCGTAAAGTCAAAAAAAGATAGACATACGACTTTCCGAATCGAAAATTGAATCGAAGCGTTGTGAATAAGGGGCCAGAACCTCTTTAGTTCGTCCCGCCATCGCTTTAGATATATCTAAATAAGGATGATTAAAAGCTCTCAGCAATACCACCTAGTACCGTACACCAGCACTCACAGTCAGGACCTGCAAACGAGTACCAATTAGCGAGAATTTAGTTCCTCATTCATTAAGCTTTTTACAAGTCTGAAGTTTATTCAAGTGCCTGCCATTTGAACGTAAGTAATCGAGTTATTTGAGCGAGCGGGAATCGAATTATAGCGTGTTTTTAGAGGACTGCGAAGAAAATTAGGGCCGGGTAATTAGCGCAGGCATTTGAGAGCTTGATAATTATCATAATTTAGGAAATAAGATCCTAAGGCTTGTTTTAAAAGATCTGGTGAAAGTAAACAAACCTTTTTTATCCCGACTACGTCGGAGCCAAAAGGAAGGTATGATTTTAACTCCGCTGCCGCGGCAAATTGTCGCTTAGCGGACAGACTTCCGACGTGATGTGTGATTTGATGATTTTCCATCCGAAAATGATTTTAGCAGTCTATGTATGTATGTATGTTTGTATTTACGTATGTTCGTCCGTAGCGCCTAAACTGTTAATCCAATTTTGATGAATAAGGTGTCAATCGATTCGTTATTACGGCTCTGGTAACAAAGGCTACATTAAACCGACTTCAGCAACAGAAGGAGTCGATTTTGCCTTGTAAACCCCGATTTTAATTAGAGCGTGATTTTTCAGTAGTCAGGTTTTTTAATTGTGGTATACCACACAAATTCTTGGTACCTTAAATTCTTACGTAATCTCGCACTAAATGAATTAATGCCTAAGAGATCCAACGTTTCAACTGTATTTACCTCATCACTTGTTAGGGTTCAGTTGACAAATGGCAAAAAATGGAACCCTTATAGATTCGCCCTTTTCTATCTGTCAGTATGTCAGCCATTTTACTCTTAGTATTTCATGAAATGTATTCAATGGGGTATATGAGCTTAGAGGGTTGTATTGATGATGTTCATGATTTTGATTCTGTAACTTCATACGTGTTCCGGACGTGAATCATGCTTTCATCAACATTCAACCTGACACGACCTGTAAATAAATTGTAAAAATGTAGGTCTTTTTTAGCGCTTTCACTTTAAAGTATTCCAATAACTAAGTCTTTATTTTTATTTTATTTTTGGATGGGAAATCATCATCCTTCCGCTCTGGGCGGAGCAGAAGGGAGTGTCAGACTTTTACTGACTAAAACCCATCCATGTTCCTTCATCGCCCTTTGTGTTCCGGGGCTACGGTATCTCTTTCGAACAGTCCCGCAGCCCCGGCAATAACTAAGTCTTCAATGGTAATTATGTTTTGAGAGTTTCCACTATTTTCTATTTATCAGGAAACAGTAATTTGTCGGTAATGCTACATACATGCTTTGTAAAAGCGGTAGAGTGTAGGTATTATCTATTCCAAATCTCCCAACTGTCTTACTACACATCACAAGCTACCGATTTTACGAACCAAAACACGACATTTTGGCGCCATTATCAAAGAACAAGATTTACAACCACGCCAAACAAAAGTAGAAAAGCCACGATAACAAATTAAAGTTCAAAAAAGTCTTCTTCTATAAAACAAGCCGTATTTCAGACTTAGGCAAACAGCCTCTTTGATACAATGCGGACTGGGGTTTATTTTGTAATAAATGTCTGAAAGAGAATGACTACAGGAATTGGTTTATCTTTTACTGAATCTGCAAAGCATTCGTAAAAGATGAAGAGAGCTTTATGCTATAAATAAAACGGGTGCGTACCATTTGATATAATAACAAAAGTTCTAACGATCACACATGACCTAATTAATTAATATATTTTTTTTAGTTTAACGATGAAACGATTTATATGAATTATTGATATAAATAATTTCAGTTTACCTCATTTTAAATGGTTGAATTACCATTTTTTCTAATGCACATTTGAACTAACATTCAGTTAGTATAATCAATTTAGTTAGTATAATAATTAATAATCTATAGTAACGCCTACTTTGTTTTGTATATTTTTGCAAAAACTGATTGGATTATAAACGCCTGCCATTTTCGTGCTCCCCCCCCCCCGACCCCCTCTATTGTTGGTGAATCATCTGGGTTAGGTTTGGTTAGAACAGTGACCATTAGCGCGATCTATTTTATTGAAGTCGGAGCATAGATGGAAGTTAGTACTATACTACCATAATTTGTGTTCGTTGAACCATAAAAATCGGTCAAGTAGGAGTCGTACTCGTACACGAAGGGTTCCGTAAAATACTCCGAAATAAATAAGCTTCTTGTTCCCCATATTTACCTTGGTGTTAGTTTTCGTTATTATAATGGCCATATGATAGTACTCCACACTTTGTGTTTGAGGGTCAAGTATTACGGCTCAAAAGATACAGCCCTGTAGCAGATAAGACGGACGAACGGACGGATAGACAGCGGAGCCTGATAATCATCCAACTACAAAAAAATTGTATATAAATATTGAGTTTCCCTAGCAAATTTTATTTATCTCGTTTATTCATTGTGTTTTAAGTTTGTAAAATAATACATAGAATTATATGCTTTTATGCATAAAAGCTCTTTATGTATTGTTAAACCAAGCTACCAAGAGAGCATAACTCCAACAGAGATACAGAGTGGAATCACCTACATATAAATACGGTCGAACCTATCGAGGTCGCAAGTTCGCAACAAATAATTTCCGATGGTGAATTTATGAACGTTCCGTACGTGCCATCCTCTGGGGTTGCTACATGATATATTATGTATGTATGTATTAAGGCTTTATGTATGGGATAACTACGTCAGCAGGGAAAAGATAGATCGTTTTGGGAAGATATCGGATTAATAGGGACTCCTGTACAATTATAGTACAGGAGTCAAGTTAATAATAATAATACCAGCCTATTACTGTCCCACTGCTGGGTAAAGGCCTCTTCTCATACAGAGCATTGATCACCACGCTTGCTCAGCTGAGTCAAGTTAAAGGAGAAAATATGCAAGTCCGTGATTAGACCTGTCGTACTGTATGGATCGGAATGCTGGGCTGTGAAGAAGATGGATGACAAACGATTGCATGTATCGGAGATGAGAATGTTGAGATGGATGTGTGGTGTGACAAGAATGGATAAAGTAAGGAATGAATATGAGGAAGTTTGAGAGTTGCGCCAGTTCCAGAAGAGTTGTAAGGGAATCGACTGTCTTGGTATGGATATGTGATGGAGGGACGAAATGCATGTGACTAAAAGCAGCGGATTTCCTTTGTATGGGTAAGTAATACTGCGTCGAAAGATGTTCAGATTCAAACAGGTCCTTTTTGTGGAAAATGTTTTGAGAAAATCTAAAAACGCGATCACAAAGTAACTGAGTAATTACTTTTCTGTCTCAAAGAAAACACTTCGTTATGAAAACCAATTGAATAAAAACTGAAATAAAATAGAAATCTCAGTTAACTAAAAACTTAATTATTTAAGTATTCCATCTGACACTCAATTATTTTGACTCAATAAAGCCAGCTTTTCCTTTGAACCCGAAACGCTGATATAATTAACAACCTTAATTTATCTAGCTTTAATTAAATTTACGATGATAAAGAAAAATCACTTTTGGGGTCACGTGGCACAGCAAGCGAGTAGCGGGGCGGAATCAACTTGCTTAACTCCGTATTTTCTTGAAAAACTAGGAAACGGTGGATGACGCTTGTTAACAGTCATCAGCTGCCTTAGCCTTTTCGCAACTACGTTGGGGTCGGCTTCCAGTCTAACCAAATGCAGCTGAATACCCGTATTTTACACGGAGCGACCGCCTATCTGACCTCCACAACCCAGTTAGCACTGGGTAATACAATACCCTTTAGGTAAGACTGGTTGTCAGGGCGATAAGGGCATAAAATGTATCTTAACGCTATCACAGTGTTTAATTTGATGGACTGATTAGTGATTGGAGCGGATAGACGGACATTTTTGTGTACTTTGCTGACATTCACGAGTCTATACTCGTCGAATTTCTCTGCACCGTTTGATCGAAACTATTTTCGATCAAACGGTAGCGGGCCGGGGCGAAGCTGCGGGCAATAAGCTAGTAAAAACACACACACACACAAAACATACACACATATAAAAATATGTTAAGTTCGGTATTTAGTAAAGCGAGGACCTAAGATGCTAGCTCCACGATCAGGTCCCCCCGCTTCCGCTACGCTTTCTATAATAGCATCGGTTTATCTGTTTGTTTGCCGCCATGGTTATCAATTCGCTTTCAATTCAACATTGAAAAGAGGCGATAATTAATTATCAGTATCTGAAGACGTTTATTGCTTCTCTTAATAAAATTTATTAAGACGTAAAAGTGATGAATAGACTTAAAGGCGCCTCTTTTGGGGAGGGAAAAATTAAACTTTCGTGATTAAAATTATATTTAAAATTCTGTGAAAATGTTAAGGTTCGTCGTCTATACGATGCTCCTTAAAAGTAACGTGGTACAAACTCTAATCACGAATGAGTAGCTAGAATACTATAATACTACAATCTACTCTTAACTTATCTTACTTCTAGTCTAACTTGTTTATGATAATAAATGTGAAAGTTTGTGAGTTTGTGATTTTCGTTACTATTTCACGTATAAACTACACAAAAGGATTTGGATGAAATTTTGCACACAGATAGTTATACAGACAGTCAGTCAGTGTTGACAGTCTTTTTGTTGACATCCTTATTATTATTACATAACAATTACGTTAAATTCATGTATTCGTAAATGTATTATTAAATTTTGCATGCTAGTTTTAGCGAATTGTGTGAGCAACTGTAATAAAATACAACCATCTATTTATATACTACAATCTAGCAAATAAAATTTCATTTCATTTCATTTTCATTACATCTATAACCTGGATTAACACTTACGATACTCCCCCGAATACCCATAACCCGATTCCCAGAGGGGTTAAGCAGAGGTGTACCTTACACTACACCCACATTTCGCCAGTTATGTTTAACTCCTATGTAACAGGAGGCGAGCCTTCGTTCTTTTTTTAATACTCTGAAGTTAGACCATTATTTATTTATTAAATCTTTATGCACATTATGTACAAAGGCAGACTTAATGCTTTGGGCATTTTCTACCAGTCTACCTTAGGGTGATGCGGAGACAAAATAGTAGGTGCAATAGTACAGACAATAAAAATTTGAAGAATAAAATATAATAATAAATACATAATTATACATTCATACAACAAATTATACAAAGTGAGGAGAGATAAAAATAAAAAATAAAACATGGATGAAGAAAACCAACAACTTAATTGTGGGACAAGTCTGCCAACTTCTTACGGAAGTATTCGCGAGCTTTTACTCAGCTTTTGCTTAGCAGTTATTCAGTGTCGGAAAATACGCGGATCGAAATAAACACAGCTTATTTATTATTCTCAAGCTCGTACATTTTCTACAAGGACTGCGGTGTTTAACACTAATGCATTTCCAACGACGTCGCCTGTCGATCGATCGCCTCGCTGCGGGTGGGTGCACAGAATGTACCAATTTGTTGAAACATGGGTTTAATTTAATTGTAGTTAATTGTGCATCTTGAGGAGCTCATGGCTAAATATCACCAGCCACTCTGATTAATCTTCCGGTAAATTCGCGCTTGCCTTGGTTGGTCTACGGATGGGTACCAAGTGTCCTCTGTGCTTCGGAAAGCACGTTATGCTGTTGGTCCCGGCTGTCATTTGTAGATCTTTGACAGTCGTTACAGGTAGTCAGTGGCCCGAAAGTCTGACAACCAGTCTTACCAAAGGGTATCGTGTTCCCCAGTACTAACTGGGTTGTGGAGGTCAGATAGGCAGTCGCTCTATGTAAAATACTGGTATTCACCTGCATCCGGTTAGACAGAAAGCCGTTCCCAACATAGTTGGGAAAAGGCTAGGCAGGTATCTTATGTAACTTACGTTTAGAAAATAGAAGAAGTAAGTAATAACCGGTGCATTGCCTTTAGAACATCACAAAACAACTGAACTGAACAACTGAACTGAACCGAACAACTGTGCCCTTACAGGGTCCATATTTATGTACCCAGCTTTAAGCCCTCTGTAACACCTTAGAAACAATATGGAATGCAAAATAAATAAATATGCAATATGAATAATGCAAACTCTAGTCATGTCAATGAAAGTTTATAATAAATTGCCGGAAATAATTAAAAAGGAACAAAAATTTAATTCATTCATTAATAAATTACAACAATTTTTATTATATAAATGCTATTATACTATTAATGAATATCTAAATGACAAATTTTAAATGAATACACATATATTTTTAATTTTAAGTATTGTTATTACTTAGACGACCAACTAATTAGAAAAATTAAAGCCCTCTTTCGCTTACCTACTTTGCTGTGCTCTTACAGGGTCCATATTTATGTAGCCTAGCCTAGCTTTAACCTAGCTTTAAGCCCTCTGTAACATCTTTTATACACTAAGGAATGCAAAATAAATAAATATGAAATATTAACATTTGGAAGTAAATGAAAATCGGGTATAAACCAAAATGGCCAATCGTCAATTCGATTCTACATGAAATCAGCCATTTATTTATTTATTTATTCACGTACACACAAAATACTCAACAGGACATTACATGCCATTCCATTCAAGTTTCTTTTTTGTGGGACGGAAAAATAAAATAAAAGTCTTCTCTAAGTTATCTCTAATTTTTACGCATTTTCGATTGATGTTTATGTCTTGTTGACTCCAAACTTATCTACTAGAAAAACATGTCGTATTTCTCCAAATAATCAACAGCGAATAACCACAAAAACCATTTCCACTAGTAATCTTCATATAGGTACTTATTTATGTCACTATGTCGTGTCGACCCCGTATAACGTTACCCGCCCACTAATTATTATCATCTGATCTATGTATTCGCAAAACATCGGATCCGACCTACAGCAACATCGGAGCTAGTAACAAAAACATTGTATTGATGTAGTTACTAACAAAAACCGGCCAAGAGCGAGTTGGACTCGCGTACCGAGGGTTCCGTACAAACTTTTTAAAGGACAAACTTAACTTTGCTGTTCGATCCCTAGAAACAACTATTGCACCAACAGCAAATAACTAGTTTGTAATAGTAAAATCGCTTTTTTTTTGTTATTAAACTACATATTTATGGTTTTCAGATTTTCCCCCTACATGTGCTGTACCTTGCTTTTTGCACAAATTTCGTGATTATAGGTCAACGGGAACTACTATATAGGTTTTCGACCCAAAAACTATAGGGTACTTCCGGTTGACCTAAAATTGACAATTTTGGTTAAAAGCAAGGTACACACAGGTTACAGCACTTGCAGGGGAAAACTCTGAAAACCGTAAATGTGTTGTTTAATAACAGCACAAGTAAAGGGAAAATTCCGAAAAATAAAAAAAAATAAAAATTAAGGTAAATTAAGGGAAATTTTGGTATGTACTTACAAGTTTTCAGGAAAATATAAACATGCCCATATCTTTTTATCGTGTTGACTCAGGACCTTGATTTCTATACACCTAATAAGGACTATAGACCTCAGTATCTGGTATAAATTTCAACTTGCTAGGTCCACCCGTTCCTGAGAAAATCAGTGGTGACAGATGGACAGAGAGACAGACGGACAAGAAAGTGATTTTATACGGGTTCTTTTTTTACTTTTTGAGGTACGCAACCCTAAAAAGCTGGCCAAGCACGTGGACCACGCACTGTGAAGGGTTCTGTAGACGGGATGAATATTTATTAATTTTATGGGCCGCGAAATCCTACCTATGAGATATCTGAATGAAAAAATTTTACTGTTTGTGGCAACTTGATACGATGTCGACCGTACTTGTGTAGTTTTGTTCGGAAATACAATTTAAAACAAACTTATTTCTGCGGTTGTATACGAACACATTCCATACCTTACAAACTGTTGTTTTAAATAAAAAGTCACTAGGAACCGTTAGCATCTTCTTAATTTACCTATACACATGGATTATTTAAAACCACTCCTAATGATTTTTTTTTCATTACTTTCTGTACAGTGTACACCAAAAAACAGTTCAGCAGTGTTTAGGATGAAACCTTCTTGCCAATCTTTATCGACATAGAGCAAATAGGTTCTTAGTAATACGGCTATGTGACATTCAAACATACGGAGAGGTTCCGTTTTACCATTAGGCTACAGAACTCTAAGAACGGGTCTCTATCAATCTTTCTTAGCTATTTACTTAATATGTGTTTATCTGTTGTTTACTGGATATATGGTAATGAAGAAATATTGATTGGAAGGGAGAAAATATAGTCATATGAATGAAAGCTTAGTGTTGCGTTGGGAGCTCTTAGCTAAACCGTAACAGCCCCTCGGCGGTGCTTACCTAGGCTGGTCGGCGAGTTTCTTCCGTGCCTCGGAAAGAATCCCGGTCATTTGTAGATCCTTGACAGTCACTTATGGTACCTACGGGGTGATATCCGTGATTTTTTTTTGTTACTGATGAGCTAATAATACTCGCTTTATTTTTTTAATTTTCGTCCCACCCGCATACCTCTTCAGTATTCCCGCGATCATGATGCTTGCAACAGCGTCGAAATATCGGGAGCTCATAGTAACAAAAGAAAATCACGGATATCATCCCGTAAGTACTTTAAGTGTAGTGAAAAACCTCCTAGTCAGTGGCCCGAAAGTGTGACAATCAGTCTTACCAAAGGTGTCGTAATACTAGGTACTAACTGGTTTGTGGAGGTCAGATAGGAAGTCGCTTCATATGAAAAACTGGTACTTAGCTAGACTGTAAGCCGACCCCAACATAGTTAGTAGGGAAAAGGCTAGGCAGATTATTTTACGTTGTTATCAAAACGGTGTAGGACATAAACGTTTATGATAGGTGGGATTGAAATTCAAGAAAACAGTTATTAAGCTCAGCTGATAGGCTGATAGTTAAGTTTTTGACTTTATTTTATGACTTTTTATATAACTTCACTAACGGAATACACGATCCATTCATTTTAAAAACAATGCAATAACATTGCATTTAACGATTCTCAAGATCGTATTGGTAAACTCACAATTCCTGTTTTATTAAGGAAAACAGTATTTCCATCGGATGCAAGATTGAGGGCCGCGTAGATTATGTTTGTTTTTCCTTGATTGCAAGCTTAATGCATTATTCATGAGCTTATCGGCAGGTTCTTGTATTGCTAAATTATTGTATGTTGAAGATAATCAAATAACTAGTAGGTATTATAAACATCTACAAACACACATCAACATCTATAAACATTATCAAAGTGGGTTTTAAAGTTTCTCCAACACAAAGGGAAACCTTGTTTTGAATAAAATCTCCAGTAGCACGTATCGTTTAATGTTATACACAAACACTGAGATAAAAAAGTATTACATAACCTAATCCAGGTCATGGTCCAACTGTGTGCCTAATTTCATCTAAATCCGCTCAGCCTTTGAGGCGTGAAAAGTAGTTGACAGATTATAATCACTTTTGCTATTTTAGAAGACTAGCTTCTAGCTACCCGCGACGTCTTATGCGTGGAATAAAGAATTGTTATCACAAGTATTCTTTGTATTCATTCCAACTTATTTAGGATCGGCGCAGCATGTCTTCTTCTTCCATATTTCTCTGTTACTCGTCATCTCATCTGACACCTCCTTTCTTGCCATATCATCCTTCACACAGTCTATCCATCGTTTCTTTGGTTTTCCTCTACTCTTATACCCATCCACATCCGTATGGATGTATGTCACTACATATTATAAAACAAAGTTCCCCGCCGTGTCTGTCTGCCCCTATGTATGCTTAGATATATAAAACTACGCAACGGATTTTGATGCGGGTTTTTTTAATAGATAGAGTGATTCAAGAGGAAGGTTTTAGTGTATAATTTGTCAAGCGGGCGAAGCCGTGGGCATCAGCTAGTAAAGTATATATATATAAAGTATTGAGTATAATATGTAAAGTTTTGAGTATTCAAAACTTTCCTCTAAAGCCATTCTTTCGCACCTCATGCTTATACCACGGCAACAGATTACCACAAAAGTTTTCAGTCACTATGAACTTCCTTTTATTATTATTAAATCATTTTATTTCGAGCAACAAGACTAATAGTGTTAGTAACAATATACTTACAAACTATGTTAGTAATACACTTACAAACAAAAGAAAATAACAGATTGTGACATCATTGCTGCAAGGTGACAGGCCCAGCTGAAACCTTGCAGCAGTGGTTCACAAACGCACAATCAACCCTACTCGCAATCATAGACAGGATGCTGTTGGCGGTGCACCCTACAGACCGCACCGTGTAGAAACAGTTTACACACACACACACACACAGTTATATGTTTTCATTTCTTATTTTATCCATTAGTGTAACACAACACATCTCCCTTAGCATTCTCATCTTTGCGACATGCAAATTTGCCTTTCATTCATGCATTTTGTGGCTCAACATTCTGATCCATACAAGACAGCAGGTCTTACCAGGGGTTTGTGTAGTCGCACATTGTTGTGTGCCAAATTCCACAAAAATCCGTTTCTGAGTAATTGAGTTACAAACATCTAAACTTACACATTTTTCATATCGTTTTGACGCGAAATTCTGATGAATTTACATTTTCCATAAGCACGCCGAGTAAGCTCAATATATAAATAAATAAATATCGCTGGACATTACACACAGCCTCATCTAGTGCCACACTAAGCAACGAGGCTTGTGTCGTGGACACCAGATAGTTGATATACTACATAGGTACTTTTTGTTTGTAAATACATACTTATTATAAACATAAACATCCATGACTCGGAAACAAAAATGTGCATGCTCATCACACAAACATTTGCAACTATTGGGATTCAATCCCGGGACCCTAAGAACGTAAGGCGGCCTCAATACCGCTGCGCCGTTCGTCAAATTGGATTCATTAATAAAGCCCCGTATTCAATTCGTGCCTCTAATTACACCACATGTAATAATTACAGATTCTCCCTGTAACTCTATGTTTAACTTAATTGCGATCCAAATTGTTCTAATTGAGACGTGTTGAGTTACTTGGAGGGCGCTCGGTTAAATCGTTATTTTTAATCGACTTGAAAAATTGAGGTTGTGAGTTTTATGCGTACAGTAGGTGCGTCTGGTATTTCGTCTGGTATAGGACGTTGTCATGTGTACAGAAACGGACATAGGGTACTTTTTAACCCACTGTTCCCGAGGAAAACAACAATAACGTTGTTATGATAGTAAATGGCGCCACGTGTCTTTCGAATCGAATAATTGAATTAATTATAATTATATTGTTACAAGCAGAGTACAACCAACATTTATTGTAAAATTCTAAATTAACGCGAGTAAAGCCGCCGGTAAAAGCTAGTTCATAATAATTCTTCGATAGTTTATAATCTCGCGAGTTACATTATAAACTAACGATTTTAATCAACATAATTATAAGCAGTTTATAATGAGCCCGATGCTGCTGAGACGCAAGCCTACACACACTGTGTGAATTCGTACACAACTTCATCAAAATATCGAACATTGCAAAATTTTGTATACTGCCTTTAGAGCCTTACTTTTCGCATGAAAATCATCAAATGACCAGCTCTGGGCGGAGCGGAAGGGAGTGTCAGACTTTTACTGACTAAAACCCATCCATGTTCGTTCATCGGCTTTTGTGTTCCAGGGCCACGGTATCTCTTTCGAACAATCCCGCAGCCCCGACAGGCATCGGCCCTTGCCGACCCCTTCCTTTTTTACTGACATCTCTTTGAGACATCTCGCGCGTGGAACACGAACGCGCCGTTGACACGGCCTGTCGTCAAAAGACGGACGGACGGCGAGCTAGCCCATAGCTCACCGTCCACAGGCCCGTTAGAGCCTCTACTCTAATTTAGTCACGATTCACTCCACATTCAACATTTTGTAAGCGTGTTTTTTGTTAACAACTGTGTGTGATATCAGAACTGGCCAAATTATCACTCATCTGCTAAATAAATTGAAGTTTTTTTACTCCAAATATATTGACGATAATTTTGAGGTTCTGCGTTCGACTAGCTTCACACCAAAATGGTGATGGACTAGCATCATGGACAAGTATGATAATAGACGCTATAAACCTCCATCATCTGTCTCGCCTTTTCCTAACTTTTTTGGCGTCAGCTTCCAGTCTAACCGGATGCAACTGAATACCAGTATTTCACATGGAGCAACTGCCTATCTGACCTCCACAACCCAGTTAGTACTGGGAAATACGATAACCCTTGGAGAAACTGGTTGTCAGACTTTCCGGCTACTACCTGTAACATTTGGTAACTAAAACAATTACAGTAAAATATTTTTACGAAGAGCAATAACTTATCAGAACTAATCACTATTGAATAACCAGAAAGCTACAAGTTTGATCTTTATCCGTAGTTCAGTTAATTGGTCTGTTACACAACATGTTCAGATGTTCACATGTCAACGTGTCTTTGCGGCCATTAGCAGGTTTTTCCTCTAATATTGAACAAAATCAGGGCGATGTGTGGGAAGTCGCTTTTGTTACCATTAGCTATATGGAAAATTTGGTTTGGCATTTCAGGGTTACGTGTCACAGGTTAAATAGCATAGACTACGACATGATCAGCCTAGATTTTTCCTACAGCTGGGACCCAGGCCTCCTCTCTATAAGAGGGATTGGGCTATAAGGCTTTAGGCGGTTGGTAGATGCGGCAATCATGTCTTCAAAATTTGTTTTTTTTTTTTAAATGCCAGCCAAAGTGCCAGTACCACTGAGCTTCCACCGTTGGTATTATTATTATTCTGGGGTTATTAAATAATACACGGTGTAAAATACAGGGTGGGGGGGAAACCGACGCATAAACACTTTACCACGCATTCAATACATCATTCTGAACATAGAACATTTTCATAGGTAACTGAAAATAAAATTAAAAACATTTTAATTTAATTATTTATTTTTAAAGTGATTACTATAGTAGAGTATTACAACTAAATATTCTGTGCATATTTCAAGCGCCTACCTGTTGCCGTTATTAATGTCGAGCAAAAAACGGCAAAAAAAGACGTTTGTCGTATGGGAGCCCCCCTTAAATATTTATTTTATTCTGTTTTTAGTATTTGTTGTTATAGCGGCAACAGAAATACATCATCTGTGAAAATTTCAACTGTCTAGCTATCACGGATCATGAGATACAGCCTGGTGACAGACAGACGGACGGACAGTGGAGTCTCAGTATTAGGGTCCCGTTTTTACCCTTTGGGTATGGAACCCTAAAAATCAAAAAGTATGGAATGGCATTTTTTTTCTGCTGATTGGATGTATGAAACAAAAGGAGTACCTATGTTAAGATCGTAGCAGTAGGTAGCCTACTGTAGTTTGTCCCAAAAAAATTTGCGTGAATTTTATTTATTTATTTAACAATTTATGTAGGTACACACTAAATATAAATAAAGTAGAAAGGAACAGAAAATAGTACAAAGGTGATGCTTATTTCTTAAGAAATCTCTTCCAGCATACCTGCGAAAGGAGATACTAAAAAGAGATGTAGACAAAGTGTGTTAAAAAAGAAAAAGAAAATGGAATACATAAAACCATAAAACAGATAACTACGTAAAAGCCACCTTCTTTTCAAAAACCTTCCACTAACCACATTTCTTGTAACAAATAATAAAACACCTCACTATAATCTGAAAGCTTTCTAGGCACCGTGAAAGGTGAGTGACAGATTGCCGCCATGTCGACGCCATATTGTCTTTTGTCAAAGCTTCCGTTTCCGGCTTTTTACAAAGGTGACGGCGCTGACATCGCAGTGGGTCGTCTTCACGCCCGATCTATTTTGCTTTATTTTTACTTTTTTATTGAAGGGATTTTTGGACAGGTCTTTTCCTGTATTTATCTGTTGCTAAGGGTATCTACCCTTTTGTATTTTACCTATTCTTGTGGGTTGTGAAGGCGATAAAAGGATTTGAGCAAATAAGCCCGGGGCTTCGTCTTCGCGGAAACCAGAAATGATCCCTTAAGTGATTACCGATCTGTTCCAATCCACGATTTTGATCGTTCATTTTATATCGGTAAGTTCAAAAGTTGCATGATTAGCAAGCACTTTATATTTGTGGTCGCCTGAACAATAAACCATCGTAGTAAGTTTTCAATCAACACAGTTACATAGATCGGCACTCTAAATGCTTAATACCATAACTATCTTAATCCAAAGTATCCTTGAAAGGAGTTAGAGCCTTCAAATCCGTGCTTATTTTGTTAATAAATAATCTACACGATAACTGACAAATACTTGCACTGACTGGACAGGTCCACTCAAATCTGTGTGGTTCTTTCTTTAAAAGACCATCTCAGACACTAATCTGCATAGTCCTCATGTCAATTGAGCAAGATTATATCTGGACTTCAAAAGAGACCTCTGAGTTTGTTTCGGCTGTTTCTTCTCGAAGGAGTCAAGTACGAAACACCGGCCCCATCTAAATAGTGTTAAAAAATGACGTGTAAAAGTGTTTGTAAAAACCTACCTACTTGCAAATTAAACATCATTAACCGACTTGAGGAGTGGGGAAGGAAACGAAGGAGAACAGATGATGACGAGCGACAAGGCTTACCTCTAGGAACGAGATCCTCAGAATTATATTGCCTAATGTAGACGAAACCTGTACAACATGATGAGGCTTACCCTATAAAACAAAAGTACGGCGCGCAGCCACGGCCCGAAGCCAATCAAATGTCGAATACAAATCCCTCTATTTAATACGATTGTCCGTCATTATGTTATTAAACACAGTAACTACATATTATATGCATGGTAGGCACGTCTGTGGTAACAGAACAGAACCAGTGTAAGATGGCCTCTTTCTCTTTTAAAACTCCTTGAGGGAACTTGTATGGTTTTTTTACGAAAATATTTTCATTCTTACTCTTATAATAACAAAGAAATTCAAAAAAATATAATATAAGTATAATAAAATGAAATTCGACTATTCAAAAAAACGCAATGTCCTGAAATTCAAAAAAAATATCATTAATTTTAATTTATTGTGTCTCCATTCTCACTAAAAATATTGTGTTCAATTACCCAACTTTAGAAATCTTTGATATTTGTACATGCACCCGCAAATAGTTACCAATTCTGCAGATACTTAGAGTTCCGTACCTCAAAAGGAAAAAACGGAACCCTTATACGACACTTTCTTGTGCGTCTGTCCGTCTGTCACCAACGATTTTCTCAGGAACGGGTGGACCTAGCAAGTTGAAATTTATACCATATACTGAGGTCTACAGTCCCTATTAGGCGTATATAAATCAAGATCCTGGGTCAACACGATAAAAAGATATGGGCAAATATAGATTTTCGCGAAAACTTGTACTTATGTACCAAAATTTACCTTAATTTTCAACTTTTTTTTATTTTACGGACTTTTTCCTTTACTTGTGCTGTAAGACCTTGCTTTTAACCAAAATTGTCAATTCTCGGTCAACCGGAAGTACCCTATAGGTTTTGGGTCGAAAACCTATATGGTAGTTCCCGTTGACCTAGAATCACGAAATTTGGCAAAAAGCAAGGTCTTACAGCACATGTAAAGGGAAAAGTCTAAAAAAAGTAAATATGTAGTTTAATAACAAAAAAAGCGATTTTACTATTACAAACTTATTATTTGCGATTGGAGCAATAGCCGTTTCTAGGGATCGAACAGCAAAGTTAAGTTTGTCCATTAAAAAGTTTGTACGAAACCCTCGGTGCGCGAGTCCGACTCGCTCTTGGCCAGTTTTTTCTAAAGATAACTAACTAACTTTAATTTGAAGTTATATCCAAAACGTTTTCTAGACACAAAATCCATGCTCATCTACCTAGCCTTGTCCCAACTACGTTTGGGGTCAGTTTCCAGTCCAACACTCGTCATCATTCGACAAGAGTCTGAAAGATATATTCGGTCAGGAAATCGACTAGTCCATAATAGATCTTACACGTGTACGGCCCGGATGGAGGCGACGTAGGTACCTAAAGCCGGAGGCAGATTTGGAACAGCAGTTTAAGGAAATATTATCTAACATAACATAAGCCTGTAAACCGAAGCGTTAGGCGTAAGTGTACACATTATAAGTGCCCCCACATTTCGCCAATTATGTTAAGGTTCCATGTACTAAGGGCGAGCCTAGTGCCATCAACCGGCCACAAATGCAGACTCCGTGACTGCTTCTAAGAAATTCCTGTTGGAAAAACCCAAAAACACTTTGGCCTACCTGGGAATCGAACCCAAACCCTCATTCGCTGCTCGGCAGTCACGCTTGCGGCCACTAGACCAACCTGGCAGTCTTTTGAGTGAAGATAAAGGCTTTTTAGCGACACGACCCTCAGGAGCCGAGCTAAAACTAAAAAGGCGTGTGAAACCGCGGCTCAAAGCTAGTAACACCCATATCATAACGCATGCATGTACAGTCGTGGTCTTTTCCGCCTGATTAGATAAATTTTTTTTCGCTTAAATCATGCGGAAGCGGCGAGCCACGCCCCCTTAAAGTTTAGGCCTATTAGGAAAGCGTCAACTTCGGTGCACAAAATAACAATAACTCTCGTTTGGCGTGCATCGTCAGTGCGCTCGACCGATCGGTATCTTTCATTCATTATTTCTATACAAAGTCAATGGGGCGGGGCTAGATAGCGTTTCTATGATGTAAGTGCAAGCAAAACTTAGCTTAGTGGTGATTAGGCGGGAGTGTCCTCGATAGTACCTACATCTAGAGAATCTATAGCCACCGCAGTCAGTCACGGCCTCGTCCAAATGCGTTGCTCGCGGCTGCATGCAAATCCGCACCTTTGCCTATTCGGTCATCACACGGACTGCTTCGCATACAGACGATCATTGTATCTTTACTGCTGCACTTACTATAGCACTTGTGGCTTAGATAGTCGGTCAGTTGTGTGGTCCGATTATGAGTTGGCATGAAAGGGGAAAAAAGATAAGAAAAAATAATAAAGATTGTTTGTGCTATAAGCCAGTTAAATAAAATAAATAAATAGCTGGACATTAACACACAGCGCCATCTAGTGCCACACTATGCAATAAGGCTTGTTTCGTGGATACCAGATAGTTGATATACCGAGGTGGTAGTTCTGTTGTACCTATTCTTAATGTTTGTGTTTGTCTAAATATGTTGTATGTTTATTGTTTATTTTTTTTATATTGTATGCACGTCATGTCCTTGCGACGAATAAATATTTTTTCTTTCTTTCTTTCTTTATATACTACATAGATACTTTTTGTTTGTAAATACATACTTATTATACATATTCAACATCTATGACTCGGACACAGTCCATGCTCATCACACAAACATTTGCTCCTACCGGGATTCGAACCCGGGACCCTAAGAACGTAAGGCAACCTCGCTACCATTGCGCCATTCGGGTCGTCATTAACAATTCAATTACTCAGCGGCCAAGTCAGTATAGGACATTTCTCGGACGAAAATAGATTTTAATTTTCTTTATATTCGTTATTGCCGAGAACCAATCTGGTGGGTTTACTCAAGTCTCACTTGCAATGCCGATGCGTACTCAAATACATTAGTATCAGCTAACAAAGTAAAAAAAAAAAATTCCTCCTGAAATTTTTAAACACGCTTGTACTCAAATTAGAAATTCAACGACATTTTCTTTTCAACTTTAACAGCAAGTCCTATCAACAAAAGAAAAATAATAAAAATTATGAATTCGTAAACTCATCCCGCGGGTCCCAACGACTGAGTGGGGCCAGTTCACTGAAGAGCCCTGAGACTTCGGTGTTACGTTATGTTTTTTTCCTTGTTGCCGATTTTGTTCGCGTTGAAAAAATAATAAAATATCCTATTACTAGCCCTCGGATATAGTGTAGCTTTACATCAGTTAAAATATATGTTTTTGAATTGGATGAATATTTTCGGATATTACCTCCCACATCCAACTTACAATGATCTTTACCTGTTTATAGTATTAGTGTAAATTATCCAATCAATGCTTAGTCAACTCATGCCCAAGAAGGTTGTCATTCGTAAAATATAATGTATGGTATAGGTTCATGTTGATGTTGTATGAGCGATGATAATAGTGGGAAATTATTGTGAATGCGATTTCTTGCCTCAGAGGCAAGAAATCGTATTCACAATAATTTCTGCCATTACAATAAAGGTGGACTACATGCTTTCAATCTTCTTCATCTCGAATCGATGACTCAAATTTTGTCCGATCAGTACCTACGTGGCAACCTGGAACACTCTGTCGTTCAAATCATTCAAGTCCTGGAGGGTGCAATTAGTTGTGCACGACAGGTAGGAGAGAAGGTGTGACATATCCTGTGTTGAGGCTCTATATTCGCATTGTGTCCGAGATGGATCAATTATACCCCATCTAGCCAAATTGAATCGGCAGCGGCCAACTTGAGCATGCTTTCAATAAAACATTGTTTATCAGCCTCCTGTTCTTATCCTTACTAAAGGCTCAGCGCAGCGAGTCTTCCATCCTTCCCTATCAGCCGTTATACAATGTTTTTGCTACACCTCCATCTATCAATTTTCAACAATCCATCCATCGATCTAAATTCTACCCTTTCATAAAGCTATACTGTCTTATATGAATGTGTTACGTGCTGAAACAGCGCTATGTACACCAAAATTCCACCAACATAGTGCGCCAAACCCAACATAGTTGAGAGACAACTATAAATTATGATAAATAGAGAGAGAGCAACAACTCCGGCAGGGGTTGTACGATCCGAACATTTTCATGCTCGGTCGCGGTCACAATGTTAATATTTTAGTTATTAATAACCACTTAGCACTCTCCTGCGCTAATTGAAAATACATTTAACACTGAAACGGTTGGAAAGCTTTCAATAATAACGCCAGTCGAACTTTGTTATTTTAATGCAGCATCATTATGTGGATGTTATTTTAAGTTCGCGTGGTAATTAAATTGTGGGGCACCTATGCTAATTGGCAATAGGTCATGCTGATGTTTGTTGATAAAATTATCCATTGAAGGTAATAGAATAGGCTAGTTTCCACCATCAATAAATAGCAAATCTATTTAGTCCGTCAGTTAGAGTATTGGAAAATAAAGGACACGTATTTTTTTGTTTTTGTAAATCAATGAATATTGATAAAGATAAAACGCATCAAAACACGGGAGTGGGGGCTCGTGACGTCACAACGCACTAAAATTATAGCACGGCGTGACGTATTGAGAATTTTAAAAGCGTCGTATCTTCGTCAATTTTGGTTTACGTAACAAAAGAAAACATGATTGTCATACGTGTCAAATATTGTTTGATAATCTAGCTGACGGACTAATTAGATTTTTTCAGGACACAAGCCTATTGATTGTGTTTCTATTTTTTAGGCTATAAGTTGATGTTGTGTTGGATCCAGAAAATGTAAAAAGAAAATAAATAATAATAAATAAATAAATATCGCTGGACATTAACACACAGCGTCATCTAGTGCCACACTAAGCAACGAGGCTTGTGTCGTGGACATCAGATAGTTGATATACTACATAGATACTTTTTATTTGTAAATACATACTTATTATACATATAAACATCCATGACTCGGAAACAAATGTCTATGCTCATCACACAAACATTTGCTCCAACCGGGATTCGAACCCGGAACCCTAGGAACATAAGGCAGCCTCACTACCGCTGCGCCATTCGGGTCGTCGAAATAAAAGTATTATACATGACATACAGCATGTAGCAAAATGGTGTGGATATTTTTATGTTGATTCCATGAACAAATTGTAACTTGTTCAGTGTGATGGTCAAACTAAAAAAAATTGCCTACATGGGCACTTATAAAACGTCAAGATAAGGTGCGCATAGGTCTGTACCCTTAAAAATATGACCACCGATATGCCGATGCATGCTGTATACCGTCTTAATTCCTTTGCAAACACACTGTTATGTAGAAGCGCCAGCTGTACCAAAAACCGTACTTCATATCACATCAGACATCGCAACCAACTGCACCAAACTTTTTGGAAAGTGATTTTGACTCAAAAGTTTTGAGTTTTTTCGAGTGGTGAAGTTTATTGGGTTGACGATAATGTCAAAATCGCGGGAGAAACACCTGGATAAGGGACGCACAGAACTGGGAAGTGTGGCAGAAGAAAGGGGAGGCCTATATCCAACAGTGGGAGATTCCGGGCTGATATGTGATGATCATATAAGTACTTACAATATTTTTACGTTTGTCTTAAAATAAAAATATTCAAACTTGGATGTCCTTGAGGAGATTGAACTGTGAAAAAGCTATGTTTTTATGAAGAAGACACTGGAAGGAGCCCACTCAAAAAAGACACCTACTCCTAAAATGCTCTTACTGCCTACTATAGCAATGGTTGAAGTTCATTGTTTACCACTTCACAATGACTTTATGATAAACAAAACTAAATTACCATAAAAAGGGGCTATTTGGGTTTTGGACGACCCAGAATATCGAACAAAAAATATCGATAATTGTCGGTTAGTTTATGGTAAAAGTTATTTTACAAACTCTATCAACACTTTGATTGGCTGCTACGGAGAAATTCTTTATGGAAAAACTCAATAACATTTTGATATTTATGGTACCAAATAGCCCCCAAAAACCCAAATAGTCCCGTTTTACAGTATATAAAAGTTAATACTCAACACAATTACTGTGAAGAGTCGACAATCGTCTATCTTATCTTTATATGCAACGATTACATTCGATTCGCACCCTAATACGGTTAACGGTGATAATTATTTAGTGACCTTTGAGCTACGTTATAATAATGTATACTTAGCCAACCGCAAACCTAGGGTACAATTTCAACTTTGACAGCGCATTTCTTAGCAATAGGGAATATGCATGTATTTTTTTCTTCACTTAAATCAATAAAGTACAGTATTATCGACCCAAGAAAATAATTAAAAGTTAAGTTAAACGACTGCTTGATGTTCAAAAAAAAACTTTTAAAATTACACTTCTAAATTCTCTACGACAGTTCAAACGTTCATGACTGTCGCGGCCATTCCTGTCATAGCCTTTGACGTCATTTCCCTCTATCTGCTTTGTTTACATCTAATTGTTTACCCTTAATATAATAATTTTACTAAATGTATGTGCTATAATGATGCAAACATTGCAATAACAATATTATAATAAAATCTTTGTGAAACTTTAAGTAGTTTTCAAATAAAAGTGTTTCTTTGACACATAACGTTTGACGTCACTACGGGCGACGATGCGTTTTGAATTTGAGTTTAGTTTCAACAAAAACACGCTACCTACATAAAATATTAAATTGTACAATAAGTGTTGTATTAGAAAGTTAAACAATTTATATAAAGTTAAACAATTTATAAACTGCCTCGTTGACAACATAACATCACGCCTTGTAATTCACGAAAGGTTAGGCAGAAGTGTATCTAACTTTTTTAAATACATCCCATTTTGGCAGTTATGATAAAGTCCCATTGTCATGGGGGCGAACCTATTACCATCAACCGGGCAAAAATCCATATCCGTGGCTGCTACTGAGAAATTCCTAATGGAAAAACCCAAAAACACTTTGCCCGTCCTGGTAATCGAACCCAGGACCTCGTGCTCAGCAGTCGCACTTGCGACCACTGGACCAACGAGCCAGTCTCGTCAACGTTACAGGTCATAGTTATGTAAGGGTGATTTTTGCAATCCAAGGTTCACTATGACATGGCGTTGATCGTACCTGTCTGCTATGTTAACGGGACACAAACACGGACGGGACTGCCAAACTGTTGCAGTTTTCAAGAGAAGAGTTTTTGAGAGAACATTACCTATCCATTTCGTCATAATTGCATAAGTATATATTAGTAGTTACTGTATTGTATTTATAGTATTGTTATATGTTTTTATTTGTATTTATGAGTAGGTATGTATGTATGTATTGTTTATTATATTTAAAATAGTTATCTGTTTTATGTATTCCAATTTCTTTTTCGTTTTTACACACTATGTCTACATCTCTTTTTAGTATCTCCTTTCGCAGGTATGCTGGAAGAGATTTCTTTAGAAATAAGCATCACCTTTGTATTATTTTCTGTTCCTCTCTACTTTTTTTATATTCAGTGTGTACATAAATTGTTAAATAAATAAATAAATAAATAATTTCCCAGCAAATATTTTATGCGTAAAGTTACTTAGTTTGATGTACAGAATTCTTGGTTGACGGCTTCGTGATGAGGTTGTTTACACCCTGTATGTGCATAGGTATACTGCCTGTTGGGGTTGACTGGAGTTTTTTGAATTCTGAAACGTTGCAGGGACCAAACTTTTTGAAGCTAACTTTGGTCACTTTTAGTCATAGACGAGATAATAACAGAATATGTTTGATATCGCAAAAAAAAAATAACCATTTAGTGTTGCTTACCAGTGGCCCACAAAATGTATAGGTACGAGATACATTCAAAAATCTTTCACATGGATGAAACCTATTATGCATTTTTACTATTGCACAAGCTCTTCTCTTGAAACTAATCAACTAGATCAATAAGTCATCATCTGCCTAGCCTTTTCCAAGCTAAGTTAAGATCAACTTCCAGTCTAACCGGATGCAGCTGAATACCAGTATTTTACATAGAGCGACTGCCTATCTGACCTCCACAACCCAGTTAGCACTGGGTAATACGATATCTTTTGGTAAGACTGGTTGCCAGACTTTCAGGCCACTGACTACTGCCGACTACTGTCAAAGATCTACAAATGACAGCCGGGACCAACGGCTTAACGTGGTGGTCATCCACGGACCAACCTAGGCAAGCACGGCTGAAAACCCGATTAGTAAGTAGTAAGCCGATTATTCACTATCTCGACTCTGTGGCAGAGTCAAGTATGTCAAGCTAATAAATAAGCTTTGATGAATTAACATACGATCTCAATCATATCTCAATAACAAGTAAAAGTAATAAACACCGACAAAAAATTAACACAGCCTTAAGTCTTAAACTAAAAGGACGTCAAGGAAAGGTGAGCAAGCTTCAAGCTGTTATTGCATCACCATTTATTTATATACTAGCGACCGGACCCTGCATCGCTCGGTTTTTACGCCTTCATAAAACATGGAGAGTTTTCCATGCGAGGTGTAAACGAACCCTTCACGAAGCCGTTATCCAAGCATTCTGTTAATCAATTTATGTAACTCAACGCAATTTTTTTTCCTGGGTAATGACTTTTTTTTGGGGTGAAAAATCATTGTTTTTTGATAGGACTCAATGTAACGCACTTAAAACATTGTGCTGATGGGTGGATTGAATAGTACGGGGGTTGTGAAGGTGTTTAAAGTAAAAATCTCACATTAGAAACGTGTATTTAAAAAAAACTTGTGAAATAGTTGGAACTTTGACCCCCAATATCTCTGTAACTAGAAGGTTTCCAGGTATGGTCTAGAACAACAAAATTATCGCAATGATGAAGAGAACAAGTGATTTTTGACTTCGTTATGTCTTTGTACTCCCTTTATAAATCGAATAGTACATAAAAACCATGACATAATGTTACATGAGTACATAACATCAGGCTCGGACTGCGTCATTGGTGAAGTACTCGCAACCGCAGCTGTGGAGCAAGAGGTCTTGGATGCGATTCTCAAGTCGGGCCATGTTTTTGGGCATATTCATCAGGAATCTCTCATTAGCAGCCACAGAGTCTGTATATATGTTTTGTTGTATTCGACGACCCGAATAGCGCAGCGGTAGTGAGGCTGCCTTACGTTCTTAGGGTCCCGGGTTCGAATCCCGGTAGGAGCAAATGTTTGTGTGATGAGCATGGACATTTGTTTCCGAGTCATGGATGTTTATATGTATAATAAGTATGTATTTATAAACAAAAAGGTATCTATATAGTATATCAACTATGTGGTGTCCACGACACAAGCCTCGTTGCTTAGTGTGGCACTAGATGGCGCTGTGTGTAGTGTCCAGCGATATTTATTATTATTATTTATTATATGTGTCCGGTTGATGGCAATAGGCTCGCCCCCTTTTACATGGGACTTTAACATGACTGGCGAAATGTGGGTGTGCTATTAGGTACATCTCTGCCTAACCCTTCGGGTATGTTGGCGTACACATAAACCTTCCGGAATAAATTATCTAAATGATAGCGGAAACAGTATCAAAAACCGTAGCGCAGTTTACAAAAACAATGCGGCCACACAGACTGACACAAAAAGTGATTTTATCATATGGTAACTATGTACAGACATTGCACTTGGCACTGTTATGTTCACAATGCGAGATTCTCACCGGATTTGTTAATTTAAGTGTGTCATTATCATTATCGTTTACATGTTTTATTGCTGTCAGTACTATTTTTAAGATACTTATTCATAGTTAAAGTTTGCAAGTACTAAAATTAATTGATAAAACTTGTATGGACAGTTCCACTTATACCATCCTTTCATCATTCAAAAGTATTTCTAATAAAGAGAATTTTATTATAAAGAATCGATCACAATAATTGGTGTAGGGAACATCGATGCTCACACTATTTTATGATTATATCAATATACACGGTCAAAATGTATTGACCAGTAGATTTTTATTAATAATCGGCAAAAACTTTCAACTCGATGTTTTCTATAATCATTATAATATCTGCAGGCCTAGCCAAGTTACAAACGATTCGTATCGATTCTCTTTCTACAATCGTAAACGTTAAGTCACGTGGTCAAAACAAACGAATAGAAACTTTCGTAGACAAGTTTATATCGATGAAGATGATAGATTGAAATTTATTCGTTTCTACAATAGTGATCGCTGCAACCCATATAAATCGTAGCAAACTTACAGTTTTGACTGAACTTTAAAGTTTCTATTCGTTTGTTTTGACCACGTGACTTAACGTTGAAATGATGTCATTCCCATACATTTGGTTAGTTTTCTATGCGTTAACGATTGTAGATTGTCAACTTGGCTAAGCCTACTGGGCTGATTTCGTGGTATAAGTTTACGCCCATTTACACCCTTATAGTTAGAGAAAGAGGGTGGCTTTTGCCCTGCAGTGGTACATTACAGGCTAAGCACATAGATAGATGTCCATTGTTTAGTGAAAATGTAGATTAAAACAAATATAGCTGACGTGGCTCAATAGACTGTCTAATTCAAACCGGACTGGGCAGGACATGCCTGCCGCATGCCGAACAAACTGTGGGCCAAAATAGCAGGAAACTGGTGCCCTGACACAGTGAGGGAAAATGGAATGGAAAGGAATGGGAACACGAAGGAGATGGCGGGGTGGAAAGAGTATAGGGATACATTTGCCCAGGTGTGGGAAACGGCAGGATAAGAAAACATAAGTGTAAGTCGGACTCGCGCACGAAGGTTTCCGTACGTATCTATACAACATTAGACAAAACGGCAAAAAAACACGTTTTTGTTTTTGTTTTGTTGTTATAGCGGCAACAGAAATACATCATCTGTGAAAATTTCAACTGTCTAGCTATCACGATTCATGAGATACAGCCTGGTGACAGACAGACGGACAGACGGACGGACAGTGGAGTCTTAGTAATAGGGTCCCGTTTTTACCCTTTGGGTACGTAACCCTCAAAAGAAATAAATAGAAGATACCAAACACCCTATTTCTACAGGAACACCCCAGTAGATTATTTAAGCTTTTACTAAAGCTCAGAGTAAACCTTAAATTAAATTCCACAAGATCTAGGAAATAGTCGTGTAGCACCAGGCAGCTTGGCTGTTGGTTGAAGTCCGACAGACGAGGCCGAATTCAATTAGCCAATCTGCTATCCGGCCTTCTCTCTAGTACGCATTGTGTGTCGGATTGCTGCCAGCAGCGGCGACGGGTTTAGGGGACCGTATTAGTGAATGAGTGAAGGTACTGTCACAGAAGTAAGTTCATTAAAATAAATTACAAGGAGCAAGAATGCCGTCCGACCGAACCCGGAGATGAAAAGTTACTCCATCACCAAGTAAATCAAGTACTTATTTTGCGATTCCCATAACGCGGATACTAGTTACCCGACCTATGTGCGCGAAAGTAGTACTGTCATGTTTTGGTAGGTGGTTCCGACGTGTCTTCTAAATCATTAAGTCAGACCATATTTACCTAATAGAATGTTGTACATGGCACAACATTTTGATACATTAATAAAAAACCGTTTGACGTCTTGATGTAAAGATCAAACTAATTCATCACCATCACTAATTTGTACGCCAAATATGGCAAAACACATGTTGAACCAGCAATCTTAAACTCGTTTCCATCCATATGTGTAGAGTGTAAAAATACAGTCAAATTGAGAACCTCTTCTTTTTGGAAGTTGGTTGAAAAGACTCTTAACGAAGACGAAAGGCACCTGTTCTGTAATGATGGGGATCATTGCGATTTTTTTTTGTTCTAGAACCCTGGGAACCTTCTAGTTCCGGACATATTGGGGGTCAAAGTTCCAATTTTTTCACAAGTTTTTTTTTTATAAATACATGTTTTTAATATTAGAACTATTTACTTTAAACACCTCCACGACCCCCACACTATTCAATCTATCCACCAGCACAATGTTTTGAGTGCGTTACATTGAGTTTTACCTTAAAACGTGATTGTTCACCCCAAAAAAAAAGTCATTTCCCAGCAATAATTTTGGCGCAGGGTTTTGCCGGTATGAAGAACAGGGTGTAAAGCTCTTCATCCCCCGCAGAGAAGGGATCGATGATCCTCGATGATCGACGATCCTCCGACCAGACGGGTGTTATGTCTGCACTGCCCCACAGTTGTTGTCGGGTTCTTGTATATAGTCTTAAATCGCGGATAATATTGCTTGCGTGATGAAGGAATCTGACGTATCTTGCTGTGTAGTTCCTCATTTTTGTCATAGATGGCGCTGTAGTACTTTTTGTTCTATGTGCTGTACTACTTTTTGTATTGCCGCTACAGGGTTACTTAGTTTATGTACAGAATGCTTGGTTAACAGTTTCGTGAAGTGTCTGTTTACAGCCTGTATGTATCATGTCACACGTGTTAATACAAATAAATGCATTTTCATCATCCACATCATCCCGACATCTCCACTGCTGGGTATGCTTCCCTTTGCTTGTGCCAAACTCTACGTTCTTTTGCCAGCCTCATCCAAGATATTCCCAGTACTATAGTCAAACTACTTAGTTAACGGAGACTGCATAAGAACGAGACATTTTTTTACTCATTATCCACTTTTACATCATAATTTCAATCATTTTGGGATGTTTAAAGTTATGTAAATATCCCTAGTAGAATGTTATGTCTTGTTCTGTGTTTCTAGATTTGGATTTGTTACGGAACCCTTCTTTTGATTTGGTCTCATCCCACTTGGTCAGCGTATTATTCATCCCAAGCTCTCCAATATCTACTACGAACACATCTTTCTTTTATTACTACAATTTTAAGTCTTAGTCATTCATTTTGATTTAATTTAATATCTATCTTAACTCCAATGAATAAAGTTCAATTTATTTAAGCGTCTAGACGTTTGACTATCTTGTTTTATGTGCAATAATAGAGCTAAAAAAGTTCCCAAATTGTGAATATATGTAAATTGTCTTTATGTGTATTGGCTAGATTAGATCCAGTTCAAACTTTTGTCTCTTTCCCTCTTATCTTTCTCATCATCTCTCAGACTCGACAATACTTTTTCTCGCTCAATTGGGCTTGGATTATTTGATACTAATTTACATGAACATAATTTTTAAACACCTTTCATTCAACAAATCAAAAAAAATCTCTTTATTTGCACGTTAACTGCAGTCAATTTAGTGTACCTTGAGCTCGTGGCTAAATAATAACAGTCGCTCGGGTCACCACAATAAGGTTGCTTATACACAATAAAGTAGCAATTATTTTCACAGGTAAAATAATTGTGTAAGGACTGGAAACATCATTTCCCACATTCCGACACCGACAGACACACATCAAAGTACTTCAGGGCGCGTCGCAACGCAAAAATTACAAGCATTTCACAAACACACGCTTCCAGTGACGTTTGCACGGTTACGTCACATCGCTTTGGAGTTTGATTCGTTTCAATCCTGTTGGTATTACTACACAATAATAAATGAATTATGGTGTACTGAGATACTAATTGGGTATCCTAACCTTTTAGCTTCATAGAAAATAAGTACAAATGTTAGTTTTTTGTAAGGTTGTTATTCACTGTTTCACGGTTTTTCATCATCCCGTAAGTACTTTAAGTGTAGGTTGTTATTCGTTTGGCAAAATAAAGATTATGATTATAATATATTATTATGATTATTTCAGGTTTAATTTTGTAGAAGAAGGTACGTAGTATACTAAAGCGATTATTCAATAAGGACTTTAACTGACAGGGACCCCAAATATTTTTAAACAACACAATTGCTAGGTGTCTAATACATATTTTGATAACACAACACAACATCACGCCTGTAATCCACGAAGGATAAGACGGATATGTAACTAATATTTAAGTACTGGTTACGGACAAACTATGGACGCGACACCGGAGATTGACAGAAACTTCAGTAAGCATTTGTATGGAGGCGTCAGTCTCCGTACCTTGCGTGGCGCGAACATTAACTTCGTCCGGCAAAATTGCATAAATGACACAAAAAATCAAGATTTTATCAATCTGCGCCAATCTTAGCAACCCCAAAGACCAAACTATAAACGCAGAACCACCATCACAGAACTCGCCTCAATTCTACATAACAAAGCGTAGATTGCCCCCAGCGATGAACACCACAACTTGATCGCATTAATCGGACAACGCATAGCCATTTAAAACTTGACAGTTTGGCGAACGATTTTCATGAACCTTTCTATTTAATCTATGAATTTGTGCCGCAGCCCAAGAGAGCCCGTATTGAGGTAGGGAAGGTTAAAAGTAAAATTTTGTCGTTGAATTATTTAAGGGTTAATAAAAAGTTGCGGTAAAAAATTGACGTAATAAAACGTGAAATATGATAGAATAAGATGATTTTTTTAACAAAAAAGTCTTCCGTGATATTATAGACAAGAAGAGCTTAGACGACGTGACTTTATATCAGCGTTATTGAAAATAAAAAGTCATTTTGAAGAACAAAACGTGCGTGCGTGCGTGCGTGCGTGCTTACGTGGATGTGGCTGCAACATAATAGGGATTATGACTGACTAAACAAGATGTGATTCTGTTTAGTCCGTCAGATAGATTATCGAAAAATCGTATCCAATATTTTTCGATAATCTAACTGACGGACGTGTTTTATCAAATTAATAAAAATTGACGAAGATAAAACGTGTCAAACATCATGAGTGGGGGCTTGTGACGTCACGTTTGAGTAAAAAATGTACTTGAATGTGACGTCACACGAGTTTTCGACGCACTTTATAGTCTTCATTTTTTTACGTGAAAAAAGAAAAACTATGTGTTAATTAGTTTTTTTTTGTCATCTACCCTATTATGGTCATCATCAGCCTAGCCTTTTCCCAACTATATTAGGTCGGCTTTCAGTCTAATCGGATCCAGCTGAATACAATAATTATGGTATTATAAAAAAAATACTTAATTTATTTTTTTCAGAACATAGTGATTTTAGTAATACTTACTTATTTGTTACGTTAGTAACAAATGTAAATAAAGATTTTTAATTCAAATATCTGCTTTAAAGGTTTTTTTTTTATTAAAGTTTTTAAAGAAATGTAAGGAAGTAAAAGAAAATTGACAAGAAAATGGGTCACAGTCCATTCTTAGGCTGCACTTCCATGATTGCAATTCCACGGTGACCTGAATTCAACAATGGGTACCTAGCGTCTTTGTGATCAAGGCTGCAGGCTATTTTCCTGGATTGGGACGAGATTACATCTGAAACGGGTCTTTTATCTTCCTGACCCTGAAAGTTTGGGAAAATTTACTTCAATAAGTAAATAAAGCTTATACTCAAATAATAAGCCATTACCAGCTGACAACGTTAAGGAGTTTTTTGATGCCATTTTATAGTTCGTTGTTAGTTGGTTTATTTTTTTTAGTTTATTAATTTAATAGTTTTTAATTAATTATATATAAATAGTTAGTTTATAATAAAATTGACTCTTCGATTTTCAGATTAAATAAAAATAAGCCAAATAGACACTCGTTTTAGATAGAACATTTGTTTTGTGCTGCGGCTTTTTTTAGAAACAAGATAGCACGTCTCGTAAATCTAACTAAATATTATGACGAGTACAGAGAAGTATGAAGAAGATAACATGCTGCACCGACTGCAAATAGATCGGGATAAGGGCAGGAGAATGATGATGATGATGATTATCCCGTCTGTTTAAAACTAATGTACTAGGGGCGAACCTTTTGCCAACTACCATACAGGTTGCTACGGAAAATTTCCAAACGAAAAAACCCAATAACATTGTTTGACTCGGGAATCAAACCCAAATGTACTTGCGACCACCTATTTCAGTTCTTAGACTTGTGACAGGCGAAATGTAAGTAAGGACCTTTTGATATCTTCTGCTTTTTCTTTGCGTAATATATTGAAATGAATAAAATAGTAAAAACAGAAAGAAAGAATTAACATTAAAAATAACACATTCTTTCGTAATTTTTTGTTCTCGCTTAGTTGAACAGAAATTTAGAGCACAAATATACATGGCATGAAAAATTGAATATGCTTCTAAATGTGTGACTAACTTTGGCCCCAACTTCTCTCGGATAGAGAGCTACCGGCTGATCTCTTGGGAATGACCTCGCGGGATGACAAACTTAGGTATTCCATGTCTTGGCCATGAATCCGCTGAGTCGTCAGGGCCAGAAATGGTAACTGGCACACAAACACTGTTACTTCTTCCGTTCTTCCTACGTTAATAAAATAAATAAATATCGCTCTACATTACACACAGCGCCATCTAGTGCCACACTAAGCAACGAGGCTTGTGTCGTGGACACCAGATAGATGATATACTACATACATACTTTTTGTTTGTAAATACATACTTATTATAACATCCATAACTCGGAAACAAATGTCCATGCTTATCACACAAACATTTGCTCCGACCGGGATTCGAACCCGTGACCATACAAACAAAAATAATATCCTAAGAATAATATCAAGTAAATAATTATAAGATATTTGCTACCGGTCGTGAAAATTCTCGACATTTCCCGGGTGATACATTCCATTTCCACTGTCATAACTTTGAGGATCTCACGAACTTCTGGAATGTGGTCACGTCCGATATCGTATACCACCGTCGTCCGTGCATGACTATAAGTTGACGTTGGCGACGTGATGTTCAAGGAAAACTTTCGGCCGTCCTTCAGGGTATCCGTTTTATTGAGTTCTGATATCTGCGCTACATGTATGTATGTAACAGTTCTTCAGTGGTTATAAAACTTTTCTACAATAACTTTTTAGAAAAATTATGTTCTAACTAACTGTTTCCCTCGGCTTCGCTCGTGTGGAGGCCAGAAATTATCCCACAGGCACTTCTTACCGGGTTTATCCCGGTAAGAAGTGCCTGTGGGATAATTGGAAGCATGCTATTAGTGATGAGTATGCTCATTCCACTTTTACCTACATTCTAAGCAAATAAAGATGCTATTCTATTCTATTCTATTCCATGAGACAATATTATTTAAGTAAAAGAACAATATAATAAAATATAAATTTATTTTCTCTACACAAGTTCTTAATGCTAGGATACAGTGGAGCACGAACATGGAATTACTTTGTGAGAGACTGGTGCTTGAGGTAGGTTTCTATGAAAACCTGTATTACAAGTCACCAGGGCCCTCCCGCAGCAAATTGCCTGCTATGACCTACTTTTACTGCATAGGTTTTCATAGTAAAAAAAAAAGTGCAGGAAGCTAAGTAAAAAATACAAAAACACAGTATGTAAGAAAATAAAAAAATAAAAATAGTGGAAATATTAGAGCGCGTATGTGTACTGGATAGTGTGTATGAACAAAATGTGATAAGTGTGTATGTGTAGGAGGTAGCTTGAGTGACTGTGGTGCAAGGATGGTTGTTAGAATATTTGGTGTGAGCATGATTGAAGGAAGCCTGTGGTTCGAGTACAATAGTTTGTGAACGCAGTAGAGATAATGGTTAGTTAGCAGAGGTGGTCTATCTAAGTGGGATCAACAGTTTTTCTGTTTCCTGGTAGTTCAGGGTTTTCAAATATGTAGTGATTAAGATTTTACATTTATATTTCGTTAGAGGATAAATTGTGAGAATGTTGTTTATTTTATTATACAGGTATGGTCCGAGAAATATGAAGAAATTATGGGAGAGAGAATAGTTGCAAGCTTGTGTTTGGCATACCCTGCCCTTTCGGCGCTTATCCTTTTGGAGATTCGGGTTGAATTGCACTAGGGAGTGTTCTTTTAGCACTGTACGTAATACAAAGGACTGCCTTACAGTAAGCACATCCCACTCTTTAAAAACGTCTACAGTAGGGTATAAATAAGGCAGTCCGGCCCCAACTTTGAGGATAGCGCGCTGTGCCCTCTCGACATCAATAAGGTGAGTTTTGGCGGCGCCTCCCCAGGAAGTAATACAATAGTCGATAAGGGATTGACATAGGGCATCGTAGACCATCTTAGTAACCCGTCGATCTGCTGCGTGTCTAAGTCTAAGTTTTGAAAATATAAATTAGTTTGCGCAAACGGGAAACCAAGGCTTTTATATGCGGTTTAAAAGTCAGGAATTGGTCTATAATGATACCAAGGTATTTGATGTCGTTAACTCTTTGGAGACTGGGACAAGAGCACAAGGTGGTCCCAGGAGCACAAGCATGGCAGGCAATACTAAGATAGGATGGAGGCAGTTGATTTGACTTGTGTGCAAACGCGACATATTTAGTTTTATTAACATTCAAAGTTAATATGTTTGATCGCAGCCATTCACAGACTTGGTTAAAACCCTTTTGAGCAGTATGAAAGACATCTTCCCAGCTCTTTCCACTGAAAAAGAGAGCGGTGTCATCAGCGAAAGTAACAATTTTACCACCATGGAGTTGAAGTTGGCAGAGGTCATTGATATACACCAAAAACAACGTGGGCCCGAGTATGCTGCCTTGAGGAACACCGTATTCGACACGAGCCTCGTTGCTCAGCCAACGGTCAATCCTAACTCTTTGCTTTCTTTCAGTAAGGTAGTCCGTCATTAATTTTAAGGGAATACCACGTACACCAAGCCTTTCTAGTTTTTTGAGTAGGTGCGGGATAGAGACTGTGTCGAAGGCTTTTGCAAGATCTAGGAACAGTGTAATGCATTTATTCCTTTGGTCGTGTTTGGTAATGATGGATTGCAAAAGTTCATGTACCGCGTCATTGGTTGATTTCTTGCAACGAAAACCAAATTGGGCAGGCGAAAGAAGATTGTTAGTTTCTAGGTAATTTCTAAGTCGTCGGTTTATAAGCCGTTCCAAGATCTTGGATAGGGTAGGTAAGATGGATATAGGCCGGTAGTTATCGACACAGTCTCTCTCCCCCCCTTTGTGTACAGCTTTGATAAGCGCCAATTTAAATGCTCTAGGGAAAACACCTGACGTCATAGCAAGTTTGCAGATGTGGGTAATAGGAGAGGTAATAAAGTTTATGTATCTCTTTAGGATCTTGCCAGATATATGGTCGATTCCTACGGCACAATTCTCCTTTAATCCTAGGATGATGGAAGAGATTTCTTCTTCATCTGTAGGGAGCATGACAAAAGAGTTTAAGGCAGTAATAGAAGAGGAGTAATGTGGCATTGGACTGGTCGCGGTAGCTTGTTCCGCCAGCCGTCTCCCCACGTTTGCGAAGAAATTATTGACGTTATTTAAATCCTCATCAATGTTTTGGGGTGTAATAAGACAGGAAGAGAAGTCTGTTGGCTTACTTGAGCCGCTTATCATTTTAATTGCATCCCATAGCTGCTTTCTATTACCTTTTGCATTTTCAATCTCCATTTTGTCGTAGTTTCGTTTAGCTTTTTTAATGATAGAGTTACAGTAATTTCTATAGCGTTTGTTAGTTAGTTTAGTAATCTCATTTTCAGGATCTCGTTTATGTTTTTTAAATAGATTATCCCTGTTCTTCATACAACGAAGCAACCCTTTAGTGATCCAAGGCCTACTGACCTGCTGTCTTCTGGGAATTTTTACCACCCTGGAGTTACTTAATATAGCAGTCGAAAGGTACGTCACAAGCAAGTCAGTTGCAGTGTTGGCATCATTACACTCAAGTATTGGCTGAAAGGAAGTATTTTGAATAGTTTTATCGAGCGAATCATAGTCAATCTTGTTAGCCGTTTTGTTGTAGTAATTCAGGCGGGAATTTAAGTTTAAACTAATGGCAACAGTTTCGTGGTCTGTAATTGATGACTCGATTATGAAACAATTAGCGTCTAATTTTGTTTTGAGCATAATATGATCTAGGCACGTGCGTCCATGCGTGAGTGCCGTATGGCCTGGGAGCAAACAGTGACTCGCTAGTACGTTTAGGTAATCATGAGAGCGATTGTCTGGGCTGTTAGGGGCTATATTGATGTTTATATCACCGCAGAGTATAATATTTTTAAAACTTTTTAATTTTGAGAGTAGTGAGTCTAGTGAACTAATAAAGTTAATGGTGTTGGCCTGACTTGGGGGGCGGTAGATTCCGATAATGCACGTTTCCTTGTCTAATTTTAGTAGTAGGCAGTTGGCGTCATTTATCTGGGGTTCTTCAATAGTTACTTTAAGGTTTCTATTAAAGTAGATAACCACTCCTTCATTTTGCGTTCTATGATTAGTTGTTGATGCAAAATTATAGTTATCGAGATTTGGTATGTTCCCAGCTGAACGAAGCCAACATTCTGAGAGGACTAAAATGTCCCAAGATATTTCGGACCTTTGCAAAAGTGTGGTGAGATTAGGCATGTTACAGTTAACGCTACGAATATTTTGTGACAAGAGATTTAGAGTGCAATTATTAGTTGAAATATATGTTTTAACATCGTCTATGCCGCATGTGATTGTTTTTGCTATTTGAAGTGAGTCAAGATCTGAGTGTAAGGTCTCAATACTTTGCATTCTTTACGAAGTAACTGGACTAGAAAAAGTCACGCAAGGTGACCAATAATTACGTAAGTCATTGAAGTATAAACTCAGATCTTGTTCGTACATAGCTATAATGTTGGACATGCGACTTGATGTAAAATATAATGGGTCTAGGTTACTGAAACCACAGATAGACAGGAATAATGCTCGCTTAGGTAAAGTGTACTGAGTAAGTGGTGAAACTTGTGTGTTGTGTGCTTGTGAAGGAGATATTGCGTTAGAGTGTGAGGAACTATAATTCCACTTGTTACAACTAATAATGGCAGAATATAAGCTAACATGCATCATTATACATAGTATGGCAGATTTCATTAATAGAAAGAGACGATTAAACAGGATGTTACAAAATATAACAACAAAGAATAAATTAATGCATGCACAATAGTTCATTTTAAGACCGCAGATAGTGCATGGCAGTTGTGATAACAAGACTAGTCATAGCGATTTGATTGTAGTCAGATCTTCTTCTCGGGAGATCAGTTTTGTCGGGTCGCCTTCCTTCTGGCGAATATAGACCTTTCCATACGAAGTCCAGCAGCTCGCCTGTTTATTTGTTTTGACGAATTCCCGCGCCAAGTAATATAAGCGCCTTCCACAAGTAGTGAGAGACTCCGAAATGAAAATTGGCTTTGGATCACCATCTAGGTTCAGATGTGCTGTGCTAAGTTTTTCTTTATTATTTTTATTGAAGGTTTTTGATGATTTTATTACGCTTTCTTTAAGTGAGGTTGAAGAAAATTCAACTATTATAGGAGTAGACTTATTTGGAGATTTTTTAAGCCTGAATATATTCCTTATATCGGTATCTAACACCTCAACTTTCAGCACATCACCAATATTCTTTATCACTCTGATTAGTGCCGATTTGTTTTCGGACTCGGCCTCCGGCACGTTTCTCAACTCCAAGCTTGACGCTTTAGAGTTCCGTTCGAGTAAATCAACTTTTTGTTCCAGTAAATTAATCTGGTTTTTGAAAGCAGTGTTTTCGGATTAAGTTTGCTGAAGTTGACACAGAATATCGTCATATTTATCCGACATGTGTTGAATAGACAGTTGGATAACGTTATTTTGCTGTGTCATCTTTTCCATTTCCTGATCAAATTTCAACGTAAGAGTTTTTTGTTGTAGCTGTAAGTCGGCTAGCATATCTTTAATTTCACTTAACGCAGAATCATCAAATTTACGTTTGAAACGACGCGCTATGTTTACTTGTCCACAACAATCCGGGTCCGAGCCCACACAGTCCGATGCTGTGTCTGACTCCTGCGCTAAAATACTCGGTTTTAGCAACGTTTTTTTATATTGATTAAGTTGGGATATTATTAAGAATGTAGGTAATGTATTACATTACTCTTCTAGTTTTCGTTATTTACCTAGTTTATTGCAAGACTCACCTTTGTTTCGTGATTTCCTACTTTGAAGACTTTGAAAAAAACTATTCCAATTTTTTTCAAGATGGTGAACAGGAATACTGTGATCAACAAATAAATAAATAAATATCGCTAGACATTCCACACAGTGCCATCTAGTGCCCTTAGCAACGAGGCTTGTGTCGTGAACACCAGATAGTTGATATACATACTACATAGAAACTGTTTGTAAATACAAACTTATTACACATATAAACATCCATGACTCGGAAACAAATGTCCATGCTCATCACACAAATATTATTTTTATGTTTATTTTCAAAACATAACCATCAAAAAATATTATCACTTTCCAAAACACGTAAGCGAAATCGAAAACATATATTATTATAAGCGCCTCATAGAAACAGTCTCTCTTCGAGTTCTTCAAGTGTTTACTTCGTTTTACGAAACACTTGAGATTAGATAAAGGTTTCATTATACCATTGTTTGATTGACATGCTTGTTCTACTTGACAGATCGGTTTCCGTGTTCTATGTCACGCTATGTTTGAGGGTCTGAAGCTATAAAATATTCCGCTTATTTTCAAAAATGTATGAACGACATTAACGTAGATGAGTTGTAAAGGGAGTATAATGTATTAGGGATCGGTGTAGGATGCGTTCTGTAGTTTCAGACTGCATGGGAAAAAGGCGTAAGAAAAAAAAAAACCATCCTTAATAAGAAGGCAGTAAAGAGGCATTTGATTGTGTCGTATAGTAAAAAAACTGTTTATTTGAAGTGAGTATTGTATTTAAAATTATTCTGACGTGTCTCATTACTTCCAAAATACAAAAGATGATAATAATAATAATAAATGACTTTACCTGTGGCCTAAGATTTCTTATTTACGTGTTTACAACTGGTGTTCCACAAGGGACCATTCTAGGATCACTTTTGTTTCTCATCGAAACAAATGACTGTCACTATCTCAGACAGATGATCGCGTAGTATTGTTATTTGCACACGATACGTCATTCTATTTGAAGAAAGATGACATCAAACTACGTCTGTTGACGTTTGTGTTTAAATTGTGACGATTCAAATAAATAATATTATTGTTCTTCAAAGTTAGGTATCAGAAAAACAAAGTTACGAACGAAATGTGATACTGCATCACAAGATAGTATAATATAATCCAGCATTGAATTTAAACGCCAATAACTAGAACTCTATTATGCAACGAGTCGACCTTCAAGGTTAAGCAGTACTTGCCTAGGACAGCCTGTGCATGGGTGACCATACATTTTTTACCGAGTTTGCTCCGTGCCAAGTACACGTTTAGCCATTGGTCTGGGCTGTCATTTGTAGTTCTTTGACAGTCCTTACAGGGAGTCGGTGGCCCGAGAGTCTGACAACCAGGGATATAAAGGGATATCGTTTCACCCGGGACTAACTGGCTTGGAGGTCAGATGGGCAGTTGCTTCATTAAAATACTGGTATCCAGCTACATTCGGTTAAACTGGAAGGCGACCCCAACATAATTGGGAAAAAACAGGCAGATGATGAGTTTGCTTGTCATCCATGTGATCATCAATCGGAAGTAGTTTTCACACAATGACAGGAAAGCTACTTGCCTAATATTCAGCTAGTTATTGGCATCGGTATTCCTACCAAGAGTTTTCTTTTAACGAAGATACTCGTACGTCCTGAATATCAGACTTTGCACGTGTCTTCAAACTAAAGTTAAGCAAGGCTTGTGTAAAGTTCGAAGGCGAAAAAGTTTTCTTATTTCCTCTCCCAAGTTTTGGATGAAGTTAACACAATGTCAATAATCAATATTCTTTTTTAAAAAACGAACACGCTTTATACAGGGTGTAAACCACCTCATCACGAAGCCGTCAATCAAGCATTCTGTTCATCAAATTAAGTAACTTTGCGCAAAAATGTTTGCTGGGAAACGACTTTTTTTTTTGGGTGAAAAGTCATGTTTTGTGGTAGAACTCAATGTAACGCACACAAAACATTGTGCTGATGGATGGATTGAATAATACCGGGGTCGTGGAGGTGTCTTACATTAAAAACTTGTATTTAAAAAAAAAGTTGTCAAAAAGTTGGAACTTTGACCCCCAATATCTACGTAACTAGAAGGTTCCCAAGTAAGGTGTAAAACAAAAAAATGATCGCAATGACGAGGAGAACAAATGCTTTTCGGCTTTGTTAAGAGGTGTTTTACACCCTTTATGTCAGCTCGTCCCGATGAGCAAATAACAAGAATATGAAACAGACTGAAGATGAACAATAGTACCTAGTGAATAAGACACAATGACAACAACAAGATACAATGAGAACTTTGTTATTATTTAAAAACACGATAGGCTGCCAAAATGTTAACATAACATAACACCGTTTTCCCATGCACTTTGTAAAAACTACAGAATGCCACGAATAAATTTACGCAATTCGTTTATCAAGCAATTAATTTGTTAAGCGATCCTAACAAGATAGCCTTTATTTGTAACATTCCAGTTTTTCAGTCCAACTAATTTATCTTTGTCCGCCGACTGATTGATTACTTCATAAAGTTAATTCTTGTCCTAAAAAGAATACTTTAATAACTAAATCTGCTTTTATGAAACAAAAGTAATTATAGTTTCATTGTCACTAGTGTTGTACTCGTCATTGACGTAAAGTATTCTTTGTAGTAATTTCCTCCAGCACTCCTGGTGAGATGGATTAAATGTAGAGATGGGCCGACTAGCCGACTGGCCGACTAGTCGGCCAAGCCGAGCATTGCATTCGGTGGAGTTTAGGGGCCATGCGGATTGTTCATGGCGTTTCATGTACAGCTGACACTCGCATTGAGTACATCATCACGCACTCGCTTACAATCACCGAAATTCTTTTATTTATCTGTTAAAAGTTGAAATTATATTTTTCTTGATTCAAATTCAATAATTAAATTAACTACCAAGTAAGTAAGAGTTCCGATTCCGCATTTCCGTTTTATATAACCAACTGTTAGACAGCTTATAAAAAAAAATAGAAATAATTATGGTAATAATTTTATTTCACTCTACTTTAGCCGATTACTTAGCGCTTTTCGCCGACTAAAAATATGGCCGGATAAGTCGGCTACTAGTCGGTACATCTCTAGTTAACGTCATCTGTTTGAAGAAATTAGCTTTCTTATTAAGAACCCGGCAGTCTTTGTAGTACCATCTGTTCTTGACGTTACATTGTTGGAAAATATCTATTGCTGGAGTTATAGTCGTTGCCAAATAAATGATTTATGATGTTCTACTTAAACTTGGTCGTTGTTTTGGAGCTATATTTTGTGTTACGTAAACTGTCACTTGAAGAATTGGATGTATCGTAGCTTAAGTTATAGCTATTCTTTTACTAGAAAAGATCAAGAAACATCAAGATAATATTGAGACAAAATATCAAGACTTTTTTAGTAACTGCTTCGTAAATCTAGCAGGATAATAATATAATATACAGGGTGTCCGGCAACGTATGGATAACCTTGAAATGGCCCATAGCAGAACCCAAGGCCATTCAGAAAAAATACGAAAAAAAACTATTTTATAAAAAATTTCATCCGCAATGTCGGGCTGCATAAGGCAGATGCCTTAAATAGTGAATTAGTGCTATTAATTGCCTTGTCTGCAAGAAGAAAAAATTATTGAAGCTAAAAAATTTAATATGGCCCCCCATTCAAGTAGATTTGATAATGGTACAATTCATAATTGTATCTAAAATTATGAATATTGTACCATTATTTTAAAATTATTGGTCTCTCATGTATGCATACATTTTTTTACCCAAGATGTTTAAACTTTGTTTAAAACTTAATTCAGACAAATTTTCCAAAATAAATGAACTTGCTTACGATAATTTTTTTTTCGTATTTTTTTCTAAATGGCCAAAAGTTCTACTATAGGCCATTTCAAGGTTATCCATTAATTACCGGACACTCTGTATAAGATCTTGGGTTCGAGTCTTCGGTCATGTCCTGCCTGCTATTGTGGGACTTAATAACAAATAACTATCAGAAAGTGGGAGTACCACAACTACAACTTTTTTTCTTTTTTTTCGGATGGGAAATTATCAAATGACTTCTCCTGCTCTGGGCGGAGCGGAAGGGAGTGTCAAAATTTTACTCACTAAAATCCATCCATGTTCTTTCATCGCCCTTTGTGTTCCAGGGCCGAGGTATCTCTTTCGAACAATTCCGCAGCCCCGGCAACTACAAGTAACTTTGGGGAATACAGGCATGATGGTATCGTACGTTACAACTTATCAAGTATAGTGTCAAACAATAATTACTCTTCAACCATCAACCAGATTACCAAAACTAGCCCAAAATTCGTAGAAATCCGACACAAAACAGAAGCTGAATGAGCTGACAACATATTCCTATAAGCAATTTACACAAAGCTACAAAGACGTTAGGATTAGACCGAAGAATTTCACGTCCTTCACATCAAATTATGCAAGTCTTAGCAAGTTAATCTTCAACAATAACCTACTTACAGTATGATAAGGGTGGACGCATATCTGACGGAAGATGCCGTGGGAGGCTAGTAGCCAGAACAGAGGTAATTCAACATCCAATCTTACCCATATGAGCGACAAGCTTTTTCCCGCGGTTTCGCTTGCGTTCTTCTCTTCTGCCTAGCCTTTTCCCAACTATGTTGGAGTCGGCTTCCAGTCTAACCGGATACAGCTGAATACCAGTATTTTACATGGAGCGACTGCTTATCTGACCTCCACAACCCGGTTAGTACTGCGTTATGGTCGATAATATTTATCCCACTAGAAACGCTTCCCATTAGTGAGAATTTTCGGAATCGGATCAGTAGTTTTGAAGATTGCCCCCTACATCCAAACTTACTAACTTTACCTCTTTATAAAATTTGTTACGATAATGCGTCAGTGTGTCTAGCACACTATATAACTGACTAGACGTGTAGTGTAGCAGACTCAAGATCGATCGAATAGACGTAATCGTCGATACGCCCGACATGTCCTCCGTCAGATGTGTGACCACCCTAAACCCTAAAGTGTGTCAGTGTGTTCCTTATTTCAGTTCAAAAGCTAACGGAATGTGACCTACTTGGGTGACATCCTTAGTCTATCATTAATACGTTGTCTTATGCGATGTCTAATTCTCCATTATTTCCTTGATGTACGTTGGAATGGTATAATAGCTGCTTTGAGGAATATTTATTATTGGTTTTTATTAGATAATTTCTTATGTCTTTTGATATTCTTCTTCAATACAGGGCAAATACTTATAAACTATTGCCTACTAGTTTTGCCTGCATGGGTTTCGCATTTATATTATCAGTATGGCTACATAACTAAATTAAGGTAATACTACGATACCCCTTGGTAAGATTGGTTGGACTTTCGGATTGTCACTGATTTTACCTATAACTAATGAAAGCCGAGCTCAACGGCTTGATGTGCTTTTCAAAACACAGATGGAACTCAGTATTTAATGGATGGTCACACATCCACGGGTTGACCTTGGCAGTCGTGGCTTAACCTAAAGATCGACACCATCGTTACTATTTTACACTAGACCTTCATTATCTATTTCTACATTTTTACCATATCCTTCTAACTCCTCTTGATTACTAGCAAATGCTGTAATAGCTAATCATGTAATAATAATGTAATAGTGTAGTCTCGCCAACCCGTCTTGAGCAAGCGTGGTGATCAATGCTCGTGCCTTCTCTGTTGAGAAGAGGCCTTTGCCCAACAGTGGGACAGTATAGGCTGGTATTATTATTATTATAGTGTAATCTTTAGAATATTCACAGTGCATTTTCTTCAATAGCAATCGTAGTAAAACAAACAACTACTGCAATTCCGTTTAAATAACTGTCGTTTTTCCGCTTATCTTCAGCAAATACACCGTACGTGTGTTTATATTTATCTACACACTATAGATGTGTAGCTTTTATTTGCACACGCACCTCCATTCATATTTGTCCTTATAACTGCTGTATCATTGGTTATCTTCCTAACTTATCTGAGATCTTTATCTGGATAAGATTCCAAGTTTTATGCTGTTGTATTTTCCTTGACTTTTGTGAATATATTATTGCTTTCATCGTTATAGTCATCATTACATACGAAATCTCGTGACTACAGCAAGACTGTGAAGACAGTTTTGTCGCTGGGCTTAGTCTTGCACGTTGTGTCATCTACGGAGTCCTTATTATTTTGAGTTCGTTTCACACTTCAAATGTTACAAAAAAAAAAAGAAAATAAAAAGAACCCTTAACTCTCACCGTCATTGCAATCATATTTTAGGGTTCCATACCCAAAAGGTAAATACGGGACCCTATTACTAAGACTCCACTGTCCGTCTGCCCATCTGTCCATCTGTCTGTCACCAGGCTGTATCTCATGAACCGTTATAGCTAGACAGTTGAAATTTTCACAGATGATGTATTTCGGTTGCCGCTATAACAACAAATACTAAACACAAAATAAAATAAATATTTAAGGGGGCTCCCACACATCAAACGTGATTTTTTTGCAGTGTTTTGCTCGATATTAATAACGGCCACAGGTAGACGCTTGAAATATTCACCGAATATTTAACTGTATATTCACTTTTAAAATAAATAGTTAAATTCAAATAAAATAATATTTAAGGGGGGCTCCCATATAAAAACGTGTTTTTTTTTTGCCGTTTTGTCAAATGTTGTACAGATAATGGTACGGAACCAATCGTGCGCGAGTCCGACTCGCACTTGGCCGGTTTTTTGTTGTAGACCATACCAGAGAGCCTTCTAGTTACGGAGATGTTCCAACTTTCTCACAAGTTTTTTTTATTAAAGGCAAGTCCTTAATTGTGTAAGTTTACTTTAAATACTTCCACGACCCCAGTACTATTAAATGCATCCATCAGCACAGTGTTTTGTTTTTGTGTCAGATTGAGTCCTACCGTAAAACCTGATTTTACACCCCAAAAAAGAAAACCGAATCCTAGCAAAAATGTTTACGTAGAGTTATTTCGTTTGATGTACAGAATGCTTGGATGACGGCTTCGTGAAAGGTCCGTTTACACCTTGTTTAACATGGAATTGATTAAGAATAAAGTATTCAGGCAGCTTAATCTAACAATAATGGTATTGGATCTGTTACATAGGAACCAAAAACCATCCACCCAAAACCAGCCGTCCATTCGAAAATCTGGAGTCATAACTTATATTCAGCTCTAAACATGATCATCGAAATTTTGCTGAAGGTCGTCCACAGCTGGATAATTATTGGGATATAGAGGAGGCTTAGTTAATTAAATAAAAATAAAATATATAAATATCGCTAGAAATTAACACACAGCGCCATCTAGTGCCACACTAAGCAACGAGGCTTGTGTCGTGGACACCAGATAGCTGATATACCACAAAGATACTTTTTGTTTGTGAATACATAATTGTTATACCTCAGATCAACAAAAAAAGGAAGATGGCGCGCTGCGAACATCAAAAGTGAAGCCACAAAACCGTGCTGCTGCAAGTAAAATACACGCTCACGCACACACCTGCAACTAAAACCAAGCTGATCGCTCTTAGTACGTGACAAGTCGTCGTCTAGTTAACATAGTTTTAAAAAATAGAATTATACCTTCGTGTGTACTGAAAAGTTTCTCAAAAAAAAAAAAAAAAAAGTCCCTCAAAAAGAAAAAGAAATCACATAAAAAGTCTCACGGAATCACTTTTCACTTGTTAGTACTTGAAATAACACCGTTTTTTTTTAAAATAAATAAACTAGTTTCAGGTAACTGGAACGAACGCAGTGACATAAGTGCGAGGGTTGCCATAATATGATTTAAAATTTCCCCATTCGAAATGTGATTTCTTACATCGCATTTTATTCCTATTTTCTTATTTTTATGTATCAAATATTTTAGATTTCCAATTAATACTGAAACAAAAAGTAAATGGATGGTAGCTATAAGAAATAGTAGAAATGATCCAAAATGGCTACCATCAAAAACCAGCGTGGTTAGTTCCGATCATTTTGATAATAACGACCTATTTTATTTCAAGACAATTTGGCGATGTAAAAAATTTCGTTTATTTTTTCGGAATAGAAGTCCTAAACAATTGAGGTACAATACCATACTCAACATTATGTTACAATATTATCTTACCCATACAATACTATTCCCCAAATTATAGGAAAAAAAATTAAGAAATGGCAACCCTTCGATACACACATAGATAAAAAGGTGGCTTCACTTTTGATGTTCGCGGCGCTCCATCTTCCTTTTTTTGTTGATCTGAGTGTTATACATATAAACATCCACCCAACACCAATTTCCAAGCATCCTCATCATCAGCCACAACTATTAGTCCAGTGCTACCTTTATCCGGCGGATTACTGAGACCTTCATACGTTCAATAAAGATAATATGGTTGCCAAACACTTTAAACTAACTACGTACGTATTATCGATGTTATTGTAACAAATACTTAGAATCCCTCAATTTTGAAGTTTTGAGATTGGTTCTAGAACTGTCAAAAACAAATAACTTGAAATTGGAAACTTACTAAAGTCTTTATGAATTTCAACACTGAAAACATCCAAGTGGTTTGAAGAGATAAACTTGTTCAATGGCAATGTTTTAATTAGATATGGATATTGTGGGTCTTTCTCATCGTAACTAATATTATAAATTTGTTAAGTTTGTCACCTTTTCATGCCTAAACCACTGAACCGATCATCCTGAAATTCTGCATGTACGTTGTCAGGTGTACAGAAGCGGACATACCTTTTACCCGAAAAAAAGTAGGTACTAAACAAAAAAACAACAAAAACGTTCTTATGATATAGATGGCGCCACGTGTCTTTTGCTCCGATCCGAATAATTGATGTTTAAATCCTAAATGAACGCGAGCGAAGCCGCGAGCAAATACTAGTTTAATGTAAATTTAGCGATTTTATAAAAGTGAAAAGCTAACACAAAAATGGCAGAGTCAAACCTGAAACTCGAGTACGAACAACTTTTCCGTTCGGGAGCTTCAAATGCGTAAACTTTTAATTATCTGAGTTGGACTAAATATCCATATTATCTAGGTAAAAGGTAACTTCTCTGATAAAAATATCAGTATTAGGGTTCCGTACCTCAAAAGGTAAAAAAGGAACCCATAAAAGAATACTTTCTTGTCCGTCTGTCTGTCCGTCTATCACCACCGATTTTCTCAGGAACGGGTGAACCTAGCAAGTTGAAATTTATACCAGATACTGATATCTTTAGTCCCTATTAAGTGTATAAAAAATCAAAATAAATCAATCAGTCCTGAGTCAACACGATAAAAAGATATGGGTAAACTTAGATTTTCGTAAAAACTTGTTAGTACCGAAATTTACCTTAATTTTCAATTATTTTTTTTCGGATTTTTTACTTTACTTGTGCCGTAAGACCTTGCTTTTAACCAAAATTGACAATTATAGGTCAACCGGAAGTACCCTATAGGTTTTGGGTCGAAAACCTATATGGTAGTTCCCGTTGACCTAGAATCACGAAATTTGGCGAGAAGCAATGTCTTATAGCACACGTAAAGGGAAAAAACTGAAAACAGTAAATATGTAGTTTAATAACAAAATAAAGCGATTGTACTATTACAAACTTATTATTTGCGGTTGGTGTAATAGCCGTTTCATGGGATCGAACAGCAAAGATAAGTTTGTCATTTAAAAATATTGTACGGAACCCTCGGTGCGCGAGTCCGACTCGCTCTTGGCTGGTTTTCTGTTTCATGCAACTTTTAACATCATTTCAACTTTTACACAAATATAAAAACTTCTTGGGTATTTGAACTGTTTGGGGTATGACAAAGACTTGGACCATTGGGTCCGAGTGCTCATTGAGAATTTCAGGTTATCGCTCAACTCTTGTTTGGACATCTTGGTTTTCAGTCAGATCCAGCCTGTCCTTTTGCTGCGCTCCCCAGCGACGCCCTATGCCGAGGCTCGTACCCTACAGGATTGTTCTTTGCCCCTGGCTTAGGCCTTAGGCCTTACACTAAAGGCCAGGATACAGAATTCAGGTTAATGGAGGTCACAGGATAGTCTGGTTAAGCAGAAGTCACCCTCATGATGTCAGACCTGCGAGATGCAATTCAAACAAAAAGGTCAACACCTAATATGATCCTGGCAGCATTGCCATGCAGCGTGGTAATGTTGCCAGCCCTTTGGTAAATTATCTGTTGATTTTTCGCTGCTTTGTGAGCTGTACGTACCTATTCGCTTTTTTCTATTCTTGTCAACATATTTTTGGAAATAAACTTAGACTATATTATTATAATAATAAAATTCAAATTATCGTCAGCTGTATAAAAGAAAAAGGACTCCCTCCACTCCCATCCCCCAAATATTTAAAACAAATAGGCCAATAAACCTATAAATGCTTTTACAAAGTAATCTGATATCATACTCAGTCCTATAGCATCAATTCGTCCGCTGAAAGTTAGCGAGGTCGTGAACGTTCGCGCGTCTGACTGTCAACGCGACTGACCGACCTGCAACTAGGTGACTGACCTCTTTGAACTTGCTGCAAGCCTGGTAGCTCTTTATTGTTGGTTCAGTTCAGTTTTGGCTTGAATAAGGGTGTCAAGGACGTGATTGGGATCATTAGCATTTTACTGGTGCTAAGATAATTGCCCGCTGTTTTATTTTAACTGATTACTTCGTAATCTCCATGTTGCATTGGAAATCGAAATGTAATGTAAATAAAATTCGAAAACTTGTGAAATCTACTAAGCCTGACTGGGTCATGTTGGATTGCGTTCCACACCCTCTCATAGAAAGGAGCCCTGTATACCTGCTGCTGTGAGATCTTCAAATGCTATTTGGATATCAGATAATATTAATAACCACAATGCGTTTCATCATCATCAGCCTATTAATGATCCCACTACTGGGACACCCGCCTCCTATATATGAGAGGGAATGGGCTATAATCCACCACGCTGACCCAGTGCGGATTCTAGATGTCACATGTCTTCGAATTTTTTGGGTCTGGGACACGCCGGTTTCCTCACGATGTTTTCCTTCACCGTTTTGAGAGCAGCGGTGATTAAATTAATTTAATTGCACAAAGTAATGCGCCTGCCTGGGTTTGAACCCACGACTTACTGTTCGTAAGCCGGTGCCCACCACTGTGGCACCACTGCTCTCAATGCGTTTACATTTTTGAAAATGATGGCTTTCAATCTCAATCGTTTAGGCTGATTACAGCTTTATCAGGCTTATTATCACAATACTCAATTACAGTCTAGTTTTAGAATAATGACCGATAAGTAATTATCACAACTAGCTATTCCTACAGAGCTTACTGTCGACCACTATCGATTGTTTTGCATGTCAATAAACCTTGATTCACCTTTAGTGTTTTTGGGCAATCCCATTAAAAGCGGACTTTCTTTCTCGTTAGCTTAGGCGGTGATCAGACGACACGCGGTCGTGCGGTGTACTTGTGTTAGGCACAAACCAATGCGACGTCAGATTCGCTTCACCGGCCGAAGAATCGCTATAATAGCTGAAAATGCTACTACTGAGCTTATGGTATTTGGTTTGATTCCGATTTCAGGCAGTTTGATTCTGATGCCCATTTGTGATTTCTCAATAGCAGACCGAAATTTGGAAATAGCTCGCCCCTGGTTTAGAAGAGACATAGAATAGCATACTCTTTATTATGTACACTATAAAATTACAGATACAAATGTAAAACATTTTACAAAGGGTGAAACAATCGGCGGTCTTATCGCTAAAAGCGATAAACACAGCTGGCGGCGTGGTGCCTGGATGACTGCTACGTTGGTCTAGTAGTCGCAAGCGAGACTACTGAGCATGAGATCCTGGGTTCGACTCCCAGGTCAGCCAAATTGTTAATGAGTTCTTCCATCAGATTTTTTTTAGTAGCAGCCACGAAGTCTGGATTATGGCTGGTTGATGGAAATAGGCTCGCCCCCAACTACATGGTAATTAAAAACATAACTAGTGAAATGTGTCCCTGATAGTCCACCCTATCACGTGCCCCTCTGCCTAACCCCTCAGGAATTACAGGCGTTATATTATTTAGGTGTACTAAGGATACAACTCTGTCTTACAGACTATAATCCACAGGCGTGATTCCAACCATATAAATCTATAGACAAACATTTTCGCACATCCAAATTCAGTGATGTGATTATTTATAAGCGGAAAATTTAGATATTTTGCAGTTGAATGACACAATCTCGAAGATAATATGTTAGTAGATACATTTCCGTGTTAAAGAGGATGAGGAAAGCCATCAATTAAGAGCCGACGCGGAGGAAGAGGTGTTATCTCATGATCATGGCGGCCATGGCTTTAGCTCAATTGTAACAGTGGTTGGAGGAGGAGGAGTTATTCATACGATTTTCTTTTCGTGTCGGTTTTAATGCCTAACCAGCATGCCTGAGAGATAATTCTCGGCAACATGCAAAGCCAAGTCAGAGGCCATGGGCGGTATAAAAACTGACACCAATCCCTTGCCATATAATCCTTCACACAGTCCATCCATCGTTTATTTGGTTAAAAATAGCATATGTTCAGATTTGGCCATCAAGATCGCTGATTTCGTACTCCATCTTTCCTCACACCAAACAACAACGTGAGGGATTTCCTCCACTAATCCAGGAAGAAATGTATAAGGCTATATCAGTCTGTATAGCTAGCTATACGCAGCTATATCAAGCGCTTATCTTCCCGGCCGTTGCTAAGAGTCAATGGTCGGGAATAAGTTATTGGGTAGCTCAGAGAGTTATGCTGATACAGCGGCCTAGCCGCGGCTTCGGTATTATTAACGTGATTACTTTGATGTGCTGAGAGGTGGAAACTAAGACAAATGTTGAAAGACCGAAAAACAGTACTGGCAGCCATAAGGAAAAGATAATATTTTACAGTTTCAAAAGGGTCTGCTAAACCATTGGTAATTGCTTGCAAAGCATATTGTGCTTATTTAAAGACATTCGACAAAATATCATAGACATGGTGTTTGGGTAGCTTATGACAATCTGGAACAATTTTAACGTTTCCATCATCATCTGATAAAATGTCCCTTGGCCCTCTACTACTTTCTATCGGACAAAAGAAGAAATTGAAGTATTGAAAGAAATTTGAAATTACCAGCAAAATCAGTTGAACGGGACCTACGGAAATAACGAATTTCGCACTTCTTGCAATGATTTTTAGATGTAATCACAGACGTTGCATTTGTTGTAAAATTGAGGTTTCTAAAATGAAGAGTCCTAGTCGGTACATCTTTATCCACTTCTACATTTTCAGTACTATTTCTACAAGCTTTGCTTTTCGATGTCATAAAGAAAACAATAATACATCTGAGAGCTACACAGACTAGGTAAAAAGCAGACAGACACGTAGAAACCAATACTACAAATCTTGTCAGCCCTGATTGGATCTGCATGAATCTGAACGTACCGTACAATCGGATTACATACGGACTTACCGAGTCTGGCGAGCAACCATGCGGACTAGAGTCACAGTAGTAGTAGGGACAGGAGACCTGGTATTGCTAAGATAGAAATATCAATGTTATCTGCGGAACAAAGTCTAATTCTTATAGAACGAAACCAAACAAGAGCGTCACATCAGAGTGAAGGATACAATTTGCAAAAAAATATATATGACCGTAGACATTCGTGTATTTAAGCATTCATTAAATTTAAATCTCTTTGGAATCAAATAATGATTATCATCATTATTATTATCGTCTCTATTACATAACACAAATTTCACGGTCGCTTGAGCATTGTCTTCCAAATTGCCATCAAACGTTTCACCATAATACTTTACTTTAAAATATTCCGACTACAAATCCTGTTATATTGTTGCTCTAGAAGGTTACAATATCTCAAACTTATCAGTTACCGCTTTATCATTCCGAGAAGATGAGATATATTTTCAGAATCTCGAAGATCACAGTAATGCGATAACATTGAAAACGCGGCATTTTATTGACAAATATCCACGTCTCAAGGATTCAGCGGCGGTAAATACTGTATTGAAGCATAATGATAATGGTACTCGGCTGGTAAATGTGATATTTTTAACGGATAAACATCGGAAAACCGATGAAGCCGTTGGTCCGGGCTGTGATTTGTAGAACTGTGACAGTCGTACCTAAGGGGTAAACAGAAGTCTGAAAATCATCCAGTTAGACTGGAAGCCGACCCCTAGTTACAGTAGTTGAAGACGAGAAAGGCTTATAGCAAGATGACGATTTAATAAACACGCGAGTATTAATGTGGGTGGCTATAAGAGAGGTTGGAGACTTAGGAAATTGTGGATGTACAATGTGTAAGATGATATGATTAGAAAGAAGGTCATTTCTGGGATGACGACTAACAGAAAAGTATGGAATAAGAAGACAGAAATTGGGATAAAGGCGAATGGTGATGAACCAACACACGAAATATGTCCATGTCCAAGGAAGAAATATTGCCAAACAGAAAGGGTTGTAAAAAGATTTCAACCGCGTGATATCAAAAATACAGAAAACAAATACATAAGACTTTGTATAGAAAGTGATATGACGTCTCATCTTCGTAAAGAAGTATCATGGTGCTGCTACGCGTATAGATCAATCGACATGAGGTGATAGCGATGTGGAGGAGTACTTTCACGCCTAAGCATCCATGTTTATACTTAGGTATATTTAGTTAGTTCGTTTCTTTTATATGAATTAGTCTCTTTTTGTTAATATTTAATTTAGTGTTTTGGTGTGTAGTAATTTTTGTAGTTTTTTTTTTAGTAGCATGAAAACAAAGTGGCACTTAAGTTTAAAAGATATTTTGTTTGCATAAATTATTTAGAGTTTAAAACCTCCAACAGCTTTAAGGATTTATTCCCCGCAAAATCCCTAGTGAATCCAAAACTATTTAGCTTCAGTTACCCTAAGTTCTCCATTTTCACTTCATGCAAAGGTAACTTTTATTCTAAATAACCTCAGAAACCCGCAGACAAGCAACACTATTCACTTTCACAATAATAAAACTTCTATCTCAAAAAGTTTCCCTTACCGAGACATGATTTATGTTGTGAAGGAAAAAACTCAAAAGTTAGAAAACATTACGTAATCTTTTCCTCATACCTTGGATGGCGAAGCAATTTTATTGTTTTCATTCTTTTGGCTCGTGTATTGGCTTTAGCAGTAGGTATGTGTTTTAGTACATTGTGTACTGAAATCGTAGGAAAGCAGTGACAGCCTTACTGGCACGGGATCCCGCTCTGGGGGGAGCAGGAGGGAGTGTCAGACTTTTACTGACTAAAACCCATCCATGTTACTTCTTTGCCCTTTGTTGAGGAAACCAGCATGCCTAAGAGATACTTCTCGACTTCATGTAAAGCCAAGTCAGAGGCCCATGGGCGGCATAAAACTCTGACACCAGTTTAGGCACTAACTAGAAAGAAGAAGTAAGTACCTACGTCAGTAAAAAGTCCTTCTGGATCATGGCGGGAATATCAGCGGACACTAACTAAAAATATTACACTGATCAAACAACACTGCCTGCGCCAACGCAAGTGCATTCTCTCTTAATTTCATAGTCCTATGAGGCGACAATCCGTGCGTGCTTTTCAAAACACGGGAGTATCATACTGCTACTTTCAAACTCCGGGCTCTTAACGACACATTAATAACAGAAAAATCCACACTGCTCGATCTGGGAATCAAACTGAGCTTCAAAGAGAGAATCAAAGTACTTTTGCGCTAGTGACTACAACATCTGGGCAGTTGACCCTGATGCCTAGAACGCTCTCTAAAAACTTCACAGTTACAAATAGTGCCTAAAACGGCGAACGGCTGAGCAATAATATTATTGAACAGTAAGTAAAAATTAGTAACAATGTTCAATTTCATTTTAAATAACGTCATTGATAATGACGAACACAATCCAATAGGTATTTGATCAAACCTTTTTCCTTAAACATACATATATATTATATAAAGGTTACTGCCTAAACTAAACAACATTTACAGTAATATTTACGAAAATGTTTTAAATATTTTACATATTCAGAGCAAATAAATCTAATGTAATTAAGCGCACGGTTGATTATGGCCCAAAATTTTCCTCATTACGCGATCCCTAATCAACTTAGTTAATTACCGTAAACATTCCTCCATATACGCTCGTGTAATTTAATTTCTGTGTCCCTATTTTTATCTCCTGTTAAAAATAAATCATCGGTACTTACGTACTTTTGCAGAGCGTCAATAATTTCGTTTTCAAAGTAACTTGGTTATGAGGAAATAACTCAATGGGCTTCAGTTTAAGTATTTTCCTCTTACTAGCGTTTATCACTAAGTTCACTCCAAATTCACCCATTAAATGAACAGAAATTAGCTTATTTATCCTTATTTCTTTTGCTCTTAGCATGTCAACACGATGTTATTGAGATGTTGTGACAATCAAGATTTATTTTTCTGCGACGGTAAACAAAGACTGGGAACGCTTTTGTTTGAAGTGGGACATAGATCATTTCGCGAAATTGTTGTTCCAGATTTCCGTAGTAGGTATGTTTCTTAAAACAGCGTCTTCGTTCGGGTCAAAAGCATCATTGTCATCATTAAAAAGACTCATCTTCATCTGCCTTTTTTTAACTATCTTGACTTCGGCTACCAGTCTACCCGGTTGCAGCTGAAAACCAGAATTTCAAGGGGTGACTGCCCAGTGCCACCTAACTCTACAACTCAGTAACTAAGCAACCCCTTGGTATGACTGGAGTGCTTGGTATAAAAACTTCTTATAATTTTGATCCTTCATGTGCACTCCTGCTACATTTATTATTACTGTGTTTTTGCCTAGATTTTTCGAGGGCTTCCCACAACGTTGTAGATTCCTCCGAAAAACCCTAATAGTCACATAATAATCACAGTTTCCTTATTTTAAAGTCCTATCTACTGAACGCCACGCCCCATGGCGTAATAATAACGCCGTAGTATTTACATACAATAACCATGTGTTATGATAGTCAATTAAAGCGTTCCCGTCTAATCAATTCAGGGTATCCTTGTTGATAGCGGTCACACAGTGTTGCGGTTTTCCCAAGCCATTGTCTCCAGTTCACTCAGTTGTGACACAAGAACTATACATTGGGTTCTAGTGAATTGAAACAGGATTTATTGGAATCGTTCTTTGTAACGGTCAATAAGGTTGGCGTTCAGTAAAGGATAAAGTTAATTTTTTAGAATGAATGAAGTATTGAGGATTTTACGTGAATAGCTGATTTACATTAGTTATGTAGAGTTAAGTTCAAGTAGGACGAGGTATATCAAAACGTCAATTCACCAGTGACAGTATTTCATTAAGAACTGTCACTTAACGACGTCAAGTAACTTAACTAATGGAAATGTTAGTCAAGCCTTAACATTGGTTGAACAAAAACAAAGACATCCGAATGAAACATATTCATTTCAAGCATAAGAGAGGACGGAAACGTAAATTAGTTCTTTATTTTGGAAATCGGAATCTGTTTGCCATCTTGTGGATGTAAGAAAAGCATTATATCAGGTATGCAGTTGTATAATGACGATATTTTACATGATTATTGAAAAATCTTCTGAATGATCGGGATCCTTTCAGATTTGTAATATAAAGAAATAAATTGCGAAGTAAAACACCCAACAGACATTCCAGCCAACTTAGTTTTCACATCAGGACAACAATCGTTATGGTTAGCAGATATTTGTTCTGTTGGTGTACGTGACATTAGTGTAATACAGACACCCACAACATCGGGAATCCCATGGGGGATAATATGCGTGAAGCAGTTTATTTGTTTACTCGTCTGGTGCGTTCAGACGAAACGTGTTATGGTGTCTGATAAATATCTAAGTCAACGAGACAACAGTAAAAAAGTAAACAGAGAAGAGTATGGTTCAGTTGACAAGTTTAAAAGTCTGGATTATTTTGTTATAAGAACTGGAATTTAAGCTGAAATAGATACTCTAAAATTCATAAGAATAAGTTTAGGTGACGATGATTTATATACAATTAATAAAAAAGAACCAGGTCAAACACAACAAAAGGTTACTAGTGTGAATTGTAAAGAAAAACATAACGTGCCTGTAGCTGGTGATACCGCAAGTAGTATGAGTCAACTAAAGGAAATTGGTCATTGTGGTCACTACGTATTTACGCTCAGCGATCTAGCCAACACGTTAACTTGCCTTCGAGCCACTTGTATTGTACACACATGTGATGAAAATATAGTCACATGTCTCGATATCACGAATATACTGACAGATTTTTTCGAAGATGGAATTTTTTTTATCCCTCAACCACTATCTGAATAACGAATTTTATAGGTGAAATAATCCCCCAAAACAGTTTTGAGAAAGACGATTTTCTGCCTCGCTATAGAATTGATGAAAACATTGAATCGAATTATTAAGATAAGACCTGAAAATGTTATACAGAAAAATTTACATACAAAACATAAACGAAGAAAGAAAAATAAAAGCAGACTTCTTCAGGCTGTCGTCCCACAGTGTGACAAGGGTCAAACAGAGAAGTTGGTTATTGTGATCCTTGGTAACCGCTGGGCTAACAATTTGTCATAATTCATTGAAGTGGTTGTGGACTTTAACCCTAGTTATATAAGATTTAAATCTTGATAGAAATAAATCTGACAGTTGGTATAATAAGCATCATAACTTTAAATGTACTATCCTTATCAAAATGTAAATAAGAGCAGATAATAATTATAATAATCTTGAACCCAAATGTTACATAAATCAATTTTTGATGATCGTGAACATTTGAAAGTAGGGCATCATCCAGAATTACCAAAACACATGAAATAAGTGAACAGATATTTGATAAAACCCAAATGATGGATTCACATTTTGGTAATATTAGAATTTGTTTCGTTCGCGCAAATTATTGTATAGCCTTTTTATACCCGAATTTCTCAAATAATAATTCAGCATTTTTATACCCGAATTTCTCAAATAATAATTCAGACTCGTTTGACATTTTCAGCTGACTAGAAATAATAAATGATGTTACATTGTATGACCGGCATTGACAAGGCTGAAAACAGGGTCCCGCTGGAGCGTAACAAAGAAAATTTTAGGAGAATCACTGACCTTCAATAATTTGACAGAAAAGAACGATTTCTGACAATACAGTCTATACAAATATAACTCCATTGGGCTTGTTTTACCGTTAGATATTTTATAAATGTTATCTTTGTCTTTATTTTTGAAAAACACGGGGTTAAGGGCTCAAAATAAACGCCGCTCTTCCATATTTGTCAAAGCGATTTGCTACGGCCTTAGTCTTTACTTAGGCTGCTCTTTGTGTAATTAAACGCAAATCTACAGTAAAATCACTTCGGCCGCTTAGATTAAAGATTACACATCAGGTTCAAACCTTAATAAGTGTTGGGAATCATCCAATTCTGGAGGTGCTAGTAAATAAACAACAAATCAATATTTCTGTAGACGGTTCAATATTATTCACATAAAAGTTAATGTCTTGAGTAGCACTCATCCTGATGACATACAATACAAGCCCCTACTGACCCAAGGAACCAAATACCTAAAAGCAACAGTCAATAAGCACTACCAATCATATAATAACATCTACGATCCGTCTACTTACTTCCACTGAAAATACTGTTTAGCCCTCGAACATATAGATACGATCGTCTCCGAACTTAAACCCTCGCTTATGACGTCACTGAGCAGGGAACCAAACACTACCCACAAAATAGGTTTACACTAGCAATTTAATTTAGCAATCTTTATTTTCAACACGCGGTTTGGACGTGAGAGATGTTTGGACGGGCGACGTGCGTTCGAGGTCGCGTCCCGCGCCAGACTGAAGGCTCCGAGGTGAGCTGGGCCAATAGAGCCCGGCGGCCCCGCACCCCGCGCCCCCCGCCCGCCCAGGCACACGCGCTGCTCTACGACCGCGCATAGACTAGATAATGCAGATGAGATAAGTGCTGAAAGACCTTGGTGGTCAGAACTGATATCGTAGGTATTGATGTTCAATAGTTTTCTTGGAATTTTGATGACAGATTGTCAGCTCATTTACCTTTAGATCCGGGCGTGTCCTCCCTAGACAAGGTGAACCTATGACCCGTTGAAGGTAGTAGGAATCTGCTGGATGCGGGAGGCACGGCATGACAGAAGCATCCGTTGAGAGGATGTCTATGTTCACTTGTTATGGCTATGTTCAGTTGAAGCTCTCCAAACGGTGAAGGGAAACATTGTGAAGAATCCGGCATTGTCCTAGAACATGTGACACCAACCCACACTGAACGCGTGGTAGATTACAGCCTAACTCTCTCATAGTGAGAAGGCCTGAAGAAGAAGCCAAGGTCCCAGCAGTGGGAATGAGAACATTAGGCTGGTTATGCTTATGCATCAGTAGTGGTCTTTTTGACGACCTGAATGGCGCAGCGGTAGTGAGGCTGACTTAGGGTTCCGAGTTCGAATCCTGGTAGGAGCAAATATTTGTGTGATGAGCATGGACTTTGTTTCCGAGTCATGGATGTTTAACATGTATAATAAGTATGGATTTACAAACAAAAAGTATCTATGTAGTATATCAACTGTCTGGTGTCCACGCCACAAGCCTCGTTGCTTAGTGTGGCACTAGATGGCGCTGTGTGTAAGGTCCAGCGATATTTATTTATTTTCGGATGGGTGACGATGATGATACGACAACAATGCCAATGGAAAAGATGAGCAGTAAAATGATTAAAGTGACAGAAACCATGGAATGTTCTTACAGCATGATTGTATGATTGATGATCTTCAAGTCGTAATCCTCTAATCTTGGGATTAAAGATATGATAGCAGTTTGTATGTAGATACCCACTAAGGCGTAGTAGTGCGCAGATTTAATAAAGTTGTTATGTTAAAAGAATACGTGGCTTCAAGAAACGTGATTGTAGTTTTAATTGTTTAATTAAAGATTTTATATCATTTTAATGGATAGATTGAATGTTCTAACATAACTTGTTTTGTTTCTTAACTCCTTCGCGGAAAATTCTCTATTGAAATCCTATCTATTTTTGCGTGGTTTATGTATTTGCGCCTGATTTCAGACAGGCTAAACTTATGTAAAAATCGTACAGTCGAGCACTTTAATTGATGAGCCACTTGCCACTATTCGTATTTTAGCCGTGTAATACCAATCGGGTTTAGTCGGTAATATTCGTACTAGTAGTGAAAGTGGCTGATCAATTAAAGTCGTCGACTCTACATACGACATTTTCAAACGTTGTTAAGGACATATATTCAAAAGTCCCTTACGGCATTTGAAATTTCCACTATCAATATCGTCATAATGATAGTCTGTAACGAACGGTTGCTGAACAAAGGTCACAATTTCATCTTTAGCTCATTCCTGATATACTAATCTTGTTGACTAGCTAGACTTGAAACCACAGAAAGTTCCTATTATTAACAGTTTACCGTAGCAATTCTTTTTTGCTTCGTTCAATCAAAGCATTTAATCAAATTTGTAATGAACGAACACCCATCAATTGATTTGTTTGCAAGCAGCTTAGCGACAATTAGTACTGCCTTGTCTAAAAGCAGTGTTGTTTGTGAAAATTTATAATTTATTAGTAAGTAAATTTAATAGTTTTAAATTTAGTCCTATTCTTTGCTATATGTTAGGCTTAGTTATTAGTTTGAGCAACAGTGGTTTATTGCTAACTGTGGAGGCTTGTATATGGCTTTTCGTTGTTTGTATCGACAGTATCGCTATGTTTGTTTGTATTGGTAGCTGTAAGCCACCCAAATACAATAAAATGAAATAAGATAAAAATAAAATTAACCTAGCTCTTTGTAACATTTCCAAAACCATTCTAAACAAAGAACATATAAAATTAACAAAAATAAGAGCTACAAGATCTTTGTTATTACATAATCCTTGATAGACTTTTACCCTTACTGAAGGGCGTTCCCCTCTGCGTCCCCTTAATCTTTGGCGTCTTGAAAGACTCGCACTGTTTTTGATCAGACTCAAAAGAATGTTACATTCATGAAACAATTAGCTTTATGTGATAGTTTTCAAGAAGACACCTCCTATTACATTCCAAGATATCGTTGAGGTGTCATTCAGTATGTATACACGACATAAAACTAGCATGTTGTTATACGTTTGTGGGTGTTTCATGTCCAAGTGTATGTGTGGAGTAGAACTAGTATCAACTTATTACTTGACCCCTAATAGGGGCAAAGGCTTTAGCTGATATAGAGGACAAATTAGTCTAAGGTAATAATCACGAATGATGATAGTTGTGTGCATTCGATGATTTGGAATCATCAAGTCTAGATTTACTACGAGAACTGCCTCGTTGGATACGTGGACGTAAATGCTACTTCAGAGCCGACCCTGGATTTGATACCCAAATTGGGAAACTGTTTTTTGGTTTATCAGGTGTTTTTCAGTCGCAACCTGAAGTCTACATCTGTGGCCGGTTGATGGATATAGACTCACCCCTACTATATACTAAATAATTCTCCTGTCCTTATTCAAATTTATTTGGGGTCAGCGCAGCATGTCTTCTTCGTCCATACTTTTATTCGTTATCTCATCAGACACCTCCTTTCTTGCCATATCATCCTTCACACAGTTCATCCACAGTTTCTTTGGTCTTTCTCCACTCTTAAAGCTATCACCCCTACTATATAGTTAGGACTTAACCATAACCGGCGAAATTCGGGTATACTGGAAGGCTCTGCTCTGCCTAAACTTTCGCGGAAACTGGCGTAATATTAAGAAAGAAAGAAAGAAAAAGTATTTATTAAACTCACACAGGACATAATAGAAACAAAAATATAGAATTAGATATGACACAATTATTTAAAAAAGTAAACATGAGAAACATAACAAACAATTAAATTTGGTTGGTCCTGTGCAAGGTATTACTATAAGGTGTGTATTACGTTATGCTAAGTCTAGGTATACTAAGTAATATTATTGAATACTCCTATTTCTCTTTAGAATCTTACATACTAGGCATTCCTGATCAGAGATATAAATTCGTTTATTTCGCGACTAGAAAATAAATTATCTGATTGGTACAGTTGCCAAGAAGTGTCGGGATTACTGAGCTTGGTTCACTGGGCTTGATTTAGTAAGCCTGAGAAACTGGCCACTAAAATTGTTGCTCTAAATAACATAACATCACGCCTGCAAACCCCGAAGGGTCAGTCAGAGAGGCACTTGTAAGACACGTTTAAGATGATAACCACATTCATGTGATAGGTATTGCTCGAGACCATTGGCATTATCATCATCTGCCTAGCCTTTTCCCAGTTATGTCGGGGTCGGCTTCCAGTCTAACGAATACCAGTACTTTATATGAAGCAACTGCCTATCTGACCTCTACTACCCAGTTAGTACTGGATAATACGATACCTATTGGCAATACTGGTAGTAAAATTTTCAGGCCACTGGCTACCTGTAACGACTGTCAAAGATCTACGAATGACAGTTGAAACCAACAGTTTCACGTGCTTTCCGAGGTACGGAGGAAATTCCGAGGATTCTATTCGATCTGTGTTTTATTACCTAAACTAAATATTCACTGTGGCCTGCCTTTTCGTTCGCATTCTTCTTAATTACAGCATGTCGATTATTTTACATTATTGTATTTGGGTGGCATAAAGCTAACAATTCAAACAAATATAGTGATACAAACAACGAAAAGCCATTTACAAGCCTCCACAGTTAGCAATAAACCATTGTTGCACAAACTAATAACTAAGCATAACATAATAGCAAAGAATAGGATTAAATTTAAAACTATTAAATTTACTTACTAATAAATTATAAATTTTAACAAACAACACTGCTTTTAGACAAGGCCGTACTAATTGTCGCTAAGCTGCTTGCAAATAAATCAATTGATAGGTGTTCGTTCATTACAATTTGGTTACAAGCAAAAAAGAATTGCTACGGTAAAATGTGCGAGCGTAAGGAGCACGAAGAAGATTTCTCAAGCGAGAATGACGAGGTGGCACATTCAGAGACAGCTTAGAAAGAAGTTCAGGACACTCCATCTTTGATTGTAATATTTTCACTAGGAACCGTATGTCAGATATATTTCTCCGAGTTACAAGTGGAAGTAAGGGAAATCGTACGCATCGTTAGTTGTAACTCAGATAAGGGATTTCAAATTTATAACCTAAAATTCGCGTGAATTTCCTTTGTATTCGTTCCAATCCGTCTGAATGCACTGCATAATTTGGATTCGGATTTATGACCATGCATAGCATAGCAATCTATATTGATTCAGCCCTTTGACGACGAGATTGGCACTTTCATTAGCGTCCATCAGCTCCTGCTATGGACACGTTATCAAATCCAATCGTTTGTGGAACAACACCACATTTAAACTCCAGGGCAGAGTTTTAAACAAATCTGCACCTGAACAGGTTTTCCTTGCTTCGGGCCACGTGTTTCCGGAGTTTATTTAAAGTCTTTCGCATTTAAAAATTTACACTCTCAGCACTAACCATCCAAGAATTTTCCTGAACATTCTCTAATATCAACGTTGAACACAATCTCCAAACACGTTGATCTCAACGGAATAGCTGAGTGACGAAATTATTTTTCCCCACAAATCTCATTTCTGTTGCCCCCAGGGGAGGAATAAGTGATACATAGTTGATATGAGGGAAAGTTTCTCAAAGTCATTATAATCTGCGTGCCTTTGGGAGGAGATGAGTTAACACTTCTATGATGTGGATGGAAGTTTTTAAATTATGAGGCTGGTTAAAGACTTTGAGGTAAACGGAATTGCTTGATGAGGACCAGATTAGTTAGTTAACACGTGAAGGAACAGGTCCCAAGGTACCCTCATCATCTGCCGAGTCTTTTCCCAAATATGTTGTGGTCGGCTTCCAGTCTAATCGAATGTAGCTGAATACTGATATTAAAATATTAGTATCTAGCTTCTGAAGCACTAGCTTCTGCCAGCGGCTTCACCCGCGTGAAGTTTGATAACTGTCCCATGGGATCTTACTACCGGGATAAAAAGTATCCTATGTGTTAATCCAGGTTATAAACGCGTTTTTGCGTGAAAGAGTAACAAACGTTTAAACGAGTTGACGACCCGAATGGCGCAGCGATAGTGAGGCTGCCTTACGTTCTTAGGGTCCCGGGTTCGAATCCCAGTACGAGCAAATGTTTGTGTGATGAGCATGGACATTTGTTTTCGAGTCATGGATGTTAACATGTATAATAAGTATGTATTTACAAACAAAAAGTATCTATGTAGTATATCAACTATCTGGTGTCCACGACACAAGCCTCGTTGCTTAGTGTGGCACTAGGCGATATTTATTTATTTATTATTTATAAACATCCATCCACACAAACTTTCGCATTTATAATATTAGCAGGATGGAGCAGCTGCCCATGCGCTGACATGTCCTACGTGATTTCGAGAAAGGCTTAGATAAGGCGACTGCTGAGCATGAAACCCTGGGTTCAATTCCCAGGTCGGGCAAAGTTGTTATTGCATCAGAAATTTCTTAGTCGCAGTCACGAAGTCTGGATTCGACACCGTTTTAAGACAAAGGGTCACTCCCTTTTATGTGGGACTTAAATATAACTGGCGCAATGTGGGTCCACAACAAGATACAACCTTTGCCAAACTCTTTAGGGCGTGACGTTATATTAAGTTAGAAAGAAAAAAAAAACTTAGGTACCTACTTAAAAATAAACAGTAAAAAAGTTCTCAAATACATTAAAACTCCCAAATTCCTGCACAAACATGAAAACTGAGAACAAAACTGTGCGGTCTAATGTTAGTTCCGTGGTTTTCGAACCCACGGTCGCAAACAAAAGGCGGCCACTTCACCGCAACTCTTTGACCGCTAGAGTAAAGGTAATAGTTTCGGAGCGAGAGGAAATTGAAATGTCAATCCGACCTACGTTTAGGTATTTTATGCGGAAAATCTTGGCGTTTCCAGATTACCTTTATTCAGGTTATTTTAATGACGAGCTAGGAAACTTACTTTACTTGACCAATAAATTGTCTGAATTTAGAGACTGTGACCTCTGAGTTCGATTCGGTCTTTCTTTTCAGAGTTATCGGTTAGGAAACACTGAACCCAATTAATAATAATCATAATATCGCTGGACATTACACACAGCGCCATCTAGTGCCACACTAAGCAACGAGGCTTCTGTCGTGGACACCAGATGCACACTTATTATAGATATAAACACCCATGACTCGAAAACAAATGTCCATGCTTATCACACAAACATTTGCTCCTACCAGGATTCGAACCCGGGACCCTAAGAACGTAAGGCAGCCTCACTACCGCTACGCCATTCGGGTCCATAATTAGTTTTAAAACACAAAAAACTCAATAACACTTTGCCCAATTTGAAAATCGAGCCCCAGGTGCCCCAGTAGTCGCATAATAGAACTAGAGAATGGAACTACTGGTATACAGCGAGCAGACCAATGAGGCTATACCTGTACCTAATAGGTTCGAACCAATACCCACAATTGACTGTCCCTCGTAAAGCGCTTGATACATTAACATTCAAAGCCTTTCTTAAGGCCTGAATTCCTGCCACGCTGACGTCGGCGCGCACAGTCGGTCGTGATGTCAGCGAGAACAAAATACGGCTGTCGGTCTGCGTCGTAAGTCGACGTCGCAGTATGTAGTATATAGAAAACAAAGTATACTAGTACGAGCGACCGACGTGCGCGACCGACGTCAGCGCAGGAAGAATTCAAGCCTTAAACTTTATCCCCCATCCGCTGCAGCGCTTTATAGCCATGAACGAGAGAATAACATATTGATGCAGGTTCAGGGTGCTGGTTTACGACTGCTTTTCACTAAGCATGTTAGATTAGTCTAGGTGCTTTTTAACTAGGATATTGAGAGCCGGGGTCAGTTTTGGAGACTGTTTTTACACACACCATAATACATAATATCGCGCCTGTAATCCCGAAGAGTTCTGTTAGGCAGAGCTGTACTACCTTATAGTACACCACCGAGACAGTTTTTTTTTCAAACATTGCCTTTTTAGCTCGCCGTCCGTCCGTCTCATGACGACAGGCCGTGTCGACGGCGCGTTCGTGTTCCACGCGCGCCTCAAAGAGAGTCAGCAGCAATAAGGAAGGGGTCCGCAAGGGGCGAAGCCTGCCGGGGCTGCGGGACTATTCGAAAGAGATACCATGGCCCCGGAACACAAAGGGCGATGAAGGAACATGGATGGGTTTGAGTCACTAAAAGTCTGACACTCCCTCCTGCTCCGCCCAGAGCGGGATGATTTCCCATCCATCAAAAAAAAAAAAAAAAAAATTCCTGTGTCGTAGGTGCATTTACAAGCATTTAAACTAAATTTACTTAATTAATTTAGGCTGAGAACGAGCACTTTTTGAACTCTAAAGTCACAAATTCCGTCATTCGTACAAGAACTAACTCAATATTCATAAGCATTGAAATTTAGGACTAATTCTCGGTAGCAGCCGTCCACGGATTCTGGACTTGGCCCAATTGATCTCAATAAGCTCGCTCCTATTACATGAGGATAAAACATAACTAGTGAAATGTCGGTATACAATTAGGCACTACATACTCAATCCTTTATTGCATTCTATATGTATTAGGTACATAGAAGGTGTAGTAAAATAAAAGATCAATTTGGACCCTGTCGGGTAAAGCAACATTAGGAGAGAGGAAGAGAGTACACTTCTACCTAACCCTTCTAGGGTTACAGGCGTGATGTTATGTTTTTAGGGTTCCGTACCTCAAAAGGTAAAAAAATGGAACCCTTATTAGTTCACTCTCTTGTCCGTCTGTCCGTCTGTCTGTCCGTGTGTCACCACCGATTTTCTCAGGAAGGGGTGGACCCAGCAAGTTGAAATTTATACCGAAGTCTATATTGTCCCTATTAGGTGTATAAAAATCAAGGTACTGAGTCAACACGATAAAAAGATATGGGTAAGTTTAGTTTTTCGCGAAAACTACCTTAATTTTCAACTTTTTTTTATTTTTCGGAATTTTCCCTTTACTTGTGCTGTAAGGACCTTGCTTTTAACAAAAATTGACTATTCTTGGCCAACCGGAAGTACCCTATAGGTTTTGGGTCGAAAACTTATAATACTTATTATAATAATTATGTTTGCTGATGACAGTACTATAACAATACCATGTCATAATAAAAATACATATGAAACGGACATAAAAAATACACTAATTGAAGCGGTAACGTGGCTGAATAATAATAATAAAAAATTAATATAAATAAAACTTTGATTATGCACTTTAGCCAACGATCATCATTATACTCTAGTCTTGACATCGAATATAATAATAATAAAATACAGATAGCTAATTCTACAACATTTTTAGGTCTAACAATCGACAGACATTTAAATTGGAAATCGCATATTGAGGCCTTAGCCAAAAGAATAAGCAGTGGTGCATATGCGTTATATAAATTATCACGTACTCTAAATATAGAAGCGCTATTAACGGCCTACTATGGTTTAGTAGAATCCGTCATTAGATATGGTGTTATCTTCTGGGGTAACTCAACATCGGTTGAGTTACCCCACAGTTAGCACTTTTGTCTTTTAAAGATGATGGGATATCGATCCCATCATCTTTAAAAGACAAAAGTGCTGCGTGAGATCTATGTTTAATCTCAAAACTACCGATAGCTGTAAAAATTACTTCACAAAATATCATATATTAACATTACCTTCAATTTATATATTAAAAGTAGTAAAAGAGCACATTTGTTTCCTCGTATGGCAGACAAATTTCCAAGAAATAGACGTGATGATAGCAAACTATGTGTACACGCATCAAAAACTGCACTTATGCGCAAGAGTGTTTTTTGCATGGCACCAATTATCTACAATAAATTGCCCAAAAGTTGGAAAGAGCAAACTATACCGAAACTTAAACAATCAATTAATTTTTTTTTGGCACAAAAAGCATATTATAGTATTACAGAATTTTTAAACGACTCATGGTGATTATTATAAATAAATAAATATAACTCAGTGTAGTAAAGTCAAGTAGTAGTGGAGAACTTAAATATATTATTATAAATGTTTTTATAACTAAATGCCTTTAAAGTGATGTAAATCTTCATTGAGAACATACATTGTAATATTAGACAAGGTACATTAATAATAAATCACAAAAAAACTTAATTTAATTTTTGTTTAACTGTGACTGAATAAAATATTTAATGAATAAGTGTAAAATATAAAAATAATTGATTCTGTAATAGTAGTTGTATTTAATAAATTGGTATATAATGTATAACGTTTAAAAATTAAAAATCATTAATTAAATAATAATAATTGTAACGAAAATATTTGCACGCCATGAAAAATGGCAGACATGTCGTGAGCCACCTCTTATTTAAGATCTTGCATGCATGTATTATTTTTCTGTATGTAAACACATGTTTGAGCCAATAAAATTTCTTATTCTTATTCTTAATAGTTCCCGTTGACCTAGAATCACTGTCGTAAAGCACATCTAAAGGGAAAAATCTGATAACCGTAAATATGTACTTTAATAAAAAAAAAGCGATTTTACTATAACAAACTTATTATTTGCGGTTGGTGCAATAGCCGTTTTATGGGATCGAACAGCAAAGTTAAGTTTATCCTTTAAAAAGTTTGTATGGAACCCTCGGTGCGCGAGTCCAATTCGCACTTGCCCGATTTTTTCTTTTTAAATTTGATGATTCAACGTTCTGAACTATGGGGAGACGGAGGAGTCACTGCTCCAAGCCGATGCAAATTTTAACTTGGCAACTCTCCAGCCCAGTTTTATGTGAGGAAACAAATAATTTGGTACATTTGCTTTATTGCTATGAGGGTAGTTTAGGAGGCAAGCAGCGAATTATTAAATTAAAGGGTAAGTGGGGGCATCTTAGTGAAGAATTGAGAAGTAATCGTGTGGTGTTCACTCGTACACTAGTTAGGGTTTAGAGTAAAACCACCGTATATCAGTGTGGTGTCTTTGTTCAGGGTTGTACTAATACAACACTGTTTCTAATATTACTGCGTTAGGCGTGCTGTCGGTCGCTACGACTGTTCGGACTAGACTGAGAGTGCGGCGCATCGCCCCGCACTCCCTCCACCGCGCATCCCCCGCCACAGCAAGCATTATTCATTTATTAAATATCTTAAATCGGTTCGTTTTATCTTTTCACGCGACAACGGCGAAGCCAAAATAAAGGGTTATGATTTTTTGACAGGTGCTGTGGTTGGGTGAAAGCATTTTTTATTATTCTGCCTTGTAGTTCTAGTGGTCACAAACGCTTCTGCTGAGCACGAGGTTCTGGGTTCTCCCAGGTCGGGCAAATTAAATTAAACTTTATTTTGGACTACAGTCAATAGTTGTGTTAGTGTTTTTGTGTAAGTAACAATTTTTAATTAAGTAATAAGGTTAGTGGGATTTTCTATTAGGAATTTCTCCAGTGTAAGGCTACACCCGTTCGAACCTCACTTAATAAATGGCGACTAAATAAAAAACGGGTGTTTACCTTTAGAAGTGTTTAATCATAAAAAACCAAACTTGTTAAGCCGGAGGCACACAAAGATTTGTTGGATCGTGAGTTACGAACGTCTGTTGTCACGCCTGCAGGGATAGGTACTCATTTGTAGTTGCAGGCGAAATACCGCTGCTGGCCGGAGATGGAAGTTCGCCAAAGTTCTGTGAAGTGCTGTACGGTGATGTCACTTGTGGGTAGAACGGCACGGCCGACCGACTTGCTCGGCGTACCGGCAGCCACGGAGTCTCCTTCACTGTTTTGAGAGCAGTGGTGATGAAATAAATTACTCTAAGTAACTTACCTGCCTAGGTTCATACTCAAGAATGTTTATTTCTAACACAATAAAGGTTAGGTAGTGATATGCCCATAGCAACTTGCCGACTTAATCATAACTGGCGAAATGTGAGTGTTCATCGTCAACATCTCTGCCTAACTCTTCGTTGGTTTCAGGCGTGATAATGTGTTTTGTTAAAATATCATTAAACTTTTTTACTTTTCTGAGTATAATGTGCGCGATCCCCAAAGTGCGTTACAAAAAAATATGTTTTTCGCGGTGTTCTTAGAACCGTATCACCTAGAGTAGTTACAAACCTACGCAAAATATAAAAATCGTGGAAAGGGAAGATTGTTTTCATCGTCTAGGAAAGGTAATCATCCTACGCACTGTTAAGGAGACACAAACTTCTGTTAGTTCTCTCGGTTTTTTCATACAAGGTGTAGTTTTGCATCCTAGTCAAATTTTAGGAGCTTGTCACAAAATACAAAAATAATCAATTTAATACGATACCTGATCAAATAATTAATAACGCTGGTATTTTAAATTGTGTAAATTTTACAGTATTTCAGAATAAATCATGATCTGTCAAATGACCGATTTGGTCGAGACGCCATTGTTTAAATATTGTGTCTACTACGTGGACAGATCAAGGGTTTTACGGGTAGGGTACAGCATTGCATGTATTCAGCTGCTTCCGGTTAGACTGGGAGCCGACCCCAATGTGGGAATTGTTTCTTGCAACTCATGCTACTGTAAAAAGTTGCACATAACTACAACTACATAATGCTTGTTCGGGCCCCGAACAATTGACATTCATACCCCCGCTTCACATTGCAAAGTTGAACCCAAAACTTTTCACCTATCGACGAGTTGCGTCACGTGCTAACGCTTTTGCTCGGAAAACTTTATAGCACGAGCGATTATCGGCTGTCATTAAGGGCCATCCGTGAAGGTTGTTTTACGTATGTTTGTGTATGATGTGACATGCATGACAGATTACTAGCATGACACAATGACAGATATCGAGTTCGTAGGTAGCTAAAGTCTGCCACCACTGGTGGTAGTTGCAACTATTTGTCGCATCTACCACCACTAGTAGTTGACCACGAGGTTGCGTCTGTTAAGTCGCATTTGCCCCTCCTCTTGTAATAATCGTCCCAATACCTAAACTAACGTGGGCCCAGTTGCGTATTATCAAATTAGAAAAGGTGGAATTGGTTCCGGTCCCAGTTCCGAAGTGGGACGAGTTGCAGCCTTACCAATAACCCATTCTTCTTTCTGTTTGTTATGTGAAATACTTGGTGGTGTCTGGCGGCTACTTGATCGTTTAGTCTGCCATCACTGGTGGGGGATTTCACTAATTTAAGTGTCATCTGCCACCAGTGGGGCAGAGGCAGGGGCAAATGCGAATGAACCGACGCAACCACCACCAGTGGTGGTAGATGCGACAAATAGTTGCAACTACCACCAGTGCTGGCAGACCGGTGGTGGCAGACGGGAATAAAGGCCCGGAACCCCCAAAACGGATACGAGCGGAGATGTGCGAAGCGGAGAGCAGAGGAGATGTGCAAAGTGCACGTCGCACATGGCACACCGCTCATCGCACGCTGCTCGTCTCTTCTCCGCTTACGTGTAGTCCGGCCCTAAGCCTGAACCGAGGAGGTCTGCGTGTCATTTCAACGGTAATAGCTCCGGTGCGTAGCACTCGCAGCCGACGACCTATGAGCAAAAGGTGGGAGTTGTTAAATCAGTACCTATGGATGGCCAGATATTATGGGTTCACGTGATGCATGGATCTATTGTCGCGTGTCTTAACTCTGAACTATCATCATCATCTCGTTACAAGCTTTTATTTAACTTGCCTTGTTAGTTAGTATCTATTGGTCAAATCTTGCAACTGAATTTCAAACCAGTTCCGCCCATACGATTGAGCAGAAATTTTGCACACACCTTTGGTTCTGGTGACAATTCATTTTTATGACAGACATGACTTGATTCTGTAGCCAAGATCACTTCCTCACGAGAGAACTCCTCAACGGCTAATAGCGACACGAAACTTTTTAAATAATACACGTTCAATGTTGATAGATATACCTAATTTTCTTCTTTTCATTTTAATAAAAGCTTGTTTTTTTTTAAGTTGATTTTTTCAATACAAACTCAGACTATTTGACAAATTTTTACCAATAGCGTCCTCCCGTTATAGTCATTCAAACCCAAAAAAAAACATATACTTCAACCAACTTACCTGTGCAGGCGGGAAAACACAGAACTAAAATAAATGTACCAAGTTTGACATATCGATGCAAATTTTCTTGACAAGCAACGCCACCATGAACTGCACACCTATAGTCATCATACTATACAGCACTGTAGACGAATACTTGGTGCCTTACTATCCTCACGTCTTGAGGACGTTAAATATGGTGTTATGTAATGCCCGCTATTGCGATCTTAACTGGCACCAACTATAGAAATAAGTGCGAAGGTATAAACAGCAGCTGTTCAAAATATAATTAAAAGCAGTCGTTGTGATGCAGAGCCTTTATACACTAGCAAGAGGGCAGATGATGTTTTATGCATAAAACTTCAGTTTACTGAATTGTGTGGGATGGGTGGGTGTGTGATATTTTATATCAGAGCAATAAAAACTCCGTGGTAGATTTTATTACAGACTAACTTTTGCTCGCGGCTTCGCTCGCAATAATTTACAATTTGACAATCAATATTCAATTATGATTCGAAATACACGTGGCGCCATCTTTTATAATAAGAACGTTATTGTTGTTTTCCGCGGGAACAGTCCTTTTTTTCGGGATGGAAGGTACCGTATGTCCTTTTATGTAAACCTGACAACGTATATGCAAAAGTTCAGGATAATCGGTTCAGTGGTTTAGGCGTGAAAAGGTAACAAACAAACTTACTTTCGCATTTATAATATTAGTAAGGAAAGGAAGTAAGGATAAAGATAGTGGGACGAAATGTCAAGTCACTCGCGTAAGTTATGTTATTTCTTTTTTAATTTATATAATTCAACGTTCTGAACTATGAGAAGACAGAGGAGTGACAGCTCCAAGCTCATGCAAGTTTTAACTTGCGACAATTCGGCCAAGTTTTATGTGAAGAGACACATTTCGGCAGTTAATAGGCACACCTCTGCCTGACTCTTAGGGGATTATAATAACAAGCTTAATCTGATGATGAAATCCTCATATCCCGACTACGCATGCAGTGTCTCCAAGCACAGCCGATCAAGGCCACAAATTCCAATCATCTTCGGCCCCATCAGGCCTGAGGCCATGAATCCACTGACGCCGTGAGATGTGACGTAAGCGCCACGCCCTCCTAACAGGGTGTTAGTAGCAAAAAGTCTATATTTAGAGTACAAACAATGGCTACGCGGAAACTGACCTTGAGGACTGAACGAAATTGAACGCCTAATTTGATAGGTTTAGTGTTTTAGTTATTACATACATCATACAGAACATCACGCCTGTTATCCCTGAAGGGTTAGCCAGAGATGTACCTAATTGTACACCCACATTCCGCCAGTTGTGTTAAGTCCCATGTTGGCCGGCGCGAGCCTATTGCCATCAAAAGAAGCACATATAGACTCCGTGGCTTCTTCTTCGAGCTCCTAACCTTTAAATTTCGTATGGCCAAACGTCACTTTTGAGCATCTGCTTAATATAAGTGCTACTTAAATTTTGAGTGACGTTTCAGTATTTGGGGGTGAGTTCGTTATTTTTAATGTAAATGATTTTAAAGGAACATCTCTATAAACTCATTTACATTAAAAATGAACATAGAACATCACCCAGTTACATCAAGGTTTAAATTCATACGGATAGCTAGTTTCATCATCCTCATCATCATTCTTTCGCCCTTACCCCAATTATTTGGGTCGGCGCAGCATGTTTCTTTGAAACCTGGGTAGTTTTTAAAGATTCCGGCGACAACATAGAACCTCTATTTTGACCTGTAAATGAGTATAAAAATATATTCAAGGGTCTTTAGCTATCTACTAGCTTTGTATCCATAGATCTAACTTTAACCCAAACTTCACCAATAATTACTAATCATTTATTAATTGCTCCAAAGCCCGCGCAAAGAGGGGACGTCATATTTTAAGTTCCCCTAAAATTGTCAAACGATCAAAATTAAACTCGGAAGAGCGGCAAAATACCTGGCCTGTCTGCCTGTCTTTATGGCTCACAATAGCGTGGCTTTTGTAAGGCCGCATCAAAGGCCAGGCCATAATTCATCGCACTGGACGTCTATTGATAGTGACAGCCGATATCATCCGCCCTTTGTGTGAATTTAAATTCATAGAAACGTTATTTGGTCGAACGTTGTATTTGAATGGAGACCCGTGCATTTCTACTAGAATCTTGTTACCCTGGCTGTTTGTGACCGATTTCAAAGCTCGTGACTAAATAATAACAGCCGTTCGGGTTAATCTTTAGGTTAAGCCGGGCTTGCCTAGGTTGGTCCGTGGATGGTTAACCGCTCGGTCCGTGATGGGGGCTCATTATATACCGAGTACACTTAAAGTACTTACGGGAAGATATCCGTGATTTTCTTTAGGTTCTATGAGCTCCCGATATTTGGACGCTGTTGCAAGCATCATGATCGCGGGAATACTGAAGAGGTATGCGGGAGGGACGAAAATAATTTCTCACAGAAAATCACGGATATCATCCCGTAAGTACTTTAAGTGTAGTGAAAAACCGTGAAAGTCTAAAACAGTGCATATACCGAGTTTTTTCCGTGCCTCGGAAAGGACGTGAACCTGTTGGTCCGGCTGTCAATTGTAGATCTTTGACAGTCGTTACAGGTACCTAGTTAGTGCCCCGAAACTCTGATAAAAAGTCTTACTAAGCGGTATCGTATTACCCAGTAGGTAATAACTGGGTCGTGGAGGTCAGATAGGCAGTCGCTCCACGTAAAATACAGGTATTCAGCTGCATCCGCTTATATTGAAAGCCGACCCCAACATAGTTGGGAAAAGGCTAGGCAGATGATGTTTATAACGGTTTTCACTGCCCACGTATAGATTCAGAGTTTCAGCGTTAGGGAGAAAATAAATGACAGATCAAAGTCATCGCAATGCTATGTGCGGAGAGAGCGACGGTACTCATGCGAAAGAAACAAGTGAAACGCGCGTGTCGCGCGACGCAAGTTGCAAAACCCGAGGCCGTGAACACTGCCTTCGGACTCCGGTGTTATTACCTGACTTTCCCAGACAAAGAGAGCTAAATAACTTAAAATAGTGTCTTTAATATAGCCATCATCTGCCGAGCATTTTAACGACAACGTGAAAATGACCCCTCCCGCTCTGGGCGGATCGGAAGGGAGTGTCAGACTTTTACTGACTAAAACCTATCCATGTTCCTTCTTTGCCCTTTGTGTTCCGTAGACGCGATATCTCTTTCGAACAGTTTTGCAGCCCGGGCAGGCGTCGGCCCTTGCGGACCCTTTCCTTTTGCTGACTCTCTTTGAGGCGCGCGTAGAACACGAACGTGCCGTCGACAAGGCTTGTCGTCATAAGACGGACGGACGGCGAGCTGGCCACCACGTGGCCCCCGCCGCCCGGTGCGTCTCCGGCGGCGGGTGGTGAGGTTCTCTCTCTCTCACGTTCCGCCACTTCCTTCGCTAGCATGACTGCTTCGCAGAAGGAGGTGACGGCGTCCCATTACGGCTCGCTCCGGACCATGGATTGAACCAGGGCCGGACGCGAGAGGTCGCCGCCACCGATCGCCGCTAAATTGGATGCAGCTGAACGTATGTCGTGGAGTATGTTCCATGGAGCCTATCTGACATCCACAACCCAGGTACCAAGGTAAACAAGTACCGGTACACAAGTACCTTTACAGCAGAAGTACCGGGTAACACGTAAAATAACTGTTGATATATCAGTTGAAATGCTCAAGTTATTCAATCCAAAAAGTAAGTTACATAAATCAAAAACTTTATCGTCTTACCGACATAGATTTATAGTATTCCGTTGTGTACTCGAATAGGCTTCAACTTCAACTTAAAGATTACTTACAATCTCACCGGTTGAGTAGGGTGGCCCACTGTGGGCCACTCTGGTCCACAAAACTTGCGCACACACTGAGGGAGACCTTGATTGAGGCCATTATTGTGTACGTTTGGGGTGAAAGAAGTTATCGTAGTTTTTTGTAGTATTTGAGACAGGCTTAGAGATGCTTTTTCATGCCAAGAAAACTAAGTGACTGAATCTGAAAATACCTCACTTCTATGGACAATTATGTTGTAGCGGACAAAATTGTGTTCAGAAAAAAACAAAAGTTTAATGGAGCATTAGGTACATCAAACACTCATCGAGGTTATTACGCAATATTGATGTATGATGTGAAAATAGTCATTGATATCGCACATCCCCTAAAAAAGTTTTGAGATACACGCATTTAAAGTTTTTTGTGTTCTTAACAATGCTTTTGCATAAAAAACTTTCTCTTGTGCCATTGGGCAAATTATTTTTGTATACTTAAGGTGGTTTTTTTTTATTATAGAGCAAAGACAATTAAAGTTGAGAGGGTTATTATCCAAAATACCTACATATTTTGTGTTATGACGGTTTTTTAGAGGATGTGCGATATATTAAAACTTTACGCCTGTTATTGTTAATCTGAAGCGTTGGGAAGAGGTGTATTGGTACATATTAGCGAGCTATGTTTAAGCCCCTTGTAATAAGGCACGACTCTATTACAATTCACCGGGTATAAATCCGGGGAAAAGTGAAAAATAAAAGGCTATTGTGTGCAATATATGCCAATAAGCATAAATGCAACGCTCTACGACGCCTGCCGTAAATGTAAAAGCAATTTGTTTACATCGTGTTATTTGAGATAAAAATATAATAGCAGGGCCCATATGCGTTTCCTTTTATTTAATAGTAGTTAGTACTTTTTGTCGGGGGCCTACCCTGTCCGTGCTGTAATAAAATAATATTGTAATACCAAATGATTTGAAAAGAGTAACCATGGAGTTTCTTGCCGGTTCTTCTGCTTGGAAACGACCAATGCGAACCGTGCACCTTATTCGACGTTTTATACGTGCTCATCTAGGCCTATGTGAATTAAAATATTTTGATTTGATTTTTGATTTTTATTTTTTACCCACTTTCAACGTGTTATCGTCATCATTTCAGTTTTTTCATCATACAAATATAATTATGAGAAGCTAGAATTCTCATAATTATATTTGTATACCTACTTCACTTCTGGTCCAAAAGGTTGCGAGCTACCTATAGGTACGCTTCACGCTCCTTCATTAGCCGGAATGAACTCCAAGATAAAACAAAGGAATTACTTTTATACTATCGTTCTTATGCCCGTTGTCACTAACACTAAATGACTGCCTAAATAAAAGAGTTGCATTTTCAAAGCTCGTTCCAACACCTAGAGTTTAAATTGCAACAGCGCTGTGAGCTTTAAACATCCATTATAGGCATGGGTAGGTATATCGCCCGGAGTTGATGAAAATGGGCATTGTGATGCATTGTCCCCAGATGATCATGTTGTGAACCATCACAACATAATATTTCAATAAATCTAAAACATCACGAGATGTTTTATATAAAACAAACGTACGGTAATCACCTTCTGCCTAGCCTTTTCCCGACTATGATGGGGTCGGCTTCCATTCTAACCGGAAGCAGCTGAATACCAGTATTTTACATGGAGCGACTGCCTATCTGACCTCCACAACCCTGTTAGTACACGGTAATAATACGGTACCCCTTGGTAAGACTGGTTGTCAGACTTTCGGGCCACTGACTACCTGTAACGACTGTCAAAGATCTACAAATGACAGCCGGGACCAAGGGCTTAGCGTGTTTTCCGAGGCAAGGAGGAAACTCGGTATGTAATAGGTGGTCACCCATCCGCAGATCAACGTAGGCAAGCGCAGTATAACCTGAAAATAACCTAATTCGAGCGGCTGTTATTATTTAGCCACGAGGTCCTCAAACCAACTCACGGTAGTATCTAGGTTAAAATACAGTCTCCAAACTTATCTTCCAAAGAGTCGAAACCTACATAGGTACAAAGTACAACCATTTAATTCTGTCACAGACAAACTGTTGGGCTTTAATCAACTCTGTCCGCATATCGTTAGAAACTAGGCTAAACTCGAATGGACCCCGCGTTGAAATACACAAGTTATTTATATTGTTAGGAGGTTGCAAGTGAATTTGTCGTGAGTAGACATTGAATGGGTGCTTTTTGAGTTTTAGGTAAAGTTGTTGAGTGGTTTGAGCTTATGTGTAGGAAAGTTCATTGTGCAATGTGCATTAACTTGAAAGGTTTGCCAATACACTTCTGAGACCGGGCTAAAAATAACACCATACAGAGAGGGACAAAACTTACGAAGTTACCGGAGTTACGGAAATAGCAAAAGTGATAACAAATAGAAATTAGAAGTGGGCGGGCCATTATTGGATGGGAGATGGGGAGGAAAGTGGGGAGACTAGAGACTAGGTGGACAGACGATCATATTAAAGTGGCCGGATGAAAGTGGATCGCCATGACACCTTGGAGATTTTGAGGAGACCTACACTCAGCATTAGGCGGCCAAAAATTGAATAAGAAGATAGAGGATGGTTTCGTTGTGATCATATCAGTGTATTAAATAACCGACAAATCCAATGCCAATTCCGTAGTAATAGGCGAGACGACAAAAAAAATCGAATTAGTCCGTCACTATTATCAAAAAATATTTGACCTGTGTTTTTTCTTTTGTTACGTAAACCAAAATTGACGAAGGTACGACGCTTTTAAAATCCTCAATACGACACGCCATGGTATAATTTTTAACTAGTTCTGCCGTCACGAGCCCCCACTCCCGGGTTTTGATGCGTTTTATCTTTGTCAATATTCATTGATTTACAAAAACAAAAAATACTTGTCCATTAATTTCCCATACTCTAATTGACGGACTATTTAGATTTGCAAATTTTGATACTGTCGTCATGCCTGTTATGAAGCAGTAATCTTCGGTAGTACCTACCTACCTACTGATCCGAATACGAAAATTATTTGTAACGGAAAGCTGCATTATTCCAGAGTGTCATAAGCTATATTTAAAAAGTTCCCGTGTGATAACAGGCTTGTGTACTGAAAAAATCTAATTAGTCCGTCAGTTAGATTATCAAAAAATATTTATCCCGTAATTTCTCTTTAAGTTTGTTATGTACACCAAAATTGACGAAGATACGACGCCGTGACGCCATCAATACGTCACGCCGTGGTATAATTTTTAGTGCGTTCTGACGTCACGAGCCCCCGATTTGATGCGTTTTATCTTTGTCAATATTCGTTGATTTACAAAAAATACGTGTCCATTATTTTCCAATACTCTAACTGACGGACTAAATAGATTTGCAATTTATTGATGGTGGAAACTAGCCTATTTCCGGCCATAACAAGTGAGAAGTATTTTTGTTTTTTTTTGTTTATTTTTTTGTATTATTCTGTAATTTAATTTATCTTGACATTTGAGCGTGCCCGCCTGCTGGCTGTGGGTGAGTGGGAGTCGGGCCTCTGGCTTCAGGCACTACCGTCACCTAATATAGGCACCTTGTTGGGTGACACAACCTTCCGGCTCGCTACATGTTTGCGTTTGGGCGCTCCTTGTGGGGCTCCACATCGCTGTCAATGTGGTGAAGCAGTCGACAGCCTCGGACACCATGCATGGCCTTTCCTGCAGTAAGAGTGCAGGTCGGATAGCGCGGCACGCTAGCATTAATGATCTCATCCGTCGTGCTCTTGCCACCGCCGGGGTGCCAGCTGTATTAGAACCCACTGGCTTGGCACGCGTCGATGGGAAGAGACCAGATGGTATGACCATAATGCCATGGAAGTTGGGTAGGCCTTTGGTGTGGGACGCAACTTGCGTCGACACCCTTGCGCCATCCCATCTTCCTAGCACAGTGGGCTGCGCTGGGGCGGCTGCTGCAGGTGCTGAAAACCTCAAACGGCGCAAATACAATAATTTAATTGGTAATTATGTGTTTGAGCCGTTTGGGGTTGAAACACTAGGGCCATGATGGGGTCCGAGTGCCCACCTAGTATTTCGAGAAATCGCCAAGCGGTTGGTCGACTCTTCACGTGACCAGAGGGCGGGCCTATTTTTTGGCCAAAGAATCAGCATTGCCATCCAACGTGGCAATGCTGCCAGCCTTCTGGGCACTTTTCCTGTTGACAGCGATGTGGACGAATTTTTTGACGCCCTGTAACGGTTACAGGTTATTACTTGTACATATTTTTATTATTATTTAGAGTTATAGTTTATATAAGATTATTATCTTGACATTTTAAATTCAATGTAAAGTTTGTGAATTTTAATTTTGTTAGCATCATATAATTATATTTCCATTTTAATTTTTATTATTGATTATACAAGTGCTGTGCACACCTATAAGTGACGAATTCACCGCAAAGCTGCTGAAACTGAATATATTTAATGTACTTTATGATTTAGTGAACAAGTCGTTGGTGTGTCAATATTAAATAAAAGAAGTCGCGAGATAAACGGTTCGAAGAAACCTGCTTCCCTTAACAATATAATAAGCTTAAAGGCCTCTATTTACCGACGCATAAAATGTTATGTCTGATGCACATAACGCAGTTACGAATGAGAGGTTCAAAGGTCTATAATTAACTACCCTACGAGGGGTGCTTATTAATGATTATGAAGTTTATTCACTATCTAGTTCATGTGGGTCTACCAGAGTTTTATTAGAATCTACTAGTTTGTGAAAGTTTGTTAGGGTTTAGGGAAATCTATTTTGTCTGTTATCCATCCAGCCTTCACGCCTTTAATTCCCAAAGTGTTAGGCAGAGGTACGTACCTACTAGTGCACCCACATTTCACCAGTTTTGTTTAAGTCCCATGAAATAGGGGGCAAGCCTATTGCCATCAACAGGACACAAAGCTAGACTCCGTGGCCTGGGAATCAAACCCAGGACCTCGTGCTCAACAGTCGCGCTTCGACCTCTAGACCAACGAGGAAGTCCAAATGAATGTAATGTAGTTAGTAGCAAGTAGTGTTAATTAGCTCGTCCCCTTCTGGGACATGGGACACACACTAACTTCATTGACGAAATGTGTAGTTTCCCTACTACAAACTTCTGCCTACCCATTCAGGGAAATACAGGCATGATGTCATGTTTATTCGGCAGATCCAACCCTCCACAAGCGTGGCTGAAATGACTTCAAATAAAAACGCCCACAAATTCAACTAATCCTATTTCACTAACTCAGTTTACGCATCAAAGCAATCAACTAATGGCCAGAATTATTCAGTCCAGTCCAGTCCTCAATGAAGTACAAAGGACAGTCCCTAATCAAGGACAAAAGGACTAAACAAACAATGCTAGACGAATTAATTTGCACTGGACTCGAACCCGCGTCCCTCGCTTTGCATAGAAAATTATAATCAGCTGTATTGTTCGTCGATTCGGTGGGGGCGGTCGAAAGTGGAGTTTGGAACTTTGAGAGCTTTAATTGGCGCGGTTTTAAAATACCTAGCTGCTTCCTTGTTGAGAAAATTGAACTTTTAATTACCTATTGTGCAATTTCTAAAAGGTCAGCCCAGATTGTTGAGACGTTGGTTTGTATTTTAGTTCCTTTTTAACCGACTTCAAAAAAGCAGGAGGTTGTATGTTCGTCTGTATGTATTATTTTTTTTGTATGTTACCTGATTTCTCCCCCATTTGTGGACCGATTCTCAAATTTCTTTTTTTATTTGGAAGAGTATAAGTAAGTACTCTTGAGGTGGTCCCTTAAATTTGGTGAAGATCTGATGCTGATCTTTGGAGATATACAATGGAACTCTACAAAATAGACGGCAAATCTGTCGTCGTTGCTGCAATCGCTTGGATGTTTATTGTTTATTAAATACAACATCATGACGTAATATCACGCGTGTATGCTCTGAGGGGGTACGCAGATGTGTACAATATACCCAGATTTTGAAAGTTAGGTATGTTTGTGGATAGATGGACAAAGATTTTATTGGCCTGTCAGAAGTATTGTGAAAGGAATTTACGAATGTGTGTTCACAAGAGAAAAGAGAAACGAACAAAAGTGAAAAATAGCTTTAGCTTCAGAAGTCGGTGACCTTTGTTTGATTTTTTGTGTTTTTTATTTGTTTGTATTTTTTTAAGGCAGTTTTATTTTTTGCAAAAAAGTTTGAACCTGTAAGTACCTAATAATGATATTAACTTTAGATTAGAGTAACTTCAATACAAACACACATTGCGCCTGCTAAATTGATGTCCCCTGTAAAAGCAGGCGAGTCTATTACCATCAACCGAGCACAAAATCCTAATGAAGAAAACCCACAGTTTGCCCCACCTAGGATTCGTACTGAGGACCTCAGGCTCATCAGTAGCGCTAGACTAGAATGTATTGTACCTAATTAATTATAGCATCTATCTATAACGGGTGTAAAAAACCTCTTAAATCATGATCTGTCGAATGACCGATTTGGTCAAGACGCCATTGTTTAACTATTGTGTCTACTTCGTGGACAGATCATGGGTTATCGAATCCGAAAGGCACTTATTGTCCTCCCCGTCATTGCGATCATTTTTTTGTTCTACGCGATACCTGGGAACCTTCTAGTTACGGAGATCCCCAATATCTCCGTAACTAGAAAGTTCCCAGGCATGGTGTAGAACAAAAAATGGTCCAACAATTCGACATGTTTTTTTTTACTTAATACAAGTTTTTAATGTAAAATTTTTACTTTAAACACCTCCACGACCATATTAATCCCCCGTAATCCATCCATCAACACAATATTTTGAGTGCGTTACGTTCAGTCCTACCACAAAACATGATTTTTCACCAACAAAACAAAAGTCGTTTCCCAGCAATACTTTTTGCGTAAAGTTACTTAGTTTTATCGTATGATGTACAGAATGCTTGGATGACGGCTTCGTGATGAGTCTGTTTACACCCTGTATGTTGATAGAGTGTCACGTAATACGTGGTTCAAACGGGAAACGGATAACGGTATCAGTGGATACAACTCGCCGTGATCCGTGGCTAACGTGATCTGATACCATGATCGGTGGAGACAAACCCCACACTAGGCACTAACAAGTTCCAAGCTGAGAAAACCTGGGATTTCGATGAATGTGAGAATTTACCGATATGATTATGACTCTGTAAATTCGATTTAGATAAGTACACTGCGCTCCAGAGCTCAAATAGCTAACTTAGCTCATAAAGCTGCCAAACTAAAATGGGCCTGGGCAGGCCATGTCTGCCGGATACCGGAAAGCTGTGAGCCCGCACATCGCAAATCTAAAGCCCTGAGACAGCTAGACGAATCAAAACTGACTGAAGTAATGTTTAAAGTGTTACATAAATGTTTAGTTTTGTATAAACGACCGCAACATATTGTCCTGCATCCGTCGTGGAGTACCCCAGCGCCCAACTTGTAAGTGACCACGAGTGGTTTTAAGAACACTCACAAGCGAAGACTGGGTACGATGGTCGTGGCAGACCGAGGAGAAGATGGCGGGACGCTTGGATGGCTTTCTCGTTAATTGGCGAGAAGAGGCGCAACATTGAGAAAAGTGAAAAGAGGTCTTAGCCCAGAAGTGGGACAGCTCAGGCTTTAAAAAAACTAGAGGTTCAGTAAGAGTTTATAATGAGACAGTGTCCCGAAACGCGTCCCTCACTACTTCCTTAGACTTTTTCTTATCTTTAAAAAAAACAGTGACCTTTGAGTTTGTTTTGGCTGTTTCTTCTCAGAGTAGTTAGGTAAGAAACACCGGCCTCGTTTGATTTAAAACAAACCCAAAAGTTACGCGTAAAAGTGTTTTCTTACAGAAATCATCATTCTTCTGCCCTTATCCCAATTTATTTAGGGTCAGCGCAGCATGTCTTCTTCTTCCAACGTCTTTATTACTCGTCATCTCATCATACACCTCCTTTCGTGTCATATCATCCTTCATACAGTCCATCCATCGTTTCTTTGGTCTTCCTCTACTCTTATACCCATCCACAGTCATATGCAAAACTTTCCTCACGACATTTTCCTAATTCCTCCGCTTCACGTGCCCATACCACGACAACCGATTACCACACAACTTTTCAATCACCGGCGCCACTGTCAGACTTCCTTTAAACTACCAACCTACAGGCATAAATGTGATTTATCAAAATCAAAGCATTTAGGTATTTCAAGTAGGCCAGATAGAGACACTTTTAAATTGTCGAAACAAAGATGAAAATTAAATGTTGCTACAGTCCCAGTCACAAGGCATAAAAACTGTGAAAGTAATGTAGTTGCCCATTCCCTAGCGTAGATCTCTATGGAGAAGAAAGGGCAAGCAACTCTATGGACACTCTTTTAAGGTGGATGCTCCAGGGTAGCCCGCGAAATTCAAATTTTCTTACGTTTTTTGCAATTTGCAAGTCAATGTCAGGTTGTATGTTGATTAAAACCTTAAAAAAAAACGTTACAAAATCTTGGTTACATCATTAATGTTGAGATAGTATACCTATTATAATTCCAAGTGTTTTAGCTGGGGAGAAGAAGTGGTACAACAAACATCCCAGCTCATCCATAGGTAATGGGATCATATCGCTCATTTCATCTCTCAATAACAATTAAACTCAGTAATTTGCCATTCCTTAAAATATTACGGATCTTAAGAAAGTCGCCGTAAAAGCAGGCGATCGTAAACCAATAGACTTTTATTCCACTTTAGATTTATACGTCACAAGTAAGTGCAAATAAAGACGCATACTCAATTGCTGGTAAATCACTTTAACGGCCCTCTTCCGTTGTCTGACTTTTACTGTTTATTTGTTAAGAATGGGGCCTGTGAAGGTGGTTCGGGAAGGTAAGGCCTTTGAGTTCTATCTACCTGTATTTACTTATTTGTGTTTTTGTACGGGACATTTTTGTTGTGTATTTCGGATATTTGTGGATTCCGACGAACAAACAGTTATGAAGAAAAGTGTTTAAAGTGTAAGCGCCAGGCAAGCGCAACCTATGTATTTACAGAATTATAATCATTAAAATCATAAATACAACAATTCTAAGTTCATTTAATCCAATTTGTCTGCTCGAGACATTGGAGCTTGGTGCTCAATAAAACGAGGATGTCTTCACGATAATAATGAATTTAATTATAAAGGACAATGAGACAACGTAACTGCGTTCTATTATAAATTTAGACAGTGCCAAGCTCTTAATAAAAGAAATATAATGTGTGGACACAACCGTTCGTCCGTTTTAGAATGTAGATGAATGATTATCTAAAATTTCAGGTAGAAGTTTTTCCTTAACAATAATATTTTGTGCGCAATCTACCGACATTTTTGAGCGCCTGATCAATACAATTAGCAGCAACTAGACAGATTAAAACGTCAGGCGCAAACACAATTGAATGACAATTTCATGAAAAAGTGTTACGGTCGCAAATCATATTATCCTGACACTGTGATCTGCCAATTGTAAGTTATTTACTGGTTTTAGGATTTCAACCAATTGACTGGTCACATGAAGGATTCCGTACCATTGTAGTAGGAGGGAGCCCTCTTTAATTATTAATTTAATTTAAATTTTGGGTTCCGTACCTTAAGGGTAACGGGGCTCTACCCACGTTTGAATAGAACTCTCTATGTACGAGTCTTACTTGAATTTGGCCAGTTTTTTATTTGTTGTTTTAGTAGCAACAAAAATACACATTCTGTAAAAAAATCAACTGCCTATCTATTACGGATGATGAGATACAGCCCGTTGACAGACAGACGGGTGGACAGCGGAGTCTTTAGTAATAGGGTCCCGTTTAGTTACCCTTCGGGTACGGAACCCCAAAAAGCTGCTTTCTTACCAATCGATAAGAACTTTGGTGACAATTTTCCACTTAGCTAACACAATATTTTGCAGACATAGAGAAGTAGAATATTGCCTACCACGCGCAGATACCAAATGCCATTGTAGCCAATCATAATTATTTTAATTGGGTTACCTAAACGACTCTGTAGCTGCACTTCTGCAATCTTTATGTTAGATCTTTAATTAATTGACAATTACAATCTTCCAACAAACACTACCCCTTAATTGGATTTTGATATACAGGATTCAGAATTGATTGTACTTATAGTCCGTGCGCGAGCTCCGAGGAATCGGTGGCTTGTTTAAATCATCGGTGGTCTTATTTCAAGTACCTACATAAAATGATTTCATAATTTAGTACTCCGCGCGAACTAAATTATGAAATCATTCCATGAGGGTTTTATGTACATGAAATAAAACCACCGATGATTTAAACAAGCCACCGATTCCTCGGAGCTCGCGCGCGGACTATACTTTTAGTTATTGGACAGTATTGTTCACTGACTTAAGTACTTATTTTGCCTATAACGTCCCCTGTATCGGGCAAACGCTACTCCTTATACAGTTATACAGAGAAGGACCACTGCTCTCGCAACTGCCTCGTGGTCTAGTGTTCGTAAGTGCGACTGCTCAGCATGAGGTCCGGGGTTCGATTCCCGGATCGGGCAAATTGTTATTGGGTTTTCCATCAGGAATTTCCCAGTAAGAGACTGGATTTGTGCCCGGTTGATGGCAATAGGCTCGCCCCCTATAAACCCTATTACAAGGGACTTTAACATAACTGGCGAAATGTGGGTGTACACTGGCCTGCAAAACTAAGTATCAAACTTTTAAAATTGCAATAACTTTTTAAGTACACAAGATATACTTTCGAAACAAAAAGGACTCGAAAAATAGTTTAGTTTTGTCTATAGTTTCAAAGAAAGCTGATAAAAATTGCTTTATACCGTTTTTTTATTTTAGATCTCTAACTTCTAAGTAAGTATAGTTTAGGAAAAATTGACATTTTAAAAGTGTAGTACGTACTTATTTTTGCAGGTCAGTTTAGATACACCTCTGCAGAGCTTAAGCCTTCGGAGATTAATTACAGGCGTAATCATTATGTAATCCAGTAATGCCTGTGTCCATTTCTGGTAAAATGTGGGTGCAGGTACTCTGTATAACCCTTAGGAGACTACAGGCTTGATGTTATATTTTAGAAAGTTTTAAGCACGTGATGATCCTTTTGATACCCAAAAATAGGTAAGTAATATGTAAATATTAGGTTCTCTGCGACCAAAACTGGTATCACCTTCTCAACTCATGAAAAACCAATCTGGAAGATCTTTTTACTATACATTGGTTGTTAGTGAGCGTCATACCAATAATGCTATAAAAAAAAACTATAAAAAACTCCGTCACTTTATTATTTTTTTCACAAATCCAGTGCATAAATATTTCAGTTATAAAAACAGAATTTTACCTTTATGTCGTTATCCCTTGTCTTATGATTCGAGTCTCGTGGCTGTGCCAATAAAGGCAACGCTCCATAGCGGTCTGCGGCTAAACTACGCATTAGTACTTAGCTTCACTTTGTATGAATATGTACTTACGCGGCCTATCAAGCTACACAAAATCAGTTCATGCGGATCTCTCAAATCGAAGCCGAAAGCCACTTGTTCTCCCCGTCATTGCGATCATTTTTTTGTTCTACACCATACCTGGGAACCTTCTAGTTAGGTAGGTACGGCAATATCTCCGTATCCGAACAGTAGAAAATTTCACAGAATGTTTATTTCTGTTGCCCCTATAACAACAAATAATAACAAAAATAATTTAAAATTGAAGAGGACTCCCCTACTACCACGAAGGTACGAAACCCGTCATGCGCGAGTCCGACTGGCACTTTGGCAACTGGTTTTTTATCATTTCTACAACTTTGACATGCTGTAACTTTGCCTTTTATTTGGATGATCAGTGTACATTGAACTACTAGAAATGAATTAAATTGCGCGCTGCCTCCCGTAATATAATTTGGCGAACCCATATGAAGGACGAACCTCTCCTTGCACATCGTACACAGCAGTGGACGGTTGACTTAGACCTGTCTAGGTCTACGTTTGCGTGGGAATGTAAATCGTTCTGTGCCATTTTATGTTCCCACGCCTGTTGATATTGGGTAGCGGTTTTATAGCTTTCGGATTTATGGGATAGTTTTCACTGATGCATAATGGATGGAATCGGAGAGATACCTAGATACTTATGTAGGTATATGTATAGGCACTCAAGTTAAGCGACAAAAAAAAATGATTCACTGATGTAATGGGGAAAATTAGCGTATCATAATATCACACCTGTTTCCCTCAAAGGGTTAGGCAATGATTTTAAGTATCTGTAATTATCACCCAATAGTAGTTACCTACCTACACAAGCCCGAGGTGATAGGGGGTGACCCTATTGTCATCAACCGGGCACAAATCTACCTGTTAATCGAACTCGTAGGACTTGTAGCTCTCATCCGGAAGCCGGGGCGCTCGGCGGACTCTCCGTCCGCCTACCGGCCCGTGGTGCTGCTCGACGAGGTGGGCAAGCTCTTTGAAAGAGTTATTGCAAACCGCCTCGCCGAGCACCTTGCGACGACTGGGCCGGATCTTGCGGAACACCAGTTTGGTTTCCGCAAGGGGCGCTCGACGGTGGACGCCATCATGCGCGTGAGAGCCCTCACGACGGGGGATGCGGTGTCCCGGGGTGGGGTTGTCTTGGCGGTGTCTCTCGACATCGCCAACGCCTTCAACTCCATGCCCTGGAGCTGCATAAGGGAGGCACTCCGGTATCACCGGGTGCCGACCTACCTCCGTCGTGTGGTCGGGGACTACCTGACGGACAGAGCCGTCATCTACCCCGGTCGCAGCGGAGAATGGAACCGGCGAGAGATGTCGTGCGGTGTTCCGCAGGGATCGGTTCTAGGCCCGTCCTTGTGGAACATCGGGTACGACTGGGTGCTGCGCGCCGACCTCCCTAGTGGCGTCAGCGTTGTCTGCTATGCAGACGACACGCTGGTGCTGGCGCAGGGGAGGTCGCACGAGGCGGCGGCCGAAATAATGACACGCGGGGTTGCGATAGTCGTGGAGAGAATCCGGCAACTGGGTCTCGAGGTGGCACTGCACAAGTTCGAGGCCATGTGCTTCCATGGGCCTCGGAACGCGCAACCTACGGGATCCGCAGTGATGGCAGGAGGGGTTTCCATCGGCGTCGAGTCGACGCTGAAGTACCTGGGACTTGTCCTCGACAGCCGGTGGAACTTCGTTGAGCATTTCCGACGTTTGGCCCCCAAACTGGAACGGACAGGGGCTGCCTTCAGGCGGCTCCTGCCCAACCTGGGGGGGCCGAACGCCTCCTGCCGGAGGCTCTACGCGGGGTTCGTGCGGTCCATGGCCCTTTACGGGGCCCCGGTGTGGGCGCGTTCATTGAGGCGGCGTGCCGCCCACCATTTGAACGCGCCCCAGAAGGTGGTAGCTGTAAGGCTGGTCCGGGGGTACCGCACAATCTCCCGCGAGGCGGCGAACCTCCTTGCCGGATTGCCGCCATGGGATCTGGAGGCGATAGTCCTCGCGCGCCTACATGAGTGGCGCGCGGAGGCGCTACGCCGGGGGGAAACTCCGCTGCCACGGCAAGTCGCTCAGCGGACGGACTTCCAGCGTGATCTCATGGCGACATGGCGTTCCACGCGCGCCTCAAAGAGAGTCAGCAACAGTGAAGGGGTCCGCAAGGGCCGAAGCCTGCCGGGGCTGCGGGACTATTCGAAAGAGATACCGTGGCCCCGGAACACAAAGGGCGATGAAGGAACATGGATGGGTTTTAGTCAGTTAAAGTCTGACACTCCCTCCTGCTCCGCCCAGAGCGGGAGAAGTCATTTGATGATTTCCCATCCTGAAAAAAAAAAAAAAAAAAAGGACTTGTAGCTCAGCAAGTACTTGCGACCGCTTTATCACTTGACCTATCTGAATAGAATTAGGAAGGTACCTGCACTAGAGATGACTTAGATCATAAATTAAGACTCAGAGCTGCTACTAAAAAGTCCCTCATGGAAAGATCCAGAGAACCCAATAAACCTGCACCGAGGATAGAATCCAAGACCACACATTCAATAGTAGTTACGAAACTACGGTTCCGTAGACGGCCGAAGGGGTCGCTTGCACTGGTTCTAGTGTAGGCCTTCCAGATCCAATTTCGGGTTACCCATGATCTGTCCACGAAATAGACACAATAGTTAAACAATGGCGTCTCGACCAAATTGGTCATTTGACAGATCATGATTTATGACGGTAATTCTCAGCGGAAACTAGTCATTGGTGCGACACATGTCTAATTATTATAGTGGACAAGTAAGTATGTGCACAGACACGGGTGCAAACTCGCTTCCCTCATTCTCATCATCCGTTGCATGGCAATCTGACGTCCATACCACCGGAGACAGGTCAACCACTATTGTGTTATAACGATTAGGCCAATGAGTCAAAGTTGTATTTTAGTTAATTTCATTAAGTATGAAAAAGCACACTGAAAAAAACATTATCGTAAGAACCAGCTCCCCTCGCCCATTCATTGCGCATTGTCTCAAAGAATTATAAAGAAAACAGTACCTACCGCGCCGAGCGAGCGAATGGCCGCAACTTATTAATATTAATATCTGGAGTTTGAGAAAACGTCTCTTTTGTGAAGGGACTTGAAGTATGTGTAAGCTATAGAGTGCGTATTTAGGAATGACAGATACGTATTATACTTTGTGTGACAAATTATACGTGTGACAAGCAAACTTCATAATGTCTATAGTCTTAACCGACCGCAGCATTCGTTTTTTAAGGGTTCCGTACAAAAAAATGAAAAAAAAAACGGAACCCTTATAGGATCACTCGTGCGTCTATCTGTTCGTCCGTCCGTCTGTCACAGCCAATGTGCTCTGAAATTTGTTATGATGGTGTAATCCTATGACCCAAACATAGATGTGCAAAGTAAATATTTTTTTTTTTAAAACAAGGGTAATTTTCAAGGGGACAATTAGGAAATTAATAAAAAGTTTTGCAAACCTTTTTTTTTCGGATGGGAAATCATCAAATGACTCCTCTCGCTCTGGGCAGAGCAGGAGGGAGTGTCAGACTTTTAATGACTAAAACCCATCCATCGCGCATTTTCCTTCATCGCCCTTTGTGTTTCGGGGCCACGGTATCTCTTTCGAATAGTCCCGCAGCCCCGGCAGGCTTCGGCCCTTGCTGACTCTCTTTGAGGCGCGCGTGAAACACAAACGCGCCGTCGACACGGCCTGTCGTCATGAGACGGACGGACAGCAAGCTAGCCCATAGCTCACCGTCTACAGGCCCGCGCCTACGGTGGCCGGAAGCCACCACGTGCCCCGACGCCCGGGGCGTCTCCCGTGGCGGCCGGGACGTGTGGATCTCTCTCTATCACGTTCCGCCACCTCCTTCACTAGCATGACTGCTTCGCAGAAGGTGACGGCGTCCCATTCCGTCTCGCTCCGGACCATGGATTAAACAAGGGCTGGGAACGAGAGGTCACCACCGCCGATCGTCGCTTCGAGGACACGGTGGTGCTCCACCCAAGCGGGACACACCTCCACAGTGTGCGTCACCGTGTCCTCCGGTCGATCCTCACAGTGGAAGCACCCGGGCGTCTCCTCCCGCCCGATTTGGTGCAGGAATTTATCGAAACATTCGTGTCCGGTAAGATCCTGCGAAGGTGAGGACGCCGTGGCGTCTCTCCAGCCACTCCTCAAAGAGGGGACTTACCGCCACTATTGTGGCGTGCCCTGCACGGGGTTGCGACAGTCGCTCTCTCCATGCCGCCATGAGATCCCGCCGGAAGTTTGTCCGCTGAGCGACAATTTGCCGCGGCAAGTTTTGCAAACCTTACTGTGTCATCAGTGTCATATATCAAATGAAAGGGCTCGTTAGGAGGATCTCAAATATATTTTTGTTATTATTGTAAAATAAACAGTTTTGATTTTATTCATGAAAGAAGACGAAAACTGATCACCCCCCCCCCCCTGATCTCCGAAAGTACGGAGCCTAAAATTTTGATAAGAACCAAATATAGTTCATTGCTTGTAGATTACAGGAAATCTATAAAAATTCTATCAATTGATAAAATAATAAAGTGGAAAACTCAATATAAGACTTTGGCACTGTACGGAACCCTCTCCTCGCGAGTTCAACTCGCACTTGGCCGGTTTTTTTGGTAATGGCATTTTTTGAGAGCAGCGGTGATGGCGGCCCCGACTTACGAACAGTAAGTCGTGGGTTCGAACCCAAACCGTAGCATTACTTTGTGTAATTTATTTCATCACCACTGCACACAAAACGGTGAAGGGAAACATCGTAAGGAAACCGGCATGTCCTAGAACCAAAAAATTCGAAGACAATATGTGACATCTATCAATCCGCACTGGGCCCGCGAGGTGGATTCATTTCCATTCCTCTCATAGAGAGGAGGCCTGTGTCCCAGGGTTTAAGGTGCTTTTCTAATTCATACTCAAATGCGCTTCCCATTTTCTTTGACGTAATAACTTTTTATAATCATACCTTTCGCCCACTTGCTGCTTAAATATTAAAAGTTGGAGACGCAAGAACGACGGTTATTGTTAAAAAAAAATATTTGAGTAGGTATCTATGTAGGTAAAGTTCCTAATAATTAATGCGAACTTTTTGCGCAAGATTCAATTTCAAAATGGCTACTTTCTCAGTGCAGTAGCTCAAAACTGCTAAGCGTGAATTCCTAGCAGGTCCGACTAGATCCTAGATTACTCATGTAATTATTCTGTAACAGTTTTTTCTTGATACTTTAAGCCGTTGGTCTCGGCTGTCATTAATAGATCTTTGACAGTCGTGACAGGTCAGGTATTCAGTGGCCCGAAAGTCTGACAATCAGTCATACAAGGGGTAGATTTCGTATTTCTTTATCAACTACCAGCTAGACACAAGTACTGACTGCGGGCTGCTACTGAGACATTCTTACAAAACCCAATGAAATGGCCCCAGAACAACAAAGAACTTGTAGGTACAGGGAGTCAGCGCGCGAAGCGCTTGCGGTGATAACGCGTTCATTCAGGCGGGCTATGTCCGCAGTCGTCTCCTTGACGGCTAGGCTCATTTGACATAATGTAGGTAGGTATCGAGTCGAGGTCTATAATTGATAGGCCACTTTCACTACTTTCCAATTCTGCACTTTTCTACATTCAAGAGTACAAATATTACCTACTAAACCCGATTTGTATTACACGGCTAAAATACGAATAGTGGCAAGTGGGTCATCAATTAAATCATGATCTGTCAAATGACCAATTTGGTCGAGACGCCATTGTTTAACTATTGTGTCTACTTCGTGGACAGATCATGGGTTATAGTCCTCGACTGTACCTACGGTGGGGCCATGGGAGGTGTGGTGGATTTTCTGAACATGGGTATCGAAACATTCGAACCTATGCCTCATGCTGAGCTGACTAGACAAAACTTGAATCGTGGAGTCTTCATGTTAGGTTATTATTCAATTGTTTTAATTGCATTATAGCTTGAAGGAGCGGCAGAAAGGATTCCGGATTCCGGTTTAACTATTTATTTTATGTTTATTCTTGTGAATAAACAGAAAAATGTAATAAAATGTCGTCGTTTTATTTTATCATCTGCTTGTTGATCGTTGCACGTAAAAGTTTACCAGCTCTCAGCCTACGAGGGGGATTTGTGGATTAAGTATTGCATGCATGAGGAAGACATAAAAGTTGATGTGAGGTCTCGTGCCTGTGTTTATGTAAATAGCAACCATTTAAATGTTCCGAGGTAGGTAGGATGTAGGTAGGTACTTACCTAGCACCATTAAGGTTACTTATCTTAATTTATAAAAAAAGCACGTGTCACTATGGTCGTACACGGTTACCTATCTTCGAAACCACCCTACCGATTTCAAAGAAATTTTGTGAATGTGTAGGTGTGGTTGGTTCCAGTTTTGAAGATAGGAAGTGGCGCCGTGCAAAGCAGGGATGGGTCGCTAGCAAATAATAATATTTGTATGTGTGTTTCAACAACATCCTTGTCATACCTAAATAAAGATGGGCATTATTTTATTCAATGTACTCTGTGACGGGCATTGCAATTGCGTGGCCTTGACGCTACGGCCAGATTTAGAAGAGCACCTTTTGCGTGCAATTGCAGACCGGTAACCTTTCCTAAATCCAAGAAATATTAAAACCTATCAACTGCACAAAATGATAAGAAAGAAATCCCCGACGAATATAAATAAATATAAATATTGCTGGACATTAACACACAGCGCCATCTAGTGCCACACTAAGCAACGAGGCTTGTGTCGTGGACACCAGATAGTTGATATACTACATAGATACTTTTTTTGTTTGTAAATACATACTTATTATACATATAAACATCCATGACTCGGAAACAAATGTCCATGCTCATCACACAAACATTTGCTCCAACCGGGATTCGAACCCGGGACCCTAAGAACGTAAAGCAGCCTGACTACCGCTGCGCCATTCGGGTCGTCTCTTGTCGTTAGGGTCTTCCGAATATGAACACAAACTTCGACGAAAAATGTCCCCTATCACTGAGAAACGACGTTAGATTCAGGCGCCGCATCCAAATAACATAGCAGTTTTCGTCATCTCTATGCGTTATAGGGAATCGATAGCAATAGATTATTATAAAATAAAAATAAAATAAAAAGGTTTATTGCAGAAACTTGTACAACTTTTACAGTGAATCTTACATAGGGACCTCCTTTTAAGTAAAAGATATACCTGTGCTAGGAGATCCCGCTCTTCAATGACACATTTTGTAATGGCGTAATGGTAATTATTATGATGCTATCTTTTGTTGCTTTGATCAGAAACTGAAGTCTTGAAAGCAAGGCTTGAAATGCCTTTGATTGGATGGATGGTCAGCTAAGGGGGACACTCAAGTAGGTATCTATACTCACCTTGCTGCTTTTAGCATAATTATGGATATTATTAGGGATCATTGTTACTTAACTTTATAGGTGTAAAAAGATCCGTAACGAAGCCGAAAGACACTTGTTCTCCCCGTCATTGCAATAATTTTTATGTTCTAGTTCTAGACCACCTGGGAACCTTCTAGTTACGGATATTTATACGGGGGTCGAAGTTCCAACTTTTTCACAAGTTTTTTTTTTAAGTGCATGTTTTTTACTTTATACACCTTCACGACCACAGTAGTAGTATATTCAATCCATCCATCAGTACAATGTTTTAAGTGCGTTACATTGAGTCTTACCGAAAAACGTGACCCCAAAAGTATTTCCCAGAAAAATTGTTTGCGTATACTTTATTAATTTGATGTACAGAATGCTTGGTTGACGGCTTCGTGAAGGGTCTGTTTACACTCTGTATAAAGGCGAGTCGGCGAGTATGATAAATACCTGAAGCTAGATAGTTGTAGTAATTTAAGTGAATCCAGTAAGCAATAACTACCAATATAAATATGAACTAATAAGTAATGAATTCTTTCTATGAGAATGAATGTGGATGGGTTTAAGAGTATAGGAAGACTAAAGTTACGATGAATAGACTGTAAATGATGATATGGCAAGTAAGGAGGTGCCTGATGAGATGACGAGTAATAGAGAAGTATGGAAGAAGACACCTATGCTGCGCTGATTCCAAATGAATGGGGGGCCATCGCGCATGAATTCGCCGCTAGAGGCGTTCGTGTAGAGTAGGGTCTTCCGAAATGTCAGATGTCATACAGTATTCGCGCGTTGCGTGCTTTTTTTACCGTTCACGTATTTATACTAATACTCACGATTGTGGTCTAGATCGAGCCATTTCTGATTTATTATGACTTGAAGATTTGTTAGTATTTGGAGGTAGAATGATTTTTAAATGTTTCATGCTTGCTAATTTTAGGGAGAATATTGTAAATATGTATCTGAAGTTTACACTTATATGTTATTATACGTAATAAAATAAACTTTTTAAGAAGTTATTGGTACTATAAAGTAAAATAGAATTATTGACAGGACTGTACTCGACAGTGGCGCCATCTGGTGACCTCAAAAACGATAGCCCCCATTGGGATAAGGGCAAGAGAATGATGATGATGAATTACTTATTTTTCTGTATATTAATAAAAACTGAGCTGTTTCATACAAAAGTAGGTACAATATCTTCTATGGGCAGCAGTTTTTGGAACAAAGTTCCTTATCGCGCGTTGCGCAAGGGGGCTAGACGGAAAAAATGAAGACGAAAAGTTGTAACGACACTTTTTGCTATAGTAAGCCACCATCCATTTCACCGCTTATAGTGATACCGTATATCGCAAATAATAATCAAGTTTTTATCAATATAAACGACGGATTTAATTGCGTCCGCAAGTTAGAGACACGAATCGGCAGAGGTGAGGTCGACCCGTGCGTGGGGTGAGGGGGTGGGAAGCACGTGGTTGAATGTTTTGTTATGAAAAAAATAATTTTTTATTACAATTCCTTCACTAATTAATCGAAGGTGAAGGGTGTCCCTTGTTTTTTTCAGTAAGTACCTAACTGACGAAAACTTGCGATGCTTTTGGGCCTACAATCATGTAGGTAGGTATACTAAGGTCCTAAATCTATTATCAAAGTTGGTGCCCGATGCTTATTACCTACACCGTGTATTTCCTAACCGAAAGCCTCCAGAGACCTCAAAGAGCCAATACCAAAATGCCCATTCTTTACCCCAAAACCGTGGACGACCCCGCCATCGCCAGCCAACCAAGTAATAACCCATGTAATTAGGTACATAAACCGAATGTTTACGGCCCCTCCAAGAATAACGCGTCAGATCGCATTCCCGAAAGTCGTAAAGACTCAATTGTTTTAGTTTACGATCCCTGTAATTACTTTAGCTTTCCCGTTGTTTGAGATGTTTCCGTTCTAAGGGTTTTGATATACTTATTTGTGTAGATAAAGAGTATCTATACAGAGGTTTAGAAAAAGATTTCACAGTAGGTACAGTCAGCCCCAAAAAGATGTAAACCCGGACAAGGAACCAATATTTGTCTACAACCATTATTCCAAAATTGTGTCTACAATAAAGCTACAAAAAATAATACACAATATTCATTTATAATGTAAACCTAAAACAGTTTAAGTTATCATATAGTACTTAAGCCCCACTCGTATGATGACCTTGGTAGTGGGGGGAATCAAAAATAATAGTCGCGTAAATGAATTTATTTTTTTGCGATGGTTCAAGTAAGGTCTAAAAACAAATGGTGGTTCAAAGTGGGTAAAGAATTAGAAATAGCTGCTTTAGACTTGGTAATATACGGAGTGTTAACTGATGTTTTTCAAGTTTAATTTCAGGACTATAATGTTAAGCTTGTTTTGCCCCTTAGTAATTCTAGCGGAGATACCTACTGCAACATTTTTTTGACAAAAATTACTACCCAAAACTTGCGAAAAAGATACACTTTTGTCGCATTGTATTATATTCTGTACTTCAAACAATAACATTGATTATTTTACAATAGTTTTATTATGAAAAGAAATATTCACATACATAAGTCCAATTATTTAATAATAGTCATAGTAAATTTTACAATATATTCTATACCTTAAATCTAACACATAACTTTGTAGGATTTCCAATTTAGATTTTTTTTGTTTGCAACATTTTTTTAATCTAATATCATTTTTTATCTGTGCATTTTATACATAAACCTAGTTACATGCAAAATTATGTGATAACATTTTGATATTATACACTATAGGTACTAATATAAATTCTTTTGCTTAGTATATTTACTGCATCTACAGGACTTTTGAAAAAAAGAAAATGGCGGATGATGGAATCAAAATGTTAAAATAGTCACGAAATCAATAAATCACCTGAATTTTTGACGTAACTACGCAGTTGGCTAAATTGATAAATGGGCAATAGTAATTATTTACACATAAAACAATTAGACACAAAAATCTACCATAATTATGTTTCTATACAATAAAGTTAAGTCCTGTAGATGCATTACACACTAACAAATCATTTTTTCGTATAAAAATGTCAAAATGCTTCCATTGAACACTAAATTAATGGTGAAAATGGAGGCGAAATTACGTACAGTCTATTTAATTATAGATTTATTTTATACACATCTAGGCGAAAAGGAAAATGTCTCCATAATAAATTATACTGATGACAGAGGTCAGGCATTTTTAAATAAAAAGGTATGAATGAATGGATGTTCAATTTCTTGACACCGATGATATTAAGTTATTATACATTGGTATTGAAATTGGAAGCCTAGCTAGGAGGTGACAGTTGGTCAGTCTACAGTTTGGGGTTTTTGAAACCAAATTAAAATATATCATGATCTGTCAAATGACCAATTTGTTCGAGACACCATTGTTTAACTATTGTGTCTACTTCGTGGACAGATCATGGGATATACACGGTTAATTTTAGGTCGTTCTGGAACCGAAAGCCATAAACCCGATCATCGAACTCAAAACGATTGGAACTATTTTGTTTTTAAAATAACAAAAAAATATAAAAAATAATTTATCGTGATTTTTTTCGTTTTTTTTTTTTTTAAATAGTCCCAATCGTTCCGTGTTTGAAGATCGAGTTTATGGCTTTCGATTCCAGAACGACCTAAAAATAATGGTGTATTGACCGGCTTTTTCGGGCTTGGGTCTTGCTTTACCCAGTAGCAATTCTGTAAACATTTTACAGACCCCAACAATCTGAATCCTTTTCCATTATCAAATTCAACACAAATCTCGCAGACTTGATTAAAAGTAAAGGGAGGAATACAAAATGCTCTTTTATAATAATTATAAATAATTGTGAATTCTATGCTAAGTAAGAATAAATATGAAGTAAATGCTGAACTACACAAGTCATTCATCATTGAGGCTCGGCCGCTGAAAAAACATGGTTGTTTTTTGCTGTAATTTTTTGTTAGAACTTTTTCTTTACAATATCGTTAATTCAACGCCAAAGCAGCTTAGCATCTGTCATTTTAATCAAGTTAGATTGTATGGACTCTAATTGACAAAGCATGCTGATATGTGGTGGAAATGAACTTTAAAATCCATTTTAATCTTTTTGGAAATTTCAAAAATATATTAAATCTTCTAGATATGACTTTTTATTAACGTAAGTAATGGAAATATAGACTGTAATTTAATCTAAGTTACATTCGTGCTGCGTTTTTATTAGCATGCAACATTGTCACAATACAAATAATTAGCTCTGGTTTAATTTTAGACTACATTTTCTTAGTCGGTACATTAGCCAACAGCCACATTTCAAATCAATATTCCTTCATATTCATATTATCTTTGGAACTTTTCAGTCTGGATGGAGTAGAAGGCCCAGTTGATGGCAATTTGGTCGCCCTCCATCACATAGACTTGAAGATAATTGGCAAAATGCGGGTGTACCTGTACACCTCTGCTATAGCCCTTTCAACTACAAGCGCGTCGTTGTTATAAAGAAAAACTTCTACGTGAAAATGCAGCTTAATATGAGATCAGTAACAAATTTGTCTTATGCCATACATTTTGTTCGCTATACAGTATGATGTTTCTTGAAGTCGGTAACCAGTCTTACTAATCTAAGTTTAACCACAATATGGTGTAAAGGATATCAACGCACAAACTATTCCCATGTATTCAGTACCTCATTCCGACACACACAGAATTTTTTCATCGGTAATTTAAAAAAAGACAGCTGTTCCAAAATTTTTGTTGTGCCATACATTTTGACCGTGATGGTTCTTTTTAAAATTACCGATTATATATTTCTATGTGGCCCGTTCAGAATGATGTACTACCGAGTTCACACCTGATCGACCAATTTTCAACTTTATTACTTGAAGCGGAAGGTCACGACTTGTTGACCCAGTTACACGACTTTGCTCCCACCCGGCAAAAAGAATATAATTCAAATATGGGCTTTGAGTATTTCTCTTTACATATACTTAACATTGGCAACATAAATTAGCAGACAGCTCGCTGTCAACGGGCTTACCGCCGTCAATGCCAATGTAAAGTCTATCTAAATAAAAATGGTAGACAAACTCGTTAGGACTCAATATGTGGTAATTGGCAAAACCTAAATCGCTATGATAAGCCGCAGTGACACGACTGGCTTCTATCTAACTCCATAACAGGACAATGCAAATTTTCCATTATATATTATATTCTGGGCTCATTTATTGAATGTGATGCCTTCGTGTGAAAACCATGGCGCCACAAAAAATTAACCTAGGGAAAAAATAATTTTCGATGATGATGTATAGTCTCAGTTTTATACAGACTATACACACACACAATACAGACTACACACACACATACACTATACAGACTACACAGACTGTGGACTATACAGTTTGCAAACTAACTAGTGTCAGATTTATAGGTTTAAGAAGAACAGGGAGATCCCCCATAGAAAAGATCCTCCGACCAGATGGGGGTTGTGTCTGGTGGGTTGCTGCCCTACAGTCGCCGGATTTTTTCTATAATTTAGCTCGATTTAGAATTTTGATGTTAGTCCTCGATTTGTGTCATAGATGGCGCTGTAGTACTTTTTGTACTATGTTACTGTTGTATTTATTGCCGCTACAGGTTCAAGATTGAAAAGAGATACATTATTATTTTCTTCAAGGTTTGTGTTTTTGGCGCCATATTAAAAAAAATATTGTATAAATGAGATCTATAACTTGGCGTGTTTTATGTTTAGGCAATATTTTTTTGTTTCTGAGCCCAGTCAATTGCATTATCGATAAATAGTCCTGAGTAGATTCTGTGCGATCTGTCTACGATTGAGGGGCATTTGCCGCTGCAGTTCACGGTATACGACGCCAAAACACGAAGTGCAGCAAAAAGTGAATTCGGTGATATTGTGTACCTTACATTTATATACATTACATATATTACAGATTATACTATAACCTTTTTATAAGTTAAGGCGGACAGCCACAATTTTTTGTTACCAGTCAATAGATTAAATTATTCCGGAAAGTATACACGACCATTTTGAAGTTACAAGAACGCTACACTTGCTCGTATCGCCGCCGTCCTCCAAAAAACTGTTAGAACAGAGAAATAAAGAGGTAAATGCGCATTTTTAAGTTTTTTGTGTGTTCTCTGATGCTCTATGTAAAAACTGTCGCATGTGCCATTCGGTCACTTATTTTCGTAGTACACTTATGGAGATTTTTACAAAAAGACACACTTAAGGTAAGGCTATAAACGAGCGTAATTTTGTGGGTCACGTAAATTAGATTTCAGAAATAGCTGGACTCATTTTACGTCGTCGCGTGACACAAACCAGACTTCTATGAAAAAGTGGCGTAAATTATAAATAAATAAATAAATATCGCTGGACATTACACACAGCGCCATCTAAGGCCACACTAAGCAACGGGGCTTGTGTCGTGGACACCAGATAGTTGATATACTACATAGATACTTTTTGTTTGTAAATACATACTTATTATACATATTAACATCCATGACTCGGAAACAAATGTCAATGCTCATCACACAAACATTTGCTCCTACCGGGATTCGACCCTAAGAACATAAGGCAGCCTCACTACCGCTGCGCCATTCGGGTCGTCAAATTACGCGACTCATAATACGTTGGTTTGGCCTTAACCTTATAGAGCAAGGATAAATTGAAGTTAAGTGGGGTATTATCTAAAAACCTAATATTTTATGTTATAACAGATTTTTAGAGGACATGCGGTATGCTGTAATTCCATCGAAACGGTTTTGTTCTTCAAAAAACAGCCGATTCTAATGTGCCGAGCCGAACACATGTGTCTGATACATACACCAATGAAATGACTACAATACTGCTGTCATTTAGATTATTCTAAGATATTGCAATGAAATTTTAACAACTTTTTTCAAAATCATGGTTCTCTATGGTCGAGTAAACACGCAAAAGTCTAACCATATTCACTAAAAAACACCAAAACGTTATAATTATCATTCATCGTAGTTTCATGCGGTGTTAAAACGCCCTTTAGAACTTGCATACATTTATATTATGTACAACATTGATACATAATTACAAGCATAGTGTCCGTTTTCACCAATACTAAGATCAAACACCTACACGAATGCCGAAATGTGATTGTTCTGTTGGAATTTAAACTCTCGCCTCAGCGTCTAAAGTTCAAAATCCAATAGCACGTTTGTATTTAAGCATTTTAAGTGACGTTTATTAAACGTTAAAACGGCCATAAGTCCGTTTTTTCGCTTTACACATAACCTTTAGCCAATTATAAATAGTATTAAAATTTACACATACAATTATTAAATTAGTGAATATTTTTATAATTAGTACTAAAAAAATAAGATATAAAGTATAATAGGTTTCCATTGTAGGTCGTTTCTATACAATGATAATTTAATGTGTTACAATTATTCACAATTTCTTCGGCTACTATGACCCCTACAACTGAATCACGATTTTGAGTCTTAGTTCATGTGGTTTAGAGATCAAATTAGGTTGTTTGCTTTTCTGGAAGTATTGGGATTATTATAATAACTATTTGAAGAATAAAATACTTCTTTTTCTTGTTATTAGTCATTCAGCAATTTATTTTTTAATTTAAATACTTACATCTAAAAACAAAGTCTTATTAACAAAAGGATTTGTAACGGTTAAATGTTAAAACAATTATACTAACTATAGAAAACACGTTTTATATAATTGTAACTAAATCATCAACATTATTTACTGCACATAACTTACATGGAATGGTGATAACAATACGCAAAAGTATTTATACATATTATAACAAAGAAAAAAATATACTTTGTTAGGGATATACAGGGTGGAATCGCACCCTTCACGAAGTCGTCAACCAAGCATTCTGTACATAAAACTAATTTACCTAACGCAAAACAAAAATGGAAAAGCTTTACCATAGCTTCAATCAATGATGTGAATTTTAAGAAAAATAATGCAGACATTTTCATCATTTGCCTAGCCCTTTCCCCACATGTTGGAGTGCACTTCCAGTCTCAAAGGTTGAACCGCAATCACGCGGCCAGCATCCACGGTGCGATTGGTAGCACGTTTTATTTCTCGCTTTAGCAAACGAAGGTTCTGAGCGACAGAAAAGGATAGGGGCGTGGAAAACTGTGATTACGTGCGCACAGATGAGGTTCAACCCTAACCTAACAGCATTTTACTTGGAGCGACTGCCTATCTGTCCTCCACAACCAACCAACGGGGTAATACGATACCCCTTGGTAAGACTGGTTGTCAGACTCGGTTGGCTGACTTTGACTTTTTTGTATAGTCGACGAATAATTTCGACAGCGGTAAGTCTACAAACGTATGTATAGTATGATCACTTTAATGGTGCAACCACACCGCAGTTACTTTTTGTAGAGCAACGTTTGTTGGTATAATATATGTTGCCGTGTTAGTATGTTCAGTAATGTTGCCTAATTTTTGGGTAACAATTAATAACATTGTTAGAGAATGTTACCTCAACATGCGGTGTGATGCACCATTAGTGTGCAGTTCAAGGTGGCGCTGCTTGTCAAGAAAATTTGTATTGATATGTCAAACTTGGTACATTTATTTTAGTTCTGTGTTTTCCCACCTGCACAGATAAGTTGGTTCAAGTATTCTGAATACTTGGGTAAAAGTTTGTGTGAAGGTGTTCTCATACACCATGTAAATCTATAGCATTGAAGCTCCCACATGAACTAAGACTAAATGTACTAGCAATGATAACCTCATAGATAAAGTGAATAAGCGATATTTTAGATATTTATCTATGTTACAGTTTTGTTATATCGCCTGTCACTTCACCTAGTTTTGTTATCGACTCGAGTTATCTTGCTGTGTGTTTGTGTATACAAACTTTTTGTAAAAATGTTTTTTTATTAAATATAATTATTCTGTTCTAGAGACACTGATTAAGAATGACTTCTCACATAAAACCTTATTTTTTATTAAGACAAAAATACTACTTTTACAGATGGTAACGCTGTTTAATAATTCAACACAAACTGTCAAATTTTCTCATTCGATTTTGAACATAACCTACAACATTTTATGGTTTAAAATTATTTGGAGAAATTTCACAGTTTGTGGTAACTTGGCTGAGCTGGGCTGGCGATTGTACAAGGATCTTTTGGCGAGTGGCCTGATGTGGAACGCCGCCATTTTGTTTTGTAATACAAACGCCCTACTAGCTGTCAGCGTCGCTCACGTCCTAAATGATCCATGTAGCACTCTAGAACAGGTTAGTTTTTTGTTTTTACCCAACTGTGATATAAGGGTTAAGTTTTTTTATTTCTTAAAACAAGTATAACACAGCAAGACACAAAAATCACACAAATACTAGTACATTTCCCAACCCCAGATTAATAAGCCACCGATTCTTACATAGTTACATTCATAATTTATTAATAAAATAATGTACAACAACATTCTTCATACACATTGGAAGAACAATTTGGCAAAAGGAGTCCTGTCATGCTAACGAAAATTAAATTAAAATCAGTCATTAGATCTAAAATTGAGTCACTTTAAGTCTTGATGTACTTAATTTATTTGGAGTGATCTACTAATGGAAAAGGGGAACTAAAAAGTAATGGTGACCTTTTATTTTGAATTAAGTAATATTTTGTAAAATTCTTTAATAGATTTTTAACTTTATCGCTAAAGTATTAGGTTCAAGATTGCTTGGGAAAATTTGACAGTTTCGGGTAGCTTAATGTTTTGGCGACTGTACTTTCAACCGCCCGTTAGTCAATTTTTGAACTACAAAAACCGCCCTTACTGCTACGACGTAAGAGTGCTGTCGATATCAAATTGTAACAATTTACGTTCGGTTGTCGGCACAACAAAGACTGACAGCAAACGTCATCTGAGTGAATTCTGACAGGTGTTCGTCAGCCACAGGTGATTTTCTCAAATTTGTCTAATTATGTTAGTTATTTAAAAAATCATCCTAATAGAAAAATATGGAAGAGGAAGATATGCTGCGCCGATACCAAACAAATTATGACGATGATTTGAAAAAATAGCCTGTATATACAAAATATTTTACCCAATTATACATGTCAACTTTTACAGATTATTCATAAAAAAATTGACAAAAGTCATGCCATTAATTTTTAATTCCCCTTTGAAGCGACCGTGGAAGTTTTAAAACAATTCAGCTCAGCTAGGTACAAAAGTTACGTTCATTTATATAGAAAACCACACGGTGGTCCTATCTACACATTTATACAATAAACTATGACTCGAAGAAAACTTTTTATTGGAAAGAGACAGTCTATTTATATAAACTTTTGTAAAAAATCCGAATCTCGTTGACATACGAATTTAGCTCCCATTTTTATTTTTTCACACTAACCCCACGAATTATTTAAAAAAAAACTCTCACAGTTATTGTCCTGACTTTGTGTCAATGTCAAAATTACATAGTCGTAGTCAAGCTAATAGTAATCATATAGTCCTTACAATAAGATTACTATTTGCTTGGATGCCACTGACCCGCCTGTTAATATCACGATGACCTTTATTGTTGTTTCAATAAGGTTGCTTTTGTGTGACATAAAATAACTGTGAAAGTTCTGTAATTCTAATTTTAATAATGTGTCTGATAACTTATCAGAGTGATTTGTCAAAATGTGTGTTGAAAATTTAAAAGAGTGCGTCATTAAGGAAACGATTTTATTATCAGATATTTATCTTCATCTGATTATATATTTACTGTTCGTTATGTAATTCCATGTTATCATATATGTTTTATATTGAATTATAACTAATTTGAAACGGAAGTTTTGCCAATCATGCAAGTTGGTTGGTTGGTTGGGAGCGAAAAGGTCGTTATTCGCCCCGTTCCAGTTCGTATGACGCGACTCGACAGTATCGGCCTATTCGCTTATCGGTTCAAGCCGATTCTACGTCAAGAAGTGTGGAACACTCTTATGTTAAGGTTGACAAAGCCGATCGTTTTTGCTTTTGCATTGTAAAAACTTATTTATTTGCTCAGGCGTCTATTGTATTTGGACGCCAATATGAAAATGACTTCAGATTTAGTAAAGAGCCTGTCAATCGGGTATAAACAAGAGCGCGGCCCCCGGGCTCGCGCGGCGCAGCGCGGTGTGCTGGCTCACGTAGCGCGTACAGCCCACTGGCGAGCGACAACACGCGGCTTGTTGCCGCTCGGCACCTGCTCTTGCTAAGGACGCGCCTGCGCATCTTCTTTGTAATTTTTACAAGTATGAAGCGTTTGTTTTACACGCCGATCGCTTCGTTGCTCGCGCGCTCCTACCTGGGCCCCGCACTTAGTGATAGGGCAAACCTCTACAAAGTTTTTGCTATATTCGGTCGGGTCAGTTTCAGTTCAATAAATCATTTCAATTCTTAAATTGTCCAGAATTTGGTCAGCTTTAGAAACATGAAATTACATAACGATGCCTTGCTTTACTTGGATATTAATCAGTCGAATATTATAGTTTATCGTAGCAGCGCTACTTCAAAAGACACAAATTGTCAAATTCAGCAACTATATTTACATTGAGTAAATATGTAACTACGCTTGCCAAAATAAACGAGACACCAGCTGATAAAAAAGAAAAACCGAATCACCTATCAAAAGTCTTGCCCAATCATTCACTCTAAAAACAAATGACTGCACAAAACATTTGACAGCACCCGAAAAAAATAACACAGAAAAACAAACCATATCCCCCATCACAATAAGAGCCAAATCCTTACATCAAGAAGAGTCTTGTTGGTTACATAAAGAACTCCCTGTTCTCCTGTGGTGGTCATGTGTGCCTCATCTGGTTGTTAGCGTTCCCAGTCGGACTCGTGCAGTTGGGGACATCGATGACTGTGATCTCTATGACTCGTAGACCCCGTAGGATGGGGTCTGTGATGTGGATCCCGCGAGGGTTGTAGACTCTTTCGTTTTGCGTCGCTATGAATTTTGATACTTTTCTGAGGTGCTGTGGAGAAGAAAAAATAGGGTTGAAAATGAGTATAATACGAATCTACAAAGAGTAAAATCCGGCAAAGTGCGAGTCGGACTCGCGCACCAAGGGTTCCGTACCGTTATCTATACAACATTAGACAAAACGGCAAAAAAACACGTTTGTTATATGGGAGGCCCCCTTAAATATTTATTTTATTTTAATGTAATTATTTATTTTTAAAGTGAATATACAACTTAATATTTTGTGAATATTACAAGCGTCTACCTGTTTCCGTTATTAATATCGAACAAAAAAACAGCAAAAAAAAAAACACGTTTGTTGTATGGGACCCAGAAATATTAATTTTATTCTGTTTTTAGTAAGTATTTGTTGTTATAACGGCAATAGAAATACATCATCTGTGAAAATTTCAACTGTCTAGCTATCACGGTTCATGAGATGCAGCCTGGTGACTGACAGACGTACGGACGGACAGCGAAGTCTTAAGAAATAGGGTCCCGTTTTTATCTTTTGGGTACGGAACCTAAAAAAGGTATTACAAATTCATACCGACATTGCAGTACACCGAATAAAGCATTTAGTCTGTCTTTGTACCTTTTTATATTGTAAAAAGTACCAATTGATAGATAAAAAAAATTATGCGTCTAACATTACGGATGGAACTAAAAATAATCCACAAACATACAAATACCCGTTATTTCCTTGCAATTCCACAGCCAATTTAGATTGCCAGAATGTTTACTTTTACAAATACACTGATCATTCCCTCCAGTTCTAGTACACAGTTCTACGGTAGAACTAGTGGCATTTTTCCCCACTTACGTCTTACGATCTAACGTGGTACAAAATCGTAGAATTAGACAAAAAAAAGTCCGTTGGACGCCCGTAACGTATACGTTGCGCGCCCGCTCCGCTTTCAAGACGCTCGCAATCCGCTAGTATGATAAGGCCCTTAGTTCTACTACACAAAACTGCATGGACAAGTAGGAGATGAGTAACCAGGAAGTATTATCAAGATCTTTATTACATTCTGCAAGATTAGCGAAATGTATTTAATTTTCCTTCGAAATACACTCAGTATAGTACAGTCGACCGCCAATCGGTGGTAACACTCAAAGTGCTGGAGCTGGCCTTGCTAGGTTCAATATCACAAAAGGCAAAGAATTTGTGACAACGTCAAGAAAAAATACACCATGAAATGAATTTCAACACACAAAAATATAGAACAAACGGTTGTATAACTACGGTAACTTCACCATAGAACACAAACAAACTAGGCACATTGTGTGCACGACGACTAATGACTTGTTTTTGTCCCCGTAATTACCTAGCATTGCCGTGTTCTAGCTCAATTACCAACCGAAGCTATGATGTACTACTGAGTTCACTCACGCGACGGTCGACCGTTTTCGTCTTTATTACTTAGGACATAAGGGTGAAAATGCAGATGCTAAGCCTAAGACTGTTCCCAACTATTTTGGGGTCGGCTTCCAGTCTAACCGGATGCAGCTGAATACCAGTATTTTACCTACATGGAGCGACTGCCTATCTGACCTTCACAACCCAGTTAGTACTAGGTAATACGATGCCTCATGCTAAGACTGGTTGTCAGACGTTTTGGGTAACCACTGAGTGACCTCCTGACCCCGGTAGTAATTACAATACTTATATTTTTGTACTGCTGAGCAACAGGTGCTGGGTTCGATTCCCGGGTCGGGCAAAGTGTTATTGGGTTTTTTCACCAAGAATTTCTCAGTAGCAGCCCCGGAGTCTGAATTCGTGCCCGGTTAGGCTCGCCCCCTATTAAATAGGACTTAAAATATACTTAACTGCCGAAATTTGGGTGTACTATTAGGTACTATCATAGAAACTCCTGCCTGATCACCACTAAGCTAATTTTTGCTTGCACTTACAACATAGAAACGCTCTATAGCCCTGCCCCGTTGACCGAAAAGATACCGATCGGCCGAGCGCACTGAAGACGCACGTCAAACGAGAGTTATTGTTATTTTGCGCGCTCGGCGCCTCCGCATGATTTAAGCGAAACAAAATTTAACTGATCAGGCGGAAAAGGCCACGACTGTACACCTCTGCGTAACCCTTCGGGGACTACAGGCGTGATGTCATATTATGTTGTTTGCCAAAAAGTTAGCCAGAAGTTATCCGAAAACAGGCTACACGAGCCTTGTAAATAAAAATAACGCACAGTTGCCAGTACATCAATTTACTACCAACTGTGAAATTTTGCAAGTTTTTCTGCAAAGTTTGTGGTAAGAGGAGCTCGTGGTTAAATAATAACAGCCGCTCGGTTCGATCTCTAGGTTAAGCCGTGCTTGCCAGGTTGGTCTGTAGATGGGTGACCACCTATCACATACCGAGTTGCCTCCGTGCCTCGGAAAGCAGGTTAAGCCGTTGGTTCCGGCTGTCATTTGAAGATCTTTGACAGTCGTTACAGGTAGTCAGTGGCCCAAAATTCTGACAACCAGTCTTACCAAGGGGTATCGTATTACCCAGTACTAACTGGGTTGTGGAGGTCAGATAGGCAGTCGCTCCATGTAAAATACTGGTATTCAGCTGCATCCAGTTAGATTCGAAGCTGACCCCTACTAGTTGGGAAAAGGCTCGGCAGATGATGATGACAGTTTGTGTTAACTATAGATGTGCTGGCGACTAGGCGACTGTACCACGTACCTTTTCGTAATGCGTCTCCGTGCAGATATAAATGAAGTAGGCAGTGAGGCAGGCGAGGCAGCCCTCGCAGTATGTACTGCAGTCCGCCGTCTCCGCCATCTCGAAGTGCTCGTTCAGCCGCTCCATCGTGTACTCGAAGGTTTGGCGATCTATCTGGAATTATGAAATAATGACTAAGTTATTAGGGTTTTTGGATAGATTTGCAGTTGCAATAGACGACTGGAATGGCGCAGCGATAGTGAGGCTGCCTTACGTTCTTAGGGTCCCGGGTTCGAATCCCGGTAGGAGCAAATGTTTGTGTGATGAGCATGGACATTTGTTTCCGAGTCATGAATGTTTATATGTACTTATAATAAGTATGTATTTACAAACAAAAAGTATCTATGTAGTATATATCAACTATCTGGTGTCCACGACACCAGCCTCGTTGCTTAGGGTGGCACTAGATGGCGCTGTGTGTAATGTCCAGCGATATTTATTTATTTAATAGTGCTCGTGGCTAAATAATAACAGCCACTCGGGTCGATCTGCAGGTTAAGCCGCGGTTGCGTAGGTTGGACCGCGGATGGGTGACCACCCATTACATACCGAGTTTCCTCCGTGCCTCGGAAAGCATGTTAAGCTGTTGGTCCCGGCTGTCAATTGTAGATCTTTGACAGTCATTTTGTAGTCAGTAGTCCGAAAGTCTGACAACCAGTCTTACCAAGGGTATTTCCGAGTACTAACTAGGTTTTGGAGGTCAGATAGGCAGTCGCTCCACGTAAAATACTGGTATTCAGCTGCATCCGGTTATATTGAAAGCTGGCTAAATTTGCGGTGGGCCAGCCCCCGAGCAGGATGGACTGGCCACGTTAAAAAGTGTCCGGGTCAGACTGGGAGGTGAGCTTGACAGAAGTCTATATCCACACACAACACAGACACAACACATTTTTTTTAAATTCTCTAGTATAAGTTTTTTTTTAACTACTTTGTTTTTAATTATTAACAGGCTTTGTAAAATGTTTGCACCTATACATGGAAGAAGGAGGTCTTCTGTTACAAGTATTTCCATACTTAAAGTTCAGTAGTACTTAAATTTCAGTACCAGCATCTCAAAATTAAAAAGGACTCTTTGTAATTTCTTTTTTGATAGCGTAAACTAATTGAATGCAATTTGCGCTGTTTGAAACACATTTTTACTTATGATACTGTCTTTACAAACACTGTCTGCCTTCTTAAATATTTTTGTTTTTGTTTATAAGCTCTTTTCTATCTGTGATAACTTTTAATTGGCGTTATTTTTGTTACTCTTAATCATGTGTAAATTTTTGCTGTAAGTTTTCCTAACACTCCGAGGCCTCTACAATGTATATGTTAAAACCTGTTGATTAAGAAATAAACTTTTATTTATTATTATTATCCAGCACTAGACTGCGATTATGCTGATTTGATTGACCAAGTTATTTGTGAATCTGGATAGATTTGCAGACAGGGAATAGCAAAAGAGCAAACGTTTAAATCATCAGTCTAGTGATAACACTGAGAAAAGTGGGTCGTACATCTTGCATAATGATACAAATCATAATGTCATTGTCACAAACGTAAGGGAACATAAATTAACACATTTAAACATAAGGATTTTTTAACATGGTAAGGCGAATCAAAATATTGTAATTTCTGAAAGAATATTTTTGGTAAGGCAGAAAGGCGAGGCATAACTCAGCAGCAGAAAAAAATAAAGAAGCCAAAAAAAGTAAGTATTGTGTACATGTCGTAGTGATAATTTGGAAAATCCATATCATAAGTTTCATACTAATATCTTAAAGCTTTTTAACTCTGTCCAACCTTTCTGTGGGATAATTCACGACATAAATGGGGGCAAAACCACGTTTTGCGTGGTTTCCCTAGCCCAGAATAAAGTAAGTAATCCAACAGAAAAAACCGGCCAAGTGCATGTCGGGCCACGCGCATTGTAGGGTTCCGTAGTAGCCCGTTATATTTTAGATTATGTTTTTCAATGCAAGTCTTCACCCGTTATAAACAAGCAACTACTTCATCTTAGTCACTTTATAGGATTTATTCTAAGGATTTTGTATTTGGTACAAAATTATTACTCTAGTATTATTACCCTAGTTCAAAGACTATTACTGCTAAACCAATAAAGTTATCTTAACGGCTATAGTCTTCCTTTAAAGGTCATGAAATAGACAATCATCATGAATTTTTCCAGATTTTTCAAGCCAGCAGTTTAGCTTTTAGAGGGGGGGTACGCCCTACTGGAACAAAAATTTGCACTTTAAAGTTTAATATTCTGTAAATGCAGCATTAAATCGAAAAGTAGTATTAGCAACCCCTAAGTCATTCAGTCATTAAAAGACCTATTCAACGATACCCCACACGATGGGGTAGATAGGCGTAAAATTCATCCCCACTTCACAAGTAGGGGAGCTACCCTAAAAAATATTTTTTTAAATTTTATTTTACCACTTTGTCGGCGTTACTGCGATACACACCTCTACAAAATTACAGCTTTCTAGTACTAATGGTCTCTTAGCAGAACCTCGGACAGACAGACAGACGAACATAGCGAAACTATAAGGGTTCCTTGTACTATGGAACCCTAAAAAGCAATCATATTACATTTCATAGGACGTACAATTTGTACAATGTTTATTTATTTACAATCAATACTTTGATTTATGTATATGATTCATAGTTCCACCAATGAACAATGAATGAACGGCCGTCATACGTAATTGATTATTCCATACAGTTATTAGTGCAGTATGACTCAGAATGGCTACCTTTTATTTTACAGTAGTTAAATTGCTGTATTAAGTAGGTATTGCATGATTCATAAATTGCAACTGATAGGTTATTCTGTTGTTGTCTCACTTTTTACACTACAAATGAGAGGGACAAAGATGAGTAGTACCTACTAATTAGTTGTAATTTCAAAATAACAGGTTTTTACTAAATGCATTTAAAAACGTGTATGACATACAGTAGTTATAAAAAAATGTCTGTTTCTTCCGGCTAATCTCCGAAACGGTTGGACCGATTTTTGACAGGACTTTTACTGGCAGATAGCTGATGTTATAAGGAGTAACTTAGGTTACTTTTTAGGGTTCCATACCTCAAAAGGAAAAAACGGAACCCTTATAAGATCACTTTCTTGTCCGTCTGTCACCACCGATTTTCTCAGGAACGGGAGGACCTAGCAACTTGAAATTTATACCATATACTGAAGTCTATAGTCCCTATTAGGTGTACAAAAATCAAGGTCTTGAGTCAACACTATACAAAAATATGAACAAATTTAGATTTTCGCGAAAACTTGTAAGTACTTACCAAAATTTACCTTTTTTTTAACTTTTTTTATTTTTCATAATTTTCCCTTTACTTATGCTGTAAGACCTTGCTTTTAACAAAAATTTACAATTATAGGTCAACCGGAAGTACCCTATTATGGGGCGAAAGCCTATATGGTAGTTCCCGTTGACCTAGAATCAGTCTTATAGCACATGTAAAGGGAAAAATCTGAAAACTGTAGATATGTAGTTTAATAACAAACAAAAAGGGATTTTACTATTACAAACTTATTATTTGCGGTTGGTCCAATAGCCGTTTCTAGGGATCGAACAGCAAAGTTAAGTTTGTCCTTTAAAAAGTTTGTACGGAACCCTCGGTTCGCGAGTCCGACTCGCTCTTGGCCGGTTTTTATTTTAGAAAAACGATTACAGTCTCGGGCAAAAAAACTAAAACCCTTGAAATTATTAACAAAATCTGATTCAAATAGCGAAGTCATTTAATATATAATAATTTCACATGGACAAAGGCAACAGCTAGTCTGGAAATACAACTTCATTTCATTTTACTTATTGATACATTGGTAGTAAGTAAGTTCACTGAAGCCATTCATAATAGGATGTGAGTAATTACTTGTTACCGGTGGTATTATTCAAATTGGGTACTGTTATTGTTTTCATGCCAACATTGTTGAAGATGTAAAGAGCAAATTTGCTGAAAAAATTATTTACGTGAAGGTTTTTAGTTTCAAAATAAGAATCAACAGGTTATGAGAAATTATAACTATGTTTCTTATTTTGTACTGATTGTAGGTCTACTTTATTGCACACTAGCACCCTGCCCCGGCTTCACACAGGTAGCAGTAATTGTAGCACATTATTATTTCCTTTTAAAGTCTGTGTTAACCTACGGTGCTCAAACTTGGTCCCTGACCGAGTCGCAAAAGTCCAAACTCAAGGTTTGCCAAAGGGCGATGGAGCGTAGTGTATTGGGTATAAAGTTCAGCAACTGAATTTGCAATACCACAATACGCTCAAAAACCGGAATCGCTGATGTGGGTAACAGGACTGCTGAAGTGGGAGTAGGCGGGCCATGTCTGTAGAATGCATCAAGACCGATGGGCCTGAGTCGTCACGCAGTGGGTGCCAGAAGACGGGCGTCGTCGCCGAGGGAGGCCTAGAAAACGCTGCCGTGACGACTTAGAGGCGTTTGTTAGAGATTGCCCTGAGAAAGCCGCATGTATAGAAGAGTGGAAGGCTATGGTGGAGGCCATTGCCCAGCAGTGGGATTATATAAGCTAATAAAAAAAAAAATATGTGTGCATTCAACATTTTCATTAGTCTACCCTATGCATAACCTCTAGTACGTTAGTTACAACAATGATGTTTATAGCCTTTTTTTCTTCTTCTTTTTTTACTGACTGTTTGTGAATATGTGAACATTGTAGGTCTTGTAAATTCTTTGATACTTCGAAATGTAAATTTTTTCCATCTTGTTCATATATTTTTGTGATTAAGTATCTATTTGTTGTCGTCAGGCCTACGCTGTCCTCCCATACTTAACATTGTAACAGAAGTTGTTGTGAGGAAAGTTTTAAGTATGAATGTGGACTGTGTGAAGATATGATGATATGGCAAGAAAAGAGGTGTCTGATTAGATGACGAGTAATAGAGAAGAATACATTGGTATAAGGGCAGGAGGAATGATGAGGGAACAACTAACATGAACAGTGCATCTTTTGACATTTCGGAAATGCCCATACAGGATTAAGTATCATCACTATCACTACATATTATAAAACAGAGTCGCCCGCCGCATCTCTTCCTATGTATGCTTACATCTTTAAAACTACGCAACGGATTTTGATGCGGGTTTTTTTTAATAGATAGAGTGATTCAAGAGGAAGGTTTTAGTATACTTATAATTTGCGGGCGGGCGAAGCCGCGGGCATCAGCTAGTGTGAAATAAACAAGGTATTTTGTTTTTGATTTGATTGACAGTTTCAGATACTATAGGACAGATACTAGGTATTGGATTACATGGTCATTGTTTTTGATCCTGAATAAATCAAAATCAAATCAAAATCATTTACTTTGCATAAATAAGGTACAGGAGGATCTTAAAGATAAATATGAAATTTCTCTTATTCTGCCATTAATTTCGGCGTGAAAATTTTACAATAGTTAATAACAAAGGAAAAATTGATTAATTTGAATCATGCATTTTGTAAATTGTATATTAAAAAATAAATATTATGTTAGGGCAAGATCAATGTCCGCTATTGCCATGCTAAAACACACATCTGTAGCTGTTGTGTGCTCATCTGTACATATTTGTATTTAAGCATTTTTTAGCAAATACGTTCAGGATGATAGTAAGTGGACAGGTAATTGATAAACAGACTTTGGTCTATATACTCATTTTCTTCTACATTATAATATTTGTATCACTTCACTAGAAGTACTTGGAAAACTTAGGTGCAAAGTCTGTTCATCTGTAGACAACTTCATTAGCCAAGTGACCTCTGCACCTCAGCTTCAACCAGTTGATTAAATATGATTATTTTATGTTTTAGAAGGTCATGCTGAGTTCATGTCTTATTGGCTTAGAACTACTATTGAGGTCAGTAATTAAAATTGGGTGTAGGTATCAGGTTTGAGTTATTTTGGCTACTTTTGCATTGTTATTGTGTAAACTTTTCTATGAAAATGTATAATAAGGTATGATTTTGCCATTCAAAACCACAACGATTTTTTATAAATCTCGAATAGGAAAATAGAATTTCACAACTTTTCTATATAAGAGACTAACTCAAACTTCTTTATCTGCAAAAAAGGCACTCATCACGTTAAAACTTGAGACGGAACAGGGAGAAATACAAGTTGACATCATTTCTTAGGCGTCACACAGTCGGAAAGTCGACGATCGCGCCCATGACCCAAGGTCCAGAAACATCGTGTAAACAATCAACTTTCACTCACTCGATCTTCCAGTTCTGGCGGGAAACGAGTCTGGAACTTCACCGCAGTCCCTTCAGAATAGTCTCTCTGTATAAATATCTTTATTCCTTGCTGTGTAGGAGTCTGTTGACTCCCAGGCGTATTCGGCCCCGAAGGTATACGATTATTTGCCATCATCAAGAACTCACAAACTAAAGTCCATTAACACAGAAATAAGTCTAAAGGAATGCTTTGTGTTATGAATGTATCATAGTTTCAGCATAATAGTAAAGCAGATAGAAATACGAGGAAAATTCCGTTTTCTAGCGATATTTCGATAAAAGTACAATGACGTGCGTCAGAGACTGACATACATAAACTGTCAGGCAGACATTTTTTGCCATAGACTAGATCCACTCAAAACGAATTCGTTCTGAAACGTAAAAAAAATAATTTTCATTGATTAAGAAAGCGTAACAATAATGTTATATTGATCAAATAAGTAAAAGTGTGCAAAGATAACGCACATAAACACATGCGAGATGTGAGATACATATTTTTTAACTAATTGTTCCCGACTTAATTTATTCCAATTCCAACAGATGGCGCTGGTGCTTTCTACGATTTTATCAAAGGATGACTATTGACTAGGTATTGAGGGGCAGGCGCTCACGGCGACTATCATTGGTTGATTCATGTTCCTCTACCAATTCTGGTATAAAAGTTGATGGAAAGAAAAGGGAAATAACGAAAACTCCAAACTGTATGTCAATTTATTGTTAATAGTGATAATGACCATGTCAATTTAAAAACTTATACCTATCTACCACCTACCACAATATTTTTGTCATTAGGGACCACAAAATGTTAATGAGGTACTATCGAGGACACTCCCGCCTGATCACCACTAAGCTAATTTTTGCTTGCACTTACAACATAGAAACGCTCTCTAGCCCCGCCCCGTTGACTTTGTATAGAAATAATGAATTAAAAGATACCGATCGGCCGAGCGCACTGACGACGCACGCCAAACGAGACTTATTGTTATTCAAAGTTGACGCTTTCATAGGCCTAAACTTTGAGGGGGCGTGGCTCGGCGCCTCCGCATGATTTAAGCGATTTTTTTTTAACTGATCAGGCGGAAAAGTCCCCGACTGTACCTACCCACAATTTAAATGTGGTTTACATTAAAAAAAAAAACAAAAAGTCTTATGGATGGCCGGTTTTTATAAATGGTAGACTCAAAAGCCACAACTAGGTACCTATATATTTAACTACATAACTAATAGATTACGTAGGTACCTACATATTTTAAGCCTATGCTAATGAGGTTGCGGAGAAGGTCAAATACGATAATATAGTAGCACAGATTTTCACGATTAATTTGATATATAACACTATCCGAAAACAACAATATACATAACAGAACAATTGAAATACGACGCCACACGTCAGAAATGGCGGAGTTTGTTTACACTACAGTTTTTACTTTTATTTTGAGATTTGTCGATGGAATAGTGTTGCTATTGTTGGTCCGAACGTTGAGGAATATAGTATAGAGAATGCTACAAGAGGAATAAGCTCTAGAAATAGCAGTTTAATAAATTTTTATTGCATTTGTTGGACGAAGGCGCTACTGGCTGCTTTAGCAGCCAGGGACATTTGGCAAATCGGCAACTGGCTGCTAAAGCAGCCAGGGGCGGTTGAGTGGATACACATTAAATGGATGATTGCGGTAGGCCGCATGGGATTTTAAATTGCCGACAGAATTAGAAGCGAGCCTGGGCATCACAGAGTACTTTTATATTATATGGCTGGGCATTGTTTTATCTCTGGTAACTAGTTGACTTGATTCTGGTTCTGTGGTAGGTATTACACAGTCTCTTACCTTAGGTCTTAGCTTTCTACACCATAAATACTTTTACTTTTTTCTCCTTATTTGTGTTTTCGTGGCTTATTGAACCAACAAGACATTAACATATTTATACTGTGACATTTTAAGTAAATTTAATTGATAGCATCTGCATAACGTCTGTTTCTGTCTGAATTATAAGTGGTAGTATTTATTACCGAGATCATCATTATTCTCATGCCCTTAACCCAATTTATATGGGGTCGGGGCAGCATGTCTTCGTCTTCCACACTTCTTTAATACTCGTCATCTCATCAGTCACCTCCTTTCTTACCATTTTCATCCTTCACACAGTCCATCTACCGTTTCTTTGGTCTTCCTTTATAACTCTAACACCATTTATAGTCAAACCCCAATACTTACAGATACTTCAAATTAGATAGGTATAGTAGGTATAGAGCTGGACTGCTAGTGAAGAACTTCTGGAAAATCTCAATAGAGTCTTCCAGACTGATGGTAGATTCCAGAAGACCTAAACAAAAAGTTTCAGTAGGTTTCAAAGTGATAAGTAAGTACGTATTTCTACAACGACTTTCAACACCAATGACAAAATCTTTTCGGAAGATAACGTCCATGTCTTTGTAGGTAGGTATGCGTGTGCATATCATTGTTTGTCTAGGCCCTCAGGACATTATCACGTTTAGCAGGCGCATTTGCGATCACTAAACCAACTACCTACCTACCTTTTTTATCATCAATAACTACCATCGTCATTATCATTGACAGGGTTGTTCCATTCCACCGACTGCTGATTGTTCGCTCCCTTTTGTGCCATGCCTCCCTGGTCTTTTTTTAAACGGTTCCACACTCTAGAATCTTTTCTTTTAGCGTGGGTGCGTTCATAAATATTTTTAAACTCACATAAATACAAACAGCCAGACCCGGAACAACTACCTGTAGGCCATACAAATATTTGTTCCGTTCGGGGATCGAACCGGCGACACTCAGCGCAGCAACCAGTCGCTCAGCCAATGTGACAACCGTGCCGGCAAATGTCATGCCTAGAGAGGCAGACTCACGCAGACCTCGTGGTGTACGTGAGTCTGCCTCTCTAGGTCCCTGATACTACTATATACGACGAATAACTTTAGCCGTAACACGACGTCGTACTTCCGACACGTTGTAACACAAAGTAATCATATTAAAATCCTCTATTGATTAGCGGCTCGACACTCCGTAGCTATTCAGGACGATTTCGCTCGGCTCGCTCGCTGCATACTAAGAGGGCGATAGTTTGACGCCTCCAACTTATATCAATTAGGCTCATGCGCACACCGGCAGGGTTTAATTTCTAATTTCATTTTGTGATATTGTGTTTGTAATCATAATCAGCCTGTGATTTTTTTACTGCAGGGTTCTGAATGATTTTTTAGGGTTCCGTACCTCAAAAGGAAAAAACGGAACCCTTATAAGATGTTTCCTATGATTTTCATTCTCAGTCTATCTATCAGTTTGTAATTTTTACAACATAACATACCACATCAGGGGCTTGACCTTGATGTCCACCCAAATTTTGGCAGTTATTTAGGTACTCGTGTTAGCGTGGGTGCGAGCCTATAAAGGCCATCCACCGGGAAAAAGTCCCTGATTCTGGGTTGCAACAATGACATTCCCGCCCATCATTCTGTATGCTTTTATTTTAATAACATGCCTTGAACATGACCAATCTACCCACTGAGTGAGAAGCTTAGTTAAATTATTATTTATTGACAACCAATTATAGCAACATCACAGAGTTATCCACCAATAAGATGCTATAAGCCACAAAAAAAAACAAGTTAGGTTGTAAGTAAAATTCCACTAGTACATTAAAATTACAAAAATATGGTAAATCACACAGGCTAAATGAGTAACACAAAAAACCACGTTTTTTACGTGGTTTTACCCATTTAGCCTCTACCACTTTTCTAAACAACATATTATTTTTTTCTCTGTTAGACCTGCGTGACATTTGAAAATTGTTTTGAAATCTTCTCTCATTTCAGTAAAATTCAAGGCCACTAACAAACTAATTAGTTAAATAAAAAAATATTTCGCATTACCAACCATTCGTCTCCATAAATCAAGCTAATGTCTCATTTAAATGCAGACGCTGCGGTGTCCGTATGACCATAGACACAGTCAATGAAAGTGTGAAGCGAACCTTCTTTTGGAACTAGGTAACTCAGTTTCGCGGTCGCGACATATTTGTTGAGTCAAATTAATTAAATAATCTATTATTAGGCTTGATTATGGTGTGAGAATGTTTGTGACGTCCTTGTAGTTGACTTTCTTATTATCTAACTACTTATCTGAGAGTCTGCAGCGTGATTCGGATGGCTCAGCCGCAAAATGTATCTTACGCAGAATTACTCCTTCTCAAAATGTCGCGTTCTCACAATATCTCTTTTGCAAAATGTCGCGTTAGTAACTTAGATTTTTTTTATTAATTAGACAAGACAAGTCCAGCAAGGTGGAGTGACGATCTTTGCGGGGTGGATGATAGCAATGGGATGACAGTTGTCAATAGTACGGAAGGTATCGTTAATCTGATGAAGTCTTTTTAATAATAGTTTAACCAGCACAGTAGGGGTCTGCACGTCAGCTACTCCAAAAGTGAGGAAATCCAAAGTTGTAAAAGAAAAAGAAATAAAACGTAATTTCATACCGCGTCGAAAACTTATGGTATGATTTTTAGGGTCACTTTCCATCTAAAAATCAGTCAATCAATGACACCAATAATCATCTATAAGGTATTGGCGCAGTATGAAATTGGTTTATTTTTATTTTATTTAACAACTTAGGTATGCTGTAAGTTTGGTTTCCCTCATGGGTGTCAGCTGACCTTCATTTCCGGACTGCCTCCCGTAAACAGTTTTTTTTTTTAATTTTAGCAGACCATTATCTGTATGGAAGAACCTTCAGGCCCATTTCCAAAAGTGTGAAGCACCTTAAACCACAAGACCTGGTGTACATTATAAAAGTAAACAAACAGTAAGACAACGTCATTAAGAGATTCATAATATTTTAAAGATTAAGGTACGAGACGAACATTTGCACCCGTCCACAAAATTACAAGAAACAGAAATGACGAAGTCGATAAAGTTTCGCCTCCATGAAGGACAAACCTTGCCTTGTTGACAAACACCTACAAACGTAGAGACCTACTAACATCCCTACTTAAAGCTCGATTTATTTATAGCTAAGAGTAAAAGGACTCTGAACGTCTATGACCCCCTAGTACGTAGAGATAGAGTACGTTAGAAACTATACGTTTCTAAGAAATGTCCTAGAGTAGAGTAATACCCAAAAACACACGATAATACACGTGCATGTAATACACGAGGTCAGAAAATGGTAAGAAAATTATTTATACCCTCAAAATATTTCAACAAAATATAGGTACTTCTCCGTCTTAAATCTTAATTTTGAAAAAAAAACGAATGATAGTCACCATAATATTTGTCAAAAGCAGTACTTACCACAACTGCTGAAAATAATCCACATAGATAGGCAAATAGGTACAATTTCTATTCATACGTTTTTTTTAAATCCACATACATTCTTAGGTATGTCAAAGGCTTAAGTTAAAATAATAATCTGTATTTAACGAAAGCATTTGCTTAGGTTCAATACAGAGATTTTAACCTAGACAATCAATTAAACAAAAATTCTGCAATACTACGTTCCAGTACCTACCTTATTTATAACAGGACCTCAACAAATGAAACTCAATGACGCCAGGTGCCTCAACCCAAATGTTATTGACGTAACACAGATCCAAAAATCAGCTGTTCATAGTATCATGTCCCCCCACACCGGATAACATCGCGTGTCTGTCAAATTAACGGTCTTCTCACGTAGCCATGCATCCGTTTTGCACCAACATCTTTCACTTGGCCGTACGACCAGAATGAAGAACATTTGAAACTGTTGCCCGTTACGTAAGTGATGCTATCAGATCATCTGTTGCTTCACTTTCTTTTATTGCTTTTGGTGGTTTGGGCTTTGGCTTTGTTGCTAGTTTATTATTTTGTTTACCTATATTCTTTCTTTCTCGTGTGGTTATTGCCAAACCTGGTGTCAGATTTTTTATGCTGCCATGGGCCTCTAACTAAATTAAAATTTAAATCTATTTTTAGATGTTGCTCGCTGTCATTACGACTGTAGCTTAACCTGTAACAAACTTAGGCATTCTTTCACTAGGATGGTTCATTTTCCACTTGTCACTGTTGGACATGGCTATACCCTAGCGTCGCTATATCGTCTGGTTCTATGCTTTCGTATTCGATGGATTTTGAAAACGAAAGATTTAATAAAGTACAAGTTGGTGTGTGTTTTTTTTTTGCTTTAGATTTTCCCGATGTCACTAATGCGTAATGTTTTGTAGTAAAAGCTAAAAAAGAAGTAACGATCCTACTAACAGGTAGTTCATAGCAAATAAATTGAATAAACAATGCTCTGTGAATTTTAATGAGCTTGTTTCTGTACCGTTTTTGGCCGTTCGACTTTATCAACAACTTTTCACAAGCTGGTGATATTAGAATAAAGTATTCACTACCTATTTTTATTAATTCATTAATATTACTAATTATTATTCGACTCTCCATTAATTAATTAAAGAGTAATTTAATTAAATAATTTAAATTTCATTTAATTATTTAAATAAAGAGTAAGGTTCTGACTACTTACAGACTTTTTTTTAAACGCAGAACAATCTAGGCCGTAGGCAAATCCAATGGACAAAATTGATCTAATAAACATAGTAAGTACCAGCTTTAAGCATCGCACGTGTGATAAAGGCAGTTAGAGGTCAAGCTGACCCATCTGTCACTAGTTACGCGCTCTGAATCGTTGTAGAAACATTATCAAAAGATTTACTTTCATTCTACCTTAGGCTTTCATGCTTAGAAGAACATAAAAGCCAGGGTAGACTTAGCCGTATCTGAGAGCTTGGGACATAGTGGTGTAGTCAACCTATGCGGCCTTCTTAGCGAAAGTGGTGAAACAAAATTCAAATATGTGATGGATAATATGTATTGTTTTCTGTAGACTTAAGCACACACTCATCACTGATTCCCTCACCCATTTCCCTCACTAATTTCTACACTCATTTAAAATATTGTTAACAAGATTGTTATTGTCATCTTACAGTCCATTGTACACTGAGCTGCTTCCAACGACTTTCATGAAAGTACGTTCCTGTAAAAGTATCTAATATAAGACAATTTTTGAACAAAATGAAAAGCATTCTGCCTTTCCTAAATTAAAATATTATGCAAAAAGTCAAAATGCAAAAAGTTTTTTTTAGGTATTTCTCATAAACTTCAAAATTGTAATTATTTTGTTGTCTAACCCAAGAATTTAATTTTCTTTCGATTTCCCTTGGCAAATTTCAAGTCCAGGACCATCGTTGAGGCAACAAAGTGATAGTTTTCCAATACAGTGTATCGTCACACACACAAGCGCAACCAAAGTGTACCACAAGCTTACGTCGCGAGTGTCGCCGAAGATAGTACCATTGCACATTCTGATAACACGTCACGTATTAATGCTCGTATATAAACCAAGCCCAGGAGTACCCTGGCATACATTGTGATCGTTCATCGGATGGCAGTAAGTCGTCTGCCATCAAATAATTAAAAAAACAAAAGTGAAAAGTGCAACATGGCTAAACTATTAGTGCTCCTAAGTCTCGCGGCAGTCGCCAGTGCAAACTCATATACCGCCTCCAAATTAGTAAAGAACATTTATAATGAATGTTTGAGTCAATATTCAGTAGAATGTGTGAAACCGAGGACCCTGCAGTGGATTTCGAAAGTGTCCAACGATGACGAGATCAAGATCACGGATGACTTGTCCATTGTCAAGACTGCAACCTTAGAGGATGATATGGGAGTGGACCCAAGAATGGCACAGGACCCTGCTTACCAAATTGTGGATAGAGTAGACCGATTCCTTCAGACACATACGCTCAGAGTGAAAGTTCCTGAGGAAATATCGAACAGTGCTGCGTCCGAGTATGTGCCAAGGTCCCTGCTCACCGACCTGCCTTCCGAACTGGAGATGCCTTTGAATGGTGAAGAAGACTCCCATGTCTTCGAAGGCAGGAAGAAGAAGATCAAGCTCCCCAAGCCTTTGAGGATCAAGAGCAGTTAGTAGACTAACAAGCTTTCCTACTAAAACTTAATGACCAAGATTGTAATGGACTGTTTATTTTTCAGAGCACGGCTTCATCAAGAAGGTTCTGCTGCCCTTCCTCCTCGGATTGAAGTTCAAAGCGTCAGTGCTGGTCCCGTTGGCTCTTGCTCTCATCGCTCTCAAGACCTGGAAGGCTCTGACCCTCGGACTCATCTCCCTTGTTCTATCTGGTACGACCATTTATTTAAAAAATCGTCTTATCTAATTGCGACTCTATTTTTCTGAATCAACTGGTTTCATAAGGCTACACTGTTAAACGAATTTTCATTTAATTTGGAGTAAAGATTGTTAATTTTATAATTCTTGCAAGCAAGCAAACTTAGAGTCTAAATATATAGTAAAGGAACAGCTGCTAGCTTGTGCATACTAGCTTGAAAATGACGCAAAATTGGTAACTCCTTGATGAGTTTCCGATACAAGAAAGTTACAAATAGGAATAAAAAGAATATCTAACTAACAGTATTTTTTCCTGTCCACAGGTGCCATGGTCATCTTCAAATTCACGAAGCCAAAGGTCGTGAACTACGAAGTCATCCACTACCCACAGCACCACGTTGAACACCATGTTGACCATCACGCACCAGCCTGGGACGCCCATGGCCCATACCAGGCCAGGTCCTACGAAGACGCCCATGAAATAGCATACTCCGCACAAATATAAACAAAATGAAACAAATAGCTTTAAAACTACGGACCTCTGACTAAATTATTTAATTTATTATTTATTTATTAATTTAATGTAAATAAAATTCTGTATAAAGTAAGTTTCACATTCGATCGAGAGTTGTTTATTTCTCCCAAAGAGTTTTAGAATACAATCACGTCCCCAGTGTCTCCTACTAAGATATTCATTGGAACCTCTTTTGAATTTCTGTCATGAAATTCACCCTGCGTGCCGATGTGATTGACAGATCTACCTTTACTGTCTGTTAACTGACTGAGCACTGCCTCATTCTGATTTGACACCTGTGAATAACGAGTAATGGTATCGTTGACAGGTTTTAGTTTTGTAACAGGCACATCAGTATCAATTTCATTGCTTCCAATATGTTCAAATAACGTGCCGAAGTCTTCCCTAATATTATGATTTTCAAGAAAAGCTTCTTGAATTGCTTCCTTTGATAACACTACATCGTCAAGCACGAGATCTGCTTTAAAATTTTCAGTACTCACGCCGTCTAGATCATATGCAGGTTCCTCAAAATGGATTGGTTTCTTAGTATTTGTATTTGTGTGTATCATATTTTCTATTTCATTAAGATTCATATTCACTTGTTCATTTATTTTTACACTTTCACTTGATTCAAAATTCAAGTCGGGTTTGTTTTTACTGCTGCGGCCCATACCCAAGAGTAAATTGTCGGAAAATTGTTGGAACGCCGGGGAGCCTTTCAAAGGATTTAATTTGTATAACCCTAGTAGGAGTTTGAACACGTTTGCATTAGCGTCGCTTTTTCTGGTTAAGGACGCTGATTTGCTGAGACTGCAGTATATTATCTAAAAATAAAAAATAAATACTTTTGTTAAGAATGTTCAGTAATCAGTGTCTCACTGTATGTAAAAACTATTTCATACAATAAAAAAATAACGTGTCATGTTTTGACACAACACTTTAGGTCAGGATAGTTTTACTTCAATTGCATTCAACAACACTGATTTTTTATCTATGAATCTATTCAATAAAGAACTTTAATCCAACAACGATACGTGACAATTCAGCTTGTAATGAAGCAGGAAGTAAAAATGAGATCATGATCCCTTAAAAATGAAATTCGTATGCCTACAATACATTTATATTAATGCATGATAGTATGACTGCAGAATAAATAATGAGAGAAAAACAGAATCTGATAGCTACTTGGTATGCAGTGGATGCTACTGATATTCAAAGAGGGAAAAGTGTTACTGAATTCCAACTATTGGCACAATGACTGACACCTGATTAGGTACACCTGCCTCAAGGCGGAAGGACATGTGCGTGTAGAAAGGAGTTGGTTGTAGAATAGAAAGAATATTTTAGGCTTAAGAAAGCAATGGGAATAATCTACAATAATACATATTTTATAGCTGAAGAGTTTGTTTGTTTGTTTGGTTGAACGCGCTAATCTCTGAAACTACTAGTTGGAATTGAAAAAATCTTTTTGTGTTAGATAGTCCATTTAACTAGAAAGGCTATAGGCTATATAACATCACGCTACACTTAATAGGAGCGGAGCATAAATGAAAAATGTTGCAGAAACTGGGAAAATTTATTCCTTTTGTGAGCATCTTCTCTCATAAGTGACGCAGACGAAGTTGCGTGGGGGCGCGTTTGATATATTCACTAGGAAGTAAAAAGATAATTACAAAGTCCATCTGTTGTGTACTAAAGTTTACATTAGTAAAAGTTCTACATATATTATACATAGTTGCTAACATAAAGCGCTTTAATTTTAAATTGCCTTTTAATGACATAATGAGTTTAATATGCAACTTAAGAGATAGCTTGACGATGATTGTTACACACGAAGGATCTAAGTAATTCTAGTAGTCTAGTCTAGATCCAGAAGACAGGAACTGCTCGTTATCGCACACACAGGATCAAAGGACCGACTTTTAATAAAAAACACTTCATGTGATGAATTTATCGTGTAAAAGATTCTATGGGTGGATATGAAGTGCCTCATGAGAAGACAACTAATAGAAGCAGCAGCATGTACTGCACCGACCATATATAATTCGGGATAACGGCAGGAAAATGTAGATAAAGAATAAAAAAAAATAAAAATAAATCTTACCAAGCTAACAGTAAGGAGCGACATGAAAGCGGAATGGTTATGCATTATCAACAACTGGGAGCAGGTAAACTGTTGACGCTAAAACGTATAACAAGAACCGTTATCAAAATGTTGTTTACTAAATACTCATAATTACTGAATTACTAGGCTTTGAACCAACTGATGTTTGCACAGGGAAGTGTTAACTGACCGTGAATGATATTTTTACCCATGATACCTGTACCGTACCCCAATTTTGGAAACTAGCGACCTGCCCCGGATTCGCACGGGTACAACTTTTTTTATTACCCGACTGCCAAGGAAGGGTTATGTTTTTCGCGCGTATCTTTTATGTATGTACTCGTAGCTATGCATGTAATATTCTTTATTAACTCATGTCTTTCAAACTAAATATTATTATAAAATATTTAATTAACTTATCGTTAGATTTGTCTTGGTAACCCAAGTGTTTTTAATAGGTGACGCGAAAAAAAAACATCAAGACGACTGTGACACGCTGGACGCGTTTGCAAAATTGATAGGTACAGAATCGAACTACTACATTGACACGGGTCATACACACAAGTGTACGCACGACTAACTACGAGAATAGTAGTCAAGTGAACTCATTTTGATGCTTTGAAAGATTTTTACGTATTTCTTAGAAATAAAATTATGGTAGGTCCCTATAATTTTTTTGCTGTTTTTACGAATTACCTCCGGACTCGATGGAGTGACCTGAAGGTATACTTCAGTGACTGCTACTGGAACTTCTCGACGTGTTGTACTAGGTGAGCCGAGTTTGGGCTCGTTTTGTTAGTTATGATGAGACCTTACCTCCGGACTTGATGGAGAGACCTGAAGGTGTACTTCGATGATTGCTACTGGAACTCCTTGACGTGTTGTACTGGGTGAGCCGAGTTTGGGCTCGTTTTGTTAGTTATGATGAGACTTTACCTCCGGACTTGATGGAGTGACCTGAAGGTGTACTTCGGTGATTGATACTGGAACTCCTTCACATGTTGTACTAGGTGAGCCGAGTTTGGGCTCGTTTTGTTAGTTATGATGAGACCTTACCTCCGGACTTGATGGAGTGACCTGAAGGTGTACTTCGATGATTGCTACTGGAACTCCTTGACGTGTTGTACTGGGTGAGCCGAGTTTGGGCTCGTTTTGTTAGGTATGATGAGACCTTACCTCCAGACTTGATGGAGTGACCTGAAAATGTACTTCGGTGACTGCTACTGGAACTCCTCGACGTGTTGTACTAGGTGAGTCGAGTTTGGGCTCGTTTTGATAGTTAGTTTGGGCTCGTGTCGATAGACGAGCCCAAACTCGGCTTAACTAAAATTTTCAATGATCAAGTACATATTATTTGAAGATGAAGAACCAATCTATACGAGGTAGTTATTAGTTATATTGGATTTTGTTTGGTTATGCCATAAAATTGTACCGATAAACAGCATAATTTTACCTGATATGCAAACGCGCCCTTAAAGTAAAAAATAAATCATCATGAGGATTTCAAAATGGATAATCATAACCATATTTGAATTTAAAAAATATATGTTATTTGTTTATATAAACAAGATACGCGCGGATGACTAGAGGTTTGTGAACTTATGTGATAAATGTACACAAAAATAAATAAAATGCGATTTTCTCCATCTTAGTAATCGTAACTAAAAAGTAATACATAAAAATAATAAAAAAACTCTACTGCGTAAAAATAACTAATAATAATGAACTACTTAATTACAGTTTATTATTTGTTTTATTTATATCTGGACTTTTTTTTTCTTTTCTATTTTTATTTAAAGTTATTAGTTAATTAGTTTTTACGCAGTCGGGTTTTTTTATTTTTTACCCACCAGTTACTATGGTTAATTAACAAAATGCCACACTTAAGCTGATACGGTGTTCGTAGCTATAATAATACTAATAACAGCCGCTCGGCTCGATCTTCAGGTTAAGCCGCGCTTACCTACTGTTCGCGACGAACGTCACCAAATTCAAGTGTACATAGTGTTTTTACCATAAACATATAGAGTCAGTGATATGGGCAATAACAGTGACAAGTAAATGAGTGAAACAGTGCAATAGAATAAGCAAAACAGTCATTTACGTACGCGATAGACTCACATGTACTCGCAAGTGGAGCTTTAAAGTCATAACTTAACGTAATCCAGGTAGCCTAGGTTGCGACCTAGGCCTGGATATAGTATTTTTGTTTAGAATAACTTAGACCCTTCAGGAAAACCACTTGCAGAGAATGTGACAGTCTAACGCGTCCATCTTCATTTTAATGTGTAAAATTTCGTCTAACAGACTGACAGTTGAAGGATCATTGCAGGCTGAAAACCATAGACTCGTAACTATAAACAGTAAAACTCGATAGGTCATATACTTTCCTAGTATATGGCAATTATATGCTTACGGTCTCAATAACGGTTTTCATGAAAACTCAGCTGAAAAGATCCTTCAATCAGCCAAAATTAGAAAGATTGTATAGATTCTAGTTTTATTTCTTTACAGACAATAAAGATAATTTTATTTTTGTACCAGTAGATAGGTAACTGTACCTAATAACTTGTGTTATCTTGAATATAATCAGATATAAGCACAAAGTTATATTTTTTGTTAAAATTGTAAAAATTTATAGAGGAATAATTTAATAAAAATTTCTAAAATCAGGAAGCGATTCATGGCTCTCGTTACAGTACAGTCCCGGGGTACAATAGAGCTCCAAAATTCAGATAGAATCGTAGTCATCAGTACGGTAAATATGCCTCTATAACAGTGAACAAACAGTAAAAAGTAGTGCGGAGAAAGTCCTGAAGTTCCGAATCGCTTCCTGAACAGTTATGAAAGTTTATCAGTGTTATTATTCCCAGTAACCCCCTTTCCCAAGTAACAATGTCTGAGGTAGCCTGAACCTACAGGTGTAGGACGTCAGCGCCGTCTAGGAGCGAAGAATACGTGCGCACAGTGCAGTATACATAGGCACATAGTCCGTTAGGTACACGCATACATCCTCGCGCCCAGCGATCACGCCCGTCCGGCACACCTACATTTAGTCCATGGATTAGTGACCACCCATTACATACCGAGTTTCCGAGTTTTTCTCCGTGCCTTGGAAAATACGATAAGCCGTCGATCCCGGCTGTCATTTGTAGATCTTTGACAGTCGTTACAGGAAGTCAGTGGGCCGAAAGTCGGACGTCGGAGGAAACGTGAAATTGTTTTTTTTTTTTAATCTTTACTTAGGAACTGCGCGCAAACCCGTTTTCACGGTTTATATGCGGGAACGGAACAAACAGTATCTAACTATTTTTTATTAGTACCTGACTGACCTCGTGGTTCTTGTTTGGGTTTTTTCCATAAGGAATTTCTCAGTAGCCGCCACGGAGTCTCGATGTTTGCCCGGTCGATGGTCCTCATAATGCATGGGATTTAAAACATAACTGGCAATGTGGGTGTACTATTAGGTATATAACCCTGCGGGGATTACAGGCGTGATATGTTATTCCGATCATCTCTTTATCGTGTGGTTAGTGCCTAACCTGGTGTCAGAGTTTTTATGCCGCCCATGGGCCTCTGACTTTGCTTTTCATGCCGTCGAGAAATATCTCTCAGGCATGAAAGAAAGAAAGAAAGAAAGTAAGAAAATTCATTTAATAGCCCGCCAGGACAAAACACACAAACACTTTAAGTACTTACGGGATGATATCCGTGATTTTCCTTAGTTACTATGAGCTCCCGATATTTCGACGCTGCTGCAAGCATCATGCGGGAATATACTTTCATAAAAGACTAAGAAAGAGGGTAGACAGATTTGTGTGCTCATAATAAATAATGTTCGTCCCAATCGCATACCTCTTCAGTATTCCCGCGATCATGATGCTTGCAACAGCGTCGAAATATCGGGAGCTCATCGACCAAAAACAAAATCACGGATATCATCCCGTAAGTACTTTAAGTGTAGTGAAAGCGGGCCTGTGGACGGGGAGCTATGGGCTAGCTCGCCGTCCTTCCGTCTCATGACGACAGGCAGGGTCGACGGCGCAGGAGTGTTCCACGCGCGCCTCAAAGAGAGTCAGCAATAGGGAAAGGGCCCGCAAGGGCCGAAGCCTGCCGGGGCTGCGGGACTATTCGAAAGAGATACCGTGGCCCCGGAACACAAAGGGCGAGGAAGGAACATGGATGGGTTTTAGTCAGTAAAAGTCTGACACTCCCTCCTGCTCCGCCCAGAGCGGGAGGAGTTATTTGATGATTTCACATCCTAAAAAAAAAAAAAAAAGTGTAGTGAAAAACTGTAAGTCTAAAACAGTGCATTAAAACACACAAAGGTAGAATGGTTAAATTGTAATTATAACTATAAAAAAAAACGAAATTGGTTCTGTACAAGGCCTAGAGGCTCCTATCTCAGCATGGTGCTGTAACATTTAAAAAAAATGTCACAGCGCTGATATTCTGATAGGGCCCAAAGTGATGCAACGGTCAGATACGGATAAGAATAAAAATAAATAAAGTGTAAACGAATACACAAATATAAAATATGTGAAGTATAATAAATTCGCATTCTGGTTTCCTAACGATGTTTTCCTTCATCGAAGCAAGTGATAATTACCTATATAATACGCACATGACTCCGAAAAATTAGTGGTGCGTGACTTGGGTTAGCACTTGAGATAGATCTATGACTTGGCAGTCGGAGTGTCACACCACTAAACTAAACTGCCTATCAAGTCCTAATGATGATCGATGATAGTTTTTTATATCAAGAAGCGGCTTTTGACCCGAGACAACATTACGGAAATAATGACATTTTACTACATCTAGGACAATTCCATCGTTTTTCTTGTATAAATGTGAATTGTAATACCAACCTTTAACTTTTTAACGACGTCTTTGGTTCCATTCCAAGAAAATTGTTATAAAAAGTATGGAGACATCGCGAAATGATTATTATCTGACGCGTTTCCATGACTATGACATACGATTGTTTTGGATTTGGCCAACTGCCTTTATCTAAAGTACCATCATCTTCCTGGCCTTGTCCCATCTGTCTTGGGGTCGGCGCAACACGTTTTTTTTTTTATCTAAAGTATACAAGGTGGTAACCGGAAGATGCGTGTCAACCAATCATTCTGTACATCAAACTAAGTAGCTCTACGCAAAAATTTATTGCTGGGAAACGTTTTTTGTTTGATGAAAAATCACGGTTTACGGTAGGATTAATTGTAGAAATGCACTCCAAACATTGTGTTGATGGATGATTTGAATAGAATCAGGGATCTTGGAGGTTTAAGTAATAGAATACTAGCTCATGCCCGCTTGCCGGCTTCGCCCGCCGGAAGTTCAGTAACTGTCTCACGGGATTGCACTTCCGCATGCCTAGATAAAGTATGTTAGCAAAAAATGACAATAAGTTAGTTATGACGATGACGTAGGTACGTTTTCCTAATGATTCTATTTTTTTGAAGTGGGTTAACGATCAACGCATAACACTGTATTGAGTTAGCATCACCTCAGGTCATCGTCTTGTTGTTAAGGTGGATGCTCCAGGGTAGCCCGACAACCCTCCAAGCGAATAAAGGTGTAGGAATGACTTTGACCTTGAAAAAGTAAATTCATACACCTTTATGAGCTTGGAGGGTTATATTGATGATTTTGATGATTATAATTCTATAACTACATACGTCTTACAGCCGCGATTCATAGTTTAATCAACATAAAACCTCACACTGACCTGCAAATTGCAAAAAACGTAAGAAAATTTGAATTTCGCGGGCCACCCTGGCGCATTCACCTTAAACATGTTTCTAGTCAACGTAAGCAACGTGATCGTACCGGTTCAGCAGCGCCATTGTAAGAAAAAAGGTAAAAAAAGAAAAAAGAAAGAAAGCAAGTCAAAAGCAGTGATAGTCTAGTGGTGTAACCGTCGGATTGCCAAGTTATAGGTCTCAGTCGGACCCAAGACATACACCTCCGATTTTTCGGATTCATTTGTGAACATGTATAATTATCACTAGCTTCGGTGAAGGAAAACATCGTGAGGAAACCAGCATAGAGAGATATTTCTCGACGGCATTTAAAGCCAAGTCAGAGGCCCATGGGCGGCATAAATACTCTGACACCCAGGTTAGACCCCACATAAGAAAGAAAGAATGAAAGAGGAGAAAATAAAATACTTAATTTGAACGACCCTATTATACGTAAGAAAGAGAACGCTGCACCGTAAACTCGGACTCACAAAACAATACAAAAAATACGAGCTTAAACTGCTCGACAGAACTATTGCGGCATTAATGATGCCTCAAATAAGTATATATTACTGTCAGCATCTAGGCGACGGTTAGACCTAATACTGCTGTCATACAATGTTGAGCTTAGTGTTACTAGTATGTGTGCTGTGTTCTGTGTGTCTGTGGTTTAAGTATGGTCGTGTCAAGTCCAGCTCGCATGCATTACCACCGGCTATGCCAGGAAAGCTGCCGGTCATTGGGCACTCACTCATGCTGTTTAAGTACTTCACAAGTTAGTATTTTTCTGTTGTTTTTGAATGAAAAATAAGCCGAAGCAAGCTGAAATGACAGTTTGCCGACCATGTATGCCGAAGGAACTATGGCCGATGGAATAATCGCATCCTGGCAAGATGACATCTCCAGGCTATGTGGACCAGCAATCTTAAAAATATGTCTGTGTTAGACAAAATGCTGAAGGCGTAAGGAAACTCAAAATCAAAACATTTTATTTCACATAGGCCTAGATGGGCACTTATAAAAAGTCGAAAAAGGTGCACGGTTCGCGTTGTCGTTTCCATGGAGAAGAACCGGCAAGAAACTCCATGGTTACTCTTTTCAAGCTAAGCTTCTGCAAAGCTATGGCGACGTAACTTGGGAAAATTCTATGTTTAGCAAATTAAACGCTGTCCTCACAGCGTCAAATTCTATGTCTAGCAAATTAAATGCTGTCCTCAGACAGCGTTTAATTTGTCTTATTTCAATTAACAATCAACTCGGGTCGAGTTGTTAATGAAAAAATACAAAGAAAGTTCAGGTCATGAATATTTGCAATATCAAATGCATCGTTAGAGCGCGGAGCGTTGCCTTCCCGGACATAAAGCAAAAGTATCTCTTACGCCTCAGGACAGTGCCGGCAATACTAACAACGAATAATTCCCGCTATGTCGATTCCCTTTACGTCGACTCGTGGTTTTTCTAGGTTTTGATATATTGTCTTTTGTGTCGCCTCGACATGGCTGTCACAGAGTACAGTCACATTAAAAACGAAATACGGCTTTGCTTTTAATTAATAAAGAAATATGTCATCCGGTGATACCGTAGGTATTTTGAATAATACATTGATATAACCTACCAAAAAGTACTAGGCTAGCAGAAATTCAAGGTGTTGTAATAGGCCTATTATTCAGCCGTGGCAGGAACAATGCTGATAATGATAGTGAAGATTTCTCCGAACGAGCTACTTCACTAAGAGCACTAGTTATGTCAGTCGGTGGCCTGAGATAAGTATACCTCACTCAGTAAACTGCTAGGTAAGGTGGATACTTATGTCTAGTTAACAATCATACAAATTGTTTACACTATTCCTACATGATATTTAAGTAACGTGCCATCTCTATAATATTATGCTAACCAACCACGGTCCGTCGACTGGTTTGAGCTTGAGCTGTGCGATGATAGTCAGTTATGATAAGCAATATAGATTGGGAAGCAGTTTACTCACGGGGAATCATTTTATAGAATTACATTCGTTTTCCGGATTTCTCCACCACCACCGCCTACGGAGTTGCCTTCGCAGGCCAAGCCCCGCCCATAGACTGTTTTGTTTTCAACAAAGCACTTAAAGAATTTCACGCGAAATGGCCTTGATGCTTTTTTCATTTAGTCATTTTTTTGGATTGTCGGTAGTTCTTAGACTGGCTTTTTTACACGATCACCCTATGAAGGGATGTTAACCTCTCAGCCCCGGCCGTACCGTTATTATGTTTTGTGCACAATCTCCGGTGCAAACATTGTTATTTTTTAATGCCTAGCCCTTTGTCAACTGTGTTGGAATCGACTTCAGATTAAACGGATGCTATCCATTATTTGTTTTTATTGATCGACTAAAAAGTAAAAAAAATATCAAGTAAAAGTAGTAATTGATCGACTTTTTAGTCGAACAATAAAAATGAACGATGGATAGTTCATACAAAGTTGATTAATCAAAATAAACAATGACACCCATAAAATAAATAATGCTATCATTATTTATTGAATGGGTGTTGTTTTATAGTACCTTACCTATTCATCAGAATTGCTGCCGAGAATTAATTCATCGACTTGAATCCAAGATGGCGGTCACATTTATAAAATTTCCACCTGTTCAAATTAAGATTTATTCAAATAAATAATAATAGGTAGAACAGCTGTCAAAAATAAGAAAACTGACTTTAAAAATAAATTGCTGTTCTTGTATTGCTGTGCCTTTATTGCGGACAAAGGCCCATGGGTAGCGTTAAACGTTGTTTTTTTCATCATCACCAGATCTTGAGAAGTTACTGACGTCCTTAGCTGAACACTGCAACAAACAGGGAGGCGTGACTCATTTTAATTTTGGGAGTGAGCTTTATTATTGTAAGTTATATTTTATACCTGGTATAAGCAGTTACTATTTCTTTTAAATTTTATAAATATGTCAGTAATACCAGCGGGATCACTGCGTAATAATTACGCTTGTAATTTTATTTGTTAATCCTAGTTATAATATTATGAATACGAAAGTTTGTGAGGATAGATGGATGGATGGATGTTTGTTACTCTTTCACGCATCATCATCATGATCTGCCTAGCCTTTTCTCAACTATGTTGAGGTCAGCTTTCAGTCTAACAGGATGCAGCTTAATACTAGAATTTTACATGGAGCGAGTGCCTATCTGACCTCCACAACCTAGTTAGTACTGGGTAATACGATACCCCTTGGTAAGACTGGTTGTCAGACTTTTTGGGCCCCTGACTACCTGTAACGACTGTCAAAGATCTACAAATGACAGCCGGGACCAACAGCTTAACGTGCTTTCCGAGGCACGGAGGAAACTCGGTATGTAAGGTCACCCATCCACAGACCAACCTACTCTTTCACGCAATATTTGTATTTATCAGAACGTTTCTTTATTTTTTTCAGTGATAAACGATCCTCAGGATGCGTTCACAGCAGCAAATGTTTGCATAAAAAAACATTATTTATTTGACCTTGGTAAAGGTTGGATGGGAGACGGACTAATAATATCATCAGGTTAGTAATGACATTATCAGTTTACACTGTTAACACTGAACCTAGATGTTCAATGTTCTCTTCAAACTCAGGCCTCCTACAAAAAAACCGGCCAAGAGCGAGTCAGACTCGCGCACCGAGGGTTCCGTACAAACTTTTCAAAGGACAAACTTAACTTTGCTGTTCGATCCCTAGAAACGGCTATTGCTCCAACCACAAATAATAAGTTTGTCATAGTAAAATCGCTTTTTTTTGTTATTAAACTACATATTTACGGTTTTCAATGTGCTGTACCTTGCTTTTTGCCAAATTTCGTGATTCTAGGTCAATGGGAACTACCATTTAAATAGGTTTTCGACCCAAAACCTATAGGGTACTACCGGTTGACCTAGAATTGTCAATTTTGGTTAAAAGCAAGGTGTTACAGCACAAGTATAGAGAAAAGTCCGAAGTAAAAAGTTGCAAATTAAGGTACATTTTGGTACTTACAAGTTTTCGCGAAAATCTAAATTTGTGCATATCTGTTTATCGTGTTGACTCAGGACCTTCTTTTTTATACACCTAATAGGGACTATAGACTTCAGTATCTGGTATAAATTTCAACTTGTTAGGTCCACCCATTCTTGAGAAAATCTGTGGTGTCAGGCGGACAGACAGACGGACAGACGGACAAGAAAGTGATCTTATAAGGGTTCCGTTTCTCCCTTTTGAGGTACGGAACCCTAAAAATCTTGGCCGTTATACTTGATGCATAATCGGGCTACGTTGTTGGCACAGCTGGAACCTGGGCCTTCACTCGATGAGAGGGATGTATACTATATGGGCATGGTGGGAATCCCTAGCCATGGCCATGCAGTGGCATATTATAGTAACTACGCCACTGGTTGTCCTTGTTTTTAGTACAAAGTCCCGATTGAAATAGTTATTATAAATAAATAACAATATATCATTTAATTCAGTTAACAAAAGACCCATAACAAACATCATATATTACGATTTTGTTATATTGTTGTTTTTTGTTATTTTTATTAAAAATAAAAAATCGTATTATTATTAAAATGATATATTCTCTGAGCTGAGAAACCCATGACATAACGTTAACCAACAATGCAATATTTCTTTCGCAGGAGACATTTGGAAGCGCCACCGCAAGTTGCTGACTCCAGCGTTTACTCTGTCAGTAATTCACGGGTTCCTCGATGTGTTCAACAGCATGTCGAGGAAGCTGGCTAGTTCTATGGAACCTCATGTTGGGAAAGGACCATTCGATCAGATTCCATATTTGAAAAAGAATGCATTGGAAACGCTTTGTGGTAAGGGTTATTTAATTCAGCTTTTGTTTCTTTACTAAATCTAGAGACTGAGTTCAATGTCTTCTTCTTCGTCGTCACACTCTTGGCATCGTGGTCGTCACATCAGGGGTGGTGGCAAGCTTCACAATCCGTCGCCATTCCTCCCGTACTGTGGCTTTTCTTGTGCATTCCTAGAGTGGACCATTGAGTTCAATGTATTGACTACTAAAGAATTCGTGTGTAAACAATAAGTGTTAAAAAACTGTAACGCTGATTTATTAAGCAATTAAGGTTTTAATTTCATTTCAATCACTTTATTCAATGAGAAGACGCGACGGGACGGGATAAGAGCAGGAGAATGATGATAACACACTTAAGTCAGCGCTCTTTGCCGGATAATCGCCGAATATTCGCGGATTGCAAATATGGCCGGATAGTCAGGTTTCTCAACTAGTAGGTGACTATTTGGTGCAGTCGTGGTCTTTCCGCCTTATCAGTTAAAAATTGTTTCGCTTAAATCATGCGGAGGAGCCGAGCCACGCCCCCTTTAAGTTTAGGGCGTTTAGGAAAGCGTCAATTTGGCGCGCAAAATAACAATAACTCTAGTTTGGAGTGCGTCGTCAGTACGCTCGGCCGATCGGTATTGTCTTTTATTCATTATTTCTATACAAAGTCAACGGGGCGGGGCTAGAGAGCGTTTCAATGTTGCGATACTCATGCTTTCTCAGTATGACAATAAGAATTTATTTTGTAGGTGGACAATCAATGTAATAGACGAGTATTATGATAAATTATAGATAGCATAAAAACAGACAAGATTTAAGTGATCTAACAATGACTGATGGTGGACATTTATCTTTTCAGTTGTCAGGTACTTTTTGTAGTGTTTTTTCTTCAGTGCTGTTTATACCGCTTTAAAGACAGCGTTTTATGGCATAAAACAAGGTATTATTAGTAATGGGTCAATCGTTTCCAAATGAAGGTAATCAGTTATTTTCCGTTTACAGTTGGTACGTTTGGAATAGACCCTATTAAAGACGCGGAGTTTACGCAAAAATACATGGAATCAGTGGAAAAAATGATCAAGCTTGGAATCACAAGGGCAATCCAGTTCTGGTTGCAGAATGATTTTATATACAGGCTGGTTGGACTGAAGAAGAAAGAAGAAGAAGTGGTGGGGAATTTACATGCAATGGCCATCAAAGTAAGTGTAATGAAGAAGACGTCCTACAGCAAACAGCGAATAGCTGACTGAAACATTGGTAAATTATGTCAGTTAGAAAATAAAAGTTATAATTTTACAGGTTTTACAAGAGAAAAAAGCTTCCATTAAAAACGAAGCTCAGAACAAAAATTCTGAGTTTAATAATACAGGTATGACATTTTTAAATTTACTTTTATTATACCTATAACCTGAATCCCGTAGTACTATGACTACGATTCAGGGTATTGGAAAATACAATCGAGAGGATGCTCGAAAGTAGCATCAGCCAGCATCATAATAAAGACCCAACAAAATCTGGTCATACTGTAAGTGTGTTTGTCGTGACTTAGTGTCGAGTTCCAATAGCGCGTGTAGCAAAAGACAAAGAAAGAGGGTAGACAGATTTGACTGCTCCAAAAGAGTAAGTAATACGTCTGCTCCTAACAATTTATGTTCCATCCACCCGCATTCTTCAGTCAACCCGCGATCATGGCGCTTGCAACAGCGTCGAAAATTGGATGAATATTCACGGAATTATTTCTTTTATCTTACAGGGACCAAATATAAACCTTTTCTAGATCTACTCATAGATCTATCAAAAAACGGTGCCTTGACAGATACGGAAATCAGAGAAGAAATGGACACAATTATAGTAGCTGGATATGAAACGACATCTACCCAGCTGACATACATTTTGCTGCAGCTTGGAACACATCCTGAGGTTCAAGAGAAATTATACAAAGAGTAAGTTGGAATTAGTCGTATGTATAATTATCTATTAGCGGTAACCATAAATAGAAAAACCCCCACTTACTTTTTGTTAAACCCGGGATTCGAACCCAGAATAGCACACTCAGAAGTGCATGTATCCAGCGTGTTGGCCTCTCGTCTCAAACATAAATAAATCAAATACAAATCAAAGTCAACATAGATAAATCTGTTTGCAGATTACTAGACGTACTGGGACCAAACAGAGACGTAGAAAAGGATGATGTGAACAAGTTAGTTTATACAAACGCTGTGATAATGGAATCTCTTCGGATAATTCCTACAGTTCCTGTTTTGTTTAGAAATGTGGATAAGGATGTTAAGCTAAGTGAGTTTTTACTTAATTCCATAATACTTAAGTTCTTACGGTGGATATCTGAGAATAGACAGCACTGCCGAGGCAGGCGTTGGAGGAGGTGGTCGGACAAGCTAGACGTGTACCCAAAGGGTTGGTTTGACGTGGTTAAGGAAATGGATAGCTGCTAAAAATTGGGGGAGACCTTTGCTTAGCAGAGATAAAGTGTGGTTCAGTTGCATCCGATTAGTCTGAAAGCCGACACAAACATAGTTGCAAAAGGCCCGACGGATAATGATGTTGTTCGGAAGCGTGACTGCAAATCGCAGGATCCTACTGAACCCCAGGTAGGGCAAATTACTGTTTAGTTTTTCCATAGTATGTTTTCCAGTAGTAACTGTAGTAGGGCAGGTGATACAGGTTACTTAAGGTGACGTAATTAGAAATAAATTGGGATAAGGGCAGGATAATGATTTATATTGATTTCAGAAAACTACACGATGCGAGCTGGCAGTTATTGCGTAATTTTTCCACTGGCGACTCATTTCGACCCATCGTGGGGAGCTGACAGTGACCAGTTTAGACCAGAGAGATGGCTTGATGGTGATTTTAGAAACAACAAGGAATTTGCAGCATTTGGATTGGGGAAGCGAGCTTGTATAGGTAAGGAAACGAAAATAGCATTTATTGAATTCACAGTTATGGACTGCTGAAAAAGCAATACAATACGGTTTCTCTTACAGGTAGAACATACGCCATGATATCAATGAAGGTGACTCTAGCGCACTTCATACGACGGTACCGACTGACAGCGGACTTGAGCAAGTTGAAGATGAAATACGAGTTCGTAATGAGACCAGTATCAGGATACGAGATCAGTATAGAACGAAGGACGTAATATCCTTCTACATGGGCTAATACAGATTCAGATATTTGCAAAATATTAGTTTAAATACGGTACAAATGTTTAGGTTTAGATGCGGGATCGAGTACCGCCTGCACAAATATGCACGTGTGCAAAGCTTAGCTTGCAAACCGGGCGTGGTGGTGTGTCAACCTCTTCGGAGCATCCTCAGGAGATGTTGTCTCGACATCAGCATTTTCCTGTCCTTATCATAAATTACTAGGGGTCGACGCAACACGTTTTTGTCTCTACATGGCATCTCTATATCAGCGCATATTATAGACCATTAACCTGTACAATTTTTGTCATGTGATCAACAAAACTTAAAAACCTACTCGACCCAAATGTATGGGACAGCAGATTTTTTTTTTTCGCGATAACGATTTTGGTCCCATGAAGAATGTCGTTCAGTTTGACGATTTGTGCCACTACCTTAAATATGACGACACTTTTCTGATTTTTAGCAGTATTGCGTCTAGCAAGAATCACCAATGCAGATATATCAAAGAGTTGACCACTTCTTGAATCTATAAATCTTTCTTTAACCTTCCTTTTTTTGTGTAAAGCAAGGCTGCAAATCGTTTGTAACATGACAGTCATCAGTTTTACCATGTCCAGATAATAAATGTAAGACTAACGACATTGTATAAGTTATTTTAAATTAAAAATAATTATTCTGCATAAAAGTGTTGTTTTTTCTTTTACCGTCATCGGAATCAGTAAACTTGAAAAAAAAAAGGACAAATTAAAAAAAAAAACTGGAATACATCAAATTTTCAGAGACTTTCATTGTCAGATTATCATCAATGGGCACGCCACGCTAGTGGCAGTAAGTCCCCTCTTTGAGGAGTGGCTGGGGAGACGCCACGGCGTCCTCACCTTCCGCCTGACGCAGGTTCTTACCGGAAACGGATCTTTCGGTAAGTTCCTGCACCGAATCGGGCGGGACGAGACGCCCGCGCCTGGGTGTTTCCATTGTGAGGATCGACCGGAGGACACGGTGGAGCACACGGTGGAGGTGTGCCCTGCTTGGGTGGAGCACCGCCGTGTCCTCGAGGTGGCGATCGGCGGCGGCGACCTCTCGCTTCCGGCCCTGGTTCGTGCCATGGTCCGGAGCGAGACGGAATGGGACGCCGTCACCTCCTTCTGCGAAGCAGTCATGCTAGCGAAGGAGGTGGCGGAACGTGAGAGGGAGATATCCTCACGTCCCGCGGGAGACGCCCCGGGCGTCGGGGGCCACGTGGTGGCTTCCGGCCACCGTAGGCGCGGGCCTGTGGACGGGGAGCTATGGGCTAGCTCGCCGTCCGTCCATCTCATGACGACAGGCCGTGTCGACGGCGCGTTCGTTTCCACGCGCGCCTCAAAGAGAGTCAGCAATAGGGAAGGGGTCCGCAAGGGCCGAAGCCTGCCGGGGCTGCGGGACTATTCGAAAGAGATACCGTGGTCCCGGAACACAAAGGGCGATGAAGGAACATGGATGGATTTTAGTCAGTAAAAGTTTGACACTCCCTCCCGCTCCGCCCAGAGCGGGAGAAGTCATTTGATGATTTCCCATACTAAAAAAAAAAAAAAAAAAGATTATCATCAATCGGTTACCTACATACAAGAAAAAAGAAACATTCACAAATTTTTGTTTTCAGTAATAACTTCGGTAATAGACTTTTGAAGTTCATAATCCAATTTTATTGAAAAGCGATCTTGACTTTTCAACCGACTTCCAATCAAAATCAAAATCAATCAAAATCAAAATCAATCAAAATCAAAATCAATTTTATTTGTGTAACATAGGTAGTGAATACAGTTCTTAAATTAAAGATAGGTCGCTATGTTATGCCAAGAGGCGTACAAATGTATGGTTGCATGCGAAATAAAAAAAATATAAATCATGCGAGAGGGAAACACAAATTATTTGGTAGGTATGTCAAAATTAATAGCATGATGATAAAAAAACAAAAAAATATAAAATGTCACAATATGAAGTAATTACTACAGTCAATGCTTAAATAAATAATCATATCATAAATTACCATTGCTCTCAATATTCTACTAAAAATTGTCTATTGCGTGTATTCTCCAGTCAAAAATAAATAAATAACTCTACATTAGTTTATCATTCAGAAATTCATCAATCGTATAATAACATTTTTCAATTAATAACACTTTTAATTTTTTTTTTGAATTGTGTAACATTCAAATTTTTCATTACATCTGGCAATTTATTGTAAATGCGCGGTGCCATGCCTAAAACGCTCTTTCTCACTAAGGCCGTCTTACAACGCTGATTGCATAAAGATTTTGCGTATTGGCTACGAATCGCAACATCTCGTAAAGTCGACACTTTTTCGAACAACTTCATATTTGTTTTGACGAAAACACTTATTTCAAAAATATATAATGATGGTAAGGTAAGTATTTTCAGCGATTTAAAGAATGGTACACAGCTATCATCAATTTTCAGACCACACATCGACCTTATGCATCTTTTTTGTGCCTTAAAAACGATATCTTTATCAGTAGAATTGCCCCAAAAAACGATACCATATCGCAAAATTGAGAATACTAGGCCGTGATATGCAACTAGTAGCGCATCCATATTTATTTTCCTATAAATATGGATGCGCAATTTGGAAAAGTGCGTATGCTGATTTATTTATTTTCTTACTTAGGTCATCTATGTGGGCCTTCCAGTTAAGCTGATTATCAAGGAATAAACCTAAGAATTTAGCTATTTTAACTTCTTCAATGTCACAGTTACTATGTCTAATATTTACATTTGGTACTTCAGTTCTTTGGTGAAAGTGCATTATTTTGGTTTTCTCTAAGTTAATAACTAAATTATTTTTATTAAGCCAATTAATTATGTCAGATAGTGTATTATTTATGTCAACTTGATAAATATTGCGATCAATACATTTCACTATGGCAGTACTGTCGTCTGCAAACATAACCATTTGATGTTGAGTCACCTTTGGCAGATCATTTATATAGATCAAGAAAAGAGGTGGCCCAAGGACGCTACCCTGTGGGACACCAAACTTTATTAATCTAGAATGAGACAAAAACCTCTTTTCAAATTTTGTTTTTTCACATATTCTTGCAATCTCTGTACATTGCATTCTGTTAGAGAGATAGGATTCGAGTAGTTTTAAAATGTTACCTCTGATACCGTAGCTACGCAGTTTGTCCAACAAGACGTCATGCTTAACGTAATCGAAGGCTTTGGTCATATCTGTGTAGATGGCACAAATAGGAGCTTTTTGGTCTACTGCCATCATAGTGCTACGTAGAAAATGAAAGATAGCCATGTTGATTGTGGTATTCTTTCTAAAACCATATTGTTCCTTGCATAATAAGTTAAATTTGTTGAGATAGCTATACAAAGACTTATAAATAATTTTTTCAAAAATCTTGGAAAAAACAGAAATTTTAGCTATTGGCCTATAGTTCTTCATATCGGTTTTTTTATCTTTTTTATGAAGTGGTTTAATAATAACTTTCTTCAAGTCTTCAGGATAAACCCCGTCAACAATGCCAAGGTTCATAATATGCGCCAATACGGGTGCTATAAGTTCGTTTACAAATTTGATCGCCTTTGTTGACATGCCGTCAAATCCTACAGTACTTGTATTTTTAAGTGATCTTATAGCCGAAATCATGTCGTTCGTTAGAACAGGCTGCATAAACATTGATTGGCTTGTCAGATTAACTAATTTATTGTCGAATTCAATGTCAGTTTTAATATTATTCTCAATTTCCTCTATAAAATAATTATTAAATGCATTTGCAATGTCAATAGGTTTTGAAAAGGTCTGGTTACATTTATTAATGGTCATTATTTGTTCTTTAGGAGAATTATTTTTAGGTTTATTGACAATTTGCCATGTAGCTTTCGACTTATTCTTCGAGGTTTTTATAAAGTAATCATTTTGAGCTTTTTGTGTGAGTCTTATAATTTTCCTATATTGTGAAGAGTATTTTTTAAAGTTAGTTTTATTTTTTAAAACAGGATTTAGTCTATATGTCCACAGTAATTTTCTTTGTTTTTGACTACAGCTTTTTATGCCGCTCGATACCCATTTTACGTTTTTATTACTATGAATAGTTATTATTTTGTTAGGGAAGCAAAGTTTGTAGAATAAGGAGAACGTTTCATAAAATCTTTTGTAAGCTATATTAGCATCGTTACTTGCATATACATCCGTAAAGGTTAAACTTCGAATGCATTCTCGGAATTTTCTGAGGTTCTCTGCGGAGTAGTCTTTTTTTACAATTTTCCAGAATTTTAAACGGCATGTTCTATTTATGGGAACCTTGAGTATCTGTGACGTGTGATCAGAAAGGATAAGATCTATAACTTCAGCTTTACATCGTTTTCGCCAGTTATGCGCGAAATGATCGATACATGTGTACTACTGAGCCTGGTTGGTTGATTTATTTCTAATGTCAAGTTGTAACTCAGTAAAAAAAATTCTAGTTCCAAAGTAATCCTATTCCTTTTTAACGTATCAATATTTAAATCGCCACATAAAACAATTTTTTTTCTATTTAGCAAACATAACTTACTCAAAACAATGTCAAGTTTATCATAAAATGTCAAGTAATTGTATTTAGGAATTCTATAAACACAAAACACAATAATAGAATGAGTTGTCAATTCAATTCCACAAATTTCAAAAACGCCTGACACAGAGTGCTTAGCAATATCCGGCAGTTCTTTATATTGATGCCCAGTTTTAACTAAAATATAGTCCCTCCGCGATTTGATTTGCGACAAAAGAAAGCAGCGGGATGGAAACCAGGAATGTACAACAAACTCTCATGGCCAGATGTAATAAAATGTTCAGTTATACAGAGAACGTCTACAATAGTTCCCTGATTTTCAAGGTTTTTCAATTGAATAGTCAATAGGTCCGATTTGTTCAGCAAACCGGCAATATTTTGGTGCATAATATTGAGAGAATTACAGAAAAAACTGCGAGTTTTGTTCCTCTGTAGTAGTCGTTGATGTTGTCTTACATTTGTTAGGATGCATTTTGTCATTTATGTCAAGTTCACATATTTCATAATTAGTATTTACACTTTGAATATAAATAATCATGTCATAAATATCATTAAAAATTGATTTCATTCCGGAGTAATTTATCATGCCCGTGCGTCTATTGAACATGGCATCATCGTATGTTAAATTCTTGTTACTATCTAGAAAATAAGCATGTTCATGAGTAGTTGTATCCAGATATAACAAGTTATTAAAAGTTTCTACTCTAGAATTGTATAAGTAATTATTAGTGAAGAATTTGTAAGTTGGTGTGCATATAATTATGTTTGTATTTGTGATTTCTTGTAAAACCTGTCGTATTAATAAAATGCTGTCATAATAGTTACACGTGACTTGGAAGTCTTCGCCACCTATCAAAATAATGCAGTAGTCCAACATGGTGAAGTCTGCCAGTTTTTCTTTGATGCCTTTCAGGAGTGCTTGGATATTTCTATGAGGTGTGATGTAGTGACAAAGTCCACATTTATTTATAGTTTTTTCTGCAATGTCAAGCAAGTTATTCCTGTTGTCGGTGCTTATGATGCAAATTTTGCCACGTTTTAAATTAAAGTGGTCCGAATTATTATTAATTTGTTTTGTTGGTGTAACAGTATGATGGGTAGAAGTAGTATTGCATATATTTTCATCCGTTTGTGTTTGTTTGCATGCATTTTTCGTTCTCAGTTGTTTATTATTACAGGCTGTCGATGTTTGTCGTTTTAATTTTGCTGGCGAATGATCCGTGAGATTACTGGTTTGTGTCTCCTTATTCAATGTTTTTATTCGGCATGTAGATTTATTTCTAAAGGATTTTTTAATTGGGGTTGATGTCAGGCTACTCACTTGGAGTTTTATGTTTGAAACCTTTCGTTTAGAACCTGGAGTGGCACACTTGGCATCTCCTGCGCCCACCTGCTTATACAATTCTATGATACGATTACATTTATCCAAATCTGACTTTAAATTTTTATTCTCACAGAGCAAGTTGTCAACTTCCTGATTTGCGCTTTGCAACTTAATCCTTAAATCGTTGATCTCTTCCTGTAGCGTCGCAATGGTTTCATCATCTCGCAGTGAAGTTTCTGGCATACTCATAACAGTTGCATCAAAAAGTGACGTTTCTGAGAGCGAGGAAGACAGGAATTGTTTTTTTCTCAGCGTTATGTTTTCATCCCCCATGAATGCAACTTGGTACACTTTGTTCGCCGCTGGAACGCTTCTGCGCCGTCGGAGAGTTGGTAGCACTGATAGCGCGCAAGATTGCGCGTACATAGGACTTTCGCCGTTCACCAGTTCGCACAACCGTGAGGATTCCGTGCACACTCGATTTAGTCACTATGACCGGCACTTTTTCGAGGTTTTTATTTTTGTTTATTATTGTTTGTATCACACTGCAAACAATTATTGGGCAGTAAACACTTCACTACACTTAAGTTTAGTGGAAAAAATATAGTTTTTATAGCTGATAATCAATTCTACGACGTTAAATTACTAAGGGCACAACTAAGCGGTTTCGGGGCGCGTTCCAGTCTATTCCAAAAAGAGGAGGTTCTCAATTCAACTGTATTTTTTTTGTGTTTGTTACCTCAGAACTTTCGACTGGGTGAACCGAATTTGATGATTCTTTTTTCATTTAAAAGCTGGTGCTTCCTGTGTAGTCCCATTTAAATTTTGTGAACATCTGATGCTCATCTTCGAAGACAAAACTGCCGTGATTGCTGCAATCGCTTGGATGTTTATTGTTTATACAACATCATGACGTAACATTACGCCTGTATGCTCTGAGGGGTACGCAGATGTGTACAATACACCCAGATTTTGACAGTTAGGTATGTTCTGTTGGCGCGTTCTTGTTCCGCACGCGCCTCAAAGAGATGTCAGCAAAAGGAAGGGGTCCGCAAGGTCCGATGCCTGCCGGGGCTGCGGGACTGTTTGAAAGAGATACCGTGGCCCCGGAACACAAAGGGCTAAGAAGGAACATGAATGGGTTTTAGTCAGTAAAAGTCTGAAACTGCCTTCCGCTCCGCCCAGAGCGGGAGGAGTCATTTGACGATTTTCCATCCGAAAAAAGAAAAGGTATGTTAAGTTCCCTAAGGATACGCCTATTACCATGACATGTGTTTTTATAATGCCAAATAAATTCATGGCAAATATTTGTTAGGGAATTTAACAACTAAAAATGGAAAAATAAAAAATCTTTTTGCAAAAAATAAAACCGACTTCAAACAAAAAAAGCGAAAAACAACTTTAGCTTCAGAGGTCGGTGACCTTTGTTTGATTGATTTCGTTTTTTTGATATCGACTTCTGAAGCTAAAGTTAGTTTTTGCAAAAAGGTTTTTTATTTGTTTTCAAGATTATTTTGGGTTCCGTTGATCCTTCGTTGCAAGCTGATTTCTGGGCCCGACACTGCTTTTACCACCATGTCGATTTTGAATCGCAGTTAAAGAAGTCCTGATAAACAAAATTCTAATAAAAACTTTGCGCGCCAAATACTCAAAAAACTTATCGCGAGCGCGGCAGAACACCGCGCCCGTGCCGCGGTGCAGCCCACGCGTCTCCTCCTAGCACAGGATTGGAATACCAAAATAGTAGGCAAAATAACTTCAATCTAATAATTAAAATCAATCAATCAATCAATCTTGCATTATACCAGCAGCAATGGTATGTCGAGTTAAAAAGCTTATACATTAAGTAAATTGAACTCTTAAATTCAAAAGTATCACTACATAGCATAAAACAAAGTCGCTTTCTCTGTCCCTATATCCCTATGTATGCTTAAATCTTTAAAACTACGCAACGGATTTTGATGCGGGTTTTTTTTAATAGATAGAGTAATTCAAGAGGAAGGTTTTAGTATATAATTTGCAGGCGGGCGAAGCCGCGGACATCAGCTAGTCTAATAATATTTTTTTCTTATTTTAGTCACAGTTACTGCTTACAGTGTAAGTGATCAAGACCGAATGTGAAATAGACCTTGCCTAATATAACCATAGTATGATGAGTTAGGTACTGCAGGTATTCTAAGTATTTAAGGCGCTGTCAACACCAAAATCGCGCACACTGTCTATTTGTATGGGAGTAAACGAGACGGCGGGCGCCTGGAAGGACAGGTTTTAGAAGAAAATAATGAATAAATATTTAAATAAAAAAGTGTGGATTATATGTGAAATATGACTCGTTAGCGGTTTAGGTATGAATATGTTGACTTCATATTTTTTATTGCAGACCCATACGTCAAAAAAATATAGAGATAGAACCGTTAATGACGCGAAAAAAACAATGATCCTTAAGCGCTAGATTTTTACAAATTCCCTGGACTCCGCACCAGAATACCCTGTGCCATGAGGTCCAGTCTCTTCCTAAGTAAGGGTAACATGTTAGCTTTAACTGAACTGATTACAAAGGAAATAGAAAATGTTTTGGTAAATTATGATAATTAAATTAACAAACTAATGATGAACTAATGATTTTACAACAAGTGCACAAAACGAACCATTTTCATCCGAGACTTATAGCAAGTAAATATTATTAAGTAACGAATTCTATCTATGAACTTCTTAATATGTTTGGCTGTATGGCTCATTTTCTTTGCCTTAATATAGATACATTTATGAGTAGATACGTCAATGCACTTGTGCACAAAATTCAATTTTGTGCAGCCTATATGCTGTACAAATAATCACTTTCAGAGCATGAGAAGTGAAATAGAACATTTTGATACAAATGGAGAAAGTTTGTTATAGCATACGAGGCGGAATTAACTCCCGAGCCGCAGGCGAAAGTGTTTTTGAGCCGAGAACTGCATAAATAAATATCCACGTGTATCAAACGACGTTTTTCAATACACAAGAAATAAAATAATGAAAAAAAAACAATCACCGCCGACTATAGGCATTGCACCAATTTGTACTAAGTATAGGTATAGTTTTATCTGTGGCAATTTTCCAACACCCGCGTGCTGTGCCGCGTGCGAAAATGGCTCCTTTCTGCACGCGGTTATGGAAAATGAAAAAGATCCACGTGTGTGAAATACATGGCGTGTTGAACCTAATCGTAGTGCGATAAGAACCCGTTTTCGAGGAAGTGTATTGAAAAAACTATTATAATATATATCAATATTTTTAAAACGAAAAATTTAAGGACAAGAGGTTTGATGTTTTTGGAAGTCTGTGTGTATGTTTGTGCGTGTGTGAGTGAAATGTGGTGGGTGTTAGGGTATGGAGTGGGTGTGGTGTGCATGGTTGTGTTTCTCTATTTTTTTTTGTTACAATATTACGACTGTATATACAAAAGGTGTTCTGTTTGGTCATAGTTTTTGGGATGCAGCCATTTAAATATCACATTTTTACAAGAGCTGTACGTTAGGGTGAGTATAGTTTTATTGTCCGAATGGCGCAGCGGTAGTGAGGCTGCCTTACGTTCTTAGGGTCCCGGGTTTGAATCCCGGTAGGAGCAAATGTTTGTGTGATGAGCACGGACATTTGTTTCCTAGTCATGGATGTTTGTATGTATAATAAGTATGTATTTACAAATAAAAAGTATCTATGTAGTATATCAACTATCTGGTGTTCATGACACAAGCCTCGTTGCTTAGTGTGGCACTAGATGGCGCTGTGTGTAATGTCCAGCGATATTTATTTATTTATATTTATTGTAAGAGTAGAATTTGGAATAGTGGTAGGTCCCAAGAAATGCAAAAGATCAGCGTGCAAAACATGAGTGTACTCTTGGTCGATACCATCGAGTGAATGGCCAATTCTCTAGCATGCCTATGGAAGCGCAGCAATGTGGAAACGACAAACAACTGCCTGAGTACAAAGCATCAGTAGAGTAACGCCACGCATTTTAGTAAGCTATTTTTAGAATAGCTCGTTGAGCTCGTTCCAGCCGTAACAAGAGGGTTTTGTTTGTTGCTCCCCAGACCGATACACAGTAACCTAATATTGACTAGCACAAGGTTAAGTACTGTCATATTACTACTACTATTATTAAAAGAAAGTAAGCAATTGACAATTTAATTTTAAAAGGTAAAAAATACAATATTAATTATTTAAAAATACCTATCTATTGCAAGCTCAACAGAGGAAATTTTGGGTTTACAGTACTTGCAGGTCTTGATGTGAAGTGAAGAAAGCAACTCCCCAGGTCAGGTTACGGCGTCCTCTGGGAGTATGGCGTGAACAACGGGCGAATCCCTTGGGGACGCCCTCAGCTTTTGAAAGTGTGGAGAATAACTCCTTGGTCAGGTTGCCGCGTCCTCGTGTCACCAGGGCTTGTAGAGCTCCTGATGTGTAGGAACACGTTTTTATTACGGGCGCAGAGGGTTCTTGAGTGGAACCTTTTAAGAGACCTGACTCTTTAGAGAGAGAGAGAGACCAGGTGACTTTTGCCAGGAGACTTCAGTGGCTCTAGTTCAGCAACCAATATTAAACTGCCGGGAATGATTCTGGCGTCCCTTTTATATGCAGATTTTCAGCGTTTTTCATATCAACTGTTTCATTTTTATTTCTTTTTAAATTTCTCGAATTTCAGTTTTTGAAAATCAAAAATCGAAAATCAAAAAGGCCTGTATTATTTATTTAGTCAAAAAACTTCCTAGAAGAATTCTGTGAGCGTGTTAATTTAATTATATAAACTTAAGATAAGATACTATTGTCTAGTAAACAAAATAAATTAACAATAGATTACATTATTTGAGCTAACATATTAATGAAAATAAAAATAAATTACAGAAATCAAAAGTGACCTTCTTAGTCCTAACCACTAAGAAAAACTATGACACAAAATTCGAGAAAAAGTAATTGACAGCTTGACAACTGACGTAATGTCACTGTTAGTCTTCTAAGACAGCGTATGTGTCAATCGTGGGGGAGACATTCATACCAGACCACACAAATTCAAAATAAAGGCACTTGGTATGTCTCTTTAGATAAACAAATAAACTCCATACCTTGGTTTTGCAGAAATAGTAGTTTTATAAATAGAAAGTTTTATTCATTTATTTGTCGTATGCGTTTTGTTTATTGTCGTTTAAATTATCATCTTCATCGTCTTAAAATGGTCAACTCTCCCTATTGTGAGCATTGTCAATCGCAAAAAGTTCAATCTTAACATCATGTCTTCTTCGAGTGTTCGTCTTTCAACATTCAGCGCCTAGTGTTGTCGGATGAGCTTCTAAAAATTTATAAAAAACCTGATAAGGTCCCGCAATGCATTCAGGAGCTACTTATGAATGCCTCAACATATTATATATATTTGTACAAATTTATATCAGAGACTGTAAATGATACTAGGTTACATTTCGTGTTTTTTTTATTAATATAAATTAATTGTATATTATATTTAAACCTTTAGTTGTTGTACATAGTATTGAATTATTATAATTTAAATCACTCAATGTTTGTAGGTTATCATATTTATTATCTCTTTGCTTTATTTGACATGGAATGGACAATGGACATGCATGTCCAAAGTCGTTTGACTTGACATTAGAATAACGTTTAATTATCTACCTCGGATTTGACAAAAATTGATATGACTAACTTTTCATGGACTTAAGACAGTTTAGGAAAAACGAAAAACTAAATATGAAAATTTAATACGAAAGACATTATTGTAAAACTTATCACGAAAGAAAATACTTGGACCTAAGACTAGGCAATATGGTCGAAAGACTTTAGCCTTCCCTTCGGCGTAAATTAAAAAAAAAAAAAACTGACGTAATGTCAACAGAAAAGTAAACATTGAAAATTATTAGATTTTATATTTAATTACAGCAAAATCAAAGATAATCGAATAAGATCGATAGTAAGACTGCCAACAAAAATAGTTGTCGCCAAGGCGCGACATAAGATGTAAAAGGACATATTATAAACAATGAGTATGATTGATAGAAAAGTGTAAGTACTGTAATAAAACTCCCGCTGTACTTTCAATCACCAGTATAATGTTTTAACTGTCGTAGCAATTTACAATGTAGATACTACTTCTTACTCAATACTTTTTCTAATTATCACTTTCACACTTAATGTTCTATTCACTGCTTACAAACACGAGGTTATAGGTATATGCTCGGTAGCTCACATGCGACCAACATTTTTTAAGAACCCAGACCCCAAATCTATTCCCGCCCGAGCGTTGAGCCCGCCCTTTTTTTTCCGTGCCCCAACGCTCGAGCCTTCCCGCCATTTTTCCTCCCGCAGTGTTGCTCGCACGCAGTACTTGCATTTTAAATAAATTCCAAGAATAATAATATTTTTACATTGAACAAATTAACAATTTAACTTTTAAAATAGTTATAATAAAATACAATATCAATTAAATCATTATAAATATACAATTAATTCATACAGATCTGCTAACTCATTTCAAATCATTTGACTTAACCGGCTGACTGTACAAAATTACTTATAAATCAACAAATTCATCTAAAATCATTATGAAATTAAACAAATGTAACCCATTATTTCTAAAATGAATTACTTAACTTAGTCAACGCTAACACTCGTCCATCCTGATGACGTGTATGTCCTCATACACGTATCAAGTGAACACTAAAACCAATCCCATGGTTCAATAATTAACCAATCCCATGGTTCAATAATTAAACAATCCCATGGTTCAATAATTAACCAATCCCATGGTTCAATAATTGATCAATTTCAGTAGCTCGTAGACCCATCCATTCTTACGAGCTACACTACATCTGTGACTCTGCGAACCCTTCCATTCTCGCAGGATCAACAGGAAGATGAATTGTTTGGCAACGAAGCATGAACCCTTCCATTCTCATGTCCGATTGGCAACCAATCCACCCCTTTAGCTGTACGTGAACCCTTCCATTCTCACGTACAGCATTATTTAACTTTGCGAAGGCATCGTATCGTGAACCCTTCCATTCTCACGACGATGGCTTCGAAACCGTTAAACGACTCAATTTACTTCAAATTCTGCATAGTCCATCAAATAACATTTGTACATAAAATTAATCCACAAAAAATCAAGGTAAATCATATTCATAGGAACAAGGAGAGTATCTTAAGATCTTACTATTTCACTACATCACAAAGAAACAATAAAACTATTATTCTCTTATCAAATCAGTCAAATATGTTGCTTATTAGATTCATTCAACATTCTTCATGATCGCTATTCGCAAGATTTTCATCATCAGAATTACTTCCATTAAGTTCTAATGCAGCTACATGAACCCATGGACGCATTCGATTAGCAGCTACGGTTGTTTTACGTTTATTTTTTCTACCGCTTAGCCCGGGAATTGCAGCTATTTCATAACGATCATTTCCCAATACAGACACTACACGATAAGGACCAATGTATGATGGTAGGAGTTTCTTACTTTGACCGTCATTAGAAAATGCAGTTTTCGTAATTTTGACTAGTTCACCCTCCGAGTATTTGGTCGCGGGACGCCTATGTTTGTCGAAATTTTGCTTCTGCTTAACTTGCTCCTCGTCTATCCTATCTTTAACTTCTTCACGAATGGTGTGAGTCTCAGTTTGATCTCTTGTCGCTTGCCTCAATTCATTAAGCCTCGGGTCTACCTCACTAATCATTTGCGTACCAAACAAAACTTCAGCCGAAGCCCTACCTGTAGTCTTCTGGATGCTATTGTTGAGACCCCATTGAATACGACCTACCTGCGTATCCCAGTCCTTCTCATTACCACTCAAGTTTTGCGCAGTTAAAGAATCGAGTATTGTGCGGTTGTACCGCTCAACTTGCCCGTTAGACTGTGGACTAGCTACCGCATTAAGCACGTGCTTGATGCCCTTATCTGCGCAAAATTTCTTGAACAAGTGAGATGTGAAGCACGTACCCCTATCACTGATAATACGGTCTGGAAACCGAAAAGTGTCGAAGATATTTTCTAGGACATTGATAGCTGTCAGTGATTTGGTATTTCTTACTGGTTTGACAAAAATAAATTTAGTGAAGGCATCAATCACGACCAACAAGTAAGAGTTTCCCTTTTTAGATTTTACGAAGGGTCCAAGGTGGTCAATATGTAGCGTGTGGAATGGAACCTCAATTTTTGGTATGGGATTCAACAATCCTTCAGACGCGTGATTACCTTTTTTTGAGTAAGCACACTCAATGCATGCACCTACATATTTTTTTATAAATTTAGCCATTCGCGGGAACCAATAAGTCTTTTTGATTCGCTCTAAGGTCTTGTCCACCCCAAGATGACCTATATCATCGTGGTTTAAGCGACACAGTTGCCACCTTGCACCCTTTGGAACAGCCCACCGAATGTTACTTTTATCACCCTCAAGACACTTATACAGCCCGTTGTCTTTAAGCATATAATTATCTTTTATGTATTTCAAACCCTCTGGATCTAAATTGGAGCTAAGTATGTCTCGAATCCTATTTAGTTCAGAATCCCCCAACTGTAACGTGTGCAACCAATCGTCTTTGGTTATTGTCATAATCATTGGATATTGATCTACTTGAACATGCTCGTCATTTGCAACCGGATTTCTGGACAGTGCGTCTACATGCAGCATCTTAGTTCCTGGTCGATATTCTATGGAACAGTTAAATTCCTGCAACATCAACCACCACCTAGCGATGCGAGGGATCAAATCCCGCTTACTAAAAGTAGTACGCAACGCGCTACAGTCTGAGACGACTTTGAAGTCTTGTCCCAACAAATAGACCCGAAACTTCTTTAGGGAGCAGATCACGGCAAGAGTTTCCAGCTCGTAAGAGTGGAAGTTTTTCTCTTCCGGAGATGTCTGACGACTGTAAAAGGCCACAGGACGAAATGGTTCACCACTAGAGGAACGTTGCAATAGAATGCCACCGATACCGATCCTACTTGCATCAGTGTGCAATTCAGTCTCAGCCTCAGCCGAGGGGTCATATATTGCTAACACTGGCCTCTCAACTAACCTCTGCTGCAAAGTACTAAAAGCTTCTTCCTGCTCGTATTCCCAAGACCAAGTTACATCCTTCTTAAGAAGTTTGCTAAGGGGGTGTGCTATTTGAGCAAAGTTTTGAATAAACTTGCGGAAGTAACTCGCCAGCCCAAGGAATTGACGCACGCCATGTACATTAGTGGGACGGGGAAAATTAACAACCGATTGAATTTTCTTACTACCCGGCCTTACCCCAGAAGCACTTATCTCGTAACCTAAATAATCAATTGTGTCCTTAAGAAAATCGCATTTAGCAAGATTTAATCTCAAGTTAGCCTGCTCTAATAACTTTAAGATATCCTCTAACTTAATTAAGCAATCGTCGATGTTTTCCCCATATATAAGAAGATCGTCTATGTAAGCAGTGGCTTTGGAAAATCTAGCGGAACCTAGCACCCTGTTCATCGTACGCTGGAAAACGGCAGGAGCATTTGCTAAACCGAACGGCATGCGATTAAACTCATATTGGCCGTCCGGTGTAACAAAAGACGTTAGGGGCTTTGAGCTCTCTGACATGGGCACCTGATAATAACCGGACGCGAGATCCAAGGATATGAAACATGCCTGGCCAGACAACCTAGAAATCTCATCTTCTATTATCGGCATAGGATAGCGTTCTTTGACCGTAACTGAATTGAGCATTCGATAGTCTATGCATAGCCTAAGATTCCCATCCTTCTTGCGCACAAGGATAATAGGGCTTGCGTATTCCGACACTGATTCCCTAATCACCCCAGACTCCAACATATCATCGACCATGTCGCGCACTTTAAGCCGTTCGTTAGGAGATAGCCGGTACGGACGATATACGATAGGAGTCTTATTGTTGACTTCAATGCTCATCTCGCAGACATCCGTACAACCTAAGTCCTTGAGAGACGATGCAAAACAATGCTCATATCGTTGCAATATGCTAATCAGCCTATCCCTATCAGTATTACTGACAGACGACCCTACGCGAACCTGACTAAAATCAAAAGTTTCTGAAGGCTCTGTGGATATTTCCGATGATGGCGAAATGATTCGATTAACAACTCTGACAATGGAAGCCCGCGCTATCGTGGCACCCTTCTCTATGATACTTGATCGAGATACCGGAGTAATGCAGATGTTGATAGCACCATCCTTGACTGGATATACGCCACCTGTCACTACACACTGTTCATTAGGTCTACCTACTACCCCGCTGTCCAACAACACGTAGCCGTTACGAGCAGGCTCGACAGACACTCTAACCGTTGCCTTTCCGCTCAGGTTCACGTTGTTCGTTGTTCTGACACGTACTGTATTGCTATCACTACCAATATCATCTTCTTGCGAAAACGGGATTTCATTATTAATGTCAAGAAACTTAAGTTCAGTGGCACTTTTATACGCAACAATGTGAACCTGTTCAGTATAAGACTGACCAATTAACATAGGCACCTCCAAAAATCTGTCATCAACGACGCAGCAGCGGACCCTAGCACAAACGCCGTCTACACAAAGGTTAACGTCTAGTTTACCACTGGACCGTACTAACTTGTTTCCGAAACCTTTTAACATAGTTTCAACACTATCGTGGCTAAGGCCTAACTCCGGAAGCAAGGATTCCCTCAACAGCGAGACTTCGCTACCGAAATCTACAAATGCGTCTATTGTCAAATCGTTGACCAGGACCTTCTTATTAAATTTAAAGTTCGGTTCCGCAGCCGATATGCACATGGTCTTACTGATGGTCACGTTCGTTTTGTTGCCTACCTCTGGTCTAGAAAAACAGCCCTCCGCAGTATGACCCACTCTTTTACATTTAGAGCAATTTATCAAGGGTTTAGGGCATTTAAGATAAGGGTGTCCTTTTTCTTTACAATTAAAACAAAATAAGCTGTTGTTGTTCGGTCTGTTCGGAGGTCTGTTAGTACCAGTGGCGGCAACACTATCGGGGCCTGATCTTTGTCTAAGATTATTAGGTCGCTGTTCAGAGAATACTGGGCTTTCCTTATTGCTCATCAAGAATTTCAACAAATGATCGGGATGTTCACAACGTAACGCGAGGGCACTTGATTTAGTCGTTTTATCAGTAATGCCGTGTATTATGCACTCAGTGGCTCGTTTACCAGTTATGTCACATTGGTTTAAAAGGCCTAACTTTTCATAGAAGTATACTTCAATGGGTTCATTGTACTTGCTTTTTCTCCTAAGCATATCCTCCAAAGATTGGCCATAGTTTTGCTCAAAAGGGAATGCACTTAACAATTTCTCCTGCCATTCAGGCAAAGTAAACAAAATTGTGTTCAGGCTCTCATACCAGGTTTTGGCCAACCCTTGCAGTTTCTGCATTGCAAAGTGCACAATAGTTTTGTCGTCCCAGCCATAAACAGATGAGCATTCATTTACCTTTTTTAACCATATGTCTACTCGTTGGTTTTTTAGTGATGGATTAAATTCCGGCAAAATATTTTTGTAATCGTTGCGTTTTAATGCAGACCCGGTCGTCGTTGGTGGCTGAGACGTCAAATCTTTAATTGTGCTTAACATATTCATTAAGTCTTTAGCAGAAAATTCTAAGCTAGTGGAGGCTATCGGTTGTGATGTATCGGCTGCATCAGCTACCCCATCACCGCGAGCACTCCTCTGACCGTGATTTTGTGACGGCGAAAGATCTCGCCGGAGAGATGAGTGGCGAGAACGACTATCACGGTGACGTCGTAGGTTAGATGTGAATAAGCTACGAGCCTTAGGTACCTTACTATCCATTTTGCGCAATCGCTCGCGCTCTCGTTCCAGTTCCTTCTCCAGCTGTAGGACACTCCTCAAACTTTGTTCTCGAGAGCGGCCTCGGCTGCGCTGGCGGCTGCGGCCTCGATGCCGGCTGCTGCTGCGCTGGCGGCTGCGGCTTCGCTGCTGGCTGCTGCTGCGCTGGCGGCTGCGGCCTCGATGCCGGCTGCTGCTGCGCTGGCGGCTGCTGCTTCGCTGCTGGCTGCTGCTGCGCTGGCGGTTGCGGCCTCGATGCCGGCTGCTGCTGCGCTGGCGGCTGCGACCTCGATGCCGGCTGCTGCTGAGCTGGCGGTTGCGGCCTCGATGCCGGCTGCTGCTGCGCTGGCGGCTGCGACCTCGATGCCGGCTGCTGCTGAGCTGGCGGCTGCGGCCTCGATGCCGTCTGCTGTTGCGCTGGCGGTTGCGCTGCTGGCTGCGACCTCGTTGGCAATCGCTGCTACGCTGGCGGCTTTCCCTTGCACTGCTTCCTCTCGATGCCTCATCTACGCGACGTGACTGACTCCGTATAGCAGGCGTCCGCAGGTGTCGAGGCTCATTATTGCAGAGTGGCATTGTCTGGAACTCAGAAATATAATCGTTAATGCCATTCGGCCAGACATTAAAATTAATTAAAGAAAATTTAAGATTGAGGGTATCTCGTAAACGGTGCGTCGTAGCACAAAAATAACCAAATTTTCAGCCCCCTATGCAACCCAGCCACCCATCATAACAAAGCGTTGGAACATATTTTTTTTTTTTTTAACTAAATTCATTCCTTACACATTATTGATTACACATTGAACATGAAAATTTTATAATTGGGCGTGTACTTACCACTTCGGATATGTAATAAAACTCCCGCTGTACTTTCAATCACCAGTATAATGTTTTAACTGTCGTAGCAATTTACAATGTAGATACTACTTCTTACTCAATACTTTTTCTAATTATCACTTTCACACTTAATGTTCTATTCACTGCTTACAAACACGAGGTTATAGGTATATGCTCGGTAGCTCACATGCGACCAACATTTTTTTAAAAACCCAGACCCCAAATCTATTCCCGCCCGAGCGTTGAGCCCGCCCTTTTTTTTCCGTGCCCCAACGCTCGAGCCTTCCCGCCATTTTTCCTCCCGCAGTGTTGCTCGCACGCAGTACTTGCATTTTAAATAAATTCCAAGAATAATAATATTTTTACATTGAACAAATTAACAATTTAACTTTTAAAATAGTTATAATAAAATACAATATCAATTAAATCATTCAATTAAATCATTATAAATATACAATTAATACATACAGATCTGCTAACTCATTTCAAATCATTTGACTTAACCGGCTGACTGTACAAAATTACTTATAAATCAACAAATTCATCAAAAATCATTATGAAATTAAACAAATGTAACCCATTATTTCTAAAATGAATTACTTAACTTAGTCAACGCTAACAGTACCTATAGCATTTTGATAATATTTCCTCATAAGTAAAGAGGGTCTGAAACATGAAGATACTATAGTACACAATGCAAATCAGCTCGGGGTTTTGCGATGGACTTTAGTTTTATAAATATGTGCGAGTTTTCTAGTACGTTTCACAAGTGCATCAATTTGACCTTTCCATGTCAGATGTTCATCGATTAGGATTCCTAGGTAGGATACAAGGATCCTGTTCAATTAGTGAGCAGAGACATCTTTCGCTACTGACACTGCCACAAGTGTGAAGTTTAACTTGTTGCTCTTTGTCAGGTGCAGACCGGGAAGAAATGCCACACTGACTTCGTTTTTCCGACATTTAAGGTCAACAAATTGTCTTGCAGCCAGGTAGCAGCCTTTTTGAGCCCCTCCTGAGCCACAAAAATGATATCGCTCCATGTTTTCGCATGGAAAATTATTGCGGTATCATCCGCGAATGTAAAAAGTTTTAGTTACTTCTGATATCATAAGTGATTACGGCAAAATAAAACAAGCTTTACTTATTATATCGACAGTATGGAGTTTTACTTGCAAAACCACTTGCAACCCTTGCATACTTACTGTTCGACCTAATTTAGACACACCCGTGCGTTCTTGCACGCAGGTTCTAGCATATGTAAATAATTACATGAATATGTCGTGCGATAACATGGAACAACGACCACCCTCGCCTCGCACTCCGCCATGTATGTACTCGTCACTATCCACAAGAGTTGACAATAACTCCACAACGGTGCTTATAGAAAACCAAATTCAGTCTTTTACCCTAGAACTGAATAAAACATTACAAGGTTGGCGATCTGACATCGATAGTACCATGGCGTTGTTTAAGGAAGACATTAAAAACACTTTGAAGGATTGTCGAGCCGAGATGGAGGCTAGCATGCTCAGTTATCATGAAAGTCTTAAAAACAGTTTGGCCGACATGAAGCAGGAGCTGGGCTCGGTCTGCGCTGCCCAAGCTGACCTCAAGAGAGATGTGAAGGAAATGTACGATGATATGTCCAGTCTCAAACAATCACTCGAGTTCCATGCAAGCGAACAGACTGACCTTAGGGGACGTGTTGAGGACATTGTGCGTTTGCAAGCGGAGCAATCAGCCATTTCTACAACCTATTTGGAATCCAAAATTGAAGCGCTTGAACAGCAAGCGAGGCAATGCAATCTGGAAATTTGTAACGTTCCAGACAAACGTGGTGAAAACCTCTTGCAAGTGTTGGGGGCGATTGGAGATGTCATTGGCTTCCCCATACCTCAAAAGGAAATTATAGCCATCCACAGAGTACCTCACGCCCACCAACAAACAAACAAGCCAAAGAATATTATTGTGAAATTCTCCACACGCATATTGCGCGATAATGTTCTTAGCTCATTTCGGTTGGCTAAGTCACTGAAAACGGATCAAATAGGTATAACTGGGTCTTCAACCAATATTTATATTAACGAACACCTGACTTTAAAAAACAAAATATTATTTCGGAAATGTAAGGCAGCGGCAAAACTTCACCAGTATAATTACGTCTGGATTAAGAATTGCACTATCCTTGTACGTAAGAAAGACGGTGAAGCTGCTTTTGCGATTAGATCTGAAGCAGATATTGTTAAAATCAATAGTGATTGTAATGTCGTTAATAAGACTCAGTAATCATTGCATGATTACTATCTACTGTTTTGTTTATTCACTCGATATTTGTAATTATTGCATTGTGTTAATTGTCCTTATAAGGCTGCTATATATTAAATTATTGTCTGTGCTGTGCATGTGTTTTAGTGTTTGTAAATTGTCTACCGTTCTTTACTATGTTATAAATTGTGAAAGAACTCCTATCTCACTCCTTATAAATTCAACCTATTTGTTTGTAACATTCAAAATTAACTGTTTTATTGCTAAGAAATATGTTGCTGGCGTTATTATAAAGTGTTGCGATCTATACTGCCTCCTAATTCAACCAACTCGACCAATTATATTTATTTTTACTACAATTTCTGCCATTTTGTTAATTGGATCCTTAGTATATTTGTTGCTTGAACACACTCTTATCATTTATACACATTTATATTTTATTATTACCAATGTCGAATAAAAATATCACCATTTACTACCAAAATTGCAGGGCTATTCGCACAAAATTAAATCAGTTACTCACCAATATCCTCATGAATACATGCGATATAATTATATTAACTGAAACGTGGCTAACACCTGAAATTTATGACAGTGAGTTCATAGACCAGCGTTATCTTGTGTACCGTTGTGATCGTGATCGCACTGCTACTAGTAAACTAGACGGTGGAGGTGTACTGATTGCTGTTTTACGCACTTTAAAACCTTCTGAATTAGGTCTTTCAACCATACAGTGTAGTTATCTCTCACACTCTCACATCGAACACATTATGGTTAAGTTGTCTAGCTCTGTCAACAATAAAAGACATATTGTGAGTGCTGCCTACATACCACCTAAGACTTCTACTTTAGTGTATGACAAGCACTTTGAATTGCTGCAAGAAGTTTTAGGCCACTCTAGTGTTGATAGTTTCTTTGTTATTGGAGACTATAATCTCCCTGAAGCTAATTGGCTAGTATCCTCTACAACAGATATCTCGAACATTGCGAAATCATATTCTGGAGGACCTTCGGCCTGTGCAAATCTACAGATCTTGATTTCCCTCTTGGGTGCTTCTCAATTTAACAATGTAGTGAATGACAAAGGCAAAATTCTTGATCTAGTTATTTCCAATAATTTCTAAAAAGAAAGAAAAGGCATGGATCAAGTGGAAGAAATATAATAACATTTCTGACTTTGAATCATTTTCAAATTATAGAAAACAGTTTAAAGATATATGTCTTAAGTGTTTCAGTTCGTATATTGGTTCTGTGGAGGATAATCTGGGCAAAAACATAAAACACTTCTGGACTTATGTTTCTAATCGAAAAGGTAAGCCTGGAATCCCGTCTAAGCTTCAATACAAAAATGATGAAACAACTGATCCAAACACGGCGTGTAATATGTTTTCTGACTTTTTTACTCTGTATATGAGCCAACGTCTCCTTCGTTGCCTCATTGGAAGCCTCCACAGGACAATAACGCACTACACGATGTCTCTATTTGCGACCTTTCTTTTAGTAAAGAGTACATATTGAAGGAGCTTAATTCCTTAGATCCAGCGAAGGGCCCAGGTCCTGATGGACTTTCGCCTTACTTTCTTAGGAATACTGCGACTTCCATCTGTAAACCTCTATTTATTATTTATAATAAATGTATATCTGAGGGAGTTGTACCTAATGTGTGGAAGCATGCGTATATTGTGCCTGTTCACAAAAGTGGATCCAAACGCAGCGTGGAACACTATCGTCCCATTTCCATCCTGCCTGCACTGTCGAAACTCTTTGAAAGGCTAGTACATAACGAAATCTATCCTGTACTCCACAACATCATAATTCCACAACAGCACGGTTTCGTTAAGCGTCGGTCAACTAATACTAATTTATTATTATTTTCTAGCTTTTTGTTTGATTGTGTTGACAGCCGTGTACAGGTAGACGCAGTGTATACGGACTTCTGTAAGGCCTTTGACAAAATTGACCATGAAATACTGCTAAATAAAATAGCGTTCAACGGCATTCGTGGTAATCTTCTGAGGTGGTTTACCTCTTATATTACCAACCGTAGTCAGAGGGTTGTAATCAATGGTCATCAATCAAACATCGCACAAGTGACCTCTGGTGTGCCTCAAGGCTCTATACTTGGTCCCCCTTTTGTTTATTTTATATATAAACGACATCTGCCAATGCTTTCGCAATATCAAATTTTTATTATATGCCTCAAACCGACGACCTCAAATTATATAGAGCCATAAGACAACCAAATGATTGCCTTCTGCTGCAGCAAGATTTGGACAGACTATCCTGTTATTGTCAGGAAAATAAGTTTACCTAAATGCAACTTCTTAAACTACACAAAAAATAAAACCAAAATTAACTACAGAAAGTGGATTCTATTCGAGATCTCGGTGTTACTCTTGATTCTAAGCTTTGCTTAGACCTACACATAGGAAAAATAGTTAATAAAGCATATCAACTATACGGATTTGTAATGCGTTCAACTGTCGACTTTAAAAAGCCTTTTTCCTATTTATGCTTATATAAGTCTCTTGTACGCTCTCAACTAGAGTATGCCGTGTCCGTCTGGAGTCCTTACTACAAAAAGTACGTTGAAATGATTGAGTGTGTTCAATACAAGTTCTTGCGTTCTATGCATTACAGATGCTACGGATATTATTTGCCATACCAAGATTTACTTGCTAAGTATAAGCTCGCAACACTCGAAAACAGACGTAGGTACTTAGAAGCCATGAATTTATATAATATTGCTCGAAATAAATTTGACTGTATTGAACTATCCAATATGCTGTGTTATGCGGTTCCTAGGACCGTCCACAAGCGAAGGGTGCGCGCTGTTAGATTATTATCCGTGGGTATTTGCAAGTCTAACTCTGGCCAGCGTTCGCCTGTTCGCAGAATGGTCGATTCCTACAACAGTACTTTCGAGCAAACTGACATTTTTGCATGTTCCCCCTATAAGTTTAAACGTCTTATACATAAGGAACTTTTTTAATTATTTATACACCTTTTTACATTTATTCATGTTTTTTTTTTTACAACATTTTATATCTCTCGGTATTGTAACCCTAGCGATTATTTTCACTGTTATGTATCTTAGAGTCTAACTATACAATCATAGGCATCTACCGTTCACCCTCTAACCTTTGTGCTGATAATTTTATAAATTCATTGAATCTTCACCTTGACTCTATTAAGACACATAAAAATATTACAATCGTGGGCGACATCAATATTAATCTAATAATCAAGAATTCCGAAACATCTCAACAACGCAGTAACAGATTAAACTATTTAAATATGTTAGCGGCACATGGCCTTCTACCTGGACACTTTTTACCTACCAGAGAACAAAGTTGTTTGGACCATGCACTAATAAAAATTGACAAAGCTTTGAGCTCGGCATTTGTGGGTGTTATTAATACCTCAATCACAGACCACGCAATGGTAATAAACATAACCCGATCACTAAAAATTAAAAACTCCGCCAAAACCAAAAATGTAATTAATTTTGATATTGCCTACACTTACTTGATAGGTACTGACATGTCATTTTTTAATACGTGTTATGACCCGACCCGAGATCGTAGCTTATAAATTTATAGAGGTAATAAAAACTTCACTACTATCTAATACTACAACTAAGTCAGTCCCAAGTGGAAGGCGGGTTGTCAAGCCTTGGATGACTGCCGGTGTACTTCGATGTATTAATCTCCGTAATAAAATGCAAGTGCAAACTAAGAAAGATTCCTATAATATAATACTACAAATAACTTTCAGACGTTTTCGGAACTTTTGTACAAACTTAATAAAAAAACTAAAAAGAAAATCACAAAGAGAACAAATAATTATGTCAATAAACAATCCTAAACAGCTCTGGCTAAAAATTAACGAAATTACACAATTTAAAACCCCTAAATCAGACAAATCTAACCTACTTAAAATCACACCACACCCTCTCGATTCTCTAAATCGTGTTAATCAGTTCTTTGTCACAATTGGTAAAACATTGGCTGAAGAGATAATTAAAAAATCTAACCTCTCTAATCCTAGCTCTTCTTACCTAAGGAGTGAACAGCATACTACATCATTCGTACTGCTTGTCACTGACCCGCAGGAAGTGGATGGCATACTCATGGGTCTCGATTCTGAAAGCTCACCAGGCTGGGACGGTATACCTACAAAATTTTTGAAAATGTCTAGGGATTTCATGGTCCCTCTAATAAGCCAACTAGCTAATATGTGCTTTAATACTGGGATATTTCCTGAGGTTTTTAAGCGATCTATGGTTACGCCTGTGCACAAGGGGGGGGACCGGAACGATGTCAATAACTATCGACCTATATCAGTTATATCTTGCATCGCAAAAATTTTAGAAAAATTACTAAATAACAGACTAATTAGTTACCTGAATAAACATAATATTTTATCTTCCTCGCAATACGGGTTCAGAAGGGGTCTATCTACACAAGACGCTGCGAAGGCATTAACTGGCGATATAGTCAATAATGTAGACAAAGGACTGAAATGCCTTACAGTATTCTTAGACCTAAAAAAGGCATTTGACACCGTTTCTGTCCCCATCCTTCTGCACAGACTTGAAACAATCGGCATAAGAGGTACGGCTCTGTCTCTTCTTGGTAGTTACCTATCAAACCGGAAACAACAGGTTAGGGTTAGAAATGTAACTAGTGGGGAAAAAATGGTATGTTTTGGAGTACCGCAGGGAAGTGTGCTCGCCCCGACGCTTTTCCTGATTTACATAAATGAGTTGTGTAATATCGGGATCAGTGGCGGACGAGTTTTTTCATACGCAGATGACACAGCAGTTATTTTCGTCGGTGACTCTTGGGCTACCGTGCGTGCTGCTGCTGAACGTGGACTAGCGGTGATAGCAAGTTGGTTAAATGTTAATCTCTTGACCCTCAACCTATCTAAAACTAACTTCATCTGCTTTACTCCAAATCAGAGGACACAGCCAGGTGCTGAATTCGGGATCGTGATCCATGAGTGTGCAACCTCTCATTATCCTTGTAACTGTCAAAGCATACAGAGAGTTAGTTTCACTAAATATCTTGGAATAACAATTGACCAAAGACTGTCCTGGCACACCCACATTGAAAATACCATGGCCAGGGTCAGAAAACTTATATGGATTTTTAAAACATTACGACATTGTGATGCCACCGTTGATACTCCATAAAATCTATACTGCTCTGGCACAATCGGTCATCACATACTGTATACTGATCTGGGGAGGGGCCACCAAGACCAAATTTCTAGACCTAGAAAGGGCTCAAAGGTCTCTCATCAAAGTTATGTACTTTAAGCCCTTCCGTTATTCTACAGACAACCTATAAAAGGTTAGTAATCTAATATCCGTAAGGAAATTATACGTATTGAACGTAACCATACATCTGCACAAGACCCTTTCATTTGACCCATCTAAGCTAGATAAAAGACGAAAAGACATTGTGGCTCACTCCTCTCGGGTCCGTACGGTTTTTGCCAGGCGTCAGTATAACACACAATCTGCTTATATTTACAATAAATTGAATCTCTTATTGAATATTTATCCCATGTTGCGGTATGAATGCAAAAATACTATATCGGAATGGTTAAAATCACAAACGTACGATGGAATTGAACTTTTATTAACCAGAATTTGCTAAAGTAAAACCTGTAACCAATTTTAACATAAACCGATAAATTATTAACAAACACCTACTCATACCCACACCCCGCATTTCCACCTTCCACACACACACACACTCACACACCACACACATACTCACACACCACACACCCATAAACACTACACATACCTGAACTTGCTACAATAATTTTGTAACATTTTAGAACCTAATTTATTTATTTTTTCTTTTCTTTTAATTAGACCTCAACATTGTAAACTGTAACCCATGGGAAGTTGCGAGGTAACCCCAACACAAGTATTCTTATAACTTAAAGGGGCTGCCTCAATTTTATGCTGTAGAACAATTGTATGAGAAACACGAAAACTTTTTTTTTTTTTTTTTTATAGTTCATCTGTGAACAGCGTTGTGGGCTGCAATATTGTCTATAAGTTTTGTATATGTTTCTTATTTCTATGTTTTATATTGCAGTTGTTTGTTGTTCCTTTTGAATAATAAAAAAAAAAAAATACCGTTGTTAGGTTATGGAAGGTTTCTCATTTATTGGACTAACTACCTTTATCGTTAACAATATTTACTGGTTCACGATAAGCTATTAAAACAGCTGTCAGCACATCTGGTAGAACTGAATGCACTGATTCAGGGTCAATATTTAACTCATTTTGTCAAAAATTGCACTTACTGCTGATATCTCTAGCGCGGCAGAGGGCCTTTTTTCCTTTTTGTTAGTTTTATTAAAACTTCACATTTTGAGTCCATTATTCACAAAAACTACTACCGTAATGCATGAAGTAATCTTGCCTAGTGTAAGCAAGATTACTTCATACATTACGGTAGTAATACAGGACCTGCATTAAAGGAGGTCACTATTATTAAACATATTATTATTACTTATTTTTACTCCCTCTCATTGAGAGGAGGCAGTGTCCCAGCAGTGGGAACATTATAGGCTGATGATGATGATGATGACTATTATTAAAGTATTATTTAAATATTGCTAATGAGCACGACTGTACGATGCAAGTGCAAATGTTAAATCACAAAAAAAAAACATAATTTATGTATAACAATAATACCTAATGTAATCAATGGAATATCGCTTTATTATATTCACACGGTAGTCGTGTGAATATAACAAAAAAGTCATGACGCATTTTGGCATTTTGGAATTCTATTCTTAGTGGCCTTTTTAAATACATGCATGTATTTAAAAAGGCAACTAAGAATAGAATTCTACAGTAACCATGTTGATTCTGGTGACAGTGTGTCTATTGGTATGGATCTGCGCACTAACATACTGGCGCGCGCGACTTGTGGAGTCTCATACCCATCCGCTGCCACCGGCTTACCCAGGCTATCTGCCCATCATTGGGCATACACATATTATTATGCAGCTTGCTGATACATCAAGTAAGTGCATTTAAATTTAAAATATTAGTAATTAAAATAGTTTTTAATCGTTCGACGTTCGTCGCTTCTAAACAATAAAAATAATACGAGGTAAGTTATTCTTTGAATATTTTCAAGTAGCCTTGACTTTCATGCGTATATTTTGAAGGATAAGTAATGTTTGTAATTTTCCAAATCATTTTGAAGAAGGATTAAGATAGATCTTCTAGATTATTCCCAAGTAATTTGTTTGTTTATTAAAGAGACCCGTTTCCCAGTCAAGATCGGAACCCTTTACCGCATGATCTCCGGTGAGGCGGCGAGCCTCCTAGCCGGATTGCCGCCATGGGATCTGGAGGCGATATTTCTTGCGCGCCTGCACGAATGGCGCGCGGAGGCGCTACGCCGGGGGGAAACACCGCTGCCGCGGCAAATTGTCGCTCAGCGGACTGACTTCCGACGTGATCTCATGGCGACATGGAGAGAGCGACTGTCGCAACCCCGTGCACGGCACGCCACAATAGTGGCTTGAGCGGCGCCACGGCGTCCTCACCTGACGCAGGTTCTCACCGGACACGGATGTTTCGGGAAGTTCCTGCACCGAATCGGGTGGGAGGAAACGCCCGGGTGTTACCACTGTGAGGATCGACCGGAGGACACGGTGGAGGTCTGCCCCACGTAGGCGGAGCACCGCCGTGTTCGCGCAGCGGCGATCGGTGGCGGCGAACTTTCGCGTCCGGCCCTGGTTTATTCCTTGGTCTGGAGCGAGACGGAATGGGACGCCGTCACCTCCTTCTGCAAAGCAGTCATGCTAGCGAAGGAGGTGGCGGAACGTGAGAGGGAAAGAACCTCACGGTCCAGCCGCCGCAGGAGACGCACCTCGGTGAGACGGCCTCGTGGTGGCCCCAGAAATGAAGGGGTCCAATGCCTGCTGGCCGGGGCTGCGGAACTGTTCGAAAGAGATACCGTGGCCCCGGAACACAAAGAGCGAAGAAGGAACATGGATGGGTTTTAGTCAGAAAAAGTCTGACACTCCCGCGGGAGGAGTCATTTGATGATTTCCCTATAGAAAAAAAAAAACGAAAACCTAAAAAATATTGAAATATACACGTAATGAGAGTTTTAGACTCTCATAAGAGTATAAAAAGCAGCTTTTGCCTTTATAAGAAATAATTAGGCTAACGGCATTTAAAAATATAAAAACCGGCCAACCGGCAACCGGGCGGAGCGGAAGGGAGTGTCAGACTTAAATTTTATTTTATTGTGTTTTTAGTATTTGTTGTTATCACGGTTCATGAGACACGAGATACAGCCTGGTGACAGACAGATGGACAGACGGACAGTGGGGTCTTAAAATTAGTAATAGGGTCCCGTTTTTACCTTTTGAGTACGGAACCCTAAAAGTAATGGCATCGGGAACAGAGTCCGAGCTACCGGTGGTCAGGGCTCTTGAGAGAGGAACCTCCTAACAATACGTGCCGTGTCCAGAAGTATTGCTTTCTGAATCAAGCCCTTGATCCAGCTGCCACCCGAGAGCAATTATTAATTATTAATATTCTATAATTTAAAAAAAAGTAATTATTATTTTATTATTATTAAAAAAACATTGTTTAGTTTTAATTTCGCAAAAAGATCCATGATGCAGCACCGCCCGTTCGCAAAAATATGCAGTTGTAGAAAGTGAATACCGACCTGCACTATGTCTGCGAGGCAGGTAACTGCCCCCTCTCTGTAACAAACAGGAGGCTTTAGTCCCAGTGCAAAAGTAATTTGCTGATTATGGTAATGTTTCAGAAATATGGCAACTGGTGAAAGATGCTACTAAATGGACATCACAGAAAGGCGGCGTTATCCACTTCAAATTTGTGTCTCAAATTTATTATGGTAAGTGTTTTTCAACTTTCTATCTAGCTAATCTTTCTATTCATGTATATGTATCTACAATCGCGGACTAAGAATACGGGTTAGAACGAAAAACCAAAAATAATAGAAATAATAAATGAAACTGTTTGTTGTAGATAATTTAACAGCTAATAAAACAATTGCAAGGAAAACAATTGGAAACATTGTTAGTTTAATAGGCATGACGACAGTATCAAAAAATTGCAAATCTATTTGGTCCGTCAGTAAGAGTATTGGAAATTAATGGCCACGTATTTAAACCTGCATTAAAACTTGGGAGTGGCGGCTCGTGACGTCTGAACTAGCTAAAAATTATACCAAGGCGTGACGTATTGAGAATTTTAAAAGCGTCGTATCTTCGTCAATATTGGTTTACGTAACAAAAGAAAAAATACGGGTCAAATATTTTTTGATAATCTAATTGACAGACTATAATTAGATTTTTTTTGTCGTCTCGCCTATTGTCAAAGTAACATTGAAAAACAAAATATCAGTAACTTTTACGATAATCAAATTATTTATTGGTTGGTACCTCACTAACAACACAAAAACCAACTATAAAACAAAAACAAAAAACCGACTTCCAAAAAACAACAAAAAAGTCAAAAGTGACTTTTTCACACGTTTTTAATGATAAAACTTTTCTATAAATACCTATACGACTCCGGTATTATTCAATGCATCCATCGGCACAATATTTTGAATTTACATTGAGTACTTCCGGAGAACGTGATTTTTACCCAAAAAAAGTCGTTTCCCAGCATAGTTAGTAGGTAGCAGTTTTTTGCGTAGAGTTACTTAGTTTGATATAGAAAGCTTGGTTGACGGCTTCGTGAAGGGTCCGTTTACACTTTTCTCGAGAGGCGCCGCGCTGCCCTCTTGTTACTCACATTATTGTTGGAGCCTATTTAGACTTCCTCTGTTGTGAAGAAAGGATTTTTTAATTATTTTTTTTCCAGTCATAACAGATCCTGAAGATGCTCTTTTGGTGGCCAATACTTGTTTGGAGAAACATTTTGCGTACAATTTTGCAAAATGTATGCTGGGTGAAGGTTTAGTTACTGGATCGGGTAAGTAGATAACTGAACCACATAACTCGTAATTTCAATAAGTACAGTTAACATCACACCTTGTGATTCGAAAGAGTTAGCAGAGTTGTACCGAATACTACACCCATATTTCGCCCGTTATGTTTAAAACCTAAAGGATGATTTCTACCATCGGATCGGAAAGGATACGAACGGATGCGGCGACAGCCAATCGCGTCCGATCGGCTTCGTACTGTCACTTGCGAACGTATCCGATTCTGCGCCTTTAATAGTTTCATTCCTACCGTGTCGGATACGACAACAAGCGAACGGAGCCGATCGCGCGTCGCAGCAAACTTTTGACTACGATCGCGTGATATGAGTGACGCCCGCGGTCAAGCTGTTGTGCGCGGCTTGGTAATCCTTTAAAGATTGTAAAAAAAATCCGTACCGATCCGATGCGATGCGAGCCGTTTGGTGGAAATCATCATTATCTCAGCATGAATCCAAACTCCGTGGCTGCTACTTAAGTATTCCTGATGTGACCTGGGGTGTTAACCTAGAACTTCATGCGAAACAGTCGCGCTTGCAACCACTAGTCCAATGGGACAGTCAGTAAATACTTAAGGAGAAAAAATCTCTACGTACAGAAGAGGTAATAAAAAGAACACTGTATACACAGTATACATACACAAATACATCATCAACAACAATAAAAAATGGAATTTTGGATTGAAATATTCAAATTTTCAAATATTGAAGTAATCAAAACACACCGCAGGCACTTTTTTGACCAACTCGACTTTAACATTTTCATCAAATACTTTTACGATCAACTTGATTCGAACCCTTGATTTCCAACATCAATCTTTAATCTAATAACGTTTTTTTTTTTTTCAAATTCAGGAGACCATTGGCGCCGTCACCGAGAACTGCTTAAATCAAATTTCAGCCTGCCTATTATAAACAGCTTTCTCGAAGTGTTTAACAGCCAATCTAGGGCATTGCTGAGTGATGTGGAATGTTACGTTGGAAAAAGACAATTTTATCCTTCGCCACATGTGAAACAATTAACCCTGAGAATATCTTACTGTGAGTGTGTAAGACACCTTCCTACCGCCGACGACTAGTGACAAGCGAGTAGAGACAGTAACAAGAAAAGAGCCGGATAGCTCGTTCGCTAGACTCTTATCGAGTACTGAGTGCAATGAGCGATTACTCGTGGTCGTGGCCAATCACTTCCTGGTGTGCGTGCATCAGGCGAGTGCCCGCTAAAGCGTCAAGGAGCGAGTTTTTCTTAGATATCTTTTGCCGCTGTGACAAACTAGTTAATTGATAGTTCTCGCTGGTAATGTCTCTACAGCATTCAGCGATCATTTTATTAATGTACATATATGTCATGTATCTCTTTTGCTGACATGAGACATACATGTTTCGTAGGTACGTTCATCGAGCGGGGTAATATTCGGTAGCTAGTCGCTTCCTCGTCGGCGGTAATCCAGGTGCCTCTGGCCTTTAGGTCGGTTTAGACAGCAGAATTCTTTCATTGATCTTGCCAAACTGGAATGCATTAAGACAAGAATAGTCTTAAGTTTTGGTCAGGGTCCGCGGACACTGACAGATGCTTCAGTATATTATTTGACAGAAATAGTTGCAATATACTTTGTTGCACACCAAAGTTACGCAGCAGTTTGATCAACATTTTGCTGAAAGAACGTTCAATTAAAGTCAGTGTCAGTCAGTGGTGTTCTTCTAGTAAATATTTATAATTACACATAAAAACTATACAAAAAAAGTTATAGCAGGGTTCGATGTCCAGATCCACGTCTGCAATTTGTCCTCAGGTATCAATTAGACCGAATCTTTAATCTTGCTCAGTTCTTTGTTCGTTGGTCTACTTTTAAATGTACTTTTTACTAATCATTTTTGTCCTAAGCTTAATAACTATTGATTAATTATTTAATTTTAGTGACTACGTTTGGAAAGGTCGGAAATGACAAGTTCTATCCAAAATACATGAAAGCGGTCGATGAGGTGACGGCCCTTTTTATGCGTAGATTTCATAAATTCTGGCTACAAAATGATTTTATATACAGGCTGTTAGGAGAGAAAAAGAACGAATTTGAATTGGTTAGAATTGCCACTGAAATATCAGATGAGGTATGTATTTTGATTTGGTATTTTAAACTTGAAGGCCCGGCCCTAGCGCCATCTAGTAGGATTAATTGAAGACCTTATTTTGACATTGACTGAATGATAACGAATGAACATCATACGGACGAGAGTGATAACGGGGTTGTCACTATAGCGAAACGTCAAGAACGTCAAGCTACCACCGTCTCGACAGTTTGAATCTTATTAATATTATACTCTTTGGTTTAAATCAAACGGTGGCGTTGGCTACATGGTTACGACGGATCGCTTACGTCCTAAATCTTAATCCAATATTCGTACGAGTTAACTCGTGTTACTTTTTATAAGTGATTCTGATACAGGTACCCACCACTTGACTTTATATGTTAACAATTAACTTTTATTAAATACCAACAACAAATGAAAAAAAAAAATTGGAGCCATCCAAAACAATTTATTTCCTCGTTGACGAGAAAAAATGCAACATCGAGAATGGCAGAGCAATGAGGAAGGCCTCTGCCCACGAGTGTCACTTTTAATATTCACTTTTAATATATATTTTTTAATATGTTATGTTCAACACAATGTAAATTGTTTATGAATAAATAAATGAATGAATGAATGAATCATTAACACTTTTGAGAATAAAACTTTATTTTTCTTCAGGTATTACAAAAAAAGAGATCATTTTTAAATGGAAAGAATTTTTGTTCCTCATCTACATGTAAGTTTTTTTCTTTCCTATGGAACTCCGACCGGACCCACCGGTTCATATTTCAGTTAACAGTCAAAGGGCCGGATCCACCGAAGCGCAGACTAGACGAGAGGCTAGTAGAAATGTTTCCAAACCACCGCGACCGGTGCAATTTCGTAATTTACAATACTTGTCTCCGCTTGGCTTTAGTGGTGGAGAGGATATGGCTCATAATTGATGAAATGAAGGTTAAAATGTGATTAGACAAGGAAAATAGGTAATATTTTATATTATGTTTCAGATGATGTACCATACCAGTCTCTGATAGATCTTATACTGCAACAGCACTATAGAAACCAATTTACTGACCAGGAGATCACAGATGAACTGCATACTTCTGTTATGGCTGCATACGAGACTACAACACATTCACTAGAAACTATTTTGGTTATGATAGGATCATACCCAAAAGTGCAACAGAAGATGTATGAAGAGTACGTTGTTTTTTTTGTTGAGGAAAGAAAGATCATGTCATTATCAGATGATAATATGATACAGTTCCATTGCATTTACAGAAATAATAATGTTCAAAGGTGAATGATTTTTATCATTTTCAGAATAATGCAAGTTGTAGGTTCAGATGGAGATATAGACAAGGATAATTTACGGAAGTTAGTATATACAGATGCAGTTATTAAGGAAAGTCTTCGAGTGCTACCGACAGTCCCAGTTACAATAAGATACATAGACAGAGATGTAAAACTCAGTAAGTAGATGATTCCACTAGCAAATATTTTTTTGTCATGTGATTACTGGGTCGATTTTTGATTCTTTTTACATTTGGTAGAGGAAGCCCGCGTGATTGTTTCATGATAAGAATTTGTATGATCAAATAAAAAGGGCACTTAAAATAAAAAATAAAAACAAAAAGAAAAAAAACCATGACACAAACAAAGTCACCGACTTCCAAAAGTAGAGTTATTTTATACTTTTTTAGTGTTTCTTTGAAAGTCGGTTTTTTGTTACTTTTTTCTTAGAAAGCAAACGCCGGTGGTTTTGGTTTTGTCATTTTAAATTTAAACTGCAAAATTTTATATACCATACTTGTATTTGCCATAATTTCATTATAAATAAAACTTCAGTTGCCATAATCGCGAAATTCAAATCATTTTCACTAATTTCATTGGTCATAATCGATCATGTGTCATAATAATTTTAATCCATAAATTTATTTGCTATATTTTACATTTTCAATAATTTCGTTTTCCATAACATTTATTCATCATCATATTCATTTGCCCATACAAGGACAACAATGCTAGTTCAGTACAAGCGCAATGCAAGCAATGCAAGTTCACAGTCAGAATCTTCTTTTGGCATACATTTCACATCGATAGTCACTAAAAGGCAGAAAATCAATCAATCAAAGCGTCAATCATTATAAAACAGTTAATTATGAACATTTATGTACGTGGTTGTTATTTCCCTGTAAGAAGCATGCAAGCAAGCATACAGCATGCAAGCGAGCAAGCAACGTGCAGCAGGCATGGTTTCTGTCATGGCTCCGGCAGCATGGGGCTCCGGCAGCCCCACGCGAGCTTATCGTCGCAGATGTGTCTAACGCTCATCACCGCAGCTTCTAAGTCGCGGCGAGCGAGTGTTAAGTCTTGTATTTACTCTAAATATGTTAGTTTATAAGGTATATATTGGGCCATTGTAGCCTGAAATAAATTGATGTTGTTGTTGTTACCGCCTGCTCCTCAACTCGCAGGCCGCCTCGCCCCTCCGCGCCTACGTGATTCTAAATTAGACTCTAGCTAGGGGTAGGGCAGACAAGTCTCGGATTTATAGCGATTCGTTTCTGTCACTAAAACCTAACTTATAGAAAATGTTTTGGGACCAACAATGTATAAATGAACATTCTGAATAATACTCATTATATTATGTATATTACAATACTAGGACATAGACTAGGATATGTATATTACAATACAATAATTTTATGTCATGTAAAATTAGGAGATTCAATTACATATATAGTACTAAAATCATCAAAAGTACTAAAGATCGTTTGCTGTAATAAATCATTTAAAACAGACCGATCGCTTAATGACATTTTACAATAAATATTTCTAAGTTATATTAAATGTTGCTTATGTCAAGTATCGATTTTGTAATGTGTTACATAAAGAAAAGTGATTAGAACACAAATTATGTTATTATGAAAACTTATTTATGGCAAATAAAAATTATGACTAATAAGTTGACATGACAAGCGTTATTAGTAAATGGTAATAGTGGGGGGACGATTATGGAAAACAAGACAATACAAATCAAATCAAATCGTTTATTTGTGAAACATGGGTTACATGCAGGTGTTCATTACATAATTACATACTAATAAAGTCCATTCCATGATCAGCCACTTGGGCATACAAATGATTAAATAACATAGTGAAAATAATAGTCAAAAATTCCAATTCCATTTCAGATTTAAATATAAATTAAAGTATTACTAAGTCAAGCATGAACAGACACAAGACAATCAACAACAATAAATTATCGTCAAGCGGACATGAAACATTTAAAAAGATCTAGTCATTAAAAAATCATCTACAGAGTAATAACACTTTTCCATTAGAAATTGGAACAATTTATTTTTAAAGACATTAATATTGCTACATTCTTTTATGTCATTTGGAATTTTATTGTAAATCTTGGTGGCCATAGCAAAGACACTTTTCCCAAAGAGGGTAGTTCTATATTGGCTGGTAACATTATTATACAAATGACTTCTATTTCGCGATCTGAGCTCTAATGTAAATAGGGATGGATGCTGTTTAATAAACAGGGCCATTTCAAGAATATATAAAGAAGGTACAGTAAGTATTTTTAATTTTTTAAAGTACTCCTTGCAGCTGTCAGTTCTGTTGAGACCACACATTGCTCGCACGCACCTTTTTTGACATTTAAAAACTTTATCCCAGTTGGTAGTATTTCCCCAGAATATGATGGCATATCTGAGTCTAGAAGCAACATTACTATGATAAGCCACGAGCAATGTGTTAAGATTTACCTTTTTCGCTAGCATGTATAAACTATAAGATGACTGTGACACTTTTTTGCAAACAAACTCTATATGACTTTGCCATTTCAAATTGTCATCTATGTGAACGCCGAGAAATTTAGTTGTAGTCGTCAATTCAACTTTTTCACCGTTAAATTCTATTCGAGTATGTAAAGTGTTTTTTGTTTTCTGTTTAAATTGCATTAGTTTAGTTTTATCGATATTAATTAATAAATTATTATTTTGTAACCATTGAATTATTGAATTTAAACTACTATTAATAATGTTTTCATCATTGTATACAACAGTGCAGTCATCAGCAAATAGTACCATACGATCTGTAGTAGATTTTGGCAGGTCATTGATATAGATAATAAAAAGTGGTGGGCCCAAAACACTACCCTGTGGAACTCCATATTTTATTTTTCTACTCCTGGACTTATAATTTATTTCGTGTTTTGTATTAGGACAAATTTTGACAATACTCGTAGACTGAGTTCTATTACTGATGTAAGATTTAAGCAAGTCCAAAGTGTTGCCCCTAACACCGTACGTTTCCAGCTTACTCAGTAGTATATTATGATCCACGCAGTCGAAGGCCTTTGACATATCCATATACAAAGCATAGACAGGCAGTCTTTTATCAACTCTAGGATATATTAAACTTAGGAAATCATAAATAGCTAAATTTATGGACATATTTTTACGAAAGCCTTTCTGATCCGGTGTAAAGATATTATTCCTTTCAAACTAGTCGTACAAGTTATTGGATATGGCTTTTTCAATTATTTTAGAAAATGTCGGAGGTAAAGCTATAGGCCTGTAATTTTTTATATCTGATTTAACATCCTTTTTATGAAGTGGTTTAATTATAGTCGCTTTTAACACAGATGGAAAGATTCCCTGTTCGAAGCACATGTTAATAACATGGCTCAGTATAGGTGCGATTATGTGAGATACGAATTTTATTACCAACACACATATGTCATCAAAACCAGTGCTTTTAGTGTTATTTAATTTTTGTATAATGGTATAGACATCCAAAGGACTAGTGGGACTCAGAAAAAACGATTTTGGTGAATTATACGTGCAAATAGATTTTGTTGGGATATTATTACCCGTAGAACTAGTAATACCTTCACACAATGCTACATCATAACTTTGACGGCAACAATATTGCTCTTCAATTTCGTGAAAATAGTTGCTCTGAGAGTGACATCCAGTGACAGCACCACAAGTTCGTCAGCGGAAAAGGAATTGACTTAATTGGGGCATTACAGACTAAATAAATAAATAATATGTTGCTAAATAGACAAATATGGTTCGTCTGGTTTGTCTTAAGCCGAAGTAGAGCTCATTACAATAAGACAAGCAACTGTGACCATACGTGTGACGCGCTAGCCGAGCGAGCGAAGACAGCGGTGACTCATCAGTACCTAAGCACATTCAAATTAGTCGCAGTGTTAATGCTTTGTTTTTGGTAATTTATCCTGACACGATAAACCAGCAAACCGGACAAACTATGTAGTTTCACCTGAAATAAATTCAAGATGAAGGGTTTTTCAGTTTAAGCTAGTTCTTTGTTTTTAAATTATTTTTCCTAGTTTTGTTAGTATCGTATTCTTTCTTTTCTTTCAGAGAACTACACATTGCGCGCAGGCAGTCAGTGCGCTATATCACATCTCGGTTTGCTTCGTCATCCGTCTTGGGGGCCGGACGCTGAGGTATTTAGACCAGAAAGATGGCTGGATACAGCCACGTTACCAGCAAATACTGCCACAGATGCTACATTTAGTTTTGGCAAACGCTCTTGTCTCGGTGGGTTTTGAACATTTTCGCTCAGTCTATTTTTGCGGGGGTTAGCTTCCAGTCCAACAGCAGCTATGCAGCTGAATACCAGTATTTTAAATGGAGGGACTGCTTATCTGGCCTTATTGGAGTTTAGGAGAGAACCCCAGTTACATGGTCATATTGATTTTTATATTTTTGGGCTAAGTTCCTTAAAATCGATATAGGTACAAAATACTACTTTTTCACGCAAAAACTGCAGAACGGATTTGGATGAAATTTAGCACACAGATAGTCTAGAACCTGGATTAACACATATAATACTATTTATCCCAGTAGTATGATCACGTGAGACAATTATCGATCTCGTCGCGAGCGAAGCCGTGGGCATAAGCTAGTCAAAGATAAAATCTATCAATGTGAATGTACCGGAAAACTTGCCCACAGGAACACCTTGACTAGGCTACAGTCTTAAGTTTGATAACAGATCGTGGACGAAGCAATAATATTCCTTTTGCCTGGCCTGCAAAAATAAGTACTACACTTTTAAATATTTTTATTTTTCTAAACTGTAGAAGTTAGGAAATTTAAAATAAAAAAACGTTTCATAGCAATTTTTATCAGCTTTCTTCGAGACTATAGACAAAATTAAACTATTTTGCGAGTCCTTTTTGTTTCGAAAGTATATCTTCTGTATTTAAAAAGTTATTGCAATTTTAAAAGTGTGATACTTATTTTTGCAGGCCAGTGTAGATTATGTAAGAATCGTTGCACGTGTAGTCACGAGAGTGTAAATGAATCTTTTATTGTCACAGGTAAAACATACGCGATGACATCGATGAAGGTAACGATAGCCCACATGGTGCGCAAGTACATCATCACTGCAGATCACACCAAGCTGCGGTTCAAAATCGACGTTACGATTAAAGCAGTATCGGGCCACGAAATAAGCTTGCAACGAAGAAGCATGTAAAAAAATATGATAGATAACTAGAAAGTTTTTATAACATACAAGCCTTTAACCCTAAATGCGTTGGAATGCAGGTTTATTCGTCAACTGGCGACTGTGAAACTCGCGAGTGCACGCGAGATGGCACCTTCCAATTTATTTAGTTTTTTGTCGTCAAGTACAAAGTACAGTCAAATGATGATTATTTTATTATATTTATTTTTAAATCTTATACATTTAAAGTGGGTACATATTTTCTAAGAAGTAAATGTAGCTGACTGTACATCTGACGTTTTTTAAGTCAGATTTTCAAGGCCGAGCGAGTTGACGACAAAAAAAAATTAAAATTGCAAGGTATCGAGTCGAGTATCTCACTCGCCAACTAACGAATATTAATCCGGAATGCACTTTTTCCTACCTACATCAAGTGTCTAAAGCTGACTATGGCTGAACAGAAGACTTATGGCTGTCAGGGAAAGCCCTTATCCCCCGCATCGAATGCCAAATAATGGAATATTAATTGATCGACCACTATAAATCGAACGTCTAAATACTCGAACGTTCATAATATCAAATGGTATTAAATCGAACATTCAATATATCGTACACTCCAAACATGAAGTGTTCAAAATATCGAATGTCTGTTTGAACGATGATCAATGCATCGCATATTCGTTATAAAATTACTTTTTTTTGGCAGCTGGATCAAGGGCTTGATTCAGAAAGCAATACTTCTAGACACGGCACGTATTGTTAGTAGGTTCTTATCTCAAAAGCCCTGACCACCGGCAGTTCAGACCCTGTCCCCGATGCTGGTGGGTGAAAATAGGATGGGATTTATTGGTAAAATTTGTGTTTCTGGTTTTCTGTATGCAAGTAAAAAAGAAAAAAGTATGCAGTATAATGATATTTCGATACAAAGAATATGCGATGCGTTGATCGCTCGATCAAACAAACATTCGATATTTTGAACACTCGATGTATTGAGTGACGATATATTGAATGTTCGATTTATATACCATTTGATACGTTAGAGTATTTAGGCGTACGATTTATAGTGGTCGATCAATTGATATTTGGGAATATATACCTAATAAGAATAATTTAGCCATCAATTCAAATATTTTCGAGAAATTAAATTGTTACCTACGAATTGTTTTTTTTTTTACTTTGTGATTAGTAAGAAATTAACGATGATCACAGAATAGTTCGGGCTTTTACAGTAATATTTATGTATGGCTAAATGTGGGGTATGGCTAAATTCTATGGGACGTATGACGTGCTGTCTGGAGGTATCCAGACAGCACGTCAGTACCGAAAGATGTGAAAAATTTGTGTTGGTTATTGATCTGAGATAAAAATAGCTACTGTATCCCGTGTTATGCTGGGACTCAGCTAACATATCACTGAGACATCGGATTATATGCACTATCAAAATGCCGAAATATGCACTAAAAAAGGGCGAAATATTATAAGAATTTACGTTTATTTTCATATTCTATTTATATACTAAACATATTTATTTACAGTACATTAGTTACATTATATTTAAATATAAATTATTATTATTATCATATAAACTATAAATTATACACAAGAATTACACTTCTTTATTATAATTTAACATACACGAGGATTTCAAATACTGATAAATAATATCAGTAGGTATTTGAAGCTCTCGTGGACGTGCGGTGGTGATTTTCTACTATACCCATTAGAGTAGAGTGATTTTTTTATGGCAACAAGTTACTAATATTTAATAGATTAGAAGAAATATAGATATAAACTTTTAACAATGAAATATACCGACACAGAAATTTCAAACATTTCCGCAGGAGGAGTGCTTTGCTTGAATTGAAAAGTATTCTTGCCACATTCAGGCAGTAGAGAGGTGCGTGGAACTTGTTACAGAGGCTTCGTTATCTGTTTGCGGACCAGAAGCAAGAGATGGTTTCGTTCGTACGAGGATACAAGCCAGGCAAGACATACCACTTCTCGACACGAAATCTCAGTATTTTCCTCAAAAACATGGTGCTGGAAGTTACAATTTGGGACATGTAGACGTATTTTTGTAATGTTTTTGTATTTATTTTGCGTAGTTATTCATTTCTTTAGTTATTTTAAGTATCAATATCGTAGTAAATATAGTAGTAAATAAAGTTCTGTTTGATAGGCAAATAAAATGTTGTTTTTCTAAAATTCTTTCCTTAAGCGCCACCTAATGATATTAATTCAATCTCTTCTATAGCTAATATTTTGCATGAACATGCAATATCATCGACAGGGATCTCAAGATTTAAAAAAAAAAAGTTTTCACTCCACCCTAAATTACCCATTACCTATAGATCATTTAGGGTAGAGTGAAAAGATTTTTAATAAAAAAAAATATAGTAAAAAAATAAATGGCCATCACTGCGCAGTCCGCAGGGGTCGGAGTTTTAAATGGCTTAAATGTCTTAATCATAATAGGATAATAATATTAATTGCGTTACAATTTTAAAATGGTCACAGACACACTCAATATTATGAATTGTCTTTAAATTTTAATTTTAAATTTAAACGCAATTCATATTTTTATCCTATTATGTATATATATGCGGGATCGAGCACCGCCTGCACATATATGCACGTGTGCAAAGCTTAGCTTGCAAACCGGACGTGGTGGTGTGTCAACCTCTTCGGAGCATCCTCAGGAGATGTTATCTCGACATTAGCATCTTCCTGTCCTTATCCTATACTTACTAAGGGTCGGCGCAACACGTTTTTGTCTCTACATGGCATCTCTATATCAGCGCATTTCTCTTCACTGCATTTATCTGAGAACTATGGTCATATTTGAGGATATGTTGTAGACCATCAACCTGTACAATTTGTGTCATGTGACCAACGAAACTTTCGACCTAAATGTATGGGACAGCAGACTTTTTTTTTCGTGATTACGATTTTGATCTGATGAAGAATGTCGTACGGTTTGACGATCTGTGCCCCTACACTTTTCTGATTTTTATCAGTATTGCGACTAGCAAGAATCACCAATGCAGATAAATATCAAAGAGTTGACCTATCCTTGAATCTATGAATCTTAAACTTATATTGTCATTTATTAATATATCTTCCGTGATTACAAAAAATAAAGAACTAAAAACATAAATAATTACGGAAGATATCTCTTAAGTGACAATATAAGTTTATATTAGTTTTAAACCTGAAAGCTTAAAACAGTGTTCTATAAATCTTTCAATATATTGTAATAACTTTTATAACACATTTGCTCGTAAAGGGTCTCTTATTTCACCAATTTCAATATCGTAATGTATCTCATTACGTACTTGTGCTGTAAAGTAAAATGCACGGTTTATACTTTTTTAAATCTTAGCAAAGAGTTTTTATGTCAGAAAAGTGGTCAACATTTTATGAATAAAATTAACTTTGGGAGATGAAATATAATAAAAAAACATTTAATTCTTTAATTTAATTAATGTTGACAATAAATTGCAACCATTTATCCGTAACAAAAACACAAAAATTTTAAATAAATTTTGAATAATTAATTTACTTTATTAGTAATACTGGCTGTTTTTTGTGTCTTTGCCTTGAAAAAAAGCGCTGATGCGCGCGCCTCGCTAATTTGTGAACAAGTAAAAATGATTCCGCGCGCTTTTTCTTTTCGCTGTATTGTTTTTATTTGTTTTATTTATTTCCTCGCAAATATGTTATAAAACGTCGTATGACATACGTGCGCTTTGATAATTACTGCCTCTGCTTTTTTATCGCCCTCGCCTACTACGGCTCGGGCTAGCAATATCGCCTCGGCTGTAATTTTCAACTTACCGCACTTGTAGCATAATGTAGGTACTATTTTGTGTAAAGCAAGGCTGAAAACAGCTGTAACATGACTGTCTTCAGTTTGACTACGTCATGATATTAAATGTAAGACTAACCACATTGCTTAGGTACTTTTAAATTAAAAATAATTAGTCTGCATAAAAGTGTTGTTTTTTTCTTTTACCGTCATCGGAGTCAGTCAACTTGAGAGTAAATTAAAAATTGGAATACATCAAATTTTTAGAGACTTTTATTGTCAGATCATCATCAATAGGACTTTTTAAAGTTCATAATCCAATTGAAAAGCGATCTTAACTTTTTTCATGATTATTTTCGGGTTCCGTTGATCCGTCGTTGCAAGCTGATTTCATGTCCCGACACTGCTTTCACCACCATGTCGCTTTTGAACCGCAGCTTGGTGTGATCTGCAGCGATGATGTACTTGCGCACCATGTGGGCTACCGTTACCTTCATCGATGTCATCGCGTATGTTTTACCTGTGACAATAAATATAATTAACACTTTTGGGACTACTTACACTTACATGAAATCACGCATGCTTCCCATTCCCGACTCCTGCTATGATCCCAGAATATTGTTCATGCTTCCTCCATATCCAGTAACGCTCGCACTTGTGACAGTGTAAAGAAACATTAATCACTCTCAAGAGTTCCGTAATTTCTACAACGGCTCTCCGGTAGCTGATGTCAGTCCCATATTTTTTTTAATTTTGAACCGTCGTAATTGCTATTTTTCAAACCGTTCAAGTTCTAGAAAAGTAGTAAGTACTAAGTAGTCCCTTCATGTAATATACTGGTTTTCAGCTGCATATACAGGGTGTAAACCACCTTATCACGAAGCCGTCAACCAAGCATGCTGTTACACATCAAACTAAGTATAACTTTACGCAAAAATTATTGCTGGGAAACCACATTTTTTGGGGTAAAAAATCATGTTTTGTGCTAGAACTCAATGTAACGCACTCAAAACATTATGCTGATGGATGGATTGAATAGTACGTGGAGGTATGGTGTAGAACAAAAAAATGATCGCAATGACGGGGAGATCAAGTGCCTTTCAGCTTCGTTAAGAGGCTTTTACACCCTTTATACACTTAGACTGACAGATACAGAAGCTAATCCTACCAAGTTTACCTGATGCGGTAAGCTTGCAGTCTAACACCTGTATCTATAGACAAGTCAAAGATCCTTGAGTAAAAGTATAAACATAAAATACGATTTTTATTCTGTTGTTTAGTAATTGCTTAAAGTTAAAACAGTCAAAAGTTAGAATTCTTAGCTTTGCTTCCGTTGACGGTTCTTATTTCGTTCAAATTCTTGTCTATTGCATGAAAATGGTTGCACAAATAATTACTTAAACTCAAGTAATTACTTTAACTTGACTATAGATACCAGGGTAAGTTTTGACGTAAATGTATTACGTAATCGTAATTGTAATACGTAATTATAATTTATTTATATAAAAAAAAAATTGTCCTACCAAGACAAGATCGTTTGCCAAAACTAAAAGCAGCATCTGTAACATGTTTAGCTGGTAACGTGGCGGTATCCAGCCATCTTTCTGGTCTAAATACCTCAGCGTCCGGCCCCCAAGACGGATGACGAAGCAAACCGAAATGTGATATAGCGCACTGACTGCCTGCGCGCAATGTGTAGTTCTCTAAAAGAAAAGAAACAATAAAGATAGTAACATAACTAAGAATATTAATAATAATATAAAAGACTAGCGAACGTCACGCGGTTTCACCCGCGTAGTTCCCGTTCCCGTGGGAGTACGGGGATAAAATATAACCTATGTTACTCAAGGTGAATGTAGCATTCTAATGGCGAAAGAATTTTTGAAATTGGCGCAGTTTTTTTTGAGTTTATTCATTACAAACATACACACACAAAAATACAAATCTTTCCTATTTATATTACTATATTAAGTACTAGCTGACCCGCGCAACTTCGTCTGCGTCATATAAGAGAGACAGAGAGATGGTTAGAGAGAGTGTGAGACACCCTTAAAAGATAGACGTAATAATGCTATCGCGGACTTTATAGAGAACTTGTTAAGAGGAACAATTCCGTTATACACGATTGTTGCGTAACTTTAACCGTTTACGCAGCGCACGCAACGAAATATCTCAAAAGGATTTTTTTTTTCCTTTTTTTGCAACATTTTTCATTGATGCTCTGCTCCTATTGATTGTAGCGCGATGTTAAACAAACGTTGCAACGTTGTTGTTCGTTGTTGCCTTCTCAGATAAATGGGCTATCCAACACTAATAGATACTTTCAACTCGAACCAGTAGTTCCTGAAATTAGCGTGTTCAACCAACCAAACAAACACTGCAGCTTTATAATATTAGGCATAGCATAGAATCAAGTAGGTAACAATTTAATTTCTCTGAAATACACTCGAGAGCAATGAATCCGGGTCACTTAAAGAATCCTAAAAATCTCGGAAACTAAAAATGCTAGGTTAATGCAATAAATTATATTTAATAGACAATGTAATACTCCTTAAATGAAGGTATTAAAACTTCTTAGTTATTGTATAGTTACATCATAAAAAAAACAAATTTGAAAAAGGGCCACTTTCGAAGATGGAACTACGAAATTACAGCATTTGGTTTTGCTTTTGTTTGTAATCTGTCATTTATGTGGGTACATAAACCATGTTGATAGTGCTCTATATTCATTATTCAAGCTGAAATTATGTCGCTTACGCCTGAAGAATGCACCAGAATACTTACAATGCTGGAAACCGGCCGGAGTCAGCGCGATACAGCCTGGACTGTCGGTGTGTCGCTGTCAACAGTACAAAGAGTTCTCCGACGTTACGAAGAAACTGGTTCTAACCTACGCAGACCACGAACGGGCAGAACCAGGTGTACCACAGCACGAGAAGACCGATACTTGGTGAACACCATGCTTCGAAATCGCTTTCTCACAGGAACTGAACTCACAAATCAGTTTCGACGCCTCGGAGGAAGTAACCCAAGTGCATGGACAGTAAGACGTCGGCTTGCTGAATCTAACTTAAAACCCCTTAGACCTGCAAACGGCCCTAAACTGGAGCGTGGGCATCGTATTTCAAGACTAAGATATGCCCAGAGCCACGTAAATTGGAGTATTGAAGATTGGTCAAAAGTTATGTTCTCCGACGAATCAAAATTTATGCTCTACAAGCACGATGGAAGACACAGAGTGTATCGAAGACCAGGGGAAAGATTCAAGCAAGCATGCATCGAAGAAAAAGTAGCCTACGGTGGTGGGTCTGTACTTGTGTGGGCCGGAATTTCTTCTGAAAGTCGCACAGAGCTGGTGATCATAGAAAACGGCTCTTTAACTAGCGTAAGATATGTGGAAGAAATCCTCAATGATCACGTTGGTCCATTTATGGTCAATTTAGGTGAGGATGCTATATTTATGCATGACAATGCCCGACCTCATACAGGTAGGATTGTGAATGACTACCTTCAAGAGATGAACATTACTCGTATGGAGTGGCCAGCGCGCAGCCCGGATATCAACCCGATCGAGCATGCTTGGGACGAGCTAGGCAGATGCGTAAAACAACGAAACCCTCCCCCAATCACGCTTCGTGAGCTCAAAATTGCTCTCACAGAGGAATGGGAGAATATTCCCCAAAATCGTATAAGGAACTTGGTGTACAGCATGCCAAACCGCGTAAACGCAGTAATGGAAGCACGAGGAGGCAATACGAAGTATTAAAATTCAAGAAAATCGTAATAAAGTTCAAAAATTTCATGTTTCCTATTTTTGTTTTAAGGAGAGATCAGCAGTTTTTTTCTTTATGTAATTTTGTGTTAATGAAATGTATGGTGACTCATATTTTTTTTACTTTCATTTAAGGAGTATTACATTGTCTATTAAATACAATTTATTGCATTAACCTATCATTTTTAGTTTCCGAGATTTTTAACATTCTTTAAGTGACCCGGATTCATTGCTCTCGAGTGTATTTGCATTAATCGCTAAAATATTCTATTTTTCTAAATAAGGGCTTCCCTCGCCAGCCTCTTCAGTCTTACGTTATCATCCTTAGACACTTGATGACAGTCATACTCCATCTACGTCGAAAGTTCTCATCAAGGTGCATAGAATGAGCCCAAAAACGATTTAGATGCTGTAAACTCTTGATGACCTCTTGCAACTGTCTCCATCGTCACCTTCGATGAAAGTCATACTCTAGCTATGTTTAAAGTTTTCATCAAGGTCCATGAAATGAGCCCAAACACGATATAGCTGCTGCAAACTGTTGCGAACCTCTTGCAACTGACTTTTGTCTCCACCGTCAGACCTTCGATGACAGTCCAGGCAGATCTTAAATTCTCACCAAGATGCATGGAATGAGGCCAATAACAATATAGCTGTAAATATAATCTACGTAAACTGCGTATGGATTATTGATTATTGCGAATAGCACAGCACGTTCTTGCACGGCAAGAACACGTGAATTTATCAGGCTTCCGTTCGCTATACTATTTTTTGAAGAAATCGTCATCATACTCTTGCCCTTATCCCAATTTATTTGGGGTCGGCGCAGCATGATTGTATTCTTCTTCTATACTTCTCTATTACTTTTTGGAAAAATATTTCACGAAAAAATAAGAAATATAGAAATGCAAAAAAATTAAATACAAAAAGAAATATAGGCAATCTAACAGCATCAAAAAAAATATTAAACAAATCACAAAAAAAAAGAAACTAATGTTACGGGGTTTGAATCTGCAACCCCGTAGTTTGCAGAGCGGTCATGCAACCGCTAGGCTATTTACTTCGTTGACGTAAGCTACAAATAGCCGTTATCATGTACTTACGTCATGACTGAAACGTCAAACAATTGAAGTATACGGACATACTGTTTAATTGCCTACCCCCTTAAGGAAGTAGCGTGATAATATATAGCCTAAATATTGAAGAAGCCTATGCAGTAGTTTTGACGTGATGCGCGCACAAACATTTCGTACCAACTACTTATACCGAAGAAAGCTGATTTTCTTGAGTTCTGCTATGTTGCGCGTATTCACGTCAAAAATCAAATTTCAAGAAAACTGAGAAATAATATTTACCTATATTAGATATGAAGTATAATATGTAGCAACTTTAAAAGGTTACACTTCATTGGTTTTGATTGTATAGGTGTTTGAATTTTATTAATTTTAACACAAAACCCTCTTTTTTGCGTGTCTGAATGAGATTTAAAAAAAATGCTAAAACAAGTATTTCTTTATTTTTATTAGTAAGTATTTATTCTGAGTTTCATGATTCTAGAACAATCTAATCTAAAAAAAAATTTTCATACAAACTTTACCCCCCCTTTTCACCCCCTTTTTCCAAAAAAATCCAAAATTTCTATAGCCCTAATGTTTTTCTGAATTTTTTTTAATGGATTTTTGAAGATTTCAACAATATCGGTTCAGTAGTTTTTACGTGATGCGCGGTCAAATAAACAAACAAACAAACAAAACTTTAAAAAATGATTTTAATATGTTCAGTTACTTATTTTAAGTAACCCTGGTCGGTTTTTTTTTTAAATCTTCAATGTACAGATTTTTTGGTCTCAACGATTTTATTATAATGTATAGATAGAAAGGGACCAGTTTTAACTAAAAATCGCTGTATCTTGAAAATATTCTTATATTATGTAGAATAGGGTGCCCCATGATCTTGTTTCTGTGATGAGCCCTACTTTGTACTAGGATTAGCTAGTTCGGCCTGATATCGGGTTTGGCCTGTAGCATTTTTATCTATCTACTCTGTAATGCCCAACTGCTAGGTGTGATCACTGCCTGTCACTCACAGAGCAACGACTTTCACGAAATGGAAGCGCAATGCTGTTGACGTCGAAATTATGATATAGCGTTGAGAATCTAAAACGACAAAACCAAAGCTGTTTGCATTCTGCAATAAATTTAAGAGTTCGTTTTTAAAATTCGGTTGAACTAAACTAAACTAAATTATCTACTTACTCAGTTTTACATCTCTGTCTATATATCTTAATGTAACTGCGGCTGTCGGTAGCACTCGAAGACTTTCCTTAATTACTGCATCTGTATAAACTAACTTCTGTAATTCATCCTTCTGTATATCTCCATCTAAACCTAAAACTTGCATTATTCTGAAAATGGAATAAAAAATAAATACATTTTTCGTTCTATTTTGTGATAAACAAATTAGAATTGCGTCATATTATTTGCCTATAAGTAGTCCACACTGTTGATCCCGGGCCTCTCAAAATTACACGATTTGAAGCAATCTTCCGATGCTCTATCTCCTACCTGCCAGCCTGCGAGAGCGTCACTCCATCTGGTTTTAGGGGATCTTTACTTAAATTTTCGGTCTCTAGATGCCTAATAAAGAACAAGACTACCCCGTTGGTCATTGGTTTGGCTCTAATAATACTATTAAATGGTTGTCTAACGTCACTTTCACTTTCTTGATGACTATTGAATACTATTAGACCGATAGCTCGGTTTTGAGGTTTCAAATGATTAAAGTTGTTTGTTTTTCGCAAATAGTTTCCGGACCATTTGCCCAAACTAATACATATGCTACACTGTCCGGTAACCACTTTCTGGATTTAAAACCTAATCAAGTTTACATTCAGAAAACTTTTTGTAGCTCACTGAACGACTTCGAATTTGTGGTCAATTCAACGTCTCGACTTTTTAAGATTGGAAAATGGAAGATCGGATCAATTTTTTAAGCTGCATTAATAAGTTAAGTAAGGTTAACATTGCTTTACCCACTGCTGAGTCACAAGCCTACTTCCTTATGTGCCATACTATCCTGGTCTGTGCGAGTCTCAAGTAGCGATGTTCAATTCCGCTATAAACTATAGACGCGTTATAGACTGAATATATTTTCACTTCTCATGCTCTAAAAGTACGCCAATATAGCCCTATGAAGCGGGAGTAAAGTGACCACTTTAGTCCCTAGGGAGTAAAAAGTGATTCGTTTTTTCCTTCATGTGACATAGACAAACTCAAACAGCCAGTTAATATACTACTATTATCTGTGGAGTGTGGACCATCTTCATTGCGAAAATGTTGAGAGTTTTGGTTCCATGGTTTTTCCGCAAGGAAAGTGGCGCCATGCGTTTTAAATTCTTAATCTGTGAGAGGTTTAGAAGAAAAAACTGACCGCGAAAATTTCACAATTTTTGTCGAGTGTAAAGAAGGATGACCAGTTTTCACCTGACAATGTATAGAAATGAAATAAATATTAAAATTCAGCTAATTTAATTGTATATTCATTACGCTAATCACAATGTTAAAAGAAAGTCAGGAAAAAAATATTCTTTAATTTTTCTTTATGCTCACTCGTATGTCTTATTACCATGTTTTGAACGCATCTCATCTCAACGTTCCATTTTACACACTGCTACTTGACTAAACTTGACTTTATTCGACTCGGTTTCTGAGTTTTGTACATTATTTTACCTTTCATTTAATCAATAAGCATTTTTTATTAACACGTGCATGATACAGATCAATTAAAAATAACATAATAATTTTATGAAATGAAAACTCTGTTCATAAACTCAACTGTTTTTATTCGAAATTATCACACAATTCACTGCACAGTATACACTCGACACGTCTTAATGCTATGATAGCCAAACACGAACTAACTACCGACTGCCGGTCTGTCCCCGAACGGTTTCATTGCCCCCACTCTTACTCCCCTACCATAATGATACTCGGGTTCGTGATTGGCTACAAAAGTGACAGCTAGTGTTGCCATATTTCTAAATAAAATTATGTTACAATGCAAAATCACGACATTCGGCCATCCGATACAGTGCAACCTCCCGGTGCACTCACTCAGTTGCCAGTCAGCAAATAATGCTAGTAACACAACAACGTATTACAATAGTATTTTAAAGTACTCTTAAACTTGTGAACTAAACGAAATAAGTTAGTATAAAACTACAATTTCACTACTTAAAAAATATTCATAGTACCTATATATCATTACTTATTCTTTTTAAATAACATAACAAAATCACGACATTCGGTTAATTTGGTACTTATAATTTGTACCTTAACTCAACTGTAATTATTGTAAACAATAAATAGTATAGACGACTTTATATATAATAGTGCCCTTTTTCAATTTTTTTTTTTTTTTTACAATGTTTTACATACATCTTATCTATGTGCTATTTGATCGCTGTCGCAAAACAGACAGGGGAATTTCATCATCGGTACTATAATTTGAATCTGAATCACTAGCACTCGATTTATCTGATTCTGGGTCAAGAGATTTTAATGTAATCCACGGCCTCATCCTGTCTGCTGCGACAACGCTTTCAAACTTTCTCTTTTGTTTGCCAAAACCAGGTATATTAGCAATTTTATACCTGTCGTTGCCTAAACTCTCAACTATCCTGTAAGGACCTATAAACTTAGACATCAGTTTGGAACTTTGCCCTTGATTATAGAAGTTTGTTCTGGTTATTTTCACAATATCACCACACTTATAAACTGCAGCTGGAGCTCGTCCAGTGTCATGCCGACGCTTTTGTTTTTCCTGGCTTTTTTTAATATTAGTATTTATTTCCTGTCGAATATTCTTTAGATTTTCATCATTATTGTTTAAATTTATGTCAAGTTTGTTAGTTAATTCATCGCGAAACTTTATACCAAATAAAGCTTCCGCTGCAGATTTTTGAGTGATGGTGTTTATTGTGTTATTTATTCCCCACTGTATTTTACCTAGGCTCGCGTCCCAGTCGCTTTCGTCTTTGTTGATATTGTGTTTGGCCATAGCATTCAAAATTGTTTGGTTGTATCGTTCTGCTTGGCCGTTCGCTCTGGGACACGATACTGCGTTTAATACGTGTTTGATACCGTAACGATCACAAAAATTCTTAAAAGCGTAAGATGTGAACGACGTACCGCGGTCAGATACGATTCGGGATGGTAATCCGAAATCGAAAAATATATTCTCAAGCACCTTCAGCGTAGTCTTTGTTTTTGTGTTCTTTACGGGTTTTACAAATAAGTATTTTGTAAACCCATCGACAACTGTCAGGATATAAGCATTCCCAGACTTGCTTTTTGTAAAGGGACCAAGATGATCAATATGTATCGTGTGGAACGGTATTTCTACCTTTTGAATGGGATGCAGATGTCCTGACTTCCGTTGGTGGGAATTATCCTTATTGTACGCACACTCAATACACGAATTTACATATTTTTTTACAAACCTACGGAGCTTTGGAAACCAAAACTGACTTTGGATTTTCTCAGTTGTTTTTGTGACACCTAGATGACCTATATCATCATGATTAGATTTGCATATCTGAAATCTTGCATTCCGGGGAACTACCAACAAAAACTTGTCATCCACCTTACGGTAAAGCTTATGGTCCTTTACGACATAATTTTTTTTTATATTTTTAACTTCTTCGTCATTTTCCGGTTTTAATATTTTTGTTAATCTCGATACATCCGGATCTGTCATTTGTAACGCAAATAGCCAGTGATCTTTTTCTATATTATAAACTGTAGCATTAGAATTTTCTACCAATTCTGAAAGTTTCGTGTTGCGACTGAGCGCATCC